>CM073730.1:70339081-75339081 GCA_037113605.1 Calophaca sinica
AAGAATACAGAAAGGAGAAAAAAAATGTAATCGAAGTTTACAGGGCTCGTCAGAATTAACTGGCCTCTGCTGTTAAGGGCACATGAGAACAACACTATAAACATAAGAAGCATATTAACAATGTGCATGTGTCACAGACAGCTAATTGCAAGCTCTGTATACTTTAACTGTGTTTTTTTAATGGCATTACCATATAACCACGCGGTCTCTTGAAAGATTGTTAGCATAAAGTCAGTGTAACAACTAATATGAAGAGGACTGGTTTATATCCTACTTCTTTAAGATAGAGAAGAATTAGTCTGCTATTGCTACAAGTCAAGAAAATGACAAACTCACACCATATAGTTTACGATGATGAATCATATGCTGAAGTCTAACCACTGATTTTTTAGTCAAAGTCCAAGAAGATGAGCTGAAAGGGTCCCCATTCAACAATAACACATCATACATGCCTCCTCCAAAAGTGAGATGCTAAAAACCCACAACTCATGTATACTGTGCCATTTAATTAACCAGTGCAGGTTATAATACTAGCTCAACTTTGAAATAATTTTCATTTAAAGTTTTGTACAAAGATTGGAAAAAAAAAATGTTTCGGACTAGGCCAAAGATTAAAGGTCCACCACGAAGGCCCACATTGGAAGTGTGTCATGAAAGATGTTTTAGAAGAAACACAAATTGTGATGTCACGTGGATCTCTACGTCAGGAGGATCACGACGTCACACAGATCGCAACGTCACACGGATCACCATCATAGCCACTTAGGTAATCAACGATTCTCCGCAAATCAAGCCAAGATCTATGCAAAACGTGCAATGAACTAACAGACTTTCCTACCAAGCCTTGCCAACCGATCTCCAATATAAGACTGTTTCACTGAACAACTCAGGTACACAATCTATTAACTGCTTGACTCTTCCTTTGTTTACTGACTGACTTAGGTATCAGAGTCCTTGCAGGTACAACCACCTCAGTCGCTGCCGCTGCTTCACCGCATCGACATACGTTCCAACCACTCTAGCCCATTGTTTCCAATAAGAGGTGAGGTTCACTCCGGTTCAAAATATATGAATTATCTTTAGTTTTAAGAATTTGGTTACATATATAAGACTAATTTATTTTATTAATGTTCTTTTTTATTTTATTTAATTAAGATATAAAGAGATAAGAACAAGATTGAGAAAAATAAATAATGAGTAATGTAATTTTGGCATTCTAAAATAGCAAATAATGTGGACTAAACTAAAATTATTAAAGTAATAACTATTTTGAAACTAATTGAATGAATACTAAACTGGAATTAAAAGAATAATAATTATGGGTTGGAGTTGAACAAATCAAATGGTGTGGCTGAGATGTCACTTCTAATGCGTTGGTCATTCACATCATGGGGCTACTACTAGTGGAGTAGTACAACAAACAATGATAACAACATTTATTTCCTGCAACAAGAGAATGAGATTATTATAGGAGCCAAACAAATTTGAATAACAAATGATCGTCCAATGGTCATTAGACTTGAGAGTTTCAATATTATTCATCCAATGGTCATCATCATCTTAACGAATTCATCATAGTTAACTTGGCCATCACCGTCCAAATCTGCTTCTTTAATCATCTGATCCACCTCTTCATCAGTTAGTTTTTCACCCAGATTTATCATAACGTGTCTCAACTGCACATCACATAATAAAAAAAAAATATTTAATATGTACGGGCACAAAATAAAAACTGAAAAGCAAGATTCTTTTCCGCACTCTAATGTCAAACCCCAAGGCTGGGCACTTATTTAAATCATACAGCTACTCATTCATCGGTTGCGGAAAGGTACAAAGTATAGTCCTATGTATGTGTGCATGTGAAATTAATGTGCTCTTTATTTTCCATGTATGAATAAATATAAATTAATGTTCAATTGTTCATGACATCGTTTTTTTAGTACACACCACTTTGTACTACAAAATTATGGAAAGGCACGGGAGTACTAATTTTGTATTATTGAAAATAATATCCACTCCCTCCCTTAATATAGAAATCTTTTGGTCAATTTGTTTGTCCCAAATTATAACACAATTTTCAAATCACTATGCTGTATTAATTACTTGTTTACCAAAATGCCCTTATTTAATTTACATTTTTTTTAACTCAATAAACAATCAATGGGTGAATTAGTAGCATATTCTCTTTTTCTGTCATATTAAGAGTCTCAATTATTACCAGAGTGATTTGGGAAGAATAATATAATTTGTGTATAAATTTAATGCTAATAATTAAATAATTTTTTTTCCTTAAGAGCCATGATTTAGTCAAAGGGTTCCTATATTAAGGGACGGAGGGAGTACATCGACATCTTATTTATAATATTTGTAAAATAAGTTATAATTTTGAGTTTAATTTATATGCAATATCAGTGCAAAAATATTTTACATAGTCATCCAATAATATGTTGACAACTCATTTAATGAATTTAAAAATACATGACTTATCATACTCTTTTTTTTTGTGCTTACTTGTCATACTCTTTAAATAATGTGGTAACACATCATTGGATGAATGTGTAAAATAATTTTATACTTACAGTGCATACAAATTAAATTCTATAATTTTTTTATAAAAAACTTTGGCTAACTTTTATATGAAAAAATTCTCTTGTATAAAGAACTTAATTATAATTTTATATGCACAAGTATTGAAATTTCATAATTTTAAATGACTTTATAAGTTTTAGGAGTTATAATGGTTTGTTAAAATATCAAATACTTATAAGTTTTCTATATAACTTACAAGCGACCAACCAATAAAAAATATCTCATGATATATTACAGAAATTATAATATGTTTTTGTACGTGTGAATGCATGAGATTATGCAAAAGTGAGTTATATTTTTTATGAATAGTTCTGCTATATATGACTGTGTCATGCATGCCTAAACTTAGGTGCAAGTACCCACCAAAAAACTTAGGTGCAAGCATATGCTTAAAATATTTCATCTTGAAATTTCCCTATCCTAAAACAAAGAAGTTTATGTTATAAATTAACCCAAAATAATTTTAAAAAAAAAAGCGAAAAACACAAATAACGGCCATTGAAGGGGGAAATTTATTAGAGTATCAATCTTTTCACATGATATTTCTATCTCTCCTTTCTACCATTCAATAATGGTATAAGGATAATGGGGTGGGAAAAAAAATGAAATGAAGACAACATTTTTTAATTTATTAAGAGCGGTTGAAGTATAAGAAAAAGAAAATATACAGCAGTCTCTATGACATACTAGTAGCCTAAAAAGAAAATTAACCATCAATTATAGGAAAAAATAAATAGACTCAAGAGTTGTAAAATACTCCTTCCGTTATTTTTTATAAGCTCATTTTAAAAAAAAATTGTTAACTAATTATAAGTTTCTTTTTAAATTACAAGATATATTAATTATTTTTTCAAAAATACCCCTAATTAATTGTATAGTATTTAAAAATCTAAGACTTGTATTAATTAATTAAAAATATTATTGAAGGATAAATTTAAAAAAAATATACACATTATAAACAAATTAATTATGCTAACTATTTTTTTTAATATAAATTTTTTTGTCTAAAAAACCTTATAAAAAGTAAGGGAGCGAGTAATGATTTGTACTCTGCAACATCTTGACCCTATATATATCTTCTTGGTTCTCGTTTGAAGTAACTCTCATTTATAAGTCAAACTTGTCAGAAAGCGCGTACTCCTATTTTGAGTTGCCATTGCATTGGCGTCAAAGAAAGAAACTTATAATTGCAACACAAATTAATGAACAAAAAGAAGATAAAAAGAAATTCAAATTATACCTCACTAGCTGAAATATAGCCATTTTGATCCTTGTCAAACACCTTGAAAGCCTCTTTCAGATCTTCCTCTGCATCAGTTTCCTAAATGACAAAGAAAAATTAAACATGCTCAACTTGGCTATTGTATATATAAACATTAATTAATTAGAAACACAGGCAATTATATTAATGCTTTTGAAGATGGCAATAAATATGGATAATTAATTACTTTGATTTTCTTGGCCATCAAGTTCAAGAACTCAACAAATTCGATGGTTCCATTGCCATCCGCATCGACCTCGTTTATCATATCTTGGAGCTCTTCTTCTGTGGGGTTCTGATCCAATGACCGAATCACCGTCGCAAGTTCTTCCACAGTAATGCATCCTATATATTAAAGATTCATTAAGATACACAAACACGTCATAATCAATAACCACAATTATATATTATGTGTGTGTGTGTGTGTGTGATGACAATTCTATCAAATATAATGTAAGGAACAATTTTGTTGGAAACATATATATTGAAAAAAGGAGAAAGCTTGCTTACCATCTCCATCTTTGTCAAAGAAGCCAAAGGCTTCTTTGATCTCAACAATCTGTTCTTCATTTAAAATATCTGCCATATTGGGTATGCTTCTGTTCCAAATCAAACTCAACACCAACACTGTTTGAACCCAGAGAGAGAGAGAGAGAGAGAGAGAGATATGAGTTGAGTATAAGCCTCAATCTTAGCTGGGCTATATGTAGAACTCGAGTATGGGAAAGTGTAGCAAGATTTCTTTTTGAATTGAAGTAATAATTTAATTAATTAATATAAGGGTCAAAGCACGCTTACGACTGCATGTTGTGGCGATACTTGTGGCATTATTATGGGAAAAGAATCGGATTGCAAATTTGCAAGCAAACCGTTTGATCTCAATCCAAATACTAGTACTCCATAGAGAGAAGGTGGGGCATGCAGATTTAAATGGTCTTCTTGTTTTTTTTTTTTAATATTATTTGCACACATTAATTTGAATTTGAATAATATAATAATGGGGAGGGAAATTGGACAGCTGGAAAGGTTTGATGTTTAGGGGACAAAGTGCATTAATTGGAAGGATAGAAGAGAAGAGGGTATGGACCATGGGGAGGTGTGTAAAGTCCTCTACTATTTTAGAGTAGAAAAATGCTAACAAAAGTATATCTATATCGATAAAAAAAAAAAACTATCAACAAAAATACTAAATTATTTATTTTTAAAATTTTGACTCCTCGTCAATTTTAAAAGTAGAATATCAATTTAACTTTACATCTTTCCTCAATTTATCCTCTCTTCTTTCTTTTCAAATTTTAAAAACTTTTATCTCTTTCTTCCCTTCACTTTTTGAGTTCACTTTTTTTTCTCTCTTATTTTTTAAAATTTTCATTTTTTATTTTCATTTTTTTATTTCCAATTTTTTAATTCTTTTATTTTTTTTATTTCCTTATTTATATTTTAATTTTTATATTCTGATTTTAATCTTTGTTATTTATAAATTATTACTTTACTTTTAAGTATCGACAGTAAATTTTTACATGTGGTATTTTTTTATCGCCTTTGAGTCTTACTTTTTTGTTTTTTTTGTGTTTTTTACTTTTTTTATTTTTTTATTTTTCTTATATTTATATTTTTTATAATTGATTATTTTACTTTTAAGTTCCCACGGGATAACATTATTTGTTATCGGTATAATTTTGTTATCTTTAATCACATATCAAATTTATAAGTCTCTTTATTATTAATAAATGATTATTTGTTTTTGAGTCCCGACGGGGAAATAATATATGTTATCGGTATAATTTCATTGTCCTTGAGCGTATAACAATCTTATAAATCTCTTTATTATTTATAAATGATTATTTTGTTTTTGAGTAACTAGGGGATACATGTTATCGGTATAATTTTATTGTCTTTGAGCACATAATAATTTTATAAATCTCTTTATTATTTATAAATGACTATTTTGCTTTTGAGTCCTGAATGGAAACATTATATGTTATCGGTATAATTTTATTGTCTTTTAGCATATATCAAATTTATAATATTTTTTTATGAATAATTATTTTGTTTTTTGAGTCCCGATAGGGAAACATTAGATGTTATCAGTATAATTTCATTGTCTTTGAGCATATAACAATTTTAGAAATCTCTTTATTACTTACGAATGATTATTTTCTTTTTAAGTCCCAACGGGGAAACATTATTGTTATCGGTATAATTTTATTGTCTTTCAGTATATATCAATTTTATAATTTTTCAATTATTTATAAATAATTTTTTTGCTTTGTGAATTCCGACGGGAAAACATAAAATGTTAGTATAATTTTATTATCTTTGAGCACGTAACAATTTTGTAAATCTCTTTATTATTTATAAATGATTATTTTAGTTTTAAATCCCGACGGGAAAACATTAAATGTTGTCGATATAATTATTTTTTCTGTTTGAATACTCTCGATCTTTCTGCATTTTAAAAAAACTAAAACTACTAAATATGTTTGTCACAGTTTAAAAATTTATTTTTACAAACAAGTGTATTTCAGAAATGCGTGAAAATAGAGTGATCCATGCGAATGCACGGGTATCTTGCTAGTTGGGTAAGGAATAAAAAAATATAAGTTTATACGAAAAATGATGTATTTATTACATCGAAAAATATTTGACTTGTATTTTCAAGACAAACTTTCCTTTTGTGAATTCCTTAACTAATACCCTTAAAACACTTGTTAGCAAGATCCTTTACACTGTGATTAGTTGCCGTGCATTGTTGAAGATAGATTGGAGAGCAAGAGAAGTATTGGAGAAATGGCTAACCTCCTGCGTTTGGTTTGCGACGAAATACGAGAGAAAGATAAATATTTCATGGGGCCCACTAGCTTTTTCATTCTTTGCTTATCTGTAAAGAAAGTGTGGAGAAGTGTCCCTTTTATGTTCACTTTCCGGTGTTGCCCTCCACGTGATAATAATAATTTAACTAAATCAAACTTAATAATTTCTTTATATCAATTAATAATTAATTTAGTATAAGGATATTTTCGTACTTTCAAAAATTAAACACACTTCTCTTTTCTCTATTTCTCTTTTCTTTCTTTTATTCCAATTAATACCTCAAATCTACTATATTTCTCACATATTTCTCTCTTCCTACACTCTCTCTTACATATTTCTCTCTTCACAATTTCTCTTCTGAACCAAATATAGGCTTAGAGTATTTTTAACATGAAAAATCCTAACAAGTACTTTTAAGACGGTTGTTAGTACGACCCTTTCAACAATTTCAAATTTCATCACCCACCCACCCAAAGACCACGCTGTTTTGCTTGCACGAGATAAGACCCAGAGGACGGGGTTAGAACTTATAAATTGAATAATGTACTTTTCTTTAAGCTCTAACTATGCTATATGTGATCCTAGTAGTATGTGTATTTTGGTATCCATTGATAAATCACTGTCAACGCGCTTCGAGAGGAAAAGAATTAAAAGAAAAGAAAAAGAGAACACGTCTTGTGTTGTAGTACTTGCCCAAGGAAAAAAAAATGTCATGTACGTGTGGAGAATTAATGTATTCTCATTGGAAGGCGTCAAGGTACTCTAGAAAGTAGTACCTTTGCTTGATCTAGGATTTGGATCTCTAATCTTTTTTCTGTTGGTGTAATTTGGATCTCTAATCTTATTATTGTGAAGAAAAACACAAAGTAATTGTACCGTGAACAACTAATACTACCTCTGTTTCTTTTTATTTGTTTTTTAAGGTTGTTTTACACAAACCAATGAAACCAATAAATTTTATTTATTTTTTTATAAAATTATTAGTCATTTTCCTATGATACCCTTAATTGTTTATTACCCATCACACTTACTCCTTTCGGTCTCAAATATAAGCAAAAATTAAAATGTATTTGATCCAAATTTAGTCAAAATACATTTTTACTAGTAATTTAGTCTAAGTACTTTTGGTTAAATTTGAGACCGGAGTTAAATTTAGTCCAAGTACTTTAGTCCAAGTACTTTTGGTTAAATTTAGTCCAAATTTAGTCAAAATACATTTTTACTTGTCAAAATTTAGTCAAAGTACTTTTGGTTAAATTTGAGACCGGAGTGAGTATTCTCTCTCTACAATAACTACTTAAGGGTATAATTGAAAAACAAGTAATTAATGTAACCTTAAACTATCAAAATGACAAATAAAAATGACAAGTAAAAAAAAAAGGGAGATTTTCTGGAATTGGTGCTTCATAACTTAGGAGACTACACTGAGCATGGTGGCAGTTTGTATTAGATATAAAAAAGGTATGGTTTAACCTAACTACTATGGTTTTACATTTTTTTAAAAGGACATTTCCAACTAATACTAATTCTAATTCCTTTAAGTAAACACGAGGACCTATTCCAATTGTGCAAAAGGTTATGCCCGGAGTAAAACATAGGTTTTGTGCCATTAATTTATCGAAAAATTTCATAATGGTTTGGAAGAACAAACATATAAGGGATAGTGGTTTGGGCACAAGATATACCACACCACAAGATTTTAACAATGAAATGGATAAGGTGAAGCAGATGAACAAGGAAGCATAAGACTATCTCAACAAGTTTCCACCAAATGCATGGACAAGAGCACATTTTTCTGAGCATCCCAAGTTAGCAACTCTATGAAACAATTTGTATGTTAAGATACTTTGTATATCAGTAATTTTGCTTAGTATAGAGGGTGTTAATTTGGTAAAATTCAATCTGAACTTCATTGATAAGCCAAATGGCTATTTTATACAAGAAGATACACTGCCAGTGAGGCAGAAACTAACTAACTAACTCTGTTAATTAGACTAACAGAAAACTAACTCATTAACTGTCAAATGTAACTAACTAAACTAACCTCTATATTAATTACAATAATAACAGACAGATTAAATACAATTAATCTAACAACCCCCACAAGCTAAACCATGGATGTCCCGAAGGTGAAGCTTGGCAACCAAAGATTTGAAACTTGATGGTTGGAGAGGTTTTGTGTGGATGTCAGCCAATTGAGCGGCTGAAGGAATTGGCATTAAGTTAATGATTCCAGCTTGTACCTTTTCACAAATAAGATGGCAATCAAGCTCGATGTGCTTTGTTCGTTCATGAAAAACGGGATTTTGAGCCATTTGAATTGCTGATCTGTTATCACAATACAACTGAACCGAGCTCGAGTGTGGCTGCTTCAAATCACTTAGCAAATAGAGCAACCACTGAACTTCACAAGCTGTAAGGGCTAAGGGTCGATATTCTGCCTCAGAGGATGACCTTGCAATAGTTGTTTGCTTCTTGGATTTCCAAGAAATGAAAAAGGACCCGAGAAAGACACAAAAACCTATCACGGATCTTCTGCTGTCGGGGCAAGAAGCCCAATCCGAATCACTAAAAGCTTTGAGACTCAGATCAGAAGTGGATGAGAAGAATAGACCAGTTCCAGGAGATGTTTGATGTATTTTAAGATGTGCATAGCAGCATCTAGGTGAGGCTGCAGCGGATTGGATATGTACTGGCTCAACTTGTGCACTGCAAAACAAATATCTGGTCGAGTATTGGTTAAGTAGTTTAACCTTCCAATAAGTCTCCTATAAACAGTGGGGTTGGGCAATGGATCACCAGTTACAGCACTCAGTTTTAGACTAGAAAACATTGGAGTAGGTGCTGGTTTACATGCTAGAAGGCCAGCATCCTCAAGTAACTCCAATGCATACTTCCTTTGAGAAAGAACAATTCCTTGAGAGGACCGAGCCACTTCAAGGCCAAGGAAAAATTTCAAAGGACCAAGATCTTTTATATTAAACTTCTCATCCAAAAGCTGTTTGACAGAAAGAATTTCTTCAATATTGTTACCAGTAAGGACTATATCATCCACATACACAAGTAGGATTGCAAGGCTGCCTTGGACAGATTTAACCAGTAAGGAATAATCAAATTTTGACTGTGTAAATACCAAGGACTACAGAAAAGTAATAAGTTTGAAATTCTATTGCCTACTAGCTTGTTTTAAGCCATAAAGAGACTTTTGGAGTTTACAAACTTTATTTTCTTGAGAAGTTTGGAAACCAGGAGGTACACGCATATAAACTTCTTCATGAAGAAAATCATTGTTTACATCAAGTTGATGTAAATGCCATTTGAGAGCTGCAGCAAGAGACAACACTAACCGGACTGCAGTGATTTTAACAACAGGGGAGAAGGTTTCTGTGTAGTCAACACCCTCAAGTGTGAAACCCTTGGCTACTAACTTAGCCTTGTATCTTTCCAAAGTACCATCAGCTTTGAGTTTAATTTTGTACACCCATTTACAACCAATGGGTTTCTTTCCTCTAGGTAATGTAGTGAGAACCCAAGTGTGATTCTGCTCCAGGGCCTTAATTTCTTGATTCATTGCCAAATCTAACAGTTTTTATAGATGCTTTCTTTCAACCACCTCATTTTGTTGGGGGCTTTCAACACAAGACACTTGGTAAATGATACCTTGTTAATTTGATAAAATTCAATCTGAACTTCATTGATGGCTATTTTATACTAGAAGAGATACACTGCCAGTGAGGCAGAAACTAACTAACTAACTAACTCTGTTAATTAGACTAATAGAAAACTAACTCATTAACTGTCAAATGTAACTAACTAAACTAACCTCTATATTAATTACAATAATAACAGAGAGATTAAATACAATTAATCTAACAAAAGGGGCTAGCTATACGTTATAGGGCTAGCTATATGTTATATCAATAATTTTGCTGAGTAATTTCTTTGAACATGCTTGCTACTGTAGCCAATGGGGTATCGAGTTGGCATCCAAGAGCTTCATATGAGTATTGATTCTATTATTTTTCAGTGCTATGCTGCTAAATTCAAAAAATTATTGCTAGATTTCTATCATGTTGGAAATGATGTTGCCGGTGATTATGATGATTATATATTGGCACATTTGAGTACTGTTGAACCCATTGTTTGGTTTCAGATTCTACATATAGGATGCTAGGAATTGCCTGTGACTTTGGATCCTCCTAGCACTCATCAATGCAATGTATGCAGGCTCTCGGAGTTGAAGATGCGGAGCAGGGAAACATTGATCCATATAGCATTATATTCGGCCTTGTATAAATGCTATGTGTGTTTATGACATCAACTTAATCAACTTGCTTTAGACACCATGGCATGTGTATCACATTATGTACCACAATGGCATGGAATGAAAGGACTTGCAATTAAACATGGTGTTGGTACTCTAATGTGGTACTCTTTTATATTTTTAGTGGTACATAATGTGATAGTTTATTTTTTATTTTTTTAATTTGTAAAATTCACATATAAATATAAATTAAAATAGTTAAGTAATTCAGATATTATTCGGGCCAATGCGTTAGCCCATCCCATCATGAGCCAGCCCACACTTTACATCGGGTTGGACTGGGCCAAAATGGATTTAGGGCTCCAATTTTGTCAGCTCAACCCACACTTTACATCAGGCTAAGCTAATTGGATCGGCCCATCGAACCGAGTCCATTTTGACACCTCTAACATCAACTGTTTTAAAAATACCAATCACATGTTGACCAAAAAAAATAAAAATGAAATACCAATCACACACTCTTCATATGCTTTTTCATTTTTTGACTCAAAACCTGCTGCCTTCCTTGGATTCGTATACTCTTTCTAACAGGTTCATTTCTTAAAATATCTACAAATTTTTTAATAAGTGATCGATTTACGAGACCACCAAATTAATCATACTAATAGTATTAATTACACCTTCAGTCTCTTTATTATAACTAATATGTGATTTTAATTGTCCAATTTTTTTGAATAAATTTAATTTTTCATTTTTCAATTATTATAATTAAATTTCTCCATCATTTCTTTTTCATTTTTGATAAAAAAATTTTGATAAATAATTTTTTCCATCATTTCTCTTGTTACTTAAAACTCTTAAATTTTCAATTGTTTTAGTGCTATATGATTGGTCTGGGTAATAGGTTCTTGAGTCACTTGCTAAACCATTAGAACACTAGTTGTTCTACACGAACCGATCTATCAAACTTATAAATTATGTAATAATGATGTATGCGCGCACGCGCACACACACATATATATATTTACCATGAAAATCGCAAGCTAGAGTGTTGGCATAGTAGTTGGCTTTTGTTTTGCAAAAGCTAGAGTGTGCACAAGAGCCAACTGACTGAGTTGGGTGAGTCAAATCTACCAGTTCACACTCGAGTGGATGGTTTCATCTTTATTTTAGATACATACTCCATCTGATAAACTGATCAGACCAGCCATAGTTCCGGTTGAACCAGTCGGATTGACCGATGCAAGTGTAACATTGATTTATTT
The DNA here is from genome assembly GCA_037113605.1 of Calophaca sinica. Lineage (NCBI taxonomy): Eukaryota > Viridiplantae > Streptophyta > Magnoliopsida > Fabales > Fabaceae > Calophaca > Calophaca sinica. Next base: position 70,351,275 of record CM073730.1, read on the forward strand.
ACTCAAGAACTTCATAAAATAAATTGATTTTGCACATTCATTCACTAAAAATCGTCAATGAAAACACATTTTAATCAAAATAAAAAAAAACAATTTTTCTCTCTTCAAACCCTTATCATAAATTCTATAATTTTTTATCAAAATTTTCACAAAACCATTTCTAATTATTTAAAATTATTTCATACTCTTAGTTGATTGTATACGCTTAAATTTTTAATAGAAAATAATAATATAAGAATGTTAGGTAGAATACAATTCACAATAAAACTAAATTTGCTTAATATAAAAAATAAGAAATCAAATTGACTAAAAAATTAAGAGGCCGAAATCACACAGTCAAATTTAAAAGAATCAAAAGTTTCAAAATGCAAATAATTGTTTTCAGAAAATGAATCAATTACAATGTATGTTCGAGAATATTTCGATAAGTAAAAACTAAGTTTCAACCGATGAAAGAATCCCTTCAAAAAAAAAAAAATAAATAAATAAACCGATGAAAGAGTACAATATTATGTTACAAAAGATATGGCAAACCTATTTCTCTCATCTTGTTTCCACTTGAGACTTTATCAAAAAAAAAAAGAAAAAAAATTGTTTTCACGTTGAGAATTATTTTTTTTTGGTATAACCACCTTGAGAATTTTTTTTGTCTTGTTATTATTATTATTATTTTCAGAGTGCAAACTCTTGGTAGTTTAAGTTAGCATTAAATACATCATTGGTTTCTAAGAAATCATAGAAACCAGGATATCTTAACTTTAATCCATATAAAATTTTTAATCATTTTTAATCATGTAAAATGCAAAAACAACATGTTTTTAATCCGATTTTAATCCATGCCAATGACTAAAATCACATGATTTTGTTAAATATAACGAACAAAAATAAATAAAGTTTTTATAAAAACCAAATTAAACGGTAATGGTTTCATAGGAACTAAAAACATATTTGGTTTGAAGTTATTTAACCATCAAGCTTGCTACTTCTTTTACAATACACACAAAAAAAGTTTCTCCTCCAGTATGATCCATCCGGAACACAAAACTAATCACTCTTGCGAGTCTTGGAAGTTACTAGTATACCCAAGACCGTTCTTTAGCACCCAAAAAAGATGTGGACACTTCAAATTAACGCCCAGCCACTGAGAAATAGGAAAACAGCAAATTCTACACAGAAAATGAAAATATATATATATTTTGCTGCTGAGTTGGTAACAAGTTACACACTACTCATCCCATACATTTTCAGAAGAGCTTCATATGATCATCATATATGTTAGGGCATTACTATACTCAGGACGCATAGGGTATGAATACTATGCATAGGGTGGGTGAGGTGATTAGAACAAACATCTGTTGTCCCCAAAAAAGGTGTCTTTCTATCTCCCACCAATTAAAGACTGAAAATATGTATGTGTTAATAAGTTATAATTTTATTTTATTATGTGATAAATTGTTGTTGGTGGGGGACAAAAAATGTGACAGGAAAATGGAACAGGAGATTTTCATCCAGGTGATTAAAGTCCTCCCTATATTTTCGGCAAATTAAGGGTCCTGCATTTCAGATGGTTTTGGAACTTCCCTGAGCTGGACTGAGTTATCAAAGCAGTGAAAGAAACCATAATGAGGATATCTCTCATACCACGTATCTTGCATCGTGTGTGTGTCCCAGTGTTCTCCACTACTGCTCTTCCCATACTTGTGAATCCATCCAGAACCGTTGTGTTGCTCACCCCAAGTCCGGTTCCAGCGATCTCCATGCTTACCTTCCCACCAGGTCTCACCCTGCTTCACGCCATGACCATTTAGATCAAAACTTTCATCCCATTTGTCCCCCCATTTCTCCCATCCACCATACTCCGAACGCTCAGCCCATTTGTCAGTGTATTTTGTGCTGCCACCATACCCATCATATGTTTCACCCCACCTGATAAACGCACAACACACTTAATCAAAGAGGGACACAAATGGAACAAAAGGATATTTATTTTTAGAAAAGAACAAGCTGTAATTCCCTATTGCTTAAGATATTAAGATAAATTAGTTTCATTCATTCACTTGCAAATTCCAAGCCATTTGCATTCATCAAAATCTTGGGGAAGGTACAAATGGAACAAAAGGATATTTTTTAAAAAAAAGAACAAGCTGTAATTCCCTATTGCTTAAGATATTAAGATAAATTAGTTTCATTCACTTGCAAATTCCAAGCCATTTGCATTCGTCAAAATCTTGGGGAAGGTTGTGGAGCAACGGACAGGCTTTCGATGAAAATGGGAAGCAAAATGGAGGGTCAGAATTCTCAAAATGACTTACAGAGCAGGTCAGTAAGAAACAGAGGTTGCTCATATTACAACCTTTCGCCTATGTCATATGAGAAAATTAAGCTTTAAGAATTAGCCAAAAACATATAAAGCAACAGAGAACCGTATTTGGATAATACAAATATAATTTTGTAAAATACTTTGATGCATTCATTCCTTAGAGAGTAGATATTACGACTGTGAATATATATTTCCTTGAATTCATATAAATATAGTGCAGACAAGAATATATTATGGTTTGATGGTACGAATAAAACAAATCGAGTTCAAAATAATTCAGTCTATTTCACCGAGTTACCGGTTTATATTCTGTTTGTTTTAAATTTTTTCCAACACAAAGTGGCATTGGATAGGATGAGCTCTTAACTTCCTTTTATTAAGCACTTTGGAAAATTATGCAAAGTCCTGTTTGCAGTCAAAGGAATCTTCAAATAAAAATAAGTGGTGATAGATAACTAAGCCTTCAAAAAGAATGAGGACTAAATACTACGAAAAGAGGATTAGAGATCAAATTCCAATCTAGTTCTAGACTGTTGTTACCTTTCATGCCAGACATGGGCGTGCCCAACTTCAAGGGGTGTGTTTGGGTCAATACTGCACCACTTGTGTGCCCATTTCTCTGCTTGACCAGCGGCATTGTAGTGTTCCCACCATTTTTCCTGCCACTCATTACCGCTACCATTACTTCCCCACTTGTCTGCAGTTTTCTCAATATGCATTATCCCATTTTCCTGCCAGTGAAAATCATGCTCAGTATGATTTTACAAAAATATCCAAGAGCTTAAAAAACAGGTGCCCAATAATACTGACAACTAGAAGTATGCTAATCCGATTTCAGTTGACTACAATAAGAAAGGCATTTAAATGCATATTAAAATGTATCAAATATTGCTAACCTGGCGCATGGATTCTCTCCAAAATTCACACCAAACGTTTCCATGTGCATCACGTCCGGATTTCTCAGAACCAAGTTCCTTATAGCCAAACTCATCAGAAGCCTCCCAGAACTTCTCTTGCCACTCTACAGCTTTGTCAGCACTTACACCTCTGGTCATTGTCCATCTACAAATTACACCGTCAGGTCTTTGTTCAATTCCCGTCTCTTTCCACCATCTCGTTCCATCTGGCTTCACTCCAATAGGTGATGATTTGATATCCTTTTCAAGGGCACGAACTACTTCTGCTGCATGGTCGGAAGATAATGCATCGCGTTTCTGTTCCTCTTCCAAGGAAGGCGACTCTACATTGGAAGTAGGGGCTTCAACCTCCAATGATGACTGAAGGGGTGGAAGTGTAGGAAAATGTTTGCCTTGAGTAAGTAAACTCTCAAATGGAATCGAGAGAGATTGCAGCGATCTTTCCTTCTCCACAACAGGATTGGGTAAGGACAAATAAACTGAAGACTTGGTATCTAACTGCAATTCAGTGCCATCATCTAAAGGAACATCACCATCCACTGGGGGTGTCCAGGACCAAAAATCCGGGCCTGGTATACCATCTCTCTCTGTTCCTGACTCTGGCACAAGAACACTCCCACTCTGCATTCCTGAATCTGATTCTATCAAATTATCTAAAATCAACAAAACAACACATCAATAACCACTAACATTTTCCATGTACAACATTCATTTAGGGGGGAAACAGACTAAGAGCCTGATCAGTTTAAGAAAACATTTCACCTTAAGCATATAATTTATTTTTTTTTCATTTTTAACTACAAAAATCACCTTGTCCTCACTTGATATTCTGTTTCCAAATATTCATATAAGAAATAAAGAAAACACGACACGGTGACATTTTTTGTGAAAATATTTTGCATTTTAATATTCTATTTTTTATAAAACATTTTTCATATTCTATTTTGACTTTTAATGTGAAAATATTTTGCGCTTTTATATCAATTTTTATTATTTTTAATTATAAAAACACTTCTTTGATCACGTAATTTACTATAATGAAAATAAAATAAAATAAAATAGGATTTTATAAATAGAAATAAAATAAAAATAGAATATTATGGAATTAAATTCACAAGTAAACTCAGCCACATAGCAACATCTATCCCTATCCCCTATCTATTACGACTAATCACAGTCCCTACAATGTTCAATTAACCAAAAAAATCATTTGCAAAATGAAAACCCTAGAAACAAAAAAAACGAACACCAATTCGAATTCGAAGGAAACAAAACAAGTAATTCAGAATTTCAGATACACGGTACCATGTTGTTGGCGGGCATCGGTGTCTGAACGGACGTCATTGCTATTGGCGTCGTTAAGAATGGCCCTGGCGGCGGCGATAGCAGCGGCGGCACGATCAACGACCTGCAACCTCTGAATCCTGTCGCGCTCTTCACTGGAAACCTGGAGAAGCTTCTGGAACTCTCTGGTTTTCTTCTCCAAATCCTCACCCACAGTGCCTTCATTCGAAGAGGCGATTCTGTTGAAGTGTGAGGTGTTTCTTTCTCTATCCACAGCCTTCTTCCACATGTCGAGGTACGACGAGCTCGCCCTCACCTTCACCCTCACCCATCCTCTTCTCTTTCCCGCTTGTTGTTGGAGAAGGTGCACCGATCGATACGGTGCACCCGCGGTGCAGGTTCTGAGGTGGGTCGCCATTCGTGAATATTGAAGTGAGTGAGTGAGTGGCGAGTGAGAACGGTGAAAACAGAAAATGGCGGCGAAGAAGTGTTTTCTGGTATTTATAGCAGGTGTTTGCTAAAATGGGGAGGGTAAAATTGTGAATAAAGGTGAATACGAAGGGTTGTTTGATAATGTGCTTTTTGGAAAGAGAGCAGACCTTTGCTTTAGGTTCAAGGTAGGAATAGGAATTGCGAGGCAAGGACTCATAATGTCCCACTTTTAACGGACGGTATTCAATCAACTGTTTGCTTTACCGCCAATTGCATCAACGGGAGTCACGTGATGATATCTAAGAAGATGGACGGTGACGATTTGTTCTTTGAAAAAAGTGAAATTATTTTATTCGACTTTAGGTATTTTATTTTATTTTTGATTAATTTTTAAAATTAAAGAAAATATTTGTGTCAGAGGACGAAAATAGTCATACAAATTAGGCCTGGACACCGGTCGGTTTTGGGTGAGTTCGGGCCCAAAACCACCAATCCAGACCCAATTGAGGTATCTTTCCCATCACTTGGTACTCATAGTCAAACTCCTATTAGAAAACCTTGACTCTTGACCGCTATCCGCGCTTCTGTCTTGGCTACTCCTCTGAGCCTTACCCTTACCCTTCCCTTAAACACAGAGATTTCCAACTAAGGGCTTTTCTGATGCACAAGATCCTCACTCGAGACAAGTGCAAAACATACTTACTTCTTAGAAGAATTCTGGATAAAGAAAGTTTGTAGAGAGAGAAGGAGAAGAAGATTTGGTGCGAGGAAAAATGGAGGGTGGAAGGGTATTTATAGGTGAGCTTCGCTCCCATCGCGTCGCGATATGGGTACCATCGCGTCGCGATGGAACCTTCTGGAGCCTTCCAGATGCACACACGGCACAAATCCAATGGTGCGATTGTGAGTCCCATCGCGTCACAAAAAACACAATCGCGTCGCGACGCGGTCAAAACGGAAATATCTTGTTTCTATGGTTTTTTAGGGTGTTCCACACCTTTCCAGTGGTATTTTCGTCCTTTTTAAGATTTCTAGACCATTCCTAAGGTTCCTATATCTTTAATAGGGTTTTTAGGTTATCCGAAACTTTTCCAAAATCTTATTACAAATCCACACATAAGCAAACACTCAATTAAACAAAGTACCTAAAAATTGGAATGCACATTACTATCCTCCTTAAAATAAATTTCATCTTCGGAATTTAACGATAGATACCTGAATCTGAGGTCTCCCATCTCGAGTTCGACGAGCCATGCATTACCTCAAAACTTACCCCTTGGCTCATTTTTCCATACAACTAGGATTTCCTAAAGCTTATGTCAGACTCTCTACGCAAACCCCAACAAAGTTTTCGTCCGATGTAGAGACAATTAGACTCTAGACACGGCCAGTGACTCAACTCCACAGTTCGGTTAGAACCGAACTGCTCTGATACCACTTAAATTAACACCTCACCTTGACAGGGCGTTATTTTATTTTCAAATAATCTACACGTATAAACCAACAACACATATAATTTATAATCAGAGTACGCAAAACATGGCACATAAACACATATAGATATATACACCACACCAACAAGGGGTGACAAAAGGATACACTGGCCGTGATAATACAGTATTCCAAACATCTGAACACTGCCCCCAGGCAGATTTATCATTGCGGTCACCTCTGCTAGATCATGCTCCCCAAGAATAAGCTCTAAGCACAGGCTGCTCCTTTTCGTCTGCTATATTATCATAACATAATATAGACATACATGAGAAACGAAAGGGGTAAGAAATTCGTCAATCACCAATAAGCAGGAAAACTGAATAATAGAGTAACTGTCACCATGCACATCACAACTAACAACAAAGATAACAATCATCGATATAACTGATAAATACTAATACCACAGATACCACATATGGACCCCTGAGCACATGGTCACAGAGCACATCACACATTTGACACCACATACAGACACATACCACTGAACATACGAGCTGATCACCTGCCCTTTATACCTTAGATTGATCACCAGTCTCAGGGCAAAATGTAATGATACATAAGTTGGTTGTCACAAAGACAAATCCTGATACGCCACCATCTCTGATCACCGGAGCAAGGAATGGTCCCCGTGCACAAGGACGACATTTCCAACACAGGGAATGGCCACGATTACCCCCTCGTTGGATGTGGAGTCCTGAAGCCTCGTCGGGATGACCGAGCCTCACTCTGTCTATCCCCAGGGTCAACGACCAACTCCAAACCACTCCGTACCTTTGGTTCAATCACCAGTCCTCAGGTATTCCAACCTCGGGTGCACCGACCCGGCTATCACCACTGACAAACAGAGTATCAACGGTAATACCTGCTAATACCGTCTTGGGATTCGCAATCCTCTAACAAGAGGGCGTCACCCTTGACACTAGGACCATATGTCAATCATCACACTCACAGGTATCATATTTATTCAATCAACACGTCATAGATATCAGCACATTAATCAGAATATCAAAAGTCACAAGTAATCAGCGTATAGACTATTCTTAGCGTCGCGAAGGCGAATCTTAACTAATCATGTTATCAATCAAGCAGACATGTAAGTCAAGCAAGCACACAAATCATACCAAGCAAAACCTATGTTGGTTGATAGGTCTACGGTAACTATTCTAAGCCACCGCATACCGCAACCCCTCTCTTAAGGTGTTGCTGATATCAACCCTTTGTAGGGTTTGAGGTCCCCTACGCATGCTAACAATACTATTCAACTACATATTTTTTCTAGTAATTGAGGTATTTTCCCCATCACCTGGCACTCCTGGCCAAGCTCCTATTAGAAAACCTTTACTCTTGACTGCCATCCGCGCTCCTGCCTTAGCTACTCCTCTGAGTCTTACCAGTCTCTCAGACTTGGGGATTTCCAACTAAGAGCTTTTTTATGCACAACATCCTCACTCAAGACAAGTGCAAAGCATACTTACTCCTTAAGGTATTCTAGAGAAAGAAAGTTTGTAGAGAGAAGGAGAAGAAGATTTGGTGCGAGGAAAAATGGAGGGGTGGAAGGGGTATTTATAAGTTAGCTTCGCTCCTATCGCGTCGCGATGGAACCTTCTGGAGCCTTCCAGATGCACACATGGAAAAATCCAATGGTGTGATTGTGAGTCCCATCACGTCGCGAACAAACCGTCGCGTCGCAACGCAGTCAAAACGAAAATATCTTGTTTCTAGGGTTTTTTAGGGTGTTCCACACCTTTCCAGAGGTATTTTCGTCCATTTTAGGATTTCTAGGCCTTTCCTAAGGTTTCTAGATCTTTTCTACGGTTTTTAGGTTATCCGAAATTTTTCCAAAATCTTATTATAAATCCACACATAAGCAAATACTCAATTAAACAAAGATCCTAGAAATTGGAATGTCACATTAATACCCTCCTTAAAATAAATTTTGTCCTCGGAATTTAACGATAGATACCTGAATTTGAGGTCTCCTATCTCCAGTTCGACGAGCCTTGCGTTACCTGAAAACGTAACCATTGGCTCATCTTTCCATAAAACTAGGATTTCCTAAAGCTAGTGTCAGACTCTGTTCCCAAACCCCAACAAAGTTGTCGTCTGATGTGGAGACAATTAGACTCTAGACACGGCCAGTGACTCAACCCCACAGTCCAGTTAGAACCGAACTGCTCTGATACTACTTAAAGTAGCACCCCGCCTTGACAGGGAGTTATTTTATTTTCAAATAATCCACACGTATAAAGCAATAACACATATCATTTATTATCAGAGTACGCAAAGCATGGCACATACACACATATAGATATATACACCACACCACCAAGGGGTGACAAAAGGACAAATTATCCGTGGTAATACTGTATTCCAAACATCTAAACACTGCCTCTAGGCAGCCTTATCATTGCAGTCACCTCTGCTAGGTCTCGCTCCCCAAGAATAAGCTCTAAGCACAGGTTACTCCTCTCCGTCTACTATATAATCATAACATAATATAGAAATACACGAGAAACGAAAGGGGTAAGAAATCCATCAATCACCAATAAGCAGAAAAATAGAATAGTTGAGTAACTGTCACCATGCACAACACAACTAACAACAAAGATAACAATCATCGACATAACAGATAAATACTGATACCACAGATACCATATATGGACCCCTGAGCACATGGTCACATACCACATCACACACTGATACCACATACTGACACAGACCACTGATCATACGGGCTGATCACCGGCCCTTCACACTTTAAACCGATCATCAGACTCAGGGCACAAAGGAATGACACATAAGTTAGTTGTCCCAAAGACATATCCTGATACGCTACCATCTCTGATCACCGGAGCAAGGTACCGTCCCCTGGCACAAGGACGACATTCCTAACACAGGGAATGGCCAGGATTACCCCCTCGTCAGACGTGGAGTCCTGAAGCCTCGTCGGGATGACCGAGCCTCACTCTGTCTATCCCCTAGGTCAATGACATGCTCCAAACCACTCTGTACCTTTGGTTCGATCACCAGTCGTCAGGTACTCCAACCTCGGGTACACCTACCCGGCTATCACCACTGACAAACAAAGTATCAACGGTAATACCCACTATTATCGTCTTGGGATTCACAATCCTCTAACAAGAGAGTGTCACCCTTGATACTATGACCATACGCCAATCATCAGACTCACATGTATCATATTTATTCAATCGGAACGTCATAGATATTAGCACATTAATCAGAATATCAAAAGTCACAAGTAATCAGCGTATATACTATTCCTAGCGTCGCGAAGGCGAATCTTAACTAATCATGTTATCAATCAAGCAGACACGTAAGTCATACCAAGCACAACCTACGTTGGTTGATAGGTCTACAGTGACTATCCTTAGCCATCACATACCGTAACCCCTCTCTTAAGGTGTTGCTGATATCAACCCCTAGTAGGGTTTGAGGTCCCCTACGCATACTAACAAAACTATTCTACTACATATTTTCCCTAGTAATTGATGTATCTTCGCCCTCACCTGGCACTCCTGGCCAAGCTCCTATTAGAAAACCTTGACTCTTGACCGCTATCCGCGCTCCTGTCTTGACTACTCCTCTGAGTCTTACCCGTCTCTAAGACTTGGGGAATTCCAACTAAGAGCTTTCTGATGCACAAAATCCTCACTCGAGACAAGGGCAGAGCATACTTACTCCTTTGAGGAATTCTAGAGAAAGAAAGTTTGTAGAGAGAGAAGGAGAAGAAGATTTGGGCGAGGAAAAATGGAAGGTGGAAAGGGTATTTATAGGTGAGCTTTGCTCCCATCGCGTCGCGATATAGGTACCATCGCGTATCGAGGGAACCTTCTGGAGCCTTTCAGATGCACACGTGGAGCAAATCCAATGGTGCGATTATGAGTCCCATCGTGTCACGAACAACACCGTTGCGTCGCAATGCGGCCAAAACAAAAATATCTTGTTTCTGAGGTTTTCTGGGGTGTTCCACACCTTTCCAGGGGTATTTTCGTCCTTTTTAGGATTTCTAGGCCTTTCCTAAGGTTTCTAGATCTTTTCTAGGGTTTTTAGGTTGTCTGAATTTTTTTCCAAATCTTATTCTAAATCCACACATAAGCAAACACTCAATTAAACAAAGAACCTAGAAATTGGAATGTCATAGTTTTCGCAAAAAATGTGGGTCTATATTTTTTTTTGGCTAAATTGCACTTAAGGGACGAAAGTGGCGTAATTTTCGTAACTTAAGGGACGTAAATGAAAAGTAAAATAGTTAGGTGACGAAATTGAAAACAAAAATAAAATTAAGGGACGAAAAGTATAATTTAGCCTTTTTTTTTCTTTTTAAACTTCTTTTCAAAATAGCAATCAGAGTATCACAGCGTTTTCGAAACATGATGTACAACTAATAACACAATAACTATGCTACTGGTTATATATATATATATAACCATTCGCACAAGGCAATCCAAACTTTCAAAAATACAAAATGCATAATAAAACTCAAAGAGAATACAATTAAAGACACCTATAGCTGGTCTGCCCTACAACACTTACCGGTCCCCACAATAAGTCTAATAAACCATAACTTCAAAGAAAGTATTCGGATGGAGTCCTCCTCCGCTTTGCTTGTCGATCTCGAGTGCCAACATCTCTCCAACTTACACCATCGCCTGGGGTTAACATCCTTGAAAATGCCCGATAATAGAAGGGTCATCTTCCCAAAACAATCATATAATAGCAGCAACATATACTCAAATCATATTATACTAACAAAGTATAATTAAACACAAAATAACATGGCATAAGAACACTCAAACCAATCTGCACAATAAAGATGCACCACAAATCCTTATTGGTTAGTCTATATGCCAATGCACATGATTCCGGAATATCACCACACCATCCTCGCAAGGGTATCATTGACATTGGTCTACAACAAGATTGCTTTAGCATCGAAACTGGTCCACAACAGGATTGCTTCAGGTCGATATCTCCTTAATCTCCTTGCAGGGATACATGTTCAGTACCATGCAAGGATTTACCCGACACATGTCATCGACACTGGTCCACAACAGGATTGCTTCGACATAGACACTGGTCCACAACAGGATTGCTTCAGGTCAACATCTCCTTGTATGCATGAAAATGCACCACCACAGTTAGTCACCCGACGGGATCACTCACACAGAGTGTCCGTAATTATTCAACTCCCACTCTAGACTCACCTAGTCTAGAACTCTGCCTTATGGTCTCGAAACCTCACTTGGTATCCCTAAAGTCCTCGTTCTTGTCAAAACTCCTATTAGTTGTAAAACATTGATATTTGAAAATTCTACTATTAGTTCGAAAACAATTACTTTTAATGATCCTAACACTCACTTTGTTCTTTTTTTAAGAAAAAGTGGTTAATCCTTTACTAATTGAGGGTTTTTAGAAAAATCCACGTTAAAGTGTCTCGTTGATTTTAAATAAAAATCTCCTTAGGTTTTTTATTCGAAAACACTTAACCATCTCAACAATGTAGTTCACCATCCACTTATTCTCGGTAATATCTTATTACCCACCGTTTATTGAACATACACATATTTCAGTAATTACAACATAATAACAACAACAAATCAACCAATCATAGTATAACCACATAGAAATCATAATTCACAATCACAATCTCAACTTTGCAAGAAAACATCATCACAAATCAACCATCCACACCAACACAAACACATATAAGCAATAAATTAGAAGATGCCCTGACCTTAGGCTTTCCTTCCACGCCGCGATCACTAACACGGTCTTGAACTCGATCTTGTCCACAAACACGATCTCTACAACCTTAGTTTTAGAAATAACTCAAGGTTACTAACTTTACCACTAGGGCCACGGTTTCCTAGGCCAAACAAGGGTAACATCATTCTAAAATCTCTAGTTTACTACCCACACTTCAACTAGTAAATCAAGGTTCAAAACAAGGTTTTAGAAACTCAACACCTTTCTTAAAAATCTTCACAACTTCAACTCAAGAAATTTTAAAATTTAACAACCAAAATCATCTCTTTTTCTAATAAACTCATGGATCTAATTTTCGAAACTTGTAGTTCTTAAACTACTAACACTTTGATCAAATAAAAGTTTGTAAAATTATCATAAAAAACGCATATACCTCATGGTTTGGACAAAAGATCAAACCAAAAATTTTACATCATTCAAACCTTTTAAGAACAAAAGTAAGACAAATGAAAAAGGCTTTGATGAAGAAAACATAAAAACTTTCTCAAGACTCCACCTTTTCTCGGAATGCAAAGATTCCATCAAGATCTAGGTGTTTATTGTCTTAAAACATCAAAACATATTTTGAACAAAAGATCAAAACTTAAGTCTACAACTAAATCAAGAAAATCACTTCTTTTGGGAAAATCTTTTGGATCAAACTTTCACTACAACTCCTAAACAACAATAAAAACAACATCATCAAGAAATCAAGTATGAAAATTTTGAAATCATCTTCCTTTTTACCCTTGAAAGCTCACGATTTTAGTCAAAAATTTTAGGGAGGAAAACATTCAAATCTTTGCTACTTGATTCACCAACAAAATCATAAGAAAATAGGAAGAAAATGATGAAAAATCTTACCCCCAAATCTCTCACAAACTCACGGCTTAGGGAAGAAGAAGAATGAAAGAAGAACACATCAACTTTCTCTTCAAAACTCTCTTGATTCTTCACTAAGTTCTCACTAGGAATTAGACCACCTTACACTTGATTTTCCAAAGCCAAAAACAAATGAAATGGAGGCTAACAAAGGGGTGTTGGCCGCGGCCTTGAAGGAAAGAAAAGGGAAGGAAATTTTGCTTCATCAACTTAGGTCACAGGACAAGGCTATATTAGGCTGCATGACTCACCAATTAAGCCATGCTTTAAGTTTTACACCTCACCACGTAACCATACTTAGCCCATGCTTTTCTCGCACACTCTCTCAACCACTAGATCCCTTGACTCTAAATCAAATGGGTCTCGGCGTCGCAATATCGTGGTGTCAGGTGATTGTGTTACCGATTGCTTGTTTGATGATTAATCACGTAAATTAATTTAACGAAAAATTAATTCAACGCGTGGCTAAGAAATTATTCGCGTATAATTTCTTTGCCAACAAATCATAAACTCGCTCTAATAAAATCACATATAATCACACCAAGCTACGATTCGAATTTCGTCGAAATCGGAATTCGTTAGAATTTTCTATCTGGTAAAATTACCCGGCGGCTCAATACGCGACGAAACTTTGTTAGAATTTTTCGACGAGATTTAAACCATGAATTAATAATAAATATTAATTCTCAAATATAATTTCATCTTGATGAATTTCACTCACTTTATTAACAACAAAAGTACGCGTCATCGTGTCAAACAGAAAAATCTACCGAAAATCTGTCGGTGATTTCACATTAAAAGCAGCATACGTTTACGCTGTTTATTAATCTGAATTGACACTGAAATAGGAATCGTTGAAAATAAATCTACACAGTTCATCGTACTCTCGACAAGTCTTTGAGGTGATCAGTTTCTATGACTTACCTTCAAGTATTCAGAACTATATTTATAAAACAATTTTTCTTAAAAATTGGGGTATTATATTGCTCATTGACCTTGTTCCAAGATCAACCACTTTTGGAAGAAACAAGATTCTCATTGGAAGACACAAATGTCAAACAAAGAATACGGGTGTTCGGTTTACCTTATGTCTTCAAATGTGATCCTTGTTTCTTCTAAGAGTAGTTGTTCATGGAATATGTCATCGTTGGCTAAGGCTATTACTAAATGATTTAAGTTTTTCCTTGGCTTGGGAAAAATACTTTGTTTCAAAATATTAGGTATAATAAAATTAGCTCCGCATGCAAGTCTTACAAATTTAAAATCAATATGTTATGTCAATAGTCTTCTTCATGTGATTGTGCAAATAAATCTCTCTGAAAAGATTTATTTGAACTAGCATAGAAGGCATAAAACTTAATTGAGTAAATTATAATAAGCATTCCAAAAAAACACTCAGGGTAGTGGTTCCTTAATTAGTTGGATTCGATATGGTACATTAACCAACGCCATATAGTAGCAGTTTCAAAAATAAACCACTACTGAAAGTGGCACACAAATAACAATTTCAGTGTGAAACTGCACCAATCTCAAAATATTTAGCAATAATCGCTGCCCAATATATCCATTACCTTTTATTTCACCAACATACAAAGTAATTGAAAGTTGAAATTACTATTTAATGTTGACACCAGAATTACTACGCGAGACTTTTTCTACACGATTGAATCATTTTTTTTTAACAATTAGACAATAGGACTATTATTCCAGCTTGAAACAGGAATGTGATTACCTGCAGTTAGCTTAGTATTTCTCTCTCTGCTAACATTTTTTTTCCTATCTTTTTATTTGAATAAATCAATGGTCATGATTTAAAGGTAGAAAATCCAATAGTTGATACATATATTAATTGCAGTTAATTGTTTTTTTTATAAGCAAATAAATTTATAAAAGGAGTACAAGGGGTATTCCAACCCGAAACAATCATGGAGGTGCCTCATTAAAACCTCCAGAGGCCAAAACCCAAAGGGAAAAAGACCAAAGAAGGAAAAAGAGTACACCACCCATGGAATACAAACATCATTTCCTTAAACCAGTAAAACAGAAGCACAGTCACATGAAAATATAATTAAGCAACTTCCACACCATCAAATAATAGAGGCACATCATGCAGTAACCCAGATCACTCTCGTTATGCATATATCATTAAACCATGTCCACGCCATCAAAAAAAATTGCACCTGCTCCGCGTACCACCCCATCCTCTTCATGCCATCCCACCTTAACAGCACCTTATCAGCACCTTGTTCAAATCCTGTTGTTGACACCAACCAGTTTCGATACAAACAGCAAGCTGGACAGTAGTAAATGCACCTGCTAAGCAGTATGTAGAGCCTTAGGATTCACAAACCAGTCAGAAAAAATCAATCCCAACCTACGACCTTCCCTATACATGAACCAATTCCATGAAAGTTGCTTCACCTGTGCTAATGTAGCAGAAAATTCAGCAGTCCCACCTTGGAACATAATCTTATTTCTGAGCAACCAAATAGACCAAACCACTGCTCTCCAAATTAGATACCTCACTTTCCTGACATATTTTCCTTCGAAAAACTCACTAAAAAGTAGAAAATTTTCCACAGGATTCAATTGCCATTCACCATCACAACCCAACCAAGCAAAAATAGAGGCCCAAATGTTATGAGAGAAAGGACATGAAAAGAAAAGGTGGCTTACCGATTCATCTTCATGAAAGCACAGGACACAACACGAATTGTGATTAGCGTCCAAAACACCATGGTGCAAGAGAGCATCACGCGTGGGAACACGTCCAAGCAACACTCTCCAAATCAGAAACGAAACTTTAGAAGGGATAGAAGTGCTCCATAGACCTTTCAAAGCCATAGACAAATTATCAGCCAGTTGGGGAGCATTTTCGCCAACCTGAGACATCAAATGAGCATACGCCGATTTGACCGTAAATATTTTTGAACAGTCCTGCATCCAAACCCATTTGTCAGCATGTAAAGATAGTGGAGATAATCCTAACAGCAAGTTTTTTAACTCCTCAGCTTGTTCCTCTTCCCAAACAAGTAATCTCCTTCTCTATTCCAACTTCCACTCCCAAGAACCATCAGCCCACACCCCACATGCAGCCACCGAGACCTCCTTATTTAAGGATAATTGATACAATCTTGGGAACAAATCCTTAAATTTGGAGGTGCCAACCCATTTATCTTCCTAGAACATAGCTCTATTTCCATTACCCAATTTCAAATATACAGTATTACTAAACCAATGCTGATGCAAAGTAACGACGTCCGTCCACCAAATAGAAGAGTGTCGCAGCATGGGGCCTCCCTCTAAGATTGCATTTGGCAACGATCAATATTTTTGCGACAAAAAATTAAACCAAACAGCCCATGTATCATTAATACATCGCCACTTCCATTTAGCCAACAAACTAGTGTTAAAAAGATCCAAATTTTTTATCTCCAACCCACCCTCCTCTTTGGAGCTGCATATCATATTCTAGCTCATCCAACATATTTTTCGGCCTTCACTATTGCCTCCCCATAAGAAATTTCGCTGAATAGAAGTAAGAGTGTGCAATACCTTTTTTGGAGCTTTGAAGAATGATAAGAAATATATCGGCAGACTTGATAGTACCAAATTAATGAGAGTCACCCTTCCTCTAAAAGACAAATGTGCTTTTTTCCATGATGCCAAGCGTTTCTGAAACAGATTCACCACTGGAGCCCAAGTGGAGGCTTTTCTGGGATTAGCTCCGACCGGAACCCCTAGAAATTTGAAAGGTATGGTACCCACAAAGCAAAATAGAAAACGGGACGCCGCCCTCAAAAAATGATTATCCACGTTAACACCATACAAATTGCTTTTAGCGAAGTTAACTTTAAGCCCATAAGCCAATTCAAAGCCCCTTAACACAGCCTTAAGAGTCCAAAGGTTGTCCCAGGTTGGCTCACAGATCATAATAGTATCATCAGCGTATTGCAGTATTGGAAAGGAGATGTCCGGGTATGCCCTATAGGTAGTTAACTGCCCATTATTCACAACATTATTAACCAGTCCAGTCAAGCCCTCAGCCGCAAATAAGAAAAGGAAAGGGGCCAAAAGGTCCCCTTGTTTTAGCCCCCAACCAACCGAAAACTCTTCAGTCTGACTCCCATTAACAAGTACTGACATATTACCTGAAGCAAAGCATGCCTTAATCCAACGATGCCAATTAAAACAAAAACCCAATCTTATCAACATATAATCCAGATATGACCAATCGACCTAGTCATACACCTTCTCAAAATCCACTTTCAAAATAAGGCAATGCTCCTTTCTTCTATTTACCAGGTCAATTGTCTCATTAGCTATAAGAACTCCATCCAAAATATATCTCCCCAGAAGGAATGTAGATTGACATCCAGAGATAATTTTGCTAAGGATACCCTTGACTCTTGAAGCTAGGAGCTTGGCAATTATCTTGTAAAGACAACTAACCAAGGAAATGGGATGGTACTCCTGAAGAGACTGTGGACTATTAGTTTTAGGAATAAGTGCCAAAAAAGATGATGTGATAGCACGCGACAGACACACATTAAGCTGAAACTCACGAATGAACCCCGATAAATCCTTTTTCATCAACTCCCAATTAGCCTTAATGAAATTAAAATTAAAACCATCTGGTCAAGGGCTTTTGTTTCCGCCACAACTCCAAACTATATCTTTTAACTCCTCCACTGTAGTCTGAGCGGTAAGAAAAGTATTTTCTTCTTTGGACACCTGTTTAAACTCTATTCCATCAAGTGTTGGACGCTGAAAATTTGTTTTAGCTGAGAAATAGTCGTGTAAAAACAGTTTCACCTCATTCTTTACCTCAACCACCGACTCTAACCAAGTATCATTCATTTTCAAAAGCAACCAGCTGATTTTTCCTCTTCCTTTCTTGTAGACACGAGTGAAAGTACCTTGTGTTAGCATCACCCTCCAATATCCAACTAGCCCTTGGTTTTTGTAGTAATAAGCTTTCTTTTTCATGTAATTGCTTCCAAAAAAGGCTAGTTAATGTCCTCATATGCTCAACAATTGTGATCCCTTGAAACATCCCCAACATTAGTTCGCGAGCTTCCAAGTAGAAGAAGAATCCTGTGATCATGTAATCGACATGGGGGCAGACACAGTGACTCAAAAAACAGCTCAGAAAATTTTTCAATCAAGACAAGCATGTTGCTATTAGTGAATTTGTAATATATAGCCACGTGCGCTTTTATTTTGTTGCAATTTTCTCCCTACGATCACTACTAGAATTCGTGCTGTTTTCTGTGGATTTTCTTGCAATTCAGGTTCCCAGGTAAAAGCTTTGTGAGAAATCGTTTCCTGCATATTCTTAAATCCGTAGGTAATTTCCTGCAGATATATTCCGCAGCAAAAGCAATAAAATCCACCGCAAAGGGTTCAGGGATAAAATTTCAATTTTTGAAATTTCCTGTGGAAAAATCCGCAGCAAATCGAAACACACAGCAAAATTCGCACATAATTTTTTTTTTGTCTACTAGTATTCTTGGTTTGCTTATTTCCTCATTCAAACGAGAAATATGAAACAGTGGAGTAAACCAAATTAAACAAAATAATGTATCATTCAAGAAGGAAAACCTAATAAACAGTGTTATACCATATGGAAAAGGCGGGCAAAAGTCTACTAACATATTCCAAATTTTGTATAACTTGCGTTTAAGTATTCGAATAAAAGCTATTTTACGATCAAGGGCTTTAGTTCCTCAAAAAAAAAAAAGCGATGCTTCTTTGAAATTCCTTACAATCCAAACAGCGCTATAAACTAATATAATTACACAAGAAACTACGTTTCAGTTGTTTGTCTACATTAATCTTGATTATACTCCTGATCGTCTGGACATTGCTGTAGAAGTAATTGCTCCAGCTCCTGCCCATATACGTCATCCTCCCCCAATCCTGTTTGTTTATAAAATGTTTATTTCTGGACGTGCCAATCATCAGCAATCTTCTCCACAACATCTCCTATCAGTTCCTTAACAATATGAAACGTTTCAGAATCAGTGGAAGTATTAGTTATAGCAATCACGTTAATCCCATTTAACTCCACAAACAGTTTGTTAAAAACCCTGAATCTGAAAGTGTCCTCATTTATCCTCCACAACTGCACAATACTAAAGAGAATTAATCCAACATAACTTTTTTTCAATCAAAAATCAGTTCTAATTGATGAATAAATAGTAATTAGGATAGCTAAATCTAAATGTTTCCCAACTCGAAGCAGATGTGCAGTTTGCAACAAGGATAGCTCCTTCCCCCCAACTCGGCACACAAATATTTCCCTGTTGTCACGGACTTGAACTGAAGACCTGTTCCATCCTTAAAAAAATTAAGAGAAATTAAGAATTTCAATTCCCATGACCATGAATGTAAATACCTATGAAAATTAAGCTTTTATCTCATTTCTCTCAAATTAAGCTTACTGTATAATCAGCCTTTGTAAACACCTCAAATCCATAGGACACACTAGATGAAAATTAATAGCAATGTAAGCTTCACGAGAACTTATCCTTATTAAATCTGATGGCAAATCGATGTAATTTAAAAATTAAATCATTTTGCAAGTCACAAAGCACTGGAAAACTTACAAGGTCCATGTAGATGTAGTTTTCAATTGGAGTGTTATCAAATAACTGTCATCCACAAGGAATAGATGAAAACAATAAGTTGGCTTCATTACACTATCAAGACAACAAAACAAGGAAAGAACATTGAACATAAGTTCAATATGTTGGTTTACTTTTGATATGCAACTTGAATACGAGCATTTTGTAATTGTTGGAGATGGTTTACTGTCTCTGTGAAAGAACCTTCGGTTAAATCAACAGAGCCAAAAAGGAACATGTTTCTTTCCGGCATTCTTTTGCATAAAGCAGGAACCAATTTGATCTCATTTTCCTTTGCATCAACAACAAGGATTCTGAGATTCTTTAACTCTCCTGTACAAACACATAAATTTAGGTTTTTCATGTCAAACATGATTAGATTGGACAAATAAGAAACAAAATAAAGCATCAAAGATGGGACAATGCATAACAAATCTACTTCTATATGGAGAGAATAAGCTAAAAGCAGTGGACAAGCTTTTGGTGAAAATTCAAACCATAACATGGAACATAATTCATTAATTTAGTGATGATATATACATATACCTTTGATTTCGTGAACATTTCATCGTTCCTAACAGCCAATTGAATATGTCAAGGCACAATTCGTGTCTTCCTATTATCCCTCGCAGCGTTTTCAGCCAACTCCAGAACCTGAACACTGCCAATCAAGTTCACTACTTTAAACTTATATCTTAACCATTTTGATTTCTTAATGCAGTGATCTTGTCAAAATGGTTAGCTATGCACCACTCTTTGTTAATGCCAATGACAGGAAGTATTGATTTGCATTTACCATGAAATTTTTGAATTTACATTACACTTATTTATTTAATTTATTGAACTCCTTTCTTCAAACAAAATAGTATAAGCATTATTTGATTTCTATGGTTAGGTGGAATCCAGATGCAATTGAATTTGATTCTCATCAAGTTTATGGAACTCCAAGCTATTGGGTGCTTAAGCTATTCAGGGAGTCAAGTGGAGCCACATTTTTAGATTCAACCCTTCAAACAAAATCTCCTACACTCATTGCATCTGCAATTTTCTGGAAGTATTCTTTAGATAAAAAATAAGTTCTAAGAATAAAGGTAAAGGGGTTCTCTGTGTTATTCATAGACTCTCCCAAGTCATCTTGTAAATATACTTATTTCATATAAGTCTTAACACACACACACACACACACAAAACAAAGCAATTGCAAATGAATCTAAACTAAAATTTTAGTTCTATAGAAAACCAAATTAACTTATGTATTCTGATAGCAGAGCCATAGAACAATCAGTTTCCATATATTTCAAATGAAGACAAAAAATTCCAAATGCAGACAACTTAAGTATTCTGATAGCACAACCAACTTCAATTACTATCATGAAATTCCAAATGAAGACAAAAAATTCATTGAATCACTTAAAAAGCTGCAACACTCTCAAAACAGGAACTAAAAAGAGCAACCAAAGTTAAAGCATCCATGTATAACAAACAAATTCATTGAGTCACAAATGAACTAAGAAATGTGAAGTACCTTCTTCTGAGAACGATTGAGTTGCAGATGAAAATCTTGTTAATCAGATAAACCCTCGGAATTCTTGGCTTTACCTAATTTCAGATCATGAAGCTTCTTCACCTAATCAAAACAACAACAACAACCCTAAGATGTGAAGCTCGAAAATGGATGAGAAATGCAAAGGAGAGAAATGTGAAGCAAAGAAATGCAAAGGAGTGAAATGCGAAGAAGAGAAAGGCGAAGCATATAATTTAGTGTTCAAATTTGAGAAGACGCGAAGTGAGAAGATCCGTTCAAATCTGAGAAATCTTGAAGCTTGAGAAATTCAAAGATTAAGATCACATGCGAGTTCTGTTTTCACCAAATGAATTTCTTGGAATCAGAGAGATTAATACACCGAGATTGGAGAGAAAGATACGCACCGAGGTCCCAGCCAGAAGCTCCAGTTGCGAAACGAGAGTGGCATCTTTCTGTCATGAGTGAGATTGAGAATAGAGAATGAGGTCGTGAGTGACAATGAGTATGTGTTTGGGGACCTCTTGCCCTATTCTGCTTCCTCACAGACCTCCTTTCTAGTTGAATGTTTATTTTAACTTTTTTATTTCAAAAAATAAAAGTCTAATATTGCTGCGGATCTCTAATCGGCAGTAATATTACCCGCAGATTTTCCCGCGAATCTCTTGGGTTCTCTATCAGACCTCATTTCTTGGGGATTTTGTTGCGAAATTCTTTAGCAGAGTCGATTTGGCAGGAAATTCCGTAGGAAAAACTAAAACTTTCCTGCGGATTTATTTGCGCAGCTAAATCTACATCAAATGTAAAATATTTCTGCGACCTTACCTGCGAATTTTAGTCTACAAAAAAATTCCTTGTATTTCATAAAATCGCAGTAAAATTGGCAAAAATTTTCTGCGGATTTTTTTTCGCAAGAAAATCCACAGGAAATAGCAGAATTTCTAGTAGGGATTGCTTGTAAGTGTAGTGACATTTCTATAGCGCTTCAATTGATTGATAAAGACTCTTCCAGACTTGCAAAACCAAGTGTAATTACGTTAGAAAAGATTCAAGGCAAACAATTAATAATTATTAATTAAAGGCAAACAAATAGTCACAACCGGAAGATAGGGAGAGAAAAATAGGATCATATCAAATTTTAGCTCTCAGATGTTTGATTGCATTTCGTGCGTACGCAATCATCATATATCATATATGGACTACAAAATATGAAGTGACATGCTCTCGATGATATCGGTGCAACTGTCTTCACCCTCGCTTCAATCAAAGCCTCTTTGGTTGAGATTGTTCTCAACGCAAACAACATTTCTTACCGAAAAACACGAGTCCTGAGACGCGTGCGTAACTACATTTTTTCTACAGCAGGTCTCTACTTCCGTTTTGATAACGGGAGTTTGTGAACGAGATTTTTGCCTCAAAAATCTCAAACAAACAGGCTCGATCAAGAGATGGTTGCTAGATTAATATTACTACTATTAAACATAGGTAAACCGTTAGTTTAGGTTTTGCAGAGCATGAAACGTTCAGAGAATTGGTTAATTTCTTGAATCCATATCAAGCATATGAAATTTTAAAAAACACTTTTTTTATTTTTAATTATTAAATTAGCCATTTTATTAACACTAACGCGAAAATTTTTTCCAGTTATCTCACATGATTTATGTCACCCTACAGTGAGTATTTTGTTTTTTTTGATAGATCCTATAATGAGTATTTGTGTATATAAAATAAACCAGCAATAATAATTAAAAAAAAAACAAAACTTAGCTAACACTACAACAAATTCTGCAAAAGATGACACTCCTTTAAGCAGTGCTTGGAACAAAAAATGCTACTCTAGGTCATACAGAATCAATAAACAGCGCTTATAATATAAAGCGCTTCTTTTGGTTTTCACAATAATCAGTGCTTACTCCTTGAAGCGTTGTTTTTGCTCCAAATATTAAAAAAAAATCCACTGATACAATAAACAACGCTTGAAAAAAACGTTGTTGTAGGTCCACTGATACAATAAGTAACTCTTATAATATAAAGCGCTACTGTTATTTTTCACAATAATCAACACTTATAACTTGAAGCGCTGTTTTTGGTCCAAATATTAAATAAAAACGTTTTTCCCTCCTCTCTCATTTCGCTCGCGCACTATACTCTCTCAGCCACTCTCTCTGTCTCGCAACTCTCTCTTTCTCTCTATCTCGCAAACGTCGGCCACCGTGACTCCTTCTGCCACTGTCTCCACAAACCCCTCTGCCACTCTCTCCATCACTCGCCATATCTCACTCTCTCGCGACCTATTCCTCTCTCACGCATAGTGTACTCGCACAACTCGCACCATTCACCACACGGCCGTAGCTCGCCTTCCTCACGCCGTCGTTTTGCTAATTGGACGTCGCCTCCAAGACGCCGTCATTCCTGCTAGATAGACTCTACCCTTCCCTTATCTCTCGCCTCCAAGACACCGTCGTCACCATTGGATCTGGGGTTCCTTCCCCTTCTCAAAAAGGTATCATTTCACTACTCCTTTTCTTGCTCTTTTTGTTTTTTTTCTTCTTACTGTATGTTTAAGACATCTTATATTATGAATAGATTTTGAATTAAAAAGAAAAATATGATGTTTGTTTGTTCTAAAATTAATCAAAATGAAACATGCATTTGGTTTCTCTGTTTCAAATTAATTGTTTTATTCGTTTTGCTTGAGTAAAATTGGTGGATTATGAAGAAATTTATTGTGAATTTTTTTACAAAAATTGAAGGAGTGCTGACATAATTGGAGTCCGTGGTTGTTAGACTAGAAAGTAATGTAGTTATGTACTTTTGTAATGGCATGTGCTTTGGCTTTTGAATTTTGATGTTAGGATAGAGAGTAGTGCAAAGAGTAGTGAGGGAATGGAAGAGGTAGAACTTATTGTATTGACTTGATAATTGGTTGAAAATGGATTGGTTAGGCTAAGGAAGTATTTTTAGAGCTTCGATTGCTTCACTCATGTTTACATTTTTAATCTTATTTTCTTAGCCTGGATTGTTTTTCTTAATTTATTACTTTTTTTTGGGGAAGGGTTCTCGTTCATTGTTTGTTGTAGACTGTGGTGTCTTTTAATGAATCTAACTTGCTTCCATTAATGGAATTGTAAGTTTTGCATATGTATAATAGTGAAAAATTAGTTTAGTTGTAGTCTTGAATCTTGACCCTGTTCTGTCATTGGCATAGTGTCCATTTAATTTGCTGGTACGAAAATGCTATTTATTTAGAGTAATGAATATATCACTTGTATTCTTATGCATTATATTTGTATTTTCTCATCCTCCAACCACTACTTTCTATTGAATCTTCGGTTTGGTTTTCCAGGTTGAGACACTCCTTAGATATTTGAGAGAATCAAGACAAGAAGCGCCATCTTCAAGTCCTTAGAGAAGTAGTTACTACTTAGGAAGGAAATTATATAATGTAATCGGTTGTTGTACATATTGTGTTTTTCATGATCGTAACTTTTTACATTATGGATGTTTACATTATGGATGGAACAGAAGAAGGTTGAATGAACATATTATTTTCAAGTGCTTGTGGTTGGAAATGAAATGTTTATTAACATGATTATTTGGTAATTAGTGTTGCAGTTTACCATGTGGTCAATGTTTGATCCATTTCCTTTTTGGTTTATTTTTTTTTTGATTCTTCCACATTGGTTCTGTTCTGGGACTGGCTTTTATGTGTTTTCTTCCACACGTTTTCAATGTTGCACGACAAGGATTTCCTTTTTATGTTGGCTGGTATTGCATATATTTTATGTCGGCTGACTGGTATGGAATTTTATGTTGTTACAGGTATTGTATATATTTTAGAATTTTCACATTTTAGGGGAGACTCTGCCAAAATTTTGTTAGAATTGTGATCTATTATGTGTATTGATTTTAAGAGCAGTGGTAGTTTTAGTCTTGCTTTATCTAATTGGGCTTTTTACATTGTTTTAGCTCTCAATCCATAAATAAATAGGATCGAAAGTGGATGTTTGTCAATCGTTTGTTGAAGGTATATAAGAATGGAGTGAAAGATTTTATTGGGTTTGTAGTTGGGCATACAACAGACCATAATAGAATCATATGTCCTTGTTTAAGTTGCTGTTATACAAACAAAGTTAGTGTTAAGAAATTGAAATGGCATTTAGTTGAACGTGAACACAAGAAGGGGGGTTAAATTGTGTCCAAAAACTTTTCACAAACTTTAAGTTAAAAGCACTAAGAATACAGATTTTTCAAAACTATTTGTTTATCGGACGCTGAGAAACTAACCGGATAATGAGAGACTAACAGGATGCAGGAAATAAAACCGTTTATGAAAACTTGTTTTACTGAGCAAGGTAAAGATAAATGTAAGGCAGTAAAGTAAGAGGCACAGAGATTTATACTAGTTCACCACCAACTGCTAGCTACGTCTAGTCCCTTCGATCCTGAAGGATTTTCCACTATAATCAACTGATTACAATTTTCCTCAAGAGTATTCTACTGTCACAAACTTGACAATACTCTCAACTTCTCAAAACGACTCAGTACGATCGAGCCTTTGAGGAACAAAGCCTTAACTAGGCCAACATCAAGCATAAAAGAGAATATACTTTTGAATACAATCAAAATAACTCTCACAGAGAGGATGAAAAGATTAAGCTCAAAACAGAGTAGCTTTCTAAAAGAAAGTATAAGACACTGAGTTCAGTTCTTTGTAGACCAGAGACTTGGCACGAAACTTGGTTGCTCACTCAGAGTGATAATGCTTCCAAAATAAAGTTTTTTTCTTTCTCAGAATTTGTTCTAGCAATTTCAGTCTTAGTTCTGGCCTTGCCTTAGTTCTTACCACCTTCTTCAATGAATACCTTGGGGTATTTATAGGAGACTTCATGGATATTACCGTTTGCAGTAAAAGAATAGTTCCTTTTCATTGAGTGAGGTAATTTGAAATGTAGTTCTTTTCTTCCTTTCCAGAGAATATCAGACTAGTGCATATTACCGTTTTCGTACTATCTGCTTTTCACAATTGCCTCGTACGATTTTTGTCTTATGCTAAAGGTGTCACCTTTGCTTCCTCGTACATCAAAATGAGCGCACAAGATCAAATTCGAATTCCGTTTCAGAACATTCTGAGGTTAAGAGCAAAAACGTGATCATCACGTGCTTCATTAAAAAGATCAGACGCTCGCTCAAAACAGAGGACGGAAGCTCGCAACAATTGAGTATTGCACGTGTCAAAGTGTAACACTACCGGATGCTCGCTGTTAGCAAGACACTGGAGTGAGTTCGGACGCTGACATCAGTGGAGTGTATTCAATTCTCTTGTAAATTTCTTCTTCTTTCTTGAGTGTTTTGTACAAATATATGAAGCTTTGATACCTGTACACTCAATGATATGTTAGAAGATAAATTGTTCTCTTGAAAATACTTTGTTATCATCAAAATTAATGAGGGTCTAAACTTCTCAATCGTTTAGGTTCCAACAATCTCCCCCTTTTTGATGATGACAAATATCCAAGGTTGATGAATAATTTAATTTCAAAATAATATCAAGGGTCTCCCCCTAAATTCAACAATTTAGATATATATGAACAATTCAGGTATTAGAGCGATTATTGATAAACAAATTCATTTGTGTGATCGCAAAAATACGTAGATGTATCAGAGCATATATTCATTTAACAAAGTGAGATCGGATGCTGATTTCATTTTATCAAAAAGATTTTCATTATACCAAAGTTATTGATTATTATCAGAGTACTGGATTAATGAATATCAAAGCATTATAGGTATTAGAGCAATAAATAACCAACACAAATGCTATGTATGAAATGCTATGCGTGATACTTCGGTTTCAGCGTATCCATTGGACAGTGAATTAGTCAATCAGACTTTCACGTGTTCATCAAACCTTTCTTTTACTCCCCCTTTTGTCATCAGACAAAAAGAGTGTAAAGCACATCATAGTCAAAATAAGACTTAGAAAAATTTGAATATAAGTCAGATAAAGATATGTAAACAGATAATTAGAGCAAAAGTGTGTGTGTATATATATATATATATAAGAGTACCCAAAAAAAACTTTATATCACACTAAAAACAAAAATCAAAGATTTGGTGGAGGTGGTGGAGGAATGTTGAGACGTTCATAGAGTAGTTTCAAAGCATTTTCCAATTGAGCAACCTTCAAGTTTGTGGCCTTCATTTCTTCAAACTCTTGTTTAGGAATCGTGACCATCTCAACTACAGGAGTAGGAGTAGAAGTAGAAGTGGAAGGTCCAGCTTCTGATACTGGTGTATGTTTCATCTTCTGATGCTCAGCTAGCACCAAATTAGACAGCTTCAGTCTCAGTTCCTTCTTCTGGTGAGCTCTTTGAAAGAATGCATCATTTGGTATAAACCATTTGATGAGATTTCCAAGTTTTCTCTGCTCAGATTCTACCTGAATTTCCCTTCTTTTCTTCACATCTTCTGGGTACAGCAAATTCATAAAGATGATGTCTCTGTGTAGAAACACATCAGCAGTAAAAGAATCAAACTTGTTTCCAGCATCTGCTCCCCATATTCTTCTGATAAAGACGCTCAATGCTCCAAAAGTGAAAGAGAGTCCTTCATTTTCTGCCAGGTATACTCTTCGCAGATTTTCCCTGTCATCTTCTTCAAGCACCAGGGGGACAAGGCATGGCAACATGGCTTTGTCTTTCCATGACTCAGACCATTGATTCCAGATAAATCCAATGTCAAAAATGCTTAGTCACAGCAGCCCATTGGACATATATCTTCGTGCAGTCAAGGGGCCTGATAACTGAACACCTGAACGTATCATCAAAATATGCAGTTCCAAGATTGGTGTCAGTAACTTTTCTGATAGTGCCAACTGTGGGAATTGTGGGTTTCTCAGCATTGCAACAGTTTGAGGAGCTAGTTCTCCATTCATCTTCCTTCAGAGAATTGAGGAAAACCTTCTGGCATGGTCCTCAGTAATATTGGCAATCGGAAGCTCAGAGAATCCTTTAAGATTAAACTTCTGAGGAGCCTTCTCATACTCTTTGAGTCCAATCTTGCTATATGGCAACTTGCCAGGAGCAGGTTCTTTCCTCTTCCCAGGGATAGACCAAGGTAGCCATCTTTGTCTATCTGGAACAATCTTTATGGATACAGAAGAAGGGTCTCTGAACTGTCTAATAACTTTAAGTTTCTTCATTTTATGACAGTGTGCCATGAAGGCAGCTTCTTCATCCGTAATCCACCTTCTGCACTTTTCCAGTGTGAGAGGTTCAATTTGAGGCAGAGACTTAGGAAGGTCAACAAAGAAAGGAATTGCTCTGCTACCAGGTTTTGGTCTTAATCTCCCTTTGAATGACATGTCAAAGTGGTCTTCTCCATCCTTGAAGACAGTATTCATTAGAGAGGCAATCTCAAGTCTGGCAACTCCAGATGTGAATGTTTTCAAATGCCAAGTAGAAAGATGATTGTAGATGCTATGGTATGACTCATACTTAACAAATTGAGGTTTGTTAATGCATGAGACATTCTTCCTTCCACTGAAATCTATAGCTTTGTAGGTGAGGGTGAGTGGAGTGGGAGTGGTTTTAGTGATTGTATAGATTTTAGGGGTGTAGGGTTTGAATGGATTGATAGGAGGTACTTCGAATAAAATGTTGAAGGGATAAGAGTGAAGTTTGAAAATATATGTAGTAAGAGAGGTATCTGAGGAGATTTGTGGTAGGTCTAAGTTGAGTGTATTGGATTGTGTTTGGGTCGGTTTTGTGGGGATAAGGGTAGAGGTTTGTTGTAGGCTCATTCTGGTTTTCTTGGTTTGTGTTTGGGTTTGTGTTTGGGTTTGTGGTTGTGAAACAGACAATGGAGGTGCAGGAATAACATCATGAGAATCAAAAATAGATACTGACTCATCAACAGTAAAGTCAAGTACCTTTGGGTTAAGCTCAGAAGACCTAACCAACCTTCTCTTTGTTCCTTTAGAGGCAACAACGGTAGGAGGTGGAGGAGGAACTTGCTTCCCTTGATCAGACGCTGAAACATCTTTTTCAGCTGTTGACTTCTTCTTCGTCTCCAAGATCGGATTCTGTCCTCATCTTCTGGTTCATCAATAGTAGGTGCAGGAGCCACCTTCTGTTTCATTCTTCTTGTCTCCCTTATAGGAGATTCAGCAGGTCTCTTCACACCAGCCATTGAGCTTTTGGTGGTTTTCTTTTCAGCTTCACCAACATTCGCAATAGTTTCTCCTTCTTGTTGCTCTAGTTTCACCTTCTTAATCATAGTTCCAGTTATCAATTGCATTCTGACCAGGCTGTTGACTCCAAAAACCTCAGGATGAACAACAGCACCAACACCAAAGTATTTATCTCTTTCTTCTTTGCTTGTCAGATCACCAAGCTTTCTCACAATACCATCTTTTATCATCATTATGGAAAGAAGAACTCCATAAGGGATAACCTTGACAATATTCTTTTTATCAACAATTTTCCTTGAGAAGACAAGAGCATTAACAAGATTATTGATAATCAACCTTGGCAGGTTGATTTTCTTTCCGTCCATATAGTTTCTCATAATGAACTTTTGCTCATAGTTCACTATGTCGCTTGAACCACCTTTAGAATCACGCTCTTAGCGATGATTTTGTGCAATACTCTGTAGTGGCTTTTCAAATCTTTGGCAGTGGGAGTTATGTTCTTCTTCTTCAACTCACGATAATTTTCAAACAGAGCTTCGTTGACGTTTTCCAAACCTCTGTAAGCGTCAACCCAGTTAGCATGGTAACTGATTCCTTCACAAGGGCACTTGATGGTCTGAGCGATAGAGTTTATAGTGAAACGTAACTTGAAACCTCTGATATGTCCTTCAATAATTTCACCCGGAAGTAGATAAGCGTTCCCCCAGAATTCCTTTATAGCATAGCTCAACACATCAACTGGTTTCCAGATAAAATAATTTTTCCAACCCAGTTTCTTCGAACCTTCTTCAAAATCAAAACCATAGAGCTTGAAATTCTCAAAATCAATTCTGTTTTCATTCATAAGTTTTGCTTTTGAGAAGACATCGTAGGCAGCAGTATATTGTCCAACCTTTCTATCGGCCATGGTAGCAGTTGCAGAGTGGGTAATAGAAGTTTTAGGGTTTGAAGTCACACACAGAGAGAGAGAGAGAGAAAATAATTTTTGCAAGTAGAAATAGAGTGAAGTGATGGAGCGAAAAATGTGGAGTAGTGGGAAAGTTGATAGAAAATGGTACAGTCTTTTTTCAAAAACCGCTTCGCATTTCCAAAAAAAAAAATTAAATCAAGAAGAAAAGAAAATGAAGATTCCCTTTTTCATTAAATGAAGATGCCAAAAGAAAAGTAAAATCAAGCAAAAAGATTTTATTGAAAAACATAAATAATCATGACTCAGTGAGATGTGATGCGACGCTTAAGTCCTTTACACGTGTGACACGTGTGTGTGTGCTCGGATGTACGCAACCGATTCACCAGATGCTGAATTATGATGCACATGACAAATAAAATGCTTACACGTATACATGCTTATGTCATGCCAGATGCTGAGATGATGTATATCATCTAACGCTTAGATTAATCATTCTTCTATAAGATGAAAATTTAAATTTCTTCTTATAAAATTGAATCTATCTTCAGCAAAGGGTTTTGTAAATATGTCAGCCCACTGATGATCAGTGTCTACAAATTTTATTTCGAGAATACCCTTCTGAACATAGTCTCTTATAAAATGATGCTTAATCTCAATGTGCTTGGCTCGTGAATGCAATATGGGATTTTTAGTAAGACAGATTGCAGAAGTATTATCACAAAAGATAAGAATGTTACTCTCTTTTATCAGATAATCTTCAAGTTGATATTTCATCGACAGAAGTTGAGAGCTGCAACTTGCTGCTGAAATATATTCAGCTTCTGCTGTTGAGAGTGTAATCGTGCTTTGCCTTTTGCTTGACCAAGACACAAGATTTTCTCCAAGGAATTGGCAGCCTCCACTTGTGCTTTTTCTTTCAATTCGGTCTCCAGCAAAGTCAGCATCACAGAAACCTACTAACTTGTAATCTTTTGATTTCTTATAAAGCAAACCAAGATTAGTAGATCCTTGCAGATATCTAAAAATTCTTTTAACAGCACTCAAGTGTGATTCTCTAGGATCTGATTGAAATCTAACACACAGATAGACGCTAAACATAATATCAGGTCTTGAAGCTGTAAGATAAAGTAGAGACCCAATCATACCTCAGTACATTTTCTGATCTTCTTTTTTATCAGTTTCATCTTTAACAAGAATGCACGTGGGATGCATAGGAGTGCACATAGGTTTGCAATCCACCATTTTGAATTTCTTTAGCAATTCCTGGATATATTTGCTTTGATGTATATAGATACCATCATTGCATTGTTTGATTTGAATTCCAAGGAATAACTTTAGTTCACCCATTATGCTCATCTCGAATTGAGCCTACGTTAGCTTAGAAAATTCTTTGCAAAGGCTTTCATTAGTAGCTCCAAAATAATGTCATCAACATATATTTGAACAATTATAAAGTGCTTGTTTGATGTTTTTCTAAAAAGAGTAGTGTCTACTAGACCTCTGGTAAAACTATTTTTCATCAAAAATGTACTCAGTCTTTCATACCAAGCTCTGGGAGCTTGCTTAAGACCGTACAGGGCCTTTTTAAGCTTGAAGACATGTTCTGGAAATTCAATGTTTTCGAATCCAGGAGGTTGTTTTACAAAGACTTCCTCAGTTATAAAACCATTCAAGAAAGCACTTTTCACATCCATTTGATAAAGAATTATATCATGGTGTGCAGCAAATGAAAGTAAAATGCGTATAGCTTTTAACCTTGCAACAGGTGCAAATGTTTCAGTAAAATCAATACCTTCTTCCTGTGAGTAACCTTGAGCAACCAATCTTGCCTTGTTTCTCACAACCTTTTCATCTTCATCAAGCTTGTTTCTAAATACCCATTTAGTACCAATAGCTTGCTTATCTTCTGGTAGAGTAACTAGCTTCCATACATCATTTCTTTGGAACTGATTCAACTCTTCATGTATGGCCAAAATCCAACCTTCATCTTCCAATGCTTGATCAATCATTTTAGGTTCCATTTCTGAGAGTAGTGCCATATCTGCATGCTCTTTAAAAGAGGATCTGGTTCTTACTCTATCTCCAGGTTCTCATATGATTTGATCTTTAGGATGATTGGTTTTGTATTTCCAGCTCTTTCTGGCTTCAGCTTCCGAAGATTCTTGCATCTGGTTACCACCGGACGATAAAGATGTAGGTTCACTATTTGTAGTATCACCTATATTTAATTCTGAAAATAATTCATCTAGCTCTGACATGGCTGTGTCAGGCTTCTTGTCATCAAATTTGACATGAATGGATTATTTCACTGTCTTAGTTTCTTTATTGTATATTCTAAAAGCTTTAGATCTTTCAGAATATCCCAAAAAGATTCTTTTGTTAGCTTTTGAATCAAACTTACCAAGTTGATCCTTAGTAATCAAAATATAACAAGTACAATCAAATGAATGAAAATATGATATGTTTGATTTTCTACCTTTCCATAGTTCATATGGAGTCTTCTTCAAAATAGGTCTAATAAGAATTCCATTTTGAATGTAACAAGTTGTGTTTACTACTTCTGCCCAAAAATGTTTTGCAATATTAGCTTCATTGATCATGGTCCTGGCCAGTTCTTGGAGGGACCTATTTTTCCTTTCTACAACACCATTTTGTTGAGGTGTTCTTGGAGAGGAGACATTGTAGGAGATGCCATTATTATCACAAAATTTTTGAAAGCTTTCATTTTCAAATTCTCCCCCATGATCACTTCTAATAGATGAAATACAAATTCCTTTTTCATTTTGAACTGTTTTGCAGAATACAGTAAATACCTTGTATGACTCATCTTTGTGAGCAATGAATCTAACTCATGTCCATCTAGTAAAATCATCAACAATGACTAACCCATATTTCTTTCCAGTTAAAGAGGTTGTCCTTGTTGGACCAAAAAGATCAAGATGCAAAAGCTCAAGTGGTCTAGAGGTTGAAACAATATTTTTTGAATAAAAAGAAGTTTTAACTTGTTTTCCTCTTTGACATGCCTCACAGAGAGCATTGGGTTGATACTTAAGATTTGGTAAGCCTCTGACAAGACTGTGCTTGTTTAATTTTGAGATTAATCTCAAATTGGCATGACCCAATCTCTTGTGCCAAATCCATTGTTCTTCGTCAACAGACATGGGACACTTGACATATTGTTTTGCAAGTTCAGAGAGATCAATTTTGTAAATATTTTGTTTCCTCTTAGCAGTGAAAAAAATAGAGCTGACTTTCTTGCTTTTTACTAGACATCCAGTTTCTGTAAAGATGACTTCATAACCATTGTCACATAATTTACTTATGCTCAACAAGTTATGTTTAAGTCCTTCAACATAAAGTACATTATCAATAGAGAGAAGAGAGCTTTTACCAATGCGACCAATTCCAACTATTTTACCTTTCTGGTTTCCTCCGAAACCAACGAATCTAGCTTCTTTTGGCCTTAGTTCTTGGAACATATGCTTTTCTCCCATCATGTGACGCGAGCATCCACTGTCTAAGTACCAAGATAAGTGTGTTGACTTTGTTGCTAAGCATGTCTGCAACATAGACTATTTTATCTTTAGGTATCCATATCTTTTTGGGTCCTTTCTTGTTAGTTCTTGAAGGAAGCTTGTCCTTCACAGTTTTAAAAACAGTACATGCACTTTTCAAATGACCAGGTTTATTGCAGTAAGTACAATGCAAGCATTTACTATGATTATTGGATTTATCAGATGCTGAATCATTTTCTAAAGGAGGTTCATCTAATATATAACCAAGATCATGAGTTGTCATTTTACTGACACCCCAAATCATTGAAGCTTGCTTGCTTCGAGTTACACTTTCTGCAAGAAACTTTTGAAATACATATTCATAATCATTTGATTTGCATTTAAGGTTGCCTGTAACTTTAGAGCTTTCAGCTTGAGAGCTCTTAGCTTCTGGTTGCTTGTTAGCGGCCAGGCAGTTATCCATCGATGTCGATTTTCGCTTTTAGCTTCTGGTTCTCTTTATTGAGTATAGATTTTTCTTTGTTTAAAGCTTGAAAGTCTTGTGATAATTTTGAAAATTTCTTTTTCAAATTCTTATACTCAACAGAGAGAGTGACAGAGTCCTTAAGAAGATCATCAAATGCAAGTTGAAGTTCAGAGTAGGAATCATATACTATTACATCTTCAACTTCTTCTTCTGAGTCAAATCAGTGTCTGCCATGAGAGCGAGATTTGTTTCTTCTTCATTATCTTCCTCAGACGAGGATAAGTTTAGATCTTCCCATGTAGCCATGTGGCTCTTCTTCTTTTTCTTGAAAGAACTTCTTGTGGGCTTCTCCTTAAGATTAGGACATTCGGACTTGAAATGTCCAGGCTTTTTACATTCATAGCAAGTGACTTAGGCTTTGTCCTTGTCTTTGCTTTCCTTCTTGTCCTTAGTATCTTTCTTCTGAAACTTCCTCCTAAAGTTTCTCTTCTTCCACATTCTTTGTATCTTCCTGGATATAAACGCGAGCTCATCTTCTGATGTGTCAACATCTCCTTCTGAAGCTTCATCTTCTGATTATTCTTCCTCAGCCTGAAGGGCTTTGGAAGAACTGACTTTAAGACTTGCCCCTTTTGACAGGTTCTTCTTCATTTAGCTCAAGTTCATGAGCTTTCAACGAACTCATAAGATCTTCAAGTCGTAGGACATT
This sequence comes from Calophaca sinica, assembly GCA_037113605.1. NCBI lineage: Eukaryota > Viridiplantae > Streptophyta > Magnoliopsida > Fabales > Fabaceae > Calophaca > Calophaca sinica. The sequence goes on from CM073730.1 coordinate 70,386,315, forward strand.
TAGATCTTTTGCTTCTTGAATAGCAGTGATCTTGGGTCTCCACTGCTTAATCAAGCTTCTCAAGATCTTTCTAACATGGTTAGGTGTAGTGTAACTTTTTCCAAGGGCCTGTAACCCATGAACAAGTGTTTGGAATCTTCCAAACATAGTTTCAATGTTTTCACCATCTTCCATTTTGAACAACTCATATTGGCGAACCAACATGCTAGCTTTGGTTTCTCTTACTTGGGTAGAGCCTTCGTAAGATAAAACAAGTGAGTCCCAGATTTCTTTGGCAGTATCAAATTTGCCACATTTATCATATTCTTTTTCTGTCATAGCACAGATAAGAATGAATTTAGCTTTTTGATTGGTTTGATATCTCTTTTTCTGCTCATCATTCCAATCTTCTCTGGCTATAGCAACACCACGAGCATTAGTGGGAGGAATGTAACCACTTTGAACTATATCCCACAACTCAATTTGTTGTGTCACAAAGAAATCTTTTACCTTATCTTTCCAGTAATCAAATTTTTCTCCATTGAATAGAGGAGGACGGTTCATATGACCACCTTCAGTAGACATGTTCATAGTATAGGATCTTTTCTCTTAACACTATTAAGTGCTCAACCAAGAGGCCGAGCTCTGGTACCAACTGAACGTGAACACAAGAAGGGGGTTGAATTGTGTCCAAAAACTTTCCACAAACTTTAAGTTAAAAGCACTAAGAATACAGATTTTTCAAAACTGTTTGTTTATCGGACGCTGAGAAACTAACCGATGATGAGAGACTAACCGGATGCAGGAAATAAAACCGTTTATGAAAACTTGTTTTACTGAGCAAGGTAAAGATAAATGTAAGGCAGTAAAGTAAGAGGCACAAATATTTATACTATTTCACCTCCAACTGGTAGCTATGTCTAGTCCATTCGATCCTGAAGGACTTTCCACTATAATCAACTGATTACAATTTTCCTCAAGAGTATTCTACTGTCACAAACTTGACAATACTCTCAACTTCTCAAAACGACTCAGTACGATCGAGCCTTTGATGAACAAAGCTTTAACTAGGCCAAATACTGTTTACAAAAGAGAATATACTTTTGAATACAATCAAAATAACTCTCACAGAGAGGATGAAAAGATTAAGCTCAAAACAAAGTAGCTTTCTAAAAGAAAGTATAAGACGCTGAGTTCAGTTCTTTGTAGACCAGAGACTTGGCACGAAACTTGATTGCTCACTCAGAGTGATGATGCTTCCAAAATAAAGTTTCTTTCTTTCTCAGAATTTGTTCTAGCAATTTCAATCTTAGTTCTGGCCTTGCTTTAGTTCTTACCACCTTCTTCAATGAATACCTTGGGGCATTTATAGGAGACTTCAGGGATATTACCGTTTGCAGTAAAAGAATAGCTCCTTTCCATTGAGTGGGGTAATTTGAAATGTAGTCCTTTTTTTCCTTTCCAGAGAATATCAGACTAGTACATATTACCGTTTTTGTACTACCTGCTTTTCACAATTGCCTCGTACGATTTTTGTCTTATGCTAAAGGTGTCACCTTTGCTTCCTCGTACATCAAAATGAGCGCACAAGATCAAATTCGAATTCCGTTCCAGAACATTCTGAGGTTAAGAGCAAAAACGTGATCATCACGTGCTTCATTAAAGAGATCAGACGCTCGCTCAGAACAGAGGACGAATGCTCACAGCAATTGAGTATTCCATGTGTCAAAGAGTAACACTATCGGATGCTCGCTGTTAGCAAGACGCTGGAGTGAGTTCAGACGCTAACATCAGTGGAGTGTATTCAATTCTCTTGTAAATCTCTTCTTTTTTCTTGAGTGTTTTGTACAAATATATGAAGCTTTGATACCTGTACACTCAAGGATATGTTAGAAGATAAATTGTTTTCTTGAAAATACTTTGTTATCATCAAAATTAATGAGGGTCTAAACTTCTCAATCGTTTAGGTTCCAACATTAGTGAGCAATGGGATTGATCACACTTATACCTGTTGGACAAAGCACGGTGAGACAAGAGGTGAGTCTTTTAATGTGGGGAATAGTGGGAGATATGCGTCAGAGGACACCAGTACAAATACATATGATGGCGACTATTTTGAAGATATGGCAAATGCGGTTGAAGAAGATCTTCGTGATTGTCCTCAAATATTTGAGAAGTTGATAAGTGATGCGGAGAAGCCGTTATATGAGGGTTATATAAAATTCACGAGATTATCGGCAATGTTAAAGTTGTTTAACTTGAAGTCGGACATGGATGGACTGATAAGAGTTTTACAGACTTACTCACACTGTTGAAAGATATGTTGCCAAATGATAATGTGATTCCTAGTAGAACACATATGAGGCTAAACCAATGTTACGCTCTATTGGCATGAGCTATGAGAAGATACACACTTGTCGTAATGATTGCATTTTATTTCATAATGAATATGTATCGTTAATGTTGTGTCCTAAATGTGAAGCCTCACGGTATAAGAAGGAAGATTCGGCTCCAGAGAAGGTTTTGTGGTATTTTTCGATAATTCCCAGATTCAGGCATATGTACTGTAGTTCAGAAGAAGCAAAAAACTTGACATGACATGACATGAGGATGAAAGGATTCAAGAAAGCAACGTACGGTACCTGGCAGATTCTCCTCAATGGAAAAAAATTGATATTGATTATCCTGATTTTGGGAATGAACCAAGAAACTTACGACTTGCATTATCCACTGATGGATTTAACCCACATGGTGTTCAGAGTAGCTCTCATAGTACATGGCCTGTGATTTTGGTGATTTATAACCTACCTCCATGGCTATGCATGAAGCGCAAATATATGATGTTGTCTATGTTAATTTCTGGGCCGAAACAACCAGGAAATGATATCGATGTATACTTGGCTCATTTAATGGAAGACTTGAAGCAAATGTGGGAGACAGGTGTAGTGGTGTATGACGAGTATAAAGAAGAAAGTTTCACCTTGAGGGCTATAATTTTTGGCACTATTAATGATTTTCCAGCATATGGTAATCTTTTGGGATATAGTACAAAAGGTCAGTGTGCATGCTCTATATGTGAAGATAGCACAGATTGGATTCGGTTGGAGCTTGGTAAGAAGAATGTCTTCCTTGGGCATTATAGATTTTTGCATCCAAATCATCATTATCGGTCATGGAGAAAGGCATTCAATGGGAATACAGAAGAACGTAGAGCTCATTTGCCTTTGACGGGTGCACAGCTGTTTGAAAAAGTAAAAGATTTGAATATTAAATTCGGTAAACCTTTTGCGGGAGACCTTGCCACACGAGGGTGGAAGAAAAGGTTGATTTTCTTTGAGTTGACATATTGGAAGTCATTATACGTAAGACATTTTATTGATGTGATGCATGTTGAAAAAAATATCTTTGATAGTCTCAGTGGTGTCGATATTTTGTTACGAATTTTATCATATATAGGCAGCTAGAAGAAGATTAATATTTAATGTTTAGGTGAGTTTGTTAAATTTGGTTTTTGTGAGTTTGATGTTGATGTAAGTAACATGCTTATGTGGTTAAAAATTTCCTGCACATTTGTTGAAGTTTAGCATACTTGAATTGGAATAGGTTCACATGAATTTGGGAGTAAAATTCTGCACTATTTAGTACATTTGTTGAAGATTAGCATACTAGGTAGACTTGTATTAGATTTTATTATGTTTGGCCTATGTGTTTTCTTCCACACTTTTTCAATGTTGCATGACAAGGATTTCCTTTTTATGTTGGCTGGTATTGCATATATTTTATGTTGGCTGGCTGGTATAGTATTTTATGTTGTTACATGTATTATATATATTTTAGAATGTCCATATTTTAGGGGAGACTCTGCCAAAATTTTGTTAGAATTTTGATCTAGTCTGTGTGTTGATTAGCAGTGGAAGAATAAGAAGATATTAGTGTAATGTTTAGGTACTATTTGTAGCATGACATGTGTAATGTTTAGTTAATGCATTTTAATGTTTTAGAGATGATAATTTTGTTAATTGTGACTTTGGCTGAGAATTATATTGTAATTTATGCATGTTAATGCAATGGATCTGTACTGTTTTTATCAAATGAAATTATATTGTAATGTTAAATTTGGTTTTAGTGAGTTTGATGTTGATACAATTAGGTGTTGATGACAGTGCATTTTGTGTTATCACAATATTATGCACCGAACAAACAGCAGTAATCATGTAAATATGAGGGGAAAAAATATGGACAATAAACAGCGCTTCATTAATGAAGCGCTGTTGATTCATAGAGAATAAACAGCGCTTCATAGAAGAAGTGATGTTTATTGCATATCAATAAGCAGCGCTTCTTTAATGAAGCGCTGTTTATTCTATAGGAATCAGCAGCGCTTCATTAATGAAACATTGTTTAATGTCAATTTCAGCAACGAATAAACAACACTTTCTTAATGAGGGGCTGTTTAATGTGACTTTTCAACAGCGCTCTAAAAACGCTGTTTTTTTGAAATACATTCAGCAGCGGCTAAATATACGACGTCTTTAAGTACTATTTAAGCCAAAAAATAAGCGCTGTTTATTGCCAAAACTGTTGTAGTGTAAGGTTTCTTAAGTATTGCTGGTATGGTTACTCTCACACAATAGATAAAAATTTTCTCTCTATCTATACCTAATATCTCTAACCTCTTATAACTACCACTATTTTATTTAGGATAAAACTTAGGTAAAGTTCTTTATGTGTGGTTAGTGCTGTTTCTCTCACAAAACAGGATAAAAATTGTTTTGATATTGGTAGTTATGAGATGTTAGAGATAGTAGGAGTGGATAGAGAGAGAAAAATTTATCTATTTTGTGAGAGAAACAACACTAACTATACCTAAGGAACTTTACCTAAGTTTTGTCCTTTTATTTATTTTATGAAAAGAACCGCACCAACGGCACGTGATGAATCTTACCTAATTTTTGTAAAAAAAAAAAAACACACACACACACCTAGATAGAATAAAACTTAGGTAAGGTTCCTTAGGTATGGTTGATACGTTTTTTTTGATAGGCAAATGTTAGTTGTTAGTAATTGTTAGAAATGTTAGTTTCTCGGGTTTGAACCCGGGACCTCCAGCATACACTTTTTCAGTGTCCCTTAGCTCACCAACCGAGCTACCTACTTGGGACTGTTCCTCACACAAAACAAGATAAAAATTGTTTTGACAGTGATAGTTATGAGAGGTTAGGGATAGTAGAAATGGATAGAGAGAAAAATTTACCTATTTTATGCAAGGTTATCAAAACCGGACCGGACACTGAACCGATGTAGGCACTGGTTCAAGGTTCAAAGGCCGGACCGGGGTCGAACCAGAGTCGGACCGGAAATGAATTAAATTATATTTTTAAAATTTTTAATATAACATATAAAGCGCTAATAAACAAAAAATAACATAATATTCATAACATCACAACATAAAAAATTAAACTCCGCTTAAAATGTTATAAATCAACATATAACATGCAAAAATTACATATTAAACTAAAACAAATATGTTATAATAATATTTTAATATTCAATAATCACAATTACTGTAATATAAGTACTCTCATAATAATATTAATATATAAATTAATTTTAAATTTTATTATAATATTTAATTTAATCCATCGACGTAAAAAAATTGATAAAAAATCTCTTATGTGTCAAAAATAATGTCATTTACCATTTTTTAAAGAAAATAAAAAATTAACTTTTTAAAAACCGGCCGGTTCCCGGTTTTGGCCGGTTTTTTACCGGTTTTAAGCTTGCTTCTAGCCCGGTTTTGAGGTTCAATCGGACTGCATGTCCGATTCTGGCGGCCTGGGTCCGATTTTAACAACTGTGATTTTATGTGAGAAACAGCACCAACCACACCTAAAAAATCTTGCCTAAATTTTCTCCCACCTAGATATTGCATCTGTGGAACAACACGCAGAGTTTTGCAACGTGTTGAGCATAGACATGCAAGAACAAATTGATTATGCGTTGGAGGGTGCCATTGCTTCCAAGTGTTCCCTTCATGCAACAATCTCGTTCCTTATAGTTGTAGCCCTCACCCCCACCCCTACTACTATCCCATTTCACATTTCATAATCACCACCCAGAACTTAATAACACAAAACTGGGGGGAAAAATGAAGATCATGTCACCATCACCATCATCATCAATATCAGCATTAATCTCATCCTCTCTCATCAAGAAAACCACCACACCTCTCAACGCCACAAATTTAAACTCCCTTTTTCTCACATCCAAAATTCCGTCTTTTTCCATCTCCCTCAACAACAACCCCACAAACATCAAAACACACCCTCTCATCATCATCTTCGGTCTCTTGCCAAATGATGTGCCCGAATACCCGGGAAAGGGTCCACCCGAATTCCCCTCCGTACCCGCAACCGAACCTCCTTGGTTTACAAAAGAAGATCCCGTGGTTCCAACCCGTGAACCCGAAATAGACCCAGCCGTGCCACCCGAAATAGTCATTGATCCTCCTCAACTCAACCCGTTTCCGGACCCGAACCCGATTCCCAAACCGGATGGTCCAATACCGCCGCTATCCCCTCCGGGCCAAGATACGCCGCTGCCCAAACCGGATGTAGTTCCGCCACGGCCACCGGATATTGTTCCGCCTCGGCCTCCTGGACCGGAGATTGTGCCGCCGCCAACCACTCCACTGCCGCCACCTCCTACAGGACCAACCATTATTTTGTCTTGTACTAGAAACTAAACTAAGGACTTGTGTTCTGGTCTTTTTTTGTAATGGTTCCTTTTTTTTTTTTTTTGTTTCTTTATTAATGCTAAATGATGTTGACAGCAAATGGCCCATAATTTTTGGTTCACACACACGCGCGCGCGTACATATTTGTTTACATTTACACTTTGATTCTTTTTATTTTCTGGGGTTACAATTTACACTTTGATTCTGTTGCGTAATAAATGTGTGAAAGTATGAATGTTGTGTAATTAGAGTTTTTCTTGACTTAATCCTAGGAAGGCTTAAATGCCTAATCAACTCAATCATATGAAGAGAGGGAATTTGGATTAGATGCAGGTCATAGATATTTGGACCGTCCGATTAAAATCACAAGAACGGTGCGGTATGATCTCTGAGCAACTAACCCAAATCCATTTTGAGGCTAATATTAGTCTGGCCCTTTTTTAGATTCATTTTTAGTCCATAGCCATTACCTCTTAAGGCCCTTTTCTTTTCTTGTTCACCTTCGAAAGATTCAAATGGCCTTGAACCTCTGATAAAAATATATGGCCTTGAACCTTGAACATATTCTGTTTTAGCTAATTTCTTGAGAAACATATAGAGACTACAAAGTTAAATGGGTTTGTGCTATTGAAGTGTCTCCTCCTCCTGCTGCATAAATTGCTCCTGCTGACAGATTTCAGGCGGTGGTCATTCAATCCTTTGTAAGAACATAGTCTGATTCAATTTCTATGTGGAGATTTTCTCGCCAGGTCAGGGGAATGTATGACTCCGGTTTTGCATTAACCATACCATATGGCTCCTCATTGGATCCTTCAAGTTGGTTGTAATTGGGCTTTATCTCTCTTTTCGTTCAAATAAAAACCAGTTTTCTATCAGATTCTTTGCCTTTGGATGTGTTGCGAAAATTCTGCATATTGTTAGTGTAAAATAAATTACCACAGCCCAATAATAATTCTCAGTCCAGAATAATTATCTAAATAAATAGACAATAATAACGCCAGAGATTTTAGCGTGGAAAACCCTCCAAAGTAAAGGTAAAAATCACGGGACCCGTAAGCCGCTTAAACTTCCATTATAACAATAATGAGATTACAAACTTCACCCTTAGGTGATCTCTCTCAAAATAATACAATAAAATTGTACTCTTAATTTGTGGCTAAAACTCTCACAAATTGGTTCTCTCTATTTTTCTCTCTTAGAAACTTTCTCTAAGGCTCTCTCTAACTAATGCTTGTTGCACTTAGTTGTGGACGGTGTAATTTTTCTTCTGTCCAGGATCCTCTATTTATAGAAAAATGAGATGAAGCACATCTCTGAGAAAATCAAGTTGTGCATCGCCTTTGAATTTTTCGTAGCAGCCAACAACATTTCTTTTAATGCTTTGCTACTCAACCACACAACTTCAATTCATATGCTGCTCAACCATATTGCTACAATGCTTTGAAAAGTCAAAGCAACTAATTGTCTGGAACGCCAACAAATTTCCCCCTTCAGCCAGTGGGGAAATATCCTCGGATCAATATGGGGTTGATACTAAGCCTGCAACTTCTTTGCAGACTTCTAGCTTGTCCTTTGGCAGAGCTTTAGTCATCATGCCAGCCCTGTTGTCGTCGGTGTGGATCTTCTCAACTTTCAGCAGCTTACCTTCCAACACTTCACGGATCCAGTGATACCTCACGTTGATGTGTTTCGACCTTGAATGAAATGTTGAATTCTTGCTGAGATGTATTGCGCTCTGACTGTCGCAATAGAGAATATAGCTTTCTTGGTTATGACTCAACTCTTGTAGGAACTTCTTCATCCACAAGATCTCTTTGCAACCTTCAGTGATTGCAATGTACTCTGCTTCTGTGGTGCTTAAAGCAATACACTTTTGTAAGCGTGATTGCCATGAGACAGCTCCCCCTGCAAATGTTATCAGGTACCCTAATATGGATTTTCTGGTATCCACATCACCAGCCATATCTGAATCTGTATATCTTTCTAATACAGGTTTTCCATTACCAAAGCATAAACTATGACTAGAAGTACCTCTGAGATACCTAAGTATCCATTTGACAGCTGCCCAATGTTCCTTACCAGGATTTGATAGGAATCGACTCACAACACCAACTGCATGCGCAATGTCTGGTCTAGTGCATACCATAGCATACATTAGACTGCCAACCGCCGATGCATATGGCACTTTGGTCATTTCTATTCTCTCCTCCTTGCTTGAAGGACACTGGCTCACTTTGAGTTTGAAGTGACTAGCCAGTGGAGAACTAACAGATTTTGCTTTGTCCATGTTGAATCTTTCAAGAACCTTTTCTACGTCATCGCTTCTTGAGATAGCCAGATTTTGTGATTCTTCCTGTCACGGGTAATCGTCATGCCAAGAATCTGCTTAGCGGGTCCTAAGTCCTTCATTGCAAAGGACTTGCTCAACTCTTTCTTCAACTTGCTAATCTTGTCGTTGTCTCGGCCAACAATCAACATGTCATCAACATAAAGCAAAAGAATGATGAAGTCTCCATCAGAGAATTTCTTAATGAAGACGCAGTGGTCTGACGTTGTTCGATTATATTCATTTTTCTCCATGAATGAGTCAAACTTTTTATACCACTGTCTCGGTGCTTGCTTCGGACCATATAGACTCTTCTTTAGTCTGCACACCAACTTCTCTTTACCTTTGACTTGGAAACCTTCTACCTACTGCATGTAGATTTCTTCATCAAGATCACCATGTAAGAAGACAGTTTTAACATCAAGTTGCTGAACCTCCAGGTTTTGGCTAGCTGCCAAGCCTAGAACAACTCTGATTGAAGACATTTTCACAACTGGTGAAAATATTTCATCAAAATCAATGCCCTTCTTCTGACTGAATCCTTTCACAACCAGTCTTGCTTTGTAACGTGGTTGTGAGTTACCTTCTTCGCTTTTTATCTTGTATACCCACTTGTTCTGGAGTGCTCTCCTTCCCTGTGGTAGTTTCACCAGATCAAATGTGTGGTTCTCATGTAAGGAAGACATTTCTTCTAACATGGCTTTTGACCACTCATTCTTGTGTTGGTGTAGCTCTCTGGTTCTCCCCCGTCAGTGAGCATTACATACTCGTTAGGAGAATACCTCTGATTTGGTTTTGTCTCTCTAGAAGACTTCCTCACTGGTGCTTCTGGTTGGACCTGCTCAGGTTCTGAACAACTGGATGGTGGATCATTATCATCAGTATCTGGAGTAGCTCCCCCGTCATCAGAATCTGTTGGTGGAGAGACTGGTTCCAAATCAACTGGATTTTCATCTGACTGTGGCTTTTCTGATTTCTCGAAATCCTTGATTGTTTGATCTTAGAAAAACACCACGTCTCTGCTTCTAATGATCTTCCTGCTAGTGGGATCCCAAAGTCTGTAGCCGAATTCTTCATGGGCATAACCCATAAAAATACACTGCTTGGTTTTTATATCCAGTTTAGACCTCTCATCTTTTGGTATGTGAACAAATGCTCTGTAGCCGAATACCCTCAAGTATTTGTAGGAAATGTGTTTTCCTGTCCATACACTTTCTGGTACTTCATAGTTCAATGGAACTGATGGAGACAAGTTGATTAGATCAACCCGTTACGAGTGCCTCTCGCCCAAAGGAGTTTGGCGCTTTGCATTTGAGAGCATACATCCGACTCTCTCACAGATGGTTCTCGTTTCATTCTCTCAAGAACACCGTTGTCTTTGAGGTATCTTTGGTACTTGATTTTCGATGCGATCTTTGAAACTTCTCTGACAACTCCTCAAATGGCCCGCGATACTCGCCGCCATTGTCTGTACACACACACTTCAATCGTCTGCCAGTGTGTCTTTCAACTTTCACATGAAATTGCTTGAAAACTTCTAACACCTGATCTTTTGTTTTCAAAGCAAAGGCCCAAACTTTTCTGGAATGATCGTCAATGAAAGTCACGAAATAGAGTGCACCTTCTTGTGACTTATCACTCATCATACAGACATCAGTGTGTATCAAATCTAGAATATGCATCTTTCTAGATGGTGGAGTACTTCGAAATGAAACCCTGTGTTGTTTTCCCATTAGAAAATCAACACAAGTGCGTAATGAAGTACCTTTCATCTCTGGCAAGAGCACCTTCTTGGAAAGAATTCTGAGACCCTTCTCACTCATGTGGCCGAGCCATTTATGCCATAGCTCGGTCGGAACTTCTTTCTTAGCGGAATTTACTTCTCCTCTACATAACTTGGCTTGTGTTACATAGAGAGAAGTATCTTTCTTGCCTTTAGCTACTACCAGGTTGCCTTTGGTGAACTTCCAACTCCCTTCACCAAAATAACTGTTGTAGCCACCATCATCAAGTACTCCGGTGGAGATCAGATTGAGGCGTATATCAGGAACATGCCTCACATCTTTCAAAAGTAACCTGCATCCAAGGTTGGTCTCCAGATAAATATTGCCGATGCCGATAATTTGGGATGCATCGTCATTTCCCATCCTTACTCGCCCGAAATCGGCTTGAGTATAGGTTAAGAAGAACTCACGCTTTGAGGTAACGTGGTAGGAAGCACCTGAGTCAACTACCCAGGTAGAGTCTTGACATGCAAGATTGATGTAATCTGCATCTCGAACAATGGTAACATCTTCAGAGACTGTTGCCGTGTCATTTGTTCGGTTTTCTGCTTCCTGCTTCTGCAACTGTTTCAATTTCCGGCATTCTCGAATGAAATGTCCGGGAAGGCCACAGTGATGACACTTCTTGTCATGCCTCGATTTGGACTTTGATCGTCCTCTTTGCCAGCTTTGGTTTTGAGAACCTCTACCTTTACTTCTCCCTCGCCCTTCTTGCTTGCCTTGCTTCTCAGTGACAAGTGCTTCAGATTCAGGATTGTATCCTTCATCTTTTTGTCGAGACTCCTCGTTCAACATTCTGTCCTTTACCATATCCATGGTAAGCGTGCCTTCAGGAGCGGAGTTACTGACTGAAACAACTAGGGTGTCCCAGCTCTTTGATAGAGAACTTAGCATCAACAATGCTTGTAGCTCATCATCAATAGTCATCTTCATTGAGTTGAGTTGATCAACAATGCCTTGGAACTCACTCATGTGTTTCGATACACTATTCCCATCTCTGTACTTCAAATTAACTAAACGTCGCATCAGATTTGCTTTGTTCTGTGCGGCTGTCCTTGCATACATTTTCTCCAAATTTTGCCAAAGAACATAAGCATCATGTTCATTAGCAAAATTCTGAAAAATGCTCTTGTCTATCCATTGATGGATTTGAGCAGGACACTTCCGATTTAGCGCTGTCCAGTCACTGTCTGATGTGCTAGTCAAAGTGTCAGGTGGTTTTTCTGCCTTTTCGTCAGTCTTCTCATCTGACGAAGTTTTTGCTGCAGTTGCTGCTTTCTCCTTCGGCGTAACGATCGGCTTCCATAGATCTTTAATGTATAAAAGATCTTTCATCTTTGGCTTCCATATTGCATAATTAAATGCAGTTAACTTTATCATATTACCGGTGCTCTCCTCCATTGGGATGGCAGGTCAATAAGTTTCGTTGTGCTTTGAAACTTCTTCGGTAATGAATAGTGCCCTGTGAATAGTACCACTTATACTGAAATAGTAACCGTAGTCTGTAAATAGTGCACCAGGTAAGTTCCCAAGAAAGAGAGGTGGGTCTCCAATGGACACAATTAAATACCAAATATTTCCTTAGCCAGAACTTTCCTAGGCGTGCACAACTTTCATAACTACAATTAATTTCCAGCAACAAGAACAATTCTTTTCTGATGTGGAAGATCAGATAATTCTGCAACCACAGAGCATACTAAGAATTTTCTTATAAATAGTACACAGATCTGGCTCTTGATACCACTTTGTTGGGAAAAGTCTGCATATTGTTAGTGTAAAATAAATTACCACATCCCAATAATAATTCCCAGCCCAGAATAATTATCTAAATAAATAGACAATAATAACGCCAGAGATTTTAGCGTGGAAAATCCTCCAAAGTGAAGGTAAAAACCACGGGACCCGTAAGCCGCTTAAACTTCCATTATAACAATAATGTGATTACAAACTTCACCCTTAGGTGACTTCTCTCAAAATAATACAATAAAATTGTACTCTCAATTTGTGGCTAAAACTCTCACAAATTGGTTCTCTCTATTTTTCTCTCTTAGAAACTTTCTCTAAGGCTCTCTCTAACTAATGCTTGTTGCACTTAGTTGTGGACGGTGTAATTTTTCTTCTGTCCAGGATCCTCTATTTATAGAGAAATGAGACGAAGCACATCTCTGAGAAAATCAAGTTGTGTATCGCCTTTGAATTTTTCGTAGCAGCCAACAACATTTCTTTTAATGCTTTGCTACTCAACCACACAACTTCAATTCATATGCTGCTCAACCATACTGCTACAATGCTTTGAAAAGTCAAAGCAATTAATTGGCTGGAACGCCAACAGGATGTGGCTGGAGATATTGATTTTATATGGTCCACGTTAGGCTGTTTAATTAAGTTGAAGAGGTGTATAACATTGTCTACAATGGAGGTATAGTTCATTTTCATTAAGGATGCATGCAAGGGGTGGAGTTGATATGAGTGAAGAAATTCTTGTAGTGTTAGCCAAATATCTATTGTTTTACTACAATCAAAGTGGTAAGAATCCAATTTTTTCACTCCAGGTCCAACATATTGATGAGAGTCCAGAGATATCATTGGATACATGTGTTGGATTCTAAGTTTTTGGAGTTGGCAAAAGTTCAGACCAATAATAAGGGAGCAACTGTTGACATTGTGTTTTTTATAAAACACCCCCAAACACCTATTTATCTCCGAATGACATAAAATTGTTCGGAAATAAACTTCTGGTATACAATTACTAAAAATATACACCCAAAAGTTAACAACTAGTGACACCGAGTTTTTAATAAAACACCCCTCAAACACCCTCCATTTATTTCTAAATAGCATAAAATTGTTCGGAAAAACACACAAAAGTTAACTTTCATGCCAGTTAAAACCGGGTTATCATAGTTACTCACAATTATAATGATTAAAGCACTACCAAAATGGAAGTTTGAAGCCTGTTGTGTGATGGCCAAATTGATGTGGAAAAGGCCCAAAATTAAAACCCATTATGTCTTTCAGTTGCTATGTGGATCACAAGGGCCAGAATTTAAGTAAGAGCGATAGTGTAGAAAGGGAAAGGGAGAACGAGAGAGAGAATCTGATCTGAGAGTGATGAAAACTCATTTTCATTCAATGTGAAAGAAATGATCTAATTCTCTAACTAATTATTACATACATATCCTTTTATATACAGTAGCTTCCAGCTATCAGTTTATAAGAGACAAATTCTCCAATTCACACATAACAAGGAATATCATTGAAACCACCACTTTTCAATTAATACACCGAAAGACATAATTTTCTTTTCAAAACTATCCTTATTAAAAATAGTGACGCATACTCCTAATTAATGATATGTCCTTACTTACCTCTACTAATATGAAACTTAAATAAGGGTATAATTGGAATTCTCTATTTAATGCATTTGAAAATTCATATTTGTTTCTTATATTTAAGACTAAGAAAAAAAGTCTTTTTGTCTTTTATAAAAAGGACCGAAAGGAGTAACAATTAACTCAACTAACTAATTGTTAATTAAACACGTACATTATTTACAAGTAACAAATAGCTAGTGAGAGAGGATAATGTTGACACCTGGTATCAATGAACTCTAACTCTATCCATTGATACCAGTGTCAAAAATTGGTATAATTACATTTTCAAGAAACTTTGTTAGTCTGAGTTTTTGCTTATGTAACTCCTTAGTTAAATTTCTTTTCCCGGTGTGTAGTCATGAGCATTAAGTATGAGCTGCTGGTCGAACTCACCATCCTTTGATTATTTTATGCACATTTTGGTGTCTATTTTAATTGCTATTGTCAAGCTGACTTTATTTAACTTTGGAGATATGTTAATGTTGAGACTTAGGTAGCGTAATGTGTCATATTGCTGTTATTACAATGATATATATAAGGTATTGACTCATTCAAAAACTTGGAGTTCATTCAAGCATATTGACTCATTCAAGAACTTGAAGGAGCATCAAACGGGGAGCTAGCCATAGTGGCAAGAGTAGAGTTGGGTGCTCAGATATGCTGCAAGTTTTTTTTTTTACCTACATAATTAATTTCATCCGTTATTCTTCTTTATATTTTCATTAGTAGCTCAGCATTTTTGTCGAGTTTCTTACAATAATTAATGAGGCATGCTTTGTCCTTAAACATTATTTGATGAGGTTTCTAAGTACGTAGTTCTCCTTTTTGAAATACTATTATAATGATTAATGACTACCAGAAGTGTAGCATTATTACTAGACTTTAAACTCATGCTTTGCACAGGTGCAAGGTAGAACTCGTGTAAGATAGTAAAAATTGAAATTTTATTAATATATTATTTTAAGATATTAAATAATTTATAATAAAAATAAAATGATAATTTCTTAATTAAATAAGGCTATATTTTCGATGTGGTGTGTCAATTCAGCAGTAAGAGTTTGGCCTTATAACCCCAATTGGCAGAATTCAAATTCCTTAAGGCACAATTATAATATGACCATTAATGTCATTCAAATAATAACAATGTATCCCCTTCGCCCTCTCTCTTTAAAAGAAACTATATTAGAGATTTATGGAATGTTTTTCCCTTATTTAGTTAAGGCTATATCATAATCATAATTATAAGATATTTGTACAATAATACACTTCCACTTGGCATTGGTTAACCATGAGTCGTAAATACAATGGGGAAAAATCTCAAAATACTCCATTTGGTCCTTATTAATAGGAATAAAACCCTAATCCACACGAACCAAAGAAAAACATTGAAAACAGTTTTTCAATTAATATTCCTAAAAATTTAATTTGTTTTCCAAAAATACCCCTTTTATGAACCATTCACTCGCATAAAAAATAGGTGTATCTCGTTAATAAAAATTTCACTATAAATAAGAGTATAAATAAAAATTAGACATTTAATAAATTTAAAAATTGATGTGTGTTTTTTATAATTAGTTCTCCTTCGGGACTCAAATATACCCCTTCAGTCCCTTAAAATAAGATCATTTTAAAAAATTTGTTTGTTCCACTTTACAAGACCCCTTTCAAGCATTAATTATTTGTTCCCAAAATACCCTTAGTTAATTTACAATTTTTTTAGTCAATAAATAATAAATGAGGTAAATTAATAAGATAAATCATTTCTCTCTCTTGTAAGGATCGGAAAGGTGAAGTGAGTAATTAACTAAGTGGAAAGAGTGAGAATACAAGTCTCAATAATTTCAAGAGTAATTTTGAAAAAATAGTACAAATAGTCTGGTGGTTACCGCCTAGTCTTGTAATCTCAAGGGATTGTGTTCAAATCCCTTCGGGGACAATTTGCAAAGCCTAAATGCCTCTCTCTCTCTCTCTCTCTCTCCCCCGATAATAAAAAAAAAATTCTCATCCCCGCCCCTTTTAAAAAAATTAATGTCACTAATTAAATTAACCAACTTTATTGGTGAGAGTGTATTAGTTAAAGAGTTCTTATATTAAGGGACGGATGAAGTAAACAAAAATAATTAAATACACACTCATTAAAAATGTTAATTAACATCATTTAATTTTCTTGATATAATAAAAAAAATAAGTGCATTTTTTTAAAACTACCCTTTCTCTTTATTTAATTTTTTATGGGAACTTGTTTCATGATAACATTAAATGATGGATATTATGGGAGTAATAACATTAAATATGGCAAAATTAATTAGAATTATCTTATATTTTAGAGCACCAAATATGACTACTTTTTTGCTTATAATTGAGTCTAGATATAGTAAAAAAAGAATTTTTTATTTTTTATAATAAGGAAAGAAGGGAGTAACACAGAGGATTCACGTAAAAAAAAGTGAAAAACTTGGTAAACACAAATCATAAAAAAAAATTTGATGAGAGAAAAAAAAACTTACACTGTAACGCACTGTAGCAGCTACAATGTTCAGCCGACGTGTTTTAATATAGATATTGATAAGTGCTTTAAACTACCCTTTTTCTTTATTTAATTTTTTTATGAGAACTTGTTTCATGATAACATTAAAGAAAAGATATTATTAGAATGATAATATTAAATATGGTAAAATTAATTAGAATTATCTTATATTTTAGAGCACTAAATATGACTACTTTTTTACTTATAATTGAGTCTAGTTAGAGTAAAAAATAAAAATAAAAGACTTTTTTATTCTTTATAATAAGGAGAGAAGGGAGTAACACATAGGATT
This sequence comes from Calophaca sinica, assembly GCA_037113605.1. NCBI lineage: Eukaryota > Viridiplantae > Streptophyta > Magnoliopsida > Fabales > Fabaceae > Calophaca > Calophaca sinica. Next base: position 70,403,333 of record CM073730.1, read on the forward strand.
CAAGTAAAAAAAAAAAGTGAAAAACTTGGTAAACACAAATTAAAAAAAAAAAGTGATGAGTGAAAAAAAAAACTCACACTATAGCACACCGTAGCAGCTACAGTATTCAGCCAACGTGTTTTAATATAGATATATAGATAGATAACAATGATTAATGACTTGTTTCACACCCTAGGTAGTACCAATAAATTAAAATAGTTTGCTATCATATCAGTCTCCGATGCTCTGGATATTTCTAGCATATATCTTTCAATTATTTTCATTTCTTATGTCAATATAAATGGGTTACTACAATGATTAAAAAATGATAAAGTGATAGTATTATTGTGTTTACAATGACTGTAAATCAGGCCTTCCAGCTCAAAACTCCACCAGTTTTTCGAACATATATGCTTCATCTTATGAAACATTGGCATCTTAACTTTAGCTTTTTTATTTTTACGTTAATATTATGTGGATGTTTATTTTAATCTAGCTCCTGTAATTTTCAAAATTCATTGTGTCCGTTATTCATGTCATGTCCAGGCCCATATTCCTACTATTGCTGACACTTGCTTCTTCCATTTTCTATGGTTTGAGTCTCTTTTGATCAGTTTGGTTTGCATGAATTATTTCCTTAAGGCCACAAATTTGATCAAATCATATCATCTTAGATATATTGCATTCAATACAAGTTATAAACGTTGATTGAGTTGTGAACATGTTTTAACATTCGAATGCTATTTACAGTACTAAAATAGATCATAGGGAAACTCTATACTCAAGATGCATTAACTAAAATTTGTTAGGTAATTTATATGGTTAATTATGTCACTGGAATTCACATTAACTCTGATAACTCCTACTTAACAGTGCAAATTTTACCTTTGTAATTCATGTGTAGGTTCTGTTTTCATTTTCTTGTTTCTGTAATTTCTAAATATGTTTGTTTTCACGTGTTGGAAAACACTTGGACATGCGTTTAGCCAAAAGCAACCAGTTTTTGCTTCTCTGTTTAGAAGCTACTCCGTGCTTATAGAAAGACAAACATAGCCTTATCATTGGTATCTTGTATTTGTTATATTGTAACATACTATTAGCTTTAGTATTGGTACTCCCTCCGTCCCATTATAAGTGTCACATTTAAAAAAAAAAATCTCAAAATACGTTAGGTTTTCAATGTAATATTAATTACTATTTTCTAGTTTTACCCTCAAATTAATAATGGGTACATTACTCCCAAGTCATTATACTCTACGTACTATACATTTATGACAATTGTTCATACCCAATGGTTAATTGGGATAATTTTGTAAAATTGTTACTTTTTTCATTCATTTATAGCTTTTCTTTAATATTTGTAAAACTTCCTAATGTGACGCTTATAATGGGACGGACGAAGTATCTTTCGGTGAACCTGACTGGATTGCTTGCATTGACACTCGCAAATCGATGACTGGTTTTTGGGTAATTCTTGGTGATTCTCTTATTTTATGGTGTTCCAAGAAACAAATTATTTGTCTCATTCTTCTTCTGAAACGGAATATCAGGCACTTGCTTCCACAGTTTGCAAAATGCAATGAAGGACTTTCTTTCTCAAGGATCTTCATGTTCCATACATCTCCCTTGCTCTCTCTTAAATTGGATTATAGCCAAGAACTCCATAATCGAAAGAAAGGAAAGAAAGCATAATGAGAAGAATGAAAAACTGAATCTATGATACTGTTTTATTGAACCTTTTTTAGTGTAGCAAACTACAAGTAGAGCCATCTATTTATACAAAAAGAAAAGAGTGTAATTAAACTAAAATAGAAACTGCTCTACACTATCTTCAGCTACTGATCGTTGGAATTGGAGGGAAATTCTGTTACTTCACTTTGGTGACTTGGCAATCCGTGTGCTGCCTTGCTTTGCTCAGTTCTGTCCATTTGATCTCCTCTTTTGTCAACGGTGTGATTCACATCATTTAACACCCTCCCACAAGCTGGAGCATGGTAAATGTCAATCATGCCCAGCTTGGAAATAATAGGATTGAATTTAGGAGGTGGCAAAGCTTTGGTAAGAAAATCAGCCAACTGCTCATTGGAGGATATAGGCAATAATCGAAGCACCCCCTCTTGAACTTTGTCCCGAACAAAGTGACAATCAATTTCCAAATGCTTTGTTCTTTCATGAAAGACAGGGTTAGAGGCTATGTGCAAAGCACTACGGTTATCACAATATAATACTGGAGGCCGAGAACAAATGTGAAGATCTTTAAGGAGATATAATAACCACTGTAATTCACAAGCAGCAAATGATACTGCCATGTGTCAGCAGCAATGGAACAGTAACAGTTATTTGTGAATCAGTAGCAGGGACAGTGTCAGCAGGGTTAGTGGTAGGTATACTAGAATTAAGACATGAATCAGAATGTAGATCATCACAAGAAGGTGATGCAAAATGATACTGCCATGTGGAAGAAGAAGAATTAGTGACATAGGGAAATATGTGTTCGTGATGAGTAACATTCCTAGAAATAAGAATTTCTTTGCTGTGAAGATCCAAAAGTACAGAACCCTTCATGCCATTTTTATAACCCAAAACAAGCATTTTCTTGCTCTAGGTTGCAGTTTTGTTCTGTGAGATTGTAGTGTGGATGCATATGCTAGAGAGCCAAAAACCTTTAAATCATGCATGTTAGGCAATTGACCATGTAATAAGAAATATGGTGATTTGTTTTGGAGAAGTGGACTAGGAACTCTATTTATGATGTATGTGGCATGAACAACAGCATAAGACCAAAAAGGTTTGGGAAGTTTGGATTGAAAAAGAAGAGCTCTTCCTACATTCAAAATGTGTTGATGTTTCCTCTCTACTCTTCCATTTTGTTGAGGAGACTCAACACAACTATTTTGATGAATGATGCCTTTTGAAGAATAAAATTGAGGCATTGAAAATTCTGGACCATTATCGGTTCTTACTACCTTAACTCTTGTGTTATTTTGATTTTCAATTAATTCAATGAAATTCTTCACATTTTGTCTTGTTTCACTTTTATGTTTCATTAATATGAGCCAAGTGTATCTGCTGTGATCATCAATAGCAGTCAAAAAATAAGAGTGACCATGAATGGATTGTATAGAAATGGGACCCCAAATGTCAAAATGGATCAAGTCATAAGGCTTAGCAGCTTTATTAGAACTAACATGATAAGGTAACTTCTTATGTTTAGCAAAGTGACATACATCACATACTGCTTTTGGATCAACAACAACAAAAGGAAATTCTGAATGTAAAGATAACATTCTAGAGTTTGATAAATGCCCTAATCTAAAATGCCATAGGGCTGTTTCTGGTATAGTAGCAGTAGCTGCAGTAGCTTGGATAGTTGAGGCATACACTTTGTCATCCAACACCAAATGATATAGTCCATCAATCTTTTCAGCCGAACCAATCATCTTCAAAGATTTCTGGTCCTGCAACAAGCACTTTGAATCATTAAAAACAGCATTGCAGCCTAATGCATTACAAAGCCTGGACACAGAAATTAAATTCAAAGAAAAATTAGGTACATATAGCACATTACTGATGCTAAAACCAGGAGAAAATACAACGGTTCCTGCATATTTAGCAACCGAAAAATGTCCTGTAGACAGTTTAATACTTATAGGTTTGATCTCATTGTAAGAATGAAACCAAGTAAGAGATCCACATATATGATCACTAGCCCCTGAATCAATAATCCAAGAGCCAAGAGTTAAAGTATTATGTAACATCCTCTCATTTCAATCCTAATTAGTTAGACATTAAATAATAATAATAATAATAATAATAATAATAATAATAATAATAATAATAATAATAATAATAATAATAATAATAATAATAATAATAATAATAATAATAATAATAATAATAATAATAGCAATGTGTTGAAAATTTTAATCATAGTTACACAAATTTTAAAATAAACATGATAATATTAAGTAAAAAAAAATGATACATATAGTTTTATTTATATTTATAGTATGCATTAGGCTTTACAAAATGCCTATTTAATTTTAGAGTTACTATAGTTTAAGATATAATTTGTTACTAAATAGTTTATAAATATTTAAATTAAGGATAATTAACCTAAATCTTGGGTTAGTATAGTATAAACTAAAATATAGATAATCATGTAGAATTTAAGTAATTTAAATTATGATTTTTTTTAGCAGAAATATGTTAAAAACAAGAGAAAATAAAAATATTGAACTAAACTAGGAAATCTAACTAGATTAGTTAACTAAGACCATTTAGTTACATAGTAGCCAATCATATTAATTACTTTGAGAGAAAGTTAGTTAGTTATTTATGGATAAGAGTCAAAATTTCAATTTGTCAAGGTAATCATGAAATAAGGATAAGGTTAATACATATGATACAAAGAGATACTATTATGATCTGGTGATTGTACGAATATTCATGGCTAATTCTCCAACACATATACATCAAGACTAGATCACATATACATTCGGATCACACACACATATATATATAACCATATATACATAATAACCATAACATACATATATATAATATAATAACCACATATATATAATAATAACATGTATGTATATAAGATCCACATGTATATAATATCCATACATATATATCTACTGAGCCAAAGAAATCGAAGGATTCAGAAGGTGCTGGACAAGCAAATTAATCACGCCATTTTTTTTATAATAAACCATGGTCATATTTCATTAACTCTTCTTTCACATATTATCTTGATAATAAGTAATCATAGTTATATAACTTCACATTAGTTAAGGCTTGAAAACTTCCTATAAATACCAAGGTTCCCCACCAAATCCACATCTCACTTTCAACTATATTTTCTCTTCAACATGCCTTAAACTATCATAGCTCCTATCAACTTCCAAAAAATTCTCTCTTTGTCTTCTTTCCCTACAACCTTTTCATATAAGTCTTGCAAGGTCCCATATCTAAAATAAAGGGAGCTAAAGAGGAGTCTTCAACTATTGCACAACTTCATCATCAAACCAACCAAGGTGAGGGGGGGAAGAATTTTATCATGAAAAGGAAATGGTTGATATGGTTCATGACACAAATATGGGGTGGCCCTCACCCCAACAAACATAAAATTAAAAATATTAAAATAAATACTCCAATACCACAAATTTATTTACTTACTTTTAAGTGGTATATTTTAGTTACTAACTTCTTGATCTTATGTTGATGAGTCCTTTATTTTTAAATATTTTGCACCTATTAATCTTAAGCTACTAACTTTATTTTATTTCTTTAAATCCTATTACTTTCTTATCACTAATTTATTTATATGTTTGTTAATACTAACGACAGTTTTGCTATTAGTTTTGTGTGTCTTTGAATAATTCCTATTTAGATTCATTGTTCATATTCTCTTTATAGTGATCTTTACATTTTAGCCATTTATAGCCACACTACTAATACTTTCATGTGATCTTGATATTATTTAGTTACCTTTCTCTGGTTAAACACTTATGTCATTTTATTGTGGCTATGCTTGATATTGAAATTTTATTTATATTATCGTTTAAAGGAAAATAATAATAATAACATTAATAAAAATTCAATACGAATAAATACTAGGTTACGAAATCACACAAAATTAGAGAGTATGTTATATCTAAAGTAAAAATAATATCTTATGTTAACAGACAAAATAAATCTTATAAAGTGAACTACAAATTAACAATAAAGGAGGAAGCTACGTCGCGTCACGTAGGACGGGCGAGAGTTAAATAGTGGAGGTCAATAGGCCTTGGGGAAGTTTGAGTGCGAAATCCCACATATGAGCAGGATTAGAGCTCCCCTGTTATTGTGGTAATCGAATTGTAGCTCAACTATCCCGACTGGTCACTATGTGTTCTCAAGATTGGTGTAGAGTGTTCTGGTGTAGCCTATAATTGTGAAGAAGTTAAATATGAATTTAATGGCTAGTTGACACAGAACATGTACTCCCACTCGCAACTCCAATTAAAAGTAGTATTCTCTCCATGGAGTAGGACAAATTATGGATCCTTAAATTAAAAGTTTAATTTGCAATATCTTACATAACACAGTTATCCTATACAACTAATAAAACTAAACCATATTTGCTAATTTCCTAATTATTCTCATGATAATATATTCTTACCCCTTGTATTTTTTTTTGTGTTATGAAAAAAAAAATTATGTTTAGATGGAGGTGAACTCAAGGGTGAGTCCTTTTGCGGCAACGGTGAATATTGACTTTTATGAAGATCGTTGGGATGTTAACTATGAAGAATATTCTGTTACTTATAGAGGAAATGCTACTTTTACTATTAATTCTCCCTTTGTGAATGACACAATAGTGTGGACGGGACCAGTTGTTATGATCTTTAATCTTCCTTTTCCAGAGCTATGGGCTCCTCGTCAACCACCACGTGTCTAAAGTGGCTCTATGAAGTCTTAAGCATTAGTGGTCTGTAAAATAAATAAATGGCTACTAATAGGGAGAAGTAGTAGTCGTACTTTAGTTTGAATAAACTTTTGCTCTATGAACTATGTTATGTTGTAATATAAGACCTTTATGAGATATCTATTTATGTTGCTATCTTAACTATGCTTTCTTAAAGTTTTGTCAAATTACTAATTCTACTTTATTTTATTTTTATGCCTTTAAAAGAAGATGGCTGCAAGAGACTTTGATTTTTACCAAGCTTATGTCTTTGTTAGACCCATGGATAGAGTGTAAGGGACTTTCGACATTAATAGAGGAAATAATAGAGTTACCTATACTGGGTACATTCACTTCTATATCCGGATTTTGGCTTGGCGACCTTTTAATCATTTGGAACTAGCTAGTCCTGTGGCTGTCACTTTCACACTCCCATTAGAGAGGATGAGTGGCCAATTCATGGGATATTAAAAACCCTTAGGATAAAAAAAAAATATGAGTACTAGAAGTCCATAGGAATAAGAAGACGATGATAAAGAAGTTATGTAACCTTGCCTGAGGGTTAAAAGTATTCTCTTGGTAAACTCTTAAATATATTATCCATGTACCTTTTAGTTTTTTATTTCTAAGAATGTATCTTATATCTACTTTTGTTGTTGTTATTTATCTTCACTAATATATATATTTCTGCTTTTCAAAATAAATGGATTTGTTTAAGGAAATGGAGCCACATCAACAAGTGGATTCAGCCGATGCATTTATCATCTGTGACTTTAACAGTAATCAGTTCGATATTAGTTTTGGAAATCAAAGAGTCACGTATACCGGATCTGTCACAATTAGCGTGCTGCCACCTTTTTGGTTTGGGAGTCCAATAAGTATATCTGGTAGTGTGATAATGCATTTTTCTCTACCTTTGGTTGATATGTGGGTACCCCTACTTTCAATCAATTTAGTAAATTGGAGTCCTCAAGGTGCAAATAATTGGCGTAGTCAAGCACCGTAAAGTATCGTTTATATAGTACTCAGATGTTCACTTAAATCTAGTAGTACTCAATGCTTGTAAATAAATAAAGTTACATGGCGTGTTTGTTTTTATCATATTATTTATTTTATTTTATTTAAAAAAAATTCATCATAAATAATTAATTTAAAATTCAAGAATTAGAAAATAAAATTGGGTGTTACATATTACATGAAGAAAGAAAAGCATTACCTGATTTGTACTCATCATTTGGCGAATGACCAAATGATTTGGAAGAGCTGACCTGATTAGCTGAAGTAGATTGCTGTCCGATGTGTGAATTCTAAGTAACTTCTCATATTGATCATGAGTGAAATTTTGAGTTGATTGTTTTACTTCAGCAACAATAGAAACATCATCTCCTTGATCAGTATCCTCACTGGTCACATTATGTGCTGTAGAATTGAAATTCTTCTGCCAGTGTGGAGGAAAACCATGTTTTCTATAGCACACATCAACAGTGTGTCCGGTTCTCCCACAATGAGTGCAAACCTTGAATCCAGGTTTGTGATTTGCATTCTGCACAAAACCTCTGCCTCTTCCCTGTGGCCTTTTAAATTCAACAGCATTGATCAATGCTTTCGAATCATCATTTTCAACAAAACCGCCTTGTCTCTCATGTTGAATTACCATAGAAAAAATCTTGTTCATGCTAGGTAATGGATCTATCAACAGTATTTGTGACTTAACAACTGAGAAACTTTCATTAAGTCCAGTTAGGAACCTTATAGCTTGATTAATTGTATGAATATTCCTAGCAGATCGCATAGCTTCACAAGAGCATTTAACTCGGCAAGTACAAGTAGGAATAGGCAGATATGTTTCTAATTCTTCCCAAAGAATTTTAAGTTCAGAGAAAAATTCAGTTACCGCTCGAGAACCTTGCTTGAGTCCATAGATCTCTTGCTGCAATTCAGAAACACGGATGAGATCTCCTTGAGCAAATCGCTCCTTCAAATCATTCCAAACATCAATGGCATTTTCCATAAACACAATCGATTGACCGATTGAATCTGATACAGAATTCATGATCCATGAATGAACTAGCATATTGCAACGATTCCAAGCCCTATAACTTGGATCAAAGGAATCAGGAGGAACCTAAATAGTTCCATCAACGAAATCAAATTTCAACTTCCCGCCAAGAGCACGTCTCATGGAGCGAGCCCAGACATGATAATTCGAACCGTTCAGTTTTGGAGTTACTGAAACTGTGGAGATTGGTGTGCCTTAAAATCATGTTGGAGATCATTAGAAGTCATAGAAATGAGTTATCAACAGGTGTGAATCGAATCATGGATCCCTAGAATCGATTCATGATGTGTCTTGGAGCCTTGGAGAAGTTTTAGACTTACTGTGAATCGAATTGGAGGAGTGGGAATCGATTCACTCACTTAGGATCACAAAACGCGTAAGATTTGTACGTGTGAATCGATTCACACTTACTGGTGAATCGATTCACCACTGCTGTTTTTAAACTAGAATTGTGTTTTTTCATTCGGGAATGCGAGCAGTTTTCTAGGGTTGTGTGTAGCCATTCTTGAGCGTCCTTTGTGAGGTTTTAGGGGCTGAGAAACACATTCAAACACCTGGGGATCTTAGGGAATCATAGAGGGAGGATTGAAGGTTTTCTCTATTGTTCTTGAGAGCTTTTATTGAGGGAGTGAGACTTGGGATTGTGGGAACCTTTGGGACTGTTCCTCTTGGACTGTTGGAAGAGGGTTTAGAACAATTGTATTCTCATTGTAAAAGACTCATTGATAGTGATACGGAGGGCTGCTCTCTCCCACAGACGTAGGCCATCTTTTTTGGGGCCGAACTGCGTAACCAAATTGCGGTGTTGTGTTCTCTACTCTCTACTCCTTTGTTTGTGTTTTTTTCGTAGCACCCTGTTGATTGTTTGGTTGCTATTATTTAGTTATTGGTTGCCATTGAGGATTGTTCCATTTATCTTGTTTGAAACTCAACAAGTGGCGCCGTCTGTGGGAAGGAACAAATCATTCAAGTGAGCACCATGGGTACTAAATGGGACATCGAGAAATTTTCCGGTAACAACGACTTCGGTCTATGGAAGGTGAAGATGGAGGCAATCCTTATTCAACAGAAGTGTGTGGATGCTCTGAAGGGTGAGGCAAGAATGCCAGCCACCCTGTCTCAAACGGAAAATAAGGAGATGATAGATAAGGCAAGAAGTGCCATTATCTTGTGCCTTGGTGATAAGGCTTTGAGGGAAGTTGCAAAGGAGAAGACCGCGGCGGAGATGTGGGCCAAGTTAGAATCGTTGTACATGACCAAGTCATTGGCTCACAGGCTATGTTTAAAACAACATCTCTATTCATTCAAGATGGTAGAGACCAAACCTATTGTGGAGCAACTAACGAAATTCAACAAGATTATTGATGACCTACAGAACATTGATGTGAAGCTCAATGATGAGGATAAGGCTCTGCTCTTATTGAATTCACTGCCTAGGTCCTTTGAACACTTTAAGGATGCACTCCTCTATGGCAAGGAGTCCACTATTACCTTGGAGGAGGTCCAACAATCAATTAGGACCAAAGAGCTAACCAAGCTTCAAGACTTGAAGCTGGAAGATAGTGGTGAAGGCTTAAGTGTGTCAAGGGGAAGAAGTGAGAGCAGGAGAAACCATAACAAAGGGAAGAAGCCTACGTCGAAATCCAAGTCAAAGGGAGACAATAAGGCAAAGTACAAATGCTTTAATTGTCACAAGACTGGTCACTTTAAGAAGGATTGTCCCGAGTGAGGGGGCAATGGAAATTCCGTGGAGGTTGCAATTGCTATGGAGGATGGTTATGAGAGTGAGGGGCTCTAGCGGCGTCGAGTTTGGAAACGAAAAAGAACTGGGTCATGGACTCGGGATGTTCTTATCACATGTGTCCTAGGAAGGAATACTTTGAGACTTTGAAGCTTAAAGAAGGTGGAGTCGTTCGCCTGGGTGACAACCGAGCTTGTAAGGTGCAAGGTATGGGTTCAATTCGTCTTAAGATGTATGACAACCGCGAATTCCTTTTACAAGATGTGAGGTATGTTCTTGAACTCAAACGAAATCTTTTATCTATAAGCATGTTTGATGGATTAGGCTATGTACTAGAATTGAGCATGGTATGATGAAGATTTCGAATGGTGCATTAATAATTGCTAAAGGGACTAAAATGTGTGGCTTATACATATTAGATGGTTCTACTGTTATTGGACATGCATCGTTAGCTAGCCAAACTCCGCATGATAAAACTAAACTATGGCATTTAAGGTTAGGGCATGTTAGTGAAAAGGGTTTAGTTGAACTAGCTAAACAAGGTTTGTTAGGTAGTGATAAATTGGATAAGCTAGAATTTTGTGATAATTGCATACTAGGCAAACAACATAGGGTTAGGTTTGGAAGTGGCATGCATCATTCTAGTAAACCCTTTGAGTATGTTCACTCGGACCTTTGGGGTCCTTCAAGAGTGACAACTCATAGAGGAGGTTCCTATTTTCTCACCATGATTGATGATTTCTCTAGGAGAGTGTGGGTTCACATTTTGAAAAATAAAAGTGACACATTTGAAAAATTCAAGGAATGACATACTCTCATAGGAAATCAAATAGGAACTAAACTGAAAGTTTTAAGGACTGACAATGGCCTGGAGTTTGTTTCAGAGCAGTTTAATGAGTTTTGCAGGAAACATGGAATTAAGAGGCATAGAACCGTGGCAGGCACACCGCAACAAAATGGCCTAGCGGAACGCATAAACAGGACCATTTTGGAGCGGGTCAGATGTATGCTTTTGGGAGCTGGGCTGCCTAAAAGTTTCTAGGGTGAGGCTGTGAGTACAACAGCATATTTGATCAACAGATGTCCATCAACGACATTAAACTTCAAGACACCTATGGTGGTTTGGAGTGGGAGACCGGCAGACTACTACAAGTTGAAGGTTTTCTGAGCTTTGGCTTTTGCGCATATCAAGCAGAACAAGCTTGATGTTAGAGCTGTGAAATGTGTCTTCATCGGATATCCGGAGGGTGTGAAGGGATACAAGTTGTGGAATTTGGAATCTGGAGGGTCAAAGGTTATCATAAGCAGGGATGTCACTTTCGATGAGACCCGCATGGGGATGAAGTGCAAAGACCTGGAGGATAGTAGCTCAGAAGTGGAGGTGGAGAAAACTTAGTTTGAGGTGGAGTCTACCACTAGTGAGACCGGGAATGATGAAGAGGAGGATAGTCGTCCACCATCAGGTTCTAGAGGAAGACAACAAACAGTGGATCCTGGCTATCAGTTGGCAAGAGATAAGGAAAGGAGAAAGACTGTGGCACCGAAGAGATACGGGTATGCTGATCTTATTTGTTATGCTTTGTTTGTGACTGAAGAGGTTCAAGACTCGGGACCAAGGGACTTCAGTGAAGCAATGGGAAGCATGGAGAGTCAGAAACGGTTGAAGGCAATGAATGAAGGTGTGAATTCATTGGAGAAGAACCGGACTTGGGAACTTGTGAATCTACCGAAAAAGTCAAGGGTAGTTGGATGCAAGTGGAACTTCATGAAGACGGAAGGTATTCCGGAGTTTGAAGAACCAAGGTACAAGGAGAGGCTTGTGTGTAAGGTCAATCTTGAGTTGGAGAGTGTGAATGATATTCAAAAGGCAAGTTCTAGCAAGGAGGAGATTGGTATGCTCAAGGGGTAGTTAGCTTCTGGATTTGAGATGAAGGATCTCGGCATTGTGGAAAGGACACTTGGAACGAATATTGGGAAGAACCGGAAAAGGAGGTATGACCCTTTGAAAGGCGGTTTGAAGCATGTGAAGACAATTCAAGATGGAGTCGCAATGAAGAGTATGATTGGTGAATTGGGGATTACGCATGGTTGTGAGAAGTTCACCAAGCATCTTCCTAGATCAAGGTTCAAGGATCACTTGGACTTGATCATTTGCGTTGAGACGTAATTCCATTTAATGGAGAGAGCAACAAGTGGTTGATGGCTAAATGTTGAACATCACCACTGATTTGAAGTCAAGGTGGAGAATTGTGGAGATTGGTGTGCCTTAAAATCATGTTGGAGATCATTAGAAGTCATAGAAATGAGTTTTCAATAGATGTGAATCGAATCATGGATCCCTGGAATCGATTCATGATGTGTCTTGGAGCCTTGGAGAAGTTTTTGACTTACTGTGAATCGAATTGGAGGAGTGGGAATCGATTCACTCACTTAGGATCACAAAACGCGTAAGATTTATACGTGTAAATCGATTCACACTTACTGGTGAATCGATTCACCACTGCTGTTTTTAAACCAGAATGCTGTTTTTTCATTCGGGAATGCGAGCAGTTTTCTAGGGTTGTGTGCAGCCGTTCTTGAGCGTCCTTTGTGAGGTTTTAGGGGCTGAGAACACATTCAAACACCTGGGGATCTTAGGGAATCATAGAGGGAGGATTGAAGGCTTTCTCTATTGTTCTTGAGAGCTTTCATTGACGGAGTGAAACTTGGGATTGTGGGAACCTTTGGGACTGTTCCTCTTTGACTGTTGGAAGAGGGTTTAGAACAATTGTATTCTCATTGTAAAAGACTCTTTGATAGTGATACGGAGGGCTGCTCTCTCCCACAGACGTAGGCCATCTTCTTTGGGGCCGAACTGCGTAACCAAATTGCGGTGTTGTCTTCTCTACTCTCTACTCCTTTGTTTGTGTTATTTTCTTTGCACCCTGTTGATTGTTTAGTTGCTATTATTTAGTTATTGGTTGCCGTTGAGGATTGTTCCATTTATCTTGTTTGAAACTCAACAGAAACTGAAGAAGGACCATCACTAGAGTGTACATAGTATGGACTGGTTTGATCCAATGTTGGATCTGTATTTCCGCCATTGTTGACGGCATTGTTGACACCTCGAACCATCAGAGTCGCACGGAATCAGAGCCTAATGCTCTGATACCATCTTAAATTGGATTATAGCTAAGAACTCCATAATCGAAAGAAAGGAAAGAAAGCATAATGAGAAGAATGAAAAAATGAATCTATGATACTATTTTATTGAACCTTTTTTAGTGTAGCAAACTACAAGTAGAGCCATTTATTTATACAAAGAGAAAAGAGTGTAATTAAACTAAAATAGAAACTGTTCTACACTATCTTCAGCTACTGATCGTTGGAATTGGAGGGAAATTCTGTTACTTCATTTTGGTGACTTGGCAATCCGAGTGCTGCCTTGCTTTGCTTAGTTCTGTCCATTTGATCTCCTCTTTTGTCAACGGTGTGATTCACATCATTTAACACTGTCCTCTGCTATAGTCAGTTCACAAGCCATATAACTGCGCCAATGCAAGTTTCCATGAGACAATGAAACACACTGTCATTGATTGTCACGTGGTTCGTGAAAAATTACAATTACAAGCAAAACTTTTGCTCCCAATTCCTAGTTTTGCTCAATTGGATGATATATTTACTAAGCTATCATATCCTCGGCCATTCTCTTTTCTCCTTGCCAAGTTAGGGGGTGAAAGACATCTATTCTCTAGTTTGAGGGAGGTATGGGACACAACTGAGTCATAGTGACTCGAGTTGAATATATTCAAGTGTTAGTGACTCGAGTCCATCTGGCGTTACTGAATCAAGTCAGGGTAGTGTTAGTGATTCGAGTTAGCTTCATATTTTTGAGTTAGTTAAAATCTTAGTTAGTTTGTTAGAGAAATTAGAGCTATCTATTATTATTCGGTTATAGCTCATGTGTGTGTCTATATATATATACACACACACACTCACACTTTATAGTTGAGTTGAATAGAATTAGAAGCTCATTCTATCATTTTTTGCTATCGTTTTATAAACTGGTAAGACAAAGTCCACACTCATAAGATTCTCTACTAAACTTGTCAAAAGTTGCATAGTATACGTATGAACACAAGAATAATATTATTCATTGTTAATTTTTTTTTTTCCCTGAATATACCTCACAATTGCATTGACCACAGTAAATATATGGCTCACAAACTGGATAGATGATGCCATGAACAATAAAATAAAATGCATGATATCGTCATACATGTTATTACTTTACTATCAGGAAAACTTGTCTAGAATCTTTCAAAATTCACGAGCACGTTACAACTCGGAATGAGACAGCTACACGCACGCATGGAAATAGTAAGGAAAATCAATCGGCACCCTTTCATTGGAGAAATAGATTCAGAGATCATAGGACCTATCAAAATGTTATCGTGCAATCAAAGAAGATGGTGAATACTGGGGAAGAGGCTATAAGGCCTGACAACACTGCAAGAGGAAATAGACTAATGTATATTGAGCCACAACTAAGAGTAATAGAGGGAGAAGAATGTAAAGAAAACCGGAAATGGTTGGAGCAGAGTCTAATTGTGGAGACAAAATAGCCCATGGTCATAGATGAAATCTCACGAATGATGGATAAGTCTTAACTACCAATTGAAAAAGTAAGGGACATGGGTAGCTTCAAGTTCATTGTGAGCCTGAAATCAACGAATGACGCAGCAGCAACATTAGAACGGATTGAGAAAAACTTAGAAAGCAGGTGTGTTTCAGTTCGTAGATGGACAGAATAATATAAGAAAAGATGTGTATGGCTAGAAATATTTGGTATACCCCCACATGCTTGGAGTAGGAAGAACATGGAGAAAATTGTTGAGCAGATTGAAGGCAGCAAATGTTATGTTTCAAACAGACCTCATGCCTATCATAGAAGATCATCTCAAGCTCAAGATTGAAGGAGCAAGTTATGAAATTTTCATACGTGAATTGGAACAGCGTATGAGAATCATTCCTAGTTTCTTCTGTGTTGAACAATTGACAATGGAGTGCAATCTTGAGGCTAAAGCATTGGGAGAAGCATTGAAGGGTGGACTAGTTTTGAATTAGCGTACTTTAATGCAGGGAGGGACATAATGAAATTGTTGATTATGGTTTAATTTCTTTTGGTTATGCCAGAATGCTTTTTTTGATGAATATTGTTAGGATGCCTTAATTAACCTTGATGGGCATGCACTAAAGTTCTCATAATGAATGAAGATGTGGATAAGCTGTGTGAGCATGGAGTTTTGTTAGATACAGACATGATACTCTATTACGGTCTCAGGTGGGGGCTCTAGCAAAATTGGAGTGTGTGGTGTCCAATAAAGAAACTCAGGAAAGTGAAGAGAACGATAAAGACCTGTTGATGCTACAAATTATGCAGACTTGGTGCTACTCTTTGAACATGTTGAAGGTGTTTTGGCTGCAAGTAATATTGGAGTCCTTGTACTTAGTTGGAAGTGGTGGACTTGAAGAAGTAACAGTGGTCATAAATTTGCATGGTTGTCCTGTGTGTATCTGAAGGGTGCTGTTGTGATCCTGTCCCAGTCATGATGGCAAGCTCTCTAGCGATAGGTGCAAGTGGTGTTGGTGTGCTTATTTGTTCTAGTGTTTTCTTGTAACGGAGTATATGAATGTTAGATGTGTTATGATGTGGGTGCGTCAGTTTTATTGGCTGTTTAGATGGTAAGGAGTGCTATCTACTATCTAGTTATGTTATCAGGTGTTGAGTTAGTGGGGATGCATAATAATAGGTGTGTTGCATGTATTGGGGAGAACAATTGCTTTGTATTTTGTTTTCTCATCCGGCTTCGAGCAAATGATACAATGGTGTTCTTCATCCCTTCCTAATAGGTG
Source organism: Calophaca sinica (assembly GCA_037113605.1). Lineage (NCBI taxonomy): Eukaryota > Viridiplantae > Streptophyta > Magnoliopsida > Fabales > Fabaceae > Calophaca > Calophaca sinica. Next base: position 70,419,464 of record CM073730.1, read on the forward strand.
GGAAGGATTCCACTGTGATGCTCTAACTAGATGCAATTAATAAAATTCATTTACTTATCAGAAAAAAGGTCGGACTGGCTTATTAATATAAATGAACTAGTCCAATGTCATCTGGCATATAAATGGACTTAATTTCTATAATAAAAGGTCCATTTAGTTTGCCTTCTCATTTCATTCATTTTTAGTTGATAAACTAGTCAAATACCCGTGCATACGCACGGATCACTTTGTTTTTACATATTTTTAAAATATATTTGTTTATAAAATTAAAGTTATACATTGTGACAAATATAATTATTTGTTTTAGTTCTAAAAAATTGAAAAAAGTGAGAGTAAGCAACATGTAATGTTTCCCCGCCAGAACTCAAGAGTAAAATAACCATTTACAAATAATAATGATATTTATAAAATTGTTATCTGATAAAAAAAATAATGAAATTATACTGCTAATATGTAATATTTTCTCGTCGGGATTCAAGATTAAAATAATCATTTATAAATAATAAAGATATATTTATAAAATTTTGATACGTGATCAAAGACGATGAAATTATAACATGTAATATTTCTTCGCTGAGAGTTAAAAGTAAGATAATTATTTATCATTTATCACTTATAAATAATAAAGATATTAACAAAGATAAAAACTAAAAATTAAAAATAAAGATATAAAAAACATTAAGAAAAAGCAAAAAAATAAGAAATATAAATATAAGAAAAATAGAAAAATTAAGAAGTAAAAAATTCCCGGGACTCAAAAATAAATAATCATTTATAAATAATAAAATACTTATGAAATTTGATATGTGCTCAAAGATGATGATATTATATCAATAACATGTAATGCTTCCCGTTAGGACGCAAAAGAAAAGTAGTCATTTATATCGATGATGTAATATTTTCTCATCGAGAATCAAAATTAAAATAATTATGTATAGGTAATAAAGATATTTATAAATTTTGATATGTGATCAAAGACAGTGAAAAATAAGAAATATAAATATAAAAAAATAGAAAAATTAAGAAGTAAAAAATTCCCGGGACTCAAAAATAAATAATCATTTATAAATAATAAAATACTTATGAAATTTGATATGTGCTCAAAGATGATGATATTATACCAATAACATGTAATGCTTCCCCGTTAGGACGCAAAAGAAAAGTAGTCATTTATATCGATGATGTAATATTTTCTCATCGAGAATCAAAATTAAAATAATTATGTATAGGTAATAAAGACATTTATAAATTTTGATACGTGATCAAAGACGGTGAAATTATATCGATAACATATAATGTTCCCCTTTTGGGACTTAAAAGTAAATAAAGTAAAATAATCATTTATCGTTTATAAATAATAAAGACATTTATAAAGACAAAATAAAATAATAAAATCAGAAAACTCAAGAAATAAAAACTGTAAGAAAAAACTAAAAGAAAATAAGAAATATAAATTTAAAGAAAATAAAAAAATTAAGAAATAAAGAAAATCCTCTTGTGGAATCAAAAGTAAAATAATAAAACATTTATGAAATTTGATTTTCATAAGCGCTCAAAGACGATGAAATTATACCGACAATATGTAATGTTTCTCCGTTGGGACACGAAAAAAAAAACTAATTATTTATATAGACATGTAAAGTTTTTCTGTTGAGAAGTAAAATAATCATTTATAAATAATAAAGAATAAAATAAAGTTTGATACGTGATAAAAGAAGATGAAATTTGAACGACAACATGTAATTTTCCGTTAGGATTTAGATGAAAAATAATCATTTACTATTTATAATTAATAAAGACATTTATAAATTTGAAATATAAAAATTAAGAAATAAAAACATTAAAAAAAGAAAAGAAAATAATAAATATAAAGTAAAATAATCATTTATAAATAATCAAAGACGATGAAATTATATCGACAACATGTAATGCTTCCCGTCGAGACGCAAAAGAAAAGTAATCATTTATACCGACATGTAATATTTTCCCGTAGAAAATCAAAAGTGAAATAATCATTTATAGATAATAAAGACATTTATAAATTTTGATATATGATTAAAAATGAAGAAAGTATATCGACAACCTGTAATATTTTCCCGTTGGGATTTGAAAGAAAAATAATCATTTATCATTTATAAATAATAATAATGATATTTGTAAAAATAAAATTAAGAAAATAAAAATTTAAAAACTAAAGAAATAAAAAAAATTAAGTAAAAATGAAAAGAAAAAGCTTAAATACCATTTTGGTCCCTTAACTTATTTTTGAGGTTCATTTTGGTCCTTTAACTATTTTTTAGGCCAACTTAAAAACCTATAGGACCTATTTGGTCAAACTTAAAAACATAAAGGACTTATTTGGCCCAACTTAAAAACTTAAAGGACTTATTTGGCACAACTTAACAACTTATAGGACCTATTTGGCCCAACTTATAGGACCTATTTAGCCCAAGTTAAAAACTTATAGGACTTATTTGTCCCGGCTTAAAAACTTATAGGACCTATTTGGCCCAACTTAAAACTTTAAATGATTTATTTGGCAAAAAAAAAAGTTAAAGAACTAAATTAAAAAAAAAAGTGGGAGCGAGACGCGAGTGAGGAGGAAAAGATAAACGGAAAAAAAAGGAAAAAGGGGGAGCGCATCAGGAGAAGAAAAGAATTTAAAAAAAAGAAGTAGAAAGTTGGAAGGGAAGAAGAATCGTCCAGGACATGACATGTGTAGAAAATAACAAAATAGGGAGTTGATTTTCTTATATTATTAATAGAATAGATTTCACTTGTAATTATTATTAACGTTTGGAATACGAGGGAGCCTCAGAGGAGGCTCAAAGAACTTGGTGTCTGTTATGATGCTGTTAGGGAAGATACATATAAAAGGCACTCTGATGCCAAAGTCAGACCCCAAAATAATAATGTGGTGAAATTAGGTTATCAGTTACATTTCCTTGGGAAGTGTACCCTTATATAGTGATTAATTGGGCTTCTGATGGACCTTACCATTTGGGCCCAAATTGATGGTTAGTCGGGAGAGGTCGCCTCTGCGGATGACCGACCCGACATCGATGTGTAGTGCTCGAGGGTGTGTTTCAACCCTTGCCACTCGGACGGGCATTTGTTGAGGTGGGCATGATACTCTGTCTATATCTCGTACGGTTCACAGTCTCTCAAGCGCTTAGCCTTCAAGGCGAAAACGATTTATAAATCAACCGTTTTTGTATGCCTAATTATGAAAATGTCACACTAATTTTACTTTATCTAGTTTTTAAGAATTCATAAAAGAACTACATTTACTTTTCAATTTAAAAAATAAGACAGATAAATAAAAGTAGCATGTTTGTAATTATTAATAAAAAAATAAATCAGATAAGAACAAAAACAAAATAAATTCTAAACTTTTGATTGGAATCATTGGACTGTGTTTCAAAATCTTCACCCTTTGAACAGGTACCTTCCTTGGGTCGTTTGTCTTTCAGGTTTGGCCCACCCAAAAAGGCTAATAGAGGGGGGGGGGGGGAAGAAAAAGGAAGAGCGAGAAAAGAGATGGGAAGATGTTTCAGTGTGACCTTTGGCCAAGTGCTTTGGGTGTTTTGGCAGAACAATGATAGCTTCGTGTATATATGCAGTTTTTCAAAGAGTCTTTTATGGTGCACCAAACGCTATGAACTTTAGATGGAGTTCGTTATCCTTTAGGGCCTGTTGGTTGCCAAGATAGGAAAAACAGAATATGATAAGCAATTATATCCTGTCTTAATTCAGTGTTTGTTGAACTTGCAGAATATGATATCTCAATCTTATCACCAATCATATCATGTCTATCAAGTTAAATTTTTATCCTGAGAGGAGGGTTGGGTTAGAAACAACAGGATAGAATAAAAAATTTGTTTCCGTATTCACCCTTATGAAAAATAATTTAAAATCTAATAAAATATAAAAATATTATAAATAAAAATAAAATTGAAAAAAATTAATAATAAAAGTTATAGAAAATAAAAAATAAATATAAAAAATACAATTAATTTTAAAATTTATATGTAATTTTTTAACAAGAATAATTATGTCATTTTACAAAATCCAAAAAATTTAAATTGTAAAAGAATAATTTAAAATCCAAGAAATATAAAAATATTTAAAATAAAAACTAAAAGTAGAAAATTATTATTAATATTAAAAATTGTACAAATTATAAAAAATAATTTAAACTTTTAAATATCTAAATACTTAATTTTAAAAATTATATGTAATTGTGTCACAAGGATAATTTTGTCATTTTATATTATTTTAAAAAAGCTAAAGTCATGATATAATGATATTTAGTTTGTTATTCAGTACGCACCAAACACATGATATGATAAAAGCTTAACATGTTTATATCCTATCATTTCTTTATCTAGTTCTATATTATATCTTGTCTCTATCTTATCCTGTCCACCAAACGAGCCTTTAATGTTCAAATTTTAATTGACCGCAACTGCTCCTTTATTTATCTTTTTGGCTTTTTTGTTCTTTTCTCTTTAATCTTGACCCCAGAAAGAATATGAACATAGACGTAGATCGGGGAAAAAAAAAATAGAAGGGATGAAAAGAAAAAGAAATACCACATGCACTAGGAAAGAAAATATAAAATAAACAGAAAGAAAAGAGATCTCATCATTGAAAGAACCAAAGAAAAAATGATTTTTTTTTTGGTACTTAAAAAAATGACTTCTTATTTGAGATGAAACATATAAGCAGCATTATGCTCACAAAAAAAAAAAAAGCTGCATTATAAAGTTACATGACACCAGTCTCATCAGATTTGTTTAGGTAATGTACCATTACCCACAACGGGTATCCGCTCTAGGGCTGGACAACGGACGGGTTCGGGCGGGTTCAGGCTCAAAATACCCTATCTGGTCCAATCCGCGGATTGTTATATTAGGCTCGTTTCCGTCTAGTTATCACTTCGGTTTAGGTGGATTACGGTTTATCGGATTACTCGGTTTATTCGGGTGGGTTGAAACAGATTGACTCTATATTGGGCTGAATCCAGTTACAAACTCAAAACAAAAATAGAACTCTTGACCCCCCAAAAAAAAAAATAGAACATAGGTAAAAAATTAAAAAATAAAAAATTTTTGAAGCACCACACCTCATATCATACCAATAAATAAAGGAAAGTGCCCCTTATAAGCAAAATCGAGGGGAAAAAAATTAAGGAAATGGAAGAAATGAATCTAACGCTGCATGTGCATATTTCAAATTTTCACAGAAGTAGCAAGTGGGTGGAAAAAATCAAGATCTGGATCTGAAAGTAGAAGGAAAAAAAATAGAAAATGGAGTAGAAGAAAAATAGAAAAGATCTGGATCTGGATGTAGATATGGATCTCAAAGTCGCCATGATGTCCTTCTCCTCTATCGCGTTGGTCGTTGAATGATCGTTTGTCGGCACCGACGACGCTTTTGCCATATCCACCACCGTCATTCGGACCTTGTGACAGAGCCGTGAGCCGTGACAGAGCAACAACAAGGTGTAATGTTGGGTTTTCTTCCCGAATTTGTTTCATTAGCGCCGCTAGTGTTCTATTTTCAGAAGACTCACGGTGGTGATGAAACGAGGAGACTTTGTTGCAGATTTCAGAGGAGAGATGAGAAAATGGAGATGAGAGAGATAAGGAAGAAAAACAATCCAACGTTAGTAACAAAGTTTATTTTTGTCCAGCCCATGAGAGAAAATGGGAACAACAAACGTGAAACAACAAACAAACACATTCCCAACTTATCTCAACCGTTCATTTTTGTCCACGTCATGATCCTCGTGATGAATTTTTAAATCCAACGGTAGTAACTTGGTCGGGTTCGGATTTCGACGAAATTTTTTTCCAAATCCGAACCCGCCCGCACCCACCCATTTGACAGTTTTTTTAATCGGGCTTCTCGGTTTTCGGTCGGGCCTGTTTTCTTGTCCAACCCTAATGCGCTCAACGGTCATAGATATGGGTACAGGTAATTACTTCCATAATTTAATGGGAACTAGTGCGAGTATGGGTATTTTATTACACAACTCATCCCAAACCCACACTTTATTTATTTATTTATTTATTTATTTATATATAATATTAGATTAAATAATAATATTAATCAACTTAAATTAATCAAGACTTGCAGGGTTTCACGAATTTGGTATTCTAAAAATTTATTATAACATTTACTCAGTGTTCAAACAAAATATTATAAGTTAAAGTTAATAAATATATTATATTGTATTTTAATTTAGTTAAATAGTTTTGTTCATAATATTCTATATGTGACTAGGTTTAAAACATTAGCGGGTTCTATCGTGAACAAGTGTGATAAGTAATACCACCGTGCACAAGTAATTTTTACCATTAAATCAAATAGTCTACTAAATCTTACCATGATCTATCCACATCATATCACCCACTCTTAATTTCTCCTTTCTCCCTTGCACCGTTATATCACCCGCTCTATGCAATGTTCCATTTTGTTTCCTTTACTGAAACTTGTTTTCAAAACCCATCTAACAAGCAGAACCTCGTTCTCTTGTTTTCATTGGTCATTCAATAATATTGTGGCTTTTGAAATGTCTTTTTTTTTATAAGCCAAAAATTTTGTTATTGGGAGTACAGGGGGTACTCCAACCTATACATATTCTGATTTACATAATCCTTGACAAGAAAATTAGAGACAATATACAATCTGAAAGCAAATTTATACAATCCTAGAAGATTTATGCTCCGATTTGGTCTCAAAGGCTGAAAGAAGTTGTCCAGTAATTCACTCCTATTCCCAACCCAGTTCGCATATCAGTTCAAAGGCCTAGAATTTCTTCGCTTTTCTTGTTACCCAGAAGAGTTTCAACTAGTTATGGCTTGTTCAAGTCTCGGGCACTTCAACTTGAGGCCAAAGATTCAAACTTTGCATTCTCTCCATTGGTGGAGTGTGAGAAGCATGTTGTGATATAGAACAGAGATGGGGGCGGTGCAAGGGAGAAAGGAGAAAGAGTGGGTGGTGTGGATAGATCATGGTAAGATTTGGTAGACTATTTGATCTAATGGTAAAAATTACTTGTGCACCGTGGTACTACCTATCACACTTGTTCACAAGAGAACCCGCCTTAAAATATTATCTAATAGTTTTTTATTTGAGTTACGTAATCAATGTTCATTGTTTTAATTTTTAATTTTTATATTTAACGCACTTAGATACCCAACAGGTAAGAGTGCAAGTATTAAAATTATTACTCATACAGATGGGTATGGATTCTCTGCATTCATGAAGCATGTAGTCCCCTAAATTTAGTTCAATATTTTAGGGTTTTTTTTGTCATTTCTACACTCAACACTATCAACCTCCAATCTCTTTCCTACCCCATTTACACTAACTGCAGGAGCATGTAGTCTCATACGACTGTAGAGAATCTTAATCCTCATACAGATGTGGGTCCGAGTACAAATACTTTTCAAAATACGGGTCACGAGTACTTTAATACCCAATCCAAGCCCTACTTATAAGTTATATCCCACCCATTGCCATCATTAAGTCTGTTTGATCACATTGTTTTCACAACATTTGAATTCGACTGGACATATACTGTGCCTATTTTCTGTACCCCATCTAGCCAAAAATTATCGAATTCCCAATTCTGATACAAAATAGAGTAACTAGGCACTAGCATATTGCGTATGAGAGAGAGAGAGAGAGAGAGAGAGAGAGAGAGAAATAAAGTGTAATAAAATGAAACCGTCCAGTAAAGGGGCTCTCAACTTACCACACATTGGGTCGAACTATCAAACCCCAACTCCATAATTTAGTGGACCCACATTTGCGAATGCAAGGTGGGAAAAAGTTGAGACGAACGGACTTGAAATTGAAATCACCCTACCCTATAGAAGAAACTGCTACCCTGACCATTATTATAGTCACTGACGCAATATTGACAATATAAGTCCTTGTGGTCTCAAGTTAATACATAGTTGTTGCACCGAAAAATTAAAAAAAAGGAAAAGAAAAAGCTAGTACCTAGCTAGCTAGTTGGGTTCGGTTACTAAATCTTTACGAACATCATTCCAACTCAATATTTGATCATCACACGTGAGAAGATATATATATATATATTTTTATTGATAAGGATAAATTATACTTTTAATCTCTTATATTTATTTTAAGTTTTAGTTTGGTCCGTTATCTATTATTTGTTTCGAGTTAGTCTCTTATATGTAAAGATTATACCAATATGGTCTATTTTTCTGAAATAAGGGACAAAAAAGGGGACTACATTCGTATAGTTTTTGTAACGTAAGAGACTATTTCGAAACAAATGGACCACATTGGTGTAACTTTCACACATAAGAGACCAATTCGAAACAAATAATACATAAAAGACCAAACTGAAACCTAAAATAAACATAAGGGACTAAAAATACAATTTAGCCTGATGATAATTTTTATTTTTTGTGTTTACACCATTGTTTTTTTATGAAAAAAAAAAAGAAGTGTTTACACTTTACACCATTGTTTTATATTTCTCTTTGCGGACTCAATTATAAACAAAAATACTTAATTTCACACTGCTTCATGATAGTATTTAAGCGCATTTAATTTTATTGATTTCATATAAAATAGGAACTACTAGTACATTTTAATAAAATACTCTTAATCATAACTATTCTCACAATTTTTCTTAAAAAATAAAAGTTGAATTAACTGAAAGATATTTTCAAAAAAATAATATTAAATATAGATAGATTAGTGAAAATTTATTTATATTTAAGTTTACTCAACTTAGTCACTGTTTTACTTATAATTGAGCCCAGCGCAGTACTATGGTAAGTATAATTCATACGTAATTTTTTTTTATAAACATTGACTTGGTAATAGATAATAGTATTCAATGGTACAAATAATAAGTGATAACTTTTACGTTAATGTTTAGTTATAAAGAATTTTTTTATCTTTATTTTTTCCTTATAATTCCCCCACTCTAATAACATTCGCGTAATTTTTTTGGGAACATACATTCGTGTAATTTATCTTGTGCCACAACATTTTTTTTTTGTAAAACTGATTGCATGGTACTAAATGGGCCCGATTTCTAAACCCGTTAGGTGGCCCACAGATTCATCATCACCCGTGATTCTTGATACAAAGGTTAAACTCTGCCATCACTTGTGTGAGCACAATAACCAAAACCTCACATCAAATCAAAAAAAGGGAACAACATTAACATGAACCTTTGTTTCAGGCTTTTGAGTTCCGACATGGGAAAACAAGAAAACCAAAACAGGGGTGCCAAAAATGGTCTTGGTGACGACATGTCCTGTTTGGCCTTCATTTTCCAAAAAAAAAAAAAACAAAACACATTATGTGCTCATAAGTCATTAACTCCTATTTTATTTTACATATCAAACTAGAAAATTAAAACATTTTTTAAGTCACCAACTTCTGTATCTATTGGTACAAACAAATACAAACCTTTTTAAATAAGAGGAATGTTATAGACACTCTTTCTGACACTCTCTCTTAAATACTCTCTCAATGATTGGGCCATGTCACACTTTTTTTTCCTTTCAAAATCAACCATTGGATTGAAAGTTACTATCATATAGATTATATCTGTAAATTTTAACATTAATCTATGATTATTTGCTATGTCATCAAGATGCGTCAAGATTAACGTTATTTGTAATTACACCCACTACAAGAAAACAGTCAATTTGCGGCGGTTTTTTTGTCATTCTTAGTTTTCGACTCGCAAATTGATTCATGCGGGATTCACGAAAACCGCCGATTAGTCTTATGAACCTTTTTGCGGGGTTTTTAGAAAAATCTTTGGTATCGTACTTATTTGAAGCGGTTATTTTGCTGAGAGTTTTAACCCCCACAGTTAATTCAAGTTATATTATGACACAGAAACCTCCTAAATGAAGTGATTTTGGGGCATTTTTGTTAAGAGTTCTAAACCTCCTAAAATTTGAACTTATTTTGAGGGTTATTAACCTCCTCTAAACGTTCTCAGAATTTCAAAGAGACTTTTTCTCCTCATCTCATTGTTAACACTTTTATATAACTTACAATTCGAATGATTTTGTTACAAAATATTTCATTTTTGGTTTTATATTTTCCTAATTTATGACAATTATAAAACATTCAATAAATTTAATTCAAATACTCAAATTTCCATTAAAAATATAACCATGATAACATAAATGTATTTCAAACATTTCTAGCTTCATCAAAAGAAGCATTTGTAGTTCAAATATCTAATCTAATGTAATACAACTCAAAACTTATAATATCTTAAAAGAAGTCTTATACTAAAAGATCTAAAAACATCAAATGTTGTCGCACCAGATGATCCTCTTGCATCCATAGGTGAATTAGGCACTTGTATCAACACTTGCCTGAGATAACAAAAGAAAAATAATGAGTTAATTGCAGAATATTAACATCCTTTCTTCAAGTTAACATCCAAAATGCAACCTAAAGACAATATTTTTCAAGTTAAACTTACCACTATAACTTTTGCTGCATCATTTACAACCGATCCATCCTTTTTTTATGGGTTTCAATATACAATTTTTCTCGACTGGGATATTGTCCAGTTTCCAAAAACTAAAATAGGAAAAATGTCAAAATAGATAAGAAACTATAATATAATAAAATCTATTAGGTTAATTAATATAACTACTTAATTGATATAACTACCATCTCATGTCTTGCTTGTCTGTATTTCTTTATTTCTTTGACTAGTCTCCATGAATAAACAAATAAAAGTTCACGTATTAATCAAATAATTTACTACGCCAACAATAATAGACCAAAGTAATCTAAATCGTACCAGTGTTTGTGGTTTTAGACGATAGGTAACAAATTGAGCCCATTGAACCAACTGGCACGTTACTTATGATTTCATCTCTAGTTTTGGTTTGATCATAGAACTCGTACCACAATTTCTGCCTACTTGCAGCCCACTTCTTCCCAAGGCTAAGTTTGCAATATAAATTTAGTATAAATGGAAAGTTACACGTGTATAAAGCTAACCTTGATGTTGTGTTAAAGCACTCCTCAAAATAATCATTCGGAATGCCTGTTGGTCCATTCCACCTATCAAAATTAATTGGAAATAGCCTGCAATCAATTGCTAATGTTCCCAAATATCCTCAAAATATATATGTAATGCTCTTCATTTAAATGTTCAAAAACATGTGAAGGCATAATTATGTCGATTAATTCACCTTTGTTGGTTTCTTGCCTTCAATAGGATTTTTCTAAATTTGAGATTTCGCACATAATAAGCATGAAAAGAATCAACTCAAGCCAAATTAGTTTCATATATTTTGCTACCAAAATCACTGTAAGAAAGAGAAGAGGGAAGTTTGAAAACAAACAAGTTCTTCTACTTTTGTCTGGTTCTCATTCAATCTAGTTGTTGATTTGATTTGTGGAAAAGAAAGATCGAGAACAAACTAAGCAACAACTTATTCAATTCCATTGACTACTCCTCTTTTCCTTGTTCTACATTTCCTATTCCATTCAAAGGACAAGGACTAAATGAATAAGTATTCTAGTTCATGATATGGTGAAAATTGAAAAATTGAGCAGCGAAAGACATTATATGAACATTGATTTTAAGGAAGAGTGATAGAAACTATGATAACTCATAACTATATGTTGCTAATATGGGGATAGGATATGAAAATGTAAATTAGAATGAATCTTAATTCGAGTGCCAAATTATATAGGAACTAATACAAGAATAACAAGTGTCAAAGTAATGTCAAAGGTTAGCTACGCCTACACCTTGAAGACACTTTTTCCCATTTTGATCAAGAATATGAAAAAGCTAATGGGGTAAAAATCATACAAAAATTAGAATAAAGGAATACATAATTAACAAATCAATGGTGTTTAGTTGATGGGAAATTGAGAACTATGAAGGGTACCTCACCATCCATGAACCATTCCATCGAGATGAAATATAAGCTCTTCTCCCAATGAGATTCACATCATCGCTTAGTACTGAACCACTTCCATCAAGTATACGCCTATTTGCACTATCGGCTGCAATTCCAATGAAAAATTGGTAACTAAAATGACCTTCGCAATAAAGGAAAGATAAGACCATGAAGGTTCAAATTTGGAACCTTTATCACAAAGTTGTTCTACTTGAGGTGTTATACACAAAGGAATCTACAAAACAAAGAATGAAAAAATTGAGAGAAACGAGTGTAAAATAGAGTCCTTATTTATTCAAGAGAAGTTTTATTTTGAAAAAAAAAAAAAGAGTTTGCAACCAATATCCAAATGCAAAGAATATCTTGAAGAGAGAAGGAAAGTGTAAAATAGAATCCAAGGAACAAGCACTAAACACGTCAAGCCAATATCCAATCCTTTCTATCACTCCTCTACGCAAGGCCCTGTTGAAAATCGTGAGCAAAAAAGAGGACATGTGATAATAAGAATTCGGAAGAGAATGGGAGATAATCGAAAAGAAACCTCTCGGCTGATGCGATGCGCGTATTATTCTCGCGCATACGATCACGCCGCCCCATTTGTCGTCGCGGCTTCCTGCCATGTGTGCCACCACACGCCAACGGACGCCCTCACACGCGAACTTCACCGTAATCCGCCCAACCCATCTCTCTCGCCTCGCCTCTCCCCATTATGCTCTCTCTCACTCACTTTTCACTTACTTTCTTTCCCCACTCTCCTTCCTCTCATTTCCGCGCCTCCTTCTGACCAAAGGGCTGTAGAGCAAACTTAGAGCGAAGGTTCAAGGGTTAGTGAATGAAAAAATTGGGAACTAGGGTTTAGCAAAGATGTTTTTGGGGAATAATGAGACTTGTCTAGCCAGAAGAAAGGTAAAAATTGAGAGAAAATAGATGCGGATGAGAAAAAAGGGCTCGCGCATCTTTAGTTCCCCCTCTTTCGTAATCAGCCCTCGAACGATTTTAGAACGCTGACTATAGAAACTTTGAGGCGGTCATTGTAAATGCCACATAAAACGCCGCATAAATCATTGTTAATGCCGCATTGTAAACACCGAAGGCGGTTGGGAGCAAACCGCTGCAATTTAATCGCTGCTAATTGACTGTTTTCTTGTAGTGACCATTGATGTTAATCTTGACGCATCTTGATGACATATCAAATGATCATAGATTAATATTAAAATTTACAGATATGATCTATATGATAGTAACTTTCAATCTAATGGTTGGCCCAATCATCAAGAGTGTGTTTAAGAGAGAGTATCAGATAGAGTGCCCATAATATTTTTTTTTAAATAATTAGATTAGAAGAACTCGCAATAAAGCGGGCATTCATCATGGATGATGCATGGCCCACACATAAATAAGGAGTACAATCACTCTCCCAATAGATAATTTAAAAACCAATATGTAAATTAAATCAACCCATAAAATGGGGCCAAATGGCGTGTAAATGTGAAGATAAGCAAAGCAAGGTTAGCAGGATAGCTTTATGTTATCAAAAAAAAAAAGATAGCTTTAGAACCACAATAAAAAAAATAAAAAAAAGATAGCTTTAGAACCACAATATAATTTGATAAACAATCTCTTTCCTTGGTTTATATCTGTAAGGCACCCAATTAAGAATTTTTTTTATGTTGATATGAAAGCGCACTCAATTTCATTAAATTAATAAACTTCTGGTTCTCCTAAGTAGTGGAATTAACAAGGTCAAGTATAAAACATTTTATTTTGTTTAATATACCTCTTAGGTAAATCAGCCATTTCCAATCAACTTACGTGGGTCCATTCTTATTTGGCATATTGTATGAAGATTTATATAAAGACGATATTACAAAATATATTTATTCTTTGAGCAAGATACACACTGAACTAGAGGTGTCAAATTTGATCAAAAAAATGCCCCAGAAAAAAATTGATAAAAATAGGTTAAATATGTTTTTGGTCCCTATAAAATAGATGAATTTTGGTTTTGGTTCATATAAAAAAAATTTCTTTTGTTTTCATCTCTCCAAAATTTAAAAATATTATTTTTTGTCCTTGTAAAATGAGCAAATTTTGATTTTGGTCCCCGTAAAAAAAATTTCTTTGATTTTCATCCCCTAAAATCATTGTTTTTTGTCCTTAGTATTCATTTTTGGTATATAAACAAAATTCATTTTAGGGGTCAGGAAAAAATTTCGGGTAGTCACATGTTATAATAGTATCACATACGTCATTGAGTATCACCTGAAATAGCCACATGACCTTTTATAAGACAAATAAAATAGTTAATAGACGTTACATGATGGTGAAAACAAAATCAATATTTTCATATTTTTGAGGATAAAAACTAAAGAAAAAAATTTGCAGGAACCAAAACAAAAATTTGCTAAATTTACAAAGACAAAAACATACTAGAAGTGTCAAAGGCTATATATATTTGTGATTAAAAAAAAAAACAGACGTGTCAAAGGCTCACCACTACCGGATAATTAAAAAAAATGAGTTTTTAGTGAGTAAAAGAAATATAACCCTTCCCTCAAAACTATGGTTGGTGGATTTAGTGGGTATGTTCACATAAATTTTAAGAAAAAAGTATGTATGACAAAATTTAAAAAGTAAGAAAAAAATTAAAAAACAAAATAATTTTATTCTATAAAAATGATTTAAAAAACTAAGTGTAAAAGATTTCAAAGTGAATCGATCCAACTTGAACCCCTTTACTCGTAGGTTAAGTGAGTCCAGTCAAAATAAATTAAAAAAATTTGAGTTGGATTGGGTCCCGTTGTCTAACTTACTGGAGCTCACATGGACACCTCCACACTGAATTGGGTAGATAAGTAACTACTAATGAGATTGCAGGCAAATTATTTAGCATATGTTTGGATTCACAGTGGTGAGGGTTGAAATTGATTTGTGTCCAATCAAAAATAATTTTAGTAAAAATCAAGATGCTTGGTTACTTTAAAATAAAATTGATTTTGCTTTCAAATAACGTTTTGACTAGAAGTGGTCAAAGTAGTTTTTTTTAGGTTAAATGTGTGTTTATGTGAGCGTTTGATAAACATGATTTTTTTTAAAGGGGGTAGGGAAGGAGATATATCATTATTTCAGTAACACTAATGGCCATGTTACAACTGTCCCCGAGGTGATTTGAATCATGTCCCTTGAGTTACCAAACCAAGCTCCTACCACTGAGCTAGCACCCCATGGATAAACATTTGATAAATGTGATTTTAAACGAAATTATTTTTAAAAAATTGATTTGATTATAATTGATTTTGAAGTGAAGTTTTTTATATTTACATAAGTTTTTTTTTCTCTAGAAGCAAGTTTGGTGAAAATTTTTAATCTAATGCTAAAATTACTTTATAGATTTTAAAGGGCATACACTGTCAGTGTAAACATTTTTTTACGCTGACATCCAATGATTGCCTATTACTTTGTCATGTCAGCCCACTCTTGTAACAACATCTTAAAATCAACTATAAAATAGTGGGCTCTCATTGAATGCAATTATAAAATTTGTTTATACTAACAGTGCGTATATCCTTTAGGAAGAACTATGATTTGTGCAACAATTTTTGTGGCCATCTACGTATATCACCAATATGTTATTTTATTATTTCTACTTTTCTTTGAATAAATGTTTATTTTTTACTTCATGTCTGTGTTGTGAAAAATGGACCTACCGGTTCAACCAGTTGGACGGAAATCGATCACTTGTCTGGTCCGTTTAACTAAAAAAATCGGATGGTCTTGGAACCGGTCGAACCATTCCAAAATTAGTGAAAACCAGTTTGGATTGACCTGTTTTTTATTTTTCATTTTTTATTTAAAAATATATTTTTTACTAAATGAAAGTCCAATAAGAAGTTATAAAATTCACATATATGGGTTTTTATTTATACTTTCATTATTGATTTTTTATCTTACAAAACACATAATGTAACCACTTTATGTTAATTTTTGTCTTAATTTCTTGATATTTTATTTCAAATTGTTACTTAATATATTATATAAAATTACAAATATATATTATTTAATTATCGCCGGTTCCATCACAATTCAACCATTAAATCATGAAAGTGCCTTCATTGATCCAATCCTCGGTCTGGTTTTAAAGACGTTGCTTGTGCTTTCAACATAAATGAATTTTTCATTTTTGGGTTTTGTGATTATGGAAAATGAAAGGGAAAAATCAACTTGAATGGTGTTTTTATATCTCTTAGGAATACTGTTGATATAGAGTTGGACACAAATTGGTGCAATGGGTCATGTAAAATTCACCCTAGATTTATTATTTTTTTCTACCATGTTTGTTGTGTGTTGTCGTTGTTGAAATGTAATGGACACAACACGAGAATAGAAGTTGAATTGTGTTTTGAAAGCTTTTGATAAAACAAAGGTTTTTCAAAACTTTCTCACAAAGGCAGATACAAGAATAGCTTAAGTTAGTGAGTTGTCACTAATTTTAGGCAGACACAGAAAACGTGAAACCAGTTTGAAAATAATAAATATTTTTCACAAGAAAGCTTAAAGCTTGATAAGTAAAACCTTAAAAACAAGAGTTTTAAAAAGAGTATAAGGAGAAAGAGAAGCACACAAAGCGATTTATACTAGTTCACTATCAAACTTGATAGCTACGTCTAGTCCTTTCGTTCCTAAAGGATTTTCCACTATAATCAGATTAATTACAACCTTATACGTATCTCTTAGTCAACAAGACTATACGTACAACTTCTTAAGACAACACAACCTATGCTCTTAAGGATGTGCCTAACCGAGGCTTACAACAAATAATCAAAAAGATGTTTGCAAAATACAAGCAGCTCTCAACAAGAGAGAATAAAGAAATTAAGCTCAGGTAGAAAACAAATAACTCTCTAATAGAGAGGATAAGTAGGTAAGAGTATGAGTGTGAATTCTTGCAGAGTTTCAGCTTCAATGAATGCTTCTTGTTTTTGCCTTCACACTTCAGAGGTATTTATAGCCAATACATGATGTGATTCATTTACACTTGGAAATAATCTTGTTGTGACACATAGAGCCTTCTTCATCGTTGAAATTTAAAAACTATCTGTTTCTTTTGTCCTTATTAAGGTCATGTTGTACTACCCAGTGAGTGCTATTGCAACTGTACTATGGTATGGAATGACTCTATTGTCTTCCAAAATGGTCCTTTATCAGTGATGAGGCAGCTAATTTTGAATTGATCCTTTGTTGCTTTCTCTGTCAACCTTCATAGTATCTTGCATTTGAGGAATAGATGGAATGAGAATTGAGCAGGAAGACACAATGATTCTGTTATGCTTATCTCCAACCATACTCATGTTATCGCTCTTCATCAAACACGTGATGTTTTCTTGTGAACAGACGCGTGATGACTTGTTCTAAGTGAAAGCAGACGCACGATGGTTGATACTGCTTTGATAATATTTAGTATTCCACCAGACTAATATTCATTTCTTTTGTGTTTCCAAATAATTTATGCTAAATTAAAGTTCTGCACACTTAAAAACACTTGATTAAATATTCCAAGATAAATTATTCACTCAATGTAGTTATTGTTATCATCAAATTATTGGGGGTCCAGATTTATAAATCGACTAGGTTCCTATAGTTTTGGTTTTTTTTTTCTTTTATTTTTTTTGTATGAGATAATTGTGATCTGAATTTGGGTACATAAAGATGGTATGAGTTTTCAGGATGAAGCTATTTATACGACAAAGTAATTGTAAGTGCATGACAGACCCGAGGTGGCAATTTATTTCATTAATGGCCGGGAAGCGGTAAGTTACACAACGACGATCAAGGAATGATCGCGACACTAGCTTGTTACTTGATATTCGTAATTTGTCTTGACTTAATCAAGCTACTTAATGTCTGGTTGTTTTTCGAGTTGATGTAAGTGCCCAGGAGAAATGCGATAGGAGAAGGAAGCCACATTGGTCGTCCCATTCAAGTATGAGGCAAGCACGGGAAATTCAAAGCCTAATTCAACGATGTGTGGTATATAGTACATGTGACCATGGAGGGGGAAAAAACCTCACAGTAAGTTTACTCTAAAGGTTTGTTTTTTCTCCATGGCCATGCGTACCGTGTACCACATGTTGTCATTGTAGGATTTGAACTCCGTCATGTAACTCATCTCATCCTCGTGGGGAACAACCAATGCAGATTCCTTCTCTTGTCACATTTCTCTCGAGCACTTAACATCAACTAGGATCTCAACTAGACATGATCTTCCACTATTAGGTCAAGGAAGTGACAACTTAAAGGAAGGTTAATGATGTTAAAACTTTGGCAGAAATCTAAGGTAATTGATTTATCTATTAATTACATAATTTTAGTTTATTATCTTCTTTATAATGACTAGTGTTCAGGTTATAGATCTATTGTGATTTTAATACTATTGTGAATTTGTTTGAAATGAAAAATATATGGGGACTTGATGTCAGATACAGATCTGCCACTGGAGTTTCTAGAAGAGCATACAATATGGAAAATGTTAGGAGCTAATTAGGTATTGATTGTACGACATCAAAGTGTAAGTGATATTTTCCCTTTTGTCCTTTATGTAGGAAAAAAAATTATGAATCACTGTGTTATGTTAGGGTTATGTATAGAAACAATTAGGAGGTTTAGGGACAATGTAGTAAAATTTGTCCGTTGTATATTGCGAAAATAAAAATAAAAGAAAAAACTTTAAATTTTTTTTAACTCAGATAGCACTTGCATGAGAAAACATTATCTGAGTAAGCTTTAGATAAAACTTTCTTCAGAACACGTTATCGGAGTTCTCACTTCAGATAATGTGTGCTAGGTTATCAAAATGGAAGCTTCAGATAACCTTTATACACATACGTGTGATTGCGCACCCTCATAATGCACGCTTGGACACACATTATCTGTTGTGCGATGTAGATAACACTTTGGACTCGTTAATGATTCGTGCGTCCATCAGATGATGCTTATTTTTGTAACGCTTAAACGTGTTATCTTGGTGAAAAATAAGTGTTATTTGACTTTTTTTTGTGTGTAATGGCAAACAATATCACCTATTCACACTCCTCACCTTAATTCGTCAGGGGATCTCCCTTACGATTCAATTTTACTCAAACAAATACACGTTGGTTTGGACTAATTTGTTTTGAAATGATAATAACCTTTTGTTACTTTCTAACAGAAATTTTGACAAAACTATTTTCAATGTATTTTTGGGGAGGAAATTCAATCATTAAGAGTATTAATTAGAAAAAAACTATTTTCAATACATTTTCTTGGCCCGTGTGAATTAGAGTTTTGTTTCTTATAAGCGTGTAATCATAAGCGATTTGTGTTAACGGATTACAGATTTTCCTCATATTACTTATTCATATACAAGTTCGTACTGTATTATGCTATATAATACTCTCAGCGTCTAATATTAAGTGTCTTATTTGGAATATTGGGTTGTCTCAATTTATTTGTCACTTTAGAATCTCAAAACGGTATTAATTATTTTTTTTCAATAACACTCTTATTTACATCTAACTCTTATTACAATAAGGATATTTTAGTAAAAGAACTATTTTACATTGGAAATGAGCATAAAAAATGGTTTTTTAAGACTTGTGCATAACTTTAAACAATAGCTAATTTGAGACGGAAGAAGTACATGAAAGTGAACTGATGATATATAAAATTGTGTTGGAACCTAAACGATTGAGATGTTTAGACCCTCATTAATTTTGATGATAACAAAATATTCACAAGAGAACAATTTATGTTCTAACATTTTTTTGAAGTGTGTAGATACTAATAATATGTATTTTCTAAGCCACTCAAGCAAGAAGAAAGTAATTCTCAAGAGAAGGATTCATTCTATTTGTCAGCATCCGGCTCATCCTAGTGAGCGTCTGGAAATTCCTCTTTATACACTATGCTTATCAAATTGCTACAAGCGTCCGAACTTCCAACTTTGAACGAGCGTCCGAACTTCCAACTCTGAGCGAGCGTCTGAACCTCACTTCAAATCACGTGTTAGTCACGTTGCTGCTCTACCTCTCAGAAGTCTTTGGAACGGATCTCAAAATTGATCTTGAGCGCTAAAATCGGTGTACGAGATATCAAAGTTGAAATCTTTAACTACAAGACAAAAATCATACAGACAAGAAAAACGGTAACATGGACTACTGGGACATTCTCTGCAAAGCAAGAAAGAAACAGCATTTTTTGAATTTACTCTAGTCAATAGTAAGGAGCCATTTTTACCTCAACGGTCATATCCTTGGATCTCCTATATATACCTCATGGTATCTATTGAAGATATATAGAGAGAACATTCTGTGAAAAAGCTTGCTGAAATTCTGCTGAGAACATACACTACTTCTGTGAGCAATCAAGTCTCTGGACTACTGAACTGAATTAAGCGTCCGACCCTTTCTTTAAGAAAGTTTTTTCTTTAGTTGAGCTTAATCTTTTATCCTCTCTGTGAGAGTTATTTTCAACTGTATTTCAACTCACTTGTATAAGTTTGTTTTGGCCTAGTTTAGGCTGTATCCTCAAAGGCTCGATCAGACCGAGTCGCTTTGAGAAGTTGAGAGTATTGTCAAGTCGTTGTGACAGTAGAATACTCTTGAGAAAATTGTAATCACCCGATTATAGTGGAAAATCCATCGTGACGAAGGGACTAGACGTAGCTACCAGTTTGGTAGTGAACTAGTATAAATTTCTCGTGTCTCTCGCTTTATTGCTTTCAATTCATTTCTATCTTGTTGTGTTAAAAACAAGTTTTCACAAACTGCTTTTTCAGCCTGGTTTATTTTCACCATCCGATTATCAAACATTTTTGAGAAACTTTTATTCTAAGTGTTTTTAACATAAAGTTTGCGTAAAAGTTTTCAACACAATTCAACCCCTTCTTGTGTTCACGCTCACTTGGTACCAGAGCTCTACTCTTGGTTGGGCACTTAACAAAGGTCAAGAGAAAAGATTCTATATTGTGAACATGTCTACCAAGGTGGTCATATGAACCGCCCTCCTATTCAATGGAGAAAATTTGATTATCGGAAAGATAAGATGAAAGCATTCATTGAGGCACAAAATCTTGATTTGTGGGATATAATTGAAGGCGGATACATTTCTCCCGCTAATGCCCTCGTGTTGTAATACCTAGGGAAAAGCTGGTCTGATGATCGTAAAAGAGATATCAAACAAACCGTATGCTAGATTTATTCTCATCTATGCTATGACAGAAAGAGAATATGACAAATGTGGCAAGTTTGATATCGCCAAAGAAATCTGGGATTCTCTTGTTTTGTCTTATGAGGCTCGCCAAGTAAGAGAAACAAAAGCTAGCATGATGGTTCGCCAAGATGAACTATTTAAAATGGAAGATGGAGAGAACATTGAAACTATGTTTGGAAGGTTCCAAACACTAGTTCATGGGTTGCAGGCCCTTGGAAAAAGCTATACTACACCTGATCATGTTAGAAAGATCTTAAGAAGCTTGACTAAGCATTGGAGACCCAAAGTCACTGCTATTCAAGAAGCAAAAGATCTAAATGTTCTTCGACTTGAAGATCTTATGAGTTCGTTGAAAGCTCATGAACTTGAGCTAAATGAAGAAGAACCTACCAAGAAGAGTAAGTCTATTGCTCTAAAAGTCAATCATCATAAAACTAGTACTTCAAAAGCCTTGCAGTCAAGAAGAAGAATCGACGATGAAGCGTCGGAAGGAGATTCGATGGATCGGATGATGAGCTAGCGTTCATATCTAAGAAGATCCGTAAAATGTGGAAGAAAAGAAACTTCGTAAGGAAGTTTCGTAAGAAAGATTCAAAGGACAAGAAGGAGAGCAAAGACAAAGCCCAAGTCATTTGCTATGAATGTAAAGCCTGGACATTTCAAATCCGAGTGTCCTAATCTTAAAGAGAAGTCCACAAGAAGCTCCTTCAAGAAAAAGAAGAAAGGTCTCATGGCAACATGGGAAGATCTTGACTTATCCTCCTCTCGAGGAAGATAAAGAAGAAGCTCACATTGCTCTCATGGCGCATACGCATATTGAGTCGTAAGAAGATGTTGAAGAGGTAATAGTATATGACTCCTACTCAACTTCAACTTGCTTTTGATGATCTTCTTAAGGACTCTGCCACTCTCTCATCGAGTACAAGAATTTGAAAAAGAAATTTTTAAAACTATCACAAGATTTTCATTCTTTACGCAATAAAAACTCAGACTCATTAAAGAGAACCGTGTTTAAAACTGAAAATTAGCGTCTGGTGGATAACCAAAGTGTCTGGAAGCTAGCAAGCAACCGTGTGAGAGCTCTCAAGCTAAGAGTTCTCAGAGTTACAAGCAATCCTATTTGAAAATCAAATGACTACGAACAAGCATTTCAAAAGTTTCTTGCAGAGAGTGTAACTCAAGCAAGCAAGCTTCAATGATCCGGGGTGTCAAGAAACGACAACTCATGGTCTTGGCTATATACCAAATGAAACCCTTTGGAAAATAATTCATCATCTGATAAATCCCATAGCCATAGTAAATGCTTACATTGTACTTACTGTAATAAATCTGGTCATTTGAAAAGTGCATGTAATGTTTTTAAAACTAAGAAGGATAAACCTCCTTCTAGAACTAACCAGAAAGGACCCAAAAAGATATGGGTACCTAAAGATAAAATAATCTATGTTGCATACATGCTTAGCAACAAAGTCAACACACCAGTCCTGGTACTTAGACAGTGGATGCTCGCATCACATGACGGGAGAAAAGCATATGTTCCAAGAACTAAGACCTAGAGAAGCTGGATTCGTTGGTTTCGGAGGAAACCAGAAAGGTAAAATAGTTGGAATTGGTCGGATAGGTAAAGGCTCTCTTCCTTCTATTGATAATGTTTTATATGTTGAAGGACTGAAACATAATCTATTGAGCATAAGTCAATTATGTGACAATGGTTATGAAATCATATTTACAGAAATTGGATGTTTAGTAAAGAGCAAAAATGATGGATCAATATTCTTTACAGCAAAGAGGAAACAAAATGTTTATAAAGTTGATCTTTCTGAACTTGAAAAACAAGATGTCAAGTGTCTTATGTCTGTTGAAGATGAGCAATGGATTTGGCACAAAAGATTAGGTCATGCCAACTTGAGGTTAATCTCAAAGTTAAACAAGCACAATCTTGTTAAAGGCTTACCAAATCTTAAGTACAAATCTGATGCCCTTTGTGAAGCTTGTCAAAAGGGAAAACAAGTTAAAACCTCTTTTCATTTAAAAAATGTTGTTTCAACTTCTAGACCACTTGAACTTTTACATCTTGATCTTTTTCGTCCCACAAGCACACCCTCTTTAGCCGGAAAGAAATACGGTTTAGTCATTGTTGATGATTTTACTAGATGGACATGGGTTAAATTCCTTGCCCACAAGGATGAGTCTTATAAGGTATTTATCAAGTCTTTCGCAAATCAGTTCAAAATGAAAAAGGCATTTGCATTTCCTCTATTAGAAGTGATCATGGGGGAGAATTTGAAAATGAGAACTTTCAAAAATTTTGTGAAGAAAACGGCATCTCCCACAATTTCTCCTCTCCTAGAACAACTCAACAAAATGGTGTTGTAGAAAGGAAAAATAGGTCCCTCCAGGAAATGGCCAGACCATGATCAATGAAGTCGATATTATAAACATTTTTGGGCGTATAAAGAACACAGCTTGTTATATTCAAAATAGAATTTATATAAGACCTATTTTGAATAAGACTCTTATGAATTGTGGAAAGGAAGAAAACCAAACATTTCTTACTTTCATTCTTTTGGTTGTATTTGTTATATCTTGAATACTAAAGATCACTTGATAAGTTTGATTCCAAAGTCGACAAAGGAATCTTTTGGGATATTCTCAAAGATCTAAAGCTTTTAGAATATACAACAAAGAAACTTTGACAATGAAGAGTCCATTCATGTCAAGTTTGATGATAAGAAGCCCGACACTGCAATGTCGAGCTAGATGAGTTATTTTCAGATTTAAACCTAGGTGAAAAGCCGACGGTGAAAATACATCTTCATCATCCGTGGTGAAAAGAAGAAGAATTCTACCCAAGCGAAGTCAAGCAAGAAAAAGTCGGAAGTACAAGACCAATCATCCAAAAGATCAAATCTTAGGAGAACCTGGTGATAAAGTACGAACCAGATCCTCTTTCAAGGAGCATGTCGACTTCGCACTTCTCTCCGAGATGGAACCTAAGACGATTGATCAAGCCTTGGAAGATGAAGGGTGGATTCTAGCCATGCAAGATGAGTTAAATCAGCCCAAAGAAATGATGTCCGAAGCTAGTCACTCTACCAGAAGATAAGCAAGCTATTGGCACTAAATGGGTATTTAGAAATAAGCTTGATGAAGACGGTAAGGTTGTGAGAAATAAAGCAAGGTTAGTTGCTCAAGGCTACTCACAAGAAGAAGGTATTGATTTCATCAAACTTTTGCACTGTTGCAAGATTAGAAGCAATTCACATTTTACTTTCTTTTGCAAAGACATCATGAGATAACTTTATATCAAATGGATGTGAAAAGTGCTTTTTAAATGGTTTTATAATCAAGAAGTTTATGTCAAACAACCTCCTGGTTTTGAAGATATTGAATTTCTGAACATGTTTTTAAACTTAAAAAGGCACTATATGGTCTTAAACAAGCTCCCAGGGCATGGTATGATAGACTAAGTTCCTTTTTAATGGAAAATGGATTTACTAGAGGCTTAGTTGACACAACTCTTTTCGTGAAAACCTCAAACAAGCATTTCATACTTGTCCAAATATATGTTGATGATATTATTTTTGGAGCTACTAATGAAAGCCTTTGCAAAGAATTTTCTAAGCTTATGCAAATGAATTTGAGATGAGCATGATAGAGAATTGAAGTTCTTCCTTGGAAAACAAATCAAGCAATGCAATGATGGTATTTATATTCATCAAAGCAAATACATCAAAGAATTATTGAAGAAATTCAAGATGTGGATTGCAAGTCGATGAGCACGCCTATGCATCCTACCGCTTCTCTCAAGAAGATGAAATTGGTAAGAAGGTAGATCGAAGTTATACAGAGGTATGATTGGATCTCTACTTTATCTTACGGCTTCAAGACCTGATATTATGTTCGGCCTCATGTGTGCTAGGTTTCAATCAGATCCTAGAGAATCACACATAAGTGCTATTAAAAGAATATTTAGATATTTACAAGGAACTACTAATCTTGGTTTGCTTTATAAGAAATCAAAAGATTACCAATTAGTAGGTTTCTGTGATGCTGACTTTGCTGGAGATCAAATTGAAAGAAAAAGCACAAGTGGAGGCTGCCAATTCCTTGGAGCTAATCTTGTGTCTTGGTCAAGCAAAAGGCAAAGTACAATAGCACTCTCAACTACAGGTTTAATACATCTCAAGAAAGAAGTTGCGCTCTCAACTTCTGTGGATGAAGTATCAACTTGAAGACTACTTGATAAAAGAGAGTAAAATTCCTATCTTCTGTGATAATACATCTACCATATGTCTGACAAAAAATCCAATATTGCATTCTAGAGCAAAGCACATTGAGATTAAGCATCATTTTATAAGAGACTATGTTCAGAAGGGTATTTTAGAAATAAAATTTGTAGACACTGATCATCGGGGTGACATATTTACAAAACCCCTCATAAGATAGATTCAATTTTATAAGAAGGAATTTAAACTTTCATCTTATAAAAGAATGATTAATCTCAGCGTCTGATAATAAGCTAAATTTCAGCATCTGATATGAAGTAGGCATGTATGTGCATCTGCATCTTATTTGTCATACGCATCATAACTCATCATCCGGTAAGTCGGTTGCGTGCGTCTGAGCACACCCACACGTGTCACACATGTTACGGACTCAAGCGTCTCATTATACCTACTGAGTCATGATTATTTACGTTCTTCGATAAAATTTTCTACTTTTATTTTGGCGTCCGCATTTAATGAAAAGCGAATTTTTTATTTTTTTTTGATTTAAATTTCATGTGGAAATACGTAGCGGTTTTTGAAAAAGTACTGTACTACTGTCTATATCCTTCCCACTACTCCACTTCTTTCGCTCCACTCTCTGTTTTCTGCTAAAGACGTACTCGTTCTCTTTCCCTCTCTCTCTCTCTGTGTGTGCTTAAACCCTAAAACCTTCATCGCCTCCATTTCTCAATCGCACTCATGGTCGAGTATCAACTTCAATATACAAATATCTATAACACCATGTCCGAAGGAAAAGTCTTGATGGAAAATCGAGTCGATTTGGAAAGCTTCAAACTTTACGGCCGACTTCTTCAAAGGGTTCAAGGCAATGGGTCGGGAACAAGATTTCTTCCGAACCCATTGAGGTTCCGTGACGGCGATTAAAGAATTCTGGGAAATGTTCGCTACACAAAGGTGGTATCATTGAAGGAACAGTGAAAGGATTCAAGTTTGTCCTTACCATCAAAAACATTTCGGGTTACTTGGGTGTCCGTGTGAAGGCATCGTCTTCTATTCGTAATGGGCCGACGATTCCATGGGATTGAGAAGGTCAACAACGATCTGTTTGAAAACTACCAAGAAGAAAGAATCGTGTAACTCCTATCGCCAAGAATCAAAAGTCATTTCAGAGTTC
The DNA here is from genome assembly GCA_037113605.1 of Calophaca sinica. Classification (NCBI taxonomy): domain Eukaryota; kingdom Viridiplantae; phylum Streptophyta; class Magnoliopsida; order Fabales; family Fabaceae; genus Calophaca; species Calophaca sinica. The sequence goes on from CM073730.1 coordinate 70,446,070, forward strand.
TTCATAAGATTATCACCAAGAGCGCCCTGTTAAAGGTGGCTCTAGTGATATTGTCAACTACGAGCGTAAATTCATCCTGAGACACTTCATGGCGGCAACAAGGTGAACTCGCCAAGGTTAATCTACAATAACCTGGTCAATGCTCTTGTCAACTCAAGAAAAGGTGTTGCCGACAAGAAGAACACCTACAAGTTCATTCCAGATGGTGTCTTGCTCACCAAAATGATGGACAAGAATCTGGTCATAAACAAGTCGGACTTTACCGTGATCAAGTAAAGGCAAAGTATTTTGGTGCCGATAACATTGTGATTCCCGACACTTTGAGTCAACACCTAGTAAGAATGAAATTGCTTATCGGGTCCATGATGAAGAAAGTGAAAGTTGAGCAACAGGAAGAGGAAACGGAAAAGACAACCACCAGAAGCTCAAAGCCTGGTGAGAAAAGACACGCTGAGTCTCCTTCGAGACGGACCAGGAGAACAAAACAGAAGATGGCTCCTGCACCTCTTGTTGAGGAACCGTAAGATGAGGACCTCGTTCCCATCACCAGGTTCCGAGGAAGAGGAGCAAACCGAAGTCGAGAAGCCCCTCAAAGATCCTGACTACGTAAGAAGGACATTCAAAGATTCGCTTCCAAAGATCTCCGCCTCTCCCTGCATTAAGCTCAAAAGATCTGGCCAGTAATCAACTCAACCAAAGGTACCGAATTCTCCCGATGAATCAGATCTGTTATTGCATCCGATACTATTCCCGCTCCACCACTATCCTTTGCTCACCATCACAACATAAAACCCTTACACGTAAAAACCCCATTATCCAACCATCATCCACTACCCTCAATCTTAACCTACCCCAAATTTTCCCAAACACTTCACTCACTACATACATTTCCAAGCTTCATTCTCATCCATTTAACCTCCTTTTCAAAACACCTCCCATTAATCCATTCAAACCCCACTCACCAAAAAGCCTATAAGATCACCAAAGCCACTCCCACCTTACTTACCCTTACCATAAAACCAACAGACGCTGGTGAAAAGAAAATATCTCATACAAACCTCGGTTTGTAAAGTATGAGATATATAACAAAGATCTACAACCGCCCTCAACCTGGCATCTAAAAACCTTCACTTCGGAGTCGCCAGATTGAGATTGCCAATCCTATAAGTGCAACCTCAAGGATGGAGATGACCTCGCCCAAATGTCCTTCAAAGGAAGGTTGAGACCCGACCCGTGAAGCGGGGCAATTCCACTTCTCTGTCGATCTTCCTCTATCCCTTCCTCGATCTGAACCACTCACATTGGAAGAATGTGGAAGGTGGATAACAGATGATGAAGTCGCTTCATGGTACATTGCCTTGAGCGTAAAAGGCTTGAAGTTATAAGGCAATATCGAGACCCATCACTGCCTCTGTCAAGATAGTACCGGATAGACAAAGGTGGCTACCTTGGTCTATTCCTGGGAAAAGGAAGGAACCCGCTCAGGGAAGCAACCTTTCAAAGAAGATAGGGCTAAAGGAATATGAGAAGGCACCTACAAAGTACAATATTAAGGATTTCACAGCCTTCCTATTGCCAAGATCTCTCGAGGATCACGCCGTAAGGTTCTACGACTTCTTCAAGCAAGATGAATGGAGAACTGCTCCTCAAGTCAGCCGCAATGCCGAAAAGGCCACTATTCCTACCGTTGGGAAAATCAAAGCAAAGTTCGACATCAACTTCGAACAAAGATACTTCGATGATGTGTTCAGATGCTCAAGAATCGCACTGACCGCATGAAGATCAATAACCAATGGGTCAGCTGTGACTAAACTCTTCGATATTGGGTTTACGTGGAGTCAATGGTCTCAATCGTGGAAAGCCAAAGCCCTATTACCACGCCTCGACCCCTTGTGCTTGAAGAATATGACAGGAAAATCGAGAAGAATTTACCTGGCGTAAAATGAAGCACTCTCCTTCACTTATGAAGCTTTGAGTGTCTTTATCGTAAATCTATGGGGAGAAGACGCTGGAGATAGATTTGACTCTTACACACCGATGTTGTTCGTCATAGAGAAACCATCTTCATGATTTTGTCAGTATCCGTAAGATGTCAAGCATCGCGGGAGATTCGCATGTAACTGAGCTAAGAAGACTCTAAACTTCATCAAATGGGTTATATCAAATGATTGATTCTTTTTAAGAGCTCAAAGGAAGAAGGATTTGAGACTACAGTTATCCAATGGATGCTAGCAGAGCATCGAAGATGAAGTCTGCAGATCTGCATTTAAGCCGGACCTTCTACTTCTACTTCTGCAGTTGAGATGGTCACCATTCCAAGAGCAGAATTTGAAGAAATGAAGGCTACAAACTTGAAAGTTACTCACCGAAACCAGATCAAGCTACTTCATTTAACGTCTCAATATCCCACCTCCACCTCTTCAAAACCCTTGATAAATTTTTTTTCTTGTGTGTGATATAAAATATGTTTTATTTGGTTGATATATATAACTGTTTTTGATCTTATTATCTGTCTCTTTTGCTCAAATTTTTCTAAGTAGTATTTTGACTATGATGTGTTTTTTACACTCTTTTTGTCTGATGACAAAAGGGGGAGTAAAAGAAAAGGTATGATGAACACGAAAGAAAGGTATAATGAACACGTGAGAATCTGATTATCCACCATCCGATTATCCACCGTCCGATGGATACACTAGAACTAAAGTATCATGCATAGCACTTCATACATAGCATCTGTATGCGCTAATATTCTTTGATCTAGTGCTCTTATATTGTTTAATAAATTTTATTTGGTACAATGAAATATACTTTGATTAAATCAATCTATTTGGTATCCGATCTCACTGTATTAAATATCTGCTCTGATACATTTACGAATCTTTCGTAATCACTTAAATGAATTTGATTACCAAAAATTGCCTTAAAACCTGAATTGTTCATATAAATCCAAACTGTTAAATTCAGGGGGAGACCCTTAATGTCTTTTTGAAAATAAATTGTTCATCAACCTTAGATATTTGTCATCATCAAAAAGGGGGAGATTATTGGAACCTAAACGATTGAGATGTTTAGACCCTCATTAATTTTGATGATAACAAAATATTCACAAGAGAACAATTTATGTTCTAACATTTTTTTGAAGTGTGCAGATACTAATAATATGTATTTTCTAAGCCACTCAAGCAAGAAGAAAGTAATTCTCAAGAGAAGGATTCATTCTATTTGTCAAGATCCGCTCATCCTAGTGAGCGCCTGGAAATTCCTCTTTATACACTATGCTTATCAAATTGCTACAAGCGTCCGAACTTCCAACTTTGAACGAAGCGTCCGAACTTCCAACTCGAGCGGCGTCTGAACCTCACTTCAAATCACGTGTTAGTCACGTTGCTGCTCTACCTCTCAGAAGTCTTTGGAACGGATCTCAAAATTGATCTTGAGCGCTAAAATCGGTGTACGAGATATCAAAGTTGAAATCTTTAACTACAAGACAAAAATCGTACAGACAAGAAAAACGGTAACATGGACTACTGGGACATTCTCTGCAAAGCAAGAAAGAAACAGCATTTTTTGAATTTACTCTAGTCAATAGTAAGGAGCCATTTTTACCTCAACGGTCATATCCTTGGATTTCCTATATATACCTCATGGTATCTATTGAAAATATATAGAGAGAACATTCTGTGAAAAAGCTTGCTGAAATTCTGCTCAGAACATACACTACTTCTGTGAGCAATCAAGTCTCTGGACTACTGAACTGAATTAAGCGTCCGACCCTTTCTTTAAGAAAGTTTTTTCTTTAGTTGAGCTTAATCTTTTATCCTCTCTGTGAGAGTTATTTTCAACTGTATTTCAACTCACTTGTATAAGTTTGTTTTGGCCTAGTTTAGGCTGTATCCTCAAAGGCTCGATCAGACCGAGTCGTTTTGAGAAGTTGAGAGTATTGTCAAGTTGTGACAGTAGAATACTCTTGAGGAAATTGTAATCAGTCTGATTATAGTGGAAAATCCTTCAGGGACGAAGGGACTAGACGTAGCTACCAGTTTGGTAGTGAACTAGTATAAATTTCTGTGTCTCCTGCTTTATTGCTTTCAATTCATTTCTATCTTGTTGTGTTAAAAACAAGTTTTCACAAACTGTTTTTCAGCGTCTGGTTTATTTTCACCATCCGATTATCAAACAGTTTTGAGAAACTTTTATTCTAAGTGTTTTTAACATAAAGTTTGCGAAAAGTTTTCAACACAATTCAACCCCCCTTCTTGTGTTCACGTTCAAATTGATCAGACAAATATAAACCTACAAAAAGCAAATTAAACTATATATAGGTGTTGAATTTATGGGGTTTTAGATAATGAAGGAGAAGAGAAAGAATACAGTCTTAACATAATTGATAATAACTTGATGACAGATTGATAATAGCTTGATAAGACATTGATACAAAAGACTAAACGCTAACACCCATTTATAGGATACAAGACCCTTGTTCCTATATAAATAGGAAAACTAGGAAACAAAATATGATAATAACCAAGTAGTATGAAAACTAATCTCAAGAGATAGTCTATGATATCCTAATATTAGAAACTAATCTTACGAGATAAACTACAATAAAATCACGATATTCTAAGATACTTTCTTATTTCTAACACTTCCCGTCAAGTTAAAGCTTACTAAGCTTTAAGCTTGTTACAAATAGACATTTGAAAGAGAAAACCGAACAATCGAGACAACAAACTGGAGAACATTGTTCCAAGAAGCCGTCAACCTTCGTTCTTCTTCCAGCGTCACCACAAAACTCGCTCCAAAAGAATAAAAAAAAATCCAATTTAGGGAACAAACATCATAAGTCAAAATATGGAAAAGTTTAACCATTAAGCAAAAGAAACAACTCAAGGCTTAACAACTTAACAGAAGCAAATATGTTTAACCACCACATAAGGCAGAAGCTACCAAAGCTTAATCATCAAGAACACAAGCTCAAACATGAGGCTTAACTACTCAAGACAGAAGCAAACCAAAAAACTCAAAAATGTCTTCAAAGAGGATTTCGAACTGGAACCAAGAGTCAAAAGCAACGCCTAAATAGAATCACAAGTTATAAGAAGGAGTCACAAACAAACCAGAAGCAAAACCAAACTACAACGATATTAGGCCAACACTCACTCTGATAGTTGAAACCTTAATCAAAAGGTGTCACCACTTCAAACCAAACTACAACGATAATGGGCCAATGCTCACTTCGGAAGCTGAAGCCTAAACTTGAAGGTATCATAACTTCAGACAAAAAAGCACTTACTCCGGCAGTGAAACCTTAACCGAAAGTGTCATGACTTTAAAACAAACTTAAACAATATTTAGTCAACACTCACTCCGACAGTTGAAACTCTAATTGGAATGGATGATGGTGGCATAACTTCAATCAAAACAGAATACACATCGTTTCAAACGAACAACAACGACAAAAAACCACACCCGAAACAAACAAAGAGGCACACCGAAACCACAACCAAAAAACATACAATTGAATCAAAACCATAAACGCGGACTGGAAATGACAAAACCACAACCAAATGCAAATATAAAGCTTAGTAAGCTTTAGCTTGTTGCAAACATCGTCTCAAACATCGTTTGTCCCGTTCGACTTGTCGTCTTTACGAATATACCCTTTGAAAGGAGAACAATAGAAGATAGACACCATCTTAATGAGGAACGTTGACGACGTCTAAATGAAACTGGTAAAGAACCAACCGAGTGAAAAAGAGCAATAGGGATGAAAAAGAAGCACCATCTGAAATGCAAGAAGAGCAACAACGACAGAACACCGTTCAAAACACAAGAAGAGCAATGACGATGGAACACCGTTTGAAACGCAGGAAGATCAACAGCAATGGAATGCCGTCCAAAATGTAGGAATGGCAACAACGACAAAACATCGTTCAAAACACATGAAGAGTAATAGAGACAAAATGACAAGTTGGACAGGATCGACGGTGCGAAAAAAAGACGGTCAGAGGGTATTGTGGAGGAGAGCTTCAAAACTTGTTGGAAGGATGATAAAATGAAGGAAAGAGAATAATGACAAAAATATGTGCATGGCCTTATAAGATGATTTGAGTTCCTTCATACGTAGGGAAACTCGGCAGTGGAAAAGCGACGAGACAGGTCATGGAGGATCGTACTGCTCTAACACCATGTTAAATAGGCTAGGGTCTTACTCCCAAAAGCTAGCTTGTAGGAGGAGGGAGGTCTAATCTCATATATAAATTGCACAACTCAGGAGGCTTGACAATGTGAGACATAAATGCAACTTCAATTATATGTTTGTGGAAAACTATAAACAGAAATACTAAATATTTCATATTTAATAATTTTATTTTTGTTATAGAACGATATGGCAATTAGGATGAGTTAGTTAGTAAGGAATTTGTTAGGGTGTTAGGTCTATAAATACCACATTTGTATCTCATACTTAATATCTTTTCAACATGATTCCTAATTAGAATTGTTTCTCTCAATCAAGCTCTCAAGCTTCCTTGTTCACTTCCTTTCGTTGTCCTATGATTCCTAATGTGGTATCAGAGCAATTCTGCCACTTTAAGCTGCTTTTCCCCGTCCTCTTTGATCAGCCATCCTTCCCTATTACATACTCCAATCATCTGTCATCTATGGAGAACGACAAAGATGGAGAAGCCACCACTGATTTCTTCAAATTCTGGCAGCAATGATTCATATATTGACAAAGATGAAGATTCAGACAGTGATGAAGAATTATGCTCCGACTATGCTTTAGATTGTGATGAAGATTGTGCTTCTGACTGTTACGAAGAAAGCTTCAGCGAAGAAGATGAAGAATACGTTTCTGAATCTCTACAGAAAACTTCACAGCAACAAGAAATTCCAATCCATCCATAATCAGTTCTTGATATTTCATTCAATTTCAGTAGTTTTGGGGGAAACTCAGTTATTCAGATGATTCTGCACAAGTCAATCAATCCAAAAATTGATGGTTTCACCATCAATTTTGGAGAAATTACATGTTTCCTTGGAGGTTTTAATGTTTGCAAAACAAAAATCGTTCGAGATTCAGTGTTGAATCAAGAAAACCCTAACTTCTTCACACCGTGCGTTCTTCTTGAGACGGATAAGGCAATCACTACAAGAAAAAATGTCATTACCATCGGTAATGCAAATTAAGAATTCGTCGGTAGTGTATGTTACCGACAGAAGTTACCTACAGACGCTACCAATCAGAAATCGAGGTGTTCGTAATGTTACCTATAGATGCTCGTTTTGGAAATTACCGACGAATTGTTCCCTTGGCAATTACCGACGGATAGTACCCTCGATAATTACCGACGACAAAGGCCGTCAATAATGGTCGTATATTTTTTTAGAAAAATAATTGTATAATAAATTTGTATATATATATATATATTATGTATAATATAAAAAATATATAATAAATACTCCCTCCGTCCCTTAATATAGAATCCCTTTGACCATTTCACGCCCCTTAAGAAAGTGAGTTTTATTAGTTATTAGTATTAAATTTGTACAAAATATGTGCTATTTTTTCCAAGTTACCCTTCTCATCTTCCAAGACAATTAAGAGAGAGAGAGAGAGAGAGAGAGAGAATTAATGCACCTTAGTACAGGGGGTAATTTTGTAAAAAAATTTAATGTACATTGGTCTTTAAAAAAGGTCTTATATTAAGTAACGGAGAGAGTATATATTTAAATAACATATATTATGCATAATATATTTAAATATATAATATATAGTTAACTATCATATATTATATAACTATATATATAGAGAGAGGGGGGAGGGGGAAAGAAATGTGGGAGAGTAAGAAATGCGAGTGGAGAAGTGAGGAGTGTGTTGTGTTCATATTGAAGAGAGGGAGGAAAGAAGGTGTAAATTAAAAGGATTCATCTAAGGGTGGAGAGTTGTTTATTGTGTTTTAATTAAGAGCGAAGAGTGGTTGGCTAGTTGGTAATCTTTGGCGACGACTTGGTCCATCGGACGCTTTTAGATTCGTATATAATACCGATAGTTTTTGTGCCCGTCGATAATGTTGCGTAGGTAATAAGCGTTTTTCTTGTAGTGAATTACAAACATAGCCCCAAACAAATCAGATGGCTCTGTGAGGATCCTCAGCAACCAGAACCTGAACTCTGGTCGTCTCTTCCGTGCGCACTGTTGCCTCCAGCAGCGGCGTGCCTCCATCTGGTAACACATACTTTCACATATTCTTTCTTTCTCCCTTCTCACAACGGACAAATCCAAAAGCTCCTCTGCATCTCTCTCCAAGATTCTCGCCACACAAATTGCCCCCTGTACACCTCAGACTCACTGGCTTTTGTACGTCAGTGGCTAGTTCCGCTGTATTTTGATCCACTATTGTCGACTTCATTTCAGTGCTCTTGGAGGAAGCCATCACTAATTATGTCATAGATCCACTCGAGCTTCTATGGTTTTTTTCGGTTAGATAGCCATCGTTTTATTTGCTTCTTTCGTTGTCGTAATTACGTCCTTAACCTCTCCTCCACCATCAGAACCCAACCTTACCTATTATGGACTTGTGCATTCCTTCTTCATCGTGAAATTTTCTTTGCTCCATTTGTGCTTCGATTCAAGAATCACCAGTTGTGTGTTCTTCGTGCAAGTTCTTGATTTGATTCTCTAGGAACTGCTTTGGGATCTGATTTGCTCACCGAAACCGTCATGGGAGCTCCCCCGCCATGGACTTCGGCCTCCTAACCCTGGAGACAATCGAGAGTTTGAGAAGCTTCTCTTTTTGCGAGCTTACACTTTGTTTCTTTGTGAGTGTGTAAGTGAACCACTTGCTGAAGGAAGACTGAGTGCTGCCTGGACGAATCATGTGTTGGATCAGGCTTTGCTATCGATTTGGGTCTCGTGACTGATTGGGCCATGTTACTGCTGAAGGGCGTAGCTTTTGTTTTCACAAGTTGTGTTTCGAGATAAATTAATACTAAAGGAAAAGAACGCATTACTGAAAACATTCGATTTTTTTTTCTTTTGGGTTGATACATCTTTTTTTGGGCTCATGTTGGACTGAATTTAGGCAGTGTTGTGTTTGTTTACTTTTAGTTGTTTCACAGTCTATTGTTTCTACATGATTTTAGCGGTTGTTTTCTTACCTTTTGATGCTTGTTGTTCAAGTTGATTGTGATCATATCACTTTCGGCTTGAGGGGGTTGTTAAAGAATAATATGGCAATTAGGATGAGTTAGTTAGCTAGTAACCTGTAAGAGGTGTTTAGGCTCTATAAATTCCACTCTTGTATCACATACTTAATATTTTTTCAATATAATTCCTTATGTTTCTCTTGATCAATATCTCACGCTTCCTTGTTCACTTCCTCTCCTCGTCCTCTTATTCCTAATAATTTTTTTAGTTGCTTGCAGAAAGATATTGGTATCTGCTAGACAAGACCTCAATTCCTTTCACCTCCGAAACGATTCTTTCTTTTCTCTTTTTCAAAACATAAAAAGAGAGGGATTCATGTGTTGAAATCCATGAAGCTCAGCTGCATTGTCTAGCTTTTCCTCTTTTTTTCTTTTTTCTTTTTGCCACACCAAATGCAACACCGAAGTATTGTATGATGGTAAATGAAATATCCCTTTCATCTTTATTTCCTTTTTCTTTCTTTCTTTCTTTTGTTTGGGCCAAAAGATTCCATAATTTATTGTTCCCTATCTTGAATTCACCTTCATGTGTACATTACTGTACATGCTTATATATATATATATATATATAAACCAATGCGTGTGTCTACACTCTACACAAACACACGAGTAATTATGTGAAAGTTAAAGGGACAGATAAAAATTAATGAAAATTTATTTGACACATTGATTTTAACTTTGTCTCTTGTCTCCTTTAAATCAGACGAACTCTCTTGTGGTTGGGAAAACTGTACTCAAGATCGTACACATAAATTATAACAAGGAAATGTATTTTCTGTAAATATGATGACAAATTGACCAGACATGCACACTATTGTAGATTCTTCCTCAATTTAGTAGAGTAATCGGTCACATTGATTCCTAAAAGTGTAACTCAGTGTCGGTTTAGTCTCTGGAAGAGTGAAAATTCCAAAATAGTCCCTGAAAATGTAACGCAGTATTACTTTAGTCCCTAAAAAAGTAAAAATCATAGAGAAAAAGGCTCATAGTTGTTTCCATTGTCAAATGCTTTTTACTACATCTAATTCAAGGAATTCCACAAACAGATATGTTAAAACTGGTAATAACAACATAAAAATTTCAATTTTGATTCTTATTCAAAAACAATAATCTGTAATTTAAATATGGTAATTATTACCAATTTTGTTTACTAGACATACAATTCACTTTTCTATAATTGCACCATATATCGTCACCAACCTAGTACAAAGAATGGTCATATGTAAATGGTACAGATGTAACACAACATATGATGTATACCCACCACATTTTCTAGTTCATACTAGACTTAGCCTCTAGTAAAATAGGTTAAAATCTTCTATACATATTACCAAAGACATTTCATTACAGCTAACACTGGAAAAAATAAGAAAATACATGTTCGTAGACAGAAAAGTAGGTGTTCTTATAAACTAATATGTTTCCAATAGTTATCCATATTGATCTTGAGCTAGTAGAAGTGCATTCACGAATATTTCAACAATCAATTTTTCTCGATGCTCCCCACTTGAATGGCCAATACATCTTTGAAGAACACAACATCTATGTTGATGAGTTGCAATGTCAATACAATACTTTGCAGCAGCAACAAATATGAACTGCTCAATGCAAATAATAAGAAAAATGTAACTTATCTGCAAAGAGATATCAAGCTTTGCAAATATATTTTGCAATTGATCATACTGAATAATCAAAGACAATCATAAAAAATAAATTTGCCACAAAACTACCTTGCTATAGCATGACTACAATAGGGATGTGTTCAATGTAACATTTTCATTGCACTATATATACCTAGCCTTAAAGACACAAAAATAGACATCACTTCAATCATAATTCACAAGCGCCTTACCCCAGATCATCACAAGCTAATTTTTTTAATTTGGTCCCTAATATTTATAATGTTGATGCATTTTAAATATCCTATATGCATTAATTTTACAATGGATAACCCTTTAAAAGCTATGTTTCTGCTGACATGGCCATAAGTACTTAAAGTGGTGTTTGTTTTATACATCATTGGTCAATTCAAATTATTTCTCCAAAAGAATATGAGAATCTTAAAGTAACACATATCACATATATAAATTTAGTCCATTGAACAAAAAAAACGTATGTTAGAAATTGCAAGCATAGTTAGTCTATTTTGGAGTTTTTACTCTTCGAGGGATCAAAGTGACACTGAATTACACTTTCAGGAACCAATGTAAGCAATTTGTTTGACACATCAACAGCCACGTAAGGTTTTAGAATAGAGACAATCTAATGGCTAACGGTAGGTACCAAAGTGACAAACAAAGTATACTTTAAGAGACTATTTTAGAGTTTTTACTTTTTCAGGGACCAAAATGACACTGAATTATACTTTTAAAGACTAATGTGACTAATTACTCTAATGTAATATTAACTCTTGTTTTAACTTTTAACTAATTTAACTCTCATATATAAACGACAATTCATCCCATCATTTCAATTGCGCATTCTGCGTTCATGAAAATTTGAAATGCCTGACTGGTAAAATGACCCATAAGCTACCTACCTAGGCTATCATTAAAGTATGAGTGAAGTGCATCAGCGTTTAAATGATCATCAATTATCTAACATCATTGCTACAACAAGAAGCTAGCTGGGTCTCATTGGAATGAAGGAGGGGGTCACAAATTTGGGAAAAGGTAACTATTTAATTAAATTCACCACAAAAAAAAAATTCACAAATTCGGAAAAATGTTGAAGCGTAACTATTGTTCAGTTTCACGTTAGAATAGGGTAGTTTTTTTTTTCTTTTCCCTTTTCTATTTTTTATGTTAGTCAGAATATCATTTGTAGTGACATTAATTATGGGTAGCTCCTATTAATACTAAAAGGAAATGTGGAAATTTTTGTTAAGGAAAAGTCCCAACAAAAAAAAAGTTTATAACAGAAAACAAATCAGTAAATTTTAAGGCAATTTGTATAATATTTTCCACGAGGTATCACACAACATTTACATGTCAAACTAATTCCATTCAAAGTTTGACTGCATAAAATTTAAAAGGTCAATTGAGTTACTCGGTTCTCAGTTTCAACTCTTAGTTAGGTTTGCTCGAGTGGGTCTTCTTATAACGATCCAATGTGTTGTTTCTATAGAGTTTCTGTATTGCTTGCTTTCCAACTGATACAATCGGACCTATTTATAAGGCTAAATTATATATTTGGTCCTCTATATTTATTTTAGTTTTCAATTTAGTCATTTACGTTTTATTTGTTTCATTTTGGTCCCTTACGTTTCAAACGTTACAATATGTTGATCCTTTCCGTCACCGAAAACCAATTGTCTGTCAGTATAGGTCTTCTTGTGCGTTTCAAAATAGACTTTTACCTACGGACAATTTGTTTTTAGTGACGGAAAGGACCAACATGTTGTAACGTTTGAAACGTATGAGACCAAAACGAAACAAATAAAACGTAGAGGACCAAATTGAAAACCAAAATAAACATAGAGGACCAAATATATAATTTAGCTTATTTATAATTACAAAGAGGAAACATGATCAAATGTAATTGTTAAAGATCAGGAGAGAATTATGTCTCACTAATGACATATCTTTGACCATTAATTCTATAGGAGAACAATCTGCTAAACTGATATTCACACATGCTCTAAATCTACTTATGGAAACAAATCATTGTCATGATGACTGAGTGAGCTATTGCTTGCTGTCTATTCTATTACACCCCCCAAGATGGGGTCACCATTGATGACACCAAACTTGTCTCGAATGTGAGTGAACTGAGTGCGCGGAAGTGGTTTGGTGAGAATGTCTGCTAGTTGTTCCTTTGTGGATATATGAGACACCCGCAGATTTCCATTTTGGACCAGCTGACGCACAAAATGATAATCTAGAGCTATGTGCTTCATTATTGAATGAAAAACTGGATTAGCTATGTTGTCACAAAACAGTTGTGGTGGTGAGATCATGATGCCAAGTTCTCCAAGTAGGTATGTGAGCCACATGACTTCAGCTGAGGTATTTGCAACTGACCTATATTCAGCTTCTGTGGATGATCAAGCCACTGTGCATTGCCTTTTTGATATCCAAGATACTGGATTGCCTCCTAGGTAGATTATATACGCTGATGTTGAAGTGCGATCATCCAAGTTTACACCCCAATCAGCATTACTGTATGCCAGTAGTTGGAGATTGGGTGGTTTATTGAGCTGCAGGCCATAATTTGAGTGAGTTTAAGGTACCTCAGTGTGCGTTTCAACTGCTGAAAGTGAACTTGAGTGGGTTGATGCATGAGCTAAGACAATTTGTTGATCGCAAAGGATAAGTCTGGACGAGTCAGTGTGATGTATTGCAGGGCACCAACAATACTTCGAAACTGTGAGGCATTCGCTGGTGCTGAGCCATCCAATAGCTTCAAGGGTGTAGATGAGCACAGTGGTGTTTTGGTAGGCTTTGCACCAGCCATATTAAATTTATCCAGCAGATCACGGATGCATCCATGTTGTGAAAGTAGTAGTCCCCCTTTGTGTGGAATCAATTCAACACAAGAAAATGGTGAAGGAACCCGAGATGTTTTAGTGAGAATCTGTTGGAGAGATCTTCAACAAATGTGGATAGGAATGTGGCTTGATTGCCTGTGATCTGTAGGTCATCAACATAAACAAGTAGGAAGACTTGCACTTTGTCCTTGGTGTAAATGAACAGAGATGAATCACTGCGACTGGTGATGAAACCATATTAGAGAACAAATGATTTGAGTGCATCATGCCAGGCACGAGGTGCTTGCCGTAAACCAAAGACGGCTTTCTTCAATTACACACATGATGAGGGTATTCTTTATGAACAAAACCAGGGGGCTGCTGCATATAAACATCTTCAGTTAATGCTCCTTGGAGAAAAGCATTGTTAACATCTAGTTGATGCATAGGCCAGCCACGAGCAAGTGCAATGGTGAGGACGACCTTGATGGTTTGAGGTTTTACAACAGGAGAAAATGTCTCTTTGAAGTCAAGACCAGGGGTTTGTGTGAACCCCTTTGCAACTAACTGAGCCTTATAGCGAGCAACACTTCCATCTGGATTTCTTTTTATTCTAAACAGCCACTTGCAGCCAACCACATTTTTTGAGGCTTCTTTTGGATCCAGAGACCAAGTTCCATTGTTGAGCAATGCATTGAATTCATCGAAACACGCCTTACTCCAATGGGGAATTTTAAGTGCTTGAGTGATTGTTGATGGTTCAAGGTTATGAGGAATGTCGTGTTTGGTGACAGCATAAGCTTGCTTTGGTTTAAAATATTGTTTTTGGACCTTGTGATCATGGGGTGGCTGGAAGGTGGGTTAGCGGAAGAGAAATATTAGAGGATGAAGTGGAGAACTCATTACTTGACATGTTTGTTGTAGAAGGCCTTGAAATCAAATTGTGCTCCACTGCAAGTTCACCCTCATGTGTTCAGAATTTGGAACCTGTTCATGCTGTGTTGTGCTTGTTGTTGTGGCTGCAGGTTGGATTGGAATCACCACAACAGATTTTGTAATATATGGTGCCATTTTAAACAACGCTTTTAATAAAGCGCTAGTTAAAAACGCGGAAAAACATTCACTAGCGTTTACCTAAGAAAGCGCTACTGAAGGTTTATTAATAGCAAGTGCTTCCCCAGGAAAGCATTACTAACTTTGGAGCGTTAAGAATCGCTAGCGCTTTTTCACGAAAGCGCTGTCCTTTATGAATATTTGCTAGCGCTTCTGTAGGAAAGCGCTAACCCTATTCCATAATCACTAGCGCTTTCTCACAGAAGCACTATCTATCACCTGAAAAAAATTATAATGCGCCATACTCTATTTGTGTTACTCAGTTTGCTACTCGATATTTTTCTCTTTCTAGCTCTCTCTCTCATAGCGTCCATCTCTTTCTCTCTCTCGTCGCTGTTGAGCTCGATCGTTTGCTCTCTCTCTCTCTCTCACAGCGTTCATGCATTTCTCCACGTGCATTGCTCCTTCTTCTCGTAACGACACATTTTCTCTCATTATTATATAAAGGTTTTGTTCTATTCATTGGATTGGAGCTGCGACGCATCTCTTTTTTTAGTTCTTTTATTTTGGGTTTTGTTTTTATTGTTTCCTTGTTTGTGTAGGTTTAAGCCTGCTACTGTGGTTGTCTCTTTTGAACTTCAGAGTTTGGTTTCGCATTAAAGAAGAAAGGTTCGATTCTTGGAAGAAAGGCTCTGTTTGGTTTTTCCTGTTGGTAAGTCCTCCTTCTCCTCTTTCTTGCTTCTGCTGCTAGGTTTTTGTTTGCATCTCACTGTGAGGTAGAAAAAATTAAGTGTTGTTTGATTTGTATGGTTTTATAGTAGAGTTTGTTTTGATGTTGGCGCTTTTTTGATGTTGTTGCTTTGCTGGTTCTTATAATGTTCTTTTGGGTTGAAAGAATAGGAAGTTTTGGTTACCTTGGTGGTGGTTTACAAAAGGAATAATTGCGTAAAAATATTGAACATGTGTTGAACTTTGAAGTGTTTTATGTTTGCTTGGATTGGATATATTTTAGAATGTCTATATTTTAGGGGAGAGTCTGCCAAATTTTTGGTAAAAATGCAAACTACGAATTGAATACGAATTGTGAATTGTGGATTGACGGCATATCATTAGCTATAGCCCGATCGTTAGATTATCAAGTTTTGACTATGTTTAGTGGTAAAATATTGAGAATACAAATACGTTTAATATGATGTTAAATTAATGAGAATGACTGTTGAATTTGTAAAGGTTGAAGTTAGAATGGATCGGAAGTGGATGGCTGCCAATCGTTTGTCGAAGGAATATAGGGACGGAGTGCAAGATTTTATTGGCTTTGTAGTTCGGCATGAAAAGAACTAGACCTGAGTAGAATCGTATGTCCTTGTTTGAGTTGTTGTTATGTAGGTCGAGTTAACGTTCAGGAATTGGAAGAACATTTAGTGAGCAATAAAATTGATCAGAGTTATAACTGTTGGACAAAGCACTGTGAGAAAAGAGGTGAATCTTCTAATATGGGAAAAAGTGGGAGATATGCGTCAGAAGACGCCGGTACAAATGCATATTATGGCGACCGTTTTGAAGACATGGCAAATGCGGTTGAAGAAGATCTCTGTGATTGTCCTCAAATGTTTGAGAAGTTGGTAAGTGATGCGGAGAAGCCGTTGTATGAGGGTTGTACGAAATTCACGAGATTATCGGCGATGTTAAAGTTGTATAACTTGAAATCGGGCAATGGATGGACTGATAAGAGCTTTACAGACTTACTCACCTTATTGAAAGATATGTTACCGGATGATAACGTGCTTCCTGGTCAGACATATGAGGCTAAAAAAATGTTACGCTCTATTGGCATGGGCTATGAGAAGATACACGCTTGTCCCAACGATTGCATTTTATTTAGAAATGAATACGCATCGTTAAATTCGTGTCCTAAATGCAAAGCCTTACGGTATAAGAAGAAGAAAGCTCCAGAGAAGGTTATGTGGTATTTCCCCATAATTCCCAGATTCAGGCGCATGTACCGTAGTTCAGAATATGCAAAACACTTGACATGGCATGAGGATGAAAGGATTAAGGATGGCATGCTGCGGCACCCGGCAGATTCTCCTTAATAGAAAAAAAATTTGATATTGAGTATCCTGATTTTGGGAAAGAACCAATAAACCTAAGACTTGTATTGTCTACTGATGGGTTTAACCCGCATGGTGTTCAGAGTAGCTCTCATAGTACATGGCCAGTGATTTTGGTGATTTATAACCTACCTCCATGGCTATGCATGAAGTGCAAATATATGATATTGTCTATGTTAATTTCTGGGCCCAAACAACCAGGAAATGATATAGACATATTCTTGGCGCCTTTAATTGAAGACTTGAAGCAAATGAGGGAGATGGGTATAGATGTGTACGATGGGTACATAGAAGAAAGTTTCATCTTGAGGACTATGATCTTTGGCACAATTAATGATTTTTCAGCATACGGTAATTTGGCTGGATACAGTACCAAAGGCCAGTGTGCATGCCCTATATGTGAAGATGGTACTGATTGGATGCGATTGGAACATGGTAAGAAGAATGTCTTCCTTGGGCATCGTAAGTTTTTGCCTCAAAAACATTATTATCGGTCGTGGAGGAAAGCATTTAATGGGAATACAGAAGAACGTAGAGCTTCTTTGCCTTTGACGGGTGCACAACTGTTTGAAAAGGTAAAAGATTTGAGTATTGAATTCGGGAAACCTTTTGCGGGAGAGCTTGTCACACAAGGGTGGAAGAAAATGTCGATTTTCTTTGAGCTGCCATATTGGGAGTCATTGTACGTGAGACATTTCATTGATGCGATGCATGTTGAAAAAAATGTCTTTGATAGTGTCATTGGTACCTTACTCAATGTGCCCGGGAAGACTAAAGATGGCATCAACGCAAGGCGGGACTTGGTTAGTATGGGACTGAGACGGAAATTGAGACCAGTAAAGAAGGGAAAACTACGTACATGTCTACCTCCAGTTGCTCATACTTTGTCTAGAAAAAAGAAAACGGTTCTTTGTAAGTTTCTTCATGGAGTTAAGGTTCCAGAGGCATATTCTTTAAACATTACGAACCTCGTATCAAGGAGAGATCTCAAGTTAAAGGGTCTAAAGTCCCATGACTGCCTTGTTCTCATGGAGAATTTGCTACCCATTGGCATACGATCCATTTTGGCCATCAAAGTGCGAAATACCTTAACTAAACTTTGTTTCTTCTTTGAGGCAATCTGCAGCAGAGTGATTGATCCAGGAAAGTTGCCAAAAAAAATTGTTAATGGGATTGATGATCAAGCAAATGAAGATGCTGATATTGAAGATGACCCGTTCGTTGCGATACAATCACTGTTTGGTGAGGAAAGTACATCAAGAGAGGATGATACATATATTAGACATGATCATAAAGAGGGGCTTTGGATCAGTCGGAGAAAAAGAAAAAGGAAAGGTAAATTGTGTTTTTTTAGTTAAATGACTATGAATTATGTACTTGTTAAATTACTTGTGTGTCTAATTACTTATGTCTATTTTTTTTTTTTGCAGATAGATAGATGGAATCAGATCCTTTTAATTGGTTTGGCGTCTCATGCAGTTTGGCTCGATCTCATGTTATCCTGGTTTTCTTCTTTTTTGTGAGGTGTATTGTTGCTATTTCACATGAATTTCTAAGTTAGCAATTCCTTATACTATATATAGTAGTAGTTAGATGTATGTTGTTGGCCCATGTGAAACATTATTTTGGTTGGCATATTGTTTGTTGTAATTATACAAGCACTTATGTTATTTTAGAATGTCCATGTTTTATGGGAGATTTTGCCAAAATTTTGGTAGAAATTGTATTGGCCGGGTTTTAAGGATTATCAGTAGCTGCAATATATATACTGCTACGGTAAAAAAAAAAAAAAAGGAGAATAGCTAACGCCTTTCTTGATAAAGCGCTATGTATTGTTGAGAATACATAGTGCTTTTTCAAGGAAGTGCTAGCAAACTTTCGTTAATAGATAGCGCTTCCTTTAAAAAGTGCTATCTATTATCAACAATAGATAGCGCTTTTTCAAGAAAGCGCTAGCGATTCTAATTTTTGCTAGCGCTTATAAAACGTTGTCTTTTTTATGCAGATTACTAGCGGCTACTTAGAAAGCGCTTTTAAGCGCTAGCGAAGGAAAAAAGCGCTGTCCATTTCGTTTTGTGTTGTAGTGAATGATGGTGTGTGGTGCTGTGTCAGTTGGTGGGATGTTTACAGAATGTGTGGGCTGCTGAATCAGTGACACATATGGGAAGGAATTTTCAATGAAGTTAATATGTCTAGATGTGTAGACACGATTTGTGTTGGGCTCTAGACATATGAAAGCATGTTGGGACAGATTGTATCCTAGAAAGATGCAGGGAAGGGAATGACTTTGGAGTTTATTTTTGGTATATGGGCGAAGCCAAGGGAAACATAAACTGCCAAAGGAGTGAAGTTTGTGGTAGTTTGGTGATTGATTGAAGAGAACCTCAAAGGGAGAGGACATGTTTAGATTGGGAGTTGACATCCTATTTATCAAATATGTGGCTGTGAGGAAAGCATATGACCAGAATTTTGAAGGTAAGTTGGCCTGATGGAGAAGTGCACGACCAGTTTGACTATGTCTTCTCTCGGCTGTGCCATTTAGTTCAGGAGTATGTGATGGTGAGGTAAGATGAGAGATGCCATGTTTTGAGAGGAATTGTTTTAATTTGACTAATTCACCACCGTTATCAGAGAATAATGGAATACTAGGCAGATTAAAATGCTTTTCAACAAGGGCGTTGAATTGAATGAAAATGGAGAACACATCTGACTTGTTTCTCATAGGGTACAACCATACATATTTGGAGTAATGATCAACAAACAATAAGTAATAAAGGAAACCATCTAAAGATCTAATAGGAGCAGGGCCCCAGACATCCAAATAAATGAGCTCTAGAGGTCTGTTGCTTGTAAGACTGTGATCTGAAAATGGAAGCTTGTGGCTCTTAGCACAGTGACAGGAGCTGCACTAAAAGGATAAAGGAGGCTTTATTGGAATATGATGACTATTTGCCAGATGTTTGATTATTCTGGAAGAGGGATGTCCTAATTTATGATGCCAAATTGAAAAGGGTTGGATGCTTGTGGAGAATGCACGTGGAGGGCAGGATGTAGATGCAGCTCTTGTAGGTGGGAGGTGGTACAGGTCCTGTTTTAAGGGAACCTTGCAGCAAATCCTTCACAACAAAACAATGTGGTAAAAATTCAACAGAGCAGTGGTTAGTTTGACAAAGTTTTGAAACAGAAAGAAGATTTGTTTTAATATTTGGAACTCACAAGACCTGATTGAGAACTAGTGATTTTGTGGTGTGTGAAGATGAGTATGACCTATATGAGTGATATACAAACTTGTGCCGTCACCAACTGTGACCTTATCAGAACCTGGATACAGATTGGCAAGTGTGAGTTGCTCAAGATCTTGAGTTATGTGATGAGAGGCTCCTATATCCATGATCCAACTCGAGTTTTGAACCGAAGAAGGGCCTGCAGCAATGTTGGCAAAAGGGCGAGTATTGTTACGGTTTGGGTAACCTTTGATATTGTAACAAACTCTAGAAGTGTGGCCAGGCTTCTCACAATATTGGCAAATTACCCTCCTGTTTGAATTGTTGGAGGTTGGAAGTGAGGTGCGGTTGAAAGGCACTTTTGGGCGTTGTGTCCTTTGTTGCGATTGGCTACATGAGCAGTGGCAATGACTGAGTCATTTTTGGAAGACTCATTATGGAGTAAGGTTGTTTCAAAATCCATGAGCTTTTCATGGAGTTTCGCAAAATCAATTGGCATTTCCCTGCTGCGAAGTGCTGCGAAAATCTCATGATATTCAGCAGTCAAACCATTTAAGGTGTGGATAACAAGATCAGTGCTATAAAGGGGATTGTCAATGATCGACAATTCATCGGAGATGGCCTTAATGCCTTGAAGGTAGGCTGCCATTGACTGAGCACCCTTGGTGAATGTAGAAATGCGTTGTTTGAGAGTCATGATGCGAATTCGGGGACAGCTAGCATACATGGTTTTGAGAATGTCCCACATCTGTTTTGAGGTGCTGACTGTGCCAAGGTGTGTGACGACAGTGGCTACAATAGAGGAAACAATACCATGGAGGATTAATTGATCCTGTCTAATCCCGTGAGTGTAGGCTGGATTAACAGCAGCGACATTGGCCTCCAGGTGCTTGGATGGGCATTTGGTGTTGCCGTCGATGTATCCCATGAGATCATAGCCTGTCAGGAGCGCAGTGAATTGAATGCACTATGCTGGGTAATTGTCGCCGTCAAGCTTGATGTATAACTGAGAGCCAGCATTGAGTACAACAAGCTTATCAGTTTGAGAGGAGAGGGTGTTGGTGGGCATTTCTGTTTCTGATAGGGTGGGACTCATGATGAGAGGAATGGATCGAATGCAAAAAAAATGTTGTTAAGCGACTAGCTGTGATACCATATAGAGTTTCTATATTGCTTGCTTTTCAACTGATATAATCGGTCCTATTTATAATTACAAAGAGGAAACATGATCAAATGTAATTGCTAAATATCAGGAGAGAATTATGTCTCACTAATGACATATCTTTGACCACTAATTCTACGGGAGAACAATCTGCTAAACTGATATTCACACATGCTCTAAATCTACTTATGGAAACAAATCATTGTCATGATGACTAAGTGAGCTGGTGCTTGCTGTCTATTCTATTAGTTTCTAGCATTTAGACTGTGTGGGAACTCTAGCACTCAAGTCAGTATATGTTTTAGGTATAGCTAGGAGAATGAAATAGTGTGCATACTTGATATGGCATTTCCTCCCCCTTTTATATAGATGGGAATGGGTTTTCCATTCTTTCATTCAGACTCATGTAGTTTATATTTTGGGGACAAGATCCCCTGAACGATGCTGACTTAGACGTCCCCTTCCCATTCCTTGGGATAAGTATATGTCCGTCTTCAGACTAGCAAGTGTTGTCACCCCTTAAGGCTGACAGGGTGGGCAATCTAGTCATTGGGCTCCTTCGCTGCATCAAGAGATCTCTGTGATAATGACTCTCTGTTCTCGTATATTTATGTTGACCATGCGGTTGGGCCATTATCTCGTGTGGGCTGACATACGATGTTAGATCACTTTGTAATTCAAAATGGGAAAAAGATAATATGCTTATACAAGAATTCACACACGCGTCTAAAATTTTGTTAGATGATTAATTTTAATCTCTTTTCATATAAAGTTAGCTAGTCCTGAGAGCATAGCCTAGTACACTATAACAGAAAACAAAATAAACAACGCTTATTTTTTGCCTTCGTCAGCGCTTAAAACCGCTGTCTAATCACCCGCAGGTGATTGTGATTCGAAAAGACAGCGTTTGGCAAGTGCTATGGATTTTGGAAATAGACAGCACTTCTTTGAAAAAGCCCTGTCTATTATCAAACATAGACATCGCTTTTCCAAAGAAGCGCTGACTATTTGGCTTTTTTATTTTTAGATTCAGTATCTTGTTGTCGCATTATGTGATCCAATTCTTGCATCAAACATTCACAACAAAGGAAACAATCACACATACAGAAAATATCATCACACAAACACACACAGAGAAAATACCAACAAACATCACACACATACAAGAAATACCATCACACACATACATAAAATATCAACCAATTAATCATTGACTTATATATTTTATACTTCAATTTGAATTTCTAACAAAATTTTGGCAAAGTCTTCTTTAAAATATGGACATTCCAAAATTTATCTAATACCTGTAACAACAAAAAAATACCATATGCCAGCCAGCACAAGTCACTATAAAGTCTACTTAGTATGCAGCATAGCCACTAGACAAGTATACTTAGTTACCAATTCACAAATACTAATTAATCTTTAAAGTAATTTGATTTATTATCTTGTCAATCTTGCAATTCTAAATTATGAGTGTCATCTTTATATCCCAACTTATCTTGGATTGTGTTGAATCTCTGATCCTATCCTAATGCTTGCACTTGGATATCTGGTTTCCCGCATTTTTCATTTCAGCAAGTTATCAAAGATGATGATAAAAAGTTGAATGGGCTGATAAGAAAGTTTGGTAAACCGGCTTATAATGCCGCGGTGGCAGCCTTAAAAGAGAGAAATGAATACAATTCGAGTGGGTGAAGTCACATACCCGCCACTCGGATTGTATTCATTTCTCTCTTTTAAGGCTGCCACCACGACATTATAAGCTAGTTTACCAAACCTTCTTATCAGCCCATTCAGCTTTTTATCATCATCTTTGATAACTTGCTGAAATGAAAAATGCAGGAAACCAGATATCCAAGTGCAAGCATTAGGATAGGATCAGAGTTTCAACACAATTCCAGAGGAACTTCAGAAGAGACAACCAGAGTAGCAGGCTTAAACCTACACAAACAAGGAAACACATAAAGAACACAACCAAATAAAGAGACCTAACCATTTTTATTTTTATTTTTTGAAAGGAAAAGAGACCTAACCTTTATCAAGCTAATAATAAGAGAAAGTTAATAAAGAGTTTGAAGCCCTAACTCTAATGCAAGAAACCTTTTAATGATGAACCTGAGATGTTTCTACAAAGAAAATTCCCAATCTATAGTATAAAGAATGTGCTAACTTAGAAATTCATGTCAAATAGTAAGTTTGAAGTAATTTGATTTATTACATTTGTCACTTAAGAATTCAACTATCTCTGGCGCTATCTCTGGCTCGGAAGATATTCTTCTTCACAGTCGGTCCGGAAGAAGCCATCTAGCTTTCTGCAAAAAAAATTAGAGACACAAGTAAAATTCATAGTCATCTTTAGTCTTACAAAGAACCGTTTTCTCTTTTCTAGACAAAGTATGAGCGGCTAGAGGTAAATATATACGTTTTTTCCCCTTCTTTACCGGTCCCAATTCTCGTCTCAATCCCATACTAACCAAGTCCCGCCTTGCATTGATGCCATCTTTAGTCTTCCCGGACACATTGAGTAAGATATCAATGACACTATCAAAGACATTTTTTTAAACATGCATCACATCAATGAAATGTCTCACGTATAATGAACTCCAATATGGCAGCTCAAAGAAAATCGACCTTTTCTTCCACCCTCGTGTGACAAGCTTTCCCGCAAAAGGCTTCCCAAATTCAATACTCATATCTTTTACATTTTCAAACAGTTGTGCACCCGTCAAAGGCAAAGAAGCTCTACGTTCTTCAGTATTGCTATTAAATGCTTTCCTCCACGACCGATAGTGATGCTTTTGAGGCAAAAACCTACGATGCCCAAGGAAGACATTCTTCTTACCATGTTCCAACCGCATCCAATCTGTACAATATTCACATATAGGGCATGCACACTAGCCTTTGGTACTTTATCCAGACAAATTACCGTATGCCGAAAAATCATTAATTGTGCCGAAAATCATAGTCCTCAAGGTGAAACTTTCTTCTCTATACCTATCGTACACCTCTACACCCGTCTCCCACATTTGCTTCATGTCTTCAATTAAAGGAGCCAAGAATAAGTCTATATCATTTCCTGGTTATTTGGGGCCAGAAATTAACATAGACAACCTCATATATTTGCGCTTCATGCATAGCCATGGAGGTAGGTTATAAATCACTAAAATCACAGGCCTTGTACTATGAGAGCTACTCTGATCGTATTCAATTCACAGTTTGAATTTTTAGCAAAATTTTGGCAGAGTCTCTACAAAAATATGGACAATCCAAAATATATTCAATCCAATCAATGTGTTTTTTGTATTTCACTTAAGACAGACATACACCACAGTTGTGCATAGAGCACTAAGTTTTCAAACAATTCTTCATATTTCTTAAAACTTTAATAGCTAAGAATGTATAATCTACAAACTCCATTCCCACATACAATGTAGTATACATATTAGACAAACTTCAACTTCAAAATCATACCATTTTTTACCTTTAAAACAAATGGCTATTGACCAAGTAAACAAAAAAAAGTACTATCAAGATATAGCAATAACAATTCTAGATCAGAAATGTCTGAATTTGAAGTATTAATAATCACTGATTAGTAAAATCTTAAACATTTTAATACACTTACGAGGGTTCAAAGACCACACTAAAAATCAAGAAGATCAAAGTCAAGTATACCAATAGAAACATAACTTGTGAGTATTACATTACCTATTGAGAATCGTTGCTGATTTGGCCCAAAGAAAAAGAATGACAACAAGGAGGAGGAGAAAACTAGAATCAAGAGATAGAAGGGTATAACCAGATCTCTCAAACACAGCCCAAGCAGCTACTGCGATCAACAATATTCACATTTTCAGAATGAGTTCATCATCAAAAGAAAAGGAAAATAGATTAGGGTTCATACCTGGATGAAGAAGAAGAAGAAGGCGACAGCAGCGTGGAACGGCAGCGCAAAAGCTTCAGAACTTTAGCTTAGCGTCATCAATAGTTACAGCTTCAGAACCGGAAGATGAATAGCGAAGGTGGAGAGGAAGAGGAACGAGGAAGAGGGGCGACAGTGGAGAGAAGGAAGAAGCTCAAGGAAAAAGGGCTTTCATGTGCGACGGAGAGGGAGAGAGAGCTGAGACGGCGGTTGAAAATGAATACGCATCATAGAGATCAGACACTGAAGACGGCGAGGAAGAGAGAGCTCTGTGTTATGTTTGCGAGAGAACGAGGGAATGAGAGCTGTTTTGTGATTTTAGAAACGCAAATAGCCAACATTTCCTTAGGGAAGCACTGGTCATAAATATAATAGATAGCGCTTCTTAGGGTAAGCGCTGATTAAAAGTTAGTAATAGACAGCGTTTCCTAGGGAAAGCGCTGTCATTGACCCTGGGTGTCACTTTAACTGTGTTTGCTACAAAAAGCGAAGTCTATTTCTAATTTTTAATCAGCGCTTTCTCTAGGAAGCATTGTTTTAGGCGTTCTATGATTTTTAAACAGCACTTTTATTATATAGTGCTGTATAAGATGGCACTTTTTTTAACAATATGTTGTAGTGGTAATAAAACATACGTAAGAGCTATGTGGATACTGGGAGCAGGGTTCGAACCCGTACCGCTCCACTTCCCCCTCCCCCTTTACCATATGTACTAGACAAAAAAAAATATAAAGTTAGTTAACAAATTATCCTTCCGTCTCATTTTTTGTTATTTAAGGTTATGCACACATATTAATAAAATCATTGATTGCACCCATTTTCAAAGTAAAACAATTTATTTTGATCATACCCTTATCGTAGTGGGAGTTAGGTGGAAGGGCCAATTAATATAGAATTGTTGAGATATGAGTAAATTAAGGTATTGTTGGAAAAATATGATTCTCTCGATAATATAAAGTGACAAATAATTTGAGACAAGCAACTACTCCAAACATGACAAATAGTATGAGATGAATGGAGTAGTTGCAGATTTCAGTTTTATTTTTTGCTACTTGTAGAGTTTGTGCCAAGAAATGTTAACACAGTATCAATATAATAAAATTTCCTTTTTCATCGATACAAGAAATGTTAACACAGTATCAATATAATAAAATTTTCTTTCGCTTCATTATCCTCCTTCCTTTCCCTAAAGCTCACCATGGATTCTTTGACTCTGAATTCTTCTTCTCCTTATCAAGACCCTTCTAACTTGTATTATATTCACCTGAATGAAAACTCCCCGTTGGTTTTAGTTTCTGTATTTTTGATAGAGCAAACAACCAAGTTGGGCTACGGTAATGACAATGGCCTTAATGAAGAGCATGTTTTCTTTCATTGAAGGAACTCTTACCAAATCAAATGAGCAAGATCCCATGCATGCTACTTGGGAAAAGTGCAACACACTCATCCTGTGAGGGTTAGATCACTTCATTTCTCTAGAAATTACCACCAACATTATTTGGATCAATGATGCAAACGATGTTTGGCAAGATCTTAAGGACAAGTTTTCATCACAAGGTGGCCTTCTCATCTGATTATTTATTGAATAATCTCAACAAGAACAAACTACTAGTCTTCTTGTAATGCTCCCAAACATTTCACCCATTGCCACATCTAAATCAGTTAACTTTATTGGTTGGGGAATCTCCACACACACACACATACAAAGGAATTAAAAAGGACACAATGATTTACGTGGTTCGGCACCTCTTGCTTACGTCCACAGAACACCACAACAATATTACCACTTTCACAAATAAGATAAAATTATAATATTCTACTATAACCCACCCTACAATATAACAAGTTTTCTAGCACAAACTTGAAAAACCTACCCCAAATTGTGTATCACCTTATAAACCCGAATACCTCCATCAAGAGTTACAAAGAATGATAGTACTCACCCCCACAGTACAAGTTTTCTGGTTTAAAACTTGAAAACTCACCATACATTTTTCTCTCATGTGCTTGTATTGCACGGATATCCCTCTCTCGGGTGCTTTCTATATTTGGCACCATCTTTTTCTCTAGTATGCCATACCCATTTAGAGAAAAGGAGCAACTAATAAAGAAGATATATTTTGGTCTGCACCTGTTGAGATATACTGCTGATTCTATTGAGATATATCACTAATTTATTTTATATTTATTGAGATATGTTTTCCCTTATTTCCTCTTTGTAAATATTTTCTTTCCCGATTTCCTCTTTTTATTGGAAAAACATATCTGCACCATATCTTTCACATATTGTCCACGTATCCGACAAATAAACAAACAACATCATATCTCACGGGTCCCACTTAGTAGGGAACCCACCCAACACTTATTGTTGTGGATGTCTCATATTTATATATGAGGAAAGGATGACAGACGCTGGAGCAAGCGAGGCTGCGAAGCCCCCCCTCGAGTGGAGCGAAAGCGTTTGTCCATGGGCTTGGGCCTCTCGCTGTTGGGGGTTGCAATAACATGGGTTGGGGGTGCGAGGGGCGAAGCCCCCGCGATACGGTACATGGGTAATTTTGTAAGTTGTATCGTAGTTTAAATACTTAAAGTTGTAACCCTGATTAATATAATAAGAAAACGAGCAGCTCTGCTCCGGAGACGTAGGCACAATTGGTTGAACTCCGTTATCAAATTGTGTGTTCCTTTTCGCGTTTCTTTTCTCTATTTAGACTTCTGTGATTGTTGTTTTCCAACACTTATAACACCACTACAACCTCTACACTAACAAGTAATTGTAGTTGTAAATTAGAAATCGAGGCAACTGATCATATCACCTCTTTATAGTTTTTTTATTCTTACAACACCATTAAACCTTTATCAGTTTCTTTACCAAACGGACAAAACACCGTTGCTCATTATAGCAGTATTTTTTTTATTGAATATTTGACCAATTGATCCTATCTAATGTGCTTTATATGCCAAATTTTATTGTCAACCTTATTTCAATCACTAAACTCACAAAATCTTTATCTTACCAAGCCATCTTTATGAACAATATTTGTTTCTTCAATAAATTCCATCCTAGAAGATTATTGGCATTGCTGAAGGATATCGAGGACTCTAATGATCTTTGGCATGACTATCCTCAATTCAGTACATTGATTCCATAACGTAACCACAAACACAAAAGTGGAATTTCCCCTAATGATTTTTGGAATCATAGGGTAGGCCATCCATCTTTTTGCTACTATTCAACCACTTAAATACAATTTTGTAATACACCACCTCTAGTTATATTATTTTAAATTTATATGTTTATATTTTCGTATTGATATTCGGGATCCATATTCATCTGCTTCTTGTCTATTGTTAATGGGAAATCCAAATACACTTGAGCTCAGTTAATGAAACCAACATTGCATGTCATTGAGTTTATTTCCCTAAATCCAAACATAGTTTCAAGTCCTTATCAAACTCATTGGTACATAATAGGTATTGTTGAGAGAGTGAAAAAGAGAAAGAATTTGAGTGAATTTTGTGTCCCAGTTACACACTAGATAATATTATATATACAAGTATAAAATACAAGAATTTAAAATTTTCCTAATTACTGTAATGACATAATTGCCTTATTTACAATAATTCTAACACTCTCGCACAAACTGGAGTATATAAATCATATATACCAAGCTCGTTAATGTGTGTGTGTGTGTGTGTGTATATTGAAATTTTCAAAGCTCATCGTAATGTCTACTCGATAAGTTTTTCTCGCTGATGAAATGACAATCTATCTCAATGTGTTTGATACTCTCTTGGAATATTAGATTTGACAAGATGTGTAAGCCAACCTGATTATCACAAATGAGTGTCACTTGTGAAATATCCCCAAGCCTCATTTCTTTAAACAATTGTTTTAGCCATATAAGTTAAAAAGTAGCTTAAGCTATATTATATGACTTGATATTATGCTTTTGCACTTGATCATGCCATCACATTTTTTTCTTTCTCTTTCAAAAGATCAAGTTATCACCAACAAATACACTCGACCCGCCATGAAAACTCTATATAAAATGTTATGTGAGTATCATAAGTGCTTCTGAAGGTGACCATAGTTTGTGTAGTCCTTTGACCTAAAGTCCTATGATTCCCACATGGGGAATTGTATGTTTGATAGGAATTGAACATAAAATAAGTTATTGAGAAGAGTGTGAGTGATCTAGATGGGATTTGTCCCTCCTATATAATGAGAGTTATTTCTTTGGGTTTCTTTATAAAATAGTATAATAAAATGCATGGCCATAATGAAATAAGTCAATATGATATATTGAGCCTTTTTATTGATTCGTGTCTACTCGGGTATCGAGGAACAAATCATTGAACTCTACAAAGAATGACACATTATATGCCTTGTGTTGAATTAAGATATTTGGATGAAGGGACAAAATGACACAGTATCATTGGTCGCGATAAGGTTATGTAAAGTCTCTAACATTCTTATTACTTAGGTAAAAATGATGTATTGCTAGAGACTGCTCATTGTTTGTAACATTATGCGATTTGGGTCACACGAATAGAACATATTAATTAGAGTGGATAGAAATAAGTAGGTCTTAATTTATCTTAAGTTGGGCTCATAATGTATGATCCCATTAGCACTAGGTTAGGACATGTGAATTAAAGAGGCATTGCTTTATTTTAAATAAGGTGCTCATTCATAGGTGTAAGGAACTGAAGCCCTAAGCACGCTCTTTAGAACCCTAGCCGTCAGCTAGCACTGTGAGACAGTCCGAAGGATTTCGTTCGCGTGGATTGCGTAAAGGATACTTTTTTTTTTCATCAGAAGCTATGGTGATTTGAGATGTCATCCAAAGGTTAATGTGCTACAAGATGTAATATTGTTGAAATATAGACCATGTTCCTTCACTTGGACCCTTGGTGGGAATTTTCCACCGCGATTGTTTTTGCTAGTGACCCAATAGTGGTATCAGAGCTCGCTTGCGAAATGTGTTATATGATTGTACATTTTTCTCTATTATGTAAAGTATAAGATCAGGTGATTGTATGTTATATGGTAGCATGATTACATAGAATGATGGCATGGTTGCTTTTGCAAAAATAATTATACTCATATTTACTTTTCATATGCAATCTCTATATCTTGCTTGGTATTCAAATGGTTTGAGAGTGATTTGTTTGCATATGATTTTTTTGGAATATTGTCACTCGTAGGTGACATTACCAAACAATGGAGTTGTTTTTCCATAATAGTAACGACGGTGTGAGGGTTTTACGACATGTCGTGTCAATGAAATAGTGGCTTTTGCAGTGGTAGCTTGCTTCTTGCGACCGTGAAGGATTCACACCGCATTGGTATTAGGGTTGATGTGGTTGACGCTCTAGCCACCAAGAAAAATGAGGCGTGCTCGGACCAAAAAAATTTCAAGTCAGGCGCTGCCCCGCACCTTGCAAGGGGAAGTCTTTCCTTGACCCTCGTATGCCGACTGGGATGCAGAAACCACATGCTATTATTGTTATGTATTTGATGATTCATGGTGAATGGTTATGGCCAATCATATATGTTATTGGTTTATTTAAAATATGGCCTACATGTTGTGCCTCTTTCTTTATATCAATGCATATTCTCTTCTCACCTTACTCTGCTCATATGTAAGGTGAGGTTTCTCTATATTATATGTAATGTAATCGAAGATACGAATACTAGAAGATACAACTACATAAGGATATTAGTTGGAGATGCTTCGTAAAAGACCTTGTTAAATATGTGCAATATATATATATATTACGTGTTTCTGTTTTAGATTACCTTGGCAACAAACAAATCAAGAAATTTATCACTGTGATATATCTTTGAGAATGATAAGTAATCCGTAACAAATTTCTTGATTGTCTCATGCTTGTTATCAGTAATAAACTGTGAATGACAGAGATGCATAAAAGAAGCATTAGGATGATACCCCAAATGCAGGTTGTCTCATGCTTGCTACCATGAACTCAAAGCTATAAAAGCAGCACAAAAACATTTAAGTGTATAATATGATCATGCACCTCAGGATGCTCTAACAAGAGTAAACAACGCAACAAGAGTAAACAATGCGTGAGAGGTTTGAGGCTTCCATACAATTTTTTATTGCAAGCTGGAAGAAGAAAACTTAGTGGGTCCTCATGTGCTTTAGATGACTGGGTACATTGAGAACCTAGAGAAATTGGGCTTTCCTCTGGATCTAGAGTTGGCCAATGACTCGATCCTGCAATCATTGTCATATAGCTATAGTCAATTCGTCATGAACGATATTGGCATGCTTTTTCCAGAGCTTGCTAGTATGTTGAGAACTACTGAGCATATTCTAAGCAAAGGAAAAGGGAATGTCATTTCGATGGTCTAAAACTGACAAGGAAAAAAGCATTTTCAGAAGCCCTCTAATAAGCAGAAGGACAAAGGCAATAACAAGTTCAAGCCCAGTTCTTCTAGCTTGAAGCCTGTGTGTGGGATGGTAAAAGATGATACTTGCTTCCATTGTGGTTAGACCGTTCATTGGAAGAAGAACTGCCACAGGTACCTGAAAGAGTGCAAGAAGAAGACAAGAAGTCAGACTTCAACTTCGAGTATATTTATTATAGAAGTCGGTTTATCTAATTCTACATCTTGGGTATTAGATACTGGATGCGGATTTCACATTTGTACAAATGTGCAGGATCTAAAAACGAACAAGACATTGGCTAAAGGTGAGGTCGACCTATGAGTTTGAAATGGAGCAAAAGTAACTACATTAGTTATAAGACTTATGTTTTAATTTTGCCTACTGGCTTACTATTGAGTTGGACAATTGTTATTTTGTGCGTGCAATTAGCAGGAATATCATTTTTATTTCTTGTTTGGACAAGAAGAGTTTTTCTTTTATAATGAAGGACAAGTGTTGTTCTACTTATATGAATGATGTTTTCTATGCTAGCGCACTTTTAAGTAATGAAATATATGTTCACAATCTTGATATGCCCATCTACAACGTAGAGGATAAAACTAAATAATTTAAACCCTACTTTTCTTTGGCACCGTTGTTTGGGACACATAAGTGAGAAACACATTTCTTAGCTCCATAAAGATGGATTATTGGACTCATTCAACTATGAATCTTATGAGGTATATAAGTCTTGCTTATTAGAAAAGAAACAAAGGCCCCATTCATTGGAAGGGTAAAAGAGCTAGTGATCTCTTAGGCCTAATACATAGTGAGGTATATGGGTCCCTAAACAAGAATGCTAGAGGTGGTTTTTATTACTTCATCACATTTGCTGATGATATCAGTAGATACGGATTTGTGTATCTATAATGAAATACAAATATGTAAGCCTTTGAAAAAATCAAAAAATTCAAGAATGAAGTATAAAACCAAATTGGCAACAGTATTAGAGCCCTTCGATGAGATTGAGGAGGTGAATACTTAAGCCAATAGTTTGGTGATCATCTAAAGTAGTGTGAGATAATATGTACACTCACTCCTCCTAGTACACCACAATGGAATGGTGTTTTCGAGAGAAGGAATTGAACCTTGTTAGACGTGGTCCAATGCATGATAAGTCAATCATACTTTTCTGTCTCTTTTTGAGGACATAATCTTTTAACAATAGTTTTCATGTTTAATTGTGTTCCATCTAAGGCGTTTCAAAAGACACCATATGAGATATCGACCGATAGACGACCCAATGTGTCTTTTATGAAGATTTGGGGTTGCTAGGCTTATGTGAAGCATTAAGTTTCAAATTAGCTTGAACCTAAATCTGACAAGTGTTTCTTTATGAGGTATCCTAAGAAAACCAAGGGATACTATTTCTATAACCCTTCTGACGACAAAGAGTTTGTCGCAAAAACTAGAGTATTCCTTGACAGGGAGTATATCTTTACAGAAACTAGTGGGGGAAAATAAAACTTGGAGAAATCCAACAATAATAAAGTTGTAACTAACCTATGATCGAACAAGAGCAGGCTCTACAAGATGATGTGGTTCCACAACCTCGTCAAGTAGCACAAGATCCATATAGGTCTAACAGAATACATCACCAATCAAAGAGGTGTGGTTTTCTCATTACTCAACACGGTGATGTATTACTCATGGATCAAAATGAGATTGTGACTTAGCGGGAAATGGAATGCATGGACACTAACCAAGTAAGGACCTTGGTTGAGCCACCTGAAGAGGTAAAACCCATAGGGTGCAAGTGGGTTTTCAAGAAGAAAACTGATACTGATGATAAGGTGAATAACTTTAAGGGGTGATTGGTCACTAAAGGTTTCAGACAAATTCATAGTGTAGACTATGATGAAACCTTTTTCCTAGTTGTGATGCTTAAATACGTTAAACTAGCAATCTGTTGAAGCATACCATGATTACGAAATATGGTAGATAGATGTCAAGACTGCTTCCCTTAATGGAAACCTTCCCAAGGATGTGTACATGACACAACCTGAGGGTTTTGTCATTCCACGTCATGTTGGAAAGGTGTGCAAATTGGAATAATCTATTTATGGATTGAAGAGTGAATCCAAAAGTTAGAATCTTCCTTTTGATGATGTTGTGAGATAGTTTGGATTCCTACAAAACGAAGATGAACCTTGTGTCTACTAGAAGGTTATCGGGAGCACATTTGTCTTTTTGGTGTTGTATGAAGATGACATACTACTCATCGAAAACGACATCCCTACTCTACAAAATGTATAGACATGGTTGGGAATTTCTTCTCGACGAAAGATTTGGGTGAAGCATGTAACATCCAGACTTTTGAAAACCGTAGTTTCTTTGCCTAAGTGTGTGATTATAGATGATTGAGTGTTAGAGGCTTTGTATAGGTAATTGGATCCTAGATTTGGGCTTGGAATAGGTCTAGAATTGAAAAGGAAGCAAAAACCAAATTTTGAATTCAGACCCTTTCGAGACGCTAAAGTATTCTTTGCTACGTGAATTTAAGCTTAACATGCGATGCGAAAATTATCATTCTTCATGATGCGAATCATGCAGTTGTGTGTCGTCTTGCAAGCGTCTCAGTTGACACGTCGCACACTCGCATTGAGATAATGGAGCTTCATGACACGAAGCAAGGGGTTCACGACGCAAAATCCCCAATTTTGAAAGTATAAATAGCCCTCCTTCCATTTGCATTTCTGCACCAAAACCTTAGCTTCGGAGTCACTCTTCCCACTCCACAATATTAGAAACCTTCTTTAGCTTATTTGTATCATTTTCGATCCAAAACCCTAATTGTAATCCCATCACAGTGTTCCTAGCCTTGGCTTCTTCTCAGTGCTTCGACTATGTCACTATTCCATTGAGCTACTATGGTAAGAACTTACTCTTCACATTCTGATTTGGTTAGTTGTCCATTTGTTTAAGTTGTTGTTCTCATTTTGACAATAATTTTGGTCCATGTAAGTAGTTACAGTGTCATACATGAAACATTTTCCTTGCTTTTAGTTCCTCTGATCTTGTTGGTATAATCCTTAACTTAATTGTGATTCTTTATGTTTCGAGTACTCTATTGATTTGCTTTTGGTAACTGTTAGTAATCTATGTCGATTTCCTTGTTTCTGGTATGATTTTGAACCCGTTATTTTGCTCGATTCGTGGCTTGGACTCGTAGCAACTGTTTGTATAAGGGCGTAACAGTTGGAGTCAGTGGAGGTACAAAGATAATTCTAGGTTGCAAGTAGCATTCCTTGGTGAGATGACCTCGTCCCATTATCCTAAGTGCATGATTCCTAAACGTGTAATTTAAACGTTAGTAGTTCGCATAAAACTACAAGTTTAAATCAGAAAAATAAAATCACATGCGCAAGTGAGTGAGTGCATCTAAAGAGACCCATCCGTAGGGCCCACTATCTATAAAGTCTGTGAAGTGACATATACAATAATCCTAAAAATATATGGTGATCCAACCACGCATATATAGAATCTAACTCGTTAATTATACTTTATACACCAAACAATCAAAAAGAGAAAGGCATGTCACTCCTAATGAGTACCCTCAATGTGCTCCAACAATCGCCAATGCGTCCACCATGTCGATACTAGAAGTCATCACAAATATATGCTCCTAATATGTCTCAATCATCAAGAAACAAGCAATACAAGAATATAGAGAGAGTTAAGAAACTCATTAGAACACTATAAAAGTCAGGAAATTGGGAATAGAAAGCATATATAAATGGCATACACACATCCATACACACACAACCATCTCCCAAACTAATCCAGATCATGTCCCCTATTAACTACATTCAACTCCCATAGATCACTATCTCTAACCTTTAAGTCTACCCTCACACTCTCACTCGTCGTATCTTGTGGCCACATAACTATTCAACATTTGGCCCCACTAAGCCTATTTTATTCCACAACATGATGCTTGATAGCGTATTTCAATACACTACTTTTTACTGGTTTACCAAATCGAACAAGTAATATAGTGATGGGTAGAGTATCGCTTCCACGAGGATTGCGTTTAATACCAACTACTACAAATTCATTACTATTTGGACTAGAAAATTGGGTGATGACATTATAAGTCCAAACAACTATGTAAAGATGCAAGACATAAAACTCAATGCAAATGTGACACAAGAATTAACACAAACACATGGCATGTGCAAAACAAGGGAGAAAAAACAATGGTAAAATTGATTAGGCATTTGGTTCACTTAATTATCACTCAATGTAGCTTACCCATTCCATCACTTACTACCCATTCCAACACAACTATCGTTCAAGTTTGTGAGATTAGATTAATCATAATCCCTTCGTTAGAAACCCCATTCCAATTAATTAGAACCCTAATTCCTTAGGTGATACTAAACCAATTGCAAGCATAAAGACCAAGAACTCATCAAGAATGCATATGAATCGAATTCTATCCCCATACATTCAACTCTTATGGCTCCTAATCCAAATCTAGTTCCCTATCTAACTCCTAATGCAATAAGAAATCATTCCAACAATTTCCTACAATCCAAGTGTGTAAGGTTTTGTGCTCCAACCTGGTCACAGATGCGCACACGACCAACTCTAGGTGTGATTTCAGCAACGTGCGCCCCCTGAGAAATTTTTGATGCTGTCCTATGTTCAACGGTCTTCGAGAACTGACACAGTGTACCACATCATACAATGAAATAAGGAAATTACTAAAGATCATTTATAGGGACTCGAAATAGCCTAGAAACCAAAGTAGATTAGAGTTTAGATTAGAGTTTATACCCATAAAAGGTCAACTTTGGCTAAGATTTGCTATTCACACCCCTTTTTTTGACCGTCATATCGCTTTTCGAGACTTTAACTCTCGACCCTTACGCGACTGTCGGTGCCAAAACCCCCGAGGTAGGGATTCTAGATCTATTTCTAGAGAGAGAAGCTAGAGATAAAAGGATCTGAAAAATGGAAAGAGTAGAAAGCTATATATTGGCCAAGGTTCGGCCATTTCACATCATGACGTACTTGTGTTAGCGTGTGTAACACGCTGCGTTCTTGTAATCCTAAGTTCTAGGTGTCGAAAGATTATTGGGACGAGATTAGAACCCTTAAAATGAGTTTTGGACCAATTCTACATAACTCTAATTCATTAGAGGCACTGCCTAATCGATTAGAGCATGTGTGTCAAGTTCAATAATAAAATTAGAGGTGTTCTAATCGATTAAGAGACCATCATAAACGATTAGAGACCCTTAAAAACTATCTCCCTTTGAAAAATACTCGCATTAATCGATTAAGACATGAGTCTAATCAATTAATGGCTCTACTTTCCTCAGTTTTGCGTTTTAGGCTGTTCTAATTTGACCGACTTAGGCTCAAACCCTTGTCCACTTATTAGTCATGACCTATACAACCCTTAAGTGTGTTTTCACTCATTCTCAACCCTAACACACCCTCAAAGCTCTTTCATGAAGGTTCTCACCTCCTCTCTCAAGAAAACCAATCCCCGTTAGTAAGATTCTTCCCCAAAGTGTTAATGGAGGGGAAATCACCTGAAGTCTTTCTTCTCATCCTTCTAGATAGATGGTTCCTAAGTCATCTCTTTGGTAAGTTTTTCTTGAACCTAAGAGCTCTCTTCAAATTTTTAGGGTTACATCTATATTCCTAATTTTGGTGATTCTTTCTGTCTCTTTGTGTTACGTACTGACCGTTTGTCCAAGTAATCAGTCTAGAACCAGAGTCTCCCTATTTTTTGTGACTTATGCGAGTTCTTCACCCAAGGTAAGGAGGAGATTAGTTTAGTTGTGGGTATATGGGTAGGTATGTGAAGGGGGTTACCCTTGGACCCCAAGGAGTCATATTTTGATCATTATGATGCTTATATATATGTATATATAAGGGATCAAATGACTCCAGGAGTAACTCATGTCAGAGTTACTCCACTTAATAACTCACTATAGACATTGAATTTTATCAATCCAACCGTTGAATATCATCATATTATTCTAACGATCATGCATACCAAATTTTAAATAAATTTTACATTCGTAGCTATGTAATCATATGGTCAACATTTTACTTGTATTTGAAAAGTATATTATACGTCGAATTAAAGTTATTTGATAAAGTATCAAATATTTTTAAAATTTTATGGGATTGGTCTACTCAATAAGAACTTTTAATTTGACGATTCGGTTAGTGAAATTCAATATCTATAGAGAGTTATTAAGCGGAGTAACTCAGATAAGAGTTACTCCTGGAGTCATTTGATCCCTCCTATATATATATGTGTGTGTGTGTGTGTGTGTGTGTGTGTTGTTTTGAAATCACTGTGAATTGACTTGAATTGTGTTGTGATGCCTTTGATCATGCTTGTATGAAACGTTGTGGATTCACTGTGTGAATGGTTTTGGGGACAATGGATTAATTACCTAAGGTCTTGGAAAACGGATAATGCTATGATGAATAGACTTGTAGGATTAGTAAGTAGTTGTTACTAATTTCTAAATAGTTGATTAATTGAAATAACCTTGAGTATAAGTATGTTCTATGGCATTAAGTCTTAGTAAACTTAAACTCGATTTGACTATGAGTGACAATAAGAACTTTCAAGAAAAGGGTAACATGAATTGTTAAGTTTAAACTTTTATGCCTTAAGGATAGAAAGGATTAAAATTAAGGTAGTAATAAGTCCATCACTTGAACTTTCGTATAGTTCTAAGTCTGATCCTAGAGTGTGGGTTAAAAACATGTGGGAATAGGAGAGAATTATTTGGGTGGTTACTAGGATGTGTTACTTAGGAATCTAAGTATAATTGGGATACAAATGGTATCATAAGCATTGAGGTTGACCCTTTAGGACTTAAGATTTTAGACTAAGTTGATATGTTTAGGAGGTACCAAGTGTGAAGCATTGGAGTATTGTGACCATGACCACTTACGAGTGGGACATACTTTATCATTGCATAGTAACCGTGTGAACAAGTTACCTAGCTATTAGTAGCCATCATGGGACTTGGGTTTTACCTACGCTATGATGAACCTAGCCATACGGGCCATGATGGGTCATCTTTGAACCTTGTGACATGTGGAATTTGGAAGAGAACCCAACTGTATGTGTATGAGTGACATGCTTCGAGACGACCTTATGATTAGGTTTTGGGGGAAAATGTCGTTGATAGATGATTATATTAAGAACTAGGGTTTTGAAAACCGGGATGTGACAGATTAGGTTTGCAATGCAACTCGCCAGTGCCATATTCTGAGCAACATTATTTTGATTTTGATGTATTGAATTGAATATTTTATTTTGTCATTTGAATTTTAAATTTTGAATTCTAAAATGTAATAAATTGGATTATGTCAATTGAATCGTAACTTTCGAATTCTAAAGTGCCATTACAAGTCAACTGTGTTAAATGCATTATGTGATTGATGAAGCCAATGAGAATAGGTTGTGACACATCAGATTTATATGGAGGAAACGCAAAAGTCGGTCATAAAAATAGGTGAGAAAGTTTTATTGCACCGTAAAGGTAAGTGATTAAAAGCACATCAATTACCATATAATTATGTCATTACGTTATGTTATTTAATTTTCAAGTTTGAATTGCAAGGAAACAATTGAGATAAATGCAAAGATTGATAGGAGGTTGCTAAATGCATGAGACTACGACACATAAGATATTTTTTGGAAGGGACGTCTTATAGGTTGACACATAGGTAGAGATGTCAATTTGCATGTGTAAGTGGGGATCCCCACGAGGACTGCATCATTCAGAGCTACGCGGGCGGGGAATTTTTCCCTGCGAGGATGACGAGGAAAATTCCCCAGAACACATTTCAAGGACGGGGACGAGGAACATACTACCTACCTCGTGGGGTCTCCATCTCCGAGAAAGTTACAAGAATACCCTTAAATATATGTATACATATATTATAAATATTGTCTCTTTTTCTCTTTTTTAAAAAACCAACAAAATTTGAAAATAAATTATCTTATCTTATCAAAAAATATGTAATGGTTCTATTTTCGTATATTAAATAATAAATATTGTAAATAATATAAATTTTTTTGTGTCAACTATGTTGCTTATTTGCTAAATTTTATGCTTACGGAGTCCTGCGGGGATACACAATGATGGGGGGCAGAGGAAAAAAAAACTTCCCATAGTGGGAATCGAGACGGGGGACAATTTGGGGGACGAGGACGAGAACTCCCGGCCTCCGCTCTGTTGACATCCGTACACATAGGATTGGAGATTAAGAAGAATGTTACTACGTGTTGTTCGTAGAGACTGTTTTCAATTGTATGTAAAATAAAATAGATAGATTTAGAAAAGAATAGATTTGATCAGATGCAAAACATAATTAACACGGTTACAGTATAAAAAAATTATTCAAAAAAAATGTTACAGTAAAAGTAGTTTTTTAAATAAATTTTATTCATTGAGGAGGTACAGCCCTAGAAAACAAAACTAACTTAAAAGTGTTTAGTTTGGGAACTTTTTTAAGTTTTTCAAAAAAACATTAATTTGAATATATTAAATTGTCGTGTTCAGTATAACTTATTTAAAAAATGTAATAAGTAAAAAAAAAATCTATACTTTTTTAATTATATTTCCCAACAAAACATTTCTATAGCAAATGGGACATCAAGATTCGAACGTGAAAATATTCTAAAAATGTATTTTTTAAGGATTCTAAAAAATGTATTGAAGATATAAACATACATATTTATTGTTCTGAACAGAACTTCAGAGGATGACTGGAGAGAAGCGACACGGCAGCGTCCACGACGGGTGACGACGGCGTGTTGGGGTGGTGTACCTGCAAACACTCCGACGCTCAAGTCAGTGTGTGTAAGAGGTGAGTGAGGAGGTGGAAAAATAATGATTACCTCGACCGCCGACGGTCTCTTTAAATATGAGGCCGGTGACTGGATGAGTAACCGTTCCGTGAAACCCGGGAGTCGGAAGTAAATTCCTTTAATGCTGAGAACCGTTGGGTCGGCCGCGTCGATGTGGCATCGAGGGAAGGCGGGGAGGCATGCGGAAATGGGCCTGCAAGCGTTGGATCTTCGGATTGGGCCTCGGCCCAGTCCGGAACAGTTGCCCCCCAAGTCGCTAGCTCGAATGTCGAGGTGGTGACTTGTTGTTGAAGTTCATTGATGTCGACGTTTGATGTCTTTGTTCGTAAGGAACTGCAAGCATCGTCGGGTCGTGCTTTGTTTATTAGTTCATTCGGGACCTTCGTGTTCCACCTCTGCTGAGGCAGTTCTCGACACGAGGCTTGACGTGCTTGTGCAAGGTACAAGGCTTTGTCAAGAGCTCGTGCACGCGGTCTCGGCACAAGGTCGATCACAGGTGCTCGTGCAAACGCACAAGGCTTTGTCACGAGCTCGTGCACGCGGTCTCGGCACGAGGTCGATCTCTTCATCAGGTGCTTGTGCCAACGCACAAGGCTTTATCACGAGCTCGTGCACGCGGTCTCGGCACGAGGTCGATCTCTTCATCAGGTGCTTGTGCCAACGCACAAGGCTTTATCACGAGCTCGTGCACGCGGTCTCGGCACGAGGTCGATCTCTTAATCTGGTGCTTGTGCAAGCGCACAAGGCTTTATCACGAGCTCGTGCACGCGGTCTCGGCACGAGGTCGATCTCTTCATCAGGTGCTTGTGCAAGGCACAAGGCTTTATCACGAGCTCGTGCACGCGGTCTCGGCACGAGGTCGATCTCTTCATCTGGTGCTTGTGCAAGGGACAAGGCTTTGTCACAAGCTCGTGCAAGCGGTCTTGGCACGAGGTCGATCACAGATGCTCGTGCAAACGCACAAGGCTTTGTCACGAACTCGTGCACGCGGTCTCGGCACGAGGTTGATCTCTTCATCAGGTGCTTGTGCCAACGCACAAGGCTTTATCACGAGCTCGTGCACGCGGTCTCGGCACGAGGTCGATCTCTTCATCAGGTGCTTGTGCAAGGCACAAGGCTTTGTCACGAGCTCGTGCACGCGGTCTCGGCACGAGGTCGATCTCTTCATCAGGTGCTTGTGCCAACGCACAAGGCTTTGTCACGAGCTCGTTCACGCGGTCTCGGCACGAGGTCGATCTCTTCATCAGGTGCTTGTGCCAACGCACAAGGCTTTATCACGAGCTCGTGCACGCGGTCTCGGCACGAGGTCGATCTCTTCATCAGGTGCTTGTGCCAACGCACAAGGCTTTATCACGAGCTCGTGCACGCGGTCTCGGCACGAGGTCGATCTCTTCATCAGGTGCTTGTGCCAACGCACAAGGCTTTATCACGAGCTCCTGCACGCGGTCTCGGCACGAGGTCGATCACAGGTGCTTGTGCAAGGCACAAGGCTTTATCACGAACTCGTGCACGCGGTCTCGGCACGAGGTCGATCTCTTCATCAGGTGCTTGTGCCAACGCACAAGGCTTTATCACGAGCTCGTGCACGCGGTCTCGGCACGAGGCTCGATCACAGGTGCTTGTACAAACGCACAAGGCTTCATCAGGTGCTTTATCACGAGCTCGTGCACGCGGTCTCGGCACGAGGCTCGATCTCTTCATCAGGTGCTTGTGCAAACGCACAAGGCTTTATCGCGAGCTCGTGCACGCGGTCTCGGCACGAGGCTCCTTCTCATTATCAGGTGCTTGTGCAAGGCACAAGGCTTTGTCACGAGCTCGTGCACGCGGTCTCGGCACGAGGTCGATCTCTTCATCAGGTGCTTGTGCCAACGCACAAGGCTTTGTCACGAGCTCGTGCACGCGGTCTCGGCACGAGGTCGATCTCTTCATCAGGTGCTTGTGCCAACGCACAAGGCTTTATCACGAGCCTGCGTGCGCGGTCTCGACGAGGTCGATCTCTTCATCGGTGCTTGTGCCCAGCGCCAAGGCTTTATCACGAGCTCGTGCACGCGGTCTCAAAGACGAGGTCGATCTCTTCATCGTGTGCTTGTGCTAACGCGACAAGGCTTTATCACGAGCCTCGTGACGCGGTCTCGCACGAGGTCGATCCACAGTGCTTGTGCAAGGCACAAGGCTTTATCACGAGCTCGTGCACGCGGTCTCGGCACGAGGTCGATCTCTTCATCAGGTGCTTGTGCCAACGCACAAGGCTTTATCACGAGCTCGTGCACGCGGTCTCGGCACGAGGCTCGATCACAGGTGCTTGTACAAACGCACAAGGCTTCATCAGGTGCTTTATCACGAGCTCGTGCACGCGGTCTCGGCACGAGGCTCGATCTCTTCATCAGGTGCTTGTGCAAACGCACAAGGCTTTATCGCGAGCTCGTGCACGCGGTCTCGGCACGAGGCTCCTTCTCATTATCAGGTGCTTGTGCAAGGCACAAGGCTTTGTCATGAGCTCATGCATGCGGTCTCGGCACGAGGCTCGAGCTTACCAAGCCTTTATGCTGACCTGGGGTCTTCGGGACCACGGGGGTCGAGCTGCGAGTGAGGTTCTTCCAACGCTGGGTGCCGAGCTCCATGGCGGGCTCGACCTTTGGTTTTGGGGCACTGTTCCTGTCAAAGTATAGACAATTTGCAACAACTTAAAGTAATAAAGTTAGCATTAATTTTTATGCTGAGTAAAGTGCTCGTAGTCGAGTTTTATACTTCCCTGTGAGAGTAGTTGATCTGGCTGTCCAAGCGGCAAGGTTGAGGTCATCAAATAATCAAGGTCAACGACGTAGCCGAGTTTAAAGCCGTCTGAATATTGAAATTGCAGAGGTGGGCCTGGTAGGTCGCCCGAGTACTGGACTGCGTATCCACCTGTTGCAGGGGTGCTTGTGCAAGGCACAAGGCTTTATCACGAGCTCGTGCACGCGGTCTCGGCACGAGGCTCATCATAAGGTAGTTTGTCACGAGCTCGTGCACGCGCGGTCTCGGTACGAGGCTAGATCTCAGGGCTTCATCCTTGCCGCGTTCCAAGTGCTTGGAATTTGTTGTCCTTGTAGTGTCTCGAGGGTGTAGGCGCCGTGCAGTCTTTACGACAATTCATGCGGGCCTTCCCGGTTAGGCGCGTTTCCCTTGTGGGGCGTTCTTCAGGCCAACATCAGCTCGTCGAAGAACTAGATCCCCAGGTATGAACTCCCTGGGCACAACACTTTGGTTGTATCTTGCTGCGATTTTCTGTTTCACTGCGACCTTCTTTGAGTCTTTGCAAGCTTTCTGCATTCGTCAAGGAGGTCGAGTTCTTCTTGTATACTCCGACAGTTGTCAATGTTACTCTGGGGATTTGTCTTTGGCTTTTGATGCCATCAACTTCTCTTCGTAATTCATAGATTTCTGAGCTCGCTTCAGGAACTCGTGTCATTGCTCCGAGAAGGAGTTGATGAAACAGAATGAGCACGGCGGTGTGTTCTATGCACAGAGCGGTGTGGAGTCGTGCCACGGTGGTGGCGATGAACAGATCTGAGATTTTCAGACTCCTTCGATCTCTGAGGAGAACGAGAGACTCGATCTTTTCTGTTTTCGATCTGTGTGGCCACGCGAACGGAGATTTCTTTCTGTTGATTCTCCATTCGATCGAGGCGTTGATTCTGAGCGTGCATCGCTTCGGCATGGCTCCGAATGAATTCACGGAACTCACGGATGAGGAAGGTGGCGGTCTCCGTTCCTGTATCGGTTTGAGCAGCAACGATCGGAACGGCGTCATTCTGATGCGGAGGCGGAAGGTTACTCCTCTGTCTCTCATATTCAACGATGAAATCATCAGGTTCATGGTGAAGTGGTTCCGCCTGAGCTATCGGCGGATTCGGTGGTTCAAGGTCTGCGTTCGCACGAGTGGAACTGCGAGTCGCGACCTGACGCTTCGATCCAGTCATCGACGAGCGAAGAAGGAAGACTTCGACAAAGAAAGATGAAATCAGAAATGATTCCCACAGACGGCGCCAATGTTCTGAACAGAACTTCAGAGGATGACTGGAGAGAAGCGACACAGCAGCGTCCACGATGGGTGACGACGGCGTGTTGGGGTGGTGTACCTGCAAACACTCCGACACTCAAGTCAGTGTGTGTAAGAGGTGAGTGAAGAGGTGGAAAAATAATGATTACCTCGACCGTTTGACGCAGTCTCTTTAAATATGAGTTGAGGACGGTTCTGGAGTAGATGAGTATTCCGTGAAACCTGAGTCGGAAGTAAATTCCTTTAATGCTGAGAACCGTTGGGTCGGCCGCGTCGATGTGGCATCGAGGGAAGGCGGGGAGG
Source organism: Calophaca sinica (assembly GCA_037113605.1). NCBI lineage: Eukaryota > Viridiplantae > Streptophyta > Magnoliopsida > Fabales > Fabaceae > Calophaca > Calophaca sinica. The sequence continues at coordinate 70,490,889 of CM073730.1, forward strand.
CATGCGGAAATGGGCCTGAAAGCGTTGGATCTTCGGATTGGGCCTCGGCCCAGTCCGGAACATTTATAAAGGAAAAAAACCTCTATACTCTAAGCGATATATGTTGGTGAAAGACAAAAAATATCAACATTTCTCACGTAAATTCATGTTTATATAATTAATGACCATATACACGAACTGATTCACATGAATTGGTACAATTCAAAAATTATATGTATATAAAAGATAGAAGATAAATGATAATTTGATTCCCTACACAGTCCAAAACTTTGGGTGCACACATCTTCAATAGCATGGACATTGTATACACGCCATAAAGACCATCATCTCTCCGTTCCTACGCATCATTTTTTTGTCTTCGAATTTAAAACTGATAACAACTAATCCTTAATAATACTTTTTTTTTTAGGAAATCCTTAATATATAATAAAATGATAAAAGAATTACACATATCCAAGAAAGGTTTGGATTCTCTCCCACAACAGGTTCTCTATCGCCATCTCCAGCATAAATCCTAGCCGTTAAATTAATCTAATGGCCGAGAAATTAGAAATTTAAAAATCGAAAAAAAGGCTTTCAGAACACAGAGGGATGCAAGACGGAGGCATTGAGGTCAAGAATGGATCTTTCCTGCTTCTCCCTTCCACTTCTCCGACTGGATCCGGCAATAATCGCCAAATTGGAACCCGCTCCAGCGTTGCCATCTTGAACTGTCTCAGAGATAACCTCCTTATCTTGGCACTTTACGGTGGCGGAGTATCGTCAGTCGCGAACATAGGCTCCTTGTGAACGACGACGACATGGCTATTCATGAACTCGCAGTAAAGTTTGCTGGTGCCAGCGTGATCGATGGCAATTGCGAGTTAGCTGGAGAAGCAACAGGATTAGGTGGGGAGGGTGGCGATGATGGCGTTGGAGACTACAAAGACGAAACCCCTTTGCAGGGGCGAGTGCACTGGTGCTGGGTTTATCTATCACTGCAAGTACAACAGTGCAGTGGTGGCTCGTAGAAAGACGAACTAAGTTTCACTGTGGCTAGTAGAAAGATGCTGAACAAATGTGATTTGTTTTCGTTTTTTAATTGTTGATTTCCCTGCCGTTAGATTTTTCTAATGGATGAGATTTATGTTGGAGAGGGCTGGAGAGAATATGTTGTGGGAGAGGATCTGTTCTCATACAAGAATGCTAATTTTTGCGTAGCAAAACCAGTGGTTTGCCTAGCAAACATGTAAAAACTTGAAATTTTGTTTTTTCTTCCTCTTCAATCCTAGTCTATTTCAAGCCCTAATATGAGATCGTAATCACACATATAACGCATCAAACACAAACCACACATAAACACACAATCAAACAAGGGAATTAAGGTTTAGGGAAAGTAAGATGTGACATTTTTTTTTCCTGTGCTTGGTTGGCCTATGAGCAAAGGAGGAGCTACAAGGATCGAGCCTACGGAAGGCGATCCTGTTGAGTTCGAGATTGCAACTAAGGAGTGATCTCGATGGATACTCCAATAGTAATAGGATTTTTAGTTGTGTTCAAACGTTATTATTACTATTCCGATGTATTTCATTATAGGGATTATAGTTCTGATTTTTGTGACATTGGGATGAGTTTTTGTTATTCCGCATTTTGATATTTGGTTTTCAATTATAGTGTGATGCGTGTAACTTCTCTTGATGCTATATCCTGTCTTACCTTATTCATATTTGGATGACATATTTAATCGTATGAGGAGTAGCAGATGTCACACGGGAGGATTGACCGGCTGGGTTCGTAAAGCAACTCGTAAGTGCCATATTCTCTCAGCAACATCATTTCAAACTAATTTGATGTACTAAATTGAATATTTAATATTGTTATTTGAATTTTAAATTTTGAAGTCTGAAGTGTAATAAGTTGGATTATGTGAGTTGAATCGTAACTCTCGAATTCTAAATTGCTATTGCAAGGTCAACTGAGTTAAATGCATTATGTGACTGATGAAGCCAATTGGACGAGGATGCGACACATTAGATTTATATGGAGGAAATGCAAAATTTAGTCATAAAGATCGGTGAGAAAGTACAATTGCACCATAAATGTAAGTGATTAAATGTGCATCAATTATCATATAATTATTTCATTACGTTACGTTATTTAATTTTCAAATTTGAATTTTTTGGATTAGGTGAGTTCTAGGGTATGCTTTATGGCCTCCGGTTTGCTAACCAACTTTTCAGTACTTCTCTCACAGTGGAAACTGATTCTTAGGGGTTGACTACTATCATCAAGAAAGGCTTACTATAGCCTCTCTTCAGCCTCTCTTGTATGAGATCCTTCGTTTGATTTATGACATTGGATGAAAAGTGCAAATTAATCATATTTATCGTGAGGCAAATGCTTGCGCTAATGTTCTTACCAAATTGGGGGTACTCTAGAAGCTTCTTTTGGACCATTTTAGACAGGGGCGGCTCCTCTCATTAGTGTGAGGTAGCCATGGCTGCCCCAAAAATTAAAAGAAATTAAAGACTAGGTCTATATATATACAAATCGAAGGTATATATATATGTTTCAATTGTCTGTATTGGTGTAGTGGTTCTCCCTCTTTTTAAAAGTGTCAAAACCTGGGATCGAATCCAGTATTAGTATTTTTTAGTTTTTTGCATATCTATTTTAGATTTGTACGAAAAAATTACTACAAAAATAAGACTCAAATAAGATTCAAATTAAGTGCTTGTGTGTAAAACAAACGGACGAAGCCACTATGTCATCATCACTTATTTTAACTATAGTTAAATATTAATAAATATATTCCTTAGTAATTTGGTCTCCTCAAAAGATTCAGTCTAGCTCCGCCACTGATTTTAGATGATCTCCCTCCTTAGTTAAATCTTCATTTGTATTTTGATGTAGTGAGGTGTATTACCCCTCATCTTTTTCCTTAACCTTGTTGCTAATTCCGTTCATTATAAAAAAATATAAAGGAAAAAAAATCCTCTATGCACTAAGCGATGTATGTTGGTGTAAGACAAAAATATCAACGTTTCTCACCTAAATTCATGTTTATATAATGACCATATACACGAGCTGAGTCACATGAATTGGTGCAATTCAAATATATACTACATAAAAGATTGAAGATAAATGATAATTTGATTCCCAACAGTCCAAAACTTTGGGTGCACATATCTTCAATAGCATGGACATTGTATACACGCTATAAAGATCATCATCTCTCAGTTCAATAGCATGGACATTGTTTTCTCTCCAGTCTGTATTATAAAGAATAAAACTCTAATTTATTAAAATGTATTAAAAATAGTTTTTTTCTAATTAATACGCTTAAAAATTTAATTTTTTCACAAAAATATCCTTTTGTAAATCAACCTCTTGCATAAAAATTGAATTATTTCGTTAATATAAGTCTCATTATAAATAAAAGTATAAATATTAATTAAGTATTTAATATATTTAAGAATTAATGTCATTTCTTATAATTAGAATTAAGAAAAAAAAAGTAGAAAGGAGTAATATTTAATATCTAATAATTAATAATTAATAAAAATAATAAAATAAAATAAAAAGCGATCCTATCCACCAATCAATCAAATGCACAGTGGCAGTGCGGTGTGGATGGATTTGGATATTCCATAATCCATAGGTCCATACCATATTATTACTCGAAAGTGCTCAAGAGTAATTTCACCAACCAAGAAACAATCATTGTGGACACGCGTCACAACTTATATGCCCGGTCACAGAGCCTTCGGTGCGGACAGGGTAAGTTTAGCGGAGCAATGCTGTCCAAACGATGGATGCCACGAAGGACTCCACGTGGCACTAAAGTCCAAATCAGCAGCTCTTTCCCCGTTATAAAACCCAAACTCAACCACTCACCTAATCCAAAACGCTCTCTCTACGAAAGAAAAACCAATCAAAACAATTTAAGAAAAGAAAAATACCTCTCTTTCGTTTTCCTCCACAGCCGGAGAAATGAAATATCCGGCGATCCTAACTTCCCCGTCGATGAACAATGCTCATCTCTCCGATCACCGCCGTCACGTCTTTCACGAAACCTCTGAGCTCGAAATCATCACTTCCTTAGCCTAGAAGAAATTAACACCCGTATATATAGATATATATTAATTTCTTTTTTTTCTTTTTTTTTTTTGACCTTTATTCTGGTTTCGGTGAAGAACATGCCAAACCTGTGAGTCATTGACTGGTGTAGGGAACGATGAATGTGTGTTGACTGGCTTTTGATTTTGACTCGTGACCGTGATGAGGAACTGAAATTTGAAGCTCCGAAAAAAGGAGCATAGTTGAGAGAAAGAGAGAAACAGAGAGAGAAAGAGAGATTACTTTTTTTTTTTTTTTTGCAATTTTGAAAGGGATGGCTCCTTTGAAGATCCAACCTATTGACATCGATTCAGAGAGTGTGAAGGAGGTTCGAACCGAGCCAGTGTCAAAGTGGCGACTGAGAAGGCTCTTCGCGTTCGAGCGGCAGATTCCGAAGAACAACAAAGATGGAGGAGGAGGAGCTGAGTTTGAACCGAGCTCGGTTTGCTTGGCGAAAATGGTTCAGAATTTCATGGAGGAACAGCCGCAGCCGCAGCCACCGCCACCGCCTCTGAGATGTGGTCGCAACCGCTGTAACTGCTTCAACGCCAACAGCTCCGACGAGGACGATTTCGACCTTTCCGGTGGCACAGCCGAATCAGTCACCGATTCCACCGACTCACTCAAGGTATATCAAATTAAACCAAAATTCAGTATCAGAATTTCAATTTTAATTCTGTTTATTTATTTATTTTAATTATTTTTTGTTTGTTTTTGGCAGAGCTTGATTCCTTGTGCTAGTGTTGAGGAGAGGAACCTGTTAGCTGATGCGGCGAGGATTGTTGAGAAGAACGGCAAGGTTTACAAGCGAAAAGACGATTTGATAAAGATCGTCGCAGAAGGCCTTTCATCGCTCGGTTACGATTCTTCCATTTGCAAATCCAAATGGGAGAAAACCTCTTCTTGCCCTGCTGGTACGCTTTTTTCTCTCAGTCTTCTGATTCTCTCATCGAACACAACATCCAAATTGAAAAATTGACTCACTCTGACTTTTCCTTTTCCTTTTTCTTATTCAGGTGAATATCAATTCATAGATGCGATTGTGGAAGGGGAAACGTTGATAATAGACATCGATTTTCGATCCGAGTTCGAGATCGCGAGATCCACGGGAACCTACAAGACCATCCTTCAATCGCTGCCGTACATCTTCGTCGGAAAAGAGCAGCGACTTCGTCAGATCGTGTCCGTCGTGTCGGAGGCGGCGAAGCAGAGCTTGAAGAAGAAAGGGATGCACGTTCCGCCGTGGAGGAAGCGCGACTACATGCTTGCCAAGTGGCTCTCACCCTCCGCTGCGAGGGCAAAGCAAGTTGCCGCGGCGGCGGCGCAGGAAACACCGTCCGCCGAGGCGGAGAGTGATTCCGGTGAGTTGGAGCTGATTTTCGGCGAGAAGGCGGAGGAAGAGGCGGTGGTAGTGACTCCGGCGTGGCAACCGCCGGCGGTGAAACCGAAGAGTGTTGAGAGAGGGACGAAGGTCGTGACCGGATTAGCCTCCCTCCTCAAGGACAAACCATAGAAGAAAATTTTGTTCGCTGTTTTTTTTTTTTTTTTTGAATCCTGGATTAAAAAATTAAAAATATAAAGAGAAATTTTCAGATAAGGCTCTCTTCTTTTATTTTTTTAATTACTTTTTTTTGTTCCTTCCTTGTATTTTTTGGTTTACAAGGAAAACCCTGTAAGAAGCAACTTCTTCTTTTTCCTTTTTTTTTTTTTGGCACAATGTAAGAAGCTCTCATTCTCCGTGATAAAATAAAATACTAGTTGAAATTATTATTATATCTAAATTTCAAAAACCCGGAAAAACACCTGAGGTTGCATGCATGGCTGAGAGATTCTCTTGCTTCGATTTCCCAAATGTCAGTAGCCCTCTGCTTAGGATTTTTTTTTAATGATTTTGAATGGCAATTACACTTTTATCTTAATTTATTATTATTATTATTGGTTACTGAATTAAAATACGTGAGTTTGTATGAAAAAATAATATAATTATTATTTTAAAAAATATTTATTTTGTTACAGAATTATTAAACAATGTTTTTAGAGTATTTATTAACAAGACTCTTATTATTATTATTAGTAATTGTTTCTTGGGGAGGGTTGGTTTGTTACTTTGTTTCATGATGGAGAAATTGCAGAGGGGGGAGTCACACTTCCCACCTTATAATTTTAAAAATTTTCGGCATTGAGGAGTTACAATTTACAACGCTGCGGTCGCTTGAAGGGAGACAAAGGAGGATGAAACTTTCCTTTCTTAAATTTTCTCATCTTTTAATGAACATTGGATTAATTGATTAAACTAGTGCCTTTTTATTTTGCATTATAATAATACAAAGATCGAGAGAATTGTAATACTAGTATTCTGTAGATATTAGTATAAAAAATAAAATTATAATTCTAATTGACTAAGAAATTATATTAAAATTTATTTTTCCTAATTAATATTTTTAAAAGTTGAGTTTTTTTTCCAATACTGCTCTTTTTATAAAATAGTATATAATTAATGTATAGGAAGTAGATATATCTCGTTAATATAAATCTCGCGTTAAATAAGAGGTTAAAAATGGAATTAACAGTTAATGCATTATAAAATTAATGTTTGTTTTTTATAAATATTACCAAGAAAAAGAATAAATTTATTTCTTATAATATGAACAAGAGGGAGTATATTTGAAGGCAAAGATGGAGAGGATAGAAAATTTTCTATTAATAATCATGATTTATGTGTAATGATAGTTAATAAGATTCCGTAAAATAAATTTGGACCAAATTTTTTTAAAGTGAATATGGTATGGTGAGGTCTTATCAAAACGTTGGATGAGGATGCGGGGAAAGGAGGAAGGCTTGTGGCATCTCGACTTTGATGAGTTTTGGAAATCAAGAAGAAACCAAACCAATTGAAAAAGAAAATGGTTTTTCTCACGTCACCAACTTTGCACGGGTTAAAATTAACTATTAATTATTTACTATTTTTTCTTAATTATTTTTCTATTTGATGAGAAGAAATTATTAAATAAGAAAATAGATAATTAATAAAAAAATAGATAGTTAATGAATCTTTAGGTTTCTTAATTATTTTTCTATTTAGTGAGAACAGATTATTAAATAAGAAAATAGATAATTAATAAAAAAATAGGTAGTTAATGAATTTTTTAGGTGTGTATGGTTGATCACAATAGAAAAAATAAAAGAAAAAATAAAGGGAGGGGTATAGCAAATAATTATTATTGGTATTAAAAAAATATTTCTTTATTCTTATTTTATCTTAAAAACTTTTGAACTGCTGCAAAAGTAAAAGAAAAAAAGTGAAAAAGCGAAAACCTCTACTCTACTCTCCTCCTTTTTCTCACCAAACCGAACTCCCATAAAAGAAACCTGACAGAATATGCTTAATTTTATCTGTTTATGCCTTTATGGTATTGTGGTGTTACATTTTTTTCGATAATGACAATGATGATGATGATGAAACAATTTTTAACCCCGATGGTTAAAAACATAAACAAGTGATCAGTGTGGTGTGAAAATTTTAGCGTAAATAATCATTTTGGTTCCGAAACGTGTGAGATGCTTTTTTTATAGTTTCTAAATATGTCAAAATTTTTAAAATATCCCCAAATGTGTCTTTGGTTAGTAATTTTACGGACCAAACCAATTAACAAAAGACATATTTGAGGATCAACTGATTAACAAAAGACATATTTGAGATCTAAACTGACTAAAAGAACATATTGGGAGATGTTTATATAATTTTGATAAATTCAGATACCACGTGATACCACAGTAATAACACCTCCCGTATTCAAGAGCAATTTACTGTGACTGATAAGAAAATTGACAAGGGTCGGATTGGTTGGCACAAAACCACAAATGGTCATTTCAGTTACCTTAGCTCCTCCTCTCTCTACCCAATTTGGTGCTTTATAATTTTTCAAGCCAAAGACTCCAATATACACCCTTCGTCGTAATATAAGTGTTACATTTATAAAAAAAATTAGTCATAAAATAAGTATTATATTAAGTTTTTAATATAATATTAATTAATTTTTTTTTAATTTTATCTTCAAATTAATATTGAGTACATTACTTTCAAATTATTATACTCTACTATGTATTTATGACAATTATTAATACACAATGGTTAATAAAGATAATTTTGTAAAATTATTACACTCTTTCATTTATTTATAGATTCTCCTTAATATGTGTGAAACTTCATAATGTGACACTTATAATAGAATGGATGGAGTATGTGCTTAGAAAAATAATGGGTGGACACCCATTCATCCCTTCAACACCAGAGAGAGAAATAAATAGAGAGAAGAGTGATAGATGTGATAAGTGAGTGATGTGTTAGGAAAAAGAGACGTAAAGAAAGAGAAATATTAGATTGGGTGTTAAAATTTCTGGGGTGTTCAAAAATCTGATCTCATGTGCTTAAAAAAATGGCTTAGTTATAATTTCTGAGTTGTATTATATATTTTAATAAAATTTTACCTTTTGTGTATATATTTCTCTTTACAGAATTTGAGAAAATTTCCCGTTCGTTCTACTAGTAATAACTTGGATAATTTGCTTTTTTTCTTTTTTTGTGACGACTCCGGTACCTTTTTAATTTTGTTGGGTATCGGTATCCAAGTGAGTTAGATCAATAAAATAATACTCATTTTTTTTTCCAATTTACCACGTCCTTAATGATATTCTTATGTCTAAACATTACGCATATAAAATGTATACATAATCACCTATGTTCACAAATTAATCCCTAAACTCAAGCTTGTTGTTGTTTAACTATTTTTTTGGCTTTAAATAAGCCCTTTTATTGGTTGGTCGTGATACCTTCTTTTCATGATGGTTGGTTGTGATACTTAAATATTAGAACATAATTGTTGTGATATTTTGTTTGCTTTATATCTAACGATAAACGTTGAATATGAAAGAGAAAGAGCAATAGATTATAAATTTGTAAAATATATTTGAAACACTAAAATAATTATTCATAAATTTACTAGTTACTTTTTAAAAGAATAAAAATATGTGTCTTAACCGTTATATGAAAAATATAGAATACGTAGACAATTTATATTAAAACGCTTAACATGGGTATCAGTACCCAACTAATTTACAGGGTACCGAAGAATTTTTTTTTTTTTTTGGTAAATAATTTGCTTTTTTTCTTTCTTGATAGAATTATGATAACATTATGTTGTAAACATAAATAATTCACAATCATTGCGGTGGGTCCGCTTGTAATCCATTGTGATGTGCAACGGACAAGATAATACTCCATTTGAAAAAATTACTAATTTTTATATCTCATTTATAATTTATAAAGTGAGCTGGGCCCATCACAAAGCTCTTCTGTCAGAGAATATGGGTCCCCCTTCTTTTCTTTTCTTTTCTTTTTCTTAAATAAATTTAAACACGATTGATAAAAAAACCTATTTTCTTTGTAATATTAAATTAAATATTATAATTAATAGTAGCCTCATGAAAGCAACCGCCGGACCTAACAAAGTCTAAAATAGCATCTATATGAAAAAAATGTAAAATAGCAATGTTATTAATTTTATTTTACTGTTTGTTTGTTGCCCGATAAGTGAATATTTGATTGTCATTGAGCTTGCCCAAGCCACACGAAAACCATCATGTGTTTATATCAAAAAAAAAAAAACTATGTGCAATTGAGATGATAAAAGATTGCGGAGACATTTGATGTGTAGGGACATGGGTTCGAATTCCTACGATATCTCTTTTTTCCATGTCATGTGTGTGAGTCTTACCGCTAAGCTCTTAAAAAAAAAAATTAAAACATCATGTGCTCTTGAGCTCATCCCTATGGTAAGCACTTGTGGGGATATTGGCCCTTTGATAATACTACTTGATGAACATGATGATTATGATCATGATTTATTTATTTGTAAATATGAATAATAATAACCATCATAATTAATGAGTTGCCGCTTTATGGAGTGTGGCACAAATGTTGAGGAATGTACCTAATAGAGGGGGGGGGGAGAGAAAAAGAGTGAGAGTTTCAGGAAAAAAGAAAGCAAAGTGTAGAGCCTTTATCCAATGGTGATTTGACATGTCTATTTTGTTTGGAGGAGTCAGTCAGAACTGCAACTGAGGAGGGAGAGAGTGTTTTCTTTGTTTATTATTGCTATTGATATGATATGATAAGGATGCACTCTGACATGGCCCAATGTATTCTATATTATTAAGTATGCATTCCCTGACATGTGGTCCTCTTACTGTTATACACCTTGTATAATTTGTTTTTAGAAAATACGGTTAATTAATTAAATATTTTTAATTTCTTTGGGGAATATGGGTAAGACAATTTGTTTTAAAATAGAGAATGAATTTTAAATAGCCCATCAGCTTGCATTTTTTTTTTTTGGTGAAAAAATCATCAGCTTGCTTTTAAATTTGGTTTACGTGTTAATTTGGCAATGATTTTTGGTCATGGTATAATAAATGACTCATTCAAGGCATAATCCGCGGTATTCATCTGGAGGGTTATCTTTAAGTTGCTTCTAACTATTGGTTTATCCAAAGTATAAAGCAAAAGAAAGAATGAAAAATTATTTCAAATTCCCAAAGAAAAGTGACCATTTCCATTATATACTACTACTATAATATGTATGGCAATAGCACCGAATGTGTAGTTCATATATAGAGTTAATCATCCAAAACCAAATTTTGGAGTTATCGTGCCACTTCCAAGTTGCACAATTGAACTACAAAGGCATGTTCTGTTCTAAAAATAGGACTTGTTGTAACAAGAGAATTCTTCTACATTTATTGCGTCAAGATAACACAAGTTTAATTATTATATCAAACCACGCAGTACGATCTATGTTTATAAAATTGAGGTGATTGATATGTTTATAGGTTGCTTGCATCAAGATAGCACAGCTTAATTGGTGGTTACGTACTCGTTTATATTTATTATTAATTATGATCTTTATAAGATCTAGGTTCCAAACTTGATGATCACTCCTCTTGGTATTTTGTACTTACAATAATATCAGCGACAAAATGTTGTTTTCTTAGGAGGTTTTTTTTTTTTTTTGGTTTTTTGGGGATGATTTGTAAATTAATCAATGATGGTAAATAGTGTAATTATTTTCGCCCCTATTCAAACAAATTAATAGGATGTTGAGTTATCCGCTTGATGGTAAAATGGGTGTACTAGTAGACCAGATTCATGATATGTATCAGAGTTTGGTGCCTTCATATGTGATTGCATGACATAATCAACCTAATTTTAGGATTAAATTTATTAAGAGACAAGCTAATCGGGTTGTCCACGTAGTTGCGGGTGTTGTCCATGCTTTGCCTTGTCCATTTATTTTTGATTATATATCTAATTGTATTTGCTCTTTGATTCTTAGTGAAACAAGTTACATTCCTTAGTAAAAAAAGGATGTTGAGTTATCCAGAAATTAGGATAAACCGCTTATTTATATTCACTACAACGGAATGTTTAAAAGATAACGACACTTTAAGTAGTGCTTACAATGGAAGTGCTACTTGAAATAAGGTAGAAAACTTTTAATAGCGCTTTATTAAAGAGGCGCTGCTGAAGGATAGAGGTAAAAAAAGCGCTTACAAAGAAAAACACTACTTTAGCTAATAAACAGCGCTTCAGAACACGAAACGTTGATTTAGATGATAGAGGAATAACCAGCGCCTATGTGGGGAAGTACTGTTTAAAGTTGTACTAAAAGAATAAATAATGCTTAATACTGGAAGCGATAATTTTGGTCCTAACAATAAGCAGCACTTCCTATATGAAGCGCTGCTTATTCTCCATAAAAAAAACCAATGATTCCCTATTAATTATTTCATTCTGTTCAAGCGAGAGCCCTAAAGACAACAAATCTCTGAAGAAGAAGAAGAAGAAGAAGAAAGAGAAGAAGAACGAGAAACACGAGAACGATGTCGTTTCTGAGATGGAGGCACTGAGCTCGAAGAGCAAGAGCAAGAAGGGTTCAAAGGAGAGCAAGAAGCGAAAGAAGTGTTCTGATGAGGAAGACGGGGAGGAGAAGAGTGATACTAGCTCGAAGCTTGTGGAGCTCACCGAGGAAGGTTCTAGAATGAAAGCGAGTAAAGAGGAGAAGAAGAAGAAGAAGAAGAAGAAGAAGAAGAAGAAGAAGAAGAAGAAGAAGAAGAAGAAGAAGAAGAAGAAAGCGAGAGTTGAGGAAGACGACGAAGTAGCAGAGGTTGAGAAGAAGCAAGATCCGAATGCGATTTCAAATTTTAGAATATTGGAACCGTTGAGGAAGAAGTTTCAGGAGAAGGGGATCGAGTCGTTGTTCCTAATTCAAGCCATGACCTTCAATACCATCCTCGATGGTTCCGATTTGGTTAGTGAGTTGACATGTTTTCATGTTTTGTCTCTGTGTTGATTTTCCGAATTTTTCTCTAAACCCTAACTAGTTTTGAATATTCTATTTGATGTGTGATTTCAGTGAATCCGAAAATACCAGAAACTTCCATTTCATCGTCTTGTGTGATTCCAGATGTGTGATTATGTTTCGTCTCTGTGTTCGTGAAATTGCTCAAGATGAAATTGTTCCATTCCAGATGTGTGATTCTGTTTCGTCTCTGTGTTCTTGCGCGATTGAAATTAGGATGTTTTGGCTTGGAAGAATTCTAATTTTGTTTCGTCTTTGTGTTCGTGTAATGCTGGAAAAAAAGGGGGGAATAAATAGCACTGCATTTTTGTAACACATTCAACAGCGGCTGAGTAAACAGTGCTTTTAAGTGCTATTTAAGGCAAAAATTAAGCGCTATTTATTCCCAAATTTGTTGTAGTGATTATAACAAGTCAAACATAAAATAAAATTAATAAATAAATAAAATTAAGACAGCCACTAATGTTTGCATATAGTTAGGGTGTTATACATGCCCCAAATTGCAAAGAGGTCTCTAGTCCATGGTGTAAAGTAGTTTATTTTACAAAATCTATAAAAAAATATTGTATAATAGATAGAGATTAACTTATCTATATTTATTATATTGTTTACATTTTACATTGTTTTAAACTCTTCTTAGAAGGTGGAGGGATATCTATGTGACACTGGAACCAGATATTTTGAATAAATTTCATTACTTATAGAAAAAAATAGATAAATTTTATACCTACATTCATTTATATTTTATTAATTAATTAATTTAAAAAATATAAACAGATTTTAAAAAATAATAGTATGATTTGGTAATATGAAAAAAATATGAAGGATATTTACTCCATAAAACATATTTACACTGTTAATTTTTTTTTTTTTTTGCAAAAGTATTTACATTGTTAATGTATAGTCACTAAACTTTAAATAAGGATAATTATATGCGATAAAAATATAATACAATGAAAAGGCATAAATAAGCTTTTAGTCTTGTTGGTATCCAAGTGTAAGATAAGTCTCACATCGCCTAATAATAAACAAAATAAAGACTATATAAGATGTTAGACCTATAAACCTATCACCTTAAAGTTTTAGGAACAAATATGGTCAAAGTCTCTTACTACATCCAAAAAAAAATATAAATATTAAAAAAACCCAACAAATCCCTATAAAATATGTCCATTTTATCGTTTTGGTATTTATTTTTTTAGTGTTTTTGTCCCTCTAAAAAAATTCTTACATTTCCATCCATGTCATTAGCATTTCCCTGTTAAGTGATGCGGAGGCTGAGAGTAGTCCAACTCACTATGCCACGTGACACCATCTTAAGCCACATCACATGCTCACATTAGTGCCATGTCATCAGTCATCCTAAACCCTAAACCTCTCTCTCCTCCCTCTCCATCTCACCTAATATCTCCCACTTTCCTTTCCCCTTTCCAACAACTGTAACGCCCCAAATTCCCTAAGTACAGTTCGAGAATAAATTGTGAGAAGTTGTGTGATTGTATTTAAGCTTAATTTGGTTTCAAATTGAGCGAATATGATTGCATAAAGTTTTAAGGTGTAATTTGTTGATTTTGATTTAAGAAATAAGTTGGATTTAATCTTAAAATGATTGGAAGTATTGATTTGGAGTTAATTGAAGTTAGTTTAGGGAGTAAGACTCAAGATTGGTGTTAAAATTCAATTTTTATGATTTTAGTGCAGTGGGAATCGATTCACACAATTTCAATCCTCTGGGAGTCGAATTGGAGGTTCAGTGAATCGATTCACTCAAAAACAAGTCACTGGGAGTCGAATTGGGAGCTGTAGGAATCGATTCACTCACTTAAATTCGAGCTGTCACATTTTTTCCTGTGTGAATCGATTCACACATAAGCTGTGAATCGATTCACAGCCTATAATTTGTTTAAAAACGCAGCAGAAACAATAGAACGTGAAATGAGAGAAAAAAGGGGAAGAAAAGAAGGAAAAGGGAAGAGAGAAAGAGAAGAGGTGAGCTAGGCTTTTATGATTTGAGAAGGATTGAAGAGATTCTTGTTGGATTTCTTCAATCTCTTGCTTGAATAGAGAGTTAGAGAGTTGAGATTTAGTGTTGGTGAAGATTTGGGTGGAACCCTAATCAAGAGGAAGAAGAAGAACGTGAAGAAGGAGGAGAAGAGGAATGAGATCGAGCTTCTACCAAGATGGCTCGAGTTCTTGGACTTGAAGAAGAAGATTGAAGGTTGTAGCTCAAGATTTGGGAAGATCTGAAGAAGTCCTAAGTTGGGAACAAGGGAGAAAACGTGGAGAAGAGCAAGGAGGGCCAAGCTCTATCATTCTAGCTCAAGGTCTTGAAGAGTAAAGGTGAGTTCTTCATCCCTTAGGTGATGGCAATCATAAGTCCCACATATAGGAATTTCTTTCCTTTAGTAAATGTGAACCCTAGGTTTAAGTTAGGATTTTGAGTATCCATATGAAGTAGAGTCTAATTTTACTATTGTTATGATTTATAGTAGGTTTAGTTAAAAAGAGGTTGGATGGCTGCCCCCAACCCCCCACAATTGTGTGTATATTTGATGTTTTACTCCCTTGTTAGCTCCATAGAGCTCCAAGGGGATGAGTTTGATAAATGTGTTGTCCACTAAATTGGTCAGTTTGAGGCTTGTCCTTGAGCCCTAAATTCATAGCAATAGTGTTGATTGAAGGGTTAGAATGAGTTGATGATAGGTTGATTGAATTTCATGATGTGTCAAATGTCTTGATGGTTAAATGTTATTAAGACTGATGTTTGAAATGTCGGGTCTTTTTGGGTGAAAAAGGGTCGACTGCTGACCCCCACACCGACATATGTTTGGATTTCCTTCATTTTTTTCTCCATGGAGGTGATTTTGAAGTGATGTGTGTTTTGGCTAACAAATATACATGAGTGAGTACTTTAGTATTCCTTACCTATATTTGTGAGTCAAGATAGGGGTTATGATATGTACGATGTTGCCCCTAATGCGAGTTCCACAGAACTCCACTTGGAATGTTTAACTCAAGTTAGAATGTTTGAAAACATGAGAAATAGATAAGTTTAAAGATGCATGATGTGAGATTAAGTTACTCAGATACATGTTAAGTTAATTTCCTTGATTTTCTTTTGAATATCATTGGAGATAGTTTGATAGTTGAATGATTGAATTGCATATTCATTTCATTATATTCATGTATTGATAATGCATATGTTAGGATTAGGACACTTAAAAGATACCAAGATTCCTCATAAGAGGAGATGTACGGTATGGTTAGTCTCGTGGGACACCACTTGGAGGTTAATGACGTCTAACCACCATACAGTTGAGTGGGGTCTATGATCTAAGGCATACGACCAAATCCAACAACATAGATTCCGGGTCGAATATCGATTTGACCATATGGGAATAGTCCTGACGTGCTATGCACGAAGTAATGAAGAACTATATGTTCTTATTTATAGTTGCATTGCATTTCATTTTAGCCTTGCTAAGTAAAAAGTAGAAAAAGAATGTTTATGTGAGTTATGTGATTTACTTTGCCTTGCTATGTTTAGTTTTCTCTCAAGTGTGATACATAGTGTATTGGACCGTGGATTATCATGTCCGGCAATATACTATGTTATTTAAGTATATATTGGACTGGGATAATTACGACCAGCAATATACTAAGTAAGTCTAAGTGTCTAAGTGTATGTTGGACTGGAATAATTATGGCCAGCAATATACTAAGTTTAAGTTCAAGTTAGTGCATTCTAGGGCTTCAAGTTTAGGATGCCTAGCAAGTATTATGTTTTGAAGCTAGTCTTAGATTTAGAGGAAAAGTAGGTGTTGGCAGTAATGCCTTAGATAGTTTTAGTACTATAGTAGGATCTGACGAGAGAATAGTAAGGAGTCCGTGAAGGGCTCACTGAGATTTTTAATCTCGCCCCGTTCCTTTTTATTTTTTTCAGATAAACAGGTACCAAAGACAGATGAGGCGAAGCTCCAGGATTGAGACTCATAGATTAGGTTTTATGTTGTAATGGAATTTTGATATTCTAAGAATTGTATAAGTTGTAATCTATTTATTAGATTTATGATTTAAGTTTTAAGTTTATGACTTGGGATTACTGTAATCAAGTCCGTAAATTTTTACTAATTCATGTGCTTTAATGTAATTTGTCGTACTTTCAATTTATGTTGAGGTGCAGGTGTTACATTATGGTATTAGAGCAGTTTGATCTTATCAGACTGTAAGTTATGAGTCTGGGGGTGACTCAGTTTAAGAAGTGTCAATTTAGTCCTTGTAGGACTGTAGTCTGTTAGCCGAAACTTTTCTTTGTTCGAGAATTTCTCTCTGTATTCTTATACCTAGTATGGAATATTAAGCCTGATCAACTTAATACTTCGTACTGTGTATGTAGAATAGAGTGGACGGAGCTGGCGAATGGGGGAGAGGACCGAATAGGAGCGCGAACTCTGAGAAAGCTTAATGGATAAGGATGATGCGGAAGAGAAGGAATGCATGCAAGAGCTCCCAATAAATGAGAACCTTCAGAAATACCGATAGAGGGAAACAAGTTCCCACCTCTCCAGAACCATGAGTTAAGAAATGTTTTAAGTGTGGTCGGAGCCACAAAGGCGAGTGTTCGACTGGACGAATCATGTGCTAGTGGTGCCGTCAACCGGGACGCTCTGCAAGGAATTAAGAACAACGAGCAAGGAAGGAATTTTAATTGTAAGGTTTCAATCGACTTCGGATGGGCGTTTGTAATCGGTTAGGGTTATAACCCTTGTTAATTTATCAAGTTGTTTGGCCTAACCCATTATGAATGGATCCAAGATTGATTGAGATCCTATGATCATACCTAAGTGATCCATAGTATTCTAAGTGATTAGTAGTCAGGATAGGAAGTGAGGTGTGGATAGGCCACTCACTTCAATACCTAAATAGCAACATGGAACCTCAAGGGTGACCAAGCACTAGAGGAGCACATAGAAACCCTAAATGTTTTAGGTATAATGACCCTAGTTGGGTAACTAGCCTAGAAGTGGACTATAGTTTTCGAACTATGGGAGTTATATGCTAAAGCCAAGTCGGCGGAAGTTCAAGGTTATTATTGTCTGCATTTGATCTAATCGGCCAGTGCATGAGGTGAATTAGTTTGACCAATCATAAACTATATCTTAGCCAAATAAGAATCTTATTTGGAATGAGATTTAATCTATTGTTGGGTAATGAAATCACCAAATTCTCATGACATTTAGTTCATCTGCAAAGATTAATTCCTTTCTGGGTTTCCAGTGATTTAGAAGGAGTAATGAAACCAGATCAGGTTTAGAGAGATTGATTGCTCCCAAGAATCTCAAGGATTCATTTTCTCGATACTAGATGGTCCATTAGATATTAGACCCGGCGACGAATATGCAAATCCCAATTGCTATTAGATATGGCAACGTGGACTTCTGGTTTAGATTCTAATTGAACTAAGATAGGGGAATTGGTCCCTCAAGTTGAAGAGAGTAGTAGTAAGTTTAGCTAAGAATGTAAGATCATGTGCATGACTTAATCGGAGGATCTCTAAGATGAGAAATTATAGCAAGAAGATTCGTTGGCTTGGGTCTGATGTGATTCTAATTAGCTACTTACACACTGCGTTTCCAACCGAGTGAGACCTAGTCCTCGGGTGAGACCTAGTTTGTAACCAACTAGTGAAAATCAAGTCAGTCTAACCAACAGACACATTTCAGGAGCTGAGCAACCCTAGAGTTTCGAACTGCCTAGGCCAAGTTGGGTATAAGACCAAAGTGTAGTAATATAAGAGATGGGTACCAATTCCCTAAGTTACGGAAAAAGGTATTTGAGGAAAGAATTTCCATTTGTAACATAGGAATGAAGTTGCGGATGGAAATTTTTCAAGGTACGTATTAGTTACCTCAAGATGACAATCTTACTTTGATAAGCTAGTTGACCAATGAAGAAGTTATGGAACCACCAATGGTAGTATGGAATGCTGTTTTGGGCGAACTTCCAAAGAGTATTCGTAGAAAAGTACCTTTAAAGGAGTCTAAGGAGATAAAAGGAGCAATATTGTTACCATCACAATTCCACACAATCTTTTTAATTTTCTCTTCTGAGAATGGGGTTGTCAACACACTATTGTCTTCATGTGAAATCTTCAAGGACTCGATGCCATCCAATACTAGCCTTTGCCATTCTACTTCTTTAAAGGAATTCTGAAAATGACTCTTTATAATCTCTTTCTCCTCCTTTACATCTTCAATCCATTCACCATTAACCTTTAACCCAGTAATCTGATTTCTCCTCCTCCTACCCTTCAAGCAAGCATGAAAGAATCTCGAGTTGGTATCACCTTCAAATGCCCACCTTGCCCTTGATTTTTGATAACAATATGCTTTCCTTAGCATGTAATTGTTTCTAGAATTCAACAGTTAGCAGCTTTCATTTTTCAGCATCCACCAAGCCCCCTTCATCCATAACCTCATCTAGTAAATTCATTTCCTTCACTATTTTGTCTATGTTTAAGTCCAGTATCCCATTCGCCTCCTTGTTCCGTATTTTCAAATTATCTTTCAATATCTTCAAATTTTCTTTCACAATAAACCCTTTCCAACCGTCAACCTTACAGCCCTCCCAACATTTCTTCACAAAGCCTTGAAATTCCTTGTGTTCCATTCAGTAATTGTTGAACTGGAATGGTTTTGGACCCCAGTTTTGGTCCAAATTTTTTAGCCACACCGGGCGGTGATCAGAAATATTCTTGTTTCCCACCCATTGTGCAACTACTTGCCACTCATCCAACAGCTCCTCAGATAATAGAAATCTATCCAACTGACTCATGGATTTGTCGTCACTATTGAACCACGTGAACCTTTTCCCAAGACACGGAACATCAAGCACCTCCATTTTTGCCACGAAATCCCTAAATGCGTCTACCTCAATTTGGCAATTGTTTCCATTAGATCTGCCTTTTCTTTCATTAAACGATAATACCGCATTGAAATCTCCGGCTAAGCACCATTTCCCCCTTGGAAAATCCATCTTAGACATAATAAGATCCTTCCACAACTGCTTCTTTCCATCCATGTTACACGAGGAGTATATGTTTACTATATAATGTGGGAATGAATCTCCAACTGATATGCAAATACCCAAGAAACTAGTACCAGCAAACTGAAAATTTAGTTTAAACAGATCAGATTTCTACATAATTATTAATCCACCCGACATGCCTTCTGATGCTTTCGCAACCCATTCAACATCAACTCCACTTCTTCTGATACCCAAGAAACCAGTACCAGCAAATTGAAAATATAGTTTAAACAAATCAGATTTCCACATAATTATTAATCCACCCGATAGGCCTTCTGATGCTTTCGCAACCCATTCAACATCAACTCCACCCTAAATTCCTTCAATCAACAAATTATTAATTGTTTGACACTTGGTTTCCGGAATTAAACAGAATTCAAAGTTACCTGATCTGATAAGACTTCGAATTTTGCTCCTCTTAGCCCTATCTCTCAGCCCTTTTACATTGTATGAAATTATCTTCATGATTGATCTGCATTGGCCTCCTTCTGCACCTCGACATCTCTATCTTTGTCTTCGATGGCTATAATTTGTTCCACGTACATGTCATCTTTGACGTATCTGGCCAGCCCCAGCTTTTTTGCACCAGTCCATATCTTTGCCGCAACATGCTTCTGCTGATTCTCCCAAAATCTTGCATTACCACAGTTAAAGTCAATTGTAGAGATGGATTCGCAACATAGGACAGTACCGCCTGAGATATGTGATGTTTCTGCACTGTGTCCATCACAGGCCGCACTCACCTCTTGTTCTACAACCTCTCTGTTTTCTTTTCCTTCTTGCTGTGGCATTTGCTAGGTCAAGCTATGAATTAGGGAGTGGTAAGGAGGATGTGGGTCAGGTCACTAGTGGATCGACTTTTCCATCATGTTGGGCCTTATCCAGGGATGATTCATTTACAATAGGGAGTACTATTGGGCTTACACTAATATCATCTCCTTTAGTTACTGGCTGGCTCTCAAGTGTTACTTGTTTTTTTATTTTTTTATTCACAGATCATCATTGTCAATTTTTTTTTTGGCAACTCAATGAAAGAAAAATATAAAGAGACTAAAGCAATTAGTCGAGGAGTGTTGCATCCCATTACATCATATATCATAGTGAATTCTAAAACTAAACTTCGGGGAAGGCTTATCAATCAAACTCAAGTAAAAAGAACCCGCATGGCAAGAATGAACGCTCAACAAATGTCCTAGCAATAAATATGCCGCACATACAAAATCTTGCAAAATGAAGTAGGGTAGCAATACTAAAGCATTCCAATATGGCATGCAAAGAATCTGAATCACTTGCATCAAGAGAGGTTGAAGAGATGAGGTAGCATTGGTGTCATTATGCACAACATTGATAATGACTTGTGAATCTATTTCAAAAATGATAAAAGGGAGACTAAGGTTGCGAACTAGCTTGATGACCAAAAGGAGGTTCCATAGCTCCATTGAAACAGCACTACATGTTCCAATATTACAGTGGATTCCTTTTATGAATTTACCTTTGCACTCATGAGTTAAACCTCCACAAGTAGAAGTTGCTTCCCTTTTCTTGTGAGATCCATCAACATTTACTTTAAAGGTGTGCTCATGAGGAGGCAACCAAGCTACAATAATTTATTTCTTGGAACCCTCGAAGTACACTAGAATGGGCTTAGCTATTCATTCGCGATCAGCTTTGCTTACTTTTAACAGTGAAAATGAGTGCAGAGCCAATATTTGTTTTGCCTTAAAAAATGAAGAGATTGTGGTATTTCCACAATGCCCAAGCCGTAACTAGAAAGTAGTTAGGCCGATGATGAGACGTAGAACCATTCCCCTCAGTGGAGAGATTGCACAACATCCAGTCGTCAAGACCTGGACTAAAGAATTTTATCCAATGCTTAGGATTGGTTAAATGATCCCAATAATCATCCACTTAAGCCAAATTTTGGTGTTTCTTCCCCGTGTTTCTCCTTTGTCTTCGTCTCAGTCCAATTTCAGGTTTCCAATTTGTTTCAGATGAAGGTGTCATCAGTAAATAAGAAAATGTTGGGGGATAAAAACGATAAAGAAACCAACATAATATTATTTGTTTGGAAATGGATTGAAACAGCGACAAGCAAGTCAATCCTTGAGATCCACCTTTGGACCCCTTTTTAATGGGTTCATATTTGGGGCCACCATTTAAAACACACATATATAAAGTATGTATTTTAAAAAGTAATGCACTTTACCACTTTGATTGCTGTTTGTTCAAACAAAATTAGGAAAATAATTATAAAAAGTATAAAATATGAAAAGTCAATAAAGATATGAAAGTAAAAAATGAAAAATTGAAAAGATAAAATAAAATTACAGTTCAAATAAATTAGAAAATAAAATGAAAATTTAACAGAGGCCATAGGACAACTTTAGTGAAATTTTTATACTATGCTAATAAGTATGCCATGCAATGCATGGGTGTTTATGTGAAATAAGAAATTAAACGAAAAATATTTTTAAAACATTTGATTTATTATTAAAAAGTTATTATAATAGTTTTGAAACAAAAAAAATACAGATATTTATAAATTTATAATATATTGAATGTTTAATTAAATAAAATAAATTATTAATTCAATAAAAATTTAGAAAATAAAAATTGTTTATGATTGAAAATATAGCTGAATGATCCAATCATAGACTCACGCGTGCCCAAAAATTATATCAATCATATAATAGGAGCTTGGTTCACCAATCACCAAGTTTTCATATTAATTCCAAAGGGAAAGTAGAAATACAGCACTCTCAATCAATTTCAAAAATCAACGTTTAATGACCCCACGCGCACAAAATGAGCTAATCAATGTCTAATATACAACATATAAATTTCACTTCTCTTATTTGTTTTATTATTATATTTTGATTCTTTGGGGGGTGAATAATTTAGGATTGGTCCACTCTTGTGGTGTTCAGACCACAAGATGCAACCCATTTTACTAATTAATGTTACTGGGAAGCCAGGACTGACTAATTGAGTCATATGTGACAAAATTGATGACAAATTGGAGAAAGAGACTTCTTCCTTCAATTGAATATCCATTATATCAAAGGACGATCAAATTAATGTGATTCCATCCCACCCGAAACGTAAATCAACGGTAGCCTCTTATATTATTATTATTTTTTTAAATTTAGTTTCTGTATCTTTTGTATAGATTGATTGTTCTTCCATCATTTGTCAAGCCAAATCACCATTCGAAATGGCAAAAAGAAAAACAAATTTTTATGCGGAAAACCACCATGGAGAAACTCTAAACCAATGAGCTGCATTTGGTAAAATGTTGCTTTCTAAAATGTATGCAATGAATGAGAGAATATAAAAAAAATTAAAAAAAAAAGTAAAATGTTGCTTTCATTTAAATTATTGATTAGACGAAATTGGGCTGTGTGAGTTTTTGGCTATTAGTTATTATTACCCTCTGAGGAAATTCAATGCTTTAAGTTTCATCAGCTATGTATTGTTATGTGTACTTAGTGTGGGGAAGCAATACAATCAACATCAATAAGAAAATAGCATAAGATTCATTAACTTATTTGAATAGAGGACAGCTTGCATCACTGCTTTGGGAAAGTATTATTACAGGAATCAGAAACAACCAGGAAAATAAAAAAAGAAAGAAAAAATAGCCTTAGGATCACTTTGATCATCATGAGTTTATGCATATAATGCTTGCCTTCAATGTTCTGCTGCTCCATCTGAAGGAATCCTAGAAGCCAGTGGCATCATTATTATGATCCTTATGAAGTAAATAAAGGATTATTAGAAAATAAAGATTTTCACTCTTTTAATTGATTGCTTTATACATATATTTGTACTAGTGCTTGTTAGCACTGCCCTTTTAACATGTTTGCCATAATGAAGTGACCATTATCTTGTTATCACTTTCATAGTTTAGGCCCATTTACTTTTTTTTTTTAACGTTCCATTTGGTTCATGAAGAATCTAGTTTCTGCCACTGGGAATATGCCAAAGTAGCAGTCATGTCACATTGGCACAGACCAGAATTACTCTCCAGCTCCTATTATGTTATTGTTATGTAGTTAGTTGCCTTTTCGGGGCACTGACAGTAGGCAGTGCTACTGGGATTTCATAAGATAACAAAGGTTGAAGTGTCCCCACAGAAAGAATTAATTAAATTAAACCATATAATATATATCTAATATCTAATTCACAATTGGCTAAGCTTCTAATTTATCACCGGTTGGACATCATCCTATAATGGCCTTTCTTTATTTTTTCTATTAATATTTTTTTACTCAAGTATTCCGGCCGGTAGTTAGAGACTAGTCCCTCGAGATAGTGACACCAGAGCTGTTAATTTTGGTCTGACCCGATGAGCTCATTCGAATGACCTGTATTTTAGGTTGAGTTGACTCCATAAATATATGCTCGAAAAATGGAGCCTTTTTTTACCCAACCCGATTAGCTCGCATTTTAGAAATCAGAAATACATAGCTTGATAGTAATTTGGGCTGACTCAGCCCGAACGACCCGCATTTTAGGCTAGATTGAGCCATGTAATTCATGGGCTGATAGAAATTTGGCCTAGCCCGACTTATGCAATCTAGCTCGATGGGTTGGATCAGGCTGGCCGACCGGCCGATTTGACAGCTATACTGACATCCATTAAAGGGTGTCTCCCAACAGATATTCTTCAATATACACGAGAATGAAATCGATGGGTTATGTGCAACCACGATGGGTTTCTATTAATATTATGCCACCATTGAAATGATAAAGAAACTAGCAGACAGACAAGTGTTCAACACGAGTGTGAGAAAAATAGCAGGAAATAATTTTTCTAAATAAAAAATGGTGATGTTGCCATGTGACGCAATGTGAAAAATCAAATTAAGTGTAATCAATTTTATTAAATAGAAGATAATAGAAGATGAAGTTGCAGATATTAGACACAACATGGATAACCAAATTAAGTAGAGTGAGTTTACTTAATCAGGTAATAGAATTAAGTAAAAAAAATAAAATCAAGTAGAAGATATCTGAATTAGAGGGAAATTTGGATTGGGAAAATTGGCTATGGCGTGTGACCTTAAACCGAGTAATTGACTAATTGTACATGAAGTGTTATATTTTAGGCTAAATTATAAAATTGGTCTTTTAAGTTTATTTTAGGTTTCAATTTGGTCCTCTACGTTTTATTTGTTTCGTTTTGGTCCTTTACCTTTCATTTTAGTTTTCAATTTGGTCTTTTCCGTCACTAAAAGTCAATTGTCTGTAGCTAGAAGTCCATTTTCCAAAATGTTATTTGGCTTTTAGCTACGGACAATCGCTTTTAAATGACAAATGACTAACCCGTCAGAACTTTTAAAACGTAAGGGACCAAAATGAAACAAATAAAACATAAAGGACCAAATTGAAACTTAAAATAATCATAAATGACCAATTTTATAATTTAGCCTATATTTTAACCTGGGTTACGGTTGAAGCTCTCCTTTAGTGATATGCTAAAATGGTATTGGTTCACTAATCTCTATCAGATAACGCTTTGTTGTGTGAGTTGGTTGAGCCAATTATTCAACATTAAACTGACATTGAAGAAAGGTTCTAGATGGGTTGAATTTCCTTAGAAATACCACTAGTTGGGACTTGGGAGAGGAGAAATTTCAAACTTGAAAATCAACATTATTATTATTATTATTTTATTCATTTACTAATTGAAAGCGATTTAACAAAGACTGTGCAATCAACCCCATATAATATGTTCTCCTCGTTGTTGAGCTGGAAGGTTTTTTATTTTTTTGGTTACACGTAGAGCCTGAAGTTTCAATTAATTATTTCATCCCTCAACATATTTGTGGTTGGACCACTTTCTCACTTTTATTACTGAAATAAAAAAAATTAAGCCAACAATGGAATGTACCACTAAAAAACTATGGTTAAAATATTGGGATGTAGAATTGAGAAGCTTGTTCATACTTTAAACTTACATGGGCAAGAAGAAATTTGGAAATAAAGAAAAGTTCCCATGTTTTAATCCCTAGTATTTCAAGACGGGTTTTATAGTTGATTGTCTTCTGTAAAAGAGTTTCAGTGTTTTTTACATTAGCGTTTGTTTGGTTCAAACGAGAGGAAGAGATAAGAGATATTTTAATGGTAGGAGAGGAGAGAAATTTAATTTAATATTGTGTTTGGTTCAAAAGAGAGGAGGGGACGGGAGAATAATCTTTGTTTGTTTGGTTCAGAAGGGGAGATGAGAGATTTTAATAGAAATTAGAGTTTTTTTTATATTTTTTTTAAAGGGAGTGGAGGAAGATGATATATTATTATTTCAGTGGCATTAATAGTCATGTTACAACTGTTCCCGAGGGGATTTGAACCATGCCCCTTGGAGTTACGAGACCAAGCTCCTACCATTGAGCTGACACCCTATGGATAAAATTAGAGGTTAATTTATTTATATACTCTTATAATTATTTATATTACATTTTATCAAGGTTGTCAAAACCGGACCGGACACTGAACCGGTGTAGGTACTGGTTCAAGGTTCAAAGGTCGGACCGGAGTCGGACCGGAAATGAATTAAATTATATTTTTAAAATTTTTAATATAACATATAAAACACTAATAAACAAAAAATAACATAATATTCATAACATCACGACATAAAAAATTTAAACTCTGCTTAAAATGTTATAAGTCAACATATAACATGCAAAAATTACATATAAAACTAAAACAAATATATTATAATAACATTCTAATATTTAATAATCACAAATAGTGTAATGTAAGTACTCTCATAATAATATTAATATATAAATTAATTTTAAATTTTATATAATATTTAACTTAATCCATCGATGTGAAAAAATGGATAAAAAATATCCTATGTGTCAAAAATAATATCATTTACAATTTTTTTAAAAAAATAAAAAATTAAATTTTTTCTGAACCGCCCGGTTCCCAGTTTTGGCCGATTTTTTATCGGTTTTCCAGTTTTTAGGCCGGTTCTTGGGCAATCTGGTTTTAAGATTCAATCGGACTGGACAGGAGTCCGGTTCCCGGTTCAGCCGGTCAGACCGGTCGGTCCGGTCCGGTTTTGACAACTATGCATTTTATATAAGACTATTTAAGTAATTTTATTTTAAATAATTTAAGCCCTCCTCCCCTCCCATCCCCTGCAAAAAACCCCAATATTGGAGATGAGCAAAATTGAGTTAAGAGGGATTTTGCTTTCTCCTCTCCTCTCCTAAAAATTGAACAAAACATAAAAAATTTAAAATAACCCCTCCCCTCTCCTCCTTCTCCATTCCTCTCTAACTAAACACTATCTTAGTGCATACAAATTTAAAATAACCCCTCTCCTCCTCTCCTGTTTACGTGCAACATTCAGCAATGTGCGTAAATTACACTATCATCGGTTCATTTTTACAAAATTATGAGTAGATTTTTGTTAAGAAGTGGCAACATCACTCATTAAATCACTATTTATAGGTGATTGTTTTATTTTTTATAATAAAATTTTTATATAATTTTTATTATATAAATTTTTATTTTAATATTTATACATACTAAATAAATTTTTTTGGGTGTCTCTCTAAAAATGGGTCTAAGTAGTCGTCCATCTCATCGATACTCAAGTCCACCACTTTTTCAAGTCGACCACTCTTTAAACCAATTCCAGATGATAATAGAGCAACATAGAGGGAAAAAAATATCAGTGTTAGCCAACCAAATGCAAGTTGCTAGGTGAATACAAATTTTGATTAACATTTTAAATTTAGTTATCTTAATATATGCTAAAAATCATATGTATTATTAATTAATTAGCTCCGAACTACCACTAGTGCCTCACATTTAAAAAACAGAATACCTTTAATTATAAAATAGAAATATTTTATTAAATATTATTATTATTATTATTAGGATACCCATCCCATCACACTTAAAAGTCTAAAAACAGACATAGATGAGAACAAGCAAAGCTTTAGCTCCCTTTATAATATTATTATGCAATGTAAAGCTCATTATCATGAATTGTTAACAGCAAAAGTATAGGGATATGTATGAAATAACACTGAAAGTATGGAACTACTAATTGTACAAGACAGGCAGGATGAGGAAAGTGCCTTCTGCGAAAACAGCAATCAACATTACATGCTTGGAAAAGGAAGGCCTACCAGCTAGTTTTTTTTTTTTTTTTTGGTACATAGAGAGGCCCAAGGCCTAACACACACACAACTCGCACACACAAGGTGGAGAGAGGGACATTGGGGGATCGAACCCCGTCCCAACACACACACCACACGTCCCTAAGCATCTACCAGCTTGTTGATAAGGAGAGAGTGTATTTTATTTTGCATAATTTAGCTATTTCATTATTAACAACATAGCAATAATGTATGATTGGCATTGTATTTGGCTATTTCAAGATTAACAAATCACTGGCCCTTTGCAAATAAATATCATCCTTTTATTTCCCTCATTTCTTCCCGGAGTTCGTAGATGTCAGAGCAGTGCTCCTAAGAAAAATAATGGAAAGAAACTTGAAATTTACATTATGTACAATTTCAGCTCTTCCTAGACCATTAGATAGTACCTACTCCTGAAATTTTTATATGAAACAAAAAGGTGTCTTTTCGTGGTCCTAGATATAAAAATCGTACTCTCATTTTTAGTTGAATTAATTGTTAAATTCTTTTTATACCTTTATTTTATTGTGCATATTAACGAAACAATCATGATTTTTCCATACAAGTGGAGTAGTTTTCACATGATAGACATCAAAGGGCGCCATATTAAATAATTTAATGTCATGGATATTTTTAAAATATTTCTAGAATAACATTTAAATTTTTATGAATTAAATATTTTTTTTCTTGGTCTTTATGAATTTCTCATTTGTTTTTTTATAAAAAGAACCAGAGGAGTATTGATTACTAAACACCTAATTTTCTCCCTCATAAATTTGGAATTCCAGTTCATAAAAAAAATGCATTTATAAGGCTAAAAACTGAGAGTTCTGATTTTTGGACACTCTATAATTTCTAACACTCATCCAACATCTCTCTCTTTTTCTCTATCTCTCTTTTCCTATCACATTACTCACCTATCACGTCTATCACTTTTTTTTCTCTCTCTCTCTTTATTTCTTTCTCTCTTTGGGTGTTGGAGGGGTGGATGGGTGTCCTCCATTATTTTTCTAAAACAGAAGACCTATCATTGAAATTTGGAGGAATAATTGTGATGAGTTTGTAACTTTATAACATAAATAAATAGTGGTCCTTTGGATTCATAGAACTCTAGCTTACACCCGACCCTGCAGCCTAGCTGGCTATCTATTTTGTCATTTCTGAGAGACTTAAGGCATAGTGTCCATACCCAGCTACCATTGTCTTGCTTTAACCTCCATCATATACCAGAGAATATTGCAGAATACATACTCCACAACAATTCAGCAAAACCTATGCATATCAAATTACCAACTCTTGAATCAGAGGCACTGAATTAAAGAACAACACTCAACAAAGGTTGCCAGTATAAAATACAAATGGAAGCAATGTAAAACCAATCGTACCCAAAAACATGTCAAATTCCCTTATACTAAAGTTTGGATGTCTCAACTTCTAACGAAAACAACAAATGGTGGCAGCTTTAATTAGCCAAACTGATGCAAAAGAAAAAAAAAAAAAAAAAAAGACAAACAAACACTCAAGTAGGTCCTCTTCTATGATCAATTTCCTCAGCAAAAAAACCTTAAATTATCTAGTTGAGGTGTCCCCTTGATTTTTCAAACCACTAGTTTTTTCGGCGTCATTGTAATCATAGGTTGCAAGTGTCAACTTTTTCCCCTTCTAACAAACTCAAACCAAGCCGCTTGCTACAGCTAACAACAATATTTATTTTACTCACTCATTTTGTTCTTACTAGCCAAGTTGAATATTTAGTTGTATTATTTGAAACTTGAAAGTTAACTTTGGCAGTGATTATCCAAACTTTAGCAAATAATCGACACTTAGGACTCCGATACATAGTAAAGGGATGTATTAGACTATATAATAATGACTGGTTTCCTTTCACCAGATAGATCAAAATATCTTATATTAAATTGATTTTTTTTTGTGACTTATACTATATGAAATTTGAAGGTGGTTAATTCTCAAAAAAAAATAAAAAAATACTTATAGACAATTAGGTGATGAGATTATAAATTGGAAGCTTATCAGCATTGTCAGATCGAAAGAACTATGGGGCGACAATTTGTGGTGTGTCAGTCGGTGGACCTCGTTCAATTACAGATTAAATTGGAAAAAATATGATATCTTGTTCAATTATAATCAAACAGTTGAGGCAGCCTAAGGTCCACATGCTTTTATCACACTTCATTATTAGTCTGGTAGGATTAATGTCCTATATATAGGGTCTTATCCATTTCATCTAATCTAGGATTTATTGGTTTTTTTTTTTTTTTGGGGGGTGGTGAGGGGCGGTGGGGGATTGAGGAGTTGTTTATATAATTCTAATACGGGGGAGGGTGGTTGTTTGTATTTTCTTTCTTAGGGTTACCATGTTTCTTGTTTTTTGACTGGACTTAGGCTTACCATGTTGACACAAGAAAATCACTAGGGGTGTTGTTTATATTTTCTTTGTTAGGCTTACCATGTTCTTTTTTGACTGGACTTAGGCTTACCATGTTGACATAAGAAAATCACTAACCGTGTGATTGGTTTGAGAGAGACACCAAAGAGAGAGTAAGGGAGGAGAGAGTAAGATGAGAAATCTACCATTTTTTCAGTTTGGTTGCAGAGAAATTAAAGAGAGAGAGAGAGAATAAATTGCTGGGGCCCATTACTTTTTTATTTCTTTCCTGAAATGAGAAGACAGAGAAGAGAAATTGGCAATTTTTTGTTATGCCCTTGGTCATCAACCTTTTTTTTACGTTAATGTTAATTTTTGTCATTGACACAATTTTTTTTTTCACGTTGAAGTTTTTTATTTGTTTTCATTACATTTATTTTAATTAAAAAATATAATTAATTAGCGCACTAAAAAACTAAATTAAGTTATTAATAAGTTAATTAATTAAATTGAAATAAAAAATTAAATTAATTTTGATGGAATTTTTTCCAGGGGTATTTTTGTATATTAAAAAATAATCAACACTTATCTCTTCTCTATTTCTCTTCTCTTTCTCTTATTCTAAACAATACTTCAAATCTACCATATTTCTTACATATTTCTCTTTTCTTACACTCTTTCTCACCTCTTTCTCTCTTCTCAATTTTTTTTCACAATCAAACACACCATAAGAGACCCAAATATCTAGAATCTAGATCTAGCAAGTTGAGCTATCCGACCTCCTTCGACTAGCTGGTCCGAATTTGGCCACGGGCTATATCAGACCGGATCAAAAAAACCTGACTCAATTTGGGTTCTTAAAGTGGTGTCAAAGCCCGACTCTTTATAGGTTGTAGGCTTGTTCCACCAAACCGACATATACTATTTTTAGTTTATTTTTTTTGTTGTTGTTTCGTAAGTAAAAAATTAAATATTAGTTCCTTTTCTGAACAAAAGTCCACGAAATTTCAGAATATATTATTATAGTTGTTTAAAAATAAAAGCGCCGTCTCGATTACCTTATAATTTGCTATGTGTTATAATATGTTCAGAATATATTATTATTATTATTATTATTATTATTATTATATATGCAAAGTTTTATCAATTCACTTGGAATCCAGGTTCGAATCTTTGTGAAGTCACTATTATTTAGAGGCTGAGAATTAAAGGATAAAACACTTCTCAATCAGTCAAATCGGAAATTAGTCCCATAATTAGCCCGAAGGTCTAAGCCATGAAAATACTCTAGTGGGCACACTCGACCCAAAGGATTAATTAGGTGAGATCCAGGAAAAAAAATGATTTTGGCTTAAATAATGACCACAACCAGGACTATCAGAAGGGTCATCTTTTTTAGTTAGTAAGATAAGATAAGATGTAAGTCATCCCCTACAAGATAAATAGATAGTCAGTGAAATTTTACTTGTCTTTTTTGGTCATATCAGAGAAACTTTATTAAGAGAATATCATACACATGTTGTACCTGAATGGCTTTAGGTCCACAATGTGATAGAGACGCCTAGGTGCGTACGAGCAGAGGGCTTCACACAACCCAATTCACCAACAATCAGCGTATGCCACTGTTGCAAAGGAATAACAAAACTAAAATTAAAATTAAATTAAAATTAAGTGATATGTGGCCGCCAGAAAGCCGGTCTGGGCACATGTTTTATCACGCTAGACTAAAAAAGTCTGGTTGTAATTTGATATAGAATTCTACTGCCCAAACCCTATATTTTATCAGGTTTTTTTTGGTCTGACCGGATCCTCTACATATCAAGTAAGGCTGGATGGAAGACCTTCTAGGTTTGTCCACTATTGAAACAGTGATTATGTGGATCGCCCATGTATGCGTGTACATAAATTAACACTAGGTATCAAATTTTTACATTTACTCGGTAACTTTTACAAAATATAAAATTAATTAATTCAATTATTGAATCACATGATATTATTTAGGTGATCATGTATATCTAATTTCAGATAATTTAGACGTTTGTAAGGATAATATCTAACAGTGGAATTTAATTATATTTTTTGACTGGATTTAATTATATTTGAAATAATATATTATATGTTTAAATAAAGTAA
Source organism: Calophaca sinica (assembly GCA_037113605.1). Lineage (NCBI taxonomy): Eukaryota > Viridiplantae > Streptophyta > Magnoliopsida > Fabales > Fabaceae > Calophaca > Calophaca sinica. The sequence goes on from CM073730.1 coordinate 70,523,177, forward strand.
TGTAATTAAATATCAATTAGATTTGGATCTTATGAAACTTTATATACTTGACATAATTTATAAAATGTTTCAATTTGACTATTGGATTTGTTAATTTCACATTTTAAGAAAGTGTTATTAAGTGGTATAAGTTTAAAAGTTTAACAAACACATATAACATATATTCTTTGAATCAAAATCTTAATTGAATTTATACTGGATCTCAGTATATAATTATGTTTTGATTAGAGGTTTATCATGATTATTAATACAAAATAAAATATCAGACTATTTTTGACGAAAAAATAAAATTAGAACGAATATAATTTACGAATCATATATACAATAATAATGTAACGTAAGAAAATAATTTTTTATTTTTTCAAGTTGAACCTTTTTTTTTTTTTGGTTGTTGACAGAAGTTGAACTTAATATATTATCATTATTTTTTCTTTACTACTAATAAATTGTCGTATTGTTTAATAAAGTTGATAAACATAAGATAAGCACATGTATAATAAGAATGTGTGTAAAACTAATTGGGCCTGATTGGCATTAGGGTCTGATGGGTTACCGGTCCGAAATGTAGCCCAGCTAAGACCCAAAGAAATCGTAATCGAAATCGCGTCGCAAACTCGAAAATCAAATTCAAATCCCTAAGAGAGAGATGCAGAAGAGGGACCAAGGCAAGTCAGGAGGAGCCGGCGGTGGGTCGGCGCCACCGGCAAAGAGAGGCCGTCCGTTTGGTAGCAGTAACAACAGTGCAGCCGCCGCAGCAGCCGCCGCTGATTTGGCGGCTCCGTCGACCCTGCTCGGTCCTTCCCTTCACGTTCAAAGCGCCTTTGCCGGTCAGTTCATAGCTTCTCCTCCTCCTATTATTGTGATTTTTAACATTGCTCAGTGTTTCTTTTTGGTCTGCATTTTCTCTTTATGAAAGACATTTTGTTGGAATGCGCTTAAATTTAGCACACAAAATATCCATTTGTTATCATAGCTGAAACCTGCACTGTGGTCTGAGAGTTGATCTTACAGGCTATGACTGTTGGGAAGACCAAAAAAGGGGATCAATTTTGTCAAACTAGCAATTAGTTAATTGCTTGATGTACCACATAATTAGAAGTTACAAGAGGCTTGAGGTCTATTATTATTATCGATGCATTATTATTATTATTATCATAGAATAAAGCAAGTCCTCTTAGAAGGGTGCCTCTCTGGCTAGTGTATGCTAATTGGTTACTTTGTAAGGATAATATTGGTTTTCTGGTCTCTGGCAGCATATTGTTTTATCATAACTCATTAAAGCGTAGTTTGGATTAGCTGCTAGCTTATAGGAGCTTCTTTACTGAAATAAGTATTTAGTTTATTAGTTTACGACTCATAAAAATGCCCATGTAGGGTTACAATTGTTTATGAAGAAGTTAAATGAGAGTGCTTCTTAAAAAATTGAGATGGAGGAGTATATTTCAACTTATGAGAGAAGCTATTATTTAGAATACTCATGGTTATTGCATGATCATTTTAACTTTTTCTTTTCCATAAGTGTGTGTGGAAAAGTTCGTCCAAACTGGCTCTAAATTGTATGTTCTTTTATTTTTTAATTTTTGCAGATCAAAACAATAAAAGAATTGTTTTGGCTCTTCAAAGTGGCCTGAAGAGTGAGCTGACCTGGGCATTGAATACTCTTACACTGCTCTCCTTTAAAGAAAAGGATGACATGCGCAAGGATGCAATGCCCCTTGCAAAAATTTCCGGTTTGCTTGATGCACTTCTTCAAGTTGTATGAGCTACCAATCCTCTTTTACTCTACTGCTTGCATTTATCTTTTGTTGAAGTTCTTTCTGCATTTATTATCGAAATTATTATTACCCTCTTTTAATACTCTGTCATGTTATAACCTGAAACAGATAGATGATTGGCGTGACATAGCACTCCCAAAGGAATTAGTCAGGACACCAAGGGTCAGGTCATTAGGTGCAAATTCTGTTGCATCTGGATTTGGGAATGAGTATCAAGCATTAGGCTCAACTGGTACACTCCACCGTCCTAGGTAATCCTGTTGTTCTCAAATGTTGTCTTTGGTTTTGTAGTTTCCAAATTTCAATGGGTCATGTGTTATCGTTTTGGATATGGGCTGGTAAAGAGAATGAGTCACATTGTAGGATATTGCTCTTAATGCAGCCTAGGTTCTGGGTCTTCTGGTACAGAATCAGCATACCAGAATGGCACAATGAAACCTCGTTTTTCAGAGTTGCGGTTTGATGAAGATAGTCTATTTAATTTAGATGACGAAGGACGGGCAGAAAAACAACAATGTGCTGTTGCTGCTTCAAATATCATCAGGAACTTCTCTTTCATGCCAGATAATGAAGTTATAATGGCCCAACATCGTCATTGTTTGGAAACAGCCTTCCAATGCATAGAAGATCATATCGTAGGTGAGAATTGTTGCAGGTCAAATCTAACCTGTTAATTATTAGTTTTCCACATGTGGCTGATTGTTCTAATGGTAACAATACCTACATGGTACAAGCTATAATCTGTTTCGGTTTAAAGTCTATCTTAGTTCTTACAGTTTCCACTAATTTGGGTTTTGGTCCCTACCATTATCAGTCGTTATATTTGTCTGTTATTAGGAAATCTCCATACTTTTTATTCATCAAAAGTAAATGCTCCCTATATTCCATGAAGGATTGGTTGTCTAACCTGTTAATGTATTGGTTTTTGAGGGACCCAAACCTTTAATAATATGAAGACTTAATTACACTATTGGTCCCCCCAAGTATCACTATTGTGCAATTTTGGTCCCCCAGGTTTCAACTGCGCAATTGAGTCCTCTAAGTATCGTGATTGTGTGGTTTTGGACCCCTAGGTTCTAATTGCACGCAGTAGCTCCTCCAGGTTTCACGATTGTGTGATTTTGGTCCTTTCGTCCAATTGTCGTTTAATTTCTAACTAAAAAAGCTGATGTGTCACATGTGGGTATGACCTAGGAGATAACTTGATCTGGATGGCATCTTAGTTGACTTTAAAATTAAAAAACCCTTACACATTATATATGTACCTTGGTGAACCAAAGTCGCACAATCGCGATACCTGGAGGACTGAAATTGTACAATTGCGATACCTAGAGTATCCAAATCGGGCAATCGGAACCCGTGGGACCAAAATCGCATAGTCATGACTCATGATACCTAGAGGACTCAATTCGCACATTTAGAACCTGGGGGACCAAAATTGCATAATCTCAATACTTGGGGGGACTAAGAGTGCAGTTAAACCTAATATGAATCTATTGATAGTACATATACCAAAACATATTTATAGGGACCAAAACCAAAATTATTGAATTAATAAAAAAACCTAAATTATTGATAACTATAGGAACCAAAATTTACCTTAAGTTTTTTGTTGCTTTGCAATCTTCTTTAGAAAATTCTTATACCCTATTCTGGACTCGGTTGAGTGAATATGGATGTGATTATGATATTGATGGCAAAGTCAACAAATTCATTATGTTATCATTTTATATCTGTCATGGTGCAGCATGTATGCATGGAATTTATATTATGTTTGCTGATGTAATTATGATCTTGTTTAATTGCTTATTTTTTCTTTTGAGAAAACTGACTGTACCTAATATATGATGATACTTTATGGGAGACAAAATGTTTCTCTGCAGTCTGCACTACTAAAGATAGATGGACCTATAGTATGAGTGCTTTAGTTTTTTGATCATCAGCGCAAGTGTTATTACATTCTTGAAGTTTGAATCCTTGACATTATGAATAACATTATTTGGAATAATTAATTATTAATTGGAGGTGGGCTTGTATATGGTCAACAATCATTTATGAGATTTCCAGAGTATGCACCCCATTTTTATATGTCTGCTTAAATTGTTGAAATAAACATCAATTACACTTGGTGCATTTTTTAGTTGGAGAAAAACATAAATGTTCCCCATTAACCTTCTGTACCTTTTTAAAACTTGAACTAATCCATTTGAGGGACAAACTATGCAAAACTCATTGGGTTGGTTTGATATTTAGGAGTTTAACATTCCTATTCCTTGTAACGTATATCCTAGAGATAATTTGGTGTCCAACAAAAACCAACTTTGAGTTGGACTTTCTAAAACCAGCTTTATCTCAATTTCTGTTTAGATAAGAGACATCTTTTGAAAATTTAACTGTTTACTTAACATCTTATATTTGAATAGCTACCAAAATATCTGATTTCTGGAGGTTGTCAAAAACTCCGTAAATATCTAACTGAAGTGTAAAGCTTTTTCCACTTTATCATCCAGTTATGTATTGCCACATCATTAAAAGAGTTTGTATTGTGTTTTGTTATAATTTGTCTTTAAAGTGTTCATAATGTTGATGTTGATAGAGGATGAAGAACTTGTCACGAATGCTCTAGAGACAATAGTTAACTTGGCTCCATTACTGGATCTTGGAATATTTAGCTCACCCAAGCCTTCATTTATTAAAATAACGTAAGTTATTGATCTACCTACAATTTTCTTTTTGAATGCTATTATAATTCTGTTACTGATTGATAAAGGGTTGTACTACTTACAGAGTGAAACGTGCAGTTCAGGCCATCATGGGGATGTTGGAATCTGCGATCAAAGCTTGGCATTGTGCTGCTGCTGAATTACTTGGGCGTTTGATCATTAATCCCGACAACGAGCCTTTCTTGCTTCCATTTTTTCCACAGGTAAAAACTTCTTTTTGTGCATGTTACCTTTCTCGTAAAATTGTTTTATGCTGCAAAAGAATAAAAATAACAGTCATCATCGATTGATTACTGCAGATACACAAACGTTTAATTGATCTTATCAGCTTACCAGCATTAGATGCACAGGCAGCTGCTATAGGTGCACTCTATAACCTTGCTGAAGTTAATATGGACTGCAGGTTGAAGATTGCTAGCGAGAGATGGTGATATACTTATTCTGTTTTTATTTTTTTTTTTAAATTATTTTTTTAGATATTGCGGTTCTCTGAAAAGAAAAAATAATGATAGGGTAATTTTCTATAAATTTCGCAAAAAAACATGACAATGAATAGTAATGCTAACTGGTCAGAATTCTTCAAACTCAGGGCAATAGATCGATTGCTCAAAGTGATAAAGACGCCGCATCCTGTTCCAGAAGTTTGCCGGAAAGCTGCCATGATAATGGAGTGTCTTGTTTCTGAGCCACAAAACAGAACTTTGTTGCTAGCCTATGAGAATGCTTTTGCAGAGATACTTTTCACAGATTGCAGATATTCTGATACGTTTGCAAGGATATTGTATGAACTAACATCTAGACCAAGTAACAAAGTGGCAACAGCTCGGGGCATCTGGGGTATGTAACTCCAAACCGTGTGATTGTTGGTCTGCGACACGGCTTCAGTTAGTGATCAGTAATATATATAGCTCTTGCTTTTGCAACTTAGATAGCTTTTGGATGATTTGTTGATTTGAAGATTCAAAGTGTACATTTCTGTATTGTAACATGCATTAAGTGACTAAAGTTGTATGATGACAAAAAAAATTCGTTTACATTGTTTCTTCTGTTTAAGATGATGTGAAGATTAGAAAGTTAAGTTCTTCGATACGTGGATTGGTAGCACCTTCCTAAGGGGAATGTCAAATTCGTTGAATAAAGGATGTTCATTTTCTTTGGGGAAAAAAGGGAAAGATTTCGTGTTTGAGATCTTCGAAGACAAATCCACTACCACTTTTCTTACCATTCTATTCGGGTGCGTTTAGAAGAGTTTATTTATGGTTTATTTGAGTCTATCTTATGATATATAAGCACTTGATTAGATGTTTGAGCGAGACAGCTCAAGTGGCGAGAGACAAGACATTTCTATGTACTTAAGTCTTAGGTCATGGGTTCGAATCCTTATAGGAGGCGAAAGAAATACCACACGGGAGTGGTAGAGATTCTTATGAGTGACATATCAAGAACCAACTGTATGTTGCTGAGTTCTTTTATGGGGGTTGCTGTTTGCACCCCAAATTTTTTCCAATGCACCCTCCCTTTTTTCTAGTGTTTCGTTCAAAATACTCCTATCAGTGGTTAACTTGCGTAACCCTCCCAAAACTTAACTTTCGGAAACTCCAAACCTTCCTCCTCCCCCAGCCTTCCCCCACCCCAACTGCCTCCCTCCCATAATCAATCGCCACCACAACTTTCCCCTCCTCCAACAGCTGCCATCCTACATGCGAGAGAGAAAAAAAGAGAGCCGTTAGTAAAATATATTTTTTAGCTTTCGAAACTTAAGTTCTGGAGCTTAATCCGAAATTAAACTTTCAAGTATATACGGATTGCAAAAACAGTTCGAAAATTAATTTTTGGAAGGCAAAAACAATCTGGAAATTAATTTTGAAAGGCAAATTGAGTTTAAAAAAAATATACCTTCTGGAAGTTAGCTTCAAAATCAAGGGTATTTTGAGGAAAAAAATACAAATTAAGGCGTGGGGGGTGTGTTAGAAAAAATACAAGCTAAGGCGTGGCAAAAAGAAAAATGATTGGTGGATACCCATCCGCCCCCTCCAACACCCAGAGGGAGAAAGAAATAAAGAGTGAAGTGATAGATGTGATATGTGAGTGATTTGATAGGAAGAGACAGATAGACAGAAAAAGAGGTGTTGGATATGTGTTGGAAATTATGGGGTGTTAGAACTCCGCAAAAAATATGTTCAATTTATTTTTTGTTGGAGGCAGCAATCACTCTCCCTCTCACTCTCTTTGGTCTTTAACTTTTAACTTTTTTCTCTTGAAAGTTTATTTTGGTCAGAAAGAAGAATGCAACATAGAAATCAATCACTTGAATCTACATCTATCTACTATTAGTCTATTACCATTGTCTGGGTTATTATCTATATTATTCCTCCCTATCGATAGCGAGCATCGTTTGTAAACAATCTTCTCAATATGTTCAAATAAGTTGGTGAGTTATGTCCTCCACTTCGACAAACGCCATGGGCATGTGTTTAGACAATTTGCACCTGTCTAGTACAAGCAGGGACGGAGCTAGGGTATTTACTCTTAAGGGCAAGTTAGTACATTTTATTGTTAGCCTTTTTTTTCCTTCTATTTTATGGATGAAAACAAATGTAACCAATGAACCAATGAAAAAAATTGTATTATTTAGGTATACTCCCAACAAGCCAACAATTAACCAATGAAAAATCACAAAAACATATTATTCAGATATGTTAAATAAAGAGTGGCTTAAACATTGGTTAAATAAAGAGTTTATATTAGCAATATAGTACTTAGTTTTAACAAATATATCAGGGGCCCAAGCCCATGGAGACATACACATGCCTCTGTCCCTGAGTACAAGTTGCACTTGAAACAAGTCATCAGACCTTCTTAAAAACAAGTACCTAGAGATGAGTTATAGGGTAGATTCCTTTTGAGTGGTCCATTGATACACGTGATAAAAATGTGTTAAAATGTCATTTCTTTCTCCTTCTTTTCTCTTTTGCGCTTTCTCCTAAAGTCAAATGACATAGGACAGGAGAGAGAGAAGGAGGCGGGGGGGCAGGGGGAGAGGTGGAGGAAGGGTGGGTCAGAGGGTATGTATGTATGCAAAATGTCCACCAGTGCACCATATTTTAGGGGTGCATATCATCCGCACCTGTACCTATGTGAATAAATAAGCACGAGTGAAGAGATGGTAATACTTGATCAATCTATCTCAAAAGCACAAGTTTCAATTTTAAGTGCTTTTTTTTAAAAATTAAAAAAAAAACTTTTTTTGGTGCTCTTTATTGTTTTTGAAGTTTCTTAGTTCTTTGTAAGCATTTTATTTTTGTACTCTTTTGAAGTTTCTTATTTTCAACATTAAATTATCCCATTGGACATGTGTGGAGAAAAGTAATGGAAATAAATTAAATATAGTTGAGTAAGGGTATGTTTAGATAGAGAGTTCTGGAGGGAAGGGAAGCTTATTTTTTTTTTCTAAATTAAGGAAGATATAAAATGTTTTTAAAAACGAATGAAGTGTGATTTAAATGTTATATGATCATCTATCATGTTATTCTTTAAATTTTTTTAACATTTTAAGTATATATCAATATATAGACTTAGCCCTCCAATATCATTCCCTCCAAAACCTTCCAAAAACATCAATCCAAATATACCCTAAAAGAAGAACTGTTTAATACTTAGAACGTAGAAAGAAACCAAGAAAAACTATAAGAGAGGTTTAAAGATAAACATCACAACTTAAAACTTATCACATTACATGAAATTATAACATCATTTGATCTAAGTAAATGGCAAATATGGCTAGGGCGGACCATCTCAGTAGTGGCCCACTATAAACCATTCTATCTATGTAATTTTATTTTATTATTGTTGTTTTGTAGTTCTTCAATACAAGCTACCCCATATAACCAGTAACCACTTACAATTTCCCACCGAGGTGATGAACGAGATGGCCTGGCAGAGACGGAGAGAGAGGATGTGGGGTTCAAAGGCAGAGGAGAAGAGCACGTGGCGCCACCAAAGCACAATGAAACAACTCCCTTTGCGCTTCCCAGTCTTATGTTTACTACTCTTGAGTGGGAATAGACTCGGCCGATCTAAGCTTTATAAAGCTCAAGTCTGATCTGATCAAAAAATTTAGGGGTCAAACCTGACCTATTACCTGTAATAGACTTTTTTTAGGTCTGACATGACTTTTTTAAAAGCCTAATGTGGCCTATTAGCCTACTTAAAACCTATTTGATGTTAACATCTTCGAATAAGTTATGTGACCGATCTTTAAATAGACTAACGAACTAATATACCAATGAGGTTAAGTTCTATTTATAATAAGCTATAAAAAAAATTAAAACCACAACTACTAAGAGATATGAGACATGAGACATAGGGGTGGAGATAGATAGATGAGCTGAGCTTTATAAAGTCTGATTCTGATTTATTCGTATAATATAAAGTTTTTTCAAGGTCCAACATGACATATTAGAGAATCAAACCTTATATGATAGCCTATTTAAATTCCGTGTTGCAATAAGGCCTTTAAGTATGTCAAAAATTTATGTAAGTCAATATGCTTAAATTATTGAAAATGTCAGTAAGTATACGATTTTATACAATGTACAAAATCTAATATAATAATAATAGCAATATAAAATTATTATTTATATTTACTTAAATAGGTCTGTCTGTTAGGCCTTTAAGGCTTTTTGGGCGGCCCGAAACTCGGTCTTTTTAGCTAAATAGGCATCTCAAAAAGCCTTGACTTAGTCTATTAAAAAAAAAGTCTAGTATAGGCCTGAGTCCTCACGTAGACTAAGCCTTAAGCCCCTGTCAGGCGGGCTAGCCTATTTCCACCCCTGTTCTTCTAATCTCTCTTCCAAGTTGGTCAGTTTGTAATTTTAAAAATTTGAAAAACTTTAAAATAATAATAAAATTGTAAAAATAAAAGGGTCCCTACGGTAGACCATTCCCACCCCAACCATCAACCAGTTAACAGACCACATTTAATTTAATAGGACAAAAAATTAGGTCATTATTATCGTACCCTTTCTTGTCATTTGGATTGTGCAAAGTGCAAACTTAACATCAACTTCGGCTTGGTACGCAACTTGAAAATCAATTTGCAAACATTTAAAAGTCAATTGATGCATTTTACATAAAAAAAAAAAACAAATGTTCAATAGGGGCAATAACATGTATGCACACTCATTAACATCAACACACCGTTACAAGAACAATCAAATTGACAAAGCTACTAAGTGTAATCTTCTTTTCTTGCACATCTCCTAAGGTTACCTACAAGACCATAAACAAGTTTCTTCCTTAATACAAAAAAATAAAATAAATAAAATAAAAGACAAGAACAACAAGAGGGTTGATTTAGGAAGCATTAATTAATTGTTGCAACTTTAGGGACATGAACAGGAAACTCATGAATCTCATCCATCCAAGGATTTTTCTCCTTTGCAGGATTAATAGTCTTCAAAGCACGCCACACAGCACTATTACACTTAAAACCAGAACCAAATGCAATCTGCCAAGTCCTATCACCCTTCTTAATCCTCCCCTTAGCTTCAGTGTAAGCCAATTCATACCACAAGGAACTGCTAGAAGTGTTCCCAAACCTGTTAAGGGTCATTCTTGAAGGCTCCATATGCCAATCACTTAACTCAAGGTTTTTCTCCAACTCATCCAACACTGCCCTTCCTCCAGCATGAATACAAAAGTGCTCAAAAGCTAGCTTAAAATCTGGAATATAAGGCTTTATCTTCTTCATCTTGAACACTTTTCTAGCAACCAATGTGACAAAAAACAAGAGCTGTTCTGACATGGGAAGGACTAATGGTCCAAGTGTTGTGATGTTGGTTTTAAGGGCTTCTCCAGCAACAGCCATTAAGTCTTTTGAAAGTGCTACTCCAATTCTCTTTGTGTCATCTTCTTCTTGGAAGACACAACCATAGGATTTGTCGTCGGCGCCTTTGTGTGTACGAACTGTGTGGACTAATTGGTATTTCGCTCTGGGGCGATCAGAAGATTTGTTGGAGAGGAGGATTGCAGCTCCTCCCATTCTGAAGAGACAGTTTGAGACTAGCATTGATCGGTTGTTGCCAAAATACCAGTTCAGTGTTATGTTCTCCATGCTCACTACTAATGCATAAGAGTTTGGATGTACCTATAATTATATACCAAAGTTGATTAGCTCTTAAGTTATGCTTTAGAGCAATCTTAAGATAACAAATAGAAAATATAAGAATTAGTCATGTGTCATGTACAATACTATCAATGGACAACGTTTTGATCCAGTTATTATTATGAATTACAAATGAGTATGATTATATTATTATATTATATAAATGGGTTTGTTGGCAAATTAAGGTCAAATAGTAGTGATATTGAATCGTTGATTTCAAACAACTTGTTTATGGATCTGGAATAGGTGCAGTTAAAACACCATGCAGTCACTGCAATCAGCAGATCTCGACCGTTGGGTCAAGATCGGATGGTCTATCTTCCGATTACATCATATCATATTTTAAATACAAACCAGAAATATAGACCGTCCAATCTTGATCCAATGGACAAGATCTATTAGCGGTAGTAACTTTATGATGTTTTGACTACAACTAATTCAAATCTCTTGTTTATTTAATTGGATAACTTGAAAGGTGTGTAGACTTCAAAAAAGGTCCATAACTCTTGGATACTTAACTTGGTCCCACGGAACTTGAGAGGGTATTGATTGGGTTGGCTAAGCTAACAAAACTGCCAACAACCTGACAACCTGTTGTGTGAATTAGACTAGTTGCCCAATCCCTATACAGTAGCATGTATTAAAAGATGCTATAAAAATAGGCCCCATGCCCCTTAGGTGGCACACACTATATCCATACAAGGAAGCAAAATAAAAAATCACATGCACGTAATAGCTGAGAACTCATCTGAATTGCAAAAAGGGGAAAAAAAAAATGAACTTAAACAGGTGAAATGTGGTTTCTCAGGTAAAACATTTCTACATGCATAACAGCAAATGCTTATGTTGATCATCATTATTTTTTGTCTTGGAATCATATTATAAACCAAGAAGGGAATAGTGTATGGTTTTGAATTTTGAAAAATTTGAGAGATATAATATAACAAAAGACAAGTGTGTGTGTGTGCGCGCAAACCTGGAGGAGCTGCTTGGCAAGGTCAATAGAGATAAGGCCAGCACTACAACCCATGCCACCAAGATTATAACTCAAGATATTCCCTCTTAACTTATAGTGATTCACAATCATGGCAGAAAGAGATGGTGTAGGATTAAACAAGCTACAATTCACAACCAAAATTCCAATATCCTTGGCCTTCACCCCAGTTTTCTCCAAAAGCTGATCAATAGCTCCAAACATAACTTCCTCAGCTTCTTTCCTTGCTTCAGCCATGCAAGGATTTGGTGGGACCCTCAAGATAGCAGGTGGCAAATAAGTCTTTTGCCCCAAACCAGACCTCTCAAGTATCTTTTTCTGAAAGGAAAGATTCTGCTCTGTGAATGAACCTATCAAACCAGATCTTTCCATAAAAACTTCCCTTGTGCAAGTGCAATCTGGTTGTGGTTTGTAACATGAAAAATCCACCAAGTACACACCTCTTGGACGACTCATGAAGTAAAGGGTAGCTAGAAATACTGCTAGACTTGAACATAGTGTCACTGAGACAAGGTTGAACTTGAGACTTTCCCATAATTGGATGAAGTCTTGGATTGAAAGAGTTGATAAATGAGCTGAAGCTACTCCAAGTAGGGGTATTAGCACAAGGTACATGGCATTGGAGATTAAGATGTGGTATCCTAGCTTCACATATTTGAGTTTCACAGATAGTAGAAAGTTTGGAAGTTTGTTCCTTATTTCTTTTGGTGCTTCAAAAGAAATTGTTTTGGAGTCATGGTTTTGATTGTTTTGTTCCGCCATGAAGGTAATTAATTATAGGGTGTTTGATATAATGTCCAAAAGAAGAGAAAATAAACAAGTGTTGATATTAAGGAATATAAACAAGTGTAAGTGTGTGTGGATTTTGGGTTTGGTTATCAGTGGCAAAACTTTAGGACAAAGAACTGGAGTTTGGAATAGAGCATACTGATATAGAAATATTGAATAAGAAAGAAAAAGAGAGAAGATGATTGGGATGCAAAAATATGGAAGATGAAAAAAGGGTTTTAAAGGGAGTAACTTGGAGGAGAGAGAAGGGTGAGGAGGATAGTCGATACAACTACCCCAACGAACTTTTAATTGATAACATGGCAGGGGCATTGAATATTTTTGCCCACCGGGAAAATAGCGCGTTTTCTTCTTCTTTTTTTTGACCATGTTAATTTAATTAACCCTATTTAATATTGTTTATGTGTGCCCGCCACCTGTTGCAGTGTATTATGGTTCTTCATTTGTAGTAAGCAAGCTAGCAAAGGAAATACATATATGCAATGATAGATTGGTATGACCAACGTTATTTTGTCAAAACCATAAGTTGGTGATTGGTGAACTATACTACATACGTAGTATATGCGGTTTCGCTTTCTGTTTCTTTGCTATTCTTCTTTCGTAAGCTGCCTTCTAACAAGGGATTTGCATCCTTTCCCTTTTGATGATATTAATGTATATCACAAAATAAAATAAAATAAATTATGAAAAGTACTTACAACACACTGCTAGAGTCCCGCATTGGATATTGATATTACCTCAATATTGGTTATAAGTGCAAGAGGAGATAAAAAAACTAAGGGAAGATGAGGAGATGATGAAGAGAGAGAAGAATCAAGAGATAGAAAAGAAAAATAAAAGGCTGAAAGAAGTGTGTTCCGTAAAGGATTCATATCCCTTTAACACTGTTTCCAACGTTCTCACTAAATTATGTGAGCCTCATTTCTTATTTAATAGAACTCATTTCCAAAATAGTGGAGAGAGATTGGAGTTCAACGAGATAGATTGAAGGCTCGGGGTATATTCATTCAGGAATGAATCCTGATAATCTAAAGCTAGCCAAGGAAGAATGCAAGTTACTACTGAAACAATGCTTAATAGAACCTACTAATTTTGAGTGGGCATGTCAAGCCTTCTATGTTGAAAAAAGATCAAAATAGAAAAGAGAGAAAAATAGGCTCGTCATTGACTACAAGCCTTTAAATGAACTTTTACAGGATATCAAGACTGCTTTCTGCATCCCAAATGGGCACTACCAAATACCAATGGACTGCTATGCCTTAATTACGGTTTGAAAGTAGCATATCACTGTTTCAAAAGGTCATGACCAGGCCCATCCTCTCACACACCCTAATCTACATTGATGATATTCTCTTCTTCTTAGAAAATGAAGAACAACACATGGCCCATGTTCAACACTTTGCAGATCTCACCAAGTAGTATGGAGTCATGCCATCCGCCCAAAAAAGTCAATTGGGTCAAACAAGCATAGTATTTTTGGGCATGAAGATATCAAATGGGTTTTTCCAGCCAGACCCTCACATAGCCCAAGAACTACTCAAATTTCCAAATGAAAATCTCACGAGACGAGAAATTCACAATTCCTGGGAATAATTAATTTCATGAGAAACGTTATCCCTAAAGTTTCGGAACACACAAGCCAGCTGTCCAAGCTACTCAAGAAAAAAGAAGTTAATACCCCTTGGGGGCCTCAACAGACCAAAGTTGTCAAACACTTTAAAGAAGTTGCTTAGAACCCTCCACCACTCTAGATTCCTTACAAAGGAAAAACAATCTAACAGTTCAAGCAGTCAGAAAAGAATTATCACACTATTTACAAAGATATTTTGGCAGTCAAATATGAAATTCAAAAATTTGAATTTCATCTAACTGCACATGAGTTCCTGGTGCAGATGGGCAACTCATCTTTTCCAAAAGTATTAGAATCAAAAAATAAGAATCTCCCAAACCCTCAGTTACTCAGATGGCAGATATAGTTCTCTGGCTATAAATTCACAATTCAACACATCAGCGGAGCAAAATATGAAAATATGTATTTCTCATTGATTTGATACATATTACATGAGGGTACAAATAGCCTAGGGAATACAATCAAATAAGAATATAAATTAACTCATATATTTACAAGAAAGGAAAGATTCAATATAACAGTAATTAGACAGCTAAAATCCCTATGATATAACTATGTTAGTACTTTGGAAACCAATATCCCTATGGTACAACTAATAATTCTAGTACAGCTGACCCTTAATGACTCAACCTTGATAGGCCTTAGGGCTACGGATCTGAACCCAACACTCCCCCTCAAGTTGGGTTATAGATGTCAATCATGCCCAACTTGAATCTTAAATTTTCATAGTTAGCTCTAGGTAGTGTCTTGGTCATGTTGGAATCAAGTGGATTCAGAAATAATGACCCTTAATTGTTTTGATGATAACAAATGATTAAGAGAACAATTTATTCTCTGAAGTGTTTTTTAGTGTGCAGAAATCACTATTTATCAGAAGAAGATATCTCAGAAGACTTAGTGAAATCTTGAATTTCAGTCATCTAAGTCTGGCATTGATCCTCTGTTTTGATGCTGACATAATGTGAAAGCCTTGCTCTAAAGTTGGTTAACTTTGTTGGTGGTCAACGCTCTGGTGAGACCATACATGACTTAGTCAACTCTGTTGGTAAACCAAGCTCTAGCAAGACTAGCTCTTGGCTTGGTCAACTCTGTTTGGTTAGTCAACGTTCTGGTAGACAACACTCTAATGAGACCACATTCTGTTTGGTCAATACTCTGGTCTTCAGTCAACGCATACAACAGACTATGGTTAGACCACTCTGTGGAAACCTTCATGCAACTCTACAAGACTCTCTGTTATATGAAAGGCAAATAAATTCTACGCTGAAGAAGTTGCCTCTGTTTTAAGCTCACTCTGGTGAACAGTACTAACTCTGGTGAACAGTGTAGCTCTGAAAGGAAACAAACTTAAGCTTACTTAAGGCTACTTCACGTATTTAAGAAACCTCATTGATGAAACATTTTAATGAACGAGGTATCAAAGGCCAAAGGGAATGTCAACGAATATAATCATCAGGAAACTTGCTCTCGAAGGGTCTAATATTCAAAAAGCTCACAAGAGACAAACACTCTGATTTTGTCTGCTGTGTCAGTATGCTTTGAGCAGAGTGGAAAACGACGTGACTTGATAAAGCCACAAAAAGGGGATTTGAAGTCTTTTGACCTAGGTGAAAAGAGTTGTTAGGTCACAACGACACTATTTACAACCCTAGCTATATATACCTTACTTCATCCACTGAAGTAGGTTAACGCTGTGATACAAAGTGAGCAACCAAGAATCATTCCAAGTATTTGAGATCACATTGAACAAAGCGCTTAATCGTTTTTAGTCTTTCAGTTTGAAAGTTATTCATTGTGCTTAAGTTTTTCATTGTATATCCTCTCTTTGAGAGTTATTTGATATTGCTTCAAAACATTTTTGAACATTGTATTTAGCACAGTAGTGGTTGTATTCCTTAGAGGCTTGACTGTACTAAGTCGTTCTAAGAAGTTGTGAGTATAACCAGTTTGACAGTATTATACTCTCAAGTGTAATCAGGTTGATTATAGTGGAGAAATCCTTCAAGTGTGTGAAGGGACTAGACGTAGCTATTAGGTGATAGTGAACTAATATAAATCAATGTGTCACTCTTTTCTCTCTTTTCTTTACTTACGTACTGCCTTATTTTATTAACGAGTTCTTTTGAAAAGGTTTTCATAAACACACAAGCTTTGCGAAAAGATTTCTAAAACCCAATTCAAACCCCACTTTCTTGTGTTTTTGCCATGTTCAATTGGTATCAGAGCTCGGCCTCTTGGTTGAGCACTTAACAGTGTAAGAGGAAAAGATCTTAATCTTTATTCATGGCAAGCAACGAAGCCGGTGGTCACGTTAACTGTCCTCCTTTGTTCACTGGAACAAACTTCGACTACTGAAAAGATAAAGTTAAATCCTTCTTCGAGTCTCAACAACTCGAACTCTGGGATATGGTTCAAAAACAATACACCGAACCAGTTGATTTCAAAGGAAATACCATTCCTAGGGATAAATGGATAGAAGAGCATAAGAAAGCTTATCAACTACATCAGAAAGCAAGATATTTCCTTATCTGTGCTATCCCTGAGAAGGAATAAGAGAAATGCGGAAAGAATGATACTGTCAAGGAGATTTGGGACTCATTTGCTGTGACCCCCTCTCGGGGCCACTGGTGATTATGGTTACTTAATGGTGAGAAAGTTAAAAACTTTAAAACACATCGTTTTTAAACATACAAACACTTGACATTTATTTATCAGAGTAATAGAAGTGTAGTAACTACACTACAAAAGTCATAAAGATGCTCCACTAGCCGTGGGACTCAAAACATAAGGGGACTCCAGACTGTCTCCTGATAACTCCTAAGTCATCTACTTAGTATCATCAACTTCTTTGGCAGACCACTTTCCCCATCCAAGTGTCTTGGGTCCTTTTGCAAAATTGAAATCTCTCAAAGTAATCTCTTTGTCACCTATAGATCCATTGAAATACAGGAAAATACAAGCAAATACATAGAAAGGGTGAAAACCTCATCTTCACGAGTTTTATCGCGATAATCGCACAAGTAAAATAAAATAGATAATTTATACACAGATAATTTATAAAATAGATGCTTCAGCGTCCGGTTAAGGGAAACAAGTCCCTCCTCCTCCTCCTCCGACCGTTGTTGCCTCTAGAGGAACAAAGAGAAGGTTGGTTAAGTCTTCTGAACTTAACTCAAAGGTACTTGACTTTACTGTTGATGAGTCAGTATCTACTTTTGATTCTCATGATGTTATTCCTGCACCTCCATTGTCGGTTTCACAACCACAAACCCAAACACAAACCAGGAAAACCAGAATGAGCCTACGACAAACCTCTACCCTCATTCCCTCAAAACCTACCCAAACACCATCCAATACACTCAACCTTGACCTACCACAAATCTCCTCAAATACCTCACTTATTACATACATTTCCAAACTTCACTCTCATCCCTTCAACCTATTATTCAAAGTACCTCCCATCAATCCATTCAAACCCTACACACCTAAAACCTATACAATCACCAAAACCAATCCCACTTCACTCACCCTTACCTAAAAACTTACAGACTTCAGTGGAAGGATGAATGTTTTGCGCGTTAACAAACCTCGGTTTGTTAAGTATGAGTCATATCACAGCATCTACAATCACCCTTCTACTTGGCACTTGAAAACCTTCACCTCTGGAGTTGCCAGACTGGAGATTGCCTCTCCAATGAATGCTACCTTCAAGGATGGAGAAGACCGTTTCGAGATGTCATTCAAAGGGAGATTGAGACCGGAACCTGGTAAGGGCAATTCCTTTCTCTGTTGACCTTCCGAAGTTCCTGCCTCAAACTGAACCTCTCACACTGGAGGAGTGTGGAAGATGGATCACGGACGAAGAAGCTGCCTTCATGGCACACTGTCTTGAAATGAAGAAACTTGAAGTTATCGCACAGCTCGTAGATCCTTCTTCAGATCCAGAAGATTGTTCCAGATAGACAAAGGTGGCTACCTTGGTCAGTCCCTGGGAAGAGGAAAGAACTTGCTCCTGGCAAGTTGCCATACAGCAAAATCGGACTCAAAGAGTATGAGAAGGATCCTAAGAAGTTTAATCTTAAAGGATTCTCAGAACCTCCGATTGCCAAGATCACTGAGGACCATGCCAGAAGGTTTTACCTCAGTTTCCTGAAGGAAGATGAATGGAGAACTGGCTCCTCAAATTGCTGCAATGCTGAGAAAGCCACAATCCCCACTGTTGGCACTATTAGAAAGGCTACTAACACCAATCTGGGAACTGCATACTTTGATGATACGTTCAGGTGTTTAGTAATCAGGCCTCTTGACTGCATGAAGATATATGTCAAATGGGCTGTTGTGACCAAGCACTTTGACATTGGATTTACTTGGAATCAATGGTCTGAGTCTTGGAAAGACAAAGCCATGTTACCATGCCTCGTCCCCCTAGTACTTGAAGAAGATGACAGGGAAAATCTGCGAAGAGTATACCTGGCAGAAAATGAAGGACTCTCTTTCGCTTTTAAAGCATTGAGTGTCTTTATCAGAAGAATATGGGGAGAAGATACTGGAAACAGGTTTGAAGCTTTCACTGCTGATGTGTTTCTGCACAGAGAAATTATCTTCATGGATTTGCTGTATCCAGAAGAAGTGGAGAATAGAAGGAAAATTTAGGCAGAATATGAGCAGAGAAAACTTGGAAATCTCATCAAATGGTTTATACCAAATGATGCATTCTTTCAAAGAGCTCAAAAGAAGAAGGAATTGAGACTGAAGCTATCTAACTGGGTACTAGCAGAGCATCAGAAGATGAAACCTGCACCAGTATCAGAAGCTGGACCTTCTACTTCTACTTCTACTCCTGCAATTGAGATGATCACTATTCCCAAAGCAGAGTTTGAAGAAATGAAGGCCACAAACCTGAAAGTTACTCAGCTGGAGAATGCCCTGAAATTACTATATGAACATCTCAACATTCCTCCACCACCTCCACCAAACCCTTAAATTTATTTATTTTTTTGTGTGATATGAAATTTTTCTTTGGTACTCTTATATATATACATAATTTTGCTCTGATTATCTGTGATATATAATTTCGCTCTGACTTATATTCAAATTTTTCTAAGTCTTATCTTGACTATGATGTGCTTTACACTCTTTTTGTCTGATGACAAAAGGGGGAGTAAAAGAAAGGTTTGAAGAACACGTGAAAGTCTGATTGACTAATTCACTGTCCGATGTTCAAACTCCAATGGATACGCTGAAACTGAAGTATCATCCATAGCATTTCATACATAGCATTTGTGTGGTTATTTATTGCTCTAACACTTATAATGCGTTGATATTCATTTATTCATTAATCCAGTACTCTAATAATGATCAATAAATTTGGTACAATGAAAATCTTTTTGATAAAATGAAATCAGCATCCGATCTCACGTTGTTAAATGAATATATGCTCTGAGACATCTACGTATTTTTGCGATCACTTAAATGAATTTGTTTATCAACAATCGCCTTAATACCTGAATTGTTCATATGTATCTAAATGGTTGAATTCAGGGGGAGACCCTTGATATTATTTTTGAAATTAAATTGTTCATCAACCTTGGATATTTGTCATCATCAAAAAGGGGGAGATTGTTGGAACCTAAACGATTGAGAAGTTTAGACCCTCATTAATTTTGATGATAACAAAGTATTTTCAAGAGAACAATTTATCTTCTAACATATCTTTGAGTGTACAGGTATCAAAGCTTTATATATATGTACAAAGCACTCAAGAAAGAAGAAGAAAATTTACAAGAGAATTGAATACACTCCACTAATGTCAGCGTCCGAAATCACTCCAGCGTCTTGCTAACAGCGAGCGTCCAGTAGTGTTACTCCTTGACATGTGGAATACTCTATTGTCAGCGAGGCCCTGGTCCTCTGCTCGAGCGAGCGTCTGATCTCTTTAATGAAGCACGTGATGATCACGTTTTTGCTCTTAACCTCAGAATGGTCTGGAACGGAATTCGAATTTGATTTTATGCACTCATTTTGATGTAAGAGGAAGCAAAGGTGACACCTTTAGCATAAGACAAAAATCGTACAAGGCAATTATGAAAAGTAGATAGTACGAAAACGGTAATATGTACTATTCTGATATTCTCTGGAAAGGAAGAAAAGGACTACATTTCAAATTACTTCACTCAATGAAAAGGAGCTATGTTTTTACTGCAAACGGTAATATCCCTGAAGACTCCTATAAATACCCCAAGGTATTCATTGAAGAGAAGTTGGAAAAAGTGTGAAGAAACTTCATTCTGAAAGCAATATTACTCAAGTGAGCAATCAAGTTTCGTGCCAAGTTTCTGGTCTACAAAGAACTGAACTCAGCGTCTTATACTTTCTTTTAGAAAGCTACTCTGTTTTGAGCTTAATCTTTTCATCCTCTCTGTGAGAGTTATTTTGATTATATTCAAAAGAATATTCTCTTTTGTAAACTGTTTTTGGCCTAGTTAAGGCTTTGTTTCTCAAAGGCTCGACTGCACTGGGTCATTTTGAGAAGTTGAGAGTATTGTCAAGTTTGTGACAATAGAATACTCTTGAGAAAATTGTAATCAGTTGATTATAGTGGAAAATCCTTCAAGAACGAAGGGACTAGACGTAGCTACCAGTTGGTGGTGAACTAGTATAAATTTATGTGCCTCTTACTTTACTGCTTTACATTTATCTTTACCTTGCTCAGTAAAACAAGTTTTCATACACGGTTTATTTCCTGCATCCGGTTAGTCTCTCGGCGTCCGATAAACAAACAGTTTTGAAAAATCTGTATTCTTAGTGCTTTTAACGTTTAGTTTGCGAAAAGTTTTTGGACACAATTCAACCCCCTTCTTGTGTTCACGTTCAGTTGGTACCAGAGCTCGGCCTCTTGGTTGAGCACTTAACAGTGTTAAGAGAAAAGATCCTATACTGTGAACATGTCTACTGAAGGTGGTCATATGAACCGTTTTCCTCTATTCGATGGAGAAAAATTTGATTACTGGAAAGATAAGATAAAAGCTTTCTTTGAGACACAACAACTTGAGTTGTGGGATATAGTTCAAAGTGGTTACATTCCTCCCACTAATCCTCGTGGTGTTGCTATAGCCAGAGAAGATTGGAATGATGAGCAGAAAAAGAGATATCAAACCAATCAAAAAGCTAGATTCATTCTTATCTGTGCTATGACAGAAAAAGAATATGATAAATGTGGCAAATTTGATACTGCCAAAGAAATCTGGGACTCACTTGTTTTATCTTATGAAGGCTCTGCCCAAGTAAGAAAAACCAAAGCTAGCATGTTAGATCGCCAATACGAGTTATTCAAAATGGAAGATGGTGAAAACATTGAAACTATGTTTGGAAGATTCCAAACACTTATTCATAGGTTACAGGCCCTTGGAAAAAGTTACACTACACCTGACCATGTTAGAAAGATCTTAAGAAGCTTGACTAAGCAGTGGAGACCCAAGGTCACTGCTATCCAAGAAGCAAAAGATCTAAATGTCCTACGACTTGAAGATCTTATGAGTTCGTTGAAAGCTCACGAACTTGAGCTAAACGCAGAAGAACCTATCAGAAAGGGCAAGTCTATTGCTTTGAAAGTCACTCAGCATAAAGCTAGTTCTTCCAAAGCCCTTCAGGTTGAAGGAGAAGAATCAGAAGATGAAGCTTCAGAAGGAGATGTTGATACATCAGAAGATGAGCTCGCGTTGATATCCAGGAAGATACAAAGAATGTGGAAGAAGAGAAACTTCAGGAGGAAGTTTCAGAAGAAAGATACTAAGGACAAGAAGGAAAGCAAAGACAAAGACAAAGCTCAAGTCATTTGCTATGAATGTAAAAAGCCTGGACATTTCAAGTCTAAATGTCCTAATCTTAAGGAGAAGCCCACAAGAAGTTCTTTCAAGAAAAAAAAGAAAAGCCTCATGGCTACATGGGAAGATCTAGACTTATCCTCATCTGAGGAAGATAATGAAGAAGAAGCAAATCTCGCTCTCATGGCAACCACTGATCTTGACTCAGAAGAAGAAGTTGAAGAGGTAATAGTATATGATTCCTACTCAGAACTTCAACTTGCATTCGATGATCTTCTTAAGGACTCTACCACTCTCTCTGTTGTGTATAAGAATTTGAAAAAGAAATTTTCAAAATTATCACAAGACTTTCAAGCTTTAAACAAAGAAAAATCTGTACTCAATAAAGAGAACCGTGAAAACTGAAAATCAAGATCTCGATGGATAACCAGCTGGCCGCTACAATAAAGAGAACCGTGGAAAACGAAAATCGATCTGATGGATAACCAGCGTCTGGCCGCTAACAAGCAACCAGAAACTGAGAGCTCTCAAGCTGAAAGCTCTAAAGTTAAAGGCAACCTTAAATACAAATCAAATGATTATGATTATGCATTTCAAAAGTTTCTTGCAGAAAGTGTAACTCGAAGCAAACAAGCGTCAATGATTTGGGGTGTTAGTAAAACGACAACTCATGGTCTTGGTTATATATTAGATGAACCTCCTTTAGAAAATGATTCAGCATCTGATAAATCTAATAATCATAGTAAATGCTTGCATTGTACTTACTGCATTAAACCTGGTCATTTGAAAAGTGCATGTACTATTTTTAAAACTGTGAAGGATAAGCTTCCTTCAAAAACTAACAAGAAAGGACCCAAAAAGATATGGGTACCTAAAGATAAAATAGTCTATGTTGCAGACATGCTTAGCAACAAAGTCAACACACCTGTCTTGGTACTTAGACAGTGGATGCTCGTGTCACATGATGGGAGAAAAGCATATGTTCCAAGAACTAAGGCCTAAAGAAGCTGGATTCGTTGGTTTTGGAGGAAACCAGAAAGGTAAAATAGTTAGAATTAGTCGCATTGGTAAAGGCTCTCTTCCCTTTATTGATAATGTACTTTATGTTGAAGGACTTAAACATAACTTATTGAGCATAAGTCAATTATGTGACAATGGTTATGAAGTCATCTTTACAGAAACTGGATGTCTAGTAAAAAGCAAAAAGGATGGCTCTATTTTCTTTACTGCTAAGAGGAAACAAAATATTTACAAAATTGATCTCTCTGAACTTGCAAAACAAGATGTCAAGTGTCTCATGTGTGTTGACGAAGAACAATGGATTTGGCACAAGAGATTGGGTCATGCCAATTTGAGATTAATCTCAAAATTAAACAAGCACAGTCTTGTCAAAGGCTTACCAAATCTTAAGTACCAATCTGATGCTCTTTGTGAGGCATGTCAAAGAGGAAAACAAGTTAAAACTTCTTTTCATTCAAAAAATGTTGTTTCAACCTCTAGACCACTTGAGCTTTTGCATCTTGATCTTTTTGGTCCAACAAGGACAGCTTCTTTAACTGGAAAGAAATATGGGTTAGTCATTGTTGATGATTTTACTAGATGGACATGGATTAGATTCCTTGCTCACAAAGATGAGTCATACAAGGTATTTACTGTATTCTGCAAAACAGTTCAAAATGAAAAAGGAATTTGTATTTCTTCTATTAGAAGTGATCATGGGGGAGAATTTGAAAATGAAAACTTTCAAAAATTTTGTGATGATAATGGCATCTCCCACAATTTCTCCTCTTCTAGAACACCTCAACAAAATGGTGTTGTAGAAAGGAAAAATAGGTCCCTCCAAGAAATGGCCAGGACCATGATCAATGAAGCTAACATTGCAAAACATTTTTTGGCAGAAGCAGTAAACACAGCTTGTTACATTCAAAATAGAATTTTTATTAGACCTATTTTGAAGAAGACTCCATATGAACTGTGGAAAGGAAGAAAACCAAACATATCATATTTTCATTCATTTGGTTGTACTTGTTATATTTTGATTACTAAGGATCAGCTTGGTAAGTTTGATTCAAAAGCTGACAAATGAATCTTTTTGGGATATTCTGAAAGATCCAAAGCTTTTAGAATATACAATAAAGAAACTATGACAGTAGAAGAATCCATTCATGTCAAATTTGATGACAAGAAGCCTGACACAGCCATGTCAGAGCTAGATGAATTATTTTCAGAATTAAATATAGGTGATACTACAAATAGTGAACCTACCTCTTCATCATCCGGTGGTGACCAGACACAAGAATCTCCAGAAGCTGAAGCCAGAAAGAGCTGGAAGTACAAAACTAATCATCCTAAAGATCAAATCATAGGAAAACCTGGAGATAGAGTAAGAACCAGATCCTCTTTTAAAGAGCATGCAGATATGACACTACTCTCAGAAATGGAACCTAAAACGATTGATCAAGCATTGAAAGATGAAGGTTGGATTCTGGCCATGCAAGAAGAGTTGAATCAGTTCCAAAGAAATGATGTATGGAAGTTAGTTACTCTACCAGAAGATAAGCAAGCCATTGGTACTAAATGGGTATTTAGAAACAAGCTTGATGAAGATGGAAAGGTTGTGAGAAACAAGGCAAGATTGGTTGCTCAAGGTTACTCACAGGAAGAATGTATTGATTTTACTGAAACATTTGCACCTGTTGCAAGGTTAGAAGCTATACGCATTTTACTATCATTTGCTGCACATCATGATATAGTTCTTTATAAAATGGATCTGAAAAGTGCTTTCTTGAATGGTTTTATAACTGAGGAAGTCTTTGTAAAACAACCTCCTGGATTCGAAGACATTGAATTTCCAGAACATGTCTTCAAGATTAAGAAGGCCCTGTACGGTCTTAAGCAAGCTCCCAGAGCTTGGTATGAAAGACTGAGTACATTTTTGATGAAAAATGGTTTTACCAGAGGTCTAATAGACTTTACTCTTTATAGAAAAACATCAAACAAGCACTTTATAATTGTTCAAATATATGTTGATGACAATATTTTTGGAGCTACTAATGAAAGCCTTTGCAAAGAATTTTCTAAACTAATGCAGGCTGAATTCGAGATGAGCATGATGGTGAACTAAAGTTCTTCCTTGGAATTCAAATCAAACAACGCAATGATGGTATCTATATACATCAAAGCAAATATATCAAGGAATTGCTAAAGAAATTCAAAATGGTGGATTGCAAATCTATGTGCACTCCTATGCGTCCCACGTGCATTCTTGGTAAAGATGAAACTGATAAAAAGGTAGATCAGAAGATGTACAGAGGTATGATTGGATCTCTACTTTATCTTACAGCTTCAAGACCTGATATTATGTTCAGCGTCTGTCTGTGTGCTAGATTTCAATCAGATCCTAGAGAATCATACTTGAGTGCTGTTAAAAGAATTTTTAGATATTTGCAAGGATCTACTAATCTTGGTTTGCTTTATAAGAAATCAAAAGATTACAAGTTAGTAGGTTTCTGTGATGCTGACTTTGCTGGAGACCGAATTGAAAGAAAAAGCACAAGTGGAGGTTGCCAATTCCTTGGAGCAAACCTTGTATCTTGGTCAAGCAAAAGGCAAAGCACGATTGGACTCTCAACAGCAGAAGCTGAATATATTTTAGCAGCAAGTTGCAGCTCTCAACTTCTGTGGATGAAATATCAACTTGAAGATTATCTGATAAAAGAGAGTAACATTCCTATCTTTTGTGATGATACTTCTGCAATCTGTCTTACTAAAAATCCCATATTGCATTCACGAACCAAGCACATTGAGATTAAGCATCATTTTATAAGAGACTATGTTCAGAAGGGTATTCTCGAAATAAAATTTGTAGACACTGATCATCAGTGGGCTGACATATTTACAAAACCCCTTGCTGAAGATAGATTCAATTTTATAAGAAGAAATTTAAATTTTCATCTTATAGAAGAATGATTAATCTCAGCGTCAGATGATATGCATCATCTCAGCATCTGGTATGACATAAGCATGTATACGTGTAAGCATTTTATTCGTCATATGCATCATAACTCAGCGTCTGGTTAATCGGTTGCGTGCATACGAACGCACACACACGTGCTGCACGTGTAAAGAACTTAAGCGTCTCATCACATCTCACTGAGTCATGATTATTTATGTTTTCGATAAAATCTTTTTACTTGATTTTACTTTTCTTTTGGCGTCTTCATTTAATGAAAAGGGGAATCCTCATTTTCTTTTCTTTTTGATTTAATTTATTTTGGAAATGCGAAGCGGTTTTTGAAAAAGGACTGTACCATTTTCTATCAACTTTCCCACTACTCCACACTTTTCGCTCCATCACTTCACTCTGCTTTTACTTGCAAAACTGTTCTCTCTCTCTCTCTGTGACTTCAAACCCTAAAACCTCCATTACCCTCTCTGCAACTGATACCATGGCCGACAGAAAGGTTGGATAATATACTGCTGCCTACGATGTCTTCTCAGAAGCAAAACTCATGAATGAAAACAGAATTGATTTTGAGAACTTCAAGCTCTATGGTTTTGATTTCGAAGAAGGTTTGGAGAAACTGGGATGGAAAAATTACTTTATCTGGGAACCAGTTGATGTGTTGAGCTATGCTATAAAGGAATTATGGGGGAACACCTATCTACTTCCAGGTGAAATCATTGAAGGACATATCAAAGGTTTCAAGTTACGTTTCACCATAAACTCTATCGCTCAGACCATCAAGTGCCCTTGTGAAGGAATCAGCTACCATGCTAACTGGGTTGACGCTTATAGAGGTTTGGAAAACGTCAATTAAGCTCTGTTCGAAAACTATCGTGAGTTGAAGAAGAAGAAGAACATAACTCCCACTGCCAAATACTTGAAAAGCCACTACAGAGTATTGCACAAAATCATCGCTAAGAGCATGATTCTGAAGGCTGGTTCAAGCGACATAGTGAACTATGAGCAAAAGTTCATTATGAGGAACTATATGGATGGAAAGAAAATCAACTTGCCAAGGTTGATTATCAATAATCTTATCAATGCTCTCGTCTTCTCAAGGAAAAGTGTTGATAAAAAGAATATTGTCAACGTTATCCCTTATGGAGTTCTTCTTTCCATCATGATGATAAAAGATGGTATTGTGAGAAAGCTTGCTGATTCTACCAACAAAGAAGAAAAAGATAAATACTTTGGTGTTGGTGCTGTTGTTCGTCCTGAAGTTTTTGGAGTCAACAGTCTGGTCAGAATGCAGCTGATAACTGGCTCTATGATTAAGAAGGTGAAACTAGAGAACAAGAAGGAGAAACTACTGCGAATGTTGGAGAAGCTGAAAAGAAAACCACCAGAAGCTCAATGGCTGGTGTGAAGAGACCTGCTGAATCTCCTATAAGGGAGACCAGAAGAATGAAACAGAAGGTGGCTCCTGCACCTACTATTGAGGAACCAGAAGATGAGGACAGAATTCCCATCAGAAAGATTCTGGAGAATAAGAATAAGCCAACAGCTAAAAAAGATGCTTCTGCGTCTGGTCAAGGGAAGCAAGTCCCTCCTCCTCCTCCTCCGACCGTTGTTGCCTCTAGAGGGACAAAGAGAAGGTTGGTTAAGTCTTCTGAACTTAACTCAAAGGTACTTGAATTTACTGTTGATGAGTCAGTATCTACTTTTGATTCTCATGATGTTATTCCTGCAAGACTCCCATTGTCCTGCTTCACACCACAAACCCAAACACAAACCAAGAAAACCAGAATGAGCCTACGCCAAACCTCTACCCTCATTCCCTCAAAACCTACCCAAACACCATCCAATACACTCAACCTTGACCTACCACAAATCTCCTCAAATACCTCACTTACTACATACATTTCCAAACTTCACTCTCATCCCTTCAACCTATTATTCAAAGTACCTCCCATCAATCCATTCAAACCCTACACACCTAAAACCTATACAATCACCAAAACCACTCCCACTTCACTCACCCTTACCTACAAACCTACAGACTTCAGTGGAAGGATGAATGTTTCGCGCGTTAACAAACCTCGGTTTGTTAAGTATGAGTCATATCACAGCATCTACAATCACCCTTCTACTTGGCACTTGAAAACCTTCACCTGCAGTTGCCAGATCGAGATTGCCTCTCCAATGAATGCTACCTTCAAGGATGGAGAAGACCGCTTTCGAGATGTCATTCAAAGGGAGATTGAGACCGAACCTGGTAAGTGGCAATTCCTTTCTCTCGCTGACCTTCCGAAGTTCCTGCCTAAATCAACCTCTCACACCGAGGAGTGTGGAAGATGGATCACGGATGAAGAAGCTACCTTCATGGCACACTTTCTTGAAATGAAGAAACTTGAATTTATCGGCAGTTCGTAGATCCTTCTTCAGATCCGTAAAGATTGTTCCAGATAGACAAAGGTGGCTACCTTAGTCAGTCCTGGGAAGAGGAAAGAACTCGCTTCCTGGCAAGTTGCCATACAAAGAAAATCGGACTCAAAGAGTATGAGAAGGCTCCTAAGAAGTTTAATCTTAAAGGATTCTCAGAGCTTCCGATTGCCAAGATCACTGAGGACCATGCCAGAAGGTTTTACCTCAGTTCTCTGAAGGAAGATGAATGGAGAACTGGCTCCTCAAGTTGCTGCAATGCTGAGAAAGCCACAATCCCCACTGTTGGCACTATCAGAAAGGCTACTAACACCAATCTGGGAACTGCATACTTTGATGATACGTTCAGGTGTTCAGTAATCAGGCCTCTTAACTGCATGAAGATATATGTCAAATGGGCTGCTGTGACCAACCATTTTGACATTGGACTTACTTGGAATCAATGGTCTGAGTCTTGGAAAGACAAAGCCATGTTACCATGCCTCGTCCCCCTAGTACTTGAAGAAGATGACAGGGAAAATCTGCGAAGAGTATACCTGGCAGAAAATGAAGGACTCTCTTTCGCTTTTAAAGCATTGGGTGTCTTTATCAGAAGAATATGGGGAGAATATGCTGGAAACAGGTTTGAAGCTTTCACTGCTGATGTGTTTCAGCAGAGAGAAATTATCTTCATGGAATTGCTGTATCCAGAAGAAGTGGAGAACAGAAGGAAAATTCAGGCAGAATCTGAGCAGAGAAAACTTGGAAATCTCATCAAATGGTTTATACCAAATGATGCATTCTTTCAAAGAGCTCAAAAGAAGAAGGAATTGAGACTGAAGCTATCTAACTGGGTACTAGCAGAGCATCAGAAGATGAAACCTACACCAGTATCAGAAGCAGGACCTTCTACTTCTACTTCTACTCCTGCAGTTGAGATGGTCACTATTCCCAAAGAAGAGTTTGAAGAAATGAAGGCCACAAACCTGAAAGTTACTCAGCTGGAGAATGCCCTGAAATTACTATATGAACGTCTCAACATTCCTCCACCACCTCCACCAAACCCTTAAATTTTTTTTTTGTGTGATATGAAATTTTTTTTTGGGTACTCTTATATATATATACATAATTTTGCTCTGATTATCTGTGATATATAATTTCGCTCTGACTTATATTCAAATTTTTCTAAGTCTTATCTTGACTATGATGTGCTTTACACTCTTTTTGTCTGATGACAAAAGGGGGAGTAAAAGAAAGGTTTGATGAACACGTGAAAGTCTGATGAACACGTGAAAGTCTGATTGACTAATTCACCGTCCGATGTTCAAACTCCAATGGATACGCTGAAACTGAAGTATCATCCATAGCATTTCATATATAGCATATGTGTGGTTATTTATTGCTCTAACACTTATAATGCGTTGATATTCATTTATTCATTGATCCAGTACTCTAATAATGATCAATAAATTTGGTACAATGAAAATCTTTTTGATAAAATGAAATCAGCATCCGATCTCACGTTGTTAAATGAATATATGCTCTGAGACATCTACGTATTTTTGCGATCACTTAAATGAATTTTTTTATCAACAATCGCCTTAATACCTGAATTGCTTATATGTATCTAAATGGTTGAATTCAGGGGGAGACCCTTGATATTATTTTTGAAATTAAATTGTTCATCAACCTTGGATATTTGTCATCATCAAAAAGGGGGAGATTGTTGGAACCTAAACGATTGAGAAGTTTAGACCCTCATTAATTTTGATGATAACGAAGTATTTTCAAGAGAACAATTTATCTTCTAACATATCTTTGAGTGTACAGGTATCAAAGCTTCATATATATGTACAAAGCACTCAAGAAAGAAGAAGAAAATTTACAAGAGAATTGAATACACTCCACTAATGTCAGCGTCCGAAATCACTCCAGCGTCTTGCTAACAGCGAGCGTCCAGTAGTGTTACTCCTTGACATGTGGAATACTCTATTGCTGCGAGCGTCCGTCCTCTGTTCTGAGCGAGCGTCTGATCTCTTTAATGAAGCACGTGATGATCACGTTTTTGCTCTTAACCTCAGAATGTTCTGGAACGGAATTCGAATTTGATTTTATGCACTCATTTTGATGTAAGAGGAAGCAAAGGTGACACCTTTAGCATAAGACAAAAATCGTACAAGGCAATTGTGAAAAGCAGATAGTACGAAAACGGTAATATGTACTATTCTGATATTCTCTGGAAAGGAAAAAAAGGACT
The DNA here is from genome assembly GCA_037113605.1 of Calophaca sinica. Classification (NCBI taxonomy): domain Eukaryota; kingdom Viridiplantae; phylum Streptophyta; class Magnoliopsida; order Fabales; family Fabaceae; genus Calophaca; species Calophaca sinica. Next base: position 70,553,701 of record CM073730.1, read on the forward strand.
ACATTTCAAATGACCTCACTCAATGAAAAGGAGCTATGTTTTTACTGCAAGCGGTAATATCCCTGAAGACTCCTATAAATACCCCAAGGTATTCATTGAAGAGAAGTTGGAAAAAGTGTGAAGAAACTTCATTCTGAAAGCAATATTACTCAAGTGAGCAATCAAGTTTCGTGCCAAGTTTCTGGTCTACAAAGAACTGAACTCAGCGTCTTATACTTTCTTTTAGAAAGCTACTCTGTTTTGAGCTTAATCTTTTCATCCTCTCTGTGAGAGTTATTTTGATTATATTCAAAAGAATATTCTCTTTTGTAAACTGTTTTTGGCCTAGTTAAGGCTTTGTTCCTCAAAGGCTCGACTGCACTGAGTCGTTTTGAGAAGTTGAGAGTATTGTCAAGTTTGTGACAGTAGAATACTCTTGAGGAAATTGTAATCAGTTGATTATAGTGGAAAATCCTTCAGGAACGAAGGGACTAGATGTAGCTACCAATTGGTGGTGAACTAGTATAAATTTATGTGCCTCTTACTTTACTGCTTTACATTTATCTTTACCTTGCTCAGTAAAACAAGTTTTCATACACGATTTATTTCCTGCATCCGGTTAGTCTCTCAGCTTCAGATAAACAAACAGTTTTGAAAAATTTGTATTCCTAGTGCTTTTAACGTTTTGTTTGCGAAAAGTTTTTGGACACAATTCAACCCCCCTTCTTGTGTTCACGTTCAATCTTACCTTAGTCAGAACTTTTCAAGACATGTATTGTTTATCAAACTCCTATAGCCAATTGATTTTAAAACCAAAATTTTTGTACATGTTAAGAATGATTATACAAGCCTATATATTTATTTTCAAAAGCATATAGTCAAAACATAATTAGTTTATGATCTATCTAAGAATAGCCAACTATTTGAACATAAAATGAGTTATTTATTAACCAAACACTACTTAAGCCAAAAGCACTTATTTATTTAAGTCATAGCCTGTTAGTCCACGAAATTTATTAAAAAAATGAGACTATATTTATAAAACTTTAAACTAATAACTTATTTAAGATAAAACTACATCATATAAAGAAAATAAAAGAAAAGAAAAGAATTAAGATGAAAATGGGAGAAGAGAATTACCTTGGAAATGCATCGAGGAAGGGATGAAAAATTTATGAAGAGAAGACATCCTATTTATAGGAGAGGTTTCTTGTTCAAGAAGAAATGATAAAGAATAAAATATATTATGTAACTCAAAAATTATAGAATATAGTTTTGTAATCCAAAAATTATCAAATTAAGTTATGGATTTCAAAATAAAATCCAATTTAATTAATTAAAAGATTTAAGCTTATCCAAAACCTTGTCACAATTCATATCCATTAATGTTAACTGGCTTCGGTTCTAATAAGATTAATTAAAAGGGAATTTTAATAAAAAATCCGCCCGGGGGTCGAAACAGAATTTTTCGGCGGTAAAAAGTCACCCGGGTGGCCAAAACGTCGCTCGATTTTCGTCAAAATTAAAATATGAAAATTTTACCACCAACTAAATAAAATATTTAGAACTCAAATATGAAATCCATTTTCTCAAATACGCACTTTACAAAAAGACCAAAATACCCTTTTAATGTAAAATACACCTAAAACACAATAACTTGCACAAAAACACAAAACCCTAAATACTGAAAATGCGGGCTGTTACATTGGCCTTAGCTTATGAGGGTACTTCCCAAGTGCAAGAAACCAAAGCTAATATCTTGGTTAGACAATATGAACTCTTCAAAATGGAAGAGCGTGAAACCATTGAAACTATGTTTGGAAGATTCCAAACACTAGTTCATGGTCTAAAGGTTCTTACGAAAAGCTATACCACTGTTGATCACGTTAAGAAAATCTTAAGAAGTCTGCCAAAGAAGTAGAGACCTAAGGTCACTGCTATTCAGGAAGCAAAGGACCTGAATGCCTTGCAACTTGAAGATCTTCTGAGTTCCTTGAGAGCTCATGAGCTTGAGCCAGATGAAGAAGAACCTCCCAAGAAATCAAAGTCTATTGCTTTGAAATCTACAAACATAGCATCTTCCTCCAAAGCTCTACAAGCTGAACTTGAAATAGATGAATCATCGTCTGATGAGAGCGATGGAGACATAGACGAAGAAATTTTTTTAATATCAAGGAAAATTCAACGAATGTGGAAAAATAAAGGAAGGCTCAGAAAGCAGTTCCACAAGAAGGACTCAAGGGAAAGGCAAGACTCAAGGGATAAGAAGGATTACAAGGACAAAAGCCAAGTTACTTGCTACGAGTGCAAAAAGCCAGGACATTTTAAGTTTGAATGTCCACAACTTGAGAAACCAAGGAAATGTGGTTTTAAAAGCAAGAAGAAGAAAGGTCTCATGGCAACATGGGATGATTCTAATTCATCTTCATCTAATGATAATGAGGAACAAGCAAACATGACTCTAATGGCTACCATAGGGTCAGACAGTGAAGAAGATGATGAAGAGGTAGATTCTAATCCATCTTCTGATATTGAAATAGCTTTTGATGAACTATTAGGTGAGTCTTCTAAACTCAACACTGAGTATAAAGCTTTGAAAAAGAAATTGTCAAAACTTTCAAGAGAATTTTAAATACTCAACGAGGAGAATGAGAAGCTCAAAGCTGCAAATCACCGTTTGGTGAATGACATCTCTAAGACTGAGGAAAAGGTTGAATGTAACTCTTCAAAATATGAAGAGGGATTTCAAAGATTCCTTGCTGAATGTGTTACACGAAGCAAACAAGCATCTATGATTTGCGTAAGCCAAAATAGTAAAAAGGGTCTTGGTTACAAACCAGAGGAACCCACCTTTCAAAACACAAATTTGAAAACCAAAGATACCAACAATCATAGTGACTGTCTGCTTTGTATCTTTTGCAATAAGAAAGGACACATTAGAAGTACTTGTTATGAATTGAAAAATAAGAAGGACAAGTCTCCTTATAGAACTAACAAAAGAGGACCCAAAAAGATTTGGGTACCTAAGGACAAAATTGTATATGTTGCAGATCTGCTTAGCAACAGAGTTACAACACCAGTCCTGGTACTTGGACAGTGGATGCTCACGTCACATGACGGGAGTCAAAAGCAAAAAAAGATGGATCCATTTTCTTTAAAGCAAAGAGAAAGAAAAATATTTATGAAATAAAACTTTTTGAGTTGGCAAATCAAAATGTAAAATGCCTTTTGTTAGTTGATGAAGAGCAATGGACTTGGCACAAAAGATTGGGTCATGCCAGCTTGAGGTTAATCTCAAAGCTTAACAAGAAAGAACTTGTTAGAGGCCTACCAAATCTTAGGTATCAATCTGATGCTCTATGTGAAGCATACCAAAAAGGGAAACAAACAAAATCTTCTTTTGAATCCAAAAATATTGTTTCCACCTCAATGCCACTTGAGCTTTTGCATTTAGATTTATTTGGTCCAACTAGAACCGCATCTTTGTCTGGAAATAAATATGGGCTGGTTATTGTTGATGATTATACTAGATGGATATAGGTAAAATTCCTAGCTTACAAGGATGAGTCATTTGCAATATTTTCTGTGCTCTACAAACAAGTGCAAAATGAAAAAGGTTTTTGTATTACAACCATTAGAAGTGATCATGGTGGAGAATATGAAAATGAATCATTTCAAAACTTTTGTGAAGAGCATGGTATCTCTCACAATTTTTCATCCCCTAGAACACCACAGCAAAATGGTGTTGTAGAAAGGAAAAATAGATCTTTACAAGAAATGGCCAGAACCATGATTCACGAAACTAATATTGCAAAGCACTTTTTGGCAGAAACAGTAAATACTGCATGTTATATTCAAAATAGAATCTATATCAAACCTATCTTGAATAAGACTCCTTATGAATTGTGGAAAGGAAGAAAACTCAACATTTCATGCTTTCACCAATTTGGATGTGACTGCTTTGTTCTTAATACAAAGGACAATCTTGGAAAATTTATTCAAAATCGCACAAAGCTATCTTTTTAGGATATTTTGAACGCTCTAAAGCTTACAGAGTATACAACAAAGAAACATTAATTGTTGATGAATCTATGCATGTGAGATTTGATGACAAGAAGCCTGACAATAAAACGTCAGAGCTAGATGAAGTCTTTACAGATTTACAGATAAGCAAAGAAACAGATGAAGGTGTCACAGGTGCTGACTCTGATCCTGTGTCTGGTTCTGTGTCTGGTGATAAAACCCAAGCAGAATCGATAACAGACTGGAAGTTCAAACGACATCATCCAAAGGACCAAATTATTGGTGAACCAAGTGATAGAGTTAGAACAAGATCATCTCTCAGGAAACACCCTGACTTTGCATTGTTGTCAGAAATAGAACCCAAAACAATTGATGAAGCACTAACAGACGATGGATGGATACTTGCTATGCAAGAAGAGCTCAATCAATTTCAGAGGAATGATGTTTGGAAGCTTGTGCCTCCTCCAGAGGATAAGCAAGCCATTGGAACCAAGTGGGTTTTCAGAAACAAACTTGATGAAGATGGCAAAGTGGTAAGAAACAAGGAAATATTTGTTGCTCAAGGGTACTCACAAGAGGAAGGTATTGATTATACTGAAACTTTCGCTCCTGGAGCTAGACTTGAAGCAATTAGAATCATATTATCATTTGCTGCACATCATGGCATTACTTTATGTCAAATGGATGTGAAGAGTGAATTTTTAAATGGTTTTATAAGTGAGGAAGTGTTTGTAAAACAACCACCTGGATTTGAGGATATTGCTTATCCAGAACATGTCTTCAAACTTAAAAAGGCTCTTTATGGTCTTAAACAAGCTCCAAGAGCTTGGTATGACAGATTAAGCTCCTTTTTAATGTCAAATGGTTTTGAAAGAGGACAGGTGGACACTACACTCTTTTGAAAATCATCTAAAAAGCATTTTATTATAGTTCAAATATATGTTGTTGATATTATCTTTAGTGCTACTAATGAATCTCTTTGTGAGGAATTCTCTAAGTTTATGCAGAATGAGTTTGAAATGAGTATGATGGGAGAATTAAAATTCTTCCTTGGTATTCAAATCAAGCAATGTCAAGATGGAACATATATCCATCAGACTAAATATGTGAAAGTGCTCTTAAAAAAGTTCAAGCTTGAGGAAACCAAACCTATGAGCAAACCAATGCATCCAACATGTGCTCTTGGTAAAGACGAAACTAGTAAAAAGGTAGATCAAAAGGTATATAGAGGTACGATTGGTTCACTCCTTTATCTTACTGCCTCAAGGCCTGATATTATGTTTAGTGTTTGCTTATGTGCAAGATTCCAATCTGATCCTAGAGAATCCCACTTAACTGCTGTTAACAGAATCTTTAGGTATCTCAAAGGAACTACTAACCTTGGTTTGCTTTATAAGAACTCAGAAAATTACAAGTTAGCAGGTTTCTGTGATGCTGACTTTGCTGGAGATAGAATTGAAATTAAGAGCACAAGTGGTGGCTGCCAATTTTTGGAGCAAACCTTATCTCTTGGTCCAGCAAAAGGCAAAGCATAATTGTACTATCAACGGCAGAAGCTGAGTATATATCTGCCACAAGCAGTAGCTCACAACTACTATGGATGAAGTATCAGCTTGAGGACTATCAAATTAAAGGGAGTAACATTCCTATATACTGTGATAATACCTCTGTAATATATTTGACTAAAAATCCTATTTTGCATTCACGTGCTAAACATATTGAAATTAAACATCACTTCATTAGAGACTATGTTTAGAAAGGGATACTTGAAATTAAATTTATTGATACTGACCATCAATGGGAAGATATCTTTACAAAACCTCTTGCTGAAGATAGATTCAACTTTATAAGAAAGAGTTTGAATTTTCATCTTATAAAGGATTAAGTGTTTAATTTGAATATGGTTGCCTCTGTTTTGTGTGCCTCTGAAATGTCTGCATCCGATTGCTTATTTGCCTCTGTTTTATTGCTTCCTCTGTTGTTGCACACGTGTCTCTGTTGGTTACACGTGCCTCTATTTGCATATGTGAGTCTGTCTGATATGTGCCTCTGTTTATATGTTAGCTCTGATTATTGCTTAATTATTAATCATTTGTTTATAATTTATTATCTTATTATTATTTAATTTTTGTATCATCTGTTTTGATGACTGTTCATATGAGTCTGTTGCATTTATCACAAAAGTGCCTCTAGGAATCTTTGTGTACACGTGACTCTATTAGACAGGTTGATGTGTTAGTGGCTGAGAGTTACTCTCACTGAGTCATTATTATCTTTTACTACCCGAGGACAGTTTTACTGCGCCTCGTTTACTCAGTGTGTGGCAAGTTTCAGTTTTGAAATGACAAATTATTTATTTCATTTATTTTGAAAATTGAAAAAGGCGATTTGCCTTCTTTAACATGCTTTATTACCCACTCACTCACTCACTACACCCACTACTCATACTATCTCTCTGAGAAGCCTTATTGTTTGTAACCCTAAACTCCTTTCGTCTTCTATCTTCTCTCTGCAATTCTCTGTACCTGTAATGACCGCTCCACAACTGTTTGCTTATGGTCATAAGGAAGAACCTCAACCTACCTTGGTGAATGCTGAGCAACACCAACTGAAAGTGATGGTGGAACACCAAGTTAACTTCCAAGACTTAGCCGATAAAGGGTACCCCTTCCGAACTGATTTCATTGATATGGATATAATGGATTTCTTTTGTATGGAAAACTACCCAGTATATGAGGAACTGGTAAAGGAATTTTGGATGTATGCTCGGTGCAAGGACAACACCATTCACAGCTACGTTCAGAAGAAGAATATTCTAATTACTTGGGACATCATTGCTGATGTTATCAAATGCCCTAATTCTGGAGCTGTTATCAAAGAAGGCTGGGAAAAGGATTTTAGTGGCTGGGAAACAATCAACGACTCTATCTATGAGAAACCTGGTAGTTCTAAGGCTGTGGACATGAAGAACAGGTTCAGAGTGCTCTTCAAGATCATAATGCATTGCATTGTTCCGAAGTTTGGATCTGTGGACACTATGAACAGTGACCACAAGTTCATTATGTGGAATTATGAGACCAAGGCCAAAGTCAACATGCCAAGCCTCATTTTTGATCATCTGCGTAGAAACATTATGTTCTCCAGAAAAGGAAAAAACTTGAACATCCTTTATGGAAGGATGCTTTCTGTTATAATGGAAACTCAAGGCTTGATTCGGCATCTTCAAGAGCTTCACACTGAAGAAGCTGGAGTTGCACTCAAAACCATGAGTGTACCAACCTTCTCCAGTGAGAACTTGAGGAGAATGAAGCTTCTATCCGAAGAGGCTATTGCTGAGATGCAAAAAGAAGAAGAAGGTGGGAGCAAACCTGTAAGAAAGGGAAATAGGAAGATAAGTGAAGTTACTGCTGAGCCAACCAGGAGAGTAACTAGAAGCACTGGCATCCACATTGCTGAGCCCAATCACTTGGTTCAACCAGTGAGACTTGCGTTCATACCCTCAGTGATGCCAGAAGAAATTGAGGAGAAGAAAGTTGAGGTTGATGAGATGATAGCCAAATGCAAGGAAGACAGCTATCAATATTACCGACACCTCAAAGAAGAAAGGCTAAAGGGACAAGCCTCTGCATACGCATCGCTCTTCCTCCATCAAGCCTCGCCGTTGCCTCAGACTATCGCCATCGCAACAACCACTTCTACTCCTCTAACCATCAACACTACTCGCTCTCCGCCGCTGCCTCGCTACTTCAAAGTTGAAGCAGATGACCAAGTTGGGTGATCTCCCAGTAGCAAAGAAAACCAAGGTGCTAGATGATACAGTACGTTTGTATGATTCTATTTTTGGTTCTGCATCTGTTGGGTCTGAACATTCTACACAACCTGTTGTGTCTAAACAAATCCATCCTTCACAACCCACTAAACCTATTCCTCCATCAAAACCTTCTCTACCCAAACCTTCTAAGAAACCCTCTCCTCCTAAAAAGTCTTTGCCTTCTTTACCCTCTGACTCATCCTCATCTAATGAAGAGGAAGCTGATTATGTCCCTCTGAGACAGAGATAGAGACCACTATCCCAAGTTGAAATTCCTTATATTGAACCCATTTCAGCTATTCACCCTTCAACCTTTACTTCTACATCACCTTCACCACAAACCACTCACATTTCATCATCTCAACCACAAACAACCAAAACACCTTCACCACAACCTAAACCTACTACTCCTCCACTTAGCCCCAAATCACCACCTAGACCTCCTCATCTCCTTTAATTCAACCTCGACCTCAACATACCATCACAATCCAAACTCATATCAAAATGTAACCTGAGCCCTTTGTCCAGAAACCTTAATCCCCTTACCTGGCTCGACATCGCTTGTGAAGAACTACCCCTCACTATACTTTAACCCGTGCCTGACCCCACATTTAGACTCCCTATTCTTGTCCCTTTCCTGCCTCAATCCATTTCTCCACCCCATTCACCCATATTGGCAGAACCTGCGTCTATTGCAGAACCTATGGAGGAAGATGAAATACTCATTACAGCTGCAATTGCCTCTGAGATAGTTCAGGATATTGTTTTGGAATCTGATGATGATGATATTACCATCATTGATCCTCCAACTCTGGCTCTTCCTGCAACCCCTGGTCCAGATGCTCAGAGTGAGTGTGAACCCTCACCAAAAGCTGTGCCTGCATGTTATCCCCATCTGATTACCAGTTTTGAATCTCTTAAAGCTGAAAGATACCGAGAGTCTCGCTTCTGGAAATTTTTTGGAGAAGAAAGAGTTGATGAAGTTTTTTCTGAACTAGCTCAAGAGGACTGCTATGAAAATTGGGTAATTGTGCGACTGGTTTGATAAGCACAAACAAGATCAACTTGAAAGAAATAGGAGATGGCACACTGCTCTTAAATGGAAAGTTCCTCCAAAGGACACAACTCTTGTTGTTTGGGAACCTGAACCTACTCTAATTCTTCTACCTCCTCCTCCTCCTCGTGTACCGCCACCTCAACAAGAACTTGTTACACCTCCTCCTGCCTTTACTGTAATGGTTGCTCAACCATCCTCTTCAGGGACAGCTTCTACCTCTGCTACTTGAAGCCATTCTGTGGTGGTTCCTCAGGATGTTTTCGATAAACTTGTTGAAGAAAACAAGAAGTGCACTAAGTTCATGGAAGCAACTGAGAAGCATTTTGAAGAATCTGACAGAAGGAAGGACCAAATGACTGAGTTACTACAGGCTATTCTAGCCCGATTGGACAAGCCATAGAAAACCTTAGGCCTTTCCCTTTTTTTTTTGTTTCAGCCTCTTATTCTTTTTGTTACATCTGTTGTACTTTGACTTTATATTATAATGAAATCAATTTTTGGCACTTACAGTTTTCACTTTATCTTTCTTAAACTATTTTGACTGTGATGATCTTTATTTCTATCTTAACCTTTTTGTCTAATGACAAAAGGGGGAGAAGAAAATATAGATAGAGTAATTGATGAACCTAATGTATCAACCAAGTGTCATCATGCATTGCATTTCTTGCACTATTAACTCTGATACATTAACTTGGAATGAAGTTATGTGCTCTGAAAGTTGTATATATTTGTTTGGCAAGTTCTGATACTGCATGAAATGCTCTGATACTGTATTGAATGTGATCTGATATTTACACTTAGAAAATATTTATATATGCTTAATTCAGGGGGAGCCTCTGAAATTATTTGAAATAAATATTTTTCTAAAGATAAATTGTTCATCAATATATGTATTTATCATCATCAAAAAGGGGGATATTGTTGGAATCAAGTGGATTCAGAAACAATGACCCTTAATTGTTTTGATGATAACAAATGATTAAAAGAACAATTTATTCTTTGATGTGTTTGTTAATGTGCAGAAATCACTATTTATCAGAAGAAGATATCTCAGAAGACTTAGTGAAATCTTGAATTTCACATATCTAAGTCTGGCATTGATCCTCTGTTTTGATGCTGACATGATGTGAAAGCCTTGCTCTGAAGTTGGTCAACTGTATTGGTGGTCAACGCTCTAATGAGACCATACATGACTTAGTCAACTCTGTTTGACCAGTCAACTCTGTTAGTAAACCAAGCTCTGGCAAGACTAGCTCTTGGCTTGGTCAACTCTGTTTGGTTAGTCAACGTTCTGGTAGACAACACTCTAATGAGACCACATTCTGTTCGGTCAACACTCTGGTCTTCAGTCAACGCATACAATAGACTATGTTAGACCACTCTGTGGAAGCCTTCATACAACTCTACAAGACTCTCTGTTATATGAAAGGCAAATGAATTCTGCTGAAGAAGTTGTCTCTGTTTCAAGCTCACTCTGATGAACAGTACTCACTCTGATGAACAGTGTAGCTCTGATAAGAAACAGACTGAAGCTTATTTAAGGCTACTTCATGTATTTAAGAGACCTCATTAATGAAGCATTTTAATGAACGAGGTATAAAAGGCCAAAGGAAATGTCAACGAATATAATCATCAGGAAACTTGCTCTCGAAGGGTCTAATATTCAAAACGCTCGCAAGAGACAAACACTCTGATTTTGTCTGCTGTGTCAGTATGCTTTGAGCAGAGTGGAAAACGACGTGACTTGATAAAGCCATAAAAAGGGGATTTGAAGTCTTTTGACCTAGGTGAAAAGAGTTGTTAGGTCACAACGACACTATTTATAACCCTAGCTATATATACCTTACTTCATCCACTGAAGTAGGTTAACGCTGTGATACAAAGTGAGCAACCAAGAATCATTCCAAGTATTTGAGATCACATTGAACAAAGCGCTTAATCGTTTTTAGTCTTTCAGTTTGAAAGTTATTCATTGTGCTTAAGTTTTTCATTGTATATCCTCTCTGTGAGAGTTATTTGATATTGCTTCAAAACATTTTTGAACATTGTATTTAGCACAGTAGTGGTTGTATTCCTTAGAGGCTTGACTGTACTAAGTCGTTCTAAGAAGTTGTGAGTATAGCCAGTTTGGCAGTATTATACTCTCAAGTGTAATTAAGTTGATTATAGTGGAGAAATCCTTCAAGTGTGTGAAGGAACTAGACGTAGCTATCAGGTGATAGTGAACTAGTATAAATCACTATGTCACTCTCTTCTTTCTTCTCTCTTCTCTTTACTTATGTACTGCCTTATTTTATTAACGAGTTGTTTTGAAAAGTTTTCATAAACACATAAGCTTTGCGAAAAGATTTCTAAAACCCAATTCAGACCCCCCTTTCTTGTGTTTTTGCCACCTTCATGTCAAGATATCAACAGTTTGGTGATTTAAGGGTGTGTGCTTAAGAGTAACCAGCCCATCATCAATCTTCTCCTTGATGAAGTGCCGATCAATTTCCACATGCTTTGCCCTGTCGTGGTGCACAAGATTTTTAGCAATACTTGTGGCTGAAATTGAACAGGTAAAACACAAGAAGGAGGTTGAATTGTGTTTTAAAAATTCTTTTTAAATCTTTTTGAAAACTTTGGAGTAAACACAAAAACAGACGCTAGCACCAAACATATGCGATAAAACATTTGAAAACGTTTAGCGATAAAAACAGTTTAAAGCTTTTAAGAGACGAAGCAAGACAACGTGATCAGAAGATAAACGAAAGCAGAGATAAAGTCATATAGAGATTTTATAGGCAAAATTACTCTCGCGGTCCCTTAACTTAATTTCATGTTTCGAATTCGTCCTTTATTTTTTTCCCCATGTTGGTCCTTTAAGTTTTAAAACGTTAACATCGTTGACTTTTTTTTGAGTTTCTGTTCAACTCCGTTAAAAAAAAGCCTATGTGATCATTACAGTGTTGATGTGGACGTAACAGTACTTATGAGGCAAGTCCAACATAGTTTTTTAATGTGAGTCATATTTTTTATTTAATTTTTATTGAAATAAATAAATTTAAATTAGGGTTCTTCAAAAAAAAAAACTCAGAACATCATCTTCATCTCTATCTCTAAGTTTATTAGGGATGTTGGTTTAAACCCATAAAATCAAATTGGGGATGAAGTGGTTTAAACCCGTGATTTGTAGCTTCAATATGAATCCCTCAATTATGTTATCAAGAGATTATGTTGTTTTCTCTTTTCTTTTTGTTTCGAAAATAAAACTATGACATGAGAGAATCAGGAGATGGGGGGTTTGGATAAAAGCCCATTAGCTCAGTTTCTAGATCAGAATAGGTGCAGTTACTCCTACCAAGTAAAAATATGAGATTATTCTTTGTTTTAATGGTTGTGAGGGCACAGTGATTGGGATTCACTAGGTTCTGCTTTTTATAAAAACTTGCAATTACTATGATGCCAAATGATAGGAAGAGGAAGAAGATATGAGAGAGTGAGGAAGAGAGCCACAAATCTAGAAAGTTGAGTTTTTTGGGGGGGGGGGAATTCAAGACTTGAGAAAAAATGAAGAATCGAAGATATGGAAAGTTGAGTTTTTTGGGTTTGGGATAAGATTAACATCAGCATGAGGATGAAGATGATAACTCATTAAAAAAATTAAATAAAAAATGATAACAGTCCTGCACATAAACGTCGTTACATCCACATCATCACTGTAACGGTCACATAGGCATTTTTTTAACGGAGTTGAACAAAAGCTCAAAAAAATGTCAACGATGTTAACGTTTTAAAACTTAAAGGATCAACATGAGGAAAAAAGATAAAAGACAAATTCGAAACTTGAAATTAAGTTAAGGGACCGTGGGAGTAGTTTTTTTGATTTATACTAGTTCACCATTAACTTAGTAGCTACGCCTAGTCCCTTCACTCCGGAAGGATCTCCACTATAATCAACTGATTATAACTTAATAGTATACTTCTGCCTAACAGGCTATACTCACAACTTCTTGAAACGACATAGTCTTGTGCCTTCAAGGAACAAGCCTTTACTAGGCAAACATACAATTACAATAAAATGTTTTGAAGAAGTTTCACTCTCAACATGAGAGAATACAAAATTAAAGCTCGGGTAAAAACAATAACTTTCTTTGGAAAGATTATGCAATGAAGTACTTTGAGAGAGCAATTCTGTAAACTTTCGGCTCTTTGAATGCTTAGTATGCTCGGTACTGCTTATCTCAATATCAGATGTATTTATAGTCAATTCTGACAATACTGTTGTGACTCAGCCATTTCTTTCAGAAAGGATATTTCAAAATATTCGTTTATCTCGTTCTTTTCTAAGTAGTGGAATGAATCTTTTTGTAAGGAGGCGACAATTGTAATATGTACTATTTTGAACTCCAATAATTTGCTCTCGGTGACGTGGAGATAATTTGAAATTCCTTTGTGCCTTTTTGAAAGTGACGTTAAAGGTGAAACCTTTGATACATTGTACACAAAAACTTGTGCCATCAGATTCAGTGAATAATAATCGAGTGTTCTTCACGCAGACGCATGCTTGAGATACTTGAGTAGATGCATAGTTGTAGAACATAGGCAAACGCAGAAAGTAATACTAAGGCAAAGGCAGACTATAAGATGCTTATAAAAATGCACAAGTGACTTAGCCTCTTGTAGCTTCTGGTTGGGTTTTCTTTTGCCTTTGTGTGTGATACAGATGCATAATCTTATTCCTTCACGCTTAGAGAAACTTCATAACAACAAGATAAATTGTTCTCTCAAGATGTTGTGTTATCATTAAAATTATTAAGGGACTAAATTTCTCAATCGTCTGGGTTCCAACAATGGCAGATTTGTTATCGTACAACAAGCTTACTGCATGGTCAGTTTGAATCTGAAGTTCTACAAGCATCCTTTGCAGCCACATTCCTCATAAATTCCATGAGCCATAGATCTGAACTCGACTTTTGCACTACTTCTAGCAACTACAGATGGTTTTTTGCTCCTCTAGGTCACAAAGTTGTCCCATACAAATGAGCAATACCCACTGGTTGACCTTTTGTCAATCACTGAGCCTGCCCAGTTTGCATCTATGAATACTTCTATTTTTTGCCTTGATCCTTCTTGAAATGTGATCCCTTTCCTGGTGCCTTTTTCAGATACTGCAAAATGTAGTTAACCACTTTCATGTGAGCCTCCTTGGGGTCATTCATGTATGGGTTAGCCATGCTAACCGAGAAGCCAATATATGGCCTTGTGTGAGTTAGGTAGATGAGTCTCCCAACCAGCCTTTGATACCTTTCTTTTTCAGTAGGATGACTCTCTTTTTTCGATATAATTTTCACATTAGATTCCATAGGAGTGTCCATTGGCTTGCACCTTAACATCCTTGTTTCGTGGAGTAAGTCAAGGGTATATTTTCTTTGAGACAAATAGATTCCATGCTTGGACTATGCCGCTTCCATTCTAAAGTACTTTAACTGATAAAGGTCTTTGACTTCAAATTATTTAGCTGGGAATAATTTCAGCCCTTCAATTATTGTGTAATCATCATCTGTAATGACGATGTCATCTACGTAAACAATGAAAATAGTTACCTTGCCTTCCTCTGAATGTTTTACGAACATTGTATGGTCAGTTTAGCATTGGGAGCACCCACGCCACTTAACCATTCATGTCTGTCAAACCAAGCCCAGGGAGACTACTTGAGACCATAGAGTGATCTCCTGAGTTTACATATCTTGCCTAAATTTTTTAATGTTTCAAGTGCAGGTGGTATTCTCATGTAAACATCTTCCTTAAGTTCACCTTTTAAGAACATATTTTTTATTTAGCTGATGTAGGGGCTTGTCTAGATTTATTGCCAAGGAAAGGAGTACACAGACTGAGTTCAGTTTTTCCACAGGTGAAAATGTCGCTTCATAGTCCACCTCATAGGATTGGGTGAATCCTTTTGCCACCAATCGAGCCTTGTACTTGTTGGCACTCCCATTTGCATTGTATTATACTGAAAATATCCACGTGCATCAGACTGGCTTCTTCCCTTCTGGTAAGTAAGAGAGCTTCCGCATCCCATTCTTTTCTAGTGCCTTGATTTCTTCCTCAACCGCAATTTTCCACTTGGGCACTAGGACTGCTTCATGAAAGTTTTGAGGTATGTAGGTGTTGTCCACAGAGTTGATAAAAGTCTTATATTCCTGTGACAATTTTTTAAAAGAAACATGGTTTCCAATTGGTTGTTTGGTGTATGACCTCACCCTTTTTCTCAAAGCAACAGGTAAGTCCATGTCATTAGTAATTGGAGCATTATCCAATCTGAGGAAGAGTCAAGGGAGGGTGTGTTACCTGTGTGAGTAAATTTAGAATCTAAAATCAAGTCAGAATCTTGGTTTTGCCTTGGAAGGGAGCAGGCTTCTACTTCCCTAAGAGCCGACTATTTTCTCCTTTTTCTTATGTAGACCTGCAAATCTTTTCCCTCGTTAGGTTTGCCTTCCAGAACAGTTGTTGGTGCTCCGTTTTCTAGTTTGAGAACATCAACGGTGGCATGCAGAGATTCTAAAATTGTAGGGAGAGATTATGAATTTTCAGGGACTTGCTTCGATTCAGATCCAGTAATTTGAATTGGTATGAAAATTTCCCAAAGTTGGTATTCACCATTAGTCACTCTCTCCCCCTGAATGCCAATGTTGGGTTAAAAAGCTTGACCTTCAAAGAAGGTGACATCCATGGTGTGATAAAATCTCTGCTTGAGTGGGTAGTAGCATTTGTATCCTTTCTTGGTTGCAGAGTATCCCAAGAAGATACACTTGATGGATTTGGGGTCCAGTTTATTGGGGTTGGGTTTCGGGTCATGGACAAAGGCGGTAGTGGGATAAAGGGACAAAAGGGTTTGGTGAGGAGTGGTGAAGTTGAGAGTTTTATGGGGGCATTTTGTTTATTAGGTAGGCTGAGGAGAGGACAGCTTCACCCCAGAAATAGTTAGGTACATTCATGGATAGCAAGAGAGCTATAGTGACTTCTAACAGGTGCCTATTCTTTCTTTCTGCAATCCCATTTTGTTGCGGGGAGTGTGAACATGATGTTTGTGTACAATGCCATTTTTGACAAGGTATGCACCAAAGGAGTGATAGAGATACTCCCCTTCATTATCAGTTCTCAGAACCCGAATGTTGCTTTAAAGCTGAGTTTGGACTATTTTATGGAAGTTCTCAAATATGTTCCCTACTTCTGACTTTTCTTGCATGAGGAACACCAAAGTGACCCTTGTATGGTCATCAATGAAGGTGATAAACTACCAAGATTCGGTTACATTGCTAACTTTATAAGGCTCCCACTCATCACTATGAATTAGGGTGAAAAGTTTAGATGGCTTATAAGGTTGTATAGGATAATGGGTCCTAGTATGTTTAGCTAGTTCACACACTTGAACAATTCTAGGTTTTTATTAAATAAAGATTGAAACATCCTTTTCAAATACATAAAATTTGGGTGTCCTAAGCGATAATGCCATAACATTACGTCATTCTTTGATGAGCGCATACGGGCAGCCTTGTAGGATCTACAATTGTAGTCTTCAACTTTAAGGAAGTAGAGGCTTGCACTCTCCTTAGCATTGTCAATCATCCTCTCCGAATCCAGGTCTTGAAATTCACACAAATGTGGTAAATATTTAGTAACACATCCTAAATCCTGGGTAAGCTTGTTGATGGACAATAAGTTGCAGTCTAACTTTGAGACATGCAAAACTGAGTCAAGAGTAATGTCTTTAGAAATAATCACTGAACCAGTACCAACTACCTTAGAGGTGGTACCATCCGCTATACGGACAATGGAACCATCATGGCAAGGGGCATATTTGCTAAATACATTGATGTCTCTTGTCAAGTGATCTAATGCACCAAAATCGACGATCCAAGAGTTTATTTTCTAGTGGCTTACATGAAGAGTAGTAAGGGAATTACCTTTTTGGGCAAGAGTAGTAGTGGAAGAAGAAATACTAGTACTTTGCAGTGCTGCTGCATCAATTTCTGCAACATCTCCATTTGTTCTTCGTTGAAGGGGTTGGATTCTGCAGTATTTTTGGACTCCGTAGGGTTTCTGGATATGTTTTCATCAGCCATAGCAGCATATGTGTGGTTGTCATTGAACCATGGTTTTAGGTTCATGGGTTTCCCATGAAGTGCCCATCATGTTTCTTTCATGTGTTCGGGTCGCCTGCAGTGATCACACCACCCTTGGCCGATCTTTTGCAGTCCAATTGTGGCCAGGAAAAGCCTTCTATGTTGGAACTCACATTCTGACTTCCCAACATAATGCTTCTACTGCTTTCTTCCCTTCTTACTTCTGCAAAGGCTTCACGAATACTAGGGAATCACTTAGTTTCGAGGATCCTTCCCCTTACCTCATCCAAATTCTTGTTCAGTCCCTACAAGAACTAATAGATCCGATCTTTTTCTACCAGCTTCTTGTAGAGTTTGTCATCTTTTGTTCACTTCCATTCCATATCTGCATAGATGTTAAGTTGCTGCCAATATTTTGTGAGTGTGCTAACATTTTGTAACCGAAGAGTCACCCTGTCACAGATCATGTAAGAGGCTCTTGATCTCAAATATGGCTGAAGTGTTGTTCACATTTGAGTAGGTCTCCTTGGCTGCATTCCAGATTTTTGCAGCAGTATCATAGTACATGAAAATTTTGCCTGACTCATTTTTCATGCAGCTAAGTAACCAGGACATCACAAGGTTGTTCTCGAGTTTCCACTTTGCATGGTTTGGTTTAGACTTTTCTGGCTTATTGGCATCACCAGTGATGTAGTCTTCTTTGCCTTTCCATTGAAGAAAAATGTAGAACTATTTGACCCACTGCGTGTAGTTCTTAACATTGAATTTGTAGCCAATCATTGGTATTGATATGGTTCATGATGAATCCATATGAACCTAGGATCTAACCAAGTGATTTCTTGAATCAAAATAGCAAATAAAAGGGAAAATAAACAAACAAATGGAATAGACAAGAAGATGGAAGAAAGATGGCCACACCCCATAAGGAATGATAAGATCAATGATGAATTGCGACAAGAGTAAGAGGCTCTTGATAAGATTCTAATTTAGTTCATCCAAGAACCGTAGAGAGCATCTCTCTATCCTCACACTAAAAGTGTATTTTCATTCCATTCAAAGTTGGTAAAATGAAGTCATACAAACTTACTTATAGGGAGACTCCCTATTACCCTAATGGGCCTAAATGAAGCAAATACTAAAGGGCCCATAAGTAGGCTTACATTGTATTCCCAAAATAACTAAGTGAACAAGTAATACTCTCACCACCCATGACTAAACTATTACAACCAAATTAAAATATATAAAAATCTAAAAATTATCCTAAAGTCTTGACTTGAATTTCCCTTTGCTTTTCTCCTTATTAGCTATTTCTTGGTCCTCATCAGGTATGGTCTTGGTCTGATTGGTAGTGTTATTAGCCGCCGTCTTTGGGTTAGCATCAGAGATGCTCGAGCTGCTTGAATCGTCGCCCATGAGAAACCTTTTTTTTCCTACCACAGATTAGAACTATTGCTTTAGTACCATGTAAAACTCTCTGTATTTCTCATTGATTTAATACATATTACATGAGGGTATAATTAGCCTTGGTAATACAATCAAATAAAGAAATAAATAAGGGAATACATCTATGACAAAACTTAGGAAACTAATATTCCTATGATACAACTAATAATAATAATACAGCTGGCCCTTAATGACTCGAACTTGATGGGATTTAGGGCTGCAGATCTGCAACCATCACAAAAAACATCATATCAAACCTATTATCCAGACCTAAGCCTATTCACCTTATTATCCCCATTGAAGCCTGTTCCCATCCTCATGTCTCATATAATTCCCATTCCAATCATCACAAAACCACTGAACGCAAAAGGTTTCCCTTCATGTCTGAAGAAACCAACCACCCCAGCAGAAGTTCAAGGACTTGCTCAAAACAGCCTTCACCATTTCTCTCATAAATCAAGATCGGAAATAATCCATAATGCTTTCAATTTTCATACGCCATTCCTTAACCTCATCCAACTTCACCCTTATCTTCCAGAGGACACAATGTGTTTCATAGGGAGTCTCTCAGTCCTTTATATGCCATAGCCATAAAATTCCACCCCCTCATAGTATACCGTTATCTCTGCAATGAGGCTAACAAAGAATCTAATATGTGGAATTTCTTTCGGTGGTTCTCTCCACTACTATGGTGGAGAAAAGAACTACAGCTGATAGTCCAAAAATATAGTATCTACAATATCCCAACCTCAACCATGTACAAAGTTTCATCCATTTTCATTATCCATAAACCTTATTGGAAAAATACAAACAGAGCACTTCTCTTTAGAGACTATGTATGGGAATACCATACTTATCTGGATTTCATAACTCACAAGCCTACCATTAGGTCCTCAACAAAAATGTTTTTATGTGAACGGGATAATTATAATCGACCTATAAATGTCATTTGAAGTTCACTTGGACTATATTCAGGAGAGTTCATTCCAGGAGTACCCAGGATGCCAAAAATAGGCATTCCAGATGACCATGTCGCAGTATACATGGTTACAGAACCAAAGCAACAAGCAGAAACAAGTGACATTACAAACATCGATCATGATGACATCATGCAGAATTCCCAGGTCCTAAATGAGTTAGTAAACATAGAAGATTGGTTCAGTAAATATTTTGGGAAGAGTAACTAACAGCTCAGGAGATAACTCAGACCTAAATTTTTCTCCTTCTCATGAACCAATTATCAAGTAGAATTTGTCTACAAAATCCACTAAGGGAACATGACAAAAATAAATGTCAACCTTTATGTCAATTTTATGTCATAAGTGTTTACTTTATGTCTTAGGTGTGCTTTAGAGGTGTCTATTTTATTAAAAGTAATGGCTATAATGTGTCTTGTAATATCCACCACTAAAGTGGTGGTTGATGTGTTTTGTTTGTATTCTCGAGGCCTCCCCTTTAAAGAGAGGTCTTTTGTGTTGTAGAAACCAAGTTGAAGTGAAGATATAAATTTTATAGTGTTCCCTAAAATGTCTTGTTTCTAAAAATATCTCTTCTTCTTTCGTGAACTCTTTTCTATATTGCTACTTCATGGTTCAATTCTAAGTTGCAAGTATATATGCTTTGCATTTGCCTCGAATGAGCATCATATGCATCATAAAGCTCTTAGTAAACGACCCAGTGCAAGAAATGGGTAGGGAGATTGAAGAAACTAGTTCCATATCTGCAGGCCTAAGAGGCATAAAGACTTTATTTTTCCCAAATGAGCAAAAGGGCTTTTCGTTTATGGTCTCCGGCATACCTGTGCTGTGGAAATAGTCCTAGTGACTCCTTATCTTCTCCTCCATATCCTTACACTTGGGTTTTGGGACTAGAGAATTGGGAAAAAGAAGGGGTGTTGTGTAACACCCCTCCCCAGCTCTTTTCACTAGTTCTGGGTGTGTCACTAATAGGAATATCTACCACCCCCATGTGGTATTTCTTTCGCCTCCCATAAGGATTCGAATCCATCACCTAGGGCTTAAGTACATGGAAGCATCCTTGTGTCTCACCACTTGAGCCACAAGGATGCTTCAATGTACTTAAGCCTCAAGTCATGGGTTGGAATCCTTGTTGCAGGCGAAAGAAATACCATATGGTGGGTGGTAGATATTCCTATTAGTGACACACCCAGAACCAGTAAAAAGAGCTGTGGAGGAGTGTTACATGTAGTGTAATTAAAATAAAGGGTGTGGAGGTTTTAAGTTTTTCTTATTTTTTCCCATATCAGATTTGCTTATGTGGTGAAAGTTGGTATTTTCGTAGGATAATTGAGTACATGTAGGCGCAAAATTGTGAAAATGAGGGGGATCACACAATTGTAGTTGAGGATAGACTTAAAGGACCCAATTCACTTGTTTTAAAAGTGAGACAAAAATCGTCAAATCTTAATATTTGGGGACTAAAAGTGGATTTAAGCTTATTTTTAAAAGAATCAGAAAAAATAATAAACAAGTTAAAACATTTATTTAAAAAATAAGAAAAAAATAAAATTTCAAATACAAATCATAATCAAAATTTATTAACTTTACGGAAACGACATATTTAATCCTTTTATTTATTGACAATAAATTGCTACCTACACCCATTATTCAATTTAGTTATTGCCATGTACTATATCCACAAGTAGGCTCTGTACTGTTTCTGCTCAAGGTTGAGCGTCTATCAAATCAAAGCCAATGTTGACAAATTTGCCTGTGATCAGTATTCATAAGTGTTCTTAAATCTCAGTCACACCCGCTAAGCTTAATGACATCAATCAACTAGCTCCCCGCCTGCCCGTAATCAGATCTAGAAAGTTCGAAATATCAGGACCACTCATTTTTAATTGCTCAATTCTCCATTTATCCTTATTTATTACTCTCTTTATCCCTTGTTATAAGATTTTCTTTGACTATTTTATGCCCTTTAAAATAGTGAGTTTTATTAGTTATTAGCATTAAATTTGCACAAAATATGTGCTATTTTTTCTAAGTTACCTTACTCATCTTCTAAGACTATTAAAAAAAAGTGAGAATTAATGCACCTTAGTATAAGAGTAATTTTGTAAAAAAATAATAATTAATGCATTTTGGTCTTTAAAAAGAGTCTTAGACTCCCTCCGTCCCATTTTGTTTGTCGTATAAGGTTTAGCACAGGAATTAAGAAGTACAATTAATGTTTTAGATTTTATAAAAAGTATTGTGTGATTTTCTAATATACCCTTCACCTTTTTATCATTTACGAGAATTAAAAAAAAAAAACATGTTCATCAAAAAACACATTAATAATGGTTAAGCGTATAATAGGAAAAAAAACACTTAATACTTTATCGATATTATAAAACGACAATCAAAATGAGACAAAACTATCTTGATAAAATGACAAATAAAATGGGACGAAGGGAGTATAAAGAGACAAATTTTTTTTTTTTACAAAAATGTGTTATATCAAGGGACAGAAAAAGTATGAATTAACAATCAACGCTTTCTTTAAGTCATTCAATACAATATTTGTTAAAAAAATAAAAAATATAGCACATTAATTAAAATTAACCAATTCCAACACACTTCATTGTCTTTATATTTATTATGAGTTAGTAACAATGAACTCTTTCTTTAAGTCATTCAATACACAAGGTATTTATAAAAAAATTAAAAATATACACATTAATCAAAATTTAACCGATTCTAATCAGGGACGGATCCATTTGAATCCAATTGGGGGCACTTGACCCTACTGATTTATTTGTTTTTGTCACTAATTATTGAATAATTTTATTTTTGACCCCACATAAAATTTAGTGTTGACCCCACTAAAGAAAAAAAAGAAAATAAGCTGCTCTTTTTTTATATGATTGGGGAGATGAATTGTTGAATGATTGTTTAGTCACACACAGAGAGACATATTTTTAATAGTGTTGAAGACAAAAAAATCATACAACAATTTCAAAATATAAAGACATGTGGAGAGCAGTTATAATTTGTAGATGTCGAGGTGTCTTCATTTTTTTAGTATATAATGTTATAAATGTTTATATAAAAACTAAGCTACTCCTTGGAAAATGAGCTACTCTTTTTTGATATGATTGAGAGATAAATTGTTAAATAATTGTTTAATCACATACACATAGAGACATATATAGTGTTGAAAATAAAAAAATCATACAATAATTTCAAAATATAAAGACACGTAGAGAGCAATTATAATTTGTAGATGTTGAGGTGTCTTCAATTTGTTTAGTGTATAATGTTATAGTTTTTGTTATCTCTATTTTTTTGCTTAATGATAACGTTTATCGTTATTTTATCACTTATATATTAATGTATTTTTTATATAAATATTTATAGTATATAAGCTTGCCCCCACTAGTCGAAATTTCTGGATCCGTCCCTGATTCTAATACACTTCATTTGATTTTGTCAAATATAATGTTTCTTATAAAAAGAGCCGGGGCTAATATTAATTAAACATTTAAATCAAGGTGACAACTCCGGTGCCCTGAAGTTTTATTGAATGGGATACCTAATGACCAATTATTTGATGTCACATCATTTTTTTGTTTTCTATTTTTTTAAGTGAAATTAAGTTTTTACCTCTCATCCCGGTTAATGCAAATGGTCTAGGGGAATTTCCTTAAAGAATTTATATATTTATTAGTATATTTTCACTTTTTCCAATAAGTCTTTCTATTTTTTTCTCTATTTCTATTATTTGGATAGTTGCTTAAATAATATTTTAATGTTTGTGAAAACTGTTTAATTTCATTCCTAATTTCTTTTTTTCTTATTTCATTCCTAGTAATAGAATTATATTTTTATCAATTTTTTCTGTTGTTTTACTTAGTTCTTTATACATTATTTCAATTTCTTTTAATATTTCCATTTATTCTTTTAGTTAGAGCTCATTTTACAAGTTTTATTTATTTTGTTATTTATAATTTGTATTTGAATCAGGAGTGTACATGGGTTCGGGCCGACCCGATCAACCCGGTAGCCCAACCCAATCTAAAGGGTTTTTTGCCCGAACTCGTCTTAGTTCGGGTCGAACTCGAACCAATCCAATCAAACTCGGAGTGGTTTGGTTCGAGTAACAGTTTTCATTTTGAACTCACGAACCCAATCCGGTGATGTGGCATTAAATATCTTAATATTTTTTAATACATAATATCACTTACACTTAGCGGTCTGCACCAAAAATAAAATTCACTTGAAGTTAAATTATTTTATATTTTTTTAGGTTAAATATATTTTTAGTCTATATGAAATTGCGATTTTTCAAGTTTAGTTTATGTATACTTTTTTGGACTAAAAACATGCACTTTTATAAAAGGTGAGAACAAAAAATGGATAAAATTTTAATAGGAACTAAATATAAAAAACTCATAATTTAATAGAGACTAAAAACATATTTAACCTTTTTCGTTTTGGAATTTTAAAAATGGGTTTTATATCTCATGATCCGCGAGCTCAATCCGAACTAACCCGCTCATCACCGGGTTGGTTTGGTTCGAATTCTACAAAAAAGCTACAGGTTTCCGGTCCAATTCAAACCGAGAAAAATTGATTGGTTCGGACAACAGATTTGG
Organism: Calophaca sinica; assembly: GCA_037113605.1. NCBI lineage: Eukaryota > Viridiplantae > Streptophyta > Magnoliopsida > Fabales > Fabaceae > Calophaca > Calophaca sinica. Next base: position 70,577,724 of record CM073730.1, read on the forward strand.
TCAAAACCGATCCAATTCGACCCGTGGACACCCCCTAAATTTTGAATTATGGTTTTTTTTTGTACATAATGGTTTTTTTTGTTTTAATTGAAGTTATTTTTGCCTTTTTACGAATAATATCGGTACCCATATTTTCTTCCCAGGATACCAGAGAATTCTCCTTAAGTCAATTCGATCAATTATGCGTTGCTGGCGTTCTTTCACCCGGAGAAAGTATTTCTCTCCGTATTTTCGGTCGACATATCTCTCCCTGGAATGCGTGCCCTAGTTCAGTTATGATGCCACTTCTACGTACAACTTCGATCTCCGTCCAACAAACTCATAGCTATTCCTCTCTTAAATGCTCAAACTTCCCACCAAACACCCAACTTCGGGCCACGTCGACCTCAACTTGTTGTAGCGTGTGAGACTCTCATTTCACATTTGCCAGAAGGCTTTAAAATATGTACTTCTATAGTATTAGTATTTGCATAAGACAATTTTGGGCATATGATTATTCTCAGCGTCCATTCAGAACAAGAAATGTTGGACACGAAATATGCATCACACGAAACAACCTACCTTATACTATCACTTTCTCCTCTTTATGGTATTTCATAATATTATATCGGTTTTTATAACATGTGCAACTTTGCGTAAGTTAAGACTTATTGATTATCTATTTTGTTACTTATTAATTACATATTTTTCTATTTATTTTATATATGCAATCTATCTTTTCTTATCAAATAAGAAACTGATTAATTAATTAACAAGAGAAAAAAGTGGATAATCAATGAGTCTTAACATATAAAAGATTGCACGTGTTAAAAAAACTAACTAGTAGTATTATATAAACATTCGATATACTCTCTCTGTTTTGTTTATAAGCAAAAGTCACTTTTTACGTTCATTGAAAAATATATGTATCTGGTACAAAATTTGGACCAGATACATACATTTTTTAATAAAATGTAAAAAATGACTTTTGCTTATAAACAAAAACGGAGGGAGTATATTTCAAGAGATTCTAATTAATGTGAAAAAAGTGGAATCATTGATTTGCTTGTCTTCCTTTCAGTCGATCAACAGTTTCGGGGCCATCATAATTTATGTATTTTTGGTGGAAGCGAGTGAAAAGTACTTTTCTTTATAATTACACCCCGAAACTAACCAATATTAATTAGTTCTTTTTTGATATTATTACTCGATACTTCCTATACCAAATATCATATGCAATTAGCACTGGTACCCGAGTAATGACCCATTATAATTCACAAAGTTGTTTTGTTGGAGTTAATGAATTGCCCTATGTTATTTCATCCAACCTACTGAAGACGATAAAATAATTTTTCATCCTAATCCACCCAAATTGAAGAGAGAAAAAATAGAATATTAAATTAATGAAATAGGATGAAATGTATTTCACTGTGTACGGGATTGGGTTTGAGCTCAAAAGCCCATCACGGAGGTCCAAGTCGAAGATCTTATTTCGCAAGCTACATCTCCAAGAGAGCACACGGATTGCGACATCACAATGATCACGATGTCGCACAAATTGTTATCATAGCCACTCATCTAATCAAAGGATCTCCGCAAATCATGCAGAGATTTTTGCTAGGTCAGTAACAGACTAACAGGCTTTCCCGCTAAGCCTTGCTAACTAACCTCCTATATAAGGCCGTTTACACTAGTGCAGAATACACCTTTAATCGCGGTTAAAATTGACTTTTAATCGCAGTTTTCATACCGACGTGTATTCTTTCGGCGTTGTAAGTACAAACATTAACCGGCGTTAAAAATCACTTTTAATCGCGGTTTTTATCAAAACAGACATTAAAACCCGGCGTGAAAAGAAATAAAAAATTTTGAAAAAAATAAAAAAAACACTTTTAATCACGGTTTTTAGTAAAACCGACGTTAAAAATTACTTTTAATCGCGGTTTTACTAAAAACCGCGATTAAAAGTTACTATTAATCGCGGTTTTTCGTAAAATCGCGATTAAAAGTTTTTTTTTTTTTAATTTCACAAACCACACCCCTCCACCCCCCCCCCCCAAAAAAAAGCCAGAAGCACAATCAAGAATTTACTCTATCAAAGACAACAATTCCAGCTCCTATATATACATTTTGAAACACCATTAACACAAAATATTAAATTAATAAGAAGAGCAGTAACAGATAGCAGAAACAAAACATAATATCATTGATTTAAGACCAACAAAGGTACACGAGAGAACTAAACTCACAAGAAAAATGATCTATTTGATTAATATACAGTTAAGAACATCAACTGTTGCAACCCTTGATGCTCCTTCTTCTTGTCTCCAAATCCATTGATAAAGCTTTTCCTGATATCACAAGAATATCCCACATTAATATAATAACAATACATTGTCAAAACATCAAAAATAAGAGAAAATCCCAGATTAGATACATAAATTATACTCTAGCTAACTAGAACATTAGCAGTCCATGACCTATTGTTAAAGAAAAAGAAAGTTGCAAGTTAAGCTAAAACAGCAAATCTCTCAAAAAGTGACCACTTGAATCTATACACAACCAATTAAGCTACATAAAAAGAGGGAAAGACAGAGCAGTCAGTAACCATGAACTGAAAATGAGGTCAACAAAAATTCAAAACAAAACAACAAGGTTAAAATAAAAATAAAAAATCAGTGCTCAATAAAAGAAAGAACTGAAAAATGCTAGAATAATAGAAAATTTCACAAATGCAGGCATGCCAGAAGCAACAACTACTTGTTCAATTTATCAGCACTCAAATTTTTTACAGAACAATAGCTTGCTTCTGTCAATAAACCATGATTCAAGCATGTCATAAGAACTTCCCAGTTTTTCAAATTCCTCACAATAGCACCAAAGCTGCAAAAGATACATTTTAATGTACAAAAAGAACAAGAGCAAAGACCAAGAGCAAAATTTTTAAGATCCAATCCAACAAATGCATCAAATTGAAGGAACATACTACTGCATTTCATAATCTAAAGATGAGGTTATGGTTACCTGAACAAGGAAATAATTGTTACCCTCTGCGAGTCACAGTTTAACTTCATTCTGTTTCGGTACATAAACCCATTTTATACATGTAACTTACTCGAATTCTCAAAGCACTGAATAAGATGAGAAAGAAGAAAGAAGAAGAAGAATCGCGATTTTAACAACATGTTTGAACATTTTGCAATCGATTTGAGAAGAAGAAAGAAGAATCACGAATTGAGAAAAGCACCAACCAGAAATTGGTGTGCGATTTGGGGGTTTAGGGTTAGGGTTCTCAGAGAAACAATGAACGGTGCTATGGAGAAGGAATGACACTATGGAGAAACCTCGTTGCGGCGCTAGGTGTTGAAGGAGGTGGAAGGAGGCGACCGGGTAGACGGAGAGAGGGAGGAGCGCCGGAGTTCGCGAAGATGGCACTTTCGATGGAGAGTGGCGGTGCGAGGGAGGAGTGCCGGTGTTCGAAGTGAGGGACGGCGTGAGGGAGGAGTGAGGGCGGTGGAAAGTGGCGGTGCAAAGGAGGAGTGCCGGTGTTCGCAGTGAGGGACGACGCTTTCGTAGTTGCGAGCAGGGTCGTGCAAACGCGAGAGAGAAGAGGGAAAGGGGGAAAATCTATGTGTGCGCGAGAGAAGAGGGAAAATCTGATTAATGTATGTACATACGACATCAGTTTTGTAGAAAACCGGCGTTAAAGAACTGAAGAAAAAAATGCGAGAAAAACCACCACATACGACACCGGTTTTTAGAAAAAACTAGCGTAAAAACCTTCACTTATCACGTCGGTTTTGTCTAAAACCGACGTTAAAACCCCTGAATGCAAAAAAATTCAAAACATATAACCGGCGTAAAAAGTGTCGCATTAATTTCAAAAATGTCACCGCGTCACTTATTACGTCAGTTATTGTTAAAATCGGCGTTATAAGTCTATTTTTTAGGTGTATTTCGCACTAGTGTTAACTCAGCAGCCTAGGTACGCTTTCAATTTTCCTGCTTGACTCTTCCTTTGCTCACTTAATGACTTAGGCATCAGAGTCCTTGCAAGTACACTGTACCGTCGTTGTCGTTACTCTGCCGCATCGATGTTTACTTCGGCCACTCAGCTCATCACTTCCGATCAAAGGCTAGGTCTTATTCGGTTCACACTGAATTCACTTAATTCTATATTGAAGCTTTCAAACAATGCAGCCTAATTTGAATAATTCTACAAAAGATTAAATATCAAGGATGTTTTTCTATGGAAATTGGACTGCGAAGAAAGACTCTATCTATGGCTATTTGTCACGTCAAATTAAGTAAACACTAAACAGGAAACTAGAACAAGAGGGTTCAAAAAAGTCCACATGCATATATATAAAACGCTACGTACATACATGCACGTTTGGATGATCCCATATTAATTTGAAAGATACTCCCTCTTGACTCAATTATAAGGAAAAAAAGTAGTCGTGTGTGGTAATAAAAAATATATAAACAAATTCTGACTAATTTCTTCATATTTAATCTTATCATTTCCAAAATATCATTCATTTAATATTATCATGAAACAAGCTCTCATAGAAAATTAAATGTAAAGAAAAAGTAGTTTGAATTAGTTTTTTTATTATCCAAGAAAATTAAATGAAATTAATTAACTTCTTTAATCAGCATAAAATATTAGGTATTTTTGTTTATATTCGAGCATGAAGAGAGTACACAATTACGGTCATGCTCAGTGTTTGTTACTTATTACTAATGACTTTTTTCTTTGAGACACATAGCGTGCATGTCTACAACATGCTAGCTGTCTTATTTGGAGCTGTGTCTAGGGATGGCAACGGGTATCCTCTAAGCAGGGCACTACAGTACCCGTTCTTATACACACATTTGAAAAAAAAGTGTCCGTACCCGAGTCTATACCCGCGTGGGTAACAACTTTAGTGTCCGTCCCCATACCCGTTGGGTGCCTAAGTGCCCATACCCGCTACCCGCACTTTAGCTATGAAAAGACAATAAATAACGAAAAGAACATTATAACTTAATTAAAATATGGTCCAAAAATCTTTCAAATCAGCTCTAAAATATTACAAATCATAGTGTTTAGCCAAATGAAAACATCCAAAATATCAAAAACAAATATGTATTACAATAAACATTCAAAAGAATAAAATCACAAAGTTGTAACTGCTGAGCCGGTTTTCTCCATATCCTAAAAAAATAAGATACTTTACATCAGTTATACATTATAAAGTTGTAAAGTCATAATAATAAATTGTTACTAAATTTGTTATATTATTTTACCATAAAGTGAATACAAGCAAGTAGACACAATAGTTCAGTGTTGCTTCTGCCAAATTACAGACCGATCAGGTAAAAAGGCAATGAATAAGAAACAATAAATCAAAAAAAGAATAAACAAGCAAACAAATGAAGGAGCACAAAAGCAACATGACTTACCCAGTGATATAACACCACACCTTCTTAGTCTTTTCAGAAAAATGAAAGTCGGTGTTGCATGAGCATAACACGATCGGGTAAAAACGCAGTGGGTAGTGCAGTGAAATAGGTAGAAGAGAAGAAGCAACGACATAGTGAGAGTCTAAGTTTGGAAAGTAAATAGGTTTAGGTGAAAAAAAAGTAGATAGATTAATTAATTCTATTTAATATTCTGATAATTTGATATAAAATTATAATTATTAGTGTGTGTATATATATATATATATATATATATATATATATATATATATATATATATATATGCAGGCTAGGCACTAGAGTGTCTGTACCAGTACCCATACCCACTCAAATTTATATATATATATATATATATATATATATGCAAGCTAGGCACTAGAGTGCCCGTACCAGTACCCATACCCACTCAAATTTGCGAGTAATTACTCAGGCCCAGGCCCAAGCCCAAGCCCATAAAGTGGGTATTTACCCTGCTCATTACGGGTTTTTTTTTTGGGTGCCCAATGGGCTTAGGTCCAATTGCCAACCCTAGCTGTGTCACTGAGTTTCATCGAGAATTGACTTGAGACTTTGACACTCGTCTTCTTATACTCTTCTATCCTCCATCTACCTTCCATGCAACCATATACTTAAATGCTTGCTATTGTTTGTGTAAATGTACGTTACTATCAATCCCGTGCATTTTAATTAGCTCCTCATGACTTGGCTCATATGTACGAGTGCCTTACTAAATGGACTTGTTGGCTAGTTATTGCTGGCTTAATTTATCTACCCTCTTGTCTTATCAGGTTCAGGTTAGCTGTTAAACTACGTCTCTTGGCTTCATGTAGAAAAAGTCGCGCACACCTCATCTACGTTAACTCAAATTGATAGGAAAAAATATACATTTTATATAGGTTTAAATACTCGTTTCTAAACTATTTGAGAAATTTTAAATAGGTTTTTAAACTAAAAAAATTTATAATTAAGTCCTGAACTTGTCATTAATTTGTAATTGGTTCCTAAATTGCTATTAGTTCCTTAAATTTTTAAATAATTATAATTAAATCTCTAAACTTTCAAATAATTTATAATCAAGTCCTTGCTTATTGACAAGTTCTCTGTAATAAATTCTTTAAAAATTTGAGGACTTAATCACAAATTATTTAAAAGTCCATGGAGCTAATTACAATTCAGAGACTTAATTATAAATTATTGTCAAGTTTAGAGATCTAATTAAAAAAAATTTAGCTTAAGAACCTATTTAAAAATTTTCAAATAATTCAGGAGACCTACAGAGTACCTAAGCCTTTTATATAAGTGCATAATATTTGTGATGACACATTAATATATTTAATCGATATATACATTTCTGATTATCACAATTTACAACAAAAATAGTTGTGATCGTAAAAAATAAGTAAAGACTTTTTTCTATCGTCTATATCAAAATAGATTCTTTTTCCATAAACATGTCACAAGAAGTACATATTTTACCTCAACCAATGTAAAAATGTCGTAAAAAGCATTATTAATCTTATTTAAAATAAGTTTTTTGCTTATATTCGAGATCGAATGGAGTACTATCTATATCATTTTCGTCGCATCATCAAAATAGTACACTTTTACCTACCAAAAAAAAAAATAGTACACTTTCCAAGTCTAGTACATCAAGAAACAACTTTGTCAACTCAAGAAGCTTCCATCACCATTACTAAATGGATCGTGTACATCTCCACTAATACTTCCTTACCTTGCCTCTACTTTAGCATATCATTTTATCTTTCCAAGACAAAAGTCCAATATATTTGAATCCATTTTGTTTCTCTTCAAAGAATGAAGAAATGGGTATATACTCTAATTTTGCTAAGTTGTAAAAGAAGCTTTAAACCAAGTTTTTGTGTGACTTTTAAGTTAATTATAAGAATTTAATTTATATGAACCGTTAGTATAACAATATTTTACACATGCATCCAATTATGTATTGTCACATCGTTTAATGAGTTGATAAATATTTAAAACTAAAGTGTAATTTTTAATGTAAAAAAAATAAACAGATGAATTTAATTTGGTTTTTCGTCGTAATTTTCTCTCATGTACTTTCGCGTAAAATATACACCCCTTTTCTGTAATGCCTAATAAAAAAATTCACTTAAAATTATTAAATTAAGGAATATATATATAATGATAAATAAGAAAACATATGTTGAATGCTCTCTATAACAAACTGACCACCCTCTCATGCTACCAATCTGTTACTCACAGGAATATCTACCACCCCCATGTGGTATTTCTTTTGCCTCCCATAAGGATTCGAACACGTGACCCGGGGCTTAAGTACAAGGAAGCATCATTGTGTCTCACTACTTGAGCTATGTAGCTCAAATAGTATCAAAGCGGACCTCTCCCAGTACAGTGTGGTTCGGGGACGAACTAGGCGGAAGCTGGTGAGCATGTGACGCTTGAGACTGATGAGTGCGGGAGTGATCACCAGTGCATTGAGCATGGACAAAGAGCGGCTCCGGTGCATTGAGCATTGTGTGTCCACTCTCTCGTACCAAGAGCTGGAAGCTTTGAGAAGGTCACCCCTGTGGATCTTCTCATTATCTATCACCTCTATAAGAGGTTACACTTGTGTTTACCCCATGTCATCCTAAGATACATCATGCAAGCCGTGGCTACCCTCAGACCAACCTCCTCTTTACCCTATGGCATGGCACTAACAAAAAATTTCAAATTCCACAACATTGATCTAGAGAATGAGGAAGCCTCAAAGGAGCACACCACCTTCTGGTCAAAGAACATAAAGCAAATGGGGTTGGAACTCCATCCAACCCAAGAGAAGACACCAGAACTGTCTCCTGAGAAGGTTGTTCCTGAGAAGACTATTGAAGAGCAAGTTACCTTTGAGAAGGCAGAAAAATCAACCAAAAAGAAGAAGTTGAAGATTGCTTCAGAGAAGGTACCTGAAGTCAAAACATCGAAGAAGAAGAAGAAGGAAAGAAAGAAAGTTGAGGAAGCAGCTCAAGAAGGAAAAGAAGAAGAAGCAGCAGGATCTCCCAGAGATCAAGTTGAGATGACAGAGCAAGGTATGGAACCTACTCTGGGGGAGTTTCATGTAAGAGGCCACTGAGAAAGATTCTGAGAAGGTTCCTGAACAAGGACCTTCATCACCTCTGGAATCTACTCAGGGGGAACACAATCGTTGGATCATGGTTGAGTATGTGCCTCCTTGATAAACCCAAATTTTGTCTATTTTTATGGGAACTTTTGAGTAATTAATCATGTCATTTCATGCCTTTTAAAGTATAATAGTATTTAATTATGTCTCATTTTGCAGAATTATCACAAAGACAACACTTGGAGTGTAAAAAAGCATAAACGGAGCTAAAACAGGCAAGTACTTGAGCAATTTTGGTGATTCTGGACTTTCAGTACGGCCTTACATACATACGCCTGCATAACCGCATTTAATCAGGCACGCAGCAGCGGCGCACCTCATGGTCGATAAATTTGACGTCGAAGAAAAAGTCCAAAGATGGTCGCACAAAAGCAAGACAACCGCATCTAAAGCAGAAGCTACATTCAAATGCAGTATATCGGCCAACACCGAAGCCAAAACTCAGTACGACCGTGTATAAAGACAATACGATCGTACCTAAGCCCAGATCGCACATATTTGAAGTCAATTTGACCTAGTGCGCAGCAGAGCCTATAAATAGGCATTCTTAGCTCTCTTTCAAGGATTTTTGACCTTTTTACTATGGAGCCTCTTGCCTAATCCTATTTTGTCGTCGAAGTTCGAGAGGATCGTGAAGAACATACTAAAGGACCTTCGTCATACCGAAAGGGTGTCCCGGTTTGGACTTAATTCTAACTATTATGGGGTTTTTATTTGGATTCATGTTATTATATGTTATTTTCATATACCATGAGTAGCTAAATCCATCACTAGGAGTGATGGGGATCTTTTACGATATTCTTGATATTTATTTAGTTATTATTATGAGTTTCCTATTTTCCTGTTGATTGTATTGTTCTTAGTGTGCTTAATCCTATAAGGTTTAATCACCCTTTTAACAAGTTAATTAATTGGAAACGATCGTACCACAGTTAGTTAACGGAACTCTAGGAATAATTGAACTCGCTAATTATGCGAGATCAAAGATAATTGATTGTTTCTAATTAGTTATTGAATTAACAATCCCACTGTTGCTTAATGCTCTTTCTTTTATTTACCTTGTATGATCATTGGGGATACTTTGACACGTCTTCGCTCTTATTAGATGCAACTGGCTCATTCTCAATTGGGCTATCACTTGTTGCATTTGTGTAACCAATGCAGAAGAGAAAACGCCCGCTTGGCAGTTGGCTTTTTAGCCACCGTGAAATATATTTTCTCCGATTATGTCGAAATTATACATATTCTATATTATTACGATTATTCTTTAGGGAGGAAAATCGATTCGGTTTCCACTTTTTAGGGGTCATTTTGTTACTTTATGTTGGCTAACTTACTCATTCTGTCATTGGATCACTGAAACTGTTTTACTTCAGTGAGTGTGTATACTGTGGAAGCATATTTTCCCATATAGTAATAATATATACAAGCAGACACATTTAATTGGCAGAAATCCAACTATTTTTTATTGTGTAGCCTAAATCGTTAATTTCTTAAAAAAATAATAAACATATAATACTCAAACAACAAGTATTCAAATTACTCGAAGTAAAACTTGAATCACGTTTAGCAATGAGATCGGTGTAGATACTTGATCGTGAAGAAGAGCAGAACATAGCTGAAACGTCTATATTTGCGGTCTAAACAATTGATAGAAGGTGAAAAAATTTGGACCTTCGGTTTCATAATCTTGTTCTTTTTCTAGCTTCGTTATTATTGGGGCAAACTCACACACACTCAATAGAGATTAAAGAAGAACAATGAAACTTAGCAAAAAATGAAAATGGAGAGTAAGTGTATCGAATTGGCAAAATTTGGGAATGAATACTTGTATTAACTGTAAAACGATTACATCTATTTAACAACAATTTTAACTAACTAACTAACAACCAGTTTTACTGGTTTAACAAACAGAACACTGTTATATTGAAATTGGGCCCTCTCGGCCCACTTACAAACAAGCCCAATCCTAATTTGAATTAGCCACAATACTTCCCCTTAATTCAAATTCTCAAAGCATACAACTCCTAACCCAACTCTCAGTTTAGCAAATCTCTTGGGTTTCAATGCCTTAGTCAAGGCATCAGCTAATTGAGCTTCTGTTGGACAATACACCACTTCCAGCCTCTCCTTATTGACCTGCTCCCTCAAGAAATGAAAGTCTCTATGTGCTTACTCCTACCGTGTGAAACTGGATTCTTGGCAAGACTTATGGCTGATTTATTGTCAATCAGCAGCTGCAGTGGCTTCCTTACTTCACATTTCAATTCCTTCAACAAAGAATCTAACCAAATCAATTGACAAGCAGCAAAGGCACCTGCTATATAGTCGGCCTCACAGGATGATAGAGCTGTCACTGGTTGTTTCTTGGAGCACCAAGAGATTGGTGCTCCTAAAAACTGAAACAAGTAACCAGAAGTGCTTCTTCTATCCACCCTATCTTCACACCATTCTGAATTTGAATATCCTAGCAATTCACCTTGCTTCTTATTAGTATTTAAAGGAAATAGCAGCCCATATTTCAAGGTTCCCTTCACATATCGCAAAACTCTCTTTGCAGCCAGAAAATGAGACTTTCTTGGCTCATTCATGAACTTGCTAATAAGGCCTACTGCAAACCATATATCAGGCCTGCTATTGCATAGGTACCTTAGGGATCCTACCAATTGTTTGAACATTGTAGGATCCACCTTCTCCTCATCAATTATTCCTTCAAGCTTCACATTGTCTCTGCTGGAGTTCCTGCTGCATTGCAGTCCAGCATATCAAACCTTTTCAGAATTTCAGTTGCATACTTCAACTGATGCAAAACAATTCCTTTCTTGGTTCACATAAATTCCATACCCAGAAAATAAGATAGGCTCCCTAAATCAGTCATTTCAAACTCTGTTTTCATCAAAGTCTTGAATTTCTCAATCTCTCTAGAATGACTACCAGTGACAAGTAGGTCATCCACATAGAGACACACTATCAACAAGCTTACTGCTTCTTTTTCCAGCACATAGACACCATATTCAATCGAGCACTTCTTGAAACCAAGTTGAATTAGGAACTTGTCTATCCTTTTGTTCCAAGCTCTAGGAGCTTGTTTGAGACCATACAATGCCTTATTCTATATACCATATTCTCCTTTCCTTTTATTTCAAAGCCTGGAGGCTGTGTCATATACACAACTTCAAGTGGACCATTTATAAAAGCTGGCTTGACATCAAGATGAAATAAGGACCAACCTCTGCTGCAGGCTAGTGCCACAACCAGTCTCACAGTTTCATGTCTTGCTACAGGTGCAAATACCTCAGAGTAATCAAGGCCAAATTTTTGCAGAAAACCTCTAGCAACAAGTCTTGCTTTGTGCTTCAAGATTGTCCCATCAGGATTCAACTTCAGTTTAAACACCCATTTGACATCTATAGTCTTCTTGTTCAGTGGCAAAACAGTCAGCTCCTATGTCTTGTTCTTCTCAATAGCTTTCAATTCCTCCACCATGGCTTTCTTCCATACATCTTTCTTTAGTGCTCCTTATAACCAATTGGTTCTGCATCAGCTAAGAGAGCAAAATGTATTAACTCTCCCTCATCATTTACTGTATTATCTGATAGTAAATCACAATCTACAAGTCTGTTTGGCAACTGTCTCTACCTATGTGGTCTTGATTCCTGACTTACTTCATCAACTGAGTTATCAGCAGCTATTGCATCACTTAGATTTACAGTATCTTCACTTAGTTCACTGTCAAACAACGCTGGAGTCACTGACTTGAGTCCTCATTCCCTGCTGTTCCAATCCCATGTCTCAGATTCTTTAACTAAAACATCTCTGCTGATCACAATTTTATGGTTTTTTGGATTATAAAGTCTGTATGCACCAGTGGCATGGTAGCCAACTAGAACCATAGGCTCACTTTTATCTTGCAGCTTGCTTCTTCTTGCATCTGGTATGTGTTTAAAACACAATGAACCAAATACTCTCAACTGACTTACACTTCCTCAGGCACCTTCAAATTAAGCTTCTTTGTAGGGCATCTATTCAGAATATAAGCTGCAGTAGTTACTGCTTCTCCCCAGAAATTATGTGGCATTCCCTTTTGCTTTATCATGCTCCTGGCCATATCTAGGACAGTCCTATTTCTCCTTTCAGCAAGCCCATTATGATGTGGAGTGTAGGGTGTTGTAACCTCATGCTCTATGCCTTGATCATCACAAAATTCTTCAAACTGTTTTGAAGTGTATTCTCCCCCACCATCTGTTCTCACGATCTTAATCACATTGCCACTTTGTTTCTCAACTAAGGCCTTAAACTTTTTAAACACATCCGATGCATCACTCTTGAGTTTGATTAAGTACAACCATAACATTCTGGTGTACTCATCAACAAAAGAGATGAAGTACTTGTTCCCACCCATGGAAGGAACCTCAAAAAGGCCACAAATATTTGAATGTATCACATTCAGTGCAGCCTTGGCTCTTATTGGTAAATTGGATGTGAAAGGCAATCAACTTTGCTTGCCCATAAGACAAACTCCACAAGCCGTTTCTGGGAACACAACACCAGGAAGTCCAAGTACTAAATTCTGTGCATGCAAATGATTCAAGCTTCTAAAATTAAGATGCCCATACCTCATGTGCCATAGCCAACTTTGCTGATTTGGAATTGTTGCTGCCAAGCACTGCACACCTGCAATTTTGATACTGCATTTGAAAGTTCTGTTTTTGGACAGTGGAGACTTCAACACAAGTCTGTTACTTGGGTCAAAAAGCTGCAGGGACTCCTTCTTCATGATCACAGAGAAACCTTTCACAACAAGGTGCCTTACACTCATGAGATTGCACTTTATTCCAGGCACAAACAGAACATTTTCAATCATAGCTGTCTTGCCATCTTTTCTCTGAATTGCAATGTTACCCATGCCTTCAGCCACCAAGCTTCTACTGTCAGAAAGCCTTACATTTGTCTTTTTGCTTGAATCCAACTCGGTTAGCCACTCTTTATGCCCTGTCATATGGTTTGAACACCCGGTATCCAAATACCATTCTTCAGAATTAGAATTTCCCTCAATGGTTGTTACCATCAAGAAAACCGAATCAAAATCTGAGTCCTCATTTGCCAAGTTTGCCTCTTCTTCAGTGTTCTGAGCTTTCTTGCCCTTTCCATGCCAACAATCCTTAGCATAATGCCCAAATTTTTCACAATTGAAGCATTGAACCTTTTTCTTGCCATGATTTGAGGTAAACCCTCCTCCTTTCTTAGATGATTCGGGTTTATCCTCAATCTTGGAAGAATCTTTATTGTTTTGCCATGCTCCACCTTTGTTGAATTTTCCCTTGCCTTTATACCCCTTCTTATCATATTTCCCTTTCTCCCTATTAATGTTCACTTGAGCCTGGAGGGCTTGGTCCATCTTTCTTTCAACCCCTCTATCAACAATTCTGAGTTCATGAGCCTCTAAAGAGCCTTGAAGCTCTTCAATGGTCATTTCACTCACCTCCTTTGATTCTTCTATTGCTACAACTATAAATATATAAAACTGGATGAAAAGAATCCATGCGTCACAAAATTAGGTGTATTTAGATAACAAGCAAAAAACACTCATCTCGTTTCTTCTAAAATCTCAAATCCAGGTTCCCATAAAAAAAAAAAAAAAAAACTAAGCACCCGGGCCGATTAGGATGATGATTATGATAATAATATAGATAAAAAAACAATTAAAACCTACAAACCCCACTTGTTTAGACACAGTTGCACACCTCGTGTGTAGGAATCGAAGAGAACCGGGAAAGTCAAACAAACGGGGAGGAATGCACCAAATCCAACACTGTACCTTTAGTATTCCCTTGTATTACTTCCTCCAGCAGCATGCATTGTTTTCCAGATAGCAGGTCAGTCCTTGTAGGTTGAAAGCCAAATTTTCTTCCTTCAATGTTTCCTCTGCAAGGAATTCAAAATTGTTAGTCCTTCCTCGACTGAAACAGTAGAAGTAGAATCCAATCCACTCAATGCATAATACATACAATCACTAAGGAAGTCAAAGTAGGCAACAGGAAAAGGGCACAGAGCTTGAGTCAATATCTCTTTTTCCTTCCTAACTTTTGAAACTAAATTTGTTGGACAAAATAAGGCAAGGAAAGTGTACATCAGTTGAAGGAAGGAATTCACTTTTCAAATTAATAGAAATTTGAGTTGATGAGTAAATCATTTCAAAGTGCATTTTAATTGTATTTCTCACCATGGGCATCTTTTAATCAGTTTTGATTATTTAGTATAGTACATAGTTCAGAACAATCTGTGATGCATATAGTAGAAATTATTCATAACCAGAAATTGATTTTGAGCGTGACATAATCAACATTACTAGACCAATAACCAAATCATCATGCTTACTCCAGAGGCAAAAGAGGAAATAACATGGATTTGGAAAATAAGGATCCCAATGAAACTATTTGTTACCACATAAAATGAGCATCGATGAGGCCTAGACAGCATGGGGTCATAACATAAAATGATATATGTTTCATAAATTTATATCATAAAACATTAGGTCTGTATAACACTGTTTATTTAAATGGATTGTTTGTTACACACGAGACAAACGGCCAGCAGAAAATAAAAATCGAGAAGGTGATCATCAAATAATTAGGTTTGTTATATGCAATGCAGATGCAACAGAGCATAAATCAGATCCACCATAGTTAAACTGAAACATGTGCAAAGTTTGAAAAAAGTGTTTTTATAGTTTCTACATAATTTTAAAATATCAAAAGTGCATACCTTTCGTTTCTTCAGCCTCCCATTTATGCTGCTAGCATTATTGGAGCCCATTACTTTTTCTCCGGCATTATCCTCAAAGGGTAATGTTTTGATTTCATCAAAGAAACTTTCTGTTAGACCTTGCAACCTGGAAAAGAATAAACACAAATGTAAGTGAATATAAATAAATAAATATGCCATCACACATTCAATGCTTTTTATGACTGTAGAAATATCAGGCAATTCCCCATACCCATTTGTTGCTTTCTTCAAGTGTTTCTCTCTCTTCCTCTCCTGTTTCGTAAGAGGAACACGATTAAACAGCTCCTCCTCTTGCCGAGCACGCTCCTCCATTTTGCTAATATGCCTATCAACTTCTCTGCTAGCTCCCTCAAAATCTCTTATCTGTTTATTAAGCAGCCAACACAAACCATTACATAAACTCATCAAGTTGTTATGATCCCACACCCAAAATAAACTAATAATGTCACCTCTTCAGGTCTTTCCTCCATATCATTCATTAATGTACGGATATAATCACTCTGCTTAGCTTGTTTCAGAATTTCTTTTTCTCTTCGCAAGACATTTCTTTCTCGCTTTGAAGGTTTATCTAGATCCATAGATGTAGGGACAAATTTAACAGCACGATACGAATCATGACCATCCTATAGCATAAAGGAATTAAGTTAGAGAGGCAAAGGAAAAATATATTTTGCATCATATTACCACACTACAACCAAATTTTGCATTTGATATTATTAAATACACCCACCTGAGAGGTTGGTTCTACTATGCTAACAAGCATGTCAGGATTTGGACGATACTTTGACACGTCTTCACTCTTATTAGATGCAACTGGCTCCTTCTCAATTGGGATATCACTTGTTGCATTTTCACTAACTTTAATTAGTTTCTGGATTTGGTATTGTTGTTTTTTGTCAATTGGACGAATCTGCAACAGAAAGTGGGATGTCAAATACACATCTTATGTAACCCTGAGGATTAACACACAAAAGAATAAAACAGACCTTTTCTAAATATAATCTTATCTCTACGATACTTCGAACAACAGGATGTTCTTCTATTGAAAATCCCTTAGCCTTTTGCAACAAGTAATAAACAAGGGATTGGCAATAATTCAAAAGCAGCAAGTTTTTAGCTTCAAGATAGCTGAATCCATCTGCTGTAGGATGTTGGCCTTTAACCTGGTATAAGAGACATGTAGAGACACATTAAAAATCAAATTATTTATTGCTATTAAGATAAGGTTGTCAGTCAATGATAATAATTTATAACAGAATATTTAATTGAAGATACCAGGTAATGAGTGGATCCAGAAAGGCTATAGTAGTAGTAGTGGAAACTAGAAAGAAGTATCAATGGAAATAGACAGGACAAGAATCAAACTTCAAGTCCAAACTAGAGAAGGATTTAAAGTTGTAACGTTATGTATTTGATGATAAAGTCAAAATTAAATTTAAGGAATGTGTAAAATAAAGCTTGTAGCAAGAAAAGTGCATTCATTCCACCTTGGCAGTTAAAGACTGAATTTTATGCCTAACAGTATCAAGTCCTTCCTTCATCTCTTTCAACAGTGCAGCAAGTTGAGATGCTTCCCTGCAAACACAGTAAAGAAGATGAATGCTGAATGAACTAACCTAACCTAACAAAGCTCCAATTCATTTTCCCAACTGTGCACACAACAAATTAAGCGTCGCAAACAGAGAAATGAGCTTACTTTTCCCTGCTATCGTCGTCATTACATAAATGGTTTTCAGTCTTCTCCATGATCTGTCACAATTTTCAACAACAACCTCCAAATCTGCGTTTTCAAGAACCGGTTTGATTGTTAAAATTTAGATATTTTTATTGAAAACAATGCAGTGCTGGCTGCAAAACTTGTGCTCTCCTTTACAATGTTATAGAACTGGACTGGTTATTTCCTCAATTAGTACTTGTTGAGTCGTTGGTTGAACTGGTATTAAACAGTGTTGCTAAAATCATCCTACGAGTTTTCACCCCCTGAGCGAGTTGACTCTGTTACAGGATCGCCGGTCTGTAGAATCGCTGTAGGATCGTCGTTCCGGCTCGTAAAATCGTCACTCCGTTTCGATTTTCAGAAGGAGACGTAGTATCCGTGTCGGATTTTGCGGCCCGGTTCAGGAAAAAAAATGGGTTGACAACTTTAGACAACAAACTCGGGTCGGGTTTCTTAATGACCACTACAAAAAACACTTGCGACCTGAAGTTCCCTTCTCTCTCTCTGCAACCTCCGTTGCTCTCTCTCTCTCTCTCGACCCTTTCTCTGCGAATATGCCAAATCTCTCTGCAGCCTCTGATACGGTTCCCAGGGCAGATCCAACCAAGCTTGTGTTAGTGGGCCGGATCCGCCAAACAATAACAGGCCCAATTGCGTTAAAAAACCCAGTTAGCTCGATGGGTTCATTTCTAAACAAAAAGACATGTTTTTTACAACAACAACCAAAAAAAAAAACAAACTAAGATGTTTCCAGCTGGTGTCAAGCGTTTGTTACCAAGGTTATCAAAACCGGACTGGACACTGAACCAGTATAGGTACTGGTTCAAGGTTCAAAGGTCGGATCAGGATCGAACCGGGGTCGGACCGGAAATGAATTAAATTATTTTTTTAAAATTTTTAATATAACATATAAAACACTAATAAACAAAAAATAACATAATATTCATAACATCACGACATAAAAAGTTAAACTCCGCTTAAAATGTTATAAGTCAACATATAACATGCAAAAATTACATATTAAACTAAAACAAATATGTTATAATAACATTCTAGTATTCAATAATCACAAATCATGTAATGTAAGTACTCTCATAATAATATTAATATATAAATTAATTTTAAATTTATTATAATATATTTAATTTAATCCATCGACGCGAAAAAAATAGATAAAAAAATCTCTTATTTGTCAAAAATAATGTCATTTACCATTTTTTTAAAAAAATAAAAAATAAAAAATTAATTTTTTTCTGAACCGCCCGGTTCCCGATTTTGCCCGGTTTTTTCTCGGTTTTCCCGATTTTAGCCGATTTTTTACCGGTTTTTAGGTCGGTTCTTGTGCAATCCGATTTTGAGGTTCAATCTGACCGACAGTGGGTCTAGTTCCTTGCTTCAACCTGGCTGACCACCGGGTCCTCTGCTTTGACAACTATATTTGTTACAAATTTCATTTACAATTTTGTAACTCATCACATTGTGCACCCTACAGATGGCACATGATGCTAAATATTATAATCTAGATATTTCTATTAATACAACAATGACTCATGAATAAAGCATTAGATATTAAAAACCACAAAACTCTATCTTAGTTTTTAATTTCTCTGAAGTCCCCAGTACTCAATCTGGAAATTCTCGTTGCCATCATCTCTTCTGCTATCTCCAATTTTAGCTTGCATCAACCTCTTTTTATCTTCTATCTGATGCGACCCTGTCTTGCTCTCTCTATTGTGTATGTAGTGCGGTGCGGTGTACATCGTTCTCTGTTCTCTCTATATTTGTTCTCCACACTTCCTATAGAATACCATCTTTTTTCTTTACGTTTCCGTAAAACATTTATAGGGCTCTTTACATTTCGCAAACACACAAAAAACAATGTCACACCTCTTCACTTTTCACCTTTCCCATAATATATCTTTCATAAAATATTGTACTTTGTTCTCAAACAAAACACAGGTTTCTCTCTATCTTTTTTATAATTGATGACGATAATAAGTGGGTTTCTTTTTTTTATTTGAAGGTTTCTGTTAAAGTAATGATGAAGCATGCGAAAAATCGTAAAATTTTAAAACTAAAAGAAAAGTAGCGAATATCACTTAACAATTCAAATGACACGTTGCGGAAAAATAGTTCGAAAACGAAAACAAAATTAAGGTAAAACTCAATATCCTGATGTCACATGTAATCAGAGCTTTACCCAACTAGTACATAGTTTTTAATCATAACAAGCGTAAAACATAATAAGCTAAAGCTAAGCTGCAGCATGCGGACTACTCCTCCGCGTCCACGTCCACTCGATCATCATTACCTGCAAGCTCACCATCTACCCGTACACAAGGTGCACAAATAGCCCCAATTGAAGAAGAGGTGAGGAATCACATTCATATAGAAATCACACGGTAGGCGAAATAACAAATAGGATGTGCATACAACCAACATGTGATCCTACCAATCATCTAACGGCGTAACCACAACCAAGTAACAACATCCAACTACGTCAATAATAGTAGATCATCATCCGTTACTAACTCATAACTAGCTAAATACAAGACTCGTCTAACAACCACTCCTTCACGCATACCTCATACGATACAAGCAAACAAGATCCTTACGGATTTCTTATCATAAACAGTGGAGTACTCATGAACGAGCTCCCTAGAGGCTAGGTCTCATCAACGGGCTCTTCAAAGTTGGATCCTATATACGGGACAATCATTGGTTGGGTCCATAAACAGGTCTTTCCGAGCATAGTCCCATAAGCGGGCCTTATAGAGTTAAGCATCACACAAACATTCGAGAATGAGTACCCATAAATAGGCTCCTTAGAGATTGGTCTCACACAAACATTCATCAAAGAGTACCCATAAAAGGGCTCCTTAGAGTTGGGTCTCACACAAACGTTCATCAAAGAGTACCCATATCTCACTCTCAACCATAGTCCAAACGTCCCAAGACTCTTAGGGACATATTGGCCTATGAGAAACAAACCTTAGGATAATAAATACACTAACAATGACAACATAGATCAACAATCTTGCACAAAGCAATATAGCCAAACCATGGGCTACAACAACCAACCCTTAACCAAACTATGGGCTTATGCACATACATATAATTCACAGTAGCAACCATAAACAAATTTCTTTATTTTCATGATGCTAATAGCATGTCCATACATAATTAACACATTTTTATCAATCATTTAACCATTAGACTTGTAGCATACAAAACAGTTCCAAAACAAGCAATTTAGCATCAATGGGCATGTTCATATAATTCCAACTACTTGATCAATAATTTATTAATTTAACATCCTGCTCCTATAAGGGTTCTAATCACATAAACAGTAACATAACCAAAGACCATTGCTCCTACAATGGCGAGAAGCGAATATTAACGCCGCGCGAGACTTAGGGGTCATGGGACACCCAATCATATCAATTAAATCCCTAACTACCCAATTCCCATATGAATCAACCACCCTCTTCTTACCTTAGTCCAAATCACGATCCAAAGGGTGAGAAGACAAAAACGATAACTTCTTTCACGGTTCCTATAGTAACGAACACGGTAGAGTCCAAAAACGGTTTTTTTTCCTTTGACTAGACCAAAAAAAAACAGCATTAGAGTTGTGAAATCTCAAGGTAGGATTTGAAACAGAATTTTTGAAGGCTTATCCACGAAATTTACTTCCATAAAACAGAAATAGAATGAGTCTAGGATGTGGAGGAAGTCGCCAGTGATGTGATAAAGGAAAGGTATAACAGTACCTTGGTGACAAACTCAAAACTAATAAAAATAGCTGGGAGAAGTGTTACATAAATAAAATAAATAAATATAAGTGTAGTGAAACTTGGGGTGATGAACGGACGAGTTTTTATGAATAACTCAGTCCAAGTAAGGACTCGGTAAAAAGAGCCGGTGATGAACGGATGGGTTTCTAAGAATAACTCCACACTGAGTAAGGACCTGGTAAAAAGAACCGGTGATGAAAGGATGAGTCATAAGAGATTAACTCTACACCGAGTAAGGACTCGGTAAAAAGAGTCGGTGATAAAGCGAGTTACAATAGTCAGCATTTTAGTAATGTTTGCCAAATTAGTAGATAAATCTGAGTTATTTCATTATTATGCATGATTGATGTATGAAGAGAGGGTTTTCCATACGGTGCACACCAAGTATGGCTGAAAACATCATTCTTAAATTTGGGCTTTAGGCCTAACTCATCCCCACAAAACCGGTTTATAAGGTGAGGGATGCCACTTACTTATAAACTCTTTTGAGGCCTTACCTCTAGTCTATGTGGGACTTGGGTTTTTTCCAATACACCGCCTCACGCCCAACACTATTGGGCTTGGTGCGTGTATATAATGCGGTGAGTTGCCCAATGGATCTAGGATAGGCTCTGATACTATATTAGGATTTTGGGCCTAACTCATCCTTACAAAACTAGCTTGTAAGGTGAGGATTGCCTAAGCCTTATAAACACCACTCAGGCCATATCTCTAGTTGACGTGGGACTTTCAACACACCTCCTCACGCTCAGGACTGGACATCTGAAGCGTGGACTAATGTGGGTGGAATAATAGGAATCTCAACACACCCCCTCACGCTCAGGACATCTGTAGCGTGGACAAATACGGGTGAAATAACAGAGATCATGACCCAATAACAGATCTAGGATAGGCTCTGATACCATATTAAATTTGGGCTTTAGGCCTAACTCATCCCCACAAAACCGGTTTATAAGGTGAGGGATGTCATTTACTTATAAACTCTTTTGAGGCCTTACCTCTAGTTTATGTGGGACTTGGGTTTTTTCCAATACACCGTCTCACGCCCAACACTATTGGGCTTGGTGCGTGTATATAATGCGGTGAGTAGCCCAAGGGATCTAGGATAGGCTCTGATACTATATTAGGATTTTGGGCCTAACTCATCCTTACAAAACCGGCTTGTAAGGTGAGGATTGCCTAAGCCTTATAAACACCACTCAGGCCATATCTCTAGTTGATGTGGGACTTTCAACAATCATAAATGAAATGTTTTTATATAGATTCTATGTTACTGAGTTCTTCTAAAACTCACTATGTTTGGGGTTGATGTTTCCCTGTAGCAAATGACATTGGATAACTGAAGAGCATATCCAGAATGCTTAACAGCAATCCAATAGTAATGTAGTAATGGAGTCAGTGCCGGATCGCAGTGATGTCTATATTGAGTAGTTGTACTAGTTTGAGTTATGTGTGTTTTAATGTTTTAAGTTTTATTTTATGCTCTGATTTTCATTACACCAGTTTATAATTTAAACAAAAAGAAATTTTTTAGTTTTGCATTAGATTACACTTTCGTTTTACATTCCTTACCATATTTTGTAAAAAGAATTCTTATGAGTAGTATCAAGTAAGGTTCTTGTAGGAACCAGGGCGTTACAACATATCTTAATAACTACATAGACCATCAGACTAGCTAAGATTCATAGTTTGACAACAGTCATTCAACATCAGATTTGGGATTGAAATTTTCAAAATATGAAAGGAACATATGCAGCATCTAATGACTTATTAGATTTAGAGGCTTGGAAGTCTAATTACAAAATGCAAAACATTTTTTCCACTTTAAAATAAGTTCAGGAAATACTCTTCTGAGTTGTTTTGAAGTTATCATGGAATTTTTTAGTAACAAAAATAATACAGAAAAGTGATAAGCAAAGAGAAGCAAATACATAATAGATTTGAACATCGAGAGAGACTTAATATTGAACAGTTGGCCATTTGGCCAACATCCAAGATATAGAAACCAAGTGAAATTACCAATAAATTAAAAAGTAATAAAAGTGTAGAAGATTTTGAAGCAAATTATGTTCTAACTTCTAACTCATATGCCTAGATTCTCACTCAAGAACTCCAGAGATTGCAGACGATGACGACTTCGAATAGCGTTCAAGCAATGACAGTACCCTGGCAGCCTTTCTCCTTAGGTGTCCATCCCCATATATATTAGTGCCGGTCAGACCAACTAAGCGTAATCTAGCTGTTGTTCCATAGTATTCAACCATTTCTTTTGAGACAAACACCTTCTCCAACAGTCCTAGAGCTTCTGCCTTTAGAGAATCAGTTCCCCAGTTCAAAATTTCCAATAGGGGTCTCATTGCATTCGACTCGTGCAAGACACGAGCTCCTCGCTGAGGAAAGTCTTCCAGAACCAATGTGGAAAGTGTCTGTATAGCTTCATAGGCAGTTGCATGAACCTCTTCTTGTAACAGCTTTATCAAGCCAGGCACAGCATTTGCTTCCAACAGACAAAATGTGGAATTCACATTGCAGACACTCCCATGTGCTGAACATGAAGGAGCTCGTCGCGGTGATCTAAAACACCAGCAACCGGTTGATTTGGAAACAACTGTGAGCTTTGGAGTGCTCATTGAAAGATCACCAATGAATGCTGCTGCTCTTGCCTTCGCTGTTACTGAACCAGTATTGAGAAAATCTACTAGCAAAGGATATATCCCCCGTTTAACCAAATCACGCTGTGACTCGATATCAGTGGGATCTGTGAACCTGAAGAGTGCACTGAGAGCATTTTCTTTTGCTTCCATTGTTGCATTTTTCAAAATGCTTATGATTGCATCAAGGCCACCCAAGTCGATCAACTTCATAGTGAGTTGTCGTTCCGATTTAGGAAGGTTAGCTAGTAAACCAGCAGCAGCCATTTGTACATCATTATTGTCATCATTCTCAAGAAACCCAACTAAAGCTTCTAGTCTTCTGGGCCTGAAGAGGTATTCAACAACTCCTTCTGGTTCATGTTGAGAGAAAAGAAAGAGAAGATTTATCGCAGTTTCCCTGATTTCTGAGTCAGAATCATCAAGAAGGGGAAGGATTAGAGATACGCCATTGGCTGCCAGAACCGCTTTCTTAACTAAACCGGTCTCAAACTTGCAAATGCCAAGAAGAGCACGTAATGCAGGCTTGCGGAAGTAGTGCGCTGAGTTAGGAAGTTGCTGAAGAGCTAGCAAGTTGGTGATAATGTTATCTAACTCGAGTTGCTTCCCTTCTTCATCAATAAAGAAATCAATTCCATCATCATCAGACGAAAGCTTCTCAAGGATTTCAAAGCATTTAATGGTAATGAAGGCCCGCAGCCTGCGCGAGAACATTAAGTCTAGAACAAGAGGCACACCTCCATATGCAGCAATAACTCCCTTATTGGCATGAACTCCTGCTAGTTTGACCAGGGCTGATAATGACAATTCTTTCAATTCAATGCTTCCAGATAGCATTTCTAGCAAAGGAGGTATAACTCCTTGCTCACCAAGGAGTTTCAAGTTTGACTCTTTCAATTCCAAATTAATTATGGCTTTTGCCATTGACATTCTTGAAGACTCCGAACCTTAAAAGAGAAATAAGGACAAAAAAAATTTGATCAGTAAACTGTCTGTCAAAAGGATTGCAATCAACTAGACACAGCTGCTATATTTTGGTGCACAGTACACCAAGTATTTGTAAAGAAAAGAAGACTGCCCATATGTGATTATGTATACAACAAAATAGAGGAATCCAGTGATCCATAGAAAGAAGAATGTATACGAATAATTGTCCCATGATTTGAAGCAAGTCAATTTTGTAATAGAGGATACATTTATAACCTTTAAGATTTTGACATGGCATTATAAGTATTTTTACCACCAACACTAACGATTTTTATCCAAAGCTGGGATTTGTCATCAAGGACTCAAGGACATCGAACAGGAAGGAATTCTAATACTATTTTCAAGGATACAATGATGTTTATCAGTGCTTTTCCTGAAGTTTTTAATAAAAATTGATTTTATGTTTCCAAAACAATTTAGAAGGTGGAAGTTGACAATAGAAGATATTTTGCATTTCCTCAGCTAGCTGGATAACATGGCATCCTTGTGTTTTATGTAATTGCATTGCCTATAATGTATTTAAATTTTAACATAATCGAATATATTTGTTGCATGAACTCAACTCAATGCAACAAAGATACACTAAAAAAGAATTTGTCTTGTTACCTTGAATCATGCGATCAACAAGTGGTTTGTACCAACCAAACTTAGCGGCACTAGAAATGTTTTCCTCATCTATTTCAAAAAGCTCCATCAAAATCTTTTCTGCAATCCCAGTTGAATCGCTGACAGGACCCTTTAGAAGGGTAACAAGGTAAAGAACTGCACTGGCATGCTCAGACAGTTTTTTGCAGAAACTTTTATTCCAGCCAGATCGGCCTTGAAGCAACTCATATAGCAAATCAATCGCTTCCTTTGAAATTCCAGAGTCATTCTGTAAGCAGGAAATTATGTGACCCCATCCTTGAGATTCAACCACTTTTTCCTGTAAAATTTTATGCAAATGTTGAGTATAAATCAGTATTCATGATTGCAAGTATATAAACAAAAATTTAAGATTCAGGAATAGATGTGTCTCAATGGAAAAACTGGTTCACTTCCCATTCAGGAACATAAAGAGAGCAACCCCAACATAAAAATTGGTACCACCGAGCCAGTGAACCAAAATGAACAACAGATAAAGCCTTTAAAATATTGTACTGAAGAAGGTATAACCTATAGCATGTGTAAAATTATTATCCTCATTTCACAAGAAGAATAAAGCTTGCTTACCTTATTTCTTGCATGCCCCTCTACAGCATCCTTCAAAGTAATCAAGATCTTCATCTTCACATCTATGGAATCAGAATTCACAAGAATAGAGATAATAATATCAGTAAGCTCTCCAATAGATATCCAATCCTTGTTAATCGAATTCTCTCTTACGAGCGCCTGCATCTGGCGCAGGGATTCTTGCAATAATAAGTCAGAATTGGATGATAGTTTTTCCCTGATAGACTTTATTTTAAAGCAGTAATTAAGTTCTCTCCACTCTACTATGGATTCTCTTAATCGAATGTTTGACCTTAAAGTAGTATCTTCAAGAGCCTCTTTTGTTTTGGGGTCAGTCCTGTTGCCATCATCAAACCAAACTTCAACGGCGGATCTCTCGCATGTAGTACCATTGCAAAGGCTGACAGGATCTACCATAACAGCTCCAGTTATGCAACAAAGGAAAGAATTAAGCGGTGGAATATGTTTTCCCCTTGAATCATATCTCTCTATTACCTGAACCCTTTCAAAGTATTGCTTCTTAACTTCTTCATAATCCCGCGCAGCATCAGCTTGAGAGAGTAGCTCAATGATCTGCTCCAAAAAAATAACTTCAGCTCTTTCTTTCCTATTGGCAGCTTCTTCTTTTTCCCACCTAATGCTGGCGAGCTCTTTGCTTATCTCTGATGGCTCCACTGGCACCCCAACTGCCCTTGCTATTTCCTCAAGCATGTCATTTGCAAAAGCCTGATCTAATTTCTGCTCCTTAATTCCATGGCTCAACTTATCAACAATATCAAGCTGAGATTGTGAAGCCTCAAACTCCACTCTTTGCATCTCACTCTGTAGTCTGTTGACTTGATCAGAAATTCTTGACAGGACTTCGGTATTTGCAAGAGACAGCGCAGCTAGAGACCTTCCAATATCCCTTATGACTTGTTCAACCTCCTTGACTATGTATCGACACTTCACCAGTAAGTAAAAACGGCCACGGTTACGGTACTTCTCAACCAAATTACTCGCCTTTTTGACATCTGATTCGAGAGATTCCAAAGCAACCCTCGCAGCTTGAGACTCATTCAATTCCTGAAGCTGTAATTCCTTTAGGACTGGTGCTATATCAAGCAGGTGTTTTGAAAGGACATTAAAACTTTCTTTTTCAATAAGAACATCAATTGCTGCATTAGCTGTTCTTACTACCTGGCTGGTTAGAACAGCCAGAATTGTACCTATGGGTATGAGTTCCAATCCAACCATTGTTTACTCAAACCGAGTCTCTATTGCCCAGAGGATGGAATTTGAAACCAGTACACCAAAAAACTGCTTCTCTTTTTCCCTGCAATCAAATTTCTCTCGATCAATCCTCTTATACAGCATCAAAAAGTTTGCTCCGTCAGCCTATCAATTCTAGAACATGTCATTTAACTGAGAGAAGAAAAGGATAGAGACTAAAAGAGGATCAATCAAACTAACAAATATCATGCCAGATAAACTAAGAATATTTGTGATTTTTTTTAAAATATTGTCATCTTAATACCTCAGATTGAAAATTCCAAAATCAACTGTAGTCCTAATATTCAAATCAAACTTTAAAATGTGAAGTGGATTGAAAATTGCTATTCGAGCATACTATACAACAACATTAGCATGAAATCCTGCCTCATCTGAGGGAAAATACAAAATGCAAATCACAAGTATAGCTTGAGCATGTAATTCATAACAAATTCTCTATAAATGTTTCTATCTTTTCAAATACCATCAATATTCATTTCACTTGTGGGTTCCTAATAATGCAAGCAACATAACAACAAATAAACTACAGAGTTTAAGAAGATCCAAGACCCCCCAACAAAAACAAACAGAAAGCTGCATCTAAGCTGCAACCACTATGATTCTAACATGCAGAGAACAAAGGTATTCGCATTGCAAGTTACATGATAAATTGGGGAAAAAGTAGAGAAAAAAAAATAACAATTAAATAGACTTCCAACTCATGACACAAAACAACTAAATAAAGAAGAGACATTATATTGAGATACCACCTTTCAAATAAAGATCCAAGTCTTTGAAGACACAAACAATGAACTGCAACAATTGCCTCAAATCCTTCCACTCCCTTAAAGACTAAATGATACACAAAATTCTTATCTTCATCCCATACTATTTATATGTCAGAAAAGTGACCAAAAATAAGCGTAGAAGTCACGTTATAGTAGTAACCATAATTCAACAAGTACCTTCATCCTCAACATAACGTCAGTCTCATTCAATTCAAAGTCTATAATAAATTCAACAGGCCGAAAGGGTCAAGGAAGAGCCGTAAATAAAATAAAGTTAAAACACTAAGAAAGAGGGGTGAAGGTGGAGGAGTTACCTGTAAGAACGTAAGAAGAAAAGCAGCTTGCAATTTCATTACTATATTATTTATTGGCCATAAGAATGTAGCCGGTGAGGGTAGAAACGACTTTGACAAAGTCAATGTTTAAACTTGCTTTGTCCAAGAATTCTATCTTCCAAGATAGTTTGGAAAACTTAATAAAAAATAAGCATAGAGAAGTTCCAAGGAAGTTTAAGAGCTGAGGGCCATCCAATAAGTGATACTGAGACACACATTTTCTTATTATATATATAGTAAGTAAATCATCAGTCCATGCAACGTAGAATTGGTTGGTCGTGTGATAATGAAATTGTTAGCGTTGACTCGTTTACTTCACAATTTGTTCCACTCTCTGCAGGAAATTTCATAAGGGGGAAAAAAAAAATTGAAGCATGACTCGGCAATTAAAAACACGTAATATTTCCAGACCGTATCGAATACTCCAGTCAACCAAACAAATATGACTCGCCAATTTTTATGAGCCACTTCAAGTCTTGCTTATCTTGCTTCTTGAAAATGGATAATAAAGCAACGCTTCACGCAGGAAAAAAAAAATGATCACATACTAGTTTTACGGTTGTGTTATTTGTACAACTAAATAAGACACCAAAAACTATTTTGCTGGTTAAATAGTTCACACAAGTAGTTAATGAAATGTTACTTGGTTAATGGGTACACAAGGTGTTACAACTCATTAATCATCAATTGAACTTCATTAACCACAATTTTGAGCGTCATTAACCACGATTTTTAGGTGTTCAAAATCGTGTGATTTGAACACCTAAAAATCATGATTTATGACGTTCAAAATTGTGGTTAGTAAAGTTCAATTGATTGTTAATAAGTTACAACATCTTGTATATGTATTAACCAAATTCAACACTTCATAGTTTCAAGCTTGAAGCTTCAAAGGATGGCAAATCCAAACTCAGAGATACAATTAGATTGCCAAAAGCATAACTTCTTTTGTTTAAAGGTGCCACCTAGCTCAGCTGGTTTTTTTTTTTTGGTAGTTATTTATAATTATAGAGATGTCAGTCATCCTCTCCATCCATCCATCCATCCATTATGTTTGAGTTAAAAGAAGGTTGAAAAATATGTTTGTCTCCATACACGACAACCGGTTTCAATTTACTCCTTACCAGGACGGATCGAGAAATTTCTACTAGTGGGAGCAAGACTATATACTATAAATATTTATATAAAAAATATATTAATATATAAGTGATAAAATAACGACATATGTTATTATTAAGCAAAAAAATAGAGATAACAAAAACTATAACATTATACACTAAACAAATTGAAGACACCTCAACATCTATAAATTATAATTGCTCTTTACGTGTCTTTATATTTTGAAATTATTGTATAATTTTTTTATTTTCAACACTATATATGTCTCTATGTGTATGTGATTAAACAATCATTTAACAATTTATCTCTCAATCATATTAAAAAAGAGTAGCTCATTTTCCAAGGAGTAGCTTAGTTTTTATATAAACATTTATAACATTATATACTAAAAAAATGAAGACACCTCGACATCTACAAATTATAACTGCTCTCCACATGTCTTTATATTTTGAAATTGTTGTATGATTTTTTTGTCTTCAACACTATTAAAAATATGTCTATCTGTGTGTGACCAAACAATCATTTAACAATTCATCTCCCCAATCGTATAAAAAAATAGCAGCTTATTTTCTATTTTTTCTTTAGTGGGGTCAACACTAAATTTTATGGGGGGTCAAAAATAAAATTATTCAATAATTAGTGACAAAAACAAATAAATCAGTAGGGTCAAGTGCCCCCAATTGGATCCAAGTGGATCCGTCCCTGCTCCTTACATTAACAAAATTTCCAATTTTGTTTTAAATGTACAATAACTTGGAATATGTCATTTTTGCTGTCCGTTTCCAACACAGAGATTGAAAGACATTATCGTGTGAATTAAAAATCAAACTAAAAATTGTTATTACATATACAGGGACTCGAAATATGATTACCTGCAAAGGAACCAAAAAAAACATTTACATTATAACTTAAAAGAGTTTCGTGGATAAGGCAAAAAGTATTCTTTTTATTTAGACTAGTTTATAATTCATCATTATACAAAGCAATAGCATATTTAACTGTATAACCAGTGATGCTAGTACATAACCACTAAAGCACAACCAACCCACAAGGAGCATCAGGAATTGTTCCTTTTGCGAGCCAACTCCCTCGCCCTCTCCCTAAGTTCCTCCGGCGGTGGTGGCATTTGTGTATTTGGGGGATATTCAACGTATGACTTCTATAACATGAAAAGAAGAAAATACATTATCAGAGACGATATATCTAAAACACAATTTTAAAATAACTGTATCTATACTCAGACAGAATGATAAAAATTCAAAGCCATCATGCAAATATAATGAATTTGGAAAACAGAACTAAGAGTCAATTTGGATTAACACTGAACTTATAGGAACTTCTTAGCTGACATAAGTATTTTGTTCAAGAAAAAAAAAAAGAAATAAGTATTTTATTCATAATATATGAAAAAAAACCCTTATTAAGGAAGCTTTTTAAAAAAAAAAAAATGAAGATGCAAAAGCTTATTTCAGCTTCTGTCATAAGCAAGACTCAATCATTATTTCAATTTTTCTTTTTCTACAAGTACCTGTTGAAATTGAAAAGTTTATCCAAAGTGACTTCAGCATTCACTAGTAACAAAGCTCTGTCTTTAATACTACATCGGAATCCACATAATCAATCATTCTTAGAGTAAAGCAATAACGATCTTTGCTGCAGATAGTGTACTCCTAGTTTGCAAAAAGCATAGTGCAGCTGTAATAAATCAGCTTATTCTCAATCTTGACATAGGTATTTTGTACCAGAAAAAACAAGATAAGTATTCGATTCACAATATATGAAAACGAACATTGAGATAAGTATTCGACTCACTTCACGATTCTAGATGAGGGAACATTTAAAAACATTGAGATGCAAAAACTTATTTCAACTAGGCTTGGTCATGGTTAAGTTCAAGGGAAAAACCAAACTGAACTCCAAAAACAGTTCAAATGAACTGAACTGAACTGGTTTTAATATACAGGAACCAAACTAAACTGATTTTGAAGTTCAGTGAACTGCTGTGAACTGATTTGGGCAATTCTGAACTGATTGTCAAGCGTTTTAGTAACTGACGCACTGCATCACATCTCTCCCAACTCCCTAGAATAGAGGTACAGCACCATCAGCAAGATGTGTTAATATTTCAACCACAGCCCCATTACATATTTACATATGTAAATCATGAGGATTTTTATATCGAGTTTCAATGCTCAAACGACATCGCTCTCCAGAAGCGAACACTTGGTCGATGGTAGATACAGTTCCCATTAACGAACACCTGGATGTTTAAAAAAAGGACTAACTAAAAATGATTCTGTGTTCACCGATCCAAACTACAAAAATGTGCAGTCAGTAAACTGTTTTTAATGTAACAGTTCTGTTTCCTAAACTTTGTTAACAGCTCAGTTTTAGTCAGTGCGGTTCAGAGTTAGGTTCGGTTTTATTCTGAACTACGAACAGGCCTAATTTCAGCTTCTGTCATGTGCAAGACTCATAGTCATGATTTCGATTTTTCTTTTTCTACTAGTACTTGTTGAAATTGAAAAGTTTATCTAAAGTGACTCTTTAGGATTCACTCATAAACAAAGCTCTGTCTTTAATAGTGTAATATAATATAAGTGGAAATGCTAAATAAACATCAGAATCCACATAGTCAATCATTCTTAAAGTAAAGCAACAATGATCTGTGCTGTAGATAGTGTACTCCTTGTTTGCATAAAGCATAGTGCAGGTGCAATAAATCAGCTTATTCTAAATCTACTAACCCGAAGAGTAGGTGTAAAAATGAGGTAAGAAAAGGGAGGTTTGGGAAAATCAGGATTGATTAACAAAATGCATGTTTGAAGTACATAGCAGTGATTTAAGAAGTTATAAAAGATAGAAGAATAATTGAGTAATTTTTGAGTCCTCAATCAACAGAACATCCCCGGGGAATTCGTTGGCACGGAAATTGTGAACATTCAGAGAAAATAGTAAGAGAGGCAAACAAATAAATAAACCCCAAGACCATGCATCTTATTCAAAATCCACTTTGATTCTCCCTTAAGTCCAGAACTAAACCTTATTCAATTCTACCCATCCCGTCATTAAAAGCATAACCATAGAGAGTTCAATTTGGTAGACTGTTGTGAGGGGGTCTGGTTTACATCGCCAAATTAACATAACCAAAAGTTTTCTGATCTTAAATTAAATTGTAATAAACCGATCAAAACCCCTAATCAAGTACTTGAATACACACAGAAACACGAAATGAATTAAAAAAAAAAAGAGCTCATATCCAAAATATATATTCTTATATTTATAGAAAAAGAAAAAGAAAAAGTAAAGAGAGGAGGGGATGGGAGAAAGAGATTACTGACTCTTCCGAAGAACTTGTGGAGGTAGTTGGTATTGTTAGCGAAAGCGTACATAAGAACGATGGGTACAGTGACGTACACACCAAACTTGGCAATCTCTAGAATCCCCTTCGAAGTCCCCAGTGACGACATTTTTCCTTTTCCTTCCCTTTCCTCTCAATAAATCGATCGATCGGAGAAACACCCAACCCAAGCGAGCTAGCTAACAGGTCAGATCAAATCACTGCAAAGGAAAACATCTCTCATAAGGGCACCCAGCATTTTGCTGTTTTGCTGGGGGCACCCTTCACTTTCAAAAATACCTCTGGTGACCTCGCAACACATCTCTCAATTAAGGGAATTGCTAAGGGCACCCAGCATTTTGCTGAGGGCACCCTACAGTTTCAAAAATACCCTTGGTCACCTAATAAAATTTTGTTCACTCGCAAATATGATATTTGCGAGTGAACAAAAAATTTCAAAAACCACTCGCAATTCACGTTCTGTTAACTCACAAATTCCCCTTTTTTTAGGTCTTACGTTCAGTCAAACGTATATGTGCTGCATGTTTTTTTGCAGGCTGCCTGTTTGAGTGATGTAACACGTCTCAATTGCAGGCCTTACGTTCAGAAACTACATGTTTGAAAAAACTGCATGTTTGGACAATGATGTAACCTGTCCCTCTTATGTTTGAGTGATGTAACCTGTAACCTGTACAAATTACAAGCAACTACACAGATTTTTCAAAGCACTCACACCCGCAAATATGCTATTTGCGAGTGTACGATTTGTACACTCGCAAATTGGCAATTTGCGAGTAAAAAAAATGTAAAAAAAAAATTAAAATTTTGTCCACTTACAAATATCATATTTACGTGTGTACAAATTTTTAACAGGGGTATTTTAGTCAACTCGTCCAAATGTTGGGTGCACCCAACAGCAATTTCCCTCAATTAAACGGGCCGGGCCGGGGCAATCTCATCCACTTGATACCCATATCGC
The DNA here is from genome assembly GCA_037113605.1 of Calophaca sinica. Classification (NCBI taxonomy): domain Eukaryota; kingdom Viridiplantae; phylum Streptophyta; class Magnoliopsida; order Fabales; family Fabaceae; genus Calophaca; species Calophaca sinica. The sequence goes on from CM073730.1 coordinate 70,611,291, forward strand.
TTTTTTATTTTTTCTTAAATTAAAAAAAAACAAAACAAAACAAACAGTTGCAGAGTGTTTTTTAGGATTTTAAAAAACGGGCTGGGAGTAGCGTATGATGGAGATGGAGCCGCGTCGTCTAGGATTCTGCCTAGGGTTATTAGAAGCATCTAGAAGAACTGAAGTAGCTTGAGTTAGATACTTAGATAAGATAAGTGTTGAGTCAGAGTACGTACATGATACAACTCAACTCGAGTGTACTTGCGTATGTGGTAGATATTGTGCGTTCTCTTTTTTTTTTTGGGTCAAAAAAAATTATTGTGCGTTCTCTGACTGTGATATGGGTCGTAGTTGGGCCTTGTAATTCTGGGCTAGTGCCCCTTCAGAATATCAAATACTAGTATACTACTCACTTGACAAAAAAAAAATTAAGGGAATTTGGCTATTTTTTTTTTTGGTCAGAGAATTTGGCTATTTTAAAATGAGATATGATATAAATTTATCAATATTTTCTGTTGACATAAGAAGTTATCAATATTTAAACGTTGGTTTTCTGATCAACAATCATAATTCTGTATTTCGTACACCAAAGCCCATAAAAAAATTATAATTTTGTATTTTATAGATTTGTGCCTTGTGAGGTGACTCTTTTAGTTTATATAAAAAAAAAAGTTAAAGAGTTCATTTTTTGTCAAATAAAAGGTTAAAGCAATAAGTCTTAGCGATCAATAATATGGACCAATTTCATCGGTAGTCCATGATGCATCACATGTTTTAACCTTCGAATTGATCTACTCCCCACAGAAATATAATGCATCCTATAAATCATATTTTTCCTTCTCCCTCACCAAATTAAGGTTTGCACTTTTCTCAACGGTTGCTGCAAATCGATGTTGAGTATTGGTAATTCATCAGTGGGCTTTCTTGGGCCACTGACAGTGACGCCTTCTTTCCCTACAATGAGATCATCGACTCCAAGGTCTCTTTATTGTAGGCTTTGCATCGGATCTGGCATGATTCGATTCCAGTATATTATTTATATTTGATCTTCGTGCATTGCTTAAGGCGAAGGTTGATCAGTTTCTATTCAATTATGGATGTGTTTTTTGTATTATTTTTCTTTGGATCTAATGAGTTAGTTTTTTTACGTGATGCAACCGATAGTATGAATGGATAGAACATCATCGATCGTAAGATCATTGTCAACGAAGCCCATAACCGCGGTAGGGGCGGAAAAGACGACATTAGTTATGTCGATTGTCGCAAAGGTGGAGGTCATGGCGTGCAAAAGGTGTGTGGAAGCACGCCAGACATGACCAGAGGGAAACATGTGATCGTAGTACTATCATTTCTGGTGAGGCACTACCCATTGTCTTGTGTAATCCCCTCCTTCGCTCAAGCCTTCGTCGTGTGACCTCCATGCAGCATCGTCGCCACGTGACAACTCCTTCGTATGCTCTGACAACGAGAATCTGGGAATTAGGGTTGAATGGGGGATAATGTGGTGGGGGGATAATATGATGTATAAGGTGCACCATAGTAATATAAGGTACATATTAATCAAAATTCTAAAACTTATGGTGCATGGTGGACAACCTATGATAGTGGTCCATATGAGACAAAATAGTTATATCTATTGAATCTTAGCCATTAATTTTTTTATTTGAAAACTATGAATCACATTAAAGAAATCATTTGTTCTTTTTGGACAAAAACCAAGTTCTTAGATGTAAGCAAAAACATATAAGGGAGAACCAACTTAGGTTGGCCCAAGGGGTATGGGCTCGGAGCCCTTAAGCAAGTGGTCGGAGATTCGAATCTTAGTTCATGTGAATGGAAAAAATCTGGTTGGGAAGAGACTACTCACCTTGTGTGTCTTCAGGGTCCCTAGCGAAAATTAGTCATTATTAAACGATGGCGGATACTTTTGCGGCTATTAAATGGGTACCCAAAAACATATAAGGGAGTTACTTTTTGCACGCACCCATATTTTTATACGCCCCCTTCGCGCAATTTTTTTTGAAATACCCTTTTCCAAAGACTTAATTTTGGAACCCAGTTATGATGGGCTTTGGAAATTTTATTTCTGAAATTCATATCTTTTTAGTTCTTTTACTTTCTGAAACACTGCCTTATGTATTTCGAAAATTTGATTATGGAGTGTTGTGAAATTTAAATTCGAGAATGAACAACATTTTACTTCTGAAACTCTGTTTCCAGAAAGGAAAAAAAAAAATCCTGCGACGACGAGGCAAAGCGACAGGAGGAGGCGGAGGACGTCGACAGTAACAGAGTAGGCAACACTAAAGAGTATGGCGGGAATGGTAGAAGGCTATGGTGCGAGCTTGTAGGGGTGAATTGCAGCAACTTGGGTGGATGGTTAAGTTGTCATTATGGATGGAAACACGATGGAGTTCAACGTTGGAAGGTGAACAAAGTTGTTGAGCGTTTGTGGCTTGGCGACATTCACATGGCTTCCAGTAATGGGTTGAGACTACTAGAGGCGATGGTTGGTGATTCGCTTGGTTGCAAGTTGTTTGAAGTAATTCAAGCCTTGAGAAAGGTAAGATTGTAGCATGAAATTTGGTTGTGGGAATGGTTTCAGTGGTAGGGGTTCATAGTTATGGCTTGTGGTGGTTATCAGTTTGATCGCAATGGAGGTGGAAGTGGCCTCGATCGGTTTGCTGGGAGGAAGAATGAAGGTGCTATGGTGTCGGAAGTGTTGAGGATTTTTTTACTTTCTGAAACAAAGTTTCAAAATTAAAATACTGTGTATTCTGGAATTTAATTTTCGGGTCACTCTAAAAAGAAGTGTCTTGAGTATATATCTTTGCCTTTAGAAAGTTAAGTTTCAAAAAGTAAAAAAATTAAAAAATAATTGAATTCCTTGAATTAATTTTTTGCAACCCATCGTAATTGGATTTCGGAATTAAGTTTCCATAAAAGGGGTATTTTGAGGGGGAAAAAATTATGTAAAGGGGCGTATAAGAAACAATAGTGGTGCAAAAAGGAACCCAAACATATAAATAGTCTCGAGCCTGGATAAAAACAACAAGTAATGTCGCAGGCCCAAAGACTAAATACCTATTTGGGATGGGAGCTTTTCGAAGGACACCCCCATTTTTGCTTGGGGCACCCCCCAAAATGTTGTTTTGACCAAAATACCCTCATGTAAAAATATCAAAATTATTTTTTTTTTCATTCGTCTCACTCGCAAATCTATTTGCGAGTGTGCAATTTTTTTTTTCACACTCGCAAATATCATATTTGCGACTATTTTTTTTTACTCGCAAATATACACTCGCAAATATCATATTCGTCAAAATTTTTCAAGTAACCCAAACCAACCCAACCCGACCTCATACGGGTTGGTTTGGGTCGGGTAACCGGGTTTGGTATTAAATTATTCTGTTTTCATCAAAAGCAAAAAATAGAAAAGAATAGGGAACAAAAACACTACTAATGCATTAATTTGAACTTCCAAATACAAAAGGAAGCATACAGCCTTAATTTGGAGTACAATTTCCATTAAAATTAAGCAAACAAGTGAAATAAAAATAAAACAAAATGTCTTAAAGAAATCAGCAAGTGAAATAAAAACTAAACATAATGTCTTCAGACTATTCCTAAACAATTTCTGCAATCACTGAATATATCTTCAAACTATTTCTGCATGTCTTCAAACTATTTATGTAACATCTCATATTCCTATATTATGTGGGTTGGGTTGGGTTGAGTGGTTTCACAATCTTTGGACCCAGCACCTATGGGTCTGTTTATTTTGAAACCAACTCAACCCAATAACCCGAACTAACCCAGTATTTATGGGTTGGGTTGGATTGGGTACACCGGGTTTGCGAGTCGACCCGTACCCGTGCCCACCCCTACTTAAAATGTATTTTTACTCTAAAATTTAAATACTAATAGATTTTTATTTAGATATTAATATGTTTTCATGAAAAAATTTCATTTATGTGTAACGTAATTTTACTTGTGTGTTAGGGTCATGAATGTGTCTATAAAAATTAGGAAATAAAAATTAGAATTGATTTATATATATATATATATATATAAAATAATAATAAAACTTATTCAATATTTTATATTTCATTAAACATCAATAAATGGCATGTGTTACACACAGTGTATACTAAAAAAATATAAGTAAAGAAAAATTATGAGAAATTTCATAAGAATTTGATGTGCACATATAAAGTTCAAAAAAGGAAATTGTTTTCAAAAATCATAAAAAAGATTTCAACTTTGTAAAGAGAAATATAATGAATTTTCACAGGAATTCATTTTTTTTTTGACTGGTTACATAAGAATTCATTAAATTGCTAGAAAAATATTCAAAACAATATAATAAGATAAAATTTTGATTAGAATGACTATATGAATATTGTAGAATGTACGGTAAAGGAGCTGAGAGAAAGCACTCTAGTATAACTAATGAAGATGGATAATAAGAATTTTTTCATATAATTTATATCTTCATCAGATATAAATGTTTACTAATATAACTATTAATTAAATAATAGTTGAAATTCACTCCATTAATTGGAAAAGCCAAACTTTTGTAGGAATGTGTGATAACCACCCTAAAAATTAAATAGAGCCGCCACCAATATTTAATTTTAGGAAAATATTGGCAAACCTATTTCTTGGATATTTTTTAATTTAACGATGAAAAAGGACTTTAAACCAGATTTTGAGTTCGGGAGTTATTTACGCGCGGAGAAGGTATTAGCACCCCGCGACGCCCGTAAATACGGTACCTTTAATTACTCGAAAAAAATGTTTGCCTAAAATTGATTCCCTTTTTGGTTTTATTAGCAATGGTGCCTAAAAACTAATTTATTTAAAGAAGGAAAGTACTTCGTTTCAAAAAGAGAAAGCTTTATTATTATTTTTGTTAGAATTTAGAAAAATTCCTTTTTTAATATTATTACTTCATCCCTTTTTTTAAAAATAACACAGAAATGAAAAAAAAAGGAAACTTTGGAAAAGAAAATAAACATGATTTCGATAAATTATGTTAACTTATTAAAGAAAAAAACATATAAATGAAAAAAGGTAGAAACTTTCCTTTTTCGCTTTGATACCCCTCTTAATGGGAAATTTGCAATTCGGTCCCTACAAGGTTTGGCCCCATTGAGAGGCCAAACCCTAACACTAGCTTCGAGCCTCACATGATATAAAATGAGAAGATAAATAAAAAACTCAGCAGCAACAAATAAACACAATCCAAATAGAAAGATAAATAAAAAAGTTAATAAAAAATAAAGCAAGTTGAAGAAATATAATAGAATAGATTAAGGCTAACAATCTGAATTGCTATTACAGATCAAAAAAGAAAAAGAAATAAGAGAAGGAGATGAAACCTGGACGAACAACTCGGGACCCAGAAAATTACAGAGAAAATCAAAAGAGGAATTAAAAAAACCTAAACCAATACTGTTTGATTTTTCAGCTCTCTTTCTTCTTCTCCACGCCTTGCTTCCGCTGCTTCTTTTTTTTTTCTGGATTTCTTCCTCCTACTCTCCTCCCTTTTTCGCCTCTTTGAGAGGCTTTTATAGCATTCTTCGAATCTGTTACAGAATCAAAGAAAGATCAGGATCAAAATAAACTGGGAATAAAAGGAAATAAATGAAGAAAAAGAGAATAGAATCACTCCCTGATTTGGTTCTGGATGTCCATGTTTTCCTCTCAACCGAATCTCCATAAATCTGAGACATATTATCGAAAAAAGGGGATTTTGGTGTGATTTGGTTTGAGATTAAGAAAGGGAGATTTGATTAATTCTCCAAAATATGCTTTCTGAAAAGGAAAGGGATGGAAGATGATCTTTTGCCTTATTTTTTCTATTTCTTTCTTTTGCCTTATTTTTTTATTTTCGTTATTCATTCTATGAGACCAAAAATATTATTTTTATTTATTTATTTATTTAATATTACTACTACTAATTTTAATAAGCAAAAATAAATTAAAAGAAAGAGGCCGGACAAAATTAGGGTACGACAGCTGCCCCTCCTTAATTACATTTTACTCGAAGGTCTTCGTGCATTCGTTGTAAAAGGTAATTAAGGATAAAGGACTCTAATTTTGTCTAGAACGAAATTGTTTGAGGATGCGAGATTGGTTCCCGACTTTGCTTTGGGAATCTAGGTCTGATTCCTAGTGAATTCCCTATAAGGCATAGGTTTAGTTCCTAACTCTTACAAAATTGGTGAGAGATTCTAGGTTCGATTCCTAGTGAATTCTCGGTAAGGCATAGGTCTGATTCCTGACCCTCACATCTTTGGTATTGATTACTTCCCTACTTAGGGAAAGTCTGGGGTGCGAGCTTCTTCGTCACTCGACACAAGTCTGGGTCAGATTCCCAACAAGGGTAAGTCAGGTTCTTAACTCTTGCTAAAAAGTACGGATTGACTACCTTACTTTAAGGAATGTCCATGATATGAGTTTCTCTGTCACTCAATATAGGTTCGGGTCAGATTCCCGGCAAGGTGTAGGTCAGAATCCTAACTCTTGCTAAAGCATGGACTAGTTTCCCTATCGCAGGCGAACGTCCAGGGTACGAGCTTCTCCGTCATTCGAAACAGTTCGAGTCAGTTTCCCGACAAGGTGTAGGTCAGATTCCTAACTCTTGTTAAAAGGTGTGGGTCGATTTCCATAATTGAGGAAGATTCGAGACGCGGGTCAGGTTCCCGACTAAAAGCTTGGGATCAGATTCCCAAGGTGGTGGGTCAGATTCCTAGCAAGGTGTAGGATGGGTTCCTAACTCTTGCTAATAAGTGGATTGGGTAGGTTGAGTATTAGTTCTTACTGAGTAACAACAGACTAACTGTATGTAATATTTGAGAGGGTGGGTCAATGGACCCAAAAACTTTGATAGTCATGTAGGATGCAATGAATGGTATGTCATGCATGAAATGAAATTTTTATTTTTAGATAAATGTTTTTTTTAAGGTGGGTCGGGGACCCAAAAGTATTAATGATCATGCAAAATGCAATGAATTGATATGCCATACATGAATGTTGTTTTGTTTTTTAGAGAAATGATTTTGAAGGTGGGGTGGGGACCCAAAAGTATTAATGATCATGCAAAATGCAATGAATTGTATGCTATGCATGAATATTATTATTATTGTTTTGAATTTATTATTTTGATTTTCCTGAATTCCTTTGAGGACTCTGCCCCTAGACCCGTGGGGTGATAACTTTATGTTGGCTAGCTTGTCCAAATGGTTGACTTTGCAATGCACCAGGTTTGCGTATTTGCCCCTTGATAAATCATTTTATGGATCTTCAAATTTTCATCTTCATGCTTTGAATGCCTTTGGAAGGATTAGATTGACAACTTTGATCCATAGAGACCTTTCAGTGTCCCTTTGGCCTTCGTCCAGCCATGTGAGGAAGGATCAATGTAGAGACGCGGATCACCTTGTGTAGTTCTGAAACTGGAACGAAATCCTGAATGCGAAGCTTGTAGACGATGGGCTCAGCTTTGCCCCCAACTTCTCAGTTTATGTTTAGATCTGCGAGGTCCAATCTGGGTTGACATGTTTGTAAATTTGACCCTAACTTTTGCCTAGGCCGCTCTTTGCGAGTTTTCAACCTAGCGGGTCGCTCTAACTTCTGCCTAGACCGCCCTTTCAGGTTTTCAGCCTAGCGAGCTTTTCTTTTACACTCTTTTTTTTTTGGTAAAGCAACTACACCGAGGAGTTTATATGGATTTCCTCTTTCAAAAATCAAGTTTTGAGAAAATATGAGCAATTGGACTTTGATCAGAATGGACTTTATTAGGGTTGTAACATGGCCAAGGGTTAAGGACTATGAAAAAAGGGATATTTCAGGCTCAAAAAATATTTAAGGATTTATGAAAACAAGGATCTTTAGTGCTAAGATGCACTTTGATGGTTGCTAGCACAATTGTCTTGTTTTGCTTTTGCATTTTTTATTCTTTTTCTTGCAAGCGTCTTGATACGTTGCATTTGATATTTGCTTGCTCGCTTGCCTTTTTTTTTAACAGACAAAATTTAATGGACTATTGTGCTAGCCTTCAATGTATGGGTGATTCTTGTTTAGGGTACTTGAAAGAAATTTTTCTTTTTTAGGCTCAAAATGGGTAGCAAGAGATAAATATTTCTTATATTTTTGGATAGAGAAAAACGGCCAAACTTCATCTCAAAACCTTATTGCTCAAATTTTCACAAAAATTAATTTTTGATAATTGTGCATTTGTTTTACCATTTCATTTTATATTTTTCTTAACTACTTTTTTTTATCCCGGATTGACCATGTATCAAGAAGGGAAGTTGAAAAATTCAAATTGCATTTTCATTGATGTATTGAAAAGATGGGAACAAAGTGGGCCCTTTACAAGATATGCCCCAGGGCTTCAGGCAAAGCGTAAAAACAAATGAAGGTTGTTTAAAAAGGGCTATTCCTTGAAGTTTTACCACTTGGTGTTGACCAGAGCCCAACAATTCTCAATGGAGTGGCCTACTGCCCCAGTGCATGTCGTGATGAGCATCATTCGTATCATCGTTTGTATCTTCTTCCTGCTCTTGACCTATACTGCGCAATGGCTGTTGAGCTTCGAGGTTGCCAATCCTTCCGCTTGTTATCCCGGCTTCCACTCTTTCTCCGACAACAAATAGGTCTGAGAAGCTTGAAGAGACATTTCCCATCATCAGATCATAGAAAGGTTGTTGAAGTGTGTCATTGAACGTGGTAACCATCTCTTTCTCAGATAGCGGAGATTTCACTTGGGCTGCAATCCCTCTCCATCTTTGGGCATACTCTTTGAAGCTTTCATTGCCCCTTTTACCATGGCCTGCAACTGGGAGCGGCCAGGAGCCATGTCCATATTGTATTTATATTGTTTGATGAAAGCTTTAGCCAAATCATTCCATGAGCTGATTTTACCCCGCTCTAACTGCATATACCAGCGTAGGGATGCCCCGGTAAGACTCTCTTGGAAGAAGTGGATTAGGAGCTTATCATTACTGGAGCAGGAGGTCATCTTCCGGCAGTACATGATGAGGTGGCTTTTTGGACAAGTTAAGCCTTCATACTTGACGAACTCAGGAACTTTGAATTTTGGAGGAATTACCTCATCCAGGACCAAGCATACTTCTAAAGCTTTGAACCCAATATGATTTGCCCCTTCAATGGCTTTCAGCCTATCTTCCATAATTTGGAGCCTCTTCTGATCTAGGGGGTCTCCTAATGGACCATTGGAAGTCTCTCGATACTCATTAGTGCTGGTGGAATGGTTCTTATCAATGGTCAATTTTGGATCCAAATTCTGCAGAAGGTCAAATAACTTGTCCATCTTACCATTGATTCGGTCGAGTTCTTCTCTCATCGCTTGCTGATTCTGTTCCAACAAGTCCATGAGTCTAGATTGGGCTTGAGTCCGGTAGGGATGCAGGGAAAGTTTATTTGTATCTATTTTTCTGTTGAGGGGGAAAAATGAGTTACGTTATGAGGATGCCATGATTATGCATGTCATGAATGTTTTTTTTTGTGTACATTTTATGCAAAATAATATGATAGATAATGGAGAAATATTTTTCTATTTTTTCAATATATTGCTTTTTCATGCAAAAAGAATGCGATGGAAAAGAGAAAATATTTTTTTTTTTAAAAAAAATGGATGAAGATAAAAATGGGCCAAGTGCCCCTTGTGAGGTAGACCAGTAATTCCTAAGACTTTAGGTTCTACGGCTTTGATCACATAAAAAATGAGACAGATAGGGTTTGCTCCTTTGGTGATATGGGCCGGTAGTTCCTTAGAATGAGTCTATGGTCCACATAAGTGTCTTTCCATTGGGTGGCTTTAGGATACTAATCTAAAAAGGTTCCTAGAGCCAAAGGTCCTATTTTCGAATGTTACCGCCAATAATAGGTAAACTATTAAAGGGAGTTTTTTCTCAAATAGGGCCAAACTCTAGGTGAGGCCTTCGCAAGGACCCAACTGGCCGTACGTCCAGCAGGTGCTCACTACACAACCTCTCCTAACTTAAGGTTTTTTTTTCTTTTTCAAACCCAGGTATAGGGTTCCACTCGTAGTGTGCAAAAAATGTGTTGAGTGAAGTGTGTGAAGGAGCAATAACCTAAAATACTACCCGCTGCAAAATAAATTAAACAAATACAAATATATACATGGCGACTATCCTAAGATTTATATATACATGTGAAACAAACATAATAAAGCAAAATAAAAACAAATAAATCAAAGATAAGAATAAAAGAAAGAAAAGGGAAATAAATCATATAATAGGCAAATAAATTAATTCAAACAATTTTAAGGCCTAACTCTCTAAAGTCCGCAGTGGAGTCGCCAGCTGTGACAACCACACTAAAAATTTAAATGGAGCCGCCACCAATATTTAATTTTAGGAAAACATTGGAAAACTTATTTTTTGGATATTTTTGAATTTAACGATGAAAAAGGTCTTTAAACCAGATTTTGAGTTCGAGAGTTATTTACGCGCGGGGAAGGTATTAGCACCCCGCGACGCCCGTAAAAACGGTACCTTTAATTACTCGAAAAAAATATTTGCCTAAAATTGATTCCCTTTTTGGTTTTATTAGCAATAGTGCCTAAAAACTAATTTATTTAAAGAAGGAAAGTACTTCGTTTCAAAAAAAGAAAGCTTTATTATTATTTTTGTTAGAATCTACAAAAATTCCTTTTTAATATTATTACTTCATCCCTTTTTTAAAAATAACACAGAAATGAAAAAAAGGAAACTTTGAAAAAGAAAATAAACATGATTTCGATAAATTATGTTAACTTATTAAAGAAAAAAACATATAAATAAAAAAAGGTAGAAACTTTTCTTTTTCGCTTTGATGCCCCTCTTAATGGGAAATTTGCAATTCGGTCCCTACAAGGTTTGGCCCCATTGAGAGGCCAAACCCTAACACTAGCTTCGAGCCTCACATGATATAAAATGAGAAGATAAATAAAAAACTCAGCAGCAACAAATAAACACAATCCAAATAGAAAGATAAATAAAAAAGTTAATAAAAAATAAAGCAAGTTGAAGAAATATAATAGAATAGATTAAGGCTAACAATCTGAATTGTTATTACAGATCAAAAAAGAAAAAGAAATAAGAGAAGGAGATGAAACCTGGACGAATAACTCGGGACCCAGAAAATTACAGAGAAAATCAAAAGAGGAATTAAAAAAACCTAAACCTATACTGTTTGATTTTTCAGCTCTCTCTCTCTTCTTCTCCACGCCTTGCTTCCGCTGCTTTTTTTTTCTGGATTTCTTCCTCCTACTCTCCTCCCTTTTTCTCCTCTTTGAGAGGCTTTTATAGCATTCTTCGAATCTGTTACAGAAACAAAGAAAGATCAGGATCAAAATAAACTGGGAATAAAAGGAAATAAATGAAGAAAAAGAGAATAGAATCACTCCCTGATTTGGTTCTGGATGTCCATGTTTTCCTCTCAACCGAATCTCCATAAATCTGAGACATATTATCGATAAAAAGGGTATTTTGGTGTGATTTGGTTTGAGATTAAGAAAGGGAGATTTGATTGATTCTCCAAAATATGCTTTCTGAAAAGGAAATGGATGGAAGAGGATCTTTTGCCTTATTTTTTCTATTTCTTTCTTTTGCCTTATTTTTTTTTATTTTCTTTATTCATTCTATGAGACCAAAAATATTATTTTTATTTATTTATTTAATATTACTACTACTAATTAGGCATGGCAACGGGCCGGGTCGGGGGCGGGTTTTGCCTCCCCCGTCCCCGTCCCCATTTCCAACGGGTTCGGGTTTTGCCTTCCCTATCCCCGTCCCGATAGGGTCGGGTTTCCATGAGTCCCCAACTCAAATTTCTAAATATGTAGAAAAATTGAAAATTATAGTTATGATAATTAATAAAATAAAATCATAATTATTATACAATGATAAAATAAAATAAAAAAATATTAAACTAAAATGTTCTATTGAAAAGAGATTAAATTAAAAATAAATAAAATATATGAAACAAAATGAATGAGTATAAATGCATAAAATAAAATAAAAATTAACAATTTATATTTAATTGGGCGGGTTCGGGTCGGGGGCGGGTTGGGTATCGACATCCCCAACCCCGTCCCACCCCCGGTCAAAGCGGGTTTTCCCCGTCAAAATCGGGTCGGGATTGGGTGGGTACCCGCGGGTTCGGGTTCTGTTGCCATGCCTACTACTAATTTTAATAAGCAGAAATAAATTAAAAGAAAGAGGCCGGACAAAATTAGGGTACGACAGAATGTAAAATAAGAAATAAAGTTAAAATATAGCTTACATAAAAGTTTTGTTAGTATGACAACACAATAGCCCGTGCTACGCACGGTGTATATTAAAAAAAATTAATAATGTACGTTAAATTATATTGATGTGTGATTTCTATTAAAATACTATTTCATTGTAATTTAGATATTAATTATTTTTCTATATAAAATATTCAATCTCCTTATGATATACTTTTATAATACAATTTAAATATTAATAGTTTTTTCATGTAAATATTAATATGTTTTAATGTAAAATATTCATCACTCTATTATATATAAATATAAAACAATAGGAATATTTATTAATAGCAAATTTTACATCTATAATATGATGGTCTGTGATCCACACGTTATATTGTTAAAAAAATAAAAATTGATGATATAAATCTATATTTATTTGTAATTTCTATTAAAATGTTTTATAAGGAATATGCTCATTTTTAGGATTTCATTAAAAAAATGTAATTATTGATTTCGCATTTTTGGTTTAAAAATTTGTGGCAAAATATAAATAACAAATTGTGTTTTGTTTTAAAAATTTCATCACTGTTTTTACAATATATTTATAGTATGATTGCACATGCTATGCACAATATATACTTAAATAAAATTATAAGTTTTATACTAAAAAATATATTAATGTATTATTTCTAGTAAATTATTCATTCATGATAAATAAAATAGCAATGTTATTTCATGTAAAATATTTAACAGTCTAAGAGAAATAAATAATAACCAATAGAAATAGAAATATTCACTAATAGAAAAAATTTACGTTTATAGTATGATGGCTCGTGCTTTGCACAATATGTAGATAAAGCCAATAAAAACTTTTTCTATCAAAATTTTCATGAGGAGTATGCCCATTTTTAAGATTTTATTAGAAGATATGTAATTGTTAGGTACTGGGTGTCTATTCTCTTTACTCGTAAAATGCTTCAAAGATTTAATGAATAATAATCAAATACTGACAATCACATGAATAAGTATTGACTTCAAAAGTCAACATATACCCCGTGCTTCAAGCATTTTATGAATAATAATTTTGCCTCAGGAAATGGAAATCAGTTAAGAATTGACTTCTTGGATAATATTTTGATGGTAGCATATCTACGTTCAGTACATGTGAGCGACAATTGGCAATATTACTTGAGTAAAATATTTTTGTTAATTCAAGTGGAGCGACTACAAAGTCCTTTGTGTGTGTGAAAACGGCTGATCAAAACTGTTTTTAAAAACTGTTTTCTCTTTTTTAAAATTTAAAAACTATAAAATTTGTTTGAAATGTGTTTTTATACTTACCTATTTTAAAAACACTTGTTGTTTTCAGTTTTCTAAAAGAGAAAAACCAAAACTGCCAAAAGATTTTTCCTTTCTATTTTCTCTTTCCAAAACATGCGGAAAATTGGTAATTTTCATTAATGGTATTGTTGTAATAATAGTGAAATATGTTATAAAACTCATCCAACTTGTTGAGCTGAACACGTCGCATGCCACGCTGAGACTTTTCACTCGATTGGCAAAAAGAGAAAGAAGAGACCTATCAAATTTAGACACATCGATAAATATAAAAATTTTAAGAAAATAATTTCGGCCATGGATTATCTTACTATTTTGTTTGATTTTTATTATGAAATAAATACTTGTGTTTGTATGTCTTTCTTTTTATAATATTTGTTTCTTTTTGTTCGTATTCCTCGCTCATTGAAGCATAACGTAAAATAGAGATAATAAAATAAACTTTATTTGAAAAGAAGTCTTCCATGCGATTGTAAAATAATATGTTGTAAAATAATGTGTTTGTATGTGATTATAGAAAACTTTATTTCTTTCAAAACTGATACGTTAGTTTATTCTAAATGGACGTGTTGTAGTTAATTTAGTATTTATTTTATTTTATATAATATATAAATTCAAATCTGCCAACGATATCTTAAAAGTGTACCTGTGATGAGTTCAAATGATAATTTTTGTGAGCTTTTTACTTTAAATGCTTAAAGTAATCCTTTTAAAAATAAAAAAAGTTTTGAAATTTCAATAAAATACCTTTTTTTGTGTTTTTAAAACATATTCTAGTTTACTAACCAAGTTTTTATGTTTTCTCATTTTCGGAACAGTTTTCAAATTAATTTTGTCAAACAAGTTTTTTTTTTGAAAAATGGTTTTCAAAAACTATTTTATAAAACAAATTTTAAAAACAGAAAATCAGAACACAATCAAACAGGCCCCAAGTATGCTTGCTCTCAGCTTTCTGATTTCAGAGCCGCCTAATTTGGGCATGGATAGTTTCCAAGAGGTCCAAGGTTTGAGCCTATGTGCTGTCATCGTAGAAATTGAAATTTAATTTTCCTACAGGTAAATTGAAAGATATAAACATTCTAAAGAAACATGAAGGATAGGGGGATTGGTATCAACAAAAGGACTGATATAATAGTTATCAAAGTATCTTGATCTTTGTTATATGTTTTCACTTATGTCAATGGTGGAGTTTGAGGACTTGCTGATGAATCACATTTTCTTCTCTACTAAATGAAAGCAAATTTCCATACTACTCTATCCTATCTTCCATTTGAGAGAGGCAGCTTATTCTTCAAACTACTATCAACTATAAAAATAAAAGCAATAATAAGCACTCTTTTAATCATTTGAATTGTAAGGTAGATGACCAAGCCTTGTTATGCCTAGCCTGAGTAAGTAAATGAAAAAAAAATAAAATCCAACCACAACTGCTTTTCAATAAAAAAATTGAAATGGCTTGATCTTGTGTGTATCAGCTCCTTTTTATTATAGCTTAAATATTGAAATTGAATATTTCATTTCCTTCTCTTTGTTTATCAGTGCATGACAAAGCTTTCTTTCAAATCATTGATTTTGGTGCAGCAACATACATGAGGGTTGGAAAGAATTATGTTCCCAATCATACCCCTTTGGATCCTAAGTACTGCCCCTACCACCAAAAGAAACATAGCCTTCTTCTGTTGAGTCATCACCGTGTATATATACACCCACATTCTGAAACCCAAAATAAAAAACAATTTGCTAATGACTGTTGAAAATAATACAAATGATTCCATTTCGTGACTGTAAGGCTATGTTTGATATGTAAGAAAATGAGAGAAAAGAAAGTGAGACAAAAGAAAGTTTATTGGTTAAAGTATAAAACTGATGATGTGTTATTGTTGAGAAACTACGCAAAATTTCCCCATGGTCAGATTAGTGGAAGAGCGAAAAATAAATGCGGAAGCACACACAAAAATTGATAACGGAGTTCGGTCAATTATGCCTACGTCTCCGGGCTGCTGCAGACCTTATATTGAAAAGGGAAATATACACTGTGTTTACAAATACTCACACTTTCTCCTAAAACCCTCAACCCAATTACACCCAAGGAAATATTTCTCTCTAAATATTCCTCACTTTTCTCTCGGTGTTCACTGCTTGAATTTTTCTCAAGGTTGGAATGAATTTCCTCTCTTACAATGCCCCTATTTATAGAAGCTATTGGTAATGTGAACACCTACTAATATAGCTGCACCATCTTTGAATAATTGGTTCTGCCAAAGAAAAAAATGCCTTTAGTTAATGGGTGTGTTGAAAAACTTGCACCACACTTGCACCACTTTTTCTTCATTTCAATCGGTGCCATTAATAAGGTTGTTGGGGAAGTGCTTCTTTGACTAACAATCTCCCACTTGAAGACTGATTTCAATCGGTCTTCACACCTCGATCATGCAGCAGCCTTTCTTGGTCTATTATTCAAGCAGGCCAACTGAAGTTGAGCACAACTTCAGTTTGTCGATAGTCACCACCTTTGTTAACATGTCTGCTGGGTTCTTACTTCCTTGAATCTTCTTCAACATTAACACCTCATCCTCAAGTAGAGATCTGATGAAGTGATAACGAAGACCAATGTGCTTCGTTCTGGAATGAAATGCTGAGTTCTTCGCCAGATGTATTGCACTTTGACTGTCACTGTGCAACACATTCTTCTCCTGGATGAATCCCACCTCTTTTAACAAACCTTGAAGCCATATCAATTCTTTGCTGGCTTCTGTTACTACTACATACTCAACCTCTGTAGTGGATAAAGCAACAATCTTTTGTATCCGCGACATCCAACTAACTGTTGTAGTACCGACAGTGAATATATAACCAGTGGTACTTCTTCGGTGATCGACTACACCTCCAAAGTCTGCATCTACGTGGCCTTGTACTTGTAATTCACCTTTACCAACGTACAAACACTTCTCTATAGTGCCTCTTAGATACCTCAAAATCCATTTCACTGCTTCCCAATGAGCTTTACCTGGATTTGACATAAACCTGCTTACAACTCCCACTGCATGGCCAATGTCTGGCCTCGTACAGACCATTGCGTACATCAAACTTCCAATGGTTGAAGCATACAGAATCTTAGCCATGGATTCTCTTTCTTCCTCCGTCTGAGGTGACTGTTCCTTGGATAGGCGAAAATGACTGGCCAAAGGTGTGCTAACCGGTTTGGCGTTGCCCATATTGAATCTTTGCAAAACATGGTTGATGTACTCCGCCTGAGATAACTGCAAAATTCCTCTTTGCTTATCTCTCATGATTTGCATTCCAAGGATCTTCTTTGCTGGACCCAAGTCCTTCATGTCAAATTCTTTTGACAACTGCATCTTCAAGTTTCTGATCTCGTCCATATCTGAACCTGCTACTAACATATCATCGACATAAAGTAACAAAATGATATAACTGGACTTATATCTCTTGAAAAAAACAACAGTGGTCAGCGTTGCACTTCTGGAAACCTTCCTTGTGCATGAAGCTTTCAAACTTCCTATACCACTGTCTCGGAGCTTGTTTCAGGCCATACAAGCTTTTCTTTAATCTGCACACCATGTTCTCATTGCCTTTCTCTGAGAAGCCTTCTGGTTGGTGCATGTAGATCTCTTCATCTAAGTCTCCATGAAGAAACGCAGTCTTCACGTCTAACTGCTCAAGATAGAGCTCTTCACTGGCAACAATACTTAACATAGACTTGATAGTATTGAGCTTCACAACTGGAGCAAAAATTTCGGTGTAGTCAACTCCTTCCTTTTGCTGGAATCCTTTGACGACTAGTCAGGCTTTGTATCTCTTGGAGCCATCATTCTCCTCCTTCACTCGATACACCCATTTGTTGTGAAGTGCCTTCTTTCCCACGGGTAACTCAGCTAGTTCCCATGTTTGATTGGAGATCAAAGACTTCATCTCGTCCTTCATGGCAAGCTCCCACTTGCTAGCATCTGCGGTCTGACATGCTTCTGCATAGTCTTTAGGCTCCCCTCCATCAGTCAACAACATATAGTCCATGTACCTCCTGTTAGGCACAGGAACTCGAGAAGACCTTCTTACTGCTAGAGCTGGAGTAGGAGGCTCTGGTGCGTCAATTGATTCCTCTGACTGGGGATTCTCAACCATAGAACTTTCTGGGACATCGTCCACCTCTGCATACACTGGCCCACTCTGTTCTGAGTTGCTGGTGTTTGTGTTATGTCTGTCCTTGTACATCACTCGTTCATTGAAGATCACATCTCTACTGCAGATCATCTTTTTGTTTTTATCATCCCAAAGGCAGTAGCCAAACTCATCCTCACCATAACCGATGAAAGTGCACTTCTTCGATTTGGGATCAAGCTTATTCCTGCCTTGATCACTGATATGCACATATGCTACACAGCCAAAAACTCTAAGATGTGAGAGTTCTATCTCTTTTTCGCTCCATACCTCTTCTGGTATTCTGTGCTCCAATGGTACCGACGGACCTTGGTTGATCAAGTAAGCTGTTGTGTTGATCGCTCGCCCGTAATCGCCTTTAAGCCTGACCGCACCCGCAAGCTTTTGGCTCTTTCGATCAACGTTCGGTTCATACGCTCGCCTACACCATTGTGTTGGCGCACTGCACTGCTTCTCTCCATTCTGATCCCGTGCTCATAGCAGAACTTCTTGAATCTGTTGTCTTCATATTCACCACCATTGTCAGTTCTGAGCTTTTTGATCTTCAACCCTGTCTCATTTTCTACCATGGCTTTCCGCATCTTGAAAGCCTCGAATACTTCAGACTTATGTTTCAGAAAGTATACCCATACCTTCCTAGAGTGATCATCAATAAAAGTCACGAAGTATTGCTTCCCACTAATAGATGAGACAGTCGTTGGACCCCAAACATCAGAGTGAACAAGCTCGAGTTTCTCCTTCTTTGGGGTTCTTCCACTTGTCTGAAAGCTAACTCGTTTCTGCTTCCCAAGTATGCAATCTTCACACATGTCAATTTCTACTCACTGAAGACCTGGTAATTTTCCCTTCGAGTGCATGATCTTCATCCCTTTCTCATTCATATGGCCTAGTCTCTAGTGCCACAGATTGGGATTTTCATTTGATGCAACTGCAATCAAATGGCATGCTCCTGCTGTGTTGTAAAGAGTACCACTCTTTTTGCCACGAGCAATTTGTCATTGCACCCTTTGAAATCTTCCAATGATCACCGTGGAAGACTGTTGTGTAGCCTTCACTGGCCAACTGGCCTACTGAGATTAAGTTCTTTGTCAGGTCGGGAATATGTCTGACATTTTTCAATTCCCATACAGACCCGTTCAACTTAATCTTCACTACACCTTTGCCGACAATCTCACAAGATTGTTCATTACCAAGGTAAACTTTACCAAGGTTTCCGGGTACATAATTCTCGAAGAATTCTTTCTGCGAAGTGGCATGAAAAGATGCTCCAGAGTCTAATACCCAAGACTCTTCCTTGCTCTCCAAAGAGCATATCAACGCGTCACCTCCTCCTGAGGTGGAAGCAACATTTGCCTCGTCCTTCGCCTCCTGGTTCTTCGGTGCACTCCTGCACTGATTTTTGTAGTGCCCGGTCTTCCCACAATTCCAACACTCGATAGTCTTCAAGTTAGAGTTTTGGAAATCATGATGATTTCTGGATTTGGACCGCCTACCCTTTGATTTGCCGCATCCTTTTCCTCTAGTTGAATTTCTTCCCCTTGACTCTGTATGCAATACTGAAGAGGATGAAGATTCACCCGACTCTCTCTGTCGGATCTCTTCACTGAGAACTAGATCACGAACATCATCTGATTTCAGCTTATTGTTTCCCGTTGAGCTACTCACAGTTGTGACAGTAGCGTTCCAACTCTCTGGAAGAGAAGACAAAAGTATCAATGCTCGTACCTCATCATCAAATTCGATTCCAACTGAACTCAACTGGGTTGTGACTAAGCTGAGTTCATTGAGATGTTGCGCTACCGATGCACCTTTCGCCATCCGCAAGTTAAATAACCGCCTCATCAAATGAACTTGTGTTTGAGGCCGACGGCTTTTCATACATGTTGGAAAGAGCCTTCATAAGATCTGCCGTGGTCTTTTCTTTCCTGTGAGAGGTTGATACAACTTTTTCTGATACAAATAATCTTCCAAAAGCCAAAGTCTGCACCATCGAACTTTTCAATTTTCACCTTTCCTTCGTCTGCGGCCATCACTCCCACTCAAGTCTGACTTGTCAGGATCGTTTCTGACAATTTCTGCGAACCACCGTGCCTTAGAACACCTCTGTGGACAAATTGGTAACGCCGACCAATTCTACTATTCACAAAAATACTATTCACGTGAACATTATCTTCACCAAGATTTAACAGAAATAGCCAACTAGCTCTGATACCAGTTGTTGGGAAACTACGCAAAATTTTCCCATGGTCAGATTAGTGGAAGAGCGAAAAATAAATGCGGAAGCACACACAAAAATTGATAACGGAGTTCGGCAATTATGCCTACGTCTCCGGACTGCTGCAGACCTTATATTGAAAAGGGAAATATACACTGTGTTTACAAACACTCACACTCTCTCCCAACACCCTCAACCCAATTACACCTAATGAAATATTTCTCTCTAAATATTCCTCACTTTTCTCTCGGTGCTCACTGTTGAATTTTTCTCAAGGTTGGAATGAATTTCCTATCCTACAATGCCCCTATTTATAGAAGCCATTGGTAATGTGAACACCTACTAATATGGCTGCACCATCTTTGAATAATTGGTTCTTGTAGCGACCGAAAAATCCGGAGGGATTTGTTCGAGTTTAATGGAGCTGCCACCAATAATTTATTTCATAGGAAAAATATTGGAAAAAAACCTTTATTGAAGAAAATGATCATTGAGACCAGATTTGGGTTCGGGAGTCGATTATGCGTAGGGAAGGTATTAGCACCCCACGACATCCATTCGAAAAAAAGGTTACCTTTAATTAATTGTGCAAAATTTATTAACTTCTAAAAAATATTTATTTCCCTTTAAAAAAACAAGGATTTACAATTTTGAAATAAATAAAAAAAATGCTTAATAAAAGTTGCTTATTTTTGCGCTTGACAGGAGTATGCTCCTGCTCCTACGTATCTCCGGGTGCAGAGGAGAAATCAAAGGCTACGTAGTTCTTGGATAAAAAATGGTTGTGTGTTAGTTGATTTTAATTAATCAATTTGTGACTTAATATTTTATGATTTGCATAGTGACTAAACCAAAAGTGGATTTGGCGTAATCATTGATTTTAAGTTTTTTTTCAAAAGGGTTTGCATAGTGACCAAACCAAAAGCGGATTTGGCGTTGTCACTACTGATATTTATTCAAGAAGATTGAAGAATTTTACAATGAAAAAGTATGGTTAATAAATAAAAAGGATGAGGGGAACATTCACATGTTTTTTTTTTAGGAACCCTAGATTGGGTCAAAACCAGTGGGCTAAAGCCGAAGATAAAAATAAGAGGGGTCAGAAATAAAAAAAAGGAGGGGGTAAAAAGAAAGAGGAATGGGTTGAGCCCAAACAAAAAATAAGAAAAGAACACAAAAAAAAGGGGGGGCGTGGATTAAAGTGGGGCTGAAGCCCATTAGAAAAAAAAAACAAATAAAAACAAATAAAAAAAATAAAAAGTAAAGGGAGAAGAGTGTATGAAGCAAAAAAAGGGGAGGGGGTTGGGGATTAAAATCAAGTTCTCATTTACCCTAAATCAAAGAAAGGAAAAAAACAAAGAGAAGGAGGAAAAGGGGGAAAGCAGCATGGGAGAGGAGAGAGAAAGGGGAAGGGAGACGCGGCCGAGGGCAAAGGAGGAGAGGGAGAGGGAGACGTGGTCGGGAGGACTAGAGAGAGACTGAGGGAGATCGTGGGAGAGGGAGGGAGAAGGGTGCGCTGCTAGAAGGAGAGGGAGAGTGAGAGAGATCGTGGGAGAGGGAGGAAGAAGGGGGTGCGCCACGAGAAGGATAGGGGAGTGAGAGAGATCGTGGGAGAGGGAGGAAGGAGGAGGGTGGTGAGAGGACGAGAGAAAGACTGAGAGGAAGAGGAAGGGAGTACGGCCGAGGGAGAGGGAGGCCGCGAGAAGGAGAGGGAGGCAGAGGGGAGAGGGGAGGGGTTCTACCTTCTTCTTCTTTCTTCTTCTTCTTCTCCCTGTTTCTTCTCTTTTTTGTTTCGCTTTTTGCTTCGCTTCTTCTGCTCTTTGGTTTTCTCTTTTTTTTGCTTGATTTGGTGAATTAGGGCTTGAGCAGGAGCCTCTAATTCTTTGGTTGATGGTAAAACGCCTGCAATTCCTCCCTTCTTTCTTTGTTACTGTTGTTGCATTTATAGAGCAAAGGGGCTTCAATAGGACAATGGTTCTTGACCCTTGTATTGGCCGCCACGCAAGTATGGTTGGTGATGCTGAGAGGAGGTGGTGGTTCTGGATGGTGCCTCGCAGTCGCTTGGTTGGAGAAAAATGGAAAAAGCAAAGGAACAAGAAGAAAGCATCTTGGACCCATTCTCCAAATGCTTCGCCTCTGTTTGCTTCTCCACTATTGTTGGTTGTCTTTGGTAGTTCTGGGAGTGGCGGCGCCGTGACTCTTGTTTTGTTTTGTTTTTTTTTTTTTGCTTTTTTTTGCTTTTTTGTTTCATTCTGATTTTGTAATTGTTTTGGGCTTGGTTTGTATGGAATGGAATGTAATGGACTGTATTGGACTATTGGTATTTTTGCAATTTTTGTAATGGACATCGTTATTATTATTGGACCTTATGCTTGTGATTGTAATTTGTAACAAAAAGGCTAGCAACTTGTACCTCCCTTTTTTTATTGCAATTGGGCTGAAATTAGCCCAAAGGATTTAACAAAAATGAACCCAAAATGTGTTGCTAAGAATAAAGTAAAAACAAAAATAAAAATAAATTACAGGAGGTAGGTGGACAAAATTAGGGTATAACAGCTGCCCCTCTTTAGTTATATTTATTAGAAAATGTGGACAACAAAGGTTTTCATATTTTCGTCATAAAATAAAAGTAAAGATAAAGACACTAATTTTGTCCCGAACCAGGATAGGCAAAGGATGACAACGAGGGATTGACGCTCGGTGCGTTTAATCGCAAAGCAATAAAGAAGAATCACCGCCAGGTCGGGTACTGACGCAGAAATCAAAAGGCAATAATGAGGGATTAACGCTTGGCGCGTTCATCGGAAAATAATAAAGAAGGGTCACCGCCAGGCCCGCATCTTGACGGTGATCGAAAAGCAATAATGAGGGATTAACGCTGACGCGCTTAACGTAAAAACTATAAAGAAGGATCTCCGCCAGGTCGCATCGCGCGGTGATGGGAAAGCAATAATGAGGGTTCGACGCCAAGTAAGGTATTGACGCGTCGATGGGAAGCAATAAAGAAGGATCACCGCCAGGTCGGGTACTGACACGGTGATCGGAAGGTTCGACGCCAAGTAGGGGATTGACGGGTCGAGGGGAAGCAATAAAGAAGGATCAACATCAGTCCGAATCGATATGTTGGTCAAAAGCAATAATGAGAGACTACCGCCGTGCCTGCATCGACGCGGTAATCTTAAAGCGATAAAGAGGGAGCGATACTTGGCGTGTCGCTTTAGGAGGCAAAATAAAGAACCAATGCTCGGCACATTGTTTTGAAAACAATACTGAAGGATCGATACTTGATGCATGGACCAAGCGTAACAAAGCGGCTGAAAAGGTGGTGATATGAAGATGATGCATGAATAGATGATATGTGATGCATGTATGCAATGCGACTACTATTTTTATTGCACTGGTTCCTCATCCCGTATGATCTCTAGTGCTTAAAGATATGGGACAGACTGAGGTTCATCGGTTTTATTCATACTATGCTTTCGACTGGGAGGGAGCGCGAATTATCGATGCAGCGCTAGTTACTTTTTAAAGGTAATCCCTTTGCCCTTTTTGAAACTTATTTGTTGAGATTTGGTGTTTCCCCGTGATTTTTAAAATGTATATAATAATTGTAATGCTTTTCAGTATCATCACATATTTCACAATTCAGTGCCCGTTATCATAAAACAATATTTTGAAATACGAGAACGGAGGTATTTGGTATTCAAAAAAGAGTCATGTGTACATGGACTGAAGTTACACAGACTTGAAAATACATCAAGAAAAATGCGGGAAGAAGGAAAAAAACAAAGAAAGACAATAACTAAGCAGATATTTTATAGTTTGTGTCTTTGTAGGAACAAATGCCAACTTCTCATATCGCTAACTTTGAATACTCATTACTCTACTTTTGAATATATAGAACAGCCCCAGTTAGGTAAGAGCCTCTCGATGCATCAGCTGACTTTAATGTCCAATTTCAGACCCTAACTTCTGCTTGGATTGCCTTTTCAAGTTTTCAATCCAACGGGCGCTTTAATTTTTGCCTAGGTCGCCCTTTCAGGTTTTCAACCTAGCGGGCTCATTTTTGCTTGGCTCTTTATATATTTTTTAGGCATAATATTTTTTGACTGCATTAGAGTTTACTGGGAGTGAGAGATCTTCACCGTCCATCCTTGTGAGGATTAAGGCTCCTCCAGAAAAAGCTTTTTTCACAACATACGAGCCTTCATAATTCGGAGTCCATTTTCCACGAGAATCCTTTTGGATGGGCAAAATCTTCTTGAGCACTAGGTCTCCTTCTTGAAATTCCCAAGGGTGAACTTTCTTTTCGTAAGCCCTCTTCATCCTGTGCTGATATAGCTGTCCATGACATAAGGCCATCACTCTCTTTTCTTCAATGAGGTTCAATTGATCCAGCCGAGCTTGAACCCATTCTGCCTCTTCTAGTTTTGTCTCCATCAATACCCTTAACGAGGGGATCTTGACTTCAATGGGAAGTACTGCTTCCATTCCATACACCAGCGAGAAAGGGGTTGCCCCTGTTGAGGTGCGAACCGAAGTTCGATAACCGTGCAAGGCAAAAGGGAGCATTTCATGCCAGTCTCTAAATGTTACAACCATCTTCTGGACAATCTTCTTGATGTTCTTATTTGCAGCTTCAACTGCCCCATTCATCTTTGGGCGGTACGGTGAGGAATTATGATGTTGGATCTTGAAGTCATTACATAGCTCCTTCATCATCTTGTTGTTCAAATTAGTCCCATTATCCATGATGATCTTATTTGGCAAACCATAGCGGCAGATCAAATCTCTCTTGATGAATTTGACAACCACATTTTTGTCACACTCACATATGAAGCCGCTTCAACCCATTTAGTGAAATAGTCGATTGCGACGAGAATGAAGCGATGTCCATTTGATGCCTTAGGTTCAATGGGTCCAATGACATCCAATCCCCACATTGAGAATGGCCATGGTGCTGTTAAGATGTTCAAAGAGACTAGTGGCACATGGATGTTATCGGCATAAATCTGACATTTGTGGCATTTCTTCACACAACCGAAACAATCAGTCTCCATAGACAACCAATAGTAGCCAGCCCTCAAGATTTTTCTTGCCATTGCATGCCCATTTGCGTGAGATCCAAAGGAACCTTCGTGAACCTCTCGCATAATCTTTTCTGCCTCAGTCTTATCAACACACCTGAGAAGTACCATGTCATGGTTTCTCTTATAAAGCACTTCACCATTTAGAAAGAATCCCATTGCCAACCGCCTTAATGCCCTTTTATCGTTCTCTGAGACATTAGGAGGATATTCTCTACTTGTGATGTATCGTTTGATGTCGTAATACCAGGGTTTGCCATCAGGCTCTCCTTCTATTGCTAGGCAGTGTGCTGGCCGGTCATGATTCTGCATTTTTATGAGCGGTAGGTTCTTCCTGTTACTGATTTTGAACATTGATGATAGAGTAGCTAAGGCGTCAGCTAGTTAATTATCTTCACGGGGAATGTGATGGAAGGTGACTTCGTCAAACTGCTACGTCAATTCTTTGATGTGAGCGTGGTAAGGAACTAATTTGGAATCCCTCGTTTCCCATTTGCCTTTTAACTGATGGATAACCAAAGCTGAGTCTCCATATACTTCGAGAATTTTGACCTTCGATTCAATGGCCGCCTGAATGCCCATAGCACATGCCTCATACTCTGCCATATTGTTTGTACAATCGAAACACAATCTTGCAGTAAATGGGATGAAATGACTTTCTGGGGAAATCAGCACAGCTCCAATCCCATGTCCCAATGCATTAGAAGCACCGTCAAACAACAAGATCCATTTTTCACCGTCAGGGGTTTCTTTTCCTTCAAATAGAGCCATTATGTCTTCGTCTGGGAAATCACACTGCATTGACTGATAGTCTTCCACAGGTTGATGAGCCAAGTATTCAGCTAAGGTACTGCCTTTAATTGCCTTTTGGGTGACATACACAATATCATACTCGGATAACAACATTTGCCAACGAGCAATTCTTCCTGTGAGAGCAGGCTTTTCAAAAATATACTTGATCGGATCCATTTTGGACACCAAACAAGTTGTATGGGATAGCGTATATTGTCTCAAACGATGTGCGGCCCAGGCTAACGCGCAACATGTTCGTTCTAACAATGAATACCTCGTCTCGTAGCTAGTGAATTTCTTGCTCAAGTAGTAAATGGCATGCTCCTTCTTACCAGATTCATCATGTTGTCCTAGCACACAACCCATTGATTCGTCCAACACTGTCAAGTACATGATGAGGGGTCTCCCTGGCACAGGGGGCACTAAAACCGGCGGATCTTGTAAGTACTGTTTAATTTTCTCAAAAGCTTTCTGGCAATTGTCGTTCCATTTGGTTTCCTGATTCTTACACAGCAACTTGAAAATTGGCTCACAAGTAGCAGTTAGCTGGGATATAAATCTAGCGATGTAGTTCAATCTTCTCAGGAATCCACGAACTTCTTTTTCGGTGCGAGGCGTCGGCATTTCCAGGATTACTTTTACTTTGGCCGGATTAACTTCTATTCTCTTCTGGATGACTATAAACCCTAGCAGCTTGCTTGACCTTACACCAAAGCTACACTTAGCTGGGTTTAACCGGAGTTTATACTTCCTCAGTCGCTCAAAAAGCTTTTGTAGGTTAATAACATGATCTTTCTCTGTTTTGGACTTTACAATCATGTCATCCACATAGACCTCTATCTCTTTGTGCATCATGTCATGGAACAAAGCCACCATTGCTCTTTGGTATGTTACCCCAACATTTCTTAATCCAAACGGCATTACTTTGTAACAGAAAGTTCTCCATAAAGTGATAAATGTGGTTTTCTCCATATCCTCGGGAGCCATCTTGATTTGATTATAGCCAGAATATCCATCCATGAAAGAGAAGACAGAGTGTTGAGCAGTGCTATCTACCAAGACATCAATATGTGGCAAAGGGAAGTCATCCTTAGGGCTGGCCCTGTTTAGATCTCTATAGTCAACACACATTCGGACCTTTCCATCTTTCTTTGGGACTGGGACAATATTAGCCACCCATTGAAGGTATTTTGCTACAGCCAGAAAACCAGCGTCAAACTGTTTTTTTACCTCATCTCTAATCTTGAGTGACATCTTTGGTTTCATTCTTCTCAACTTCTGCTTGACCGGTAGGCACTCAGGTTTTAATGGCAATTTGTGCTCGACTATGCTATTATCTAATCCAGGCATATCTCGGTATGTCCACGCGAAAACATCAACATATTCAAATAGGAGTTTAACCAATTTTTCTCGCTCACTACTTTTCATTGTGGTGCCGATCTTAACTTCTTTCTTGTCGTTTTCAGTGCCCAGATTGATTGTTTCAGTTTCTTCCTCGTGGGGTTGAATTACTTTAGCTTCTTGTTCCATCAACCTCATTAATTCAGGAGGGGTATCCCAATTGTCCTCATTATCTTCCTCAGTATGATTAATGGGGTATTCAAAATTATAGTATGAGTTACTGGCATCGTTATTTTCAAAGACAATGTTTTTGGATCTGCATTAGTTAAAAATGACGAAATGAAAAGCGAAAAAAGATGAAGAGAGATGGAAAAGATGGAAAAGGAAAGAAAAGAGAAATGATTGGAAAATTCAAAATGCATTTTATTGATAATGATACTGAAATAAAACATGTGTGCCCTTTTGACAATAAATTATTCTAAAGCCTTGGGCAGAGCAATAGAATTTGCATTACATAATTACTTTGAATCAAAGATCACGGGAAACTCAACGATCTCCCAATTTCCAAGTTCTTCATTCGGCGAGCAAGGGTGGACAAGGTTGACATTGTCGTTTTCTGCACTGCGATCATCTTTGATAGCTGCTATCTGATTCGGATTCAATATTCCTGCACTCCGAAAGCTTTTCCTGATGTCGTAGATAAGGATATTCTCATCTTTTGGCTCCCTGCCTTCCAATCTAGCTATCCTCTTTTCTTTTCTTTCTTTGTCAATTCTCTTTTTGTCAAACCTGTTAGGTTCATATCCCAACCCATATCTGTTTCTGTTATCTGGAAGTTCTACCAGCATCACGATCCCTTGTTCATATCTTCCCAATCCACATCCGGCCTGATACCCTCATTTCATCATAACTTTAGCGATCATCATGGAGGTTTCAGATAGCTTTGGTTTCTTCATTAGGAGTCCTTCTCCCGCGAAGGTGGCATTCACAATCTCCAACGTTTGAAAAGACGTCTCAAGAGCTTCTTCTGTAGCCTCGATATAGCGCGTGGAGGATGGCTTGCTTACTAGCATCTCTTCTTCACCAGAGACAGTCACCAACTTATTATCCATTGATAATTTCAGCTTTTGGTGTAAGGTTGAAGGCACAACTCCAGCTGATGGATCCATGGTCTTCCAAGGAGGCAACTGTATGCTGGTACGATTTCCATCACCTGAAAGCCTACCTCGAATGTGCGAGGGCCGACTTGTATAGGTAGCTCGATTTCTCCAATAACCTCTCTTCTAGACCTATCGAAGGCTCTTACCACCATGGTACTGGGCTTCATATACGATCCATCAACAGACAACTTTGCCAAGGTAGATTTTGGCATAACATTTAGAGATGACCCATTATCGACGAGTACCCTAGCAAGGATATAGTCCCCACACTTCACAGAGATGTGCAATGCTTTGTCATGCCCCATTCCTTCAACTGGAATTTCTTCATCAGTGAAGGTAAGGTAATTACTAGCAACAATATTACCCACAATTCCATCGAATTGGTTCACCGTGATGTCATGGGTGACATGGGCTTCATTTAGCACTTTCATCAATGATTTCCTATGACGCTCAGAATTCAGCAGCAATGATAACACATATATTTTTGCAGGAGTATGATTCAACTGATCCACCACCTTGCATTCACTCTGCTTCATAAATTTCAGGAATTCACAAACCTCTTCTTCAGACACTACTTTCTTGTTTTCTTCTTCTTTCTTTGCCTTCTTACCCACATCTTTATCAATGGACTCTTCTTCTTTATCCTTTCCCTTGCAAGCTTTGTCTATGGGTCCGATAGGGGTATAAATTCGTCCACTTCGGGTCATCCCACCGATTGTCGAGATGTTAGTGATAGCAGGATTGCCAGATCCAGATGCCGCTTTTAACTGGTCATCCCCTAAATTGTCCACAAAGACCTTCATATTGTAATCCCATGGCACTGCATTAACGTTCTTGAAAGGGAAAGGAGTTGGTACATGAATAGTTATCGGTTTAGGCATGCCCCGGACTGGCTTTAAATTTCCCTTATTGTAGCAAATCTCCAATGGTTTTGGGAAGGTCGTG
Organism: Calophaca sinica; assembly: GCA_037113605.1. Lineage (NCBI taxonomy): Eukaryota > Viridiplantae > Streptophyta > Magnoliopsida > Fabales > Fabaceae > Calophaca > Calophaca sinica. The sequence continues at coordinate 70,640,598 of CM073730.1, forward strand.
TTTTTATCTTCACTTGACTGAAGGGTCAATATGTTTTCATCTTTCTTCACACATCCTACCTATATCAAGTGTCTGTCTAACAATTCTTGGAGAATTTGCCTGAATTTCTCGCATTCCTCTATGCAATGATTGTCATCAGGATGCAAGCTACACAAGTCCCTCTCATCGTATTTCATCTCAATTATACCGAACTTGCAGAGTTTGGCATAAATGATCCTTAAGGGAGTACGAACATCTTCCACTTTCATTATCAGGGGCTGATTCCTAAACTCTTCAATAATGGCGTTGACTGCTGAACCTCCATGACCTGGAAGGGGATTATTACCCACATTAGGACCATCCTCCTTAAAACTCAACCATTTGACATTGATCAGATCTTGAACCACGTACTTCAAAGCCTTGCAATTTTCAGTTGTGTGACTCCATCGCCTTGCATGAAACTCACACTTGGCATTTGGGTCATACCCACTGGGAGGGAAGGTAGAAGTGGTTTCATTGAACGTGGAGAGACCAAGGAGTTGCTGATGAGGTGCTGGAACAAATCCGTATAGGTCATGGGAATAGGATCAAATTGGACTACTTTCTTTTCTTGGTTATTTGGTTGTTTCTGGTTTTGGTTCGGTTGGGTGGGAGCAACTGGCTGTGCTTGTGTTTGGATGGGGGAAGGTGGTCGAAAGGGCATCATTGGTTGGTTTGGCCGGGGGGTTAGATTATGAGAGGCGGCGACAATGTATGGAGGTGAAAAGTAGGGGTATGGAAAAGGATGTGGGAAATTGGTAAAGAATTGTGGTGGTTTTCCTTGTGTTTGTCCTCTCGGGCTCGTTATCACAACATTGGTTTCCCCTTCTTTCTTCTTTACGAAGTTTGTCGGGGGTCTCTTGTTATTACTAGTTCCAGCAAAACTTTGGGCAATCTTTCCATTCCTCATTCCTCCTTCAACTCTTTTCCCTACGATGACCATATCTGGAAAGTTTGATGATACACTTCCGATCATTTTGTCATAGAAGGGTGATTGAAGAGTATCCATGAACATGGCCACCATTTCTTTTTCAATCAGAGGCGGTTCCACTTGGGCTGCCAATCCTCTCCATCGTTGGGCATATTCCTTGAAAGTCTCATTGTCTCTTTTTGCCATGTTTTGCAACTGTATTCTATCAGCAGCCATATCAATGTTATATTTATACTGCTTCAAAAAGGCATCCGCCAAATCTTTCCAACAGCGAATATGAGATCGCTCAAGGTGTGTGTACCAACTCGACGCTGCCCCTGTTAAACTATCCTGGAGGAAGTGAACCAGAAGTTTGTCATCATGTGCATAGGACGCCATCTTTCTACAGTACATGGTCAAGTGACTTTTCGGGCAAGTTGTCCCTTTATACTTGTCAAAGTCTGGCACCTTGAACTTCGGCAGTACAACCACATCTGGTACGAGACACAAATCTTGACATAGTTATTATTATTGGACCTTATGCTTGTGATTGTAATTTGTAACAAAAAGGCTAGCAACTTGTACCTCCCTTTTTTTATTGCAATTGGGCTGAAATTAGCCCAAAGGATTTAACAAAAATGAACCCAAAATGTGTTGCTAAGAATAAAGTAAAAACAAAAATAAAAATAAATTACAGGAGGTAGGTGGACAAAATTAGGGTATAACAGTTCTGCCAAAGAAAAAAATGCCTTTAGTTAATGGGTGTGTTGAAAAACTTGCACCACACTTGCACCACTTTTTCTTCATTTCAATCGGTGCCATTAATAAGGTTGTTGGGGAGGTGCTTCTTTGACTAACAGTTATATTATTATTGGCCTATCACACTTATCCATGAATACTTTTTACATTATTCAAGAAATTTTCCCATCCCTCTACTTTCCTTCCCTCCTCTCAAACATAGTGTAAGGTAGCTCGGAAACAGAGTATTAATTTATCCTTGTTGCGGCAGATCAAATGCGATCTACAACTCAAATGGCCAAAGGATTAGCAATAAGGGAGTAATGTAAAAGCTATATTAGCAACAGCAAGCCATTAATTGTAAAAGCTATATTACCAACAATTGCTACCTGTAACAAAAGGAATGCACACCAAACAAAGACCATTTAATCTTGAGAGGCATCAATGCTTCCTGTTGCACAAAAAAGATTTATTTCATAAAAGGCAATTACATAACATGAATATGAAATAATTGACGCAATCACTCCCACTTCCCAAAAAAAAAAAGGCATGCGAAACAGGGGAAGGAACACGATGCTGAGAAGAAATAGTAGAATCTCATAAATCTAGAGCTTTTGACTATGGAGATGGAAGAATCATGTTACCTTGCTTAGACGACATGGTTGTGGTGTAGAGTTAAGGCTTGGTCTCTGTGGTAGTGAGGTTCCGGCACAGGCCTTCGGAGAAGATCCATGCTTGGGCCCGCATCCAAATGTAGCAGGCCGGAGGAGAAGGATCGAGTGCCCAGGCAGGGGGGTCGTCGTCGAGATGCAACCGGCGAGAGGAAAACCGCATGGCTCCCCCCTAACTGAATTCGTTGTTGGCGCTACTTTTTTACCGTTGCTGTTCTTATTCTTGCTCTAAATTCGTATACTTATGTGATACGTTACGGTGGAACTTAATTTCTGATCTCCCCCTACCTGGTTTGTCTCTATATTTTGTCCACTCTCTCTCTCTCTGTTGAACACTTTTGTGTTACTCTCCGTTGCTCTCAACAGTTGGAGAGAGAAGATGTTAATATTGCTCCAGAAATAATTTAACCCAATTTGGTAATATAAGAAGAATTAACAGCACCTGCAACAACTGAATCAAGGCAAATGTCGTCTTTTGCTTGTTGGGTGCTGCATCTGAATTTGAATACATCCTATTCATCACATGCACTGATACAATTTCGGCTCCTCATTATTTGCATATCATAATTATCATGGGAGAAATGTTTTTTGAACACAGATTTGGACACAAATACGGGACATCTATGTCCGTATAGTACGGATAAAGTTTTTTTTTTTCAAAAAAATATTTTTTTAAAGATTTTTTTAACTGGTTAACACAGATTTTGGCATTAACAAGATAATGAATAATATTAACCAGATATTTGAACTTGATTAACCAGATAAGAAAAAGTTTCAGGATTTGGCATTAACCAGATAATGAATAGTATTAACCAGATATGTGAACGTGATTAACCAGATAAAAAAATAAAATGTCCAAAAGTTTCAGGATTTGGCATTAACCAGATAATGAATAACATTAACTAGATATGTGAACATGATTAACCAGATAAGAAAATGAGATGTCCAAAAGTTTCAGGATTTGGCATTAACCAGATAATAAATAGCATTAACCTGATATGTGAACGTGATTAACCAGATAAAAAAATCTGTAATATTTTTTTGAAATTTTTTTTTTAAAAAAGGAGAGTCTGTACATATACAAACACGTGGTCAGTATAGTATAGACGTGGTGTCCCATGTTTAGTGTCGCCTCGTGTGTTCAATTGGCAGCACTGTTATCATTATTATGGTGGTTAATTACACAAACCAAATTGCATATTTTGTTGTCATAATTGGAGATGAATCAATCATGAATTCACCTCGTTTTGTTGACCATATTCCTACTCCTATACGAAGCAAATTTCCCTAGAGATTATCTATTTACGGTTACCTAGGTGTAGACCCAATTAATGTAATTTATTCATGATAAAATCAAATTTTGACTGGTTAATTGTTTGTCAATAATTGTTTCGCCAACTTTGAATTCGTAGCAAACAGATTTACTTACCTGAAATCATTCTATTTTGAAACATTTGAAATTGAATCCTTATATTTATTTGATTAGCTTGCCTAAAGCGTTTTGTTTTTTAGCCGTTTTTTTTTTTGAAGCCTAATTAAGTATGATCTTTTCCTAGATGTCAATTTGTTGAGTCGCATAGTCAGCATTGGTTCCATGATTGTCCAATTAACAGTGACACGGTGTAATAATTCAAATGGCTCTTTTCCTTGTGAGGATGCCATATGGAACATTCATTTTTGAGGTTTTTCATGGTTGTATATAGTTAAGATAAGATATGCGTTTTGGAAAATAAGATACATAAAATATTTGAATGCGTTTAACCTTCCGTATATTAATTTCCAAAACACATATTTTACACATTCTAGAATATAAGTTAAGTTTCAGAATCACGTGAGAAATAGCTTCTGGAGTCTAATTGTCCATAGGGTGCTAGCTTAGTGGTAAGAGCTTGGCCTTGTAACCCCAAAAGGACATGGTTTAAATCCTCTCGGGAACAGTTGTAACGTAGCCATTAGTGCCACTGAAATAATAATATATCTCCTTCCCCATCCCCTTTAAAAAAAAAAAAACTTCTGGAGTCTAATTTATGGAAGGTTTTAGAATTTAAAAAAAAAAATTGTGCAGTATATATTTACTGTCAAGGCTTGCTATGATGCTCTATTTAAACATCAATCATTTAGCACAAGTTCAAAGGTGATCATAACAATCATATTATGCGAACAATAACTATATTATTTGTTCAAATGCTTGAATAAGTACCATTAGTTTACCGTAATACCAACATATTTTGATTCTTTTCATACAAAACATAAACTAAAATAGGACATGCAATGACTTCATTAAAGCAATGTCTATGTGAATCACAATGACTTCAAGCATGACATTATCTATTAGCACCAATCTCTTTAACTTCTATAATGCACAAAATGAAGTTATCAGCTCACACAGACTCCAGAGAAGCAAATGCCACAAAGAATGTCAAGTTTGTTGAAGTAACGCTAACAATCTCAAGCAAAGGCAACCAATATTTGTTTCTTTTATATGTATTATCAATTAGCAACACAACGTGGAAAGTATTAAACAGTTTAATAGCGTCTGGATGTGTCCAAAATATATCTCTCACAATATCAGATGTGTCAACAATTCTCTACCATTTATTCACCAACCTCTGTAGTGGTGAAAGCATCACTGCATTGTGTTGCTAATTGATAAATTGCGTTGCTAAGTGGTAAATTGTGGAAAGTATTTCGGAACTTGACTTTTGAAAAACAATTTACATTCCAAAAGCAAACTTTCGGAATGTATAAATAATTACAAAGTTAAGCTCCTAAAGTTAATATAAATTCGAAAAAAAAAATATTTTAGAAGTAAAATTTTGAACAGGAGTATATCATGAAAAATATTTGGCGTGAAAGGGTGTATAAGAAAAAAAAGGGGTGAAAAAAGTAACTCTTAATCACTTATGGTGTTTGTAATGCATAATATGTTATTGTTGGGTCCTTCCAGCAAGCAATCCCCCTCCTTGTGTCCCTTAGTATCATACCTTTGATCCCATTCCTTGATGAGTCTCCCTCAGTTCCTATGCGGCCTAGTAAATAGAAATAAGGAGACACCAGTGTTATCATAACCAAACTGAATCGGTCAGTTCGGCAGTTGGTTCAACTCCATTTACACCGCAGTCTGGTTGAACCGCTAATTGAACCGAGTTAAACCATTTTAAATTATTATTTTTTTAATTTTTTAATTACTTTTTCCTCAAAATTAATATTTTTATTTATTAGTCATCTGATTCAACCATGGTTGAAGAAATTTAACCATTAATTAAAAATGTTCTTTTATGTCAATTTAAATTAACCATCAGTTCAATTCAACTGCTAATTTTAACAAACATTTCAAATTCAGTTTTCTAGCTTATTCGCTATAAGTTCATCCGCTATCAGTTAGTTTTTGTTACAAAAAATTTATGGTGAGAGGATGACGCCCCAGTCTAAGACAGGGAAACCTCTTGGCTCTTTGAACACTTACGAATGTAATTATATTTACCTTACCCCAAGGGGACCAGGGTCGGCCCTGGGGGTAGGCCGGGAGTGCGACCGCCTAGGGCCCACGTTTGTAGGGGGCCCAAAAATTTTTTATACTAAGCCTAAATTATACTAGTATTATAAAAAAATTATACTAGTATTATAAAAAAAAATTATACTAGTATTATAAAAAAGAATTTAAATAAAAAAGGACCAAATTATCTCTACAAATTCTGAAATTTGTTGAAGGGCCCCTTCATTATCCTAGGTCTCTCGGTTCTTACTCCACATAATAATGAGTCCTCATATTCCATTCAATTCCTTCTTTCCCAACACCATTCAATTCTCTATTATAAAAACCCACACTTATTATTCTCATTTTACCAAAAATTCTCTTCCCAAATTCTCACGGTTAATAACAAAACTTTTGAGTATCCAATTCTGAAGTCCAAAATTCCCAAAATTGCTTCACCTAGGCTACACTGCAAATCAAGTTAGTGGGTCTTCTAATTTTTTTTATACATGATGATGTTGTTGTTGTTGAAGATAAAAAAGACAAATAACAATTTCATGTGGTTTTGATTCTTCTATTGAAGGTGTGTTTTTGTTGAGGGGAGTTAACGGAATGTCAGTTTGGAGATGATGACAGGCGATTAAGTTGTGCCGCTGTGACGATTCTACTTCCCAGGTGCTATTGTTCTATACTTCTGTTTGGTTTCTACTTGAGTATTTGATTTATTTTAAGATGTTGACTAAAAAACATTTATCTGGTAGTGAAAAACGAAAAAAAAGAAAACGAAATGAAGAGCTCATAAAATCACAACAAGGAGCTCTTGATAAATTTGTTTTTAAAACGGTAGATACCCAAGAAAATTTGGATAACAATGATGAAATTGGTGATAATTCAAGTGTTCCTAATGATGAGCCAAATGTATCTAATACTGATAATCTTGATAATATTGATGTGCCAAATGCACCTAATGATGTTTCTAGTGAACAGGAAAATCCTCATTTTGATATTTATGATCCAAGAAATTGGGAGAATCTTGATAACAATTCGAAGGATATTCTAGTTGAAAAGGGGCCTCCTAGAGAAATGAATCTTAACTTTCCCTTAGACAAATATTTTAGGCATTTTTCATATGAGTATTATTCAAGAAAATTAAGCAATGGTGAGATTAGTGACCGGAAATGGTTAGTTTATTGCAAATATGTTGACAAAGTATATTGTTTTTGTTGCAAATTGTTCAAATCTTCTAGTAACTTGAGTTTGCTAGCAAATGAGGGTTTAAGTGATTGGAAGCATATTAGCCAAAGACTCAAACAACATGAAAATAGTGCCGATCATATGACTAATATGAATACTTGGAATCAATTGAGAATACGATTGGATAAAAATCAGACAATTGATAAACACTTGCAAGAAGAAATTATGAAAGAGAAAGAGCGTTGGAGACAAGTTTTACATAGAATATTTTCAGTTGTGAAATGTCTTGCTAAAAATAATCTTGCCTTTCGAGGATCCAATGAAAAATTATATCAAGATAGTAATGGCAATTTTCTTGGATTGATTGAAATGATTGCAGAATTTGATTTGATAATGCAAGATCATGTGAAACGTATTCATGATCGTGATATTCATTACCACTATCTTGGACATAAAATTCAAAATGAAATTATTTTTCTTTTGTCACAAAGTGTTAGAAGGTCAATCATTAAGATCATTAAAGAGACAAAATATTTTTCGATAATTCTAGACTGTACCCCTGATGTGAGCCATCAAGAACAAATGACTTTTATAATTCGTTGTGTGAATGTGTCAAATAATAAAATAAAGATTGAGGAGTTCTTTTTAGAATTTTTAAAAGTTGATGATACATCCGGGTTAGGTCTTTTTAATGAATTACTAAATGTTTTAAAGGCTCTTGATCTTAATGTTGATGATGTGAGGGGCAAGGTTATGATAATTGTTCCAATATGAAAGGAAAGCATCAAGGTGTTCAAAAGAGATTTCTTGAGATTAATCCTAGAGCATTATACATGCCATGTGCTTGTCATAGTCTTAATCTTACTCTTGGTGATGTGGCACATTCTTGTGTTAAGGCTATTTCATTCTTTGGAGTTATTCAACACTTATATTCATTGTTTTCGAGATCTACAAAAAGATGGAAAATTTTGCTTGATAATGTTCCTGGTTTAACAATGAAATATTTGTCTAATACTCGTTGGGAAAGTCGAATTAAGAGTGTTAAAGCCATTAGATTTTAGTGTCCCCAAATAAGATTGGCTTTGTCGGAATTATATGAATGTTGTGATAATGATGCAAAAACAAAGAGTGAGGCGGAGAGTTTGATTAATGCACTAGAAAGTTTTGAATTTTTGCTTGGTGTGGTTATTTGGTATGATATTTTATTTGCTATTAATATGGTTAGCAAAAATTTGCAATCTAAGTCTGTGTGTATCGACGCTACCATAAAACAATTGGATGATGTGTTATCCTATTTTGAAAAATATCGAGAGGAAGGTTTTACAAAAAGTATGAATCTTGCAAAAAGTGTTGCACTTGAAATGAATGTTGAGCCCATCTTTCCAACAAAACGTCATATGATTAGGAAAAAACATTTTGGAGAGAACAATGAGGAACATGAAAGTCAGTCACCAGAAGAATCATTTAAAGTCAACTATTTTCTTATTGTTGTTGATATGGCAATTACTTCTTTGAAAAATAGATTTGAGGAATTGAAGACATTTGAAAGTATCTTTGGATTTTTATATGATTCTCAAAAGTTAAAGTCATTGGATGATAATGAGTTGAAAGAATGTTGTGTTAAATTTCACTCAACTTTTTCTCATGGCAATTTATCAGATGTTGATGTAAATGATATTTTCTCTGAACTAAAAGTGTTACAATTCACTTTGCCTACTAAAACAATGTCTGCCATTGATATTCTTAAATTTGTCAAACTTGCAGATTGTTATCCGAATGTAGCAATTGCTTATAGAGTTTTACTGACGGTGCCCGTGACTGTAGCATCGGCGGAGAGAAGTTTTTCAAAACTGAAGTTAATTAAAACCTACTTGAGATCATCAATGTCACAAGAGAGATTGAACGGTTTGGCAACTTTGTCAATTGAGAAGGATATGTTGGAGAACATTGATGTTGATGAGATTATAAATGATTTTGCATCTCAAAATGCTCGAAGAAACCGCTTCTTATGACTTTCCGAGAAAAGAGAAATTTTTGATATTTTGTAAAATCATTATTATGTATTAAGGCATATTATTTTAATTGAAATAGGTTGTTTTTTTGTCTTCTATTGAAATATTTTCAAATTAAAAAATAGTTATGTAAGGGGGGCCCTTTTCTCACAAATTGTCTAGGGCCCATAAAATGTCAGGAACGGGACTGAAGGGGACTAGTGGGGACACGAACTCGCGACATATCGGATACAAGTTCTGTCATGCTCTACTAGACCAATCCCTTAAGATTGCTATCAGTTAGTTTGATATTCGCTTTCCACTACTTTTTTCCAATCAAAGTATTAGTAAATTTTGCTAATTTGGTATTTGGTGTCAAGGTGTACTTTTATTTATGTACGAATAACATTTTTGCTCGATAGAAAATTTAAGAATTTTTTTAATAACACTTTTTTTTCCCGTAGTATTCTCTCTCTTCCGGTAATTGTTTTCTCCATGCATATATACTAATATACATAAATTCAATGATCAACCTTAAAAGCAATGGTTTAAGGACCCGAATCTCATCTTCAGGACCAACAGATATCACATTAGAAAATATAGTATTACATAAGCCCATAAATTCCTATCAATCAATTCAAAACATAAAATGAATAAGATACACTACAGACGAATTCTTTCGAATTAGGAAGAAATTAAACTACTAAACACTAAGAAAAATAGCACAAACAAACCTGATCATATCCCAATGAACTTAGGCATCGATTCTTTTTTTGTTGCAGGTACTGGCCCGAATGAAAGAAAAGAAAAAAAGTAATTGCATTTGGGGTTGCTTTTTGCACCCCTTTTTTCTCATACGCCCACCCCTTTTGCTTTTCATTTTTTCCATATATACCTCAATTCGGAAGTTAACTTTTGAACGCTACTAAAACCCACCCCACCCCCAGTGGCGGACTTAAGACCCTAGGTTAGTGGGTGCAAAAAAATTTGAAATAAAAAAATTGTCATAATCAGTTAAAATAAAATTATATATGATGAAACGTAACAAAGAATACAAATGATAAAAACTGATCAAGTATAAAATACAGGCACATATCTATGTTATCCTCAATAACTTTACCTGGAAACACTAATTACTCTCTTTTCTCTTAAAAAAAGACAAACTAAACTGAGTTATAACACACAATAGAAAAGAGTGTGCTGGTAAAAGTGGAAAAAAAATTATTGTTTCAAAAAAAAGTAAGCAATCATAAGGTTTTTTTTTATACGCCAAAAAGTAGGAACTTGGAATAGCAAACATAATTATTATTATTATTATTATTATTATCTTTATCTTTATCTTTATATAAGAAAACAATACAGAGGAATAAGTTGGAATTTGTTTGCTACGCATGGAATGGGCTGAAGATACACTTGGGTCTGCATTGGTTTGGTCAGAACTTTTAAAATAAAAAATAAATCCATTTGCTAGGGCCTATTAGTATTAGCTATTAGCCATTAAGATTGAAAGTAAACCTAGACAAGCACATGTTTCCAGCCACCGCCACATTTCTTCTTCCTTCCTCTATTCTGCATCATTGAACTCGGGAGAGACACAACATAGTTGTATCACGTATTTTCCAGTGTTGTTCATCATCTCCTACTGAATTACATGAATAACTCCAACTCTTCTCCCTCTCCCCTCCTTTACCGATCAACTCAGTTCGAGATTCGAAGTTTTGGTTCTTACTGGCTCTTCTCATCTCTTCTATCAACAGAGATTGACGAGTGCTGAGTGGTGAGTGACTGGGTCTATAGGGTCTGGGTGCAAACTTTTGAAATGAGTGGGGTCAAAAAAAAATTATATGGGCTGTAAGTATAATTTTTTTTTTCAGTGTCTGCAGCTTCCCACACTGAAGTTAATGTGGTTCCGCCCCTGCCCACCCCCCATTTAAAATAAAATAAAAACCCTATGTCCCACCCCTACTTTTTTTGTTCTTCGTTCGACATCAGGAAATACCCCCATTGACGAAGTTCTTCCAGAGCCACCCCTACCCAGGCACCGTCCAACTCAAGTGCATCCGCATTTTTCTCCTTCCTCATCCTTTTGTACTTATTGAACTTAGGTATGATCACATGTTCTTTTTTCTTCTGCGTTTGGAAACATTCCGGAAATATACTTCCGAAATGTATGTTTTGTAAATTTAAAAACCATCTGAAATATGTACCCGAAATTGAGATTGTTGAGTTCTGAAGACATACATTTGAAACCATGTTATATTGACTTCAAGATACATGTATCTGAAACTCAATAATCTTAGTTTCAAATACATACTTCAAAGGTTTTTAAATTCACAAATATACATCTCATAAGTATATATCCGAAACTTAGATTGTTGAGTTTCAGATACATACTTCTAGATACTGTAGAAATATAACTTCTAAAACTATACTTCTGGAAGCTACTAAAACTGTAAAAATTTAAGTTTTTTGTAATTATATTTAAATATGTTTTTTAATGTGATGTACGACTTGTGTACATATGGCATGTACTAGAGGTGCACATGTTGAATGTCAAAGATCCACAACTTTCACATGCAGACAACATACTGTAGCGATCGAAAAATCCGGAGGGATTTGTTCGAGTTTAATGGAGCCGCCACCAATAATTTATTTCGAAGGAAAAAATATTGGAAAAACTTTTATTGAAGAAAATGGTCCTTGAGACCATATTTGGGTTCGAGAGTAGAGAAGGTATTAACACCCCACGACATCCTTTCGAAAAAAGGTTACTTCTAATTAATTGTGCAAAATTTATATTAACTTCTAAAAAATATTTATTTCTTTCATTTTTAACAAGAATTTACAATGATGAAATAATGAAAAAAAGGCTTAATAAATGTTTATTTTTGCGCTTGACAGAAGTATGCTCCTGCTCCTACGTATCTCCGGTTGCAGTGGAGAAATCAAAGGCTACGTAGTTCTTGGGTTAAAAATGGTTGTGTGTTTGTTGATTTTAATTAATCAATTTGTGACTTAATTTTAATGGTTTGCGTAGTGATTAAACCAAAAGTGGATTTGGTGTAATCACCACTAAATTTTTTAAAATATTTTATTTAGATTGTTGCAATGACCAAACCAAAAGAGGATTTGGAGTAGTCATTGATTTTATGTTTTTTTTTAAAAGAGTTTGCATAGTGACCAAACCAAAAGCGGATTCGGCGTTGTCCCTACCAATATTTATTCAAGAAGATTGAAGAATTTTACAATAAAAAAAGTATGGTTAATAAATAAAAGGGATGAGGAGAACATTCACATGGTTTTTTTTAGGAACCCTAGATTGGGTCAAAACCAGTGGGTTGAAGCCCAAAATAAAAATAAGAGTGGTTAGAAATAAAAAAAGGAGGGGGTGTAAAAAGAAAGAGGAATGGGCTGAGCCCAAACAAAAAAGAAGAAAAGAACAAACAAGAAAAAGGGGGGGGGGGGCATAGATTAAAGTGGGGCTGAAGCCCATTTGAAAAAAAAAACAAAAAAAAAAAAAAGTAAAAAGAAACAGAGCGTATGCAGCAAAAAGGGGAGGGGATTGGGGTTTAAAATCAGGTTCTCATTTAAACCCTAAATCAAAGAAAAGAAAAAAACAAAAGAGAAAGAAGAAAAAGGGGGAAACGACGCAAAGGGGAAGGAGAGAAAGGGGGAGGCGGCCATGTGTATTTGCGATCGAGAAGGAGAGGAGAGGCAGCCGAGGCGAAGGAGAGGGAAGGAGAAAGTGAGAGAGATCATGGGAGAGGGAGGAAGGGAATCACGAGAGGGAGGGGCTTATGGGGAGAGAAAGGTTGCGAGAGGGAGAGAAAGGGGTGAGGGGAGAAAGGGGTGAGGGGAGATCGAGAAAGGGGAAGGAAGGAGGAGGGAGAAGGAGGCTAAGGGGGAAGAGAGGGAGAGGGAGACGCGGCCGAGGGAGAGGGGAGGCCGCGAGAAGGAGAGGGAGACAGAGGGGGGTTCGAGAGAGGGAGACTGAGATTCTACCTTCTTCTCTTCTTTCTTCTTCTCCTCTCTGTTTCTTCTTCTTTTTTTTTGCTTCTGTCTCTGCGTTTTTCTTTTCTGTTTTTTTTTGTGTTTTGGTGAATTAGGGCTTCAGTGTGGAGTCTCTAACTCTTTGATTGGTGGTAAAAAAACGCCCAGAATCTCCTCCCTTCTTTGCTGTTCTGTCGTTGCATTTATAGAGCAAAAGGGCTCCAATAGGACAATGGTTGATGACCCTTGTATTGGCTGTTTGCTGCAAGTATGGTTGGTGATGCAGAGGAGGGCTGGTGGTTCTGGGTGGTGCTTGCAAAGCTGCTTGGTTGGAGAAGAAATGGAAAAAAGCAAAGGAACAAGAAGAATGCATCTTGGACCCATTCTCAAAATGCTTCTGCCCCTCCTCTGTTGCTGTTGGTTGCTGTTGGTCAGGGATGCAAGCATTGTTCTGTTTTTTTTTGTTTTTTTCTACTTTTTTTGTTTTTTTTTTTCATTCTGACTTTGTGATTGTTTTGGGCTTGGTTTGTATTTTTGGGCATGGAATGGACTGTAATGGACTGTTGGTATTTTTTGCAATTTTTGACATGTAATGGACATGGTTATTATTATTGGACTTATGCTTGTGATTGTAATTTGTAACAAAAAGGCCAGCAACTTGTACCTCCCTTTTTTATTGCAATTGGGTTGAAATTAGCCCAAAGGATTTAACAAAAATAAACCCAAAATGTGTTGCTAAGAATAAAGTAAAAACAAAAATAAAAATAAATTACAGGAGGTAGGTGGACAAAATTAGGGTATAACAGCTGCCCCTCTTTAGTTATATTTTATTAGAAAATGTGAACAACAAAGGTTTTCATATTTTCGTCATAAAATAGAAGTAAAGATAAAGATACTAATTTTGTCCCGAACCAAGATAGGCAAAGGGTGACAACGAGGGATTGACGCTCGGTGCGTTTAATCGAAAAGCAACAAAGAAGGATCACCGCCAGGTCGGGTACTGACACGGTGATCAAAAGGCAATAATGAGGGATTAACACTTGGTGCGTTTATCGGAAAGCAATGAAGAAGGGTCACCGCCAGGTCGGGTACTAACGCGGTGGTCGGAAAGCAAAAATTAGGGTTCGACGCCAAGCAGGGTATTGACGCGTCGATAGGAAGCAATAAAGAATGATCACCGCCAGGTCGGGTACTGACACGGTGATCGGAAGTTTCGACGCCAAGTGGGGTATTGACGCATTGATGGGAAGCAATAAAGAAGGATCAACATCAGGTCCGAAACTGATATGTTGGTCAAAAAGCAATAATGAGGGACTACCGTCAGGTCGGGTACTGACGCGGTAATCTTAAAGCAATAAAAAGGGGTGATGCTTGGCGCGTTTATCAGAAAACTATAAAGAAGGATCTTCGCCAGGTCGGGTGCTGACGCAGTGATCGGAAAGCAACAAAGAGGGAGCGATACTTGGCGTGTCGCTTAGAAAGCAAAATAAAGGACCAATGCTAGGCGCATTGTTTGTAAACGAAAGTGAAGGATCAAAATTTGGTGCACGGACCAGGTATAACAAAACGGCTAAAAGGTGGTGATATGAAGATGATGCATGAATATATGGTATGTGATGCATGTATGCAATGCGATTATTATTTTTACTGATTCCTCGTCCCGTATGATTTCTAGTGCTTAAAGATATGGGACGGACTGAGATTCATCGAATTTATTCATGCTATGCCTTCGACTGGGAGGGAGTGCGAGTTATCGATGTAGTGCTTGTCATTTTTTACAGGTAATCCCTTTGCCCTTTCGACACTTATTTGTTGAGATTTGGTGTTTCCCCGTGATTTTTAAGACGTATATAATAGCCATAATGCTTTTCAGTATCATCACATATTTCACAATTCAGTGCCCGTTATCATAAAACAACATTTTGAAATACAAGAACGGAGGTGTTTGGTATTCAAAAAAGAGTCATGTGTATATGGACTGAAGTTACACAGACTTGAAAATACATCGAGAAAAATGCCGGAAGAAGGAAAAAAAAAAACAAAGAAAGACAACAACTAAGCAGATATTTTATAGTTTGTGTCTTTGTAGGAACAAATGCCAACTTCTCATATTCATAACTTTGAATACTCATTACTCTACTTCTGAATATATAGAACAGCCCCAGTTGGGTAAGAGCCTCTCGATGCATCAGCTGACTTTAATGTCCAATTTCAGACCCTAACTTCTGCTTGGATTGCCTTTTCAAGTTTTAAATCCAACGGGCGCTTTAATTTTTGTCTAGGTCGCCCTTTCAGGTTTTCAACCTAGCGAGCTCATTTTTGCTTGGCTCTTTATATATTTTTTAGGCATAATATTTTTTGATCGCATCGAGTTCTTGGGAGTGGGAGATCTTCACCGTCCATCCTTGTGAGGATTAAGGCTCCTCCAGAAAAAGCTTTCTTCACAACATACGGGCCTTCATAATTCGGAGTCCATTTTCCACGAGAATCCTTTTGGATGGGCAAAATCTTCTTGAGCACTAGGTCTCCTTCTTGAAACTCCCGAGGGCGAACTTTCTTTTCGTAAGCCCTCTTCATCCTGTGCTGATATAGCTGTCCATGACATAAGGCCATCACTCTCTTTTCTTCAATGAGGTTCAATTGATCCAGCCGAGCCTGAACCCATTCTGACTCTTCTGGTTTTGTCTCCATCAATACCCTTAGCGAGGGGATCTCGACTTCAATGGGAAGTACTGCTTCCATTCCATACACCAGCGAGAAAGGGGTTGCCCCTGTTGAGGTGCAAACCGAAGTTCGATAACCGTGCAAGGCAAAAGGGAGCATTTCATGCCAGTCTCTAAATGTTACAACCATGTTCTGGACAATCTTCTTGATGTTCTTATTTGCAGCTTCAACTGCCCCATTCATCTTTGGGCGGTACGGTGATGAATTATGATGTTGGATCTTGAATTCATTACACAGCTCCTTCATCATCTTGTTGTTCAAATTAGTCCCATTATCAGTGATGATCTTATTTGGCAAACCATAGCGGCAAATCAAATCTCTCTTGATGAATTTGACAACCACATTTTTTGTCACACTCACATATGAAGCCGCTTCAACCCATTTAGTGAAATAGTCGATTGCGACGAGAATGAAGCGATGTCCATTTGATGTCTTAGGTTCAATGGGCCCAATGACATCCAATCCCCACATTGAGAATGGCCATGGCGCTGTTAAGATGTTCAAAGAGATTGGTGGCACATGGATGTTATCGGCGTAAATCTGACATTTGTGGCATTTCTTCACATAACCGAAACAATCAGTCTCCATAGACAACCAATAGTAGCCAACCTTCAAGATTTTTCTTACCATTGCATGCCCATTTGCGTGAGTCCCAAAGGAACCTTCGTGAACATCTCGCATAATCTTTTCCGCCTCAGTCCTATCAACACACCTGAGAAGTACCATGTCATGGTTTCTCTTGTAAAGCACTTCACCATTTAGAAAGAAACCCATTGCCAACCGCCTTAATGCCCTTTTATCATTCTCTGAGACATTAGGAGGATATTCTCTAGTTGTGATGTATCGTTTGATGTCGTAATACCAGGGTTTGCCATCAGGCTCTCCTTCTATTGCTAGGCAATGTGCTGGTCGGTCATGACTCTGTATTTTTATGAGTGGTAGGTTCTCCCTATTACTGATTTTGAACATTGATGATAAAGTAGCTAAGGCGTCAGCTAGCTGATTATCTTCACGGAGAATGTGAGGGAAGGTGACTTCGTCAAACTGCTCCGTCAATTCTTTGATGTGATCGTGGTAAGGAACTAATTTGGAATCCCTCGTTTCCCATTCGCCTTTTAACTGATGGATAACCAAAGCCGAGTCTCCATATACTTCGAGAATTTTGACCTTCGATTCAATGGCCGCCTGAATGCCCATAGCACATGCCTCATACTCTGCCATATTGTTTATACAATTGAAACACAATCTTGCAGTAAATGGGATGAAATGACTTTCTGGGGAAATCAGCACAGCTCCTATCCCATGTCCCAATGCATTAGAAGCACCATCAAAAAACAAGATCCATTTTTCACCGTCAAGGGTTTCTTTTCCTTCAAATAGAGCCATTATGTCTTTGTCTGGGAAATCACACTGCATTGACTGATAGTCTTCCACAGGTTGATGAGCCAAGTATTTAGCTAAGGTACCGCCTTTAATTGCCTTTTGGGTGACATACACAATATCATACTCGGATAACAACATTTGCCAACGAGCAATTCTTCCTGTGAGAGCAGGCTTTTCAAAAATATACTTGATCGGATCCATTTTGGACACCAAACAAGTTGTATGAGATAACATATATTGTCTCAAACGATGTGCGGCCCAGGCTAAAGCACAACATGTTCGTTCTAACAATGAATACCTCGTCTCGCAGCTAGTAAATTTCTTGCTCAAGTAGTAAATGGCATGCTCCTTCTTACCAGATTCATCATGTTGTCCTAGCACACAACCCATTGATTCGTCCAACACTGTCAAGTACATGATGAGGGGTCTCCCTGGTACAGGGGGCACCAAAACCGGCGGATCTTGTAAGTACTGTTTAATTTTCTCAAAAGCTTTCTGGCAATTGTCATTCCATTTGGTTTTCTGATTCTTACACAGCAACTTGAAAATTGGCTCAGAAGTAGCAGTTAGCTGGGATATAAATCTAGCGATGTAGTTCAATCTTCCTAGGAATCCACGAACTTCTTTTTCGGTGCGAGGAGTCGACATTTCCAGGATTGCTTTTACTTTGGCCGGATCAACTTCTATTCCCTTCTGGCTGACTATAAACCCTAGCAGCTTGCCTAACCTTACACCAAAGCTACACTTAGCCGGGTTTAACCGGAGTTTATACTTCCTCAGTCGCTCAAAAAGCTTTTGTAGGTTAATAACATGATCTTCCTCTGTTTTGGACTTTACAATCATGTCATCCACATAGACCTCTATCTCTTTGTGCATCATGTCATGGAACAAAGCCACCATTGCTCTTTGGTATGTTGTCCCAACATTTCTTAATCCAAACGGCATTACTTTGTAATAGAAAGTTCCCCATAAAGTGATAAATGTGGTTTTCTCCATATCTTCGGGAGCCATCTTGATTTGATTATAGCCAGAATATCCATCCATGAAAGAGAAAACAGAGTGTTGAGCAGTGCTATCTACCAAGACATCAATATGTGGCAAAGGGAAGTCATCGTTAGGGCTGGCCCTGTTTAGATCTCTATAGTCAACACACATTCGGACCTTTCCATCTCTCTTTGGGACTGGGACAATATTAGCCACCCATTGAGGGTATTTTGCTACAGCCAGAAAACCGACGTCGAACTGTTTTTTTACCTCATCCCTAATCTTGAGTGACATCTCTGGTTTCATTCTTCTCAACTTCTGCTTGACTGGTGGGCACTCAGGTTTCAATGGCAATTTGTGCTCGATTATGCTATTATCTAATCCAGGCATATCTCGGTATATCCACGCGAAAACATCAACATATTCAAATAGGAGTTTAACCAATTTTTCTCGCTCACTGCTTTTCATTGTAGTGCCGATCTTAACTTGTTTCTTGTCGTTTTCAGTGCCCAGATTGATTGTTTCAGTTTCTTCCTCATGGGGTTGAATCACTTTAGCTTCTTGTTCCATCAACTTCATTAATTCAGGAGGGGTATCCCAATTGTCCTCAGTATCTTCCTCAGTATGATTAATGGGGTATTCAAAATTATAGTATGAGTTACTGGCATCGTTATTTTCAAAGACACTGTTTTTGGATCTGCATTAGTTAAAAATGACGAAATGAAAAGCGGAAAAAGATGAAGAGAGATGGAAAGATGGAAAAGGAAATAAAAGAGAAATGATTGGAAAATTCAAAGTGCATTTTATTGATAATGATACTGAAATAAAACATGTGCGCCCTTTTGACAATAAATTATTCTAAATCCTTGGGCAGAGCAATAGAATTTGCATTACATAATTACTTTGAGTCAAAGATCACGGGAAACTCAACGATCTCCCAATTTCCAAGTTCTTCATTCGGCGAGCAAGGGTGGACAAGGTTGATATTGTCGTTTTCTTCACTGCGATCGTCTTTGATAGCTGCTATCTGATTCGGATTCAATATTCCTGCACTCTGAAAGCTTTACCTGATGTCGCAGATAAGGATACTCTCATCTTTTGGCTCCCTGCCTTCCAATCTAGCTATCCTCTTTTCTTTTCTTTCTTTGGTAATTCTCTTTTTGTCAAACCTGTTAGGTTCGTATCCCAACCCATATCTGTTTCTGTTATCTGGAAGTTCTACCAGCATCACGATCCCTTGTTCATATCTTCCCAATCCACATCCGGCCTGATACCCTCCTTTCATCATAACTTTAGCGATCATCATGGAGGTTTCAGACAGCTTTGGTTTCTTCATTAAGACTCCTTCTCCCGCGAAGGTGGCATACGCAATCTCCAACGTTTGAAAAGATGTCTCAAGAGCTTCTTCTGTAGCCTCGATATAGCGCGTGGAGGATGGCTTGCTTACTAGCATCTCTTCTTCACCAGTGACAATCACCAATTTATTACCCATTGAAAATTTCAGCTTTTGGTGTAAGGTTGAAGGCACAACTCCAGCTGAATGGATCCATGGTCTTCCAAGGAGGCAGCTGTATGCTGGTACGATTTCCATCACCTGAAAGACTACCTCGAATGTGCGAGGGCCGACTTGTATAGGTAGCTCGATTTCTCCAATAACCTCTCTTCTAGACCCATCGAAGGCTCTTACCACCATGGTATTGGGCTTCATATATGATCCATCAACAGACAACTTTGCCAAGGTAGATTTTGGCATAACATTTAGAGATGACCCGTTATCGACGAGTACCCTAGCAAGGATATAGTCCCCACACTTCACAGAGATGTACAATGCTTTGTTATGCCCCATTCCTTCAACTGAAATTTCTTCATCAGTGAAGGTAAGGTAATTACTAGCAACAATATTACCCACAATCCCATCGAATTGGTTCACTGTGATGTCATGGGTGACATGGGCTTCATTTAGCACTTTCATCAATGATTCCCTATGACGCCGTAATGGCCAAAGAAGTGATAACACATATATTTTTGCAGGAGTATGATTCAACTGATCCACCACCTTGTATTCACTCTGCTTCATAAATTTCAGGAATTCACAAGCTTCTTCTTCAGACACTACTTTCTTGTTTTCTTCTTCTTTCTTTGCCTTCTTACCCACATCTTTATCAATGGACTCTTCTTCTTTATCCTTTCCCTTGCGAGCTTTGTCCATGGGTCCGATAGGGGTATAAATTCGTCACTTCGGGTCATCCCACCGATTCCCGAGATGTTAGTGATAGCAGGATTGCCAAATCCAGACGCCGTTTTTAACTGGTCATCCCCTAAATTGTCCACAAAGACCTTCATATTGTAATCCCATGGCACTGCATTAACGTTCTTGAAAGGGAAAGGAGTTGGTACATTAATAGTTATCGGTTTAGGCACGCCTCGGACTGGCTTTAGATTTCCCTTGTTATAACAAATCTCCAATGGTTTTGGGAATGTCGTGTTTTTATCTTCACTTGACTGAAGGGTCAATATGTTTTCATCTTTCTCCACACAACCTACCTGTATCAAGTGTCTGTCTAACAATTCTTGGAGAATTTGCCTGAATTCCTCGCATTCCTCTATGCAATGATTGTTATCAGGATGCAAGCTACACAAGTCCCTCTCATCGTATTTCATCTCAATTATACCAAACTTGCAGAGTTTGGCATAAATGTTCCTTAAGGGAGTACGAACATCGTCCACTTTCATTATCAGGGGCTAATTCCTAAACTCTTCAATAATGGCGTTGACTGCTGAACCTCCATGACCTGGAAGGGGATTATTACCCACATTAGGACCATCCTCCTTAAAACTCAACCATTTGGCATTGATCAGATCTTGAACCACGTACTTCAAAGCCCCTGCATGAAACTCACACTTGGCATTTGGGTCATACCCTCTTGGGAAAGGAGGTTGAAGTGGTTTCATTGAGCGCGGAGAGACCAAGGAGTTGCTGATGAGGTGCTGGAACAAATCCGTATAGGTCATGGGAATAGGACCAAATTGGACTGCTTTCTTTTCTTGGTCATTTGGTTGTTTCTGGTTTTGGTTCGGTTGGGTGGGAGCAACTGGTTGTGCTTGTGTTTGGATGGGGGAAGGTGGTCGAAAGGGCATCATTGGTTGGTTTGGCCGGGAGGTTGGATTATGAGAGGCGGCGGCAATGTATGGAGGTGGAAAGTAGGGGTATGGAAAAGGATGTGGGAAATTGGTAAAGAATTGGGGTGGTTTTCCTTGTGTTTGTCCTCTCGGGCTCGTTATCACAGCATTGGTTTCCCCTTCTTTCTTCTTTACGAAGTTTGTCGGGAGTCTCTTGATATTACTAGTTCCAGCAAAACTTTGGGCAATCTTTCCATTCCTCATTCGTCCTTCAACTTTTTCCCCTACGATGACCATATCTGAAAAGTTTGATGATACACTTCCTATCATTTTGTCATAGAAGGGTGAT
The DNA here is from genome assembly GCA_037113605.1 of Calophaca sinica. Classification (NCBI taxonomy): domain Eukaryota; kingdom Viridiplantae; phylum Streptophyta; class Magnoliopsida; order Fabales; family Fabaceae; genus Calophaca; species Calophaca sinica. Next base: position 70,662,145 of record CM073730.1, read on the forward strand.
TGAAGAGTATCCATAAACATGGCCACCATTTCTTTTTCAATCAGAGGCGGTTCCACTTGGGCGGCCAATCCTCTCCATCGTTGGGCATATTCCTTAAAAGTCTCATTGTCTCTTTTTGCCATATTTTGCAACTGCATTCTATCCGGAGCCATATCAATGTTATACTTATACTGCTTCAAAAAGGCATCCGCCAAATCTTTCCAACAGTGAATATGAGATCGCTCAAGGTGTGTATACCAACTCGACGTTGCCCCTGTTAAACTATCCTGGAAGAAGTGAACCAGAAGTTTGTCATCGTGTGCGTAGGAAGCCATCTTCCTACAGTACATGGTCAAGTGGCTTTTCGGGCAAGTTATCCCTTTATACTTGTCAAAGTCTGGCACCTTGAACTTCGGCGATACAACCACATCTGGCACATGACAAAGATCTGAAGCGATACTTGAACCGAGATAACTCACTCCTTCTACAGCTCTTAGTCTATCTTCGAGGATTTGCAACTTTGTATCAGACCATTGATTCCCAACTGGGACGCTCAAATTGTGTCCCCCCATAGCTGGAGACCAGGTAATACGGTTAGTCTGGGGATTTAATGGATTTCCTTGAATATAATAGGGGTAACCAAATGGTCGGGGGTTCACTACGGGGGTCACTACGGGCGTACTCTCCTTGAGTATTCCCGACATGGGGTGGTGCATAACCAGGTGGAAAGGTGTATGTCATGAAGCCAGGAGTTGAGCTTTGAACTGGTATGGCTTCAGTACCTGAACCGGATCCTTGAGCTACATCTTGCACAACAAGTGCTTGGGAATCAGTTTCTGTAGAGTTATTGTTAGCACCTGGTGGTGTGTAACCGGGCAGGAGACCAAATAGCGGGAACTGTTGTGCCTGGGGGCCTTAAGGGTTATGGTTCGCAGTATCATCATTGACCATCGGTGGCGTATAACCAGGTGGGAGTCCGTAAAGTGGGAACTGCGATACTTGATTTTGAGGGTTGCTAGCTGGTGAATATGTAGGACCATGTGGGTAAATTGCAAAAGGTACCATCATCCCTTGAGTATTGAGACCATATTGTAACTGCATAGGACCGAAGCCAGGTGGGTGGGAAGGTGTAGCTTGACTTTCATCATTCACTGCTGGAGATACCCCATTTGTAGTCTTGTCTTTGTTGAGAGACTGAAGAAGCTCTAAAACCTTGCTCATTTGTTCCTTCAGCTGATTGACGTCATCTTTCATCGCTTGGTCGTCCATGATTTTTGATTGAGAGCGAGTTCGATAAGGGTGTCGAGGAACCACTTTGTTTGATTATTTTCTTCTTTTGGTGATTAAAAAAAATGATATGAGTATGTAAGAAAGGAAAAATGAATGAATGGATGCGGATGTATGAGTCTATTCATTTTGTGCCAGGGAACCGTAGGCCTCATCGCTTTGTTATAGTTATCCGTTTATTTCTTTAAAAGCGTTAAGTAATTTGGAGAATAAAATGGGATCAATAAGAAAAGTAACAAATCCTTTGTTGATGAGAAAGAAAAATAGTACAATTCATTCAAACTAAAATCTCATCAATTAGCTGCCCTATTTTTCTTCTTAATAGGACAACCAGCCTTTTCTCTCAATTCTTCTATCAAACTTTTACAAAATTCAATAAACTTGTAAACATTGACTGGAGTATTTAGTGGGTGCATCGTCGCATCAGCCTCCTCTAGACGCCTTGAGATATCTATGATTGCTTGATTGGCCAAACTTGCCAACTTTGAAAAATAGTCCCTCCAATGCATGCCTTCATTCCTCAGTTCATTAAAAAGCTCTTGATTTTCTATCTGACTGACCAGTTTTGTAAAACGATTCTCCCAATACATGCTTTCATTTTTTAGGTCATCATAGATCTTCTCTTGGTATTCAATATAATTCCGTAACTCATTTGCATCTTCTTGTTCTTTTTTCAGCGCCTCTTGATACTTCACAAGTATCTCTTCCATTTCTTCCTTGCATTGCTTCTCCTTTTGGGCTCGGTTCTCATACGCAGCTACCACCTTCCCAAGATGTTGTTTTAAACCTTCAAGCTCCTCTTGCAAATTCTTTTCAGTAACCGAGGATTTTTTCCACAATCCTTTCCATATATAAGCGTTATCTATAGCCTTATCCCTCTTTTGATTACGCAAGCTCAATTGTTCATTTGCACCCCTTAGACAAAGTTGTATATCATCCTTGCTTTTTTCCTCTATTGCTGCTCTTTTGTTGCTTCTTTCGATGAATTGCCCTTTAAGAGTGTTTTCTGAACGTAAGTTCTTGCTCTCCTGAAGCGCTCTTTTTAACTTTGCTTGTAACCCTTCTTTTTCCTCTTCAGACTTCAGCAGTGATGCCTTAAGTTCTTCTACCTCTTCATTTGTAATAGGGATAGGTTCATGTGTTTCTTGCTCGGGATGAGGTGTCCCATTGAAAGGCAGCTTGATTTCCTGAACTCTATCTTTAACCCACTGACGGTAGCTTTCTTTGGCGTCGGTGCTTCTTTTCCCAAGTATTTTCCCCTTTCGGACGACTTGGTTCTATGCCTGTCTGATTCTTTTATGCTCCTCTGTATCTTTCTTATTTATCCCATACACAATGAAAGGGGTTATCAACTCTTCGGTTGGGGGATGCATGATGGGATAACACAATTGTCTTAGTGATATAGAGGGGTTATAATTTATGCAACCCTTCGTTCCTAAGAGCGGTACATTTGGGAAACTGCCACACTGGTAGATTACTTCATTCACTTCTTGCCATTTGGGATACCAACGAATAGTCTTCTCATTAAGGTCGCGTAGATATTGAGCCCACTCTGGTTTGCTCTTAGTTTTCACGGAGCACCAACTGGAATCAACAATAGGGCATAGTGCTCTTCGCCCATCATGAAATACATGGGTGACAAGCCATACATAGAGCGCCGACAGGCAACAAGATATCCTCTTTTTTTTTCTCATGACAGGTGTTAAGGAAGTAATATGTATCAGCGAGCACAGTGGGTACAGGGTTCTCACCCTTGTTTTTTACTGCCATGAAAACATCAATCGCTGCAAAATCAACATGGTCATCTATCTGTGGGAACAAAACAATCCCAAAAATGGCAAGGGCTAATACATCCATGAAAGCAACCCATTCCCCACCTTCAGATAATGACTTTAATCTCTCCTCTAGGTATGCTAGTGGGAAGCCATCAACACCATTTGGATTTTTCATGTTGGCTTTCAACTTACTTTCCTCAACTTTTAAAATTGAAGCGACTTATAATGCCGTATATAATGGTAAGGCTTAGCATTTTCCAAAGGGTACCCTAAAATTTGCTCATACTCTTCTAAAGTGGGCGCCATTTGGAAATCTTGAAATGTGAAGCACCTCATCGGGGGATCATAAAATTGGGCTAGTGCAGTAACAGCCTCTACTTGTACATCTACCTCCATCAATGCAAGAATCTTCCCATATTTATCATTAAAGGCTATGCGGTTTTTCCCTGTTAGCAACTTCCCAAATTCTTTTAAACCTTGTATTTCCGGCATCTTTGCTTTGGTATGTATGAGCTTTTTTGAAACTGTTTCCTTATTTGATCCCATATTATTTTGCTGCAAATACTCACAAGCTAGCTCTTCCTTACGATTCCCTGGTGAACCTATTCAAAATAAAATGAAATGAGGATGAATGCCATATGTTCGAACTTTTATCATGTTTGATTTAAAAAAATGCATGAACATGACGAGTGATGCAACTACTAGTGAAAGGGACATATTTTGAAATGTTTGTAAATGATGGGATGCCTATACTACTTTGAAAAGAAGCATTTAAAAGGGTCAACCAAAAGTGAGACTGTCTCCTTGTGTCCTAGACAAGGTCACTCTAAATTAGAGGATTTCTATTTCTGATGATCTATAGGTCATTCGACTTGTGAACACTTTCATAGGTGGTACTAACACTTCCTCACCAAAGGTCTCTAGAGCCAAGTACCATTTCGGGATGTGACCACCAATAGGAAGAGGATCCTACGTGTGGGCATCCATGAAATGGTCGCACTCTAGATGAGGTTCTCATGATACCCAAATCGAAAGTAGATCCGAAGTGACTATCACTAACAACCTCTCACTCCCTAAGCTGCACTCGGGCCCGGGTATAGGGTCCCACTCATCAGTGTGTGTAAAAGGTGTGTAAGTGAGGTGTGTGATGGAGGCAACCTAAAATTACCCAAGCTGCAAAACAAATGAAATATACAAAATATGGTCTTCTAACCTAAGGTTCAATATATGCATAACATTCACAACAAATATTCACAAAAGAACAATAAATAAATAAATAAACAAATAAATAAATAAATAAATAAATAAATAAATAAACAAGAGAAACTAAACATAAGAGTTAACTATTTAGCACAATCAATTATTTAGGCTTGACCCTCTAAAAAATTCCCCAGTGGAGTCGCCAGCTGTAGCGACCGAAAAATCCGGAGGGATTTGTTCGAGTTTAATGGAGCCGCCACCAATAATTTATTTCGAAGGGAAAAATATTGGAAAAACCTTTATTGAAGAAAATGGTCATTGAGACCAGATTTGGGTTCGGGAGTCGATTATGCATAGGGAATGTATTAGCACCCCACGACATCCTTTCGAAAAAAGGTTACCTCTAATTAATTGTGCAAAATTTATATTAACTTCTAAAAAATATTTATTTCCCTTTTATTTTTAAAAAATAGACAATAATTTACAATGATGAAATAATGAAAAAAAAGGCTTAATAAATGTTGTTTATTTTTGCGCTTGACAGGAGTATGCTCCTGCTCCTACGTATCTCCGGGTGCAGTGGAGAAATCAAAAACTACGTAGTTCTTGGGTAAAAAATGGTTGTGTGTTTGTTGATTTTAATTAATCAATTTGTGACTTAATTTTAATGGTTTGCGTAGTGATTAAACCAAAAGTGGATTTGGCGTAATCACCACTAAATTTTTTAAAATATTTTATTTAGATTGTTGCAATGACCATACCAAAAGAGGATATGGAGTAGTCATTGATTTTATGTTTTTTTTAAAAGAGTTTGCATAGTGACCAAACCAAAAGCGGATTCGGCGTTGTCCCTACCAATATTTATTCAAGAAGATTGAAGAATTTTACAATAAAAAAAGTATGGTTAATAAATAAAAGGGATGAGGGGAACATTCACATGGTTTTTTTTTAGGAACCCTAGATTGGGTCAAAACTAGTGGGCTGAAGCCCAAAATAAAAATAAGAGTGGGTCAGAAATAAAAAAAAAGAGGGGGTGTAAAAAAAAAGAGGAATGGGCTGAGCCCAAACAAAAAAGAAGAAAAGAACAAACAAGAAAAAGGGGGGGCGTAGATTAAAGTGGGGCTGAAGCCCATTTGAAAAAAATAACAAAATAAAAAAAAGTAAAAAGAAACAGAGCGTATGAAGCAAAAAGGGGAGGGGATTAGGGATTAAAATCAGGCTCTCATTTAAACCCTAAATCAAAGAAAAGAAAAAAACCAAAGAGAAAGAAGAAAAAGGGGGAAACGGCGCAAAGGGGAAGGAGAGAAAGGGGGAGGCGACCGCCACGCGCCAGAGGGCGAAGGAGAGGGAAGGAGAAAGTGAGTGAGATCGTGGGAGAGGGAGGAAGGGAATTGCGAGAGGGAGAGGCTTATGGGGAGAGAAAAGTTGCGAGAGGGAGAGAAAGGGACTGAGGGGGAGAAAGGGACTGAGGGGGAGATCGAGAAAGGGGAAGGAAGGAGGAGGGAGAAGGAGGCTAAGGGGGAAGAGAGGGAGAGGGAGACGCGGCCGAGGGAGAGGGGAGACCGCGAGAAGGAGAGGGAGACAGAGGGGGGTTCGAGAGAGGGAGACTGAGATTCTACCTTCTTCTCTTCTTTCTTCTTCTCCTCTCTGTTTCTTCTTCTTTTTTTTGCTTCTGTCTCTGCGTTTTTCTTTTCTATTTTTTTGTGTTTTGGTGAATTAGGGCTTCAGTATGGAGCCTCTAACTCTTTGATTGGTGGTAAAAAAATGCCCAGAATCTCCTCCCTTCTTTGCTGTTCTGTTGTTGCATTTATAGAGCAAAGGGGCTCTAATAGGACAATGGTTGCTGACCCTTGTTTTGGCTGTTTGCTGCAGGTATGGTTGGTGATGCAGAGGAGGGCTGGTGGTTCTGGGTGGTGCCTGCAAAGCTGCTTGGTTGGAGAAGAAATGGAAAAAAGCAAAGGAACAAGAAGAAAGCACCTTGGACCCATTCTCAAAATGCTTCTGCCCCTCCTCTGTTGCTGTTGGTTGCTGTTGGTCAGGGATGCAACGCTCCTGCGTTGCATTGTTCTGTTTTTTTTGTTTTTTTCTGCTTTATTTGTTTTTTTTTTCATTCTGACTTTGTGATTGTTTTGGGTTTGGTTTGTATTTTTGGGCATGGAATGGACTGTAATGGACTGTTGGTATTTTTTGCAATTTTTGACATGTAATGGACATGGTTATTATTATTGGACTTATGCTTGTGATTGTAATTTGTAACAAAATGGCCAGCAACTTGTACCTCCCTTTTTTATTGCAATTGGGCTGAAATTAGCCTAAAGGATTTAACAAAAATGAACCCAAAATGTGTTGCTAAGAATAAAGTAAAAACAAAAATAAAAATAAATTACAGGAGGTAGGTCGACAAAATTAGGGTATAACACATACGTCGGGTGAACCCCGCGAGCTTGCGCTTGTGGAGCAGAAGGTACTTGAACAGACGGAAGATGTACCTGTAGATGCACCTCTGACCCCGATAGCTGCACAGGTCCTCGCCACTCCATCGGAATCATTTATTGGAGGGTCAAAATATATGTTTGTCCTTTAGTCGTTTTCAGACCATGTTGCACCTTCCTATCGTGGGGATTGATGATAAAGATTATATTGATTTTTGATTTTCAGTTACAATAATCATATAATTAAAATAACAATTTTTTGGGTTGTAGGACCGTGATGCGCTGAAAATTTCCACCCATAGTCACAAACTACAAGGAGAGATGACCATTTGCGATGATGAAGGATGGTTACGAGACATTGTTGAAAACTCTTAGTTGGGGTCCCTATCGTGGTACAGTAACACCATGATGGACATGAGCCTATTGTCTGCCTTTGATGAGAGGTGGAACAGAAAGACAAGCAGTTCAACCTCTAATTGGGAGAAATGTCTATTACTTTGGATAACATCTCATGCTTTCTGCATCTATTAGTCGCCGATGAACTTTGCTTGTATGCTCCGATGACTCGAGACCAGGCTGAGGTGCCGGTTGATCTCCTCGTCTGTCTGCACTCATAGTCACTTATGAAGCGCGACACTGCCATTGGTGCACATGTTCACTTCAGGTGGCTTCATTCGATCTACGCATCTATGTTTGCACATGAGGAGCGATCATCGACAGAATAAAGCGAGAGCATTGGATAAGAGCTTCATGAAAGTTGGCTTGATTTACTTGGAACTTTTTTGCAACCTTGCAACATTCAATTGATATGTATAGGGTGTAGCTGCCTTTGCATACCTGTAGGCAGCTGGGTAATGCGAGGTTGCATCAAACTAGGAAAATTGTGCTACATGACCCTCCTATAGGTACGTTTACATGACATTTTTTAATTGTTGAGTCACATGCCCTAATATGAAAAGATGTCCAAGTCTTTCATTTTGTTACAACCATGGATCTTTAAGCATTTCCCCAAGATTGTGAACAGACACTCGGCTAATGATTACACAAATGAGTCTCCTCAGGCCTGCATGTAACGCTCTTATTTATTTATTTATAATATTATCCCATAATTACTCATAAATAGTAATAATTAAACACAAAAATACAAGAAAGGAAAACTCTCATTATATTAATATTATACATCAGTTTGTACATACAAAGGGTTTCGACCTCGGAACCTCCAAAAATAATATACAACTATGTCATCAACCCTAAGGGTACACCTGCCAAAAACCCTAAGGGTACAGAAGTGTCTCTAAAACCAAAAAGTCAACAAGTCAAAAGTCAAACCATCCACCAAGGAACCTCTTACATCTGGTCTGGTCTCGGGATCCTGATACGAAATCGTGGCGGTAGACGAGAATCCCCTGTGTGAGGATGCCCCTGGAACCTAGGGGATGAGGGAACGGTCGACTCCGAACGACGCATTCCTCTGACCCCAACATTATCTCTAGACACACTAAAAGACCCTGATGATGAGGGCACAAAATAGTGTCTTCTAGGCTCCCGCCACATACAATAAAAAGGTAACCTCTGGGCAATCCTAAAATCCCTTACGAAAGAGGCTCTCAGCGACCCTAATAAACGAAAGAAAATACTAACAAGCCCGGTATAGATAACTACGTGACGGTTATAGTTTATCTCCCAACTATCACCGTCCATATCATGGTAATAGAATTCGAAATCACCCCAAACCGGGATGCTGGGATCCTGCTGCATCGCTGGGTGAAAGTAGTGGGACATCATCACGTTCTTGAGAATCTTCAGAGTCTAAGTAGATATAGTACAACAAAGAAAACAATACACAAAAGATAGGAGATAAGAACACTATACACCAAACAAAAGGGAAAGTAGTAGAATAGAATATGTGAAGAATAGTCCACACATCTCCCAATCAACTGTTTGGATCATAACCTAACTACCCATATCCGTTTATCTCAAATATTCTCAATTATGTGGCCACTCAACTACTTTCCATAACAACGACCCCACCTTAGCCATATGTTTTCCTCCCACCGACGTGTGGATAGGTTAAGTCAGTTGTCCATTCCCCTATCCCGCTCATCGTACCCCTAAGAGTGCATCCCTGTTCCCCAATTTTAATGTTAGGAACAGGTATCGGGGCGGCACTCTGGATCGGCACTATGGACAGTGATACGACAGTACCCCGTTAGGATAACTGAGCTACCCGATCGTCCCAGCACAGTGGTGGCCAAAACACTGGTCACCTAGGAGCCTTGTCAGACCCAGACTTTCCCCAAGGACCGACATGTCTTGTACTCTACGTATCGTGCCCGCACTCAGGCACCTGACCTCGTGCACAGCCTATGTGCACGGCGGTGGATTTCAACTGTACAACCACACTCACTGTCTTTCCTTATATTCAGCTTTCCATCTTTGACTACTTAGCTCATCAATCTATCACTCACATCAATACATAGCATTTTATGATAAATCCCCACATCAACATAAACAACATATTATATTGCAGCATTAATTAAATAATTAAATACACAACAGACAACATTATACGAACAACTCTAATGTCGCTCAAGCGACTAACCACTAACACATTATCCAAAGCACACACAACTATCAAACAATTATAAGTTGTCTACCCTAGGGTTTTCCACACAATGCTACACCTATGGTTAATGGACTATTGGCTGCTATCCTTAGCAGTCATAGTCACAACACCTCTCATAGGGTGTTGGGGCATCAACCCCTAGTAGGGCTTGGGCCACCCTACTTTCCTATTCTACACCTATCCTATTCCTACTATCCCTAGCGTATAGAGTCCAAATCTCCTCATACCTGGCTTAGTTGATCGCTGTCGCCCGCGTCCCGCTACTTCTCCTCCTCCAAGCTCCCTTCTTTGCACTCCAATTCCTCAATTGAAGGGCTTGGCGGAATGGAGAGAGACGAGCTCTATTTATAGGCAAAATTTGGCTCCATCGCATCACAATCTGGACGTGTCGAGCGATCCGCGGTGCTGATCACTGCCTTTCGCACTGACTCAAATCGCGTCGCGATCCCCTTCTTCTTTGTCTCTGTCGCGTCGCGATCCACTTAATTTTAAAATAATCTGTTTTTCTTAATCCCTAACATTTCTTACGGTTAATCATGCCATATTGGGCCATTTGGGCCGGTTTTTAATCCTTTTTCACTAATTAATTATTTAAGTACCTTTCTAAATATTTCTTAGTCTATTTTATTTCCTCAGACTGTTACACTGCAAGCTACTGTCGGACACCGAAAAGGGGTGCTGGTGAGGTGTTGACATTCCAAACTGCTCTGGATTGGTTACTTGCTGCGGATGTGTGTTGGTCGCCTTACACTGATCATCAGGAGTACCGTCCTTTCCTGGAGATCTCTTGGTACTCTTGATGGAGCGGATCAGGCTCGCCGATGCATTCACACCTTCCTGAGCGTGTGTTGTGCTGCTACGACTACGTTTAGAGCATTTTAGAGTTGTTACATCTCCTAAGAGATGGATACCACATACATGCATTACGCAGAGCATATGGTCGATGCTGCCACCAGAGAATCATGTGTGACACATGATGGACAGTATGCCGACAGGTGCCTTTGCTGGTTCTTCATGATTTCACATTTGTACCTGATACTACCACCAGAGGGAGGCATGCCTAGGGTGTCCAACACGGAGTCTACTGAGCTGCCGGGGTCTAGTTCCAGTGTCAATCATCTTGGTGAGGTAAGTTAATTTTAATTTATACAATATTACATATTTTCTCATTTTGTTGTGTTACTTAATATGTTAAGTTGTTATCTATAGGTGAAGTTTTACATGATTACTTACACTCTATAATGATTGATTAAGAGAGGGGTTGTAGTCGAAGGGACTTTCGCTTGGGAGGGTGTACATAAGGCATTAACGAAGGCGCGCAGTGGGATCACATACCAGAGGAGGAAGAGGACTCGATCTGCTACTTGATCGCCACTTTATATTTTGTTTTGTATTTTATGTTTTATATTTTGTATTATTTCAGATACAGTATGTAATTTATTGTACATATACACTGCGTATTTTATGTACTTCCCCCCCCTTTTTTCCTGATATATCCATTTTTTTATTTGTAACAAAGTGATATCATATATGCGAGGTTGAGATGTATATAGTTTATGAATGCCTTCTAAATGATTGATAGTATATATTGTCTTCTAGAACTAAAAATAGTAAATATTATGGTAGGGGACATATCTAGTGAGAGGGCCTTATTTATGTGAGAGTGAGAGGAGCAAATCATAGCCATTAGATCCAATCATGAATGGTCAATATTAAAACAAAAAAGTCATGTGACTTTTTTAAGTTGGCATGTGACTTTTTTAAATTCTAACTAGCTTTTAATCTTGACCATCCATGTATGGTTTGTATGGCCTAGATTTGCTCCTCTCACTCTCACATAAAAAAGACCCTCTCACTAGATATGACCCCTATTGTGCTAAATGATTGATATTTAGATAGAGTATTATAATAGCATATCATATTATCTTCATGACATATATAGAGTGCAAATACTGTGTTTTTGAAAGTATGATTCTGGTATATTCTGGAAGTATGATTACGGTATGTATAAAAAATGTTCTAAATGTCCATATCCAATAGGTTAAAACACATTTGAATACATTCTGGATGTCAACATCTAGAACACACTATACATTCCAGAGTCATACTTCCAGAATTATATTTAATCCATATATATATATATGTATGTATATATGTATATGTATATATATATAGCAGATGGGAAGATGTATGAGAAAAAAAGAGGTGTAAAAGTAACCTGGTTGTCTAGGCCTATATATCATGGCTTAATCTTGGGCCGATCGTGAACAATATATGTACCAAGCCCGTAGTCTGAACAATATATATATATATATATATATATATATATATATATATATATATATATATATATATATATATATATGTTATATGTAACCTGGCGTAAAAGTAACCTGGTTGTCGAAGAGACCATGGCGATACGCGTTGAGTCAGACTACGGGCTATATTGTTCACGATCGGCCCAAGATTAAGCCATGATATATAGGCCTAGACAAGCTCAAAAGTCCAATTAAATCATTTGAGCTAAATGATTTTATACCATTTCCTTATTTTCTTTTAGATGTTCTCTATTGTCTCTCTAGTGGTGTTGTCATATGGTGTTGATGGATCCTAAGGATGCTCTGAGTTCAAACACATGTTGAAAGAGTTAGGGCTCATTTACTTCCCTTATTTCTTGTTTTCATTTCCACTAAAATTAAAAAGCATTACAGAAGACAGATCAACCCCCTCACTATTTTCCTTTTCAATTTTTGAAAACAGATCTAATATATTCAGAAATTTTGAAAATGTCAAAAAATTTGTTTTATAGTTTTCGAAAAGGCATTCTCCCTAGCTAGCCTTCCATCTTGTCTTTGTCATAATTGTTCACTGCATGAGCCTTTCATTTTCTTGTTAGCAACTTAAAATGAATATAGATTTTAGAAAATGAAAAACGAAAATGTTTTTAGAATGTAAAGGGGCCTTACTCTCACAAATTTTATGTCGGAGAAGCTAAATCCAAGAGTACAAATTTTGTAATGGGTGAAAAAGCACTCTAATTTAATTAATAGAAAGATAACACTTGAGAAAGTGAGAATTTACCTCTAATACATTTTTCATGTTATTTCTATGCATTTACCAATTTAAATAAATTGTCTAGGAGTATAATTTTTTTCCTTTATTTTCAAATTTGGTAATAAGCTACAAAAAATGGAAAGAATCATGTTCAAAATGTTCCAAGTTTAAACAAGGAAAAAAGTTTACGGTTTTTGTAACGTGTGCAACCTTGCACATGTTAAGAGTCATTAATTATCCTTTTTTCTTATTAATTGATCACTTTTCTAATTGGTAAGAAGAAATAGATTACATACATAAAATAAATAGATAAATAGGTGATTAATAAGGAAAAAAAGTAGATAATTAATGAACTCTAAGGGTCTGTTTGGATGGAAGGTTTTGGAGGGCTAAGTTTAAATCTTGACATATATTTGAGAATTTAAAAAAATTGAAGGAATAATATGACAGACAATCATATGACATTTCAATCGCCCTTTATTTATTTTTAAAAACATTCTATATATCAAGATATAGACTTAGCCTTCCAAAACCCTTAATCCAAACTGACCCTAACATGTGCAATATTGCACACGTTAGAAAAATTGAAAGGTTTAATAGCTGCAAAGGTTTAAGCTTTCCCTATTAACGCTAAAGTCCACATACCAAACACAATGTGAAGCGTCAAACTAATTAGATCAAACTTGAAATTTGATTCTTTTAGAGGAATGGTTAAACTTAAATAACACATAAGAATTACGTTTTTCTAAGACAAACTGAAATTTGATTCTTTCGCTGCCCCATGAGTGAGCAATGCTGGAGGAAGAGCAGTTTATGGGACACAATCTCAGCTGGATTGTAACATGGTGGAAGTTTTGGTGAGTTTTTCTTCTCAGTTTGCTCCACTTTGGCAAGCTCTCAGATTGTGAACTTTGCAATGGTACTTTGGAGTATTTGGATGGCTAGGAACAATTCCATGTGGGAGTCTAAGGAGGATGAGGCTAATACTATCCTAACGCGAGCTCTCCATGTTTGGGAGGAGTGGAACCTGACCTCTAATGTTGGTAACTTGGAACGGGGGAGTCATCGCTGGGAGCACTCAGTTTCTTGGAAAAAACCCCCTCCTGATTATGTTACTTGCAATGTAGATGCAGTATTTCCGTCCCGTCAGGTAGCTACCAGTATAGGCATGTGCATTCGGGGAGAAGCTGGTGATTTTTTATTGGCGAAGACAGAATGGCAACCATAGAAATTGGAGGTCAAAGAAGGTGAGGCTTGGGGTCTGTTGCAAGCTTTGCAGTTGGCACAATAGTTGGAACTGTCCCATGTTATTTTTCAACTGGACTCACATTTAGTTATGGATAGTGCTCAGGCCTCTAGGATAGACATCTCTGAATTTGGATCTATCCTCAAAGAGTGTAAGGCCCTACTTTTGTTACGACCAAACTTGAAAGTAAAGTTTATTAGGAAGCAAGCAAATGAGGTTGCTCATGCATTAGCACGAGAAGGCACATCCTGGGCTAGTCCCCACGTTTTTTGATTTTGTACCCCACTATATCCGTGACACTATTGATTTAGAAATGCTATTATCCTACTTTTGTAAAAAAAAAAAAAAAAAAAAAGACAAATTACATCCAGCATTTTTTAAATTTTCTTTCCTATTGCACACTTATTATGCGGCTCTAGCTCAATCAAAAGGCCGTATAACCCTCTTTTTATTTATTTTTCGATTTAATTTGTTGATTTTGCTTTTTGGTGTGCCTGTCCTGTTTGCATCAAATGTCTCTTCTAAAACGAATTCTCGTCTTCTTGTCCATAATGAAGCAAGCTAGGCGATTAAAGTAATGATATGACATGGACATAATCTAATACTCTCTTCTTAATGGTCGAAGGCGTCAAATAATATCTTCTTATTGGGTGAAATTTACAAAGACCTCTAATCGAATCCTTCCAAGCAAATCGCAATATTAAAATCCCATTTGCCTTTTATTATTGCTTTTTTAATCTAACTTGGCGCAAATGCCACTTTCTTTATTGCAGATATTTTCACCTTTGATAATGAGATGCGGCCTAAAATAACTACCACTTCCAATGACAAGCGACATTGAACCTTGTTGAAACAGTGTTAGTATTTGTTTTAGGTAAAAACAATATTAGTTAATTAGCTATACTAATTGATTCATGTTTCATTTGACCTGGCTAATTTGTCACTAGTGGGAAGGGAATCAGACATTATCAACAGTTAAATATTGGTTTGAGAAGCGTATTTTTTGTTGTTGCTAAAATTAACAAAATGTAATCACTTCTGTGCATGTGTTGTATTTTGGGGGCTCAGGAAAGGACACATGTGTTTTTTATATTAAACAATAAGAGTATTTAAATATAAGTCTTCATATTAATTTAAGGTTAAATATCTCTTGTTTTAAAACATATCGTACCGTTGTGACAAAAAAAAAAGTTAAAAAAACATATCGTACCGTTGGTTTGGTGTATTTAGGCTAATTAATTTATGAGCGCTGCTATTTGTTACGGAACAAAACCTGCAAGAATTGTAAGGATTATTTTTTTTTTCCCAAAAAAAATAAGAGTAAATACTTAAATTTGTCACCAACAAAAAATATGGAGACTAATTTAGTCACTGAAAAATAAAAAATATTAATTTAGTCCTTAAAAATTTCAAATATTGGTCAAATTAGTCCCTAATAGACTAAAATGTCCCTAAAAATTATTTCAAAAAAGACTAATTTGACCCACATTTGAGATTTTTAAGGATCAAATTGATATTTTCTATTTTTTGGGACTAAATTGATCTCCATAATTTTTTTTGGGATTAATTTAGGTATTTACTAATTAAAACATGGTTACATGGGCATTTGGCAGAATACAAGGGCGATCAGCTACCTTCGTCGAATTTCTTGCGTGACTTTTCGTAACAATCAGCATTTTTCTTAATTTATTGGCAAAATTGTACTTTAGGTCCTTTAAGTTATTTTAAAGTTTCACATTAGTCCTTTAAGTTTTTTTGTGTCAATTAGGTCCCATAAAATAGGTTTGGATGACAAAATAAGACTTTTTTTACCATTCCCCCTTCTCCTCTCCTATGTGTTACTCTAAACCTATGTGGCACTACTGATGTGTCAATAATTATAATAAAAAAATGTGACTCATAATTTTTCATTTATTTTTTAATAAAAACAAAACAAATAAAATTAGGGTTCTTGAAACACAGAAAAGAGAGGAAGGGAGGTGCTCGGATTCCTTCCACCGCTGAACCACGAGAACTTGACTCGGGTACCGGTGCCGGTGTACTAGTTTTGAGGATGGATCTCCGGCCAGAACCGGAACTTAATTGAACACCGAGAGTGGCAGAGTTCCTGGGCGCCGGAATGCTGGTCAAGAATGATTTTACCGATGGAGTTTGAGTGGAAGACTCTAACTTTCTTCTTCTGTTACGTTCCCATCTCAAGCACCTCACCAAATCCCTCATATAAAAAATTGCATCGACAGTCAAGCGTAATAATGCACTCAATGTTGGAAAAAAAAAGTTAGGATTTTCAATGCACTCAATTTTGGATTTGACTGTGAGAACCGAAATTTTCAATTTTAGACCATATAGACCTTATTCCTCTTTCCCTTCTTCTTCTCTTCCCCATCTCACTTTCTTCCATTCCTCCCCTTTCTCTCTTCTCTTCAAACCCCCTTCCAAATATGAAATTAGCGTTCCAAAGATGGAGGAATCACAAGGGTGTTGTTCACTAAAGACTTCAATCGATGGGGATGTGATGTTGATAAAGGCAAAAGAGTCGGATCTTTTTCCAATTCAAGCTCTTCTGCAGTGGTAATTGAGGACAGATCAGAAAAAGAACAAGAATTAGGTGAGAAGGAATTAGGTAGCAGAATCATGAAGATGAAAGATTTTTTTATTTTAATTAAATAAGTTAAATGAAAAAGTTATATTTTTTTATTATAATTATTGACACATCAGCAGTGCCACATAGGTTTAGAGTGACATATAGGAGAGGAGATGGGAGAATGGTAAAAAAAAGTCTTATTTTATCATTCAAACCTAATTTATGAGACCTAATTGACACAAAAAAAAACTTAAAAGACTAATGTGAAACTTGAAAATAACTTAAATGACCTAAAGTACAATTCTGCCTAATTTATTCCCCTATCTTTGGAGAGTGAAAGTACTAAATTAGCCCTTTGTTTTCATTCCCTTTTTTATATTTATTAAATTAAATTAAATCAAGTTGGCAGAAATTAGTTTAGGTCACTCTGTAGGTCAGCCCAACTATTATTGTCGTGTATGTGTTCCGCAGTAACATAAAGCAAGTGTCATTTTACGTCCCGTTGAAAGAAAAGAAAAATGTTATGATTACTCAGTTAATTATTGATTTAATACATATTTTTAAAGGAACCACTGGTACTAAACGTTTCCTGTCCATGAGTTTCCTGCTTACGGAGCATATTGGTAAATAAGATTAAGGATTAAATATAAAAATGGTCCTCTAAAAATTTACAAAGTTTATTTTTAGTCTCTCAAAAAAAATTTGAATGTTTTGACTCCCCCAAATTTAAAAATAGTTTTCCGTTAATCCATGTCGCTGATGCCGTTTTGTGGCGCATGCGTGGCGCTTATGTGGCGGGGACTAAAAATAAACTTTTAGAATTTTGGGGACTAAAAACGAACTTTTAGAATTTTTGAGGGGGTAAAATCATAACGGCGTCAAAGTGAGAGACGAACGGAAAAACATTTTGAAATTTGAAGGACTAAAAACCTTCAATTTTTTTTTCTCGACTAAAAACGAATTTTGCGAATTTTTGGGGGACCAATTTCATATTTAAGCCTAAGATTAATTAGTATAAATATCTTCCTATTAATCTTTAATCAATTTAAGGATGTTTACCTTTGAGGTTTAGTCTTTGCAGAAATCATATCTTGATTATCTTCATTAACACATCATATTTTGTTTTTTAGAAAAACATCATTTTGGGTTTTATATTATAAAATACAATCACTTCAAAGTAAATGAAAATATTGTTTTTACTTATTAGAATTAATTTTAATTTAATTTATAATATTGATTATAGTATAATTAAACTTTTTCTTTGAAAAATACTGATATCATTTTAAATCAGTTGTCTCCGTCATATAAACTAACATTGAATCAATTTTCAGAATAGATTATCACAAGGTAATCTTGAATATTTCAATCAAATATTCTTAAAATGCTGTTGCACACATTTGTATTTTTAACTTTTCTTACTCAAAATGATATTTTAATATTTATATTTTCTTAAAATTTAAATTAAATTATTTACATAATTTGGTTATAAGAGAATCAATATATAGTTTACATTAAAAATAAATAAATAATATGTTAAAAATCTGTATAAATAACATTATTCTTTTTTTTTTCCATCATTTTTTCAAAGATACATGACAGGGGATATCAATCAATAAATGAACGCTTACGGTAAGGAAGAACCGGCTGGTCTTAATCATATTCATATACTAATAGTCATAATAATGGCTTTTGGTTCATTGGTGGGAATTTTATTATATTTTATCGCAAACAGTGTGTTATGAAAGCTTACTTTAATTTATTCACACATTGATTAGAAAGACAAAAGTATGTTACAGCAAGAAGTCCGTT
Source organism: Calophaca sinica (assembly GCA_037113605.1). NCBI lineage: Eukaryota > Viridiplantae > Streptophyta > Magnoliopsida > Fabales > Fabaceae > Calophaca > Calophaca sinica. Next base: position 70,680,137 of record CM073730.1, read on the forward strand.
GCCTTATAGGCCGCTAGTTAGTGGACTCATTTGGTCCCACTTTTTGCATTGCAGCTACTATATCACTAAGTGACAATCCTTAAAGCTAATGCCAATTAATTGAATAAATGAATAAATTACATCTAATCATGATTACAGATTCAGTATCCAAAACAATAACAATTAATAAAAACCGATAGACGATTGTCTAATGTCTAGTAATGTTGTGCTATATATATAAAGATATATGCAATGCGTGCCCCTTTCCTTAATTTAAATTTAGTTATTTTAGTGGACAAATGTTTCCTTGCTAAATGACAAACAAGCTTTATTTTCTCATTTTACTTTTTGGAGAAATGAAAAGTGCATATGACAAATGTATCAAAAAAAAAAAAGTCCATATGACAATAAAAATAATGATAACTTAACTTTTGTATAAGTACTTTATATATTCATACGATGCCATGTATAAGTCATGTATTTTTTTTTACAAGATGTATAAGTCATGTATGAAGTATGAGGAAAATAAAATAAAAAATTGTGTAATGGAAAAGTATAAAAAAATAAAAAATTATTTTATTCATTTTAAATAATTTCGGCAAGTTTCTTAAATGCCAGGAATGCATCAATCTTGTGAGTAATAGAAAGATCAATGTATATCTAGAATAGGCTTTGTCTAGCATGCCCATCACCATAGGTGGTCCACCATACATAGGAATTCCTCAATAATTTAATTTTGTAATTACCCCTCACAACAAGGAAGACAATGCAATGGTTTGGTCTTGGAAGTGGTTTGTGGTTAGGTTTAAGTTTAGTCTGTGTTTGTTTTATGAGTGGTTTGTGAATCCTTTTGAGTGCATACATAAGGTGTAGTTTTTGTGTAGCCTAATGTCTTCTTAGTGTCGATTTTGTTGTATTTGGCTTAAAATACCCCTTGTGTTCCCTCTTAATACATATTTTGCTTGTTCAAAAAAAAAACAATGCAATTTGTTCAAAAAAACAATGGAATTGGGGTTTCTTGTTGTTGACCTAGCCTAAGAAAAAGAGAATGGATCAAATGGAATCGAACAACAGAAAGAAGAAAGAAGGGATTCCAGAATATTTGTAATGCAAGAGGTCAGATATTTGAGAAAATTTCAACTAGCAAAAAGAGTGATATTTTGTCCCGAGACCAGTGGCGGATCCACTCAAAGAGGTTTGAGGGATAATTGACCCTACAAAGTAAAAAAAATTATACTTTAACATCTTTAATAATTGTTTTTTGTTCCCATAAAAAAATAGGTATTGCCCTCATAAAATATTTTTTTTTTACAAAAATGAGTGTAAAAAATTACTACCTCTGGTCATATATATAAGAGACATTTTTCTCTCACAAAAATGTCTCTTATATATAGGGCCAAAAATGTCTCTTATATATAGGGCCAGAGGGAGTATAAGATATAACAGAGAGAATAAGTTGGCACTAATTACCCCCTTTATTCTTTTAATTTTTACTACTCCTCTAACAATAAATACACACAGTGACTCAAAAAACATTAGTTATTGAAAAAGAAACACTGTCCCAAACAGAGAGCAGGAATAAGAGACTTAGAGAGTCCAGACGATTTTCTTGGTGATTTTTTATCAAGACCAAGAGGTAAGAACGTGAGATCAATGGGGAGCGTACGAAAGATGAATGGTTAAATGATTGAATTGTTACAAACATAACAAGATAGGTATTTCTTCTCAAACATAACAAGTCCATTTTCCAAAATGTTATTTGGCTTTTAGCTACGGACAATTGGCTTTTAGTGACAGAAAGGACCAACCTGTTGTAACTTTTAAAACGTAAGGTACCAAAACAAAACAAATAAAACATAGAGGACCAAATTGAAACCTAAAATAAACGTAGAGGACCAATTTTGTAATTTAGCCTATTTTTAACAACATTCACAATGAAAAAATTATATAACATTTTCAAAATATGAAAATACGTAGAGAATCATTATAATTCGTTGAAGCTTAGGTATTTTGAGGTTTTTTATCGTGAAATTATGTATTTTATAAAAATTTATAATATTTTTATTCTGTGAAATTATTATATATAATTTTTTTGCCCCCATTGAGAAAAGTTTCTTGATCCGCCACTGCCTGGGACTAAGAAAATATTTTGAGCCACAGGACAACCTTTATGTAATCAAGCACACCCTACAATTTAGCAACATCGATCATGGAAGAACAATGGTGAATAAGAGTTCTATTGCAACATTTTAATCATCTTACCAAACCAATTCAATCCTCCTCTTCACCCTCCCAAACACACACACACACACGCACACACAAAGACAATGCTGGATATGTTTTTTTTTCCTCTATAATCTAACGAAAAGGCTTTAAAAAACCCCTAAATTCTTCTAAAAACAATGAATAAATGAACAAAACAACAACTAAAAGCAACACCTACAAAAAAATACATGTAATTTGATGAGTAAATAAAACGTATGAAAGAGAATGGAACTGAAATTGTTACGCCATTAACGAGAAAGGAAAAGGGGTTTGAGAGCAACACCAATATGAGAAGGCAGAGGAGAAATTTCCCAACAGCGAGGATTGTGTCGACTACCATGGCTTCTGCAACGGAGGCCATCTGCATTCTATAAGGTCTTCTCTTCTCCGCGCAACAATGAAGCTACAGCCACAAAACCTCCTAATGAGGAGAACTGAGTGCACTTTTCAGATTGGATGTCAACCGTGGTGGCTGATGTAAATAGAATTTTGGGTTTGAAGATACCATCTTTGCTTCTAGTTTGTATGGAATGTTGATTTGTGACGTTTGGTTGTGAAGTAGAAGGCAACGAGATAGGTAATTCTGCTGATTAAGATGGTGGCAGAATGTCTTGATGTTCAGTGGCAGTATTGATGGGGTCTTCAGTGGCATTGTGTGTATGATCCTCAATGGCAGAGTCAGTGGCAGATGGTGATGATAGTTGAGCAATAGATTCAATGACGGCTTATTTACGCCTGAGGTGTATTTTAACACCAAAATTACCGATTTGGTGTAGTCAGAGAAAAAATTTCCTGTCTGGTGTAAGTCGAGACTAATAATCTCGACTTTTTTTTTTTAAAAAATAAGTCGTGGATGGCATCTACAAATTTTTTTTTTTGGTGTAAGTCGTGATTGTTGGTCACGACCCACCTATTTTTATTATTTTTTTTAAATTATATCTTTTAATTACGAAAAACCTTAATTTTGATGAGTTAGTTTTTTTTTTAGAAAAATTAGGATAAAGTGATGGACTATGAAAGGATCCAAAATATAAATTTTGAGAATTTTTTGATAAAATTTGGGTACAAAAGACAGTCCAATTAGTACTGTCGGGTGCAGAATGCTGTCCAGAATTCGGTGAAATTTTAAATCCAAATTTTAGTCGTAGCCTATTATGATATAATATGTTTGATCTATTAATTTACTTTTATGAAATTCACTCACATGATCATAATTTAAAAATAATTGATTGAATTGATCATAGTTTAAAAATGGTTGATTGAATTGATCAAGTAAGTGAATTTCATAAAAGTAAATTAATAGATCAAATATATTATATCATAATTGGCTACGACTAAAATTTGGATTTAAAATTTCACCGAATTCTGGACAGCGTTCTGCACCCGATAGTACTAATTGGACTGTCTTTTGAACCCAAATTTTATCAAAAAATTCTCAAAATTTATATTTTAGATCCTTTTATCGTCCATGACTTTGTCCTAATTTTTTAAAAAAATAAAAAAACCTAACTCATAAAAAATAAGGTTTTTCTTAATTAAAAAATATAATTTAAAAAATAAAATAAAAAAGGGTGGGTCGTGACCAAGAGTCACGACTTATACAAAAGAAAAAAAAACATCAGTCGTAGATGCCAACCACGACTTATTTAAAGAAAAAAAAAAGTAAGTCGAGATTGTTAGTCTCGACTTACACCAGACAGGGAATTTTTTTTTGACTACACCAAATCGGTAATTTTGGTGTTAAAATACACCTCTGAGGTAAATAACCCTTCAATGACCGAAGGAGAAAAAATTTTAGCAGGAACAAATGGACAAATACGTGACACAACAGATGATGCAGTGGATGTATTTAGAAAATTTTGATGTTGCTATAAAGGAAAAAATGCTCATCAAATTTAACATGTCTAGACATGTAGACTGTGCCATTGGATGCTAAGCAAAAGATAACCTTTATGCATTATTTGTTATCATCAAAACAATTAAGGGTCATTGTTTCTGAATCCACTTGATTCCAACAATCTCCCCTTTTTGATGATGACAAATACATGGATTGATGAACAATTTTCCTATTAGAAAAATATTTATGTTAAAATTTTCAAGGAACTCCCCCTGAATTAAGCGCATAAAAATATTTTCTAAGTGTAACGACACATCAGATGCATGTTCATATTCAATCACTAGTATGATATGTTAGAGTGTAAATGAAGATGCATGGTGTTCATTTCCTTTTTAACACGTGACTGATATATTGTGTTCATCAATTACTCTCCATATTCTTCTCCCCCTTTCATCATCAGACAAAAAGGTTAAAGAAAACATAACATCATTGTCAAAACAGAGTATAGAAAGATAAATGTTAAAACAGACTAAGCATAAAAAGTAACTTTGTCATATCATTAAAAAGGTAACAAAGTACAAGGTAAAAGTTTTTTAACAGTCATAAGAACACAAAACAGAAGTGGGTTAAAGGTAAAAGAAATGATGAAAAGGCTTTCTAGGGCTTTGATACTTTGTCAAGTAGCAGCTTCGGCATTGCCTCAATATTTTTTTGTGAATCAGCAAGTTCATCATGTCTCTTGCTTGAAGATGCCATGAACTTCTTGAACTCCTTGTTGTTCTCAACTAATCTCTCAAATATATCCTTTGAAACCTCAATGCAGTCAGATCGACTAGATTGAGCAGAGGTAGGAGAGAGTGCAACCATAGCAGATGCAGAGGGAGTAGGAGAAGCTATTTCCGTAACAACATTTACAGGTTCTAGTTCCCAAATTGCAGGAGGTGGAGGTGTATGCCTTCTCCATGCAGGGGCAGCCAAGATTCTCTTGTTTATTTGCTGTTGCTCGTTCTTGTGAGTTGTAAACCAACCATAGAAATCCAGATGTGTTTTGTGCCAGTCAAAATAGAAATCTTCCGATGCAAGACCAAGTGTGAACAGAATTACAGGATCCATTTCTCTCTGTTTTTCTATTTCAATCAGCTCAATCCGTTGGTTAATGTGCTTCTCAAGGGCCGAAAAAACAGAAGGAGTTGCCAGAGGCAAACGAGGTGCAGGGGGTGAAGAAATGATGGAGCTAAAATGAATGGTTTGGGTATGGTCTGATTCTGGGGAATTAGGTTCAGACACTAGTTATTCAACAACTTCAGAAGCAATCTTAGAAGTGAGTAATATTTCATCTTCTGCCATTGAGTCTGTTGTTGTTTCTAGTTCAGTGTAGTATTTGGGTGATCGTCGTGGTGGTATTGGTTCAGGTATGGTTTGAGGTTCTGGTGCTAATATGGTTTCAGAGCCAGGTTCATGTGATTGAATCTCATGGGTCACAGGTTCTGGTTCTGGTTGTGTTTGAGGGGTAGGTTCTGGTTGTGGTGGAGGGTAAACAAAGGTAGGGTGTTTGAGTGTAACAGCAGTTGACTCAGTAGTAGGAACAGAGGTAGGAGTCCTCTTCATCTTTATCAGAGGTATCTCATCCTCTAAATCATCAGAGCATGTAACAGAGGGTGTTTGGTGTGGGGCAATGATGGTTTGTGGTTTCTAGGTAACTTAAGAAGTACCAATAGGATCACTATATACTGATTCAAATTGAGTAATAGCAGAGTCAAGTACCTTAGTTTTCTTAGGTGTTGTTCCACTAGCCTTGACCAACCTCCTCTTCTTAGCACCAGAGGCAGAAGGTGGAAGTACCTTTGTAGAGGCTTCCTCTTGAAGTCTCTTGGCTCTACTTTCCTCGTAGAATTTTGCCGCGTTCTCTTGAGCCTTTTCCAGAAATTCCTTCAGATGTTCTTTGTTGTCTTCTTCTTCTTCTTCTTCTTCTTCTTCTTCTTCAGTAAGAGTAGAGGGTAAATAGGGTGGACGTTGAGGTGGAAGTAAAGGCAGAGCCTGTGATGAAGAGGAGGTTCTAGAGCTTTTGGTAATCCTCCTTGTTGGTTTAACAGAGCCAATACCAACACTCTTCGTGAGCAGCTTGTACAATTAAGTCTTCCGTTGAAAGACCCATTCTCTTCAGGTTCTTACTGTTGTTCTTTCCTCAGCCTTAACAGCTTCCTCTTCTTCCTGGGCAGCTTGTGCAACCAAGTCTTCCGTTGAAAGGCCCATTCTCTTCAGGTTCTTACTGCTGAAGATTGGGGCACTACTCGTACGAAGTAGAATTTTGGCCTCATCAATGTCTTTCTCCTGAAGTTCCTTGATGATATTAAACCCTTCTAGAATAGCAGAGATGACTCTTCTATAGGGTATATTTTTGTTCTTTCTAGCTCTGGAGAATGAAACAGCCCTCTTCAAGAAGTTGAAGATGATACTAGGAAGGCTCACTGGTTTCTTCTGATCCCAGTGCCACATCACGAATTTGTGATCAGAACTTACAGTATCCACTGAACCCGCTTTTGGCATCATTGTTCCCCTGATGATTTTGAAGAGTACTCTGAAGTGACTCTTCACGTCTGCGGCCTTTAAAAGCACCCGGTCTTTCATAAATACGGGTGGAAATCACAGAGGGTCCGCCGTTGAGATCTTCCTAGTTAGGAGTAATCTCAAGCCCTTTGTCTGCACAATTTACAGCTTGGGAGATTATGCTTTTGGTTACCAGAATCTCCTTTCCTTGAACATAGCTAACTATGTTCCCTTTCTAGCATACTTCCAGAATTCCTTGACTAATTCTGGGTAAATTTCCTTTGAATCCATATAGAAAAACTCCTTCAAACCTATAAACATGAAGTTGTTTCTGAAGTCGAAATCGTGTTCAGCCAGTTCATTGAGGTCTACTCTTGATTCCATCATGACGATGAGTTCGTTGAGCTCAAAATTTCCAGTAGGGAAAGGAATGGGTTGTGGGGCGATTTCTTGTTGTTGTTGTTCTTCAGCCATAGTAGAGGATTGCAGAAAGATTGCAGAGTGAAAGCAAGGTTCGCGAATGGAGGTTAGGGTTTAAGAGCATGAGTTCTCAAAGAGAGAGAGAATGGGTAGTGGGTGAGTGAGTGAGTGAAGGTACAAAACGTGAACAGTTTTTGAATATGAACCGCCTTCATTAGTTTTTCAAAATAAAAATAAAAAGAAATTAGAAAAGTCTTTTAAAAAACAAAACGTGTCAAACACATTTTCAAGGCGTAATAAAACTGTCATCGGGCAGTTAAAATAATCATGACTCAGTAGGAGAACAATTCTCAACCACTAATATATCAACCATTCTCAGTGAGACACGTGTACACCAATATTCCCAGAGGGAATGAGGTAAAAGATGCACCAGATGCAAGTGTTGAAACAAACTCTGAAATTCCAATTTTGATGATCAACAAACTCTGAGAAAGATACTTAAGTTTATTGACTCATATATGTCTCTAACATTTTCTGTGAGTAAGTTCCAGCAAAGAAAGAAAAGAAAAAGAAACATGTCAAGCAAGGAGACAATGGAATTAAGCATAAGATTCTGTGAAATATGGTAAATTGACATTGGACATCATTCTTGAGAAGGAAACTGTTAAACAAAGTGAAAATAGCTAAATATGACATGACAATGGACAGCTTTCTTAAAAGACAAAACTGCAGTAACCACAATCAAATTCCAGCAAACTCACTCAGGAGTGAGTAAGTTCTAACTTACTCTCGAATACTGTAGAAACAGATTCAGCAGCAAAAAGAACAAATTAAATGCATCAAGTGATCACATTTATGAGCACACCATGCTATTAAATGAAGAACAAAAGCTGAAATCAAGAGCTTGTTGGTGCTACTGCTGTGGTGAGGAAGTTCAGCAAGTGAAGCTTCCAAAAGGTGATGTGACAGGGAGACAGAACTGATAGTTGGTGAAAAGCAAGACTGCTATGTGCAGAAACACTCATCACACTGTGCAAATCTGTCCCAAGGATTTCAAACGGCTCTGCAACGGCTAGATCACCAAATCAGGGCTATATATCACAGCATTGGAACACTGAACAATAGAGAGAGCCAAATTCAACTGTTGCATCAAATTCAAATTACAAATCAACTGCCTCTCAACTCACTCAAAAGTGCACTCTGAAGAAATTGTTAGGGGATCTTTTTGTGCACCTATCTGCTTGCAAACACAAAGTTTAAATTGTAATTCTCTGTGTGTAACCAAGCCTTAAACCCAAATACAACTTATCCTTGTATCTGTTTTGTCTTAGTGGGATCCTATCAAACTTCCTAGGGTAGGTGAGTGTTGGTGAGGAGTTCTGCTAAGGAAGATAGTTCAGGAACAGGAGTAAGTTCCTGATTGTAATCAGCTTGAAGAGGCTGAGTGAAAGAACACTTGTACTATTTGGGAAATAGTGGAAACACTCACTGGGAGTGAGGAGTGGATATAGCCCAAGGTTTGGGGTGAACCACTATACATCTTGTGTGATTTATATTTATGTTTTTAAATCCATCTCACCTGTGACACTTCACACACTTCACTTAAAACTCAGAAACAATGTTCTTCAACCATTCTGCATAATCATGCTTTACTTACTGCTAATTCAATTCATATGATTCTGTTTTCACATCACGCAAGATTTAGTGTTACATGATTATTGATCAATCACACAGTATATGTAAACACTACAACTTGAGTAAGTTCAACTGCAGTATCACTAACTTACTCAACTCCAAGAACTGACTTGAGAGCAAGTTTAAAATTGTTTTAGTGCAGGATTTTTAAATAGGTCACAATTCAAACCCCCCTTTTCTTGTGACTTACTTTCACTTCAGCAAGTATGTATTATATGAGTATGAAATGCATGTATGTTATCAGATGATAGAAATAATCAGAGGCACATAATCACCAAACGCAACATATTATCATCTGCATGTACATCAGAGGCAAATCTATTCAATTTAAACAATCATTCCTTTATAAATTGAAAATTCAAATTTTTCCTTATAAAGTTGGATCTATCTTCAACAAGGGGTTTTGTAAAGATATCTGCCAATTGATGGTCAGTATCTATAAATTTAATTTCAAGTATCCCTTTTTGAGGATAGTCTCTAATGAAATGATATTTAATTTCAATATGTTTGGCTCTGGAATGTAAAATGGGATTTTTAATAAGACATATTGCAGATGTATTATCACAGAAGATAGAAATGTTACTCTCTTTTATTTGATAGTCTTCAAGCTGATACTTCATCCATAGAAGTTGAGAACTGCAGCTTGCTGCAGATATACTCTGCTTGTGCTATTGATAGTGCTATTGTGCTCTGTCTTTTGTTGGACCATGGGATTAGATTGGCTCCAAGAAATTGACAACCACCACTGGTGCTTTTTCTTTCAACTCTATCTCCAGCAAAGTCAGTATCACATAAACCTACTAACTTGTAATCATTTGATTTCTTATACAACAAACCAAGATTCGTAGTTCCTTTAAGATACCTAAAGATTCTCTTAACAGCAGTTAAATGAGATTCTCTAGGATCAGATTGAAATCTAGCACATAAACATACACTAAACATTATATCAGGTCTTGAGACAGTAAGATAAATGAGTGAACCAATCATACCTCTATATACCTTTAGGTCTACTATTAATACACCAATTTATCTATATTTATAGAGCATTTTTAGTATCTAATTATATCATTTTGCACTAATTAATGTACAAAGGTACTTATTTATGTCTTATTATGCAGAATTATCATGAAGACACCACTCGGAACAAAAGATATGAAAAAAGGACAAAAAACTGGCTAGTTTTAGAGAGTTTTAACACTATTGGACAAGCGGTACGACCTGACCTACAACAAGATGCAGTACTGCATTAGACCGTAACCTCGATGAGGGCGTACTTCCCCTCGATACCACCTGATGCCGATAAAATAGTCCAGTACGACCGTGCCAAAGATGTACGACCGTACACAAGTGATGTCAGGGCAACAGCACGCATGGGTACGGTCTAGCGTCATCAACGAAGCTCAAGATGTTTGTGTATATATATGCGATGCAGTCGTACCGTCCCCGATCGATCGCATTTGAAGCCAGATAACCTAATTCGCAGCCTAGTCTATAAATAGGGGCTTTTAACATGTTACAAAGATCTTTTGACGAATTTCTGAGTTAAGAGCCCCCAATTGAGATCTAATAGAAAACCCTTGCCCATTCCATTGAATTCTTGTCTCCTTAAAGCTTGGTACCATCTCGAATCGCTACCGGAGCTTGTGAGGACGCGAAGAATATCCTTAAGGACCGTCATCATACCGAAAGGGTGTCCCGGTTTAGAATTTATTCTCTTGTTATGGATTATTCTGATTTCATATCTAAGTCTATGGTATTATCATTAGTAATGGGTAGCTAAACCCATCACTAGGGGTGATGGAGGATCCTTTACAATACTCTTGATGTTTTGTTATTTAATTATATGAGTTTCTATTGATTGTTTGAGTATTTTATTCCTATTGTGCTTAATCCAATAAGGCCTGATCAACCTTTATCTAGTTGGTTTAATTGTGGTAACAGGATCCTGATTAGTTAACAAAACTATAGGATAAAAGAACTTTATACGCCGGATAGGTTAGAGCTTGTTTCTAATCAGCTATTAGATTAACAAATCCACTTGAACTTAATGCTCTTTGCCTTAGTTATCTTCCTGGACCAAACGGAGTAATTAGTTGGGAGGAAGACTATTGTACGCGAGGACAACCTTTAGTAATTTAGAGTGGGTGGTTAGTGCTCTTTCATGATAGATAACTCATATCAATTGATTAATGAACTCGAGGGTAGAGTATTGGCGAACCCGGTTCCCCTAGGTTTCCCATAACATTGTTAAACCGTTCTTGCATTCAATTTGTTATTGCTTTAATTTCGATTACTTATTCTACTCGCTTAATTGTAATCTTTGCTCGCCTAATAGAATAGAATCATACTAATTCACTACTACTCGCTCATTCTCTGTGAGTTCGATATTCAGAGTCCTAATTATACTCCACTTTTATTATGAGTTACGATCAGGTGCACTTGCCTGAGCCGCAACAAGTTTTTGGCGCCGTTGCCGGGGAATAATTGCGATATTAATCGAATTATAGATTTTATTCTCATTAGGCATAATTTTATTTACTTATTTAATTTTCTGTTATTTTTATTTGGTTCTAAGACACTCTAATTTGGTTTTCTTTGGTGTATGCTGAATTGATTTTTGATCCTGAAATTGAAAGAACACTCAGATTGTTGAGAAGACAGCATCAAGCAATGGCTGAAGAATTAATGTTGAATGAGTACTTCACACCAACTACGGATGTGGCAGACAGTGTCAACTATCCAGCAATTGAGGCCAATAATTTCGAACTGAAGCCAACACTGATTTTTATGGTATCTGTAGTGCAATTCTCTCGCTTATCTTTTGAAGACCCAAATGCTCATCTTAAGAGATTTCAGAAGGTTGCTAATACTGTCAAATGTGAAGGAGTGACACTGGAGGCCATCAAATTAAGAATGTTCTCTTTCTCACTGCAAGGGAAAGCACAACTATGGTTGGATTAATTCCCACCTCACTCTAATACTACTTGGGAGGACCTGAAAACTAAGTTCTTGAATAATTACTTTCCTCCCGTAAAATCTACAAAGCTGAGAGCTGATATGTCTGGATTTACCCAGAATGAAGGAGAATCAATCCATGAGGCTTGGGAAAGATTTCAAGATTTATTGAGAAGCTGTCCTCATCATGGTTTCACTAAGTGGCAGCAGCTTCAGATTTTATACAATGGTTTCAATATGCAAACTAGATGAGCTATTGACGCTGCTTGTGGGGGATCTTTCGGAAAGAAAACACCCACTGAGGCTTTTGATATTATAACTGAAATGGCTCAGAACAATGCTCAGTGGTCAGCTAATGATAGACAGCCCGGAAGAAAAAACCAGCTGGCAGGTATTTACAAAGCAGAAGCTAACACAGCTTTGGAAGCAAAGTTGGAGGCAATGGCTAAGAAATTAGGGACTTTGATGGCAGCACAAACCCAGTCCAATTCTAATAATGATTGGGGTTGTATGGCAATTGAAGGTCAATTAGAGGAAGTCAATGCTATAGGCCAGAATGATTTTGACCTAAAATCGGGGATGCAAGAGGCTATATTAAAGTATATGCAAAGACGCGGACATCTATGTATGAAAGTTCTATCCAGTTTAATGGAGAAAACTGAAGAAAGATTAAAGGCTATAGAAAACAAGACAGTTAAGACATCTTGCAACTTCTATAGATTAACAACTCATGATTCAAAGGACTGCATTGAAGAGGTATATTTTGTTGGGCATAAGCAACAAAATGACCCATACTCAAGCACCTACAACCCCGGATGGAGGAATCACCTAAATTTCTCACGGAGAGATCAACAGAGATCCCAGGGCCAAAATCAGAATACTTATAAGCCCCCTCATTTGTAAAATCATGCACAGAACGATAGAAGTCTCGGAAAAAATGACATTAACAACTTTATGGGACAGATGAATGAAAGGTGTAGCAACTTAAAAAAATAGTCACTGAGAACGCAACAGGCCAGAAAACATTGAGCGAGCAAATGGCAATTGTGTTGAAAGCAGTGACTCAAAGAGAAAAAGGAACACTCCCAAGTCAAGTGGAGCCAAATCCCAATGAAAAGTGTAATGCAATCTTTTTAGAAAAAGAGGAACCAAAAGCGAAGAAGACTCAAACTGAGTCTCAGCAGGTAAGTAACTCTTCCCAAGGTTCTAAAAATTCTTGTATGGATAGGCAAGATAAGAGGTTATTAGAAAAACTTAGAAAGCTACCTGTCAAAATCCCTTTGACTAAAATTGTCTCTGAAGTCCCTAAATATGTTAAATTTTTGAAAGAAATAATTTCTAATAAAAATAGGATAGAAGATGATACTGTTAAGTTGAATGAGGATTGCTCTGCTATTCTTTTAAAAAAATTACCACCTAAGCTTAAAGATCCAGGAACCTTTGTTGTTTCTTGTTCAATTGGTAATAATACATTTAAGGCACTATGTGATTTAGGCTCAAGTATAAGTTTAATGCCTTTGTCTGTTTGGAAGAAACTGAATTTGCAGGAACCACAACCCACTTACGTGTCTTTGCAGTTAGCTGACAGAACTCTTGTTTACCCAAGAGGAATAATAGAAGATATGCTAGTAAAGGTAGGAAAATTTATTTTCCCTGTGGATTTTGAAGTCTTAGATATGGAGGAAGACAAAGATGTTCCTATTATTTTAGGAAGACCATTCTTGGCAACAGGAGATGCTACCATTCAAGTAAAGAGAGGAACCATGACTCTAAGAATTGAGAATGAGGAAGAAGTATTTTATATATATAATTCTAACAAAATTTCTCCCCCTAGTGCTTCTTGTTGTTTCTTGCAGGATATAAAAGTTGAAAAAAGGGAAAGAAGTGCAAGTTGAAGAACAAGATAGTGACTCTTTAGAGCAGGATAAGGACATAACACCTTCTTTGATTTTGGAGGCACCGTGTTTGCCTAAATTTAAAGGACTTGATAGTGATGAACCTTCTTGTCATTTATTACACTTTTATGGCTTGAAAAAATCTAACAATCTTGCAGGAGCCAAAGCAGGAAGGATAAAGCTCAAATTATTTTCCCTTTCTCTAGGAGGAATAGCAAAAGACTGGTTCTCAATATATCCCAAGCACCATTTTTCAAGTTAGGAAGAATTAAAAGAGGAGTTTTTAAGAGTTTTCAAATCCACACCAGAAGAAAGAATGGATCTATTTCAAATTTTCTGAGGATTCAAGAAGGACACTCAAGAAGAATATACAGGTTTAAAATTAGACCCATCCTTGATCTCAGAGGTGTTAAAATTGCAATTCAAGGGAACCATAGGACAAAATCCTATTGAGCACATGAGATAGTTCTGTAAGAAGATGAGGAATGCAAAGTTTGAAAGCTTGTCTCCAGATGAAGCCAAGCTAATGATTTTCCCATTCTCATTAGATGAGGAAGTCAAGATTTGGCTTTGTCTCCTGTCAGTTGAGGAAGTAAAAACATGGAACAACTTGGTGAAGAAATTCATTAGAACTTTTGCACCCAACTTTGAGAAGCCAATTTACATCTGTGAAGACTGTGGGTACACAATGAACCCGTCAAAAAAGTGCTCAGGTCCTGTATAGATGGACCACTCAGAAAAAGGTGATTACTTTGCTGTGTTTCCCAATGGTGAGAAGACAAAAGGTAATGTTAAAGACGGGCCATTGCCCGCTGAGGACTAATTCTAAAGTCCTCCGACCTGTCAGGCTCGGGACGTTAAACAAGCGCTTACCAGGAGGCAACCTCGGTTACTAACATTTTTATCTCTTATCTATTTGTTTTATTTCTATTCTTATTTTATTATTTTCTATTTTTATTCATTTTAGGAATATTTAAAAATACAAAAAAATTACAAAATTGAAAAATCAAAAAATTTTCTAGAAAACCGGCAGGTACGGGCGCACCTTGCACCATGTACGGCCGTACCACACGGCTTCACTTTCAAAACGCGGAGAAACAGACAGGTACGGCTGGACATAAACCAGGTACGACCGTACCCCGTGTCCAGAGGCTGAATATAAGGTAAACAGTGAGAGGTAAAGGCATACCTCACCCTCGTACGCTCAAAACCTCTCCATTCGAGCACCCTCTTCTCTCTTTCTCTTCGCATTTCCACTCACAAGATCATTTAGGTACTGATTCTAAACTCAATTTGTGGATTGATTGGCTGTTTTACTGGTTATTTTAAGTTTTTAATCAGTTTAGGTTTTTGGTTTTGTTTAAATCTAACTTTAGGTGATTAGGAGTAGTTTTTGCTTGGTTTTGCATGCTTAGAGACCCTAGGAATGATTAGAGACTTGAAATCTAGGCTTAAAATTGAGAAAATTTGATCACAGGGTAGATTTTTCACAAAACCGTAGCGCAGTACGGTCTTACCTATCAAGAACAGGCCGTACTAAAGGTCGTACTGGCAGCCTTAGGGTTGAAGACTGACCATAGGTACGGGCGTACCTATGGCAGTGTACGGTCGTACATAGACCTTAAGTCAAGTCGTACTGACCTATTGAATCACGGCATACTTAGAGCATCAGTACGACTGTACCACACGAAGCACAGTCGTACCTAACACAGATTTTACTTGAAATTTAATTTTTTCTATTTTATTTTTGCCGAAAAATGCCTAAGCGCCAAAAGACCGACGATTCTTCTTCTTCTTCTTCTTCTTCTTCTTCTGCACCAGCACGTGGCTTTAGAGCCGTGCCTCACTATATACCAGAGCAGTTCAGAGATCGTTACAGGCAGCTGTGGGATTTCCACACCCATACCCAGAGATACTTAGACTTTGATGCCCTTCAGCAGGTTGGCCTGCGGGGAGAGGTAGGGACCTTGCTGTAGAGGATAGGATAGCTCCAGGAAGCCTCTGTCAGACAGTCCTTCTTTGTGGAGGTAGTTATAGATTTCTTAGCCACTTGTGGCTATCATATGAGAGACAGAGAGCCCCAGCGTGCAGATGGGGAGGATAAGCCGGAGCATGAGATTGTAGTTACATTTTGGATCCGTGGGAACCACCACGAGATCATTTTGGCTGAGTTCAACATTGGACTTGGATTTGAGACGGCGCAGTCAGTTCAGACGCCGGAGTATTTAGAGGCCCTTCTGGAGATCCCAGAGGGATGGCAGGATTCAGAGAGTTGGAGAGCTCTCACTGGGGATGGCCACTACATTCACAGTCGGTCCAAGGCCAGCAGGATTAGAGACCCAGCTGTCCGGACAGTGCACAGATGGATTGCCCCTTCCATAAATGGGAGAGCCTTGAGTGACGGCACAGTCACGAGGCCAGACTTATTTTTATTGTGGGCCATGACAGAGGGATGCCGCTGCGACGCCGGGATGTTTTTCTTATGGACGTGCACCCAGTTGGGCGTTCATCTTCAGATTCAGAACACCGAGCACATCGTCTTGGGTTCTTTCATCTTCCGTCTAGCCCATCACTTCGGAGTTCGAGCCGAAACTGGAGCCACGATGATTGAGATGGAGCCCATTGGCATTCAGACCCTTCTTAACATTGGTGTTCTGTGGAGATTGGGGCACGGGGACTTGGAGGTCGTTAGACTGGAGGAGGAGGAGCAGCATCAGCAGGACGAGGCTGCAGATTTTGTCCCACTAGTAGAGGAGCATCCACCACCACCACCACCGCCACAGCCTCAACCAGCAGCACAGGGCCACTCCTATGAGGTCGTCATGATGCGTCTTGACCAGATGCAGTCTAGCTTTGTAGAGCATGGGACCCATGTGGACCAGTAGTTGACACTTATTTTGGAGCACCTACAGTGCATCCAGCCTTTCCCTCCTGCAGAGTGATGCGGGACCTTCATTTATTTTTCTCTTTTAGTACTTAGGCTTTGCTTTTGTATTAAAAAGAGATGCACATATTTTGGGGCACACTCGGAGGATACATTTTATTTTATTGCTTTTCCTTTTTTTTATTTTTTTTGTTATTATCTTTTACTATATTTCTTTTTATTATGTTTCTAAACTTTTTAGTTTTGTGTTGCACAGTTCTTCCGCCGCTTACCAGCTCCATCGGTATTGCGACAAGGAAACAAAATATTTTGCCAATATCCCCATCCAATTTGCTCGTGATATTTTTCAAAGAGGAGTCTCTTTCCACGTTCCTTTATAGCACTTATTTCTCTTTTATTTTATCTTTTTGTGCTTGTTTTAAAATAGTCGCAATGGGGACACTGCTAGAAATAAGTGTAGGGAGGGAGTTTTACATTATGCTTATTACTTGGCTGTTCTTATAACTGCTTATAATTATAGAAGAACTTTAAATTTTTGTTGATTTAGGGGCTATACAAAAAAAATTCCTTTATGACAACTTTTGATTGAATCTATTTGTTGCTAGTATTGGAATTTGTTGAAAATTAGCATTGAAGTTCTGTGAGTTTGACTTTCTGTGTAAGCTATTAAATGTGAGTTTTGAGCCTGAAATAAGAGGCCACATCATGCTTTTACCTCTTTTCTTTGTTGAGTTATATTTTTCTTGGAATGTGCATTCTAGAACTTGTGCTATGACCATTACGAAGCGAATATGAATTTATTTGGATGTAAATTTGGAAAGGGCAATTTTTAGTAATTATTCAGGCCACTACCATTTTGAATGTAATATCCCACTAGTTGCCCAATTTTGTGCCCAAAAAGAATTATATTTAATTTCTTTGGTACCCATCTTGTTACTTTTGATTATTGTGAAGGCAACCTCTGAAAAGTTTATTTGAGAGCAATTAGCGGCAAAATCAAAAGAATAATGTTGCAAAATCCCTTTTATATGTTTACAAAAGAGAAGGCTTAAAAATTTATTCCCCCAAGTTCTTACAAATGATTAACTACCGCATAAATGCATGAAAGGAGGAAAGGAAAAAGAAGAAAAAGAAAAGAAAGAGCGTTGAAAAAGAAAAGAAAAAGAAAAAAAAATTGTGATCATGCTCATGCCTTCATAATTTACAAAAAAAAATATTGATTGAAAAATTGGGATTATTGCCTGCTCTTGAAAGTGAAAAAGAATTAGGTTGCTTGTTTTAGTTGATTTGTTTCTGACCCTTTGCATGACCTTTTCTTTCTTTTATCATACCAAACATTATTACCTTGGCTCCATTACAACCAATGAAAGACCCTCATTCCTCTTTTGCATGTCTTACAGATTCTAATAGTAGAGTTTTTGATCAATGTACAAGCATATGGTAATGCCATTTCATTTGAAAAATCTGAGTGTTAATGATTATACCTACAAACACTTTGAGATTGGTGAGAGTGTGACTTGAAAATAGCAGATTGTTAGCTTACTTGAACTTACACTTCTAATTGGGCATTCTATTTGCTGACATGTTTTTGATATCATATTGTTGTCTCACTTATTTTTCTGCCCCTATTCAGTAGAAATATTTTTTCTTACTATAGTGAACCAAGTAGTTTGCTTGAGGGCAAGCACAGCTCAAGTGTGGGGATGTGTTAACACACCAATTTGTCTATATTTATAGGGCATTTTTAGTATCTAATTATACCATTTTGCACTAATTAATGTACAAAGGTACTCATTTATGTCTTATTATGCAAAATTATCATGAAGACACCACTCGGAGTAAAAGATACGAAAAAGGACCAAAAACTGGCTAGTTTTGGAGAGTTTTAGCACTACTGAAAAAGCAGTACGGCCTGACCTAGAGCAGAACCTCAGTAGGGGCGTACCCCCTCAGTCTGTACCACCTAACGCCGATAAAATAGTCCTGTACGGCCGTGCCAAAGGCAGTACGGCCGTACACAAGTGATGTCAGGGCAACAACAAGCATGGGTACGGTCCAGCATCATCAACGAAGCTTGGTATGGTCGTGTATATATGTGGTACGACCGTACCCCGTCCCTGATCAGTGCAGATTTGAAGCCAAATAACCTAATTCGCAGACTAGTCTATTAATAGGGGCTCTTAACATGTTACAAAGACCTTTTGACGAATTTCTGAGTCAAGAGCCCCCAATTGAGATCTAATAGTAAACTCTTGCCCATTCCATCGAATTCTTTTCTCCTTGAAGCTTGGTACTATCTCGAATCGCTACCGGAGCTTGTGCGGATGCGAAGAACGTGCTTAAGGACCGTCGTCATACCGAAAGGGTATCCCGATTTAGAATTTATTATCTTGTTATGGATTATTCTGATTTCATATCTAAGTCTATGTTATTATCATTAGTAATGAGTAGCTAAACCCATCACTAGGGGTGATGGGGGATCCTTTACAATACTCTTGATGTTTTGTTATTTAATTATATGAGTTTTTATTGATTGTTTGAGTATTTTATTCCTATTGTGCTTAATCCAATAAGGCATGATCAACCTTTATCTAGTTGGCTTAATTGTGGTAACAGGATCGTGATTAGTTAACGAAACTATAGGATAAAAGAACTCGCTTTATATGCCAGATAGGTTAGTGCTTGTTTCTAATCAGTTATTAGATTAACAAATCCATGTAAACTTAATGCATTTTCCGGTAGTTATCTTCCTGGACCAAACAGAGTAATTAGTTGGGAGGAAGGGTATTGTACGCGAGGACAGCCTCTAGTAATTTAGAGTGGGTAGTTAGTGCTCTTTCGTGATAGATAACTCATATCAATTAATTAATGAACTCGAGGGTAGAGTATTGGTGAACCCGATTCCCCCTAGGTTTCCCATAACATTGTTAAACCATTCTTGCATTTAATCTGTTATTGCTTTAATTTTGATTACTTATTCTACTCACTTAATTACGATCTTTGCTTGCCTAATAGGATAGAATCATACTAATTTACTGGTACTCACGCATTCTCTGTGGGTTCGACATTCGGAATCTTAATTATACTCCACTTTTATTACGAGTTACGATCAGGTGCACTTGCCTGAGTCGCAACATCTACATTTTTACTTGATTCATCTTTGGTTAGAGCACAAGTAAGATGTGTTGGTGTGCTCATTGGTTTGCTCTCCTCCAGCTTGAACTTCTTCAAAAGTTCTTTTACATACTTTATCTAATGGATATAGATTCCACCTTGACATTGTTTGATTCGAATATCTAGAAAGAACTTCAATTCTCCTATCATACTCATTTCAAATTGATTCTGCATAATCTCAGAGACTTCCTTGAAAAGATTTTCATTAGTAGGACAAAAATAACGTCATCTACATATATATGTATTAATATAAAATGCATTTTAGATGATTTTCTAAAATAATGTCATCCACCTGTCCTCTTTCAAAACCATTTGTCATTGAAAAGAAACTCAGTCTGTCATACCAAGCTCTTGAAGCTTGCTTAAGACCATACAAAGCCTTTTTACGTTTAAAGAAATTTTTGGAAAGGCAACATCTTCAAAACCAGGTGGTTGTTTTACAAATACTTTCTCACTTATAAAACCATTTAAAAATGCACTTTTCACATCCATCTGCTATAAAGTAATGCCACAATGTGGAGCAAATGATAAGAGAATCCTAATAGCTTTTAATCTAGCTACAGGAGCAAAAGTTTTAGTGTAATATATACCTTCCTCTTGTGAGTACCCTTGAGCTACTAAACGAGCTTTATTTCTTACCATCTTCATCTAGTTTGTTTCTGAAAACCCAATCGGTTCTAATGACTTGTTTATCTTTTTGTGGGGTTATGAGCTTCCACACATCATTCCTCTGAAATTGATTCAGCTCCTCTTGTATAGCAAGTATCCATCCATCGTCTGTTAGAGCTTCATCAATGGTCTTTAGTTCAATCTCTGACAGAAGTGCAAGATCAGATGGTTCTCTAAAAGATGATCTGGTTCTGATTCTATCACTTGGTTCACCAATGATCTGCTTCTCTGGATGATGAGTCTTGAACCTCCATTTCCTTCTTGGTCCTACTTGAGCATAGTCATCGACGCATGACCAGAGGCATCATCAAAGTTGTCAACAGATGCATCTGCTTCTGATCTATCATTGATCTGCATATCTGCGAAAAGCTCATCTAACTCTGACATTTCAGTGTCAGGCTTCTTGTCATCAAATCTTATATGCATTAATTCTTCAAAAATCAAAGTTTCTTTGTTATATACTCTGTAGGTTTTAGAGCGTTCAAAGTATCCCAAAAAGATATCTTTATGAGCTTTAGAATCAAATTTTCCAAGACTGTCCTTTGTATTGAGAACAAAGCAGTCACATCCAAATTGATGAAAGTATGAAATGTTGGATTTTCTACCTTTCCACAATTCATAAGGAGTCTTATTCAAAATAGGTCTAATATAGATTCTATTTTGAATGTAACATGCAGTGTTTACTGCTTCTGCCCAAAAGTACTTAGCAATTTTTGTTTCATGGATCATGGTTCTGGCCATCTCTTAAAGAGATCTATTTTTCCTTTCTACAAAACCATTTTTGCTGTGGTGTTCTAGGAGAAGAAAAATTATGAGAAATGCCATGTTCTTCGCAAAAGTTTTGAAAGAGTTCATTTTTAAATTCACCACCATGATCACTTCTTATTGTAGTAACTAGTACATATACTTGTGCGATGCGCGGGGAAATAAGTTGTAGAACTAATGTTGCATCTCGATAAAAATACAAAGAATAACAGGAGCACGATGATTTTCAACAACTATATATATATATATATATATATATATAAATTGTGTCAAAATTGCACGTCCATTACAAAATACCCAAAAAAATATGAAAAAAGAGTCCCTAATAACACTCGTACATCATGGAATAGAACTAAAAACTAAAAAACATGGCAATACACATCACAAAGTCTGCACAAATTTGTGTAAGCCGTCAAGTTATATTCAATAAACAAAACAATTATCGAACCAATCCAATTGAGAATCTGAACATTCTAAAAATATGTTCATAACTTATATTTTTTTGGGTTTTATATCGTTCCCGTGTTTCAGAATGATACTTGAGATTTAGTAAGTCTTTAACAAGTTTCTTCTTGTTAAAATTTTAGATTAAGCTCAAGCTGGCATGACCCAATCTCTTGTGCCAAGTCCGCCGTTCTTCATCAACTGACAATATTTATAAATATTGTTTGATTTTATAAATATTGTTTTTTCTCTTTGCCGTAAAGAAAACAGAGACATCTTTCTTGCTTTGGACTATACAGACATTATCACTAAAACCAACATCATAGCCACTATCACATAATTGACTTATGTTAAGTAGGTTATGCTTAAGGCCATCTGTAACGCCCTTAAATTTTTCTTTTAGAATTTAGAATTTTTTATGTGTGCATATGTGTGTTTTTAATGTGTGATTAGTTGTTAAAAATGTTTTTGATTTGTTAGGAATTTATTAGGATCGATACGGGACATAACTGCGCGAGTTAGGATGCGAAACAGGCCGAGTACACAACCCAGGGGGCGCAAGGCGCCTAGGC
Organism: Calophaca sinica; assembly: GCA_037113605.1. Lineage (NCBI taxonomy): Eukaryota > Viridiplantae > Streptophyta > Magnoliopsida > Fabales > Fabaceae > Calophaca > Calophaca sinica. Next base: position 70,702,238 of record CM073730.1, read on the forward strand.
CACACTACAGCAGGGCGCAGGGCGCTAGCTGCTGTCATGCAGCCGCGCGAGTTTTGCATTTTGACGCGATTTGGGACCGGTTTTATGACTTTTTGGGACCCGATTTGACCCATTCCTGACCATTTTGTGAGGGTTACTTACAAGGATTGATAACCACCCACTAACCCTCGTTTTTAAAGCCTTATTCAATGTTTGGAACCACGGTGGGATGGGTTTGAAGCTCCAAGTTGTAGCTTTTAGCAAAACCACGGTAGATGAGCATCAGGACGTGTTTTGGACACTGTTCCAAACACACGTTTAATCATGCCATTATCATTTCCCAAAGTCATCACTTCAGAAAAACTTCTCTTTTTCCCTTTCTCTCTATTTTTCTGTTCTTGGAGATTCTTACTTGGCACACCACTTGGAATTCTGAAATTCATACCAACACCATTTGTTGTTCTCCCATTCTCATTGAAGTAATTAAGGGGTGGTAAGTCTTTCTCATCATGTTGATACCATTTGACCACCCTTAGGGTTTTAAAATTCTGATTTTCTCATTTCTACACCTTTGTTCTTGTGTCTTTGAAGAAAAACCTACCAAAGGAGAGAGAAGCTTGGAACCCTCCAAAGACCTCATTAGGGCACACAAAATTCTAAGGTAAAGGAGGTAGATGGATACAAGATTAGTGGGCTCATGGATATAATTAGGCAATAGGGACGTCCCATGGTCCCTAGACTTGGCGCGATTGTGCAAAGATAAGTACCATTGCCTTTGTGATGGGAAAACCTTGATCTTAATTTCTGTCATGATGTTTATATTAATTGAAAATGCCTTATGATGTGTTGTTTGAGTAAATATTATGATGGTATGTCATGTATGGATTATATGGTGAATTAGTTATCTTGGCTTGTATGTTGTAAGTGTATGATTGAGATGAATGTGTTGAGGATGAGATTGCTTGTTCCTATATGATATTTTGGATGTGATGTGTTGAGTGAGGGTTAGAATGTCATAGGGTGTTGTTACACTTAGGTTTACTAGATGCTATAGTATGGTTATGATAAGGATTAAGGTATGGATGATAGTTGAAATTGTTAGAACTTAACTAAGGAAGAATGATGTTTTAGTGCCTAAGTTATGGATCAAGTGAGTCTTAGGGGTTGGGTATGATGGTGATATTGTCATGTTAATGGTTGGAATATTTTAGAAGCAAAATTTGGTGTGGTGAGTAACTTAGCAAAAATTATGCAGAAAAAGCGTAGCAGGAAAATGGCCAAGTCTGGAAATTGTTAACAAAGTCTCACTAATTGAATTTTTAAATTCAAGATATGATAGGTATTGACCCAAACCCTTTTGGATAGTGTCCTATAATTTTAGAAGAGTAGTACGGTACGTCCAGTCGGTCCTAAACACGTGGGGACCACCTAAAAATTCGAGCGCAAAGCTTCCTGGACAGACTCTGAGTGCCAGGCACCCAGGCTTGTAGGCGCCATGCACCTTGATGGGCAGCCTAGGTGCACCGTGTTTCCATGTTTCCCGTCTGTTTCGGCCTAAGGCAGTGTTCTAACGTGTATTCTAAGGGTATTCGAGGTTCAATAGGGTATCCTAAGTGATGATCAAGCCTAGATGAATTTAAATAGGTTGAAATGCTTGAGTTAAGAGTTGGAAACTAAGTTAAGTTAGCTTAGACTTAGTGTGGTGAGGTAGGTTGATAACTTGGACTTATTCCAAGGTTTGGGAAACTTGTCGGGTTACTGACGAATAGTGTCTTGTTAACAATATTGTAGCCAACTGCTTGATTAGATGGTCAGTGAGTTGATAATTGTAGCTGACCGCTTGATGAGATGGTTGGTGAGTTGATAAGTTATTGTTGTTGTTATACACTCGTTTGGTTTATGCTCATGCATCATATGTGTCTTGTTCATTAACATTAATGGGGGTGAGCAACGATGATGCGATATAATATCGGCCATGATGGGCTAGGTACCCAGCCTCGGGGGTCGATCTAGTAGGTGCGTCTTATATAAAGGCAGTGGATGATCACCACAGCTGGGGCGTTCCCAAATAAATCAGGTCACCCTGACTAGACACTACTCGTACTCAAGAGTGATGGTGTTTCCTCAATCGCTCATCTGAGTTAGTATGGATCCACATGTCCAGTGAAGTAGAAGTTGTCTAGGATTGCATAAGTACTCGTAGAGTCATGCATTCATGTTATGTGTTGATTAAGTTGAAGTTGTTATATGCGCATTGCTTAAGCTACATCCTTTGTCGTTTTGTGCTATGATTGTATATGATGTCTAACCCTTTTTGCTATGGCTACTCGTACACCATTGTGTATGTTTAGACAATGAGATTGCAGGTGAGGATGACGACGTGGCTAAGGAGTGATCCGTGGACGCGGTCATCGTGGTTAGGATTTCCGATGTTTTTGTTGTTTCTGTTGTTGTTATTTCTGATGTAAATGCTTAGGGTCAGCTTTAAGACGTTGTGACATCGGGTTTTTTATTATTTGAATTTGATCGTAACTGTTATTTGTTTATTTCTGCAAGTTTGTAAGAGCGCCATGACTCTATCTTATGTTATGAAAAATTTTATTTGACTGTATTTCTCAGCAGTTGCATTTATCTTCGTTTATTTCTGTAATGGTAACATGCAGAGTAGAGGGTATCACACCATCAACAAGTAAAACATTATCAATAGAGGGTAGAAATTTCTCACTAACCGGGCCAATGCCAATTATTTTACCCTTCTGGTTTCCACTGGAACCAACTGTTCCACTTTCTTTATATTGCAGTTCTTGTAACATACGCCTTTCTCCCATCATGTGTCGTGAGCACCCACTGTCTAAGTATCGAGACTGGTGTCTCAACTCTGTTGCTAAGCAAATCTGCAACACAGACAATCTTATCCTTAGGTACCAAAATCTTTTTGGACCCTTTCTTGTTAGTTCTAGAAGGAAGCTTGTCCTTCTTATTTTTCAAGGCATAACAATTGTTTCTTATACGACCATGCTTGTTACAGTATGTACACAGTAGACTGTCACTATGATCATTAGTCTCATCAGATTTTAAATTGGAGTTTTGAAAAGTGGGTTCATCGGATTTATAGCCAAGACTTTTCTTGCGATTTTGGTTGACACCCCAGATCATAGAGGCTTGTTTACTACGTGTCACACATTCATCAAGAAATCTTTGAAATCCCTCTTCATACTTGGAAGAGTTACATTCAAGTTTTACTTCTGTCTTAGAGCTTGCATTCACCAGACGATTATTTTCAACTTTAAGCTTCTCTTGCTCTTCATTGAGTGTTAAAAACTCTTTTGATATTTTTGAAAATTTTCTTTTTAACGCTTTGTATTCAATGGAGAGTTTGGAAGACTCATCTAAGAGTTCATCAAAAGCTTTTTGTAAATCAGAGGACGAGTTAGAATTTACCTCTTCTTCTTCTTCTTCTTCACTGTCTGATCCAATGGTAGTCATCAGAGCCTTGTTAGCATGTTCCTCATCAGCATCATATGATGATGAATCAGATTCATCCCACGTTGCCATGAGACTCTTTTTCTTGCCTTTGAAACCACTTCTCTTTAGTTCCTCTCTATTGAGTAGTGGACATTTAGACTTGAAATGTCCTGACTTTTTGCACTTGTAGCAAACCACTTGGCTCTTGTCGTTGTTCTCCTTCTTTTCCCTTGTGTCATTCTTCTGGAATTGCTTCCTGAACCTTCATTTCTTTCTCCACATACGTTGAATCTTTCTTAAGATAAAAGAAAGTTCATTCCATCGCTGCTCTTTCTAGATGATCCTTCGTCTGATTCTTCTTCTGCTTGCAGAGCCTTGGAGGAGGAAGCTTTGTTATTAGATTTCAAAGCTATAGACTTTTATTTCTTGGTAGACTCTTTTTCATTTAGCTCTAGCTCATGAGCTCTCAAGGAACTGAGTAAATCTTCTAGACGCAAGGCATTGAGGTTCTTGGCTTCTTGTATAGCCGTGACCTTGGTCTCCATTGTTTGGGCATACTTCTCAATATTTTGTTTACATGATCAGCAGTAGTGTAGCTCTTATTGAGAACTTTTAGACCATGAACCAATGTTAGAAATCTCCGAAACATTGTTTCAATGTCTTTTCTCTCTTCCATCTTGAAGAGTTCATACTGTCTAACAAGAATGTTGGCTTTTGTCTCTCTCACTTGGGCGGTACCCTCATAGGCAGGGCCAACGAGTCCCAAATGTCTTTAGCAGTTGCATTCTTCCCACACTTCTCATATTCTTTTTTAGAAATAGCACAAATAAGGAAATATCTTTCTTTTTGATGCAGTTGATAATCTTTCTTTTGGTCTGTATTCCACTTATCCCTAGGAATGGGAACATCCTTACTATCAACTGGTTCAGTATATGATTTCTCAACCATATCCCAGAGTTCAAGTTGTTGTGACCCAAAAAAGGTTTTAACTTTATCTTTCCAGTAACCATAGTTTGTTCCAGTGAACAAAGGAGGATGGTTAACATGGCCACCAGCTTTGTTGCTTGCCATAGATAAAGTATAGGATCTTTTCCTCTCACACTAATTAAGTGTTCAACCAAGAGGCCGAGCTCTAATACCAATTGAACGTGATCAAAAACACAAGAAAAGGGTGTTTGAATTGGGTTTTAGAAATCTTTTTAAAATACTTGTGATTTTGAAAACCTTTTTAAAAAACTCTTAAACAAAAATAACTTTAAGAAGTAGTACAGATAAGAAAATAAATAAAACACAACGATTTATACTAGTTTGCTACCACCTGGTTGCCATGTCTAGTCCCTTCATCACACTGAAGGATTTTTCCACTATAATCAACTGATTACAAACTCAAGAGTATACTACTGTCAAATTTGGCTATACTCTCAACTTCTCAGAATGACTTAGTACGGTCAAGTCTCTGAGGAAATACAACCACTACTGGCTAAATGCAAGTGTATTAAAAAATGATTTTGAAACAGTATAAGTAATCTCTCAACACTAGAGGATAAACAATGAAAACTTAAGCACGGAAATACTTTCTTGAAGAAAGAATAAAACGTTTAAGGTGCAGTTCTCTTGGTCTCAGAATACTTGGAATGATTTCTTGGTTACTCACTGTCTAACCTACTTCACTGTTTTGAAGATGATATATGTAGCAAGATATTCCAAATAAAGCCGTTGTGACCTAAGCAAGTCCTTCACCAGTGGTTAAAAATTCAGATACGCTTTTTGTACGACGTGTCATTCTCATCTTTCCAATCCGTACACTGACACAGCAGTCAATGAAAAATCTGTCCTTTTGTGATCCTTTTTGAAAATGAGATCCTTTAAGGGAACACAGATTGAATAAAATATCCGTTGACATTCTATTCTGCCTTTGATTCCTCGTACATTAAAGAGTCATCATTGAGGATCCTTAGATGCTTTAAATAGCCATTGAATGCTTCGTTCAGTCTGGTTAGATTCCAGAGGCACATTTCTACCAGACGGTCTTTGACAACAGTGATACTCAATTTACCAGAGCGTTCTACCAGAGCGTAGCGCTAATATACCATTGTCTACCAGACTATTGTCTACCAGAGCATGATTATGCTCGAGCGTAGTTATAAGACGCTGACGTCATCAACTCTTACCAGACTATTTATGCCAGACTCAACTCAATAAACCAGAAGGTGAATTGCGCATAGAGCCAAAACTTTATGAGCTAAATCCATCTGATGAATGATCAGCGGTCGTACGCGGGTCAAAATAATTAAAAGATTTGATATAGTATTCAAGGCAAGAGACCTTGGTCGTCTCACGAGGACCTCTAAAAGCCAAAATTACCAAAATCAGGAAGTACGAAAATCAACAATAACAAAGGGGGGTTTTTTTGTGAAGACAGTTTCTGTTTGAGGTTTTATCAAATTAGAGAGACAATTGATTCACCGGTTTCGGGGTGCGCACCTTGGATTTATCACAGGTTCTAAAAAACAAAAATTCATTTAATTTCAAATTCTTAGTTGACATAAACTAACTAAACAAGCGTTAATCAGTTTATATGAATTCACACCATTTCGAGCAAGCGCCGAAACAGCGGGTTCAATCGGTCACGGGAGCGGACAAGCGCCGTTTAAAACGTAACCAATATCATAACAGAATTCTAATCAACCCTCTATCAATTTCTAATTGAATCAATTAATCAAAGCAATCAAGTAATTCGAAATATTAAAAATTACGAAATAGAATTGCATACAATCAAGCGTCATACACAACTGAATCGCGTTTTGCAACGAAGACAGAACGATTAACTAAGCAGAAAATGAACTGGATAGATTGCATACATTCAAAACCAAATTCGAAATTGATAGAGACGAAATTAAAGAAATTAAAACAAATTTGTATTAAAACATTAGGTACCAAACCTCAAAATCCATAAACGGCAGCCTTTCACCGATGAATCAACTTAGGAGCTTAGGCTTCCATCGAGGCTAGGGCACACAAGTTTTGTAAAATAAAACGTAAGATACTGAAAAACGGTTGGTCCTGGTGTATTTAATCTCAGCTCAACAAAAAACCTAAATCCCTAAACGGGTTCTATGATAAAAGCTCGATGACAAACTAAAGTTAGGCTCAAAACCCGTTTTACACTATACTGCTTCAGTAATTCGCAGTTTTGACATACAAGACATCAGAATTGGGTTTCGAGCTTAACAGAAGAATTGTATCTCTATTCCTTAGCTTTCCAACGCATGCTCACACGCCTCAATCAGATAACCACAGCCAGAGTTATGGCCTGCAGAGTAGACAGAGGTCAATATGCAGTAAAAACAAAGGTTAATCAATAAATTACTATACTGCTCAAGTAAGACCCAAAGTTTAGAAATGTGCTAAGACTTAGATATTAGGTACAGAACACAATCAAAAACACTAAGTGCAAAGCTATAAAGAGTGCATTAAAATGCACTGATCAATGAATAATAGTGAATTCTCACTAGTTTCTGCTTACTAGAGAACACATCAGAGGATAAATTGTTCTTATACATTATTTGTTATCATCAAAACAATTAAGGGTCATTGTTTCTGAATCCACTTGATTCCAATAATTGTTTTAAGCAAAAATTGACATGCACAAGCATCACTGTAGAACACAAGAATTCCAACTATGTTGGCACCCTTGAGCCTACCAATCATCTACAGCACGTCAAGAATTTATTAAAAAGGCAAAAAGGAATACAAATAACAAAAAGACATGGGGGGCAAAACCTGACCCATGGAAAGAATCATATAAATCTATAAAAGGGAAGACCTAACCTATTGCGGAAGAAGTCTTCTCTAATAAAATTGGGGATATAATCCCACCACAGGAAACCCTGAATTGACAGCCCATGAGAGGCTAACTTATCAGCGCAAAAGTTCCCTTCTCTAAAAATATGAGAAACTACAAAATTCATACTCTTAATGGCCCATAAACAATTAGACCATCTGTTTCTGAGCCGCCAATGGATAATCCCCTGGTTGGAGAAGGCTGTAACAACCAATTCAGAGTCACATTCCAACCAAAGGTTTTTCCAACCCCTCAAAACCGCATGCTCAATGGCTAACATAGCACCAACAAGCTCCGCCTGGAGAGAGGAAGTAACACCAAGGTTAGCCACAAGGCACCCAAGTGTTTTCGCCCTGTAATCTCGAAAAATACCACCATAAGCGGACCACCCCGGATTACCTCTCGAAACACCATCCGAGTTCACTTAACCTAATAACAGGCTGGAGGAGACCAAATAATCTTTTTAATTGAAGGAGCTCTACTTGCTTGCCCATAAATCGAAAAAAATTTAAGAATGGAGAATTCCTGAACAAGGGAGGACATTGTGCCTTTAGACAAAATACCTGTTAAAGAGACTGAGGCTATTATCGAATTGATGGCCTAACAGATTGGGATACGCTTGTCATCAAAGCGCAAATTGTTTCTGCATCTCCAAATTGAATGAATGACATTCTTAATGATAGCTAAAATAATATCTCTAACTTGAGTGCTCCAAGTCCTATTGCATACCGCCAGGAGAAAAGAGTAGGAGCTAAGATCGATGTTCCAAGTAATCACATCCTGAGCCCAGTTCCATTAATCAACTACAAAAGGACATTCAAGGAAAAGATGGGCATAGGATTCAACACTCTTTTCGCACAAGCTGCATATGGAGACAGTCACACAACCTCTAGCAATCAAATTCTCATCAGTAGGCAACTTTTTATGAAGGAGTCTCCATGTCAGAAAGGACTTAGATGGAGTGATGCAATGCTGCCAAAGAAACTTACCCCAATTTACCGCCTGGCTAGCTGGATTGAGGAACCTATAGGCGTCTTTAAGAGAGGGTAAACTAGAATCTGTTCTAGACCATTGAATCTGATCCTTTGCATGCTCACAAGGAATAGGAGTGTGAAAAATCTCAGCAGCTAAGTCCGGGTAGTGCTGCACCAGCAGAGGAGGGATCTTCCAGCCAAAGTTGGAGATGAATTCACTAACCTTTGATTGGAATGAGTGATGCAGGAAAGGCATAATATGCAGCCAAGAAATGACTAATTCAGGCAGCCAGAGATCATGCCAAAAATTGATTGATTTTCCATCTCCCAATTTCCAAGCAATAACCAAGGGAATAGCCATTTTCAGGGCAGGCCAAATAGAAGACTTAATGTAGTAGTTGACAGGCACCCCATTCCTGAGAAATTCGGCTCTTAGAAAGAGAGCCCAATCCGATTCAGCTGAGAAAAAATCCCAGCACATCTTTAGAGAAGCAGCCTCATTAATTTTCCGGCAAGATTTTAAGCTAAGACCTCCTTCCTCAAACAGAGAGCAAAGCTTGTGCCAAGCAACCGTAACAATCTTTCGAGAGTTAATATCTCCAGACCAAATGAAATTTTTAATCCAAGTGTCCAAAGAGTTAAGTAAAGATATAGGGCAAGCATACGTGTGAAAACTATATAGGAGCATTCCATAAATGACGGACTTCACCAATTGCACTCGACCTATGATAGACAACATGGAACCCTTCCAGCTAGCTAATTTGATTTTGACCCTGTCGGCAATGGGCTGAAGATGAGACTTAATGGGCTTTCCTTTGAAGATAGGAACACCCAAGTAAGTGAATGGAAGTCTATCCGCAGAAAAGCCCAAAGTGGAGGCAATAGAAGCTATTCTCCAAGAAGAAATGGCGCCGGAAAAGAATTTGCTCTTTGAAAAATTAATTTGCAGCCCAGAAGCTTCTCCATAAGAAGTGAATAAATTCATTAAGGCCAATATATTCTTCTTGGTGCCTCTGCAAAAAATTAATATATCATCTGCGTATAAGACATGGCTTGGGGTTTGAAACCCCCTAGGACAAGCCATAGGAAGAAGGGCTCCAGAAGTGACTAATTTAGTGATCCCTCGGCTAAGCACATCCTCTGCTATGCAAAATAAAAGGGGGGAAAGAGGATCCCCTTGTCGCACTCCTCTCTTGCAGTTAAAGTAACCCACCGCGCGACCATTGACTGAAATGGAAAGCTTAGCTGACTAGAGGATGACTCTGAACCAGTTGCAAAATTTAGAGTCAAAGCCAAAAGCTTCGAGAGTTTGGAGGAGGAAGTTCCAATCCACAGTGTCAAATGCCTTTTTGATGTCAATTTTAAGAGCTAAGTTTCCACCAAAGACTTTTTTGTCCAACATATTCACTGCCTCTGAGGCAATGCAAACACAGTTCTGAATGTGCTGGTCTCTAAGGAAACCTTTTTGATGCTCAGAAATGATTTTAGGGGCAATGATTGCTAGTCTATCCGCAAGCACTTTTGTAATGATCTTGAATTGATAGTTGGCCAAAGCAATGGGTCGAAAATTCTCAATAGTATTTGCACCTGGAAATTTAGGAATTAACACTACTAAATTAGAATTGAGATTTGGAAGAAGCCAACCTTGGGTGAAAAACTGAACCACAACATTGAACACATCCTCTTCAATAATATTCCAGAATTTTTGATAGAAGCAACCACCAAACCCGTCTAGACCCGGAGCACCACTACTACTCATGCCAAAAAAAATTACCTCCTTTTTGGAAGGAATATTTTTGAGCATTATATTATCCTCATTGGTCACTTGAGAAGATATCATAGATTCAATAAGAGCATTTGGAGAACAAATGTTATCAGAAGGAAAATAAAGATTGGTAGTAATCTAACACATGTTGCTCAATATCATGTTGGTTGTCAAGAATAGTTGAACCATTTCGAAGAACTGACACAGACTTGTAAGCATTGCGGATTTTAGTGACTTTGTGGAAAAAGGAAGTGTTCCTATCTCCACTACAATGCCAATTCAATCGAGACTTCTCTTTCCAAAATTCCTCCTCAAAGTGGAGAGCTTGCTATAAATTTACTTGAGCAACCTTCTCTTGGTCAAGTAAATTATCACTGCAACTAGCTTCTTGCATTTGTCCTTGAATTAAATCCACAACCTACTGAGCTTGCTTCACCTGCTGCTGGATATTGCCAAAGATGTTTTTCTTCCATATTTTTAACTTAGCTTTCAGGTTTTTCAATTTTTGAGTGAGGACCTGCATTGGACAACTAGTGACAGGCCTGCTCCAGACCTCTGAGACCAATCGGTGGCAGTCTTTACGTTCTATCCACACCTTCATGAATTTGAAAAGAGAAGGATAATTCTAAATGTTTGTGTTCATGGTGAGGAGCAGTGGGAAGTGGTCTGACTCGCTTCTTGTCAAAGTGCAACAAGATGTGTTAGCCCAAGTAGAGAGCCAATCATCATTGTAAATTGCTCTATCTAACCTTTTCTCCACCAAGGCAGCACCTCTTCTCCCAATAGACCAAGAGAATTGAGCACCGCGAGTGATTAAGTGAGTGAGTTGATTCCAACAATTGATAACAAGCATACCCAAAAAATTTAAAGCACAACTAGGGACAACTAACTCTATGTATAATGCCATGCGTGTTGAGATATTTGGAGAACGCAACGTACTTTACGCCTCCATCAGTTTGTAGAGATTTAATTTTGAAATCCAATTGGTTTTCAATCATTATTTTGAAGTGAATGAAATAGGAAAGGGCTTGAGATTTGGCTTGTAGTAGATATATCCAGGTGAATTTAGAATATGCATCAATGAAATGCAAGTAGTATCTACTGCCATTAGCAGATAAAATAGGAGAGGGTCCCCAAGTATCAGAGAAAATAATTTGTAGGGGATGATCATACACAATGTTTGAGTCATTGAAATGAAGCTTGTGAGTCTTTTCCATACAACTTGCTTTACAACCAGTAGGAATTTTATTGATATTAGTGGAAATATTACAATTGTTTAGTACAACAAAAATAACTTTTAGAGAGGCATGACCAAGCCTAGCATGGCAAGTGCTATATACAACAGTGGAGGAACAAGAATCTAACTCAACACTAGTGATATGCACAGAGTTACATGACATATTTTTAGTACAACTAGAAATAGCAGGATCAACAGTGAAGGAAGGAAGAAGTGATGATGTCAAACAAATTGTATCAAATGCATACAAACCATTTCTAAGCTTCCTTGCCAATAAAACTTGATTGGTGTTGTGACATCCCAAGAATTTTTAATGTAAATTTTCAAAATAAATAGAGAATAAGTTTAAACCATAAAATTTGATAAGAATAAATAAATGGGATATATATATCAAAGAAAATAAAATAAGTAGAAATAAAAGGAATAATAATTAATAAGTAAATCAAAGTAAATAAATAAATAAGTATTATATATAATCAAAATATTAATAAGTAAATAAAATAAAATAGTTCAGATTTTTATAAACAATAATAATAAAAATATGGGTCTAGAATCTCTTAGAGGGACCTAGAACCCAAAATAAAAATAATTTAAATTTCAGCGCTGTCACGGCGCGATGGAAACTAACTAGGAAAGCTCGCGACGCGAGCGTACCCTGACACTACTTCCATGCGCGCATTGAGAAGTGTAAAGGATATCAGTACCTCACAACGCGATGGACCTAGCGCGACACGATGAGCCTTTTTCCACAACTATGAATAGGTGGACCTACCACCCAAATTCACCAATCAAAACCTTCATAATCCTTTCCCCTACTAGGGTTGCGAATAGCGAGACGCTCAAGGCAAGAAGGAGCGTAAAGGAAGGAGCGGTCTTCTAGTCAGGTAAGGGAGATAGAACCCTATCCACTAGGGAGTAATAGTATTAGAATAAGTGTAGAATAGGTGTAGGGTGCCCTTAGCCCTACTAGAGGGTTGATAATAACAACACCTCAGGAGAGGGGTTGTGACCAATGATGATCGACGGGAATCACCGCTAGTCTATTAACCCATAGGTCATATAGTAGGTTATGTGTTGATGATAGTTAGTAAGCCGCTTCAGCGACGTTAGGTAAATAAAATAACTAATGGAACAATATTTGTAATGCCATTTTAATATGCTTGTGTGTTGTAATTTGTTTGTGTGTTGTGGATGGTCTAAATGTTAATGAGTGGTATCCGGCTGATATGTTTGTTTGTGTGTTGTGGGTGTTCTAAATAAATGTTGTTCTGATACTCTTGGTATGTGTAGATGTAACCAACATAATGAAGCCTATAATAATAAAGAAAGGATGAGATAATATGATAAAACCTATTAAAGCCGTTGAATATGGAGTCTCTCAAAAGATGATAAATAACAATAAGCTGATAGATGTTGAGATAAATAAAAGAATAATGTGCATAGCTGTAATCCACCGCTATACACATAGGCTATGTACGAGGTCAGGTACCAGAGTGCAGGTACGATGCAGTTAGTACAAGACACATTGGTCCTTGAGGATAGTCTGGGTCCGATAACTCTACAGGTGATAGATGGCTCGCGACCATCCTGTCGGGACGTCGGAGTGCCTGGTCATCCTGACGGGGTACTATTGTATCACTGTCCATAGTGATGATCCCGAGTGCCGCCCCGACACCTGTTCCTATCGCTGAAGTTGGGGAACAAGAATACACTCTTAGGGGTATGATGAACGGGATATGTGGATGGACACCTGACTTAACCTGCCCATCATAGGCTGGTGAGAGGTAGCTGTTACAACAAAGGCTAAGGTGGGGTTGTTATTACTAGTTGCGGCCACGTAGGCATATAGAACCCTAGGATGCATCATATAAATGACATAGTAAAATAAATAAGATAATTCAACCTATTTTTACATAAGTTCTAATTACTATTATTTCTGCTTAATAGTGTGAATAGTGTGTTCTGATCTCCTGTTTTATTTTTGCACAATCACACTATCACCTTAAACAGGGAAACCAAGACCAGAGGTAGGATTCAGCCGGTGATTACTCACTCACTCACACATTGCGCACTCCGTCAAATTGTATCAGGAAATTATATATTTGTATAAAAGCACGCATACAAGAATTAAATTAGATCTCATTTGAAATATAATGGGACAAGGTCGTCTCATTTGAAATATAATAGAACGGGGTCATCTCAGGTGCCCTAGGATTTAACATAACACAAATCCTTATGAAATTTAAAGCGTATACATTGATTTCTTGGGTAAAATTTGGAAACACTTAACAGGTTCTCAGAAATAGCAGGCACATGTAATATATTCTAAAGAAGTAAAGGTTTGATAGAATTAGAGAAAAAAGAAGAAGGAATTACCAGTATGGTAATTTTGGTGGCGTCTCCATTTGCCACTTTGATCCTTTGCTCACGACTATACACTAACTTGCTGTATAGGTTTGCAAAACTCGAGGTAATACGATTGGTGGCTCATGAATCCGAATACCAAACTGGATCATAGACTGTTTCTAGTACTACCATTAGAGCAGAACCCAAAGAAAAAATATCAGTCAGTGTTCTTTCAGTTACAAAGGTTTGCCTTGGTTCATATGAATTACTATTATCTTGATATTGATTATCAAATCTGTACCAACAATTTAGGACTGTATGATCAAATTTCTCACAAACTTGGCACTATGGTGTGATTTGATTCTAGATCTACCTCCTCCTCTTGGTGTTAACCATCCTCTTCTTGTAAAATCTTTTATACCATGTCTACCTTAATTAGAATTAAAGGATGCAACTCCCATTCCTGCACTTATGCCACCTTTATACTGTTGTGTTTGCAATAGATTGGCTTGCAGATCTTGCACGCCATTTCTTTTAGGGTTTTCAATTCTTTTTTTTCATAGCCATGAGTAAAGCTTCAATATCTGGAATTGTATATGAATCAGTTCTTGTGAGAATAGACGCAACAATCACTACGCCAAAAAGGGCTTTAATAGCGCTTAAAATAACCTATAATAGCGCCTCGAAGTGCTATTAAACAATGCAATATTATAAACATCAAAGCCTAAGATAGCGCTTCGGAAGCGCTATTATAGATAGTTTTTTGATAGCGCTTGTGCGAGAAAGTGCAATAGTATATGCATCCGTATGTGTTGAAAGGTAGAGCTATTATAGCGCTTGCTCTAGGAAGCGCTATAATAGATACACTTCTAATAGCACTTGCTCTAGGAAGCGCTATTATAGATATACTTTTATGCCCATATACCCACAATTTATCTTCCTTGGTTTAGATATTAGTGAGAGATCATAATATGCTCATATACCTATAATTTAGTAATTTATTTTAAAACATTAATCCAATTATAAACTAAATACACAATAAAATAAATAAATGTATTTAGAAAAAAAAAAACTCCGATCGTATTGAAAATTAACATATCAAGTCTTACAAGTACATCAAATTACACAATAGTTAAACATGTCCACTTAAGAGTGCCATTCAAGCATATAGTTACAACAATATCAAATATTACAAAAAATCAGATCCTATCTAAACAGGAAGCGGTCTTGCGCAGCAGGAGTGGCTGGGGCACGACCAGGCGGAGTGGACTACGCCAACGTGTTGGGACCACGATTTGCTGAGAAGATGGGTGGGCTCACAGTGGTGCGACGGGGCAGAAGGTGATTGGCAGTGCTAAGTGACTTCAGGTTGAGCAACGGGGAGGAAGGTTTTGCTCTATCAAGAACTAGGTTAGCGAAACTGAGGATTTCGCGCGGGGAAAGGTTTTAGAGTTTTTTATTTTATCTTTTAATAGCGCTTTTGGAAGGAAGCGCTATCAAATATGTTGTCTTTTAATAGCGCTTCATGAAGCAAGCGCTATCAAAGATTGTAGGTTTTAATAGTGCTTTTTGAAGTAAGCGCTATTAAAGGTATTTCATAAAAAACATCACCGTTTTCATAGCACTCCTTCGCAAGCGCGCTGTAAAAAACACACTTTTAATAGCACTTGTTTGCAGAAGCACTATAAAAAGGCCTCTGTGATATATTTAATAGCGATTTAATAGCGCTTTCTTCATGAAGCGCTATTAAAATTCCGTTATTAAAAGTTGCTTTTTGTGTAGTGAATAGACTCTTACACATTAGGAAGGTCATCATGAATGATTTGAATATGTTTAGTATCATCAATTGGTGAACCTAAAGCTACTAGGGAACCTATAATTTTCTTGATCATCATTAGATACTCATTGATCTGGCCAATTTTCTTCATATTCTTGAGTTGAAGTTTCAATTGACTTACCTTACCTATTGCTTGAGATGCAAAAAAGACTTCAAGATTTTTCAAGATCTGAAAGACATGCTCATGTGAGTATGATGACTTGGTGACATCGAAGCAAGTAGCCATGTAAGCACAATTTGATCTTGTTGCTCCCAATTTTTGAATTCATTACTAATTTTGCCTAACACCTTATCTTCATCATTGAGAAATTTCTTTGGTCTGCCACCGTTCTGTGATTCATAGATGTACTTCTTGAGTTTGGCGCCTTTAATCGTTCCAAGAGCTCCTGTCTCCAGGTAATAAGTTATCATCGTCCAGTTTGATAGAAACTGTTATGAGAGGCTGCGTAGTTGGCTGTGAAACATTAAACGAGTCTGAATTTTTTTTTCAAAAGCTTCTAATACCATGGTGAGAACAAAGTAGCAGAGAAAAAGAGAGATATTGAAGAGAAAAAAAAAGCCATAAAATGAGATTGTATTAATTGAGATTATTACAGTAATTGGCTTTATATACTGATTACAAGACTTAATAGAGTTTAACCAACTCATTAACATACTGAAACTAACGACTTAACTAAAACTAACTGCAACTTAACTAACTCTAGCTTACTAGTGCGAAATACACCTAAAAAATAGATTTATAATGCCGGTTTTGGAGATAATCGGCGTAACATATAGCGCAGTGGCATTTTTGAAATTAATACGTAACTTTTTACGCCGGTTTTTTAAAAAATCGGTGTTATAAGTTAAAAGGTAAATCCGGCCAAAAGGAGAGACAAGTTACGACGCCAATTTTTTGAAAAACCGCGGTTAAAGGCTAAACCTATGGCGCCGGTTTTATGACAAAACCGCGGTTAAAAGATATGACGCCGGTTTTTGAGAAAAGCGCGGTTAGATCTTAAAAAAATAAGTGAAAAGATAAATCTGACCAAAAGATACAACGCCGGTTTTTAAACTAAACCGCGGTTAAATGTTAAACACATGGCACTGGTTTTTTTATAAAACCGCGGTTATAAGATACGACGCCGGTTTTTTAAGAAAACCGCGGTTAAAAGTCTTTTTAAAAAATATCCAAAGACCCTTCCCTCATTCTGTTCTCTTCCTCGTTCTCACTTTCTCTCGTTCTCGTTCTGTTCCCTCTCGCCGTCCTCGCCCTCCCTCACTCGCCGTCCTCGCCCTCGCGCCTTCCTCGTCCTCGCCCTCCCTCACTCATTTTTGGTTCCCTCCTTCCTCTCCCTCGCGTCGTCATCGTCTCTCATTTTTGCTTGCCTCCTTCCTTCCCTTGCGTCGTTTTTCATTCTCCACCGCGACAGTCTTCCCTCGCGCTGTCGTTCCCTCGCGCCGTCCCTCACTCTCCACCGCGACACTCCTCCTTCTCCTCCTTCCTCCTCATTCGGCACCGCGAGTACCTTCCTCGTTCTACGTGCATAGAGTTTCAGGTGACCAGGCCGCGCGGGTGTGGCACCGTAAAGGGCTCAAAGCCGCCGCCTTCTTCATTGCAGTGTCTTCTTCTTCAAAAGGTAGCTTTAAGTTTCAAGGTCTTCTTCTTCATGAGTTCATAAACTAAGTTTGGTTATGTTTATTTGGTTTGATTTAACAATTTTTGTTGTGTTTTTTTTTCTTAATTTGGTTTCATAGGTCTTGGAGCCTCTTTATTTGCTTGACAACTAAAGTTGGCTACCATAGCAATTGTTGCTCTTAAATGAATTTGGTTAGGAACCAAGTGAAGATGTTGAGAGGGGGAGGAACTCGGCCAAAATCAAAAGAGGAAGAGGGAGTCACCAAGTCTTCATTTTCTAGCTTCAATTTAGTGAGTTCCCAAACCCATGATGATTTGGTGTTAGGATTCTGTCTATATGATGTTTGGATAAGGTTTTGTGACTTTGCATGTGTTTATATTGGAACCTTGTTTGCTGAAATAATATGAATTTAGGTGTGTATGTTGATTTCGTGAGTAATTGATTTTTTGTGTGTTTAGATATTGATATAAAGTGAGCTGGTTGCTGTTAACTTCTGGAAATTTTTGTTTGTTTATTTAATTTGAAGGTTGTACAATGTGTTGTGGTTGCTGGATAATGGATTTAATTTGTTTTGATTGTGAATAAGTTGTTGGAAATGAATAGGGTATGTACATGATTTTAAGTTCAATTTTTTAATACCCTTGTTGTGTATTGTGAATTATGATGTGGGAAGTGTTGCTTTTGCTCTGGTGAATTCATCAATGAGAAATTATTTCAATTAGGAATTTTGTTTTTGTAATGCGTGTTAGGTTTGTGGGATGGATTGGTTTTTGTTCTAACTTATGCATACAAACATGTCAATGTTAGTTAAATATCTAAGCATAAAAGTGTGTATATATTATTTCAGAACACATTTATGGATCGTAGTTGGATGAAAAAATATTGTTTAGGCGATGAGTATAAGAACGGGGTCGAAGAGTTCTTACAATTTTCCCAAGCAAAATTTCCTAATCAAACAACTTTCTATTATCCTTGTGTTAAGTGTTTGAATGGGCCAACACTAAATATTGAGGAGATACGGAATCATCTTCATGTTTTTGGGATTTGGCAAAGATATACGACATGGACCTGGCATGGTGAAGTGTTAAACAAGCCAAGCGTGTCCACAAGAGATGAAGTCGATGTAGATATGGACGATCGACTAGAGGACATGATTCGTGATATTGGACAAGATTCTTTTCAGCGAGCACATGTGTGTGAAACTCTGTGCAGCGACAAGGAAAAACCTTTGTATTCGGGCTGCAAAAATTTCACACGGTTGTCAGCGGTGTTGAAATTGTTCAATCTGAAGGCGATAAATGGGTGGACTGATAAGAGCTTCACTGAATTGCTTAAACTGTTGAATGACATGCTTTCGGAAGGTAACACATTGTCGAACCGTAATTATGAAGCGAAGAAGATATTATGTCTGATGGGTGTGGAGTATAAAAAAATACACGCATGCGCGAAGGATTGCATATTGTACTGGAAAGAGCATGAAGACAAAGAAGAGTGTCCCGAGTGTAATAAACCATGCTACAAAAAGAAGGACGGTGATGATAGTTGTGATGATGTGAGCAAAAAAGGTCCTCCTGCGAAGGTGCTATCGTATCTTCCAATTATTCCAAGGTTTAAGTGATTGTTCACCAATGTAAATGATGCAAAGAACCTTAGATGACATGCAGATGATAGGAAATGTGATGGAAAGCTTCGTCATCCGGCTGATACATGAAAATATTGAAAGGGTATGTGAAGAATTCATATCGTCTCGAAGCATCTATTGTTGAAAGGATGTAACAGAAGAAGCCATTGAATTTTGTTCAAATTATTTGTCAGAAGCGACACCTGTAGGGCTTCCCAAGTCTCGTCATGAGGGAAGATGTGAAGGTACGGTTACACTAGGTCTAAAAACTAAGAGCATGAGTCGAGCAGAAGTGTTGCAAGCACATTTGTATATATTGAATAATATTGATGAGGTTGAACCTTACTTGTCTACTCACAAAAATCATATGTCAAGGCCAAAAACTCTCGAATGAATGAAAATTGGGTGTTGAAGGAGCATAATAAGACACTCATAACTTGGTTTAAAGAACAGATTTTGAGTGATGATACTGCTTCTGAGAATTTAACATGGCTAGCACATGATCCTAAATTTAATGTATTGACGTGGAGAGGATATGATATCAACAAATTTTCTTTTTATACAAAGTCACAGGATGACAAGAGCACCGTACAAAACAGTGGGGTTATGGTTATGGCTTCTTCTATGCATTTCTCTAATTCAAAGGATAAAAACCCCATTCTGGCATCCATAGCTTACTTTGGGGTCATTGAAGAGATTTGGGAGATCGATTATAATAAATTCAAAGTGTTTGTTTTTAAATGTAAGTGGGTTAATAGTAACGGTGGTGTACAAACCGATGAATTAGGATTTACGATGGTGGATCTTGACAAGGTAGGTTATAAGGATGAGCCTTTCATCAAGACAATTCACGCAAAACAAGTATTTTATGTCAAGGATCCTTCTAACAAAAGGTGGTCTGCGGTTCTCCAAAGAAGAAATATGCATGAGAGTGATGAAAATCAAGATTCAACACTAGATATTAATGACACCTTTTCTTTCTCAACACAAAGACCCATCTTCATTGATGAAAATGAAGTAGACAATGTATATGCCACTCGTGATGATCATCAAGAAGGGATATTGGAGGACATTCAAACTTGACTACCAAAGAATTTTATAGGTGAATGCATATTTGTTAGATTATCCACAATTAATATCTGTTAGATTATCTAGTATAATTATATATATTGATACATGTTTGTTAGATTATCTCACATTGTTTCTTATATTTGTTTGTTTGTTTAAACAGGCATCATATATGGCTGATCCATCCACATTAGAGTCCTCCAAAAAAAGGACTAGAGGTGTTACCACTACATCCCAATTGAAAAATAGACTTCTTCCTGGTCAGATGTTTTCTATTGAATTTAATCCATATATTGGGCGACCTCAAGGTGATAATACAGCCAGCTTCAACACTTATTTGGCGTACCTTGCACGAAGCAAGGCCTCCATTCAGATACCCAAATGGAGAAATGTCCCTAAAAAAACCAAAGATATGATATGGCAAGATATCGTGGTATTGACATTTATCTCTAGTTGTATGCATATTTGTATTTATCTTTATCGATCTTTGTGTGTATGTATTTACTAACACCACCATTTTGTTGTGTATTGTAGGATTTGTTTGATGTTCCCCCTGATAAAAAGTTTAGGGACCGATGGTTGTCCTATGCGGGTGAGCGTTGAAAGGACTTTAAGTCTAAACTCTCCAGAACATATGTATTTGGGCAAGGAGACAAAAATGGTTGCACAAATTCTTGTCAGAAGTATAATTTCTTTTCATAGGACATATGGAATGAGTTTGTTAGGAGCCGCACGGAATAAGAGTTTCTGGTTAGTTTGAAATATATTTTTTTAACTTGGCTAATATAATTTTTTACTTATTTTAATTTCTGGTGTGTTACGTTATTTGTAACAAAAAAAAAGAGAAATGGGAAAGGCAAATGCTACAAAGAATATCTACCCCCACCTATTGTCTCGTGGGGTTATGATAAACTTGAGAAGAATTTAATAGCACACAGAAGGAAAGTCTTACAGGAAGAGGCTGGAGATGCAGCCTTGGAAGACTCTCCAAAACCAAATTGGTATGAGCTATGGGTTATGGCTCGAACAAAACCATCAGGATCTTACACATCTGATGTTGTGGCCTCAGTTGCTTATAAAATTGTAAGTGTATCTGCCTTATTTAATATTATGTGATTTGTAACCAATTTAGGTCGACTGATTAAAGACCTCTGTGAGTGAATTTGGTTGTAGGAGTCATTGGTTGAAGATGAATCTCAGGGTACTTTTATTCCAACTGGACGTCAAGATATCTTGACTACTGCCATTGGAACACCCGAGTACTATGGTCGCGTCCGCACTGCTGGTCGAGGTGTGGGCTTTAAGAAATTCTTCGGAGGAACTTCACGCAGTCAGTCAAAGCAAATAGACATGGATGCCATGAGACATCAGATCATGCAGGAGGTTAGTCAAATGTTTGAAGCTAAGTTTGAAGCTTACAAATCTCAGCTCAAGTCAGATGTGGAATTCCAACTAAGTTAGAAGTTAGTGTCTTCTCCTAAAGCTAATGTGCATGTCAGCACCAATGGTAGTTGTTCGCCAGTATATAATCCTAAAGACAACATTTTAAAATACATTGGTCACATGGCTTTTGATCTTCTGGAAGGACAAGTTGGGATTACCTTGGAGCATGATGATCTTCCAATTTTTTACATTTTCGCGAAGGACTTAACGGACCTGTCGCTCGGTGAGGAGTTCTGGCTTGCCAATCAACACTTGCAATTATGGTGCACGTAAGTATTAATTAACATATTTATACATTTTTATTTCCTTTGTATCAATTATATATAATTAAGATAATTTTGTTTCAACACCTAGGTATCTGTATCGTATCTGTATTCAGAACAACATCAGTGATGTATATGGATTCTTGGATCCAACGTTGATGGTTGTCAAGCCCAACCCAAAAGAGCCTAATGCATTTTTTCAAACTTACATACTGGATAAGCTAATTCAGCAGGACAAAGATGTTCTCTTAGGACCTACTGGCACAAGTGAGTACATTTTTATTCATAGCATACGTTTTTCTCTCTGTGCTTCAATACACCATTATTGTTGTTACCTAGTAATCATTAGTAATTGATTGTCATTTGTCCTAAGCATAATCTCATAGTCTGGATATGCGCACTTTATCAAAGGCCAAACCTACAGGTTAAGCGTGTACTTGAGGGGTAAACTTTGAATTTATTTGTCATACTTGTGATGTCATATATGTATTTATCTTATATCTATAACTTATATTATTTTATCAGAGCAATGGTGAACTAAAATAGTGAGAAAGGTCTGGAAGAAGGAAAGAAGCCTAATTGGAACATACTCGCGGTAAGTAGTTTATCTTTATATGATATTTACATATTCAAAGCCGTATTAGTTATGTGTATATATAATTTGTACTAATTTATATTGTCATTTGTAGGGGCCTTACCAAGACAACTCATGGGCGTGTGGCTACTATGTTATAAAGACCATGTTGTCCATTGTCACAATGAGGATTACCTCTGGATGGGATTTGGTAATACAATATTTCATAACTTGTTAATCGTTCTTTTTGATACCTTACAATATTTGTAGTTAGTAATTAAATATGTTTTGAATTGAACTTGTAGTTATTCAATGGCCGTGGCATACAACCATATAGTGCTGATGAAATTGTCGAGCTTCGGGAAACTTGGGCACGCTTTTTTGTGACTAAGATTGAGGAGCAAAATCTAAACCCAGAACCACCAAGACGCCGAGCAAGAAAAGCAACACAACAAAAATGACATGGCGCCGGTTCATTGCATTGTTGACTCTAATTGCCTTCAACTTTTCTTGGATACCATGACTTTTGGTGGTTCTTTTTGATTAATTATGTTATTTACAGAATGAATAGGTTGTTGTGGGATTATTAGGGTGTTTGTGGTGGTTTATATATTTTGTTTGGCAGTGGAGTTTTGAGAAGGAACTTTTGTGGGGGTGTTATATATTCTATGTTTTTGTGATGGTTTTATATATTCTTTATGGCAGTGATGTTTGTGGTGTTCTGATATTGTTTATCTACTGGAAACAGAATTTAAAAAAAAATATTAAAAAAAAATACTTATCACGCCGGTTTTCATTTAAACCGGCGTTAAAACAGGTAATGGAATTTTAAAAAAAGTATTTAAAACATATCTATGGTGTCGGTTTTATATAAAACCGTGGTTAAAAGTAGTCTAATAGCGCCGGTTTTTGACAAAACTGCGGTTAAAAGTTACCTATGGCGCCGGTTCTCACAAAACCGCAGTTAAATGTCACATATGGCGCCGGTTTTCCCAAAAAACCGCGGTTAAATCTTTTTTTAAAATTTTTTAAAATTTTTTGTTCCTTTACGTCGGGGACGATTGTTCGTGAAGGTTTCCACAGAAAGACCCCTTGTAACGCCGGTTTTGTTACAAACCGCGATTAAAAGTGACTTTTAATCGCGGTTTATAAACCGGCGTTAAATGTTCACACTTACAACGTCGAAAGAAAACATGCCGGATTGAAAACCGGCGTTATAAGTCCAAAAAAACCGCCATTAAATGTGGTTTTTGTACTAGTAGCTCATGTTTCCCTTTAGTAAAGAAACTTAAATTAATACTGCCTCGAGTCCTTTTTATAAGAAGTGAATACGTGTATTTTATTTACCAGAAAAATAGGTGTATTCTTTTACCCTAATTATATATAAAAAACTTTAAACCCTTTTTTTTGGTACTCTTAACCCCTTTTTTATATATAAACTATTAAATTCTTTTTATATCCTTATTTTATTATACATACTAACGAGATATTCACTAGTTTTTCGTGCAAGTGGAATAATTTTTTGCATCAGTGACACCAATGGCACCATATTCAATCATTTGATACTATATGTATTTTAGGATTACAATTTAAATTGAAATAATAATTTAAATACTTTTCCTTAGTCTTATGAATTAGTGATTTGTTTCTTATAAAAATGGAAAGATCATATAGTACTTAGAGCAGTGCATGCATCTTTTTCTTCTAAATATACACCATCGTCATCGTCATATCAGATTACTTGACTTAAAAAGTTTCATGACAAATTATTATTGACTCATGTTTACATTTATTGTATTGTTATCTAATAAGAGCAATCAATTTGATATTTCAAATAATTTAATGTTTACAATATCAGTCTTTCAAGTTTTTTGGAATTAAATTATTTTCATTCAAGATACATAATCACTCTTATTTTTACTTTTTTATGTCACTGGTTTATCTTTCATACAGACAAATTTGATAATTGTTATAAATTTTAAAAAAGACTAATTCAATTAAAAAATATTTAGAGTATTAATTAATATAGGAATAATTTATGAGGGTTAATTAGATAATCATTTAAAACTTATTACAGCGACATCATAATCTTTGAATAATCCAAATTGATGAATGACTACTTACAATAATAGAGCACATGGCATACATAATATTCAAATTAAATGAAATTACTAACACCTAAGTTTTTTTAGTCAAAAAAACACACCTAAGTTTTTGCGCTGGTCCAATAAAAAACCAAGGCATCAAAAAATTAATGATGCTAATTTTCATTAGATAAATAAAGATAATAGAAAAAAGATTATCACGTATGTAGGCACGCGTGGTGTGCTTGGTGTGACACTGACCTTGATTCATTGTGTCGCGTCCATGATTCATTCATAGCGACTTAAGGAAAGTTGGTCAACTACATTTTCGTCACGTGGCATTTCATGGGCCGCAAAATAGGAAAACCAAAAACCAAATAGCATATGATTCGTTTCTGTTACTACGTTGCAACTGTGTTCGTTGGTACGTTCTCAATAATAGTAGTTAGTACCAGACAAATAATAATAGTACCAATAACACACACACACATGCCCACACCCTCACACACACTTGAGGTTCTTGTTGTCTGGCACTATGGCCCTCACCTACCAATCCTTGGCACCTAAGCCCATCCACCATTCACACGATTCCGTTTCTTTGTCTAGCTTCTTAACTTGTTTCTATACGTACCATGTTGTTGATCATATTCATTGGTCCTACAAGACGACTCCTTAATAACGTGAAAAGGGGGTTGTTGTGATGTGAAGCCACAAGAGAGAGCCCTTGGCCTTAATTTCCTTAATGGACTTGTAAATATTTGCAAGTTTGACTATCCAATTAGAACGAGGTACATGACCACCGCCATTATTGTTTTCAAGATGTCTTTTTCTACTCGTCTATTAAAATTGGTCTCATGCAGTTGCCGCAACACCGAAAACTAACACCTTTTTCCTGTTTCGAAACCCTCTTTCCCTGTTATTTTAAATTTGGTCCGACCACCTTCCTCCGACCGACCAACACCCGACTAGCTAACACCATAGTTAGGTGCCCCACCCTAATTAAGGCCGACCTGCTAGACCCCTTTTTTGACCTCCTTCGCCGTCGTAGCTTATGTAATCGTTGCTGATGTACCGACACACAAAGACATACTTTATGTACTGTAAAAATGCCCTTGGAATAATATTCAAATTACAAATGATAGACCTCAAAGAAGCCTATTTCTCTTACATGCACATACAAACATTCACGGTGAATCCGTGAATGTTCCGGGAAATTGATTAAAGTGAAAACTAGCTTGTTTAGTTTCATTGACCGTTGCTTCTCCGATAGTCCACTTGCAGAGCATTCAAATGGGTTGGTTTATTGTTTGTTATATCTGTGATGACTAGTGTAGGCGATACATCGGATCCTTGTGCTGGAATTTTTGATCTTAAGGCATGTTGATGTTGTATAATTTTTGGCGGCTTGAATTATGGACACTGGGGTAATGGTGCTGACTTGGGCTCACCTTGAGCCTTAGTTAGTGACATCAATAAAACTGTTTTTTGGCTTTTCAAAAAAAAGTGATACTCCCTCTTATCCTTATTATAAGGAACAA
The DNA here is from genome assembly GCA_037113605.1 of Calophaca sinica. Classification (NCBI taxonomy): domain Eukaryota; kingdom Viridiplantae; phylum Streptophyta; class Magnoliopsida; order Fabales; family Fabaceae; genus Calophaca; species Calophaca sinica. Next base: position 70,727,895 of record CM073730.1, read on the forward strand.
CACACTAATTCACACAGAACAAGAAAATATATTGAAAATAGTTTTTTCTAATTAATACTCTTTAAAAATTAATTTTTTTCCCAAAAATATCCCTTTATGAACCAATCCACTTACATAGGAAATAAATTATCTCATTAATATAAGTTTCAATATAAATAAGTATATAAATAAAAATTAAACATTTAATACATCTGAAAATTAATATTATCTCTTATAGTTATAAGAAACAAAAAAATGACTCTTTCTTTTCTTATAAAACAGACCGGAGGGAGCCAGTTAATTATAAGCTTTGCATATTCTAATTCCAGATTGTTACACGTTTTCCCCCCCCCCCCCAAAAAAAAAAATTCGAACACCCAACAACAGTCGTAGTAGACACGGCTCGATTAATTAGAGGTAACGAAATTGCTTGCTGAGTCTTAGTAGTAACACTTTTTTATTCCTCTAAAAGAAAATGTTGACAACTTTTTCTTAGATCAGACAATTGAGTTAGATATCTTTAATTTGTTCGGACTAAGCATGATCCTTATATACAAACCTTCTTATATAAGTGCTTTTGCTTTCCAACATTATTGCTCACTTGATGTTTACTTTTTTTTATTTTTTGTTTTAAAAAATTATTAGCGCACAATAAGCTTTGCCTCCAAAAAGTAAATTTAGTCCTCCCTCATAATTTCTTCTATAAATCATTTTTTAAATAAGATTTGCTTAATTATCAAAATCAGAAAATTTAATAAACTAATTTCAAGTATTTTTTCCGTAAAACAAAAGTAAGGTGCTCAAAAAATAGGTAGAAAATAGGGGTGTAAACGAGTCCAGCCGAGCCGAGTACTTACAGCTTGAGTTTGACTTGTGAAGGAAATGTAAATCTTAGACTTTGCTCATTTATGTAATCGAGCAAAACTAAAAGCTTGAACTTGGCTTGATAGAAAAAAGTAGAGCTTGGTTTGGCTTGTTAAGCTTATTTATAGCTTAATTATTTTTGTATTTATGAAAAATTTCATAAATTATTTTTAAAGTTTAATTAGTTAATAAAAATTTTAATATTAAGTGAAAATCTATAAATAAAAATGTATTTAACATGTGGGATCTGAAATTCAAAAATATTAATCACTTCTCAACCAAAATGAATAAAATATAAAAAGTATTTAATTTTGATTCCTAAAATAGTGTTCTCGTTACTAGAGAATATTAAAATTCTATTTAGTAAACACTCAAACACTACACTTTAATTGAACATGTTTAAAATTCTTTTAAAAATTACATTTCGTTACCAATGTGGTGTTGGTCGAGTGGAGGTGACTTACAAATTGGGTAGGGAGAGCGAAACATTGAGAAACAAATATGCAAACACTATTGGAGATTTACGAATGGGGGGAGAGATTTGATGAAGGAAGAGACATACTCATTCATAATAAGTGTGTGTGTATATATATTTAGTTAATAAAATTTCATTGAACTATGGTGACGATAAAGATACTTAATCGATGTACAATGTAGGAAAGTCGAAACGTGTCTTTTCACACGATACTTAGGAAAATTGTTTGAACTAAATGCAGCAGCACAAGCGATCGCATATTTTCAAAATTCAATGAATTACATGTAAAAAACACGAAAAATAAAATATAAATTCAAAACGACAATTATACCCTTAAATGAGTTATTCATGAGCCGTTAATGTGAAGCCTATAAAGCTTGGGTTTGTCTCATTTAAATAATCGAGTTCAATCTCAAGCTTGAGTTTGTTTATTTAATTAAACAAACGAGCTTGACCGGACATTTAACGAGCCGACCTCGAATAGTTCACGAATAGCTCGGCTCATTTACACTCCTAGTTGAAAAGATTTCGTACCTTTGGCGCTCAATAATATTTGTTATGATAAAACTACTCGCTCATTCTTCGAGTGGTGGCCTTGAGCATGAGCGGGATGAGCGACTACCCAAGGAACCATTTTTTGGGGGCACCAAATTTTTTATGACTTAGTAGTGTATACCATCATTGTAAAAACTGGACCGAACCGACCAGTTGAATCGGGAATCGATCAGTTCGGCGATTAGTTTAACCTGTTTGAACCGCAATATGGTTGAACCGGTCAAAACGGGTTGAACCGGATTGAACAGCGGTTGAACCGCTAATTGAACCGATTGAACTGTTTAAAATGAATTTTTTTATCTTTTATTTATTTTTTCCTCAAATATAATATTTTTTATTTTTTATTTATTTATTTATTAGTCATCCAGTTTAACAATGGTTGAACCAATTAAACCATAACCCAGAGGTCTCACCGGTTCGATCTCCGGTCCGGTTTTTAAAACATTGGTATATACATTCGAGAATTTGAGGAAGAGGGGTTGTCTCATTGTTTCTATGTGTAGTTTGTGTGGCAACGGTTTCGAAACTAGCCTCCATTTATTCTGTGATTGTCCTTTTGCTCAAAAGCTTTGGAGTTGGCTTAGTGGCGTCATGGGCGAGCAACTTGACACTACCTCTATCCATGCTATTCTTAAAATTTGTGAGAAATCTTGGTCTTCCCAAGCTGCAGATGTTATCCTTGCTGCAATTATTAACATAGTTTGGTGGATTTGGAAATGCAAGAACATGATCCGATTTGAGAACACAAGAATTCATTACCATTCTGTTATTTCTGCCATCTCAGCCGGTGTCTCCTTGACTGGTCGCACAAGTAAGGGTTGCATCTCTTCTTCTTTACAGGAATTTGTGCTTCTTAAGGCTTTCTCAATCGACGCAAAGCCTAGTAAGGCTCCTAATATTGTCGAGGTTAAGTGGATTCCTCCACCTGGTTCCTGGATTAAGTGTAATACTGATGGCGCCGCTAGAGGAGCTCCGGGTTATGCTGCCTGCGGGGGCATCTTCAGAGATAGAAGTGGAGCAGCGTTAGATTGTTTTCTCTTAACATTGTCATCACTTTTGCTTTGCATGCAGAGCTCATGGCGCCATGGTTGCTATTGAGCTGGCTTACAAAAAGGGTTGGCATAATTTTTGGCTGGAATGCGACTCACAGCTTGTTATCCTTGCTTACAATTCGGTCCCTATTGTTCCTTGGCAGCTTCGGAATAGGTGGTTAAACTGTATAGAGCTCACTAGAAAAATGGGTTTTAGAATTTCGCATATTTTTCGGGAAGGGAATCATTGTGCTGATAAGATTGCCTCTCTGGGGTTAACAGTGTCTGGTTTCCATTGGTGGGATACGGTTCCTAGAATAATTTGGGAGGACTTTTCTAGAAATAGAGTGGGTCTACCAAATTATAGATTTAAGTAGTGTTCACTCTGGGTCTAGTTTGGCCTTCTCTTTAGGTTTTGATGTGCTGCATATGATTGTTAATGTCTTTGGTGCCAACATAGTTGGGATGATAGTCATTATAGTGATGCATGTGCATATCAAACCTTGTTTTGGCCTTTATTTAGGCGGTTTTCGCTTTTTTGATGTTTTCTTTGTTGCTCTGGTACATGGGTTTTGGCCTAGTCCCCCCATGTTTTTTGTTTTCTTTTCTCTTTTTGTTTCAATAAATTTTAGGCTGGGGTACTCTTTTTCCTTCTTGGTGTTTTTTCCCTAAGGTGGGTTTTGCATCAGAAGGTTTTAACGAGGCCTCCTCCTTTCTTTTGTAAAAAAAAAAAAAACATCTTCAAGAGCTTATAAGAAAAGGGAAAAAAACATTGGAAAGATGTTTTAGTTAGGATAATTTTTGTTGTTAGATATCTTACTCGACAAAATTTAGCTTTTCGTGAAAAAAATGAGAGGATTAATGTAGAAGACAATGGGAACTTTATTTCTCTTGTTGAGATAATTGTTGAATAGGATCCTATCATGCAAAAGCATTTTGATCGCATGAAGCATAATGAAATTCGTTATCATTATCTTAGTCATAAGATCAAAACGAATTGAGTAATATGTTAGGTAATGAAGTTAAAAGTGCAATAGTTCAAAAAATCAAAGAAGCAAAATACTTTTATGTGATTTTTGATTGTGCTCCTGATGTAAGTCATCAAGAACAAATAACTCTCATATTGCGTTATGTGGATGTTTCTACAAGTCCAATAAAAGTAGAAGAGTTTTATGGTAGAATTTTTGAATGTTGATGATACAACTGGACAATAATTGTTTGAGGAATTACAGAATATTTTAGAAACTCTTGGTCTTGATATTAATAATGTGAGAGGACAAAGATATGATAATGGATCAAAAGTGAATGGTAAACACTAAGGTGTACAAAGAAAATTATTAGATATAAATCCTCGAGCATTATACACACCATATGGTTGTCACAGCCTTAACTTGACCCTTTGTGATATTGCACAAATTCTTGTACTAAATCTAAAGATTTTTTTGGAGTGTCACAACGTATTTATACTATATTTTCTCATTCAACAAAACGTTAGAAAATTATAAGAGATAATGTGAAAGTTTTAACTATTGAACCATTGTCACAAACACGTTGAGAAAGTTATGTGAATAGTCTGTGTCCAATTAAAACTCAAGCTTCAACTTTACTTCAACTGGTTGAACAAGATAATTATCCAAAAATTAAGAGTGAAGTTGAATCTGTGGAGATTGGTGTGCCTTAAAATCATGTTGGAGATCATTGGAAGTCATAAAAATGAGTTTTCAACAGGTGTGAATCGAATCATGGATCTTTGGAATCGATTCATGATGTGCCTTGGAGCCTTGGAGAAGTTTTGGACTTTCTGTGAATCGAATTGAAGGAGTGCGAATCGATTCACTCACTTAGGATCACAAAAACGCGTAAGATTTGTACATGTGAATCGATTCACACTTACTGGTGAATCGATTCACCACTGCTGTTTTTAAATCAGAACGTTGTTTTTCATCCTGTAACGCGAGCAGTTTTCTAGGGTTGTCTGCAGCCGTTCTTGTGCGTCTTTTGTGAGGTTTTAGGGGCTGGGAACACATTCAAACACCTGGGGATCTTAGGGAATCATAGAGTGAGGATTGAAGGCTTTCTCTATTGTTCTTGAGAGCTTTCATTGAGGGAGTGAGAGTTGGGATTGTGGGAACCTTTGGGGCTGTTCTTCTTGAACTGTTGGAAGAGAGTTTTAGAACAATTGTATTCTCATTGTAAAAGACTCATTGATAGTGATACGGAGGGATGCTCTCTCCCGCAGACGTAGGCCATCTTATTTGGGGCCGAACTGCGTAACCAAATTGCGGTGTTTTCTTCTCTATTCTCTACTCTCTTTTGTTTGTGTTATTTTCATTGCACCTTATTGATTGTTTGGTTGCTATTATTTAGTCTTTGGTTGCCGTTGAAGGTTGTTCCATTATTTTCTTGTTCGAATCTCAACAGAATCTTTAGCAGCTCATAGAATTGGAAACTTTGAGTTTGTATTAGCTATGGTTATTTGATTTGAGTTGTTAACTACTGTTAATTGTTAATGAAGTTACCAAAAATTTACAAAAAAAAAAGACATGCGTATTGATGTGGCTATAGATTTAGTAAAATGTTTGATTAACTACTTGGAAAACTATAGAGAATCTGGATTTACAAATGCTATTGTTAGTGCTAAAAAAATGCGAATGAAATGAAAATTGAATGTGTGTTTGTTCAAAAATATTAAATTCGTTAAAAAAAACACTATGATGGAAATTCCTTTGAATGCACACAACTGAACCTTGATTCTGTTGAGAAGTTTTTTATGATTCATTATTTCTTATATTATTGTAGATCAATCAATTGACTCACTTACTAAATGATATGAGCAGTATAACACATATGAGAAGATTTTTTTTATTGTTGTTTAGTATTGAAAGGCTTAAATCATTATTTGATGAGGACTTGAAATCATGTTACAAACATCTTGAAACTTACCTAAAACATGATAATTCTTATGATCTTGAAGGTGAAATTCTATTTAAAGAATTCAAAGTCATTAGAAAGGTTTTAACAATTGAATAAATTAAATCAAGTTATATGATATATAATTCTTTGAAGACATTTAATTGTTTTTCTAATGCATGCATGACTTATAGAATAATATTAACTAACTATCCATGTTGTTGTTGCATCTGCTGAAAGAAGTTTTTCTAAATTGAAATTCTTAAAATCATATTTGCGATCTACTATCTCACAATAGATTAAATAGTTTTAATTTGATTTGTATTGAAAATGATTTTTTTAAGAACCTTGATTATGAACGGATTATTAATGATTTTGCAACAAAAAAATACAAGGAAAATAATATTCATATAATTACAAGTGTATCTTTTTTTTTTGTTCGCCCAGGACACCCAAAATTTAAGGACCAAGTCTTTCATCCTCCAAAAAAAAAACTCTTGAAAAAAACAAACAAACAAACTGCAGTGCAAATTGAGCAAATTCGTCAAAAAAGAAAATAACATACAAACCATAGTTGTTAAAACTGGATCGGCCGGTCCGACCGGTTGAACCGAGAAGCGGACCCCTGTCCGGTTCGATTAAACCCGAAAACCGGACTGCACAAGAATCAGCCTAAAAACCGAAAAACTGGTAAAAAACCGGCCAAAACTGGGAAAACCGGTCAAAACCGGGAACCGGTCGGCTCTGAAAAAAGTTAATTTTTTATTTTTTTTAAAATAGTAAATGACATTATTTTTGACACATACAAAATTTTTTATCATTTTTTTATATCAATGGATTAAATTAAATATTATAATAAAATTTAAATTTAATTTATATATTAATATTATTATGAAACTACTTACTATTTGTGATTATTGAATATTAGAATGTTATTATAACATATTTGTTTTAGTTTAATATATAATTTTTGCATATTATATGATGACTTATAACATAGTTTAATTTTTTGTGTCGTGATGTTATAAATATTATGTTATTATTTGTTTATTAGTGTTTTATATGTTATATTAAAAATCTTGAAAATATAATTTAATTCATTTTTGGTCCGATCCCGATCCGACTTTTGAACCTTGAACTAATACTTATACTAATTTAATGTCCTGTCCGTTTTCATAACTTTGATACAAACTGAGAAAAATAAGCATACAAATTGCGGTGCAAATCGAGAACAAATTAAAAGTGGACAATTACTGTAATATTCATTCATTCATGTGAAAAAATTACGCGCTTGGCTAGCACAGTTACGAGCTAGCTGTGCGGCACAGACTGAAAAGGCGTAACAAAACGGGTACAATAGGAATTATAAAAAATAGAACAATTATTGAACCACTGTGTATATAAATAAGCACACAATCCTCACAAACACAACCCACACTCCATCCCTCTTGGTTGCTGTTCCCAAAAAAAAAAGCACCAAGAAATGGAACGACGGCAACCGTCGCCGTCATCACCACCATCGCCACCGGCGCGCATCATCCTAGGGAAATACCAACTAACGCGGTTCCTAGGGCGCGGAAACTTCGCGAAGGTGTACCAAGCGAGGTCCCTGATAGACGGTTCCACGGTCGCCGTGAAAGTAATCGACAAATCCAAAACGGTGGACGCGTCGATGGAGCCGCGAATAGTTCGCGAAATCGACGCCATGCGCCGCCTCCAACACCACCCAAACATTCTCCGAATCCACGAGGTTTTAGCCACGAAGACCAAGATCTACCTCATCGTCGACTTCGCCGGCGGCGGCGAGCTCTTCGCCAAGATCTCCCTGCGAGGAAAGTTACCAGAATCCCTCGCTCGGCGCTACTTCCAACAGCTCGTCTCCGCACTCTGCTTCTGCCACAAAAACGGCGTCGCTCACCGTGACCTCAAGCCGCAGAACCTCCTCCTCGACGCCGCCGGAAACCTCAAGGTGTCCGACTTCGGCCTCTCCGCGCTACCGGAGCAACTCAAAAACGGCCTCCTCCACACCGCCTGCGGCACGCCGGCGTACACCGCACCGGAGATTCTCGGCCGGATCGGATACGACGGATCCAAGGCCGATGCCTGGTCCTGCGGCGTCATCCTCTACGTTCTCCTCGGCGGTCACCTTCCGTTCGACGATTCCAACATTCCGGCGATGTGCAAGAGGATCAGCCGCCGGGATTACCAATTCCCGGCGTGGATCTCTAAATCCGCGCGGCATTTAATATACCAGTTACTCGACCCGAACCCGAAGACCCGAATTAGGTTGGAAAACGTGTTTAAGAAATCGTGGTTTAAGAAATCGTTAAGAGAGGAACCCGAAGAGAAAGTTTTCGAATCAGATTTGTATAATAAGTACTGTTGCGACGGTTACTACAATAAGTTAGGGATGAACGCGTTTGATATAATATCGATGTCGTCGGGTTTAGATTTGAGTGGGTTGTTCGAAACGACGTCGGATAAGAGGGGTGAGAAGAGGTTTACGTCGAGTGAGGAGGTTGAGGTTGTTGAGGAGAAGGTGAAGGAGGTTGGAGGGAGATTGGGGTTTAGGGTTGAGATTGGGAAAAATGGGGCAATTGGATTGGGGAAAGGGAAAGTGACTATGGTGGTTGAGGTTTTTAGGATTGTGCCTGAGTTGTTGTTGGTGGCTCTAAAATTGGAGAGTGGTGGATTGGAGTTTGAGGACCTTCATTGGGATGAATGGAAAATTGGACTTGAAGGTGTTGTTCTTTCTTGGCATAATAATGAATCAAACTTGTCTCTGTGATGTGATGATGTTTGACTATGAAAGGAAGGAACAATGAAGTGATGAAATGAACCCACCATTCAGTCATCACAGTTTGCTTCTATCTTCAACTCACACAAAAGATACCAACAAACATAAGTGCAGGTTACTCATGCTTGTACTTTAATACACACTTTTGTTTTGTTTTTTTGTAATTTTTAGTGTTACTGGGTGAATTTGTTATAATGCTTTGTAGTTTCTTTCAGGAGACAGTGTTCACGTTTGTACATGGAAAGAATAGTTGGTAGTCTTTCTGTTGTTCGTCTTGAATCAATAACATTTCTTATTGTTAATATTCGCTCATTTGCTGGATGTGTCTTCGATCCCACTATTCTGGTATTTCATATCTTGGGTTAGGAGTATGAAACATGAAAACTTTTTTTTTTTTTTTTGACACAAACATGAAAACTTAGTTACCTTTGTTCTCCTATGGTGCTTTTGCATGCTTGAAAATCGTCTATTACAAAAGGCAATAATCGATGAGGCAAAAGCGGAAGAAATAAATAAAATAAACATGAATAAGGAGGCTAGGCTGTGTTTATACTTTATAGTTCCCCCTTTTAAGTAGTTAACATAAAATTTTATATTTTTTAAACAAGAAATGGCATGCGAAAGCATTACAATAATATAAGAAATTTCAAATATCTTAGTACCTTAAATCAATTATCTGCGGTACACAAAAAATTTATTAAAAAAAGAGAAAATAAACAAATACAAAAGTGTGGTATAGAAGTTGGCTTATTTAAACTTTTGGATCTTTCAATTTGAATTATGTACGGTTTTGGTTATTCAAAATTTTTCGAGTTAGTTAATTTTTTTATTTTAAAAATCACACAAATTTGATCACGTCATCATTTTTTTTATATTTAAAATTATTAAACTTCTTTTTTTTTATCTAAATATTTGGAGATTTATAACTGATTTGAGATATAAAATAATTTCTAAAGTTTGGAAATTAAAAATTTAGTAAAATCAATTATATATATATAAGATGAATTTTGTTATACTCCGTTATACCACGTATCACCCCCACAATTATTTCAATTATTTTATTAAAACAAGATCTATTTTTAAAACGAATAAGTTATTATCTATTTTTAAATTCAAAATCTATTTGAATTAGTTATTATTTTAAAACGAATTCTATTTAAATTAATTTATTACTTTTCAAATAAATTAAAATGTTTTAAAAATAAAATATGATAGATAATTTTTAAAATAAATTAATACGATTTTTTATTTATTTTTTGATTTTTTAATTATTTTGCGAAATATTTTATTTTAAACTTAAACATGTAGATGAATTTAATATTTTTAAAATAAATTAAAACAATTTTTTAATTAGTTTAGAAATTTTAAAATAAATCGAAATACTTTCATTTAAATTGAAACAAATTGATTAATTTATTATTTTTAAAATAAATTAAAATGATTTAAAAATAAATCTGTAATAGATATAATTAAAATTGAAATCAATTATCTATTATCTGTTATATGTTATAAAAGAAGGTTTTCAATTTTCAACTAACTTATTCCTACTTTTAAATTTTAAATCTTAGATATTAATTATTTAATCTATTAATTATATTAGCAGTTTCATGCCACGTGTCACCACTTAAATCATCCAAAATATTTTAATTTAAACGAGTTTTTATATTCAAATAAATTTGAAATTAATAAAAATTTTAAATCCAAAAAATCATTAACAGTCCTACTATTCAAAATTTATTATTTGTATTTTTTAAAGTTATTTCAAAATTTGATTTTAAAATATAAAATCGATAACAACCCTTCTATTCAAAATTTGATAGATATGTTTTTTAAAGTTATTTTGAAATCAATCAATTATCAATTATCAATCAATTAATTATATATATATATATATATATATATATAAGAATGTTTTGTTACTTTAGGTTATGTCACGTGGTAAGACTACATTCATTTCAGTTTAAAAATGAAAACAAATTCTATTTAAATTAATTTAATATATTAATTAATATATTTAAAACAAATCTATTATCTATTTATCTATTTTCTTCTATCTATTCAAAGTTTGTTATATCACGTGTCACCACCAAATTCATTCACGATATATTTTAATTCTTAGATATATTTTAACTTTCAAATTTCAAATTAAGTTAGTTTATTTTTAGAGTATAATCTTATTATGTTCTCTCTACACCTATTAATTTTATTATCTCAATAATTTATATGTTTTCTTTCCTTCTCTATCAATTCTTTTACATTTTTTCTCCATCTCTTTCAACTCTTCAACTTTTCTTTCTCTTACGTGTATTTCTTATTATTGTTTTTCTCTCTTCAACTCTTCTTCTCTTATTCTTTTTTATTTCTCTATTTCTCTCGCTCATTTATTTATTTTTGTTTCAGATGTTCTTTTTTTGTTAGAGGTATAAATAACAAGGTAAGCCTTATTTTTTCCCTCCCGTGATTTGCTTCAGAGAAAGATAGTTATTTTAAATCAATGTTTGGTATTGTTTTGGATATATAATTCTTATGGCATGAAATTGATTTGATGTACAATACTATGATTGAGATTGATTTTAATAGGTTTATTTTTTTTCCCGTTGTTGTGTGATGAATTATACTTGCCATTTTTAATGGTTTTTTATTGTATAAATTGTTTAGTTTTCTGTATTTATTTTCGTGATGCATATTTTTTTAATCCTTATGAATATTTTGTGGTTTTTATATTTTCTTGGTCTTTGTTTAATGTGAAAATTTCGTTCGTAAACAAGAAAAATTGAAAATCTCGGTGGTCCTATAAACTATAATTGTCATTTTCTTTCTATTCCAAAATGAAATGATAATTGATTGAAAAACCAATTTGTAGTGAGCATGCATAAATTGCTCAACATTAATCATTCTCTCTTTTTAAATTAGGAGATAAAATTTTACCAATATTTATTTTTTTATTCATAAAATTGAATTAGGTGAAATTTTACTTAGAATGAATTAAAGTGTGTTTTATTTAAAAAATATTTAAAATTGTGATTTTGACAATATCACTCAAATTTGTTTTTTTTTCTATTTTTAATATTTTAAATATCTTTCAACTCTATCTATCTATCTATCTATTATTATATTATTATAACTTATAAAATGTAAATTATAAATTATAGATGATTTAGACATATACAAAAAGTTTTATCATAATGTCAAGTGTGACTCTCACATTCATTCATAACAAATTTATTTTACTAAAGTTGAACTATATTTTAAATATTCAACCTCAAATTATCTGTTATTTTTCTATTATCTATATTCTAATATTTATCAATTATAATACTAAATTTATATTTCTATTATTATTATTATTATTATTATTATTATTATTATAATAAAAGAAGATTTTCAAATTTAAAATCTAGAGATTCGAATTATAATTATGATTATAATTAATGTTAATATATTTTAAATTTTAAATTTTAAAAAATTTAAATTTGAAATCTTTTATCTATTATATTATATAAATTTTTAAAATATTTAATTTTCAAAATATTTTATCGGCTAAATCGTTCCTACATTTTAAATTTTAAAATCTCAGGTATTATTTGTTTTATCTACTATATATAGTGTTTTACGCGCCACACGTCACCAACTAAGTCATAATTTAAATTATGGACCATTATTCAAAATATCTGGATCAATTAATTGAAAATTGAAAATTGAAAATTAGTTTCTATTTTTTATTGTATATTATTTATTTCTAATTTCAAATCTAGATATAAGAAACTAGAATTTCAATTAAAGCTAACTTATTTCAAATATTAAATTATTAAAATCTAATTTTGAAATCAATTATATGATATAAAATTTTAAATTTTAAATTTTTAGATAACTATTAATACAAATTCGAGATTACTATTCAAAATATAATCATCATTTAACAAAACTTCAAATTTAATTTCAAAATTTTAAGCTATCTAATTTGTATATTTTATTTCAAGTTTCAAATCTGTAAAACTTCTTCTTATAAATTAAATGTAGAAAATTTCATTTAGAATTTTAACTAATTATAATTCATTTCAAATATCAAAATTTTAAAAAATTTATTTTAATAGAGTTATAATTAAAGATAATTTATTTCAAATTTGAAATTTTAAAAATTAGTTTCAAAATTTATTATATTATCTATCTATTATCTATTGTGTGTGCGAGCTTGCGCACGTGCGTGCGTGCGAGTCTATGTGTGTGTTTGTGTGTCCTGTTTTTTCGCCTAAACCATTCCTACATTTAAATATTAAAATCTCATATATAATTTATTTTGACTACTATATATGATTTTTTTTTGCCACGTGTCACTACCTAAATTATTCACAATAATTTTAATGGAACACATTTTGATTTTCAGATATATTTCACATTATATTTAATTTAAATTATAGATTATTATTCAAAAAAAAAATACTTAATAGTACGAAAGAAGTTTTTCGTATACACACGAAAATGGTTTTTAAGTATATCATAAGGAGATCAAATATTAGCATGAAAGAATATTCATAAATAAATTACTATTGATGAACATTATAATTGAAATTAAATATTAGTATGCATTTATTTGAAAATTTTAGTTATTTATTTATTTTAATATGTACAATGCGTGGCATGAATCATTGTATTATAGATAAGTTTTTTTTTTAAATTATAAATAAGTTTTTATAGAATTTTAACGGATATTTTCAGTTTTAGTTCTTATTAACATTTTCTATTAGAGTTTGACTTTGCCAATTAATAGAGTAAATTTTAAATATTGGACAATATTTATATTGGTAATATTTATATCTAATGACACATACATATATATTTTTTCTTTATCTTTTGGAAATATTTTTGGCTATATTATACACAAAATGTGGATTGACAACCCTAGATTTCACCCGTGCATTGCACGGGTCAAATACGCTAGTTATTATTTAAAAGAATGTTTTGTTACATACTGTTATGCTAGGTGTCTACACAACATTTATTCTAGTTTGACTATTAAAACAAAGTCTTTTTAAATTAAATTATCTTCTTAAATTAAATTAATATACTGTCTATTTTGTTATTTGTATAAAATAAGGTTTTAAATTTAACTCTAGAGTATATTTCAATTTTGAATTTTATGATGTTTAATTATGAATTTTCATATATCTATATCTTTGTTTATAATACTATTTATATAAAAGAATTATATCAAGTGTCATCATCTTAATAATTATTCATAATAAATTTTAAAAATTTGAACATTAAATGTAAATAATATAAATGTTCCAACCGTAATTAAATTTAAATATATAAAGGATAAAAATATATTTGATTTGTCGTTCAATTTAAATTTGAACAATATTCATTTTAGATCTAAATTTAAACATTGAAATGATAATTATTTACTGGATGAATTCAAAAAATTCAAAATTAATAATATAGATTATTATTAATTTATTAGTTTAAAAATTAAAATTCTATTGTTTTGATGCTTGCTCTTTTTAAATTTTTTGTGATTGTAAAATAGCAATAAAAATTTTAAATTTAAAACACATTCATTTTTTTACAAGTTCGGATGATATTATCTTTTCCCCCTCTCTTATTTTATGGTTTTTTTAAATTTTTTTTTGTTCTTGTTTGTTTTTTACTGTTTCAAATACTTTTTATGTTGTTTGGCAAGGTTCGCCTTTTATTTTTATTGTTTTTATTTTTTTTATACTGCTTCTCATTTTCTGTTTCTTTTTCTTCTTCTTTTTCAAAATAAATACTTTTCTTTGAAAGAAACGGTGGATGTGATAAGACATGGCAGAAGACTCTAGATAATAATAACATGGCAGAAGACATGGCAAAATAAATACTTTTGTTTACCAACTCTAGATAATGGATAGTGACGTACAAAGCAAATTGTCTCACTAAATAAATATTGCTTTGACAATAATAATAATAATAATAATAATAATAATAATAATAATAATTTATAATTACTATTACTATTTCTGAAACATATTGTGTTATTATTATTATTATTTATTATAACTGAACAAATGGTACCTGAACCTATAAATTTAATATACAAATATTATTTAATACATTACATAATATATAATATTAAATAGTTAAAAATTATTATTTACGATATTGTGTCTATATAAAATTTTTAATAAAATTTTTAAACATATCTAGGCCGCACCCGTATCATGAATTTAAAAAATTTTCCGTATCTCTATAATTTTATATTTATTAAAAAATATGACTATAACACTTAGGATAATATAAGACATATATACATTATATTAGTTAGATAAAACTATATAATTATTCACATGTACATGTTGATATTCATATCTATTGAAGTTATTTTTCTAAAACTTTTGGTAGAAAAAAGTTAGAAAACATAAAAATAGTAGAAAACACCATAAAAAATTAAAAAATAAATATTATATAGTCGATACATGTGCTCGTGCCTTAGGCACGAGTTATTACACTAGTTCTTATAAATTGTGAGTATTTTTTTAGGATGATAAATTAGGATTTTAAAGGAAAAAAAATTAAAACCTTTTGATTTTGGGTAATTTGACAATTTTGACTGATGAGTTCTGACCGACAGAAGATTGTTTACAACAATTCAATTGATTCAATTTAAGAATATTTTAAATATAAAAGAGATTTTAATATTTTTAAATAGGAGGAAAGCAATGAACTTAATTATAGAAATTAAAAAAAGTCAAAGAATTAAATTTTCTTAAAAAATTATCAGAAGACCAAAGTAACACATTAATTATATATAGTAAAAGGACTAAAAGTAGAATTAAATCTAAAAAATTTGCTAATTTATATTGTATGCCATCACCAATTATTGAAAAAATAATTAAATTGTAAACGTTTGCCAAAAAAAGTTAAATTGTAAACAATAAATCTTCATACTTTACCATACTTAGGTTTTTTTTTTTTTGGTATTGACCATATTTAGGTTTTAGTTCTTATATAGTTTTTTAGTCCATCCAGCCATAAAAAAAATAGTACGACGGAACACCCACTACTATCGAGTAGGCCTACCGAGAGGATTAGTGACAGTCCTAAATTGCACGCAATTTTACCTAATCACAACTACTCAACTATCCATGAAGGAAATAATAGTTTAATTCTAGATCCTTTACCACTTCCGCCAACTCGCATTGACATTAGTGTTTATATTTTTATTCATTCAATTTTTTTAACGTATTAATTATTGTATTTTTTAATTATTTAGATTTTAATTTCTGGTCTTTATGTTTTTTAATTACGAAAATTTGTCTTTAAAGGATAAAAAATTAAATTAGTGAAACTATAAGATTAATTTATAAGGATCGCAATGTAAATCAAGTTTTTTTGGGTGCATTATTTTAAATGAAAAATCTAAAACAAGTGAAATTATGGGATCTAATACTTTATTTTAGCAAAAAAGAAAACGATCACGTTCTCATTGGAAACAATTTTTTGTTGCAAAATTAATTTATCTTAGACACTATTTAAAATTAATTTATCTTATTTTATTGACTTCTATAAGATAGATGTCGAAGAAGTACTATATGATTTGAATTTTTTAATATTTATAAATTTTTTTACATCAATTTGGTTGAACAAATTTGTTTTGCCCATATTATTTGGAAATCTTTAATTAAATTCTTATATTTCAAAATTTTGCAACCCGTACTAATTTCTTTCTGGGAATAGTTAAAAACACCCCTTATTTCTGCTACTATACACCGATTTCTCTGAAAGTTTATTTCCAAACGGCATATACATCTCCATAAATAAACTTCCTCTTTAGTTATTCTCTTTCTTTCTAGAGAATTTCTTAAATAGCATGTGCTCTTTGTTTGCATGCGAAAGAGTACAAGTCCCTCAATCAGGAGCGTTATCAGGAATATTCTTGGAGAGTGGCAGAGGATCATACACAGGACAATTGTCTTCCAACTTTCATGGACTTCAAAGCAAGCATAATGTTCCTTCGTTAATCAAATGACTTCGTAAAATCATAATTTTGGACAGAATCATCATGATCAACTCTATCCTGGATACGATTACAGCCTAAAAGATTCGTTCCCCCAGCACATCAAGTTTAACTTCAGGGCATATGAGTTGTACACTTGTCGCTAGAGATAGAAGAATGAATTGATTTTGTATTTTTGTTAAAAGTGAGTTGAACATAAAGTAACTTATGTTTGGATCTATTTACGTAAAAGTGAGTTGAATAATAGATTTAGGGCTAATCCTTATTTTCAAGAAAATTCCAAAGTTAGAATCTATTTTGGAGCTAGAATTGCTTTCTTTTTATAGAAGCCAAACACTTAAAATATGTGTCAAAATCAGTTTATGATTCTAAAATCACTTTTATCTCTTACAAAAGTGTATCTTTATATATAAAAGTTATTGCTAATGTGAAAGAACAAAAATTCTGCCAAAAAATTCAGCCTAAAGTAGAGGTAGAGTCATCATTTCGCACCATCCTAATTTCTTTCTCTCCCCTCTTTAATTTTTCCTGTCTCATTTAATTCTCATTTATTCTCTTTTTCTATAACTTAAAGTTGTTGCTAATATGAATGAACCAAAATATCACCTAAAAATTCAACGTAAAATAAGGGCATAATTGTGAAAAAAAAATTATTATAAATTTATTTTTAATCATTATGTGACGTGATTTTTGTCAAAATCACATTGTCATTCGTATTTAACTCATAAAAGTCCTTTTATAATTGATAATACCATTAATATTTTGCAAAAAAAAATGTGAATTGGTACAAAACACATTGTCATGCAATAGAATATATTACTTTTTGAAAAGAAAAAAGAAATTCTGTCACTCAAGTTTAATGATAAAGATCGGAAAATATCATACGATCAATACTTTTTTTGACGCAATCAACATTATTGTTATTAACCTTATAATTTCATCCTTTTTTAAATTGGCAATTTAATTTAAAACAATTGATAGTAATTTTGAACGTAATTTTCAAATTGAATGCACATTTAATCACTTTCCTTTACAATGCAATTAGCTAATTGGTATGTCAATGAAAATTCATTTCGTATTAATTATTAATTGTCATGAAAACGGAACTAATTAAAAAAATTTGTCAAAGGGTCAATGAAAACAAAACTGATGCAAATTGAAAACAAAATTAGTTTAAATTACCTTTTTTTTGTATTAAGTTTACATTACCTTTTATCATTCAATTCTGCCACATATCATGAAAATAATACTTTACGATGCATGGTAGTGGGGCCCTCTACTCGCCTTATATCATTTATCATTTTAACATAATATATAGAATAAATTATTAATAAAATTAGCGTCAAAAAAATTATTAATACAATTGATGAGAATTTATATAAATGAACATATATAAATGGTATTTGAATCAATCTCATTTAATATGATAACTGGCCACATAAACCTAATAAATGACAATAGCATTTATGGAAAGATAATTTCAATATTTTTTATATAAATTCATAAAAATTGTATCTAAATCAATTACACAATTTAGTCTATACTAAAATGATAACTTTAAAATTGAAAATTCCAAATTTATAATTATTAATGTACAATTGTTAAATTGCGTCAAAAAAAATATACAATTGTTAAAGAATTAATAATTTTAGACAATGTCATGTTAAAATTTTAAGTCAATGGAAATAAATCTAATTAGCTTAAACAAGTATATTTTATTTGAGAATAAAGAAATGTTTGAACCAATCGTCATACATATCTATTGATAATTTAAATTTAATTTCAAATATAAATTTCATAAAATCTTTACATTTATTTAATTAAATTTTTTAATAAAAATGATTATTACTAAACAAATATATGGTGTTTCGGAAGAAAAAAGTATGATATATTCAGGCAAATCACAGAATATATTTTCATATTAAATTTATTAATAAAAATAATTTTTATTTAAATAATATAATCAATGCTTTTTTTTACTAGAATATTCAATGCTATTCATCATCATATTTGATATTTTTATTCAATAACGTAACATTCAATCATCTATATATGACACCAATAAAAAAAATCAATATTATTTACACACAAAATTGCTGACACAGATCCCATGTTTCCATAATCAATACCTCACATCATTTGCAGCCAATTTATCTCGCAGAATTGATGTATTTCGCAAAATCAAAATATCCCCTTTTGAGTATCATCATTCAACGCAAAATCACTATTCTGCCTAAGTTTGGTATGATATGCAACTAAATAAGTTTGTAATCATTCCCTCTCTCTCAATTTTTATCTATCTTCTTTTCCCCGGAGCAGAAGTCATGGCCCAATTGTCACCAATGAGACACGCTGTCACCTACATCCAGAGCCTCGAACCTCCGATCGACTTTCATTCTTTTTCAACCAAATTCCACAAAACTGTTTTCGAATTGAAATGCTAGATTTTGATGGTAGGTGAGTTTTCCTCTGAAGAATCTGTCACTTTTACAAGATTTGATTCTTTTACATGTTGTGATGTGTTTGTATCAATTTGTTAACAAATAAGACTAAAAATGTAGTTTACAAAGAAATCTTTCAAAATCTGAGACAGGTAAGACTTACTTCTTTATATTTTCATGTCTCAAATATATGTTGTAAAATGAATTGCATATAGTTTATACAATAAGTAATAATTCTTATTTTAATGTTTAGGTGCTCAGTTAGATTGGTTCGATAATTAATGTGTTTATTGGATATAATTTGATGGCTGACACAAATTTAGGCAGAAAATATTAGTTTAACAACTTATTTCCCCGTGCATCGCACGGGTATATGTACTAGTTTAAAGAGAAACAAGAGTTAAAAGTTGATTTAAATAGCCAAGAGTTGCAGGCTGCTTCCTTGTTTCTTGAATTCCTTCCCAACCTCACACCATTAACTTCTGAACTCAGTCAAAACTTCATAAAATATTTGTTGCATTTGGAGAAAAGCAAAGTGTAGCCACCTAGAGTCCAGAATATCCAGGAAATTTATTTCAATGCATATTCATTCACTAGTTACGCCATATTGCATAAGTTCATGTCTATCAGGCACAGTTAATTAAAAGCTTAAGATGTACTACTTCTATCTCAAATTATAAACACTTTTTGACCAAAACACGGAGATTAAGAAAACCATTTAATCAATTTAATTTGTCTAGAAAGTGTGCTAGTTTTCCCATACTACCCTTCAATTAATGAGACAAAATCTTTAATACTCCACTTTGGCTTCTCATCTTCCCAAGACTATCTAAAAGTATTTTTGTAAAGAATTAATTAATGCATCTTGTAAATAGCAAAATGACTTATATTTTGGGACAATTTTTTTTGCAAAAGGGACTTATAATTTGAGACGGAGGTAGTATTAAAATAAAAAAATAAAAAAAATTATACTGAAGTTATTTTAATATAATCTTAAATTTTTAATTAGTTTTGTCCAACAGATATATAGTCATGAGAGAATTATTGTTCATCAACAAGGAAAATTGTAGCTAGCAATGAACTTGACATCACTGTCAACCCAAAATTTGAAAGAATTATTGTGTCGTTCCTTTGATTGTACCAACCTTGTCCATTCTCATTTATTTAATGGGGCACTTCTTTCTTTGTTGACACCCACGTTGCACTTAGACCTCAATTCATCACAACATGAAATCAATTCCCTGTCCTCGGATAGAATTTTTGTGTTGCTGGGTGCATCACAAAAACGGAAGGTAGTATTTATGTCTTTCCCTCAGCTTGAGCCCAACTATTTGCTGGCCCTTATTAAGCCTTGTACTGGATTCACATGGTGCCGTGCGTCATGTCAGTTTCACATTTTATTTTGGAATCTATCTAAATTTTTCGATAGGTACAATTGAAAAGCTATATTCCAATCAGCTCCTTATTATCATGTCACAATCTACAAAACATTGTTACTAGGGGGGGGGGGGAATTCTTTTTTTGTTTCCATATGATGACTGATGTAAACGGAGGACCAGAATAGGCCATGTGATTCGTTTATAAACATAGACAATGACAATAAACTGATGAAAAGAACAATTCAAGCTTTCTTTGCAACACTCTAACTTGGAAAATGAAAATGATGCACAACTTGGTGTAAATTTTTCAACATAACACAAAAGCTGTTTTTTATCAGTTCTAGTCAAACTGAGGTTGGAAAGTAAAATAAATTTTGATTGATAGAAGTAGAACTAAACATCTATATTTTTACTGAAATCATGTGAGCCAAAAACTAAAACTCAATTTTGACACTTTTTACCATAAAAACTAGAATTGGCAAAAATCAAAAGCAGAAGAAAACATACTTCTTTAGCTCTGTACAACTATCCATTATTTCTGCCTGCATCGGATAACTTTTTTTCCTGCTGAAAAGGAATTAAAAATTCATAAATACAAGACATAGGTGAAAGGAAGTCTCACCAAAAGATAGAATGCAAAATTACTTATTACTGGAATAAAAATGCTTAGACTTGGCCATTTGTATATGATCAATAATAACAACCGTCAGATTCAGGGACTCCATAGAATACGTGGCTATTAGAGTCTTAAACCGGGCTGAAATACAAAAAATGTCTTCACATTCGAGCTGACAACGACCGTAGAATTACACGCATATGACACTTTGATGATTGACAAAAAGAACTTGTTGAATAATAAGACTTGCTTGGCACAAGGGATAACACAATTTTCTGGATAGGAGTTCATTTTGATGCAAATGACACCAGAATGCTACTACAAAATAAAGGAGGCTGAAGCTATGACTACAAGCAAGTATTTTGACGACTAATGTTAGCTCTCAAGTAACATTTTAAATATTCCTGAACAATGAGGTTTACAAGATTAAAATCCTCCCTCCGGTGTAAAGCCAAATCTTCTCCAGACACCAAAGAAGGCAGCATGCAGAATCAATATCTCCAGCAAAATCATATATTATACATGGTTTATCCGATCATTTGCATATCAAATACCATCCAGGGTCAGTCACGTATATTCTCTTATGAAAAAAAAAAAAAAAAAGACATGCATTTTAAACACTAATCACCAATAATTAATCATATAGAAATCATTCATTGACACAATCACCTATGAGATATGTTTAGTTGGAATATATCTTTGACGAATTTTTACAAGATGAAATTTAATATTTTGATTGTGTATATACACTTTTTTTTCTATTTTCTTTTACTCCTATCCTCTTTTTCGATATATATCAAGTTACTTCTGTCATCGAAATGAAGAAAACGGGGAAAAAGAAGTTCGTATGGTTTCCGAAGAGGTCTTAACAATCTGATTCCCATTGCTAACCTTCAAGGAATACTCATAAAACTTGTTCCCATCCCAGAATCCTGCAAAACAACAGACGCCTGTAGTCAAAATTAGGTAAAATTCACCCTTTCAAATGTTGGAATTATTCTGGTGGAGAAAATGATCTTTATGAAATGAAGAGAAGTGTTCAATAACTGTGGAACAATATAAAATTAATATCAAATTATCCTATCATCATATTTCAGATATCCTAATACTTAGCCTCGTGGAAAACCATTACCAAACCAGAAAATAACATATTATTAAAGAACTTACCAGCAGTAATTGTAGATGCCAAGACTGAAATGCTCCAATTATAGCCTCAGCCATGTAGCCAATAAAGCAGCAAGCATCTAGCTCAAGATGAAAGCCAAATTAGGAAAGCTCCGTCCATGAACAACCACTTCTATTCATCTGCGAAATCATCTCCATCAAGCACATGTGAAAGTGCCAGCATCCACTCTTGCAGACCATGAGGAGCATCCCTCTTCACCATTACTTCTAGCCTGCCAATGGTCTTCTTTGAAACACCGAAATTCAGCAAAACATGTCCAAGAGCTCTGAATGTAAAATCATCTGGCTGAATTCCAGATTCTATCATTTCCTTGAAAGTCTCTTTAGCTTCCCTTAGCCTCCTATCCATAGAATACAAGCCAAGAACATTATTATAACTCAATAAATCAGTCAAAAGTCCTAGCTTTCTCATCTGTTTTGCAATTTGAATGGCTTCATCCAATCTTCCAATTTTCTTATACATACATAACATCATTGCATATGAAAACTCGTTTGCAATGTTGTTCTTCTTCAAGCTCTCAAATATTTCTTTTGCTTGTTCAACCATAAGTCGCTCAGTATAAAGATCAATCATACAATTAGAAGAAAATACAGAAGGACCTTGATCTGATGATTGAAGCAACTTGTATGTTTCTTGTGCTTCTTTCAGGTAGCCTACTTTAGTATACAACTTTATCAAAGAGTTATATATAGCTGGATTCCCTGGCAAGCCTGCCTTTCTCATTTCATCCGCGTAACTGATAGCTTTTTTAACACCTCCAGCATCAGCAAAAGCACTGATTAATACACTATAAATAATAACATCAGGCTGCACAGCATATCCAATCATCTCATTGTATAATGATTCTGCCATTTCCAATTGGCCTAACCTTGCAAAGCTTGATATCACAGCACAATACGGGATGCAATCACTCACCAATCCTGCCTCCTGCATTTTTTTCAGATAAGGTTTTGCCATGTGTGGCTTGTCAGCACTGGCCAAAATGTGTATGAGAGAACTGTAGCTACATTTGTCTGCAACAACACCAAATTTCTCCATACAATCAAACAGTTGACATGCTTTATCATAGCATTTCCCTATCCCATAAGCTTTAATCATCACATTAAGCTCAAGGACACTGAGCTTCTTCCTTTCTTTGCAGCACATAAAGACTTTCTCTGCTTCTAATGTGTGCCCTTGCTCGCCATATGCATCAATGTTGGCAGAATAACAGTCAGAAGTGATATTCCCAGCTAGGTGAAACCTCTTAAACCACAACCATGATTGCTCAAGCATACCTGATTCTATATACATCCTAGTCAAGGCAGATTGAGTGAATTCATCAATCTCAAAACCCCTTTCGTCCATCTCCCGTATGAGTTCTTCAACTTCTTGGACCATTTTCCTAGTAGAGTATGCATACAAGAGGGTGCGATAACTCACTAGGTCTGGCTCAAGGCAGGCCTCATTCATCTTTGCAAAATATTTTGCTGCCAAATTTATATTATTATGTTTAACATAAAGAGAAATAAGGATATTATATGTCCGTGTGTCAGGTGGGCACTGAAGCTCTTCCATTCTCTGCAACAGCGAATTCACTTCTCGTAGGCGTCCATGATTTCCATATAAGTGAATCATTGTATTAAATGTCACTGTAGTCGGCGCTATGCCTTGTTTGATCATCCTAGCAAAAATTTCAGACACCGCTTGAAGTTGACCGGCCTTCCCATATGTGTCAATCAAGGTATTATATGTACGTGAGTTTAAACAAATATTGACATGTGATACCAAATTGTCCACATGAGGAGTCCCAACTGTATTATGATCAATCCCTAATCTCAAAGGTTCCCCTCTTGACCATTTCCTGAAAAATTCTTCAGCTATTTGGAACTCCCCTGCCCTCTTGTGCAACTGAACAACAACCCCCATTGTGACCTCATCAGGTTCCATTCCTTGACTTTGCATCCTATGAAGCCAAACAAGTGCTTCTTCTTTAAGTCCACCTTTACTGTAAACATCAATCAAGGTTCCATATGTGGAATTCACAGGTTCAACCCCTTGTACATTCATTTCATTCCACAAACTCTCCACAAGGCTCCACTTCCGCGCTTTGCCAAGTACCCAAAGCATTATGTTATAATGAATCACGTTCAACTCATAACAACCATTCTTCTTGAACCACTCAAAAATCTGCAAAGCCTTCTCCCAAGAAACCTGTTCCTTCAAAATAATACTCATTTCCTTGTTGCTGAGACTCTCTTCCCACGGCCTGAGAGCCTCATCCAAATCCTGAATTGTCTTTAAAGCTTGTAGAATTGCAGGAATGCGTCCACCGTAAGATACCCATTTCGTCGAACACTTGGAGTGCACCTTGTTGTGCTTCAGAATAGAACCATTATTATTACCCCTTTTCTTTGGAAGCCCAGAGTCGGCATTTTTCTCCAAATTCAGTTTCTTTAGTCGAGATTTTGGGTCTGTACCATTGGGAGAATGAGGCAGTGGTTGATGTTGTGTGATTTTACTGGGACTGGAAATGGATGAAGAGTTTTCACGTGGAGCGCGAAGTGCAAGTGTGTTGGTGTCAAAAAGGTGAAGCTTCACCAGCATTTGCTTTCCAGAGGATTAACACAGAACAGGGGGATAAGAATTAACAACAGTTACTTCACTCACAAAACTTTGGTATGAATGATGTTGCATTCGCTATCGAATCGTTTTTTCATTTTCTTTTCTTTTATCTTTATATTTTTTTCTCAGCTTTTGTCCTTTTGTCTAGTCTTTTTTTGCCGTATTATCAAGTGAAGTTTGGGCCCCCTTTACATTGGAAAGTTTTCGGCCTCGGGTAATTGTTTGGAGGTTGCTTTCTGCACCCCTTCTCGATTATATAATTTTGTCCTTCCCAAATATGAAATACCCTCTCCCTCCCTCCTACCCAAAATCTCTGTTTCTCTACCACACCCCTCCCCCACTGGTACTTGTTCTTCTTTCTCTTCTCCCACCGTACGATGCTTCTTCTTCCCCCTCACTCTGTTTATTCTGCTTTATCGTTGTCATTGTCACGCTTTCTAGACCCATTTCATCCTTCGTTCTCCATCACAATCAAGGATGTGCGATTTTTGAAACTTGAAGTTTACAAAATTTTATTTCTCGAACACATTATATTTCAAAAATTAAATTCTATAATTTAAATTTCAGAAGTTAAATTTCGGAAACATAATACATGCAATTAATAATTTATTTTTTTTGTGTGTTTCATGATTAGAAATAGACATGGAAGATTATGCATCTGAGGTATATGAAGAAGTGGACATGTAAATTAATTGGATGACAGATGAAGAGATGTTTCACTTCTAATGAAGATTGTGAAGTAAATGGTAAATTTTTGTTTTTAAGTTATGAATATGTTAACATTATAACCCTATGCTTGTCACAAAAAACATTATAACCCTATGGTTTATATTTATTTTCAAGTTTTTCCTATTAGAAATGATTTATTGAATTGGGCTGGAGTTATTGGGAGAGAACTGATTTGTTATTGTGAGGTTAGACACAAGTGGCATAGAAAGGAAGAGTTAGTCTTGGGTTGTGAGAAATATATGCAATACAAGCATACATGGTGGGGAGTACTCCCTAGCTCATCGTCCCCCATACTGCCCCCATCCCCGACCATATACCAGCCATGAAGAGCTTTTCTCTCCCTTCCCCATCCCCACAGATCCTCATGTCATGGGGACCCCATAGCATAAATCTTGAAGAGATAAAGGGTTAGGCTTCGTTTTTAACTTTGAGAGGCTCTATCATCAAGTGTATATTCCCGTTTTAAAATCACGATTACGTTGAGGTGATTACAGATTTGCATAGTGATCCTATATGTATTCAAATCAAATGGTTAAGAGAGGGGGCAGATTATATTTTAAATTATAATACTTTGATAGCAAGTATGATCATTTCACATTTTTACCAATTACTTCCTTCAGTAAATGATTTTTTATTAAAAAAAATTAAGAGAACCATATGCAAGTACGGTCCATCCCACTTTCTCTTGTAAATTTAAACTTAAATATAAAACACAGTCTGCACCATAACACAAGAATATCCAGGAAATCACATGATTCAATCACTCGGGTCTGGAAATGCTGCTCATTTGCAATACTTATTGAACCACGCCGCAATGCTGAGGAAGCTTTCAAAGTCGGATTGTGGCCTGTCCATGAGTTAAACGAAACTAGATTATCAATTACAATTCTATTTAGACGGATGTGAGATGTTTATGTAAGATTTTGTTTACCTTTCAATTCCATGAACATCATTTGGAAATACGATTACTTTGACCTGTACTCCTTTCTCCTTTAAAGCCCGAGCATACTACAGATTTAAACAATACGGTTTTCTCTATCACGGTTCTAGTTTAGAAGGCAATGAAGCTCATAAATTGAGAGAGAGACAAAATCTTACTTGCAATCCAGTCGAAATTGGAACACGAAGATCTTGGGCACCTAATAGAAAAAGTGTTGGTGTTTTCACCTGCAGTACCATAAAAAAATATAAATCTGCAATGCCAGAATTTGAGAAGTATGAAATATTATAAACAGTGTTAGAAAATACAATAGGTTTTGAATTTGAAATGGCGGACCCATTAAAATTGAGACCAGCTCTCGGCTATCGTCAAGCAATCGAAAGAAATGACAAAGTAAAAACCAAATAAAGAGAGAAATAAGAATGAAATAAAATAAAATAATAAGCAAGAAAGGTTTTAGCGCCACTGAAAAATTAAAATAGTTGATGCATATTGCTCAAAATATTAAGCCCATCTATCCCTTGATGTCAAAATTGCAGGCTTGTAGTTGTAGGGATTACTGCCAAAAGTACTTGTGCAATTGTTAATTTATACTCATTTGGAGTGCGCTTAAAATACCGAGCAATATTAATGCTATTTTGGGGTACAGACCTTTGAGAGGTGTGCAATAGGAGACTTGCTATAAAATATAGCCAGATCCTCTGCCGAAGGTGCATCAGTAAACCTATCCCTGCCCTTAGTTCCATAGGTCTCCACAAAGCACCAATCAGGGATATCAGTTGTACCAACCATCAATGCAAGGTTACAAACTGGATTTCTAGCTGCTGCTGCAACAAACTTCTCTGGTGCCTGCAGCAATCAGAAAGACATTATAAAACTGTGAACAATGTTAATACATAACCCATAATAAAGTTGTGAAAGTGAGAAAGTCCAAGCTTTCAGTGGACAAAGTGACACCACTATTTAAGTAAATATTTATCATGCTAACCGGGTTAATTACTAATATACATACACCTTTTGTGAGATTTGTATTTCATTTTTATATTATCTAATTGCTTAGAGCAATCTGGTGTCATAAAGCTTCCACAGTTCCGCCACAGTGGGATCCAAGGAAGGGTAAGATCCATTGTAAGCAGCTTTACCTTGTATTTGTAAGAGACTAATTCCACAACTCAATCGTGTGACCTCCTAGTTACATGGAAGCAACTCTAACTGTTGTGCCAAGGCTCCCCTTCATATATCTAGTTGCTAAATTCTTTTCTACCATTGGTAAGCTACGTTTAAAGCCACTTAAATTTGAAGTTGCAACTACTGTTAAAGTCTAGTTGACGTGACAGTTTAGTAAAATTGCAAAGCATATAACCCCAGTTTCTTGAAAACGGTCAAACAATTCTGGACATCAATAAATTTTTGGATTCAAACCCCATTATTTCCAGGCGCATCTGTGACATAATAATAATAATAATAAATATTGTTGTTGAGTTGTCGATGCTGCTGTTGTAATAAAAGTAGTCAACTATTTAGAAAAATGTCTGCCACTTATAGAAAAGATATGCAGCCCTCAACATAACCTACTAAGTTTGTGACTGTCCAGTGTCCACTCTACAGCATTATGTGCAAAAGCCCTTTTGAAGTTATCTTAACAATAAATCCAAGGCTCAAATGTCACAAAATTTGAGTCAAAACTTGCAAAAATGACGAGATAAAAAAATTCTATAAAAAATACATGTATCAGAATTCAAAAGTTGCATTATGTGGACTTATTGCACCTGGCCAATCAAGTGGGTGGTCAGAAAGCCACCATGTGAACCACCAAGCACCGCAATCTTTGATGGACTGGCAAGTCCCGTGTTTATGACATGATCAACAGCAGTGAGTACATCATTGACATCCTGCATATGATAAACTAAGATCAAGATCTATCCTCATAAAAAAATAAGACAATAACAATATAATAATAGTTTTGGAGCTTGCTTACGAAAGAGCTGCTATAGATAGATAATACATAAACCTGAAAATATACAAATCAGAAAGGAAAAAAAAAAAAAAAAAAAAACCTGAGATCCAGCTTTCCCCGGAAGAGATTGTAAGGCTTCCTCACCAAATCCCAATGAACCTCTGAGAAATATTGTCTTGTAAGAAACTTGTAGAAGCACTAGTCCTAGACATTTCTTAAACTACGGTGGGACATCAAAGAGGATTCATGCATTGTGGGGCCATACTGGCTATCTCATAAAGGTGTTGACAATATCATTCTTTCCTAGATAAAAATATTTAGTATATTATGATTATGATATAACAAATTTGTTAGAATATTAGCTGTAGTCTTATTGCTAGTCGGCTTGGGATTGCACTAGTAGTACTAGTACTTGATATCTTTATTAGTGCCAACAGGGGCAATAGCTTAGGTCAGGTGTATTGAATCACACCATACTTGATCTCTTATCCTCTTTTACTACCAAAACCCTATAATATTAATACTTAAAAACCATATTATTAGGGAAATATTAAGCTTAAAAGGCTTAAGTAATAATTAACGATCTAGTGTAAAGAAAAACAAATGCTGTTGATTATGGTAATAACTTTGAGGAGAAAGCGGATAATTGAACATTATTTGAAAGATTTTTTATCCAAACACCTAACCTGCAATCCATTATTTACAAGAAATGTCAGTTCATGTCCCTTTCAACAATCACATACTACTCTAAGCTACCATAATAAAATTCAGTTTCATCAGTGGAAGGAGCCCCCGAAAGGTGACATTTTGAAGCTCTAATATAAACTAATAAAGGCTTGAATTTCTTCGCCGCATCCTATAAGTCATAAAAACAAGAAATTGAGAATTTCATGCCATAAGTTGTGCTTTTTGACAGAGATTAAAAGTTTATATTGTAAAATAAATAACTTTTCTATATCAAAATCAATCATTGAAGCTGGATGACTTTACCACACAATGCCAAAGCCCAACTATCAAGTTGGACCTCTATAGTCTTACAAGTGGCATCCAGAGACAGATTTCGACAGCTATCCCACATTATGGTTAGGAATTTTAAGAGACTTCAAAGAATGAGATCAAAACAATTATAGAAATGATTTTTTTGACAACCAGATTTAGACAATTTTCGCGACAACTTTCTAAGTGGTTAACACAGTTCAAATACGTGGTTAATTACGTTCAGTAAATCGTTAATAGATATATTAGGTGTCGAAACTCATTAACCATCAACGTAACTTCATTAACCACGAATTTGAACGTGATTAACCACGATTTCCAAGTGTTCAACTACATTTAGATCTGAACACCTGAAAATCGTGGTTAATCACGTTCAAATTCGTGTTAATGAAGCTACGTTGATGGTTAATGAGTTTCGACACCTGGAATATTTATTAACCATTCACTGAACGTAATTAACCACATATTTGAACTACATTAACCACTTAGAAAGTTGTCGCGAAAGTTGTCAAATTTTAGTTGTCAAAATAGGGCAACCTAAACAATTAAGCTTTGAACTGCATTGTTGACACATGAAAAGTACAAGTCTCTTTTACCATAATATCTTGCCAAGCAAGGATGGCAATGAGGTGCTCGTACCCTCGTACCTATATATCCATACCCGAACCCATTACACGCATTTTAGTTAACATGAATATGGTCTCCTCTAATATGTGATTTGACAAACTAGTGAAACATTAATGCTATATATTAACATTGTGATGAATAATCTGTAAAAAAATATTAAGTTTATAACATATAACTCAATTGAAAAAAATTATTCAAAGATCATTCAAATTTTCATTATGAAACATTACATAAAGAACTATTGAATCTAAATACGACATAATAAGGTAATTAACAAACACACTATGTAATGTTTCATTATAACATACTTATAGAACAACTAATTCTTAAACTAGAAGGAGCAGATATTAAGAAAGGGTATAGAGGTTTTACATTTTCTTTGAATTTAATTCTATGCATGTATGTACCAATCCAATACCCACACTCAAACCCATAAATTTTAGAACCCAAACCCATACACATTTAGCGGGTAAATACCTCATCTATCACGGGTAAATATTGTAAGTAACCCAAACCCATTTCCCATTGTCATCCCTATTGCCAAGGGTCTTACTTCTTTCTTTGCCGTCAATTCATTCTGCATTTATTTCCTCTCGTTCTATGCATGCCAGTTTTTTCAAAGGATTCTTGTACTTCAAATATAGCTTTGGTGGGAAAATGGCTATGGGGATTCCCACTGGAACCTCATCAACTTAAATGACAGAGAACTTTAGTCTCCTGAACTATTCTTTTGTCCTTTAGCCCAAATTACAGGATTTGGTTTCTTGATCCTTTTGTGGTTTTCTCAAACAAATATTTTTCCCCCAAATCCCAATTTCTAACTTATTCATTGAACAGAGCTACATCATGATAAAACCCTTTGAAAGTCCAAATCTCCCTCTAAAGTCAGGTCTTTTATTTGGTCTGTAGTGCTTAATATCATTAATACCAATTACTAATGATGTATTGCAAGTTTATAGGCCATATAAGGCTATTCCCCTTGATATGAATGTTATATATAGTGCAAGCTCAGAATCACAAAATCTCCTAGCACTGATCTGCATCGACTTGATGCTTGAGGATTTCGAGAAGAAGCTTCCCCTCCACAAAGATACAATCGCAGCCGGTAAAAAAATTACTACTTATATCTATTCAAGAACTGGCATTATGACTTTATTGCATCACTTCACTAAAGGTGGAGACTTGATAAGACCTGGAGCAACTCGTTTTGCTACTTCTTATCTAACTTTGGGCTGCTTGAATGATAAGAGGAGAGAGCTGATAAGAATGTTCACATCTCAACAATGGAAATCAAGTGTCTTTGCAAAGTCTAAGGATGGAGTATTTGTTGAAAATCAGATTCTTGATACTAAGGGATTTTGGAACAATGTTGTGAACTGTTTGAGGGGTGCCTATCCCCTAATTAGAGTGCTACGTTTGGTGGATTCCGATGAGAAGCCAGCCATGGGATTCATTTATGAAGAAATGGATCTTGCTAAAGAGAGGATACGAAATGCCTTCAAAGAAGTTAGTCGGAGGTAATACTTCTCACTTGTTAGTTGCTTGTTTTTAAGTTTTACAATAATTTATTTTAGACTTCGTTTGATTATAAAACCATTAATTATGATTGTTTTTCATTTCTTAGCTACACTCCCTTATGGGAAATCATTGACCAAAGATGGGATAGACAATTGCATAGGCCCTTGCATGCTGCGGGCTATTACCTTAACCCCATATTGCATTATGGTCCAAATTTTAAAGCTGATTATGAAGTAAAGAAAGGATTATATGATTGTTTGGAAAGGTTGGTGGGAGATAGGGACCAAATAAGTATCATTGATGGTCAGCTTGAGCATTTCAAAGGTAAAATGGGGTTTTTTGGTAGTGCAGTAGCTCTGTGTGCACTTAAGACCAAAACTCCGGCACAATGGTGGGAGTCTTATGGCGATGAATATCCAGAAATGCAAAGGTTTGCCATTAGGGTGCTAAGTTTGACATGTAGTTCATCCGGTTGTGAGCGCAATTGGAGTGCTTTTGAGAGGGTATGATTCTGATTTACAATTGATTTCTGATTTCCGATTTTGAGAGGGTATTATGTTTTAATTGATTTTATAATTATTTAGGTTCATACCAAGAAGAGAAATCGCTTAATGCAAAAGACCATGAATGATGTGGTCTTTGTGATGGTCAATTCAAAAATCAACAAGAAGAAGAAAGCTAGGAAAGCAAAGGATTATAGCATTGATGAACTTTCTTCTGATGATGAATGGCTTGTGGAGAATGATGAAAATTCAGATTTGGATGCTTCAATTGAGGATGACTTTGATCATGTTGAAGAAGATGTTAGTGGTGGTGGCATTCAAGAATCAGCACTTGGAGATGATTTGGAGATTCCTAATGCTATTGATGATGATGAGGAATGTGAAAAAGATGCAATCGATGAGAATGAAGATCATATGGAGGATGACTTTCCTGAAATTGGATTGAATGCTATCCTAGATATTTAGAATCGTAGTTTGAGCTGGAGTAGGATTAATTATAAAGTTGTTCGTTTGTTTTTGAAGTTGAGTTGTTTGTTATGTTTTCGATCTTATGTTATGATGATGAATGTTTTGTTATGATTTGCACTTATGGATTTGGTTATGGATTTGGCTATGTTTTGTTATAATTTGGTTCAAATTTGGCTATGTTTCTGTTTCAGATTTGGTTCTGTTTCAAATTTGTTATTTGTTATACTTTGATTTTTCATATTTTCATATTTTTTTTCATATTTTAGAGGTTACGATTCTACGATTCTACATTACGATTCTAGTCCGAGTCACGATCTTACTATTTGTTAGAATCTTACGAGTCGTGTTACGATTCTCCGAGTTACGAGTTTTCACCCTCTTTCCGTTCCAAGTCCGATTTACGTGTTTCACAACATTGAGTGTGAGAATAAGATTCCATCTCTTGATCAAACACTATGTAAAAATCAACAGGAAAACGATGCAACACATAAAACTTATGATGAATTTAAAATGCTCAGACACCAAGCAGGATATTATTTACCTGTAGTTTACAATCAACAAGCTATATCCAAGTGAAGAAAGAAAAGCCAATGACTTTGAAAAGCTCGACAATGAGACAGAGTGTGGTCCCCCGTGAAGGACCACAATTAGTGGATCACATGTGTCAGTTTTCTTAGTTTTTGATGACACAAATATAGCTTCATAAGGTTTAGAAGAACCTGAAATTTAAGTTGAGATAAAAAAAAAGGAAATGAAAATCAATTTTTCAAGAAAAAATCGAGTATAACATTACATTGTACAATTAAACAGTATACGGATAAAATGTTTTTGAATTTTTTGTCAGAATTTATTTTTTTGATAAATAACTAAAATCAGCTACCATTTTTATAGCACTAGGTATGATCAAGATCATCTAACTTCAATAATGCTTCTATGTTAAAAGTTTTTTCTTGCAAGTTTAGGCATACTTAACCATGCTATTCATAAACAAAAAAGTTTCAGTTCTACATAAGTTTCCCGTTCTTCATTTTTTATTGTTTTCCACCTTATGATTCATTTTTTTTTTCCTAAATTTCCATTTCACCACCTTTATACGGGTGGTCCTTTTATTTAATAGAGCTTATTTTTATCATCTTCATGCAATATACTTTTCTTTTTTCCCTTTGCTCTCTCGATGGAGGGCAGTAGGAACTAGGAAGGGACAGCAGAATGAATAAAATCTCTTATATGACACACTACACAACTGTAGACATCCAAGAAACATTAATTTGTGGGGTTTCTTCCTTGAGTGGTTAATTGGGTCTGTTGCAGAACAATTACTGATACCATGCCCCACATAATATCATCGGTTGTTTACTCTATAATCAGAACATAAGAGTTGCATTAAGATAAATCTGTGCATTTAATCTAGCCTAAAGACCCAAAGTAAGGGTTAGCATAATTATTTCTTCTTTATTGAAACTAGGAGTAGATTGTGCAACTGATTTTGTACTATATTGATTTTGATTTTATTCCCTTGTATCTCATTAATTAGGATAGGTCCTATGGAGTCTATATATGGTGTATTGGTTCTGTAAGTTTGAATTAAGCGGAATACAATTTATCAATTCCTCCTCTTTTCAACTGTAAGCCATACCTTTAGTCGGGTTTTCAGAAGCATCCTTGACCGAGATCGTCATTACACTAAACGTAAGAGAGGACAACAAAGATCTTACCTGTAGCCAAATTCCAATGATGCACTTTTAGCATATAGCATTCTTTTTTTTT
Source organism: Calophaca sinica (assembly GCA_037113605.1). Lineage (NCBI taxonomy): Eukaryota > Viridiplantae > Streptophyta > Magnoliopsida > Fabales > Fabaceae > Calophaca > Calophaca sinica. Next base: position 70,762,230 of record CM073730.1, read on the forward strand.
TCCAAAAATAATGCATACAAATAATCCCAAGGTACATTAACCAAAACCTTGTCAGAGCATTTATATATGGGATTCGATACATCTGACCAACTCCATTCATTATTATCAGCTTCCTTCTGAACAAAGGTTCCATACTTGACTTCAGGAACATCTACAGGACTGCTAGAAACTGCATAAAGTCAAAACAAGTTAGAATAAAGTAACACATCTTACTCCAATACTACAGGTCAAAGATAAAATGAGCATCTAATGTTACCCGCAAAAATATTGTTCCCATGCAACGTAAGGAGGCTCCACGAGAAATTTGAGTCAGCAGGGGTTATCCGTAATATTTGTCCACTATATTTGATGAAAATGTAGAGTTTAGTCATGATGATTTGCATAATGGTTTACACAAACATAACAAAAAGTATTCCTACTGTTATAGTTACCTTACCTCAACACATTGACAGAAAGTAAAACTTGACTGCTGTGCCAGACAGAGGGTATAATCAAAGTGTGGCCATCAGAAAGCCATGGATCACTAAGGATACTTGAACAGTAAAGCCCAGGGAAGCTGCCATCCTCAGCACACATCACAACTGGTATCTTAAAAAAAGTTACAAAAAAGTCACAATTTTATTAAGAAGTTTGATTGAAAAATAAGCACTCATCATGTAGCAAACAAAAACAAAATGAAAATTACCATGCTCATTTTATAGCTTATTTGGAAAAATAAATTATTACAAATGAGTTCAGTTCAGATGTTGGGTCATGAAGCTACTTCAGCCACATGAGAAGTTGAAAAAGCATCTTTCCAAGGCCACTAGAATTTAGGTTTTAAACCTCTGCTAACAGCTAGAATTCCTTGAGGCCAGTACAAACAGCCTCATGAAATTCATACTAGACATGAGACCAAGTAAGGTGTGCATCCAATTCAATATCTTCTATAAAAATTGAAACCAGGATTCGGAAACAAGAACAAGATAAGAAAATAAGTTATTGCTTTAAATATGCTATCCACAGAGCATTATTTGGAAGAAAAATTCTTTCAGTGAAGATACTGAAACCAATATTAAAATATGTAGTGACAAGAACAGGAAACTGTGATGGCTGTGTGTAGATTTGCAACCAAACAAACCCTCATTCAATTACAATCAAGGAATGTTCTAAAAACAAATAAGTACGCAAAATATAAACATACAGAACAAAACCATAGCCAACATTTTATATTTTCCAGATAATGTTTTAAGCATATGATAACGAAGAAGCTCATGCTCTTGAGCATTAATTAATATGAGCAGATGGAAAAAAAAAAAAAAAAAACCCAAGAGCAACAATAGATCATAAAGCTCCATGCAATTGTTTCAGATTAAAGTTAAACTGGTTGTAAAAAATGCCTACCACATCATGAACTTTTGCAGATTGATAGAACTTCATGTCCTTAGGCCAATCAATTCTATGAAGAGAATTTGTAGCAGAATGGGCTCCAGAATCAACTGAACTTTTTGCAGATAAAAATACAAGAAACTTCCCATCTGGGCTGGTAGAAAATTCATGTATTAGAATCAAAATTGTAGAAATCATAGTCGCACACTTATTACTAATAACTTGTTGCTTTAATTAAAAGGATGAACCAGTTCATGTGATGAAAACTGAACATATTTAGCATTTAGGTAAGTTACTGAGGAGAATGTTTGGAATAATTTCAGATAGCTTTTCATCAGCATAAGTTCTCATCAAACCTAATAACGGAGAATCTATGTTTGTGTGTTTTCATGGGATATTGTTCCCACATATTATATTCTTCAAAATATTTGCATAATAGTCTATAAATTCTTTTTAAAAAGATAAAAAATAAAAAACAAATAACTTGTTAAAATGAAAATCATCTTTGAAAAAAAAAGTTCTCCATTCTACTTTAGCCACCCTCAACACTGAATGGCAGGTACTGCTCTCTGAATCTGGAAATTGATGTAAACCCTTACCTTCATCATCAGCCAACGTTCCTACCATCTCATCATCAACCTATACATTACTTCCTTGCATACAAAAACTGGATAACTATAGAAAATTCTAATTAAGTTGTTTGTTTCTCCAGCATTAAAAACAAACAGAGCTAAAATAGATCCTGACTCTGATGTGCATTGGGAAAGTGAGTACCAGTTTACCTGAACCGTGGAAAGAAAGCACTACTTATGGTTTGAGTTAGTTTAAGCGCCTGAGCATCTTCAGTTGAGCTGCATCATCACATCTTTATAATTCAGCTCAGCATAACCAAACTTGACAAAATAAAATCACTTTCAAAAAGAAATTAAATGAAGTGACTTACTGAATCTCAGTTTCATTAGCTTTTGATTCGTGTGGTGCTTTAACTGCGTATAATGCACAAGGCCTGTTATAGCAGTACTTAATACCAAGTTTTCTTGTCTCAAAAGACCATCCAACAAAAACCAAATATTCTGAGGAGCCTTCATTTGATGGAGCCCATACAACTTGGCCAACACTCAAAGATTTGTCAATTCCTTTGACGGCTTGTACCTCTCCACTGTAAAATCACTATTGTAATTAGGAATTTTCATCCATAAATACACCCTTTATTATTGAATGAATATAAACCATACAAAACCTAGTGGTGTTTATGACAAAAAGTGCAGGCTGCCTCTTTCCCGCATAGGTTTCGCCCCAGTCCTCCTCCCAATCCCCTTGACCTTTCCAGCTATTACAATCCTTGTCGTCAGAACCACTTTTCTTGTAGCCCATATCATTGAATGTGGGCTTTGCAGGGGATGGCTCTTCAGCAACATATGCTATATGAGTTTCATCCGAGTTCCAAGAGATTCCCTCAAACCTACAACATCACAAAACAAAACACCAGCTATTGAACTTTAATGCATGGCAGGAATGTTAAGTACTTGTTAGCTTAGTATTACTATTACATCCTGCAGAGGCCCCAACTTACTTCAACAATTACAAATGGCAAAACACTTGGAAAAAAAAAAATCAAACAACCAAAAAATTATCCAGAAACTTTAACCGATGACACACAAATAAGAAACAGCACAAGACACTTACACTACCACATGAACAAGACATGACCTGGCTGTAATACAACAGATAAAACTAGTATAAAATTAAACTTAAAATACAAATCTTAAATCAATAGAGACACACACAACAGTGTAAAACTTAGCATGCATATTTCTAAAAATAATAAATGCTATTATTTACCTAATTACTATGAGATGCACATTTGTATTGATATAAAAGTTCAAAAAAAAATTGTAAAATACAATTTGAAGTGTTCGTGATGGAGAAAATAGTCATTTTCATCCGTAAATATGTGAGGCGCTGTCACTATAGTTCCTGAATGTGTCGAAATTTCAAAAACATCATCGAGTGTGCCTTCTATTAGTAATTTTAGAGACAAACTGACTAACGGAATACAGATTTAAGAACCAAACTGACTAATGAAAAATACATTCGATGACAAAACTTATTAACGAAAAACACATTCGGGAACATTTTTGTAATTTTGATATATTCAGAAACAATAGTAAGAGCGTCTAACACATTCAGGGATCAAAATGACTATTTACTCATTTCGTGATGTGTCAGGTATGACTATTATTTCCAAGTGTGGTGATAATTTACCATCCATCAGTGTACACTGAACCGTGCTTAGATTGGGGGATATGAAACTCCCTTTCAAGACAAGAGGAGCTCCAGATTTCAAACCGTGAAGGACCTTCGCTCTCGGGATTTCGAACAATCAGAAGTTTGGAGCCAGAAGGCGAGGGAACCATTACAGAGACTCCAGTCACCTCAACGGGAAACGGAGCCCACTGAAACGTGACGGAACCGTCACTCCGTTTGGAAACGGTAGACGACAGAATGAACTTCCGTCTCTTGTTAACCAAAAGGTTCGGTTGACTCACACAAAACATGATTCCCTGAGAAGCTGAAGCCGCAAAATCAAACAACAGTAACTGAGTCAGTTACCTGAAGAAGCATAGAAGAAGAATCACAATCGCAAATTATTAAGAGTCGACTTACTTACCAGGGTCGGATTTGAAAATCCATGCCTTGTCGATGGAGGAGATGGTGTTGAATTGTTGAAGTAAGTTAGAGTGAAGTGCATATTCTTCCTCTGTCGCTTCGTCTAATCCTAATGGGAATTCCTTATGTTGAGAACATTTTGGATTATCCATCGCTGAAAATCTTCTGCTGCAGATTACACTGAAATTAAATTAAAATTGAAATAAAAAACGGTTCAATAGAGAAGAAGAAGAAGAAGCATGTGAATGTGATAAGGGATTGAGATTAGAGAGAGGGGAAAGTTACGCAATGAGAGAAATAGGTGGTGGTGGTGTTGTTCTTTTGTTGTTGAGCGTTGAAGCGGAGGATAATAACGAATAATTAGAAGAAGAATGAGACAGTTGAGGAATCGAACGTGGGTTTCGGGGGAAATGACTTGACGCTAGACAAACACCAAAGGGTGACACACTGCTCCATCCCATTTGTTTTTCAGAAATGTTATGTTGAAAACATTTCTAGACACCCTATCCAAAGACACCGTATTTTTCTCTTTTTTTTATTTTTTTTATTTTCACTTTCCCTCTTCTACTTTCGGTTTCCTTCTTTTTTTAATTTTTTACTTTTCTCCCGACACTTGGAAGAACACACAGAACGTGAACTCATCGCACAGCTCTCCCTCTAAAACTAAGGAAATGCTCGTTTCCACATTTGGTCAGCACACAGCGTGAGGAACTCCATGATTGAGCTTGCTTCTATTATCCTAGTTCATCAACTACCACTTGATGTGAACTGTATCTCCTTCTTCTTCCTTGTAAGGTATTTTTTTTGTGCAGTTTTGGTGTGGTACCGACAATTGGAAATTCATGGATAGTTCAAATAATTTCGTGGATTGCGGTAGTGTTCATGGTGAATCTATTGGAGTTGACAATTTTAATGATGATCACGCAAGTTGGAGCCTGCAATAGGGATGTGTTTTTCTTGCATAGAGGAGGTTAAGACATTTTATGGAGAGTACGCTTCAAGAAAGGGTTTTGGGTGGAAGATTAGAACATCATGATGGGAACCTCTACTACTTAATTCTAGCATGCTCAAGAGAAGGGTCTCATGTGTCGAAAATTCCATGTACATTGAAGACACTTCCGACTAAGGCGCAAAATTGTCCTACAAAGATTTGTATTAAGTTGGGAGAAGATGGACTGTGGTACATTAAAAAATTTGAACCTGACCATTCTCACGAGATCAGCCTACCAAGGCAAGGTTGTTCAAGGCTAACAAAAAAATTAACCTGCATGTAAGGAGAACAATCCAAATCAATGATGATGCAGGGGTGAGGATCAACAAGACTTTCCAATCTCTTATTCTGAGGCCTTGAGGAGGGCATGAAAATATACCATTTTGTGAAAGAGACGTGAGGAATTATGTTAACAAGGAAAGGCGTGCAATTGGAAAAGAAGGAGATGGCAAGGCCTTGATAAGTTATTTTTGCCAAATGAGGGAACAAAATACAAATTTCTTCTATGACATAGATTTGGATGATGATTTTCATGTAAGAAATGTGTTTTGGGTGATGCAAGAAGTAGAGTCGCTTATGAATATTTTGGAGATGTTGTAACTTTTGACACGACATATTTGACCAATAAATATGACATGCTTTTTCGCATTTGTTGGTGTGAATCACCATGGTCAATCAACATTACTTGGATGTGGTCTGGTTTCTCTGAAGACACAGAGTCATTTGTGTGGCTTTTCCAATCATGGCTTCGTTGTATGCTAGGAAAGGCCCCTATGGGTATTATCACTGACCAATGTAAGGCTATGAAAAATGCCATTGAGTTAGTCTTCCCTACAACTCGTCATAGGTGGTGCTTGTGGCATATAATGAAAAAAATTCCTGAAAAGCTAAGCGGATATGGTGAATACAAGAGGATTAAGTCTGCAATGAAATCAGCGGTTTATGATACAATCACAGTAGCTGATTTTGAAGAGAAATGGTCTTCCTTCATTGACAAATTTGAGCTTGAACAGAATGGTTGGTTGAGTGGCATATACAAGGAACGTCATAGATGGGCACCAACCATGCTGAAGAAATATTTTTGGGCAGGTATGTATACTTTTTCCTGTTGATTATCTAGTTAATGGGTCATTATGACACTTCTAAGTTTTCGACAACATTTTTCATATATGGTTAATGACTTGTAAATATGTGGTTAATGGTGTTCATTATTTGGTTAATGGAAGAAAATCCTGAAGTTTTTCACTCCCATTATAATATATGGTTAATCACTTGCAATTATTTTGTTATTTCTGTTCATATATTTGTTTATGGTTAATCACTTGTATGTACTTGGACAGGTATGTCAACACAGTGTTCCTAATAAAACTGCAGGATTAGTAAGAAATAAAACGGGGTATAGAAATGAACACGGTTTACATTAAATTTGTGATTCAGATATTTATTAAGACCCAGTAGCCATAGCAAACGAGAGGTTCAAACAGAATCCAATGTAAACATATGAAAAAGATCGTTTTGAGAGATGATGGGTAACAACAAAAATGGACACACGGGAGAGGTTCAAACATTAATGCTCGTTTAGTAACCACTTGCCTCTTTCAACATCCGAACATCCTTCCTCGCTAGCAAAAATATTAGTGTGAGGAGATGGACACACGGGAGAGGCTTGAAAGGAACCTCTCTTATCTATACTGTGCGGCTCGGCTGTTGATTGGCGTTGAAGCTCTGCATCTTTTAGCACCCTAACTTCTTTCTCGAGACTTGCAATCCTCTCTCGGCACTGCCTCAACTCCACCATCAATTGTCGATACTTGGTAATACCCACAAACTGGCGTTCAGCTTGATGCAAGGCATCCCTGACCATTTCAAACTGAAGCTCTTCATTTGTTGCTGTTACCTCTAGAGTTATCTGCTAACACGAGAAGCACATCAAATACACATTGTATTTGAATTTCAACATGTTTTACAAACAACAGACATCGATACTTACCAAGTTTTTTTCAAATGCTTCCTTTATTTTTTTTTGGGTCAAACGCAGAATTTGCCAATTCAAAAAGCGTGGGAAAGGAAACCTAAGAGGATTGTTAGGTGTTCCCCCCACCGACAAGTGGTTCAAGGCCCAGATCTGCAACAAAGAATAATATACATAATACCTGTAAATTTATGTAAAGAGAATGAACGATGTTTAATATAACACATGAACAAATAAATACCTGCAAGATAGCTGCACATCCACATATATGTATCTGGCTTAGATTTTTTCCCTCTTTGACACCACGAGCAGTTTTACTCAAACTGTCAACCAAGAAATCATAAACTGCTAGAACCCAATTGAAGCTATTTAAGGACTCTAGGTCATCTAGCAATTTAATACAACCAGTAAATAACAGTCTCCCTGATCTTGGAAAGTAAAACTCTCCAAATGTAAGGAGAATGTACATCCTACAAAAATCACCCACATCATCCTCAAACAAAGCAAGCCTCGATAAAATTTCATCAACAGTTACCTTAGACTCTCCGAACAAAGATGATGTATAACAGTTAAAATCGTCATCAACGGGCACCCGCTCACCAACCACAGGTAGTCCTATTGCAAGGCAAACGTCAATTGCCGTAAAAGGAACCACCCTACCCCTAATTCTAAAACCCCCGCTACGCTCATCCCATCTAGTCACTAGTTCCCATAATAGCCCACCAGAAATTTCCAATTTAGCCGGCATGTTTAGAACCCACTTGAATGGGGTGACGTCAATTTGATTTTTCTGTTCACGTGTCAGGTTCTCATTAACTTCAGGCAACCATTTTGGTGTACATGCATGCCTCAAACGTATCTGCGAAGTATCAATAAAGTTCATGTCATTAATAAATCGATCGCATTCATGCAAATGCAAGTAGTTAATATGTTCCTTACATTTTTTTCCTTTGAGCTACTTGTTCCTTGCATGGTTACTGGTGCACTCCTGATAATGTCAGTTTATACTACTTACAAATGATACGAGACCACCTGCAAAGTGAAAAATTTAGAACAAATAACAAAACTGAAAGTGAAAGTGAAATTGGATTATCATAGCAAGGAAAGATAAACAAATTTCTCTATTGAAACAAGGAACAAAAAGTTCATGAAATGTTTGATCAGTAATGAATACCTGCAATAGCTATATACACATTTTAGAAAAGAAAAGCATTTTGTATTCTTTCACATGAATTAACCTTTTATCACATACACATAATATTAAAAAATAGTACATTATATCGATAGTTTTTCCAATCTATTTTTTTTGGGCACCCTACTAGCAAATTTTTCATCTAATCAGATTTCAAGAGAGAATTTCTCAACTCCAATATGCTAGAATATGGATTGGTAGAGTACAAAGGGAAAAAATCATAATGCCTTTGAGGATATAACATCAAAGAAGCATTTCATTCAAATAAATCATATTTGCAGCGTCTTTATCAAAACATTTCTTTTGCCATGCGATAGTATCAGCAGAGATGAAATGTTAATAAATAATGAAAATTCTTGTTCGATCTTGATGAAATTAACTTTATGGGAACTTAACAAAATAAAGATTGTGTTGAGGAATATGAAAACTTGTTAAAAAATCATTAACAAGTTCATCATTGCATTCTCTATAGAAGTCTTCAAGTTCCTATATGTGCAAATATCAATCAAGCGCAAGGGCATGACTTCAGAACCAGCAAAATTTCAACATACAAAAATCCAATATGCAAATTGCAATCAAGCACATTATTTTGCTTTTTTGTTTTTTATTTGAATATGAGATACTACTATATAGTGTCATCTAACAAGTATTAACAAGCAGAACTGCATCCATCCACTACATAAAAACCATGGCCCAAGAAAATGTTTTGTTGATTTCCCAGAAAACAACAACATAAAAACAAGAGTAAAAGATGCAGGTAGAGTTGATGAGTTCTGAGTTAACCAATTCGTTAATCATGTGTACTACCAAACCAATAATGAGTCAAGAGCATCCATGGCAGAATGCCTACCGCAGAATGTCTTTAACCATGGCAGAATGGCATTGTGAAAATTCAAAAAAAAAAAATGAGCCCCTAAACTGAGCCAAAAACACAGAAGCAAAAGGAAACCAGCAAAAATGGCAAATAAACCCTAAACATAGCAAATTAAAAGAAGCTTCCACTTCTAATTGAGTTCCCTGGTTGAAATCAAAGTGCAATAAATCACGAAAATGACAATGTAGAGAGAGGGAGACGGTTACCTTGCGAGGCAAAATGCGAACGTTTTTTATGATGTTGTCATCGTCATTGTCATCGAATTAGGAGAGGATGTGGAGTTGAAAGAGGCGGGAGAGGAAGAAGGAGTGGTCGACGTGACTGGCGACCTTCCTGATCTAGTTGGTGCGGATGACGATGTGGCGTTTGTTGCCGCCGTGCTCGCTGTCCTCCTGCTCGAACACGATGCTCGGTGAGTAAATGCTCTGGTGATATGTTCTTCCCCAAATTGAGAGAAGTTCTGGCGGTGAAGAAAATGCTCTGGTGAGTATGTGGCGGTGGAGATACGTAGTTTGGGTTTTGGAAGTGAAGAGTTAACAGGGGTTGGGAGGAAATGCTCAGCGTGAGTAAATGAGGAAGAAAGAGGGAAAGAAAAAAAGAAAAAAAAGGGAAAGCAGTTCTTCAACCTAGGTCACGTGTTTCTCTTTTTTTATTGAAAAGAAATGAAGAAGTGAACAGTATAAAATAGGTGGCGTGGGATACAGTGTCAAGAAATGTTGTCAACATAACATTTCTGTTTATTTTTACGTAATGGCAACATCTACCATGCACCATGGTCTCTAATCTCTATCATTATTTTTTGAAAATTATAAATAAATGGTCAATAGAGAAAATTACTGATATCTCCTTTTTAATCATTCTATTTCACTCTCTCTCTACTCCAGTCTCTTACTAACATTTTTTACTGTGCTTGGCCTGGTCTAGCTGAGTCTGAGAATTAGGTTCCAACCACACATGCTATAGCAATCTCTGCTATGCTATGTTTCAAATGTGGTTTAAATGAACTATGGTGAGTTGTTTCAGTGGTGCTTTTTTTTTTTATAGTGACCACTGACCTCTTCTTCAATTATTGGTTGGCTGGCTTATATTAGTGGCTTGTTTCTCTTGAAAATTCTGCTGTGCACGTGCAACGCCTAAGATCACCGTCCCTTGTCAGCTGTTGCATACAAGAAAAGATATTTGGCATGCTCTTGTTTTGATTCGTAAAGTGATTTCTCTAGTTCAATTTAGGCCTATCACCTTACCACTTGTGCTCTTCATTTTTTGAGAAGGTGCTAGATTGAGGTATTTAATGGGAGACGACCATTAGCTTGATAAGTTCGAACTTACAGATTGTATAATCCTTATTGTATCTTGTGACCTGTTTATTGACAATGTCTCCCTCCTTTTCATTTTTAATAAAAAAAAGTTATTTCTTTGTGTTTATTAACTATATACTTATGGTGTAAAAATGTTTTAACAAAAGTTGAATCATTTTTTGCTGTTTTGTCACGTGATAATTTTACTTCTTAAATCTGTTTACACTATAATGAATGAAATGTAATAAGATGTCTAACACTTGTTTATACCATCGGTGTAAAGTTATTAAACTGTTTTCTTAGATGGATGGAACATGCACAATATGTTCTACTAAAAAGAGAACACAGAACAGGAAGATGTTCCCACAATTTGAGTATGGGATGTACAGTTGTAAAGTTATTGAATCGTTTGCCCAAGTCCCACATCAAGTAGTATGGAATGTTCGGTGTAGTACTTAAGTGGCTTGCTTCTTCCCCATTGACACCAATTTTGAGTATGATGGGTATGGTTGGTGGCTAAGTAGGAAGTCGCGTGACACATTGGCAGCTTATTTACAGTATTTGTTGAACCACACCCCAATGTTAAGCAAGCATTCCCATTCAGATTGTGGCCTGCAAAAATATAAAATAAAAAAATAGAATCAGACTGTATTAAAATTGTGATTCTATACAGTTGGAAGGCAAAGGGTTTATATTGAACTTGTCTACCTTTTGAGTGCATGAACATCATTTTGGAACATAATGATTTTGACCTCTACTCCTTTCTCTTTTAAAGCCCGAGCACACTAGACATTTAAACAATGGAAGTTCTGCTGTCATACAAGAACAATATAAAGAAGGTAAAATTCTGAGAATCGACTAAACTATTCCTAAAGCTATAAGTACTTACTTGGAGTCCATCAAAAATTGGAACACGGAGATCTTGGGCACCTAATAGGAAAAGTGTTGGTGCTTTTACCTGCAGAAATTATCAATATATAAACTATAATGCCAGAAATCAACTGCATCCAGTAGGATATGTCGTAATCACTATCACTTGCCAATACTTGGACTGACTCAAGAGGATATATTATCTATCATCATGAAATACAATTATATGAAAATAGGAATTAAGGGTAACCAACAGAGAGATAGACCACTCAATGCCGAACTCTCATAGGTTGAAATCACATTTCATATCATAACTTCATTAGCTGAATTTTTCAGTAAAATTTTAGGTGAGAATCTCAACATGTATGTATGGTGGGAAAAAAAACTCCCCTTGAGAGGTCCACATCTCCATGGAATACAATGCAATTTGAACACATAAAATGCAAGAGAAAGGAAAGAAAGGTCAAAAGGAGATTAAATTCAAGCTTCATATCAATTGAAAAAGCAATGTAGTGCTCAAGAGATATGGCCTCAGATAGACATTGAGAAAATAATGCTTATAGGGATTATTAGTTATGGACATGCTCAAATGCCTATCCATTCTTGTGGCCTCCTTATGTATCAACTTGCGAAGGGCTTTTTATGTCTTTCACTGATCATGTTAAATTTCTTTGCCCTTTCAATATTTCATTGTGAGCTCTTGTAATACCAGTGCAATTCAATCTAAAAATGTTCGGTTAATTGTAAGACCTTCGAAACATTTGAAATAGGAGACTTGCTATAAAAGAGAGTCAAATCTTCTGCTGAAGGTGCTTCGGTGAAGCAATTTCTGGCAATGGTTCCACAGGCCTCTACATGGCACCAATCAGGGATATCAGTCGTACCAACCATTAGTGCAAAGTTACAAACAGGATTGATTGCGGCTGCTGCAACAAACTTCTCCGGTGCCTGCGGCAATTAGAAAGCCAAACAATACTCTATGGTCAACAAAAACCCACTGCAATGAATTCAAAAAAAATCAGTCACACACTTGATGATATTGGCCTTCATTAAAGTAGACATTGTTATTTTTGTAAACCATACTGATTGCTTTAGTATATCCATATATGTTAGGCTTCTAAAAGCAATTATATCCCATGGTTTATTGTGCTATCTTTTATCCCCTATTTTGGCAATATTAGCACTGCCAATAAGTAATTTCTACAACCAACTCTAATCTGTAGTCATAGTAATAAAGTCTAACAGATGTTATGAATCACAACCGATGCAAGTCATATAACAGCTAGTATGGTATGATAATAAGTTAAAGAGGTGCTTGACAGACAAACACAAAGTTCATATCTTGCAGCAAATTGGTGTTGCAAGAAGACGAGAGTTAAGAAAACGTGTGTATATATGGATATGTCAGAAAGAAAGAAGTCACAGCAATTGGACTTATTGCACCTGGCCAATCAAGTGGGTTGTCAAAAAACCACCATGTGAAATACCCATCACCGTTATCTTGGACGGACTGGCAAGACCCAAGTTGATCACATGATCTATGGCAGAGAGAACATCATTGACATCCTACAGAGGAAAAACTAAAATCAAGATCCAACCAAAAATCCAGTGTAGTTATGCAACTAGCTTATAAAGCAAATGTTCACTCAGATAGCATTACCGAACCTTGTTCAGACGTAGAAAACAATAAATACCTGAGACCCAACTTTCCCCGGAAGCGATTGTAACGCTTCCTCACCAAATCCTAATGAACCTCTGAGAAATAATGACGAGTAAGAAACCTTATAATAGACAATTAGTAGACATTTCTTCTTCCATATTTTGATATCTAAAAGATTCTTCATCCCATGTGTGGTCATATTAGGTCTCTCTCTTAAGGGTGTTGACAATGACATTCATTTCTGAAAGTAAAGCAGTTTGTGAATATCACAAACTTATATACCACGTAATTGGGATGCATTGCAGATGTGGCTTAAAAGACTCCTGCCCAAGAAATTTATTCCAAGTATCTATTCGGACTCATTGAAGCACAATGAGGAAAAATAAATAAATAAAAAAATTCAATATTCTTTAACTTTCAACTCCTTAACCTCACTACCATTATGAAATTAAACTAGACCCTAAAATAAGTCCTTTGACCCACAATTCCGGATTTCTAAATTCCCAATGAAGCATCTATAGAAAGTTTTCCACATTTGTTTCTTATTACAGTATCAGAATATGAGGATTATCTGAATTCAACATCCATTCACTTTCAACTCTCAACCTCACTACCATTATGAATTCAAACTAGACCCTATACGTCCTTTCACCCACAATTCTCAATTTCTAAATTCCTAATGAAGTTTCTATAGACAGGTTTCCACTTTTCTTTCTTATTAAAGTATCGAAATATAAAGATTATCTGACTTCAAGGATAGTCTTTAAACTTCATATAATTTAACATCCTCTTTTAAAGGCTACAAATATATTTTACAAAGAGTCATGTTCATTTCCTATATCAGTCTCAATCTTTTCCTGTTCTAAGCATGCTTTTATTTCGAGTGATTCTAATGTTCTAATATCCAGGTTCTAACCAAACCTCTAACTGTATTTTAAGCTAATTAAGACAATTAAGCTTATTTTCACAGAAGGCAATAGCCTTAAGGGCATTATTCTAAGAGTTAAATCAATAATGTCTGGCACAGAGACTTGTGTCTGTATTATCCATCTCTCTTGATCAAACAGTTTGACTGGAATCAATAGGAATATGAAAGAACCTGGCATAATTTTAACAATACTGGCACCGAGTAACTAATGCTTGGAAGTTCAGGAGCATGTATTACCTGTAATTTACAATCAGCAAGCTGTATCCTACTGAAGATAGAAATGCCCAAGACTTTGAGAAGTGTGACAAAGAGACGTCCTGTGGCCCTCCATGAAGGATCACAATTAATGGATCAAATACACCCTTGTTCTTGGTTTTGGATGACACAAATATAGCTTCAAAAGGTTTAGTAGCACCTGAAATTAATGAGTCGGGTTAACTGATCCCAAAATTTGATTTGAGTAAGTATCAAGCTTTCCCAAAATTGTATGCAGGATCTAATAGATAGCATTTTCCTCTAGCACAAATAAAAATCTATCTTTTGTTCTTTTTCTACTTTGGGAGGGGGCATGTGGCATGATGGAAAGGGTGGAAGGCAGAATCAATAAGGGTCTCTTTTGTCTGGGGACATTTTTTTTTTGTTTTCATTTCCTGTTCTAACAAATCATTACAAATAACTTATTTATTCTTTGTGTTGTTTCTTATACGAATCTTTAGAAACAGGAAACAGAGAGAAAATGTGAATTTTTTTAATTAAAAGAATGAAAACAAGAAATGAATTAAAAACTATTTTCTCAAAGGCTTCAAGATTTCCAATAAGCAAATTCATTGCGGTATAAATGAACAAATGATATAAACTGAATTCCATAAGATGGAATAAGATACCTTCTCAGCCAGTTTGTGAGAATAAACACATAAAAGTTAAAACATGTCTCAAATCTCATTAAGTCGTTCAACTTATTGTTAAATATCCATGCATAAGACGCCAAAGCAACTAAAAGACCTTTTGTTGGACCATTACAAGCATCCTTGACTGAGATTTTCAGTATACTGCACTGGAGAGAGGATGGCAAAGATCTAACCTAAAGCCAACATCCAGCGATTCACTACTAAACATATAGAATAATATACTTTTGATACAACAGTTTCCATTAATATCTCAAAAGAAATTAAATAAACCTTGTCAGAGCATTTGAATATGGGACTGGATATATTTGGCCAACTCTATGTAGTATTTCTCTTTTCCTTCTCAATGCCCACTCCATACCTGATTTGAGGAACATCGACTGGACTGCTGGAAACTACAAAAAGATTGACAAGGAAAAAGGATCAAACATGCTTCTCCACTATAGAAGACCAAAGTAGTGATACATTGAGCATTTGTTCTTACTGGCAACAATATTGTTCCCATCCAGTGTAAGAAAATTCCATGAGAAATTGGAGTCTGCTGAGCTGATACGTAATATTTCCCCACTATAACATGACAAAAAAGTGAGTTGATCATAAAGAATACATAAACCTTCAATAAATGGATAAAAACATTTCTATTGTTATATACTTTCGTCAACACATTCACAGAGAGTAGAACTTCACTGCAGTGCCAGAAGGATGATATGATCATTGTGCAGTTGTCAGAAAGCCAAGGATTATTATGGATAGTTGTACAATAAAGCCCAGGGAAGCAACCATCCTCAGCACAAATCACAACAAGAATCTTCAAAATTGATTGAAAAAACCAGATATATTAACCAACAAAGATATGCACTCACTGACGTTTGCAAAGATTACACATTGTAAATAAATACTTAGACTAAGGTATATCAAAAGTTTGTTATTGATTGGCAAGAAAAAGAGAAGATAAGAATCCTATTCTATCAGCATGTCATGTTTTGTTCTTTGGAAATCGAATCACAGCAAACCACAAAAACGAAACCTGAAGAGCTTACCATCTATCAGGCTAACTAAATGTCTACCTTTTGAAACATTGCCCATGATAAAATTTCTTGCTTCCAATACCTAATAGTACAATTGAATCTAGGGTGTCAACAGAAGAACTAGATGAGAAAGCAAATAAGGTTATTGAATAAAATGTCTACAGCAAATGCTGATTAACAATCCTGTTCTTTAGCTAAGGTACCAACAGCATTTCTGAAATTCAGCATTTATTTCAATTTCTCTCTCTAAATGAATTATTTTTTAGACCGCAAAAAAGATAGTGAAACCATTACAATAAGTTAAAATTATGGTGATAATGTAGATATTCCACTAGAGCAAATTCCCAAAAGTGTTTACCATTATATAACAACAAAAACATCACCTGTCTCATCATGCTCATAAAAGTAGCAATGCAGTAGTGCCTAGTCACAAACATAACAAACTATAGGACTGAACAGATCATACCTATCATCCCATGTTTGAGTTTTCCCGAGGATCACTCTAAGCATATGACAGTGAAAGATCACTTCCAAATTTTGAAGGCCATACCAAATTATACAGTATACCCTTAAATTGGTCCTCCAATGATTAGAGCGTCCCACATTAGTCCCCTAAAGATTTCTATCACTAAATCAGCCCCTCAAATTCAAATATACAACATATACCATATTCATCCTTTTGCATCACCACTTTAGCCCTCCATAAGGATGAATATGTAACGTTTTAGATCTTTGAGAGACTTGCTTCGTGAAAAATCTATGAAAGATTAGTGTGATGACAGTCTAATCTTTGGAGGACTAATTTAGGAGTTTACTTTAAAAGTCTAAATCATAAAATGATGCAATCAAACCAAATATATCAAAATTAAACTGGCCACATACGAAGAGCTTACGATGTCATAAATTTTGGCAGATTGGTACAATTTTCCATCAGTTGGCCAATCAATCCTATGAAGTGAATTTGTAGCATTGTGCACTCCAGAATCCACAACACTTTTTGCGGATAAAAATACAAGGAACTTTCCATTTGGACTGGTAGAAAATTCATGAATAATGGTCAGTGTTTTAGGGACACAACTGATATATTAATATTTCTCAACAATTGACCAAGTTTCATAAGTCATTATTTGATTAATTTGACAAGTCACTTTGCTTAAAATAAAGGAAAACAAATATGAAATTTAATGCAGTGAAGGAAAACTTTGACTAAGTGGGTAAGATGTGAGAAAGTAGCTACAATCATTGTGCCGAAGCAGAAGCTCAAATAGGCAAAATATGTGAATAACAACAAAGAAGGTCACAGACTGACTTATTTTCGGACCAGTTAGCCAATGTCAACTGCAGGTATCTAGCTCCTTCTTCAGTTTTGACTATTGAGGCCTAAAGAAGCAATCATGAAACGTGACCAACACTCCACCAAGTTATGCATAATAAAGCATTATTTTGAGTCTCATAAGGAGAATAAGTAGTGAGTGAGTAAATAAACTCATAAGATGGTTTAACATTTATGCTACTTATCTCAATTGGGTTAAAGGAACAATGACATATAGTTTTCTGTAGCGCAAGTTTCCTTATTGAGAAAATAGAAAAAGAGGAAACTCTATGTTTGTTCCCACTTTGATGGGAAGCAACTTTCAAGAAAAATCTTCATATTTTCCAATATTTTGAGAAACAATCTATCACATATCAAATTCTTCAAAATTGACAAAAAAATTTGAAAAAAAAATGATAATTTTCTGAAAGAAGAGCATCCTTTCTAGTTTCTACAATTCTACTTCAAACACCATCTACCAGACGGACCCTACAATTTAGTGCCTGTTACTGCCACTGACTACTGGCTTGATACGAGCCTGGAGAACAATCAACTGAATCTAGCCACTGAAATTCTTCATCTTTTACTATATTTTATATTGTTTTGTCAACAACTTGCATCATAGGTGCACACCGAAAACTATAAATTTGTGCAAAAATGTTTCTTCACCCTCAAGCATATGAAACAAATGGAGACTAATCAATAAATGAACAAATGGAGACTAATCAATAGATGCACAATTATAACCTAATTGATGTTGGACAAAATGTCCTAAACAAAAGTATCTGACTCCACCAATTTACCTGAATCGAGGATAGAGGGCACTGCTTATGGATGGAGTTAGGTTCAATGCATGTGATTCTTCAGTTGAACTACATGGAAAACATTAGTTTCATATTTCAGTTTAGAAATAAGCAAATTTAGCAACAAATCTGTACTTTCTAAAAGTTATGAAAACATGGGGAGTTAAGAATATCTTACTAAAGTGACTCACTGGTGCTCTGGTTCTTTGAATTTTGACTCATGATGTGCTGCTCTAACCGCGTATAATGCACAAGGCCTGTTAGAGTAGTACTTAATACCAAGCTTTCTTGTATCAGACGACCACCCGACAAAAACAAGATATTGTTCTGAGCCTTCAGTAAATGGAGCCCACACAACTTGGCCAACACTCAGAGACTTGTCAATTCCTTTGACAGCTTGTACCTCTCCACTGTGAAAATACTAGTTAAACTAATATTTCCTATCTGAGGAATATATCTAAATATTAGCTGACATTTATGAATGGTTAAAAACCTGATGATGTTGATAACAAAAAGTGTAGGCCGTCTCTTTCCAGAATATGTTTCTCCCCAATCCTCCTCCCAGTCCCCTTGACCTTTCCAACTGCCAAAATCCTTGTCTGCTGCACAACCATCTTTCTTGTAGCCCACATTATTAAATACTGGCTTTGCAGGAGAGGGCTCTTCTGCTACATATGCGACCAATGTTTCATCCAAGTTCCAAGAGACGCCCTCAAACCTAAACCATAGTAAAAATATAATAAAGGAATGACTTTATTATGCGTAAGTGTAAAAGCAACTGTGGTAATTGTGCAGCAATGGCTGCTAGATTAACTTTACAATTCAAAATCTATGAACATTTAAAACCAAGCAACTAATACCAGATGCTAATGAGTTTAAAATAGTATCATGCTTACAGTTGCAGTTGCTATTACTAAAATTGTGGCAAATGCAGCTACAACCGCTGATAAGATGCAGTTTTGAAAACCTCAAACTGCAATTGTGCGACAGCAGCTGCAGTTGTGGTCCACTATTTAAAACCATGCTAACAGTTTAACATTGACTAGTGTGAAAAGGCATGAATAATTAAAATGTAAATACATCACTGATCATCCATCATTATATACAGAGCCATTCAGTGATGAACTCCAAATCTCAAAGCATGAGCATTTAAACCAAACAACTAATACTAGCTTCTAACGAGCCAAAACTAGTATGGTTTCAAATTGCAGTTGCAGTAGTGCTTACGATTATATAATGATCCTCAATATTGCAGAAAATTGCATACGGCTGATTCGGCGGTAATTGCTATTGTGACGCAATTGTGGAGACCTAGAAAACCTTAAAAATGTAGCCACAATTGTGGTTACAAACTGTAAGTTAAAACCGTAAAAAAATAGTAACACTCATGGCTGCAGTTTGTGATTACCAAAATTGTGGGCATTTGCAGGTAAAATGAAGTCAGTAACAACAATTTAAAACCATTGTAACAGTTTAACATTGAATAGTGTGAAAAAACACAAATAATAAAAAAGTAAATAAATCTCATCCTTTACCATCCATCACTATATACGAAGCCATGCATTGATTGGGGGATAAGGAACTCCTTCTCCATGTAAGACGAACTCCAAATCTCAAAGCGAGAAGGAGCAGCTTCATTCTCAGCATTCCGAATCACTAAAAGCTTCGAGCCAGAAGGCGATGGAACAATCATAGACACACCACACATCACTATTGGAAACGGAGCCCAAAGGAACTCAACAGAACCATCAATTTCTTTTAAAACATTACAGGACAGGATGAAACTCTTCATCTTGTTTGCCAAAAGATCTGGTTGGGTTATGGAAAACATTCTCAGTGCTATGGACAAAAAAAAATCCTTAGCCATATAAGTCTAACTAACATGGAAGGAAGAAATAAATGAATCAAACAAATAAAGGATGCTTATTGTTGCTTACTGCTATTGCTGTCTGACTTAAAAAGCCATGCCTTGTCAATATTGGGAATAGTGGTAAACTCTTGGAGTAAGTTGGATAAAGAAGCATAGTCTTCCTCTGTAGTTGCGTCTACACCAAATGGCATTTCCAAGCCTGAATGCATAATGAGTATCTGAATCCAGCACAGGTTACAGTGTTATAGAAGTATCCGGGGTGGGCAATAAGCGGGGAGTGCAGGTAATCCCTCCCTCTCATTTCAAGTGTGGTCTAAGGACTCATTTATTATACTAATTTATATATGTTTAGGATTAAAATATCTATATATTTTTATTTATGATAAACTCATTACAGTTGTAACTACTTCCACTTAATTAGGGTATTATTAAAACAAATTAATAAATACTGTCTTTGGGAGGCGGGACCGGTGTTGAAAGCAGGAGAATTGGGACCGATGAAAACATTAGTGTGTTCCATGATACATGGTTTTGTAATTTGCATATCGTAACTCCAGGTGCGCTTCAAGCTAGTGACATGCGAGTGAGTGATTTGATGGTTTCAAGTTCGAAAGTTTGGGACTGAGGAAAGATTACAGCATTGTTCACTCCTAATGATGCTGCAGCAATACTTCATACACTCTTGCTGGACATTGTTACTGGTGATACCCGGGTGTGTTGGCTTGAGGAGAAGGGCGACTATAGTGTCCGCTCTGCCTATAGGCTTTGCATGGAGAGGATCCTTGACACAACTTACTTGAAGGTGGATGGTAACTGGACCGGTTTGTGGAAGATTAAGGTCCCCCCTGAGGTAATTTTTTTTATTTTTTATGGAGAGCTTGTAGAGATAGCATCCCTACTCCAGAGAGACTTCAATCCCGGGGGAGTGCATTGTCCATTGAGTGGTGTAATCAACCAGTGGAAACTAGTTGTCACATATTGTTTCAGTGCACTAGAAGCACCAGCTACTGGAGGAAAGTGGGCTTATGGGGAGCTATTGAGCAACCGGTACAACATACTTTTATGTTCAAAGATATATTTTTTGGTGTGTTGAATATTCTTTCACCTTCGGATAAGCAGATTTTTTTCTATGACACTGTGAAGCATTTGGTGTGGAAGGAATCAAAAATTGGGGAGGGCTTGGATACCATAGTGAGTCGCTGTCACTCACTGCTCACATGGGGCGAATAATGCATCGCCCTCGATTTGTAAGTGGAGAAAACCACCTATGGGTTTTCTTAAGTGTAACATTGATGCTTCATTTTCTTCGCAACAAAACTGTGTTGGTATAGGCTTGTACTTCAGAGATGAATTTAGCTTGTTTATCTAAAACTCTGTGGACTCAACCAATTCTTGATGTAAAGGTGGGTGAAGCCTTGGGGCTCCTGAAAGCATTGGAATGGATGCGAGATCTTGGCCTGGAGAATGTTGTCTTTGAGATGGATTCACAGCTTGTAGTTAGTGGCATGCATCATGGCTACAACGACAAAACTGAGTTTGGTGCCATTTTATTAGAATGTAGGAATATGTTTTCTATGTTTTTTTCCAACTCTTATGTGGAGTTTGCTGGGAGACAAGCTAATATGGTTGCTTATAGCCTAGATAAGACGACAATTTATAATGTTTGTTCTCAATTATTTTCTGATATTCCAGCATGTATTGTTCACCTTATTTTTAATGATATGCAGTAGGCCTTTTATGTCAAAATAATAATAATCTAAGACAGAAAAATATTCCAACCGTATGAAATGGATTGATTAGTACTTTGCTTGAAATCAGTAATTGGCAAGAACGAGTCTGGATTATGCGATTTGGACTTTGGATCTTTCGATTATTTGACTTTAGAGAGAGAGTGACGCCATCACGCTAGAAGTAGTACTCCCTTGCATTGAATGTGCATCTAGTGAGGTTGGACCGCCAAAGCTTCGGCCTCGAGTGTGAAGTTGCTTTTTGCCCCTCCATTTTTTTTTGTACGTCCCCTTCTTTGGAAAAAAATCTATCTGTATGCATAATGCCAAAATCTACCTTGAGACACTTGGATGAGATGATACATGTCTTTTCTAACTTAATCAAGTGTCTCGAATTCAAATCTGAGCCAGAAATGCAACAGTGCATCTATATGTACATTTTTTTTATGGATGGGCATGGAAACTTGTGTTCCATAATCCATCAGATTGTTTTTTTATTTTTATTTTTATTTTCTGGAAACAAAAACATTTTAGAATTTAATTTCCAGAATGCACATCTTTGGGTTCTTGAGATAAATTTTTAAAAAAGTAAAAAAAAAAATTCTAAAATTTAAATTTTGGAGTCAATCATAAGTAGGTTTTGAAATTAAATTTCCGAACATAGGTATTTAGAAGGAAAAAACAAGGAATTGTACCGGAAAAAATAGTGTGCAAAAAACAATCCTTAATCCTTTGACTGTTTTGCCCATAACTTCACTACTTCTCTTAGGAGGCTTTTTTGCTGCAAAATTTTGAAATTAGAATTTGGTCGGAAAGGAATTATGTTAAATTTTAAACATCTCAATATTATATTTTTAATGGTTTACCAAAAGAAATTTAAAAAAATTAAAATAAAATCAGATATATTCAATTTGAATAATGAAACCACCTTTAGACTCTTAAAATAGGGTCTATATTAGGGGCACCCATTTTTCTCCCGGCCTTTCTTCTTCATTTGCTCTATGCTAAACCATTTTTCAACTCAAAACTAAACCAATAGGTCCACGTATTAGCTGCAAGTGCTTCTTTTTTCTTTTCACTCAAAACTCAAAACACTCCACATGTCTTAATTCTCATGTCTTAAGCTGGTCTCACTTGTGCTTTAACCACGAGTCTTTAAGTTAGTTTAAAATAATAAAATAATATATAATGGATGATCCTTACTTAACTAAAAGCATCTCCAATGCAGAACACTATTGGAGATTCATAACTCTTTGATAGGTCTTATCATACCACATCAGTATTAAAATATTTATCAATATCAATTTTTCACTACGACTGTGTAACTCTTTTTTGGGTTTTACTGTGTAACTCTTTTTTTTTTTTGTTGAACACTGTGTAACTCTTTAATAACCTCAAATGTGTTCTATAAGTTATCCCTTTTTTTAAAAAGAAAAAGTTGTCCCATATTTTCACATTTTATTTAGATTTTGTGTCTAACTCATCTTTACAAAACCAACTTGTAAAGTGAGAAAGTACAATTTACTTATAACTCTTTTGAGACCTTATCTCTAATCTCTGTGGGACTTGGGTTTTTTCCAATACACCCTCCGCCCAACACTATTAGGTTTGGCGTGTGTATATAATGTGGTGGGTGACCCAGTGGACCTAAGATAAATTTTGATAACATATTAAGATTTTAGGCCTAACTCATCCTTACAAAACTGGCATGTAAGGTGAAGGGTATTATTTACTTATAAACTCTTTTAAGATCTTATCTCTAATCTACATGGGACTTGAATTTTTCCCGATATATCATTTTAAAATGGTTATTATAAATAACTTTACAATTATTTTTTAATGGCTAAGAATCGATTATAATATAAGAACCGAATGACATCCATGTCACCTTCCTCCAAAAGTGAACTTTGTTAACAACGGTTCTTAATTTTAAGAACCTAATTAAGAACTGTCACTAGAATTAATATGAAAAGAATTAAAAACGAAAAGAGATATTATGGAAATGAGATATTTTTCTTGTTTGGATTGCTAAATACTTAAAATTCTAATAGATAAATTACAAAAAGGTTTAACTTACCAAAAATTTGAAGCTTCTGGAGATTTTCACATTATGAAATAGTTTCATTAAGAATGACTTGATAATTTAATCAACATAAGCTCTAAAATCTCCATCTCTAGTAAGTAGATAAAATTTGTTGGGTCATAAATGGAGGAGAAAACGGATAATTAGCATCAGAAAGAGAACCAACCAAGTCTGACACATGGCGCTTTGTTCCTCACTCTCACTTATCCCTGCCATCACTTCTCCACCCAAACTCACTTCCAAATCCTTCTCTTCTCCAACAGTACTACCCAACTTGCATGGCATTTTCACCAAGAGTAGAAGCTCAACAAAGTTCTTGTTGAATGCTGGTTTCAATGAGTTTGAGCCTGACCTCAATGAAGATCCTAGAGACCAATTTCGCACTAACGGCATTGACCCTGTATTTTGTTATATATACATCATATTTGCTTCTCTCTTTGTATGTCGTTGTGTTTCTAATGGGGTTCATTTATTTTGTGTCAATTTCAGGAAGATTTTGAGTATGGAATATTTGATGGCCACCACACTTTCCATGAAGGAGAAGAAAAGAAAGGTATTAGTTTCAGTTTCTTTTCATTTTTTTGATCACTTTTATTTTTTTATTGGAAATTAGAGGATGTGATGCTATTGGTTAGTTGAGGTATTAGATGAGTGTTGCTTTCCCATGATGGTAAACATGTCACTATAGATTTTTTTTTATTTTAAATTTATGGAAATTATTACTAGGTGTTTGCTTCTTTTAGCTTGAAAATTTGATGGCAGTTTGTCAAATTCATAACAAATTAATAGAATCTAAAATTTTCTTTATCTATATATTTAAAATTACCAGGGAAAGAAAAAATGTTACTGATGAGTGATCTGTTTTCCTAACAAAGTTCATGATGAATATTCATTTTTAGGAACATTTTGGGGTGCAATTGCGGATGAGATAGCGGCTGCAGAACCCCCCACAGGATTCCAGGGTGTGTTTTTCATGCCCCATTAATTTATCATTTTCAAACTTGTATTATAATTGTAAATTTTGATTATAGTTTACTTCTAATTTTGATTTTTTATGCAGGGCTTATTTCATGGCTTTTCCCACCAGCCATTGCTGCTGGGGTATTCTTCCATGTTCCGGTAATTCTAAATGTTAATTGCCATTAAAGGACTCAATCTTGAAATCAATTAGCTAAGTTGCTTAGATATAAAATGTAAATATGGGGACGAACTTCCCGTTGGTCCAAGTGGCAAGAAGTTTGGTTCTCCTTAAACAAGGTTTCGTGTTCGAGTCTTGTAAATCAAAAAAATAAGTGTTGGGAGAGCTTTGACCCTTATATGGGTCCACCCAGCTCGACTCAAATTATACTAAGGGTCTGAACAAAAATAATAATATGCATGTGTTAATCTTAATATACTTTGAGGAAGAAGTAATCCTAAATCCTAATTACTGTCTGTCTTTCAGGGGGAGTACTTGTACATTGGAGCAGGCATATTTACAATCGTGTTTTGCATTATTGAGATGGATAAACCTGATAAACCTCACCACTTTGAACCCCAGATATACAATATGGAGAGGGGAGCTCGAGACAAGTTGATAAATGACTATAATACCATGAGCATATGGGATTTCAATGAAAAATATGGGGACTTATGGGATTTTACTATCAAGAAGGATGACATAATGAAGAGATAATTGTTTAAACTTCTTGGATATAGATCATAATTCTTAAATATAATGAATGTAAAGGCCACCCTTTTAAGTTTGTTCTTTTATTCTTTTCATTGATTTCTTTTCCTGCCTTTCTGTTTTATGTTGAATCAAAAGGTGTATATTCCCTATGTGATCTTTACGGTACACAAAGTGTGTGTTTGTGTACGGTACACAAAACGATGATTTCGGAGGCTACGGCGGTCGAGCGGGTTGGAAAATGAGTCTAGCAGGTCGGGGAGTTGGCCGGTTGAAGGACGATAGTCAGGGCGAATTCAAAAAAAGGGGGATGGGGTTTTTGAAACAAGAGAGAGGTGCTAGTTCTTGGTGGTGTGGCGACAGCGTGAGGCCAACGGCGATGGACAGATAGAGTAAGGCATCCTAAGAACAATGGTGACGTAGCAGTAATAGTATTGCGTCTTGGTTGCGACAATCTACCATTTGTATACCGGATACACAAAAAACACTTTGTGCGCCTTAAGTGTCGCTGTTCCCTATTCCTATCTTCCAGTTTATAATTGAACAAACAGAAACCCAAGAATGCCATTTTACTCACGCATTGACCATTAACTGCTCTAAGAAAAATGTAACCTTAGTCAAAAGTCTTGGTAATTAGAGACTTTGGGTCTAGTAAGTTATGATGTCATGACATCTGTAAGTGATGCCTTGACCAATTCTATTGTGGAAAACATCTTGAAATTTGCCTTTCCCATGATTTCTGTGTCTTACTTGGATGATTTTACTATCTCGTGTTCATATTATAAGAGAACTTTTATAGTATTTTTTAGTCTTAATTATAAAAAAGATAAACATATTTTAAAATGTATTAATTATTAAAATACCTTTTATACCCATATTTTAATGAGACATGTATATTTACTAGAAATTCACTTTTTTTATGAACACAATTTTTATGAGTATATTTGGAATAAGAGTTTAATTTTATGACATTAAATAGACTCTATTGGTTTTTGTAATTTTTGTAATTTCTTTTTATATTAAGGACTAGAGTATTATTCTCAACTACTACCGGAAAGTATGGATGGGTAAACATCATGCCATGCCAATTGTTTGCCTAGCGCCTACCAAGACTGATGGTTATCAGATAACTATGTTGATTGTTAAAGAATGTGGATGCTTACCTGGAATTTATGCGTTTACAGTCTATGGATTATTTTGGCTTTTTTATATATCTATATATACCCCCTTCAATTGTCACGAAAATAATATAATATAAAGACTCAATTATACTTTTGATCATGTATTATTATTTTAGGTTTTAGTTTAGCCATTTTTTATTTTTATGTTCCAAAATGATTCCTTATTTACAAAATGTATACCAATGTGGTCTCTTTTATTTTTTGTTCTAAAATAGTTTCATATTTTACAAAAATTATACTAATGTAGTACCTTTTTTTTTTGCAAAATAAGGGACCATTATGGGGAAAAAAGACCACATTGATATAATTTTTATAAAATAAGAGATCACTTCGGAGCAAAATAAAATAGGGATTGGTATAATTTTGCAAATAAGGGACTATTTAAAAACAAAAAATAAACAAATTAAAACCTAAAATAAGAATATACGACCAAAGGTATAATTTAGCCTAATATTAATCACCATGAAGTCATGAACATATTAGATCACTAGTCAACAATATCCACTCTAGTGAAGAATGCTTTCTCATTGCTGTGTTGGGGCTACTAACTTATTCCAATTAACGATAGGGAGTAAAAAACTCTAATTTTTGAGTGAGCAAAAAGTTTTTCATCTCTCATAAATTATTACCATGTGATGATAAGACATATTAAAAAATAAAAAATAAAAATTTATGTAATCGGGTTGAATTCGCGGGTTCATGAATTTGAAATCATAAATCCGTTATCTGAACCAAACACTTCGAGTTTGAATGGGTTGGTTAATTGTTTGTGTTCGACCTAAACTATGAAAAAATCGAACCAAACACTTTGGGTTGAGTTGAATCGTCGGGTTGATCAGGTCGACTCGGACCTATGTACACCCCTATTGATTAGTGTAATAATCACT
Source organism: Calophaca sinica (assembly GCA_037113605.1). NCBI lineage: Eukaryota > Viridiplantae > Streptophyta > Magnoliopsida > Fabales > Fabaceae > Calophaca > Calophaca sinica. Next base: position 70,789,518 of record CM073730.1, read on the forward strand.
TATCCAATATATATTTTGTTTGTTATATAAAATACAAAACTTACTTTTAATTTAATATATAATAATTCTTGTCGCTTATTACCAACTTCTCGTCGAGGTCGCTCGGGATTATAGATTATGCCACTTAATGATCTTTGGTTAAATAGGTCTAACACCATGACTGAATTTTCTGTCAAAAAATTGATTTTTCTTAGTTCAAGAATAGAAAACTAGTGTATTGGGGATCTGGTTTCTCTAAATTGAGTAACTTATTTTAGTGTCTAAAGTAAGTAATATTAATTATTAATGAAAAAAACAATGGTTCATATTATAGGTACATCATAACATATCTTGGATTAGTTAAAATAATAACATTTGATTTTCTCACTTTATCCTCTACTCATTTTAGAGGAGTCAAATCCATGTATGTATTGAAATAAACGGTATGACCAAGTCAAGTCAAATTAATTAATCATATAATAACCCTGGAATTCTGAGTGCGGTAACGTTACTCATGAGGATTTTGATTTTTTCCCTAGGTATTCCTACGCCAAGAGGTTTTTCAATGTAAGTATCAACATTGAAGGCACTAGCTAGGAACAAGGTTAGTGTAAGAAATATTATTTAGGTAGTTGGCATAATTTTAATTATTAATCCCCTGAAATAATAATTATTAATAAATAATGCTCTCCTGTCTAAACATGTCTTATCACGTATATGCTGACAGTCACATAGATTGGGTCAGGGAACACACGACCTCTAAAAATGTTTTGTTCTTCATCTCTTGTTGGATTATCTGGAAGGCTCGTAATGAGGAGATTTTTAATGACTGTCGTTGGCCACATTACAGGATTCTTAGCAATATTAATTCTCTTTTTCAAACCACTACAAAGGTTTTTGGAGCAATCTCCACTCAAAGGTTACCAATGTATGTTTCTTGGGTGCCTCCTGGTGATAATGTAGTTAAACTCAATGTTGATGGTAGCTCCTTTGGTAATCCGGGTAGCTCAGGATATGGGGGTCTAATCAGGAATTCTTTGGGAGAGTGGTTAGTTGGCTTTGCGGGTAGTTGTGGTGTTACTACAAATATCAACGCTGAGCTCCAGGGCATTTACAATGGTCTTCTTCTAGCTTGGGACGAATGTTTCAGAGATATTATCTGCGAATCAGATTCTCAAACAACTCTAAATTTCATTGCTGAGGGGGTTCCTCATACTCATCCTCAAGCTTCCATTGTTCATCACATCAGACATTTCAAGTCTTTTTCGTGGAAGCTGTCTTTTGTCCACACTCTGCGTGAAGGCAATTTTCCTGCAGATTGGTTGGCCAAGCATGGTGTTGATCTAGATTGCTGATCTAGATTGCGGTCCTATAGTTTATAGAGCTTGTCCACCTGCTCTGTCAAGTTTCCTCTTAGCTGATGCTATGGGGGTTAAGGCCCTGCAGGCGTAGTTTTCTTTGTTGTTTCTTTTGTTGTTTATTGTTTTCCCACTGATCAAAAAAATGTCTTATCACGTATAAGGATCCTCTGCGGCCACTACACGGTTGTTGGGTGCCAAATTTCAAATTTGGAATTCTCGACAATGTTCTAGGATTCGACAGGTGAGGGAGTTGAGAATCCGAATGCATGTTGAAAATAAACTGAAATCGGAATGCATGTTGAAAATAAACTAAGTTTAAAAGACTGAGAAGCCTAGCGATTATTCGACAAGGCGAATGAAGCGTCGAAGATGTCAAAAATGGAAGCGGTCAAGTTAGACTTAAGTTTTAGGCAATACATGTGCAACTCGACAGGAAGTGCTACTGTCGAAATTAATTAGTTTTTAGTAAAATTAACTACCGACCTTGTGTCCATACACATATCAGGTCGGATGATAGATAGTTTTTATATTTTTTCCCTATAAATAGTAATTCGTACGATGTAATTCGGGTTGGATACTTGGTCTAAAATTCCTAACATCTCATCCGTTAAAGCAGATTAAAGGAAATACGATCACAATATGCCTTCCACCCCTTTTCATTAATTGCAATGCAATCAAGTCAATTTATTTCAATTCTCGTTATGTTCTTTATTTCACTTCATTGCAAATCATTTACATGTTATGCAATTTTTTTTCCATTTTCAGTATTAACCTTTACTGCATTGAACTTTTCATTTTTGTTTTTGTTATTTTCCGAACTCATATCTATTTTCTTTGTTCATTCCTGCATTTTATTTAAGTTTCTTTTCTTATTGCATGTTTTCCAATTATTTCATTTCCTGTACTTTGTTTCATTCTATTTACTTTCTAGCAATTTACAATTCTTGTTATTTACATTTCAAAGTTATTTACAAGCCTTCTTTAAATTCATGTTCTTTAAATGCATTCCTTTACATTTCTGCATTCATATTCTTCTTTAAGTTTAAATTCATAAATGCATACTCATAATTCTGCATTTTTTACGCTTTCTACCAAATATATATTTGTTTACTTGCTAGTCAAGTTATTGGCTCTCGACCGCCAGTCTTGATCTGCTTCATAATTAGAGCCAATCCAACAACAATTCATTTGTTAGTTGGTATTACATAAATTAAAATTGGCAAAAGTATAACAATTAATGGCTTAAAAGCCAAGAATGTTAACAAACCAATAACGTGTCAAAACATATGACCGTTAGTAACAAAAACCGTTGTTTTCAAAACGAAATTACCACATAACTCATCGATCACATAATCGTTTGAAAGACTAATTATTTGTTTTCTTTGACAAAATTGGTAGAAATACATCACAAACCAAATTTCCCAGTAAACAAATTGGCACGCCCGGTGGGACGAGTTTAAAGTAACTCGTTTTAGACAATGGTTTTATGCGTTTAAGAAGTGGAAAAATTACTGCTTCTAACGTGTCTAGAAGACGAAACATGAGTGGCAGCGCAAGTGCTAGTTCCATAATTCCAAGTGTTACAAATGCAAATGCATCGACAAGCAATACTAATGCGTCGACCACCAGTGCGAACGCTGGGATAGTTAATATTCCAAAGATGAATAATTTTGTCACTGGCACGAGTACTGGAATGATAATGGCTAATGCACAAAGCGAAGCAATACCAGGCGCAATAGTATATGAACCCCCAGTGGTTTAAAATGTGTTAGAAGTACAAGCATCGCCTGGAAGTGCGAGAAATTCAAGCGCTAGGCCAACATCGAATGTAACACAACCTATGTTTGGGATGCCTTATGGTTATTTACATAATTTGACAGTTCCCGCTATTAGTTCAACCATGCTTAATCAATTTGTCAATCAGCCTTTTATGCCATTTGGTAATGCTGCCAATGCCCAAGGAATGGCAGGTGTGACTACCACTAGAATGAATCGACAAGGGTCAGGACCAGAGGACATGTCAAGGAAAATGCCCCAAAATACTGGGGGATTAACACAAAACTCGTTGGCAAGTATTCGACAACAAGTTGATGAAAGTAACCATGAGATGTTGAACATATTCACTCAGCAAATGGGTGCAGTGATTACGCCCCTTAAGGAAACAACTAACCAAGCATGCAATGCATTGGCCTTAAAAATGGAAAGGCTAAATCAAGCATTGGGTTTGATAGCACCAGTGAACGAAAATGTTCAACATGTCCCAGGAGTAATGCTTCAAGGTCAGGACATGGGGGGGATTCAACAAGATGTAAATAACCCCATAATGGTGCAGACTGAAGTAAATCAACCAAACAATAATCTTGGTCAAAACTTGAATAACTTAGATTATGGCCAAGTGCAGTTGCTGCAAAGAAATCAAGACCAAGGGGCTCTAGTACATCAAGGTTTAGCCAATCTTAGGCACAATATCATGTGACCAGATAGAGCAAAATGTAAATCAAGCCGTCGAGCAAATGTTGAACAGGATTGGTTTTAATATTGGTCCAACCAATAGACCATATTATATATCTGCGTTTCCTGAATGGGTACAACAAGCTGAAGTGCCAAGAGGAATGAAGATCCCCAAATTGTCCAAGTTTTCAAGTGACAGTGGAGAATCTACTGTCGAGCATGTTGCTAGGTACACCATAGAAATGAGAGAATTGGCCACTACGGAGGGTTTGAAAATGAGGTTCTTCCCAAGTTCTTTGACAAAGAACGCATTTTCTTTGTTCTCGACATTGAGGGCTGACTCAGTCCATTCTTGGGCACAATTAGAAGGATTGTTCCATGATCAGTTTTTCAGGGGCAATTTGAGGGTTAACTTGACTGATTTATTCAATGTCAAGCGTATGTATTATGAATCTATAGATGACTACATCTCTAGGTTCAAGCAAATGAAGCGCAGGTGTTTTACACCTATTCCTAAAGCAAAAATTGTTAAGATGGGCTGCTAGTGGATTAGATTATTACATCAGAAAGAAATTGGTAAACCAACATATAGTTGATCCTGCCCAGTTAGGGGAAAAGGTTCGATAAATTGAACAATCAAGTCTTTAAAAAACCAGAAAAACAACAAAAATTTCATTAGGTGCGAGAAAGTCAATTGTGTCGAACAAGATCAGACAGACAGTGAAGATGAGGCCATAGCTGAACAAGAAATAAACCTTGCTAAATTAAAAGAAGGGCCACCTTATGCTTGTCAGGTGTTAGTACCTTCCAAGGGAAGAGAAATGATGAGCTATGTGAATAAGAAAACTTACACATTTGATATAACCAAAGCTGATAAGATATTTGATATTTTGCTAAAAGATAAGCAGTTTAAGTTGTCAAATGATCATAAAGTGAAAGGGCCTGAGGACTCCAATGGCCAAAACTATTGTAAATACCATGGGGCTCTAGGCCATCCTACTAATGAATGTTTTCGTTTCAGGGATTTGATTCAAAAAGCTCTCAAAGAAGGTAGGCTTAAGTTTGCTGACATGCAGAAGCCTAGCATGAAGGTGGATACTGATCCATTTGGTCAAGGCATAGCAACTGTCGAAGGCCAAAATGTAAGAAACTGCAGAATGGTGAATATCAGCGCCAAGCAGAAGTATGTGGTGAATGCGGAGAATCCTTCCGACATTTACCCCAGGCCTCATGAGTCTGTCGAAGACTTTTTGAGGAGAAAGAACAATCGTGAGCAATTAAAGTTATGCCCGCATTGTGACAAGTATTTTGACGAGAAGGCCGCTTAGAAAGCAAAGGAAAATGACAAGACAAGGGTTCACCAGTGTGGGCAGACTAGTTATGTGAATAGGAACGTGAAGAATATTCTGAATAACCAAATGCAAAGGCATGTTGCTAATAGGCCCAATCGAACAGTTGGTGGTTGGTGGGTTGAGTCTTCAAGGGAATCAATAGGAAGCAACCATGGAGCATTTCCTGGTAGAATGACAAACAAAACTAGGAAACCTGATGCCAATGTTGCTGTGAACCAATGGGTTGAGAATTCTGCTAAGGCTCATTGCCCTGAATTGAGAAATAGGGTGAGGGCTAGAAGGAGTAATCATCGACAAATGCCATTTTGGGATGAAGATTACCAATATGGAAGAGTGCGTTATCCTGGAGGTGACCAAGTGAAGAAAGCACCACTGTCGAAGAGTCAGAAACGTCGTCGACAAAGGATAAGGCAAGCTTAGAAACAAAAAATGAAAGCTACTGAATTTGAAAAGTCTCGACTTGAGAATTATTTCATGGTTGGGATACAGAAGGTGCCATTGCCCAAGAAGCCTGGTCCAAAGCTGAAAAGTGTGGTAGTAGATGCCAAGGGTAATAACTACGAGAAGGGTCAGTCATCTAAAACAAGGGGGCAAGCATTGCAGGCAGGTTTCAAACAAGATAGCAATGTCGCCAAGGTTCCTTTAGCCGCAAAGGAAAGAAAACCTTGGCCAATGGGTTTGATCGAAGCTGAGAGGTTGGCCACAGAACGAGCCAAATTTGGTGTTCAAGCAGCTCCAGTGAAAGACACTGATAGTGATGTGTCGATGGAAGAACTGAAAATCATAGTCAATGATTCAGACCTGCTTGATGATCCAATGGAACCTGTGGAGGAAAATGTTATCAAAACAGACCTGTCAATGGAAGAAGTTATTGAAGCATTGAACGATCCAAACGACCCAATTTTGGCCTTAATGACAAGGAAGACTTCGACCTTGACATCAGTTTGGACAATGATTTGGATGAACTGGTGATGGCAATAGGTATGACTCTATCAGATTTGGGGTCTGAAGATTGCCTCATTAATAAAGCGGACATGAAGTTGGGAAGCCATCTAGAAAATGAAGAAACAACTACTGAAGAATAGTTTACTAAGCTTAATGTAAACTTGGTTTCAGTATTGCCAGCAGAATATGAAGCTCATTATGAGTTTGTTATTGAAGTTCCTAATGAAGAGGAGATTGAGGATTTTCCTATTGGTTGGCAATTTGTGGAGCAAGATATGGTGACAATCTTTGATAATTTCGCTCGACTGGACAAGCCAACGCATGAAGAGAGAAACCATCTTCGACCATTGCACATTAAAGCAATGATTGAAGGCAAGCCTGCTAATAGGGTGTTGGTCGATGGGAGAGCTTCTATCAACTTGATCCCAAGAGCCATGTTTAAGAAATTGGGCAAGGATGAAACAGATTTGCTGCCAACCAACATAGTGGTTATTGATTTTGGAGAAAGATATGCACCAAAAGATGGTGTCGTAATGCTTGACGTACAAGTGGGGTTAGTAGAAAGATCAATTTTGTTTGTAGTGATTCCTTCAAGGTCTAGCTACAGTGTCCTGTTAGGTGGAGATTGGATTCATGCCGTTGGAGCAGTTCCATCGACGGCACACCAGAAAATGATCCTTTGGAACGCTCATGATGAGATTGAGATAATTGAAGCTGATGACAGCCCATGCTATTTGCAACAAATGCATGTGGATTTTAAAGTTTATGATCCAAAAGTAAAACCCATTTCGGTGCAGGGTGGTGTCATTGACAGAGAGGCTTTAAATGCTTGCTTGATGGAGCAGTTTAGTGTTAAGTTATTGGATGAGGCCGAAGAGAATCGGCCAATCGACAATGATGAGTCTTGAACATCACCAAGCGCAATTATCGGCCTGTGAGGCCGACCAATAGCCAAACGCAGAAGAAGGTGTATTGGCTGACTATATATTCGATGATGTCCCTTTGGGATTTGAAAATGGACTTGAGGAGAAAACTGCGTTTGAATTGGAAGATCCTTTGGAGGAAATAGATCTAGGGGATGCTGACAGGAAGAGGCCAATATATGTCAGTGTTTAACTGTCAGATGAGTTCAAAAGACAGATTGTGGAGCTAGTCTCTAAGTACAAAGATTGTTTTGCTTAGGACTATCATGAGATGCCAGGTTTGAGTAGAGAACTTGTGGAATATAGGTTACCTCTGAAACCGAATTGTAAGCCTGTCAAAGAAGCCAATAGAAGATTTGCTCGTGAAGTGGTATTGAAAATCAAGGAGGAAATTGAACGCTTGTTAAAGGCTAAGTTTATTCGCACAACTAGATATGTTGAATGGTAATGTAGTGCCTGTCATAAAGAAGAATGACAAGATGAGGGTATGCGTCAATTTTAGGAATCTTAATGCTGCTACTCCTAATTAAAGATGAATACCCAATGCCTATAGCAGATATGCTAGTGGATGCAGCATCTGTCCATGAGCTTCTAAGTTTCATGGATGAATATGCTGGTTATAACCAGATCTTCATAGCTGAAGAAGATGTGCCTAAAGCTGCTTTTAGGTGTCCAGGTTCATCTGGGACTTATGAATGAATAGTTATGCCCTTTGGTTTAAAGAATGTTGGTGCGACTTATCAAAGGGCAATGAATACTATTTTTCATGAAATGATAGGCAAGTTCATGGAGGTCTACATCAACGATATTATTGTCAAGTCAAAGAGTCAAGAGGAGCATTTGAATCATCTTAGACGGGCTTTTCAAGAAATGAGGATATAGTTTGAAATGAATCCTGAGAAGTGTGGTTTTGGGGTTTCTGCTGCCAAGTTCTTGGGCTTTTTGGTGCATAAAAAGGGCATTGAAGTAGACAAGAACAAGGCTAAGGCTGTTTTGGAAGCTAAACCACCAACAAAAGGTTTATATCAAATCTCTCAGGAAGAACAAGAGTTTTTGCTCCTTTGGTTAAACTCAAGATGAAGCTTTTGTGTGGACTCAACAGCACCAAGAAGCTTTCGACCAAATCAAGCAATATTTGACAAGCTCACCGGCCATGATGCCTGTAGAGCCACATAGACCAGTGAAGTTATATATTTCTGCATCAGAAGAGACCATAGGCTATTTACTGGCTCAAGAGGACAAGAACAATGTTGAAAGAGCTGTTTACTACCTCAGTCAAGTACTCAATGATGCAGAAACAAGATATAGTGCTATAAAAAAAGTTGTGTTTAGCATTGTATTTTTCTTGTACAAAACTCAAGTATTACTTGATGCCTTGTAATGTCTTAGTTATGTCGAAAACGAATGTAACCAAGTACATGTTGTCCCAGCCAATTTTGAATGGTCGAATTGAAAAATGGACACTTGCACTGTCTGAGTTTTCTTTGCAGTATGTACCTATGAAGGCTGTTAAAGGTCAAGCAATTGCTGACTTCTTAACGGGCCATCCATGTTTAGAAATGAAAGAACTGATAGGGCTAGTTGATTTAAAGCCCTGTCATTTGTATTTTGATGGCTCAAGACATAAAAATGGTGTTGGTGTTGGTGTTGGTGTTTTGATAATATCACCCTTAGGGGTACCAACTAAATTAATGTTTGAATTGAAATATGCCTGTTCTAACAATGAGGCTGAGTATGAAGCCTTAATTGTGGGTTTGAAAATTTTGATAGAGATGCGAGCACGCACTGTCAAAGTTTTTGGAGATTCCCAATTGGTAATTAGGCAGTTAACTCAAACATATAAATGTGTTAGCCATAATCTTGTCAAGTATTGTCAAGTGGCTAGCAAGTTGATGAAGCAGTTCGACAGTGTGGAGATGGAGCATATTCCTAGAGAGCTAAATCAAGAGGCTAATGAATTGGCTTAGTTAGCTTTAGGATATAAGTAGTCTTCAAAGGTGTTGACAGAACTCATAGAAATTCATGAGTTGTTGTATCCTTTAGATGAGAGAGATATCCTCGTTTCCAACGTGTCGAACATAAATGATTGGCGAGTACTAATCGTTGAGTATTTGGAAAATCCAAGTGCAAATGTTGACAGAAAAATCAAATATAAAGCGACTAAGTTTGTTGTTTTGGCAGTAGCTTTATATAGAAAATCTGTCGATGGGAATTTGGAAACTTCTCTAAGTGAAGAAGATGCTTATTTGGCCTGGACAAAAGTCCATGAAGGGATTTGTGGTGCTCACCAAGCAGGTGAAAAAATGAAATGGGTATTGAGAAGGCAAAGAGTTTATTGGCCAACATTGGTTAAGGATTGCATCATGTTTGCAAAATCCTGTGAGGAATGTCAAAAACATGGCCATATACAGAATGTGCCTGCTAGTGAGTTACATTCCATCATCAAGTCTTGGCCTTTCAGAGGTTGGGCGTTGGATCTCATAGGCCAAATTTATCCTACTTCTTCCAAGGGTCATAAATACATTTTAGTAGGGGTTGATTATTTTACTAAATGGGTAGAGGTAGTAGCCCTGAAATAAGTAACACATCAAGACATTATAGATTTTATTGAAAATCACATTGTTTGTCGATTTGATATACCACAAACAATAACGACAGACCAAGGATCTGTGTTTGTTGGGAAGAAGGTTGTTGAGTATGCTGAATCAAGAAAGATTAAAATGATTACCTCGACACCATATTATGCTCAAGCAAATGGTCAAGTTAAGGCCATGAACAAAATCATCATCGGTTTGATAAAGAAACACATTGGCAGATACCCCAAGAGTTGGCATTCAACTTTGGAACAAGTTCTTTGGGCATGCCGGAACTCTCCTAAGGAATCGACAGGTACAACTCCTTATAAATTGGTATATGGACATGATGTTGTTTTGCCTGTCGAAATAAACCTTGGTTCATTAAGGATTCAAAAACAAGATGAGTTACCAGTAGACCAGTATTAGAACTTAATGTTTGGTGAATTGAATGAAGTACATGATGAGAGAGTCATTGCCTTAGAACACTTGATTCGACAAAAAGAAAGGATAGCTAAATTCTATGATGGTCGAGTCAAGTATAAACTTTTCAAGGTTGATGATCTAGTTTGGAAAGTCATACTGCCAATGGATAAAAAGTGTCGAGAGTTTGGAAAATGGTCTCCAAAGTGGGAATGGCCATTTAAGGTTGTTCAAGTATTCTCAGGAAATGCTTATACACTTGTCGAAGTTAATTCTGGTTTTAGAGTTAAGTTTATTAATGGCAAATATTTAAAGTCATATAGACTGACCATGTGTGAGGTAAAGATTCAACCTTGAAAAATAAGCTCAAATACTTTATTCATTAAGCCATTTGGCAATATACGAATACATTGTCGAATAGGCTATTAGCCTGGAAATATAAATCATAAGACAAGTTGTTGATTCTAGGCTATTCACAAATGAATACAGTATCCAAAAACCTTCTCCATGGTCAGGTCCAAAATTTGCTGAGTAAGAAGCTTAGGGAGTTGAAGGAAACATGGGAAGCAGAAGCAGTCTCCCTGACAGAACACTCAAGTAAAACATGGTGAAGATATTGTCAGGCTGAATGACATAATTCAAAGCAAGGACACCCAAATCGACGGGGATGTGAAGTTAAAGTTTGAATACGTCGATGAGGGGTGTCGAGTTCTATGTGAGCAAAGGAAAAGCTGAAGTCAAAAGAGAGGTAGTCGTAGGTGCCACAATGCGCTTGACAATAGGCCTAGACGTGCCATAATTTCTCTTGTTTCGTGCAATTTTGCGAACTTTCACGTTGAAACTTTGAACATGAGGTGTGAAGGAGCGCAAAACTACAGAAAGTTAGACTGGCTCAAGCTTTTCCCTTTCTCACATAGTTCAATGAGCTTGGTAACCTACATTAGGCAACTTACCAAAACCCATTGCTATATGTTAGGAAAATCACCAAAACCCAGTGGGTGTTTCATCGTTGAAACAGAGACCTCCAAAGAAGATCCAGAAAGTGTAACCTCTTGGTTCCCATATGAAATAAACAAAACCAAGTAGGGAGGGGGTAAAAGGGATGAAGTTGGTCTCCATTTGCATTTTCACAAGTGGGTTTGGCTTGTTGGGGGCAAATTCGAGTGAGGACTATTTGTTGAGGTGTTGAAAAAAAGGAAGGTTTTTCAGAAACTTTGACGTTAAAGTGAAAGAAGTTCTGAGAACTTCGGTGCAAAAAGCGGAGCGAGTGCTGTGTTGTGAAGATGGCAACCATGAGATATGCCTCTATTTATAGCACAAGTTGGCGTTAAGATTTAAGTTCTTAGTCAATTTGACTAGTCACTGGCTTTAATTATCATTTATGGCCAGAAACTGAAAATTAAAATGCTAAAAGAAAACGTGTAAGCTGGACGGTGAAACGATTGATGGATAGAACGCCAAATCAAACTCAGTTTATCAGTGAAGTACAAGTTTGTGGTCGAACAAATGTAATCAACATACATAAGTAAAGAAAGTAAAGGTAAACTGAAAGAAATTAAAGTGGAGTCTTCTTTATTTCTTCCCATGCCATGGCAAATTCCTCCTTGGCAGCCTCAACATTCACATAGTTGACTTCAAGATTTTCGACCTCCGTCAAAATAGCCTTTGCTTCGACGATACTGGTTGACAGTTGCTGGTCGAGTGCCTTTATTTCTAATGTACAAGAAGCTTTGGTTGCTTCTTGCAATTGAGTCTTGGCAGTGGCCAACTCTGCTTCCAAACGCACAACGGTTTGTTCCAGCTCAAGTATTTTAGCTTGATTGGGGGCATCTTTTTCGACCAGAGTGGCTTTGTTGAGTCGAAGGGTTACCAATTTGTCTCAAAGTTCTTGTTTCTTCTTGACAGCTTGCTAGTATGGCAGAATGCTACTATCAAGTTCAGGCGGTTTGGGGGTCAAGTCTTCAATGAATTCATATATTATGCTGAAGTGGCCTCGATGGAGTGGAGGCAGTCGTTTGCAAAGCTTATGAATTTCATTGGCTGTGCGAATTAGGTTGCCTCTGATTTCTTGATTGAGGTAGAGGTCATTAAAGCAATATTTGAAGTAGCTTTTAAACTCTTCAAGTAATCCATCAAGTTTCTCAGTGAAATTGTCCCCAGGCAAAGTGGAAGAATGAGCCGATAAAGGAGAAGTCTTGCTGCTGGATCCTGAAAGCAAGCCAATTAGCTCATCTACTCCAACATCACCCTCTTCAATATTGGTATCTTTCGACACAGGGTTAGTCGTTGAAGCAGGTTGAGCAGTAGGAAGAGTTAGGTCATCGAAAAGAAGATCCTTATCAACACTGTCTGTCCTAATCACCATGGAAGATACCTTCTCAATGACTTGGAGGCAGGAATTGTTTCTTCTGAAGGTATGGGATCATCTTTTTGAGAGGAAGTCAAAGATGGATTTTCTGTCGAGAGGGTTGGTGGAACCACATCGACATCCATAGCTAAAGGGTCTTCGACCACTTGTTCAGGTTGGGTGTCTGGGATTTCCTATGGAAAAGAAAATCAAGATAACAAGGAATAAATTGTTGTTCTAGTGCAGATAAAGTGTTAAAATGAGTATAATACCTCAGTGGGGGAAAGAACAATAGTTGGAAAAATAACTTGCAAAGGTTCACCAGAATCTTCCTCAGTTGGTTGATCAGGTGATCTCTGTCGAGTAAATTTGATAAGATGAATTTATAGTTACAAATACAAATATTTTGTGAAAATAAAAGCATACCTTGTCAGTACTCGACGAGTCAACCTCTTCAACAGAGGGGGGATCTTTTGAAGTACATTCTTCATAAACACCTTTCTTTGAAGATGTAGCTTTTGTTTCCTGAAACAATAGAAACAAAGATAGTAATAAGTTGTGTAGTGTGAGCAGACCATCAAATAAAAATGGTGAAGTATGGTGTACCTTTACGTGCTTCGCTGTCGGAGTATCATCCAAACTTACTGAAGTGGATATTTCACCAAGGGATTCCTGAGAAGTAAAGGTTTGAAATATTAATATTTGATGGGTCGTGAAGAATGCATTATACGAGTAAAAGGGAGTGACTATCGTTTGAGGTGTTGAACATGAAGGGGAGTCAACTAAAATCATCTTGCGTCTTTTTGGTTGAGCCTCAGTGGTAGTTAGGTTCACCTTTCTCTTAGTAGATTCTTGTTGAGAGGTGATGGTCAAACGCTTAGACCTTGCAGGTTTTTTCTTTGTCACAGCTGGTTTCTTGCCAGCACTTGGTTTCTGAACCAAGGATTTGGAGGATTTCTTGTTGATTGTTTTCGATTGAAGGGGGGATTCATCATCATCATCATCCTCTTCTTCCTCAACCTCAGGAGTTTTATCACTGGCTTGCTTGCATTTCAAAGGCTCTTGCAAAGTCAAAGCTGAAGCGAATCATAAAGTGTAAGCAAGAAGCAAGTAGGTTTTCAGAGAAGAAAGCAAAGTAAAGTAACTACCCTAGGAAAACTGGGAAATGAACTTGACAGCTTCATTATGTTGTTCAAAAGGCAAAGCAAACCGACCAGTGAACGTAACTTCTTTGTTATCGTAGTTGCTGATATTAGAATGATATTGGAATCTTTCTAAAGCAAGGAAGTTACCAGCTCTTGTCAGTTTACCTGGAAATGGATCAGCCAAACCAAAATTTGCACAAGGTAAAGAAACTGGTTCAGGACAATGGGGTTTCGCAAGTGATTGCCCTGTTGTTTTGCAATGTTATAAAACCTTTATGCCCCATTTTTTCTCGTGTGTTTCTTTTGATTAGTAGTCATTTTATTTACCTGTCGAACAATATAATGAGGATATCTAGGATCCCATTTCACCTTATAGAATTTTTCAAAGCTACGTATATCCTTCAAGTGCTAACCTTTGGTTTTGGTCGAGGGGTCTTGTTCCTACACAGTGGGGCAGACAAATCTTTTCACACATTCGTGAAAAGAAAGGTGGAATTTCTTGTAGTATTCATCCCACCAAGTCGTGTAATCTTGAGAAACACCTAGGATAGGAAAAAAAAGGGGCAAGATCAACCGAAGCCTTGCGAGTTTCATTCTTTTTCTTAATACGATCAATGGTTTCCTGCTTGAGGTCGACACAGTCCAAAAGAATGTCGTCCATTTTGTTAGGAAAGGGGCCAAGAATGGATTGGAGTAAGCCAAAGTTGTTGGCAGTAGAATTGGGCAAGCAAACAAATGCAGAATTATCGGTCGAACCAGGTAATCCTGTGGGGAATACTTGACGAGAAAGGAAGTGAGTCCAATAGACATCACAACCTTTAGAAGTTGAGTCCAAAGGGGCTTTGAACCAATCAGGGCCATATCTTCTACTGACAAAGGGTTGGAAATGAGCTCCTTGGATTTTTGAAGAAAGAGAATGAAAGAGTTTGAAATAATACTTGAAGCTATCAAGCTCACTGTCCATTGGCTTAGCAGTGCGATACATGGTAAGGGTGCCATATGTATCAACTTCAAGATTTGCTGGGGCTTTGTTAATAGTATGACCTGGAAGAGTGGCATTCAACCATAGCTGTAACAGCCACATTGGGCCACCAACTCCACTCTTTCTTCCTCCTTCCTTCACCATGGTGTACAGATTCAACATATTGGCATAAAGGTTTGACAAAAGGAAGGAGCCGAGAGCCCATCTCTTGCCTTCATGAAGAAGGTTGGCCAAGTCGAGTAATGTTTTCGACAGTTGTATGTTTTTGTTGCAAAGAACAAAAGCCGATAGCCAATGGAACAGAAAGGCTACGTGTTCTTTGTTGGAAACCTCTTCAGTATCTACCATATGGCTAAAAACGAATTTTGAAAAAGCAAGAGGTTTCCCACTAAAAACATCAATGAGGTTTTCTGGTGCACAGAAATGATGAATCATTTGGCCATCTGTGGTAGGCCAGTGAGGGTAAAAACGTCGAAAAGGTTAGGACCCATCATTCCACAGAGGAAATGGAAGTTGTTAGTGGTTTTGTTCCAGAAGAAAACAACAGCTCCCAACATAGAAGGTTCTAACCTAAACGTATGCTTTGACAACTGAATGAGGTGATAAATGCCTATCTTCTTCCAAAACTCAGCTTTCTTGGCTTCTACCCTAGTTAGCCAAGCAGCATATCCATTTATACTAAGTGGAGGAGTTCTAAAAAGCCTAGCACTTTTGAGGAAATAGTGAACATGCAAGTTAGAGGCAAAAGCTAAAATATCAGTGTGACCATCCTTAGTTGGGAAAACGTCTTTAAACTTTCCAGGAAAACCAGATAAGGGAATAACCGGTCCTAAATAGGCAACATGGAGATCCAAAACAAAAGAGGGGTCATTCAAGTAGGGTATGATTACCTTAGATTTCTGCCATGGGATTGATTCATCGACTGCAGGGTTGCACATTACTTTCCTTAGAGGTGCGGTGGAGCCCTGAACTGGATTTGATGAAGACGCCGTTAAAGACTCGCGAAACTTTTTCAGAAGTTCGGAGGAACAAAAATGTTTCAACTTGGATCTCAAGGGTTATTTATAGTCATGGTTATGAAGCAAAACGTGTGAGCAGAAAAAAGCAACCGTCTACTTCAGTGTAATCATGGTCCTATTTTTTAGGGAAGTGGGAACACAGACCTGTGATGGGACATTATGGAAAAAGTAACTGTCGCGCGTGGAGATACAAAATTCTGGTTCTCTTCCTATTTTGAGTCGAAAACTCAGAATTTGGGGGGCATCTGTTGGGTGCCAAATTTCAAATTTGGAATTCTCGACAATGTTCTAAGCATTCGACAGGTGAGGGAGTTGGGAATCAGAATGGATGTTGAAAATAAACTAAGTTTAAAAGACTGAGAAACCTGGCGGTTATTCGACAAGGCGAATGAAGCATCGAAGATGTCAAAAATGGAAGCGGTCAAGTTAGACTTAAGTTTTAGGCAATACATGTGCAACTCGACAGGAAGTGCTACTATCGAAGTTAATTAGTTTTTTAGTAAAATCAACTACCGACCTTGTGTCCGTACACGTGTCAGGTCGGATGATAGGTAGTTTTTATATTTTTTCCCTATAAATAGTAATTCATACGATGTAATTCGGGTTGGATACTTGGTCTAAAATTCCTAATATCTCATCCATCGAAGAAGATTAAAAGAAATACGATCACAATATGCCTTTCACCGTTTTCATTAATTGCAATGCAATCAAGTCAATTTATTTCAATTCTAGTTATGTTCTTTATTTCACTTCGTTGCAAATCATTTACATGTTATGCAATTTTTTTCCATTTTCAGTATTAACCTTTATTGCATTGAACTTTATTTTTTTTTTCGAACTCATATCTGTTTTCTTTGTTCATTCCTGCATTTTATTTAAGTTTCTTTTCTTATTGCATGTTTTCCAATTATTTCATTTCCTGTACTTTGTTTCATTTTATTTACTTTCCAGCAATTTACAATTCTTCTCATTTACATTTCAAAGTCATTTACAAGTCTTCTTTAAATTCATGTTTTTTAAATGCATTCCTTTACATTTCTGCATTCATAGTCTTCTTTAAGTTTAAATTCATAAATGCATACTCATAATTCTACATTTTTTATGCTTTCTACCAAATATATATTTGTTTGCTTGTTAGTCAAGTTATTGACTCTCGACAGCCAGTCTTGATTTGCATCATAATCAGAGCCATTCCAACAACAATTCATTTGTTAGTTGGTATTACTTAAATTAAAATTGGCAAAAGTATAACAATTAATGGCTTAAAAGCCAAAAATGTTAACAAACCAATAACGTATATGACCGTTAGTAAACAAAACCGTTATTTTCAAAACGAGATTACCACATAATTCGTCGATCACATAATCGTTTGAAAT
The DNA here is from genome assembly GCA_037113605.1 of Calophaca sinica. Taxonomy (NCBI): domain Eukaryota; kingdom Viridiplantae; phylum Streptophyta; class Magnoliopsida; order Fabales; family Fabaceae; genus Calophaca; species Calophaca sinica. The sequence goes on from CM073730.1 coordinate 70,806,394, forward strand.
TGAAAGACTAATTATTTGTTTTCTTTGACAAATTTGGTAGAAATACATCACAAACCAAATTTCTCGGTAAACAAGTGTGCAAAAAAATCAACCCACTCCCACTCCTCATGCCAGCCAAACATCATTATGCTACCAGCGTGTCAAGGAAGGCAGTTGTGGAAAATTAAAGACCCTCCACAAACACTTCATTCAAATGGGACCACCTTCCTCTTACTAGAATTTTAAGACGGGAAAAAAATTACACTAATGCATACATAAGCATATGCATCTTGACTTGAACATTGACTAGTCAAATCCAAAAGCCGACTTAAACCTCAACAATATAAACAACACATGATGCTGAGGAGCACCAAAATATATGAAACAAGAGAAAGGTAAACAGACAAAACAACACCAATGACAAGTTCCAAACCCCTTCATCATTTCTGTGCCCTCTTGCTCTTACTCCTTCTTCTTCCTATGTCTGATGCTCAAACTCAAAGACAAGAAAACAACACAGGCTACACCTGCAACAAAAACCAAACCAATTATCCATGTCAAGCCTATGCTTTCTACAGAGCCACAACACCAAACTTCCTTGACTTAGCCTCAATAGGTGACCTCTTCTCAGTTAGTCGCCTAATGATCTCAAAACCAAGCAACGTATCCTCCCCTTCAACCCCTTTAGTCCCTAACCAACCCCTTTTTATTCCCTTAACTTGTTCTTGTAACACCGTCAACACCACTTTTGGTTCCATCTCTTATGCCAACATCTCTTACACCATTAAACCAAATGACACTTTTTTCCTTGTTTCCACCATTCAATTTCAGAACCTTACTACCTACCCTTCTGTTGAAGTTGTTAACCCTTCTCTTGTCGCTACTAACCTCTCCATTGGTGTTAGTGTTATTTTCCCTATCTTTTGCATGTGTCCTAATAAAACCAATGAGAATTACATGATTTCCTATGTTGTTCAACCCTCTGATAACTTATCATCCATTGCTTCTATGTTTGGATCAAGGGAAAAATCTATAGTTGATGTCAATGGTGATAACCTTACTGATTTTGATACTATCTTTGTTCCTGTGACAAGGTTGCCTGTTCTGTCACAACCTAATGTTGTTCCTTCTGCTCCTCCTTCAAGTGGAAGTTCTAATGATAGGACAGGTACTGTTAGAGGGTTGGCTATTGGGTTGGGAATTATAGGGTTGTTGTTGATTTTGGTTACAGGGACGTGGGTTTATAGGGAGGTTTTGTTGAAGGATAGGTTGGGGATGGTGAGAGATGAGGAGGAACAGAAGGGGAGGGATCTTTATTTTGGAAGGAAAGAGAGTAAAGGGAATAAGGAAATGGATGTTAAGTTGATGGCTAATGTGTCTGATTGCTTGGACAAGTATAGGGTTTTTGGAATTGAGGAACTGATTGAAGCTACTGATGGGTTTGATGAAAGTTGCTTGATTCAAGGGTCTGTTTATAAGGGATCAATTGATGGAGAGGTCTATGCAATCAAGAAAATGAAGTGGAATGCCTATGAGGAGCTCAAGATCTTGCAAAAGGTAATGCTAATTTCTCACATCTTAGACCTGTTATTATCCGTTAATCATTCATTATTTCTAGTGTCTACTATTGAAAATCTAGTGTTTTTTTATTTTACATCCAATGTTTTAAGAATCGAACTAAAAATTGAACTGTAATCCAACAAGATTTCGGATCTTGGTTCAATTGCTTTAAACAGCTCGAACAGTCAAATAACCAAATATGACCGATTCCCATTTCAAACACATTGCTTACAAAAAAAATAAGGTCCATTTTTCTTTGTGTGATGAATAAAACTTAGAAAGAGTGGAAGATACAGAATCAGACATGTAATAGCAGATTGAAATTTGAGACAGTCCATAAGGTATGGGTGAGAAACAGATTCAGAGAAAACCCTTACTAGAATAAAATATGTTAGAAGTTAATTTCTTATTGTTTATGAGTAATTAGATGATCACATTAAGTGAAGTGACTTGTCTAATGAATCGGTCAGCTAAACTGTATGTTACGTGTTTGGAAGGTATGACCCTCCACTACTTGTTTTATTTTTAGAATTATCAAACCAAAGGAATAAACCAGTAGATTCCTAGATGATACACAAATTATTCTGACATTGGTTATTAGTTAATGAAAGAGGAACTATCCTAAGCTGGAATTTCTTTCGTAATTATCCGTTAGTCATGATTTTCGTAGTTGAATTTTTAGTTAACGCATCAAGAGGAATAATTAAACAATAGTGGTTGATGGTGTAGTTGCTTTTGCTCCTGTTATTTAATGAAAGATGTTTGTCTTATTTTTCAGTGTTTCTGATTAAACTTAAAGCGGCACGATAGGTGCGCTTAAAGTCGCAAAAAAAGACAAAAGAAGCCGCCGCTCTTTTGGTCTGTTTCCAATAATTCGAAGACAAAAACATTGAAAAAAAAAAGTAATAATTTGAAGACAAAACAAAAAAGAGACAACAACACGTTTCCTGACACTCTTTTTTTAACACACTTTTTTATTGATTAAAATTAAGTTCTACCAAATTTATATGAGATCCACATAATTAAGTGGGACTCATTTGAATTTTAACCGATAAAAAAAGGAGTGTTAGGAAGAGAGTATCAAAAAGAGTATTGATATCACTCTTCAACAAAAAATTCAAAGAAAACCCATAGCAAGAAACAAGATAAATAAATTGGAAATCTTGAACCTCGCGAAATATCAATTTCACTAACATTGCGAATTACTATCAATGGCCACCAAATGTGTGATTTTTGGGGAAAAAAACTGACTTAACACTTTTCCTTTTTTTTACTATAAAATGCTGATACGTTGGCGTTTGTGGTATTCACGACAGGTTTTTGTCGCGGTATTTAGCACTGCTCTAAATAAATAGCAAAATTAAAATAGACTGCACTCTCTTAGCTCTTCATTTCCTTTTAGGCCGCAATAGTTTGGGCTCTTGTTTCGGCGTGCGTAGTCCAAAGTCCAAACTTTTGTTATATCGGATCACTCCATCCTTAAATAGTTAATTGGGAGCATATGGAGTAACTATTGAAACCATGTTTTTGCTAAAACACCTTTCAAGCACTAACTTTTTCTGAAAGTTTATTTTCAAACGACATAAAGTTATCCAAAAATAAACTTCCATAGTAAAAAAAAAATACATGTCCGGAAATTAACTTCCGGATGGGGGTACAAACTAGCAAAAACGGGGGTGTTAATAGTTACTCCCTAGTAGATTAACAAAATAAATAACATTAGACCGAAATAACATCAGACCAAAATAATATATTTGATTAACAATGTCTTGTCCTTTTTTATGTTGAAGGTAAACCATGGGAATTTGGTGAAGTTGGAGGGATTTTGCATAGACCCAGAAGAAACAAATTGCTATCTAGTTTACGAATATGTTGAGAATGGATCTCTCTACTCATGGCTACACGAGGACAAAAACGAAAAGCTGAACTGGAAAACAAGGCTACGAATTGCCATTGACATAGCCAATGGTCTCCAATACATCCACGAGCACACAAGGCCAAGAGTTGTGCACAAAGACATAAAGAGCAGCAACATTCTCTTAGACACCAACATGAGAGCCAAGATTGCAAATTTTGGTCTTGCAAAATCAGGAATGAATGCCATAACAATGCACATTGTAGGAACACAAGGTTACATTGCACCTGAATATCTAGCTGATGGGGTTGTTTCAACAAAGATGGATGTGTTCGCTTTTGGGGTTGTGTTGCTTGAACTGATTTCAGGTAAGGAAGCTATTGATGAGGAGGGAAATCTCTTGTGGGCAAGTGCTATAAAAAAATTTGAAGTGAGTAATGAGCAAGAGAAGGCCAGGAGATTGAAGGATTGGTTGGATAAGGATATTTTAAAGGAGACTTGCTCAATGGAAAGTTTGATGGGTGTACTTAGTGTTGCAATTACTTGTTTGCATAGAGACCCATCAAAGAGGCCTAGCATTATGGATATTGTCTATGCACTTTGTAAAAGTGAAGATACTGGCTTTGAGCTCTCAGATGAAGGGATTGGTTCGCCAGGGTTGACGGCCAGGTGAATTAGGCTGTGGGATGCAACTATTGACACCATTTTTTTTTCCTAAAACACACCCCATTTTTTGGAAGTTTATTTCTGACCGCATAAAATTGTCTCGAAATAAAATTTCGGGCGGCAAAATGACACACATACAGAGGTTAACTTTCAGATAGGGGGTGCATGTTAAAAAAAGAGGGTGTCGTGGTGCTGACCCATTTGGTATAAAAGACCCCAATATGTAGTGCTGCTTGAAGTAGGCCTTTTCTGAGCCCAAATATAAAGGAGGGAGGAGAGAATAATTTTGTATTTTGGGTAGTAATATAATGTGAAGTAGGTTAGGCAACTCGCTAGAGGTGTTTTGCAATCAGACTTTGAAACTACTTTGTTTAATTTTACCGTTTAATAGTTTTACTGTTCAATAGGTTTACTGTAATGAATAATGTAATTAAAAAGAAAAGAAGATAAAAAAGAAGTTATTTCAAACTAGTTAAGTTACATGTATCTAAATGTTTTTTTGCCCTTTCAAAGACATATATACCTAAATCAAAAGTATGATATCGTGGCTGTTAAGAGTTCCAAGGATTGTTAGAGCATATAGCTAGTGTAAAACCCGTATTTTGCAAGATTCCATTCCAGATACGAGGATTAATCTATACTCCCCTAAAGGTGTGCTAGAAGGAATGCAATCAAAACAGGTCAAATTCGTCCAATTGTTCTGTTTACTTGTTTGAGTCAGATGAGCTAGATACATTGCATAAGTTTTAATAAATTATTCTTTTTATGTATTTTCAATAAATGATTTTAGTTTAGGTATTTCGAATTTTTTGAAATACTCAAAAAACAAATAAGTAATCCGTTTAGGCTTGCAAACTGTTCTTATATGAGATATTAGTCGATTCAAACTTTTATCTTTAAACTTGATTCATCTAACCTGTGAGTTAATTAAATAAGTTAGACTGACCAGTTTAGCAGCCTTACTCACTAGAACACAATAGCACTGTATTACAATATTTTCAAAAAAAAAAATGCAATTTAATGAAGAAAGTGTGTAGTCTGCTGTAATATTGATAAAATTATGAGATGAAAGAAAGTAAATATATTATACAATAATAATAGAAGCAGAGAAATATTTTATTTTCGGAAATTTCAGAATAAATATTGGATATTACACATTTGCTATATTTTTCATATTAGTATAGGTTATTTTAGTTGTTGGGCTGATGCCACATTCCGTTATTTGTTAGGTTAGGATATTAGTTTATTTGGGCCAGAGTCTGTTTTAGTTGTTTTTGGGCCTCAACATATCTTGATTGGGCTCTTCGTATTTTCCCGTATATATGGGCTCCATTCAGTTCAATTAATCCAATGAGGAATTATTCAGATATCGGATCATAATATGGTATCAGTTTAATCTGTGATTTAATCTGTGAAACCCTAAAGATTTCTGCATCACCTTTCTTGCGCCTCTTTCATCTCTCCAACACAGAAAACCCTAATCTTCTTCCATGGCTGACGGTTCAACAGGCTCCAGCCATGACCAAGCTGAAAGCACCCATACTCAGAACAATCATACATTCAACACACCTCTCAATCCGCCACTCGATCTGATTCTAAATCCATCGAGTCCCTACTACTTCCATCCCGGAGATAACCCTGGTTACGTTCTCGTTTCCCCACCTCTTTCTGGAGACAACTATTATCATTGGAGCAGGGCTATTAGACGTGCACTCTCCTCGAAAAACAAGATTAAATTCATCAATGGCACTCTTCCACAACCGGCTCGTACAAATCCCTTGTTTGACGCCTGGGAATGGTGTAACCACATGGTGGTTTCTTGGATCACCAGAACCCTATCACTTCAAATTTTGCAAAGCACTGCCTCATTCGATACGATGCGTGATCTTTGACTTGATCTACAAGATCATTTCACGAATGGGAACCACTTCCGCATGTCAGATCTGCTCCAAGAATTACACTCAATGAAGCAAGGCAATCGTTCCCTTTCAACCTTTTTTTACTGATATGCAAATACTTTGGGATGAATTGGAATTTCTTCGTCCTACACCCTCTTGCACTTGCACCATTACCTGTTCTTGTGACCTCATTAAATCGGTCAAGTCTTATAAAGACAAAGAACACATTCTTTGTTTCTTAAAGGGTCTCAATGAACCCTTTCAATCTGTGCGTAGCCAAATTTTGTTGATGAATCCCTTACCAACCATGAGTCAGGTCTACTCAATGGTTCTTCAACAAGAAAGAAACCCTTCTAATTCTTCTATTATTGAATCAACTGCCTTCACCTCTAATTCATACACCCAAAGCAGAGGAATTAATTCCCAGGGTAGAGGTAGAGGAAGATATGGAAATAGACAACCCATGGTATGCACTCACTGTAATCATAACAACCACACTATAGATACATGTTTCTTTAAACATGGTTCCCCCCAGGGTATAGAACCAAGGCCCAAGCTAATGCCACACAAACCAATTATGTCATTCAAGATTCAAACCCTTCTAATGATAAATCCGTCAAGCTGAACCAGAGTGACAATTCCATTCCTCTTACCTGTGATGATTACCAATATATAGTATCCCTCCTACAAGCTTCTAAGATTGACAAAAACAATTCTACACCATCTACTAGTAAGCCATTTGCACCTGATTCTGATACCCACATAGTTTCAAGTGTTACCAAACCAGGTACATGTTCCATTCTATCTTCCCTTTGGGGTTTAGATTTTGGTGTTGGTGATCATATTTGCCCTCATATTAGATATTTTTCCAGTTATAAGAAGATAAAACTTGTTCTTGCTAAGTTACCAAATGGTGATATTCTTTATGCCTCTCATTTTGGCAACATTGAGTTTACTGAACGTGACAAAAACACAAGAAAGGGGGGTTAAATTGGGCTTTATAAATCTTTTCGAAATACTTGTGTGTTTTTGAAAACCTTTTCAAAACAACTCTTTAACAAAAATAATACTATGAACAAGTAAAGAGAAGAAAAGGACTATGACACAATGATTTATACTAGTCCACTATCACCTGATAGCTACGTCTAGTCCCTTCAACACACTTGAAGGGTTTCTCCACTATAATCAACCGATTACACTTGAGAGTATACTACTGCCAAACTGACTATACTCATAACTTCTTAGAGCGACTTAGTGCAGTCAAGCCTCTAAGGAATACAGCCACTACTGGGCGTAATACAAGAGTTCAAAAATACTTCGAAACAATAACAATAACTCTCAGCAGAGAGGATTTACAAAGAAATGATTAAGCACAAAGAATACCTTTCTAACAGAAAGAATAAAACGATTAAGTGCTTGTTCACTTGGTCTCAGAGACATGGAATAATTTCTTGGTCGCTCACTTCTCAGATATTTCACAATAGTTTCGTTAGCCTACTTCAGTGAATGAAGTAAGGTATATATAGCTAGGGTTCCAATAGTGTTGTTGTGACCTAACAGCTCTTTCACCAATGGACAAAACTTCAGATCCGCTTTTAGCAGCTTTTAACGAGTCCTGTCACTTTCAACTCTGCTCCTGTACACTGACACAACAGACAGTTATAGGATCTTGTCCCTTGTGATCTTTTTGAATATGAAACACTTCCAGAGCCAGTCAATACAGATGATTATATTCGTTGACATTCCCTTTGCCATTTGATTCCTCGTACATTAAAATACTTATCAATGAGGATCCTTTAATACTTGAAGTATCCTTTAATGTTTCACTAAGTTTGATTTCCAATCAGAGGCATCTTCTTCCAGATGATGCTTGTTACTGGGATACTCTGCTTACCAGAGTAAGCTTGGACCGAAGGCAAGTTCTTCAATATAGTTATTCTTGACCTTTCAAAAAACAGAGTCTTGTGGTATTGTTGCGGCTTAGGCAAGTGCACCTGATCGTAACTCGTAATAAAAGTGGAGTATAATTAGGATTCCGAATGTCGAACCCACAGGAAATGAGCGAGTGCCAATGACTTAATAAGATTCTATTCTATTAGACGAGCAAAAGTTGTAAGTGCGCAAGTAATGAAAGTTATCGGTATCAAAGCAATAAACAAAATGAATGCGAGAACGATTTGACTATGTTATGGGAAGCCTAGGAGAACCGGGTTCACCAATACTCTACTCTTGAGTTTTCTAAACAATTGATATGAGTTAACTATTATGTAAGAGAACTAATCACCCACTCTAAATTACTAAGGGTTACTTAGCTTGCAATAGCCTTCCTCCTAACTAATTACTCCGTTTGGTCCTAGAAGGTAATTAAAAGAAAGAGCATTAAGTAGAGGTGAGTTTATTAAACTAATAACTGATTAATAATAAGCTATAACCTATCCGGCGTATAAAGCGAGTTCTTTTATCCTATGGTTCCATTTAACTAATCATGATCTTCTTACCACAATTAAGCCAACTAAGTAAAGGTTGATCAGGCCTTATAGGATTAAGCGTAATAGGAATAAAACACTCAAACATTCAATAGAAACTCATATAATTAAATAGACAAAGCATCAAGAATATTGTAAAGGATCCCCCATCACCCCTAGTGATGGATTTAGCTACTCATTGTCAATAATAATAACATAAACTTAGATATAAAATCAGAATAATCCATAACAAGAGAATAAATCTAAACCGGGACACCTTTTCGGCGACGACGGTCCTTAAGCACGTTCTTCACGTCCTCACAGGCTCCGGTAGTGATTCGGGATGGCTCCAAGCTCCAAGAAAACACACAAATCAATGAAAAGAGGCAGGGAACTGATATGAACTCTTAATCGAGGGCTTTTGACTTGGGAATTCATCAAAAGGATTTTAGAAAAGGTTAAGAGCCCCCTATTTATAGATTAGGTTACGAACTAGGTTATCTGGCTTCAAATCTGCACTTTTCTGAGACGGGGTACGGTCGTACCGCATACATACACGGCCGTACTGAGCTTTGTTGATGACGCTGGACCGTACCCATGCATGCTGTAGCCCTGGCATCACTTGTGTACGGTCGTACTGCCTTTGGCACGGCCGTACTGGACTATTTTATCGGCGCTAGGTGGTACAGACTGAGGGGGTACACCCTTACTGAAGTTCTACTCTAGGTATAGCCGTACCAGATATAGGTCAAGCCGTACCGCTTGTCCAGTAGCGCTAAAACTCTCCAAAACTAGGCAATTTTGTGTCATTTTCGCATCTTTTGCTCCGAGTGGTGTCTTCATGATATTTTTGCATAATAAGACATAAATGAGTACCTTTGTGCTTTAATCAGTGCAAAATGATATAATTAGATACTAAAAATGCCCTATAAAAGTAGACAAATTGGTGTGTTAACACATCCTCACACTTGAGTTTTGCTTACCCTCAAGCAAACTACTTGGGTAATTATAGTAAGAAAAACTATTTTCACTGAATAGGGGCAAAAATATAAGTTTGACAACAACATGAAATCACAAAATAAGTCAATAAATAGAATGTCCAATTAAAGGTGTAAATTTAAGTAAGCCAACAGTCTGTGATTTTCAAGTCACACTCTCACCAATCTCAAAGTGTTTGTAGGTATAGTCACTATCACTCAAATTTTTCAAATCAAGTGACATTACCATAGGCTTGTATATTGACCAAAAACTCTACTATTGGAATCTATATATCATGCAAAAGAGAAACGAGGGTCTTTTATTGGTTGTAATTAGGCCAAGGTAATAATGTTTGGTATGATAAAAGAAAGAAAATGTCATGCAAAGGGTCAGAAATAAATCAACCAAAACAAGCAACCTAATTCTTTTTCACTTTAAAGAGCAGGCAAGAATTCCCACTTTTTTTCAATTAATAATTTTTTTTCCTTTTGCAATTCAAGAAGGCATGAGTATGATGACTAATTTTTTTTTTCTTTTCCTTTCCTCCCTTCTTGCATTTATACAACAATCAATCATTTTTGAAGAACTAGGAGGGAAAATAATTTTCTAAGCCTTCTTTTTGTATACATATAGGAGGGATTCAGAACATTATTCTTTTGATTTTGCCACTAATTGCTCTCATATAAAGATATTTTCTAAGGTTGCCTTCACAGAAAATAATCAATAGTAACAAGAAGGGTACCAAAGAAATTAAATAAAATACTTTTAGGCACAAAAGTGGGCAACTAGTGGTATATTGTATTCAAACTGGTAGTGGCCTGAAGAATTCCTAAAAATTGCCCTTTTCAAATTCACATGAAAATAAATTCATATTCGCTTCGTAATGGTCTCAACACAAGTTCTAAAATGTACATTCATAGAAAAATATCACTCAACAAAGAAAAGAGGCAAAAGTATGATGAGGCCTCTTATTACAGGCTCAAAACAAACATTTAATAGCTTACACAGAAAGTCAGAACTCACAGAACTTTAATGCTAATTTTCAGCAAATTCCAATTACTAGCAACAATTTGATTCAATTATATGTTGTCCTAAAGAATTTTTTTTGTAGCCCCTAAATCAGCAAAAACTTAAAGTTCTTCTATAATTGTAAACAATTATAAGCACAACCAAGTAATAAGCATAATAAAATTCCCTCCCCACACTTATTTCTAGCAGTGTCCCCACTGCGACTAAGTTAAAGCAAACACAAAAAGATAAAATAAAAGAAAATAAGTGTTATAAAAGAATGTGGAAAGAGACTCCCCTCTAAAAAATATCACGAGCAAATTGAATGGGGATATTGGCAAAATATGTTGTTTCCTTGTCGCAATACCGATGGAGCTGGTAAGCGGCGGAAGAACTGTGCAACACAAAACTCAAAAATTTAGAAACAAAAATAAAAAGAAATAACAGTAAAAGATAATAACAAAATAGAAATGTAAAAGTAATAAAATAAAATGTATCCTGCGAGTGTGTCCAGAAATATGTACATCTCTTTCTAATACAAAAGCAAAGCCTAAGTACTACAAGAGAAGAATAAGATGCAGTCTCGCATCACTCTGCAGGAGGCAAAGGCTGGATGTGCTGTAAATTCTCCAAAATAAGTGCCAGCTGCTGGTCCATATGAGTCCTATGCTCCATAAATCTGGACTACATCTCGTCGAGACGCATCATGACATCCTCATAGGAGTGACCCTGTGCTGCTGGCAGAGGCTGTGGCGGCAGTGGTGGTGGAAGCTCCTCTGCTAGTGGGCCAAAATCTGCAGCTTCATCCTGCTGCTGCTCCTTCGGTCTGATGACCTCATATTCCCCGTGCCCCAATCTCTGCAGAACACCAATGTTAGTGAGCGTCTGAAGTCCAATGGGCTCCATCTCAATGGTCGTGGCTTCGGCTCCGGTGCGAACTCCAAAGTGGACTGCAAGACGAGAGATGAAAGAACCCAAGACAATGTGTCTAATGTTCTGAATCTGAAGATAAGCGCCCAACTGGGTGCACGTCCGCAAGAAAAACATCCCGGCGTCACAGCGGCGTCCCTGTGTCATAGACCACAGCAGAAAAAGGTCTGGTCTCATGACCATGCCATCACTCAAGGCTCTCCTATTTATGGAACGGGCAATCCATCTGTGCACTGTCCGCACAGTTGGGTCTCTAATCATTCCTAGGGTCTCTAAGCATGCAAAACTGAGCCAAAACTATCCCTAAATACCTAAAATTAAAGTTAAACAAAACTAAAAACCTAAACTAACTAAAAATTTGAAACAACCAGTAAATCAAACAATTAATCCACAAATTGAGTTTAGAAGCTGTACCTGGATGATCTTGTGGATGGAAATGCGAAGAAATTGAGAGAAGAGGGTGCTCAAATGGAGAGGTTTTGGGCGTACGAGAGTGAGGTGCGCCCTTACCTCTCACTGTTTACCTTATATTCTGCCTCTGGACATGGGGTACGGCCTTACCTGATTTTATGTTCGGCCGTACCTGTCTGTTCTCCGCATTATTAAAGATGAAGTCGTGTGGTATGGTCGTGCCTAATGTAAGGTACGACCGTACCTACTGGTTTTCCAGAAAATTTTTGATTTTTCAAAATTTTCAATTTTTTTTGGATGTTCAATAATCATAAAAATGAATAAAAATAAAAAATAAAAAATAAAAAAATAAAACAAACAGATAAGAGATAAAAAATGTTAGTAATCACAGGTTGCCTCCTGGAAAGCGCTTGTTTAACGTTCCAAGCCTGACGGTTCGGAGGACTTAGAAATTAGTCCACAGCGGGCAATGGCCCGTCCTTGACATTACCTTTTGTCTTTTCATCATTTAGGAACACAGCAAAGTAATCACCTTTTTCTGAGTGGTCCATCCAAGCAGGACCTGAACACTTTTTGTTGGGTTCATTGTGTACCCACAGTCTTCACAGACGTAGATTTGCTCCTCAAAGTTATATGAAAAAGTCCTAATGAATTTCTTCACTAAGTCATTCCATGTTTTTACTTCTTCAATTGGTAGGAGATAGAGCCATAGTTTGACTTCCTCATCTAATGAGAATGGGAAGATCATTAGTTTTTCCTCATCTGGAGACAAGCCTTCATACTTATCCTTTCTCATCTTTTTACAGAACTGTCTCACGTGCTCAATAGGATCTTGGCCTATTGTTCCCTTGAATTGTAATTTTGACACCTCTAGGATGATGGATTGGTTTAATTCAAAACTTGTAAATTCCTCTGGGGTGTCTTCCTTTAGTCCTTGGAAACCTTAGATTTTGTCCAGTTTTTCTTCTTGTGTAATCTTAAAACTTCTTACAAATTCCTCCATTAATTCCTCCCAACTGGAAAAGTGAAACTTGAGGTATATTGAGAACCATTGCTTAGCTAATCCTCCTAGGGAAAGAGGAAATAACTTAAGTCTTATGTTTCCTGCGGTGGTTCTTGGAAAATTGTTAGTCTTGACCAAGTCATAAAAATTTAAAATATGAGGAATAGGATCCTCTCCACAGACTCCTTTAAATTTAGGCAAACAAAGTGCCTTCAATATCAAGGAAGGGGTTATGTCCTTATCCTACTCCAAAGAGTTGCTATCTTGTTCTTCAACTTGCACTTCTTTTTCTTTTTCCTTTTTAACTTTGACATCCTGCAAGAAACAACAAGAAGCACTAGAGGGCGAATTTTTGTTAGAATTATAAATATTAAATATTTCTTCTTCATCCTCAATTCTTAGAGTCATGGTTCCCTTCTTCACTTGAATAGTAGCATCTCCAGTTGCCAAGAATGGTCTTCCTAAAATAATAGAACATCCCTGTCTTCATCTATATCCAGAACTACAAAATCCACTGGGAAAATAAATTTTTCCACCTTGACCAGCATATCCTCTATTATTTCTCTTGGGTAAACAAAAGTTCTGTCAGCTAACTGCAAGGACATTTTAGTAGGTTGTGGTTCCTACAAATTCAATTTTCTCCAAACAGACAGTGGCATTAAATTAATACTTGAACCTAAATCATATAGTGCCTTAAATGTATTATTACCAATTGAACAAGAAACAACAAAGGTGCCTGGATCTTTAAGCTTAGGTGGTAATTTTTTTAATAACATAGCAGAGCAATCCTCATTTAATTTAACAGTCTCATCTTCTATCTTGTTTTTGTTAAAAATTAATTCTTTCAAAAATTTAACATATTTAGGCACATCAGAGACAATTTCAGCAAAAGGAATATTGACATGCAACTTTCTAAGTTTTTCTAATAATCTCTTAGCTTGTCTATCCTTGCAAAAAATTTTAGAACCTTGAAGAGAGTTACTTACCTGCTGAGACTTGGTTTGAGCCTTCTCCTCTTTTGGTTCCTCCTTCTCCATGAAGATTGCATTGCACTTCTCATTGGGATTTGGTTCTACTTGACTTGGAAGTGCTCCTTTTTCTCTTTGAGTCACCGCATTCAACACAGTTGCCATTTGTTCTCTCAATACTTTTTGTCCTTCTGCGTTAGCAGTAACTAACTTTTCTAAGTTGTTATATCTTTCATTCATTTGCCCCATAAAGGTGTTAATCTCATTTTCTCTGGGACTTCTATCATTCTGAGCACGATTTTGCAAATGTGAGAGCTTATAAGTATTCTGATTTTGACCCTGAGATCTCTGTCGACTTTCCCATGAGAAATTTGGGTGATTCCTCCATTCGGGGTTGTAAGTGCTTGAGTATAGGTCATTATGTTGCTTATTCCCAACAAAATTCACCTCCTCAGTGCAGTCCTTTGAGTCATGACTGGTTACTCCACAGAAATTGCAAGATGTTTTAACTGCCTTGGTTTCTATAGCCTTTAGTCTTTCTTTAGTATTCTCCATGAAACCAGCTAGAACTCCCATACACGGATGTCCGTATCTTTGCATATATTTCAATATAGCCTCTTGTATCCCTGTTTTTGGATCAAAATCTTTCTGGCCTATAGCGTTGACTTCTTCTAATTGGCCTTCGATTGCCATACATCCCCAATCATTTTTAGTATTAGATTGAGTTTGCATTGCCTTCAAAGTCTCTAATTTTTTAGTCATTGCCTCCAATTTTGCTTCTAGAATTGTGTTGGCTTCCACTTTATAAATACCTGCCTACTGGTTCTTTCTTCCTGTTTGTCTGTCACTAGCTGACCACTGAGCATTGTTCTGAGCCATCTCAATCATAATTTCAAAAGCCTCAGTGGGTGTCTTCTTTCCGAAAGATCCTCCACAAACAGCGTCAATAGCTCCTCTAGTTTGCATAATGAAACCATCGTACAAAATCTGAACTAACTGCCATTTGGTGAAACCGTGATGAGGGCAGCTTCTAATTAAATCTTTGAATTTTTCCCAAGCCTCATGCATTGATTCTCCTTTATTCTGGGTGAATCCAGAGATGTCAGCTCTCAACCTTGAAGATTTTGCGGGAGGAAAGTATTTGTTCAAGAACTTAGTCTTCAGGTCCTCCCATGTAGTAATAGAATTAGGTGGAAGTGAATCCAACCATAATTGTGCTTTCCCTTATAGTGAGAAAGAAAACAGTCTTAATTTGATGGCCTCCAGTGTCACACATTGACACTTGACAGTATTAGCAACTTTCTGAAACCTCTTAAGATGGGCATTTGGGTCTTTAGATGATAAGCCAAAGAATTGTACTGCAGATACCATAGAGATCAGTGTTGTCTTTAATTCAAAGTTAGTAGCCTTAATTGCCAGATAGTTGACACTGTCCACCACATCCGTAGTTGGTGTGAAGTACTCATTTAACGTCAGTTCGTCAACCATTGCTAGGTGTCGTCTTCTCAACAATCTAAGTATTCTTTCAATTTTAGGATCAAAAATCAGCTCAAGATGCTGAGACCTTGTCTGCACACACCAAAGGAAACCAAATAAGAATGTCTTAGTACTACATAAAAATAACAGAAAATAAATACTAAATAAAATTATGCCTAATGCAAATAAAACCTCTAATTCAATTAATATCGAAATCACTCCCCGACAATGGCGCCAAAAACTTGTTGCAGCTCAGGCAAGTGCATCTGATCGTAACTCGTAATAAAATTGGAGTATAATTAGGACTCCAAATGTCAAACCCACAGGGAATGAGCGAGTACCAATGACTTAATAGGATTCTATTCTATTAGACGAGCAAAAGTTGTAAGTACGCAAGTAATGAAAGTTGTTGGTATCAAAGCAATAAACAAAATGAATGCAAGAACGGTTTGACTATGTGATGGAAAGCCTAAGGGAACCGGGTTCACCAATACTCTACTCTTGAGTTTTCTAAACAATTGATATGAGTTAACTATTATGTAAGAGAACTAATCACCCACTCTAAATTACTAAGGGCTACCTAGCTTGCAATAACCTTCCTCCTAACTAATTACTCTGTTTGATCCTAGAAGGTAATTAAAGGAAAGAGCATTAAGTACAGGTGGGTTTGTTAATCTAATAACTGATTAGAAACAAGCTATAACCTATCCGGCGTATAAAGCGAGTTCTTTTATCCTATGGTTCCATTTAACTAATCATGACCACAATTAAGCCAATAAAGTAAAGGTTGATCAGGTCTTATAGGATTAAGCACAATAGGAATAAAACACTCAAATATTCAATAAAAACTCATAAAATTAAATAGACAAAGCATCAAGAATATTGTAAAAGATCCCCCATCACCCCTAGTGATGGATTTAGCTACTCATTGTCAATGATAATAATATAAACTTAGATATAAAATCAGAATAATCCATAACAAGAGAATAAATCTAAATCGGGACACCCTTTCGGTATGACGACGGTCCTTAAGCATGTTCTTCGCATCCTCACGAGCTCCGGTAGCTATTCAGGATGGCACCAAACTCCAAGGAAACACACAAATCAATGAAAAGAGACAGGGAATTGATATGAACTCTTAACGGGGGCTCTTGACTTGGGAATTCATCAAAAGATTTTTAGAATAGGTTAAGAGCCCCTATTTATAGATTAGTCTACGAACTAGGTCATCTGCTTTAAATCAAGACTTTCTGAGGCGAGTCGGCGTCACGCATCAAGCATACACTACCGGCATCGAGCTTTGTTGATGATGCTAGACCGTACCCATGCGTGTTGTAGCCCTGACATCACTTGTGTATGGCCGTACTACCTTTGGCACGACCATATTGGACTATTTTATCGGTGCCAAGTGGTACAAACTGAGGGGGTACGCCCTTACTGAAGTTCTGCTCTAGGTACGGCCGTATCGAATTTAGGTCAGGCTGTACCGCTTATCCAGTAGTGCTAAAACTCTCCAAAACTAGCCAGTTTTTTGCATCTTTTGCTCCGAGTGGTGTCTTCATGATATTTCTGCATAATAAAACATAAATGAGTACCTTTGTGCTTTAATCAGTGCAAAATGGTACAACTAGATACTAAAAATGCCCTATAAAAGTAGACAAATTGGGGTGTTAACAGGTACCGGACGAATGGTTCCAACAGTGTTGTCTTATCAGAGCATGGTCTTACCAAAGCATGATCTACCAAAGCATTGACTGCCACCATAGCGTTGATTACCAGAGTATGATCAGCAGAGTGAAGCTATAAGACGATGACGTCATCAGCACTTACTAGACGACCTATGCCAGACTCAGAGGAATGGATCAGAGGGTGAAATGCATATGTAGGCACAGCTTTCTGAGACAGTTCCATCTGATGAATAGTGACTTGCTCAATAATTTCTGCACACTAGCAAACACATCTGAGGACAAATTGTTCTCTTCGTTATTTGTTATCATCAAAACAATTAAGGGTCATTATTTCTGAATCCACTTGATTCCAACAATCTCCCCCTTTTTGATGATGACAAACACATAGATTGATGAACAATTTTTCATTAGAAAAATATTCGCTTAAGAGAATTTCAGAGACTCTCCTTGAATTAAACACATATAAATATTTTCTAAGTGCAATGTCATATCAGATTTATGTAGAGTATCAGAGCATTTCATGAAATTCATGCTTATGAACTATCAGAGCATACATAAAATGTATCAGAGTATTCACTTAAAATGTGATGATTCAGAATAATTGTATCAGAGCATATACTGAAACAGTATCAGAGCATACCAATTATAATACATCAGAGCATATATTCCAATATAATGTATCAGAACAAATACTGCATAATATAATGCAGTGTGTAATGCAATGCATGGTAACACTTGGTTGATACATTAGGTTCATCAAGTACTCTATACTTC
This sequence comes from Calophaca sinica, assembly GCA_037113605.1. Taxonomy (NCBI): domain Eukaryota; kingdom Viridiplantae; phylum Streptophyta; class Magnoliopsida; order Fabales; family Fabaceae; genus Calophaca; species Calophaca sinica. The sequence goes on from CM073730.1 coordinate 70,824,053, forward strand.
TCTATTTTCTTCTCCCCTTTTTGTCATCAGACAAAAAGGTTGAGAGAATAAAAAACATCATTGTCAAAACAGAGTAAATAGAAAGATAAAGTTTAAAACAGAATAAGTACCAAAAAGTTATCGATTTCATTAATCAAAAAAGTGTACCAAATTACAAAAGTTTTAACTAACACAAAAACAAGTACAAGGCAAAAATAGCAAAAGGTGAAAATCCTAAGGGTTATTTAAGGCTTGTTCAGCTTGTCCAAGATACTCTTCAGCATATCAGCAACTGCATCATGCTTTCGATTAGAAGTTGCCATGAATTGCTGAGAAGTGACCATGAATTCCTTGAATTCTTTGTTATCTTCAACCAATTTGTCCAAGACAGCCCTTGGAACAACAGCACTTTCAGAGGGTCCAAAAGAGGTAGAGGCAGAGGCATGAGCAACCATAGTAGTAGATGTAGCAGGAGGAGGTGCAGGTTCTGGTGCAGGTAGAGGTTCTGGTTCCCAAACTGCAGGAGTTTCACTTGGAGGCATTTTCTAAAAAGGTGCAGCCAGAAGTCTCCTATTGCGCTCAAGCTGTTGCTCCTGGTGACTCTTAAACCAATGAGTCACAAAGTACCAATTGGCAAAGAAGTCTTCTAATGCCATCCATGTACCAACAGATGAAGCACGATCCTCTTCAATCTATTTTTCAATATCAAGCTCATGTTGTCTAAGGGCCATAAACCTTTCAAATTCAGAGAAAAGATGGGGGTTTGGCTGTGGCAAAATGTTAGGACCACAGTATATGGAGATAACAGGAGGTTGGCTTGAAGAAGTAAGGGATTATGTTTTAGAAGGTGGGGGAAATGATGACTATATCATCATCTGGTTCAAGGTTTTGAACAACCTCAGAGGCAATTGTAGAAGCAATGACAATGTCATCTTCTATAATTGGATTTGTTGTATGTTCGGACTCAATGTGATTTGGTGATGGTAGAGGTGGAGGTGTTGAAATTTGTAGGGTAGATGGTGATAGAGTGGGCTTAAAAGTGGCTAAGGGCTAAATGTCTAAGATTGCATCAGAGCCAGGTGCGACAGTTTCTGTTTCCTGGTTGACCGGTTTAGGTTCAGCTTGTGTGGGAAGGTTAAGGTCAGGTTGAATTTATGGTTGATGTTGAGGTAGAGTGGTAGGTTTAGGTTGTGGTGGAGGAGAGGGTCTAGATGTGGTTGGGGGGACAACAACAAGGGGTTCTATATAAGGAATTGAGACATTAGTTCTTTGTCTCTATCTCTGTCGCAAAGGGACATCATCAACATCATCATCATTAGATGATGAGTCAGAGGGTAAGGAAGGTAGAGGTTTTTGGGTAGGCTTAAAAGGTTAAGAAGAGTAAGGTGCCTTAGAGGCATCAACAAAACTACCATAAACAGAATCATAAAACTTTACAACATCTTTCAGTACCTTTATTTTCTTGGCTAGCATGGCATGTCACTTAGCTTGGTAATTCTCTTCCTTTTTGGAGAAGAAGTAGCAGCAGTAAATGGAGCAGCAACAGAGGCTGTCTGTTGAGGTGCAGTGGTGAAGGCTTGTTCCTGAAGCCTTTTAACCCTATGTTCCTCGTGGAATTTGAAACTTTTTTCCATGGCCTTTGCAATGAACTCAGCCATTACCTCTTTCTTGTCTTCTTCCTCTTCGGGCAGTAGAGAGAGCATCAAAGCAGGTCTCACTGGATCCACCAGTGGAGGTGCCTGAGAAGAGATGGAGATTCCTACACTCCAGGTAATTCTTCTTATACACACAGAGGGACCATCACCAGCAGTCTTTACCCTTTTTCCTTTCCTATCCGGCTTGTTCACAACTTCACTTTCCTTGAGAACTTCAGCAATCACTTCAGAAGATAGCAGCTTCATCTTTTCAAGTTGTCACTGTTGAAGATAGGGGCAGTGCATGTTTGAATCAAGATGCCAACTTCTAGAGTGTTCAGGGCTTGGAGATGCTTGATTACACCATGTTGTTCCAAAATCACGGAAATAACCCTTCCATAGGGTATATTTATGTTTTGCCCTTTCCTGGAGAAAATGATAGCTCTTCTTAGGAATGTGAAGATAATGCTTGGCTGGTTGATGGTTGTCTTGAAGTCGTAATGCCACATTATGAACTTGTGGTCTGTGCTCACAAAATCCACTGAGCCAGCCTTGGGCATGATACTGCTCTTGATGATTTTGAAGAGCACCCGGAACCGATTCTTCATGCCCACGGCCTTTGTTGCATTGAACTTTTCATAGATGTACTTGTTAATAACATCAATTCCACAAAACTCGTTCTCCCAGTTATTAGTGATTTCTGTTCTAGAGTTAGGGCACGTGATAACCTCAGAAATAAAGTCCTGTGTAATTACAATATGTCTTCCTTGAACATAGTTGTAGATAGTGTACGTGTTCCGACCGGTAAACCTCCAGAATTCTTTGACAATATCTGGGTAAATAGGTCTAGATTCAATGTAGACAAATTCGATTATACCTATATCAGTGAAATGGGTTCTGAAGTCGTAATCGTTCTTGGCCAGTTCTTGAAGGTCCACATGGGCTTTACACATAACATACAAATCCTTGTGGTCAATAATCAATGTAGGTTGTGGAGGGTTCTGGGGACCAACCATTTGTTGCTATTGAGTGGCCATTGCAGAAGGTTGCAGAGAGAATGAAGAAGCAGAGAGCAGGGAGCGAAAGCGGTTTAGGGTTTTAGAGTGAGACTTCTCAGAGAGATAGTGTGGATAGTGGTCAGTGGAGTGAAGTGAGCGAGTGGAGTTAAAACGTGTTTGAGAAGGTAAACCGCCTTCATCAATTTTCAAAAATAAAAGAAATATTAAATCTGTCGTTTCAAAAATGAAACATGTCAAACACTGTGTTAAAGAGGCGTAGTAAACTGTCCTTGGGCAGTAAAAGCAATAATGACTCAGCGAGAGTGATTCTCATCCACTAATGCATCAACCAGTCTCAGAGTGACACGTGTATAGAATGATTCCCAGGGAACTTATAATGAATGCATCTGACGCATATGAATATGAACAGTTATCAGATGCATGCAACAACAGATGATACAAATATAATATAATATAAACAGAGGCAACATAGTATCAGAGGCATTTATGCTATCATCACAACAATACCAATATCAGAGGCACATGTGAATATTAAATGCACTCATGATATCAGAGGTAGGTAAGCTATCAGATGCAAGCATATTAGAGGCACACAAGAGGCAAATATATTTAATTTAAACACTCATTCCTTTATATGATGAAAATTCAAGTTCTTTCTTATAAAGTTGAATCTATTTTCAGCAAGGGGTTTTGTAAAGTTATATGCTTATTGATGGTCAGTATCAATAAATTTAATTTCAAGAATCCCTTTCTGAACATAGTCTCTAATAAAATGATGTTTAATTTCAATATATTTAGCTCTTGAATATAAAATAGGATTTTTAGTCAAACATATTGCATAGGTATTATCACAGTATATAAGAATGTTACTCTCTTTTATCTGATAGTCCTCAAGCTGATACTTCATCCATAGAAGTTGTGAGCTCCAGCTTACTGCAGATATATACTCAGTTCTGCTGTTAGTAGTGCTATTGTGCTTTGTCTTTTACTGGACCACGAGATAAGGTTTGCTCCAAGAAATTGGCAGCCACCACTTGTGCTCTTTCTTTCAATTCTATCTCCAGCAAAGTCTGCATCACAGAAACCTACTAACTTGTAATTATCTAATTTCTTATAAAGCAAACCAAGGTTATTAGTTCCTTTGAGATACCTAAAGATTCTCTTAATAGTTGTTAAATGAGATTCTCTATGATCCGATTGGAATCTTGCACATAAACACACACTAAACATTATATCTGGCCTTGAGGTAGTAAGATAAAGGAGTGAACCTATCATACCTCTATATACCTTTTGGTCTACCTTTTTACTAGATTCATCTTTGCTTAGAGCACATGTAGGATGCATTGGTGTGCTCATTGGTTTGGTTTCCTCAAGCTTGAACTTTCTCAAAAGTTCTTTCACATATTTAGTCTAATGGATATAGGTTCCATCTTGACATTGCTTGATTTGAATACCAAGGAAGAACTTCAATTCTCCCATCGTACTCATCTCAAACTCATTATGCATAAGCTTAGAGAATTCCTCACAAAGAGATTCATTAGTAGCACTAAAGATAATATCATCAACATATATTTGAAATACTATGAAATGCTTTTCAGATGTTTTTCTAAAGAGTGTAGTGTCCACCTGTCCTCTTTCAAAAACCATTTGACATTAAAAATGTACTAAGTCTATCATACCAAGCTCTTGGGGCTTGTTTAAGACCATAGAGAGCATTTTTAAGTTTGAAGACATGCTCTGGAAAGACAATATCTTCAAAACCATGTGGTTGTTTTACAAAGCACTTCCTCACTTATAAAACTATTTAAAAATGCACTCTTTACATCCATCTGATATAAAGTAATGCCATGAAGTGTAGAAAATGATAATAAAATTATAATTGCTTCTAGTCTAGCTACAGGTGCAAAGGTTTCAGTATAATCAATACCTTCCTCTTGCAAATACCCTTGAGCAACTAGTCTTGCTTTATTTCTTACCACTTTACCATCTTCATCAAGTTTGTTTCTGAAAACCCACTTGGTTCCAATGGCTTGCTTATCCTCTGGTGGAGGAACAAGCTTCCACACATCATTCCTCTGGAATTGATTAAGTTCCTCTTGCATAGCAAGTATCCACCCATCGTCTGTTAGTGCTTCATCAATTGTCTTTGGTTCAATCTCTGACAACAATGCAAAATCTGAGTGTTCTCTGAGTGATGATCTGGTTCTGACTCTGTCACTTAGTTCATCAATGATCTGGTCCTTAGGGTGATGAGTCTTGAACTTCCAATCTCTTGACTCTGCTTGAGTCTGCTTACTAGACGCAGGACCAGATGTTGGAACCTAAACGATTGAGAAGTTTAGACCCTTATTAATTTTGATGATAACAAAATATTTTCAAGAGAACAATTTATCTTCTAACATATCTTTGAGTGTACAGGAATCAAAGCTTCATATATATGTACAAAACACTCAAGAAAGAAGAAGAAAATTTACAAGAGAATTGAATACACTCCACCAATGTCAGCGTCCGAACTCTCTCCAGCGTCTTGCTAACAGCAAGCGTCCAGTAGTGTTACTCTTTGACAAGTGGAATACTCTATTGCTGCGAGCGTCCGTCCTCTGTTTTGAGCGAGCGTCTGGTCTCTTTAATGAAGCACGTGATGATCACGTTTTTGCTCTTATCCTCAGAATGTTGTAGAACGGAATTCGAATTTGATTTTATACGCTCATTTTGATGAATGAGGAAGCAAAGGTGACACCTTTAGCAAAAGACAAAAATCGTACAAAAGCAGATAGTACGAAAACGGTAATATGTACTATTCTGATATTCTCTGGAAAGGAAGAAAAGGACTAGATTTCAAATTACCTCACTCAATGAAAAGGAGCTATGTTTTACTACAAACGGTAATATCCCTGAAGACTCCTATAAATATCCCAAGGTATTCATTGAAGAGATGTTGGAAAAACTGTGAAGAAACTTCATTCTGAAAGCAATATTACTCAAGTGAGCAATCAAGTTTCGTGCCAAGTTTCTGGACTACAAAGAACTGAACTCAACATCTTATACTTTCTTTTAGAAAGCTACTCGGTTTTGAGCTTAATCTTTTCATCCTCTCTGTGAGAGTTATTTTGATAGTATTCAAAAGTATATTCTCTTTCGTAAACTGTTTTTGGCCTAGTTAAGGCATTGTTCGTCAAAGGCTCGACTGCACTGAGTCGTTTTGAGAAGCTGAGAGTATTGTCAAGTTTGTGACAGTAGAATACTCTTGATGAAATTGTAATCAGTTGATTATAGTGGAAAATCCTTCAGGAACGAAGGGATTAGACGTAGCTACCAGTTGGTGGTGAACTAGTATAAATTTCTGTGTCTCTTGCTTTACTGCTTTACATTTATCTTTATCTTGCTCAGTAAAACAAGTTTTTTATACACGGTTTATTTCCTGCATCCGGTTACTCTCTCAGCGTCCGATAAACAAACTTTTGAGAAATCTGTATTCTTAGTGTTTTTAACGTATAGTTTGCGAAAAGTTTTTGGACACATTCAACCCCCTTCTTGTGTTCACGTTCACCAGAGTGTTGGCTTTACTGGTCAGCGTCACCCTTAGGATTCGATGGGCTTAACATCCCAACCCATGGCGCCTATAATGGGCATAGCCCCTTAAGCTTGATGCGGTTCTGAGTATTCTTAAGGAAATAAAGTTGCTCCCTTGCTAACAGCTATAGCTTTTGGCCTAGTGGTAAGCCTTGATCCAACAATTGGTATCATAGCAAGGTCATGGGTTCGAATCCCCCAGGTGACACTGGGGGAGATTGTTAGCTTTATTAGTCAGCATCACTCTTGGGATTCGATGGGCTTAACATCCCAACCCATGACGCCTATAATAGGCATGGCCCCTTAAGCTTAATGCGGTTCTGAGTATCCTTAAGGAAATAAAGTTGCGCCCTTGCTAACAGCTATAGCTTTTGGCCTAGTGGTAAGCGCTTGATCCAACACAGAGGCAACATCAGAGTCACCAATAGATGCATCAGCATCTGTTACTTTGCTTATCTACAAAGATCTCATCTAGCTCTAACATTTCAGTGTCAGGCTTCTTGTCATCAAACCTCACATGCATTGATTCATCAACAATTAAAGTTTCTTTGTTGTATACTTTGTAAGCTTTAGAGCGTTTAGAATATCCCAAAAAGATACCTTTTTGTGCTTTTGAATCAAATTTACCAAGATTGTCCTTTGTATTGAGAACAATGCAGTCACACCCAAATTGGTGAAAATAAGAAATATTGGGTTTTCTTCCTTTTGACAATTCATATGGAGTCTTATTCAAGATAAGTCTAATGTAGATTCTATTTTGAATATCACAAGCAGTGTTTACTACTTCTGCCCAAAAGTGTTTTGCAACATTAGTTTCATGAATCATGGTTCTGGCCATCTCTTGAAGAGATCTATTTTTCCTTTCTACAACACCATTTTGTTGTGGTGTTCTAGGAGAAGAAAAATTGTGAGAAATGCCATGTTCTTCACAAAAGTTTTGAAATAATTCATTTTCAAATTCTCCACCATGATCACTTCTAATTGTTGTAATACAAAAACCTTTTTCATTTTGCACTTGTTTGCAGAATACAGAAAACATCTTAAATAACTCATCCTTATGTGCAAGGAATTTTACCCATGTCTATCTAGTATAGTCATCAACAATAACAAGACCATATTTCTTTTCAGACAAAGAGGCAGTTCTAGTTGGTCCAAATAAATCTAAATGTAAAAGCTTAAGAGGTCTTGAGGTGGAAACAATATTTTTAGATTCAAAAGAAGATTTTGTTTGTTTCCCTTTTTGACATGCTTCACAAATAGCATCAGACTGATACTTAAAATTTGGTAAGCCTCTAACAAGTTCCTTCTTATTAAGCTTTGAGATTAACCTCAAGCTGGAATGACCTAATCTCTTGTGCCAAGTCCATTGGTCTTCATCAAGTGACAAAAAGCACTTGACATTTTGATTGGCCAACTCAGAGAGCTTGATTTTATAAATATTGTTTTTTTCTCTTTGCTGTAAAGAAAATTGAGCCATTTTTCTTGCTTTTGACTATACAAGTGTTATCACTAAAGCCAACATCATAACCACTATCACATAATTGACTTACGCTTAGTAGATTATGCTTAAGACCATCAACAAGTAAAACGTTATCAATAGAAGGTAGAAATTTCTCACCAACTCTTTCACTGCCAATGATTTTACCTTTCTGGTTTCCACCGAAACCAACTGTTCCACTCTCTTTAAGTTGAAGCTCTAGGAACATATGCATTTCTCCCATCATGTGACGTGAGCACCCACTATCTAGTACCAAGACTGGTGTTTCAACTCTGTTGCTAAGCAGATATGCAACATAGACAATCTTATTCTTAGGTACCAAAATCTTTTTGGGTCATCTTTTGTTAGTCCTAGAAGGAAACTTGTCCTTCTTATTTTTCAATTCATAACAAGTACTTCTTATGTGACTTTTCTTATTACAGAAAGTACATAGCAAGCTATCACTATGATCATTGGTATCTTTGGGTTTCAAATTTATGTTTAGGAAAGTGGGTTCCCCTGGTTTGTAACCAAGACCCTTTTTGCCATTTTGGCTGACACCCTAAATCATATATGCTTGTTTGCTTCATGTCACACACTCAACAAAAAAATCTTTGAAATCCCTCTTCATATTTTGAAGAGTTGCATTCAATCTTTTCTTCAGTCTTAGAGCTGTCACTCACCAGACGGTGATTTTTAGCTTTGAGTTTCTCATTCTCTTCATTGAGTGTTTTAAAAATTCTTTTGAAAGTTTTGAGAATTTCTTTTTCAAGGCTTTATACTCAATGTAGAGCTTAGAAGACTCACCTAAGAGTTCATCAAAAGTTTTTTGAATATCAGAGGATGAGTTAGATTTTACCTCTTCTTCGTCTTCTTCACTGTCTGATCCTATGGTAGCCATTAGAGCCATGTTTGCGTGTTCCTCATCATTAGACGATGATGAATCAGAGTCATCCCATATTGCCATGAGACCCTTCTTCTTCTTTCCCTTGAAACCACTTCTCTTTGATTTCTCTTTCTCGAGTTGTGGACATTCAGACTTGAAATATCCTGGCTTCTTACACTCGTAGCAAACTACTTGGCTCTTGTCTTTGTAGTCCTTATTTTCCCTTGAGTCCTTCTTGTGGAATTGCTTCCTGAACCTTCCTTTCTTCTTCCACATACGTTGAATCTTCCTTGAAATAAAGGAAAGTTCATTATCTGTTCCATCACTACTCTCACCAGACAATTCTTCGTCTGTTTCTTGTTCAGCTTTCAGAGCCTTGGAGGTGGTAACTTTGTTAGTAGATTTCAAAGCAATAGACTTTGACTTCTTTGGAGGTTCTTCTTCATTTAGCTCAAGCTCATGAGCTCTCAAGGAACTAAGAAGATCTTCTAGACGTAGTCTGTTTAGGTCCTTGGCTTCTTGGATAGCCGTGACCTTAGGTCTCCATTGCCTGGGCAGGCTTTTTAATATCTTCTTTACGTGATCAGCAGCGGTGTAGCTCTTGTCAAGAACTTTTAAACCATGAACCAATGTTTGAAATCTTCCAAACATGGTTTCAATATCGTCTCCCTCTTTTATCTTGAAGAGTTCATACTGTCTAACAAGAATATTAGTCTTAGTTTCTCTCACTTGGGCAGTACCTTTATAGGCCAAGGCCAATGAGTCCCCAAATTTTCTTAGCAGTACCATTTTTCCACATTTCTCGTACTCTTTCTCAGAAATATCATAGATAAGAAAGTATTTTGCTATCTGATCCAGTTGATAAGCTTTCTTTTGATTAGGTTCCCACTTATCCCTAGGAATGGGATTTCTCTTGGAGTCAACTGGATCGGTATATTGTTTTTCAATCATATCCCACAGCTCAAGAAGTTGTGATTCAAAAAAGGTTTTAACTTTATCTTTCCAGTAGTCATGGTTTGTTCCAGTGAACAAAGGAGGACGGTTAACATGACCACCAACTGCTTGCCATAGATAAAGTATAAGTTCTTTTTCTCTCACACGGTTAAGTGCTCAAATAAGAGGCAGAGCTCTGGTACTAATTGAACGTGAAAAAAAACAAGAAAGGGGGGGTTTGAATTGGGTTTTATAAATCTTTTCGAAATACTTGTGTGTTTTTTAAAACCTTTTCAAAACAACTCTTTAACAAAAATAATACTGTGAACAAGTAAAGAGAAGAGAAGGAGTAGGACACAGTGATTTATACTAGTTCACTATCACCTGATTGCTACGTTTAGTCCCTTTAACACACTTGAAGGATTTCTCCACTATAATCAATCGATTACACTTGAGAGTATACTACTGTCAAATTGCCTATACTCACAACCTCTTAGAACGATTCAGTGCAGTCAAGCCTCTAAGGAATACAGCCACTACTTGTAGGGGAATCAAGAGAGAGGCTTTTAAAATTCAAATCAATCTCAAAAGCGGAAAATCCCCTTGTCAAGATCACTTAGAACTACGAGAATCACAGGGATGTTGTGTTTACCTTTTGAAGCGTGAGCAACGATCACTAGTGCCGCAAAGGAGCAGCACCTCTACTTAGTCCACGCGAGCATCTACCGGAGCCGGGGTGCCAATGCTAGTTGGCCTCTCCAAGGTGCCTTAGCCTCCTCCTTCTCTTTTTTGGGAAATTGGCCTCCACATGACCTAATGAGCTATTACTCCTCTTTCCCTTAAACAAGTGAATGCCCTAAGCATTATTGGGCCAAGCCCAATAACCTTGCCCATTTAATTAAATATTATTTAGTTAAATCCTTGTGTTAATTAAATTAAATCTTATTTAATTCAATTAACATGTTGATTTAAACTAAGTCATATTTAATATAATCAACTATTGACATTAATTAAATCCTATTTAATTTAGTCAATTACCAAGTTGCTCCGATAAATCACTCTATGCGTGTGACCCTCATAGGTTCCCACTAGAGTGGTCATGATATTAAACATTATATTAATATTAAATATCATAGACAGTGATTGACATCTAGCAATACGTCCCTGTCACCCAGCCTATGGAAATATCGGTGATACGATAAGAACCTTGTTGCAACCAAAATCACTGTGAAGCCAGTGTCCCTTCATCCATACGTCGTGATTGAACACGAGGCATAAATGTGTCATCATCGTTAAGTCCAATCATATGTTCATCGATCTCCAAGTAGACGTGTAATCACGAAATGAGCCCAATATCCCATATTGACCCATCTCGACGTGGCCACGCATATTTTCACATCCTATTCTATCGAGAGGCCCAAGACACTACTCTGGTTATGTAGGAGGGACAAATCCTATCTACATCACTCACACCCCTCAACATGATTCATTGTAGGTCCAAGTACTACCTTTATGATCATCCTGTTACAGATGATGTTTGATAGTATTAAAGCCTACAACTCCTCATATAGGAATTGTAGCGACTAAGTCGAAGGACAACTTCACTATGGTCGCCATGAGGAGCGCCTATGACACTTACATAACTATTATGAAGCGTCCTCATAGTGGGTCAATCCGGTATAAATATTACACCTAATATTTATACCTGTGTGCCGACTTGATATCACATATCCATGACCCGTGAGATATGGTCATCAGTCTACTCACACAATAGTCTCTATGTATTATTGTCGTCCTAATTAACAATAATACTTCGACTACGGATACTTTAAGAATAACGTTCTATATGTTCAATGGGGTCTCACGATCAAGTCACACTTGATGTTCCATTAAACAAACTGTCTATTCTAAGGACTTTATTATGCTATGTACTAATAACATAATAAATGACACCTTTACATATATTAAATATATGGCTAAAGTCATGATACAAATAATAATCTATATAAAATAGATTGGCCACTAGGGCTTACACCAACACTACTGGGCTTAATACAAGAGTTCAACAATACTTTGAAACAATAACAATAACTCTCAGCAGAGAGGATTTACATAGAAATGCTTAAGCACAAAGAATAGCTTTCTAACAGAAAGAATAAAACGATAAAGTGCTTGTTCACTTGGTCTCAAAGACTTGGAATAATTTCTTGGTCACTCACTTCTCAGATATTTCACAATAGTTTCGTTAGCCTACTTCAGTGAATGAAGTAAGGTATATATAGCTAGGGTTCCAATAGTGTTGTTGTGACCTAACAGCTCTTTCACCAATGGACAAAATTTCAGATCCGCTTTTGGTGGCTTTTAGCGAGTCCTGTCACTTTCAAGTCTGCTCCTGTACACTGACACACCAGACAGTTGCAGGATCTTGTCCCTTCTGATCTTTTTGAATATGAAACACTTCCAGAGCAAGTCATTACTGATGATTATATCCGTTGACATTTCCTTTGCCCTTTGATTCCTCGTACATTAAAATACTCATCAATGAGGATCATTTAATACTTGAAGTAGCCTTTAATGTTTCACTTAGTCTGATTTCCAATCAGAGGCATCTTCTCCCAGATGATGCTTGTTACTGGGATACTTTGCTTACCAGAGTAAACTTAGACCGGAGGCAAGTTCTTCAGTATAGTTTTTTTGGCCTTTCAAATAACAGAGTCTTGTGGTATCGAACGAATGCTTCCAACAATGTAGTCTTATTAGAGCATGGTCTTACCAGAGCATGATGTACCAGAGCATTGACTACCATCAGAGCGTTGACTACCAGAGCATGATCATCAGAGTGAAGCTATAAGACGATGACGTCATCAGCACTTACCGGTCGATCTATGCCAGACTCAGAGGAATGGATTAGAGGGTGAAATGCACATGTAGGCACAGCTTTTTGAGACAGTTCCATCTAATGAATAGTGAATTGCTCACTAATTTCTGCACACTAGCAAACACATTAGAGGACAAAATGTTCTCTTCATTATTTGTTATCATCAAAACAATTAAGAGTCATTGTTTCTGAATCCACTTAATTGCAACATTTACGACTTCATTTTACTTAACTAACGTATTATACATTCCAAACTTTCATTTTAATTTGATTTATGTCCACAAACTCACTGAACAACTTCATTTTCAAGCTATTTTCTCACCTAACTCTTGTATCATACAGGAGTTGTCTACCCAGAAGATGATTGGGCATGCTGATATGTATAACAACCTTTACATCTTTCAACACCCACCACAAATCCCTTCTGTATAATAATATGAGTAATAATACTGTTAACACTTCATCTTTTCTTCTGTTACAAAACAACCTTCTATATGTGATAAATTTGATTTGTGGCATTATTGATTAGGTCATCCATCTTCTAATGTTTTACAACAATTGTGTACTAAATTTCCGTATATTGGTTTTAATAAAAGTTTGATTTGTGATTGTTGTCATCTTGCAAAACAGTGTAAACTTCCTTTTCCTAATGGTTTGACTAATTCTTCACATGCATTTGATTTGTTACATATGGACATATGGGGGCCCATTAGCATTCCCTCTTTTCAGGTACATCATTATTTTTTGACCATTGTTGATGATTTTACTAGATATACATGGATTTCTCAATGAAACAAAAGTCTGAAACCCGTACTTACATTTCATATTTCCTCAATCATGTTTCCACACAATTGTCTGCTAAAATGAAACAAATTTGGAGTGACAATGGTACTGAATTTAATATGCCCTAATTTTATTCTTCTTTGGTATTCTACACCAAACTTCTTGTGTGGAAACCCCTCAACAGAATTCCATTGTTGAGAGAAAACATATGCATCTATTAAATGTTACTAGAGCCTTACTTTTTCAGTCTAATCTTCCTAGATATTTTTGGTCTTATGTCGTATGTCATTCTACACATCTTATTAATAAACTTCCTACTCATGTTCTCCAAAACTAATCCCCACATGAACTTCTTTACAATTCCACTCCTACTTATCTTGATCTTAAGGTTTTTGGGTGTCTTACTTTTGCAAGCACCTTGACCCAAAACAGACAAAAACTTGACCCTCATGCCAGAAAATGTCTCTTTTTAGGATACAAACCAGGTACTAAAGGCTATATATTATATGACTTGCACACACGGGACACTTTTATTTCACAAAATGCGGTCTTCTATGAGTCCACGTTTCCTTATTCTTACACTGTTTCTCAACAATCTTCTACATATCCTTCTAAATTTCTAACAAATGATCTTGGTTCTAATTCTGTTTTCCTCTTTGATCATATATATAATCCTCCTACTAACACCATTCCCTTAGTCCAAATGCATCATTTGCCTCTGCTCCTACTAAAAATTTCGTTTCTACTAATAATATTCCCTTGCCTAATCCAGAAAAATCTACTGAAAATTTTCCTTTCAATTTGAGAAAATCTGACAGAAATAGGAAGTCATCATCATACCTTAAAGATTTCCATTGTAATTATCTTCCTACAGCCACTGCCAACACTTCTGCTATTCTATACCCTATATCTGATGTCATATCATATTCCAACCTATCACCATCTCATTTACACTACACTCTTTCTATTTCCACCCATGATGAACCTAAAGCTTACAAACAAGCCATACAACATCCTCACTAGATTTCTGCCATGGCTTCTGAACTTGATGCCCTTCATAAAAATGGCACTTGGATTCGAACAAATCTTCCACAGGGCAAAACACCCATCGGTTGTAAATGGGTTTACAAAATTAAGTACGAATTTGATGGGTCCATTGAACGACATAAGACTAGATTAGTTGCTAAAGGATTCAATCAAATTGAGGGGACTGATTTTTTTGACACTTATTCCCCTGTTGCCAAACTTACTACCATCAAATTATTACTTTCCATTGCATCTTCTCAAAACTGGAACTTACATCAACTTATTGTCCATAATGCTTTTTTACATGGCAATTTGGAAGAAGATGTCTCTATGGAATTACCTCCTGGCCTTACCCTTTCTAAACCAAATCAAGTTTGTAAACTTCTCAAATCTATCTATGGTTTGAAACAATCTAGCAAACAATGGTTTGCTAGTCTTTTCCACTTTTTAAATATCACAAGGATTCACACAATCAAATTCTGACTTCTCCCTCTTTATTAAACATTCTTGTACTTCTTTTACTGCTTTACTTGTTTATGTTGATGGTTTAATTTTAGTGGGCAATGACATGACTACTGTTACTGCCATTAAAACTGCATTGAGTGATAAATTTAGTATTAAAGATCTAGGCTATCTAAAATACTTTCTTGGCCTAGAAATTTCTTGTTCTAAAACAGGTATTCATGTGTCCCGAAGGAAATATGTCTTGGATATCTTGGCTAAATTTGGGTTACTTGCCTGCAAACCGGTCTCAACCCCCATGTCCAAAGGCACCTGTTTGACAACTCAAGGAGGCACACCACTTGCAAATTCTACTGCATACAGGAGACTAATTCGTAAGCTCTTATATCTAATTACTGCACGTGCTGACATTTCTTTTTGTGTTCAATAGTTGAGCCAGTTTATGAGTTCACCAACTACCCTGCATCATGAGGCAGCAATTCGTGTTCTGCGATATATTAAGAGTTCTCCAACACAAGGCTTATTCTTTCCCAGCAGTTCTCCTTTCTAGCTCAAAGCCTTTAGCGATTCAGATTGGGCCAGATGCCCTGACACACGTAGATCCGTTACTGGATTCTACATTTTTCTTGGAGATTCACTCATCTCCTGGAAATCCAAAAAGAAATGGTTTCGCGTTCATCAACTGAGACAGATTATAGAACCCTCACTTCTGCAGTCTGTGAAATCCAATGGATCACATATCTTCTGCAGGAATTCCACATTCCCTTCATCTCTCCTGCTTTTTTATATCATGATAGTCAACCAACACGACACATTGTGGCTAATTCTTCTTTTCATGAACGTACCAAGCATATTGAATTGGATTGTCATTTGGTCTCCATGCTCTTCCACTTATTGCCTATTTCATCTGCAAATCAACTTGTTGATGTGCTAACAAAGGCTCTTGATCCAGATCCTTTTCAGAACTTGATTTCCAAGATGGGAGTGAAGACCATCCACTCTCCATCTTTAGGGGGTCTATCACTCTATTGGATATTCGCATTTGCTATATTTTTCATATTAGTATAGTTTATTTTAGTTGTTGGGCTGATGCCACATTCCATTATTTGTTAGGTTAGGATTTTGGTTTATTTGGGCCAGAGTCTGTTTTAGTTGCTTTTGGGCCTCAGCATATCTTCACTCGGCTCTTTGTATTTTTCCATATATATGGGCTCCATGTACTATTCTGTTCAATTAATCCAATGAGAAATTATTCAGATATTGGATCATAATAATAAATAACGGAAAGTAAAATGTTACAATCATAAACTTTATAATGTAGCCAAAAACTTTATAAAATTATAATAACTGAAATGCTAATTGGGTTTTGTACTATTGAATTTGTAAAAAATTTCTAATTTGATTAATATAAAATGAATATTTTATTTTAGAGGAAATATTGAAATATTTTAATAAAAATTATATAAAAATTTATAATTGAATTTATAATTTACCATAAATATGTATGAATGAGATTCCTTAAATTTTTGTTTATTCTTCGTTCGGTTTCTAAAGAAATAAAATAAAAAATGGATGTAATATTTTTTACATTTATAAAAATAAGAAGAATTATATATAAACTTTATATTAAATAAGAAGATAAATAAATGGATAAAATTAAAAAAATCTTGTTTTTCCAATATTTATGTTTACTCTCTTATCTAAGAAAAGAAACTTTCATGTAGAATCGAAGATTCTATATTCATTTTTATTTCTTTTATCTTTTCACAATTAAACTAGAAAAACAATTTTTATTTGTTCACTCAACTTTCTTTTTTTTTTCCCTCTTAATACAAACATAGTGTTAAAGTTACAGTAGCCAAAATAAAAATCAAATTTGGAAGTCAGTGTATACAGTTTTTTATTTCAATTTTTATGGAACAGTTTTCTATTTCTTTAACTTTTCATAATTTTGCTTGTGTTATGACACCTGCACGTGGAAGTGGGAGAGCGTGCGTGAATTGTTCAAGAATCATTTTTCTTGACTTATGCACATTCATTTCACTGGCCAAAAATCTCATTGTCTGCTGCAATAACTTAATATGCACCGAGTAAGGACAGTTTCGCCCATATCACCTGACGGAAAGGGATTGTCTCTTGTTACTTTTTCTCTGGTGGAATCTGAGCTCTCCATTGAACTATACAGTGAGATAATGTCTATTTTACATTAAAAAAGGGAGACAGTGTATTTAAAGGTGGGGATCCAACCATTACAGAAAACTGAAGAGTTTTTCACGAGAGAGAATCCATTATTCTTACGGACTTGGATTTCCTGTTGTCCGCATCTTGACCATTCATTAAGCTCTGATGATTCAGATCAATTTGCTGGATTTTTGATGTGGGTCGTTCGAACAAATATGAATGGTGTTGATACAACCGACTATGTGAATGCAGTCAATGGCTGATAGGAGTAGGGATCTCAACCTCTTAGCCACATCCACTCCAGCTCATCACTGAGTTGGTCTGGTTCGAATTTTACAACAACAAAAAATTATGGGTTTTCGAGCTAACCCAAACCAAGAAAAATTGATTGGTTCGAGTATTGGGTTTGATCAAAATCAACCCAATCTGACCCATGTACACCCCTATGTAGTTAATTTTAGAAGAGCAATTCGTTTTATGTCAATCAATTTTTGATAATGCTCTCCTTACTTATGTGAAATTTTCATTACATGAAGTGCAAGACTTTTGACCGACTTAAGGAGGAAGAGGGTGGAAACCTCACTCACTAATAAAATATTACGCTATATATTCCATCATAAGTGTCATATTAGGTTATTTCACATGGATTAAGAAGAAATTGTAAATGAAAAAAAAATAAAAATTTACCAAATTAACCTTATTACATTGAAAATGGTGCAACACTATCGTAATTCTAAAAATCATTAAAAAAACTAATTAATATTAAATTAAAAACATAAAATAACAATTATTTTGATTCTAATTTTTTTTTTTAAATACATTACACTTGTAACCGAAGAGAGACAGATAGAGTAGCGTTTAACACTAATATTTGTCGATAAAAAAAAATATTGCCATCTTTTCTTGGCGAATGATTAGAACTTGGAAGTGAAGGAACTACAGCTAAAAGACACTTCATTGTCGTGGAAAGTCACCGAATATTGGACATTATTATTTCAAAAATGATAAATAAACACTCAAATTGGGACACACCTTTGAGACATTGTATGTCCGTACCGTACGGAAATACAGTGTCTCAAAGGTGTGTCCCCATT
The DNA here is from genome assembly GCA_037113605.1 of Calophaca sinica. NCBI lineage: Eukaryota > Viridiplantae > Streptophyta > Magnoliopsida > Fabales > Fabaceae > Calophaca > Calophaca sinica. The sequence goes on from CM073730.1 coordinate 70,841,978, forward strand.
TGAGTGTTTATTTATCATTTTTGAAATAATAATGTCCAATATTCGGTGACTTTCCACGACAATGAAGTGTCTTTTAGCTATAGTTCTTTCACTTCCAAGTTCCAAGAAAATGGCAACATTTTTTTTTATCGACAAATATTAGTGTTAAACGCTACTCTATCTGTCTCTCTTCGGTTACAAGACATGTACGGAACCATACGGACTATATATGATTTTTTTTTTTTGCAAATTTTTTTAGTCACTTTTTACAAAATTATTACCAAAGTAGTTAATGCAGTTCATGTAAGTAGTTAATACAGTTCACTAACTGGTTAATGTACTACTCAGATGTTAATTTGTCAAACTGCTCTCGTTAACCACTTTAAATACTGTATTAACCATTAATATCAATTTTGTTAACCACTTATACCAACGAGTGCACTTGCATCCATTAACCACTTTCAATATTGTATTAATCACTTAAAATACTATATTAACCACTAATATCAACCTTGTTAATAATTGCGAAAGTGGTTAATGTTGTGCAAGTAAGTGGTTAATGCAGTTTACTAATTGGTTAACGACTACTTTGTGTCTGTATTAACCACAAGTGGTTAATGGGTGCAAGAGCAACTTGTGGCATCAGATTAGCTATTAACCAGTTAGTGAACTGTATTAACCACTTATTTGCACAGTATTAACCACTTTTAGTTAATGGATACAAGTGAAATTTGACATCAGAGTAGCACATTAACCAGTTAGTAAACTGTATTAACCAATTATTTGTACCGCATTAACCACTTTTATAATAATTATTTTTTGAAAAATAAAATCTTGTCTGTACATGACATACGGTGTCCCCTAAAAGAGGTGTTCAAATAGCGCAGCCGTTATTATTTTCACGAATTTAATTGATATGCACCAACAGTATAAAAATGTTTTACACCATCATCCAATTATATTTCACCATTCTGTCACTTTGTTATATCATTTCCTAAAATATCTCAACAAATATCTACATTGTGAGATATAATTAGATGATAGTGTAAAACTTTTTTATACTGTTAGTGCATATAAATTAAACTCTCATGTTCACACCAATCATTCATATTTTTATAACATAATTTTTAATAATAAAATTAACATTTTTTGATATACATAGATTTTTATATAGATAACGAAATAAAAAAATTATATGAAAAAAAATAATTTTTCTTGAATATTATCACGATTGCTTATTTTCTTATATATGCACGTTAATTAATTATCATATAGAAATTCTCCGTCATTTACCCAAAAAAAAAAAAAAAAAAACTGCGTGTCTTTACTATACAAAAACACATGGCACTTTCGTTTATTGATCTTTTTTTTTTTGACAGATTCGGTTCTTTTTTTTTATTGATGAATTGATTGACAGATTCGTTTATTGATCTATATATGATATGAAGTCATTATAGTTATGAATAATTGATTTGCTCAGCTTTTCATTATTTCAATACAAACAAGATCTATAGAGTGAATCCTGTCTTCTGCATTGTTTGCCATGCTTGTTCATGATGTTCATTACTACCAAGCCAGATTTCTGGTCAGTGCTATGGATATTCCCAGGGGAAAATAAAAAATAGCTGCTTACACCCACCAAACAGAATTTTCTTCCCTAACCTCACTCCATCATGATGTCTATACATTTAACAATTTCAGAAAAAGCTATTAAAAAATCATCCGGATTAAATACTGGTCTAATTAAGGACGATCCTGTCTACTGGATTATTAATTTGCTTTGTTTGTGATCTCTTGTTCGTTTCTTGATAAATGTCAGATCAATTCACTGAATATTATTTTGTTAACAACCGATCATTTTTTTCCTTAACATCGTGTGATTATCAAATAACCAAATTCCTTTTGCATAACAATTTTGGTTGGGTGGTTTCTAGGGTGAACTTTCTCATTATATGGTTCACCGGTGAACCACTTATAATATACCGTTGGATTTAATCAATGGTTCAGATGGCTTGGAAAAAAATGAGTAACACCTATATCTTCCCCCATCCAATCTCTTTCAATAAATGCTGGAATCTGTCTTCATAATTGCTAAAAAATAAGTTGAGTTAAAAAATATTATCAGATATAAATAACGTATGTTTCTTTCACCTCACCCCTTAAAAAAACAAAGTTTTAATGACCCGTTTGTTACAGATTAAAAAAAGTGATTTTGATCTAAAATAATTTAGAGATTATTTTTTGGGATATTTTTAAGAAAAGTAAAAGCTAAGAGCCCTTTGTTACAGATTTTAATGAAAAAAAAAATCACTTTTTGTAAGTTAAAATTCATTTTTATTGTTATTAATTGTGTTTGTTTCAGCTTTTCAAGGAAATCATTTTATAGGTAAAATGAAAAGCTATTCTTGTTAGCTTTTTATAGGTAAGAATCTCGTTTGTTACGATTTTTTATTATGAAAAAAATCACTTTTTAATGTTAAAAATCATTTTTTGTGCTATTAATTGTGTTTGTTACAGCTTTTCAAATAAATCATTTTTAAAAAAAATCATTTTTATGGGTAAAATAAAAAGCTATTCTCATTAGCTTTTTATGGGTAAGAATCAGTTTTTTTGAAAAAGTGATTTTTATGATGTAAACAAATGCAAAATAGATTATACTTTTCTTAAAAATCTCTAAAACAAAATCTCTAAATTCTTGAATGTCAAAATCACTTTTTTCTTAGTCTATAACAAGCGGCCCTAAATTTTTTTTTAAAAATAATTTTTATGATAGTAAACAAACACAAAATAGATTCTGGTTTTCATAAAAATCTCTAAAACATAATCTCTAAACGTTTGAATATCAAAATCACTTCTTTCTTAATCTGTAACAAACAAGTCCTAAATTGTGTTTGTTTACAACCATAAAAATCACTTTTTAAAAAAATGATTTTTATCTTGTTAGGATAAAACTACTTCTACGTGGTTGTACCCAAACAAGATAAAATATTTTTTTTAAAAGTGATTTTTGTGGTTGCAAACAAACACAATTTATCTTTTATTTTTCTTAAAAATTTCTAAAAAAAATAACCTTTAAATTATTTTTGATCAAAATCACTTTTTTTTAATCTGTAACAAAACACCCTTAGTTTTTTTTAATCTGTAAAAAACCTTTAATTTTTTAACTAGTCAATTTTTTTTTTGTAGTTATAATGACAGATTTCAGCATTTATTGAAAGAGATTGGGTGGGAGAAGACGTAGGTGTTACTCATTTTTTTTAAGTCATCTGAGTCATTGATTAAATCCAACAGTATATTATAAGTGGTTCACCGGTGAACCACATGGTGAGAAAGTTCACCCTAGATGCCACCTTTTGGTTGATCATATTTAGCATATAACTCAATGCCAATAAATATATATATATATATACCAGAACGTGACTCGTGCGATGTTCGGATTTTTGGTCTTTTTTGGAGATGTGGTTAAAGACACTAATATACTTTAAAGAAATTTAAAAAGATATTTCATTGACTGAAAGTTATTTTTTTAAGTAAAAGGTTGTATTTTAGATGTGTGTCACTTATTGATAATAAATGTTAGTATAAAATTATTTTGTTGAATTGTAAATACGATAGATGTGTTTGTTTGATCATTTTTCAAAAGTAATTATATTTGTAAGATGTAAGTTGGAAAACATTTTTTTAAAACTATTTTTATTGTAATACGTAAACGGAAGTATATTGGAAATACATGATTTTGATGATTAGTTGACTTATTTCTCTGAGTTATATCACATAATAATATAATAAAAAGGTATAATAAAAAGATAAATGTGTATAAATTATGTTTGTTAATAAATAAATAGTTAATTTGTTGATAAAAGTCAGGTAACTATTGAATTAAGAATCTTTTTTCGTAAGATACGTTATTGGATAATAAATTTTTAAACAAATTAAATCATAAGGATAAACATCTATAATATTAAGAAAATACTCATATTTGAATTAAATAGTTATGAAATGAGAATTAAAAAAAAACAAAACAAAACAAATAATGGTAGATTAATATAAATTCTAAATGACAAAACATAAATTCAATACATCAAGTTATAAGATACACATACACAACTATTTAAAATTGGATATTTTAAATTTATAAACTAGAAAAGAATAAATTATGATTATTTTATAAATTAATAGCTACAAAGTTATTAAAAGTCAAGTAATAATTGAATAAGCAAATCATTTTAAAAATTCAATGGTAAGGAAAAATCATCTAATGAATAAAATAATTTATAAAAAGACTCATTGTCATTGTTGTAACCACATCGCGATGGGAGCGGCGAATGATAATCCTCCTGATTATCTAATTTTTATATTATTGTGAAGTCGAATTCTACTTATAAATTTGACTCAATCTTTGTTTTTGTCTCAATTTAAAGTTATTTATGCATAAATGACTATGAATATTCTATTTATATACTTTTAAAAGTTGCTCGCGAAAACTAAACAGGATTTAGAAGTGTCTATCCTTTTTTTTTCAAAGTAGCTATCCTAATAACTTGTTTTAATTTAAAAATTGTTCATCATAATCAAACACAAAGATCCAAAATAGTTATCCTTATTAACTCAATTTTAATTTTAAAATTAAAAAGTGTTTGTAATGACAAAACATAAAGTAGATCCAAAGTAGTCATTGCTAACAACCTAACTATTTATAATTTTAGAAAAAAAATATTTGACTTAGGTTAAAAATATTTGAATTTGATTTTAAAAATATCTCAGTTTTTATTTACATAATGCATTGTTTAAAATGGTATTTGATTTTCTATTTACTTAAAAGAAAATAATCTTGATTGAAATAAAAAAAACAATTTTGTTTTCTATGATTTTTACTATAAAATGGAATAAATGCATGACTTATTCTTTCTTTAATTCAAAACAATTTTGATTTTTTTAACTAAACTATAAAAATATAAAAAGGGAATCTTTTCATCCAAAAGATAATCACGTACCAGATGGACATAACCATAAATGCGATATTACACGTAAATTGCAAGATGATCCAACTTTATACTTTTACGAACAAAAAATATTGCAAATCATGTTTCATACCCATATTTGAATATAAACATACAAAAAATGAATTTTCTTATTAATAACTATCACAATCTGTTACTCATTATATAGGGACTTGCGCCACTTTTTTTTTGGTTAACTGGAACTTGCGCCACTTAATCGCACACTCATTCACTCAAGAACAAAGCTTTGTCTCTTCACCACCTGTGAACAAAAAAACAGCAAAATGATGTGTATTACATGTCACACAAAAATATACACTATTGCAGTATAACTATCAACCAATTCGCGTACCCAAAATAAAGAAAAGAAATTAAATAATAAATAGAATAAAAAATAAGAAGATGTAAATGATAATTTGTGGAACAATACATCACAGGCTATACAAATGCAATAAGAAATATTAATTGTAATGTTTCATATCTTTTGATTTTGGAGAGCGTGTATCCAAGATCGGGATAGAACAATACCAAAAAGAAAAGAAACCTTAAATTTATGTGGTCTATTATGCTCATGTCTTGGTATTGTATTTGGCTCAAGCTTCATGTTTCTTCATCATTCTTTTTCATCTTAGGCTAAAAAACTGAATGGTTTGTTAGAAACTTGTCGTAAATGGGCTTTGTATACTTCTTCCTCTATTTACATAATGTAACAACGGTTTCAATGTAGGGAAATTTGCAGCAGAGGTCAGTATTCTGGTTAGCGAGTGATGAAAGAGATGATCATGAGTGGGTTCGATGGAAGTTAGCCACCGGTGAGAGGTGGTTTGAAGAGAATAGCCTATTTTTTTTTTGTGATGATTCCCCTTTTAGTTTAGTTCTCCATGTTTCCATTTTTACTCAAAATCCCTCTCTCTATGTATTGTAATTTGCATACTTTCCTTTCTTCAACTTCTTTGAAATTGATGATAGTATTTTGCTTATTCTCTTATGCATTATCTTCTTTTTATAACTGAATATTCCAATGTTTTTTTCTTTTCCCACCTCATCAGTTACATTTTTTTTATGAGAGTAATGAATTATAATAATTTATTTTATATTTGGTAAAAGTAATTAAATAAAAAACCGTTATAAAAGATTAAACAAATTTAACTACCAATGTATTTTTATTTTACCATTTTATTATTTATCTATATTTTTGTAGAAATTAGTGTAACTAACATCTTCAGCCAACACTTGGACTTCTGTTTTGCATTTAAATATTTTTTGACTTATGAATTTGAAATAAAAATTTAAAAAAATAAAAAGTAAAATTGTTTTACATTTTTTTATATTGTTATATTAAACTAAAATATTGTTTTAAAAAATTTTAAAATGTTTTTTTATATAGCATATAATATAAAACTATATATATATATAGTTTTATATTGATACAATAAAAAATGTAAATAAGAATTAGGTTTATATAATAATATAAATAAATTAACTTTATCATATAAAGGTTTTTTACACAATCATTTATAATATTTTTTTCTTTTAAAACCATTAATTCATAAATTAATTGAAACACTTATTACTTAAAATAGTTAAAACAATTTAATACAATTAAAACCAACTGAAGACAATAATTAAAAATAAGCCAATTTTTTTATTTTAAAACTATTAATTAAATTGTAAGATTATCAATTAACCCATAAATGGAAGAAGAAAATTTTCAATGTTGCCCCTAGACAACATTCTTTTACATATATAGATATAATTACTTCAATAGTAACTCGTCTGAGTTACCCCAGTTAATATCTTTTTATAGACATTGAATTTTGTCAATCCAACCGTTGAATATCGTCATATTATGTTAATGATTATGCATACCAAATTTTAGATAAATTGGACATTCGTAGCTACATAATCATATGACAATATTTTACTTGTATATTAAAACGTATATTATACATTGTATAGAAGTGATCTGATGAAGTATCAAATATTTTTAAAATTTCATGAAGTTTTATGTAGTTGATATACTCAATAAGAACTTTTAATTTGAGGGTTCAATTGATGAAGTTTGATGTCTATAGAGTGATATGAACCACAATAACTCAGAGAATAATTATTCCTAGAATAACTTGATCTATATTATGATATGTTGCACAAATAGTATACAAATATAGTATCCATATTCAGGATGAATCTAGGTATGGAATACCGTAATTTTAAAAAAAATTAAGATAAGACTATATTAATATAAATTTTTTAAAAATAATATAAACAAGAAATTAAAATCTCACCCAATAAAATATTATAAAAGATAAAAGCCACATAAATTCAAGAGCATAAGATAAAATATAGAAAATGTAAAATATTTTAAGATTACTGTGACATAAGAAATAAATAAACTCATAAATTTCCTCTTTTGTTACATGTTTTAGGCTTGTTGAGGGAGGGGGTGTTTATAGTTATGATTTGTTGGTTAGCATCCATTTTCTTATAAAAGGATTTCAAATTCATGAAAGGAGAAAGTACAATCTATACGACAGCTACACCAAATTAGAACCTTAAGAGCAACATTAACGCAAGTAATTTTAGAGTATTGCTTAAGTCAAAAAAGTTACTCTGAGTGGGCCTTAGATGGCCACCTCTACACATGCAACATTTTCTCTTTAATGAGAAATTTCACTTTTTTGACAAAATGTCTCTCTCTCTCTCTCATAGTGGGTCCCAATTTCATTTTAAAATACATGCTCTTAGTAGTTGACGTTCACCAAAATAAAGAGACGCACGCTGCAATGTAGCTGCCAGCTAAAGAAAAAGACGCACGCGTGGAATTACACGTAGACTTTATACGTCAACTAAAAATTTAAGATTCTTGCGCTAAAGTTGCTCTAAGAGCATCTTTAACGTGGTAAACTAAAGGCGTTCTTTATTTTAGTTGTCGTTTCTTTAAGTTGCATAGTGTTGGAGGAATATGACGTGGAAGGAAGGGAGCTTAAATTTTAGTTACCGTCAATTCTGCAGTTGCCGTGCTCTAAACATTAAAAATTCGTTCTTTCTCTCTCAAACTCACCAGAGTTCTTGTTAAAAGAAAAGGGAAATAAATCTGAATCCAAAGGAGAAAACATGAACATTACACAGATTCAAAACCAGAAAATAAACACAAATTCTAAACCAGAAAACATGAACATTAAATAGAAAATTGATTCCAAACCAGAAAATAAAATTTATTGAAATGTAAAATACAATCTCTTGATTTCAGTACACAGACTCAATACAAATTCAACAAAAAATTCAACACACATTACATATTCAGCTCACAGTACACAGATTCAACCCATAGCTGCCGTAACTCCCGTCACTGCGCTGTAATTCGCCGTCTTTGCCGTAACCAGCCGTCGCTGTGCCGTAACCAATTGAAAAGGTTCAGAGGAACACCACCAGATCTGTCGTATCAAGCAAGACCGAGGGAGAAAAGGTTCAGAGGAAGAGCAGAATTGAGAAATCAATTGAAGCATCGCATAGGAGTTTCGCATGCCACTGAGCATTGAAGATGGGGAAGGTTGAAGATGGAAAAGGATCGAGGTTGAAGGATTTGGTCTCACAAATTAGGGATTTACGGCACTAAGGGAGAAATTAGGGATTTGGTCTCACAGATTAGGGATTCACAGATTGGTTTCACAGATCTGGTTTGAGGGAGAAGGAGAAGGGTTTGAGGGAGCAGGATTAGAGCTTGGTACGCAGGCCAGCCCGACCTGTTTAACCCGGCCCGCGTAAGCCCGCCACACAAACGAGTCGGGCCAGCCTGTCCGCATAATTATACGGGCTAAAATGTTAGGCCCACGCCTGGTCAGCATTGGCCCGCAGGAAAACGGGCTGGCCCGTTAGCCCTTATAAGGAAAAAACATATGAGCATAAGCATATACAGGAAAACACAAAAGCAAGCTTAAAAATCAAATAAAATCTGAGTATATGAAACAAAACTCAAAATTCAAAATACCTATCAGTATTCAAAAATGCCCTAGTAAACAGAGAACCCTCATAAAACAATAACTTCCATTCCATCTAACAGCACCCATCGAGTCCCCACCATACAATACAACCCCAATTACAATGCAACCAGATGTAAACAGTAAGAAACCCAGAAGAAGAAAAAAATCAATTTTGCAGCTATAAATATTTCAACTATTGAAACCCTTGAAAGAATAATATGTGTTGCGGGTCCTCTGTGTGTGTGCAAATCTGGGAAGAAAGCAATTGTTTGTGCGTCAGATTGCATTGCACGCGAATTGCAAACCTGAGTATGATTGAAGCTGAAATCAGATGCAAACTAAAACTAGGGCACATATTTTTGCCTGAGCCCATATACCCAGCTCCAGTGGCAGTCGTTGTTTGCTGTTCAAGCGCGTCGCGCGCAGTAACCGTCGTCACCATTCGCCTCCTCGTAGTGGCAGTCGCCGTTCGCACACACACAATCGCCTCGCCGTTCGCGTTTGTTCTCTTCTCTATTTTGGTTCTTTAGAATCCTGCATGCAGCTGTTTTGGCCTTTGGGTCTTCTTTGATGTGTCGAGTGATGATATAAAGGTTCCAAAGAATTAGATTCAGAGAGTGGACTTATTTTTTGTCCAAAGATGCGGTATTATGCGTGTGATGATTGATGAGTATTTGGGCCAAAAAACATTTGGGCCAAAGATGCAGACTTGTAACTTGTTTTTGGCAAAATAATTTTTTTTTGTAAATAAAATAGCTAAACGGGTTGTGGGTTGGCCCACCTAACTCGCGAACTTTACCCGCTAACCCGCAGGTTAAATGGGCTGACCCATATAAGCCCGCATCAAAACAAACTGCTTTTTTGAGTTTTGGCCCACGCGGGCCGCGGGTTAAATGGGCCGACCCGCGGGGCGCATCCCATATACCCAGCTCAAAGAAGGATGCCGAGAGAGATGAAATGGCCGTGGGAGATGAGAGGAGCGATGGAGATCAGAAGGAAAAGGAGGCTGAGGGAGTTGAAACAGTCATGGTAAATGACAGAAACGATGGAGATCAGAGGGAGAAGGAGGCCGTTGTAAATGAGAGGAACGATGGAGATCAGAGGGAGATGGAGGCCAAGGGAGATGAGAGGAAGAGAGGGAGAGGCCGAGGGAGATGAGAGTGGGGCGAGAGAGATGAGAGGGAGAAGGAGGCTGAGGGAGATGGGGAAGGTTCTGGAGATGTGGATGGAGAAGGAGGCCGAGGGAGATGAGGCAGGAGAAGGAGATGAGAGGAACGAAGGAGGAAGGTTCTGGAGATGAGAGGGAGAAGGAGGAAGAGGTGTTATGTGAGTGTGAGGAAGGGAAGGTTCTACAGATTTGGCCAAATAGAATTAGTCCAACGGATATAATTGAATTATTGAATTAATATTTAAATTTGGATAAAAATTTAAGTGTAAATAAAATAATATAAATATGTGGCGTCAAGATGGGTTGCTTCTAAGAAACCATCATTGGAGCAAAAACTAGTTGGGTTGCTTAAATCTCATGTGACAATTTGGGCCCACAAAAAGCAACTTAAGCAACTCATTTAGTTGCTCCCCACTAAAGTTGCTCTAAGAAGCTAGCTAAGAGCAATATCATTGCCATGTCCCTTAGACAAACGGTGCCCCACAATTGCAAACCGTGACTCTTAGCACTCAAACAACCGCGAGTTTATTTGTAAGATTTTGGTACCTTGTTCATCATGCTAAACTGCTAATATTACCCAATCAGTTTGAGAATTGTTAAATACACCCAACAAATTGCTGGGTACACCCAATATTTCCATGAGTTGACAAAAATGCCTATGGTAAAATTAAAACATTTTTTCCTTCATTTGTCTCACTCACAAAGAAGATATTTGTGGGTTCCTATCGCAAATAGCATATTTGCGCGTGAAAGAATTCCATAAATTCTAATATGCGCAAATAGCGTATTTGCGAGTAACTAAACAACACTCGCAAATATGCTATTTGCGCGTACCAGTTGATAAAATGTATTCCTCTAAGTCTGAACGGACACTCACATTTTCGAGTACCAGTTGATTTAGAAGAAATTGCATTCTTTTTATGCTTATACTTCCCACTCCTTTCACAACCTAGAAATAATTTTGTAGATCTTCCTCTTTGCCCTGTCTCTGTGTCTGACCTCGCAACGATAACAACAATACCATTTTGCTTCCCAACCTCTCGAGTCCAACACAATAAATCATCCCGTATAGGAAATATCTGCATAGTAGTGAATGCTTCGGTACAATCCACCTTTGTCGTTTTGTCCATTTCATCAGAATTAAATATATTGCAGTCTTCCATCTCCGATAATACTAGAATTGAACAAACAAAATAAAATAAATACCTAATAGATACAAAATACCCTTGGGTAAAAAACTCGAGTATTATTATTTTACCCAAGGGTATTTGATGAGGGCTACTACCAACACATTGGAGCATATCGTTGCTCATCGCAAGATTTGAGTTAAAGCCCTCATCAAATAAATCCTCACTTCCTTCTTGTACATGATGTCCTCTTCTTGGTCCCTAAAAAATTTGGCTACATATTTTTTTCTCCTTGTGGAGGGGGTGTGGTTATTTCTATAGGATGCAGTCACTTTTATTTGTATCTAGACAATATATATTGATCGCCTTTTTTTAACTAACTAATTGGTCTAATCAAAATTTAAGATCGGATAAAGGATAATCTTTTAACACCCCTGTGAATAGAGTGATCATCTCCATGACTCTAATCGATTCTCAATATGATAATCAAATATGATAACCAATATATCCAAAGACGACACCATAATATTTATTATCTGAGACGAATTGGATAAGCTTCTTAACACGTGACTTCCTTGGCATCAAGCCCACTCATGCTCCATCTAACTTTCTAATTTTTTTCATTTTCAAATTAATGAAGAATTGTAATTGGATTTAATTTGATGCAATTAGAAAAGAAAAAAAAATTGATGCAATTAGAAAGAGAAAGAAATTCTGGATGTGGCGCAAACAATTTAATGTTGTGTCCGTTCAATCACCCAAAAAAAAATTACATTAAAATATTCAGTATATTAACAGTGTTTAATTTCTGTATTGATACAAAACAAATTAACTACTTGGACCTTCTAATTTCTCTTGTATTAGTATACAAAGTTCCTTTGACGAAAATTTCTATGTAAATGTTCATTGAAAATGTTCGGTTGAAACAATAGCATATAGCACCCCCATCATCAAGATGCTAAAATAACTAGAAATGTTGACAAACATGTGGAAAGAATCTTCCAACTCCAGATTGGCATGGTGGTATGAAACCTTGATTCAAATTTCCAAGAACCCAAGCTCAAAGATTGATTTCCCTCAGCACCAAAACCCTTTCTTGTGTAGTGCTCATCATAGTCATAGCAATTTAGTAGTTTCTCATGCACCACATCCCAAACCTCTAGCTTCAGTGCCTTTCATGATTCTTAGCCTTTTGCAGGAAGTCACAAACATGCTGCAGATTAAAAAGCAAGTTCTGTGAGTTTATGAATTAATAACTGAACCAAGAGACAAATTAACCAAATGAACAACAAAAAAATACACATAGGGAGAGAACTTACTCCCAAGGTACATCTCCAACTAGCATCCAATCACCATCCTTGTCTTCATATGTTGGTGCATATTCAGATCCCTTATAACCCTCTCTTTCAGAATACTCACCTGAAATAACAAAAACCCAATTTCTTTTCAGCATAAAAATAGTTCGAATCACAAACTAATTTCACCACAATAAAGACAATAGTAGGCTATAGCTAAGGTTTTAAATCGCACTTGCGGACACGAATTGCGGTCGCGCAGTACTTAATATTGCGGAGAATCAAAATCAAATTCAGTTGATGCAGCATCAATTGCAATTACGGTAACATAAAAAACTACGATGCCGTTTCTCAGATTGAGATCACGGTCCTTGATTTTAAAACCTTGACTATAGCCAAAACCAAAAAAAAGCAAAATTTCCTCTCACCTATGGTCAACTTGAACATGGTTTCTAGAGCTTTGAGGAGTTGTGGATATCCCCCATAGACCCTCAAGTCAATTTTTCTGAGGTAAGGGGCTCCATCCATGCTAACTTTCACATAGATCCCAGCACCTTCAGCCTCCTGCAAGCTGTTTTTCCTGTAAGATCTGATTGGTGGCCACCCCACTATCTTTGCCCTGCCATGTCAATAAACATATATTAGCTCAAAATTCAGATCCAAAACAAAATTAAAAGTAAAAACTGATTCTTGAATCAAACTTTAGTCTTTCTTGATTCAAACTTACTTGGCAGGAGGGGCTGCATCACTCTCCACTTGTTGTTCATTTGAGGCCTTTGAAATGGAAACAGACTCTTCAGAAGTTTCAGGCATTTGCCTCTTGTTGTTTTTGAAACTACCAGCCATGGTTTTCTCCTCCTTTTCCTCTGTCCCTGGCAACCCCAATCTAAGTTCTGTTGCCTTGAGGTTGAGACCATTCTCATAAGCCACTATTTTTTCCATCTTCTTTCTGATCAGAATTTCCAACTACAAACTTAAATACCCAATGCAAAGCCCAAAGATTCAATATTTTTCTGTTAGAAAATAGAGGAAATGTGCTGCTATTTTTCCTTCCTTGTGAGATGTTAAAAGAGGAAATGTGCTGCAATTGTGGGAAAGTGAGAAATGCAAGGTTGTGTTTTATAGGAAAAGTGATGAAAATAAAAAGGAGGGGTGGAGATGTGAGAGGACATTACTTTGACATTAACATTAGCCATTGTTTCAAATTCAATGCATAAATTATCGACAAAGACAAGCTAAGCTGTCGGTAGCAGAAACAGCAGCTTTAAAGCAATATGTCCCGCTATTGGGAGGACAAGAGTGGGACACACTCACCCACCCTTTGGTCTGGATTTGGACGGCTAAGATGTGTTTTAAGGGACAAATCTGGAGCGTTGATTTTGAGGAAGCAGAGCCATGTGAATGGAGGGTCCCTCATGTGTGAGTGATGGCTATGGGAAATCCATGGTCTTCTTCTGTGGGATTCCTTTTGGAAATTGAGTCTCTTGTTGGAGGCTCATAATGTGCCACACGTTGTGTAAAATAATGAAATGGACAGATTCTTTATCATTTCTTTACATTAATTAGTTTTGTGCCTAAATTGCTTTAACTTTTTTTTTAATCGAAGAATTCCATTCTAATTAGCACTTTTGAACCGCGTGGGATTGCTAGAGTATTTTTTAGACTCTTTAGGCCCGTTATAGGACTAATATATGGTTCTGTTAATCGAGCAAAGTTTTACTTATTAGTTCGCAGTCTCTCAATGTGGTGACTCTATAACGATCGGAACACGGGTTCCCCAGGTTCTGCTCCTTATAGAAGCAAGTTGCTTCTACTCACCCCATTGTTTAAATTGCTTTTAAGCTTTATCACATTAAAATTTTTGTTTCAAATATTTGCAAAATAGAAAACTAATTTATCACCAACATTGACTTAGTTGAGGTGGTTAGCAGCCTCAACCCATAATGAAGAGAACAAAGTTCGAATTCTAGGAGTAATCAATTTGAGAGGTTAAGAAACCAATGATTAATTTTCTTGCTCAATGGCCTAATCGAGAATTGGTCTCATAACTAGTACAAAGGGCTAAAGATGTAGGGATGCTTCAATAGACCCATTAGAGAGCTAAAAGTCCTAATTCAGAGTCTTAAGAAAAAGCAATGTATCTTACAAATGAGCATACAACGTATTGAAATAGTAACTTCAAGATTACTCATTGTAAATACAATGAATGATAAATTCTCAAATTGCTCCTCCAAAATTATGTGTATAACTACATCCATTCTTTAAACATGTTAATCATCATAATAATCTTTTGAAAATTTAAAACTTCCTTACTTTGGTTTTTTTTTTAAACTTTTATTAGTAAATTAGTCTCTCAAAGATTTATGCATCATCAAATTAGTCCTTAATTTAGTCTTCCGATTAATTTAGTGATGCATAAACCTCCAAGGGGACTAATTTAATTAAAAAAAACTTTTGTAAGATTAATACAATAGTATTTTAGATTTTTAAATGGCTATGGACATATCCAACGGAGGCGCTTAACTCAATTTTGCTTGTTAAGAACTAAACGGAATGAGTGCTTGTTGGGTTCTTAAATTTTTTTTAAGAATCTAATGCTTATATCAGCACTTGTTCTCAACTCTCCCAAGTAGGACACATGTGTTACTTGTGAAGTCCATTTAGTAGAGTTATTGCTGAAATGTAAGAATATGGGGTTACTTATGAGGTCTAGTAAAAAAAAAAATTAGAGTTACTGATAAGGTGCTTAAGTTGTAAAAATAAAAAATGGGTGATGTGTAAGAATGGAATCTACTCAAAATAGAGATGCCAGATGACCTAATTATATGATTAAAAATTTCGAAGAGTATTATTAGGCATATAATTTAAGCATTGATATTTCGACAACCGAAAATCGACATCGTAGTAGACACCGTATAAAAACACACACACAATAACAATTGATTTTATTGGGATTAGAAAAAAATAATTAAAAAATAAAAACCATATCAACATATGGTGTCTAACAAATTTTTAGTTGTCGGAATATCTTTTCTCTATAATTTTAAGGGATTTGTTTTAGGACTTGATAACAAAATCTAAATGGGAACACGAATAAGAAGAAAAAAGATACCGTGGTTACATTATGTTATTTTGAATTGGCAACGTTTATATTTTATTCTTTATTATTCTTTTTTTTGCCTGCTTTGGAAGTTGAGCAGATCAAGTGCTCCGTATGGAAAGAGGAAAGGCAAAGCATTTATTGCATGATTGCTTAAGGATTAATTTTGCCTAGCAAAGCCCGGCATAATTTACATGATTTCTTAAGGATTGAAATTGATGTTTTGCCTAACAAAGCAACCATCTAATCGCTAACACAGTTGGTAAGTTACTACATCATGGCATTGGATCACACATTCAAAGACTATGACTAAAATTAAAAATGAAAATACATATATAAAGAATTGGGCATAATTAAAAATAAATTTAAAATAAGGGAAGTGAGAGCTGATCTATAGGCATACTTGTGATAACAATCTAGATTAAAGACCCAAAATGGTCCCTGAGAATTTACGCGTGACCCAATTTAGTCCATGAAGAAAATAAAGTCATCAAATAGTCCCTGAGGATTGCAAAAGAGGGACATGTTAGTCCCTCAGTCCAGCTCTGTTTCAAAAATTGATTTAATGGATTGACGTGTCCAGTTAAACATCTACGTGGACGTTAACTGTTGCCAGCGTGTATTTTTTTTTAAAACATGCAAGCTTTTTGGCCTATTTTAGTCCCTGAGATAGATCTGTTGGAAAAGGTTCAAAAAAGGGACATATTGGTCCCTGTCTAAAATAAGCTCTTTTAGTCCCTACGTCAAAATACCAATTTTAGTCCCTCCTTCTACCATAACTTCTGTTTAGGGTTTAGGGCCTCCATTTTTGTTTCTTCCCTACTGTTCTTCTCTGCTTTCTTTACTGGTTCCTTCCATTTTCTTCAATTTCTATCTCGTCATTCATCTCCATTTCCATTTTCTATCACATATTACTGATTCACAAATCCTAAAATAACAACCCTATCCCAAATCCCAAATTGCATCTTAAATCGCAGCACACATCACAAATCGCAACAGAAGTCAAAGCCTTAGAATCACAATAGAAATTAGAAATACAATCACCTTGAACATCGTTTATCAGATTCAGTGTTCACGTCTTGTTCTTCTCTTCTCTTCACTGTTTTGGGGTTCTTGGTTAAGAGGTAATGAATAGAATGCATATGGATATGGATGGGGATCAATGTGTCCTTTTTTTTTTGTCTCAACATGTTTTGACACAGGGACTAAAAGGGTCTATTTTAGACAGGGACTAATGTTTCTCTTTTTTGAGCCTTTTCCAATGGAATGTCCCAGGGACTAAAATGGGCCAAAAAGTTTACACGTTTTTTAAAAAAATACACATTGGCAGCATTAACATCCATGTAGACATTTAGCTAGACACGCCACTCTGTTAAATCACTTTTTGGGGCGAAAGTGGACGGAGGGACTAACGTGTCCCTCTTTTGCAAATCTCAGAGACTATTTGAGGACACTATTTTCCTCAGGGACTAAATTGGGTCACGGGTAAATCCTGAGGGACCATTTTGGGTCTTTACTCAACAATCTAATTTGCAGGTAATTATTTTAGTTTTTTTAGAGCTAGAAACACTTGCGAGATGTTTTAACATCCCCCTCACATGCAGCTCTACGATGTGTCCTAGTATTAGACTTGTTAAATTTTGTTAGAGTGGTTAGTTAAACTCAGTTACAGTTAGTTAGATGTTCCTTCTTAGAGTTAGTTAGTCAGACTTGACTTAATGTATTGACTAACTACTACTACTCTTTCCCATATCTTTTGATGTTTAAGGTTATTGTATATAGACTAAAATATTTTTATTTATTGTGAAAAATTCCATTACAATTCCTATACTCCTTATTATAGTAGCTAATAAGGGTATATTTGAGAGAGAAAAATTAATTAGGCTCAGAATTTGTAAAACATCAACAGTTTTGGGGAAAAAAAGAAAGACCAAAACATCAAAATATATGGGAAAGAGGTAGTACGTTAGGGAGTGTACCCTGTATTATGTATTCATTCTTTTATTTTTTATCAATGGTGATTGAATATTCATCCCAACTCTCTCTCGCTTAGTCTTGATATAGTATAGGTTAATTTCTTCCATTCTTTCGCAAATTTGTTTCTCTTTGCGAGCATTTTCCTTCATTTTTTTGCGTTTTTGTGTGCGTTATTGATCTCTGAAGATCCATGCTTGCATGGAGGATCAATCAAATCTGTTTATCATTGGTGCTTTTGATAATCTTGGACTTCTTCTCATCTCTCATCCTTCGACTGGTGAAGATAATTACAACTTATGGCGCCATGCCATGATCATTGCTCTCAATGTGAAAAACAAGTATATATGTATATGTTGATGTCTCAATTGCAGTTCCTAAAGAAGATGATCCATTGTATCAATCTTGGTTTCGCAACAATAGCATTGTATCAATCTAGCGTGAGCATGCTTGAGCGCCACTCTAGGGCACGCAAAAGCGTGCTATGTAGCGTTCATCATGGCCCCTTGATGCCACATGTGGACATGTGGCGAGCTGCTAGACTGTCAGTTGACACGTGTCAAGACACTTGTTGCATTTTCTTGGAGGAGAAGACATCAGGGTCCAACGCTAAAGCGTGGAGCAAGGGTACGCTAAAGCGTGGCCCTGCCCAATGCTTATGCGTTGGCGTTAGGTATAATTACCTCTAAGATTTATTTCAAATCGTTTTTGGTTGCCAAATTTTGTCCCCTTCTCTCTCTAACTTTTCTTCAGGCGAGGCTTAAACGTTGGTGTTAGGTATAAATACCCCTAAGTTTTGTTTCAA
The DNA here is from genome assembly GCA_037113605.1 of Calophaca sinica. Lineage (NCBI taxonomy): Eukaryota > Viridiplantae > Streptophyta > Magnoliopsida > Fabales > Fabaceae > Calophaca > Calophaca sinica. The sequence goes on from CM073730.1 coordinate 70,860,406, forward strand.
TTCATTTTTGGTTGCCTAATTTCGTCCCCTTCTCTCTCTAACTTTTCTTTTTACACCAGAAAAATGATTTTCTCTCTCTCTAACTTCTTAAATAATTTAAGTAATCAACATGGCACCTGGATCACTTAGTAAAAGAAATGTGAGGGTTCAAATCCTCTAACGAAGTTTAATGTTCTTAAAATGCATATCTAATTTGTTTTTCATCATATTTTTAGTGATGAAGGAAGGCAATATATAGTACTTTCCGCTTAATTAATTGAAGGTGGAAGGAGGAGCTGGAATTAATGAAATAAGTGTAATAATCCTGAAAACAGCATGAACCATGACCTGTAAATTAGTTAACATTGTTGTAACCTGGAAAAAATTAGGTCAGACTTTTATCCTTTTTTAGGGAAAAAATATGACTAATGTTCACTACTTTTGGTGAAAAAAATAGAAGAAAATAAAGTTTTTTTGTGCATATCTTAAGTAACTATAAATAATATAATAAATTAAGAGTAAAAATATACCACATACAAGTTAATATATTTTACATGAAACATATTAACATCTACATAAAAATATATTAATATTTAAATTACATAGTATAAAATATATCATAAAAAGATGTAACATTTTACACGTAAGAATATTAACATCTAAATTCTATGGATGTATTTTTTAATAGACATTACATGTTAATGTAACTTTTTTACATTTTAATATATACCATGTATAGCATGAACCATCATACCATATGTTATTAACAATATTATGTAATATAAATTACAAATAGAACTTTCATATAAGCTATATTTTAATTCTTATTCCTAATTTTTAATGAAGTTTTGTTTTTCTAATTAATTAATGAAATAAATTTAAGCTATTAGTAACTTTTAACTGTAATTGTTACACTACAAGAAAACGCGGGCGTAGCGACGGTATATTACCAGCAGTGAATTGTGAATGTGCTCTAATGGAGTGTGTAGGGTTTGGAGGTTGAAGAAGACTTGAAGATAAAAGATGGATGAGAGAATAAAATGAGTGGAATTTCTTAGGGACTATTTTGGGCCTATTTGGAGTCTGTCACAAAAGAATCGAAATAGGGACTAAATTGTCCTGAAATACATACATGTGTTCATCATATTCCAGCGTGGCATCAGTTAACAATACACATGAGCACTTAACAGTCTACATCATCATTTTAACGACCATTTTTGGATGAAGATAGACGGAGAGACTAACGTGTCCTTTTTTTGAAATTCTCAGGGACTATTTTAGAACTTATTTTTTCTGAGGAACTAAAATGGGTTGTACATTTATTGTCAGGGACAAAAATGAGTCTTTATTCTTTAATTTTTTTTATTGTTCTTTTGATTGTTATGTTTATTAATATTTAAAAAATATTAAATTAGTAATTAAAACAATTAATCAAAAAATATATTTATTTGATAAAAAGATATATTAATAATTAAAATGTTTTAAACTAGTAACTTATTTAATAAATAAATAAACATAATTAAAAAAATGAATATGAATTACTGACGGCTTGCTCCCTCAGCTATTACCGATGGCATGTAACCGTCGTTAATTATAGACAATTATGTCTGTCAGTATTATCACCGACCACTAAAAAGCCCGCCGATAACAATTCTCGATGACTATTTTCCTGACGATGCTTGCTTGTGGATGGGCCGTCTAAACAAGGCGTTATCGACAGTTTTGTGATTTCCGACAGCTTTTGACTTTTTTTAATCAAAACAAAGGCGTGCAAAGGCATCAGAATAATGACTGCAATCCCAACTAGGTTGATGCTCCAGTCACTACCAATCAACTGCAGCACACCCATATTTTATTAAAAATAAATAAAGAATACAAAAAATATGGGGGGGCATAAACCAAACCCATGTACAAATTATCTGAACCTATAATTCGGAAGAGCGAACCCACGAAAAAAATCTTCCCTAATAAAATTAGGGAGTAAGTTCTACCAAATAAAACTGTGTATTCTAGTACCGTGGGAGGCAAGTTTATCTGCACAATTGTTCCCTTCATGATAAATATGAAAAAATCTAAAATTCATTCTACGAATTATTTCTAAGCAGTTAAGCAATCTATTATCCTCCAAGGCACCAAATTAGGAGAAGAGAACACCCTGACAACCAACATGGAATCACACTCAAGCCAAAGATTTCTCTAGCCCTTCTCCTCAGCTATTTCAATGGCCAACATAGCAGCTTCCAGCTCAGCATGAAGAGCATAACCATTTCCTAAATTCATAGAGAAACATCCCAATCACGATCTCAAAAAATACCACCACAACATGCTGGACCAGGGGCTCCCTTTGCGGCCCTATCAGTTATACACTTAATCCAAAAACATCAAGGAGGAAACCAATCTACCTGCTGAATCATTGGAGCTTTGTGCAGACGACCCTTAATAGCAAAGGATTTGAGCACAATAAACTCACTGCTGTCTGAAGATATATGGCTAATGCTAAGCTTATCAGACAAAGAAACATTAGAGATTACCAAACTTATCGTATCGGTAATTCGAAGCAACTTATTATCAAATCCATCCTTATTCTTGCAATGCCAAATTGCTAAAATAACATTAACAATTCCAGCAATAACGACATCACGCATTAGACTGCTCTAATTCTTATTATAGACAGAAAGAATATCCAGCATAGATGAAGTGTTAATGGGAACCTGCAGAAGCGAGCTTAACCAATTCCAAATATTAACAGCAATGAAAGAAAAGATGAGATGTGGACTCCACATCAGATTTACACAAGTTGCAAATGGATACCACGTTGCAACCTCTTCTCCGAAGGCTGTCATCCATAGGCATGAGGTTGTGAATGATCCTCCAGACCAGGAAATATTTCGAAGGAGGAATACAATTGCTCCAGATCAATTTAGCCCAAGACAAAGGTCGACCTGCTGGATTTTGAAATGAATAAGCTTCTTTTAAAGTGAGGGAACCCGACTCAGTATGCCCCCAACAAAGCTGATCAGAAGCAGGAAAAGAAGGGATCGCAATGTGTTGCAATTCAGCAGATAAAGCAGGGTGACGTTGCAAAATAATACTGGGAACCTCCCAAGTGCCATGCTAGTTGAAATCAGCCACTGTAGCAACGAAATGATGATGTAGGAATTGAGGAATATTCAGAAGGTTAACCAAAGGCTTAGATAGCCAAGGGTCAGTCCAAAAATTGACATCCTGCCCATTACCAATTTGCCAAATCACATTGTCCATAACAATAGGAATCACATGCTTCAAACCTGCCCAAATTAAAGACTGAATATGGCAAGTTAAAGGAACCTTACCCTTGAAAACTCTCGCTCGCAGGAGACAAGCCCATTGATTCTGAGAAAACATCAACTCCCAACCCAATTTTAGAATGGAAGCCTCATTAGTGGCCTGGAGAGCATAATTTATTCCAAGCCACCGTTACAATTTTTTTGAGTCTCAACATCTCCAAACTAAATGAAATTTCTAATCCACCTCAACCTGCTTAGCTAGACCAACGGGCCAAATGTAAACATTAAAACTGTTAGTAACATTGTGTTTTTTTGTAATGTTATACTTTGTCATTCATGATTGAAATAAAATAAATCTTTTATATACTTTAGTAGATAATTCCATTCCATATATAAATTTTATATACAAATTTCAATTATTTTTTAGAAATGTTCAAAAGCCAACATGGATGTCACATATTACTACAATAGTAAGTTGTATAAATGAGGAATGCTACGGACACTCTCTCTGACACTCTCTCAATGATTGGGCCACGTCACACATTTTTTTTTCCAAAATCAACTATTGGATTGAAAGTTACCATCATATAGATCATATCTGTAAATTTTAACATTAATCTATGATCATTTGCTATGTCATCAATATGTGTCAAGATTAATGTTATTTGTAATTACACCGTTGACGTTAATCTTGACGCATGTTGATGACATAGCAAATGATCATAGATTAATGTTAAAATTTACTGATATGATCTATATAATAGTAACTTTCAATCCAATGGTTGATTTTGAAAAAAAAAAGGTGTGACGTAGCCCAATTATTGAGAGTGTTTAAGAGAGAGTGTCCGTAGCATTTCTCTGTATAAATTTTATACTTATGCGAGTCATTAAATTATATCTATATATACATATTAAGGGTAAGCTTGAATGAGAGTAGACTATTTTGTAATGAATGCTTAAAAAATCTATATTTTTTATATTTTAGTTTACTTTTATTATCGATAAAATATTTTTTTTATAAATTAAATTAATTTTTTCAAAATATTATTAATTTATTATTTTATATTTTGCTAACATATCCATACAATATACGAAGGATGGAGATGGACGCCATTTTTATTACGAAAAAAGTAGGGTGTTTAGTGGCCCCAGGAAGGTGCAAGTGTTTTATTGTGGACGCGTCTAGAGCCAACCAATTAGGAACAAAATATGGGACAAAAACAAGCCTGCCAGAATTGGGAAGAAATTTGCGCTTGCATTGTACTATGCATTGCAGCTGCAGGTGTCTATTGCCTTGATTAAAGTCGCTTTCCACGGACGTTCCATTATCTTGGTGTAGGTCCACTCGTGTTTCTAACTAAATACGGGGTGTACCCTCCCTTTATCGGACAAAAGTAAAACAAGTCCAAGCCATACGCATGTGCATTCTCCTTGTAGAAACTACCCACTTCGGTAATCGCCTTGTAAGTGGCCTCGTGAGGGCATCAAGAGTTTTTTTTTTTTTTTTTGTACATCAGCACATAAAGAGAAACTTACAAACAAACGGATTTGGGAGAATGTGCCTACCAAAGATATTTGGCGGATTAAAAAAATTTAGAGCCCTTCAATCTTAGCTTGTTATCAGATGTCCTATAGTATGAGTTGTTGTTATTCAAATATGGTTCATTATCTCACGGTATCTTTTAAGCTGATTCAGTTCGCCAGCATGCACTTTCTTGGTGGTGATCCTGGTGGAGGGATTTGTTCCGAGCGAGGAACGAAGTGGCGGTTGGAGTCGCTGAGTCCGCCACGAACTGTGATTGATGACGACGGAGAACGATGGTGAGATACTTGCAAAAGGCACTCCGATGCTCAGGTCAGTATAGTTCTGATGAGGTCAGTATGATGTAATGTCAACGTAAATTGTACCTTTCTGGGCCCTCCTTTTATATGATTCCATTTAGGGTTTGATCCGAATGGACGGTGATTAGGAAGGGAATTCTTTTCCGATTACTTCAGTCCGTTGATCAGATCGACGGTCCTAGATCGGTGGCGTAAAACCAACGCGAATCGGGGAAACATTGATGTAAAGGACGTGCCAGATCAGTAGCTATAGGTCGGCCACGATCAGTGTGCAGAGTTGGGCCACGGGAGTGGTCTTAGGCTGGATGGGCTTCGGCCCAGTCCAGAACAGGATTTAGTCTTAATTGATGCTTAGAGAGGGGATTCCCCCTTCGGTTTTCCGATGTTGTATACTGTAAAACAGTTGTGTTACGTGGACACCAAAAATCGACAACAAATCGACACCTGGTTAATGACGTGCAAAAGTTTGGTTAATTCAGTTGAGTAGTTGGTTAATAGTTAATGGTTAATAACGTGTAAATGTTTGGTTAATGACGTGCAAAAGTTTGGTTAATTCAGTTGGGTAGTTGGTTAATGGTTAATGGTTAATGACGGGCAAAAGTTTGGTTAATGTATATGATTCACCATTAACCAACTACTGAACTGAATTAACTAAACTTTTGCACGTCATTAACCAGTTGTCGATTTGTTGTCAAATTTTGGTGTCAACCAGACATTTCTCATTGTCAAATAGGAAATGGATCTAGTGTTAATTTTTGGAATGATAAGTGGTTGGGTGTGTCATGTTTTAAGGACATGCAATTTCCTCGTTCATATCAGGTAGCAGAAAATAAAAATACTACTGTTCAGGGGCGGACCTGTGTGTTTGTGAGGGTATGCACTTGCACTCGCTGAGTTTTTTAAAATCTCACTTAGCTCCTTGTAAATTTTTTATTTTGACCCCTCTGACTTTGTAGTTTTGCACCCATTGTCCACAATTGCATCGTTTTTTTTATCTCACTTGTCCAAATTGGTTCCTAACAAAAAACACAGAGACTTGTTTAGTCACTAGAAAATAAAAAATACTAATTTGGTCCTAAAAAATTTCAAATTTTGGTCAAATTAGTCTTTTTCAAGATATTTTATAGAGACATTTTAATCCTTATTAAAAACTAATTTTACCGATATTTTAAACTCTTAGAGACTACATTGATATTTTTTTTTCATTTTTCAGGGATCAAATAGGTCTCTATTTTATTGTGAATGGCCAATTTGAGTATTTACTCTTATTTATAAACATGGAACATAAAACTAATTTAACTATTATTTTGAAATTTAAAATCAAGACTCACTACGGGTCCTTAACATATGGAGTTTTGGCAGTACCTAATTTATTGTTAATTTTATTTTTTGCCACTAACTTTGTTTTTTAATTGTAGGGGATTAAATTGTAGGAGATAATGAACAGATTTTTGAAGAGGAATTATCATCAAATGAGCAACTACTACTGTTGCGGAAATGGACTTCTAGAATGCTGATATATGGTGTTGGTCATAGAGTTGGAGGAGATATTTGTTTGCTTGGGAGGAAGAGGTTGAATGAGTTTCAAAACTTGCTGGTTTCTACAGCCCTCCTGAAGGATTTAGTTGATTCTTGGGTGTGGTTACCTAATAGTTCAAGGTCATTCTCTATTAAATCCGTTTACTGCCATCTGTTGAACAAACTTGTGGAAATGTGCTGCTCCATCTAAAATTCTAGTATTTGCATGGAGATTATTGCATGTCATGTAATTTCTCTTATAATATTTTAATATGATCCATGACGAATTCATATAGTTTTTACGAATCGTCCTTGAATTGACTTCTTGTTTCAATGAATTAAAGAATAGAAAGATATTTGTACAAAAAAAAAGAATAGAAAGATAGAAACTCTATGTATGATCCTTTAATCCTTGATATTTATGCGCACACTTCTGTGGAAGAATTAATAAAAAAATTCAAGCTTTAAGCTTTATGGAAGAATGGCGCACAAATAAGGAGTAGATGATGAACTATGCGCATAAAAATTGAAACTTTAAAATAGCGCATAAATGATAAAGACAGGAAAGATAAAGAACAAAAATATAAAATATGGAGAAGAAGAGAAGTGGGAGGAAGACGCCACACTCTTTGGGAGAGTGATAAGTCAGGTGAGAATTCGTCACAAGAGTAAGGATACTCTTGATAAGAACCAATATTGGTTCACCCAAGAACCCACCAGGCTCTTAAAAACTCACAAGGAGTAATTCTATTTCTCAAAATCAAAGGTCCCAAATGATAGAGAATACAAGCCTATTTATAGTCATTAAGTAGAAACATAACTCTCCCTCCTTTCCATAATGGGAGCACGTGGTTATGACTAGGATATGACTAGGCTATGACTAGACATCAAACAAGGTACAAACAAAGTGTAACCCTGGTGCCAATAAGGCCCAATAACAATAGACCCAAAACTAAAAACAAATAGTCAACTAGTAGTCCAATTATATAATTAAAATGACTAAAACAACAAAATTGAAATTAATCATAGCTTTACCTCATACTGGGCTCTTCATGGGCTTGGTATTTCACTTGAATTATTTCGCCCAATTTGAGTGCTCCTTCTTCTGGATTAGACTTCAGACTCTTTATTGGACTTGGACTCTTATTTGGGCTTGGACTCTTCTTTGGGCTTGGGCTCCTCAATAGGTGTGGGCTCTTCATTGAGCTTTTTAGGTTTCCATCATGCTCTCTGTTGCGGCTCAGACAAGTGCACCTGATCATAACTCGTAATCAAGGTAATTAAAACCGGACCGGACATTGAACCGAAGAGGGTCAGGGTTCAGGGTTTTTGGGTCGGACCGGGGTCGAATCGGAGTTGAATAAAATATTATTTTTTCAAATATTTAATATAATATATAGATAAATAATAAACAAAAAATAAACTGATCAATCTAAAAACTCTAGTAATATAATTTACAGGCTCATTTTCAAGTTCAAACATATTTTAATATAAAATATACTAATATAATTAATCAATAGTATAAAAATATAGATATACTTGAAGTAATAATGTAGATTATGTCAAAAAAAGCAGTAATGTAGATAATTATTTATAGTTATTTTATTATTAATGTTTTAATATATGTTTTATAATTAATAAATATTATTTATTATAAAAAGAGATAATTTATCCAAGTGACGTGCTGGCCTTGTTTCTGATCTCTCATTATTACCCAAAAACAAATAGAGGGCACAAAACAAGCACAAGCCCAACAGGAGGCATAAACAACCCTAAATCAGTAAATCCTCCTTTTGATAGTCATTGGCACAGCCGCACAAAACGAGAAGCTACTGTATCTGGTTCCTTTCATCTCCATCGAGCGCTCTCTACTTCTTCTTCTTCCATACTACTTCATTTCTTCTAGAACAGAGCGACTCACAGCTAGATTGCATGGCTCGCAAAAAGCGTTTGATTCCACGAGTTTGAGACTTTGCTCAGCGATCCCACCCAGGCGTCCAGATCTGAGTTATTTTTGGAGTACACATGGGTTGAGTTTAAATGTTTTGTGTTCTCTTCTCCTCCGATTCAATGATTTGGGTGTTGATTTGTGTTCTTCTTCTTCCATACTACTTAATTTCTCATCCGATTCTTCTTCTCTTACTTAATTTCTCGGTCCGACCAATCGGTCCAGTCCGATTTTTGTTACCATGCTCGTAATAAAGTTGAGTGTATTTAAGACTCCAAATGTCGAACTTATAGGAAATGTGCGAGTACCAACGTAATAAAGCTTTTATGTTATTTAAGCTATCGAGATTAAAGAGTTGAGATTAAAATAGTTGAATTGATTGAGAACAACGAGAGCAAAACTAAATTGCAAGTACTAAAGTGAGATCAAATAGGACAAACATAAGGGAACCAGGTTCATTAATACTAGTTCTTGAATCTATCAACCTGCTATTACGAACTATATCTTCTTATTGAAAGTCAATCACTTACTCTAGGATTATTAACACCGTTTGATCATGTAATGCTAACAGTCTTCTTTCTAAGAATTATCCTGTTTGATCATGCAAGGTAATTAAAAACAAGAGCATTAAGAACTAATAAGTTTATAAATTTAATGAATGATTGAAAATAGTCAATTATCCTTAATCCGACATAATTAGCGAATTTAGTTAATCCTAGAGTTTCATTAACTAATTGTGGTACGATCGCTTCTAATTAATTAATTTATTAAGGATTGACCAGATCTTATAAAACTAAGCATGCTAGGAAAAACACATTCATAAGGATAATAAAAAGTTCATAATAGCAATGAAATAAATGTCAAGAACATCGTAAAAGACCTCTCATCACCCCTAGTGATGAAGTTAGCTATTCATAATATTTCTCAATATAATAGAATAACATAAATTCAAGCATAAAATCCTAAAAGACATAATTAAATAGAACCGGGATACCCTTTCGGTATGGCGGTGGTTCTCCCATTTGTTCTTCACGTCCTCACAAGCTCCGGCAGCAAAACGGAATTGGTAGGAACCTTCAAGGAATCAAAACTCAATGAATTAGCAAAGGATTTTTGAAAAACTCTCAAAAAGGAGGCTGGGAATCAGAAATTCGTTAAAAGGTCCTTAGAGTAGGCTAAGATTGCCTTTTTATAGGCAAGGATGCGAATCAGGTCATCTGGCTTCAAATCTGCATGTTCTTGGCTGAGGTACAACCATACTAAGATTATACACAGCCATACCGGACATTGTTTGCGACGTTGGCCCGTACTTGCACACTCTGTACTCCCTGACAGCAATTGTGTACGGTCGTACTTCCTTAGGTATGGTCGTACTGAACTTTTTTATCGGCGCCAGGCTGTACTGACCAAGGGGGTATGCCCCTACTGCTGCTCTTGTATAGGTACGGTCGTATTGACTATGTGTCAAGTCCTCTTGTCCAGAAATGCTAAAAATCTCCAAAACTTGGCAGTTTTAATTTGATCCATTTGACAGTAGACAATTTGATGTGTTAACACTCTCCCCGTTTGAAAGAATTTGTCCTCGAATTTATAGCTCCAATCTCTATATCACAAAAAAAAGGTCTTAGTTTTATTGAAAATATTATAAAGAAAAAGCCTATTTCAATGGAGACTTGACTTCCTTTAAGTGGAAGGTCTCTTATTCTTCATGTTCCTACAAACTCAACCTCCAAGGTCAAAAACAAGCCTAAAGAACCTATCACATGTAATTTCCACATTAGAGATATTTTCACCATGCATGCATAAGTCTTCAATTTGGTCAAGGCAAGCAACACACTCAAGTCTCAAAGATTTCGCACAATTATTTAAGAGAAGATCATGCACATCCGACAAATCATGCATCAAATCATGTTCTTTAAGTCCCAAATCATAAAATCTAGGAGTATTATGGGTCAAGGATTTCTCCTCCCTATTGTTGTCTTACTTTGCAAATGGGTCCACCACCCCATCAAGCTTCTTTGCAATATGAAATTTTATGTTCAACTCGGCCTTGGGCTTCAATGAAAAAGAAGTTACAAGGTTAGATTTACAAGAAAACTCTAAAGAAATATGAGAAATTTAGAACATTAAATTTTCAAGTTTAATGGAAGTATTGCCTTGTCCCATTTTTCCTTTGAATTCCAAGGCATAATAATCTTTTCAAGCCCGTGATAGGTAGCCTCTCCTTTACAACATTCCCCTTCATTCACTTTCTTTTCTTCATGACCAAACTCAAGCTTATATCTAGTTTCGTTTAAGTAAATGAGTTAAGTTTGAGCAATCCATTTTTTCCCACAAGTCAAACGCCTTGCTTGGCTCGACTCGTTAAAGCCTTGCTACTAACTTATAAGACTACACACATACTCCCTCTTTTACTTAATATAAGCAAAAAAAAAAAGCAAAATTTTTGTTACCTAATTAATATAAGCAAAAATTAATTAATGTTATCCTATTTAATGCTTAGTTTCCACAATCGCCCTTAATTAATTTTAAATTTATTTTTCAATGACCCTATTCAACAAATAATTATTATTAAGGGTAATTTAAAGAATATATTTTTTTAATTAATTATAATTAACTAACTTTTTTAATAAACGTAAATTTAGGTATGCTAATAAAGTTGAATTCTCATAAATTTGCAAAGATGGTGAGCCTCGGGAACGAGAACAACTAGCGTTTCAACAATGTGACTATCACATAAGAATTCAACGCTCACCAATTTATGCAAGACATCACCAATTCAAAACAAAGTGTAAGAGAAATATAACTTTAAATTTCTCTGATTCTGTCTTTCTAATCATAAAAAATACTACTCTTTTTGTCCCATAATGAGTGTCACATTGAAGATTTCACACAGATTAAGGAGAAGTAATAAATAAAAGAAAGAGAATGACTATTTTACCAAATTAGCCTTATTATTTTTTTTAAAAATTATGCAGACATAACTTTAAAAGAAGTAAGAAGCGTAAAACTGAAAAAAATTAATTAATAAAACTAATATAATACTTATTTTGAGATAATTTTTTTTTGTAAATATAACACCTATTATGAGACGAAAAAAGTACTACTTTTTTAAGTATAATATAAAAAATGATGATCTGAAAAAATAAGAATTCAACAAAAAATAGAGGTGGCAGTTGTAAAGTTGTAATAATAAGTACAGAAGATGATTGCATTTGAAACTCACCGGGCCTACAATGGGCAACGCGTGGGGGTCAGGGATTGCGTCTGTTTCCGACAAGCAGATATTAGAATGAGACAGGCTCACGAGAGAGGTAGCATAGCAATCAGTAATACAATTTGTCAGCGTGTGGGTCCTCAGTTCTCACTCACACGTTCACACCTAATTTTTTTATGGTAAAAACAATTTCATTTCATTTAATTACTAAAATATATAATTCTTTCGGTCTAAAATATAAGCAAAAAAATCTATTATTTATTCTCTAAAAAATATTTATTCTCTATTTAACGATGTTGTTCCAAAAAAAATCCTTAAATTTATTGAGATTTTCTTTTTCAATAAAACTTTTTATTTTAAAGCAAGTGTACTTTAAGAAATAAAATTATTTTTTTGATAACTTTAAGAATATTAAATGATAATAACCAATTTTCTTAATAAGTGTGAACTAATTTTTTTTTGCTTATATTTCAGACTGGAAAGAGTATAGTGCGAGCAGCATGATCTAATCGTATAAGGGTATTCCCCATCCACTTTAATGAGCCATCTCTAGAGGTTAACCCTACCAAGTCATGAGTAAGTAACACCCAAAATTTGCAGAAGACAAAGGGATATCAAGCCAATTTCTATATCTTAACAAACAACCCATCAATCTCATTCATCTACGGTCATTAGCAAAGGGGATGTGAGAATCCACAGTCTTAACTCTTATTCAGTTGCAGATCATTTCTTTGGCTTCTTCAAGCATAATTCGACTACAATTGGTCTCGGGGTTGACCAATTTGACCCATAGAATAGAGGTCAATTGATAAGAGGAAAGATACTGAAATTGGGGTCAAACTCATAAGGAGCTGCAAACTCTAAGTGTTTCCAGAGTGCATAACTAAGTTGGGCATTTTATCAAACAGATTAATTGCACCCATCCTAAACAGAGAAAACCAACACAAAAAGGGTCGAACAAGGGCAACAAGAAGAGCACACCCAAGATGAGGATTTATACCTTTGAGAATGTGACTTTAAGGAGTAAATTCTTAGTCTCTAAACTTATCATTTCTCCTAATTGTCCGTCCTTAAAGTATATACAAATAATAAGTACTCTCTCCTTTCCATATTGACTAGTGTTTAAGGTTTTTTTTACAAAGATTAAGAAAAGCATTAAATAACTTAGGCCCTGTTCGGGGTAGTTTTTGGTTTTATGTTTTGAAAATTTCAAAAACTAAATCCAGTTTCAGTTCTAAGTTTAGAGTTTCAGTTCTGAGTTTTAAGTTTCAGTTTTTTTTATGAGTCAAGTTACTCTCTTTAGCTTGCCCTCACTATGAATTCATCCAATATAAATAAAATACCGACACATAAAAATTTCAAGGGAAAAGATATATTTCAAATAACCATCTTCCATCAAATTTATCTAGAAAAATTTTGCAACCAAAACCGATTTCCTGGACAGTATTTTCGCAGAGTTTTATTTGAAGAAGCAAAAGAAATTTTATACATACTATCTATTACGGACCGGTCTTCGAGCCGAGTTCCAGCATACCCACCAAACCGAGCCGATCCGGCCTTATCCGATCTGTTCCGAGCTCGACGAGCTACGTCCGATCCGGGGGACGTCAAACCAGTCTTCTAGGTATACTCGCCCCGGTGTTAGCACCGAGCGTCTCAGGGGCGAGCCGATCGGTGGCTCTCGAACCTTCTAGAAAATGATGCTTCTGGAGATGACGCTTGGAGCCGTTGCCACTCCGCAGATTGAGGATCACGTAGCCAGTATGTGACGGACTTGGCAGGTGCGAGATATTAGGAAGAGATGAGCTGATCCCTGAAGCGTGGGGGAGGAGTTACTGCGCGCGGAATCCGGATCGTTGGTTACCCTCCTTACGCGAGACTCCACTATATAAAGGGGGCTTGACCCCCCAGGTTTGCATACTCTCTACACACTCTGAAACCCTAAACAGTTAACTCACCTTCTCTTCTCCAAAAGCCCTATCTGACTTAGGCATCAGAGTGCCTTTGCAGTACCCCCATCCGTACTCGTAAGGAGAGAAGATCTTTGCCCGAGGAGAGGGTGAGCCTCACCATTTTGTGCATTAACATTGGCGCCCACCGTGGGGCTCGGTAAAACTAGCCTGGGCCTCAAGGATACCACCGAGCAAGGATGGTACACACTAGAAGCACGGCGAATCGCAAGTCACCACCGCCAAGCCACAACTCGGTCAGTCAGGACGAACGCCCGCCTCCCGACCCGGTCGTGGAGCTTCTAAGGGCTGAAAACCTAGAATTAAGACGCAAGATCGAGGAGGCTCTTGATCGGGAGAGAAGGATGGGCCGCGAAACGCCTTCCAGAACACGCCAGGAGACAAAGCGCGACGATGAGGGAGACTCATCGAGAACAGATCGGTCGAGCCGAACAGAAAGCCCTGGCGCCACAAGACACCACCACAAAGACCGACCCTCGGAGATCGGCCTAACACTACTTCCCTTCAGCGAGGAGATCATGTCCGATCTAATCCCCAAGCATTTCCAAATCCCCAACATGGACGCTTACGAGGGTAAAACCGACCCCGAGGAACACCTCACCGCATTCAATGCTCTGATGTCGCCGGGGCCTCGGAGGGTTTAAAATGCAGGAATTTCCCATGCACTTTAAAGAGATCCGCCATGATGTGGTTTTCCAACCTCCCCCAGCACTCGATTCGCTCTTTTAGCCACGGCCATGCAGTTCGTGGCCAGGTTCACCACGAGCTGAGCATTCAGGAAAAATTCAACATGCCTGGTCGGGCTCAAGCAGAGATCGGACGAGACCCTCAAGTCATTCATAGAGCGCTTCAACAACGAAACGACCCAAGTCAGAAACCTCAGCACCGACGTGGTGCTTCACGCCATAGTGTCAGCACTAAAACCAGGGCCTTTCTCGGACTCCCTCGCTCGCCGCCCCGCCGAGTCCTTGGACGAGTTAAGACGCCGCGCTGTGGGATACATCAACATGGAAGAAGTCGCCGCAACCAAAAAGGAAACTCAAGGCCGACAAGACAAAAGCAGAGAGCCAACCAGAGACCAAAATGACAGAAGGAACGACCGCCGAGGACGGCAGGACTATAGAGGACAGTTCACCCCCTTGACAATAGGAAGGGACCGAGTGTTGAAGGAAGCCTACACAGGTAACCTCATTACCCTGCCTCCTCGGAGGGACTCCCCGCCGGACGCGGACCATCAAAGGTATTGCGAGTACCACCGGGTGTACAGGCACACCACCAACGAATGCCAGGCACTAAAGGTAAAAATCGAGAAGCTCATACAAGCTGGACATCTGACAAAATACGTGGACAAAGGGTCGCAACAACCCCTAAGGGAAGTAACGGAAACCGCAGGAGATCCCGTACGCCCGAGCGTAGGCGCCGACATCACCACCGTAGAAGGAGAGAGGCGCTCACCTACTCTAAGAACCCGTGCGGCCCGACCGAGGTACTCCTTCACTTAACTTGATTGCGTGTGGTTTTGCGTGAGGCGAGCAAAGAAATTTGACGAAGGCACTTGAGGTCCGTCAACAGCTCGAGCTCAACGACCGCCCCTCCCGCTGTCCTACCGCCCATTTCCTTCTCGGAAAAGGATTACCAAGGGATAGATCGACACCAGGACGACCCCATGGTAATCACTGTTCACCTCGCTGGGTTCAACGTAAGGAGAGTGCTGGTCGACCAAGGTAGCTCGGTAGACATCATCTATAAGGAAGCCTTTGATTGGCTTAAGCTGCCAAGCTCTATAATCAGACCCTACCGAGGTACGTTGGTTGGTTTTTCAGGTGCAAAAGCCCGGGTGACGGGGTACTTTGATGTCCTGCTCACCTTCAAAGCAGACATAGGAGTCAAAACAATCGAAGCACACTTACTAGTAGTAGAGGCCGAGTCCGCCGCTGACACTGCCTACAACATGATCATCGGAAGAACAGTCATCAATGGGATTGGAGCCATAGTATCCACCCCTCATTTGGCGATGAAGTTCCCATTGCCCGAAGGACAGATAGCCACAGTACACGCCGACCAGAAGGAAGCCAGGCAGTGCTATGTCAACAGTCTCAGAGACAGCAAGAGCAGGGATTGCCCTAAATCGGGCTACATGATCGAGTTGGACCCCAGGGGCGAGAGCGACCTTCGACCAGTACCAGTGGACGACATCAAGAGCATTGAGCTGAGGGGACCAGGGAAGAGCGTACGAGTCGGAACCCAACTGCCCCAGCAAAGCGAGCAATCCCTGACGAAGGTCCTACACGCTAACACTGATCTATTCGCATGGGGCCCATAAGACATGCCTGGGATAGATTTAAAAGTGGCTTGCCATAAACTCGCTATCGAGCCAGGAGCTCGCCCTGTCACCCAGCGCAAAAGGAAGATCGCAGGAGAAAAGAAGCAAGCAGTCCGGGAAGAAACCTCCAAACTCTTGAAAGCAGGATTCATAAAGGAGATCAAATACCCTACTTGGCTTTCTAACGTGGTACTGGTGAAGAAAAGCAATGGTAAATGGAGGATGTGCACTGACTTCACCGACCTAAACAAGGTCTGCCCTAAGGACCCCTATCCACTCCCGAGCATAGACGCCCTGGTGGACGGCACGCCAGGGTACCAAGTGCTGAGTTTCATGGACGCATACTCTGGATACAATCAAATAAGAATGCACCCACTCGACGCCCCGAAGACAGCCTTCATGACAGAAACCTCCAACTTCTACAACATCACTATGCCCTTTGGGCTGAAGAACGCTGGCTCCACATATCAGAGAATGATGGACGAAGTCTTTGCCGACCAGATCGGGAAGACGATCGAGGTTTACATGGACGACATGGTCGTAAAAACCCCCAGTTTCGACGCACACCATAGAGGCCTTCAAGAGATATTCGACATCACCAGGGCGTATAACATCAGACTCAATCCCGAGAAATGCTCCTTTGGGGTACTCGGGGGAAAGTTCCTGGGGTTCATGATCACCCACAGAGGCATTGAGGCCAACCCCGATAAGTGCCGAGCTGTGATGGAAATGCGGAGCCCAAGCTCCGTCAAAGAAGTGCAACGACTGGCTGGTCGGATAGCAGCTCTTTCCCGGTTCGTAACCCGGGCTGCCGACAAATCCTTTCCTTTCTACCAGGTACTCAGGAAGCCAGCTCGATTCGAGTGGACCGAAGAATGTGAAACGGCCTTTCAACGACTTAAGGAATTCTTGGCGTCGCCACCAGTCCTTACTCGCCCCACTAAAGGAGCCTCCTTGCTCCTTTACCTGGCAGCCACTGACAGCTCGATCAGCTCGGCCATGGTCGAAGAAAGAAATTCCGAACAGCACCCAGTGTACTTCGTGAGCAAAGTCCTTCACGGGGCAGAACTCAGGTACCAAAAGGTGGAGAAACTGGCACTCTCGATAGTGGTCTCTGCAAGAAGACTAAGGCCCTACTTTCACGCCCATCCGATGATAGTCAAAACTGACTACCCCATCAAGAGAATCTGCGCAGCCGTCTTTGTGCGGTCGGATGGTGGCCTGGTCGATGAGAGCTTTCCGAGTTCCAAATCGGTCACGAGCCTGAGGACCCATTAAGTCACAAATTTTAGCCGACTTTATTGCGAGAACTAACACCGACCCCAGGTCGAATCGACGCTCTCGTGGGCCAGTTCCTCCTCCATTCTAGAGGCGTGAGCGGTATCATTGTAGAAATCCCTGCGGGAATCTATGTCGAGCAAGCACGCAGGTTTACGCTCAAAGCGATGCGACCAAGCCGAATACGAGGCATTGCTGATCGGTCTCAAGCTCGCATGGGAGCTAGGCGCCCAAACACTCCGAGTCAAAAGCGACTCCCAGCTCATGGTCAACCAAGTTAAAGGCGAATATCAGTGCCGAGACGATGTCCTAGCTCGGTACGCCCAGAAGGCAGCTGCCATGATCCAAAATTTCCAAGAAGTCCAGCTCGAACACATCCCTCGAGAGCAGAACAACAAAGCTGACCTGCTAGCGAAACTAGCCAGCATGAAGACCGAGGGACAGTTACACACAATCGTTGTTCAAACTTTGACATCACCAAGCCTAGAAACAGCAGAAACCAATTCGGTGAATCAGTCGGAATCTTGGATGACAGATATCTTAGAGTATTTACAGTGGGGAAGGCTACCCGATGACCCTATAGAGGCACGAAGGGTCCAAAGACGATCCACACATTACACTCTGATCGGGGACAGGCTCTACCGGAGGGGCTTCTCGCAGCCGCTACTCGCATGCGTGGACAAGTCAGACTCCGAGTATATCATGAGAGAACTACATGAAGGCATATGTGGGAACCATTGTGGAACTCGGACGTTAGCTGCGAAGGTCCTCCGAGCTGGATATTACTGGTCAACAATCTGATCGGACTGCCTGGAATACGTAAAAAAATGCGACAACTGCCAACGGTACGCAAAGCGAGACCACCTCCCCCCTGAAGTCCTTCACGAAGTCATTGCCCCCTGGCCCTTTAATACCTGGGGACTCGACATACTTGGCCCTTTTCTCCTCTCACCAGGCCAGCTCAAGTTCATTGTGGTCGCCATAGACTACTTCTCCAAGTGGATAGAGGCAGATCCACTGGCAACTATCACATCCGAGAGGATCAAGAAATTTGTCTGGAAAACATAGTCTGCCGCCACGGCCTATCCCACACCATCATCACGGATAATGGCACGCAGTTCACCAGCTCGGTATTCAAAGACTTCTGCAAAGGCCTCGGTATCCAGCTCACCTATGCCTCGGTGGAACATCCATAAACCAACGGTCAGGTCGAAGCTGCAAACAAAGTCATCCTAAGTGGCCTGCACAAACGCCTAGACCAAGCCAAGGGAAACTGGGCAGAAGAGCTCTGCGGGGTGCTATGGGCATACCACACCACCCCACAGTCAGCAACAAACGAATCGCCTTTCCGGTTAACATACGGCATGGATGATATGGTACCAGTGGAGCTCGGCTTGACCTCAGCCAGGAGAGAGCACATGCAGTCGCTGGCACAGAAAGAGGAAGCTAAAGTAGAACTCGACCTACTAGAAGAGACTCGAGAGCTCGCCCGGATACAAGACTTTGCAACTAAGCAGCGCGTGGCTAAACACTACAACTCTAAGATCCGGCTAAAAGGATTCAGAGTAGGGGACTTAGTCCTTCGAAAGGTTGAATTAGCGCGAAAAGATACAAGGTAGGGAAAGCTCGGGCCAACTTGGGAAGGACCATACCGCATTAGATCGGAACATCGCCACGGAGCTTACAAGCTGGAAGAACTGTCCGGAAGGGAGATACCGAGGACGTGGAATGCCACGCACCTTAAGCTTTACTTCAGTTGACAACATATGTAAACGGATGGCGTACTCTTTTTCCTTTGCAGACCTTTTTTCCCACTGGGTTTTTGGTTTGTGAAGGTTTTAACGAGGCACATCCTTATTTCCCTTTTTCACATCTAATAAAATTCTTTCCCAATTGCATTCAGAACATCCTTCATGTACATCACCGAGCTCACTCGTGGCTCGGAAGGTCTTGCTCGACCTAAATGACCCCTGTGGTCCCAAACCCAAGTTAGCATAAAAACTTGGCGAGCTCACTCGTGGCTCGAAAGGTCTTGCTCGACCTAAAATGACCCCTGTGGTCCCAAACCCAAGTTAGCATAAAAACTTGGCGAGCTCACTCGTGGCTCGGAAGGTCTTGCTCGACCTAAAATGACCCCTGTGGTCCCAAACCCAAGTTAGCATAAAAACTTGGCGAGCTCACTCGTGGTTCGGAAGGTCTTGCTCGACCTAAAATGACCCCTGTGGTCCTAAACCCAAGTTAGCATAAAAACTTGGCGAGCTCACTCGTGGCTCGAAAGGTCTTGCTCGACCTAAAATGACCCCTGTGGTCCCAAACCCAAGTTAGCATAAAAACTTGGCGAGCTCACTCGTGGTTCGGAAGGTCTTGCTCGACCTAAATGACCCCTGTGGTCCCAAACCCAAGTTAGTACAAAAACTTGGCGAGCTCACTCGTGGCTCGGAAGGTCTTGCTCGCCAAGTTAGCATAAAAACTTGGCGAGCTCGTTAGTGGGTCAGAAAGTCACTATCCGACCTAAAGGTTTCGTAAGAAAACTAGTACTCGGCCTGTACCGGTGCGCGGAGAAAATGTCTCAACCTCAGTTGACACAAGTTTTTTTCGGGGGAAGCCACCCGGGGACTACCCTAGCCAAGTAGCAGCTACCTGAGGACCACCCCATCTGAGTACGGTAACCAACAAATTACTAAAGTGAAAAACAAAGCAGATTTAAGCTAACAATGTTTAAACTTAGTCAATTTCATTAACTTGAGACGAAAATACAAAAGAAGAGCTCATAGAAGAGCGAGTACATCATCATGACAGAGCAAAGCAAGCAAAAAAACAAATTACGCAAGGGCATCCCCTTGGTCTTCAACTCGGGCCCCAACGACCTCCTCGACCGCAACACTTTGACCAACAGCCTCCAAGTCGAGCCCAACTCCGACCTCCTCGCCCCTAGGCTCC
The DNA here is from genome assembly GCA_037113605.1 of Calophaca sinica. Lineage (NCBI taxonomy): Eukaryota > Viridiplantae > Streptophyta > Magnoliopsida > Fabales > Fabaceae > Calophaca > Calophaca sinica. The sequence goes on from CM073730.1 coordinate 70,880,687, forward strand.
TCCTGATCGGCACAGCCTTCTTCCTCGTCCTCCTCTTCCACAATCTTCCCCTTTTTCACCACCTTGGTGAAATCGAGCTCGGAGATGTCCAGGTCGGGGGCGTTCACCTTCAGCTACGCAACGGCATTATCAAACCCTTCCTTATACTGAAGGGCGCTATACTCACGATACTCCTCGACCCGAGCAGCTTCGGACGAGGACTTCTCCTTCTCTTCCCACAGTTGACGCAACAGAAGGTCATTCTTGGCCTGGAGTTCCTCTCGCTGCGCCAGCAGAGAGGTGTTGCTCTTGTTCAGAGCATCCCTTGCCTCCGAGAGGCGAGCATAGTCCTCCTCCAACTTACCCATCTTCTCCTCGAGCTCACCAAGTGCGGTGGCCTTGCTTTGATACTTCCTCCTCGCCAGCTCGGCTTCGGTGGCCCGTGACCTTATCCGATCAGAAAGGAACTGGGCCATAGCAGAAGCACGGAGACCATAAATGCCCAACGCCTTGCATAAACCCAGCTCGCCTGCCTCGGCCATGCACCTATCGTCGGATCGACGCATGATCTGGTCGATCTGGTCGGAGCGGTCGATCCCGACATTCCAAAGGGAATCCTCGGCGTTCTCACTTCGATCAGCAAATTCTTCGAGGTGGAGAAACCACTCAGAACCATCGGGGATATTCAAAGGAATCCCCCCATGAGGCCCCCTCGGCTCCTTTGTAGGGGGCTGATCGGAACCGGGAGTCGGAGAAGCGCGCGGTCATTTTTAGCACCCTTGGCAGGGGAAGGGGAAACTGCAGCATCGGAGGGAACCGGCCCAGGAGCTTGGGCGACCTTCTCTCTTTGAGCTCTCTTGAGGAGCTCGGCCATCTCTTTCTTGGTCATTTTCGGAGCCATCGTACCTGAAAAGAAAGTGAAAATTAGTACCCATGTTCGGATTGAGAATCATGCTAGAGGATGATAACAAAACTTACTTAAGTAATCCCTCCACTGGGGTGGGTCCTTTAGAGCTCGGGTAAGGAGAGGACCACAATGCAATGTGGGCAAACGAGCGAGAAAGTTCACTATCGTCTGGTCGGTGACCGACAATGAATTGAAGTCCACCTCTTTTATGGGGCGAGGACTGGGACTCCAGTAAAAAGGAAATAAAGGCTCGTTTTGAGCAGAAAGGAAAAAGGGATCCCCCCTCCGTACCCAGATTTTGAAGAAATCAGATTTCCAGTTCTTATAAGACTTGTCGAAAAGCTCGAGAATATAAAAGCCAGGTATTTTATTGAGCGAACACCACTTAAGTTGCTTGCCAAGCCTAAGTTGGAAGAAACTGAAGAAGAGAGCGACAGAGGGGGTAACCCCGAAGTACTCGGACACGAGCTTGAAAGCTCGGATAAAAGCCTAGCTGTTGGGGTGAAGTTGCGAAGGGGCCGCATCCAACCATTGGAGGACCTCGCACTCAAACCCACCGAGGGGAAACCGGAGGCCAACTCGCGTAAAGAAAGTTTTATAGAAGAAACAGAAGTCTGATGAACTAGACTCACCCTTGTCAAAGCACACTCGGTCCTCGGGAGAGCAAGGAAGGCAAGTTACCTCCTCGTCTCGATCCCGGTTCGGCGTAAAAGATACACTAGACCGAAGAGCGGCCACGCCAGTGTCTGAAAAAATGTTGGAGGCCACCCTGAGTACATCGGGGTGCACCCAGGCGTAAGGAGACCTATCATCTCCCACTCGGCGCTCGCCCCCCTTGTGAAGTGAGTACGAGGGAACAGAAACGACGGGGGGAGAAGCTGGAACCCAGGAAGTGGGAGGAACCACTGGAGAGGCACCGGGTCACAACCACCGCGGCCACCATCGGAGGGGAACTCCTTGTGGCCAGAGCCTCCGGCATAGGGCGGCATGGAAAGGTCAAAGGACGTGCTCGTCGTTTCAGACGACGAACCACCCCCAGAACTCAAAGGTATGGGGGAGGGGGGACGACGGGAAGAAGATGAAGAAGCCATTAGTGAAGAGTAGTAACGAGACTTACCAGGAAATGCGAAGGAATGGAATGAAATGGCCGCTCGGAAAACAAACGCAGAGAAGGGTGGCAGAAGAAGCATCACAGTGGTAATAGAACGAAGAAGAAGGGAGAAGGAAGGAGAAGGGGGTGGCTTTATAACCCCTGCCGAAGGGAAGTGAAAGGGCGAACCAATCCGAGCCATCCATCTTCAAAACCAGATGTAGATCTAACGGTCCAGGCCGTATCAGATGATCGACGGTGGGAAGAGGAACGGCTGAGTAGATGTCCCATCCGAGTCCCATCGTGTGGCAGAACACCGAGTAAAGGTGCGACACGTAGGGCACGGCACCCCAGACAAATAAGCTTCTGAGATACGCCCCCGACCTCAATAACTCTCAGCTCGGATACCGACCCAAGAGCGATAAGTAGACCCTCTGCCCTTTCGCGCAAAGAGTCTAGGGGGCTTATGTTACGGACCGGTCTCCGAGCCGAGTTCCAGCATACCCACCAAACCGAGCCGATCCGGCCTTATCCGATCTGTTCCGAGCTCGACGAGCTACGTCTGATCCGGGGGACGTCAAACAAGTCCTCTGGGTATACTCGCCCCGGTGTTAGCACCGAGCGAGTCAAGGGCGAGCCGACCGGTGGCTCTCGAACCTTCTAGAAAAGGATGCTTCTGGAGACGACGTTTGGAGTCGTTGCCACTCCGCAGATTGAGGATCACGTAGCCAGTACTTGACGGACTTGGCATGTGCGAGATATTAGGAAGAGATGAGCTGATCCCTGAAGCGTGGGGGAGGAGTTACCGCGCGCGGAATCCGGATCGTTGGTTACCCTCCTTACGCGAGACTCCACTATATAAAGGGGGCTTGACCCCCCAGGTTTGCATACTCTCTACACACTCTGAAACCCTAAACAGTTAACTCACCTTCTCTTCTCCAAAAGGTGAGTTAGGGGTCCTTAAGTCGTTGAAAGGCCGTTTCACATTCTTCGGTCCACTCGAATCGAGCTGGCTTCCTAAGTACCTGGTAGAAAGGAAAGGATTTATCGGCAGCCCGGGTTACGAACCGGGAAAGAGCTGCTATCCGACCAGAAACCTGAGTGCTTGCTCAGCTCAATGCTCTTGATGCTCTTCGACCAGAACTAGTGGACGACATCAAGAGCATTGAGTTGAGGGGACCAGGGAAGAGCGTACGAGTCGGAACCCAACTGCTCCAGCAAAGCGAGTAATCCCTGACGAAGGTCCTGCGCGCTAATGCTGATCTATTCGCATGGGGCCCATAAGACATGCCTGGGATAGATTTAAAAGTGGCTTGCCATAAACTCGCCATCGAGCCAGGAGCTCGCCCCGTCGCCCAGCGCAAAAGGAAGATCGCAGGAGAAAAGAAGCAAGCAGTCCGGGAAGAAACCTCCAAACTCCTGAAAGCAGGATTCATAAAGGAGATCAAATACCCTACTTGGCTTTCTAACGTGGTACTGGTGAAGAAAAGCAATGGTAAATGGAGGATGTGCACTGACTTCACCGACCTAAACAAGGTCTGCCCTAAGGACCCCTATCCACTCCCGAGCATAGACGCCCTGGTGGACGGCACGTCAGGGTACCAAGTGCTGAGTTTCATGGACGCATACTCTGGATACAATCAAATAAGAATGCACCCACTCGACGCCCCGAAGACAGCCTTCATGACAGAAACCTCCAACTTCTACAACATCACTATGCCCTTTGGGCTGAAGAACGCTGGCTCCACATATCAGAGAATGATGGACGAAGTCTTCGCCGACCAGATCGGGAAGACGATCGAGGTTTACATGGACGACATGGTCATAAAAACCCCCAGTTTCGACGCACACCATAGAGACCTTCAAAAGATATTTGACATCGCCAGGGCGTATAACATCAGGCTCAATCCCGAGAAATGCTCCTTTGGGGTACTCGGGGGAAAGTTCCTGGGGTTCATGATCACCCACAGAGGCATTGAGGCCAACCCCAGATAAGTCTTGAGTCGTGATGGAAATGCGGAGCCCAAGCTCCGTCAAAGAAGTGCAACGACTGGCTGGTTGGATAGCAACTCTTTCCCAGTTCGTAACCCGGGCTGCCGACAAATCCTTTCCTTTCTACCAGGTACTCAGGAAGCTAGCTCAATTCGAGTGGACCGAAGAATATGAAACGGCCTTTCAACGACTTAAGGAATTCTTGGCGTCGCGACCAGTCCTTACTTGCCCCACTAAAGGAGCCTCCTTGCTCCTTTACCTGGCAGCCACTGACAGCTCGATCAGCTCCGCCATGGTCGAAGAAAGAAATTCCGAACAGCACCCAGTGTACTTCGTGAGCAAAGTCCTTCACGGGGCAGAACTCAGGTACCAAAAGGTGGAGAAACTGGCACTCTCGATAGTGGTCTCTGCAAGAAGACTAAGGCCCTACTTTCACGCCCATCCGATGATAGTCAAAACCGACTACCCCATCAAGAGAATCCTGCAGAAGCCCGAGCTGTCTGGTCGGAAGGTGGCCTGGTCAGTAGAGCTTTCCGAGTTCCAAATCGTGCACGAGCCTGCAGGACCCATTAAGTCACAAATTTTAGCTGACTTTATTGTAGAACTAACACCGACCCCCGAGGTCGAATACTGGACGCTCTACGTGGACGGTTCCTCCAATTCCAGAGGCAGCGGAGCAGGTATCATTGTAGAAAGCCCTGCGGGAATCTGTGTCGAGCAAGCACTCATGTTTCTGTTCAAAGCCAGTAACAACCAAGAACCAGTGGATGACATCAAGAGCATTGAGCTGGTCGAACCGGGAAGGTCGCTCTCGCTCCTGGGGTCCAGCTCGATCATGTAGCCCGATTTAGGGCGATCCCTACTCTTGCTGTCTCTGAGACTGTTGACATAGCACTGTCTGGCTTCCTTCTGGTCGGCGTGTACTGTGGCTATCTGTCCATCGGGCAATGGGAACTTCATCGCCAAATGAAGGGTGGATACTATGGCTCCAATCCCATTGATGACTGTTCTTCCGATGATCATGTTGTAGGCAGTGTCAGCGGCGGACTCGGCCTCTACTACCAGTAAGTGTGCTTCGATTGTTTTGACTCCTATGTCTGCTTTGAAGGTGAGCAGGACATCAAAGTACCCCGTCACCCGGGCTTTTGCACCTGAAAAACCAACCAACGTACCTTGGTAGGGTCTGATTATAGAGCTTGGCAGCTTAAGCCGATCAAAGGATTCCTTATAGATGATGTCTGCCGAGCTACCTTGGTCGACCAGCACTCTCCTTATGTTGAACCCAGCGAGGTGAACAGTGATTACCATGGGGTCGTCCTGGTGTCGATCTATCCCTTGGTAATCCTTTTCCGAGAAGGAAATGGTCGGTAGGACAGCGGGAGGGGCAGTCGTTGAGCTCGAGCTGTTGACGGACCTCAAGTGCCTTCGTCGGCTGCTGCTCGACCGCCTCCGCCTGCAAAACCACCTGTAATCAAGTTAAGTGAAGGAGTACCTCGGTCGGGCCCTTACCTGGGTTGCCGAGTAGGTGAACGCCTCTCTCTCCTTCTCTGAGCTGGCGATCTGTCGCGCCTACGCTCGGGCGTACGGGATCTCCTGCGGTTTCCGTTACTTCCCTTAGGGGTTGCTGCCGACCCTTTGTCCACGTATTTTGTCAGATGTCCAGCTTGTATGAGCTTCTCAATTTTTACCTTTAGTGCCTGGCATTCGTTGGTGGTGTGCCCGTACACCCGGTGGTACTTGCAGTACCTTTTACGGTCTGCGTCCGGCGGGGAGTCCTTCCGAGGAGGCAGGGTAATGAGGTTACCTGTGTAGGCTTCCTTCAACACTCGGTCCCTTCCTACTGTCAAGGGGGTGAACTGTCCTCTATAGTCCTACCGTCCTCGGCGGTTGTTCCTTCTGTCATTTTGGTCTCTGGTTGGCTCTCTGCTTTTGTCTTGTCGGCCTTGAGTTTCCTTTTTGGCTGCAGCGACTTCTTCCATGTTGATGTGTCCCACAGCGCGGCGTCTTAACTCGTCCAAGGACTCGACGGGGTGACGAGCGAGGGAGTCCGAGAAAGGCCCTGGTTTTAGTGCTGACACTATGGCGTGGAGCGCCACGTCGGTGCTGAGGTTTCTGACTTGGGCCGTTTCGTTGTTGAAGCGCTCTATGAATGACTTGAGGGTCTCGTCCGATCTCTGCTTGAGCCCGACCAGGCATGTTGAATTTTTCCTGAATGCTCGGCTCGTGGTGAACCTGGCCATGAACTGTTCCGCGAGCTGGCTAAAAGAACGGATCGAGTGCTGGGGGAGGTTGGAAAACCACATCATGGCCGATCTCTTTAAAGTGCATGGAAAATTCCTGCATTTTAAACCCTCCGAGGTCCCCACCAGCAGCATCCGAGCATTGAATGTGGTGAGGTGTTCCTCGGGGTCGGTTTTACCCTCGTAAGCGTCCATGTTGGGGATTTAGAAATGCTTGGGGATTGGATCAGACATGATCTCCTCGCCGGCGGAAGTAGTGTTAGCCTCAGAGGCGTCTTTGTGGTGGTGTGCGCGCCGGCGCTTGGGGCTTTCTGTTCGGCTCGACCGATCTGTTTTCGATGAGTCTCCCTCATCATCGCGCTTTGTGTCCTGGCGTGTTCTGGAAGGCATTTCGCGGCCCATCCTTCTCTCCCGATCAAGAGCCTTCTCGATCTTGCGTCTTAATTCTTGGTTTTCAGCCCTTAGAAGCTCCACGACCGGGTCGGGAGGCGGGCGTTCGTCCTGACTAACCGAGTTGTGGCTTGGCGGTGGTGACTTGCGATTCGCCGTGCTTCTAGTGTGTACCATCCTTGCTCGGTGGTATCCTTGAGGCCCAGACTAGTTTTACCGGGCCCCACGGTGGGCGCCAATGTTAATGCACAAAATGGTGAGGCTCATCCTCTCCTCGGAGCAGCGTCTTCTCTCCTTCTGGTACAGATGGGGGGTACCTGCAAAAGGCACTCTGATGCCTAAGTCAGATAGGGCTTTTGGAGAAGAGAAGGTGAGTTAACTGTTTAGGGTTTCAGAGTGTGTAGAGAGTATGCAAACCTGGGGGGTCAAGCCCCCTTTATATAGTGGAGTCTCGCATAAGGAGGGTAACCAATGATCCGGATTCCGCGCGCGGTAACTCCTCCCCCAGGCTTCAAGGATCAGCTCATCTCTTCCTAATATCTCGCACCTGCCAAGTCCGTCACGTACTGGCTACGTGATCCTCAATCTGCGGAGTGGCAACGGCTCCAAGCGTCGTCTCCAGAAGCATCCTTTTCTAGAAGGTTCGAGAGCCACTGGTCGGCTCGCCCCTGACTCGCTCGGTGCTAACACCGGGACGAGTATACTCGGAGGACTAGTTTGACGTCCCCCGGATCGGACGTAGCTCGTCGAGCTCGGAACAGATCGGATAAGGCCGGATCGGCTCGGTTTGGTAGGTATGCTGGAACTCGGCTCGGAGATCGGTCCGTAACACAAGCCATTCCTAATGTTCCAATCTCCATCAAATTCTACGGTCCTTGTTTAATAAAATGAATCCACCAATTTGAAGCCACCCCTCTTCTCTTCATTACAAACACTGTATCACTGCGTGCCCTTGTACAAATTGTGATTGCTACTGTTTACATTACCTCATCAATCATTGTTAACCCATATCTTCTGGATTGCAACTCAGTCCCACTTTGAATCTAGCTTCCTGCATAATACAATCATTGGGAAATTCGGTACAATCACTGCTACAGTATTTTCCCTCTTCCATATGTAACTACAACAAATAGAGAATCGAAAAAGGAAACGACATGTAGAACGAAACGTTTTTCTCTGCTTCTGAAGCTTTAACCAACAGATTCTTCTTGATTTCCATCATAGGAGGGAGTGGTGCGGCCCCCTGCAGCTTTGCGCCATTGAAACAAACCACAACGAAAAAGGACAGAAGACGAAAAAAAGCTGCTGTAGGATGCTCTATAGCAGCGAAATAAACCCTTTGCGTGTTCTGCTATTTGGTGATGGTTCGTCTTGACCGTTCATGGCGCAGAGATCGTGAGAAACGACGGCGTGGCTGGTGGTGGGGTCTTGCCAGATCGCGATTTGGGAGAAGGAGATCTAGAGAGATGAGTGCTGGATCTAGATAGATAGAAGGGAGATGAGGGCGAGATGAGCGTGAGATTTGAGTTTCTGGAGATTGGATTTTCTGGATCTAGATAGAAGGGAGATGAGGGTGAGAGAGGGATGGTGAAAGGGCATCCAGAGAACGAGAGAAGTGGCTTGTGAAACCTGAAACAAAAATCCCAAAACCTAGTTTTATTGTTTTGGGCTTTACATAAAAACGGTTTTAAAATCAAGAAAAAAAACCAACTTGGCTCCAATTTTACAACACGTTTTGTGTTCAATTTTTACTTTTAAAACCAAAAACCGGTAACTGACAACGACCCCGAAAAGATCCTTAGTAAGTGAAATGATTTTACTAAATTGTAATTGTTAACTATTGAAGTATTAATGATTGTCATAAATGCATAATGGTGTATGATGTATTGGGAGTGATGTATTTAGTATCTATTTTGGGGCACAAAATTGAGAAAAAAAAATTAAGGTTACACGCATTGAAAATAATAAAATGACAGTCGATATGAAAAATTTACATTTCTCTAAAAAAGATAGTCATTTAGAAAAAGAGGTAGTAGTTTATAAAGTTTGTGAAATCCATCCCACTAATCCTTAAAGTTTTATAAGTAGTCCCTCATAGGGACTAATGATACAAATTTTACAAAACTTTAGAGACTAATGAGACAGTTTCACAAATTTTAAGAACTATTATTATCTTTATATACTTTAAGTATTAAGTAAGAGAGAATGTGTAAATTCAAAGACTAAATTGGGAGTATCGTGGGAAAGAAAATCCCAAATAATTGATGAGATAATAAATTTATTTATTTATTTTTCATTACACTTTAAATACTATATAAATATCAACTAATATAAGTATTTTTTAATTATTACTTTTTCATACAACTAAACCGAGAAGAGAATGTAACTTGTTATTTGCTTTTATATTCAATTTGTTTCTATTTTTTTATAGGTAAATATTAGTGGTTAGGTTGTTAAAGGAAAGAGAGATTTTGTTAGTGGTAAAGATCTGAGTCCTGCACCTCATACTTGTAACTCTTTCATGCCTCTTGGCTCAACACGGACTCGAGAGACACTGAGCAACATCAAGGGTCCCGACGAACCCCCAACCGGCTTCTTGTGTTCCGTTGGTATAGATAGGGCCACGTCTATGTTGCCAATGCCATTCGTGCGTCCTTAAAATCTTAATGCCTGCCTGTCACCCACAACTCAAAATATCCTGCCTTTTTCATAACTCCCCCAACTTTAATACTCTCACCAGGAAGGATCGCTTTAGCGAAAACAAAATATCCAAAATAAGTGATATTTTATTTTTTTAATAACACTAATTATTTTATTTTAATTTTACCAACAAATTAATATTTTATACATTATTTACAAATCATTATAATAATTGTTAATATTCTAATAATCTATGTAAAAAAATCTATGTGAAAAAACCTAATAAAGTATAGCAGAAAAATTACATTGACAATGAATGGAGGTATACCCCGCAGCCCACTATATATCCAAAACTCTTGAAGGTCGTAGCCATTATGCTTTTGATCTAGTAAAGCACCCTAATCCATGATCATTATTGATATCAATAAATTGTGTAAGATAACCCCAAGGTTGGGGTGTGAGTAGTTAACACATTTCATCTAAAAATAATGGATTTAGCTAGTATCCGATTTCGATCCTTGACGATAAAACAACTTGATGTCAAGATTTACTTACTTCTTGACCAAACTCCGGATTAGTCAGTGCCTCTTTCTCATAGACTTCGGAGCGAGGTCAAAGACCTTTGGACCAAAAAGAGTTGTATGTCATATTTTAATCTTGCGTGGCCTTTATTTTTGAACAAATATCTCATCAAATCATGCAATATTAAACAATCCGGTAGCATTAATGCATCATATCATCTTACACACTATTTCAAGTATTTTTTTTTTTAAAATATGCATATATCGACATTCACTACGCCAAAAAAAAAATCAGATAACACTTCTTTTAATAAACATGCCACTTAAAAGCGCTATATATACCAGCGTTATCTAAAGTTTACATAGCACATTTTTATGCGCTATATAATATATACACGTTCCATGTAATACGCTTTGTCTGTGTTGACTTACATAGTGCATTGTCAAAAAAAGCTAACTATTTATGTCTTTCAATAGTGCATTTCTGAAAAAGTGCTATCTATACCTAACTTAAGATAGCGCTTTCTTAAAAAAAACACTATCTATGTCTATATTTTCTTTTACACATCTTCCATGTGTTCTAAATGCTTTAAGCCACATAATTAAACAACATAACTACACGTTACTGGAGCCAACAAAGATACATTATACCAATTCAAAGAAGAAGGTACATTATATGATATTTCTTTTTTTGTTGATATCATTATATGATATTTAAAAGAATTTCAATTCAAAGAAGAAGATATACATACTCATAAAAACACAAATTCAACACTATACCGAAGAAGATACATTACATGATTTCAAAGAAGAATATATCTAACATTGACCCTTAAATATCATCCTACCATAAGAATTGAACATCCAATCTATTTTTCAAAGAAGAAGATATCTAACATTGTATATTCATGATGCTCTAGTAGCATATTTGTTCTGGTTGACGAAACATCCTGCAAATTAATTACCAATATATTAGATGATGGACATACACAATATATATAACAAGCATGATTAGAAGGAGGTGAGGAAGCTTCACGTCTGCGAAGCTCCACAACACTGGTGAGGAAACTTCACAGCAACAAAGCTCCAACGCACTGGTGATCAGGAAGCTCCATGGCAACAAGGTGACGAAGTGACAAAGGGGGAGGAAAAGGAGGGATCTATTGGAAACGAGAAGGAGGGAACTATATGGAACAAGGGAGGAGGAGGAGAGTTTCATTTGTTTTAGGTTTCATTTTACGGAGAGATCAAAGGCCTTCGTTAATTTTTATGCTCCGCATAATTTTAAATAGTGTATTCTCAAAGAAGGGCTATTTAATCTCAGAAACTATGATAGCGCTTCTTTAAGAATGCACTATCTTTAATCCCCTCATATGTTTATATGGCGCCTTTTCAAGTAAGCTCTATCTAATCCCATAGAATAGATAATGCTTATTTGATAAGGTGCTATCTATATTCTCTACAGTTTTTTTACAAAGCACATTTGTTTTTAAACGCTATCATGTCTGGGATATTACATCCAAAATCAGGTGTAGTGATTTACCATGTACGTAAATATTATATGAAACAATTATTGATCCAATCAAGATGACTGGTTTATAATATGGGTACATTGAACCCTTTTATGATGATGATATTCAAATAGTTAAAGAGACACGAGGCTGTATTTAGGAGAAGGCCGAAATTTAGCATGTAGCCGTGTGCAACTTCTATGGATGAATGTAAATAGGGCGTGGCGGTAGCGGAGTGGGTACGATTAGTAACTCCTTGCTATCCACCTTTTACATTATGCCAGAAAAGGACATATAAAACAATTTTTTTAAAAACATAGCGCTTAAAAGCGCTACATATACTGGCACTATTTAAAGTATACATAAAGTGTTTGTAAGCGCTATATGATATATACACATTTCCCTGTGTGTTGTTTGTGTTGGTTTACATAGTGCATTGTAGAAAAAGCGCTATATATTCCCTACTTTAAATAGCACATTACTAGAAAAGCGCTATCTATACAATTGGGCTTGAGTTTTGCACTAGGATTAGTCTCCTTATGCTGATAGGTTCTACCTAAGATTAGAATTAGGGTTAGTCGTCACTTCCTTAGTCTATAAATAGCAATGTACTTCCTACCATTTGTAGTTTTAGAATAAGATTAAAGATTACTCCTTTTTGTGGGTTGTAGAGTTGTGCCTCTCTAGGGTTTTAAGCTGAACCTTATTGGTTCATATCAAAGGTTTCCATGTTGTTGTGGTGAATCCTCGTTGGGCTTATCACTCTCCATAGAATGTAGCATCTTCTTCCATCTTTTAATTTTGTTCTTTACTTTTTCCTTAGTCTTATATGTTGCACCATTTTATTGCATAAATCTTGCACCTTTATTTCATGTCCTTCATTATTTGGGTGCTAAGAAGCCTAGATACGGAATACGATATGCGATACAATACGATACGGTTACGTGGATACGACAAAATTTTAAAAATCAAGATACGACACGGCCATGATACTTTAATAAAAAATTAAATTTAAATATATAAATATATAAATGCACAAAATATAAACATATCTAAATATGATAATAAAGATAACAAATCTGTAGGCAATGGAACATTTTTAGGTTTTAATCTGTTCTCAGCTTCTTCACATGTGTGTTTTAAATCAGCCAAGTATGGAGCACTAACCTTAGGGAAAATACCAATTCCAGTACCAGAAACTCTGAGTAAGTGTGCTTTCACCCTAGAGTATGAACTCTTGACAATTTTTTCACATAAATTGCAACTCTAGAGCTTATTGCCACCTCCATCATCAATCTTTTCTTCCCCAGGAGCCAATTATCTTCCACCCACACTATAGCTAGAACTAATAACAACTCCACAACTCAGACCCAACACCCAAAACAGAAGCGAATAGTGACCCAAAACCCAAAACAGAAGGCAGAAGCACAAAAACAGTGACCCAACACCCAAAAATGTATGTAAGCAAAGAACAAAGTGACTCAAAGCAAGAAATGCACAAAGGAATAGAGACGCAACTCGCAAGTGACCCAACGAAGAAGAAGAAGCAAGGGTTTGCGAAAATGGAAGGAGAACAGAGCGGCGCGGTGGCTATGGCCGAATAGAGGAGAGAAGAAAACAGAAGAATATGATAACAAAAGTGGCGTCGTGGCTATACGAAACAGAGGAGAACTGAAAATGGAATAGAGGCCAGCGCGGTGGCTAAGGCAGTTCACCGCTGCCGATGATGGTTGCAAACCCTAGCTTCTCCATTTCGTAGAACGAGACATGGAAGGAAGGAACGAGACACATAATAATAGCAATACATAAAATGGCACCGGTCTTAACTTATCCTTTTATTATATTATTATTTATTTATAATATGGGTCTCACTCTCAGGGTCTTTTAAAAGACACGGTGTAAAATACACACGTTTTAAAAGAAAAGAAAAATTGACTAAAATGTAACTGTATCACAAACGTATCCTGCCTTTCCCAGCCGTAGCTGAATATGCTACGCCGTATCGGAAACGTATCTAATTTTTTTAAAAAAATAAATAAAAATTAATGGATACCTATGGGATACGTATCGGGACGTATTGGAAACGTATCGGTATCCGATACATGTCAGATACCGATACTTTGTCATTTTTGGAGTATCTAGGCTACATAGTTTGGGTGTGCCCAAGGACAGACCTATACACAATGGTGTGTAGGCACTTGACCCTAAAGGTATTTTGGTTATTCTGGATCCAAATACCCTAAATCTAGTCCTATAGCGAGGTTCTGGCCTTCTACCTTGGCTAGCAAGTTGATATTGGACTCTCCAAGTTCAAGTTCTAGTTCGATCCTTCGCGTAGCTTCGGTGCTGCCCGAATTCCTGGAAGCTCGAAGCCTTTCTTATTGCTTCCTATCCAGTTGCAGATATGTCTCGGGGTTCCGTTAGCAGTCACATCTACTGGGACAGAGTTTTAGCTTCCTTGTTGCTCGGTACGAGGGTCAAAACTGTCCATGAATTTGTGATGCGGAGCTTACGCTAGAATCCAGGTGGGAGCAAGAAACCTTACTCACTGGGATAGTAGAATAGAATAATTGCTTGAATGTGCGTAGGGTGACCTAAGTCCTACTAGGGGTTGATAACAACAGTTCTCTAGGAGGAGGACTGTGGGATGTGACTGCTGAGGACAGTGGTCGTAGACCTGTTAACCAACATAGGTTTTATTTGTACATTTGATATGCTTTTCTGTGAAACCTAGGTTATGTGACATATCTTTGACATATGATTGATTGAATGTGTGTGCCTAACTGATTCCTTGACTGATAACATATAGTAGTTAGTCGCCTTATGCGATACTAGAATGTTTGTAGATGCTAGCTTGACTATCTGTGATGCCTGTGTGATTAATATGAGGTATGTGAATGATTGTAGTTTACCTGATAGCAATAATAGAATGTATTACCGTAAAAATATTGGGTAGATAAGATGAAATGTGGGTTAAACCCTTATATAAGCAAGATTCTTAATGAATATAGAATGAGTGAAGTATCTTTATGAAATGTGAGGATTGGAATAGATGTAAATTATACCACTGCCGTGTGGCATTTAGGGGCACACGAGGTCAAATGTACTAGAATGCGAGTACGGGATAACCAGTACCGGAGCTTTGGGAGACCTTAGCGATTGGTGAGGTCCGACATAGTTCCATAGATGGCTAATAGTTGACCGCTATTGTGTCGTGGTAGTTGGGTAGCCTTGTCATCTCAACAAAGTACTATTATTCCACAGTCCTTAGTGACGATCCCGAGTGTCGTTCATGATACTCATCCTAGCTATGGAAGAGGATGGAGATGTACTCCTTGTGAAAATGATGAGCAGGATAGGTCGGATGGACGACTGACTTATCATCCTAGCCATGGCAAAGGATGAACATCTCGTTGTGGTAAGAGATTGGCTTAGTGGGGTCAGGTGTGGGATGATTAGGTGGCCACTAGATATGTATAGTTCTATGAGAATAAGAATAGCATAATGGATATAACGTATCAACAATATAGGTTATAAATATTAGTAATGATACCTTTAGGGTATTCTATTGATACATATGCATTGTGTGTATGCCATTCTTGTATATTATCTAATTCTGTTTTCCCATTATTATAGTGATATAATATGTTTCTTAGCTCCCCTTCTTTTCTTGTCTTGCATTTTCCATGTTGATCGGAACAGAGTAGAAGTAGGTGCTAGATCCTTATGGATGTACTATCCGCAACATGGAGGGTACTCATGGGGAATAACCCGCCATTCTCTCCAGCACTTAAACGGTACACAATTTATAGCAAATTATTTTGGTGCTGTTGGTGTGGTTCCTCTCATAAAGTAGATAAAATTGTGGTAGTTATGCGAGGTTAGAGATATTAGATGTGGATAGAGAAATTTTTTATCTATTTTGTGAGAGGAACCACACCAATAACACCTAAGAAACTTTGCCTAAGTTTTGTCCTTTTAGATATCATCTAGTCAGCCACGTTTTTAAAAAAAATTAAATTGATTTAACAAATTTAATCCTAACCATTGAAATCTTCCACCACCTCTAGTCTTATTGAGAATCAAAGAAATGGAGATCTCCATTTCCTTGGGAAATGGAGAAAATCCAGACTCTTAATTTGTTGTTTTGCTGAATTTTCGTGCTTGCTACTTTTAGTTAACTACTTTCGAGTGAATTAAATAATAAGGATACTACTTACCAAAAAAATTATAAGGATAGTATTTGGCAAATTTTTCAGTGTACCACCATTTTGAGAATTATATACCAAAATACCACTCTTTTGAGATTAAGTACCTGTTGGAAAAAACCAAAGATAATGAAACAAATATTTTTCCCCACCCATGTAAATAAATAAGCACAACCAAAAATATACTTCCACATCACAATATCAGAGTAAAAAAATAAATATCAGAGACACCACAATTTTTAACGTGGAAAACTCCTCTCAATGTGAGAGAATAAAAATCACGGGAATAGTCCAGTAAAACCTTCCACTATGTAAAATAATGGGTACACCAAGTCTTTCTCGCAGCTCTAGGGATCAACAAGACATCAATATCATCACTAATAATAGTGGAAACAAGCATAATAAAACCCAACAGTGGGTACACAGGTCAGACAATAGAGAAGGTAAAATCATAAATAAAATATATCAAAATGAAGAGCTTAATGGCAGGAACAACATACTAAAATTTCAGCAAAAATGGAGCAAATTTGCTGAACACATTTCTACCACTTGAACCTACTTTCTTCTTCTCTTTCCGTCACCGATGCAGTGCTTCTCTCATGTTTCTCTCTCTCTCGATTTTCAACCTGCATCTACGTTGCTACACTTTCTTCTATTAGAGATTAAAATCCCTTTGTCTCAAATCCCTTTGTCTTACACATGGGCTTTTGGCCCACTAAACCTTATTACCTTTATTTTTTAAAATTAAGTTGTCATGGGCCCCACTTGGGGAGTGACCCACTCAATAAATCTCCCCTTCACGACTCATGTGGTAGGATACTGCTCAACCATGCTTGCTTTCTTTCTACAACATATCAATTTTGTCGTAGGGAGGTCTTTGTCATCATATATGAACCATTCTCATTAGTATGGATCTTTTCAAGTGAAAATGCATTCATCTTTAGTGCCTCCTGTATCCAATGATACCACATCTCAATGTGCTTTGACCAAGAATGAAAAGTCCTGTTCTTGCTAAGATGGATTGCACTCTGGCTGTCACAAAAAAACACAAACTTCTCTTGCTTAAGGCCTAATTCTTGCAGGAATTTTTGCATCCACAAAAGTTCTTTAGAAGCTTCAGTAATGGAAATATATTCAACCTCTGTGGTAGATAAGGTAACACATTTTTGTAATTTTGATTGCCAAGACACCGTCCCCCCTACAAAAGTAATCAAGTTTCAAGAAATAGATTTCCTAGAATCAAGATCACCTGCCATATTTGCATCTGTGTAGCCATCTAACACAGGTTGGCCGCCCCCAAAGCATAAACATACTTTGGAAGTGCCTCTAAGATACTTGAAGATCCATTTTATTGCTTGACAGTGGTCTCTACTGGGATTAGAGAGAAAACAATTGACAACTCCAGCATCATGAGCAATATCCGGCCTTGTGCATACCATAACATATATCAAACTACCAATCGCGGATACATAAGGAACCTTTTTCATCTCTTCTTTGTCTTTCTCACTTGTAAGGTATTGTTGAGAACCCAACTTGAAATGACCTACAAGTGGTGTACTAATAGGTTTAGAGTTGCTCATGTTAAACCTCTCTAATATGTTAAACCTCTCTAATACCTTCTTAATGTGCTTGTGTTGAGACAACCATAATTTACCATTCTTCCTGTCAAGAGTAATTCTCATGCCAAGGATTTGCTTCGCAGGGCCCAAGTCCTTCATGGCAAAGGACTTGCTTAAATCCTTCTTTAGACATTCAATCTTCCTAGTGTCATGACCTACAATTAGCATGTCATCCACATATAGCAAGAGGATAATAAAATCATCATCAGGGAATTTCTTGACAAACACACAATGACCAGATGTAGTTTTACTATAACCATGTCTGTCCATGAAAGAATCAAATTTCTTGTACCATTGCCTTAGTGCCTGCTTGAGTCCATATAAACTCTTCTACAATTTGCACACAAGTAGCTCTTTTCCTTTGACCTTGAATCCCTCAGGCTGCTCCATATAGATTTCCTCCTCCAAATCACCATGAAGGAATGTTGTCTTCACATCAAGTTTTTCAACCTCTAGGCTCAAGCTAGCTACTAATCCAAGCACAGCTCGAATTGAGGACATCTTCACCACAGGTCAGAAAATTTCTTCAAAGTCAATACCCTTCCTCTGAGTAAATCCTTTCACAACCAATTGTGCTTTGTATCTTGGTTGAGAGCTATTCTCTTCTGCTTTCAACTCGAATACCCATGTGTTCTTTAGTGCTTTCCTGCCCTTTGTTAACTTCACTACCTCAAATGTGTTATTCTCGTGCAAGGAATTCATTTATTCTTGCATGGCCTTCAACCACTGTTCCTTGTTAACATTCACAATGGCCTCTTCGTAGTTCTCTGGCTCTCTAGCATCAGTGATCATCACATACTCATGTTGAAGATATTTTTGGGAAGCATGATGCTCTATAGTAGATCTTCTCAACTGAGACTCAACTGGTAGCTCAAGTGGAGCATATTTTTGGGAAGCATGACGCTCTCTAATAGATCTTCTCAACTGAGACTCAACTGGCAGCTCAAGTGGAGCTTGTTCAACTGGCTTGTCATGGTGACGTTCAGGATCCTCAGTTTCTTGTTTGGCATCTACCTGTGTATCTCCCCATCAACAAAAGTTCTAGTAGGAGGTTCAGACGCAACATCAGTGTAACTTCTAGCAACTGGTTTATGTTTCTTAACTTTTTCAAAGTATTCAATGGTTTGGTCTTCAAGAAATATCACATCTTAGCTGCTGATAATTTTCTTGGCTGTTGGATCCCATAGTCTATAGCCAAATTATTCATGACCATAACCCAAGAACACACACTGTTTGGATTTCCCATCAAGCTTGGACCTCTCATTTCTTGGAATGTGAACAAAAGGCCTGCAGCCAAACACTCTCAAATGACTATAAGAGACATTTTTTTTCTGTCCACACTTTGTCTGGAGCATCACCATCTAGTGGCACAAAAGGAGAAAGGTTGATCAAATCCACTGTAGTTCTCATTGCTTCACCCCAAAAAGTTTTGGGTGATTTTGCATGGGTGAGCATACACCTGATTCTGTCATTAATGGTAAGATTCATTCTCTCTGCAACTCCATTATGTTGAAGCGTCTTTGGATCTGTCTTCTTAAGGTTGATTTCATGTTCTTTGCAGTACTCTTCAAACAGACCTCTGTATTCACCACCGTTATCTGTAACATCTCATTTTTCAGATTATCTCAGATAATATTAGAAATATAATTAGAACGATAGTGAGGTGTTCAAAACCTTAATTTGGGATAAAATGGGCTTAAATGGGACCCATAAATCTTCTAACACTCAAAAGGAGAAAAATACCCCTAGGAAGGGTGTGGAATGCCCTAGAAACGTCTAGAAGGGAAGAAACAAGATATTTCCAAACTGGCAGCATCGCGACGCGACCAGGATCCTCGTGACGTGTTAACACACCAATTTGTCTACTTATATAGGGAATTTTGAGTATCTAAATACATCATTTTGCATTATTTAAAGCACAAAGGTAATTATATATGTTCTATTTTGCAGAATTATCATAAAGAGACCACTCGGATCAAAAGATGCGAGAAAGGACAAAAAAACTGACAAGTTTTGGAGAGTTTTAACACTACTGGACGAGCGGTACAACCTGACAGACCTTTAGTACGACCGTACCTAGATGAGAATTTCAGTAGGGGCGTACCCCCTTGGTCAGTACCACTTGGCACCGATGAAAAAGTCCAGTATGGCCGTGCCAAAGGCAAAGCGATCTGACCGCACGCAGATAGGTACGCCAACGCCACAAGAAAAGTTGACGATCGTGTATATATCCGCACTACTGCACCTCGCCTCAGAATGTGCAGATTTGAAAGCCAGATGACCTAATCTACAGCCAATGCTATAAATAGGGGCTCTTAACCTTTTCTAAAGACATTTTGACGAATTTTGAAGTCAAGATCCCCCTTTTGAGAATTCATATCAATTCCTTTCTTTTTCTGTTGATTTCTATTTCCTTGGATCTTGGTGCCAATCCCAATTCACTACCGGAGCTTGTGAGGACACGAAAACCGTGCTTAAGGATCGTCATCATACCGAAAGGGTGTCCCAGTTTAGATTTATTCTCTTTGTTATGGATTATTGTGGTTTTATGATTATGTTTATGTTATTATCATTGATAATGAGTAGCTAAACCCATCACTAGAGGTGATGGGGGATCCTTTACAATGCTTTTGATTATTTATCTATTTAGTTCTATGAGTTTCTATTGAATGTTTGATTGTGTTATGCGTAGTGTGCTTAATCCTATAAGGCTTGATCAACCTTTAATTAGTTAGCTTAATTGTGGTAAAAAGATCATAATTAGTTAATGGATCTCTAGGAATAACAGAACTTGATTTATATGCTGGATAGATTATTGCTTGTTTCTAATCAGTTATTAGATTAACAAACCCACCTGTGTTTAATGCTCTTTCCTTTAATTACCTTCTAGGACCAAAAGGAGTAATTAGTTAAGAGGAAGACTATTACAAACTAGGTAGTTCTTTGTAATTTAGAGGGGGTGATTAGCTTTCTTTCATAATAGATAACTCATAGAAATTATTTAGGGAACTCAAGAGTAGAGTATTGGTCAACCCGGGTCCCTTAGACCTCCCATAACATAGTTAATCTGTTCTTGCATTCAGTTTGATTCTTGCTTTGATTACGTGACAACTTTTACTATTTCTCATTACAACTTTTGTTAGCCTAATAGAATAGAATCGTTTAAGTCATTGGTACTCGCGCATTCCCTGTGGGTTCGACATTCGGAGTCCTAAGTATACTCCACTATTATTACGAGTTACGATCAGGTGTACTTGAGTGAGCCGCAACACGACGTGACGGACTCAAAGATCAAACCATTAGTTTAGTGCCACATGTGCATCTAGAAGGGACCAGAAGGTTCCATCACGATGCCTGTCGCGACGCGATGAAGGTAAACCTGGCCTATGAATACCCCTTCCACTCTTCCATTCTCCTCGCACTAAATCCTTTTCTCTCTAGCTTTCTCTAGGCATTTCCTCTAAGAAGTAAGTATGCTCTGCACTTGCCTCAAGTGAGGATCATGTGCATCAAAAAGCTCTTAGTAGGCAATACTAAGGAAAAAGGAAAAAGTGAAGGGCGGCCTAACAGGCCAGGTAGGAGTGTGAGTAAGGCAAGATAGGAGCGTGAGCAGCCGGCTCAGAGGTAGGAGTGAGAGTAGCAAGTGCGAGGGAGGTGCATATAGTGGCAACAACTTCAGCAATCGTCTGACCAGGTGGGAGCAAGAAACCTTTCACTCTAGGGATTGTAGGATAGAGTAATGTATATAAATGTGCGTAAGGTGACCCAGACCCTTCTAGCGTTTGATAACAACAACACCTCAGGAGAGGGGCTGTGACCTGTGATAGCTGAGGACAGTTGTCAGAGGTCTATCAACCATAAGAGTAACTTGTCTGATACGTGAAAACCATAGGATAGACAACTTATGATTGCTTTATGATTTGATAACATGTTAGTAGCAGGTCTCCTGAGCGATGCTAGGGTTAATCCATATGGTCAATGATTAATGTGGTGTTGTGTATGCCAATATAGATGACTGATGATGATTGATGTGGTGCTGATTAAGTATGACTGTTGGTGATCGTGTGACTACGTTGCTGATTATATTGTTGGTATTTGTGTGACTATGTTGCTGAACAATATGTTAGATGATGTGCTTTTTGTGCTGTCTGATGCTTGAGATATACTTTGACTTTGACTATTGACTCTGCCTGTGATTGAGATAAATTATTATGATAGGAGTATCGGGTGAGTACTGTTAAACCTTAGCTGATAGGTTAGACCTTGATAAACTATAGGGACAACCGAATTAGTTGACTAGGAGTAGTGAAAAAATGAAAACACTGTTAGAACTGACACTTTAGCTAGTAAAGGTATAGAATAGTTTGGAGAAGGATACAAAGAGGGCTATAAGGTGTGAGAAGGAAGTAGGTGGAGTTAGGCTTAGATATAGTGGTGCAAACCTAAGAGATAATGAGTGTGATCTAGGTCGACTCGAGAGTTTGTTGTGATTGCTTGTGTGTGTGCCATTTGTATATACTTTCTATCCCTGCTTTCCCAATTTTATAGTGTGTAATGTGTTTCTTAGCTCCTTCTCTTTTCTTGTGTTGTATTTCTTCTTTCATATAAAACAGATAACATGAACTTGATGGAGGCATTTCCCGTATCATGAAGTGTATAGAGGGTGCTCAGTAAGAGTAACTATCTCTCTTCTGTTACGTGTCACAGCCAATGAGTCAGAGTCTGTATATGTGTCATATAAGTTATGGGCCCTAGAGACGGGTTTCGTAAAGATATATAACCTTATGTACGTGTCAATATATTTAGTTTTTAATAAACTATTATTTTTTAGTATATCTATATTACCTAATTACTCGTTTAGAATTTTAATTATTACACTGTAGCACTCCGGGAACGGAGTGTTATATTATCTGCTCGGATACACTTCAACTTCCTTCCTTGTTCTCTTTCAATGCTTGCATGAAAGTGCTTGAAGACACCAAGTATCTGGTCTTTAGATTTCAAGGCAAAAACCCACACTTTTCTAAAAGGGTCATCAATAAAAGTAACAAAATACGAAGCACCACCAAGAGATTTAAAATACATAGAGCAAAAACTAGTGTGAACTAAATCTAGAATATTTGGCCTCCTATGAGGACCAGAATTATGAAATAAAACTCTGTATTGTTTTCCAACAAAACAATGAGTGCAAGTATTTAAAAGTATATCTTTCATAGGGAGAGAATTTTGCTTGGCACGGATGGTGAGTCCTTTCTCACTCAAGTGACCAAGGTGCATGTGCCATAAATCAATAGATGCATTTTCAACTGCATTCACCTCCTCCTTGCATAACTTTCCAGGCATCCTATAAAGAGTAGTGGAGCTTTCTTCTTTTGCTACCACTAAAGACCCTTTAGTGAGCTTGCATTTGCCACCACCAAAGTAAGTGTGATAACCCTCACTATCCAAGGCTTTGATAGAAATCGAGTTGAGATGGACATCAGGAATATATGTCTAACATCCTTCAATTGTAGCTTGCACCCAATGTTAGTTTCAACCCAAACATCTCTCATACCAAACAATTTTACATACCCCTTCATTTCCCATCTTTACAGTGCCAAAACCACCAACAGTATAAGATGAAAAGAAATCACGCCTAGGAGTGACATGATATGTAGCTCCAGAATCAATAACCCAACTAGATCATGGCATGCAAGTTTTTTGGAATTGTCATAATAAAGAATGTAAACATCACCATAAGATGCAACTGCAGTTGTATCTCTATCATTTTTCTTCACTTTTTCTTCATCTCTTTCCCTTGACTTATCTCTCTTGAGGAAACTGCAATATTTTTTGATGTGTCCTACCTTATCACAATTATAGCATGTCACTTCTTTCCTAGACCTCGACTTGCTTCTTGACTTGCTACGATTATCAGATCTTTCATGCTTATGAAAATTTTTGGTTTTGCTTCTTCCCCGTGACTTTGTAACTAGTGCTTCTGACTGAGTGGAAGTACCAATAAAACTACCTACCTATCTTCTAGCTTCTTCATTTAACATGCTCTCTTTTATCATTGACATTGTCAACTGCCTATTTGAAGCTGAATTAGTCAGTATCACAACAAGAATTTTCCAACTTTCAAACAAGGAACTGAGCAACAACAAAGCTTGTAACTTATCATCTAATTTAATTTATGTGGCTGTCAATTGATTCACAATATTCTGAAAAATGCTCACATGCTCTGCCATTGAATCCCCTTCTTTGTATTTCATATTTACCAGCTTCCGGATCAAACATGTTTTTTTTGTACATTCTTCCGCTCATAGAGATCAGCTAATTTCTTCCACGTTTTCTGAGCATTTGTTTCTGTGTCTACATGAGGATACACACTTAGATATGCTTTATTTTGCAGCCAATACTTTATTTACCAGCTTCCGGATCAAACATGCTTTATTTTGCACATTCTTCCGCTCATAGAGATCAACTAATTTCTTCCATATTTTCTGAGCATTTGTTTCTGTGTCTACATGAGAATACACACTCAGATACAATCACTGTCTAATTAATGCAACTGCCTTTCTATTCTTCTTCTTCCAATCACTATCAGATTTATCAGTGGGTCGGGAAGTGTCCCTCTCAATTGATGCATACAAGTCTTTGTTGTCTAACATGTCTTTCATGAGAGTCTTCCAAAGTGCATAATTTGTAGAATTTAGTTTAATCATATTTGGCCCTTGATTTTCCTCCATTTAAATGCACAAGTCAATACAACCTGAGCTCTAGATACCACTTTGTTGGAAAATACCAGAGATAATGAAACAAATATTTTTCCACACATGTGCAAATAAATAGGCACAACCAAAAATATACTCCACAGGACAATATTAAAGCAGAAAAATAAATATTAGAGACACCAAAATTTTTAACGTGGAAAATTGCCCTCAATGTGAGGGAATAAAAACCACGGGACCTAGTCTAGTAAAACCTCCCACTATGTAAAATAATAGGTACACCAGTAAAAACTTCCTAGCAGCTCTAGGGATCAACAGGATATCAATATCATCACCAACAATGGTGGAAACCAACACAATAAAACCCAACAGTGAGTATACAGACTAGACAATAGAGAAGGTAAAACCACAAATAAAATATATTAAAATGATGAGCTCAAGGCAAGAACAACATACTAAAATTTTAGCAAAAACGGAGCGAGTTTGATGAACCCACTTCCACCAGTTAAACCTACTTTCTTCTTCTCTTTCTGTCACTGGCACTATGCTTCTTTCACGTTTCTCTCTCTCGATTTTCAACCTGTAGCTACGTTGCTGCACTTTCTTCTATTAGGGATTAAAATCCATTTGTCTCACTCATGGGCTTTTGGCCCACTAATCTTTATGGGCTTTGATATCTAAGCCTCCCCCTTTAATTTTGTCACCGCCCCTCCCCTTCAAAAATACCAGTTTACCCCTATTTTTCTATATCACACATCTCTATTTTATCTATGTTATCGTATTTCTCATCACCTTGTTGACGAGGGTTCACGTCAACTAGTTGACGAGAGGTATTGATGTTCATATAGTTGTCATTAACACGCTTATAAACTTGTTGACAAAAATTCTCGTCAACAAGTTGATGAGCGTGTTATGAATACACATGGCTACTATTAACACGCTCACCAACTTGTTGACGAGGGGTTTCGTCAACTTGTTGACGAAAATCCTCGTCAACAAGTTGATAAACGTGTTATGAATTCAAGAGGGCTACCATTAACACGCTCATCAACTTGTTGACGAGGGATTTTGTCAACACACACTCATCAACATGTTGACGAGGGATTTCGTCAATTTGTTGACGAGTGATAAGCGTGTTATGAATATGAGAGGACTACCATTAACACGAGCATCAACTTACTGACGAAAAGCCTCGTCAACAAGTTGACGTGAAGTCCAAATTTCCAAAAAAAAAAAAGCGATGACGATAGGGTTAATAAAATTAAGTAGGGGTAGTTAGGTCTTTTCAAGGGGAGGGGAGGTGGGAAAATTAAATAGGGGAGGTTTAGATTGTTGTAATATTTCAAAAGTTCTCAATTATTTAATTAATTTTTAGAGCAATTTTGAATTTAATTATTGACTTAGTATTTGGTTACGTTTGTTAATTGATTATATTGTTTTCCAGTACCTTTTAAATCAACACTTAATTGATCTTTTTAAAATTGTTTTTGTTATATGGTGATAACGTATGCCATATTAGTACCATTAAAATAGCCGGTCAAAATTTTAATATACATTCAATTGTTTTTAAATTTTGTTTGCTAGTTTAGAAGCGTATTGGTTTCAAGTTTTAATTAGTTTTAAAAGCATATTATTACTGTGTTTCTTGACCAGCATATCGTTATTATTCCTAATTTAAATACATTAGAGCTCGTTCTCAAGGTGCATCCAACGAGGCCTCGGGCAGTCAAAAGGCTAGCCCTAGCCCGGGAGATGGCGATGATTCAGATTCAGGCCCTTCGATGCCCTGTGTTGGAGACTTAGACAACAAATATATTTTAGTTGTGCTGTGTGCAGGGTTTTCCAAGGCTTTTGAGACTTGTATTGTTTCAAGTGATAATTTTCATGGGTGTATTTTCTTTTGATTTTCATCATTTCTTCCTGGTTTAACAATAAAATTATTCTCGTAGTTCTGTTACCCGAGATTCTCTCGGAAGGGTCTGTTGAATCCTGGTGGATTATCGTCATAGGCGAATAAAATCCTTAAAGACAGTGTGATTTCACATGCCTCAGGCTTTTTTTTTTGGGTTCAAAATCCCTTTTGATATGTGGTTTTAATGACAACAAATCTTATGAACTAAATTTGAAGTATTATGAATAGTGATCTACTGATGTTTGCACTTGAGGTGTTTAAAACTAGGAAGTTACTCAGACTATCAAGTGTGTATAATCTACTCAACAACTGAAGAATCAGAGTAGCATCAGAAAATTACAACAATAGTATTACAAGCTTCATTGAGACATCATAAGTCACAAGTGATCTACACGAGAAGGTTCACAAGAGAGAAGAAGAGAGAAAACTCATAAATGAGAAGAGAAAGTTCTTGACAAGAGAAAATTCTTGAGTTTGCTATTGGATCTTTAGAGTAATGCATCTACTAAGCATGAGATATTCTCATAGCCCAAGTATGCATCTGTGAGAAAGTATCATGTTAATAACTACCTCAAAAGCATTTAAGGTCTCAACTTTCTCAAAGACAAATCAAGTGTCATATAAGCATAAGAAGACTCGTGACAGAAAAGAGAAGGTTCGCACCAATCATAGAATTCTAATCAGGAAAATGTTCATCAAATTTCTGAGGAAGTTCATCAGAATATTCGAGAGAAGGTTCAAGAGAAAATTCGTAAAAAGGCTCAACTGGGAAGAGAAGATTCTGACTTAAGTTCCCAAGCAGTTGAGAAAGTGGAAGTTCCTTTCTCAACAGAAGAAGAATGACTACTCAGGATGAGTAAGTGAAAATAACTGAAACAAGTCCATATTCATTTAGAGATCACATGGAATAGAAGGTTGAAGACAGTACGATGAAGTACATACCAAGTGATTGCCTCTGCTTCAGTTTTGAGAAAGTTCAGCAGAAGGAAGTTCATTCCGCACGTCGCAAAGTTCGCATTTGAGAAAGTTCAGCAGAAGGAAGTTCATTCTTCCCATTGCAGATTGACACAAAAGTTTGCGCAACAGTACACGTGACTGACACGTTGGAATCTACGCTACAACGTACTTCCTGACACAAAAGCAGAACTGTCTGTAGAAGAGAGAGAAAGCTCCCCAACGGTCACCAAACTTTCACAATGGTTATAAATGAAGGAAAAGTATAAAAGAGAGCTCAGAAGGTCATTTGAATGTGTAAGAGTGGGTTTACACCGAGCTTTAACAGATTTGCACCATCTCCATCTTTCTCCACCCTGCCTTAAACTTTCTCTCACGAGAGGAAGTTTGGAGGAAGTTTACTGCAGAAGCATGTTCAGCTTATTCTTTCAAAGCACATATACTCCATGAGTGTTCTTCAGCTGAAATGCATCACAATCAAAGAGGAAGAGAGATAAACACAAGCCTTATCCAGATTCACTTTTGCTCTTTTTTATTCCCCTCTTTCACACTCTTTTGTATATGTTCTTTACACCTTGGGATATCTTTGAGAGTGTGTTTAGCTTGTTCATTATTTAATACTCAATTAGTAAAGTGTAATCAAGCAATGACAGATCCCACAAACTAAACCTTGTACTTATGTACCTTGTTTCGTTCTCCCAAGCTACCTAGTGGGTGAGTATTGGTGAGAAGCTTCAGGGGAAATACTTGTTAAACTTAAGAAGAGTTTCTCAAGTGACTTCAGTAGGTAGAGCTATAGAAAACTTCCATGTAGAGCCTAAAGAGGCTTGAAGAAAGAATACTAGCTTCTATGAAGGAAGGCAGCTTGGAGAATCTGTTAAAAAGAATACTGCAACTTGTACTGTTTCGTGGGAATAGTGGAAAAACTCACCATGGGTGAGGAGTGAATGTAGCCTAAGTTGGGTGAACCACTATAAATATGTTGTGCAATATTCTCCTTCCTTTTCTCTGCATACTTACTTCCTATTCATTCTGTATCATTCTCTAATAAGTACTTAACTGAGTGATGCTTAAAATAGAACTTCCTCACGTTTATTCATACTGCACAGTACTTGCTCTCACCTGCTATTTTCTCAATAAGAGAAAGTTGAATAAAACTGTATTGTATTCATATAACTTGTGTTCTGCTTTAAAGCTCATGTCTATCTTTAGAAGCTTCTATTTACAGTGTGTTTATCATTAGAAGCTTCTGTTATTGAACACTTTGTCCTTAACGTGCAAACTTACTCATGAATGTGTTTTGCGCTGATTATCAATCTTTCTCTGAAATATCTTTAGATAATCTGATTAGCTTTTAACTCTCTCACATCATAAAACTCACTCTGAATAGAATTTAATTTGCAGAAGGAAGTTCACTGCATAGAACCTACTCAGGGATCCAAGAAAGTTCACTACCTTGAACTTTCTTAAGTAGAGCGTATTCAGTAAAACTTTTTCATGCCAGCATGAGTATATTAACTAGAGGAGGTTCACTCAGCATATCACTGCATGACTCATTTTACATTGAACCTACTCTTCTAAGAGGACATTCATTAAAGATATCTTATGAAACATGTGCATCTATGAGAATGATCATTAAAATTGCTTTACGCTAACTGTCTCATCTCCAAGTAACAACTTGAGAGGATGTTCTCAAAGTTTCAGGATAGCAATTTTAAATGGGTTACAATTCTACCCCCTTTCTTGTAACTCTCTATGTCACCTTCAAATGGTATCAGAGCGAGGCCTCTTGGGTTGAACACACTTAACTGTGTGAGAGGAAAAGATCTGGAGGAAGTGATGGCCAACCACGATGCGGCAAAACATGTTTCAGAAGGATGATTTTCAAGTGACCTTCAACCTCGAGAAAGTTCTTAGAAAGAAATTGGAGAAAGTTCGAGGTGAGAACGTTCCTAAAAAGGAACTATCTCAAAAGGATCATCCTGAGAAGGAACAATCCTGAAAAGGATCAATTGGAGAAAGTTCAGAATAAACAAGTAGATGCTTATGGCTAAGCTTGAATATACATTTGAAGATAGAGAAAGGAAAAGGTAAAGAAGGCCTTGGAGAATAATCTTGATGAGGTATGATTCATGAACCATCTTATAAAAGAGCTTATGATTTATCTTGACTTATTTTATCTTGCTCTTAAAATAGATTATCATCCTCAATCATTGCACTTTGAGCTTATTCAAGATTTTGAGAGATCAACCTTTATGAATCAAACTCATTTATGTTTGTCCTTAATAAGGAAGATGTATTTTGAAAAAGCAAACTAAATGAGATATTATCAAGTAGAGTTTATCAATAGCACCATACTTTTAGAAAATCATTTGAAAATCAAATGTGTGCCTATGACTAAACCATACTTGGCTTTAGAAGCTATAAAAACGAAAACACTATAATGACGTCTATTTTCATGCATCTAAAGGCTAAGAAAATATGCTCTTATTGTAACATCTTGGTTATATGACCTTATATAATGTTACCATAGAAACAAATCTTCTAAGAAGGGGCATAATACTAACCCTCAAGGACCCAACGAGAATGGGTACCAAAATCATGTTCATGTATATGTAGGAGTATTTGTTACATGATAAGAAGAAAAAGCAATGCCACTTGAGAGTTAATGGTAAGTGACTAAAACCAACTCAAAGTAAGATCAGTACATGCTCAAAAAGGAAGAAAAACAGGCTGAAGAAACTGTTCTCGAAATGGAACAAATTGAAGAAAAGGAAGTTCGGAGTGCACTGCCAGTGCTACCTCTTAGAGAGAGTCATCGCACTCTGCGAAAACGATGGCAACGGATAAAGAAAATTTTACAAAATTTCTCTTGAGGTGGTTGGTCTTCATATTAACTCTCTATTTAGGGTCGATCAATCGTATGCCAGATGGGTCTTCCAATGCTCACTAAGAAAGAGGAAGTTCTTACAAAGGGATCAATTCCTGAGTCAGATGTCCCCAAACAAAAAGATTCTGAGATCTAAGACCCAAAAAATAGGCTTCAATCTATAGATACAGAGAAACTCCTAAAGGACATACACGAGAACCTTCTTAGAAGAAAGATGAACAGATAGATGCTCTCTCGAATGTAGAGGTGGAGCTAAAAAATGTAGATATGAGAAGGATTATGTCTTTGGTGCCATAACTGAGAGAATGTACATAAATACTACGAGATGAAGGATGAATCTGAGATAAGCATGTTGGAAGGACTAAAATCCTTCTCTGAACTTAAATATGAAATCTAAGAAGATTGAGAAAGTTCTTGAGAAAGTTGTGAAGCTATCTCAGGGGGAGCATGGTAATGATCATCTGAGTGAGAAGGTTCAGAAAGATGATGTTAGGTTCTGAGACACAAAACCTACTCTTTGTGAGAAAACTCCAAAAATGAAGATATCTTCCGAGAAGACTCCTCAAGAATGATATGAAAAGGACCATGAGCAAGCAAAAGTAACCATTGCCCTGAACCGTCTCAAGATCTAAGGCCAATATGCATAAAAGGAAGATCCAAAAATGGAACAAGTGGTTGAAAAGGAAGTTCCAAAAATTGAACTCATGGCTGACAAGGAGGTTTCAAAAATGGAACTTGCCACTGAAAAAGAGGTTGCTGAGACTGAACAAGCGGTTGAAGTCGAAGCTCTTGCTAAAGAAAAAAATGAGCTGAAATGACTGTCCTCATCAATAAATCAACGTTTTCAAGCACTGTGAAATGGGCTACATAGTGGAATATGAGTAGATACTGCAAAATTCTTTGAGAATGGTATTATCAAGTGAAATCTCAAGTGAAGAAGGTTACTAAAAGGAGGTACATCTATGTTGGAACCTAAACGATTGAGAAGTTTAGACCCTCATTAATTTTGATGATAACAAAGTATTTTCAAGAGAACAATTTATCTTCTGACATATCTTTGAGTGTACAGGTATCAAAGCTTCATATATATGTACAAAACACTAAAGAAAAGAGAATAAAATTTATAAAAGAATTGAATACACTCCACCAATGTCAGCGTCCGAACTCACTCCAGCGTCTTGCTAACAGCGAGCGTCCAGTAGTGTTACTCTTTGACACGTGGAATACTCTATTGCTGCGAAAGGCCCGTCTCCTGCTCCGGCGAGCGTCTAATCTCTTTAATGAAGCACGTGATGATCACGTTTTTGCTCTTATCCTCAGAATGTTCTGGAACGGAATTCGAATTTGATTTTATGTGCTCATTTTGATGTACGAGGAAGCAAAGGTGACACCTTTAGCAAAAGACAAAAATCGTACAAAGCAATTGTGAAAAGCAGATAGTACGAAAACGGTAATATGTACTATTCTGATATTCTGTGGAAAGGAAGAAAAAGACTACATTTCAAATTACCTCACTCAATGAAAAGGAGCTATGTTTTTACTGCAAACGGTAATATCCCTGGAGACTCCTATAAATACCCCAAGGTATTCATTGAAGAGTTGTTGGAAAAACTGTGAAGAAACTTCATTCTGAAAGCAATATTACTCAAGTGAGCAATCAAGCTTCGTGCCAAATTTCTGGACTACAAAGAACTGAACTCAGCGTCTTATACTTTCTTTTAGAAAGCTACTTTGTTTTGAGCTTAATCTTTTCATCCTCTCTGTGAGAGTTATTTGATAGTATTCAAAAGTATATTCTTTTTTGTAAACTGTTTTTGGCCTAGTTAAGGCTTTGTTCCTCAAAGGCTCGACTGCACTGAGTTGTTTTGAGAAGTTGAGAGTATTGTCAAGTTTGTGACAGTAGAATACTCTTGAGGAAATTGTAATAAGTTGATTATAGTGGAAAATCCTTCAGGAACGAAGGGACTAGACATAGCTACCAGTTGGTAGTGAACTAGTATAAATTTCTGTGTCTCTTGCTTTGCTGCTTTACATTTATCTTTATCTTGCTCAGTAAAACAAGTTTTTTATACACGGTTTATTTCCTGCATCCGGTTAGTCTCTCAGCGCCCGATAAACAAACAGCTTTGATAAATCTGTATTCTTAGTGCTTTTAACGTATAGTTTGCAAAAAGTTTTTGGACACAATTCAACCCCCTTCTTGTGTTCACGTTCAGTCTAAACTCAAAATTTTAACCTCGTTTTAGTATATCTGAATTTTGAGTTGCAACAACATTATGTGATTAATTGGCTTGCATTGAAATTAGTAATACATGATAGATGCTTGATTGCATGTAACTTTAATGCTTGATTGTGAACATCATTATGTTGGAGAAAGTTCTGAGATCGTTCTCAAAGAATGTTGTGACTAAATATGTTTATGTTGAATCCTCACTTAAACGAAGTTTGTTCCACAACATTTGATTCTCAACATTATCATACTGTTTTAATTATTATATACATATTTGGATGTATGATTTGATGTTTTAAATCATTGCTTACAGTTTCTATGCTTGGAGATTTCATAGTAAATGAGAAATATTTTAAGTGTTCTCTAAAAGTGTTAGACAAAGTGTTGTCTTGTTATGTGTCATTTTATGTATGATTAATTGTGTCTCAACTACTGCACAAGATTCACTTCCTGTTTATCATGTTAAATATTCAAGAATATAAAATGGGTGCAAATAGATTGACATCATTCTATGCAAATTAATCTCTTGAAGGAAAGCTTTCAAATACATTAGTATATGCTAATTGTATTATGGTTTAAGTTCTGGTATGTGCTTGTTAAGGACATGTTCTTAATTGTTTAACAAATCCTTTAAATATGGATTTAACCTCTTAAGTGTGGAGCATGGCGGACTTAAGAATTAGAGCTATAAAAAGGACAAAAACTCAATATTGGTTCATTAAATCTAAATCAAATGATAGTCCTTGCTTAAGTCTAATTTGTGGTACATATTTTATGTCACCTTTAATTGGTCGTTTCATGTCACATGTGCATAAGCTTAGTATGGTTAATTGTGAATTTCAATTGAATTCAAGTTGATGATTTTAATTGAGAGATGAGGATGTTGTGTCTTTGATGATCCTAAGTGGTTAGATGAGTTGAAATTAGCTTTAAAGTGATGTTAAGGATGGATTATGAGTTAGATTAAGGAGGAATAGGAAGAAGGATTCAAGATTGGGTGTTAGAATCAAGTTTTTCTGATTTTTCAGCAGTGGGAATCGATTCCCACAAGCCAGGAATCGATTCATAGAGTTTTAATCCTCTAGGCCTCGAAGTGTGAATCGATTCACCACCCTGTGAATCGATTCAGGCAAAGACAACCTCCTGGGACTCGAATGGTGAATCGATTCATTCACTTAAATTTGCAGCAGACACTTTTTGCCTGTGTGAATCGATTCACACATATCATGTGAACCGATTCACTGCCTTATAAAAGCAGAAAACGCAACAAATGAAGGACATAATGCGAATTGAGAAAGAGGAATAGAGAGGGGCGATTTTGAGAGGAGAAAAAGAGGGAAACACTAGGGTTTCTTAAATCCTATGAGAAATTGAAGGATTCTTGCTAGATTTCACCAAATCCTAGCTTGAATCAAAGTTGCAAGGTTGAGATTTGAGTGATTTTGGAGATTTAGGGTTGAACCCTAAAAGAAGAAGAAGAAGAAGAAGAAGATGAAGAAGAAGAACGTGAAGAAGGAAGAGAAAGGAGGCTGAGCTTCAACTCTTTTAGCTCGAATCATTGGAGTTGTTTGTGAGTTCTCCCTTCTCTTAAGTGATGGGCACCTGTAAGTCCTACATTAGGATTTTCTCATCTAAGAAGCTTGAGAACCTTTGGGTTCAAAGTTAGGGTTTCGTAAACCCCTTTGATTTAAATCTTGTTATTATGATTATGTAGTGGGTTTGACTGAAAGAGGTTGGATGGCTGCCTCCAACCCCCCACAAATGTATGTTTATGTTTATGTTTGCCTCTTTGACAGTTCCATGTGTTGGGTTCAAAAACCCTTTTGATATGTGGTTTTAATGACAACAAACCTTATGAACTAAATCTTAAGTATTATGAATGGTGATCTACTGATGTTTGCACTTGAGAATGTTTAAATGCAGGAAGTTACTCAGACCATCAAGTGTGTATAGTCTACTCAACAACTAAAGAATCAGAGTAGCATCAGAAGATTACAACAGTAATATTACAAGCTTCATTGAGACATCATAAGCTTACTACTAAGTCACAAGTGATTTGTATGAGAAAGTTCACAAGAGAGAAGAAGAGAGAAGACTCATAAATAAGAAGAGAAAGTTCCTGACAAGAGAAAGTTCTTGAGATTGCTGATGGATCTTTTAAGTAGTGTAACTACTAAGCATGAGATATTCTCACTGCTCAAATATGCATCTGTGAGAAAGTATCAACTCATGACTACTCAAAAGCATTTAAGGTCTCAACTCTCTCAAAGACAAATCAAGTGTCATACAAGCGTAAGAAGACTCATGATAGAAAAGAGAAGGTTCGCACCAATAACAGAATTCCAATCAAGAGAAAGTTCGAGAACATTCAGGAAAGTTCATCAGAATATTCAAAGAGAAGGTTCGTGAGAAAGTTCAAGCTAAAACCATTTGACAAATAAAATACACTCCGGCTTGTCTTCAGAACGTTCGCCAAGCAGCGAAAGAAAGTTAAATATACTTTCTATTATAAAGATCTCAGGAATATAAAGTTGGACTCACTGCATCACGCTCATATACTTTCTGAAATATCACATTGAAAATTCTGATCAAGTCCAGTATAAGGATGAAGACTATTCTGTGAACATCCCTAAATCAGAATAGAAAATTTGGAATAGAAGGTTGAAGACAGTACGATGAGGTACATACCAAGTGATCATCTCTGTTTTAGTTTTGTGAAAGTTCAGCAGAAAGAAGTTCACTCTGTTCAGAAAGTTCAGCAGAAGAAAGTTCATTATGTTCAGAAAGTTCAGCAGAAGGAAGTTCATTCTGTTCGTCATAAAGTTCGCATGAAAGAAAGTTCAGCAGAAGGAAGTTTATTCTACTCATCGCAAACTGACACGTTGGAATCTGCTGTCCTGACACAAAAGCAAAACTGTCTATAGAAGAGAGAGAAACTCCCCAACGGTCACCAAACTTTCTAACGGTCATAAATGAAGGAAAAAATATAAAAGGGAACTTAGAAGGTCATTTGAAGGAGTGAGAGTGGGTTTATACTGAGCTTCAACAGATTTACTTCATCCCTGTCCTTTGTCCACCCTACCTCAAACTTTCTATCACGAGATCAGAAAGTTTGTAAAAAGTTTACTGCAAGTTCTCTGCGATAGAAAGTTTACTGTAGAAGCATCTTCAGCTTATTTCTTCAAAGTGCATCCACTCTATGAGTGTTCTTCAGCTGAAATGCATCACAGTCAAAGAGGAATAGATATAAACACAAGCCCTATCAAGATTCATCTTTGCTCTCCTTTGTTCCCCTCTTTCACACTCTTTTGTATATGTTCTATACACCTCGGGATTATCTTTAAGAGTATTGTAGCTTGTATTTACACTTTTGTGTAAACTTCTTTTCAAGTTACTTTTATCCTACAAGCCAGAACCTTTGTAAAAGTACCTTGTTCTCTTCTTCCAAGCTACCTAGGGTGAGTGTTGGTGAGAAGCTTCAGGGAAATGCTTGTTAAACAAGAAATACTACAGTAGGCAGAGCTGTACAAGAAATACTGCCATGGAGAGCCTGAAGAGGCTCGAAGAAAGAATACTAGCTTCTTGACTAAGCTATTGCGGTAGTGTCAATGGGAAGGCAGCTTGGAGAAGCTATGGAAAGAATACTCAACTTGTACTACTTCTTAGTGGAAAATCTCACTGTGGGTGAGGAGTGGATGTAGCCCATGTTATTTGTGAACCACTATAAAAATATGATGTGCAATATTCTCCTCTCTTATCTCTGCATACTTTACTTTCTGTTCATACTACATCTTTCTCGAATAAGCAATCAACTGTCTGATGTTTAAAACAAAACTTTCCAACGACTGTACAATACTCTATCTTACATGCCATTTTCTTTATAAGAGAAAGTTCAATAAAACTGTATTGTGTTCATATAACTTGTGTTATGTTTTAAAACTCATGTCTATCTTTAGAAGCTTCTGTTTACACTGTGTTTATCATTAGAAGCTTTTGTTGTTGAACACTTTGTTCTTATCTTACAAACTTACTCATGAACGTGTTTTGCACCGATTATCAATCTTTCTCTGAAATATCTTTAGAAAATATGATTAGCTTTCAACTCTCTCTAAATGACCATGTTTTATTGAAAGCTAAATGTTGCAAATATAGCAAAACGTTTTTATGCATAACATCACATAAAACTAATTTTGCATAAAACTTATTCTATGAGAGAAAGTTCACTGCGTGTAACCTTCTAATGTAGGTTCACTGCTTGGAACCTTCTAACGTAGAAAATGTTTGTAAAACTGTTTTATGTCAACATGAATACATTTATTGGAGGAGGTTCACGTGACACATCACTGCACAAATCATTTTGTATTGAACCTTTAGATCTAAGAGGACATTCATTTAAAGTGTTCTATGAAACATGTGCATATAGTAGAACGTTCTGAAACATTACTTTATACTAATCAACTCATCTCCAAGTATCATCTTGAGAGAACGTCTAAAAGTTTTCCGGTTAAAATTATTAAAGGTCAGAAATTTTCAAAGGGTCACAATCCAACCCCCTTTATTGTGACTCTCTGTGTTACCTTCACCATGGAGCTTCAAAGGGAAGAGTTTGGTCTATTGATGGTTAGACTTAAGTATTGTTAATGATTTCTTTATAATCTTGAAATGTCTTGGTTGTGGAAATTGTTAAAGAAGCATTATTGTAGAAAGTTCCTTGAATAGTTAAGTAATGATGAGGGTTGATAATCCTAGTTAGCTAAGTAACATTTTTAAACATGCATTAAAGAATTAAAGATATGATAAAAGTCACTTAAAGTCCATGGAAAAACTCCTCTATTTATAGGAGAAGATCAGTTTGGTTAGCTTCGTGGGACGCCACTTGGACGGTTAAGACGTCTAACCACCTTACCGAAAGCATGTGAATGGACCAAAGCACATGACAACAACCCAATGACACAAAGCAAAGACGGACTAAATGTCCATAATTAAAAAGATGCATTGCATAGTCACATATTATCCATTTTCTTGTGAATTGTATAATAGGTGGAGTGATGGTGAGGAGTCGAGGGGAGAGCTCACTGAGATTTTTATCTCACCCCGTCATTTTATTTATTTATTTCAGATACGCAGGTTGAAAAAGAAGACTGAAGGGGCTTGAATGCCTATGGCTACGTTTATTTTGTAGTTTTTGATTATGTAACACTCTAGGTATTTGATGCAAAAAGACAATATATTTGTATTAAATCCTTTGAAGGTTATGTAATTAGGATAAAGAACCTCGTATAATTTAAACTTGATGTATGGTGAAAGTTTAAATTCTCTTGGGATGACTGTATCTAATGTTAACTATCTTACTTTCAAGTATTTTGAACGTATGGTGTTACACCCATTCCTAGAGAAAAGTGGGAAGATGAGCACAAGAAAGCCTATCAACTAAATCATGAGGCAAGATATTTTCTTAACTGTGCCATTTCTAAGAAAGAGTATGAGATATGTGGGAAGAATGAAACTGCCAAGGAAATTTGGGACTCATTGGCCTTGGCCTATGAAGGTACTTCCCAGGTGCAAGAAACCAAGGCTAACACCTTAGTTAGACAATACGAACTCTTCAAGATGGAAGAGGGAGAAGACATTAAAACTATGTTTGGAAGATTTCAAACATTAGTTCACGGTCTAAAAGTTCTTAAGAAAAGCTACACAACTGCTGATCACATGAAGAAAATCTTAAGAAACCTGTCAAAGAAGTGGAGACCTAAGGTCAGACTATTCAAGAAGCCAAGGACCTAAATGCCTTGCGACTTGAAGATCTTCTAAGTTCCTTGAGAGCTCATGAGCTTGAGCTAAATGAAGAAGAACCTCCCAAGAAATCAAAATCTATAACTTTGAAATCTACAAGCAAAGCATCCTCCTCCAAATCTCTTCAAGCTGAACTAGAAACAGACGAAGCATCGTCTGATGAGAGTGGTGGAGATACAGATGAGGAAATTTCCTTAATTTCAAGGAAAATTCAACGCATGTGGAAAAACAAAGGAAGGTTCAAGAAGCAGTTCCACACGAAAGACTCAGGGGATAAGAAGGACTACAAAGACCAAAGTCAAGTTACTTGCCACGATTGCAAAAAGCCAGTACATTTCAATTCTGAACGTCCACAATTTGAGAAAGAGAAACCAAGGAAAGGTGGTTTCAAAGGCAAGAAGAAAAATGGTCTCATGGCAACATGGGATGATTCTGATTCGTCATCGTCTGATGATGATGATGAGGAGCAAGCCAACATGGCTCTAATGGCTACCATAGTGTCAGACAGTAAAGGTGAAGAAAAAGATGAAGAGGTAGATTCTAACTTATCTTCTGATATTCAAATAGCTTTTGATGAGCTCTTAGTTGAGTCTTCTAAGCTCAACATTGAGTATAGAGCCTTGAAAAAGAAATTCTCAAAACTTTCAAAAGAATTTTTAATACTCAATGAGGAGAATGAGAAGCTCAAAGCTGAAAATTACCGTTTGGTGAATGACAGCTCTAAGAATGAAGAAAAGATTGAATGCAACTCTTCAAAATATGAAGAGGGATTTCAAAGATTTCTTGCTGAGTGTGTGACATGAAGCAAACAAGCATCTATGATTTGGGGCGTAAGCCAAAATGGTAAGAAGGGTCTTGGTTACAAACCAGAGGAACCCACCTTTCAAAACACAAATTTGAAACCCAAAAATACCAACAATCATAGTGACTATCTGCTTTGTCCTTTCTGCAATAAGAAAAGACACATTAGAAGTACTTGTTATGAATTGAAAAATAAGAAAGACAAGTTTTCTTCTAGAACTAACAAAAGAGGACCCAAAAATATTTGGGTACCTAAGGACAAGATTGTATATGTTACAGATTTGCTTAGCAATAGAGTTGAAACACTAATCCTGGTACTTGGGCAGTGGGTGCTCACGTCACATGACGGGAGAAAGGCGTATGTTCCATGAACTCCAACTTAAAGAGAGTGGAAAAGTAGGTTTCAGAGGAAACGAGAAAAGTAAAATCATTGGAAGTGGAAGAATTAGTGAGAAATTTTTACCTTCTATTGATAACGTTTTACTTGTTGACGACCTAAAGCATAATCTACTAAGTGTAAGTCAATTATGCGATAGTGATTATGATGTTGGCTTTAGTGATAATGCCTGAATAGTCAAGAGCAAGAAAGATGGCTCCATTTTCTTTAAAGCAAAGAGAAAGAACAATATTTATAAAATTAAACTTTCTGCGTTGGCAAATCAAAATGTGAAATGCTTTTTGTCAGTTGATGAAGAACAATGGACTTGGCACAAAAGATTGGGACATGCCAGCTTGAGGTTAATCTCAAAGCTTAACAAGAAGGAACTTGTTAGAGGCTTACCAAATCTTAAGTATCAATCTGATGCTCTTTGTGAAGCATGCCAAAAAGGAAAACAAACAAAATCTTCTTTTGAATCCAAAAATATTTTTTCCATCTCAAGACCACTTGAGCTTTTGTGTTTAGATTTATTTGGTCCAACCAAAATTATATCCTTGTCTAGAAAGAAATATGGTCTTGTAATTGTTGATGACTATACTAGATGGACATGGGTAAAATTCCTTGCACACAAGGATGAGTCATTTACAATGTTTTATGTTTTCTGCAAATAAGTGCAAAATGAAAAAGGTTTTTGTATTACAACAATTAAAAGTGATCATGGTGGAGAATGTGAAAATGAATTATTTCAAAACTTTTGTGAAAAGAATGACATCTCTCACCAATTTGGGTGTGACTGCTTTGTTCCCAATACAAAGAACAGTCTTGAAAAATTTGATTCAAAATCACACAAAGCTATCTTTTTGGGATATTCTGAACGCTCTAAAGCTTACAGAGTATACAACAAAGAAACATTAATTGTTGATGAGTCAATGCATGTGAGATTTGATGATAAGAAGCCTGACAATGAAACGTCAGAGCTAGATGAGATCTTTGCAGATATACAGATAAGCAAAGAAATAGATGATGGTGTTGTAACAGCCCAGATTTTTCATCCTTCAAGATTAGGATATGTTTTAGGGTATTAGAACATGCTTATAGTTGCTTGGGATGGATTTTATATGCTTTACCATTCTTTCAGCCGACTGAGTATCTAGATGTACCTTTATTCCTATGTTTAGTTATTTCAGTTACCGTATTCCCCTTTTTCGAACCCCTTAACAACTCAATTGGATTTAAGTCCCTTCAATAAAGTTGTAGTGTTATCTCTTATCTTTTAGTTGGCTTTAGTTCGACTCGATTTTGATACCTACAACTCTAGATATGCTCTCTGGAGTCAACACAACGCAAGCATAACACTTAGAAATATTATAGTATATTTCAACTGCATGTTTGATCCTGTTAGAGTCCGAATTTGGGTAAGCCTATTAGAGAGAAATTTGTAGGAAATTCTCTTAGCTTTCCAACGACACCAATAACGTCTCAATCAGACATCTGTAGCTCCAGATACAGCCAAAATAGTGATGCAGTAGCGCTGAGCGCCCAGACTCAAGCGCAGTCGCCCGGGGATCACCGAGAGCCTGCGCCAGGCGCCCATTCCAAGCGCCAGGCGCCTGCTGACAGGTGATTTCTGCACGTTTTTGCGCATTTTGTTGCATTTTTGGCACATGTAATCCGACCCATTGGACCCAAACTCGACCCAATTCACTAAGATTACATGTTAGGGTTACAAACCAACCACTAAGCCTCAGTTTTGAACCCTAATCACGTTTGAAAACCTCTCACCAAAGATCAACCCTCACTTCTCCATTCTCTCTATTTTTCTGCACTTGGTGAGTTTCAACCTTACTCTTGGGACTGAAGAACCATTCTTGGGGCTTTGCTCTACCAACATCCTTCATCATTCTTGGAGGGCTTGGGTTTAAGGTAATGCCTCTAATCTAAGTTTCAGTTTATGATCGCTGTTAGGGTTCCAAACATTAGTTTTCTCACTTCTCATCACCTATCCTTGTGTTTTTTTATGGAGAATGCCACGAAGGGAGAGGAAAAGCTTGGAGTTCACATACCCTATCTAGAGCACGAAATTCTAAGAGGTAAGGGGGTAGTTTAATGCTCATGTAGTGGGTTTATGGAATGCGAATGAACAATAGGGATGTCCCAAGATCCCTAAGCCTCGCGCGGTTACCATGAGAGAGTACCGTCACCATGGTGACGAGAAAATCAATCTAAACCAGTAAATTGATGTTTAAATATGTTCCTTATTGATTTTATGATATTATATTGTGGTTGGATGCTGTGGTTGCGGTTGATGGTTGACTCATTGATGTTTGGTGGTTGAAGTGCATGATTTTATGCTTCTTTTGGTGTTTGAAACATGATGCAAATTCCTTGTTGTTAACACCTATGATCTTATGTTATCTGTTGATGTTTGCAACATGCTATGATTTCCTTGTTGAGAGATTGGTGTCTAAGTGATGAACATGCTGTCTTGAGATTGTGTATTTGTGCATGATTTTATGCTTCTTTTGGTGTTTGAAACATGATGCAAATTCCTTGTTATTAACACCTATGATCATATGTTATCTGTTGATGTTTGCAACATGCTGTGACTTCCTTGTTGAGAGATTGGTGTCTAAGTGATGAACATGCTCTTTAGAGTTTGCTACTTCATGTCTTGAGATTGAGTATTTGTGCATGATTGATTTGCTAGTTAGTGCAAAATATTGTTTGAAGTAGTGGTGTTGGTTCTAATAAATTATGCAGAAAATTGGAATAAGGGTAATAGGTTTAAAGGTTAAAATCTAGATGAAATGTACTAAATAAATGGTAGGCAGTTTTGGTGATTTCTTGATGTTGTTATTATAGCCTTAAGTGTTTAATAAAAGAGTAGTAGGAAGGATATAAAATCTATTATGCAGAATTCTCTGTAAGAATTCTAAGTGTTGGGTTGATTGGGTTTAAGGTCTCATGTTTTGAATTTTATAATTCCATAAAAGATAGGTGTGGTTCTAAGGACTCTGGATTAGTGTCAAGTATGAATTATAGGACATAACTTGATGCCAACGATCCCCCAGCGTGGAAATCACACGACGGAAGGTTTTGGGACGGAAGTGGCGCCAGCGCCCACTGTCATCGGCGCCAGCGCGCCTGCAGGCAACGCGTGTATCTCTAATATCCTGCCATTTCTCACGTGTTAGTCTATATCCTATGAACTATATTAGATGTCCAAAACTTGCCAATGGTAACTAGAGAATGGTTAGCATGATAAGACTTGGATGAGATAATTATTTAATTAAATGATTGAGTTAAGTATTTTGCGTTTGAAACTTAGTTAGCTAAGTAGGATGATTGTTATTATGTTGCTGGTTAAAAGGGGTTCGTCAACGTACTGACTGGTTAGTTTTGCTGCTGTTGTATGTATTTTGTTGACACTTGGCTGATTGTTCTTGTATCATGAGTGTCTCATTGATGCCGTTATTATTATTCTATAGAGGATATTGCGATAGAAGTTGTTATTGTTAGACACCGCATTTGATCATGTTCATGCATCCTGGTGTCGGCATTGTTGTTGTTGCTAGTAGGGCGTATCGGGCAAGGTATCCCATGTCGGGCGAGGTTTCCCGGTCCTACGGTTAAAAAGGGCGAATCGGGCAAGGTATCCCGTGACAGGCGAGGTTTCCCGATCCTACGGTTAAAAAGGGCGAATCGGGCAAGGTATCCCGTGACGGGCGAGGTTTCCCGGTCCTACGGTTAATGGGGCGAATCGGGCAAGGTATCCCGTGACGGGCGTGGTATCCCGGTCCTGTTGTTATTGGGGCATGACGGACATGGCATTCCGAAACGGGCAAGGTATCCCGGCCTCGTTATAAATGGATCCACATGCATATAGTTATGGTCCTAGAGTTGCATCATTATGATGATAATATGCCTGGTTGTGCATATGTCGTGATGTTATTCTAATGTTGTGGTTGATGTTGTAGCCTGTGGTGTTTGGACGGTTGTTGTTATTATGTGTTGTTGTAGGTACAATGTTGATGTTAGGAGTTATTCAGTTTATGCGCATTGTTCATTTAGTTCCTTTACCTTAAAGTGCTACTTGAGTGCATGATTTCTAACCCCTTTGTTGTGGCTATGCATACACCATTGTGTATGTGTAGACAATGAAGCTGCAGGTGTTGATGAAGATGTGATCGAGGAGCAATCGTTGGGAGCCCTCGTTTAGTTAGGATTTGATGGCTTCGTTATTGAATAAATGTTTTATTTCCGATGTAATATGTAAGGGTCAGCTCTGAATATTGTGACATCGGGAAC
This sequence comes from Calophaca sinica, assembly GCA_037113605.1. Classification (NCBI taxonomy): domain Eukaryota; kingdom Viridiplantae; phylum Streptophyta; class Magnoliopsida; order Fabales; family Fabaceae; genus Calophaca; species Calophaca sinica. The sequence continues at coordinate 70,923,764 of CM073730.1, forward strand.
TTGGGTTATTTTCATTATTTGTATTTCATACTCATTTTCTATTTCCGCATGTTGTGAACGTGACAACTCTATTTCGTTTGAAATGAAAGTTTTATCCGAATGAATATTTGTTTTTTTTATTTTGTGTTATTTTCTTCTTACATTGCTAAAATGCCATGACGGGGTAGAGGGTGTCACAGGTGTCACAGGTGCTGACTCTGATTCTGCGTCTGGTGACAAGACTCAAGAAGAGATAACAGTAGACTGGAAGTTTGTAACATGCGTATTTTTACGATGCGTTAATTAGCGCTATTTAGTGTATTTTGTCGTATTTACGCTATAATAAAGCAATTCTTGTTCTCTAAGAAAGTGTATTAATTAAATTAAGATCAAATTATATTTGAGAGTTAATATTTTATATTAACCCATGGTTCGAATATCGTCGAAAAATTCTAACGAAGTTTCGTCGCGTTTCAAATCACCAGGCAGTTTCTGCCGCAGATAAAATTTTAAATGAACCCCGATTTCGATGAAAATCGAAACGTAACTTGTCATGATTATTTTTGAGTGTTTGATATTGTTTTTACTATTTATAATTAAATATTATAACGCGATGAATTAATTTCTCGCTAAATTAATTTTCGCGAGTTTATCGGTAACGCGGGTTTTTCGACGCCGTGTTTTAACAACCCCTAGACTCTAGGATTAGTGGATAATCATGAGAGATATGAGATTAGATGGGTAAAATTAGATGATGTGATTAGCATCTCATAAAGTTGCTAGGTGTCATTAGTTGTGTGATTAATTTGAAAATCCCTTTTATTAAACTATTCTTATTAACTATGTTTTTTTTTTAAAAAAAAATGAAAGAAGGGCTATATGCAGCCCCTCATTCTCGTGACCCTCCCTCATCACTCTCATTTCATCTTCTTCATTTCCTCTTCTTGAGAGAGAAAAGGGTTTCAATGTTCCATGGCTTCCAACCTTCCATTTCTTGAGTTTTTGGTTTCCAACCTCCACCAAACTTGCTCCTAATTCTTCTTCCACTTCATCATCTCCATCCCAACCATCTAAGTAAGTGGAAAACCCATTTTCTTCCTCCCTTGAACAGCCCCAAACAGGGGCCCCCTCCCCTTTTTCTTGTTTTGTGATTTTTCTTGTTTCTAGTCTTAATTTCTTGCTTGTTTTGTGTTGTTTGTTGATTGATGATGATCAAGAGGAGATGAAACACTCTCACCCCTTTCTTTGAGCTCTAGAGCAAAAACCCTAAGTGGTGGAAAGAGGGAAATTGTGTGATCCTCACTTGAATCAAGTAATTAGAGGTTTAATTGAATTATTGGAAGTTGTTTGATCATTGTTGAGTAGTAGTTTTGTCATTGGCATGCTTAACTTGTTATTTAAGGGTTGGTAACTATTCTTTAAGTAGGTAAAATGTAGATTTTAATTGTTGAACCATGTGTTTAATTGATTAATAACATGCCTTGAGTGATTTAATTGTTATTGGATTGATTATGCATGAGTTAGTAGAGAGTTAGTTTAGGTTTTGTGAAAAAAAATGATTCTTGAAGGACTAATATGGCATGTAAAATTTAATTGACTTGTTCTTGATTAATTAGCTTCATCATGAGCATGATTTAAAAATGTTTTGGACAAAGGTTTGGAAACTTGCAAATTTTTGGGAGTGAAAGGGAGTAAGGGCCGCGAGCCCTAGTTGGAAATTAGGAGAGGAAAACTATTTTGTAACTTTCTCCTAATTGGTTTTGGAAATTAATTTTGAAATGAAATTGATTTGGATCTTGTTCTTGAGTTATTAGCATTGTTAGTGGCATGATTGAAAAGGTTTGAATCAAAGGAAAAAAATTGTTTTGCATACTTATCATGACTTGTGTTAGAAAGTGGTCTTCCATTGAAGTTGTTTGGTAAAAAGGTTTTGGACTAAAATGTTAGTTAAGAAGTTGTGTGAAAATCCTTTGGTTATGAGTATTTGGAAAATAGTTTTGATACTTGATTTACATTTCTCTATACGTATTGATTGTTATGTGCAAGTGAGCTAGTTGTTACACGAAATTACACGAAATTGTTAGTCTCGTGAATCATATATAGAAATGATTGTATATTTAAAAGAGATTTTTGCTATTTCCTTAAGAAAAGAAGGGTGTGGCCGAGAGGCCTAATAGGGTAAGACAAGGAAGATTTTATTTGTGAACTTGTCTAAATGATTTCATGAGTATGAGTTCTAGACTTTAAAGTTTATGAAAGTTGTTAATTGCATGGTGTTTGCTTAAAGCTTTCAAGAAAAGATTTTAGTTTCAAACTTTACTCTTTCAAGTAAGTTAGCATTTTTCTAAAGTAAGTGTTATGGGTTACTTTCAAGAAGTGTTTTGGTTTTAAAACTTCATTTCTTTTCAGTAGGTAATGATTTAAATGCATGAGTGGATGCTTAAGGTTTTAAGTAAGTAAGTGTGTTATATTGATATGTGTTAAAGATTTTGAAAAAAACTTGAGAAAATGATTTATTATTTGGCATTGTTTGAATTGCAAGAAAGCTTTTTAGTTTCAAAAACTTTATCTTTTTCAAGTAAGTTAAGATTTCTAAATTGTTATGTGTTATGCTACCCTTTCAAAAAGTACTTGATTTTAAAACCTTATTTATTTTCTAGTAGCTAATTATTTAAAATGCTTAAGTGAGTTTGGTTAGAAAAAGGGCTAAGCTGAGGGCTTAAGTTAGTTAGAACATATAGATTGTGCTAAGTTGTTCGTTGTGATAGGAATCGTGATTCCGAAGATCGAGCGACGCAGACTTGAGGATTTTGGAGCGACGTTAGCGACTGTTCGTGGTAAGGGCAACTTAGATATTTTTAGGCTTTTGTTATTTAAATGCTTATTTAAATACGAAGAAGTCTGAGAACTCTCCAAGTTCGAGGTTAGGGTTTTCGAACCCCTTCGTTATTTATTGTCGTGTGGTCGTCCATTTTCCGAGTCATTCGTGGGTGAAAACTTTGTGGTTGGTCTCCTGAACCCAACCCCCCATAATTGTGTACCTCTCTGTCAACTCCATCGAGTTGCAGAGGGATGGATTCCTTGATTTGCGTGTTAAGTATGTGATGTTTGCCGATATTATTGAGTTATGCAAATATTTAATATGTGATTGAATATATGCTGCGAATTGCTTATGCTTGTTGAATTGCGTTTCACCATGCAAATTGCTTATGTTGCTTAAGTTGTTGAATTGCGTTTCTTCATATTAAGCTTGCTCTAAATTATTTGATATGCGGTCGAATAATGTTGCGTACCGCTCTTTGAATATCGTATGCGGCGAATTGTTCATCGAGTGCGAGAGCTAGTCGTGTCATTTTTGAACTTTGACTTGAATATCCTAGAGTAGTGGAAGAGCTCAAGGCTTCGGCCGGATGTTCAAGGGCGTCGTTCCTTGTCGAGTAGTGGGTGACTTCGACTTGAATATCCTAGAGTAGTGGAAGAGCTCAAGGCTTAGGCCGGATGTTCAAGGACGTTGTCCATTGTCGTGTAGTGGGTCAGTTCGACCCGAATATCCTAGCGTAGTGGAAGAGCTCAAAGCTTCGGCTGGATGTTCAGGGGCGTGGTCCATCGTCGTGACATTGGGTAACTTCGACTTGAATCTCCTAGAGTAGTGGAAGAGCTCAAGGTTAAGGCCGGAATTCAAGGGCGTTGTTTGTTGTTCCGGAAGTTGTCGAAGTGACGAGAGAGAATGAGCCGTGAGATGAGTCGTGAGAGAGTCTGGAGTTGTGCCTTGAGAAATGTGTATGCTGTTGTTTGTTTATCGCTTTGTGATTTGCTATATCTTGTTGCGATGAGAAGTTGACCCTTGCCAGTGGTTCCTTCAATTAATGATGGTAACCCAGGCGATGACGGACGTGGTGGAGATTCCGGCGACAACGACATCACCGAAGGTGGCTTCTGACTACCCGAGCATGGAGATTCCCTCGGCTTGGAGTTAAACCCCCACTCTCGGCCGATATGTTTGTATAGAAGGCGTGTTAGAAACCTTCACGTGGAGGAACTGACGAGGATGCGAACGACCAGACGGAGGAGGACTGCCAGGAAATTGGTGTAGTTGTGTAGTTAAGAATGTTTAACTATTTTATTTAGGGTTTTGGGTTGGTGACCAGTTTGTCATTTTGTTTGGCTTTGTGACAGTTGTTGTTTAGGTGTCAATGCTTTTGGAGCAGCCCCCTGCGTGGGTAACTGCCGAGAGTACCTCAGGTAGCAATATTGTAGGGTTTTCATACTTAGGGTATATTCTTGCTTATGCATATTCATTTACTGCTTCCGGTGTGTAAAACTCTTCAACTGATTATCTTTTGGTAGCATGTGTGTATGTCTTTATTTAGTTGTAGTAGTCAATTGCATTTATAATTCCATCATGTTTCGAAAACGTTGCTCGTACTCTGAATGTGTGTTACAAAAGACGCTTGTTTATAAAAAGAAAAAATTTACCGCATTTTCCAAAAGACACAAAGAGTACTATTTTGAAAACCTACTTGCATTCAGAATTGTTCTAGCTTAGTAGCGGTCCAGAAACGGGTCGTTACAAAGTTCAAAACTCATAACGCTAAGGACCAGATCATTGGTGAACCAAGTGATAGAGTTAGAACAAGATCATCTCTTTGAGAACACTCTGACTTTGCATTGCTGTCAGAAATAGAGCCCAAGACAATTGATGAAGCACTAACAGAGGATGGATGGATCCTTGCTATGCAAGAAGAGCTAAATCAATTTCAGAGAAATGATGTTTGGAAGCTTGTGCCTCCACCAGAGGATAAGCAAGTCGTTGGAACTAAGTAGGTTTTCAGAAACAAACTTGATGATGATGGCAAAGTGGTAAGAAACAAAGCTAGACTTGTTGCTCAAAGGTTTTCACAAGAGGAAGATATAGATTATACTGAAACATTTGCTCCTATAGCTAGACTTGAAGCAATTATAATTTTATTATCATTTGCTGCACATCATGGCATTACTTTATATCAAATGGATGCAAAGAGTGCATTTTTAAATGGTTTTATAAGCGAGGAAGTGTTTGTAAAACAACCACCTGGATTTGAAGATATTGCTTATCCAGAGCATGTATTCAAACTTAAAAAGGATCTCGATGGTCTTAAGAAAGCCCCAAGAGCTTGGTATGATAGATTGAGTTCCTTTTTAATGTCAAATGGTTTTGAAAGAGGACAGGTGGACACTACACTCTTTAGAAAATCATCTAAAAAGCATTTTATTATAGTTCAAATAAATGTTGATGATATTATCTTTGGTGCTACTAATGAATCTCTTTGTGAGGAATTCTCTAAGCTTATGTAAAATGAGTTTGAAATGAGTATGATGGGAGAATTGAAATTCTTCCTTAGCATTCAAATTAAGCAATGTCAAGATGGAACCTACATCTATCAGACTAAATATGTGAAAGAACTTTTAAAGAAGTTCAAGCTTGAGGAAACCAAACTAATGAGCACACCAATGCATCCAACATGTGCTTTAAGCAAAGTTGAATCTAGTAAAAAGGTAGACCAAAAGGTATATAGAAGTATGATCGGTTCACTCTTTTATCTTACTGCCTCAAGGCCAGATATTATGTTTAGTGTGTGCTTATGTGCAAGATTCTAATATGATCCTAGAGAATCTCACTTAACTGCTGTTAAGAGAATCTTTAGGTATCTCAAAGGAACTACAAATCTTGGTTTGCTCTATAAGAATTCAGATAATTACAAGTTAGTAGGTTTCTGTGATGCTGACTTTGCTGGAGATAGAATTGAAAGAAAGAGCACAAGTAGTGGCTGCCAATTTCTTGGAGCTAACCTCATCTCATGGTCCAGCAAAAGGGAAAGCACAATTGAACTATCCATAGTAGAAACTGAGAAAATATCTGCAGCAAGCTGTAACTCACAACTTCTATGGATGAAGTATCAGCTTGAGGATTATCAGATAAAAGAGAGTAACATTTCTATATACTGTGATAATACCTCTGCAATATGTTTGACTAAAAATCCTATTTTCCATTCACGTGCTAAACATATTGAAATTAAACATCACTTCATTAGAGACTATGTTCAGAAAGGGATAGTTGAAATTACCATCAATGGGCATATATCTTTACAAAACCCCTTGCTGAAGATAGATTCAAATTTATAAGAAAGAACTTGAATTTTCATCTTACAAAGAAATAAGTGTTTAATTTGAATATATTTGCCTCTGTTTTGTGTACCTCCGAAACGCCTGCCTCTGATTGCACATGTGCCTCTGTTTTTATATGTGCGTCTGTTTTTAACATGTGCATCTGTTTTTGTTATTGTTTTTTTTTAATATGTCTTTGTTTTATGTGTTCGTCTGTTATATATATATGCCTCTGTTTTTAGGTTGCTTCTATTTATATTATATTTAGTAAATTATGAACGTGAACACAAGAAGGGGGTTGAATTGTGTTAAAAACTTTTCGCAAACTTTAAGTTAGAAACACTTTAGAACACACGTTTTTCAAAACCGTTTGTTTACCGGATGCTGGGAATAATCGGACGCTGGAAAAAGCAGTTTGATAAAACTTGTTTTTAACACAGCAAGATAGAAATGAATAGAAAGCAGTAAAGCAGGAGACACATAAATTTATACTAGTTCACTACCAAGTGGTAGCTACGTCTAGTCCCTTCTGCTCCTAAAGGATTTTCCACTATAATCAATCGATTACAATTTCCTCAAGAGTATTCTCTTGTCACAACTTGACAATACTCTCAACTTCTCAAAACGACTCAAGACTGATCGAGCCTTTGAGGAAACAAATTTTAACTAGGCTAAAACAAACTTTACAAGTGAGTTGAAATACGATTAAAAATAACTCTCACAGAGAGGATAAAAGATTAAGCTCAACTATAGAAAAACTTTCTTAAAGAAAGGGTCGGACCGAGTTCGATTCTTGTAGTCCGCAGACTTAGCACGAGACTTGGTTGCTCACGAAGCGATGCTTATTCTCAGTAAATGAGGTAATATTTCAGCAGAATATCAGCAAGCTTTTTCACAGTATGTTCGTTACTTCTTCAATGGATACCATGAGGTATATATAGGAGTTCCAAGGATATTACCGTTACGGTAAAAAATGGCTCATTTCCATTGAGTGAGGTAAATTCAAAAAACATCTCTTTCTTCCTTTGCAGAGAATATCCCAGTAGTACATATTACCGTTTTCGTACTACCTTGCTTTTCACAATTGCTTGTACGATTTTTGTCTTCTAGCTAAAGGTGTCACCTTTGATACCTCGTACAACAATTTTAGCGCTCAGAATCAATTTTGAAAACCGTTCCAGAAACTTCTGAGAGGAAGAGCAGCAACGTGACTAACACGTGATTTGAAATGAAGTTCAGACGCTCGCTCAGAATCGGAAGTTCGGACGCTCGTAGCAATTGGATAAGCATAGTGCGTAAAGAGGAAATTCCAGACGCTCACAAGGATGAGCCGGATGCTGACACATAGAATGAATCCTTCTCTTGAGAATTACTTTCTTCTTGCTTGAGTGGCTTAGAATATATGTATTATTAGTATCTGCACACTTCAAGAAATGTTAGAACATAAATTGTTCTCTTGTGAATACTTTGTTATCATCAAAATTAATGAGGGTCTAAACTTCTCAATCGTTTAGGTTCCAACAATCTCCCCCTTTTTGATGATGACAAATATCTAAGGTTGATGAACAATTTAGTTTCAAATAGACATTAAGGGTCTCCCCCTGAATTTATGATTTAGATATATATGAACAATTCAGGTATTAAGGCAATTGTTGGTAAACAAATTCATTTAAGTGATTACGAAAAATCCGTAAATGTATCAGAGCATGTATTTAATAAAGTGAGATCGGATGCTGATTATATACCAAATAGATTGATTTAATCAAATATATTTCATTGTACCGAAAATTTATTAAACATTATCATAGCACTAGATCAATGAATATTAGCGCACAAAAATGCTATGTATGAAATGATATACATGATACTTTAGTTTCAGTGTATCCATCGGATGGTGGATAATTAGATTCTCACGTGTTCAATATACCTTTCTTTCGTGTTCATCATACCTTTCTTTTACTCCCCCTTTTGTCATCAGACAAAAAGAGTGTAAAAACACATCATAGTCAAAATAAGACTTAGAAAAATTTGAACAAAAAGGCAGATAATTAGATCAAACATATTTATATATATATAATTGTATCAACCAAATAGATTTTATATCACACACAAGAAAAAAAATCATGGGTTTTGAGGAGGTGGAGGTGGGATATTGAGACGTTCATAGAGTAGCTTCAGTGCAGTCTCCAGCTGAGTAACCTTCAAGTTTGTAGCCTTCATTTCTTCAAATTCTGCTTTGGGAATGGTGACCATCTCAATCAGTAGAAGTAGAAGGTCCAGCTTCTGGTACAGATGCAGACTTCATCTTCTGATGCTCTGCTAGCACCCAGTTGGATAACTTTAGTCTCAAATCCTTCTTCCTTTGAGCTCTTAAGAAGAATGCATCATTTGGTATAACCCATTTGATGAAATTTCCAAGTCTTCTGAGCTCTGATTCTGTCTGAATCTTCCATCGATGCTTCACATCCTCTGGATATAGCAAATTCATGAAGATGGTTTCTCTATGAAGGACAACATCAGCTGTGTAAGAGTCAAACCTATTCCCAGCGTCTTCTCCCCATAAATTTCTGATAAAGACACTCAATGCTTCACAGGTGAAGGAGAGTGCTTCATTTTCTGCCAGGTAAATTCTTCTCAGATTTTCCCTGTCATATTCTTCTAGCACTAGGGGGTCGAGGCATGGTAATATGGCTTTGGCTTTCCACGATTCGCACCATTGACTCCACGTAAACCCAATGTCGAAGTGCTTGGTCACAGCTGACCCATTGTTCATAAATCTTCATGCAATCCAAGTGCGATTCATCGAGCATCTGAACATGTCATCGAAGTACACTGTTCTGAGATTGATGTCAGTAACTCTGCTGATTGTCCCAACAGTTGAAATAGTGGCCTTTTCAGTATTGCAGCAGTTTGAGGAGCCAGTTCTCCATTCATCTTTCTTCAGAGAAGTCAGATAATACCTTCTGGCATGATCCTCAGAGATCTTGGCAATCGAAAGCTGAGGGAATTCCTTAAGACTGTACTTTGCAGGTGCCTTCTCATACTCCTTTAGCCTGATCTTGCTGAAAGGCTACTTGCCCGGAGCAGGTTCCTTCCTTTTCCCAGGGATAGACCAAGGTAGCCACCTTTGTCTATCTGGTACTATCTTAACAGATACAGATGATGGGTCTCGATATTGACTTATGACTTCAAGCCTTTTCTGCCCAAGACAATGTGCCATGAAGGCAGCTTCTTCATCTGTGATCCACCTTCCACATTCTTCCAAAGTGAGCGGTTCAGACTGTGGTAGGGATCTAGGAAGATCAATAGAGAAGGGAATTGCTCTGCTTCCGAATGCTGGTCTTAACCTTCCTTTGAAAGACATTTGGATGTGGTCTTCCCCATCCTTGAAGGTTGCACTTATTGGAGCGGCAATTTCCAATCTGGCAGCTCCAGAGGTGAAGGTTTTTAAATGCCAGGTGGAGGGACGGTTGTAGATGCTGTTATATATCTCATACTTGACAAACCGTGGTTTGTATGAGATATGTTTCTTTCCACCAGTGTCTATGGGTTTAATGGTAAGGGTAAGTAAGGTGGGAATGGCTTTGGTGATTTTGTAGGCTTTTGGTGAGTAGGGTTTGAAGGGATTAATGGGAGGTGTTTTGAAAAGGAGGTTAAAAGGATGAGAATGAAGCTTGGAAATGTATGAAGTGAGTGAAGTGTTTGGGGAAATTTGTGGTAGGTTAAGGTTGAGTGTAGTGGATGATGGTTGGGTAAGTTGTTTAGAAACTATGGAGGTTTTCTGTATACGGGTTTGAGTGTTTGGTGGTTGTGCAACGGATATGGGTGGAGCAGGAATGGTATCAGATGCAAAAAGCAGATACTGATTCATCGAGAATTCGATACCTTTGGTTCAGTTGAGAATGCTTGCCGATCTCTTGACACTGTCCGGGGCGATTCTTTGGAGCGGATCTTGAATATCCTTCTTACATTGGCCGGATCTTTGAGGCGTGCTTCTCGACTGGCTTGCTCCTTTTTCTCAGAACCTGACTGATGGGAACTCTGTCCTCATCTTCTGGTTCTTCAACAGTAGGTGCAGGAGCCACCTTCTGTTTTGTTCTTCTGGTCTCTCGTGAAGGAGACTCAGCAGGTCTTTTCACACCAGGCTTTGAGCTTCTGGTGGTTTTCTTTTCAGCTTCCTCTTCCTGTTGCTCAACTTTCACCTTCTTGATCATGGACCCAGTGAGCAATTTCATTCTTACCAGGCTGTTGACTCCAAAAGTGTCAGGAATCACAATATTATCAGCACCAAAATACTTTGCCTTCTCTTGATCTGGTAAAGCAGTCAGCTTATTTATGACCAGATTCTTGATCATCATTTTGGTGAGCAGGACACCATAAGGAATGAACTTGTAGGTGTTCTTCTTGTCAGCAACACCTTTTCTCGAGTTAACCAGTGCATTAAGCAGGTTGTTGTAAATCAACCTTGGCAGGTTTACCTTGTTTCCAGCCATGAAGTGTCTCATGATGAATTTCTGTTCGTAGTTGACAATGTCACTGGAGCCAGCCTTCAACAAGACGCTCTTGGTGATTATCTTATGAAGAACTCTGAGATGACTTTTCAGATTCTTGGCAGTAGGTGTTTCACCAGATTCTTTCAGCTGCTTGTAGTTCTCAAACAGATCATCATTGACCTTCTCAATCCCATGAAATGCGTCAGCCCATTCTGAATAGAAGACGATGCCTTCACACGGACACCCAGTAACTTCAGAAATATTTTTGATGGTAAAAACAAACATGAATCCTTTCACTGTTCCTTCAAAGATGCCACCTTTGTGTAACCGAACATTACCCCAAAATTCTTTAATCGCAGCCCATTGCCTTGAACCCATTGTAGAAGTCGAAGCCATTGAGCTTGAAGTTTTCCAAATCAACTCGATTTTCTAACAAGACTTTTCCTTCAGTCATGGTGTCGTAGATAGCTGTATATTCAGAAGTTGTTACTCCAGCCATGATTGCAGTTGAGAAATGGAGGTGATGGAGGTTTTAGGGTTTAAACACACACACAGAGAGATAGAGAGAAAAAGAGAACGAGTACAGTTTTGCAGAAAACACAGAGTGGAGCGAAAAATGTGGAGTAGTGGGAAAGTTAAAGGAGAATGGTACGATTATTTTTCAAAATATCGCCGTATTCTCTTATAAAAATAAATCAAAAAGAAAAGAAAATAAAGATTCGCTTTTTCATTAAATGCGACGCCAAAATAAAAGTGAAAGATTTTATTGAAAACGTAAATAATCATGACTCAAGAGATATGATGAGGCGGCAGAATCCTTAACACGTGTGACACGTGTGGGTGTGCTTTCGACGCACGCAACCGACTTCTAGGATGATGAGTCATGATGCATATAGCGGATGCTTATGCACATACATGCTTATGTCATGTCGATGTTGAGATTTAGTTTGTCATCGACGCCGAGATTAATCATTCTTCTATAAGATGAAAGTTTAAATTTCTTCTTATAAAATTGAATCTATCTTGACAAGGGGTTTTGTAAATATGTCACCACCGATGATCGGTGTCTACAAATTTTATTTCTAAAATACCTTCGAACATAGTCTCTTATAAAATGATGCTTAATCTCAATGTGCTTTGCTCTAGAATGCAATATAGGATTTTTAGTAAGACATATGGCGGATGTATTATCACGTAAGATAGGAATGTTACTCTCTTTTATCAAGTAGTCTTCAAGTTGATACTTCATCCACGTAAGTTGAGAACCTGCAACTTCTTCTTGAGATGTATTCAAACCTGGCATTGAGAGTGCTATTGTGCTTTACCTTTTGCTTGACCAAGACACAAGATTAGCTCCAAGAAACCGGCCTCCACTTGTGCTTTTTCTTTCAATTCGATCTCCAAAGAAAGTCAAGATCACGTAAACCTACTAATTTGTAATCTTTTGATTTCTTATAAAGCAAACCAAGATTAGTAGTTCCTTGCAAATATCTAAATATTCTTTTAACAGCACTTAGGTGTGATTCTCTAGGATCTGATTGAAACCTTGCACACAGGCAGACGCTGAACATAATATCAAGTCTTGAAGCCGTAAGATAAAGTAGAGATCCAATCATACCTCTGTATAGTTTCTGATCTACCTTCTTACCAATTTCATCTTTACTAAGAGTGCAGGTAGGATGCATAGGTGTACACATAGGCTTGCACTCCAGCATCTTGAATTTCTTCAATAATTCTTTGATGTATTTGCTTTGATGAATATAAATACCATCACTGCATTGCTTGATTTGTATTCCAAGGAAGAACTTTAATTCTCCCATCATGCTCATCTCAAATTCAGCCTGCATAAGCTTAGAAAATTCTTTGCAAAGGCTTTCATTAGTGGCTCCAAAAATAATATCATCAACATATATTTGAACAAGTATGAAATGCTTGTTTGATGTTTTTCTGAAAAGAGTAGTGTCAACTAAACCTCTTGTAAATCTATTTTCCATTAAAAAGGAACTTAGTCTATCATACCATGCTCTGGGAGCTTGTTTAAGACCATATAGTGCCTTTTTAAGTTTAAAAACATGTTCTGGAAATTCAATATCTTCAAAGCCAGGAGGTTGTTTAACATAAACTTCCTCATTTATAAAACCATTTAGAAAAGTACTTTTCACATCCATTTGATATAAAGTTATCTCATGATGTGCTGCAAATGAAAGTAAAATGCGAATAGCTTCTAATCTTGCAACAGGTGCAAAAGTTTTAGTGAAATCAATACCTTCTTCTTGTGAGTAGCCTTGAGCAACTAACCTTGCTTTATTTCTCACAACTTTACCGTCTTCATCAAGCTTATTTCTGAATACCCATTTAGTACCTATAGCTTGCTTATCTTCTGGTAGAGTGACTAGCTTCCGGACATCATTCCTTTGGGCTGATTTAACTCATCTTGCATTGCTAGAATCCACCCTTCATCTTCCAACGCTTGATCAATCGTCTTAGGTTCCATCTCGGAGAGAAGTGCAAAGTCGAGATGCTCCTTGAAGGAGGATCTGGTTCGTACTTTGTCACCTGGTTCTCCTATGATTTGATCTTTTGGATGATTGGTCTTGTACTTCACGCTTTAAAGCCCGGCTTAAAGAGTAGAATTCATCGTCTTGTCACCACCAGATGATGAAGATGTATGTTCACCGTCTGACTTGTCACCGAGGTTTAAATCAAAATAACTCATCTAGCTCGACATTGCGATTGTCGACTTCTTATCATCAAACTTGACATGAATGGACTCTTCAACTGTCAAAGTTTCTTTGTTGTATATTCTAAAAGCTTTAGATCTTTCGTAATATCCTAAAAGATTCCTTTGTCGACCTTGGAATCAAACTTACCAAGTTGATCTTTAGTATTCAGGATATAACAAATACAACCAAAAGGATGAAAGTAAGAAATGTTTGGTTTTCTTCCTTTCCACAATTCATAAGGAGTCTTATTCAAAATAGGTCTTATATAAATTCTATTTTGAATATAACACGCTGTGTTTACTGCTTCTGCCCAAAAATGTTTTGCAATATCAGCTTCATTGATCATGGTCCTGGCCATTTCCTGGAGGGACCTATTTTTCCTTTCTACAACACCATTTTGTTGAGGTGTTCTAGGAGAGGAGAAATTGTGAGAGATGCCATTTTCTTCACAAATTTTTTGAAAGTTCTCATTTTCAAATTCCCCCCATGATCACTTCTAATAGAAGAAATACAAATGTCTTTTTCATTTTGAACTGATTTGTAGAAAACAGTAAATACTTTAAAAGACTCATCCTTGTGGGCAAGGAATTTAACCCATGTCCATCTAGTAAAATTATCAACAATGACTAAACCATATTTCTTTCCAATTAAAGAGGATGTCCTTGTGGGACCAAAAAGATCAAGATGTAAGAGTTCAAGTGGTCTAGAAGTTGAAACAACATTTTTTAAATGAAAGGAAGTTTTAACTTGTTTTTCTTTTTGACAGGCTTCACAAAGGGCATCAGATTTGTACTTAAGATTTGGTAAGCCTTTAACAAGATTGTGCTTGTTTAATTTTGAGATTAACCTCAAGTTGGCATGACCTAATCTTTTGTGCCAAATCCATTGCTCATCTTCAACAGATATAAGACACTTGACATCTTGTTTTTCAAGTTCAGAAAGATCAACTTTATAAACATTTTGTTTCCTCTTTCTTTGTAAAGAATATAGATCCATCGTTTTTGCTTTTTACTAAACATCCAGTTTCTGTAAAGATGACTTCATAACCATTGTCACATAATTGACTTATGCTCAATAGATTATGTTTCAGTCCTTCAACATATAAAACATTATCAATAGAAGGAAGAGAGCCTTTACCTATGCGACCAATTCCAACTATTTTACCTTTCTGGTTTCCTCCGAAACCAACGAATCCAGCTTCTCTAGGTCTTAGTTCTTGGAACATATGCTTTTCTCCCGTCATGTGACGCGAGCATCCACTGTCTAAGTACCAAGACTGGTGTGTTGACTTTGTTGCTAAGCATGTCTGCAACATAGACTATTTTATCTTTAGGTATCCATATCTTTTTGGGTCCTTTCTCGTTAGTTCTTGAAGGAGGCTTATCCTTCTTAGTTTTAAAAACATTACATGCACTTTTCAAATGACCAGATTTATTACAGTAAGTACAATGTAAGCATTTGCTATGACTATGGGATTTATCGATCTTTGAATTATTTTCCAAAAGGGTTTCATCGATATATACCCAAGACCATGAGTTGTCGCTTTCTCGACACCCCAGATCATTGAAGCTTGCTTGCTACGAGTTACACTCTCTCTGCAAGAAACTTTTGAAATGCTTGTTCATAGTCATTTGATTTGCGATTAGGATTGCACTGTAACTACGTAACTCTTAGCTTGAGAGCTCTCGACCACAGTTACTTGTTAGCTTCCAGGCTGGTTATCAACCAGGCGATTTTCGATTTTAAACACGGTTCTCTTCATTGAGTATAGAGTTTTCATTACGTAAAGAATGAAAATCTTGTGATAGTTTTAAAAATTTCTTTTTCAAATTATTATACTCAGTAGAGAGAGTGGCAGAATCCTTAAGAAGATCATCAAAAGCAAGATGAAGTTCAGAGGAGGAATCATATACTATTACCTCTTCAACATCTTCTTACGAGTCAATGTCGATTATGCGCCATGAGGGCAATGTGAGCTTCTTCTTTATCTTCCTCAGAGGAGGATAAGTCAAGATCTTCCCATGTTGCCATGAGACCTTTCTTCTTTTTCTTGAAGGAGCTTCTTGTGGGATTTTCTTTAAGATTAGGACACTCGAATTTGAAATGTCCAGGCTTCTTACATTCATGGCAAATGACTTGGGCTTTGTCCTTGTCTTTGCTCTCCTTCTTGTCCTTTGAATCTTTCTTCTGAAACTTCCTTCTAAAGTTTCTTTTCTTCCACATTCTCTGGATCTTCTTAGATATGAATGCTAGCTCATCGTCTGATCCATCAGAATCTCCGTTTGAAGCTTCATCACCTGATTCTTCTTTTTCAGCCTGAAAAGCTTTAGAAGTACTAGGTTTATGTTGATTAACTTTTAAAGCAATAGACTTACTCTTCTTGGTAGGTTCTTCTTCATTTAGCTCAAGTTCATGAGCTTTCAAAGAACTCATAAGATCTTCAAGCCGAAGAACATTTAGATCTTTTGCTTCTTGAATAGCAGTGACTTTGGGTCTCCACTGCTTAGTCAAGCTTCTCAAGATCTTTCTCACATGATCAGGTGTAGTATAACTTTTTCCAAGGGCCTGCAACCCATGAACAAGTGTTTGGAACCTTCCAAACATAGTTTCAATGTTCTCTCCATCTTCCATTCTGAATAGCTCATACTGGCGTACCATCATGCTAGCTTTTGTTTCTCTTACTTGGGCAGAACCCTCATAAGATAACACGAGAGAATCCCAGATTTCTTTGGCAGTATCAAACTTACCACATTTATCATATTCTCTTTCTGTCATAGCACAGATAAGAATAAATCTGGCCCTCTGATTGGTTTGATATCTCTTTTTCTAATCATCAGACCAGTTTTCCCTAGGTATTGCAACGCCAAGGGCATTAGTGGGAAGAATGTATCCGCTTTCAACTATATCCCACAAATCAAGACTTTGTGCCTCAAGGAATGCTTTCATCTCATCTTTCCAGTAATCAAATTTTTCTCCATTGAATAGAGGAGGACGGTTCATATGACCACCTTCAGTAGACATGTTCACAATATAGGATCTTTTCTCTTGACACTGTTAAGTGCTCAACCAAGAGGCCGAGCTCTGGTACCAACTGAACGTGAACACAAGAAGGGGGGTTGAATTGTGTTAAAAACTTTTCGCAAACTTTAAGTTAGAAACACTTTAGAACACACGTTTTTCAAAACCGTTTGTTTACCGGATCTCGAATAATCGGACGCTGGAAAAGCAGTTTGATAAAACTTGTTTTTAACACAAGCAAGATAGAAATGAATAGAAAGCGAAAGCGGAGACACGTAAATTTATACTAGTTCACTACCAAACTGGTAGCTACGTCTAGTCCCTTCGTTCCTGAAGGATTTTCCACTATAATCAATCTGATTACAATTTCCTCAAGAGTATTCTACTGTCACAACTTGACAATACTCTCAACTTCTCAAAACGACTCAGTACAGTCGAGCCTTTGAGGAAACAGCCTTAACTAGGCTAAAACAAACTTTTACAAGTGAGTTGAAATACAGTTAAAAATAACTCTCAAAGAGAGGATAAAAGATTAAGCTCAACTATAGAAAAACTTTCTTAAAGAAAGGGTCGGACGCTGAGTTCAGTTCTTGTAGTCCAGAGACTTAGCATGAGACTTGGTTGCTCACAGAAGCAGTGCTTGTTCTCAGTAAATGAGGTAATATTTCAGCAGAATATCAGCAAGCTTTTTCACAGTATGTTCATTACTTCTTCAATGGATACCATGAGGTATATATAGGAGTTCCAAGGATATTACCGTTACGGTAAAAAATGGCTCATTTCCATTGAGTGAGGTAAATTCAAAAAGCTGTCTCTTTCTTCCTTTGTAGAGAATATCCCAGTAGTACATATTACCGTTTTCGTACTACCTTGCTTTTCACAATTGCTTGTACGATTTTTGTCTTCTAGCTAAAGGTGTCACCTTTGATACCTCGTACAACAATTTTAGCGCTCAGAATCAATTTTGAAATCCGTTCCAGAAACTTCTGAGAGGAAGAGCAGCAACGTGACTAACACGTGATTTGAAATGAAGTTCAGACGCTTGCTCAGAATCAGAAGTTCGGACGCTCGTAGTAATTGGAGAAGCATAGTGCGTAAAGAGGAAATTCCAGACGCTCACAAGGATGAGCCGGATGCTGACACATAGAATGAATCCTTCTCTTGAGAATTACTTTCTTCTTGCTTGAGTGGCTTAGAATATATGTATTATTAGTATCTGCACACTTCAAGAAATGTTAGAACATAAATTGTTCTCTTGTGAATACTTTGTTATCATCAAAATTAATGAGGGTCTAAACTTCTCAATCGTTTAGGTTCCAACAATTTATTATTTATTAAATTCATTATTTGCGTCATCTGTTGTTTATTAACTGTTCATATTCTTGGTGTAGACTTGTCTCTTTGAGACTGGTTGATGCGTTAGTGGATGAGTATTGCTCTCGCTGAGTCATAATCATTTTTACTGCCCAATGATAGTTTTACTGCGCCTCTTTATGGCAGAGCTAGACACGTTTCATTTCTGAAACGACAATTTATTTGTTTCATTTATTTTTGAAAACTGAACAAAGCGGTTTGCCATCTTCAACCCGTTTTTAACCCACTCACTCCACTCACTCACCCACTACCCACTCTGTCTCTCCCTGAGAAGCCTCACACTTGAAACCCTAAACCCCATTCTCGCTACCTGCTCTCTGCTTCTACTACTCTCTCTGCACTGGCCGCTCCACTACTACTAGTTGTGTATGGCCCTGAACCCAAACCTCTACCTACTTTGACGAACATAGAGCAACATCAACTGAAAGTGATGTGCGAATCAGATGTGAACTTCAAAGATCTAGCTGATAATGGATACCCTTTCAGAACTGATTTTGCTGATATGGGCATCGTAGATTTCTTCTATATGGAGAACTACCCGATCTACCACGAGCTGGCGAAGGAGTTTTGGAGATTCGCCAGAACCAAGGACAACACCATCTACAGCTATGTGCAAAAGAGACACATAGTGATTACACAGGACTTGATCTTGTTGGTGTAAGCCCTAGAGGCCAATGTTTTTCCTTTGGACTTATATTTTGTATCATGTAGTTTATTTATTATATGAGGCATTTTCAATTATTATGTTTGTTTCAACGTAATAAAGTCCTTGAGTAAAAGTTCATTTTCAATAGAACATCGAGTAGACGACTCGGTTGTGAGATACTAAAGAACTTACTCTAAATATCCGTAGTCGAGTATTATTATTATTAAGGACAATAATAATGCATCAAGACTATTATGTGGGTGGACTGATAACCTCATCTCACAAAGTTATAGATATGAGATATCAAGTCACCACATAGGTACACGTTAGGGTAATTGTGTCCTGGATTGACCCGCCATGAGAATACTACATAGTGTGTTATGTAAGTGTCATGAGTTATTCTCATAGTGATAGTGGTGTATGCCACCCTCAGACCTGAAACCACTATGGTCCCTACATGAGGAGTTGAGTGTTTTATTGCCGCCAAACATTGTGCATGCAGGACAATTATAAAGTCGATCAACCGGGCACTCAACGAGTCATGCAAAGAGACATGAGTGACCTAGATGGGATTTGCCCCTCCTACATAACAGACTAATATCTGTGGGCCCCTTGATAGAGAATGATTGTAAAATGCATGGCCATCTTTGAAATAAGTCAATATGAGATATTGATCTTATTTGTTGTTACTAAGTCTACTCGGGCATCAAGGAATATAATATTGAACTATACAAGGGTGACACATACTATGCCTTGTGTTCAATATAGATATAAGGGCAAAAGGGTAATTATACACATGATCATTATCACGGAAAGGTTACGTCACAACAAAGACATTCTCGTTACTTGGGTAGCGATGATGTATTGCTAGACACCGCTCATCGCTTATAATATTAAATAGTGATTTAATATTATTGCCAACGTTACGGGAACCTCTGAGGTCACACACATGAGAACAAAGCTAATGGGAGATTAAATAAATGAGTGAGACTCATTTTATTCGATTGGTGCATTCTTACGATGCACCAAATGAGTCAAGAAAGACGCAGAACACGATAAGTTACGGTCTACCGAGAGCACACGGTAAGCTACTGATGCGCTAGGTCGGTCTTAAGTGAAGTCTATAAATAGACTCGTTAAGATCAAGTCGAACACCTAAAACCCTAGCCGTTCCAAAGATCGTGACTTGCATCGTGGATCGTTCCGCACGTCGCCTAGCACTGTGACGGAGACCGCTCCCATTCGAAGGCTGTTCGTGTGGACTACGTAGAGGCGTTGTTTTCTGTGCGACGCTCGTGCTCGATTCCAATTTTCATCTGCAAACGATCTGCGCTACAAGAAATAATTCATATAACCCTGAGTCATGACCATTCGCAAGGATCCACACAAGGGAAAGTTTAAATTTTCGCTGCATTTTTAAACTCTGTTATTGCGCTATTTCCCTACAGTGGTATCAGAGCCACTTGCGAAACCATGATTCGGTTTACTATGGTTACATGTGTGTATGACATGCATTCTTGTATGCTAGATTACGAATCTGTTGGTTTTATGGTAGATTATGAATCTGTTCGCTTTAAAAATTATACCTTGTATGATTGCGAAAACCCGGTTGAATATATATGTGATATATATGTCGCTTCGAATAATCTATACATATATGAGACATATATATATATATATACATTGTGATTCTGTATATTTGTTTGATTCGGTTTTTGTGTCAAGTGTTGATGCAACATGTTTTACTGCGGGTTTAAGGATAGGCATCGATGGGTCCAAGTGTTGGTACCCAGAACCGTGTTGGTAACAACGTGAAACGGCGATGTTATTACTGTGGCATGAAGCGTTCACGGTCACGATGAGGCGGCAATGTTTTTTGAAAGTTTTTTGAAAGTTTTAATTTTTAATTAATTGCTTTTAATCACTATTAATGACAAGATTAATAGTAATAAATGTGTATTATTATTATTGATTGTCATTAATGTTTTTGTGATGCATGGTGAGTGGTTATGGCCTTAGTCCTTTTTATTTATTTTGGAATTTTAAAATACGGCCTGCGTGCCGTGCCTTTTGTTTGGATTAAAAAAAAATACGGCCTGCGTGTCATGCCTCTCTTTTAATTCTGAATGTAAATTCTCTTCTCATCTCACTCCCTCGTATGTAAAACGAGTACTCTCATTAATGTAATGAAGGAGACAAGAAGGCAAAATCATAAGAGGGCTACATTGAAGGTCACACTTGGAGAAGTATGATCGTTCTAGGTTTAGCTTCGATTCTCTCATTGGCTTGTGAGAATCAATGCGTTAGGGGCCATAACCACATCACATTTATTTCCTATATATGTATGAGATGCATGTATAAATATAGTAGGTTAAATAGTTTAACAAATTTTGTATGAGATGCATGTATAAATATTATAGGTTAAATAGTTTAACAAATGGTGAGATCAACTTTAATAAAAATCCCTCAAAAGAAATATTAAGTTTAAATGCCTTCCAAAGCTGGCACTCATCAAGGCTAATATCGAAAATGTGGGTTCGCCAAAGCGGAGTGCATTTTCCATACTAGTAAGATGCGATGGGATAAATGTAATATCCAACTGCTATCTTTGGGTCTAACTTAACTAAACCGAGTATAATAGGATTGAAAGGTTTAGAGGCAAATGATTGGGAACCATCCATATGATGGATTGGAATAAATAGTTATTCACCCAACTATCCGAGAATTGTATAAGATACAATTGGAAGGAGTTCCTACCTAAATAACTGAATTTTAAGTGATCAGCCAAAGCTGACTTAAAATAAAGTGAAATATGGATCTCGGCCCACTAGAAAATCTTCCAACGGGATTTTCCGAATCAATGATGAGGGTCATTGGTTTGAGTAAAATAGTGGGAGGCGTATTTAATTAAAGACCTAATTAAATATGTTTATTGCCTGATACTTATATTCTGCATATTTTCTTAATGTAGATTACCATGGCATCAAACACTCACAATAACCTCATCGCGATCAATCCTTGAGAAGGAAAAGTTGTCCTGAACAAACTTTACGGGTAGCAGAAACTTGAGGATTGTCCTCAAGCAAGAGAAAAAGTCAGTATGTTCTTGAAGAGCCAATACCCCAAGAGCCACTGCCGCTAATGCCCCTAGTGAAAAAGATGCTTATAAGAAGCATCAAGATGATGCCCTAGAAGTTGCACGCCTCATGCTAGCCACCATGAACTCGAGCTTGAAGCAACATGAGCTCATGGAAGCGTTCGATATGATCGAACACCTCAAGATGCTCTATCAAGAGCAAGCAAGGCATGAGCGGTATGAAGTTTCCAAAGCGCTTTTCCAAAGCAAACCGCGTAAGGATGCCCGGTAGGTCCTTATGTACTCAAAATGATTGGGTATATTGAGAACCTCGATCGATTGGGTTTTTCCTCAGGCATGAGCTTGCGATTGATCGATCCGATCCTCGCAATCGCGTTCGAGAGTTTCAATCAGTTTGTCATGAATTTCACTATGAATGACATGGACAAAACTCTGCCCAGTTTGTTAAGCATGTTGAGAAGCTACTTTGAACATAACATCAACAAAGGAAAGGAAAGCCATTTTGATGGTCAATGGTGGAAAGGGCAAGAAGCGATTCAAGAAGCCCATGAACAAGTATAAGGGCAAGGACAAGGGAATTAACAAGCCCAAACTGCGACTTATGCTTTGAAGCCTAAGGCGGTGTGGCTAAAGAAGGCAATTGCTTCCATCGGTGTGTTGGACATTGGAAGAGGAACGCCCAAAGTACCTGGAAGAAAAGAAGAAGGGAAGTGAGACTTCCACCTCGTATTTTTGTTATAGAAGTCAATTTATCTACTGCATCATGGGTATTAGATACTGGATGTGGGTCTCACATTTGTACTAATGGGCAGGAGCTGAAAAGGGAGTAGACCATTAGCAAAGCGGCGAAGTTGATCTACGAGTTGGCAATGGAGCACAAGTTCTTTGCTTTAATTTGTCGGAACTTATGTATTAACTTTGCCTAGTGGGCTTATTTTTCAATTAGAAGCTGTTATTTTGTGCTCAATTAGCAGGAATATTATTTCCGTTTCTTGTTTGGACAAGTCTGGTTTTTCATTTATAATAAAGGACAAATGTTGCTCTATTTATTTAAATGATGTTTTCTATGCTAGCGCACAAATGAGTAATGGACTTTATGTCTTTGATCTCGAAATGCCCATTTATAACATCGATACCAAAAGGATAAAACCAAATGAGTTGAATCCGACTTATCTTTGGCATTGTCGCTTAGGCCATATAAATGAGAAGCGCATTTCCAAACTTCATAAAGATGGATTCTTGGACTCTTTTGATTATGAATCATTTGAGACATGTGAGTCTTGTTTATTAGGAAAGATGACAAAAACCCCATTCACAGGAAAGGTGAAAGGGCTAGTGATCTTTTGGGCCTCATACATACCGATGTATGTGGACCACTAAACACATTAGCCGAGGGGGTTTTCATTTCATTACATTTCTTGATGATTATAGTAGGTATGGATTTGTGTATCTCATGAAACACAAATCGGAATCTTTGAAAAGTTCAAAGAATTCAAGAATGAAGTACAAAACCAACTAGGTAAGAATATTAAGATCCTTCGATCGGATCGAGGTGGTGAATATTTGAGCCTTGAATTTGATGATCATCTGAAAGAGTGTGGGATCCTATCCCAACTTACCCCTCTGGAACACCGCAATGGAATGGTGTTTCGAAAGGAGAAACCGAACCTTGTTGGACATGGTCCTGGTCTATGATGAGTCATGCGGATCTTCCAAATTCCTTCGGGGACATGCTCTATTAATCTCCAGCTTTCACACTTAACCGTGTTCCATCCAAAATCAGGAAAAGACACCATATGAGATATGGACTGCAAGAAACCCAAGAGATGTCTTTTTCATGAAGATTCGGGGTCAGGAAGTGTATGTGAAAAGACAAATTTCCACTAAGCTGAGCCCAAATCTGATAAATGCTTCTTTTGTGGGGTATCCTAAAGAAACCAAGGGATACTACTTTTACAATCCTTCCGAGGGCAAAGTGTTTTGTCGTCGAATCGGGTGTATTCCTAGAAAGGGAATTCTGCTTCCAAAGGAATTAGTGGAGGAAAGTAGAACTTGAAGAAATTCAAGTATCACAGAGTAAAGGACACATCTATGGAGGAACAAGAGCAGCCTCGCACAAGATGTTGTGACAGAACAACTCGCCAAGTAACACAAGACCAAACAGAGTTCTAAGCAGGATACGCCACCAACCCGAGAGATATGGATTTCTCATGACTCAACAGGTGATGTATTTCTCATGGATCAAGATGAGCCTCGTGATTCTTACCAGAGGCCACATCGCCTCAATCTGAAAGTTGGCTCGAGGCCATGAAATCAAATGGATTCCATGTACACTAACCAGGTAATGGACTCTGGTGTAGCCACCTGGCGGGTTACTCCCATAGGGTGCAAGGGTCTTCAAGAAGAAGAATGACATGGATGGTGTTCATACCTATATGGCACGATCGTTGCTATGGCGGTTTCAAGCAAATTCATGGTGTAGACTATGATGAAACCTTTCTCGCCAGCCATGATGCTTAAATCGCTCGATTTTACTTGCCATCGCCGCATACCATGACTATGAAATATGGCAAATGGATGTCAAGATCGCTTCTTAATGGAAATCTCCTTCGAGGACGTACATGACACAACCCGAGGGCTTTGACACTTCGGGATGATGCTAAGAAAGTACGCAAGTCAGCCGATCAATTTATGGATCAGCAAGCTTCCGTAAGTTGAATCTGCTTTGATGAAACCGTGAGACGCTTTGATTCATTATTAAAATGAAGATGAACCTTTGTGTTTACAAGAAGGTTAGTGGGAGCATAGTTGTATTCCTCGTTGTTATATGTAGATGACATATTACTCATCTGGAAACGACGTCCCTTTACTTTGCAACAAGTTAAGACTTGGGTTAGGAATTGCTTTTCTATGAAAGATTTTGGGTGAAGTTACTCTACATATTAGAATCAGATCTATAGAGATAGATCGCAAAGATTGCTTGGCCTAAGTCGAGTACATACATAGATAAAGTGTCAGACGCTTTAATACGCATGATTCCAAGAAAGGGTTCTTGCCCATGACACATGGCGATGCCTATCAAAGGCACAATCCCTTCAACTCAGGAAGAGAGGATCGCATGAATAAGATTCCATATGAATCTCGCACTGGATCTATCATGTATGCCATGTTATGTACTGACTGCATGTCTCGTATGCCTCGAGCACAACGAGCGTACCACCGATCCCTGATGGTCATCAGTTGTCACAAGAATATCCTTAAGTACTCGAGAAGAACTAAGGATTCTTTCTTGGTATATGGATGTAGCGAAGAGTCATTGAATAGGTTACAATCGATGCTAGCTTCCGCATGCATAAAGATGATTCTAAATCGCAACTGGGTTATGTGTTTTGCCTAAATGGTGGCGCTCGTGAGTCGGAAGAGTTCAAAGCAGAAACAATGATTCTACTACAGAGGCCGAGTATATTTGTTGCTTCCAATGCAAAGAAAGGAGTGTCATTGATCAAGAAGTTCATTATCGAATCCTTGGTACGCTTTCTAGCATCAGAACCCCATCGATCTCTTTTTGTGATAACAATGGTGCCATTGCACAAGCTTAAGGAACCCAGATCTCACCAACGATCCAAACACATACTTAGGCGCCCATCTCATTCGAGAGATTATCGATGTAGAGATGTCAAATATGCAGGTACCAACACTTGACAATGTTCACGACTCCACTTACAAAGCTTCTCTACCCAAAGCCAGTAAGCATGATGGTCATACTGTATCTATGGGTATTAGTACATGCCTAATTGGCTCTACAGTGGGAGATTGTTGGTGTAAGCCCTAGAGGCCAATGTTTTTCCTTTGACTTATATTTTGTATCATGTAGTTTATTTATTATACGAGGCATTTTCAATTATTATGTTTGTTTCAACGTAATAAAGTCCTTGAGTAAAAGTTCGTTTTCAATAGAACATCGAGTAGACGACTCGGTTGTGAGATACTAAAGAACTTACTCTAAATATCCGTAGTCGAGTATTATTATTATTAAGGACAATAATAATGCATCAAGACTATTATGTGGGTGGGTGATAACCTCATCTCACGGGTTATAGATATGAGATATCAAGTCACCACATAGGTACACGTTAGGGTAATTGTGTCTTTGGATTAACCCGCCATGAGAATACTACATAGTGTGTTATGTAAGTGTCATGAGTTATTCTCATAGTGATAGTGGTGTATGCCACCCTCGGACTGAAACCACTATGGTCCCTACATGAGGAGTTGAGTGTTTTATTGCCGCCAAACATTGTGCATGTAGGACAATTATAAAGTCGGTCATTGGGCACTCAACGAGTCATGTAAAGAGACATGAGTGACCTAGATGGGATTTGCCCCTCCTACATAACAGACTAATATCTGTGGGCCCCTTGATAGAGTATGATCAGTAAAATGCATGGCCATGTCGAAATAAGTCAATATGAGATATTGATCTTATTTGTTGTTACTAAGTCTACTCGGGCATCAAGGAATATAATATTGAACTATACAAGGGTGACACATACTATGCCTTGTGTTCAATATAGATATAAGGGCAAAGGGTAATTATACACATGATCATTATCACGGAAAGGTTACGCCACAACAAAGACATTCTCGTTACTTGGGTAGCGATGATGTATTGCTAGACACCGCCATCGCTTATAATATTAAATAGTGATTTAATATTATTGCCAACGTTCATGAACCTACAGGTCACACACATGAGAACAAAGCTAATGGGAGATTAAATAAATGAGTGAGACTCATTTTATTCTTGGTGCATTCTTACGATGCACCACGAGTCAAGAAAGACGCAGAACACGATAAGTTACGGTGCTTGAGAGCACACGGTAGCTACGGTGCGCTAGGTCGGTCTTAAGTGAAGTCTATAAATAGACTCGTTAAGGCAAGTCGAACACGGAAAAACCCTAGCCGTTCCAAAGATCGTGACTTGCATCGTGGATCGTTCCGCACGTCGCCTAGCACTGTGACGGAGACCGCTCCCATTCGAAGGCTGTTCGTGTGGACTACGTAGAGGTGTTGTTTTCTGTGCGACGCTCGTGCTCGATTCCAATTTTCATCTGCAAACGATCTGCGCTACAAGAGGTAATTCATATAACCCTGAGTCATGACCATTCGCAAGGATCCACACAAGGGAAAGTTTAAATTTCCGCTGCGTTTTTAAACTCTGTTATTGCGCTATTTCCCTACAGATCTCTGACGTTATCAAGTGCCCTAACTCTGGAAGAAGACTCACAAGCAACTGGGAAACTGAGTATGGTGGAATGTGAAGGCAACACAAAGAGTCACAACAAGGTGGGGTTGGATTGTGACCCTTTGAAAATTTCTGACCTTTAATCATTTTAGCCTGAAAACTTTTAGAACGTTCTCTCAAGTTGATACTTGGAGATGAGTTGATTAGTATAAAGCAATGGTTCAGAACGTTTTATTATATGCACATGTTTCATAGAACACTTTAAATGAATGTCCTTTTAGATGTGAAGATTCAATACAAAATGATTTGTGCAGTGAAGTGTCACATGAACCTCCTCCAATAAATATACTCATGTTGACATGAAATAGTTTTAAAACAGAACACAAGTTATATGAGCACAATACAATTTTATTGAACTTTCTCTTATTGAGAAAATGGCGTGTAAGAGAAAGTATTGTGCAGTTGTTAAAAGTTCATTTTAAACATCAGACAGTTGATTGCTTATTATAGAAAGATGCAGTATGAACAGAAAGTAAAGCATGCAGAGATAAGAAAGAAGAATATTGCACAACATGTTTTTATAGTGGTTCACCCAGAAACCATGGGCTACATCCACTCCTCACCCACGGTGAGATTTTCCACTATCTCCACGAAATAGTACAAGCTGAGTATTCTTTCCACAGCTTCTCCAAGCTGCCTTCCCACTAGCGCTGCCGCAACAACTAAGTCAAGAAGCTAGTATTCTTTCTTCAAGCCTCTTCAGGCTCTACATGATAGTTTCTTATACAGCCCTATCAACTGTCTCACGATAGTTTCTTGTACAGCCCTATCAACTGTCTCTTGATAGTTTCTTCTACAGCCCTATCAACTGTCTCAACCCCTTGTTGAACCTTCTAACCAACACTCACCACCTTGGTAGCTTGGAAGAAGAAAGAACAAGGTACTTTTACAAAGGTTTGGTTTGTGGGATAAAGGTAACTTGAAAGGAAGATTACACAAAAATGTAAATACAAGTTACAACACTCTTAAAGATAATCCCTAGGTTGTATAGCACAAATACATAAGAGTGTGAAAGAGGGGAAATAAGGAGAGCAAAGTGAATCTTGGTAAAGCTTGTGTTTATCTCTCTTCCTCTTTGATGATGATGCATTTCAGCTGAAGAACTCTTATGAAGTGGATGAGCTTTGAAGGAATTAAGCTGAAAACTGCTTCTGCAGTGATCTTTCTATTGTAGAACACTTGCAGTAAACTTCCTGCAAACTTCCTATTCGTGAATAGAAAGTTTGAGGCATGGTGGAGAAAAGGTGGGGATGATGCAAATCAGTTAAGGCTCAGTATAATCCCACTCTCACGCATTCAAATGATGTTTCTTGAAGGCTATTTAAAGGCTTCCCTTCATTTATGACCGTTGGGGAAGGTTTTGTGACCGTTGGGAGCTTTATCTCTCTTCTGCAGAAAGTTCTGTGTTTGTGTCAGACAGTTCAGGTGCTGTCTCCATGTGTTAGCTTTTTCCAACAGTCTGATTTGAACTTTCTTAGCAGAACCTTGCAAACTTTCTTGCGAACCTCCTCTCGAATATCCTGATTAACTTTCCTGAATGTTCTTGATCTTTTTCTTGATTTGAATTCTGCTCTGATGAACTTTCCTGAATGTTCTTGAACTTTTTCTTTTCTGTTACAAGTCTTCTCTATTCTTCTCACTTGTGCAAATCACGTGTGACTTAGTAGTAACCCTACTACTGTTGTAACCTTCTGATGCTACTCTGATTCTTCAGTTGTTGAGTAGATTATACACACTTGATGGTTTGAGTAACTTCCTGCTTTTAAACATTCTCAAGTGCGAACATCAGTAGATCACCATTCATAATACTTAAGATTTAGTTCATAAGGTTTGTTGTCATTAAAACCACATATCAAAAGGGATTTTGAACCCAACAGAATGGACACCATCAACTCTACTATCTATAAGAACCTTGGAAGTTTAAAGGCTGTGGACATGAAGAACAAGTTTTGGGTGCTCTTCAAGATCATCAAGAGCTGTATTCTACCCAAATCTGGATCTGTTGACATTTTGAGTTTAGACCACAAGTTTGTTATGTGTCATTATGAACTCAAATCCAAGATCAATCTGCCAAGCCTTATCTTCATCTACGAAGCCTTATCTTCGATCACTTGTGCAAAAACATTTCTTTCTCCATGAAAGGGAAGAACCTAAATATACCCTATGGAAGGGTGATCTCTGCGATTCTGGATAATCAAGGTCTGATTAGGCATCTTCAAGGATTGAATACTGAAGAAGCTGGTGTTGCACTTCAAAGTTGTAGTGCACCAATCTTCAACAGTGATAACTTGAAGAAGATGAGAGTTCTATCTTCTGAGATCATTGCTGAAATCTAGAAAGAAGAAGAGGAAGTTGTTGTCATACCTGATCTCTGACGTTATCAAGTGCCCTAACTCTGGAAGAAGACTCATAAACAACTGGGAAAATGAGTATGGTGGAATGGACACCTTCAACTCTACTATCTATGAAAACCTTGGAAGTTCAAAGGCTGTGGACATGAAGAACAAGTTTCGAGTCTCTTCAAGATCATCAAGAGTATCATTCTACCCAAATCTGGATCAGTTGACACTGTGAGTTCAAACCACAAGTTTGTTATGTGGCATTATGAACACAAATCCAAGATCAATCTGCCAAGCCTTATCTTCGATCACTTGCGCAGAAACATTTCTTTCTCCAGGAAAGGGAAGAACCTGAATATACCCTATGGAAGGGTGATCTCTGCGATTCTGGATAATCAAGGTCTGATTAGGCATCTTCAAGGATTGAACACTGAAGAAGCTGGTGTTGCACTTCAAACCTATAGTGCACCAATCTTCAACAGTGATAACTTGAAGAAGATGTGAGTCCTATCTTCTGAGATCATTGTTGAAATCCAGAAGGAAGAAGAGGAAGATGCTGTCAAACCTGTCAGGAAAGGGAAAACGAAGGTCACTAAAGTTGCCCCTGTTGTACCTACCAGAAGAATAACAAGGAGAACTAGCATTCACATTGCCTCTGAGCCTACTCACCTTGTTCATCTAGAAAGGCTTGCATTCATGCCCTCTTTGCTGACAGAGGAACATGAAGAGAAGAAGGTTGAACTTGCTGAGATGATTGCTAAATCTCAAGATGAATGCCTCAAATTCTATGATGACTGCATAGCAAGATGGCTTCTATAAAGAGAGACATTTGCTCCATCTGTTGATACACCCTCTGCTGCTCCCTCCACTGCTCCTACTGTTGTTGCTTCCAGCACCACTGCTGCTACTGCAACTACTACAAAGAGGAAGAGGATAATCAGGTTGGTTGATATCTCTGCAAAGAAACCTAAGGTACTTGATGGGATTGTCAATCTTTATGATTCTGTGTATGGTACTGGATCTATTGTAACTAGTTTTTCTGCAACCCAACCTGCTCAATCCTCTCAACCATTACCTGCTAAACCTATTCCTCCTCCCAAACCTTCTAAACCGACCCCTTCTAAACCTACCCAAAAACCTCTACCCCCATTACCTTCTAACTCATCTAATGATGATGAAGAAGATTATGTCCCCTTAAGACAGAGACAAAGACAGATACCTATTCCTAAAGTCTTAATTCCTTACATTGAGCCCCTCTCTGTTGCTCTCCCAACTGATCCTATACCACCACCACAACCCTCACAAATTTCTTCACCATCACAACCACAAGCAACCATCACACCACCACCACAACCTAAACCTATCACTCCACCTAAATCACCACCCCAAGCCCAACCTGATTTAAACCACCCTTCACAACCTGAAACAGTCACTGAGACTATCAACCAGGAACCCCAATCTGATAAACCTAGCTATGATATGATCTGTGAAGCTCAACCCCTCACTACCTTACCACCTATTTCAGATTCCTTTCGCAACTTGCTATCCTTCTACTTGCTCCACCGCAAATCATTTCATCACCATATTCATCAATCCACCATGATTCTGAACCTACTGCAGACCCAATTATAAATGATGACTTAGTTGATTTATTTAATGACTGCTATTGTGATGTGTGAACCGACCCTAGAAAGGTTCTGCTAGGGTTTGAAAATTCATAATCCTTCTTTGGCTTCCATCGGCTTGCATGGCTTCCAAGCCTATTTGCATGTGGCCTTGCTTTGGCCCTCCCAACCTATAACCCCCTCCAACCAATGGTGATCCCTCCAATTCCAACGGCGGCTCGTCCACTGCCAACGACGTCCCCTCCACAATATCGCCTTCTCCGGCGCGAAAATCATTCACACAAGCACTTCACAACTCGTGCGCCATCCCTCCCGGCCTCCTGCCGAAACCATGTTGGAAAGGAGATGATCTCTTTATCAAGATTTCACAAGATGAATACATCGCAGGGGTGGAGAGTTATAAGAACGTGCTTCTTGGTTGTTTGGCAATGTCCAAAGGGTCGATGCCCTTGCGCCTCGAGGAACTCTGATCACGCATTGCAAAACAGTGGAGAACTTGTGCTTCTTGGTCACAAATTTCTCTAGGCAAAGGTTATTACGAGTTCACGTTCTCTTCGTTGGATGATATACGAACTATGAGATCGATCAGATCATGGAACTTGCAACCTGGTGTGATGCGGCTCTTTGCATGGGTACCTGATTTCAACCCAAAACTGATTCGGTAATCCAGTATGCAAACATGGGTCCGAATTTATTGTCTATCCAGGGAATATTGGAGACCCAAGATCCTTTTTGAAATACTGGAGCATTAGGAGTCCCTTTGGCGATCGATGAGCCCACAATGAAGCAGTCAATGGGGCACTTTGCCAGGGTTCTTATTGATGTGGATTTGAATTCTTCTCTGCAGGAGCGTATTTTAGTGGAACGTGATGATTATGCATTCCATGTGTAGGTTGAATATGAGAGGATCCCTCCTTTTTATGTTTCTTGCCAAGTTATCGGACACACCATTGAAAATTGCAAGCACTTGGTGATGCTTAAGAAACCAAGGGATAATAAGATTCAATCAAAGAAAAACTTAGCCAAATTTGTTCCAAAACAGGTGGCTGATATGGCCTCCACCGAAGAGCATCAAGAGGACACCAATAGCTCGGATAAGGATAAGGAAACCGACATGCCAATTCAGAAGCAAACAGCAGCTAAGGGCACTTCTAATGATGTTCCACAGGTCACTTCTATTCAGCGTGTGGTGGATCCAAATGGTTTTAAAGGAGTGAATAACATACCTAGGGATGACCATAACAACAATTCTTCAATGGGTTACATTGATGCTGCAGCAGCTGCTATCTAAATCTCAGCGTAAAAAGATGCAAAAGATGCAGCTTCAGATTCAACAAAGTGCTGGTTACATAACCCGCTCCAATGGTGGTCTCAACCCATCAACTAAATGTTGAAGCTGTTGTACTGGAATGTCAGGGGTATAGGCTGTAACAGCCCAAATTTTTCATCCTTCAAGATTAGGATATGTCTTAGGGTATTAGAAGATGCTTATAGTTATTTGGGATGGGTTTCATATGGTTTACCATTTCCTTCAGCTGACTGAGTATCTAGATGTACCTTTATTCCTATGCTTAGTTATTTCAGTTATCGTATTCCCCACTTTCGAACCTCTTAACAACTCAATTGGATTTAAGTCCCTTCAGTAAAGTTGTAGCGTTATCTCTTATCTTTTAGTTGGCTTTAGTTCGACTCGATTTCGATACCTACAACTCTAGATATGCTCTCTGGAGTCAACACAACGCAAGCGTAACACCTAGGAATATTATAGTATTTTTCAACTGCATATTTGATCCCGTTAGAGTCCGATTTTGGGTAAGCCTATTAGATAGAAAGTTGTAGGAAATTCTCTTAGCTTTCCAACGAAACCAAGAACGCCTCAATCGGACATCTGTAGCTCCAGATACGACCAAAACAGTGGCGCAGAGCGCCCAAACTAAGGCGCAGGGCGCCCAGACTGAAGCTCGGGCGCCCAGGCCTCACAGAGAGCAGGCGCAGGGCGCCCAGGGAGTGCTGGCGCCAGGCGCCCACAGCTGATGAGTGACTATGCGCTGTTTCACGTTTTAACTCGTTTTGGGCCGGTTCTGTGACCCAGTATGACCCATTCTCGACCTGAAAGAGCAACCACGACCCCTAGACTTAACCTAGCCACTAAGCATCAGTTCTAAGACCCTAAACATGATTAGGAGCTGCTGATAGGATCAACCAAATAGAGAAAAGCTCTTCCTTCCCTTCTTCCAATTTTGTGTTGTCAAGGGCTCTAACTCAAGACTACGCTACGGGACTTGACCGGGGAGCATCGTTATTGTAACTCGTACAGCCTCATTGGGAGGAATAGGAGGTGGTAAGTCTTCTAATGATAAGCTTTGCCTTTAAGATCAATGTTAGGGTTCTAAACCATGATTTTTCTATTCCTAAACCATTGCTCTTGTGTTTTTGCTGAAGAAAGCTTCACTAGGAAAGGAAAAGCTTGGTGTTATCTCATCCCATCCTAGGAGCACGAAATTCAATTGAGGTAAGGGGTAGTTGTTCTCTTCTAGTGAGTGTATGGAGCATGTGTGAACAACAGGGGTGTCCCAAGACCCCTATGCCTCGCGCGGTAACGAAAAATGAGCACTATCACCACCGTGATAGGGAGACATTCGAACTCCTCAATTATTATTCTTGACTGGTGATAATTTCATTGGATTGATGAATTTGATGTGGTGATTGAGTCTTGATTGTTTACATGCTTGTTACTCTTGACTATTCTTTTATTGCTCTGAGAGGTGAAAATCTTGGTTGTTGCCGACTTTAAATTGCCATTGTATGCACTCCTACAATACTTGATGACATGCTATATTATTCGTGTTGTGTGCCTAGGTACTGATATGGTTAGTATTTAAAAGTGTTGAATTGCCTAAACCTCTAGTGTTGTTGCAAGAATTAGCGGTGATGATGTTTTAAAAACAGAATGCTGGAGAGGTTAAAATGAAATAAAAGGTGAATCAAGTTAGGATTAATTATTAAGAATAATTGACACATGAATAAACCATGCCTTGATAGAGACTTTGAAGTTTTAACAAGAGAATTGAGGGTCAACGGTAGGGATAAGTTAAGTTGTGCAGAATTTGTTTGCTACCAAATGATAGGGTAAGGAATTTAATTAGCTAAAGGGTAAGTTTTAGACTCGATGACTGTGTAATCACTAAGTATGGATCAAAGAACTCTAAACCATGTTCAACTAAGTTCTGAGAGACGTAATGGTGAGGCATTAGATCCCCGAACGGGTATGAACCCTCTGTGTGCGAATTGGATGACAATGGCAGGGCGCCAGGCGCCCACGATCTCAGGTGCCAGGCGCCCAGTGACAGCCTACACTCGTGTTGTTTTGTCGTGTTCCCTTGGGGTTCCGTAATTAGGTTTATATTGTAAAGCCTAGGTAGGATGCCTAAAGTTCATTTATGATGCCTAAGGATTTATTAGTGTGATAATTTGAGAGAACTAATCTTTCTATTCCAAAGCTTCACTTGGATGTCTTGTGCTTAATCGAAGTTGCTAAGAACATTGAATGTTTATGTTATTGGTTGAAGGCACTGGCTGACTTATGAATTGGTGTCCTGTTGTTGTTGTTGTTGTTGTTACTGTATCAAAGATATTGCGATAGAGGATCTTATGGTTAGACACCGCATTTGGTCATGTTCATGCATCATGGTGTCGGCATTGTTGTTGTTGTTAGTAGGGCATATCGGGCAAGGTATCCCGTGACGGGCGAGGTTTCCCGGTCCTACAGTTAATGGGGCGAATCGGGCAAGGTATCCCGTGACGGGCGTGGTATCCCGGTCCTGTTGTTATTGGGGCATTACGGACATGGTATTCCGAAACGGGCAAGGTATCCCGGCCTCGATATAATTGGATCCACATGCATATAGTTATGGTCCTAGAAATACATCATTATACATGATAACATGCCTGGTTGTTTAGTTTTGAGTGGTGTACTTTAATGTTGTGGTTGATGTTGTGGCATGTGATATTTAATTGTTGTGGTAACATCTTTATGTCGTGGTTGATGTTGTAGTACTGGTGATTAGATGTCTTCATTGGAATTGTTGTGTATTGCGCATTGTTCATTAATTTCCTACACTGTATGCACTATTTGAGGTTATGATGACTAACCCCTCTTGTGGCTATGCATATCCCACTGGGTATGTGTAGATGTTGAGACTGCAGGTGTTGAGGATGTGAATGCCGGCGAGTAATCACAATAGCTCGTTGGGATAGATAGAAGACTTGTGTTTACTTGTTTAAGTCTTTGTATTTTCTTTGGTGTAATAGTTAGGGGAAGAGCTCTGAATTATTGTGACATCGGGAACCTTGGTTTTATCTCCTTTTGATGTTTTTCCTCTTGTACTATGTTTGATTTCTGCAAGTTGAGAGTGACAGCCTTACCTTATTTGAAATGAAAAGCTTTTACTTGGATCAAAATTTTATCTTGTGTTCTTTTCTTTTCACGTTGTTATAATGACATGATGGGGTAGAGGGTGTCACATAGGCAATCCTGACACTAGATTGGCCTTAAAGAATTTGTGTAGATTGAACAAACCTGACATTTTGATTATTGCTGAACCTTGGATCTCCTTTCAGCAGGTTCCGACTGGTTATTTTAATTTTTTAAACATGAAGTAATTTGCAGAAAATGATAGAGATAATTTAGCTCCTAATCTTTGGTGTTTCTGTTTAAATAATTACTCTCCTATTATTGTCAAATAACCAAGCAACATGTCTATTTTTGTCTTAATTATGCTGGAGTGAATTTATATGCTGCTGTTGTGTATGCCTCCACGTCTTATATCCTGAAAAGACAGCTTTGGGCCGAGTTGCATAATGTTCAGGTTACTAATACTGGTCCTTGGTGTTTTATCGGGGATTTCAATCTTGTTTTGGGGTCTCATGAGTATCATGGCAGAGGTATGTCTTCTCAATTATCATGTGATAAATTTAGAGTTTGGGTTGACTTAGATCAATTAATTCATTTGACAACCAGGGGTTCTCAATTTACTTGGTTTAATGGAAGGTTGGGTAGTTCCTATGTTGCTAAGAAACTAGATAGAGCTTTTTGTAATAATGCTTGGGTGGACTCTTGGAGTAGTGTTGATTGTTGCACTCTCACAAGGGACAAGTCTGATCGTTACCCTATCCTCCTTAGTATGAAGAATTCTGATAAAACTTTTGCATCTTCTTTCAAATTTTTGCAAATATGGTCCCGACATCCAAATTGCCTTAATGTTATTAAAGATGCCTGGCATTCTAAGGTGGTTGGTTGTCCTATGTATGTGCTTTCCCAAAAATTGAAGATCCTGAAATCCAAACTTAAGACTTGGAATAAAGAAGAGTTTGGTAATGTTCACTTAAAGGTTTCCAATGCTATGTCTGAGTTAGATGAGATTCAAGCTAATATTAGCAATGCAGGTGGCTCAGAGGATTTATTTCTTCAAGAGAAGGCAGTTCAGTTTAAATTGCAGGAGGCCTTGAATTTTGAAGAAGATTTTTGGTGTGAGAAAGCTCTTTTGAATTGCCATTTGCATGGTGATAGGAATATGGCTTTCTTCCATAGAATGGCCAAAATTAAAAGTGTTACCAATCAAATTTCTGTTATTAAAAATGGTGATGATCTTCTCACTGACCCCAATGACATTGAGACGCATATTGTCAACTATTACTGTAATCGGTTTGCCTCTGGGAACTCTTGTCAGCCCAATGATTTAGTTGAGAGTGTTATTCCTCATTCTGTCACTGACGATGATAATGATATGCTCACCAGAGAGCCCTCTTTGGAGGAAATGAACCAGGTTGTTTTCTCTTTAAATGGGGATAGTGCTCCTAGTCCTGATGGGTATGGTGGCCATTTTTATCACACTTATTGGGATGTTATTTCTAATGATGTTTACTTTGTTGTTCTTTAGTTTTTCAGATAGGGTTGGCTGCTTCCCAATTTGAACTCCAATCTTGTTGTTCTGATTCCTAAGGTGACTGGGGCTGAGAGACTTGATCAATATTGACCTAGTGCTTTAACAAATTTCCAATTTAAGATCATCACTAAAGTTATTGTAGAAAGACTTGCAGTGGTGGCCCCTAAAATTATTTCTCAGAATCAGCGCGGTTTCATAAAAGGCAGGAATATCTCTGATTGTATTTGCACTGTTTCTAAAGTTGTTAATCTTCTTAAGAATAGTCCTTTGGTGGTCAAATAGCTATGAAGATTGACATTAAAAAAGCCTTGGATACTATAGATTGGATGTTCTTTATTCAGGTTCTTCATGCTTTTGGTTTCAACAACAAATTCTGCGGATGGATTAATTTAATTCTCCACTCTGCTAAGCTCTCTATTTCTATTAATGGTCATCCCGCTGGTTTCTTTGGTTGTAAAAAGGGTGTTCGTTAGGGTGATCCTTTATCTCCTCTTCTGTTTTGTATTGCTGAGGAAGTGCTTAGTAGGGGCATTTCGAATCTTGTGGAAGATGGCAATTTACAGTTAATGTCAGGTCCCAAGAACTACAGGGTGCCTAGTCATGTGCTCTATGCTGACGATGTTATGATTTTTTGCAGGGCTACTCAAAAGAATATCATTAATTTGCTGAGACTTTTTGAGGATTATGAGGCCGTTTTCGGGCAGGTTATTAGCTCAGAGAAATCTAAATTTTATTCTAGCAGTATCTATCTGTCTCGTCTGAGGACTATTTCCAATATGTTGGGGTTCTCGGCTGGTACTCTTCCCTTCACCTATCTGCCATTTCCTTTTTTTCAAGGCTCTCCAAATCGTGCCCATTTGCTTTCTGTAGCTGATCTTATTAAGGCCAAGTTGTCTTCTTGAAAGGCTCTTTGTTGTCTATTATGGGCAGGGTTCAATTGGTGAAATCCATCATCCTTGGCATGTTGGTTTACAGCTTTCATATTTATGCTTGGCCTAAAAATATTCTATCCTCTGTGGATCAGTGGATTAGGGATTTCATTTGGTCAGGGGATGTTTCTTCTCGGAAATACGTCACTGTTGCTTAGAAGAAAGTCTGCTCTCCTTCTCTAGAAGGTGGTTTGGGGGGTTCGCCCTATTAATTCCATTTATCAAACAGGTTTGCTGAAGTTTGCCTAGGAGTTTAGGACCTTTGATTTGCAATGGGCCAACTTTTTGAAAGCTCGCATTTTCAAAAACAACTCCCCAGTTCGGTATCATGTTTCCTCTTCTATATGGTCTAGTATCAAGCCCAACCAGCCCGTTATTGCTGACAACTCTTTATGGCACTTAGGGATTGGTTTTAACATCAACTTTTGGACGGATACTTGGCTGTCTAGGCCCATCGTTGATATTATAGGAATCCATCCTTCGTTGCACCATATGTTCAAGGCCAATGTTAGTGACTACATTCATAATGGTTCCTGGTGTATTCCTACTGAGCTTTGTTCTTGTTTTCCTATTATCTTAGCTGAGATTAAAGACATTGTAATTCCTATTGATCGTGGGTTGGATACTTTAAGATGAGGCCCTACTGACTCTGGCACTTTAACTTCTAAGGATGCCTACTTGTTCCATGAGCCAATTGGTCAAAACGTTCCTTGGGCTAAATTAATTTGGAGAAACTGTGTTCCTCCCTCCAAATACTTCACTCTCTAGAGACTGCTTCATGATAAAGTCCCTACTGATGATCACTTGCGTAATAGGGGTATTGTTGTGGTCTCTGTTTGCTCTCTTTGTGAGAAAGATGTTAAAACCCCTCGTCACTTGTTTCTTGATTGCCCTTTTGCTACTCATCTTTGGAAGTTGCTTAGCTCGGTGCTAAATACTTCTGTGGATTGTTCCTCCGCCTAGTCCACCCTTGCTATCTGTAATAGAGGTTAAAGCACTTAGGTTTTTGATGTTGTTATTGCTTGTGTGATTAATATTCACTAGACCATCTGGCATTGTAGAAATAAATTGAGGTTTGACAACAAGCTTATCCCCCACCAATCGACCATCAACTTGATTCTGTCTAATGTCTCTCTTGCTGGGGAACTCTAGCCGTGGGAAAATGTATTCTTCTATTTCCGAATTCACTATTTTGAAGACTTTCAAAGTGGAGGGTCGTTCTGGTAGTGGTCACACGATCAAAGAAGTTATTTGGAAACCCCCTAGCTATCAAATGATTAAATGCAACACTGATGGAGCAACTAAAGGGTGTCCTGTCCCGGCTTCGTGCAGGGATATCTTCAGGGGCTCTAATGCTGCTGTTCTCGATTGCTTCTCTACTAATCTTGGCATTCGCAATGATCTTCAGGCAAAGCTCTTTGGTGCAATGATTGCTATTGAGATTGCCTTTAAAAGAGGTTGGTGTCGTTTGTGGTTGGAGTGTGACTCTCAGTTAGTAATAGTTGCTTTTCGTAACAATTCCATTGTTCCTTGGAAGCTCAGAAACAGGTAGACCAACTTTATTGCTTTGACTAAGCAGATGTCTTTTGTTTACTCTCATATTTACAGAGAAGGTAACTCTTGTGCCGAAAGCTTGCATCTCATGGGACTCATGTCAACAGTACTATTTGGTGGAGTCTTATCCCGTCCTTTATCTCAGATGACTTTTTTAGAAATAGGAATAGCCTGCCTTAGTTTTTTTCTTGGACTAGGTTGTCGTTCCCTGGTTTTTTTGATATCCATATGGATTGTACTGTTTGCACTTTGGTTCTGGTGCTGGGTTTTGGCCTAGTCCCCCCAGGCACCTTTTGTTACTGCATTTTTTTTTTCTTAATAAAAATAGGAGGGAGTACTCTTTTTCCTTCTAGTTACTTTTTTCCTAAGGAAGGTTTTGCATCAAAAGGTTTTAACAAGGCTCATTTCCTTCTTTTAAAAAAAGTCAATGATGACTTAGTCATTACTGCTACAATTGCCTCTAAGGTAATTCAAGAACCTGAACTTGATGATGATGTCACCATTATTGAACCACCAATCTCACCACCTCCTGCCCCTGTTATTCAAATTGGTTGTGAACCTCCACCAAACCATCGTGAAGTAGTAGTTGTACCTTAGCCTAATCCTCACCCCTTTGCTGGATTTGAAGTGTTTAAGGCTCGGAGACATTATGAATTTCATGTTTGGAGATATATTGAAGATGACAGAATGGATGGTGTTAGTACTGCACAGGCTCAAGAGGACTTCTATGAAAATTGGCACTTTGTTAATTTCTGGTTTGAGAAGTATAGAAAGGATCAACTTGAGAGAAACAGAAGACTCCTAACTGGTCCAACTTGGAAGGTACCCCAACAGAGAGAAACCCCTGTTGTGTGGGAACCAGAACCTGCTCTTGCACCTCCTTCTGCTCCTGTTCCTCTACCTGCACCAGAACCTAAAACTCCTCCTCCTGCTTCAACTGCAATCGTGTCTCAGCCCTCTGCTTCTGCATCTACTAGTCATTCTGTTGTGGTTCCAAAAGAGGTTTTGGACCAACTTGTTGAGGACAACAGAAACTTCAAGGAGTTCATTGAAGTATGGAACAAGAGACATGAGGAAGTTACTTCCATGCTGCAGTTTATTGTGGATTAGCTAAAGAAACATTAGATAACCCTTAGGTTTTTCACCATCTTCTGTTTTTATCCTTGTACTTGTTTTTTTATATGAAAACAATTTTTGTACTATGCTATTTTTGCTTGATCAATGAAATCAACATATTTTTTTTGGTACTTATTCTGTCTTAGCTTTATCTTTCTCAAACCCTGTTTTGACTATGATGTTCTTTATTTATTCTTAACCTTTTTGTCTGATGACAAAAGGGGGAGAAAGAAATATAGAGATATAGAGTAATTGATGAACCTAATGTATCAACCAAGTGTCATCATGCATTGCATTATAGTTACTTCTGTTCCGATACACTACATTATAATATGCATTATTTTGCTCTGATACACTGCATTATAATATGCACTATTTACCCTGAAACATTATATTGGAATATATGCTCTAATGTTGTATTAATACATATATGTTTTGATACATTACTCTGTATATGAAAGCTCTGATACTTGAAATGATCTGAAGTGATACATTTTCTGATGTGACTTTACACTTAGAAAATATTTATATGTGCTTAATTCAGGGGGAGCCTCTGAAATTCCTTCAAGTAAATATTTTTCTAATGGAAAATTGTTCATCAATCTATGTATTTGTCATCATCAAAAAGGGGGAGATTGTTGGAATCAAGTGAATTCAGAAACAATGATCCTTAAATGTCTTGATGATAAAAAATAGTTAATAGAACAATTTATCCTTTAATGTGCCTGTTAGTGTGCAGAATTCACTATTTATCAGAAGGAATTATCTCAGAAGACTAAGCTTAAGTGTGCATTTCACTCTCAGTTTCATGAGTCTGAGTCCGGCACTGATCGTCTAGTAAGAGTTGCCGACGTCATCATCTTATAGCCTTAGTCTGATTTGGTTAACGCTCTGTTGGTAGTCAACGCTCTGGGAGACCATGCTCTGGTGAGACCATGCTCAGTTATTGGTCAACGCTCTATTTGCTGGTCAATGCTCAAACAGACTATGAATAGACTACATAGTGGAAGCCTTCATCCATTTCCCTATGACTCTCTTATATGAAAGACCAACAAATTATATATTGAAGAACTTGCCTCTGTTTTAAGCTCACTCTGGTGAACAGAGTATCTCATTAACAAGCACTGTCTGTTTAATAGATGCTCTGATTGAAAATCAGACTGAGTATTCATTAAAGGCTACTTCAAGTATTAAAGAGACCTCATTGATGAGTATTTTAATGTACAAGGAATCAAAGGCCAAAGGAAATGTCAACGGATATAATCATCAGAAAACTTGCTCAAGAAGTGTCTCATATTCAAAAAGCTCACAAGGGACAAGATCCTGATATTGTCTTTCATGTCAGTGTACAAGCGCAAAATGGAAAGCGACGTGACTTGCTAAAAGCCACAAAAGGTGGATCTGAAGCTTTGTCCTTTGGTGCATAGAGCTGTTAGGTCACAACGGCAATGTTCACCACCCTAGCTGTATATACCTTACTTCTCTCACTGAAGTAGGTGAATGAGAACGCTTAAGAACAAAACCATTCAAAAAATCTGAGACAGTGAGCAACCAAGAAATTATTCCAAGTCTCTGAGATCACATTGAACAAGCACTTAATCATTTTATTCTTTCAGTTTGAAAGTTACTCTTTGTGCGTAAGTTTTTATTGTAAATCCTCTCTGTTGAGTGTTATTTGATATTGTTTCGAACTACTGTTGAATCTTGTATCTAGCCCAGTAGTGGCTGCATTCCTTAGAGGCTTGACTGTACTAAGTCGTTTTAAGAAGTTGTGAGTATAGCCAGTTTGGCAGTAGTCTACTCTCAAGTGTAATCAGGTTGATTATAGTGGAGAAATCCTTCAAGTGTGTGAAGGGACTAGACGTAGCTATCAGGTGATAGTAAACTAGTATAAATCACTGTGTCATTCTCTTCTCTTTTCTTTACTTGTTTTCATTACTATTTTGTTAAAGAGTTGTTTTGAAAAGGTGTTCAAAAATATACAAGTTTTGCGAAAAGATTTCTAAAACCCAATTCAAACCCCTCATTTCTTGTGTTTTTGCCACATTCATCTCCTTGGTTACGCTGCACCACTCCCCTTTTTATGAGGTTAAGCATAGTAGGAATCCTGTCCAATGCAATCCTCCAAACTAGCACCAATGCTTTTAGGGGGATGCCTTTTAGCCACATTTTTTTTAAGAATAAATCCTCCTCATCCACTACCCTTTCTAACATGTATCTATAGGCAGAGGCCACTGAATAAACCCATGTTGCCTCCCATCTCCATTGCCATCTATCCTCTATTCCCACTCTCAGTTGCACAACTTGTAATGTTTGCAATAATTCTCTCTCCAACCTTATCTCCCACTGAAACAAAGTCCTTCTCCAATTGATTCTCCACCTCCAACCCCCCTCTTCCCAACTCCCAAGCTCACTAACCTTACCTTCTTTGTCTGTTGCTAGCATATATAATCTTTTGAATTTTTTGGACAATGTGTCACTATTAGCCCAATTATCTTGCCAGATTGATGTATGACTCCCACTTCCCGCCCTCCTAAAAACAGAATCAGAAAACCAATTCTCTATGATGCCCCCTCCTCTTTCAATGCTACAAACATCCCTCCACCATCTAGATGCCTTACCAACCCTACTACCCGACAAATTATTAAGTCGCCAATCCTAGATCGTAGGACTTTACACCATAATGCCTAATGTTCCACTTTCATTCTCCATCTCAATTTACCTAGAAGAGCAAAATTAAAAGCTCGGATCTCTTTGAAACCTAGCCCCCTCTTCCTTCATTGTACACTCCCTTTCCCACGCTACCCAGTGTATTTTCTTTTTGTCCTAACTCCCCCCATAGAAAACGGTTAAATAAAGATTCAACAGATGAGATAATACCTTTAGGCGCTTTGAAGAATGAAAGCAAGTAGACTTGCAGCGCGGACAGAACTAATTTAAGAAGGACTATGCGCCCTCCAAGGGACAAGTATTTGCTTTTCCAAGAGGACAGGCAGGCTTCTATCTTCTCTAAAACGGGGTTCCAAGTTGCTAGTTTCCTAGGATCCACACTGATTGGAAGACCCAATTACTTGAAAGGGGTCGTACTAATTTTGCAATTTAGCACCTCTGCAACCCTGTTGAGCCACTCCTCGTCCAAGTTCAAACCCATTGACTGGCTTTTGAAAAAATTAACTTTGAGATCATATATTAATTCGAATAGTTGAAGCATCGCTTTCGTAGCCCATACATTAGAAAATTTGGCATCACACACAATCAAAGTATCATCAGTGAACTGCAAATAAGAGATCTCCACCTCCTCCGACTTGACTCTGAAACCACTCAAAAGATTGCGCTCTACCGCATTCTGAACCATCATACCAAGCCCCTCTGCCACAATTAAGAACAGAAACAACGACAGAGGGTCACC
This sequence comes from Calophaca sinica, assembly GCA_037113605.1. NCBI lineage: Eukaryota > Viridiplantae > Streptophyta > Magnoliopsida > Fabales > Fabaceae > Calophaca > Calophaca sinica. Next base: position 70,967,460 of record CM073730.1, read on the forward strand.
TTGTCTCAGGCCTCTTCCCGACCAAAATTCCTCGGTTGGACAACCGTTAACAAGCACTGAAATAGATGCTGAAGATAAGCATTCTGCAATCCAGCTACGCCACAGTAATGGGAATCCCATTCTCCCCATCATGTAATCAAGAAAGGCCCAGCTCGCCGAATCATATGCTCTTTCGAAGTCAACTTTGAATAGAAAACCTCTTTTGTTGGTCAATCTAGCTTCCTCAACAATCTCATTTGCAATGAGGACTCCATCTAGAATCTGTCTATTAGCAATGAATGCCGATTGACATTCTGAAATCACCTGTGAAATAAACTTTTTCAGCCTCTTAGCTAAAAGTTTTGCCAAGATCTTATACATGCACCCAATGAGTGATAAGGGACGATAATCATTAAGCCATTGTGGGCATTCCTTCGTTAGGATAAGTATGATAAATGAACTGTTTGCCGCCCCTTACCAATTTGCCATTTCGGTGAAATTCTTGCAAGTACGCCACAAAATTAGGTTTGATAGTCTCCCAGAAATCCTTTATAAATTGAAAGTTCATGCCATCCGGTCTCGGGCTTTTAGAGTGGTCACAGTCCCACACAGCCTCCTTAATTTCTTCTTCCGAAAAAGGGGCTACCAATGCCGCTTTTGCCGAATCATCCAGCCTCTTTGATTCCATATTATCCAATGAAGGTCTGTCCCACTCCTCCCCTTCGAACTGTTCTCCTTTTCTGGCACTTCTCTCCTTTCCAGCCTTAATAACAGAATTTCATTCGTCTTCCTACTTTTATTAATACATCCATCGAAGAAATTAGAATTTGTGTCGCCTTCTTTGAGCTGCAGCATTAGAGATTTCAGATGCAGTAGAGTCGATTTCATTCTAGAAAACCTCCAAACATATTCTTTGCATTCTCTGTATTGTCTTTCCTCCTCCGCTGATAGTGTTCCATTTTCTGCTTGGGTGTCCCATGCCATCCACTGCTGTTTAGCTTCTTCTAATTTCTGATCAATATTCCCAAAGTGTACCTTATTCCATGTCTTTTGTTTGTGCTTTATGTCTTTCAGTTTTTCCTTTAGAACATAGGCCCTCCTCCCTACAATCTTTATGTTATTCCTTTGATAAATGACAAACTGATTGTACCCATTTTCCTCCCTCCAGCTATTTAGCTTTCGGAATGGTTTGGGGCCCCAATCAGTGATCTTGTCTTTTAAAAGCACTGGGCAATGGTCTGAGAGTCCTCTTTGCAAACCATATTGAGTAAGATGCGTTTGCAACCATTCTTCTGATACTAAGCATCAATCCAGCCTGCTCATCGCCTTTCCATCCGGTTTATACCAAGTAAATCTTCTGCCCACCATAGGTAGATTAATCAAGTTGGCAAGCATTAAAAATTCTTGAAAGTTGCAGATTTCCTCTGTCCTGTCATTAAACTCAGCACCTTTTCTTTCTGTAAAATCTTTTACTATATTAAAATCTCTAATTATCCCCCATCTTCCTCCACCTCTCCTCTCTATTTCCTCTATAATTTCCTTCCAAAGATTCTTCTTGCCATGGATGTCACAAGGGGAGTACACGTTCAGAATCGTGAACTCCACTCTGTCTGACCCTCACTTTCCTCGAAAACTAGAGAAATGAGAGCCCTCAAACATCTCATCAACTACAAACGCTGATTTCCTCCATATTGGTAGGAGCCCACCTGATCTTCCCACAGAAGGTTTGAAGTTCCAGTCAAAATCCTCACCCCCCCAAATGACTTCGCAAGTTATTCTTGAAATCACCTCCATTTTGGTTTCCTGAACACCAATTAGATCTACCTTTCTGTCTCTGATCAACTTATTAAGCTCCATTTTTTTCAGATGCCCTCCCAGGCCTCTCACATTATAAGATACAATTTTCATTTTGACAATTATTATTCCCAAATAAAAGCAATAGGATAAGGCTTACCTATTGCTTCTAGTCTCCCTTGCTGTTGCTTCTCCGTCCCTCATTCCCACAACCACGCTATCCTTCTCTTCATTTTTCTTCAATCTTTGAACCATTTCTTGGTCATCGTCGTTTTTTTTAGTCCCACCCTTTTGCAAAAATTCCAAACTGCAGATGCAACCTTCATTGGATCCTCCCTTTTCAAAACCCAGTTACGCCACTCTATGTTGCTATCATTTTTTTCGGATAGTGAACACCTTTCCTCCATGATCAAATTACTTACTTTCTTCTTCATCTTTTGGGCCTTCACTCAGAGATTCTTGCTGTTATATCCCCTTTTTCGTAAACGATCTGACCCTTTTCGTTTCACCGCCAAAGTAGCTCTGCCTTTCCCATGTGTGTTCTCCTCAAGGACCTTCTCCTAGGATTGTCTTCTTGAATCAAGATTTTGTCCCATAGTTTGGTTTTCATTCTCTTCCCCTTCTTCAGGCAATATGGCTTTTTTTGACACTGACTTATCATCGACCATTTTTCGATCTGTGACTATATGATCTCCCCTGCTGGTGCGTACTCAGAAAACCTACCCGGGTTGTCTCCCTAATCGTGGGTCGAGCTTGTTTCCAACTGCTGCACTAAACTAGTATCTATTGGGTTGTCCATTTCGTTGGCTACCTATCCATGGCCCATTTTCTCCAAATCCATTGCAAATCCCATGTTGGATCCACAATTGGAAGCCGACCCAAGGTTGATGACCTTTTCCCCTTGTCTAACAATTCCGCTCTCGGATCCAATAAGGCACCCCGAATCCACTAGTGGCAGGGTAAGTATTGGGCTAGCACCGTTGCATGGGCCTAAACTATCTACTAACAGACCATTTGCTACATCATGGCATAGAGCAAATTTCTCGTTTACACTTACACTACACGAAGAGTTTATGTGCGCCTCGTAAGTCGCATTATCAACAAAATGTGCCACCTCACTATCTCCTATATCACTCCTATTGATATCATTATCCCCCAATATCAGAGTGTCCTCATTAATGAGCTGACATAATTGTGTTTTGAGATTAACGATGTCCGCATCATCAACCGATTCAGCTTCCTCTGAGAGTAGTGATCCAGATTCTGACGAGCTTGTGCTGGAATTGTTTCTGGTTGTTTCCTTGCTCCACAAAGATTATTGAAAGAGGAATTCTTCAGACATTCTGATGGAATATATTGCATCGTTAACTTTAACTCTCATCACCTCATTGATAGTCTCCCATGAACTTGTTTGAATCAAGACTATTGCCACATCAAATCTCTGCTTGCACATTGTATCAGAATCAGTGGATATGAACTTTCCAAATTGAAGAACAAATTTTTCAAAGAACTCACTTTTCCATGCATGTAAAGGCACTCTTTGGCATCTGACCCACTGTTGCGGTTCAGGCAAGTGCACCTGATCGTAACTCGTAATAATAGTGAAGTATTTTTAAGACTCCAAATGTCGAACCCATAGAGAATACGCGAGTACTAAATTAATAGAGATCCTTATTATTTAGACTAACGAAAGTAGCGATTTTGAGAGTAAAACAATTTAATTGTAAATAACGAGATCAAAGTAATAACATAATAACTAAAGAGAGATCAATTAGGAAAGGCCTAGCGGAACCGAGTTCACTAATACTAGTCCCTGAATCTATTACCCTACTATTGCGAACTATATCTCCTTATTGAAAGCCAATCACTTACGCTAAAATTATTAACATCGTTTGGTCCTGGATTGTTAACAGTCTTCTTCCTAAATAACTACCCTGTTTGGCCCTGGAATGCAATTAAAAGAAAGAGCATTAAGAACTAGTAAGTTTATCAATTCAATGGCTGATTGGAAATAAGCAAATACCTTGACTGGGCACAAAATGCAAATTCTGTTAATCCTAGAGTTCTATTAACTAATTGTGGTATGATCGCCTCAAATTAACTAATTTATTAAGGACTGACCAGATCCTATGGGATTAAGCATGCTAGAAAGAACGCATTCATAAGGATAATAAGAATTTCATAAAAGTAATTAAATAAATGTTAAGAACATCGTAAAAGATCCCCATCACCCCCTAGTGATGGAGTTAGCTACTCATACTGTTTCTCAACATAATAGAATAACATAAACCCAAATATGTTATCCTAAAAGAAAAGAGATGAAAGACAAAAGGCAAAAGACAAGAGGCAAGAGCTAAATTGGTCAAAAGGCCCCCAGCCTCCAGCTCTCCTTGAAAAGGAGCTAAGATTGCCTATTTATAGGCTTTGAGGTGTACTAGGTCAACTGGCTTCAAATCTGTGCGTTCTGGGCTTGGGTACGGTCGTACCGCATTTATACACGACCGTACCGAACTTTATTTGCGATGTTGGCCCATACTTGTGCACTCTGCACTCTGCGACATCAATCAGATACTGGTCAGATTTCCTTTGGTACAAAGAAGATCAACTTTCTCATCGATGCTAGGTCAGATCGACTAAGGGGTACGCCTCATCGCTTTAATATATGTACGGCCGTATTGAATGACTGTCAGGCCGTACCTCTCGTCCAGAAGTGCTAAAAATCTTCAAAACTTGCCAGTTTTTTATCCATTCTCGTATCTTTTACTTTGAGTGATGTCTTTATGATAATTCTCTAAAATAGGACGTAAGTAAGTACTTTTATACTTTAAATAGCACAAAATGATATAATTAAGTACTAAAAATACACTTTAAAAGTAGACAATTTGGTGTGTTAACACCTACGCATATCTATCCTTAGCAATGTAACACCCCGTTTCCGGAGCGCCACAGTGCAACCCAACCTAATGCTAAAAACATTTAATGCTTGTATGCTTTTAGTTAAAGAGTACTCTTATGTATTTCACAATGGAAAAATAGAAGTATTTTTTTTTTTCATTTTCTTTCCTTTGAAACCCTTTTCAAAATGAGACATAGAGTACTACAGTTTTCTAAATGATGCCAATTCAGACTTTTGCAAATATCAGAGTATAATGCATCACAAAATAATACTTCACATAACATAATCATTTCGCACTAAGGCGAGGTTTTCTGAAAAGAGTAATTACACAAATAACAACGGCATTACCCTAAGCTAAGCCGCCAACAACTATAACGCTTTATCGAGAAACAAACAAGAAGACCATAACACGAAGCACTTAGAGGAATCTTCCTCCATTGGCTCAATCTTCAATGCTCCCGAAGACGAAATCGCAACAATGACCGAACTCCATCCGGAAGTGACATCCATAAGGATATCCGATCCAACAACAAAGGTAAGGGTAAATTCTTTGTCCACGAGTTTATCATAGGCTATGTCGCATGCAAACAATATATACATATATAATACAACAACATGCTTTTATATACATATACATACTTAATAGACCGCACGTATCATCATGGTATATCAAGCATTGCATGTGAACAAACAAAACAACCAACAGATCCACAATCAAGTCACCACAATATCAAACAATTGCATGTGAGTAGGCAAATCTATCAACAGACCAGTGATCAAGTCATCACAATATCAAATTCATCACATATCATAAATGTGGTTAGCTATGCATGTCAATGCAGTATGACAAGTTGTGTATACACCTGCAGCCTTAATAGGTCAGCAGTATGACGGGGACTACTTTCCCAACATCCGAACAAGATAGCCTCTGTTTTGGCTTGCCTCTACTTTGGCTTGCCACTACTTTGGCTGGCCTCTACTTAGGCAATGCAGTGTCAACTCGTCTTTTGAAGTTTGTAAGACCAATCAAACGCTCCGAGTGACATGACAACTCGTCTTTTGAAGTCTTTAAGACCAATCAAACGCTCCGAGTGTCGATGCTCAATAGTTAGTACGCATCCAAACAAATTCATCAATATGGCATGCTCACCGTAGTGAGTGCCCGAGTGATATCCAAACAAATTCTACAATATGGCATGCTCACCGTAGTGAACGCCCGAGTAATGTTTTAATTAATCAATGCGGATCGACGAACCCTCACTCACTCAACTTAGTGGGTTTCCAAATCTCAATTAACTAAGAATTCAACACAGGACACAAAGTCCGGGTGCTCAATTGTGGAACGCTAGTCCCAATCTTAGATTGAAGCTCTAGGCACGTAATGCATAACACTAGGCTCAATTTTTAGGTTGAGATACTAGGCACGCCATACGGAAAATAGGTCCAATCCTTAATCAAGAAAATGTGCACACAAGCAGGACATTAAGTCCCAACACAGGACTCATGGCCCATATGCTCAATAGGAACACTAGGTTCCCTATGTTTTATTCTTTCGAAATCCCGATCTATGAAATCTCTTTCTCAGTTCTTGTATCACTCCTATGTATCTGAAAATACTTTTTAGTTCTAGATCGTTGAAACCCTAGTTGTGCTAAATAACACACTGGAAGAATTCCTAGGAAAGGGAGGTGGTGCGAACACTCTTAATTACCAATTCTTTCCTAGCCAGAATTTTCCCAGACGCATCATTTAACTCAACCATTTTCGCAAATTGTACTATTTATTTCAAGTTCTTTTCTCCACTATTATTCCATTGAAATTTCCTTGCAAGCTTTGGCTAGTTGTACTAAAACCCTCACGCTTACTTTTAAATCAAAATGCCCTTAACAATTTGTTTACGAAATTAGAATTCGGCTTGTGGAATCGCATCAGATTTACCGATGTAAATCATCAACCAATAGCAGTCGATCAACGCATTGTTAATTAATCCATTATCAACAATAATATTTTTCATATTCCAATTCAATACCAAGTTCCAATGAAATCCAAGGTGATTCAAGGAAAACAATACAACTCATAATGCCACGCAGGGCCAAGAACATGCTACATATTATCATCAATTTCAAGTCCAATTAAATCAATCAAGTATGATTTAAGTCACACAATACAATTCAGTCTTGCCACACAGGACCAAATCAATACACAGCAGTTTATGCTACAACATCTCAACAGCACATAGTAATACTACAAGTACTACCACACAATCAATCAACAATCAAGCAAACAACACACAAGGCGAAAAGCCCAAACTCATTATGTAAGAATTTTCCTTACCTTGGGCGCTTTAACAATCCAAGCAAGGTAAATTCGAACTATCGTCAAGTCGTTCCTCGCACGAGCCTTATGCACGAACCTTAACAATGCAAACTTAATCCGATTAGAACCAAAAACCCAAGTCCTAAGACTCTAGGGCAGCCACGGTTTTAGTCCTAAAAAGGGCCTAAAATCTTTCTAACTTAACCTATTTGGATCACACCTAACCATATGCCATGAAACAAATTCAAACCATGCAAGTTTTCAAGCTTTTACAAAAGCTACACACTTAGAAAAATAGCTAAACCAAAATTTACCTATTGGAATAGTGTTTTACCAAATGAATAGTGTTTTGTCAACTTTGAATCCCTTTTTAAAACACTAAAACATGTCACAAAATTCTAGAATTAAATTCATTACAAGTTTAAAACAATTCTTAAGACATAACCCAAAACTTTTTCCAAAATCATGCTTCTTTGAATTGTTTTACTAAATTAAATCATCAACCACTTTTACAACTATTTTTAAGCATAAATGCAAGTCAAGAACAAGTTACAAAACACCCTTGAAGGCCACGATTTCCAAAGCTCCAAAACAACTTCAAGATTTTCAACCATTTTCAATGTTTTAAACATACTAAACTTTATGGATTCAAGCCATAACCAAAAACCAAATTCTTTACCACTTTAATAAAATTAAAAACAAGTTAGAACTCACCCAAAGTTTGATCATAAGCCACTGTTTTGGAAACCCCAAAACAGCCCCAAATTATTTTGTTTCCAAACAATTTTTCAAAGCTTCACACATACAAATTCACTACATTCAATCCCCTTAACAATAAACCAACTTCTTCAACACTTGAAAACAAATTAGAACATCCCTCAAAACACTAACTTAGGCCACGGTTCCAGCCCCAAAACACCCAAATTTAATTTTTCTAAAACTTTGCATAATCATGTATAAAACTAGATCAAAGTGCACTAAGTTAAAACCTTGCAAGATCTAACTTCAAAACAACTAAATCAAGTCAAATTAAACCCCCCTAACAGCCCCTATCAATTCGGCCTCATCAAAATGTTAGGGTTCCTAAATTTTAAAAATCAAGAACAAAGCTAATCTTGGGAGAAAACAAAGGGCTAAAAGACTAATCATGCATATCTAGCAAAATCCAACACTTTTGCCCAAAATTAATTCCTAAAACCAACCAAACCCATTCATGAAACTCAAGAGAGGAAAAGGAATGGATGTGGAGCTTACCAATCAAGGTGATGATGATTAATCAAGGGTTAGGAAGAAAGGATGGAAGATTGCAAGCTTAGCATCAAACTTCCTTCAAGAATCAACATCAAAATTATGAGAAACAAAAATCTTCAAAACTCATCCATGGCTGCCATGGAGAAAGAATAAGGGATTAGGATCCTTACCAAGAAGATTAGAGGTGATAGAACAAGGATCAAGAACAAGCATGGAAGATTGAACTCCAAAATCACAATTTTCTCAAGTTTCTCAACACTTTCTCTTTCTAAATTTTTTTTAAGTTTTTCTCCGATGGAAGAAATGAATGGATCTGATCTTGGGCAAGGGAGAAAGCCACGAAATTTTTGGGGACATGGAAGGAATAGATTTTGTTCATTTAGTTGAATCCTAACCAAATTAGTTACACCTTAACTACACTAACTAACTACACTTACATAATCACCACTCTTAAGCCAACACTTGTCCAAGAAGCTTCTAAGGATGATGTTCAGCTCCCCTAGCCCTTATCTCAATTGCCACTTGCCCCAAAATATCTAGATATTTCGCTTCGCTGCTCTCGCCAATCGGTCTTGTGGCGTTACTACAGAAATTAGGGTTTTTGTATCAAAAACTCCAAAAATAAATCTAATAAATTATTCTATAATCCAAAATTATTAATCAACCAAAATTTTCCTAAAAATATTAGAAGTATTTCTATGAATGTCGCTTTCTCGATTCGCGAGCTAAAACGTTACCGTAATGCAGTTCTGGGCGTAGAAAAATTTTAGAAAAATTTCCAATAAATCATAAATATTGGAAAATGCTAAGATCTCAAATTTTATAAAATTTGGATCACGTTTGGGCATGTTTCAGTTAGAAACACACACAATAGCCTAGTTACGGCAGAATTCGATAGAATTCTCGCAGCGTTATAAAAACTGTAAATTAGTGAGGATCACTAATTTTAATTTATTTTATTAATTAGATATTATTCAAACAATAAAATTATCAAGACAAAATCTTTAAAATAATAGTCATATTAAATATGACATAAACAGACAATTAATACAATAACTAAACCATGAAAATTCAAACAATGACTTAAGAATATTTATTAAATCCTGAAAATTATTTCTCTTTCAATAAAATAATTTTCCTCAATCAAATGTCCATTTTTCACATTTTTCAGGATTAATTCATATTTAAAACAGTATACGTCTACACTGTCTGTTAATCTGAATTAATTACTAAAACAGTAAATTGTTTACGATAAATCTTTGTTGTTCTTCGTACTTTTAACAAACCATTGAGGTGATCAATCTCTATGATTTATTTTCAAGTAGTTGGAAACTATAAAATAATTTTCATAAAAATTGGGATGTTACAAGCAACATCTTTAGGTTTCCATTCTCTAATCTCACTGAACCAACCTTCAAAGAACTCCTTTGCGTCTTTGACTAACTCCTCTAAGTCCTCTCCTTCATCAGTTACGATTAACACTTTGTTGCCCCACAATTGGTTTGACGTGTACTGAACGAAATCCTTCTACTTCCATGTTATCCATGATATTGAACACTGATACATTATCATGCATAATCCCAACATGACCTTTTTGAAGCCATTGCATATCTTCCTCAGTTACTGCAAATTCCAACCCTTTCCACTCTCCTTCTTTAGCTCCCTGTGCACGATTCTCTATCGATCTCCATCTTTTATATTCTTCCCCATTACTACATCTGCATATCTTAACCTCCTCGGAAGTGAAGGTTGCAAAGTTCTTCTCCTTGCCTTATCCACTCTCGTAGTCAGGTTCTTATCATTGCCAGACCTATCAAACCTGGCAATGTTTACGTGGAGATTGATGTTACCAATCCAAATCTTATTCAGTTTTGCTTCCAGCTTCATGGGATCCATCACTTCTCTAAACCTCATGAATCCAAATCTCTTGCCCAGCTTATTCTTCTTCCCGGAATAAACACATCCACAACTTTGCCCCATTTCCAAAACATTTTCCATAGAGCTTCTGAGTTCCAGTCATCTGGGAGATTAGTTATGTAATAAACCATTGTTGCATTGTTGTCAGTCCATTTTGGTTGTATCGTGCGTCCTTCCTCAGCTTTGTTCCCTCTTTCATTCACTGCTCTATTGCATTGCGCGTGTCCCATTTCCTTGTCAGTCCTGTTGTCCGCCGCTCGACTTGCTTCCCTCCTTCGCTGCTTGACGTTCTGCCAGGTCCCCTCACACTCGCCCACACTCGCTCTCTCACTCCCTCACTCCTCACTTCTCTCACTCTCTCGCTCTCTCACTTCTAAATGGCTTAAAAGACAGATTGAGTAGTTAAAATCAAAATAAATAACAAAATTACATAATGCATACATAATAGGTATAAACCAGTTGGGTTATGTAGAAAAAATCGTTGTTGGTTATATTACTTTATCAACAAATAGCTGTGAGAACCTGTGTTGTTGAATAAAAATGGAATATATAGTGTAGTTAAGTTTTTTATTGGAAAGTTGTTTTTGGTGGGATAACCAATAAATTAGTTTTTGCCATGTTTCTTGGTGTAATTTACTTTATTAAATAGATAATAGAATACCGACAACTTTGACTAAAAGTCTATCACTAGAATAAAAATACATAAAACACTTTTTTGTAACAATCTGACTCCGTAATCTATTGGTTTCATCTGTTACTCATTAATCTTTCTCCAATAGCTTCGTCATTAAGTCACTTTTATAATTCTCAAAGACCAGCCATCCCAATACATTTCTTCAAAACACAATTCTTCATTCAGCACACATACATTTCAACAAATATTTTAGGCATGAGAGTCCCTTGAAATTTTATGATCCAATATACGGTAGCTAGATAAACATATTGGATCATCAAATTCAAGGGATACTTCATATTAAGTTTTATGATTCTCATGCCAAAAATATTTGTTGAAATGTATGTGTGCTGAATGAAGAATTGTGTTTTGAAGAAATGTATTGGGATTGCAGGTTAACCTCGATGGTAAATCATTTAAGAATTGTAAAATTGGCTTAATGGCAAAGCTGTTAGAGAAAGATTTATCAATAACAGATGAAAGCGATACATTGTGGAGTCAGATTGTTGCAAAAAAAGTGCTTTCTATATATTCTAGTGGTAGGCATTTAGTTGAAGTTGTCAGATATCTATTATCTATTTAATAAAGTAAATTACACAAAGAACACATGACAAAAACTCATTTATTTGTTATTCCGCCAAAAACTATTTTTCCACAAAAACTTAACTATACTATAGTTTCCATTTTTCTTCGCCAACACGGGTTCTCACAGCTAATTGTCGATAAAGTAACGTAACTAATAACGATTTTGCCTACATGACCCAAATGGTTGATATCTCTTTTATGTATTCATTTTGTTATTTATTTTGATTTTGACTACTCAATCGGTAAATCATTTAGAAGTGTAGGAAAGGCTCAATAAAGAGGCCTTCACTGCGTTTTGTTGACGCGATAATGATTTATATGTTGATAAAATGTTATAATTTTTTAGTTACTCTTTTTATATTAAAAAGAAGGAAGCCAAAAGACTGACGAAGATAAACAAACACGATGTTGTTAAGTGTTATAAGAATTATTTTAAACGGTCATCTCCAAAGTGTTGGAGACTACTTGCTCGGGTATGAGGTTACAAGATACTGAAGCACACCCCGAATATTTGCATGTCATAACAGATGTAGCAACTTTTAAGAAGCAATCCAAGTTTTATTTATGGAATGTTGAACTATTGAAGCAAGACTTCTAGAACAACGGATCCAGAAATGTATTGGGAGGAGAATTAGTAATTGATATGGTAATATCTAGAAACACACTTATCTTTTTTTTTTTTTTTTGAATTGTCTCAACTAATCATAATTTTTTTTTTTGAATTGTCTCAACTAATCATAATTAAATTCATCTGTTTTTTATCATCTTTCTCTTCTATTATTTCTATTTATCATTCTCTCTCTTAATTACACTATAAATGAGTAAACTTAACGCGTAGTCTCTCGGGCAAATAATAGGAGATTAAAAATAGAATACCTGAGAAAAAAAATTGAAATTTGTAATATAAGTCAAAACAAAAAATGTGGATTAAATAAAATATTAATTCAAGTATGATAATATTTAACATCAATTAAAAGTTTTAATCTAAAAACATTAACCTTAGAGATTAATAACTATTACTAGAAATTACGGTATTTCTTACGGATTTACATCCCCATGTAATACTTTAGTAGATAATTTATTCCTGCAAATTTTAAATTCCGTAGGAAATTTCTTGCGGAAAAATCCGCAAGTAGTTTTCATGCAAAAAAATTCGCAGTTAACTCCGCAGAAAATTTTACTGCAGATTTGAATTTCCCAGGTATTTCTGCAGGAAATTTTCCTACGAATCTCAAAATCCGCAGGAAAGTTACCCACGGATCGGGAATTCGCAGGTAATTCCGCAGGAAACCGCAGGAAAATTGAAAAAAAAAATTCTTTATTTATTTTGTATATACACTCTAAAAGCTTTTTAATATTAATATTTTGCTTGGTTTATCAAATACTAATAAAATTATTAATGTTATTATTATTATTATTACAAAATATATAATAAAAATTATATAAAAATTTCCAAAATAAAGCATTAATAAATGTAAATACCACATTTAGTGAAAGCCACATTTAGAAAATGTAAAAATTATATTATACAAATATACTTTAATATTTATGCTATATTATAATAATGATTTCTCATCAAAACATCAATAAATGCTTAAACATCATATCTACATAGTGTTAAAAGTCACTGCTTTAAACATCATATCATTATACAAATGATTTCTCATGCTCCAACTATATAGGAGAACAACAAGAATTCTTCCTTCTGCTTGAAGCTCATGGTTCTCAATGTGACCATTTGCATTTCTCGGCAAAAATTTAAGAAACACTGCTTTAGAGTTTAAGAACTAATGGTGCCAATTTAAGGAGCTAGAAGACCTATATCACCTCATTTGAAGCACGGAGTTGTCAAAAACCTGGGAGGGGAGAGCACACAAGAACCATATAGCTTTTGAACGAAATTAACCACAATGTCAAGCTTTTCTGCAGCGCATCAAATTCATAGTCACTAAAAGTAGAAGGAGAATAAAAGAGATCACTTTATTAGTTTACTTGAGAAAAATAATTACAGACCTATATGACAAAACTCACACTTACTGCTTCTTGGTTCCTCATAGACATCCCTTTATGCATTTTAAAACACCTTGCAAAACAACTAAGACCAAATTATGACAGCTTATAAATTGAGTTAAAAAATGAACAAACAAAAATATTAAGATCAAAATTAATATCATTGACAACATGATGAGTTAGGCGTGATTGGAAAACAACAAAAAACAAAAAAAGAAACAACTCCATTAACCAAAAGCAAAATACTCTGCTCACATAACAATATTTATAGAAATCAATCAACATGCTTAATAACTAATAAGTGCGTTACAATCATAAAAAGGACGAAGACCCCATAGCTTAGGTTGAACTAACCATTTGTAGTCATTGGAACTTGAGAAACAACTTGATCAGGGGGTGTTAGCATACTCAATATTTTATTGTAAATGTTATTATTTAATGCGGAGTCAGCAATAGATTAGTGATTAGTTAGTCATTACCTTTCAGCTTGTTAGTTAGTTTTCATACTTGACAGTTAGTTAGTTACAGCTGGAATTGTTAATCACCATCTAGATGGTTAGCTTTGTATATATTCAACTTTCACAGTTAATGAAAAAGAAGAAAATCATTTCAACAAATTCTGTTTCTAACATGGTATCAGTTGATTAGAGCATTTTCTCTCTTTCTCTGCTTCGTCTCCTTCGCAGAACTTTCTGCGTTCTTCTTTCTCTGCGATCTTGTTCACACAGAATTTCACTTTTCTCTTTCGATTGTTGTCGTGATTCTTTCATGGCGTCTTCTGCTTCCGCAAACTCTATTTCCGTCGCAGCAACAAGCACCTTCACCTCGCAGGATTCATCGAATCCCTATTACATTCATCCGAATGAAAACCCTTCTTTGGTTCTTGTTACTCCGGTGCTCGATGGTTCGAACTACCATGGCTGGGCTCGCGCGATGACGATGGTTCTTGAAATGAAGAACAAATTAGGTTTCGCAGATGGTACAATCATCAAACCTACAGAAGGTGATCCGCTGTGCGGTGCTTGGAAATGCCGCAATACTCGCTCGATCTTGGATTAATCGCTCATTACTCCGTAAATCGCGACTAGCGTTCTCTGGTTGTCTCGAGCCTCGAGGTATGGCAGCTCGATAATCGCTTTTCTCAAGGGGATCACGCTCGCATTTTACGCCATACGTTGATTTGTATTCGATGAAACAAGGTGACCTCTCTCGTTACTAGCTACTTCACCAAATTGAAGATTCTTTGGGACGAATTATGCAATTTTCGCCCACTTACTGTTTGTGATAAGTCCGATACTGGCATTTGCAAATCCGTTCAAGTCTTGCAGAAATATCGTGACTCTGACAGTGTTCTCTGTTTCTTACATGGTCTAAATCACACATGCATTTGCTAGGCCACAAATCTTGATGCTTGATCCTCTTCCTAATTTGGATAAAAAAATTTCCATAATTCTGCAACAAGAAAGGCATCTGCACATTGGAGTTCTTCCAAATCCTGCTACACCTCAAAATTCTGTTGCATTGAATGTTCAATCCTCTTTTGCTTCACAAGGTCGTGGTAGAGGATCTTTCAAGAACAATTCCTCCAAACAAGGTCGTTTGTGTACACATTGTGGCCGAACCAACCACACAATTGAGACTTGTTTTGTTAAGCATGGTTTTCCTCTTGGTTGGAAGTCCAAGAAATCTGCAAACTGGGTTACTGCTGAGTCCAATGAATCAGAAAGCCTCAGGTTCCTTGGAGATGCTCACGGCCTGAGCAAGGAACAAATTGACAATTGATTGCTCTTTTACCTAATGCCAAACCCACGCCCATCAGCCGAAAGCTCTTTCAACTCGGTTAGTTCTCACCAATTGTCAACTCAACCTCCTTCAGGTAAGTTTTGTTGGATTCTTGATTCTGGTGCTACAGATCATTTTGTTGGATCATTAGAATTTTTCTCTTCCTATAAACCTATTAAACCAGCTTTCGCTTTCTTTGCCTAATGGTAAGTCTGCATTTGCTTTGCACAAAGGCACCATCATATTATCTGCTTCTTTAATCCTCTATGATGTTCTATATGTTGAACATTTCTCTGTTAGTATCGTTTCAGTTGCAAAGCTTACCAAAACCCTCTCTTGTCAGGCTGTTTTCACTCATAATTTGTGCTTTGTGCAGCTGACTATTGGCCAGAAGATGATTGGTACCGCTAGAGAATTTCAAGGGCTTTACTATTTGATAGTTCCTGAGAATTATGTTTCTGGTTCGGTCTCTCAATTGCATTCTGTAAACAATCTTTCAACTAGCATTTCTTGTCAAAATGTATGGCACTATAGGCTAGGCCATCCTTCCACATGGTGTTACCAAACTATTCAAAAATCTCATTGTAAAATTCCTACTTTTGTGAATAAACCTTGTGATACTTGTCACTTGTCTAAACAAAAACAGTTATCTTTCAATTCTAGCACAACTATCATTGATTCTGTTTTTGACTTAATACATGTTGATATTTGGGGCTCATATGCCATTCCTTCCATACAAGGTTACAAATATTTTTTAACCATTGTTGATGATAAATCCAAATATACATGGCTTAAACTCATGAAAACCAAAGCTGAAACTAGACAGCTTCTTGTGGATTTCATTGCTTTAATTCAAACTCAATTTCACAAGGTTGTTAAAATTGTTAGAAGTGACAATGGCCTTGAATTTGACATGCCTTCATTCTATTCTTCAAAAGGGATTATACATCAAAAATCTTGCGTTGAAACACCCCAACAAAATGGGGTGGTTGAGCGAAAGCATCAACACATTCTTAACATTGCAAGATCTTTGATGTTCCAATCTCATTTGCCCCTTTCTTTTTGGTCTTTTTCTGTGAGTCATGCTGTCCACATTCATAACTTGTTGCCATCTCAGAATTTAAATTCTCTTTCTCCTCATTATCTTCTTTTCAATACTGAGCCTGATTTTAATTCCTTAAGAATCTTTGGAGCACTTTGTTTTGCTTCCACTTTGCAGGCACATAGAACTAAATTTCAGCCAAGAGCTAAGAAATGCATTCACCTTGGTCATCCTCCTAGTACTAAAGGTTATCTGTTGTTTGATTTACATACTAGAGAACTCTTTGTTTCTAGACATGTTATTTTCTATGAGACAGCTTTTTCCTTACCAAAATGAGTCTACTTCTCCTATAGCCGCAGTGTTCTTTGTTTAATGTACCACTTCCGCCGCTATAGCCTCTTCTCGATCCGTTTATTCCCCAAATTAATAGAATCAATCGTAATGATGTACACATTTCCTCTCATATCAATCCGAATCGCCTCGCTTCTCGCATCTAGTCGAGTCGTGTGTTGCTTCGCTTTCTCAGATCAATACCGTGATCAACTTTTGGTTGTCTGAGTCGTTCTATTTCGCTTTCGCACCTATTATTTCGAACTCGCTCAACTTCAAACTGCACTAAAAATCCTCCATCTTATCTCAAGGACTACAAATGTAATGTGCTTAATTCTATCAAGAAGATAACTCATTCTTCGTGCACACCACCCTCTTTCTAATTTTACTTCTATCCCATACATCTCCTTCTCATGCAAATTTACCTTTTATCTTTATCCACCATCCCCTGAACCTAGAACATACAATCAAGTCAGTCCAACATTTGTGTTGGAGGATGCTATGGATCAAGAAATTACAGCCTTGGAAAATAATAAAACATGGATTCTTACTGAGTTACCTCATGGAAAGAAACCAATTGGCTGCAAATGGGTTTATAAAATTAAACACAAATCTGATGGTAGTATAGAGAGGTACAAGGCACGGCTGGTTGCCAAAGGTTATACCCAACTTGAAGGTGTGGATTATAGTGAGACATTTTCTCCTGTTGTCAAACTAACTACGGTGCGGTTAGTCCTTGCTTTTACAGCAGCCAAGCATTGGTTTTTACATCAACTGGATGTAAACAATGCATTCTTACATGGTGATTTGTTGGAAGAGGTTTACATGAAGGTGCCCCCTGGTTTTAACACTCCCAAATCTGGTTTGGTGTGTAAGTTACAAAAATCTCTTTACGGGTTGAAGCAAGCAAGTAGACAATGGAACTCAAAACTCACTGCAGCTCTCATTTCTTTGGGTTACAAGCAGTCACCTTCTGACCACTCCATGTTTGTAAAATCTCAGCAAGCTTTGATTACTATTTTACTGGTTTATGTAGACGATATTGTCTTGACCGGTAATAATCTTGCTGAAATAAATTCTGTAAAGCAGTTTCTGGATCAGCAATTCAGGATCAAAGATTTAGGTCCTCTCAAGTTTTTTCTTGGGCTTGAAGTAGCACGGTCAAAGGCTGGTATAATCCTATCTCAAAGAAAATATGCCTTAGAATTATTGGATGATGCAGGCTTGCTGGGTTGTAAACCAGTTTCTGTTCCTATGATTCCAAATTCTGCACTGCCCACCGATTCTGCTTCTCTACTCAGTGATTCTACCAGCTATCGCAGGCTGATTGGGCGCCTCATATATCTCACAAACACCAGACCTGACTTGTGTTTTGCTGTCCACAAGCTGAGTCAGCATCTAGCCACTCCTCATCAATCCCATTTTGATGCTGCTCTCCACATTCTAAAGTACATCAAAGGCTGTCCAGGGAAAGGTTTGTTTTTCTCAGCTGAAAGTGATTTAAAGCTGCGAGCATATAGTGATTCGGATTGGGCTGCTTGTCCCACAACCCGTAGATCAATCACAGGCTTCTCTGTTTTCCTTGGCTCATCTCTTGTTTCATGGAAATCAAAGAAGCAGCAGACTGTATCACGCTCCTCTGCAGAGGCCGAATACAGGGCCCTTGCTAATACTGCTTGTGAAATTCAATGGTTGATATACCTGCTCACTGATTTACATCACACTGTTTCATTGCCGATTTACTTATATTGTGATAATCAGTCCGCAATAAAAATAGCTCAGAATCCCATATTTCATGAGCGGACAAAGCACATAGAGATTAGATTGATTGCCACCTCATTCGTGACAAAGTTCAAAGTGGCATCATCCACCTTATGCCAATTGCTTCCAAAGATCAACTTGCTGATCTTCATACCAAAGCATTGGCATTTCCAGCATTCTCTTCACTCCTTTCCAAGCTGAACATGGTGGATATCCATGATCCAGCTTGAGGGGGGGTGTTAGCATACTCAATATTTTATTGTAAATGTTATTATTTAATGTTGAGTCAGCAATAGATTAGTGATTAGTTAGTCATTACCTTTCAGCTTGTTAGTTAGTTTTCATACTTGACAGTTAGTTAGTTACAGCTGGAATTGTTAATCACCATCTAGATGGTTAGCTTTGTATATATTCAACTTTCACAGTTAATGAAAAAGAAGAAAATCATTTCAACAAATTCTGTTTCTAACAGGGGGAAAGAGAGAGGGATCAAAGAAGACCATGCTCTAGAGTAAACAAGTCCTAGGAATTTTCCTCCAGCACCGATTTCTCTAGTGAACCACCATTGTCGACCTTAAAAAAAAAAATCTGAATATTAACTTGTGTGAAACCCTATCATAGCATTATGCAAGTAAATCTGAATATTCCAAACTACAAAGGCAAATAAAATCATTTAGGATAAAACCGCAACAATTAACACATTGAGAACACAATCCCGATGCAAAAACCAAATCGAAAACATTAAAAATGAAAGGAAATGAAATTAGATTGATTGATTGAGGAACAACATCGATTAATCAACAAAAAATCATAGAAAACAAAAAGAGAATATCAACAAATTTGATTTTCAGATCTGGAAGAGAGAGGAGTGACAAATAGAATGAAAGTGCTTACCAAATATTGATCAAAAGTGCTTACCAAATTGGGGAAAATGCTTCAAGAAATTGAGCAAATCGCTCTCCAATCAGAAAAAGCTATGCGAAAAGTTACGAACGAGATGTGTTCCACATCTGTTGAATCGCTTCTTTGAAGATCTGTTCCAGATCTATTCCAGATTTGCTCTTCGTTGAAGCTAGGGAAAATGGAAGAACAAAGCTCATTATTTGAAGCAAAGCTCAAAATGGAAGAACACGAAAATGGAAGAATACACATACGAAAATGGAAGAACACACAGCACAGAGGGAAAATGAAGCTCCCAGCAACCGTTTCCGACCGGCTTGACCGATGTGGATCAAGATGCACTATCTCGTTTTCGCAGTCGACGAAGATGAAGATCGAAATGTAAGCGTAGAAGAAGAAGAGCAAGGAAACGATAGGAGAAGAGTTTTGATGAAAAGGATTCGCCATTGAATTTACGAGCTCGACGGTTACAAAAAGTATTAGTTCTGAACTTCTGATTAGGGCTGTGGTTTTGATTTTGGGGATTGTGGCTGCCCCTTTGAGTTTGAGGGAGAGAACGAGAAGAATGCAATCTGGAAGACGAGAGAGCCCCTCAAGAAAATAATATTTTTATGTTTTTATAATTTTAAATCGAACAAAATAATTTTTTTAATTTTGATTTATTTCAATAAATTTTTGTTTTATATCAAATATTAAAAAAATTGCAAGTAAATCCCAAGTGCGGAATTTCCTATGAATTTTCAACTAACCTATTGTCTAGCAATATATCCTACAAATTCGCAGGTAAATCCCAAGCAAATGAATTCGTAGCTAAATTATCTCAGAAATTGTCATGAATTCTCAACTACTAGATTTCCTGTAACTTTCCGACAAAATTTGTCTTCATATTTAAATTCACAGGAAAATCCCTAAGAAATATCCAAATATTTCCTACGGATTTAAATCTGCAAGAAATTCCGCAGAAAATGACAAGTTTTCCTTCCAACTTTCCTGTGAATTTAAATTTGTAAGTAAAAACTATATTTTAACCAAATCAAAAGAAAATCCACAGGAAATTCCTACAAAAAAATCCGCAGAAAAAATCCAAAAAAACACCGCAAATTCTAGTAGTGAACTAAGCATTTACATTGCAAACAAAAGTTTTACTTTAACATATTAAATAATATTTTTTTATAGCGTTTATACAATCTTTCTAAATCATAATATCGCTTTCTTAAAATGTTTATACAAATACAATTAAAATAAAATAATGATAGAAACCGGAAAGAATACAAAATAGATTATCAAAATAAGACCTTGTATTTTTATATAAAAGTGATGACGAGGTGTGTAAAGTTTCACGTGTGAGAATAGTTGAAAAGGTAAACACCAAGACTTGGAAATGAATGGATTATAAACTAATTTCATTATTTCTACTGTGTGCCTTTATTTCCATATTTGTTGCATATTTACCCTGACATCCTTTTTCTCGACGTAGCCATTTTTTTTTTCAATTTTATCCTTAATATATAGTATTAAACTGATTCCGCTTATTTTTTTTTCCAAATTTTTTCAAATTTCCGATTTAAACCCTTTCACTAACATTTCCAAGCTACTTGATGATACAATCAGAATCGCATAAGAATAAAATTGATAACCGCTCTAAACAACAAAAGAAAAAAGGGGAGAGTTTTCACTTGCAACATAAAATGTACAAGGGAATAGTGAGAGAACACTAGAGAGATAGAAGGAGAAGGCACTATAGGGAGAAAGAAGAGCCGCTTTGAGGCGGTGGGTGACCATCACAACGTCAAAGAATAGAGAGAGAGACAAATGAGGTGATTCGAGTCGAAGAGAGTGGTGCGACCATGGAGGAGGTGGGTGAGGGAGCGCCACAGAGGTGCCGGGTAGGTGGCTAGCAAAACTCTTGCGGATGGAAGGAACGCCGTTGTTCTAGTAGCGTAAGAACGCATAGCGATGCCTTAAGAGGCAACGATGGGGAGTTGGGGAGCATGGTGGCCACCATGTGTAAGAACGTTGGTCATCTCTTTCTCCTTTAAAATTCAAGATCATTACTTTGTTGTATTTGATATCGTTCATTGTTTCCCGTTATATACCACTCATTTTAGATTTGAATGTAGTTAACATTTCAAAACCATGTTCACTTATACTTACATGTTCACTTATATTTGAATTATTTTTCACTTATAATTTAATTTTGGTTTTTCATTCTGATTGGCCGAGAGGATATAGTATCGCTTAATTTGTTTTTCATTTCTCCTTTGAGATATTTTTTTTTCATAATCATTGATTTGGTCTGGTTTTTGCAACAAGTTTATCGGAATCAACTTTTCTGTTATATTTTGATACATATTGTAACTGGGAATTGGTTCTAATACTGTAGCTTGAAAAATTCCCTAACTTAGTCGAAGAATCATTCTTACAATATCTTGAAAAATTCATAACGTCACTAACCTACAAGTTGTTCAAGAAGGTGCATCGACAATCTATGGTATTTGGCTAGCATGAAACAAAAGGGTTTTTGAAGACAAAATTATATTTGTAATGAAGATGGTAAGCTCGGTCATAAGAGAATATCATAAATTCATCACGAGCTCTCAAATCCAAAGCTCCCCTCCTAGTCGCAGTATGGTCTAGAAGTAGTCACCACCTTCGATTTTGTTATAATTTAGATGAAAAATGGCATGACATGACGATTCACGACAGCATTAAAAGTATGCATACTTAACAGGTATATTGACAAATTTTGACTAATAATATTTCCTCATAATGATTTGAATGTGGTTAGCATAAATTTGCCTATTAATATTTCTAAAATTTAATAATAAATAAATATAATTCAAAACATAATCAAAAGAGGGAATATATATAAAATATAATATTTTGTACAGCTATTTTTTTTTATGAATTGTACAGCTATTTAATCTTTGACAAATTGATTTAGATTTTGATACAAATGTAAACGTAAATAATTCAACGAATTTATAAATAGTTATGTAATTAAAATAGTTGTTTCAGAAGATGTAATTTTCACATTATACATATTAAAACATTTTTTTTACTATTTTCCACATGTCATCTTCACATTTATTCATTTCTTGCGTAAATGAGTTTATATTTCAATAGTTACTACTATTTTAAAAGAATAATTATTACATTTTATCAAGTAACTACCATCAATAAAAAAAAGATCCTTTAATAACATGCTAAACTTTAATTGGTATATCAATCATCAATTAATATTTTTTATAATTTAAATTTAGAATCAACGATGAAATAATTGAAAATTTTGATTAAGAAATTCAAATGAGGATGAAATCTATACTTATTCTCGAATATTGAGCACATAGACAACGTAGTTGTGAAATTAAATACATGCATTATATGTTATAATCAGTTTACTATATTAAAATTAAAAATTTTATATAATATATATAATTTATAATACTCTTATATTAACATAATTACATAATATAACCATGCATAAAAAACATATTATAATTATAAAATATGCATATTTAACAGGTATATTGACTTGAAATTTGAATTTTTTTACGTAATAATATTTTCTCTTAAGGATTTGAATGTGGTTAGTATTAATTTGCTTATTAATGTTACTAAAATACTAAAAATAAATAATAAATATTAATATTACTAAAAATCAATAATAAATAAATATAATTCAAAACGTAATAAAAAAAGAGATTATATATAAAATTTAACATTTTTTTGCAGCAATTTAATCTTTGTCAAACTGATTTAGACGTGGATATAAATGTAAATGTAAATAATTCAAAGAATTTAATCTTTAAATTGTAGAGACTATAAATATTTCAATTTTATAAATAGTTATGTAATCAAAATAATTGTTTTAGACGATGTAATTTTCGCAATAAAAATACTCCATCTATTTTACATATGAAATTTACACACACACACACATGATGAGAACTAAATTACACTAGTTTAATACTTGAATAACGTTACACATCAATAACTATAGATATAATATGATTTTTGTCGATCCAACCACTGCATAATAACTATTTATTATATTGACTAATTGTGTCAGTTTCATAAAATAATAACCATTAATTTTAACGCATTTCCATGACATATTAAATAATTTTAGATTGATAAACTTTTACAAAAAAAATTATTTATATAATAATAACTTTCAATCCAAAATTGATTTTGAAATATGATTATTCGATAAGATGTTACTGATGGTCCGGTCAAAAAAAAATGTTATTCATGGTGTAATACTATCCAAGTATTACACCGATATACCTTGATTTATCCTCGATAAGAGTTGACTATTTTTGTCATAGGCAACTAATTTTTGTCTATATTAATATTCTTATGCGTGATTTATCTCATGACTAAATTTTAATTGAACATGTTTAGAAATATTAATGGTGTTATACAAAATATTGTTTTTCTATATTTTAAAACTGGATAGCATGTATAAATATATAGGATTTATTTTATATGCACTGTAAGTGTATAGATTTTTTACAGTGTCAATCAATCATAAATTGCTACAACATTAAAAAAATTGACTTTAATAATTTGTTTTTTGGAAAAGCAAAGAATGTTTTATTTTATTAAAAGAAAGGATTGAGTTGGGCTCAAGGAAAGCCCATTCCATCCAACAACGTATTCATAGTCCAGTTTCATATCGATTACACGGATTTGGCTTGTGTGCAGTCGCTGACACGCAATCAGTCGATGTCGGCCGTCCGATCTCGATCGGATGATCCAAATTTAAGATCGGTATTTTATATTCTTAAAAAAAATAAAAAACATATATTTAATCTAGACCATTTGATCGAGATTGGACGGCCAACGTGACTGCACGCAGTCAGCGACTACACACAAGCCAAATCACAATTACACAACACCACCCTACTCGCCTGTCTACTCTGCACTGATTGCAGCACAAGTATATTACATCGATCTGATCTCCATGAATTCAGATCCTCTCCCATAATACTATTTCTCCATCACTCTGCAGCTTTGGATATCAACCGTTACATAAATCAAACGGTTGGGAAAATAAAAAATTTAAAAAAAACAAAGAGGCACGTTAGATTAAGCAAAGGTATTATGCTTATTACTCAATCTAAAAACAACTTTGGGGTGTGTATTCACCATATAAGGCAGTGTAATTCGCAAGAACACTGCGTATTTCTTCTGCAGAAGGCTTCTTCTGGGCAACAAGATACAGAAATGTTATTTAGACATCAGTTTGTTTAACCACCGTATGACCACCGTGATTCTGCAAAGAATAAGGATGCAAAACGCGCCAAAAACGCGCCAAATTCTCCTCTAACCTTTTGTCTCTCATTTCAAAAACACACCAGTCCTCTGCTCTCCTCTCTCGCCTCATTGCCGTTCCCGCTCAGTCCATTCTCACGCGTGTCTCGTCTCCCTCGTCGTCGCCCTCTTCTCTCTTGGTGTGCTCTCTTCTCTGACGGCTGCTTCTCTCTTCCTCTCGCGTCCTCTCGTCTCTCGCTTTTCCCGTTGTCGTCTCCCTCTTCTCTCTCGGCGTGGTCTGTTCTCTGTCGCGTGGAGGGGCTCTCTCGCTTGATTGCTCTGGTTGCACAGCAGAACTGCCGCACCACTCGGGGTCTGTCTCGCCATCGCACCGCTGTCGAGATCAAGCTCAACCTATCGAGATCAAGCTGTCGAGATCAAGCTCAAACTGTCGAGATCAAGCTGTCGAGATCAAGCTGTCGACAGATCGAGACTGAGGCGACAGAGGGGAGTCGAGGAGAGGAGGTTCAGTTTCCTTTGTGTTTTTTTGAAATGAGAAAGAAAACGAGGGAGACGAGTTTGGGCGGCCTTTTTTGGCTGATTCGGACAGAATGCATATACGGTGTTCACAAAGAAGGAACGGTGTGTGCAAAGAAGGAACAGGAAAACACAGGTCGCCGTTACCTGAGGTTCTCCGGCGGCGGCGAGATTCGATGGCAACGGCAATGAGGCGAGAGAGGAGAGCAGAGGACTGGTGTGTTTTTGAAATGAGAAACAAAAGGTGAGAGGAGAATTTGAGCGCGTTTTTTGGCCGCGTTTTGCATCCTTGTTATCAAGCATCAATACGGTGGTCATACGGTGGTTAAAAAAACTGATGTCTAAATAATATTTCTGACAAGATAAGCACACAAGTGTCTTATCTCTTATAAACAGTGCAAAAAATTGATTAAATAAAGAAGCAAAATTTCTTCAATCAAATGAACCAAAACGGTGGATTTTTTTTCCATAACCACCTGATTTCATTTACCAACAATCGTGTTGGCATTTGGCATACTGCTTAATACATTGAATAAGAACTACCACCAGACCTCTCTGTCAGACTTACGCTAGTGGGGAATTCTTTTTAGAGAGAGAGAGAACAAAATACTGAATTTTGGAGAGAGAACATGCCTTTTCTGACTTTTAATTTTTAATATCTCAGCCGTTAGATTTATCTAATGGCTGATATTTAATGTTGCAGACTGATTGAGAAATTGTACTGTGGGAGAGGATCTGAATCCGATTTCCATTTCCTTCTCCATCCAACGAGTTGCACATTGGCCTATTTCACAGGTACACCAAGGCAACAAACAGAGTTCTGGATCCAATGTGTCACTAAATAACTGAATCTTCTATCCCCTGCATGCATCCAATTCCAAGCTAGTAATTTGGCCTCTTCCACTATTTCTTCTGGTTCAGCTTGTCTTTCGTGGAATATGGCCTTATTTCTTCCCTTCCAAATAGACCAAATACATGCAAACCAAACAACCAAGAGTCTCTTCTTTAGTTCCTTCCCCCTATGGATCAATCCTTCAAATTGTGCAAGATGCTCCCTGCTATCAATATGCATCATAGATGCCAACCCCAACCACTTTAATATTTCCGCCCATACACGGTAAGATAATGGACATCCAAAAAATAAATGGGGCACTGTCTCAGTTTCTTGGCATCCCCTAATGCACCCTTCCACATTTCTCCCTAACACCCCTCTTCTAATTAAATTATCTTGGGTTGGAATTCTATTTTGTACTAGCCGCCAACCGAATATTCTCACCTTTAACGGTACCACTTTTCCCCACACCTTTTTCAGTATTCCATCCAGCTCCTGATGGCGATTTTTTGTAAGAAGTCTATATGTCGATTTCATATTATAATCCCCCGATGCCTCTTCCCTCCATACGCACCTATCGCTCTTATCATCTTCAAATATTCACTACAATAAAAAAGACAATAAACAACGCTTAATTTTGGCATTAAACAACGTTTAAAGGCGCTGCATATTTTGCCGCTGTTGAATGTGTTACAAAAAAGCAGCGCTGTTGAAAATAGGGAATAAACAGCTCTTCCTTGAGGAAGCGCTACTTATTCCCACCTTTAAGCAGCGCTTTTTACTAAGAAGCGTTGCTTAAAGGTGAGAATAAGTAGCGCTTCCTTTAGGAAAGCACTGTTTATTCCCCCTTTTTTCAGTTACACGAAATGGATACCAGAAACACCAGATTCAAAAGATCTCACAGAAACACCATATTCAAACGCAGAGACACAGAAACACATAAATACCATATTCAAATGCAGAGGCATAGAAACGCATAAATACCATATTCAAAAGCAGAGGCAATGTAAATGCGTAAACACCATTCAAGAGAAGACTTTAGATCAAGACGAATAAAACACAGAAACATTAGATTTTTTCTTCGAATACAGATCCAAGAAAAATAAAAAAAACTTAAGCTACATTTGATCTTGAATACAGATCCAAGAGAAGAATACATAAAACTTTGTTTACAAGTTTGATCTTGAATACAGATCTTGAAAAAAACTTAAGCTACATTTCGTTCTTCAAATGATGTGCCCCTTTCCCTTCTTGAAAAAATCTTGAATACAGATCTTGATTCCCGAACACTCCCCCCTCTGACTTGCATCCTTTTGGCTTTTGTAGCTTTCTCGTTCTTTCTTCAAATACAGATCCAAGGGAAGCAAAAATTAATAACATAAAAAATAGAAACTTTTAAAAGAAATCAGAAAGATGAAAGAAGATCTTCCCTTTGCTAGTTTCAGATCGGATTCGAGGAGAAGATTGCAACCACTTTCAGAAATCACAAAATGGACACAAAGCCCTAGCCGTTTCCAACGCAAAAATCATAAAATGGAGGCTCACACAGCTTCTCACGGCTAGAGGTGAAGGATCTGGACGCGCGGATCTCGCCATTGCCATTGATGGTGCTGTCAGAAACAGATCGAGTGAGGGTTTGTGAGAGTGAGCTACAGATCGAGTGAGGGTTTGCGACCCATCCACTTCATCCTTCACCCAATCCAATCTCTAGTTGCTATGACGGCGCCGATAGCTCTGATGGCTTCGATCAATAGAGTTGTAAACGGCAGTGATTGCTCATTTCTACGTATTCCCGATCCACGCGTATTCCACAAGCCGTTTCCAATCTTCTTCGCCTCAGATCGAGTGAGGGTTTGCGAGAGAGAAAGAAGTGGGAGGGACAGAGTGGGATAGAGCACATAAGAAGTGAGGGTTCACTGAATTTAATTTTGTTTATTGACAATAAGTAGTGCTTCATAGAGGAAGTGCTGTTTTTTGTTAGGACCAAAATCAGCGCTTTCTCTATTAAGTGCTGTTTATTCTTTAGTACAACTTTAAACAACGCTTTCCCACTTAAGCGTTGTTTATTGTTAGGACTAAAAATTAGCGTTTTCTCTATTAAGTGTTGTTTATTATTTTAGTATAATTTTAGGCAACACTTCCAATGTAAGCGCTGCTTAAAGTGGCATTATATTTTAAATATTCTGTTGTAGTGATTTTCGCCCCCACTACTTCCTCGAGCTGGGATACTAGATCTACTTCCCATTGGAATAATCTTCTTCTCCACCTCTATTTCCACTTCCACCCATCTCCCACCTTGTGTCTTACATCCACCACCTTCTTTTCTTTAATGTTAGCTAATGCATATAACCTACCAAATCGATCCCTTACCGCTTCCCCCACACACCACGGGTCTCCCCAAAATAGAGTATCCAACCCATATCCCACCTTCTTCCCCAACGCTCTCGAGAGCCAATTTTTCGAACGCCCTCCCATTCCCTCATCCATCGCCTCAATGTCTTTCCACCATGTCGAACCCTCCCTTGCTCTCCCATCTAACTCAACGCCCGCCTCACCATACTTATGCTTCAAAACTCTATACCACAACCCCTCTTTCTCCTTTTTCGCCCTCCACATCCATTTTCCTAATCAATAATATATACAATTACAAATAATCTCATTAAATTCACTGACAAGTGTCATTCTCTCAAGAAAACCACATTTATTTCTCTTTAAAGTGTCATGCTTTTACACATCTCACATTCAATGTTGTCACACGTGTCATTCTATTTTGGGAAATCTCTGCCATGTGTCATCCTACATCACCATAAATTTTATTATGTGTCGCTAAGTCATTCTTTTGGTGTTTATACTTAATGAATATATTCATAATACTAAACTCAATAAATAAAATATCTAAATTTGATGCTATTATTATTATTATTATTATTATTATTATTATTATTATTATTATTATTATTATTATTATTATTATGCAATATACACAATATTTGAATATTAATTTGAATTACTAATATGAAATTAAATCCAATAAAACATTCAATATAGAAATTGAAATTCAGGTTGAATTCTGGTCAAAAAAAAAAATAAAAAAGAAATTCTGGTTGAATTTATTCTTTTTTTCTACAAGAGAAAAACTAATTCATTTCATTCATAATCAAGACCACAATACATCCGTAACTTCCTCGTAAACTTGAAGACTAGCGATATATGCATTAACCCAATCAAAGTGTGAGCGACTACACGAGCTTGCTCTCCTAATAAACTCTACTAAAGAGTTGTAAGATAAATGACTCCTACAATTTGATAAAGCAATTTCATATTCATTTTGATTCAGGTTAATTTTTTAACTCTCAATCTAAATATCTAACTATCAATTCGTATCTCATTATGCAATTAGACATTTTTTATATAAAAGTTCTTTTAACTTTAAATAAAATAGTAAAATAATAATCAATAAAAGGAAAGTTCTCTTTATTTCTATAAAAGTTTCTTTTCTATATAACAATAAAATAAAAACATGTAAAGATTTTGGCCCCAACTTTATGTCTTTTTTATCTCTATTTTCTCCTTCTAAATAAGCTCTTAATATTTTCTTTCCTTTTTTTTAATGTTATTTATCTAATTTTAATAAAGGGACCAACAAAAGGAGGAATACATATATAGTATTAATTAGAGTGTAAATAATTCGAGTCGAGTTGAGTATTTTAAAAATCAACATCTAATTGATTTTCTGTAATATTAAAATTTAAATTCAAATTCACAATAATAATCTATTTATTGTTTCAATAATAATATTTTATTTTATGGAAATAATATTAATTCAACATTTTTTCAGAAATTAAAATTTAATGTAGAATATATATAGGAAGAATTACACTTAATATACGGGAATGAATATTTTATGTAAAACCATATTAACATTTTAACTATAAGGGAAAATACTTATAGTTGTAGCAGTGTGAAGATTTCGAATCATACACACACACACACACACACACACACATATATATATATAAGGAAGAATCACAACATACGAAACATATACGATCCGAGAGAGGGACACACCCCTTAAGTATATACCGTGCATAACACCGACCTATTGATATATTATGAAAAAAAATATCAAATATCTTTTTATCAATGAGGCGAGGTTTTCTGAAAAGAGTAATTACACAAATAACAACGGCATTACCCTAAGCTAAGCTGGCCAACAACTATAACGCCATCGAGAAACAATTTCAAGAAGACCATAACACGAAGCACTTAGAGGAATCTTCCTCCATTGGCTCAATCTTCAATGCTCCTCAAAGACGAAATCGCAATAGCCACTCTAACTCCATCTGGAAGTGACATCCATAAGGATATCCGATCCAACAACAGTGCAAGGGTAAATTCTTTGTCCACGAGTTTATCATAGGCTATGTCGCATGCAAACAATATATACATATATAATACAACAACATGCTTTTATATACATATACATACTTAATAGACCGCACGTATCATCATGGTATATCAAGCATTGCATGTGAACAAACAAAACAACCAACAGATCCACAATCAAGTCACCACAATATCAAACAATTGCATGTGAGTAGGCAAATCTATCAACAGACCAGTGATCAAGTCATCACAATATCAAATTCATCACATATCATAAATGTGGTTAGCTATGCATGTCAATGCAAAGATGACAAGTCAGGTATACACCTGCAGCCTTAATAGGTCAGCAGTATGACGGGGACTACTTTCCCAACATCCGAACAAGATAGCCTCTGTTTTGGCTTGCCTCTACTTTGGCTTGCCACTACTTTGGCTGGCCTCTACTTAGGCAATGCAGTGTCAACTCGTCTTTTGAAGTTTGTAAGACCAATCAAACGCTCCGAGTGACATGACAACTCGTCTTTTGAAGTCTTTAAGACCAATCAAACGCTCCGAGTGTCGATGCTCAATAGTTAGTACGCATCCAAACAAATTCATCAATATGGCATGCTCACCATAGTGAGTGCCCGAGTGATATCCAAACAAATTCTACAATATGGCATGCTCACCGTAGTGAACGCCCGAGTAATGTTTTAATTAATCAATGCGGATCGACGAACCCTCACTCACTCAACTTAGTGGGTTTCCAAATCTCAATTAACTAAGAATTCAACACAGGACACAAAGTCTGGGTGCTCAATTGCGGAACGCTAGTCCCAATCTTAGATTGAAGCTCTAGGCACGTAATGCATAACACTAGGCTCAATTTTTAGGTTGAGATACTAGGCACGCCATACGGAAAATAGGTCCAATCCTTAATCAAGAAAATGTGCACGTAAGCAGGACATTAAGTCCCAACACAGGACTCATGGCCCATATGCTCAATAGGAACACTAGGTTCCCTATGTTTTATTCTTTCGAAATCCCGATCTATGAAATCTCTTTCTCAGTTCTTGTATCACTCCTATGTATCTGAAAATACTTTTTAGTTCTAGATCGTTGAAACCCTAGTTGTGCTAAATAACACACTGGAAGAATTCCTAGGAAAGGGAGGTGGTGCGAACACTCTTAATTACCAATTCTTTCCTAGCCAGAATTTTCCCAGACGCATCATTTAACTCAACCATTTTCGCAAATTGTACTATTTATTTCAAGTTCTTTTCTCCACTATTATTCCATTGAAATTTCCTTGCAAGCTTTGGCTAGTTGTACTAAAACCCTCACGCTTACTTTTAAATCAAAATGCCCTTAACAATTTGTTTACGAAATCAGAATTCGGCTTGTGGAATCGTATCAGATTTACCGATGTAAATCATCAACCAATAGCAGTCGATCAACGCATTGTTAATTAATCCATTATCAACAATAATATTTTTCATATTCCAATTCAATACCAAGTTCCAATGAAATCCAAGGTGATTCAAGGAAAAAAAACAACTCATAATGCCACGCAGGGCCAAGAACAAGCTACATAATATCATCAATTTCAAGTCCAATTAAATCAATCAAGTATGATTTAAGTCACACAATACAATCTACTTTGCCACACAGACCAAATCAATACACAAAGCTAGCTTTATGCTACAACATCTCAACAAAGACATAGTAATACTGCAAGTACTACCACACAATCAATCAACAATCAAGCAAACAACACACAAGGCGAAAAGCCCAAACTCATTATGTAAGAATTTTCCTTACCTTGGGCGCTTTAACAATCCAAGCAAGGTAAATTCGAACTATCGTCAAGTCGTTCCTCGCACGAGCCTTATGCACGAACCTTAACAATGCAAACTTAATCCGATTAGAACCAAAAACCCAAGTCCTAAGACTCTAGGGCAGCCACGGTTTTAGTCCTAAAAAGGGCCTAAAATCTTTCTAACTTAACCTATTTGGATCACACCTAACCATATGCCATGAAACAAATTCAAACCATGCAAGTTTTCAAGCTTTTACAAAAGCTACACACTTAGAAAAATAGCTAAACCAAAATTTACCTATTGGAATAGTGTTTTACCAAATGAATAGTGTTTTGTCAACTTTGAATCCCTTTTTAAAACACTAAAACATGTCACAAAATTCTAGAATTAAATTCATTACAAGTTTAAAACAATTCTTAAGACATAACCCAAAACTTTTTCCAAAATCATGCTTCTTTGAATTGTTTTACTAAATTAAATCATCAACCACTTTTACAACTATTTTTAAGCATAAATGCAAGTCAAGAACAAGTTACAAAACACCCTTGAAGGCCACGATTTCCAAAGCTCCAAAACAACTTCAAGATTTTCAACCATTTTCAATGTTTTAAACATACTAAACTTTATGGATTCAAGCCATAACCAAAAACCAAATTCTTTACCACTTTAATAACATTAAAAACAAGTTAGAACTCACCCAAAGTTTGATCATAAGCCACTGTTTTGGAAACCCCAAAACAGCCCCAAATTATTTTTTTTCCAAACAATTTTTCAAAGCTTCACACATACAAATTCACTACATTCAATCCCCTTAACAATAAACCAACTTCTTCAACACTTGAAAACAAATTAGAACATCCCTCAAAACACTAACTTAGGCCACGGTTCCAGCCCCAAAACACCCAAATTTAATTTTTCTAAAACTTTGCATAATCATGTATAAAACTAGATCAAAGTGCACTAAGTTAAAACCTTGCAAGATCTAACTTCAAAACAACTAAATCAAGTCAAATTAAACCCCCCTAACAGCCCCTATCAATTCGGCCTCATCAAAATGTTAGGGTTTCTAAATTTTAAAAATCAAGAACAAAGCTAATCTTGGGAGAAAACAAAGGGCTAAAAGACTAATCATGCATATCTAGCAAAATCCAACACTTTTGCCCAAAATTAATTCCTAAAACCTACCAAACCCATTCATGAAACTCAAGAGAGGAAAAGGAATGGATGTGGAGCTTACCAATCAAGGTGATGATGATTAATCAAGGGTTAGGAAGAAAGGATGGAAGATTGCAAGCTTAGCATCAAACTTCCTTCAAGAATCAACATCAAAATTATGAGAAACAAAAATCTTCAAAACTCATCCATGGCTGCCATGGAGAAAGAATAAGGGATTAGGATCCTTACCAAGAAGATTAGAGGTGATAGAACAAGGATCAAGAACAAGCATGGAAGATTGAACTCCAAAATCACAATTTTCTCAAGTTTCTCAACACTTTCTCTTTCTAAATTTTTTTTAAGTTTTTCTCCGATGGAAGAAATGAATGGATCTGATCTTGGGCAAGGGAGAAAGCCACGAAATTTTTGGGGACATGGAAGGAATAGATTTTGTTCATTTAGTTGAATCCTAACCAAATTAGTTACACCTTAACTACACTAACTAACTACACTTACATAATCACCACTCTTAAGCCAACACTTGTCCAAGAAGCTTCTAAGGATGATGTTCAGCTCCCCTAGCCCTTATCTCAATTGCCACTTGCCCCAAAATATCTAGATATTTCGTTTCGTCGCGTTCTCGCTCAATCGGGTGCGCGGCGTTACGCGTAAATTAGGGTTTTTGTATCAAAAACTCCAAAAATAAATCTAATAAATTATTCTATAATCCAAAATTATTAATCAACCAAAATTTTCCTAAAAATATTAGAAGTATTTCTATGAATGTCGCTTTCTCGATTCGCGAGCTAAAACGTTACCGTAATGCAGTTCTGGGCGTAGAAAAATTTTAGAAAAATTTCCAATAAATCATAAATATTGGAAAATGCTAAGATCTCAAATTTTATAAAATTTGGATCACGTTTGGGCATGTTTCAGTTAGAAACACACACAATAGCCTAGTTACGGCAGAATTCGATAGAATTCTCGCAGCGTTATAAAAACTGTAAATTAGTGAGGATCACTAATTTTAATTTATTTTATTAATTAGATATTATTCAAACAATAAAATTATCAAGACAAAATCTTTAAAATAATAGTCATATTAAATATGACATAAACAGACAATTAATACAATAACTAAACCATGAAAATTCAAACTATGACTTAAGAATATTTATTAAATCCTGAAAATTATTTCTCTTTCAATAAAATAATTTTCCTCAATCAAATGTCCATTTTTCACATTTTTCAGGATTAATTCATATTTAAAACAGTATACGTCTACACTGTCTGTTAATCTGAATTAATTACTAAAACAGTAAATTGTTTACGATAAATCTTTGTTGTTCTTCGTACTTTTAACAAACCATTGAGGTGATCAATCTCTATGATTTATTTTCAAGTAGTTGGAAACTATAAAATAATTTTCATAAAAATTGGAATGTTACAAGCAACATCTTTAGGTTTCCATTCTCTAATCTCACTGAACCAACCTTCAAAGAACTCCTTTGCGTCTTTGACTAACTCCTCTAAGTCCTCTCCTTCATCAGTTACGATTAACACTTTGTTGCCCCACAATTGGTTTGACGTGTACTGAACGAAATCCTTCTACTTCCATGTTATCCATGATATTGAACACTGATACATTATCATGCATAATCCCAACATGACCTTTTTGAAGCCATTGCATATCTTCCTCAGTTACTGCAAATTCCAACCCTTTCCACTCTCCTTCTTTAGCTCCCTGTGCACGATTCTCTATCGATCTCCATCTTTTTATATTCTTCCCCATTACTACATCTGCATATCTTAACCTCCTCGGAAGTGAAGGTTGCAAAGTTCTTCTCCTTGCCTTATCCACTCTCGTAGTCAGGTTCTTATCATTGCCAGACCTATCAAACCTGGCAATGTTTACGTGGAGATTGATGTTACCAATCCAAATCTTATTCAGTTTTGCTTCCAGCTTCATGGGATCCATCACTTCTCTAAACCTCATGAATCCAAATCTCTTGCCCAGCTTATTCTTCTTCCCCGGAATAAACACATCCACAACTTTGCCCCATTTCCAAAACATTTTCCATAGAGCTTCTGAGTTCCAGTCATCTGGGAGATTAGTTATGTAATAAACCATTGTTGCATTGTTGTCAGTCCATTTTGGTTGTATCGTGCGTCCTTCCTCAGCTTTGTTCCCTCTTTCATTCACTGCTCTATTGCATTGCGCGTGTCCCATTTCCTTGTCAGTCCTGTTGTCCGCCGCTCGACTTGCTTCCCTCCTTCGCTGCTTGACGTTCTGCCAGGTCCCCTCACACTCGCCCACACTCGCTCTCTCACTCCCTCACTCCCTCACTTCTCTCACTCTCTCGCTCTCTCACTTCTAAATGGCTTAAAAGACAGATTGAGTAGTTAAAATCAAAATAAATAACAAAATTACATAATGCATACATAATAGGTATAAACCAGTTGGGTTATGTAGAAAAAATCGTTGTTGGTTATATTACTTTATCAACAAATAGCTGTGAGAACCTGTGTTGTTGAATAAAAATGGAATATATAGTGTAGTTAAGTTTTTTATTGGAAAGTTGTTTTTGGTGGGATAACCAATAAATTAGTTTTTGCCATGTTTCTTGGTGTAATTTACTTTATTAAATAGATAATAGAATACCGACAACTTTGACTAAAAGTCTATCACTAGAATAAAAATACATAAAACACTTTTTGTAACAATCTGACTCAGTAATCTATTGGTTTCATCTATTTACTCATTAATCTTTCTCCAATAGCTTCGTCATTAAGTCACTTTTATAATTCTCAAAGACCAGCCATCCCAATACATTTCTTCAAAACACAATTCTTCATTCAGCACACATACATTTCAACAAATATTTTAGGCATGAGAGTCCCTTGAAATTTTATGATCCAATATACGGTAGCTAGATAAACATATTGGATCATCAAATTCAAGGGATACTTCATATTAAGTTTTATGATTCTCATGCCAAAAATATTTGTTGAAATGTATGTGTGCTGAATGAAGAATTGTGTTTTGAAGAAATGTATTGGGATTGCAGGTTAACCTCGATGGTAAATCATTTAAGAATTGTAAAATTGGCTTAATGGCAAAGCTGTTAGAGAAAGATTTATCAATAACAGATGAAAGCGATACATTGTGGAGTCAGATTGTTGCAAAAAAAGTGCTTTCTATATATTCTAGTGGTAGGCATTTAGTTGAAGTTGTCAGATATCTATTATCTATTTAATAAAGTAAATTACACAAAGAACACATGACAAAAACTCATTTATTTGTTATTCCGCCAAAAACTATTTTTCCACAAAAACTTAACTATACTATAGTTTCCATTTTTCTTCGCCAACACGGGTTCTCAGCTAATTGTCGATAAAGTAACGTAACTAATAACGATTTTGCCTACATGACCCAAATGGTTGATATCTCTTTTATGTATTCATTTTGTTATTTATTTTGATTTTGACTACTCAATCGGTAAATCATTTAGAAGTGTAGGAAAGGCTCAATAAAGAGGCCTTCACTGCGTTTTGTTGACGCGATAATGATTTATATGTTGATAAAATGTTATAATTTTTTAGTTACTCTTTTTATATTAAAAAGAAGGAAGCCAAAAGACTGACGAAGATAAACAAACACGATGTTGTTAAGTGTTATAAGAATTATTTTAAACGGTCATCTCCAAAGTGTTGGAGACTACTTGCTCAGGTATGAGGTTACAAGATACTGAAGCACACCTAGAATATTTGCATGTCATAACAGATGTAGCAACTTTTAAGAAGCAATCCAAGTTTTATTTATGGAATGTTGAACTATTGAAGCAAGACTTCTAGACCAACCGATCCAGAAATGTATTGGGAGGAGAATTAGTAATTGATATGGTAATATCTAGAAACACACTTATCTTTTTTTTTTTTTTGAATTGTCTCAACTAATCATAATTTTTTTTTTGAATTGTCTCAACTAATCATAATTAAATTCATCTGTTTTTATCATCTTTCTCTTCTATTATTTCTATTTATCATTCTCTCTCTTAATTACACTATAAATGAGTAAACTTAACGCGTAGTCTCTCGGGCAAATAATAGGAGATTAAAAATAGAATACCTGAGAAAAAAAATTGAAATTTGTAATATAAGTCAAAACAAAAAATGTGGATTAAATAAAATATTAATTCAAGTATGATAATATTTAACATCAATTAAAAGTTTTAATCTAAAAACATTAACCTTAGAGATTAATAACTATTACTAGAAATTACGGTATTTCTTACGGATTTACATCCCCATGTAATACTTTCGTAGATAATTTATTCCTGCAAATTTTAAATTCCGTAGGAAATTTCTTGCGGAAAAATCCGCAAGTAGTTTTCATGCAAAAAAATTCGCAGTTAACTCCGCAGAAAATTTTACTGCAGATTTGAATTTCCCAGGTATTTCTGCAGGAAATTTTCCTACGAATCTCAAAATCCGCAGGAAAGTTACCCACGGATCGGGAATTCGCAGGTAATTCCGCAGGAAACCGCAGGAAAATTGAAAAAAAAAATTCTTTATTTATTTTGTATATACACTCTAAAAGCTTTTTAATATTAATATTTTGCTTGGTTTATCAAATACTAATAAAATTATTAATGTTATTATTATTATTATTACAAAATATATAATAAAAATTATATAAAAATTTCCAAAATAAAGCATTAATAAATGTAAATACCACATTTAGTGAAAGCCACATTTAGAAAATGTAAAAATTATATTATACAAATATACTTTAATATTTATGCTATATTATAATAATGATTTCTCATCAAAACATCAATAAATGCTTAAACATCATATCTACATAGTGTTAAAAGTCACTGCTTTAAACATCATATCATTATACAAATGATTTCTCATGCTCCAACTATATAGGAGAACAACAAGAATTCTTCCTTCTGCTTGAAGCTCATGGTTCTCAATGTGACCATTTGCATTTCTCGGCAAAAATTTAAGAAACACTGCTTTAGAGTTTAAGAACTAATGGTGCCAATTTAAGGAGCTAGAAGACCTATATCACCTCATTTGAAGCACGGAGTTGTCAAAAACCTGGGAGGGGAGAGCACACAAGAACCATATAGCTTTTGAACGAAATTAACCACAATGTCAAGCTTTTCTGCAGCGCATCAAATTCATAGTCACTAAAAGTAGAAGGAGAATAAAAGAGATCACTTTATTAGTTTACTTGAGAAAAATAATTACAGACCTATATGACAAAACTCACACTTACTGCTTCTTGGTTCCTCATAGACATCCCTTTATGCATTTTAAAACACCTTGCAAAACAACTAAGACCAAATTATGACAGCTTATAAATTGAGTTAAAAAATGAACAAACAAAAATATTAAGATCAAAATTAATATCATTGACAACATGATGAGTTAGGCGTGATTGGAAAACAACAAAAAACAAAAAAAGAAACAACTCCATTAACCAAAAGCAAAATACTCTGCTCACATAACAATATTTATAGAAATCAATCAACATGCTTAATAACTAATAAGTGCGTTACAATCATAAAAAGGACGAAGACCCCATAGCTTAGGTTGAACTAACCATTTGTAGTCATTGGAACTTGAGAAACAACTTGATCAGGGGGTGTTAGCATACTCAATATTTTATTGTAAATGTTATTATTTAATGCGGAGTCAGCAATAGATTAGTGATTAGTTAGTCATTACCTTTCAGCTTGTTAGTTAGTTTTCATACTTGACAGTTAGTTAGTTACAGCTGGAATTGTTAATCACCATCTAGATGGTTCGCTTTGTATATATTCAACTTTCACAGTTAATGAAAAAGAAGAAAATCATTTCAACAAATTCTGTTTCTAACATGGTATCAGTTGATTAGAGCATTTTCTCTCTTTCTCTGCTTCGTCTCCTTCGCAGAACTTTCTGCGTTCTTCTTTCTCTGCGATCTTGTTCACACAGAATTTCACTTTTCTCTTTCGATTGTTGTCGTGATTCTTTCATGGCGTCTTCTGCTTCCGCAAACTCTATTTCCGTCGCAGCAACAAGCACCTTCACCTCGCAGGATTCATCGAATCCCTATTACATTCATCCGAATGAAAACCCTTCTTTGGTTCTTGTTACTCCGGTGCTCGATGGTTCGAACTACCATGGCTGGGCTCGCGCGATGACGATGGTTCTTGAAATGAAGAACAAATTAGGTTTCGCAGATGGTACAATCATCAAACCTACAGAAGGTGATCCGTTGTGCGGTGCTTGGAAATGCTGCAATACTCTCGTTCGATCTTGGATTAATCGTTCTGTTACTCCAGAAATCGCGACTAGCGTTCTCTGGTTGTCTCGAGCCTCTGAGGTATGGCAGGCTCTCGATAATCGTTTTTCTCAAGGGGATCACGTTCGCATTTTACAGTTACACAGTGATTTGTATTCGATGAAACAAGGTGACCTCTCTGTTACTAGCTACTTCACCAAATTGAAGATTCTTTGGGACGAATTATGCAATTTTCGCCCACTTACTGTTTGTGATAAGTCCGATACTGGCATTTGCAAATCCGTTCAAGTCTTGCAGAAATATCGTGACTCTGACAGTGTTCTCTGTTTCTTACATGGTCTAAATCACACATGCATTTGCTAGGCCACAAATCTTGATGCTTGATCCTCTTCCTAATTTGGATAAAAAAATTTCCATAATTCTGCAACAAGAAAGGCATCTGCACATTGGAGTTCTTCCAAATCCTGCTACACCTCAAAATTCTGTTGCATTGAATGTTCAATCCTCTTTTGCTTCACAAGGTCGTGGTAGAGGATCTTTCAAGAACAATTCCTCCAAACAAGGTCGTTTGTGTACACATTGTGGCCGAACCAACCACACAATTGAGACTTGTTTTGTTAAGCATGGTTTTCCTCTTGGTTGGAAGTCCAAGAAATCTGCAAACTGGGTTACTGCTGAGTCCAATGAATCCGAGAAAGCCTCAGGTTCCTTGGAGATGCTTGCCGGTCTGAGCAAGGAACAAATTGACAGCTTGATTGCTCTTTTACCTAATGCCAAACCCACAGCCACTGCTGAAAGCTCTTTCAACTCGGTTAGTTCTCACCAATTGTCAACTCAGCCTCCTTCAGGTAAGTTTTGTTGGATTCTTGATTATGGTGCTACGGATCATTTTGTTGGATCCTTAGAATTTTTCTCTTCCTATAAACCTATTAAACCAGTTTCAGTTTCTTTGCCTAATGGTAAGTCTGCATTTGCTTTGCACAAAGGCACCATCATATTATCTGCTTCTTTAATCCTCTATGATGTTCTATATGTTGAACATTTCTCTGTTAGTATCGTTTCAGTTGCAAAGCTTACCAAAACCCTCTCTTGTCAGGCTGTTTTCACTCATAATTTGTGCTTTGTGCAGCTGACTATTGGCCAGAAGATGATTGGTACCGCTAGAGAATTTCAAGGGCTTTACTATTTGATAGTTCCTGAGAATTATGTTTCTGGTTCGGTCTCTCAATTGCATTCTGTAAACAATCTTTCAACTAGCATTTCTTGTCAAAATGTATGGCACTATAGGCTAGGCCATCCTTCCACATGGTGTTACCAAACTATTCAAAAATCTCATTGTAAAATTCCTACTTTTGTGAATAAACCTTGTGATACTTGTCACTTGTCTAAACAAAAACAGTTATCTTTCAATTCTAGCACAACTATCATTGATTCTGTTTTTGACTTAATACATGTTGATATTTGGGGCCCATATGCCATTCCTTCCATACAAGGTTACAAATATTTTTTAACCATTGTTGATGATAAATCCAAATATACATGGCTTAAACTCATGAAAACCAAAGCTGAAACTAGACAGCTTCTTGTGGATTTCATTGCTTTAATTCAAACTCAATTTCACAAGGTTGTTAAAATTGTTAGAAGTGACAATGGCCTTGAATTTGACATGCCTTCATTCTATTCTTCAAAAGGGATTATACATCAAAAATCTTGCGTTGAAACACCCCAACAAAATGGGGTGGTTGAGCGAAAGCATCAACACATTCTTAACATTGCAAGATCTTTGATGTTCCAATCTCATTTGCCCCTTTCTTTTTGGTCTTTTTCTGTGAGTCATGCTGTCCACATTCATAACTTGTTGCCATCTCAGAATTTAAATTCTCTTTCTCCTCATTATCTTCTTTTCAATACTGAGCCTGATTTTAATTCCTTAAGAATCTTTGGAGCACTTTGTTTTGCTTCCACTTTGCAGGCACATAGAACTAAATTTCAGCCAAGAGCTAAGAAATGCATTCACCTTGGTCATCCTCCTAGTACTAAAGGTTATCTCTTGTTTGATTTACATACTAGAGAACTCTTTGTTTCTAGACATGTTATTTTCTATGAGACAGTTTTTCCTTACCAAAATGAGTCTACTTCTCCTATAGCTGCAGGTTCTTTGTTTAATGTACCACTTCCTGCTGCTATAGCCTCTTCTGATCTGTCTATTCCCCAAATTAATAGAACTGAATCAGGTAATGATGTACACATTTCCTCTGTTACTGAATCCGAATCAGTTCCTGCTTCTGCATCTAGTGCTGAGTCAGGTGCTGCTTCTGTTTCTGCATCAATACCTGCATCAACTTCTGGTTGTGCTGAGTCAGGTTCTATTTCTGTTTCTGCACCTATTATTTCTGAACCTGTTCGAACTTCAACCAGAATTAAAAATCCTCCATCTTATCTCAAGGACTACAAATGTAATGTGCTTAATTCTATCAAAGAAGATAACTCATTCTTCAGTGCTGACTCACCCTCTTTCTAATTTTACTTCTCTATCCCATACATCTCCTTCTCATGCAGCCTACCTTTTATCTTTATCCACCATCCCTGAACCTAGAACATACAATCAAGCTGTCCAACATTTGTGTTGGAGGGATGCTATGGATCAAGAAATTACAGCCTTGGAAAATAATAAAACATGGATTCTTACTGAGTTACCTCATGGAAAGAAACCAATTGGCTGCAAATGGGTTTATAAAATTAAACGCAAATCTGATGGTAGTATAGAGAGGTACAAGGCACGGCTGGTTGCCAAAGGTTATACTCAACTTGAAGGTGTGGATTATAGTGAGACCTTCTCTCCTATTGTCAAACTAACTACGGTGCGGTTTGTCCTTGCTTTTGCAGCAGCCAAGCATTGGTTTTTATATCAACTGGATGTAAACAATGCATTCTTACATGGTGATTTGTTGGAAGAGGTTTACATGAAGGTGCCCCCTGGTTTTAACACTCCCAAATCTGGTTTGGTGTGTAAGTCACAAAAATCTCTTTACGGGTTGAAGCAAGCAAGTAGACAATGGAACTCAAAACTCACTGCAGCTCTCATTTCTTTGGGTTACAAGCAGTCACCTTCTGACCACTCCATGTTTGTAAAATCTCAGCAAGCTTTGATTACTATTTTACTGGTTTATGTAGACGATATTGTCTTGACCGGTAATAATCTTGCTGAAATAAATTCTATAAAGCAGTTTCTGGATCAGCAATTCAGAATCAAAGATTTAGGTCCTCTCAAGTTTTTTCTTGGGCTTGAAGTAGCACGGTCAAAGGCTGGTATAATCCTATCTCAAAGAAAATATGCCTTAGAATTATTGGATGATGCAGGCTTGCTGGGATGTAAACCAGTTCTGCTCCTATGATTCCAAATTCAGACCTTGCCCACCGATTCTGCTTCTCTACTCGGTGATTCTACCAGCTATCGCAGTCGATTGGGCGCCTCATATATCTCACAAACACTGGACTGACTTGTGTTTCTTTGTCCTGGTAGTCGACATCTAGCCACTCCTCATCAATCCCATTTTGATCTTTGCTCTCCACATTCTAAAGTACATCAAAGGTTGTCCAGGAAAGGTTTGTTTTTCTCGGTGAAAGTGATTTAAAGTCTGCGAGCATATAGTGATTCGGATTGGTGCTTGTCCCACAACCCGTAGATCAATCACAGGCTTCTCTGTTTTCCTTGGCTCATCTCTTGTTTCATGGAAATCAAAGAAGCAGCAGACTGTATCACGCTCCTCTGCAGAGGCCGAATACAGGGCCCTTGCTAATACTGCTTGTGAAATTCAATGGTTGATATACCTGCTCACTGATTTACACATCACACTGTTTCATTGCCGATTTACTTATATTGTGAT
Organism: Calophaca sinica; assembly: GCA_037113605.1. Lineage (NCBI taxonomy): Eukaryota > Viridiplantae > Streptophyta > Magnoliopsida > Fabales > Fabaceae > Calophaca > Calophaca sinica. Next base: position 71,010,852 of record CM073730.1, read on the forward strand.
AATCAGTCCACAATAAAAATAGCTCAGAATCCCACATTTCATGAGCGGACAAAGCACATAGAGATTGATTGCCACCTTATTCGTGACAAAGTTCAAAGTGGCATCATCCACCTTATGCCAATTGCTTCCAAAGATCAACTTGCTGATCTTCATACCAAAGCATTGGCATTTCCAGCATTCTCTTCACTCCTTTCCAAGCTGAACATGGTGGATATCCATGATCCAGCTTGAGGGGGGGTGTTAGCATACTCAATATTTTATTGTAAATGTTATTATTTAATACTGAGTCAGCAATAGATTAGTGATCAGTTAGTCATTACCTTTCAGCTTGTTAGTTAGTTTTCATACTTGACAGTTAGTTAGTTACAGCTGGAATTGTTAATCACCATCTAGATGGTTAGCTTTGTATATATTCAACTTTCACAGTTAATGAGTATGAAGAAAATCATTTCAACAAATTCTGTTTCTAACAGGGGGAAAGAGAGAGGGATCAAAGAAGACCATGCTCTAGAGTAAACAAGTCCTAGGAATTTTCCTCCAGCACCGATTTCTCTAGTGAACCACCATTGTCGACCTTAAAAAAAAAAATCTGAATATTAACTTGTGTGAAACCCTATCATAGCATTATGCAAGTAAATCTGAATATTCCAAACTACAAAGGCAAATAAAATCATTTAGGATAAAACCGCAACAATTAACACATTGAGAACACAATCCCGATGCAAAAACCAAATCGAAAACATTAAAAATGAAAGGAAATGAAATTAGATTGATTGATTGAGGAACAACATCGATTAATCAACAAAAAATCATAGAAAACAAAAAGAGAATATCAACAAATTTGATTTTCAGATCTGGAAGAGAGAGGAGTGACAAATAGAATGAAAGTGCTTACCAAATATTGATCAAAAGTGCTTACCAAATTGGGGAAAATGCTTCAAGAAATTGAGCAAATCGCTCTCCAATCAGAAAAAGCTATGCGAAAAGTTACGAACGAGATGTGTTCCACATCTGTTGAATCGCTTCTTTGAAGATCTGTTCCAGATCTATTCCAGATTTGCTCTTCGTTGAAGCTAGGGAAAATGGAAGAACAAAGCTCATTATTTGAAGCAAAGCTCAAAATGGAAGAACACGAAAATGGAAGAATACACATACGAAAATGGAAGAACACACAGCACAGAGGGAAAATGAAGCTCCCAGCAACCGTTTCCGACCGGCTTGACCGATGTGGATCAAGATGCACTATCTCGTTTTCGCAGTCGACGAAGATGAAGATCGAAATGTAAGCGTAGAAGAAGAAGAGCAAGGAAACGATAGGAGAAGAGTTTTGATGAAAAGGATTCGCCATTGAATTTACGAGCTCGACGGTTACAAAAAGTATTAGTTCTGAACTTCTGATTAGGGCTGTGGTTTTGATTTTGGGGATTGTGGCTGCCCCTTTGAGTTTGAGGGAGAGAACGAGAAGAATGCAATCTGGAAGACGAGAGAGCCCCTCAAGAAAATAATATTTTTATGTTTTTATAATTTTAAATCGAACAAAATAATTTTTTTAATTTTGATTTATTTCAATAAATTTTTGTTTTATATCAAATATTAAAAAAATTGCAAGTAAATCCCAAGTGCGGAATTTCCTATGAATTTTCAACTAACCTATTGTCTAGCAATATATCCTACAAATTCGCAGGTAAATCCCAAGCAAATGAATTCGTAGCTAAATTATCTGTAAAATTGTCTGTGAATTCTCAACTACTAGATTTCCTGCGAACTTTCCCACAAAATTTGTCTTCATATTTAAATTCACAGGAAAATCCCTAAGAAATATCCAAATATTTCCTACGGATTTAAATCTGCAAGAAATTCCGCAGAAAATGACAAGTTTTCCTTCGAACTTTCCTGTGAATTTAAATTTGTAAGAAAAAACTATATTTTAAGCAAATCTGCAGCAAAATCCACAGGAAATTCCTACAAAAAAATCCGCAGAAAAAATCCAAAAAAACACCGCAAATTCTAGTAGTGAACTAAGCATTTACATTGCAAACAAAAGTTTTACTTTAACATATTAAATAATATTTTTTTATAGCGTTTATACAATCTCTCTAAATCATAATATCGTTTCTTAAAATGTTTATACAAATACAATTAAAATAAAATAATGATAGAAACCGGAAAGAATACAAAATAGATTATCAAAATAAGACCTTGTATTTTTATATAAAAGTGATGACGAGGTGTGTAAAGTTTCACGTGTGAGAATAGTTGAAAAGGTAAACACCAAGACTTGGAAATGAATGGATTATAAACTAATTTCATTATTTCGGCCCAGGTGCCTTTATTTCCATATTTGTTGCATATTTACCCGGGACATCCTTTTCTGACGTAGCCATTTTTTTTCAATTTTATCCTTAATATATAGTATTAAACTGATTCCAGTTATTTTTTTTTTCCAAATTTTTTCAAATTTCCGATTTAAACCCTTTCACTCAACATTTCCAGTTACGGATGATACAATCGGTAACTGCATAAGAATAAAATTGATAACTGCCCTAAACAACAAAAGAAAAAAGGGGGAGAGTTTTCACTTGCAACATAAAATGTACAAGGGAATAGTGAGAGAACACGGTAGAGATAGAAGGGGAGAAGGCACTATAGGGAGAAAGAAGAGCCGTTTTGAGGCAGTGGGTGACCATCACAACGTCAGCAATAGAGAGAGAGAGACAAATGAGGGGTGATTCGAGTCAGAAAGAGAGTGGTGCGACCATGGAGGAGGTGGGTGAGGGAGCGCCGCAGGAGGTGCTGGTAGGTGGCTAGCAAAACTCTTGCGGATGGAAGGAACGCCGTTGTTCTAGTAGCAGAAGAACGCAAAGGGGATGCCTTAAGAGGCAACGATGGGGAGTTGGGGAGCATGGTGGCCACCATGTGTAAGAACGTTGGTCATCTCTTTCTCCTTTAAAATTCAAGATCATTACTTTGTTGTATTTGATATCGTTCATTGTTTCCCGTTATATACCACTCATTTTAGATTTGAATGTAGTTAACATTTCAAAACCATGTTCACTTATACTTACATGTTCACTTATATTTGAATTATTTTTCACTTATAATTTAATTTTGGTTTTTCATTCTGATTGGCCGGGAGAGGATATAGTATCGCTTAATTTGTTTTTCATTTCTCCTTTGAGATATTTTTTTTTCATAATCATTGATTTGGTCTGGTTTTTGCAACAAGTTTATCGGAATCAACTTTTCTGTTATATTTTGATACATATTGTAACTGGGAATTGGTTCTAATACTGTAGCTTGAAAAATTCCCTAACTTAGTCGAAGAATCATTCTTACAATATCTTGAAAAATTCATAACGTCACTAACCTACAAGTTGTTCAAGAAGGTGCATCGACAATCTATGGTATTTGGCTAGCATGAAACAAAAGGGTTTTTGAAGACAAAATTATATTTGTAATGAAGATGGTAAGCTCGGTCATAAGAGAATATCATAAATTCATCACGAGCTCTCAAATCCAAAGCTCCCCTCCTAGTCGCAGTATGGTCTAGAAGTAGTCACCACCTTCGATTTTGTTATAATTTAGATGAAAAATGGCATGACATGACGATTCACGACAGCATTAAAAGTATGCATACTTAACAGGTATATTGACAAATTTTGACTAATAATATTTCCTCATAATGATTTGAATGTGGTTAGCATAAATTTGCCTATTAATATTTCTAAAATTTAATAATAAATAAATATAATTCAAAACATAATCAAAAGAGGGAATATATATAAAATATAATATTTTGTACAGCTATTTTTTTTTATGAATTGTACAGCTATTTAATCTTTGACAAATTGATTTAGATTTTGATACAAATGTAAACGTAAATAATTCAACGAATTTATAAATAGTTATGTAATTAAAATAGTTGTTTCAGAAGATGTAATTTTCACATTATACATATTAAAACATTTTTTTTACTATTTTCCACATGTCATCTTCACATTTATTCATTTCTTGCGTAAATGAGTTTATATTTCAATAGTTACTACTATTTTAAAAGAATAATTATTACATTTTATCAAGTAACTACCATCAATAAAAAAAAGATCCTTTAATAACATGCTAAACTTTAATTGGTATATCAATCATCAATTAATATTTTTTATAATTTAAATTTAGAATCAACGATGAAATAATTGAAAATGTTGATTAAGAAATTCAAATGAGGATGAAATCTATACTTATTCTCGAATATTGAGCACATAGACAACGTAGTTGTGAAATTAAATACATGCATTATATGTTATAATCAGTTTACTATATTAAAATTAAAAATTTTATATAATATATATAATTTATAATACTCTTATATTAACATAATTACATAATATAACCATGCATAAAAAACATATTATAATTATAAAATATGCATATTTAACAGGTATATTGACTTGAAATTTGAATTTTTTTACGTAATAATATTTTCTCTTAAGGATTTGAATGTGGTTAGTATTAATTTGCTTATTAATGTTACTAAAATACTAAAAATAAATAATAAATATTAATATTACTAAAAATCAATAATAAATAAATATAATTCAAAACGTAATAAAAAAAGAGATTATATATAAAATTTAACATTTTTTTGCAGCAATTTAATCTTTGTCAAACTGATTTAGACGTGGATATAAATGTAAATGTAAATAATTCAAAGAATTTAATCTTTAAATTGTAGAGACTATAAATATTTCAATTTTATAAATAGTTATGTAATCAAAATAATTGTTTTAGACGATGTAATTTTCGCAATAAAAATACTCCATCTATTTTACATATGAAATTTACACACACACACACATGATGAGAACTAAATTACACTAGTTTAATACTTGAATAACGTTACACATCAATAACTATAGATATAATATGATTTTTGTCGATCCAACCACTGCATAATAACTATTTATTATATTGACTAATTGTGTCAGTTTCATAAAATAATAACCATTAATTTTAACGCATTTCCATGACATATTAAATAATTTTAGATTGATAAACTTTTACAAAAAAAATTATTTATATAATAATAACTTTCAATCCAAAATTGATTTTGAAATATGATTATTCGATAAGATGTTACTGATGGTCCGGTCAAAAAAAAATGTTATTCATGGTGTAATACTATCCAAGTATTACACCGATATACCTTGATTTATCCTCGATAAGAGTTGACTATTTTTGTCATAGGCAACTAATTTTTGTCTATATTAATATTCTTATGCGTGATTTATCTCATGACTAAATTTTAATTGAACATGTTTAGAAATATTAATGGTGTTATACAAAATATTGTTTTTCTATATTTTAAAACTGGATAGCATGTATAAATATATAGGATTTATTTTATATGCACTGTAAGTGTATAGATTTTTTACAGTGTCAATCAATCATAAATTGCTACAACATTAAAAAAATTGACTTTAATAATTTGTTTTTTGGAAAAGCAAAGAATGTTTTATTTTATTAAAAGAAAGGATTGAGTTGGGCTCAAGGAAAGCCCATTCCATCCAACAACGTATTCATAGTCCAGTTTCATATCGATTACACGGATTTGGCTTGTGTGCAGTCGCTGACACGCAATCAGTCGATGTCGGCCGTCCGATCTCGATCGGATGATCCAAATTTAAGATCGGTATTTTATATTCTTAAAAAAAATAAAAAACATATATTTAATCTAGACCATTTGATCGAGATTGGACGGCCAACGTGACTGCACGCAGTCAGCGACTACACACAAGCCAAATCACAATTACACAACACCACCCTACTCGCCTGTCTACTCTGCACTGATTGCAGCACAAGTATATTACATCGATCTGATCTCCATGAATTCAGATCCTCTCCCATAATACTATTTCTCCATCACTCTGCAGCTTTGGATATCAACCGTTACATAAATCAAACGGTTGGGAAAATAAAAAATTTAAAAAAAACAAAGAGGCACGTTAGATTAAGCAGTGTATTATGCTTATTACTCAATCTAAAAACAACTTTGGGGTGTGTATTCACCATATAAGGCAGTGTAATTCGCAAGAACACTGCGTATTTCTTCTGCAGAAGCCTTCTTCTGGTCAACAAGATACAGAAATGTTATTTAGACATCAGTTTTTTTAACCACCGTATGACCACCGTATTCGGTAACAGTAACAAGGATGCAAAACGCGGCCAAAAAACGCGCTCAAATTCTCCTCTAACCTTTTGTTTCTCATTTCAAAAACACACCAGTCCTCTGCTCTCCTCTCTCGCCTCATTGCCGTTCCCGCTCAGTCCATTCTCACGCGTGTCTCGTCTCCCTCGTCGTCGCCCTCTTCTCTCTTGGTGTGCTCTCTTCTCTGACGGCCGCTTTCTTCTTCTCTCGCCTCTCGCTCTCTCGCTTTTCCGTTGTCGTCTCCCTCTTCTCTCTGCGTGGTGCGTTCTCCGCCGCGTGGAGGGGCTCTCTCGCTTGATTGCCCTGGTTGCACAGCAGAACTGCCGCACCACTCGGGGTCTGTCTCGCCATCGCACCGCTGTCGAGATCAAGCTCAACCTATCGAGATCAAGCTGTCGAGATCAAGCTCAAACTGTCGAGATCAAGCTGTCGAGATCAAGCTGTCGACAGATCGAGACTGAGGCGACAGAGGGGAGTCGAGGAGAGGAGGTTCAGTTTCCTTTGTGTTTTTTTGAAATGAGAAAGAAAACGAGGGAGACGAAGTTTGGCGGCCTTTTTGGTCGATTCGGACAGAATGCATATACGGTGTTCACAAAGAAGGAACGGTGTGTGCAAAGAAGGAACAGGAAAACACAGGTCGCCGTTACCTGAGGTTCTCCGGCGGCGGCGAGATTCGATGGCAACGGCAATGAGGCGAGAGAGGAGAGCAGAGGACTGGTGTGTTTTTGAAATGAGAAACAAAAGGTGAGAGGAGAATTTGAGCGCGTTTTTTGGCCGCGTTTTGCATCCTTGTTACTGTTACCGAATACGGTGGTCATACGGTGGTTAAAAAAACTGATGTCTAAATAATATTTCTGACAAGATAAGCACACAAGTGTCTTATCTCTTATAAACAGTGCAAAAAATTGATTAAATAAAGAAGCAAAATTTCTTCAATCAAATGAACCAAAACGGTGGATTTTTTTTCCATAACCACCTGATTTCATTTACCAACAATCGTGTTGGCATTTGGCATACTGCTTAATACATTGAATAAGAACTACCACCAGACCTCTCTGTCAGACTTACGCTAGTGGGGAATTCTTTTTAGAGAGAGAGAGAACAAAATACTGAATTTTGGAGAGAGAACATGCCTTTTCTGACTTTTAATTTTTAATATCTCAGCCGTTAGATTTATCTAATGGCTGATATTTAATGTTGCAGACTGATTGAGAAATTGTACTGTGGGAGAGGATCTGAATCCGATTTCCATTTCCTTCTCCATCCAACGAGTTGCACATTGGCCTATTTCACAGGTACACCAAGGCAACAAACAGAGTTACGATCCAATGTGTCACTAAATAACTGAATCTTCTATCCCCTGCATGCATCCAATTCCAAGCTAGTAATTTGGCCTCTTCCACTATTTCTTCTGGTTCAGCTTGTCTTTCGTGGAATATGGCCTTATTTCTTCCCTTCCAAATAGACCAAATACATGCAAACCAAACAACCAAGAGTCTCTTCTTTAGTTCCTTCCCCCTATGGATCAATCCTTCAAATTGTGCAAGATGCTCCCTGCTATCAATATGCATCATAGATGCCAACCCCAACCACTTTAATATTTCCGCCCATACACGGTAAGATAATGGACATCCAAAAAATAAATGGGGCACTGTCTCAGTTTCTTGGCATCCCCTAATGCACCCTTCCACATTTCTCCCTAACACCCCTCTTCTAATTAAATTATCTTGGGTTGGAATTCTATTTTGTACTAGCCGCCAACCGAATATTCTCACCTTTAACGGTACCACTTTTCCCCACACCTTTTTCAGTATTCCATCCAGCTCCTGATGGCGATTTTTTGTAAGAAGTCTATATGTCGATTTCATATTATAATCCCCCGATGCCTCTTCCCTCCATACGCACCTATCGCTCTTATCATCTTCAAATATTCACTACAATAAAAAAGACAATAAACAACGCTTAATTTTGGCATTAAACAACGTTTAAAGGCGCTGCATATTTTGCCGCTGTTGAATGTGTTACAAAAAAGCAGCGCTGTTGAAAATAGGGAATAAACAGCTCTTCCTTGAGGAAGCGCTACTTATTCCCACCTTTAAGCAGCGCTTTTTACTAAGAAGCGTTGCTTAAAGGTGAGAATAAGTAGCGCTTCCTTTAGGAAAGCACTGTTTATTCCCCCTTTTTTCAGTTACACGAAATGGATACCAGAAACACCAGATTCAAAAGATCTCACAGAAACACCATATTCAAACGCAGAGACACAGAAACACATAAATACCATATTCAAATGCAGAGGCATAGAAACGCATAAATACCATATTCAAATGCAGAGGCACAGAAATGCAGAAACACCAGATTCAAGAGAAGAATTTAGATCAAGACGAATAAAACACAGAAACATTAGATTTTTTCTTCGAATACAGATCCAAGAAAAATAAAAAAAACTTAAGCTACATTTGATCTTGAATACAGATCCAAGAGAAGAATACATAAAACTTTGTTTACAAGTTTGATCTTGAATACAGATCTTGAAAAAAACTTAAGCTACATTTCGTTCTTCAAATGATGTGCCCCTTTCCCTTCTTGAAAAAATCTTGAATACAGATCTTGATTCCCGAACACTCCCCCCTCTGACTTGCATCCTTTTGGCTTTTGTAGCTTTCTCGTTCTTTCTTCAAATACAGATCCAAGGGAAGCAAAAATTAATAACATAAAAAATAGAAACTTTTAAAAGAAATCAGAAAGATGAAAGAAGATCTTCCCTTTGCTAGTTTGGATCGGATTCGAGGAGAAGATTGCAACCACTTTCAGAAATCACAAAATGGACACAAAGCCCTAGCCGTTTCCAACGCAAAAATCATAAAATGGAGGCTCACACAGCTTCTCACGGCTAGAGGTGAAGGATCTGGACGCGCGGATCTCGCCATTGCCATTGATGGTGCTGTCAGAAACAGATCGAGTGAGGGTTTGTGAGAGTGAGCTACAGATCGAGTGAGGGTTTGCGACCCATCCACTTCATCCTTCACCCAATCCAATCTCTAGTTGCTATGACGGCGCCGATAGCTCTGATGGCTTCGATCAATAGAGTTGTAAACGGCAGTGATTGCTCATTTCTACGTATTCCCGATCCACGCGTATTCCACAAGCCGTTTCCAATCTTCTTCGCCTCAGATCGAGTGAGGGTTTGCGAGAGAGAAAGAAGTGGGAGGGACAGAGTGGGATAGAGCACATAAGAAGTGAGGGTTCACTGAATTTAATTTTGTTTATTGACAATAAGTAGTGCTTCATAGAGGAAGTGCTGTTTTTTGTTAGGACCAAAATCAGCGCTTTCTCTATTAAGTGCTGTTTATTCTTTAGTACAACTTTAAACAACGCTTTCCCACTTAAGCGTTGTTTATTGTTAGGACTAAAAATTAGCGTTTTCTCTATTAAGTGTTGTTTATTATTTTAGTATAATTTTAGGCAACACTTCCAATGTAAGCGCTGCTTAAAGTGGCATTATATTTTAAATATTCTGTTGTAGTGATTTTACTTCACTACTTCCTCGAGCTGGGATACTAGATCTACTTCCCATTGGAATAATCTTCTTCTCCACCTCTATTTCCACTTCCACCCATCTCCCACCTTGTGTCTTACATCCACCACCTTCTTTTCTTTAATGTTAGCTAATGCATATAACCTACCAAATCGATCCCTTACCGCTTCCCCCACACACCACGGGTCTCCCCAAAATAGAGTATCCAACCCATATCCCACCTTCTTCCCCAACGCTCTCGAGAGCCAATTTTTCGAACGCCCTCCCATTCCCTCATCCACTGCCCGAATGTCTTTCCACCATGTCGAACCCTCCCTTGCTCTCCCATCTAACTCAACGCCCGCCTCACCATACTTATGCTTCAAAACTCTATACCACAACCCCTCTTTCTCCTTTTTCGTCCTCCACATCCATTTTCCTAATCAATAATATATACAATTACAAATAATCTCATTAAATTCACTGACAAGTGTCATTCTCTCAAGAAAACCACATTTATTTCTCTTTAAAGTGTCATGCTTTTACACATCTCACATTCAATGTTGTCACACGTGTCATTCTATTTTGGGAAATCTCTGCCATGTGTCATCCTACATCACCATAAATTTTATTATGTGTCGCTAAGTCATTCTTTTGGTGTTTATACTTAATGAATATATTCATAATACTAAACTCAATAAATAAAATATCTAAATTTGATGCTATTATTATTATTATTATTATTATTATTATTATTATTATTATGCAATATACACAATATTTGAATATTAATTTGAATTACTAATATGAAATTAAATCCAATAAAACATTCAATATAGAAATTGAAATTCAGGTTGAATTCTGGTCAAAAAAAAAAATAAAAAAGAAATTCTGGTTGAATTTATTCTTTTTTTTTCTACAAGAGAAAAACTAATTCATTTCATTCATAATCAAGACCACAATACATCTGGTAACTTCCTCAGAAACTTGAAGACTAGCGATATATGCAGCTAACCCAATCAAAGTGTGAGCGACTACACGAGCTTGCCTCCTAATAAACTCTACTAAAGAGTTGTAAGATAAATGACTCCTACAATTTGATAAAGCAGCCCCATATTCATTTTGATTCAGGTTAAATTTTTAACTCTCAATCTAAATATCTAACTATCAATTCGTATCTCATTATGCAATTAGACATTTTTTATATAAAAGTTCTTTTAACTTTAAATAAAATAGTAAAATAATAATCAATAAAAGGAAAGTTCTCTTTATTTCTATAAAAGTTTCTTTTTCTATATAACAATAAAATAAAAACATGTAAAGATTTTGGCCCCAACTTTATGTCTTTTTTATCTCTATTTTCTCCTTCTAAATAAGCTCTTAATATTTTCTTGCCTTTTTTTTAATGTTATTCATCTAATTTGAATAAAGGGACCAACAAAAGCAGGAATATATATATAGTATTAATTAGGGGTGTAAATAATTCGAGTCGAGTTGAGTATTTTAAAAATCAACATCTAATTGATTTTCTGTAATATTAAAATTTAAATTCAAATTCACAATAATAATCTATTTATTGTTTCAATAATAATATTTTATTTTATGGAAATAATATTAATTCAACATTTTTTCAGAAATTAAAATTTAATGTAGAATATATATAGGAAGAATTACACTTAATATACGGGAATGAATATTTTATGTAAAACCATATTAACATTTTAACTATAAGGGAAAATACTTATAGTTGTAGCAGTGTGAAGATTTCGAATCATACACACACACACACACACACACACATATATATATATAAGGAAGAATCACAACATACGAAACATATACGATCCGAGAGAGGGACACACCCCTTAAGTATATACCGTGCATAACACCGACCTATTGATATATTATGAAAAAAAATATCAAATATCTTTTTATCAATGAAAATTATAATTTTCTTTTAGTATAGTATATAAAATATAAGACACGGGGATGAACGTTTTTACAAGAAAATTATAATCAGCACAATATTTTATTCAAATTAAACATTAATATCTATATGTAAATTGATCAATATAGAAATCATTGATAAAACATTACATGTGGGAATAAAATCTTACATGAAATCAATGAGGAGATTTACACTTAAAGATAAATTTCGGTTAATTTACAAGGATATATAATAATAATTAGTAACTATAAGATTATTAACTTTGTGATCCATGATTAAAATAAATCACATATTATAGAAGTTACTGTATACATGTTCTTTTACAAATGTTTAGTAAAAAATAGATATAATATTTCAATTATTTTAAAGAATTGTTCATAAGATTTTTGTTCTAAATTATTTTAATTTGTATTCTAAATCCAACAAAGACACACTAATATCTAAGTCATAGAAGTATAAATTAAACATGGTAACCTCAAAGTAAAAATATATCACACAGATCAATAAAAAATATATATATCACACATTAACGAAAACATGTTAATATCATAATACAATTCTATTGGTACTTTACTTATATAATAAAACTTTTTTTTTGTACAATTATATGATAAAACTTTATTTAGAGGATATTAAAAATTTTACATGAAAGATCATTATTATTTTATTTACTATGAATGAATATTTTAATATAAATAATATATTAATATACTTTTTTAATATAAAATTTATAACTTTTTTAAGCATATACGCCGTGCGTAGCACGGACCTACAGATATCCTGTAAAAAATATTTATCAAATATTTTTTTATCTAAGAAAAATTCAATTTTCTTTTGGTGTATTATATAAAGCATAAGATACGGGGATTGAAATTTAATAAGAAAACACAGGGAAATTGCATTCAACACAATATTCTATACAAAAAAAATTAACATTTATATGTAAATTGATCAATATAGAAATCATGGATAAAATATTACATATGTGAATAAAATTTTATATGAAAGTAAGGGAGAATTCACACTTAAAGATAAATTTCAGTTAATTCACGAGGATGGATACTCTTCGTTCAAGTTTGAAATCTAAAATCTTAATATTGTTTATACAAATTATTGTTTCTTTCTTTCTTTCTTATTGATAACATCTGTTAAATATATTAATTTATTTTTCATATTAAATGTTCCTATTCTAACAATGTCAATTACTCCGTGCATGGCTAACCTGTCTAGCCATATATCCAAAGTGTTATATTTATATAATATTTCAATTATTTTATAAAATTATTTATAAGTCACGCATACCCGTGCATGGCACGGGTTACACGTTCTAGTAAAGGTAAATTAAAATCCCTTAAATCCTTTATGCCTAATCCCCTACCTCACAGTCTCTACACACCAAGTCCCACTTGACCCAATTGATTTTCCTAGACTCTTCATTCCCTCCCCACAGAAACTGTTTTAAAATAGACTCAAGGTGAGAGATTATACCTGCAGGAGCTTTGAAGAAGGATAGGAAGTATACCAGGAGAGCCTACAAGACAGATTTGAGAAGTATTACCCGCTCGCCCATGGATAACTTTCAACTCTTCCAAGCTGACAACCTTCTCCTCACAATGTTAATTACTGATAATCAGGCTGCTTTTCTTCTAGGATTAGCACCAATCGGTAGACCCAAGTACTTGAAAGGGGTCTCTCCAACCTTACAATTCAATGCAAATGTCGCTTTGCTCATCCACCTTTGAGGGATATTGACGCCTATCAGCTGACTCTTCTGGAAATTCACCTTTAGCCCCGAGGTCACTTCGAGCAGTTGTAAAATAGTTTTGATCGCCAGGACGTTTGACTAACTCTTCTCACCCACAATCAGTGTGTCATCCACAAATTGTAGGTGGGATAATTGTCCTTCCATGTTGCCAACTTTGAACCCAGAAAACATACTCAACTCCAACGCCTTATTAATCATCACTACTAATCGGTCTGCCACTATTATGAACAAAAAAGGAGAAAGTGGGTCTCCCTGCCTCAGCCCCCTCCTAATCCCAAATTCTTTCGTCGGGCTTCCATTGACTAACACCAATATAGTTGATGTACACAAGCATTCACCTATCCAATGTCACCACTTCTCGCATAATCCCATTTTTTGCATCACGAAAGTTCAGATATTCCAATCCACTGAGTCATATGCTTTTTCAAAATCCACTTTGAACATCACTAGCTTTTCTTTCTTTCTTTTTGCTTCATCTACTATTTCGTTTGTAATTAGAATGCCGTCAAGAATCTGCCTACCCTTTATGAATGCTGTCTGTGACTCCGAAATGACCTTATCAATCCTGTTAGCTAATATCTTATACATACACCCGATGAGGGATATTGGTCTATACTCTCTGATCTTCTGCGGGTTATCCTTCTTTGGGATCAACTCAATAAAGGAACAATTAGACCTTTTTATAAGGCGGCCATTTAAGTGAATTTCATGGATAAACTTCATGAAATCCACCATGATGTCGCCCCAAAACTCCTTTATGAACCCAAAATTAACCTCATATGGCCCTGGGCTCTTCGAGCTTTCACAATCCCATACAGTCGATTTAATTTCCTCTTCAGTGAAAGTAGTAGTCAGCCTTCATTCTCCTCCCTACCGATACCTTTAAAAGACATATTCTCCAATATCAGTCTTGTCCATCCCCTACTTTGGAAGTGGTTCTCAAAGTGCTTAGCAATTTCACACTTCACCTCTTGCACTCCCTCAACCTTCACCCCATTGACCTCATTACATAATATCTCATTCATTCTCCTTCTTTTATTAATACAGCCGTGAAAGTACTTTGAGTTCGCATCTCCCTCTTGTAGCCACCTGTCTCTTGCCCTTTGCCACAAAATACTACTTTGTAGTTTTGAAAGGCTGCAAATTAGCGCATACCATTTCCTCCTAGCTTCAAAAGTCACACGTATGATGATTTGTGATTAGTTTACACTGACAGTGCATCAAACTTATAATACATTGGTGGTATTGTAAGGATATCATAACTCAATGTCTAGCAAGGGTGGCTCTTCTTGTAGCCATGATAGCCATGACTACCAAAAAAAATAAAATATTATTATATTAGGTATACAAATACGTTATTTTAGCCCAAAAAAATATATTACAAAACACAAATACAAACTTTGGCTAAGAAAAGAGTCCCAAGTCACAACATGATTTCTTGATTTGAAAAGTACAGGGTCTAAAAGCTAGTGATGAAATTCTGTTTGAGTCTTGTATTAGTAAATTGAGTTAGGCTGCTAATTTTGTTAAAGTAGAGTTTGTTATTATTTCTTAATTGCTATTTGCATACAAACTCCTAACAATTTTGTGGCTTTTTATTTTAATCAAGTTTATTTCGCCTATAAAAAATGTTACTCTTTATATTTAGCCCCCTCATAAAAATTAGGCTAGCTTTGCCCCGTGATATCTAGTATCAAATTTTATGATTTGATGTCGTAAGAAAACAATAAAAAAGAATTGATGTTTTTTCATAAAAAAGAGTTGATGTTATCCCGTAAGTGCAACTGAGATGGTAAAAGACTGCAGGGAGATTTGCTGTGTTGGTTCGTGGGTTCGAACCCGCGATACCCATTTTTTCTACGCCCAGTGTGTGCGAGTCTTGCAGTTAGGCCCTTTCAAACAAAGAAAAAAAAAAGAGATGATTTTTTTTGTTGACGGAAATCAAACTTCATTCAAAAATTAGAAAAAAGATCAATACATCTATATTGAACAGAATGTGTTGGGGCATTTCCCATCCACAATTGAAAATCAACACCAACATGTTATAAGTCAGCTAAGTACATGGTAATGAAACACTTAATCAAAACAGAAGCCCATATGGCATTACCAAGCCATCTTAATCCTAACAGCCAAAACAAAAGCTTCCAAGTACGGTCGATGGCCAAGGAGAAATATGGAGTCACAGTTTTTAAACTCATCCAGTTACGGATCATTACTATACTCTGTGTAGACTCAAATCGACTATAAGTGGTCTCGGATATGACCAATCGAACCACATGCTCATGAGCCATTTGTAGGGAGGAAAGGATGTTGAGGTTGGCGGTGACCATCATTAGCACTCCAAATCTGTAACGTTGACGCTCACATCTAGATTGAAACTAGGATGGATCGAAGCTGATCTGCCAATCTGAATCAAATACGCAACAAGATGGAAAACCAAACAACGCCGCACCAAGACGACGGACAAAATAACGTTGTACTCAGACGACGAAACCACGAAAAAAACAAGAAAGAAAAACTAGATCTATGTGAAAAAAACCACTTATTTAAATAAAAGAAAAGAAAAAACGATGTGGAGAAGTGGTTCCAGGCCAAAAAATAGCCAAAAATCACCCCCTCCAGTGGATGAGGAAGAAGGAAGAGAGAGGAGAGAGGCCCAGGGGTTTATAATTATTTCACTTCTTTCGTTTGGGTTGATGTTATTATTAGTGATGCGATAAAACTTCTCCAATTCAATGCCCATTAAATATGCATGCCAATGCCTTGAATACGAAAAAAATGTCAATGACTAAAGTGATTAGAACATTTAGAGAATAAATTGTTTTTTGATAGCGGTCAATTGAAAAATTAATCAATGAGCTGAGCCGATTCATTAAATTTCTAGTATAAGCTAACAAAATTTGTTATAACCAACTATTATAAATATTTTTTTTATAGAATATAAATACTTTCTGTTGAATTCCATTTTAAGAATAGAAATATTTTATATCTTTTTTTTTACTCAAGAAATATTTTATATCTGAATATAGAAGATAGACTATTTATGCAAGATAACACTAGTGCAGAAATTGTAAAAAAAAAGGATTTTAAATCGGTTATGTTAAAAACCGATTTAAAAGATAAGCGCGGTGGCAATTTTATAAATAAATGCCTAGGAACCTTTTAAATCGGTTTTTTCATTTTTTAAATCGGTTAAAAAACAACGGATTTGAAAGGTCTCAGAAAACTAGGAAAATAAATGGCAGAAAAGTCTTTTAAATCGGTTTTTAGAGAAGACCGATTTAAAAGTCTCAATATTTTAAAACCCTCGTTGCTACCACCGATTTAAAAGACAGATTTAAAACAATCTAATACTTATTTTCTCTCTTCCCTCTCAAACTAATCCCTCTCAAACCCTACAGTACTTCGTGTGATGGGAATAACCAAAAAAAACCTCTTCTTCGTATTCAGACCCTCTCCTTCGTTGCTCCATCCTCGCCGCGGTGTTGTCGCCATTGTTTGCCGTTCTTCAAGCTCGGGTTGAGAAGCTCTGGTTTTGCTCGCCGTTGTTCGCGTAGGCCTCTGGTTTTGCTCGCCGTTCTTCAAGCTCGGGTTGAGAAGCTCCGTCATTCGCAACCACCTCGGGAGCCCAAACGTGACCACCACAAGCCAGGCGCGGTCACCACGAGCTAACTGCCAACTGCCATCTCTTCCCACCGTGCGACCCACCACCTGCGCGTCTCCTTCGACAAACGGCGAAGCATTCCTGCCGTTTTTGATCACCGCCACCAAGGGGTACTCCGTGTGTGCTCGGTCCTCGTTGCCCTGTTTTCGATCAGGTATTGATTTCTGTTTAAATGTAATTGTAATAGAAACAAAGACCTAAATACCTAAATGTAATTGTAACTGAAAGAGGATCCAGAAATAATTTCTCTTCTTAACTTTGTGCTTTTGTTTTGAGCTGTTAGCATTCTTCTTAAATGTAATTGTAACTAAAAGAGGATTTTTCTGATAGTTGTATGCCACCCCAAGAACAAACTAAGGATCGGGTGCTTGAGTTTTTCCCCTTTCTTTAGAATGCTATTTCTGAAGGTCTATTTGTTTTTTTAATCTGAGTCCTAAACTACCTGTTTCCGTTGTTCTGATAGCGTGAGGATTGTATATGTGGTTCACAGGGTGTCAGTCTCCTCCTTTTACATTTGCACAGAGGATGTGAAAATGGCACATAGAAAATTAGCTTCAAATCTAATACTAATGACACATGATATAAGTATATAAATGGCCTGTTAATGGTTGCATCCCTTTAAAATCCCTTAGTATAATAACAATTTTGGTCCCCTATTAATTGTTGGTTCCCTGACCATGCTCTTTTTTTTCTCTTTTAAACATAAATAAGGCATGGCATTGCTTTATGGAATATATCTGAGAACAAAGTGTTGCTTCAGTGGTAATCAATCATGACAAAATTTTTGTGGCGGTTTTCTTTTGTGTTTTACCTCACTGATCTTTATAGCATAGTTAATGTCTGATCATCTTTTGGTCATTGGCTTTGCAGTATTTGCTAGGCTGGCCAACTATCATGTCAATTTGGACCATTGAAAAATAATTTCTTTATAAGATTTTGCAATGCTTTTGAGTTTTGATTTCTTTTTCAGCTTTGATATTCTAAAAGCAGAAGTATGAGTTTCTACTTTGTAATGCAAAATTTCAATTTAGCAACTTGTAAGGAACATGAGTATTTTCATATCTGCATTAAGTTTCAGAAACCTGGGTATAAGCCAAATGTGCATAAATCTGATGGTCAAGTTCTTTATGACAGCCTGGGCTTTTCATTATGATCATATTGATTGAATGTAGAGGAATAAAGTTGAAGTTTCAAAGGATTAGTGCATTATGTGCTAGTAGAATTATATGATATTTGATGCTATTTTATGACACTCTATTCTCTAGTCTATTTGTGAATAGTGTATTTACTAGTATGAACTGAAATACCAAGTTCATAAGAGTTTTAGTTGTCCTATCTTCTACTTTCAGAGCTAAGTTTTTCTTTGTTCTTAAGCAAAAATAGTGGCTTCAAACACTCTTACTATCCTAATTTGTTTTTATTTCTCTAATAGTGGAATCAAACACTCTTGCTCAAAGTCAAACTTCATACCCGGTAGCAATTAGGCCAGTACCTGCAGTATCGTATCTCAGTCAAATACCTCTCTACTTCAGGCCTGAAAAGTCAACATCATGATCATCTTCAGGTGTGAACCTTGAGCCTCTATATCTTTTGCTTATTATACTAATTCAAATGACATGATTGATGATAATAGTCTATTTTTGGGTTTAGGGTAGAATAGTAGGCATTTAATTTAGCCATTCTACTGTATGCTTTATTCAAATCAAACTACTCACATCAATTTTAGAAACTTTAAACATGGTATTATTGTTTGTAATTGTAATTAATCTGCCTCTCTTGTGTTTCTTATGCTGAAATTTTTGTAATCATGTTGAACCAGATGAGTTTTAAGTATGGTTTTCAAGTATCTGCTGGTTGTTATGTGTCTTTGGACTTTGTCTCTATCCTTGGCTTTTACAATTACTGATGAGGGATTGTTTTACAATTTCTGAAGACATTATTAGATATGATAGAAGTTGGCTCCCCGTGATGTTCATCTTTCCTACTAAATGCTTCTAGTCTTTTTTTTCCCTTTTCTTCTCCTGATACCCACCATGTTTTATATGATGAGATTAAATTCTTAGCAGATACTTCAAAACGTAGATATGGATCGTAGTTGGATGCAAAAAAATTGCATAAGTGATGAGTATGAGAATGGAGTGGAAGAGTTTCTAGAATTTGCTCAACAAAATCTTTTCAATAGTAATGGAAAGTTTTGTTGTCCTTGTGTTAATTGTTTGAATATTAATCCACTAGAAGTTGACGAAATACAGGATCATCTTCATGTTGATGGGATTTTCCAGGGTTATACAACATGGATATGGCACGGTGAAGTGTTATGCAAACCAAGTGTGTCCCAAAGAGAGAAAGTTGATGTTGATATGGACGATCGACTAGAGGACGTGATTCGTGATATTGGACATGAGTCTTTTCAGCGAGTACATGTGTATGATACTTTATGCCGTGACAAGGAAGAGCTTTTGTATCCGGGGTGCACAAAGTTAACACGGTTTTCAGCGGTGTTGAGATTGTTCAATCTGAAGGCGATAAATGGGTGGACTGATAAAAGCTTCACTGAATTGCTTGAGTTGTTGAAGGACATGCTTCTAGAAGGTAACACATTGCCGAATCGTAACTATGAGGCGAAGAAGATATTGTGTCCGATGGGTGTGGAGTATAAGAAAATACACGCATGCCCCAACGATTGCATATTATATCGGAACGAGTTTGAAGAGTTGAATAAGTGCCCACGTGTAATACATCACGGTACAAAAAGAAGGATGGTGATGATGATAGTTGTGAGGTGAGCAGAAAGGGTCCTCCTGCGAAGGTTTTATGGTATCTTCCAATTATTCCTAGGTTTAAGCGATTGTTCGCCAATATAAATGACGCAAAGAACATTAAATGGCATGCAGATGACAGGACTTGTGATGGACAGATTCGCCGTCTAGCTGATTCTTTGCAATAGAAGAAAGTTGATTCTTTGTTTCCGAATTTCGGCAATGAGCCAAGAAACCTTAGGCTTGGACTTGCTATGGATGGAATGAATCCATATGGTAGCTTAAGTAGTAAACATAGTTCATGACCTGTTCTCCTTGTAATTTACAACCTATCTCCTTGGTTGTGCATGAAGCGTAAATACATGATGTTATCTATGATGGTTTCAGGACCGCAACAGACGAGAAATGACATTGATGTTTATTTGAGTCCCTTGGTTGAAGACTTGAAAGTGTAGTGGCAGGAAGGCATTGATGTGTTTGACGGATATTCCCGTGAATATTTCAAGTTGCGTACCATGTTATTTTGCACCATCAATGACTTTCCAGCGTATAGGAACTTGTCTGGGTATAGTGTTAAGGGGCATAAAACGTGTCCTATATGTGAAGAAGGCACATGCTAGCATCAACTGCAACATGGAAGGAAGACTGTTTACCTTGGGCATCGGAGATTTCTCAAACGTAATCACCCGTATCATAGATTGAAAAAAGCTTTTAATGGATTACAGGAGAATGAAATTGCCCGAAGGCCTTAACCGGAGAAGAAGTTTATCAACGCCAGAAGGACATCAATGTTAAATTTGGAAAAAAGAAAAAGAAGTCTGCTGAGAAAAAAATGGAAAAAGAGGTCAGTGTTCTTTGACCTTTCATATTGGTCCAGTCTTGATGTAAGACACTGTATTGATGTGATACATGTGGAGAAAAATGTGTGTGATAGTGTAATTGGAACACTTCTCAACATTCAGGGCAAGACAAAGGATGGTGTGAATAGTCGTCTAGATCTAGTTACGATGGGTATAAGAGAGCAGTTAGCTCCACAGCCAAGAAGTAATGGGACATATTTGCCACCGGCATGTCATACCTTGTCAAAACAAGAGAAAAGAAATTTTTGCGAGTGTCTACGGGGCGTGAAAGTGCCACAGGGTTACTCTTCAAATGTCAGGAGTCTTGTCTCAATAAAAGATCTCACGTTACTTGGCTTAAAGACTCATGACTACTACGCCTTGATGCAACAACTGCTACCAGTGGCTATTCGTGGAATCTTACCAAAAAAGGTTCATCTTGCCATAATTAGGTTGTGCTTATTCTTCAATACTGTATGTAGCAAAGTCATTGATCCTCAGAAATTGGACGAGTTGGAAAATGAGGCTGCTATTATCTTGTGCCAATTGGAGATATTTTTTCCTCCCTCATTTTTCGACATCATGGTTCACTTAATTGTCCATCTGGTGAGAGAGATTAGAGTGTGTGGTCCTGTTTATTTAAGGTGAATGTACCCTATCGAGCGATACATGAAGATATTGAAAGGGTATGTGAAGATCAATACCATCCCGAAGCATCAATTATTGAAAGGTACATCACAAAAGAAGCCATTGAGTTTTGTACAGACTACTTGTCAGAAGCAGAACCTGTAGGGCTTCCTATGTCTCGTCATGAGGGTAGATATGAAAGTAAGGGTACACGAGGTCTAAAAGTTAAGAGCATGGTTCGGGCGGAAGTGCTTCAGGCACACTTGTATATATTGAATAACAATGATGAGGTTGAACCTTACTTGTCTACTCACAAAAGGATTGTCAAGTCCAAAAACCCTCGAATGAACGAAAAATGGGTGTTAAATGAGCATAACAAGGCATTCCTAGATTAGTTTAAAGAACATGTTATGAATGATGATACTGCTTCTGATACATTAAAATGGCTAGCAAACGAGCCTAGTTTTAATGTCTTATGTTGGAGTGGATACGATATCAATAAATTTTCCTTTTATACAAAGTCACAGGATGACAAGAGTACCGTGCAAAACAGTGGGGTTATGGTCATGGCTTCTTCCATGCACTTCTCTAGTTCGAAGGATAAAAACCTCATTTTGGCATCCATAGCTTACTTTGGGGTCATTGAAGAGATTTGTGAGCTCGATTACTGTAAATTTAGAGTGCCTATTTTTAAATGTAAGTGGGTTAATAGTAACAGTGGCATAAAACCGATGAATTTGGATTTACATTGGTGGACCTTGACAAGGTAGGTTATAAGGACGAGCCTTTCATCATGGCATTCCATGCGAAACAAGTGTTTTATGTCAAATATCCTTCTAACAATAGGTTGTCAGTTGTCTTACAAAGAAGAAGCATGCATGAGAGTGATGAAAATCAAGATTCACCTTTCGATATTTATGACTCTCCTTCTTTCTCAACACCTACTTTCCTTGATGAAAATGAAGTGGATGATGTATATGCCACTCGTGATGATCATCAGGAAGGGATCTTGGAGGACATTCATACTTGACCACGAAAGACTTTATAGTAAAAACACATGTTATAAGAAGAAAAATAAGAAGAAAAATCAGGAAGGGATCTTATAAGAAGAAAAATAAAGTAATTAAGAACACATGTTAACCCCGTCAAAAAAATTAAAAGAACACATGTTAAAAAATATCAAAAACATAGTTGAAGCTGAGGTTTGGGCCATCAACATGGGTCTAAAGTTAGTTGTTTTTAAAGGTTATGAGATAATTGTCATTGAAACTAACTCCGTGACGGTAGTTAAAATTATTCAGTCAGGGTTTCGCAACATCATCTTTTCTCATTGTTGGTTGAAATTAGTGACTTCATTCGCGATGGAGACAAAATTTTGATTAAGCACACCTATTGCGAAGCTAATCAGGTAGCGGATAGCCTCACCAAGCTTAGGCTAAAGCTTGATTCTTGTGGTAGGTTTTTTAGTTGCATTCCTGGTTGTATTTTGAATGCCTTTAGGGCTGACTTTGCGGGGACCTTGTTCCCTAGGGGTTTCTAGTTTGTCTTGTTTTCTGGGGGCTTAGCATGTTGCGTACCAAAAAAAGAATTCAACCAACATTATGTTGTTTTGAGTATAACTAAGCTTAAATCCCTTAAACAATGTCTCGTATTCAATCTTGTAGATGGAAAGTGGTTGAGAGGGAGGTCCCACTAAAAGTGAGGAGTCCGGTTCTCCGATAGTAATTAGTTATCGGTAAAGCCGATGAATCCTTTGTACTTATACGACATGGTAACAAACAAAAAAAATAATAAGAACACAACTTTTATATAAAGATAAATAAAATATAAACAATTAGAAATTTTAAGAAATATCTTATAAAAATCGCCATGTGTTTTTTTAAAAAAGGTTTTATATTTAATGAGTAAATTGAATATTTTCTTTTGAATGCAGATTTTATTATTTTTTCTTTAATAATGATAAATGGTAAGCATTGGTAAAGTAATCGAAATTAGAAAATATGTATTAAAAAGTCTAACTTTTAAAATTACAATGTTTGAAAAAATTAAATTTTAAAATGTATTGAATACTTTCCAAAAGCACTGGTTCAAAGGATCTCTAGTAATTGAAACTTTTAAAATTTACTGTATATTTTAATGAAAAGAGAGATTATGGTTTTATTCGTAATAACTTTTACTTTTATTTAATCTTAACTATTTAATTTATATTTCGTCAAAAAATTATTTTTTAATAAAAAAAAATGCTTAGGTGAGTATGGAACTCTTACACAAATACTTATATATTACCCACCAACGATGTCCTCACATCGACAATAAGCTTCGAGTTCATGTCCTCATGGAATATGAGTCGTTTTCTTAATTACTAATTGGACTAATTTTCACTGGCCTCAGAAAACTATTTAATTTATATAAAAGCATATAATGATATCTAATATACATTTTATCCAACAAATAATTTAAAAAATTAAAAAAAATATTTTTTTTATTAAATGCATATCCGTTATCTTTTTGTTAAAAATATATTTTAATTGTTATATAAAAATATTTTTTAAATATGTCATAATATTTTTTTAATCAAAAATCATGTGCGTTATATTTTATTGCATAGTTTAATAAAAATTTTAAACAAAAGTATTCTTCCATACGCTTCCTTTTTTGAATGGAAGAAACTTTAAATGATCAAAAAAGTGGAAAATTTTGATTTGTTTTTAAGAATATCACATAAGTGTCCTTTTATGGTGAATTAAAAACATGGGAAGCTTTCTAAGCGTATGTTTGGATCTACGGTGATAAAAATTTGATTTGGCAAAATTGATTTTGTAAAAATGTAAAAGTGAGTTGATTGTAAAATAGTTTATGTTTGGATAACCTCACAAGAAAATTGATTTTTTATCAATACATTTTGTTTAGATAGTTTGGCTCAAAATTGTTTTTGGGTATACAATTACTAAAATTGGTTTTTAGATGTGTGTATATACAACAAGATTTCTTTTTCATTTTAGATAATTATTGAAATTTATTTTAAAGTATTTAATTTAATTGTACAATAAAAAAATTAGGCTTGACTCCTGGTTCAAAATTTAAATTCAAATTATAACTTTGAAATCTAACATATTATGAAAGTAATATAATATAATATAATACACATATTAACAAAATGTTTGTAAAAATAGATACTTACCATACAACAATGCAACGTGTTGTGGAACGGGAGCAAGACTGAACAGTTAATTCCAGTTCGTGGCTAATTAAGACAAGGAGATCCTTTGTTCTCTTATCTCTTTGTCTTGAGTATGAAGCGGTTGGGTATGATTATTGAGAAAGCTGTGAATGATGGGAGTTGAGTGCCTATGCAACATACTAAAGATGGACCCAAGATTTCTAGGTTCGTCATTTGTTCTTCGTTGAGGATGTGTTTCTCTTTGCAAAGGCGCGATCGTCCCAAGCAAGGTTTGTTACTAACCTTTTAAATAATTTTTGCTCATTTTCAGGTTTAAAGTTAGGCTTGAGAAGTCAAGGCCTTTTGCTTCTTCTGGTGTATCTAGGAGAAGGAAGGCAAAATTTTGTGGTATCTCCCAAATTAGATTTATGGATCGTATTGAGAAGTATTTGGGGTTCAAGAGGAGGTATGGCAGAACTAAGAAGGAAGATTTTAATAAAATCTATGATAAAGTTTCTTCGAAACCTTCTTCTTGGAAAAGTAGGCTTTTGAATAAACCTAGAAGATTTACTTTAGCTAATGTTGTTTTGTCTGCTATTCCTGTATATAGCATGCAAATTCAGTGGTTTCCCAAATATGTTTGTAACAGATTGGATAAGTCAGTGAGTAAGTTCATTTGGCAGGGGGCTCAGGAGAAATATGTTGGAATCAAGTGGATTCAGAAACAATGACCCTTAATTGTTTTGATGATAACAAATAATGAATATAATAATTTATCCTCAGATGTGTTTGCTAATGTGCAGAACTCTGTAAGTAAGTCACTATTCATCAGATGGAAGTGTATCAGAAGACTATGCCTATGTGTGCATTTCACCCTCCGATCCATTTCCTCTGAGTTTGGCATTGATCATCCGGTAAGTGATGATGACGTCATCGTCTTATAGCCTCACTCTGAAGATCATGTTCTGGTAGTCAACGCTTTGGTAGTAGTCAATGCTCTGGCAGACCAGGCTCTTATAAGACTACACTATTGGAACCCTTCGTCTGGTACTCCAAGACACTGTTATATGAAAGGCCAACAAATACTGTACTGAAGAACTTGCCTCCGGTCCAAGCTCACTCTGGTGTACAGAGTATCTCAGTAACAAGCATCGTCTGATAGGAACATGCCTCTAATTGGAAATCAGACTGAGTGAAACATTAAAGGCTACTTCAAGTATTAATGAAACCTCATTGATGAGCATTTTAAGGTATGAGGAATCAAAGGCCAAAGAGAATGTCAATGGATATAATCATCAGAAATAACTTGCTCTGGAAGTGTCTCATTTCAAAAAAATCACAAGGGAGAAGATTCTGCAACTGTCTGTTGTGTTAGTGTATAGGAGTAGAGTTGAAAGTGACAGGACTCGCTAAAAGCCCCCAAAAGCGGATCAGAAGTTTTGTCTATTGGTGAAAGAGCTGTTAGGTCACAACAACACTATTTGGAACCCTAGCTATATATACCTTACTTCATTCATTGAAGTAGGTTAATGATTCTATCACGACAAACTGAGACCGTGAGCAACCAAGAAAT
The DNA here is from genome assembly GCA_037113605.1 of Calophaca sinica. Lineage (NCBI taxonomy): Eukaryota > Viridiplantae > Streptophyta > Magnoliopsida > Fabales > Fabaceae > Calophaca > Calophaca sinica. The sequence goes on from CM073730.1 coordinate 71,036,906, forward strand.
TATTCCAAGTCTCTGAGACCAAGTGAACAAGCACTTAATCTTTTTCATTCTTTCTGTTAGAAAGTTATTTTTTGTGCTTAAGCATTTCATTGTAAATCATCTCTGTTGAGAGTTATTGTTATTGTTTCAAAGTATTTTTGAACTCTTGTATTAAGCCCAGTAGTGGCCGTATTCCTTAGAGGCTTGACTGCACTAAGTCGTTCTAAGAAGTTGTAAGTATAGCCAGTTTGGCAGTAGTATACTCTCAAGTGTAATCGATTGATTATAGTGGAGAAATCCTTCAAGTGTGTTGAAGGGACTAGACGTAGCTATCAGGTGATAGTGAACTAGTATAAATCACTGTGTCCTACTCTTCTCTTCTCTTTACTTATTTGTATTACTATTTTATTAAAGAGTTGTTTTGAAAAGGTTTTTAAAAAACACATAAGTATTCCGAAAATATTTATAAAACCCAATTCAAACCCCCTATTTCTTGTGTTTTTATCACGTTCAATTAGTACCAGAGCTCGGCCTCTTGGTTGAGCACTTAACCGTGTGAGAGGAAAAGATCTTATACTTTATCTATGGCAAGCAGCGAAGTTGATGGTCATGTTAAACGTCCTCCTTTGCTCATTGAAATAAACTATGACTACTGGAAAGATAAAGTCAAAACCTTTTTTGAGTCACAACAACTTGAACTCTGGGATATGGTTCAAAGACAATATACTGAACCAGTTGATTCCAAGAAAAATCTCATTCCTAGAGATAAGTGGGATAATGAGCAAAAGAAAGCTTATCAACTAAATCAGAAAGCAAGATACTTTCTTATCTGTGCTATTTTTGAGAAAGAGTATGAGAAATGTGGGAAAAATGGTACTGCAAAGGAAATTTGGGACTCATTGGCCATGGCCTGTGGGGGTATTGCCCAAGTGAGAGAAGCTAACACTAATATTCTTATTAGACAATATGAACTATTCAAGATGGAAGAGGGATAAGATATTGAAACCATGTTTCGAAGATTTCAATCATTGGTTCACGGTCTAAAAGTTCTTGAAAAGAGCTACGCCACTGCTGATCACGTGAAGAAGATACTAAGAAGCCTGCCCAGGCAATGGAGACCTAAGGTCACGACTATTTAAGAAGCCAATGACCTAAACAGACTGCGTCTTGAAGATCTTCTAAGTTTCTTGAGAGCTTATGAGCTTGAGCTGAATGAATAAGAACCTCCAAAGAAGTCAAAATCAAGCTTTGAAGTCTACTAGCAAGGCTTCTACCTCCAAGGCTCTGCAAGCTGAACAAGAAACACACGAAGGATCGTCTGGTGAGAGTAGTGATGGAACAGACGATGAACTTTCCTTTATTTCAACGAAGATTCAATGAATGTGGAAGAAGAAAAGAAGGTTTAGGAAGCAATTTCACAAGAAGGACTCAAGGGAAAAGAAAGACTACAAAGACAAGAGCCAAGAGGTTTGCTATGAGTGCAAGACACCATGACATTTTAATTCTGAATGTCCACAACTCGAGAAGGAGAAACCAAAGAGAAGTGGTTCTAAAGGTAAGAAGAAGGAGGGTCTCATAGCAACATGGGATGACTTTGATTCATCATCATCTGATGATGATGAGGAACAAGCAAACATGTCTCTGATGGCTACCATAGGATCAGACAATGAAGATGAGGAAGAAGAGGTAAATTCTAACCCATCCTCTGATGTTCAAAAATCATTTGATGAACTCTTACATGAGTCTTCCAAGCTCTCCATTGAGTATAAAGCTTTGAAAAAGAAATTCTGAAAACTTTCAAAAGAATTTTTAACACTCAATAAGGAGAATGAGAAACTCAAAGCTGAGAATCACCGTCTGGTGAGTGACAGCTCTAAGACTGAAAAAAAGATTGAGTGCAACTCTTCAAAATATGAAGAGGGATTTCAAAGATTTCTTACTGAGTGTGTGACACGAAACAAACAAGCATCTATGATTTGGGGTGTCAGCCAAAATGGCAAAATGGGTCTTGGTTACAAACCAGAGCAACCCACTTTCCGAAACATAAATTTGAAACTCAAGGATACCAATGATCATAGTGACTGTCTGCTATATACTTTCTGTAATAAGAAAGGTCACAAAAGAAGTTCCTGTTATGAATTGAAAATCAAGAAGGACAAGTTTCCTTCTAAGATTAATAAAAGAGGACCCAAAAAGATTTGGGTACCTAAGGACAATATTATCTATGTTGCAGATCTGCTTAGCAACAGAGTTGAAACACCAGTCCTGGTACTTGGACAGTGGGTGCTCACGTCACATGACTGGAGAAAGGTGTATGTTCAAAGAGCTTCAACTTAAGGAAAGTGGAACAGTTGTTTTCGGTGGAAACCAGAAAGGTAAAATCATTGGCAGTGGAAGAGTTGGTGAGAAATTTCTGCCTTCTATTGATAATGTTTTACTAGTTGATGACCTTAAGCATAACCTACTAAGCGTAAGTCAATTATGTGATGGTGGTTATGATGTTGGCTTCAGTGATAATGCCTGTATAGTTAAAAGCAAGAAAAATTGCTCCATTTTCTTTACAGCAAAGAGAAAGAACAATATTTATAAAATAAAACTTTCTAAGTTGGCAAATCAAAATGTTAAGTGCTTTTTGTCATTTGATGAAGAACAATGGACTTGGCACAAAAGATTGGGTCATGCCAGCTTGAGGTTAATCTCAAAGCTTAACAAGAAGGAACTAGTTAGAGTCTTACCAAATCATAAGTATCAGTTTGATCCTCTCGGTGAAGCATGCTAGAAAGGGAAACAAACAAAATCTTCATTTGAATCTAAAAATGTTGTTTCCACTTCAAAGCCACTTGAACTTTTACATTTAGATTTGTTTGGTCTAACCAGAACTGCTTCTTTGTCTGGAAAGAAATATGGTCTTATTATTATTGATAACTATACTAGATGGACATGGGTAAAATTCCTTACACACAAGGACGGGTCATTCAAGATATTTTCTGTTTTCTGCAAACAAGTGCAAAATGAAAAATGTTTTTGTATTACAACAAGTAGAAGTGATCATGTGGAGAATTTGAAAATGAATTATTTCAAAACTTTTGTGAAGAACAAAAGAACATGGCATTTCTCACAATTTTTCTTCTCCTAGAACACCACAACAAAAGGTGTTGTAGAAAGGAAAAATAGATCTCATAAAGAAAAGGCCAGAAACATGATTCATGAAACTAATGATGTAAAACACTTTTGGGTAGAGGCAGTAAACACTGCTTCTTATATTCAAAATAGAATCTATATTAGACCTATCTTGAATAAAACTCCATATGAATTGTAGAAAGAAAGAAAACCCAACATTTCTTAGTTTCACCAATTTGGGTGTGACTGCTTTGTTCTCAATACAAAGGACAGTCTTCGTAAATTTGATTCAAAAGCACAAAAAGATATCTTTTTGGGATATTCTGAACGCACTAAAGCTTATAGAATATACAACAAGGAAACTTTAATTGTTGATGAATCAATGCATGTAAGGTTTGATGATAAGAAGTCTGACAATGAAACGTCAGAGCTAAATGAGATCTTTGCAGATATGCAGATAAGTAAAGGAACAGATGCTGATGCATCTGCTGGTGACTCTGATGTTGCCTCTGGGTCTATGTCTATTGACCAGACTCTAGCTGAGACAATAAGAGATTGGAAGTTAAAGACTCATCACCCTAAGGACCAAATCATTGGTGAACCAAGTGACAGAGTCAGAACCAAATCATCACTCAGAGAACACTCAAACTTTGCGTTATTATCAGAGATTGAACCAAAGACAATTGATGAAGCATTGACAGATGATGGTTGGATACTTGCTATGCAAGAGGAACTTAATCAGTTCTAGAGGAATGATGTTTGGAAGCTTCTACCTCCACCAGAGGATAAGCTAGCCATTGGAACCAAGTGGATTTTCAGAAACAAACTTGATGAAGATGGTAAAGTGGTAAGAAATAAAGCAAGACTAGTTGCCCAAGGGTATTCGCAAGAGGAAGGTATTGATTATATTGAAACCTTTGCACCTGTAGCTAGACTAGAAGCAATTAGAATTTTATTATCATTTGCTGCACATCATGGCATTACTTTATATCAGATGGATGTAAAGAGTGCATTCTTAAATGGTTTTCTAAGTGAGGAAGTGTTTGTAATACAACCACCTGGTTTTGAAGATATTGCCTTTCCAGAACATGTCTTCAAACTTAAAAAGGCTCTCTATGGTCTTAAACAAGCTCCAAGAGCTTGGTATGATAGACTTAGTATCTTTTTAATGTCAAATGGTTTTGAAAGAGGACATATGGACACTACCCTTTTAAGAAAATCATCTAAAAAGCATTTTATAGTAGTTCAAATATATGTTGATGATATTATCTTTGGTGCTACTAATGAATCTCTTTGTAAGGAATTTTCTAAGCTTATGCAGAATGAGTTTGAAATGAGTATGATGGGAGAACTAAAGTTTTTCTTTGGTATTCAAATCAAACAATGTCAAGATGGATCCTATATCCATCACACTAAATATGTGAAAGAACTTTTGAAGAAATTCAAGCTTGAGGAAACCAAACCAATGAGCACACCAATGCATTCTACATGTGCTCTAAGCAAAGATGAATCTAGTAAAAAGTTAGACTACAAGATATATAGAGGTATGATAGGTTCACTCCTCTATATTACTGCCTCAAGGCCAGATATAATGTTTAGTATATGCTTATGTGCAAGATTCCAATCGGATCCTAAAGAATCTCATTTAACTGCTGTTAAGAGAACCTTTAGGTATCTCAAAGGAACTATTAACCTTGGTTTGCTTTATAAGAAATCAGATAATTACAAGTTAGTAGGTTTTTGTGATGCTGACTTTGCTGGAGATAGAATTGAAAGAAAGAGCACAAGTGGTGGCTGCCAATTTCTTGGAGCAAACCTTACCTCGTGATCCAGCAAAAGACAAAGCACAATTGCACTATCAACAGCAGAAGCTGAGTATATATCTGCAGTAAGCTGTAGCTCACAACTTCTATGGATGAAGTATCAGCTTGAGGATTATCAGATAAAAGAGAGTAACATTCCTATATTCTGTGATAATACCTCTGCTATATGTTTGACTAAGAATCCAATTCTGCACTCACGTGCCAAACATATTGAAATTAAACATCATTTATTAGAGACTATGCTCATAAAGGGATTCTTGAAATTAATTTTATTGATATTGGCATCAATGGGCAGATATCTTTACAAAACCCCTTACTAAAGATAGATTCAACTTTTTAAGAAAAAATTTGAATTTTCATCTTATAAAGGAATGAATGTTTAAATTGAATATATTTGCCTCTGATATGTGTGCCTCTGATATGCCTGCATCTGATAGCTTACCTGCTTCTGATATTCACATGTGCCTCTGATACTGTTACTGCGTCCGGTGATAGCATATATGCCTCTGATACTATGCTGCCTCTGTTTATATTATATTATATTTATATCATCTATTGTTGCATGCATCTGGTAACTGTTCATATTCATATGCATCTAATGCATTCATTATATGTTCCCTCTGGGAATCGTTATGTACATGTGTCTCTTTGAGACTAGTTGATGCGTTAGTGGATGAGGATTACTCTCGCTGAGTCATAATTGCTTTCACTGCCCGAGGACAGTTTTACTGCACCTCTTTAACACAATGTTTAACACGCTTCAGTTCTGAAACGACAGATTTAATATTTCTTTATTTTATTTTGAAAATTGATGAAGGTGGTTACCTTCTCAAACACGTTTTAACTCCACTCACTCACTTCACTCACCCACTTCCCACTCTTACTCTCTGAGAAATCTCACTCTTGAACCCTAAACCCCTCTGGCTTCCTGTTCTCTGTTTCTACATTCTCTCTGTATTCTCTGCAATGGCCGCTCAATAGTAACAAGTGATTGATTCTCAAAATACTCCTCAACCCACAGTAATCATTGAGCATCATCTTCTGAATGTTCTGTACGAATCGCGTGTTGATTTCATAGATTTGGCGAAGAATGAGTATGACTTCAGTGCCACCTTCGCTGAAATGGGTATTATTGATTTCTTTTACATGGAGAACAAACCAATTTACCCAGAACTTGTTAAAAAAATTTCGAGATTTGCATAGCCTGAAAGCAACACCATCTGCAGCTATGTTCAAGGAAGACACATAATGATTACACATGACTTGATTGCTAAAGTTATCAAGTGCCCTAACTCTGGAAGAGAAATCAAGGACAACTGGAAAAATGAGTATGGAGGAATTGATGTAATCAACGAGTACATCTATGATAAGCCCAACACTACGAAGGCAGTGGACAAGAAGAATCGCTTTCGAGTGCTTTTCAAGATCATTAAGAGCAATATCATGCCCAAGGAGGGCTCTGTAGATTCTGTGAGCACAGACCACAAATTTGTAATATGGCATTACGATCTCAAGTCAAAAACCAACCTGCCAAGCATTATTTTCGCATTCCTGAGAAGAGCTATCAGCTTCTCTAGGAAAGGAAAGAACAAGAATATACCCTATGGAAGGGTCATTTCATTATTGTTGGAATAACAAGGTGTGATCAAGCACCTACAAGCTCTGAACACTGAGGAAGTTGGATTTGCGCTTCAAACAGCTTATGCCTCCATCTTCAATAGTGATAATCTGAAGAAGATGAGGCTTCTGTCCTCTGAGGTAATTGCTGAGATTCAAAAGGAAGATGAAGTTGTGGTCAAACCTGACAGGAAGGGAAAAAGGATGAAGCTTGCTGGTGATGGCCCCTTTCAGCCTACAAGGAGAATTACTCGAAGTGCTGGAATTTCCAATGCTTCTGAGCCTCCTTTCATGGCTCCTCCAGTAAGGTCTTCTTTTATGCCATCCTTGTTACCGGAAGAGCATGAAGAAAAGAAAGCTGACCTTCAAGCTTTCTTGGACAAGACTCGGGAAGAAACAACTCAGTTCCATGCTGAGTTGAGAACCCAAAGGCTTCAAGGTGCCTCTATTCCCTTTGTTGTTGCCTCCAGTACTGCTGCTGCTGAAACTACTCCTAAGAGGAAGAGGATCACAAAACTTGGTGACCTGTCTACCAAGAAAACCAAGGTACTGGATGATGCTGTTAGATTGTATGATTCTATTTATGGTATTGATTCTGCTATAACCCAAACCTCTCAATCTTCTCAACCATTACCTTCCAATCCTATTCCTCCTCCCAAACCTTCTAAACCAAGTTCTTCTAACCAACCTCCATTACCCTCTGACTTATCATCATCTGATGATGAAGAAGATAATGTACCTCTGAGAGTGAGACAGAGAACCTGTGTCTCAATTCCTTACATTGAGCCCCTTGCTGTTATCCCTCCAACCTCTTCTGAACACATTCCATCACCACAACCACAAACTACATCTACCTCTCCACCACAACCTAAACCTACTACTCCACCTAGACCTAAATCACCACCACAGGTTCAACTTGACCTTAAACTCCCAACACAACCTGAAATAGAAACAAACTCTGTCACCCAGGAAGCCCAAACTTCTACACCTGGCTCTAATACAGTTCTTGAGGTTCAACCTCTTTCTACCTTCAAACCTGTTTCATCTTCATCCATTCAACTTACTGTTTCATCACCTTCACCACAACAAATTATATCTCCACCATCTTCACCAATCCACACTGAACCTGAACATACAACAGATCCAATTGTAGATGATGACATTGTCATTGCTGCTACTATTGCCTTTGAGGTTGTTCAAAACCTTGAACCAGATGATGATTTAGTCATCATTTCTCCACCTCCTGCAACAGAAATCCTTGCCTCTTCAAGCGAACCAGAGGTTATCCCTATCTACTGTGGCCCTAATATCTTGTCACAAAGTACCAGTTTGCATAGAAATCTTGATATAGATAAATTCATTGAAGAAGATCGTATGATTGATGTTGGCACGTGGCTAGCTCATCAAGATTTCTATGTAAACTGGTACTTTGTGACTCATTGGTTTGAGAGTCACAAGGAGGAACAACTCAAGAGAAATAGGCGACTTCTGGCTGCACCTTCTTGGAAAGAACCCCCCAAGGGAATCAACTCCGATAGTTTGGGAACCAGAACCTGAAACTCCTCCTCCAGCATCAACTGCCATGGTTGCTCAAGCTTCTGCCTCTGCCTCTTTCGGAGCCTATGAGAATGTTGTTGTTCTAAGGGCTGTCTTGGACAAGTTGATGGAAGACAATAGAGAGTTCAAGGACATCATGGCTGTTTCTAAGGAATTCATGGCCACTTCAAATCAGAAACATGATGATGTTGCTGATATGATGAAGTCAATTCTGGAACAGCTGAAGAAACCTTAGATACCCTTTAGGATTTTCATCTTTTTGTTATTTCTAGACTTGCATTTGTTTTACTCAAAATTTTTGTAATTTGGTACTTTCTTTGATTAATGAAATCAATATCTTTTTTGTACTTACTCTGTTTTGAACTTTATCTTTCTATACTTTGTTTTGACTATGATATTCTTTATACTCTTACACTTTTTTGTTTGATGACAAAAGGGGGAGAAGAAAATAGAGAAGTATAGAGTAATTGATGAACCTAATGTATCAACTAAGTGTTACCATGCATTGCATTATAATTGTTCTTTGCTACGATACATTGCATTATATTATGCATTATGCATTATTCACTCTGTTACAGTAATCTGGAATATATGCTCTAATGTATTTTAATTAGTATGCTCTGATATTAGTATTCTCTGATACTGCTTTAGTGTATGCTCTGATACAATATGTTCTGATGCATTACCTGTTAAATATATACTCTGGTGCAATATGTTCTGATGCATTACCTGGTAAATGAATGCTCTGATACATTATATGTATGCTGTGATATTTTATAAGCATAAATTTCAAGAAATGCTCTGATATAATACATTCATCTGATGTAACATTGCACTTAGAAAATATTTATATGTGCTTAATTCAGGGGGAGCCTCTGAAATTTTTTTAAGTAAATATTTTTTAAAAGAAAATTGTTCATCAATCTATGTGTCTGTCATTATCAAAAAGGGGGAGATTATTGGAATCAAGTGAATTCAGAAACAATGACCCTTAATTATTTTGATGATAACAAATAATGAATAGAATAATTTATCCTCGGATGTGTTTACTAGTGTGCAGAACTCTGTAAGTAAGTCATTATTCATCAGATGGAAGTGTCTCAGAAGACTATTCCTATGAGTGCATTTTACCCTCCGATCCATTTCCTCTGAGTCTGGCATTGATTGTCCGGTAAATGCTAATGACGTCATCGTCTTATAGCCACACTCTGAAGAACATGTTTTGGTAGTCAACGCTCTGGTAGTAGTCAATGCTCTGGCAGACCAGGCTCTGATAAGACTACACTATTGGAACCCTTCGTCTGGTACTCCAAGACTCTGTTATATGAAAGGCCAACAAATACTGTACTGAAGAACTTACCTCCGGTCCAAGCTCACTCTGGCGTACAGAGTATCTCAATAACAAGCATCGTCTGATAGGAAGATGCCTCCAATTGGAAATCAGACTGAGTGAAACATTAAAGGCTACTTCAAGTATTAATGAGACATCATTGATGAGTATTTTAATGTACGAGGAATCAAAGGCCAAAGAGAATATCAATGGATATAATCATCAGAAATAACTTTCTCTAGAGGTGTCTCATTTCAAAAAGATCACAAGGGACAAGATCCTGCAACTGTCTGCTATGTCAGTGTACAGGAGCAGAGTTAAAAGTGACAGGACTCGCTAAAAGCCACCAAAAGCAAATCTGAAGTTTTGTCCATTGGTGAAAGAGCTGTTAGGTCACAACGACACTATTTGGAACCCTAGCTATATATACGTTACTTCATTCACTTAAGTAGGTTAACGATTCTATCACAACAAATTGAGACAGTGAGCAACCAGGAAATTATTTCAAGTCTCTTAGACCAAGCGAACAAGCACTTAATCTTTTTCATTCTTTCTGTTAGAAAGTTATTATTTGTGCTTAAGCATTTCATTGTAAATCCTCTCTGTTGAGAGTTATTGTTTCAAAGTATTTTTGAACTCCTGTATTAAGCCCAGTAGTGGCCGTATTCCTTAAAGGATTGACTGCACTAATTCATTCTAAGAAGTTGTGAGTATAGCCAGTTTGGCAGTAGTATACTCTCAAGTGTAATCGATTGATTATAATGGAGAAATCCTTCAAGTGTGGTGAAGGGACTAGACGTAGCTATCAGGTGATAGTGAACAAGTATAAATCACTTTGTCCTACACTTCTCTTCTCTTTACTTATTTGTTAAAGAGTTGTTTTGAATAGGTTTTTAAAAAACACATAAGTATTTCGAAAAGTTTATAAAACCCAATTCAAACGCCCCTTTTTTGTGTTTTTGTCACGTTCAAGATCTATGCATTTGGTGAGTTTGAATAAAATGTCTAAAGATAAGAAGGATGGTGGCTTGGGTATTTGTTTGTCTCATGCTCAGAATGTTGCTCTTCTTGGCAAGCTTATTTGGAGTTTCATTCATTCAGAGGATAAATTGTTAGTTAGATTATTATCTGACAAATATTTGAAGGAGGGGCATATTTTCTTGGAGAAATCTCGAAGTGGTTCTCCTACTTGGAATGCTATCTTGAAGGCTTTTTCGATCCTTGAAGATGCTTTTGTTTTCAAACTTGGAGATGGTGATACAAATATCTGGTTTTGGCCTTGGCTTTTTAAGCTGCCGATTTGTGATTTAGTGCAGCAGGTGCATAGTGCTGATATGCATTTAAAAATTCGAGATATTTGGCATGATGGTGTTTGTGATCTTAGTTGTGTTACAACTCCTTTACCTATTTATATCGTGAATAGTGTTTTGACTTTTCAACATCCTGCGTTGGTGGAGTCCATTCATGATACTTGGGTATAAGGGCCAAGTGTGAGTGGTTTTTACTCTTCCAGAAGTGGGTATAAATGGATTTTAAATCATGACAATGATGTTAGCAATAGTCAGAGAAGTTGGAGTTGGATTTGGAAATTGCCTCTAGCTGCTAGCATGCAATTCTTCTCTAGGCCGTTTTGTCATCTTTCTCTCCCTTCCCAATGTACCTTGAAGAATAGAGGTATTAATTTATCCCTGAGTGCCCTTTTTGACATGGTGTGGATGAAACTACTTTGCATCATTTATTTTTCTGTCCTAGATCTACGACTTTATGGAGAGATAATAGTCTTTCTGACATGCAGTTGTCGGTTGATGATTCTGATTTTCTTGGTTGGTTGCATGATGCTGTCACGAGATTTGGTATTATAGTACCAATTATCATGTGAAACCTGTGGTGTTCAAGGAAAAAATTTATCTTTGAAAATATTGAGACTAATCATTATTCATTGCTAGCTACTGTTTTTGCTCAGTTGAGGTATATTAGGATAGCTTTTAGGGTTCCTGCTAATTCTTTTCTTGGGAATGTTTCCCATATAGTAGCTTGGCAAGGTGGGTCTCCGGACTATTTCATTCTTGATGTTGATGGCAGTACTTTGTCTAATCCAGTTAAGGCGGGCTCTGGAGGGCTAGTTCGTAATTATCTTGGTCAATTTATTTTTGGTTTTCATGGTAGTATTAGGGACTCGGAGATTCTTCATGTTGAGATTCAAAATTTGCTTATTAGTATTAAACTGTGTCGGGATGCTGGTTACAGAAATATAGTTTGTTATTCAGATTCTCTTCACTCTATCCAGCTTATTCAAGGTGCTTCTCAACCTCTTCATAAGTATGCTAATCTGTTAGAAGTCATCCAAAGTTATTTGGCTAGAAATTGGAGTTGTTCTATTCATCATAATCTTCATGAGGGGAATAGTTGCACTGATTGTTTGGAGAAGTTAGGGGCTTATTATAGTGATTCTCTTATTATGGTGGTTTTTCTGCCTCCTTGTACGGCTTCAGCTCTTTTAGTTGATGCTTTAGATGTCTCCTTCTTAAGGAGTTGGTTGTTTTTTGTTGCGCTTTTTCTTTTTTTCTTTTCTGACGTAACCAAAAAAAAAATTTACAACAACGCAACCATGGTTCATTTATGGGCAGTGAACGTTAGAAACTATATATACTATATACCCCTGTAAACATTTTTTGGAATGACAAATTTTTGACAAAGGGAACAATCTCCCCTTCCTTCTGAAATAAAATTGAGAATCGATTTTAGTTCACCATAGAAGCTAGGAATGATAGCTTTAAGGTAAAATTGATTTTGAGGGCTAAAATCAATTCATTTGGATAGTTAAACGCGATTCCAAACATAACCAAAAATAGTCAAATCAATCAAACTGCATATGGAGAGTGCAAGCGTAGTCCCAAACACATGCTAAGTAATGCTAACCTCCATATTGAGGTATGTAAGTTAGCAATCCTCCTGTCCTCAAACATAAAAATAAAAATTTATATCCCCATTCATGAGAATGGATAACTTCTTCATATATCTTTCTCAATTGTGACACATATTTTTTGAATTTTCGTTTCAAATTAAATTAATATTTTTATCCTTTTAATTAGTTAATCATTCAAAGTATTTTTTTCATTCTTTATATAATGTTTGAATTTCTTCACTTAACACTTGACATAATAAGATTATTACAAATCTATTACCTATTTAATTAAAAAAGTTAACTACAGTAATAACACATGACGAAAGCTCATTTATAGGCTCAAAACTATTTTTTCGCCTTTCTTTTTTCTTCTTAGATGTCTTCTGCACCCGTGAATATACGAGTGTCTGTGACTATTAGTTGTAAAGCAATTTTCATTAGTTGAACCGATTATTAAAATTTTCTAAACTAAAATGACATACGGTTATAAACAATTTCTTGTATAAATATACTTATAAACAACGATTCCCTGATATAGCATTGCCATACATGTCTATATTGAATCAATTTTGGAATTACGTATTTGGCATAAATTAAATGTACCTTTTTTTAATGATGCACATAAATTAAATGTACCTTTTTTTTTATGATGCACATAAATTAAATGTACCTCAGCTTAACAACTATGGCACTAGCCATATGTTGTTATATGTTCATTCTTTCTCTTCAATGAAAAGTGTGTGAACAAGTGTGATGCACTTCTCATTATATTCCCATGGCAGAAGGAAAAAAGTCAATAGTGAGGAAGCCAAGCTTATCCCCAAGGAGTACTTGGATTAAGTTTGATGCTAATGGCCATAGTTCCTTACTCGATGTAGACAAATATGACATCATGCGTCGTGTTCGTATTGATGCTCGTGATCTTAGGATTCTCGATCCTCTTCTCTCTTACCCCTCTACCATTCTAGGCCGAGAAGAGGTTCTTGTTCTAAACTTGGAGGTGCTTCCACTTAACTTTTTCACATAATTAGTGTTGCAATCTTTATTATTCGTTTCATTTTATTATATGTTTTTTAGTTTCTACAATCTTTTGATTTCAGCATATCAAGGCAATCATCACTGCTAAAGAGGTTAGTCAATTTTTAGTTTTAACCATGAAAATTAATAAGAAAAAAAAACCTAATTGTTTCTTTATAGTTTGAGATAGATCTAAATTTCACGATCATAATTTTAATTAATTTGTATCTAAATTATTGGTTTAGGTGTTTTTGCAAGACCCAACAGATGAGAATGTGGTCCCTGTTGTTAAGGAGCTACAAAGGAAATTACCTACCATTGTTACAAATCAAGGAGATGATCAAGACTGTCTTAGTCCACGTGATATTGAAGTAAATGAAGAGGATGGTATGCTTGATTATAGATAAATTATGAATGATAACAATCTTGTATTACTTGCCTTTTAATTTGCAACAACAATTTCTTGGTTAATGAAGTATTAGAATTAGGTTGGAATTAGTCACAATGAGAAATAAAGATAATTTTCGTGATTCGAAAGAGCAAAGAGAATATAATAGATAGAGAGTACAAGGGGTACTTAAAACCAAAACATCTAAACATTCGACCAGCAAAGGGAGGCACCACTACTAGGGTGCAACACCTAAGCCACTAAAGAAAACAGTATAGAAAACAAAGAACAGAATAGATGACCCCCAACACAAACCGAATACAAAAACACTATATGTCCTAGTGATACAAATAAAATGATCCACAAGTCACTCATAATAGAGATATGGGCTACCCTTTGTCCATACCAATAACCACTTCCAAGATAAAACCTTAATCTGATCCACCGCGTGCGAAAGATCGTGCACCTTATTAGAGAAAATATAACCATTCTGTAAACCCCAAAGCTCTCACAACATCGAATGTCAGATCAAAGCAAAACCATGTCTTCCTGGAACCCTGTCTCCAAAAGAATGAAAAAGAGAAAACAATTAGAACAAGTTTAGAGGCATCGCCGATTACTATCCCACCTATCTGAAGATGTCATAACATACTCGAGAAGAAAAGTTGAATTTAACGAACAAGTGTAAATGGGACTCCTGGTGGAGACATCATAAGAAACAACTGGTAGCATGGACATCAGAGATCACCCTTCTCATGAACAAATTAACCCTTGTTAGGATCCTCTTAAAGAGCAATTGCCACGAGAAAGCAATGCCTTTGGTGGAGCTAACTCTTCCAGAACTTACCCAAGGCAAAAACCTCTTGATCTGAGAAACTAGCTAACCTAGAGGAAGAAGAAGACAAGGAAGCATAAGCCGAAATAACAGAGAGCACACCACCAATTTGACTCACCCACGACTATCTATCCTCCTCAAATGATAAGGGAGCTAATGAAAGAAGATTGAGGAACTTCGCTAACAATCTTTCTTCCCAGGGATAAAAACTTCTCCTCCATGAAAATGCCCATAACTATACACCCCTCTCCCACCTCCCTAGATCCACAATGAAGTCATCCTATTGAAGTGTAATAGATAAGAGTCTTTGGGGTACCTATATTAAAGCAGAGGGGCCCAACTAGATGTCTACAAAAAGATAGAAGCTTCATTTTCAATATCTTTCCATTACGATTGGAAAACCAATCTGAGTCTGAACCCTTACTCACACCCACCAAATAAATATCCTTCCACCACATTGAGGCATAATAGTGGAGTCTCAACCCACCCAAGGAAGGGGATATATCAATCGTTTCCCCACACTTAGCTACCAGGACCTCTTTCCACAATGATGCCTCCACTAATAGTCGCCATCTCCGCCTACCTAGCAGACTAAGGTTAAATAACTTGAAGTTCCTAACCCTAATACCACCACCAATCTTTGATTTACAAACTTCTTACCTGTTAACCCATGGGAACATCTTACCTTCCTTAACCTCCCCATAAAAATCCTATCTGGATTTGAGTCATCATTTCCACACCTTCATCAACATTTTAAGAAAAGAGAGGAAGAAGATGTAGATGCTACTGAGTTTAAAACAACAATCTTACCCCTTAAAGCTAAAAAACCTATTACTCCATGAACCAAATCTCTTGAGAAGTAAGTCTAATATAGGCTCCCAAGTGCTCGCCTTCCGCAGATTCGCACAAAATGGTAGCCTCAGATACTTAAAGGACACTGGACCTATATATCTTACAATTCAGAAAGCCCTCTGCCATAGAAATAAATGAAGCATCCATGTTAACACCTAACAGCCTACTTTTTGAGAAATTAATCTCCATCCCATTTACAAGCTCAAAGCACCTTAAGATCGTCTTCATAGCCCGTAGGTTTCCACACTTGCCACCCCAATTAATAGGGTATTACTAGCATATTATATATGTGAAACCATTAGCTCTGAGTAGCCCACAGAAAAGCCCCTGAACTTATAAAGAGAGACCGCCTGTCGAATATGGCCAGACATCCCCTTTATCACCTAAAGAAAGAGAAAATGAGAAAGCAGTTCACCTTATTTCAACCATCTCTGAATATTTACTTCCTATATAGGACTCCCATTAACAAGGACCGGCAGACTTCCTGAGAAGGCACAAGAACATACCCAAGACCTCTACTTTTCATTGAAGCCAAACCTACCAAGCATATAGTCCAAGAACTCCCAGTTAACTAAGCCATAACCTTCTCAAAGTCTGCCTTAAATTAGACACTCCTTACCAGACTTCTTTGCGAGGTCCACCACCTTATTCACCATTATGACCCCATCCACCAACTACCCCCCCTAATAAACGCCGATTGGTTTGCCGCTATAAGCAAGTCCTTGATCATAAATAACCTAGCAATCAACGCATTTGCCACCAACTTATACAAACATCCAAGGAAGAAAATAGGCCTAAAGTACCCCAGAGAAAAAGGACAATTAACCTTGGGGACCAAGGTCAAGAAACAGGAAGAGAATCACCTCAGAAGCTTCGCATTGCTATTAAACTCCTCAAACAAAATGGCCACATCATTCTTAAATAAGGGCCAGAAGGATTTAGTAAAGGTAAAGTTAAACCATCAGATCCAAGACTTTTATTCCCCTCATAAGAAGCCACTACCGCATCCACCTCTTCTAAGGTGGAGGGAGCCGATAAGGATGCATTTGCAACCACATAGAGCAACGGCAAAACAATACCATCTATGCATGGAAAGATTTAAATAGTATTAGAGAAGTGATACAAAAAATACCTTTTGACCTCATTCCAAATACTAACAGCATCTTCAATCCATATGTCCTTAACCTGCAAAGCTAAGATTTTATTTAGCTTCCCCCTAGATCTGACACATGAGCAGAAGTAACCCGAATTTACATCCCCTCCCTTCAACCACTTTGAGCTAGACCTCTGAAACAATAATCTGTTTTTACTTTTCATTAGCCGCCAAAGGTTTGTCAAGTTACCCGTCCTAAGCTCCACCTCTTCCAGAGATAACCCCACACCTTCACTTCTCAAATCAATTGCTTTAATTTCCTCCACTAAGAACTAAATCTGCATATCTATATTTTCAAATTCTCTCTCCGTTCCATTATATTTGTCATACTTGGCTAAATCACATAGTTTAAGAAAAAACAATAAATGAAAGAAAGAGAACAAAAATTTTACCAAATTAACCTTGACAGAAAGTATTTAATATTACGTGACATTACCAAAAAGTATTTAATATTAAGGATAAAATTGGCAGAAAGCATTTAATATTACATTGAAAATAGAAAATGACATATATTTTGGGACAGTATTTTTTTTTTGTAAATGTGACATATATATTGGGACGGAGGGATACCTCCTTATTCCACCTTTTTAGAACCTTTAGCTTCTCTTTGAAAATAAACTCCATCGCCTTTTCGTGATTCAAGGTTAACTCGTCTTAAACTAGAGGTGCTCAAGAAACTAGCCTTAAATGGGGAAAATATGTTTGGAAAAATATATGCGTGACATTCTTTATAGTTTAGCCTAGTGCGTATGGCATGACTTGTTTTACCTTAATAAACATAAGCTAGGATATTACATACAAAGTGGTCATCATTACATTCTCAGTGGTCATCATAAGAGAAAGAGAGAGTGAGTTTGAGTTCAGAGGGTACATGAATGCAAAAATGTAAATTGAATTAAATGAGGATTGAAGTGGACATCATTACATTCTCGGTGATCGTTGACATAACCATTTATCACTCTAGGGACTTTAGGCATTTTAGGATTTGTGAGAAATGAAATTTTGATATCGATTACAACGTTGAAATACCTATTTATAGACTAAGTAATGTAACTGCTTAAGCCCCCTAAGTCTAACATGTATAGGCTTGCTATAATAACTATATGCAAGCATGTCATTCCTCTCACGTCCGGGGTGTGGCAGATCCTCTTTAACCGTTGCTTTCCCTGCCTTGGATATGCGTAACTTCCTTTGCTCGTGAGGTAACTTTCATTTAGTTGGCGTTTGCTCCACTTTCAGGTTGTGTCGCAAGGCGTCGATCCATACACCACTCCGAACTAGCACAAACGAGCTTTTGATGTTGATTTTGTGGAAGAACTTCGAATTCCTAGCCTTAGTCTTATCTTCAGTTCCTTCAATCAAAAGGCCTATCAAACTCCTTTAATATTTTTGGCTAATAACTTGGTTTTTTTGTACTTAGCCAATTTTGTAAGTAATTTCCTAGAACCATACTGTATACCTTTTTGAAGAGTAAGAGTAGGTAGTGCATTAATCACTAATTTGACCATTTTAACTTAGTCATTTTCCTTTAACTTCTGTAGTCTGAACACATTTTTGGCTCGAGTAAAATATTTGCCACGTGCCCTCTCTTATGGGCCATAAAGGTTTGGCCTTCTATTGTCATCTTTTCACTTCAATCCACTTGCTAGTTTGAAATGGTGAATTTCTCACCAACAGGGGAGGTCCAGAATCGCTCATGATATTTTTTATTCTAGAAAGAAGGGGAAGCTTCTCTCTTCTCCATGGTAAAACTATTCAGCTCATCCTTAGTCAAAAGTGAGCACATTCATTTCAATAAAAGACCTCAATAAAGTTTGAGTTTTCTATATGCAAACACTGAGAGGTTAGCTAGAGACTGACATTGGGGTTGAAGTGGCATTTGAGATTTACCAAAAAAGCTTGTTGTTAGCACTTAGCACTAACTAGTACTATTCTCAGTCCAAGTGGTGGACTTGTGACATTTAAAGAGGAAACTAACAAGAAGACTAGGGTTTGAACCCCACTCACCCTATTAACAAGGAGAAATACTAATTAACTAACATTTGTCATTAAAAAAAGCATTGTACATTTTGTATTATTATTTCGCATCTAAATAGTATCTAAATTATGAAATGTAGAGTCACCTTTCGAATTTCGGGCCCTAGAGATATTTCTAGAAGCAATTTGTAGTTTCCTTGATGCACGAGCAGCAGAACTGGAGATGGCTACTTATCCTACATTAGATGAACTTACCAACAAGGTTTTTTCTTTCTTTTAAATTGAAGATATTATCTTATTTTTTATTTCCTTTATTTGTGATTGTTGAGGTGCTCATTCTATTTTAACTATGGTTTCTTTCTTCAAATTCCTCTTTTTTGGTGTGTAATGTGGAAGCCCAATCTAGTTCCATATATGCACCATCTCGAGGAATATATACGTTTTCTTAAAATTTCTTGAATACTATTTTTGTGCTGACACTTTGATCTTTTTTGAATTATATATTGAAATGTTTTAGATTAGTAGTCGAAATTTGGAGAAAATTCGTAAATTGAAGAGTGCAATGACGAGACTAACTGCTAGGGTTCAAAAGGTATGTCTTTAATGTGTTGTTCTAAATATTTGTAGACAAAATTGCTTTGTAGGTTCCTTAACTTATTTTTTGGTAACGAATACGTTTTTTATCTTTTTTTTTCCCGAATAGATCTTTTATGTTTTAAAATGTTTTCGAATCAGTCCTTTATCTTTTTTTTTCGAATAGGTCCTTTAGGTTTGAAAAACATACTAAAAACAGTCTTACGTGTCCATTCATTAAAGGAACTTTTTGAAACATATTAAAAACTTGAAGGACCTGTTCAGGGGAAAAAAAGATAAATGATCTATTCGGAAAAAAAAATAAAGGACTAATTTGTTACCAAAAAATAAGTTAAGGGACCTACAGAGCAATTTTGCCATATTTGTATCTGAATGTTGAAATCTATTGGAGTTTGGATTATACTTTTTTATCAAAAAATAAAAAGAATGCCTGAGAATATTATTATTATTATTATTATTGTTATTATTATTGTGCCTTAAATTCAATTCACTATAAGAGAGCTGCCGGCCACTGATAAATCTAACAAGGATCAGATTGTACCTGGCTAACCCGCTAGATCAGAAAGCTATTTTCATAACTAGAACCTGTGAACCTTATCGTCGCATGATACCACATCAGTTCACAAAAATATGAAATTTTGGAATGTGTAGAAGAAATATAAATTTCACAAACCAAAACTGAATGCTCTACAAATGAGTTGGTTATAAAAAATGCTAATATTTGTTTCTGAAACTTTTGTTAGCATTTAGTGAGGCTCAAGTTCTTATGGCCCAATTCACATTGTTATTAATCTCGGCTGTGGCTACTCCTAACCTTATATACATTGTATTTCACTCTATGTTGGCCAATGTGAGACTCCTTTAGTCCTGTTTTCCAACACCCTCCCTTGAAGCCTAAATGGACTCTCATTTTTTTTTATGCGCTTGTGACTTGCATATTAGTTGGCTTGTCCTCAACGGAGTTGGTTTGTGTGGCTACCAGTTGGACTGCCAACCAGACTCCAATACCCGTTAGCATTTATTAAAATCCAATTTCGTATAGCCCAGGTCCAAATGTCCAATTCACATGGTTAGTCTCAGCTGTGAGTGTCTGTTGGTCAAAAATGTCTAAACACTTAGACCATGTAGCCACAGCCTTATATTGTACGCTGTATTTTAATCTGTATTGGCCGTCGATGTTGGACTCCTTCGTTCCCGTTTTCCAACAATTTTCGTGTTAGTTTCAGCCAAAGAAACTGTAATAATTCCCGGGACACATCATTCGTAAGTATAATTTTTGATAAATTATTCATACCATATAGCTTTTTTTTTTTTAATGAAATGAAATGCGAAGATATATGAAAAACTTAAAAACTGATATCAGTTGCTGATCTCCAGATTTAAATTTTAAATTATTGTGTTACTTCATTCCATTGATTTTTGCCATCTAATGTTCACTAACAATATTGTCCCAATTGTGGATGATGGATTTTATCAACAGCACTAGGACCTTAAACCACGTAATTAAATCAATTCTAATTTGATATACAAATCATATTTTTATTACCTTGTCACAAGTTCTTGTTATCTGATATAGGTAAGAGAAGAGCTTGAACAATTAATGGATGATGATGAGGACATGGCTGACCTATACTTATCAAGAAAGTTGGTAGCCACATCATCACCAATAAGCGAAACAGGTGCTGTAAATTGGTTTGCTTCGTCTCCCACCACGAAATCGAAAAGCGTGGCAACATATCTTAGAGATGAAAATGATGTGGAGGAGCTTGAAATGATACTTGAGGTCATAACATTTTTTAATTAAAAAAAAAAATAAGAAACGGTCTTTCATTTTCATTTATTGTGAAAATTTGTTAATAAGTGTCGTTATTCATTTCGCAGGCTTATTTCATGCAAATTGATGGCACTTTGAATAGATTGACCACGGTAAGTGACATATGTGTGTTTAGGCATTCATGAGCTTGAGGATTAATACTTAAGTGTCGTAAATACATACATTATTATTGTTTTTCGTTTTTGCAATGCTATAGACTATTTTTCTCTTGATTAGAGAACTTAGAATATATATATATATATATATATATATATATATATATATATATATATATATATATATATATTCACTCTATCTATATATTTTTACCGGATTTGGCTTCTCTAAATTAAGTGAGAAGAGAGTAAAATAAGTAATTTTAACTATATTAATAAGAAAATCAGATGATGGTATTTCAATACGTCCATGATTAGTTATGTATGTAATATCAACTATTGATTTATTCAATAATAGTTGATATTCTTACTTTATACTCTAAAGCAAGGTTATCAAAACCGATTTGGACACGAACAGAGTGTAGTCTTAGTTCAAGGTTCAAAGGTGGACCGAATTGAGCTGAGTCAGTTGAAATGAATTAAATTATATTTTCAAAATTTTTAATATAACATATAAAGCACTAATAAACAAAAAATAACATAATATTCATAATATCACGATATGAAAAATTAAACTCCGCTTAAAATGTTATAAGCCAACATATAACATGCAAAAATTACATATTAAACTAAAACAAATATGTTATAATAACATTCTAATATTCAATAATCACAAATACTGTAATATAAGTACTCTCATAATAATAATATTAATATATAAATTAATTTTAAATTTTATTATAATATTTAATTTAATCCATTATAATATTTAATTTAAGCCATCAACATGAAAAAATGGATAAAAAAATCTCTTATGTGTCAAAGATAATGTAATTTACCATTTTAAAAAAAAAATAATAATAATTTTTTTCAGAACCGACCGGTTTCCGGTTTTGGCCAGTTTTTTTTCGGTTTTCCCGGTTTTGGCCTACCGGTTTTCCGGTTTTTAGGCCGGTTCTTATACAGGCCGGTTTTCAGGTTTAATCGGATCGGACTGGGGTCCGGTTTCCGGTTCAACCGGTCGGACCGGCCGGTCCGGTCCGGTTTTAATAACTATACTCTAAAGTGAGTTAGGAGGCCGATCCTTTTCTTAGATTTGATTTCGCTAAAGTGGGTAGAGAATTTTTCCTTAAACAACAAAATGGTTATGATTTTATTGATATGAAGCAATATAATATCAAAGATTAATCATGTAATCATTGCAATTTATCACAAAATTCTAATGATTGGGTTGATTGGGTGGACTTTGATTCGGTCCACAGTGATGAGTTGCATGCGCCTCAGCATGATGGTTTGACTGAGGGCTATGTAGAGCTATTTAGAGAAAAGGGTTGTGACACTTTTGCTCTGAGTGGGGCAGGCATCCCTAGGCGTTCAAAATTGGGGAGGGATGGGTTCCTGAGGCAGCAAAGAGGGCGCCTTCTGTGTCAAGGGAACCGGGTTAGGGGGAGCATGCCTCCTCTGCCCGATCTGCTGAGCACGCTGCTCAACCTGTACACTCTAATGTAAATGATGAGCCTGTGGCTCGTTACTCTCTTTTGCTGAACCAAGCCTACGACAAAGGGACTCTTTTGTATGATGTGGATAATATTGGTGCAGCAAGTGACAGGTTCGCCTCTTATAGTAAGATTGTTGGAAATAACAAGCATCGCTCACAGTTTGATCTATGTCCTGACGTGGGTCACGTAGGTGCTACTAGTTTGAAGAATGTGAAGAATATGGGGCCCATTCCTGTAATCAACCGAATGAGGGTGACTCGGGGATTCTATCATGCGTGGGAGAGTCGCCACTTGGGCCTGGTATCCTTGGCCCAATTCCTTTTGCTGACTGTTGATGGTCACAACGCTACTCCTACAAGTGATTTAGGGGGTTGTGCATGATGTGGGAATAGGTGAGTACCTTAGCAAATATTTAAAGGTGGATGTGGGCTACGTTTAGGTCAACCTAACGACGTATAGCAATTGCTTTCTATGGGTCTTTGTTTGGGGAAGCATCACATGTCCATGTGCTCCACTTTCTCTTCAGAGAGCGCTACGGGAAAACCAATTGGGAACCTAACTCAAGTTGCGAAAAGGAGTATAAAAAAAAAGCATGGGAAAATTCAGGGTTCAGTTATGGAGAGAGTGTTTTCACTCAGATATCAGTGCATTGTTTGGTCTGCAAATTTCCTTTCTTGCCTCTTCGTCTATTAAGGTTTGTTCATCAAACTACTCCTCTTAGGGGGGCGATTTTGTCAAAGAGGAGGGGGTCGTGATCACATCATGTCTAAGGGAAGCATGGGGTGCTTCTTAGGGTGGGTGTTGGGCCTCAAGAGTTGGGTGGAGGTTCCGTTGGTGGCTGAGAGAGGAAGCTTCAGATTAATAGGCGAAAAGGAAAAAGGGTAGTTTCATTATGTGATGGTGTTGGGATTGGTTTGGGGAAGAGTGGCCCTGAAGCAACGAGGTCGATGTGTACCCCAAATACGCTTGTTCTCGCAATGGAGTTGCCTGTTATCCGGGCAGCTATTGGTTCTCTTCCCCGTGCTTGACTGTATGGCGGGTGGTCTTTCTTTCTCTCTCTCTTTCTCTCTCTATAGTCGGGGGGGAGCTGGTTCAATCTCAGTCGGGCCTGTTAGGAGGGGATACGGTGGCTGATCTAGATGAGGCCTTGTCTCCTTCTACTGCCTCTTTGTCTCCTCACGTTGTTACTAGGCAAAGGGTGAGGTATGAGGCGACCAAGCTTCTGAACATTGAGTTGGAATTTGGACTTTCAGACATTCCAGATGTGTGCCAAATGGTTAACCAGGCAATTGGTATGGAAATTAAAGACCAATCTGTTAAAGACAACCAGAGGAGAGATATGAGTGATCGATGAATGCGGGATCCATTAATATGCACTGGCTGGGGGGTAGGGCCAAGAATAATAAAATCAGGTCCCTCGTGGCGTCAGAGCATTTAGACTTTATAGCTACACAGGAAGCGAAAATAGAGAAGGTAGTCCAGTCTATATATCATTGGTTGTGGGGTAACCCAAATTATGGGTGGTCTGATGTTTCTTCAGTTGGTAGTAGTGGGGGTCTTCTCTCTATTTGGGATATTGAAAAGGTGCACTTGATATTTTCATTCAAAGGGTGATGGGTTTATATGGGTTACCAAATATGCGTCATGGTTACTGTGTATGCCAAATGTGACTTGCGTTCCAAGAGGCTTCTTTGGAGTAAGTTACTCATGTCTAAAAGAGGCATTAGGGGCGATCTTTGATGCATGGTTGGTGATTTTGACTCGATGTGCTCCCCGTTGGGAAGAAGAGGTGTTTGGGAGCCTTATCAAGTCATCAAGGGTAGCGAGATAAGATAGTTCGAGGGGTTCTTAGAGGAGATACAACTTATCAACCTTCCGTTGCTAGGGAGAAGGTTTACTTGGGTCTAACCTTATGGCTTGGTGATGCGCCGTATTAACCAAATACTTGCTTCTGATGATGGGGTGGTTAACTACGGAGAGGTGTGCTAGCAGGCTTTACCCCGGGATGTGTTCGATCATTGCCCTTTGGTGCTCAGGTATAACTCTTCTGATTGGGATCCTAAGCCCTTTTCGCTTTAATAACCAATTGAACCATCATAGGGACGTAGCAAGCTTGTGGAGAGATGTTGGTTTTCTTCTCGTTTTACAGGTTGGATGGGCTTCAGGCTAAAATAGAACTCAAGGTCTTGAAGGGCACTCTTAAATCATGGAAACAAGAGGTCTTTGGGGATATTTACAGTCAGATTCAGCTGCTGTTTGAGGAAATTAAGGTTACTAATCTAAAAGGTGAGGGAATTGACCTCTCTACGGAGGAGATTTAGTTGAGGAGGAAAAACTTCTCTGATTTATGTTGCCTCCTTCAGAGTAAGGATAGTCTGATGCTCTAAAGGTCTAGGTCCATATGGTTGAGGGAAGGGGATGCTAACTCGAGCTACATCCATGCATATGTCAAGGAGGAGATTGGGTAGGATCCACGCTCTCAAGGTGGATGGAAGGTGGGTTGAAGATGTGGCCAGTATTAGAAGGGAGGTTAAAAGATATTTTGTTGAGCATTTCGCTTCTGTCCCTTAGGTGCGGCCTAAACTTAATGGAGTGCTTTTCCCACATGTGTCTCAAGTTGACATGGGACTTCTGACGGCCCCATTCTCTATGGCTATAATTGATGAGTTGATGTCTTCTAGTTACGGGAACAAAAGCCCGACTTTGGATGGCTTCAATTTCACTTTCCTGAAGTCCTTTTGGTCTCTAATAAAAGAGGAAGTTGACATCCTTTTTCAGGAGTTTGACTCGAATGAGCTATGCAACTTTGAAGGTAATTGCTTTCACTTAGCTACTCCTATGGGACAGGATCCATACTAGGGATAACCTACTCCATCAGGGCGTGATTGCAGACCTTGAGGTTGCGGCCTATGCATTATGTGAGACTGCCCGAGAGTTAGGTACTCATTTTTTTGTTCACTATGACTTTTCCATACATGTTTGGTATGAGGTGTTTAAGTGGTTAGGTCAAATTTTGGTCATGCCTCCAGATTTGGTGCATTTATTCCCCATTTTCTGTTCCATTGTGCCATTAGGGAATAGGAAGAAAGGGTTGATTTTGATTTGGCATATGGTGCCATGGGGGATTTGAGGATGTAGAAACAGATGCATTTTCTTAGGAAGGGAACCTAATGTGATGGAGGTTGTGAACCATATTAAGGTCATCTATTGGAAGTGATTTTTGGGTAAGGCGGATGGGGGCGTTGTTTACTTTATGAATAGGGAGTTGACCCATTAGACTATATTTCTAGGAGGTAGATTATAGGGGCGCTGCTTATTTCAGGAATTGGGTGTTGACCCACCGGATTGTATTGTTAGGAGGTAGACTCTTAGTTTAATGTGGTTTGTTCATGCACTCTGTAGGTGTGAGCATTAGCCCCGTCCATCTTCTTCTCATTGTTGTGATGGTGTAGTGGGAATTTGTCTCCTCATTCTTCCTCTTCCATATCTCTCTTTGATGTAATGGGTTGAAGTACCCCTTGTGCTTCCAATTTAATTAAATTTTTTTTGCTATTAAAAAAATTACACAATTCTAATTACTTTACATTTACAGCTACGAAGGTATATTGATGATACAGAAGATTACATTAATATTCAGGTAAGTAACCAACAATTTATCAGTAATACCTATTGGTATTTGGTCAATGACATGTTATACAATGTTCACATTTTGCAGATTGACAACCATCGAAATCAGTTGATTCAGGTGCTATTATTTGTGTTTCTACGTAATGCATGTCATATATTGTTATTCATTATTTTGTTATTTATATTAGTATTTTTAATGTTGCTTAGCCTTTGAATATTTGTTTTTATCTTCAACATGTCATGCAGTTAGAGATATTTCTTAACTCAGGAGAACTTTGTCTAGCATTCTATTCATTGGTGACGGCAATACTTGGGATGAATCTTCCGTATTCTTGGCAACAAGACCATGAATACATGTTCAAATGGGTACCGACAATTAAACAGTGTTCTACAATTTTTGAATAAGTTTTTCAAAATAAAGAATATAATATATCTTTTTTTATTGTCAGGTGGTTGTTTTTACAGGAGTTTTTTCTATTTCTATGTTTCTCATTATAGTTGGCTATGCTCGCAAAAAGGGGTTGGTTGGATCATGAATAATTAACAGATTCAATCAGATGGAAAAGGGGCACCAGGAATGAACTCATGGATTACTACATATGGTCTAATGAGTCTTGCTGTGGAATTTTAAATAAGATCTTATTTTGGGTTATGTTGAATTATTGTACTGCTAATAAAAATTGTTGTCAAATAAAGGATCTCATGAGAGATAACTTTACATGACTTTTAGAGTTGGAATCCCAAACAAATATTAGCTAAATCCTCATATAACTTGGTCTCTGGACTTGATCAGCGAAGCTTTACTATAAGAATTGTCCACACATTTGAATTCCATTATTTTCAAAGACTTAACATCAATTAACAAAAACCATTAGGTGTATTTCTATATAGGTATAAGTGTCATCACTTTACTCCTTTAAAGTATATTGTCGATTACCGATATAAGTCTTCTTTGTCTTTGTTTAATTCAAATTTTGATTTGAAAGATCAGTCTCAACTGATAGGTTTATGACACAAGTTTTATGCGTATAGACAATAAAATGCCTTGAAGTGTATGAATAAGGGCATGTAAAAACAACAAAAGACAAAATTCGTAAAGAACAAGTAATTCAAAAGTAATATGCGAATGTAAATGCGATTCGAAAAAGATAGACAAAGTTTGCAAGAAAGAAAACAAACTTGGATTTAAGGGAAAACAATAAGAATTGAAAAACAGTGAATGTAATTTTAAATAATAAGGAAATTCAAAATAATAGCAGAAAATGCAAATAAAGACTGGTGGAAATACTATATAAATCACTTTTAATATGACCGGTATTCCTTTAAGAATGACAAATGTGTTAGGAAATTTATAGCAGTTGCGGGTGTTTGTGAGCATTTACAATTATACCCCTTCTAAAGCCAAAAGGTACTATTTATAGACATATCTTATGAACTCTGAGTGACTACATCAATTACACATGAGCTCTACAACTACTTAATGCAAACAGGTGACATTCTTCCTTTTCGGAGAACTACTCATTTCATAGTCCTTAGTGTAGTAATAACCACCCACTACTCTTGTAACTGTCTTTGATAATGGTCCTCTAAAAAAGACAATTGCTTATGATATTTATCCTTCAAACAACTAATGCTGGTGATGAACTTCTCCATGTGACAGTTGCTTCGAGAATTTATTCTCTTGATAACCATTACCGCTGACAAACTTTTTGACTTCCTTTTCAGATGGAGTATAATTTGTTCGAACATTCAGACATTTTCCAGCTCTCGTAAATCATGTCCTTCTAAATGCTTTATTCTTTCAATTGGCCTCTTCTTACTCAACTTCTGCCTCTTCTAAATTCTTGTTTTGGTCCCAACAGATCTCCCTTAAATATTAACTCTTAATTTAAAGAGTTAATATTTTTTTATTTATAATATCAAGAAAGAATTTTCTAGAATCTCTTATGACTTGATTGACAGGATCAAGTATCTTTCTGTCTCCCTAGGCAATGATTGATTTTTAAATTTTGGTTACCTTAATCCCTATTTCTTAAGCAACATTTATGTGTTTCCTAACCATATTTTAAGGGCTAGTTTGAATTAAACCAGCCTATTTAAAGGCTTCTTTTGCCACCTCTTGGTCTTCACCAAGCTCTGTCTTCATAAACCCTTGCAAACAACATATTTTTTAAGCTTTCGCCGCAAATTTACTTTTGTGGTTGCTCAACGGCCTTTCATTGTTCCTCTAGCTTTGTCTCAGCCAAAACTTGCCTCTACGAATGAGTCTCCTTGGGTTCCTATTCCTCAAAGCACACTTACAGAACAAGCCATTTGGGAGCAAGAAACTCTAATCCCATTCTACATTGGTAAAAACACTTTCTCCTTTAAGGGTCCTTGTACACTTTTCTCTGAAAATTTTGCCTTTGCTACTTCATTTCTTTTGAAAATGGTGAGCATCCTCGCCTTCAAATATAGCATCAAAACAAATTTCTGGGATAATTTGAAGTTGATGTTCCGCATATTTTTATTCATTGGTTAGACAGAGTTGAAAAACACAAGAAAAGTCATTGGGAAGCTTTAGGGATCTATGACTTCATCCAATTCAGTAGATAGGAGGTAAATTACTTCTTTCATGTGCTTATGGCTGCATTTCACGTCTAGCACGTCGATTCTAACACCTTCTAAGTACCCTACGACATGAATACTCCCAAATGTTTTGAAGCTGTCGTTATCACCAAAGCTATCCCATTTAGGTGAATTATGCACTCCTTCTTTACGCCCCAAGAATGAATTCGGTTTGCCAACTTTTCCAAGTCTTTGATCAACAAATTCATTGGTTGTAACATGGTCAAAATAGGACCCATTTCTAACCACAAACATGTTGCCTTTTTGCTATATTGGCTTTCCTTTTTCATCTTTCATTTGCATTCAATGCAAGATCCCAAATACTTGATTTCTCTCGAACAACTTCTCCATGAGGGTGCTCAAGTTCACCTTAGTAAACACCTCCTTGGATATCTTTACGAAAGCCTAACAAAGGCAATGTCAAAGCTCAAGAAGACTGCTACAGTTAACCTCCTGGGTGGTCTTTTCTGGCTTTTCTAACTCTTGTTGAATGCAATTTTTGAAGACCGCGTTGCAAGCATTTCGCCTCACTAGGCTTTTCAAAAGACTGATAGTATTCAATTGTCTTATCTTTTCCTCCTCCTCCCCACGATGGTGTCCTTTCACACACTTGAAGGATTTCTCCACTATAATCAACTTGATTACACTTGAGAGTATACTACTGCCAAATTGGCTATACTCACAACTTCTTAGAACAACTTAGTACAATCAAGCCTCTAAGGAATGCAGCCACTACTGGGCTAAATGCAGTGTTAAAAGTAGTTTGAAACAATATCAAATAACTCTCAGCAGAGAGTATATACAATGAAAAACTCAAGCACAAAGAATAACTTTCAAACTGAAAGAATAAAACGTTTAAGTGATTGTTCAATGTGATCTCAGAGACTTAGAATAAATCTTGGTTTCTCACTATGTTTCACTGCGTTCTCAATCGTTTTCTTTTCTTAACCTACTTCAGTGAGAGAAGTAAGGTGTATATAACTAAGATTATGAATAGTGTCATTGTGACCTAACAACTCTTTTCACTAATGGACAAAACTTCAGATCCTCTTTGTGTGGCTTTTAGCAAGTCACGTCGCTTTTCACTTTGCTCTTACATACTGACACAGCAGACTTTTGTAGGATCTTGTCCCTTATGATTTTTTGAAAATAAGACACTTCTTGAGCAAGTTTTCTAATGACTATATTCGTTGACATTTCCTTTGGCTTTTGATTCCTCGTACATTAAAAAATTCATCAATAAGGTCTCTTTAATACATGAAGTAGTCTTTAATGAACACTCAGTTTGAATTCCAATTAGAGTATCTGTCAAACAGACGATGCTTGTTACTGAGATACTCTGTTCACCAGAGTGATCTTGAAATAGAGGCAAGTTCTTCAGTACAGAATTTATTAGTTTTTCATATAACAGAGTCTTGTAGAAACAGACGAAGGCTTCGACTGAGTAGTTTATTCATAGTCTGTTGAGCATTGACTAAAAACAGACTGTTAACCAAGATGGTCTCACAAGAGGATGGTCTATCAGAGCGTTGACTGATAACAGAGCGTTGATCAAGACAGAGTGAGGCTATCAGACGTCAACAATTTTCACAGGATTAGTGTCAGAGTCAGATTTAGGGAACTGAGAGTGAAATACACATTTTCACTTAGTCTTCTAAGATAATTCCTTCTGATGAATAGTGACTTCTGCATACTAACAAACACATCAGAGGATAAATTGTTCTATTAACTATTTGTTATCATCAAAACAATTAAGGGTCATTGTTTCTGAATCCACTTGATTCCAACAATCTCCCCCTTTTTGATGATAACAAATACATAGATTAATGAACAATTTTCCAGTAGAAAAATATTTACTTAAAAGAATTTCAGAGGCTCCCCCCCTGAGTTAAGCACAAATAAATATTTTCTATGTGTAAAGTCTCAGATGAATGTATCACATCAGAGCATTCCAAATAAAATATCAGAGCTTTCATAAACAGAAAGATCTATTAGAGCATATATATATATTAACACATCGTCAGATTATACATTCCAAGTTAACGTATCAAAGTAAATAATGCAAAACAGAATAACTCGTCAGATTATACATTCCAAGATAATCAGGTTCATCAATCACTCTATATTGCTATATTTTCTTCTTCCCCTTTTGTCATCAAACAAAAAGGTTAAGAATAAAGATAGAACATCATAGTTAAAACAGAGTTTGAGAAAGATAAAGTTAAAACAGAATAAGTATCAAAAATGATTTCATTAATTAGATAGAAGTACTAAATTACAAAAAGCTTTTCTTAACAAAATAAAACCACTACAAGGCTAAAAAACAAAAGGGTGAACAAAAACCTAAGGGCTGTCTAAGGTTTCTTCAACTGATCTATTATAAACTGCAGCATAGAAGTGACATCATCATGTCTCTTGTTCGAAACTTCCATGAATTACTTGAAGCTTTTGTTGTCTTCAACAAGTTGGTCCAAGACCTCTTTAGGGACAACAACAAAGTGACTGGTGGATACAGAAGTAGACCCAGAAGTAGAAGGTTGAGTCACCATTGTAGTAGAAGCAGGAGGAGGAGTTACTGGTTCTAGTACAGGTGGAGGAATAGGGGCAGGTGGAGGTATGGGAGTAGGTTCAGGTTCCCAAACAGCAGGGGTTACAACCCTTTGAGGTACCCTCCAAGCAGAAGCAGTTAGGAGTCTTCTGTTTCTCTCAAGTTGATCCCTTTTGCATTTTCCAAACCAAAAGTTCAGAAAGTACCTGTTATCCATGAAGTCTTCCAAAGCCAAAGCAGATCCAACACCATTCAGTCTGTCTTCTTCAATGTAGTTCTCTATATCTAGCTCAAAAGTCCTCTTAGCCTTAAACACCTCATATCTAGCAAAGAGGTGTGGACTAGGAAGCACAACTACTGCTTCACGGTGGTTGGGAGGAGGTTCACACCCAATTTGAACAATTGGAGCAGAAGGAGCAGGAAGGTGCAGGGTTGGTGGATCAATGATGGTTACATCATCATTTTCCAGTTCAAGTTCTTAAACTACTTCAGCAGCAATTATAGCAGCAATAACCAGATCATCATCTACAGTTGGTTCTATAGTAGATTCAGGCTCAGGCAAAATTGGTGAATGAGGTGGAGAAGGGATTTATGGTGGTGAAGGTAGTAGTATAGCAAGTGGCTATAAGGTAGTGAGAGGTAGAACATCATAAATCGTATCAGAGCCAAGTGTAGGGGATTGTGGTTCCTGGATAATAGGCTCAAGTTCTGTTTCAGGATGTGATATTAGGTTTCGGTTAGGCTGAATTAATGGAGGTAATTTAGGACTAAGTGAAGGAGTGGTAGGTTTTGGTTGTGGTAATGGAGTTTTAGTGGGTTCTGGTCGTGGTGCTATTGTGGAAGTTGTTTGTGGTTGAGGTGAAAGAATTGGTGTGGGTTGTGGTGAAGATATAGGTGCAGTAGTGATTGTTGTTGGGTGGGCAATAGAGAGGGGCTTAGCGTAAGGATTTGAGACTTTGGGTATAGGTCTCTGTCTCTGTCTCAATGGGACATGATTTTCTTCATCATCATCAGATGAAGAGGAGTCAGAGGGTAATCGAGGCAAAGGCTTTTTAGGAAGTGAAGGTTTAGAAGATTTGGGAGAAGGAACAAATTTAGAATGTTGCGGAGGAGGAATAGGTTTTGATGGTTGGAGGGAGAGGAATAGGGTTTAATGGTAAAGGTTGAGAGGATTGTGAGGGTTTGGGGTACAGAGGAACCAGTTGCAGCAGTGGAGGTATTATAGGCAGAATCATATAAATCAACAATCTAATCTAATACCTTTAGTTTCTTTGGAGCAGGGAGATCAGCCAATCTGGTTATTCTCTTCTTCTTTGTAGTGGTCGCAGTAGCAGCAGTGGTAGTGGCAGTGCTGGAGGCAACAACAGAAGGTGCAGTTGCAGCAGCAGAGGCTTCATCTTGAAGCCTTTTTCGTCTAAGATCATCATGGAATAAGCAGCATTCCTCTTGAGATTTTCTAATCATCTCATTAACTTCAACCTTCTTCTCCTCTAGCGGAGGTGCATGGGAGCCAATCGAAATACCAGTACGTCTTGTTACTCTTCTGGTAGGTTCAAGAGAGGCAACCTCAGTAATCTTCCTCTTTCTCTTCCTGGTGGGCTTGGCAGCAGCTTCCTCTTCCTTCTGGATTTCAGCAATAATTTCTAAAGATAAAAACTCTCATTCTTTTCAAGTTATCACTGTTGAAGATTGGGGTACTTTCAATTTGTAGTGCAACTCCAGCTTCTTCAGTATTTAACCCTTGAAGATGCTTAATAAGTCCTTGATTAGCCAGAAGCGCAGAGATCACCCTTCCATAAGGTATATTCAAGTTCTTTCTTTTCCTGGAGAAGATAACATTTATGCACAGGTGGTCAAAGATGAGACTTAACATATTGAGTTTGGATTTAATCTCGTAGTGTCGCATGATAAACTTATGGTCAGTGCTTACTGTGTCAACAAATCAAGATTTGGGAACAATGCAGTTCTTGATTATCTTGAACATCACCCTAAACTTGTTCTTCATATTTGTAGCCTTCAAATTTTCCAAGTTCTCATAGATGGAGGAGTTGATGGTATCCCAGCTACCATACTGGCTTTCCCAGTTGCTTGTAATGATTCTTCCAGAATTAGGGCATTTGATTGCCTCAGCAATCAACTCCTGAGTAACCACTATGTGTCTCCTTTGAAGGGAAATCGTGCATACAATCAGATAAAAAATAGCATAAAAATTAAAATTTTCCTTCCAAGGATCCTTGCGAATGATCATGATTCAGGGATTATATGAGTTACCTCTTGTAGCGCGGACCCTTGCAGATGAGAACTAGACATGATCATGAACGTTGTACAACTGACAATGCCTCTACATAGTCCACACGAACAACCTTCGAATGGGAGCGGCCACCGTCTACAGTGCTAGTTGATGAACGAACCCGACAATCACGATGAACACAAGGTCTCTCTGTACAGCTAGGGTAAAATTTCGTGAATAGACTTCAGCTTAAGTGTTCTATTTATAGAACCACTCAAGACTAACCTAGCGCATCGTAGCTTACCATGTGCTGCGTTACTCTTGACTTACACTGGTGCATCATAAGAGCACACCACTGAATAAAATGAGTCTTACTCATTTATCTTTAATCTCCCATTAATCTGTTTTTACGTGTGTGACCCTGTAAGTTCCCGTAACGTTGGCAATAATATTAAATCACTATTTAATATTATAAACAAAGGGCGGTGTCTAGCAACACATCACTGCTACCCAAGTAACGAGAATGCCAGTGATTTGACGTAACATTTTCGTCATAATGATCATGTGTATAATTACCCTTTTGCCCTTATATCTATATTGAACACAAGGCATAGTATGTGTCACCCTTGTATAATTCAACATTATATTCCTTGATACCCAAGCAGACTTAGTAACAACAAATAAGATCAATATCTCATATTGACTTATTTCAGCATGGCCATGCATTTTATAGTTATACTCTATCAAGTGGCCCACATATATTACTCCTGCTATGTAGGAGGGGCAAATCTCATCTAGGTCATTCATGTCCCTCTGCATGACTCGTGGAGTGCCCATTTAACCGACTTTATAATTGTCCTATTACAGACAACGTTTGATGGCAATAAAACACTTAACTCCTCATGTAGGGACCATAGTGGTTTTAGGTCAAAGGGTAGCATGCACCACTATCACTATGAGAATAACTTATGACACTTACATAACACACTATATAGTATTATCATGGCGGGTCAATCTAGTACACAACTACCCTAATGTGTACCTATTCGGTGACTTGATATCTCATATCTATGACCTATGAGATAAGGTTATCAGTCCACTCACATAATAGTCTTGATGTATTATTATTACCCTTAATAATAATACTCGACTACGGATGTTTAAGAGTAAAGTTCTATAGTATCTCACAACCGAGTCGTCCACTCGATGTCCTATTAAAATTGAACTTTTACTCAAGAGATTTATTACGTTAAAACAAACATAATAATTGAAATGCCTCATATTATAGATAAATAGCATGATACAAATTTTAACTTCAAATGAAAAACATTGGCATCTTGGGCTTACACCAACATCCTTTGCACATAGCTGTAATGGAGTTGTCTTTACATCTAGTAAACATCCAGAATTCCTTCACAAGTTCTTGATAGATGGGGCATTTCTCCATGCAGAAGAAATCAATGATTCCCATATGAGTAAAATCAGTTCTGAATGCGTACCCATTATCAGCCAAATCTTTGAAGTCCACTTGATGTTCACACATCAACTTTAGTTGGTGTTGCTCGATGTTCGCCATAGTGGGTTGGGGTTCTGGTTCAGGACCATACACAACTTGCTGTAGAGCGGCCATTGTAGAGAAAGTTGCAAAAAACAGGTAGAAGAGAGAGGGGTTAGGGTATCAGAACGTGAGACTTCTCTGAGAGAGATAGTGTGAGTAGTGGGTGAAGTGAGTGAAGTGGGTAATAAACGTATTGAAGAAGGCAAACCGCCTCTTTCAGTTTTCAAAAAATAAATGAATCAAATAATTTGTCGTTTCAAATATGAAACGTGTCAAGCTCTGCATAAAGAGGCGCAGTAAAACTGCCCTCGGGCAGTAAAAATAATTATGACTCAGTGAGAGTAAATCTCATCCACTAACGAATCAACCAGTCTCAAAGAGACACGTGTACACCAAGATTCCTAGAGGGAACTTGTAACAGACTCACATGAATATGAACAGTTAATCAACAACAGAGGATGCAAATAATAAATAATAAAATAATAAAATAAGGGCTATATAAAACAGAAGCAACTTAAAAACAGAAGCATATATGTATAACAGACAAACACATAAAACATAGGCATATTAGAAAAACAGACGCAATAACAAAAATAGAGGCACATATCAAAAACAGACACATACATAAAAACAGAGGCACATATATTCAAATTAAACATTTATTCCTTTATAAGATGAAAATTCAAGTTCTTTCTTATAAAATTGAATCTATCTTCAGCAAGGGATTTTAAAAATATATCTGCCCATTGATCGTCAGTATCAATAAAATTAATTTCAAGTATCTGTTTCTGAACATAGTCTCTAATGAAGTGATATTTAATTTTAATATGTTTAGCATGTGAATGTAAAATAGGATTTTTAGTCAAACATATTGCAGAGGTATTATCACAGTATATAGGAATATTACTCTCTTTAATATGATAAACCTCAAGTAGATACTTCATCCATAGGAGTAGTGAGCTACAACTTACAGTAGATATGTA
Source organism: Calophaca sinica (assembly GCA_037113605.1). Lineage (NCBI taxonomy): Eukaryota > Viridiplantae > Streptophyta > Magnoliopsida > Fabales > Fabaceae > Calophaca > Calophaca sinica. The sequence goes on from CM073730.1 coordinate 71,073,034, forward strand.
CTCAGCCTCTGTTGTTAATAGTGCAATTATGTTTTGTCTTTTGCTAGACCACGAGATAAAGTTAGCTCCAAGAAATTGGCAGCCACCACTTGTGATCTTTTTTTCAATTCTAACTCCAGCAAAGTCAGCATCACAGAAACCTACTAACTTGTAATTTTCTAAATTCTTATAAAGCAATCCAAGATTAGTTGTTCCTTTGAGATACCTAAAGATTTACTTGACAGCAGTTAAACGAGATTCTCTAGGATCAGATTGGAATCTTGCACATAAGCACACACTAAACATAATATCAGGCCTTGAGATAGTAAGATAAAGGAGTGAACCAATCATACATCTATATACCTTTTGATCTACCTTTTTACTAGAGTCATCTTTTTTGAGAGCACATGTTGGATGCATTGGTGTGCTCATTAGTTTGGTTTCCTCAAGCTTGAACTTCTTTAAGAGTTCTTTTACATATCTAGTCTGATGGATATAGATTCCATCTTGACATTGCTTGATTTGAATACCAAGGAAGAATTTTAATTCTCCTATCATACTCATTTCAAACTCATTTTGCATAAGCTTAGAAAATTCCTCACAAAGAGATTTATTAGTAGCACTAAAGATGATATCATCAACATATATTTGAACTATAATAAAATGCATTTTAGATGATTTTCTAAAGAGTTTAGTGTCCACCTGTCCTCTTTCGAAACCATTTGACATTAAAAAGGAGCTCAGTCTATCATACCAAGCTCTTGGGGCTTGTTTAAGACCATAGAGAGCTTTTTTAAGTTTGAAAACATGCTCTGGATAAGCAATATTTTCAAATCCAGGTGGTTGTTTTACAAACACTTCCTCACTTATAAGACCATTTAAAATTCCACTTTTTACATCCATTTGATATAAAGTAATGCCATGATGTGCATCAAATGATAATAAAATTCTAATTTCTTCACGTCTTGATACAGGAGCAAAGTTTTCAATGTAGTCTATACCTTTCTCTTGTGAATACCCTTGAGCAACAAGTCTAGCTATGTTTCTTACCACTTTGTCATCTTCATCAAGTTTGTTTCTGAAAATCCTCTTGGTTCCAATAGCTTGCTTATCCTCTGGTGGAGGCATAATCTTCCAAACATTATTTCTCTGAAATTGATTGAGCTCTTCTTGCATAGCAAGGATCCATCCATCATCTGTTAGTACTTCATCAATTGTCTTGGGCTCTATTTCTGATAGTAATACAAAGCCAGAATGTTCCCTAAGAGATGATCTTGCTCTAACTCTATCACTTGGTTCAGCAATGATCTGGTCCTTTGGGTAATGAGTTTTGAACTTCCAGTCTGTTGTTCTTGAGTCTTATCACCAGACACAGAATCAGAGTCAGCACCTATGACACTATTATCCATTTCTTTGCTTATCTGCATATCTGCAAAGATCTCATCTAGCTCTGACGTTTCATTGTCAGGCTTCTTATCATCAAATCTCACATGCATAGACTCATCAACAATTAATGTTTCTTTATTGTAGACACCATAAGCTTTAGAGCGTTCAGAATATCCCAAAAAGATAGCTTTGTGTGATTTTGAATCAAATTTTCCAAGACTGTCTTTTGTATTGAGAATAAAGCAGTCACACCCAAATTGGTGAAAATATGAAATATTAGGTTGTTTTTCTTTCCATAATTCATATGGAGTCTTATTCAAAATAGGTCTAATATAGATTCTATTTTGAATATAACATGAGTGTTAACTGCTTCTGACCATAAGTGCTTCACAACATTAGTTTCATGAATCATGGTTCTGGCCATTTATTGAAGAGATCTATTTTTCCTTTCTACAATACCATTTTGTTGTAGTGTTCTAGGTGATGAAAAATTGTGAGAGATACGATGCTCTTCACAGAAGTTTTGAAATTGTTCACTTTCAAATTCTCCACTATGATCACTTCTAAGTGTGTAGTAATACAAAAACTTTTTCATTTTGTACTTGTTTGCAGAAAATAGAAAACATTGCAAATGATTAATCCTTGTGTGCAAGGAATTTTAAAAGCTCAAATAATTACAAGTCCATATTTCTTTCCAGATAAAGATGCAATTCTAGTTGGACCAAATAAATCTAAATACAAAAGCTCAAGTGGACTTGAGGTGGAAACAATATTATTGGATTCAAAAGATGATTTTGTTTGTTTCCCTTTTTGGCATGCTTCACAAAGAGCATCAGATCGATACCTAAGATTTGGTAAGCCTCTAACAAGTTCTTTCTTATTAAGCTTTGAGAATAATCTCAAGCTGGCATGACCCAATATTTTGTGCCAAGTCTATTGCTCTTCATCAACTGACAAAAAGCACTTGACATTTTGATTTGCCAACTCAGAAAGTTTTATTTTATAAATATTGTTCTTGCTCTTCGCTTTAAAGAAAATGGATCCATCTTTCTTGCTCTTAACTATACAAGCATTATCACTGAGGCCAACATCATACCCACTATCGCATAATTGACTTACACTTAGTAGGTTATGCTTTAGGCCATCAACAAGTAAAACATTATTAGTAGAAGGTAGAAATTTCACACCTATTCTTCAACTTCCAATGACTTTACCTTTTTGGTTTCCTCCGAAACCTACTATTCCACTCTATTCAAGTTGGAGTTCTTGGAATATACGCCTTTCTCCCGTCATGTGACGTGAGCAACCACTGTCTAATTACCAGGACGGTGTTTCAACACTATTGCTAAACAAATCTGCAATATATACAATCTTGTCCTTAGGTACCCAAATTTTTTTGGGTCCTCTTTTGTTAGTTCTAGAAGGAAACTTGTCCTTCTTATTTTTCAATTCATAACAAGTACTTCTAATGTGTCTTTTCTTATTGCAGAAAGTACAAAGCAGACAGTCACTATGATTGTTAGTATCTTTAGTTTCCAAATTTGTGTTTTGAAAAGTGGGTTCCTCTGGTTTGTAACCAAGACCTTTTTTACCATTTTGGCTTGCACACCAAATCATAGATGATTGTTTGCTTCGTGTAACACATTCAGCAAGAAATCTTTGAAATCCCTTTTCATATTTTGAGGAGTTACATTCAATCTTTTCCTCAGTCTTACAGTTATCACTCACCAGATGGTAGTTTTCAGCTTTGAGTTTCTCATTTTCTTTATTGAGTATTTGAAATTCTTTTGACTGTTTTGAGAATTTCTTTTTCAAAGATTTATACTCAATGTTGAGCTTAAAAGACTCATCTAAGAGTTCATCAAAAGCTATTTGAATATCAAAAGATGAGTTAGAATCTACCTCTTCATCTTCTTCTTATAGTAGCCATCAAAGCCATGTTGGCTTGTTCCTTATCATCATCCCATGTTGTCATGAGACCCTTCTTCTTCTTGCCTTTGAAACCACATTTCCTTGATTTCTCTTTCTCGAGTTGTGGACATTCAGACTTAAAATGTCCTGGTCTTTTGCACTCGTAGCAAGTGACTTGACTTTTGTCCTTGCAGTCCTTCTTATCCCTTGAGTCCTTCATGTGGAACTGCTTCCTGAACCTTAATTTGTTTTTCCACATACGTTGAATTTTCCTTAATATTAAGGAAATTTCTTTGTCTGTATCTCCACCACTCTCATCAGACGATCCATCATATGCTTCGAATTCAGCTTGAAGAGCTTTGGACAAGGATGTTTTGCTTATAGATTTTAAAACAATGGACTTTGATTTCTTAGGAGGCTCTTCTTCATCTAGCTCAAGCTCATGAGCTCTCAAGGAACTCAAAAGATCTTCAAGTCGCAAGGCATTAATGTCCTTGGCTTCTTGAATGGTTGTGACCTTAGGTCTCCACTTTCTTGGCAGGCTTCTTAAGATTTTCTTTACGTGATCAGCAGTAGTATAGGTTTTCTTAAGAACCTTTAGACCATGAACTAGTGTTTGGAATCTTCCAAACATAGTTTCAATGCTTTCACCCTCTTCCATTTTGAAGAGTTCATATTGTCTAACCAAGATGTTAGCCTAGGTTTCTTGCACCTGGGAAGTACCCTCATAGGCCAAAGCCAATGAGTCCCAAATTTCTTTGGCAGTTTCATTCTTCCCACATTTCTCGTACTCTTTCTCAGATATGGCACAGATAAGAAAATATCTTGCCTTCTGATTTAGTTGATAAGCTTTCTTATGCTCGTCTTCCCACTTTTCTCTAGGAATGGGTTTATTCTTGGAATCAACTGGTTCAGTATATTGTTTTTGAACCGTATCCCATAGTTCGAGTTGTTGAGACTCGAAGAAGGTTTTCACTTTATCTTTCCAGTAGTCATAATTTGTTCCAGTGAACAAAGGAGGACGGTTAACGTGACCACCGGCTTCGTTGCTTGTCATGTATAAAGAATAAAATATTTTCCTCTTACACAGTTAAGTGCTCAACTAAGAGGCTGAGCTCTGGTACCAACTAAACATGGCAAAAACACAAGAAAAGGGGTGTGAATTGGGTTTTAAAAATCTTTTCGCAAAACTTGTGTATTTTTGAAAACCTTTTCAAAAATAACTCTTTAAAAAAATAGTGATGAAAACAAGTAAAGAGAAGAGGAGAGAATGACACAGTGATTTATACCAGTTCACTATCACCTGATAGCTACGTCTAGTCCCTTCATACACTTGAAGGGTTTCTCCACTATAATCAACCTGATTACATTTGAGAGTATACTACTGCCAAACTGGCTATACTCACAACTTCTTAAAACGACTTAGTATAGTCAAGCCTCTAAGGAATGCAACCATTACTGGACTAAATACAATGTTCAAAAGTAGTTTGAAACAATATCAAATAACTCTCAGCAGAGAGTATATACAATGAAAAACTCAAGCACAAAGAATAACTTTCAAACTGAAAGAATAAAACGTTTAAGTGATTGTTCAATGTGATCTCAGAGACTTAGAATAAATCTTGGTTGCTCATTATGTTTCACTGAGTTCTCAATCATTTTTCTTTTCTTAACCTACTTCAGTGAGAGAAGTAAGGTATATATAGCTAGGGTTGTGAATAATGTCGTGGTGACCTAACAACTCTTTTCACCAATGGATAAAACTTCAGATCTCCTTTGTGTGGCTTTTAGCAAGTCACGTTACTTTCCACTCTGCTCTTGCATACTGACACAACAGACTTTTGCAGGATCTTGTCCCTTATGATTTTTTAAAAATAAGACACTTTTTGAGCAAGTTTTCTAATGATTATATTCGTTGACATTCTCTTTGACTTTTGATTCCTCGTACATTAAAATACTCATCAATGAGGTCTCTTTAATACATAAAGTAGCCTTTAATGAACACTCAGTCTGATTTCTAATCAGAGTATCTGTCAAACAGACGATGCTTGTTACTGAGATATTCTGTTCACCAGAGTGAGCTTGAAACAGAGTCAAGTTCTTCAGTACAAAATTTTTTGGCCTTTTATATAACATAGTCTTGTAGAAACAGACAAAGACTTCCATTGAGTAGTCTATTCATAGTCTGTTGAGCGTTGACCAAGATAGAGCATGGTCTCACCAGAGTATGGTCTATCGGAGCATTGACTGATAACAAAGCGTTGATCAAGACAAAGTGAAGCTATCAGACGATAACGTCCACAATTTTCAGAGGATTAGTGCCAGACTCAGATTTATGAAACTGGGAGTGAAATACATATTTTCACTTAGTCTTCTATGATAATTCCTTCTAATGAATAGTGATTTCTACATACTAACAAACACATTAGAGGATAAATTATTCTATTAACTATTTGTTATTATCAAAACAATTAAGGGTCATTGTTTCTGAATCTACTTAATTCCAACAATTAATGGTGTTGGTTTCCATTGCAGTTTGTTATCTAAAACTACTGCATACACATCTTGTGATGTTGTATTCGCTCTTTTATTCTTAATGGATCTATTTTGCCTTTAAAGAAACAACAACTAGGTACACTCCTATATTTTTTACATAGGTACCATGTTATGTTTTAATTGAAGAGATTACGAAGTTGTCATACGGCAGAGGGAATGGTTTTTCTTTCATCGTGAGCTCATAATCAGCACTAGTTACTTAGTTAATGTTAAATTTATATGGTGGTGTCGCAACCACAACAATTTTAAGCATATTGTTGCGAAGTGTGGTGTACGCGTTGTTATGAGTCTCACACAAGGGAGTCTCATCTAATAAGTGGGTCTTATAAGTCAAGGGGTTCTCCTACCTAATAATCTTTTGGGATTGACTTTCTCTTTAGGCTTTTGCTAATAACGTTGATGCTTTTATTGAGAGATTAACTTCTTGTAGAGGGCTACCCACTAAGCGTTCTGATCGGTGAAGAGTTCTAACCAATGAGCAAGTCGAGTCAAGTATCACCAGATTGATCAAATTGTACCCAATTACATTAGGAATATTTATACCTACACCGAATATAATCCATTATGACTTGCCCATTGCTCCTTCCTCCTAAAAATCCAATCTTTATCACTTCGAAATTCCCTCTAAATGTACTAAATAATTTAGTTGATAACTTTGAGGCTCATATGTTGTAGTCCAGCCATTGTGTGCTCATTTCGCTGCGATGGTTATAATGTTACATGCAGATCTATTATTTATTTAAGAAATTTAATTATACTAAGAACACTATAGACATGTGGTAAACCCCTAAAAATTATGTTCCCACCATAACAATTAACTACTTTGCAGATTTTATTTTTCTTCATCACTCAAGTTCTCGCACGGTTCTCTCTGGTGGTTATTACATGATTTCTAAACACAGCGCAGTAGCTGTGAGATGCAATTTCAGACGTAATATTACCGCAATCCCAAAATTGGCCACATTACGTGATATTATATGTTTTCAAAGTTACGTGCAGGTTACTTATTGACTGTGGAATCGCGAGGCCCACAGTTGTGTATCAATTGCTTGTTATCTCAATCATAAAATATTCCCCTTCTTTTTTTTTGTGTGTGCTATATTCCCCTTCTTTTAACCTTTAGTAATATACAATTATTCCTTCCTTGCGATTTTGATAACAGAATTACCATCTTTACCAAAAGTAAAAGCTGCGGCATGTCATTATAAAATACCGATACTACCCCTTTTACCTCACCTGAATCATTAACATGAGAGGTTACGTTGTAAAATCCAGCATAATCGTCACACACAAAAAAGTTGGTCGACACCCGACAGAATGTTTGTTTCTTAATCAAAAGCTAGGCAAATTCTAAGGTATGACACCTTAATAAGTAGACTGCATCACATCGGTACTTGAAAATCGTTTAAAATTCTGATAAAGACTAATATCGCTCTTAGAAACAGAAGCCGACAATCTTTCTTGTTTCATTGCTGAGATGGTGAATTATTCAGTGTAGGTTCAACAAAAATAAGGGATAAAAAATATGAGTACCTCATAACTCAACTCATTTGTTTTATTTTTTATTTTTTTTGATTAAGTCACGCCTTTAGAAACAGAAGCCGACAATCCTTCTTGTTTCATAGCTGAGACGGTGAATTGTTCAGTGTAGGTTCAACAAAAATAAGGGATAAAAAATATGAGTGCCTCACAACTCATGACTCAATTGTTTTTTTTTTTTAGATTGGTACTGATCAGGTCACTATCTCAAACGTGAAAACGAAGAAGATCGTGGACTTTTACTTTTGAAGGTGCCATTAATCATCGTTAGAATTTTGACGAGATTTTCAAGTACAGGTCACGGTGGACCACCTATCAAGGTAGTCCACCGTAACATGCACCATAAAGCTATTATGTGCAGTGTAAATTCTCAACTCTCAGTCTTATAAATAGGCCAACCAACGAAAGAAGAAGGCATCATTTGCATCAAAACCTGAGAGATTCAAAGAGATATTCTTATTACTATCTTGGTCTAACCATGCAGTCGTCAATGGGACCAGCTTCACTTGCGAGTAATGCGTCCAATTTCAAGCTAGGGAAGGCTTCGAACCCATTGGCTTGGAGTGACGATAAGATCTTGGAGACAGTTTACATAACCCACGTCCACACCGGTGAACGGTACGATGTGGAATCGCTTTTCAATGTTACATCAAACATTATCAAGCGTTCCACTGCAGTTGCTGACAGTGTTGCTGTTAAGGTAATTAACCTTCAATAAATTAATTAACATGTTGCTTTAGTAAATTAATGTTTATATATTTCATGATTATTAATTAATGAAGAAAACCATTTTATAATTTGTTTGGCAGACTGGTACACCCGTTGGTCTTGTAGAAGACAAAGCTACCTTGTCCGGTTTCGAGCCACCTTTCCGTAAACTGAAGCATATTAATTCTCAGGTTATTTTGTGGCATTTATCCTTGTTTGCTGCTTCCACTATATATGCACCGAAATTTAATATGACAAATACTAATGAGTATTCAAAAAGGCACAGGTTAAAATATCAAAAATAGAATACTTTTATCCAAGATTTTGTTCCTCAAGAGTGATTTAGTGCACTTTAGAAAATAAAGTACAATGATAAACGTTCATTGAAAATTCAACTCTTAAGATAGGATCTCATTCCCCACCGTAGAAAAGATTGATGTTTCACGCAGTCACGCATCTCAAGTTGTCCGATCTTGATCAAACGACTCATGTTTAATCTCGGGCAAATCAAGTTTTAAATATACAGTTTATATGTGTGTTGTCTGATCTTGATCAAAGGACCCATGATACGTAACCGGGTAAAACTTCAACCATTTCTACCGCAGAGTAAACATGTACGATAAGTAATGAAGTTGTTAGAATATCAACTAGTGATTATTTGATCAACTATTATAATTCCCCACTTTGTGTTCAAAGCGCGGCCTTCACTTTACTATCAACTCCTTTGTTGAAAATTATATTATACTTAATTTTTTATTTTATTTCTTTTTTGAATAGCAAAATGTTAATAGTTAGTTATTAGTAATGTTCTATGTTACATGGATACAGTACGGTACCACGTACGGGTGCGAGTACGGGTACGACGATACGAGATTTTTCAAAAAACTAAGGCACGGATATGCTAATATAAATTTTAATATATATGAAAATTAGAAAAGGAATGAGATATATACACAACGAAAATATAAAAAGTTTATTTATATAGCAAAAAATAGGGAAAGAATACATAATATAATAGGAAAAATATCAATATTATGAAAGGAAAAAAAAAGAATAGCAAAAATCTAATATTTTAATTTTTTTTTTTTACTAAATGACAATATTTTTTATTTATCGGACCATGAAACAAGTTGATATGTACCCATACCCTGTACAGATACGGCTTTAATTTTAAAGTACTTATGCTTCAAAGATAATGTTATAGTTGAAGGATTTGAACCAACATCATCTTATCTCTCTAATCCATGTATATGTTTCTCCCCCAAATTAACTACCATTTTTTTTTAGGAATCCCCCAAACCCCCTTATCACTCCTATACTTATTTTTTTATATTTTATTCTTTAACTAATAATTTTAGATCACTCATTAGGATGATGAAGTTAATTAATGTGTAACAACTTACTATCTGGTACATGTTAAAATTTAAGTTAAATGAAAAATGTAACTTCACCCAAATTTATGCTTTTATGAATAAAATCTTTCATGCTATAATGGCACGTACCATTTGCTATTAGTTTTTTTTTCCAATTATATGAAACCTTTACGTCATCTTTTATGTAAAAAACATTAATTAATTTTGCGGTTGTAGATGATGAGCACACCTCATGGTGAGCATCACGCACACCAGACAACAATGGCGATACTCGAACAGCTGAAAAAATATTCATGGGATGGAAAAGCAATATTTGCTCTAGCTGCTTTTTCTTTGGAATATGGAAATTTCTGGCACCTTGTTCAGGTTCCAAGCGGAGACGAACTTGGAAGATCATTAGCACAAATGAACCGAGTTCAGAGCATCGAAAGGAATAGGCAAGCCATTGCTGACTACAACAATTTGGTTAAGAACTTACTAATCGCTGTTGAGTGTATCACTGAGTTGGAGAAGCTTTCAACCAAAGGCTTTGACACAAAGGATGTGCCATCATTGTCTGATGCCATGCAAGAGATCCCTGTGGCTGTTTACTGGGCTATCATTACCACCGTCATTTGTGCTAATCATCTTGATCTTCTTGTTGGTGATTCGTAAGTTTTCTCGGATCTTGTCCAAATTACATGATTGATTCTTGAAATAGAGTATTATGTTTCATGCATTGTTAGGGAATTTAGTGGATGAAAACATGCTCTCATAAGACAAGACAAAAGTTAATCTTGGCCATATAATGCAATTTACAAATAAATGGTTTAATTATAACCTTAATAATAGCTTCATTTATATAAATTGTTTAATTGGGGTGGGGCTCCCAACCTGCCTGGACACGGGGTGGGTCAGCCTGTCGGTCCAATGCATTTTTTATTTTATTTTCCAATACATTTTTTATTTTATTTTTTCTATTTTTAAACAATTTTTCTGTTTTTTTATATATTTTGGGAGGTTGTGGTGGTGGGCCTGCCAATTAACCCGCTATTTTGACTCATTTTGGGTGGATCAACCCGGCACTTTTTAGCTCAAATTTTCTTTTTATTATTATTATTATTATTACTACTATTATTATTTTGTTTTTTGGTGGAACGGGTTGGGCTCAATTTTTCAACCCACCACCCCATGACAGACCAGCTCGACCCGTTTATTGGTTGGTCTGCCGGGCCCGCTTTGCCGTACATAGACTCAACTTAAAGATTTGATAAGTTTTTGCAGTTTGATTTTATTTTTCCCCTTATATTCACATACCCTTAACAGTTTCACTTTTACAATTGCAGTATCACAATATCACTATTAACATTGCATACAAACATTAAATATGTAATGAATCCTAATATAACCTTTTTTTATTCGATTTTTAATTGCTTTTTAAAGTAAAGAAAAAAAGCTTATAAAGCACTATTGTAACAAATAAACTTTCAGAACTAGCATTGTTTGGAAGAAATTCTAAACACAAAACACCTACATGTTCCTTGTGTTTTTGGTGGCCATCACACTTTATGTAACTGTAATATCTTTGGTTCAGGGATGACAGATATGAAATATCGAGTTTTGATGTCAAGCTTGCATCCATTACCAGCAAATTAAAGGCGCATCTGACAAGGAGCAGAAAGAAAATAGGTTATGTTCTTAATTATTTTATTTATTTATTTCGCGTAGGAAACATCCACTGAACTATCAATGAAAAATGATAAATCCAGTGCTGATAAGAGATTATCTCTATTAATTGCAGGGGAACTAGAAGATTACTGGAGACGTAAGAGGGTCCTTCAAACTCCAACAGAAATTGTAGAGGTTTTAAAGGTTTTGATCTTCCACAATGAAATTCAGGATCCCTTAGTATTTGATGGCTTGAACAGACAAATGGTTAGTAGAGTTACTTCGCTTAATAACTCTTTATAGAAATTAAATTTTGTCAATCCAACTGTCGAATATTGTCGTATTATATCAGCGATCATGCACATCAAATTTTAAATAAACTAAACGTTTGTAGCTAGACAATCTTATAGTCGATATTATAATTATATTTTACTTGTTTTATCCCAAACAGGTTAGCATTGAGGTGTTTAGGAAGAAGCATGTGTTATTGTTCATTTCAGGCCTAGACAGCATCAGAGATGAGATTCGGCTTCTACAATCTATCTATTATGGATTACAAGAAGAACCCAGAGAAGTGAAAGGTTACAGAAAAGAGGATTTCAAGATTCTGTGGGTCCCTATTGTGGATGATTGGAACCTTCTTCACAAGGCAGAATTTGATAATTTGAAGCTTGAAATGCCATGGTATGTGGTTGAGTACTTTTATCCCTTAGCAGGAATCAGACTTATAAGAGAGGACTTGAACTACAAGAATAAGCCTATGGTCCCTGTGTTGAACCCTCAAGGTAGGGTGGTGAACTATAATGCAATGCACATGATTTTTGTTTGGGGGATCGATGCCTTCCCTTTTAGGCACACTGATGATGAGTCACTTACTCAGAAATGGAATTGGTTTTGGGCTGAAATGAAGAAAGTGAATCCAAAGTTACAAGACATTGTAAGTACAAAGTTCAATTAATTCCTTACACTACTTTTGTTTTGCAAACAACTAATTAATAAAGTAACTTATTGACAGATTAAAAGTGTATTTTTGAAGTAATTCATATATTTAATATAATACTTTTCAATTAATAAATATTTGTTTAATTTTGATGTTTGACTTTTTTTATAAATTTAACAACTGTGCATTTGCAGAATAAACATGTGTTACATAGATATCCAATCAAGAGCAGACCTTTGTTTAGGTCAGGGTGTGCATGTGCACCCCTTCAACTTAATTAATAAAATAAAAAATATATATTTTGAGAGTTTGTATTTTGTCCATCTATTTTTATGTATTTGAACTCAGTGGCCCAAATTTTATATATTTTTGCATTTTGTCCCCACTGACTCAGGGTCTTACATCCGCCATTGTATCCAATAATATTTTGTTATCTAGGTATATCATATTTCATCACAATAGGTATTTCTACAAGTGTGATAAAATGGTGAAATATAACTGGATAAACATATTTACATTTCATAGCATAATTATTAAACTTTTATTTGTTCTATAAATAGATAAGCCTAAGTATAGGTGTTAGAAAAGAAAAGAAAATATGAGGAAAATGTTATTCAAGGACAATTGGTTGCATTTCAAGTTTAGAATGAATATTGAGTGGAAAAAAAAAAAAACTTTAAAATGAATATGCAGAAACACAATGCAAGATTGGGCCATGTTAATTAACAATTTAATTCTCACCATCGCAATCAAAATAAAATTCTTTATATATATCTCAATGTGAATTAGATGAAAGGGGACACATTCGTCTTCATATACGGAGGCACAGACAACAAGTTCATGCAAGATTTCTCACTGGCAGTGGAGAAAATCAAAAGGCACGAGGTGATCAAGAAAGCAGACGCAGCAATAGAGCACTATGCATTCGGAAAAGAAGACTCAAGAATGGTTCCACGTTTCTGGATAGGCATAGAGAGCTTATTCGCAAACATGTTACAGAAGAAGCACAAAGACCCAACAATCGAGGAGATAAAGAGCTTGCTCTGTCTCAAACAAGACCTACCAGGTTGGGTACTTCTAAGCAAAGGTCCTAACGTGAAGCTATTGGGTCGTGGTGACCAAATGTTGGCAACTGCGGTTGATTTTGAGATATGGAAAGAGAAAGTGTTGGAGAAAGCAGGGTTTGATGTGGCTTTTAGAGAGTATTATGAGCAAAAGCGGGGAGATTTTCCTGTTGTTTGTGCTCATATGCAGTTGGCTAATTACCCTGCGGATATTCTTGATCCTATTTATTGTCCTGATCAAGCGTGTGGGCGTTCGATGGAGATTGCGTCTGTCAGCTATAAGTGTTGTCATGGTCATGCTCCCCACAAAACTGATGAAGTTCCTGAGAGTGGTGTTGTTAAGATTGAGAAAAGGTCTTGAGTTTGGTTCTTTGGTTTGCAATTGGTGGAAGTGGAACCTTTTTTTTTTTTAAGTTTGGTGTTAATTTGTGTTACCTATTAATTATTGTATTGTTTTTGTTTCTCTGTTTTGTTTTTACTTGTCAGCAGATGTGATGATCTAGCCTCGTTTGTGCCCTTGTATGGGTTGTTGAAAATAATGGCTTCAAACGTCTGTTCTATGTTCATGAATTTATTATTATTAAATTAAAAGGAAACGAGTTATGCTTCCATTTATAAATTTTAGTGATTTTGCTACGGTTCCATTACTTGTAAATGGCTTCAAACGTCTGTTCTATGTTCTATGTTCATGAAGAAGTCCTTATTTGATAATATGTTATGTTTTTATTAGAAGATCAAAAAGGCACATAATAAAGAATTGATTTTAATCCTAAAGTCCTTATATTGGAGTGGTTAGTTTAACTTATATACTGATTATTAAGTTGTATTTGGATATCTATATTTTCATTGATGCACTCATGAAATCATGAGCACATTGCTCAAGAACTTGTGGACCACATCAAAATGAATAGGTTCTCATTTTTCTCATGGAACTCAATGAAAGTTGTCAAGTTAGCGGTTAGATCCTTCTCGTGGATCCTCTTCCCACCATTAATTGTGTTAGTTTTCTCTCTTGTAATTCAAGAGAGAAAACTTTGTTCAAATAACTAAAAATTTTACTTGCTTAATGATTAGTCTATTTTGCAAAATATTGACTTGAAAATGTCATAGGGATTTGCTTTTTATGGTTTACACATATGTGGAACAGATCTCTAGAAGCACTAATAAGGAGGTTAATCAAGTACAATCATATAACAAGAGATGAGAAAGATCAATGAAAATTATAGATTAAACCATTACAAAAGATCCAAATTTAAATAACTCTTATTATTCATGATTTGTTATACAACACTACAATAACACTTGATTCAAGCAATTAAACTACCAAATACAAGAAAAAAAATTATTGCTTTCTTTTTAGTGGAAAATATATAGTTATATATAGATATAGAGAGAGTATAAAGGGTACTTCGACCCGATACAACAATCATGATAACCGTACAAGCACCAACCAGTGGCTTAAAGCCCACCCATTAGAAGCCAAAGACTAACCATAAACCATATGAGGACACCCACCAGATCTCAATGCTTAAATAAGGAGTACTACCTATTCAAGCAATCTAAGGAGTTTACAAACCACTCATAAAAGAGACAAGAACCTGAATTCTCTCTAGCAAGGAACCAACGCCAAGACAAAACCTAAATTGTCTCTAGGAGCACCTCCCGATGTGGGGGCTTATTTGAGAAGATAGCATTATTGCGCATCTCCCAGATAGCCCACATGACCGAGTGTCAGATCAAAGCCAAGGCCGGTTTGCACTGACTAGTGAGCACAAAAAAAGATATAGCTGACAGAAATCCCCTGGCAGTGCCAAGTGATACCCCAACCACCTAAAAATATCATAGCATAGAGTAGCCGTGAAATTACAATTGAGAAACAGATGTAGAGTAGACTCCTGGTGGCCCCCACAAAGAGTGCACATAGTCCCAGATACCTCTGGTATCACCCTCTACGGAAGAGATTCAATCGGGTCGGGATCCTATCCAAGAGTAATTTCCTGGAGAAGGTAATAACTTTAGAAGGAGCCAGACTCTTCTAGATCTTTTGAATCACCAAGACCTCCAAAATAGTTAAACAAGACACACAGAGTGTCGGTAGATAACAGAGCATGGGCAGATCTGACTAAAACTACACTGCTTCACTCCCCTGACCAAACCCACCTATCCTCCTCTGGTGTCAGAGAAAAAGTGTACAAGTGGACGCATAAGGTCCTCCACCAAGTCCTCCTCCCAGACAAAGAGCTCCCTCCTCCACGTGAAGCCCTACACCCAAACACCACCCTCCCTATCTCCCCATATCAACCACCCTTCCCCCTGCTGATCATAAACTCAGAAGAGTCTCAAAAATGAGGACCGTAAGGAAAAGGTCCCTAATCACGAATCCTCCCAAAACTTAGTATCACCTCGTTCCCCACCCTCCGCACCATGTGCTCTAAAACCAGTCAGAATCTACCCTACCAATCACACCCACCAAACATATATTCTTCCACCAGCAAGACGCAAAATAAGGGTGCCTCAACCCAGCCAGAGATGGCGTACCAATCATGTTCGCACCATACTTTGCCACCAGTACCTCCTACCAAAAAGCCCTTTTATAATCTGTCAACCTCCACCTCCACTTACCTAAAAGACTAATGTTAAACAGTTTAAGATCCCTAACACTTATCCCACCTCCAGCATTTGGCTTACACACATCCGACCATTTTACCCAAGGGATCTTTTTCCCTCCCAAAGCATAACCCCACAAGAAGCCCCTTTGTAAGCGAACAACCAGACGCCAAACTTGCACTGGCATCTTGAGGAAAGATAAAAGATATGGATGCTATTTAAAATCAAGTTCGTAAGTACTATTCTCCCATCGAGCCTAACAAACATATTACTCCAACAGCCAAGTTTGCTTCAAATGGCCTCCAACACTGGCTCTCATGTACTGATTTTCAACGGGTTAACACCCACCAGTAGCCCAAGATACCAAAAAGGAACCGACCCAATCTTACAATTTAGGAAACCCTCAGCCATACCCATGAATGATGCCTCCACATTCACCCCTAATAAGGCTACTCATATAAAAATTAACCTTCAACCTTGAGATAAGCTCAAACATCTAAAGATTGACTTCATAGCCCACAGATTTTCCACAGTGGCCACCCCAATGAAAAGTGTATCATCAACATACTAAAGATGAGATACCACCACCTCATCATTTCCCAAAGGGAAACCCCTAAAAATCCCAACATCCACCGCATTCCGAACAAGCCCGCTACAAGACTGGGATCCCCTCCTGTATCTCCCCTCTGGAAACGATGCCCTGCATGATGTCCCTAACACTCGCCAACCTCGCCTGCAAAGATCAACGTAAAAATTATAAATAATGTCATTTACTGTTTAAAATAGTTTAAGTTAATGTTTTACCATCGCGAGAATTATTTGTGTTGGAACTGGCTTCCGGCATACTGTGGGTGCCTCTGTGGTAGCCGGCATGAATGGGTCTCCCTCAGTTGAAGGTATCAAGTACGGATGTGACATCCGCCTAAACCATGCCATGTAGTCCGTAGCACAATCCCAAGGGTTGGTCACGCGATCACCTCAGAGCTCCTCGGGAACCATATGCTGCTGGTATGCGAGGAATGCATCATCGATCTCTAGCCGAGACATATGCGGTGGGGCCGATACGTCAGGATCCTGCGCGATTGTCTGTACGAACCCAAACTGACGCAGAACATGCTCAAGTAGGTGTGGGTGCCTAGCCCTGCTGTCGCACCTGATCCAACCAGAGCACTAGCAAATCTCTTGAAGGGAAGGTGATCGCGGTGAGCGCCATACGGGGAAAACGTCACGTGAGAAATGAAAAGTGATACAAGAGAAGAAGAGGGAAGAGTTTTTGTTTAAATTATGATTCGAACTTTGTCCGGATGCGTCCTTACAGACAAATCTCGTCCGGATTGGTTCTTCCAAAGAAATCCTGTCCGGATGCTTGAACAGGGTTAATATTGGAGAAAAAAAATGTGAGGGATTTTGTAGCAATTGGGGGGCAACAGTAGTCTTCGTATAAAGATCATCTAGTCATTTGCTTGCTTTGATTCCATTGGTTTGGATCTTTTGGACAATAGACCCCAAACTTAGACACCGAAAGCCCAGTCCGTGTATCAAAGTCCAACATGATATCAGAGGGCAGTTGCTTCCTCCACCCCACCAACATGCTGCCAGCACCCCCCATCCCACTAAAATTTATGAAATCCCAAAAATACCCCTACACTTAAACCCCAAAAAATATGATTTTTCCCTCCATTTCTTCTTCTTCTTCTTCTTCCTCCAATCCCTCATCCACCATCCCACCACCGTCCTCCACCACCAACCACCGGAGCACCGCCCCTCCACCACCACCACCTCCCCAAAATACCTCCATTCATTCTTTCTTCTTCCTTCTTCTTTCTCCCTCTCATCCCTCCTCCACCACCGGAAAACTCACCGGAGCCACCACCCCTCCACCCCCAACAATCTCAAGGGGCCACCGCGACCAACCCAGCGGCCACCGAAGACAGTTCCGGCAAATTTCGCATTTCTGCTCTTTTTCCGAAAATTTACAGGCTTCCAGTAATTGAATTACCAGAAGTTGTGTTTAAAATGTATTCCGGTAATTCAATTACTGGAACATAAATATGCTTCCGGTAATTCAATTACGGGAAGCATATTTTTTCAAAATTTTAATATGTATTCCAGCAATTGAATTACCGGAACATATCATAATTTTGAAAAAATATGCTTCCGGTAATTGAATTACCGGAAGCATATTTATGTTCCGATAATTGAATTACCAGAATAGGTAATTCAACTACCGGAAGCATGTAAATTTTCAAAAAAAAAAGAGCAGAAACACGAAATTTGTCGGAACTGTCTCCGATGGCCGCTGGGTTGATCGCGGTGGCCCCTTGGGAGGTGTTCTGATGTTGGGGGAGGAGGGGTGGTGGCTCCGACGAGTTTTTCGGTAGTGGAGGAAGGATGAGAGGGAGAAAGAAGAAGGAAGAAGGAAGAAGGAATGGAGGTATTTTGGGGAGGTGGTGGTGGTGGAGGGCGGTGCTCTGGTTGGTGGTGGAGGATGGTGGTGGGGTGGTGGACGACGGTGGTGGGGTGGTGGAGGTGGTGGAGGAAGGATGGGAGGAAGAAAAAGAAGAAGAAATGGAGGGAAAAAAATTAAATTTGGAAAGTATTTTCAGGATTTCGGTGGAGGGTGCTGGCAGCAGCAACTTGGTGTGGTGTTGGAAGTAACTGCCTATCAAAGTCCAACACTTCCAATAATAAAAAACTAAAAAAAATGAATTGGGCCTTCTTGTTAAATTAATGTATTGATTTGTCAAAAAATATAAATTACATAATATACTTATTTCGCTGAAATTGATTTATAAATTATATTAAAAAGGTTCACCTAGTCATTCAATCAATTATTATTATGAAATAATAATTTCACAATTATTTATTTTTTAATTTAAAGTTAGTTCATTCATGAAAAAATTGATTTGACCTATAATATAATATAAAATTGTTTTAAAATTAAAAATGCAACATTTCTTCTTACCATTTATTGATTAGTTATTTCAAATATAAAAAATACATATAAGAATAATAAATTAAAATCAAAATTTTTTAATTGATAAATATAAAAACAATATATACTATTAGATAAATATGTATAATTTTGTTAAAAAAGCGATATATATATATATATATATATAAAAGCTAGTCTAAGTCACGGGTTATTAGCTAGTTTGTTTGAAGTATAACAAACAAATTATTGCTATCTAAGGTTTGTATGGTAACATTAGCCGACATAATCTTCTTGCCTTGAAGCATTGGACAAGCACAACTATTTTTCTAGAAAGTGAACAGTTTCTGAAAATTCCAACACAAGTGAAAAAAAAAAAAAAAAAACACTAGTGATCCGGTGAAATTACGATAAATGCCAATTACATTCTTAATCACATCACATACGCCAAGAATAAAAGCATGAACTCCCATCTCAGAGCGGCATGTTTCACGTTTACTTACAGTAGAAGCTGCTTTGTATAATTTTGTAATTTACTTTGAACTCTTTCTAGCTAAAGTTTTTATTCTAAGTGTAACTCTTGAGCAATCTTCTCCTATAAAAAGGTCGAGCAACGACAACACAAGGCATGAACCACTTGCATCCAACCTATATACGAAGGTGATTTATCAGGTTGAATCCCCGACATGTCCAGCACCAAGCAAATTACTTCTTTGCAAAGACAAAAGGCTCTGTTGCCGAATCCATTTCTCATAGGTGACTCTGAGATCTTAGAAAAAGTTTACCTCACTCACTCTTATGATGAACAAGTGTGCGATAAGCAGATCCTTTTTAACTTGGTGTCCAACGTTATCATGCGTTCATCTCAAATTGTTGAGACTCACATACTTAAGGTAACTTAATTTTGGCAAATGTTTATTCTTAAGGTACAACCTTTACATGCATTGTCGCTGCCTTGGCTACATGTTTACTATTTGCTTTGATAGTAACATACATTATTTTTTTTTTTTAAATCAAATTTACAACACCATCACAGAATTTAGGATTGATGTTCGTGTATATAAACATAGAAACAATTTTTGTGAAAAATCAAATAATGGGGAAGGTGATGCAGATGAAAATCTGTTGTCTCATTTTCCTGTCACATTTTCTGTCTCCCACCAATGATAATTTGCCACATAATAAAATAAAATTATAACTTATTAACACATATGCATATTCCAAGCCTTTGATTTGTGGGAGACATAGAGACACAATTTTTTGGGACAGCAAATATTTGTTCAGGTGGTGCACCTCATGAGTGTGTATGGCAAATTCTTGGGAGGACCACTTTGATAGTGGTTCACGTGGACCGAAACTTGAAAATTCTTCCAAAATTTTAATGACGACTGACGCCGCTTCGCGTAAGCAGTCCTCCGTGTCCTCATGACTGAGAAGGTATGATAGGTGTCATTTCAATAAAAACAAGGAAAAACGAATATTAGTACCTTAAAACTCAACTTATATTCGTTTTGTCTTGTTTTTGTCGAATTGACACCATTCAATTTACCGTTTTAGCTGTGAGAACAAAGATAACTGTGAGTTTTTGCTTCTGAGGCGTCAGTCATTGCCAGAGTTTCAGACAATTTTTTAAGTACTGGTCTACGTGGACTATCTTGATATGTGTGTATAAAGCTAAAAATTTTGTTTTTATTCTTACAGAGAGAGTCACGCAATGGATTTATAGAAAGCAAAGCTCCCATAGCAAATTTCAAACCAGAATTCCACACACTGAAGTTCATGTCATGCCAGGTATATTGTCACATATTCATAATTCCAAAGTATATTAGCCTCTTATCCATGCATTGCAATATATATCTGATTTATGGACAAGCATTAATCAGAACTAGAAAAAGTTCAGGACTAGAGAAAGTTAAGTTGAATTATACTGGTGAAAAAAATGAAATTAGTGTCTAATTTCGCCGATAAGTGTTAAAAATGTCAAAATTGGAGATCAACTTGTTTTATCCATCTCTAATTTTTATCACTTATTCAACTTTTTCTAATAATAAATTATGGACGTGGTATATTAGATTTAATTCCTATATAATTGGATTTAATTATCTGTCAATAACAATAACACGTAGTTTTAATTTCAAAGCTTCATATACGTATTCACAAATATATAGTTCAACAGCACTAAGTATTTCTGTCAAAAAAAAAAAAGCACCAAGTATTTTTTCATCAAAAAAAAAAAAACAGCACTAAGTATTTATTATATCCTTTTCTTTTTCTTTCAAGTGTAATTATTATAATTAATTAATTAATTAACATCTTACGTTGGCAGATGATAACACTGCCTTCTGGTGTGGAAAACTTACACCAAACAACAATGAGGATTCTTCAACAACTGAGAACCTTTTCCTGGGACACAAAGGCGCTAATAGCTCTAGCGGCTTTCTCTTTAGAGTATGGAAGTTTCTGGAGCCTTTACCAGATTCCATCGTCATCAGACCAACTGGGAAACTCGTTGAAACAACTGAATCAAATTCAACAGAGACAGATTGCAATTATTGATATTTACAATCTGGTGGCGCTGGTTATGGAAGCGGTTCAGAAAATCAATGAATGGGGAAACTGGTCTGCTATAGGTTATGACACAGAAGATGTGCCTGCTTTGTCAGATTCCTTGCAAGAGATCCCACTTGTTGTCTACTGGGCTGTCGCTTCTCTTGTTGCTTGCAATAACAACTTCCTTGGTGTCTCGTAAGTTATGGAATTAAATAATTCATGTTTATGGTTTTAAATTGTTGTTGCGGTCAGGCTGCATTCCTTGATATTGTGGAAATATATGGGCAAATGTGGCCAGTCGGCCACAATTGCAGTCGCGTTGCTGTTGTAGAGCCATGTCACACCTTTATATTGCGTCCGTATTTGCAGTTGCACACGGCAATTTAAAACTATGTGTATTTATTATACAATTAATAGTTAAATATATTTTTTGTCCTTATAAAATTTACATTATTTTAGTTCTTGTATTTATTTTTTAATCTCTTCAAATTACAAAACTTACGACAAAAAACATGCTTTGCGCAACTAGACAAATGCAAGCATCAAATAGGTTGTGTGCATAGTGCTTTAGCATGCTGTAAAAGTATGCATTGGTTTTATTTTTACTTTTAACATGCTGCAAATTTTATTTTTTTTTTAATTGGTTTTGTTTCAGGGACTATAAGTATGTATTATCAGATTTTAGTGACAAACTTTCTCATGCTGTAAAAGAGCTGAGCTCGCAACTAGACAAATGCAAGCAGCAACTAGGTTGTGTGCTTAATGCTTTAGCATGTCCTTCATTCCATTCTATTAATGAGGATTTACAATGCAACACATATATACTGAAAAGAAAATCCCTCTCATTTATTGCAGATGAGGTAGACGACTACTCAAGCCGCAAGAAGCGCTTCAGAAAACCTAAAGATATTGTAGATTTTTTGCAGCTTTTGATCCATCGAAATGGATCCCAGAATGCTCAAATATATGATGGCAGCACCCAAAAGAAAGTGGTCCGTACTAAAGCATTATTATTTTCACAGTACCTTTTTTTTTTTTAAGGAAAATTTCACAGTACCTTTTATTACACCATGTTTCTACTCCTCAATTGTAACATGGTTAGAAGTATCAAAAGAAGAAAAGAAATCTCTTTCCACTTTTAACTATTTTTAACTATGCAAGTGAAGTGTAAGGTAGTGATAGAAAAGTGGGTTGCACTCGTCCGGCCAACTTGCTTAACCCGCAAAGCTGGGCGAGTAGGTTAGGGTACCTCAATTCGTCGGGTTGAAGGCGGGCCAACTTGCAACATTTCTTTACAGAAAAATGTTTTTTGTTATTAGTTTTTCTTTTTTTTTTTACGGGCCAACCTATCATTTTGGTGTGGGTCAACCGGTAAACCCGCCATTTTTAACCCAAATTTTTTTTTGTGGTGCGAACAACTCTGCGGCTGGGTGGGCCGAGGTTCTCAACCCTCTTCCTCATTGCTGGACGAGGGAGGCCCGACCAGCCTAAGATGAGTTGGACGCGGGGCAGGCTAGCCTGCTTTTTCCGGTGCAAGGATATCAGTGTTAACTAAGATACCTTTTTAGTATTCAACTAAGGTGTCCTCTTAGAAATATAATACCCTAATGATGAGTAATGACTATGTATGTCCTCTTTGTAACTTTTTTCATTTTTTTTCTTGAATAGGGTATTGAAGTTTTCAAGCAGAAGCATGTCATGCTATTTATTTCGAGCCTAGACAACATCGCGGATGAGATTCGCCTTCTGAATTCTATTTATGACAGACTTGTGGAAGATCCAAAAAAAGATGAAGGAAATTATTATAAGAAAGGGGAATTCAAGATTTTGTGGATCCCCATTGTGGATAGATGGGATGATGAGCGCAAGGAACTGTTTAAAAGTGGGAAGAACTGCCTCAAATGGTACATAGTTGATGATCAGTACACCACTCCCCTACCAGGAATTAGGCTAATTAGAGAGGATCTGAATTACACCAACAAGCCTATCATCCCAATGGTCAACCCTCAAGGTATCGTTATAAACGAAGATGCCATGGACATTATCTTCGAATGGGGAATTGATGCATTCCCTTTCAGAAAATCTGATGGTGACCGGCTCACTCAAAAATGGAAATGGTTTTGGGATGAGATAAAGAAAACAAATCTTAACATAGAGGTAAATACACAAGTTTCCAGCTTTGATATATGTGCATATCAAATTTCTACATATTCACATTTCTTGGTCACTAATGTTATTTAGTAAAAAAAAAATAGAGAATATGTAACAATATATAGATGCAAGGTTGTTGTGGCTCCAATTTCAAGGTTTTTTTTTTTTTTTTTTTAATGTCTTCACCTATTTGGAAAAACCCATTTCTCACATCAACTAAGGAAAATGCGCGAAAAGAGTTTATAAAGAATTGACACTCCTCACCCTACAAGCCGATTTTGTGAAGTTGAGTTAGGCCCAAAATCTAATATGGTATCAGAGTCTATCCTAAATCCATTAATGGGCCACCCACCATTACTATACACGCATGTAGCCCAATAGTATTGGGTGTAAAGGGTGTAATGGGAAAAATCTAAGTCCCACGTCAACTAAGGATAAGATTTTTTGTAATATGAAGAATGGCATTGTAACTGCGACCAAGACCGTGACCACAATTTGCATAAATGACTGCATATATAATAAGTATTATTCTTGAAAGTAACTGTGTACTCCATATATATATATATATATATATACCCAGTCAATTATATTATTTATTTGTGCGTGTAACTTCTACAAAAAAATTGTCGTAGTTTATATGATAGTTAATTTGTTTATTACTCAATTATGGAAACCCATATGAAATTATCTATGTTTACCATGTGATCTAGGTCAAAGGGGATAGGTATGTGTTCATATTTGGAGGGAATGACAGTAAATGGATCCAAGACTTCAGACTGGGAGTGGAGAAAATTAAGAGGCATGAAACTATAAAGAGAGCAGATGCTATAATAGACTACTATCAGTTGGGAAAGGATGACCCAAAGAAAGTTCCTCGATTTTGGATTGGCATAGAAAGCAAGAGGCAGAAGAAGCATTACGAGAAGTTGGACTGTGAGATTCAAGAAGTTGTCAAGAGTTTGCTTTGCCTCAAGCAAGATTTACAAGGTTGGGCACTACTTAGTAAAGGGTCCAACGTGAAGCTTCTGGGTCACGGTGAGCCTATGTATCAAACTGTGGCAGATTTTGAGATATGGAAAGATAAAGTGCTCGAAAAAGAAGGCTTTGACACAGCCTTTATAGAATACTACGAGAGTAAGCTTAAAGAATATCTACCTTCCCCTCAACCATGTGCATATACGAGTATTGATAACTATACTTCAAATGTCATAGCAACCATAACATGCCCAAATCCCTCTTGTGGACGTGTGATGGAGGTGAATTCGGTTAATTACAAGTGTTGCCATCGTGATGTTCCAAACAGCGCTACTGTTTGAGTTATCCACCTGAGTTATTAGCTTTGGTTAAACATGAACTTGGGTTCAATGTGTGATTACTATATGAATATTTGTGTATCTAAATGAATGTATCGCCCCTTTGAATGGGCAAATTTAAATAAAAAAAGGCATGGTTTGTATGTTACTGAACTAGATGATTAAACAAACAGTTCTGCTTGTGCAGAATTCAATTTCTTAACACTTCATTTCGCCGTTCAACTTATTTGTGGAAACAACTCTTTTTGGGTGTAATACAACATGATCCTTTAACTGAAGCTCGGAAAGCAATTCAAGATAGTCTCCTTAAAAAAATTTAACCAAATTATAAATCATATGTTTTGCACTAGGCCTATATGATCCGTTTTCTTTTATTTGTAGCCATAGATGTTAGCTTTCAAATGGTGTTAGTTTCATTCTAAAACGATATATGTTGTCTTAGAGCGCTAGGACAGTTAAAGAATAGTGTCCAAAAGGGAGTTCATAGCATTAGAGGTGATCACTGTTCATTAGCAAAAAGTGAGGAAAAATGAGGATTTCAGGAAAAGTTGCAAGAACTAAAAGCTTCATCAAGCGAGAAATGAAAGGAACAAACTCCTCTAAAGTGACCCCTCTCACTTTAGAAGGTAAAGTGAGCACATCCTCGTAATTTAATTATTTAATAATTAAGAACGATTCATGTAAAAAAAATTAATTATTATAATTTTTAAAAATAAAAATACAGATAATCACTAAGTCATTGCCCATGTTCAACCTCCACCACCAGACACGCAAGTTTTGCAACCACTGCTTTTCTACGCAAAATACAAAAGAAAAAACTTTCTTATGCCCTTACTTCTTTTCGATTTGCTCACTTCAAATAACCAATTGTTGGGTGCCAAATTTTAAATTTGGGTTGATCGACAGAATGTTATGAATTCGACAAGTAAAGGCGTAAGAGACCAGAACAAGGGATGAAAATTGCCTAAGTTTGAGAGATCAAGTGATGGGACGGTTATTCGACGGAAAGCATGAAGCGTCGAAGATGTCAAAATGAGCATGGTCGAAACAGGCTTAGTTATTAAGTAATGATCAATGTCATTTCGGACGGAAGTGCTGCATCGATTAGGTAGTTTTTAGCGAAAATTTGACTACCAACCCGTGTCCGTACACGTGTCAGGTTGGATGTTAGGTAGTTTTTTCATATTTTTTCTATAAATAGTAGTTGGTACGATGTAATTGAGGTTGGATACATGATCTAATTCCTAATATCTCGACGGCTAAAGAAGATTAACAGAAAACGATAATTGTATGCCTTCCAAACTCTATCTTTCTGCATTTTAATCAATTTCAGTCTATTTTCAGTTCTTTGCATTTTCGTTTATGTCATTTACATTCCAGTCAATTTGTATTTTCTTGCTTCGCATTTACATTCTTTAATTCTCTGTCATTTACTGTTTTCTGCACTTTTACTTTCAAAGTCATTTACATGTTTTCCTTTTTAATTCATGTTCTTTACGCTTCTGTCATTTAAATTCATACATTTACATGTTTTCATTTAAATTCATGCCTTTTTAACAGTGTTTCTTAAATTCTGTCAATTTACTTGTCTTCTTTTACGTTTTTGCGTTAAATTCAATTGCATGTCGGGATTCAGTAATGCATGTCTCATGATTCTGCATTAGTGCATTCTTGTTTTAGATTTTTTCTTTAATTTGCTTATAATCCAAGTTATTGGCTTTCGACAGTCAATCTTGTTTAGTTAAGTCCATATTGCCATTTCGACAACAACTTGTTTGTTAGTTGGAATTCTCATATACAGATTTGGCATAAGACACAACAATTAATGGCTCTGAAGCCAAGAATGTTACAAAACTGATAACGTGTCGAGCAATTGACCGTTATTTTCATAAACCGTTGTTTGCAAAACGAGATTACCACATAATTCGTCGATCTTGCAATCGTTTGAATTAATTATTTGTTACTTTGCTAAATTTGGTAGAACTACACTTATAAACCAAATTTCCCAGTAAACAAATTGGCACGCCCGGTGGGACGAGTTTAGAGTAACTCGTTTTAAACGATGGTTTTATGCGTCTAAGAAGTGGAAAGATCACTGCTTCTAACGTAACTGGCTCAGGAACAAGAGAGAAATGCTCTATAACTCAAAACTCTTAATATTTCTTAAAACTCAAGTGTGTCTTACATTGAGCTTCTTAGCCCCATTTATAGTATTTTGAGAGCTCAATTCTTAGCTGGATACAGGCTGGATACAATGTGAAAACAATTAACAAGAAGTCAAGAAAAACAACTAAGATTGGAAAAAATCAAACAACTTGCAAATATAGACAAGGAAAATGGTGGTGCAATTATGGAGTTGGTTGAGGTGATCTTTGTGGGTCAGATCATACTCCTGGGTTCGAAAGAACTTCGCCCTCGAGTTTAAATCGCTTCATCATCTAAATATGGCGAAAGGTCGACAACGTTGAATGTTGCGGAGACACCATATGTTCCCGTAACTCTACCTTGTAAGCATTGTCATTAATTTTCTGCACAATTTTGAATGGTCCATCGACTCTATGGGACAACTTAGCATTTGGTTGATTTGGAAATCTCCCCTTCCTTAGATGTATCTAAACCAAATCTCCAACTTTAAAAATTTGTCGCTTAGATGCTTGTCTCGTTGAGCCTTATACCTTGAATTTTGCTTTGAATCCGCTCTCGAACTTGCTCATGTAGCTTCTTGATCTCTTTTGCCACAACTTTACGCATCTGAAGCGTATTGTTGCTTATCGGTGAGGGTCAAGTCAGCGGACTCAGTGGATGAGTGCCATATACTACTTCAAAAGGACATTTTCCAGTGGCTTGGTTAGTTGAATTGTTGTAAGCAAACTCAACTTGTGCAAGGATAAGATCCCACTGCTTTAGATTTTTACCCACAAAACTTCGAAGTAGATTCCCCAATAGTCGGTTGGCTATACATTTGTCCATCTGTCTGGGGATGGTAGCACTTCTTGAATTGTAGCTTAGTACCCATTTTCTTCCATAAAGTTCTCCAAAAGTGGCTTAAGAACTTGACATCTCTGTCGGAAGTGATGGTTTTGGAATTCCATGAAGGCGAACAATTTCTTTGAAATCTGGATCAAGAACTTGAGCAAAGATCGTTGGTCTTACGGCAAGGAATGACATGGGCCATCTTTGAAAATCTATCTACCACAACCATTATTGAATCCTTGCGACGCTGAGTTCGAGGTAGTCCTAAGACAAAGTCCATGCTAACGTCTTCCCAAGGGGCCTCAGGTATAGGGAGTGGCATATATAACCCAGTGTTTTGGCCTTTAGTTTTGGCCAAGTGGCAAGTCTGCACCTTTGAATATGCCGATTGACATCTCTCTCTCCAGTCTTGGCCAATAAAAATTCTCTTTCACTAAGGCCATTGTTTTATCTCGTCCAAAATGACCAGCTAATCCTCCATCATGGGCTTCCCAAATGATAGCTTCGTAGTGAGCATTGAGGAATACACAAAGTCTTTCCTTTGAGCAGAGAATCCTTCATGTCGGTAGTAATCTTGTGAGGCACAGTAACTTAGTAGCATTCCGAATTTTTGGAAATCTGGATCCTCGGGATATAACTCCTTGATAGTCTCAAAGCCGAGTGACTTTTATGCGTAATGTGGTAAGCAAAGCATGACGTCTGCCGAGGGCATTTGCAGCGACATTTTGAACTCGACCTTATGCTTGATTAGGAAGGGGTAAGGCTGTAAAAACTCACTCCAAGCAGCATGTCGGCGACTGATCTTTTGTTGAGAGTTCAAATGCTTTAAGGCTTCATGATCAGAATAAAGAATGAACTCCTTATTCAACAAGTAATGGCTCCAATGTTGTAATGCACGAACAATTGCATAGAAATCCTTGTCATATGTAGAATATCGAAGTTTAGCATTGTTGAGCTTTTCACTGAAGAAGGCTATAGGATGTCCTTCTTGACTTAGAAACGACACCAATTCCGGTGTTAGAGCGTCTGGCCCGACTTCAAATACTTGATCAAAATTAAGAAGTGTTAAAATAGGTGCTTGATCAAAGCGCTTCTTAAGTTCGTCAAAACTTTTCTGCGACCTCGATCCATTGAAACTTGTCTCCTTTTACGTGAGTGGAGCGGCAATTGGTGAAGTTCTTGATGAATCTTACGTAAAGGAGGATAATCCATGGAAACTTCTCACCTCACGGATTGATTGTGGAGCAGGCCACCGTTGATCGCTTCTATCTTTTACGGATCAACTCGTATGCCTTCGGATGTGATGATATAACCAAGAAAAGTAACCGTTGGTTAAGAAAGAATATTTTTCAAGTTGGCATAGAGTTTACATTCACGAAGAGTGCAGTAGCACTTGAAGGTGCTCAAGTGTTCTTCTTTGTCCTTGCTAAAAATCGAATGTCATCAAAATAGACGGCGACAAATTTACCAATAAAGGGTCGAAGGACTTGATTCATCAGCGCATGAATGTACTTGGGGCATTGGACAACCCAAAAGGCATAACGGTCCATTCATAAAGGCCATCTCTCTGGTTTTGAAGGCGATCTTCCATTCATCTCGGGCCGTAGCACGATCCGATGGTATCCACTACGAAGATCAATCTTTGAAAAGATAGTGGCACCATGTAATCGATCAATAAATCATCAAGTCCGGGTATGGGAAACCGGTGCTTGATGGTAATCTTGTTGACGGCTCGACAATCAACACACATTCTCCGACTTCCATCTTTCTTGGGCACTAGGATTGCGAGGAACCGCACAGGACTAATGCTTTCCTGTATCAATCCTTTCTTCAATAATCCTTCAACTTGCATCGATCTCGGCATGCTCCACGAGGACTCATTACGTAAATTTGATGCATTGGAATAGCGCTCCAGGAATAAAGTCAATAAGCGTCTTTGGATATCTCGCATTGGTGGTAGTCGGTGGAATTTCTTACGGAACAACATCTGGAAATTACGCAAGTAGCTTCTTAATTTCTCTGGAATAATTGTCTCCTCATTTGACTCGAGCAGTAGAATAAAACTCATGGTCCGAATTTCCTCTGCTGACTTTTTAAGTTGTTCCTTTGTGATTAAGGACACCAATGGCTTGACTTCTTTTTGCCTTTATCAAGCTCACTTTCGGTGGTAAGGGAGTTAGCTTGACCTTTACTCCATCTTTGACAAAGGAGTAGGTGTTGGAATAACCATCATATAATGCATGGCGATCATATTGCGAGTCTTCCAAGGAGAAGATGACAAGCATCCATAGGTACAACATCATACCAAACCTGATCCTTGTACTTCTGGCCAATGGAAAAGGTCACAAGGCATCGCTTGTCAACCTTCACTTCACTTCCTTTACTGAGCCAATGCAACTTGTAAGGGTGGGGATGCGCCTGGGTAGGAAGTTCCAATTTCTCCACCATGTAGTTGGAAACTACATTTTCACAACTTCCACTGTCTATAATAACATCACAAACTTTTCCAACAGAAGTGCAACGAGTGTGGAAAATATTGTGCCTTAACCAAGGTTCTTCTTTTACTGATATTGTATGCAAGCTTCGTCTGATCACTAAAGATTCACCATGGTTAGCAATAGTGAGTTCTTCATCATATACTGGCTCGAACTCCTCTTCTCCTTGGTCCTTCTGGAACCTCTTCTTGTTCTGATACTTCATAAGCTTCTCCTTTGATGATGGTAATGGTTCTCCGTGTTGGGCAAGTGGAGGCTATATGACCAAAACCTTGGCACTTGAAACATTTGATGGCCTTGGTTTTGTTTTCGGTTGTGACGGGTTTGGATGGAGGCTTACTCGATGGTGGGTTGATCTGTGGGTGTTTGCGGGGTAAGGAGGATTATTAGCGGAGGAGAAGTTTACGTAGCTAGACTTTACAGGTAGCTTGCTTCTCCTCTTTTGTAGCAAGGCTAATAACATCTTCTAATGTCCAATATTGTTAAAGTTCAACAGGGTTGGCAATATCAGGGTTTAGTCCTCCAAGGAAGCGAGCGATTATGCTCCTCTCTCTCTTGAACATCACATTGCATCATCAACTTCTCAAATTCTCTGGCGTACTATTCAACCGACAAATTCTTTTGTGAAGATTTTGTAGTTGAATGAAAGTTTGTTGATAATATTGAGGAGGTAAGAACTTTCTGGATAGTTCTCGCCGCATTTTCTCCCATGTTCTGATCCTACTCTTCCCTTCTCGTTCTCGCCTTTTTTTAAGATTTTCCCACCAAGTAGAAGCATGGTTCTTTAGCTTCACAGCAATAATTTTTACCTTCTTTTCTTGAGGAATCTCCTTGTATTGAACACCCTTTCAACGATGCGAAGCCAATCAATAAATTCTTCTGGTTGAAGTCTTCCTTCAAAATCTGGAATATCAACTTTGATGTCATCATGTCTGACTGGTGGTCTCTGGGGACGTCGGGTTGATGAGGAATCACTGGAATATTCTTCCTCTTCTAAAGACTGGTGGCGTTCCTCTAATAGGACCTGATGTGCCTGTAAAGCGTCTTGTAATTCCTGAATTTGTCTTCGCATTTCTGCCATTTCAAGGTCTCGTAGAGGTTGTCTTCTAGGAGGCATTTTGGATGTAGGAGAAAATTTGAAATGCAGGGTTCTGGGATTAGAGATTGTAGTTTTATAATTAGAACACCAAGGAAGTTCCCAGGAAAGAGAGGTGTCGCTAAGCGTACTTAATAACCTTGTCTTTCCTTAGCCAGACCTTTCTTGAAATGCACCTTTTATAATTCCACAATTTCTTTTCCAATAACAAAAAACAATTTGGTACTTTATGTGGGAAAAAATATAAAGATGGTAATTTTACAAATTTGTAGGGGTCAAATTACAATTTACAAAAGGTTAGGGGTCAAAATACAATTTTTGAAAGTTTAGGGGTCAAATTGCAATTATACAAAAGTTTAGGGGTCAAAATGCAATTTTTAACAGTTCAGCGGTCAAATAGCAATTATACAAAAGTTTAGGGGTAAAACTGTAAATACAGAAAAGTATAGGGGCTTATCTGTAATTTTAGTAACTTTGGACAACGAGGCAGTTGACTGGTCAATGTGACGCGTGGCGATTTCTGGTTGGTTGGTAGAATCTGTGGTGGTGAGGTGGTGTTGAGTCAAGGTAGACTTTGGTGGTGATGTGGCTCCACCGACCGCGTGGCGCGAAGAGAGTGGTGAAGGTGACACATGTGCGTGACGTGTACGCCGACGTGGTCGTCTTCAACCTCAGATTTTCGGCGGACGATGCGGCTCCGCACGGTGATTCTCGAAATTCCAGACGGTGGTTCTGCAACACCGGCGGCGAAACAGCTTTCCGGCGAACTTTCCGGCGACGCCGCGTGGCCGCGTGGAGGCTCCGTTGACCGCGAAACTTTGGTTCCCAAGGTTTTTGGCCCTTCCGGACGCGATGGCGGCGTTAGTTTTGCGAAAAAATGACCGCAAAGTGGATTTTCTGGGCGGACAACTCTCTTGCTCACCAAAAACACTCAACTTTCCGTTGATTTTGTCACTCAAACTCAACTCCGGGATCTAAGAACTTGCTCTGATGCCAAAATGGCTCAGGAACAAGAGAGAAATGCTCTATAACTCAAAACTCTTAATATTTCTTAAAACTCAAGTGTGTCTTACATTGAGCTTCTTAGCCCTATTTATAGTATTTTGAGAGCTCAATTCTTAGCTGGATACAGGCTGGATACAATGTGAAAACAATTAACAAGAAGTCAAGAAAAACAACTAAGATTGGAAAAAATCAAACAACTTGCAAATATAGACAAGGAAAATGGTGGTGCAATTATGGAGTTGGTTGAGGTGATGCTGTGGCTGTATCAGTAACGCAATATAGAAACATGAGTGGCAGTACGAATAGCAGTGCCACAATACTAAGTGTTGCTAGTGCGAATGCGTCGGCAAGCAATACAAATGTTTCGACCACCAGTACGAACGCAGGGGTAGTTATGATCTCGTGGGTGAGTAATACTACCGTTGGGGCGGGTACTGGGATGACAATGGCCAATACGCAAGGAGAAGTTATTCCAAGCGCTGCAGTACTTGAACCAGTGGTTCAGAGTGCTCCAGAAATTCAGGCATCGCCTGGAAGTGCGAGGAACTCAAGTATTAGGCCTGTACCGCAAGCAACGCAACCTCCGTTTGGAATGCCGTATGGTTATTTGAATAACTCGACAGTTCCCGCTATTGGTTCGACCATGTTCAACCAATATCTGAACCAGCCCTTTTTGCCCTTTGGAAACTCTTCCAATACTCAGGGAATGGTAGGCATGACCACTACCACAACCAATCGACAGGGGTCTGGTGTAGGGAAAAGACAAGACAAATGCCTCAGAATAATGGGGGTTTGACCCAGAATTCGTTGGCAAGCATTCGACAACAAATGGATGACAATAATCATGAGATGGTGAACATGTTCACTCAGCAAATGGGTGCGGTCATTACGCCTCTTATGCAGAATACCAATCAAGCGTGTAATGCATTGGCTCTGCAAATGGAAAGGTTGAACCAAGCATTAGGGTTGGAAGCACCAATGAATGACAACGTTCGGCAGGGTCCAGCAGGCATGCCCCAAGTACAATACTTGGGGGGGCAACCCACAAGATGTGAATAATCAAAATGTGGTGCAGAATGAAGTCATTCAACCAAATCAAAACCTTGGTCAGAATATGAACAACTTGGCTTATGGTCAGGTTCAAATTCTACAAAGGAATCAAGATCAAGGACCCCCAATGCATCAAGGTTTAGCCAACTTTAGGCACAATATCATGGGAAACCAGGATAGAACAAAGCGTGAATCGGTGTCGGCGGTGCTTAATAGACTTGGTTTCAATATTGGTCAAGCTAATCGACCATATTTCATATATGCGTTTCCTGAATGGGTACAACAGGCTGAAGTGCCTAGGGGAATAAAGATTCCCAAGTTGTCTAAGTTTTACGGTGACGATGGAGAATCGATTGTCGAACATGTTGCGGATACTCAATAAAGATGGGGAGTTGGCCGCAGTAGAGGGTTTGAAAATGAGATTCTTCCCAAGCTCATTGACGAAGAATGCATTTTCTTGGTTCTCAACTTTAAGGGCCAATTCAGTCCACTCTTGGGTCCAATTGGAGGGATTGTTCCATGATCAATTCTTCAGGGGTGACTTAAGGGTTAACTTGACTGATTTATTCAACGTCAAGCGTATGTATAATGAGTCTATAGATGATTACATCACTAGGTTCAAACACATGAAGAGCAGGTGCTTTACGCCTGTTCCAGAAGCGGAAATCGTTAAAATGGTCGCTAGTGGGTTGGATTACCATATTAGAAAGAAATTGGTGAACCAACACATTGTCGATCTCGCCCAACTAGGGGAAAAAGTTCGACAGATTGAACAACTCAGGTCTGAAAAGGATAAGAAAAACAATAAGAAATTCATTAGACGTGAAAAAGTCAATTGTGTCGAACAAGATCAAGCAGACAGTGAGGATGAGGCTATCACCGACCAAGAAATAAATCTTGCTGAATTGAAAGAAGGGCCACCTTACGCTTGTCAAGCTTTAGTACCTTCCAAAGGGAAGGAAAAGATGAGTTATGCAAACACGAAAACCTATACATTTGACATAACTAAAGCTGATAAAATATTTGACATTCTGTTGAAAGACAAACAGCTTAAGTTGTCAGACGGACATAAAATGGAAAGGCCTGAGGACTCCAGTAGTCAAAATTATTGTAAGTACCATGGGGCTTTAGGCCATCCTACTAATGAATGTTTTCGTTTCAGGGATTTGATACAAAAAGCTCTGAAAGAAGGAAGACTCAGGTTTGCTGACAAGCAAAAGCCTAGCATGAAGGTGGACACTGATCCATTTGGCCAAGGCATATCCAATGTTGAAGGCCATAATGCAAGAAGCTGCAACATGGTGAATATCAGCGTTAAGCAGAAATATGTGGTAAATGTGGAAGACCCATTCGACATTTACCCAAGGCCTCATGAGTCTGTTGAGGACTTTCTGAGAAGGAAGAACAAGAAGGGACAGCTGAGTTTGTGCCCACATTGTGACAGGTATTTCGACGTGAAAGCCGCCCAGAAAGCCAAGGATGATCAAAAGCTTAAATCTCACCAGCACATGCAAACTGGATATGCAAAGAGGAACTATAAATTTGTTCAGTGAACTGGATGCCTGCTTCGATGAACAGTAAGTGAGGCCCACGGCACAAAGGCCTCACAGAGCAGTTGGTGGTTGGTTGGTTGAGTCCTCGAGGGAATCAATTGGAAGCAACCAAGGGTTATCTCCTGGTCGAGTGTCGAATAAGACTAGGAAGCCTGATGCCAATGTGGTGGTGAACAAGTGGGTCGAGAATTCTTCCAAGGCTTGTTGCCCTGAGTTGAGAAATAGGGTAAGGGCTAAGAAGAGTGATCCTCGACAAATACCATTTTGGAATGAAGATTACCAATTTGGCGGAATACCTTATCCTGGAGGTGATCAAGTGAAGAAAGCCACATTGTCGAAGAGTCAGAAACGTCGTCGACAAAAGATGAGGAAAGCTCAGAAACAAAAATTGAAGGCTGCTGAGATGGTCAAGGCTCAACATGAGGACTGTTTTATGGTTGGGGTCCAGAAGGTCCCATTGCCTCAGGAGGTTGGGTCAAGACTAAAGAGTGTGGTCGTCGATGTCAAAGGGGATAACTTTGAATGAGGTCAAACGTCCCAGGACCAGGGGTAAGCATTTTCGACAGGGTCCAAGAGGAATGCTATGCCAGCGAAAGTTCCTTCCACAGTTCAAGGGAAGAAGACTTGGCCAACAGGTTTGATTGAAGCCGAAAAGCTGGCTTCCGAGCGAAGAAGGTTTGGTGTTCAAGCAGCTCCAGTTGAGGATACAAACAGCGATGTCTCTATGGAGGAGTTAAGGATCATAGCCAATGATTCTGATTTGTTGGATGAACCCATAGGGGCAGTAGGGCAAAGTCTTGTCAAGACAGACTTGTCTATGGAAGAGGTCATTGAAGCATTGAATGATCCAGATGACCCAATTGGCCTTGATGACAAGGAAGAGTTTGATCTTGACATTAATTTGGACAAAAATCTGGATGAATTGGTGATGGCAATGGGAACAACCTTGTCAGATTTGGGGTCTGAAGAATGCCTTTTTGATAAAGAGGGCATGAGGTTGGGAAGTTATTTAGAAAATGAAGAAATAGCTACGGAAGAAGAGTTCACTAATCTTGATGTGAATTTGGTGTCAGTTTTGCCAGCTGAGTTTCAGGCTCAGTATGGATTCGTTGTAGAAGTTCCTGATGAGGAAGAGTTCGACGATTTTCCAATTGGTTGGCATTTTGTCGAGCAGGATATGGTTACCATTTTTGATAATTTTGCTCGTTTAGACAAGCCAACTAATCAGGAGAGAAGTCATCTTCGACCATTGCATATTAAGGCAATGGTTGAAGGCAAGCCTGTCAACAGAGTGTTGGTCGATGGAGGAGCGTCTGTGAACTTGATTCCAAGACCCATGTATAAGAAGCTAGGGAAAGAAGAGACAGATTTGCTACCAACCAACATAGTGGTTACTGACTTTGGAGGTAGATCTGCACCAACAGATGGTGTGGCAATGCTAGATGTGCAAGTAGGATCAGTAGAGAGGTCCACTTTATTTGTAGTGATTCCTTCAAGGTCAAGTTACAATGTTCTGTTGGGTAGGGATTGGATTCATGCTGTCGGAGCAGTTCCTTCGGCGGTGCATCAGAAACCTATCCTTTGGAATGCTCATGATGACATTGAGATTATTGAAGGCGATGGCGATCCATGTTATCTGCGGCGGATGCACGCGTTGATTTCAAGGTATACGATCCAAAAGTGAAACCCATATCTGCGGGGGTGGTATTGTCGACAAAGATGCTTTGAGCGCTTGCTTGGAAGAGCGGTTTGGAGTCGGGTTGTTGGATGAGGCCGATGGAAATCGGCCAATCGACAAAGATGAGCCTTGAAGAGAATCAAATGCAGCGGAAATCGGCTTGTGGCGCCAACCAAGCGACCAAACTCGAGAAGATGGAGTGTTGGTGATTGTATATTCGATGATGGCCCTTTGGGATTTGAGAAGGGCTTGAGGATAAAAATGGTTTTGAGTTAGAAGATCCCTTGGAAGAGTTTGACTTGGGGGAGGAAGGAAGAAAGGGGCCAATATAGGTTAGTGCTTTGTTGCCAGACCAGTTTAAAAGGCAAATTGTGGAATTAGTCTCTGAGTACAAGGATTGTTTTGCCTGGGACTACCATGAAATGTCGGGTCTGAGTAGAGATCTTGTGGAACATAGATTGCCTTTGAAACCTGGTTGTAAGCCTGTCAAACAAGCCAACAGGAGGTTTGCTCCTGAAATCGTACTGAAAATTAAGGAAGAAGTTGAGCGCTTGTTGAAGGCTAAATTCATTAAATACAACCCGGATACATTGAATGGTTGTCGAATGTAGTGCCTGTCATAAAGAAGAATGGCAAGATGAGGGTTTGCGTTGATTTCAGGAATCTTAACACTGCAACTCCTAAAGATGAGTACCCTATGCCCATAGCAGATATGCTAGTAGATGCAGCATCTGGTCATGAGTTTCTAAGTTTCATGGATGGACATGCTGGTTACAATCAAATCTTCATTGCTGAGGAGGATGTGCCTAAAACTGCTTTTAGGTGCCCAGGGTCCATTGGAACTTACGAGTAGGTGGTGATGCCTTTTAGTTTGAAGAATGCTGGTGCAATTTACCAAAGGGAAATGAACACTATTTTTCATGAAATGACAGTCAAATCTGTGGAAGTTTATATTGATGACGTGATTGTCAAGTCAAAGAGCCGAGAGGAGCATTTGAACCATCTTCGACGAGCATTTCAAGAAATGATGAAGCACAGTTTAAAGATGAATCCTGAAAAGTGTGGGTTTGGTGTTTCAGCCGCTAAGTTTTTGGGTTTTCTGGTGCATAAGAAAGGCATTGAGGTAGATAAGAACAAAGCTAAGGCTGTGTTGGAAGCAAAACC
This sequence comes from Calophaca sinica, assembly GCA_037113605.1. Taxonomy (NCBI): domain Eukaryota; kingdom Viridiplantae; phylum Streptophyta; class Magnoliopsida; order Fabales; family Fabaceae; genus Calophaca; species Calophaca sinica. The sequence continues at coordinate 71,110,704 of CM073730.1, forward strand.
ACCTTCCAATAAGAAGGAACTCCAATCTTTCTTGGGGAAGGTGAATTTTCTTAGAAGGTTCATATCAAACCTTTCTAGAAGGACAATAGTGTTTGCTCCTTTGGTAAAGCTCAAAGCTGAAGAAGCCTTTGTATGGACACAACAACATCAAGAGGCTTTCGACCAAATCAAGCAGTACTTGACAAATCCATCGGTCATAATGCCTGCAGAACCACATCGACCAGTGAAGTTGTACATTTCTACCTCAGAAGAAACTATAGGTTGTCTACTGGCTCAGGAGGATGATAACAATGTCGAAAGAGCCGTTTACTACCTCAGTCGAGTGCTGAATGATGCAGAAACAAGATACAGTGCTATAGAGAAGTTGTGTCTAGCATTGTATTTTTCATGTACAAAACTTAAGTATTATTTGATGCCTTGTAATGTCCTGGTAATGTCAAAGACAAATGTGATTAAGTACATGTTGTCGACCAATTACGAATGGTCGTATTGGAAAATTGCCCCTTGCTTTGTCTGAATTTTCTTTGCAATATGTACCTTTAAAGGCTGTTAAAGGTCAAGCAATTGCTGACTTTTTGACTGACTGTCCATGTTTAGAAATAAAAGAACTGACAGGGCTAGTTGATTTAAAGCCTTGGCATTTGTATTTTGACGGCTCAAGACACAAAAATGGTGTTGGTGTTGGCATCCTGATAGTTTCACCTTTAGGTGTGCCAACTAAATTAATGTTTGAGCTAAAATATGTTTGTTCCAATAATGAGGCTGAATATGAAGCCTTAATTGTGGGTTTGGAAATTTTGATAGAAATGCGAGCACGCACTGTCAAAGTCTTTGGAGATTCACAACTGGTTATAAGGCAGTTAACTCAAGAATACAAATGTGTTAGCCATAATCTTGTCAAATATTGTCAAGTTGCTAGCAAGTTGATGAAGGGATTTGACAGTGTCGAATTGAAACATATCCCCAGAGATCTGAATCAAGAGGCTAATGAGTTAGCCCAGTTGGCCTCGGGTATAAGTTATCTTCAAAGGTGTTGACAGAACTCATAAAAGTTCGTGAGTTACTGTACCACTTTGGGCCGAAAGGGATATCTTTGGTTTCCAATGCATCAAGTTCATCTGATTGGCGTAAGCCAATAATTGAGTATTTGGAAAATCCAAGTGCTGATGTCGACAGGAAATTTAAGTACAAAGCGACTAAGTTTGTTGTGCTTGCTGGGGTTTTGTATAGAAAGTCCGTCGATGGTAACTTGGAAACGTGTCTTAGTGAAGAGGATGCCTACTTGGCATTGGCAGAGGTTCATGAAGGAATTTGTGGAGCTCATCAAGCAGGTGAGAAAATGAAATGGGTACTAAGAAGACAAAGAGTGTATTGGCCCAATTTAGTTAAAGATTACATTATGTTTGCAAAGTCTTGTGAAAAATGCCAAAAACATGGCCACATACAAAATGTGTCTGCTAGTGAGTTACATTCCATCGTTAAGCCTTGGCCTTTTAGAGGTTGGGCATTGGACCTCATAGGCTAAATCTTTCCTACATCTTCAAAGGGGCATAAGTACATTTTAGTAGGGGTGGACTACTTTACCAAATGGGTAGAGGCAGTGGCCTTGAAAGAAGTGACTCAACAAGACATTGTGGATTTTATTGAAAATCACATTGTTTGTAGATTCGGGATACCTCAAACAATCACAACTGACCAAGGATCGGTGTTTGTTGGGAAGAGGGTTGTCGAGTACGTTGAGTCGAGGCGGATAAAGATGGTGACTTCGACGCCATACTATGCGCAAGCAAATGGTCAGGTCGAGGCTACGAATAAAATTATCATTGGGTTGATAAAGAAGCACATTGGTAGATATCCAAAAAGTTGGCATTCGACTCTGGAACAAGTTCTCTGGGCATGCAGAAACTCTCCAAAAGAATCGACAGGTACTACTCCTTATAAATTGGTTTATGGCCATGATGTTGTGTTGCCTGTTGAGATAAATCTTGGTTCATTAAGAATTCAAAAGCAAAATGAGATGCCAGTAAACCAATACTGGGACTCGATGTTTGATGAATTGAATGAAGTCCATGATGAGAGAGTTGTGGCCTTAGAACATTTAGTTCGACAAAAAGAAAGAATAGCTAAACTCTATGACAGTCGAGTTAAGTACAAGCGTTTCAAGGTTGGTGACTTAGTTTGGAAAGTCATTTTACCAATGGATAAGAAGTGTCGAGAATTTGGGAAATGGTCCCCAAAGTGGGAAGGGCCATTTGAGATTGTCCAAACATTCTCAGGAAATGCTTATGCACTTGTTGAAGTTAATTCTGGTTTCAGGATTAAGTCTATTAATGGAAAATATTTAAAGTCATATAGACCAACAATGTGCGAAGTAAGAATACAACCTTGAAAAGTAAACTGGATTGTTTTATTCAAAAGCCATTTGGCAGTATACAATATACATTGTCGAATAGGTTTACAGCCTGGTAATACAAGTACTGGAAAGTCTATAAGTCTAGGCTACTACGGAATAAATCCACTTGTGGAAGCTTCGCCATGTTCCGGACTCTGATCATGCTGAGGAAGAATTCAGGAAGAGAGAGGAATATGGGAAGCAAGGGCGGCTCCCGTGGCATACCGTCTGGCCAATCAAGTCTGCAAGAGCTGCTTCAGATGATAGACACCCAAATCGACGGGAACATGAAGTTAAAAGCATGGGCACGTCGATGAGGAGTGTCAAATGCTATGCGAGTAAAGGTAAAGCAGGCAGATTGAGAAGCAGTCGCCGATTTAGGGATACGCTTCACAATTAGCCCGACCGTGCCAAACTTTTCCTAATAGCCTGCAGATCCCACACCTTGAATTTCGAACACAAGGTGTGAAGGAGCGCAAGACAGTAGGAGAAAGAAGTTGTTCTGGCTTTCCCTTTCTCACATGTTTCAACGAGGTTGGCAAGCCGCATTAGGCAACTTACCAAAATTCATTGTTGATATTAGGCAAATTACCAAAACCCAGAGATTCTTTCACCGTTGAGACAAAAACCTTGAAAAAAGAGACTCCGGGAGGTGGAGCCCCTGGTTTCCAAATGAAATAGGTAGATCCAGGGAATGAAGGTTTGAAGTGGATAAAAAAGGTTTCCATAGCAACTTGTTGCATTCAGAATTAGCTAGTTTGGGGGCGAGAACAAGTTGGATTTGGGGATGTTGCTTGTGATGCTAGCAAGAGTTTCTTAAGGATTTTGAAGAAAAGAAATTTCAAGAAGTTCAGAAAGTGTTTGTGTTTGAGCGAGAGGCGAAGTATGACAAATGCCTATTTATAGCACAAAATGGCGTTAATTTTCAAGTTTTGACGGTCAGATTGACTGGTCAACGGCTTTGAATGTAATTTATTAGCCTGAAACTGAAATTAAAGCAGTTAAAGGAACGTGCTAGCTGGACGGTGAAGCGATTGATCGAAAGTAAGCCAAATCATATTGCAGATGTTGCAGTGAAGTACAAGAATTGGTCGAAACAAATGCGTTCGACATATAAGGCATTACAAAGATGGCTAATGTGCAAATAAGACAAAAAGAAATTACAAAGGAATGTTTCTAATATCTTCCCAAGTCGCAGCTAGTTCCATTTTTGTACCCTCAGCATTCACGTAACGAACTTCAAGAGCTTCAACCTTCGACAAAATGGTTTGCGCCTCTGCGGCACTACTAGTCATTTCTTGGTCGAGAGCAGCTATTTCCTCAGAGCAAGAAGCCTTAATTGCCTCTTGTAATTGGGTCTCAGCAGCGATAAGTTCTCATCTCAGGCGAGCAACGTTCTGTTCCAACTTAGGAATCTTTGCCTGGTAAGGAGTACCTTTCTCGACCAATGCAGATTGCCTCTGTCGGAGACGCACCAGTTTGTCACGAAGTTCATGCTTGGCTGTGATGGCTTGTTGGTATGGGAGGATACTGTCGTCGAGCTCAAGCAGCTTAGGGATCAATTCTTCGACAAATTCATACAGGGTATTGATGTGCCCTCGATGGATTGGCGGCAGCCTTTTGCGGGAGTTTTGAAGTTCTTTGACGACGCGAATTAACTTGTTCCTTACTTCTTGATTTGAGTAAAGGTCGTCGAAAGAATACTTGAAGAAGCCCTTTAGCTCTGCAAGCAATCCATTGAGTTTCTCAGCAAAATTATCTCCAGGAAGTGTGGAGGATTGGGCTGACATCGGTGAAGTTTTGCTGCTGAAACTTGTCAACAAGCTGATCCATTCATCAATCCCCACGTTGGCCTTTCCAAAATCCGTAGCTGGTGGAGTGGGATTGAAAAGAGTGGGTGGATTGACAGGATCGTCGAGCAATTGATCCATATCAACACTGTCTGCCCTGATTATTATGGGACTCTGATTTTCAGTAGCTTGGGGGGCAGCAGTTATTTTAGCAGCGATTGTTTCTGCAGCAGAGTTTGTTCCCACTTGGAAGGTGTGAACGTCTTGGTGAGTGGATGTGGAGTCTGGACTCGCTGTCGAGATGGTAGTTTGAGCCACATCGACGTCCATGGCAGAAGGTTCTTCAACTTCATGCTCAGACTGAGTCTCTGGAACTTCCTGTTTGAAAAAAAAGAAAAATCAGTGAAAGTCCTAAATCATTGCTCTGATGTCAGTGGAATGGCAAGAAATTTTATATCTCAGTAGCAGGGGGAGTAGTGTTTGGGAAGATTGTTCGCAAGGGTACCGAAGTATCGACATTTGCTTGTTTAGGGGAGTCCTAACAAATAGGTATGATGAGGCAATATCCAAAAGTAATAAAAAAAACCAAAGTTAGTATAGAGGCATACCTTATCAATGCTCGACGAGCCAACTTCTTCGATAGAGATAAGGTCTTTGGAAGTACATTCTTCGGACACCCCTGTCTTTGCAAATTTGACTCTTGGCTCCTACAAATATCGAAAAGGAAAAAAAAAAACAAACGAGTGAAGACCTTGTAAGGTACAGGAGGACCATCAATTTAGACAGTAGTGGAGGAAAGTTTACCTTTGTAAACTTAGCTGTTGGAGTTTCTTCAGAGTTCCCTGAAACGGATCTCTCTGCATGCGATTCCTGAAAATTGTGTAATGGTCACGATAATGTCTAATTGATGAATCATACATAAATAATGGATTCCCATACAAGTAAAGGAAAGGATACCGTTTGAGGTGTTGAATGAGAAGGAAACTCGAGCAGAATCATCCTGCGTTTTGAGGACTTGGCTTCAGCACCAGTTGTTTGAACTTTCCGCTTGGTGGTCTCTTGCTGGGAGGAACTGGTCGAGTGCTTAGACCTTGCTGGTTTCTTTTCGACACAAATTTGGTCTCTTGCTAGCACTGGTTTTTGTGGCTCCAGATTTGGAGGATTTCTTCTTTGCTGATTTAGATTGGAGAGGAGGTTCATCGTCCTCATCTTCCTCTTGAACTTCGACTTCTGTAGCCTTACCACTTGTTTGCTTGTACTTTAGAGGCTCTTTTAGAGCCAAAGCTAAAACAAAGCGAAGAATGTAAGCATAAAACGAGTGGGTGTTCAAGCAAAAGGCAAAGGAAAATAAAATACCTTGAGGAAACTGGGTAATAACCTCGATAACCTCGTCATATTGTCCAAATTCAAAACGAGAGGCAAACCGACCGACATAGGTAACTTTTTTGTTTTCATAAGTGTTAACATTAGTATGAAAATGAAATCTGTCTAAGAAAAGGAAGTTACCAGCTCTTGTCGGTTTCCCTAGAAATGGATCAGCCAAACCAAAATGTGCACAGGGTAAGGACACTGGTTCAGGACAAGGGGGTTTCACAAGTGATTGACCTGTTTCTTGTCGATGTTTCAGAGCCTTAATGCCCCAATAGTTCTCATGGCTTTCTTTTGATTTGGCAGTCATTTCCTTTATCTGTCGAACAATATGAAAAAGGTATCTAGGGTCCCATTTTATTTTGTAAAATTTTTCAAAGCTGCGTATATCCTGTAAGTGCTCACCTTTGGTCTTAGTTGAAGGGTCCTGTTCCTGCACAGAGGGATCAACAAGTCTGTTCATACATTCTTCAATGGATGGATGAAAGTGCTTGTAATAGTCATTCCACCAAGTAATAAAATCTTGGGATACACCCAAGGTAGGGGTGAAAGGAGTGAAGTTGACACCAGACATTCGCAAATCATTTCTTCTCTGTATGCCATCAATGGTTTCTTGCTTCAAGTCGATGCAATCAAGGAGTATGTCTTCTTTCTTGTAAAAGAATGGGCCTGGAATGGATTACATGAAACCAATGTTGTTGGCAGAGGCATTGGGCAAACAGACAAAAGCAGCATTGTCTGTCGAACCAGGTAAACCTGCGGGGAATACTTGACGAGCGAGGAAACGGGTCCAGACTCTTGTACAATCTTTTGAAGTTGGATCAAAAGGGGCTGTGAACCAAGCAGGCCCATACTTTCTGCTAACAAAGGGTTGAAAACGGATACCTGGGGTACTTGCAGAAAGGGAATGAAAAAGGCTAAAGTAATACTTGAAGCTGTCAAGTTCATTGTCGAATGACTTGGGGACGCGATACATGCCTGGGGTGCCATAGGTGTCGATGTCAAGATTAGGTGGTGCCTTATTGACAGTGTGGCCGGGAAAGGTAGAATTTAACCATAACTGCATGAGCCACATTGGGCCTCCAATTCCACTTTTCTTTCCGCCTTCTTTCACCATGCCGTACAAGTTCGACATGCTAGAATAAAGGTTAGACAGAAGGAACGAGCCAAGGGCCCACCGTTTACCTTCGTGGAGAAGGTTTGCCAAATCAAGCAAGGTTTTTGACATTTGAACATTTTTGTTACACATAACAAAAGCGGATAGCCAGTGAAACAGGAAGGCTACATGTTCATCGTCAGAAACCTCAGGGTCACTTTGCATTCGATTCGAAACGTACTTCGAAAATGCAAGTGGTTCATTGCTGAAAACGTCAATGACGTTATCAGGCAAGGCAAGAGGGTGAATCATTTGGCCATCCGGTGGGAGGCCAGTGAGCGCAGTAACATCAAAGAGGGTTGGGCCCATCATTCCACAAGGGAAATGAAAATTGTTGGTAGTCTTGTTCCAAAAGAACACAGCAGCTCCCAACATTGCTGGGTCTAACCTAAATGTATGTTTGGAAAGTTGAATGAGGCTGTAAATACCTAATTTCTTCCAAATTTTACTTTTCTTAGCTTCGGCCCTAGTAAGCCAAGCGAATAACCGATTACTGAGTGGTGGAGTTCTGAAAAGCCTAGAGCTTTTTAAGAAATAATGAATATGCAAAGCAGGGGAAGCAGCAAGAATATCAGTTTGACCTTCTTTATTCAGGAATGAATCCCTAAAATCTTTAGGGAAGTTGGAAAGGGTCATTACTGGTCCTAAATAAGCCGCGGGGGGTTCCAAAATGTAAGAAGAGTCATTCGTATAGGGTATTATTACCTTAGATTTTTGCCACGAAATTGATGCATCAACATCAGGATTGCACCATGTTTTCCGAAGGGGCGTTGTAGTACCTTGAGTTGGGTTTGAAGAAGACACCATTGTGAAGTTGTTAAAGCTTTCAGAAAAAACTCAGAAGGGGAGAAAAATGTTTTGAATGGGTTTTACGGTTTACTTATAGCATAAGCTTGTCAGGTAAGCGTGCGAACGGAAGAGTAACCGCCTACTTTTGAAGTGATGATGGTCCGATTTTTTAGGGAAGTGGGAAGCGCAGACCTGTGATGGGACATTGCGGAAAGGTAACCGTCGCGCGTGGGGTTAAGCAAAATTCTGGGTCTCTCCGTATGCTGGCGTCGACAACTCAGAATTTGGGGGGCATATGTTGGGTGCCAAATTTCAAATTTGGGTTGATCGACAGAATGTTATGAATTCGACAAGTAAAGGCGTAAGAGACCAGAACAAGGGATGAAAATTGGCTAAGTTTGAGAGATCAAGTGATGGGACGGTTATTTGACGGAAAGCATGAAGCGTCGAAGATGTCAAAATGAGCATGGTCGAAACAGACTTAGTTATTAAGTAACGATCAATGTACAGCTCGACAGGAAGTGCTACTGTCGATTAGGTAGTTTTTAGCGAAAATTTAACTACCAACCCGTGTCCGTACACGTGTCAGGTTGGATATTAGGTAGTTTTTTCATATTTTTTCTATAAATAGTAGTTGGTACGATGTAATTGAGGTTGGATACATGATCTAATTCCTAATATCTCGACGGCTAAAGAAGATTAACGGAAAACGATCATTGTATGTCTTCCAAACTCTATCTTTCTGCATTTTAATCAATTTCAGTCTATTTGCAGTTCTTTGCATTTTCGTTTATATCATTTACATTCTAGTCAATTTGCATTTTCTTGCTTCGCATTTACATTCTTTAATTCTCTGTCATTTACTGTTTTCTGCACTTTTACTTCCAAAGCCATTTACATGTTTTCCTTTTTAATTCATGTTCTTTACGCTTCTGTCATTTAAATTCATGCATTTACATGTTTTCATTTAAATTCATGCCTTTTTAACAGCGTTTCTTAAATTCTGACAATTTACTTGTCTTCTTTTACATTTTTGCGTTAAATTCAATTGCATGTCGGGATTCAGTAATGCATGTCTCATGATTCTGCATTAGTGCATTCTTGTTTTAGATTTTTTCTTTAATTTGCTTATAAACCAAGTTATTGCCTTTGACACCAATCTTGTTTAGTTAAGTCCATATTGCCATTTCGACAACAACTTGTTTGTTAGTTGGAATTCTCATATCTGATTTGGCATAAGACACAACAATTAATGGCTCTGCTCAAGAATGTTCTGGCGATAACGTGTCGAGCAATTGACCGTTATTTTCAAAAACCGTTGTTTGCAAAACGAGATTACCACATAATTCGTCGATCTTGCAATCGTTTGAATTAATTATTTGTTACTTTACTGAATTTGGTAGAACTACACTTATAAACTAAATTTTCCAGTAAACACCAATGTCTTGATAATTTCTTGGATAGGTTTTGGGTTTGGTAAAGGTAGACCCTTTTATAATTATTGTGAGAAATGGATTTCATTATACGTTTGGGTTAAATGGAGGAACGATGATACGAGGAGACCTTAAGGCATTGGAATTTACGATGGTTAAGATGTGATGAGAGTAGAGAGAGATGAGCGAGAAGAGGAGAGAGAGGTGTGAGGGGAGAGAGAAACTCAAGAAAGCACGACTGAATCATGCCAGGGGACACAGAGGGGATTAGTGCTCGTAGGTTCGACTACAAGAGCTCTCGCTTGTGCTTAAATAATAACCATTTTTTGATGTGACGGCACAAAAACATAATGAGGTAGTGGGAGGCGCTCCGATATTTGACACTCAAAGATGGTGCCTTGTCATTGCAACAGGGGTTGTGATGGATAATTGGAGGCGACTGCACAGAGGACTGTTGGCGGAGCGCTCGGAGATGAAAGTTTTTGGGAGGTTCTCGGTTCTAGTTGGTTGCTGGTTGGCGCAGGAATAGGTAGTCGATACGTAGGTGAGATTGTTTGGGAAAGATAAAAAGATTGGGGCAGATGAATTAGTTAGAACGGAGAGATGATTGCAAGGCAATGGGGGTTGAATTGTGGTTATCGTTGATGAAGATTGTGGAATACAGGGTGGTTAATTAGCGGTGTGGTGAAGCTTGTTGTGGGAGGTGGTGGGGTTTAAAAAGGGGGGTTATTATGAACCAGTAATGAAGGTTGAAGTGAACACAATAATTGTTGGTGTTTCTAATATTTAAACTTTTTAATTAAAAATTTAAAATTTAATACACGAGTTAATCATACCTGTTAAATGATTTAATGATGAGTTTGCTCACTTTAATTACCCTTTAAAGTGAGAGGTGAAATAGAAGCCCCAATTTATAAAGTTAAGGAAGGAAAATTGGAGGCCACAATCGTAATTTCAAAGCCAAACATTATAGATTCAGTACATACTCAAAACACAATATGACACCATTAATCTACGATTGACACGTGATCTAGAAGGGTGTAATGTTATAACATCCATTCCATCTTTTCAAAATAAAAAATAGTTTAGCATAACAAATGGCCTCCCATAAGATATCAAACATACAAACGGACATGACAACAAGCCAGTCAGATGAAACAAAAAATCGGACATTAGCTATCCCTATATTTTATTACATTATCATGATTACAACCCGTTAATGATAAAATTTATAGATCCAAAGGTATAAAGGGGAACCTAAGCAATTAAAATAATTATGATTACGGAAAGAGTTTGTTTTGGAACGAATTTAGCCTCAATGGTCCAAAAGAGATGATGTATACACGGCCCAACCCAATAGCAAATGGTGATCCTATGCAACATCTTGGATATCGATCTAGATCATTGGATGTTCATTCAGCGGCTCCTCGTATCATGAGGAGGCTATTACTCCCCTGAACAACCCTTCCCACAAAGGCTTCCACTATGACCACTATAAATACAAATCTGTTCTGGACTGGGCCGAGGCCCAATCCGACGATTCACGCTTCAGGCTCATTTTCGCGTGCAGCTCCCTCCGTCTTGCCTCGAGACCATGTCGACGTGGCCGATCCAACGGCCAAAGATTCCACCCCACCATCACAGCCGGGTAACGATCCGACGGCGTTCTGATCCCACTAAGCGGTTATTCCTCAATAACCGTCCTCAACTCGTATAAAAGGAGGATCACCTCAAACGATCCAGGTAATCGTTCATTTCCACCTCTTCACTCACCTCTTACACACGCTGACTTGAGCGTCGGAGTGTTTGCAAGTACACCACCACCGCACGCCATCGTCGTCCGTCGCGAACGCCGTCGTGCTACTTCTCTCCGGTCGTCCTCTGAAGTTCTGTTCAGAACATTGGCGCCGTCTGTGGGAAATCGTTTCTGATTTCATCTTTCTTTGTCGAAGTTTTCCTTCGCCGATGATGATCGGATCGAGCGTCAAATCGTGACTCGCAGCTCCAACCGTGCGACGCAGATCTCGAACCACCAAATCCGGCCGATAGCCGGCGAACCACCTCACAATGAACCTATTAATTTCACCATTGAATATGAGAGACGGAGGAGTAACATTCCGCCTCAGGCTTCGAGCAGCCGCCAGATCGTCGCCGCTCAAACCGCTACAGAGCGAGACCGCCACCTTCCTCATCCATGAGTTCCGTGAATTCATTCGAGCTACGCCGAGCGATGCACGCCGTAATCAACGCCTTGATCGAATGGAGAATCGCCAGAAGGAAATCTCGTCGCGTTGCCACCTCGAAACAGAGTAAATCGAAGTTTCTCATTCTCCTCGTGAGATCGAAGGAATCTGAAAATCTCGGATCTGCTCATCACCGCCACCGCGGGCACAACTCCACACCGCTCTGTGCGCAATGCACACCGCCGTAACCGTTCTTTGGATCGTAGTCCACCTCGCCGCCACAGATCTGAGATCTGTTTGCTTCAAAGCGGAAGAAGAAATGAGAAAACACACCGCGGAAGAGTTTCTTCCAGAAGTCTTTCTTCTGAACCTGATATGCCACACTCTTCGTCGCGCCGTCGCCGCTCCCTGGCGCACGCCTCTCGTCGTGAAGGTGCGACCGCAAGTAGTGACACTCCTCCTATAAGAGCCGCCTCAGCCTCTAGGCGGCGAGTCAAATCTCCTGGGTGCACTTCTCATCGCCGTCGTGCATATTCTGTTTCTTCAACTCCTTCTCAGAGCGATGACACGGGTGACACGTGCGAGGCCTCTGGTCCTTTCACTTCCAAGATCATGAAATTCCCAATTCCGAAGCATCTTCAGAAACCACCCACTTTGGACTCATACGACGGAACCACCGACCCCGACGAGCATGTTGGTTGCTTTGATACTGTCATGGACTATCGAGGCGCCCAAGGGCCGGTGAAGTGTAGAATCTTTCCCCTCACTCTGAAGAAGGCAGCATTGTCTTGGTTCCAGACTCTTAAGAAAAGTTCCATTGGTTCGTGGACTGAGTTCGTCGACCAGTTTTCCGCGCATTTCACTGCGTCTAAAGTCCAACCCAAGTCGACAGTGGCACTAGCCGCAATTCAGCAGAAGAGAGATGAGTCTATCAGAGACTACGTCGAGCGTTTCAACAAAAAAATCCATTCTGGTAAAGAAATGCTATGACGAGATGAAGCTGTACTTGCTAGAGCAAGGCCTGATCGAAGGAAGTTTATTCAGCGTCGACATTGGTGTCGACAAACCGAAGACCCTGAACGAGTTCCTGAAGCGAGCTCAGAAATTTATGAATTACGAAGAAAAGTTGATGGCATCAAAAGCCGAAGGTAAAACCCAGGAGAAAGCTGGTGAACAACGCGAGGACAAGTCGCGTAGGGAGAAAGAAAGCCGTGGTCCAGCAAAGAGATATGACGAATACACCCCTTTGAACACTACACCCAAGCGCATACTGAATGAGTGCGCGAACACCGAATACCGTGATGCCGGAATCAAATTTCCCCAGAAAGGGAAAGAGAGGCCGAACGCTGATAAGTCGAAGTACTGCCACTTCCACAAGTGTGTAGGGCATGAGACCGATGAATGTTTTCACCTGAAGGACGTCATAGAACAACTGATCCAGAAGGGGAAGTTGACCGAATACGTGAAAGGAAAACCAAAATCCAGAGATAGAAGGTCTAGGTCTAGATCACCTCGACCTCAAAAGAAAGAATCAGCTTCTGTGACGCAGCACGAAGGAGCAACTCGTGCATCCGAGGAGCAATCTCGTCCTCCTCCAGTCGCCATGGTCATTTCCGGAGGGTTTTCCGATAAGGGAGGGGCGAGCATCAATTCAGCAAAACGGAAGTTGAGAGAAACGATGACCGTCTCTACTGTTTTTCCTTCATCAAGCAGGCACAAGGGAAGACCACCCCTAGCCTTTTCTGACGAAGACTTGGTGAATGGAAGGCCAAACTACTTGATTCCCCTGTTGGTCAAAGCCTATATGGCTAACTTTGATGTCAGAAGAATCTTGATAGACCAGGGGAGCTCGGCGGATATCATGTTCCACGAGTTGTTTAAAACCTTGAAACTGCCAGAAAAAGATCTCGTACCGTACCCGGGGTCTGATCTGACTGGTTTCAACGGTTTGAAAACAAAGCCGCTGGGCTATGTGGAATTGATGGTGACTTTTGGAGAACAACCAATCTCCAAAACTGTGAAGGTCCAATTTATCGTATTACCATGCAAGTCTGTTTACAACTGCATCGTCGGACGCCCGACGCTGGGTGAGCTCGGAGCTGTGACCTCGACAGTTCACCTGAAAATGCGCTTTCATGATGACGAAGACAAAGTCGTCACCATAGAAGCCGACTAAGAGGCTGCGAGGAGATGCTATCTCTTATCTTTGATGGCCGAAGAGCCAAGAGAGGAGAAGCAACCTCCGTCAACTAAGAAACCTGATCCTGCAAAGGCTGCTGCAGATGTCAATCTCACCGATTTCGACGCCAAGATTGAGCTCGAAGATGAAATACAGGAGAACGACCCCCTAGCCCACGAGCTCCAGCAAAAGATTAAACGACCAGTACCTGATGGAGAATTCATCCGAGTTCAGCTAGGAGAAGACCCTGGGAAGACAGTGAAGCTTGGTGCTGACCTCCTGAGCAGGTCGATTGCAATCGACAGAGTGCCTCAAGTCCAATGCACCTCTTCGCTTGGATCGCTGGCGACATGCCAGGTATCTCTCGACATTGCTTGCCACCAACTCGCTCTCGACCCCAAGGCTCATTTGGGTGGTTCGAGACGCCGTAAGCAAGCTCTGAAAAAGTCAAGCCGCCAAAGGCTGTTGAAGACCTGATTAAGGCTGAATTCATTAGGGAGGTCAAATATACTACTTGGCTTTCTAATGTTGTATTGGTTAAGAAATCTAATGGAAAGTGGCGCACGTGTGTTGATTACACCGATCTTAACAAGGCGTGTCCCAAAGACGCCTACCCCATCCCTAATATCGACAAACTTGTCGATAATTCCTCCGGTTTTCAATTATTGTCTTTCATGGATGCATACTCTGGTTACAACCAGATTCTGATGCACCCTGCTGATCAAGAAAAAACCGCGTTCATGACGGACAAAGGCAATTACTGTTATAACGTAATGCCTTTTGGCCTCAAGAACGCTGGAGCGACATATCAGCGCATGATGAATAAAGTCTTTACCAACCAGATCGGTAGAATGCTGGAGGTATATATGGATGATATGATAGTAAAAACAACGAAAGAAGTCGACCACGTCGTCGATCGTAGAGAAGTCTTTCTTTGAAATGCGAAGACATAATATGAGGCTCAATCCCGAAAAGTGCACTTTCGGAGTACGAGCTGGGAAATTTCTAGGTTTTTACCTAACTGAGAGGGGAATTGAGGCCAACCCCGACAAATGTCATGCTGTCACAAAGATGCAGTAGCCATCATCAAAGAAAAACATTCAGCAGCTCACTGGAATGCTCGCCTCCCTGACGAGGTTTATCTCAAAGTCTGCAGAACATGCATTGCCTTTCTTCCGCTTGCTCAAGAAGGAAATTCAGTTCGAATGGTCCCCCGAATGCGAAGAAGCCTTAACACAGGTAAAACGCATCTGCCTCAATCGCCGATCTTGACGAGACCGTCCTCGTGGGAGGTCCTTTATCTCTACTTGGCAAAGGTCGAACGAAGCTCGAGTGCCGCCCCTATTCGCGAAATGATGAGGCCGAAACCGGCCTACTTTGTAAGCAAAGCACTTCAAGGCCCGTGAGTGAGATACCAGAAAATCGAGAAAGTCGCGCTCGCGCTGATAGTCGCAGCTCGACGCTTGAGATAATACTTCTTGGCACATCCCATAGTGGTTCGAACTGACCAACCAATCAAACAGATCCTACACAGGCCTGACCTGGCAGGGCGTATGATCAAGTGGTCGGTTGAGTTGTTCGAATTCGGAGTTACTTTCGAGGCGAGACAAGCTATCAAAGCCCAGTGCTTGGCAGATTTCATTGCCGAGATGACTCCTGGGGCTACAGAACCTTGTTCCAGATGGACGGTCCATGTCGACGGATCCTCGAACTCCAAGGGCAGTGGCGTTGGGTTGTTGCTCGAGAACGACGACGGACTGATCGTCGAGTTTTCATTGGGATTCTCCTTTCCCACCTCCAACAACTAGGCAGAGTACGAAGCATGCTTAGCTGGCCTCACACTGGCTCGAGACTTCGGTGCTGAAGAGGTAAAACTTCAGGCGATTCTCAGCTAGTTGTATCCCAGATTAGTGGAGAATACCAGGCTAAAGATCCACTTCTTCAAAAATACCTCGCCCTGGTTAAGAAGAAAATGAGCGATTTCTCCTCAGTTGAGATCGTACACGTTCCGAGAGAACAAAACGCCAGAGCTGACATTCGCCCAAGCTTGCGGCCACGAAGCTCTGAGAACAACAGATCGGTGATACAAGAAACGCTGGCCAAGCCTAGCATTACTTCAGTGGTTGATACCACTTATGACGAAGCATTGAGAAAACTTCCGAAATTCTGCTTTGCAATTTCCCAGGCAAGTGTCGATGATTTGCCCGGTGAGCCTGACAGTTGGATGACACCGATTCAAGAGTTTATTCAACTTGGCCAACTCCCTGATGATGGGAAGGAGGCCGCCAAAATCCGAAATAAAGCATCTTCGTACTCCATGATCGATGGTATCTTATACCGAAGAGGGTTTTCCACCCCCTGTTGAAATGCCTCGACGATACCCGAGCGCAATATGCACTTGCTGAAGTGCATGAAGGCATATGTGGGAAACACCTTGGAGGACATTCCTTGGCAAAGAAAATCCTCCGCGCAGGATATTATTGGCCAACTCTGAACGCAGACGCGAGATCGTTCGTGAGGAAATGTGACAAATGCCAGAGACATGGCGATCTACACTTGGCTCCTCCTACAGAGTTAACATCCCTGACATCGCCATGGCCCTTCGCCTGGTGGGGGATTGATATACTTGGTCCTTTTCCAATGGCTCCCGGACAGGTGAAGTACCTGGCCGTCGCAGTGGATTACTTTACCAAGTGGGTTGAGGCAGAGCCCCTGTCAAAGATAACTGCAAAGAACTTGATTAAGTTCTTCAAAAGATGTATTCTGACAAGGTTCGGGATTCCCAAGGTGGTCGTCACTGACAACGGAACACAATTCGCAGATCGCGGATTCCGAAAGACCTTGGAAGACCTCAACATCAAACAGCACTTCACCTCTGTAGAACATCCCCAGACAAACGGACAAGCCGAGGCCGTAAACAGGGTTATTTTACGAGGTTTGAAACGAAGATTAGATGAGGCCAAGGGCAACTGGGCAGAAGAACTTCCCCGAGTGCTCTGGGCGTATCGGACTACTCCACATTCAACGACAGGAGAATCCCCTTCGCCTCACATACGGATCGAGGCCGTTATTCCTGTCGAGATTGGGGAACTTAGTTGGAGAACTTCGCATCCCCAGAGTAGCATTGACAACTGTCAGAGCCTACGAGAAGAACTCGACCTCCTTGACGAATGCAGAGAGCTTGCAGCACTCAGCGAGGTCGCAGTGAAACAGAAAATCGCAGCAAGATACAACTGAAGTGTTGTGCCCAGGGAATTCATGCTTGGGGATCTCGTTCTTCGACGAGCTGATGTTGGCCTGAAGAACGCCCCACAAGGGAAACTTGCACCCAATAGGGAAGGCCCGTACAGAATCGTCGTAAAGACTGGTACCGGCTACACCCTCGAGACACTACAAGGACAGCAAATTCCAAGAACTTGGAACGCAGCAAAGATGAAGAAGTATTATAGTTGAAAACAAATGTATCTGAAACATACAAATGTGAAGCAATAAAGTATGGTTGAAGAAATACGCAACCAGCATTTACTCATTTACTGTCACCCAAAGCATTGTGCCTTGCACAAGCACCTGTGATCGAGCATCGTGCCGAGACTGCGTGCACGAGCTCGTGATAAAGCCTTGTGCCTTGCACAAGCACCTGTGATCGAGCCTCGTGCCGAGACCGCGTGCACGAGCTCGTGATAAAGCCTTGTGCCTTGCACAAGCACCTGTGATCGAGCCTCGTGCCGAGACCGCGTGCACGAGCTCGTGATAAAGCCTTGTGCCTTGCACAAGCACCTGTGATCGAGCCTCGTGTCGAGAACGCGAGCACGACCTCGTGATAAAGCCTTGTGCCTTGCACAAGCACATCAAGCCTCGTGTCGAGAACGCGAGCACGACCTCGTGACAAAGCCTTGTGCCTTGCACAAGCACATCAAGCCTCGTGTCGAGAACTGCCTCAGCAGAGGTGGAACACGAAGGCCCCGAACGAATGACAAGTAAGCTAAAGAAGTATGATTCTCTTGAACAAAAAGAAATTATCATTACGAACAAATTATTCTTTACAAGTTACAAAGAAAAAGCAGAACAAAACCCTAAGACTTGGGAGGTACAGCCGCCCCCGAAGTCGACAGAACTGCCTCAACAGAGGTGGAAGGAGGAGGAGGAACATCAGAAGCCTGAGGAATGACCGTTTCCGAAGACGGACCGGGCCCACTGAGGAGAACCTCTTTGGTCTCAGCATCCACTAGCTTGTCGCCCTCGACGACAGCATCGGGGTTCATTCCTGCAGTGTTGAATACAAGACCAGGATTAAGAAATCGAATCTGAGCAACAGCGTTGGTGAACAAATCGTCTCCAGCCTTCAAGAACATCTCCACAATCGATTTCTTCTCCTCCTCCAACTTTGTAACTTTCTCAGTCAGCAAAGGGAGCTGTTGATTGTCTTTAGTAAGGAGCTCGACCTCCGAGCTCAACCCTTCAACCTTGCGTTGATACTCGAGAGCCTTCAGCTTCATACTTTCTTCCAATTTCTGGAAGTCCTGAATCTTTTGTGAGAGCTGGGCACGCTCCTCGGCCAACTTATTCTTCTCAGAGGAGAGAGTCTTGACCTGCTCAGACAGCCTTGTCACTTCGCCTTTGACATTGAGGGTCTCCGTCTGGGCTGACTTCAATTGATTTTCGAGAGATTTGATCTTCGTCTCAAAAGACCAAATCTTCTCGTCAGACTTAGACTTACTTTTGCGAAGTGTGGCGAGCTCAGCCTCCATTTGCTCGAACTTCGACGTATTCTAGCGAGTGTTGGCAAGCTCGACTTCCAGATGTATGTTCTTCTCGAACATCCACTTTGAGATCACCACGTGACGCATCATGGATGTCAGGGTCTCATAAAATTTGTCCGCTTTGACGCTCTCTGAGAGCTCGTTGAAGAAAGCTTCATCAGAGGGTGGAACCAATCTGCTGACTTGGTCCGCATCCAACACTTGGGTACTGGACCATACTGGTGGAACCTTGCCAGGAGACTCCACGACCTCCTTACCCTTGCTCGGTTTCCCACCCGCTTTGATTGTCAGCGAGGGAGCCGATGTCTCGGGCGGAGGAGGAGGCTTCCTCGATTTCTTAGCAGCAGGTTCTTCTTGGATTTGAACTGAAGGTCGCTTACTCCCCTGAGAAGCTCCTTCAACTTCCTTGGTGGTTTGGATCTTGGCGGGGACTCCTTGAGCCCGACTCGACGCGACCTCAGGGCCGACACCCTGAACAGGGGAAGCCGGAGGAGGAGTTTGAATAGGGGCAGACTGGCTCGAACCCTCTCCGACTACCGGAGAAGGAGCCTTCTCTGCTTGCATCTTTTTCCTCATGCTCGACAGGAATGCAGAGGTGGCCATCGAATCTGCAAGAAAACAATGAGTTAGAACGATAAAAGGGAACTGAAATCGAGTAAATTCTCGTGCAAAGTTACCTAAACACGCGTTGGCAGTCTCTTGAGAATTGCATTTGAGAAGACGCCGAGTGTAGACGTAGCCCATTTCAATGACTAGTTCCCCCTTTTTATTCGTATACTGCCGTTTTTTGAGTCCGGCCACAAGTTTACGAATTTGCCTGAGACTGTAGTGAGCATTGTCCTCGAGATCCTCAACTTTAAACGAGAATCCACTCTTCTCATATTGGAAATGCTTGTCGTTCCAGCACAATGGGAATCTCTCGTGCCAGTCGGTTACTACCTGCCCCTTTTCGTCGAGTGCTTCCACCGCACACGGCGTTCTCCGTGAGCAAATTAACTGATGGCCTCAACAAGGAAATACCTCGACTTGAATCCGCGATGAGACTCCGCGAACAGCTCGAACACTTTCCCATTTTGCTTCAAGGAGACCCATCCTTGACGTTTCTGGGGGTCAGCGTTCGTCCACAACGGAGAGAAGATCGCGAAAAAGGTTTCGAGGAGGAGGTCGACACCAAGATAAGCACACACAATTTGAAAACCCCTGATAAACGCCCACGCGTTTGGATGAAGTTGTGAGGGGGCAAGCTCAGATCTTTGCAAAAGCGAGACTTGAATCCGAAAAGGGCAACCGGAAACCCATTTCTTTGAAAAGAACCTCATACATAAACATCACTATCAGGTCCGATTGCGAACAAATTCGATCATCGATGCGAGGACGACGTATTTTCCAGTTCTCGAACTTGCGGACTCCATCCGCGATGTCCATGGAATCCAACATTAAAGAAAAATTCTCTGACGATGAGAAAACAGAACGAGTGCCAAGAGCATCCAATGCCACCCATTGGAAATCATCTGCAGTTGGAGGCATGATGAGGTCGTCCCTCTGAAGTAATTTCTTCCCCATCTTCGACCTCGACAAAGCACTCTCATGGAAAAAAGGTCGATGTTTATCTATCTCTACTAACCACCTTTCTACCTCCCTCTCCGTGAAGGCCCGTCCGAACGTCTTCTCTAAGTTTACAGAAAGATTTTCGAGTTCGACTGGGTCTACAGGGGACACTTTCTTACCTTCATAATCTCCTACGAAGAGCCCTGGGAAATAGACTACAGGGGAAGAACTTTCCTCACCAGAATTCACCGAAACGACACTACCATCCGGTGATGAGAAACCGTTTCCGGCATCACCGTCATTTGGTCCCCCAGAAGGGCCATTCGAGGAAGACAAACTAGAAAAACCAGATATGGAAGAAGACGAGGAGGAATCCCGCGAAATAGCCCTAATATTGCTACCCATTCTGGAAACTACGAAAGCGGAAACAGATAAGAAGGGAGGGAATTTACCTGAAACAATGAAATTTGCGAAGGAATTCCCTGCGAATGAAACGCGAACAACCACGAACGTTCAGAAACGAACCACCGGAGAAAATCAACCAACCAGACACTCGAAGATCGCCGGAGAAGGAAGAGGAAAGAGGACAAACACTTCTCAAGAATTGGGAAAGATATTACAGAAACGAAGGAAACAAAAGGGAAGGGCGCAATGAATATTTATAGCCCTAGCTCTGGTTGGAGCGACGTGACCTTTCCTCTTCCCCGCCGTCGATCTGATCCGGGTGATGTGACATTCCCTCTCCCCATGTCGTTGATCAACGACACGTTGCACTCTTACTAAAGAAGCAATCATCACGCCTCGAAACAATGCGTCTCCCCGAATCCCAAAGGCGGCTGACGGAACATTTTTGAAATTTGAAATTAACCCTCACGCACCTAGGGTTCGAGAACATTTCAACTCTCTTTTCGCAAAGCAGCCGACGACATTTGCACTTCCTTACGAACAAGGACGTCAAACGTCGACATCAACGAACCTCGACAACAAGTCACCACCTCGACATTCGAGCTAGCGACTTGGGGGCAATCAGTTATGGGTGGTGAGGCCCAATCCGATGATTCACGCCAGGCCCATTTCGCGTTCAGCTCCTCCGCCTTGCCTCGAGACCATGTCGACGTGGCGATCCAACGGCCTCAAAGATTCCACCCCACCATCACAGTCGACAACGATCCGACGGCGTTCTGATCCCACGAAAGAGGTTATTCCTCAATAACCGTCCTCAACTCGTATAAAAGGAGGATCACCTCAAACGATCCAGGTAATCGTTCATTTCCACCTCTTCACTCACCTCTTACACACGCTGACTTGAGCGTCGGAGTGTTTGCAGGTACACCACCACCGCACGCCATCGCCGTCCGTCGCGAACGCCGCCGTGCTGCTTCTCTCCGGTCGTCCTCTGAAGTTCTGTTCAGAACAAAACTAATAACAGTCGATCAACGCATTATTAATTAATCCATTATCATCAACAATATTTTTCATATTCCAAATAATTCCAAGTTCCAATTAAATCCAACATGATTCAGGAAAACAATACCAATTATAATACCACACAGGGCCGAGAACATGCTACAGCATTTCAGACAGCATATAATAATTCAATATGCTACAACATGTTACAGCATTTCAGACAACACATAGTAACACTACAAGTACTACCACACAATCAATCAAACAATCAAACTAAACAACACACAAGGCGAAAAGCCCAAACTCATTTTGTAAGAATTTCCCTTACCTTGGGCGCTTTAACAATCCAAGCAAGGTAATTCCAAACTATCGTCAGGTCAAACCTTGCGCGAATCTTAAGCATGAACCTTAACAACACAATTTCAATTTGATTAAAACCAAAGCTCAAGTCTAATGCCCCTAGGGCAGCCACCGGTTTAGGGTTCCCTAAAACTAGGAATTACTCAACTTAATCCCTAATAGGTTCTATCTAGCTATATGCCATGAAACATATTCAAATCATGCAAGTTTTGAAACTTTTACAAACACTATACACTTAGAAAAATACCTAAACCAAAATTTACCACTTTAAATAGTGTTTTACCACTTTGAATAGTATTTTTCCAACTTTGAACAACTTTTTAAAACACCTAAACATGCCACAAAAACTTGGAAATAATTTTATTATTGTTTTGAAACAATTCTTAAGACATATTACAATTCTTTTTCCAAAAATTAAACCTTTATGAAAGACTTTGCTAAATCAAATCACTACCCAATTTTCAAAACATTTTTAAGGTTGAAATCAAACTAAAATCAATCCCTAAAAGTCATTATAGGTTACGACTTAGAACAACAAAAACCAACTCAAGATTTTGAACCATTTTTCAAAGCTTTGAACATAACAATCTTTATAGATTTAAAGTCCTAACCAAAAACTAACTCCCAAATCACTTTGATAACTTTAAAACAAATTAAGACATCATGAAAAACACATAATATGCCACTATTTTCAGCCCTAAAAATTTACCAAATTAATTTCTCAAAACTTTGTTAAACATGCTTATAAGACTAGATCTAAGTGTATAAGGCTAAAACCCCTAAAGATCCAACTCTAAAACAACTAAAACAAACCAAAACTAATAATTTGAAACAAGCCTTGGTTCGGGCTCAACAAAATCTAGGGGTTCCACCATTTTTAAAACCACAAAACTCAATCACAAAGGGAATGATAGATCTAGGAAGTATTTAGCTTAAACATCAAGATCTAAACAATTTCTAAACAAAACAACTCTAAAATCATGAAAAACTCTATCATGACAGCCAAGAGAAGGAAGAAAGGGATTAGGATCCTTACCCACAAAGAGGATGATGATATATGAAGATTTAAGAAGAAAGAATCAAGGATTAAGAACTAAAACTCCAAGTTTCTCTCACTAGAACCTCACTTTCTCTCACTAGATTTTTATCCCACTTAAGCAACAATGGAAAAAATATGCAGGCTGGTCTCTTATTTATAGAGATCTTGAGGGACAAGGAAGGAAATAGAAATTGTTCACTTAGCTAGGAATTAACTAAATTAGTTAGGTTTTAACAATACTAACTACCCACAATTTACTTAATAATCAAAATGCTACACTTGTCATGGAATGCACATGGTTCGGCCGCCTTAGCACATGTGCAGCTGCCATACATCTCCCTTGGTCATATATCTCCCTTAATCACAATTTTGCTTGATCCTATCTTAAGCTTAGTCGCTGATCTTATCTGAAACTAACTTATCCTCCAAGCTTTAAATCTTAGCCACACACTTGTCAAGGAAGGTTCTAAGGATGAGATTCATCTACCCTAGCTGCTAGATTCATCTCCCCTCAGCCAAAATATCAAGATATTTTGTTTCGCCGTGTTCTTACTCAATCGGGTGTGCGGCGTTTTGCTTCTATTAGAGTTTTTGTACCTAAAAACCCCAAAATAAATCTAATAAATTTCTATATAATTAAAAATTATTAATCACTCAAAATGTTCAGAAAAATACTAGAAGTATTTCTATGTATATCATTTTCTCGATTTACGAGCTCAAACATCACCATTAGGCAATTTTAGGCGTAGAAAACACTCTAAATATTTTCTGATGCCCAAAAATTTCAAAACAAATTCTAATAAATCATAAATATTGGAAAATTCTAAAATCTCAAATTTTATAAAATTTGATTACGGTTGGGCAGGTTTCAGTCAAAAACTCGTCTTATAGCTCAAATTCAGCGTTTTACGGCAGAATTCAAACATTGAAATAAAAACCCTAAATTAGTAATAAATACTAATCCCTATTATTCCTATCAAATAGAATAAATCTCAACAATAAAATTATCCATAAAAAATTATTAACAGAGAAGTCGTATTAAATACCACAGAAAACAGTCAATTAGTATTTAACTAAATATCAAAAATTCAAACTGTGACTTAAAAATATTTGTTAAGTCCTAAAAATTGTTTCACCTTCAATAAAATAATTTTCATAAAAATTGGGGTGTTACAATGTATATGGGTTGGGTGATGGAGGTGTGTAGCCACGTCAGAAAATGAGGTTTGGGGATGGAATTGGAACGGTGGTGGAGGTGGAGTAATTACTCTATTCTCTGTCTCTGAATTTCTACATTCTCTTGCCTAATTCAACATCACCTCTCCATACTCAACTTCATATTTTGTTATAGGCACATTTCCTTTCATATGTTCTTCATTTTATTTTTTTATCTTTTATTTTTTTGGTTCTCTTTACAATTCCTTTGTTACTTGAGTAAATTTATTTTGCTCCATGTTTCATATATGGGCACCGTGTGTTTGGTCATTTGCCTATATGAGTTAATAGAGGGTTACACGCTGAAGTTAGCTTTGATTTTGTTTGTGACAACTGCAACAGTTGAAAGAAATTTCTCTACAATGAATTTTGGGAATAATCAAATGCGCAACCCCATAGGAGATGAATTGTTAAATAACTGTTTGGTCACATACATAGAGAAATATATTTTTGATAGTGTTGAAAATATAAAAAAAAATACAACAATTTCAAAATATGAAGACACATAGAAAATACTTATAATTTGTAGATGTTGATGTGTCTTCAATTTTTTGGGTATATAATGTTATAGTGTCTGTCGTCTCCAATTTTTTGATTTACTATAATGATTAAGTATTTATGTATTTTTTATATAAATATTTATAGTATATAATTTTGCCCCCACTTACCAAATTTTCCTAGATCCGTCCCTGAGCATTGGAGGTGATTCTAGTGTACTACAAGTTATTGGACTATCATTGCAATCCATTGCCCATGTTTTTCCCGCAAGTTCTGAATCATGAATTTCTATCTCTCTACCGGGTCCTTTGCGATTTCATTCTTCAAAGCAAGGTTATCAAAACCGGACCGGACACTGAACCGGTGTAGGTACTGGTTCAAGGTTCAAAGGTCAGACCGGGGTCGAACCGGGGTTGGACCGGAAATGAATTAAATTATATTTTCAAAATTTTTAATATAACATATAAAGCACTAATAAACAAAAAATAACATAATATTTATAACATCACGATATAAAAAATTAAACTCCGCTTAAAATGTTATAAGTCAACATATAACATGTAAAAATTACATATTAAACTAAAACAAATATGTTATAATAACATTATAATATTCAATAATCACAAATATTGTAATGTAAGTACTCTCATAATAATATTAATATATAAATTAATTTTAAATTTTATTATAATATTTAATTTAATCCATCAACATGAAAAAAATGGATAAAAAAATCTCTTATGTGTCAAAAATAATGTCATTTACCATTTTAAAAAAAATAAAAAATAAAAAATTAATTTTTTTAAGAACCGGCCGGTTCCCGGTTTTGGCCGGTTTTTTCGCGGTTTTCCCGATTTTGGCCGGTTTTCCGGTTTTTAGGCCGGTTCTTATACAGTCCGGTTTTCAGGTTCAAACGGACCGGACAGGGGTCCGGTTCCCGGTTCAACCGGTCGGACCGGCCGGTCCGGTCCGGTTTTAACAACTATGCTTCAAAGCATATGCCAACTCGAAAAAAATTCTGCTGCAACATTTGGCATTATTAGGGTTAGGTTTTAATGATTTGAAGTGCTTTAACTATTCCATGATAATTTTCATTGTTTTATGATAATGATCATAATGTTGATCGGGATTAATTTTGCAATCATTAGGAGTACAAAATGAATCCGATGGTTGTGATCTATCTATGTGGAAAAGAATTTCAATCTCAGTTAAATGATCTAGCATTAAGTAGTGCTTAGTAGCCTTACTCAATTTATTATTTCTTGAGTGGGTGTTATAGGTTTTTTGTTCTTTGACATAGAATGTTTTAAGGTGACTATTGATTTAGTTTCTATTTGCATCGATGTGAAGATCTACAGTTAAGTACTCCTTGTATATTAAGAACTCATAACGTATGTTCCATTAGGAGTAATGACATTTTTTTTTAGATACTGATGGAGTTATGACAAAGGAAATAACACTTCTCCCGGGCCCGCTCTCTTTTGTCACCTTTGGGACATAAGTGCAGGTTGTACTTAATGTTCTCAAGAAATTCGTTATCCCACTTAATGAATTATGGTGACATGTGTAATGCAAAATTATCACCCTATGGATGCATACTTTAGTTAATGTTACATTGCAAAAGGCAACTAATAAACAGAAAGACTTGAATGAATATAATTAGCAACATGGATAGTCAAATGACCTGTCATAACTTGAGCCAGTCAACGGTATAGTCACCACTCACCATCTGCAAATTGTAACGAAGGTTAACAGGTTGGTGTAATATCAGGGTGGACTTTTCTATTTGTTGGTATAGATCAATTCAACCATTATGGTGAATAATAAATCTGGCTTCATAATATTTTACAAATTGCAAATTTTGGATGGATTCTAAATTGTTTTGTGACAGATTACAAGGCCCATAGTCGGCTTGATAACAAAAAATTGTACATTTTGTGGGCTGTTAAGAAAAGGACGAGTAAACAACATTTCGTATGTTCGCCTTTGGATTTTGAAGATTTTACCAATTTCATTCTTCTAAAACATGCCAATTGAATAGCGAACTGAAGGAAGAACACATATTCGATAATTTGTTATAAATATTTTTACAAATAATCTTTTATTATCTATAAATCCTAATGTCCATGCACACAACCTTTTGCCCGCGAAAATTCCCGCCTCATTTTTTACGTAACATTTGCCGTACAAAATGTGCAGGAGACTGAACAATCCAACTTATTTCTATTGCACCGCTGGCCATTTAATTCACATTCAATGTTCACCTACCACCTATTAATGACCATTTAAGAGAGGCAAAAAAAACGCGTAAAAGGGCAAGCTGATACACGGTTCAAATTTCGAATTTTTGGTGATTCAGAACCTTCGATGCCCCTCTCTTTCCCAACCCATCTGCGATTGCAAGCTTTTCTTTCTTCCTCCAGAAAGTTTCTTCTCTACGAGCTCCGTACCCTTCTTCTCTGTGAACTCCGTAACCATATTTTCCTCTGCAGTTTCATCGTTCGCTGTGAGAGAGCTGTGCAACCGATTTCCTCCTTTTGGATTCTTGAATCGCTGATTATTTGCGATTTCTTTCCTTTTCCCTTGAAATCATTCTCAGATTTCACATATTTTCTCAGTTTTCTTGCTTGCGACACCCATTCGTATGAACCCTAACCATGGTGACTTCTTCTGAACGCGTACAACCGCTCCACCAAAGCCGCCTCAACCCGAGCCATCGGAACCCCCGGACGCTAGCCTCCATGCGACGGTCACTGGGACCATCTCACCAGAGCCGCAACAACCCGTCGCCAAATCTCCTTGCCGAGCACCTTCCCTGTTACTGTTTTTTGAGCCTCGATGCGTAGATACTCGATCCCTTTCTCTGCTAATATTCTCTCATTCTCCCTGAATAAAATTGTCTTAGAAGCCCTAGAGGTTGCAAGGTAGCCCCGCACTATTATGGCCCTTTCCAAGTCTTGGAAAAAAATTGGCGAAGTAGCATATAAGCTTCTACTGCCCGAGTCAGCATCTGTGCATCTCGTATTTCATATGTCGTTGCTTAAAAAGGCCATGGGGACTACCAGGTGGAAGATGAGCTTCCTATTGAGCCGAAGGGGAATTCCAGTTACTCCCAGGAACCCACTTGCAGTGCTGGCTATGCATATAATAGCCAAAGGTAGGGACTAAGTTCGTCAGATTTTAGTCCAATGGAAAGGAGAGGCTATGGAAGATGCTACATGGGAGGAGGAATTCAACATACGCAGTCAATTTCCAGGATTCAGACTTAAGGGCAAGGCTGTGTTTCAAAAGGATGGCAATGATAGGAACTCAATTAATGGTGAGAGAGTACTGATCCAGTGGACCCGATGTCATCCAGACCCATGGTGTAGAGGGTTTATGCTAGGAGAAATAAGAGGGCGTAAGGAGTAGATGATAATGAGGTGGTAGAGAGAGAATGATGAGGTCAGTAGTGTGACTTGTGCATGAAGGTGAGTGAGAGGAGTATAAGTGATTTTCTGTTATAAGAAAAAGAAAGGAGAGAGGAGAGGGTATCGAATATTCCTAGTGAGTTATGAGCGGAGAATTGTCCACTCTGTAGGAGTTGTGCTCTGGTCAGGAGGAATTCCCACATTCCCTCTGTATTCAGTCTTCTCCATGCAATAAAATAGTACTTTAGTGATTCATTGATTTCCTTTTCTCTCTAAATATTCTGTATGTTGTCTCGTTCTCTATCAAAACTATGTCCATGTTTCATTATTCCCTTTTGTTCACTACATGAAACTAGTCCTTTAAGACTTTCTTAAATCAATGATACTGTTAAGTAATTTTGCAACTAAAATTTTTAGGCATTTTATTTAGTTAAATGAAGGTTGCTTTAAGTGAACATTGGAATGAAGATAGAGTCCTAATAAGATACTATACAAGTGAGAGTGTCCCAGAAGGGTTTTAACTTGTCAATCAAGTTTTTACGTAACTAGTTGAGAGACCCGTGCTAAGCACATGTTTGATAAAATTAAATTTTATATTAGAATGATTCATTTTGTTAAATCTAAAACTTTAATGGATGAAATTTTGTTTATTGGTGTTAATGTATAATTAATTAGAAACACGACTATTGTGAAATACTTAACGACATATCAAATAATGTTAGATTATTATGAAAATTTATTTATAAATATGATTTGTATGATAATAACTTTCAAACTAACAGTTGGGTTAACAACCATCGCATTTTATTTAAAGTTATTAAATAATGTGACGGTGTTCAATTATTATATTGATGTAATTTGATCTCTACTTTTGTAATATTGTAATTATTATATTTTGACATAAATTTTGGCTTTATGTTTTGCTATTTTATTTGTTTTAAATACACAGTGTTCTTTAATGACTATATTCGTTTAAAATCTTTATATATAAAAGTTGTTGCTAATATGAAGGAATAAAAATTTCGCCAAAATATTCAGCCTAAAATAGGGGCTGAGTTGTCATTTTGCACCACCCCTAATTTCTTTCTCTCCTTTTTTTAATTTTCTATGTCTCATTTAATTCAAATTTATTCTCTCTTTCTATAACTTAGAGCTGTTGCTAATCTATAAGAATCAAAATTCCTCCTAAATGGTATTTTTTTACAGCATATATAAATAGTATTTGAATCAATCTCATTTAATAGTTGATAATTGGTCATATAAACCTAATAAATGACAATAGCATTTATGGAAAGATAATTTCGAATTTTTTTTATATGAATTCATAAAAATTGTATCTAAATCAATTACATAATTTAGTCTACATTCAAATGATAACTCTAAAATTGAATTCCCAAATGCAATCACCCCATTGGGATGCATGATTTGCGGCCGATATCGCTGTGTAATATTGCATACAAAATTCTGGCCAAAACCCTTGCGAATAGATTGAGCAAAGTGATTGATAAGTGTATCTCAGAGGAGCAGTCTGCATTTGCTAGCGGTCGATCAATAGTTGATAATTCTCTCATTGCTACGGAAGTGATTCACTACCTCAAGTGCAAGCAGAAGGGTCATAAGGGTGATACTGCTCTTAAGCTTGATATGAGCAAGGCCTATGACCGTGTTTGCTGGGATTATCTTGAAGCCATCATGTTGAAGCTTGGTTTTGATCCGCAGTGGGTGTAGTGGACTCTTATGTGTGTTTTATCAATTAATTATTCAATTATAGTCAACCATGATGATGTAGGTCCGATTGCCGCAGGGCGTGGTTTGCGCCAAGGGGATCCCTTGTCCCCGTTTCTTTACATCATTTGTGCTTAAGGGTTATCTTGTCTCCTAAAGGATGCCTCGGCCAAGGGCATGTTCATGGTGTTCATATTTGCCACCAAGCACCTATTATCTCTCATTTAGTCTTCGCAAATGACTCTTTTATTTTTATGCGAGCTAATGAGCAAGAAGCTTCGGCTATTAAAAGGATCCTCTTGAGTTACGAGAATGCCTCTGGTCAGTCGATCGATCTCCTCAAGTCTGAAATTCTTTTCTCTCGTAATGTCCCTCCGGAGCAACACATGATCATTTCAGATTTGATCTTTGGGGGTTGGAAAGTACCTTGGGCTTCCATCTTTGGTTGGTCGTAGTAAGAAGGAGGCGTTTAATTTCATCAAAGATAGGATTTGGAAGCGCATCAGCTCGTGGAAAGGGAAGACTCTTTCAATGGCGGAAAGGGAGGTCCTTATCAAGTCTGTTGCACAAGCTATTCCCACATACTGCATGTCTATGTACTTAATCCCTCCCTCGCTAGGAGACCAAATCCAAAAAATGCTTAATTCTTTTTGGTGGGGGTCGAACAAGTCAGACACAAAAGTTATTCGCTGGATGGATTGGGATAAGCTTTCTGAAGTCCATCGCGTTTGGCCACTGCAAGCAGCTTTGTAGTTGTGGTGCGTAGATTTGTTGCCGCCATAAGCGGCCTTCACCATCTACCGCCTTACATGGTCATTGTTGGCCATCTTCCTTTTCTTCCTCCCTTCTTTCTTATTCTCCTCTTTCTGTCTTTCACTCTCAACAAAAAATTTCCCTTCACCTTTATTTGTTGCGCTGTGGAAAACTCGGGAGGTGTTTCCCATTTTCAATTTAGAATTATTGCAACATAGTTCTGGGTTGCTCATGAATCTCAATGTGTTTGGAAACCATGAATCGATTCATACAATCCATGAATCAATTCACATTGTGTATTTTGTGCAAATACTTCACTCTGCACTACTATCACGGGTTATAAGACCCTTGGGGTGCATTTATACTTTGTTTTTATCATCCCATTCATTAATCTAAGCATCTCTTGTGACTTAAAATCATCACCTAAAGCTTTTTCATCCAAACCTGAATTAGACCTCATTGTACAACCTAGAGATGTCAATATCATTCATCATTCTCCTACTCACACAACCATACAAATTACATGTCAGTTAATCCTATAATTCATTAGCCAACTCCTATTTATAAGGCTTACTATTTAACTGCCTATCCCTATTGCACTAACACGTACAAACTAGAAAATATAACTTCTTATGCAAACGTTCGCCATTTGTCTCACGTTTGAGTTTATCAATTGCTTTAAATAATTACTACTTTCATTCGCCTTAACACGCATAACTCCCCTTCGATCTTGGTGTAAGGGGTGGGCGCCGGTCGGTTTTGGTCGGTTTCAGACCGAAAAAGACCAATCCGATGAAAACCACGGTGTCTAAAACTAAGGCCATTTCCGTCCGCCTGGACCTTCGGTTTGGCCCGGTGACGGATTGCTCGGGTGTCGGTTTTGATGGGTGGGTTGGCACGGGTTTGGATAAAATAAAAAGATACAAGATACGTACACCAATCCCAGAAACAAATTCAGATCCACAAAATCTAGAACCTTCAAATTCCAAAAAGAGAAGAAATTACAAAAGTTAATGGATTCAAGAAGGAGAAAGCATCAAACTTTTAACAAAATATCAATAAAATTCAACTTTTAACAAAAAAAACTACACAAACATGAATCCTCATGCACAACCTTTTTTAGTCTTTGGTTTACAGAAAAAAAGATTGAAACTTGAAAAAAGGTTGAAACTTGGTGGCAGAAGATGTAGCCATTGTTGCATATTGTTCCGCTGTGAAAGACAGTCACCTCACCGAGCCATCTCTCGACCACCGCAGCATATTGTGGCGCTAATCTTCGACCCAAAGAGCCAACTTTTGTTTGTTCTATGTGCTCTCTCACCTGCAAGAACCCTATCAAGAAAGAAACATGAAAGCCAACAAAATAAAGTGAGAGAAAGAATGATGTGAGCAGCTAAAGTCTGATAGGAGAAAAAGACCATGAAAGGAGAAGAAGGCCCAAAAGCACATAAGGGAACTAGAGAGATACAGAGGGGCGTAACAATTATTGAGAGAGAAATTGAGAATTGACTTTATTTTTATGGGAAAGGAGCTCTTTACTTTTTTTATGATTAAATTAAAAGCTGCAGCTTTACTTTTCATCATTCTCAAAAGAAACACTGCTCAATAATCTCAGCCATTGGTTATTAGCACGCCATCAATCCTAGTCAATTAAAATGATCTGACGGCACTGAATATAACAAGAGAAAAACATCTCAAAGGACAAAACAAAAAGACAATACTCGGTCGGGTTCGGTCCCCGATGGATAATTTTTACGGACCCGAACCCACCCATATGCATCCATTTTTAACTAGCTTCTGTCAACCGCTGACCCGTGACCCGCCACAACCCACCCGCATTTTTTAATCTGCTACCGGGTAGCTCGGTTTCCGGGTCGGAAGTGGGTCCTTGTCCACTCCACCAACTTATTCTCAGACTTCACGCCACTAGCTTCAAACTTATTTTCATTTGAACTGCCTTGCATTAAGCATCAACCTTTAACTACAGGTTTTTGGTGTAAATTTTTGACTTCATATTTTGGTTGATCTTTGAATCCTTCTCGACCTGTAGGCTACCTAGGTGCCACCCTTGGATTGGTTATCATACTCAGCTATTTTAAACATGTACCCTTTTGGAGCAACTTCATGTATCTTCATCTATTATATTCATTCAAACCATACGGTCCCCAAGTGCTTCCCTTAGTTTAGTCATTTACACTTAGTCATTTTGCATTGTCACACCTCTTCGAATTTACTATTGGTTCGAATAGCATTTTTTTCGCACCAAACAATGGCTGAGGTACATCTTTTGAGTAATATATTTTAGCTCACTTTGTGTATTTTCTTTTGTTGCAAAAGTCAAGGTCCAAGGCCCCCCAAGCTAAGCATACTTCGTCGATGATAGAAAGCTAGGATATCCATTAGCTAGGTTACATCCCTCGGTGGCTAATTAATCAGTTTTTTTTTATGTTGTAACTAAGCCTCTTGCGGCCATCGGAACATACTTTGAATCATATATTTAAGCTCACTCTGTGTATTTCTTTTGTTGCAAAAGTCAGGGCCGGTGTGCACCATTCGTGGCCGCGAGCAAGGAAAGGGGGGACGCTGAAGGGGAAGTCGCGAAGTAAAGGGGGGAGGAAGGAGACCGGCGCCGAGAGAGAGAGAGAGAGAGATGCGGGGAGGAAGGGGTGGCCGATGCACGAGCCAGAGGAGGAGGCGAACCAGAGAGGGAGGTCGCGAACTAAGGGGGTATGAGCGACGGTCCCGGCGTGGCGGCGAATGGCGGTTCATGGTGTTGCCCGCGTACATGTTCCAAAAAAAAATTCTCTTTTTCTCTCTTTTCATTCTCTACTCATCCTTTTTTCTGTGTACAATCAAACCCTCTAATTTTTATTTCTAATTTCATTGATTTTTCTCAAACCACTATTTCTTTACTCTCTGATTTTTCCTGATTTTATTTTTCCTATTCTTTTCTATTGTTCATTCTATTGCTTTTTGATTTTCCCTTATTTGATTTTATTATGGAAAGCCTTGTTAATAGGTTATGGACAAAGGCAACAACACTCATTTATAGCATTCTAAGATTAAATCAAGGCACAAGAATGTTTAATGGGTCTACCTAGATTCAAAGATGTGTAGAGTGGGTGTGATTGTAGTAGAAGGTAATGGCACTAACTTTTTCTCCTCTACTACTATGATAACTTCTTCTATGCCACTGTCTCGCTTCTTTCTTAATTTTCTCTCTGTGTTTGAGTTGAATTATGACTCATATGTGAAGTCTCTGATTCTTTGATTGGTGGTAGAAGTCTCAGAAAAAATCATCCCCCTCTTTGTTATTCTGTTATGGTATTTATAGGAGCAATTGATGGTGTAGGTGGAATGCTTGGAGCAGGGAAAAATTACTGGTTGGAGACAAGGTAGCACCTCTTGTGGTGCCTCAGAGTACTGGAATGCCAGTTCTGAGAAGTAGTGGCTGCAAAGCAAAATGGTCTTGGACAAAAATAGGAAACAGGCTAGGGACATGGAGAAAGGCACACTGACTTCACCCTCAAAATGCCTTTGTTGCTGTTACTGCTGTTTATTGTAAGCAGGATGCCATGCGCATCCCTGCTCTATTTGTTTTGTTTTGTTGCTTTTGATTATTAAGCATTTTTTTGTAATTTTATTCAATCTGATTTTGTTTGTACTTTTGCAATTTTTTTGGACATGTAATTTTCCAGTTGTTGGACATTTGATGGACTTTGTTTTTTATTTTGGGCTTTGTGCTCTTTGGATTGTAAATTAGCTGTTGGGCCCAAGCAATAATTCATCCTATCATTTCAACCCAAAAGTAAAATAATAGATAAAACAAGTAACTAAGAAAAAAAAAGAAAAAAATGAGTGGAGAAAATTGGTGTATAACACCAGTTAACTAGGAAGGGATCCACTTTTGAATGGACAGACAAATGTGAAAGGAGGTTTCAGGAGTTAAAGGATACATTAACCACTTCTCTAGTTTTGGTGTTACCTGATCTTCAAAGGAACTTGAAGTCTATTGTGATGCTTCTTATCAAGGGTTAGGATGTGTATTGATGCAAGAAGGAAAAGTAGTAGTCTATGCCTCTAGACAACTAAGGGTTTATGAGAGGAATTACCCATGATTTAGAATTAGCAGCCATAGTATTTGCCTTAAAAATTTGGAGACATTACTTGTATGGGGCAAAATTTTGCGTTTATAGTGACCATAAGAGTTTGAAATATTTATTTGATCAGAAAGAATTAAATATACGACAAAGGAGGTGGATGGAGTTCATTAAGGATTATGAATTTGATCTACGTTACCATCCAGGGAAGGAAAATATAGTAGCAGATGCACTTAGTAGCAAATCCTTACATGCATCTGCTATGATGATTAAAGAGTTAGATTTGATAGAACAATTTAGAGATTTAAGTCTTGGAATGGATATACAACCAGAAAGATTATACTTAGGAAAGGTTACTATCATTAACGATTTTATAAAACTTATTAAGGAGAAATAAGTAGCAGATGAGTACCTTAGGAAGCTGAGAATATTAGTGGAACGAGGAAAGAATTCATAATTTAATATCGGGACAAATGGAGTATTGAGGTTGTATACCTGAAGACTTGGAAATTAGAAGAGCAATCCTAGATGAAGGACATAAAAGTAGGTTAAGCATTCATCCTGAAACTACCAAAATGTATCGGGATCTTAAAAAATTATTTTGGTGGCCTGGATTGAAGAAAGAAATAGCAACTTATGTCTTACCCTGTTTATCCTGTCAAAAGGCTAAAAATGAACATAAAGAGTCTGCATGAACTCTTCACTCTTTGACAGTACCTGAATGGAAATAGGATTGTATAGCCATGGATTTTGTAGTAGGATTACCCAGACATCAGAAAAGATATGATACTATTTGGGTTATCATAGATAGATTAACTAAGAGTGTTCATTTTCTACCTATCAATTTGAGTTATTCACTAGAGAAATTAACTTGACTTTATATCCATGAAATAGTTAGACTACATGGTGTTTTTACTACCATTATATCTGATAGAGACCCTAGGTTTGCCTCAAAACTTTGGAGAAAAGTACATCAAGCTATGGGTACTAAACTAAGTATGAGTTCAGCGTACCATCCTCTAACTGATGGACAATTTGAACGAACCATACAATCTTTAGAAGACTTATTAAGAGTATGCACTCTTGAGAAAATGGGAAGTTGGGATGAGCTATTACCTTTAATAGAATTCAATTATAATAACAGGAATCATTCCAGTATTGGAATGGCTCCATTTGAAGCCTTATATAGTCGGAAATATCGAGCACCTCTTTGTTGGTTTGAGACAAGAGAAAACTCAATTTTAGGACCAGAACTAATTCAGCAAACCTCAGAACAAACTAAGATGATATGGGATAAGATGAAAGCAGCTCAAGACCGACAGAAAAGTTACCATGATAAAAGAAGTCGACCTTTGGAATTTGAAGAAGAAGATCATGTGTTTCTAAGAATTTTCCCTAGAACTGGCATTGGCTGAGCTATCAAGTCTAAAAAGCTAACTCCTTGATTTATTGGACCATTTCAAATTCTTCGAAAAGTTGGACATGTTGCCTACCAAATAGCTTTACCCCTTAACCTATCAAACTTACATGATGTCTTCCATGTATCTCAACTCCGAAAATATCACCCCAAAACGTCTCATATAATTGAACTTGAGTCGGAACAGCTCAAAGATAATCAATATGAAGCAATGCCTTGCAAGATTTTCGATAGAAGAATGAAAGAACTCTGAAGGAAACAAATTCCTTTAGTACGGGTTGTATGGGATGAACGAACCGGAGATACTACCTGGGAACGAGAAGCTGAAATTAGAAGACAATATCCCCATCTGTTCATAGGTGTGTAAGCAGCAATTTTTGAGGACAAATTATTTAAAGGGGATAGTAATGTGACATCCTGAGGAAATAAAATAGAGTAAGAAAATATTTAGAAAAGTCCTAAAATAATTAATAAATGAAAAAGGATTAAAAATGGCCAAAACAGCCCAAATTACCCTAATTAACCCTAAGAAACCTTAGGGATTAAGAAAATTCGGATATTTTAAAAACTGAGTGGACTGCGACACGACGGGCACAAAGGAAAAAGTGGCTAGCGACGCGATTTAAGTCGGTGTGAAAGGCGGTGATCAGCACCGTGAATTGTGCGACATGTGTCCTGCTCGCAACGTGATGGGAGACTGTGTCTGTGACCATCGTGACGCGACGAGGCCAAATTTTGCCTATAAATAGAGCTCACCTCTCCTCATTTCGTAGGAGTTTCCAATTTGGCATTTGGAGCATGGAAGGGAGCTCGGGGATGAGGAAGGGCAAAGGGACGTGAGCGACAGCGGTCTTCTAAGCTAGGTATGGGGAGATATGGACTCTATACACTAGGGATAGTAGGAATAGAATAGGTGTATAATAAGGAAGTAGGGTGGCCCAAGCCCTACTAGGGGTTGATGCCCCAACACCCTAGGAGGGGTATTGTGACTATGACTGCTAAGGATAGCAGTCAATAGTCCATCAACCATAGGTATAATGTTGTATGAAAACCCTATGGTAGACAACTTATGATTGATTATTGTATGTGTTTTTTGATAATATATTAGCAGTTGATCGCCTAAGCAACGATAGAGTTGTTTGTGCATTGATACTTATTGTTATTTAATTATTTAGTTATTGTTGAAGTGTAATTTGCTGTTTATGTTGGTGTGGGGGATTGTCATGAATAAAATATTAGTGTTGGTCAGAATAATGAACTGCCGAGTTGAGTAGTCAGTAATGGAAAGCTGAATATAAGGAAAAATGATATGAATGGTTGTGTATTGGAATCCACCGCCATGCACATAGGCTGTGTACGAGGTCAGCTGCCAGAATGTGGGCATGATACGTTGAGTACAGGACATGTCGGTCCTTGGGGATAGTTTGGGTCCGACAAGTTGCCTAGGTGACCAGTGGTTTGGCCGCCATTGTGTCAGGCCGTCGGGTAGCCTAAATTATCCTGACGGGGTACTGTCGTATCATTGTCCATGGTGCCGCCCCGACACCTATTCCTAGCGTTGAAATTGGGGAGTAGGGATACACTCTTAGGGGTATGATGAGCGGGATAGGGGATGAACAACTGACGTAACCTACCCACATGTCGGTGGGAGGGAACCATAAGGCTAAGGTAGGGCCATTAAGGTGAAAGGTAGTTAAGTGGCCACATAATTGAAAACACTTGAAATATATGGGTATAGGTAGCTACGTAATAATCCTAACAGTTGATTGAGAGATGTATGGACTATTCTTCACATATTCTGTTATACTACGTCCCCATTTGTTTGGTGTATAGTGCTCTTATCTCCTATGTGTATTGTTTTCTTTGTTGTATTATATGTACTTAGACTCTGAAGATTCTCAAGAGTGTGAAGATGTCCCACTACTTCCATCCATCGATGACTCAGGACCCGAGCATCCCGGTTTGGCGTGATTTTGAAGTTTACTATCATGACTTAGATGGGGATAGTTGGGAGATTGACGGTAACCTTCACTTAGTTATCTATACAGAGATTGTTAGTATTTTCTTTCGTCTTTTGGGATCACCAAGAGTCTCGTTTGTGGGAGACTTCAGGATAGCTCAACGGTTACCATTCAATCGTATGTGACGTAAACCTAGGCAACACTATCATGCTACACCATCATAGTCAGGGTCTTTTAGTGTTTTTAGTGATAGTGTTCGGGTCCAGGGAATACGTCGGTCGAAGTCGACTATTCCCTCGTCTTCTAGGATAGACCCTATGAGGTCTTACCAGCCTAGGTGTCAGGGACCAGAGGTAGGAGGTTACTTGCTGAGATGTTGGAGGTTTGACTTTTTACTTTCAGAGACACTTTTGTACCCTTAGGGTTTTTTTTTGGCAATTGTACCTTTAGGGATTGTTGACAAAGTTGTATATTATTTTTGGAGTTTCCGATGTAGGAACCCTTTGTATGTATACCAAACTGATGTATAATACATAATAGAAGTTTCTTTCTTGTACTTTTGAGTTTTGTTATCATTATTTATGCGCGATTTTTGGAATAATATTATAAATAAATAAGAGTGTCACACGCACCCCTTGGAGGCAATTGTTTAGGCTTGGTGCTCATATGGCTCAAACTAGGGGTGTCAAAATAGGCCGAGCCTAATTATCACAATGTAAAACTTGGGCCCTGGGTTGACAAAATTTGAGCTTGAAGCCATTTTGACCAATCCCAGTGTCAAAATTTGATACCCCGGCATGGACTGACCTATGATGGGCTAGGTCAACTCGTTAGCTTGAACAATATTTTAGTTACTTATACATTTTGAATTTGAAGTTTGAACATTAAAAAATAATTTAAAAAATATGTTTCACACACAATATAAAATAGTATAACAAATTATTTTTGTATTTAAATAATATTTTTTTTGTTACCATGTTATTGATGCGCAGTATCCACCAGCTTCACCAGTAACTATAATCTACGCCGGAGAACCTAGCTGGCCACTTGTTTTTTTACTCGGTTTTGTCAGCTCGTGTGGTTCTCCCCTCCTAACTAAGTTTCTGGCACACCTAAGACTCGAACTCGAGACCTTGGGATGGGATCCGAGCCCAGTTACCACTCGGACCAACCCTTGTTGGTTAAATAATATATGTATAATTGCAAGTTAATAATATATTATTTGTGTTATTACAAAGTATTTTTTTTTAAAATAAAATAAAAAATCAGTCCATGAGCCAACTCGTTTGGCCTATAGCCCGTAAAGGGCTTAATTGGGCTAGTAAATTGATGGCCCACACTAAAATGGGTAATGCCCAACCTGGACTAAAAATTTCTTTGTCCAACACAGGCTAACTCGAATGAGTCGAGCTTGTTCGAATTTATTGTTTTAGCCCAAACTGGTTGATGACAAATCCAACTCAGGACTCAACCATCACGGATCACATCCCCAACCTTGTGTGTTATGAAGCTTGCGACCCATGCAAATCGAAGTCGTCGTCTTGTTGTGACTCTCCACGGAAAATGGAAGCCTCCTGCCGCCAATTAAGGAGGAATTGGTCACATTGGTCCCTAAACGTGTAACTCGATATCACTTTGGTCCCTGAAAGAGTGACAACTCCAAAATAGTCCTTGAAAGTGTTCAATGTTTGTCACTTTGCTCTCTACCGTTAACAATTTCATTGACTCCGTGAGTAATTGGTCACATTAGTCCCTAAAAGTGTAACTCAGTGTCACTTTGGTCCTTGGAAGAGTAACAACTCGAAAATAGTCTCTGAAAGTGTACTATGTTTATCACTTTGGTCCCTGCCGTTAGCCATTATTTTGGAACAGAGACAACCAAATGGCTAACGGTAAGGGACCAAAGACAAAAGTAGAACACTTTCAGGACTATTTTGGAGTTGTTACTCTTCTAGGGACTAAAATAACACTGAGTTACACTTTCAAGAACAATGTGACCAATTACTCACGGAGTCAATGAAATTGTTAACGACAAGACCAAAGTGACAAATATTGAATACTTTCAGAGACTATTTTGGAGTTTTCACTCTTTCAGGGACTAAAATGATACCGAGTTACACTTTCAGGGACCAATATGTCCAATTACTCCCAATTAAGTCCCACAGCTTAACAGAACTGCCCCTGTTGTCTCAATCGTCCCTCCAGCCAGCCCAAAAAACCCACAAATGAATCGCGGGTTTCAAATCCCTAATCGTAACGTCCCAGAGCTTAGCAAGGTGGTCACGGGAGCTGGTATCGAAGGTGTCAGAATTAACACAGGAGGAATTGTTGCAACTGACGTAATCCTTGTGGTCGTGTGGTTCCAGTATTGGAGTCTCCTCGGTGACATCCCAATACTTGACTCGAGTGATTTAGATTATATTTCTCTCATAATGGTTCTACGTCCTGCAAACGTTAAAATTCATGGTTTTCTTTTCTTTTCTTTCATTCATAGGTCTTCAATATTAAAGTGCTTAGTTGTTTAATTATTGTATCCTACGTGTATTATTTTTATTATTTTTTTTAAATTTAAAAATCCATGATGTGATTTTATAAAGATACATTGGACTGGTCAATCAAAAAAAAAAGATACATAGGACTGGGTTAGTCATGTCATCATATTTAACGCCATACTAACTCTAAGACTACAATTGTTTAATTTTAAAACTAAGGAGACTTAGTTGGCTCGAAAAAATTGCTCAAAAAAAAAATAGAATGGGTACTATATTGGTATAATTAAGCTTTTTTTTTTCCTTCATATTAAATTCATATCTACAACGAACATAAATGTGGGGTGGAAAAAATAAGTGTTAGCTAGGTTAATTGTATTTTTAGTGTCTCAACTTCCTCAATTTGGTGATTTTGGTTTCTCTATTTTATTTTTAGCAATTTTGGTCCCTCAAATTTTTAATTTGGCGATTTTGGTCTCATACTTTTTAATTGTATTTTGGGAGACCAAAAGTTCACAAACCACAAATTTTGGGACCAAAAGTGCAATTAAAAAAATATAGGGACCAGAATTGTAAAAAATAAAATAGAGAGACCAAAATCGTTAAATTGAAAAAGCTGGAGGACCAAAAGTGTATTTAAGCCCAAATATCTCTAACACTCAATCTTTTGTGAGGGAGGGGGACCGGGAAAAGGAAATCGACTATTTTCTCAAAGATGGGTGCTGCTGGGTCCGTCATTCCGTGAATTCTTCTTGATTGGGGGCAAGCACCAAAGAAGAATTTAGTTTAAACTAAAAGCTTAATTGTATGCATAAAATTTGACTCACGAATAGTCAAAACAATGTAATTGACCACGTGTGGAATTAAGTCCCCAGAATTAACTTAGTCTCTTACTCTTATAAACCACTGTGGAAACCAAATTAATAAGCACAACACAACACATGGATAGCTTTTTCCCTGAAAAACTTCTAGGTGAGATTTTCTGGGATGATGAACCTCTTTCATCCACAAATCAAACTAATTTTGTTCAACATTCCCAAATCATGAGTGCAGCACCTTGTCCTCCAGCAAATCTAAGCGCTTTTGTTCAATATAGAGACCAACCCAGAATTAATTTTCGGGAAGGAAGTTCTGTAAATAGGTCCAATTCCAAGACTATGAATAAGAGATTGCTTGCGTTCTTGAGAAAAAGTTTGCCCTTAGAGGGAAATAAAGCAGCAGAGTCTGAAAGAGAACGTGGTTTCAGGCACATGATTAGTGAAAGAATGAGGAGGCAAAGGCAGAGGCAATGTTGCTTCAACCTGCATTCAGTGTTACCTCATGGAACCAAAGTATAGAAACATTTGCATTATTATTACACAGAAGGTTTTAAATTGTTTTCGCGGTCAAGGTTACGGCGGCGGCGTGATCTTTGATATTGAAAAAAAAAAATTGTGGCCAAATGATGTGGCCTTAATCACAGTCGTGTTAGAGCCACAGAGACATCAAAAACCTCGATGTCGTGGCGCAGATCGCAATCGCGTGCTTTTTTTAAGTTAGTAAACCCATTTTTAGTATATGTTTGATTTCACATTAAAATTGCGGTAAACACCTGATCACGGCAGAAGCTACACCTTAAAGCTTCGTCATGATTCACGGTAGAGGCAATTTGACCACGGAAACAAACATACACTTAGTTGGATAAACAACCACTTTAGTCCCTAAAAGTGTGAGACGCCATCAAATCGAAATTACAAAACTCATTCTTTACTCACATTAGTCCTTCAAAGTGGCTACTTATTATCAATTTGGTCCTGAATTAACATACAAATTTGGCCTCTCGGGACCAAACTAACTAACGAAAGACTTACACTTTAGGATTAATTTATAATTTTAATACAATGAGAGACTAGTGTTCCAACGTCTCACACATTCGGGAAGCAAATTAGTTGTTTAGCCATTTTTGGTTTTCAAGCTACTCTAATATTGGCAAATTGTATTTTTTCACTGGCAGACAGATAATAACTCTGTAATTCAAACGGCAGCCAAGGAGATTCAAAGGCTACAAGCATGCAAAGAGGAGTTGCAGAGGAAAAATGTTGTGCTTGAAGCGAATGTTGAGAGCAACAAAGTTGGGGAAAGCAAATTTGAGTATTTAAGAGTGCCATATCCTACAAGTGGAATCGATTCTATAGCTGAGACCCTCAAATGCTTGAAAGGCCTTGGAGTGGATACAAGAAGCATCAAATCAAATTTCTCCCCACAGGAATTGTTTGCAGTGTTAGAGATAGAAACCGAGGTATGTTTGTTTGTATTGGATTTTCTAGTGGCAACTTTGAAACAGGATTAATTAAGAGTTCTTAGTGCTAATAATGCGTTGGTGTTGTTGAAAGATTGCAGGTGCTGATGTGGAAAGTGCTATTCAGAGAACACTTGATGAACTTGAGTGGAAGCTTCGTTCTCATGTCCCAGAAGGTTCTAATAAGCAAAGACTAGAATAGAAAGATTAGAATAGAGTAAACAACCATTTTTCCTCTCTAAACGTGTAAGACGCGGTTCCCATTGTAATATTTTTAGGCTTGAATATGAAAAAAGTACCCAAAAAATGTGTAAAGTTCGTTTTTAGTCTCAAAAAAAGATTTTAAAAGTTTTTAGTTCCCCAAATTTTAAAAAGTTTTTTAGTTGGTCCCTCATTTTAACGCCGTCAAGATTTTGGTCCCTAAAAAAATTATAAAAATTCGTTTTTAGTCCCCAAAATTCTAAAAGTTCGTTTTTAGTCTCCTAAAAATGTTGTCACATCAGCACCACATCAGCGCCACATCAGCCGCTCAAGAAAAGTCAAAATGAGGGACCAGCGAAAAAACTTTTTGAAATTTGAGGGACTAAAAACCTTCAAAAAATTTTTAGGGACTTAAAACGAACTTTACGTATTTTTTTGGGACATTTTTCATATTTAAGCCTATTTTTTAATATATTTTTTCATACGTACATCCTGCAAAATTTATCTAAGTTTTTTTTTTTTTGGTGCTAAAATTTATCTCTGTTTTCTATTAATTTGAATATATTAAGTTGACTGAATAGAATGGATTGGAACAGCAGCAAATAGAATTATAACCGAATAAAATAGAATGAAGTAATATACAGTTAAAGTTTTTATTCCGTTGTTTGAATATTTTAGGGAAAAATAGAAAATAGTTTTCATTTCATTATTTATGAATAGGATGTAATTTATTAATTTATAACTTTATTATTTGTATATTATCTTTATTTTAAATACAATAATCCATCTGTATCATATTATCTATTGTTTAAAATAATTCACATGTCTTAATAAAATTATTAATTATACTCATTCTTAAGGTAAAATATTTTTTTTTTTTGACATGACTAAAATATTCCTATTGTAGTGAGAGTTGGGTGGAATGGTTAATTAATATGGTGGGAGATCTAAGAAATCCTTCACATGTCTCAAATCCTAGAAAATCTTTATTATATGTACCGGCACACTATGAAGTTTAAAGCTCACTTTAGGATTCAGGTTCTTGGATTCCTTTATCATTTTTGTTTCATGCACTATCTTCCTTGATAAATGTAAGGACTTCCTACCTAAGACGTTTGCAACTACATTGGTCCTTCTTGCATTGTATTTCAAATCAAAGTCATAAAAGAATTTCATACATCATATTTGCATTATGTTGATCTCCTTTTGGGTAAAGAGGCACTTCAAAAAACTTTTGACGATTAAAGACATTAAACTTTACTTCTTACAAGTAATGTCTCCATATATTTAAGTCAAAACTACATGTACTCATGGTGTGGTAGTTCTCTTCACGAGATTTTAATTTCCTAGAAACATAAGCCACTACCTTTTTGTCTTGGATCAAAATGCAACTTAGTCCTTTCTTGGAGGTATCACTATAAACCTCAAAATTATTCAAATGGTTCGGAATCACTAAGATGAGAGTCGAGATTAGTTCGTGCCTAAGCTTTTGGAAACTCCTCTCATCTCATAAAAACGTTTGTCCTTAAAGGTTATTTTGATCATGGGAGACACTAGTTGTGATAACCCATAGGTAATCCTCTTATGGTATCCAACCAAACTCAAGAAACACCTAATCTTAGTGATGGTCTTAGCCTCTTAGGTTGTTCCCAACAAAACGTGTTCTATCTTTCTAAGGTCTACTGCTACACTTTCCTATGATATGACTTGTCCAAAAATCCTTACCTCCTCCAATCAAAACTCACTTTTTAGGTTTGGTAAAGAACTTTTTCTTCATAGGGATATCTGTAAGATTATCCTTAGAAGTTCCTCATTTTCTGATGGGGTCAAGTTGATCAAGATGTCATTTATGAAGACCACTATGAACATGTCAATTGTGGCCAAAAGACCCTGTTCATATGATCCATAAATATTGTACCTATTTTTCAAAGTAATTTTAGGGAAATTGTCTAGCCTAATCATAATTTGATGGTATACTAACCTTGGATCAATCTTTAAAAGACAAACACTCTCTTAAGTTGGTATATAAAGTCATCCATGGGAAGATATATTTATTCTTAATTGTGACTTCATTATATTGCCTGTAAGCTATACACAACCTCTTGCTATTGTCTTTCTTATTAACAAACAAAAACAATATCGGTGCTCCCTAAAGGAGATGTTTGGACGGGTGAATTGTTTCTCCAAAACACTTCTAGTTGGCTCTTCAACTTGTTAAACTTTAAAAGAGACAATCTTTAAGATGCAATGGAAATTATCAAACTAAACTATCTCCTCTTCTATGATTTCCTGTCCACACATAAAGTTTTATTT
This sequence comes from Calophaca sinica, assembly GCA_037113605.1. NCBI lineage: Eukaryota > Viridiplantae > Streptophyta > Magnoliopsida > Fabales > Fabaceae > Calophaca > Calophaca sinica. Next base: position 71,155,468 of record CM073730.1, read on the forward strand.
TTATTTTTTTTCAAATTCGTTAAGGCTTAACTTCTACGTAGTTGGTTCAACGATAACCAGTTGGTTAACTGATTATTCCAGTTTTAGATGGATCAACCACTTGACCTGTTTTTAAGGATAATAATTTTGTTTAAATAATGTTGGATCATTTTTCTCTACAATGATGATTCTGCATACCATTTGGATTTTTTTTTTTAAAAACATGGATCATTTGTTTACAATTGAAAAATAATTAACAATTGCTATTTTACTGCATTTATAATTATAATTTATTATGTATTAATCATTACTTTTTTTAATCATTATTTTTTAAAAAATAATGTTTGATATGAAATTTGCTCCAACAACTGGTAAAAACTAGTTTGATTAAATAAATTGACTTTCTTTCACGGTTTTAATAATTTTCATCGGTGTGTTGTTTATCCAGATTTGATTGAACATATTTCACACTTAATAGTACCTCTCAATTCTTTTTTATCTCAATATTCTTGAGATATCTTAATTTATCCTTTAAAATACATTGCTCACTTGATAAGAATTAAATTCTAATTTTAAAAACACAGTCAGAGCAGCATGGACATCCAAATCCACCATTGAGATAAGCAATCACAAAATAACAATAAAAATAAAACAAATAAGAAAGAAAATACAAAACTTTGCCTCATTTTCCACATTTAACAATGGGTATCACTAATCATAAATATGAATGGTTGACAGTCAATGGAGAAAGGGGACAACTCACCCCATAATTAGATTACATGAACTTGCAACATTAAATTTCCGCTGGACTTGATAAAACAAAGAAAAAGAATTTATTTCCTGTAAAGGGAAGGAATAAAAAAAATATGTTTTTCCCCCCACATAGTTGTATGCCTCCATCCTATAGATCTCAGAATCTGAAGTCAGGATCTACATCCATTGCCCAAGCAAATTTTGCCAGCAGAGATTTGTTGAACATCTAAGCATTTCAGGCACCAAGTGGTTAAGGCAAGTGACACATAAAGTGTGTTAGTTCTTATCAGAAATGAATGTGAAACTCTGATTTCATTAATCAACAAAAGAGAGTATTTATACAAGGTCTGTGCTAACCAACTGTAACTAACAGTGCTAACTTGCTAACTAACTGTTAATAAAACAGTGTAATTAAATACAAATAATTCAGTAACTATTCCTTCATTAGTCATAAGCCAAGCAAGCATCAGAGCTATATCAGTTTGACAGAACATAAGCAAGAATGAAAAAGTAGTACCCAGTCCCCGGTACTACAGTTCACAGTTCACCATAAGGCAAAGATATTTGGATTAGGTTTAATTATACCAACAATTGAACTATCTGGAAATTCCTAAATAGACACCTGGACTAAAAAGTTCGTAATTGGGTCTCTCTACTTGTAAATAATTCGTAATTTGTAATTTGGTTCCTGAATTTTAATTGGGTCCTTGGGCTTGTAAATAGTTTGTAATTAAGTCTCTGGGACTTAATAATTAATTATTTACAAGTCCAGGGATCTGATTAAAATTCAGAGACCCAATTACAAATTATTGACAAGGGCAAAACCTAATTACATATTTTTTAGTTCAAGATCCTATTTAGAAATTCTCAAATAATTCGGGGCCGACAGAGTAATTTAACCTTTGGATTAGTAGTCCAATTGTGGTTGGAAGCATCATAGCTTCCAGACAATTAGCAAGAGCACACAAACAAGGGAAGGTCCAAGAGGACACAAACAGGGGAAGGTCCAAGAGAAGCTATACTGTTATTTGTTTTTCATCAATTGGAGGAATATATATATATATATATATATATATATATATATATATATATATATAGACACACACACACACACACACTCCATACCCATTCTTTTCCAGAATTGATTAAGAACATAAACATTAGAATATAATTTAATCATAAAAAGTGAAGAGACCTTTTCAATAGGAACCTCTTGCCGCTTGCACCATGCAACTGTTATCCTGGGGTCTAGGTAGTTGATCTTGGACGTGCCCAATGCCACAGTTTTTAGATCTTCCTTTATCTCCATATCACGTTGCATTTTCTCAATTTTCGCATTGGTTTGAGCTATCTTTTTCTCTATCCTGTAGATTACGTAAATCACCATCACACATCACAATTAATATATAATAATGTGTAAACTGTAAAGAAGCTAAGAATGCTGTATTACGCTTCAGGACCCATATTTTTTCTATTCTTTCCATCCGAACTCTTTAGAGGCGGCTTTCCTTTCCTTGCCCTGTCCAAATCTGTTTTCAGCTCCTTCAAGACAGCCTATAATTAAAGAGTAAAACAGCTCTATTTATATGCTCACAGGCACTAAGCAAGTCAGCTCTAAATTTAAACAAAAAGAGCCAATGACAAGAAATTCATCCAAATTCCATATATTATCATTACCTGAAGTTCATCAATCTTTTCATTCAACCTTGACATTTGTGCACTATGAGATTTTGAAACACTACGTTGATGATTACAAATGATTGCAACCTGTTATGGAAAAGACACATGAATGCAAGTTAGAAAACAAGTATAATACATAGATGCAACATCATTAGTAATTTGGCATTTAAAAGGAATTTTTGTGAAATCTACCTGTTTATTTGCGTGCTGATAAACAGCAAACTTTTCTGCAGCATCTGTACCTTTAGTATCCTTATTCAGCTGTTGTCACATATTTCCAGGAAAATTAAATATACAAGTTCTATAACTACATGGCAGAATAAAAGCAAGAATAAACTCTCAATTTGATCCTATAATGATTTGGATGTTGCCACATAGTCCTCCAATTTTTTTTTCTTCATCAAATTAATTCCTCAAAAATTGAAGTTTCACCATATTAATCCTCCAAAAACTTTCGTCCTCAAATATATACAATTGTCACCAAAGGTCCAAACGGAGGACAAAAGTGGTGACACAAAAAGGATGAATTTGTTGACTGTTTTTTATCTAAGGGGCTTACAAGGCAAAAGAAAAATCATAGGAAGACTAATATGTTGACACTTTAATATTTGAAGAGTAACTTTGACTACAAAAATATTTGGAAGACTATGTGACAACACCCTAATCTTTGGGTACCAAATTGAGGATTTGTTCTAAAAGCAATTAAGGTAAACCATCATACAAATCATGATATTTTTTTATAAAAAAACCAAATAAATATTTAACTCAATTTGCAAACAATATATGTTTGGCAAGTAAATATATCACATGGCATTTCTTAAACCATTTTGGGAGCACATTACAAATTTAGTCAAAGTCGTTTTTGGATTTGTTGAAAGCAAATAATCCATACATTATTTGTGTAGGCAAATGCTAACAATGCTCTTAGGACATTGGTTAAGAAAACAAAGGTAAAAAGTACTTGATTAATAACTTAATATATTAAAAACACAAAAATCATTTCTACTTGTTTTTTAAAGTAATTAAAAGCATTTAACAGGATATACTAAATGCTTCTTAAATGGTGCCCTTATACCTTTCAATAGCAGGACCCAAATTTTAATATGACCCTACACGGGTCCAAAGGTAACATTGGTTAAATTTTTGTGAGAAAAATGAACGGAAGTGTATGGTAGAAGAACTAAACTTTTAAAATTAATGTGAATGAGGTTTTCAACTTCAATACTGCTTTTACAGGAGGTACTCTCCTAACCTGATTCCCAAGGGTCGGGGGGAGGGGGCAACCAACTTCAACAACAAAAGCATTAGCTCAGCGTACATAAAAGCATAGCAGAGAACAGAATCATCTCTTTATTTTTATGGCAATGTGAATGCCTGAGCTTTAATTTCAAATCACTTCTTACCATATCATCCAAAGTGATTGATGCATTGAATGTACGGAAGACTTTTGCTGTCAGGCCAGGCATGAGTTCCTTCAGATGAGCATTTAATACATTTGTATCCAGCTTGTCAAAAAGATCATCACCAGGGCGTTTAACTGATAATTGGGAAAAGCAGATGCTTAACGGCCTCAGTCTCATAAGCAATATATCAAAAATAAGAACCAGTTACCCACCTTTTTGGAACCTTAAAATGGCATTATAAACAGGGAGCTCCACCTCAACTGTATTTTCATACTTGATTGAATCTTTACCAAGGAAGTTAAACTGCATTAAACCAGAAAAGGAAACAGGATCATTATTATCTCGAGTATTAGCAGTTAACATTAAAACAGTTTTAGAGGGAGACTTAACAAACTTAGGGAAAAATCATACGCAAGGAACTGCAATTTGTCATCCTCAACTTAAAAAAAGGGACAAAAAAGTAGATAAATATAGAAGCCCAAATACCTTCAATTTGTTGGGGGCTTCTGCAATCACATTCTCTACTTTTAAGGTGCAACAACCAACCGTATCAGCTGCATCATCATCCTGAGGGAATGCAAATGAGAAACAACTATATTTGATGAGTAAAAGTCGAATCTGACAATAAATGCAATGAAAAGAATTAGGAAAGGTGCATAATTGGACCCAGTCCTTTCTCAAATTCAAAGAATAATATAGTTCAGCGACTTCCATATTAATCCAGTTCAACTATCCAAACCTACTTCAATGGCAGATTTTTTCTCATGGTATAATAATAATCAACAACAAAAACAAAAGCCTTTTTCCACTAGGTGAGGTGAGCTTTTACATACAATAGTCACGGACAGAAATTAAGTAAAACAATAGCCCCTTGAAATTGACTACAAGAACCAAAGAAAATTCTAATCAAATTATAACCCAATAAAAAAATCAACAAGCACAAACATACTAGCCATTGTAACTGGTTGAGAAAACTGCAGTAAAGTAACAAGGTATGAAAGCAAAACTACCTAACAGAATTGATCAGATTGACATGCCTAGAGATACATAAAACAACCATTCAACTTTCGAACACCTTCGTGACACACTTACAAGAATTGTAATAGATATTAACTGAAGCATTATGCTATGTTTTCCCCCCTTCATGTTCAGAAATCCTTACATTTGGCCAGACAGCACTTAAAAAGCAAGACCGTAACAGATACAAACCGCTAACATATGGTATTGTTTTCCCAGTTTTTGCTTAAATTCCTTAGATTTAGGAAATCAAACAATCACTTATTGGACGTTCAAGAGCGGAGAAATCTACTGAAGTACAGACATGAGACTCCATCATATATAAAATAGCTGTCAAAAACTAGAATTTTGATGTTTATCAATTGTCATTACAACATCAAAAACCATTTATTTATATTAACATCCATAGTTCATGGATTAGTATAACAAAATTATTAGAGTCTACAGGTTCAATTTTATTTTATAATAACTCAATACATTATAATATTTCCAAATACAAAAACAGTTGCTTGTGTGCCTTCAACAAAATGAACATGAAAGGGTGAATTTGAATTTTGAACTAGTAAATATTATAATTGAACTTAATAATGACAGTTGTATTTTTAATGGACTAACCACCACATGTATCACATGCTTTTGGCATGTCAGATCATGAAACACAAATAAATTGTCATGAGATGGAATTATTACAATTTCAAAAAGACTAAATAGTCACAATTTAGCTCAGACTGTTTTCCTTTCTCTTGCTAATATCTTATATACAAATTTCAGAAAAACAAATTGAACTATTGAAGGAATAGGATATTAATAAGCAATAAATAATTTTCATTTCCTCTTTAAAACTATTGGCAATTCGACTGAAACTAGTATTTAACAGTTACTTTGACTAACAAATTAAATAAGCATTCACCAGAAAATATGTTTTGGTATGTATGTATTTTGACCTCTTAGCACATCTATTTTATTTGGTAAAGCAGGTGAATTACAGCGAGCATATAAGCAGGTACATCTGCAGATATACCTTTTCATTGCCAGCCCTCAAAGCTAATTTGTCAATTAGATAAGTAGCAACAGCTATTTGCTGCTTAGTAATATCTTTGCTCGTAAAATCTTTCGTATATGCAGCCCTAATGTTCCCTATATAACCCTGCATCCAGATATCACGGTATTCCATATTAAAGAGGTTCCATTAAATATCATAATACAAAAATACCATGTGAAAATGCAGAATTAATAAAAGGTGATAAACAAAGTGTGAAAACACCTTCAACATCCTAGCTTTCTCATATTTTTCCTTGTCGCTTTGCCCCTTCAAGGAACTACTAGCTGCCAGAAAGACATATTTGAATAACTTTGGATTAACTGGGTCACTCCAGAAGGCTAACCAAGTAACTGTATCATCATGTCTTATCTCCTTCCAGCTGGCAAGGTCAAACAACAAAATGATTTCAAACGACAATATTGACTTTCAAATTTGCAGTATTCACTTGTTTTTTAGAATTTTTCTCCAAAAAGCTTTGGAACAATGATACCTTTCACCAGGAATAGGACATTCAGGAATTGGTGCACCCTTTCCAATATTAATCACAATATCATTTGGACGGATGCGTCTTTTCAATTTGCCCATCTAGTAACACAAAATGCAGTCAATAAGTTGAAGTTATTAATAGTCGACACTCGTAAAAATTCTTAAGTTGCATCCAAAATGTATGAAAACCATTATATCTGAAGCCAGTTTACATGTTTCTATTTCCAATAACAATTATCATAACAACCTTGGGATGCTCTCCACGGCCTCGGAACAATCCTGGAGGTTCAACTCTAAAATTGCCAACCTAAAAGATTAACAAAAATTGGTCATACAAAGTTTCCCAAAGAATAAATTTGAAATTAACAGTTTCATAAGGGCATTCCAAAAGGAAAAACTTAGATAGAGAAAGGTGAACAGGAGGAAAGTTCAAAAGTAAAACATTATGAATACATAACCCCTTCACAGTTCCATAGTGCCCAAGAAACTAATCCAAAACGGAAAGGCAAAAAACAGATTTTTTTTTTAAAAAATTTAAGAATCACATGTTTCTAATAAATTAAGTGTTTTTTATCTCTCTCTCTCTCTCTCTCTCTCTCTAGCCATTGCCCTGGCAGAAATTTTGTCAATTGTTTTGTCTTCCTTGTTATGCTTAAAAAGAAAAAAATTGTTAGCCCACATTGTACTGTGGGTTTGCAGGTCAAACGTTAAAAACATTAAAAAGAAGAAATAAAAATTTAAGAAACCCAAAATATGGTATTGATACACTATCTAGGACACAAGCATCAAGAAAGCATTAGCTTAGAGAGCAAATCACCTAAGTGTTTTATTTAGTTCTGATTTCAGGAGTGATCGTTTTCTTCCATAACCTTCCCCAGAAGTTGTTAGGATTCCTGACTTTTAATTAATTCATGGAAGTAGCTAAATTAAGAGACAGTAAAGCAATACTTCGCTATTCACAAAATACAATGGCCTGATGAACTCGCTGAACAAATCCTAAGACAAAATCCAGGCAACATTTTTTCAAGAAATGCAGGGGAGGGGTTTGCTTGGGCAGAGAAAGAGGGAAGATTAAACCTTCTCTTTAACACCATCAACAATAGCCCACATGTATTTCTCCTCTTGTTTCATTTTCTCCTCCTTTAGGGCCTTCTTCTCCTGTGTAAAAATAAGACAAAAAATGATCAACACTTGTACACAATAAATGAATATAAGAGATTAGTGATCACATCTCAAGCTAAGTAAAAACTTCGCAAAAGCCATATACAAGCATAAAGCTATATCCGCCTGTATTATCCAGAACAAACCCCATAAATTAAAATCCAAAAGCCTGTGTCAACTGCCTTCAAAAAGATTACAACAACCTTATAAAATGTATTTTTCATAAGATCAATAAATTCTGCAGTTAGATCAATAGTATGTTGTATTTTATTATTTGGACCACAGTTGTCCGAACTCCGAACTCAACTGCAAGTCAGATTGTTGCAATGCATAATTCTACATGTTTTGCAACTTCCCAATCCCAACTCAGAACTCGTTTTGTTGGGATTGTGGTACAATTGCATGCTTGGACATAAACTCAGTGGGACCGTGAGATCCATTGTTCCCAGCTGATATAACAAATCCAACAATATTCCAGCCCAAACCCCCCCCGGGGGGGGGGGGGGGGCTACCAAAACTTAACCCTTTGTCTATTCTGGAGGGTGATGGAAATTAACAAAAAAAAAAAAAAAAAAACTGTTGTTCAAGGCTGACACAAACTGCAATGAGAACCGACTTAAGTTTTGTGACTGCCAACTGAATGTCTGGACACTGGAGCTGCAACTCGAATGCTGTGAGCTGGGACGACTGGTTGTTTATGTGATTCCCACTGTTTCTGGGAACCCCTTTTTTTTGGCCCACTATTTCTAGTACTAAGATTATCTTCCAGAAGTGGAAAAATGACAAAGTGTAAGGGTATGATGATATCAAGAATAAACACATGAAAAGCTTATAAAAACCATAACACTCTCCTTTTCATTGTTTTAGTCATTTTCTTCAAATCACCAACTTGAAACTTCTCATAAAATTGCAGATGTTATATAATTTGAATTTTAGTTAGAATTAATTTAATGTTGGGTGTAATTATAACATATTTTTCCTATCTCATGTTTTACATGCCTTCTGTCAAAAAAAAAAATTGTTTTACAGGCCTAAATCCCCTGTCCAATCCAATGTAGGATCTACGAGTTTGGCAACCAAGATTTGGAGAGTACAGAAATAAACCAGCTAAAATCAAAAGTTGATCTCAAATCAACTAATCTGTGCGTGTGATATTGGAAGCAAATGTAATATCTACTCAAAAAATGCAAATGATGCTTTGAGATATTCATTTCTATTATTTTCAAATGAAATTACATAAAGCAACTTACTTCTGAACTCATTTGTTTCTTCTTCTCCTTTTCAATTTGGTACCAATCATATATTGGTGTGAAGTCACAATCTTTCAAATTCTGAATCACGTGATTTTTTCCTAGCAACTTACGCCAGTCATTCCAAAAATTATCCTTGAATTTATCTTTTTGCATGTAATCTGTATCCCGCATGACTGCAAACATTGTCGCAACCTGCATATATATTCAAAGTTCATAATATAAGCAGAAACACCGAGAAAAGAATAATTTTTAATACAAGAACTCTTAACATGAAAATACATGAGTCACCTCCATTTCAAGATAAACAATTAACAAACAGAAAACAAAACAAAACAAAAAAGCATGAGTAAAGAGTGACTCAGATTCATGAAAACATTTTTCATAGATAAAATCCTACCTCTTCTTGTTCAGGTGTCAAAGTCACCGGTTTCCCCTTATAGAGCATCTTTACCCCATGGGGCTGGTAAGGAGGTGGAAAGATGACACCATTGTGAACCAAAGTAGTCCACTTTTTCTGCCCATCACCAGAGCTTGGAAGAAGTTTACTAGATTTGGAATATTCTGTTTTATTACCTGATTGTTTGAACTTGGCCTTTTTCTTAAAAGATGGTGTAGCACCCTTATTAACTTTAGTGACATTTGGCAACTTCTTCAAAGAAGAACATTTATCCACTGACGTTGCCGGCTTCTTTATTCTTTGGGAAATAGGAATATTATCGTCGTCGTCGCAATCGTCAACCTTTGGCTCAGGTTTCACTGATACTTGTTTAGCACTGATTGATGAAGCTGGATCCGAGAGTTTTGACTTCTTGCCTGAAGAATGCAAGGTATCAGTCTTATCTAGTGGTCTCTTAACAGACAGTGTAGACGGCCTTTCCTGTTTAATACTAGAACTTGAACCATATTGTTGTCCTTTCTGAACTTTTGAATTCGGTGTCTTCTGATTAGAGTCATCATGGTTACTACTAGATGCTCCCAAATTAGTTTTCAGCAATATCTTTGCTGACAAGGGAACATCATTATCAGAGTCTTCGGAAGATTTCTTGAGAAGAATAGTAGTTGCTTTCTTAGCATTGTCATTGTTCATCTTCAACCTAGCACTCAATGGTGCATTATCCTCCTCATTCTCAGAATCTTCATAATTTTCTTTTGTAAGATGTTTGACAGAATTATATTCCTCCTTAACATCAATGGGAGTCTTCTTTTCTGAAAGAGGCTCTTTTTTATTTCCTAATGATGGTAATTTTGAATTTGTTTTAGGGGACTTCTGATAGGTCTTCAGATGTGATGTTGATGCTTTTGATATACCCACAGAAGATTGTACAGCAGATGCCTTAGCAGATGAGACAACCTTACCCTTTTGTAAGCTAGAACTTTGTCCATTTGAAGAAGGCACATCAGAGGTCTTTCTAGCTGACAAGGGAATATCATCATCAAAGTCTTCGGAAGATTTCTTGAGAAGAATAGTAGTTGCTTTGTTAACAGTGTCATTGTTCACCTTCAACCTAGCACTCAATGGTGTATTATCCTCATCATCCTCAGAATCTTCGTAATTGTCTTTTGTAAGATGTTTGAATTTGATAGAATTATTTTCCTCCTTAACAGCAATGGGAATCTTCTTTTCTGAAAGAGGCACTTTATTATTTCCTAATGATGGTAATTTTGAATTTGCTATAGGGGACTTCTGATAGGTCTTGAGATGTGGTGTTGATGCTTTTGATATACCCACAGCAGATTGCACAGCAGGCACCTTAGAAGATGAGACAATCTTACCCCTTTGTAAGCTAGAACTTTGGCCATTTGAAGAAGGCGCATCAGAGGTCTTTCCATATGACCGCCCATCACGACTATGAGAAATTGACTTCCTGATTTCGGAATGCAATTGATTACTCCTAGAGGTTGTGCTTCTTTTAAAAACTACTGGCCCATCTTCATCATCAGATTCGTATGACAAATTTAACTTACCAGAAGCCTCCACAGCCATTAGTCAACTATGGAATGCCTTGGCATGTATATCACATCATGTTCTGGGGAGAGAAAGCAAGAAGTTATAAGAAAGTTCCAGGCCAAGTAGTATACTAAAATTACATAGCAAACTTAAATGACAATAATGAGAAATTATCAATTCTACATAACAATTAAAAATGAAAAAAAAAAAACCTCATGCAATCCAGAGACAGCAATCGTATTACTGGCATTGCAACCAAAAAAAAAAAAAGATATTTATAATCTGGAGTCAACTGAACCTATGTAACACACCCCATCATTAAAAATTTAAAACTTAGGCATATAAAATGAATTTAGAAAAGAATTTAGAAACTCATTATGATCTTTGTACTGAAGATACCGCCCCACTGAACCAAGAAGAAAGCTTAAATACTCATTATTGCCCCATACATAAAAACATAAAAGGATTAATATGCCAAATGCTCAAATGAACAAGCAAAAGAAATGCACTGCTTGGGATCCCATTAAAAGAATAATAACAATGGGCAGAAGAAAACAAAGCAATCACCCAGCAACCTGATATTTTTCACCAGGCTGTTTTCATTAAAATAAATAAATTTCCTTTACAAGTAAACCGAAGAAAAACAGAAAATATAAACCGCAGGCACAAAAGGAAAATTGTGAATTCATATCACCAAACTTATCAAAAGCATCTACTCAGACAATATCACCAAACTCAAGCAAAATCCACTTAATAAGAAGCTGAATTAACTCAAAGAAAGAGTACAAGTTTGTATTTTATTTCTATTAAGTTAAAAAAATTGAACTTTCCGGTCTTTACTCTGAAGTAATATATAATCTTAGATAAACGAAACCTAATATCTGCAACGGAATAATAACAAGAGCATGCAAAAAGGAAAACAAATGCTAATACAAGAGGATCGACGACATATATATATTATATATACAAATATACAAATAAGAGAAAGGAATAGAAATTTGATACTAACGGGAATTAGAGGAAGTACCAGAAAAATCGATAAATTAGATATAAAGAGGGAAAAGGAGGATAATAACTGAAACTGGTGTGAATGAAGGGTGATTCAAGGGGTTTTCTTTTGGTATGTTTGGCAGTGGAGCTGAGTGAGGAAGTTGCAAGTGAAAGAATGGAAAAAAGGAAGAGAAGTGAGAACGTAGCTGAGAAATAGAAGAAGAGTATGGTGCCACACGGAGAGGGAGAGGGAGAGGGAGAGGGAGCAATAAGGCGAGGAGGACACAATTCGAAGCTTGGAAGTCGGGTGTATGTCAGATGACCTGATTATCTAACATCGATTTTTCTTTCCTCCTTCCCTTAATTTTTTTTTTCTTCTCCTTTTTCTCGAATCAGTTTGCTATTTCCCTAATGGGCCCAAATGCCCCTGTGACCCAAAAAACACTAGAGTCCCCCGATTCCCACACCCTATTTTTTTAATTCCCACACCCAATGCCCTAGATCGCGATTCCCTACTGTAACAGCAGCTGAATTCGCGTGATCTCGGCCGTTCGATTTTGATCGGACGGCTTACATCAAAGTTCGGTTTATAAAGGAAAAAAAACGTAAATATAATGTAAGTCGTCCGATTTTGAGATCGCGTGAATTCAGCTGCTGTTACAGCAGGGAATCGCGATCCCAATGCCCTTGTGTGTTTTCAAAAATGCCCTTACATCTTCATTTCCCCTCCCCTCACCTAGGACCCACTCCCCCCACCCCCTCCTAGGGATGCCAAAAAGGGTCAGCTCGGCCCAGCACAACCCGCCAGGAGCCCGTTAAAAACGGGTTGGCCAAACCTGGCCAGCGAAAGGGTGGTAGGTTTAGACGTTGAACTCAACCCGTCCCATTACGGGCAGGCAGGTTGCGGGCCAGCCTATTAAAAAATCAAAAAACAAAAAAATAAGTATAAAAAACTGAAATTCGGACTAAAACAGGGTCAAAATGGCGGGCCAACACACATAAAATGGACCAAATGGCTGGTCGGTCTGCCCGAAATATGTAAAAAAAGGAAAATTGTTAGAAAATAAGAAAATAAATAAATAAAAAATATATGTTAACCTAACAGGTTGGCTCGCCTCGCTTGTGGCCCAACCGGTTGACGGAATAGGCAGGCTGGGCTAGATTGGTTGGCGAACTGACATGTCGTAGCCCAATCAATTCCATTTTAGGCAGGTTGGCGAGCCTATCTCTTGGGCCCAACCCGCTTTGCCACCCCTACCCCCTCCACCACATTCCCTTTTCCCAATGGTTTTCTTTGGTTTTCTATCCATTCTTGCGAATAAAGTTTTTTTTTGGGTCCCACTAGATCTAATCCTTCATTCCCCTTTCTTCTGGAGACCAAACGGTGAAAGGGGTTGGTTTCTCATCAATTTCCTTCCTCAAACTTTTTTTCCTTTACATTTCCCAAATACCAACCAAAGTGTTAATATCTCATAGGAGTTTGAAACCAATTTTTTAAAGGTATGGATAGTTTTCACTTTCACCCAACTTTTGTTTGATCAAGGAAGACACCCCAAATTTCTATTGTATTACTCCCACCATTTCAAATTAAGTGGTGTTTAAGTTTTTCTCACATGGATTAAGAAAAATAGTAAATAACTTCACGAGTTGAACACTTTTACTAAATTATCATTATTAACTGTTGGAGTACAAACTGTTGTCGTAAATGCATAGTGAAATATAATATTTAGAAAGTGATGCACATAATATATTTATTTAGAGAAAAAATTGAAGGAAAGAAATAATGTCGCGTTGAAAAAAAAAATGGCACTCTATTTGAATTTTTTTTCTTTTGATAAAACTATTGTTAATCATTTTTTCATAGGTGAAAACAAAAATACAAAAGGAAGCAAAACATTAAAAGAAAAACTTAAAGTCTTAAAATCTTAACAAGATAGCATCTGCTAAAACAAAAACTAGACAAAGTAGAGAAACTACTATCTGAATTAGCACTAGATTTGGCTATCAAATCCGCACGAAAGTTTCCTTCACGCAAGGTGTGACACGCACTACCCCGTCGTACGAAAGATGCATAAAAGGGCATACAAGGAGTAATAAAAATACTAAGTTTATAAAAACTTTTAACGAAATAGTGGTTCACATCAACTCATACTAAAATACGTCTATGGAATAATAATAATAATAATAATAATAATAATAATAATAATAATAATAATAATAATAACAACAACAACAACAATAATAATAACATAAAACATTTGAAATGCTTTGTGGAATTAGACACCATAATCATCGATGTCACATGTCTCATAGCTCAACCCTTAATTTATATCGGAATAATAAGCATCATAAAGCATAACTAAAAATCCTAAGCTAAGCAACAATGTATAATCTACTTTCAGCGTCCATGTCCACATCGTCACCTGCAATCTCACCATCTACTCGTACTCGGGTGTACAAGTAGTCACAAAACACAGAGGGGTGAGGAATCATACACGATATGAAAAGAAATATGACATATGCAAAATAACATGTTGCGTCAACCATAAATCTAGCATTGCAATAACAAACAAGTCTCGTCGGTCAATCATCGATCGGTCGGTAGTCCTACATCTGCAATCAGCTAATGCGAACTTAACAACTACTCTGTCGAAGTCTTCAGGACCCTTTTCCTCTCGGGGTGAACAGATGAGAGTTCCCTCAACATCCAGAGATACAGACTGAGCCTAGTCAGGGTGATCCAGTGTATGAATGGGATGCCCTAGCAGTGCCCCCTACTAGCAACGATTCTCAAGGCCGAGTAAAGCTCCTCGTGGTCATCTCCGAACTGTTTCCCATGAAATCGTTTACTCATCACCATAGCGACACCACATCCTCGATTCGCGGTAATCCGTCCTAAGTGTCCATCAGCGTACATAACTCAAATATGGAGTCACTATCTAATCACATTTTCATGATCAATAGTGATGAGTCCACTATGTCCATAAACATGTCGACGAGTTTCCCAATAATCATATCTCAACAAACCTGTCGAGTATGTGTTAACACACCATTTTGTCTACATTTACAGGGCATTTTTAGTATCTAAATACCTCGTTTTACACCAAATAATGCACAAAGGTACTGATTTATGTCCCATTATGCTGAATTATTATGAAGACACCACTTGGAACGAAAGATGCAAAAAAGGATGGAAAACTGGCTAGTTTTGGAGCGTTTTAGCACTTCTGGACAAGCGGCACGGCCTGACATACCTTCGGTATGGCCGTACCTCGAGCAGAATCCCTGTAGGGGCGTACCTCATCAGTCTGTACGACCTGACACCGATAAAAAGTCGATCTGACCGTGTCCAAGTCCATGCGTGCATACAAGTGATGTCAGGCAACAAAGACGCGCCGCAGTGCGGGCAACATCATTTGAGAAGCTCGATACGGCCGTGTATATACTCGGTACGGTCGTACCCCGTCCCTGATTAGTGCAGATTTGAAGCCTGAAAACCTAATTCGCAGAGAACATTATAAATAGGGGCTCTTAACATTCTAAAATGACCTTTTGACGATTTCCTGAGTCAAGAGCCCCCAGTTGAGAGCTGCGACAACCGTTGCCCGGTTGAGAAGAATTATTATCTCCTTGAAGCTTGGTACCACTCTTGGATTGCTACCGGAGCTGTGAGGCCTTGAAGAACTGCTTAAAGACCACCATCATACTGAAAGGGTGTCCCGGTTTAGAATTTACTCTTTTGTTATGGATTACCCTTGTTTCATTCTTATGTTTATGTTACTATCATTTGGAATGAGTAGCTAAACCCATCACTAGGGGTGATGGGGGATCCTTTATGAAACCTTTGAGACTTGTTCTTTAATTATATGAGTTTCTATATTAGCTTGAGTATTTTATCTCTATTGTGCTTAATCCAATAAGGCCTTATCAACCTTTATCTAGTTGGCTTAATTGTGGTAACAGAATCATGATTAGTTGACGGAACCATAGGCTAAAAGAACTCGTGCTATACGCCGGATAGGTTAGGGCTTGTTTCTAACCAGTTATTAAGTTAACAAACCCACCTGAACTTAATGCTCTTTCCCTTAGTTATTTCCTGGACCAAACGGAGTAATTAGTACGTGGAGGAAGGCTTTTGTACGCTTAAATAGCCTCTAGTAATTTAGAGTGGGCGATTAGTGCTCTAGCATAATAGATAACTCATATTAATTGATTTGCAAACTCAATGGTAGAGTATAGGTGAACCCGGTTCCCCCTAGATGCCCCTATAACCTGTTAAGACGTTCTTGCATACCATTCTCTCTCTCTTCTGCTCACTTTCAATTGCGCACGTCAATCACTTCAATTGCCTGCCTGATAGAATAGAATCATAATTCGCTGGTACTTGCTCATTCTCTGTGGGTTCGACATTCGGAGTCCTAACTATAGTCCACTTTTATTACAAGTTACGATCAGGTGCACTTGCCTGAGCCGCAACAAGTTTTTGGCATCGTTGCTGGGGAATGAAGCAATATTAGCAAAATTATAGATTTTGTTCGCATTAGGCAAAATTTTAATTAGTTACTTTATTTTCTTTATTTTTCTGAACATTCTAATTTGGTTTTCTTTGGTGTATGCAGACAAGGTCTCAACATCCTGAGCTGATTTTTGATCCTGAAATTGAAAGAATGCTTAGATTGTTGAGAAGACAGCAGTTAGCAATGGCTGATGAACTAACGTTGAACGATTACTTCACACCAACTACGGATGTGGCAGACAGTGTCAACTATCCGGCAATTGAGGCCAATAATTTTGAACTGAAGCCAGCACTGATCTCTATGGTATCTGCAGTGCAATTCTCTGGCTTATCTTCTGAAGTCCCAAATGCTCATCTTAAGAGATTTTAGAAGGTTGCTAATACTGTCAAATGTGAAGGAGTTTCACCAGAGGCAATCAAGTTAAGATTGTTTTCTTTCTCACTGCAAGGGAAAGCACAATTATGGTTGGATTCATTCCCACCAAATTCTATCACCACATGGGAGGACCTGAAAACAAAGTTTCTGAATAAGTACTTTCCTCCTGCAAAATCTGCGAAGCTGAGAGCTGACATGTCTGGGTTCAGCCAAAATGAAGAAGAATCAATGCATAAGGCATGGGAGAGATTCCGAGATCTGACTAGAAGATGTCCTCATCATGGTTTTACTAAGTGGCAACAGCTTCAGATTTTATACAATGGGTTCAATATGCAAACAAGAGGAGCTATTGACGCTGCTTGCGGAGGTTCTTTTGGAAAGAAGACGCCCACTGAGGCTTTTGATATTATAGCTGAGATGGCTCAGAACAATGCTCAGTGGTCTGCAAATGAAAGACAACTCGGAAAGAAGAGCCAACAAGCAGGTATTTACAAAGTTGAAACCAACACTGCTTTAGAAGCAAAATTGGAGGCTATGACTAAGAAGTCGGAAGCTTTGATGGCAACTAAAGACCAATCTAGTTCCAAGAATGACTGGAGTTGCATGTCTATTGAAGATCAAATGGAAGAAGTCAATGCCATAAGTCAAAAAGATTTTGACCCAAAATCGGGGATGCAAGAAGCCATGTTAAAATTCATGCAAAGGCACGGACACCCATGTATGGGAGTTCTAGCCGGTTTAATGGAGAAGACTGAAGAAAGACTAAAAGCCATAGAAAATAAGTCAGTCAAGGCATCCTGCAACTTTTATGGAGTCACAACTCATGATTCAAAGGACTGCACAGAAGAGGTGAACTATATTGGGCATAAATAGAATGACCCATACTCAAACACCTACAACCCTGGTTGGAGGAATCATCCAAACTTCTCATGGAAGGATCAACAGAGACCTCAGGGCCAAAATCAAAATATCTATACGCCCCCACATATGCAAGATCGTGGTCAACATGACAAAAGTCCCGGAGAAAATGATATTAGCAATATTATGGGACAGATGAATGAAAGATGCAATAACTTGGAGAAAATAGTCGCTGAGCAAAAAGAAGGCCACAAGGCACTGAGTGAACAAATGACACTTGTGCTAAAAGCAGTGACTCAAAGAGAAAAAGGAGCACTCCCAAGTCAAGTAGAGCCAAACGCAAGTGCAAAGTGCAATGCAATCTACAAGGAGGAAGAGGAGCCAAAAGAAGAGAAGACTCAAACTGAGTCTCACCAAGTAAGTAACTCCTCTCAAGACTCTAAGAATTACAGTAAAAATAGGCAAGATAAGAGATTGCTTGACAAACTGAGAAAATTGCCTGTTAATATTCCTTTAGCTAGAATGGTCTATGAAGTTCCTAAATATGTCAAATTTTTGAAGGAAATAATTTCTAACGAAAATAAGATAGAAAAAGAGACTGTTAAATTAAATGAAGATTGCTCTGCTATTCTTTTGAGGAAATTACCACAAAAACTTAAAGATCCGGGAACCTTTGTTGTTTCATGTTCTATTGGTAATCATACATTTAAGGCACTTTGTGATTTAGGCTCAAGTATAAATTTAATGCCTTTGTCTGTTTGGAAGAAACTGAATTTGCAGGAACCACAGCCTACTTACATGTCTCTGCAGTTAGTTGACAGAACTCTTGTTTATCCAAGGGGAATAATAAAGGACATGCTGGTTAAGGTGGAAAAATTTATTTTTCCTGTGGATTTTATAGTTCTAGATATGGAGGAAGACAAAGATGTGCCCATTATATTGGGAAGACCATTTTTGGCCACAGGAGATGCTACCATCCAAGTAAAGAAGGGAACCATGACTCTAAGAATTGAGGATGAGGAGGAAATATTTGATATTTATAATTCTAACCGAAATTCTTCCTCCAGTGCTTCTTGTTGTTTCTTGCAGGACATAAAAACTGAAAAAGGAAAAGAAGTGCAAGTAAAGGAGCAAGACAAGGACATAACTCCCTCTTTAATTTTTGATGCTCTTTGTATTCCACAATTTAAGGGACGTGATGGTGATGAACCATCCTGCCATTTAATGAAATTTGATGATTTGGAAAAAACTAACAATCTTTCAGGAATCACAGCTGACAGGGTAAAGCTCAAATTGTTTCCTCTTTCTTTGGGAGGAATAGCACAATAATGGTTCTCACTCTATCCCAAACATCATTTTTCAAGTTGGAATGAATTGCATGATGAATTCCTACGAGCTTTCAAGACCACACCAGAGGAGGAGAAAGAACTAAATCAATTCTTTCAAGCTTCCAATAAAGGCACTCTGGAGGAATTTTCAGATTTCAAATTAGATCCATCAATAATCCCAGAAGTGTCAAGTTTGCAGTTTAAAGGAACAACAGGACAGGACCCCATTGAGCACTTGAGATAGTTTCACAGAATAATGAAAAAAGCAAGATTTGAAGGCTTAACTCTAGAAGGAGCAAACTTAATGATTTTCGCATTCTCATTAGATGAGGAAGTTCAAATTTGGTTGTATCTCCTACCAATTGAGGAGGTGAGCACATGGGATGACGTAGTGACCACGTTCATCAAAACTTTTTCACCCAAGTTGGAGAAGCCAATCTACATATGTGAAGACTGTGGGTATGCAATGAACCCACCAAAGGTATGCTCAGGACTTGCATGGATGTATCACTCAAAAGCAGGTAACTACTTGGTCATATTCCCAAATGGTGAGAAGAAGAAAAGTAATATCAATGACGGGCAACTGCCCGCTGAGGACTAGTTCTTGAGTCCTCTTTCCCGTCAGGCTCGGGACGTTAAACAAGTGCTTCCAGGAGGCAACCTTGGTTACTAACATTTTATTTATTATTTTTCGTATTTGTTTGTTTTTAATTAGATTATTTTTATTATTTAAAGAAAAATAAAAATACAAAAAATTATAAAATTATAAAAATAAAAATTTTTCTAGAAAAACCAGCAGGCACGGGCGCACCTAACACCTTGTACGCCTGTACCTCGCATCATCATCTTTAAAAACATGGAGAGACAGACAGGTATGGCCGCACATAAAGAAGGTACGGCCGTACCCCATTCCCAGAAACTGAATATAAGGTAAACAGAGAGAGGTAAGGGTGTACGTCGTACACCCAAACCCCTCTCTACTCAAGCACTCAGATCTCTCAATTTCTCCGTATTTCCACCCACAAGATCATCCAGGTACTCATTCTACACTTGATTTGTGGTTTAATCGGTGGATTTGCTGGTTATTTACAGTTTTTACTTAGTTTAGGCTTTTGTTTTTGTTTAATTCTAATTTTAGGAGATTAGGAGTAGTTTATGCTTGGTTTTGCATGCTTAGAGACCCTAGGATTGATTAGAGACTTACAATCTAGGCTTAAAATTGAGAAAATCTGATCATAGGGTAGATTTTTCACAAAGCTATGTAGCACGATCTGCATCTATGAAGTACAGTCGTCTTCAGCGCTATTAGGTTTCAATCAGCCATTTGGTACGGGCGTACCTATGGCATAGTATAGTCGTACATAACACCTAAGTCAGGCCGTACTGACCCTTAGATTTAGGGCGTACATAGTAGTTCAGTACGACCGTACCAAACGAAGCATTGCCGTACCTAACACAGTCTTGCATGAAAAATTAATTTTTGTGTTATTTTCACAGGAAAATGCCGAAACGCCAAAATATTGATGGTTCTTCTTCCTCAGCAGCAGCAGCAGCAGGACGAGCCTGCAGATTTTGAGCCCCTGGCGGAGGAGCATCCACCACCACCATCACAGCCATAGCCTCAGCCGGTAGCACAGGCCCACTCCTTTGAGGATGTCATGTTGCGTCTTGACCAGATGTAGACCAGCTTCACAGAGCACAGGACGCATGTAGACCAGCAGCTGGCAACTCATTTTAGAGCACCTCCAGCCTTTCCCTCCTGCCGAGTGATGTGGGATTATCATTTTTTCTCTTTTAGTACTTAGGCTTTGCTTTTGTATTAAAAAGAGATGTATATTTGGGCACACTCCAGGAGATACACTTTTATCTTTTTGCTTTTGTTTTCTTTTATTATATATATATATATATATATATATTTCTTATTTTTCTATATATTTTTAGTTTGGTGTGGCACAGTTCTTCCGAAGCTTACCAGCTCCATCGGTACTGCGACAAGGAAACAGAATAACAAGTATCCCCAACCAAATTGCTCGTGATATTATCTAAAGGGGAGTCTCTTTCCACATACTCTTACAGCACATGTTTTAATTTCATATCTTATTATGTTGTGCTTGCTTGAAATAGTCGCAGTGGGGACACTGCTAGAAATAAGTGTAGGGAGGGAGTTTACACAATGCTTATTACTTGACTGTGCTTATAACTGCTTATAATTCTAGAAGAACTTCAAATTTTTGCTGATTTAGGGGCTATACAACTTTTTTACAACTGTTGGTTGAATCAATTCATTGCTAGTCTCTGGAATTTGCTGATAATTAGTATTGAAATTCTGTGAGTGTGATGTTTTGTGTAGCTACTAAATGTGAGTTTTGAGCCTGAATTAAGAGGCAACATCATGCTTTTGCCTCTCTTCTTTGATTGAGTGATATTTTTTATGGATTGTGCATTCTAGAACTTGTGCTGAGACCTTTATAAAGCGAATATGAATTTATCTGCATGTAGATTTGGAAAAGGGCAAATTTTAGGATTTCTTCAGGCCACTACCATTTGATTCAATTATCCCACTAGTTGCCCACCTTTGAGCCTAAAAGCTTTATGCTTGATTTCCTTGGTACCCTTCTTGTTCTATTTATTATCTTTTGTGAAGTCAACCTTGGAAAAAGTTTATTTGAGAGCACTCAGTGGCAAGTATTTTATTAAATAATGTTGCAAGAATCCCATCATTTGTTTACACGAAAAGAAGGCTCACATTGATGCTATCCCCCTCCTAGTTCTTAATTTTTTTTATTAATTGCATAAGTGCATAGAAGGAGGAAAGGAAGAAAAAAAAAAGAGAAGAGAGAAAAAGAAAGAGCATATAAAAAAAAATATGTAATAATGCTCATGCCTTCATAATGTGCTTAAAGAAAAAAATTAATTATGTTTATTAAATTGGGATTATTGCATGCTCTTTAAAGTGAAAAGAATGAGGTTGCTTATTTTGGTTGATTTGATTCTGACCTTTTGCATGACCTTTTCTTTCTTTTATTCTACCTAATGTTATTACCCTGGCCCCATTACAACCAATGAAAGACCCTATGTCCTCTTTTGCATGTCTTATAGATTCTAATAGTGGAGTTTTGGTCAATGCATAAGCCTATGATAATGCCTTTTCATTTGAAAAATCTGAGTGACAATGACTATACCCTCAAACACCTTGAGTTTAGTGAGAGTGTGACTTGAAATCACATATTGTTGGCTTGCTTGAATTTACACCTCTAATTGGGCATTCTATTGACTGGCATGTTTTTATGATATCACATGGTTGTTCCACTTATTTTTCTGCCCTTATTCAGTAGAAATAAAGTCTCTTATATAATTATCCAAGTAGTTTGCTTAAAGGCAAGCAAAGTTCAAGTGTGGGGATGTATTAACACACCATTTTGTCTACATTTATAGGGCATTTTTAGTATCTAAATACCTCGTTTTGCACCAAATAATGTACAAAGGTACTGATTTATGTCCCATTATGCAGAATTATCATGAAGACACCACTTGGAACAAAAGATGCGAAAAATGATGGAAAATTGGCTAGTTTTGGAGCGTTTTAGCACTTCTGGACAAGCGGTACGGCCTGACATACCTTCGGTACGGCCGTACCTCGAGCAGAATCCCTGTAGGGGCGTACCTCATCAGTCTGTACGACTTGGCGCCGATAAAAAAGTCCAGTACGGCTGTGTCCAAGTCTGTATGGCTGTACACAAGTGATGTCAGGGCAACAGCACGCACAGGTACGGGTCAACGTCATTTGAGAAGCTCGGTACGACCGTGTATATACTCGGTATGGCCGTACCCCGTCCCTGATTAGTGCAGATTTGAAGCCTGAAAACCTAATTCGCAGAGAACATTATAAATAGGGGCTCTTAACATTCTAAAAAGACCTTTTGACGATTTCCTGAGTCAAGAGCCCCCAGTTGAGAGCTGCTAACAACCCTTGCACCGTTGAGAAGAATTATTGTCTCCTTGAAGCTTGGTACCACTCTTGGATTGATACCGGAGCTGTGAGGACGTGAAGAACTGCTTAAAGACCACCATTATACTGAAAGGGTGTCCCGGTTTAGAATTTACTCTTTTGTTATGGATTACCCTTGTTTCATTCTTATGTTTATGTTACTATCATTTGGAATGAGTAGCTAAATCCATCACTAGGGGTGATGGGGGATCCTTTACGAAACCTTTGAGACTTGTTCTTTAATTATATGAGTTTCTATATTTGCTTGAGTATTTTATCTCTATTGTGCTTAATCCAATAAGGCCTTATCAACCTTTATCTAGTTGGCTTAATTGTGGTAACAGGATCATGATTAGTTGACGGAACCATAGGCTAAAAGAACTCGCGCTATACGCCGGATAAGTTAGGGCTTGTTTCTAACCCGTTATTAAGTTAACAAACCCACTTGAACTTAATGCTCTTTCCCTTAGTTATTTCCTGGACCAAACGGAGTAATTAGTACATGGAGGAAGGCTTTTGTACGCTTAGATAGCCTCTATTAATTTAGAGTGGGCGGTTAGTGCTCTAGCATAATAGATAACTCATATTAATTGATTTGCAAACTCAATGGTAGAGTATAGGTGAACCCGGTTCCCCCTAGGTTCCCCCATAACCTGTTAAGACGTTCTTGCATACAATTCTCTCTCTTTTCTGCTCACTTTTAATTGCACACGTCAATCACTTCAATTGCCTGCCTGATAGAATAGAATCATAATTCGCTGGTACTTGCTCATTTTCTATGGGTTCGACATTCGGAGTCCTAACTATACTCCATTTTTATTACAAGTTACGATCAGGTGCACTTGCCTGAGCCGCAACAGTATGCAATCGAAGTAGTCATCACACATTGGACAAAAACTCGTGACCAACAAACAAGCAATGAGGTCTCAATACAAATCACGCATTGGTCACAAACCCATGACCAATAGACGAGGATAATAATTTGTTACTCTCTCAACACTAATCACGCATTGTCATAAACTCGTGACCAATAAACAAACGACGATGATAATAATATGTTACCCTCTCAACACAACTTATTCATTGCCACAAACTCATGACCAATAGACAAACGATGAGGATAATAATATGTTACCCTCTCAACACAAATCGCACATTGGTCACAAACCCGTGACCAATAAACAAACAATGAGGATAATAAGTCCTTATCCTCTAAAAAGTAGTCATACATCAAGCATATAACAAGCCTAGATGTTTACTACCTTTAACCAACCTTTACAAGTCATTTAACTATATTATTAAACAATTATCAGGGTTATGAATCGATTCATAACCCTTATGAATCGATTCAAGGTCGAAAACTCACTTTGTGAATCTAAGTGCGCAGTCATGAATACATTCATAATTTCAATTCATCAGTTCTATAAACAGCAGGTGTAAATCGATTCAAGCAGGTGTGAATCGATTCACAGGACCTGCAGGAGTGCAGCAAAGCTGTTTTCTGCACTTTCGCGAGTTGAGGACCTCTCCTAGGTGGTTCCACATGCAATCCAACATTTGTGACAATTATTAAATTATCCCTAAGGTCTCTAATCATTTATTTTACATTCAAATCTTAATTTAAGTTATTGTTCTTTAGTTCTTATCATGAAACCTCTAATCTTATCTCTTTATCTTTCTTTAGTTCTATAAATCCATAACTGATTCATTTAAATTTAACAATTTAATAAATAAGTGATTTAATAATCTGAGGAATAAAATTAACATATAATATAAACACGTGGCACTGACAGGTGTATTTATGTTATCCTAGTAAGCAGTAACTTAACAGCAGGGACTATTATTGAAAACGAAAAATAAGTGGGGATTAAATTTCGAAATAAAATTTAATAGGGATTAAAATTGAAAGGTGTGATATTTGTAGGGAATAAAAACATATTTTACCCTTTATATTTTTATCCATATGTAAAGCATCAAAATTTATCACCACTTACAACCCTATCTACAGTCTCCATTCCATCAAGGATTTCTCATTCAAATCATTAGTTCTTTTATCCTATTTACCAAGATTTACACACATAATCACCTCTTAAATCATCTTTAACTCAAATAATGCATACTAATCACATCTCAATTTAATACTAACATCTCCAATTAATTCTAAACATCGAATCACACATTCATACTTTAAAACAATAACTATAATTTATTAATCATGCTAACATATATTTCAAATTTTATCACACATCATAGACCATGCTCCAAATCATCAATTCATATTAGACACCATCAAAGCAACACTAATCATGCATCAAGTTAATTTCATTAAATAACAATAGTTAGGGTTCCTTACTCATACAAGGGCCTTATAATTAATCAAAATAAAGACTATTTCAATCAAATCATTGTTCTTGCAATGACTAACAACAATTAACTTGCCCCACCAAGCATAAGGATCATGGGACATCCTTAATGTTATAATATTATATTATTTATTATTTCAAAAGTTCTAAATCAATTCAATTACATGAAATGTGTAATGTGTAATTTGTTCTTGACTTGGAGCCATTTATTCGAAAACCTTCCAACTACTCCTTATTGGTTGTTTTTCTTCGTATGCTATTTTTAACATATAAAATAAAACATACAAAAAAACACAAGGGTAAGATATCCATTAACCTCTACTAAATACAAGAAAACAGTATAGTAGATAGATTGTTACCACATATCCGTACATCAACTCAACATAAACACCAATCGTCATAATCAAGCATGACCACAGGCCTGACCGCCCTGTATTGACAGATCCCGACCACACGGTCACAACACTGACGAACCACAGACTGACACGTGTCACTGGTCCTTCAGCTAATCACCGGCTCTACGGACCCAGCCCTCTGGACATTCAGCTGATCACCGGCTCTACTGTCCAAAGGTTGACACGTATACTCGATCCTTCGGGCTGATCACCGGCCCTACAGACCCAAACGAGCTTTCGAGTTAATCACCGGCTCTACTAACCCAAACCACAGATCATTGATCATTTCGGGCCTCTAACGCCCTACACCCTAGACCGATCACCAGTCTTAAGGCACAGAGTCAGACAAGTTGGTTGTCCATGGAACATATCCTGATACGCTACCATCTTCGATTACCGGACATGGCATCTCATACTACCATATCCAATTACCGAAGTAAGGCACCATCCTGTGCACTAGGACGACATTCCCATTACAGGAATGGCCAAGATTGTCCACCCGACAAACGTGGAGTCTTGGAAACTTATCGAATAACTGAGTCCTCGCCATCGGACTGATCACCAGTCCTCAGGCCCCTCAAGGTCACCGACTAGTCCCAACTACTCCGTACCTTTGGTCCGATCACCAGTCCTCAGGTACACCAACCTCGGGTACACCGACCCGGCTATCCCCACTTCCACAGGATAGCGATGGTAATACCTATTATTACCATATAGGGATTCGCAAACCTCTAACTAGAGGGCGTCACCCTTGACTCTCACATCATCCATCAGACTCACATTAACCACCATACTCACAGATATTATATGCAACTAGCACATAAATATCAGGCATAAAATATAGTAAATCATAGTTAACAGCATATTAAATATCCCTACGTCGCATAAGCGACTGCATACTAATTTTATTAAACACGACTTATGTTGGTTGGTAGGTCTACAGTGACTCTCCTAAGCCACCATACACCACAACCCCTCTCCTAAGGGGTTGCTACTACCAACCCCTAGTAGGGCAAAGGAACCCTACACATGCTAACAGGCTACTCTACTACCTATTTTTCCTAAAGATTAAGGTATCTTCCCCCTTACCTGGCTTAGACGGTCGTTGCCGCTCTCGTTCCTTGGGCTCCTTCTCTCCCGAGCTCTCTACACCCTTCAATCTCCTCCAAAAGGCATGAAAACACTTGGGCTGAATGGAGGGGGATCGAACCCTATTTATAGGCTAGATTTGGTCCATCGCGTCGCGATGATTTTGCACATAAACCTCGGGTACACGTGTCAATCATCGCACACGCTGATCCATTGCCTTGGCCACCGACCTAACTATCGTGTCGCGACCCAGTTTGCACTGGTCTCTGCCGCGTCGCGATTGACGTCACCTGTTGAAATTCTATTTTTACCCCTCTACTCATTTCTAGGGTTTTCTAGACCGTTCTAGGGCATTCTAGGCCTGAGTTATTTTTAAGCCCAATTTAACTCTAACTAATGCTTTTTATCATCTAACTGTTATTTACTCGCTATTCTAATTTATTTTAGACTTATTTCAAAAATCAGGATGTCACACCTATCGCCCAAGTTTGTTGTTCCTGCAAAGACATATAAATACATATACAATCTAACACTAATATATACATGATCGCATATTAATACAAATACAATCACCGATTACTATATAACTACATAATAATATGATTGATCTTATCCTATTACAAACACTATATAAATATAAGTATAAATATAATTATGCATCATTATCTATCAATACAATTAATTACATATTATTATAAACACAATTGATATAATTCACATACCATATATACATATAGGGTGGGGTTCAAATAACTTCAACTCAACTATAATATACTTTTTAAATACAAGTAAAATGTCGATTATAAGATTATATAACTACGTCCAATTTTTTTGAAACTCGGTATGCATAATCGTTAAGATAGTATGACAATATTCAATGATTGGATTTGTGAAATTCGATACCTATAGTGAGTTATTAAACAAAATAACCTGAACATCTCTCCCACACACATATTTATGCATGTATCTATATAAAATCACCTTTATAAATATACTTTAAAACTACAATAATTATATTAATAATAATAATAATAATAATAATAATAATAATAATATCGTTAGTAATGATGATAGTAACAACAACAATAATAGCAATAATAACCATAATAATATTAATTATAAAATAATAATAATATAGCAATGACACATCTATAGTTACAACAACCCAGGGCCGGTGAACAGCCTGTACAAGCAGTACTATTGCACATGGCTCCAAATTTTGGCCCAAATTTGAGAGCCCCAAATTTTGCCAGGGGCCCTTCTGTGATGTAGATATCACCGTGACGACATCTCACACGTTCCACCGTGGAGAACGGTTGCAAAAGAAGATCGCTGACAACACCAAAAGAAGTGGAAAGAAAACGAGGGAAGGTGAGAGAAACGATTGTGTGCTCAAATCTGAAGCAAAAATACATTAATCCCCAGAAAAATCAAAATAACCACCAAGTTCTAGATCTGCTCGAATCTGATCTTTCGATCTGCTACGATCTTCATGTAGTGCTCGCTGGAGGGATGAGGGGAGAGGGAATAGGAGATGAGGGCCCAGATGAGAGAAAGTTAGGGATGAGAAGAATGATGGGCATTTGAGGCTCAGAGACAACGAGGATTGAGACGGTAGAAAAAAAAGGGGCTCATGGGAGTTGTGTGAAAAGCTATTTGAAGAAGGATTGAGACGGTAGAAAAAACAGGGGCTCGTGGAAGTTGCGTCAAAAGCTATCAGAAGATTCTAGCATTCTAGCTTTTTTAAAATGAAAGCATCTTAGCATTTTTTTTTGTGGCCGTGGGAGTTGTGTGACATGGAGGCATATTAAGCAATTTTTTATTGATAAAAAAAGTAATTTTTTATTTTACTAAGAGTACAAAAAAAAGTATGAAAATTTTATTATGAAATTTTGAATAAAAATGAATATAAATAAAAATTATAAAAATGTGAGGCAAATTATGGGACCCACTAAAAATAAGGTAAGAACCCAAGTTGTGTTATACTATTAGAGCAAAAATTAGTACATGTTCTTAAATCATATGTGGCATGGTAGAGCCCACTTAAAAAGAGTTAAGAACACATATTATGTTCTACCATTGGAGATGCTCTTAGAAGGGAGGGTGTTACGGAGGAGGTAGCGGAAATGGAATCATCGACGCACAGATTCTGACGGCGCGATCCCTCATCAACGATGTTGGATCTGACGAGTTACCAACTCCATGACCTTGACTCGGTCGAGTTGCCCCCAACCTCACCAAGTTGGACCTCACCTCGAATCGCTTGTCTACCCTAGACCCTCGCATAGGGCACCTATCCGATCTCAAGAAGCTTTTGCTTCGTCAAAACCTCATCACCGACGCTTTCGTTCAGCCCCTCTCTTCTGAAATAATATTTAATTATTAAAATTGCTTTTTCTTATTAGGGGCCCAATTTTTAAGATTAGAACTGGGCCTTCAAAATGTTTAAGACGACCCTGAGCCATACGTATATCTTCATACAAAAACAAGGTGCCACACAAGGTGTGAAAAAAAGATAGCATCCAGGATAAGGACTTTAAATTTTGGATACCACCAATAACAGGAGCATAAGGATGAGTTTGATGAGCACCTTTTTCAATCAAGGTAAGATAAGACAAAGAATCAGATTCACAAATAACCTATTTATAACTATTGTTCCAAGATAAATCCAATCCACGAATGACAACTCCTAACAAAACACAATTAACCAATCACTTGAAGAGTTTCTAATAAGGTCACCATAACTAGATTTATTCGGATTTCCAAGGAAGCTACCATCAACATTCAATTTGATAGCACGACTAGTGGGGGGAGACCATGAAACATACCAAGAATGTTTATTAAAATCGGTAGTACCGAAAGCCTTGGTTGTAACAAGTCCCTGATCATATCCCATTCAAGTATTAATGATTTTTCTATTTCTCTTCTTATAAGAAATAATAATATAAATTCATTATATTTTTTCTTTTTACTTTTTTCTCCGTGACTAAATTAAAAATCAATCATATTTTTCTTTCATGAATATTTTTTTTTGACAAAATCGTTCGTGAATATTATCAAGTCACAATCATATTTTTCCTTCTTGAATATCATCAAGTCACTTCATCCTCTTTTTTTTTTTGGTTACATACTTCATCCTCTTTTAGTGAAAGGAAAATGTTAAATAGTGCGAATGTATTTTCGTGGAAAAAACAAGAATGACGTGTACTCTTTTTTTTTTGTCCGTTTTCGCTTCTGTCTTTTGGTTTTTTCGGCAAATTCAATCTCAAATTCTCCATTGAAGACCAACCCTTAACCTACTCTATTTCTTTTCCTCTTAAACTTGATGGCAACTAACTCCCTCTTCTGATCCATTGGGTATATCCCTCACGGTGACCACTAAGTTCATCAGTCCTATTATTCAGCAGAACCTAGGAGCCTTCTCTCTTTTTGGTAGGGATATTTATTTGAACTTGAAAATAATTTTGGAGTAGATACCCAAATTAGTCCAACAAAAATTAGAGAGACTAATTTAGTCACTAAAAAATAAAAAATATTAATTTGGTTATTAAAAAATTTAAATATGGGTCAAATTTGTCTTTTTAAGGATAATTTTTAGGAATATTTTAGTCGCTAACAGGGACTAATTTGACTCATATTTGATATTCTTAAAGATTAAATTGATATTTTTCATTTTTTCATGGACTAAGTTAGTCTTTGTGATTTTTGTTAAGAACCAATTTGAGTGTTTATTCATTATATAAGAATTCAAAATACTCTATCAGTCCCTAGATATAAGTTTTGTTTGATAAAACACACAAATTAACAAAATTTGTTAACACATTTAATTTTTTCTAAAATGTGTATTGTTTTTCCAAAACTATTCTTCATTGACATATAAGAGATAGATAATCACTTTATTTACTATTGACTACAAAAAATAATATAAATTAATTAGAAGTATCCTTCTAAAAAAATAATTAACATATGGACATTTTTTTTTCAAACAGGGCTTTTATATTTGGGGGACTCAGGGAGTAGTAATATATAGAGAATGAATAAGACGTAGATTCATCCAAGCAAAGTGGTAGAGATTATCGCAGAGCAGGGGAAGTGGTTTTGCAGGTATTTGTATTTTTTTTTTTATAATTTGTTTTTGTTAAAAACACATCAGCCACGTGGTAGAGGAGATTTCACCCATTTCGTGTGTGTTTCGTGAGACTTTTCTTCGGGAAATGTAGTAGTCCCTCAAAAATAAATCTATCGAGATAGGGATATAATAGGGAAGAAAAAATCTCAAAATCAAATGAAGCGATATAACAATATTTTTTTTTAAAAAAGACACAATTAACTAACTTTGTTATATTAATTAAAAATTTAATTTTTGGTCATTTAATACGCCTTAACTCGTGTAAAGTTGCACGCGTTAGAAAAATCGATAAATCAAATCAAATCAAATCAATATTTTTTGTTTTTGATATACCAAATCAAAGCAATATTGATTTTGTATTATTCAACTATTCAATCAGGTGAAATTTTTTTCAATTTATTTTGATTAATATTTTCTCTAATTAAACATTTAATATAATAAAATATTTGTAATTAATTACTAAAATATTTCATACTTTTTAATATCTGTATTTTGATATTTAACTTTTTTATTAAAATGATTTTTATCAATCAAGTTATTTTAAAAAACTTAAAATAAAATATTTATATTTTTTAAAATTTCCTTATATTATGCGACATTGTTGTATATATGTAGTCTTCCTTTGGTTTTTTTGGGTCAAAGTATGTAGTCTTCCTTGACATTGGAAAATGCAGACAAGTGGGAAAGTTGCGGTGGGCGATCCGACTATTCGCTTTGACCAAAAAAAAAAAAAAAATCTACTATTCGCTATTGGACCAAATACTCCATATATATGTTTCACCGTTTGACGCCTTATTTTTAATAGGGAAATGATTTTTCAACACAATATTGAACACAAATATAAGATCCTATATTTTTGTACCGTATGAATATACAGTCTGTACACTAATACAGTTTTTTTTCAAAAAAAATTATATTTTTTTTAGAGATAATGAATAGTATTAACCTGATAAGTGAATTTTATTACTAGATAAATAAATAAAATGTGAGTTTAGTATTTATCAGATAATGTGAATCATTAACTAGATAAGTGAACTTCGTTAATCAGATAAATAAATGGAATGTGTTAAGTTTCAGGGTTGACATTCACCAGATAATGAGAACCATTAACTAAATAAGTGAACTTCGTTAAACAGATAAATAAAATGGAACATGAGTTTAACATTCACCAGATAATGAGAACCATTAAGCAGATAAGTAAACTTCGTTAACCAGACAAAAAAAAATTTGAATTTTTTTTTTTTAAAAAAGGGATCCGTACTGTATGGTCAGGTGTGTTCAAATAACGGGACCGCATTTTCTATGCTTGCCATAGTTTCAATGCTAGTGATTCATACTGATCAGAAAGAAAAAAAACGTGTTTTATGCGAAATGAAAGATTGATTAATGTTGGTTTCAATTTTTGGAGCGTGTCATTAATGAAAGGAGCATTGTTTTCTCATACAGACTCTATATATGTACCATGCACATTCTGCACTAGAACACAACGCAGAGAACAGAACAGAACACACGTCTCAAGCAAATGTTTGTACCGAAAGCTCTGCAAAACTATTTTCTATCAATGTACCCAAAAAAAAATATTTTCTTTCATTCACACTCACTTGCTTATTTTTATTGAAAGCCTTTTTATTCTACATAGTTTGAGTCTTCAATTTGTTTATATCTACAATTTTGAGTGTATCTCTTCTTGATAATTTTTCTGATTATTATTGGGTAGGAATCTCAAGTGGTTTATAGAGAGGTGATATCTCTTGAAATTATTACTCTGGTTTAGAGTTGTAAAGGTTTCTAGCTGAACCTAATTTAAAAGCTAATGTCTTAATAAAAATCTCATAGTGCTTTGCTTTGGAGACAGGACGTAGGTCATAGGAGTGTTTGGTGGCCAAACCTGTATAATTTGTTGTGTGCTCTTTTATTCCTTATCTCTTTATTTTTCAGTCATTTAAATTTATGCACTTTATTTTATTGTTATTTATATTTTACTATTTACTTTATTTCTAACTTTTCTGCGATTTATTCTACAAGTCATTTATCTATTTCGCATTAATATTTCAGCAACTCATATTTAGCGCTTATTTTTCCAAAAGTTTTTAAAATCATCGTTCACACAATTTACCCCCTCTTGTGTTTGGAGTCACTTGGCAACAAGTAGTATCAAAGCTAGGCTCTTGTTTAAAGGACCAAACCATCTCAAGAGGATGACTTCAAACAGTTTTTGTAATGAGGGACATTCCATGAACAGACCACCCCATCTTTCAATGGTGCAGGGTATGGTTATTGGAAGGAAAGAATGAAAATTTTCCTTGAAGCTGTAGACCTTGATGTTCGGGATGCAGTGGAAAACGGTCCGTTTGTTCCCACTTATTCAGTCAATAATGAGATGGTGGACAAACCAAGAACCCTTTGGACCGATGAGGAAAAGAAAAAGGTCCAATACAATTTAAAAGCCAAAAACATCACCACCTCCGCTCTAAGCTACGATGAGTTCTATAGGGTCTCAAATTGCCAGTCTACTAAAGAAATGTGGGACATCCTCCAAGTGACCCATGAAGGTACTACCGAGGTCAAAATGGCTCAAATGAACACATTAACCCATGAGTATGAGTTATTTAGGATGAAACCCAGTGCAAGCATACAAGATATGCAAAAATGATTTACTCATATAATAAATCATCTCAGAACTCTTGGGAAATCCTTTACTAATGAAGATTTGATTAACAAAGTTCTTAGATGTCTAAACAGGAATTGGCAACCCTAGGTCACTGCTATAGCTGAATCTAGATACTTATCTTCTATGACCTTAGCCACTTTATTTGGGAAATTATAGGAACATGAACTTGAACTAAATCATCTCATGAAAAGCGAAGAAGCTGATAAGAAAAAGAAAGGGCTCGCCCTCAAAGCAAGCATTGAGGAAACTGACGATGATGAGTGTGATTTCCTTGAAAATGAAAATAATGAGGAAAACATGAGTCTAATGGTTCGCAAGTTCAAGAGGTTCATGAGACTGAGAAACAAAGGTAAGTTCCCAAGCTCTCAAAAAAAATGATGAAATAACTTCTTTAAATTCTACCTGCTACAAGTGTGGAAAGAAAGGTCAAATAAAACCCGATTGTCCTGAAAACCAAAAGAGGAATGAGAAACTAGAAAAGAAACAACCAAAGGATTCGAAGGGAAGAAGAGCTTACATTGCCTGGAATGATAGTGATATGGATTCTTCTGATGAATTTGAAAATGAAAAGGCTCACCTTAGTCTAATGGCAAATCATGATGAAGGCGAGGTAAGCTTTTATGTCTCTGACCCTCCTTTAACTTATGATGAATTACTTGCTGCTTGTGAAGAATTCAATGATGAAACGATTAGACTTGGAAAAATTGTTATTTCTTCTAAGAAAACTATCTTGTCTCTTGAATCAAAAATTGAAATTTTAAACAAAGAGATGGTGATTCTTAAAGAAAAACAAGTTGTTGTGATTGAAACTTCTCCTCCCATATCTTGCGAAAATAAAAAAGATGAAGTTTTAAAATGCAATGAGTGTCGTTTTTTGAAAGTAAGGTTGAGGATTTAAATAGCACTCTTGCAAAATTTACCATAGGAAGAGATAATGTAAACATTATTTTGGGAAACCAAAAAGTGCTTTTGGAAAAGCTGGTTTAGGTTATCGTCTGAAAATTCATGAAAAATATTTTAAACTCTTCAATCACAAAAAACCCTCGAGTAGTCCTTTCATTAAATGTTTTCACTGTAGTAGAAAAGGTCACACTGCTTCCATTTGCAATATTTGGAAAAACCAGAATGTAATTAGTAAAAAGATGTCGATCCAAAGGGCACCTTGCCCAAAGCTAACTCACCAGGACCCAAGATGGCTTAGGTACCAAAAGTTAAAACTTGATTTTATTTTTGCAGGTGTGCTTGAAAGCCAAAGATTCGAATTGGTATCTTGATAGTGGCTGTTCAAAGCATATAACAGGAGACAAAAGCAAGTTCTCCTCTTTGGAACCTAAAAATAAAGGTTACGTTTGTTATGGGTTAATTTGAAGACTGTTCCAATTAAGTGTAACAATACTAGTGCCATAAACCTCACTAAAAATCCGGTTTATCACTCCCGGACTAAACACATAGAGATTAGGTACCATTTTATTAGAGATCATGTTCAAAAAGGTGATTGCATGATTGAATTTGTGGAAACATCTAGACAATTTGCAAATATTTTTACTAAACCTTTGCCTAAGGAAACCTTCTTTTTCATTAGAAATGAGTTGGGAATTTTAGATCAATCATGCATTGAGTGACTGCCTGTGATTGCATTTTATTTTTGAATATATTCTAACTTGGGCGTTTGAGTGTGCTAACGGGTTTATGCAGGTCTTTTCCC
Source organism: Calophaca sinica (assembly GCA_037113605.1). Lineage (NCBI taxonomy): Eukaryota > Viridiplantae > Streptophyta > Magnoliopsida > Fabales > Fabaceae > Calophaca > Calophaca sinica. Next base: position 71,190,598 of record CM073730.1, read on the forward strand.
TTCCATTTTTCTTCTAAGCACGAAATAATGAGTGGGTGACACACTTGTCTTATGCAACCAGCTACGCATGTCCAAACAGCTCTGTCACATACAAAGCTTGGTATCACATACTAATTATCTTAATATGCTTGTTTAATCCTGAATATACGTCTTGCTTTATTTGTCTTTCCCGCTTTTTGATGTTGCCAAAAGGGGGAGAGTTACATGAATGCATGATTCAGGGGAGTGATCTTTTAAGTAATGCCTATAGTAAGGAGGAGTTCCTAATTGCACTTAAATTCTAATATTCTTTATCATATCATGCTTAATGTTTATTATCATATATTTATTGGACTAACTCCTTTGCTAAGCAAATTCACTTTATGAGATATTTGTCATCATAAAAAAGAGAGAGTATGTGAATATATGCCTTGACAAGAATTGTTTGTTTTGATGATTGACAAAAGAAAGTTATGCAAATAGTCAAATGTGAAAAAAACGAAAAAGAATACCAAGACGCATACCAAGAATCAGAGGATTTAGAGTCTTTGGGTTTTGGGTATTTATTTAATTTTTCTTAGGACTATTTGTAAGTAGTAATAAAAAACTCTCAATTAAAATAAAATCACACACACAATATTTCTCATCTAAAATTAATTTCATGGGATTTTTTTCTTAATTATTTTAGTCATCAAGAATTTTGAAAAATATTTTAAGTAGTATCCAAAATTCCTACTAATTTTAACTTGAAAAAAAAAAAACACTACTGGTTCAAGTGGTGGTGATACTCCTGGCCATGCATTTTGGGCGATGCCCACAATTCCTTTTCAGCCCTAAGCAAAATGTGGTGTGCGTGTGTGTGGCTACAACTTTCAACAAATTCCAACAATTGATTTAATATTCTTTTTGGGCCAAAATTTTCAATGATAGCTGCTCATGTTTTTTATATAAAAATTGGTTGACTCCTTTGAAAGTTTGTATAACGTTGGTTTCATAATAGCAGGAGCATCTCAGCTCTGACTCAAATAGTACTACTAGAGTAAGGTGCTCCACTATGACATTTTCTATGCTTGTGATAGTTTCAACCAGAGGTGGATCCACTTGTGTGCACTTATACGCTTTGAAATTTTGAAAATTTCACTAATACCACATATAAAGTTTTTTTTGACCCCACTAAATTTTAATTTTTGCACACCCTAGTTCTGACCCATCACTCAATTGGGGGTTTTTAATTTGAGAAGTAATAGTTGGACATCACTTTCTAAACACCGTAGGGGACACCGTATTTTCATCCCCCTATATCTCACTTGTTTTGCTTGCTTTTCATCACTCTCTTACTTTTCGGCCACACACACAAATCAGGACCACACACACAAATCAGGGGGACACCGTATGGGTGTCGAAAAAAGGATTTTTTATTTTTTTATCCCTTTTTTAATAATTATTACCCAAAATATCCCACTTTTTTCATTATTTCCCTACTTTTTGGGCAAGGTGAGAAATCGGTTTTGCTAAACCCGATTTCTCACCTATGTGTATTTTTTTATTTTTTTAAGTTTTCAGGTGAGAAATCGGGTTTAGCAACACTGATTTCTCACCGATAGTTATTTTTTTTAATCATGGGAAATCGGGTGTGCAATCACCGATTTCTCAACTGTAAATTTTTTTTTACGTTTTTAAAATTATTTTATGTTTAAAAACAAAAAAAAAGAAAAAAAAACATGTGAGAAATCGGGTTTATCAAAACCGATTTCTCACCTTGCCCAAAAAAAAAGGCAATTAAAGAAATAATGAAAAAAATAGAATATTTTAGATAATAATAAATAAAAAGGGGATAAAAAAATAAAAAATCCTCGAAAAAAAAGTGTTCATTTAGCTTTTCTGTTTAATTTTAATCGCGAGAAACGATGTTGTCCGTGAAGTAAGTTGCCCTGTTTCCTACACACGATTTTATAACTCTTCTTCCTCTCCATTTTTTCCAACAGTTTCGATGTGGGACTCACACCTTACCTTCTTCCTCCATATTCCATCTCCAGACTCCAGTTAATAACCCCACCACTAACAACACTCAATTTCAAGATTTTATCTTAATCATTACATCACTTCCAAACGAGATACAACTTCCAAGTCTCTCTCTCTCTCTCTCTTATAGTTTATTAGTTTGTTGCGAGAATGATGAACAGTTTTCTATAATGATTCATGCAAATTTTCACCGAGTCCCTAGTTATCACCTGAAGCTTACCCTTCTCTTCTCCTAATTGCTTGGTCAATTCATCACTGTTTGGCACATTCGTTTGCTACAGCCAGTTCATGCACCGATTTTCTAATCACTACTTCCATGATCTCTCTACTTTTTCTTTCCCTTGCCAACTTATCCTTCAACTCATATAACATTGGTTCAATCTTGTGGGGTTCTCTCTGCTTTTCCAAAGGGCTTTCATTTATAAGCCACTGTGTGACATCTATTTGTGAGCATTCAAGCCATGCGATCTGCCGACTGGCAAACTTTTGAAGCTTTAATTGTTTTGTGCATTTGGTACATTTTCTACTAATCTATTGAAATCAAAAGTTTTTAACGGTGGAATAAAAAAATCACTTATAGCTATTTGCTAAATATAAATTCTGGATGTGATTTATATATATAATAAATTTTGTTTGAAATATTATAATATGTATCAAGTTCACAATAACAATACATTGCCTTTATAAAAAATAATGAAAAAATATTTGGAGAGGAGATTACCATCAAATGAGCAACAACCATGTGGATCAAGTTCATAACAACAATACATTGAAATTAATTTAGAAGAGTTGTCATCAGATTCATGAAATTAATTTTATAATTTTGACATTTTTAATGACGTATAATTTTAAATTTTTTTGCACTCCCTGGCCCAGGGTCCTAGATACGCCACTGGTTTCAATGCTAGTGATTCATAGGGGTGTTCATGGTTCGGTTCAGAAGGAGAACCGAACCGTCTGAACAGTTCGCTCGAACCGAACCGTGATATCGGTTCTCCCGAACCGAACCGAACTGACTTTTCAGTTCGGTGCACTGTGTTTTAGTTTTCGAACCGAACCGAATCGGATAAAAAAAAATTCCAAACTGAACTCTGAACTCTGAACCGAACTGTGTTATTATCCAAACTGAACTCTAAACTTTTCCCAAAAATTGACAATTTTTTTACTGAACTGATAAACTCAAGTCGTGCCACTCATTCCAGCCAGCATACCTCAGAACTGTGTTTATCATTTTATATAACTAACAAAAAATACAGTTTTGGAGTTTTAAAAATCCAATACCATAAATGCTTAAAACTATTGAAAAAAGAAAGAAGATATAAGGCTTTCACAAATTTGTTTACAAACAAGAGCACATGTAAAACGGGTTTGGGTTCAGTTCAGCAAATCTCAGATCAGACGCATAAAGAAGAGACAAAAAATGAGACAAATGTTCTTCTTTCCCTTCTTTGGCAACCGAAGCAGGAACCGCGGGAGTGGTTGTCAGCGCTGCCACCAGAGCAGTTGTCGGCGCAGGTGCAAGGGAGGGAGATTTGGCTGGGGGTGAGCTAACGGGAACAGTAGCGCGTGGAGCGCTGACCGGAACTGTTGCCGGAGGCAAACTCACTGGGGTTGCCAGAGGAGGAGATGATGCTGGAGGTTTGGCCGCCGAGCAGGTGCTGTAGCGTTGGAAGGTGATGCTCTCGGCGATGCGACAGCCTTGGGAGATGATACTCTGAATAGTTCGCATTTGGGAACAAGATCTGGAAGTAAGTATTAAAATTTAAGTGAACAGTTTGGTTCGGTTCGTTTGGTTCACTAACTGGACTATATTTAATGGTTCGGTTAGTGAACCATGTTTAAAACAGTAGTTTGGTTCTCGAACTATCATGAACAGTTCAATTTTTTATGGTTCGGTTTGGTTCAGTTCTACAGTTCGGTTCGGTTTTTTGGTTCTTTTGAACAGCCCTAATTCATACTGATCAGAAAGAAAAAGAAAGATTGATTAATGTTGATTTCAATTTTTGGAGTGTGTCATTAATTTAAGGAGCATTGTTTTCTCAGACAGACTCTATATATATACCATGCACATTCTACACTAAAACACAATGCAGAGAACAGAATAGAACACACGTCTCAAACAAAAGTTTGTACCGAAAGCTTTGCAAAAATATTTTCTATCATTCACACTCACTTGCTTATTTTTATTGAAAGCCTTTTTATTCTACATAGTTTGAGTTGTAATATTTGTGCTTCAATTTGTTTATAGCTACATTTTTTAGTGTATCTCTTCTTGATAATTTTTCTGATTATTATTGGGTAGGAATCCCAAGTGGTTCATAGAGAGGTGATATCTCTTGAACTTGTTACTCTCGTTTAGAGTTGTAAATGTTTCTAGCTGAACCTGATTTAAAAGCTAGTGTCTTAGTAAAAATCTCATAGTGCTTTGCTTTGAGGACAGGACGTAGGCCACAGGGGTGTTTGGTGGCCGAACCTGTATAATTTGTTGTGTGCTTTTTTATTCCTTATCTCTTTATTTTTCAATCATTTAAATTTCTGTACTTTATTTTATTGTTATTTATATTTTACTATTTACTTTATTTCTAATTTTTCTGCAATTTATTCTTCAAGTCATTTATCTATTTTGCATTAATATTTCAGCAACTCATATTTAGCGCTTATTTTTCCAAAAGTTTTTAAAATCACTGTTCACACACAATTCACCCCCTCTTGTGTTTGGAGTCACTTGGCAACAGGTGCCAGTTTTCCTTGGATGGCATTTTTGAGGTCGACATTGGCTCTTCTTAGGACGAGATCGTCCTTTTCAAACTCACGAGGTATGACTCGTTGATTGTGTCTTGCTATGATTCTCTGTTTTACAGTAGCTTTGTTTAGGGAGGCCTCCTCTCTTAACCATTGGTGTTGGAGGAGGTTCAAAGGGGGTGAAGCATTCTCCAGCTCAATTCTCCGACTTCGACTGGGATCATTGCCTCTGATCCATAAGTAAACCAAAATGGCGTTTCTCCTGTGGAGGAGTGGGGCGTGGTTCTGTACGCCCACAGTATTTGTGGGAGCTCTTCTGCCCAATTTCCTTTGGCTTCATCGATCCTATTTTTTAAGCCTCTTAAGATGACTCTGCTTGCTACTTTGACTTGCTTGTTCGTTTGGGGATGTTCGACTGAAGTGAGTCTTTGTTTTATCCCGAAGTCAGCTAAGGTTTTCTGGAACTCCTTGTCTGCGAATTGTGTTCTGTTATCAGTGATGCCTGCTGCTGCTGCTGTGTTTAGAAAATTAGGGTAAGTTACTAAGTTAAGTTGTATTTATATGGGAAATTAGGGTAAGTTGAATTTATATAGGTGAGGGTATTTATGTAATTTCATATTTACGGGTACCCGCGGGGCGGATAGTATGAAACCCGCACCCACCCCGTTAATACACGGGTAGGAAAAAAACCCACCCCGTTACACCCGCGGGTACCCACTAAAGTATCCTTTTAAAATCAGTGGCGGATTTTACCAGCGGATACCCGCGGTTGCAGATTTTTTTGCCATCCCTATCTGCAGCTAATGAAATAGATTCTCAGCAGATCGATGGAGAGTCCGAGACCTGGTTGGTGAGCAGTGCCTCGGAGGAGACGGATCGTACGACCTGGTGCTCAGAGAAGAGCGGTCAGCAGATCTAGGGCTAGAAACTTGGCAGTCCTGAGATCTGCTTTCTGTTGGGTCTTGTTCTTCGGAAGCCTCTGACTGGTCTGGTGGGGTTCGCTGCAGGGCTCGATGGTAAGCATCCACCTTACCTGATAAATAGTTCTGTTGATCCCCGATGTGGATGAGGCGGAGGTTCTGTGCCACTATGGTCTCCGTCTGATGCCGAACGAGGCTGAGGAGCTCATTGACGGCGGCAACGGTTGTTGGAGTTAACGAAGGTTCGGGAGCCGGAATGGCATCCGGTTCGGTGACGGGAATGGTCTCCCCGTGTGGCTCTGACTGAGACTCATCTTCGATGGCGACAGGAATGTCTCCGCCCTGGTCGGGAACGTCAGTGGATGTAGGCATGCAAGTCGTATTTCGCGTGTGAATGATCTTTTCAAAGTACTTGTCTCTTTCTTCTTTGTTTATTAAGGCCTTGAGCCTTCTCACAACACCATCTTTTACCATCAGTGTAGACAGAAGAACTCTGTAAGGAATGAACTTGATGATATTCTTCTTGTTAGCAGCACCTTTCCTTGACCAAACAACTGCATGGATAATATTTGGCTAAATTAACTTAGGCAAGTTGATTTTTTTACCAGCCATATAGTTACACATATTGAACTTCTACTCGTAGTTCACTATGTCGCTTGACCCAGCCTTCAGAACCACTTCCTTAGCAATGATTTTATGTAGAACCCTATAGCGACTCTTCAAATCCTTAGCCAAAGGAGTAATATCCTTTTCCTTCAACTAACGATAGTTCACGAAAAAAGACTAGTTGACACTTTCTAATCCTCCGAAAGTATCTTCTCAACCAACACGGTAACTAATGCCTTCACAGGGACATTTAATCGTCTTGGCAACAATGTCTTCAGAGAACAACAACCTAAAACCTTTGATACGCCCTTCAACGATTCCACCTTTTAGCACATAAGCGTTTTTCCAGAATTCCTTAATAGCATAGGCCATAACATCAACTGGTTCCAAAAAGAAGTAATTTTTCCAACCCAGATTGTTCAACCCTTCAAAGAAATCGAAACCGTAGAGTTTCAATTCTTCCAAGTTAACCTTGTTCTCACTCAGAATCTTCGCTTCTTTCATAACATCGTAGATAGCAGAATGGTCAATGACTTCACATCAGCCATGGTAGCAGTTGAAGAGTGGGTAATGGAGGTTTAGGGTTTCAGAAATCTCACACACACACACACACACAGAGAATAGTTTTCACAGAGAAAAACATAGTGATGGAGCGAAAATGAAGGAGTAGTGGGAAAGTTTTGATAAAAGGTACAGTTATCTTTTTGAAAAACCCTTCACATTTCTTGTCAATAAATCAAAATGAAAATAAATTAATGATTCCACTTTTCATTAAATGCAGTCGCCAAAATAAAAAGTAAAATCATCAAAAAGATTTTATTGGAAACTTAAATAATCATGATTCAGAGAGGTATGATGAAACGCTTAAGTCCTATACACGTGTGACACGTGTGTGTGCTTGGACGCAACACAATCGAAATCATCGGACGCTGAGATGTCATACCAGATGCTGAATGATGCATATCATAAGACGTTGAGATTAATCATTCTTTTATAAGATGAAAATTTAAATTTCTTCTTATAAAATTGAATCTATCTTCAGCAAAGGGTTTTGTAAAAATGTCAGCCTACTGATGATCGGTGTCTACGAATTTTATTTCAAGAATACCCTTCTGAATATAGTCTCTTATGAAGTGATGTTTAATCTCAATGTGCTTTATTCTAGAATGCAATATTGGATTCTTAGTAAGGCAAATGGCAGATGTATTATCATAAAAGATAGGAATATTACTCTCTTTTATCAAGTAGTCTTCAAGTTAATTTTTCATCCACAGAAGTTGAGAATTGCAACTTACTGCTGATGAACGTGAACACAAGAAGGGGGTTGAATTGTGTTGAAAAGTTTTTGCAAACTTTATGTTAAAAACACTTAGAATAAAAGTTTCACAAAACTGTTTGTTAATCGGACGGTGAAAATGAACCGGACGCTGAAAATGAGTTTGTGAAAACTTGTTTTTAACACAGCAAGATATAAATGAATCGAAAGCAGTAAAGCAGGAGACACAGAAATTTATACTAGTTCACTACCAAACTGGTAGCTACGTCTAGTCCCTTCGTTCCTGAAGGATTTTCACTATAATCAAACTGATTACAATTTCCTCAAGAGTATTCTACTGTCACAACTTGACAATACTCTCAACTTCTCAAAACGACTCAGTACAGTCGAGCCTTTGAGGATACAGCCTAAACTAGGCCAAAACAAACTTATACAAGTGAGTTGAAATACAGTTGAAAAATAACTCTCACAGAGAGGATAAAAGATTAAGCTCAACTAAAGAAAAGCTTTCTTAAAGAAAGGGTCGGACGCTGAGTTCAGTTTAGTAGTCCAGGGACTTAGCACGAGACTTGGTTGCTCACAGAAGCAATGCTTGTTCTCGATAAATATTTGTGAGAATTTCAGCAAGCTTTTTCACAGTAAGTTTGTTTTTTCTTCAATGGATACCATGAGGTATAAATAGGAGTTCCAAGGATATAACCGTTGAGGTAAAAAATGGCTCCTTACCATTGAGTAAGGTAAATTCAAAATGCTGTCTCTTTCTTGCTTTGCAGAGAATATCCCAGTAGTACATGTTACCGTTTCTGTACTTCCTTGCTTGTACGATATTTGTCTTGTAGTTAAAGGTTTCACCTTTGATGCCTCGTACAACTATTTTAGCGCTCAAGATCAATTTTGAAATCCGTTCCAGAGACTTCTGAAAGGTAGAGCAGCAACGTGACTAACACGTGATTTGAAGTGAGGTTCAGACGCTCGCTCAGAATCGGAAGTTCGGACGCTCGTTCAGAATCGGAAGTTCGGACGCTTGTAGCAATAGGATAGGCATAGTGTATAAAGAGAAAATTCCAGACGCTCACTAGGATGAGCCGGATGCTGACAAATAGAATAAATCCTTCTCTTGAGAATTACTTTCTTCTTGCTTGAGTGGCTTAGAATATACGTATTATTAGTATCTGCACACTTCAAGAAATGTTAGAACATAAATTGTTCTCTTAGAATACTTTGTTATCATCAAAATTAATGAGGGTCTAAACATCTCAATCGCTTAGGTTCCAACAATCTCCCCCTTTTTGATGATGACAAACATCTAAGGTTGATGAACAATTTATTTTCAAAAAGACATTAAGGGTCTCCCCCTGAATTTAACAGTTTATATATATATATATATGAATAATTCAGGTTTTAAGGCAATTTTTGGTAAACAAATTCATTTAAGTGATTACGAAAAATCAGTAAATATATCAGAGCATGTATTTAATAAAGTGAGATCGGATGCTGATTATATACCAAATAGATTGAATTAACCAAAATATATTTCATTGTACCAATAATTTATTAAACATTATCATAGCACTAGATCAATGAATATTAGCGCACAAAAATGCTATGTATGAAATGATATGCATGATACTGTATCCATCGGACAGTGGACATCGGATGGTGGATAATCGGATTTTCACGTGTTCAATATACCTTTGTTTCGTGTTCATCATACCTTTTCTTTTACTCCCCCTTTTGTCATCAGACAAAAAGAGTGTAAAAACACATCATAGTCAAAATACTACTTAGAAAAATTTGAACAAAAGGCAGATAATTAGATCAAAAACAGTTATATATATAATTGTATCAAACAAATAAAACATATTTTATATCACACACAAGAAAAAAAAATCAAGGGTTTTGAAGTGGTGGAGGTGGGATATTGAGACGTTCGTAGAGTAGCTTCAGTGCAGTCTCTAGCTGAGTAACCTTCAAGTTTGTAGCCTTCATTTCTTCAAATTCTGCTTTTGGAATGGTGACCATCTCAACTGCAGAAGTAGAAGTAGAAGGTCCAGCTTCTGGTACAGATGCAGACTTCATCTTCTGATGCTCTGCTAGCACCCAGTTAGATAACTCCAGTCTCAAATCCTTCTTCCTTTGAGCTCTTAAAAAGAATCCATCATTTGGTATTACCCATTTGATGAAGTTTCCAAGTCTTCTTAGCTCTGATTCTGTCTGAATCTCCCACTGATGCTTGACATCTTCTGGATACAGCAAATTCATGAAGATGGTTTCTCTATGACGAAAAACATCAGCTGTGTAAGAGTCAAATCTATCTCCAGCGTCTTCTCCCCATAAATTTCTGATAAAGACACTCAAAGCTTCACAAGTGAAGGAGAGTGCTTCATTTTCTGCCAGGTAAATCCTTCTCGATTTTCCTGTCATATTCTTCTAGCACAAGGGGTCGAGGCGTGGTAATAAGGCTTTGGCTTTCCACGATTGAGACCATTGACTCCACGTAAACCCAATATCGAAGAGTTTGGTCACAAGACCCATTGGTTATTGATCTTCATGCGGTCAAAGTGCGATTCTGAGCATTTGAACACATCATCGAAGTATACGTTCAAGTTGATGTCGATAACTTTGCCGATTTTCCCAACAAGAGGAATAGTGGCCTTTTCAAAGATCGCAGCCTTGAGGAGCCGCTTCTCCATTCATCTATCTTCGCAGAAGTCGTAGAACCTTCTCGGCGTGATCCTCGTAAATCTTGGCAATAGGAAGATGTGAGAAATCCTTAATATTGTACTTGGTAGGTGCCTTCTCATATTCCTTTAGCCCGATCTTCTTTGAAAAGGTCGCTTCCCTGAGCGGGTTCCTTCCTTTTCCCAGAATAGACCAAGGTAGCCACCTTTGTCTATCCGTACTATCTTGACAGAGACAGATGATGGGTCTCGATATTGCCTTATAACTTCAAGCCTTTTACGCTCAAGGCAATGTGCCATGAAGGCGACTTCATCATCTGTGATCCACCTTCCACATTCTTCCAATGTGAGTGGTTCAGGGCGAGGAAGGGATAGAGGAAGATCGACAGAGAATGGAATTGCTCGCCTTGGAGGGCTGGTCTCAACCTTCCTTTGAAAGACATTTGGGCGAGGTCATCTCCATCCTTGAGGGTTGCACTTATAGGATCGGCAATCTCCAGTCTGGCAGCTCCAGAAGTGAAGGTTTTTAAATGCCAGGTTGAGGGACGGTTATAGATGCTGTTATATATCTCATACTTTACAAACGGAGGTTTGTATGAGATATTTTTCTTTTCACCAGCGTCTGTTGGTTTTATGGTAAGGGTAAGTAAGGTGGGAGTGGCTTTGGTGATTTTATAGGCTTTTGGTGAGTGGGGTTTGAATGGATTAATGGGAGGTGTTTTGAAAAGGAGGTTAAAAGGATGAGAATGAAGTTTGGAAATGTATGTAGTGAGTGAAGTGTTTGGGAAAATTTGTGGTAGGTTAAGATTGAGTGAAGTGGATGATGGTTGGATAATGGAGGTTTTCTGTGTAAGGGTTTGATGTTGTGGAGGTTGTGCAAAGGATAGTGGTGGAGCAGGAATAGTATCAGAAGCAACAACAGATACAGATTCATCAGGAGAATTCAGTACCTTTGGTTCAGGTTCAGATTGCCTGACCGATCTTTTGAGCTTCTGTCAAAGGCGAGATCTTTGGAGGCGGATGCTGAATGTCCTTCTTCTGTTGTCCGGATCTTTGAGGCGGCTTCTCGCGGCTTGCTCCTCTTCCTCGTAACTCGACCGATGGGAACTCGGTCCTCATCTTCTGGTTCCTCAACAGTAGGTGCAGGAGCCACCTTCTGTTTTGTCCTTCTGGTCTCTCTCGAAGGAGACTCAGAAGGTCTTTTCTCACCAGGCTTTGAGCTTCTGGTGGTTTTCTTTTCCGCTTCCTCTTCCCGTTGCTCAACTTTCACTTTCTTCATCATGGACCCAGTAAGCAATTTCATTCTTACCAGGCTGTTGACTCCAAAAGTGTCGGGAATCACAATATTGTCGACCAAAATAGTTTGCCTTCACTTGATCTAGTAAAGCAGTCAGCTTGTTTATGACCAGATTCTTGTCCATCATTTTGGTGAGCAAGACACCATACGGAATGAACTTGTAGGTGTTCTTCTTGTCAGCAACACCTTTTCTTGAGTTGACAAGTGCATTGACCAGGTTATTGTAGATTAACCTTGGCAGGTTCACCTTGTTGCCCGCCATGAAGTGTCTCATGATGAACTTCTGCTCGTAGTTGACAATGTCACTAGAGCCCGCCTTCAACAAGACGCTCTTGGTGATAATCTTATGAAGAACTCTGAAATGACTTTTCAGATTCTTGGCAGTAGGTGTTTCACCAGATTCTTTCATTCTTTGGTAGTTCTCAAACAAATCATTGTTGACCTTCTCAATCCCATGGAACGTCGGCCCATTACGAATAGAAGACGATGCCTTCACACGGACACCCAAAGAACTTCGAAATATTTTTGATGGTAAAGACAAACTTGAATCCTTTCACTGTTCCTTCAAGGATACCACCTTTGTGTAGCCGAACATTTCCCCAGAATTCTTTAATCGCCGTCACCAGAACCTCAACCGGGTTCCAGAAGAAATACTGTTCCCAGCCCATTGCCTTGAACCCAGTGAAGAAGTCGAAGCCGTAAAGTTTGAAGCTTTCCAAATCGACTCGATTTTCCATCAAGACTTTTCCTTCAGACATGGTATCAAAGATAGCCGTGTATTCAGACGTTGATACTCCAGCCATGAGTGCAGTTGAGAAATGGAGGCGATGGAGGTTTTAGGGTTTAAGCACACACAGAGAGAGAGAGAGAAAGAGAACGAGTACAGTTTTAGCAGAAAACAGAGAGTGGAGCGAAAGAAGTGGAGTAGTGGGAAGGATATAGACAGTAGTACAGTACTTTTTCAAAAACCGCTACGTATTTCCACATGAAATTTAAATCAAAAAGAAAAGAAAATAAAGATTCGCTTTTCATTAAATGCGGACGCCAAAATAAAAGTAAAAGATTTTATCGAAGAGCGTAAATAATCATGACTCAGTAGGTATGATGAGACGCTTGAGTCCTTAACACGTGTGACACGTGTGGGTGTGCTCGGACGCACGCAACCGACTTACCGGATGATGAGTTATGATGTGTATGACAAATAAGATGCTGATGCACATTCATGCTTACGTCATATCAGATGCTGAAATTTAGCTTATTATCAGACGCTGAGATTAATCATTCTTTTATAAGATGAAAGTTTAAACTCCTTCTTATAAAATTGAATCTATCTTCAGCAAGGGGTTTTGTAAATATATCAGCCCACTGATGATCAGTGTCTACAAATTTTATTTCTAAAATACCCTTCTGAACATAGTCTCTTATAAAATGATGCTTAATCTCAATATGCTTTGCTCTAGAATGCAATATTGGATTTTTAGTCAGACATATAGCAGATGTATTATCACAGAAGATAGGAATGTTACTTTCGTTTATCAAGTAGTCTTCAAGTTGATACTTCATCCACGTAGTTGAGAACTACAACTTGTTGCTGAGATGTATTCAGCTTTTGCCGTTGAGAGTGCTATTGTGCTTTGCCTTTTGCTTGACCAAGACACAAGATTAGCTCCAAGTAATTGGCAGCCTCCACTTGTGCTTTTTCTTTCAATTCGATCTCCAAAGAAAGTCAAGATCGCAGAAACCTACTAATTGGTAATCTTTTGATTTCTTATAAAGTAAACCAAGATTAGTAGTTCCTTGTAAATATCTAAATATTCTTTTAACAAAGACTTAAATGTGATTCTCTAGGATCGATTGAAACCTAGCACACAAAGTGCACGAACATAATATCAGGTCTTGAATCTGTAAGATAAAGTAGAGATCCAATCATACCTCTGTATAGCTTCTGATCTACCTTCTTACCAATTTCATCTTTACTGAGAGAGCAGGTAGGATGCATAGGCGTGCTCATCGGCTTGCAATCCAGTATCTTGAATTTCTTCAATAATTCTTTGATGTATTTGCTTTGATGAATATAAATACCATCATTGCATTGCTTGATTTGTATTCCAAGGAAGAACTTCAATTCTCCCATCATGCTCATCTCAAACTCAGCCTGCATAAGCTTAGAAAATTCTTTGCAAAGGCTTTCATTAGTAGCTCCAAAAATAATATCATCAACATATATTTGGACAAGTATGAAATGCTTGTTTGAGGTTTTTCTGAAAAGAGTTGTGTCAACTAAACCTCTAGTAAATCCATTTTCCATTAAAAAGGAACTTAGTCTATCATACCATGCTCTGGGAGCTTGTTTAAGACCATATAGTTCCTTTTTAAGTTTAAAAACATGTTCTGGAAATTCAACGTCTTCAAAACCAGGAGGTTGTTTGACATAAACTTCTTCAGTTATAAAACCATTTAAAAAAGCACTTTTCACATCCATTTGATATAAAGTTATCTCATGATGTGCTGCAAATGAAAGTAAAATGCGAATTGCTTCTAATCTAGCAACAGGTGCAAAAGTTTTGATGAAATCAATACCTTCTTCTTGTGAGTAGCCTTGAGCAACTAACCTTGCTTTGTTTCTCACAACCTTACCGTCTTCATCAAGCTTATTTCTAAATACCCATTTAGTGCCAATAGCTTGCTTATCTTCTGGTAGAGTGACTAGCTTCCAGACATCATTCCTTTGGAACTGATTTAACTCATCTTGCATGGCTAGAATCCACCCTTCATCTTCCAAGGCTTGATCAATCGTCTTAGGTTCCATCTCAGAGAGAAGTGCGAAGTCAGCATGCTCCTTGAAAGAGGATCTGGTTCGTACTTTATCACCAGGTTCTCCTAAGATTTGATCTTTTGGATGATTGGTCTTGTACTTCCAGCTTTTTCTTGCTTCAGCTTCTGCTTGGGTAGAATTCTTCGTCTTGTCACCACCGGATGATGAGGATGTATTTTCACCGTCTGGCTTTTCACGGAGGTTTAAATCTGAAAATAACTCATCTAGCTCGACATTGCGATGTCGTGCTTCTTATCATCAAACTTGACATGAATGGACTCTTCAATCACAAAGTTTCTTTGTTGTATATTCTAAAAGCTTTAGATCTTTCGTAATATCCCAAAAGATTCCTTTGTCGACCTTGGAATCAAACTTACCAAGCCGATCTTTAGTATTCAAGATATAACAAATACAACCAAAAGAATGAAAGTAAGAAATGTTTGGTTTTCTTCCTTTCCACAGTTCATATGAGTCTTATTCAAAATAGGTCTTATATAAATTCTATTTTGAATATAACAAGTCGTGTTTATCGCTTCGCCAAAAATGTTTCGCACTTCAGCTTCATTGATCATGGTCCTGCCTATTTCTTGGAGGGACCCTTTTTGCCCTTCTACAACACCATTTTGTTGTGGTGTTCTAGGAGAGAAGAAATTGTGAGAGATGCCATTTTCTTTACAAAATTTTTGAAAGTTTTCATTTTCAAATTCTCCCCCATGATCATTTCTAATTGAAAAAATACAAATTTCTTTTTCATTTTGAACTGATTTGCAGAAAACAGTAAATACTTTAAAAGACTCATTCTTGTGGGCAAGGAATTTAACCCATGTCCATCTAGTAAAATCATCAACAATGACTAAACCGTATTTCTTTCCAGTTAAAGAGGATGTCCTTGTGGGACCAAAAAGATCAAGATGTAAAAGTTCAAGTGGTCTAGAAGTTGAAACAACATTTTTTAAATGAAAAGAGGTTTTAACTTGGTTTCCCTTTTGACAAGCTTCGCAAAGGGCATCGATTGATGGTTAAGATTTGGTAAGCCTCTAACAAGATTGTGCTTGTTTATCTTTGAGATTAACCTCAAGTTGGCATGACCTAATCTTTTGTGCCAAATCCATTGCTCATCTTCAACAGACATAAGACACTTGACATCTTGTTTTTCAAGTTCAGTAAAGATCAACTTTATAAACATTTTGTTTCCTCTTTGCTGTAAAGAATATAGATCCATCATTTTTGCTCTTTACTAAACATCCAGTTTCTGTAAATATGACTTCATAACCATTGTCACATAATTGACTTATGCTCAATAGATTATGTTTCAGTCCTTCAACATATAAAACATTATCAATAGAAGGAAGAGAGCCTTTACCTATCCGACCAATTCCAACTATTTTACCTTTCTGGTTTCCTCCGAAACCAACGAATCCAGCTTCTCTAGGTCTTAGTTCTTGGAACATATGCTTTTCTCCCGTCATATGACGCGAGCATCCACTGTCTAAGTACCAGGACTGGTGTGTTGACTTTGTTGCTAAGCATGTCTGCAACATAGACTATTTTATCTTTAGGTACCCATATCTTTTTGGGTCCTTTCTTGTTAGTTCTTGAAGGAGGCTTATCCTTCTTAGTTTTAAAAACATTACATGCACTTTTCAAATGACCAGATTTATTGCAGTAAGTACAATGTAAGCATTTACTATGGCTATGGGATTTATTAGATGCTGAATTATTTTCTAAAATGGTTTCATCTGGTATATAGCCAAGACCATGAGTTGTCGTTTTACTGACACCTCAGATCATT
Organism: Calophaca sinica; assembly: GCA_037113605.1. Taxonomy (NCBI): domain Eukaryota; kingdom Viridiplantae; phylum Streptophyta; class Magnoliopsida; order Fabales; family Fabaceae; genus Calophaca; species Calophaca sinica. The sequence continues at coordinate 71,206,728 of CM073730.1, forward strand.
GAAGCTTGCTTGCTTCGAGTTACACTCTCTGCAAGAAACTTTTGAAATGCTTGTTCATAGTCATTTGATTTGCAAATAGGATTGCACTGTAATTACGTAACTCTTAGCTTAAGAGCTCTCGACTACGGTTGCTTGCTAGCTTCCAGGCCTTTGGTTATCCACCAGGCCGATTTTCAGTTTTAGAACACGGTTCTCTTTAATGAGTACTGAGTTTTCATTGCGTAAAGAATGAAAATCTTGTGATATTTTAAAAATTTCTTTTTCAAATTCTTGTACTCGATGAGAGAGTGGCAGAGTCCTTAAGAAGATCATCAAAAGCAAGTTGAAGTTGAGTAGGAGTCATATACTATTACCTCTTCAACATCTTCTTCCGACTCAATGTCGATTATCCGCCATGAGAGCAATGTGAGCTTCTTCTTTATCTTCCTCGGATGAGGATGAGTCAAGATCTTCCCATGTTGCCATGAGACCTTTCTTCTTTTTCTTGAAGGAATTTCTTGTGGACTTCTTTAAGATTAGGACACTCGGATTTGAAATGTCCAGGCTTCTTACATTCATAGCAAATGACTTGGGCTTTGTCCTTGTCTTTGCTCTCCTTCTTGTCCTTTGAATCTTTCTTCCAAACTTCCTTCAAAGTTTCTTTTCTTCCACATTTTCTGGATCTTCTTAGATATGAACGCTAGCTCATCATCTGATCCATCAGAGTCTCCTTCTGACGCTTCATCGTCTGATTCTTCTTCTTCAGCCTGCAAGGCTTTTGAAGTACTAGGTTTATGATGATTGACTTTTAGAGCAATAGACTTACTCTTCCTGGTAGGTTCTTCTTCATTTAGCTCAAGTTCATGAGCTTTCAACGAACTCATAAGATCTTCAAGTCGAAGAACATTTAGATCTTTTGCTTCTTGAATAGCAGTGACTTTGGGTCTCCACTGCTTAGTCAAGCTTCTTAAGATCTTTCTAACATGATCAGGTGTAGTATAGCTTTTTCCAAGGGCTCAGAACCCATGAACTAGTGTTTGGAACCTTGCAAACATAGTTTCAATGTTCTCTCCATCTTCCATTTTAAATAGTTCATACTGGTGAACCATCATGCTAGCTTTTGTTTCTCTTACTTGGGCAGAGCCCTCATAAGACAAAACAAGAGAATCCCAGATTTCTTTGGCAGTATCAAACTTGCCACATTTGTCATATTCTCTTCATTATAGCACAGATGAGAATAAATCTAGCCTTCTGGTTTGTTTGGTATCTCTTCTTCTGATCATCAGACCAGTTTTCCCTAGGTATTGCAACACCAAGGGCATTAGCGGGAGAAATGTATCCGCTTTCAACTATATCCCACAAATCAAGATTTTGTGCCTCAATGAATGCTTTCATCTTATCTTTCCAATAATCAAATTTTTCTCCATTGAATAGAGGAGGACGGTTCATATGACCACCTTCAGTAGACATGTTCACAATATAGAATCTTTTCTCTTGACACTGTTAAGTGCTCAACCAAGAGGCCGAGCTCTGATACCAACTGAACGTGAACACAAGAAGGGGGGGTTGAATTGTGTTGAAAAGTTTTTGCAAACTTTATGTTAAAAACACTTAGAATAAAAGTTTCACAAAACTGTTTGTTAATCGGACGGTGAAAATGAACCGGACGCTGAAAATGAGTTTGTGAAAACTTGTTTTTAACACAACAAGATATAAATGAATCGAAAGCAGTAAAGCAGGAGACACAGAAATTTATACTAGTTCACTACCAAACTGGTAGCTACGTCTAGTCCCTTCGTTCCTGAAGGATTTTCACTATAATCAAACTGATTACAATTTCCTCAAGAGTATTCTACTGTCACAACTTGATAATACTCTCAACTTCTCAAAACGACTCAAGACAATCGAGCCTTTGAGGATACAAATTTAAACTAGGCCAAAACAAACTTATACAAGTGAGTTGAAATACAGTTGAAAAATAACTCTCACAGAGAGGATAAAAGATTAAGCTCAACTAAAGAAAAGCTTTCTTAAAGAAAGGGTCGGACGCTGAGTTCAGTTTAGTAGTCCAGGGACTTAGCACGAGACTTGGTTGCTCACAGAAGCAGTGCTTGTTCTCAGTAAATATTTCAGCAGAATTTCAGCAAGCTTTTTCACAGTAAGTTTGTTTTTTCTTCAATGGATACCATGAGGTATAAATAGGAGTTCCAAGGATATAACCGTTGAGGTAAAAAATGGCTCCTTACCATTGAGTAAGGTAAATTCAAAATGCTGTCTCTTTCTTGCTTTGCAAAGAATATCCCAAAGAGTACATGTTACCGCTTCGCATTTCCTTGCTTGTACGATATTTGTCTTGTAGTTAAAGGTTTCACCTTTGATGCCTCGTACAACTATTTTAGCGCTCAAGATCAATTTTGAAATCCGTTCCAAAGACTTCTGAAAGGTAGAGCAGCAACGTGACTACCACGTGATTTGAAGTGAGGTTCAGACGCTCGCTCAAATCGGAAGTTCGGACACTCGTTCAGAATCGGAAGTTCGGACGCTTGTAGCAATAGGATAGCATAGTGTATAAAGAGAAAATTCCAGATGCTCACTAGGATGAGCCGGATGCTGACAAATAGAATAAATCCTTCTCTTGAGAATTACTTTCTTCTTGCTTGAGTGGCTTAGAATATACGTATTATTAGTATCTGCACACTTCAAGAAATGTTAGAACATAAATTGTTCTCTTAGAATACTTTGTTATCATCAAAATTAATGAGGGTCTAAACATCTCAATCGCTTAGGTTCCAACAGCTGAGACGTATGCAGCTTTTGCTGTAGAGAGTGCAATTGTTCTTTGTCTTTTGCTTGACCATGACACAAGATTTACTCCAAGGAATTGGCAGGCTCCACTTGTGCTCTTTCTTTCAATTCGGTCTCCAGCAAAGTCAGCATCACAGAAACCTACTAACTTGTAATCTTTTGATTTCTTATAAAGTAAACCAAGATTAGTAGATCCTTGCAAATATCTAAAAATTCTTTTAACAGCACTCAAGTGTGATTCTCTTGGATCTGATTGAAATCTAGCACACAGGCAGACGCTGAACATAATATAAGGTCTTGAAGGAGTAAGATAAATTAGAGATCCAATCATACATCTGTATATTTTCTGATCTACCTTCTTACCAGTTTCATCTTTACCAAGAATACACGTGGGATGCATAGGGGTGCACGTTGGCTTGCAATCGACCATCTTAAATTTCTTTAGCAATTCCTAGACTAGATATATTTGCTTTGATGTATATAAATATCATCATTGCATTGCTTGATTTGTATTCCAAGGAAGAACTTTAATTCTCCCATCATGCTCATCTCAAATTCATCCAACATTAGCATAGAAAATTCTTTGCAAAGACTTTCATTAGTAGCTCCAAAAATAATGTCATCAACATAAATTTGAATAATTATGAAATGGTTGTTTGATGTTTTTCTAAAAAGAGTAGTGTCTACTTGACCTCTGGTAAAACCATTTTTCATTAAAAAGGTACTCAGTCTATCATACCAAGCTCTAGGGGCTTGCCTAAGACCATACATAGCCTTTTTAAGCTTAAAGACATGTTCTGGAAATTCAGTGTCTTCAAATCCAGGAGGTTGTTTTACATAGACTTCCTCAGTTATAAAACCATTCAAGAAAGCACTTTTCACATCCATTTGATAAAGAATTATCTCATGGTGTGCAGCAATGAAAGCAAAATGCGAATAGCTTCTAACCTTGCAACGTGTGCAAAAGTTTCTGTAAAATTAATAGCTTCTTCTTGTGAGTAACCTTGAGCAACTAATCTTGCTTTGTTTCTCACAACCTTACCATCGTCATCAAGCTTGTTTCTAAATACCCATTTAGTACCAATAGCTTGCTTATCTAATGGTAGAGTGACTAGCTTCCATTCATCATTTCTTTAGAACTGATTCAACTCTTCTTGCATAGCCAGAATCCAAACTTCATCTTTGTTACGCAAAATATGAAGTGCAATGTGCAAGTATACACAATCGTAACAAGTAATAAAGAGTAAGTAAAGATTGTTCCCACGGGGATTGATTACGGTTAATTCCACAAATTTCCAATTTAGGTAATCTAGTTAATGAGAGAACAAAGTAATAAGTAACACATTAATTTGAGATGATGATGACAGTAATTTAAAGTGCAATTGACAATAAAAACAGCTTAAAAAGATGTGGTAAAAATGGATGGATAAAATTAGCTAGGATTTCATATCCATTGTAACTTGACCAAGTTGGCTAGATGTTGTGAATGAGTGCCAAGGCATCTGAATGTAGAGTGCTAATGTGTGTACTTTTCAGTCATTTTCACAGGGTTAAGTAAAAGGTACCTTATGTCTAAGCCCCCATTATGTTCCCCCTTGTCTTCTAGGTATGAATCAGATCAATTCTATGGGTTTGATTGCCTATGTTAAGATTAGAGAATGTGTCCATTACTAATACTACCCATATCAACTCATGAAGTAAACATATTCAACCCTGTCAGTATCAAACATGCAAGTGCCTAACCTAAGGTGTACAGGCTCAGATTAAGCATATGACAGTAAATCACATGAGTTAAAAGTGCAAAGAAATATTCACATAAATTCACCAATAAGGTTTTGTTAAAACTTCAAATCATCCTAGCATAAAAGATTTAGCTCATGGTGAGCTTAAAAACAAGAAAATAGAAAATAAAACCAAAGCCAATATCCATCACAGACTGAATATTCAAATTTACAAATAGAGAAATAAAATGACAGAGCCACGGGAAAAGAAATAGCCAAGAGCTTGTTCAAGCGTGGAACTCCTCTTTGCCCAAGCTCCTCTCTCAAACGTAAATTTGCTCCACTGCAAACGTGTAGAAAATCAGCTCTGAAAATGGGTTAACAATGGTGGAAGATGGGGTGGTGAAGGGAGGTTGAAGATGGAATGGTGGAAGATGGTGAAAATGGAAGGAATGGAGGAAGAATGAAATGGAGTGTGGTTGGCGGCTGGGAGAGAGGCAGAGTGCTGTTCAATGAATTTTGAAATCCCTCTCCCTATGTTTCAGCAACAGTTCTACCCTATTTAGGGTTTTTTCCAATGACCATCCTTCACTTTCATCCTTAATGGGCCTTTTTTTATCCATTTAATCACTAAGGAAACTAAGGCCCATTCACAAATAAGCACACCTTCAAAAATATGAGTGGGGACCACTGTTTCTATCACTTAATGGCACAAAGAGGCCGCCATTTTACAGTTGGAACCACTTCCAATACGAAATAATTCGCAGCTGGACGTTTTCTGCATCAGACCATCGATAGATGCCACGAACAGGTGCCGTGTGGCACCAAGTGTTTTTCCTGCACAATTCTGCACACTAAACCAGTAACATTATTCACAATAAAGTGGCACCAAATGTGCCAAAACAGCAACTAACACAATTTAAACCAAATATTCATATACTAAATTAAAATGCACACATTAAACACTTAAAACACACTTTGGCTTTGCAAATTCAAGCTTAAAAGAGCTAAATAACTCTCACTTCTAAGAGTTATCAATCTTCTAATGCTTGATCAATGGTCTTAGGTTCCATTTCAGAGAGAAGTGCAACATCTGCATGCCCTTTGAAAGAGGATTTGGCTCTTACTCTATCTCCAGGTTCTCCTATGATTTGATCCTTAGGATGATTGGTTTTGAACTTCCAACTCTTTCTGGCTTCAGCTTCCGCTTGAGTAGAATTTTGTGTCTGGTCACCATCGGACGATGAAGATGCAGGTTCACTGTTTGTAGTGCCACCTATATTTAACTCCAAAAATAATTCATCTAGCTCTGACATGATAGTTTCAGGCTTCTTGTCATCAAACATGACATGAATGGATTCTTCTACTGTCATAGTTTCTTTATTGTATATTCTAAAAGCTTTAGATCTTTCAGAATATCGTAAAAAGATTCCTTTGTCAGCTTTTGAATCAAACTTACCAAGCTGATCCTCAGTATTCAGAATATAACAATACAACCAAATGGATGAAAATAAGATATGTTTGCTTTTCTACATTTCCACAGTTCATATGGAGTCTTTTTCAAAATAGGTCTAATAAGAATTCAATTTTGAATATAACAAGCTGTGTTTACTGCTTCTGCCCAAAAATATTTTGCAATATCAGCTTCATTGATCATGGTCCTGACCATTTCTTGGAGGGACCTATTTTTCCTTTCTACAACACCATTTTGTTGAGGTGTTTTAGGAGAGGAGAAATTGTGGGTGTTATACCCCAATTTTGTCCGCTCATATTTTCATTTTTTTGTCCGCTACGAAATGGGGAGGTCGCGCAGACCGAAATGAGGTCGCAAGTCGAGCCGAGTCAAGAAGTCGCTGCATCGAGCCGAGGTCGTACGCCGAGCCGCGGGGAGGTCGCGCATCGAGCCGAGGTCGCGCGCCGAGCCGCGGGAGAAGTCGCGCATCGAAGTTGAGGTCGCACGCCGAGTCAGGGGAGGTCGCGCATCGAGCCGAGGTCGCGCGGCCGAGCCGTGGAGAGGTCGCGGTCGAGCCATGGAGAGGTCGTGATGCCGAAATGGGAGATCAGATGCCGAGCTAGGGATAGGTCGCTTTGAAATCGATGTCGGACACCAAGTGTGTCCGAGAATCATTTCCAGATCCGTTTCAATTTTTAATGCCGCAACGCGACAAATCCTCATAAATTATTTTGGGCTAATTTTAGCCCACCGCATTAACCCATTACAAGCGCGATTAACAAAAACCTAAAATTCAAAACTGAAAATCAAAGTCAGATTTCCACACTTCACCCTTCACAAAGTCATCTCAAGATATCTTCACCAAAGTCCTCTCGTGATATCTCCTCACCCACTCTACAAACTATGTCTTACCTATATGTCCCCATAGGCCTCTTGCTTTTTCTTCATCTCCGCCAACCAAGTTTGACAAACAATGCAATTTAATCAAAAAGTGGGGAGCACTGCTGTTGAAGTCACGACTGATTGCAATATTTTTTCAAACCATTGATACCATCTCAGACTTTGCACATGTTACCATCTCCTCAAAGATCATTTTAGTACACATTTAGCATACAAGTTGCAACCTTAAGTGGACAAACCGAGCCCTCTGCTTTTTCTATAAATAGCAAGAGAATAGGGGGAAAGAGGAGGAGATTTTTAGAGGAAAAATATCGAGTTTTTACTACAAATCAAAGAATTAGAGGCTCCACATCAAGCCCTAATTCACCAAGTCAAAAAAGAAAAGAGGAGAAGAAATAGACACAAGAAAACGTGAAATGTATGCATAAAAAAAAAGAAGCAGAAAAATAAAGAAGAAGAAGGAGAAGACAAGGAGGTAAAACCTCCTCTCCTCTCCTCAGCCTCCCACACAATCCCCTTCTTCCCCTCTCTCCCATGATCTCCTCCTCCCTTTCTTCCCTCTCTCCCATTCGTGAGCCCCCCCTTTTTTTTTTTTCCTCACACGTAGCAACAGTTTCTCGTGGTTTCCAATGAAACCCAAATAATTCCCCTCTCCCTTTGTTTCTAGTCGCCTTCACCTTTTACTTTTTATTATTTTACTAGTTTTTTTAAAACGTTGGGTTTCACCTAACTTTCTATGCCCTCCTTTTTTTTTTTTTCTCTCTCTCACCTTGTTTTGTTTGTTTTTTTACGTCCCCCTCTTTTTTTATTTCCAACCCCTTTATTATTATTATTATTATTATTTTCCTTTTTGGCTTTAGTCCAATGGTTTTGACTCCAATCTAGGTTCTTAAAAAAAAACATGTGAACGCTCCACTCATCCCTTATATTTATTAACCATACTTTTTTTCCAATCTTCTTGAATAAATATTAGTAGTGACAACGCCAATCCGCTTTTGGTTTTGGTCACTATGCAAACCCCTTTAAAAAAATTAAAATCAATGATTACTCCAAATTCTCTTTGGTTTGGTCGTCATTACAAGTTCTTAATAAAACATCTTAAAATATTAATAGTGATTACGTCAAATCCACTTTTGGTTTAGTCACTATGCAAATCATAAAAAATAAGTCACAATTTGATTAATTAAAATCAAACAACACACAACCATTTTTTACCCAAGAACTACGTAGCCTTTGATTTCTCCATCACACTGAGATACGAGGAGCAGAGCCCACTCCTGTCAAGCGCAAAAATAAACGACTTTTATTAAGTCCCTTTTTTTTTATCTTGGTTAATTTTTTTTTTATAAAAGGGAAATAAATATTTTTTTAGAAGTTAATAAGATTTGCACAATTAATTAGAGTTGTTATACCCCAATTTTGTCCGCTCATATTTTCATTTTTTTTTTGTCCGCCGAGCCGGGAGGTCGCGCATCGAAATGAGGTCGCGTGGCGGTCGAGTCAGGAGAAGTCGCAGATCGAGCCGAGGTCGTGACGCCGAGCTCATGGGAGGTCGCGTACATCGAGCCGAGGTCGCGGCCGTTTAGCCGGGAGAAGTCGCGCATCGAGCCGAGGTCGCGGCGCCGAGTGGAGAGGTCGCGCGGCCGAGCCGTGGGAGAGGTCGCGCGAAGGAGCCGAGGTCGCGCGGCCGAGCCGCGGAGAGGTCAGCGTCGAGCCGTGGAGAGGTCGAGTCGAGCCGGGAGATCGTATGTCGAGCTAGGGATAGGTCGCTTGGAAATACGATGGCCCTGACACCGCGTGTCCGAGAATCATTTCCGTGATCCGTGTTTCAATTTTTAATGCCGCAACGGACAAATCCTCATAAATTATTTTGAAATAATTTTAGCCCCCAATCAGCCCATTACAAGCTGCTATTAACAAAAACCTAAAATTCAAAACTGAAAATCAAAGTCGATTTCCACACTTCACCCTTCACAAAGTCATCTCAGATATCTTCACCAAAGTCCTCTCAGATATCTCCTCACCACTCTACAAACTATGTCTTACAAATATATGTCCCCATAGGCCTCTTGCTTTTTCTTCATCTCACTAACCAAGTTTGACAAACAATGCAATTTAATCAAAAAGGGGAGCACCTGTTGAAGTCACTACTGATTGCAATATTTTTCAAACCATTGATACCATCTCAGACTTTGCACATGTTACTATCTCCTCAAAGATCATTTTAGTACACACTTAGCATACAAGTTGCAACCTTAAGTGGACAAACCGAGCCCTCTGCTTTTTCTATAAATAGCAGAGAGAATAGGGGGAAAGAGGAGGAGATTTTTAGAGGAAAATACTCGGGAGTTTTTACTATAAATCAAAGAATTAGAGGCTCCACATCAAGCCCTAATTCACCAAGTCAGTAAAAAAAAAGAGAGAAGAAATAGACACAAGAAAAACGTGAAATGTATGCATAAAAAAGAAGCAGAAAAATAAAGAAGAAGAAGGGAGAAGACAAGGAGGTAAAACCTCCTCTCCCTCTCAGCCTCCCACAATCCCCTTCTTCCTCCCCTCTCCCATGATCTCCTCCTCCTTTCTTCCTCTCTCCCATTCGTGAGAGCCCCCTTTTTTTTTCTCATTGCTGCAGTCAAATAGCTTCAGTGGTTTCCAATGAAACCCAAATACCCCTCTCCCTTTTGTTTCTAGTGCTTCTTCACCTTTACTTTTTATTATTTTACTATTTTTTTTTAAAACGTTGGGTTTCAAATTCAACTTTCTATGCCCCCTCCTTTTTTTTTTCTCTCTCTCTCCTTGTTCTGTTTGTTTTTTTTTACGTCCCCCCCTCCTTTTTTTATTTCCAACCCCTTTTATTATTATTATTATTATTATTATTATTATTATTTTCCTTTTTTGGCTTTAGTCCACTGGTTTTGACCCAATCTAGGGTTCTTAAAAAAAACATGTGAACGTTCCACTCATCCCTTATATTTATTAACCATACCTTCTTTTTTTTTCCAATCTTCTTGAATAAATATTAGTAGTGACAACGCCAAATCCGCTTTTGGTTTGGTCACTATGCAAACCCCTTTAAAAAAAATTAAAATCAATGATTACTCCAAATTCTCTTTGGTTTGGTCGCACAAGTTCTTAATAAAACATCTTAAAATATTAGTAGTGATTACGCCAAATCCACTTTTTGGTTTAGTCACTATGCAAATCATAAAAATAAGTCACAATTTGATTAATTAAAATCAAACAACACACAACCATTTTTACCCAAGAACTACGAGCCTTTGATTTCTCCACTGCACTGAGATACGTAGGGAGCAGAGCTCACTCCTCGCCAAGCACAAAATAAACGACTTTTATTAAGTCCCTTTTTTATCTTGGTTAATTTTTTTTTACAAAAGGGAAATAAATATTTTTTAGAAGTTAATAAGATTTGCACAATTAATTAGAGGTAACCTTTTTTTAAAGGATGTTGTAGGGTGCCAATACCTTCCCTACACATAATCGACTCCAACCCAAACCGGTCTTAAGGACCACTTTTCTTCAAAAAAGGTTTTTCCAATATTTTTCCTTCAAAATAAATTATTGGTATGGCTCCATTAAACTCGAATAAATCCTCCGATTTTTCTGGTCGCTACACATGGACTCCATCGGGATATTTTTTTAGAGAGTCAAGCCTAAATAATTGATTGTGCTAAATATTTAACTATTATGTTTAGTTTCCCTTGTTTTTATTTATTTGTTTATTTAGTTATTTATTTATTTATTTATTTATTTATTTTATTTATTGTTCTTTTGTGAATATTTGTTGTGAATATTATGCATATATTGAACCTTAGGTTAGAAGACCATATTTTATATATTTCATTTGTTTCTGGTAATGGGTAAAGGTTGCTGCTCCATCACACACCTCACTTACACACTTTACACACACTTATGAGTGGGACCTCTATACCCGGCCCGAGTGCAAATTTTAGGGAGGAGAGGTTGTTAGTGATAGTCACTTCGGATCTACTTTCAATTTGGGTACGAGAACCTCGTCTAGAGTCACGCTTCGTGGATGCCCACACGTAGGATCCTCTTCCTATTGGTGGTCGATCCCTAAATGGTACTTGGCTCTAGAGACCTTGGTGAGGAAGTGTTAGTACCACCTATGAAAGTGTTCACAAGTCGAATGACCTATAGATCATCGTAAATAGAAATCCTCTAATTTAGAGTGACTTTGTTTAGGACACAAAGAGGCAATCTTACTTTTTTGGTCAATTTTTAATGCTTCTTTCAAAATAAGTATAGGCATCCCATCATTTACAAACATTTCAAAATATGTCCTCTCACTAGTAGTTGCATCACTCGGCCATGTTCATGCATTTTTTCAATCAAACATGATAAAAGTTCAACATATGGCATTCATCATCATTTCATTTTATTTTGAATAGGTTTACTAGGGAATCGAAGGAAGAGCTAGTCAGAAGTATCTACAACAAAATAATATGGGATCAATTGTGAAACAGCTTTCAAAGAAACCATACATGTCAAAACAATGAGGCCTACTTGCTCCTGTGCACAAATAAATAGATTCATACATCCACATTCATTCATTTTTCTTTTCTTACATATTCATATCATTTTTTAAATCATCGAAAATAATCAAACAAACTGATTCCTCGACACTTTATCGAACTCGCTTCAATCAAAGATCATGGATGACCAAGAGGTGAAAGAGGACGCCAACCACCAATTGAAGGAACAGATGAGCAAAGTTTTGGAGCTTCGCAATCCCTAAACAAAGACAAGGTCATAGATGGGGCTTCTCCAAAGAGTTGAATGATGAAAGTCAAGCTACACCTTCCCACCCACTGCTTTGGTCCCATGCGCTGCAATATGGTCTCAATACTCAAGGGATGATGGTACCTTTTTGCAATTTACCCGCAGGTCCTACACCACCGCCAGCTTAGCAACCCTCGTAATCAAGTACCACGCTCCCACTTTACGGACTCCCCGCCTGGGTTACACGCCACCTATGGCCAATGATGATATCGCAAACCATAACCCCTAAGGCCCACAGTGCAGCAATAGCTCTCTACTATTTGTCTCCCGTCAGTTACACACCACCAAAGCAATAATAACTTCATGTAAACTGATTCCAAGCACTTGTTCAGGCAAGATGTGGCTCAAAGATCCTGGCCCCGAATCAAACCACACCAGCTCAAAGCTCAACTCCCCGGCTTCATGACATACACCTTTCCACCTGTTATGCACCATCTCATGTCGAATACTCAAGGAGTCAAGATGCCCAGAAGGGGCCCCTGTGGTGAATCCCCACCATTTGGTTACCCTATTATATTCAAGGAAATCCACGAATCTCAGATTAACCGTGATTTCGGTTCCGCCAAATATGTGAGGACCTAACTGAAAGCATCCCGCTGGGAATCGCTGGTCCGATACGGTTGCAAATCTCAAGATAGGCTAAGAGTCAGAGAAGGAGTAACCTATCTCGTCAAGTATCGCCAGATCTTTGTCTCGCATCGATGTGGTTGTACCGCCAAAGTTCAAGGTGCCGACTTTGACAAGTATAAAGGGACAACTTGCCTAAAGCTCACTTGACCATGTAATCAGAGGGAAGATGGCGCCCTATGCATGACGATGATAAACTTCGATTCACTTTTTCCAAGATAGTATAACAGGGCACGAGTTGGTATACACACTGAAAGCGATCTCACATTCACGTTGAAAGATTTTGATGCCTTCTTGAAGCAAAAGATAAGCATAACATTGATATGGCTCCCGATAGAATGCGCTTGCAAAACATGGCAAAAAGAGACAATGAGACTTTCAAGGAATATGCCCAACGATGGAGAGGATCGGCACCAAGTGGAACCGGCCTCGATTGAAAAAAGAAATGGTGGCCATGTTCATGGATACTCTTCAATCACCCTTCTATGACAAATGATCTAAGTGTATCATCAAACTTTTCAGATATGGTCATCGTAGGGAAAGAGTCAAGGAGGAATGAAATGGAAAGATTGCCCAAGGCTCACTGAGTAAATGATGCCGAGAAACCCCTACAAACTTCTTGAAGAAGAAGGAAGGGAAACTAATGTCGTGATGACGAGCCCGGGAGGATAGACCCAATCTAAAACCACCCCACTCTTACTTAATTTCCCACGCCTCTTTCCATACCCCCTATTTCCACCTCCGCATATTGTCACGCTCTCATAATCCACCCACTCAACCTAACTAAACCGTAAATGTACCTAAATGACCAAGAAAAACACCAATTTGACCATATTCCCATGATATATACAGATTGTTCCATCACCCCATCAAGAACTCTTGGTCTCCTCGCTAATGAAACCACTTCAACCTCCCTTCCCAAGAGAATATAACCCAAATGCCAAGTGCGAAGTTTAATGCAGGGCACAGTCACACGATCGAAATTGCAAGGCCTCAAGTACGTGGTTCGTGATCCGATCAATGCCAAATGGTTGAATTTTAAGGACGCTATCCTAATGTGGGTAATAATCCCTTCCAAGTCATGGGGGTTCAAAGTAGCTTTAATGTCATTATCGAGGAGTTTGGGACCAACCCCTAATAGTTAAATCGAAGGCGGGAACCTAAATGGTGAGAATGTCCTCATTCCGCAACATCACGCAAAGCTTCCGTGAGCAGTGACGTTGAAATCAAACAAGATAGCAATCGTCAAAGATGATCGCAAAGGTTGAAAACGACATTGTCATCCTTGTCCACTCTTGCCCTCCAAATGAAGAACTTTGAAATTGGGAGATTGTTGAGGTTCCTCGTGATTTTGGTGCAAAATAATTTTGTAATGCAAACCCTATCGCTCGCTCTAAGGCTTTAGGATAATTTGTCATTGCAAAAGGGCATATGTTTCATTTCAAGATCTTTATCAATAAAATGCATTTTGAATTTTCCAATCATTTCCCTTTTCCTTTTTTTTCATCTTTTTCCATTCCCTCCCATCTTTTTTTTTTCGCTTTTTCCATTTCTTCGCTTTAACTAATGCAGATCAAAAACTTTGTCTTTGGGAAATATGATGTCGCTGACTCATACTTTGACTACCCCATGAGGACAATTGGGAAACACTCTTCCTGAACGATGAGATTGATGGTACAAGAAGCAAAAGTGATTTAATCCACGAGGAAGAACTTGAAATAATCAATTTGAGTACTGAAAGTGACAAAAAGGGAGTTAATAAAAAATAGAAAAAAAAAGGTAAAGCAAATTCGCAATTTGCCAAAAATTATTTTTTGTGAAAATTTGAGCAATAAGATTTTGAGATGAGGTTTGGCCATTTTTCTCTATCCCAAATAATAAAAAATATATACATCCCTTGCTACCCCTTTTGAGCCTAAAAAACAAAAATTTTTCTTTTAAATACCCTGAACAAGGATCACTCATCTAATGGAGACTAGCACAATAATCTATTCAATTTCCTCGTCATAAAAAAAGGCAAAACAAAGCACGGTTGCAAGAATAAAAAAAATCAAATAAAAATGCCAAAGCAAGAAAAGACAATTGTGCTAGCAACCATCAAAGTGCATCTTTGCACTAAAAATCTTTGTTGAAAAAAAAAATACCTCAAACACTTTTTGAGCCTGAAATATCCTTTCTTTTGTGACCCTTCAACCCTCGCCACGCATAACCCTAATAAAGTCCATTCCGATCAAAAATCAAATTGCTCATATTTTCTCAAAACTTGATTTTTGGAAGAGGAAATCCAAACAACTCCTTGTTGCGCTTGCTTACTAAAATGTGGAACTGATCCGCCGCCATGGTCTGCCAAATAAGATCATCACTAATAATGGGACAAACTTGGATGACAAGATGATGAAAGATTTGTGTAATGACTTCAAGATCCAACATCGTAATTCCTCACCATGCCGCCCAAAGATAGATGGGGCGCTTGAGGCTGCAAACGAAAAAGATCATTCAAAGATGGTGGTAAAATTAGAGATTGGCATGAAATGTTCTCCTTACTTTGCACGGTTATCAAACTTCGATTCGCACTCAACAGGCAACCCCATTCTCACCGGTATATGGAATGGAAGCAAGACTTCCCATTGAAGTCAAAATCCTCGCTAAGGGTATTGATGGAAATGAAACTAAAAGAGGCAGAACGGGTCCGTGCTCTACTGGATCACCTAAACCTCATCAAGAGAAAAGAGTGATGGCCTTATGTCATGGATAGCTATATCAAGAAAAGATGAAAAGGGCCTTTGAAAAGAAAGTTCGCCTCGAGAATTTCAAGAAGGAGATTTAGTACCAAAGAAGTTTTGCCCATACAAAAGGATGCTCGTGGGAAAATGGACTCAATTATGAAGGCCCATATATCAGAAGAAAGTCTTTTTCCAGGGGCCCTAATCCTCACAAGGATGGACTAAATCCCCCACTTCCAAAGAAACTCGATGCGTCAAAAAATATAATGCCTAAAAAAACAACAAAAACAACAAAAAGAGCTACAAAAAAGAGCTCGCTAGGTTGAAAACCTGAAAGGGCGACTAGGCAAAATTAGAGTGACCCGTTGGATTGAAAACTCGAAAGAGCGATCCAAGCAAAAGTTAAGGTCCTGAAATTGGACAATAAAGTTGGTTGATGCATTAAGAGGTTGCAAGTTACCCAACCGGCAATTTTATACATTTCCAAAGGTCGAGCAATGAGGTATTCAAAGTTATGGATATGGAAGTCTGGTATTTGTTCCTACAAAGACACAAACTATAAAATATCTGCTTAGTTATTGTCTTTCTTTGTTTTTTCTTCTTCGTGCATTTTTCTTGATGTATCTTCAAGTCCTGTGTAACTTCACCCTTGTACACATGACTTTTTTTTTGAATACCAAACACTGCTCTCGTGATTTCAAAATGTTGTTTTATGATAATAGACACGACCATTGTGAAGCATGTGATGATAATGGGAAAGCATTAAAGTTATTATATACATCTTAAGAATCACGAGGAAACGCCAAATCTCAACAAATAAGTTTCAAAAAGTGGCAAAAGGATTACCTTTAAAAATAATTAGCGCCAGATCTCAGAACTTTCACCCTCCCCTGTCGAAAGCATAGTATGAATGAACCCCGATGAACCTCGGTCTGTCCCATGTCTTTAAGCACTAGAGATCATACTGATTTAGGAACCAAAGGTAATAAAAAGAATAGCCCACATTGCATACATGCATCATATACCATCTATTCATGCATCATCTTCATATCACCACCATTTTAATCGCTGTTACACTTGGTCCATGCACCAAGTGTTGATCCTTCATTATTGTTTTCAAAACAATGCGCCGAGCATTGGTCCTTTATTTTGCTTTCTAAGCCGACGCCAAGTATCGCCGCCCTCTTTATTGCTTTCGACACGCTCAAGACTCGACCGCGGTAATCCTCTTATTGCTTTTGCTTTCTAAGCCGACGCCAAGTATCGCCCTCTTTATTGCTTTCGACACTCAAGATTCGACCGCGGTAATCCTCTTTATTGCTTTTGCTTTCTGCGACGCCAAGTTTCGCTTCCCTCGTTATTGCTTTAAGATTACCGCTACGCGACTCACCTGGCGGTAGTCCCTCATTATTGCTTTTTGACCAACATATCAGTTCCTGACCTGATGTTGATCCTTCTTATTGCTTTCCATCGACGCCACAATACCCTACTTGGCGCCGAACCTTCCGATCACCGTCGCACCGACCGGCGCGATCCTTCTTTATTGCTTCCCATCGACACGCCAATACCTTATTTGACGCCGAACCTCTTATTGCTTTCCACGATCACCACAAGATCGACCGCGAGATCCTTCTTTATAGTTTTTTGATAAACGCGCTGTTGATCCTCATTATTGCTTTCCATCACCGCAAGATCTCGACCGCGGAGATCCTTCTTTATAGTTTTTTTGATAAACGCGCTGCCGCTAATCCTCATTATTGCTCGATCACCGCACAAGATCTGACCGGCGAGATCATTCTTTATAGTTTTCGATAAACGCGCCAAGCGTTAATCCTCTTTATTGCTTTTAGATTACCTCGCCGCATCTCGACTCCGCCGTATTCCTTCCTTATCACTTTCCGATTAAACGATCGCCGCTGATCCCTCATTGTCATTCCTCACGCTAAGTTCAAGACAAAATTAGTGTATTTATCTTTAGCTCTATTTTATGACAAAATATAACAACCATTGTTGTTTGCATTTTCTAATAAAATATAACCAAAGAGGGCAGTACCGTTATAATTCCCAATTTTGTCCGCCATATTTTCATTTTTTTGTCCACAGAGTCGGGAGGTCGCGTATCGAAATGAGGTCGCGTCGTAGCCGTGGAGAAGTCGGCAGACGAAATGAGGTCGTGACGCCAGCGCGGGGAGGTCGCGCATCGAGCCGAGGTCGCGCATCGAGCCGTGGAGAAGTCGCTGCATCGAAGTTGAGGTCGTACGCCGAGCCTGTGGGAGGTCGCTGCATCGAGCCGAGGTCGCCCGCCGAGCCGTGGAGAGGTCGATGCCGAAAGCCGGGAGAGGTCGCCAGAAGGAGCCGAGGTCGCTGCCGAGTCAGTGGAGAGGTCGATGTCTAGCCGGGAGATCGTATAGCCAGGATAGGTCGCTTGGAAACGATTTGACACCAAGTGTGTCCGAGAATCATCAGATCCGTGTTTCAATTTTTTAATGCCGCACTGACAAATCCTCATAAATTATTTCTTGGGGCCAATTTTAGCCCAATCACTCCATTACAAGCGTTATTAACAAAAACCTAAAATTCAAAATCGAAAATCAAAGTCGATTTCCACACTTCACCCTTCACAAAGTCATCTCGTGATATCTTCACCAAAGTCCTCTCGTGATATCTCCTCATCCACTTACAAACTATGTCTTCATACCATATGTCCCCATAGGCCTCTTTGCTTTTTCTTCATCTCGCCAACCAAGTTTGATAAACAATGCAATTTAATCAAAAAGTGGGAGCACCGCTGTTGAAGTCACTGGCTGATTGCAATATTTTTCAAACCATTGATACCATCTCGGACTTTGCACATGTTACCATCTCCTCAAAGATCATTTTAGTACACACTTAGCATACAAGTCGCAACCTTTAAGTGGACAAATTGAGCCCTCTGCTTTTTCTATAAATAAAGCAGAGAGAATAGGGGGAAAGAGGAGGAGATTTTTAGAGGAAAAATACTGGGAGTTTTTACTACAAATCAAAGAATTAGAGGCTCCACATCAAGCCCTAATTCACCAAGTCGTAAAAAAGAAAAGAGGAGAAGAAATAGACAAGAAAACGTGAAAAGAAGCATAAAAAAAAAAAGAAGCAGAAAAATAAAGAAGAAGAAGTGAGAAGACAAGGAGGTAAAACCTCCTCTCCCTCCTCTCAGCCTCCCACAATCCCTCTCTTCCTCCCTCCCTCCCATGATCTCCCTCCTCCCTTTCTTCTTCCTCTCTCCCATTCGTAGCTCCCCCTTTTTTTCTCTCACGCGTAGCAGCTCAGCTTCTCGGTTTCCAATGAAACCCAAATAATTCCCTCTCCCCTTTTGTTTCTAGCGCTTCCTTCACCTTTTTACTTTTTATTATTTTACTATTTTTTTAAAACGCTGGGTTTCACCAACTTTCTATGCCCCCTCCTTTTTTTTTCTCTCTCTCCTTGTTCCATGAGTTTTTTTACGTCCCTCCTTTTTTTATTTCCAACCCCTTATTATTATTATTATTATTTTCCTTTTGGCTTTAGTCCACTGGTTTTGACCCAATCTAGGTTCTTAAAAAAACATGTGAACGCTCCACTCATCCTCTTATATTTATTAACCATATTTTTTTTTCCAATCTTCTTGAATAAATATTAGTAGTGACAACGCCAAATCCGCTTTTGGTTTGGTCACTATGCAAACCCCTTTAAAAAAATTAAAATCAATGATTACTCCAAATTCTCTTTTGGTTTGGTCGTCACAAGTTCTTAATAAAACATCTTAAAATATTAGTAGTGATTACGTCAAATCCACTTTTGGTTTAGTCACTATGCAAATCATAAAAATAAGTCACAATTTGATTAATTAAAATCAAACAACACACAACCATTTTTTACCCAAGAACTACGTAGCCTTTGATTTCTCCACGCACTTGAGATACGTGGGAGCAGGAGCCCACTCTGTCAAGCGCAAAAATAAACGACTTTTATTAAGTCCCTTTTTTTATCTTGGTTAATTTTTTTTTATAAAAGGGAAATAAATATTTTTTTAGAAGTTAATAAGATTTGCACAATTAATTAGAGGTAACCTTTTTCGAAAGGATGTTGTAGGGTGCTAATACCTTCCCTACACATAATCGACTCCCGAACCCAAATCCGGTCTTAAGGACCACTTTTCTTCAAAAAAGGTTTTTCCAATATTTTTCCTTCGAAAATAAATTATTGGTGGCGGCTCCATTAAACTCGAATAAATCCCTCCGGATTTTTCGGTCGCTACAGTGGGAGATGCCATCTTCTTCACAAAATTTTTGAAAGGTTTCATTTTCAAATTCTCCCCCATGATCACTTCTAATAGAAGAAATATAGATTCCTTTTTCATTTTGAACTAATTTGCAGAAAACAGTAAATACCTTGAAAGACTCATCCTTGTGAGCAAGAAATCTAACCCATGTCCATCTAGTAAAATCATCAACAATGACTAACCCAAATTTCTTTCCAGTTAAGGAGGTTGTCCTTGTTGGATCAAAAAGATCAAGATGCAAAAGCTCAAGTGGTCTAGAGGTTGAAACAACATTTTTTGAATGAAAAGAAGTTTTAACTTGTTTTCCTCTTTGACATGCCTTATAGAGAGCATCAGATTGAAACTTAAGATTTGGTAAGCCTCTAACAAGATTGTGCTTGTTTAATTTTACTATTAATCTCAAATTGGCATGACCCAATCTTTTGTGCCAAATCCATTGCTTTTCTTCAACAGACATGAGACACTTGACATCTTGTCTTGCAAGTTCAGAAGGTTCAATTTTGTAAATATTTTGTTTCCTCTTTGTAGTAAAGAAAATAGAACCATCTTTCTTGCTTTTTACTAGACATCCAGTTTATGTAAAAATGACATTATAACCATTGTCACATAATTGACTTATGCTCAATAAGTTATGTTTTAGTCCTTCAACATAAAGTATATTATCAATAAAGGGAAGAGAGCCTGTACCAAAGCGACCAATTCCAACTATTTTACCTTTCTGGTTTCCTCCAAAACCAATGAATCCGCTTCTCTAGGCCTTAGCTCTTGGAACATTTGCTTTTCTCCCGTTATGTGACGTGAGCACCCATTGTCTAAGTGAACGTGGCAAAAACACAGGAAAAGGGGGGGGGTTTGAATTGGGTTTCAAAAAACTTTTTGCACATATAAGTGTTTATGAAAACCTTTTCGAAACAACTAAGGAATAAATCAAAGCAGTAAATAGAGAGAAGAGAGTAACACAGTGATTTATACTAGTTCACTATCACCTGATAGCTACGTCTAGTCCCTTCACACACTTAAAGGATTTTTCCACTATAATCAACCGATTACACTTGAGAGTATAATACTGCCAAACTGGCTGTACTCACAACTTCTTGGAACGACTTAGTACGGTCAAGCCTCTAAGGTATAAAGCCACTACTGGGCTAGGTACAAGTTCAAAAGAGTGTTAAAACAATACAAAGATAACTCTCACAGAGAGGTTTTACAATGAAGAGCTTTAAGCACAAATGATAACTTTCAAAAAGAAAGGATAAAACAGTTGAGCGCTTTGTTCAATGTGATCTCAAAGACTTAGATAGATTCTTGGTTGTTCACTGTCTCTCAGAAAAGCGATTTGAAGTTGGATAAAAATGTAGGCGCACACTGTATGATCACTTGCTTCAATTGATTCGTTAACCTACTTCAGTGAATGAAGTAAGGTATATATAGCTAGGGTTGAGAAAAGTGCCGTTGTGACATAACGTCTCTTTTCACCTTTGGTCAAAATCTCAGATCCTGTTTTTGTGGCTTTTGCAGGTCACATCGCTTTCCAGACTGTGTAAAGCATTCTGTGCACTATACACCAAAATCAGAATCTTTGTCTCTTATGAGCGTTTTGAAATTGAGACCCTTCGTGAGCAAGTTTCCTTGATGATTATATCTGTTGACATTCCTTTTGGCCTTGATACCTCGTACATTAAAATACTTCATCAACGGGGTCTCTTAAATACTTGAAGTGGCCTTAAATACACTTCAATTTGTTTCCTATCAGAGCTACACTGGTCACCAAATTTAAGTACTGTTCTTCAGAGTGAGCTTGAAACAGAGTTCAGT
This sequence comes from Calophaca sinica, assembly GCA_037113605.1. Lineage (NCBI taxonomy): Eukaryota > Viridiplantae > Streptophyta > Magnoliopsida > Fabales > Fabaceae > Calophaca > Calophaca sinica. The sequence goes on from CM073730.1 coordinate 71,227,869, forward strand.
TCTTCAGTGTAGAATTCAATGTGCTTTCACATAACAGAGTCTTAAGGGAACGCACTAAGGCTTACATAAAGCAGATTGAGACTGAAGACCAAAGCGTTGACCAAATAGAATGCAGTCTCATTAGGTGGTGTCTACCAGAGCGTTGACTATCACTAGAGTGTTGACCATGTTCAGAGATAGTCTTCACAGAGCTAGGTCACCGGAGCGTTGATTGATCAATCAGAGTTGACCGAGTCAAGAACAGGTCTTGCAGAGCTTTTTCACCAGAGCGTTGACTAACTCAATAGAGTTGACCAACTCCAGAGCAGAGCATCTAAGCATAGAGTCAGAGCCAGACTTAGATATGTGAAATTCAAGATTTCACTAAGTCTTCTAAATTATATTCTTCTAAATGATAGTAACTTCTGCACACTAACAAACACATTAGAGAATAAATTGTTCTCTTAACCATTTGTTATCATCAAAACAATTAAGGGTCATTATTTCTGGATCCACTTGATTCCAACAATCTCCCCCTTTTTGATGATGACAAATACAGATATTGATGAACATTTTTTCTTTAGACAAATATTTATTTCAAATAATTTCAGAGGCTCCCCTTGAATTAAGCATACATAAATATTTTCTAAGTGTATCAGAGCATAAGGTATCAGAGCATATCATAAGGTATCAGAGCAAATAATGCTTTTCAAATATTGTATCAGAGCAATTTCATTACAGAATCAGAGCATGCAAATATTGGTACAACATTCAGATCACATTATGCTTTTCAGTTACTGTATTAGAGCAAATTTATTGCAAAAACAGAGCAGATAGATCATTGTATTAGAGAAATCAATGCATAAAATGCAACGCATGATGACACTTGGTTGATAAACTAGGTTCATCAATTACTCTATATTCTTTATATTCTTCTCTCCCTTTTGTCATCAGACAAAAATGTTAAGACAGAAAATAAGAACATCATTGTCAAAACATTAAGTAAAAGATAAAGGGAAAACTATAATTGTCAACAAAAATATTGATTTCATTAATAAAAACAAAGTACAAAAAGGTACAAACAGAAATAAAGAAAGAAAAGGGCTGAACAGAAAAAGGGTAAAAGCCTAAGGGTTTCTCTAAGGCTTATCTAATCTGGCCAAAATAGCTTGTAGCAGCTCTGCAAGCATATCCTGCCTTCTATCAGATTCCTCAAAGTACCGTTCTGTAGCCTCAATGAATCTTGTAAATCTTCTACTGTCATCAAGAAGCCTGTTATAAATAGCTTTAAGAATTACAACAGAGGTTTATGCAGAGGCAGAGGCAGACCCAGAAGAGGATGGTTGAGCAACCATTGCATTAGCACCAGGGGATGGAGTGATAGGCTCTTGTTCAGGCACGGATTCTGGTTCTCGAACAGGAGGAGGTTGTGGTAGAAGTATGGGAGTAGGCCCTGGTTCCCAAACTACAGGGGTAGTGACCTTTGGAGGCACTTTCCATGCAGAAGTAGCATGCTACCTTCTATTCCTTTCTAACTATTCCTGCTTCTGCTTTTCAAACCAGTTGTGCACAAAGACCCAATGCTCATACTTATCTTCTTGAGCAAGATCAGAGATGACATCATCAAGTCTGTATTCTCTAAGGAAACTCCAGACCCGGGTTTCTCTGTACATCTCAGCTTTGAAGTACTCGAGGCTTCCAATCAGGTGAGGAAAACAGTTGGACACAAACCTTGTTTCCCGAATACCTGGTTCAGAGGGGCCAGGGGGTGCTTGAAGAGGCAAGGGAGGTGGATCAATGATGACAACATCATCATCATCAGATTCTGAATCAAGTTCTTGCACTACTTCAAAAGCAATGCTAGCAGTGATGGCAATCTCATCAATATCCATAGCCTCTGCAGTAAGGGCAGATTCTACCACTGCCACTATAGGTGAATGAGGTGGGGAAAAAGATTGAGGCATGAAAGGGACAAGGATAGGGTTTTTGAAGGTGGGGTCAGGTAAAGATTGCAACATGCAAAGAGGTTGTGCTTCACATACAACCAGAGAACCAGACTCAGGAGCTAAAGACTCCTGAACAATGTGCTCAGGCTCAATGTTCTCCTCAGAAATAGATTCTGTTTGAGGGGGAACATTAAGGTCAAGTTGAACGAGGGGAGGTGAGGTAGGTCTAGGTGGAGAAACAGATTTGGGTGGTGATTTAGGTTTGGGTGGCGAAGGAATTTTGGTTGTTTGTGGAGGTGGTGAAGGTGTTTGAGTGGTTTCTATTTCGGAAACAGGGGTGCTTGGGTGTACAACAGCTAAAGGTTCAATATAGGGGAATTGAACCTGTGGTTGCGGTCTTTGTCTAGGCCTCAATGGTACATGACTCTCTTCACTGTCAGTAGAAGAGGAGTCAGAGGTATCAGAGGGTGGTGGTGGTGGTTTCTTCTGTGGTGTTTAGGGGTAGGTTTAGGTTGAGTAAGCTTTGGTGGGGGAATAGGTTTAGAAACAGGTTTGGGTGAAGGTTGTGGAGTGAGTTTAGGTAACTGTGGTGTGAGTGAAGGTGCTTGAGTGGGGTGAATAGGTCGTGTGACACCCTCTACCCCACATGTTATCGTTACGAAAATAAATTAAGAAAAAAATGTAACTGCTGAAAAATACAGTCAAATAAAATTTTCATAAATAAAGGTAGAGTCGTCACACTCTCATAAACTTGTGGAAATAATCATTTGACGGTTACGAATAAAATTCACATGATACAAACACCCCGATGTCACAACGTCTCAGAGCTGACCCTAAACATTTACTTCGAAAATAACAACATCGATAATAACCAAAACATCGAAAATCCTAATCTACGATGACCGCGCCCATAGATCACTCCTCAGCCACGTCGTCATCGTCACCTGCAGTCTCATCGTCTAAACATAAACAATGGTGTATGAGTAGCCACAGCAAAAAGGGGTTAGACATCATATACAATCATAGCACAAGACGGCAAAGGACATAGCTTAAGCAATGCGCATACAACACGTTAACTTAATCAACACATAACATGAATGCTTGACTCAACGAGTACTTATGCAATCCTAGACAACGTCTACTTCACCGAACACGTGGATCCAAACCAACTCAGATGAGCGAGTGAGAAAACATCATCACTCTTGAGTACGAACAGTGTCTAGTCAGGGTAACCGGTATGTTTATTGGTCACACCCCAGCTGCGGTAGCTATCCACCGCCTTTATATAAGACGCTCCTACCCAATTGACCCCCAAGGCCGGGTACCTTGCCCATCATGGCCGATCGCATCATCGTTGCTCACCCCCAATAACGTTAACTTAACAAGACACATATGATGCATGAACACAAACCAAGCAAGTGTCTAACAACAACAACTCACCAACCATCTCATCAAGCGGCCGACTATAACAATGATAACAAGGTACTACTCGTCAGTAAACTGACAAATTTCCCACAATCTTGGAACAAATCCAAGTTATCAACCTACCTCACCACACTAAGTCTAGGCTAACTTAACTAAATTTCCAACTCTTAACTCAAGTGTTTCAACTTACTTATTTGACCTGACGCACTGCACTACTCCCTAAAATTATAGGACACTATCCAAGAGAGTTTGGGTCAATACTTATTATATCCTGAATTTTAAAATTCAATTAGTGAGACTTTGCTAAAATAATTCTAGACTTAGTCATCTTTCTGCATAATTTTTCTCAGATAACTATTACTCTAAGTTGTCAACTAGGTGAAATACTCATAACACCAAATCTTGCTTCTAAAGCACTTAAACCACCAACACCACAATATGACCATCATATCCTAGTCCTAAGACTTGCTTGTACCATAACTTAAACGCTAAAAATATCATTATACCTTAGTTAACTCCTAACAATTACACCCATCATCCATACATTATCCTTTCACATAACCATAATATACCACCTAGAGAATCTAAAGCGTAACAAACCACCCTCTATGATCATCTAGCTCTCACTCAACACAACAAATCCAGAACATCAAATAGCAACAAGCAATCTCATTTAAACACATTTACATACATTTATCAATAACAAGCCAAGACAACCAAATCATCATATGATCCATACATGACATTTCATCGTAACACATCAATTCAAACAACACCTTATAAGACAATTTCAATTAACATTAACATCATGACATAATTTAATATCAAATTTTCCCATCACAATGGCAATGGTACTTATTTTGCACAACCGCGCCAAGTCTAGGGACCATGGGACGTCCCTATTGCCTAATTATATCCATAAGCCCACTAATCTTGTATCCATCTACCCCCTTACCTCAATAAAAGTTTGAAGTATTCCAAGGTGAAGAAAACTGGCTACAACGACAATTTGAGCACCAACTGAGCACATGATAAAATTTTCGAAAGAGCGAAACGCGGCTGGAAAAAATAATAGTTAGTATAATATATTTTTTTAGAATTTTTAAGGCTGAAACGAAATTAAAAGGAAGCAAAAAGAGTGACCGGAAAACGCCATACCGAGACAAAAGGGTTACAAGGGGTCCGACATCAACTTCACCGAATCGAGCAAAGGAGTAGTGCTTCTTGAAGGTTTCGATGCGAGGAATCCGAAAACGACGTCCGTTTTTCGAACTGAAAACTGTGGTGTCCGAAAAAGTGAAATTACAGCTCGCCCAGCGTAAATAAACGCGACGAACGGAGTCGCGGTTGAACGAACAGAGGCCGAAAACGTGTTCTTTGGTCGATTTCGAGTTGGGTTGTAAGTTTTGGGATTTTTTCGTGGTCTAGAATGAGAGAACAGGAACAGAGAAATTGGAGCAAGGTTTCCGTTTTCTCTTCGACGGCTCTAGGAGGTGATGAACAGTGACCTTAAATTGAAACAGGCGTGGGTGTGGGTGTGAGTCTTTGCACCAAAGTAACGTGGCCCATTTCATTTTCTTCATAAAAAGCCCATTTTTACAAAACGTGAAAAAGAACGTGGACTGATGGGATTTATGCAAGAAAAAAGAATCAGCACTACATACATATATCTATATATATATAATAATGTATATAATAATTATATTCTTCCTAAATTATTCTCAATTAAAGAAATTCATGTTTTTACTAACTTTTAAAATATACCATTATTTTACAATATCTATAATAAATTCAAAACTAATATTTAATAAAAATATAGTAAAATAGTATTAATTAAAATATACTAATTATTAAGGCAAACACACTCAAGTTGTCACAAAATTACCAATATGAGCACACAATTTATAGGATCTTAATAATTCAAATTTGAGGGTGTTACAATTCTCACTTAACAATAGTACTAAGAATAATAATAAAATATCATTCCAATACTCCTTAAATTTAAATAATTATTAACAAGATAATATTAATATTTCAGCTTATCAAAAAAAAAATATTAATATTTCAAACTAATGTTTTACAAAAATAAAGATAATAATGAAACAATAAAGCATTACTAAAAATACTAATTCCCAAAGTAACTTACATAAAAATTATCAAAAAATTATTAATATATTCAGGCATATATACATATGTATTAATATGAAAATTGGAGTGTTACAGGTCGAGGCAGAGATGGTTCAACTACAGTGGTATCAGTGGGAACAGAACTAGATTGATAAGTTGCAGTATACAAATCACAAACCTTATCAAGTACCTTGGTCCTTTTAGCTGCAGGGGCCTCACCCACTTAATGGATCCTCTTCAGAGGTTGTTTCTGAGCAGGAGCAGCAGAGGGTGTTCTTGATGCAGTGGTTGTTGCAGTAGGAGTAGTCCTTGGAGCAACAACAGAGGCAGTTGAGGGAGGAGCATCAACAGGTGGAGCAAAGGTCTCACTTTGATGAATTCCTGCAGCCCTGCAAGCCTCATGCCATAAACGTGTGTCCTCCAGTCTCTCAGCAATCATCTCAGCAATTTCCACTTTCCTTTCTTCAATTTCCTCTGTCGTCACTGAGGGCATGAACTCAGGTCTCACTGGGTGAGTAAATTAAGAGGGTTCCGAGGCAATGTGAATGCATGTTCTTCGAGTGACCCTTCTGGTTGGTTTAACAAACACACCAGTGTCCACAACTTGCTTCTTCTATTCTCTCACAGCCTTCTTTTTAGCACCTTCTCCTTCCCGTTTCAATGCAGCAACTACCTCCTTGGAGAGAAGTCCTATTCTTCTCAGGTTATCAGAAGAGAGAGCGGGAATCGCCATAGTCTTTAGGGCAAGCCCTGCTTCTTCAGTATTGAGCCCTTGAAGATGCCTCACTAGGCCTTGATTCTCCATAATCGCAGACAGTAGCTTCCCATAGGGAATTTTTGCATTTCTCCCTTTTCTGGAGTACATCATGTCTCTCCTGAGGTGATCAAAAACCATAGAGGGTAAGTTAATCTTGGCTTTGAGTTCATAATTCCACATTATGAACTTGTGGGTACTGCTAACAGTACAGAGCCAGATTTGGGCACCAAGCAGTTCATGATAATCCTAAACAGAACTCTAAACCTGTTGTGCATATCCACAGCCTTGGTTCCACCACGCTTCTCATAAATGGTGTCATTAACCACAACCAAGCCACCATCGTCCTTTTCCCAACCTGGAGTTTCAACAGCTCCCTCATTAAGGCACTTGGTGATATCTGCAATCAGGTCTTGAGTGACCACAATACGCCTTCCTTGAACATAACTGAGAATCATCTTGTTCTTGCTCCACGCATATGTCCAGAATTCTCTCACCAGGTTCTCATACACTGGGTTGTCCATAAGGAAGAAATCCATGATGCCCATTTCCATGAAATCATCTCTGAATGCATACCCCTCATGAGCCAAATCGTCAAACTTAACTTGGTGTTCCACCAACACCTTCAGATCATGTGGTTGTAAATTCTGAAGAGTGATTCTGCGTTCCTCCTCAGGAACTTGAACTTGTTGTTGTTGTTGAGCGGCCATTGTAGAACACAGAGAATCGCAGAAAGCACAAAGGGGAAAGGAGTTTTAGGGTTCAAAAACATGTAGACTTCTCTTGAGAGATAGAGTGGGTAGTGGGTGTAGTGAGTGAGTGAGTGGGTTTTAATCGTGTTGGAGAAGCTAAATAGATAGCAACAGTTTTCAAAATAAATATTTTAATAACTACTAATTTCAAAAAGTGCAACGTGCCTCGCTCAAAACTAAAGAGACGCAGTAAAACTGTCATTGTGCAGTAAAAGTAATAATGACTCAGTAAGAGTAAATGCTATCCACTCATGTACCAACCAGTCTCAAAGAGACACGTGTACACAAAGATTCCTAGAGGCACCTTTGTGAAAAATGCAACAGATTCATGAATATCAACAGTTTATAACAATTAACAAATGATTAATAAAGAATAATAATAATAAAATAATCAACAGAGCCAACTAATAACCAGAGTCTGCATACGACCAGAGTCATCAAGGAAGCAGAGTCAACATGCAACCAGAGTCAATCAAAGTCAACCAGAGTTAACATATAAGCAGAGTTAGCATGCAAACAGATTCATCATGCATACGGAGTCAACAAAAGTCAAACAGAGTCAAGTAGTCAACAGAGTCAACTAGTCAACCACAGTCAACTATATCCAAATTAAACACTCATTCCTTTATAAGATGAAAATTCAAATTCTTTCTTATAAAGTTGAATCTATTTTCAGCAAGGGGTTTTGTAAAGATATCTGCCCATTGATGGTCAGTATCACTGAATTTAATTTCAAGTATCCCTTTCTGAACATAGTCTCTAATGAAGTGATGTTTAATTTCAATAAGTTTAGCTCTTGAATGCAAAATAGGATTTTTAGTCAAGCATATTGCAGAAGTATTATAACAGTATATAGGGATTTTACTTTCTTTAATCTGGTAGTCCTCAAGTTGATACTTCATCCATAAGAGTTATGAGCTACAACTTGCTGCGGAAATATACTCAGCTTCTGCTGTTGATAATACAATTGTGCTTTGTCTTTGCTGGACCATGAGACAAGGTTTGCTCCAAGAAATTGGCAACTACCACTTGTGTTTTTTCTTTCAATTCTATCTCCAGCAAAGTCAGCATCACTGAAACCTACTAACTTGTAATCTTCTGAATTCTTATAAAGCATTAATAGAATAAGATTTTGATCGATTTATCAAAAAAATTCTCAAATCCATTTTTATCAATAAAACAAGATCTTCATTTTGATTAGTATAGTAATAGGAATTAAATAAAATAGAAAGATTATCTTGTTTTTTTAGTTTTGAATTAAAATACCATTTCTTTTTATTCTTTTGAATATTTTTGATTCTTTATTTCTATTATTTTATTTTAATAAAATAAATTTTCTTTAACCAAGATTAGTAGTTCATTTAAGATACCTAAATATCCTCTTAACAGCGTTAAGTGAGATTCTCTAGGATCTGATTGGAATCTTACACATAAGCACACACTAAGCATAATATCAGGTCTTGAGGCCGTAAGATAAAGGAGTGAACCAATCATACCTCTATATACCTTTTGGTCTTCCTTCTTACTTGACTCATCTTTGCTGAGAGCACATGTTGGATGCATTGGTGTGCTCATAGGTTTGGTCTCCTCTAGCCTGAACTTCTTTAATAGTTCTTTCATATATTTTGTTTGATGGATATACACTACTAGAATACAGCGTAGTAGCGTAGGCTAAAGGCCGACGCTAATCCGGAAAAGCCGACGCTAAAACGTGATTAGCGACGGCATACCGTCGGAGTCGTGGTTGACGTTAAAAGGCTCGAAGCTAACAATTTGCGTCGGTCCTTTTGGAGCCGACGCTAGTTAGCGTCGGCTTAGCGGACGCTAACTGGAAGCTAAAGTTAAACAAAATTTTGGCCGACGCTAATATCAACGTGGCCGTTGCCGATGCTAATATTTTTTTATTTATAAAAAAAGAAAAAGAGAAATCCAACTCAATGATGCCCCTTTACAGTCTGAAACCTAAAACAACAAAAGAAACTTCACCTAAAATTTATTAAGTGCTTAAAGATATCAACCACATAAAGCCCATGTGAATATAAGCAATGAACCTTTCCACTATTTAGTGACTTCTGATTTAGAAAAAATCAGCTCAAAGGATCAAGCAATTTGATTAAACTTAAGTGCTAATATGGGCAATTTGATTAAACTCTCATTTAGCATAGACTCCAAAATGGTTAACCCTAATACTCTGATTAAGTCAGCCATTTCCAAAAAGAAACCGCGTTCCTCACAAAGCAAGGAGATTAAAGAGGTAATGCAGAAATATATCAGGGCCAAAAGAATTTATAAAGAATCGGTCACTACCTCCACTATCATGTCCTACAATATATAAATAAAAAGCATTTGAAAATGTAGGAAAAATTGATTGCCTCAGCCAATCAAGGATGGAGTCCACACATTCTAGTAGAACAGGTTTTAGAATTTGTCAATGGGAATAAAGCATCACATGACCTTTCCACTGTAATAAAGTATCCAAAGAAAAAATAAGCACGTGATAGAAACAAATATGGGAAGCAGAAGCACAGGGCCAAGTAGTACCACAAAGTGGAATCTACAGATTTTGAATATGACAATATCACTAACACTAAACAAGCTAGCAAAGAGGTAATGCTTATAAAAGATGTCAAAGATCAAGGCACAACACTTTAAATGTGATCAATTAATTACTCAAAACACAGAAGCTTACTTCAACAACGTCACTAGCCTTAGCCACAATCCCATTTATAAAGACATCAAATGAACATAAAAAGAGGTGGAAGGCAGGAAAGGAACTTAAAAACATCAAGTTAAGATCATTTCCTTGTTGTCAATTTGCCCCAAGCCTACTGTTTCAGAGTCAAAAAAAGATATATCCTATCCTACAACAAGGGCACTGCCAAATAAGTTAAATCATTGATGTAGATCACTGTCCATGCAATGGGGAATCAGAACAAGAGGCATATATCCATTTTTAAACCAACCATTTAGATAATCCTTATGAATTGTATGTATGTTTGTTGAAGCATTTTTGCATAGCGTATACAAATAGTTAAAAAGCTAGGGACATTGCATACACCTACTAGCTAACCACATGTATTTGTGATACCAAAACCACACAAAGAATGTTTTTATAGTGAGAAAAGAAAGGACCCTCCTATGTTTATCCTTCACTATTTCATTTCGCTAAGAATAGAATGTGTATTTCATTGCCCCCAAAAACAGAGAACACATCAAATTGCTATAATCATGTATCCCATACTTCAGAAAAGAGTTCCCTTGCTCCAGCCCAATTATCCATGCCATGTTGGAGAATTATAATACTTCCTGTAGCCTCAGACATCTTTCAGGAAGTGGTAGTGATCTATAAATTACTTTTGCATCATCATAGGGTACAATAAAACACCACAGCTAAGTTTCTGAATTCTGCTGCCAGTTATGATAAAAGCTCACTCCAAATTCCCAGTAAAAAAGAAGAAGAGCAAGAACAGAAAGAAAGTACCTAGAGCATATTCATGGCATAAGTAATATAGTTCCACATCCTCCTCTGACTAGTAATCTAGATCTTGTTTTCATCAGTTAGCATTTTAGCTCTTGGCTTCTCCACCTTCTAGTATCAATCCATCTGCACAACCAAACCAAGGGGAACAACATGTTCCAAAACAATATCATATAAACATAAAAATAGCCCCAATATCATCTGCATTACCTGTATGTGCTGCCACTTTTTACGCTTCCACTTTTTGAGAGGTCCTTGGTCTACTCAACTACCTCTTGCTTCTTCTAAATAGCTGCCTGAATATATAACAACATGGTGAATGAAAGACAATCATTTTGCTACCACTACCATTGGAGTATCTTCAATTCTCTGGATGTCCTCACCTCACTACAAACATGAGTCACTAGCGAATGCTGAAAAGTTGCACAAAAATGCAAGAAAGCTATAAGGTGGGATTAGTTATAACAAATTGATGCACAACAAATGATTGATCAAGACTACATCAATTAAACTACCAGGACCAATGGCTTCATTCCCAATTCCAAACATTAGGTATATTAATCCATAATTTCAATACCTTCATGCGATAATAAATTGTTTGTGTGCATGAAGATTGAATCCTTGCAGCAAACATTAATTTTGCCATTACATGTATAATACACTGCTTCCTAACTTCTATAAGCACCATCCTAAGCTGCCACAAGATGCAATGTAAAGGTGACTTGTGCACTGCATTCCGTGTAATACATCATGTATATATTCTATCACTCTAGAAATAGTCCAGTGGCAGGAGGTAGGTATCTATAAAGATCAACAAAATATCGTATCTCAGATATTTAAAAAGCCTCAACTTTTTACAAGATTGAAGTGAATTAAAAAGACTAAATCAACTAAAAGAAAGCAACATGAAGGGAGGTTATTCTGGAAAATTGTAAAAATTCAGAGAAAATACAATGTATTAAGGGAAGCCAGATAAGTAATGAGATTTCCCCTGTATAATATATTTAATGATGAAATGGTACTCGACCCAGCTAATCTCTATAGTATAGGTGACACCCACGTGTAGTGGTACTCAAAGCAACAATGGAACATCACAGAGAAAGATTAGACCTATTGAAGTTAAACCAATGCTAACTCAAAAACTAGTAATCAATTTTAGTCAGAAATAATCAGCAAAAAATCAAATGACAACAAACAAGAAGAAACATAAAAATCTAAATCAATGGTAAACTCACGATAAAGAAGAAAGACCTAAATCAATATCCAAAAGGACGAAAACCATAAAAACTAATGATAGAACAGAGAGGGAAGGGAGGTTACACTGCCATCGGCAGCCACTACGAAAATAACTGCACGCGATTTCCGTTCAACGTCGCGGAGCATGCACCGCCGCAAACAAGCGGCCCTAACCCAGATCGTCAACGCTGTCACGACATCCTTCCCTAGCCACACGCACAGGCATCGCCCTGAAAATCGCGACCTTCTTCATGCTGGTCACAAACCCTACCTCGTGACCAAATAGAAAGGGGCGAAATTTGGGGGTTCGTCGCGGCAAAGAATAAGACACCGCTGGATCGACTATCTCTCTCCACCTCCTCAGGCGGCTGGTATCCAGGGGTAACTCCTTTCCAATCTCTTTTCCTTTCTCTCTTTCTCTACATCTCCATCTTTCTCATATAATTAGGATTTTTGATTTTTAATGGTTGAGGCAAATCGTGTGGTTGATGATGGTGGAGCGGATTCAGAAATACTGTACAGTGGTGGTGGGTTAGAAGAAGGCAATGGTTAGGGTTTCAGAAAAATGGCTTGAGAGTTTGGGAAGAAGTGAGAAAAGGAAAATGAACGGAGGAATTATTAAAACACTCAACTTCGCACGCGTGTTATTTAAGGTACTTAGCGTCGGCTAATGTTTTAACAAACGAATAAGAACGAAAAAATAATTCGAAAATAATTTGAGAGGCTATTTCACTGTTTAGCGTAGGCCTGGCCGACGCTACACCGACGCTATTAGCGTCGGTGTCGAGCTAAATCAACACATTCTAGTAGTGATATGTTCCATCTTGACATTGTTTGATTTGAATACCAAGGAAGAATTTCGATTCTTCCATCATACTCATCTCAAACTCATTCTGTATAAGCTTAGAGAATTCCTTGCAAATAGTTTCATTAGTAGCACCAAAGATAATATCATCTACATATATTTAAACTATAATGAAATGCTTTTTAGATGATTTTCTAAAGAGTGTAGTATCCACCTGTCCCCTTTCAAAATCATTTGACATTAAAAAGGTACTCAATTTGTCATACCAAGCTTTTGGAGCTTGTTTGAGACCATAAAGTGTCTCTTTAAGTTTGAAGACATGTTCTGAAAATTCAATATCTTCAAAACCAGGTGGTTGTTTCACAAACACTTCCTCATTTATAAAACCATTTAAAAAACACTTTTCACATCCATTTGATATAACGTAATGCCATGATGTGCAGCAAATGACAATAGTCTTCTAATAGCTTCAAGCCTAGCTAGAGGAGCAAAGGTTTCGGTGTAATCAATACCTTCCTCTTGTGAATACCCTTGGGCAACAAGTCTTGCCTTGTTTCTTACCACTTTGCCATCTTCGTCAAGCTTGTTTCTGAAGACCCACTTGGTTCCAATGGCTAGCTTATCCTCTGGAAGAGGCACAAGCTTTCACACATCATTTCTCTTAAACTGATTGAGCTCTTCTTGCATGGCTACTATCCAACCATCATTGGTTAGAGCTTCATCAATAGTTTTGGGCTCTATCTCTAATAGCAATGCCAGGTCAGCATGTTCTCTGAGTGAAGATCTTGTTCTAACTCTATCACTTGGTTCACCAATGATTTGGTCCTTTGGGTGATGAGGTTTGAACTTCCAATCTGTTATGGTTACCTCTTTATCACCAGAGTCAGCACCAAAGGCATCACTAGAGGCAGCGCCAGAGTCAGCACCAGAGACATCTACTTCTGGTCCCTCGCTTATCTGTAAATCTGCAAAGACTTCATCTAGCTCTGACGTGTCATTGTCAGGCTTTTTGTCATCAAATCTCACATGCATAGATTCATCTACAGTAAATGTTTCTTTGTTGTATATTCTGTAAGCTTTGGAGCGTTCAGAATATCCCAAAAAGATTACTTTGTGTGATTTTGAATCAAATTTGCCAAGACTGTCCTTTGTATTAAGAACAAAGCAGTCACACCCAAATTGGTGAAAATATGAAATGTTGGGTTTTCTTACCTTTCCACAATTCATAAGGAGTCTTATTCAAGATAGGTCTATTATAGATTCTATTTTGAATATAACATGTAGTATTCACTGCTTTTGCCCAAAAGTGCTTTGTAATATTTGTTTCGTGAATCATGGTTCTGACCATTTCTTGTAAAGATCTATTTTTCCTTTTTACAACCCAATTTTGTTGTGGTGTTCTAAGGGATGAAAAATTGTGGGAAATGCCATTTTCTTCACAAAAGTTTTGAAAAGATCCATTTTCAAATTCACCACCATGATCACTTCTAATAGTAGTAATACAAAAACCTTTTTCATTTTGCACTTGTTTGCAGAATACAGAAAATACTGTAAAAGACTCATCCTTGTGGGCTAAGAATTTTACTCATGTCCATCTAGTATAGTCATCAACAATAACAAGACCATATTTCTTTCCAGACAAAAAGGCAGTTCTAGTTGGTCCAAATAAATCCAACTGTAAAAGCTCAAGAGGCCTTGAGGTGGAAACAACATTTTTGGAATTAAAAGAAGATTTTGTTTGTTTCCCTTTTTGACATGCTTCACGAAGAGCATCAGATTGATACTTCAGATTTGGTAAGCCCTTAACAAGTCCTTTCTTGTTAAGCTTTGAGATTAACCTCAAGCTAGCATGACCAAGTCTTTTGTGCCAAATCCATACCTCTTCATCAATTGACAAAAAGCATTTTACATTTTGATTTGCCAACTTAGAAAGCTTTATTTTATAAATATTGTTTCTTCTCTTTGCTCGAAAGAAAATAGATCCATCCTTTTTGCTTTTGGCTATACATGCATTATCACTAAAGCCAACATCATAACCACTATCGCATAATTGACTTATACTTAGTAGGTTATGTTTCAGGCCTTCAACCAATAAAACATTATCAATAGAGGATGGAGATTTCTCACCAACTCTTCCACTACTAATAATTTTACCTTTCTGGTTTCCTCCGAAACCCACATTACCACGCTCCTCAAACTGGAGCTCTTAGAATATACGCCTTTCTCCCGTCATGTGACGTGAGCATCCACTATCTAAGTACCAGGACTGGTGTAGTAACTCTGTTGCTAAGCAAATCTACAACATATACAATCTTATCCTTAGGTATCCAAATCTTTTTGAGTCCTTTCTTGTTAGTTCTAGAAGGAAACTGGTTCTTCTTGTTTTTCAAATCATAACAAGTACGTCTAATGTGTCCTTTCTTGTTGCAGAAAGTACAGAGTAAGCAATCACTATGATTGTTAGTATCTTTTGTCTTCAAATGCGTGTTTTGAAGAGTGGGTTCATCTGGTTTGTAACTAAGACCCCTTCAACCATTTTGGCTTACGCTCAAATCGTAGATGCTTGTTTACTATGGGTGACACATTCAGCAAGAAATTTTTGAAATCTCTCTTCATATTTTGAAGAGTTACATTCTACTGGTTCCTTACTGCTGGAACTGTTACTCACCAAACGGTGGTTTTCAGTTTTGAGTTTTTCATTCTCCTTAGTGAGTATTTGAAATTCTTTTAAAAGGTTTGAAAATTTCTTTTTCAAAGATAAATACTCATTGTTGAGTTTGGAAGACTCATCTAACAGTTCATCAAAAGCTATTTCAATATCAGAAGATGGTTTAGGGTTTACCTCTTCTTCTTCTTCTTCTTCTTCTTCTTCTTCTTCACTGCCTAACTCTATGTTGGCCATTAGAGCCATGTTAGCTTGTTCCTCATCATCATCACCAGATGATGATTCAGAATCATCCCATGTTGCCATGAGACCCTTCTTCTTCTTGCTTTTGAAACCACCCTTCTTTGGTTTCTCAAGCTGTGGGCATTTTGACTTTAAATGTCCAGGTTTCTTGCATTCGTAGCAAGTAACTTGGCTCTTGTCCTTGAAGTCCTTCTTCTCTTTTGGATCTTGTCTTTCCCAAGAGTCCTTCTTAGGGAACCTTCTTCTAAACCTTCCTTTGTCTTTCATCATACGTTGAATCTACCTTGATATTAAGGAAATTTCATCGTCTGTGTCTTCATCACTCTCATCAGATGAAACTTTGTCAGTTTCAAGTTCAGCTTGGAGTGCTTTAGAGGTAGATGCTTTGTTTGAAGACTTCAAAGCAACGGTCTTTGATTTCTTGGGAGGTTCTTCTTCATCAAGCTCAAGCTCATGAGCTCTCAGGGAACTTAGAAGATCTTCAAGCCTCAAGGCATTCAAGTCTTTGGCTTCTTGAATAGTCATGACCTTGGGTCTCCATTTCTTAGGCAAATTTCTCAAGATTTTCTTCACATGGTCAGCAGTGGTATAGCTTTTCTTGAGAACCTTCAAGCCATGAACTAATGTTTGGAATCTTCCAGACATAGTTTCAATACTTTCACCCTCTTCCATCTTGAAGAGTTCGTACTGTCTAACCAAGATGTTAGCCTTGGTTTCTTGTACTTGTGAAGTACCCACATAGGCCAAAGCCAATGCGTCCCATATCTCCGTGGCAGTGTTGTTACTACCACATTTCTCAAATTCTTTCTCAGAAATAGCACAAACAAGATAGTATCTTGCTTTCTGATGCAGTGTATATTCCTTCTTTTGCTTATCAGTCCAAGCATCCCTGGGAACGGGATTCTCCTTAGAATCAACTGGTTCAGAGTACTGTTTTCGAAGCATGTCCCAAAGTTTGAATTATTGTGATTCAAAAACGTTTTTCACTTTATCTTTCCAGTAGTCATAGTTAGATCCAGTGAACAAGGGGGACCGTTTAACGTGAGCATCGGGTTCGTTGCTTGCCATAGATAGTACAAGATCTTTTCCTCTCACACTGTTAGGTGCTCAACCAAGAGGCCGAGCTCTGGTACCAATTGAACGTGGAAAAAACACAAGAACGGGGGTTTGAATTGGGTTTTAAAAAACTTTTTGCACATATAAGTGTTTATGAAACCCTTTTCAAAACAACTAAGGAATAAATCAAAGCAGTAAATAGAAAGAAGAAAGAAGAGAAAAGAGAGTAACACAATGATTTATATTAGTTCACTATCACCTGATAGCTACATCTAGTCCCTTCACACAGTTGAAGGAATTTTTCCTCTATAATCAACTGATTACACTTGAGAGTATACTACTGTCAAACTGGCTATACTCACAACTTCTTGGAACGACTTAGTACGGTCAAGCATCCAAGGTATACAGCCACTACTGGGCTAGGTACAAGTTCAAAAAAGTGTTGAAACAATACAAAGATAACTCTCACAGAGAGGTTTTACAATGAAGAGCTTTAAGCACAAATGATAACTTTCAAAAAGAAAGGATAAAACAGTTGAGTGCTTTGTCCAATGTGATCTCAGAGACTTTGATAGATTCTTGGTTGTTCACTGTCTCTCAGAAAAGTGATTTGAAGTTGGATAAAAATGTAGGCGCACGCTGTATGATCACTTGCTTTAATTGATTCGTTAACCTACTTCAGTGAATGAAGTAAGGTAATTATAGCAAGAGTTGAGAAATTTGCCGTTGTGACATAACGTCTCTTTTCACCCTTGGTCAAAACCTCAGATCCTACTTTTGTGGCTTTTGCAGGTCACGTCGCTTTCCAGACTGTGTAAAGCATTCTGAGCACTGTACACCAAAATCAGAATCTTTGTCTTTTATGAGTGTTTTGAAATTGAGACCCTTCGTGAACAAGTTTCCTTAATGATTATATCTGTTGATATTCCTTTTGGCCTTGATACCTCGTACATTAAAATAATTCATCAATGAGGTCTCTTAAATACTTGAACTGGCCTTAAATACACTTCAATCGGTTTCCTATCAGAGCTACACTGTTCACCAGATTTGAGTACTATTCTTCAGAGTGAGCTTGAAATAAAGTTGGGTTCTTCAGCGTAGAATTCAATGTACTTTCACATAACAGAGTCTTGAGGGAACGCACTAAGGCTTCCATAGAGCAGATTGAGCAAAGTCTGTTGTGTGTTGACTGAAGACCAGAGCGTTGACCAAACAGAATGTAGTCTCATTAGGTGGTGTCTACCAGAGCGTTGACTATCACCAGAGTGTTGACCAGGTTCAGAGATAGTCTTCACAGAGCTAGGTCACCAGAGCGTTGATTGATCAATCAGAGTTGACCGAGTCAAAAACAGGTCTTGCAGAGCTTTTTCACCAGAACGTTGACTAACTGAACAAATTTGACCAACTCTAGAGCAGAGCGTCCAAGCACAGAGTCAGAGCCAAACTTAGATATGTGAAATTCAAGATTTCACTAAGTCTTCTGAATTATATTCTTCTAAATGATAGTAACTTCTGCACACTAACAAACACATTAGAGAATAAATTGTTCTCTTAACCATTAGTTATCATCAAAACAATTAAGGGTCATTTTCTGAATCCACTTGATTCCAACACTAAGTAACAAGATAGGTGTGTTGGCCTTGTTACTAAGCATGTCTGCAATATAGACTATTTTATCCTTAGGTATCCATATCTTTTTGAGTTCTTTCTTGTTAGTTCTTGAAGGAAGCTTGTCCTTCACAGTCTTAAAAGCAGTACATGCACTTTTCAAATAACCAGCTTTATTGCAGTACGTACAATGCAAGCATTCACTATGATCATTAGATTTATCAGATGCTGAATCATTTTCTAAAGAAGGTTCATCTAATATATAACCAAAACCTTGAGTTGTTGTTTTACTGACACCCAAAATCATTGAAGCTTGCTTGCTTCGAGTTGCACTCTCTGTAAGAAACTTTTGAAATGTATATTCATAATCATTTAATTTGCATTTAGAATTGCCTTTAACCTCAGAGCTTTCAGTTTGAGAGCTCTCAGCTTTCGGTTGCTTGTTACCTTCTAGACGCTGGTTATCCGCCAGATGCTAATTTTCAGCTTTTAGTTCTCTTCCTTGAGTATAGAGTTTTCTTTGTTTAAAGCATGAAAATCTTGTGACAATTTTGAAAATTTCTTTTTCAAATTCTTGTACTCAATAGAGAGTGTGGCAGAGTCCTTCAGCAGATCATCAAATGCAAGTTAAAGTTCAGAGTAAGAATCATATACTATTACCTCTTCAACTTCTTCTGAATCAATATCAGTGTCTGCCATGAGGGCAAGATGAGCTTCTTCTTCTTTATCTTCCCCAGAGGAGGATAAATCCATATCTTCCCATGTCGCCATGAGACTTTTCTTCTTTTTCTTGAAAGAACTTCTTTGTGGGCTTCTCCTTAAGATTAGGATACTCGGACTTGAAATGTCCAGGCTTCTTACATTCATAGCAAATGACTTCGGCTTTGTCTTTTTCTTTGCTTTCCTTCTTGTCCTTAGTATCTTTCTTCTGAAACTTCCTCCTGAAGTTTCTTTTCTTCCACATCTTTTGTATCTTCTTGGATATGAATCTGATGTGTCAACATCTCCTTCTGAAGCTTCATCTTCTGAATCTTCTTCTTTAGCCAGGAGAGCTTTAGAAGAACTAGCTTTATGTTGATTGACTTTCAAAGCAATAGACTTGCTTTTCTTGGTAGGTTCTTCTTCATTCAACTCAAGTTCATGAGCTTTCAAAGAACTCATAAGATCTTCAAGCCGTAGGGCATTTAGATCTTTTGCTTCTTGAATAGCAGTGACTTTGGGTCTCCACTGCTTAGTCAAACTTCTCAGGATTTTTCTCACATGGTTAGGTGTAGTGTAGCTTTTTCCAAGGGCCTGCAACCCGTGAACAAGTGTTGGAACCTTCCAAACATAGATTCAATGTTTTCACCATCTTCCATTTTGAATAACTCATATTGGCAAACCAACATTCTAGCTTTAGTTTCTCTTACTTGGGCAGAGCCCTCATAAGACAAAACAAGTGAATCCCGGATTTTTTTGGCAGTGTCAAATTTGCCACATTTGTCATATTCTTTTTCTGTCATAGTACAGATAAGAATGAATCTAGCTTTTTGATTGGTTTGATATCTCTTTTTCTACTCATCATTCCAATCTTCTCTGGCTATAGCAACACCAAGAGCATTAGTGGGAGGAATGTAACCACTTTGAACTATATCCCACAACTCAAGTTGTTGTGTCTCAAAGAAAGCTTTTATCTTATCTTTCCAGTAGTCAAATTTTTCTCCATTGAATAGAGGAGGATGGTTCATATGACCACTTTCAGCAGACATGTTCACAGTATAGGATCTTTTCTCTTAACACTGTTAAGTGCTCAACCAAGAGGTCGAGCTCTGGTACCAACTGATCGTGAACACAAGAAGGGGGTTGAATTGTGTTAAAAACACTTAGAACATAGGATTTTCGAAACTGTTTCGTATCGGACGTTGAAAACGTATCGGACGCTGGAAAAGCAGTTTATGAAAACTTGTTTTACTGGGCAAGATAAAGATAAATGTAAAGCAGTAAAGCAAGAAGCACAGAGACTTATACTAATTCACCACTAACTGGTAGCTACATCGAGTCCTTTCGTTCCTGAAGGAGTTTCCTCTATAATCAACTAATTACAATTTTCTTTAAGAGTATTCTACTGTCACAAACTTGACAATACTCTTAACTTCTCAAAATGACTCAGTACGTTTGAGCCTTTGAGGAACAAAGGCTTAACTAGGCAAATACAAAATTTCACAAAGTAATTTTTTTTTGAATAAAATCAAAACAACGCTCACAGAGAGCATGCAAAGATTAAGCTCATAAGCAAAATAGCTTTCTAAAAGAAAGTATCAGATGCTGAGGTTCAGTTCTTGTTGACCAGAAACTTGGCACGAAACTTGATTGCTCACTTGAGTAATAATGCTTTCAGAATGAAGTTTCTTCTCAGTTTCTTCTCCTCAGGAACTTGAACTTCTTGTTGTTGTTGTTGTTGTTGTTGTTGAGCGGCCATTGTAGAACACAGAGAATCGCAGAAAGCACGAAGAGGAAAGGAGTTTTAGGGTTCGAAAACATGTAGACTTCTCTTGAGAGATAGAGTGGGTAGTGGGTGTAGTGAGTGAGTGAGTGGGTTTTAATCGTGTTGGAGAAGCTAAATAGATAGCAACAGTTTTCAAAATAAATATTTTAATAACTACTAATTTCAAAAAGTGCAACGTGCCTCGCTCAAAACTAAAGAGACGCAGTAAAACTGTCATTGTGCAGTAAAAGTAATAATGACTCAGTAAGAGTAAATGCTATCCACTCATGTACCAACCAGTCTCAAAGAGACACGTGTACACAAAGATTCCTAGAGGCACCTTTGTGAAAAATGCAACAGATTCATGAATATCAACAGTTTATAACAATTAACAAATGATTAATAAAGAATAATAATAATAAAATAATCAACAGAGCCAACTAATAACCAGAGTCTGCATACGACCAGAGTCATCAAGGAAGCAGAGTCAACATGCAACCAGAGTCAATCAAAGTCAACCAGAGTTAACATATAAGCAGAGTTAGCATGCAAACAGATTCATCATGCATACGGAGTCAACAAAAGTCAAACAGAGTCAAGTAGTCAACAGAGTCAACTAGTCAACCACAGTCAACTATATCCAAATTAAACACTTATTTCTTTATAAGATGAAAATTCAAATTCTTTCTTATAAAGTTGAATCTATTTTCAGCAAGGGGTTTTGTAAAGATATCTGCCCATTGATGGTCAGTATCAATGAATTTAATTTCAAGTATCCCTTTCTGAACATAGTCTCTAATGAAGTGATGTTTAATTTCAATAAGTTTAGCTCTTGAATGCAAAATAGGATTTTTAGTCAAGCATATTGCAGAAGTATTATCACAGTATATAGGGATTTTACTTTCTTTAATCTGGTAGTCCTCAAGTTGATACTTCATCCATAAGAGTTATGAGCTACAGCTTGCTGCGGAAATATACTCAGCTTCTGCTGTTGATAATACAATTGTGCTTTGTCTTTGCTGGACCATGAGACAAGGTTTGCTCCAAGAAATTGGCAGCCACCACTTGTGTTTTTTCTTTTAATTCTATCTCCAGCAAAGTCAGCATCACTGAAACCTACTAACTTGTAATCTTCTGAATTCTTATAAAGCATTAATAGAATAAGATTTTGATCGATTTATCAAAAAAATTCTCAAATCCATTTTTATCAATAAAACAAGATCTTCATTTTAATTAGTATAGTAATAGGAATTAAATAAAATAGAAAGATTATCTTGTTTTTTTAGTTTTGAATTAAAATACCATTTCTTTTTATTCTTTTGAATATTTTCGATTCTTTATTTCTATTATTTTATTTTAATAGAATAAATTTTCTTTAACCAAGATTAGTAGTTCATTTAAGATACCTAAATATCGTCTTAACAGCGTTAAGTGAGATTCTCTAGGATCTGATTGGAATCTTGCACATAAGCACACACTAAGCATAATATTAGGTCTTGAGGCCGTAAGATAAAGGAGTGAACCAATCATACCTCTATATACCTTTTGGTCTTTGTTCTTACTTGACTCATCTTTGCTGAGAGCACATGTTGGATGCATTGGTGTGCTCATAGGTTTGGTCTCCTCTAGCCTGAACTTCTTTAATAGTTCTTTCATATATTTTGTTTGATGGATATACACTACTAGAATACAGCGTAGTAGCGTAGGCTAAAGGCCGACGCTAATCCGGAAAAGCCGACGCTAAAACGTGATTAGCGACGGCGTACCGTCGGAGTCGTGGTTGACGTTAAAAGGCTCGAAGCTAACAATTTGCGTCGGTCCTTTTGGAGCCGACGCTAATTAGCATCGGCTTAGCGAACGCTAACTGGAAGCTAAAGTTAAACAAAATTTTGGCCGACGCTAATATCAACGTGGCCGTCGCCGACGCTAATATTTTTTTATTTATAAAAAAAAGAAAAAGAGAAATCCAACTCAATGATGCCCCTTTACAGTGTGAAACCTAAAACAACAAAAGAAACTTCACCTAAAATTTATTAAGTGCTTAAAGATATCAATCACATAAAGCCCATGTGAATATAAGCAATGAACCTTTCCACTGTTTAGTGACTTCTGATTTAGAAAAACATCAGCTCAAAGGATCAAGCAATTTGATTAAACTTAAGTGCTAATATGGGCAATTTGATTAAACTCTCATTTAGCATAGACTCCAAAATGGTTAACCCTAATACTCTGATTAAGTCATCCATTTCCAAAAAGAAACCGCGTTCCTCACAAAGCAAGGAGATTAAAGAGGTAATGCAGAAATATATCAGGGCCAAAAGAATTTATAAAGAATCGGTCACTACCTCCACTATCATGTCCTACAATATATAAATAAAAAGCATTTGAAAATGTAGGAAAAATTGATTGCCTCAGCCAATCAAGGATGGAGTCCACACATTCTAGTAGAACAGGTTTTAGAATTTGTCAATGGGAATAAAGCATGACATGACCTTTCCACTGTAATAAAGTATCCAAAGAAAAAATAAGCACGTGATAGAAACAAATATGAGAAGCAGAAGCACAGGGCCAAGTAGTACCACAAAGTGGAATCTACAGATTTTGAATCTGACAATATCACTAACACTAAACAAGCTAGCAAAGAGGTTATGCTTATAAAAGATGTCAAAGATCAAGGCACAACACTTTAAATGTGATCAATTAATTACTCAAAACACAGAAGCTTACTTCAACAACGTCACTAGCCTTAGCCACAATCCCATTTATAAAGACATCAGATGAACTTAAAAAGAGGTGGAAGGCAGGAAAGGAACTTAAAAACATCAAGTTAAGATCATTTCCTTGTTGTCAATTTGCCCCAAGCCTACTGTTTCAGAGTCAAAAAAAGATATATCCTATCCTACAACAAGGGCACCGCCAAATAAGTTAAATCATTGATGTAGATCACCGTCCATGCAATGGGGAATCAGAACAAGAGACATATATCCATTTTTAAACCAACCATTTAGATAATCCTTATGAATTGTATGTATGTCTGTTGAAGCATTTTTGCATAGCGTATACAAATAGTTAAAAAGCTAGGGACATTGCATACACCTACTAGCTAACCACATGCATTTGTGATACCAAAACCACACAAAGAATGTTTTTATAGTGAGAGAAGAAAGGACCCTCCTATGTTTATCCTTCACTATTTCATTTCGCTAAGAATAGAATGTGTATTTCATTGCCCCCAAAAACAGAGAACACATCAAATTGCTATAATCATGTATCCCATACTTCAGAAAAGAGTTCCCTTGCTCCAGCCCAATTATCCATGCCATGTTGGAGAATTATAATACTTCCTGCAGCCTCAGACATCTCTCAGGAAGTGGTAGTGATCTATAAATTACTTTTGCATCATCATAGGGTACAATAAAACACCACAGCTAAGTTTCTGAATTCTGCTACCAGTTATGATAAAAGCTCACTCCAAATTCCCAGTAAAAAAAAAGAGCAAGAACAGAAAGAAAGTACCTAGAGCATATTCATGGCATAATTAATATAGTTCCACATCCTCCTCTGACTAGTAATCTAGATCTTGTTTTCATCAGTTAGCATTTTAGCTCTTGGCTTCTCCACCTTCTAGTATCAATCCATCTGCACAACCAAACCAAGGGGAACAACATGTTTCAAAAAAAATATCATATAAACATAAAAATAGCCCCAATATCATCTGCATTACCTGTATGTGCTGCCACTTTTTACGCTTCCACTTTTTGAGAGGTCCTTGGTCTACTCAACTACCTCTTGCTTCTTCTAAATAGCTGCCTGAATATATAACAACATGGTGAATAAAAGACAATCATTTTGCTACCACTACCTTTGGAGTATCTTCAATTCTCTGGATGTCCTCACCTCACTACAAACATGAGTCACTAGCGAATGCTGAAAAGTTGCACAAAAATGCAAGAAAGCTATAAGGTGGGATAAGTTATAACAAATTGATGCACAACAAATGATTGATCAAGACTACATCAATTAAACTACCAGGACCAATGGCTTCATTCCCAATTCCAAACATTAGGTATATTAATCCATAATTTCAATACCTTCATGCGATAATAAATTGTTTGTGTGCATGAAGATTGAATCCTTGCAGCAAACATTAATTTTGCCATTACATGTATAATACACTGCTTCCTAACTTCTATAAGCACCATCCTAAGCTGCCACAAGATGCAATGTAAAGGTGACTTGTGCAATCGTGCATTCGTATAATACATCATGTATATATTCTATCACTCTAGAAATAGTCCAGTGGCAGGAGGTACGTATCGATAAAGAACAACAAAATATCAGATCTCGATATTTACAAAGCACCAACTTTTTACAAGATTGAAAGTGAATTAAAAAGACTAAATCAACTAAAAGCAAGCAACATGAAGGGAGGTTATTCTGGAAAATTGTAAAAATTCAGAGAAAATACAATGTATTAAGGGAAGCCATATAAGTAATGAGATTTCCCCTGTATAATATATTTAATGATGAAATGGTACTCGACCCAGCTAATCTCTATAGTATAGGTGACACCCACGTGTAGTGGTACTCAAAGCAACAATGGAACATCACAGAGAAAGATTAGACCTATTGAAGCTAAACCAATGCTAACTCAAAAACTGGTAATCAATTTTAGTCAGAAATAATCAGCAAAAAATCAAATGACAACAAACAAGAAGAAACATAAAAATTTAAATCAATGGTAAACTCACGATAAAGAAGAAAGACCTAAATCAATATCCAAAAGGACGAAAACCATAAAAACTAATGAGAGAACAGAGAGGGAAGGGAGGTTACGCTGCCATCGACAGCCACTACGAAAACAACTGCACGCGATTTCCGTTCAACATCGCAGAGCATGCACCGCCGCAAACAAGCGGCCCTAACCCAGATCGGCAGCACTGTCACGACATCCTTCCCTAGCCACACGCACAGGCATCGCCCTGAAAATCGCGACCTTCTTCATGTTGGTCACAAACCCTACCTCGTGACCAAATAGAAAGGGGCGAAATTTGGGGGTTCGTCGCGAGCAGCAGCGCACAGCCGTTGGACGACTATCTCTCTCCACCTCTTCAGGCGGCTGGTATCCAGGGGTAACTCCTTTCCAATCTCTTTTCCTTTCTCTCTTTCTCTACATCTCCATCTTTCTCATATAATTAGGATTTTTGATTTTTAATGGTTGAGGCAAATCGTGTGGTTGATGATGGTGGAGCGGCTTCAGAAATACTGTACAGTGGTGGTGGGTTAGAAGAAGGCAATGGTTAGGGTTTCAGAAAAATGGCTTGAGAGTTTGGGAAGAAGTGAGAAAAGGAAAATAAACGGAGGAGTTATTAAAACACTCAACTTCGCACGCGTGTTATTTAAGGGACTTAGCGTCGGCTAATGTTTTAACAAACGAATAAGAACGAAAAAATAATTCGAAAATAATTTGAGAGGCTATTTCACTGTTTAGCGTAGGCCTGGCCGACGCTACAGCGACGCTATTAGCATCAGTGTCGTGGCTGACGCTAAAAGTTGGCAGCTAAATCAACACATTCTAGTAGTGATATGTTCCATCTTGACATTGTTTGATTTGAATACCAAGGAAGAATTTCGATTCTCCCATCATACTCATCTCAAACTCATTCTGTATAAGCTTAAAGAATTCCTTGCAAAGAGTTTCATTAGTAGCACCAAAGATAATATCATCTACATATATTTAAACTTTAATGAAATGCTTTTTAGATGATTTTTTAAAGAGTGTAGTATCCACCTGTCCCCTTTTAAAATCATTTGACATTAAAAAGGTACTCAATCTGTCATACCAAGCTTTTGGAGCTTGTTTGAGACCATAAAGTGTCTCTTTAAGTTTGAAGACATGTTCTGAAAATTCAATATCTTCAAAACCAGGTGGTTGTTTCACAAACACTTCCTCATTTATAAAACCATTTAAAAAAACACTTTTCACATCCATTTGATATAACGTAATGCCATGATGTGCAGCAAATGATAATAGTCTTCTAATAGCTTCAAGCCTAGCTAGAGGAGCAAAGGTTTCTTTGTAATCAATACCTTCCTCTTGTGAATACCCTTGGGCAACAAGTCTTGCCTTGTTTCTTACCACTTTGCCATCTTCGTCAAGCTTGTTTCTGAAGACCCACTTGGTTCCAATGGCTAGCTTATCCTCTGGAAGAGGCACAAGCTTTCACACATCATTTCTCTTAAACTGATTGAGCTCTTCTTGCATGGCTACTATCCAACCATCATCGATTAGAGCTTCATCAATAGTTTTGGGCTCTATCTCTAATAGCAATGCCAGGTCAGCATGTTCTCTGAGTGAAGATCTTGTTCTAACTCTATCAATTGGTTCACCAATGATTTGGTCCTTTGGGTGATGAGGTTTGAACTTCCAATCTGTTATGGTTACCTCTTTATCACCAGAGTCAGCACCAAAGGCATCACTAGAGGCAGCGCCAGAGTCAGCACCAGAGACATCTACTTCTAGTCCCTCACTTATCTGTAAATCTGCAAAGACTTCATCTAGCTTTGACGTGTCATTGTCAGGCTTTTTGTCATCAAATCTCACATGCATAGATTCATCTACAGTAAATGTTTCTTTGTTGTATATTCTGTAAGCTTTGGAGCGTTCAGAATATCCCAAAAAGATTGCTTTGTGTGATTTTGAATCAAATTTGCCAAGACTATCTTTGTATTAAGAACAAAGCAGTCACACCCAAATTGGTGAAAATATGAAATGTTGGGTTTTCTTACCTTTCCACAATTCATAAGGAGTCTTATTCAAGATAGGTCTAATATAGATTCTATTTTGAATATAACATGTAGTATTCACTGCTTTTGCCCAAAAGTGCTTTGCAATATTTGTTTCGTGAATCATGGTTCTGACCATTTCTTGCAAAGATCTATTTTTCCTTTTTACAACCCCATTTTGTTGTGGTGTTCTAAGGGATGAAAAATTGTGGGAAATGCCATTTTCTTCACAAAAGTTTTGAAAAGATCCATTTTCAAATTCACCACCATGATCACTTCTAATAGTAGTAATACAAAAACCTTTTTCATTTTGCACTTGTTTGCAGAATACAGAAAATACTGTAAAAGACTCATCCTTGTGGGCTAAGAATTTTACCCATGTCCATCTAGTATAGTCATCAACAATAACAAGACCATATTTCTTTCCAGACAAAGAGGCAGTTCTAGTTGGTCCAAATAAATCCAACTGTAAAAGCTCAAGAGGCCTTGATGTAACAGCCCAGATTTTGTTCATCCTTCAAGATTAGGATATGTCTTAGGGTATTAGAACATGCTTATAGTTGCTTGGGATGGGTTTCATATGTTTTACAATCCCTTCAGCCGACTGATTATCTAGATGTACCTTTATTCCTATGCTTAGTTATTTCAGTTACCGTATTCCCCATTTTCGAACCTCTTAACAACTCAATTGGATTTAAGTCCCTTCAATAAAGTTGTAGCGTTATCTCTTATCTTTCAGTTAGCTTTAGTTCGACTCGATTTCGATACCTACAACTCTAGATATGCTCTCTGGAGTCAACACAACGCAAGCATAACACTTAGGATTATTATAGTATACTTCAACTGCATATTTGATCCTGTTAGAGTCTGAATTTGGGTAAGCGTATTAGATATAAAATTGTAGGAAATTCTCTTAGCTTTCCAACGACACCAAGAACGCCTCAATCGGACATCTGTAGCTCTAGATACGGCTAAAACAATGAAACAGTAGCGCAGAGCGCCCAGACTCAAGCGCAGGCGCCCGGGATCACCGAGAGCCTGCGCCAGGCGCCCATTCCAGGCGCCAGGCGCCTACTGGCACCATGCTGTCACGCGATTTTTTGGGTTTTGACGCGTTTTGGCACGTGGAATCTGACCCATTGGACCCAAACTCGACCCAATTCACTAGGATTACATGTTAGGGTTATGAACCACCAACTAAGCCTCAGTTTTTACTCTAACCACGTTCTCTAAACTGCCCACAAAGTGTCTCACCAGAAAAACCACTTTCTTCTTCTTCTCTTTGCTTTTTTTCTGCTCTAGGGTGTTCTTGGATAGA
Organism: Calophaca sinica; assembly: GCA_037113605.1. NCBI lineage: Eukaryota > Viridiplantae > Streptophyta > Magnoliopsida > Fabales > Fabaceae > Calophaca > Calophaca sinica. Next base: position 71,256,511 of record CM073730.1, read on the forward strand.
GCTTGTGCATATAAACTCAAATTGAAGACTAGTATCACTGTCATTCTCTTATGTCCATTGAGGAGATTAGTTTAAGGTAAGCCTTCTTGACCGAGAATAAGTTCTTAATCATCATTAGGGTTCCAAAATTCTGGTTTATCATTCTCATATCCTTTGCTCTTGTGTTTTTGATTAAGAAGGTCGCTAAGGAAGAATCATGGAGTTCTCTCAACCTACTCTAGGAGCACGAAATTCTCTTAAGGTAAGGGGTAGTTGTTTCTCATCTAGTGAGTGTATGGAACATGAGTGAGCAATAGGGGTGTCCCAAGACCCCTACGCCTCGCGCGGTAACCGTAAATGAGTACTATCACCACCGTGATAGGAAAATACTCGAACCCTTGGATAATAATCTTCGATTTGTGATACCTACCGTAAAGTAATGTGATAAATTCATTTGATAGATGGTGTAGGTGTGGTGATTGAGCCTTGACTATTTATATGATTGTTACTCTTGATGACCTCTTTGATGTTCATGGATTTATGAGTTTTTGGTTGTTGTTGTAAATTGCTATGGTATGAATCCTACGAACTTTGAAGATATGCTATATGATTTGTGTTGTTGTGTCTTGGTATTGACATTGATGTCATGTGCGAGTTAATGAATTGCCTAACTCAGCTAGTTGTTGTTGCAGGGAATTAGAAGGTAATGTTATACTTTAAAAACAGAATTCTTATGAGGCTAAAAATGGAGTTAAAATCAACTAAGTTAGGATTAATCATCTAGAATAATTGATACATGAGTTGGTTATGTTTTGATAATGAATTTTCGTGGTGTCAAGATGACGTTTGATTACTAATAGTAATGGCTAAGTAGATTATGCAGAATTTTCTATCGAAAATTATTAGGTGTTGAACTTAAATAGTTAAAGAACCACTTTTCAAATTTTATAAATTTGTAGGGACTAAGTATGGACCAAAGGACTCTAGATTATGCTTAATTGTGTATTATGGGATATAATGGTGCGGCGTTTGGTCCCCGAACGAGTGGGAACTACCATTTTACTATTTGTAAGACAGTGGCAGGGCGCCAGGCGCCCACTCTGCCAGCGCCAGGCGCCCAGTGGCAGCCTGTGTGTGAGTTGTTTGTCGCTTTTTCCTAGATTCCCGTTCTTTATACAGTGTTGTAAGACCCATGTAGGATGTCTAAGAATTGTCTAAGACGCCTAAGGAGTTGATTAACTTGATAAAGTCCGAATTGACTAATCGTTTAAATTGATGATTTGTTTAAGTGTTATGTGCTTAAACTAAATTGGCTAAGGGTGTTGATTTATTCTCTTGTTGATTGAAGGCACTCGTTGATGTATTGACCCGTGTCTTGAAGTTGTTGTTGTTGTTCTATCGAGGATATTGCGATAGAAGTTGTTGTTGTTAGACACCGCATTTGGTTATGTTCATGCATCATGGTGTCGACATTGTTGTTGCTATTAGTAGGGCGGATCGGGCAAGGTATCCCGTGACGGGCGAGTTTTCCCGGTCCTACGGTTAAAAGGGCGAATCGGGCAAGGTATCCCGTGACGGGCGAGGTTCCCGGTCCTACGGTTAATGGGGCGAATCGGGCAAGGTATCCCGTGACGGGCGTGGTATCCCGGTCCTGTTGTTATTGGGGCATTACGGACATGGTATTCCGAAACGGGCAAGGTATCCCGGCCTCGTTATAAATGGATCCACATGCATATAGTTATGGTCCTAGAAATACATTATTTCGCATGATAATATGCCTGGTTGCTTGGTTTTTTTGTGGGTTACCTTAATGCCGTGGTTGATGTTGTGGCGTGTGATGCTTAGTTGTTGTGGTAACATGTTTATGTTGTGACTTGTGCTGTAGCATGTGGTGCTTAGATGCTGCTGTTAGAATTGTTGTTATATTGCGCATTGTTCACTGATTTCCTTCACTGTATGTACTATTTGAGGTTATGCTGACTAACCCATGTTGTGGCTATGCATATCCCATTGGGTATGTATAGATGATGAGACTGCAGGTGTTGAGGATGTTAATGCCGATGAGTGATCGAGATGGCTCGTTGGAATATATAGAAGACTGATTTTTGTTTTGAACAAGTTATTGTATTTTCTTGTTGTATTAATTAGGGAGAAGCTCTGAATTAATGTGGCATCGGGAAACCTTGGGTTTATTTCCTTTTGACGTTTTCCCTCTTATACTATGTTTGATTTCCGCAAGTTGAGAGTGACAGCCTTACCTTATTTGAAATGAAAAGCTTTTACTTGGATCAAAATTTTATCTTTGTGTTCTTTTCTTTTCACGTTGTTAAAATGCCATGACGGGGTAGAGGGTGTCACACTTGAGGTGGAAACAACATTTTTGGAATTAAAAGAAGATTTTGTTTGTTTTCCTTTTTGACATGCTTCACAAAGAGCATCAGATTGATACTTCAGATTTGGTAAGCCCTTAACAAGTCATTTCTTGTTAAGCTTTGAGATTAACCTCAAGCTAGCATGACCAAGTCTTTTGTGCCAAATCCATCCCTCTTCATCAATTGACAAAAAACATTTTACATTTTGATTTGCCAACTTAGAAAGCTTTATTTTATAAATATTGCTTCTTCTCTTTGCTCAAAAGAAAATAGATCCATCCTTTTTGCTTTTGGCTATACATGCATTATCACTAAAGCCAACATCATAACCACTATCGCATAATTGACTTATACTTAGTAGGTTATGTTTCAGGCCTTCAACCAATAAAACATTATCAATAGAGGATGGAGATTTCTCACCAACTCTTCCACTACTAATAATTTTACCTTTCTGGTTTCCTCCGAAACCCACATTACCACGCTCCTCAAACTGGAGCTCTTAGAATATACGCCTTTCTCCCGTCATGTGACATGAGCATCCACTATCTAAGTACCAGGACTGGTGTAGTAACTCTGTTGCTAAGTAAATCTGCAACATATACAATCTTATTCTTAGGTATCCAAATCTTTTTGGGTCCTTTCTTGTTAGTTCTAGAAGGAAACTGGTTCTTCTTGTTTTTCAAATCATAACAAGTACGTCTAATGTGTCCTTTCTTGTTGCAGAAAGTACAGAGTAAGCAATCACTATGATTATTAGTATCTTTTGTCTTCAAATGCGTGTTTTGAAGAGTGGGTTCATCTGGTTTGTAACTAAGACCCTTTCAACCATTTTGGCTTACGCTCAAATCGTAGATGCTTGTTTACTATGGGTGACACATTCAGCAAGAAATTTTTGAAATCTCTCTTCATATTTTGAAGAGTTACATTCTACTGGTTCTCATCATTGAATCAAGTACTCACCAAACGGTGGTTTTCAGTTTTGAGTTTTTCATTCTCCTTAGTGAGTATTTGAAATTCTTTTAAAAGGTTTGAAAATTTCTTTTTCAAAGATAAATACTCATTGTTGAGTTTGGAAGACTCATCTAACAGTTCATTAAAAGCTATTTCAATATCAGAAGATGGTTTAGGGTTTACCTCTTCTTCTTCTTCTTCTTCTTCTTCTTCTTCTTCTTCTTCTTCTTCTTCTTCTTCTTCTTCTTCTTCTTCTTCTTCACTGCCTAACTCTATGTTGGCCATTAGAGCCATGTTAGCTTGTTGCTCATCATCATCACCAGATGATGATTCAGAATCATCCCATGTTGCCATGAGACCCTTCTTCTTCTTGCTTTTGAAACCACCCTTCTTTGGTTTCTCAAGCTGTGGGCATTCTGACTTTAAATGTCCAGGTTTCTTGTATTCGTAGCAAGTAACTTGGCTCTTGTCCTTGAAGTCCTTCTTCTCTTTTGGATCTTGTCTTTCCCAAGAGTCCTTCTTAGGGAACCTTCTTCTAAACCTTCCTTTCACTACAAGAAATCGCGGGATTACCGAAGGCCAAAAGCCGTCGGTAATCCACAAATGCCGTCGGTAATCCAAAAATTCCGACGGATTACCGATGGGCTAATATCCGTCGGTAAAACGCGCGTCGCAAATGCGTACCGACGGCTTTGCCCCGTCGGTATAATCGTTCGGTAATTTCCGACGGCTTTAACCCGTCGGTATAATCGTTCGGTTAGTTCCGACGGCTTTGGCCCGTCGGTATAATCGTTCGGCATGTTCCGACGGCTTTAACCCGTCGGTAATGTCGAGTCTACAACAATTGACATTTCCGACGGCCATGACCGTCGGTAAAGCCGAACTTTAAATTTTTTTTTGAATTGAAAATTATTTAAATTTTTATTAAAAAAATTATTTAATTTTTTAAATTATTTAATTTTAATTTCTGTAATCAATTTAATTTATTTATCCATTTTAAAAATGCAATGCGATAACGTAAACTATAAAACAAATTAAAAAAAAGAAACGTAACAAATAAATAAAAAAATTCGACGAACAAAGCAGTAATAAAAAAGATATCCGGAAATATAAAAAATATCGATACAAACATAACTAATAGTCCTGATCATGATCACCATCTGCATCATCGACATGATCACCAGTACTATGAGGCGGAGGCAGAGGCGGAGGCGGTGGAGGAGGCGGCTCGCGAGCTAGCAAATGGTACAGATCCTCCTGTCGCTGCAGTACCTGAGCCAACATGGCAGCCGTCCGGTGGGCCTCCTCCTACTGCTGGGCCACGATCCGCTGCTGCTCGGCCGCCAACCGCTGCTGCTCGGCCATGGCCCGCTTCAACTCTGCTATCTCCCGCTCATCCGCGGCAAAGACCATCAGCCGACGACTCTCCAATGGAAAGGCAGCGGGCCCCTTTCTTGTAGTTGCTGGCAAGGTCGCCAGCACCGTATAGGCGACCCTTCTTCTTGCCGCCAACAACATCTGCCCAAACCATTAGCGATGCAGTTGGATCGTCTGGGCTCTGAGACGGGGAACATGACGATGTCTGGGATCTAACCTGAGACATCCTCGCCTCAAACTCCTCCTGTCAAACATAAACAAATTAGTCAATTTTTATTGTAATAAAACAATATAAACATTGTTAAAAAACTATTCATTATGTTTTATAATTACCTAGGTCCGCCTCGACCGCTCAGGGTATGTGCTTCCCCTAATCTAAATTTCATCACAAACCTAGCTGAGGCTAGTGGTTTTCCCTGGCCTTGCATGGGATGTGCTTCCCCTAATCTAAATTTGTATCTATCAAAAAAAGGGCAAGTGGTCCTATTTATATGTTGTAGTACTGACTTTAACCAAATATGAGTATGGAAGCAAGTACAATTCTTGCTTTAATTTCCCTTTTAATCACAGGTCCCACCTCCTAAGGATTCTAGAGGACCAGACTTACATTTTTTGTGCCAAAGGAAGAATGAAAATTTCAATTCAGGGTCCACTTTCCTTCTATTTTAAATGGTGGGGCTGGCTGAATAAGTTCCAAGCTAATGGAGGGAGACAGAACATAACGTATTCTTATTCCATTCTTTACCTCCAAAAACAGTCCCATGTAAGCATATTCCTGCAGTTTTTTTGTTTACTTTTTTTAGTATTTCACAGTGCTCTAGTTAATGGAACCTTTTTTTATAAGTTATTCATTTACAACTAAATTTCACAAAATTTTAATTTCACAAAATTGCAATTTTTTATAAGAATTTTGTGTTTTTTTTTATGTTGATCTATATTTTTTTTTGTGTTTTTCCTGCTGAGGATTTTGTTATGTTGAATTTAGATATGGGGAGAAGGCAGAAGAGGTAGAGCTGTTGAATGATTGGATGTGTCCAAAGTGCAGAGGCATTTGCAACTACAGTTTTTGCATGTAAGTTGTGTGTGTGTGTGTGTGTGTTTAGAGTTTGGTGTTGTGGTTTTCATTTTGCACCATTTTTGTGTGTTAGTTTTGAAAGAGTGACCTTGTAGGAAAAAAAGAGGTCAACCACCTACTGGTGCATATTCCTATCATTAAGTTATATAGCTCTTCATTACATTTGTTATATTTTTCGGAAAAAGAGACAGACAGAACAAGAAAAGAAGGTACAGTAACATTATTGAAATCATATAATAATATAATATATTGTTTCTCAAAAGTGCATGAAAAGGAAAACTCCTTAGTTCTAGGCATGGCAACGAAGCCCGAACCCGCGGGGGCCCACCCGAACCCGACCCGATTTTGATGGGGAAAACCCGGTTTGACTGGGTTCGGGTTCGGGTTCGAGTTTTCCCCGCTTCACAAAGTCGGGGGCGGGGATGTTAATACCCGTCCCGAGCCCGAGCCCGAACCCGGCCCGCTAGTATACAATTACCAAAATACCCCTTATATATATATATATTAGTAAACATGGTTTGGAATAAACCCTACTCCCTTCGTACTGTTCTTGCGGCCGTTCAGCCTCATCTCTTCACTCTCAAGTCTCAGCCTCATCTCTTCGCCTCTCTTCTCTTCGCCGTTCAGTTCGTTTCGCTTCTTCATCTCCGCCGCCAGTTCTTCATCTTCGCTTCTCTCTTCACTCACATCTCCGCCACTTCTCCTCGTCTTATTTAATCACGCTCGCTAAGGTCACCGTGGAGCCCCAAACAAGCTCTCCAAGATGTATGCTCTCTCACTCTCTATTCTAATCAATTGATATGGCATTCAACTTTTTTTCTTCAAATTTGATTGTTTTTGTTGTTTGGATGCGTAAAAGTTGTTAGGCTCTCGATAGCGCAGTCGATAAGTGATTTCTCGAAGCAAAAACAAATATTGAGGGGAAGCTTATAAGAAGAAGAAGTACCGCTGATCTTCGTCCCAAAAAGACCGAGCTTACCCCACTAAGCACCAGTGTACCTTTTTATCTTTCTCGCATTGTTCCCGCTTTCTCTAATAAATGCTTATTTCTTTTATTTTTTGGTACAATATAAATGCTTATTTCTATGAAGGCGATTTAAAAATATTTTTTTGAATAGATTTGGGGAAAGTGGACTTATTAGTTAGGATATGCCTTATGCGGGTTAAAGTGGGAAGAGTGCAGAGAGTTGATTTAGTTGTAGTGTAGAGAAATATGTGAAATCCTTGCAATACTTCTTATTAATTCGCATTACATCGATGGTCTTGATTTTGCATGATTGAGAAAAAATGAAGTGTCAAGCTAATTTGTTGTAGTGTATTGTTATACAGAGGAGAAATAGCGAATATTAGATACTCACGGAACTTTGTAGAGATTAATTGGAAGAGAAATTGAGTTTTCGTGTGTTGTTTGCTGAACATAGCCTGGGAAAATTTCTCATTCTGAACATAGCTCGTTACATTGTGTTTGTTTGTGCCTTAGAATTCTTTCACGCCTTGTTCAAGAAAGCGGTTATTGTTGGTGATATATTTTCCTTGATTTGTTTTTTGCTTTCCTTTTCTTCCTAGATCAAATATGTGTCTCCTCGTTGATGTGAGAAAGTAAATTGCTTCCATGGTTAATTAGAACGGTGATTTTATGTTATAGATTGGAGAAGTGTCTCGATTTTTTGCTTGTTCGTTCATGCGATTTCTAGTTGATAAAAATAGGAGCTGCTGATTTTGCATGATCGAGAAAAAATGAAGTGTTTGATTTATCAGGTAGACTGATTTTGTATGTATGTATGTATGTATAATCTAACAAGTTATGGATATGGCAGATATTGGTAATTCTCAACTACTCATTTCACATGAAAGTGTACAAGGCATCGAGACTGGAGCACACCTGCGGTGAGACTCGAGCACTCAGTAGAGTACATAACAAGAGGCATAATCTTTGTGAAAGTCTCTATCTCACCGATGTCCCAATCACCGCTAGGTTTTTATTTTTGAAGTTTTTTTTTCCCGATACAAGACGCTCTTCGATTCCTCTTTTCTCCTCCCGCCTTCTTCAAGGTTGGTATTGTTACTATGGTTTTGGTTTTCTAGGATTGATTTATTTTTTTTTTTTGAATTTAGGTTTCTAATTTGATCGAGACATTTTCAGTTTAGAATGGATATTTTTGTTTTTCTCGATTCTAATGTCTTCACACACTCTGTCTTCATTTTAATTCCTAATCGTGTTCGATTCGCCTCAGATGTGCCATCCATCACCTTTGGTTACCATTTTTATGCATGAGCGTCTTCTCTGCTGGATATTTCTGGATTTCTTTTTGCTACTTCGATTTTCGCCTATCTTCACGAGTTTTCATGCCAGTTCAAAGATTGAATCTACATAGTTTGGACTGTGGTTGATGAATTGAACCAAGTCTTGGCTTTGGTGAGGAGCTAAATCCCGTTATTGTCCGGATTTATGAAGGTTATGTTCTTCCAAGAAATTTGTTTTGTTTATTTATTTATTTTCTTTTTGCTTCCAACATGGTTCTTACTAGGATTTCTTTTAATCACAGAAAATTTGTTTTGCAAAATAAAATGGACCGTCAAGAAATATTTTCACCATTTTGTGGTTCCCTTTGTTGTGTTTTAGAAGGTTTAATATGTCTCATGCGTTCACGCTTGCTCAAGGTAGGGAAAGAAAAGAAAAAGGAAAAAAGCTTTCTAAATGTAATCTTCAGATCTTTATTAAACTAAATGGTATCATGTGTTTGTATTAATTAATGTCTTTTTTTTATATTTAGATCTTGATGATATTTTCAGTGTTACTTTCAAGAAGAGTCTTATCGATTTGATTCCAAAGAACATATGTGGCATCTTATAGTGCTTCAACCTTCTTCTATGTAGTATATTGTTGGGTCAGTATAGTGGAATTGGTATTTGCATTGAATTAAATATGTGTAGTCGACTTCATTGGACTACTTTAGAGGCCTTGATGTGTTCCTGTTGGTTATGGAGTGCTCGAATGGAGGTAAGTTTTAAAAAAAAACTGTTTCAAATGTATTATGAAATGACAAATTAAGTTTGTATATTTTAAGTGATTCTTTATATTGTATTGGATTTTATATTTGTAGGTGGTTCTAATTCTAAAGTAGCCAACGATTTTGCTACTTTACTCAATCAAATGGAGTCCGATGATGAAGGTATTATTTTATCTATTTTATTTGCTTCACATTTTATCAAGCTAATGTTTATAATTTAACTTTCGCTTTTTTTATACAGTGAATTGGTTAGTGGTGTTACTTCACTTGTCAAGAGGATCGTTAGTTGCCTTGTTATTTAAATCTAATTTGTAACATTGATTGTTATTTATATGTTGGTTTGTAATGTATTTTGGTGATGCTTAATTTGGAATTTGTAATGTACTTTGTGGTTGTTACTTACTCCCTTGTTGGTAATGCTTTAATTTGTAATTTGTGATGTAGTTTGTTGTAGTTGTTTTATTTGGATAATTTGTAATTTATGTCCGCTTTCAAGCATGTTAAAAATTAAAATGGGCATCAACTTTCGTAGGTTGTGATATTCTTCTCTTGTTTTGTGTTTTTCTGCATTTCTTGGGCCTAGTTGTGTATGGGCTTGGCCCATTTTTGTGGTGTTTAATGAATGAAACTCAGCTAAAAAAATAAATATAATTTTATAATTTTAATGATTTTATAAACTCTGCCCATTATATAGTTTTCTGAAAAATAAATTTTTTATAAACTCTTGTTTAAACTCTTGGCCCATTTTATAAACTCTTGTTTAATGATTTTATAATTTTAATAAATATAATTTGTGATTTAGCGGGCGGGCGTTGGAAACCCGACTGGGTACGGATGGACCTCTGCTTTTCTCCGCGACTGGCGGGTTCGGCTTTCTGGGCGGGGGCGGGAATGCAAAATCGCTCAACCGGCCCGTTGCCATGCCTACTTAGTTCTTACATTCTCTTGAAATAAGAATTTTTCTTACTTCAGGAAAAAATCTGTATTATTGATTTTTCCCTCACTCTTAAGTGATCACGATTGTCGAGTTCTTTTGAAAACTGCATGAATCACATCTATTAAATTTATTTTTATTGTATGATAAATTTACTTTAAAGCATATTTTGGTTCCCACAGCATTCCATGGGATAAAGCTGATGGTCTTCCTAACCTACATACAAAATTCATTCTTAAGAATTTGAAGTATATGAAGTGTGGTTGAATTAAAGACAGTGGGAAGATCCTCATATAGCAAGAGGGGATCTTCAAAGTTTCAATAACATTTTACCCCCTTAGAATTTTTAAACAAATTTCCACTTGATATTTCCACATTGAAACCAATAATACGGTTCCATTTTGATATTTAATTTTGTATTTATTCATTTGAAGCAAGTCTTCTTTGTGTTTAAAAGTCCCCACAACCTGGTCTCCCACTTCCCATTTTCCTGTAGCATGACGTCGGTGGCTACAGCTACAGCCTACTACCACACTCAAGCAAAATAACAGGCACCCAAAAAACAAGTCTTATACTGTTTACAGACACACTGGCAAAAACAGAGAATCATTTTCAATTCTGTGAACATCATTGAAAATCCAAGTACTAATCCAAGTACACAACTAACCAAGTATTTCAACTTAAAATTCTAGTAAGCTAAAATTACATACATGTGCAAAATTTTATACCACAATCTTGCATCCATATACATTCAAAAACATACTTTCTTTCTATCACTTGTAGTGCATAATTTCCAGCATTTTAAATCAATAATAACAATCTTGAAGCATGAGTTTGGTAAGATGAAAATCAAGGGTAACAGAGCCAAATTTTCCAGCACAACATATATATACTATATATCAAAAATCAGAAGCATGTTATTTCTAAAAAAATTACAAGAGATGTAATTCGTGGATTTGTGAATAAGGTGATAATGAATGGAAAAGATCTGGAAGAAGCTAAAAAATTGCTTTGCTCCCATGAACTAACGGAAGCACTTCAGCTTATAAGGAGCAAGTAGTTCAAGAGTCAAAAAAACCCAAATAATATGTACCTCTTGAAGTGGCGCGGTGGAATAGAGGAGAGGAGAGGTGGCGCGGCCACGTAGTGGTGGTGGCAGTCACGGTGGCTGAATCAGTGAGAGTGAGAGAGAGAGACGTGGTGGAGGACCAGTAACAGAGGGGCAGTGGACGCGCAGTGCTGGCTGAGGAAGGAAGAGGCAAAATGATGAAGCAGTGCTTGCGTTACCGTTCTGAGAAGAAGCTTTCTGTACAACACGATAAAGAACTAACTAAAGGTCTATGCCAGCACAGAACAACAGAAAAAGATATGGAATTCATAAACAGTTCCCTATATATATATATATATATATATATATATATATATATATATAACTTTTGAATATGTGTGTGTAGTGTTTATGTTATGTTATAAATAATTAAATATCTAGTTGATTATATTTTATTGGTTGGACTAAAAATCTGAAAATTCAGGAGGGGATGCAGGTGTGTCATGTGCCAAATCTTTGACTAATTCAACTTATACAACTCCCAAAGCTAAATCAACACAAGATTAGTATCACTAAAATTTAAGACCAACATCATATCATATCACTCATTTACATATTTTGCACCTTAGGTTCTAGATTCTAATATAATTTAATTGCTCTAAATACACTTTTATTATGGAAACCATGTCTCCTACGAGCAGTTAATTTAGTTCTATGGCATTTTACACTTGATGATTTTTCCACATTTATCACAACAAATTAAAGCTTCAAATCAAATGAAATTTGCGATCAAAAATATGAAAGAGATAGAGATAGCCTTACTGAAAATCACACGCAGAAGTAAAAACGCAGAACCGTCAACAAAGATGCGAACACGAACCCAGAAATTCGAGATGCAGAAATGCGAGAACAAAACTAAAAATCAGAATGCAAAGCAGAAACCCAATCAGAATGCAAAGCAGCAAGGGGATGAAAATTAAACTCATCCCCCCCAAGTTTCATCCACTCAAGGGGATGAAGAAAAATCAACTACAAATAAGCAAAAATCAACTCAACCTTATGCAAATCAACAATTACATTTGATACCAACCTAGGTCCACAACAAGTAGCAAGTGAAGAAACCCTCGAATTGCTCCTAGGAAGTGTTCCCTGCGACTCAAGCTCGCAAATAATCCCTTGCACAACTTGCCAAACACGTTTCAGCACACTGTTCAAAACCATTCCACGATATTCATTCAAGTTCACACCACACAAAAAAAAATTCAAAAAATATAATCGATACCTTACGAAAATCACGCGATTGCACAGAATCGAAATAACTTGAGATCAAAAAATTTCATGTCGTCTTGTTCCTTTTCGGTGTAGGATTTTGGCACAACAACAAGGGTTTTCTCTTACAAAGGGGAAGAAGATGGAGGTTGCGAGAGGAGAGGGAGGTCGCGAGAGGAAACAAGAGCAATGGTGAAGCAGTGTTAGATTTGAGGGACGTCGCGAGATGAAAGGGAGGTCGTGAGAGGGAAGAAGTGAAACGATGGCATCGCAATTAGAGGGAGGTCATGAGTTGTGGGTGAACGATGATTGGCGTCGAGACTGAGGAGAGCAGAGGGTTGAGAGACTGAGTGACAATGTGAAAGCCGAATGGGAAAAAAGGGGTCGCACTTTGGTTGTATCTAGACATTACCGACGGCCTAATTAACATTACCGACGACCTAAACCCGTCGGTCAACTGTCTCGGGATTACCGACAGCCAAATTCAAAAGAAATATGTCGGTGTGGGGGTCAACAGCCAACCCTTTTCCACCCAAAAGAACCGACATTTCAAGCATAAAAGCATGATAGAAAAATATTCAATAATACTATTTAAAGCACGAAATCACTAACAACAAAATAATCTTATAATATACATCACTTCAAAATTCCCTCTGTGGAGAGAACTATGAAGGAAATAAAAAAAAATGTCGGTGTGGGGGTCAACAGACAACCCTTTTCCACCCAATGAGTCAACCGACATTTCATTAGAGTGCAAACCTAATGTGTAGAATAAGAGAATGTCAAGGAGAAATAGAACATCCACGTCTAGCTATATGCAAAGGCAAGAGAGATGGAGAAAATCCTTGGGAGCAGGTAATGCCTCTGCAATTTTAAATAATAATCCATCAGGGGTCAAATAACAATATATTATATGACAAACACAACACATAAAAACAAAACCACAAACTATGCCTAAATTTATGAATTGGGCCATTCAAACGGTTAAAACCATTACAACATTTGAATTATCAGACATACAAAAAGGAAACATAAGCAAGATGAATTAAAACCATCACATCTGAATTAGGACCATTACACCATTTAAACATTTGGGAGGGGTATTTATTGATAGGCAAAAATCTATTTATTGATAAAATAGACAATTAGTACAAGGTGTATTAAAGTCTAGCTGCAACATACTACAAATAGTTCACCCATTTTCAAATTCAAGCTATTACAGCCAAGCCAGTAACCAAGTCTGAATAATCCCCCCATCATAAATAAAAAGCATCGCCTTTAAATCCTTAAATCTGATTATAGGATTGACTACCACAAAAAAAACTATAATAAACTAAAACTCATATGGTTACTTGCTGTCAATAGAAACAACACAAAAACATGATGATAGAAAGACTACCCATCAATTTCATAGACAATTTTGAGTGTTAGGTAATATTAGTATGTGAACTATGAAAATCAAACAAAGACTACCCAGCAATTTCACAGAACTGAAATTGCAAATAAAAGAAATCACCAGAGAGTATCCATGGATTAATCACATTGAGAAAGAAAAAGAAGCAAATAAGGAACAAAAAATCGCATACTTTACCTTCGATGAAAACCCCAAAATCAATAGTACCCCAAAATCAATACTACGCTACCGAGACGTTGTTGATGTGGAACTGAGAGAGTAGAAAGCTGTGAAGGATGAAACAAGAAACATAATTACGAAAAATCCCCAAAATCAAAAAAAAAAATTGAAATTGAAAAATAAATTGAAGTTGCGAAGGGAAACAATGGACACAACTGGGAAAAACGAAACCTAGAAACCATGTGAAGAACCAATTGGAATGTTTCCAGGTGGTTGATTTTTCTAGGGAGCGTGGGTAAGCAAGGTGAAGTTCCGGCGAGGAGGTTCTTGACGAGGGAGAGGGATTGGAGTTGTCGAAACTGCCAAAGGTGGGTGGAATTTGGCCAGAGAAGTTGTTGAAGGAGAGGTTGAGGTGGCGGGGGGATTTGCAGGAGGAGAGTGCGGTGGCAAAAAGGGTGGAGTTGAGGTTGTTGTTGGGGAGGGAGAGAGAGGAGATATAGGGAAAGCGACAGAGGGAGGACGGTAAAGGGCCGGAGAGTTGGAAGTTTGGGAGGTGGAGGGGAGTGACGCCGCCGGTGACGGGGTTGCAACCGATGCCGGTCCAGTTGCAGGGAGTGGGGTCGCGGTGGTTCCAATTGGAGAGGGAGTGGGAGGGGTCGGAGAAAGGGTTTGAAATGAGAGGGAAAGGGAATGAAAGGGTAGAAAGATGAAAAGGGAATCGAGAAGAGAACAGAAAGAAGAAAGGGAAAGGGTCGGGTCGCATACCGACGGCCTTGTTAGCTATACCGACGGTCACAATCCGTCGGTATAAAAACACGGATTTACCGACGGCTAAGTTTAAATACCGATGGAACTCTCGTGTATACCAACGACCTTTTATCGACGGCTAGGGGTCGTCGCCAAAAACCCTGTATTTCCAGCGATCTGGCCGTCGGTAAAGTCCAGCGTAATACGCAATGGAATTACCGACGGACAAAGTCGTCGAAAATGACGGGTTTTTGGCGACGGCCCCTAGCCGTCGGTAAAAGACCGTCGGTATAACCGAGTTTTCTTGCAGTGTTTGCCTTTCATCATACGTTGAATCTACCTTGATATTAAGGAAATTTCATCGTCTGTGTCTTCATCACTCTCATCAGATGAAACTTTGTCAGTTTCAAGTTCAGCTTGGAGAGCTTTAGAGGTAGATGCTTTGTTTGAAGACTTCAAAGCAACGGTCTTTGATTTCTTGGGAGGTTCTTCTTCATCAAGCTCAAGCTCATGAGCTCTCAGGGAACTTAGAAGATCTTCAAGCCTCAAGGCATTCAAGTCTTTGGCTTCTTGAATAGTCATGACCTTGGGTCTCCATTTCTTAGGCAAACTTCTCAAGATTTTCTTCACATGGTCAGCAGTGGTATAGCTTTTCTTGAGAACCTTCAAGCCATGAACTAATGTTTGGAATCTTCCAAACATAGTTTCAATACTTTCACCCTCTTCCATCTTGAAGAGTTCGTACTGTCTAACCAAGATGTTAGCCTTGGTTTCTTGTACTTGTGAAGTACCCTCATAGGCCAAAGCCAATGCGTCCCATATCTCCGTGGGAGTGTTGTTACTACCACATTTCTCAAATTCTTTCTCAGAAATAGCACAAACAAGATAGTATCTTGCTTTCTGATGCAGTGTATATTCCTTCTTTTGCTTATCAGTCCAAGCATCCCTGGGAACGGGATTCTCCTTGGAATCAACTGGTTCAGTGTACTGTTTTCGAACCATGTCCCAAAGTTTGAACTGTTGTGATTCAAAAACGTTTTTCACTTTATCTTTCCAGTAGTCATAGTTAGATCCAGTGAACAAGGGGGACCGTTTAACGTGAGCATCGGGTTCGTTGCTTGCCATAGATAGTATAGGATCTTTTCCTCTCACATTGTTAGGTGCTCAACCAAGAGGCCGAGCTCTGGTACCAATTGAACGTGGCAAAAACACAAGAACGGGGGTTTGAATTGGGTTTTAAAAAACTTTTTGCACATATAAGTGTTTATGAAACCCTTTTCAAAACAATTAAGGAATAAATCAAAGCAGTAAATAGAAAGAAGAAAGAAGAGAAAAGAGAGTAACACAGTGATTTATATTAGTTCACTATCACCTGATAGCTACGTCTAGTCCCTTCACACAGTTGAAGGAATTTTTCCACTATAATCAACTGATTACACTTGAGAGTATAATACTGCCAAACTGGCTATACTCACAACTTCTTGGAACGACTTAGTACGGTCAAGCCTCCAAGGTATACAGCCACTACTGGGCTAGGTACAAGTTCAAAAAAGTGTTGAAACAATACAAAGATAACTCTCACAGAGAGGTTTTACAATGAAGAGCTTTAAGCACAAATGATAACTTTAAAAAAGAAAGGATAAAACAGTTGAGTGCTTTGTCCAATGTGATCTCAGAGACTTAGATAGATTCTTGGTTGTTCACTGTCTCTCAGAAAAGTGAAGTTGGATAAAAATGTAGGTGCACGCTGTATGATCACTTGCTTTAATTGATTCGTTAACCTACTTCAGTGAATGAAGTAAGGTATATATAGCAAGAGTTGAGAAAATTGCCGTTGTGACATAACGTCTCTTTTCACCCTTGATCAAAACCTCAGATCCTACTTTTGTGGCTTTTGCAGGTCACGTCGCTTTCCAGACTGTGTAAAGCATTCTGAGCACTGTACACCAAAATCAGAATCTTTGTCTTTTATGAGTGTTTTGAAATTGAAACCCTTCGTGAACAAGTTTCCTTGATGATTATATCCGTTGATATTCCTTTTGGCCTTGATACCTCGTACATTAAAATACTTCATCAATGAGGTCTCTTAAATACTTGAACTGGCCTTAAATACACTTCAATCTGCTTCCTATCAGAGCTACACTGTTCACCAGATTTGAGTACTGTTCTTCAGAGTGAGCTTGAAATAAAGTTGGGTTCTTCAGCGTAGAATTCAATGTGCTTTCACATAACAGAGTCTTGAGGGAACGCACTAAGGCTTCCATAGAGCAGATTGAGCAAAGTCTGTTGTGTGTTGACTGAAGACCAGAGCGTTGACCAAACAGAATGTAGTCTCATTAGGTGGTGTCTACCAGAGTGTTGACTATCACCAGAGTGTTGACCAGGTTCAGAGATAGTCTTCACAGAGCTAGGTCACCAGAGCGTTGATTGATCAATCAGAGTTGACCGAGTCAAAAACAGGTCTTGCAAAGCTTTTTCACCAGAGCGTTGACTAACTCAACAGAGTTGACCAACTCTAGAGCAGAGCGTCCAAGCACAGAGTCAGAGCCAAACTTAGATATGTGAAATTCAAGATTTCACTAAGTCTTCTGAATTATATTCTTCTAAATGATAGTAACTTCTGCACACTAACAAACACATTAGAGAATAAATTGTTCTCTTAACCATTTGTTATCATCAAAACAATTAAGGGTCATTGTTTCTGAATCCACTTGATTCCAACACTAAGTAACAAGATAGGTGTGTTGGCCTTGTTACTAAGCATGTCTGCAATATAGACTATTTTATCTTTAGGTATCCATATCTTTTTGAGTCTTTTCTTGTTAGTTCTTGAAGGAAGCTTGTCCTTCACAGTCTTAAAAGCAGTACATGCACTTTTCAAATAACCAGCTTTATTGCAGTACGTAAAATGCAAGCATTCACTATGATCATTAGATTTATCAGATGCTGAATCATTTTCTAAAGAAGGTTCATCTAATATATAACCAAAACCTTGAGTTGTTGTTTTACTGACACCCAAAATCATTGAAGCTTGCTTGCTTCGAGTTGCACTCTCTGCAAGAAACTTTTGAAATGCATATTCATAATCATTTAATTTGCATTTAGGATTGCCTTTAACCTCAGAGCTTTCAGTTTGAGAGCTCTCAGCTTTCAGTTGCTTGTTACCTTCCAGACGCTGGTTATCCGCCAAATGCTAATTTTCAGTTTTCAGCTTTTAGTTCTCTTCCTTGAGTATAGAGTTTTCTTTGTTTAAAGCATGAAAATCTTGTGACAATTTTGAAAATTTCTTTTTCAAATTCTTGTACTCAATAGAGAGTGCGGCAGAGTCCTTCAGCAGATCATCAAATGCAAGTTAAAGTTCAGAGTAAGAATCATATACTATTACCTCTTCAACTTCTTCTGAATCAATATCAGTGTCTGCCATGAGGGCAAGATGAGCTTCTTCTTATTTATCTTTCCCAGAGGAGGATAAATTCATATCTTCCCATGTCACCATGAGACTTTTCTTCTTTTTCTTGAAAGAACTTCTTTGTGGGCTTCTCCTTAAGATTAGGATACTCGGACTTGAAATGTCCAGGCTTCTTACATTCATAGCAAATGACTTCGGCTTTGTCTTTTTCTTTGCTTTCCTTCTTGTCCTTAGTATCTTTCTTCTGAAACTTCCTCCTGAAGTTTCTTTTCTTCCACATCTTTTGTATCTTCTTGGATATGAATCTGATGTGTCAACATCTCCTTCTGAAGCTTCATCTTCTGAATCTTCTTCTTTAGCCTGGAGAGCTTTAGAAGAACTGGCTTTATGTTGATTGACTTTCAAAGCAATAGACTTGCTTTTCTTGGTAGGTTCTTCTTCATTCAACTCAAGTTCATGAGCTTTCAAAGAACTCATAAGATCTTCAAGCCGTAGGGCATTTAGATCTTTTGCTTCTTGAATAGCAGTGACTTTGGGTCTCCACTGCTTAGTCAAACTTCTCAGGATTTTTCTCACATGGTTAGGTGTAGTGTAGCTTTTTCCAAGGGCCTGCAACCCGTGAACAAGTGTTGGAACCTTCCAAACATAGATTCAATGTTTTCACCATCTTCCATTTTAAATAACTCATATTGGCAAACCAACATGCTAGCTTTAGTTTCTCTTACTTGGGCAGAGCCCTCATAAGACAAAACAAGTGAATCCCGGATTTTTTTGGCAGTGTCAAATTTGCCACATTTGTCATATTCTTTTTCTGTCATAGTACAGATAAGAATGAATCTAGCTTTTTGATTGGTTTGATATCTCTTTTTCTACTCATCATTCCAATCTTCTCTGGCTATAGCAACACCAAGAGCATTAGTGGGAGGAATGTAACCACTTTGAACTATATCCCACAACTCAAGTTGTTGTGTTTCAAAGAAAGCTTTTATCTTATCTTTCCAGTAGTCAAATTTTTCTCCATTGAATAGAGGAGGACGGTTCATATGACCACTTTCAGCAGACATGTTCATAGTATAAGATCTTTTCTCTTAACACTGTTAAGTGCTCAACCAAGAGGTCGAGCTCTGGTACCAACTGATCGTGAACACAAGAAGGGGGTTGAATTGTGTTAAAAACTTTTTGCAAACTTTAAGTTAAAAACACTTAGAACATAGGATTTTCGAAACTGTTTCGTATCGGACGTTGAAAACGTATCGGACGCTGGAAAAGCAGTTTATGAAAACTTGTTTTACTGGGCAAGATAAAGATAAATGTAAAGCAGTAAAGCAAGAGGCATAGAGACTTATACTAATTCACCACTAACTGGTAGCTACATCGAGTCCTTTCGTTCCTGAAGGAGTTTCCTCTATAATCAACTAATTACAATTTTCTTTAAGAGTATTCTACTGTCACAAACTTGACAATACTCTTAACTTCTCAAAATGACTCAGTACGTTTGAGCCTTTGAGGAACAAAGGCTTAACTAGGCAAATACAAAATTTCACAAAGTAATTTTTTTTTTGAATAAAATCAAAACAAAGCTCACAAAGAGCATGAAAAGATTAAGCTCAGAAACAAAATAGCTTTCTAAAAGAAAGTATCAGATGCTGAGGTTCAGTTCTTGTTGACCAGAAACTTGGCACGAAACTTGATTGCTCACTTGAGTAATAATGCTTTCAGAATGAAGTTTCTTCTCAGTTTTTGGCAATAGTTGTGGCAAGTCCGGTGAATAGTCTGGCAACCTTCTTTAATGAATACCTTTGAGTATTTATAGGAGTCTTCAGGGGTATCACCGTTGCAGTAAAATATTAGATCCTTTCATTGAGTGAGGTAATTTGAAATGCAGTCATTTTCTTCCTTTCCAGAGACTATCAGAATAGTACACATTACCGTTTTCGTACTATCTGCTTTTCACAATTGCTCTGTACGATTTTTGTCTTATGCTAAAGGTGTCACCTTTGATACCTGTACATCAAATTAAGCACAAAAAATAAAATTCAAATTCTGTTCTAGAAAATTCCGAGGTGAATAGCAAAAACGTGACCATCACGTGATTCATTAAAAGGGTCAAAAGCTTGCTCAGAACAGAGGACGAATACTCGCAGCAATTGTGTAATCCACGTGTCAAAGAATGACACTATCGGACGCTTGCTTTTGTCAAGACGCTGAAGTGAACCGGACGCTGACACAAGTGGAGTGTACTCAACTCTTGTGACTTTCTTCTTCTTGCTTGAGTGTCTTATAAATATAAGTAACTTTAATATCTGCACACTTCAATACTTGTTAGAATATAAATTGTTCACTTGCAAATACGTTGTTATCATCAAAATTAATGAGGGTCTAAACTTCTCAATCGTTTAGGTTCTAATAATAGTTGATATGCATCTCATGATCAGCCCCGCCAGGCTCTTAGGAAAACCCATTGCCAGGAGAGTGGTTTTGAAAAAAGGCCACTCAATCCTGTCATAGGCTTTAGACATATCGAGCTTGATTGCCATCATCCCCTTCTTGCCTACTCGTCTTCTTCTTTAATCAATGGAAGCACTCCAAAGCAATAAGGGCATTATCAGTTATTAACCTTCCTTAGACAAAAGCTGATTGTTCCTTATCCACAATGTCGGGAAGCATTGGTTTGAGACGATTTGTTATGGCCTTGGTGACAATTTTCATGACCACATTGCACAAGCTAATAGTTCGGTATTCTTTTGGTGATTTTGGATCCTTGGTTTTGGGAATGAGGGCTATATAGGTATTGTTTATGTCATCAAATGATCTACCAATATTTAGGATATTAAGGGCTAGACTTTAGACATCATCGGCCACAATATGCCAGTACTTCTGGTAGAAAAGGGCAGCCAGGCCATCTGGCCCCGAGGCTTTGAGGGGGTGCATCTGCTTAATAGATTCCTGGACCTCTTCTATTGTGAATAGCTTGGCACACCAACTCTAAGTCATCTCTTAGCTTCCCACTAACAATCCTGCAGGTGTCATCAATGTCTGAAGGGTTAGAAGAAGATAAGATATCTGTAAAGTAATCAATCAAGAGCCTCTCAATCTTCTCATCTCTATGCCTCCAAATACCATCCTGGTCTTTCAACTTCTTTATCACATTCACCTTTGTTCTTTGATTTGCTTTACCATGGAAAAACTTTGTGTTGAGGTCCCCTTCCTTCAACACACCACCATACTTTGTTGTCTCCATATGGTTTCTTCCATTTGAAGCAACTCTAAGAGCCTGACCTCCATCTCCTTATATCTTTTAATATCATCCGGGGACTCACTCCAAGCAAGGGGCCTTTCATACTTTCTTCAATCCTCCTTATCTCCTTTCGCACATTGCCTATTTGATAGTCTTCAAAAGTTACATCCAATCCTTTCATGGCATCAAGCTTCTTTATACAATTTGGATCGGATCTAAACCATTTCCTCCTTACTTCATCTTCACATCTTAGCATCTTTTCTCCACATCTCCTAAAATCTAAACAGTTACACTTTTTTCTTTCTATTATGTCGTTCATGTGTCTCAAACATAACCATGATAGCTGCGTGGTCAGATTCATACCTTGGGAGATGAACAACCTTGATGGGAGAGAAACTAGTGATGAAAGCGTCATTTGCAAGGGCCCTATCTAATCTACATTGAATATTCTCCAAAGTGAAAGGATACCCCTCAAAACCCAAATCTTGCAGCCCACAATCCTCCAAAACCATTCGGCCAACCCCAAGCTGAGTCTGGCTTCTGTCATTCCCTCCTTTTTAATCTTCTGAACACACCACAACATTCAAATCCCCCATAAACAACCACCTACTATCAACTTCACCAGCAACAGTTCGAATTAAGTCCCATGTTCTCCATTTGTTATCCTCCGTAGGGTAGCCATAGATACAACATAAAGACCACGTATCCCCCCTTCCCCATATTCACATGAACATAATATATGATGTAAAGAAAAAGAGTGAACAGAAATGCTGACCTATTCATGCCACATCAAAGCAACACCACCTGCCCGATCTCTTCCACTTCCCAAGCAATTCACTAATATTCCTAAATTAAAGCCACATCTGATCCTTATTTTCTCCATTTCATGAGCCTTTAGCTTGGTTTCCATGAGGAAAACCAGATGGGGATTTTTCCCAACTCTTGTTCAATCTTCTTGGCTTGCTTCTGCTGTTGTTTATTGTTTTTAGACCCCTTATGTCTCACCCATTTCTTACCAGCCCCTCCTTTCTCCTTATTGCTTCCTGAGCCAATTTCAAACTTTTTGGACAGGACAACAGTTCCAAGGGATTCAGCGACATATTCCACTACCTTCTCAGTTAAGTCCTTCTCTGTTATCTCCAGGCTTATGTCTTGCTGATCATCACGAGTGCTTCCCCTTTTAACTATTCTGCATTGTTGATTTACCTCCAGCCCCATATCCTTCCCTCCTGCAGTATCTTCGCATTTGCTGTGACTTGAGCTAGCAAATAAGTTCTTACTGCAAGTGTTGGAGTTACTATCCTTTCTCTGCTCCATTGTGGACTTCGGAAGGGGTGAAGCCCGCAGCCGTGGCCCAAACCCAAGCTTCTCCTCAACCTCTTCATAGTTTGTATCATCCTGCTCTTCCGCTTCCTCACAGTCCTTCAGTTGATGCCCTATTCTACTGCACACAAAATAGAACATGGGGAGGCGTTCGTACTTGAAGTTGACCTTCAAGTAACGACCCTGGTAGTGAATCACAGTGCCTCTCTTTAATGGATTTCTCAAATCAATTGACACTTTGATCCTCAGAAACTTCCCATTGCGATGTGCCTCCTTCGAATCCACTTCTTCAAAGATGCCGATAAGATCCCCCGATTTCTTCCCCATGGAATCAGATCTGAGTTTCAGTGGGAGCTTATAGACCCTAACCCACGATTCATTTCCAAATCAGCAGGTTGTTCCTCACCTAAGATACGATTGAGAATGAGCAGATTTCGATCAAAGCTCGATGGCACTACAAGAAATAGTTAACATACCGACGGACATTCACCGACGGCCTTAGTCCGTCGCTAAAAAACCGGGATTTCCGACGGTCTTACCCGTCGGAAAACACGACCGTCGATTCTCAGATATTACCGACGGGTTAAGCCGTGAAAACCGCTTTTAGAGATCGGACACATACCGTCGGTTAATGTCCGTTTGAAACCGTGAATTTTGGAAAATTCCCGCTTATTTTTGAATACCGACGGTTGTTGGACCGGTAATGGGAGTTTTTCCGACGGGTTGGTCCGGTAATCCCGTGTCGTTCTCGACTGGCCATACCGTCGGTAATTTTAAAATGGCCGTCGGTAAGCTCTTTATTTGGCCGAATGTAATCCTTCTTCATTCATCTCTGCCGTGTAGATCGCTTCTTCATCCTTTCTACCCTTCTTCTTCATCTCCGCCAGCCCCTCCGCCTCCCTTCTTCATCTTGATCGTCGATTTCTCTCTCTTGTCACGGCCGCAAGACATTCGAGAAGCTTGGAGCCACCGTCGGTTGCAAGAACCACGTGATTGGAGCTTGAAGGCTGAAGCTTGAGATTGAAGCTTGAAGATTCGAGAAGCTTCACTTGGAGCTTGAAGCTTGGAGCCACCGCAGACTTCTCCATCGTTTGTGCTCGTCGTCGTTTTCCAGCCGGTCGAGGTCGCCTCCTCCTTCAAGCCGCCACGCCACCACCGCCGTCGTCCTCCTTAGGTAAGTTTGTTTTTGTATCCGCCGCCACCGCAGCTTTTTATTTTTTATGATTTGTTTGTTGGTCTGGGCCTCCTCCGTGTTTGATGTTTGGCTGGTTTAAAAATTTGTCAACCTGTGGATGTGGTAGGGTCTGTGTCGAACCCTAAAAATAAATTTGATTTGTAGTCATCTTTTGTTCAAGACTCCATATCTTATTTTTGCCTAATTGGTCGCCCTTATCATATATTTCATATGGAGATGGTGGTTTCAAGTTAATTGCTCTGAGGTTATGTCTGATCGCTGGATAAATCTTGTTGATGAGAAGGAATCGTGTGTGGCACCCTTTAGCTAAGGCGAGTATCTAATTAGCTTATCTTTAAGGTAATTAATTCAAATTGAGATTAGCTTATCTTTGTTGTTGTGGTGGATGTGAACTTGATTATGATCTTATAAGCTGAATTGCAATTACATTCTAGGCATTTATTTACATTATGTCGATTTTGTTTCTAACCAAAATAAATGTTAACTGATTTGGAACTGAAAATATCTCAACCACAACCCACATGTCGTACTTTTTAACAATCTTCACTAGTTACTTTTATATTTAACATTTAACAAATAAAACATATCAACAATTCTCATTCATTTGTATAAGCATTGCATTTAATAGCAAAGAACTTATTAAATTAGATGGATACTGCCTCTCATTTTTGTAGTATGTTAACTTGCCAAACCAGTCTCATTGCATCAGTATGCCTTTATTATGATTCCCAATTACTAGGCCGCATCACTTGGTAATCCAACAACTATTGGTTTTGCAATTTGATGTTATATGATGTCCTGCTTGGTATAGCTTTGCTTGTCCTTTACCTTCGTGAGATTTGTGCCTTTTCCTTCCCTTTCATTATAGCAAAACAAGTTTTTTTTTAATGCTTGGCTGATATTTTTATTCGAGTCAACCATCCTCTTTCGCATCATCTCCATGACTTTCTTCTTGCACTCGAAACTTCTCCAAGTTCGGTTGTATCTTCGTAAGCTGCACTGTAGCTTTCTCCCTGAACATCTTCGCTTCACTATTGGATGCATTTGATTTTCCATGTTTATGTCACTTGCATGACTATCTCCTTCCAATGAATCATTTTCAAGCTTGTTGTTGTGTTGTTGAAACTAACCATGTATATTTCTCCTCAAGATCTTTGGCTTCACTGTTTGAATTTTCCCTTTACATCATTTGCATAACCTTCATCCGTGGTGTATGGATGATTTTGATCATCCATGTAAAATTATTTTATTGATTCTATCCTATATGTTTAATCCACATTGAAAAGCCAGGCATAATTGTTAAAACTCGTTGCCTATGTATATGCTATTTCTGTTCAAACAAATAAGCATTTTAGAGATTTTGTGCGGTAGCTCTGAACTCCGTTAGTAATTCATCTATATGTGCTGCCTTTCATATTTGTCATTCTAGACATTGTGTTGCTATTTGTCTTGATGAAGTTCTCTAATGAAACTTCAAGTATTTTGGTTATGTAGATATTAAAGTTTTGCAAGAAAATTTAGACAAAATTGATTTGTTTCTGTGAGGAAAAACTACATCAACAAATGCAACTTCAGTTTGTAAAACATTGAGGAGCCACAAGAAATAATTAGGAGCTACTTTATCAATGTTATTAACCAAAAAGTCGCATTAATTCTTGCTTCAATTCTGTGGTGACTTAATTTTTATGATATATGATATTTTATCAATTCGTGTCCTTTCACCTTTTCCTTCTTTCTCGACTTCGCTACCACAAAGGTTGGTACATTTATTCATGTATATGTATACTATATATTATTACAATATAAGAAATCTAAGGCCATTCATTTTGTGACACTTCTTGCGTAACCAAAAGCAATTTGATTCAAGTTAAGAAGCAAGCCTTTGGAGAACTTCTACAACATATCCGTGCAACAAGTAAGTCCTAATCAATATTTACAAGTTCATGTACCTCATTCTCCATATTATATGAACATACAAAACATTTGAAAATTGAAAGAGGGGACTGAGCAAGAAAATAAATGTGCCAGGAGAGTAAGTGTTAGTTATTTGACAGATATATACCGAGTTATCAAGTAGTTATTTGACATGGATCATGCTCAAAATAAAACAAAATTACAAACCTTCACCACCAATGGCTACCGCACCGCATGACTGTGTGTTTTTCATCATTTATTTGTTCTAGGTCTGAAATTTATTTGCATACATTTTCGCTTATTGGAGTCTCATTCCAATATAGTGGTTGCATTTGAATATATGTTGAGCCAACATAATAGTTTTCTCTGTCAAGCTAGTTTGAGTCTTAAGACTCATCACTCTATATAAGATTATAAGTACGCTGATGTAGCCCCTGAGCAAGCTCATGTGCCAATAAGATGTTATCGCAATACCTCTCCCCGAACAAAGGCACTTTTATTGGGGTCTATGATATCGTGCAGATAAGTTTTAACGTGTTGGCAATAATTTTAGTAACACATTTGTAGACCACGGCAATAATTTTAGAATTTTTATCTTTACAAGCAATTAAACATGTACAATTTTTTTAAGACAACAAGTGAAAAATGTAGACTCAAAACACCATATCAACTAGTTAGCTAACCCAAAATCTATAGTCAAACTTCCGGTTTGAGAATAGAGAAGTCTTTATATACTATTATCTTCGTTGTAGCCGCAAATAAAGGAAGTGGGTACCTTGCAACTTAGGGTAGAAAAACCAAGCGTGCCACATTCTATGACCAGGTAACACTTTCTAAATGAATCCTTTGATAATTTGCTCAAGTTTGGAACAAATAGATTTTGGAATCAAATCGACTTGATATGAAACATTAGGAATATCCAAATGTAATATTCAGTAAATGTTATTTGTATTGAGAAGAAAGATCCAAGCTATAAGAACATATAAATTTGACCATGATAAGAACAATCACTAATATTAACAAGAATTTCATGATCTTGGACAATCAAAAAGTAATATCCGAATGCTTATCTTCAAAATGATAGTTTGCCGCATAATGTTGTTGTTTGGGGAAGATTTCACTATGAGAATTTATAACAAGCTTGAGTTGAAATTTTAGAGTTTGCCTCCAAAAGTGGTCGATTGTATTCAAGGTGTGGACTTAAATCAGGTTATTATTTATATATGTTCTTAATATGATTGTTCTTAGTTTTTAATTTTAATGGTGTGGTTTTGATATTCTTGTTTATATTTTATTAGTTTTCGCTAACACAAAAAGCTCTTCATAGGCCTCTGAGTTCGCCACCTCCACCGTCACTTGTACCACTAGGTATGCACTCTAACTCATGTCGGTTAACTCATTGGGTGGAAAAAGGGTTGTCTGTTGACCCCACACCGACATGTTTATTTGTTTTCGCTCATAGTTCTCTCCACAGAGGAGATTTTGAAGTGTATTGTGTAATTGTCTAAATGATATGTCTTGTGTAATTGTTCCGCCAGCTCGCTTATCACTCATCACCACAATGCTTGTGAGTAAAGAGTGCAATTTTAATTTATGCTTGCCATTTCATTCATGGATATGGATATTGGTGATGTTGCTTGGTCGCAATTTGCTTTGCACATCTCTCTGCATTTCTTTCCTTTGCCACTTCTGCTTGTCTAATTCTATCATCTTTACATGACCAAGTCGATTTTCTAAGTCCAGTGTTGTTAATCGAGGATCGCGAAAAATAGCGTAAAATTGGTAGGATAGCGTAAAATAGCGGGCAGATAGCGTAAGCTAAATAGCGGTGAAATAAATAAAATTATAAAATTATATATTAAAAAGTGACATATAATATTTAACGCTCAAAGACAAAAACTCAAATAACATAAAAAACTATTTATTTAATGAGGTATTTTTAGAAATTAAAGTGATTATTTATTCATAAATTACTTTAGAGGCTTATTAAAATAAAATGAAGAGAGTATATGAATATGAATGTTGATATATTTGAATATTAATATAAAGATTTATTTTAAGTGATGTAAAATAAATTTAAATAAACCTTGAATGAATAAGTAGCTCTTCCGCTTTAAGAAAATAAAATATATAAATTAAAATTGCAATATTGATTGAATTGTTAATAATTATTATTTATTGAAAAATAAAATATTTTATTTTATATATGGCGGATGGCGAGTGGCAACTAAATGATTAACAAAACTACACACACAAGAAATGGACTATTGCTCAAAGAAACAAGACAGATTTGAATTGGAAAGGACAAATAATAATAGAATTAAAAATAGATTTAAAGATAAAAAATAATTAAAAAGCAGAAATTTTAAGAACAATAGAATAAAAAGCAGATTTTAAAAAGAAAGAAGAGAATAACAAAACGAAATTAGATAGAATTGAAAAATAACATAATTAAAAATTAGAAGGATTCAAAACAGAATTGAAAAAATAATTAAGAGATGAGCAGAATTAAAAAGAGAAACAAGGAAACAATCGTTAAAAATATGATATAACAAAAATGAAAAAAGATCTCAAGAAGAGAAGAATTAAAAATTTCAATAAAAAGAAATAAAAATAACAACATTAAAAATTATCATATAAGAAATTAAATGAAAAAGGAAAATAAAATACTTTTTATTATATATATATATATAATAAAACTAATTCTACCCTTGTCACTTCTGCTTGTCTAATTGTTATGTTAATCATTGATCGAATGGATGTTTGATATTTGTTATTAGTATCGGAGAGAAGCCTTAGCTTCCCGTTTGAGGTTTAATATATTATTGAGTTCATATACTCTTTTAGGGTACCATGTGCTCATTGTATATTGAACCTTGAATTGTCCAAGTCGGACAGTTTTGGAAAAAACTTTTTCTTTACTCGTATAATAGTTGTTGCTTAATTCTCGTATCTTTATATTTGATGAAATTTCGGTTCGATTCATTTCCTTTTGTTCTCTGGGTGCATACTTGATTATGTGTTCATAATCACTGCTCATTTTGTGTACTCGTGAGACCAATGGGAAATGTCACAAATTTTGTCAAGTATAAGATACGAGAATTAAGGAATGATTATTATACGAAGTTCAAAAGTTTTTTCTCGAATGGGATAGGGTCATACCATTTAAAGAAAGAGAGCGGTTGGAAGAACGTTGGGGTGCTGAAATTGTCAGTTTTTTTGACATGCTGAAGATGGAATATTTTCTTTCGAGGCGAAGTTGGATGAACGAGAGGTTGTATCCGGAGAGGGGTTTGAAACCAGATTTTTGCTGGGTTGCGTGCTTTGTCCAAGTCGCAACAAAGACATAAAGATTTCAAAACTAATGGAGGGATTAGATGTCCGTGCTTTAATTACGATTGCGTAAGGATTAAGAGCCCAAGTGAGGTCACGCACCACCGTATTCAGTTGGATTTAGGCTTAATTCATCGGATTTGGACTACACATGGTGAAAAGTTGCCTCACGTTGATTTAGGGGTTGGTGATAATTGCGAAGGTGCTTGGCGATTCGTAGATTCGGATGCGTGAGCGATTGAATTGATGCAAGATATGGTTTGTGATGCCTTGGGGGTGAACGTGTTATTCGAGAGCAACAGATGATGACACGATGAACTTCCAAATGAGACAAAGACAAAAATTTTATAATCTATTGTTAGAAACAAACAAGCAGTTGTTTGAAGGGTCTACAGACTCTAAGTTATCAATGTGTGTGAGGCTGTCAGCTCTTAAGTCCAACTGTGGTGCTACCGAAGTGTGCTTGGATCTCGTGAATCTAAAATGATGTTGGACTCATCACCTATCGTAGATGGTTTGCCAAAAAGTTATTACGAGGCTAAAAGCTTAGTGTCCAAGTTGGAATCTAAAAGGATTGATTGTTGTGTGAGAGGGTGTATGTTGTATTACGACAATGAATTTGGTAAAACGATGGTGCGCTAGTTGAATGCAACTTTGTGGTGAGCCTAGGTATATGTCACATACTAATAATCGGACGGGTAGACAAAAACTAGTTCCAGTGAAGGCAATGTTTTATTTGCCAATTATTCCAAGGTCAGCAGAGAATGTTTGCATCACCACGCATCGCAGACAAAATGACATGGCACTATGAGAATAAAAGCACTACGGTATGTTGCGCCACCCTTCCGATGGTGAAGCTTGGAAGCACTTTGATCGTGTGCATCCCGATTTTGCAGATCCACGTAATGTACGACTTGGCTTATGCTCGATGGTTTTACCGTATGTTCAATCCACGGCGAAACCTTATTCTTGCCGCCGCTTATCGTTACTCCCATACAATCTTCCTCCCGAAATGTGCATGTCTAAGCCTTATATGTTCTTGACTTGTGTTATACCGGTCCAGATAATCCGACGATGGTATTGACATCTATTTAGAGCCTCTTATCGACGATCTCAAAAGGTTGTGGAATGGTGTTGTGACGCACGATGTTGCACCGAAGAGGAATTTTACAATGAGGCGTCACGATGTGGACCATTAATGACTTCCCGCATATGGCATGTTGTCCGGTTGGGGTACTCATGGTAAAATGGCATGTCCGCATTGCATGGAGCATACAAAGGCCTTTACCTTGAAATTTGGGGGAAGAGTTCTTAGTTTGACTCACATCGCAGGTTTTTACCCGATGATCATGCATTTAGGACTAATAAGAACGCTTTCAAGAAGGGGAAGTTGAATTAGATGGCCCGCCTCTAAGGTTGACACCGTAAGATCCGGGAAAGGGTTATGGAACCGCCAAAATCACGATTTTGGCAAATTGGATCGATTTGAAGGATATGGACAATGGCATAATTGGACAAAAAGAAGTATTTTTTGGGATCTGCCATACTCGAGAGATAATTTATTGAGACACAACCTTGATGTTATGCACATTGACAAGAACTTTTTTGACAATGTTTTTCTCACAAAGGATGAACGCCGAGGAAAAACAAAAGACAATGACAAGGCCGCACTAGACTTACCACTTTATCAGAGGCGAAAGGACTTGCATTTGACGAATCGGTCGGATGGGAAGACCTCAAACCCAAAGCCTCGCATTACTTTTAATCACGAGGAAGCCAAGTCATTCGGTGGATAAAAGAACTTCGGATGCCGATGGTTATTCTTCTAATTTGGCAAGATGTGCCGATGTGAACAAAGGAACCATGATTGGGATGAAAAGCCATGATTGTCATGTATACATGGAGTGTTTACTTCCCATTGCATTTAGTTCCTTGTCAAATATTTTAAATCCACCGATCAACTCACCAATTCTTTAAAGATTTGTGTTCTGCGACATTGAGAGGATGATCTCATAAGGATGGAACAGAACATACCAGTCATTCTTTGTAAGTTGGAGAGAATATTTCCCCCTGCTTTCTTTGATTCTATGGAGCATCTAGCAGTGCATCTTGCACATGAAGCTAGGCTTGGTGGACCGGTTCAATACAGATGGATGTATCCATTCGAAAGGTACTATAATAAAGTATTCTCTAAAATAAATATTTATTTGAAGGGTTAAATGTATCAAATTTTATCATCAACGTTGTTATTTTGTAGATTTATGGGTGACTCAAAACGGTCGGTGAAAAATAAGGCCAGGGTTGAAGGATCTATTTGTGCAACTTACTTACACCGTGAGACAATCCATTTCTGTTCCCATTATTTTACGAACTTCATGTTGACACCAACAAATAGTAGGAACGAAGTAGAAATTGAAAGTGAAAGACACCCGCTTGCCTTATCAATATTTTGCCTTCCTACGCCATGGTGGAAAGGAGGTGGATAATTGGATAACGGGCGAAGTGTGGAAGTCACCACATTCACGTGTTGATCAACCGTGCGTAGTATCACCGTGATCTAACGTATGTATCATTTTGACCACTTTCACTTTCTTTAATCCACAATTGGTCTTGATCATTTGTTTGATAATGACTTGGTCAGGGCATTCTTGTTAACTAAGCCCACAAGCGCATAAGACTCTTCTCGCCTATATTCATGAATATTTCCCAACGTGGTTTAGGAACCAGGTATGTTTTTGAGTCGTCATATATATATTATTATTATTATTTATTGTTTGAAAATACAAAAATATTGTTTGAAAATAGGAACCATAATTTGTTTGCACATGGTGTGTACACAGGTGTATAGCGAGGCAGAATCCCCTAAAATCCAACACTTGAGAAATTTATCTCATGGTCCTAAATCACGTGTAAAAGAATGGCACACATTCTTTGTAAATGGATACAAATTCCAAACCCAGTCAAAAACAGAGGGGAAAAAACAAGCAACAATGGGTTTATGTAAAAGGTGCCACAGATGGAGGTGAAGATGACTTTACGGCGTGATTCAACATATATATGAACTGACGTACAATACTTTAGACTATACTAAAAAAATAGTGTTATTTTATTGTAATTGGTTTGATCCACAAATAGAGGCACAAGAGTGGATCGAAAATATAATCACATACACATGAGCGTAAGATACCAAATGTTTGATCCGTTTATCATGGCACAACATGTAAGACAAGTGTATTATGTCCCTTATCCATCAACTCAAGGGACAAACAAGGTTGGTGTGTCGCAATAAAGATAAAACCACGGGTCGCATTGAAGCGGATGATACAGAGGAAGAAGTGGCTTATCAAGTGGATGAGATGTCTCATGTCAATGTAGTAAATGAAGTGGAACCCATTACTCGACTACGTGACAATCCAATCACATATGAAGATGTAGATGGGGATGAGGAATTAAATGAAGAAGTGGCGTAACCATCGATCTCAAGACGATGCCGAAATTGAGTGGGCGTAATGGGCGATTGAAATTGTTTAACTTTTACAATTTGAGAAATTAATGTGTAACAATATATTTTAATTTGTCGATTATTTTCATAACTTGTTTATTTTTATGGAATTCATTTGTAATATTGTTATGTTTAAATATAATATTTCATGACTCAAGTATTATTCAATTGCTCTATGTAGATATGGCATCGAGGTTCAGGAGCGTACCCTGCACCACCCGTGGTGGTAAATGGAAGGGAAGGGATCGCCTCGACCCCCTCGCCGTCGAGGCCGACCATCATTAGGCGTGACCTCATCGGGTTTTCGGACGTTGTCATCTACACGCCGTCCTAGTACATCTACGCCGAGACACCGATACACCTCCGCACCTAGACACTTTCTGCACCACCTACACACTCAGGCACATTCGACACCAGCGACACACGCACTGGCACGCTCGGCACCTTTGCCTCACATTGACATGATCCCCACCCCGGTTCCAGCAGCCCACATGGCGCTCGAGTTCCCATGTTGTGCCTCGATCCGGTGGCCGATGCTCATCATCCGACCATGATTATAGTACGCCATACACCGATGACACCGATGTTGGGCGTGACTGGGAGGAGCAGGAGGTTCAGCAGAGGAGGTTCTTGAGCAGGGGAGGGCCAGGAGCCCGACACTCTTGAGATGTTGTATGATGGTCGAAGTTCTTATCGTGCCATCCGTAGAGGGTAAGTATTTGCAATTTTTTCGAGTTATTAATAATTTACATGTATATATATATATATATATATATTTTATTTAACATGTTTTTATTGTTCAGGTTTCTTCCCTCAAAGCCTGCTGCGTTAGCTATCACAGCAACAATTGAGGAGAATTACCAGGAGTTTTGGCCCACCTGGGGGACACTGAAGGATTTTGAGCGGGACCATATGTTTAATTCTTTCAGAGTAAGCTGCAATTTTTATTTTATTGCATATTATTTTATTTTTGTAAATTTCAATTATGTTTAATAATGTCTTATATTGATACTGCATTTAGGGTTGCTGGGGAGGAAAAAGCGGAGGAGCGGATGGAGAAGAATTTTCATATGAAGGCCTCCCACCGCTTTTCTCGACATGCTTCGAGATGCCCGTGATCAGTGATCGCCACCAGCTTGGATGATAGGACGAGCTCGGCAAAGAATGGTAGCGCATCGAACTCCCTCGAGTTCCAAAGCACCACAAGGCCAAGAAGAATAGGGCCTCGAGAAGGGTGGCGCCTGCACACCGGAGGCAAGGTCACCAAAGACGCAGTTAGACTTGTACGTGTTATAAAATTGTTATTATTATTATTTTATTATTATTATTATTATTATTATTATTTATTTAAATTTTTTTATTAATACAATCTCAGTCGAGGAGGTTGGGGAGAGAAATTCAGCGAGCTTCATCTTGCAACTCATACGAAGAGGAGTACCGTGATTTCGTTGATGAGCGTTCGAGGCGACTCAGGTAATTATAAAATATAATAAATATTTTTAATAATGTTTATATTGTTTTGTTAAAAAAAAAGATTTGATTTATTTGTTTGTTTAACAGAGGAGTTTGAGGCGAGGATGTCTCGGCCTAGATCTCGTGAGCTCATCATGTTCTCCATCTCGAGCCCTGACGATCTATCTACACCGAGGGTTTGGGCGAAGTGGTTGGCGGAAAGAAGAAGGGTCGCCTATATGGTGTCGGGCGACCTTGCCAAAGAACTACAAAAGGGCCCGCCGCCACACACCGGAGAGTCGCCGAGTAGTAGTGCCGCCACCGGTCGCTCTGCCGGATGACCAGGAGATAGCCGAGTTGAAGCGACCGTGGCCCAAAGGCAGAGCTTTTGACTCAAAGTCTTTGGCGCGACAGAGCAGATGTACCGGCTTGCTAGCTCGCCGACCTACTCCGCCTCGGCCACCTCGCCTCCGCCTCGCCTCCGCCTCCACAGTACTCATGGTCATGTCGATGATCCGATGATGTAGGGGATCACGATCATGATCAGCAGTACCAGGTCTATTAGTTCTATTTGTTTTTATATTGTTTCATATTTTTGGATATCTCTTTTTTTTCGTTTCGGATATTAGGTACTGATTTTTATTCGCTGAATTTTTTATTTATTATGTTTTCTTTTTAATTTGCTTTTTAGTTTACGTTATCACATTTTTATATATGGAAAATCAATTAATAATTAAATTAAATTAAATTACAAGTAATTTTTAATTAAATTAATAAATAAATATTTTTAATATGAGAGTAAATTATTTTTATAATTAAACAAATAAATAATTAAATTAATTAAAGAATAAAATTAATTTGGTTATTAATTAAAATTAATATATTAATAAATTTTATTTAAAAAAATTCGACACGACGGCCTAAGCCGTGAACGCTTCAGATTGACCGACGGTCACGTCCGTCGGAAATTTAACGACGGCTTTGACCGTCGGTAATCGACGCTATTTACCGACGGGTGTAACCGTCGGTATTAGTAACCGACGGCTTTGCCCGTCGGTAATCGACGTCATTTACCGACGGGTATAACCGTCGGTATTACCGACGGCAAAGAAGAGTCCGTCGATAATCCTTTGCGACGACCATATTTCCGACGGGTTTTAGGCCGTCGGTTATCCGTCGGTAAAATTGGGTTACCGACGGCTTTTATAGCTTACCGACGGCTTTAGGCCGTCGATAATCCCGTGTTTTTTTGTAGTGTGGCCCATTGCGGAGCACCAACTCTGCATCTTTCTTTGAAGAGAACCGGAACAGGAACAAGTTCCTATTCTAATCCTGAGTCTCAACCACATTCTTGAGTCTCTAAGCCTGGATCATGGTTTGTTTGAAGGCCCTTGCGTTGAATGGGGTGTCTGTCCACAGTTTCCCAGCCAACGTTCTCTGAAACGCCTCATCTTCACAGCTATCTTCTTCATCGACCATCTTGATACCCACTTCTTCTTCTATTGATAGGCTTCTCCTTTCCCTTTCTCCATCGCTCACTGAGGCAGAGTCGGACATGGGACAGAGTCGAGTGAGAGACAGAGTCGAGCAAGAGAGAAAGAGAACCACTACAAGGAAGAGAACCAGCAAAACGAGAGCGGTCGAAACCGGGAGGAGATCTAGGAACGCCTAGGAGAATCCATCACGGTGGAGGAAGCAAATAGGAGGAAACCTGGGTGGAGTCGCCACAAAAAACCCTAGCAGAGCTTTTTGAGCGGAAGCTTCGCGTCTTATCTATATCTGTTTTTAATTTAGGGTCTAAATTTGTGGATATAGTAGAGTTCTAACTTAATATTGTTCTTGAAAGGAAAAAAAAAACTACAAGATGCAAACAGTCTTTAGTTTTGTCTTTTCATAAAATATGCTCTTAGCGTAATCCTTCCGTTTGCTATCCTTCTTTCACGTGTGTTTACTAAGCAGTTTGGAAAAACTTTTGTAAATACAATTCAATGCTCTTCTTACATTTTCCTGTTTCAATTTCATATAGCTCTAATTATGACGAAAATTCTGGGTATCTACTTGGGGATAGTATGCGGTTGGTGATTGAACCCAAAAAAATTGATGCACTTTTCCCTATTTCAATCCCTCATTATTTTTAATTAATTTATTTGTTAACTTATGCATAGTTTGTATATCTTTTTCTCCATAAGTCATTTGGGTTACACTTAATTCACTTTAGATTACCACTTAAAGATAATATATATAGAGAGAGAGAGAAGAGGGATCAAGTGACTCAGGAATAACTCTTGTCAAAGTTACCTCGCTTAATAACTCTCTATAGACATTGAATTTGACCGATCGAATCATCAAATTAAAAGTTCTTATTGAGTAAATCAATTTCATAAGGCTTCACAAAATTTTAAAAATATTTGATACTTCATCAAACAACTTTAATTCAATGTATAATACCTTGTTCAACATGCAAGTAAAATGTTGACTAACGATTACTTAGCTACGAATGTCTAATTTTTCTAAAATTTTGTATGTATGATCGTTAATATAATATGATGATATTCAACAGTTTGATTGACAAAATTTAGGTTTAAATACCAATTTGGTCCCTTAACTTATTTTTGAGGTTCAATTTGGTCTTTTAATTTTTTTTGGGGTCAATTTAGTCCTTTAACTTTTGTAAATGGGCCAAATTGGTCCTTTTCATAACTTCTGTTAGTCAACCTTCTGACGTGGCGCTTGCGTGTTAAGACGAGGACGACGTGGCGCCTACATAGAGCCTATGTGGCACCTACACGGAGCCTACGTGGCAACGCCGTTAAGGTGGTTTTGACAGAAATGACCAATTTGACCCAATTAAAAAAGTTAAAGGACAAAATTGACCCAAAAAAGTTAAAGGACCAAATTGAACCTCAAAAATAAGTTAAGGGACCAAATTGATATTTAAGCCTAAAATTTAATATCTATAAAGAGTTATTAAGCGAAGTAAACTCTTGTCAAAGTTACTCTGTCACTTTATCTCTCCTTATATATATATATATAGATATAGATCACGTTCGTCTGCAGTCAATAGCCCCAGTAGTCACTGCAGTCGCGTGTAAATTTTAGAAATTGGGAAACCGGAGACCGCATGCGATGTGCTTGTTATGTGCAAATGCAATGACTGTTGGGTTTATTGACCGAATATATATACACACACATCACCGATGAATTAATAACCTTTTATTGAATAAAGTTGTCAATACTCAATACAATCATATACCACATTGTCCACCTGGCCCACCATAAAGAAAAGTTTGCCCAAATACAATTCCGAAAGAACGTCCAGGGTAATACAAGCCATAACAATCTGAACTGCTATCACATTGTGACTTCATATCTTCAGGTTTTACTTGAATTTCGTTATATTCTGAATCAACAATTTCAACCTTTGCCATGAAACCCGAGTTTTCGAATCCCTCTTTAGGCAATCTCCCACTACCCATTGGGGGACTAACCATATTGGGAGGAGCAAAAGTTTCACCCCATATCTAGCCAGAGATGCTCCTGTGCTTAAGTGAGTGAATAATTCTTTTGGCCAATATCCAATAGTTGAGCTATCATCAACAATTAACCACCAATGACCCGTGGATTGATCCTACAAATATTTAAACAATTAAAAGAAAAACAAAAAAGCTACTATGATATCAACGAGTAAAAATAATTTAAATAAAACATATTAACTCATAACTAAGATATCAGCTCGTGTATTTATAATTCTTTTCAACTATTTTAATGATCACTTGTTTAAATTTCTCAATCGAAAGATTAAAACATAATTACTTAACTTTTATAAAAAGTTTTAACTTTTTACGTGAAGGTATAAAGGTTGGTAAATAAATATAAGTGTATACATTAATACTAATCAAATTTACCTGTTTTATTTTGACAATCTTAACAATTTTTTCAACTGATCCAATGGGAGTCAAAGGCGGTGAAATGGTAACTCCAAGGGCAAAGTTTTTATCTTGATTGACTTGCACAAAACCCGGACATCGAGTATCGAAACATCCAGTTTTTTGAAAACCATCTGCC
Organism: Calophaca sinica; assembly: GCA_037113605.1. Taxonomy (NCBI): domain Eukaryota; kingdom Viridiplantae; phylum Streptophyta; class Magnoliopsida; order Fabales; family Fabaceae; genus Calophaca; species Calophaca sinica. The sequence continues at coordinate 71,294,278 of CM073730.1, forward strand.
TGCGTGTTTGTATCTAACTCAGCAAAACCTCATTTAGCATTTTAGAAATATTTAATACATTAACTTCATATTCTTACTGTCCAATAAGCAGTTAGTCGTAGTTGACTGTCTCCATATAAGCTTGGATTAACCTTGCACATCATCAAATGGATAAGGATAGTAAATTAAAAGATACATACATACATGCATACATATATACATACATAATATATGTGTGCAGTGGCGGTAGAATGTCATTAAATACATACGTGTATACATACAAGCATACATTCTCCGTTTCTCTTTCTTAAAATGTCATTAAATCACAAAAGGTAGAATACTGGTGCCCATATTAAGTGGCCTAAAAAAAATAGTCCTCTTGTTTAATATTTTCCTTATATTTGTTACACACACATTTTTCATTATTTTAAAAAGTAAGCGGTAAATTTATGAATAATTATTTTAGTGACTCAGAAAATATTTTACAAACTTGCTAATATGTTGCTCTTTCTCTTTCCTCTTTGACGTTTAGAATGCTCATCATATTAGATAAAAGTGAAGAATCAAAGAGCAGTAAACATATTTTGATGTCAGTTTGTTTTCGATATCTAGGCTTCGTCAAAAAAAGAAGAAGAGAAACCAAATCTCTGAACCATGAAATGGATATAAAGATGAAAAAAAGAGAATACAAAGAGACTCCATGAAGAAGTTTTTGAAAGAAATAATAATTATTTAGTTTGAAAGGGAGTGTATCTACAATTTCAAAAATTGAAATGACTAATTCAAAGTAATTAAGATAGATTCGATGACATAATCATAAATGTATACTAAATATTTTTCATTGACTCGGCTCACTCGGGTACCTATACTTAACACTTCCTCCAGATGTTGGAGTGAGTGACTCTCACCTAAAGAACCATTTTGGCAAAAACATAATAGACAGTAACTTATCCCGGTTCCGACTTGTATGCTATTAAGTTCCGAAGGTGGACCACTTTCAAGCCAAAATGAAGATAAGCTATACTCGTTTGCTTGAAGTGATAGATTATACGCACCAATCATTGCATTTGCTCCATGAATTGTCGTGTTTTGGGTTGTATATATGGTAGCAAACTAGAGAATACAAACAAATACAGTACTTAGAATGCAAGATTTCATTTTGTATATAATTTATAATTGTTACTGTGATTTGTTATACAAATGCTGGCTTATAGAAAAAAATTTGTTATACAATTTCTATTGATCTTAATTTTAATCAACGGATTTATGTATGTGCTTACGAGATAAGAAAAATATAGTAAAATGTTTAGTTTTGAAAAGAATCGAGTGAATCAAACAAATAAATTAATAACAATATTATTTTTCATTTTTGGTTTGAAGGTGATCTAAAAAGTTAAAGGGTAAATAATAAAAGAATAAGGTGATTACAACATGGAAAATACGAAATGAAGGAAGTTAGTTGTGTTGTAAGGTTTGACTTTGTAAAATTTAACCAATGGTTTAAACAATTTAGGCGTAATAGCACTTTTCGTCCCTTAATTTTTTTTTTAGTTTTCAATTTCGTCCTCTAACTTTTAAAGTTTTCATTTAGGCCCCTTAAGTTACAAAAGTTACTTCAATTTCATCCGATCTGCATTTTTTTTTATTTCAAACAAATGACCATTTGACATGTAGGTGATTTCCATTTATTTTTTTATTCCACATGTCAAATTGTCATTCGTCTAAAATAAAAAAAATGCAGAAAGGACGAAATTGAAGTAACTTTCATAACTTAAGGGATTTAAATAAAAACTTTAAAAGTTAGGGGACGAAATTGAAAACTAAAAAAAAGTTAAGGGATAAAAAATGCTATTAAGCCAATAATTTAACATATATACTTCTTACATTGAAAGTACGAAGAAACTGCTACTCCCTCCATTCTATTTTACATGTCGTTTAAGGTTGTTTTTCACAAATCAATATAATCAATAAATTTTGTTTTTTTTTATGAAATTATTAGTTTTTTTTCATGTGGTACCCTTGACTATTCATTACTGCATAAAACATATTTCTCTGTGCAATAAATAATTAAGGGTATAATTGACAAATAAGTAATTAATGTAACCTTAAACTTTGAGAATGACAAGTAATTAAAAACAAAATTTCCCTAAAAAACCGACATGTAAAAACAAACGGAGGGAGTACTAAACAAAACTCCTCAACCAAAATGACATTTATGAATCAATATGCATTTATAACAGTAATGACAGATTTTTTATGCTTGTAATAGATGTTTAACTTTTTTTTTTTTTTACGCAAAGCTGGTTGCAAATGCATTAGAGAAGAGATTTCAACTATGTTGGCACCTTAGATCTTACCTATCATTTGCAACACACCAAAACTTTAAGATGTTTAAAATATAAAAATGTTTTAAACAAGTGACGTAAATATGTTTCAAGAATTTCTATAAATATTAGAGCTAAGTGAAAAAAGGTAAAAATTTCAAACTAGTGTGCCTATATATACACACAATACTATGACGATCCATATAAAATGTATTTTTTTTATAGGCAAATATTAGTATGTTTATTAGATTAGTTTTTTCTCCTTTGACAGGATTTGAACCATGCACCTTTAACTCCTTCACTCCTGCATACCCTTAGTTCAAACCAGTTGAGCTACCCATCCCCCCATAAAATGTATTGATTTAAATATCCACTTACATGATAACCAGGGTGACTTAGGGAATATTGATGATAATCTTCGATTTGTAATTTTGAAGACGAATTAGCCATAATTTGATGTCTCCTTTCCTTTTGTAAATAGGCACTTTTCCTCCCGGACATTCTTCAAAAGGTTTACCAGTATAAGATGGTCTACTTTCCATGGTGTTCCTTGCAAAAGTTCGGTTAAACTTTGTCGTAACGAAAAGGAGAAAAGAAAACAAAAAACAAGGTTAAATGAGTTAAATTTGAAGCTAAAATTGTCTACAAGTACATAAATAAATCTTGAATAAAACATTTAAGTTTAGAATCTGCAATATTATTATAAAATGCATAATAAGTTATTAGGTTAGATGCAACTATATGTATTATTCTCTCATACTTCCTCAACTAAAATTAGTTTTCACATCACAATGAAGTGCTAATTAACCTTACTAATTGTTCAACTACTATACCTGAATCTTGTGATTTTTGAGTAAGGGGTGTTGAAGAGCAGGTTGCTTGTAGATATCAACACAATCAAAATCATTGTCCACTTGATGCTGGATATGTTAATCAAATGACAATCAAATAAATTATATGTAAAACAAATTTATAAGAAAAGACTATCGGGCATAGACAATACCTTGATGCTTTTTGATACAATAAAATTATGTTGCTCATCTAGTATGCTTTTGCTTCTTGCATCAACTTTGTAACACTACAAGGAAAACAAATGACCACGGCGGCCGAACAATGGCGGTTTCACAAGAATCACGCTTGCTGACTTTCAGCGGCGGTCTCAGCAGCGGTTCTTGCAACCGCTTTCAAATACGTGCATTTGGCGGCGGCTCCAAGGTTACGCGCGGCGGTTAAAACGAAAGACAGATCTCATTACTTGAAATGTGCGGCGGTTAAGAGCCACCGGCAGCGGTTGCTATTTTTTGGTTTAAAAAACGCGTGTTTTTTTCCCTCTCAAGTCTCCCTCTCGATTTTTTGGGAAAAACAATCAGTCAACAAAGCAAAAAGGCCTCTCCAGTAATATCCTAAAAACACATCTGCGACGAGCTTGGGAACCCTAGCGGCTTGCGCTGAGACATCTCAGGTAATACCCCTCACATTTTTGTTCCCTGTTCGATTCTCACATTGTTGTTCGATTCTCCCTCTCAGGCACTGCTTTGTTTTGTTCCTCTGCCTCGTTTCTCTGCCCACTTTCCATTCTTTCTTCCCAGGTACCACCGTTCTCTAAATATATCTAGAAATGTCTTTAAGATGATACTATTGTATTGTATATACTTTGTGTAATCTTTTCTATTTTTTCATTTCAAACCAGTGATGCTTAATTTTCTGTACGGTTTTTTTTGTTCTACTGCTTGTATGGGTTGTATGGGTGAGCATGGTCTAGAACTACAGTACATTAAAACCAAATCAAATCGAAATCCACTAGATTGTTGTTACCTTGCAATAGACTTAAATTTTCTGTCATTTTCTGTTTCTAACTAGATTGTTAGCAAGATTATTTGTATTCTTTTTGTTATATTAAGTCACTATTATTTATTGTTCTTTCCTCTGCCAGATGAGAGGAGGGGGGAGTTACCTATGCTGAGACTTGCCATATTAAACTTGTTACCTTCATGGCACCATCTATTTGATTCAACAGGTTAGCAACTAAGCATAATGTAGAAGGTTAGATCAATTTTAAGCAGCTGTTTGTAGTATATAGATCAGGTTAACTTCATAGTTTAGAGTCAAATAACTTAATGCTATAAAGCAGGCTGACGGTGTCATTTCGTAGGACAATTGTTTCCTTCCCTATCCTATGCTACATAGTTTAGCTCTTAGATATATGCTAGTAAGTCCAGTCTCTTAAACACAACTTGAAGTCACCTTAGTGTGCTTTCTCTTGGTTGAGTAAAGTTTCATTTATTTTAGCGGGGGGGGGGGTGACCATTTTTTTAGATTATGTGGTTTTTAATAATTTTTGAGTTTGTTTCTATTTTAACTGAGATTAGACAAATAACTTTTGTATTAATTTTTTTTGCAGGCACTTTAAAAATCCAAGTATTGGCAATCACTTGAGCGTGTGAGACACTTCATTCCGTTTTTTCATTGACGTGCTTGGAGGCATTGGTTAGTTTTAGCATTATACCCTGTTTGTTTCATGTTTATTTTCAGCCAGTGTCATCCTCATTTTGTCTTCATATTATTATAAGGTCCATGTGCAAAGTAGCATCACTTAAAAGGAATAATGGCTTTATAGCCACTAAAAGGCTTCACCTTCAATGCCATTTAAGTTATGAAACGAGAAAATTTTCCCACAAGATTTTTAACAAATTTCGCACCTTACAACCAATTTTTTAAATTTGAATTCAGTGAAGAAAGTGAATGAATGCTTCTCAGGAGCATTTCAATTGAGAAATATACATTAACAAGAAGATTTATGACTCCATGGCCTATAACCTGTCATGACAAAGCACTCGATGGCCTATAACCTGTTGTGCATAACAAGATTAAAAAATAGTAGCTAGATATCTATATTATAAACTTTTAATCTGGTTAAAATGCAAATTAATAGCCTGCTTGGATTAGAGTGTGGATGATTGGATTAGGATAGTGTGGATGATTGGATTAGAGTGCAAAAATTCTTTATTTATTTGTCTCTTTCTTCCTGTTGCTGTTAAGATTTCGTTATGTTTGCAGTTTGTTTTCTTTTCTGATGTGTTCAAACACAACATCTTGCTCAATTCTATTTTGTTTTCGTGGATTTTTGAAACGAATCCTCTTGGCTTTTTTATTTTCTGAAGTCATTTTACATTGACATAATATCCTGCTTTACATACAAGATAATTTGGATTAGAGATAAATGATATTTGGTGACCTGGATAATATCTTGCTCTAATTTCGTGGATTTCACCCAAGTTAAATCATGCTGCATTTGCTTGGGTTCGAATCACCATTTAAGTCTGTTTGTTCCTCTAGTATTTCTGTTACAGGGGTTTTTGATAGCTTCAATTTCTTGGAATGCATGATTATTATCAAGTATATGTATGCTGTAATTTCCTGGGCATTTTGGTTATGAGTTGAAGTTGTTATGAAGTGATTTTGGGAGTTTTTGTCAAGTGTATGTATGCTGTAATTTCCTGGGCATTTTGGCTATGAATTGGAGTTGTTTTGAAGTGTTTTTGGGAGTGTATGTCGAATATAGGCATACTGAAATTTTTTGTTGTTCAGTATTTTTTGACTATCTGTATATATGCTACTCATATTTGTTGTTCAGTATTTTTTGACTTGTTTCTTATTTCTTAATTCAGAAAAAAGATTCTATTTAAATGGATAAGTCATGGATTACAATGCCACAAAATTCATCCGAGTATAAGCAAGGGGTTGAGGCATTTATTAAATTTGCTTTCGAACACAGTGCCGTTGATGGCAAAATAAAATGTCCTTGTTCTTTGTGTGGTTTTAGAAAACGGAGTATGGATGTCGTGTATGACCATTTAATTTGTAGACCATTTCCAAAAGGATACACTTCTTGGTTATACCATGGGGAGTCCGACATAGGACAAACTAGTAATGTGGCAAGTAGAAATGTGGCAAATGCGTCACCAGACATTGTGGTTGATGAAGATCCAATTCAGAACATGATTAATGATGCATTTGGAGTTGATAGGGATTGCGCAAATGATACAAATGAAGACATTGCCCAAGGTGAAGGAGTGACGCCAAATGTAAGTCAAGAAGGAAGTGAAGCAAGAGAATTTCATGAATTAGCTAGAGATGGAGAACAACCTTTTATATGAAGGGTGCTCAAAGTATTCTAAACTTGCTTTTATAGTGAAGCTGTATCATATCAAATGCCTTTGTGGGATGACTGATAAGGCTATGACAATGATTTTAGAACTACTACATGATGCATTTGAGCATGCGAAAATTCCTAGTTCATTCTATGAGGCAAAGAAAACTATATCCAAGCTTGGTTTGGATTGTGAAAAGATACATGCATGTCCAAACAACTGTATGTTGTATTGGGGTGAAGATGAATACAGGGAAGCATGCAAAGTATGTAACAAGTGCAGATGGAAATCAAGGACAAAAGATGGTGTGGTTGAGGCATCCAATGATGGAAATAGTAGGAAGAAGGTGCCTGCAAAAGTTCTTCGTTACTTTCCATTAAAACCGCGCTTGCAAAGATTATTTTTGTCTTCAAAGACTGCTGAGGATATGAGATGGCATGTTGTGGATAACAATAATGATGGCATGATGAGACATCCTAGGGATTCTAAAGCTTGGAAGACCTTTGACTCAACAAACATCTCATTTGCATCAGAACCGCGGAATGTGCGTCTTGCATTAGCTACTGATGGTTTTAATCCATTTGGCAATTTAAGTACAAGTTACAGCATTTGGCCAATTATTCTCATACCTTACAACACCCCTCCATGGGTGTGTATGAAACCGACGTCCTTTATCCTGTCAACGATAATTCCTGGTAAAAAAATGCCCGGCAATAATATAGATGTGTACATGCAGCCTTTAATCAAAAAGCTGAAGGAGTTGTGGCATGACGGTGTAGATGCTTATGATGCTTCAACTCGAGAGATGTTCAAATTGCACGCGGCTTTAATGTGGACGATTAGTGACTTTCCTGGGTTAGGAACGCTTTCTGGATGGAACACGTATACAGGACAAGCTTGCCCAACTTGTAACTTTGACTCTACTCCTTGTCGCCTGCCGCATAGTAAGAAATGGTGTTTCATGGGTCATCGTCGGTTTCTTGATCACAGACACAGATTTAGGTTGAATAGGATTCGGTTTAACGGAGAACAAGATATGCGCAATCCACCGAAAATGTTATCTGGTTCTGAAATTCTGGAACAAGTTAAGAATATCAATGTCACTTTTGGTCATACAGTCGAAATAAGTGGAAGGGGAAAAAGATCACGTGGTGGTGGGCGTACGTCGCAAGAAGGCACTCAACAATGGAAAAAGAAAAGCATCTTTTTTGAGCTTCCATATTGGGAGCATAATTTATTACGTCATAACCTTGATGTTATGCATATTGAGAAGAATGTGTGCGACAATATCATCTATACCTTGCTAAATGATGCAAAGTCAAAAGATCATATCTTTGCTCGGAGAGACCTTCAATCGATGGGCTTTAGGCATGACCTTTGGCCAGATGAAAATGGAAAGTATCCTTTAGCTATTTATACAATGACTAAACAAGGAAAGAAATCTTTTTTAACAACTTTAAAGAATATCATTGTGCCAGATGGTTATTCAACCAACTTTTCTAGGTGCATTGATGTGGACAATCTTCGGCTAAATGGGATGCTTAAAAGTCACGATTGCCATGTATTAATGGAGCAATTTCTACCATTAGCCATGCGAGTAGGATTGCCCACAGAGGTATCAGCTATTTTAAATGAGTTGTGCTCATTCTTTAGGCAATTATGTGGTAAAGTGTTGAGTATTTCAGATTTAGACAAAATGCAACATAATGTTGTGCTCACTTTATGCCACATGGAAATGTTATTTCCTCCTTCTTTCTTCACGGTTATGGTCCACTTAATTGTTCATCTTGTTGAAGAAGCTAAGCTTGGAGGTCCTGTACATTATCGATGGATGTATCCTATCGAGAGGTAATTTTTCTAATGCTTTAAATTATATAATGACTTGGACGATTATTAATAAAAATACTTGTTATAATTTAACAGGTACTTAGGATTATTAAAATCCTATGTACGTAATAGGGCACAACCAGAAGGCTCTATTGCAGAAGGATACCTAATGCAAGAGATCTTGACATTTTGTTCAAGGTATCTAGATAATATTGAGACAATATGGAATCGAGCTAGTCGTGTAGATGATGAACCTGCTGATATACAACCTAAAACACGAGAAGCTGAACTATTTCCGCAAGTAGGAAAACCCGTTGGGGGTTCTTCGTACTTCACTCTCACAGCCATTGAAAAGTTACAAGCTCATCGACATGTGTTAACCAATTGCCCTGCAGTTGATCGGTATCTCCAGTAAGTACTTCTAGAAATCGATTGCCGAAATTATTCTTATGTACGTCTATTAACTTAAATCAGATAGGAATTTAGAGAAGTTGTGCGGAGACAACTAAGGAATCGTGACGAGGAGTGTCACGAGATAGACAAGAAGGTTCATAAAGAGTTCGTTAGTTGGTTCTCTAATCATGTAAGCAAAAACTCACTCCATGCCACATGTATGTTGGTATTATTTATGCCCCTGACACTACAAAATTCTTATTTCAGATTTCTAAAGATCTGAACAATCTCACTGAACCGGATAAAGATGTTCTTTTTTATCTTGCTAGAGGTCCTATTGACAAGGCTAAACGGTTCACTGCATATAATGTTAACGGATTTAAATTTCGGACCTTGGCACGAGATGAAGCATTAAAAACTCAAAATAGTGGGGTTTTCGGTACATTCGGCATTAAAAGTTACTCAAGTAACAGTGATAGCCAAATGAGGTTTGGCGGGGTACCTTACTATGGGAAACTAGTAGATATTATTGAGCTTAGCTATACTGGCGTATTCACAGTTACTTTATTTAAATGTCAATGGGCTCATACCACCACTGCTAGAGGCATGAAGAAAGATAATTTAGGTTTTACCTCAATCAACTTTACGAGACTAATGCATACCGGCGAACGTGAAGATGATGAGCCGTATATCAAAGCATCTGAAGCAAATATGGTTTATTATGTAGATGATGAGAAAGAAAAGGGTTGGAGCATACCTATACATTTGAAGCCAAGAGACTTATATGACATGGGTGAAGAAGAAGAGATAATGGTGTCTAATGAGGTTTATCTATCACAAAACCTGGAACAAATTTTTCCCGATGATACAACATACATGCAACTAGCAAGAGCTGCTATGGATGATGATCCTCCAACTTCAACCATTAATGAAAATGTTGATGATTGTAATGACAATATGGTTATGTAATCCAATTCCTAGCTTTCTTATGTTGCATGTGGTGATTGTAATAACAGTTATAGTTCGTTGTAATTTAGAACCGTGTTGTGTTTTCATTTTCCTTTTATAGCAAATGCATCTGCTTCTCCCCTTTTTAAATCAAGGCTCACTTCAGAGTCGAAATGCTCCTATTTTGTTGAATTTTATGTACCATGATTTCGCCAACTTGAGGATTTTGAGGTCGGTGATTGAGATTTGTTGGCTGCAGCAATTTTCAAGATCTTTTTTGGGTGATTGTGTGGTTTGCTAATTATTGATTTCAGAAATTTTATTGTATGGCTTATGTTATGATCAATTTCTCATGTTAATTTGTTTTATGATGTTTTCTACAGAGTTAATTTGCTTTATGAAGTTTTCTAATGAGTTAAAATTACATGACTTTCATATTCACTTCTATTCTATTATGATGAAATATCTTGAAACTGAAAGCTCTCATCATCATATAGATAGATAGATAGATAACAGGTCACTAATCTCTATATAATAATATCTTAAATGACTTGTGAACTACACTCGGTAGTTGGAAATCAATTAATCGAGCTTTCCTAATTCTTTACCTTGATGCATGCGAGAAGAGTCTCCTATAGTCCTGCTCTAGCTACTTCAGATCAGCTGGAGTATATACTTTGAAATGCCAATGGACAAAAAGTTGATTTTATATTATGTTTCTTTCATTTATCTTGCATTATACATCTAAATACTACTCTTGTAGGAATGGCCAAGACAAGAAGGTTTACTCCAAGGAGTCAGCCACACCGCTCAAATTCAAGATAATGCTCCAAACATGAGTCAAAGTGCACCCGATGGGCCACCACAGAGTGAGCCTATAGGTCATATTGACCCATCCATTAATATTGAGGTCCAAAATTCCCAAGAAAATCATGTTGAAAACCAAAACAGCCATGAAACTCAATCTGGAGATGAAAATCCTCTACCTACTTACAAGAGAAAGTCTAGTAAATGTTGGACAGTTAATATCGTTGGTATGCAAGTTACTTCTCAATAGTTTGGATTGATTAATAGTTTCTAATGAGTTACATATATTTGAAGACACTAATTATTTCTTTTACTTTATATTTAGATGATGGAGTACCTAAAGAAGCACGTCTACGAGTTCAAGACTTGTATTCATTTCCTAGTCAGAAGAAGGTGCTCGTAGAATGGAACAAAGAGGGTCAACCAATTGGAGAGGCTGGTGGTCTTTTGGGGGGTTTCTTAGGATCTATTGGAGCTGATTATGATATTTTCCCCATTGGTTACCGTAGGTGGCCAAAGGTTCCATCAGAGATCAAGGATAAAGTATGGGCTAAGACTATAAAGGTATGATTTATAATTATATATCTCAAGATGGTGTCTTGAAATATATATTTCTAATTGTGTTAAATTTTGTTGGACACAACCTCGTTTATGCCTTTTATTAGATGGTGTTGTCAGTAGCCCATCATAGAGTTGATTTTACAAAGCATTCTCAGTTTGCAGCCTCACTCCTGAATAAAGTGTTAACACTTACAAATCATGGAGGTCATCCTCCACATAATACCATTCTGTCTGTGCAATTTTCAGAGATATGTTATACATGCATTAGTTGTAGCTAGCTATAACCTGCTTCTGTTTCTAACAACAGAAACCGTTTGTTGTCTATAGTTACGTTATGTAAATGCAGTCCTGGTCTAAAAATGAGTAATATGATCCTACTAATCTCAGTGTTCATAAAAATATGAAGATCCTTGAACTTTCTTCAGTAGTGAGCTATTGATAATCTTGATCGGTTATTTAACTTGGGCTACTGACAACACCATCTAATAAAAGGCATAAACAGGGTTGTGTCCAACAAAATTTAACACAATTAGAAATATATGAAAGACTATAAGGGTTGTGTCCCATTGATCTCGTTTAGTAAAACCTGAATTTGGAATTTGTCTATTGAAGAAAATATTTCAAGTTGATGAACATCGCAAAAAGTACATAGTAGAAAACATGGGGAAAAAATGGAAGGACACTCGTGTGCGGTTGTTTGCTGAATTTTATAATGAGACTCTTAGCTGGGAAGAAAATCTTGAGTCACGCCCGGATGGCATGGATAGAGATCAATGGGCGACTTTTTGGAATATCGATTGGAAGAAAAAACTATGGTAAGTTGTTCTGTGTTGTAAATGTTTTAATGAAACTTATTGGTTACTAATTTTGTTTTTTTATAATGCAGGATATTTCTGAAAAAAATAGAGCAAACAGAGATAAACAAACAATTCCTCACACGTTGGGGTCAAAAACAATTGCTAGAAAGAGACATGAATTGGTATTGTGTATTTATTCTTTTAATGTTTTTCAATTCTAAATTCTAAACTCATTATTTATTGATATTACTAATTGATATAAAATGACAGGAAATTCAAACTGGTCGAAATTTTAGCAGAGCAGAGATGTATTCTATTGCGCATACTAAAAAAGATGGAACTTTTGTCAATGATGAGGCTAAACAGAAAAGCGTGAGTAAAATTCTTTTATTTATGAGTTTATATTTCGATTGAATATTACACGGATGGTATTTAAGATTTGTGTACTTAATTATATTTTGGTTAATTTGCATGTAGGATTTACTAGACGTAGTGGATGAGATGTCTTCTGGAGATGATGTTTATACTCAAGTATTTGGAAAGGAGCACCCTGGACGTGTTCGAGGCATGGGATTTGGTGTTTTGCCCTCTCAATACTTATCACCTAGTTCTCGTAACGGGAGCTCATCATCTGGTGGTATCACATCTCCTGAATATGATAGGCTGAAATTGGAGTTAGATGCCGCTCATGCACAAGTTCAAGCTTTACAGGGAGAAGTAGCAAAAATGCGAACTTTAGAGGAACAAGTGGCTTTTCTTATGCAAAACTTTGGTGGTTAAGTGCCAGCTAGATTTAACCAGGTAAAAAGAAAAAGAACCACCTTTGAATCTGTCAAATCTTGCTTTTGTAGTTGCCTTGCCTGTTATTCTTCCACTTGTTATTTAATTGTTTCATCTAATGAGTTATAACATCTAAAGTTTGTATTGAACATAAAAAAAAAAAATTAACACGAATTAGTTAAAAATGTGTTGACTTTGATTTCATCTCTATACACCATAGGTTCCAGAACTGCATTAAACCAGTATGTGCCCTTCCACCCCTGATTGTGAATTGAATAGAACATATATGTTTTTGTGTTCCTTTTGTGTTGTATCATGTGATGCAGGTTTTGGAAATTGCGTTGGTTGGTAGCATCGTTTGTTGCTAGATAACGAGTGTAGATTCAGTTTTGGGCTAATTTAATTCTACTTCACTACTATTTTTATTGTTTAATTCCAGGTTACGGATTTAGGCTCACCTGTAGAAGCAAGACCTTCTTCCACTGCTAGTCATGCACCTCAAACTCATGGACCATCAATTGCAGAAGTGGGACCTTCTTCCACTCCTAGTCAGGCACCTAAAACTCGTGGAGCATCATCCATTAGTCGTGCACCCCAAACTCGCGGATCATCATCTCGTGCTTAGTTCTTATTTTAAGATGTTATAAGCTAGTACTTTTTTTTGAGGGATTATAAACCAGTACTTTTGAGAAACTCTTTATATTTGGGACAACTGTACTTGATCATGAATTTGCACTTCATTTGGATGATGATTATGTTATTTTACTTTATAAGTATGAAAGTACTATTTTATTATAGTTTTTGTTTTTATATTTTTATATTATATGTTTACATAGTTTTGTTAGTTATTTCCACAAAAAATGAGTTGTAAATAATTATAATAATTTCTTATTAATTTTAAAATTGTCGGTATTATAAATTTCGAAATTAAAAAATATAGCAAAATAAAAAGCAAAAATACAGCCCAAAGAAAAAAAAATCAAATTGCGGCGGTTGAAACCGCCGTTAAATGCTGTGTAGCATCCAACCCTGACTGACCATTGTGGCGGTTCGAAACCGCCGCTAAAAGACTGAGAACCGCCGCAAAAATTACCTACAACCGCCGCAGTTTGCCATGTGGGGAAATCCTGGTCGCAGCCTTTGCGGCGAAGCAAACCGCCGCATGAACCGCCGCTAATGGCAACCGCCACAAACCGCCGCAAAGACATCTCCGGCGGTTATTCCAATGGTTGCTCAGAATCACGCCAGCGATTTACCTCATGGCGATGGTAATCGCGATTTTAATGAGAACCGCCAGGTCAATTATGGCGGTTAAAACCGCCGCAGATTGCTAATTTCAACTGCCGCAGTTTGCTGTTTTCCTTGTAGTGTAATATGGTACGCACAAACTAAGAACTAGAAAGAGGAATGGCGCCATAGGATTACTGATCTTATTTTCAAGAATATGTAAAACTTGTGCATGTACACACACATATATTACAAAGTGAAAGATATGAGAAACTAATCTTAGCAATTCGATTTTACGTGCACGGTCAAGATTAATTTTACTTATATCTAATATTGATATGTATAGTTTTATATATTACTTTAAAATTTTATTTTATAAAGAAACACATATCTGTATATTTAATTTTTTTATGTAAATTTGTTTCAAAAAAAAATTTATGTAAATTTATAAAATAAGAATTTTAAACATATTTGAAAAGAAAATTTGAACAGACTTGTTTTTAGTTTTATGTAAGAACAAAAATATATTTGTATGCATCTTTTTTTGATAAATTTTCTTTTGAAATATCTTTAAAATGTATAATCTATAACTTTTTATAAAACACCGAGCTTAAATAGATAAATGAAAATATTAATTTTGAAGATATTCGTATTCATTTTAAAGATATTTGTAAATCTTTTGTAATAAAGATTTGCAATATTGAAGAAGTTAATTAAGACAAGATTAATTTAGAAACAAATTAGTGTGGATACGACATGGAAAAAATAAGTCAAAGATAATTTAATAATATCATCAAAGGAGTCTAGAAAATTAAAATGAATGTACATATGATTTTTAAAAAATCAGAGAAGAAATAAAATAACAATAACTAACTATTGTATCCATGCGCGAGTTATAGTTTTATACATTATTTTTAAATTTTATTTTATAAAGAATACATGTCTGTATATTCAAAATTTTTTATAAAAATTTATAAAATAAGAATTTTAAATATATTTGAAAAGAAAATTTGAACGGTCTTGTTTTTAGTTCTCTATATAAGATCATAAATATATCTGTATGCATTTTTTATTGAGAAATTTTATTTTGAAATATCTTTAAAATGTAAATTTTATATTTTTTTTATAAAACGTCGAACTTAAATGGTTAAATGACAATATTAATTTTAAAGATATTTGTATTCGTTTTAAAGATATTTGTAAATCTGTTACAATAAAGATTTGTAATATTGAAAGAAGTTAATTAAGGAAAATTTAATCTCTATCTCTATTCTCCAAATGGTATCCTCTAAGACAATTAGCAATTAATTATTGTCTATGCGTTATGAAATTCAAGTAAATATCGATGATGTGTTAAAAAAGGAGTGACATGGAAAAATGATTTAGCAATGAAATGTACAATATTCAAACCAATAATTCTGAAAATAAAAAATTATTTATTAATTAAACATGAAATTAATTTCTGATTATATAAATGAATACAAACAAATTTATTCCCGTTTTCTACCAAACAAAAAAAGAATACAAACAAACTTTAAATGGAAAGCTATTAATTATGGCACGTCTAATTTAGGAAATGTGGTCAACGATATTATTTTTTCATTCCTAAAATATTAACCTGCTTAATAGAGATTAAAATGTGAATAATAAATTTAAAAACAATTGTGCCATGGTCAGATTTCAATAATTTTTTTAGTGAAACAAAATTACATATGTTTTCTGAAACGTATTTTTTTCTCTTTTTTTATGGTTAAACGTATTGAATACAACAATTTTTAATGGGAACATGTTACATGGTCAAACGTATTAGTGGGTTGGCCATGATTTTGATAGAAAATAAATATGTTTATAATATTAGCTTTAGCCAATCTTAATGATTTCTTTTTCTTGCAAAAGATAATATTTTGGCATTTACAGTCATTTTATCAACTAGTAGTACTAAATATTAACGTATTTCAAAAATTATTGGTGACGGCAAAAAAACATGGTCAAACGTAATAATGTTTACGTTTAAAAACCGTGTAGAATTTTTCAGAACACAAATGATATGGTCTTAATTATTTAGCCAATGAGGATTCCGGAAAGTACTCAGATTGTTACCATTCATGTTTAGAGAATAAATATTTAAAAAAATTATGTGCATAATTTCTTTATATAGAATAATAGAATATGAATTTAATAATGAAATTTTACCTAATAAATTATGAATAATTCTGAAATAGGGTTTCTTCCAAATGAAAAACATTGACCTACCAAATGTCTATGCATTTGGATCTCTATAAACAGTGGATCAGAAACACCAAGTTCATTTTGCGAATCGATTTCTGAACGTTAGTGTTTTTGGTATTCTTTTATATTCTTTTATATCTGTACCAAATTTTCCTTCAACGAAAATCAACCCTTACCATGATTAAATTCCTCACATCGTCTCTTTAATTGATCGGAAGTGGAATTTAGTAGTTAGGGTTTTTGGTATGAGTTTTCAAACATAAGTAATCCTATTATAGTTGTGACGTTTTTGAAATACAATGTTGTTAAAGGTTAGTTTTGTATTAACTTTTTTTTTTGTTTTGGCAAAAGCAAAGGGAATTTTTTATTGATGATGATGGATCAAGGCTCAAGACAAGCCAAATCCAAGATAATTACAAAGAACCCCATCTATAACCGTGCAATATGGCCCAAAAGAAATGGCAAAAAGCACCAGTACAATGTGAATCTCATGAAAAAGGAATTTTGCTAATACACAAGAACTAGGCATGACTTGCACACGGTTGTTGCAGAGGAATACATATCAGTAAACACAACTACTGCATAAGGATATGTAATTGAAGCTAGTAGAGGTTACTAAATAACCCATGAACTTTATGATGAAATCTCCAACAGATGCTATCCACTAATATAACCATCCTCCAATTTCCTTAATTATAAATGATGCCACTGAGACATCAACATGTCCAAATGAATAACCAGCATCCACAAGTCCACCGAATAATTCCAACACTTTGATTCCATTCTTAACCACACTCCACAATATCTTGAGCATTTACTCGTCTGGTCTAAAAGGTTCCCACACACAGATCCATTCAATTTCATTTTCAACTTCCCTGTACGTGATTATGACAGTTATTGCCATTGCCTTCTATCCCACGCCTTTTTGGACTTGAAGCAATATGCAGGATTTTGGATCCACTGTGTAACTGAATAGCTGAAACCCTTCACTCCTGCATGCAACCAATTCCACAATCTGTTCCAGCTCCATTTGCTTTCCTTGAAATACCACCTTATTTCTTGTTTTCCATAGAGTCCAGACGCAAGCAAACCATATCACCATGAATCTGTTTTTTATTTCCTTCCCCCCTTGCACCAGACCTCCAAACTGCTCAAGATGCATTCTTCCTTCGCATTGCAATTTAAAGCAGCATCCGAACTCACTTCAGCGTCTTACTATCAGCAAGCGTCCAGCAGTGTGACTTCTTGACACGTGGAACACTCAATTGCTACGAGCGTCCGTCCTCTGTTCTGAGCGAGCGTCTGATCTCTTTAATGAAGCACGTGGTGATCACGTTTTTGCTCTTAGCCTCAGACTGTTCTGGAACGGAATTCGAATTTGATTTTGTGCGCTCATTTTGATGTACGTGGAAGCAAAAATGACACCTTTAGTATAAGACAAAAACCGTACAAGGCAACTGCAAATAGCAGATAGTACGAAAACGGTAATGTGTACTATTCTGATATTCTTTGGAAAGGAAGAAAATGACTACATTTCAAATTACCTCACTCAATGGAAAGGAGATATTTTTACTGCAACGGTAATACCCTTGAAAACTCCTATAAATACCCCAAGGTATTCATTGAAGAAAAGTTGGACAAACTGTGAAGAAACTTCATTCTGAAAGCAATATTACTCAAGTGAACAATCAAGTTTCGTGCCAAGTTTCTGGTCCATATAGAACTGAACTCAACGTCTTATACTTTCTTTTAGAAAGCTATTATGTTTTGAGCTTAATCTTTTCATCCTCTCTGTGAGAGTTATTTTGATTGTAATCAAAAGCATAATCTTTTTTGTAAACTGTATTTGGCCTAGTTAAGGCTCTGTTCCTCAAAGGCTCGATCAGATCGAGTCGTTTGAGAAGTTGAGAGTATTGTCAAGTTTGTGATGTAAGAATACTCTTGAGGAAATTGTAATCACCGATTATAGTGGAAAATCCTTCAGAACGGCGGACTAGACGTAGCTACCAGTTGGTGGTGAACTAGTATAAATCTCTCGAGTTTCATCCTTTATCGCTTTACATTATTTATCTTTACCTTGCTCAAGAAACAAGTTTTTGTAAACTGCTTAAATTTACTCATCCTGGTCTGTTTAATTCTCTCTCAGATCCGATATACAAAACAATTTTGAACAACTTGTGTTAAAGTTTTTACGTATAGTTTGCGAAAAGTTTTTAACACAATTCAACCCCCCTTCTTGTGTTCACGTTCAAATAGTTGACCCCCAACCCTAGTATCATGTCAAAAGGCAGTGGAGACTCCATTCCTACCCTCAGAAATCCAATCATTCCCCTCACCCCCTGCACCCCAATCAATGAAATATCCTTCCACCAAACCGATGTAGAGGACTAGAGCGAAGACCATCCCAAAGAGACTGAAGAAGAAATAGTCGGGCCATACTTTGCTATCAGCAAATCCCGCCATAAAGCATCCCCCTCCACCAATAATCTCCACCTCCACTTACCCAGCAGACTTAGGTTCACCAACCGGAGATCTCGCATACCTAAACCCCTCCACACTTAGGCTTACAAACATCAGACCACTTCACCCATGAAATCCTCCTGACACCTGATGCCCCCCCCAAAGGAAGTCCCTTTGAATCTGAACCACTTGCTTCTACACTTTAACCGACATCTTCTTATAGGAAAGGAAGCAGATAGTAATGCTACTCAACATAGAGTTGATAAGAACGATTCTACCACCAAGACTGACCCATCTGTGTCTCCAAACCCCATGCCTCCCCCTAAGAACCTCCAATAACGGACTCCAAGTGTTATCCCTAAGAGGGTTAGCCCCAACCGGTAGGTCGGGATATCTAAATGGTACGGCCCCAACATTACAGTTCAGAAAACCCACAACCATGGTAATAAAAGCAGCGTCCACATTAACACCCACCAAGCTACTCTTAGCAAAATTAACCTTTAAACCAGATGCAAGCTCAAAGCACCTAAGAATTTCCTTCATGATCCAAAGATTATTCACTGATGCCTCCCCATTGAAGAGGGTATCATCTGCGTACTGAAGATGAGAAACAGACAACTGTGAATTCCCAACTCTGAATCCACTAAAGCGCTAAAGCGAAACCACCTGCCTCATAAGCCCACTTAGACCCTCAACCACCAAAAGGAATAAGAATGGAGCAAGGGGGTCCCCCTGCTTTAACCCCCTTTTGATATGGATCTCCTCCATGGGCTTCCATTTACTAACACTGAGAGATTCCCAGAAAAAATACAAGCACGAATCCAAGATCTCCACCTATCATCAAATCCAAACCGCCTCATCATGTAGTCTAAGAAGCCCCAATTGACAGTATCATATGCCTTTTCAAAGTCCACCTTAAAGATCAGACATTCCCACCCTGACTTCTTAGCTAAATCCACCACCTCATTAACCACCAAAACCCCATCCACCAGCTGCCTCCCCTTAATAACTAAAAGGTTATGTATTACATAAGTCAAGTCATGTAAACCTGGTAGTTAATCAAATAAAAAAAAATGAGTCCTTAAGACATTCATGCGTGTATTACATATTTCTTGATAAGAAATTTTTAGCTTTAATAAGAAATCATAATTGATAAGTATTTTATTAGCAAATCACAACTCTTAAAATGAAATCTTAATTGATATTATTTGTTATTATTTGTTAATAACACAAAAATATGTATTATCATGATTACGACTCAACAAACTTAATTATTACATCAAATAAAAATACATATTATATAAAAAAAATTTAATACAAAATAAAAATGATATCCATCCAATCCAATCCATCCAATCCAATTTTCAATTGAGGAAAACAAAGGGCTGTTGAATTCCCAATTTTACCCATTCCTAAAAATTTGACACGTCATTAATATTGAGGCTACAAATGTCATTTTATGTACTAATTCAAAAATTAAAAACCTTAATTATACTCCTCTCTCCCTCCAGTCTCGACCTGCCTCCATTAAGAAGAGGAGATCTCTCTTTCTCACGATCTCCTTCATTCTCCCTCCACCCACTTCCTCCTCCTCCTCCTCCTTTCTCAGACCTCTCGATCTCAATCTCCTCCTTCTCCTCCTTTCACACGATCTCCCTGCTTCTCTAACCACATCCACTTCCTTCTTCCCTGAGCTCCACCGCACCAAATACCTCGGAGAGAAACGAGGCAACCTGAGAGAAACGAAGAAACGAGAAATACACGTGACATCTTTTACGGCAACAACAATGGTGATCGGTGGTATCCACAAGACTGTTCTTCTATTCTAATCTTCTTCTTTCAAGTTTTTTTTTGAGCGACTTACTTTGATTTTTTAAGATTTTCAGACCCTAAAAGGGTTTATTTACATATGGGATTTTTTAAGATGATTTCTTTGGGTCATTCTCTAGCATTTGATCTATTCCTGTTGCATCTTCCTTTCTGATATGCTCCATTTTCTTCCTTTTTTTTTGCGATTTTGGTCTGGGAGTAGGTTTTTTTTGTCCCATTTGATGTTGCTTCTTCAATGCTTCACTTCTTCCATCATTTGATAAGCTGTGTGTTTGTGTGAAATGCTCTTTTGAAACTGAGTTTTTAGCAGGATCAAGAACGTGCTTATTTTGATTCTGCTGATTGGGCTCTTGGGAAGGTATTTTCTAGTCTCAGAAGCATCTCTGTGTTTATGATTATGATATTAGAAATTTTAGTTTGACCTTTAATACCTTTTATTTGGATGCCTGATATCTATGGCTTTTCTCTATGATTATTCAAATAGCAAGGAGCATAAAAGCCTGAAGGACCACTTGAAGCACTCCTTGCAAAGTTCCAGGTAAAATTATGTTGTCACTACTGCAAAAAAGGGATTTAACGCTGGTTAAAACTACCCTTTAACATCGGTTTTTTGCCGATGTAAATACTACTGGTGCAGTAAGTAGGACTTTTCACACCGGTTTTTTTACCGGTGTTAAAAGTAGGTTAATTACACCGGTTATTAACATATCTGTGGGTCTCCTATGATGTAAAATAGACACTGATTTTTATTGATAACCGGTGTTAAATGTCGCACATACCACACCGGTTATCAGTGATAATCGGTGTAAAATAGCGTACTTTTTTTATGCAGTACGTTCTATTTTTCAATCCTTTCCTAGCCTGTCCAATATGGTACCAGAATTCAGAAACAGCAGCATTACAGGAAATAGGCAAAACCACAGAATTTACAAATATTCCCAACTCTCATATCCCAACCCACTCAACACAAGACACCATATTTCAATAAAATATACACAAAATTCACAGAATATTTCAACAAAATTAACAAACTTAAATAAATTATAAACACTATACACTACAAGAATATTTGTGTGTACCTGCGAAAATTACCGTAGGTTTTTTTGTGGTAGGTAAAGATTAAAATTAACGTGGGTCTAAGCCCTAGGAAATGTAAAATTTGAATTTCGTGACTTATTTTCGTAGGACATAGCCCACGATACTGGATGGAGAATTTTTCGGCGGCTTTTCCCACGCAAATGCGAAACCAGCCCATGGTTTTGAAATGATCTGACATGTTGACTGCTTTACGTGGGTCGTCTCCCACGATACCAACCAGCTGGAATTAACGTGGGTTCATGCCCACGAAACGGCTGACACGGCGCAGGCTTCGCCTACATTGCCTCGGCCTCGTTCGTTGTTCCCTCACGACGACGCACAAGTTCGCCTTCGTCCCTCTTCTTTCATTTTCACTCTTTCACTTTCAGTTTCATCCGAAAATCCCCACCTCTTCATTCCTAGATCCACCTCTCGCACAGCACGTCGTAATCCATTTTCTGTCCCACTCTTCCCCATTTCAATCTTAACAGTAAGTTGTTTATTTATCTCTATTTTGGAAAAAAAAATTATCTGCTCTCATCTATATTTCATTTTTTTGTTAGTAAATCCAGAATCACCCCATCGGACTCACCATCACCGAACTCACCATCACCGTCTCACTTACTCAAAGGTTAATATTATTTAATTTTTTTAACAGAATATTTATTTTTTATTTATTTAGTAATTAATTAATTATATAAATATATTTATTGACCGTTAGTATTTTTTTTGATGAAATCTGAATATTTGTTTTGCTATTAATATGTATAATATTCTGAAATTGTGTGAATAAAAAATTGTTCCTACTAGAAATTAGTTTATTGACCGTTAGTATTTTTTTATGAAATCTGAATATTTGTTTTGCTATTAATATGTATAATATGCTGAAATTGTGTGAATAAAAAATTGTTCCTACTAGAAATTAGTTTATTAATCGTTAGTATTTTTTTTAATGAAATCTGAATATTTGTTTGTATTAATATGTATAATATGCTGAAATTGTGTGAATAAAAAATTGTTCCTACTAGAAATTAGTTTATTGACCGTTAGTATTTTTTTGATGAAATCTGAATTTTTTTTTTGCTATTAATATGTATAATATTCTGAATCTGAAATTGTGTGAATAAAAAATTGTTCCTACTAGAAATTAGTTTATTGACCGTTAGTATTTTTTTTTTATAAAATCTGAATATTTGTTTTGCTATTAATATGTATAATATTCTGAAATTGTGTGAATAAAAAATTGTTCATACTAGAAATTAGTTTATTGGCAGTTAGTATTTTTTGATGAAATCCGAATATTTGTTTTGCTATTAATATGTATAATATTCTGGAATTCTGTGAGTAAAAAATTGTTCCTACTAAAAATTAGTTTATTGACCGTTAGTATTTTTTTTTGATGAAATCTGAATATTTGTTTTGTTATTAATATGTATAATATGCTGAAATTGTGTGAATAAAAAATTGTTCCTACTAGAAATTAGTTTATTGACCGTTAGTATTTTTTTAATGAAATCTGAATATTTGTTTTGCTATTAATATGTATAATTTTCTAAAATTGTGTGAATAAAAAATTGTTCCTACTAGAAATTAGTTTATTGACCGATAGTATTTTTTTTTATGAAATCTGAATATTTGTTTGGTATTAATATGTATAATATACTGAAATTATGTGAATAAAAAATTGTTCCTACTAGAAATTAGTTTATTGACCGTTAGTATTTTTTTGTCAATAAATATGTATATTATATTTTTGTTAATATATAATATGCAGCAAATGGACCGAAATTGGATGTATGATAGGACTTATTCTAGTAGAAGGGGTTTGAAAAAAGCTTTTACATTGAGAAGTGGTGATCTTATCAAGACGCAGCAAGACATTCCACTGATTATATGTAAGTTGGAGAGGGTATTTCCCCTGGTTTCTTTGATTCTATGGAGCATCTCCCAGTGCATCTTGCATACGAGGCTCTTCTTGGTAGACCTGTTCAGTATAGATGGATGTATCCATTTGAAAGGTATATATAACATACTTCCTTAATTAAATTTTAAATTTATGCATCCATTTTAGTCGAAGTTACCTCATCAATTAACCTTTTGTATAGGTTCATGGGTGATTCAAAACGATCGGTTAAAAATAAGGCTAGGGTTGAAGGATCAATCTGTGCATCTTACTTACACCGCGAGACAACCCATTTTTGTTCTTGTTATTTCAACAACACCTACTCCTCTAATTGAACACCTGAGGAACTTATCTGATGGTCCTTGTAAATACGTTAAAGAATTTCACACATTTTTTGTGAACGGGTACAAATTTCACACCTAGGAATGGACGGAGGGCAAAGAAACTATAAATAATGGTGTTTATGTCAACGTAAATGCAGTGATTGAAGTTGAACAAATTAGTCGCCTAAGTGATGGCTTGCCAAACACTGGTGAAGAAGTGGATGGAGAAGAAATACTAGAAATGGCAAATGAAGAACGAGTCGGGGGGGATGAGATTGAATCCGAAGGAGATTTCGACGAAGAATGGGACGAATAGCTAATAGCATGTATATTATATATTAGTATTAAGAATGTTTTTTTCCATGGGTTTTGGCCTGGTCCCCCCATGTATTTCAATATTCTTAATTAATAATATAATTTTATTATTTAATATCTTTTTTTATAGGTTTCTTCCATCTAAGCCGGCTTCTAAAGCAATCACAGCTGTAATTAAAGAGAAATATAATAGACCTTCGACCACTTGGGGACAGATTAAAAAAAATGAAGCTGACAACTCTATGATGTTGAGAGCTTTTAATGTAAGTGGTGATTAATATCATGCATATGTTATATATTTTGGTTGATTATTTAATTTTTATTAACCTCGATCCGATGTTAATATAGGAAAAATGTATGTGGCTTCCTGAGAACAGGAAGGAGATAGAAAAAATATTTCACCATAGAGCTGCACGTCGCTTGTCTGATATGCTTAGGGAGGTTAAGCAATTTTATCTTGAAATACTGCAGCAGGGTGCCAGGCCACCTCCACAGCCATATCCATAGGCACAACCATATCTACAGGCACAACCACCTCTACAACCACAATCACAGGCACAATCACCTCCACAGTACGGCTTCATCCCACCTGTGCCACAACCTCAACATTCACTGAACCAGCAACTGCCACAGATGCAGTACGGATTTTGTCCACTATCATCTGTACTGTCACAGCCTTTTCATGCAGTACCAGCAGCACCAGTAGCACCAGCAATACCACCACCAGATGCACAACAAGGTTACGTGTCGGATGCACCTATATAGCAGGCGCCAGCATAGGCAGAGGGCACCACCGTTTCAGACGAAGCGGCCAATGATTTCACTGTAGGCATGATGGAGGGTTTTAACTACCAGTTCCCTCGTGGTGGCAACGATGGCAACGATTATAATGGTTATTAATTACGGCGGTGCTTGACCTGGTGTTTAGGCTTTGTGGATTTATTATATTTGTGTGGTACTTATTTGTGGATTTTTACATGTCTCCAACGAATATTTGTGGGTTTATTATATTTGTGTGGTACTTATTTTTATGTCTCCAATGTTAGTGTTTTATTAATTTTTTTTAATTGTCACGTAATTTATGTATCACTATTAATAAGTTTTTGAGTGTTTAAAAGTTCTCGGGACAATCAAAGATGAAAAAAATTAAATTAAATTAATAATATTTTTGTATAAAATAAAAAATAATAAAAATACATTCTTAAAAAAACTAAAACAAACCTTTTTTTTCCTTAAAAAAAGGAAGGCAAAAAATAACAAAATATAGTGAAAAATAATTGAGCATAGAGAAAAAATTAAGAAAAATTAAGAAAAATAATTAATAAAGGATAAGGAGGTGTATTTTTCTTTATTCAAAATTACTACCCAACCACTAGCTAACTATATTAATAATATTAAATATAAAAAGTAAACAAAAATATAATAATAATAATAATAGTATTGGTCTTAAAATAAAAAAAGAAGGCCACAAAGAGAAGCCAAAAAAAAGAGTAAAAAATAAGAGCAAAGAATAAAAATAATACTAATAATAAAGGACAAGAGGGAGGCGCATATCAAAACTGGGTGGTGCTAATAGCAGCCCAGCCCAGCTACAGCCATCCCAGCCCAGCCCCTTTGGCCCACGAGCTCGCCTAACCCTAATTTAAACCTAAAAATCACACACACACACACACCCCTCATTCTCTACTTCTCTCCCCTACCGCCGCACACACACATAGATCTCTCTCTCTCTCATCCGTCCCACCCCACCATTCTCTCATCTCCTCCATTTTTTGCTTCACCCTTCCTCAACCCCTAAACAGCCACGGCGTCTGCCTTCCATAAACCCGTAGAATCCCTAGTGGGTCGCGAAGATGGAGACCACGGTGGGTCTTGACATGGTCATTGAAACGAGGGTGGAAGCTCGAAGCCATCGAACGCGGGTTCCTCGCGGTGGAAAGAAGAGGGTTCAGAACGTCATGGCCATGGCTTCGAGGAGAAGCAGAGCTGCAAAGAACGTTCCAGAAAGCTTCAGAGGCTGTGCTTTTCAAGGTCTTCAATGAAGGAGGGCAGCAGTGAGAGAGATGAAGAAGAGCGCTGCAGATTCTGACCTAATCGCTTCAAACCCTAATCGAGAGTTCCCCCAATCGTACAGGTACACTCTTCTTCTTTTGTTTCCTCTGTTTCCTCATCCCTGTAGCCCTAAATCCCTTCCCTTCCGTGGTTTCTTCTTTTTCTATTGTGCTCTAATTCTGTTTTTTTTCCATCCAAATTTTAGGAGGGTTTGAAACTCGGCCAGAGAGGAGAAGGAACCGGGGAGAAGAAGCAAAAGGAACACAACCTGAGGAAGGAACGAAGACGGGATCAATTAGGGTTTTTCTCTGTATTTTCTTCTTCTCTTCTCTTTTTTCAGTTTAGGGTTTTTCTTTTTCTTTTTTGTCGCCCCGATAATTTAAATTTCTGGGTTGGTATAATTTGCATTTGGATTTCTGGATTACTGTTCTGGGCTGCCATTAATCTGTACTAGGTTGATTTTCTGGTGTTTTGGGGTTTCTCAGAAGAACCCTAATTTATTTCTGCATTCTGTTTCTCTGCAATTTAGGAAATTGTATGACCATTTGTGCAATTAATTAAAAGGCCTTCTTTGCAAAATTGAGATTGATTTTGTCTGCAAAAACTGGACTTATTTTCTGCTTAAGTTGTACCATTTTTCAATTTCGTCCACTTTGCAAATAAAAAAATTACGCTGAAAACTGAGAGGACCCCTTTGCAATTTCAATAAGGACCAGTTTGCAATTTTATAAACTATAATTATATTTAATCAGCAAAAAGCTAATTAAATTTAATTATTTTTTTAATTTTATGTACGTGCAGTTTCGTTGGTTTTAAGCCCTCGGTATGCGAAATACTGACCGTGGGCCTACCTACGCACGGTAATTATCGTGGGTTTGAGGCCCACAGTAAGTATCGGCGGTAATTTCAAAAAAACACATGGTAAACCTTACCTACCAGCGAGTATCCTACCACCACTTGGCGCTCGGTTGGCCTACGGTAAATTCATATTTAGCGACGGCTTTTGTGCGTTACTGAGGGCTTTTGGCCCACGGTATACCCTTATTTTCTTGTAGTGATATACAAACTTAAATATACAATACACTTCTTATTGACACCAAATGCATGTGCCTAGCTATATGTACAATTGCTTGTTGGCATCAAAATTATCACTAAGTGCATATTATAAGTCAAAATTTTAAATTCCACCTTCTCTCTCTTGCAGCATGCAACTTCATCTTTTAATTTTCTCTTCGCATGCAACTGTAGATATGAATATGAATATTATTAGAATACATTATTAGCATGCATATATATGTAAATGGTATTTAAATAATATACACATTATACATATTCGGGGTAGACAATTAAAGTACTTACTTGAGGAATCACCCATATCTAATAGGCTTCGATCTTCTTCTTACGGCCTTTTAAAAGGTAATTAATATCCCTCCATAGCTCTGAAAATTAAATGAATTTATATCAAATTAATGCAATAGATTGAAAAAGACAAATCATTGTGAATATATATGTTAATTACCTCTCAATTGGCCCAAATACATAGGTCTTGTTCATTTCTGATTGTCCTCCATAATCCCTTCATGATGATCATCACGAGTGGCATATACGTCGTCCACTTCACTGTCATCTGTGAAAGAAGGTCTTTGAGTTGTGAAAGAAGGAGTCTCGTAAATATCTAGGGTTGGATCTTGAGTTTCATCAATTTGATGCGTGCTTCTTCTTTGGAGGACTATGGATAAACTTCTGCTAGATGGATCTGTGACATAAAATACTTGTTTTGCATGTTCAGCCATGATGAAAGGCTCGTCACTATAACCTATCTTGTCAAGGTCCACCAATGAAAACCCTAATTCATCGGTTTGTACACTACTACTGTTAACTCACTTACATTTAAAAACAGGAACTCTAAATTTACAATAGCCAAGCTCCCAAATATCATCAATGATCCCAAAGTAAGCTATGGATGTCAGAACGGGGTTTTTATCCTTTGAACTGGAGAAATACATGGCAGAAGCCATGATCATAACCCCACTGTTTTGCACGGTACTCTTGTCATCTTGTGACTTTGTGTAAAAGGAGAATTTATTTATATCATACCAACTCCAACGTAAGACATTAAAGCTAGGTCCATGTGCTAGCCATTTTATGATATCAGAAGCAATATCATCATCCATAATCTGTGTTTTAAACCAGCTTAGGAATGTCTTGTTATGCTCTTTCAACACCCATTTTTCGTTCATGCGAGGGTGTTTAGACTTGACAACGGTTTTGTGAGTAGACAAGTATGGCTCAACCTCTTCAATGTTATTCAATATATACAAATGTGCCTGAAGCACTTCCTCACGACCCATGTTGTTAACCTTTAGACCTCGTGTTCCTTTACTGTCACATCTTCCCTCATGACGAGACTTTGGAAGCCTTACAGGTTCCGCTTCTGACAAGTAGTCTGTACAAAACTCAATGGCTTCTTCTGTGATGTACCTTTCAACAATAGATGCTTCGGGACGGTCTAGATTCTTGACATACCCTTTCAAGATCTTCATGTATCGCTCGACAGGGTACATCCACCTTAAATAAACGGGGCCACACACTCTAATCTCCCTCACAAGATGAACAATTAAGTGAACCATTATGTCGAAAATTGAAGGAGGAAAGAATATCTCCAACTGACACAAGATAATAATAGCTTCATTTTCTAAGGCGTCCAATTGCTGAGGTTCAACGACTTTACTACACGCAGCATTGAAGAATAAACACAGTCTAGTTATCGCATGCCGAGGCTTTTTTGGAAGAATACCACGAATAGCCACTGGTAGTAGCTGTTGCATCAAGACGTGGCAGTCGTGAGACTTTAAGCCAAGTAGTTTGAGATCTTTCATTGACACAAGACTCTTGACATTTGAAGAGTAGCCCTGTGGCACTTTCACGCCCCGTAGACACTCACAGAAGCTTCTTCTCTCTTGTTTTGACAAGGTATGACATGCTGGTGGTAAATATGTCTTGTTACCTCTTGGTTCTGGAGCTAATTATTCTCTTATGCCCATATCAACAAGATCTAGACGAGCATTCAAACCATCCTTTGTCTTGCCCTTAATGTTGAGAAGAGTACCGATTACACAATCACATACATTTTTCTCCACGTGCACCATATCGATACAATGTCTCACATCAAGACTCGACCAATACGGAAGATCAAAGAAAACTGACATCTTCTTCCATATGTTTTTTTTAGTAGGCTTCTTTTGTTTCTTTCCAAATATAACATTGATGTTCTTCACTCATTCGTAAACTTCTTCCCCAGCTAAGGCGTTTGGAGCAACTCCATTCTCTTGGCATCCATTAAAAGCTTTTTTCAACTCCGATAAGGATGACTACGTCTGAGAAATCTCCGATGCCTAAGATAAACAGTCTTCCTTCCATGTTGCAATTGATGGTAGCGTGTGCCTTTTTCGCATATTGGACAAGCTTTATGCCCCTTAACACTATACCCTGGCAAGTTCCCGTAAGCTGGAAAGTCATTTATGGTGCAAAATAACATGGCACGCAACTTGAAATTTTCACGGGAATACCCGTCAAACACATCAATGCCTTCTTCCCACAATATTTTCAAGTCTTCAATCAAAGGACTTAGATAAACATCTATGTCATTACCTGGCTGTTTTGGTCCAAAAATTATCATAGATAACATAATATATTTATGCTTCATGCACAACCAAGGAGACAAGTTGTAAATAACTAAAAGAACAGGCCATGAACTATGATTACTACTTAAACTACCATATGGATTCATTCCATCCGTCGAAAGTGCAAGCCTAAGGTTTCTTGGTTCATTTCCGAACTCCGGAAACAGAGAATTAAGTCGCTTCCATTGCAAAGAATCAGCCGGATGACGAAGCTTTCCATCACATTTCCTCTCATCTGCATGCCATCTAATATTCTTTGCGTCTTTCACATCACAATCCTCATCATCAGCCTTCCTTTTGTAGCATGATGTCATACATGTGGGACACCTTTCTTTGTCTTCATTATCCTTCCAGTACAGTATGCAATCATTGGGGCATGTGTGTATTTTTCTATACTCCACACCCATCGGACATAATAACTTTTTTGCCTTATAGTTACGGTTAGGCAATGTGTTACCTTCTGGAAGCATTTCCTTCAATAAGCCAAGCAATTTTGTGAAGCTCTTATCAGTCCACCCATTTATCGCCTTCAAATTGAACAATCTCAACACCGCTGACAACTGTGTGAAATTGGTGCACTCTGGATATCAAGGCTTTTCGTTGTCACTGCACAGAGTATCATACATCTGTTATCGCTGAAAAGAGTCTTGTCCAATATCACGAATCAATTCCTCGAGTCGATCGCCCATATGTACCTCAGCTTTCTCTCTTTGGGACACATTTGGCTTGTCTAACGCTTCACCATGCCATGTTCATGTTGTATAATTCTGGCAAATCCCATATTTAGAAAGGTGAAACCGTATGTCTTCAACTGATATAGGTGCCACATTCGAGCACTTAACACAAGGACCATAAAACCTTCCATTACTATTTGGAAGCTTTGTTTCAGCAAATTTTATAAACTCTGACACTCCATTCGTATACTCATCACTCAAGCGATTTTTTTGCATCCAACTTCGATCCATAACTAGTTCTGAAAAAAAATTACATACACTTATAAAATTTTTAAGCTTGAAGCTTCAAGAAGCTAGCTAGCACAAAAATGGTGGAACACTAATTCACAAATATATATGCATGGAAACAAGTTGCAATGGAAACAACTTAAAAAAGCATCTACTTTCATCAAGTTAATTAATTCTTCACAAAACAAACAAAAAATGGTAACTGAAAAAAAAAAAAACGAGAAGTTCAATCTGCTATCATGTTAGCAATAACAACAACACACAAGATATATTTAGAAACAAAATACCTGATGGCGACAGAAGCGAGATAATTAGTTACAAAAACATGCAGCGACAGTAATGGAGAAGAAAACGACTGCAACGGTAACAGGTAGCTGCGGAAATGATAAGAAGACGACGACAAAAATGAGATCGTAACCATGTATGAAACAGAGGAAGGCGAACGCGAAAACGAGAGAAAGAGGAAGGAAGTAAACGAGAAGTAAAGAGAGATAGAGAGCATTACCAGGGACCACGATCGGAACAATGGCGGCCGGAGGTGATTCGTCGTGAGAGTGAAAAGGATCAAAAAATGGGGGTGGTGGTTCGTCGTGTCAGAGTGTAAGTGAGGTTTTCTTAAATAAGAGGGATAATGAAATGTTTTCCCCCCAGTCACGCGGATAAATTTGGAAAAAAACTTTAACACCGGTTTTTAATATAAACCGGTGTAAAAGATTTTAAATTTAAAATGACCTAAATATTTGACACCGGGTTTATAATAAACTAGTGTGGTAGGCCATCCATGTTTGAGAAATATTAAATACATATTACACCTGTTATATTAAAAAACTGGTGTAATATTACTGCACGTTTATAATAATTAATTAAAACATTTTTCTTTCCTTTTAAAACGCGTTCAACCCACCATCTAGTTCTTACGTTTATCGCAGATCTGCAACCTTTTTTAGCCAATAGATGTGTTTCGCATTAATTTCCTTTCAGTATAAATACACCTTGATCGAGTTTGTTGATCACCACCACTTCCTTCCTTCCTTCTTTCTTACCGTCATCACAAAACCGTCTGTTTTTATGTTTGCTGTGTGCGTTCACCAAAGATCTCGTTCAAATGGCAAAACCCCTATATCCCTTGTCACGCTTCCAAAATTTCTGGTGTCTATACGATTCAGTACGTCGCTAAGAAGCAACTTACGTACTAAATCGTGTAGGAGTTTGAAATTTGGAACGTGACAAAGGATACAGGGGTTTTTGTCATTTGAACGAGACAAGCTTTTACACCGGGTATTTAGAAAACCGGTGTCAAAGAATCAAACAAATCACGAGTTAATTGCAAAATTGCCACCGTGTTTTATTTTACACCGGTTTTTTATATAACCGGTGTAAAAGGTAACGCGAAAACACATTATATCGCGTTTTAATTGTAAAATTGCCACTGCGTTTACATTTTACATCTGTTATATACGAAACCGGTGTAATATGTAAAATCGCATTGCCATTCGTGTACTAGTGTTGGCTGTTTTTTCCCCTGCTTATGTATAGCAAGTATTAGAAATTTCAATTTGACCTTTCCCCTTTTTTTCATGACAGTCCTAACCAGGTATTAGTTAATATATAATTATAATAACTGAAAGAATACTATTTGTTTCTTTTCACTTGGTTCATGTAAAATCATGCTACATATTAAATCATTAATCATTGATATAGTAACTAGCCCTTTGATTTTATTGATGTCTTACAAGCTTAATGTGAGTTTACTGATATAAGATATGAGTTGGCCCTTTCATTTTACTAATATATTGATTGGCCTCCTTTTATTTTTGCAAGGCTTACTGATATAGTGATATCTCAGTTGCAAAGGCAAGAAATAAGGGCAGCTAAAGGTGCTGTTAAAGTTGTTTTACTGATATGAGAAACGGTTTATTTTCGAGGTTGCTTTGCTGTTTCAATTGCGTCATTCAAATATCACAACTGTGAGCTCTGTTTCTTTAACCATCTCTATTTGTACGTGGAATATGCTAAGTTTTTTTTTACAGATGAACTAACTTTGGTCCTCAATCGTTATGCCCTTTATTATATATTCGTTTTGAGTACAATCCTTTTAACTATTTGTGCTTTTAGTTCCACCCTTTTGTATGGTTCAATGGCTTTCCATATTTATTTAGAATGAATTTTACGACTTTTATTTAGAATTAATTTCATTTGATGTGAACAAAATCCTTCACTCTACTCATATTCAAATTGTTTTTCATTTGATGGGTTCAGTCAAAGTTTTTAAGAATATTAACCTGATTTATTTCTTTTTCTGCAGGTACTTTAAGACATTTCTTACAAGACAGGTTTAGTCAGGGTTCCTTAGTTTTCAATTGTGAGCATGATACTCACACTGTAGCCATTGGTATTTATGATTTTAAAAGCAATTTAGTGTATATAAATTTTAAAAGCAGTCATTTTTGCACAAATCAGTTGATATTTTAGACTATGCCATATATCAATGCACTATGTACACAATTTAGACTATGCCATATACCAGACTCCCGATGTGGTTTGGGACTAATTTTTGGGTATATTTTGGTTAAGTTTCCATTTGAACTCTTTACCTTCAACCCACTTTTCTGATTTTGGGGTTAACTTTTGAGGTTGGATTGCAAAGACCCATTAAAAGATACTGTCTGGTAGTTTTTGGTTTGGGTTAAATTTCTATCTGTGAATGCATGATGTAGTGTTGAAAGTTTGTGTTGGGGTTGGGTACATATTTTTTCCATGTTTGAATTTCCGTAGCTATTCTGAATGTCATGGTGAAAGACAATGCTCATTTGCTTTATTCTTTCAGGAATCTTCTTAAAAACCTAAGAGTGAGTATTATATGCATTTCATATATCGCTTAACACTTCTGATGTTGTGTATAAATATAATATTACGGTGTTATAATTTTGTAATTTCAGTTACTTTATCCTTAACTTATCCCTAAACACTGATACCGATACCTGGCGCTCCTTTTTGCCCCTCCAGGTTATTGCTAAATATCATCAAAAATTAGATCCCAATTCTGATGGTGTAAAGAGGGTTTGTGTTGCTATTTACTAGAAGAACGCATACCTCCTTCTCACATACAATGTGAAGGGCAATCCCAATGACAGAAACATGTTTATACCCCAATAACATGTTTGGCAGAAACAACCTTTTACCTTTGCAATTTGCATATCCAATGCAACTATAGTCTATAGCCAGTGGTGGTTTAATGTTTGAAGGTATTAATTTTGGTTTTATCCCATTCAACTTTTTGATGTTTGTAAGATTTTGTTTGCAAGATGACGGTACAAAAGTAATAATTTTATAGCATACAAACGATGTAAATGAAGTATCTTGGTTATGAAGGGAAAGAGTTCCTTTTGAAGTATCTTCGATTCAAAACAATGCCAATTGTCCCTTCTGCAGGATACCGAGTTTATTATACAAGTTTGTCTCTGTAATACCTAGAGTGGTTTGGCATTATAAAGCTTCAGCCTAATTCCCTTTTTTTTCCAACCTTTGCTCATTTATGTTGTACCTAAGGCTGTTTAGATAAGTATTGGACAATTCTATTCATTCTATAATTTGATTTTTTTGGAATCTTTTTTCTATTACTTGGTCTTCTTTGACTTACTAAACTCTGTATCTTTTGAAATGGGTGCATGATTATGTGTTGTTTTAGAAAATCTATACTGAACTAAACTTTTTGCAATGCCCTTAAGCTTTGGTTTGGGTTTCCCCTTCGGCTCCAATTTGTTTAGGGCTATTTTTCGCATTTGCTAAATTTATTTTTTACTTTATCATCATGTATTTTGTTGGTCAGGTCTCAACAAACCTTAATTCAGAATGGTTATTACATTTTTTTAATCAAATTAGCTAGCTGTGTAAGAAGTAGACTCTTTTAAACAGGAGTTGATCCTTCTTATATGAATTAGGATAGCTATATAGACTTATTTGATTAACATAATATATTGGATTCATCTCTTAACAGCTTGGAATTTGAACCAGGGCACTACTTATCTATGTATTGTATACTAATGACCCATTTGTTTTATTTTTCTTAAAGAAAAATGCAAAGTTGTGGCATAGAATTAGTGTTAATCAAATCTTGAGCCTAAAATACTTCGAGTGTTTGAGAATGTCCTGCAGTGTAAGAAAAACAAGTTTAGTATTTAGTTTGTTGATTATCATCTAAAAGCAATTAGTTCCGGGGGTGTAAACACTTGCTCAGCTAAATCTATACAATATGTGTACAGGGACCTGACAGATGCATGATACACTTCTGCTGTCGTTTTCCATGAAGCATACCATGCCAGTTGATCAAGCAACGAGACAACATCAAAGGTCAAGGACAAGTTAAAAAGGAGAGGGCCTAACTCCTAGAAATGCAACTAAATGGGTCAATAAACCACTCATAATACAAACAAGGAGCAGACTTTCCTCGCGCCAAAAACCATCTCCAAGACAATGATGTTATGCGGTCAACCGTATGGTCGATATCGGATACCCTCCCAGAAAAGATACAATTGTTTTGATGGTCCCAGATAACCCAAAGAACCGTGTGCCAAAGTAACATCAACCCCTGCCTACACCGCGACCCACCCCGAAAGCTTCCAAAGTAAGAAAATAGTGAGAAGAGATCTGGAGGCATCACAAAATCATACCCCAGCCAGTTGGTGATAGCATACGATATCGAACAAGAGAAATGACATCTTGTGAATAGTTATAGCAAAGTCTCCTGATGGGTACCACATAAAATATAAGTAGCATCAGACCGGTCGGCAATAACACCTCTCCTAAGCAAGTTTGTCTGAGTTGGCACTCTATCCAAAAGCAACTACTAAGAAAAAGCAATAACCTTTGAAGGAGCAAAACTCTTCCATACATTGCCTAGCATCCAAAGTCCATGCTCAGAAAGCCCTACTGTTGGAGAAGAATCTGATAGATATGCGTATATTGAGGATACAGAGAAAATACCGCTAGGATGCTTGGTCCATAGCCATCGGTCCGGATCTGCCCCTAATGTAGATGCTGCCAGTGAAGATATGAGATCCTCTGCCAATGCCTCCTCCCATGCAAAGAGTCGTCTCCTCCAAGCAATGTCCCAAACCCACGAAAGGTCGTCCCACCTACCACAATTCCCCACCAATTCATTCTGGTTGGTTGCAACGGAGAACAATCTAGGAAACCTGCATCGCAATGAAGAATTCCCAAGCCAAGTATCATGCCAAAAATATGTGGACCTCCCATCCCCAGCCCTCCTCCTAATACCCTCTGAGAACCAGTCCCCACCCGCACCCTCTCCCCTCCTGGTAGACAAATATCGTTCCACCATACTGACGTCGAAGAAGGAACTCTAGATGAATCAAAGTAAGACAAGGTAGAGACCCGAGTACCATACTTTGACACCAGGACCCGACACCAGAGGGACTCACCGTCCCCTAGAATCCTCCATCTCCATTTACCTTGTAGACTAATATTGACCCTCCAAACATCCCTCACCCCTAGCCCACCCCCACTCTTAGGCTTACAAATATCTGACCATTTCACCCACGAAATCTTTTTTCCCCCCGAGACACCGTCCCACAAGAACTCCCTCTGAATCCTAACCACCTGTTTCCAAACCTTCACCGGCATCCTCATAAAGGAAAGGTAAAAGATTGGAATACTATTTAGCACAGAGTTGATAAGAACAATTTTCCCTCCAAGACTGACCGTCCTATGCCTCCATCCTCGTAGCCGACCATGCAACACCTCCAACATTGGTTCCCAAGTGGATGCACGGCAAGGGTTCGCCCCAACCAGAAGACCAAGATACTTAAAGGGGAGTATCTCAGTCCTACAGTTGAGGAACTGTGCTGTATTTTAGTTCGAAACTTCTAATTTATGCTTTCATTTTTAAAGAAGTGTTTAATTGTTTTGTTGTTTTTCAAATATAATTTATTCTTCCAATAAAATAATTATTTTGAGAATATAATTTTGTTTTTCACTTTACTATAATTATAATCATAATTATAATGATTATTATAATATTAAAGGTTTGAATGTATACAAAATATTGTTTCTTTTAGACCCTATATGTATGATTATAATTTTAAGTATACACCGTGCGTAGCACGGGCCTACAGTTATATTGAAAAAAAATTATGATTTTATATTCTAAATCTATTCTCAAATAGAGCCTTAGAAAATGGAGGTTTGACTTTATACAGGATGTTGCTTCTTCTAAACCCTAGGTGTATATTTATAATTTTTAAGTATATACAGTGCGTAACAGTAACACATGCCTACAAGTATATTGAAAAAATTATGATTTTATGATCTAAATCTATTCTCAAAGGGTGCCTTAGATAATGAAGGTTTGACTTTATATAGAATGTTGTTTCTTCCAAACCCTATGTATATGTTTATAATTTTTAAGTATATACCGTGCATAGCACGGGCCTATAGTTATATTGTAAAAAAAATGATTTTATGATCTAAATCTATTCTAAAATGAAGTCTTAGGTTACCTTTTCTAAAATTTAAGTGTACGATTACAATTTTAATTTAAGTATATGTCGTGCGTAGTATAGACTACAAATATGTTGTAAAACAATTTTGATTGTATTATCTAAATTTATTCTTAAATGGGGACTTAGATTTTGAAGGTTTGAATGTGTACTTAATGTTGCTCTTTTTAAACCCTAGATGTATGATTATAATTTATAATTATCTACCGTGAGTAGTACGAGATTACAGATATTTTGTAAAAAAATTATGATTATATGATCTAAATCTATATATTTTCAAAGGGAAGCTTATATATGAAAGGTTTAAATGTGTACAGAACGTTGTTTCTTCTAAATACAGATGTATGGTTATAATTTTTAAATATATATTGTGTGTATCACGACTCTATAGATATATTGTAAAAAATTATATAGATATATTGCAAAAAATTATCAAATTTTTTTATCTAATAAAATTACAATTTTTATTTAATATAGTATATAAAGCATAAGAGACGGGGATATACATTTTTCAAGAAAATACAATATTTTACACGAAAACATTAATATTTATATGTAAATTATTACAATTTATGATCCATGATTGAAATAAATCAAATAGTATATAAATTTTTTATACAATTCATTTTACAAATGTTTAGAAGTAAAATTATATAAAATAGTTCAATTATTTTTTAGAAAAGTTCATAAGACACACACCCGTGTATGGCACGGGTTGGAATACTAGTTTAGAAACAAATTGAGTGTGAGTATGATATGGGGAAAGTAAATTAAAGAAAATTTATTAACATCATCGAAGGAGTCTAGAAAATTAAAATGAATGTGCATATGTTTGAATAACTTTACTAAGGCTATGATTGGTAAGGGTAAAATGCTAGCTTATTGCGGATAAGCTCGTAGCAGATGTTTGGTAACCACTAGCTTATAGGCTCTGTTTGGTAAGCCTAATCTGCTAACTTATAGCGGATAAGTTCGTGGTAGGTGTTCGACAACCACTAGCTTATAGCGTTTTTCACTAGCTTATAACGTTTTTCCAGATGCTACTCGAAGTAGCGTTTGAGCTTATAGATTATAACATTTCATATTTTCTCTCACTTCTACCCTTATTAATTATTAATCCTTCTAGCCACTCTCATTTATTAAACATGTTCTTTTATGTCATTTCACATTTATCAGCTTGTTCAATCGCTGATTTTATCAAACACTTTAAATTCAATTTGTTAGCTTATCCGCTATAAGCTCATCCGTTATCTGCTAGTTTATCCGCTATCCGCTAATTTTTACCAAACAGAGTCATAATGTTTTTTCACTAGTTTATAGCGTTTTTCTATATGCTACTTGAAGTAGCATTTTGAGCTTATAACTTATAATGTATTATTTTTTCTCTCGTTTTTACCCTTATGACTTTAGTTAAATTCCTCATTTATCCTCTATTTATGAAGTAAAAAATTATTAATCCTTACAGTCTCTCTTATTCATTGAAATATCTTTTTATGTCATTTTGTATTTATCAGTCATTTCAACCGCTAATTTTTCCAAACACTTTAAATTCAATTTGCTAGCTTATCCGCTACAAGCTATCCGCTATCAGCTAGCTTCCGCTACTTTTTCCTAAACAAAGCGTAACAAATAAAATAACAATAACTAACTATTGTATAAATGCACCATGCACGAGTTATAGTTTTAATGTTTTATATATTATTTTAAATTTTTTTCTAAAGAAATACATATCGTATATTTAATTTTTTATGTAAATTTATAAAACAAGACTTTTAAACACATTTGAAAATAAAATTTGAACGACTTGTTTTTATTTCTCTATAATCAGATCATAAATATATTTGTATGCATTTTTATTGAGAAATTTTCTTTTGGCATATCTTTAAAATGTATATTTATATTTTTTTACAAAACGTCGAGCTTATGGTTAAATGACAATTTTAATTTTAAATATATTTGTATTTGATCCGAGGTGGATCTCAGAGGTGGCCGGAGTAGGATCACGAATGGCGGAGCACGGCGGTGCACAATGCTGGGGGTGTACCTGCACAAACTCCGATGCCTAAGTCAGTATCAGAGTAAGGTGAGGTAAGGAAATATGAACAATGCGTACATTTATTGATTAGGTCATGAACTTTTTATAGGTGAGGTCAGGCTGCTGACATGTGAAAAAAATCGTGTAACCCTGGATTGATTGTTAGCCGTCAGATGTATCCGACGGTCGATGTCGATCCTAGGGTTGTGAGAGGATAAGGTTGCTTTTAGGGTTAGCACCGCAACGCCTTATGCTCTAGAGTTTCGTGTCGTGGCAGTGCGATCCTAGGGTTTGTTGCCCGATGAAGGAATTCCTGGGTCGGATCGAACCGACCGAAGTGGGCGTTGGGCCTCCTCGGGTCGGTGTACAGAGTTCGAACTTATCTCCTTGTTGGGCCAGTTCGGCTCAGTGCAGAGTGGGCCTTTGGGTACTCCGAATCAATTTCCCCATTAGCCGATGCCATCAATCATTGATGACTTTTGGTATTGTCTAATGAAGGGCATTCGTCTGGGGCGTCGCTTTGCTCTGGATCTTGGACCGATGTGGGAAGTGATTACTTCGACCACACTAATAATGGCATTGGCTCGTTGTGATGTCTCAGTATGTCGGTCGTATTCGTGACGTGTCGTTTCGAGCCGAGGCGGCCTGTTTTCAAATTCGAGCGTTCTGAAAAGACGCGCCTGTTTCCCAAGGCAGAGGTTCGGTGATGTCACGCTGAGGAGCCGCCTAGTTTTGCACATTTGTCATGATTACCCCTATTGGCATTGATTACTGTGCGTTGGTGACTGCGCACTGACGACTGCCCTCCTTAGAACCTATAAATTCTGAAGGGTGTACCTTCGTCACTTTACTTGCGTTTTGCTCGTCCTCCTCATTTCGCTTTGTCTCTCTATTTTCTTGTATTTTCTGCAAGCGCTTCCATTTGAGCGCAGAGTTTCGGTGAACATCGAACTTTTAGGATTCCCTCCTTCTGCTCGTGTCTCCTTCGCGTACGCAAAAGGTACTTTCTTCTTCCCTTTCCTTCTTCTATTTGTTTGTTTATCAGAAATCGAAAAAAGGGAGAACGTTCAAAACTTTTCTTTGTGAACATTAATGGCGTCTCAGGTTTCTCCTTTGGCTTTTGGTAATGGGGGTCTCCATCGGAGATTCCTCCTCCTGTGTGTGCCTTTGCGACGGTGCCCCCAGTGGTGCCGCCTCCTTCCCGTGAGGAAGGGGCGGAGTTTAAAATGCGGAGTAGAAATTACTCGCGAACGGTTGGAGCACTTTCGGGTGGTTTTGGAAGACAAGTTTCAATGCCCTTGCGACCCTCGTGAAGTAGCTTGGTGGTACAAAGAATTATCTGATACTGTTTCCTACCCTGAAGTCCCCGTGGACAGGTGCGCCATGGGAAAGAAGTGGAGAATCGACTTGGAGGACCCTTCTGCCCTTCCTGCCAATGCGGAGGACTACGGCTAGGTTTTGCCCAAAGTTCTTTGCCTCTAATCTGAGTATTCTACGGAGGAAGATATGGCCGACTTGGAGAGTCAGGTTCGAGTGGTAGAGACTGTTGAGTCCGAAGGGGAATGGGCCTTCTTAGCTCCGGGGGTCGACCATCGGATCTGTTCAGGGGAAGGTGGTGACATGTGGCCCATTCCGATGTATGAGGTACTTTTTACCAGATGTAGGTATGCTTCCCCTTTTCGAACTTCGAACTGTCTGTTCTTCGACACTTAAGAGTGGCCCCTTCGCAGCTCCATCCCAACAGTTGGGCGTTTATTAGAGCGTACAATTTGGTTTGTGGGTACCGTGAGGTCCCGGCATCCTATAGAGTCTTTTTTTCATATCTATTTTCGCCTATGAAGACTTCAGAAAAGGGTGACCCAACGGCAGGGTTAGCTTTCCTTCAAACCGAATGGCAAGACTTTTGACTTGTACAGTGAATCTCTTAAGAGATTCAAGACAAAATACTTTTTTCTCCTTTCGATGGACGACGTCGCCCAGGAGTGCTTTTTCGATCTCACCGAGGACAGTTCGGAGGTGCCGAAGTTCCCATTCTATTGGCCTGGGTCATTTTTCGACGGCCCAGTTGGGTCTTACACTTTTAAGCTTACGGACCTCATCGAGCTGGAGCGAGGTTGGGTGAAGAGGTTTCGAGATTGGGTCGGTGGCCTTGAGCCCGATGTATACGTCGACCCCAAAACTCAGAAGTAAGTGTCGGTCAAGCGGTTTGTCCACACCCGTACTCTATTGCGGTACCCGACCTGGACAGACGCCGGGCTTATTTTAGGTAGGGTTTTCATTTGCTTGTGCTAATTGAAGTTATGTAGGTCATTGCCTGACATGTTTGTTATTTTTGTAGACTCCATGTTAAAGATTGCACAATTTGCTGTTGCCAAGGCCACCTTGGCAAAGAAGTTGGAGGGAGGTGCTGATGAAGGGATCGAAGTCCATCCTTCATCTGCTGCCGCCGAAGTGCTCGGGGCCTCCAATTCCGGTATACCAAAGGAAGGTGGTCCTGAACCAGTTCCTTTGGTTCAAGGTGTGACTTCGGGGCCTTCGGTGGTGTCCGAAGTGGTGGCTATTTCCGCGGACATTATCGACATGAAAAAGCACAAGAGGCCTCCCTCATCCGATCTCTCCCAAGGAAAGCCGAAGAAGGCAAAGGGCTCAAAACAACAAGTGCAAACCCAAGAGGGCCAGGGGCCTATTCAGCCTTCAGAGACTGGTCCTCGGCGCCTGTGGCAGCAGATTGGGGAAAAGGTGAAGGAGATGGAGGAAGAGGTCATTCTTTTGCGGCAGACCAAAAGTAAAGCCAAGGCGGCCCTGAAGAAAGGTCAGGATCAGAAAGATCGAATCCGTTACCTCAAAAATAAGAACCAAGGTCTTCGCACTAAGGTGCATAATGTAGTGGTCTTCAGACCCAGCTTACAGCTGAGACACTTTGGGCCAATGAGGCCGAGAAGAACTGTGGAACTCTAACTACGGCGAATAAAGAGCTACGGAAGGAGAATGAAGATCTCAAGTCCAAGGCAGATAAGGCTGCCAAGGATAGAGATGCTTGTCAGAAAGAGAGGGATGTGTATTGCTCCAAGGTTGCCAAGCTGAAGAAGGCGCTAGAGGAAGAGGGTCAGAAGTTGAAGACCGCTCTGGGGGAGAGGGATGCCTGTGAAAAGACCATGCTGGAGATAGCGCTGCTCAATTTGTGAACGGCGTCGAACAAGTGGTGTTCCAGAACCCCTAGAGTCTCTCTTCAGATTGAAGGTGCCACCGATTCGGGGATAGTCTCAGGGGACAGCATCATATATGTCGACACCCAGGTCGTCCTGGTCATTCGTCCTTTAGCTAATGCCTGATCTGCCTGCTTGTATTTGCTGTTGTTTTTTTGTGTTGCTTTTTGTTTAAGACTTGTATTGTCTTTTGTACTTGCTCCTTTGTTGAGGGCTTTTGTACTTTCTATGTCAAATCAATGAAATTTCTATTTTCAGACCTTCACTGGTGGATTTTAGTGTTTATTTATTCTTTCGCAACATGATTTCTTATTGCGATGTCGTCACTTCGGGAAGGGAGCCCGGCCAAGGGAACCTTCCCTCTACCCCGAAAACTTGACGAGTCGACAAGCCTCGGGTGTGCAATAGGATGGAAATGTTCGTAGACCGACGTGATGGCTAGCCACGTCGGTTGAGACTCCCAGAGGAGGCGCGACGGCGCAGAACTCCTTATGGTAGGAGTTGGCTCGTCTACCCAAATGACAATGGTATTAAAACCTCAATAAATGCGATAGCAGAGCATTCGGTTGTCGAAGTGTCGTTTTATTATGCTTGAATTTTTACAAGTGGTGGATTCCCTTCCATAAGGGAGTTACATAAGCATTCAGCTAAAATATTTTCTAAGTTTGGCAGCGTTCTATGTTCGAGGAATTGCTTGGCCTTGCAAAGTTTCTAAGGTGTAGGTACCGTGATCGGTCTTTGAGGAAATTCGATACGAGCCTTCCCAATTCGGTGCTGTGAATATATGCCTTGACAGGAATTGTTTTGATGATTGACAAAAGGAAGTTAAGCAAATAATCAAATGTGCAAAAAACGGAAAAGAATACCAAGACGCATACTAAGAATCGGAGGATTTCGAATCTTTGGGTTTTAGGTATTTATTTAATTTTTCTTAGGACTATTTGTAAGTAGTAATAAAAAACTCGCAACTAAAATAAAATCACGCACACAATATTTCTCATCTAAAATTAATTTCATGGGATTTTTCTTAATTATTTTAGTCATCAAGAATTTTGAAAAATGTTTTAAATAGTGTCCAAAATTTCTACTAATTTTAACTTTAAAAGAAAAAACTACTGGTTCAATCCTGACCATGCATTTTGGGCGATGCCCACAATTCCTTTTCAACCTTAAGCAAAACAGGTGTGTTATTTGAACACACCAAGTCGACACCGTATACCACACACACACACGTCCCATCTCCAACCTCGTGCTGCGTGCCGAAAATTTTGAGAAAAACAAAAAACGCAGGAAAGCGCATGCGCTGTGTGTGTTTGTGTTGAATGTTGTGTCCAAAAAAACATTTCTCATCAAGATAGAGATATAATAAGGGAGAAAAAA
Organism: Calophaca sinica; assembly: GCA_037113605.1. Taxonomy (NCBI): domain Eukaryota; kingdom Viridiplantae; phylum Streptophyta; class Magnoliopsida; order Fabales; family Fabaceae; genus Calophaca; species Calophaca sinica. The sequence goes on from CM073730.1 coordinate 71,338,045, forward strand.
TCTCAAAATTAAATGAAACGATATAACAATAATTTTTTAACAAAAGACACAATTAACTAACTTTGTTATATTAATTAAAAATTTAATTATTTAATACGCCTTAAATTAAAGCAATATTGATTTTGTATTATTCAACTATTCAATCAAGTGAAATTTTTTTCAGTTTATTTTGATTAATATTTTCTCTAATTAAACATTTAATATAATAAAATATTTGTAATTCATTACTAAAATATTTCATACTTTTTAATATCTGTATTTTGATATTTAACTTTTTTATTAAAATAATTTTTATCAATCCAGTTATTTTAAAAAACTTAAAATAAAATATTTATATTTTTTTTAAATATCCTTATATTATGCGACATTGTTGTATAGTATATATAGTCTTCCTTTGTTTTTTCGGGTCAAAGTATATAGTCTTCCTTTTTTGACAGCAAGTATAGCCTTCCTTGACATTGGAAAATGTAGACAAGTGGGAAAGTTGCGGCGGGCGTTCCTACTATTCGCTTTGACCAAAAAAAATAAAAATCCTACCATTCGCTATCGTACCAAATATCAATTTGTCGTTTCCGGTTCGGCGTAGACATCCAATATCTCTGTTTCACCGTTTGACGCCTTATTTTAAAAACCAAACCGAATCAAATAGTTCAATTGATTGGACTATAAACCTGTCATATTTATAATTTGGTTATTTTAACGGTTCGACCGTGGTTTTATGGTTGTTCGAGCGGTTTAGAGTATCTAAACCCTGATTTAAAGGTCTTATCAGTTTGATATTCGATTCGATTTTTAAAACATCCATTAATAATAAAGAATTCTTCTCTTTGTTCAAAAAAATAAAATAAAGAATTCTTCTCACAAAAAATGGAAGAATCTTCTGAAAAATACTACTCGCCAACCTTTATTTTTGTATTAAATTTAAATGCAAAACGAAATTAATTTTGAAGTCAAATTCAGTAACGACCAGGAAGATTCTTTAGTGACTTTCAATCTTTCATGGTTGTTGAGAACATTTGTTTATTGGGTGATGCGTAAAGAATACTCCGCATCTAGCATGGACGAGGTAAAAAGAAAACCACCAGTGCACTCACTATTTTTGGCCATGTCATGTTACTTTCTCCGAAATCAAATATAATAAAAAAATAAATTTATACTAATTAATAATATTGGTTAATTTTATTTAAATTTTTTAATGTAATTAATAAAATAATTGTATTTTTCAAACTTTTTTTTTATTCATTTAAGTTTTTATGGGAACTTGTTCTATGAGAATAAAAAATGTTATTAAAAAATATTAACCAAAAGGTATTTTGATAATTAAGTCATTAAATAAGGTGAAATTAGCTAGGATTTGCTTATATTTTAGACTACCAAACGTGATTCTTTCTTTATTATATTTCACTCTGGAGAAAGTATAGATTTAGGGTCTGTTTGGTTCAAATAAGGGGAGGGAGGAGGATTTTAATGGAGGGGAGGGGAGGGAGGGAAGGGGAAGGGAGGGGAGTGATTTGCTTTGATTTTGTGTTTGGTTGAGAAGAGGGGAGGGGAGGGGAGGGGAGGGAAGCCTTTGCTTGTTTGGTTCAGGAGGGAAGGGGAGGAATTTTAATGGAGGGAATGGATTAATTTACTAGTATATCCTTATAGTGTTTTATATTATATTATATATAAGGATATTTCAATAATTTTATTTTAAATAATTTAATCTCCCTTTTCCTCCCCTCCAAAACCTCCCACTTTGGGAGGGGAGCCAAAATTGGCTTAGGAGGGATTTTGCTCCCCTCCCCTCCCCTCCCCTCCCATTAAAAAAATTGAACCAAACAAACATAATTTAAAATATCCCCTCCCCTCCCCTCCAAAACCTCCCAACCAAACACACCCTTAATGAACGAATGAGATTAGGTACCAACTTCGATGCTATTCATCTCTCTTGTTCTCCGACCCTTTGTGTTCGCTCTCCCCCTTCCTCAGCCGGCCCCATTCGTACTCCCACTTTAATATCTGCATCCTCTCCCCATCCCCCATCCCTTTTCATTCTCTCTTTTCTTTTCCTTACTCTTCTTTGCTCCTTGACTCGTTAGATTTGTGCATTACGAGATCATCAACGAGACTATCGATTGAGAAGAAGATTATAAGGCTTGAAATCACGGTGGAGAACGCTATGGCTGTGGCAATAAGTGGCATCTTTACTATTTAGATATAAAAATGTTTAACATTAGAATGGCAATATGGCAATTCCGACACACAACTCTATGGACGAAATCACATTTTTTTGTTAAATAGGTTACGAGAATCAACAGTCTTTAGTCTCAACCATCCGTTTAATTTATAATAAATCTTGTGGTTATGGTGAATCACCTGTGAACTACATGTTTAGTTCACCTTAGATGCCATCATGGCAATATGACAATTCCAACACACACATTTAGAGATGAAATCACATTTTTTTGTTAAATAGGTTACGAGAATCAACAGTCTTTAGTCTCAACCATCCGTTTAATTTATAATAAATCTTGTGGTTTGTAAATGGTGAATCACATGTGAACTACATGTTTAGTTCACCTTAGATGTCACCATGGCAATATGGCAATTCCAACACACACATTTAGAGATGAAATCACATTTTTTTGTTAAACGAGTTACTAGAATCAATGGTCTTTAGTCTTAACCACTCGTTCAATTTATTATAAATCATATGGTTTGTAAATGGTGAGTCACTGGTGAACCACATATTTGGTGGTTCACCTTAAATGCCACCCATAATAATTATGCAAGTCATTAATTATTTTCTATTTAGACAATAAAAATGTTTTTTTTTCATTGAAGACAATAAATATGTTTAACATTTGAATATTTACGTTTATAATCAAACCGAAAAGTAGCACTTCAATGACTCACACCACTTCAATGACTCACACCTAGGGATGGAAATTTGTATCCTACCCACTGGGTACCCAAAAAAATTATCCACGATGGGTAGAGTAATTACCCCACAATAAGTCCAGTAAGTGTACGGACAATTGCCCGCAAATTTGAATGGGTATGTGCGGATGCGAGTACTGGTATTATGGTGCTCACCTCGCCCCGCACAGACGCGCGCGTACACACACATATATTTAATTATTTATATTTATATTATTAATATATATAATCTTAAATATAACACAATTTTTTAAAACAAGTAATCTAAACTTTCTAAACCTAGCATATATATATGTGTATATATATATATACACACACACACACAATTTGGATTTTTTTGATATTTTGGATATATCTTTATATAGTTAAAATATTTTGATACGTAATGTTTATGAGTATAGATTTGAACGATATTTTGATTGTTTTTTGATTGAGTTATAACGTTCTTTTTGTTATTAATTTTTTTCACAATTAAAGTGCAGATTACGGATGCGAGTACGGATACTTAGGTACTCAGAGAGTACGGATACGAATACTAAAGTTGTTACCTACACAGATACAAGTCATGGTATGTATAATTTTTTCAAGCACGAATATAAGGACGAGTACTATAATACCCTAACTAGAGAGTACTCATTGTTATCCCTACTCGCACTGGCGGGAAAGATTTTATCCAACTTTAGATATTTATTAATTTGTTGGGCACTAGCAAAAGTCAAGTCTTCGGCTGAAGTCAATCTATCCTAGTATGTCCTAAATCCAATATTGTACGCGACATAACGTGAAATAAATAATTTCGATAACTATGATGCAAATCTTGGTCACATTCCAACACTCCGTAGGATCAACAAAAATGTTCACTACAAAGAGAAAAAACTATCTCACTCCTTTTAAAAAAAATTAGTAAATCTCATTTAATTATTTAAAATAATAAAAAGATAATTGTATTCTCTAAATTGTCTTTGTTAATGGAAATAAAGTTTTATGGAAACTTATGAACTTATTTCCTAGGAATAAATTAAAAAGGTTATCGAAAAAATAAAATTTGAATCAATTGAAGGGTATTTCGGGAATAATATCATTAAACGCCGTGAAATTAGTTAGATTTGCTTATATTTTAAAACATAAAACTTGAATTTTTTTTCCACCTATATTCGAGACCGGAAAAAGTAACTTTTTCCTTCAATCTAGATCCCAAATAACAGAATATGTTCACTACGGAGATAAATTCATTAATAATTACTCGGATTTATTACATAAGAAATAATATTAATTGTTTTAACTAAAATTATATTCTCATAAAAGAATGTGTTTAGCATTTATGTGTATTAATTTATACTCCATTCATTCTAAAACTATTGATATTTTAGCTTTTATTTTTTCTTCTAAAACTATTGATGTTTTAGAAATCCAATATATAATTAATGCATTTTTTCCAACTATATCCTTTGTTGGGAAAGAGAACTTAGAAATTAGCAATGCAATTAATGATAAATACTAAGAGATTAAATAGGGATATTTTAGTCTAAATACATATTAATTTATTATTTCTTAATCTGTGTGCATAAACTTTAAACATCAATAGTTTAATGACCGGTGTATTATGAGAATTAAGTTTTTAATTATTTAGATATCAATAGTGATTACCATTAAAAAATAACTTTTTAGATTTTTTTACTATTTCAAAAAAGAAAATATTATATTATATTTATTTAAAAAATACAACTCTTAACAAAAAAATTATTACATTTTTAGGAACATATAAATTTTCAACTAACACTTGGTGGCACTTATGATAGTCCAAAACTAATTTGGTTTACCGTAGATTATGAATATTCAGAAGTACAACCGTATACTCCATCTGTTATGGAATATAAGGAAAAAATCATGTATTTGGTCCAAATATGATGAGTTTGATGATTCAGCGCATGAGTTTTCTTGGGTTCCTCGTTTTCTGGGTTTTCCCCCATTTTCTATCGAGGTGTTCATTTTTCTGGACTACAGTTGAAGATGGTGGTATGGTTGTGGTGGTTTTGCACTTTTGGCTACATGGAGAGAGCAACGGTGAAGCTAATTTCCTGGATTTATTTGAAGATGAAGAACACCAATTTTATTTTATTTTTTAAATAAAAATTTAAATAAAAATATGATTCAGATTATCACGTTGGATAGCCACATAGGCGTACTAACAAACACGTAAAGCAATACACAGGGCCGGCCTGACCATAAAGCTCCTAAAGCTAGGGCTTTAGGCCCCCAACCCAAATTTTTTTTTGCTTTATATATCTTACAAGTCCAGGCCCAGTTTTGTATGCGCCGTCCCGTCTTCTCGCTTTCCATACGTTAAATAGCACGGTAAAAATTTAACATGTGCGTGTAATTAATTGAAAAAGCGCTCCTAATTTGATTATCGATTACCCGTCTTAAAAATTAATGGGTAGGTTTTGACTTTTCAATTATAAAAGGCCCCACCTTTCCTAAGGTTATAGTACCTGCTACCCTTTTCTTCCTTTTTTGAATTCTGATTTCTGAAACTCTTGTCTCTTGTGCTCCCAAATTTCCATTTTATCTTGATTAAATAATTGCTCACGTGAGATACTGTGTGATACTGAGATACAAAAATTCCAAAACGGCAAAAACTCATTTTTCCTTGTTTGTGAATTGTGACTTTGTGTGGGGGACCGGGCGTGTGGCTTGGCTTGCTTTCATTGGCAAGGTATGTGTTCCAATGTTTCTTTATTCTCTTGATCTCTTCCTTTTTGTTTTCATGTTTTATGTGTATATAAGTAAGTGTTATATTTAAATTCTAAATATTCTTTTTTGTTCTTCAAATTTACTAGGAACCATTAATTTCTTTTTGGTTGGACTTGGGAGCAGAAACCGTAAGAAGAAATTTTTTTGTGAAATAACCTCTTGTCAATTCCCGGCGCCAATCAGGTTTTATTGTTCTAATCTTTTTTCTTTAGTGTTGATTTATAATTTAGATTTTAAAATCTTCATATTGATATATTGTGAAACTTTCATTGTCTTAACCTTGAACGTTCATTAAAACACAATGATAGCTCTGATATTGATGGATTAGATTTATTTACTGAATTAAATATTTTAAGAGACATTATACAAGTGGAAAATGATACACCGATTGACATACTTAACTACGTAAGAAGACTCGATTCCTTTCCAAATGCATATATTGCTTATAGAATAATGTTAACGATTCTCAGAAGATTCTTGAGAAAAAGTTTTTCAAAACTAAAATTAATAAAATCTTATCTAAGATCAACAATGTCTCAACAGAGATTAAATGGATTGGCTTTATTATCGATTGAAAAAGAAATGTTAAACGAAGTCGGCTACAATAATTTAATAAATGATTTTGCGTCCCAAAAAGCCCAAAAAATAAATTTTAAATAAAAATATAATAATTTCAAAAAAAGGCCCCATCTTTGAGTTCGCTTTAGGCCTAAGTATACGTTGGGCCGGCCCTGCCAATACAACAACCACGTCATATTTTTTTAACGGGATGGATGGAAAATGAAAAAAAAATATCAACGATGTTAACGTTTTGAAACTTAAAAAACCAAATTGAGGGAAAAAAAATAAAACACCAATATAAACTTTTAAATTAAGATAAATAATATCTCGAATAATTTTGCATATTAGCGGTTGTAAAATGGAAAGAGAAATTGAGAAGCATCGTTATAAATTGTATCGTACGTGATTGTTAGCGCTCAACTTCAAGGAAAGTCTTTCAAGGCTGCACAAAAGGGATTACATTTCAGTGTAGTCAAATTTGACTGCAGCTGTTTCAATCAAAAAAAAAATTTGACTGCAGCTGGACATTTGATAACCATTGGATTGGTAGGAGATGAAATCATAGCTGTTCAATTATTTTATCCATAAAAAAATAAATAAAAAATGCAGATGGAGAGACAGAGACTGTGGTGACTGCAGAGAATAATTATCCGGACAAAAGACAATGGAGCGCGTCTTTTTTAAGTTAATTTTTGGTTGAAAGTTTTTTTAAGTCATTTTTATAAATATAATTTTTATATCATGTGCAAAGTTGTCCATATTAAGAAATCTAAAATAAAATTTATATTGCACATAATAGAAAAATCCTTATCAATATCTACTAAAGATTAAGATTGTGATTAGTTCACGAGAGAAATTGTGAAGAAAGAGTATGAAAAGAGAGAAAAATATGAGAAATAAGGTAAATTTTGGGTATTGATTGAAATAAAAGAAAGAGAAAAGAAAAAGATAAGAGAGAAGCGTTAATTATTTTTTAAAATACATCAATGTCTTTGACTAAAAATTTAAATAATTTGATATATAAGGAGCGAATAGAGATAAAAGTGGTAAAAGAAAAAAAAAATGCGCATTGTCCATTTTCTCGCCACTTCTGGGAAGAAAGCTTTTTTACGTGGTCCCACCTCTTTTTTTTTTCTCGCTATTTGCACCACTTCCAATCACGCTGCCTTTCCATTTTCTCGTCATTCTCTCACCTGATATTTTCTTTCATTGCATTTTATGCGCAACTAATCGCAGCGTAAGTCTCGTCTAAGTTGTTATTACTTTTAATTAAAACTTTTTTGGTCTATTAAACTGTTTTTTAATCATTCAATACACTTACCTTTCAGTAAGTTTCTAACAAAATTTCAAATCATTCCTGGTCAAAAAATGATTTTATTTTTGATCAGAGTAAGTTGGAGGTCCTGAGTTCAAATCCAGGAAATTAACAATTCTAACGATTACTAACAACTAACATTTGCCTATAAAAAAAAAGGGACGCTGGCAATCAAGTCAAGTCACCGTCCAAGCTTCCGAGAATTTCATCATTAAAATCACTCAGAAGTGGAGGAGGAACACCCGGATAACATGCGTTGACAAAACCAACTTTGTAATTTTAGTACTGTGAGTATTTACTACTCCTTTACTACTAGTTAGTAATTATTTTTATATAGTAAAAATAAACTTTCACATAATTTTTTGAATTATTAAAAACATTGTAAAAATAATGTAGTAGTTACAATTATGCAAAATTATCTTTTAAAAATATTAAAATATATTTTAAATCTTTATAGATAATACTCATAGTTGATTTAAGGTGACATCTAGGGTGAACCAGCACTTAAATAGTTCATTGTAAACAATGAATAATAGCCACCGGATCTAGCAGCTCTACCACATGTCAAGATACGTCCTCCACACTGGATCATTTCTCGCCTTCTCTCTCTTCTCCCATCGCAATGAGCCAAACCAATGATGCAAACTGAGATTGGAATCTGCTTCTATAAAATTGCAGAACTGGTAATTGCTCTGTGAATCATGTTTTTATCTTTACAAATTGGGAATCAAGCACAAGACAATCAACACCAACAATTTACATATATCTGAGCAAAAATTTTTTCTTCAATATTTGCCACTAAGATCTGAACAAAATAATAAACAAAAATTGAAACAAAACAGAAGCCCAACACAGCCAATTGATGATGCAAAAGGAGGGTCTCACATATGCAATACCGTTTCATGGATTAGTTTATTTCCCATTTAAAACTTATCCTCAAAATAATCCCGAAAATTCCCTAAAAATCATTTATTGATGGGTTTATTTCTCCACCAAACCAAATCGAACAGATCCCGACGGCTGTAGGAATCACAATGAAGACGGAGGTAAGAAAGGGCGAGATTTCCATAAAAAACAAAAAGGAAAGAATGGTGGAGAGGCAAAAAAAAAAGCCATGGCAATGGTTTTGTCCCTTGGCTGCTCCACTCGGTGGAGAGAGAGGAAGCCATCTATCGAGAAAGAGAAAAAGGGTAGGAGGAGGTTAGATTTGGTGTGGTAAGGTGCAGTGGAATAATGTGGTTCGGTTTAATCTAATGGTTATTAGTCATGGTCCACCTATGAACCATTTAAAACACTTCTTCACCCTAGAAGCCACCTTGATTTAATTCTTAACCAACAATTTTTTTATAAGGAAAGAACAAAGTAATGTAACTAAGAAACAAAGGGCGGGGTGAGACACTCTCTACAATCGTTATTGATGTACAAGTCTAATATAAGACTAACCAAATTAACTAATTCTAATTGTAAAGGAGCCTCAAAGCTACATTTGGCCAAATAGTATGTACACTTAGGGCATCCACAATGGGGGTTCCCAATGGGTACCTATTGGGTACTTAAGGGTACCTAATAGGTACCCCCATTGTGGGGGGGAAAATTGGGTACCTATTAGGTACCCATTTAGTTTGGGTACCTATATAAGAACCCCTTCTCTCTCCTCCACGCGGGTCCCACAAGTTATATTAAATAATTTTTTGTTGATATGTGATGATGTAGAGTTATTAGTGGGACCCATTTAGTAATTATTAAATTTTTTTATTGATATGTGATGATATAGAGTTATTGGTGGGACCCATTTAGTAATTTTTTTAGAGGTGCTGAGTTAGAGGGATTGGGTACCTAACAGGTACCCAAATTAAAAAAGTAAAAATGAGTGATGTGGAGGTGTGGGGCCCATTTAGGTACCCATTTTGGGTATCTCCATTGGAGATGGCCTTATTTGATTCTCTAAAAGGATGTCAAATCTGCACATGCCAATTATTGTTACAAAGAATTTGTAGTAGATCCTATCGAAACAAAATTTACAACCACTAAAGAATCAGTTTCGAATATCACTTTCTCAAGTGCTAGGTTTCGTGCCACTTTAATACTACTTTCGTGTTGTTCTTTACATATTTCTAGACTTCTTTATTTTCTTTATTTCTATAAATTAATGACACGGTGTGTATAATATGAGGGATATATTTGGAATGACATTCCAATTATATGATATTAAATAAGTTTTATTGGTCTTGATGTTTTTTGTTTTCTCTTCTTATAATAATAAGGAACATAGGTAGTCCCATGGAGAAGAGCTCGCGTCTCAGCCATAATATAAGCACTACAAGTGCCTAAGTTGTAGATAAATTCCTGAACAAAACATCTGTTAGCATCACAAATAATCCCTTCACATGTTGTCTTATCATTATGTTTATCAAGAGCCCCATCCACATTTACCTTGAAGTACCCTGGAGGAGGAGATTATCAAAAAACTTGGATCATCACCCTTCTCTCACCAAGGAAATCAAAAGGCGATTAAGTTCCTTCTCAATAGTTGTTGTCTAAGCATTAACAATGTGCCATAATGCATTGCCCATGTTGGAAATTTCAGAAAAAATCTATTTGTTTTGGTCCTTCCGTAATACAGCCACTTTTACACAAAAGAAGGTGAACCAATTCCAAGGGATAATGAATATACCTTCAGATGAGATATTCTGTTCCATCCAGGTAAACAAATTCAAACTAAAAAACTTTCTCTAGGAATCATGAATTATGATTCTATTCCAGAAACAAGATGCTTGCTCCAATCCTTAACAGATGCATAATGGTTTTAGGACTAGAGGAGCATCTAGGACAGAGTACATTAGTCGTCATACCCCTTTTTGTTTCTTTCCACATTGGTCATTAACTTCCCGTGAATAAGCTTCCAAGGTAATGCTCTTAAACGATTTGGTCCTTTCTATTGCTAGTTTTCTTAAAGAAAGGCTCAACCTCTGCCCCACACAAAATACTGGTGCATAAAGAGTGATAAGCAGACTTCAAGGGAAAAAAGCCATTGTAATTAATACTTCAATTGGTAAAATCATCATTATCAAAATTTCTTGGAGGAGTAACAACAACAATCTTAGCACAAATAGTGCTATGAACATATCTTTCTATGTCATCCCAATTCCAAGCTTCATTCTAAACATATGAGAGACAAGAAAAGGAACTTGATCTTGAGGGATATTTCAAAGGCAACACTCTTCTAAGTTAGACAACCCATAGATCCATCTTTCTTTCCAATATCTGATAAAGTTTCCATTCCTTAAAGTCAAACAGGCATTGTCTTTCACTTTTGGCCACCAGATATGGACTCCATATATTGGAACAAAAATTTGTGATTGTAACATTAGGTAGAGAATGAAGGCCACAATTATACTTAGCTTTCATAACCTGAACCCACAACTTATCAATATCAGTAGCCAATTGCCTAGCAAGCTTCATAATGTAGGCTTTCTTAAGAACTTTGAGATTTTTGAATCGGAGCCCCTCATCATCCTCAGGTAAACAGATTTGACTCTAAGATGTTAGATATCATTTTCTTTTGTCAACAATACTTCCCCAAATAAAGTTTCTACACAACCTTTTAGTTGTTACGGAACATGCATAGTCAATTTTAATTTTATTAACCATCATGACGGAAATTCCTTAGGGATTTGATCTAGACGAATCATGAAATCACATAAAGAGATTAGGTATAACTCTTTCTAATGCAATTCTTGATTTTTGTTTTATGTAGATCACCCAAGGGATAATAGTGCAATCATCTCTAGAATAGTTTGCATTAGGTAGCTTGGAGCTTCTTCTCTCCTTTGGGGCTAGCAACTTGGAGGAAAGAATTTAGCAAATGAATGCTTAGTTCAAATTGAACTAATGATTTTGCTTAAATAGCAATTCATACCTAATGGTTTAATCACCTTAGTAGACCCGAGCCCATTTAGGTCTACACATAATTAAATCTGATTTAATTAAGTATCCCTTAATTAAATCTCATTTAATTAATAATTATCTCATTAATTAATTCATGTCTCATTTAAATTAATTAATTCATTTTTTAAGCTCCAATAACATAAGTGTGTTACTCTATATGTTTCCACTAGATTGGTCATGATACTATATACTTATATCAATATTATATATTCAATATACATGTAGCAAAGGTGATGATCCCTATACTAAAAAACTTTGGGGATGGATGTGATCGTGACTTATTCGTACATGTAATATACTTGATTATATTCCCATTTATTTAGTGTGCACAGTGTATTATGATCTCCTATTTATTTTCTTGTTTTGCATGCATGTCATTGGATGATTTGAATAGAGTTAAAAAGGATGTGCCGAAAAGAAACTCTCAGCCATTGAGCCAGATCCTATCAGGTGGAGTCCAAATAAGGAAATTGTATGGTGCCTGTATCTATGACACTACATACTCATTTCACTTAGTCTAGAAAGAGATCCTACATATGGGTCCAGATAGTTGCACTAGTTCACTCTTGTGTGTAACTATGAATGCATTGTATTATTTTAACATTTATTACATCCTAGGCACTTGGTAGTTGGGGAAAATGGGACAGGGTTGTCTCACCTAACCTTTCCAATTCAAGAACATATGGTAAAAAGAATTTGGATCTCCTTGCATTAATCCTCTTAAGGTGTTGACCTCCATTCCAGTTGACACTCATAGAAACGAAATCTAAACAATTGATAATAAGCTCAATCAATGAGGTGGCAGACCTAGAGTTGAAGTGATTTGTGGTCACAGGGAAGGGGGGTTGAACTGTGACTTGTTAAAAATTTAACTTCCTAAAAATGACTAACAAAGAGAAAACAAATATGTATGAACTTTCTCTTGAATGAACAAATGACAGAATGAATGTTTATGAAGTTTTGAACAAATAGTAAGATGCTTGAAAATGAGTTTTAGGTATTTGATTTAAGTAAGATTTCTTAATGAGAAAGTTGTGCATAGGTGAACTTGTTCAGAGTAAAGTTTTGTCGAAATAAACTTTTCGTAGTGTGCAGTGCTGAAACTAAAAGAGATAAGAGATAGAAAGTTACACAAAAGAGTTATAGTGGTTCACCCAACTTAGGCTACTTCCACTCCTCACTTCCAGTGAGTATTTCCACTATTTTCCCTAATAGTTACACATCTTTTAAAGTCCCTCCAAGATCTAAAGGCTTACAAGATAGTTTTCTTCTACAGCACTATCAATTGTCTCACTTTAGAAACTTACACAAGTTTAGAAAGTTAACTTGTTAAACCTTTTAACCAATACTCACATCCTTGATAGTTTGGTAGAAGAAAGAAACAAGGTTACAGGTTACAATAGAATGTTAGTGGGATTGAGAATAGCTTTGGATACAAGATTTTTCACAAGATAGAAGTAAGCTACAATACACTCAGCAAGAATGGTATCCCAGAAGTTTGTTTGCACTAAGACTGAGTGTGATGAGAGAAAGTTTGTTGACTGGCTTTGATTTGCTTTCAGAGTTTCCAGTAAGCTCTCTTACTTTGAAATGGTGTTTCTAAAGACTATTTATAGTTTCCATCATTTATGACCGTTGTAGAGAGTCCCCCCGTAGCTCCTGGTAGGTAGGTCTGAACTGTGTCAGAAAAGTGCACTGTTGTGCAGGCTTGTAGAGGTAACATGTCCAACTCCAATGGCAGATCCAACTTTCTATTTTTTGAACTTTCTATTCTGACTTAAGGATAATCATAGAATAGTCTTCTTCCTCGTACTGGATTTTAACCATGTTTCAGGGTGCAAGTTCCAATGCGACCAACTTTCTTTTTCTAAGGTTTTTGCCAGAGAAAGTATCTTTAACTTTATCTTTGCAGCATGGTGAACTTTCTGAAGTCAAGCTAGAGAGTATTTTCTTTGTCAAATGGTTTTAGCTTGAACTTTCTTTTGCTCAATGTCTGATAAAACTGTCTTACACAATTTTACTCAAGTAGAAACATTAGTAGACAAAGTGATCAGAAAACATAAACTAATTACGATCCAAAGGTCTGATCATCACTCAAAACTTGAGATAAGGATTTTGCCTCAACAAGAATATCCAAGGTTTCAATGATGAATTTCCATTCCAATCTTTCATTAGCTTTCTCAAGGTCCAACTTTATGATCACGAAGCCCTTTTGCCATGCATATTGTTAAGGAATGAATAACTTCTTGCAAAACCAAAATGTTGTCACAAGTGGACCTTCCAGGAAAACTGCTACTTTGATTGGTAAAAGCAATATAAGGTATAATATTTCTCAACCTTAAAGTAATCACTTTGGTCACAAACCTATAAGCAACATTGCATAAGAGATATAAATATAAACTGTGTCACATTATTAGGCACGCCACACTTAGGGATAAAGGCAAATAGAGTTTGGTTTACCTCTTCGATTCTCTCTAGATGAATGAAACATTCAATAACAAATTTGTGAAGGGAAGTACCAACAATCTCCCATTATGATTGGAAGAATAATAGGTGAAAGCCACCATGCCCTGGTAACTTATAATTCTTCATACTGAAAAGTGCACTCCTTGTTTCCTCTAAAAAGCTATCACTACCCAATAAAGTCAGATCGTTCTATTTTATTCCAGGGAAGGAATTGATAGTGTGAAAAACAGTATCAATAGGCCTAGATGAAGCATACAAATCTTTATAAAAATTCAGAACATTATCTTTAAGAGCTTGCTCTTCATATATCCATTCTGCCTCAGAATTGTGCAATGTAGTAATTTTTCTTCTTCTTCTTCTTCTTCTTTGAATAGTTAAAGTGTGAAAAAAACCTGGTATTGAGATCTCCAAGAACAATCCATTTAATCTTGACTTAGGGGTACCAATAGGCTTTCTCATATTTCACCATAGAGTTGTGTTCCTCATGGTTTATCTACCTCACAACCCACCCAAGTTTATGGATTGATGAAATCCCTTTATGATTTAAAGCAATCCAGTCGATAGTGGTTTACTGAACTATCATCTTCCTTAATTTCCATCAGCTATGTGCAATCTCAATCAGATCACTCATTGTTCACAAAACGCCGCAAGTAGTCCTTAACTTCCCTGCTCATATACGTGGATGCTTATATCCTTGTAGACAATGATCTTCCAAAAATGTCTTCTGTCAAGGCCCATTTGGAACCAACTTTCAAGATTAAAGACCTTGGGATTATTAGGTACTTTCTTGGGGTTAGAAGTCACCTTACAAACTTGAAAAACCTACCCCAAATTGTGTATCATCTTACAAACCCAAATCCTCACTCAAGAGTTACAAAGAATGATAACACTCACCCCCACGGAACAAGTTTTCTGGTCTGAAACTTGGAAACCCACCCTACATTTTTTTCTCACGTGCTTGTGTTGCACGACTAACCCTCTCTCGGGTGCTTTCTATATTTTGCACCACCTTTTTCTCTCATATGCCATACCATTTATAGAAGAAAGCAACATATACAAGTAATATATATTTTGATCTGGTTCTGTTGAGATATGTCACTTACTTATTTTATATTTATTGAGATATTTTTCCTTTATTTCCTCTTTGTAAATGTTCCTTATTTCTTCTTTTTATCGGAAAAACATATATGCACCATATCTTTGACATATCTCATAAATAAATAAAACAACACCATATCTCATGGGTTCCACTTAGGAGAGAACCCACCTAACAAATCTCCCCCTTCTCGACTCAAGTGGGACCACAACCATGTCTGCTTTCTTCCTTCACATCTCCCCTTGCAATAGACATAAGCTCCCCCTCGTTCAAACTTCTATCTTTGGTGTTTTCTGCCAACATGTCTCGTCTACTAATATTGAAGTCCTTAATGGTGACACTACTTGTACTTGCACTGTCGTGATCTACTATCAACGGGACACACGCCTGACCTCCATTGTTAGGAAGACTTTTGACACGTGGATCCACACGCGGATCCACCTGTTCTTCAATACTCATCTCAGCTGGTCATCTGGTCACACCAATGGCTTTGAACCGTTCTCCTCTAGTTGCATCATCATATTTGAACTGTTAGCTCTGATACCACTGTTGGGAAAAATATGCACGTGCCACTTTGATTTACCCACATACGCCCAAAGATCTCTAATACCAGTGTTGGGGAATATCCACACACACAAAGGAAATAACAAAAGATACATGGATTTACGTGGCTCGACACCTCTTGCCTACGTCTACGGAACACCTCAACAAAAACATTCCACTATCATAAAAAGGAGATTACAAGATAGTATTGTAACCCACCTCACAATATAACAAGTTTTCTTGCACAAACTTGAAAAACCTACCCCAAATTGTATCACCTTACAAACCCGAATCCTCACTCAATAGTTACAAAAATGATAACACTCACCCCCACAGATCAATTTTTTTGGTCTGAAACTTGGAAACCCACCCTATATTTTTTTCTCACGTGCTTGTGTTGCACGACTACCCCTCTCTCGGGTGCTCTCTACATTTTGCACCACCTCTTTCTCTCATATGCCATACCATTTATAGAAGAAAAAGCAACAAATACAAGCCATATATTTTGATCTGGTTCTGTTGAGATATGTCACTTGCTTATTTTATATTTATTGAGATATGTTTTTCCTTGTTTCCTCTTTGTAAATGTTCTTTATTTTCTTCTTTCCTCTTTTTATTGGAAAAACATATCTGCACCATATCTTTCACATATCTTACAAATAAACAAAACAACATGATATCTCATGAGTTCCACTTAGGAGAGAACCCACCGAACATGAAGGTGTAGAATTCTTTAATTACATTTAAATTTTTTGTAGGTGTGAAGGCTTAAGATCTAGAGGTGGACCAATGAACTGAACAAGACCTTGGAATAATATGGGATTGAAGCATATTTTGTTTTGTTTTTATTATTTTCTTTTGAATTTCAATTGTTTAACTCAATTGTTTGTTGCTTTCAATCTTTTTCAGAGGGTCTGCAAACTCAACAAAAATGAATTTGGCTATTTATGGGGCTATGGTTTTCAAGAAGAGGAATGGGGAACTTGGAAGAAGGGAGGGTGATGTATAATTAAACTAAAAGGGGAGGGCGTTTTGATTTTTGATTTTTTTTCCATGTCACATGCCTAAATGGCATAAGAAGTGTCCAAATAGGATAAAAATGTGATGTATTCATCAAATTGGGAAAAAATCAAGGGAGCACATCATTGCCATTGAACAATGGGAACCCAATGTATGCATGTGAGTCCGAAATCACACAATCATGATATTTAGGGAGTCTAAAAGTGAATTTAAGCAATAAAATAATGAATACGTTCAAAGAATATAGAGATCAAATTTTATTATAATGAATACATTCAAAGAAAAAAATATAATAATTTTAGTTTTTACACGTGATACTTATTTATAATTGTTGTAATGCAAGTATGAAGTTGGACAAATCTTACATTGCTTAATAATGGGTTAAGTTAAAGACATGCAATATAAGTGAGAAGACTCATGTACCCAATAGTTTAAGGTTTAGGGTTAAGACGCAGCTTAGTCCGATAAGGTCATAAGAGCTCCTACCCATTGCTCTTTCAGACTCCTTCCCACCGGCTATCTCTAACAATCATCTTGTTAGCATATTTCATTATATTACAACTTCTAGGGATAGTATTATTATAATTAAAATAAAAACATCCGACAAGGGCATAAGGATCGGATTAAAAATGATTATACATATAAAACTAAATTATTATTTATATATTACGCCAAATTTAAAAAAAATGTGCCATGAATATCCAAAAATATTTTCATTTAAATTTTTTTTAAAAAAGTTTAATAGAAATGCACCGTGAGAGGGGAAAAAAGTTTTGGCTAAATTATAGTTTTTGTCCCTTATATTTATTTTAGTTTTTTGTTCGATCCCTCATCTATTAAAAGTTACAAATTGGCCCCTTATGTGTAAAAGTTTTATTGATATGGTCCCTCTTGTTTTTTTTTGTTCCCAACCGATCCCTTATATTATAAAAATTATGCCAACATAGTTCCTTTTTTTGTTCCATAATGAACTCTTAGTTTGCGCAAAAAAGAAAGATCACATTTGTATAATTTTTGTGACTTAAGAGACTTCTTTGGAACAAAAAAAAGAGGAATTATATTGATATAATTTTTACACTTAAGGGACTAATTCAGAATTTTTAATACATAAGAAATTAAACTAAAACCTAAAATAAACATAAGAGACCAAAAATAAAATTTTAAAGTTTTATAGAGTCTTCTAACCATACAAGAAATTGTGGTATTTCTTGCGGAAAAAAAATCCGCAAGAAATTTCTGCAAAGTTTACTGCAAAACTACACCGTGTATGGAGTTTTCTGCTGAGCTAAATTTGCAGGTAAATCCCTAAAAAAATTTTGCGGATTTTCCTGCATAACCAAATCAGTAGGAAACTTTTTTCTTTTTCTTACCAAGTTACTCGTAGATTTTGTCAAGGAAAGTCTGGCAAATTTAAAACTGCAGATAATTTTCATGCAGATTTTAAAAATCTGCAGGTAACTTTTTAAATTTTTTAAAATAAATAATATTTTTAGAGAAGTTCATCTTCCAGCCCTAAAACATGCGCATCTTTTCGTTGGCAAGTTAGAAATTTTCTTTGGTCTCGTTCGCGCACCCGTTCGCATCTTAGTTCCATCTTTTCACTGATCTTCCAGCACTAAAACATACGCATCTTCAGCCCTAAATCTTTTCACTGATCTATTGCAAATTTCGACGATCTTCCCCTTGCATTGCTGATCTCTCTCTACTCAAAGACGTTTTTGATTCAATCACGCATCGTTCTCCGGCGCATCGCGAAACACAGGGAAAATAATTTATGGTTCGAGTCATCACTTCTCATAGGTTCTCTATGCTCTATATCTGAATTTTCTGATTCTATGTTTGATCTGGATCTGGATTTCTATGGTTTGGTGTTTCCTCTTCGCATTGTGAAGGTAACAAGCTCTGTCACGGTGACCTAGATTTTCACGTTTTGCTCTAGATCTAAATTTTTGATATAGCGTTTGCTTATAATTTTCTGCAACACTATTTGCACCTTCTCGATTATGGATTCTAGATTTTTCTATGGAACACTAGGATATTGAACATTCCCCATCCTCTTGTAACTTGTACCTGATTATTGAATAATAAAAGAAGCGGAATTTCTTTTGGTTAACAAACGCATAGGAAAGGAAGGGATATGGCTGGTCTCAAATATAAATAAATGTCAAGATGTGTAAGCGTATAGGAAAGGAAGGAATGATGCTTGTGATTTGTGCATATTCCCAATTTAACATAATTTTCTTTCGCAGGTACTGTTCGCTGGCATAAATGCTTGAGGATGGACACACACTTGCTGATTAACATTCAGAAGGAATCCATGCTCTGTGATGGTGATTAACAATCATGTTTCTTTGGATTCCAATGTTTCAACCATGCTCTGGACTAGACAATGTAGTTGCGCATGCAAATTATGCTTTCAACCATGCCGTGCCATGAGTCAAGTGAATAACAATTGTAATTTTGTTGTGTTAGTCACAGGTGGTTCTTTTCCACTCATAATGGTGTAGAGAATGGAATACCTCAAAAGCCCGACGGAGGTTATAATGGAAAACCTCCAAATCCAGTATTTGTAAGATAATGTTGTTATATCACGTCAAAAAAAAAAGATAATGTTGTTATATTAATAAATACTAGGATAACTACTATCATTATTAACTTGTGTATTATAATTTTAATTAATATAGATGCTGTAAGGCTTTAGCGATCAACCTCATGTAAGAGATTGTTGTATTATAAACTTATTCTTTAGGCTACTTAGGAAATTGTAAGTATGAAATATTTATGTTAGTAACACATATTATTTCCATATTAGTATTACTGTAATAATAACAAAATATTAATATTAAAAGATTCATGGTATTTTTTACAAAAAAAAATTTATTGATATTTCCTGCGGAATTTCCTAAGGAAAGATTCGCAGGAAAGTTTCCTAGAAATCTTAAAATTTGCAGGAAAGTTTCCTGCGGATTTTTGTGCGAAACACATAGCTGTAGATTTATTTGCGAACTTTCTTGCGGAATTACCTGCGGATTTTTCCCTAAGAAAATCCGCATGAAATTTCCTGCGAATTTCAAAATTTGCTGAAAAAAATTACCCACAAAAATATTACGTGGGAAAAAATCCACAGAAAATAACAAAATCCTTAGGATTTTGTTAGATGTGAGGTCCAGCTAAGCTGTGCTCAAGAACATGTTATCTCGGTTTGTTGGATGTCACTATCAAAGAACAGGGTTGGTCGTTGTACTTTTTTTCCTCTCTTGGTTTTTTTTCCAGTGGGTTTTGGCCCTGAGAAGTTTTAATGAGGCACACCTCCCTGATTCACTTGTGTATATATGGGTTCGGAATACCCCTTTGTACTCCTCTTAATAAATTTTTTACTTATCAAAAAAAAATGTTTGTCAAGATATGATTAGTAATGTAAAAACTGGTGTGGTCCTACATACATTTTAATTTCACGGTTTTTTAAAAGATATGGTTAGTAATGTAAAAAAACAATAAATAAATCAATAATAAGAAAAGAAAATAAAAAAAGGTGGGAACACCATAATAATATACTTTCACGATAGAAAATGATTAAGACAGGAGAGCACCATGTGGGTCAACCCGTTACATATGGCGCATTATATATACAACCCTCTCCCACATTCAGAACTTGCATAGAATCACCATTCAATTATTTTCCCTTTAAAGTTCAAATCTTGCTCATTACAATTATGGCCTCATCTCTAGTATTCACAGTGCGTAGGCGTGACCCTGAGCTGGTGACTCCATCAAAACCCACACCTCGTGAAGTGAAACCTCTCTCAGACATAGACGACCAAGATGGGTTACGTTTCCAAATTCCGGTTATACAATTCTATCGCCGCGATCCATCAATGGCCGGGAAAGACCCTGTTGATGTAATTAGAAAAGCACTTGGTAAAACGCTTGCGTTTTATTATCCTTTTGCGGGTAGGTTGAGGGAAGGGCCTGGTAGGAAACTTATGGTGGATTGTACTGCGGAAGGTGTTTTGTTCATTGAGGCTGATGCTGATGTTACCATTGAACAATTTGGTGATGCTCTTCAGCCTCCGTTTCCGTGTTGGGAAGAGCTCCTTTATGACGTTCCTGGTTCTGGAGAAGTGCTTAACACTCCCCTGTTGCTTATTCAGGTACAGTACTGTTGTTGATATCCTCACACTATATCACTGTTATTTACTTTTCCTATGCTCATTTTTTTCTTTTTTTTTTTCCTTTTACCCAATCACGGTAGTTTTTTCCTTTTACCCAATCACTGTAGTTCAGTTGATTGCGTAAGCTGAGTTTGCGAGGATAATCGCAGTTCGAATCCTGCATAACACTTTTTCATGGAGAGCGAAAAATCTCAACCATGACTAAACAAATTGCGGGATTAGTCCCGTAGAAATACTCCATGAAACTACTGGGAGTTAAAAATCCTAATTACAGTGTGTTACTCCCTCCATTTTTTTTGTCATTATTATAAAAAAAACATACATCAATTTTTTAATACATTAATCGCAAATTTTTATTTTTATCTTTATTTAAAATTAGACTTATATTAACGATGTATCTATTTCTTATGTAAGTGAGATGATTTATTGCCATTTTATAAAATGTGTAATTTTGAAAACAAGCTTAATCTTTAGTTAATTAGAAAAAACAGATTTTAATATAATTTTTTAGTGCGTGTGAATTAGAATTTTTATAACAAGGAGGGTCGGAGGAGTATCATTTTTTGTTTTAAAAAAGAGACTATTTTTTTCTGAATAATCACATGGTTTCCCTGGTTTGCACGTACATTTCCTATGTGTTATTTAAATATTCTTGAGGAGACCTGAGACTGAGTACACTTTTTTAATAAAGTGGCAAGTGTTTGTCTAAAAAATAAATGAGATGTGGATGTGTAAGTTTTCTTTTACCACAAAAGATAAGTATGTGTAAGTTATTTAAGTATACTTCAAGGAAAGTTCTTCTTTTTTTTATTTTTTATTTATTTTTATATTACTCATTATGTATATTTCTCATTTTTCTTTCTTTTTTTTGACTGGAATATTTTTCTTCCTTTTTTTATAAATAAAAATTGTACTTTTCGCATACCATTTCTATCATTTTAGTAAATACTTTTTAATTGTATTAATTAGATAATTTTGGCATGGGATTATCCAACCCAAGAAAATACCCACTTTTGAATTTTCAAAAACAATATAATTTTTTTGTCAAAAAAAATAATTTTAATTAGCTTTTAAATAAAAGTAATTTTTATGTTCATAATTAAATTAAAAATATTTTTCCTTTTCTCTAAAATCTCTGAAAATTGATTTAGATTTTTACACAATGTTAAAATCTTTTCTTTTAAACTTAAATAAGCAGTCTTGATGGAGAAACCTTATCTTGATTTGGAGAAACAAGAGGGGAAAAAAGAGGGAAAAAAACACGGATTTAAACCTCATTTTTCGTGAAATGAATAAGTGTTCTTAATTAAATTTAGGATTAATACCCCTTTTGGTCCCTATAATTTGAGCGAAATTCGGTTTTAGTCCCTGTAAAAAAAATTGTTTCGATTTAGTCCCTGTAATTTAAGATTCTATCACTTTTAGTCCCTATAAGATTCTTTTCGATTTGATGGCAGGGACTAAAAGTGGAAGAATATTAAATTACAGGGCTAAATTGAAACAAAAATTTTTACAGGGACTAAAACTGAATTTCGCTCAAATTACAGGATCAAAAGGGGTATTAACACTTAAATTTAATCAACGCTTATATATCAATACCTTTAAAAAAAAAGTTAATCAACGCTTGCTTTTCTGGGTTGTTCCTTCCTCCTCTAGTCTTTCTAAACTTTTGTAATAAAAAGTTCATATGTCATAGAAATCTATTTTTTATTCATCATTAGAAATGAAACACATGAGCCAAAAAATTAATATCACGGATCAGACTTATACAAATCGGGTTGACCCTTTTGTTATGATCTATTAATTTTGTTTTTGCATGGTGAACTTATGATCTATATATTAGTTTAATCATACGCACATGAACTTATTTTATACATTAATTTAAACCTGATAGCTTTCAAACAAACGTACGTGGTTGGTCCGTCGTCTTTGTCCTATCGCAAAGTATTTTATTTTTAGCATATATGATTTTGATTTATTTATTAAATAACTTATATTCTAACTTTTTTAATAAAATGGTCAACGATTTTGCAATCAACTTTTTTGTCAGTATTTAACTAAATATAAATAACATACTATTGTTATTCTATTTTATTTTTATTTTACTATTTCAAAAAAATATTTAATAATTTATTTAAAGGATTAGGCACATTTGTTTAAATAAAAGGTTTGAACCCGTTGATTTGTACAGAAATTTACTTTTTATTTAAAGAATTTATTAAAAAAATAATTATCTAAAAGTAGGTTTTTAAATCTAATCAACAACTTTAAAATGTTTTGTCATTTTTAAAAAGAAAGCTATATCATATATAAATAGCTAAATAAGTGTGACTGAGATCGACCTCATATATATTTGGTAAAAATAAGTGAGATTGAGACCCCATACATAGTTGGTTTATATGCCAGATTCAAGCATAGCATAACTTGACTCCTATTTTTTATTTTTATACACAAATACAAGTGTTTGATTATGGTCCAATTTGAATTATTTTGTAACCTCATATATATTTGATATAATAAGTAAGTTTGAGACCTCATACATATTCGGAAAATATGCAAGATCCAAGCATAACCTAACTCGACTCATATTTATTTTAATACACAAAGTGTTTGATTGTGGTCCATTTTGAATTAATTCGCAATGCATTGAAATTTTTTAATTGAAATAAATTTATGATTATTCACTAATGAAAAAACGTCCCTTACCAATTTATAAGTGTGTTTAACGAAGTTAAATTTTTAAAAAGAATTGAAATATATAAACTAATATTAACTTATAGGAGACAATATTTAAAATACTCATTTTATAATGTTTTTTATAAATATTTGTAAAGAAAATGTTATAGAGTGTATTACTGGTTGTGTTTTTTTTTTTTTTTAGTTATGACAATTGTTGAGCAGTTCAGTAAGGACTCCCATCTTACTAACTTGAATTGTAACCGTGCAGGTCACGCGCCTGAAGTGCGGTGGTTTCATCTTCGCTCTCCGGCTAAACCACACTATGAGTGATGCAGCGGGTTTGGTCCAATTCATGAGTGCGTTAGGCGAAATATCTCGCGGGATGTCCCAACCCACAATCCCAATCGTTTGGTGCAGAGAGCTTCTAAACGCAAGGGACCCACCAAGAGTGACGTGTACCCATCGCGAATACGAACAAGTACCCGACACCAAAGGAACCATAATCCCCTTAGACGACATGGCCCACCGTTCCTTCTTCTTCGGTCCCACCGAGGTAGCTGCTATTCGCACTCTCCTCCCTCCCCACCAACAACACAATTCCTCCAATTTCGAAATCCTCACCGCATACCTCTGGCGTTGCCGCACAATAGCATTACAACCAGACACCGACGAGGAGGTTCGCATAATCTGCATTGTCAATGCGCGTAGCAAGTTTGACCCTCCGTTACCAAACGGTTACTACGGTAACGCCTTTGCGTTTCCCGTTGCGGTTACAACTGCAGGGAAATTAGTTGAAAATCCGTTGGGGTATGCGTTGGAGTTAGTTAGGAAGGCAAAAGCTGACGTCACTCAAGAGTATATGCATTCAGTTGCGGATTTAATGGTAATTAAAGGACGGCCTCATTTTACTGTGGTGAGATCTTATCTTGTTTCGGATGTGACACGTGCCGGATTTGGAGAGGTTGATTTTGGGTGGGGGAATGCTGTTTATGGTGGACCAGCAAAGGGAGGTGTTGGTGCGATACCTGGTCTGGCGAGTTTTTATATACCTTTTAAAAATGCTAAGGGAGAGGAAGGTTTGGTTATACCGGTTTGTTTGCCATCTGAAGCGATGGAGAGGTTCGTGAAAGAGTTGGATAGCGTGCACAATCATACCCAACCTATTAAGGGTGGTCCAAAAACTAGTTTTATTGTTTCTTCGTTATAGCTTTTGAAAATGTTTGAATTTGCTTTGTATCGGGAAAAAATCGCATTTACTACATAAGAAGATTGGTGTGAGTAATTATGCGTATAGCATGTTGCAAGAGAAGAATCACGAGTGACCAAGCTAAATATTTGAGCACTAGTATAAAATCATGCGAGTCTTTGGATGACATTGTATAAATTTTATTGGCTTTATAGCTTTTCTGTTTAAATATTTGTTTATTATAAAAAATAAAACCTTAATTCATACTGACTAAAAAATTGTATCGAAATTTGTTTTTTCTAATTAATACTCAAAAAAATTGAATTTGTTTCCAAAATAACTCATTGTATAAAATGACGTATAATTAATGAATTATCACACTTGCATAAGAAATATGTGTATTATTACTAGAAGTCTTACCTTATTCTCGGGACTGCTATTGAGTGAATATCAGCAAGGGTCAGCAAGGGTGTTCGTGAGGAAGCATACACACGTTGATGATTGGGATGTGGGGTTGTCTACAAGGAAAATTTCAACTTTCATAGTATTGTCATGTTATGTATTATTGTATATTCTGGTTTTATATTGTTGTCCTGTTTCCCCTATTGCAGACAGTATGTTTGCCGTCAACTATCTATCTATTTTGACAAAGTTAAACCCTGGGACACGTGTCTTGTCCAGAGTTTTTCACTTCCCGCTCAAAACTTTTACTTCCCACTTCTCTTTTCAGTCTCACCCTTTGCTACACGTGACTGATTTTTATTATTTTCTATTTCCCTCTGTAAACCCTTTCCTATACATGACTGAAAATTTATCTATTTTGACAAAGTTAAGCCCCTGAGATACGTGTCTTGCCCAGAGTTTTTTACTTCTTGCTCAAAACTTTCACTTCCCACTTCTCTTCTCAGTCTCACCCTTTGCTACACGTGACTGCTTTTTATTATTTTCTATTTACCTCTATAAGCCCTTTCCTATACGTGACTGAAAATCTATCTATTTTGACAAAGTTAAACCCCTGGGAGTGGGACTAATGTCTTGCCCAGAGTTTTTCACTTCATGCTCAAAACTTTCACTTCCTACTTCTCTTTTCAGTCTCACCATTTGCTACACGTGACTGCTTTTTATTATTTTCTATTTACCTCTGCAAACCCTTTCCTACACGTGACTGAAAACTAAACCCAAGAGTGTACACCTATAAACCCAATTCCCTTTTTTCTCCCACCAGTTCCCACTCAATCAATTATCCCTCTTTTCATTTCATCATTTTAAATTTTCGCTACCCCAACATTTTTCAGTTCTTCTTTTCATTTCAAACATTCTAGCTCTAAATGATAAGTGATAAATGATTATTTTAAATTTAAGTCCCAACAGAAAAACATTACATGTTGTCGGTATTATTTCACTGTTATTGATCACGTATCAAAATTTATAAATGTCTTTATTATTTATAAATGATTAATTTTTTATTAAGTCCCAATGGGTGAACACTATATGTTGTCGGTATAATTTCACCATTTTTTATTACGTATCAAAAGTTTTAAATATCTTTATTATTCATTTATTCTATTTTTGATTCTCGATAAGGAATCATTACATGTCAGTATAAATGATTACTTTTCTCTTGTATTTCGATGGCAAAACATTACATGTTATCGGTATAATTTCATCGTCTTTCAGCACATATCAAAATCAAATTTTATAAATATTTTTTAATTTATAAATAATTATTTTACTTTTGAACCCCTCAGAAATTCTTTTATTTCTTAAAATATTTTATATTTCTTTTTTTTTTCCGCATTTTCTTAATGTTTTTTATTTCTTTAGTGTTTTTACTTTATTATTTTTTTATTTTATCATTATAAATATATTTATTATTCATAAATGATAAATGATTATTTTTCTTTTCAGCCCCAACGGGAAAATACTACATGTTGTCGATATAATTTTATTGTGATTTTTTAGTTTTTTATTTTTATTTTTTAATTTATCGTTATAAATATCTTTATTATTTATAAATGATAAATGATTATTTTTCTTTTCAGTCCTAACGGGAAAATACAATATGTTGTCAGTATAATTTCATTATTTTTTTATCACTTATCAAGATTTATAAATATCTTTATTATTTATAAATGATTATTTTAGTTTTGATTTTTGATGGGAAAATATTATATATCGGTATAAATGATTACTTTTCTTTTGGTCCCGACGGGGAAAGCATTACTTGTTGTTAGTAAAATTTCATCGTCTTTGAGTACATATCAAAGTTTAAAAATATTTTATTATTTATAAATAATTTTTTACTTTAGAGTCCTTACGGAGATTTTTTTTTTTACTTTTAAATTTTTTATTTTTCTTATGTTTATATTTCTTTTATTTTTTATTAATATTTTTTATTTCTTTGGTTTTTTAATTTTTTAATTTTAATTTTTATATTTTATTTTTATAAATGTATTTATTATTTATAAATGATAAATTATTATTTTGCTTTTAAGTCCCAATGGACAAACATTACATGTTGTCGGTATAATTTCATCATTTTTTAATCACATATCAAAATTTTATAAATGTCTTTATTATTTGTTAAATTATTATTTTATTCTTGAATCCCGACAGAAAATATTTCTTTAATTTCATTGCATTTTATCACATATCAATTTTATAAATCTCCTTATTATTAATAAATAATTATTTTACTCTTGAGTCCTAATGGGAAACATAAATATTGCTTACTCTCACGTTTTCTTCATTTATTGGGCAACCACCGCAGAAGGTATTTAGCAGCAGTTGTAACTGTAGCAGAATGACAATTTTGATCGACGCAGTTTACTCTCTTTGTTGTAGTGAACTTTCATTTGATAAAAATAAGTGTATTTCAAAAATGGGTGAAAACGGAGTGATCCGTGCTTATACACGGATATCTTGCTAGTTATGGTTAAAATTAATGGATTAAAAAAATGAGACGAGTACATAAGTACTTACGCTATTTACATAGGATAATACCGAATTTTTTTATAAGGAAAGCTATTACCCCTTCCATTTTCGAATATAAGTTACAAAAAATCTAAGTTTGGTGATTTTGAATAGGCTTAATTGCACTTTTGATCCTCCAGGTATCACGATTGTGCGATTTTTATCTCGTAAATTTCAATTGTGCGAATTCGGTCATCCAGGTATTACGATTATGCTATTTTGGTCCTCCAGGTTTCAATTGTGCGAATCGGGTCCTTTAGTTATTGTAATTGTGCGGTTTTAGTCCTCGATATCGTTCAATTTCTAATAAAAATATTGATGTGCCATATGTGGATATGACCTAACACATAATTTAGTCTATGTGGCATGTTAGTTGGCTTAAAAATTAAAAGACCTTTTAAACATTTTTAGTTATAAATCGAATGACAATTGAATGTAGAGACCAAAATCGCACAATTGCGATACCTAGATGTCCTAATTAGATCGCTCAATTAGAACATGTGGACCAAATTCGCACAATTATGATACTTGGAAGACCCAATTTGCTCAATTAGGATTTAGAGGACCAAAATCGCACAATTGCGATACTTGCGGGACTAAAAATTCAATTAAGTCTTCTAAATATAAACAAATTTTAACTAACTTCACTTCATTTAATGATGTCTTACCCAAAATACACTTAAATTAATTCAAATTTTATTTTCTAATAACTCTTTTATTCTTATGAACAATTTCCCATGAAGAACAATTTGAGATATGCAATTTCTTTTTTGACTACTTTAAAAAAATTAAATGAGACGAGCTACTTTTTTTGAGGGGTGAAAAGTAATTTTATTTTGGCTTATATGCGATAACGGAAAGAGCCATTATGGCGTCAAAGACACCAAGTTTTTCTATCTATCTCTGTCACTCATCCTATTTTCTTTTCTTTCTTGCCTTTCTCTCGCATAAAAAAGCCTAGAGTTACGCCGCCTTTCGCAGAAAAAAGGTAGGAAATCAATTTCGGAAAAAAAAAGAGTACTCAAGACAAGCATAACCACACAATGACACAACTTAGTTGGAGAACAAGTGGATATAGTACAGCAAAAAGGGATCTGCTCCTAGCCTCCTACACTATCAAACACAAGGACTGTGCCCCTTGAAATTGAAATAACCTACAAGAACCATACAATTTACTAGTACATGGCATGATAGACGATACAAAAGGAAGACTGTGTCATGAAGGACAATTTCCCATCCAATACCCGCCAGCTGTTTTGAGTGCTCCAGCACACCTTACCTCAATCAATATTTGCCACATTATATTCTCCCTCCCAACGACCCCATGCATACCAAACAGCACTGTCCTAACCCCGAGTAAGTATATCAGCATATATACACGGCAATGACAAATTGACAATAACACCCAGCAATACCAAGTACAGTGAATTAATAAACTAGCATTAGTATTATCATCAAACAACCAATAGGTCATCAGCACTTTATGCACACACAGCCCACACAAATTGTCTTAATTTTGAAAGAAATTTGCTCAAGAATCGTAATAACAGACTAACAAACTGCAATTTCTTGGTAATAGTACTCAAGTTAATAAGATGGTTTTGTTGTTAATTATCTTAATTATTAACAGAACTCACATTGTCATATTGATGTAAATTGGTTGAACAGGTGCATACTACCTCTGGTCCCTAATATAAGATAAAAAAATAAAATTACAAAGACTAAGAAATACTATTTAATGTTATAAAATTGAAATATTACGTCAAATATACTCCTACCATTAGATGTTTTATACCCACTATGAAAGTTTTTAATAAACATACATCTCACATTAAATAGAGGTATTTAAAAATTTTAGCAATTAATGTACCTTCAAATGAGTTTTTTTCCTTATAATTAGGACAAAAAAACACAAAAAATTTTCTTATTAAGGACCGAAGGTAGTACTATATATAAAGAGCCAATTATAAAAAAAAGTGCATAGCCAATGGCGGAGATGGACTAAAATAGCTGAGGGGGCCAAATAATCATTCAATGTATATACAAATATTTCACATTAATTTTGTCAATCATTACTTGGTGCAGTGGCATGGCCTGCATATCAGCATGCAAAAAGTTAAAATGTACTACCACCGTGCCATTACATACATTACAAACTAGTACAGCGAGATGCATGTATATATCAATGAAAGTTAAAATGTTTGGGGGAGTCACAACTCCCTTATGTCACAACTAAGCTTCGCCCTTGTGCATAGCGACAATAAAGAAGTTGTTATCTAACTTTATAAATTAAGCAGTTATAAATTGCACAGCAACAACATTGATTCATGTCATCGACAAACACTAAGCCTTTGATTGGTTCCGAAGAGAAATTGTGAAGAGAGAAATAGGTGAGAAAGAGCATGAAAAGAGAGAAAAATATGAAAAATAAGATATATTTGGAATATTGATTGGAATAAGAGAAAGAGAAGAGAAATAGAGACGAGAGAAGTGTTGATTATTTTTGAAAAGACAAAAGTGTCATTAACTAAAAAATTAATATATAAATATTTTGACGCATTATAGTGGCACCTGCAGGATATAGATGGAAACAACAAAAAAGAGCCAGTTTCTCTCCAAATTCTTCGCTGATCTGCAATGAAAGAAAAAGGTGGTGGGACCCACACTATTTCTTTTCTCTCTGTTGTATTTCTTTGCTGAGCCAATCACGGTGGTTGCTCATTTCTCATCGTCTCTCTCGCTCGTCAATCTCTCTCGACTAAATCACTGAAACCAATCAATGGCCAAAGGAATTTAACTCAACTAGATACTAACAGAAACAAGAGTACAACTTTCCAAAAAAAAAAAAGGCTTATTCTGTACCCAATGTCTAAGAAGATATTCTATCCGGAATGAATTATAAGCAAATTTTATCTCATGTTTTTTTGGGATGAAATATAAGCAAATGTTAACTACTTTTTTTCTATTTAATGATAGTATCTCCAAAATATCCCTCATTTAATTTAACTTTTTATATTTCCAATGAATCAATTTATTAGTCATGAGGGTAATTTAGGCAATAGAGTTATTTTTTTAATTAAGATTACATATATTAAATATGTTTAACTAACTATCTTAATAACCGTAAATCAATTAACTTTTGCTTATAATTCATTCCGGAGGGAATAGTCGTTAATTATGATCACTAGCATTCATTAAGATCACATATTTGAATGGAGGATAACGATGTACCTTGTAATCAACACATGGAGTACTCCCTCCCTCTCTTCCAAATTAATTATTGTTTTAGGAAAGAAAAAAATAAAAATAAGTGTCGTTTTTTATTTTCAATATAACATTAATTATTTTATTCAAATTTTATCTCCAAATTAAAATTGTGCGCATCACTCCCAAATTATTATACTCTACTATGTATTTATGACCATGGTTAATAGCTAATCGTTAATAAGGATAATTTCATAAAATTATTACATCCATTAACTTATATTGTATTTCTTAATCCTTGTGAAAAAACTATAAACGACACGAACGAAGATGGTATGTAGTTCTTAGCATTTAGGCATAGCATAACTCAACCCAAAAAAAGTTAGTTCATGAAGTAAGAGTTACCCACCACTTATAAACCATATCACATTAGTGCGCCAAACGGAAAAGAATTAGGTTTTTTACACCGATTTTAGGTTTAACCGGTGTAAAAAGTGACGTGGTGGTAATTTTGAAATTATCAGCCACTTTTTACACCGGTTATATAACCAACCGGTGTAAAAGGATTGCGATTTAAAAAATGAAGACATTTTACACTGGGTTTGTATATAACCGGTGTTAAAAACATAACATATTACACCGGCTATTTCAAGAACCGGTGTTAAAAGTCTTTCTTTTGATTAAAATAACTTTCTCCCTCTCATTCTCAGACACGCGCGAAGTATTTCTTTGAGATAACCCTACTTCACTCTCCTTGTTCTCTCTTTCTCTCTCGCCGCTGCACTCTCCTTTTTATCTCCGCTGTTCGAGCCCTCTCTCTCTCTTTCTCTCATCGCTGCACTGTCGTCGTTCTCATCCTCTCTTGTAGTCGTTCGAATACCTCTACCTCACATGGTTCTTGCCGTCGCTCTCTTTCTCGTGGTTCTTGCCGCCGTTTTCCTTTGAAGCCCTGTCGCAGATCTGGTTGAGTTTCCTTCTCCTTGCTTATAGGTTTGTTCCTTTACCTTATAGCTTTGGCCCTTTTTGGTTTTAATCTGTTTGATAATCTCTTTAGGTTTCACTCACGCTCTTCTGTTCCCTCTGAACAAAGCTTGAAAAATAGAAGAAGAAGAAGAATCTCTCGTCTCCACTCTCTCTTTTGCTCAACCAACCTTCCATTTCTATAGGTGTGTCACTGCTTCATTTTTTTCCTTTTTTTTTGTTTAGCTATTTTGCTTTCACTAGGTTCCGAATGTGTTTATGTTTTTCAGATAGAAATGTGTTGTGCTTTTTTGTTTTTGTCTGTTTTATCTTTCATTTTTTAATTTCTCTATTATTCATTCAGATTCCTTAGCAAACTCTGGTTTTTATTAATTTTTTTAAAAGGAAATATTTTCGAAAAGGGTTGGTGTGGTTGTGGATATATTCTGATGCAGTTGCTGTATTCCACGAATAGTAATTAAACTGTTGCTTCCCTATTATGCTTTTTATTGTCATTCTATTAAACTTCAGTTTGGTTGTTAATGATTGACTACTGTTGACAACAGACAATGTCTTTAGATGAAAACCGTGTTCGTGGAGGGCGTCATACTCGCATGGCTTCCAGGAGGTCACGTCCCTCTATTAGCAGGCTGATGATGACTGCAAGTGAGTATCGAGCTATCTTTGTGAGGAATGAGGAACGTGATGCTCGTCTTCACGATCCTTATCGTGATGAGGATCGCGATTCAATGAACCAGTATGCTGATCCTCGTGCCGATGCTGACCATTGGGGCTCAGGCCTTCGTATGCACATGCTTCAGAAGAGACCACCCTCTACCAGGAGGCACGTAGCTGCCAGGGAGGTTCATTAAGGGTCGGACGTTGTTCAGATCCCCAGGGATGAGGATAAGATCAAAGAGTATAGTCCATCCACACCGGAGTATTCTCCAATCGCACCCGAGTACACTCCATCGACTCCTTCGGAGGAATCTACTGCCCGATTTTGCTCTAGTTACTCCTCTAGTACTGGCCAAACTAGCCTCAAGATGGACACTCGTCATCAATGTTGTCGTTTAAGTCAGTTCCCTCTACCGATTCTTCAACTTCAACATGTTTCCGATTAGGAGACGGAACCTTCCGAAGGCTTCATGATTCTTCTCCACATAATGCATATTTTCTAGGGTTGATGCATTAGTTGAAAAGATACAATGAAAATCATGCTGATGCATGTTATCCACCAGATAGTGGCAAAAACAATGAGTTCTTCTCTAGATTCTATAATGGTGTCAAAAAAATAACTCCCTGGTTTTCCTCCTCGCTGAAGAAAATTGTCCTAAGATGATGGAAAAACCAAGGATGCATCATTGTTTCCGCCATCATCTGTTGGACAAAATGCATCAAGTTGCTCTTCACTGTATCTTTTCAACTAATGCATCAACCCTAGAATTCTTGCATTATGTGGAGAAGAATCATGAAGCCTTCGGAAGGTTTCATCTCCTAAACTGCAACATGAAGAATTTGAAGAATCAGTAGAGGGAAGTGACGCAAACGACAATAGCGATGATGAGTGTCCATCTTGAGTCTAGTTTTGGCCAGTCCTAGAGAAGCAACTAGGACAAAATCGGGCAGTATATTCCTCAGATTCCAAACGGCATTGCTTTTTTATTTATGTGTAAATAATGTAGTAATGTAGCTCTTTTCTTGTATTGGAAAGTTTAGTAATAATGTAAATATGTCATTACTTTTTTTATTTATGTATAAAATTGACTGCTAAATTAGATTATTGTTTGAATTTTGGGCAAATTTGGTGCCAATATATTCTGCTGCCAATTCTTGTCAAATTTCCTGCATTATTGTCATTTTAGAAAGCCTTTGGGCAGGAATGGATAAAAATAATAAGAAAAAAGGTAACCTTTTACGTTGATTATCTAAATAACTGGTGTAAAAGGAGATATTTTATACCGGTTATCTAAATAACCGGTATAAAAGGTCCTTCAAAAAAATAACAAGTGTAAAATATTGACATTTTACGCCTGTTAAATAATCGGGGTAAAATCCCTAACATACAACACCAGGAGCATCTTCACCGACACCAAAACCGGTGTAAAATATCAATTTTAACCGGTGTAAAATCCTCCTTCTGCACTAGTATCACTAATTCACGTAAGATCTAAACAGTACTTATTGTCATAGTGACACCGTCCATAAATAAAAAGTTTTAGTAATAGTACAAAAGGTTATGAACACCTTATAATCCTTTTTTTTTACTAAAAAAGATATTCATTCATTTAAATTAGTAAAATACATCGAAAACAACACAAATTCAATATCGCTAAAAACCGAAAAGGATGAATCTACGAACAAACTCACAACACCCAGGTTAATAGCATAAAAAGCAAAATACTTACAAATGTGACAAAATCAAAGTGACTGGAATACCCATACCTTCGGATCTGTAACGTTGACGCCCAAATCTTGATTGAATCTGTAATGGATCGAAGCTGATCTACCAATCTGAACCAAACGAACACCGCAACAAGACGAAAAACTAAACAACGCTGCACCAAGATGATGAACAAAATAAAGCCGCACTCTGACGACGAAATCATGGAAAAACACGAAAGAAAAACCAAATCTATATGGAAAAACCATTTATTTAGATAAAATGAGAGAAAATACAATGTAGATGGGTGATTTCAGGCAAAAAAATAGCCAAAAATACCCCCTTCAGTGGATGAGGAAGAAGGAAGAGAGAAGTAGAGCGAAGGTTGAGACAGAGAGAGGCGGCTAGGGTGTAATTGGTGAAGTGTGTGGTGGAATATTTATTTCATTACATTTTGAAGAAAAAAAACTTTATAATCCTTACTCATAGCAAGAAACTGTTGGAATTAAATCAATAATTGCAGGCATGGCATGCTCTTCACATTATTCATAAATACCTTATTACGGAAACCAAATAACCATATGAGTATGCCTTCAAACAATCAAGAACAAACCCATAATCTCTGTAACCTTAGGATCTATGATAAGTTAGTTTATTAAAGATTAGATGAATACCTGTATCCATAGTAAAGAATCACAAAACAAAACCTGAAAAGAGACTTCATGAATTAACAAACAATATGCACTTGTCAGCTTTATGGTTCTTCCTCAATCGGGATTACTTATGTCTTAGGCTCTATTCAGAAGGGGAAAGAAGAGCTAGTGTGTGCATTATGTGAACAGTCTGGTATATTGGGGACCACAACCTACTTATAATGTATCTGCCTATTAGGATATTCATTACGCCCTAATGGGTCTATACTGACATACACTCATATTGATCTCATATCAATTAATTGTTAAATTAATTCAATCAGAAATCTAATCAGCCTTTCAATAATTTGATCAGATATCAATTAAAGTTCCTAAGCGATAAATAGCTAATATAATTAATTAAATGATATTAGCACACATTATGGTGTTTGGAATAAAATATTCCAACAATCTCTCACTTAGGCAACATATCATTATAATTATATCAGTATTTTTTAGGCCAACATCTGAATGTTATTTATCTTTAGACTTCTCCTTTACAATTTGGTCCACCTCATTTATCAACAACGGGATCACCGCGAATGTCGCCATTAAAGTCTATTGTGACTATACCCCGATGACTATCACATCAATATACTCGATGACATAGATCGATATGAATGAGTGGCATGAAAATTTCATGCAATGTGATCTCAAGTCATGCCTATTTTCAACTGATCCCACTCAAGTCCTTAATGAGATCAAACTGAAGTTCCTTAAATGCAAAATTAATTTTGCAATAACATGATACAAATAAAATTAATAATAAACTCAAACTTTATTTTCACAAAAGTCATAATAACATAAAGTCTATATCAATAATCAAAACATAGAACATAAAGGAAAACAAGCAAAACACCCACCAATCTAAGGCAATCTCAAAACTAACACTCATGCGACCAACATGCCCATGGTAAACCTTAGCTGTCAAGCCTTTGGTTAGTGAGTTGGCTAGTATGAAGTTTGTCCTTATATATTCTATAGAAATATGTTTCTCTTGAACTCTTTCATTCACAACAAGATACTTGATGTCAATAAACTTCGACATTTTAGAACTCATATTGTTGTTAGAGTAGAGGACGACTGCGCTATTATCACAATGAATTCGTAGGGGCCTCTGAATGC
Source organism: Calophaca sinica (assembly GCA_037113605.1). Classification (NCBI taxonomy): domain Eukaryota; kingdom Viridiplantae; phylum Streptophyta; class Magnoliopsida; order Fabales; family Fabaceae; genus Calophaca; species Calophaca sinica. The sequence continues at coordinate 71,374,044 of CM073730.1, forward strand.
TTCTAATGACATGTAGGCTTGTGACAAAATTTTGCACCCACAACGCATGATATGATGCCTCAAAGCAAGCCACAAACTTTGTCACCATGGTCGAAGGAGGCACTAAAGTATGTTTGGCAGACTCCCAGGAGAAAACTCCTCCTCCCAAAAGGAAGATGTAACCAGATGTGGAATGTTTGCTATCTAGGCATCCCGCAAAATTAGAGTCAAAATACCCAATGATCTCCAAGTTGTCAGATTTTCGATAGTAAACATGTAGTTTCTTGTTCTCTTCGGGTAGTGCATCACACACATTACTATTGTCCAGTGCTGCATACCAGGATTACTGAACCATCTACCAAGAATTCTGTAACACCCAATTTCTGGAGTGCTACATCTAACCCAAATCTAGATGCGGAAAAATTTTAATGCCGGTATGCTTTCGGTAAATGATACTCTTCTATTTTGATGCGGAAAACTGTGGTAATTTTTTCTTTCCTTTAAAATATTTTTCGAAATTGAAACTTGAAAAGCGATAAATTAAATAAGCAATGCAAAATCATGAAAACATACATCTCACTCATAATATACATATAACAGAGGTAACAAAGTTTTGCTCTACGGTGATGTGTATGGAACTACATATAATGCTTCCCAAGATAGAAATACATGTCAAAAGGAAATACATCTGAAATACAAGTTCATCCTGACTCTACAGGTGACTTGCAATCCAGGAGTAATCCTAGCAGTCCACTCTAGTGACTGATCCAAAAACCTACACAAAACACAAACCACCAAAACACCAACTCCAAAAGAAACTACATCCTAAGATGGCCCAAATAAAAAACGCTTGCTGGGTGGTAGCCCAGCAAGGACTAGTATCCCCAGTGTACTCGGAAGGATCCTCCTCTTCCTCATCACTCTCAATATCAATATTGTCCACATAGGACCATACTCAAGTGGTCCTAAAATTTCCTGCCTGAGCCCCCGCAGAGGATGAAGGCGCAGAGGGGTGAGAGCGAGGAGATGGAAGAACATCCTCTCGTACCACACAGGCACCACAGAGACAAAAGGAGGAACAATAGTAGTCGTAGGGTCTCCAACAAAAGTAAGGGGGTCGTGCTCATGACATGTGTTGTTGTTTGATTAGGGGTGTCCATCCCAGTCGGTCCAAAAGTAGAGGCAGTAGCTACAAATAGGTCTCTAGTATGAGGGGTCAATGGTGTCAATACTATCATCGTCGGGGAAATGAAGAATTGAAATTTCTGCCTATCAACACGGATACATGTTAGTCCACCATCATCTATTGTCTCGGCTGCAGAATGTTCTTACTCCTACTAGTATGAGGGGTCAACGATGTCAATACTATAAGGGATCTACTACGTCTCTACCTTATCAAGATCTATAATGGGGCACCTTAGGTGCTTGAGATTGGACTTGTCTCCTTTAGCCACATATGAATCTCCAAGTTTACTATCTTTCATGAAGAATCTATCCAGAACTGTATCGATATAGTTCATTTACGATAATCCCAAGATATCTCGAGAGCAGTCTCTAAGTATTTGGATTCCTAAGACAAAAGTGGCATCCACAAGATCTTTCATTTTGAAATTCTTCGTGAGAAATCTCTACATTTCACGTAATAAGCCTATATCATTGCTTGATAACTATATATCATCAACATATAACACCAGAAAGATAAATTTACTCCTACTAAAGTTTTGGTATATGGAATCATCAATCGCATTAGCCTCCAATCCATAAGAGGTAATAACTTGATGAAATTTATAATACCATTGACAGGAAGTTCTGTTTAAGGCCATAAATGGATTTTTTAAGTTTGCATACCATAGACTTTGGGTCACCTGAAACAAAGTTTTCTAGTTGCACCATATAAATCGTTCATTAATGTTGTCATTTAGAAACATAGTCTTTACGTCCATCTGATGCAACTCTAAGTCAAAATGAGCGACCAGTGCCATAATAACCCTAAGAAAGTCTTTTGAAGAAACCAGAGAGAAAGTATCCTTATAATCAATGCCTTCTTTTTTGGTAAAGCCTTTGGCTGGACTTGTCCTCTTTAGCCACAAATGTATCTCCTAGTTTACTATCTTTCATGAAGAATCTGTTGGTTTAAGCCTTAGTGGCCAATCTATTTTGTATAGATTATTATTTGTATCATGACTTTAGTCATATATTTAATATATGTAAAGGCATCATTTATTATGTTATTAGTGTATAGCATAATAAAGTCCTTAGAATAGACAATCCATTCAATAGAACATGAAATATGATTTGATCGTGAGACTCTATTGAACTATAGAACACTATTCTTAAAGTATCCATATTTGAAGTATTATTGTTAACTAGGACGACAATAATACATAGAGACTATTGTGTGAGTAGACTGATGACCACATCTCACAGATCATGAATAAATGATATCAAGTCGACACACAGGTATAAATATTAGGAATAATATTTATATAATATTTATACCGGATTGACCCACCATGAGGACGCTTCATAATAGTTATGTAAGTGTCATAGGCGCTCCTCATGACGACCATAGTGAAGTAGTCCTTCCACTTGAAGTCACTACGATTCCTACACAAGGAGTTGTAGGCTTTAATGCTATCAAACGTTATCCGTAACGGGATGATCATAAAGGTAGTACTTGGACCTGCAATAAATCATATTTAGGGGTGTGAGTGATGTAGACAAGATTCGTCCATCCTACATAACAAAAGTAGTGTCTTGGGCCTCTCGATAGAGTAGGACGTGAAAATATGCGTGGCCACGCTGAGATGTGCCAATATGGGATATTGAGCCCATTTCGTGATTACACATCTACTCGGGTATCGGGAACAAATGATTGGACTTAATGAGGATGACACATTTATGCCTCATGTTCAATCAAGACATATGGATGAAGAGAGATTGGCTTCACATGGATTTTTTGTTGCAGTAAGGTTTTGATCGGATCATCGATATTCTCATGGGTTGGGTAGTAGTGATGCATTGCTAGATGTCGCTCACTGTTTATGATATTTGATATTATATTAAATATTGGATATTAATATAATGTTTAATATCATTGCCAACTCAGTGGGAGCCTACAGGGTCACACGCATAGAGTGGATATTCGGAGCAATTAAATTAAATGTGATTTAATTCATGTTAATAATTGATTAAATTAAATACGATTAAATTTAGTCAATAATTAATTAATCAAAGGAAATGATTTATTAATTAAATATGATTTAATTAATAAATTGTAATAGTTGATTAATTAAATACGATTATTTAATTGATGATAAGACATGAAATAGGCCGGTAATGTACAAAGCCTTGATGAGGGAGGTGCAAAACCAATTTTGAGGGATGCAAATAGCAAGTATTGATGTGCCTAAATAGGACATGAGCTCCCCTCATTAGAAAGGTTTTGACATTTGAGCCACATGAGATGTGATGGTCAAATCTTTCCCTGTAAGCCATCCTCTAGCACCGGCGCACTCAACTCCGGATATCGTTCGTGTGGATTGAGTAGAGGGTTGCTCGCTTGCAAAGCTTGGTGATTGAGAAAACACGTTTCAAGAGGTAAACATAACATCCCTGTGATTCTCGTAGTTTTAAGCAATCTTGGCAAGGGGATTTTTCGCTCTTGAGATTGATTTTAAAAGAATTTTTAAAAGTCTATCTCTTGATTCCCCAACAGTGGTATCAAAGCTTGGTCTTAGTTACCTTGAATCCAATATACTTGTTTGCCTTGTTTGCTAATATGCTTTGTTGCCTTTGAATATGATTCAATTTTCAACATGTTAATTTCTGTTCTGGACAAACATAAGGGTTCAGAGGAAGATGAAGTCTCACGGTGGAATAATGAAGAAGATCCTAGCCATGGTGGTGAACCGCTCCGAGCTCCGGTGAAACATGTCGGTGGTGGCCACCTGCAAAACACTCTGACGCTCAAGTCAATATATGAATGAGGTGGGTGAGAGAAGTTAGAATGAAGCATACCTGAATAAGTGGTTGTACCAGGCTTATATAGCCACTAAGTAAGGCTTGTCATAGAAGCTATGTGTATTGGGCTATTGCAGCCCATTAAGTTTGATTTGGGCCGGATTTACATCCAGAACAGTTGCCTCCCAAGTCGGTTGCTCATGTGAGTATGTGGAGCCGGCTTGTAAACATAGTTAACCATCATAGGTTTGTTGACTTGCAAATGTTAGTCAAAAAAATACAAGATGTGCGCAATATGGACACGTATGTTTCAATAATGTTGCCCCCATACCGAGCTAGCTGGTGTGTTAGGGATATCTGCTTGGGAGTGAATCACATTGTGGATGCGTTGTAGCATTTATTTTTTAAATTGGCATCAAGTACCGCTTAGGTTCAGATAACTGAAGTGATAAGCATGAAGCATGAAAATGTATACCTCATCGAAAGACCGAGATGTGTGTCAAAATGCCGAGGTCCTCCTCATCTGTGCTTAAGAGATCAGCGGGGAAACCTACTAGGGTGCCAAGATTCACTCCCAACCAAGCGTAGAAGCTTGGAGGGAGAACCTGGTCTTGTTGATGCTGAAGTGGTCATCTCTCTTGACCGTGTCATCCACTCGGAGAAATAGCTCGGCCAGGGAGTTTCTCCTCTGCCCAGGCGATCAGAGTGAACATCGTAACCTCGGGTTGTTAGAATTGTAGAATTGTAAAGAAGATTTCATTGAATGAACTACTGTTTCATTGAATTGCTATTGACCAAGTACACTTGTATTTATACAATTCTGTTACTGAGTAACTGCTATTGCTTCTAGAAGCTTCTAGATATTTTCAATGATAGCTCATACATCACTGTCAGTTACTAACCGTAACTGCCAGCTTAACTAACAGAAGCTTATACTAAGCTATACTTCACACAAGAATTACACGAGATGGGATTCATGATTTCAACATGGCTTCAAGAAAGCTAAAGAAGCGACTTGGAGACTTATGACGCAACTTGGTGGCTAGAAAGCCAAGTTGGTCCTCTTGGTACGCCCAACTAACCCTCAGAGAGAGAACTCGTTTCTTGCTTGAGAAATGGTTTGATTCTTTGCAAGGCCATTAACAAATCCATCCATGAGCAGTGCCAAAGGCTGTGGATACTCAAGTAGCTTCAGAATCACTTGCTTGGAATTTTCAGCCTTTGCCTATCAGTATTTTGACAATGTCCGCAACTTTCTGGTTGCTGCAGAAGAATTAAAGCTTCTAGCTTTTAAACCTTCTGATCCTCCGATGCATGTAGGTGCTTTGGGGGTAATAATCCTTCAAGTTTCATGACCGAAGTCTAACTTGTATTTTTATTTGAAGCTTGACTTCGATGGCCCTGCTTCCAGCTTTTGCTCAAACTGAAGCGGATTCAATTTCGGCATTATGTTTAATTCTGCTTCCCAAGACTGGGACAACATAGAAAGGAATCTATTTCCCAACCAGTGTTTTGTGACAAGTAAATTGAATGATTCCTCTTTTTGAACAAGATATCCTCTTGCACAGTTCTCTATACATTTGAGGATTTATACCATCAAAATTATGTTGCTCAAGCAACATTTATCAAAATCACATGGTCCATGAAAGTATTTGTAGTGTTACCTAAATCTCAACATGGACAAAACCTTGCAAAAGAGAACGGATAATAACTCAGTGCCTTGCCATATTTACCACCCATTGCTTGTATCTTTCTGAAATATTGAATGGGATTTCAAAACTACAATCATGAGGAAAATGGCTAGAGGATACTATTCTTTCCCTTTTGGAAACCACCCCTCTAAATCAGCAGTGACTAAGAACTATTGACTCGATATCTTCTTTCAAAAAGTGTGCAAAAAGTATATCAACCAACTGTATCTGTGTTGAATCTGTTCTGATAACTATGAAGCACGGACACCTCTTAATAATGCCGTGTCTATGTGTTTGTGTCGTATTCGACACCGACACTCGTCAGACACCGACACAACATGTGTCCGTCATTCTTTTACGGTGTCACAATTAAAAAATATTTTTTTTGACTTGGACACCTCTGGACACCACTTGGACACTTCTCAGACACTCTAATCATAATTTTTTTAAAAAAAAAAAATAAACTTCTTGGAATCTTTTAAATTATTATAGAAGGATTCAAGCTTATCAACTTTGTTTTTAGACGGTGAATAGATAAATGATTTATCTAGGTGGATGGATCTAGGCGAAAGACTATTACTATATCTTGTTTTAGAATCTTTTTTTGTAATGGAACAAAGTGCTCAATTTAGATGATTTATAAATTTTGCTTCTCAATTTAGATCTTTTATATTTATTTTAAATGACGCTTATATTTTATTTTATTTAATTAATTAATATATATATAGCGGTGTCCGTGTCCGTGTCCGTGTCGTGTCGTGGTGTCCGTGTCAGACTGATAATCTTCCAGAGTATTTGATTAATGTTCTGGATGAGGTAACCTTCCAGAGTATTAATAGAATAAAGTGACAAGGCATAATCCTTAGGAGGGGAGATTCTTTCCAATATGACAGATCAAAAGAAAAGGCATGTATAATACTCAAAACATTAATGTTTTGGCCATGACAGTTACCAAACCTCAAATAATGCATTTAACCTTATATGGTGTTGGATTCCAAGATTATACCACCAGTCTCACCATTTAAGAGAAATAAAACCAGCTTATACACATGTAAGTGGCAATCAGTGACAACTAAGATATTGAAATTAAATAGTTTGGAATACAAGTGCATACTCAAAGGTGACACCTTCGTACAAGGCAATTGTAAAAAGCAGATAGTACAAAAACAGTAATATGTGCTATTCTGATATTCTCTGGAAAGGAAGAAAAGGACAGTTTTTCAAATTACCTCACTCAATGATATGGAGCTAAAATTTACTGTAACGGTAATACCCTTTAGAGACTTCTATAAATATCCCAAGGTATTCATTGAAGAAGGTTGCCAAAAACTGCTAGAAACAACATTCTGAAAGAGCTATTACTCAAGTGAGCAATCAAGTTTCATGGCAAGTTTTTGGACAACAAGAACTGAACCTCAACGTCTGATACTTTCATTTTAGAAAGCTATTTGTTTTTGTGTTTAATCTTTTCATCTTCTCTGTGAGAGTTATTTTGATTGTATTCAAAATTATCTTTGTGAAAGTTATACTACCTAGTTAAAGCTTTGCTCCTCAAAGGCTCGAACGTACTGAGTCGTTTTAAGAAGTTAAGAGTATTGTCAAGTTTGTGACAGTAGAATACTCTTAAGAAAATTTGTAATCAGTTGATTATAGTAGAAAATCCTTCAGGAACGAAGGGACTAGACGTAGCTACCAGGTTGGTGGTGAACTAGTATAAATCTCAGTATCTCTTGCTTTACTGCTTTATACTTACATTTATCTTGCACATAAAAACAAGTTTTCGTAAACTTTATTTCCAGCGTCTAATCTTACTCCAGCATCCGATTTCAAACAGATTCAAAATCCAGTGTTCTAAAGTGTTTTTAACTTGAAGTTTGCGAAAAGTTTTCAACACAATTCAACCCTCTTCTTGTGTTCACATTCAGTTGGTACCAGAGCTCGGCCTCTTGGTTGATCACTTAATAGTGTTAAGAGAAAAGATCTTATATTGTGAACATGTCTGCAGAAGGTGGTCACATGAACCTCCTCCTCTATTTACTGGAGAAAAATTTGACTACTGGAAAGATAAGATAGAAGCTTTCTTTGAGACACAATAACTTGAGTTGTGCGATATTGTTGAAAGTGGTTACCTTATTCCCACTAATACTACTGGCGTTGCTATTGCCAGAGAAAACTGGAATGATGAGTAGAAAAAGAGATATCAAATCAATCAAAAAGCTAGATTCATTCTTATTTGTGCCATGTCAGAAAAATAATATGATAAATATGGCAAATTCGATACTGCCAAAGAGATATGGGATTCTCTTGTTTTGTCTTATGATGGCTCTGCATAAGTAAGAGAAACTAAAGCTAGCATGTTGGTTCATCAATATGAATTGTTTAAGATGGAAGATGGTGAAAACATTGAGTCTATGTTTGGAAGGTTCCAAACACTCGTTCATGGGTTACAGGCCCTTGGAAAAAGTTATACCACACCTGACCATGTGAGAAAGATCCTGAGAAGTTTGACTAAGCAGTGGAGACCCAAAGTCATTGCTATTCAAGAAGCAAAAGATTTAAATGTATTAAGACTTGAAGATCTTTTGAGTTCCCTAAAAGCTCATGAACTTGAGTTGAATGAGGAAGAACTTGTAATGAAAAGCAAGTCTATTGCTTTGAAAGTCAACAAACATAAAGTCAGTACTTCTAAAGCCCTTTAGGCTGAAGAAGAATCAGAAGATGAAGCTTCATAAGAAGATGTTGATGGGTCGGATGATGAGCTCGCGTTCATATCCAGGAAGATCCAAAGGATGTGGAAGAAAAGAAACTTCAAGAAGAAATTCCATAAGAAAGATGTCGAGGACAAAAAGGAAAGCAAAGACAAAAGTCAAGTTATCTGCTATGAATGTAACAAGCCTGGACACTTCAAATCTGAATGTCATAATCTTATGAAGAAGCCCACAAGAAGTTCCAAGAAGAAGAGTCTCTTGGTTACATGAGAAGATCTGGATTCATCATCCTCTGAGAAAGATAATGATGAAGAATCCAATCATACCCTCATGGTAAATACTGACTTAGACTCTGAAGAAGAAGTTGAAGAGGTAATAATATATGATTCTTATTCTAAACTTCAACTTGCATTTGATGATCTTCTTAAGGACTCTTTCACTCTCTCCACTGAGTATAAAGCTTTGAAAAAGAAATTTTCAAAATTATCACAAGAATTTCAAGTTTTGAAAAATGAAAACTCAAAGCTCAGTGAAGAGAACCAGAAGTTGAAAACTGAAAATCAGCATCTGGTGGATAGTCAGCGTCTGGTGACATGTCAGCCACCAGAAGCTGAGAGCTCTCAACCTGAAAGCTCTTAAGCTAAAGGCAATCCTAAGTGTAAATCAAATGATTATGAATATGCATTTCAAAAGTTTCTTGCAGAAAGTGTAACTCAAAGCAAGCAAGCTTCAATGATTTGGGGTGCCAGTAAAAAGACAACTCAAGGTCTTGGTTACATATCAGATGAACTCGCTTTAGAAAATAAAAATCCTGCATCTGATAAATCCAATGATCACAGTGAATGCTTGCATTGTACTTACTGCAACAAACCTCGTCATTTGAAAAGTACATGTACTGCTTTTAAGACTAAGAAGAACAAGTACCCTTAAAGAACTAACAAGAAAGGACCCAAAAAGATTTGGGTATCTAAAGATAAAATAGTCTATGTTGCAGACATGCTTAGCAACAAGGTCAACACACCTATCTTGGTACTTAAACAGTAGATGCTCGTGTCACATGACGGGAGAAAAGCATATGTTCTGAGAGCTAAGGCCTAGAGAAGAAGGATTTGTTGGTTTTGGAGGAAACCAGAAAGGTAAAATAGTTGGAATTGGTCGCATTGGTAAAGGCTCTTTTCCTTCTATTGATAATGTACTTTATGTTGCAGGACTAAAGCATAATCTATTGAGCATAAGTCAATTATGTGACAATGGTTATGATGTCAATTTTACAGAAACAGGGTGTTCAGTAAAAAGCAAGAAAGATGGCTCTATTTTCTTTACAGCAAAGAGGAAACAAAATATTTATAAAATTGATTTTTCTAAACTTGCAAAATAAGATGCCAGGTGTCTCATGTCTATTGAAGATGAACAATGGATTTGGCATAAAAGATTGGGTCATGCCAGTTTAAGATTAATCTCAAAACTAAACAAGCACAGTCTTGTTAAAGGCTTACCAAATCTTAAATTTCAATTTGATGCTCTCTGTGAGGCATGTCAAAGAGGAAAACAAGTGAAAACTTCTTTTCATTCTAAAAATATTGTTTCAACCTCTAGACCACTTGAGCTTTTGCATCTTGATCTTTTTGGTCCAACAAGGACAACCTCTTTAACTGGAAAGAAATATGGGTTAGTCATTGTTGATGATTTTACTAGGTGGACAAGAGCTAGATTCCTTGCCCACAAGGTTGAGTCATTCGAAGTATTTACTGTTTTCTACAAATCAGTTTAAAATGAAAAAGGAATTTGTATTTCTTCAATTAGAAGTGATCATGGGGGAGAATTTGAAAATGAAACCTTTCAAAAAATTTGTGAAGAAAATGACATCTCCCTCAATTTCTCCTCTCCTAGAACACCACAACAAAATGGTATTGTAGAAAGGAAAAATAGGTCCCTCCAAGAAATGGCCAGGACCATGATCAATGAAGCTAATATTGCAAAACATTTTTGGGCAGAAGCAGTAAACACAGCTTGTTTTATTCAAAATAGAGTTCTTATTAGTCCTATTTTGAAGAAGACTCCATATGAACTGTGGAAAGGTAGAAAACCAAACATATCTTATTTTCATCCCTTTGGTTGCATATGTTATATTCTGAATACTAAGGATCAACTTGATAAGTTTGATTCCATAGCTGACAAAGGTATCTTTTTGGGATACTCTGAAAGATCTAAAGCTTTTAGAATATACAATAAAAAAACTTTGATAGTGGAAGAATCCATTCATGTCAAGTTTGATGACAAGAAGCCTGACACTGCCATGTCAGAGCTAAATGAATTATTTTCAGATTTAAATATTGGTGGTACAATAAACAATGAACTAGCATCTTCAGCGTCTAGTGGTAACCAGACACTGGATTCTACTCAAGCAGAAGTTGAAGCCAAAAAATGTTGGAGATACAAAACTAATCATCCTAAGGATCAAATCATAGGAGAACCTGGAGATAGAGTTAGAACAAAATCCTCTTTCAAAGAGAATGCAAATATTGCACTTCTCTCTAAAATGGAACCTAAAACGATTGATTAAGCTTTGGAAGATGAAGGTTGGGTTCTGGCTATGCAAGAAGAGTTGAATTAATTTCAAAGAAATGATGTCTAGAAGTTAGTCACTCTACCAGAAGATAAGCAAGCTATTGGTACTAAATGGGTATTTAGAAAATAGCTTGATGAAGATGGTAAGGTTGTGAGAAACAAAGCAAGATTAGTTGCTCAAGGTTACTCACAGGAAGAAGGTATAGATTTTACAGATATTTTTGCATCTGTTGCAAGATTAGAAGCTACTCGTATTTTACTTTCATTTGTTGCACACCATGAGATAATTCTTTATCAAATGGATGTGAAAAGTGCTTTCTTGGAATTTCCAGAACATGTTTTGAAGATATTGAATTTCCAGAACATGTTTCACACGTGTACTCATATGATATGTCATTCATAATGCATAACTCAACGTCCGTGAATTCGTTTGCGTGCGTCCGAGCACACACATGTCACGCTCGTGTGGGACTTAAGCGTCTCATCACACTTAATCTGAGTCATGATTATATAGATTTTCAATAAAATCTTTTTCTTGATTTTATCTTCATTTTGGCAACTGCATTTATTGAAAAAGGGGAATCTTTATTTTATTTTCTTTTTGAATTATTTTTATTCAAAGAAAATGAGAAGAGCTTTTCAAAATATAACTGTACCATTTATCAAAACTTTGCCACTGCTCATTCACTTTCGCTCCACACTCTGTTTTTGTCTGCAAAAACTGTTTTCTCTGTGCGTGTGTGTGTGTGAATTTCTCTGAAACCCTAAACCTCCATCAAATCACTCTCCAACTGCTACCATGAATGATGTTAAGGTCGGTGACTTCACTACTATCTACGATACCGAGAAAGAAGCAAAGGTCCTGAATGAGAACATGATTGATTTGGAAAAGTTCAAGCTCTATGGTTTTAACTTCGATGAAGGTTAGAGCAATCTGGGTTGGAAAAACTTCTTCTTTTGGCAACCAGTTGAAGTTATGGCTTATGCTATCAAGGTATTTTGGGGAAACATTCATATGCTTCCGGGTGTAATAGTTGAAGGTCATGTCAGAGGCTTCAAGTTAGTGTTCACTATAAACACCATTGCTGAAACGATTAAGTACCCCTGTAAAGGCATTAGTTACTATGTTGTTTGGGAAGATGTTTTCAAAGGAATGGAGAACGTCAACGAAGCTCTGTTCGAGAACTATCGCCAGTTGAAGAAAGACGATGTAACTCCTACTGCCAAGAATTTGAAAAGTCATTACAGAGTTCTACACAAAGTTATTGCTAAGAGCGTTATTCCGAAGACTAGGTCAAGTGACATAGTTAACTACGAGCATAAGTTCATTATGAGAAATTATATGGCTGGTCACAAAATCAACTTGCCTAGGTTGATCTTCAACAGTATTGTCAATGCGCTTGTTGGTTCAAGGAAGGGTTCTGCTGACAAGAAGAACATTATCAAGGTTATTCCTTATGGAATTCTTCTTACTACTATGATGATCAAGGATGGTATTCCGAGAAGGCTTACTGCCTTAACAAACAAAGAAGAAAGGGATAAGTATTTTGGAGTCAGTGCTATTGTTCGCCCTGATGTCTTTGGCGTATATAGCTTGGTAAGAATGAAATTGATCATTGCTAATATGATCAAGAAAGTGAAACAAGAACAACAAGAAGAAGCAGGTGCTTCTATTGGTGAAGTTGTGAAGAAACCCACCAGAAGTTCAGCATCTGTTGTGAAGAGAATTACTTTCATTTGCTCCTAGTTTTGAAGATATTGAATTTTCAGAACATGTTTTTAAGCTTAAAAGGCTTTGTATGGTCTTAAGCACGCTCCTAGAGCTTGGTATGATAGACTAAGTATGATAGACTAAGTTCCTTTTTAATAGGAAATAGCTTTACTAGAGGTATAGTAGACACTACTCTATTTAGAAAAACATCAAACAAGCATTTTATACTTGTTCAAATTTATGTTGATGATATTATATTTGGAGCTACTAATGAAAGTCTGTGCAAATAATTTTCTAAGTTAATGCAGACTGAATTTGAGATGAGCATAATGGGGGAGTTAAAGTTTTTCCTTGGAATTCAAATCAAGCAATGCAATGATGGTATTTATATACATCAAAGTAAATACATCAAGGAATTGTTAAAGAAATTCAAGATGGTGGATTGCAAGCCAATGTGCACTCCTATGCATCCCACGTGCATTCTTGGGAAAGATGAAACTGATAAGAAGGTAGATCAGAAAATGTATAGAGGTATAATTGGATCTCTACTTTATCTTACTGCTTCAAGACCTGATAATATGTTCAGCATATGCCTGTGTGCTAGATTTCAATATGATCTTAGAGAATCACACTTGAGTGCTGTTAAAAGAATATTTAGATATTTGCAAGGATCTACTAATCTTGGTTTACTTTATAAGAAATCAAAAGATTGCAAGTTAGTCGGTTTCTGTGATGCTGACTTTGCTGGAGACCGAATTGAAAGAAAAAGCACAAGTAGAGGCTGTCAATTCCTTGGAGCAAATCTTGTGTCTTGTTCAAGCAAAAGACAAAGCACTATTGCAGTCTCAACCGCAGAAGCTGAATACATCTCAGCAGCAAGTTGCAGTTCTCAACTTCTACGGATGAAATGTCAACTTGAAGACTACTTGATAAAAGAGAGTAACATTCCTATCTTCTGTGATAATACATCTGCAATTTGTCTTACTAAGAATCCAATATTGCATTCTAGAGCAAAACACATTGAGATTAAGCATCACTTCATAAGAGACTATGTTCCGAAGGGTATTCTTGAAATAAAATTTCTAGACACTGATCATCAGTGGGCAGATATTTTTTCAAAACCCCTTGCTGAAGATAAATTCAATTTTGTAAGAAGAAATTTACATGTTCATTTTATAGAAGAATGATTAATCTCAGCGTCTTATGATATGCATCATTCAGCATCTAGTATGACATAAGCATTCACACGTGTACTCATATAATATGTCATTCATAATGCATAACTCAACGTCCGGTGAATTCGTTTGCGTGCGTCCGAGCACACACGTGCCACGCGCGTGTGGGACTTAAGCGTCTCATCACACTTAATCCGAGTCATGATTATTTAGATTTTCAATAAAATCTTTTTCTTGATTTTATCTTCATTTTGGCAACTGCATTTATTGAAAAAGGGAAATCTTTATTTTATTTTCTTTTTGAAAGTAACTGTACCATTTATCAAAACTTTCCCACTACTCAATAAAATCTTTTTCTTGATTTTATCTTCATTTTGGCAACTGCATTTATTGAAAAAGGGGAATCTTTATTTTATTTTCTTTTTGAAAGTAACTGTACCATTTATCAAAACTTTCCCACTACTCATTCACTTTAGCTCCACACTCTGTTTTTGTCTGCAAAAACTGTTTTCTGTGTGTGTGTGTGAATTTATTTGAAACCCTAAACCTCCATCAAATCATTCTCCAACTGCTACCATGACTGATGTTAAGGTCGGTGACTTCACTGCTATCTACGATACCTAAAAATAGGCAAAGGTCCTAAATGAGAACATGATTGATTTGGAAAAGTTCAAGCTCTATGGTTTTAACTTTGATGAAGGTTTGAGCAATCTGTGTTGGAAAAACTTCTTCTTTTGGCAACCAGTTGAAGTTATGGCTTATGCTATCAAGGAATTTTGGGGAAACGTTCATATGCTTCCGGGTGGAATAGTTGAAGGTCATGTCAGAGGCTTCAAGTTGGTGTTCACTATAAACACCATTGCTGAAACGATTAAGTGCCCCTGTGAAGGCATTAGTTACTATGTTGGTTGGGAAGATGCTTTCAGAGGAATGGAGAACATCAACGAAGCTCTGTTCGAGAACTATTGCTAGTTGAAGAAAGACGATGTAACTCCTACTGCCAAGAATCTGAAAAGTTATTACAGAGTTCTACACAAAGTTATTGCTAAGAGTGTTATTCCGAAGACTAGGTCAAGTGACATAGTGAACTACGAGCAAAAGTTCATTATGAGAAATTATATGGCTGGTCACAAAATCAACTTGCCTAGGTTGATCTTCAACAATATTGGCAATGCGCTTGTTGGTTCAAGGAAGGGTTCTGCTGAGAAGAACATTATCAAGGTTATTCCTTATGGAGTTTTTCTTACTACTATGATGATCAAGGATGGTATTCCGAGAAGGCTTACTGCCTTGACAAACAAAGAAGAAAGGGATAAGTATTTTGGAGTTAGTGTTATTGTTCGCCCTGATGTCTTTGGCGTATATAGCTTGGTAAGAATGAAATTGATTAATGCTAATAAGATCAAGAAAGTGAAACAAGAACAACAAGAAGAAGCAGGTGCTTCTATTAGTGAAGTTGTGAAGAAACCCACCAAAAGTTCAGCATCTGTTGTGAAGAGAATTACTTTCATTTGCTCCTGGTTTTGAAGATATTGAATTTCCAGAACATATTTTTAAACTTAAAAAGGCTTTGTATGGTCTTAAGCATGCTCCTAGAGCTTGGTATGATAGACTAAGTTCCTTTTTAATGGGAAATGGCTTTACCAGAGGTATAGTAGACACTACTCTATTTAGAAAAATATCGAATAAGCATTTTATACTTGTTCAAATTTATGTTAATGATATTATATTTGGAGCTACTAATGAAAGTCTGTGCAAAGAATTTTCTAAGTTAATATAGACTGAATTTGAGATGAGCATAATGGGAGAGTTAAAGTTTTTCCTTGGAATTCAAATCAAGCAATGCAATGATGGTATTTATATACATCAAAGTAAATACATCAACGAATTGTTAAAGAAATTCAAGATGGTGGATTGCAAGCCAATGTGCATTCCTATGCATCCCACGTGCATTCTTGGGAAAGATGAAACTGATAAGAAAGTATATCAGAAAATGTATAGAGGTATAATTGGATCTCTACTTTATCTTACTGCTTCAAGACCTGATATTATGTTCAGCGTCTGCCTGTGTGCTAGATTTCAATCTGATCTTAGAGAATCACACTTGAGTGCTGTTAAAAGAATATTTAGATATTTGCAAGGATCTACTAATCTTGTTTTGCTTTATAAGAAATCAAAAGATTACAAGTTAGTCAGTTTCTGTGATGCTGACTTTGCTGGAGACCGAATTGAAAGAAAAAGCACAAGTGGAGGCTGCCATTTCCTTGGAGCAAATCTTGTGTCTTGGTCAAGCAAAAGACAAAGCACTGTTGCAGTCTCAACAGGAGAAGCTAAATACATCTCAGCAGCAAGTTGCAGTTCTCAACTTCTGTGGATGAAATATCAACTTGACGACTACTTGATAAAAGAGAGTAACATTCCTATCTTCTGTGATAATACATCTGCAATTTGTCTTACTAAGAATCCAATATTGCATTCTAGAGCAAAACACATTGAGATTAAGCATCACTTCATAAGAGACTAAGTTCAGAAGGGTATTCTTGAAATAAAATTTGTAGACATTGATCATCAGTCAGCAGATATTTTTACAAAACCCCTTGCTGAAGATAAATTCAATTTTGTAAGAAGAAATTTACATTTTCATCTTATAGAAGAATGATTAATCTCAGCGTCTTATGATTTGCATCATTCAGTATCTAGTATGACATAAGCATTCACACGTGTACTCATATGATATGTCGTTCATAATGCATAACTCAACGTCCGGTGAATTCGTTTACGTGCGTCCGAGCACACACGTGTCACGTGCGTGTGGGACTTAAGCGTCTCATCACACTTAATCTGAGTCATGATTATTTAGATTTTTAATAAAATCTTTTTCTTGATTTTATCTTCATTTTAGCAACTGCATTTATTGAAAAAGGGGAATCTTTATTTTATTTTCTTTTTGAAAGTAACTGTACCATTTATCAAAACTTTCCCACTACTCATTCACTTTCGCTCCTCACTCTGTTTTTGTCTGCAAAAACTGTTTTCTCTCTCTTTGTGTGTGTGTATGTGTGTGTGTGTGTGTGTGTGTGAATTTATCTGAAACCCTAAACCTCCATCAAATCACTCTCCAACTGCTACCATGACTGATGTTAAGGTTGGTGACTTCACTGCTATCTACGATCCCGAGAAAGAAGCAAAGGTCCTAAATGAGAACATGATTGATTTGGAAAAGTTCAAGCTCTATGGTTTTAACTTTGATGAAGGTTTGAGCAATCTGGGTTGGAAAAACTTCTTCTTTTGGCAACCAGTTGAAGTTATGGCTTATGCTATCAAGGAATTTTGGGGAAACGTTCATATGCTTTCGGGTGGAATAGTTGAAGGTCATGTCAGAGGCTTCAAGTTGGTGTTCACTATAAACACCATTGCTGAAACGAATAAGTGCCCCTGTGAAGGCATTAGTTACTATGTTGGTTGGGAAGATGCTTTCAGAGGAATGGAGAACGTCAACGAAGCTCTGTTCGAGAACTATCGCCAGTTGAAGAAAGACGATGTAACTCCTATTGCCAAGAATCTGAAAATTCATTACAGGATTCTACACAAAGTTATTGCTAAGAGCGTTATTCCGAAGACTAGGTCAAGTGACATAGTGAACTACGAGCAGAAGTTCATTATGAGAAATTATATGGTTGGTCACAAAATCAACTTGCCTAGGTTGATCTTCAACAGTATTGTCAATGCGCTTGTTGGTTCAAGGAAGGGTTCTGCTGATAAGAAGAACATTATCAAGGTTATTCCTTATGTAGTTCTTCTTACTACTATGATGATCATGGATGGTATTCCGATAAGGCTTACTGCCTTGACAAACAAAGAAGAAAGGGATAAATATTTTGGAGTTAGTGCTATTGTTCACCCTGATGTCTTTGGCGTATATAGCTTGGTAAGAATGAAATTGATCAATGTTAATATCATCAAGAAAGTGAAACAGGAACAACAAGAAGAAGCAGGTGCTTCTATTGGTGAAATTGTGAAGAAACCCACCAGAAGTTCAACATCTGTTGTGAAGAGAATTACTGAATCTCTAACTAAGGAGACAAGAAGCAAGAAGTAGAAGGTGCGTCCTGCTCCTCAAGAGAATGTTGAAGCAGAAGATGATGAGGATCTGGTCCCCATCAAGAAAATAATGGAGAAGAAGAAGAAGATAGGAGCTGAAAAACCTGTTTCAGCGTCTGGTCTCGGGAAGCAAGCTCCTCCTCCTCCTCCTGCTGTTGCCACTCAAGGAAAAAGAAGAAGACTTGTTAATCATTTTGAGCTTAACCCAAAGGTACTTGATTTTACAGTTGATGATTCTGTAACTACTTTTGAGTTTGATGATACTATTTCTGCACCACCATTGTCTGTTGCACAACCACAAACAAAACCACAACGACAAACTAAATAATAAGCCACTGCCCTAATACCTACAAAAACTCCCCAATTAACCAAATTAACCACAAGACCTAGGACAATCATTTTTCCCTCACCACAAACCTCTACCTCCTCATACACATCCCTCTCCACATACACTTCATCACTTCACTCTCACCCTTTCAACCTTTTCTTCAAAATCCATCCAAACAAGCCCAAAAACGCCTCTCCCGCTTACCCTCACTTACAAACCTACCTCCTTTTCTAGTTCAAAGAAGTTTGTATCTGCCATTAACAGACTGAGGTTTGTTAGAGAAGACGTGTATCATTCCATTTATGATCACCCTTCTCTATGGCATTTGAAAACATTCACCTCTGGGGTTGCAAGACTGGAAGTTTCCTCTCCATTAAGAGTTGTATTCAAAGAAGGAGATGAGAAAGTTGATATGTCCTTCAAAGGAAGATTGTGACCTCAATTAAATAACAGAACAATTCCTTTCTCCGTTGATCTTCCCAGGTTCCTACCACAGAATGAACCTCTAACTCTTGAAGAATGTGGAAGGTGGATAACAGATGAAGAAGTGGCCCTTATGACTCATTGCCTGGAGATGAAAAGGCTTGAGCTTATTCGTCAATATAGAAACCCTGCTTCAGTGTCTGTCAAGATTGTCCCTGATAGGCAAAGGTGGTTTGCCTTGGTCTACTGGAAAAAGGAAGGAACCAGCACCTGGAAAAATGTCGTTCAGTAAAATTGGACTGAAGGAATATGAGAAGGCTCCTCGAAGATATGATCTCAAAGGATTCTCTGAGCTTAAGGAGTTATGTGAAGACCATGCTAGGAGATTCTACCTGAATTCTCTAAAGATAGATGAATGGAAAACTGGCTTCTCTGGCTGCTGTGATGCAGAAAAATCAAAGATTCCTACAGTCGGCTCTATCACCAGGGTACCTGACACTAATCTTGGAACACTGTACTTCGATGATATGTTTATGTGTTCTGTGATCAGGTCTCTGAATGCTATGAAGATTTATGACCAATGGGCTGCTGTTTGCAAACATTTTGATATCGGTTTCACTTGGAGTCAAATGACTGCGTCTTAGAAAGACAAAGTCATTTTGCCTCATTTTGTGCCTCTGGATATTGAAGATGATGATAGGAAAAATCTGCGAAGATTGTATCTTGCTGAAAATGAAGGACTCAATTTCATTTTTGAAGCAACAGGAATCTTTGTTAGAAGAATTTTTGGAGAAGCTGTTGCTATGAAATTTGATGCTTTTGTTGAAGATCTGATCAAGCATAGGGAAATTATCTTCATGAGTCTGTTGTACCCTGAAGAGAATGTGCAGAAATGGGAAGTGGCTATGGAAGTTGAGAAACGGAAGCTGGGAAGTTTTATCAAATGGTTCTTACCAAATGATAACTTCTTCCAGAAGGCAAAGGAAAAGAAAGAGATAAGATTGAAGTTGTCCAACTAGGTGTTAACAGAGCATCAGAAGCAGAAACCAAAAACTATTAACCTGTTCCAGAAGCTGAACCTTCTTCTGCTCCTCCTGCTGCAGATGATGATGTTGTCATCTTGCCTAGAGCTGAATTTGAAGCTATCATGGCTACAAATCAGAAGGTATACCAGTTGGAAAGCACTGTGAATCTTCTGTTGGAACGATTCAATCAACTACTTCCTCCTCCTCCTCCACCAAATCCTTAGACACTTTTTTTTTATTTGGTACTGTGTGATAAAATCTTTTTTTTTGGTACAAGTATATTTTGCACTTAGTATCATTTTAGAACAATTATTCTGCTTACTTGGTATTATTATATTTTATGGTCTGACCTTTTATCTTCAAATTTTTTTAGTATTATATCTTACTGTTTTGACTATGATATGATTTACACTCTTTTTATCTGATGACAAAAGGGGGAACAAAAGAAAGGTCTGATGAATACGTTGAAAGTCCAATGGACATGTTGAAGTATCATACATTTCGTGCATAAATCATACATAACACATTTCTAAATTGTTTTGATACTTTATAAGATTTACTGCTCTGATAATCATTAATATCTATTGGTTTATTATATTGGTACAATGAATTTCAGCATTTATTTGCTAAGTATACTCATCATTGGTACAATTATTTCAGCATCCGATCCTCATGTCTAATTGAATATATGCTTTGATGTTATTATGTATTTTTGCGATCATAATAAATGATATGATTATTAAAAATCGCTCTAATACCTGAATTATTTTTATCTGAGTTGTTGAACTCAGGGGGAGACCCTTGAAATTATTTTTCGAAATTAAATTGTTCATCAACTTTAGATATTTGTCATCATCAAAAAGGGGGAGATTGTTGGAACCTAAACGATTGAGAAGTTTAGATCCTCATTAACTTTGATGATAACAAAGTATCTTCTGATAAGTCTTTGAGTGTGCAAGTATTAAAATCTCTTATATTTTATCTCACTCAAGCAAGAAGAAGAAACTTACAAGTATTGAATACATTTTATGTGTGTCAGCATCCGATTCACTCCAACATCTTGTGCAGAGTGAGCGTCCGGTAGTATTATTCTTTGACACGTAGATTACTCAATTGCTACGAGTGTCCGTCTCCTGTTTTGAGTGAGCATCTGGTCTTTTAATGAATCACGTGATGGTCTCGTTTGTGCTCTTCTACCTCAACCATTTGGAACGGAATTCGAATTTGATTTTGTGCGCTCATTTTGATGTACGAGATATTAAAGGTGACATCTTTGTATAAGGCAAAATTCATACAAGGCAATTATGAAAGCAGATAGTACAAAAATGGTAATATGTACTATTCTGATATTCTCTGGAAAGGAAGAAAATGACAACTTTTCAAATTACCTCACTCAATGATATGGAGCTGAAATTTACTGCAACGGTAATACCCCTCAGAGACTCCTATAAATACCCCAAGGTATTCATTGAAGAAGGTTGCAAAAAACTGCTAAAAACTACATTCTGAAAAAGCTATTACTCAAGTGAGCAATCAAGTTTCGTGTCAAGTTTCTGGATAACAAGAACTGAACCTCAGCGTCTGTTACTTTCGTTTTAGAAAGCTATTTGTTTTTTAGCTTAATTTTTTCATTCTCTCTGTGAGAGTTATTTTGATTGTATTCAAAACTATCTTTGTGAAAGTTGTATTGCCTAGTTAAGGCTTTGTTCCTTAAAGGCTCGAACATACTGGGTCATTTTGAGAAGTTAAGAGTATTGTCAAGTTTGTGATAGTAGAATACTCTTAAGAAAATTTATAATCAGTTGATTATAGTGGAAAATCCTTCAGGAACGAAGGGACTAGACGTAGCTACCAGGTTGGTGGTAAACTAGTATAAATCTCTGTGTCTCTTGCTTTACTGCTTTATACTTATGTTTATCTTGTGCATAAAAACAAGTTTTCATAAACTTTATTTCCAGCATCTGGTCTTACTCTAGCGTCCGATTTCAAACAGATTCAAAATCCAGTGTTCTAAAGTGTTTTTAACTTGAGGTTTGCGAAAAGTTTTCAACACAATTCAACCCCCCTTCTTGTGTTCATATTCAGTATAGCGCGAGTTCTTTTATCCTATGGTTCCGTTAACTAATCATGATCCTGTTACCACAATTAAGCCAACTAAATAAAGAGTGATCAGGCCTTATTGGAATAAACACAATAGGAATAAAATACTAAAACAATCAATAGAAACTCATATAATTAAATAACAAAACATCAAAAGTATTGTAAAGGATCCCCCATCACCCCTAGTGATGGGTTTAGCTACTCATTACTAATGATAATAACATAAACAAATATATGAATTCAGAACAATCCATAATAAGAGAATAAATTCTAAACCGGGACACCCTTTCAGTATGACAACGGTCCTTAAGCATATTCTTCACGTCCTCACAAGCTCTGGTAGCGTTTCAAGATAGCACTAAGCTTCAAGGAGACAGGAATTCTTTGGAATGGGCAAGGGTTTGCTATCAAATCTCAATTAGGTGCTCTTGACTCAAAAATTCGTCAAAAGGTCTTTGTAACATGTTAAGAGCCCCTATTTATAGACTAGGCTACGAATTAGGTTTTCTGGTTTCAAATCTGCATTGATCAGGGACGGGGTATGGCCGTAACGTTGACCTGTACCCGTTCGTGATGTTGCCCTGACATCACTTGTGTACGGTCGTACTGCCTTTGGCACGGCCGTACTGGACTATTTTATCGGCGTTATGTGGTACAGACTGACGGGGTACGCCCTTACTGGGATTCTGCTCTAGGTACGGTTGTACCGTTGGTAGGTCAGGCCGTACCACTTGTCCAGTATGCTAAAACTCTCCAAAACTAGCCAGTTTTTTGTCCTTTTTCGTATCTTTTGCTCTAAGTGCTGTCTTCATGATATTTCTGTATAATAAGACATAAATGAGTACCTTTGTGCATTATTCAGTGCAAAATGGTGTAATTAGATACTAAAAATGCCCTATAAATATAGACAAATTGGTGTGTTAACATGGTCCCAAAGAACTTTTGAAGAGGATTATGGAGTCTCCCAGTTCGTATTTGGTCATCTTTGACCTCGTGCTTAATTCACCATTAACCAGATAAGCAAAAAGAAATAACAGAAGGGTTAGAATCTTATCTCGGATTCAACCGTCAACATCGGCCTCACAAGATTGTAAGCTATAGCAAGCTAAAGGATTCCGATGTGAACTGGAATTGGCTTGTCAGTAGGCATTGCGTCGTGCACGCCAGTGGTCATTGCGACTGTTGTAAGACTCCATCTTCGACCAATCTGACCTTACCTCGATCCCTCATGAATCGTAAGACTTCGTCACAACGGCTTAGCGTTGTGCTCGAGCTTTCTTGGGTTGAATTAGGGGTTTCACACGTAGATTGTGATGAATTTTTTATTCTGGTTGGTGCTCGATCATGGATTCTCGTGAACATGATCATTGTTGATTAAGGAATGAAAGCCAGAGGCTCTATCCTCTCCCAAATGGAATAATCCCCAGGTTGTTGGGGATCACATTACTCTAGACTTCTCATGCTTGTTGCTCGTGGTGATGACATCAAACCATCGAGCTCTGCATCTTTGGAATAGAGATTGTGACTAGAAACCTCTTTGCTACGGGCTTAACCTATTCTCCTTGCTGTGGAAATGATGAGGAAGCAAGATTATGAAAGAAGAACTCGAGATGAACTCAGGGAAAATGGATCTTGTTGGAGACGCCTTCCTCATGTCTTCCATTGTTAACACTCTTTAGGAAAATCCAGATTGGAGTAGACTAGATCTGGGGAAAATTTTCCTGAACACTCTTGCTTCTTGAGGAAATCTTGATCAAGATCCAAAACCACCATGAAACACTTGGAAACTCTGAGTCGCGAAATCAACTTTTTTGCTGAGACCACAAAAATTGGGTGAGGTCGCGTAGGTGAACGAAAAGAGAGCACTGTGGTGGCGGTTGCCGTGTGAATCCTTCCACGAAGATGAGGAGTATCCTTCATTTCTCTATCTAGTCGTGAAGACCTTCGATGAAATGAATACCATCATTCACTGATTGCTGCATATCGGGACCAATAAAGGGAATATTGGGGAGTTAGATTCTTGATCTTTGATGAAACAGATCCGAGCGAATAAGAGAATTCTTGATCGGAATCCTTTTCCCTCTCCGTGATGTTTCTCGCAATCTGAGACGTGATCTAAAGCGTAAATGTTCATTGTTCCTCTAAATTCTTGATACAGAGAACTTTGGGTCTAGATGAGATTTTTTGCAATCCTTGATTGGAAACGATGGAAACCACCTGAGATCGGGGAGAGAGAGAGATAGCTCTTCTCCTTCCCGTATCCACCGTGAGTCTGAAGCAAGAATTGAGAACAAAAAATCGTTCCCACAGACAGTGCCAGTGTTCTGGACGAACATAAGGGTTCAGAGGAAGATGATGTCTCACGGTGGAATAATGAAGAAGATCCTAGCCATGGTGGTGAACCGCTCCGAGCTCCGGTGAAACACGTCAGTGGAAGATTAAGAGACCTGTTCCCGATGGGGAGTTCGTACAAGTTCAGCTGGGTGACGATCCAAAGAAAACAGTGAAGCTCGGTGCCAACCTCCCTGAACAGGTCAGGCAACAACTAATAGAATGCCTAAAAGCCAATGCAGACCTTTTCGCTTGGATAGCTACTGATATGCCATGCATCTCCCCCAATATCGCCTGCCACCAACTTGCTCTGGACCCCACAGCCCGCTGGGTCGCCCAGAGGCGTCGGAAGCAATCTCCCGAGAAGGCAGAAGCTGCCGCTAAAGCCGTTGAAGACCTTATAAAAGCGAACTACATTATTCACATCCACCGAGGTTACGATGTTTACTATGACCACCAGGGCATAGGAGAAACTCCCTGGCCGGGCTATTTCTTTGAGTAGATGACACTGTCAAGAGAGATGACCACTTCGGCATCAACAAGACCAGGTTCTCCCTCCAAGCTCCTACGCTTTGTTGGGAGTGAATCTCGGCACCCTAGTAGGTTTCCCCGCTGATCTCTTAAGCACAGATGAGGAAGACCTCGACATCTCGACATTACATCTTGGTCTTTCGACGAGGTATACATTTTCATGCTTCATGCTTATCACTTTAGTTATCTGAACCTAAGCGGCACTTGATGCCAATTTAAAAATAAATGCTACAACGCATCTGCAATGTGATTCACTCCCAAGCAGATATCCCAGACACCCTGGCTAGCTCGGTATGGGGGCAACATTATCGAACCATACGTGTCCATATTGTGCACGTCTTGTATTTTTTTGACTAACATATGCAGGTCAACAAACCTATGAGGGTTAACTATGTTTACAAGTCGGCTCTACATGCTCACATGAGCAACCGACTTGTGGGGCAACTGTTCTGAATGTAAATATGGGCCAAATCCAACTTAATGGGCTGTAATAGCCCAATACACATAGCTTCTATGACAAACCTTACTTAGTGACTATATATGCCTGGTACAACTACCTATTCAGGTATGCTTCATTCTAACTTCTCTCACCCACCTCACTTATATACTGACTTGAGCGTCGGAGTATTTTGCAGGAGGCCACCACCGATGTGTTTCATCGGAGCTCGGAGCGGTTCACCACTATGGCTAGGATCTTCTTCATTATTCCACCGTGAGACATCATCTTCCTCTGAACCCTTATGTTCGTCCGAAACAATTTATTTTTGTGATCACATAAATGTTCTTGGTGAATGTGCTTATAAGTTGTGAATCATTTATTTTTGATTCAATTATTTTCGAAAAGGATATGTGAATTGTTCGATTGAGTTCACTTCGGATGAACTTGATCTCCTTGATTCTGCAAATATTTGGTTTTTGTCTGTGGGCATATTTGTTTTCTGTTCAAAGTTGTTCATGGGGTGTCAGCTCAGTGGTAAGAGTTTAGCCTTGTAACTCTAAGGGACAGGGTTCTAATCCCCTCGCAAACAGTTGTAATATGATCATTAGTGTCACTGTTTTAATAAAAATATCTCTTCCCCACTCCCTTGTTTAAATTAAAAAAAAAAAAGTTTTCCGTTCAAAGTTGTTTTGATGCCCAGTACGTTTTGGAACAGTACGTTACTTTTGGTTTCAATGACTCTATTATTAAAATATTTAATAATTAATAACCAGAGCAAGGATACGTGATTTGCTTTTGAAGCAAAGTCCATGAATTGTTCAATTCAATTGCTTTCGAAAACATGTATGCGCTTTGATCCGATTTCAAATCATTATGCTTGTTTTGTGTTTTGGAAAACATGTCAAATCAGGAATGCAAACTGATTATAATTTCCCGTTTATTTCTCACGGTCAGCATGATTTTGGAATAGTAATTATATGGATTAACCACCTGGTCCTAGATTCGATCTCTGACCGGTGTGTATGAAAAAACATATGTTAGGAAAGGTCAACTCCTTAAATAGATCTATTACTTCGAATGATTAGTCTCTATAATTACGCATAGAAGATACTTTGGTTTACCAAAAAAAAATTATATTGGATAATGGGAATATATCTTTTACGGGATATTAGTATTTTATTTGATTGGCTATTGAATTCAAAAGAGTTTTTGAAATCAATGCCCAGGACCTGATATTCCTTTTGAGAGAATTGGTTTTCGAATTAATTATTAATTATTAATGATTGACTTTGTGTTCATCGTGGTCAATTCAAATAATCCTCTTTTACTTCAATAATTCATACATGTATGGATATAACGGGTTGGATTGGATTGAATTTTCGTGAAAAAAGAATCCGAACCAATATTTTTAATTGGTTCAGTTTTAGCAGTTTTTTGTATATAATCCGATCATTTTGAATTAATTATTAATTATTAATGATTGACTTTGTGTTCAACGTGGTCAAGTCAAATAATTCTCTTTTACTTCAATAATTCATACACGTATGGGTGCAACAGCTTGGGTTGGATTGGATTGGATTTTCGCGGAAAAAGAATCCGAACCAATCATTTTTGATTGGTTCGGTTTTAGCCGTTTTTTGTACAAAATCCGAACTAAACTAATCCAATGAAGTACGGGTTGGTTTGGATCGGGTGATCAGTTCAACTGTTCAAAAATAATAATAAATTATTTTAAAAAATAGATAAAATTTCACCCCATGTCCACAGCCACAACAATCCAACATAGACCAAAATACATAGAATAAAGTTCCAAAGCAATACAAAATACAATCACAATTCATGTCCATAATACAAAATAGTCCACAAATCTAGTCCATAACAATCCAAAATAGTCCACTAGAATGCTGAATACGTGGTACAAAGCAAATACTCCATTATCATCTTGTAATGAGATAAACAAATATTTAGTTGTTTAGAACATTGAATAATTTGTAAAATAATTGAGTAAATGAAATTGAGTGTAACCTTAGGCTGTATTTATGTCAAGCATTGCCAATCAGCCCCACCACCAGTTGAATATAATCCAGAAATTTCTAGAAATTTAAACATAAACACAAACACATACAAGATTAATTTGATATTGTGATCAAATAAAAAACAAAATTGAGAGTTAAAACAAAGTCTCTATACCTGTTTCAAGATGTTGCACTTCATTTATTTCAACTTGTAAGTCAGCTGGCATAGTAGTTTTTTAATCCAATTTTGGGTACAAACCAAAGCTTGAACTGTAGTGGGAAGCAAGCAACTACGAAATAGATCAAGGACTCGGCCTCCTGTACTAAATGCAGACTCGGACGATATAGTGACACTGGAATAGCCAATATATCTCTAGCCATGCAGGAAAGGACACAATACTTTTCTGTTTTCCCTTTCCACCACTGCAGAATATCAAAGTCATCATTCTTGCTATCTTCAACATCATCCTCTAAATACCTCTCCAACTCATTCTTTTGCAGCTCATTTTGTTTTTTCTTCATTGTCAATCTAAACTCATCATCCCAGTTGTCATCATCATCACCAAAGTTCTATTCGAGTCCTCTCTTGATAGAATTCAACAAGCTTCATACTAACACTAGTATTAGGATCATCATTATCTTTTCCTAAAGCAATTATTTTTTGTCTCTTATCAACTACCCTATGTGGGTTTTTCGAACAAACTAACAAATGCTTTAGCATGTTACCGGTTCCGTGGCTAGCACTATCGCACTTGTAGGGTTTTTTACAATAGTTACATACATCATCTTTTTTTATCTTTGTAAAGTGTACCCAAGCAGGAGAAGGGGGTCAAGGTTTTCTTTTCAATACCTCTGGTTGTGAAGGTGGTGGTTCTTTCTCTTATTGTTCCATTCCTTGTTGTGCTGGAGTTGTAGCTTCTCGTTCATGTTGTGTTGGAGCTGTAGCTTTTGGTCCTTCTTGTGTTGGATACAAGACTTGCAAAGGAACTGGAGGTGATGAACTCCCAATGCCACTTTCATTTGCCATTTGCCTCAAATTTAAATGACCTATAGCTTAGACAAAACAAAACAAAACAAAACAATTAGGAACACCTTCAGAAACAGAAAGAAACAAATAGGAAGAAACAGAACCTAAACACATAGAAACAAATAGGAAGAAACAGAAACACATAGGAAAGAAACAGAAACAGAAATAGAAAGGGGAGAAAACAGAAACAGAATGAAGAAGCACACATACGAAAACACGAAGGAAGAAACAGAATCTAAACACACAAAGAAATGAATAGTAAACAGAAACTTAAACAGAAACCTAAGATCAAAAACCTAAACAGGGGAGGAAGAAACGCACAGAAAGAGGAGGAACACAGGGGAGGAAGAAACACACAGAATCAAACATCGTTCAAATCATATAAACACCGTTCGAACTTTGAATCATGCACACACACTCGCACATAGGAAGAAACACACAGAAACAAAAACAAAAACAAACATTGAAGGACAAATCACACACACACACATCGAAGGACGAAACAGAAACATGAATCGAAGAGAACTCACCACGATGGAGGACGACGCAAGCTCGACGGAGGACAACGCTCAAGCAACGGAAGAGAATGAAGCTGCTGGATAAAGCACAACGTGTGGGCGACAGTAGAATAGTGAGATGAGGGCGGCGACGGCAAGGTGAGGTGAGAGATCAGAGGAGAGATGAGTGTGTGCGGCGCAAATCCATCGTGTTGAGAAGAAGGGAAAGAAGTAAGTGAGACTGAGAGATGAGGTGTGTTAGTGTGTGCAGCGCGTTTACATTTGTCAGACCTATGGATCTTTCACACGTTTTTATTAACATTTACGATTTGAAAAACATGTGAGGTGTATTGTTTATGTTGAATTCATTGTTTACATATGTGCTGGATTTTGCGTGTTTGTATATGTTCTCGAATCATAAAATTCATGAGAATGGTTATTACTATATATTATGAAATATTTTGTGGTGTGGTATATGGTAATGGCCTTAGTATTTTTTTGTGTTAATTTATTTTAGTAAATATGATCTGCGTGTCGTGATTTATTTTTATTTAAAATACGACCTATGAGCTGTGCCTTTTAATTATTTTATTTATTTATTTAAATAATTTAATTGCTCGAGTTGAAGAGGAGACAACACCATATGCGAACACCAGTGGGAGTGGCTTGAGAATCTAGCCCGTGGACCAAAGAATTGTAATAATTAGTTATTTAATTCTTTTGCGTTTAGGAGGCCATAACCATACCACTGTCTCTTGTATGCTTTATGTATGCGATGCATGATGTGTATGAGATGTATGTTTAACATGTTTTGATTGTATACATGTATGTATGCTTTATATGACTGGACGTAGAATGCATGTTTGAGAGATGCATGTTTAACATGTTTTGATTGTATACATGTATGCATGTATGCTTGTATGTTGTGCATGTTTGAGAGATGCATTTGTATGTGATACAAAAGTCGGTGAGATCAACAAAATTCCTTCAATTTAAATATTAAGTCATAAATGTCTTTCGATGTGTGGCACTCGTGAAGGCCAGGATCGATTAAGTGTGGTTCATGCCAAAGTTAGGCACCTTAGTCCATCTTGGTGAGGCACGATAGGTGAAATATCCAACAACCAACCATTGGGTTTGACTTAACTAAGTAAATTCAATAAGATTGAAATAACTTAGAGCCAAGGAGTTGGGCATCAATTTATATGATAAATTAGAATACGGAGTATTCACCCAACTGATCCAAGAGTTGCATAGGGATGCACAAAAAAGGTATTTTGTTGTTTTCTTATATTATGTTGTGTGACTAATCCCATCACTGAGGTGATGGGGGATCTTTTACTTTATATGTGATATCTTTATGATTTATAATATGAGTGTTTAAATCCTTTTGATTAAATTATTCTTGGTAATCTTCCTTTAATAAGGATTGGCCATTCTTTACAAAGTTGATTAATTGTTCGGCGATTGTACCTTGAATTAATTAACAGAACTCTAGAAATAATTGAACCTGTGTATTCTGCCGGATCAAGGATTATATGTTTGTTTCCAGTCAGTCATTAAATTGATAAATCTATTGATACTTTATGTTTTTTCTATTTACTTGCTTTGAATGATCAAACAAAGTAATAAATTAGGAGGAAGACTGTTAACATTGTATAATCATTGGGTGTTAATAGCTTTTGAATTGATGATTAGTAATCAGTAAGAATTGTTACTTATGTTATAAATTAATCAAATACACAGATATAAGTATTAGTGAACCCATTACCTTAGTGCTTTTATTATCTAGTTCCTTTCTTAAATATTTTATAATTTCTTTTCTACTTATTTTTATGAACTCTTTGTTTAAGTTCACTCGAACCATTTGTCTAAATAACAAATTGATCTAAGTGGAGCAGTAATCATATCAATTCCCTATGGAGACGATAATCTTTTATACTATAACTTGATGAGATCGTATATTTGCTATTTTGACGCAACAGGTGCACGAGGTCAGGAGATACTCGAACACGAGTACGAGGTAACAGTGCAGGTCACATAGACCTTAGGGGTGCATATCATGGGGTTTGGAAATATTCCACATTAGACCAATAGTTTGGCCACTATTGTGTCGTGGTTCCGGTTGTGCCCGTTTACCCCGACGAGTGCTGTGAACTTCAAGTCCTTGGTGAACGATCCCGAGTGGAGGCCTAAATACTCGACCCTGATTATTCGGGGCTACGGGGATGTGCTCTTATAGGTCACGATGAGCGGGTATGCTACTTGGACAACTGACTGATACTCTGAGTGGTGAGGAGTACATTGTGACATAGGGTTGTACTCTGAGTAGTGAGGAGTATAGCAAGCCGATGTAGTTAGTGGCCACAATTCTATAACTAGATAACCACAGTGTGATAAATAGTTAGTGTCTAAATTAGGAATATGAAACATGGTATATCTGATTACAAACTTCCAGACATCATTTATTTGAAATTGATTCAACTCTTCTTGCATAGCCAGAATCCAACCTTCATCTTCCAAGGCTTGATCAATCATTTTAGGTTCCATTTCAGAGAGAAGTGCAATATCTGCATGTTCTTTGAAAAAGGATCTTGTTCTAACTCTATCTCCAGGTTCTCCTATGATTTGATCTTTGGGATGATTGGTTTTGTATCTCTAATTCTTTCTGACTCCAGCTTCTGCTTGAGTAGAATCCAGAGTCTAGTTACCACCGGACGCTGAAGATGCTGGATCACCATTTGTAATGTCACCGATATTTAAATCTGAAAATAACTCATCTTGCTCTGACATGGCAATGTCAGGCTTCATATCATCAAACTTGACATGAATGGATTCTTCCACTATCAAAGTTTTTTTATTGTATATTCTAAAAGCTTTAGATCTTTCAGAATATCCCAAAAAGATACCTTTCTCAGCTTTGGAATCAAACTTACCAAATTGATCCTTAGTATTCAGAATATAACATATACAACCAAAAGGATGAAAGTAAGATATGTTTGGTTTTCTATCTTTCCACAGTTCATATGGAGTCTTCTTCAAAATAGGTCTAATAAGAATTCTATTTTGAATATAACAAGCTGTGTTTACTGCTTCTGCCCAAAAATATTTTGCAACATCAGCTTCATTGATCATGGTCCTGGCCATTTCTTGAAGGGACATATTTTTCCTTTCTACAACACCATTTTGTTGTGGTGTTCTAGGAGAGGAGAAATTATGGGAGATGCCATTTTCTTCACAAAATTTTTGAAATTTTTCATTTTCAAATTCTACCCCATGATCACTTCTAATAGAAGAAATACAAATTCCTTTTTCATTTTGAATTGATTTGCAAAAAACAATAAATACCTTGACTCATCCTTGTGGGCAAGGAATCCAACTCATGTCCATCTAGTAAAATCATCAATAATGACTAACCCATATTTCTTTCCAGTTAAAGATGTTGTCCTTGTTGGACCAAAAAGATCAAGATGTAAAAGCTCAAGTGGTCTACACGTTGAAACAACATTTTTTGAATGAAAAGAAGTTTTAACTTGTTTTCCTCTTTGATATGCCTCACAGAGAGCATCAGATTGAAATTTAAGATTTGGTAAGTCTCTAACAAGATTGTGCTTGTTTAGTTTTGAGATTAATCTCAAACTGGCATGACCCAATCTTTTATATCAAATCCATTATACAAAGTATACAACATGCAAGTAAGAGGTAATAAGAATCATATATTATTACCTCTTACTTGCATGTTGTATACTTTGTATTGCCTTCTACTGCTACTTTCCCATTTTATGATGATCATGTTATTCGTATCTCCCTGTATATTTGTTTGTGTGTATATGTGGTATATGTTAGATCCAGGTACCGAGGAGGCTGTTGTTGCTGATGACGGCACAGATCATGCATCCATTGATATGGTCGAATCTGAGTATCCCCGCTTGGGGGAGTTTTGAGTTGGGCACTATCTTTTGCCTTTTTCAGTAGTTAGGGATCATTGGGCGGGAGCTCTCGATGCCCAGTTACATACCTATAGCTAGGAGTCTTATTTTGCTTCTGTTTGATGGTGACTCTTTTTTGATGAGGCACGTGTTAGCCTTTAGTTGACATTTTTAGATGACTGTATATTTGATATGCTTCTTATGATGTGACTGCTACTCTGATGTACGTGAGCCCTTGGAGGGGCCACAAACTTTATACCGATGCATATAGTGTATATTATGTGTGCTTATTTTCGCTGTGTGCTTCATTTTAAATTTCAATGTATTTTTCGCTGTATTTATTATTGATAACCTAAGCGACTAAGGATAATTAATTAAAGGTTACTATGATGGGACGAGGGATGTCTCACTTACAAGTTGCATTGGTAGGTTTGTTCCTAATTTTTTAGGACAAAAATTTTTAAACGGGGAGAGTGTGTAACACCCCAACATTTGTGTTACAAGCATTGATCTTACTTTTATTAATTATCGTGATTATCTAGTAAATATTATGCTTGCTTGAGTTGATTGGTTGTTATAAAGCTCTATTTGCATTTTATAAATAGAAGAGTAAAAGGGGTGTAGTAGTAGAAAATTTGATAGGGATTAATTAACCATTCTATTTTACTTTAGTAGTCCACTTTCTTCTTAGCCCATTTTCTACTAAGAGTAACGATATTTTGACAACCACTTTGCGACAACATATGGTGACATAGTATGTCACTATTCACGCGTTGTTACGTGGTTAATGACTTGCAAATACTTGGTTAATTCAGCTCATTAGGTGTTTAATGGGTTGTTATTTTTTTTGGACAGAATTAATTTTATTTTTTCACAATCTACTAAAAAGTACATGGTTAAAGACTTGCAAATACGTGGTTTTTATTTAGTTCATTACCTGGTTAATGGGTTAATCATATTTCACATGTATTTTTTAGTGGGTTGTGAAAAATGTAGTATCACTATGACCTATTAACCACGTAATAAACTGAATTAACTAAGTATTTACAAGTCATTAGCCATGTACTTTTTAGTAGTTTGAAAAAATGTATTATTCAAGTAACTCATTAACCATATAGTATGAAAGCAACTCATTAACTATGTAACGAACTGTATTAACCAAGCATTTACAAGTCATTAACCATGTATTTTTTTTACTGAATTGTGAAAAATGAAATTAATTCTGTAAAAAAAATGATAACCACTAACCACGTAATGAACTGAATTAACTAAGTATTTATAAGTCATTAATCATGTACTTTTTAATGGGTTGTCAAAAAATGAAATTAATTTTGTCCAAAAAATAATAATAACCCATTAAAACTAAATTAACTAAGCATTTATAAATCATTAACCATGTACTTTTTTGTGGGTTGTGAAAAAAGAAATTAATTCTGTCAAAAAAAAAAGATAACTTATTAACCATGTAATGAAGTGAATTAACCAAGTATTTGTAAGTATTAACCATGTACTTTTTAGTGAGTTGTGAAAAAAGAAATTAATTCTGTCAAAAAAATGATAACCCATTAACCACGTAATGAACTGAATTAACCAAGTATTTACAAGTCATAACCACACACCAACACATGATGAATAGTGTTATCCAGTGTTGGCATACAGTGTTGTAAGTTGGTTGTCGAAATATCATTACTCTTCTACTAACCCAAAGAGGATAAAAGGACAAGGAAGGAGTTCAAAGATCTATAAAAGGACATTGTAGGCAAAGCCACTCATTTTGAACCCATGTCTCTTTATTTAGTAGAAGGTAACGAGACCTACATCAAATACTAGTTCACATCAAATAATACTCAAACCATGTTGTGGAATAATAATAAAAACATAAAACGTTTTGCGGAAATAAAAACCCAATAACCCTATGTCACATGTCTCAGAGCTAAAATCCTCAGTCTTTACATTGGAATAATAAACATAGTAAGTCATAAATAAATCCTAAGCTAAGCAGTATCATGTAGACTACTCCTAAGTGTTGGAACCTAAACAATTAAGAAGTTTAGACCCTCATTAATTTTGATGATAATAAAGTATCTTTTGATAAGTCTTTGACTGCGCAGGTATTAAAATCTCTTATGTTTTATCTCACTCAAGCAAGAAGAAGAAAATTCACAAGTACTGAATGCATTCCATGTGTGTCAGCATCCGGTTCACTCCAGCGTCTTGTGTAAAGCGAGCATCCGGTAGTGTTATTCTTTGACACGTGGATTACTCAATTGCTGCGAGCGTCCATCTCCTGTTCTGGGCGAGCATCTGGTCTTTTAATGAATCACGTGATGATCACGTTGTTGCTCTTCACCTCAACTACTTTGGAACGAAATTCAAATTTGATTTTGTGCACTCAGTTTTATGTACGATGAATTAAAGGTGGCACCTTTAGAATAAGACAAATTCGTACAAGCCAATTGTGTGAAAAGCAGATAGTACAATAACAGAAATATGTACTATTCTGATATTCTCTGGAAAGGAACAAAAGGACAAAATTTCAAATTGCCTCATCCAATGGTTTGGAGTTGAAATATCTGCAACGGTATTATCCTCAAGACTCCTATAAATACTTCAAAGTATTCATTGAAGAAGGGCTAGAGAAAAAACTAAAAGAAACTATATTCTGAAAAGGTTATTACTCAAGTGAGCAATCAAGTTTCGTACCAAGTCTCTGAATTACAAGAATTGAACCTCAGCATCTGATTCTTTCTTTTAGAAAGTTATTTGTTTGAACTTAATCTTTTCATCCACTTTGTGAGAATTATTTTGATTATATTCAAAACTATCTTTGTGAAAGTTATATTGCCTAGTTAAGGCTTTGTTCCTCAAAGGTTCGAACTTACTGGGTCGTTTTGAGAAGTTAAGAGTATTGTCAAGTTTGTGACAATAAAATACTCTTAAGGAAATTTGTAATCAGTTGATTATAGTGGAAAATCGTTCAGGAACGAAGGGACTAGACGTAGCTACTAGGTTAGTGGTGAACTAGTATAAATCTCTATGTCTCTTGCTTTACTGCTTTATACTTACGATTATTTTGCACATAAAAACAAGTATTCAAAAATCTTATTTCCAGCGTCTGGTCCTACTCCAGCATCCGATTTCAAACAAATTCATATTCAAGCGTTCTAAAGTGTTTTTTACTCAAAGTTTGTGAAAAGTTTGTAAACAAAATTCAACCCTCTTCTTGTGTTCACGTTCAGTTGGTACCAGAGCTCGGCCTCTTGGTTGAGTACTTAACAGTGTTAAGAGAAAAGATCCTATACTGTGAACATGTCTGCAAAAGGTGGTCACACGAACCGTTTTCCCCTATTTACTGGAGAAAAATTTGACTACTGGAAAGATAAGATGAAAGCTTTCTTTGAGACACAACAGCTTGAGTTGTGGGATATTGTTGAAAGTGGTTACATTCTTCCCACTAATGCTACTGGTGTTGCCATTTCCAGAGAAAATTGGAATGATGAGCAGAAAAAGAGATATCAAATCAATCTAAAAGCTAGATTCATTCTTATTTGTGCTATGTCAGAAAAGAAATATGACAAATGTGGCAAATTTGATACTGCCAAAGAAATCTGCGATTCACTTGTTTTGTCTTATGAGGGCTCCGCCCAAGTAAGAGAAACTATTCACTTTACCAGAAGATAAGTAAGCTATTGGTACTAAATGGGTATTTAGAAACAAGCTTGATGAATATGGTAAGGTTGTGAGAAACAAAGCAAGATTAGTTGCTTAAGGTTACTCACAAGAAGAAGGTATAGATTTTACTGAAACTTTTGCACCTGTTACAAGGTTAGAAGCTATTCGTATGTTGCTTTCATTTGCTGCACACCATGAGATAATTCTTTATCAAATGGATGTGAAAATTGCTTTCTTGAATGGTTTTATAACTGAGGAAGTCTATGTGAAACAACCTCTTGATTTTGATGATATTGAATTTCCAAAACATGTTTTTAAACTTAAAAAGGCTCTGTATTGTCTTAAGCAAGCTCCTAGAGCTTGGTATGATAGACTAAGTTCATTTTTAATGGGAAATGGTTTTACCATAGGTCAAGTAGACACCACTCTATTTAGAAAATCATCAAACAAGCATTTTATACTTATTCAAATTTATGTTGATGATATTATATTTGGAGCTACTAATGAAAGTCTTTGCAAAGAATTTTCTAAGTTAATGCAGATTGAATTTGAAATGAGCAAGATGGGAGAATTAAAGTTTTTCCTTGGAATTCAAATCAAGCAATACAATGATGGTATTTATATACATCAAAGAAAATACATCAAGGAATTGCTAAAGAAATTCAAGATGGTGGATTGTAAGCCAATGTGCACACCTATGCATCCCACTTGCATTCTTGGTAAAGATGAAACTGGTAAGAAGGTAGATCAGAAAATATACAGAGGTATGATTAGGTCTCTATTTTATCTTACTGCTTCAAGAGCTGATATTATGTTCAGCGTCTGCCTGTGTGCTAGGTTTCAGTCTGATCCTAGAGAATCACACTTGAGTGTTGTTAAAAGAATATTTAGATATTTGCAAGGATCTACTAATCTTAGTTTGCTCTATAAGAAATCAAAAAATTACAAGTTAGTAGATTTCTGTGATGCTGACTTTGCTGGAGACCGAATTGAAAGAAAAAGCACAAGTGGAGGCTGCCAATTCCTTGGAGCAAATCTTGTATCTGGGTCAAGCAAAAGACAAAGCACAATTGTACACGCAATGTTAGGTTTAATACATCTCACAGCAAGTGAGTTGCGCTCTCAACTTCTATGGATGAAATATCAACTTGAAGACTACTTGATAAAAGATAGTAACATTCCTATCTTCTGTGATAATACATCTACAATTTGTCTCACTAAGAATCTTATATTGCATTCTAGATAAAAATACATTGAGATTAAACATCACTTCATAAGAGACTATGTTCAGAAGGGTATTCTTGAAATAAAATTTGTAGACACAGATCATCAGTGGGATGACATTTTTACAAAACCTCTTGTTGAGGATAGATTCAATTTTATAAGAAGAAATTTAAATTTTCATCTTATAGAAGAGTGATTAATCTCAGCGTCTTATGATACGCATCATTCAGCATCCGGTATGACATAAGCATTCACATATGTACTCATATGATATGTCATTCATAATGCATAACTCAGTGTTCAGTGAATTCGGTTGCGTGCGTCCGAGCACACACGTGTTGAACTCGTGTGAGACTTAAGCGTCTCATCACACCTAATCTGAGTCATGATTATTTATGTTTTCGATAAAATCTTTTTCTTGATTTTATCCTCATTTTGGCAACTGCATTTATTGAAAAATGGGAATCTTTATTTTATTTTCTTTTTGAATTATTCTTGTTCAGAGGAAATGTGAAGAGTTTTTCAAAAAGTAACTGTACCATTTATCAAAACTTTCCCACTACTCCTTCACTTTCGCTCCACTCTCTGTTTTTGTCTGCGAAAACTATTTTCTCTCTCTCTCTCTCTGTGAATTTCTCTGAAACCCTAAACCTCCATCAAATCACTCTCCAACTACTACCATGACCAACATTAAGGTCGGTGACTACACTGCTATCTTCGACACCATGACAGAAGCAAAGCTTTTGAATGAGAACATGATTGATTTGGAGAAGTTCAAAGTCTATGGTTTCAACTTCGATGAAGGTTTTGAGGCTATGGGTTGGTCAAAATATTTCTTCTCGAGTTCTTCTGTTGAAGTTATGGTTACTGCTATTAAAGAACTTTGGGAAAATATTACTTTTCTAGATGGAAAAATCGGAGGCTATGTTAGAGGATTTAAGTTAGAGTTTACTATCAACGACATTGCTGATGTTACTGGTTGATCATTGGTAGGAATTAGTTTTTACAATGGCTGGGAAAAAGTTTCAATTGTATGGAGAAAGTGAATGAAGCCTTGTTTGAGAACTATAAGCAGTTGAAGGAATCTGGGGAAACTCCTACTGCCAAGCATCTGAAGAGTCACTTCAGAGTACTTCACAAGATCATAGTCAATAGTGTTATTCTAAAGGCTGGGTCTAGTGACATAGTGAACTATGAGCAAAAGTTCATTATGAGGACTTACTTGGCAAAACAGAAGGTGAACCTGCCTAGATTGGTCTACAACAATCTAGTTCAAGCCATTGTGAGTTCGAGAAAAGGCACTGTAGAAAAGAAGAACATCTACAAGAAGATACCCTATGGTGTTCGTCTTCCTGCCCTGTTGATTAAAGCTGTTATTCCCAAAAAGCTTGGAGCTTTGGAAGAAAAAGAAAGGGAAAAGTATTTTGGTGTTGGTGCTCTTGTGCGTCCTGATGTATTCGGTGTATACAGTTTGGTAAGAATGCAGCTGGTAACTGGTGAAAGAATGAAGGAAGTAAAACAGGCAATAAGAAGAAGAAGCTGGTGCTTCAGTTGGTGAAGAAGCTAAAACAAAACCCACCAGAAGCTCAGTATCTGGTGTGAAGAGAACTGGTGAGTCTCCAGCAAGGGAGACAAGAAGCAAAAAAGCAGAAGGTGCCTCCTGCACCAGAAGGTAAAACTGTACCAGAAGATGATGAGGACCGAGTCTCCATTAGAAGCATTATGGAGAATAAGAGAAAGGCAGAAGCTAAAAAGCCTGTTTAGCGTCTGGCCCTAAGAAGCAAGCTCCTCCACCTCCTCCTCCTCTTCCTGTTGCTCCACAAGGCAAAAGGAAGAGATTGGTTAGGCATTCTGAGAAGCTTAATCCAAAGGTACTAGATTTTACCATTGATGATTCCATTAATACCTTTGGCTCTGATGACACTATACCTGCACCACCACTCTCTATTTCATCACCACAAACACACTATACACAATCTCCATCCACCAAACCACAAACTTCCCAATTAACCACAAAGTCCAAAACACTTATATTTCCCTCACCACAAACCTCTACCTCATCAAACACATCCCTTACTATATACATATCCTCACTCCACTCTCACCCATTCAATCAACTCTTCAAAATCAATTCAAACAAGCCCAAAAGCTACACTATCAAGAAGACTTCACCTATCCCACTTATCCTCACCTACAAACCTACCTCTTTTTCTGGTGCAAAGAAGTTTGTATCTGCCATTAATAGACCTGTGTGTTAGAGAAGACGTGTATCATTCCATTTATGATCACCCCTCTCTATGGCATTTGAAAACATTCACTTCTTGAGTTGCAAGACTGGAAGTTGCCTCTCCATCAAGAGTTGTATTCAAAGAAGGAGATGAGCAAGTTGATATGTCCTTCAAGGGAAGATTGAGACCTCAATCAAACATTAAAACAATTCCCTTCTCTGTTGATCTTCCCAGGTTCCTACCACAAAATGAACCTCTTACTCTTGAAGAATGCGAAAGGTGGATAACAGATGAAGAAGTGGCTTTTATGACTCATTGCCTGGAGATGAAAAGGCTTGAGCTGATCCGTCAATATAGAGATCATGCTTCAGCGTCTATCAAGATTGTACCCGATAGGCAAAGGTGGTTGCCTTGGTCTATTCCTGGAAAAAGGAAGGAACCAGCCCCTGGAAAAATGCCATTCAGCAGAATTGGACTGAAGGAATATGAGAAAGCTCCTAGAAGATTCGATGTCAAATCATTCTCTCAGCTTCCGATCAACAAGCTTGGTGAAGACCATGCTCGGCGAGTATACCTGAACTTGCTCAAGCAAGATGCTTGGAGCACTGGTTCTTCTGGCTGCTGCAATACAGAGAAAGCAACCATTCCTACAGTTGGCTCCATCAGCAGGGTAACAGACACAAAACTTGGTACTATTTATTTCGATGATATGTTTATGTGTTCTGTTGTAAGGCCTCTGAATGCTATGAAAATAGAAGATCAATGGGCTGCTGTTTGTAAACATTTTGATATTGGCTTTAATTGGAGACAATGGACTATGTCTTGGAAGATAAAGCCATTCTGCCCTGTTTTAAGCCTCTCAAGATTGAAGAAGATGATAGGGAGAATTTACATAAGTTATTCCTTGGTGAAAATGAAGGACTCACATTCATTTTTGATGGAATGGGAGCTTTTATAAGAAGAATTTATGGAGAAGCTGCCTTGATGCAATTTGATGCTTATACTAAAGATCTGCTTCAGCATAGGGAAATGTTTTTATGCTTATGTTGTATCCTGAAGAACTTGTGTATAGATGGGAATGGGAAATGGATCAAGAGAAACAAAAGCTGGGAAGATTCATCAAATGGTCCTTACCAAAGGTGACCTCCTTCAGCAGGCTAAGGCAAGAAAGGAAAGGAAACTAAGATTGTCATAAGATGTGCTAGCAGAGCACCAGAAGATAGAATCTCAAAGGGTTGTTACAGTTGAATTGGTTCTAGAAGCTGATGTTGAACCTACACCTGCAAATGCTGATGTTGTCATTTTGCCTAGAGCAGAATTTGAAGCTATCAAAGCAACCAATCAAAAAGTGGCTCAGTTGGAAAGCACTTTGAAATTCATCTTGAAACGTTTCAATCTGGATCCTCCACCTCCACCAAACCCCTAAATTTTTTTTTACTTTGTATTTGCGTGCTAATTACAATTTCTATTTTTGATACAATCAAATATTTATGTTACTTGGTACAATTATATTTCAATTGATCTGACCTTATCTTCAAATTTTTCTAAATACTACTACTTGTTGTTTTGACTATGATGTGTTTTACACTCTTTTTGTCTGATGACAAAAGGGGGAGTAAAAGAAAGGTCTGATGAACTCGTTGAAAGTCCGATGGACACGCTGAAGTATCACAAATTTCATGCATAAATCATATACATAGCATGTTCCTTAATTGCTCAGATACTCATTGATATTCATTGTCTGTTGCTTTGATAATATTCAATATCTGTTGGCACAATTTTATTCAATTTTGTACAATGAATTTCAGCATCTGATACTTAAGTATATTCATTGTTGGTACAATGTTCTCAGTATCCGATCTCAACGTTTAAATCAAATATATGCTCTGATACTTGTATGCATTTTTGCGATCATATAAATGCTCTAATTATCATATATCGCTCTGATACCTAATATATTTAATTTTATCTGAGTTGTTGAACTCAGGGGGAGACCCTTGAAATTATTTTTGAAATTAAATTTTTCATCAACCTTGGATATTTGTCATCATCAAAAAGGGGGAGCTTGTTGGAACCTAAACGATTGAGAAGTTTAAACCCTCATTAATTTTGATGATAACAAAGTATCTTCTGATAAGTCTTTGAGTGTGCAGGTATTAAAATCTCTTATGTTTTATCTCACTCAAGCAAGAAGAAGAAAATTCACAAGTACTGAATACATTCCATGTGTGTCAGCATCCGATTCACTCCAGCGTCTTGTGTAAAACGAGCGTCCGGTAGTGTTATTCTTTGGCACGTGGATTACTCAATTGCTACGAGCGTCCATCTCCTGTTCTGAGCGAGCATCTGGTCTTTTAATGAATCACGTGATGATCACGTTGTTGCTCTTCACCTCAGCTACTTTGGAACGAAATTCGAATTTGATTTTGTGCGCTCAATTTTATGTACGAGGAATCAAAATTGACACCTTTAGAATAAGACAAATTCGTACAAGCAATTGTGTGAAAAGCAGATAGTACAATAACATAAATATGTACTATTTTGATATTCTCTAGAAAGGAAGAAAAAGACAGAATTTCAAAATTGTCTCACGCAATGGTTTGGAGCTGAAATATCTGCAACGGTATTATCCTCAAGACTCCTATAAAAACTTCAAGGTATTCATTGAAGAAGGGCTAAAGAAAAAACTAAAAGAAACTACATTCTGAAAAGGTTATTACTCAAGTGAGCAATCAAGTTTCATGCCAAGTCTCTGGACTACAAGAACTAAACCTCAGCGTCTGATTCTTTCTTTTAGAAAGTTATTTGTTTGAACTTAATCTTTTCATCCTCTCTGTAAGAGTTATTTTGGTTATATTCAAAACTATCTTTGTGAAAGTTGTATTGCCTAGTTAAGGCTTTGTTCCTCAAAGGCTCAAATGTACTAAGTCGTTTTGAGAAGTTAAGAGTATTATCAAGTTTGTGACAGTAGAATACTCTTAAGAAAATTTGTAATCAGTTGATTATAGTGGAAAATCCTTCAGGAACGAAGGGACTAGACGTAGCTACCGGGTTGGTGGTGAACTAGTATAAATCTCTGTCTCTTGCTTTACTGTTGTATACTTACGGTTAT
The DNA here is from genome assembly GCA_037113605.1 of Calophaca sinica. Taxonomy (NCBI): domain Eukaryota; kingdom Viridiplantae; phylum Streptophyta; class Magnoliopsida; order Fabales; family Fabaceae; genus Calophaca; species Calophaca sinica. The sequence continues at coordinate 71,416,821 of CM073730.1, forward strand.
TTTGCGCATAAAAACAAGTATTCAAAAATCTTATTTCCAGCGTCTGGTCCTACTCCATCATCCGATTTCAAACATATCCATGTTCAAGTTTTCTAAAGTGTTTTTAACTCAAAGTTTGCGAAAAGTTTGTAAACACAATTCAACCCCCTTTCTTGTGTTCACGTTCACTAAGCCTCCACATCCACATCATCACCTGCAGTCTCATCATCTACCCGTACATAGGGTGTGCAAGTAGTCAGAAACATAGAAAAGTGAAGAATCATACTCAGTATGAAAAGAAATACAGCATGGGAACAATAAAACATGTAGCAAAAACAATCAAACATACAACGTATCATCAACCTAAATAGCATCAGTCAATGCTAATCGGTCAATGATCCTACGTTGGCAACCAGCTAACGTGTAACACCCCAACTTGTGGGTTATAAGTATTGATCTTACTTTTATTAATTATTGTGATTATCTAGTAAATATTATGCTTGCTTGAGTTGATTGGTTATTATAAAGCTCTAATTGCATTTTATAAATAGAAAAGTGAAGGGGGTGAGTAGTAGAAAATTTGATAGGGGTTAGTTAACCATTCTATCTTACTTTGGTGGTCCACTTTCTTCTTAGCCCACTTTCTATTAACCCAAAGAGGATAGAAGGACAATGAAGGAATTCAAAGATTTATAAAAGGACATTATAGGCAAAGCCTCTCATTTTGAACCCCTATCTCTCTATTTAGTAGAAGGTCACAAGACCTACACCACACACCATCATCTGCAAATACATCAACAACCTTATGGAAATTGTAGACTCTCCAGTAGTCGTGGCACAATACACTATAGGAGACTCAATAGTCTCTCCTAGACATCAACGACCTTATAGAAGGTGTCTTCCATCTCGATCAGTAATAACCTCTGGAGCCTCATCGTCGGTAGATGTGGAGTCTCTGTCATCTAAACTCGAACCAAGAAAACATACAAGGAACATAGAAATATAGAAAAGAGGTAAGAAACTTATCAAACACCATAAAGGTGGGAAACAAGTTAATATATAGCATAGTAACATACTCACCAAACAATCACAAGCATCTCCAAATATCTATCACCTCCATCAAATCTCGAATCATAACTCAGTCTAAGTATTCGACGATATCGAATCCAAATCTCACTACTAATCTCACCGCTAAGCAAACTCATGATATCTATACTGGTCAGTCATATAGTATACCTACACGCCACATCTGGTCATCACACTATGCCACGGTTGATCATTGTCTATGCACTGCTGATCAATATCTAAGCAACTGCTAATCATATATACCGATCATCATGCATACGACTACTGATCATCATATTATACACAACTACTGCTATCTGCTAAATGATGACCTCTAATGCAACTGCTGATCTCACCAAGAGGATTGTCCCGTTGCTCCGTGTGCAACTGCTGATCAAACGAGTAGACAATACCGTCTCAACAATAGCATCTTTATCTTCACTTTAATGATTCACTACACACTTGATCTTTCACAGCGCAATGACATCACACACTTGTGCTACCATTCTTAGTTTACTACTCATAACTTAGTTCCTTGCTTTCAGTTTACTACCATGATCTATACTATCATTTTGGCACACATCAATCAGCCTTCAATGTCATTATGATCTTATGCCTATAGCTAAGCATACAAGGAGTCATAGCATACCAACACACACACACAATAGTACATCATCACCATACCCATATATCAACATATTAAATACACATCAATCAAATAGTCAATGGACATGTTATCAGTTCAAGCATACCAATTCATACAAAGATTGCTACAGCATCTCAGAGCACATCATCAATCATGACATGTTATCACGCATCCTTGATCGGCACACAGATCCACCCTAGTGTCACATTAGACGACCCACTACCATCATGTTATTAATCAAGTATACAAGCAGTCATATATAATCAAACCCTCACACAATGCTACAGCACCCAAAACAACATATCAGATACATAGGGCATGTTATCACATAAGCATGTAACACATAATCCTAAGCATATTTCTATAATTACATAGAGCACATACAGTCATGCGTACACAATAATCATGTTAACAATCCAACTCGAGCAATATAAGACCGTTCCTATGTTGGTTGATAGATCCACGACGCCTATCCTTAGCCACCGTATATCGTAACCCCTATTCTTGGGTACTACTGATATCAACTCCTAGTAGGGATTTGAGGTCTTCTACACATGTTAAAAGTTACATACTACACTTGAAATACATGTGATAAAGGTTTCATCCTCCTCACCTTGCAAAACTCCGGTTTTGCTCCAATTAACGAACAACCTTAACCACGAACTCACGAACGCACAAACTTCGAAATGAATGTCACAAACACACTTCCACCTCTAATGGACAGGTTCGGCCATAACCATCCCAACTACATAGACTTGTCCAAAAATTCCACTGAACACGCCCACGTGATCTATATTTCACCGGAAACACAAAAACACACTCAGATTAGAGTTAGGGCAAACTATGAATTTGAAAATTTCATGGAAGTTTCGACCATACTACTGGCCTAAGGTCCAGAGATCCATTTTCCACATAAATTCAACTTTTGAAAAGATTTCTCGTGTCGTCGGTATCCAAACTTGCACCAAAACCCTAAAATATGAAGAATGGTTAACTAGGGACTAAAAGCACTCCACGAGGATCACAAATTAACCATAAGTAAACCATAAGTCAGAGGCTTCCTCCTCTGTTTTTGGTGTACATAACTCATTTAGGAAGTTTCGGCAAAATCCTAGCTCGTTCGGTACTCGTTCTGTCAACCAGGGACCAAAAACATAGCCAGATTGGGGTTAGGAATCAGAATAAGAAAAGAGATTACCAAACTAGGTTCAAGGACAATATTATGTCAGCAAAGGTATTTAGGTTTACTTCGACAAAACTACGATTAGAGATAAACCTTAGAAAGCACGAACGACAACAGATAAATCGATAGGATCAAATTGATGAACAGGTATCTGAAATGTTTTGGGATTAACCCTCCAAACCTTAGAAGCTCCTACAATGGCTTCTTTAGCCTTTTGCTGGTGTTATGGTAGTGGAAGAAGTGAAAGAAGATGTATAAATGAGAAGGAAAGAGAAAAATATCACTTTTATATGATTCTACCAAAAAAGTGTGTTTGGGATGTGCTCAATTGTGCTCCCAGTGCATCATACTTGCGCTCCAGCGTTGCTAATTTGTGCTCCAACACATCCAACCTACGCTCAAGTGCATTTCAAGCGCATTTCACCAAATTGTTTCACCGTGAAGTCTTCTCCACCCAAACAGTCAAATCATGTGTTGCCACGTGTCACCATCCCATTGGACCAACTGTTGGTCAACTCAAAGCACCACGTGTCAAGATCTGAATGAGTTCTGGAAGGGTGGTTACGCTGGAGCGTAAGCGCTTTAAGCGCAAACTTGAATAAATCTTTAAATTCTCGTGATCTCTTTGATTCCAATGTTTTTACCTTCTAGAACTTGATCTCCTATCATTCAAACATCATTCCAAACATCTAGAATACCTAATCAACCTTAGGATCATGGTCTCAAACCCTAATCACGCGTTTGAAAGTTTGCATTTGCACCTAGGGCAAAGATTTCCGAAAACTCTAGTTTTCGCTCCGATTGCTCTCAAATTTCACGTGGCTTCTAAGACTTATATCAAAACCCTAATAAGCACTTCTCTACCTTTATCTAACCCTTAAACCTCATAACTATCATCCCAAACTTAACCCTTAACTCAGGTACTATCTCGACTTCACATGGTCATCCTTCAATCCTATCCTAAAGGTTTACCATAACACTCACTAAACACTTAATTGTCCCTTAATCAAGCCTCATAGACCTATAAATCCTTCACTTAATTAATTCGTATCCATGCCTCATGTACCTTCCAAAACCTAGCTAATCTGTTACTCAAGTACTCCCACCAGTATAACCCTAACTTGAACACTTTCTAACCCTAATCCAAAGGCTTCACCGTATGCTAACTACACACTTAGTTCCTTAACTAAGGTTTAGAAAACCAGGATGTTATAGTTGGTTTCAAATTTTAACATGGGACTAATTGCATTGTGTTTATATTTGAGTTGGTTACTTCCTGTAAAATTTACAAAAAATACCTAAGTCATTTGACACTCCATTCGTTATTTGTACCAACTACAGTTTTCAACTCTGGAAAAATTCTAAGGAACAACCAAGTATACGAATTTCTATTATTTTTATACTTGGTATTTTTGAGTGAAACCACTTTTAAATGGACTTTGTGTGTGTTGGATGCTTCCTTAAAAATTGACATAATTGTTTGGTTTCATTTGGTAGTCTTATGAATTTTAAAACCTTTGGGATGTTCAGGACATTGTTTTGAGTAACACAATGTCAAAACAACATCAGTATATGATTTCTCATAAATTAGTTGGATCACAGTTGGGTCATATGTCTGTATTTGACGTTTATGTATTTTGTATTAAAGTTTTAATTTATGGCTTAATTATTCAAGTGTTTGTATGGATTTCCTTTAGATTTATGATTTTTCAAAGCAGAAGTCCTTATTTTCACTTTAAATTTCATTTCATTTTCAAACCCTTTCGTTATTTTGGTAAACAATTTACAATTGATAGTAGTAGTAGCATCCTGGGAAGAACCGAGATATTACATAACGCGAACCTAACATCTACTTCGTCAAAGTCTTCAGGATCATTTTTCTCTCCGGGTAAGCGGATGAGATTGCCCTCAACATCTAGAGATACAGACTGAGTCTAGTCAGGGTGATCCAGTATATGAATGGGACGCCCTAGCAGTACCCCACATTTATATAAGACCCCCTACTGGCAACTACCCACAAGGCCGAGCAGAGCTCCTCATGGCCGTCTCCAAACTATTCCCCATAAAGTCGTTTGCTTACCACCTAGTGACACTTCATCTTCGATGCACAGAAACAGCTTAAGTGTTCATCAGTCGTGCGTAACTCAAAATTGGAGTCACTATCTAATCACATTTTAGTGATCAACGATCATGGAGTCCACTGCTTCAACAAACCCGTCGACAAGTTTCCCACAAATCAAATACCCAACAAACCTATCGGGTATGCAATCGAATCAATCATCACACATTGGTCACAAACTAGTGACCAATAAACAAGCAAGGAGGATAATAAGTTGTTATCCTCGTAGAACAAGTCAACCATCAAGTATATACCAAGTCTAGGTGGAAACTACTCTTAACTATGTCTTACAAGTCATTTGAACTAGTTATTAAACAATCAGCAGGGGTATGAATCGATTCATTGCCCCTGTGAATCGATTCAGGGCTAAAAACCCATTATGTGAATCGAATTGTATAGCCACAAATCGATTCATGACTTTAATTCACCAGTTCTATACACAGCAAATGTGAACCGATTCATGCAAGTGTGAATCGATTCACAGGACCTGTAGAAGTGTAGTAAAACTGTTTTTCTGCACTTTCACGAGTTTGAGACCTCTCCTAATTGGTCCCACGTCCAGTCTAGTAGTTTAATCAATTACTAGATTACCCTAAGGTCTTTAATCATTTGTTTTACCTTCAAACCGTAATTTAACTCTTGTTCTTAGATTCTTACCATTAATCCATACTCATCCATGATTTTTCCTCTATTATAATTTCATTAATCCTTAACTAATCCAACATGTGAAGCTTAACACCATCAACTTCTAGCCCTTAATATCTTATACCAATTCTTTATTTCAATAAAGGTTCTTCATTCAATTAGTAATTCTACATATCCTTTTTGTTAAGACTTTGTACACATAATAACTTCTTTAACAATCCTAAGTCAAACAACCATATCCAATCCTATTCTAAATCAATACTAACATCTTCACACTAATTACAAACCTATTAATCATGTAATAAGGCTCAAAACAGTGAGTACAAACCATAGATTCATTTTAACATAATTTCAATTTATTCAAATAACATCAAAACCTCATCAATCATCCATCAAGTCATTAAATCATACTAAATATTAACACTTAGGGCTCCTTGCACCTACAAGGACCTTAAAAGTCATTAAAACAAAGCTATAACTCATCAAAACCATTGCTCATGCAATGATTAAAAATAAGTAACTTGCCTTGCATGGCATAGGGATCATGGGACATCCCAAACATGTCAATTGAAGCCCTAGGCCTCTTTTCATAGGATCATCCATCCTCATACCTTAGAGTAATTCTCAACCACCAACAAAGTCCTAGAGAGTTTTGAATTCGCTTTCTTTCCCAGTTCCTAGCATCATGACAACAAGGAAACCCAATTCTATAATTAGAATATGAATATCAAAAGAATTTAAAAAAAGGAATTGAAAGGATCTGAGATACCAACAAATTTTCCTTTTTAGAACCAGAAAGAAATAAAGGAGAAGAAGAAGAGAAGGATTCACTAGTTGTAGCCTTGAAGACGACGTCCAATTCGGTGGAAGAATGAGTGAGAACGGCAAGAAACAACGAGAACGGCAAAGAGAGATCTCTCGGAGTTCTAGGGTTCCTTGAGAGCTCGAGCTCTTAGAGGACATGGTGGTGTGACAACCAATCCATCCCGAGAATGACATCTAAACCCTTAAGAGGTAAACAGACCAAATTGACCACAAATCTTCTACCCTGAATGACTACTACACAATCTAAACATGCAGTATTGGTAACCAAGGTTTTAGCTGCTGGGGTTGTAACTACCAATTTGAACTGTAAAGCAGTCACAGACAATTTTAGACGATCTACGCAATCAGAGGAAATAAATGAATGGGTCGCGCCCAAATCAAAAAGGACGGATAAGGATTTACCCTCAATCTCACATTCACCCTGGATCAGATCATCAGATTGCTCTACTTCCTCGCCACTCATACAGAAAACCCTGCCTTTAGCTACCTGGTGCTTCCTTTTTGCCTTCGCCGCATGCATTGCCGGTTCAGTTTTGGGTGTTGGGCAGTCCTTGGCAAAATGCCCTGGCTTCTTACAGTTGAAGCATACATCCTCCTTCTGAGTACAGTTACTCGCATAGTGTCCTGGCTTCCCACAACGGAAACAAATCACTTCTACGCCAGTCTGACCTCCGCTTCTCGCGCCCTGGGCCATCGGACGATATTGTCCCCTGTTGTTGTTCCCCTGGGGTCGGCTGTAAGGTTTCTTAAGCTGCTTTCCTTTCTGTGCAAATCTCTGTCCCGTGCTCTGAGGTCTCATTGGTCCACCTGGGCCAGTCTTCTTCTTGTGGCTTCTTACTCCTTCTACCTCAACACAGCGATCAATCAGCTGTTGGAGGTTTCTAATCCTCAAAGATACCACTGACTTCTAGATATCAAATCTCAGACCTCTCTGAAATCTTTAAGCAGCTGGCCTCACGATCGACTCGGTCGCGGAGCGATCGAAATACCTAGCCAGTGACTCAAACTTCGCTGCATACTCTGACACTGTCATACTGCCTTATTGTAGTTGAAGAAACTCTTGCTCCTTCTCAGCTCATGCAGTATCTGGGAAGTACTTGTCCAAGAACCTTTCACGGAAAAGCTCCCAGGTCATCTCTTGACGTTCTGCTGTCAGTGTCTGCTTCACTCCTCTCCACCAATATTCTGCATCTCCCAGTAGCAGGTAGGTGGCGTAGTCCATCTTCACATTGTTTGGGCAGTGAAGTGCCTCGAAGATCTTCTCGATCTCTTGCATCCAAAGATCAGCTTTGTCTGGATTTGGCTCACCATAGAACTTCGGTGGGTCGTGCTTCCGGAAGTCCGCCAATCCTCTCGCTTCAAAGATTCCGCTCCGCTCGTTGTTGTTGCCGTAAATTCGCTGGTCAATCTTTGCCGTCTGTTGGGCCATTGCATTAGACTGTTGAGTTGCAGCAGCTGATTGTTGAGCCATGGCTGCCGCCATCTCTGTCATAGCCTGAATCACTCAATCCATATTGGCGTTCTCAGGTACAACCGTCGTATCCCTATGAGGTGGCACTAGATTCCACAAAGTTCAAAACCTGTCAGAATCTCACAACAAGGATGTGTTAAGACACACTGCTTCAATCAAGAAACAATTCAAATAATTTTTCAAGCAATAAGTGCTTCACTTAATCGAGCAGCAATCAATACAGTACAACTATGTACCCGACACACATATCCCGACACAGTGACCAGTCCCAATTTCCTATGCACAGCCCGGTCAAACCGAACTGCTCTGATACCACCATTGTAACGACCCGTTTCTGGACCGCTACAGAGCTAAACTAAACCTGTATGCGATGCGTTTTAAAACGGTACTCTTGTGCCCCTTAGAAAAATGCAGTACTTTTTTTTATCAATAATTCCCGCAAGTGCACATCAGAGTAATCACAGCTTTTCGAAACGTGGTGCAACTAGGACACAAGACTTAAATACGAATAAGACATACATGCATAGTACTTATATATATATATATATATATACACACACAAGTCGTACTGGCAGTGTACGCAAAATACAGAGTAGTGAATGTACAAAGAAATACACCTATGGTATGACGACCCTCAAGAGAGCAATCATACCCAGGGGGTACTTCCGGCAGACACCCACGCAGGGGGCTGCTCCAAAAGTGAGACCGCCAGTCTACCCTGTAACCCAAAATAACATCTGGCCCGACTGGTCACGACACATGGAACATAAAAGTCATAAATACAGTCATCCCAAATATATACAACATTCTATCAACAACAACCAAAAAAAACATAACGCAGCAGTCAACCAACATCACAGCAACAGGTCGCTACCCAAATCCTCTGACGGGTCCTCCTCCTCCTCCTCCATCAAGTCCTCGCCGGTCAGGTCAATGAAGGGAGTCGCGACTGGCACGCCCACAGCACGCCACTGAGTATACTCACCCGCTTCGGCCACTCCTCACCGATCTCGCCCAATACAATCCGCCTCGTGGCACACAAAGACAAACGGGAGGGAAGCCACAGGCGTGTAGGGGTCCTAGCAACAATGAGGGAAACCGGTACTACAGGATCTAGGAACAGCACCCTCAGCGGAAGCTCTCGCGGATCCTCGGCGTATCACGCTCTTCGAGCGGCCCACTCACCCTGGTCCGCGCCTGCGCCTCGTCCCGCAAATTTGGTAGTAGTGCTCTAGGAGTGTCGCGAAGTCCCTCCTGGTGAAGAAGAAAAAGCTCTCATAGTCCTCTCACGCCACGGCACGCCACGCCCACCACTGCCCCATCCGGATCGGGAAACTCGCCGCACGCCGTGTCACATCTCGCCACGGCCACGCCATCCTTCTCGTAGTGTCTGCATTTACGTCCCGATGTATACCACACGGCAGGAGATGGGGTCGAACTCCATCGCCGCGGGTTGTCCCATATCAGGGAAGTCAAAGAAGATCTCCGGCGACGTCCTCATCGCCGAAATCCAAATGCCCTTCGCCATCGCCTGGGTAACCGTCATGAATTGAAAGCACCACGGGAAAGGGTCAACTTCTCAACAAATCAAGATAATCAATGCATAAAGCAATAAGCAAACAACAATATATATCATTCACATAACGTGACTCAACTCTCTCACTTTAGACTCAACTCAACTCGCTACTCATTTTCTCTCGACTCGACAATTATTCCAGAAAGCAGACGCAGATCCATCAACTGACATACCAGCCGTAGCCTTGGGATCTTTCTCTTCTCCCTAGGTAAGCAGCCCCGGTTCCTACACTGCGACGCCTAGTCAATCTCCTGTAAACAAAAGGGGACCTAGCACCCTCAGTTATCCGGGTCACGGCTCAAAGACGTCACGACGACTCGCCTAGCTCTCTCACTCGATGAACGACTCGCCGCTTACGATAGTCAAGGAGTGATACACACGATTACTTGATCGCATATCAAATAAAGAGAGCATGCTTAACATGAAGGAAAACGTAATTCGACATTTTAAGCAATAACAGAATCCTGCATGAAGAAACGCAATTCAACAAGCAACACGCAATTCACATCATATATTCAATCTCATATTAAATAATGCATAACTCAATCATATCACAACATTACATGCTTGACACGCAATTCGAGGAATCCATCCCTCTGCAACTCAATGGAGTTGACAGAGAGGTACACAAATGTGCAGGGTTGGGTTCAGGAGACCAACCACAAAGTTTTCACCCACGAATGACTCAGAATATGTTCGACCGTACGACAACAATAAACGAAGGGGTTCGAAGACCCTAACTTCGAACTCGTAGAGTTCTCAGACTTCTTCGTATTTAAATAAGCATTTAAATAGTCAACCAAGAATTTAAGCATCTCTAAAAATTGTCCTTACACACGGACATAAAAATAAAATCCTAGAATGTCTAGAAGTGCCCTTACCACAAGTTGTCGTCAACGTCGCTCCTAAGTCTTCGGGTCCGCCTCGCTCAATCTCAGGTACTTCGATTCCTATTATCACATACCACTTAGTAAAATCTAGAATTTCTAGTTAAACTTATGCTCTCAACTTATCCCTTACCTAACAAAACTCCAACAAGCATTACAAATTAGTGACACACTCAAAAACATTTTGAAAAAGTAAGGTTTTGAGACTAATTCTCTTTTCTTGAACTTCAAGTAGACATAACTAATAAATCTTTCACAACTATCCAAAAACTTAGCACGTATTCATGCAAGAATTCAAGCAATGAGACATCAACTTCTTTTTTTCCCAAAATCTTAATTAGGCCTCACGGCCACTACTTGTTTTTTTTCTAAAAATTTGTAACTTATATTTCTAAAATCACAACTCTTTTTAAATCATTTCCTAAATACCAAAACAACATCAACTTCAATTAATACATCAAGTACACTTAAGCATATCAAGGGTTAGGTTTCTAAAACCATTACTACAACAATGAAATACCATTTCCATAGCCTTTTAGTCATACCATAGGAATGCTAAAAATTAAAGAACACTTAATTCATGCCATTCTAGTCCCTCAAGAAACAATTTTTGCATATACATAAGCTAACACCTACACTAACTCATGCATATCAATTCCATTAACCTTAAAATTTATTCTAACAAGTTATCTAACACTTAAACATGTAATTTAACATCAAAACCTCATGCTTTACATGGTTCAAGAATAGGCAAAATCCCAAAATTACATGTTACTTAGTCTTAAACAAAACTATAGCCTAAATCAACATCTAATCACTTCCAATAACACAAATCCACAACCAATTGATTGATTCAACTAGGATCACATCATTTCCCCTTTTCTAACCTCTAGGGTTTTCGCCCTAAAGCATCAAATGGGGGGTTTTAAGATGATTCATCTCCTTTTTGTTCATCATCAACCAACAAACAACAACAATCATCAATTAATCACAACTAAAACAACAATTAAACAACACAAAAAAAGGGGTCATTGAAGCTGTTTAGGGCTTAAAAGAGGGAGAATTTTTTTTGATTTCATACTCAAATAAATGGTTGGAATGATAGCTAATGGTATAGAGAAGATAACCTAGCATTTACACAAGATTTGGAAAAAGAAAACTAGCTCAAAAAGGGGAGGGGAGGCCGCGGCTGTTGAAGGAAAAAGGGGAGAGAAAAATTTGTTTTCTTCACCTTAGATGATGATGGAAATGGAGATAGGAGAAGATATGAAGAACTAGACCAAGCTTTGATGGAGAGCCAACTTGAAAACTCAAGAAGTCTTGAAGAAATGGCTATGGAGTTCTTGCTTTTCTTGGAGAAGAAGAAGAAGAATATGAGTGGGTGAGGGTTTGGGGGTGCTGTCCACGAGTTGGCAGCTAGGGGGGAGGGCTTTTATAATTTTTTTTTCTTCACTTAATCACTTAATTAACACTTAATAATAAAAGAATTTAGATAAATGGTAAAATTTTGAAATAACCCACAAGTTAAGTGACACCTAATTACCTTTATTAGATGCTCATCACATCACTCACTCCATCCCATCTAATCTCACTTCACTCATGATTCCCCTCTAATCTAGAGTCTTAAGGTTTAAAAACACGGCGACGAGAAACCGCAAAACCGATTAATTTCTCGCCGGAAAAATCTCGAAAAATTAATTCGCGAGGAATTAATTCTTTGCGTGATAATATTATTTCATAAATAATAAAAACACTATAATTCATCCAAAACAATTAAAAAAGGTTACGATTCGATTTTCATCGAAATCGGGGCTCATTTCAAATTTTATCTGCGGCAGAAACTGCCCGGCGATTTGAAAGCGCCGAAACTTCGTTAGAATTTTTCGACGATCTTCGAACCGTGAATTAACATAAAAATATTAATTCTTAATTATATTAGCTCTTGATTTAATTAAGTCACTTACTCAGGGAACAAGCAACTGCTTTATTAAAGCATAATTATGACAAAAGTACAATATTACCGCTAATTAACGTATCGTAAAAATACGCGTGTTACAATACCCCCCCTCTAAAAACAAGTTTCGTCCTCGAAACTGCCGATAAGTTACTTACCGTGAAAAAGTTCTGGATACTGATTCTTCATCTTCTCTTCCAGCTCCCACGTTGCATCTCCAGTCTTCTGATCCCACACGACCTAGACAAGCTGGATCAGTTTATTCCGTAGCTGCTTAGCTTTCCGATCAACGATCCTTGCTGGTGATGCTTCAAAAGATAGATCGTCCTTCAGTTGAATCATATCCGGTTCGATAACATGAGAAGGGTCGAAAATGTATTTCCGCAGCTGTGAGACGTGAAAGACGTCATGAATGTTTGACAGAAAGGGTGGTAAAGCAATCTGGTATGCCACGGGGCCAATACGACGAAGAATCTGGTAAAGTCCAATAAATTTGGGAGTAAGTTTCTTGGATTTGATCGCTCGACCAACTCCGGTGGTAGGGGTAACTCGAAGAAATACATGTTCTCCTTCTTCGAACTCTAACGGTCGGTGACCTCAATCTGCATAACTTTTCTGTCGGTTCTGAGACGCTTGCATCCTATCTCTGATCAAACGAATCTTCTCAGTAGTCTGCTGGATCATGTCTGGTCCCACAACAGAACTCTCGCCATCCTGGTACCAACAAAGAGGCGTTTGACACTTACGTCCATACAATGCTTCGTAAGGTGTCATCCCAATGCTCGCATGAAAACTGTTGTTGTAGGTGAACTCCACCAGTGGTAAGACATCATCCCAACTTCCTCGATGATCTAACGTACATGCTCGTAGCAAATCTTCAAGCGATTGAATCGTTCTCTCAGTCTGACCGTCGATTTGGGGGTGATATGCTGAGCTAAGCTTGAGTTTGGTTCCCATCGCTTCTTGTAGTTCTCCCCAAAAGTGAGACGTAAACTTTGGGTCTCGGTCCGAAACCATGGAAGAAGGCACGCCATGAAGTCGTACAATCTCTGCGATATAGATCTCCGTTAGCCTCTCCACGTTGTATGTTGATCTTACTGGCAAGAAATGAGCGGATTTGGTCAGTCGATCAATGACCACCTAAATCGAATCATTCTTCTTCTGCGTTTTCGGCAATCCTACAACAAAATCCATGGAAATACTGTCTCACTTCCATACTGGTACATCGAGTGGTTGTAGCATCCCTGCCGGTCGCTGGTGCTCCACCTTCGCTTTTTGACACGTCAGACACGAAGCTACATACTCTGCCACTTATTTCTTCATTTTGGGCCACCAAAAGTGCTTCTTCAAGTCTTGATACATCTTTGTAACTCCCGGGTGAATACTCAATCTACTCTTATGCGCTTCGTCAAGTATTAACTTCTTCAGCTCCGCTACGTTAGGCACACACACCCGTCCATTACATCTCAAAATGTTGTCTATTCCGATCTTGAATTCCGTTGCTCTCCCTTGCGCTATCAGCTCTACCTTCTCTTGCAGTAGCTTATCATGAACCTGTTGGTCTCTAATCTCGTCCAACAATTCATTGGAAATGGTGAGCATACCGAATTTCAGCTTCCCCGGTGAAACTTCCACGCTCAACTTTAAATCTCGAAACTTCTCGAGCATCTCTAACTCCTTGATCATCAATGCTGAGGCTAAAACGCTATTTCTGCTCAATGCATCTGCTACTACGTTAGCCTTACCGGGATGGTATTCCAACGTGAAGTCGTAATCTTTCAAAAATTTTGTCCATCTTCGTTGTCGCATGTTAAGCTCCTTCTGATCGAATAGGTACTTCAAGCTCTTGTGGTCGCTGAAAACAGTGAACGTGCTCCTGTAAAGGTAGTGCCTCCAAATCTTTAGCACAAATACCACTGCGGCAAGCTCCAAATCGTGAGTAGGGTAGTTCCTCTCGTGAATCTTGAGCTGTCTTGAAGCATACACTACGACTTTTCGGTGTTGTGTCAGCACGCATCCCAATCCTTGGTGTGACGCATCGCAGTAAACCTCATAAGGTTCTTCTGGTTGGGGCAAAATCAACACTGGTGCTGTTATTAAGAGCTCCTTCAGCTTCTGAAAACTGGATTCACACTCTTCAGTCCAAGCAAAAGGCTGGTCCTTCCTCGTAAGTCGCGTAAGTGGTGCGACAATCTTTGAGAATCCCTCGATGAATCTTCGATAATAGCCTGCTAAGCCTACGAAGCTTCTGATATCGCGATGGCGCCTTCGGTTGTTCCCACGCTAAAACAAATTTCGACCTTCACTGGATCCATCGCTATTCCGCTTTTAGTAATGACATGTCCGAGAAAGTTCACTTCCTCGCCGAATTCACATTTGGACAAGTTCGCATAAAGTCGCTTCTCACGCACATATCTGCAGATTTCGCCAGAAGTGTCCTTCGTGTTTTCTCTCGCTTCTTGAGTAGATCAATATGTCGTCGATGAATACTACTACAAACCGGGTCCAAAAACGAGTGGAAAATCATGTTCATGTAATCCATAAACATCAGCCGGGCGATTCGTCACTCCAAACGGCATCACCAAGTACTCGTAATGACCGTGATCTGGTCCCGGAAGCGGTCTTGGGAATATCATCTTCCTTCACTCAGACCGATGGTAGCCTGACTTCAAGTCAATCTTTGAAAATATCGCAGCTCCACGAAGTTGATCCATCAAGTCGCCGATACGCCGTAATGGATACCGTTCTTCACAGAGCCTTGTTGAAGTTGACGATAGTCCACGCACGCCCGATCGCCCATCCTTTTTCTTGACCAAGAACACCGGTGCTCCCATGGTGACACGCCTGGTCGTATGAACTGCTTTGACTCCAAATGCTCAACTGATATTTCACTCCTTCATCTCTACCGAGACATCCTGTAGGGCGCTATTGAAATAGGTCCCGCCCTGGAATCAAGTCGATGGAAAACTCGATTTCTGACCGGTGGTAACCCCAGACATCTTCCGAAATACGTCCGCAAAGTCACATACCACAGGAACATTCTTCACTTCGATTTCCTGGGAAACTTCTGAACTAGCCAGGTACATGTATTCCCTAGCTCCCTCTAGCAAGGAGACTCCGATATGCTCGGCAGAAAGGTAGTTAGAGACTCCAAGGTCTAGAAAAATTATGGTTTTACGGGCACAGTCCAAGAGGACATGGTGGTGTGACAACCAATCCATCCCGAGAATGACATCTAAACCCTTAAGAGGTAAACAGACCAAATTGACCACAAATCTTCTACCCTGAATGACTACTACACAATCTAAACATGCAGTATTGGTAACCAAGGTTTTAGTCATGGGTTGTAACTACCAATTTGAATCAGTAGCGTACGCATAATTTTAGACGATCTACGTAATCAGAGGAAATAAATGAATGGGTCGCGCCCGAATCAAAAAGGACGGATAAGGATTTACCCTCAATCTCACATTCACCCTGGATCAGATCATCAGATTGCTCTGCTTCCTCGCCACTCATACAGAAAACCCTGCCTTTAGCTACCTGGTGCTTCCCTTTTGCCTTCGCCGCATGCATTGCCGGTTCAGTTTTGGGTGTTGGGCAGTCCTTGGCAAAATGCCCTGGCTTCTTACAGTTGAAGCATACATCCTCCTTCTGAGTACAGTTACTCGCATAGTGTCCTGGCTTCCCACAACGGAAACAAATCACTTCTACGCCAGTCTGACCTCCGCTTCTCGTGCCCTGGGCCATCGGACGATATTGTCCCCTGTTGTTGTTCCCCTGGGGTCGACTGTAAGGTTTCTTAAGCCGCTTCTTTACGTGCAAATCTGCATCGTGCTCGAGGTCTCATTGGTCCACTGGGCCGATCTTCTTCTTGTGGCTTCTTACTCCTTCTACCCCAACACAACATCAATCACTCTTGGAGGTTTCTAATCCTCAATGATACCATCGACTTCTAGATATCAAATCTCGGACCTCTCAAATCTTTCGCTTAGCTACTCGATCGACTCGGTCGCGAATCTGATCAAATACCTAGCCGCTGACTCAAACTTCGCCAGATACTCGACATCGCCATACCGCTTTGTTGTAGTTGAAGAAACTCTTGCTCCTTCTCACTGCAAGATCTGGGAAGTACTTGTCCAAGAACCTTTCACGGAAAAGCTCCTGTGTCATCTCTTGACGCTCATTGCCGTTGTCCGCTTCACTCCTCTCCACCAATATTCTACATCTCCCAGTAGCAGGTAGGTGGCGTAGTCCATCTTCACATTGTTTGGGCAGTGAAGTGCCTCGAAGATCTTCTCGATCTCTTGCATCCAAAGATCAGCTTTGTCTGGATTTGGCTCACCATAGAACTTTCGGGTCGTGGCTTCCTAAGTCCGCTAATCCTCTCGCTTCAAAGATTCCGCTCGCCGTTGTTGTTGCCAGAATTCTGGGTCAATGCCGCCGTCTGGGCCATTGCATTAGATCGCTGAGTTGCAGTGATTGTTGAGCCATGGTCGCCGCCATCTCTCGCTATAGCCTGAATCGCTCGATCCATATTGGCGTTCTCGTGTACAACCGTCAGATTCCCTATGAGGTGGCATTAGATTCCACAAAGTTCAAAACCCTGCCGAATCTCACAACAAGGATGTGTTAAGACACACCGCTTCAATCAAGAAACAATTCAAACAATTTTTCAAGCAATAAGTGCTTCACTTAATCGAGCAAAGAATCAATACAAGATAACTATGTACCCGACACACATATCCCGACACGCTGACTCCCCACTTTCTATGCACAAACTGGCCAAACCGAATCAAGCCTGATACCACCATTGTAACGACCCGTTTCCGGACCGCTACAGAGCTAAACTAAACCTGTATGCGATGCGTTTTAAAACAGTACTCTTGTGCCCCTTAGAAAAATGCGGTACTTTTTTTTATCAATAATTTCCGCAAGCGCACATCAGAGTAATCACAGCTTTTCGAAACGTGGTGCAACTATAGGACACAAGACTTAAATACGAATTAGACATACATGCATAGTACTTATATATATATATATACACACACACAAGTCGTACTGGCAGTGTACGCAAAATACAAAGTAGTGAATGTACAAAGAAATACACCTATGGTATGACGACCCTCAAGAGAGTAATCATACCCAGGGGTACTTCTGGCAGACACCCACGCAGGGGGCTGCTCCAAAAGTGAGACCGCCAGTCTACCCTGTAACCCAAAATAACATCTAGCCCGACTGGTCACGACACATGGAACATAAAAGTCATAAATACAGTCATCCCAAATATATACAACAGTCTATCAACAACAAAAAAACATAACGCAGCAGTCAACCAACATCACAGTCAGGTCAATGAAGGGAGCCGCAGCTGGCACGTCCACAGGCACGTCACTCGGAGTATACTCACCCGTCGGCCACTCCTCAGTCGATCTCGCTCCAATACAATCCGCCTCGTGGCACACAGCACAAACGGGAGGGGAAGCCACAGGCGGTGTAGGGGTCCTAGCAACAGTAGGGGAAACCGGTACTACAGGGGATCTAGGAACAGCAGCCCTCGAAGTGGAAGCTCCCGCGGATCCTCGGCGTATCACGCTCTTACGAGCGGTCCACCTCACCCTGGGTCCGCGCCTGCGCGCATCGTCACCGTCGGTAGTAGTGCTCCTAGGAGTGTCATGAAGTCCCTCCGATGAAGAAGAAAAAGCTCTCATAGTCCTCTCACGCCTTCTGGCACGCCACACCTCCACCACTTGTCCCATCCGGATCGGGAAACTCACCGTACGCCGTGTCACATCCTGCCTCACGGCTACGCCATCCTCTCGTAGTGTCTGCACTACGTCCCCAGTGTATACCACATGGCAGGAGATGGGGTCGAACTCCATCGCCGCGGGTTGTCCCATATCAGGGAAGTCAAAGAAGATCTCCGGCGACGTCCTCATCGCCGAAATCCAAACGCCCTTCGCCATCGCCTGGGTAACCGTCATGAATTGAAAGCACCACGGGAAAGGGTCAACTTTTCAACAAATCAAGATAATCAATGCATAAAGCAATAAGCAAACAACAATGTATATCATTCACATAACGTGACTCAACTCTCTCACTCTAGACTCAACTCAACTCGCTACTCATTTTCTCTCGACTCGACAATTATTCCGGAAAGCAGACGCAGATCCATCAACTGACATACCAGCCGTAGCCTTGGGATCTTTCGCTTCTCCCTAGGTAAGCAACCCCGGTTCCTACGCTGCGATGCCTAGTCAATCTCCCGTAAACAAAAGGGGACCTAGCACCCTCAGTTATCCGGTCACGGCTCAAAGACGCCACGACGACTCGCCAGCTCTCTCACTCGATGAACGACTCGCCGCCATTTATAGTCAAGGAGTGATACACAAGATTACTTGATCGCATATCAAATAAAGAGAGCATGCTTAACATAAAGGAAAACGCACTCGACATTTTAAGCAATAATGTAATCCTGCATGAAGAAACGCAATTCAACAAGCAACACGCACTGGCAAAGATATATTCAATCTCATATTAAATAATGCATAACTCAATCATATCACAACATTACATGCTTGACACGCACTGAGGAATCCATCCTCTGCAACTCGATGGAGTTGATAGAGAGGTACACAAATGTGGGGTTGGGTTCAGAGACCAACCACAAAGTTTTCACCCACAAATGACTCTAATATGTTCGACCGCACGACAACAATAAACGAAGGGGTTCGAAGACCCTAACTTCGAACTCGTAGAGTTCTCAGACTTCTTCGTATTTAAATAAGCATTTAAATAGTCAACCAAGAATTTAAGCATCTCTAAAAATTGTCCTTACACAAGGACATAAAAATAAAATCCTAGAATGTCTAGAAGTGCCCTTACCACAAGTTGTCGTCAACGTCGCTCCTAAGTCTTCGGGTCCGCCTCGCTCAATCTCAGGTACTTCGATTCCTATTATCACATACCACTTAGTAAAATCTAGAATTTCTAGTTAAACTTATGCTCTCAACTTATCCCTTACCTAACCAAACTCCAACAAGCATTACAAATTAATGACACACTCAAAAACATTTTGAAAAAGTAAGGTTTTGAGACTAATTCTCTTTTCTTGAACTTCAAGTAGACATAACTAATAAATCTTTCACAACTATCCAAAAACTTAGCACATATTCATGCAAGAATTCAAGCAATGAGACATCAACTTCTTTTTTTCCCAAAATCTTAATTAGGCCTCACGGCCACTACTTGTTTTTTTCCAAAAATTTGTAACTTATATTTCTAAAATCACAACTCTTTTTAAATCATTTCCTAAATACCAAAACAACATCAACTTCAATTAATACATCAAGTACACTTAAGCATATCAAGGGTTAGGTTTCTAAAACCATTACTACAACAATGAAATACCATTTCCATAGCCTTTTAGTCATACCATAGGAATGCTAAAAATTAAAGAACACTTAATTCATGCCATTCTAGTCCCTCAAGAAACAATTTTTGCATATACATAAGCTAACACCTACACTAACTCATGCATATCAATTCCATTAACCTTAAAATTTATTCTAACAAGTTATCTAACACTTAAACATGTAATTTAACATCAAAACCTCATGCTTTATATGGTTCAAGAATAGGCAAAATCCCAAAATTACATGTTACTTAGTCTTAAACAAAACTATAGCCTAAATCAACATCTAATCACTTCCAATAACACAAATCCACAACCAATTGATTGATTCAACTAGAATCACATCATTTCCCCTTTTCTAACCTCTAGGGTTTTCGCCCTAAAGCATCAAATGGGGGGTTTTAAGACGATTCATCTCCTTTTTGTTCATCATCAACCAACAAACAACAACAATCATCAATTAATCACAACTAAAACAACAATTAAACAACACAAAAAAAGGGGCTGTTGGGCACTGTTTAGGGCTTAAAAGAGGGAGAAATGTTTTTGATTTCATACTCAAATAAATGGTTGGAATGATAGCTAATGGTATAGAGAAGATAACCTAGCATTTACACAAGATTTGGAAAAAGAAAACTAGCTCAAAAAGGGGAGGGGAGGCCGCGGCTGTTGAAGGAAAAAGGGGAGAGAAAAATTTGTTTTCTTCACCTTAGATGATGATGGAAATGGAGATAGGAGAAGATATGAAGAACTAGACCAAGCTTTGATGGAGAGCCAACTTGAAAACTCAAGAAGTCTTGAAGAAATGGCTATGGAGTTCTTGCTTTTCTTGGAGAAGAAGAAGAAGAAGATGAGTGGGTGAGGGTTTGGGGGTGCTGTCCACGAGTTGGCAGCTAGGGGGGAGGGCTTTTATAATTTTTTTTTCTGCACTTAATCACTTAATTAACACTTAATAATAAAAGAATTTAGATAAATGGTAAAATTTTGAAATAACCCACAAGTTAAGTGACACCTAATTACCTTTATTAGATGCTCATCACATCATTCACTCCATCCCATCTAATCTCACTTCACTCATGATTCCCCTCTAATCTAGAGTCTTAAGGTTTAAAAACACGGCGACGAGAAACCGCAAAACCGATTAATTTTTCGCCGGAAAAATCTCGAAAAATTAATTCGCGAGGAATTAATTCTTCGCGTGATAATATTATTTCATAAATAATAAAAACACTATAATTCATCCAAAAACAATTAAAACAGATTACGATTCAATTTTCATCGAAATCGGGGCTCATTTCAAATTTTATCTCATATAGAATCGCCTGATTTGAAAGCGCCGAAACTTCGTTAGAATTTTTCGACGATCTTCAAACCGTGAATTAACATAAAAATATTAATTTTTAATTATATTAGCTCTTGATTTAATTAAGTCACTTACTCAGGGAACAAGCAACTGCTTTATTAAAGCATAATTACGACAAAAGTACAATATTACCGCTAATTAACGTATCGTAAAAATACGCGTGTTACATCTCCATTCTTAACTAGACCCTCAAACACTTCTAAAAACACATAATCATCCTAAAATTCCTAATACATAAAGGTCATGGAAATTCGGGGTGTTACAGAGATTACTGTAGTTATGGGTGTATGAATGGGTAGATGAAAGGGGTTACCCCTGGAGCCCCATAGAGAGCTATTTTTACAATTTTGACGCATGTGAATCTATCATACACTATTACCTATTGTTGCATAATGTATAAGAATTAGATAAGTATTTGGTTTGGTCCTTATTATCCATGTGTTGTTGAATACCTTGTGAATTCTTTGCCTATATAGGACAATGAATTGCATGTCAAAGGGGAATTTGAATGGTTGACTCATGATATGAGAAACCTTGATTGAAATTGGATGGTTGTAGTGTCAACTCATGACGAACATATGATCTTAGAATGTGATTTGGTAACTGAGTCTAAGCCCAAAAGTGAACTAGATAATGGTTTAAGCAAAAATTGTGTTAACATGTAACAGAGGTTTAGTGAGATTTGGCATTAGATTGTTGGATCATGATATGAGAGACCTTGATAAGTACATAGTCTTAGGATCTGATTTGGTTGTTAATTCTAGGTGCCTAAATGAACTAGAAGTAGAATTATGCATAAAAATATTGTTATGAAGTTAATGGTTTAGTGTGTCTAAGTTAAGAAATAAAGAATGAATTCAATAAGCTCATAGAGATGCCCAGATGGTGTAGACCTTTAGGATATTGACTCCTAGTGTTTTAGGAGTATGAATGTCGAGGTTTAAAGGGAGAATAAGCTTTATACCTCGCTAATTCTTAGGATTCACACTATGGATTAAGGATATGGATTAGTGTGCTATAATCTAAGTTCTGATCTTAGTATACTAAGTATTAAGATGACAAAGTTACTAAAGGCTTAAAGAGTAGTTTTATGTTGTGATGTGGGAACATAAGAATGAGTTAGAATATGGTTAGTGCCTTAAGTTCTTGAATGATTCTTTTAGAATCTTAGGAAATGGATTCAAGCTGTGATAATGATTTAAGACGATATGCTTAGGATTGACTAAATATGGAGATATAAGATGTCGAAAAATGATTATTTTAAGATGCTTGTGACTGAACTTTGTGACCATGACCACCTATGAGTGGGAATGACTTTATGACTACTTGGTAATCTTGTGACAAGTCACCTAGTTATATGTTACCACGATGACACTTGAGTTATACCAAAACTTTGATGATCCTAGCCATATGGACCACGATGGAACATCCATGGACCTTATGATATGAAGAGTTTGGAAGAGAATCCAACCTCAATTCTATTGATTGATTATACATCATTTTGACCTTGTAATTAGGTTGGAGGGAAATACCATTGAAATAAAGGGTGGATGCCACTAGGAGTGAGTCTATGTGACAATATCTCAGCCAAGGGGGTGAAGCATCCCGAGTCTGTAATCCTCAATGGTTTGAAGTAGATCTATTTCCTTGAACTGAGGGATACTTAGCAGACTTAGCTACCCTGACCATCACCGGACATTATCACGATTTGTCGAGAGTGTGAGGTAATGGAGTAACACCATTGTGGTGCTCTTCTCCAAGAAACCGAACATGTCCTCGTAGTCAAACTTGTCAGAGTAGTAAGTTGGTACCACATGCATATAAAGTAGTTATGACTTGAGACTATGCATTTGTTATGGCATGAGATGTTTTGACTCGTGACGTGGTTTATATATTCATTTACTTCATTTTATGCCAACAAAACTCTACTACGATGTACTCAGCCCTCTGTTTTTGTGTTCTCTTGTGTTCTACATGTTTTATTTACAGATGCTTCTAATGCCGAGACGGGTGGTTGATTTGATCATCGTGTGGCTTTAGAAGCACTATTATTTTATGTTGTCTTAAACTCTATTTTTGGACTTCGAACCTTTCGTGTATTTTCGATTATGGGATTGTAAGCTCTGATATATGTGACATTGGGCTATTTGAGATTTCTTTAATTGTGTTAAAATTATTTACACGTGGATTTATAAACCTTTTAGAATTACACTTTCTTTTCAGATTATGTATAAGACTTAAGATTTGAAATGTGGTGCTCTTAGCCATTGTGAAAAGTTTTTGAAAAGTCACATTTTTATTTCGGCATGAACACATTCAAAACGATTTACGAACAAATATTATTATATTTATTTATAATAATTACAAAAAGGGGTTAATGGTGTCACAACCACCCCCTTTAAAATATTTATGTCCTCGAAAATTGCTTTCGTAAAAACAATTGAGGAAATTGTTGTTGAATATCCGCCTTACGCTTCAAAGCACATCCTGTCACTGTGAAGCTCCTTCCCCAAGTTAAATCCCCAATCTGCTCTATCAACTCAAGCTATTTCACCATCGTGGCAGACAAATATAAAGATTTCCTGCTTAATGCATCTTCTATCATGTTAGCCTTCCCAGGATGATAGTGTAGATCAAACTCACAGTCCTTTATGAATTCCATTCACTGCGAAGCTCCTTCCCCAAGTTAAATCCCCAATCTACTCTATCAACTCAAGCTATTTCACCATCGTGGCAGACATGTATAAAGATTTCATGCTTAATGCATCTTCTATCATGTTAGCCTTCCCAGGATGATAGTATAGATCGAACTCACAGTCCTTTATGAATTCCATCCACGTATGTTGCCTCATGTTCAGCTCCTCCTGATCAAGCTCTTTTGGTCGTTGAACATGTTAAACTTAGCACCATACAAACAATGCCTCCGGGCCTTCAAAGCAAAAACGATCACTGTCAACTCCAGATCATGAGTAGGATAGTTCTTTTCGTGAATCCTGAACTCCCTTGAAGCATAATTTACTACCCTACCTCTCTTCACCAACACAAAACCTAAACCTTGATAAGATGCACCACACACCTTAAACTCCCCCCCCCCAAAAGATCGGGCAATACCAACACGGGTGAGGTTGTCAGTCAGATCTTAAGCTCCGGAAAACTCTGCTCGCATTTCTCCGACCACACAAAAAGAGTACCCTTTCTCATCAATTGCGTTAAGGGTAATACAATCTTTGAGAATCCTTCTATGAACCTTCGGTACTAATTGATTAAGCAGAAGAAACTTCTAACCTCACCTACTACCCTAGGCCTCTCCCATTGCAACACCACATCAACCTTAGCAGGATCTACTGCTATACCATCCTTGTAGATAATGTGCTCGAAGAACTACACCTCCTTCATTAAGAACTATCACTTAGAATGCTTTGCATTAAGCTGCATGTCCTTAAGGATTTGGAGTACAACCAAAGATGCTCCTAATGTTCCTTCCGAGAACAGGAATAAATAAGTATGTCATCTATAAAGATAACAACGAATATATCTAGAAACGGTCGGATATCCTATTCATGTAATCCATGAACACAGTAGGATAATTAATTACACCAAAAGGCATAGCTAACGTGTGGGGGTGTTTTCAGAAATCTTTCGGTAATTGAGTCTTTAGTTTTGCTAGGAATATTGGATGATGTACAATCCTCATGTCTGATTGTGAGAAATTCTAACGACATTAGAAATTGCTTAGGCAAAGGTTTGTTGTCACATTTGGGTGGAAAGTGATTCTTGAACTGCGGTTAACTTGATTTCAGGCGGTTGCCCCCTATTCATCCAGGCGGGGCTATTCTTTCTAGCATTAGTAAAATGTTGGGTTGGATAGGAGATGTACGGCTAGGATCTCGCATACGTATCACAAAGATAGAGTGGCAGACTGGATGGCAGGATTTGCATATTACCTCCAACACATCATGCATGTGTTTCAATCTCTCCTAGGTTATATTTCCCTTTTGTGGGCCGATGTTGTTTGGGGGTTTGTTTCCCTCGTAGTGTTCTAGTGTAGTGGCCTTCACGCCTCCTAATCGGAAGAGAGAGAGAAAGAGAGAATAAAGCTAACAATTATAATTTTTCTTAATCAAATACTTAAATTTGGAGTAATATATATTTAAACATTTCTAACATTTTGACTTTGTAATTTTAATCTAATTTACCCAAGTTTGAAACGTGAGTCGTTCATTCTTGATCCAACTGTTCAGATGCATCAAATGTGTGATAAACTGGTAGAATACAGATCCTATGTGATCCTATGTTTGCTTAGAGTATAGTATCTAATGATATTTGTTTTTATCACATCTAATATATTACACGTATTACATGAAACGCCGCTACTCCAGCGTTTTGTTTTTGTTTTTGTTTTTTAAATAAAAAAGCGAGAAATAGATGCATAGGATAGGAAAGAACCACGTTAGCAAGAAGTACATGGAAGGGTTAGAAAGCAGCCACGCTCCGAAATCGTAGCATCCAATCAAAGCATGAGCTTGGATCGTGGCTTGTCCACGTTGTACCCAAAGTCACCCTTGTCTTTCGTTTTCATTGAAAATGAAAATCTCAAGTTCCTCCTTCCGCTGTTTTCTTCTGTTCCATAAATCAAAGAAGAAGAAAAATAAATAAGATTCCCTTCCCTTCCCTTCCTCGCCTCAAACGCAGTTCGCGGTTCAAATTAGAAACCCCTTCTTTCTCAACCCACGCGCTTCTGAAATTAAAAAAATAAAAAAATAAAAAGTATCTAACTACTTAAGTCTGTAACTGTAACCATTTCTGAATGACTCAATTGAGAGTATGATTTTTTGAATTGCAGTGATGGAAACCGCAGCAGCCACTTGCTTCTTCTGCGGTAGAATCCCAGCAAAATCAAAACTAGGTCATTCTTATTCTTATGTTCCTTTTTCTTCTTCTTCATCATCATTTGGTTCGTTTTGCCTATTAACACGCAACAATGTCAACACCATCATGTCCATGCGTTCATTGAGAACACATCATCGCGTAATTCAAAACGTGACCAACAGCAGCGAAACAAAGCTTCCAAGTTACCCTAAAGGAAGGAGGAGGAGAAGGAAGAGTGAGTTGGCAGTGGAAGAACAAGAACAGCAGCAGCAGCAAAGTGAAATACCTAAAATAGCCTTAGAGAATCAGAAGAACAAGAGTGTCCAAGTGCATGAGAATGGGGACCCAATTGGGTGGAAGGAAATAGGGAAGAGTGTGGTGAGGTGGATTCGTGAGAGCATGAGGGCTATGGCGTGTGATTTTGCTTCAGCGGAGTTACAGGGAGAGGTGGAGTTTTTGGAGCTGAGGCAGAGAATGGGACCTGGTTTAACTTTTGTTATTCAGGCTCAGCCATATCTGAATGCGGTTCCTATGCCACTTGGCCTTGAAGTTATGTGCTTGAAGGCCTGCACACACTATCCTACTCTCTTTGACCACTTTCAGAGGGAGCTGCGTGATGTTCTACAAGATATGCAGAGTAAATCCTTGGTTGAAGATTGGCGTCAAACTCAGTCCTGGAAATTGCTTAAGGAACTCGCCAATTCAGGTTTCTTTCTCTTTTTCATGACATCAACATGTTTTGTGGTTCAAAAAATTTGAGTTGCCTCGCCATATTAGTCAATAGGTTATTGAGTGAAGAAATGTCTAGAAGAGCTTATTTAGAGTTTATTTGGGTTTATCTCATCATATAAGTAGTTAAGTACTTGACTACTTGCGTAAGTATTCGGAAGAATTTATAAAAGTAAGTTATGATATGTCTATAAGTGATTTTCAGCTTATTAATATAGGGCCTATTTGCGTAAACAGCTTAATGATAAGCGCTTATGTATAAACTATTTTTATAATAAAAGAGAAAATATAGTCAAACTGTTACATCATAAGTTGTTTCCATAAACTCTCTCAAACACTCTCACAAGTGCTTATGCCAGTAGATAAACCAAAATAAGTTGTTTACAAGCCAATCCAAACAGGTCCATAATCTCCCTAAGAACTTATAGAAACAGCTTATGCAAAGCTTATTTATCTCCTCATCGATCCCATTTGCATCCAAATTTCTGATTTTACGATGAAAAACAAATTCTATTTTTAAATACTTATGACATAAGCTATCATGTGATAAGACAAGCTCTTAATTAAGCTGTCCAAGCATTTCCTAATGCATTTGTCTTCTGGTGTGGCAAAACTATGAGACGAGAATAGGAAAATTGTTATTATAGTATTGCAGTTCCATTTCTCCAACAACGGGTAAGATTGAGAATGGTTTAATTGCAGCTCAGCATAGGGCAGTTGCGAGGAAGATAACACAGCCCAAGATAGTCCAAGGAGTTTTAGGAATGGATATAGAAAGGGTCAAAGTAATACAACAAAAGATTGATGATTTCACCAGTCACATGTCAGAACTGCTCCGTATTGAAAGGGATGCTGAATTGGAGTTTACTCAAGAGGAACTAGATGCTGTTCCTAGGCCGGATGATGCTTCTGACTCGTCGAAACCAATTGAGTTCTTGGTTAGCCATAGCCAGCCTGAGCAAGAACTCTGTGACACCATTTGTAATTTGAACGCCGTCAGTACCTCTACAGGTCTTCTTTTTCCTTCCTCTTTCCATTTCAGTTATTCAGGCAAATGATTTATATGCATCAAGGTTTGACAATGACTTGTTTATTCATGCAATTTAGTCTCTCCTTAATTTTGTGCATGTGCTGTAAATGAAGTTGAATTGTTGACATGCTTGTCAGTTCTATGATACAATATATGAGGTGAAGTACCGGAAAGACCGCCATTCTAATAGGTGATATTCTGGATGATATTCTAGATGATACTTTCTTTTTCATCTAAACTATGTTGGGTTATTGAAAAGGCAGGTGCAGTCTCAGAAAGGGCTCTATGATGTTATGTTATACTTATTTCCATTCCACATAGTCCTATATGTAAACCATCATGATATGTTTTTTATTTATTTTAGCAAGATTTGTAGGACATAGAAGGTTTAATAATTTAGGCAAAAACATGATTCGTCAAATACTGTAGGAATAGACCTTATCACCTTAAAGGGTGCTTTAGACACTATTCTGCCCACTCTTTATAGCAAGAACTATGAAGCAAATATGACAGTAGGTCTAAGTTCCTCCCCCGTCATTTTAGAAGGCTTGTTTTCTCTTCCATATTGTTTATTCATTGCAAAGATACATTTATTTATGATAATGAAAAAATTATTATTATTTGATACAATAACCAAAGTGTTTTTCCACTAGATGGGGTCAGCTACATAGATCAAATGATGTCATAATGTCCTATCATGAATCATATCGAATGAGAGACAATTTAAATTCAAATTCTCTTAATGTTTTGGTCTATATAGTTTTTCTTGCCTTCCTCGATCTCTATCTATTACACACTAGTCTTCATCTAGTCTATCCTCCTTATTGATGTTTCTACTTTGTAAGGGTTTTCTTCGGACATGCCCAAATTATACATGATCAGATTTTTGGAACCCATAGTTGCTTATTTGAAAACTGCTTGGTCTATCTTGCTCTGCATATCAACCAAAACAAATTATAGTATACTATCAGTGTTGCCCGGGTTGCTTCATCCAACACATCTGAGCCAGCTGAATCATCCACCAGTCCTGCAACAACATTGATTGCTTACACGGGTTTCCTCAAGTTGTTTTAGCAATGTCAACCTTCCCTTTCCTCTAACTATTGACATATAGGTAATTTGTCAATAGGTAATTCCTTTGCTTCTCTCTCTTAGCTGATGCCCTTTGATCCTTGGGTCCTTGATTCTGTTCTTGTTTATTATATCTCTGGTAATAAGTCACTTTTCTCCTCCCTCTCTACCTCTAGTTATTTTCTGATTGTCCCTTTGGCTAATGGTTCCAAAACATAGTCACAAGGGATTGGTACTGTCCGTCCCTTCCCCTCCCTCTCAGTTGATAGTGTGCTTCTTGTCCCTGGTGCATTCAATTTGCTTTTCATCGGCCATTTGACATGATTTCTTGATTGCACAATCTTTTATGCTAAAGATTATATAGTCCTACAGTATCAGAGTTCGGAATGGATGGTTGGTGCTTGATATGAGTCCTGTGACCTCTAGCGGCTTTCTAGCTCTTGTCGTATTTCCTTTGTAGTGTATAGATAGATGTGCACCGATAATACAGTATCTGACATGGTGTTAAAAGATGCATATTGCAGAGATTAGAAGTAGATAAGTGTGGAAGGTAGGCTCAAACGTAGCTGAACCTTGACTCATCTAGGTTTGAATGTAAATTACATTGTGATCTAGTGGATGTCTTTGTACTAATAAAACACTGCAATTAAATAAGCTATATCTCAAACATCTATCTTATGATGTATGAATATTTTTGCTTAACTGATGTGATGCATCATGCATGCTTAATAAGCTAGTCTTATCAATTTATTCTGTTTAACCTAAAAAGCTTCTTCAGTAAGGATAAGTGGCTAGATCCTGTATGTCTGGTATTATCATATATGATTGTGTAAACAGGATTGGGGGGAATGCATTTGGTGTCATTCAAGATTGAAGGGAACCACCGGTTGCCACCTACTACTCTTTCACCTGGAGACATGGTTTGTGTGAGAACGTGTGACAGCAGGGGTACAGTTACAACTTCTTGCATGCAAGGAGTTGTGGACAATCTTGGGGATGATGGCTATAGTATTACTGTTGCTTTAGAGTCACGCCATGGTGATCCTACATTCTCTAAACTATTTGGGAAGAATGTGCGCATTGACCGTATTCAGGGACTGGCTGATACACTTACCTATGAGGTATTGAATTCTATCATGTGATTTCTTGCATACAGCTAAAACATTTTGTGGCTGTAATTAATATTTGTGAAAGGGTGGCACAAATTTTATGTAAGTTGAAACTAAGAAGTTTTCTGTAGCCAAATGAGGGTAATGAATGTCTATTATATGTGTTTAATCAAGTACATAAAATAAAGAATGATGGTATGTAAAAAAAGAATGCTAGAGAGAGTATATGGTCAACTATTTTGATCTGGAAGGTGAACAAGTCAAATGATAATAAGCATATTTGCTATGAATTATCAATACGCACTTGCCTTTCCTAACCCAAGAGAGTAAACTATTAAATATCAAGTCTTCATCTTTAGAAAGTTGGTGTTGCATGGTAATAGTTGACAAGATAAAAGGACTGTCACCTTTGTGCACTTCTGTGATAATGGCTTTACTCTCTTTATCTGCTAGTCAGTGAACAATTATTGATTCTAGTTTTCCTATTTAATATGACATAGATCTTCCCCAAGGATGACAAAGTCATATGCATCTTCTTTTGTTTTAGAAATTATATGAACCTCCTTAAATTAAATTTTAGACTTATTATAACAGTCATCTGAAATCTCATCTGAAATCTCACATTGTCAAGGTGCTTCAGGGTTTGAAGAAAATACTGATGTCATATTCATATGATATTTATGTATGTTCTAAAATATTTATCTTTTATCATGCATAAGCATGTATTAAACATGGGGAACAATAACAAGGTGGTGAATTCTTTGATACATACATTAAGGATTGAGTTGGTGAATTCTGGCAACTAGCAGAGTTAATGTTTATCGAAATTTCTGTTAATAATTGGGAAGCATGTGTTACTTTTAAGATGAGAAAAAAGGAAGGTACGTGTAGTTTTAGGCCATGCTTAAAAAGCGTATATAATTTATCATTTTTCTTTTCCTACAAAATAGTAATCATTTGCTTCGAAGTTGCATAACATTTAAATATCTTTCATTGTTTATTAAATATACATTAGCATCTTAGCACTTGATTTTCTAGTTTTCTTACTGTCATAACATATCAGTGCTTCTTAATCTGCCTCCTTTACTCATTTATGAAGTTATGCTTCTGTTTTCCATAGTTTCAATTGCATAAAAGAAAATCCACACTAAGAAAATCCTCTTAAAAGCAAAAGCTCCCTCTCACACTAAATGATTTGATATTTGTTAGAATTAAATTAAAAGCATGGTGCATTGAATGAGTTGAAAGCGATTTCAATTGGTAATAAATAATAACTTGAAGAAGACTTCATTCATTGTGTGTTGTCTACCCTCAAAAGACCGTCTGTTGTCTACCCTCAAAAGACTTTCCTTAAGTTCAACATTAACAACCATGAGACCATTTCCTATATTGTTTCTCAATTTCCCTTTCCATTTTAGAACTGCCAGTGCTGAAAGTCATGATGAGGTTTCGTTTCTATCCACTTTTGTTCTTTTTATTTTGATTTTTTAGTTTAATATTACTTCAAAGTAAACATAGGTAGAAGCATGGTAGACAAGAGCGTCGTTCCCGGCGTAGGAGCGGACGATCCTACGCTCCTACTACCCCTCAGCGATCTCGCACCCACACAGGATCGCATTTTGCAGGGACGGTGGCAGGAGCGTCGTTCCCGGTGAGCAGGAGCGTTTTGAGAGACGTAGGAGCGGACGCTCCCGACGAACCAGCGATCCTGGCTTGACAAGCAAAACGCTGCGTTTTTTTTATTTTACCGGGTCGGGTTCGCGACCCGATTCTTTTAAGCTGGCATTTTGGGGGTGAAAACCCTAATTGCGCAGCTTTCTTCCTTTCGTTCCCTCTCGCCCTGCTTCGTTCGCCCTTGCCCTGCTTCGTTCTGCTTCTGCTTCTGTTTCGTTCGTGTTCTCGCTGCTTCTTCCTCTTCGGGGCAGAGAAGAAAGGGAAGAATGAAGGAGAAGAAGAAAGCGGCGCTCGCGACACAAATACAAACCCTGGACTAGGGTTATGTTTTAACAGGTTATGGGCTTGGCCCAATATCACTTAGTTTCTTTTTTTTTTTCCCTTATATGTTACACTGGTTATTAAAACACTTTTTCACGCATATACGTATTATATATCTATTTATATATCTATAATATAATGCTAATTTTTCATTCAAGAAATAATTTAAGTTATTTAATAAAAAATTATAAATATAACTCCAAAATTTATATAAAAGTATAAAACATTTTGTTTATCAAGTATTTGTGGTGTTTTTTATTTTATTTTTTCACTTATTTATGGTTTTTATATTCCTACATATGTTTATATATATATATATATATATATATATATATATATATATATATATATATATATATACTAGTTTGAGAATTTGGTAGGAGCTTACGAACTTTGCTACGAACCCCGCTCTTACGCTCCTATGACCCCTCCCCGCTCTTATGTAGGATCTCGCTCTTGTCTACCTTGGGTAGAAGTGATTTTATTAAATTGGAATGATGACACATACAAAGCATGGTTTTATTAATAATTATAAATTATGGATTACGAGTTGTAATCAAGGTAGGTTTGTTAGAAAACAAAAGAGCATAATGCCAAGAACTCACAAATTCCTCGTCATGTTATGTTCTTGATTTTATTTATTGGGCATCATTTAGGTATTCTCTTGCCACTTCTATTTATCATTATTGTTTCATAGTCGCAAAACTATGAGCATAATTTTTCCTATTTGGCACAAAATTAAAATTTACTTTATGAGTGAATTAATTTTCTTATTTATTTTATTGATTCTTAGTCATATTTATAATGTATTGTAGTTTAAATAAGTTTTTCCACAAAACTAACTTCAAAACAATTTTGTTTAGGCTCCCAAACATCGCTCATCTAGTTGTATTATTAAAGCACAGATGATCAATTAACTTAATTTGACTGTGATGGTACTGCTTCTTAGTTTCATCTACTTTACTTCTTACCTCACTGGTTATATGTATACATAAGAAGCTTCTTATGATGTTTTTCCAGCGCAACATTGAAGCCCTAATGCTGCTTCAAAAGAATGGTTTACGAAAGAAAAATCCATCAATTTCTGTTGTCGCTACACTGTTTGGAGATGGGGAAGATGTTGCATGGCTTGAGAAGAATGATTTGGCTGACTGGGAAGAAGAAAAAATGAATGGAATATCAGGAAGTGAATCCTTCGATAAATCTCAGCAGAGAACAATTGCACTGGGTTTGAATAAGAAGAGGCCAGTATTGGTTATCCAAGGGCCTCCTGGTACAGGCAAGACTGGATTGCTAAAGCAACTTATAGCATGTGCTGTTGAGCAAGGTGAAAGGGTTCTTGTTACAGCACCTACTAATGCAGCTGTTGATAATATGGTTGAAAAGCTTTCAAATGTTGGATTAAATATTGTGCGGGTTGGAAATCCAGCTCGTATATCAAAAACAGTGGCATCGAAGTCTTTGGGAGAAATTGTAAATGCAAAGCTTGCAGATTTTCGAGAAGAGTTTGAGAGGAAGAAGTCAGATCTAAGGAGAGATCTAAGATATTGTTTAAGGGATGATTCATTAGCTGCAGGCATACGCCAACTTCTGAAACAGCTGGGAAGATCACTGAAGAAAAAGGAAAAGCAGACCATAAATGAAGTTCTATCCAGTGCTCAGGTTGTGCTTGCCACCAATACTGGAGCAGCCGATCCTTTGATTCGAAGGCTAGATACTTTTGACTTGGTTGTCATAGATGAAGCTGGACAGGCAATTGAACCCTCTTGCTGGATTCCTATATTGCAGGGAAAGCGCTGTATTCTTGCTGGTGATCAATGCCAACTAGCTCCTGTTATATTTTCTAGAAAGGCCTTAGAAGCTGGTCTAGGAATATCTCTGCTGGAGAGAGCTGCAACTTTGCATGAAGGGATTCTCACCACCAGGTTAACAACACAATACCGTATGAATGATGCAATTGCCAGTTGGGCTTCAAAGGAGATGTATGGAGGATTGTTGAAGTCCTCTAAGACTGTCTTTTCTCATCTTCTTGTAGACTCTCCTTTTGTTCAGGTATTGTTCCCTTAAATGATTATCTCCATTCTCATTGAAGTGAAGGCTTCTATATACATCTTGTCCTAACTAGAGGAACTTAGAGATGCTATGCAAAATGGTTCGAGCTGTTTGAGAAAGTTCCATGAGAAGAACTTTCTATTCAGACAATCCTATGTGTTTTATTTGGTACAGTGGAGGTATAACCACTAGGTAAGGGAAGGAGATAAATATCCCTATGGGGGATTGAACCCCTGAAGCATCACACTTTTTAAAGATTGAGACTGGTACCAGTTGTGGCAGAATCTCATTGGAAACAGTATTATGTTTATGATGAATTAGTCACATGCTGAGGTATATACTTTGCTCATGCTTCAGGGGGGATGGAGTAAGCATTTCAGTTTTTTTTTTTTTTTTTTTTGGGGGGGGGGGAGAGAGCTAAATTTTTATAAATATGGAGTGCCAAATGAGTATGCTGTAGGATTGCTAGCAATTTTAAGATAAAATTGGAAACAATCGCCCTAATACCCTACATGACCAAACATTTCAAACCTTATTTTTGGAAACCTGGACAGCTTATGAACAGGTTGATACAATATTGGTAGTTTAAAACTTAACTTATTAATAGACAACATGTAATGCTGGAGATATACTAATCACAAGACTTCTCATTAAACAGTTTTGTCTAGAATTGCTGTATTCAATAACTGCTTTTTAGGTACCATTTTATGAACTGTCTTAGGTTTTTGGTTACCTATGCTTTTTACTCAGGGATGTATGCGATATGTATATTGATCCTTGTGTCCATACTCCATACCCCACTTAGTGGGATAAGGCTGCTTGTGTTGTCCATACTCCATATACTTTTACTATTACTGATTCTTATTACATGAATGGAAAGTTTGACCTTGCTGTTGTTGCAGCCTACATGGATAACACAGTGCCCTCTGCTATTGCTTGATACTAGAATGCCATATGGAAGTCTATCAGTTGGTTGCGAAGAGCATCTAGATCCAGCTGGAACAGGCTCATTTTACAATGAAGGAGAAGCTGATATAGTTCTGCAGCATGTCTTTTCCTTAATTTATGCTGGTAATTATGTTTGACTGTGTTGATTCTAATTGATATTTCTTTCATTCTTTCTTTCTTTCCTTTCATTCTTTGATCTGATTTCCATACTTTCCATAATTCTTTATCCCTAAGTTTTAGGAATCCTAGACTTCCTCTCATGAAAATAAACAATATCATTTTCTCAGTATTTCAAATTGGCATCAAAGCACCCAGAAATCTGATCCAGCAAGTTGTTCCTTGTGTCAGTCACTGTCAGGGCTGATTCCATGTGTTTACAACTTTGTAGATTTTTTAGCATTGTTTTGCATGTTTTTCTTGCCTATCACGTTAAGTATATGGTTCGGAACTTGGATAAAGAAGTGCATAATTCAAATTTTGTGCATGAAATAGTGTTAAGAAATAAGGATCTTGCAGTACTTCTACTCCTTCCAACCCTGCTTAATATTCAAGCATACCACTTTTAACCCAAGAAAAAGAGGTTATTGCATTCCATTTGATGTTTCATAGTTTTGCAATGGAAGTTATCGGTCTTTCAAAGCTTTGAAATCTTGTGACACAACTTATTTGTCATTTGTGTTTGCTGACATGAGATTTTTCTTGTCAATTTGAACCTGAAATGCAGGTGTTAGCCCAAATGCTATTGTAGTGCAATCCCCTTATGTTGCTCAAGTTCAACTTTTGAGGGACATGCTTGATGAGTTTCCAGAAGCTGCAGGTACCGAAGTTTCCACAATTGATAGTTTTCAAGGTCGGGAAGCTGATGCTGTGATTTTATCGATGGTATGATCTGAATCCAATCTTTAGATCCCTCATTTCAACAATTTCCTGGTTGATAAATAAACGAATTTCTTGGTGGAAAAATAAATTTTTGAGAAGAGACAGTACGATATCATCTCCAATTATCATTAGAAAGCCCCTTCCATCCTATTCTAACTGAAGGTGTCATCACAGAGAATTCCTATGCACAAGCACCTGAGGAATTGATTCTCCTCTCTCCTAAAATCATGAAATTATTTTAGGAACGAATTTTATCTCCCATCTGCCCCCTTGTGCAGGAGTTTTTGAGCTTGAAATGTGGACATGGATCCACTTTACCTTTTGGTGAAATTTTTAATTTTATTATGAAGAATAGGGGTAACAAAAATCAAACTTAGACACTTCTGATACTATGACAAGAACCAATTTTTTTCTGAAGGCTTAAAAGTTGTTAGGTGGAAGCGCA
Organism: Calophaca sinica; assembly: GCA_037113605.1. Lineage (NCBI taxonomy): Eukaryota > Viridiplantae > Streptophyta > Magnoliopsida > Fabales > Fabaceae > Calophaca > Calophaca sinica. Next base: position 71,453,075 of record CM073730.1, read on the forward strand.
CTCCTTAAAAATTGATACTGTCACTACCTTGCTTCCATGATGTCCTCTACTTATTCATTCTCTCTCATTTTTACTTGTTCATGTTCAACTTCTGCAATTGGGAGGATATGTGTCCTTCTTCCTTGATGTTTGATGAGATTACATGATCCATCAGTACCAGTTTGATTACCAACCTTTACGTCACCCTGCGATACGTGATTCCGTCCATAGAGTTCTGAATTTGAAAACCCCTATACTTGGTTTTTGGTGTCAGAAAAGAGTGTGTTACTAGCATTTCTCTTGTAAAAATATTTATCCTGTATTGGTCATACTCACGAATTAACATAGTCGGACTTGTTTTCTCCCCTTTTTTATCGTAATAAAATAGGTACGATCAAACACATTGGGAGCTGTTGGATTCCTGGGGGACAGCAGAAGAATCAATGTTGCCATTACAAGAGCACGCAAACATTTAGCTGTAGTCTGTGACAGCTCAACTATATGCCACAATACGTTCCTAGCAAGACTTATGCGCCATATACGACACTTTGGTAGGGTGAAGCACGTAGAACCGGATACTTTTGGAGGGTTTGGACTTGGGATGAATCCAATATTACCTTCCATTGATTAGTAGTTTACTTGTAACAGTGGCATGAAACAAATTTTAAAATGCCCAAGCAATTGTTTATAATTTATAAAGGGTTTTTTTTTTTGGGGTGGGGGGAATATTCATACATTGATTTTTCACGTGGTCAATACTTGTATAGCTTTATATGAATTCAAAATTTGTCTCAAGATTTGTAACATGACAACATATATTTAGTATCATTCTATGATTGGAACCACAACTGCAGGTGTTATGCACGATATTATGAGGTAAAAAATTGTTCAACATGTTGGACCTGATTTCATAACTAGTGTTCTAGGTACGCTCAGTAATCCAAGACGATAAAGCTTCTATGCCTGCAACAAGAAGAAAATTATGTTCATTACAATGTGATAATTAAAAGGAAAGCATTAGCAGGTGCCACAATTATTTTAACCTTCCTTTGAGTCAAGCAAAATTTCATGCAAATTAGAAAACAAGAAACTTGTTGATGGTCAAAAGATACGCTAATTCCTTGCTTAGAACCTAAATTTTCGACAATTGCATGAAACTAAAGATGCTAAGCCATGTTTCAAACCAAAGAAATTTAATCAAGGCATCAATCTAAAATGGTACATATGTGCAGTAATATTTGGATGGACTATGGTTATTTTTGTTAAAAATAAGCTATAGCTGAAAAAACTAGCTAATTAAAATTAAAGTGTTTGGTAAAATTAGCTGTTTAACTAACTGTTAAATATAAAATGAATAAAAAGATAAAAGCTTATCTTTGTTTTGATTTTAAATTTGAAAATGAATAAAAAATAAAATAATGAGGATAAAAATGCGCGAAAATAAGAAATTATAAGTTATAAGCTCATATGCTATTTCAAGTAGCATCTAAAAAAAATTATAAACTAGTATGATAAATTTGCTTACCAACCTACTTTCTTTTAGTTAAATAAGCTTATAAACTAGTCCAATAAATTATAAGCTAACTTCTTGATCTTACGAAACAAAAACTACATATATGGTTCGTTTGTGCGCGCGCGAGCGGTAACATGAGATCAGAGGGGTGGACTGTCAATTAACCTATGTTGACCAATTGAAACTTCGTAAAGATGTGATACATGACACAGAAAAGAGAATTACTAACTAGATCAACTAAAATATTAGGTTTTCCGTTCTTACGATGGAAACTAAATGAAATTAAATCACATGTAATGACGAGGGAGGAAGCGTAAATATTAACCATTGCATTATACATAAATACATAAATATTTAAAATTAAAAGTTATTTAAATATCGCGCAATCACTTTAAAAAGCTATGACTTTATTTTAATCTTAAACCATTCACATGAAAAATAATCATTATTTACTCACTTTACTCTTACATAAATCATTCCTCACTTGATAAATGAATTTACTCATTCTATTCTTACGATAAAGCGCTCTTCTCACTTGATGTTTCTTACATATGAACCGTGAGAGTGAGAAGAAATAATTTTAATCATACACTTTTACGGTAATGGTCAGTAATAGATGAGAAATATTATTTGAACATCAAATTGGGACACCAAAATCGACAACAATTCTACTGGTTAATTTAGTTCACACATGTGATTAATGAAGCGTTGAACTTGATTAATGGATATATCAATATGTTTCAACTCACCAATCATGGTTAATGAAGTTTAATTGATAGTTAATGAGTTACGACACCTTGATATATCTATTAACCAAATTCAACACTTTATTAACTACGTGTGTGAATTATATTAACCAGTAAAATTGATGTCGATTTTGGGTGTTCAGTGTCCCAATTTGATGTTCAAATAACACAAGCATAATAGATTTAAGTTAAACCAACCATGACCATCCATGTGTACTTAAATGGTGGAGTTTAGATTCTCTCATCTCTTCTCTTCTCCTATGCTCTACTAGACTGCAGAACACTAAGCCGTCAATAGCCAAGTGCACTATTTGGCAAATTGACCCACAAAAGAATGAACAGCAGAACACCGCTCTTAGCCAAGTGCATTGTTTGGCTGGCAAATTAATGAACTTTAGAAACTCCCAGAGTGTGAATTGGAAAACTAATGTCTATTGTCTTGCATTTGAACACACTGCAGCGGTAGATTAAAATTAGGAATTCATTCCAGGACAACAGCAGTACAAAAATCAACTAAGACCACTGTCACTCTAGTTCACTACCGTACATGAGCAATCATTGTTATGTTCTCATGATATCTTTAATCATTTCGGGCAGCTGCTTCAGCAGGAGTATTGGTAGTCATCTGATCAACTGCATGAACTACAGTCTGAAGCTCCTCCCATATGGCTTTATATACCATCCTTTGCCTATTCACGGCTGATTGTCCCTCGAAGGCTGTAGATACAACATCAATGCTGCAAAACCAAACCACAAATTAGAGCTATCAACCAAGCTATACAGTCATAGAGTGTCAAACACTGGTATTAATACAGAACATGGCACCTTGCCTCCAGGACAACTTTTATCAAAGGGGATATAAGATGTGTTTGAAAATATTTCAATTTTCAGCTTGCACTTAGATTTTATTTTATTTCATTTTTGTTGGTGCAGCTCAATTTCATCCACAAACATTGTAGAAGAATAGGCCAGTTATACGGTGGACTACTTGCGAGGTAGTCCACTGGTGCACCCCGAAAATAACCAGCTATACCCGGTTTCACGTAGATGTAAAAAATTTCCTATACATCCCTGTTTCCTTTCTTTCAGTGTTGTGCGAGAAGCCATCAATCGCAAACAGAGTTTTAGGGGTACAACAGTTGCGATTTGTGATACGATTGCCACGATTGCCGTTGCATAATACAATGGCTGGTGAACTACTAGATGGTGTGGTGTCCCTGTCGGTGGAGATGGATTCTTCACAGGTTTGGGGGTTTTGCGCAAAGTGTTAGCAGCAACATTTGCAGGAAGAAGGTGAAGTTGCAAAGTGGCTCACAACAACAATAGCCAAAACCAGCAGATCTGAAGAAAAAAAGTCTCTAAAAGAACATAATGGGAATGGGTTGAGCACTCCAAACAGAGGCCATGACAACCTATCTTGGACAGACAAAATCGATGGCATTGAAAACAAAACAGAATCAAAAATGGAGAGAAAGAGACAATGGCCAGTTTTTCATTGACAAAGCATTGTCCAACCACAGCCATACTAGTGAATTTGACCAACGAGAAGCAAAGAACGACAATAGGAGAAGCTTCCAGAAGTGGATTTCGAATTCAAAAGACAAGTACAAAGCCCAATGCTAGATTCCTTTTCTTTTCTTTGCTTTTTGCCTAAGATGATTGCTCAACCATACCACAGATAGTATGATTCTGAGATGAACAAACCGTAAATGAATCCAGAGTCCTGCTGAAACAATGAACAGCTTAATGGAAAATTTAGGGGCAGAGTTGCAATCAGTTGTGTGGGGTGTAGTGTCGGTTGTGGGTAAGAGATCTACTCCACTCATTATATAAATATTATATCCAACGGTTTTAAGTGAACGGTGCACTGATGGACCAATTTTTACATGGTCTACATTATACAGACCCAGAAGAATAACATACGCAGCTGATTTGTGAGGAATAAGGAGCCTCCAGTCTAGTTGTCATGTACGGAACAAAGGTGACTATTATTTCATGAGTGAAGATACTTTAGAGAGATATTGCTCCTAGTTTTGTCAACTCAAATAATCAGCTATAAAACATATTCACTAAATCAAACTTGAGGAGGAGTGCTGCATAATGTAAATGTAACAACAAAAGCCTTCTCAGTTCTCACAGCAGGTGAAGTCAATTATATGGATCAAATGGTGATAAAATGTCTTATAAATCACGTCTAATTACAAACCATTTGAATATAAATCCTTCTTAATGGTTTGACCTATAGTTTTTATTGGTTTCTCTATTTCTTACTATTGGTTTACCTCTACTCTCTTTACTAGGGTTTCTACAAGTCTTTTCCATAGATGCCCAAACCACTTAAGGTGAAATTCTACCATAGTATCTACAAACTTTCTTTTTAATGCGTTCACTCTCCACAATAACATCCTCATTTCTACAACATTGACCTTATTTTCTAGTTGGTTCTTTACTACCCAATATTAAGTCTCATACAACATCATAGGTCTTATAGTCAGCTACGCAGCAAAATTTTCCCTTTAAGTTTTAGTCTTGCTTTCTATCACCAACCAAAAAAAAACTGAAGCAGTCTTTCGCCTCATCCACTTTGCCTTAAATCTTATGGTTTACATCCCCCTCTATTTCTTTATCATTTTGTACGATGGACTCAAGATACTTGGATAGTGTCGCTTGTGGTATGTAATTTTCAGCTCAAAACTAGAATCAGTGCATCTCCTTCTAAATGTACATCCCATACACTCCATTTTGCTTCTATTTAAACAGAAACCATATGCTTCCAAAAATTGTCTCCACATCTATACCTTCCCATGTATTACATGTCGCAACTCTCCAATTAGGACTACATCATATGCAAAAATGTACAATGTAAATAACGAAAATATCATATGTAATTTGCGACCTATACTATCATTCGGTGCAGTTGGTTGGGGTGTTATGTTATATATCTACAGATGTTTCAATGGCTAAGACTTGTGATGAGACTATGCAATTGGCTTTTATTTGGTGCAAAACAAATGGTCTTTCTAAAAGGGTTTCCTTAAAAAATATGCAAATGAATTGACATAGTTGTCCTTTATGCTATCACGCTGCAAATGCAATGCCCCTATTCCTTGTACATTGCATCACACTTTTAACTTGTGGTCGTCACGGCCACTATTCAAGCCTGATATAGTGGAAATCAAGATTCGAGCCATTTGAGAACACAACTTCGAGGGAAATTGAAAACCCTCTTTTGCCACTATTATTAGATCAGTACATACTTGTTTTGGGGAAGAAAGACGAGATTTTGTCCCCCCCTTTTTGAGAGAAAATGTTCCAAGCCTTTTTCAAGCACAATGTACTTGCAAGAAACTATCAACACCATATGTCATAATGTTGGTCCTCAAGTATTTTTTCTGATACTGTGATTTGAATCCATTCTTAATTTTTCTAAATAAGCATGTTATTATGATTGCTAAGTTTGTCAAACTAAGTGGTGTTTTGGCTAACTTAGCCTATGCGTTGGCCAAGGTTCAAGTTGTATTCTCTTCACCATCAATTTCCCATTGATGCCGACTGATGCCGCCCTTACCTCCATTTCCAAGGGCAACATTTTCATTGAACAAGGGAAAATTATGCAACTGTATGCACTTCTTTTTCAATATTTTTTTGCAGCTTTTGCTTTTACGTCCTACTAGGAGTGCCAACTTATGTTCATCTCAAAGCTAGAAATTGTACATGTGCACAAGAGATTCTCCATCAATCATGTCCTAACTACCATCAACAAAACTGGCAGCTGAATGTGAAAACTGTCATGTAAATAAGATTGTTTGCTCCATGCTCTTCATCAAAATAGTTCTTACTGACTATTAGTTGATTATTCATTTATTTTATAGTTGTGACCCAACAAGGAATTTTCGTGGTGTTTAGTCACTGAAGCAGAGCAATCAGCCAATAGGCACAGAAGCTCATCTCCAAACCAATAATGGCTGTGGGTGAGGAGGGCAAAACGCCTGCTTCTTCAAGGACTTCTTTTACCCACCAAATATGTTATGTTATAATATTGCATTTATGGATTTCCTAGTGGTCTGCACATGAACTGTTTTAAGGGAGTTCATATTTCTGATGGAGAAATTAGATAGATTTATTTGTTTATTGAACTTGAGCTTCTTAGCACTTCCCCCAACTTGTGCTTTCTCTCTTTTCTCTCTTACAAAATTCCTTCTTTAATCAAGAGAATATTTCAATCAAATTCTAAGACACAAAATCTAAAAGCATAAAACTTGCGTATTGACGTGCTCTACAAAGCTTAGAAGCCTTACTTTCTGTCATTCATGGGAAAGTGACCTAAAATAAAGTGACGTGATGAAATACGAAATAGTTTTTGAATTGTATGAAATTTTATAGACTTTTACTTAAGGAGAACTTCAATTTAACTGGTGGATTGATTATAGTACCAATTTTGATATCCAATGTCAATCCGCAATCTATGTGTTTGTGTATGTACATACAAGGATAACCTCAAAGTTAATTGATATTAAACCAGATTTCATTTCAAGGATTAAAAATATGCTCACCTAACATGCCGACCATCACCATAAGCATCCTTTACGGAGACTAATTCTGCATTGAGTTGTTCCCTTATCTGTTGGAGCACATCGCAAATTGACATTCAAAAAGTACGAAAGAAATTACCATAAAAACAGACAAAAATTCATCGAACTTGTATCGGAAATGAAATATGATAGCATGATAATAGCAACGGAGTAAACAATACCTTTTTCTCCATGGACTGCATGAGAGGCAAGTCGATAGAGCCAGCGTCGTTTGCATTGGTGGCGCGTGAACTAAACTTGCGAAGAGAATTCACGGTGAATAATAATCCGTCACGTTTGGGAAGACCACGATTATGGCGTAGGAGAGGATTTTGTGATGTGGATCTGAGGAGCAATACATGATTAGGAGCAGTTCGAAAGAGAGAGGATTTGTAACTGTTGTAGGGTCGAACCAAAACTGGAAGAGCTTGGCGCAGTAAGCTAGTGCTGTTGGCTGAGAGTGAGAAAACCTGAGGCCGCATTTTTATTGGCTTTGCTTTGCTTTGCTTTGCTTTGATGATATCTACGCTGCTGCTCGTCACTACTGTTTGGTTTTCGGACGCTTTCTTTTCTTCTTCCTTCTAACTAGGAGATCTATATGTGACCGTACGGTATCGAGGCCCACCCACCGTCAGATTTTTCTTTTCTTTTTGATTCAACCACCATCAGATATTATTAGTTTTAAGTTTTAAAAAAAAATTGTCAAAAAAATAAATTTTCAAAAAAAAATTGACATTTGTGATTTTTGAGTGGTGATGATTTTTTTATTTTTAAATAAATATAAACATCAACCTATCTGCCGACAAATTATTTTAGGAAATAATTTGGATATTATTTTATTTGTTATTTTTACTGATAAGGGGTGCATAGTAGTAAATGTGCTTTTGTTCATATTTTAGAAGATAATTGTATCCAAACTTCGTTTATGGCGAGTTCTACCGTGGACAAGTTTGATAGGTGGTACCATGGTGGACAATGTTTGGTTGCCGTTGGATTAAAGAAGGTCATTGATTTTATTCTACACCCTTCCACGCCATATCAAACTCCGTTCTCACAATTTCTCTTTCCAGTTTCTTTCTCCCTCTCAGACCAGATCTCCGGCCACCCTACCTGTGGCCCTCTCTGACCAAATAGAAATCATAAGACTTGCTTTGGGTGGAAGTAATCCCCCTGATGGAAGTAATCAGAATACTACCAGTTCAGCGTCATCTAAATCGAAGAAGAAAAAACAAAGAAGTTGGAAAGTCGGGGCTGCTGCAATGGGTTTTGCAGCAGAGGGAAATGTTTTTTGACGTGCTTCGCGGATTGGGGAATGTTGATGATGAGAGTGTCGTTTCATTGTCGTATTAGAGATGAAAAATGCATAAGGACGAGGAACATGGTGGAACAACCACCAGCTGAAGGAGGTATGCGACAGTGATGCTGCGAAACCGCGATCAAGGAAGAAAGGTTTTCAAAGTAAACAGAGGAATCTGCCATGCTCCAGTAAAACAGGGGGTTGCAAGAGGAACCTGCGAGAATAGGTTACAGATCCATGTGCAAGGACCAATAGTAAGAAATTGGGTCACAGCTCGGTGGTGAAGGACGAAGCTATGCTGGAATGGCTGGTTGGCGGCGGAAACCATGGTATGGTTCTCTAATCGTGTCTCACTCTCTCTCTCTGGTGGTTAAGAGCTTTGATGTGGTTTCTGGCAAAGAGAAGAGAAGAGGAAAGATATCGTATAGAGCACTCATTGTAACATTCGGTGGAATTTTTAATCTAATGATCAAAACTACTTGTGCATGGTGGTTCCACCTATCACCCTTGTGCATAGTAGAATCCGCCCTTCGTTTATATATTACTCCCTCTCTCCGTTCTTTTTTACTTATCTATTTTTTAAAGAAATTTTGTTACTATTTATCTCTCAAAGTTTAAGGTTACATTGATTACTTATTTGTCAATTATACCCTTAACTATTTATTATAGAGAGAAATCAGTGTAATGGGATAATAAACATTCAAGGGTATCACAGGAAAAATATCAGTAATTTCATAAAAAACAACAAAATTTATTGGCTTTCTTGGTTTGTATAAAACAACCTTAAACGACATCTAAAAATGAACAGGGGTAGTAATTTAGAAATTGGACATTGGGCCCAATTCACCAGGCCCAGAGGATGGATTGACTCCTAACATGGCTAGGAAAGTCACATTTCCCATCCATAGTTATAGAACATTCTTTCGTTAGGATTCCCTCACTCAATCTTAACAAAGTATTAGGGAATGTCCTTACTTGATCAAGTTGTGACACAAACACCCACACCCCATACAGATGCCAGTGGTGATTGAAGATTGTTCGAGCTTATATGAGTTATGTAAATACCTACATTAAGGTGGGGCGGTAATAGTAGAATTTCGTGTTTAACTTGGCGTAGGAGAACATATAACCATTTGCAATGAGAGATGAATAACCACCAATACCTACATTGGGGACTACATGTTGGTAGTACCAATTAGGGCTTAGACATTATAGGTTTATCAACCAAATATGAATATGCTTGTTGATTGATAACATATTGTGTTTGATTAATATGTTATAGTATGCTTTGAGTGGACTACTATGTTTGATCGCATGCTCGATTGGACAATATAAATTTATGATATATATGTTTAGTTGACTAAAGAGCATGAGAATAGTATGCATGTATATGGAATGCTTGATTGGTAGCATGGTTTGTAGTATCTAACATGTTAATTAATGGACTGATTGAGAGATAACCTAGACTAGTATGGTCATCATGTAGTGGTGATGTGACGTTGAGTTACTAGTCTTATAGGCCAAAAGGAAGTAGTTGGATCGAGGATAAACGCATTGGGGAGGTGCCTTACCCAATTGGGGAGACGTTGATAAGTATTTTACCTTGCTCAATTGAGATGATCTCGCCCAATTAGGGATATATTGATACTTATTTACCTTGCTCAGTTGAGAAGGTGGCCTTGCCCTGTTGAGAAAGTTTTGAACTCTTAGGATCAACTGACATGCATCTAAGAGCAGTCACATGAATAACATTGGTACTAATATTTGAAAATATGATTTGAGGATGTTTATGTTGATGTGGAAGTTGATAGTTTAACATGTTATTACATTTTTTCTATCTTTTCACCGTTTTGTATGATGTTTTAGTAGATTCTTACCTCCATGAATTTGTATGTACTATTATACTTTATAATGCTTGGATCGCGAGTGGAGTATGATAATGGCATGGAGATTTAGGACTGTAGTAAGGAGGTCGGTATTGGTGAATGTGGAAGTAATCTTCCACAATGATAATGGTAGTGGTTGGGAGGTTGAATTCTATTCCCTCAAAACTGTATATACAGGGACTGCTAATGTACTATACTTTTGGCACTTTTCCTAGAGCTAGTCAAGTCGAAGATTATGGGTAGCTCTCCGACTTCCTTTTGATAGGATGTGGTGATTTCCATATGAACGCCAACCTGACCCTCATTCTCTCTATTCACCTCATACAACTACTGAGTGAGGTTTGTGTTGAGCAGCACTTGTGCACAAGTTGTTGATGTTATGCACGATTCCATGAGGCATCAAATTGTGCTATCGAGGAATCTCAGTCCTATGAGAACTAGGGTCTATGAGAAGAGGGGTAGAATTAGAGAGGAGGTGAGTAGTTCTAAAAGGCATTAAGGAGTCTCCTATGATGTCGTATACCTATTGTTTTATGCCAACATAGTGTCGTTTGCTTTTGGTTGTATTATGAGAGACTACACATATTCAAAATGGTTTTGTTATGTATGTTTTGTATGTGTAGACTTCTACACTATGACCTTATACTCTATAAGGTCATAGTGTAGAAGTCTACACATACAAAACATACATAACAAAACCATTTTGAATATGTGTAGTCTCTCATAATACAACCAAAAGCAAACGACACTATGTTGGCATAAAACAATAGGTATACGACATCATAGGAGACTCCTTAATAGGTGAGAACTCTTGTTTATTGTGAGAAATAAGAACTTTTAATAACAGCCATCAGATACACATGAATGGTCGGGATTAAAAAATTTCAATTAATGTGTCACGTGACTCTTGTTATTAACAAACATAAAACAACCTTTTTTTTTTATGAAAAACAGAAGATCCAGCTCCTCTTTCTAAAATTTTCTTTCGCTTCCATAACATCCAATTCCTCTTTCTCCATTATCATTGTTTATATCAATATGATATTTCCTCGGATGTGGATGTGAATCTTTAAATGAAAAATCGATTAAAAAATTGAGAACTTTATTCCCAAATTGATTGAAAAAATTAATACTTGCAAAACCTATTCTTCATATTTCTTCAGCGTTCCTGCATCTCACTCTCGTATCTCTCATCCTTTTGTGTTGCCATTTCTGATTTTTTGTCCTCTATCACCACAACAATAACAACACTTATAGGGCTACTGTGTGCTACAAAACAAATTGGGAACGCTTTTTACCATATTGATGATTCTTATGGCATTTCTTCATAGGTGGGGTTATGGATGATGTCATATCAAGAATTATAATTTGTTTCTTGAGTCCATAACTCTCTTTTTTTTGTTTTGGCTTCCACCATCAAATGATCCAAATTAGATTTGACATGATTTGGTAACATACTAGCACAGTTTTCTCTTTTGCAACTGACACCGTGATGGATGAAACAAGATTTTATCAACTTCTATTGGATCAATTTCCTTTTGAAACGCAGCAACGGATGCAGCAACCTAGTTGAACATGTTGAAACGCAGCAACAGATGCAGGGTGCGGCGTTTGTTTTCTATCAAAGGGTTACACTTATTGGGGTCACGTAATCTTTTTAATTGAAAAAATAATATGAGTCCTACATATTTATTTAACGGTTATGATTAAGTATTCTCATTTCTCACAATAAACAAGAGTTCCCACCTGATACGTTCCTTATATATATATATATAAATGCATATTATGTGTGTGTATTTCATAAAGTTTCAGTTTAATCGTATTTTTGATAGCATATGTTAATGTTATTGATACTAATACTCGTGATTAAGGTTAATTAAGTAAGATTAGGTTAGTGTAGTACTGAGGGGTGTTATATGAAACGATTTATTCCTAATGTTTCCCTTCATTCTAAAGTCCCTTTAACCTGGAAGTCCATTGTGAAAACTTGGGATAAGATCAATTATGGCCTTTCATGGGTTATTCAAAATGGCCATTGCATCGAGTATTGGAGGGATAACTGGTTGCCATTGATGGGGAAGTTGGAAGACATTATTGATATTAATATTCCTGGAAACCAGATAGACTTCACTGCGGCATGTTATGCCAATGAGAATGGTTGGAACTGGAACCTTATCAAGCAATGGATTCTTGATCACATTATTAGACATATCAGTGTTACTAAGCCTCTTTTAGCGGGGTTTCAGGATTGTTGAGATTTCGGTAAGTATACCGAATCATACAAGTAATAAAGTGATAAGAAGAGTATCGTCTCCATGAGGATTGTGATTAATTATTTAACTAAACAAACTTGGTATTTATTTTGAACGAGAACAAATTCTTGTTCTTTGAAATTGAGGATAATTGTAACGATAACAAAAACAATAACGACTATTTAAATTCAAATGATCAAAAACGACTAGGGTTGAATCCTCTTGTATCTACTCTCATGTATTTAATTTATAATCAACACAAGTTATTCCATACAATTTGAAGTTAAAATCATCTAAATTAGTTTAAGGACAATTCCTTTCCTCATAAACCTTTTACTCTAACTAAAACTCCTAATCCCTTAGGTGATTTATAGTTAGGTTAAGCAATAAGAATAGTGATTCATAAGAACACGTAATCACAAAGTTATATTCCTATACTTATCATGATTACGACTACCAATCTCAGTTCAAGTTCTTTACCCAATTTCCCAATCATCATGAAAAACCCCAAATCGATTCAATAGTGGTTAAGTATAAAAAAGCATTAAGCATGGAGATTGGAAGCTCAATCGAAATGAAATAAACTTGCTTTAATGCAATAGAACTAACTACATAAGAGTTTCAAACAAGATTCATGTAACCCTAGTCTAAAAGAGTTTAGTTACTCATAAAGAACAAGAAACCAAACCAGAAAATTGAAATAAAGATAGAAGACCACTCCATTGATGACTCAAATCCTTGTTCCCAAGCTTGAATCCTTTAGAGATGGTGGAAAGTGAAACCCTAGCACCCCTTGACAAGCCTCACGGCGTTCTAGGTCTTTGGAATGATCAAGAATCAGCCAAAACAGCAAAAATACGATATTTAAAAGCTAACAGCGCGACCGGTGCGCTCCAAGTGTGCTTCGCGCGCACTCTGCGTGCAAACAAACAGCAAGGATGCAGAATTCGCGCTCCAAACGTGCTCCGCGCGCACGCGATCATTCCTGCACTCATTCTTCCATGTTGTGTTGTATTTTTCATCTCTTTAAAGTCTGAATTAGCTCAAGGTGTCTTCATGAAAGTTAAACTATGGATCTTAGCTTTCCAATGGCACCGATTTCATCTCATTTGGACACCTAAAACTTCAGATATGATTAACACATCGAACAGGTGTCAGGTTAGGACAACATCACTTTATCAACGTGTAGCACAAATTACCCCAACTTAGAGATTGATTTAAGTCTCGATTTCTTCATCAAAGTTGTAGATAATTCTTCTATCTTTCCAACAAGACCAAGATCATCTCATTTGGATTAGCTCAAGATATAGCTTTTGGAATCTTCTTTGTCAGGAAACAGCGCTTCCAGGCGCGCTTCCAAGTCAATCATTTGGCTATGCTCCCATTCCTGTGCACTTAGAGATAAAAAATCATAGAAAACACTAATACACAAACGTTAGCACGAATCCAAGTGAATTCACTAAATCACCCAATTTAAGTAAATAATCACTTTGAACTCTCTTCAATCACAACACAAATATCCAATTAAGTACTACAAATCTACATGTGTGAAGACTTATCAAGGACTTTAGCTAACTTTGTAAGATGGGACTTTTCTTTTATAATATTATTGTTGTATAGAAAATTAGAGATGAATAAGAATATATTTTTAGCAATTTTTTAATCGATGATGGCTATATTGGTGATATAATAAATAAATTATGGGCATCTAAATTTGATATGAAAGAAATGACAGAAACAAACATACTTTTATAGTTAAAGTCATAGGAAGGGTGAAAATATGATGTTAATATTATCTAGAGATACTTCTTAGAAAGTTTAAATACTTTGAAATTTAAACTTTGAGAATCCCTTATGAAGTTAATACTCAATAAAATAAAATTGAGGTTATTTGTTGTGTGTATTCTCAATTTATTGGGGGTTTATTATATTTAATGAATTCAATTCGATGAGTTATTGTAAAAATTATTTTGTGGGACTCTTGGAATATTTAGATGTGTCAATGTGAGCTATGATATTTTATATGGTGGATTTTCCACTTTGTTAGAATAATACAAGGGTGTTTGTTATATTTGATCCATATTAGAATGAATCTAAATGTAGATTTATTTTATCCCTAGTGGGGTGATGTCGCCTAGTAGTGAATTTAGTGAAAAAATATTTTTGTGGCAGTTTAAGAGATACCATGAATTATGGCATTGCATATAGTGAAGTATCCACTTTATTATAAGGATACAATTATGATAATTGAATTTGATTCAAATAAGAATAAATCTATTGTTGATTTATTTTCAATCATCGATGGAAATGTCGTCGCTTAGTAATAATCTAAGCAGACCTGTATGAATTTATTATGAAGTCTGAATTTATTATTTTAAACTTGTAATTGGTGTGGCTAAGAATAGCGCATATAATGATAAGAGAAGTCACGTATGTTTGAGACACAGTGTTGCCAAAAGGATGTGAAAAGTGAGAAGAAGCTTTCATATCTTTTTACAAAAGGATTACCCAGGAAAGCTGTCCTGGATACATCGAGAGAGATGAGCTTAATGCCTTGAGGGGAGGAAAATATAGTGGACACCCGATTAATGGTCAAACGAAGCCATATGAATACTCATATGCACTACACTTCTCATCCCTATGGCGTGCGGTAGTGCTTATTGTGAGGTTGAGTCATGAGTAACCCAAGGTATATAAAAAGCCTCAGTCTTTCTAGAGCCTCAATCTCACCCGATTAGGCAATCTTTCTAGAGCACTCATGAGCAACCCAAGTTATATAAAAAACCTCAATTATTGTGCAAATAATTGATCACAGAGCTATCACAATTTTAAAGGTAAAAAATGCGTGTTGTGGGGTCTCATCTTAAGTCTACGAAGTTCAAGAGCAATTCACTTCTTAAACATAAGGTGTTGGCTCACTTCACTGCATGTTAATTCAATCCTCAGAATATTAACACTTAAGCATGAAAAAACTTTTTTTTGCTCAAATATTTTTCCCTCACTTGATTGCCATTAGTGGGGATTGTTGAATTAATGTCAATCAAGTGCCTTTTTGTATTTTCAATGACCGTTATTATTTCAACAGTCATATTCTAATATTCCAACAGTCATGTGACATATGCTATAAATATGGGATAATAGCTTGGGTTTTAGAGACAACCATATAACCACTGGCGGAGCTAGACTAAATTATTTGATGGGGCCAAATCGCTAAAAAATATGTATTAATATTTAACCATTGTTAAAATAAGTGATAGTGGCATAGTGGCTTCAACTGTTTGTTTTACACACAAATACGTAGTTTGAATCTTACTTAGGTCTTATTTTTATGGTAATTTTTGTGCAAAGATCTAAAATAGACATGCAAAAAAGTTAAAAAAATGCTGATATTGGATTCGATCCCAGGCTCTGGCACTTGCAAAAACTAATAAAAACCACTGAACCAATGCAAACAATTAAAACATATGTGACAATTTATGTACATATATTAACATTTGATGTGTATGTGTGTGTGTGTGTGTGTATATATATATATACACACTTAGTCTTAAGTTTATTTTAATTTTTGGTGTAGCCATGGCTACCTCACCCCAACACAAGGAGCCGCCCCTACATATAACATCTTCTCTTCCTACACCATTATTTTGAGATTCTCCTTTCTACTTTTTATTCATCTGAGCATTGTTTGTGAAGCTCCAATGTGTTTGGCCTCGAGTGCACCAATTCAAACACGATGATGTGAAAACCTTCGGGAGCAAACCGGATATTGGGTTGCACCGGAGGTCCACCAGAATTGATTTCAAATTGTTGGAAAATAAGGAAGAAGAATGATAGTTTTCCAACAATCTGAAAGTAATTTTGATCGACCTCCGATGCAACCCAATATCCAGTTTGCTCCCCAATTTTCACAACACTGTGTTTGGGTCGAGGCTAAACACGTTGGAGCTAGCTTCACTAACAATGCTCAAATGAATAAAAAGTAGAAGAAAGGAGAATCTCAAAAGAAAGGTGTTGGAAGAGATGATCTTATATGGTTATCTCTAAAATCCAATCTATTAACCCTTTTTTATAGCATATGTCACATGACTATTGGAATATTAGAATATGACCGTTAGAATAATAATAGTCATTGAAAATATAAAATAACATTTGGGTGACATTATTTCAACAATCACCGAAATATGCTTCAGATGGGAATTTTCCTATAAAGCCAGCCTACATTGGCTTATCTTCAAAATCTTGGGAGGTGAGTATCAATGAAATCACCATCCCTCTTCTCACCTACTCCGGAAACGAGAGTTGCAAGCACGACATTGCCTTTGTCCATTTCCAATTTCGCTAATAACTCCAAATTTTAAAGGGAAATGTTAACATTATATTTTATATTATTAAAAAATCTCATGTAAATTTCGTTCAATAATTTAAATTCGCGTTTTATCATATAAAATACCAGCTAATAAAAAAAATTAAAAGAAGTGTAAAATACTATATTATTTACCATTTGTCATGAATTTAAGAGGACCAAAATCTCTCAAGCACTCCGTGCAAATAATTATCCCATGATCACCTACTTAAGCCACCAACCATGGCAATGGCATGCAAGTAATTGGCCCACCACGAAGGCATACCAACCTAAGCCACCAACCAAGGCAATGACTAAACATTTTTTAATATATATACATATTTAATAGCAGCTTAGTTGAAACAGGATCTATAACTGGACACACAAAAAAAAAAGAAACATAAACAATAAAACAAAAACAAAAACTTACAAGTTTCCTGAGATATATTATTTTTTATTTTCTTTTTTCTAAAGTGCTACAGTGAAAACTTTTTAGTTTAAATTAGTCTATAAATATCTATAATTTTATCAAGTTGGTAATTAAGTCTCTGTAATTTTAAAATTAGTGACTGAATCTTTATAATTTTGAACTTTAAGCTAACACTGTTAAACTTTTATAAGCTTTGCTGACATAACATTTTTGTGATAACGACCTCTACCTTTTCTTCTTGATCCCTGTTGGATATTTTATATTATTCCAAAAGTTATAAATTAAATTAATTACATTTTTTTATTATATTTTTTCTAATTGATTTAAATAAATTTAATTTCAATTGAAGTGTTGATTGGTTACATTATTTCAAACATGAAATGTAACAATTTTAATATCAATTATTAACTTGTTTTATATCTTTTAATTCATATGTTTCCTACGTTTTTCTTTTGGCAATAATTGATTATTATATTCACATGATTTTCAAACGTTCAAGTTATTTAATTCTCTTAGTACGGTTTGTCAATAATTCTTTACCGTTATAGCATATCATTTATACAGGTTTTGAGTAACTATAATGGGATTATTATTTTTAAGTTACTATTCTTTCTTTTTATATAGAGGCTACTCAATTCTTTTCACTCTGAGTTTTGAGTTTTATGTTTTCTTCGGGATTACTTTGTGTTTTGTATATGTTTACACCCAAAATATTTCTAAGAGCTAGCCGAAGCTAGCAACAGCCGAATTCATCAAGTAGCCGATTGGTTGTCAGCCGAGTTGCAGATTAGCCGAAATTGCAGCTGATAGAGTCACAAGCAGGAAACTGGAAGCTAGACATGGGTCTTGGGCTTATTGGGTTGCAAGGAAGATATTAGGCCCATTGGGTTAGCGTGGAGTCACACATTGGATCAGATTCTTGCTCCATGAGCCGAGCGACGTGGAAATAATTTTGATTTAATTTAAATCCAAGGTAAAACGCAGTCAATATTTTTTTCCACAATTTTAGGAGCTGAGCGAAGGAACCTGAGATAAGGTCTACGTTGAGAAGACCGTTGGAAAGGGAGACGTGGCCATGAAGTGGTAGTGCACCTAGATTTTAGGATCATGGTTAGTGAAGCGTGTACGCGACTCGGTAGAATAATCACAACTAAGAATTTATCATTGTTAGCCAACTGAACGTGACAAATAGGGGTAGTTCTCAGTTTTTACTATAAAT
Source organism: Calophaca sinica (assembly GCA_037113605.1). NCBI lineage: Eukaryota > Viridiplantae > Streptophyta > Magnoliopsida > Fabales > Fabaceae > Calophaca > Calophaca sinica. The sequence goes on from CM073730.1 coordinate 71,471,310, forward strand.
ACCCAAGTTGTACATAATTTTAGACACACTCAATCAATCAAACAACTTATTTTCGCTCAAGCTTTTATTCTATCTTTATGTTTACCTTTGCGTTCTTATTTTTATCTTAGTTCACCAACTTAACCCTTTACGGAGTGAGTCGAGGGACCATAGGCGAGAGCGAGTTCCTTCCTAGGCGTAATCGCTTGAAGAAAAGGGAATCACTGTTGTAGAGTTTAGCCGATCTGCGGCTAAGTTGCATTCCAGTCAACAAAATTGGCACGCCCGGTGGGACCAAAGGTGAACGAATCAACACGTTCGAATCCCCAGGTTAGGATTACCATTAGCGTATGCACTTGCGTTTTGGAAAGAGCTTGAGCAGTATGACTACTAAGAGCAATCCCATGAAGCCTTCTAAAGCGAGCCCCTCTCACAGAGTTCCTCCTCCAACAACAGAGCCGGTTCACGCAGAGGCACAGCCTGAAACTCAACCTAACGAGCCCAACGACCCACCATTGGTGATATCCACTTCGTTTATACGCCAATAGCTCAATTTGGGAATCAATGATATCATGTACCAAGTGTCACAACAATTGGCTGATATCGTGAAGCCCATGGTACACAATGAAGTGCAGCAAGCCAGGGAGATAGAGGCTAAGAGGGGTCACTCAGACGAAAGCTCTATCAACTCTGCTATTCCAACGCAAGTGGGGTACACTACCCAGACAGGACTCGTCACTCAGTCGAATGCAGCTCAGGCAGGACCAACTCAGGTTCAGCCGAGCACGGTTCTGACAGGGGTGCAGCAAGTTCAGCCTACCTATGTGCAGGCAGGGCCTACTCAGGTTCAGCCGAATATAATACAAGTACCTTTGAATCCAATTAATTCCCAGCCTAGTACTTTTGCCACGTTGAACACTGGAGGTCAACAAGTGGTGAATGATACAACTAACCAGGTTAATCTTCATTTTTGACAGGTGCAGATGGCTAGGAGGCCACCAGATGCAGTGGGGCCAATTGGTATGCCACAAGTTATGCCATATGTTTAGCCCTATGGCATTGCTACGTAGGAAACTAACCCACAGTATACTGTGGGGGCAAACTCTTGGTGCAAGAATGGGTGGAGCAAGACCACATGGGGGATATGCAGGTCAGCAGCCATGGAACAACGTTCCACCTGTATCGGCTAACCTTCCATTCTATCCACCCTATCCTGAAGTGCCTGCAGGCGCTCAAATGGAGTCAACTCCTCCAAGGGCACCTGGTTTGATGGTGGAGTAGTCATGGGGACAGATCCCACCTCTACCATTTAACGCAAGTGTTCCTGGAACTCAACCTAGGGTACCAAGTGAAGGAAGCATGGAGCAGCCATGGGGGGTTCACCCACCTCCATTGTTTACTCAATCAGGTTACCCCAATCCTCCAGAGCAAGTATCCCAGGCACATCCCCCAGTATGGAGACAACAACCACAGGCAATTACTCCTAACTTGGGAGAAGTGAGGCCAGGGGATCACAGTTGCTAGACCCAGCAATCATTGCAGATACCATCAAGAAGTACTTTGGTGTGTAGCTGAAGCCTTTGGATAGGCCAATCTACAGAAAATCATACCCTGAGTGGGTAGATAGGTTGGTACCTCTGCCTAGGGGATACAAGACTCCAGATTTTGCCACTTTCTCTGGAGAAGATGGTAAATCAACTATGGAGCATATAGGCAGATTTACTGCCTAGTGTGGTGAAGGGAACCATAATGAGTACCACAAGTTGCAGATGTTCCCTTTGTCACTTATAGGGACAAAATTTACATAGTATTCCTCTTTACCACCCAACTCTATACAAACATGGGCAGACATGAGGAGGTGCTTCCATGACAGGTTCTACTGGCCTCAACCTGAAGTCACTACGGCTGATCTCATGAACCTAAGACAATAGGTAGATGAGTTGGCTATTGACTTTGTGGAAAGATTCATAAAGGTAACTGGAAAATGTTCAATGCAATTCCCTGAATCAGAATATGCAGCCACGACCATTAGTAGCATGCAACCCCAACTCAAAGAGAGACTAGTTGGCCAAGCTTGCACTGATTTGAACCAGTTAGTATCAAGGGCCATGCGCATTGAACAGTTTATTCAGGAGAAAGAGAAGAGGCGAGCCAGTAGAGGGAGAGGCCCTCAGTTGGTATCCATTGTAGAAAATGAAGACTTTGATGATGATTCAGCCGATTCCACGACAGACATCATGGCAGCTGAGATTGTGAAGGGTAAATGCTACTCTTGTCCTGCCCTGAGAGCTGCCAAAGGAAAAGAGTTAAAGTCAGGGGATAACAAGGTGGAATATTCCTTTGATATTTCCAAAGCAGACCAGATCTTTGACTATTTGCTTAAAGATAAGCAAATTCAGCTGCTGGATGGGCACAAGATCCCACCTGCTGAGGAGTTAAAAGATAAGAAATACTGCAAGTGGCACAATTCTTATAATCATGCAACTGTAAACTGCATGGTTTTCAAGAAAGCCATTCAGAAGGGAATAAAAGAAGGAGGGAATAAAAGAAGGAAGGTTCAAACTTGCAGACAAAGGCATTGCTGAGATGACAGTGGATACTGACCCATTCCCTGCTTTGGGGATAAACATGGTCTTATTCTCAAAGTTTGATGATGCAGAACCTAGTCACAAACGAAGGATATCTGTTCAACAAGTTTGGAGGCCTAAGAAGGGGTTAGCCGATTCAAACCATAATGATCGGCTGAAACCTGAGGCTGCCAGGACTTCTATTTTTGACAGATTGGGAAAACCTCAGCTAGCGGTTGAACACAGGCAAGGGGGCAAGCCACCTAGGCCAGGTAGGCTCACCCAGGAGTTGGTCAAACGATATGTTGAACATGGCCAAACCCCAACAGAGAGACCTGACAAGGCAAAGGGCAAGGCACCCATTACTAAAACTGGGGGGAAAGATCGGCTAACCATTAAAGAAAGTGATAGGCTATCTTTGCCCAAGGTTGATGAGGAGCCTATCCCCAAAGACAAAAGAAGGGTGGCCGAATTCACTATGGAAGGAGGCATGTCTTCTTTGAAGATAACAGTGAGGAATGATGAGAAGCTAAAGCCTCAGAGAATGTTGAAGCCTCCTACTAATGTCACAGAAGGACATTGGTTTTTGAACAAGTATGCTAAGGACAAGAAGGCCATACCAGCAGTATTGTCAAGGACCCAAAAGAGAAGAATGCAGAGAATGAGGTCTGTTCAGAAAATGAAACAAACTCTGCAGATGCTAGCCGATGTCAAGAATAGGGAGAAGAGGGAAATTCCCTTGGAGACTGTGAGTGACATGCTAGATAAAGCTTTTCCAAAGCTAGACCCTGGAGAAGCTAAGACAGAGGAAATGCCTAAAAGCACAGAACCAGTCACTGAACAGGATCCTGTTCCTGAGGCTGAGGGTCTAATTGCCTCAGTCGATGTGGATGAGGTAGCAATCACCATAGAGGGCTCAATGATCCCAGAGATGCATTGTGAACAAGATGATGCTATGGAGGACTCACTGTTGGATCTCTTGTTCAGTGAAGAAGTCGATGGTCTGTTAGCTGAGATAGAGGCTATTAGTTTGTTCCCTGAGGAGTTTTGGACAGATAACCCCGAACTTGGAAGCTTGGAGGGTGATGTGTTTGCCGAAGAAACAGAATGGGCCACGTTAGCTGATACATCGGCTGATGAGGTTGCCAATGTGGTTTTGAGAAGCCTACTGAGGAAATGATGAAACACTTGAAACCTTTGAATATCAAGGCTTATATCAATGGAAAGATCTTTGGGAGAGTCTTTGTAGATGGTGGGGCTGTGTTGAATGTAATGCCTGTTGCAACCATGAGGGAACTCGGAAAGAGTCTTGAGGACTTAGTCCCTATCAACATGAAAATGTCCAACTTCATGGGGAACCATCTACAGCTCTTGGAGTCTTGATAGCCGAAGTCACAGTAAGCCCTAAAATCCTCAAAGTGGATTTCTTTGTGGTTAATGGTAAGCCTTCCTATAGTGTAATCTTGGGTAGGGATTGGATCCACACCAGTCAGTGTGTACCCTCCACACTTCACCAAAAGCTCATGTTCTGGGTTGGAGATAACGTAGAGACAGTCGAAGCTGATAAAAACCCTTTCTCAGCTGAGGTAAAAATGTTGGAGGCACTGTTTTATTCTCCCCACCTAGAGCCCATTGCTGTTCCAGAAGACTATAAGGAAGGTGTGTGGAAGGCATGCAATCTTACCAATGAAGGATTCGAGTTAAAGTCTCAGGCCGAATCACGGCCTAATACACATGTGATTAATGAATAAAGAATCACAAGTGCTTGAAGACTTGTTGGGTCGGCTAGAGATCTTTAAGGCTGAGTCCAAGGTGACAGATGTCATGATGGAAGAAAACGACACTGAGAGTGAAGGGGAAGAAGAGGGTTTGCTCTTCAAAGAAGAAGGTACGACAGCTAAGCATAATAAGGCATGTGCAGCTGAGCCTATGGAGTTGGATTCTCCTCTTCACAAGACTGCACCTGCTTTTGAGGCAGAGGATCCTTTGATTGAAATCAACTTGGGTACACCAGAAGAACCCATAACTGTAAAGGTGAGTGGGTTACTTGAGGAGGACAAACAAGGCAAGATAGTCGAATTAATCCAGTAGTACAAAGATTGCTTTGCCTAGAACTACTATGAAATGCCTGGTTTGGCAAGGGAACTGGTGGAACACAGGTTGCCCATTAAGGAAAGATACAAACCTTTCAAGTAGGCTCCTCGCAGATTCAATCCCCAATTGATGCCTCAAATCAAAGCTAGAATTGAAAGACTATTGAAGGCAGGCTTCATAAGGACAACCAGGTATGTTGAGTGTTTGTCTAATATAGTCCCTGTGATCAAGAAAAATGGCCAGATAAGGGTATGTATTGATTACAGAAACTTGAATTTGGCCACTCCAAAGGATGAGTACGCTATGCTTGTGGTTGACATGTTAGTCGATGCGGCAGCCACTCATGGTATCCTCACCTTTATGGATGGATACTCAGGGTACAACCAGATCTTTCTGGCAAAAGAAGATTCTCACAAGACAGCCTTCAGATGTCCAGGAGCTTTGGAGATATATGAATGGGTAGTCATGCCTTTTGGGCTCAAGAATGCAGGAGCTACTTACCAAAGGGCCATGAACTCCATTTTTCATGACTTGATTGGTAAGGCCATGGAAGTATACATTGATGATGTAGTGGTCAAATCTGAAAGCTGGCAATTTCTTAGGATTCCTGGTCCACCATCAATGAATAGAAGTAGACAAGAATAAGGTAAAAGCTATCCTGGAAGCCAGGCCTCCTAGGAACAAGAAAGAACTTCAAAGTTTGATTGGAAATATCAATTTCCTAAGGAGGTTCATAGTTAATTCGGCTGGAAAAATGAAGGCTTTTTCCCCTTTGTTAAAGCTAAAAGATACTAATGATATGATATGGGGGAGAAAGCAGCAGCAAGCCTTTGATCAGATCAAGCAGGCATTGACCAAACCTCCTGTGCTAACGCCTCCAGTATCAGGAATGCCACTTAAATTATACATAGCTGCAGAAGAAGAATCAATCGGCTTTCTGCTAGCACAGGATGCTGATGATGGAATAGAGAGAGCTGTGTACTATCTTGGCCGCACCTTAAATGATGCAGAGACTAGATATACCCTATTGAGAAATTATGTTTGTCATTGTTCTATGCTTGTACAAAATTAGAATATTACCTGTTGCCTAAAGAAATTCTGGTTTTGTGCAAAATTGATATTGTTAAGTATTTACTTAATAGGCCTGTCTTACAAGGTCGACTAATGAAGTGGGCCATTAAGTTAAACGCTTTTTCACTAAAATACGTTTCATTAAGAGTAATGAAAGGTCAAGTAGTAGCCGATTTCTCGGCTCAACACCCTTGTGTTGAAATCAATGATCCATTAGCCGATCAAGTTGCGTGCATCAACTTGAAACCGTGGGTGTTGATGTTCGACAAGTAAATGACTCAAAAAGGGGTAGGTGCTGGCATCACCATTACCAGTCCAACAAGAAAGGGTTGAAAATTCATGTGCCAGTTGGATCTTGGTTGTTCCAATAATCAGACAAAATATGAGGCTTTGATTTTGGGACTTAAGATCCCGGCAGCCATGAAGGAAAATTATGTTCAAGTTATGGGGGATTCACAGTTGGTCATAAAACAACTAACTGGGGAGTACAAGTGTCATAACCTAATTTGAAGGAATGATATGCAACGGCTAGCAAGCTATTACGCTTGTTTGCTGATGCAATAGTGTTCCACATTCCCAGAGAAGAGAATGAAGAGGCTAATGATTTGGTTCAGCAAGCCTCAGGGTATAAAGACATGATAGTTGAAGTAAAACATGAAGAGTACCCAGTGTGGGAATGTGCTCCAATAGGAACGATCGACTCTTGGAAACAGGAGTTAATCGACTATCTTAAAGATCCTTCAAGTAGTACTGACATCAAGCTTAAATAGAAAGCACTTAAGTATGTATTGGTAGATGATGAACTCCACAAGAGAGCCATTAATGGAGTATTGCTTAAGTGCATCAACAAAGATGAGTCCATGAAGGTCATGGGGGAAGTGCATGAAGGAATCTGTGGTTCTCATAGAGCTGGACCCACGATGAAATGGTTAATATACAAACATGGATATTATTGGCCTACCATTACAACTGACTGTTATCAATATGCCAAAGGGTGTGAGGCATGTCAGCTGTATAGTCCAATTCAAAGGGTCCCAGGCGAAAATCTACACCCAGTGATAAAGCCTTGGCCATTCAGGGGATGGGCAATGGATTTGATAGGCAAAATCTATCCACCTTCATCCAAGAGGCATGCGTTTATCATAGTTGTGACTGACTACTTCCCCAAGTGGGTAGAGGCCCAGCCGATGGTGAATGTGACTCAAGAGAAGGTGATTAGATTTATACAGTGCCAAATCATTTATAGGTTTAGTATACCTGAAACCATCACCACAGATCAAGGCACTATGTTCACTGGGGAGAAAGTGGTGGCCTTTGCACAATAGTTTAGGATTAAGTTGATTCATTCATCCCCTTATTATGCTCAAGCGAACGGGTAGGCAGAGGCTACCAACAAAATTCTTATTGATTTAATCAAGAAGAATATTGAAGATAAGCCCATAAAGTGACATGAAACACTGAATGAGGTCTTGTGGGCTATAAGGAATTCCAAATGCAATGCAACTGGATTTACTCCTTATCGGCTAACATATGGCCAAGATGTAGTGTTACCATTAGAGATAAATGTGACTTCATTAAGAGTAGCAAAACAAAACCTGCTAAGTCTAGATGACTACCAGCAAGCCATGTTAATGGAGCTAGATTCTGTTGACAAAGATCGGCTCATGGCCTTAAATAAAATTGAGCATAACAAGCAAAAAATGGCTAAAGCCTACAATAAACATGTGAAACCAAAGAGGTTTATTGAAGGAGATCTGGTTTGGAAAACCATATTACCTATTGGGATTAAAGATCCTAAGTTTGGGAAATGGTCACAAAATTGGGAAGGGCCATTTGTTGTTGGTAAGGTTTATCATGGTGGTGCTTATCGGCTAGTTAACATGCAAGGCGAAGAACTAAACAGAAGCATCAATGGAAAATACCTTAGGAGATATTACCTACTAAGTGGGAAGGCATACTGGGGGAATAAAGGAAATTGCATTAAACTTAAAAGAAATTGTCTTTGGTGACCACAGGCCGGCCACCTAGCCTAAAATTACTGGAATTCAAAGAAAACAACAAAGAGGGTTAGGTAGCTGCAGTCTCAGGTGCATCACTTGCTTTTCCTTTAGTATGCTCAGGACCTGGATTTGTTGACGATGCAGAAGCATCAGTCGTAGCCGAAGCTGCAGCTGCATCAGGGGTTGGCTCAACCAACGCCTCCACCCCAGGGATAATAGGATCTGCATGGTCATTTTGTTGTGTGGCTGAAATAGCGGCCACCACAGGAACTTACTTCCTCTTGGCTTCATCTAGTTGCTTCTTGAAGGATTCCCAAGCCCTATTAGCTTCGGCTAGCCCAGCACTGCTAGTCTCAAGGTCCTTCTCTAGGCCTTTTTTTGAGAGCCCAACACTGCACTGTCATGGTCTAGTGAGGAAGATTGTTTAAACAAGGCATAGCGTTGCTAGGAGAGAGAATCAAGTTTCCCTGTTAAGGCAGTCGATTGAGGGGCCAGTGTTGTCATTTCCTTCTTAATCTTGTCTAACTCATTCGACAAGATAGATAGCCTCTCGTCTATGTCCTTGCGCTGGGTTAGGGCCTCCTGACGTTCCTTTTCCAAGGCTAGGAAGGAGGATTGGAATTGGGCTTTTTGTTCTTGAAGTTCCCTCAACCTTTTGAGGTCATGAAAGGTCATGTCATGAACCTCCCTGGAGCGCCCATATTGGTGAGACAGGTTGTTCAGTTGAAGAGCCAAAGTATTATATACTTCTTGGCTAGCTGCAGAGATGTTAGCTGAATTGGCCAGTTTGAACAGAGAAGTTCTCAAAGCTATCACCTGCTCTCTGCTAGTTAGAATCTCTCCCATCAGTGCTGTATTGACTCTCTCCAAGTGATTGGATATAGGGGAAGAAACCAATGGAGAGGGATCAGCAGAGGTGAAATACTTGGTCATTTCCTCCTCTGAAATGGTCACCATAGGAGCTCTAGGAGGAGAAGACATGAGGGGAGTCTCATGAATGGGTTCTTCAGATTGTGGTGGAATGGTGGAAGCCTGAGGTTGAGGTGCCTGCATCAATCAGTGGTTAGCCGATGAAGCAGATAAATGAAAGACATAAAAGAAAGAAAGAATCGGCTGTACCATTGTTGGACTTTGAGAACTGGTGCCTTGATCAAGCTCTTGAACATAGGGGTTAGGTATATCCACCCTTGGCTTCTGAAAATAAAGAGAGGTTAGATTCAGGTTGACAAATAAGTTTTAAGAAGAAACTTGAAATGAAGCATTTATTTTCAGTTTCGGCTGTTTCCCTTTGTCAGCCGTTTGAGCCTTTTCTTTGGGTCTGTCTGAGATTGAGGAGGTTCCTCCATCACAATACCGGTGCCCCTTGTTCTCTTCTGGGATGGGGGAGTAAAAGGATCATCTTCAACAAGAATCACCTTGGGAGTTGTTGTTGCAGCTGCCATAAGACAAGACAAGACAAGTTAAATAAAGACCTTGAATTAAAAGGGTAAGAGAGCCGAGTTAAGAGGTTCTTACTTGGTGGATTGATTGGGGTCTTCATTCTGGAGGAAGTTCTCTTCTGAACTTGAACTTGCACTGGAGGTTTAGCCTTGACTGGAGTACTTTTTGGTTGAGCTGCTAGCCTCATCGCCTCAGCCACATCAGTAATCACCAACCTGACTACATAATACTCTAGCCGGTCAGGAAATAGCTTATCTTTTACTGAGGGCCACCAGTTGGCAAAAGCAGAGGTTTCACCAGAAACTAAGGTGAAAGGGATCCAGCGGAAGACCTCAGTTTTCCTAAAGTTGGTGGAAGCCACTTCCATTACATCATTTGCAGAAAAGGGCAGCCGACCAAGACGGGCTACCTTGTAATAATAAGGAAGAGGCACATGCTGCAAAAGCCCAAACTGCCTAGCCACACAATTAGGGTAATAAAACTCAACTGTTGATTTTTTGTTCCTGGGGTGGGTTTGAGACTACACAATAGGTCACGGGCTGTAAACACTGAGCTCCAGTTGAGCTCCAGCTGATCTTGTTGTTCGATTGGAAGAGGCCCATCTGTTGAAAACATCCAGAATGGCCCAATGCCCCTTTCCAAAACGGGGAGCCAATCAGCTGATATCCTACTAAGATTGAAGAGTTTGGATGCCACATTGAAGGCATAAGTGGTCCCATAAGGTGTGAGCACCAAATAAGGTCCCAAGGTACTCGCATCCTTAGGAAGAGTGTTTGGGTTGAAGTGAGAGTCGATGAACTCTGGAAAATACAGCATGATCCAGAGCTGTAAAAACCAGAGGGGTCCTTAAATATTTTTGATGTCCTCTCCTTTCTACAACCGATCCAAGATGGTATACAGGCAGCGGTAGAGATAGGAAAGGAAGAGGGTTCCCCAGAAAAAGTTGCCACCAGAATTGGTGAGAGCCACATATAGTTGCAGCTCTTGGACCACGGCAATAGAACTAGAGCAAAGAAAGTACTTGTTAAACCAGTAGAGAAGGAATGTGTTGTGTTCAGCATCTGATATGGTCCCTCTAGTCTTGGCATTATTGGCAAGGAAATTGGAGTAGCCAGAGGTGTTTTTAGAGAAATGAAATCCCAACTCGGGGACCTGGAAGGAGTAGTGAGAGGGGATATCATCATCTATGATAGGGAGCCCCAAAATAGCTACCACATCAAGGAGAGTGGGGGTGACCATGCCCCATGGAAAGATGAAGGTGTTGGTGGAGATGTTTCAATAGCCGAAGAAGCCATAAAGCAGCTCCAAGTTGAGAGGTATGTCCTGAGTCGACAGCATAATCATGTCGTAGAGGTCCCACTTCCTCCATTTGTCAGATTTGGCTGCCTTTAGCCGATTCACCCAGTCAATGTAGGGTTGAGGCAAGCATGGCCACGAACGAAGGTCAGTGGGTTTGGTCTTAGTGGTAAACCAATCGCATGAGATTGGCAAAGCATATAGGGAAGGAGCCATGTATTCTTTCAGAAAGATTTCTCCTTCATTCAGCTTCGAAGTAGAAGGAATCAAAGAAACAGAATCTTGAATTTCGAACAGAGAGGATTGAATATTGAAGCCAAGAGCCACAAGTGGACTGGGTGAACGTTCGACGCTCACAGAAGAAGAAGACTGTTCTCCATCGTGTTCATAGGATTGGTTCTGGGAATCTGAAGCAGAAGACATGGAGGGCTCAGTTGCAGGTAAAAGAAGAAACGTTGAAGGAGGTAAAAGCTACAGGAATTAGGGCTTTAAGAAAAGTGAAAAGGTAATTCGGCTAAGGGAGTATTTAAAGGAAAAGTGGATCGCTGATGGATAAGGGTTTATTGCGAATTAATCGGATGGATAGAGTTAGCCGTTGCACTATTTAAAAAGTAGTAACAAGTGCATAACTTAGCATTTATGATTAAAAGAGTGATTTGACCTTAATCATTACGCCGCCCCAGTCTAAATCTAAAGTTTTACGACTAAGACAATGTAGGGGGCAATTTTTTACGCCCAAAATATTCCTAAGAGCTAGCCGAAGCTAGCAGCAGCCGAATTCATCAAGTAGTCGATTGGTTGTCACCGAGTCGCAGATTAGCCGAAATTGCAGCTGATAGAGTCACAAGCAGGAAACTGGAAGCTAGACATGGGCCTTGGGCTTATTGGGTTGCAAGGAAGATATTAGGCCCATTGGGTTAGCGTGGAGTCACACATTGGATCAGATTCTTGCTCCATGAGCCGAGTGACGTGGAAATAATTTTGATTTAATTTAAATCCAAAGTAAAATGCAGTCAAGATTTTTCTCCACAATTTTAGGAGCTGAGCGAAGGAACCTGAGATAAGGTCTACGTTGAGAAGACCGTTGAAAGGGGAGACGTGGCCATGACGTGGTAGTGCGCTTACATTTTAGGATCATGGTTAGTGAAACAATAACTATCAACTAAGAATTTATCATTGTTAGCCAACTGAATGTGGCAAATAGGAGTAGTTCTCAGTTGTTACTATAAATACCCAAGTTGTACATAATTTTAGGCACATTTAATCAATCAAACAACTTATTTTTGCTCAAGCTTTTATTCTATTTTTATGTTTACCTTTGCGTTCTTATTTTTATCTTAGTTCACCAACTTAACCCTTTCTAGAGTGAGTTAAGGGACCCATAGCTGAGGAACAAAGTTCCTTCCTCGGCGTAATCGCTTGAAGAAAATGGAATCACTGTTGTGGAGTTTAGCCGATCTGCGGCTAAGTTACATTCCAATCAACAGTATAAGAAAAACTTTCTTTTCTCTTTGTAAGCTGGGTTTGACAATGAAAATATTCTCGTAGTTCTGCTACCCGAGATCCTCTTGGAAGGGTCTGTTGAATCCTGGAGGATTATCGTCTTAGGCGAATAAATCCTTGAGGACAGTGTGATTTCACACTTCTCAGGCTATGTTACTCTGTACGTGGTATGTGACCAATGGTTCTATGTTCCATGCTCGTAGCTGCCTTGTTCATGAGTTCGTGTTTTTGAGATCCGACTTGTTCGTGACTTGTTGAGTTCGTGACCAAATTTTACAACAATGTCAAGGATTTATCCTTTTAATCCCATTGAATCGTCTTGAAATCATTTTTCAAAATTCACGAGTCACAACTCCGATCGCTGATGTTCTGCGTCTATAAGATGGTGGATATATTCAACTCTTCCTTGTCGTGCCTCTGGTTCCAGGTCAAATAAGAAGCTAGTAGGAGCATATTTCAAAGGCTGAAAGAAAATGATGAAGGAGAAGCATAAAAATTATTTCACCCAGGTTTTATCTATTTTATCCTTTTCTCGGTATTGAAACATAATTTATTTGTGTGTCGTAATAATTTTTTTTTTTTAAATATATTTTTGTGGTGCTTGTTAGACCCAATAAATATTTGAGAGATCATGAATTTTGGTATTATATATAGTGGATTTTTCATTGTATTAAAATGATACAATGATATTAATTAACTTTGAGTCAAATAAGAATAAATCTACAAGTGGATTTATTTTTATTCTTAACGAAGATATTGTCGCTTAGAAGTTATCTAAGTAGACCTGTACAAATTTTTTATAAAAGTGTTGTCGCTTAGAAGTCATCTAAGCAGACCTGTATAAATATATTATGAATGCTAAATTTTTTACTTTAAACTTGGTAATTATGTGATTAATTGACTAAGAGACGTCTTAGTTAATATTCTTGGTAGAAGAAATGTGTGTCTTCCTTATTTATGTGTTATAGACCTATAAAGTAGCGCTACTAAATAATGAGATTATATCTCTAATTATTATGAGGTCGAAAATGAATTTGACCGATTTGCTCACAAAGCAAAATCTAGTGAGTTAAACACCGAGGGGAACCGGACTTAAAGCCAATTGAAATTAACAGTGATGGTAACCCAACCTTTGTGATTGGAGATCCCATGAAGAAGGTTCATATGGGTAAAAATAAGTCACTTGTTAGTTCTGCTAGTACTATAAATTTTGTCCCTTCTTATGGTGTGAGAAGTGCTAGGCTGCATTATTGAGGGATAAGCTTAAAAGCTTTTAATGAATTTCATATCCCTTATGGGTGGTGTATGAATTGCAACATACACTTGATGAAATCACCTATATGAGTGTCAAGTGAAGCCGCTTGTATGAGATTGTGCATAATCTCTAGAGTACTCATGAATACCAAGAGCGCGCACAACCTATTTGCGCAACACAATGTCAACAACGAGAATTGTGAGGGTGTAGTATGATTGGTAGACCTCTAACATACACAAAGTGTCTTTGATTTATAAAGTTTGCTCACAAATTCACTGTGTATTAAATCCTATTAATCTAGGTCTGGTTCATAGTTCAAAAGATACTAGATTCAATGCATTTACACCTATACTGTAAACCTAGGAAAATTACTTTCAAAATTGTTTTCAAAATCTTCTAAAATATTTAATTTAAAACTTTTGAAATATGTGGGGGATTGTTGGATATTTTATATTATTTCAAAAGTTATAAATTAAATTAACTACATTATGTTATTATATTTGTTCTAATTGATTTAATTAAATTTAATTTCAATTGAAGTGTTGATTGGTTACATTATTTCAAACATGAAAAGTTACATTTTTAATATCAATTATTAACTTGTTTTATATCTTTTAATTCATATGTTTCCTACGTTTTCCTTTTGGCAACAAATGGCAATAATTGATTATTATATTCACATGATTTTCAAACGTTCAAGCTATTTAATTCTCTTAGTACCGTTTGTCAATAATTCTTTACCGTTATAGCATATCATTTATACGAGTTTTGAGTAGCTATTATTTTTAAGTTACTATTCATTCTTTTTATAAAGAGGCTACTCAATTCTTTTCTCTTGGAGTTTTGAGTTTTATGTTTTCTTCATGGATTACTTTGTGCTTTGTCTGAGAAAAACTTTCTTTTCTCTTTATAAGCTGGGTTTGACGATGAAAATATTTTCGTAGTTCTATTACTCGAGATCTTTTCGGAAGGGCCTGTTGAATCCTAGGGATTATCGTCTGAGGCAAATAAATCATTGAGGACAGTGTGATTTCACACGTCTCAGGCTATGTTACTCTATACGTGGTACGTAATCATTGGTTCTATGTTCCATGCTCGTAGTTGCCTTGTTTGTGAGATCCGACTTGTTCGTTACTTGCTGAGTTCGTGACCAATTTTTACAACAATCCCCATCTTTATTTTCTGTTCGCAAAGTCTTGTTTTCTCAAAGCATTCATCTTTATATTCATAAATTTCAAAGTTCTTGTCCATCAGGAGACTTGATAGGTTGATGACAGGGGCAAATGAAGGATTTTTTCTCACAACCCACCAGTTTAGGTATATAGGGTTTAGATCTCCAGTAACGACTGTACATACCAGTACAATAGCTGCAGAGTCATTGAATCTAAAAATCAAAATTCAAGATTCATGATTCTACTGCTATGCAGCTGCTGTGCTATGTGCATCATTGTAGAGAGCACCTGAACGCTATAATAGTTTTTGTATGTGTAATCCATCTTGTCATGAGACTTGCAAGTTTTGAAGAATGATTTAAACCTCAAATATCTTAATTTTTTTTGTCTATAGTAATAAGATAACTTATTATTGAATGTCATGATTGGTTATCTTGAAACCAAAATGTATACTAGGTCAAATTTGGCGAAATATAATTTCGTACATGTAGCAGTTAGACACAAAATCCTTATTCTATATGAAAAAAAAACTCTGCAAATATTAAGTAGGGATTCTAATCATAAATTGCTACGTAAGTGTTGTGGATAAGCATGGCTAGCAGTTTATGGATGAAACCACCACCCTTATTCAATAAAAAGACAATAGTTCTAATGATAGCCGTTATCGATACTAACTATCTAATGATAGCCGTTACCCATCTTCTCCTCGAGCTCACCAAGTGCGGTGGCCTTGTTTTGGTACTTCCTCCTCAATAGTTCGGCCTCGGTGGCCCGCGCCCTTATCCGATCAGAAAGGAACTGGGCCATAGCAGAGGCACGGAGCCCATAAATGCCCAAGGCCTTGCATAAACCCAGCTCGCCCGCCTCGGCCATGCACCTATCGTCGGCTCGACGCATGATCTGGTCGATCTGATCGGAGCGGTCGATCCCGATGTTCCAAAGGGAATCCTTGGTGTTCTCACTTCGATCAGCAAATTCTCCGAGGTGGAGAAACCACTCGGAACCATCAGGGATATTCAAAGGTATCCCCCCATGAGGCCCCCTCGACGCCTTCGCAGGGGGCTGATCGGAGCCAGGGGTCGGAGAAGCGTGCGGTCGCTTTTTAGCAGCCTTGGCAGGAGAAGGGGAGACAACAGCTTCGGAGGGTACCGGCCCAGGAGCCTGGGCGACCTTCTCTCTTTGAGCTTTCTTAAGCAGCTCGGCCATCTCCTTCTTGCTCATCTTCGGAGCCATCGTACCTAAAAAGAAAGTAAAAATTAGTACCCATGTTCGGGCCGAGAATCATACTGGAGGATGATAACAAAACTTACTTAAGTAATCCCTCCACTGTGGTGGGTCCTTTAGAGCTCGGGTAAGGAGAGGACCACAGTGCAATGTGGGCAAACGGGCGAGGAAGTTCACTATCGTCTGGTCAGTGACCGACAACGAATTGAAGTCCCCTCTTTTATGGGGCGAGGATTGGGACTCCAATAGAAAGGAAACAAAGGCTCGTTTTGAGCAGAAAAGAAAAAGGGATCCCCCCTCCGTACCCGAATTTTGAAGAAATCAGATTTCCAGTTCTTATAGGATTAGTCGAAGAGCTCAAGAATATAGAAGCCAGGTATTTTGTTAAGCGAACACCACTTAAGCTGTTTGCCAAGCCTAAGTTGGAAGAAACTGAAGAAGAGAGCAGCAGAGGGGGTAACCCCAAAGTACTCGCACACGAGCTGGAAAGATCGGATGAAAGCCCAGCTATTGGGGTGAAGTTGCGAAGGGGTCGCATCCAACCATTGGAGGACCTCACACTCAAACCCACCGAGGGGAAACCGGAGGCCAACTCGGGTAAAGAAAGTTTTATAGAAAAAACAGAAGTCGGAAGAACTCGACTCACCCTTAATAAAACACACTCGGTCCTCGGGAGAGCAAGGAAGGCACGTTACCTCCTCGTCTCGATCCCGGTTCCGCGTAAAAGATACGCTAAACCGAAGAGCAGCCAAGCCAGTGTCCGAAAAGATATTCGAGGCCACCCTAAGCACATCTGGATGCACCCAAGCGTAAGGAGACCTATCGTCTCCCACTCGATGCTCGCCCCCTTGTGAAGTGAATACGAGGGAACAGAAGTGACGGGGAGAGAGGCTGGAACCCAGGAAACAGGGGGTACCACCTGGAGGGGCACCGGGTCGCGGCCACCGTGGCCACTGTCGGAGGGGAATTCCTTTTGGCCGGAGCCTCTAGTGTATGGTGGCGTGGAAAGATCAAAAGACGTGCTCATCGTTTCAAACGACGAGCCACCCCCAGAACTCAAAGGTATGGGGGAGGGGGGACGACGGGAAGAAGATGAAGAAGCCATTAGCGAAGATTAGTAGAGAAACTTACCAGGAAATGCGAAGGAGTAGAGTAAAAATGACCGCTCGGGACACAAATGCAGAGAAAGGGGGCAGAAGAAGCATCGCAGAGGCAATAAAACGAAGAAGAAAGGAGAAGAGAGGAGAAGGAGGTGGCTTTATAACCCCTACTAAAGGGAGACCAAAAGGCAAACCAATTCGAGTCCTCCATCTTCAAAACCAGACGCAGATCTAACGGTCCAGGCCGTATCAGGTGATCGACGGTGGGAAGAGGAACGGATGAGTAGGTGTCCCATCCGAGTCCCATCGTGTGGCAAAACGCCGAGTAAGGATACGACACGTAGGGCGTAGCGCCCTAGGCAAGTAAGCTTCCGGGATACGCCCCCGACCTCGATAACGTTCAGCTCGGATACCGACCCAAGAGCGATAGGTAGACCCTATGCCCTTTCGTGCAAAGAGTCTAGGGGGCTTGTGTTACGGACTGGTCTCCGAGCCGAGCTCCCGTCTACCCACCAAACCAAGCCAATTCTGCCCCTGTCCGACCGGCTTCGAACTTGACGAGCTACATCCGACCCGGGACATGCCAAACCCGTCCTCCGAGTATAGTCGTCCCGGGGTTAGCACCGAGCAGGTCAGGGGAGAGCCGACCGGTGACTCTCGAACCTTCTGGAAGAGGATGCGCCTGGAGACGACGCTTGGGGCCGTTGCCACTCCGAAGATTGAGGAGCACATAGCCAGTACATGATGAACCTGGCAGGTGCGAGATATTAGGAAGGGATGAGCTGACCCCTGAAGCTTGGGGGAGGAGTTACCACGCGTAGGATCCGGATCGTTGGTTATCCTCTTTATGCGAGACTCCACTATATAAAGGGGGCTTGACCCCCCAGGTTTGCATACTCTCTACACACTCTGAAACTCTAAACACATAAGCTCACCTTCTCTTCTCCAAACGCCCTATCTGACTTAGGCATCGGAGTGCCTTTTGCAGGTATCCCCCCAGCCGTACCAGAGGAGAGAGGACGCTGCTCCGAGGAGAAGGAGAGCCCTGCCATTTTGTGCATTAACAGTTAGGGTTTGACAATTTGAAAATTAAATATGATATTTTTAGCTTTTTCAAAATGTGTTCCCACCAGAAAAGATTTGGAAGACACAAAGGAGATGGTGAAGGAGAGTTTTTTAGTTATATTTCAACGTTAAAGGGATCTTTTTGGATGTGAAATGATGACATATTACAACAAAGGTTCAAAGACTAATTTGAATTTTTGTTTTTTAATGATTTTATTTTTAGCATCATATGTATTATCTCCCAACCCCTAGTGTAGCACATCGCGTGGTTATCAAGACTTGTGGAAATATTTTTTTTGTAAATTTCTTATTCTAAAACTATGAACTTCTCTCGACGGTTGAAAAAGAATAAAGCATCTAGTGATAGTGTTGTACAATGCCATTGTTCCAAAACAAATTACTATTTAAGGAAGCAAGAATTTTGCTGGAAGATGATAAATTGCCAAATCATCAATTTGTTGAGGGGTAAATTGGGATATTTTTTAATTGGCTTAAATATGTTTTTTGTCCCTTAAATTATAGCAAAGTTCGGTTTTTGTCCCCTAAAAATAAATCGTAGCTTTTTAGTCCCCATATTTGAAATGGTTTTTCCGCTCGTCCTTGTGTTAACTCTGTTTCCAGCATTGCTTATGTGTCACCTATATTAAATATGTTTTTGGTCCCTCAAATTATAGAAAAGTTCGGTTTTGGTCCCTTAAATTATATAAAAGTTCAGTTTTGGTCCCTCAAATAAGCAATGCTGGAATCAGAGTTAAGACAGAGACGAATGGAAAAACCATTTTCAAATATGAGGGACTAAAAAGCTACGATTTATTTTTTGGGGACCAAAACCGAACTTTGCTATAATTTGAGGGACCAAAAACATATTTAAGCCTTTCTAATTTCTAGCTTAATTGCACATTTTATGATAAGAACTGACAAATTTTCTCATATTTTCACAAAAACTACATCTGAGGAGGAAAATGAATTATCCTTGAGTTTAGGGTCAAAACAAGAAGAAAAATAATGATTTCAGGTTAAAATGAGGATAAGAAAGACTTGGGCACTTTTGGACGCAATTTGGCTATTGCATGGACGTGCAGGTTCAGTGTAGGAATGCATATTGATGTCTTAAGCAAATGAAGAGATTTTGGAAAAGATTGAATGGCTTGATGCTAGTCACACACACCTCAATCTCTCTCAATGTCGTTGGTGTTTGTTGGGCGATTTCAACTTCATATGTTCACCAATGGAACGAAGGGGTGGTGGGGAATCACAACGAATTACTATGGATAATGAAATGATGCAGTTTGTTGGCTTTATCGAGGAGATGAGTCCACTCTTGTGATTTACCTGGGTTCAGCTGAATGGGCAGGCTATGAGCTGCATTGATTAGATCCTAGTGTCGAAAGGTTGGTTACTTCTATGGGGTGTTGTTGCCCAATGGGCTTTGCCTAGGGATGTGTCGAATCATTGCCCCCTTGTTCTTAAGTATAACTCTTCTGACTGTGGCCTGAAGCTGTTTCGGTTTAATAATCATTGGGTCCACCATAGGGGTTTAGGGAGGTAGTTGAGAGGTGTTGGTCCTTAACCACTCTGTCAGGTTGGATGGGCTTCAGGTTGAAAGAGAAATTTAAGGTCTTGAAAGGGGTTCTTAAGGCCTAAAACTGGGAGGTCTCCGGGGATGTTGATGCTTAAATACAATTGCTTGTCGACGAGATTAAAGCTGCAGATCTTAAAGGCAAGGAAGTTGGCCTCTCCTTAGATGAGGCTCAATTGCGGAGATAGAACTTTGTTGATTTCTGGTGTCTAAGAAGAGCCTCATATTCCAAAGGTCTAAGTCTATGTGTTTGAAGGAGGGGGATGCCAACACAGGTTATTTCCATGCTTGTGTTAAGTCTAGATAGAGAATGAGGTCAATCAATGCACTTAACGTGGATGGTGGGTGGATTGAAGATGTGACTGACATTAGAATGGAGGTGAGAAACTACTTTGCTGATCACTTTTCTTCGGTAGCATGGTTGAGGCCCAAACCTAATGGGGTGTATGTTCCATAAATCTCCTAATATGATATGGACTGATTAACATCCCCGTTCTTGTTGACTGAGATTGAGGAGATGGTGGCCTCAACTGACGACAATAAAAGTCTGGGGCCGGATGGTTTTAATTTCACTTTTTTGAAAGCCTTCTGGCCTCTGATAAATGACGAAATTGGTGTCCTTTTTGAGGAGTTTCACTCGAATGCAAAGCTTTCAAAAAGCTTCTCATCCTATTTCCTGGCATTAATCCCTAAGGTTGATAGCCCACAGGTGTTAGGAGAATATAGGTCGATCTTACTCCTTGGATGTCTCTATAAGCCGGTGGCTAAAGTCCTTATGTTGAGGATGGCAAAGGTAATGGACTCAATTGTCTCACCTAACCAGTCAGCTTTCATCCGAGGGAGACGTTTAGTGGACAGAGTGGTGGTGGCTAATGAAGTTGTAGATATGGCAAAGAAGAGGAGTCGGGAGTGCCTCATTTTTAAGGTAGATTTTGAAAAGGCCTACGACTCATTTGATTGGGGGTTCTTAGATTACATGCTTGGAAGATTAGGCTTTAATGACAAATAGAGGGCGTGGATCCGAGCATGTATCTTCTCTGGGGGTCTGTCAGTCTTGGTCAATGGTTGCCTCGCTGAGGAAGTGAATATCCAGAAAGGCCTTAAGCAAGGGGACCCTCTCGCAAATTTTCTCTTTCTGCTGTTGGTCGAATGGCCTGGTAGGCTTAAGCGGCAAGCTGTTGACCAAGGAAAGTTCACAGGCTTCAAAATGGATTTCTCTAGTGGTAGGATAATCCTTCTTAACTCTATCCTCAGTAGCATCCCTATCTTTTACCTTTCTGTATTCAAAATGCCTGTGGAGGTAGGTGGTTAAATTACAAAGGAGATTTCTCTGGGGAGGGGCATCAGGTCACCGGAAAATCCTGTGGGTGAGGTGATCGACCGTTTGTAAACCAAAAGAGGCCGACAGATTAGCAGTGAAGAACCTTAGATTGATGAACCTTAGCTTGCTAGGTAAATGGCAGTGGCGACTATTGTTTGGGACAGTAGGAATCTGGAAGGAGTTTTGGTTGGAAAGTATGGGGAAGGGTCGGTGAATAATCCACACTTGGATGCCCTAAGGAACCCCTACTGGGCCTCGTCTTGGTGGAAAGATGTCTGTTCGATCGGTGTTTGTAGGGGTCTTAGCGAGGACTGATTTGTGGAGTCGGTGGGATTAAAACTAGAGAATGGGAGATTTATATCATTCTAAAACCATCAGTGGTTAGGTATAACCACTCTCACTCAGTCCTTCCTTAGGCTCTTCTCTATTTCCCTGCAGAAGTAATCCTCGGTGGCAGAAATGGGTAGTTGGGTAGATGATGTTTAGGTGTGGGACTGTTCTTGGCGGAGGCGTTTGTTCTCCTAGGAGGAGGATCTGGTTCGGGACCTGCTTCAAAGGCTCTCAATGGTTGCAGTTTCGCAGGGGGAGGATAGGTGGATATGGGAACCAAAAAATAGTGGACGGTATTCGGTCAAATCAGTCTATTCATTCCTGTCCTCGTCTCTCCAAGTGCAGGAGGGGCTATCTGAGCTAGGAACCACCGTACTGGAATGTCAGTGGAGGAGTTTTGCACCTTTGAAGGCAGTCGCTTTTGCCTAACAGTTATGGTGGATTAGAATCCCTACTAAGGTGAATCTCCTCCGACGTGGGGTCATTACAGACCCCAATGATATGGCCTGTGCTCTGCGGTAGAGCTCGAGAGTCGAGTACCCATCTTTTTTCTCACTATCTTTTCTCCACACGGGTCTGGTATGGGATATTCAACTGGTTGGGATGGGTTTTGATTATGCCTCGAGATCTGATGCACTTATTCCCCGTTTTCTGCTTTAATGGGCCATTGGGGTCTAGTAAGAAGGGGCTGGTCTTGATTTGGCCCGCAGTTCTCTAGGTTGTATGGGGGTGTAGAAATAGTGTATCTTTTTAGGAGAAGCACCTAATGTGCAGGAAGTAGTGGACCTTGTAAAGGTTACCTTGTGGAAGTGGTTCCTGGCTAGGTCGGGTAGGAGTAGTTGCTTATATTATAAATGGGAGGAGGACTCGTTGGACTGCATTTTAAGGAGGTAGGGCTAGGGGGACTCCTCTTGGTTTTCTCTGAATGGGGACTATGTGATGGATAGCTAGGCGTGATGCTGGGCATATAGCTCTTGTGGGCTTTTGCCCAAGAGGTACTTAGTTGGAGTATCCCTTAAATACTTTTAGGTGTTGTTGCATATAACATAGGTTCTTCTTTGCCTTTGCAAAGAGGAAGTCACATCCATAATATTTAACATCAAAGTGGTGGCATGTATCCCACTATATTACTATTAATGGGTCACTATTTTCTTATATTGGATCGTCAATGTCGTATCATATAATATGAAGTAAAAGACTTTGGAACTCACAAACATTGAAAAACACTCATAATGGTGCTATGTGTGAAGAGGGTGAAGTGAAGTTGATAGTGGTGGTGGAAGCAGAAGAAAGAAGGAGAATATGATTAAGGTTAGAGACATAAAGAGGAAGAAGACGAGAAGGGATGAGATGACTTGTTATTTGGATAAGAAGAGATGAGTTGGCATACCATTAGGATAAATTTGGTCAAGTGACATTATTTATGTAAAATTTTGTCAGTCACCACAACACTTAATAGAGTACCACTAATGGCGAGAACCAAAGGTACCTATTTCATATGCTAGATGGATTAAATCAGGGAAAAAAATTAGGGATTAAAACTAAAACAAGTGTATATTTTAGAGACTATAAAGCTAATTAGCCCAATTATTATAAATTATTTTTTATTGCTATTAATATACTATTTTTAAACTAGTATTTATCTTGTGTATTATATGAGTAATCTGTGGATCATAAAAAAACTAAATTAAAAAAGATTAATTCAACTGGTATAAAATTATTTTAGTGATAGTAAAAAGATTGAATTATAAAAAGTACAAAAAAACAAAACCACACAGATCGCATAATGCAAAAATCTTCTATTGTATATTATGTTCAGAGATATACTGTTTACCTTAACTGTATCTTAATAGTTTGATCTATAGTTTTTGTTGGTAAACCTCACCTCTAAATTTTAAACTATCTTCCATCTAGTTTTTCAATACCAGCAGGGGGTTATATTTAATGGTATTAGAACAGTTCGGTCCTAACCAGACTATAAGGTTGGTTGTTAGAGCATTCGTGTCTAATTGGACCCGCACACAATATTGACTATACTTAGAAGTTGGGTAGAGTGCTCAACTCACAAGTTCTATATTATTTCTACTATAGGAATCAAAGATAACAGATCTGATTATTCATAAGATATTTATATCTATATGGTATTTGTGATGCATATCTTATGAATATGAGCTAATAGGTACTTCTACAGGAACCTATGGCTCGGGAAGTCATAGTGGAAGACGTGGAAGGATAACTAAAAACAACAATAGAATTGTAGAACCCTTTAGGACTAGAGGAGAAGAGGAATCTAAAGCTACAAAAAATATGAGGGATATAACAACAGTTATGCAACATCAATCACAAGAGAATGCACAACTGATACAACATGGGAACTATTACAACATCTATTGAATTAGAGGAGAGAAAGGGGAGTAGCTGACATAGGATTAACTACTTTTATGAAGGGTAAGGTTCCACAGTTTCATGGAGAATATGATTTGGAGGGTGTGGATACAGGAAATCGAGAAAATCCTTACTACAATGTGTTGTCGAGAAGAAATGAAGGCCACATACACATCTTTTTCTGTTGGTGGGAGATGAAAAGTCTTGGTGGAAGAACAAGTTAAGGATGTTGGTTGGAGACTCAAGGGAGGATAGTTACCTTGGAGCTATTTAAGGCATGTTTTCTGGAAAAGTATTTTTCACAAACTCTATTAGGAACGAGAAGGGGGAAGAGTTTCTTAGTTTTAAGTAAGAAGAGATGCTTGTGGGAGATTACACCAAGAGGTTTCAGGCTCTACTCAAATTTTCAAGATTTTATTAGGTTTTTCCATATGAGGACTGGCTGTCCAGAAGGTTCGAAGATGGTCTAAGGCTGGAGTTGCAGAGGGCGATGATAACTTTGGGGATAATTAGTTTTTTGAAAATGCTAGAGTGATGCACCATATTAGAGAATCATGACAAGAAGAGGGGAGCGGAGATAAAACAACAAAGGAATGGATGGCCAATGATGGATAATCAAGAGTAGAAAGGGAGGGACCTAGCATGGGAAAATACCTCATGATTGTCTTGGGCAGCAGAATATGGCAACTGGAGGAGGACAATCGGATTGGGAAAAATGTTTTACATGTGGAGGAGAAAATTTCATTAGGGATTGCCCGACGAAAGATTTTGTTTGCTTCCAATGTGGTAAGTTAGGGAATATCTCGTGATTGCAAACAAGGAACAATAAAAAGGTCTAATGTCGGATAGCAAGGAACGAGAACATAATTGCAAATAACAGGACAGCAAGCAATGAGACCTTTAATGATAAGGCGTGTGTTTGTGGTGAGGCCAATTGAGTCTTCTCAACCTTAAGTAACTACGATCTGTTTGTCTGCTTTTTGATATAGTCAGTGAGTCTCCTCTCATATAGATATATTTTGGAGAGCAGGGCTCTTTGAGTCATGAGTCAGATGACTATATTGCTCTTATCACTAATTTTGCTACTTCTGCAACATTGTTATTACTTTGACGAGGATAATGTATGTATAACATAGACCATATTGATGGGGCATCTATATGTGTGTTATGTGTGTGTGTATGTGTGTATTTTGGGTTCATGTTTGAGTTTCAAATTCCTTCGTAGTTTGATAGGTGCACTAATATCGATAATGATACGATAGTTGGGAACTAGAGACTAGATATCGAATCTATTAATATATCTAAGAGGTGTTGGTAGACCATTTAGAGTGATTAAGAATGTTTTGTGGCATTTATGTCAGAAATAGTATAAGATGCTTAGGTGAAGAGACGAGGTGTAGAATTAGAGAGTTCGATGAAATTAGAGTACACAATGAAAGCATGAAAGAACCTTAGTGAAAATTTTGGTAGAGTTGTGATGTTGGTAATGTATCCGGACATTCTCATTTAGGACTCTATTTAAAAAGTCACCAAGAAATTCCTTGAGATTAGTTTAGTTGATAAGGAGAGTTCGTCTATACGGTTATTATAATTTTCTGACTTCTTGAGGATAAGTTAAGGGACTGATCACCCCAGTAGCTTGTTAGGAGTAGAAGAAATCATAACGACTGGGATAGATCAACAGTTGGTAGATTGCGAGGACAAAATTTTGCGCGAGGACAAAATTTCTTTTAAGGGGGTTAGTAATGTCTTTACTTTTTAAACCCTAAGCTAATATGATTAAGTGAGGCTTAAGTACTTAATTGCATGTTTAAAATGTGTGATTAAGGCTAGGGCTAGGTTGGAGAAGAGAATCAGAAAGAAAACCTAAATTTGAGGTGCACGCTTTAGTGTGGCCATGGTGAGTGCTCCAACATGTGAGTAGTTGTGTGGCTAGTGACTTAACAACACATGTAGGAAGGGGGCATTCTCGTCGTTGGAGAATGATTTTTCAAGTTGTAGGTCGACCAACATGCATGTAGATTTAGTTGGACATGTAGTATATGTGATGATCCTAAGTAGTGGTGATATTAGAGATGGATAACGTGGTTAGGTCGAGAGATTATTGTGATTGTTTGGTGTGCATGTTATTATGTTGTATTTTACCTAGTTTTCCTACTTGTGATGATTGTTGTGTTTCTTACCTCCTGTATTTTTTCTATATCTTTTCTATTTTGTTGCTCGAATCGCAAGTAGACGACGAACCTAAGCTCAACTTCACTGTTGGAAAGGGACTAACACAGGAAAATGTGTAATAAACTTCCCGCACTAAAGTTGCTGACTATGATATTAAGAATAAAAGAACTTAGGGAGCATTGTTGAGTATCCCTTAGCGTTTCAGTACCACGACCAATAAGTGTCTTTATGGTTGTTGTATTTTAACTTAGTCTTTTATGTTTGTTGAGTATCCCTTAGCCTTTTAGTACCACGGACAATAGATGTCTTTGTGGTTGTTGTATTTTAACTTTGTCTTTTATGTTTGCAGTTCAGAGGATGCAAATCTGCGGTATATGAATGCATGTGTTTAAGGTTTTAAATTTTCTCATAATTTGAGATAAAACGAGTTAGATTCTATGACACCAGCGATGTGTTACATGGACCACCTATGAAGGTGGTCTACTTGAGAATCTAATCTAAAACCTAATCATAAAATATTACAAACAAAACTATGTCTAAAATCATAAAGCATTACAAACATATAAATATCTAGGTTTGGAATGATTTTACTTTTCAATTTAATATTATAATTATAATTATAATTATAATTTTATGTAAATAAATAAATATGTAAGGGTGCAAGGCAGAGCGAGTATTAGGGCACTGTACTTGTATCCATCTCCATTAAATTTTGTAGATAATTACTCATATCCATACCAATACTCATTAAGCAGGTAACTCATCGTGATTAATTTTTGTAGGTACCATCAGATCAATTACTCTTTACCAACGAAATCTCAGCCATTGGATTGAGTTGCAACTCAGATCCAACAACCAAAATTTGGCTTGAAACGCTAGACGACTACAGAGGATGCGGGAGGCCCTTTATTATCTTAGTGTCTCTTTAATCATTTACATAATCTTTTTAGCCATGTCATTCCACAGTCCATTTTCGTTTACTAGAATCTCCCTGTTAAATGGGGTTGGGTCTCACTCCTAAAATTTAGCTTGTAGAAGGAGGGAGCCCAAACACATATATAAGCATTGCTCAGCCAAGAAAACCTAGCAACGTGGGACACAAATGCAATTTCAACACCCACCTTCACGCTCAACGTGGGCTCGAGTCTAATTCCCACATTGCCTGTAAAATGCAGCTTTGATACCATGGTAAATGGGCTTGGGTCTTACTCTCAAAAGCTAGCTTGTAGGAAGAAGGGATCCAACCACATATAAGCATTGCTTATCCAAGGAAAACTGACAATATGAGACACAAATGCAACTTTAAAAACATAGCTTCCTTTAAAAGAGAGTAATTTCCACCATTTAAGATGTGTTTAGGTAAACAATTTAATTAAGTGTTTATCATACAAGTGTTTATGGATAGGGTGATGTTCTCAATAATTGTTTATCATATAAATAGTTATGTACTTATGTATCAGTGTGTTTGGGTAAACAACTTAATTAAGTACTTATGTATAAACTATTTCTACAATTGAAGAAGAAATGTGATTAAATTGTTTTTATATAAGTTGTAAATTTTTCTCATAAGTTATTTTGGAGAGTTTGTTGAAATAAGTTGAAAGTAACTTATTGACATGTCATAAGCTATTTTCATAAGCTCTCCCAAATATTTTACACATGTGCTTATGTCATAAGATAAACTCAAATTAGTTGTAAATAAGCTATTTTAAACACACGATTAGTTCTCACCATTTTGTGATAAGAATGTTAACTTTCCACAATTTTTATTTACTTTTCTCTTCAGAGGCACACCTATCACAAAATCCTTTTTTTTTTGAAATATCAATAATTAGACTAGTTAATAAAAAAGTACATTATCGTGAATTCTAAATATTCTATTACATTTAATGTTGGTCAAAAAATTGAAGTACAAAAAAATAAAAATTTTGATATAATTGAATAAATAATTGAAAATATTAATATAATCTAATTTTTTAAGCGTGTGTGAGTGAAAGAGATGTAAAAAAGGAAAAATATGATGGAAACTTTTTTTTTTTTGACAGAAAATATGATGGAAACTTAAATCTTGTTTAAAAAAAATTAACATACAAAACTTAGAAAAATAAAAACTTAATTTAATATTTTGTCAAAATAAAACCTTAATTTAATACACAGATTCTAAGCACTAAAGCAGGACAATCAAAGCACGGCTCATCTGAAAGACTGAAACCCATCTCAATTAAAACGATGAACCCCATCTCAATTAAAACGATGAAAAGGATTTCCCCAACTTTCTCTTCTACCGTAATTTATCGGGAAAGTATTGGCCTCAAGCATAAAAACCACGTTAGGAAAAAGTAAATATATCATATGACATGGAAATTTTTTGAATAGGAGGATAGTAGCCGGTAAGCCAGTGCCACCAACCACCAATCCTCAGAGTCACAGATCTATTGTATTTGTATCTATAAATAACCAGAATACATCTCCTACCATTGCGCGCTTTGCCCTCTGCTTCAATCTCTCTCTCTCTCTCTCTCTCTCTCAACCTGCATCCCAAAAGGTACGTCACTTCCTCCTTCCCTCGCTCGCTCACTTTCGTTCATTCACTCATTCCATGCCAATTATCGTTAATGTTATGTTTATTTACAGTTAAAACATGTTCATATATCTGATCTAGAATCTTCAACTCTCGAAAATTTGCTTTAACCGTTTTTCCGCTGAGATCTGTAGCCATAAGATTACCTTTTCAAGCACTTGTTCATGAAATTGCGTAGTTAATTTTTGGATCTAGCTGATCTATTCATTGCTTTTGTTGGTTGCTGGTCTCAGAATAAATTAAAAAAATAATGAAGGTGATAGAGAAAATTAGAGCAGCTGCGGCCGATCCAAACAGGGTGGTGTTTTCTTTTGAGTTCTTCCCACCGAAGACTGAAGATGGTGTGGATAATTTATTTGAGAGGATGGACCGTATGGTGGCTCATAATCCTTCATTCTGTGACATTACTTGGGGTGCTGGAGGAACCACTGCTGATCTGACGTTGGAAATCGCCAACAAGATGCAGAACATTATTTGTGTTGAAACCATGATGCACCTCACCTGCACCAACATGCCTGTGGACAAGATTGATCATGCTCTCCAGACTATCAAGTCCAATGGCATCCAGAATGTGCTCGCTCTTCGAGGTGATCCCCCTCACGGTCAGGAAAAATTCGTCCAGACCGAAGGTGGATTTGCCTGTGCCCGTGACCTGGTATGTTGTTTCTAATTCTAGAGCAATTCTTGCGAGAGCACTAGTGTCTGTAGGCATTACCAATTTTAATTTTAAGATAATATTAGCACTGGTTTGATGTCTTTTACTCTTTTTTATTATTGTTTTCGTGTATGTTTAGAAACATGGCGTGGAGATATGAAAAGTGATAACGTGATTTTAGTATGTTTGGATACAGAATTGATTTTGCCTTCAAACTTTGATTTGACTAGAAGTAATCAAAAGTAGCTTTTGCGTTAGGTTGAAAATTTGCACTAAGTTTTACACCAAACATGCTTTTAGAATAACGAACATTAAAATATAAATGACTTCACTTCAAACTCAATTTTGACCAAATCAATTTTATAAAATCAAGTTCATTTAAATCAAGGTTTGTGAAACGCTCGCCCAAACATGTACTTAATGTGTCTTGAAATTTGGATGATTGTGCCTATAGGTGCTGTGCTAAGAATTATTCCTAGTTCTAACACTTTTTTCTCCTGCAGTTTTCAGTTTTTTGAATAATTTGTCTATAGAATAAGTTGCTATCATGACAATTCTATTTTTTTTTTTTTTGACAAGGGTGGATGGCATCATTATATGATATCAGGCCTTAACTCATGCTCTATTTTACCTCTCAACATGTTTATAATTCTTGGACTCCATTTATTTAGTGGAGAATAGCATGAGTTTGGTAAATATATTTTTGTTCAAGCTATTTTCTGAGAAAATATTTTCATGAACCCCTTCATCAGGAAAAGCTCTTCAGCTGTAAACAGACATACTTTCTTTATAACTTTTCAGTGTTTGATTCATCATGCCAGACGACTTCTGAAAAAGATATGCTAATTTTTCTCTCACTGAGGAGATATTTAATGCATTGGGGGATATTTTCAAATTATTACTGCTCCAAACATAGAAAAATATTCACAAACCTGAAAATGCAAAGAAATACACCTTCTATGAACCAGACTTTCAAATATGTAGACAGCATCTTCCAATAAGTTATGGAACATTGTGTTGCATTCTTACTGATGATAAAACCTAAAGGTTATTTTCATAAAATTTGACACACTTGTCTGCTATTGGTCTTGATTTTGTGGATGCTGATGTTTTTACAGGTGGAACATATCAGAAGCAAATATGGTGACTATTTTGGCATTACAATTGCTGGTTATCCAGGTTTCTTTCTTATGTTATCATTTTTTTCAACTTTCTTATCACTTTCTATCATGTGCTTTTCTGCTCCTCTTCCGACCATCATTTTCTTTTATAATCTATTGTTTTTCTCTTCAGAGGCACATCCGGATGTTATAGGAAGTGATGGGTTGGCTTCACCGGAAGGTTATCAAAATGATCTTGCTTACCTGAAGAGCAAGGTCTTGTCACTAAATTAGAATCCACCCATATTATTCCTTAAAAGTTTTATTCATTATCAGTTCTAGAATACAATTTTAGGGAATTCTTTTAATCTGTGACTAGCATGCTTAACCATGTAGGAAAAGAAAAAGATAAATGACAAAATTTGCATTTTTTATTAATAAAAGTTGCCATCTTCTTCCCTTTTAAAAAGAAAATGAAAGTGCCAAACTAAAGAGGCAGGGGTGGGCTGGACCCAAGGGGGCTGATGCAGGGAATTTTTGTTCATCTTTCTGTCTTGTTTATGGCCTCCTATTCTGAGCTTATGTTCCTTTTATAGGTTGATGCTGGAGCAGATTTGATTGTCACCCAGTTATTTTATGATACTGATATATTCCTCAAATTTGTGAACGACTGTCGCCAAATTGGAATAACTTGTCCTATTGTGCCTGGAATTATGCCCATTAATAATTACAAGGGCTTTATTCGCATGACTGGTTTTTGTAAAACAAAGGTAAGCAAGTAATGTTATATAGATCTTCCAGCATTAAATATTCTGAATTTTTTATAATCCAAGGACCTTGAGGTGCCTCTAAGAAGGCATAAAAAGGTAGTTGGTTGTTAAATGTTGATATCCGTCTACATGTAAACTGGAAGACAAAAATCAGTTGTTCACTTTGGAACTTGAAAATATTAATAAAAATAAAACTTCAGGAAGTGTATAAAAATTACGCTACCAGAGTATTAACCCACCATGAACCTTATGCATACCAGTCACACTTAAAACTATCAGAACCTTTATTTATTTTTTTTAAAAATTGTTGCATGTGTTACACGCAGCTTGATTGCTAGGAATCAGTTTTCTGAGATGCATCTTATATTTTAGTTGTATGGATAGGTTCTTTTCTGGTTTAAATTCCTTTTATTCAGTGCTTTGCGTTCATGTTCAGAAGATTTAAATTTACAATTTTGGTAGTATTTATCTGTTACAATTGTTATTAGATGCCAAATAACTTCCTTATTTGAGTATCTTACCAAATGTAGTTTCACTTTAGTGTATGGGAAAACTATTGTTGTTTATTAGTAGGGAAAATAATCTGTCATTTCTCAAGTTGAGAGAAAAGAATCTGTAGGGAAAAGAACATATGAATTGAAGCCTCCTTTCTTGAAAATTTTTGCTGTTTACTGAGTCAAGAGCCCCTGACCCTCGTGTCATCTCTGTTTCTGTAGCTAATCTCATCACCAAGCTGCTACCACTGTCAGCACTGAAACATCTGATATGTCAATTAGGCACTGCTGAGTATTTTCTTAATAAAAAATATGTAAGTTACATTGTTACAATATAACTAATAGAAAATCCGCCTGGCCTCAAGTATATGGTGCAATTCATCTAGTGCCATGTAGCACAATTCATTGGTATTAAGTAGGTTCACTGAATGAGTTGTGTAAAATCTCAAAATGAGTTTCGACTTATATTGACTTTTCATTTTTTTAGTTGTGTTTCTGTATTACCAACAGTGTTGTTAGATTTTTGCCATGGCAGATTCTGTGCCAGCCTCCATAGGCTGCAACGCCTATAATATCCGCCATGTTTCCACCATAGGCCGCAAGCCATATTTATATGTTGTATTTTTGGCTGGCTACCATAATCTATCATCCGCCATTGATAACACTGATTAGCAACATGCCATATCCTTTGATTCTGTATTTTTTCTATTCCTTTAATGAACTCTTTCTTTTTAAAGCAAAGGTTCTGGTTCTTATCTATCGATCCTATTAAGACCTATTTCCCCCCTTCCTCTTGTTCTATATTCAAAACCTCAAGCTTAGACCATTGTCTACTGTCATGATGATTAATTGCATTTATTTGTTTTAAATTTCAGTATGTGTATGCTTATATGCTCTTGTGCTGCTAATGGTGATGGTTATCGATTGTAAAATAAACACACTGTCATTTTCTGATCTTTTACATGTTATGTCATTTTTGGAAGAAGTTTCTGCTTTTCTTTTCCAGTTGATGGAATAATCTGCTACCAGGTGGACCGTCAGATGCTAGATAAGAACAATTAAGAAATCATAAATCATAAAATTGCTACACTTGAAAATATTATATCTTGTAAATGTTGGTACTTTTCAAAACTAAAGACCATTTCCAGTCAATACTTGAAACAAGACACAAATTTGTCAATGAAAGTTTTCACACCACACGTGTTTGTTACATGTTTACTTTTTACCGATTTGTTTTGTTAGTCAAGTATCATGGGTTGTAATATATTGTTTCATTTTTAATGAATCTAGATACCTGCTGACATAATGGCTGCTTTAGAGCCTATCAAGGACAATGAAGAAGCTGTCAAGGCTTATGGAATTCACCTGGGAACTGAAATGTGCAAAAAGATTATGGCTCATGGAATTAAGACATTGCATCTTTATACGCTAAATATGGAGAAATCGGCATTGGCGATACTAATGGTTGACTCTTATTTCATGCAATATTCTAGCTTGTGATATGTATATTAATATGTTATCATGAACCAACTACTCCAAAAGATTAAGCTGTTGGGTGAAAACACATGACTGGTTTTATATCTAAAGTGCCCCCTTCACGCATGAGCCCTTTGGGCTTGAAGTGTGGTAATGCACGTGTCCACATACCTTATGCAGGAAGGCAAATTTTTTTTTATTGGAAGAATGGATTCAGCAAAGATCGAACTCTGTACCACTTAGTTATAGGGTCTCTAATATAATGTTATATCCCAAAAGCTTGAGCTGTTGGGTGTGAAAGCATATGAATAACCGTATATAACATCTTTTTAATGTTATTTTGGCAGGGCTTTACTTAATAGAAAGTTGATGTTAATTTTATTGCTTGCAGAACCTTGGCTTAATTGAAGAGTCCAAAATTTCTAGATCCTTACCCTGGAGACGCCCTACAAATGTTTTCCGTGTTAAAGAAGATGTCCGTCCAATCTTTTGGTATATTATCCTTGCAATTTCTGTCTTGTTCCAAAGTATAAGAGGGGGGTGTTTGTGTTGATTTGAAGCATTTGTCACTTTTTTTATCCAACTAATAGGGCAAATCGTCCAAAAAGCTACATATCAAGGACCATAGGATGGGATCAATACCCACATGGGCGTTGGGGTGATTCTGGCAACCCATCATATGGCGCACTAGCTGATTATCAGGTACAGATGATGTGATTTCAATTTGTAGATGTTACACTTTTATTTTCTTTCTCTGATGATATAAAATTCTTTACACTGTTAGCAGATCAAAACCAAACATTTACATAGTAAAACATACAGCTATAATAATTGTCAAGAGTATTAATAAGTACTTATGTGTATAAGTATTGGCAAAATAAAAAGGCTAAATTATACTTCCAGTGCCTTATGTTTATTTTAGGTTTCAGTTTGGTCCCTTATGTATTATTTGTTCCGAATTGGTCCCTTATGTCTAAAGATTACACCAATGTGGTCTCTCTGTTTCAAAGTGGTCTCTTATGTTACAAAAATTATACCAGTGTGGTCCATTTTTTTGCAAAATAGTATAATTTTTGTAACATAAGAGACTATTTCGGAACAAAAAAAAAAGGGATCACAATTAATACATGAGGGACCAATTCAAAACTTTTAATACATAAGGGACCAAATTGAAACCTAAAAGAAACACAAGGGATCAAAAATATAATTTAGCCAAATAAAAACTCGAGTGATGTTAGTCATTTGGATCATCTGGATGCAGTATACTTTCATTGATTTGAGATATATTTGTTTTAATTAATTTTGTTGTACAAAGGTGCAACTCATTATGATTGCAATATAGCCGGAGCCATCTGCTGATAAGATGTAGCAATTAGCAACTAAAACTACTTGCATTGAAGCCTTAAGAAATTGGTGTCTTGTAATTCTGTTGCTGCAATAACTAAACATTTCTTTCTTGCAGTTCATGCGGCCACGTTCACGGGACAAGAAGCTTATTGAAGAATGGGCAGTTCCCGTGAGAAGCATTGAAGATATTTATGAGGTACAGTTACTGTACTTGGAATGGCGATATATTTCATTCTTGCCAACACTTCAAGATCAACTAAATTTCTGTTGATTGTTACATATCAGAGATTCAGAATGTTTTGCCTGGGAAAGTTGAGAAGCAATCCTTGGTCAGAACTTGATGGTCTTCAGCCAGAGACAAAGATCATAAATGAGCAGCTGGAGAAGATTAACTTGAAGGGCTTCCTCACCATCAATAGCCAGCCAGCAGTCAATGGGGAAAAGTCAGATTCTCCTACTGTAGGTGGGTGTAAAAGATGTTGCTTTTTATCCATGCATGATTTTTCTGAATGTTGGATTAAAGCATTCTAATTTGTGCTAACTATATATGACTAATTTTCTCATACAAGTTGGATATTTCAATATTTCTGAAGTTTATGGAATGAGTTAGAAGCACAAGGTGCTAGGTAGTCATAACAGGATGGAACCATAAACAGCCAGAGTTCCTTGTGTCGTGAACAATGGTTATGGTCAAATGTATGCCATGATATTGGAAGCTTTCCTCCATTAATGCATTTCTCATGAACGTTAATAATGGAAAAATATCACGGCATGAATTCCTTCCCTAAAGTCTAGACTTGTATAAATTTTTCTATTCTATCAATAAAAGTATTACTTTTAACTAGTTCTAGAGAGGTAATTATTGGGTAGATTCCTCTTTGGTCTTCCAGTAGGGACCTTTGGTTATTTTCACCGTTGATAGGGCATGTTAGCCCATAGCACTGGCTGTCTGATTACTCACCTTTGATTACCTGAATATGAATGTAAGAGACTCGATCAAATAAGGACTTTTATGGAAGCAAATATAAATTCAAAACATGGAATCCAGCACTTTAATTGTTATGAAAATCATTTATCCCAGTCTAACCTTCCAGTATTCTGGTATGCTAAATTAGATGGTATATGCTAATGAATAACCACCAGTAGGGAGCTGCAATTTGGTATACAACCTTAAGTGGGCAATTTGTAATTTCTCATTATAGTTGTTTCTTTTATTTCTTTTTCCTCTTTTTTTGTTGGGAGAAATTACACTACATTAAATGTGATGCATGCCCTTTTGAACCTGTACATACCACTGATGTGATGTCTTGCAGGTCAATTAATTTGTTTATTGCCTACACTAGTTTTACACTGATTTGAATGAGATAATTCCTAAAGGATTTGGCTTCTCTAAAGGGAGACTTCACTTTTAAATTGTTGAATTTCTGATAGCCAGATTGTTCTGCACGTTATGATGATGGGAAGGGTTTTCTTTCAGTTTTAGGATCAAGAGTCTTAAGCGAGATGTGGTTATCCCACTTTATATTTGCTTTCAGTTTCATGTAAAATGAAAAGTACAACAACATAGGGACACCTTACCTATAGTACATTGAGATTTCCTAATGAGAATGTCCAGTAAAATTATAACTGAGGGTATTGATGTCATCCATATTATTGGTAACATGAGATACACTAACTTCTTTGTTTTGACTCTAGGCTGGGGTGGACCTGGTGGGTATGTTTATCAGAAGGCATATGTAGAGTTCTTCTGCTCTAGGGAAAAGCTGGAAGCAGTTATTGATAAATGCAAGGATCGACCATCCCTAACTTATATTGCTGTGAATAAAGAAGGGATTTGGAAATCTAATGTGGGCCAAGCCGATGTGAATGCTGTGACATGGGGGGTCTTCCCAGCTAAGGAGATAATACAACCAACCATTGTGGATCCTGTCAGCTTCAACGTATGGAAGGACGAGGCATTTGAAATTTGGTCTAGAGGATGGGCGAACTTATACCCTAAGGGTGATGCATCCAGGAAATTGGTTGAAGAGGTTGGTTTTTAAATCCACGAACCCTTTGGCCTCGTTTACTTTCGTTGTTTCCTGTTTTCATTTCTAAAATAAATAATGATGGTAAAAACATTCTTGTTCTGAAAATGCTACCTCCATTGTTCATCTGTGGTTGCATATATTTCTTCTCAAGGTCTGTAGTTTTAACAAGGGAACAAAAGGAGGAAAGATGAATTGCTACTACATGTATCAACAGATGAACACTAGGACATTTTGTAAAACCAAAAATGAAAATTGAAAACATTTTCAAGAAGTAAACAGGGCCTTATAAGCTTGCACACAACCTTAGAAATACTACATATATTTCATGTCTGAGCTGTACATTTGTTTTTGGCTGTAGATGCTAGAGCTTTTGTAATTCTTTCTGATTGTGTTACAGGTGGGTAGCAGCTACTTCTTGGTCAGCTTGGTCGACAATGATTACATCAATGGTGATCTTTTTGGAGTGTTTGCAGATTTCTGAGACGAGCTTCTTTATATTTTATTTCTTTAACTATGCCAGTTCTGTTGCTCGTGAGGTTTTTTCCTTTCTTTTCTTTTTCCTTGATGTGATTATTCACATTCAATAGATGGTTCTATGTTGGAGTAGCAAATTAATTGTCTGGAATATATTGCAAACTTATTAATTTTTATCATTCTTCAGAGTCGCATGAGTAATCTGTCGTTTCATAAAATCACCTGCATGTTGACTTGAAGACAAGTATTAGGAAGAAACCAATCAAACTCACAGAAAACCGATTGCATAACAAAACAAAAAAAAAAGATCAAGGGAGAAGAAGATAACACAAAAGGAATTAACGTGGTTCACTAACAGTGTGTTAGCTACATTCACGGGCAGAGGAAGAACTGGAAATCACTATGAACCTTTAGTCTTACAAGATGTTGCCAAGCAACTTTTATCTCTCTCTCTCTCTCTTACACACACACACAGAAAATGCAGATGCGGTTTGCACTCAGAATGTAATTTTGATTACAAAGCCTAACACAAGCTCCACTTATATAAGTGTTACTTGTACAGAGAATGAGAGAGATAACTAATTCTATTATTTACAACAAACAACATAACATAATCTATAACTAACTTAACAGTCAAAGCTAAACAAATATAGGTGTTGTATCAGGTGCTGTGGCACCAAGAGGCAAAGCAGCACCATCCCAAAACAACAAGGACTTAGGCCATAAGCTACAAATCTCCAACTTGGACTAATCCTTTAAAGATAGGTCGATTCAGTTCTTCCCTTCTACTGCCATTTCACTACTGTTATTTCTAAGTGGACACATTAAGCAAGTCTAAGCAATGCATAAACTTGTTTTTCGGGACAGGCTTGGTAAACATGTTAACAGGGTTGTCTTTAGTATCAATTTTCTGCACCTTTACCCGATTCTCAGTTCTGATAAAATGATACCTCACATCTATATGTTTAGTCCTTTCATGGTGGACTTGATCTTTGGCTAAACATATAGCACTAATGCTATCACAATAGATGACAGCTTTGTCTTGAGGAAAACCAAGGTCTGTTGTGAGACCTTTGAGCCAGATTCCCTCCTTTGTTGCCTCAGTTAAAGCCATGTACTCTGCCTCAGTTGTTGACAAAGCTACTGTAGGTTGAAGTGTGGCTTTCCAACTGACTAGACATCCCCCAATAGTGAAGGCATACCCGGATAGAGACCTTCTAGCATCAAGGTCTGCAGCATAATCAAAATCAGTAAAACCAGCAAGTGAATAAGACATATCACTTCCATAAATGAGGCCAACATCAATGGTGCCTTTGAGGTATCTAAAAACCCTCTTCACAGCCTGCTAATAATCATTCCCTGGCCTTGCCATACACCTGCTGACAACACTCACAGCTTGAGCCAAATCTGGCCTAGAACAAACCATTACATACATGAGGCTCCCCACAGCACTAGTATAAGGAACCTTGGCCATGTATTCCTTCTCAGATTCAGTTTGCAAAGCAGAGACTTCAGATATTCTGATGCTGGAAACCAGTGGTGTGCTTACTGGTTTGGCAGTATTCATGCCAAATCTGTTTAAGATTTTCTGAATATAACTTATTTGGCATAGGAACAATTTCCTCTTGCTTCTGTCCCTACAGATTTCCATCCCTAAGATCTTCTTGGTAGCCCATCTTTCATATCAAACTCAGAACTTAAAGTGAATTTCAAATTCTGAATTTCTTTCATACTTAGAGGTGCTATCAACATGTCTTTACATAGAGAAGTAGATAAATGTAGATATCATGCTCCACTTTACTCATGTAAACAAATGAGTCATATAAGCTCCTCTTAAAGCCATGTTTGATCATGAATTGATCAAATCTCTTGTACCACTGTCTAGGAGACTGTTTTAACCTATAGAGAGATCTCTTCAACTTGCACACCGCTTCCTTCTTGTCTTGGTCTTCAAAACCTTCTGGTTGTTTCATGAATATCTCCTCTTCCAATTCACCATGGAGAAAGGCATTCTTCACATCAAGTTTCTCAAGTTCCATGTCAAGATTTGTCACAAGAGCAAGAAGGACCCGAATAGAGGTGTGTCTAACTACTGAAGAGAAGATCTCATTGTAGTCCACACCCTCCTTTTGGCTAAAACCCTTAGCCACTAGCCGTGCCTTGAATTTGATGCCATCCTTCACAGAAATCCCAGGTTTCTTCTTATATATTCACTTGCAACCAACCACTTTCTTTCCCTTAGGTAGAGTAACCAGCTGCCAAGTCCCATTCTTCTGCAATGATTCCATTTTTTCATTCATTGCAGTGATCCAATTGCTTGCATCTGGACAGGAAATAGCTTCAAAATAACTGGATGGTTCAGCAGAATCAATACCTTCAGCAGCTTGAAGAGCATAGGATTTCATATCCTCAAAGCCATATCTAACGGGAGGATTGATAGTTCTCTGAGATCTCTTGGTTTCAGGTTAAGATCGACTTAAAGGAATGGATTCAATTTCAGTTTATGTATTCTTGTCTTGAGCAGTAGCAGGTGATTCAGTTTCAGTTGGTGCTATCACAACACCTGGTGCTGGAGCACCTGTCACAACACCTGGTTCAGTGGAGACAGAATTAGTGTGCAGTAGAGAGGCTTCATCAAAAGTGACATCTCTACTCGGAATGACTTTCTTTTCATGTGGTGACCAAATTCTGAATCCTTTCACACCATCACCATAACCTACAAAGACACCTTTCCTAGCTCTAGGCTCTAACTTGCCCTCATTCACATGGTAGTATGCAGGGCAGCCAAAGACCTTGAGCTTGGAGTAATCAGTAGGTTTAGATTTCCAAACCTCAAAGGGTGTTTTGTAGTCAAGAGCAGAATTAGGTGATCTATTGATGAGGTAGTAAGATGTGCTCACAGCTTCAGTCTAAAAAGACTTGCCAATTGCAGCATTGGACATCATGCACCTAGCCTTATCTAGCAAGGATCTATTCATCCTTTCAACTATGTCATTCTGCTGAGGAGTGTTCCTAACCGTGTATTGCCTAGCAATCCCTTCATCAAAGCAGAATTGTTTGAATTCTTCTGAGTAAAACTCCAAACCATTATCTGTTCAGAGCCTCTTAAATTTCCTTCCAACCTGATTTTCAATCAAATTCTTCCATTGTTTGAATTGATTGAATGCTTCAGATTTGTGCTTCATCATGAAAACCCATTTCATTCTTGAGTAATCATCTATAATGGACAGGAAATACCTTGCTCCACCCAAAGATGGGACCTTAGAAGGCCCCCAACAATCAGAATAGATGCAATCAAGAGTGGCTTTGGTGGTGTGTTCTGCCCTAGCGAATTTCAGTCTGTGTTGCTTGCTATACACACAATGTTCACAGAATTTTAGAGATTCAAGCTTCTGTCCTCCAATCAGCCCCTACTTGTTCAGAATCTTCATTCCCTTTTCACCCATGTGACCCAACCTCATGTGCCAAAGACTATTCTGGTTTGCAGACTTATCCTCTGAAGTGCACATTACTGAAGCAATGCCTATGACAGTGGAGCCTTGTAGTATATACAGGTTCTTGTGTTTAGTTCCTTGCATAACTACAAGCTTATCATTCTTCTTGATCTTCATAACTCCACCTTCAACAGAACAAGTATAACCTTTTGAGTCAAAAGCACCTACAGAGATGAGGTTTCTTTTGAGTTGAGGGACATGCCTTACATTGGTCAAGACTCTAACCACACCATCATGCATTTTGATGTGGATACAGCCTGTACCAACAGTTTTGCAAGACTCATTATTTCCCATGAGAACATTACCAACAACCCTTTCTTCATATGTCACAAACCAGTTCCTGTTGGGACTCATATGATGAGGACAACCCGAGTCCAAGACCCACTGATCAGGATCTTGATGTATATCTGCCACTGTTAGAGCACAGTCAGAATCTGAAGAACAATCACCCTAAACCGTGGCTGCTACTGACTCCTTTTTTTCTTTTTGGGACAATCTTTCTTCCAATGACCCGGTTCCTTGCAGTAATTGCATATGTCCTTTGGATTAACACTGATGTTTGCCTTCTTCTTCCCTTTACCCTTGCCCTTAGCCTTGTTTGCAGGCTTGGGAGGGCTTGAAACAATTAAACCAGATGCAGGTGTTTCATCAAGGGGAGCAGCAACCTTAATTCTCATTTCTCTAGAGAATAGGCTAGCCTTGGCTTCTTCCAAAGTGATACTTTCTTTACTAACAGTAATGGAATTAACAAAATTCTCGTATGATGGAGGCAAAAAAATTAATAAGATCATGGCAATGTCTTCATAATCCACAATAACATCATTATCACGCAATTCAAGCATAATAGAATTCAGATCATCAAGATGTGATTTAAGTTTGGTACTTTCTTTCATTTGAAGACCATACAACCTCTTCTTGAACATCGGCTTGTGGCTTAGAGACTTGGTCATGTACAGTTTTTCTAATTTCAGCCAGAGAGCAACAACAGTATCTTCTTGAGAGACTTCATACAAAACATCATCGGCCAAGGAGAGAAGAATGAGAGAATGTGTCTTCTCTTCTTATGGATCAGCCAAATCCTTGATACCCTTTCCCTTAGAGCCCGATAATGGAGCCCATGCTCCTTGTTCCTTGAATAATGCTCGCATCTTGATCCGCCATAGATTGAAACTGTTTCTTCCCGTGAACTTCTCTATCTTGGTCGAATTGGTCATCTTTCTTGAATAGAATGCAGAACAGGATTGCAGTAAAACATAGATTGGAGAATTTCACAGATTTACTGCAATGCAGAATCAAGAAAGAAAAGGGATCCAAGCTATGAGAGCAGAAGTGATCAATGACAATCCACAAAGCGAGACAGAACTGAGGTGATCAGAACCTAAGCTCTATGATACCAGTTTGTTAGGAAGAAACCAATCAAAATCACAGAAAACCAATTGCATAACAAAACAAAAAAAAAGATCAAGGGAGAAGAAGATAACACAAAAGGAATTAACGTGGTTCACTAACAGCGCGTTAGCTACATCCACGAGCAGAGGAAGAACTGGAAATCACTATGAACCTTTAGTGTTACAAGATGTTGCCAAGCAATTTTTATCTCTCTCTCTCTCACAGAAAATGCAGATTCGGTTTGCACTCAAAGAATGTAATTCTGATTACAAAGCCTAACACAAGCTTCACTTATATATGTGTTACTTGTACAGAGAATGAAAGAGATAACTAATTCTATCATTTACAACAAACAACATAACAGAATCTATAACTAACTTAACAGTCAAGGCTAAACAAACATAAGTGTTGTATCAGGTGCCGTGGCACAAAGAGGCAAAGCAGCACCATCCCAAAATAGCAAGGACTTAGGCCATAAGCTAAAAACAAGTCGCTCATTCCTTTGAATTTGATGGTTGTATGAGACTGAATTTTATTTATACATAAAAAATATACGAGTGAAAGGAGAAATAATTGAAGTATCGTGTCTTGTGTTTTGCTAAGATCAAGGCCTAACCTTAAAGCTAGCAGGGTTTCTTTCTCTATTTCCCCATCCCTTCTAATAAGAATCTCATATTTTCAAGAGAAATATCAAAATATTACCATTATTAATTATTTGATCGTGCCACTTTGCCAACTGTCACCAACTTCGTTTATTAGAAATTTTGATAATTCGATATCAAAATTTTGGAATAGAAATAGGATTTGCCTAACATGGATCACAAGAGTAATAAATCATCAATTTTGTCTCTAAAGTATCACTCTCTCTATCTTATAATTAGTTTCTAAAGTATATAAAACTATTAAATATTAACATATAGACTATTGTAGACCAACATTTTAATAGAAAAAAAATTTCATTAGTATATATGTTTTAATATAAAATTTATTATATTATGCATAGCACAAGCATTCATGCTATAGATATCTATAGATATCTTGTTGCCAATATTTAATATAATATTATTGTTTATTATTTCTTTTATATTATTAATATTTTAATTTTAATTCTTATTTTTAATTTAAAATTATTACTTGAGATTGGTTTTTCCAATTAATATAGTAAATTTCAACTATTAAGAAATATTAGTGAATATTCATATATGATGTAGATAGAAACAATACAAGAAAAGAAAAACTACACATAAAAATATAATGAAATCATATTTAATTTTATTTATTTACTCTTTTGATACAAAAATCATATTTAATTTTAAACTAGTGTGTTCAATGCACGGATATATATCGTCTTTTTAGCAAAATAACCAAATATTCAAAATATATTAAGATATACTCCCTCTGCCCCTTAATATAAGGCCCTCTTGTAAAAAAAATTATTCCCATAATATAAGAACCTTTGCACATATCAAGGTTCATTAATTTTTTTTTGTTTACAAAATTACCCCTCAATTAATGGAGAAAATTAAAAGACACACAATTCATTTATCTCTCCTAATCATTAATTGTAAGGGTAATTTGGACAAAATACTACACAATTTGTACAAATTTAATACTGATAACTACTTTTTTGAGGGACGTGAAATTTACAAGGGCCCTATATTAAGGGACGGAGGGAGTATAAGTTAAATAAATTATTAAGGATTGTAATCATAATAATAAATGTCATTGATGTTAAAAAAATGGGTTGTTATAGTATTTTTTTTAAATTATTTCTGTTTTTGCAAAAAACTCATTAATGTTGTAATTAATTCAAAATGGATGGTGGGAGTCTACCATTGGTTGTTGTCTTGCTGACATGGTAGTCCATGTCAGGTTTATTTGGAGGGAAACAATTTTGTAAAGACATTTGGTGCTGATTCATTTGTAACTTTTCCTGTGATGAAGCCATTTGTGAATTTCCTTTTTGGGATTATTGTATATCATATAGATTGCTTGATAGCAATGTAATGTTGTAATGTCCCGTGTGTCGCATAAGTCATCACACTAGTGAATAGGAAAAAGATGCATTAAATTGAGAAAGTTGGGATATGTAAAAAAGTGAATTTAAAATTACACTTGCACACTTTTAAATTAATTGCTTTTAAAAAGAATAAAGTTGTTTTTTGTTCAAAATGAAAAGGTATGGTTTACTAAAATACGGGTGTATTGTAGCAATTCCTATTAGGATTAATTACCCCAGTCAATTCTGTTTTACTTCAGTTAATTCTGTTTTGACTAGTTGATTAGTTAGAGTTTGTTATTAGCTAGTTATCTTTGTTTAGTTGGTTATTATTCTGTTTCTAGGAGATAAGATAGTTATTAGTCTCTTTGTAATCTTCTTTATTTGTTCTCCTTTTTGATCCTATATATAGGGATCTATTCACTGTACATTTTATTAATTCAATAAGAATTACAATAAGGTTATTTAGTATATGCATTTACTCTGATAATGTGGTATCAGATTAATCTTTCAAACAGCTTCCGCGATATTTTTTTTTTCTCCTTAAACAGCTTCGCCCTCTTTTATTCTTTCTGGGTTTAATCCCAATCACGAAACCCATCTTCAAACCTAATCTTGCTTTCATTCTCATCGTATTTCATGGCTGATTCTGGCGATTCTTCCTCTCACACCAACGAGACCTCACCACGAACCTCACCACAAAACCCACCACATAACCCACCGCAAAACCCTAATCTGGATCCAAAAAATCCCCTCAGCCCCTATTACATCCATCCCTGCGCGGTTTTAGTTTCCCCATCTCTCAATGGCGAGAACTATCATTCTTGGAGTAGAGCCATGAAACGTGCTCTACTGACCAAGAACAAATACAAGTTTGTTGATGGATCCCTCCTTCAACCTTCATGTTCTGATCCTCTTTTCGATCCCTGGGAGCGTTGCAATAACATGGTGATATCTTGGATTACTCGCTCACTCTCTGCTCAAATTCAACAGAGCACCGTCTATATTGACACGGCTCAAGCTTTCTGGATCGATCTGCAAGACAGGTACTCTAAAGGGAATCACTTTCGGGTTTCAGACATTCTGCAAGAAATCCATTCAATACGTCAAGGTGATAGATCTGTTTCCTCATTCTTTACCGATTTGAAAACATTATGGGATGAACTTGCTTCTTTGCATCCAATTCCTTCTTGTTCTTGCGCATCTCCCTGTTCTTGCAATCTGACCGGTACTATGAACAAATTTAGAGATACAGAATATGTTATCTGTTTCCTTAAAGGGCTGAATGACAGCTACAATCCTGTTAAAACTCAGATTTTGCTCCTTGATCCTTTGCCCACCATCAATAAAACCTTCTCTTTGGTTATGCAACGAGAAAGAAACTCAAACACCACCCC
Source organism: Calophaca sinica (assembly GCA_037113605.1). Classification (NCBI taxonomy): domain Eukaryota; kingdom Viridiplantae; phylum Streptophyta; class Magnoliopsida; order Fabales; family Fabaceae; genus Calophaca; species Calophaca sinica. The sequence continues at coordinate 71,516,072 of CM073730.1, forward strand.
GGCCAATGATTCAACTGTTCTGGCCACCACCGATAACATTAATCAATGGATGCCACAAAACAAGCAGTCTAATTTTCAGGGCAGGAACAACAATTATTAAGCTGGCAGAGGCAGAGGAATGACTAATGGCAAGATGTGCACCTTTTGCAACCAACCAAACCATAAGAGATAGAAACATGCTGTTTTAAGCATGGTTCCCCCCCGGTACAAACCAAGAAGTTCCAATTCAACAACTGTTAATTCTGCTAGCAATTTTCAGAATGCTAACCCTGGGAATCAACAATCTGCACCCAATTCTTCTTTTCAATTGAACAAAGAAGACTATCAACAATTAATGTCCCTGCTTTAAGCATCCAACAATGAGGCCACTGGCAATCTTAAGAACAGCTCTACCAGCAGCAAACCAGAACCCTCTTCCACCAATCATATAATCTCTCACATCAGTCAGGGAGGTACATCTTTACACAATTCTCATATATGGATTCTGGATACAGGTTCTACTGATCATGTTTCTCCTTTTTTATCCTTATTTTCATCATATAAAAGCATTACTCCCATCCCTGTCAAGCTCCCTAATGGCAGCACTATTAAGGCAAATTATTCGGGCCTTGTGAAAATTTCTGATCAGATTCAACTGCATGATGTCCTTTACATTCCAGATTTTAGCTTCAATATACTATCTATCAGCAAACTTAGTTCTTCTTTAAATTGCAATCTCTTATTCTCTTCTAATGCTTGCCTCATACAGGATCGCCTTTCACGGAAGACGATTGGGCATGCTGAAGCTTATAACAATCTCTATCTTCTATATGATTCTGTTGCTTCTGACAATAAATCAGTTTTGCATTTACCTTCTTGTAATTCTGTCACTAATGTCAATTTTGATACTTGGCACTATAGATTAGGCCATCCTTCTTCTATCATTCTTGATCAAATTTGTAAACAATTTCCCTATGTCAAATATAATAAAAACATATAGCCAAGCAAACTCGATTGCCTTTTCATTCTAGTAATACTGTTTCCAGCAAACCCTTTGAGCTTGTCCATATGGACATTTGGGGTCCTTTGAATGTGGAATCCTTTCAAGGTCATCGTTATTTTCTTACTATAGTTGATGACTTCACTAGATTTACTTGGGTGTTTTTATTAAAATCAAAATCTGAAACAAGTTCCTCCATTTTGCATTTCATTAAACTCATTGAAAATCAGTTCCAATCCACAATTAAAAACATAAGGTCTGATAATGGCATGGAATTTCATATGTCATCCTTTTATAATGAGCATGGTATTATTCACCAAACATCATGCGTTGAAACACCTGAACAAAACTCAAAAGTTGAACGAAAGCATCGACATATCTTAAATGTCACCCGTGCTCTATTATTTCAATCAAACTTACCTAGAATTTTTTGGTCCTTTGCTGTGTGTCATGCTATTCATCTCATAAATAGGATTCCTTCACTTGTTCTGCATCACAAATCTCCATATGAACTGTTGTACAATGAGATTCCTACTCTTCTTGATTTAAAGGTTTTTGGTTGTTTATCTTATGCTTCTACTTTGCAGCAACAGCGCACTAAGCTTGATAGTCGGGCTCGAAAGTGTCTGTTTCTTGGTTATAAACATGGTACTAAAGTTTATCTTTTGTTTGATTTACATTTAAAGAATGTTTTCATATCTAGGAATGTGGTGTTTTATGAACATGTTTTTCCATATCAAAACCTTGATTCTGCCACTAATTCTGATACACAGCCTTTTAAACATTCTGATCATGATTTCTGGTTTGATATTCCACACTATATCACACCACAACACCATGCTCCCCTCATTTCCCCTGTTAATAACTCTACAAACACACATTCTGCACCTTCTGCTACTATATCATTTGATAATATAAATTATGTTGTTGACCCTCCTGAACCTGAGCTTCGGAGATCCTCTAGAATCAAAACCGCTCCATCCTATCTTCGTGACTTTCATTGCAATTCCACTACTGCTGCAACATTTTCAGGTGTACTCTATCCTTTATCTTCTTACTTAAATTATGCAAAGCTATCTGATTCTCATAAACATTTTATATTAGCTATTTCTTATACTATTGAACCTAAAACATACAAGCAAGCTATTAAGTCCAACCATTGGATTGAGGCAATGCAGGCTGAATTGGAAGCATTACAGCAGAATAATACATGGACAGTGACTTCCCTCCCTCCTGGAAAAACTCCCATCAGTTGCAAATGGGTCTACAAAATTAAACATAAGGCTGATGGGACTATAGAACGTTACAAAGCACGACTCGTTGCCCATGGCCTCACTCAAGTAGAGGGGGTTGATTATTTTGACACCTACTCACCAATTGCTAAGATGACAACAATCCAGGTTCTCCTAGCAATGGCCGCTTCTCAAAATTGGCATCTTCAACAACTTGATGTACATAATGCCTTCCTCCATGGCAATCGACATGAGGAAGTGTACATGACTCTTCCTCCTGGCATTTCTCCCACTGCCCCTAATCAAGTGTGTCGCCTACACAAATCAATTTATGGCCTCAAACAAGCAAGTCGGCGGTGGTTTGCCAAGTTGTCTTCCTCTCTGTTATTTAATGGATATTCTCAATCCTCATCTGATTACTCTTTATTTTTCAAATGCAATCACACTTCTTTTACAATTTTACTTGTCTATGTTGATGATCTAATTCTTGCAGGAAATAATTTGGAAGAAATCAATTCGGTTAAACTGTTTTTACATTCTCATTTCAGGATCAACGATTTGGGAACCTTGAAGTATTTCCTTGGATTGGAAATAGCACGCTCTAGGAAGGGCATTCATCTTTGTCAACACAAGTATGCGCTGGATTTACTGTCAGACATGGGATTATTAGCATCCAAACCGGTTCAAACTCCAATGACCAAAGACACAAAATTACAGAAAGTAGCCGGTTCTGCTCATGAAGACCCTGCTGCATATAGGAGGCTTGTTGGGAGACTGTTATACTTAACTACAACCCGACCGAACATCACATTTTCAGTAAACCAATTAAGTCAATTCTTGAGCTATCCTACATCTTTACATCAGCAGGCTGCCAACCGTATTCTTAGGTACCTTAAAGGTACCCCTGCCCATGGCTTGTTCTTTCCTGCAGATTCTACCTTACAACTGAAGGCCTTCTCAGATTCAGATTGGGCCAGTTGTTTGGATACCCGGAAATCCACAACTGGCTTTTGTGTTTTTCTTGGGACTTCTCTCATATCTTGGCGTTCAAAGAAACAAACTACAGTTTCCAAATCATCATCTGAAGCTGAATATCGTGCGCTTGCCGATACAATCAAAGAAATCCAGTGGTTCACCTACCTTTTGACAGAATTTCAGCAGCCCTTCATTGCTCCTGCTTTGCTCTACTGTGATAATAAATCTGCACAATACATTGCAACCAATCCTACCTTTCACGAGCGCACAAAGCACATCGAAATAGACTGTCACGTTGTCCGCGAAAAGCTCCAGTCCAGGCTGTTTCACTTGCTGCCTATTACCACCATTGACCAATTGACAGACGTCTTCACCAAGCCTTTGGATCCAACCCCTTTCCATAGGTTACTTAGCAAGCTGAATGTGATTAATATTCACTCTCAGCTTGAGGGGGGTATTAGGATTAATTACCTCAGTCAATTCTGTTTTACTTCAGTTAATTCTGTTTTGACTAGTTGATTAGTTAGAGTTTGTTATTAGCTAGTTATCTTTGTTTAGTTGGTTATTATTCTGTTTCTAGGAGATAAGATAGTTATTAGTCTCTTTGTAATCTTCTTTATTTGTTCTCCTTTTTTATCCTATATATAGAGATCTATTCACTGTACATTTTATTAATTCAATAAGAATTACAATGAGGTTATTCAGTATATGCATTTACTCTGATAACAATTCCATATATATATACATACATATATATATATGGGTCAGGATCAAATGACACATGGTGTCAAAGTTTTAATTTAACACCAAATCATGCCCGTTTATTTTCCTTTAATCCAATAGCCAGAGATTATTCACTTAATCGCTCACGTGACACTCTCTTGTTCCTGATGTTTGTATTTTCACTCTCTTTTCGTGTTTCATCCTCGCTGTTTTCAACCCCTCACCATTCTCACTGTTCTAAACTCTAAACCATCGCTTGCGTCAATTGTTCACCTTGAGAACCTCCTCTGACTCTAAACCATCGAGCACCCCGAGTTGTTTTCCGTCACCAGACTCGCTTCCCTTCCCTGTTGATCTTCATTGTTTTGAGAACTCTCAATGCACCATATATAAATATAAAATGAAAGACAAAAAAAAATATAATTATACAAGTTTTCAAATCCATAATTTTATGAAGTACTTACAGAATTTTATAAGAACTATATCAAAGACATATGAAAAATAGAATAAAGGAATCAAAGAATAATACCTCTACGTTATAATTCTCTTCTTCAACAATATGGGTTGTATTCTCTATCACGTTGCAAGCCTTTAATAAGGGAAATATATTTTTATGGCAATTTAGCTTACAGCAATAAAGAGGGAAAGCTTCAAAACGGTGTTGTCAGAGGCAGAGCAAACAACACCGTTGGATTTGCTAAGGAAGAAGGAAAACATCTTCAAAACGAACAACACCGTTTTTGCTAAGGAACAGGACCGAACAACCGTTTTAACATCTTCAAAATGAGAGATGAGGAGAAGAGCAAAAACGATGTTGTCAGAGAAACTACAATAGGATTATTTAACGAAACAGGTGATGATTGGCAGCGCAACGAAGCATGAAGCAAAATTGCAATATAGTAGCGTGGATTAGGTCGTACATGAGAGAGCAAAAGAGAGAAATAGTTAGCGCAGGTGCGCGAGAGCGAAAGTAAGAAACGTAAACGCACGTGAGGGAAGAGAAATTGGACTATAATGTAATGCATTATATCCTACTAGAGTCTTTTTTTTCCAATGAATAAGATAAATCTTAACTATTAATAAATATTAGTGTAAGATAATTGACATGAAAAAATTTAGATATTTTACATGAAAGTTACGGGTTAAAACACTAGTTAAACTAAAGGGACAGTTTTTTTTAAAAAAATTCTTAGTTTTTTTCCCATGTCAACTATGTTTATGTGGAAAAATCTAGTGTACACGTGGGATAAATGACGACACCCGGACGTTGAATTTGTCAAAATTGAGGGGACTACAAAATTGCAATGGGGGATAGACATTAGGGACCTAATTAACTCGTTTTAAAAGTGAGATTAACTCGTTTTAAAAGTGAGGGATTAAAATCGCCAAATTGCAATACTTGGGAACAAAAATGTATTTAAACCAAATAAGCGTTTACATTATAAGAATAGACATCTTTCAACGCTCCATATATATATATATATATATATATATATATATATATATATATATATATATATATATATATATATATATATATATGGAGGGGATCAAGTTACTCCAAGAGTTTTGTCAAAAAAAAAAAAAAAGAGTAACTTTTTAATCTTACTCCACATCTCATAACTTTGTTTTGTTCAAATCTGACGGTGTACATTGATTTTAATTAATATTAATATGTCACATTTTTTTTTCTTTTTCCCGAAATCCGTTTCACCTCTTATTCTTCTTCCGGTAATATTCTGCTCGCAGAAAATAGGGACAACATTCTCAAATTCTTCTCAGAAAAAGAATCATGAAAGTATAAATTACATCAGCGTAGAATAATTTTACTTTTTCAAATCAATTAAATTTCAAATTCATCTTTTTTTATAAGCATTTCAATTCCTATTGCTCGGGTATTCTCTATCGATCATGTTGACAGAAACACTTGGCCTCTTTAATTGGGTGTGTGAAATGGCCACTAAAAATATGATCAGGTTCAATAAAATAAGACTAAATTACAAAATTGGTCCTCTAAGTTTATTTTAGGTTTCAATTTGGTCCTCTACGTTTTATTTGTTTCGTTTTGGTCCTCTACGTTTTATTTTAGTTTTCAATTTGGTCCTTTCCGTCACTAAAGAATCGATTGTCAGTACTAGAAGTCTATTTTCCAAAATGTTATTTGGCTTTTAGCTACGGACAATTGGCTTTTAGTGACGAAAGGACCAACCTGTTGTAACTTTTAAAACGTAAGGGACCAAAATAAAACAAATAAAACATAGATGACCAAATTGAAACCTAAAATAAATATAGAGGACCAATTTTATAATTTAGCCATAAAATAAAAAGACCGGGTGGGGCATTATAGATTTGGAAAAGCCCTTGAGCACAACAAAAATTATTCCTGTCATAATTTTCTTCTATGGGGATCTAGAACATTCGTAAGATTGTTGTCTTCTCTGGAAAATTGTGTGCTTATGTTGATGGCTGGCTACTCTTAAGTGGCTTAGACAAGGACAAGGCAAAAAAAAAAAAAAAATCAAGGACAAGGTTTCATAGTGGAAAGGATTTTAAGGTTTCCTCCACTGATTTTTTTTTTTCTGGGCAAACTTTCACGAATATTGCCCCTTCCTGCTCGCCGAAAACCATTGGAAGAATAAACGACTTTAGGGGAAGGAAAAAATGTCACGTGAGGTATAAACTAAAATTAGTGTAAACTGTCAGATTTAAATAAAACAAACGGCAAAGATGTGGAGTAAGTCTAAGGAGTTACTCTTAGAGTTATTTACTTTTAAGAATAAATTAATTTTCCAGTAAAAAAAAGAATAAATTAATTTTTTACTTTTAACTAACAAGATTCATTTTGTTTTCACTTTTCAACAATTGATAAAAAAGTTAAAACAAAAATAAATTTTTATTTTTATATAAATCTTTAAAACAGGGAAGAAGACATTTATATAATTGAAAATGAAAAATAAATATTTTCTTAAAGCCGAGGATGATAAGAATAAATTTTAGGATAAAAAATTGATTTCAGAAAACATTTTCTGTTTTTTAATCTTAAATATTAAATTATCATATTGTTTTCATTTTTCTATTCTCAGAAGTATGTATGGTAAAACAATGATATTGTTTTGTTTTTACTATTTTCTTTACAAATCTTAAAAAGATTATTTGTTATTTAAAGTGAAAAACAAAAGTAATTCCACAAAGCATACAAGCAAATTTTTTTTACTATTTCACATAATATCCATTAGTAAATGATAGAAATATAACATAACATGGTGAGTTTCAGTATTTTACTAATACCTAAATGATCAATCACTTAACATGCATTAACAACCAAAACTTCAAATCTTTCCTAAGGGTAATTACATCATATGACCTGCTCCTAATTATCCAAAAAAAAAAAAAATCAACCATGACTCATATTTCGACTGGTAGATCCATTTCATGCATATTTCCTAAGAATTCTCCTTAACGGCCTTATCAATTTTGTCAATGTGTGTAAGAAACACATTCCACTGCACACACACGAGGAGACAGAGAGAACTAATCACTGAATAATAGGTTCCACATCTTTACATAAATAAACTGATTTGAGAAAGGAATAGGAAATTAGCTTGTAAATATACAATACCCGTACCTCATCTGGTGTCATTATGATACCTGAAAGCAAGTATAAAAATGTCATTGTCATCCTAGCTTATAAATCATCATCAAGTCAACAACCACCACCAAGCATCATCCATCCAACTTGGTGGGAATGACTAAATGGATCAATCAATGGCATTGAATTCTATCAAAAACAATTTTTCAGTAAATGAAATAAAAAACAACAAAATATTCAGGTACCTACTTGATGGATAAACAAAATCGGGTTCAATGTCAATCCATTCAATTTCCTTTTATAGACAAAATGATTTCATTAAAATTAAAAAGAGGTGAAACTAGCACAAGAGGTGCAAGAACAGCTGCATCAGTTTACATGAGATAGATAAAACAAATTGAAGACCCTAATGTTCAGTATAGCTCCTAACATATAAAGCCACTAGCTTTTCACTACTACCAATGCAGTATTGACCCACCAGTATGAATCACAAAATACATATTGAACACCCTCCCCCATGACAGAATATAACCAAAGCATAAAACATCCATGTGTAGCATTGTCTATCCGCATCCACAGCAAATACAAGAGCACAACACAGTTTGACTACCGTATGTGGGACAGTAACAAACAACATCAGCCAGTGACAACAAAGAGAACAGAGACAGCATCATGTTGTGATACAATAACGCAGCAGCAGCAACGAAGAGCAAAGTAATATTTTGATAAACGTATTGCCCATTATAGTCCCGCAACCCCAACAACCACAACAAAGACCAGATTCCAGTCTACACCAATGTCCTTTTAAATCTCAGCACCTTCCCCTTCACTTAACATAATCAAGCAAATTCACATGAGGAAGCATTTCAAGAAGAGATACAACTCAGAGGGCTAGTATACCACTCTGAGTAACAGTGGTTTCAACTTAGTAAAACCAATTTCAAAGTTTCCCCTCGTCAATGTAATTGCTTGGTCACAAATAATTGTTAATGGAAAAAGCTAATTGTTACGAAAGAAGGACAAACGAAAAGCGACGAATCCATTTCATCCATTGGATTTGATTTTAATTGTAATTTCATCTGGCTTTTATTTATTTTAAAAATAGAAAACCACGGCACAGTTTTGTTCGTATCAATTCTTGCATCGTATCGTTCATAATAAACAGCAATTCTCATTTTCCAAAAAGATTTAAGTCCTATAAACATAACAGAGCTTCAATATAAGTTGTCCACCTCATTCAATGCCACATTAGAAGCAAAGGATATGTTGCTGGTATTCAAGTCCACAAGTATCCATTCAACACTACTCGACGCAAATTGCATACTTACCAATTTGGTTCACTCAAATTAGCACACAGTACTAATAGATCATCATGCGTTATTCCACTACATGTTAGAGTACGGTCAAAAGGATCAAATAGTTAGTAATTAGTTAATCGCAAAAACTAAAACATTGTAAAATAATTAATTAAGGCATCGATTATCTATATGAGAGCAGAAATTGCATAATCATCATCAACTTGAACATCCTATCCTATTCAATATTTCAACAATCTCTTCAAATAACAGAGAAGGCAAGAATCACAAAATGAAACGATGGAGTGTATCACCTTTTTTGGTAACCACTTTCTTGCCATCTTTAAGGAAAAACTCGCGAATGTCGGCAGTAGTCCTTCCCTTCCAGTTCTTCACGGCAATCCTCTTGACCTTCGAAAACTGCTTTTAACGAAGTAAAAAAAAACGTATATATATATATATATAAAGCGCACGTTCTGGAGAAAAAGAGTACAAGAAAAAGACGAGCTATACAAGAAAACGACGAGCGATTAAGAAGGGTACAAGAAAACGACGAGCGATTGAGAATAGTAAAAGAGAACGACCTCACAAGCGACGATGACGTCGGTGCTATCCACATACTCAACGCCGTCAGAATCTATTTTGCCGGATTTTGTTGGATGCGCGTCACCGGAATCGTCGCTGTGGTCCTGCCTCTTGTTCTCCCCCTTTTCAGACATGTCTTTCTTTCCACTCTCTCTATGAATGTGATGTGAGGGGATTTGAAAAGATAGAGATATTAATAGAAGAAAATGAAAGTGAGGGAGAGGAGAGACTGAAAATTTTGGCGCCCCAAGATTCACCTGCGAGTGTTAGTAGTGTATGTGAGTGGGTGAGTGTTTGGTTCAGGATTTTTGGGTTCGACCGGGGTTAGACCGGGGTCGAACCGAGTTCGATTAAATATTATTAAAAAATTATTTAATACAATATATAAATAAATAATAAACAAAAAATAAACTGATATTCATAACTTTACATCATAAAAATTATACTTCACTTAATATTTTCTTAATAAGTCGACATATAACAAAAAATCACACATTCATCCATCTCAAATATGACATAACTATTACGTTCAATAACACAAAATATGAAAAATGGCGCAGGTAGTCGAGTTTGAGAAGCAAAATGGTGCAGAAAAAAAAACAGTTAAAATATAAAATGTAAAAAAAAAAAATTTGCGAACCGTAGGTTCGCAAAAACCTGCTTTCTGGTTTACCCGGTCCGGTCCGGTTCTTAACCGGTTCTTCAACAGAACGCCCCGGGTCTCTTGCAACCGGTTTTTAAATGAATCGAGAATGGGACCATGGCCCGGTTCCCGGTTCAACCGGTTCAACCGGCCGGTCCGGTCCGGTTTTTAAAACCTTGGTAACAAACTAACAATACTCACCCACTCAGTCAGGAAATGGATTGTCTGCCTTTTGCGTGGGAAAGGCACCATGCCTTTCACTATTTCTGATCCATTGGATCCAACAGACGCTCCAAAAGTTGCCATGTGCCCTTCTCTTTATTTTTTTAATCCTGAAAAAGGCTTAAATTAAAACACACGAGTAATAGATCCAAACCCCTCGCGCTGAAACCTTTGTGTCGTCAACCTCCCGCCGTCTCTCCACTTCACCACCAAGAAACTGCCACTGTTCGAAGTTGCTTCTTTTCATATCAGTCCTGAGCACCACTTGTTCACTCTATTATATCTTCTTCCAAAACTCCTTGGATGTCTCCAACCAAGACAAATTATCCTCTGAAATTGCAGCACCATGTGATGCGGGTATACTGAAACTGCCCCATCAAATTCCGCCACCAGCGTTGAAAGACGGCCCCACCACCGGCGTTGAAAGACGGCACCACCACCGTGTTGAATGACGGCGCAACCACCGCGATCTTGCCTTTCTCAGTCGATTTCTGCTCTAAGTCGCGTTGAATGCAGTGCAACCACTGCCTTGAAGAATAGTGCTACTGAGCTGCTCCAAGCTGAAGCTGAGCTTCTCTCATTCTGCGATTTCCCCAAAACAAAAGGGGAATATTTTTTAAAATTTATTTTAAAAAATAACAATTTAGTCCTTAAGAATATCAAATGTGGGTCAAATTAGTCATTGATAGTAACTGAAATGTTCATAAAAATTATCTTAGAAAAGACTATTTTGACCTACATTTGATATTCTTAATGACCAAATTGATATTTTTTATTTCTCAGGAACTAAATTGATCTCCATAATTTTTATTGAGGACCAATTTGGCTATTTACACTAATTTTAATTGATGATGGTATCATTTACATTTTATTCCAAAAGTACCATTTGTATTAAATGGTTGAAAGTTGCTTTTCATATCTTCTTTCATGGGAAATGTGAGTTTCTTCTCACAATAATTAAGGGTATGAAAGGAACAGAGCAATTAATAGTGTTGAAATGTGACTATATTTCTTATAATTACGACAAAAAAATATCATTTTTTTATAAAAAAAGAACACACGTAGTATTTTCTAAAGTTTAAATTATTCTCTTTTTTTTATAAGTAAAATTTTAGGGTAAAGGGATGAGACCCCAATCCAAGGCAGGAAAAACTTTCGGGTTCTTTGAGTACTTACAAAGGGAATTACATTTACTTCATCCAAAGAGAACTAGTGGGGACTTGAACCCGCGACATGTCGGATACAAGTCCTGTCATGCTCCACTAAGCTAACTCTTTTGGGTTAAATTATTTTTCTTCTTTTTAAATTCCGCTTAAATGGACAAATATTATGAGTTTGAAATTTTATTCAAAATATTAATATTTTTTTTGTGTTCAGTATTTAAAAGTAAACTAGTAGCATACTCGTACATACGCACGAGTTGCACGGTGTTTGCATAATTGTTGTGGAAGAGCACATCACCACATTGTATAATTGATTAAGAATCCAATACAAAAAAATTCTTTTTTTTAATTCTTTTGTATCCATATTGCTTCGAGTAGATAATTCTTGACTCCAAATTCATGTTAAAAAAAAACCAAACCCCATAAATGAAAATTTTCAAGCAAAGCAAATTCAAGTGGTCAACAATAATCAAGAAGACAACTTTACCATTTCGTGGTTGAAACACCATCAATCAAAGAGCCAAGACACAATCCCAACATAGTTGATAGAACTGATAGAAGGCTCTGCCACTTTATCTTCCATCTATGCAATCTGGACCACATTTTACAACCACTAACAAAAACACGTTGATAAGCACATAATCAAAGAAAAATATTTAAAAAAAAAAGAAACTTGAAATTAAAATAAACACATACAACATGAGAAAATAGATAGAAATTTAGAAAGAGATATGAAATACTCCTTCACAATTGGGAGTTCATGCATGGAAGGCGAGTTCAAAGGACAACACGTATTCAACAAAAAGAGAAGATCAAAATCTGAAGAAGAAAATAAAGGAATGAGATAAAATTGAGAAAAAATAAAATTAAAGAAGTAGGAGAAGGAAAAGGAGAAGGAGGGGGGAGGAGGAGGAGGAGAAGCAGAAGAAGAAGCAGAAGGGGATGCAGAAGGAGAAGGAGAAGGAGCAGAAGCAGAAGCAAAGGCAGAGGCAGAGGCAGATGAATGTAACAAAAACACAAGAAAGGGGGTTTGAATTGGGTTTTAGAAATCTTTTCGAAATACTTATGTTTTTGAAAACTTTTTCAAAACAACTCTTAAACAAAAATAACAATGAGAACAATTAAAGAGAAAAGAGAAGAGGTCACAGTGATTTATACTAGTTCACTATCGCCTGATAGCTACATCTAGTCCCTTCACCACTCTGAAGGATTTCTCCACTATAATCAACTGATTACACTTAAGAGTATACTACTGTCAAACTGGCTATACTCTCAACTTCTTAGAACGACTTAGTACAGGCAAGCCTCTAAGGAAATACAGCCACTATTGGGCTAAATACAAGTGTTTAAAAATACTTTGAAACAATAACAATAACACTCAGTAGATAGGATTTACAATGAAAGCTCTAAGCACAAAATAATAACTTTCTTGAAGAAAGAATAAAACAATTAAGTGTTGTTCACTTGGTCTCAGAGACTTGGAAAAATTTCTTAGTTAATCACTATCTCGCAAGAATAAATCAATTTGTTAACCTTCTTCAGAGAAAGAAGTAAGGTATATATAGCTAGGGTTCCAAATAGTGTCATTGTGACCTAACAGCTCTTTCACCAATGGACAAAACTTGAGATCCGCTTTTTGTGGCTTTTAGCGAGTCATGTCATTTTCAGCTCTGCTCCTATACACTGACACGGCAGACAAATGCAGTATCTTGTCCCTTGTGATCTTTTTTGAATTTGAGACATTTTCAGAGCAAGACATATATGATGATTATTTCCGCTGACATTCTCTTTGGCCTTTGATTCCTCATACATTAAAATACTCATCAATGAGGATCCTTTAATACTTTAAGTAGCTATTAATGCTTCACTCAGTCTGGTTTCCAATTAGACATCTTCCTACCAGATGATGCTTGTTACAGAGATACTCTGCTTACCAGAGTAAGCTTGGACCAGAGGCATGTTCTTCAACGTAGTTTTTTTTGGCCTTTCATATACCAAAGTCTTGTCGTACTAGACGCAGGGTTCTAACAGTGTAGTCTTACCAGAGCTTGGTCTTACCAGAGCATAGCCTACCAGAGGGTTGACTATCAAAGCTTCTTACCAAAGCGTTGACTACCAGAGCATGGTCATCAGAGTGAGGCTATAAGATGCTGACGTCATCAGTACTTACCCGATGATCAATGCCAGACATAGAGGAATGGACCAGAGGGTGAAATGCGCACAGAGGCACAGTTTTCTGAGACAGTTCCATCTGATAAATAGTGACTTACTCACTAAGTTCTGCACACTTACAAACACATCAGAGGATAAATTGTTTTTTTCATTATTTGTTATCATCAAAACAATTAAGGGTCATTGTTTCTGAATCCACTTGATTCCAACAAACTCCCCCTTTTTTTATGATGACAAACATATAGATTGGTGAACAATTTTCCATTAGAAAAATATTTTTTAAGAGAATTTCAGAGGCTCTCCATGAATTAAGCACATATAAATATTTTCTAAGTGCAATAATCACATCATATGCATGCTTAAACATATAGTGTATCAGAGCATACATTCCAATATAGTGTATCAGAGCATAGGATATAAGCATTCATTCCAATATTATGTATTAGAGCATACCAGATATAATGTATCAGATCATATAGTGCAATGCATGGTGTTTAATTCATTTTAACACTTGGTTGATACATTGAGTTCATCAATTACTCTCCATATACTTCTCTATTTTCTTCTCCCCCTTTTGTCATCAGAGTATATAAAAGATAAAGTTTAAAACAGAATAGGCACCAAAAACCAATTTTGTCATTAATCAAAATTGTACTAAAATTACACAAGTTTGTAACTAAAATTAAAAACAAGTACAAGGCTAAAATCAAAAAGGTGAAAAATAAATCGTAAAGGCAAGCTAAGGCTTGTTCAGTATCTCCAAAACCATAAGCAAATCAGCAACCTCATCATGCTTCCTGCTTGATGATACCATGAACTGCCTAAATTCTCTGTTGTCTTCAAGCAACCTGTCCAAGACAACCCTTTGAACAACAATATTATCAGACTGGCTGGAAGAAGCAGAGGCAGAGGCTTGAGCAACCATAGCAGTAGATGCAGGAGGAGGAGTTATAGGTTCTGGTGCAGGTGGAGGTGCAGGTTCTGGTTCCCAAACTGCTGGAGTTTCTCGTTGAGGCTTTTTCCAAGCAGGTGCAGCCAGAATTCTCCTTGTGAGCTGAAGTTGTTGCTGTTTGTGACTTTCAAACTAATCAGTTACATTATACCATTGATCATAGTAGGCTTCCTGAGCCAGCAAGGTAGCAACAGATAAGGCACAATCTCTTTTAATTTGCTGCTCTATTTCAAGATGTTCATGTTGTGGTACCATAAACCTCTTAAAGGTAGGGAATATGTGATGGTTTGGCAGAGGTAGAGATAAGTTAGGGCCACGGTACAAAGCGATAATTTGAGATTGGCTTGAAGAAGCAATGGATCGGGTTTGGGTCTCAGTGCTTGGTTGGATCTGGATTAGGGTATCAGAGGGTGGTTGGTTTTGTGTTTCAGAGGGTGAAGTAATGATGGGGCTTCAAGGAATAGGTGGGGTAGATTATGAATCTGGAGTAGGGGGTTCAGATTCAAGGTTTTGAACAACCTCGGAGACAATTTTAGAAGTAATGACAATGTCATCTTCTATAATTGGATCTGTTGTGTGTTCAGGTTCAGTTTGGTGTGGTGATGGTGGATGTGATGAAATAGGTTGAGTGGAGGGTGATGAAGTAGGTTTAAAAGAGGCTAAGGGGGGAATCTCTAGGATTGTATCAGAGCCAGGGTCAAGATTTTGGGTTTCCTGGTTAAAAGGTTCTGGTTCAGTTTGTGTGGGAAGGTTAAGGTCAGGTTGAGTTTTTGGTTGAGGTGGAGGAGTAGGTTTGGTTGGTTATGGTGGAGGAATAGATTTGGTTGGTTGTGGAAGGCAAACAGAGATGGGTTCAATTATAGGAAATGAGATATTAGTTCTCATTCTTTGCCTTAAGGGCACATCATCTACTACATCATCAGAAGATGAGTCTGAAGGTAATGGGGGTAAAGAAGAAGTGATTGGTTTAGAAGGTTGAACAGATTTAGGTTGGGTTACCTTAGAGGCAGAACCAGCAGAATAAACAGACTCATAGAGTCTTACAGCATCTTCAAGTACCTTTGTCTTCTTGGCTAGTACTTGATCACTGAGCTTGACTATTCTTTTCCTCTTAGGCAAAGGGGCAGCAGCAACAGCAGAGGGAATAGCAGCACCAGAGGCAGCAGGAATAGTTGCAAAGGCTTGCTCCTGAAGCCTTTTTGCTCTAAGTTCATCATGGTATTGATTGCATTCTTCCATGGTCTTGTGAATCATTTCTGCTATTTCAACTTTCTTTTCTTCCTGCTCTTCAGTTAGCAATGAAGGCATGCAGGTAGGTCTCACTGGAGGAACCAGTGGAGGTGCTTGTGATGAAATGGAAATTCCAGCAGCACTCCTGGTTATTCTTTTGGTAGGCACAGAGGGTTCAGCATCAGAAGTCTTCACCCTTTTTCCTTTTCTTTTCTCAGGTTTGGTTGTAGCTTCGCCTTCTTTGACAGCTTGAGCAATCAATTCTGAAGATAACAGTTTCATCTTCTTCAGATTGTTGCTATCAAAGATAGGAGCAGAACCCTTTTGAAGCATAAACCCAGCTTCTTGAGTGTTTAAAGCTTGAAGATGCTTTATAACACCATGTTCTTCCAGAATCGCTGAAATAACCCTTCTATAGGGTATATTTCTGTTTTCCCCTTTCTTGGAGAAGGTAATGGCTCTTCTCAGGAAGTTGAAGATAATGCTTGGCAGTTGAGAGTAGTCTTGAGGTCGTAATGCCACATTACGAACTTGTGATCTAAGCTCACAGAGTCCACCGAGCCAGCTTTGGGCATAATGTTGCTCTTGATTATCTTGAAGAGCACCCGAAAGTAATTCATCATATCCACAGCCTTCGTGGCATTTAGCTTCTCAAAAATGTGTTCATTAATCACAGAGATTCCACCATCCCAGTTGTTAGTAATCTCTGTTCTAGAATTAGGGTATTTGATAATTTCAGCAATCAAATCCTTTGTTATCACGATTTACCTTCCTTGAACGTGACTATAGATGGTATCGTTTGCAGTCCATGCAAACCTCCAGAATTCTTTAACAAGTTCTGGGTAGATGTCTCTAGATTCAACTTAGAAATACTCAATCCAAGCCATATCAGTGAAGGGGATTCTGAAGTCGTAATCATTTTAGCTAGTTCTTGAAAATCAACCCTTGCTTTACATAGAACCATGAGATCCTTAGGGTCAATGTCAACAGTGGGAAGCAATCACTTGTTTTTGTTGAGCGGCCATTGTAGAAATGCAGAGAGAATGTAGATGATGAAAGTAAAATGCGAAGAGAGGGGCTAGGGTTCAAAGAGTGAGACTTCTCAGGGAGATAGTGTGGGTAGTGGGTGAGTGAAGTGATTGAGTGGGTATAAACTTGTTTGATAAGGTAAACTGCCTTCATCAGTTTTCAAAATAAAATTAAAAGAGTTATTAAAACTGTCGTTTCAAAATGAAACGTGTCAAACACTGTGTTAAAAAGGTGCAGTAAAACTGTCCTCGGGCGGTAAAAACAATTATGACTTAGCGAAGAGTAATTCTCATCCACTAACGCATCAACCAATCTCAGAGAGACACGTGTATATTAAGATTCCCAGAGGGAAATCATAATGAATGCGCCAGACGCATGTGAATATGAACAGTTACCGATGCATGCAACAACAGATGATATATATAAATAAATATAATATAAACAGAGGCAGCATGGTATCAGAGGCATATTTGATATCACTAGACGCAATAACAATATCAGAGGCACATGTGATTACCAGACGCACATATAATATCAGAGGCAAATATAATCACCAGATGCAGTTCATGATATCAGAGGCAAATATGCTACAGATGCAGGCATATCAGAGGCACACATATCAGAGGCAAATGTATTCAATTTAAACATTCATTCCTTTATAAGATGAAAATTCAAGTTTTCCTTATAAAGTTGAATCTATCTTCAGCAATGGGTTTTGTAAAGATATCTGCCCATTGATGGTCAGTATCAATAAATTTAATTTCAAGTATCCCTTTCTGAATATAGTCTCTAATAAAATGACGTTTAATTTCAATATGTTTAGCTATAGAATGTAATATAGGATTCTTAGTTAAACATATAGCAGAGGTATTATCACAGAAGATAAGAATGTTACTCTCTTTTATCTGGTAATCCTCAACCTGATACTTCATCTATTGAAGTTGTGAGCTACAGCTTGCTGCAGATATGTACTCAGCTTCTGCAGTTGATTGTGCTATTGTGCTTAGTCTTTTGCTGGACCACGAGATAATGTTTGCTCCAAGAAATTGGCAACCACCACTTGTGTTTTTTCTTTCAATGCTATCTCCAGCAAAGTCAGCATCATAGAAACCTACTAACTTGTAATCATTTGATTTCTAATAAAGCAAACCAAGGTTAGTAGTTCCTTTGAGATACCTAAAGATTCTCTTAACAGCAGTTAAATGAGATTCTCTAGGATCTGATTGGAATCTTGCACATAAGCACACACTAAACATTATATCTGGTCTTGAGGCAGTAGGATTAAAGAGTGAACCTATCATACCTCTATATACCTATTGGTCTACCTTTTTACTAGATTCATCTTTGCTTAGAGCATATGTATGATGCATTGGTGTGCTCATTGGTTTGGTTTCTCTAGCTTGAACTTCTTCAAAAGTCCTTTCACATATTTTGTTTGATGGATATAAGTTCCATCTTGACATTGCTTGATTTGAATACCAAGGAAGAATTTCAATTCTCCCATCATACTCATCTCAAACTCATTCTGCATAAGCTTAGAGAATTCCTCACAAAGAGATTCATTAGTAGCACCAAAGATAATATCATCTACATATATATGAACTAATATGAAATGCTTTTTAGATGATTTCCTAAAGAGTGTAGTATCTACCTGTCCTCTTTCAAAACCATTTGTCATTAAAAAGGATCTAAGTCTGCCATACCAAGCTCTTAGAGCTTGTTTAAGACCGTATAGAGCCTTTTTAAGTTTGAAGACATGCTCTGGAAAGGAAACATCTTCAAAACCAGGTGGTTGTTTTACAAATACTTCTTCACTTATGAAACCATTTAAAAATGCACTCTTTACATCCATCTGATATAAAGTAATGCCATGATGTGCAACAAATGATTATAAAATTCTAATTGCTTCTAATCTAACTACAGGTGCAAAGGTTTCAGTATAGTCAATACATTCCTCTTGTGAATACCCTTGAGCAACTAACATTGCTTTGTTTCTTACCACTTTACCATCTTCATCTAGTTTGTTTCTGAAAACCCACTTGGTTCCAATGGCTTGCTTATCCTCTGGTGGAGGTACAAACTTCCACACATCATTCCTCTGGAACTAATTCAATTCCTCTTACATAGCAAGTATCCATCCATCGTCTGTTAGGGCTTCATCAATTGTCTTCGCTTCTATCTCTGATAATAATGCAAAATCAAAGTGTTCTTTGAGTGTTGATCTGGTTCTGACTTTGTCACTTGGTTCACCAATGGTCATTTGGGTGAAGAGTCTTGAACTTCCAATCTCTTGACTTATCTTGAGTCTGGTTACCAGACGCAGGACCAGAGGCAACATCAGAGTCACTACCAGATGCATCAACATCTGCTCCAATGTTTATCTGTATATCTTCAAAGATCTCATCTAGCTCTGACATTTTAGTGTCAGGCTTCTTGTCATCAAACCTTACATGCATTGATTCATCAACAATTAAAGTTTCTTTGTTGTATGCTCTGTAAGCTTTAGAGCGTTCAGAATATCCCAAAAAGATACATTTTTGTGCTTTAGAATTAAATTTACTAAGACTATTGAAAACAAAGCAGTCACACCCAAATTAATGAAAATATGAAATGTTGGGTTTTCTCCCTTTCCACAATTCATACGGAGTCTTATTTAAAATAGGTCTAATATAGATTCTATTTTGAATATAGCATGCAGTGTTTACTGTTTCTGCCCAAAAGTGCTTTGTAATATTTCATGAATCATGGTCCTGGCCATCTCTTGAAGAGATCTATTTTTCCTTTCTACAACACCATTTTATTGTTGTATTCTAGGAGAAGAAAAATTGTGAGAAATGCCATGTTCTTCACAAAAGTTTTGAAACAATTCATTTTCAAATTCACCATCAACGATTTCTTCTAATGGTTGTAATACAAAAACCTTTTTCATTTTGCACTTATTGCAAAACACAGAAAACATCTTAAAAGACTCATCCTTGTGGGCAAGGAATTTTACCCATGTTCATCTGGTATAGTCATCAACAATAACAAGACCATATTTCTTTCCAGACAAAGAGGCAGTTCTTGTTGGACCAAATAAATCCAAATGTAAAAGTTCAAGTGGTCTTGAAGTGGAAACAACATTTTTTGATTGAAATGAAGATTTTGTTTGTTTCCCTTTTTGGCATGCTACACAAAGAGCATCAGATTAATACTTGAGATTTGGTAAGTTTTTAACAAGTTTCTTCTTGTTAAGATTTGAGATTAACCTCAAACTGGCATGACCCAATCTCTTGTGCCAAGTCCATTGTTCTTCATCAAGTGACAAAAAGAACTTGACATTTTGATTGGTCAACTCAGATAATTTGATTTTATAAATATTATTCTTCCTCTTTGTTGTAAAGAAAATAGAGCAATTTTTCTTGTTTTTGACTATACAAGCATTATCACTGAAGCCAACATCATAACCACTATCACATAATTGACTTATGCTAAGTATATTATGCTTAAGGCCGTTAACAAGTAAGACATTATCAATAGAGGGTAGAAATTTCTCACCAACCCTTCCAATGCCAATAATTTTTCCTTTCTGGTTTCCATCGAAACCAACTGCTCCACTCTCTTTATATTGAAGCTCTTGGAACATACGCCTTTCTCCCGTCATGTGACGTGAGCACTCACTGTTCAAGTACCAGGACTGGTGTTTCAACTCTGTTGCTAAGTAAATCTGCAACATAGATAATTTTATCCTTAGGTACCCAAACCTTTTTATGTCCTCTCTTGTTAGTTCTAGAAGAAAACTTTTCCTTCTTATTTTTCAAAGCATAGCAAGTACTTCTTATGTGACCTTTCACATTACAGTAGGTACATAGCAGACAGTCACTATGATCATTGGTCTCATTAGACTTTAGATTGGTGTTTTGAAAAGTGGGTTCCTCTGGCTTGTAACTAAGGCCCTTTTTGCTTTTTTGGCTGACACCCCAGATCATAATGCATGTTTACTGCGTGTCACACACTCAGCAAGAAATCTTTGAAATCCCTCTTCATCTTTTGAAGAGTTGCATTCAATCTTTTTTATAGTCTTAGAGCTGGTATTCACCAGACAGTGATTCTCAGCTTTGAGTTTTTCATTCTCTTCATTGAGCGTTAAAAATTCTTTTGAAAGTTTTGAAAATTTTCTTTTCAATGCTTTATACTCAATGGAGATCTTGGAAGACTCATCTAAGAGTTTATCAAAAGCTTTTTGAACATCAGAGGATGAGTTAGAATTTACATCTTCTTCCTCTTCTTCACTGTCTGATCCAATAGTGGCCATCAGAGCCATGTTAGCATGTTCCTCATCATCATCAGACGATGATGAATTAGAGTCATCCCATGTTGCCATGAGACTCTTCTTCTTGCCTTTGAAACCACTTCTCTTTGGTTTCTCTTTCTCGAGTTGTGGACATTCAGACTTGAAATGTCCTGGCTTCTTGCACTCGTAGCAAACCATTTGGCTCTTGTCTTTATAATCCTTCTTTTCCCTTGTATCCTTCTTCTGGAATTGCTTTCTGAACCTTCCTTTCTTCTTCCACATTCGTTGAATCTTCCTTGAAATAAAGGAAAGTTCATCGTCTATTCCATCTCTACTTTCTTATTTAGCTTACAGAGCCTTGGAAGTGAAAGCATTGTTACTGGCTTTCAAAGCTATAGACTTTGATTTCTTTGGAGGTTTTTCTTCATTTAGCTCAAGCTCATGAGCTCTCAAAGAACTAAGAAGATCTTCTAGACGCAGTCTATTTAGGTCCTTGGCTTCTTGGATAGTCGTGACCTTAGGTCTCCATTGCCTGGGCAGGCTTCTTAATATCTTCTTCACTTGATTAGCAGTAGTGTAGCTTTTATCAAGAACTTTTAAACCGTAAACCAATGTTTGAAATCTCCTAAACATTGTTTCAATATCTTCTCCCTCTTCCATCTTGAAGAGTTCATACTGTCTAAAAAGAATGTTAGCCTTAGTTTCTCTCACTTGGGCAGTACCCTCGTAGGACAAAAACAATGAGTCCCAAATATCTTTAGCAGTGACATTCTTGCCACACTTCTCATATTCTTTTTCAGAAATAGCACAGATAAGGAAATATCTTGCTTTCTGATTTAGTTGATATGCTTTCTTTTGCTCAGTATCTCACTTATCCCTAGGAATAGGGATTCTCTTAGCATCTGGTTCGGTATATTGTTTTTCAACCATATCCCAAAGTTCAAGTTGTTGTGACTCAAAAAGGTTTTAACTTTATCTTTCCAGTAGCCATGGTTTGTTCCAATGAACAAAGGAGGACGGTTAACATGACCACCAGCTTCGTTGCTTGTCATAGATAAAGTATAGGATCTTTTCCTCTCACTCTAGTCAACTGCTCAACCAAGAGGACGAGCTCTGGCACCAATTGAACGTGACAAAAACACAAGAAAGGGGGGTTTGAATTGGGTTTTAGGAATCTTTTCGAAATACTTATGTTTTTGAAAGCCATTTCAAAACAACTCTTAAACAAAAATAACAATGAGAACAAGTAAAGAGAAGAGAGAAGAGGACACAGTGATTTATACTAGTTCACTATCGCCTGATAGCTACGTCTAGTGCTTTCACCACACTGAAGGATTTCTCCACTATAATCAACTGATTACACTTAAGAGTATACTACTGTCAAACTGGCTATACTCTCAACTTCTTAGAACGACTTAGTACAATCAAGCCTCTAACGAATATAGCCACTACTAGGCTAAATACAAGTATTTAAAATACTTTGAAACAATAACAATAACTCTTAGCAGAGAGGATTTACAATGAATGCTTTAAGCACAGAAAAATAACTTTCTTGAAGAAAGAATAAAACGATTAAGTGATGTTCACTTGATCTCAAGACTTGGAAAAATTTCTTAGTTGCTCACTGTCTCGCAAGAATAAATCAATTTGTTAAACTTCTTCAGAGAAGAAGTAAGGTATATATAGCTAGGGTTCCAAATAGTGTTGTTGTGACCTAACAGCTCTTTCATCAATGACTTGAGATTCGCTTTTTGTGGCCTTTAGCAAGTCATGTCATTTTCAGCTCTGCTCCTGTACACTGACATAGCAGACAAATGCAGTATCTTATCCCTTGTGATCCTTTTTGAATTTGAGACACCTTCAGAGCAAGACATATATGATGATTATATCCGTTGACATTCTCTTTGGCCATTGATTCCTCGTACATTAAAATACTCATCAATGAGGATCCTTTAATACTTGAAGTAGCCTTTAATGCTTCACCCAGTCTGGTTTCCGACCAGAGGCATCTTCCTACTAGATGATGTTTATTACTGAGATACTCTGCTTACCAGAGTAAGCTTGGACCAGAGGCAAGTTCTTCAACGCCTTTTTTCTTGGCCTTTCATATACCAGAGTCTTGTAGTACTAGACACAAGTTTCCAACAGTATAGTCTTACCAAAGCATAGTCTACCAGAGGGTTGACTACCAGAGCTTCTTACCAGAGCATGGTCATCAGAGTGAGGCTATAAGATGCTGACATCATCAATACTTATCAGATGATCAATGCCAGACTCAAAGGAATGGACCAGAGGGTGAGGATAAATACATCAGAGGATAAATTATTCTCTTCATTATTTGTTATCATCAAAACAATTAAGGGTCATTGTTTTTGAATCCACTTGATTCCAACAGCAGAGGCAGAGGCAGAAGCAGAAGCAGAAGAAAAAGCAGAGGCAAAGGCAGAGGCAGATGCATAAGCAGAGGCAGAAGCAGCAGAGGCAAAAGCAGAAGACGAAGAGGCAGAAGCAGAAGTAGAAGAAGAGGCTGAGGCTGAGGCTGAGGCTGAGGCTGAGGCTAAGGCAGAAGCAGAAGCAGAAGCAATAGAAGAAGAAGAAGAAGAAGAGGCAGAGGCAGAAGCAGAAGAAGAAGAAGAAGAAGAAACAATTAATTTTAATGTTACCCCAAAAGCGTAATTTTTGGGTCAAACTACACCTTTGTGGTAAAAAACTCAAGAATGTCTGGAATAAGAGACCACTCCATTTTGCATGATAGAGAATAAGAAACCTACAATTATGTAAGGGTCTTCTGTACAAACATCAGCCCCAATAGAAATGAACACTGTACATTTTAATGAAAGGAAAGAGATATATCAAACAACATATCAGTCATGTTGAAGTGAAAGACCAATAAACCCTTCAATGAGTACTGCCATGTTGAAGTGAAAGACAAATTGAAAGAAACAAAATATAAAGAAAAAATAAAGATATAATGATGAACACATTTAAGTATATTTTGGTATTCAATATCCAATAAAACCTAAAACATAAAATTACATACACACATAACAAAATATGAACACGTGAAGCAAAAGCAGCTGCACACACAAAATAGAAAAAGAAAAGGAGATTTCTGTAAGCACAATTGAGTCTAGATGACTAATTTTTTGTGCTAGCTGCTTACCTCACAGAACCACCAAGTGAGAGCTCCTCACCAACAAAATTGTCTGTCCTGCAAATGCAAACAGGGTAAATGTTCAAAAACAAAAAACAAAAATAATAGAAAATAAAAATGGAAGTGACACAAAGAAGCATCAACCTTGTGAGAAGCAAAAGAAACCATAGAAGAAGTTGGGGAAGTGAGAACCTGCGAGTAAACTAACATAAATAAGTCAAAGCGACTAAAAAAATAACATTTTAGTATACAAATCCACTAATTTTTAACTGGACAGGATATGCAAGAATTAAGATTTCATTTAATACCCAAATGGGCAAAGCATCTAAGGTAGAGTTGCTTGCTTCATATTGGCAAACAAAAGCATTAATACTAATATTGTTTGGATAGTAAATATCATCCATATTTAGTTAGCTAATAAATTCCAAGGGCATCAATACTAAAATTTTGAAAGAAATTAAAACTTGGACTGAAATTTACCTAAAAAAAACAGAAAACAAATTGGTTAAGAAGCAAAATAGCAAATGGATAGTAGTTGTACCATGAACAATAAAGTAAGAAAAAATCTGTTTTGGGTTATTTTTTGGTGTAATCAGGTTTCAATTCAGTAATTTAGTCCATCTCTTAGTGGATACCAATGCACAACACATTATACTTATCTATCAATGCTAATGTGGGTATCAAATATAGCAGCAAATTTAAAGCAATGCCAATAGAACAATCAATAAGACATAATAAAACCACAAAATGTATCATATCAAAGGGTAAACGAAAAAGACAGAAACTAAATATATAATGGTGGAAAATGGTCACATTTTCGGTGTAACTCACATAACTCAGTTAATATTCTCATTTAGTCAATTCTTTATTCCAGCGTTAACATCTACAGGAAAAAAAGAGAAGGTAAAGGATTCCAGCTCACCTTCTAACCAAGAGTAAAAGCTCAAAACAAATTCTCTCCCCTTTCCCTCTTGATACTGCTTTGGCCAACACCTCAGGGTAGTCCCTAGAACAATTTTTCATCCCATTCCCTAAACCAATAACAATATTGTTAGCATACCAAATTGTCTACTTTTATGGGGTATTTTTAGTATTTTAATTATATCATTTTGTACTATTTAAAGTATAAAAGGGCTTACTTATGTCCCATTTTGCAGAAATATTATAAAGACATCACTCAGAGCAAAAGATACGAGATTGGATAAAAAAAATGGCAAGTTTTAGAGATTTTTGGCAATTTTGGACAAGGGGTACGGCCTGACAGCCAGTCAATACGGTTGTCCTATGCAAGAGCAGCAGTAGGGGCGTACCCCCTTGGTCAGTACAACCCGGTGCCGATGAAAAAGTTCAGTACGGTCGTACACAATTGTTGTCAGGGAGTGCATAGTGCACAAGTACGGGCCAGCGTCGCAAATAAAGTCTGGTACGGTCGTGTATAAATGCAGTACAGTCGTACCTCAGTCCAGAACGTGCAGATTTGAAGCAAGATGACCTAATTCGCATCCTTGCCTATAAAAAGGCAATCCTAGCCTACTGTAAAAACCTTTTAACGAATTTCTGATTCTCAGCCCCTTTTTGAGAGTCTATCATAAATCCCTTGCTATTTCATTGAGTTTTGATTCCTTGGAGGTTTTTGTCAATGTCGTTTTGTTGTCGGAGCTCGTGAGGACTCGAAGAACGTGCTAAAGGACCGTTGTCACACCGAAAGGGTGTTCCAGTTTAGACTTATACTCTTTATTGTGGATTTTTATGGCTTTACTTATGAATTTATGTTATTATCATTTGACATGAGTAGCTAAATCCATCACTAAGGGTGATGGGGGATCCTTTACTATGCTTTTGATGTTTATATAATTAGTTTTATGAGTTTCTATTATTTGATTGATTGTTTTATCCCAAGCATGCTTAATCCTATAAGGTCTGATTAACTTTTAATTAGTTAACTTAATTGGTGGTGATCGTACCACAGTTAGTTAACGGAACTCTAGGAATAAAAGAACTCGTGTTTTATGTCGGATCAAGAATAATTGCTTGTTTCTAATCAGTTATCAGATTAATAAACTCACTATTGCTTAATGCTCTATCCTTTAATTGTTTTGCATGATCAAACAAGGTAGTTATTAGGAAGAAGACTATTGACATTGCATGATCAAACAGTGCTAGTAATTGTAGAGTGAGTGATTAGCTTTCAATCAGGAAATAGAACTCATAATAATTAATTAGTAAATTTAGGAGCTAAGTATTGGTGAACCCGGTTCTCCTAGGTCTTCCATAATAGTCTTAACTTGTTCTTGCGCATCGTTTGAATTACTATTTTATTTAAATGTTAATTCGTGCAATTCTCTATTCACAACCTTTGTTAGCCTAAATAATATAGAGTTTTTGCTACATTGGTACTCGTGCAATCCCTGTGGGTTCAACATTCGGAGTCTTAAATATACTCCACTATTATTACGAGTTACGATCAGGTGCACTTGCCTGAGCCGCAACAAATACCCAATCAGATTTAAAGGAATTTTTGAAATGCAAGCAGCCCAAAGACTAATTTTTTAAGAATACAAGGTTAGGGCTTTTATTCTAAATTTTTGGAATAAAATGAGAGTAGAAAGGAAAGGTGAAGTGAGCCACTCACCCTTGATGAAGGAGGAGGAGGAGGAAGAGGAGGAGAATAAGGAGAAGCAGAAGGAGCAGAAGCAGAAGCAGAGGTAGAGGCAAAGGCATAAGAAGAAGAAGAAGAAGAAGAAGAAGAAGAGGCAGAGGCAGAGGCAGAGGCAATATAGTAAATAAACTTGTCAAATGCAAACAAATCTAATCCAACACAGCAAAAACTATTTTTGGGTATGAAATTCTTAAAAAAAAAAGTAAATCGCGAAAAAGATTGAAAGAAGAAGAGGAGAAGACCAACACCGTAAGCGAAGTCGCAGAGAGCTGTTCTCACTCCAAGGGTGCTTTGTTTCTCTATGGTTTTTTTTCCAAGGTATTTGCAGAAATGTGAAATTGAGAGAAAGAGAATAAGAAAAGAGAGATGGAGAGGGAGGGAGGCAGAGATGGAGAGAGAGCTCAATTCAATTTTTTTTGAATTTGGCTGGGAAAGGATCGGGAAAGAGATAATCAGAGAGTGGGAGAGATGCAGAATTCGAGAGACAAATTTACCCTCAATTTTAGACACGTGTCAAGATTTAACATCAGGGTATTTTTGTATTTTCCACAGCCTAAAGATTGTATAAATAGATAGTAATAAATAGTAGATGTTAAAAACTATATTTATATCAAAACTAAAATTACATAAAAATTTAATTATATGAAAATAAATTAAATATCTATTATTTAATTATTTAAAATAATATATATATATAGGGCATATCTAGTGAGAGATGACATTTTTACGTGAGAGTGGGAGGAGTCTCTCTCGGCCATTAGATTTCATTGAACGGTTGAGATTAGAATACCCCAAATAAAAGCTCACGTGCATCTCCCTTCCGCGTGCATCTCCAAAGTTGCTGCAACAAAGCCCTATTTGCTTTTTACCCACCACTTTCTTCTAACTTGGCCGAATGCCGGCAGCGCAGATGTAGCAAATTCAAAATTCTTCATGCCAAATCAGCATTCTTCCATGTTTGAAGCATTATTGTTGGAAACTTCTATGCAATGATACTGTTTTTCTACACCTTATTAATGTATGAATACTATTAAACATTTTTCTGCACCTCGTAGAAAATTTATAGGTCATTAGATGCTAATTTTGATTGCTTAAAAACTATGGCGTAAAATTTGACGAGGAGAATATCTTACTCTTGTATTGAAAAATGCGTAAAAAATTGAACTTATGTAATTGAAGGTTTGCTCTGTCACCGATTAGCCTTTTCTAGAAAAATGTTTAGATGACATTTTTTTTGTTTAAAATTGAGAAATAAAAGGGGCGGTGGCATAGTCAATGGAAGTCGCTGGGAGAACATGAAGCATGGTTGTGTTAATAGCTTTATTACTGATGAAAACGCGGGTCAGGAATTTTTTGGCAGAACTAGCCAGATACACCCATGAGGCACAGGTGACGTTGGTTTTTTCATATGTCCCTGATACCTCTGTTTTTTATTTTGGTACAACCTAATACCTCAGTTTTAGCTGTAATGTAAAAGAGAAAATAAAAGCATGTGTTATTATGTCTCAAAGAATGAGTTAGGTGGATAATAGTAATTTAGTCGTATTCCCAATATAACTGCCTTAGCTGCAATGTCCTCAATTTCTTTTTTTTCTTTTTTTTCAGATCAGTATACAAAGAGTTACATTGCATTTTAATCCCATGATTTTTTTAAAACAAAACTTGATTCCTTTTGTTGTTCCTCCATCTGTAATAGACTTCATTTCAAGGCAGCTTATTGGCAATTGTTTCATACTTTATCAGAAGGTTGTAGATAATGCATTGATTTAAAATTAAACCACAGTTGAGCTTTTCTTTGAAATACACTTTCTATAAAATTAAAGTTTTGTATTGTGACAAACATAAATAATTTTTTTAAGTTCTTTAAAAATGCAAGGTGTTTCCCCATCGGGACTCGAAAGTAAAATAATCATTTATAAATAATAAAGAGATTTATAAAATTTATTATGTGCTCAAAGACAATAAAATTATACTGATAACATATATTGTTTTCCCGTTAAGACTCAAAATCAAAATAATCAAATATAAATAATAAAAACATTTATAAAATTTGATACATGTTTAAAGACAATGAAATTATACTGATAACATGCAATGTTTTCCCGTCAGGACTCATAAGCAAAATAATCATTTATAAATAATAAATACGTGTATAAATTTGATATGTGCTCAAAGACAATAAAATTATACCGATAACACATAATATTTCCCCATCGGGACTCAAAAGCAAAACAATCATTTATAAATAATAAAGATATTTATAAAATTGAATGAGATATGTGCTCAAAGTCAATGAAATTATACTGATAACATGTATTATTTCCCCTTTGGGACTCAAGCAAAATAATCTTTTTTAAATCATAAAGATATTTATAAAATTTGATATGTGATCAAAGACAACGAAATTATACTGATAACATGTATTGTTTTCCCGTCGGGACTCATAAGCAAAATAATCGTTTATAAATAATAAATACATTTATAAATTTGATACGTGATCAAGGACAATGAAATTCTATCATAACATGTATTGTTTTCTCGTAGGGACTAAAAAGTAAAATATTTATTTATAAATAAAAAATTTATAAAATTCGATACGTGATCAAAGCAAATAAAATTATACCGATAACATGTAATTTTTCCCGTTGAGACTCAAGCAAAATAATCATTTATAAATAATAAAGACATTTATAAAGTTTGATATGTGCTCAAAGACAATTAAATTATACCGATAATATGTAATATTTTCCCGTCGGGACTTAAAAAAATAACCATTTATAAATAATAAAGACATTTATAAAATTGGATATGTATTCAAAGACAATAAAATTATACTAATAATATGTATTGTTTCATCATCGGGACTCAATCAAAATAATCTTTTTTAAATAATAAAGCTGTTTAAAAAATTTGATACGTGTTCAAAGACAATGAAATTTTACCGATAACATGTATTGTTTCCCCGTAAGGACTTAAAATCAAAATAATCATTTATAAATAATAAAGACATTTATAAATTTGATATGTGCTCAAAGACAATGAAATTATATTGACAACATGTATTGTTTACCAGTAGGGACTGAAAAGTAAAATTATTATTTATAAATAATAAAATATTTATAAAATTGGATGTGTTTAAAGACAATAAAATTATACCAACATTTATGTAATGTTTCTCGGTGGAGACTCAACAGTAAAACAATCATTTATAAATAATAAAGACATATAAAAATTTAATGCATACTCAAAGATGATGAAATTTTACGAAAACACGTAATATTTTCCCGTTGGGACATAAAAGCAAAAGAATCATTTATAAATAATAAAGATATATATAAAATTGATATGTGTTAAAAGACAATAAAATTATACCGATAACATATAATGTTTCTCCGTTGTGACGCAAAAGCAAGATAATCAATTGTAAATAATTAAAGACATTTATAAAAATGATATGTACTTAAAGAGAATTAAATTATACCGACAATATGTAATGTTTCCTCGTTGGAACTTAAAAACAAAAAAAATCATTTACCATTTATAGATCATAAAGACATTTAAAAAATAAAAAGAAAAAAAACATTAATTAAAAAACGAAAAGAAAGTAAAAAATATGAATCTAAGAAAAATAAAAAATTTAGAAAGTAAAAATTAAATAATAATAAATAAATAAATTCAGAAATTAAAAAGAAAGAAAAAATAACAAAATATTAAGTAAAAACGAAAAGAATATAAAAATTATAAATATAAGACATACAGAAAAAAATTAAAGTAAAAAATACAAAAATAAAAAATAAAAAAATAAAATTACAAAAAATAATAAAACTAACAAAAACAAAGGAAAAAAGAAAATTAAAATTGAAAATAAATTAAATTTTTTGTGAAAACAAAAATATAATATATATATATATATATATAATAGAATAGAATATATAGATAGATGATATAATAGATAATAGAAACATATAATAATAAAATAGTATTTTATTTGTTGCAGGGGGAGAAAGAAAGAATACATAGCATAAAAGAGGAAGATGCAGTGACTTCTTGAGATAGAAAGGAGAAGAGAAAGCATAAATGGAAAAAAAATGAGTGAGTTAAACGAAAGGGAAATAGAAATTAAAATTAAGAGTGTGGGATGAATTGAAAAGGGAAGCAAATGATGAGGGAAAATATGATCGGCGTCATATATGTTTTTGCCTTGGTAAAAATAAAATGAGTAAATATCTAAATTGGTCCCTGATAAAAATCACGAAGACTAATTTAGTCTTTGAGAAATAAAAATACTAATTTGGTTCTTAAAAATTTTAAATATCGGTCAAATTAGTTATTTTTAGGATTATTTTTAGGGATATTTTAGTCTATATCAGATACAATTTGACTCATATTTGATATTCTTAAAGACCAAATTGATATTTTTTATTTTTCAGGGATTAAATTAGTTTTCGTGATATTTGTCAGGAACCAATTAATTTAAATATTTATTTACTCAAATAAAATTTTTGTTGAATCAAAAGAGGACAAAGGCACAATGAGCGAGACCAGTGGTTTAGTTTATTTGTCAGGAACCAATTAATTTAAATATTTATTTACTCAAATAAAATTTTTGTTGAAACAAAAGAGGACAAAGGAACAATCAGCGGGACCGGTGGTTTAGTGGCCGAGTTTGTAATGAAAATAAAAAAAATAAAGTAGGAAAGTGAAAAAGTAGCAAAGTTTGGATATATATATATATATATATAATATAATCTGTTGAAATATTTAAGTAATTATGACATAAATTCTCGTGTCATACATATTCAATAAACATTTTAAAGTTATTTTATCTTAAAACGTCTGTAACGAAAATGAACATGGGCAAGTTTGTAGTTTTTCCTTTTATATACGAAAAAATTGGCAAGTTTGTAGTCACTACTGGTTATTGGCGCATGGTTTTAAACTTTTTAGCAAAAAATTAAGGTGAAAAAATAACATCGAGTAATGCATCTTGCTTTTATTTTTCAGATGTTTATCAATTGAGCATTTATAACTTTAAAACCAACTTTTTTTTTCGCACATGTCTCCTTTAATGGAAGCAATCCTGTTCGAAGCGCGTCGGACACTAAATGTGACAATCTCTTCCACTTTAAAACCAATTCTTTTGTCGGGAAAAAAAAACTTTAAAACCAATTCTAAGTTTATTTACACTTAAATTGGGTCAAAACCTTGAGTTCGTTAATCGACTCAACTCAATTATTTGTTTTTTCTATAAAAAAAGCCACAGATGTTAACACTTAATTTAATCTAAATATTAAAATAATAAATAGAATTAAAATTTAAAACAGCGGATAAAAATAAAACTAAAAACAGAAATAATATTTGTACAACCAAATGAGACACCAAAAATTGACAACTATTTTACTGATTAACGAAGTTCACACACGTGGTTAATGAAGTGCTGAACTTAGTTAATGAATATACAAGGTGTTGTAACTCTTTAACCATCAACTGAACTTTATTAGTTCATTAACCACAATTTTGAACGTCATTAACCAAGATTTTTAGGTGTTCAAAATCACACAGTTTTGAACACCTAAAAATCGTGGTCAATGACGTTTAAAATTGTGGTTAATGAATAATCGGTAGTTAATGAGTTGCAACATGTTGTATAATTAACCACATTTGTGAACTGCGTTAACCAGTAAAATAATTATCGATTTTGGTGTCTCATTTGGTTGTACAAATAACACAACTGAACAAAAAATAGAAAGGATTTTGTTAAATCCACATCCCCTGTTTTTTATAGGAAAATATTAGTTGTTAGTAAGTTATGTTAGCAGCCAAAGTTTGAACCCTGGACCTCTTTCTTCAACTCCTTCAAATGTCTCAGCTCAACCATTTGAACTACACTTTGGGGACTCTTCCCCTATTTAATTTTTCCTCCTCCCATTCCCTCGTAAAAAGTCAAAAATACTCCTCCCCTTCCATCCACTCTCATTTTTCCTTCCCCACCACCACCACCACCACCACCATCTCCCCCATAGTCACCCTTCCCATAACCTCCCACCTTCGTTTGTCGCCCAAAACCCCAACCTCACCATCTCCCATGTCCACCACCACTATCTCCACCCACCTCCCAACTTTCCGACGCACTCATGCACATTAATTTTTTTTCCTGCGTTTTCAAACATTCTGGAAATCCCGCCTATGTGTGCTTTGGTATACATTGCTGGTCCCAAGCCCAGATAAAGCGAGAGAGTTATGGTTGACACCCAATGTAAAACTAACTCAAAAAATTTACTGATCTTTTTTTTGGTATAAAAAAATTGACTAGTCTTAAAATGGGGTGAGAATCGATGTTAAAGAATATATTAGCTTTTAATTTAATCAAAAATATTTTTTTAGTTAAATAAAAATTCAATCCTAAACTACAAAAAATCTATGTAATATAAGATTCATGCATAAATTATATTATTACTATTATTATTATTATTATTATTATTATTATTATTATTATTTATTTTTTATAATTAGTTTTTATTTTATAAAAATATATAAATTATATATTAATTACCTGATCTAGTATATTATATCATTTTTTTACATATTTTATTATTTTGAAATGTTAATAATAGTCGCTGCTAATTTCATTTTTAGCCCGTCACCCTTTTAGTTATTCCGTTGATTAATTTTGCAGACCAAAAGTTTTTTTTTATAAAAATAACATTGAAAATATAATTATAAAAAATTAGCTGAAGTAAAGAACTTGGGTGTAAAGGGTGGAAGGCTTCTCCACTCGACTGAGAGCAGCGCCGAATAGCAGTAGGGAAGTAAGAAGAGCTCGAGAAGGGAGAAAACAAAACACCTCGGAGTCAGAGATCAGATAAACCAACGCGGTTTGCGGGTAAATGCATTTTTGTTATTTCTCGCTTTTTTTTCCTCTCTCTTCTCTAATTTGATTTCATGTTTCTGCTTGTGGGCTATACAAGACCCTGCCCTAACAAAGATGCAATACTTCATTTTTACACACCGCAGATTATCAGTTTCAATGCAAATATATGCACTAACTTATATACGAGGCTGAGACTTAATTTGTGGCTTGTTGTTTGATACTTGTACCTCCACACACAACGTGTTTGGTGAAAAGGTTCATTGGGTTTTATATTGCACTGATGTGCGTATCTCAGTGTATCATTTATTTGTGTATCTTTAATGTTTGTTCTGATTGTTTTGTGTTCATCATTGCCGGTTGTTTCTTCAA
The DNA here is from genome assembly GCA_037113605.1 of Calophaca sinica. Taxonomy (NCBI): domain Eukaryota; kingdom Viridiplantae; phylum Streptophyta; class Magnoliopsida; order Fabales; family Fabaceae; genus Calophaca; species Calophaca sinica. The sequence continues at coordinate 71,550,187 of CM073730.1, forward strand.
TGATATGACTGGCCTGTGTATTGAATAGGTTAGGAGTAAGACATTAAGTTTTATTAACATTTTGTTCCTTTTATTCTAAAATGTATTAGATAAATTAAAGAATATTTGTTTGTAATAAAAATTTTACCCTCCCTTTCCTTTTACTCTAAATTCATCAATCCAAGGAACCTTTAGATTCCTCAATCACAAGTCTCTCGTAATGTCAATGACATGAGTCAAGAGGAACATATAAGATGCCACACAGTGTTTGTACAATGGTAATATGATATAAGTTTATGGAGCATTTTGTTGCATAATGAAGTAAACTGCATGGAAGCGGCCGATGCACAATACATTCTCATACTGTTGGTGTTTCTGCTAGCTTATTAATCTCCATTGCCAAATTGTGACAGCCAACAACAATTGTGATCAATATTGTCTCTAGGAAAGTGACTTTTTTTCCTGTACTATTCCTCTCAGCTAACAAGTTTAATTGTTCTTCTTTGTTCTTAAACATGTCAAAGTAATTTCATTTTTTCAAGAGATGGACAAAAGAATTTTGAGGTCCATGGCTTTATAGTTGAGATATGTTTTCAAGTTCTAGTGATTGCAGTCCTAAACTCCTTATAAGTTGGTCATCAGTTGTGCCAATGTTTTATGTCCATAACTAAAACACTTAAGAAGAGATAAAAAATGAAATTATTGTATAAAATGTAAATAACTAAATTTATGTGTTAATCCAGGCTGCTACTGTTTATGATGCCTGGTTGGATTTTTTTCCTTGATAACTTGCCCAACTGGCTTTTGTTTTAGTGTACAATGGAACCTGTCCTCCCAACATCGTACTGTAAAATAGAAGACCCGACAAGGATTTTACTATTATCTTTAGACAACTATACAGATTCTTTTGTTTTATTATTAGGATTATGGTATCTTTGAAATCAGGACCTTCATTTTTACCAAGTATTTTAACTTTTGAAAATGACTATTTTTGGTTAGGCTAAATTATACATTTGGTCCTCTATGTTTATTTTAGTTTTCAATTTAGTCCTCTATGTTTTATTTGTTTCGTTTTGATCCTCTACGTTTTATTTTAGTTTTCAATTTGGTCATTTCCATCACTAAAAGCCAATTGTCCGTAGCTAGAAGTCCATTTTTCAAAACGTTAATTGGCTTTTAGCTACGGATAATTGGCTTTTAGTGACGAAAATGACCAACTTGTTGTAACGTTTGAAACATAAGGGACCAAAACGAAACAAATAAAATGTAGATGACCAAATTGAAAACTAAAATAAACATAGAGGACCAAATGTTTAATTTAGTCTTTTAGTTATTATGATTGAAGCACGTCATAACCATGATGTCGGGTATTGCTGACTCTATTCGCAAATTCCATTCTTTGCAGACATTGAAGCTTTTGAGTTGTGTGCAATATGTACCTTCTAACTACTCAATTCCCGAAAGCAAGATTTACTTCCGGCAACTAAAATGCCGGTAGGTAAATGGAGGGGTGAGTATAGAGAAGAGATAATTTTTTTTTTTACTTCCGGCAACTAAATTTTTGGAAGGAAAATTGGCATCCAGCAATTGAGTTGTCGGAAGTTAAATGAAGGAATAAGGGTACAGGAGAGAGAAAAGGATGAGAGAGAAAAAATCAATTTTTTTTTAATTTTCTGGGTTGACTTGCGGCAACTTAGTTAGCGAAAGGTAAATGGAGGGGTGCGGGATATGTGAGCAAGAAAGAGGTAGGAATATTTTGGGAAAAAGGGATTTAGGGGGTGATGTTGGCAAAAATGGGGGTGTCGGGTTCAACTCCCCTAGTAAAATTGTAGGCCCGTTCGCTTCATGGGCCAACCCAGGGGGTCCATTTACTTGCGGGTCAACATGGGTTGAGCTTGGAAGGATCGGGCTGACCCGTATGTCCAGCTCTTTTTTATGGGTGCCCATTGATCTGAATCCAATTGTTTAGTTGTGTTCCATCTGTGTCATGAAGCTCTGTGAAACGGAGAATCGTTGTTGCAAAGTGGGTGATGGGTCGCAAAGCTAAACCCCTCTGAGATCTCGTGTACTTCTAAAGCATTTTAGGGTTAATTCTTGTGTTGTCACAAAATCACAGAGAGAAGGGCTTTTTGCAGCCCATTCATTTTCTGACCAGGTTCACCCTTGTTTTTGCAACTTCTGTTGGCACCTGAGTTGAAGGACCTTGTTTCTGGCAGCTTCTCCAACCTCTAGTTGGCAAGATTCCTTCCAGTCCATCCTATGTTATTTACTAATCGTTAATAGTTATGCCTTGGTTCAGTGATGATGATTGTGTTTTTAAGCCATGATTTTTGAGTAATAATGATGATAATACCTTAAGCTTTGAGAAATTTTTAGTCTTGATCAACTATTATCGTTTATTAGGAATTATTATTCTCATTATATATGCAATCAATTGGTGTAGTGGATAGCAGAGATTTTTGGGGTTGGTTACTCTGCACTGCTATTCAGGATTAAGATTAACTGCTGAGAGGCGGACCCACGTTTAGTTCAGGGTGTGCACTTGCACCCCTGAGCTTTAAAATTTTTCACTTACCATCCCATAAAATTTTAATTTTGACCACTCTGAAATTTAATTTTTCACCCTGACACAGACCCACCCTCACTCTTCCTCTACACAGTGCACGCTCAACTTTCTCTCTCAGTATCTCAGAAAACTGGTTTCTCTCTCTCGTTCGAACCACTCTCTCTCTCTCTCACTCTCTCATATGCCACTGCCACTGCGCTGAACGCCGGAGTCGACCGAGGTGGACCGGTCAGCTCCTTCTGTACGTGGCGCAACTCGTTCTCTCTCCTACAACTACGTCTGCTCTGCTGTCTCTCTGTTCACGCAGTCGCAACGGCTTTCAGATCTCCATCTCCGACCAATCTTTCTTTCACGCAGCGGCCTTCACGTTCTCCATTTCTTGTTGTTGGTGAGTTTTTGATGCCTGTGTTAATGTTTTCCCTTTGTTTCCCCTTCAAATTTTCCCTAAATTTGAAAACCTAATTTCCCCATGTTCCAAGATTGTTGCGGCGGTGTTGTTGCCTCTTCTAGGCCTTCACGACTTCTATTCCCTTCATCTAATCAGTAATCCCTAATGGGCTAATGGCTAATGCATCTTCTATTCTTGGCCTTGTTCTACTGTTATGGACTTATGGGCTACGACTGTTCTTGGTCTTTTTTAATTTTTTTTCAAAGATGCAGTGATGTTGCCTAGGAATTTTAAATTATCTTCTCTTTTCAAAGATGCAATGTTGCCTACGGCTCTTCTCTTCTTAACTTCTAATAATTTTAATTTTTTTTTCAAGGATACCATTACCTGTCCTGTTTGTGTTTTTTTAAATGTGATTTTTTTTTAATTTTTTTGTTTGTAATGGAATAGTAAATATCTGTTGTCTGCAAAGTCAATTAGCCGTGGATCGGCTAACTTTCACAACGGTGATTCCCTTTTCTTCAAGCGATTACGCCAAGGAAGGAACTCTGTTCCTTAGCTATGGGTCCCTTAACTCACTCCAGAAAGGTTTAAGTCAGTGAACTAAGATAAAAACTGGGACGCAAAGGTAAACATAAACTGCGAATAAAAGCTTTGAGCGAAAAAATATAAGTTATTTGATTGATCGATGATTTTAAAATGTATGTACAACTGGGTATTTATAGTAGCAACTAAGAACTATCCCTATCTACCACGTTCAGTTGGCTAACACTGATACATCCTTAGTTGGCAGTTATTCGGCTGAGTCGTGCCATGCTCCACTAACCACGATCCTAAAAACTAGGCGCATTAGTGCATTGTGGCCACGTCCCTTCAACCAACGGTCCTCTATGTGCAAAGATCTCCTCAGATTCCCTCGCTCAGCTCCTAAAACCATGGGGAACAATCTTAATCAGTTTTTCCTTGGATATTTAATTAATTCAAAATTACTCCCACGTCACTCGACTCGTGGAGCAAGAATCTGATCCCATACGTGACTCCATGCTATCCCCATGGGCCTGAATATCTTCCTTGAAGCCCAATCAGTCCAAGGCCCATGTATAGCTTCCAGTTTCCTGCTTTCGAACCTATCAGCTGACACGCCATATCGACTGGTAGGAACATCGGCTGATGAGCAATCGGCTATTTGATCTATTCGACTGGGACTAGCTTCGGCTGGTTCTGATGAATATTTTGGGTGTAAACAATTGCCCCCCTACGCTGTCTCAGCCGTAACATCCTAGGTTTAGGCTGGGGCGGCGTAATGATTCAAGTTAAATCACCTTTTTAAATCATAAATGCGAGGTCATCCATTAACAACAACTTTTTGAATCGTGTAACGGCTAATCCTCATCCATCCGATTTATTCGCCTTTAAATCCCACTATCAGTGATTTACTTTTCCTTTAAATACTCATCAGTCGAATTACCTCTTACGCTTACTTCCAGCCCTAACTCCTGTAGCTTTCACCATCTCCAACCTCTTCATCTTTCACCTAGCAATCAGGCCCACCATGTCTTCTGCTTCTGATTCTCAAAACCAATCTCATGTGTATGATGGCGAACAATCTTCTTCCTCTTCCATGAACCTTGACCGCTAGCTTAGCCCTCCTGAGGCTCCCGACTCTGGTCTCCAATCTCCCTTATTCAAGATTCAGGGCTCTCTTTCATTGGCTCCTTCCACTTCCGATATGGGTGAAGGGGCGGTTTTCTTGATGGAGTATATGGCCCCCTCTCTGTACGCATTGCCCATTTCCTGCGACTGGTTTACCACCAGGTCCAAACCTACTGATCTTCGTTCATGGCCTCATTCGTCTCAGCCCTACCTCGATTGGGTGGATCGGCTAAAGGCTGTGAAGTCCGATAAGTGGAAACAATGGGGTCTCTATGATATAATCATGCTGTCAACCAAGGACATCCCCCTTAACCTAGAGCTGCTTTATGGCTTCTTCGCCTTGCATGTTGACTAGCCGATAAGCACCACCATGATAAGCTTTGCTAACAATGAATGGCCCTTCCCAATTTGGTGACCATTTCTCAAACTTAGGATCCTTGATCCCAACAGGTAGTATGGTTTTCCAAACCAGGTCTCCTTCAACAAACCTTTTTGGCTTCACACGCTTGTTGTAAGCCCTAACCATCTTTTGCTTGCTATGCTCAATCTGATCTAAGGCCATGAGTCGATCTTCGTCAACCGAATCTAATTCCATTAACATGGCCTGTTGATATTCATCCAGGCTCAGCAGGTTTTGCTTTGCTACTCTTAGTGATTCATCCAGGCTCAGCAGGTTTTGCTTTGCTACTCTTAGTGAAGTCACGTTTATTTCTAAGGGTAACACTGCATCTTGGCCATATGTTAGCCGATACGGAGTAAATCCAGTCGCACTACACTTGGAGTTCCTCACGGCCCACAATGCCTCATTCAGTGTTTCATGCCATTTCCTTGGCTTATCCTCAATGTTCTTTTTGATCATATCAATAAGAACTTTGTTGGTGGCCTCAGCTTGCCCATTGGCTTGAGCATAATAAGGGGATGAGTGAATTAACTTAATCCCAAATTGTTGTGCGAAGGCCACCACTTTCTCCCCAGTGAACATAGTGCCTTGATGCGTGGTGATGGTTTGGTATTCCAAATCTATATATGATCGGCATTGTATAAACCTAATCACCTCCTCCCGAGTCACATTCACCATCTACCGGGCTTCTACCCACTTGGTGAAGTAGTCGATCGCAACTATGATAAACGCATGCCTCTTGGGCGAAGGTGGATAGATTTTGCCTATTAAATCCATTGCCCATCCCTGAATGGCCAAGGTTTTATCCTTTGGGTGGAGGTTTTCGGCTGGAACCCTTTGAATTGGACCATGCAGCTGACACGCCTCACATCCTTTGGCATATTGATAACAATCAGCTGTGATGGTAGGCCAATAATATCCATGTCGGTATATTAGCCATTTCATCGTGGGTCCAGCCCTGTGAGATCCACAGATTCCTTCATGTACTTCCCCCATGACCTTCATGGATTCCTCTTTATCAATACACTTGAGTAACACTCCATTGATGGCTCTCCTGTAAACTTCATTGTCTACCAATACGTATTTGAGTGCTTTCTGCTTGAGTTTGAAGTCAGGACTGCTTGAAGGATCTTTAAGATAGTCGATTAACTCTTGTTTCCAAGAGTCGATCGCTCCTATTGGTGCACACTCCCAGATTGGGTACTCTTCATGTTTTACTTTGACTATCATGTCTTTATACCCTGAGGCCTGTTGAGCCAAATCATTAGCCTCTTCATTCTCTTCTCTAGGAATGTGATGTACTACTACATCAGCAAACAAGCAAAGTAGCTTACTAGCCGTTTCATAGCATTCTTTCAAGTTAGGGTTATTGCATCTATACTCCCCAGTTAGCTGTTTTATTACCAACTGTGAATCTCCCATGACTTGAACATAATTTGTTTTCATGGCTGCCAGGATCTTAAGCCCTAAAATCAAAGCTTCGTATTCTGCCTGATTATTAGAATACCCAAGATCCAGCTGACACATGAATTTCCAACTTTTCCCAGTTGGATCAGTGATGGTGATGCCAAAGACCTACCCCTTTTTGGGTTCGTGACCCATCAAACATCAGCACCCAAGGTTTCAAGTTAATACATGCAACGTGTTCGGCTAATGGGTCTTTGACTTCAACACAAGGGTGTTGGGCCAGAAAATCGGCTACCGCCTGGCCTTTCATTGCTCTTAATGGAACGTATATTAGCGCGAAAGCATTTAACTTAATGGCCCACTTCATCAGTCGACCCTGTAAGACAAGCCTATTAAGTAAATACCTACTAATATCAATTTTGCACAAAACTAATATTTCCTTAGGCAACAAATAATATTCGAGTTTTGTACAAGCATAGAACAATGACAAACATAATTTCTCAATAGGGGTGTATCTGGTTTCTGCATCATTCAAGGTGCGGCTGAGATAATATACAGCTCTTTCAACTCCATCATCGGCATCCTGTGCCAGCAAGCAGCCTATTGACTCTTCCTCAGCAGCTATATACAATTTGAGTGGCCTTCCTGACACTGGAGGCGTTAGCACGGGAGGTTTGGCCAACGCTTGCTTAATTTGGTCAAAGGCCTGTTGTTGCTCCTTCCCCCATACCATATCCTCCGTATCCTTTAATTTGTGAGGAAAAAGCCTTCATTTTTCCAGCCGAATTGACTATGAACCTTCTTAGGAAATTGATCTTGCCAATCAAACTTTGCAGCTCCTTCTTATTCCTAGGAGGTCTGGCTTTCAAGATAGCTTTCACCTTGTTCTTGTCTACTTCTATTCCTTGATGGTGGGCCAAAAATCCTAGGAAATTGCCACCGCCACTCCAAAAGCACATTTGGCGGGATTCATTGTTAGCCCATGGGCCGGCCTCCTTTTCAGGGCCTGCTCTAGATCGGCTAGATGGCTTTCAAAATCCTCAGACTTGACAACCACGTCATCTATGTATACTTCCATGGTTTTGCCGATCAAGTCATGGAAGATGGAGTTCATGGCCCTTTGATAAGTGGCTCCTGCATTCTTGAGCCCAAAAGGCATGACCACCCATTCGTAAATCCCCAATGCTCCTGGGCACCTGAAGGCTGTCTTGTGAGTATCTTCTTTTGCTAGAAAGATCTGGTTATACCCTGAGTACCCATCCATAAAGGTGAGAATTCCATGCGTAGCTGCCGCATCGACTAACATGTCAGCCACAGGCATAGCATACTCATCCTTGGGAGTGTCCAAGTTCAAGTTCCTGTAGTCTATACATACTCTTATATGGCCATTCTTCTTGGCGACAGGGACTATGTTAGATAGCCATTCAACGTACCTGGCCGTTCTTATAAAGCCTGCCTTCAGTAGCCTTTCAATTTCAGCTTTAATTTGAGGCATCAGTTGGGGATTGAACCTGCGAGGCGCCTGCTTGAACGATTTGTATCCTGCTTTGATAGGCAACCTGTGTTCTACCAACCTTCTCGCCAAACCAGGCATTTCGAAGTAATTCCAGGCAAAGCAATCTTTGTACCGCTGGATTAATTCGACTATCTTACCCCGTTTGTCTTCCTCAAGCAATCCACTCACCTTCACGATTCTGGGTTGTTCTGTCGTGCCCAAATTGATCTCAATTAAAGGATCTTCTGCCTCAAACGCAGGAGCAGTCTTGTGAAGAGGGGAATCCAATTCCATAGGCTCGGCTGCACACACCTCATCAGGCTTGGCTACCGCACCTTCCTCCCTGGAGAGTAATACCTCCTCTTCCTCTGCAGTGTCATAATCTTCCATCATGGCATCCATCGCTTTGGACTCGGCCTTAAAGATTTCTAGCCGACCCAAAAGGTCTTCGAGTACCTGGGATGCCCTACTCATGAGTTATCTGCTCATTGGGCCGTGGTTCGGCCTGAGATCTTAACTTGAACCCCTCATTAGTAAGGTTGCATGCTTTCCATACCCCTTCCTCATAATCCTGCAGGATGGGAATAGGCCCTAGGTGTGGGGAATAGACCAGGGCTTCCAACATTTTTACCTCGGCCGAAAAGGGGTTCTTATCTGCTTCGACTGTCTCCACGTTGTCTCCAACCCAAAACATGAGCTTCTGATGAAGAGTGGAGGGGACACACTGACTTGTATGAATCCAGTCCCTTCCCAGAATCACGCTATAGGAAGGTTTGCCATCAACCACGAAGAAAGCTGCTTTGAGGGTCGTGGGGCCCTCTTGTGACTTGGTATCAAGACTCCAAGTGCCCTGGAAGGTTCCCCCAGGAAGTTGGACATTTTCATGTTGGTGGGAACTAGGTCCTCAAGACTTTTTCCCAGTTTTCTCATGGTTGTCACAGGCATGACATTTAGCACAGCCCCTCCATCCACGAAGACCCTTCCAAAAATCTTCCCATTAATATAGGCCCTGATGTAAAGGGGCTTCAAATGTTTCATCATCTCTTCTGTAGGTTTCTCAAAGACTACCTTGGTGACCTCATCAGCCGGTGTATCGGCTAACGTAGCCCATTCTGCTTCTTCAGCAAACACGTCCCCCTCCAAACCTCCTGGTTGTGGGCTGTTTGCCCAGAATTCTTCTGGGAATAAGCTGATAGCCTCTATCTCAGCCAGCAGGCCGTCAGTCTCTTCATTGAACAGGAGATCCAACAAGGAGTCTTCCATGATGTCATCTTGTTCCCAGTGCATCTCTGGGATCACTGAACCTTCTACAGTGATCGCCTCTTCATCTACATCGACTGCGGCGATCAGACCCTCTGCTTCAGGGACAGGTTCCTGTTCAGTAGTTGGCTCTACATTTTTGGGCACTTCTTTTTCCTCAGCCCCCTTAGCTTCCGACTTCGGGAAAGCCTTATCCAATGCTTCACTAACAGTTTCTAAGGGGATCTCCCTCTTCTCGCTATTCTTTACATCGGCTATCATCTGCAGAGTTTGTTTCATCTTCTGGACAGACCTCATTCTCTGCATCCTTCTCTTTTGGGTTCTTGTCAGCACGGCTGGTATCGCCTTTTTGTCCTTGGCATACTTATTCAAGAACCAGTGTCCTTTTGTGACATTAGCCGGGGGTTTCAGCATTCTCTGTGTTTTTAACTTCTCATCATTCCTCACTGTTATCTTTAGGGAGGACATTCCTCCTTCTACAGTGAACTCGGCTATCCTTCTCTTATCCCTGGGAATAGGCTCCTCATCAATCCTGGGTAAAGATAGCCTACCACTTTCTCTAATGGTTGGCCGATCTTGCCCCCCAGTTTTTTCGATAGGTGCCTTGCCTTTCTCTTTGTCAGGATTCCCTGTTGGGGCCTGGCAGTGTGTAATGTAGTGTTTCACCAATTCCTGGGTGAGCCTACCTGGTTTGGGTGGCTTGCCCCCCTTCCTAGGTCTTGCTTCTGGTTGGGGGTTTCCCAGTCTGTCAAAGACGGAAACCCTGGCATCTTGAGGTCCCAGTCGATCGAAATGGGTTGAATCGGCTGGTCCCTTTTTTGGCCTCCAGACTTGTTGCACAGATATCCTGTGCTTGTGGCTGGGCCCTTCGTCATCAAGTCCTGAGAATGAGACCATACCTATCCCAAGGGCAGGAAAAGGATCAGTATCCACTGTCATTTCTGCAATTCCTTTGTCTTCAAGCTTGAACCTCCCCTCCTTTATCCCCTTCTGAATGGCCTTCCTAAAAACCATGCAATTTTGAGTTGCGTAATTATAAGAATTGTGCCACTTGCAGTATTTCTTGTCCTTCAACTCCTCAGTAAGTGGGATTTTGTGCCCATCCAGCAGCCGAATTTGCTTATCCTTAAGCAAGTAGTCAAAGATCTGGTCTGCCTTGGAGATATCAAAGGAGTATTCTGTCTTGCCATCTCCTGAACTTGGCTCTTTTCCTTTGGCAGCTCTTAGGGCAGGGCAAGTATAACCTTTACCCTTCACTATTTCAGCTGCCATGATATCTGCCGTGGAATCGGCTGAATCATCATCAGAGTCCTCAGCTTCTACAATGGATACCAACTGAGGGCCTCTCGCCTCTTGGCTCGCCTCTTTTCTTTCTCTCTGGATAAATTGCTCAATGCGAGTAGCCCATGAGACTAATCGTTCATGTCGATTGCAAGCTTGGCCGACTAGCTTTTCCTTGAGTTGGGGATACATCTTTGCTAATGGCCATGGCTGCATATTCGCCTCAGAGGCCTGATCAACATTTCCACCATTTTCTGAACCTTTCCACAAAATCAGCGGCCGATTCATCTACTGTTGCCTCGGGTTCATGAGATCGGCGCGATGACTTGAGGTTGGGGCGATAGAATCATCATGAAAGCACCTCTCCATATCGACCATGTTTGTATAGAATTAGGTGGCAAAGAAGAATACCATGTAAAAGTTGTTCGGTAAGTGACAAGGAACAGTGCAATTTGTGGTACTCATTCTGGTTCCCTTCACCACATTAGGCGATAAACACGCCTACATGCTCCATAGTCGATTTGCCATCTTCCCCGGAGAAAGTAGCAAAGTCCTGAGTCCTGTATCCCCAGGCAGGTACCAATCTATCCACCCACTCGAGGTAAGGTTTCTGTAGATTGGGCGATCCAGAGGCTTCACCGCACACCAAAGTATTTTTTGATGGTGTCTGCAATGACGGTCGGGTCTAGCAGCTGTGAACCCCCTGGCCTCACTTCTCCCAAAGTAGGGGCAACCGTCTGTGGTTGCTGTCTCCAAGTTGGGGGATGCGCCTGGGATGCTTGTTCTGGAGGATTGGGGTAGCCTGGTTGATTAAACAATGGAGGTGGGTAAACCCCCCATGGCTGCTCCATGTTTCCTTCGTCGGGTGCCCTATATTGAGTTCCAGGCACACTCGTGTTAAATGGTAGAGGTGGGATCTGTCCCCATGACTGCTCTGCCATCAAACCAGGTGCCCTTGGAGGAGTTGACCCCATTTGAGTGCCTGCAGATACTTCAGCATAGGATGGGTAGAATGGAAGATTAGCCGATACGGGTGGAACCTGGTTCTATGGCTGCTGACCTGCATATCCCCCAGGTGGTCTTATACCACCCAATCCTGTACCAAGAGTTTGCCCCCCGGTATACTGTGGGTTAGTCGTTTGCAGAGCAGAACCATAAGGCTGAGCATATGGCATAGCTTGCGGCATACCAATTGGTCCCACTGCATCCGGTGGCCTCCTAGCCATCTGCACCTGTCCAAAATGAAGGTTAGCATGGTTGTTCACGTCATTCGCCACCGGTTGCCCTCCAGTGTTCAACGTGGCAAAAGCACCATGCTGGGAATTAATTGGATTAGAAGGTACCTGTCCTATATTCGGCTGAACCTGAGTAGGTCCGGCCTGAATGTAGGTAGGCTAAACTGGCTGTGCACCTGCCTGAGTCATGTTCGGCTGAACCTGAATTGGTCCCGCTTTGGCCGCACTCATTTGGATGATGAGTCTGCTGGGTAGGGTACCCCACTTGCGTTGGGATAGCAGAATTGATAGAGCTTTCACTTGCTCGAGCCCTCCTGGCCTCTGTCTCCCTGGCCTGCTGTACTTCGTTATGCACCATGGGTTTCACAATATCAGCCAACTGTTGCGACACTTGGTACATGATATCATTGATTCCCAAATCGAGTTGTTGGCGTATAAACGAAGTGGTCATCACCACCGGGGTCTCATTGAGCTCGTTGGGTTGAGTTTCAGCCTCCATCTCTGCTTGTACTTGCTATCTTTGGTGGAACATTGCTTCCACGGGATGGGCTTCCTTCAACCGGTTTTACGGGATTGCTCTTTGCCGTCATATTGCTCAAACTCTTGCCCGAACGCAAGTGCATACGCCACTGGTAATCCTGACCTGGGGATTCGAACGTGTTGATTCGTTCACCTTTTGTCCCACCGGGCGTGCCAATTTTGTTGTCTGCAAAGTCAATTAGCCGTGGATCGGCTAACTTTCACAACGGTGATTCCCTTTTCTTTAAGCGATTACGCCAAGGAAGGAACTCTGTTCCTTAGCTATGGGTCCCTTAACTCACTCCAGAAAGGTTTAAGTCGGTGAACTAAGATAAAAACTGGGACGCAAAGGTAAACATAAACTGCAAATAAAAGCTTTGAGCGAAAAAATATAAGTTATTTGATTGATCGATCGTTTTAAAATGTATGTACAACTGGGTATTTATAGTAGCAACTAAGAACTATCCCTATCTACCACGTTCAGTTGGCTAACACTGATACATCCCTAGTTGGCAGTTATTCGGCTGAGTCGTGCCATGCTCCACTAACCACGATCCTAAAAACTAGGCGCATTAGTGCATTGTGGCCACGTCCCTTCAACCAACGGTCCTCTATGTGCAAAGATCTCCTCAGATTCCCTCGCTCAGCTCCTAAAACCATGGGGAACAATCTTAATCAGTTTTTCCTTGGATATTTAATTAATTCAAAATTACTCCCACGTCACTCGACTCGTGGAGCAAGAATCTGATCCCATACGTGACTCCATGCTATCCCCATGGGCCTGAATATCTTCCTTGAAGCCCAATCAGTCCAAGGCCCATGTATAGCTTCCAGTTTCCTGCTTTCGAACCTATCAGCTGACACGCCATATCGACTGGTAGGAACATCGGCTGATGAGCAATCGGCTATTTGATCTATTCGACTGGGACTAGCTTCGGCTGGTTCTGATGAATATTTTGGGTGTAAACAATATCATTAATCAAGGATCAACGAATCTATGAAATAATAATGATAATGGAAAAATATTTAAAGAAGAGATTACCATCAAATGAGCAACAATCATGTGGATCCAGTTCACAACAACAACACATTGATAAAATTTTATGATTTTGATTTTTATAATAACGTACTCCCTCCAGTCTCAATTATAAGCAACAAAAACTTCATATTCTTTGGTCTGAAATATAAGTAAATTTAACTAATTTTACACTAACATTCATAAAATACTCTTATTAAAATCACTTTTTGGCCTCAAAAATAGTAAAAAGTTGTTGTCTGCAAAGTCAATTAGCCTTAGATCGGCTAACTTTCACAACGGTGATTCCCTTTTCTTCAAGCGATTACGCCAAGGAAGGAACTCTGTTCCTTAGCTATGGGTCCCTTAACTCACTCCAGAAAGGTTTAAGTCAGTGAACTAAGATAAAAACTGGGACGCAAAGGTAAACATAAACTGCGAATAAAAGCTTTGAGCGAAAAAATATAAGTTATTTGATTGATCGATCCTTTAAAATGTATGTACAACTGGGTATTTATAGTAGCAACTAAGAACTATCCCTATCTACCACGTTCAGTTGGCTAACACTGATACATTCCTAGTTGGCAGTTATTCGGCTGAGTCGTGCCATGCCCCACTAACCACGATCCTAAAAACTAGGCGCATTAGTGCATTATGGCCACGTCCCTTCAACCAACGGTCCTCTATGTGCAAAGATCTCCTCAGATTCCCTCGCTCAGCTCCTAAAACCATGGGGAACAATCTTAATCAGTTTTTCCTTGGATATTTAATTAATTCAAAATTACTCCCACGTCACTCGACTCGTGGAGCAAGAATCTGATCCCATAAGTGACTCCATGCTATCCCCATGGGCCTGAATATCTTCCTTGAAGCCCAATCAGTCCAAGGCCCATGTATAGCTTCCAGTTTCCCGCTTTCGAACCTATCAGCTGACACGCCATATCGACTGGTAGGAACATCGGCTGCTGAACAATCGGCTATTTGATCCATTCGACTGGGACTAGCTTCGGCTGGTTCTGGTGAATATTTTGGGTGTAAACAATTGCCCCCCTACGCTGTCTCAGCCGTAACATCCTAGGTTTAGGTTGGGGCGGCGTAATGATTTAAGTCAAATCACCTTTTTAAATCATAAATGCGAGGTCATCCATTAACAACAACTTTTTGAATCGCGTAACGGCTAATCCTCATCCATCCGATTTATTCGCCTTTAAATCCCACTATCAGTGATTTACTTTTCCTTTAAATACTCATCAGTCGAATTACCTCTTACGCTTACTTCCAGCCCTAACTCCTGTAGCTTTCACCATCTCCAACCTCTTCATCTTTCACCTAGCAACCAAGCCCACCATGTCTTCTGCTTCTGATTCTCAAAACCAATCTCACGCGTATGATGGCGAACAATCTTCTTCCTCTTCCATGAACCTTGACCGCTCGCTTAGCCCTCCTGAGGCTTCCGACTCTGGTCTCCAATCTCCCTTATTCGAGATTCGGGGCTCTCTTTCATTGGCTCCTTCCACTTAGATATGGGTGAAGGGCGGTCTTCTTGACGGAGTATATGGCCCCCTGCAGACGCATTGCCCATTTCCTGCGATTGGTTTACCACCAGGTCCAAACCTCGATCTTCGTTCATGGCCTCGTTCGTCTCAGCCCTACCTCGATTGGGTGGATCGGCTAAAGGCTGTGAAGTCCGATAAGTGGAAACAATGGGGTCTCTATGACATAATCATGCTGTCAACCAAGGACATCCCCCTTAACCTAGAACTGCTTTATGGCTTCTTTGGCTACTGGAGCATTGCCACGAACACCTTCACTTTTCCCTGGGGTATGGTTTCCCCCACTCTTCTGGACGTGGCGGCTATTTTGGGGCTCCCAATCACAGGCGATGACGTCCTTTCCCATTATTCCTTCCAAGTTCCTGAACTAGGATTCCACTTTTCCAAACACACCTCCGGATACTCCAATTTCATTGCCAATAATGCCAAGTCCAGAGGGTCTGTGTCCGATGCAGAACACAACGCATTCATACATCGTTCGTGAAGTACTTTCTCTGTTCCAGTTCCATCGCCGTGGTTCAAGAGTTACAGCCTTATGTAGCTCTTGTGAACTCTGATGGCAACTTTTCTTGGGGAACCCTTTTCCTCTCATACCTCTATCGCTGCCTGTTCACCATTATGGATCGGCTGCAAAGGGGTGAAGATATCAGGAACGTTCAGGGCCCACTCTGGTTTTTACAACTCTGGATAATACTCTATTTTCTAGAGTTTATCGATTCGCGCTTCAACCCTAGCGTTCTTCCCCGGGATGCAGGTGTATTGGGTACCCATTTGGTGTCCACTCCTTGTGAGCCTTCTTATGCTTTTACTGTGGCCACCAAGCTCTTTGGTCTGACCGGATAGGCTGGCGATTGGTGCCCGTCTGGAGAAAGGTATTGGGCCTTTACGGATCTTCTCCACTAATGACCTCTCCCGGTCGATCAACGTAACCATTTGGAGCTTAATCGGGCTCGCCTTGACCTCTCGTGACTTGCTTTGTGGTCTTAAACCCACCTCACGAAACAACAAGTCATCGGCTGAGTTCTACTTTCCAAACTGCGTGGCAAGGTAATTTGGGTTGTTACAGCACATTCCTTTGCCATACGACTCTATGTTAGGGAGCCTGGGTCGACTGCCCTTTAGCGCCACTGATGTGATGGAGGTGGTTTCTACCAACTTCAAAAAGATCCAGGCCTTCTACTTCCTCCCCTTCACTCCCGTCTCGGGTGAAACTTCTGCTTTTGCCAATTGGTGGCCATCAGTGAAAGACAGGCTGTTCCCTGATCGGCTGGATAGATATGCAACCCGGTTGATCCTCACTGATGTAGCCGAGGCGATGAGGCCGTCGAGCCAACCCAAAAGCACTCCTGTTAAGACCAAGCCCCGGGTCCAAACCCGAGTTCGAAGCGGTCTTCTACCAGGATGAAGACCTCGATTTTGACCAAGTAAGTGCCCTATATTCGGCTCTTTGCAATTCTTGCTTTTAGACTCAAAGTAATTTCTTACTTTTCTTGTCTTATGGCAGCCACAACCACTACTCCACAATTCATTGTCGTTGAAGACGACCCATTACTCCTCCCGCCAAGAAAAGAACAAGGGCCCTGGCATCGTAATAGAAGAACTGCCGAGGTTCGAGGCCAAGCTCAAAGAGAAAACACATTCGCCAAAGAAAGGCAAGCGACCAAAGGTAAAGGTACATAACTTGTCCTTATCTCCCTTTTTCTTAATATCCTTTGTTAGCCTGAATCTAACCACCCTACTTTCAAGCGTGTGGAGATTCCTACCTCCTTTGTTCAAGAATTTGCCGAGGGCACTAGCTCTCAATTTCCTCCACCTGCATACAACCGATTTCTTATCCTTTCACCATATATTACTTTTTACTTAATCGGTTAACCATGGTTTTCCATAGGACCCCCAATCACAAGTGAAGAGGCGGCTATGAAGCTCCCAGATGCCTTCGCCTCCTCTGACTCCATGATTCCTATTTCAGAAGAAGGCGTGAAGTATTTCACCTCTCTTGACCCCTTCTCGGTCTCTCTCCTATTTCCAATCATTTGGAGAGAGTTGATGCAACATCGATGGAAATACCAACCAAACAGGGAAGCAGGTTGCCCATCCGAGGACTTCTTTGTTCGTGTCTACTTCGGTGACATCCTCCTGCGGCTAGCCAGGAGGTGTACCATACCTTGGCTCTTCAATCAACGACTGTCTCTCCAATACGGGCGATTCAAGGAGGTTCATGATGTGACTTCTCATGATCTCAAAGGCGAAGGACCTCCCAGAACAAAAGGCTCAATTCCAAACCTTTTTCCTATTGTTGGAGAAGGGCGTCAAGAAGCCCTAAGCGGCGCCGAACAAAGATGAATGGCTAGGCTCATTACGTTGGTGAGTTAGAGAGGATCAAAAGGAGATAGCGAGTTGACTCCTCAATGGTGCTTTAACTGAAAAGCTCCGTGTCAACTCTCAACAGCATTATGATTTGTTCAAGCAATCTTCCTCTTTGGATCGTGATTTAGCAGTGCTGAGCGCTCAGAAGACAGGCTTAGACAAAGATCTTGAGACTAGCCACGCTGGGTTAGCCGAGGCCAATCAAGCTTGGCACTCCTTCAAGCATCAGCTAGAGGAGGTTAGGAAACAGGAAGCTATCGTAGCAGCTGATCCTTCAACCCGGTCAAAGGCGATCCCGAAGATCTTTGTTGTTTCCTCGATGGAGGCATTAGTTGAAGTGCCGGCAGAACCTATCCCGGATATAGGCGGCGCTTGGCTATGGTCGATGCTCTGCATCGTCAGCCGATCCAGGTCCTGCCCAGGTTGAGGAAAAATTAAGTGAGGTTCCCGAGGCGGCAGTTTCCTAGTTTCACATTTAAGCTTTTGTAATTTTGGCTAGGTGGCCAGCCTGTGGTCACCACAAACAATTTTGCCTTTATGCTAATGCACCTGCTTTTAATTCTCCAATATGCCTTCCCACATAGTGGGGTAATATCTCTTGAGGTATTTTCCATTGATGCTTCTATTTAGCTCTTCGCCTTGCATGTTGACTAGTCGATAAGCACCACCATGATAAGCTTTGCTAACAATGAATGACCCTTCCCAATTTGGTGACCATTTCCCAAACTTAGGATCCTTGATCCCAACAGTAGTATGGTTTTCCAAACCAGGTCTCCTTCAACAAACCTTTTTGGCTTCACACGCTTGTTGTAAGCCCTAGCCATCTTTTGCTTGCTATGCTCAATCGATCTAAGGCCATGAGTCGATCTTCGTCAGTAGAATCTAATTCCATTAACATGGCTTTGGTTGATATTCATCCAGGCTCGGCGGGTTTTGCTTTGCTACTCTTAGTGAAGTCACGTTTATTTCTAAGGGTAACACTGCATCTTGGCCATATGTTAGCCGATACGAGTAAATCGGTCGCACTACACTTGGAGTTCCTCACGGCCCACAATGCCTCATTCAGTGTTTCATGCCATTTCCTTGGCTTATCCTCAATGTTCTTTTTGATTATATCAATAAGAACTTTGTTGGTGGCCTCAGCTTGCCCATTGGCTTGAGCATAATAAGGGGATGAGTGAATTAACTTAATCCCAAATTGTTGTGCGAAGGCCACCACTTTCTCCCCAGTGAACATAGTGCCTTGATTTGTGGTGATGGTTTCAGGTATTCCAAATCTATATATGATCTGGCATTGTATAAACCTAATCACCTCCTCCTGAGTCACATTCACCATCGGCTGGGCTTCTACCCACTTGGTGAAATAGTCAGTCGCAATTATGATAAACGCATGCCTCTTGGACGAAGGTGGATAGATTTTGCCTATTAAATCCATTGCCCATCCCCTGAATGGCCAAGGTTTTATCACTGGGTGGAGGTTTTCGGCTGGAACCCTTTGAATTGGACCATGCGGTGACACGCCTCACATCCTTTGGCATCTTGATAACAATCACCGTGATGGTAGGCCAATAATATCCATGTCGGTATATTAGCCATTTCATCGTGGGTCCGACCACAGTGAGATCCTGATTCCTTCATGTACTTCCCCATGACCTTCATGGATTCCTCTTTGTCAATACACTTGAGTAGCACTCCATTGATGGCTCTCTGTAAACTTCATTGTCTACCAATACGTATTTGAGTGCTTTACGCTTGAGTTTGAAGTCGATCTTTGCTTGAAGGATCTTTAAGATAGTCGATTAACTCTTGTTTCCAAAGTCGGTCGCTCTATTGGTGCACACTCCCAGTTGGGTACTCTTCATGTTTTACTTTGACTATCATGTCTTTATACCCTGAGGCCTGTTGAGCCAAATCATTAGCCTCTTCATTCTCTTCTCTAGGAATGTGATGTACTACTGCATCAGCAAACAAGCGAAGTAGCTTGCTAGCCGTTTCATAGCATTCTTTCAAGTTAGGGTTATTGCATCTATACTCCCCAGTTAGCTGTTTTATTACCAACTGTGAATCTCCCATGACTTGAACATAATTTGTTTTCATGGCTGCCAGGATCTTAAGCCCTAAAATCAAAGCTTCGTATTCTGCCTGATTATTAGAATACCCAAGATCCAGCTGACACATGAATTTCAAACTTTTCCCAGTTGGATCAGTGATGGTGATGCCAGCACCTACCCCTTTTTGGGTTCGTGACCCATCAAACATCAGCACCCAAGGTTTCAAATTAATACATGCAACGTGTTCGGCTAATGGGTCTTTGACTTCAACACAAGGGTGTTGAGCCAAAAAATCGGCTACCGCCTGGCCTTTCATTGCTTTTAACGGAACGTATTTTAGCGCGAAAGCATTTAACTTAATGGCCCACTTCGTCAGTCGACCCTGTAAGACAGGCCTATTAAGTAAATACCTAATAATATCAATTTTGCACAAAACTAATATTTCCTTAGGCAACAAATAATATTCGAAGTTTTGTACAAGCATAGAACAATGATAAACATAATTTCTCAATAGGGGTGTATCTGGTTTACGCATCATTCAAGGTGCGGTGAGATAGTATCTGACTCTTTCAACTCCGTCATCGGCATCCTGCGCCCGGTAACGGCGATTGACTCTTCTTCAGCTGACTATATACAATTTGAGTGGCCTTCCCGACCTTTGGGCGTTAACGCAGGAGGTTTGGCCAACGCTTGCTTAATTTGGTCAAAGGCTTTGTTGTTGCTCATTCCCCATACCATATCCTCTGTATCCTTTAATTTCATTGAGGGAAAAAGCCTTCATTTTCGGCCGAATTGGCTATGAACCTTCTTAGGAAATTGATCTTACCAATCAAACTTTGCAACTCCTTTTTATTCCTAGGAGGTCTGGCTTCCAAGATAGCTTTCACCTTGTTCTTGTCTACTTCTATTCCTTGATGGTGGACCAAAAATCCTAGGAAATTGCCAGCTGCCACTCCAAAAGCACATTTGGCGGATTCATTTTTAGCCCGTGGGCACGCATCCTTTCGTGGCCTGCTCTAGATCGACTAGATGGCTTTCAAAATCTTCGGACTTGACAACCACGTCATCTATGTATACTTCCATGGTTTTGCCGATCAAGTCATGGAAGATGGAATTCATGGCCCTTTGATAAGTGGCTCCTGCATTCTTGAGCCCAAAGGCATGACCACCCATTCGTAAATCCCGATGCTCCTGGGCACCTGAAGGCTGTCTTGTGAGTGTCTTATTTTGCTAGAAAGATCTGGTTATACCACGAGTACCCATCCATAAAGGTGAGAATGCCATGCGTGGCTGCCGCGTCGACTAACATGTCGACCACAGGCATAGCATACTCATCCTTGGGAGTGGCCAAGTTCAAGTTCTGTAGTCTATACATACTCTTATCCGCCATTCTTCTTGGCGGCGGGGACTATGTTAGATAGCCATTCAACGTGCACTGGCCGTTCTTATAAAGCTTGCCTTGATAGTCTTTCAATTTCAGCTTTAATTTGAGGCATCGGTTGGGGATTGAACTGCGGCGCTGATTGAGCAGTTTGTATCACTGCTTTGATAGGCAACTGTGTTCTACCAACCTTCTCGCCCAGACCAGGCATTTGAAGTAATTCCAGGCAAAGCAATCTTTGTACCGCTGGATTAATTCGACTATCTTACCCCGTTTGTCTTCCTCAAGCAATCCACTCACCTTCACGATTCTGGGTTGTTCTGTCGTGCCCAAATTGATCTCAATTAAAGGATCTTCTGCCTCAAACGCAGGAGCAGTCTTGTGAAGAGGGGAATCCAATTCCATAGGCTCGGCTGCACACACCTCATCAGGCTTGGCTACCGCACCTTCCTCCCTGGAGAGTAATACCTCCTCTTCCTCTGCAGTGTCATAATCTTCCATCATGGCATCCATCGCTTTGGACTCGGCCTTAAAGATTTCTAAGCGAGCCCAAAAGGTCTTGAGTACAGGATGCCCTACTCATGAGTTATCTGCTCATTGGGTCGTGGTAGTTGGCTGAGATCTTAACTTGAACCCCTCATTAGTAAGGTTGCATGCTTTCCATACCCCTTCCTCATAATCCTGCAGGATGGCAATAGGCCCTAGGTGTGGGGAATAGAACAGGGCTTCCAACATTTTTACCTCGTAGAAAAGGGGTTCTTATCTGCTTCGACTGTTTCCACGTTGTCTCCAACCCAAAACATGAGCTTCTGATGAAGAGTAGAGGGGACACACTGACTTGTATGAATCCATTCCCTTCCCAGAATCACGCTATAGGAAGGTTTGCCATCAACCACGAAGAAAGCTGCTTTGATGGTCTTGGGGCCTACTGTGACTTCAGCTATCAATACTCCAAGTGCTCTGGAAGGTTCCCCCAGGAAGTTGGACATTTTCATGTTGGTGGGAACTAGGTCCTCAAGACTTTTTCCCAGTTTTCTCATGGTTGTCACAGGCATGACATTTAGCACAGCCCCTCCATCCACGAAGACCCTTCCAAAAATCTTCCCATTAATATAGGCCCTGATGTAAAGGGGCTTTAAATGTTTCATCATCTCTTCTGTAGGTTTCTCAAAGACTACTTTGGTGACCTCATCAGCCGGTGTATCGGCTAACGTAGCCCATTCTGCTTTTTCAGCAAACACGTCCCCCTCCAAACCTCCTGGTTGTGGGCTGTTTGCCCAGAATTCTTCTGGGATTAAGCTGATAGCCTCTATCTCAGCCAGCAGGCCATCAGTCTCTTCATTGAACAGGAGATCCAACAATGAGTCTTCCATGATGTCATCTTGTTCCCAATGCATCTCTGGGATCACTGAACCCTCTACAGTGATCGCCTCTTCATCTACATCGACTGCGGTGATCAGACCCTCTGCTTCAGGGACAGGTTCCTGTTCAGTAGTTGGCTCTACATTTTTTGGCACTTCTTTTTCCTCAGCCTCCTTAGCTTCCGACTTCGGGAAAGCCTTATCCAATGCTTCACTAACAGTTTCTAAGGGGATCTCCCTCTTCTCGCTATTCTTTACATCGGCTATCATCTGCAGAGTTTGTTTCATCTTCTGGACTGACCTCATTCTCTGCATCCTTCTCTTTTGGGTTCTTGTCGGCCTGGTGGTATCGCCTTTTGTCCTTGGCATACTTGTTCAAGAACCGGTGTCCTTGATGACATTAGCGGGGGTTTCAAAGCATTCTCTGTGTTTTTAACTTCTCATCATTCCTCACTTTGTTATCTTTAAGGAGGACATTCCTCCTTCTACTGATGAACTCGGCTATCCTTCTCTTATCCCTGGAATAGGCTCCTCATCAATCCTGGGTAAAGATAGCCTACCACTTTCTCTAATGGTTGGCCGATCTTGCCCCCGCTTTTTTCGATAGGTGCCTTGCCTTTCTCTTTTCAGGATTTCTGTTGGGAGTGCAGCGTGTGTAATGTAGTGTTTCACCAATTCCTGGGTGAGCCTACCTGGTTTGGGTGGCTTGCCCCCTTCCTAGGTCTTGCTTCTGGTTGGGGGTTTCCCAGTCTGTCAAAGATGGAAACCCTGGCATCTTGAGGTCCCAGTCGATCGAAATGGGTTGAATCGGCTGGTCCCTTTTTTTGGCCTCCAGACTTGTTGCACAGATATCCTGTGCTTGTGGCTGGGCCCTTCGTCATCAAATCCTAAGAATGAGACCATACCTATCCCCAGCGCAGGGAAAGGATCAGTATCTACCGTCATTTCTGCGATTCCTTTGTCTGCAAGCTTGAACGTCCCCTCCTTTATCCCTTTCTGAATGGCCTTCCTAAAAACCATGCAATTTTGAGTTGCGTGATTATAAGAATTGTGCCACTTGCAGTATTTCTTGTCCTTCAACTCCTCAGCAGGTGGGATTTTGTGCCCATCCAGCAGCCGAATTTGCTTATCCTTAAGCAAGTAGTCAAAGATCTGGTCTGCCTTGGAGATATCGAAGGAGTATTCTGTCTTGCCATCTCCTGAACTTGGCTCTTTTCCTTTGGCAGCTCTTAGGGCAGGGCAAGTATAACCTTTACCCTTCACTATTTCAGCTGCCATGATGTCTGCCGTGAAATCGGCTGAATCATCATCAGAGTCCTCGGCTTCTACAATGGATACCAACTGAGGGCCTCTCCCCCTACTGGCTCGCCTCTTTTCTTTCTCCTGGATAAATTGTTCAATGCGAGTAGCCCTTGAGACTAACTGGTTCATGTCAGTGCAAGCTTGGCCGACTAGCTATTCATTGAGTTGGGGATGCATGCTGCTAATGGCCATGGTCGCATATTCGCCTCAGGAGGCTGCATCGAACATTTCCCGACCATTTTCCTGAACCTTTCCACAAAATCAGCGGCCGATTCATCTACATGTTGCCTCGGGTTCATGAGATCGGCGCAGTGACTTGAGTTGGGGCGAGAATCTGTCATGAAAGCACCTCTCCATATCGACCATGTTTGTATAAAATTAGGTGGCAAAGAGGAATACCATGTAAAAGCTGTTCCGTAAGTGACAAGGGAACAATTTGCAATTTGTGGTACTCATTCTGGTTCCCTTCACCACATTGGCCGATAAACTCCTACATGCTCCATAGTCGATTTGCCATCTTCCCGGAGAAAGTAGCAAAGTCCGAGTCCTCAGATCCCCAGGCGCAGGTACCAATCTATCCACCCACTCAGGGTAAGGTTTCCTGTAGATTGGACGATCCAGAGGCTTCAGCTGCACACCAAAGTATTTTTTGATGGTGTCTGCAATGACGGCCGGGTCTAGCAGCTGTGAACCCCCTGGCCTCACTTCTCCCAAAGTAGGAGCAAATGCGTGGTTCTTGTCTCCAAGTTGGGGGATGCGCCTGGGATGCTTGTTTTGGAGGATTGGGGTAGCCTGGTTGATTAAACAATGGAGGTGGGTAAACCCCCCATGGCTGCTCCATGTTTCCTTCGCCGGGTGCCCTATATTGAGTTCCAGGCCCACTCGTGTTAAATGGTAGAGGTGGGGTCTGTCCCCATGACTGCTCTGCCATCAAACCAGGTGCCCTTGGAGGAGTTGACCCCATTTGAGTGCCTGCAGATACTTCAGGATAGGATGGGTAGAATGGAAGACTAGCCGATACGGGTGGAACCTGGTTCCATGGTCAGCGACCAAGATATCCCCAGGTGTTCTTATACCACCCAATCCTGTACCAAGAGTTTGCCCCCCAGTATACTGTGGGTTAGTCGCCGGCACAGCAGAACCATAAGGCTGAGCATATGGCATAGCTTGCGGCATACCAATTTGTCCCACTGCATCCGGTGGCCTCCTAGCCATCTGCACCTGTCCAAAATGAAGGTTAGCGTGGTTGTTCATGTCATTCGCCACCGGTTGCCCTCCAGTGTTCAACGTGGCAAAAGCACCATGCTGGGAATTAATTGGATTAGAAGGTACCTGTCCTATATTCGGCTGAACCTGAGTAGGTCCGCCCTGAATGTAGGTAGGTAATTTGGCCGCGTGCACTGCCTGAGTCATGTTCGGCTGAACCTGAATTGGTCCCGCCTGAGCTGCACTCGGCTGGATGATGAGTCCTGCCTGGTTAGGGTACCCCACTTGCATTGGGATAGCAGAATTGATAGAGCTTTCACTTGCGCGAGCCCTCCTGGCCTCTGTCTCCCTAACTCTTTGTGCCGTTGTGCACCATGGGTTTCACAATATCGACCAACCGTTGCGACACTTGGTACATGATATCATTGATTCCCAAATCGAGTTGTTGGCGTATAAGCGAAGTAGTCATCACCACCGGTCTCATTGAGCTCGTTGGGTTGAGTTTGACCTCCATCTGCCTTGTACTTGCTCTGCTTGGTGGAACATTGCTTCCACGGGATGGGCTTCCTTCAACCGGTTTTACGGGATTGCTCTTTGCCGTCATATTGCTCAAACTCTTGCCCGACGCAAGTGCATACGCCATCGTAATCCCGACCTGGGATTGAGCGTGTTGATTCGTTCACTTTTGGTCCCAAGTCGTGCCAATTTTGTTGTCTGCAAAGTCAATTAGCCGTAGATCGGCTAACTTTCTAGCGGTGATTCCCTTTTCTTCAAGCGATTACGCGAGGAAGGAACTCTGTTCCTTAGCTATGGGTCCTTAACTCACTCCCGAGAAAGGTTTAAGTCGGTGAACTAAGATAAAAAGCGGGATGCAAAGGTAAACATAAACTGCGAATAAAAGCTTTGAGCGAAAAAATATAAGTTATTTGATTGATCGATCCTTTAAAATGTATGTACAACTGGGTATTTATAGTAGCAACTAAGAACTATCCCTATCTACCACGTTCAGTTGGCTAACACTGATACATTCCTAGTTGGCAGTTATTCGGCTGAGTCGTGCCATGCCCCACTAACCACGATCCTAAAAACTAGGCGCATTAGTGCATTATGGCCACGTCCCTTCAACCAACGGTCCTCTATGTGCAAAGATCTCCTCAGATTCCCTCGCTCAGCTCCTAAAACCATGGAGAACAATCTTAATCAGTTTTTCCTTGGATATTTAATTAATTCAAAATTACTCCCACGTCACTCGACTCGTGGAGCAAGAATCTGATCCCATAAGTGACTCCATGTTATCCCCATGGGCCTGAATATCTTCCTTGAAGCCCAATCAGTCCAAGGCCCATGTATAGCTTCCATTTTCCCGCTTTCGAACCTATCAGCTGACACGCCATATCGACTGGTAGGAACCTCGGCTGCTGAACAATCGGCTATTTGATCTATTCGACTGAGACTAGCTTCGACTGGTTCTGGTGAATATTTTGGGTGTAAACAAAAGTATATCTTTTACATATACCAATAAAAAAAAAATTTGCTTTTTACATTATAATATGTGTTCCTTAATAAGTGTGTTTTTTTTTTTACTTAAATACAAGACCCGAGGGAGTATAATATTAAATTTTTTTACACCCGTGGCCTAGGTCTAAGTCCGCCACTAATGTGTAACTATTCCTGTTATTACCTTCTGCATATAAATGATGAAAGATCACAATCATGGTGCAGTGGCACAGACACATTTTCCCATTTCTTCGTCACATTCATAAGTGAGTGGACCATGTCAATCATTCGGCTGCAAACCTTGTAATTTCTCGCTTAGGCTCTTCTCTTTCACTAGGTTGAGAGGTTTTCTGTTGCCCTTTTGATATTTTTAGTTTTCTGCTCACAAGTCACTGAAGTTTGTAAGGGTTCATTAGCAAAAGCCTTTCTTTGGTATTGTAGGTCAGTTACAGAGGACGTGGACAACAACTTTGCCCAGTATCTCAATGCCTTTTTATCACTGCTTCCAATATCAGGTAAAATTGTGTTTTGATTGCACCATCATCCGTAATGTATTGATTTAGTAGTTCGGGGCTTTGGTTTAGTGGGAAGGGAGGGCATCTCATGTTTACCAAAATGGATTCTATGTTACCATTTGTGTTTCCAGATGTGCTTTATGTAGTAATATTATGTTTTATTTTCTTTTCAAATCGCTTTTTTGTAAATTAATTTGAAACAAAACTCTTTGGACGCAGCTTTTCAGTCTAAAGTGAGCTTCTTCAATGTTCTCAGTCTCTTCCAGATTTTTTTTCTTCAATGTTCTCAATCTATTGTTGGAAAGTATCTCCTATATAGGGAGAATATAGTGTATTTAGTGTGATATATATATTATGTTTTATTTTTATAGCTGTCATATAATTAGTTTCCTTATTTATGTAGTTTCCAATGTTAAATTGTAAATCTCGTAAATATAAAATGATTGTGCTGAGGGATTCCTCAAGTAATTTAGTAAATATTTTCCCTTCTCATGAGTATTCTCTCTGTTAGTGGCTCATGAGTATTCTCTCTGTTGATCCCTACAAATTTTCTTTGGTGGGTAAATGGCCATGGCATTTTCCTCATGAGCCTTGTGGGATGCCAATCCGGTGCTCACTGCTACTCATGGAAGCCCTTGGAAATTTATTTCATGTTGCTATGATACTTTTCTTCTTCCACTTGTTCCTTTAAAATGTGGAGGTAGTTCTTGAATTTGGTTTTGGGAAGTTATTTGGTTGGGTGGCACCTCTTTTGACTTAGAGGTTAGCACAATGGTAAGGTTGTTGCCTTGTGAGCTGGAGGTCACGGGTTCAAATCCTAGAAACAGTCCCTCCGTTTGCGGGGGTAAGGTTGCGTACATCTGCCCTAACCAAACCATACCTCGTGGGAGCTTCGTGCACTGGGCCGCAAGGTCGGGTGGCATCTCTTTTGTTGATGTGTTTCCATGCCTCTATAATGCACTGGTCCATTTTTGTTTTCTTCAGAATGATTATGTTTCCTGGGACACTCACTTTCCGGTAATGTTTAATTCTTTATCATAGGAAAACAAGACTTGCAATCTCTCTTCTTAGAAAATGCTGATCTTTCATCTATACAGGTTGGAGAATTTCACTCCTTCTAGTGGTTTCTTCAGCAAGTTGTTTGTTTTGAATTCATTCTCTTAGCAGAGAGAAGTTTTCCCATGATAAATTTATTAGGAAATCCAAAGTTTGTTCTAAGGTAAAATCTGAGAGAAGTTTTCCCATGATAAATTTATTAGGAAATCCAAAGTTTGTTCTAAGGTAAAATCTGAATAAGATAAATACCAGTGATTTGTTGATTCGGATTTCGGAGACCTAAAACTGCCACTTCCCTTGATATATTTGTGTAATGTTCTTGACCGACCAACTCTGAATCCGTTATACATTTTTTTTTCATTGTCTTAATTCTAATTTTCTTAGAATAGGCAGTTTGGTGTTTGTGGAGAGTATTGGGTTTGTCCTTATTCCTAACTCTGTAGACTTCCGGGATTAAAGGGTTTGAACAAGAAAAATAGGTTAAGATTTTATGGAACTGTGCTTTTTTTTTTTTGTTGTTCTGCGGTGCATCTGGTTGGAGAGGGCTTGGATTTTTTAAGGTGTTTTGATGTTTGTAGAATTGTTTTTGGAAAGGATAAGGTTGTTGGCTTCTCTTTAGTGGTTGGCTCATGGACTTCTAAAGGAGTTGCCATTTTGGATTTGCTGAGATTGGACTGCCATTGTACACTTATTTTTGAGTTCTGTTTTGCCGATTCTTTGTAATTTTCTTTTTAATTGGATTTCTTGTGGAGAATGTAATATCCTCCTATCTTTGTATATCTCTTCTTCCTTAAACATCTTTCTGTATCAAAAAACTACCTTCACGATGATTCTTCTTGCTGCTTGCTAAACTGTGACCACCTGTTTTTTTGGACTTTATGATCATACGTATTTTGTTTTTAGATTCACAAGTTTGTTCAAATTTATCTTCTAACTCACCAAATCACAATCTTGGGGCACACTGAGCTAGTGTTATAATCATTGTGATAATGTCCTCTTCTTAACTTCATGTCTTGTATTTTATTACTTGACTAATTCTATTTCAGGGAATTTCAAGTTCTACTCAGTTGCTCAAAAATTCATCTGAGGAAGCACCTGTTTCGTCGCCATTAGCACTATTGGGTAGTTCAAAAGGCGAAGACCAAAATCAGAAAGCTGTTAATAAGTCAGAAAAAGTTCAAGCAGTATTAAAGGGAATAAAGCAGGTTTGAGATGCCTTGTCTCTTCATGCGTGTGATGGATTGCTTTTGGTTTTCTTATATGCATGATTTGGATGTAAGTGCTCTACATTCAATTTTACACTAAGGGCATATTTGATAAACCTGAAAAATTCGGTTTTGAAATTATAGTCCCGAAAAATTAAAATGGAATGTATTTTGTATGAAAAGATTTTAAATTTAGGTGGCATAAGTGCTAAAGCCTACAAAGTTCATTAAAGAAAACTACTCCCTCCATTCCAAAATATTTGATATTTAAGGTTGTAGCACACCCATTAAGAAATCATTAAATGGTATATATCTAGACAAAAATACCATTATTTAATCATGCCTAGAAATTATGTAATGTGATCATTCTCATTGATGAGTGGTTAGCTATTGGCTTGGTAACTACAATAGTCTCGTAATAAGCACATAGTATTAATTGGAATAAAGGGTATGTTTGGAAAAAAATGCATTAATTTAGTCTTAGATTTGTAAAACATCAAAAGTTTTAGAACAAAACTAAAATGCTAAAACATCAAATGTTTTAGAATGGAGGGAGTAAATGGCAATAATTTCTTTACTGTTGCCCTGCTTGTTATACGACATGCTACTACTCCCTCCATTCCAAAACATTTGATGTTTTAGCATTTTAGTTTTGTTTCAAAACTTTTGATGTTTTACAAATTTAAGACTAAATTAATGCATTTTTTTTTCTAAACATACCATTGATTCCAATTAATACTATGTGCTTATTACGAGACTATTGTAGTTACCAAGCCAATAGCTAACCACTCATCAATGAGAATGATCATATTATATAGTTTCTAAGTATGATTAAATAAGGGTATTTTGGTCTAGGTATATACCATTTAATAATTTTTTAATGGGTGTGTTACAACTTTAAACATCAAATGTTTTGGAATTGACGGAGTAATGATTTAGATGGAGAGATAGTTGTTGGTTTGTTCATTCAGTACAGCCCATGTGCTGAATGTATTCAGCCTATTTCACTCACCTGAACAATTTATTTTAAGTTTTAATATTGAATATTCTGATAGAAACCGGAAAATTAGAGAGTAGATATCATGTACGTACACCCTCCGGCCTCATTTATAAGCAAAAAAGAGTTTTCAACATTCATTAAAAAATGTATGTATCTAATCCAAAATTTGGACCAAATACATACATTTTTTAACGAATGTTGAAAGCACGTTTTTGCTTATAAATGAGGCCGGAGTAGTACTGTATACTTATTTATGCCACTCAGGTGTAACTGCTTATAATTCAATCTTGCATTGGTTTCTGAAATGTATTGATTCATGTTCTGTTCGTGATTGGTTGTTTTATGGCCAATTCCAATGTAACTGCTTAAATCCAATACTGTTTATGGTTGAGCGTTAGGTTTCTTTTATTGCATGATTCAGAAGTAAATGTTTGAGTTCAACATTACACTAATTTTTTTAAATATTACTCCCTCCGTTCAAAAAAGTGATTTGTTTCTTATAAATAGGAATGGAAGGAGTATCTGTTTTTGTGTTGTCATTGATTAAGTATTTATTTAAACATAAAGTGCTAATCACTTTTTTAGTACACATGTTAAAGTGGACATAAGAAGCTGTCAACAGACTCAACACAAGTACATTCAGCATCATAATAATATGAAAATTGAAGAAGGTTAATGTTTTGTTTCAGCGTTTAAGGTGCACCACTTCACGCATGTTGAGCATGTGGACCACAATCCTGTGCCATATAATATATTTTTAATAGATTGTGGAGCTTTGTCACCTGTGATGACTTGTAAGAGAGGTTAGATACATAATTTGTGGAAATTGCAAACTTATACCGTGTCTCGTATTGAAGTTGTATTTGAGTCTCATATTGCCAAGGTTCCTAGGCTGTCTAATATATACATGTGGTTGGACCCTCTCATCCTACAAGCTAGCTTTTGGGAGTGAGGCCCAAGCCCATTTAACATGGTATCAAAGCCGAATTTTGCAGGCATGTTGTGGGAATTGAACCCAGGTCCACGCTGTGCATGAGGGTGGATATTGAAGTTGTATTTGAGTCCCACATTGCCAAGGTTTCTGGGTTGTGCAATGTATATATGTGGTTGGACCCCCTTATTCTACAAACTAGCTTTTGGGAGTGAGGCTCAAACCCATTTAACAAAAAAGAGATTCTTGGCATCATTACTCCTTGATTGAGTGTCTTTTTAACTTTCTTTTTTTAATAACCCAGTTTTAATTGATGTTCACTGTCCTTTACATTTTTGTGTACATTACATTTGCATGTAGTAATAATGTTATTCGATAATCAATGTTATATTAGTTTGTGCTAAATCATACAAGGATAATGCCTCAAAAAAATTAAAATAAAATTAACATGTAAATTAATTAAAATAAAATTTACATTCCCCTAATTCAAAAATATTAAGGACAATAGTCAAAAGATACCTTTATCAACTAGCAACATTGCAACATATGAAAAGTATGATACTTCAAAGTGTCATGTATATAGCTGTCAGTCCTGTGTTCCATGAATGAACTAAACACCTTGAAATTGATTGTTATTTTATGACAGAGAACTAGCTGAGAGAACTCGTGTTCAACACGAGTGGTAAAGAAAAATAGAACCTATTTAAGTTTTTTGTAGGTAAATAGTTTTTGGTGGGGATGAGTGAGTTTTTTGTCAAGTGTCCTTAGTGTAGTTAAATTTTTTAAATAGATAATAAATGTGCAAAATGAAACTCTAGAGTTTCCCCATCTTAGGCCGGGCATGGCGGATATTTACCATGCTCCAGCCTAAGAGTGGGCATTAAAATCAACGATCAAGATCGCTCACATGAGAAATATCACACGGATTCAAGTCACACGGCAAGTGAGGTCACTAGTCAGTCAAACTTCTCACGCTGCTTAAGTCAGTTAGTTACCCTTAGGAGATATCCAAATGTAATAATATTCCCGTTCATGTACTCACTAAGTAGGATAGTGTTGTATTGGGATTATGTGAATCCAAAAATTCATCACTCTCTTTGTTATTTTTCTCTTTCATTATGTACATTTTATTTCTTATGACGCATAACCAACAATTTTAATCGCTATTGTTTCCCTTTTCAGGATTTGAAGATCCACTTGCGTTGTGAGTTTTGGGATGCAGCTTCTATGCAGTCGGTGACTCCGTGCAATCACGCAGTCAGTCGATCTCAGTCGTCCGATCTCGATCAAACGGCTCACATAAAATATATATTTTTTTATTTTTCTAAAAATATAAAATACCAAAATTGAATCTGGACCATCCGATTGAGATCGAACGACCAAGATCGGCTGACTGCGTGACTGTATGCAGTCACCGACTACAAAGAAGCCGGATCCGTGAGTTTTGGTGAAGGACAGAATTCAATTAATACAGTTAGGAAGCTCTAACTGATTAGGTTATGCAATTGTAACTACCAGAGGATGCTGCTATAAATGTAGGCACAATATACTAGTATCACCAAGAATGCCATAATACATACTCAGATAGTTTCATTCTCTCTATTGTCTCTTGGAGGCTTTTTTATTTTCATTTTGTGGCTTTGCTCAGATACCTTTATGGTTTTAGAGCTTGCTCGATCCAACAATGGCAAAAAGCTTTTGCTTGGATACCTTTATGGTTTCAGAGCTTTGCTTGATCCAAACAATGGCGAAAAGCTCTATAACTGCTACATGCTTCGCTGCTCAGAATTTTTCTACTCCGGTGGCAATCAAGTCGGACAAAAGCAACTTCTTGCCAAGGAAGCTTAGGCTTTGTTCACCATCAAAGGGCATTACATAAACTACACAAACACATCACAGAATATAAACTAAAGGTAAATCACATCAATTTCTCCACGCAAAATAATACGGAAGTGAAAAATATAGCTAATAAATGAGAATAATACGGATCATTGCATCTTTAAAAAGCATGCCACGAACCAAGGCAAACCAAGTTGACCTTCTTTGGACTCTAAAATCCGGATTGAAAAACGAGGACAATTGTGACAACCACCCTTAAAATTAAATGGAGCCGTCACCAATATTTATGTTTTAGGAAAATATTGGAAAACCTGTTTTTTGAAAAGAATTGAAAGAAATTGTCTTTGAACCAGATTTTGAACCCGGTAGTTATTTACACGCGGAAAATGTATTAGCACCCCGCGATGCCCGTAAAACGGTACCTTTAATTGTTTGAAAATAATTGTTTGCCAATAAATAATTTATTTCCCTCAAAAATAAGATTCTTAATTATTAACTAATGGTCACAAACAAATTTCAGCCAGCCAGATTATAAGCAAACACTTTAATTTATTTTTTTTGCTTTATATTCAAAATAGAATCCATAAAATTCAATTTACTTATGATTAATATTATTTTAGACAAAAATGAAATAAATGTAACTTTCAAAAATTTATTTAAAAATGTGTAGATAAAAAAATATGGAAACTTTCTTTATTGTTTTTATACCCTCCTAGACAACATATTTGCAATTAGGTCCCTATTTAGGATTTGGCCTCATTGGAAGGCCAAACCCTAAAACGTGTATATCTGGAACAGAATTTCAGAAACTCCCTTTTTGCCTTTATGCTCCTCTTAACAATATATTTGCAAATTGATCCCTATTTAGGATTTGGCTCCATTGGAAGGCCAAACCCTAAACCTAATTCCAATCTGAACCGTGGGTACCAACACCAACAATAACAGCAACGATAACAACAACAACAACAACAACAACAATGATAACAATAACAACCATAGAGAAATCATATACCTTTCAGTCTAGAATACAAAGTCATGGCAAAAAACACAGAAAAATATGAAAATGAAGAAGAAGAGGGAACCTGGGTTTGTGGCTTCCCAGAAAATTTATCCAGAGATCAAAGGAGGGGATAAAAGAAAACCTAGACTAAAGAGTGTTTATTTTGGTCTTTTTTGGTGACCTCACAATGTTCTTTGCTTGCAGACTGTTCTTCTTCTACCTCTGCCTCTTTTCGCTCGTACTCTTTGCAATGTTCTCCAGCCTTCCTCTCCTCTCTGGATTTTCTCTTCCGGTCTCTCGGTTTTCCTCTCGGGTTCCCCCTCCAGATCGCTCTCCGTTTCACATGGTCCTGGCCTTTGCTTTTATAGCCCCATGTTCCTGCGAAAATTCAGAATCACATTAGTATGAAATCAAATCAATAACAAACAAAAATAACCAAAAGGATAGGAACGAAAAAACCTCCTTTTTGTTTCCAGATCCGTGATTGATGAAGATAGGGAGAGGATGAGAGAGACGGAGGGGCGCCGCTGCTAGATCATTTTTAGGTTTAGGGTTTGAAAGGAGTGAGGAGAAAAAGAGATAAGAGAGTGAAGAAAAAAGGGGGTTAAGGGTTTGTGGGAGAAAAGAGAGGAATAGAAACAAAGAAAAAGAGAGAGAGGATGAGGGAGAAAGGGCGAGATATGGGGAGAGAAAGAGGGAAGGCCGCGGCTGAGACTGAGAGGGTGAGGAAAGAGTGAAGGTATGAGCTTTTTAGGGTTTGATGGAGAAGGGAATTAGGGTGAAGAGGAGATAAGATGAAGAAAAGAGAGATGGAGAGATAGAAGGGAATTTGAGAGAGGGGCGAGAATCAGGGAGAGGAAGAGAGAATTGGGGAGAAGGGATGGAGGTGATGGTGCGGCGCATCTGATGAGGGGAGAAGGGAAAACTAGGTTTTTAGTGTTATGAGGTGTTGGTTTGGGCTGGAGGTTGGGCTGCGTGGGTGCAAAGGAATGGGTCGTGTGTGAAGCTGGGCTGCGCATGAGGGATAGGGGTGTGTGGATGAAGCGGGGTGCGAGAAGCAGGCAGAGGGAGTGAAGCGTAGGGGGTTGCACGCAGAAGAATTGGGAGGTGCGCGAAGCTGAATACGTGGCGCTGGCATGTGGGCTGGGCCACCAGACTTTACTGCTATTAGCACCACCCACATTTACAGTTTGCACCCCCTTTCTCAAACAAAAATCATTTCACTTCTTTTCCTTTTTCTTCTTCATTCATTTTATTCATTGCCTTCTTTTTAATGAGACCAACAATATTATTTATTATTATTATTACAAATTTAAAAAAAGTTAAAATAAATAATAAAATAAAATAAAATAAAAAGGCCGGACAAAATTAGGGTACTACAACTGCCCCTCCTTAATTACACTTTACTCGAAGGTCTTCGTGCGTTCGTTGTAAAAGGTAATTAAGGATAAAAGACACTAATTTTGTCCAACACAAGTGGTTTAAGAACGCGGGATTGGTTCCCGACTTTGGGGAGGGATTCCAGGTCTGGTTCCTAGTGAATTCCCTTGGTCAGAGATCTAAGTTTGATTTCCTAGTGAATTCCATGTAAGGCATGACTATCTCTTACAAAAATTGGTGAGAGATCCTAGGTTCGATCCCTAATGAATGCTCGGTAAGGCATAGGTTCGGTTCCTAGCTCTTACAAAATGGTTTAACTTCCCTATTTAGGGAAATTTTGGGGGGCGAGTTTCTTCATCACTCGACACAAGTTCGGGTCAGATTCCCGACAAGGGGTTAGTCAGATTCTTAACTCTTGCTAAAAGGTACGAATTGGCTATCCTATTTTAAGGAATATCCGTGATATGAGTTTCTCTGTCACTCAATATAGGTTCGGGTCAGATTTCCGGCAAGATGTAGGTTAGAATCTAACTCTTGCTAAAGTATGGACTGGTTTCCCTATTGCAGGTGAACGTCCAGTGTACGAGCTTCTCCGTCACTCAAAACAGTTCGGGTCAGATTCCCGACAAGGTATATGTCAGATTCCTAACTCTTGTTAAAAGGTGTGGATTGATTTCCATAATTGAGGAAGATTCGAGACGCGGGTTCGGTTCCCGACTAAAGGCTTGGGTCAGATTCCCAAGGTGATGGGTCAGATTCCCAGCAAGGTGTAGGACAGGTTCCTAACTCATGCCAATGGATTGAATAGGCTGAGTACTAGTTCTTACTGAGTAACAACAGACCAACTGTATGTAATATTTGAGAGGGTGGGTCGATGGACCCAAAAACTTTGATGGTCATGCAGGATGCAATGAATGGTATGCCGTGCATGAATGTTGTTTTGCTTTTTGAGCAAATGATGATTTTTTTAAG
Source organism: Calophaca sinica (assembly GCA_037113605.1). Taxonomy (NCBI): domain Eukaryota; kingdom Viridiplantae; phylum Streptophyta; class Magnoliopsida; order Fabales; family Fabaceae; genus Calophaca; species Calophaca sinica. Next base: position 71,586,001 of record CM073730.1, read on the forward strand.
GTGGGTCGTGGACCCAAAAATATTGGTGATCATGCAAGATGCAATGAATGGTATGTTATGCATGAATATTATTATTGTTTTGAATTTTTTTTGATTTCCCTGAATTCCTTTGAGGACTCTGCCCCTGGACTCGTGGGGGTGATAACTTTATGTTGGCTTGCTTGTCCAAATGGTTGACTTTGCAATGCACCAGGTTTGCGTATTTGCCCCTTGATAAATCATTTTATGGATCTTCAAATTTTCATCTTCATGCTTTGAATGCCTTTGGAAGGATTAGATTGACAACTTTGATTCATGGAGATTTTTCAGTGTCCCTTTGGCCTTCGTCCAGCTATATGAGGAAGGATCTATGTTGAGGGACAGATCACCTTGCGTAGTTCTGAAACCGGAATGAATGTGAAGCTTGTAGATGATGGACCTAGCTTTTGCCCCCTAGCTTCTTGGTTTATGTTTAGGTCCAAGAAGTACAATCCGAGTTGACATGTTTGTGAATTTGACCCTAACTTCTGCCTAGGCCACTCTTTGCGAGTTTTCAACCTAGCGGGTCGCTCTAACTTCTGCCCAGACCGCCCTTTCGGGTTTTCAGCCTAGCGAGCATTTTATTTTATAATTTTTTTTTAGGTAAGGCAACTGCACTGAGGAGTTTATATGGATTTCCTCTTTCAAAAATCAAGTTTTAAGAAAATATGAGCAATTTTACTTTGATCAGAATGGACTTTATTAGGGTTGTAACGTGGCCAGGGGTTAAGGGTTATGAAAGAAAGGATATTTCAGGCCCAAAAAGTGTTTAAGGGTTTATGGAAAATAAGGATCTTTAGTCTAAAGATGCACTTCATTGGTTGCTAGCATATTTGTTTCGCCTTTGCGGTTTCCTTTTTGATCTTCGCAAGTGTCTTTGACACGTTTTTGACATTTCTTTGAATTGTCTTTGATACCTTATTGCTTACTTTGCCTTCTTCTTTCTGAAAAGACAAAGTTGATCGGAGACTTGTGCTATTCTTCATTGTATGGACGATCCTTATTCAGGGTACTTGAAAGAAAATTTTGTTTTAGGCTCAAAAGGGGTAGCAAGGGATAAGTATTTGGATAGAGAAAAAGGGCCAAACTTCATCTCAAAATCTCATTGCTCACATCTTCACAAAACTTAACTTTTGATAATTTGTGCATTTGCTTTACCATTATTCTATGAGCTAAATTGAAAAATTCAAATTGCAGTTTTATTGATGAACTGAAAAAGATGAGAACATAATGAGCCCTTTACAAGATGTGCCCTCGGCCTTGGGGCAAAAACATAAAAAGTAAACAGAGTTATCTTTCTTGAAGTTCAACCACTTGGCGTTGATCAGATCTTGCACTTTGTATTTCAAAGCCTCAATAATTCTCAATTGAATGACCCACTGCCCCAACTTGGCATATTGTGATGAGCAGTGTTTGTATCTTCTTCCATCTATTGGGTCATACTGCGCGATGGATTTTGAATATCGAGGTTGGCAATCCTTCCGCTTATTATCCCTGCTTCCACTCTTTCCCCGACAATGACTAGGTCTGAGAAGCTTGAATAGACATTTCCCATCATCAGATCATAGAAGGGTTGTTGAAGTGTGTCAGTGAACATGGTAACCATCTCTTTCTCAGATAGTGGAGGTTCCACTTGGGCTGCAATCCCTCTCCATCTTTGGGCATACTCTTTGAAGCTTTCATTGCCCCCTCTTACCATGGTTTGAAGCTGGAAGTGGCCAAGAGTCATGTCCATATTGTATTTATACTGTTTGATGAAAGCTTTAGCCAAATCATTCCATGAGTTGATTTTGCTCTGCTCTAACTGCATATACCAGCGTAGGGATGCCCCGGTAATACTCGCTTGGAAGAAGTGGATTAGGAGCTTATCATTACTGGAGCAGGAGGCCATCTTTTGGCAGTACATGATGAGGTGGCTTCTTGGACAAGTTAAACCTTCATACTTGACGAACTCAGGAACTTTGAATTTTGGAGGAATCACCACGTGTGGGACCAAGCATACATCTGAAGCTTCGAACCCAATATGATTTGCCCCTTCAATCGCTTTCAGTCTATCTTCCACAATTTGCAGTCTCTCCTGATCTAGGGGGTCTCCTAATGGGCCATTGGAAGCCTCTCGATACTCATTAGTGTTGATGGAATGGTTCTCATTAATGGTCAATTTTGCACCCAAGTTCTGCAAGAGGTCCAATATCTTGTCCATCCTACCCTTGATTTGGTCGAGTTCTTCTCTCATCGCTTACTGATTCTGTTCCAACAAGTCCATGAGTCTAGATTGGGCTTGAGTCCGGTAAGGATGCAAGGAAAACTTAGTTATAGCTATGTCCTGATATAGAAAAAAATGAGTTATGTTATGAAGATGTCATGATTATGCATGCTATGAATACATTTTTTTTATGTACATTTTATGCAGGAGAATATGATGGAGAAAGGAGAAACATTTTTTATTTTTTTATTTATTTTTTAGAGGGAAAAAGAATGAGAAGGGAAAATATTTTTGAAACTGTGTTTTTTTTTGCGAAGAAGAATAACAAATAATATTTTTTAGAGAAAAATATCATTTATTATCATTCACAATTTTTGAAATGTGAATGGAAAATAAATGGATAAAGGAAAAAACGGGCAGAGTGTGCCCCTTGTGATATAGGCCGGTATTTCCTAAGATCTTAGGTCATACGACTTTTGTCACGTAGAAAATGGGACAAGGTATGCTCATTTTGTGATATGGGCCGGTAGCTCCTTAAAAAGGGTCTATGGTCCACATAAGTGTCTTTCCATTGGGTGGATTTAAGTTACTAATTTAAAAGGTCCCTAGAACCAAGAGTCCCACTTGAGAATGTCACGACCAATAATAGATATACTATTAAAGGATGATTTTTCTCAAATAGAGCCAAACTCTAGGTGAGGCCTTCATAGGAACCCACTGGCCGTACGTCCAGCAGAGCACCCATAACACAGCCTCTCCTAACTTAAGGTTCACTCGGGCTCGGGTATAGGCCACCCACTCATAGTGTGTGTAAATAAAGTGTACAAAGTGAAGTGTGTGAATGAGCAAACTTAAAACTACCCCTGCAAAATAAATAAACAATATATACATGGTAACTATCCTAATGTTCAATATATATATAATCACAATAAAAATAAATAAACTAAACTAAGATAAAAACAAATAAGATAAGACAAAAATAAATAAATTGAAAAAATATAAAAATAAATAAATAATAATACTAAATTAATAAATAAAAATTAAAAAAAGGAAACAATTCACATTGTAAGGCAAACAAACAATTCAAACAATCAAAAGACCTAATTCTCTAAAGTCCCCAGTGGAGTTGCCAGCTGTGACAACCACCCTTAAAATTAAATGAAGCAGCCACCAATATTTAATTTTTAGGAAAACATTGGAAAACCTATTTTTTGAAAAGAATTGAAAGAAATGGTCTTTGAACCAGATTTTTAGCCCGGGAGTTATTTACGCGCGGGGAAGGTATTATCACCCCGCGACGCCCGTAAAACGGTACCTTTAATTGTTTCAAAACAGAATCCATAAAATTCAATTTACTTATGATTAATATTATTTTAGACAAAAACGAAATAAATATAACTTTCAGAAATTTATTTAAAAATGTGTAGATAAAAAAATATGGAAATTTTCTTTATTGTTTTTATACCCTCCTAGACAACATATTTGCAATCGGGTCCCTATTTAGGATTTGGCCCCATTGGAAGGCCAAACCCTAAAACGTGTATATCTGGAACAGAATTTCAGAAACTCCCTTTTTGCCTTTATGCTCATCTTAACAATATATTTGCAAATTGATCCCTATTTAGGATTTGGCCCCATTGGAAGGCCAAACCCTAAACCTAATTCCAATCTGAACCGTGGGTACCAACACCAACAATAACAGCAACGATAACAACAACGACAACGATAACGATAACAATAACAACCATGGAGAAATCATATACATTTCAGTCTAGAATACAAAGTCATGGCAAAAAACACAGAAAAATATGAAAACGAAGAAGAAGGGGGAACCTGGGTTTGTGGGTTCCCAGAAAATTTATACAGAGATCAAAGGAGGGGATAAAAGAAAACCTAGACTAAAGAGTGTTTATTTTGGTCTTTTTTGGTGACCTCACAATGTTCTTTGCTTGCAGACTGTTCTTCTTCTACCTCTGCCTCTTTTCGTTCGTACTCTTTGCAATGTTCTCCAGCCTTCCTCTCCTCTTTGGATTTTCTCTTCCGGTCTCTCGGTTTTCCTCTCGGGTTCCCCCTCCAGATCGCTCTCCGTTTCACATGGTCCTGGCCTTTGCTTTTATAGCCCCATGTTCCTGCGAAAATTCAGAATCACATTAGTACGAAATCAAATCAATAACAAACAAAAATAACCAAAAGGATAGGAACGAAAAGCTCCTTTTTGTTTCCAGATCCGAGATTTATGGAGAAGATAGGGAGAGGATGAGAGAGACTGAGGGGCGCCGCTGCTTGATCATTTTTAGGGTTAGGGTTTGAAAGGAGTGAGGAGAAGAATAGATAAGAGAGTGAAGAGAAAAGGGGGTTACGGGTTTGTGGGAGAAAAGAGAGGAATAGAAACAAAGAAAAAGAGAGAGAGGATGAGGGAGAAAGGGCGAGATATGGGGAGAGAAAGAGGGAAGGCCACGGTTGAGACTGAGAGGGTGAGGGAAGAGTGAAGGTATGAGCTTTTTAGGGTTTGGTGGAGAAGGGAATTAGGGTGAAGAGGAGATAAGATGAAGAAAAGAGAGATGGAGAGATAGAAGGGAATTTGAGAGAGGGGCGAGAATCAGGGAGAGGAAGAGAGAATGGGGGAGAAGGGATGGAGGTCTTTGGTCTGGCCCTTGTCAGCGAGGGGAGAAGGGAAAACTAGGTTTTTAGTGTTATGAGGTGTTGGTTTGGGCTGGAGGTTGGGCTGCGTGGGTGCAAAGGAATGGGTCGTGTGTGAAGCTGGGCTGCGCATGAGGGATAAGGGGTGTGTGGATGAAGCGGGGTGCGAGAAGCAGGCAGAGGGAGTGAAGCGCAGGGGGTTGCGCGCAGAAGAATTGGGAGGTGTGCGAAGCTGAATAGGTGGCGCTGGCATCTGGGTTGGGCCACCAGACTTTGCTGCTATTAGCACCACCCACATTTACAGTTTGTACCCCCTTTCTCAAACAAAAATCATTTCACTTCTTTTCCTTTTTCTTCTTCATTCATTTTATTCATTGCCTTCTTTTTAATGAGACCAACAATATTATTTATTATTATTATTACAAATTTAAAAAAAGTTAAAATAAATAATAAAATAAAAAGGCCGGACAAAATTAGGGTACTACAACAATGTATGTAAAAAAGGCAACCAGTTAGATATAAATCAAACCCTTGAAACTTAAACCAAAAATTACGACAGTTTCCAGAGGAATCAAGATCTATCGGAGGCATTTCAACGGCTAGAAAATTAGATGTCGAATTGTTTACAAAAAGTTGCTACATTCTGAGGAAAATAACACACACAGTTTCCCAACAAGTAAGCAACTGAATTCTAGGGTGAACCATGAAAGCATATGGTTCACCCATGCCACCAAAATTTTCGGTGATAGGGATAAACTTGTGTTTATTAATTCTAATTCTTCTAATTAATTACATTTCCATTTCCATACTCACAGCTGTAGGGGTATGAAGTTAACTCAGAGACACGTTTGAGGTAAGAAGAGGAGAGAAGAAAAGAAAAGGAGGTTAGGGTTCCAATAGAATTACAAAATAACAAAGTCTAAACAATACAATGCTTAAAGTAGAATATATAGTAGAATACTAAAAGACTATACTATCATTATAAACTAATATTATCTAATATCCCTCCTCAAACTCACGATGCATTAATAGAAAGCATTGAGAGTTTGTCAGTTAAAAAACGAAAATGTTTAATAGAATGAGATTTGGTGAACAAGTCAGCAATCTGCATAGAGGAAAAGACAAAAGGAAAAGAAATGGTGCCATGTTGAAGATGATGGTGAGTGAGGTGATAATCAATCTCAATATACTTGGTGCGTTGATGAAACACCGAGTTGTTAGCAATTTGAATAGCACTCTTGTTATCACAATACATAGGGGTTGGTCCATAAAGAGATACACCCATATCAGAAATTAACCAATGTAACCAAACTATTTCTGAAGTGGTGTCTGCCATAGCACGATACTCAGCTTCTATAGAAGAGCGGGAAATAACTTCTTACTTCTTGCTCCTCCAAGAAATAACAGAATCTCCTAGAAAGATACAAAACCCTGTGGTAGACTTGCGATCAGTGGGGTCACTAGCCCAATCAGCATCAGAGTAAGCACATAACTCTAAAGAAGAGGATGAGAAAAATAGAAGACTCTGAAATTGAGTGCCTCGAAGATAACGAAGAATGCGAAGAACAGTTGCCCAGTGCATTGTAGTAGGAGAAACAACAAACTGACTAACAGTATGCACTGCATAAGCAATATCAGGTCTAGTAATAGTAAGGTACACCAAGCTGCAAACTGATGTGCGATACAAAGTGGGATCTGGTAGAGGAACACCATCAGACAAGGCATATTTAGCATTAAGCTCAATAGGAGTGTCTGTTGCTCGAGTATCAGAGAGACGAGCTTGTTCAAGAATGTTGCCAATGTACTTAGACAGGGAGAGAAGATAACCTCTAGGAGAGTAGGCAACTTCAATCCCCAAGAAATAGCGAAGAGGACCTAAATCCTTCATCTCAAACTGTTTGGCCAACTGTAATTTCAACTCAGAAATACATCAACGTCATCCCCTGTAACAATCATGTCATCAATATATAAAGAGAGTATAACACGACCATGAGAAGTAGACCTGATAAACAAAGCAGAATCATGATCACTAGGATGGAAGCCGAGAGAGACAATCACAGTGGAGAACTTTTCAAACCAAGCTCTAGGAGCTTGTTTAAGACCATAAAAAGTCTTCTTTAACTTACAAACTTCCCCCTGATTATGAGAAACACTTGGTGGAGGAACTATGTAAACCTCTTCTTGAAGATCACCATTTAGGAATGCATTTTTAACAGCTAACTGAGAAATATGCCATTTGCGAACAGATGCAACTGCAATGAGAGTACGATAGTAGTCATTTTGGCCACAGGAGCAAAAGTTTCTTCATAATCGATACCATACTCTTGAGAGAACCCTTTAGCAACAAGGCGGGCTTTGTAACGCTCAAGTGACCCATCAGACTTGGTTTTGATCTTGTATACCCAACGAGACCCAATAACATGTTTTCCCGGTGGAAGAGGTACTAAGTCCCAAGTATCTATCTTGTGTAAAGCAAAAAGTTCATCTGTCATAGCCTGCTGCCAAAGGGGATCAAGACTAGCCTCTTTATAGGAAGAGGGCTCAGACAAACTATGAATAGTGGTTAGGAAAAAAGCAAAAGAAGTGGAATAAGTGGAGTAAACATAATCTGGTAATTTAATGGACTTACGACCACGTAGAGGATACCAAGGATTAAGAGGAGTAGGAGGAGTAGAGGCAGCTGCAGGATCAATAATCGCAGGAGGTTCTTGGGAAGCCGTGGGGACAAAGGGAACATCTGGATTTGTAGAAGGACTAGTGTCAACCCTGCAATTCTCAACATCAGAGTCAATAGAACTATCAATATCCATGGCAAAATAATCAATACGGGTGAGTTCAGACCTGGTAGGACTATGAGAATCAGAGGAAAGAGAATAAAATGGTATGTGCTCAAGAAACACTACATGACGGGAAACATAAAGTTTTTGACTTATCAGGTCATAATAACGATAAACTTTCTGACTATCCCCATAACCAAGAAAAACACATATTGCAGAACGAGAAGACAATTTACTACGTTCTATATGTAGACGAAGAACAAAACACGTGGAACCAAAGACCTTCAGGGATGAATAATCAGGAACACAATCGTACAACTTTTCAAAGGGAGACAAACTTGAGGTAATAGAGGATGGAATTCTGTTAATAACATGGACAGCAGTAAGAACAGCTTCACCCCAAAACTCACTTGGAACTTAAGCAAACAACAAAAAGGAACGGGCAGTTTCAACAATATGACGATGTTTCCTTTCAGCAACTTCATTCTGTTCAGGAGTGTCAGTGCAAGAAGTTTGGTGAAGAGTACCATCAGAACAAAGTAACTCAGAGAATTTATTAGAGATATATTCACCACCTAAATCACATCGAAAGCACTTGATAACATCATTATGTTGGGTTTTAACTAAAGCACGAAACATTTGATAAATACCAAAGAGCTCAGAACGATGTTTCATAAGATAAACCCAACAATAACGAGTATAATCATCAATAAACGAGACATAATATCTAGATCCACCTTTGGTAAAAATCGGTGATGGACCTCATACATCAGAATGAACTAAGTCAAAGGGTGCACTCGAAATGGAAAGACTTTTGCTAAAAGGCAAAGCAGAAAATTTAACAAGTTTACAACCACAACAATCAGAAATATCATGAAGTTGCAATTTTCCTGGAGCTCCTGTAGAAACTAAGTATTTTAAACGAGAAGAGGAAACATAACCAAGACGAGAGTCTCATAAATAAAAATTAGAAGAGGATGAACTCAACCGAAAAGATGATACGTCAACACTAGAAGCTGCAACATCTGGAACCTTCAACTCATCCAAGATATAAAGTCCCCCTTGCCTACGGCCTGTCCCAATCAGCCTCCTAGATTGCGAATCCTTCACATAAGAGTTAGAAGTAAACGAAACTGAGAAACCAGAATCAGACAGCTGATCAACAGAGACAAGATTCATTAGTGAGATTAGGAATGCAGTAAACATTTGAAAGTGAAATATGTGGTGTGCAAACAGAACCAGTGCCTGCTAATGGTATAGGAGTGTCATCGACAGTCATAACTGGTAGAGATGAGCCAGGAAGTACAGATACAAATGATGTAAAATCTGATGACATATGATGAGAGGCTCTAGAGTCAAAAATCCATATGGAGGAAGATATATCTGATGAATTAGAAGAATACAAACCTATATTTGAGGAGACAGACATTGCATGTGGCATTGGTACTATTATCAAATACCCAAGAGACTAGCAAACACAAACAATAAAGAGAGAAGAGAATCAAATACCAAATTGTTGACACAACAAGTATAATCCTCAATTGCTTTAAATAGATTACTGTTGAATGAGTCAACTTGAGCTCCACCAAGAAGCCCCCAGTAATTTATGTCTGTCCGAAAATTGCAAACAGATTCAACAATATTGCAATGTGCCAAAAAAAAAAGTCCGCAAAATGCACTTCACCACCGGAATTAGGGCTTTTATTTCCCCACCTCCTCCACTTAATTTTCCCACCTCCCCTACTCAAGGAAAAGACTATTTTACCCTTTACTTTTCCTATCTTTCGGATTCAAAATGTTGACGTTATTTTTTTTTTGGAAAAATTTCAACCTCCGGATTCTTAATACCGGATCACTCCGGAGATAAGAATCCGGACTTTTTTGAACAATTTACCTCCCTTTTTGCTAGATCTGTAAAATTTAAAACTAACACGTCCGGATTCTTGTCTCCAGAGTGCTTCGGTATTAAGAATCCGGACGTGTTTTTGAACAATTCACCTCCCTTTTTGCTAGATCTGTAAAATTAAAATTAACACGTCCCGATTCTTATTACCGGATCACTCCGGAGACAAGAATCCAGACGTGTTAATTTTTTGCTAGATTTAGAGTGTCCGGATTCTAAAATCCGGACGTGTTAATTTTTTGCTAGATTTAAAGTGTCCGGATTCTAAAATCCGGAATTACCCGGATTTAAGAATTCGGAGGTGGAAAAAGTTGGATTTTTAACAAATGGATATTTTAGAGCAAGGACAAAATTGGATTTTTAAAAATATGGGAGGTGGAAAAATTAAGTGGGAGAGGTAGTGAAATAAAAAGCCCCGGAATTAGTTAACCCAAAGCAATTTTGCAAAACAGGGGCGAAAAGAAACAAAAGGAAATCGGTCACAGCCCAAAGCCCAAAATTTGAACTTGCATCTTTCGTTCCTAGCCGCTGCATAAGAATACTGCAAAAGGATATATGCGTGTCCTCCTCCAAGAACCAGCGAAACACAATCCCTTCTTTTTTTTCCTCAATAAATGTATGCGATTGCGTTGCGGTGGAATGTCGCCGTCAAGCTTGCTGACAAAGGCTGCTTTGCTGTTGACCTTTATTATGTGAAGTGGAAATAGTGCAGGACTTCATCAATGGCAGAAAAGAGACCAACGTGATGGAGAAAAAAAAAAGGATGTTGCTTGATGGAAAAAAAAAATTGTTGTCTTGAATATCAATTAGCCGCAGATCGGCTAACTTTTAAAACGGTGATTCCCTTTTCTTCAAGCAATTACGCCAAGGAAGGAACTACATTCGTAGTATGGAGTCATACTCACTCAGAAAGGTTTAAGTCGTTGAACTAAGATAAAAACTAGGACATAAAAGTAAACAAAATGCGAATAGAAACTTGAGCGAAAAATATAAGTTGTTTGATTGATTGATTCCTTTTAAAATGTATGTACAACTTGGGTATTTATAGTAGCAACTAAGAACTACCCCTATCTGCCACGTTCAGTTGGCTAACACTGATACATTCCTAGTTGGCTATTCTACCGAAGTCGTGACATGCTCCACTAACCACGATCCTAAAAACTAGGCGCATTAGTACATTGTGGCCACGCTACTTCAACCAACTGGTCCTCTTTGTGCAAATATCTCCTCGCATTCCCTCGCCACTCCTAAAACCATGGAGAACAATCTTGACCGGTTTTCCCTTGGATATTTATTTAATTCAAAATTACTTCCACGTCATTCGGCTCGTGGAGCAAGAATCTAATCCTATACGTGACTCCATGCTATCTCCATGGGCCTAAATATCTTCCTTGAAGCCCAATAAGTCCAAGGCCCATGTATAGCTTTCGGTTTCCTGCTTTTGACTCTATCAGCTGCCATGCCATATCGACTGGTAAGCACATCGGCTGACGTCCAATCGGCTATTCGATCTATTCGACTGGGACTAGCTTCGGCTGGTTCTGATGAATATTTTGGGTGTAAACAATTGCCCCCCTACGCTGTCTTAGCCGTAACACCCTAGGTTTAGGTTGGGGCGGCGTAATGATTTAAGTTAAATCACCCTTTTAAATCATAAATGCGAGGTCATCCCTTTCACTCCTGTATCGGGTGAAACTTCTGCTTTTGCCAATTGGTGGCCATCAGTGAAGGACAGGCTGTTCCCCGATCGGCTGGACAGATATGCAACCTGATTAATCCTCACTGATGTAGCCGAAGCAATGAGGCCATCGAGCCAACCCAAAAGCACTCCTGTTAAGACCAAGCCCCGGGTCCAAACTCAAGTCCAGAAACGGACTTCTACCAGGATGAAGACCTCAGTACTCCAGCCAAGTAAGTGCCTCTATATTCGGCTCTTTGTAGTTCTTGCTTTTAAACTCAAAGTAATTTCTTACTTTTCTTGTCTTATGGCAGCCACAACCACTACTCCACAATTCATTGTCGTTGAAGACGACCCCGTTACTCCTCCCACCAAGAAAAGAACAAGGGCCCCTGGCATTGTAATAGAAGAACCTGCCGAGGTTCAGGCCAAGCCCAAAGAGAAAACACATTCGGCTAGTAAAGGAAAACAGCCGAAGGTAAAGGTACATACCTTGTCCTTATCTCCCTTTTCCTTAATATCCTTTGTTAGCTTGAACCTAACCACCTTACTTTCAGAAGCCGCGTGTGGAAATTCCCACCTCCTTTGTCCAAGAGTTTGCCGAAGGCACTAGCTCTCAATTTCCCCCAACGGTACAGCCGATTTCTTATCCTTTCAACATATATTGCTTGCTTACTCAATCGGCTAACCATTGTTTTCCATAGGACCCCCAATCACAAGCCGAAGAGACTGGCTATGAAGCTCCCCAGATGCCTTCGCCCCCTACAGCTCCCGCAGTGCCTATTTCAGAAGAAGAGCTGACGAAGTATTTCACCTCTGCTGACCCCTTCTCAGTGGTCTCCTCTCCTATTTCCAATCATTTGGAGAGAGTTGATGCAGCACTAATGGGGGAAATACCAACCAGCAGGGAGCAGGTTGCCCATCTGAGAACTTCTTTGTTCAAGCTGTCTAATTCGGCTGACATCCCTGCGGCTAGCCAAGAGGTGTACAATACCTTGGCTCTTCAACTGAACAACCTGTCTCACCAATACGGGCGCTCCAAGGAGGTTCATGACGTGACATCTCATGATCTCAAAAGACTGAAGGACCTCCAGGCACAAAAGGCTCAGTTCCAAACCTCTTTCCTATTGTTGGAGAAGGAGCGTCAGGAAGCCCTAAGCCAGCGCCAGAACAAAGATGAACGGCTAGCTGTTCTGTTGGCTGAGCTGGAGAGGATCAAGAAGGAGATAGCAGAGTTGACCCCTCAATCGGCTGCTTTAACTGAGAAACTCCGCTCCAACTCTCAATAACGTTATGATTTGTTCAAGCAATCTTCCTCTTTGGATCGTGATTTGGCGGTACTAAGCGCTCAGAAGACAGGCCTAGAAAAAGATCTTGAAACTAGCAATACGGGTTAGCCGAGGCCAATCAAGCCTGGCACTCCTTCAAGCATCGCCAGAGGAGGTTAGGAAACAGAAGTCGTCAGAGCACCGATCCTTCAACCAGTCAGCAAGGCGATCTTGAAGGTGCTGTTGTTCCCCCAGTGGAGTCATTAGCGGAAGTGCCAGCAGCAGAACCTACCCCAGATAGAGCTGTAGCTTCGGCTACGACTGATGCTCCTGCATCGTCACCGATCCAGTCTGCCAGGTTGAAGAAAAATCAAGTGATGCACCTGAGGTTGCAGCTCCCTAGTTTCACATTTAAGCTTTTGTAATTTTGGCTAGGTGGCCAGCCTGTGGTCACCACAAACAATTTTACTTTTATGCTAATGCACTTGCTTTTAATTCTCCAATATGCCTTCCCACATAGTGGGGTAATATCTCTTAAGGTGTTTTCCATTGATGCTTCTATTTAGTTCTTCACCTTGCATGTTGACTAGCCGATAAGCACCACCATGATAAGCTTTGCTAACAATGAATGGCCCTTCCCAATTTGGTGACCATTTCCCAAACTTAGGATCCTTGATCCCAATAGGTAGTATGGTTTTCCAAACAAGGTCTCCTTCAACAAACCTTTTTGGCTTCACATGTTTGTTGTAAGCCCTAGCCATTTTTTGCTTGCTATGCTCAATTTGATCTAAGGCCATGAGTCGATCTTCGTTAACCGAATCTAACTCCATTAACATGGCCTGTTGATATTCATCCAGGCTTAGCAGGTTTTGCTTTGCTACTCTTAGTGAAGTCACATTTATTTCTAAGGGTAACACTGCATCTTGGCCATATGTTAGCCGATACGGAGTAAATCCAGTCGCACTACACTTGAAATTCGTCACGGCCCACAATGCCTCATTCAGTGTTTCATGCCATTTCCTTGGCTTATCCTCAATGTTCTTCTTGATTATATCAATAAGAACTTTGTTGGTTGCCTCAACTTGCCCATTGGCTTGAGCATAATAAGGGGATGAGTGAATTAACTTAATCCCAAATTGTTGTGCGAAGGCCACCACTTTCTCCCCAGTGAACATAGTGCCTTGATCTGTGGTGATGGTTTCAGGTATTCCAAATCTATAGATGATTTGGCATTATATAAACCTAATCACCTCCTCCTGAGTCACATTCACCATCGGCTGGGCTTCTACCCACTTGGTGAAGTAGTCAGTCGCAACTATGATAAACGCATGCCTCTTGGACGAAGGTGGATAGATTTTGCCTATTAAATCCATTGCCCATCCCCTGAATGGCCAAGGCTTTATCACTGGGTGGAGGTTTTCGGCTGGAACCCTTTGAATTGGACCATGCAGCTGACACGCCTCACATCCTTTGGCATATTGATAACAATCAGCCGTAATGGTAGGCCAATAATATCCATGTCTGTATATTAGCCATTTCATTGTGGGTCCAGCCCTGTGAGATCCACAGATTCCTTCATGTACTTCCCCCATGACCTTCATGGATTCCTCTTTATCAATACACTTAAGTAGCACTCCATTGATGGCTCTCCTGTAAACTTTGTTGTCTACCAATACGTACTTGAGTGCTTTCTGCTTGAGCTTGAAGTCAGCACTGCTTGAGGGATCTTTAAGATAGTCGATTAACTCTTGTTTCCAAGAGTCGATCGCTCCTATTGGTGCACACTCCCAGATTGGGTATTCTTCCTGTTTTACTTCGACTATTATATCTTTGTATCCTGAGGCTTGTTGAGCCAAATCATTAGCCTCTTCATTCTCTTCCCTAGGGATGTGCTGTACTACTGCATCAGCAAACAAGCGCAATAGCCTGCTAGCCGTTTCATAGCACTCTTTCAAGTTAGGGTTATTACATCTATATTCCCCAGTTAGCTGTTTTATCACCAACTGTGAATCTCCTCTAACTTGAACATAATTTGCTTTCATGGCTGCCAAGATCTTAAGCCCCAAAATCAAGGCTTCGTATTCTGCCTGATTATTAGAATTCCCAAGATCCAGCTGACACATGAATTTCCAATTTTTTCCCGCTGGGTCCGTAATGGTGATGCCAGCACCTACCCCCTTTTGCGTTCTTGACCCGTCAAACGTCAGCACCCAAGGTTTCAAGTTAATACATGCAACGTGTTCGGCTAACGGGTCATTGACTTCAACACAAGGGTGTTGAGCCAGAAAATCGGCTACTGCCTGACCTTTCATTGCTCTTAATGGAACGTATTTCAACGCAAAAGCATTTAACTTAATGGCCCATTTCATTAGTCGACCAGAGAATGTGCCTATTAAGTAAATATCTAATGATATCAATTTTGCACAAAACTAATACTTCTTTAGGCAACAAATAATATTCAAGTTTTGTACAAGCATAGAACAATGACAAGCATAATTTCTCAATAGGGGTGTATCTAGTTTCAGCATCATTCAAGATGCGGCTGAGATAGTATACAGCTCTTTCAGTCCCATCCTCGGCATCCTGCGCGAGCAGGCAGCCGATTGACTCTTCTTCTGCAGCTATATACAATTTGAGTGGCCTTCCTGACACCGGAGGTGTTAGCACAGGAGGTCTGGCCAACCCTTGCTTAATTTGATCAAAGGCCTGTTGTTGCTCTTTCCCCCATACCATATCATCCGTATCCTTTAATTTCAGCAGAGGGGAAAAAACCTTCATTTTCCCAGCCGAATTGGCTATGAACCTCCTTAGGAAATTGATTTTGCCAATCAAACTTTGCAATTCCTTCTTGTTCCTAGGAGGTCTGGCTTCCAAGATAGCTTTCACATTTTCCTCTGTAGGTTTCTCAAACACTACCTTGGTAACCTCATCAGCCGGTGTATCGGCTAACGTGGCCCATTCTGTCTCCTCAGCAAACACGTCTCCCTCCAAACCTCCTGGTTGTGAGTTGTTTGCCCAAAACTCTTCTGGGAATAAGCTAATAGCCTCTATCTCAGCCATTAGGCCATCAACCTCTTCATTGAACAGGAGGTCCAACAAAGAATCCTCCATGATATCGTCCTGCTCCCAATACTTCTTTGGGATCGCTGAACCCTCTATAGTGACTGCCTCTTCGCCTACGTCGACTGAGGCGATGAGACCCTTTGCTTCAGGAACAGGTTCCTGGTTAATAATCGGCTCTATATTTTCAGGCCTTTTCTCTTTCCCAGCTTTCTCAGCCTCCAGCTTTGGGAAAGCCTTATCCAATGCTTCATTAACAGTTTCTAAGGGGATCTTCCTCTTCTCACTATTCTTTACATCGGCTATCATCTGCAGAGTTTGTTTCATCCTCTGGACAGACCTCATTCTCTGCATCCTTCTCTTTTGGGTTCTTGACAGCATGGCTGGTATCACCTTTTTGTCCTTGGCATACTTATTCAAGAACCAGTGTCCTTCTGCGACATTAGCCGGGGGTTTCAGCATTCTCTGTGTCTTCAACTTCTCATCATTCCTCACTGTTATCTTTAGGGAAGACATTCCTCCTTCTACAGTGAACTCGGCTACCCTTCTCTTATCCTTGGGAATAGGCTCCTCATCAATCCTGGGTAAAGATAGCCTACCACTTTCTCTAATGGTTAGCCGATCTTGCCCCCCAGTTTTTGCGATAGGTGCCTTGCCTTTCTCTTTGTCAGGCTTCCCTGTTAGGGCCTGGCCATGTGCAATGTATTGTTTCACTAATTCCTGGGTGAGCCTACCTGGTTTGGGTGGCTTGCCCCCTGCCTGTGTCCTACCTCTAGCTGGGGTTTTCCTAATCTGTCAAAAACAGAAATCCTGGCAGCCTGAGGTTTCAGTCGATCAGTCTGGGTTGACTCGGCTGATCCCTTTTTTGGCCTCCAGACTTGCTGTACAGATATCCTGTGCTTCTGGCTGGGTCCTTCGTCATCGAATCCTGAGAATGAGACCATGCTTATCCCAAGGCGGGGAATGGATCAGTGTCCACTGTCATTTCAGCGATTCCTTTGTCTACAAGCTTGAACCTCCCCTCTTTTATCCCCTTCTGAATGGCCTTCCTGAAAACCACGCAATTTAGAGTCGCGTGATTATAAGAATTGTGCCATTTGCAGTATTTCTTATCTTTTAACTCTTCAGCAGGTGGGATCTTGTGCCCATCCAGCAGCCGAATCTGCCTATCCTTAAGCAAATAGTCAAAGATCTGGTCTGCCTTGGAGATATCAAAGGAGTATTCTGTTTTGCCGTCTCCCGAACTTAGTTCCTTTCCCTTGGCAGCTCTTAGGGCAAGACAGGTATAACCTTTACCCTTCACTATCTCAGCTGCCATGATGCCTGCCGTGGAATCGGCTGAATCATCATCGGAGTCTTCGGCTTCTACAATGGACACCAACTGAGGACCTCTTCCTCTACTGGCTCGCTTCTTTTCCTTCTCCTGGATAAACTGCTCAATGCGTATAGCCCTTGAGACCAACTGGTTCAGGTCAGTGCAAGCTTGGCCAACTAGCTTTTCCTTGAGTTGGGGATGCATGCTGCTAATGGCCATGGCTGCATATTCTGTTTCAGGAATCAGATCAACATTTCCCAGCCATTTTCCTGAACCTTTCCACAAAATCAGCAGCCGATTCATCTACCTGTTGTCTCAGGTTCATGAGATCAGCCGCAGTGACTTCGGGTTGGGGCCAGTAGAATCTGTCATGAAAGCACCTCTCCATGTCTGACCATGTTTGTATGGAATTAGGTGGTAAAGAGGAATACCATGTAAATGTTGTCCCGGTAAGTGACAAGGGGAACAGCTGCAATTTGTGGTATTCATTCTGGTTCCCTTCACCACATTGGGCAGTAAACCTGCCTACATGCTCCATAGTCGATTTGCCATCTTCCCCGGAGAAAGTAGCGAAATCTGGAGTCTTATATCCCCTAGGCAGAGGTACCAATCTATCCACCCACTCAGGGTATGGTTTCCTGTAGATTGGACGATCCAAAGGCTTCAGCTGCACACCAAAGTATTTCTTGATGGTGTCTGCAATGACGGCTGGGTCTAGCAGCTGTGAACCCCCTGGCCTCACTTCTCCCAAAGTAGGAGCAGCCGTCTGTGGTTGCTGTCTCCAAGTTGGGGGATGTGCCTGGGATGCTTGTTCTGGAGGATTGGGGTAGCCTGGTTGATTAAACAATGGAGGTGGGTAAACCCCCCATGACTGCTCCATGTTCCCTTCACCAGGTGCCCTGTATTGAGTTCCAGGCACACTTGTGTTAAATGGTAGAGGTGGGATATGTCCCCATGACTGCTCTGCCATCAAACCAGGTGCCCTTAGAGGAGTTGACCCCATTTGAGCTCATGCAGATACTTCAGGATAGGATGGGTAGAATGGAAGGTTAGCCGATACAGGTGGAACATAGTTCCATGGCTGCTGACCTGCATATCCCCCAGGTGGTCTTATACCACCCAATCCTGTACCAAGAGTTTGCCCCCGGTCACGATTGGGTTAGTCGCTGCCGCAATGAGAACCATAAGGCTGAGCACATGGCATAGCTTGCGGCATACCAATTGGTCCCACTGCATCCGGTGGCCTCCTAGCCATTTGCACCTGTCCAAAATGAAGATTAGCATGGTTAGTTGTATCATTCACCATCTGTTGACCTCCAGTATTCAACGTGGCAAAAGCACCACGCTGGGAATTAATTGGATTAGAAGGTACCTGTCCTATATTCGGCTGAACCTGAGGAGGTCCGGCCTGAATGTAGGTAGGCTGAACTTGCTGTGCACCTGCCTGAGTCATGTTCGGCTGAACCTGAATTGGTCCCGCCTGAGCTGCACTCGGCTGGATGACGAGTCCTGCCTGGGTAGGGTACCCCACTTGCGTTGGGATAGCAGAATTGATAGAGCCTTCACTTGCGTGAGCCCTCCTGGCCTCTATCTCCCTGGCTTCTTGCGCCGTTATGTACCATGGGTTTCACAATATCGGCCAATTGTTGTGACACTTGGTACATGATATCATTGATTCCCAAATCGAGTTGTTGGCGTATAAACGAAGTGGTCATCACCACCGGGGTCTCATTGGGCTCGTTGGGTTGAGTTTCAGCCTCTATCTCCGCTTGTATTTGCTCTGCTGGTGGAACATTGCTTCCACGGGATGGGCTTCCTTCAACCAGTTTTCTGGGATTGCTCTTTGCCGTCATATTGTTCAAACTTTTGCCCGAACGCAAGCGCATACGCCAATGGTAATCCTGACCTGGGGATTCGAACGTGCTGATTCGTTCACCTTTGGTCCCACCGGGCGTGCCAATTTTGTTGTCTTGAATATCAATTAGCCGCAGATCGGCTAACTTTCAAAACGGTGATTCCCTTTTCTTCAAGCGATTACGCCAAGGAAGGAACTCTGTTCCTTAGCTATGGGTCCCTTAACTCACTCCAGAAATGTTTAAGTCGATGAACTAAGATAAAAACTGGGACATAAAGGTAAACAAAATGCGAATAGAAACTTGAGCGAAAAATATAAGTTGTTTGATTGATTGATTCCTTTTAAAATGTATGTACAACTTGGGTATTTATAGTAGCAACTAAGAACTACCCCTATCTGCCACGTTCAGTTGGCTAACACTGATACATTCCTAGTTGGCAGTCATTCGGCTGAGTCGTGCCATGCTCCACTAACCACGATCCTAAAAACTAGGTGCATTAGTACATTGTGGCCACGTCACTTCAACCAACGGTCCTCTTTGTGCAAATATCTCCTCAGATTCCCTCGCTCAGCTCCTAAAACCATGGAGAACAATATTGACCGGTTTTCCCTTGGATATTTAATTAATTCAAAATTACTTCCACGTCATTCGGCTCGTGGAGCAAGAATCTGATCCCATACGTGACTCCATGCTATCTCCATGGGCCTAAATATCTTCCTTGAAGCCCAATAAGTCCAAGGCCCATGTATAGCTTCCGGTTTCCTGCTTTCGACCCTATCAGCTGCCATGCCATATCGACTGGTAGGCACATCGGCTGACGACCAATCGGCTATTTGATCTATTCGACTGGGACTAGCTTCGGCTGGTTCTGATGAATATTTTGGGTGTAAACAAAGACCAACAGCTTGGTGCTTGAAATATCTCTGGACCGTGAATGAAGGACACAACCACAAATTAATTCACACCAAATTCCAAAATACTCAATAGCGTGGTGCTGATTCCGAAACAGTGTAAACGGAAGAAATGCAAGGAGATGCAGAACCGTGGAACAGGCGTGAGGAGGCCAAGAAGAATTTGTTCCCAAAATCAAACCTTGTTTTTTTGATACCATGTTAATAATAACAATCAATAAAAAAGAGAAGATAAGAAAAGAAAAAGAGGTTAAGGTTCTAATAGAATTACAAAATAATAAAGTCTAAACAATACAATGCTTAAAGTAGAATATATAGTAGAATAATAAAATATTATACTACCCTTATAAACTAATATTGTCTAATACTTTTGTGGCTAAAATATAGAGGTTTATGAAGTTGAGATGACAACTCTAGAACTCTTGTCTTTTATATATTATAATAAAAATAGATAGATTTGTACTTTTAATTGCTTAATTTTTACATGAAATCATTTTCTCTCTCTCTCATTTACAAAAACGATCTAATCCATTTTATTTAAAAGAGATGACTCAATATATGATGAAATATCAGAAAAGAACTGAGAACTAGCATAGACTGTGGCCACCCTAGCTAAGGTGTGAACAACCACATTAGCATTATTTCTAGTAAACTCAACATGAAAGTTTTTAAAATTTGGAAGAAAAAAAAAAAACAAATGTCTGCAGTTACAAAGAATAGCTCTCAAGTCCGAAACGTCCTCTCCAGTTGAATTAAAGCTATCCACAACAATTTTGCAATCTAACTCAAAAATCACTTGATCCAAGCTGGGCTCGCACATCCATTTAATAGCTTCCAAGAGACCCAACGCTTCATGATAATCTCTAAATCACTCTTCTTCTACTTATAACTGTCGAAATCTCATTTTCTATTTAAAATTTCCAAACATTGAATCCACTAAATCATTTTAAATCTTCTTTCACGTAAAACTCACTAACCAAAATTTTGAATTGCACCCAAAATAAAAATTTTGAAATACACGCACGCACGAACGCATATTCCAAAATAGTGCTAGCTATAAGCCAATTGATAGAGGGAGAGTTAGACTTGAAATGTGACCACGCTATGTTTTCTGTTTATGGTTTAGATAAAATAAAAGACATCTACATAAGACTTTAAATATGATTACATTGTGAACATTCTTCATTCAAAATTGCAAATTCATTGAATTTCAAAACAAAAAAAAATTGCAGATTCACTTTTTGGCAAACTCTTGTACCACTTGTTTTACCTCAAGCATATATCGAAACAAAATCTTGCAAGCAAAAAAAATGTCTAATTGAGACAATTCTCTTCAACCCAATGTCTGCGGTTTAGTTGGCAACACACACTAAGCTTGTGGGTGGGAAGATTATCGATCCCCGCAAAACACACTCTTGGAGAGAGACGATGAGCTTTAAGTGTACTAAGTCTCGAACCGAGAATTAGTCTCATAACCAACCCAAAGGGTCGAAGCTTTAAGGATACTCTTAAGATTCCACTGGGGGGCAAAGACCTCAATTATGGTGACTTACAAAAGAAAAACAATTATGTCCATGACTTGGCTATAAAAAATAAATAGAAATCATACTCATGCATATTGTAGCTCTGAGACTTGTTACTAGTGAGCACTGCTAGGTCTGCCTTGGCAACAATCAATAATATATATACATGTTAAATATGTTGGTGCCCCCTATAAAATCACTACCTTCCAACTTTAGTTATTGTAAAAATTTTATTCACTTTTATTCCCTATAAAATACAAAAACTTGGTGTTATTCACTTTTATAGAAACTAAAGTTGAACAGTCGTGATTATAGAGACTAAACATATTAACCCATATATGATATGGGACATGTGTCACATGTCAAATAAGAAAAAGCAAGGGGTAAGCCGAGTTAATTTGCACAATTACATCATGCATGTGTGGTAGGGATTACTTGAAGGTCATATAACCACTTAGAAACAGTCCTGTCAAAAAAAAAAAAAAAAACCACTTAGAAAAAGTCAAAGTAATAATTGTAATTTGTAACACTTCATAAAAGAATATTACAATGAGGCAGTAGGATGATGAGAAAAAGTTAGAAGGCAATAAACTAATACCTGATACATGCAGTTAAGGAAATGCCATTATCAGAATGCAATAGCAAGTACCAAGAGTTTCAAAATTGGTTAGCAAGCTACATAGACTTTGACGTTTGTACGCTTCTGGTCTGTTCTCTATTGTACAGAAGTCCTGCTTTGGCATCCTTTTCATGGCACTGCTGTTTACAAGAAAAAAAAAACTACTTGCATTGGTCAAGAATGACATCCACACAAGTTATTGCTCACTCACTCCAAAAAGGATATATTTTCAGGTGCACTAGAAGAAAATAATAAAAGGAACCAGGATATGTAAAGAGACAACCTGGTATTACAAAACTCTAGTCATGGTAGTGAGTAACTAGTATATGTACAGTCATAAATATCTAGTGGTCTTCTATCTTCAGTTGCCCATCTAAGCTATGCAGGACATCAGATATGCCAACAAAGTAGATGTTTGATTTGTCTCCAGCAATGAATTCATATACTCTATTGTTCACCTCAATAAAACTGACACCCGGAACCTTTTCCACACCTTTATCCCGCATAACCTTCCTTACCATTCGAGCTTCACTCCACCTACCAAGCGAAGCATAGGTATTCGACAAGAGCGAATAATTCCCACAATTGTGGGGCTCCAACACTATGAGATGACGCAAAGCTTCTGCTGCTAGCTCAGCATCACCACATCTAGTTGAGGCAGCAAGAAGGGATCCCCATATAGCTGCATTTGCTTCAAAGGGCATCTGCCTAACCAGTTCCTTTGCTTCTTGAAGATGACCAGCACGCCCAAGCAAATCAATCATGCAGCCATAGTGCTCAATCTTGGGTTCAATTCCATATCTAGACCTCATAGAGGTGAAATAATCACGGCCCAGTTCAACCAATCCAACATGGCTACAAGCAGAAAGGATGGCGATAAAGGTGACTTCATTTGGCTTGACCTGACCCTCCTTCTCCATGCAAGAAAATACATGAAGGGCCTCCTTGCCTAGACCATGAAAAGCAAGCCCGGCAATCATTGTTGTCCAGGTTATAATCGTTTTATGCTTCATATTCTCAAACAGTTGGAGTGCTTTCCTAATGTTTCCTGATTTGGCATACATGTCTATGAGCGAGTTAAAAAGAGGGACAATCTTACGCAACTTGTACTTTTCAATGTAGTTGTGAATCCACTCCCCTAAGTGAAGAGCACCCAAATCAGCACAGGCAGATAGCACAGCCAAAATTGCAATTTCATCTGGCTTCACATTCTCTAGCTGCATTCGATGAAAGAGCATGATAGCCTCATTGGGATTATGAGCCTGCACAGGCATTCGGTAAACATGTTAGAACAGGACAATACATAATATATGATTATTCTATTCAATGCTTGGTGCATATTAAGGTAGTGCTTGGTAAACATTTCAGAATTAGACAAAACGAGTTATGCTCTGTTTGGTGCATATTAAAAACAGAACATAACAAAACATTAGACGAAAATGGAGTAAATCACCGATTTAGTTCTTGAAATTGTAAGGGTCAGACAATTTGGTCCCTAAAATTATTAAATTTGAAAATGATTGCTGAAATTGATTTTTTTTTTTATCACATTAGTCCCTCCGAGATAATTTTGGGGATTAAATTAATCCACTCAAAAGGACTAATGTGATTGAGGATTTTCAATTTAAGAGATCATTTATAAATTTCATTTATTTCAAGACCAAATTGTCTGACTCCTACAATTTCAATGACTAAATTGGTGATTCATTCAAAAGTTAGAAAAAGTAGTATGTTCTGAATATGTTTTGTACGCGTGTCAAGCGTTACTAAAATGTAGTAGAACATGATTAAGTAAAAAGTTACACAAAATTATCTAGGATGGTGCCGCTAAAGGGACGTCGAGCGTCGCTGCTTGTGGAGGTGTGATTCGGGATGATCAGGGTCGTTGGATTTATGGTTTTGCGAAGCCTCTTGGTAGCTCTAATGCTTACATTGCAGAATTATGGGAAGCCTTGGAAGGTTTGAATTTGGCTAGAGATAGAGGCTTTCAAAGGGTGGAGCTTAACATGGACTCGGGAGTTATTGTTAAGAGTCCCCAAGGAAGGGAGGTTGATAGTGCTCAGGGAAGGAGGTGGGTAAGGAGAATTAGGGAGCTTCTTCGATTGGATTGGTGTGTTACAATTCATCACATTTATCGCGAGGCTAATATGGTTGCTGATGGTCTTGCGAGCTTGGGTTGTGCTTTGGAGGGTGGTTTAAAGATTTATGAGCACCCTCCACTACAGATTGAGCATTTACATGCTGCTGATTTGATGGGAGTTTCTACTCCCAGTTTGATTCTCGTGTAATTGTTTTCTTGGGCTTTTTGCCCCGTTTATGGGAGTTTCTACTCCCAGTTTGATTCTCGTGTAATTGTTTTCTTAGGCTTTTTGCCCTGTTTAATTTCAAAAATAAAAATAAAAATAGTTATATACATTTTGGTTCACCATAAAAGATAGAACTAAAGAGAAAAAGAATGCTAGCAACACACTTTTTTAAACATACTTTCAAACACATTCTTTATGGTTGGTTATTTTTTTCTAAAGTTACTCACTCACTCTAGACTAATTGCCTCATAAATTGATCCCTTCTTAAAAAATGTGTTGACTTTTTAATAAATAAAATCAATCACAAAAAGTGTGTTTAAAGGAACCGTGTTGCTAGCATTTTAAGAGAACATGTTGTGTTCCGTTCAAATGTTACCTGCGTGTAACCTGAAATAAGAGCCGTCCAAGAAACAACATTCTTTTGAGGCATAGATTCAAACAAGTATCGGGCATCAGACATATCACCAGCCTTAGCATAAGCAGCAAGCATGGCATTCCAGAGCAAAGTTTCTCTAAAGAGAGTAAATTCATCGAATACCTTCCGAGCAGAAGAAACATCATTTACACAACAAGAAGAATACATCTGAACAAGTGACGTGGCAACACTCAGATGCGAGTCCAAGCCAGTAACAACAGCTTGGCAATGAATCTGCGAGCCCAAAACGACGTCGGACAAGGAAACAACGGCCTTCAAAACAAAGGGAAAAGTGTAAGAGTCGGGTGATAACCCAAAGAAGCGAAGGGTGTTGAAGAGAGAAACGGCACGTGCGGGATTGGATGAGGAAAGAGCCCAGATGGTGTTGGTGTAGACAAAGATGGTGAGGGGTCGGTGGTGGTGATGGAAGGTGAAAACGGAATAAGCGTAAGAGGGAAAACCGAGAGAGGCGGAGGTGTGTATGAATTGGGAGAGGAGGATGTCGTCTTGGTCGTGAGCTTTGATCAGCATGAAGCATTGTGTTTGTTCAAGGTGGCTTAGATTGGAGCAGTGGCAGAGGAGTTGATGTACCTGTTTTGCGGGTTGAAGAGAAGAGGAAGAGAAGGAAAAGGAGGAGGAGGCTCTCCGTGTCCATTGCCATTGACTCACATTACACGCCCTTCCAGTTCGAATCAGTGCCAAATTCATAGAGAACATGAACACAAATTACATTAAAAGAGGTTACCATAGTGGTGTGGTGTGCTTGCTTACTGCAGCAACCATAACGGTCGGTTTGGATTGATGGAACATAACATAGCGGAGCAGAGTGGAGCGAAGCGAAATGGAATAAATTTCTCACTCCATTATTTGGGTATTACATGATGGAACGGAATGGAATGGAATAAGTTTGAACTTTTTTATTCCTATTTTACCGTTATGTCAAAAAAACATTATCATGTATATTTAAATCATATACTAAATTATAATTAGATTATAATAATAATATAATAAAATGAAAAAAAATAATAAAAATGAAAAATAGTAATTGAATAATAATAATAATAATAATAATAATATTATTATTATTATTATTATTATTATTATTATTATTATTATGTTATGTCATAAATAAAAGGCAAAACATGTACCCAAAATCAAAAAATCAAAAAATAAAAGGCAAAACACTTGGCCACAAAAACAAGTGTCAGTTGTACGCAATAGCAACGCCAAGGTGTTCATGAAGTAAAAGCATCCCTCTTCATAATACCCAAAAAAAAAAAAGCATCCCTTTTTACGATTAAAAAAAAAGCAGTACTGCTCATCTTTTTCTTCTATTTTTTGTAACTTTCTTCTTCGTGAATAGCATCACCATCATCATCTTTTTCAACCTCACGATCTCTGCAACGATCATTATCACCATTATCGATCGAAGGTCGCAGCTCACTGAAGCGAGAAAGAGACGGACAAATTGGTAATTTGATAACCATAGTACCTGATTCCATCGCATACACCCCGAATCGGGGGGAAGCAAAATGGAAGAAAACGATGGAATTGGGTGGAATCCATACCACCACTTCCCATTCCATTCCATCCAATTTTTAGAAACCCAAACAATGGAATCTCATCCCACTCCATTCCACCCTATACCACCAATCCAAACAAACCCTAAGTGATAGATGAAATCTACCGCTCCCATTTGGTTTTTACGTGTATTGGATTAGGAATTTAAAAGACATTTAAGGTCTGTTTGGTTTAAAGGGGGGAGAAATTTTAATGGAGGGAAGAGAGGGAAGAGGAAGGGAGAGGAGGGATTTAATTTGATTTTGTGTTTGGTTGAGAAGAGAGGAGAGAAGACTTTGCATGGTTCAGGAGGGGAGGGATTAATTTACTTGTATATCCTTATAGCCTTTTATATTATATTATATATAAGGATATTTAAGTAATTTTATTTTGAATTATTTAATATCTCTTTTCCTCCCCTCCAAAACCCCTCATTTTGGAAGGGAAGCCAAAATTGGGTTATGAGGGATTTTGCTCCCCTCCCCTCATCTCCTATTTCTTTTAAAAAAATTGAACCAAACAAACATAATTGAAAATAATACCTCTCCTCCCCTCAAAAACCCTCCAACCAAACAGACCCTTAGGATATGTTTGGTTGAGAGAAGAAATTGTAAAGAGAGAAAGAGATAAGAAAGAGTATCTGAAGATAGAAATAAGTGATAAATAGAATAAATTTGATGTATTGTTTGGTATAAAATAAATAGAAAAGAAATAGAAGAGAAATAAGTGGGTATTATTTTTAAAGAGGCAAAAATATCCTTGATCCAAAAAAACCAATACACAATTTTATATTGATGTAATTAATTAATTTAATTTTTTATTACATCAAAATTAACTTAATTAACTACTTAATTACTATTTTATTTTAATTATTGTTTTCAAAAAAAATATATTTTATTTTAATTATTTGTCAAATATTTAATTTATTCACCAAAAAAATATTTAATTTATTTTTGGTTTTTAATTAATGAAGTATTTTATTTTATTTTATTTTAATCAATTAACTGAGTTTTTTAAAGTCTTCCTATGTTACGTCTTCGGTGTATTACGTAACACTGTTACGCGTTCGTGCTTTTTTACCAAATCTCTGTTACTTCAAAAATTAAATTAAACTAAATAAATTTAAAGATGGAAGTTAACAATTCCAATTAACAATGAAAAGGGTAGACACGGAACTACAGATAAATTAGCATTTCTTCTCCCTTTCTTCTCATGAGAGAAGAGATTGAAAAAAGTGGTGGGCCCCACTAATATTCTTTCTCTCTTCTCAAATTCTCTCCAAACCAATCAAGAGAGATTGGACATCTCTCTTCTCTTTCTCTTTTCTCTAACTCTCTCTTTGCTATTTCTCTTAAAACAAACAGACCATAAGAGACATTTTTTAATAAAAAAGTCTTGTCGTATTCGATCAAGACTTTTAAATAAAATAAAAAAGTCTCGTGGTATTCAATCAGGACTATCGAGACTTTTTAAAGAGGTTAACAAATTCTTGTGGTATTCGATTAAGACTTTTTACAACTTTAAAAAAGTCTCATGGTATTCAAAATCACGCCGATTTTACAGGATTGTTTTCTAAAACAGATCTTGTTGGACTTTTTAGTTATTTTTTTCTAATAATTTTTTTTCCCTCTCACGTGAGATTTCTTACGATTTTTTCTCTTTACCTTATGTCTTTTCATCCCCCCTCTCTCCCCTTTCTCCCTCTCCCACTTTCTTTCTCCCTCCCCTCTCTCTATATGTTTGTTAGAAATATAAACATACCAACAATTTATAACAAATCGTAACTGTTTTTCACCAGAACAAGATATTAGGACATTAGCAACGTGTGTGTGTGTATATATATATCATAAATAAAATATTTTTTATATATCTACATATAAAATTACATAATATATATTATTGTGTATATCATATAATATAACATATATCATAGATTTTATAAATGCATACTATCGATATAATTACATATATTATATATAAAAATATATAATATTATATGTTGTATTCATTGTCCACCAAACAATAGACGAGATAAAGAGTTGTGAGTGACTCAAGAATCTGTCTTGTGTTGTTTTCTTTGTCTTGTACTACAATGTGTATCAAACGAATCCAGATTGCCTGCAATCGGCAATCCGTATAATCACACAGCCAGTTAATCAAGACCATTCATGTGAGATGGAACAACACATATTATAAAATCAGCAAATCATCTTTAACTGTTTATTTTTTTATTAATGGTCAGGATTGCAACTACGGTCAAAATGACTATAGTGAATCCATTTATGTATCAAATGCACCCTTGGCTATTAAAGAACTAAAAAAATATATATTTTCTTTATCCAAACCTTATTATTTTTTTAATATCTTTTACATATGCTCTCGTAGCTTTAAATGTTTGCTAAAAATCTCTAGAATCCTTTCAAATCTTATAAATCCATAAAGTCCTTTCAAATCTTATAAATTCTTATGATATAAATCCATTAAAATCTAAACTACAAAATCTAGATTGTAAAAGTCTTTTAAAAAATTCTTATAAGTCATTATATTCCTACATAGTCTTTTAAAATCCACAAGACTTTTTTTATACCAAAATAGTCTTTTAAAATCCCAATCCAATACACCTCTTAGTCTCTCAAAATATCCTAATATTCGGATTTCGTAAACAAAATCGTAACTATTTATTCTCTATCTTTTTGAAAATGTACTTCCGTTAGTTCCTCTCTGCGATTTTTCTCTAAAAACAAGATTAACATTGTTTAATAAAAGTGCATAAGACATTAATATTGATGCATCTGAATGACATATCAAATGATTTTAGATTAATATAAACTTTTGCATATATGATCTATGTGATAGTGTCTTTCAATCCAACAGTGAGTTTTGTAATACAGGTATCTATTCCAAAGTTATTAAACGGTGTAACAGTATCCAAGTATTACACCGGTATAATTTAATCCCTCCCATATATATATTCAGATAGTTCATTTACTATTTTTCATATCTGTTTAACCTACTAGATACGTGACTTGTTTTATAAATTTACTGTTTATATAAATTTTATAGATTATTATAATGTTTTTGGACTGTTTTTTAATTATTATAATGTTTTATTTGTTATTTATTATTTTTCATAGTTAAAGTGCGGGTAACAGTTGTGGATACAGGTGCTTAGGCACCCAGAGGGTACGGGTAAGGGTACTGAAGTTGCTGCCCACGCAGATACGGACTTGGGTACGAGCAATTTTTTCAAACACGGGTATAAAAATGAATACTATATTACCTGTCTAGAGGGCACCAGTTGCCATCCCTAATTTGGAACTAATTCTCAATTCTACTGATTGCAAATTATTTTATCCCTTGAATCTCAATAAATTGCTTCCAATCAACCAACGCATCATTTGTTTTATTTTTTACTTTTGAAAAAACTACTATTTTTTCTTTCAGGTTCCGTTTGTTTAGAATTTTTTAACAAAATAAATTTTTCTGTATAAATTTTGAGATATTTGGGTAAATTTTTTTTTCTTGCAAAAGAAATTGTTGTTTTAAACTGTTGAGTAGCTTCTACAAAATCTCAAAAAAATATCACCTTTTTACGTGATGTAAAAATCATTTTCTAAACTTTCAGACTTGTACAAGACTGAAAGAGAACACTTTCTTCAATATGGTTATATTTTTCAGGGGCATTATATTAAAATTAAATGACAATACAACGGCGATTGATTCTTTGAAGATAGAAACAGAAACGAAATATTGTCAGATTCAGAATGAAATTGAAAACTTGAATTCTGTAAATGGAAAGGTTGGTAAAGAACATTTGCTAACGCTAGGTCCTATGTGATAGTATTATTTTTATGCAAAAAAAGAATCATGTACATGAAAATAGGAAGCGGATGCTAAATAAAGATTATGCATATATAATTCGCATAAAAGTGCAAAAAATAACAGCCCAACCACACCATTTGAAATTTAAATCGTGAGAAACTGCCTCTTATTATCAAGGTGACATCCCAAATGAACATATCATTCTATACCTATACCCAAACCAAATGTGTATCTACAACACTTAGAAATTCAATTTCTCCACAGTAACATCAATACTGCTGTTAAAAGCTGATCTATATGACAAAAGTTATAACAAAAATATCGAACATAAAATTTAACCAGGGAAGCTGAAAGTACATAAGGTTTACCATAAAAAAGAAAGTACGAAAAGTTAAAAGTAATGAAAAAACCCTGCCCTGCCCTTTGGAATTTTTTATTTTAATTTTTGGATGGGAGATCATGATGGTAATGTAGAATTTGCGGCACCAACTCATGAGAAGATTGTTTTCTGCACCAATTCTTCAACCGTTTGAATTCAAAACCTTTGAAGTATGATTTGCATCAAGAAGCATTATGAAGCCTCACTAGAATCTTCTGAATCTGAAATATCAACCATCTTCTCAAGTGCATCTAAGTTGCCATCTTCATAAGTTGTGTGTAATCTGAGTATGTCAGCATCTTCACTGAGGAAAAAGAAAACCAAGAAACATTTCTATGAGCATGTTTATCAGTGTTTTTAATCCTATTTTAGTATCCTGACAATAGAGACAGTATTGTTGGGAAATAGAAAAATCAAATGGATTTCCAGCATGGTGTACATTCATAGCATCTTGTATCTTTAGCGAGAGCTATATTTATTGGAGAATGCCTATAGAGACATCAAGTTCATTAAGAAACTTCAAAGAGAAGAAATAACAGTTAGAAATAAGTTGTTAAGCATTGGTCCTTCTCACATTTTATTTCAATCATTTTAACTAGTATGAACCAGAACAACCATAAAAACCAAGAATGTAGAGCATACTCTGTAACCCCGAAGATTTCCTTGACAACTAGGGAGCTATCTCTTGAACAGAACTCCGGCAGCTGGAATCAGAATAACAGGAGAAATATCTAATCAAAACATACATTAAAACACAACAGACACAATTGCAGGAATGGATATTAGCCTTGTACCAAAAAGAAAAAGTATCAGAAAATTTCAGAGCAGCAAGCAATTACATTAGTCAATGTTAAAAGTTACTATATACCCAAGAGTTGACGACAAGGTTTCTTCCTGAAACCAGAAAATAAAATCACTCCTTTCCAAAAGCAACTAGACGAGACCTTTTGAGCACTTCCCCAAAATAAACATTACAACAACCATAGCTTTTTTCCAACTAGGTGGCATCAATCATATATAGATCAGACGACACCATTATATCCTATTATGAATCATGTCTAATGAGTAATGACAGACCATTTAAATTCAAGTCCTTCTTAATGGTTTGACCAATATTTTTCTATGGTCATCTTCTATCTCTAACTATTGAATTATTTCTTGTATCTTATCTACCCTCCTTACTGGTTCCCCTATAGATCTTCACACATGCCCAAACCACCAAAGGCGGGAGTCTAACATCTTTTCCACAATAGGTACTATGACTATCCCAACTTTCTCTCAAATTCATTCCTAATGCAATCTTGTTTTGTGTAATTGCTCATCCATTGTAACATTATCATCTCTACAGCACTGAGTTTACTTTTTGAATGGCTCTTTACTGGCTAACATTTAGTCTCTTACAACATTAAAAGTCTTAATTGTGAGGTAAAATTTCCTTCGAGCTGGTGTGGTACTTTTGTATCACAAAGTACACACGAAGCATTCCTATATTTTATCCACCTTACTTGAACCCTATGGTTAACATCTCCCTCTATTTCCTTGTCATTTTATATGATGGATTGTAATGAGGCCAAGCAATGGAATATTCAACATAACTGATGAGTCAGCAAGATCAGTAGCGAATGGACAGCTAGAGTAGAAGTTAGTTACAATTCCTAAAATGTATAAGAGAGAGAATAGCATTGGAGATGGGCATGCATTGTGTGATGTCATGACTTTCTTCTTCTAGCCTCTGCTCTCTCTATCTTTCATTCCTGCTTTAGCTTTATTACTTCATTTGCACTTTCCTTAGTTGTACGTCCTTCCAATTACCTCATTGGAAGTTGAATTTTCCTTTTCATTGAAAGCAATAAAACAGTAATTCTTCTTCTCTATTTAGACTCATTACATTGGTGCTTTCGTTGTCACCATCGCAGAGCCCTCACTGATCGATAGATTAGAAGCTAGCATCACAGGACTTGGTGGAAAACTGGAGAAATGGCACCTTGCCCATGAAGCTCAGTTTGACCGATAGGAACAAATGACAGCAGCTACTGGCACTCGATTGGACCACATTCAAGCTAAGCTGGAAATCTTACTTCATAAAAACAACTTACCTCCGTTGAGCTCTTACCATGGTGCTGCGAACTCATTTAAAGAGACTCCAAGACAACCATTGCACGAAGCTCTCCCGGCTGCAGATGAATTTTTTCCTTCCACGAAAGAGATACTTTCACTCGGTGAGATGAATTTACTAGTCGGAGCGGTGAAATCTCCGAGTGTCTTCCATGGCGAAATTATGGATCTAGCAAAAGCAACAGCAAACACGATCAACGACGCTACAGAATCGTTCAGTTGTAACAAAATTCTGGTTGGAAGGCGGAAGCCATATTCATTTTGATTGTGCCCACAAATCGGAAGATATTTCTGAGAATCACCTAAGCAGCAAAACACCTGGTTCGTACGTCTCTCCTCCTCCTAGACACGATCAACCCACTCTCAGGCGAGTCTCATAGAGTGGCAATTCCTCCACCGCCACCCAAGCCACCAGACCTGAGTTGTTGCATAGTTACCGCCGTGTTCGCCGCTGAAAAGCATAACTACCAGTTTGAGTCCAGCACTGTGGCGGATACTTCGAGAATTCTTAATGGAGATGAAAATGTTCATTCCAATGTTGAGGTAATTCATCCAATGTGCAATAGTGTCACCGATACTTCTAGATTTTTGTTTTTATTGAAGGGATTTACCAGTAATATGACAATGCAGTATAGGAAATTGTTATTTCACATTGTAGTGACACACGGTTTTGATTATAAATTGTGGTCAGAGGCATTTCATAGTGTCTCCAATTTAGAGCCAGACACATGTTTGGACAACAAAATGCCAAGTGCCACTAGCTTCCCAATAGTGATACTCTCAGCCGTGTACTTTAATGCATGGGACGATATGCGACAAGTTGTCTCAACCGAGGATCGAGCCACTTTGGACTTGGCTGACTTGACATTTTGGAGTCCTAATGTGAATATATTTTGTGACCCAAGGTGGGGGTGTGGCCAGGAAAATCTTTCGGTTGCTCAAGCTTCTCAGACATTGATAAATCAATCCAACTACTCACAGACATTTGGTGGCAGTGAAAATTATGCTACTCCTGAAAATGATTTTACTTTTATGGTTGGCCATAGTAGACAGGAGCGCGCTCCGGCTCGTAGGAGCGTACGCTCCTGCGCTCCTGCTCCCTCTCTGCGAACTCGCTCCCACGTAGGATCGCAATTTGCAGGAACGTTGGCAGGAGCGTCGCTCCTGATTGCAGGAGCGCTGGCGCGGATCGTAGGAGCGGTCGCTCCCGACGATCTCACGATCCTGATCGACTTTCAAAACGCTGCGTTTTGTGACATTAACGGGTCGGGTTCGATCAAATTGCTTTGGTGGGTAAAAACCCTAAAATCGCAGCTTCTTCTGTCCAAAACAGAGACAGAAGCTCTTCGTCCTCCCTCGCGATCGTCTTCAACCTAGAAGCGCGGCTTTCTGCTGCTTCGTTCGCCGTCACACCCGTCTTTGGTTCGTCTACGCTTCTTCCTTTCTGTCTCTGTTTCGTTCGTGTTCTCCACTGCTACGTGTTCTTCGTCGCGGTGGGCCTCTGTTTCTCCTGTGCTTCGCGTTCTCCACCACTGCTTTTGCTGCCTCTGTTTCTCCTGTGCTTCGCGTTCACCACCACGACTTCTGCCTCTGTTTCTCCTGTGTTCTCCACCACGACAATGATGTTGTTTTTGTCATGGTTAATTCAAGATTGGCCAAAAATACGACTCAAAGAAAAGCACGAGAGTATGAAGACCTTATATCCGAAAGTGAATGGGTTTCAGGTGATGAAGATGAAGGCACGAGCACCCAAGGCAATGAAACTATAGATGTAAATGATGATGAGGGTTATGATGAAGACCCAGAGGCAACAGAACATGATGTTGATGGTCCCATTTTGGATGGTTTGGACCAAACTCCTACTTTTGGGTATGCATCAGAAGGTCTAGAACATGATGGAGATGGAGGAGAGGAAGAAGATGAAGATGAAGATGAAGGAGAGGAAGAAGATGGGGATGAAGGAGAGGATGGAGATGGGGGGGAGGATGGAGATGATGGAGGAGAGGATGATTTTGAGGTTAACGTGGCCGATTATGTCTAAGTGTTTTGTGGGATTTAGTATATGTCTAGTTGTTTGTTAAGAATTTGGTGTTTTAAGCCTTTATGGCACTTATCTTGTGTATGACTTATGTTTGTGGCACTTATGTTTGTGTATGACTTCAAAGTTTATTAAGTATTTGTGGTGTTTTGAAGTTTTTTTCACTTATTTATGGTTTTTATATTCCTACATATGTTTTTATATGCATATATATACTAGTTTGAGAATTTGGTAGGAGCTTACGAACCTTGCTACGAACCCCGCTCTTACGCTCCTATGACCCCTCCCCGCTCCTATGTAGGATCTCGCTCTTGTCTACCTTGGTTGGCACTAATTCTAATCATGTGACTGATATGAACTCCATGAGAGATGATGATAAAGCATGGGAAGATCCAAACATAAGATCACTAGTGATTGGGAATTTTGATGCTGAATTCAAGGTAGAAAGGATGGTGGAGAATTTAAGATGGGTTGGATTGTCAAGCACCGATCTAGAGCAGAGTTTTGTGGAAGAGCAAACGATTGTTCCAATTGCGGATATTTCAAGCTGCCAAATAAACAGGGATGGGAAGGAGGTGCTAGCAAAATCTGAGCAACAAAATAGAAATAAAGAACTCAATGACACTGACATTGATGATTTCTCACATGGGTTTATCAATGTTAGTAATGTCTTGTGCTCTTCTCAATGGTTGCATGGAATTTTTACATGTTCTACTCTAGTTCTCATTAAAAACATTGAAGATGCCTTTTCCCTTTAAGTTAGAGCTACAGGAATTTCATATGCCTTTGTTCCCTTTGTTGTTGGAAAGCACCCGGTTGCAGCTTGTGCCAAACACTTTGTTGGAGATGATGGCACAAACAAGGGTATCAATGAGAACAATACACTTGATAATCTAAGCCTTGTAAACCAACTGGGTAGCAAGGAACATAGGGAGTTAGCAAGGGAGTTACTGTGTGTTGGAGTCACTGTGCTTAGCCCAAGAAAAAAAGATGAGTTGACAGTGCCAACCAAACATTTGGGAATGCCAAGGCTTGGTGGGTTAGGCCATGTTGCAATCAAATTTGTAATAGCATGTGGGCTGAAGGTTAGTCTCATTAGTAACTATCAACACAAGGAAAGTGAGGCCATTTCCAACCTTGGGATTGATTTTTTTTCCTTGTTACCATCAGCATTCTCTTGGCTTCAACCTTGAGGACAAGGTTGGTTTTAAAGGGGAAGGTAATGTAATGAGGCCAAGCAATGGAATATTCAACAAAACTGATAAGTCAGCAAGATCAGTAGTGAATGGACAGCTGGAGTAGAAGTTAGTTACAATTCCAAAAATGCATAAGAGAGAGAATAGCATTGGAGATGGGCATGCATTGTGTGATGTCATGACTTTCTTCTTCTAGCCTCTGCTCTCTCTATCTTTCATTCCTGCTTTAGCTTTATTACTTCATTTGCACTTTCCTTAGTTGTACGTCCTTCCAATTACCTCATTGGAAGTTGAATTTCCCTTTTCATTGAAAGCAATAAAACAGTAACTCTTCTTCTTCTTTATTTAGACTCATTACATCCAAGATATTTAAACCGCAGAACTTGTGGTATGGTATGTTCTCCGGTTTTCACCTCTTTTATTTTTTGATAAATCCGGTTTTCACCTCTAATCACCCTAAAACAATTTCAGTATTATTGGTCCATAATAATTGTTGAACAAATCCAGGAACCACAATAAAGGTTACCCTATCAGATGGTATCAAGGGCACTTAATGGCTCTGAGCAGTGAGCAATACACATAATGGCAGATATTGTATTTTACATACAGAAAAGACCAAAAGAATCTGTATCAAATTGACTGTGTGAAGCCACTTACCTCAGATAGATAGAAGACCTTTCCAAAAAGGGCCTCAACAGCTAGTTTTCTCTTGAAACCCTTTTCAGTGTAACCTGATTTTTTCATTACAATGGGGCCTACAAATCATTTGAATGTGGTTAAAGTCAGAATAGAAATAATAATGTCTGGACTTCTTCGTTTAATTAAATATGGGCAGAAAAGGAAAAAAAAATGATTTCATGGATTGAATGATAAAAGGAAAATAAAGGGAAGGGGGACAAATTAGTTCTCTCTCATGAGCCGTGATCAGTATCAGTCCTTTCCGACTTTCAACTTGTTATTATTTACAAGCATGTTAGCTTCAAAACAGCTTTGATAGTAATGATAAATCAAGTTCAAAATAAAACAAGGGTCTAACTCATTCTTTTACTGCTAAGGATGTAGCTGAGTTGAGGCTTTTCTCAGAGGTGCTTTGGTTGCATGGTTTTTCAGTATCAATAGTCTCGGACAGTGCCAAGGTGGCAAGGTATTCCTAAGTAACTTCTGGACTAAGTCGTTTCGCTTAGCCGGTAGCAAACTTTGACTTACCATCCACAATCAAATGCACAATTAAAAGCAGTGAATAAGTGTTTGGAGATCTCTTTGAGATGCTTGACACTTGACAGGTATAAAATCAAAACAATGGCACAAATGGTTGAGATGGGTAGAATTTTGGTATCATACCAACTATAGTAGATCTTCCAAACTCGCTCCATTTAAGGTCTATATGGCCAAGAGACCCTCCTATATTACTCGAAGGAACAACTATGCCCTGAGGAACTGAGAAAATTAATAACATGGCAGGTGAACAGGATGCTGTGTTAGTAGAGTTGAAGGCAAATCTGCTTCAAGCTCAGGCCAAAATGAAAGCTCAATCAGATAAACATAGATGTGATGTTCACTTTCAAGTGGGTGATTCAAATTGAGTTTTGCTTAAGTTGCAGACCTGTAGGCCCAAATCTGCTTCAAACTCGGGACAAAATGAAAGCTCAACAAGGTAAACATAGA
This sequence comes from Calophaca sinica, assembly GCA_037113605.1. Classification (NCBI taxonomy): domain Eukaryota; kingdom Viridiplantae; phylum Streptophyta; class Magnoliopsida; order Fabales; family Fabaceae; genus Calophaca; species Calophaca sinica. Next base: position 71,623,271 of record CM073730.1, read on the forward strand.
TGTGATGTCCACTTTCATGTCGGTGATTGGGTTTTGCTTAAGTTGCAGACTTCCAGCCCCACAGATTCAGGTCCCTATCCAAAAGGCTCGAAGACAATTTAAGCCACAGGTTATATGATCCCTTTCAGATCTTCAAACAAATTGGACAGCTCACCTTCACCTTAATTTGACTAAACATGGTAACACCCATCTTGTGATTCATGTGTAACTTTGAAAAGGGTAATTTTCGCCTCAGGCATTTTCACAAACATCACCTCCTATACATTATCTGAGGATTTGGAGTTTCGGGTTCAACCAAGATTATGGTCCACAGACATATCTCTCTTGGAGTTGCAGAAGTTTGGATACAGTTCCAACATCTTACAGACTCTTGGAATTCCCCGAATCAGTAGCCACCACCATACTGGATAATTTTCCAGATTTTCACTTCGAGGACAAAGTGAAACTCCTAGGGGGTGTATTGTTAGCAAACCCATAAAAAGGTTTATGGTAGAAAGCACAAGAGTGAGAACAGAAGATCAGAAGCTGATTCTGTTATCAACAATTGTCTAACTGACAGCTAAAAGAATACAAACTGAATGGATAGAGATAGTAGGGTGAGTTAATTAAGAAGGGGAGTTTTCTTCGTGCGGAAAGAAAGAAGAGGAGGCAAGCCACAGGACTCAAGCATCCTGGAATCCGTTTGCTAGAGTAGCAGATCCATTCTGTATTGGCACTGTGCAACACATCCTTATATCTGTATCAGATTGTTTGAGATTCAGTCCATCAATAATATTTATTTTTTCTTCTTCAATCAGATCCAGTTTCTGTTAGAAGCCTGGAAGGAAAATAAGATACTTCAGAATAGTATTTTTTTTTTTTTTGTATTCCTTGCGTTTTGAAACCATTTGATTTGAGCTACTAGGATTGTGCTAGTGGTGAGTGGTTTGGGTAATTTGTAGAGTCATAGGTTTGAAGCCATATGCCATCATTGTATCAAAATGGCAACACTGCTTGAATTTGACATCATGGACCCAGATATAGAGAGAAAGCCAGAGAAAAACAATTCTGTTTACTCACTACAGTTATTCATATTACTTTTCTATGAAGCCTTGGCTAAAATATACTATCATGTACCAGGAGTACTCAGACGAATATAATGTCTAATACATTACCTTTGTCTCGCACAATTCGTCGTGAAATTTCATTCAGAATCTCAGCAACTTGTGAGTCATTTAACATAGAAGCTCCCCTTAGCTGAATTAAATCAGCTACCATGTCAGGGTTGAATGGTTTCTCATTCAAAGCATATCGGATATATTTGCGCAAAATTTCTTCCAAACCAAAACCTGTCTGGATATGAATATGCAGTTGTTACTTTAAATCGGAAGGCACATATACAAAATAGACAAAAGTATAAGAAGCCAGCAAACAGAAAATGAAATTTCCATGAAAGAAAGACAAGAACTAATTTCTTGACCTAGACAGACTGCATGATCCTTTAATTTAAAAAACTGCAAACGTAACTGCTTAATTAAATACTCAATTCCATTAAAGAAACAGTTGCACAAAAATTTCCCCCTAAGGTTATACAATCAATAAATGTAATGTGTCATGTCAGACTGTTAGTCTATGTACTATAAAGAATATTATCAGGATAAATTAATAATGGTAAGTTTATACACTATCGGTTTAGTATTTATGGTCTTTCAGTTGAAGCATTGTTCTTATATTTTGTAAAACTAAGACAATAATATCAAATATCAACTGTAATTAAGCATGGATTCCAGCATGACACTGTCACAGAGAAGAACAAGAACTGAAAATAAATAGGAGCAAATACTCAACCTTACACATTAATATGTGAAAGAAAAAACAAGCTTATATTGCAATTGATAAGCAATCAAGCATGTCTAGTTAACCACGTCTGATCTAGAACACACACAAAAGAAAAATAATGTGATGATTATTTAAAAATTTAAAACAAGTAGCAATTAGTCCCTGATTTAACCTTATGCAGGATCCCGAAAAAGGAGCAAAGTAACAAATGATTTAATCCAATGTTCTGAACATTAGATTCGCTATACGCAAGTAGTGTCATGAATCTGATTATCATGATACTGTAGTATTTTATTTACCTAACTGTGGCTTTTCTATCTCTCTCTCACATTGGCATACAAAAAAAAAAATAGTGACCACACGGCATAATGTTTAATGAAAACGTGTGCAGCACTATGAACCTCACCTTATTCTCAATTTCCTTGAGATCATCAAGCTTTACTTCATCTCTTCCTTTTTGTAATAAATCATCCACTGACTTGCATAGCATCGCATTTTTACCCACCTGAAACAACAACAAAATTATACATTGTTTTAGACCTAATGCATAATTGAGCAAATTATAGTAAATAGGTTTTGTGAGAAGAAGGGAGAGAGAGACCAGTCTGCGGCGTTGTGCTTTGGGAGAAGTGAATTTTCTAACGGTTTTGACAAAGGCAATGACGAAAGTGAGGCCGGCGTAAGCGAGAGGAACGGCGAGAATCCAAGGCAAGGAGGTGGGACCCACTCTTGGACCCGGAATTGCTTGGGTGACGGAGCCGGTGAACTCGACTAGGTCCAAAGCCTTTTCCTGAATCCATGGGAGTTCTTCCTCCACTTCAACTTCAATTTCCTTCCCTTTCGAAGAAGCTTCGTTACTGTTATTGTTATTGGAGGAGTTTTTTGCTGCTGCTGTGATGGTTGAGATTGAAGAAGATAACAGTGGCTGTGAGTGTAGTTTTGGAGTGGGAACGGCGGAGAATAATGGCAGGGTTTTGGAATTGGTTGAGTGAAAAGGGGTTAGGGATGTGTTTCTCTTTCTGAGAGGGAGAAACTGGGAAGCAAGAGAACAGGTAGAAGCCATTGGATTGATGAGGATTGGAGTTTGGAGGGAAATGAAAGAGACAATGCGTCTTCGTCGAGGTTCAAACCTCAACCCTCTCGCTTCGGCTTCGCTTTATTACGCTGCATCTGCAACCGCAGGGATTTTTTTTAATTTTTTATTTAAGTGTAAATACTCGTTTTAGTCCTGATAATTTTTGCGCGACCTATTTTAGTCCCTGACAAAAATTAAGTCTAAAAATAGTCCCTGATATTTTCAAAACAGGGCCACATTAGTCCCTCTGTCTATCTCCTTCCAAATCCGTCAGTAAACGCACTGACGTGTTACGTTAAGTACTGACGTGTCAACGTTAACCCTCCCAAATCACCACCAACCGACATTTTTTTGTCCAAACCCGGATTGCGACGTTTTAGTCCCTATCAGAAATGGAAATGGGACATATTAGTCTCTGTCACGTTAAATCTTGAGCTGGCCCTTCTTCTTCCTCTTCCTCTTCCTCCTCCCTTAACCCTAATCTGATTTTTCCCCTCTTTGCTTTGGTGATGACTGCACCGACATTGGTTTATTAAATCTTATTGCCCACAAATATTGGTTTATTAAAACACATGGGTGTCTATAAAGGTTATTCTTTTTGACATTTTATTTTATCACTGTGAATCAAAGACTGAAAATTAGAAAATTTATTTCGGAAAGACTGTTGTCCAATCTTCTCACACAGTTCAGTAGTTCTTATCGGGACCCTTGCAAGGTTTTTTTTTTTCCTTTTAAAAAAATGGATAAAAAAGTCTCTGTTTTTCTTTGTTGTTTTAAGAGCACTATTTTATGTCTCCTTTCTCTCTTGAATCTTAATAATATTTTTCCAAGGCGGTGCTTGTAGATTGTGAAGTTTTCCAAGGCGGTGCCACCATTACCATTGAGCACTTGACAGGAGAAGTCAAACCTCTGGAGGCTAAAGTTAGAGATAGAATTCCCGGCGGTGCAAGGAACTTAGATGGGAGAATAATTGTGAAGGTTTAATAAACAAGATTTTGTGGGCAACAAGATTTAATAAACCAATATCAGTGCAGGCGTCACCCAAGCAAAGAGGGGAAAATACAGATTACGGTTTAGGAGGATGGGTAGCTCAGCTGGTTTGAGCTAAGTGTGTGAATGTGTGAAAGAGTGAAAGGTTCAGGGTTCAAACCCTGTGAAGGAGGAAAAAAATTAATTTAACAATTAACATACTAATATTTGCCTATAATAAAAACAGATTAGGGTTTAGGGAAGAAGAAAAAGAAGAAAAAGGGTCAGCTCAAGATTTAACGTGACAGGGACTAATATGTCTCATTTTCATTTCTGAAAAGGACTAAAACGTCTCAATTCGGGTTTGGACAAAAAAGTGCCAGCTGGTGGTGATTTGGCAAGGTTAACGTTGACACGTCAGCATTTAACGTGACACGTCAGTGCGTTAACTGACGGATTTAGAAGGAGATGGAAGGAGAGACTAACGTGGCCCTGTTTTGAAAATGTCATGGACTATTTTTGGACTTAATTTTTGTCAAGGACTAAAATGGTTTGCGCAAAAATTGTCAGAGACTAAAATAAGACTTTACTCTTTATTTAATGAAATTTTATTTAATGAAAATGATGAGGAATGAAAAAACTGCAACTACAACCGCATGGTTTATTTCTTTCGATTCAGCTCCTTTAAAATAATTTCAAAGTTTTTTTTTTTTTTACAAAATCAAAGGTTAAATTATACCTAGCACAAAAAAAGGGTTAAATTATACCTTTTGTTTGTTGTATTTATTTTAGGTTTCGGTTAAAGTTATGAATTAGTTTATATAGATACGGTTTTTTTCTTTTTCTTTTTTTCTAAAATAGTCTATGTTATAAAAACTATAATGTGGTCTGGTTTTGTTCTATAATTTGCAAAAAATGGACTATATTGATATAATTTTTGTAACATAAGATATCACTTCAAAAAAAACAAAGGGATCATATTGGTGTAACCTTTACATATAAGAGACCAATTCGAAACAAATAATACATAAGAAACCAAACCGAAACATAAAATAAACATAAGGGAGTAAAAATATAATATAGCCTAATTTCAACTAAGAAAAAACTTAGGTGCAGTTGCAATCAACACATGTATTATATATCAAAAAGTAAAAATATGATAATTTTAAATTAAAAATTAAGTGAACATTTTAATACAGGTGGCTTATTATAATTTATGAACAGTATAAACAACATCCATTGAACAACATGAAAGTTTTTTCTTTCAATTATTTGGTCAGTAGTACAACAAAAGGCGTAGCAGTAGTATCATAAGGTGAAATTATTATTATTTTTTTCAATGAGAAAAATGGAGTTAAGGCCCCAACAAACAGCTAAGAACCATGCAAGTAGGCATAACCAACCCCATTCGCGGGCATGGCCAAGTACAGGGAAGGAGGTGCAACAACATGAATTTTACAAGATAAAGCAAAACTAATGCTCTCCTTAGTAAGGATATATGCAACTTGATTTGCCTCCTGAAAGATATGCCTCCATCTAATCTCAGCTCGACTAATTATCATCCCTTTAATTAATCACTAAAACAAGGTGAAAAAAAGGATGCAACTGGTCGCACCCTTCTGCGAACAGCTTAATTGCAATGGAAGAGTCAAATTAAACAATTATATCTCTAAATTATCTCCCCAAGCTATGCTCAAACCAGGATAAATGGCCCAGAGTTCGGCCTCTAGAGCTGAGCAAGTTACTTATGCTACCCCTCAAAATCCCATCAAAATAGCTTCTACTTGTTCCTTTATTTTCCAGTTAAGAGATTGGGTCGAATGACGATCCAAGGGTGATTGTCACTTCTAGGATGGCCTCTGCGAAGATTCCTAAGTAACCAAGCCTTCCAATTAGTTTCAAGAGAAGAACCTGGTTTGATTGGGAATCCTAAAACAACTCCAAACCATCATCACATGATTACAATCCCTGAAGGTATGAAACAAGGACTCATCATGCAACCCACTAATGGTACAGAGGCCTGACGAGGCCATGTGAAGTCTAAATCATTCAACATTGATCATAAGAACCTCATGGGTTGCTTTCCATTAAAAAAAAGCCCGACCCTCTCAGGTCCATTCCATTTCCAATGACACAAAAAAGTGTTTTGTTTGGGTTGGGCTGAGTACCGCAAATAGCAGGGCTTTTATTTCCCCACCTCCCCCACTTAATTTCCCCACCTCCCATATTTTTAAAAATCCAACTTTACCCGCATAAATAATATCCAACTGTTGCATTTTTTTTTCTTCACGTCCCTCACATACTCCCTCCACCTCCCTCACATACTCCCTCGCCATTTCCCCACCTCCCTCACCATTTGTTAGCAATCCACCCGCAGCTGCCGCAGTAGCAGCAGCACCACCGCCGTTGGGTCCCTGCATCGCATTCGTTCGCCATCTCCTCCACAGGTTCGTCGGCCTCTTTTTTTTCTGAAATCGCAGACTGTCCGGATTCTTATTACCGGATCACTCCGGATATAAGAATCCGGACGTATATTTTTTGATTACTCTATTTCCCAAGTCCGGATTCTAATATCCGGAGTACTCCGTATTCTAAAGTCCGGAGGTATAAAATAGTCCGGATTTAAGAATCCGGAATATTCCGGGAATTAGAATCCGGACTCTTTGTCTGTTAAAGTTTTGACTTGTCTTTTTCCAAAGGCGCTTCAATGGAAGACAAATTTTCCGAAGACAACTTTCCCGACACCATAGTGCCCATTGTTCCCGATGTTCCGCAGGTCGTTTCCATGGATTGTACCAAAGGTATTCACCATCGCCGGTACTTATTTTATTGATCAATTTTGTTAAGATTTGTTAGATGAGTTGGTGAATGATACATGTTGTCGTTTCAAGTGTTTTCTACGCGGGATGACCTATTGGCATGTGCACGAGACGTTGGCAAATCTGTTGGGTGTGTGGTTATTATTTTAAGATCAGACTATGGGCAATCAAGCAAAAAGACTTTTGTGATGTTGGGTTGCAAGAAAAGTGGCAAGTATAAGCCTTACAAGACTATGGGAGTGAAGGCTACCGCACTAGAAAATGTCAATGCCCATTCAGTTGAAAGGAAGGTGATGAAAGGTGCCGGAGGGTGGGTTTTGAAGGTAATGTGCGGTATGCACAACCACAGGTTAGTCGAAAACTTTGAGGGTCATCCATATGTCGGTCGTCTAACTTCTGAAGAGTTGTCTAATCTGAGCGACATGACATTGAACATGATTAAGCCGAGAAACGCCTTACTCTCATTACAGCATAAAAATCCAAACAGTCACACCACAATTAGGCAGATCTACAACGCACGACAAAAGATCCGGTCTAGTCTAAGGCAGGGCAGAACTGAGTTACAACATTTGATGAACTTGATGCACCGTGATCGTTATGTCCACTGGCATAGAAAAGCCAATAACTCTGATGTTATCACTGATATAGTTTGGGCACATCCTGAAGCTATAAAGCTTGTAAATTCGTTCAACATTGTTTTGCTTATTGATTCGACATACAAGACTAATAGGTACAAGATGCCACTAGTTGAGATTGTTGGTGTGACCTCAACTGAGATGACATTCGCTGTTGCATTTGCATTTGTGGAGTCGGAGAAAGCGGATAACTACACATGGGTGCTTGAGAAGTTGAAGGGTATGTTTGTGAGACAGGATTCATTACCACAGGTGATAAAGGACCGACGAACTTTCTTTGATGAATGCAGCGGCTAACGTTTTTCCCCTGTCGCGTAACATGTTGTGCCAATTCCATATCCGTAAGAATGTGAGGGTGAAGTGCAAGACTTATGTGTATCCACAAGAAAAAATTGAATTGGTGATGACTGCGTTTGATTCAATTGTTGATTCACCAACGATGGATGACTACCAGCAGCGACTGCAACATTTCGAGGATGTTTCAGCACCGTTCAATAACTTCATTGACTATGTCAAGAACACATGGCTAAATCAACACAGGGATAAATTTGTTTCTGCATGGATAGACCAAAGATATGCACATTGGAAACAAAACAACCAATGTATGCATCTGAATTGTCGGTGACATCCGACATTTATCACTATTTTTGTGGAGTTCAATTGTGTTTGTTTTACGATGAACAGGGTTGAGTCCGCACATTGGCGGTTGAAGAAGTTGTTAGTCGATAGCGAGAGGAGATTTGTGTAATCGTTGGGATGCAATGAATAACATGATCGTGTTACTGACACTGAGTTGAAGGCTTCATTCGAACATAGCATTAGTAGACAACAACATTGCTTTAATATTGCAGTCTACAAGCACTTAAATGGCCTTGTGTCTAAGAATGCGTTACAGTACATTGCCGATGAGCTTCTCCGATCTAGCACCGTTGGCATAGATAGTTCTGCGTGTGGTTGTGTGCTAAGATACACGCATGGACTACCTTGTGCATATGAGCTTGCCAGATATACGATGCACTACATCCCAATCCCGTTGGAGGCAATTCATACTCACTGGAGGAAATTGAGCTTCGAGAACCCATGTGACACCGACAGTAGCCATGGTTCAGAACTAAGTATACAGGTTGAGCTTGCAGCATTGGCACGTAGGTTTCAAGAGCTTGATATTGCAGGCAAAATGGTACTGAAGGCGAAACTACGTGAGTTGGCATTTCCTGACACCACTTCTATCTGTCCACCCCCTTGTAAGGTGAACCCAAGGGGAGCACCAAAGAAAGGAAAGTGGTTGGCAGTAGATATTTCAACAAGACGTGATCCATCCTCATGGGAGCGTGTTGATGACTTCTTTGCCTCCCAACACGATAGTGCGTCAACTCCAACCTCATCTAGACGTTCAGCTCCTCCTCTGCCCAATAAGTCGGCTCACACTTTGTCTAGACATTCGGCTCCTCCTCCCATCAAGTCAGAACCACCTACAGCTCCTCCTCCTCCCATCAAGTCAGAACCACCTACAGTTGCTCCTCCACCGGTCTACAAAGGCACTGATCAGTCCCTTGTCGACCGCCCCATAACAAAGCCGCCTGAGTGGATCAAGCTTCGACTCAACCAGAATAGCATGAATCTGCGGACAAGGGGCAAAAGCAGATACACTGGTGCCGTGACTGATCACCCTAATCTCTCCCCGCAACTGACATCAAAACAGCACAGTATAAGTCAATTACATATAAATAAATGAAATTAATGTAAAAAACAAAAATAGTGTTTACTTACGTCGGGCTCAAGCCACAACCGTGCGGCCACATGTTCTTGTCCATAACTGACAAGAACTGATCTGTCGTATGGGCCCCCAGGGAATGACTCCGGCTGCTGTACCGGCTCCACCACCGGCTCTACTACCGGCTCCACTACCGGCTCTACTACCGGCTCCACCACCGGCTGCTGTACCGGCTCCACTACCGCCGCCTGTCCAGCCTGACGTACCGCCTCCACGACCGGCTCATGTGCTGCTGACGTACTAGCTGAAGTACCGACTCCACTACCGTCATGATGTCGACGCAGCTCATCCTGACGCTTGCGCGCCGACATAGTAGGTCTCGTCCGGTCATCAACAGGGACTGATATCCGACCACTTGGTATCCGACCACCCCTAGCGGGTGCACGACCCCTCGTACGTGCCATAATCCTGTAAAATAAATTCATAAATAAAATATAAATAAAAATCAAATTAAATAACTACTGCTGTCATTCTGAACGTCCGGACTCTAGAATCCGGAACACTCCGGCTTCAAGAGTCCGGACGTAGGAATTGAAGTTTCTGTCATTCTGAACGTCCGAACTCTAGAATCCGGAACACTCCGGATTCTAGAGTCCGAAAGTTCAGAATGACAGAAACTTCAATTCCTACGTCCGACTCTTGAAGTCGAGTGTTCGGATTCTAGAGTCCTGACGCTCGTAATGACAGAAACTACAATTCCTACGTCCGGACTCTTGAAGCCGGAGTGTTCCGGATTCTAGAGTCCGGAATTACAGAGAAACCAGAAAAAAAAATAACGGGCGATGCTCGTACCTTACAGAAAGTGAGAGGGAGAGAGACGATGGGAGATGGTGGAAATGTGGGGAGTGTGAGGGGCGAGAGTGAGAGGGAGAGGAGAGGGGAGGTGAGGAACTGTGGAAATGAGGAGAGGGGAGGTGAGGCGAGGATCGGGAGAGGGAGAGGAGAGGGGAGGTGAGAAAGTGTGGAGTGGGGAGGTGATGAAATGAGGAGGAAATTAGGGTTAAGTTGAGGGGTATTTCAGTCTTTTCATTAGGTTGGGGAGGTGGGGAAATTAAGTGGGGGAGGTGGGGAAATAAAAGGCCCAAATAGCACGATAGGCTGATCCCGACGAGAAACAACCTTCTGGGCTGGGGCCCCAGGCAAAGTTGTCATCAGAACTCTACATTTGAGGTAGGATCAAGGCATGTATCCGTCTCGAAATATTAGTTAGAATCAACTGATCAAACAAGTTCCAATTCTAGCTAGCTACCATTCTGGTCAACGTAAAAACTTACTCTATGACTACTCACGTTTCTAGTTATCATTGTTGTAGATTTATTTGTGAGAGGTCCACCATTGGGGACCCAGTTAGCTGTCGATCCAAAAATTGATAGACTCACCATTACCCAATCTCCACCGAAGATGGCTTCTAAAATATTCTCAGTTTTGAAAAATTTCATTCCAAAAGTTTGAACCTTGTTTTCTCATGTTAATATCTAGGAAACCATCTTTACCACAACCATATTTTTCTCTAATAAAAGACATCCATAGAGAATATGGAGAAGTACAAATGTTCCAAGCTACCTTCATCATAAACACAAAATTTACAACCCTCAAGGATCTCAAACCCAAGCCTCCCTCCTTCTTTGGTTTACACACTTACCTCCATTGTAAATGGTGCAATCTCCTTTGATTTGTATTGTCACCCCAAATGAAAGAACGACACATCTTATCAATATCATCACAAACCCTTTTTTGGAAGCACGTTAGATTGTATCACATAGGTTAACATAGCTTGAATAACTGATATCGCTAATGCAACTCTACTCGCAAAGGATAAATTCCTAGCTTTCAAAGAGCTTAAGCGTTGGTTGACTTTCTCAATAACAAAATTAAATGTACCCTTATCAACTCTTTTATGTAAAATAGGAACACCTAAATACCTGCCAAGATCACCAGTCATTTGAAAGCCTAGCTCATTGCAAATCTTCGATCTTTGCCAATCAACATTTCTAGAAAAGAAAAATCTAGTTTTTTCTTGGCTTACCTTTGGCTTGAGCTGGCACAAAAGGCATGAAGAATCTTGATCTGAATAACTTTCGCTTACTCCAAATTAGCATCCACAAAGAGAATAAGATCGTCCACAAAAGCTAGGTGAGAAATCTTTAGGCATCTACCAATTTGGATTGGGCTCCAAAGACTTTCTTTCACTACCACTTCAATAAGTTGGAAAAGACGCTCAATACATAGGACAAAAAGATAAGGAGAAATAGGGTCACCTTATCTTATCCCTCTAATAGGATGGAATTCTTCTAGAGCTTCTCCATTCCACTAAAGCCTCGTTGTAGGAGTAGAAATGTAGAATCACACAAATTGAGTGATTCTCTCTAGGAAGCCAATATCTTCCAAGGTCTCTTATAAAAACTCTCATTTCAACCTGTCATATGCCTTCTCTAAGTCAATCATAATCACCATCCACCTTTTATTCCTTGTCTTCTTCCTCATTGAGTGAAAGACTTCATGGACAACAATAATATTATCATGTCTACGGCATCTGGCTACAAATGAGCAGTGGGCCGGACCAACAACCTTCTCCCGAAAAGAAAACGCATCTTGTTTGTATAGGTAGTACCAATCAATTATTTTAAGTCATCCTTCAACCGTGCAGTCCCATACTTGTACAGCCTCGGGATCCCTCTCATTCCAGTGTGAATTCAGTTCATTCATGTGTCCCTTTGCCTAGAACCTGTCAGAAGCCGCTCTTTGTCCATGCTCAATGCACCAGCAATCACTCTTTGCTCTCGTCAGCCTCAGGCGTCACAAATGACGCCTTAGTCCAAGGCAGGGAAAATCTCCAGGCTCATTGAGCACTTACGAAGAAAATTACATTTACATCAACCCAAAGAGGGATTAGTCAGGACTTAAACCCGCAACATATCAGATACAAGTTTATTATGCTCTACTAAACCAACCCCTCGAGATTATTTCATATTATTTTATCACATTAAAGCTTGTGTCATGATTTTTTTTTGTTACATTGTGGCATGGTGTTTATTCTCCAATAATAAATAAAATTAACATAAATAGTTAAAAGCGATTTCACTTTGTAAATGTTGTTGTAGCATATTAAAAGTAGAACACATACAATTTTTAAAAAAAGAAAATCGAATCTTGTTTTGAATATAAACTACAAAAACATATTTAGGCTAAATTACGATTTTCGTCTCTTATATTTATTTTAGGTTTTATTTTCGTCCCCTACATTTTTTTGTTCCGTTTTCGTCGTTTACGTTTTGTAAGTTATAGTACATTTGTCCTTTCCGTCACTTATCCATCTAACACCGTGAAATCTGTCTTACGTGGCTAACGATTTACTGACGTGGCATCTGACTCACTTTTATTAATATTATTTTATTTTTAAACATTTTCAATGATAAAAAAAGCAAAAAAAAAAACAGATTGGAATTTCTTCTTCTTCAATCTCGCTGCCTTTCTTCTTCTCTCTCGCTGCCTTGCATTTCTTCTTCTTCATCTCTCTCTCTCTCTCTCCCACTGGAATTTTTTTCGGATATGGAACAGATCTAGAATTTTTTTTTGGGTATGGATTTGGAAGGTGATATGGATTTCGGGTATGGTTTTGGGACAGATCTGTAAGGCGATTTCTCTCTTCTTTCTCCCTCTCACAAGTTTCTTTCTCTCTTTAGTGGCTGCAACACAGCCGGCGACGAACCAGAGCTGGTTCTGTCTCTGCGTTTTTTTTATCTCTGCGGTTTTTTTTTTGATCTCTGGGTTTCAATTTGTTAATTTCGTTCCTGTACTGTTAGGGTTAAAAAATTGAGGGGATTTGGGTTTTGGGTCTTAAAGAGGAGGATCAAAGGAGGGAACTTTGGGAAGATGATGACGAAGCTCTAATGGAGAGGAGGGTCTTGCAGTGGGTCAGAAGAAGAAGGGGGTGGTGATGATGATGATGAAGCTCTAATGGAAGAAGATGATGGTGATGATGAAGCTCTCCCTGCTGCTGCAGCTTTGGTTTGATTTTGTAAAATGGACTTTTAGCTACGGATAAATGGCTTTTAGTGAAAGATTTTATCCGTCATTTAGGTCAAATTTCTTGTACTGTTCATCATCTCCCCCAAATTAAAATTTGGGTTTTTTTCCTCCATTCCTCTCCTCCATTAATCTTCTAATTGAGGGAAGGAAGAACTTCTACCTCCACCACCAGAAGCGGTTGCCACCATCTCAGATTCCTCCACCGGAAAAAGATGAACAGTGTTGGATTTGGAGAAAATGAACAATGCTGGATTTTTATGCGTTTGTTCTGCGTTCTGCGTTTCTCTTCCTTCTGTGTAGCACAGGCAATAATTTAGTCATGTTCATCTTCAGAAAAACAAAAAAACGCAAAACTAGGGAAAGAGGAAAGATTTTTTTTTTGTTTGATTTTGGAAAAAAAAAAACACAGAACCAGGGAAAAAATAAAAAGTTTTTTTTGCGTCCTTCTGTGCAGATTTTTGTTTGTTTGTTTGAAACGTGGAATACCACATAGGTAAATCAGTGTCACGTGAGTACTACACATACAACATAAACTGCGTTTAAACTACTAGTTACGGAAATGACTAACGTGTTGTAATGTTTGAAACGTAAGGGACCAAAACGGAACAAATAAAACGTAGAGGACCAAATTGAAACCTAAAATAAACGTAGAAGACCAATTGTATAATTTAGCCACATATTTATCAAATTACCTAAACTAATTTATGAAAAGTTTCTTATAACAATGTTATCAGTTATATCATATGACTTATCTTTAATTTTTATAAAAAAAAAACCTTGAAAATATTTATACTCTTAATTGAATACTAAATACTGTACGAATTAATCAACTCGAGAAAAAGTTTGACCCAACTTTTATTAATCATCGTATAAAAGTGAAAATATCTTATTTTATAATTCACTAGACAAACTGGAATTGATATCTTCTTAGAATTAAATACAATAATACATAAAAAAAATTAAAGATTAGTTTTTTTTGACGAATTTAAAGATTAATTTATGAAAATTTAAATATTAATCAATTAATAATAGTTTATGTTTTTAATTTATCATTAAGTATAGGCTTAAACATGTTACTAGTTTCTGTAAATATTTTTTTCCCCCTTCTTTTTAGTCTCTGAAAAAAATTTCCGTTTGATTCCCCACAAATCTAAACTACTTAGAATTAGTCCCTAATGTTAACCGAGATTAGTTTCGTGTTGACGTGGATGATTAAGCAACACTATATTAGATTATCCCAGGTAGGTAGCTCAGTGGTTGAGTCAAGGGATATGAAGGAGTTACAAGCAGGAGGTGCAGGGCTCAGATATTTGCCACTAACAAAATCCCCCTCCCCTCTAATAAAACTAACCACTGACATTTGTCTATAAAAAAAAGGTGAATTCTTAGATACCCCAGAAGAAAGTTGGGTATCGATACCCTTGAGGCAAAGATAACTTAAAACTTAGGATCAATTTGTTAGAAATTAAAAAAAAAGTGATTTTGATATAAAATAATTTAGTGATTTTTTTGTTGTTGAGATTTCTAAGAAAAACAAATGCTAATTTATGTTTGTTTACAACGATAATTTTTTTTTTCAAAATAAGTTATTTTTAACTTATTACGATACAACCATATAAAAGTGTTTTTTTCTATAAAAAAATCATAAAAGACATAAAAAAAATCATTTTCAAGAAAGCACATTTATTTTAAAAAAATTAACTTTTATATATGTTAGAATATTGTAATAATTCAAAATTGTTCAAAATGGGATGAATTCAAAATGGGGGTAATTCAAAATGGGATAAAATAGCAATTCAAAATGGTTCAAAAAAATGATTTTTTATGAAAACCTAGTGAAAATAACTTCTCACTTTAATTAGTTTTTAGATTATTTTCAAATTCTCTTTTTTTTAAAAGATATAACAAACAGATGCAAAACTCTTAAAATTAAGTGATTATTTAAAAAAAAAAAATTATATGGCCTGGGTATCATACCCAATAAAACTCTCGGGTATGAGAGTTGTCACCTAAAAAAACACTATATTGGATTAGTGCGGCCACGTGTGATCCTTGTGGCAGCCGACATGAAATCTGGCCACATCAGATTATTGTCCCTGTTACTACTTACTAAGCTCACATTTACATTTTTGTTTTTTGCAGAGGGTTCTTCGATAGCCCTCATTTGAGATTGTTCTTCTGCACACACAAAAAAAAAAAAAAAAAAGAACCCATGGAACAAGGAGGTAGCAAAGGGTCATGCAACTCCACCTCTTTCTGCCATCTTCAGAGTCGGAGGGGACTGGCTATTTTTTTGTGCAGGACAAAAGAATTGAATTAATTTGTTTGGATTCCATGCATGGCTTGAATCACTGAGAGATGGCATAAAAGAATGCTTAATAAAAGATGGGTCGAATGCTTAATTAACTTCATTATTGAATCTGGTATGTTCTTTTGTCTTGAGCATTAAGCAATATGCTACATAATGATTCTGAGGAACTATTTTTGTTGAAATGGAGAGAGCATCATTGGTTGAACTTGAGCAGAATTATTTTGTTAAGGGTGGTCTGTTTAAGGGCAGGGGTCATCTTTAGTTGTTGATCCCTTGGCTATTGAAATGTATGTTCCTTTTGTAGTATTAAGAGTTATTGTGCTTTATCTTGATGTGTTGTACATTTTTCTTAATTATGAGTTGTTGGTTGGGTTTTAAGCGTCCCTAAAAATAAAGGCAGATTGGAAAAAAGCAAGCATTGTTTTTTCAGTAGTGTTATAGTATCAAATTATTAGAAAGCTAAATTCACTTGATAGTTGCTTTCAATGTTATTTTTTGACAACCCCGTATCTCCCAGTATTTGGGCTCATATATGGCTGGGATTTTCGGCTGCGCTTCCTTCCTCCTTTTTTTTATCACTATTTGGCTCATTGGGGGATGGTCAGAGGCAAGCATCAGAAGAAGGTTTGGCACATGATTTGGCAAGCGATAGCGTGGAATATTTGGATCATGAGAAACAATGTAGTGTTCAAGTCTGCAGAATTTGACTTTTTATCCATTATTGATTGTATCAAAGTAAGGTCTTGGTCTTGGTTGTTAGCAAACTTTGTTGAACTTAGTCTTCAGTTTTTTTATTGGTGTAATAACCCCATGTATTACATTATGAATTTATGAGATGTGTGGCATGATGTAGTTTGATTTTTACGTGTGGGTTGGAGTACTTCTTATACTCCTTTTAATATACTTTTTTATTATAAAAAAAGACTTAAATATGTTTTTAGTCTACAAAATTACAACTTTCAAGTTTAATCCCTAAAAAAATTTATTCATTTTTAGGCCCTATTTTGATTTTTTTTTTTTTACAAAAGATGGGTGCTTTTATTTAAGGACTAAATTTGAAAATTCGTAATTTTGTAGGGACTCAAAACATATTCAACCCAAAAAAAAGGCTTTCAGTGTTAGTTTCAATTGACGATAGTACCTCATTCATAGTTACAGTTACTATTAAGATAAGAACTGAATAGGAAAAAGGTTAACAAGTGTAGCATCCAGTGTTGTACACTTTTCCTATTATTATAGCACATGATCGACTTATATTATTGCATCCAAGTTCAGCATCTAGCTTTTGCTCTACATTATAAACTGAAAAAATATAGTAAAAGTTTAGGAAGAATTTTGCATAATGAAGTGCAATTCTATTTTCCATATTTTGTATAGCATAAATTCTGATAAGCAAAGTTCTACTTCGCAGCACCCAATTCTGCATAATGAAGTGCAGAATTCTGCTTGCAAAATTTGCCATTATGCAGTAACAATTCTGCATAGTGATCAACTCGCAAAATCTAATGCCATGTATCCATCCTTCGACAATCGTTTCCGCCGCTTCAATGTACACCACAACACAATCGCTATATTCAGTCCTTCGATTCTTTCTGTTGGAATCAAGTGGATTCAGAAACAATGACCCTTAATTGTTTTGATAATAACAAATAATAAATAGAACAATTTATCCTCTGATGTGTGTGTTAGTGTACAGAATCAGTGAGTAAGTCACTATTCATCATATGGAAATGTCTCAGAAGACTATGTCTATGCGTGCACTTCACCCTCCGATCCATTCCTCTGAGTCTGGCATTGATCGTCTGGTAAGTGCTGATGACGTCATCGTCTTATAGCCTCACTCTGAAGATCATGCTCTGGTAGTCAATGCTCTAGTAGTAGTCAAGGCTCTGGTAGACCATGCTCTGATAAGACTACACTATTGGAACCCTTCGTCTGGTACTACATAGACTCTGTTATATGAAAGACCAGAAAATACTGTACTGAAGAACTTGCCTCCGGTCCAAGCTTACTCTGGTAAGCAGAGTATCTCAGTAACAAGCATCATCTGGTAGGAAGATGCTTCTGATTGGAAATCAGACTGAGCAATACATTAAAGGCTAATTCAAATATTAAAGAGACCTCATTGATGAGTATTTTAATGTACGAGAAATCAAAGGCCAAAGAGAATGTCAACGGATATAATCATCAGATATAACTTGCTCTAGAAGCGTATCATATTCAAAAAGATCACGAGGGACAAGATCATGCAACGGTCTGTTATGTCAGTGTACAGGAGCAGAGTTAAAAGCGACAGGACTCACTAAAAGTCACTAAAAGCGGATCTAAAGTTTTTTCCATTGGTGAAAGAGTTGTTAGGCCACAACGACACTATTTGCAACCCTAGCTATATATACCTTACTTCATTCACTGAAGTAGGTTAACGATTCTATTACAACAACTGAGACAGTTAGCAACCAAGAAATTATTCAAAGTCTCCGAGACCAAGCAAACAAGCACTTAATCGTTTTATTCTTTGTGTTAGAAAGCTATTCTCTGTGCTTATGCATTTCATTGTAAATTCTCTCTGTTGAGAGTTATTGTTATTGTTTCAAAGTATTTTTGAACTCTTGTATTATGCCAAGTAGTGGTTGTATTCCTTAGAGGCTTGACTGCACTAAGTCGTTCTAAGAAGTTGTGAGTATAACCAGTTTGACAGTAGTATGCTCTCACGTGTAATCGTTTGATTATAGTGGAGAAATCTTTTAAGTGTGGTGAAGGGACTAGACATAGCTATCAAGTGATAGCGAACTAGTATAAATCACTGTATCCTACTCTTCTCTTCTCTTTACTTATTTGCATTACTATTTTGTTAAAGATTTATAAAACTAAATTCAAACCCCCTGTCTTGTGTTTTTGTCACGTTCACTTTCTGGCCCTAAAATGAGTGTTGGTGTTTTGTTGGTGACGAAAATTTTGATGCAGGCTTCACGGGCTTAGTAATTGGACAAATATCTGATGTGGCTAGATTCCACATATGAATGACATGCAGCCTCAATAATCCAATGTGGCCTTGCTTAGGTGTCACTCAGTCACCCACGTCATCTAGAAATTAACCCCAGTTAACCGTAAGGACTAATTTCAAGCAGTTTGGTTTAATAAGGGACTCAAACGGAAAAAATATTTTTATAGGGACTAAACACAAAAGATAGCATATTTGCAAGGACTAAAAGCAAAAGATAGCATATTTGCAGAGACTAATAACATATTTAAGTCTTAAATATATATCTTAATTTAGATCTTTCTAGAATTATATTTTTATATGGATATTTTAATTGGATGACATGTTATCTTCGATATATTTAAATTAATTTTACATAATATAAGAAAACGCAAAAAATATAGATCAATTCAATAGAGAATGAAAGTAAAAGAAAAATAATTCTTAAATATATTGAGATCGAGAAAAATATTCACAAAAATACATGTCCACATGTTCCACAACATCTTCGCGTATCCAAATTCATCCTTCACTATGTCCAATCATTCAAAAATGACCATGTGTCTATAAGAAAACACAGTGAACCAATTCATATGGTGGTGGTTTCCCTAGAATTTCTTACTTTGGATGATTGTGTGTGATCCATCTTATGTTTGTACTTGTCCAATATATAAGACATAATTTATTTTTATATATTTTTTTTTTTGTATTTCTTAGTTATTTTGCAAAATGTTTTAAAGGATGATTTGATCCATTCCCATTTCGTGGTCTTTAACTTTACCAACATAAAATGTCATGGGAAGTGGAAACTCACACGGCCGAGCCCATGCCGTAAACACCAGTAAAGTGAAAACTAATTCACAAAATCCTATTACGATATATAACCAAGACACGTCACATAGAGATTTACAAAGATACATTACTACCGTTACATACACACAAATATAAAGATTGTGATGAAATCAAGGCACGTCGATCCATTATATAGCATTAGCATTTCACGGAAACTGGAAATCTCCCCCAGCACCTTGTCCGTCGGCGCCCTTGGGCGGGCTAATGGCAACCCAAAGCAAAGAAAGAGTAATCGCAATGAGACCCGACCAAACAAACACAATGGTTGGTGTCTTCCCTCTCCTCCCCATCAACCCTTTTGCAAATGGATACAAATGAGCAAGCACCCAAAAACTAAAGAATGCTCCTCCAATGAATTTACTCCACTGTGGATTCGCGCTATAGATGGTCCTAGAAAATGCGACCACAATGGCAATGATGTTTACCATAGCAATCACAATGGGTGGAATCATCAAGGAGCTCCATTTGACTATATACAAATCTGCAAATATATCATCATCGTCCTCCCCTCCCGATTTTGACGTCAACGTAAAAGAAATCTCAATACCCGCAATCACTTTGAGCAATCCTTGGACCACAGCGGCCAAGTGAGCACTTGTTCCAGAAATGAGCCAAAACTGTTCGTTCCTCCACCACTGCTCCAACTCTATGCCTGACCATTTAACCTCGAGAATTGCCAGCATGACAAGGCACACGGTGATGGTGAGCAAGTAGATTAAGAAGGCAATGCTGAGAGTTTGTACAATAAAGAATCCAGAGAACAGAGAGAGCGCAGGGAGGAAGCAATACAAAACAAGGAAGATGGAGGTGAAGGGGTAGATGCCAACATTGAGGTAAGCGAGACGTTGGAGAAGTTTGAGGCGCTTACTGGCTATTAATGCATTATTCTTTGAGAAGAAGATTTCAACAGAACCTGTGGCCCATCTCAACACCTGGTGCAATCTATCAGTAAGGTTAATTGGCGCCGATCCACGAAATGCATCTCGCTTGGTTATGCAATACACAGAACGCCATCCACGATTGTGCATGCGGTACCCTGTAACCACATCCTCTGTCACTGACCCGTAAATCCATCCCACTCTGTCTCCCCATTCTGTCTTGTCTTCGTACCTACAAGTAATATACAATATCTTTAATCATTTCAGTAATAAAATTAATTAAATCAAATGTTTTCATCTAATTGATCAATAATATATGTATGTATATAACTTATAATAGTAACACAATGCTAGTAGGCAATGTGAATGCATATTGTGAGTAAATACAAAAAATAATCACAGCGCATACACACACCAACAAGAAATGACAGAGACGGCTTCGGCTACGGTACTAGCATCGAGTGGCTCGCGAGGGGCCCTGAGAGCACCCGGTGGGCGTCCATACTTGATGGCTGGATGATCAGCAAGAGGGCGACCTTGGTACTCAGCGACGGGGATGCTCTCAGACAACATGGTTGAATTACCAAAGCGCTTAGGCAGTAAGTTAACGTCAAGATCTTGATCAAACTCACTGGCATTCAAGGCTGGTGTTTCGCCGCCTTCACTACTCTTTTTGGGATTTTTCATGTCCCAGTCAGCTGAGGGAGGGTCAAAGCCATACAATGCAAACCGCCTGAACATGCATCCAGTTCCCACATACACTGGACCTTGAATACCATCCAGGGCCCGCATGTTTCCGTCAAAGAATACAGTGTTGTGGTTGGCATAGCGATCCGAGGGATCAATGCCTTCAAATCTCTGCGGGAACTGAATATAGCAAATGTCCTCACCCCCTCTGTCCATCATGAAGCACATACCTTCCCGTATTGCCTTGCAATTATAGATATAATGATCACAGTCAAGGTTGAGAATGAATGGCCCGTTTGACAAAACTGCAGATGCTCGAACTAGTGCATTCATGGCACCCGCTTTCTTGTTGTGATCATAACCTGGTCGCTTCTCTCGAGATACATACACAAACATTGGCAAGCGTGTATCTACCTCCGTGAAATCTATAATCTTATCGTCTGCACTTCCCATTAATGGATCAGGACTCGGCGGCTTCAACATCACCTATTCACATAAATGAATTACTAGTATATACATATGTTTTGAGTTAAATATGATCGACATGCCTAGATACTTCTAATGTACGCGATAAAATTTATTTTTAGAGATGTACTATATAATATAAGCAATTGTTTAACATTAGTCACACAAATTAATATTTACCTGAAGTATTCCGGCATGGTCACCTTTGGAATGTTCACTAGAGGGAGAAGCCCAAGTACCTGGCCAATGGGTGCCATCAGCCATCCACGTGGCCTTTAATACTTTGACAGGCTCAGAAGGATCGGCCCCGTTCTCCTTCAAATGCTTCATCATTTTCATTTCCTCCCTCGCGTTAAATGCATCTGATCTTCTCCTGATGGAATCTGGAAGGCCATTTATGCGTACCTTGAACTCATCGTACTCCCTCTTCACCCTTCTCCTATCCTTTACGAAATCCAGTCTACTCTTGTTCTTTGTGGGATCCACTTTTAAGGCAAAGTAACTCTCTGGATTCCTTGGCTCAATGTTGTGTTTTCGACAAAAGGGAACCCATAAGTCAGCAAAACTTGCAGCCTCAGCCATGGCTTCGAAAGTCAGGAGAGCACCTCCATCATCGGAAATGTAACACGCAAGCTTCTCCACAGGGTAGTCAACCGCGAGTATGGAAAGAATGGTGTTGGCAGTTACAAGAGGTGGCTCCTTATCAGGATCAGCAGTGGACACAAAGAGGTCTACACCTGGTAGATCAGATCTCCCAGTGGGATTGGATGGTGATGGACTGTCGAATTTCTCGTGAAGCACCTCAAGGTCTGTGGAACGATTGACAGGGGAAAGCTTCGGAATTTGATCAAGTATCCATGAGAAGGCAAACCATATCTCACAAACAATTGACATAAGCCACAACCATATTGCATCTTCATTTGGATGTGCCACTCTCCAGTTTAAAAAGAAGCACATCACTACTAACCGAACAAAAATAAGCAACCTACAAATTCAATAAATAAATGCACAATTATTACGTACAATTATAATTAACCAATGTAGATATACTTAAATTCATTATGTATAATAAGTAAGAAGTTGAGGCTATATATAAAAAACAATAATAAATGTAGTTAACCTGTAGGGACTAATGATGCCAGATGGAATTGGGGTTTTTCGGCTTAAAGGCTTCCAGGGCTTCTCCGCCGCATCAAACGCTCCTCCTTGTAGGCCATCATCACTTTCGTCACCGTACACGTCATTTGGGGGCCAATAAGCATTGCCAACCCCGTAGGTACCTTTGGTCTCAAACAACCATCTATTGTGATCAAATTCTCCGTTTTGATTTCTCTTCATAACTGACATGTTGTTTGGATTCTGTTTGGAACCGTTCGGTGCCGATAACGGCAATGCTCCGTTGGAATAATCGGGGTTATCATCCTCGTATTCTCCTACTTTGTAAGGCTCCTTACAACCGGGGCACATACCGGTTTCTTTTTGCGCATCTATAAAGCAATCTCTACAAATCTTGTACCTAAAAATTGGAATCATATATTTTATAATCTAGTTACATGGTAATTATCAATTCCAATGCACATGCATACACAAAACTTGGTAAATTTATACATACCTACACTCACATGGAGTAATATCATTTCCCCTCTCATCCTTCATGACCTTCCCATCACAAATGGAACAAGCAGAGCCTTTGGCACCTGCCATTTGAGGGTGAGTGACTTCAGAATCGATGACCTTGTCCATTAGATGGGCTCTGGTAACGCTATTGAATCCACCGGTGAATAAAGAATTGGAAACATATTGTTCTTCTGCTTTCATTGCAACAGAAGTATCATCCATGGGTTGGTTATCAGGGGTGGGGGGAATATGGACGGTGTAGTTCATATAGTCCCCTGATACGTCTGAGGACATTTCAATGTCATCTCTTGACAAACTAACGTATCTCCCACTTGATGTTCTTCTAGCAAACTTTATGTTACGAGCTCCTTGGGAACTACCCGCTGTTACTTCTGATCCTCCAGAATTACGTAAGGACTTCTTGGAAGGTTGGTTATTCAATGACGCCATTGTTTTCTATCAAATGCTACAACCTACGCCTACACCTAATTTGATTTTCTTGGAGCTAAGAAAATCTACATGCATGCATCGTATTTCATGCATGTATAACTAGCCTATTTGCCATTTTGATTGATTGATAACTTGGTAAGAATATTCATGAAGAAGAAACACTCTATACATTCCTCGAAGTATTACAGAGATATATATTTGAAACAAAAAGAAGAAACCATATTATACCAACATTAATTTACCATCGCTAAATCAATTAGACCCTAGCTTCCGAAGCCAAATCCAAAATTAAACCCACCATTTTCCTTATTGTATGATACAACGAAAAATGAGAACCAAGGTTCAAATTATTCATGGTGGGAGAACAAAAGCGGTTAGAGAAAAGAATTTTCTTTGAAGATGAAGTAGAGATTTTATCAGAAAACAGAATATTGGCGGAGAAGGAGATGGATTTATGGTGAGAGACCAAGTCAATCTTATAATGCTACTTTCATGGTTCTCACTTCCTGATTTCTAGGGGTGTTCATATATGACTAACGAATATAATTTTACCTTGCGTTGCACATATTGTTTATATTACATTATCCCTATTATTTTTTTTACTAAAATAGATATTCATTCATTCAAATTGGTAAAATACATCGATCAATATTGTTAAAAACCACAAAGGATGAATCTGCGAACAAACTCACAGTATCCAGGTTAATAACATAAAACGGCAAGATGCTTTCAAATATGACAAAATCAAAGTGACCAGAATATCTATGCCTCCGGATCTACAACGTTGACGCCCAAGTCTTCATTGGATTTGAATTAATCGAAGCTGATATGTCAATCTGAACCAAACGAACACCACAATAAGACAGGAAACCAAATACCGCCACACCAAGACGACGAACAACACAACACCGCACACAGATGACAAAATCACAGAAAAACATGAAAGAAAACTAGATCTATATGAAAAACCATTTATTTAAATAAAAGGTGAGAAAAACGATGTAGGTGAGTGATTCTAGGCCATAAAATGGCCAAGAACCACCCCTTGTTGGCTAAAAGATGGAAGAGGGGAGTTTTAGAAAAGAGAGAGAGAGCAGCGGCGCTTAGGTCAGTGCGTACATCGGCTCACATGTAGTGTGAAAACTTTAAATAATCCCTATATTCTACATAAGTATTTTTTTTAAATAAAATGTATGAAAGTAATTCAGAGGATAATGTATTTATAATGGTTGACTATGCATCAAATATAATTAAAATGGAAATATCCATTAAACATTTCGCTACACACTATATTTTTAGTGTATTCTACACATTTTTCATCCTTAGTAATGCAACATATAGTTATCCATAACAAAACAATGTTATTAGCAAATATAATCTCATGTAGTTTAATGATTGACCTTGACTTTTATTTGTTGTCATTGCACAACCCATCTTTATTGAAAATTATTTTTTTGTAAGACAGAATTAGTAGTTGTGACAAGTATTCATAGGATAAATAAGTGCTTTTACACAAAAAAATCGAATACTCATTTTGTACTTTTAATGCTGTATATATTTCCTTCTTGTAATATAGTCCTGAATCTATGACCAATATTTCTCAATACAGAAACAAATATACAATAGTTCTGAAATAAGCCACAAAAAATAGGATTAAAAAACATGTTAATGTATTATAACAAGAAAAAACAATATATGAAGTGAGATTTTTTAATTGATTAACACCAATACACCATATATGTACTAATTAATTTAATTAATTCATTCTTTTGATGTACATTGAGAGTACTCCATATACGCAAAATTTTCAATTTTATATTCCAATCATATGTTATAGAGGATAGATTGTTGAGAGATGTATATCAACAATCATTTGTAGACTTCTTTGCGTTAAAAATAGAGAACAAGAAGATGTAAGTTTAATATAGATTAATTTTTTCATTGTAAAAATGTATGGCTTGTTAAGATAGTTATTCAGTGTGTCATGATTTGATCATACACCTAGCAAAAAGTGTAAAGAGTATATAAAAATTGAATTAATTAATGACCAATTTGTTCCCTGACATTTGGAAAAAAAAATCAGTTTGGTCCCTTATTTTATCAATATTTCAAATTAGTCCATGTATTTTGAAAATGTGTATCAGTTACGTCCCTCCGTCAGTTTCACAGGGACCAAATTGACATTAAGTTATAAATTACAAGGACCTGTTTGCTAATAAGTGACTAAATTAAAGGACTATTTTTAGAACTCTGTTAACAGACAGAACTGACGGAGGGATGTAACTTATACACTTTTTCAAAATACAGAGACTAATTTGGAATATTAATATAGTAAGGGACCAAACTGAATTTTTTTCAAATTTCAGGGACCAAATTGGTCATTAACTCAAATAAAATTACTAAAAGTCTAAAAAATTTAATGAGTATTATTTTTATAGGTGACATTGCTCATAAATGTTATATACTCCATTCGTTTCACATTAAGTGTCGTTTTAGTAAAGAAAAAAATCTAAAATAAGTGTCATTTTATTTTTTCAATATAACATTAATTATTTTATTCCAATTTTATCCCCAATTTAATAATGTGTGCATCACTCTCAAGGTATTTTAATCCACTATGCATTTATGACAATGTTTAATCCTCCAATAATCAATAAGGATAATTTCATAAAATTATAACACTCATTAACTTATTTATTGCTTTTTTAATCCTTGTGAAAAATCTTAAAATCACTTAATATAGAATGGATGTAGTAATACTGTTTCTGTGTCATAATAAGTGTCGTGTTTGAAGAAAAAATAAGTCACACAATAGGTGTTATTTTATCTTTTTAATATAATATTAATTAATTTTTTTTATTGTTATCCTCAAATTAATAATGTGAGCATCACTCCTAAATCATTATACTCCACTAAACATTTATGACAACTGTTAATAAAGATAATTTTGTAAATTCGTTACATGTTTTCATTCATTAATAGTTTTTTCTTAATATATGTGAGAAAACCTAAGACGACACTTATTATGGGATGAAGGGAATAATTCATTGCGATTACTTTCATTTACTTATACTTTCATAATTAGGAATAAACTTTATGAATATATTTATAAAAACAAATACATTTTCCACGAACCTTTCGACCTATAGTTAAGTTCTTAAACTTTATGAAATTATACAATCGACTCCTTTTTAAATACTCCTTCCGGTCCTTATTATGAGGAACAAAACCCTAATTTACGTAGACCAAATAAATACATTGAAAATAGTTTTTTCTGATTAATACTCTTAAAGATTTAATTTTTTTCTTTCAAAAGTACCCATTTTATAAACCAATCCACTTGTATAGAAAATATGTTATCTCATTAATATAAATTTCACTATAAATAAGGGTATAAATAGAAGTTAGACATTTAATGCATTTGAAAATTGATATTTTTTATAATTAAGACCAAGAAAAATGACCCTTTTATTTCTTATAAAAAAAACCGAAGGGAGTATGATTTTTTTGGGCAGTTTTGATATTAATTACATTAATTAATAAATATGAATTTATTACAACTGACTGCTAGTGGATATTTGTTTTTGAAGTTGGCCCTACTCGTTGGTGAGCTGATCGAAAGGCCAACTAGTTGCAAAAAGATACACTCACATCTACGGTTTGAATTATGGCTCCCTTGTTGCTAAGATGGCTTCTACTCGTTTGTTGCCATAAGACACTAGCACTTATATCAGCAAGACATTAAACATGCCTTCTTAAATGGTAGTATAGAGGAGAAATCTATATTGAGCAACTCCTAGGTTCATTGCTTAGGAGGAGTAAGGTCTCGTTTATAGGCTACAAAATTAAAATAGTCACCTTGAGCTTGGTTTGGGAAGTTTAGCAAAGTTATTTAGCATTTGACATGATTCACTGTAAGGCGAATCATTATGTATTCTTTAGATACTTACCACCAATAAAATTATTTATCTTGTGGTGCTTGTGAATGATATTACAGGTGATGATAAAAAATGCATCAAAATGAATTGAAACAACACTTGATAAACATTTTCAAACCAAAGACCTTCACCGATTGCGATACTTTCTTAGGATTGAAATAGTTCAATCAAAGACAAATATTGCTATTTCTCAAAGGAAATATGCCATTGATATTTTGGCAGAGACGTGGATGCTTGATTGTAAACCTATTGATACTCATATAGACCAAAATGTGAAACTTCTACCTATCCAAGGGTAGCCCTATCCTAAACCGTGAAGATATAAAAGATAATTGAAAAGTTAAATTATCTTACCGTGACTAGACTAGACATTGTCTTTCCTATCAAAGTTGTTCATTAATTTCTTAACTTAACTCGCTATGTTATTATAGACAATGAGATACAGTTGTTCTGAGTCCTAAGGTACATCAAAGGGTCACCTGGTAAAGGGTTTGTATATAGGGATATGGTTCATGCTAACATCATTGGATATACAACTACAGATTGGGCAGGCAATGGAAGGTCCACTTTGGGCTATTGTGTTTTTATTGGAGGTAACTTGATCTCGTGAAAAGCAAGGAACACACTATTTGCAAGATCAAGCATAGAGGTAGAGTTTCGTCCTATGACTAATACTACTTGTAAACTCTTATGCTAAACCATTACTCTAAAAGTTGAAGTTTTGCAAGATAGGTCCTACGAAACTTATTTGTGATAAGCAATCAGTTTTGTATCTCTCTTCAAATCCAATCTTTCATGAAATGACTAAATATATAGAAGTTGATTGTCACTTCATCGGAGAAAATATCCTCTCAAGCATCACCAACACTTCTTTTGTGAATTCCAAGGATCAACTAGCAGACAAATTGACTAAGTCCTTACAGGATCCTGGGATAGCATACATATGTGACAGACTAGATGCATTTGACATAGATACTCAAACTTGAAAGGGAATCTTCGCTGTCATCATAATTAGTATTTAATCTTTCTTTGTTTATTATTCTTTCCTTTCATCATTACCGTAGGTAGCCAAGGCCGATTGATTTTATCCCAAAATTTAGGGTTCTCAATAACACTTTTTCTTGTATATATATTTGTACAGTTCTTTGTAAACAATACAACAAAATATTCATGTTCAATTCAAGTGAAACTAACCGCAAGAACACTGCCACTATTGCATCCGAAT
The DNA here is from genome assembly GCA_037113605.1 of Calophaca sinica. Taxonomy (NCBI): domain Eukaryota; kingdom Viridiplantae; phylum Streptophyta; class Magnoliopsida; order Fabales; family Fabaceae; genus Calophaca; species Calophaca sinica. The sequence goes on from CM073730.1 coordinate 71,651,793, forward strand.
CTAGTTACCAACTCTCCATCACTGCAGGTACCTGCCCCAACTTGCCACACAAAAGTCCTTGATAAATGACAAAGTAAATAAACAAGTAAATCAACATGGGAGAAAGAGTAGTTGAATGAAAAGCAACACAAGCAAATCACAATTGAGCTGACCAACTATCTTTAACTCGATAAACCATCCGATTGATGATTTTTATAAGCATTTTAGAAACTCCCAGAAATGTATAAATATTGCAACCTATATGAGCCTTAAAAAGGTACACATATTTTCTATTAACTCCAATAACATTTCATCATAAGTTCCCGTGTGGCTGTTGTGGAGAAAGTTCAAACTATAGCAACAAAGCAGCACAAATGGGACAAAGAATACTCCTGTGTGTTTTCTTTTGAATAAATTTGAATATTTGTCAGAACCGGACACTTAAATAAGTGGATGACTTTGTAACAAGTATCCAAAAACAAAGTCAGAAGCGACAGATGATGCAAAATCTATTATACTGAGACAATAAACCATCATTCAAGGAAAGACATCAAGATCAACAGTACAACAATCCCAAATCAGGAGTTACCAATTCTAAATTTCGCTGAACTACATGAGCATCCATATCACGCCCCCTCTTTTCAACTTGTTGACCTCTTTCTATTAGCGTGACATCTGCACCAAGCTCTGCAAGAACAGCAGCAGCAAATAGGCCAGAAGGCCCAGTACCCACTTCAGCATGTCGGCAATTTTAATTAAATCAAGTTGTGACTAGTTGAAACCGCCATTAATATTTTGACTGCCAAAGTAGTTTCCAATGTGAACTCAATAAAGTAGAATACTAGTTGTATACAAATGTTATAGTTGTTGCCAACTTGCCAAATTGAAGCAACAAATAGTAGCAAAACAAGATTTGATTATTGTCAAGTAGTAGCAAAATAGGATTTGATAATTGTGTTTTAGTAGTACAAGTAACAATAGTTTAATATTATTTTATTATAAGTCTTTGCCTATATAAAGGCTCTTGCATAATGGTATTTTACAAATCAATTCAGGTGGTCTTTCCTCTTCCATGTATTTTCTTCTGCTGCATATTATGTGGGCCAGTGGGCCATTATTTATCACTAAACTCACTCACACACTTGCAGGATTTCCTACTCTGATACCGATTTGATACTAGTGGGCCATTATTTATCACTAAACCCACTCACACATAATATGCAGCAGAAGAAAATACATGAAAGAGGTAAGACTCACTTGAACTGATTTGCAAAATACCATTGTACAAGAGCCTTTATATAGGCAAAAGCTTACGTTACATGGATACGAGTAAGGTACCGGGTACGGGTACTAGTACGGCTGCGGGGGTACGAGATTTTTGTAATGATTTTACATGTGATACGGGATACAAGTACGTACCCGGTACGGGTACGGGTACGGCTTTAATTTTGGAGTACCCATGCTTCATAGGCAAAGGCTTATGATAAAATAATATTAAACTATTGTTACTTGTATTACTAAAACACAATGATCAAATCCTATTTTGCTACCACTTGACAATGATCAAATCTTATTTTGCTACTACTTGTTGCTTCAATTTGACAAGTTTGCAACAACTATAACATTTATATACAACTAGTAGTCTACTTCATTGAGCTCACATTAGACACTACTTTGGCAATCAAAATATCACTGGCGGCTTCAACTAATCACAACTTGATTTAATAAAAATTGCTGAGACAGCAATTTTTTGCTTTCTGGTATCTTGGATCTAATACAACTCTCCAGAGAAAACGCTGTGTCCATTTTCCCCTTTCACTACATCTTCCTTATTTTCTTTGTAGTCACCAAAATCTCTTCTGTCATGCACACGTTCCACAAAGCCAACTTTAGGTTCCAGCCGAGAAATAAAGTCCCAAGAACGAGGCTCGAGGCTGAGGAGATTCTGGACATCCATGTCCACAGTATGCACAAATTTGGGCTCCTTTAATTCATAAAAACCATCAACAAAACAAATTAAGAGGATGTAAGTGCAACAATATTAGAAACCATACCACAATTTAAAACATCATTTCACTTGTAACAACCCAAATTCAGATGAACTTCTTTAAAACATTCTACACATCTATATATGTATATTGTATCGGAGCAGGTTTCCACTTTCCACTATGTCCATTTGCAACAATGTTCTGGATTTTGTGTGACAGATATATCCTTATAAGTCAAAACCAAATAACCCATATATACACCAATGAACTCCTTAACTTAATCTGTGACATAAGAATCCAATTTAATCTGTGACATACTGACATAAAAATCCAAAATTACACTAAGTTATGTTTTCGGTTTTCATTTCATGTTTTTATTATTGATTATTATAAAAATACCACTATGATTTCACTTTTTATTTACTGATTTTAAAGATTTGTGTAAGAAAATACTTTTGTTACATCTTATACAAATTTGGAGGCAAAGCGAAACTTTTGTAATTAAAAATGAAATTCGAAAATATTTCTTGTGAGGAATGGCCATGAGGTAAAGGAATTGAAAGTTTCTTAGGTTGAGAAATGAAATCTCTGAAGGTAACATATTTGATTAAAAGATGACGAAAATGAGAAATAAGTACTCTATTTACAGAAAACTTATTAAACTAATTCAGTAACTACCTAAGAAAAGATAGCATATTTCATTAAAGAGGACTAAACTGATATATAAGTACTCTATTTACAGAAAACTTATTGAACTAATTCTGTAACTACCTAACAAGACTGTAACTAACTAACTGAACCTCTATTATTTTTCAAACCAAACATGTTCTAAACTATTGAACATTTATATATTATATACCTTTCTAGCATCAAAGGACTTCCTAACGACGGAGAACGCTTCTCGCGGCAACAGCGAAGCAACCTGAAAATTAAGTTCGCGTTTGAATTAACTTATTGTTGAGAGTGTTATTGAGAACAAAATGAAGTTGAAGCATACATTTTAACAATAGGGATTCACAGTTTTTTATTTTAACTACCGGAAACTTGAGAACATTGGCGATTTGTTGCAGAAGGCCATCGGAAATTTCGAGAAAGTCCTTGGCGGGGTCTTGATCGAGTGGAACGGCGAGCATGTAGAGCCTCCATGTACCCTCAAACTTGCTCTTCCCCTTAGAAGCAGACAAAAGCTCTCTGTGCTTTGACCTCAGCTTCTTCTTCTCCGACGGGTACCGCTGTTTGCCGGTTCTCTTGGCACACCAGATATTATTACGGAGTGTTTGGTTTCCAGTATAAGGCGCTCCCGTGACTCGGTAACTGGGACCACAAAACCAGAAAGCGCTGTGAAGCTTCGAGTAGGAAGAGGATGGAAGAAAGAGCATGGTGAGGTGAGAGAGGTTAAGCAAGTTTGCGATTTGTTCGGAGAAACAAGTGACTAATCTAATAGGGGTGATGGTCTTGGTTAGTCGTATCTTGGACCCAATCCAGTCTTTCTTGAAATAATGAGGGGTTTGCTTTTTGCATCACCTTGTTTTTCTTATACACCCCATTTCGCTTTCTATTTCTTTCTCAAATATATCCCTCTTTCTAAGTTAACTTCTATAAGCTTCTGAAACCTGTCCCACCCCTTTTTAAATCCGAAACACCGTATAACCGTGCCTTCTTCTTCCTCATTCTTCTCATGCCATTCTCGTGAATCGAGTGCTTTTTGTCGTCGTCTTCACCAAACACTCTCTTTATTTCAGGCATCTCTGCGTTTGGACACTTTCCATAAATAAACTTCTTGAAATATATTTATTTTGACAATGAATGGTTTTGGAAGTATGTTTTCAAACCTAAAATTATTGAGTTCCATAAATATATTTCTAGAACCAAATTCCGTTGACTTTCGGAATCATACTTTTTGAAGGCAAGAAAACCTAGTTCCAAAAGTATGTTTCCGTAACTCAATAATTTTAATTCTAAAAATATACTTCTGGATGTTTGTCAACCCGAATTGATGCATTCCAGAAGTATGTTTTCGGAACTAAAATTGTTGAATTCTGAAAAAAAATTATTTTAGAAATGTAGTAAAAAAAAACTAGTATGTAATCCGTGCCATGCACGGGAACAATTTTATAAATTGGACTAAAAAAGTAATTGGTTTCAACAATGAAATATAATCAATATTATGGTAATAATTATTAAATCAAAGTGATGTTATAATAAATTTAACATAGGATATGTAAACAAGCTATTATTAATTGAGATGCATACAATACAAATAATCCCACGATGCAGCATACCAACTAATTGAATTACATAAAAATACTTTACTAAATGGATGAAAAATAAAAGAGTAGCAACATGTAATTCATGGGTTTTTTTAAGCAAATCATGGGTTAATACTACATTATACTTTCATTAAAAACAATTTAAAAAATTGATAGCATGAAATTTCCAAATAATTTGAAAATATATATATATATATATATATATGGAAATTTTTATTTTATAAATAACTAATGTATATGAAGTATATATTATTAGAAAGTAACAATATTTGATAATATGATATAATATTTGGTACAACAATTGTTGCCTCATAAATTGAAATTATCATAAATATGATTGACTCATTAATTAGTGTATTTATATTAAAATTTAAAATTAAAATTAAAATTTGTTGTATTTATATTTAAATTTTTTTTATGATTGTACATACTGTATATATATGACATGAACTAGGGGTGGTGTTGTTGGACACTAACAACCAGCAACTTCAGCACGCAAACAACTGAGTGGGGTGTGTGCATGAGGTCCAAGAACCTTAGGTGGAGCAGGAGGCTCCTGCTTCAAGTAGAGGAGGTCCCGACACATGCACTAAAGGTCCCGAGACCTTCATCGGAGGAACCAACACCTGTACCGGAGTCATTTCCAAGAGGGCTGGAGAATATGTCCGTCCTCTGGTCATTTTTGGACCATGTTGCAACCTGCCTATAAGTAAGAAATGTAATAAAGATTATATTTTTAAATTTTGATTTTCAGTTACAATAATTCTTATAATTAACATAACATAACATTTATGGTTACAAGGTCGTGGTTCGCTGAAGGTGTCAACCGCATACAAAATTCAGAGTCTACAAAAAATTCAGAGTCTACAACGATGACAGATGGTTTCAAGACTACGTTAACAACTCTGGCTCTGCATTCCCTTGGGCGAGATATCGATCACCTTAGATGACGTCTTATACTTGTTGCACCTACCGATCGCTGACGAACTTTACTCATATGCTTCCATCTCTAGAGACAAAATGTGTGAGTATCTGGTTGATTTCCTTGGCTGCACGCATTCAGAGGAACTTATGGATTATGATGCTACTAGAGGTGCACATGTGCATTTCAGTTAGTTACGCGAGACTTACACGTATAAATTGGTGTGCAGGGAGACTAGTCAGGAGTATGCATCAAGAGCATTTCCATGATTTGTGGCCATTTTGCGAACAAGAGCACGACGAATGTCGATGTCGTGTACTTAAACATGTTTTGTGAACCTCCCAACAATTAGTCGGTATACATGGGGGTACAACTAACCTTGCATACTCTACGAGCACCTAGGTGATATGTGAGGTTGCATCAGACTATGTAGATGAGGTGCTACATGGCCCTAATGTAGGTACATTAAGATTATATTTTATAATTATTGAGTCATTAACACCTATTATGAAAAGCTAAGTGAGTCGTTCATTTTGTTACAAACATGGATTTTGGAACACTATCCCAATATTAGGAACTGGCTGTCAATCATGGATTACACAAAGGAGTATACTCAAGCCTGCCACTAGACACCAATGAGGGATGATGGTCAGGTGTTGTCGTTTCAGGTTGCTTTGGATCGGCCAACGCTGGAGGATGTGTGTTGGAAGTCACGTGCTGATCATCGAGAATACCATCTTTTTCATAAGATTTCTTATTACTCCGATGGATTAGATGTGACATGTCCTTACATTGTGATACTCATACTTTTATTATACATGATTGCATTAGACAATCGAAAATGACAAATTTTAGGATAGTCTATGGATTTGACTATTATCGCTTTTAACTCGATCTTTATGAATATTTTTCTTGAGTCATAAAGTACCTTCATCAACGATTTATCTATTAGTCATGTTGGTAAGTTGCTTTACCTTGTTAGAATTGAATCCCTTTACATGAAATTTGGTGCTCATGTTATTGAATACTCACGGGTGGATTAGACATGTGAGTGGATCGACTAGATAATCATGTACAATGACGAATTAAAAAAATTTAAAATGTGGGGGCAATATTCATATATAATGTATGACCTGACATTGACCTATTTCCATTCCTAGTCGTTAGAGTGAGCATTTGAGTTGATTAAATCAATTAAATAATGCTTGTATATATGCACATTCTATTTTGGTATTTGATATTTAAATTCCTTGCCAAAATGATGCAATTATAAAAGACTACAATTTAAAAATATTAAATAATAATATAATTGATTATTTTTAACAATTAAGACGAAAACACGTTTGGTATTTTGACGTTAACATTTTTCTTTCTAGAATCTAAAAGTTTATCACGAGAATTTGGGTTAAAATTATTCTAATGGAAGGAAATTTTTTTAAGATAAGGCTCTTGTTGGAAATAATTTTTTTACATTCGAAAATTTTTCAGATGGCAAAAAGATTACATCGCCAAAAACTAATTTCAGAACATGTATGAAATCAAGTTTTCGAAAGGAGTCAAAAGTAGAGGTGGCAAAATGGATGGATTAGATAAATCTATCCATGGATCTTAATGGATGAATGAGAAAAATCCATTTATCTATTTACCATCCACTAAAATTTCATCAAAAAAATCAAATCCATCTATCATCCATTAAAAAAAAATCATCAAATCCATCCATTAACAATTTTTTTATGGATGGATATCCAATCCATCCATAAAAATTATTTTAATCACAAAAAATTATTTTTAATCATAAAATATATTTTTAATCATAAAAAATATTTTTAATCATAAAAAATATTTTAATTACAAAAAAATTATTTTAATTACTAAAAAATTATTTTTAATCATAAAAAATATTTTAATTACAAAAAATATTTTTAACTATTAAATATATATATATATACACACACATATATCTCTCTCCCCCTTTCTCCTCTCTCTTTCCTCTCTCCCCTATCTCTCTCCCTCTCTTTCATCTCTCTCTCTCCTCTCTCCCCTCTCTCTCTCCCTCCTCTCCCCCTATCTCTCTCTCCTATCTTTTTCTCTCTCCTCTCTCTCCTCCCTCCCCCTCTCCTTTCTCTCTTATACAGGTTTGTCGTTGGATAAGTGTTGCCTGAGAATAGAGTCGTAATGTCATAAAATGGCTTCAAAACTTCAAAACTTTCCTAATAGATGAATTGGAAAAATTCATTTATCCATTTATCATCCACTAAAATTTCATCAAGAAAATTCAATCCATCCATCATCCATTTAAAAAAAAAAATCATCCAATCTATCCAGTAACAATTTTTTTATGGATAGATATCCAATCCATCCATAAAAGTTATTTTTAATCACAAAAAATATTTTTAATCACAAAAAATTATTTTTAATCATAAAATATATTTTTAATTACAAAAAAATATTTTTAATCATAAAAATATATTTTTAATCATAAAAAATATATTAATTAGAAAAAAAATTATTTTTAATCATAAAAAAACATATTACTCCCCTCTCTCCTATCTCTCTCCCTCTCCCTCTCTCTCTCCTCTCTCCCTTCCCTGTCTTTCTCTTCTCTCTCCCCCTCTCTCCCTCCCTCTCTCCCTCTCTCCCCTATCTCTCTCTCCTCTCTCCCCTCTCTCTCCCTCTCTCACAAGAATCACACTTATAGAACAAAATCATATATTTTTTCCCAAAAACAGTCTGGTTATTGTCAATCGTTTTATAAATGGTTTCAAAACTGTTAAACCAATTAAAACTGGTCCCAGTCACATTTCCGTAGATTCAATCACGTTTTCCATTGCCACTGACTGCTCTCCCATGTCGGTCGTCGGTATAGCCCCATCAAGAAAATTAATTACAAACTGGAATTTTCAAAATTAGCAATTAAATAATGTGTTGCTTTTTTTACGGAAGAATAATGTGTTGCTGCTGACTATATCTTAGCATAATAATAATAATAATAATAATAATAATAATAATCATCATCATCATCATCATCATCATCATCAATTTTTATTCCCAATTGGAAAAAAAAAGCTGGGAGTTTTTTAGTACCCTTATCAAAGACTGGACTAACAAAAAAAGACTGGCTAAAAAATAAATAGCTATATTAAACTGAATCAGTTTATTTATAAAAAAAACTAGTTAGAATTGCCTTCTTTTTTCGAATACGAATATTAAGAAATTTGTTTTTAGAATTTTAAGCTAAACGAATATTACGCAATATTCAAATGCGTATTCAATATTAAGCTATATATTCACAAAAAAAAATATTAAGCTAAACGAATGATACATCTTTTTGTATGATTAATATGTTTTCAATTCTCGTCTTTAGAATTTTACGCTAAACGAATAAAATGAATATTAAGCATTGCATTCTTTTTTTAGAAGACAAATATTGATTAGACATGAATTAGTTAAAACACGACGTTTGATTGTCGGATGCAAATTGAGCTTTAAGCATGAGTTTGAGTGGAAAACATGAAAATAAATGTACCAGCGGGAGACTGGGTGAGACGGAGGGGAGAAGGGAGAGAGATGGGAGGGGGAAGGATGAAACAAGAGAGAGATCGAGGGGAGGGAGAGAAGGGAGAGAGGAGAGAGAGATGATAGATAGAGGGGAGGGGGAGAGATGAGAGAGAGGAGAGAGGAGGAAAGAGAGAGAGAGAGAGATGAGAGATAGAGGGAGAGAGAGAGAGAGAGAGAGAAGAGAGGAGAGAGAGATGAGAGAGAGGGAGATAGGGGATAGAGATGAGAGGAAGGAGAAAGAGACAAGAGAAGGGAGAGAGGGAGAGATGAGAGAGAGGAAGAGAGGGGAGAGAGGGATAGATGAGAGATAGAGGGGAGGGAGTGAGATGAGAAAGAGGGAGAGAGAGAGGAAAGATGAGAGACAGGGAAGAGATGAGAGATAGAGGGAGGCGAGTGAGAGAAATGAGAGATGAGAGAGGGAGAGAGGGGAGAGATAAGAGAGAGGAGAGAGGGGAAGGAGAGAAGGGAGAGAAGAAGGAGAGATGAGAGATAGAGGGAGGGAGTGAGATAAGAGAGAGAGGGAGAGAGAGGGAGAGAGAGAGGAAAGATGAGAGGGAGAGGGAGAGATGAGAGATAGAGGGGAGAGAGAGAAGAGAGGAGAGAGAGATGAGAGATGAGAGAGAGAGAGGCGAGAGGGAGATGGGGGAGAAAGATGAGAGACAGGGGAGAGAGAGACAAGAGAGAGGGGATAGGGGAGAGATGAGAGAAGCGGGAGTGAGGAGAGAGATGAGAGAGAGATGAAAGATGAGAGAGAGATGAGAGATGAGAGAGGGAGATAGGGAGAGAGATGAGAGAAAGGGGAGAGAGACAAGAGAGGGGAGAGATGAGAGAGAGGGAGAGAGGGGAGAGAGATGAGAGAGAGAGGTGGGAGAGAGGGGAAAGATTGGAGAGAGAATGGAGAGAGAAAAATATTTTTAATTAAAATATTTTTTATGATTAAAATTATTTTTGATTAAAATATTTTTTTATAATTAAAAATATTTTTTGTATTGAAAATATTTTTTATGATTAAAAATATTTTTTATGAACAATTCAAAAAATTATCCATTCCATTGCCACCCTTAGTGTAATCCAATTGATTTAGAAAAATAGTGGATGGATGACTAACCATCCATTAAATTAAATGGATGGATTAAATCCAATCCATTTAGTTTTTTTGTTTGTAATTGTTACGGACCGGTCTCCGAGCCGAGTTCCAGCACACCCACCAAACCGAGCCGACCCGGCCTTATCCGATCCGTTCCGAGCTCGACGAGCTACGTCCGATCCGGGGCACGTCAAACCGGTCCTCCGGGTATAATCGCCCTGGTGTTAGCACCGACCGGGTCAGGGGCGAGCCGACCGGTGGATCTCGAACCTTCTAGAAAAGGATGCTTCTGGAGACGAGACGACACTTGGAGCCGTTGCCACTCCGAAGATTGAGGATCACGTAGCCAGTACGTGATAAACTTGGAAGGTGCGAGATATTAGGGAGGGATGAGCTGATCCCTGAAGAGAGGGGAGGAATTTCCTCGCGCAGAATCCGGATCGTGGGTTATCCTCCTTCTGCGAGACTCCACTATATAAAGGGGGCTTGGCCTCCCAGGTTTGCATACTATCTACTCACTCTGAAACCCTAAACACTTAACTCACCTTCTCTTCTCCAAAAGCCCTATTTGACTTAGGCATCGGAGTGCCTTTTGCAGGTACCCCCCATCTGTACCAGAAGGGGAGAAGACGCTGCTCTGAGGAGAAGGCGAGCCTCACCATTTTGTGCATTAACATTGGCGCCCACCGTGGGGCCCGGTAAAACTAGCCTGGGCCTCAAGGATACCACCGAGCAAGGATGGTACGCACTAGAAGCACGGCGAATCGCAAGTCACCACCGCCAAGCCACAACTCGGTCAGTCAGGACGAACGCCCGCCTCCCGACCCGGTCGTGGAGCTTCTAAGGGCCGAAAACCAAGAATTAAGACGCAAGATCGAGGAGGCTCTTGATCGGGAGAGGAGGATGGGCCGCGAAACGCCTTCCAGAACACGCCAGGAGACGAAGCGCGATGATGAGGGAGACTCATCGAGAAACAGACGGTCGAGCCGAACAGAAGCCCTGCGCCGACGCCAAGACACTACCACAAAGACCGACCCTCGGAGGCCGGGCTAACCCTACCCCCCTTCAGCGAGGAGATCATGTCCGATCCAATCCCCAAGCATTTCCAAATCCCCAACATCGACGCCATTTATGGTAAAACCGACCCCGAGGAACACCTCACCGCGTTCAATGCTCGGAGGCTGCTAGTGGGGGCCTCGGAGGGTTTGAAATGCAGGACTTTCCCATGCACCTTAAAGAGATCCGCCATGATGTGGTTTTCCAACCTCCCCCAGCACTCGATCCGTTCCTTTAGCCAGCTCGCGGAGCAGTTCATGGCCAGGTTCACCACGAGCCAAGCATTCAAGAAATATTCAACGTGCCCGATCGGGCTCAAGCAGAGATCGGACGAGACCCTCAAGTCATTCATAAAGCGCTTCAACAACGAAACGGCCCAAGTCAGAAACCTCAGCACCGACGTGGCGCTCCACGCCATAGTGTCAGCACTAAAACCAGGCCCTTTCTCGGACTCCCTCGCTCGTCGCCCCGCTGAGTCCTTGGACGAGTTAAGACGCCGCGCTGTGGGATACATCAACATGGAAGAAGTTGCCGCAGCCAAAAAGGAAACTCAAGGCCGACAAGACAAAAGCAGAGAGCCGACCAGAGACCAAAATGACAGAAGGAATGACCGCTGAGGGCGGCAGGACTATAAAGGACAGTTCACCCCCTTGACAGTATGAAGGGACCGAGTGTTGAAGGAAGCCTACACAGGTAACCTCATTACCCTGCCTCCTCGGAGGGACTCCCCGCCGGACGCGGACCGTCAAAGGTACTGCGAGTACCACCGGGTGTACGGGCACACCACCAACGAATGCCAGGCACTAAAAGTGAAAATTGAGAAGCTCATACAAGCTGGACATCTGACAAAATATGTGGGCAAAGGGCCGGCAGCAACCTCTAAGGGAAGTAACGGAAACCGCAGGAGATCCCGTACGCCCGAGTGTAGGCGCGACAGATTGCCAGCTCGGAGAGGGAGAGAGAGGTGTTCACCTACTCGGAAACGCAGGCAAGGGCCCGATGGAGGTACTCCTTCACTTAACTTGATTGCAGGTGGTTTTGCAGGTGGAGGCGAGTCGAGCAGCAGCCGACGAAGGCACTTGAGGTCCGTCAACAGCTCGAGCTCAACGACCGCCCCTCCCGCTGTCCTACCGACCATTTCCTTCTCGGAAAAGGATTACCAAGGGATAGATCGACAACAGGACGACCCCATGGTGATCACTGTTCACCTCGCTGGGTTCAACGTAAGGAGAGTGCTGGTCGACCAAGGTAGCTCGGCAGACATCATCTATAAGGAAGCCTTTGATCGGCTTAAACTGCCAAGCTCTATAATCAGACCCTACCGAGGTACGTTGGTCGGTTTTTCAGGTGCAAAAGCCCGGGTGACGGGGTACTTTGATGTCCTACTCACCTTCAAAGCAGACATAGGAGTCAAAACAATCGAAGTGCACTTATTGGTAGTAGAGGCCGAGTCTGCCGCTGACACTGCCTACAACATGATCATCGGAAGAACAGTCATCAATGGGATTGGAGCCATAGTATCCACCCCTCATCTGGCGATGAAGTTCCCATTGCCCGATGGACAGATAGCCACAGTACACGCCGACCAGAAGGAAGCCAGGCAGTGCTATGTCAACAGTCTCAGAGACAGCAAGAGCAGGGATCGCCCTAAATCGGGCTACATGATCGAGCTGGACCCCAGGGGCGAGAGCGACCTTCGACCAGTACCAGTGGACGACATCAAGAGCATTGAGCTGAGGGGACCAGGGAAGAGCGTACGAGTCGGGACCCAACTGCCCCAGCAAAGCGAGCAATCCCTGACGAAGGTCTTGCGCGCTAACGCTGATCTATTCGCGTGGGGCCCAGAAGACATGCCTGGGATAGATTTAAAAGTGGCTTGCCATAAACTCGCCATCGAGCCAGGAGCTCGCCCCGTCGCCCAGCGCAAAAGGAAGATCGCAGGAGAAAAGAAGCAAGCAGTCCGGGAAGAAACCTCCAAACTCCTGAAAGCAGGATTCATAAAGGAGATCAAATACCCTACTTGGCTTTCTAACGTGGTACTGGTAAAGAAAAGCAATGGTAAATGGAGGATGTGCACTGACTTCACCGACCTAAACAAGGTCTGCCCTAAGGACCCCTATCCACTCCCTAGCATAGACGCCCTGGTGGACGGCACGTCAGGGTACCAAGTGTTGAGTTTGATGGACGCATACTCTGGATACAATCAAATAAGAATGCACCCACTTGACGCCCCGAAGACAGCCTTCATGACAAAAACCTCCAACTTCTACAACATCACTATGCCCTTTGGGCTGAAGAACGCTGGCTCCACATATCATAGAATGATGGACGAAGTCTTCGCCGACCAAATCGGGAAGACGATCTAGGTTTACATGGACGACATGGTCGTAAAAACCCCCAGTTTCGACGCACACCATAGAGACCTTCAAGAGATATTCGACATCGCCAGAACGCATAACATCAGGCTCAACCCCGAGAAATGCTCCTTTGGGGTACTCGGGGGAAAGTTCCTGGGGTTCATGATCACCCATAGAGGCATTGAGGTCAACCACGATAAGTCTTAGTCAGTGATGGAAATGCGAGCCCAAGCTCAGTCAAAGAAGTGTAACGATCGGGTGGTCGGATAGCGACCACTTTCCCGATTCGTAACGTTTGCCGACAAATCCTTTCCTTTCTACCAGGTACTCAGGAAGCCAGCTCGATTCGAGTGGACCGAAGAATGTGAAACGGCCTTTCAACGACTTAAGGAATTCTTGGCGTTGCCACGGTCCTTACTTGCCCCACTAAAGGAGCCTCCTTGCTCCTTTACCTGGCGAATCGACTCGATCGGCTCGACCATGGTCGAAGAAAGAAATTCGAACAACACCGGTGTACTTCGTGAGCAAAGTCCTTCACGGGCGTAACTTCGGTACCAAAGGTGGAAAAAGCGGCACTCTCGATAGTGGTCTTTGCAAGAAAACTAAGGCCCTACTTTCACGCCCATCCGATGATAGTCAAACCGACTACCCCATCAAAAGAATCCTGCAGGCTTGGTAGCCGTCTGGTCGGATGGTGGCCTGGTCGATGAGAGCTTTCCGAGTTCCAAATCGTGCACGAGTCCGGAGGACACATTAAATCACAAATTTTAGTGACTTTATTGCGGAACTAACACCGACCCCGAGGTCGAATCTTTGGGCGCTCGTGGGCGGTTCCTCCAATTCGCAGGCGTGAGCGGTATCATTGTCGAAAGCCTGCGAAATCTGTGTCGAGCAAGCACTCAGGTTTCGCTTAAAGCCGGTAAAACCAAGCCGAATACGAGGCATTGCTGATCGGTCTCAAGCTCGCATGGGAGCTAGGCGCCCAAACACTCGAGTCAAAGCGACTCCCGGCTCATGGTAAACCAAGTTAAAGGCGAGTATCAGTGCCGAGACGATGTCCTAGCTCGGTACGCCCAGAAGGCAGCTGCCATGATCCAAAATTTCCAAGAAGTCCAGCTCGAACACATCCCTCGAGAGCAGAACAACAAAGCTGACCTGCTAGCAAAACTAGCCAGCATGAAGACCGAGGGACAGTTACACACAATCGTTGTTCAAACTTTGACGTCACCAAGCGTGGAAACAGCAGAAACTAACTCGGTGAATCAGTCGGAATCGTGGATGACAGATATCATAGAGTATTTACGGCGGGGAAGGTTACCCGACGACCCTGTAGAGGCACGAAGGGTCCAAAGACGATCCACACATTACACTCACGATCGGGGGCCAGGCTCTCAGGAGGGGCTTCTCGCAGCCGCTACTCGCATGCGTGGACAAGTCAGACTCCGAGTATATCATGAGAGAATTACATGAAGGCATATGTGGGAACCATTGTGGAACTCGGACGTTAGCTGCGAAGGTCCTCCGAGCTGGATATTACTGGCCAACAATCAGATCGGACTGCCTGGAATTCGTAAAAAAATGCGACAACTGCCAACGGTACGCAAAGCGAGACCACCTCCCCCCTGAAGTCCTTCACGAAGTCATCGCCCCTGGCCCTTTAGTACCTGGGGGCTCGACATACTTGGCCCTTTTCCCCTCACACCAGGCCAACTCAAGTTCATTGTGGTCGCCATAGACTACTTCTCCAAGTGGATAGAGGCAGATCCACTGGCAACTATCACATTCGAGAGGGTCAAGAAATTTGTCTGGAAAAACATAGTCTACCGCCACGGCCGACCCCACACCATCATCACGGATAATGGCACGCAGTTCACCAGCTCGGTATTCAAAGACTTCTGCAAAGGCCTCGGTATCCAGCTCACCTATGCCTCGGTGGAACATCCACAAACCAACGGTCAGGTCGAAGCTGCAAACAAAGTCATCCGCGGCCTGTGCAAACGCCTAGACCAAGCCAAAGGAAATTGGGCAGAAGAGCTCTGCGGGGTGCTCTGGGCATACCACACCACCCCACAGTCAGCAACAAACGAAACACCTTTCCGGTTAACATACGACATGGATGCTATGGTACCAGTAGAGCTCGGCTTGACCTCAGCCAGGAGAGAGCACATGCAGTCACTGGGACAGAAAGAAGAAGCTAGAATAGAACTCGACCTACTAGAAGAAACTCGAGAGCTTGCCTAGATACAAGACTTTGCAACTAAGCGTGGCATTGGCTAA
Organism: Calophaca sinica; assembly: GCA_037113605.1. Taxonomy (NCBI): domain Eukaryota; kingdom Viridiplantae; phylum Streptophyta; class Magnoliopsida; order Fabales; family Fabaceae; genus Calophaca; species Calophaca sinica. The sequence goes on from CM073730.1 coordinate 71,667,287, forward strand.
ACACTACAACTCTAAGATCCGACTAAAAAGTTGAGCAGGGGACTTAGTCCTCCGAAAGGTTGAGTTAGCGCGAAAAGATACAAGGCAGGGAAAGCTCGGGCCAACTTGGGAAGGACCATACCGCATTAGATCGGAACATCGCCATGGAGCTTACAAGCTGGAAGAACTGTCTGGACGGGAGATACCGAGGACGTGGAATGCCACGCACCTTAAACTTTACTTCAGTTGACAACATATGTAAACGGATGGCGTACTCTTTTTCCTTTGCAGACCTTTTTTCCCACTGGGTTTTTGGTTTGTGAAGGTTTTAACGAGGCACATCCTTATTTCCCTTTTCCACATTTAATAAAATTCTTCCCCAATTGCGTCCAGAACATCATTCATGTACATCACCGAGCTCGCTCGTGGCTCGGAAGGTCTTACTCGACCTAAATGACCCCTGTGGTCCCAAACCCAAGTTAGCATAAAAACTTGGCGAGCTCACTCGTGGCTCGGAAGGTCTTAATCGACCTAAATGACCCCTGTGGTCCCAAACCCAAGTTAGCATAAAAACTTGGCGAGCTCACTCGTGGCACGGAAGGTCTCACTAGACCTAAATGACCCCTGTGGTCCCAAACCCAAGTTAGCATAAAAACTTGGCGAGCTCACTCGTGGCTCGGAAGGTTTCACTCTACCTAAATGACCCATGTGGTCCCAAGCCCAAGTTAGCATAAAAACTTGGCAAGCCCGTTAGTGGATCCGAAAGTCACTATCCGACCTAAAGGTTTCGTAAGAAAACTAGTACTCGGCTTTGTCTTAGGTCTTGTGGAGAAAATGTCTCAACCTCAGTTGACACAAGTTTTTTTTCGGGGGAAGCCACCCGGGGACTACCCTAGCCGAGTAGCAGCTACCCGAGGACCACCCCATCTGAGCACGGTAACCAACAAATTACTAAAGTGAAAAACAAAGTAGACAATGTTTAAACATAGTCAATTTCATTAACTTGAGACGAAAATACAAAAGAAGAGCTCATAGAAGAGCGAGTACATCATCAAGACAGAGCAAAGCAAACCAAAAAACAAATTACGCAAGGGCATCCCCTTGGTCTTCAACTCGGGCCCCAACGACTTCCTCGGCCGCAACACTTTGACCAACAGGCTCCAAGTCAAGCCCAACTCCGACCTCCTCGCCCTCAGGCTCCTCCTGATCAGCACAGCCCTCTTCCTCGTCCTCCTCTTCCACAATCCTCCCCTCTTTCACCACCTTGGTGAAATCGAGCTCGGAGATGTCCAGGTCGGGGGCGATCACCCTCAGCTGCGCAACGGCATTATCAAACCCCTCCTTATACTGAAGGGCGCTATACTCACGATACTCCTCGACCCGAGCAGCTTCGGACAAGGACTTCTCCTTCTCTTCCCGCAGTTGACACAATAGGTGGTCATTCTGGGCCTGGAGTTTCTCCTGCTGCGCCAGCAGAGAGGTGTTGCTCTTGTTCAGAGAATCCCTTGCCTCTGAGAGGCGAGCATAGTCCTCCTCCAACTTACCCATCTTCTCCTCGAGCTCACCATGAGCGGTGGCCTTGCTTTGATACTTCCTCCTCGCCAGCTCGGCTTCGGTGGCCCGTGCCCTTATCCGATTAGAAAGGAACTGGGCCATAGCAGAAGCACGGAGCCCATAAATGCCCAACGCCTTGCATAAACCCAGCTCGCCCGCCTCGGCCATGCACCTGTCGTCGGATCGACGCATGATCTGGTCGATCTGGTCGGAGCGGTCGATCCCGACATTCCAAGGGGAGTCCTCGGCGTTCTCGCTGCAATCAGCAAATTCCCCGAGGTGGAGAAACCACTCGGAACCATCGGGGATATTCAAAGGAATCCCCCATGAGGCCCCCTTGGCTCCTTCGCAGGGGGCTGATCGGAATCGGGAGTCGGAGAAAGGCGCGGTCGCTTTTTAGCAGCCTTGGCAGGAGAAGGGGAAACTGCGGCATCGGAGGGAACCGGCCCAGGAAACTGGGCGACCTTCTCTCTTTGAGCTCTCTTGAGGAGCTCGGCCATCTCTTTCTTAGTCATCTTCGGAGCCATCGTACCTGAAAAGAAAGTGAAAATTAGTACCATGTTCGGGCTGAGAACCATGCTAGAAGTTGATAACAAAACTTACTTAAGTAATCCCTCCACTGGGGAGGGTCCTTCAGAGCTCGGGTAAGGAGAGGACCACAATGCAATGTGGGCAAACGAGCGAGAAAGTTCACTATCGTCTGGTCGGTGACCGACAATGAATTGAAATCCACCTCTTTTATGGGGCGAGGACTGGGACTCCAGTAAAAAGGAAACAAAGGCTCGTTTTGAGCAGAAAAGAAAAAGGGATCCCCCCTCCGTACCCGGATTTTGAAGAAATCAGATTTTCAGTTCTTATAAGACTGGTCGAAAAGCTCGAGAATATAAAAGCCAAGTATTTTATTGAGCGAACACCACTTAAGTTGCTTGCCAAGCCTAAGTTGGAAGAAACTGAAGAAGAGAGCAGCGGAGGGGGTAACCCCAAAGTACTCGGACACGAGCTTGAAAGCTCGGATAAAAGCCCAGCTGTTGGGGTGTAGTTGCGAAGGGGCCGCATCCAACCATTGGAGGACCTCGCACTCAAACCCACCAAGGGGAAACCGGAGGCCAACTCGCGTAAAGAAAGTTTTATAGAAGAAACAGAAGTCTGATGAACTAGACTCACCCTTGTCAAAGCACACTCGGTCCTCGGGAGAGCAAGGAATGCAAGTTACCTCCTCGTCTCGATCCCAGTTCGGCGTAAAAGATACACTAGACCGAAGAGCGGCCACGCCAGTGTCTGAAAAAAATGTTGGAGGCCACCCTGAGTACATCGGAGTGCACCCAGGCGTAAGGAGACCTATCATCTCCCACTCGACGCTCGCCCCCTTGTGAAGTGAGTACGAGGGAGCGTGAAACGGGGAGAAGGCTGGAACCCGTAGGAGGAACCACCTGGAGAGGCACCGGGTCACAACCACCGGGGCCACCATCGGAGGGGAACTCCTTGTGACCAGAGCCTCCAGTATAGGGCGGCGTGGAAAGGTCGAACGACGTGCTCGTCGTTTCAGACGACGAACCACCCCCATAACTCAAAGGTATGGGGGAGGGGGGATGACGGAAAGAAGACGAAGAAGCCATTAGTGAAGAGTAGTAACGAGACTTACTAGGAAATGCGAAGGAATGGAATGAAATGGCCGCTCGGAATGCAAACGCAGGGAAGGGTGGCAGAAGAAGCGTCGCAGAGGCAAGAGAACGAAGAAGAAAGGAGAAGGAAGGAGAAGGGGATGGCTTTATAACCCCGGCTGAAGGGAAGTGAAAGGGCGAACCAATCCGAGCCCTCCATCTTCAAAACCGGATGTAGATCTAACGGTCCAGGCCGTATCAGATGATCGACGGTGGGAAGAGGAACGACTGAGTAAATGTCCCATCCAAGTCCCATCGTGTGGCAGTACACCGAGTAAAGAGGCGACACGTAGGGCACGACACCCCAGACAAATAAGCTTCCAAGATACGCCCCCGACCTCGATAACTCTCAGCTCGGATACCGACCCAAGAGCGATAAGTAGACCCTCTGCCCTTTCGCGCAAAGAGTCTAGGGGGCTTGTGTTACGGACCGGTCTCCGAGCCGAGTTCCAGCATACCCACCAAACCGAGCCGACCTAGCCTTATCCGATCCGTTCCGAGCTCGACGAGCTACGTCCGATCCGGGGCACGTCAAACCGGTCCTCCGGGTATAATCGCCCCGGTGTTAGCACCGAGCGGGTCAGGGGCGAGCCGACCAGTGGATCTCGAACCTTCTAGAAAAGGATGCTTCTGGAGACGACACTTGGAGCCGTTGCCACTCCGAAGATTAAGGATCATGTAGCCAGTACGTGATAAACTTGGCAGGTGCGAGATATTAGGGAGGATGGTGATCCACCTGAAGAGAGGGGAGGAATTACCTCGCGCAGAATCCGGATCGTGGGTTACCCTCCTTCTGCAAGACTCCACTATATAAAGGGGGCTTGGCCTCCCAGGTTTGCATACTCTCTACTCACTCTGAAACCCTAAACACTTAACTCACCTTCTCTTCTCCAAAAGCCCTATTTGACTTAGGCATCAGAGTGCCTTTTGCAGGTACCCCCATCTGTACCAGAAGGGGAGAAGACGCTGCTCCGAGGAGAAGGCGAGCCTCACCATTTTGTGTATTAACAGTAATGGATGAATTGAATGGATTTCTTTATGGATGGATTGGATGGATGATGGATAAATGGATCACTTTGCCACCCCTACTCAAAAGTACTACAAAACCAACAAATGGTTTCGTTATAGAGTACTATGAACAGGGAAATGAGTATATGGTTGGGAGGAGGGGACAGTGGGGAGAAGGGGGTGGTGGGATGGGTGTGAGGGGGAAGTGGGGACGATAGTGGGAGGGTTGCAGGCAGGGTTGGCAGAGAGTTTGGGGGGATGAGGGTGATTGGAGGTAGTTTGGGAAAAAATAAGAAAACAGGGAGGTGGAAAAATTAAATGAGGAGGTGTAAATATCAAATCCCTAAAGTATCTTATAGCTTATTTTTATCATCAAATAAAACCAAATGACATATGATAAAATGGTAATATGAAAAATGCTAGAAACACACTCTCTAATATTTTTTTTCAACACACTTTTTTTATTGGTTGAAATTCACATGAATTTCACTAAATTTATGTAGAACCCACTTGATTTATATATTCCTTTTATTAGTTAAAATTCATATGAGTTCTACCAAATTTACGTTCAACGCATATAATTTGTTGGGTTGAGTTTTAACTAATAAAATAATGAGTATCGGAAACCGGGATACTAACGAAGTATAAGATTTTCACTTAAGCTAGCGGTTTCGGTTTGCACCTAGCCATATATCTCCTTTCTAACCCCTACGACCATGTACTACCCTGACAAAGAGCCCGTGTCATGAGCAACCGATCCAGAGCGGTAGGTCAGGAAATGAAAATTCCTCTTCCAAATCACTACAAAATTTCACCACTTTCCATCTAACAATCCTTAATACTATTTGTCGGCCTCGTTTGCGGGTTCAATTTTTTATTTTTTTTATTTTTTTAGATTTCTAGTTCTTTCCCTCTCAAAAACTTTAAATCTATTACTCTCCCTCAGTTGTCAAGTTATTTTCCCTGACCAAACATTATTGTCTGTAAAAAGTTGCCGATCAACATTGTTAATTTTTTTTAACTTATTCAATTATGTGGACTGCAGCACACGTGAATTTCATTGCGAAGGAGAAACATCCGAACCGTAACAAATGGTATGTACACCACACTTTTATGTGCCGTTTTCTTTCGAATCGTTGTTATCTGTTTTTTGTGAATTAATTTTTTGTTAAAATGGCTTGGGCTTGAGAAAATTGAAATAAAAAACGTGTTTTGATGTTGGAGTATGCTCCTAAGTTTAAGCTAACCCTAGAAACTAGTTGGAGAAGGACGATGGAATTTGGCAATGAAATTGCTATGTGCCTTCGCATAGGACCTAGTTACAGGTCTGGACATGGAAGAAACCCATTTGCGGCCTATAGTGAAATTCTGGAAAAGAAAAGAAAGTGAAAACTGTATACTCATCCCAGATGGATTCTTTCTTAGAATACTCTAATTGGGATGATAATTGATAATTCCATTGAATGATTTACATCCTTTTATAAAGTCTGTCTCAATTAGAAAAAAGTGCAGATTGACAGGATTTCATCTAATCAAAGAGACAAACATCAAATTATAGCATCAATCAAGGATCTTGCATAATAAGATTCTAACTCATAAAGGAAACATCATAAACAATGAAAAGAAACAAATTCAAACAATTTTAATTAGGCTGGGTGAAAGACTGGGCAACATTTATTGTTGCTGTCTTATTCCTTATTTGGTACTAACGCCCCACAAAGGCGTCCACATCATCACTCCCCTCTCGACCATGAGCTTGTCCTCAAGCTCAAAATTTGGATAAGCAACTTGGAAATGGTCAATGGGCTCCCATGTGACATCTTCTGACGGGCCTTCGGACCAATGCACTAATACCTCGCATTTGCCTTGGTTGATTCTATTGCGAAGAATAGCTTTAGGAGTTGGTAGGGTGTTGCCGTCGCACACCGGTGGCAATTTTCCTACAGCAACTGGTTAGGACCCCTTGCACTCTTTTAGGAGAGATACATGAAACACATTGTGTATTCTACTTTCCTCGGGTAGCTCGAGTTTGTAAGCAACGGGTCTGATTTTGGCTATAACTTTGAAGGGACCGAAATACTTCGGGAGGAGTTTGTGATGTTTTTTGTTTGGCTATTGTTAACTGATGATAAGGTTAGAGTCGCAACCAAACCCAATGTCCAACTGCAAGGCTTGACTTCTTATGCCCCAAGTATTGGGAAAACCCAAGTCCCACATTGATTAGAGGTAAGGCCTCACAAGAGTTTATAAGCAAGGTGCACCCCTCACCTTAAAAGTCGGTTTTGTAAGGATAAGTTAAGCCCAAAATCCTAATATGGTATCAAAGCCTATCCTAGATCCTTGTTGGTTGGGCCACCCACCACATTATGAAATAAGCCGAGGAGGTTCCCTAAGCTGGAAGGTAGCGGTATGGAGGGTAGTATGGTAAGAAGTGTTGTAGCAGTACTTAGCCTTGGGTACCCAATCAATCCACTATCATGGATGGTCACTAGTGACAACCTCCACTTAACCATCAGGTTGAGGATGGTAAGTAGAAGAGAAGGCCAGCTTGGACCGACTTAGGCACAATAACTCCTTCTAGAACAGACTGAGGAAAGCTTGTCTCGATCTGAGGCTATCCTTCTAGAACAGACTGAGGAAAGCTTGTCTCGATCTGAGGCTATGTATTTCGACAGGCCATGTAGTCTAAACCATAGTTACCAGGTTTGTGGTACTCTCGGTACGTGGTACAGGTACGCGGTACGCTGCTTATCAAGAATTCAGTGCGTCGGGGGTATACATAATCGGTACGTTTTGGTACGCTAAAGTAAATATTATAAACAAAAAGTAATTTAAACTATTAAAAGGACATAGTCTTCATACCAACATACTTAAATACTTAAAATAAACATAAAATGGAAGTTGATAGTGATTATATTTAACATTCTTATAAATTAATCAAGTAATTAATGCATTACAACAATTGGATTTAATCTTGCTTATTTGTAATAGTTTATTTACATTTTTATAATTTATTTTTCATTAAAATATATCGATTAATAGATTGATTAACTTTTATGTAGTTCAATTTAATTTTAGAAGTAATTCCAACATTTTCAAAATGAAAAATTTATTAATGTTGTCTTTTACCGAAGAGTAATTAACAGTGTGATATTGGGAGAGAACATGTTTAGTCTACCAAAGACAAGAAGCGTACTTTTCTAAGTCCAAAAAGAAGCGTACTTTACACTTTAATTCTTCTACATAATAACACACTCTCTCTCTCTTTCTCTCTCACTTTGTTTCTCCACTTACTGAAAGCCTTTGGTCTTCCTTTCACTTGTGTACTTACCATCTGTGTGTGTCGGTTCGTCGTTTTCTACGAATTAGAGGGGAATTCAGGCGAATTGGTACGCAAAAATACCGCGAATTGGTTCGCAAGTACTGGTTCGCGGTTCGCAAGGAGGTAACATGAATTCTGTTTCTATGGCCTAAACACCTCAACAAAGAAAACAGTGGCGACAGATGAAGCGGTAAATGGGAGTGCCAAGGGTAAAAAATGAGTATATTTTGAAAATCTGTCGATCATCACCATAAGAATTGATTTTCCCCAGACTTTAGGTAGCCCTTCGACAAAATCCATCGAGATATCAGCACAAACTTATTGCAGAATGGGAAGGGGCTGAAGTAGACCTATAGGTTGTAAATTCTACCATTTGTGGCTCTGGCTTACAGATCAATTCTACACAGATTCTTGCGCAGCAGGCTTCATTCCCTTCGAATGAAAATCCAAGCGGAGTCGATGTAGCGCCTTCAGCCCACTTTCATGTGTCATGTCATGGATGTACAAAAGAATGGTGGGGATAAGCAAAGAGGTGAGCAACAGATGTTCGTTTCCTTGAAGAAAATTAATCCATTACGTACAGCCTAATCTGAGCCCAGTTCCCTTTGCTCAATGTGCTGCCGTAATTGTGATACTTCTCGGAAGCTGATGTTTCCTATTGAATGGCATTCAGGATTTTGATATGAGGAAAAGTGTTGGCCATTGGGGAGTTATCATGTCTTCTAGATAATGCATCTGCCATTTTGTTTATTTCCCCCCACACACTTCGCTCGAAAGCCAAACCCCATTAATTTGCTGATCCAATGTTACTGTGGAGATGTAGTGAGGCATTATTCTAATAGATATTTGAGGCTAAAATGATCAATGTGGATGAGAAAGTGCTTGCTCCACAGATGGGTTTGCCAGTGAGTTACTGCCTTGGTCAACCCAATGAGTTCTAATTCGTAGGCAGCCAATTTGAGGTGCCTATTCACGAACTTGCAGTTGAAAAATGCAGTAGGATGCCCTTGTTGATGTAATACAACACCAAACCTGCCACTACAAGCATCACAGTAGACCATAAATTCTTCTTCAAAGCTTGGTAGTTTGAGGATCAGGCTAGAGTGCAACCTTTAATTTATTAAATGCAGTGTCAACTTCTGCATTCCAGTGGAAAGCTTTCTTCTTTAACAAGTTGGTTAAGGGAGCTGTCACCTGCCCATAATCCTCGATAAATTTTCTGTAGTACCCTGCTAGATAGGGGAACCCCTGAAGTGTCTTGGCGAATTGAGGAATGGGCCAGTCATTGATTGCATTGATTTTTGATACATCAACTTCAATTCCAGCACCATGGATGCCATGCCTGAGATAGGCTACATGCGACTCACAAAAAAGACATTTGGACTACTTCAAGAATAACTTGTTAGCCAGTAAGTGTTTGAAAACTATTCTCACATGATGTATTTGTTCAATCCATGTTTTGCAGTAAATCAATGTCATAAAAAAGATCAGAAGAAATTTAAGCAAATAAGGTAAAAAGATCATTCATCAAGCTTTGGAAGGTGGAAGGGACGCTGATAAGTCCGAAATGAATGACTAGAAATTCAAAGTGTCTATTGTGGGTTCTAAAGGCTGTCTTTTCCACATCAGATGGTGCCTTTCTTGGCAGAAGCCTGATCGTAAATCCACCTTCATAAAGTGTGGCGTTCCATGGAGCTCTTCAGCAACGCAACCACCCCTATAATTGGAAATCTATCCTTAACATTGTGTGCATTAAATTCACGGTAATCAACACAAAAACACCATGAACTGTCTTGCTTCTTTACCTAGAGGACTGGAGAAGAGAGTGGTGACATGTTGGGCTGGATGATTCCCTATTGCAGCATCTGGGCACATTGCTTCTCGATCTCATCCTTTTAAAAGTGTGGGTACCAGTAAGGTCTCACCACTACCAGTAAGGTCACATGCACGGTGAGAGAAGAGAATGGTGACATGTTGGGCTGGATGATTCCCTATTGCAGCATCTAGGCACATTGCTTCTCGATCTCATCCTTTTGTAAGTGTGGGTACCAATAAGGTCTCGCCACTACCAGGAAGGTCACACGCACGGCGGGGGCAATGTAGAAGGTTCCATGAACAAGTATGCAAACTTAGTCAACATTTTATCTAAGTCTACTATCGTCACAGAACTAAAGTCCCACAAAATCGGGCCCAAAGTGCACAGCCATTTGGGCACGAGTTGATCTGCCAACCCGAAAAGAACCAAATCGGAAAATTTGGGTCGGTTTGGTTCGGTTTTAGAAAAAACTAACTCGAGGGATTTGATTTGGATATCGGGTTGGAGAAAGAGAATGGTGACGTGTTGGGCTGGATGATCCCCTATTGCAGCATCTGGGTACATTGCTTCTCGATCTTGTCCTTTTAAAAGTGTGGGTGTAAGGTCTCACCACTTCTGACCTTGCCCCAAGTAGTAGGGAGGATGTAGTGGTCACATGCATGGCAGGGGGGCAATGTAGAAGGTTCCATGAACAAGTATGCAAACTCAACCAACATTTTTTCTAAGTCTACTGTCATCAAAGAACTTAAGTCCCACAAAATCAGGCCCAAAGTGCACACCCATTTGGCATGAGTTTACCTGCCAACCAAAAAAGAACCAAACTGGAAAATTTGGGTCGGTTCGGGTCATCGGTTTGGTTCGGTTTTAGAAAAAAACTAACCCGAGGGATTTGGTTCGGATATCAGGTTAGAGAAATTCAAACCAGAGCAACATGAGGGATTTTGTGCTGACATCACTTTCTTATCCCTCCTTACTTAACTTTTCTATCATCTAGGACTAAGGGAGTAAGGGCAATGTGTGACCAGTGGCTACCATTCTCACTGTTCACTGCACCTTCGTCTCTGTTGTACTCGCAACCAGAGAAGAGCAGAACTGCTGTGTCGTTTGCTGTCGACCCAGATTTTGCCACCATCACCACCTTTTACTCACCCTCTTCTGTTGTGTGTGTGTTTATCCTTCTTCTGTTGTGTCTTTTTCACTCCCTCTGGCTCTGGATTTGTGGGTTCTGCAGGATAACAATGTCTTTAGTAAAGGTAATCAAACAGTCATGAGAACGAGTTAAAACGACTAATAGAGAGTAAATTAAAGGGACACCCAAGGATTTACATGCTAAGTTAATGCTAATTTTACCCATAATATAGATTTTTGGATTAAGCATTAGACTCTGAGCTATGATCAATGTTCCATGCTATGTTAATGCAAATTTTACCCATAATATAGATGGGGATTTTTAGCCCTGTTTTGCATTGAAATACATCCTAACAGCTTTAATTTATTTTTATGTATCTGTTATGCTTTGTCAGAAATTTGGAGTGATCTTTCATCTAAAGAAACTTTCATTTAATGACAGGATATGTACATTCGTGTTAAGCGTAGTAAGACAACATACTTCATCCGGTGCAAGCCATCTGATAAAATTCTTGACATAAAGCAGAAGTTGCAAGAACTCGTTGAGCAACCAGCTAATAATCAACGGTTAATTCTACCTGATACAGGGGAAGTATTAGAGGACTCTAATACTCTGGCCGATCAAAAGGTACACTATTGCATAATGTTTTATGTGATGTACTATGTATCTTTTTAAAATGTTAGCATTTAGGAAATATCTAACTCTTGGGTCTTTTTACATCTATTTCTAATTTCTAACTAGCCAAAAAAATAAATAAATAAATAAAAATCTGCTTTCTTCTCATCTGACTTCTATGCTCTAGATGTTGACAATTTCCCATATATTTTTTTTTTTACTATTCAGGTTGAAAATGATGCTGTTGTTGCATTGACCTTGAGGAAAGGTAAAGTGTATATCATTATCCTTTTCTTTGCTTCCCATTGGTTCTGTTCTTCCTTCCCGGATTGTGTGCAGATTGCCTATTCCCTATATTCTTTGAAGGATCCTGCAATTTTGATAATAGAGATAGACTATTCAGGTGATCCTGGATTTTTGTTGGATTAATTTTTGAATAATTTCATTCCCGTTAGGGAATTGCAATCATTAGGGACTGTTTTAGAAAGACATCATACTGAAATAGGCCTCAAACTTTTTGGCCCAGTTTCAGGTAATCTTGGGGTGCCTTAGAAATTTTTTAATATATTTTAGGGATTAAAAGAAACTTAGTAACTTAATCATTATTTCCGTACTTATTTGTAAATTGTAATGCAGATAATTATTTGACCTGGTTTATCATGTAACCTAGAAGTCCCTACCCCCGTCCACTAAAAAAAGTGCTTCCTTGTTCATTTTCTTATCATGTGAGCATCTTTTTGTACAACATATCTTTATGAAGGTCTTCTTGATGGCTGTTTTATTGATCTTTTTAGCTTTTCATATGAGTTCAAGTAACTAATTCCCCCCAACCCCTTCCCCCAAAAAACAACAAAAAAGTGGGACAGATTTACGAATATTTCGTTGTATCTTCGAAATGATATTTACAAGCATGCAATCTGGCATTTACTTCTTGTTGTCTATATCCTCTTCGCCCACGCTCTCTAATCATTGCAGATTTTTCCTGGACTTAAAATTTTGACGACCTCATCTGTTCTGGATGATCATTTTGGATGTGCCTGCACCATTAGTCTATTGCCTTTATAGACTATTCAGGTGATCCTGGATTTTTGTTGGATTAATTTTTGAATAATTTCATTCCCGTTAGGGAATTGCAATCATTAGGGACTGTTTTAGAAAGACATCATACTGAAATAGGCCTCAAACTTTTTGGCCCAGTTTCAGGTAATCTTGGGGTGCCTTAGAAATTTTTTAATATATTTTAGGGATTAAAAGAAACTTAGTAACTTAATCATTATTTCCGTACTTATTTGTAAATTGTAATGCAGATAATTATTTGACCTGGTTTATCATGTAACCTAGAAGTCCCTACCCCCGTCCACTAAAAAAAGTGCTTCCTTGTTCATTTTCTTATCATGTGAGCATCTTTTTGTACAACATATCTTTATGAAGGTCTTCTTGATGGCTGTTTTATTGATCTTTTTAGCTTTTCATATGAGTTCAAGTAACTAATTCCCCCCAACCCCTTCCCCCAAAAAACAACAAAAAAGTGGGACAGATTTACGAATATTTCGTTGTATCTTCGAAATGATATTTACAAGCATGCAATCTGGCATTTACTTCTTGTTGTCTATATCCTCTTCGCCCACGCTCTCTAATCATTGCAGATTTTTCCTGGACTTAAAATTTTGACGACCTCATCTGTTCTGGATGATCATTTTGGATGTGCCTGCACCATTAGTCTATTGCCTTTGTTTTTCAGAAACAAAACATAATGAAAAATATATATGTTCTCCTGTTGTTTCCAGATGATAATGAGTTTGAGGAGGTCAACATTGTTCGGCCAAATGATTTCTATCAGGCACGGGATGCAGATGGTGCCAATTGGTAATGCCATATTCCAGCGAAGGCTTGGTCGCAACTGGTACCTTGTTCATTGAATCACTAATATATATATATATATTCCTGTAGCTGTTTTTTAAATGGTACGGGAATCATTTTCAAATGATTGATCAATTGTAGGGTTAATGATGCACTTGTTTGTATTACAAAACTATTGCCCTAAGCGGATATGGCACACTGATTGCGACGATTTTATATGGTGAATCAGATTTGTGATTAAGGTCTAGATTGGCCTTATACCGGTGGATGCAATAGGATTAATAATAGGCTTAGGTCATGTAGAAGACTTGAACTATTTACGTAGTATCGGGGCAATTAAAATTTAAAATATCTTGTCAGCTAAAAATTCAATACATGGTTAGTTGATTGAGCTTTCGACTTTATTATTTGCTTGTATATCTTATTGCTCTTCATCTAAAAATATAATTCGGTAGGAAATTGTGATTGTGTGATTGTGGTCCATCAAGTTCTAATTGCGTAAATTGGGTCCTCTAGGTGTTGCGATTGTGCAATTTTGGCCTCTATGTACAATTGTGTTTTTAATTTTTAAGCCAACTCGGATTATAAATTGGCAACATGACATGCTACTCATGATATGTCACTCAAACTAAGTTATGTTCACATCTACACATGACAAATCAACATTTTCAGTTAGAAATTGAACAACAATTGGGTAGAGGCCAAAATCACATAATCATGATATCTTGAGGGTTTAATTCGTGCAATTGAAACCCGGGGGATAAAAAATGAATGATTGTAATACCTGAGAGACTAAAAGTACAATTAAGCCAAAAACAAAATACACGCACACACAACACAGAACCTTCATAAAAGTAGTAGTATGCCCCTAATCATCCAATAAAGTCAAACCAAGCTATTGAGGAACATCTAAAATGCGCTAACCATGAGTATAATCTGTCCTAACTTAGTCAAAACTATAATTTTTCTTCTGTGTGTGTGTGTGTATATATATATATATTGTATTTCTTCCTATCTCCTCTCCTATCCCAAAGTTGGGAGGGCTTCGTGCATTTAAAAATAGAAGAATTTTGTTCTCTCACCTCGACTAATTTAGGGCTCATTTGTTTTAGTTTTTTTTAAAAATGATTTTAAAATAAAATAATAATTTAGAGATTATTTTTAGTGATTTTTATGTAAAACAAAAGTTGGTTTGTATTTCTTTGCAATAAAAATTACTTTTTTAATCTTCTCTTTTATCTATCATGCATATTAAAATTAGATAGTTTCTGGAAAAAAAACTTCTCAGTTTAACTAGAATTTTTTTTAGATTTTGATTATTTTAAAAAGCTTAAACAAGCACTAGCCAAATTTGTGAAAACAATTTTTATTTAAAAATGATTTTTTTAATCAAATAACCTTGTAACAAATGGGCTCTTAGCCCATTAGCAAATAATGGGAGAGATTGAGTTGAGAATGAGCTTATGTTGAACTAAAGTTGTATGGACCAATGACATGCTAAATATTTATCTGTTACTTTCTGGAAAAAAAAATGAAATAAGAAGAACCAGAATTATTTTGCATAAAGCGGCTGAGAAATCTTTAAATTCATTCTTGTCAAACTTGTACTTTCACAGAAAACCCTTTGGAATCAAATCAAACAATAAGATTATCACATAACTCGTTGAATTCATATTCGACTGATTTCTCATTATTTGTTGACGGATTTTTAACCAAAAACCACTGTAAACAACAGGCACATGACGTAGACTATTGACGTAGATTGTTTGCCAAGATTTATAAGACTTCATAATTCGTAGGATGTTTACATAACGTAATTTTTATTAGACTTCATATTTTAAAATGATTAATTTCTCTCGATGGTGGAAAATGACTTGAACAATCCAATGATAATGTTGTCCAGTGGTATTGTTCCAAGACCAACCATTGATGGTGTTCTTGGTCGTTGGACAACGCTGCCACTAGATGGTTGAAGTCTTTTGGTTAATCCGGGAGAAATTTCTGGTTTCAGTATATTAACTATTAAATGTAGTAAAATTTAGTTCCAAATGTCAGTCTTGCAAAACTTGGTGAATATACTATGCAAATATGGTCTGTACCATGTGCTTAAACAAATAATTTTTTTTTAAATATTTAGTTGTACAAGCACAAGACATAAAGATAAATTTGGTAAGTTATAGTGAACTATTTTTTATAAGAAATAATTTTTATAGCGGTTCCTTACCAAGAGCAGCTGCGATATGTTACCCAGTTGCATAAAAAAGAAACCAAGAAAGTTTTACCATTTTGTGATTTATTTTGGAATTGATGAAAATTATGATTCTATACATTTGATTTGGAGGAAAGGATTTGAGCAAGATATTGTTTGTTGTTTCAAAAGTTTCAATTTTTTGAATTCTAGAGAAATTGACTATGGTGATATCATTATAAGATTTGAATTTTGAATTTAATAATAATTCATAATATTATTATAATTCAAATTTGAGGTGTATGGTTATGGCCTTAATATTTTGGTGTTGTTCATTTATTAATTTATTTTAAATTTTAAATACGGCCTATGTGTCGTGACTTTCTCTTTATTTTATTTTATTTTATTTTAAATATCATAATTGATCAAGAAAGACAAAGAGTCGACAACACCATATGATGATGCAGTGAGAGAAACTAGCTTTTGTGCAAAAAAATTGTAATAATTAACTATTTAATTTCTTTGCGTTTAGGAGGCCATAATCAGACACACAGTTTTAGGTTTTCTGTGACTCTCAATAGATATTAATGATCATACATGCCAAATTTTAGAAAAATTGGACATTCGTAGCTTTGTAATCATATGGTCAAATATTGTACTTGTATTTTAAAAAGTATATTATACGCTGAATTGGAGTTATTTGATGAAGTATCAAATATTTTTAAAATTTTATGAAGTTCATCTACTCAATAAGAACTTGTAATTTGACGGTCCGATTGATGAAATTCAATGTATATAAAGAGTTATTAAGTGGAGTAACTCGATCCCCCTCTCTCTGTGTATATATAAATATATATAACTCGGAACCCAAGTACATTCTCATTCTCTGGACTCTCTTATATTATACACAATGACTTAAGCGTCAGAGTCCTTGCAGGTGGCTCCCACCTTGTCTCCAAAGATTCCAACGTCACTGCAGCCAATCACTGTGATTCAAACACATCTAGCGATTCATCTCATTCAGCCATTCGAACTCCACTGCCAGATTATCACATGTGAGCTCACCTCTGAAGAGTATCTTATTAACATTGTAAATTAAATAATAAGTAAAACCTAATAATAACTGGGGTATTCACGTATTTATAGAATTTTGACATAACTGATATTATGTGTCTGTGAATTCACCTTTTCATTTATTAAGATGAAATGATACTAAATGATGATGCGAAATAATTTTTTTTTGACAAAAGAAAAATATAATTATATAGTTATATAATAAAGAGTTAAAAATTCAGTAAAAAAAACAGAGTTAAAAATGAATACATTACTATTGTAGAGTGTTATAGGAAAATAACTTGGTTCTGATAAATAACATAATTTTACAATATTATTCTTAATTTTAATATTTGTTGATAAATACGTAAATAATTAACAATAATTACATAAAAAAAATTGAGATGGAAGTGGAGAGGCTTTATATTATAGCACGGATAGGTAATATAGAAATCCTTAATTTAGGACTTGTTATTTGATATCCGTGCTTAATTAATTATTATATTTAAGGAACATATTGAGAATTAGTTATTAATTGTATTATTTGGCTAATAGAATTTTTTCTAATGTAACAAAAAAAAGGCAGTGTTATATCGGACGAACACATGGCACACGAAATTACATTAAACGAAAATCATTCAATTAAAAAACAAGACAAGAGAGAGAAAAAGGAATCTCCGGGAGTAAAAAAATTAATCAGGCGGTGGTAAACATTTCGTGCGATTTCGTATCATGATTTTTCATACTAACAAGCATTTCCAAAAAGAAAAAAAAAGGCTAATAGAATCTTTCACTAAGGAGAGTTTTTTCATCAAAAAATAGGATTTAGTTTTGATATCTTTTCTAGTATTTTTATTCTCTTATCTATTCTTTTATTTATTTTTTGACGAAATTCTCTTATCTATTCTCGTTACTTATATTTGATGGTGAAATTGATTATATATATATATTGTAAAAAATAAGCATCAAGCTTGAGTTTCCCTCTTAAAAATTTGAATCAAGATAAGATAAGCATCAAATTTGAGTTTTTCTCTTAAATGATAAGAATTTTTTTTATGATCAGATGAAATCTTATTAGAGTGTTCCACTTCAACGAAAACTCTTCAAAGTTTTTGCCCTATAAAAATAGTGTATGCCAAACAAATTGAACCCAACTTGTAAACCCTAAGCCAATTTCTCTTTTTCTTCCCTCATCTATGGAGTCCTACTTCAACCTATATCTGAGTCCTAGTCCTGATCATGAATCAATCCCACCTATACCACAAGATTGTCCTTCTTTGACCGATTGCTTCTGCATTAATTTTATTTACACCCACATAACTTTACCCTCCATAACCAATGCCACAAACCCTATCTCTCACATCACAATTGATGAAAGCTTCTTGATTCCTTGTGATATCTTATGTAATTGTGATGAATTCACAGTTTTGAATAGGGATCATAACACGATGTTCTTGTTCGACACCTTCTTTTCCGTGCCTATTTACGTATTAGAGGCTGTTTTACCTAGCATCGGAGAATGTGCTAGACAAATGATCGCACACAATGGTGAAGGGTCAGTACGTAACAACATATTGGAGATTGTTGTGGTGCTTGATGTCACCACATGGAATAATGTAGAACATGATAGTGACAATGATAATGGTCAGAATCAGAACCAACATGTGTCTGTGGCATCGCAAATTGTGGATTCGTTAAAGAAATTAGAAATTGATGATCCTCCTCCTTCTTATTCTATAGAACAATGTCCAATTTGTTTGGAGGAGTTCTGCAATGGATCAAAGTCAGAACTCATTCAAACAAAATGCTTGCATGTTTTCCATAAAGAGTGTATTGCCCAGTGGCTCCAGCGATGCATTGACTGCCAATCAGCTTATGCTTGTCCATTGTGCCGATGTCGAATATGAATGTAACAATTGCTTACTTTTAATGATAGATGTTACAATTTACGTTCAGATTGGATGTTACAATTTATGTTTTAATTTGAGTGTATTTTCATATTATTTAAAATTGTTGAACTATGTTACTTTTTCCTACTGAACTAATCACCTATATATCTATATAAGGATTACAATGATAACAAAATTTCTTGATCTGGAACCAAAGTCATATGATTATTAAGGGAATGTTGAACAAGTGAGCTAATTCCTATTCTATGCATGTCATGTGTATAGGAGCGTTGATTAACCTAGTTTGTTATATTTCAAATTTGTATTTGAATTTTATTTTAGTTATCTTATCTTCAAATAATCTTAGCAAGAGTGAAATGTTGGCTTATTGTGCACAAATCAAATAATCTTAGCAATGGGGAGCATATTGGTTTGGGTGCTATCGCGTATTGTAGCAGATGATTATAAAGTGGAGGAGCAAGTAGTGGCCATTGGTTCTTGATTTTGTATTGATGTATCACTAGTTTAATGCCACTGTCATGTGAATTTCTATTGGGCATTAGCATAAGAACATGCATTTTTGGGTCCTATGTATATTGGGAAATTACTATTTATTACGAAACTTGATTATACGAAACCGACGAATTAGCACAAAGTATGCTTGTTTCCCGTCAACAACTACTTTATTTTAAAAAAAATAAAATAACAAAAACGCTAACTGACTATTGCCACGTTTCTATTCTTATGTTTCTTATCAAATTTCATCGTACAAAATAGCATTGCTCGGGGATTTGGCTTTTCTTGAGCCCTTGTTCATCTTTATCAATAAAATACCCTTTTGCTTTTGCGAAAAAAAAAAATCTTATCTTCAAATATCTTGTTACTTATATTTCAAATTTGTATTTTAAATCTGTGATCTCTTTTGAGGTGATGGCTAAGGGCCAAATTGTTATGCATTAAAAAAAAGTGATTCTGATATAAAATAACTTAGTGATTATTTTTTAGAGATTTTTAAGAAAAACAAAAGTTAATTTGTGTTTGTCTACGTTCATAAAAAATACCTTGTTTTTAAAAGTGATTTTTAACTTTTGTTTGGATATAACCCTTTAGAAATGCTTTTTTCTAAAAAAATATCATAAAAGACATAAAAAAATTATTTTTAAGAAAACATATTTGTTTAAAAAAGTTAATTTATATATATATATATATTTGAATATTTTGATAATTCAAAATGGTTCAAAATGGGATGAAACCGTAATTCAAAATGGGATGAAACTATAATTCAAAATGGTTCAAAAAAAAAAGATTTTTATGAGATTCTATTGGAAATAGCTTCTCACTTTAATCAGTTTTTAGATTATTTTTGGATTCTCATTTTTTTAAAAAACTATAAGAAACATATGCAAAACTCTTAAAAGTAATTATTTTTGAAAAAAAAAGTTATTTTTTCATAAAAAAAACTATAACAAACGGGCTCTAAGTTGGGGAAGTAAAACATGTGGTCTATGATTGATCATTAAGTTCTTACCATTGGATTCATTTATAGAGAAGTGAGAGACAAAATGAATCAAATGGTTAAAACTTAATGATCTATCGTGGACCACATGCACGGCCGGCCCAAGGCCCAAACAAGTGAAGTAAGGGTTTTAAGCTTCAAAATTTTTAACAAAAAAATGTCTCAAAAATTTTATTTTCACTTAATATAAACGACTAAATTCCTCTAGTTTATAACAAATTTGTCTATCTTAGATGGTATAACATAATATATTTTACATTGTGGTTATGGGTTCAAACCCCACTGTGCCTGATTTTGTTGCAATTTTTTTAATGAAGACTCTATTTAGAATTTTTTTAAGTCTCTATTTAGAATTTGTTTTAGGCCTCAATGGGTGTCGAACCGGCCCTGACCACATGTTTTGCTTCCCCACCCTAGCTATCACCCTCTCTTGAATGTATATTTTGTAAATCATTCATTGATAAATATTGGTAAATATAAGGCCTAATTATACCTTTGTTCTAGCTTGCTTAATGTGATTGGAAGCGTAAATGAGTACTTAAACGTAAGTTCGGCTAGCGAAAAGAATATATATCTCTGACTTGTATTTAAACGAACTAAATTTGAAGTTTGGGCTTTTTTTTTTTCACTAAATCAATCTCATATCATTTCACTTAAAATAAAATCCGAAATACGATTTGGTAGAGTAAAAACCATGAGGACTATTTTGTAGCATTATAAAAAAAAGGTGCTATTTATCCCGAAGAAAATGCATTGCGAATCACACGAATTTACATTTACCAGTTTTTTTAAATGGAAATGGTTTGGTCGCTTTTTTCGGAAATCAAGGAAGTCTTTGCCAATAATATAAGGAGTAAATACCCAAATTGGTCCCAAAAAATTACGGAAGAGACCAATTTAGTCCCTGAGAAATGAAAAGTACCAATTTGGTCCTTAAAAACTTCAAATACGGGTCAAATTAGTCATTTTTAGGTATATTTTTGACTCATTTGAGATTTTTAAGGATCAAATTAGTATTTTTTATTTTTTATGGACTAAAGTAGTCTCCGTGATTTTTGCTGGGGACTAATTTAGGTATTTACTCATAATATAATTTTGTAATGATTTCGCAAAGTAACTGTTTGCGACATAAAACATTTTTCTAAAAGAAGCATGAGGACTATAGGCCATGATGTGGCCACCCTTGCAATTGTATGGGCAGCCACATTCACTTGTCTCCTTAATTAATAAACCTCAAAATTTGGTTCGGGAGCTAAAATGACTCTACACATAAATAATTGTTTGAAATTCAGATAGATCTTTCCTTGGGGACTGCACACTAACAACCACAATTTGGGCATCTACTTCAAAAATAACACAGTGCAGCTCCAATCCATTTGCCCAAAGAAGAGCTTGCAAAAGGCCCAACGCCTCACTTTCTTAAACCTCTGCCTGAGGTGTGTTCCAACTAGTCTTAGTAAGAAGGAAATCGCCAACTTCTCCCTTGATACACATCCCTACCACAGTAACATTCAGATGGGGAGCAAAAAATTGCATCAACATTTATCTTAAAATGTGTTTGGACGAGGAAATTCAAAATTCAACGGAATTTAAATTTTAAGAAATCAAATTGTTTCAATTGAATTTTCTTCGTTTTTAAAATATATAGTTTGGATAGAATAATTATATTTCTTCATTCTTAAAATTCTTTGTTTGGGTAGAGTAATTAAATAAAGACAATGTGCAAATATAAAAAAAAATTCATATTTTTTATCCGACCGGCAGACCTGTCAGACTCATTGAAGGACATTTTGGAGAATGCAAATACTTTTTTTGATTATACCAAGAAAATTAAATGAGATTAACTACTATTCTTAGTAAGTGTAAATTTTTTTATTGCTTATATTCAAAACTAGAAAGAGTACACACTCATTAGCCTTAAAATAAAATATAAAAACAATGTAGGATAGCAACATAAGCATATAGAGAAAGCAAGATTAAAATTTAAAACCCCACACACACAGGCTCTCTGACTGGATTAAACAAAAGGAGAAGCCATATGTGAGTGTTGGTGGATAACAGAGCACTAGAAATCAGTTATGTGAGACTGACATGATTCAAAAGAGAGTAGAGAAGGATGGAGTAGCCCAACCACGAGCTGCAAATTTTCAGCGTTAGATGTCTGAGGTTTTCATCACTGCTAAGAAATAATGGGTAGCATGCTAACAGAAAAAAAAATAAAGGAAGTGTAAATTACATTAACACTCACTTTTAAAAGAAATAGTGGGGTTTTTAGTACAAATCAAAAAGGTGTAGGATGTTAACTTACTCTTTCTAAAAAATAAGTGGGTGTAAATTAACACACACATATATGCAAAACAAACACTAACAAAATTTCATTAACAACAGCTTGAATAATAAGATTAAAGTAAACAATCCTAAAAAATTTGAAAGTAACACTTGTGAATACTCATAATCACACAAAACGACTCAGCTACTGAAACCAATCCATAATAATTCGCAACAATAATCCTAAAAAGCAACACCAAATCATAAAAATATTTCAAATCAGTGTCTTTTGAAATCTCTCCACAACAAAAGAAACTATTCCTTATCGATCTTTATCTCCTTTAGCATGACTTTGCTAGATACAGAATCATCCCAAAATGACATAACCTTTTTAGTAATAGGCTCTCTTGCGAGTTATTGCATAAGTCAACAATATTCACAATTTTGTCATCATTCACACGGTCAACAATTTATTTAGAGAACTTCTTCATGAGGCCTTGACGACAAAAATCAAAACCTTGGTTATGGTTAGGTGTATTATAAGGACTCAAATATAACTAAAATATTATGACTAACAAAATAACTAAGCAACACCACCAGCGACTTCTGCATCCGAACCATCTTTTTTTGGTTTGAACATCTAAACGTGGTTAGCATCCTACATCAATATTGATAAATTGTTGTTTGACGCCAAACCTCTAAAATATATAATTTTCTAAGGATTTTTTCAAAAGATGAGTATTAATAAAACACCTTAATCTTTCCACTGTCTAAGTATCAAGATAAGTGTGTTGACCTTGTTACTAAGCATGTCTGCAATATAGACTATTTTATCTTTAGGTACTCATATTTTTTTAGGTCATTTCTTGTTAGTTCTTGAAGGATACTTGTCTTTCTTAATCTTAAAAGCAGTACATGTACTTTTCAAATGACCAATTTTATAGCAGTAAGTACAATGCAAGCATTCACTGTGATCATTGGGTTTATCAGATGCTGAATTTTTATTTTATAAAGAAGGTTCATCTGATATGTAACAAGACCTTGAGTTGTCGTTTTACTGGCACCCCAAATCATTGAAGCATTTTTGCTTCGAGTTACACTCTCTGTAAGAAACTTTTGAAAGACATATTCATAATCATTTGATTTACACTTAGGATTGCCTTTAGCTTCAGAGCTTTCAGTTTGAGAGCTCTCAGCTTCTGGTTGCTGACATGCCACCAGACACTGACTATCCACCAGACGCTGATTTTCAATTTTCAGCTTCTGGTTCTCTTCATAAATAGCTTTGAGTTTTCAGTATTCAAAACTTGAAATTCTTGTGATAATTTTGAAAATTTCTTTTCAAAGCTTTATACTCAAAGGAGAGAGTGGCATAATCCTTAAGCAGATCATCAAAGGCCATTTGAAGCTCAGAGTAAGAATCTCATATTATTACCTCTTCAACTTCTTCTTCAGAGTCTGAGTCAGTGTTTACCATGAGGGCAACGTTGGCTTCTTCTTCATTATTATCCTCAGAGGATGATAGGTCCAGGTCTTCTCATGTAGCCATGAGACTCTTCTTCTTTCCTTTGAAAGAACTCTTTGTAGATTTTTCTTTAAGATTAAGACATTCTGACTTAAAGTGTCCTGGCTTTTTGCATTCATAGCAAATGACTTGACTCTTGTCTTTGCTTTCCTTTTTATCCTTGACATCTTTCTTCTGGAATTTTCTTTTGAAGTTTCTTTTCTTCCACATTCTTTGGATCTTCCTAGATATGAACGCGAGCTCATCATCTGTTCCATCATCATCTCCTTCTGAAGTTTCATCTTTTGATTCTTCTTCAGCCTGAAGGGCTTTAGAAAAACTAGCTTTGTGCTTGTTGACTTTCAAAGCGATAAACTTGATTTTCTTCACAGGTTCTTCCTCATTCAGCTCAAGTTCATGAGCTTTCAGAGAACTCAAAAGATCTTCAAGCCGTAAGACATTTAAATCTTTTGCTTCTTGTATAGCAGTGACTTTGGGTCTCCACTGCTTGGTCAAACTTCTTAAGATCTTTTTCACATGGTCAGGAGTAGTGTAGCTTTTTCCAATGGCTTGTAACCCATGAACAAGTGTTTGGAATCTTCCAAACATAGATTCAATGTTTTCACCATCTTCCATTTTAAACAACTCATATTGTCGAACCAACATGTTGGCTTTAGTTTTTCTTACTTGGGCAGAGCCCTCATAAGACAAAACAAGATAATCCCAAATTTCTTTGGCAGTATCAAATTTGTGACATTTATCATACTCTTTTTCTGACATAGCACATATAATAATGAATCTAGCTTTTTGATTGAGCTGATATCTTTTTTTCTGCTCATCATTCTAATTTTCTCTAGTTATGGCAACTCCAGCAGCATTAGTGGGAATAAGGTATCCACTTTCAAATATATCCCACAACTCAAGTTGTTATGTCTCAAAGAAAGATTTTATCTTATCTTTCCAGTAATCAAAATTTTCTCCAGTAAATAGAGGAAGATGGTTCAGGTGACCACCTTCTGCAGACATGTTCACAAGTATATGATCTTTTCTCTTAACACTGTTAAGTGCTCAACCAAGAGGCTGAGCTCTGGTACCAACTGAATGTGAACACAAGAAGGAGGGTTGAATTGTATCGAAAGCTTTTCTTTGAATTTTAAGATAAAAAAACTTTTCTTTGAAAACTGTTTGTTATCGGAAGTTGGAGTATGACCAGACCCTGGAAATAAGTTTATGAAAAATTGTTTTTCTTTGCAAGATAAAAGTAAATGTAAAGCAGTAAAGCAAGAGACACGGAGATTTATATTAGTTCACCACCAAACTGGTAGCTACGTCTAGTCCCTTCGTTCCTGAAGGATTTTCACTATAATCAACTGATTACAAATTTTCTTAAGAGTATTCTACTGTCACAAACTTGACAATACTCTTAACTTCTCAAAACGACTCAGTACGTTTGAGTCTTTGAGGAGCTAAGCCTGTAACTAGGCAATACAACTTTCACAAAGTATTTTCTTTTGAATACAATCAAATAACTCTCACAGAGAGAATGAAAAAAAATTAAGCTCAAAACAATAACTTTCTAAAAGAAAGAATATAAGACGCTGAAATTCTGTTCTTGGTTTCCAAAAACTTGGCACGAAACTTGATTGCTTACTTGAGTAATAGCTCTTTCAGAATGTAGTTTCTAGCAACTTCTTCAATGAATATCTTGAGGTATTTATAGGAGTCTTGAGGATAATACCGTTGCAGATATTTTCAGCTCCAAATCATTGGGTGAGGTAATTTAAAATTACGTTCTTTTCTTCCTTTCCAGAGAATATCAGAATAGTACATATTTTTGTTATTGTACTATCTGTTTTTCACACAATTGTCTTGTACGAATTTGTCTTATTCTAAAGGTGTCACCTTTGATTTCTCGTACATAAAATTGAGCGCACAAAATCAAATTCGAATTCTGTTCAAGGAAAGCTGAGGTAAAAGAGCATAAACGTGACCATCATGTGCTTCATTTAAAAGACCAGATGCTCGCTTAGAAATCAAATGGACGCTCACAGCAATTGAGTAACCACGTGTCATAGGAATACACTACTGGACGCTCGCTATGAACAAGACGCTGGAGTGAACCGGATGCAGACACACATGGAATGTATTTAACTTCTTGTAAAATACTTTTTCTTGCTTGAGTGTGTTATAAACATAAATGGTTTCAATTCCTGCACACTTCAAGACTTATTAGAAGTTAAATTGTTCACTTGCAAATACTTTGTTATCATCAAAATTAATGAGGGTTTAAACTTCTCAATCATTTAGGTTCCAACATTTGAATCCTCGTGAAGACATTATTGTTCTTCCTCTCAATCAAGTTAAGAAAATTATTCATGAAGATCAAACTTAACACCCTCAAGAACTAGAGCATCGAAAGCCATAAAAGAAAGGATTGACTGTAAAGAGACATTCTATTTGGTATTATTAAAAGACTCTTTTCGGGCAATCACAACGCTCGTTGCTCATTATAACACTGGTCAGCAACGATATAGGCTAGTTTTGTGAACCGAGAAATTTCTAACAAAAATTTAGAGATGAAGGATCTTGGGGATGTCTTTTTTTTGTATTAGGAATCCAAAATTCTGAGAGATCGGTATTCTGGGATTATCACAAAAGAGCTATATCGATAAAGTTTAGATAAATTCGACATGAAAGATAGTAAACCAGGGGATACCTCAATTATTAAGAGAGACAGTTTTAGTCTCAATTTTTGCACAAAATATAATCAGGAAATTCAGGAAGTTCCCTATGCTCTAGTTGTAGGAAGTCAGATACATAATCTTATCTATACGCATCAGGAAACGACGTATATGGTAGGAATATTTGGCAGATACTTAAGCAATTTTAGTTTGAATTATTATAGAAAGCAACCATGAGGATTATTAAAGAGAATAAAAATGTATATGCTCAGAAATCAGAGATCTGAAAGATTAGAGATCATCAAGAACTCTGACTCTGATATTCAGGATGTCAATATTATGGACATCAAATTATGGGATATGACTGAAATATCTATGTCATTAGGTTGTATATAGTAAATGGTATTAAAATACCATTTAAGTTATAGTGTGACATATAAGCCAATCGTATCATACTTTTTGCAACAATAAAGAATTTTTTCAACCTCTGTTGATATAAATGTCTTCGTTGTTGAAATCAAGAATCCAAGATAAAAGGATTTGTATAAAGCACATAAGGACAAATTTCATGCTAGCTAAGCCACTAAATAAGAGCTCAACTCCTAAGGCTTTTCACAAGCATGTTGCCTTAGTTTAATGGGAGTCTCTGTTTGGGTTTTATGTTGATATACAAACTTTATGTTGTTTTGGTTTTTTCTGCAAAAATAAAGTTATGTTTATGAGTTCATTATAAACAAATTTGTATCTTGTGTGTAAATTTTATTTACACATTAAAGGATTTTTGTTTGCAAAATTGAATTTTGTAAAATTGATTTCACTAAAGATTTAAGTAGGACCAGTTGGAATTAGACATGATTGAGATCACATTGCATGTAATTTCTATGCTGATCATCCATATTGATTTATGTTATTAAGTGTGTTGATTTGGTGATCATCGGGGTTTAGTCACAATTTACAGAAGTGACAAAAGATGCGGTGATTTCATTGTTGATACATGAGGTGGACCAAATTGTAAGGAGGAAGTCTAAAGATAAATAGCATTCAGATATGCGCACAAAGGAACTCTGATATAATTATTACGATTTGCAGCCCAAGTGGGAGATTGTTGGAATTTTATATTCCAATAATTAATGTGGGTTGATATCCTTAATAGTCATATTAGCTACTTATCATAAAGGAGCTATATTTTGTGTGATTAAATAAAGTTAAATAAAGTAAGCTTATTAGACTCCTAATTTAATTGATACGGGTCTTATATGGGTAGATGTTAGTGTGGCCCGATAAGGGGATAATGGTACATTGTTAGGTTTAACACACTATAAAGAAGGTTATAGTCCCAATGCACCGAATCTCTGTCATTTATTCTCTTCTCCCAATCTGAAAAGAACTTAAAGTCTCACGAGAGAGTTCAAGAAGATACGGTTGAGGAAAAGCCATAAAGCCACTGCTAATATGCTCGTTATTTGTTGCTAGTTGCTCGTAGTTTGTTCGTGATCATTCCTTTAGTATTCCACTTTAGGTGATTGGTTGCTATGAATCTAGGTATCCCTCTAACCCTTGATAATCTAACATGTTGTAGATCCTAAAGGTAGAGAACGCGTTGTTCTTGTTGAGCATGCTTGTAAGCCATTATAGGTTCCACCTAAAGTATTTCTTTTATGAGATTTGAGCATATTTGTTCTTGTTGTTATTAATAAAGAATTAATTCCAACAGATGGAGATAAGCATAAATGGGGAGGCGGGATAGTAGCAATGAGAATAATCTAGAAAAATTGCAATCACTATAGTCTTTTGGGACCAAAGTACAATTTTTTTTTTTTGATAAAAAAAATTTAGGGCGAGGAATGATGTATCAGTCCAAGGCAGGAAATATCTCTGGACTCTATGAACATTTATAAAAAAATTTAGATTTACCTCACTCCAATAAAACTAGTGGGTGTTCAAATTTTTGACTTGTCACATACAATACATTGTCATGGTTTACAAGATCAACCATTGGGATTACAAAAATACGATTTCTAATAATATTGTTTACCTGTACTATCGATAATTGATCTACACCGTTCGTTTATGCTATATAATATCTAATATTTTATTAGTGATGTTACACTTGTCACAAATGATATGAATCAATTTAAATTTAATTTGAACAAGAAGTTACATCGTATTCATAATAGCATTTTTTTTAATAACGGATATTAGTATTTACTAGTATCTCTTTAATTATTAGTATTAATGGGGGAGCAGAAATCGCGTTCGGATCCTCTCCATTTCGCTTGAAAATGGAGATCTCCATTTCGTTAATTACTGGACAGACACGTAGCACTTTCAAACTTCAACGGCTCAGATTAAAAATTATGATATCAATTTAAATTTAAATTAAAAAAAAGGAAAACGCCTTTCGCGGGAGAAAACCAATACGCTCGATCTCTATTCTATCCACTGTGTTGCCCTGTGGTTGTCGTTGCTGTACCGTCCCCATCACTGTGTCACTGCCACCGCTGTGTCACTGCCACCGCTGTGTCACTCGTTGCTGCGTTGTCTTACCAAACGATTCAAGAAGGCGCTGTCTTATTTTTGCTGCCGCAAACGTCATCGTCGTCGTTCATGTTCAAGAAGTGACCATCTTCCCAAACACAAAGTTCCACGGCTTTTCACAGAGATATTATTGTTTATTTCTTTTTCTTTTCAATCTATCTTTTTATACTTTTAGAAGATAAAGAATAATGATCTGATAAAAAAGTTAAAGAATGGATCTATCTTTTTATACTTCTTTAAGATAAAGGATAGTGATCTGGTCCGATAAAAAAGTTGAATAATTTTGAGACGAATTGGTGACCGCAAGTTGATCAAAATTCGAGTAGCAAATTCCAATATTGTTGAAAAGAAGATGTGCAAGCCCTACTGGTTGGATGAATCACTCTCTAAACTACCAACACTGCAACTTCCCCCATTTGAATACATCGAAAGAAATCCAGCAAGTAACGTCAAACAGAACAAAATTCTTTCCAATATTAGAGCAGAAGAGAATTCCAACGTTATCTTTAATTTTAAGATAAGAGGCAAACTTAAAGATGACAAAAAGCCTGTTTGAACTCTTTTTTTTTTTCGAGTGGGCCTGCTTGAACTCTTAACAAAACTCTATTTCAGCCATTACATTCTTCAACCGAATAGGGAGACAAAAAACAAAGACAACAGAAAAACAACTAAATGTGAATTAATGTTTATTTAACGACAAATTAAACGGTACCATGGTTAAGACGTTAGGGGCAAGTCGGAGAAGCATTATGTGCGGCGCTGCGAGGTCGGAGCAGCGATGGGCGACGGTGGGGCGAGGTCGCAGAAGCGATTGAGCGGCGGGGCAAATAAATTGGAAGTGTGGAGAGTGACAGCCACCATAACCATGGGGACCACTGCAAACGCCGTAGCTGGCGGCGTGCCACCGTCCACAAAGAGGTTGATGATGCGAGTTACTTCTGCACCTATTCTAAGGTCAGAGCAGCGATTGGGTGGCAGGACGAGTTCGAAGGAGGACGGAGCTGTGGGCCGAAGTGATGCGATTGAGATGGGAACACGTTTTTCGTTTTTTTAATTTAAATCAAAATTATAATATTGAATCTGAGTCGTTGAAGTGTAGAAGTGCTACGTGTCTGTCCATCAATAAACGAAATGGAGATCTCCATTTCCAAGAGAAATGGACAGGATCCTGACGCGCAGAAATCGAACCCCGTACCTCTTCGTCATAGCATTCTATATTCTATACATATAAAAAAATTAAGAGTGCCCTTATATTGAGTTTGAGGCTATGTTTGGTTATGAAAGAAAATAAGAGGAAAGAAAATAAGAGGAAAGAAAGAAAAAGAAAAAGAATAGAAAATGAGATGTTTTATACTTGTTTGGTATGAGTAGAAAATTGAAGAAAAGAAAACAGTATATTTATAAAATTATATAAATTTCTTTGACATAAAAAAGTTCTTCTTCTAGTCCTTATTATAAGAAACAAAACTCTAATTCATACAGAACAAGAAAATACTTTGAAATTAGTTAATTCTAATTAATACTTCTAAAAGTTCAACTTTTTTTTTCCAAATATACTCTTTTCATAAATTGTGGCTGATAATTAATGAGAGTTAATTCATACAAATTTCACTAACTTAAATAAGGGCATAACTGAAAATTAGCATTTAATGTATGTAAAAATTGATGTTTGTTTTTTATATTTTAGACTAAAAAATTGGACTCATTATCTCTTATAATATGGACCAGACAGAGTAAATAAAATAAAGTGTGTTATTTTGTCCTTTTCTATGACATGATTGCAGTGTTTTTAACTTTCTCCCATTTTCTTCTCAAATTGGAGAGAAACCATTTGTGGGTGGATCCTGTTAGAAACAGAATTTGTTGAAATGAATTTCTCAAAATTGATTAACTATGAAAGATGAGTATATATACAAACTAATTCCAGCTGTGTATAATTGTCACTGACTAACAAACAGAAACTAACTAACTGCCTAGATGCTGACTCAGCATTTAATTACATAACAATTACAATAAAATATTGGGTATGTTAACACCCCCCTCAAGCTGGATCATGTATATCAACCATGTTCAGCTTGGAAAGAAGTGAAGAGAAAGCAGGGAATGCCAATGCTTTGGTATGAATGTCAGCAAGTTGATCTTTGGAGGCAATTGGCATGAGATGGATGGTGCCATTTTGAACTTTGTCACGAATGAGATGGCAATCAATCTCTATGTGCTTCGTACGCTCGTGAAATGTGGGATTTTGAGCTATCTTGATTGCAGACTGATTATCACAATACAAGTAAATAGGCAGTGAAGTTGTGTGATGCAAATCAGTGAGCAAATATATCCACCATTGAATTTCACAAGTAGTATTAGCAAGGGCCCTATACTCGGCTTCGGAAGAAGAGCATGATACGGTTTGTTGCTTCTTTGAATTCCATGAAATAAGAGATGATCCAAGAAAAACAGAGAAGCCTGTGATTGATCTTCGGGTGGTGGGACAGCCAGCCCAATCTGAATCACTATATGCCCACAGCTTTA
Organism: Calophaca sinica; assembly: GCA_037113605.1. Classification (NCBI taxonomy): domain Eukaryota; kingdom Viridiplantae; phylum Streptophyta; class Magnoliopsida; order Fabales; family Fabaceae; genus Calophaca; species Calophaca sinica. The sequence goes on from CM073730.1 coordinate 71,698,394, forward strand.
AATCACTTTCAGCTGAGAAAAACAAGCCCTTCCCTGGACAGCCTTTGATGTACTTTAGAATGTGGAGAGCAGCATCAAAATGGGACTAATGAGGAGTGGCTAGATGCTGACTTAACTTGTGGACAGCAAAACACAAGTCAGGTCTGGTGTTTGTGAGATAGATGAGGCGCCCAATCAGCCTGCGATAGCTTGTAGGATCACTGAGTAATGAAGCAGAATCAGTGTGCAGTGCAGTATTTGGAATCATGGGAACTGAAACTGGTTTACAACCCAGTAAGCCTGCATCATCCAATAGTTCCAAGGCATATTTTCTTTGAGATAATATGATCCCAGCCTTTGACCATGCCACTTTAAGGCCCAAAAATAATTTGAGTGCACCTAAGTCTTTGATCCGAAACTGCTTGTCCAGAAACAACTTGACAGAATCGATTTCAGCAATGTTATTACCAGTCAAAACAATATCGTCTACATAGACTAGTAAAATAGTAATCAGAGATTGCTGAGTTTTGACAAACATAGAGTGATCGGAAGGTGACTGCTTGTAACCCAAAGAGATGAGGGCAGCCGTGAGCTTAGAGTTCCATTGTCTACTCGCTTGCTTTAATCCATAGAGGGACTTTTGCAATTTACACACCAAATCAAATTTAGGAGTATTAAAACCAGGAGGTACCTTCATGTAAACCTCTTCCAACAAGTCTCCATGCAAAAAAGCGTTGTTTACATCTAATTGATGTAAAAACCAATGCTTAGCTGCTGCCAAAGCAAGTACAAGCCGCACAGTAGTTAGTTTAACCACGGGGGAGAAGGTTTCACTATAATCCACACCTTCAAGTTGAATATATCCTTTTGCAACCAGCCGTGCCTTATATCTCTCTATGCTGCCATCAGATTTGCGTTTAACTTTATAAACCTATTTGCAACCTATTGGTTTCTTACCATGAGGCAACTCAGTGAGAATCCAAGTTTTATTATTTTCTAAGGCTGCAATTTCTTGATCCATAGCATCCTTCCAACATACATGTTGGACATCTTGATTATATGTTCTAGGTTCAGGGATAGTGGATAAAGATAAAAGGTAGGCTGCATGAGAAGAGGAGGTATGCAATAGGGAAGTAAAATTAGAGAGAGGGTGAGCTGTACCTGAGTGATGAGTTGCACTACTGATTGAATTAAGCACATTACATTTGTAGTCCTTGAGATAAGAGGGAGCATTTCTAATTCTGTTTGATATTCGGACATGATTAGAAAGAATTGGTGCAGATTCATGAGACACAGAAACAGATGCAGGAATGGATACAGGAACAGATGCAGAAACTGATTTAGATGCAGATTCAGATGCAGAAGAAACTGATTTAGATGCAGAATCAGATGTAGAAACTGTTTTAGATGCAGGCACAGATGCAGGAGAATTAGAACAAGAAATAGACTCTGTATTAGAGGCAGAAACAGAAGCTAATTCTGGTTCAGAGGGAGCATGTAGAGCATTACCTGAGTCAGCTCTAACATGATGAGGTATAGACAAATCAGAAGAATTTATAGCAGCAGGCAGTGGAATGCTGAAAAAAGAATCTGCAGCTATAGGACAAATGAAGTCTTTTTGATAAGGAAAAATTGTCTCATAGAAGACAACATGTCTAGAGATAAAAAGTTCTCTAGAATGTAAATCAAACAAGAAGTAACCCTTGGTACCAGGAGGGTGACCAAGATGAATACATTTCTTGACTCTTGGCTGAAATTTAGTTCTATGTGCCTGCAAAGTAGAAGCATAACAAAGTGCTCCAAAGACTCTTAAAGAGCTAAAATCGGGTTCAGTGTTAAACAAAACAGAATGAGGAGAAAGAGAGTTTAAAATGTTGAGAAGGTAACGTATTATGAATATGTGCAGCATGACTCACAGAAAAGGACCAAAAAGCAAGGGGCAAGTGAGAATGAAACATCAAAGATCTTGCTATGTTAAGAATGTGTTGATGCTTTCGCTCAACTACTCCATTTTGTTGAGGAGTTTCAACGCAAGATTTTTGATGTATAATTCCTTTTGAAGAATAGAATGAAGGCATGTCAAATTCAAGGCCATTGTCACTTCTAACAATTTTAATAACCTTATGAAATTGAGTTTGAACTAAAGCAATGAAATCCACAAGAAGCTGTCTAGTTTCAGCTTTGGTTTTCATTAGTTTAAGCCATGTATATTTGGATTTGTCATCAACAATGGTCAAAAAATATTTATAGCCTTGGATAGAAGGAATAGCATATGGACCCCATATATCAACATGTATTAAATCAAAAATAGAATCAATGATAGTGGTACTATTATTGAAAGATAAATGTTTTTGTTTAGACAAATGACAAGCATCACAAGGTTTATTCTCAAAAGTGGGAATTTTACAATGAGATTTTTGAATGGTTTTGTAAAACCATGTGGAGGGGTGTCCTAGCCTATAATGCCAAATATTTTGACAAGGAATGCTAGTGGAAATATTATTGACAGCCTGTAATTGAGAGACGGAATTAGAAACATAATGCTCAGGAACTATCAAATAGTAAAGTCCTTGAAATTCTCTAGCGGTACCAATCATCCTCTGGCCAGTAATCAGCTGCAAAAAGCACAAATTGTGAGTGAAAATAGCCTGGCAAGAAAGATTTTTGGCAAGCTTTGCAACTGAAATTATGTTAACAGAAAAATGGTCAACATATAGAACATCATAGAGGATTAATAAATCAGATAAGATGATGGTGCCTTTATGCATAGCAAATGCAGATTTACCATTAGGCAAAGAAACCGAAACAGGTTTAATAGGTCTATATGAAGAGAACAAATCTAAGGAACAAGCAAAATGATCCGTAGCACCAGAATCAATTATCCAACAACAATTACCTGTAGGAGGCTGAGTTGAAATTTGATGAGAACTAACCAAGTTGGAAGAGCTCTCAGCAGTAGATGTAGGTTTGGTATTAGTTAGAAGAGCAATCAAGCTGTCAATTTGTTCCTTACTAAGGCCAGCAAGTACATCCAGAGAGCCTGGAGGTTTCTCAGATTCAGAAGAATCAGCAGTAACATAATTGGCAGATTTCTTGGATTTCCAGCCAAGTGGAAAGCCATGCTTTACAAAGCATGTGTCAATTGTATGGTTGGTGCGGCCACAATGTGTGCATAACCGAGTATGACCTTGCTTGTTCTTGAAGGAACCTCTACCATGACCCTGTGAAACATGAGAAGGTGCAGAGGAGGTCTGAACATGCAATGCAGCAGGAATTTGAGGTGTAGCAGGACTTGGAAGAACTCCAATGTGCAGGTGCCTTTCTTGTTGCAAAATCATTGAAAAAACCTTGTCCAAATTAGGAAGAGGATCAAGCATTAAGATTTGTGACCTAGCAGGAGCGTATGTATCATTCAAACTGTGTAAGAAACAGAGAACACTATCACAGTCACGGTATTTCTGCAAAACTTTAACCGATTTGCAAGAACCAGTTGTGGACATATCACAAACAGGAAGAGGGCGAAAATTGCACAGCTCATCCCAAAGAATCTTCAGCTTGGTAAAATAACTAGTAACAGAAAGGTCACCTTGTTTCATAGAATACAAATCGCTGTGTAATTGTAAGATCCGAACATAATCCCCTTGAGAGAATCGATTATGAAGAGCTTGCCATACCTCAGATGCCTGGGATAACCAAAGAACGCTACTCGCAATTTCTGGAGTAACAGAGCGATTTATCCAGGAACGAACCAGAGTATTGCATCGTTTCCAGGCACCACACAATGGATCACCGTCAGCAAGTTTCGTGATTGTTCCATCCATGAAGCCGAACTTGTTCTTCATTTCAAGAACCATTTGCATTGCCTGAGCCCAACCATGGTAGTTAGAGCCATCGAGTGCGGGAGTAACGAGAACCAAAGATGGATTTTCGTTCGGATGAACATAATAGGGATTCGATGTATCTTGTGAACTGAAAGTAGTGTTTGATGCAGCGGAAACAGAACTTGAGATCGCGGGAGAAGACGCAGCCATTGAAGGATCACGATAACAATCGAGGAAAATGTGATTACAATTGAAGAGTGAGAAACTGAAATTCTGCGTGAACAGAAATGCGCATAGAAAGAAGAACCACAAGAACGATGGAGAAAGCTCTACGTAGAGATGAAGTAGAGAGAGAAATTTCGCTAATCAACTGATACCATGTTAGAAACATAATTTGTTGAAATGAATTTCTCAAAATTGATTAACTATGAAAGATGAGTATATATACAAACTAATTCCAGCTGTGTATAACTGTCACTAACTAACAAATAGAAACTAACTAACTGCCTAGATGCTGATTCAGCATTTAATTACATAACAATTACAATAAAATATTGGGTATGTTAACAGATCCCACGTTTTTTATTCTCTTCTCTCGATTTTCGTCGATAACCAAAGGATGAAAAGCTCTATTCCCAAAAAAATTTCATTGATGTTTTTTCAATCCGCTGCTTTTCTTGCCATTCCAAACATAGTGTGAAAGTTTCTATGTAGGAAACATTTTTTTTTGGGAAGACCGGCTCTTATACCGTGGGAGTCTCTGTCTAGTGTCTAACAAGCTTTTCGTTTTGGTAAACTTTCAAAGCTCCATTGACATTTTTTTTTTGGTTGAGAAAAAGTCCCATTAACATAACAAAGAAAACTTTAACGTATTACTTTTTTTTTTCTTTTTCTTATCTCATCATAGCATCTGTTTATCATTATCATTATCATTATACATTTTTACAAATTAGCATCCAACACGTGACTTGGAAAGAATCGTAGGAAGACACTGTAATGGTATTTGCTTTGATATCAGAGCGCAAGCAACTGGACAGTTTAGTTGTTCCTCATTGCATGTGTTGGAGTTGACCCCACCACATAGTTGACAATGTATTCTAAATCAAGTGGTCGGCAATCCGCAGTGGCGCGGTCATGTTTTCCTTCACTGTAGCCAATAGAAAAGATGCCTTGAACAAGGTCGTAGTCGCCCTCTTTCACTTATCTATCTTAATTATTTATTTTTTAATGATTTTTTCTATCAAGGGCAATGTTGCACATGTTAAGGAATCTGAAAATAGTAAGGTTAAATTACTTATTTGGTCCATTAACTTATTTAAAAGGTTTATTTTGGTCATTTAATTTTTAAAAGGTTCATTTTGGTCCTTTAATTTATCAATGTTTACCCAAGTTGGTCCTTCCGTCAATCAGCGTGTTAGACGACGTTAGTTTGATCCTATGTGGAATCTGACGTGGCTTACTCTGAAAATAGCAGTTGTTACTCATCTCATTCCTCCCATTCCTATTTATGCAAGGGTTAAGGTTTATGGTTTCCATCTTCTTCTCCACTGCGCCGCTCCCTGGAAAAATGTCAAGTCAGCGTGCTTCATCTTGCTCCTGCCATCCAGAGACATCAAGAAGCCATGGCTCAACTGGTTCACATTATAGAACACTAAGTTGGGCACCAGAATTCGATTGTGGTGACAGAGCAAAGATTCGAACGGCCACCACAAAGAAGAACTATGGGAGAAAATTTTGGGGATGCAAGAACTTTAGGGTAAACACGAATTTTAGAAATCCTTCACTGTTCTGGACATTATGTTTCTGTTTGGTGTTACCATTTTGACTTTGTTTTTGATAATACCCATTTTGACATCTTGACAGTACACAAATAACCATGGATGCGACTTCTTTGACTGGTATTATGAAGGAGTAACCTCTGTAAAGGATCAAACTATCATGAGGCAAAGGGACAAAATGGGGGAACTAAGGAACAATGTTGATGAACTCAAGAAAAAGCTAGATGAAGCAACATCCTCCATGATTGCACAGAATGGAAGAATTGCATCACTTGAGAATGAATTGACTTCCAGCAGAAAATTGTCCTCCATTTTGGGAATTGTTTGTGCAGTTATGTTGCTGGCATTAGTGTGGTCATTAGGAAGAAAATGTGGAAAAAATGGAGATGATTATGTATTTCAATTGTTGAAGTTATGTGACAATGTATCTTCTTGTTTTAGTTGACAATGTATCTGAAAAAAAGTGGACAATGTATTTTAGTTGAATTTGTCTTAGTTTAGTTACTATTTTGTTTAGTGAGTTCCAATGTAATTTAGAATGTGACAATGTATATGGTTGTTTGATGAATTATGGTTAATGAATTCAGTTACAAAATTTTCTTCTGCTTCTGTTATGGCTCATTTCATATGATAATTACTCAATTCAATTCCAAAATGAAACAAAATATCCATATAACCAAAATAACATTGATTTCATACCATAATGAGATTCATTACAAGATTACATACCATAATTGGTAGCCAAAATGACATTCTGTAATAACCATGGATGCAAAGTGTTACAAACTATATGCAATTGGAACCACAATACATGCACAATTCATTTCCAGCATTACAAAATATATCCAAAATTACAGTGTTCCAAAATATATCCAAAATACTTCCATAATTCAGTTCCACAATACATTAACAAAAAAAAACCACAATCCTAAATCCTAATGTTGTGCAGGAGGTGGCTGAGATTATGCATGTGGCTGAGATGATGCAGTTGCTTGGTGTGCAGTGGCTGAGGGCTGAGACAGTGCTCTGGGTTGATGTACAGAGGCAGAGGCAGTTGATGTTGATGTTGCAGTACCTTGATTTGCAGAAGCAGTGGCTGTTGCAGCAACTTGTAGTGCAGAGGCATTGGCTGTTGCAGCTCTTCTTGTGCGTAACTTTTGCCTTTTAGGTGCAGAGGCATTGGTTGTTGCAGCTCTTCTTGTGCGCAGCTTTTGCCTTTTAGGTACAAAATTGGTAAAAACAGGACAGAATTGGTAAAAACAAGTTCATCTTAGAGGTGTTTGCCACATATGCTTGAAGGCCTCTTCATTAACACTCCTCATCTGTCTCATTTCCCTCTCCCTCACACAGAATCATTGATCCACCCTTGGCAGCAACTCTTCCATTGCAGGCAACAATCCCTTAAATTTAGCATAAACAACCCAACTAGTACATATTTAAGGTTGATTGCATTTAAGGGACCAAATAGGTAATTTAACCTTTAATTAATACTTAACACATACCTTTTGTTGATCAGAAATGAAGGTGTATGCAAGACACTAAGTCTGTCCTCCATGATCATTAATAAGTAACTCAAGAAACTATAGCCAGCTATCCTTTGTTTCTCCTTCAACAATAGCAAATGCAATGGGCAGCATTTGATCATTGGGATCTCGTCCTATAGCTGCCAATATTTGTCCTCCATAATACCCCTTTAGGAAACACCCATCAAGACTTATGATTAGTCTACATTTTAAAAAACTATCTCTACATCCTTTAAAACAGATGTAAATCCTCTGAAAATGAGGACTAAGACAAGTCCTAGGATGATCTAGATCATTTTCATCACCTTGATATGGCTGAACTTCAACTTTGATAGTGGAACTAGGATATGACCTCAACAACTCATGAGCATAGTCATAAATCCTAGTGTACTGCTCTCTAAAAGATCCATCCACTGACTCCTTTACTATACAGCTTGCTCTAAGAGCCTTGGTCTTTGAAATTCCAGCATTCCACTTTTTTTGAGCCTTCTCCCTTATATCATTAATCTTTATCTTGGGATTTTGCTTGATGCTATTTTGTAACTTTCTGTTCACCCATTTTGTACTTAGCATCTTCACTTTATACTCCCTACTGCAATTGTGCTTATCAATTAACTTCCAAAGCTGCCAAGTGTCTTCATTTGGTAATTTTGCACAATATGCAAGCCAATCACATCCCTCTTTACATACCACCCTAACCCTTTCACTGTCATTCTTTTTAAACTTCAAGTTTCTACCCGAATGCACTGCATAAGTTGTGATTGCCTCCTTGAAGTCTTGCTTAGAAACAAAATACATACCCAAATCCCACTTATAATCTGTCATATCCTTTGGCAGTTTAAAAGTAGGATATTTGATCTTTGGAGCATGGTCTTCATCACTTTCACATCCACTTTCCAACTCTTCGGAATTGTAATCACTGTCACTTAGTCCCCTGTCTCTTACTATCTTAGATTTGTCAACAAAACCCTCATCAGTCGAATCACTATCATTTTCTTCAAGTATACTGCTTTGTGGTATTTTAGGTACACTGCTCTGTTTTTGTTTTTTTGGTCTCCCTCTACCCCTTTTCTATACAGCTTCTTTGCCCTTTTTCTTTGACTTTGTTAACTTCTCAGCAGGTTCCTCATTTGTTTGCTGAGTTACGGCTTCTTTGCCTTTATCTGCTCTTGTTCTCTTCTCTACCCCTGCTTCCTTATCAGCAGCCAATAAGTCATCTTCACTTAAAGCCTCAGGCACAGCTTCATTATCCCCTTTATTTGCTTCAGCATTTGGTTGTTCAAAGAAGTCATCATCTGTTTCCTCTTTAGAATCATCAAATGTTATATCATATGCACTGTCATCTTCCTCTTCTTCATCACTATGCTCAACATTCTCTTCATTCTCTGCATTCTCTTCATCACTCACCATAATTACCTCAATAGGCTCAACATTCTCTTCGGTTGGGGGTGCAACAAACTCAGGCTGTGACGATGGATGTATGGTATACATCTCCACTTTCCCATGCACTTTACCCAACTCAACCATTTCCATAGCACCCTTATCATCCTTCAACTGGATTAATTCCCCTCCCATAGATCCAGTAGGATCAATGTACCACATACTCAACACCTCTATATATCCCATGTCCTTCAGAATGTCTAAAATCTCCCAATAGCTCCATCTATCCGGGTCACACTTCCAATTAGAAACATTCCCGTCATACTCTAACTTCTCCTCATTAACAAAATTCCCCCCATGATGAATCACTACTTCAAACTTATCATCCATGGCAAAACCTACACTACACATCAAATACATCTATAAGACACAATATAGAGAAACCAAATGTGCTCTGTTTTCTAACCCATAAAACACCCTAAACCCAAACCCGTAGAAAACCCTAGAAGAACCCTAAAATACATACCTTTCTCCAGCAATGGATGACGATCACATAAATGTCTCGCTGTGATGAACTGTGACGCCGCGTTTACTGTTTCTCCGACCACCAGTCGCCCTTCGTCTTCGTCTTCTCTGTTTCTTTCCCTCCTCTGCTTTTTCCTTTTCTCTCTTCTTCTATTCGTGTCTTCATTTTCTGTTCCCTTAAAGAGTTTATTTGTCTTTTTTTCCAACGTCAACGAATACGTCAGAGCCACGTCAGAGCCACATATTGCGTTCAGTTGAGTTCGTGTGACGGTCTTGACGAAAGGACAAACTTGGGTAAACATTGATAAATTAAAGGACCAAGATGAACCTTTTAAAAATTAAATGACCAAAATGAACATTTTAAATAAGTTAAGGGACCAAATAGGTCATTTAACCAAAAAGTAACTATTTATTGAAAACAACAACTATTTATTAAAAAGTTTAGTATTTAATACAAAATACACAAGTTACAATGTAAACTTACTATTTTAGATTTCTTAACTTGTGCAACTTTGCACATGATAGAAAAATCCTTTTTTAATTCATAGTTTCGTAAAAAATTGTTTGACTTAATGTTGATGCAACAAAACTAGTAATTGTAGTATTTTATATATAACTCTTTTACTTTTTTCTTACCTTTAAATAGTTTCAAAGTCAAATATATTATTTATATTATTTTTATCTTTCATATTAGTTTTATTTTTTCTTTAGAATAACACATTAGAATATTTAAAAAAAAAATATTCCTACTTAATAATATCATTTAATCATCAAATATTAAATAATCTTTTTCCACAAATTATATTTCAATCATTATATAATTAAGATATTAAAAATATTAAAAATATTTTATCTACTAATTTAATGAAGAAACACGATTAAGCAATATTAGTATATAAATTGAGGAGGAATCAAATTACACCCGAAAAGTTACATCAACAGTTACACTCATTCAATAACATTCTACTGGATAAATATTTTACAAAGTCAACTGTTAGATTGAAAGTTACTATCATAGAGATCATATCTGTAAATTTTAACATTAATTTGTAATCATTTGTTTTGTCATTAAGATGCGTCAAGATTAACGTTATTTGCAATTACACCGTTGAAGTTAATCTTGACGCATCTTGATGACATAGCAAATGATCATAGATTAATGTTAAAATTTACAAATATGATCTATATGATGACAACTTTCAATCAAATGGTTGATTTTACAAAATATTTATCCGATATGATGTTATTGAATGAGTGTAACTGTGTAACTCTTCGGGTGTAATTTGATCCCTTCTTATATAAATTTATGGTCTAAATGTTAAGACATGCTTATTTAAAACAAATTGATATTCAAATCAATATAATGATAACTTTTTGTTTAAAATGAACACTTTGTAACTTATGTAAAGCTATGTTCAGTTACTAATAAATGATTTCACGACTAGTGCATTGATCATATCAAGTAATAAAGTGATGAGAAGTATCGTCGCCATAAGGATTCTGACGAATACTAACAAACTAGATAAAACCTTCGTGCATTGCACAAGTTTGTCTATATTTTTTTTTAAAATGTGAAAGTTATATAATTTAAATATGCATATATAGTCATCTTTTAGCATGTTTTAAGTTTCTGTTGAAGGACTTGGTAGATTTATCTCATCACATAGGATTAAGTTGTAGTTTTTTTTTTTCATTTTTCTTTGAGCCTTATGTCCACCTTAGCGCCAAAAGATATGTACATAAATATAATTTTATTATTAATTATAGAATAATATGTAATAATTCAATATAATCATGTTGAAAAATTATATTAAATAACTTATTTATTTAGAAATTATTTTTCATATTATGTTTAATAATTATAAATATCAATTGTTTAGTAAGGTTATCATTGAAACTTTAATATATCAAAATAGAACAATATCAAAGAAGTTTATTAAACAAGTCATGATATTCTATATAATTGTCCATGATAAATTATAGGTTTTTTTGCAAATATAATCCTACATAATTTAACATTGCTACTAACTTTTGACTATTTATTGGGGATTATTTTATTCTCCACATAAAATGCCATTTGGAGCCATTGATTATCAAGGCTTTTTGTAAAATAAGTATTTTTATATTAATGTTACCTTTTGTAATAATTTTTTTTTGGCCTAGTCCCCTTGTTTATTTGTTTATTTTTTCCCCTTTTTATTAATAAAATTTAGGGGAGAGTACTCTTTTTCCTTCTAGATGTTTTTTTTCCTAAGGAGAGTTTTGCATCAGAAGGTTTTAACGAAGCTCTTTTCCTTTCTTTTGCTAAAAAAAAAAAGCAGTATTATTCTATTACACATTTTTAATGAAATATTAATATTTTTAAGCAAAAAATGGCTGTTTTTTCTTTATAAATATTGTAAAATTTAATTGTTCATCAATTATATACTTTTTTTTGTCATTCTCATCTAAATTTTGGTATTATATTTTTTTTATTTCAATTATGCCAATAAATTATATATTTATTTTTTAAACTAAATTTTATATGTTAACCTTTTCTGTAGCTTTTGCCATAGAAAAGTATTGTTTTTGATCACCATGATAATTAAATAATAAATACTTATTTTTTGAAATTAATTATTCACTAGATTAATAATAAGAAATTTAAATAAAAGTAAAAGACACGTTATACAAATATATGATAATAAATTTGAGCACAAGTTAAGATGAAACATATTTTTATTACATTCAATAATTAAAAATAACAATACATATATGATAATAATAAACATTCTCTTATTAGAAATATATGATAATAATTAAATATTTTTTAGTAAAGTTTTTCTTGTTGCAAAACTTTAGAGTTTAGACCATATGACCATAAATAACTAAATATAATTCAAGAGCACTTGGATGAGATGACACGGGTTTCTTCCCGTTCTTTGTGTGGAATTTAACCAAGGTGAAAATGAACGTAATATATAAAAGTCACGTTAAGGATAAATTGAATATTTTTCCTTAGTGAAATGTTATATTTTTGTTTTGATATAAAAAAATTAGGTTGAGTGGATGATGCCTCAGTCTAAGGTACGAAAAACCTACGAACTCAATGAAAACTTATGAAGGGAATTACATTTACCTCACTCCAAAAGGACTAATAGAGACTTGAACTTGCAACGTAATAGATACAAGTTATGTTAGCTCCACTAGGCCAACCCCTTGAAGTTACTGAAGTGCTATATTGAACTTTACGTACAAGAATAAAAAATTAATTTAACTTATAAAAATTTTACATTAACAAAATACTAAATGTTTTCCTTTAATAAATGCGATAAATTAATAATTCATTTAATTAAAAAAAAGTAAAATAGGGATAATATTTTTAAGGATAAAATTTAGGTACAATGCAATACACACTGTTCTTACTATTTTCTACTAAAAAATAGCACAATTGCCACAAAACATTTTGAAGGGGTACGAAAGAAACTGTCATTTTAGCAATAAAACTGCCTCTTTATGAGATAAACAACACCTATAGCGAATGACGGAGCAAGCCTAGTTTTTATGAGGGGGCTAAATATAAAGAGTAAATTTTTTTATAGGCGATATGCACTTCACTAAAATAAAAGAGCAACAAAAGTGTTAGGAATTTATATAAAAGTAGCAATTAAGGAAAAATAACAAACTCCCTATTTTAACAAAATAAGTAGTCCAACTCAATTTACTAATACAAGACTTAAACAGAATGTCATCATTAGCTTTTAGACCCTGCAACTTTTCAAATCAAGAGATTATGTTGTGACTTGTGATTCATCCCTTAGTCAAAATTTGTATTTGTGTTCTGTAATATATTTATTTAGGGGCTAAAATAACTTATTTATATACCTAATGTATAATATTTTTTTTTTTCGGATAGCCATGGCTATCTCATGTATACATGAGGAGCCGCCCCTCCTGCATATAGCAATGTATCTAAGTTTATTCCTATTTTTAAATAAGACAAAAACTGTTTTGATAATAACAGTTATAAGATCTTAGACACAATAAAAGTAGGTAAAGAGTGAAATTTTTTATTCGTGGTCAAAAGAGGACCAATAGACTTATAAAACTTTACCCAAGTATTTTTTTTTAGTTTTTCAATAACTTTACTTTGTCGGTAATATTTAAAAAAACAAAATAAAAAGAAGAAGCACTAGAAAGTTGGGAGAAAGGAAAACATTGACCTACGAGGAAACACCACCGAGTCTTAGAAAGAAAAGAAGGAAAAAAATAATAATAATAACGAACGCGAGCATTGAGAATTTGAGACCACCATGGCAAAAACGCCAAACGAACCGAACCATGATTTTGTCCGTAACTGGAAACCGGAAAGGCTAAAGCTGCTCTTTTCTCTTTGTCGCGTGTGAGTGAGGTGTAAGTGTAACTGAGTATCGTTCGTGTGCAAAAGCCAACACCAAAAAGATAAATGAACTTCCCTCTTAGTAGTTGAATTCTGGCACACGCAGAGTGGCCATTTGGCAAATTCCATAGTTCATTCTTAGCCAATTTTACTCGGCGATATTTCCATGTTTGTCTCATTCGATCCATTCACACTCATTTGGGAATGTACTTAAGTACTAGATTTGGCCTCAAGTCTTTTTCCTTGTTAGAAAAGAAAGGCGCGTTCAGTTTTACATTCATTCCCCCGTGTGTGTGCGAACAAAGCAATCATTTTTCTTTTCCCCCCTTTTATTTATAATACATTTGTTTTCCCATCTTTTTCTTCCGCTACAGACACCCTAGATTTCCGCTACACCACATCGGCGTTTCTTGAACCCCTAACTCTCTTTCTTTCTTGCAACCGAATTTCTCACTTGTAGTGGTAAGTAAGTTTGTTGTTGCTTTCTGTTATCGGTTGCGATCACCAAATGAATTTGCCAATTATGCATTTTTTTGTTTTTAAATGTCAAAAATATCATCGTTCTGTTTCTGAGATGCAGCACATGGACAAGTTGGATTTTCAATACTAGCTTTCCAAACACATCATTAGTCATCTTCGTCGTTTTTTGTGAATTTATATTGTTTATTGACTGCGCTCACATGCCTGCCTTAGTTTGATTACATGTTCATTTCATATTTTATCTGCAAATATTGAAATTGATCTCTATAGTCTATACTTTGATTTTTTTTTTTAAATAAATAAATAAATTTCTACCCTGTCACCAATTACAGATTGAAACTTGAAGGCTGATTGTGATACGCGATTTTTGATGTCTCTGCAAACGCTACAGTAATTGAGGTTGTATGAACAATATTTGGCTGCGATTATCTGCAATATCAAGAATTGTGACGCAACTGTGACTGAGATTTAAAACCTTGATTGTGTGTTGCGTGGATTGGTGATTGCTTTAATTGAACAAGGCTTAGAATGGCAGAAACCACCATGTGTTCTGTGATGGCTCGAACTAGGAGTGATGTATCGCTAGCAGGCGTGGCGGAGACACTTCGTGCTCAACAGCACCTTCTGCAGAAGCTGTATACTGAGTTGGATGAGGAAAGAGAATCCTCAGCCACAGCAACGAGTGAGGCTATGGACATGATACTGCGTTTGCAAGGAGAGAAGGCCGTGGTGGAGATGGAAGCGAACCAATACAAGAGAATGGCAGAGGAGAAGATAGGCCACGCGGAAGCCAAACTTGAAGCTTTCGAAGAGCTCGTGTATCACAAGGAGATGGAAATTGCGTCTCTCGAGTTTCAAGTGCAGGCTTACAAGCACAAACTTGAGAGCTTGGGGTGTGATTTCAATGCTAGTGAGTATGTGCACTTGAACACAAGTGATCAACAAAATGGAGAAAATGATCAAACTAGCACTGTGAGAAGGCAACATTCAATGCCCCCTATTCCTTTTAAGAAGACCCTCAGAGTTGCTGGGAAGAGGGAAAGATCACCTAGTCCAGCTCCAGTTTCAGCTGTCAATGTGATTCCAAAGGTAGTTTTGGAGAGCACTGATAAAGTAGATTTGACAAGAAAGTCAGTAGACTTTGTGTTTGGTAGTGGATCCCTTGATTCATACTGGAACAAGATAAAGATGTTAGATGAAAAAGTGAGATTGATTTCAGATTGTAATGTAGCAGAAAAGAGTGCAAGCTTGAGTAGTGGAAAAGGATTTCCACAGGCTAGCACTAACATTAATATAACATGTGACCAAACAGAAAAATTGGACTCTATAAATTCAGATGAATTAAATCAAGGTGAAAGTACACAAGATAGAAAAGCAGTTGCTGATCATCCTAGCTTGCTTAATGTCCATGATGTATTTGAAGTCCCACAAGCTAGAGGAACGCATGGAGTCGGAGATGATGGGAGAAAAAGGCTAGAGAAATGGAATTCAGAAGCAGATAATAGATTAACAAAACCCGGATCTGTGTCTGAGGGAATGGTTGAATCATCCGGTAAACATGATGCAGACAAGCAAAAGGGCATGGATCGAGTACACCGTGAAATCAAAACACACAGTCTTAAAGATTTGGTGACCATCATTGGCAAGAAAAAAGAAAGGATGGATGTGGATATTAATTCTCAAGCTGAGTTTCAAAAGCTGCATCAGAGAGTTGCGCGTCTTGAGAGGGAGAGAAGAATTAGTACAAGGCATGAGATTAATTGTGAAGAGGATGGTGAAGAGCAGTTGAGGCTGTTGAAGGACATACAGAATCAACTGAAATTAATACAGTCAGATATGAGAGGCCGTAGAACCATAGAAGCCGCCCCAGTGGATGATGTATCTTTGGCTTCTCTCCAAGAGGTAGAGTATAATCTGGTGTGTTTTTCCACCTCTTTTGAGAAACATAAAAGGCCTATTGCCTGCATGTATCTTTTTCTTTTTTAGGGTAAAATATGTTTTTAGTCTCTATAGTTTAGCAAGAATCTGTTTTTAGTCCCTCAATTTTAGAACGTCTTGTTTTAGTCCCGCATTTTTTGAAATATGTTGTTTGTAGTCCCTATAAAAGACCTACATTCTTCCAAAAAAAACCCTCTTCCAGCCATGTAAACACATGCAAAAGCTTCCAAACCTTGGTTGTAAGTGATATCTTGCAAGTATTCCCTGCATTGGACCTCTTTAATTCCAAGGCCAGGGACAACAAATAGTATATTTCCAAAACTGAAGGACTTAAAATATGACGTTTTAAAATTAAGGGACTAAAAGAACTAAAAACATATTTTATTCTTTTCTTTATTTTCAATTTTGTTTACATGTGATGATAAGGGGATGGGATATGTTGAGACTGGCTTTTGATCAAGTCCTTGAATTATTTCTGCCCTTTCTGGCCTTTGAAATAAGCACTAATGATAGCAAATTTGTATGAACAGGCAATGTTGCACTTTTGGCTTTGATCAAGTAACTGCAGAGTGAACATTTCAGACGACCAATCAACTCGCTTCATCATATGATGTATGTACATATGCTTTTTCTAAACACAGGATTGGGTGGGGTATAGATTTATATCTTCTGATTTGAATTTAGTCGCTGAAAAATGTATACATTTCCATAACTAGTATGGAGTCAATTTGAAACTCTTGTAGGTTTAAATGAAGTTTTCTTTTTTCCTGGATTGAAGAGCTTCTTGTTTAGTTGTTGTGCAAAATCAATGCTGGTGTTTTTCAAACCCACCCCCCTTCCACCAAAAAAAAAAAAAAATACATATTGTATTGAAATGGAAGCAAATAATTGGGTGCCCTCAACTCCCGGATGTTTATGTTTACTGAGAAATGTTCATGGGATTTGTCACAATAGTTTCACTGCTCCTTTTGCTAATTCTTAATAACCATAAACGGACTTTTGATAAATGAAGAAAGTTTTACAAAACAATTGTCCTCTGCAGCAAAAGTATTAGATACTATTCTTTCTCTCAAAATTTATGCTTCTCCAGCACACTTCTATGCATATAAACTGTTGCAACAAAGATCAATCTACATGACAAGTGTGTTTTGAGTTCATGGCAACATTGGTTAGCTAGTTTTTTAGCTCTTGCAAATATAATTTTCGCAGGTTTTATGGCACCATTCAATATTTGAACTATAGCATAATCAAGTCATTACCCCCTGATAGGACCCAAAATGTGAATAAGAAAACTGAATTGTATTGTTGATATTAAAATCACTCAACCAGAGAGATAAATCTCTATTACAGGGGGTGCATATTAAGGGAACTGAAATGGAAATATAGCAAGGAATTGGAGCAGAGCTCCTTACAATTAGGTAATTGAAATGAAAGAGAAAACTGAAACAACAGGGAATGATAAACTTGCATGCCCCTATCGACCCCCCACCTCTCCCATATATGAAATTGTTTCCCCTCCTTCACTCCATTCATCATTCGCCACCTGTATTTTCTGTTGTGCCCCCTTCTAACTACTTTTCCCTCCAATTCCCATCCTATCGTTTCAACGGAAATAAATATTGACACATGCATTTTTTGCTAAGACACCTCAAAAAGTAAAATTTTTCTGAAAATTTATTTCAAAGCAGCCTAAAATTGTTCCGAAATAAACTTTCGGAAATACGGAAAGTACACGTCTGAGAGTTTATTGGGTTGCATGTTAGCAAAAATGGGGAGTCTCTTTAATTACTTCCCCTTTTCACTCCTCTCCTTTAATTGGGAGTGGATTCTCTCATGTTCAAAAATAAAAATAAAAATGAGGGGGCCATATTTTTAATCCCTACCATTCAATCTCCCTATCCCCATTTTTAAACACACTCTTTCTCTCATTCATCATATTAGATGAAGGGTTGAGATTCAACATGAGAAAAAAATAACATGAGAAGATCCATTCCCCCTTTAATTGTTACCTCTAACTGTAGGCCCAATCAGCCCAGCAACCCATCACAGGGACTCTCTGTGACCCAAATTGTGTAAGTCTCTTGTTGACTTGGACCTTAATCTATTATCTATTTATAAAACTTAACTACATTAAGAACACATGGTAAAAGTTATTCATCCATATTCCTACAAAAAATTATTTTCCCACAAAAGACTTAACAAATCTAGATTTCATTTTTATTCGCCACCTATGTTGAGCACAGGTTCTCTCAACTAGTTAGCCTATAATTAAATGTATATTTCAAATCTAAAGTTGTCGCAATTCAATAAAAAAAATGCAATCGTGCTTAGATGTCATCACATTTAGTAGTAACCAGTAAGGGCTCAAATTTTGTCAAAAAAAAAAAAAGTAAGGGCTGAAATTTAATAAATAGAAGTAGATAGTTTAGTTCCAAAACAATTACTAAGCTAAAAAAAAAAATTGAAACTTCAAAAATTTAAGGAATCTTGAAATATAGACAAAAAGCTAAACGAATAATGTGAACTTTCATTGGAGAAGATGAAAATATGAGCTTTAATTTGTAAATTAGCTAAAACGTCACCGCCTTAGTTTTGTTTTTTGTTTTTTGTTTTTTTTTTTGATAATAAAGTCACCGCCTTAGTTAATTCTTATTTGTGTGTTAACTGAATAATGGAATAGAAGCTAAGTTTTAATGATTACAGAAGTTCTAAGATAGTGAAATGAAGCAATCAGTTTGTCTACATATGCCAGAGACAGGACTTAATGGTGTGCAAGTAGTTTGATCGACATGAACACATTAAGCGATATGTAAGGAAAGTTCTAATAAAATAAAATGCTTAAATAAAATAAAGAGTTAAGGTCATAAACGTAAACAGAAATGCTGCAAAAAAAAAAAAGTTTATTTGAACAGAGCAGCTCATTTTTTAAAAAAGAAATCGTGATATGAAAATTTTGAAATTTAAGAATTTATTTTTCATCTTGTCAAGAAAAAAAATATTGTTTTTCATATATGCATGCATAGATATGTAAGATCATAATTTGTTTGTCATATATATAACACACTCCTAGAAATCAGGAAATTAGAACCACAAAAGTAGCATTATAGGACGGACTTGGTCTCTCACCGTAAATCGATCTTCTTCCCCGCCTGTATTCTGTTTTCTGACAAAAGTCTCTTTGATTGTAAATCAAAATTCTGTTCTCTAACCACATTTGTTCTCCCACCATGAATGATTTGAACCTTGGTTCCCATTCTTCGTTGTAGCATGCAATAGGGAAAATGGTGGGTTTAATTTTGGATCTGGCGATGGTAAATTAATGTCGGTATAATATGATTTCTGCTTTTTGTTTCAAATAAATATCTCTGTAATATTCTGAGGAACGTACAGACTATTTCTTCTTCATGAATATTCTTACCAGGTTATTAATCAATCAAGGTGACAAGTAGGCTAGCTATACATGAAATACGATGCATGCATGTAGATTTTCTTAGCCCCTAGAAAATCAAATAATATAGGTGTAGGTGTAGGGGTGTAGTTAGCATTTTGATAGAAAACAATGGCGTCATTGAATAGCCAACCTTCCAAGAAGTCTTTACGTAACTCTGGAGGATCAGAAGTAACAGCGGGTAGTTCCCAAGGAGCTCGTAACATAAAGTTTGCAAGAAGAACATCAAGTGGGAGATACGTTAGTTTGTCAAGAGATGACATTGAAATGTCCTCAGACGTATCAGGGGACTATATGAACTACACCGTCCATATTCCCCCCACTCCTGATAACCAACCCATGGATGATACATCTGTTGCAATGAAAGCAGAAGAACAATATGTTTCCAATTCTTTATTCACCGGTGGATTCAATAGCGTTACCAGAGCCCATCTAATGGACAAGGTCATCGATTCTGAAGTCACTCACCCTCAAATGGCAGGTGCCAAAGGCTCTGCTTGTTCCATTTGTGATGGGAAGGTCATGAAGGATGAGAGAGGAAATGATGTTACTCCATGTGAGTGTAGGTATGTATGTAGGTACTAAGTTTTGTGTATATCATTTCTTGATAATCACTCAGGAGAAATTAATTAAATAGATTGTAAAATATATAATTCCAATTTAGGTACAAGATTTGTAGAGATTGCTTTATAGATGCGCAAAAGGAAACCGGTATGTGCCCTGGTTGTAAGGAGCCTTACAAAGTAGGAGACTACGAGGACGATAACCCCGATTATTCTAACGGAGCATTACCGTTACCGGCACCGAACGGTTCAAAACAGAATCCAAACATGTCAGTTATGAAGAGAAATCAAAACGGAGAATTTGATCACAACAGGTGGTTGTTTGAGACGAAAGGTACCTACGGGGTGGGCAATGCGTATTGGCCACCAGAGGATATGTACGGTGATGAAGGTGATGATGGACTACAGGGAGGAGCCTTTGATGCAGCGGAGAAGCCGTGGAAGCCTTTAAGCCGAAAAACGCCAATTCCATCTGGCATCATAAGTCCCTACAGGTTCACTACACTTATTATATATTCTCCATATATAGCTTCAGCTTGTTAATTATTAATTATAATTGTGGATTTATTTTATAAAATAAATTTGTAGGTTGCTTATTGTTGTTCGGTTAGTAGTGATGTGCTTCTTTTTACACTGGAGAGTGGCACATCCAAATGAAGATGCAATATGGTTGTGGCTGATGTCAGTTACTTGTGAGATATGGTTTGCCTTCTCATGGATACTTGATCAAATTCCGAAGCTTTCCCCTGTCAATCGTTCCACAGACCTTGAGGTGCTTCACGAGAAATTCGACAGTCCATCACCATCCAATCCCACGGGGCGATCTGATCTACCAGGTGTAGACCTCTTTGTGTCCACAGCTGATCCTGATAAGGAGCCACCTCTTGTAACTGCCAACACCATTCTTTCCATATTAGCTGTTGACTACCCTGTGGAGAAGCTCGCGTGTTACGTTTCAGATGATGGAGGTGCTCTCTTGACTTTCGAAGCCATGGCTGAGGCTGCAAGTTTTGCTGACTTATGGGTTCCGTTTTGTCGGAAACACAAGATTGAGCCAAGGAATCCGGAGAGTTACTTTGCATTGAAAGTGGATCCCACAAAGAATAAAAGTAGACTAGATTTCGTGAAGGACAGGAGAAGGGTGAAGAGGGAGTACGATGAGTTCAAGGTACGCATAAATGGCCTTCCGGATTCCATTAGGAGAAGATCTGATGCGTTTAATGCGAGGGAGGAAATGAAGATGATGAAACATTTGAAGGAGAATGGGGCCGACCCTACTGAGCCTGTCAAAGTATTAAAGGCCACGTGGATGGCTGATGGCACCCACTGGCCCGGTACTTGGGCTTCTCCTTCTAGTGAACATTCCAAAGGTGACCATGCTGGAATACTTCAGGTAAATATATATTTTTTTATGTATAAGCCAAAACATTTTATTATTTTACAAAATTGAAAACGAGTAGTTGGAGCATAAGAGGTAGGGATGGTAAAATGGGCCGTCCGACCCAACTCGGCCCGACCCGTTGTGAGCCCGTGTAAAAACGGGCTAGTCCAACCCGGCCCGCCAAGGGATTATGGGTTGAGATGTTGAGTCCGGCCCGATCTATGATGGGTTGGGCGGGCTTGGGCTGGCCCGTCAAAAAATAAAAATAACAAAATAAATTAAAAAATAAATAAAAATATAAAATTTAGACTAAAATCAGCCAACTTGTCAGGCCGGCCCTCAAGAGTCCGCCCAAAATGGACCACAATAGTAGGTTGGTTGGCTAACCCGCCCAAAAATGTAAAATAGAAAAAGAAAAAATTGTTCAAAAATAGGGAAAAAATATAAAATTATATATATATTGGCTCGATGAGTTGGCCTAACCCGACCCGCTCGTGGCCCGCAGGGTTGGCGAGCTAGATGGGTTGGGCTAAATAGGCTTGTGGGTTAATGAACCCCAACCCAACCCGGCCCATTTTATGCACCCGATGGGATGGCCCGATGGGCCAAACCCGTTTTGTATTAAGGGGTGCTAGTGCATCTGAGTGACACAGTCCATGATAGAGCGTAACTGAGATATTACAATAGCAAAATAGTCTAGCATACTAAATAGGTTACAACTATTAACACCTCGTTTTGATAACACACTCGCACCTCTTAGGAAGTTTACTTTTACTTTCACGGGTTTATTTTTTGGTATTTATTTTGCCGTTCGGAAGTTAATTTCCTGATAACTTTCGTCTTTTGGAAATAAATTTCCGAAAAGTTAGGATGTATTATCAAAAGAGGGTGTGCACTCGACTAAACCTAGCAAAATAAGTATATAAGAAATAATACTAAATTTTTAGGCCGCATTCATACCATTTTACGGCCAAGTTTGTAGCACTACAAATATCATTTCCCCCTCCAATCAGGTTATAATGCTGCTGCATAATTATTTGTAGTCTTGTTAATGCTGCTGCAAAATTGAAATAACAGTGCACAAATTTTGCAGAGTGACTGTTGCGTAGTTTTCATATTAGGGAGTTCATCACATCCAAACCAGATTTTTTTGCAGAACCAGGATTAAGTATAATAGTTTAGAACCACACTAATCGCTGCTCTTGACATTCCAATAACAACAACCAGTTTAAAGCAAGTAAAATCCTCTGTCTGTTCTCTGGTTTTGGCCTATTCTCTACATGTTCATGATTGTTCCCTCGGGAACACCCCAAAAAATGGATGACCCCACCAGCAATTGCCCTCACCAAACATAATGAATTCATGAAAATGATAGAACTCAATAGCATTCCTAAGCCAACAGAGTTGTCCAAACCACAAACCATTATAAAAAATAAAACAAGCAAAATACTTCAATCATGTTCCAACATAACAGATGACACAGCTGCATATGCTAACTCAAGCAGCACCAATATGACACGACAGTAAAAACTAGTGATAGAACAGAATTAATGATGCCTCAGCAACTGATGCTACCAAATATCCCAATAATCCAACACTTCTAACTATTACATTACCTAATCAACAGTTCTATTGCTGAGTGACTAATTTTAATTAAATTGGAGATAAAACAACTTGCTTATATTATATAGTCTCTAAGAAAAAAATTGATCATAATTAAGCTTTCACTTACATTTCAAGTATATATGCATATCGATCACAATTTAACTCTGAACATGCATATATTATTTATATGATGAATAGGTGATGTTGAAGCCGCCCAGTCCCGATCCGTTAATGGGAAGTGCAGACGACAAGATTATAGATTTTACTGAGGTAGATACACGGTTGCCAATGTTTGTATATGTATCAAGAGAGAAGCGACCAGGTTATGATCACAACAAGAAAGCGGGTGCCATGAATGCACTAGTTCGAGCATCAGCAGTCCTATCAAACGGGCCATTCATTCTCAACCTTGACTGTGATCACTATATCTATAATTGTAAGGCAATACGGGAAGGTATGTGCTTCATGATGGACAGGGGCGGCGAGGACATTTGCTATATTCAGTTCCCGCAGAGATTTGAAGGCATTGATCCCTCAGATCGCTATGCAAATCACAACACCGTATTCTTTGACGGAAACATGCGAGCCCTAGACGGTATTCAAGGTCCTGTCTATGTGGGAACTGGATGCATGTTCAGGCGGTTTGCATTGTACGGCTTTGACCCTCCCTCAGCTGACTGGGACTTGAAAAATCCTAAAAAGAGCAGTGAAGGCGGCGAAACACCGGCCTTGAATGCCAGTGAGTTTGATCAAGATCTTGACGTCAACTTACTTCCCAAGCGTTTTGGTAATTCAACCATGTTGTCTGAGAGCATCCCTGTCGCTGAGTACCAAGGTCGTCCTCTTGCTGATCATCCCGCCATCAAGTATGGACGTCCACCGGGTGCTCTTAGGGTCCCTCGCGAGCCGCTCGATGCCAGTACTGTTGCCGAAGCCGTCTCTGTCATTTCTTGTTGGTACGTAACATTAACATACATATACTATTGTATTTACTTCCAATATTATACAATGTTTTGCTAGAATTGTATTACTATTTTATGTTCTACATATATTGTTAATTAGACCAGATGAAAAATTTAATTAATTTAATTACTCAATTAACTGAAGATATATCATATTACTTATAGGTACGAAGACAAGACAGAATGGGGAGACAGAGTGGGATGGATTTACGGGTCAGTGACAGAGGATGTAGTTACGGGTTACCGCATGCACAATCGTGGATGGCGTTCTGTGTATTGCATAACCAAGCGAGATGCATTTCGTGGATCGGCGCCAATTAACCTTACTGATAGATTGCACCAGGTGTTGAGATGGGCCACCGGTTCTGTTGAAATCTTCTTCTCAAAGAACAATGCATTAATAGCCAGTAAGCGCCTCAAACTTCTCCAACGTCTCGCTTATCTCAATGTTGGCATCTACCCCTTCACCTCCATCTTCCTTGTTTTGTATTGCTTCCTCCCTGCGCTCTCTCTGTTCTCTGGATTCTTTATTGTACAAACTCTCAGCATTGCCTTCTTAATCTACTTGCTCACCATCACCGTGTGCCTTGTCATGCTGGCAATTCTCGAGGTTAAATGGTCAGGCATAGAGTTGGAGCAGTGGTGGAGGAACGAACAGTTTTGGCTCATTTCTGGAACCAGTGCTCATCTGGCCGCTGTGGTGCAAGGATTGCTCAAAGTGATTGCGGGTATTGAGATTTCTTTTACGTTGACGTCAAAATCGGGAGGGGAGGACGATGATGATATATTTGCAGATTTGTATATAGTCAAATGGAGCTCCTTGATGATTCCACCCATTGTGATTGCTATGGTAAACATCATTGCCATTGTGGTTGCATTTTCTAGGACCATTTATAGCGCGAACCCACAATGGAGTAAGTTCATCGGAGGAGCATTCTTTAGTTTTTGGGTGCTAGCTCATTTGTATCCATTTGCAAAGGGGTTGATGGGGAGGAGAGGAAAGACGCCAACCATAGTGTTTGTTTGGTCGGGTCTCATTGCAATTACTCTTTCTTTGCTTTGGGTTGCCATTAGCCCGCCCAAGGGCGCCGACGGACAAGGTGCAGGGGGAGATTTCCAATTTCCATAAAATGCTAATGCTATATAATGGATCGATGTGCCTTGATGATTTCATCACAATCTTTATATTTGTATGTATGTAACAGTAGTAATGTATCTTTGTAAATCTAGCTCTATATGACGTCTCATTGTTATATATCATAATAGGAAATGAAATTAGATTAGTTTTATTAAATATATTTTAAAAAAAAATGTAAGAGAGATTAAAAATACCAACATACTTAAATTAATGATTTAGTCTGGACTTGATTGATGTTCGTAATATGTATCATTTGTGTGAGCACCCTTACACATTTTGTGATGGTAAACCAAAGGGTAATGGATCAAATCACCCTTTAAAACATTTTGCAAAGTAACTCACAAACACAAAGTAGCTTATGAGGAACAAATACTTCACTACAAACTTCCACAAAATAAATCACACAAAGCAAAAATAGTTATTCAGACAAGAAATCCTATGGAGTATGGCTCGATAGGACAAGACGGGAACTGTCAAACTTTATTCACAAAAACTGAGTACAGGATGTGGACGAGTAATAGTCACATATTGGAGCTTAGAAGATGGATCACCAATCAGTTTGAATAGCTTACAACTGCCAACCATAGAAGGAGATGTTTTTTTCCCTTGCCGTGTTACATTTAATAAGAAGATTACAAACATATTTTCAGTGATAAGACGATGTTTTGACTTTAATAGCCAAAAAGTTTCAAGAGAGCACAACTGTTTAAACCAATATATATACTCCCTCTGGAATGAATTATAAGCAAGTTTTATCTCATGTTTTTTGGAATAAAATATAAGCAAATGTTAACTACTTTTCTCATATTTAATGATAGTATCTCCAAAATACCCCTCATTTAATGTAACTTTTTATATTTCCAATGAACCAATTTATTAGTCATGGAGGGTAATTTAGGCAATAGAGTTAATTTTTAATTAAGATTATATAGATTAAATGTGATTAACTAACTACCTTAATAACCGTGAATTAGTATGTATGTATATATATATATATATATATATATATATATAAAACTTGGAATTAAGAGTCTGCATGAGAGAATCGGGAGCCAACAATGATGATATTATCCACATAAGCCAAGATTAATGCAGTAGCAACCAAATGCCTGAAAATGAAAAAAGATGGATAGTGTTTACTATCTAGTAAATCAAGGAAGAGTAGTGTGGAATGAAGCCTCAAACCAAGTTGTTGGGGCTTGTTTCGAATCATAGTTGAAAGATAAGGACTTATTTTGGACTTCAAAATATGGATGTTGACTATGTTCACTTCCTCATTTAAGCAGCCATTTAGAAATCCATTATGTACATCAAGCTGACATAGTGACCATTTACTCATAAGAGCCAAAGTTAAAACAACTTGAATGAGAAAGCCTAGATATGATCAAAATCATGTTAATGATGGACGTTTTTTGCTACTGTTGAGAACAAACCAAAAAAACATAGTGCCAATAACTTGGTCCACCGCGACAATTCTTGAAATCACAGTGCCAAAGCCTTGATCAGAATCAAAGCCTTGTAGTAATTGCAAGAATTGAAAGGAACAAAGAGGGAAAGGAAAAACACACAAGAATTTAACGTGGTTCGAATTAGAGCAATGCACTCTAACCTACATCCACGACAGCCACTGGAATTGATAGTTCTCTCTTACAATCGAGTACAATCTCACTTCCTCACAAGTGTACAGATCTTTCACTCAACAATCCAAGAGAAAATGGAAAAAGTTTCTGGAATGAATAGGATGAAATGAGCAAGTTACAACCAGTTACTTATAGCACAAGTAACTAACTACATAACTAACTTTTCAATGTGAAAGAGTTAGTTACATAACTAACTAACTAAAACAGTTAGCTAAAGGCTTGCTCTTAGCCGAAAGCTTGTTGACTGGACCAATATGCCACAAATCTCTACCTTGGTTCAGTAACAATCCCAGAAAACAACAGCTGCAAAATAGCCCCTTAGGGCTTAGTCTCCCTTCAATTGAATCAAATCTAAGTAGTGGAAGAATTTGCTGCTTAAAAGAACTTTCATAATAACATCAGAAGCATTATGATCAGTTGAGACCTTCTTCACCACAACTAATCCTTTCCCAATCACTTCTCTGACAAAATGCAGTTTAATGTCAATATGCTTGGTCCTCTCATGATAGGCTTAGTTTTTGGATAGATGAATGGCACTTTGGCTATCACAAAAAATAGTAATGACCTGATCTTGCAGCCTCAGTTCCTTAGCAATTCCTTCAAGCCATAAAGCTTCCTTTATAGCTTCAGTCAAGGCAATGTATTCTGCCTCAGTAGTTGATAAAGCTACAACCTTTTGCAAACTAGCTTTCCAACTAATGGCAGTCCCGAATACAGTGAAAATGTATCCTTTTAGTGACTTTCTAGTTTCTAGACAGCCTGCATAATCAGAATTCACAAACCTTCTATGGCAATAGACTTGCTTGACTCCCTGGCTCCACCATAATCCAGAACTCTTCCAAGTGAGCCGTTGATGTATCGAGTATCCATTTCAATGCCTGCCAGTGTGCTCTTCCAGGATTAGACATGATTCTGCTTACCAAGCTCACTACATGAGCTATATCCGGTCGAGTACACACCATAACATACATCAAAGATCCAACAACACTTGCATAAGGAATGTTGTCCATATAGATATTGTCCTCTTCAGTCTTTGGGGCTTGATTTACACTCAGCTTGAATTGATGAGACAGAGGAGTAGTTATAGGCTTTGAATTTGACATTCCAAACCTGTCAAGGACCTTTATAAGATACAATTCTTGAGATAGGTACAACAATCTACTCTCCCTTTCTCTCTTGATCTCAATTCCCAGAATCCTTTTTGCAGTCCCCAAGTCTTTCATTTCAAATTCTCTGTTAAGCTCAGTTTTTACCTTCTTGATTTCATCCCCTTTGTTGCTTGTAATCAGGATATCATCCATATATAACAGTAAAATCACAAAGGTATTTGCAGGGAGAAATTTGAAATAAACACAGTTGTCAAACTTACTTCTTTGGAAATTTATGTGAGCCACGAATTCATCAAATCTTCTATTCCATTGTCTAGGAGATTGCTTTAGGCCATAAAGAGACTTATTCAGCTTGCACACATAATCTTCTTTCCCTTTTGTTGGAACCTAAACGATTGAGAAGTTTAGACCCTCAATAATTTTGATGATAACAAAGTATATATGAGAGAACAATTTAACTTCTGATAAGTCTTCAAGTGTGTAGGTATTAAAATCATTCTTGTTTTATAACTCACTCAAGCAAGAAGAAGAAAATCACAAGAAGTTGAATACTTTCATAAGTGTCTGTATCCGGCTCACTCCAGTGTCTTGTACTTGCACTTCTAGTGAGCATCCGGTATTGCTATTCTTAAGACACATGGAATATACATTTGCAGCGAGCGTCCTATGGATTCTGAGCGAGCATCCGATTTATTAATGAAGCACGTGATGGTCACATTTATTCTTCTTGCTCTTGACCTCAGCTTTCTTGGAACAAAATTCAAATTTGATTCTGTGCATTCAAATTGATATACGAGGAATCAAATGTGATACATTTGGGATAAGACAAATTTCGTATAATGCAAATGATAAAAAAGCAGATAGTACAAAATGGTAAAGTATACTATTATGAAATTCTCTGAAAAGGAAGATAAGGATGTATTTCAAATTTCATCACTCAATGATTTGGTGTTGTGTATTCCTGTAATGGTATTATTCTCAAGGACCTCTATAAATACTCCAAGCTCTCCTTCGAAAAAAGTGCTAGAAACGATATACTGCTAAAGTTATTACTCTGTAAGCAACCAAGTTTCTATGTCAAGTTTCTGAGAACCAGAACTGAACTCCAGCGTCTTACTCTTTTTTTTAGAAAGCTAATCGCTTTGAGCTTAATCTTTTCATCTTTTATTGTTGAGAGTTATTTGATTGTATTCAAAACCTCTCTGTGAAATTTGTATTGCCTTGTAACAGGCTTGTTTCCTCAAAGACTCGAACATACTGAGTTGTTTTGAGAAGTTAAGAGTATTGTCAAGTTTGTGACAGTAGAATACTCTTAAGGAATTTGTAATCAAGTTGATTACAGTGAAAATCCTTTAGGAACGAAGGGACTAGACGTAGCTACCAGTTTAGTGGTAAACTAGTATAAATCTCTGTGTCTTTTGCTTTACTGCATTTTATTTACTTTTGTTTTGCCAAGTAAAACAAGTTTTCATTAACTTCCTTTCAGCGTCCGGTTATTCTTCAGCATCTGGTTATAAACAATTTCTTCACAAACTTGTTCTAAAGTTTCTTATTACTGAAAGTTTGCGAAAAGTTTTAACACAATTCAACCATTCTTCTTGTGTTCATGTTTTGTTGGTACCAGAGCTCGGCCTCTTGGTTGAGCACTTAACAGTGTTTGAGAAAAGATCTTACTTGTGAACATGTCTGCAGAAGGTGACCTCGTGAACCGTCCTCCTCTATTTGCTGGAGAAAAATTTGATTACTGGAAAATGCGTATATTATTCCTACTGCTACTGGTGATGTTTTATCTCGAGAAGCATGGAATGATGACCAAAAGAAGAGATATCAACTGAATCAAAAAGCTAGATTTATTTTTATTTGTGCTATGGCAGAGAAAGAGTATGACAAATGTGGTAAATTTGATACTGCCAAACAAATCTGGGACTCTCTTGTTTTGTCTTATGAAGACTCTGCCAAAGTAAGAGAAACAAAAGCTAGCATGTTGGTTCGCCAATATGAGTTATTTAAGATGGAAGATGGTGAGAACATTGAGTCTATATTTGGAAGATTCCAAACACTTGTCCACGGGTTACAAGCCATTGGAAAATGCTACACTACACCTGACCATGTGAGAAAGATCTTGAGAAGTTTGACCAAGCAGTGGAGACCCAAAGCCACTGCTATACAAGAAGCAAAAGATTTAAATACTTTACGTCTTGAAGATCTTTTGAGTTCTCTGAAAGCTCATGAACTTGAGCTGAATGAGGAAGAACCTGTGAAAAAAAACAAGTCTATTGCTTTAAAGTCAACAAGCATAAAAGCAGTTCTTCTAAAGCCCTTCAGGCTGAAGAAGAATCAAAAGTTGAATCTTCAGAAGGTGAAAGTGATGGATTAGATGAAGAGCTTTCATTCATATCTAGGAAGATCTAAAGGATATTGAAGAAAGGGAATTTTAGGAGAAAGTTCCAGAAGAAAGGTATAAAAGACAAGAAGGAAAGCAAAGACAAGAGTCAAGTCATTTGCTATGAATGTAACAAGGCAGGACACTTCAAATCTGAATGTCCTAATCTTAAGGAGAAGCCCATAAAGAGTTCTTTCAAGGGAAAGAAGAAAGGTCTCATGGCTACATGGGAAGACCTGGACTCATCTTCCTCTGAAGATGATGAAAATGAAGAAGAAGCTAATATTGCCCTCATGGCAAACGCTGACTCAGATTCTGAAGAAGAAGTTGAAGAGGTAATATATGATTCTTACTCTGAACTTCAAAATACATTTGATGATCTTCTTAAGGATTCCGCTACTCTCTCCATTGAGTATAAAGCTTTGAAAAAGAAGTTTTTAAAATTATCAAAAGAATTTCAAGATTTGAACAATGAAAACTCAAAGCTTAATGAAGAGAACCAGAAGCTGAAAATTGAAAATTAGTGTCTGGTGGCTAATCAACGTCCAGAAGTTAAAGGCTCCCAAGCTGTAAGCTCACAAGCTAAAGGCAATCCTAAGTGTAAATCAAATGATTATGAATATGTCTTTTAAAAGTTTCTTGCAGAGAGTGTAACTCAAAGCAATCAAGCTTCAACGATTTGGGGTGTCGGTAAAACGACAACTCAAGGTCTTGGTTACAAATCAGGTGAACCTATTTTACAAAATGAAAATCTTGCATCCGATGAATCCAATTATCACAATGAAAGCTTGCATTGCACTTACTGCAATAAATCAGGTCATTTGAAAATTACCTATCATGCTTTTAAGATTAAGAAGGGCAAGTATCCTTCAAGAACTAACAAGAAAGGACCAAAGAAGATTTGGGTACCTAAAGAGAATATAGTCTATGTCGCAGATATGCTTAGCAACAAGGTCAACACACCTATCCTGGTACTTAGACAGTGGATGCTCGCATCATATGACGGGAGAAAAGCAGATGTTCCAAGTGCTAAGACCTAGAGAAGAAGGATGTGTTGGTTTCAGTGGAAACCAAAAAGGTAAAATAGTTAGAATTGATCGCATTGGTAAAGGCTCTTTTCCCTCTATTGATAATGTACTTTACGTTGAAGGACTAAAGCATAACTTATTGAGCATAAGTCAATTATGTGACAATGGTTATGATATCATTTTTACAGAAACATACTGTTTAGTAAAAAGCAAGAAAGGCGACTCTATATTTTTTATTGCAAAGAGGAAACAAAACATTTATAAAATTGATATTTCTGAACTTGCAAAACAAGATGTCAAATATCTTATGTCTGTTGAAGATGAGCAATGGACTTGGCATAAAAGATTGGGTCTTGCAAGCTTGAGATTGATCTCAAAATTGAACAGGCATAGTCTTGTTAGAGGCTTACCAAATTTTAGATACCAATCTGATGCTCTCTGTGAGGCATGTCAAAGAGGAAAACTAGTTAAAACTTCGTTTCATTCTAAAAATATTATTTCAACCTCTAGACCACTTGAGCTTTTGCATCTTGATCTTTTGGTCCAACTAGGACATCCTATTTGACTGGAAAGAAATATGGTTTAGTCATTGTTGATGATTTTACTAGATGGGCATGGGTTAAATTCCTTGCCCATAAGGACGAGTCATTCAAGATGTTCGCTGTTTTCTGTAAATCAGTTCAAAATGAAAAAGGAATTTGTATTTCTTCAATTAGAAGTGATCATCGGGGAGAATTTGAAAATGAAAGCTTTCAAAAATTTTGTGAAGAAAATGGCATCTCCTACAATTTATCCTCTCCTAGAACACCACAACAAAATAGTATTATAGAAAGGAAAAATAGGTCCCTCCAAGAAATGGCCAAAACCATGATCAATGAAGCTGATATAGCAAAACATTTTTGGACAGAAGCAGTAAACAGAGCTTGCTATATTCAAAACAGAGTCTATATATTTTGAAGAAGACTCTATATGAACTGTGGAAGGATAGAAAATCCAACAATTCTTATTTTCATCCGTTTGGTTGTATTTGTTATATTTTAAACACTAAGGATCAACTTGGTAAGTTTGATTCCAAAGCTGACAAAGGTATCTTTTTGGGATACTCTGAAAGATCAAAAGCTTTTAGAGTATACAATAAAGAAACTATGATAGTGGAAGAATCTATTCATGTCAAGTTTGATGACAAAAAGCCTGACACTGAAATGTCAGAGCTAGATGAGTTGTTTTCAGGTTTAGACATTGGTGGAACAACAAATAGTGAACCTGCAACCTCAGCATCTAGTGGTGATAACCAGACATAGAATTCTACTCAATCAGAAGCTAAAGCCGAAAAGAGTTGGAAATTCAAAACTCATCATCCTAAAGATCAAATCATAGGAGAACCTGGAGACAAAGTGAGAACAAGATCCTCTTTCAAGGAGCATGCAGATCTTGTACTAGTCTCTGAAGTGGAACCTAAAACAATTGATCAAGCATTGGAGGATGAAGGTTGGATTCTAGCTATGCAAGAAGAGTTGAATCAGTTTCAAAGAAATGATGTTTGGAAGTTAATCACTCTACCAGAGGATAAACAAGCTATTGGTACTAAATGGTATTTAGAAATAAGCTTGATGAAGATGGTAAGGTAGTGAGAAACAAAGCAAGGTGAGTTGCTCAAGATTACTCACAAGAAGAAGTTATAGATTTTACTGAAACCTTTGCACATGTTGCAAGGTTAGAAGCTATTCGTAATTTACTTTCATTTGCTGCACACCATGAGATAATTCTGTATCTAATGGATGTGAAAAATGATTTCTTGAATGGTTTTATAACTGAGGAAGTCTATGTGAAATAACCTCCTGGATTTAAAGACATCGAATTTTCTGAATATGTCTTTAAACTTAAAAAGGCACTATATAGTCTTAAACAAGCTCCCAAAGCTTGGTATGGTAGACTGAGTTCCTTTTTAATGGAAAATTATTTTACCAGAGGTCAAGTAGAAACTACTTTGTTTAGAAAAACATCAAATAAACTTTTTATACTTATTGAAATTTATGTTAATGATATTATTTTTGGAGCTACTAATGAAAGCCTTTGCAAAGAATTTTCTAAGTTAATGCAGGCTGAATTTGAAATGAGCATGATGGGAGAATTAAAATTCTTCCTTGGGATCCAAATCAAACAATAGAATGATGGTATTTATATACATCAAAGCAAATATATCAAGGAATTGCTCAAGAAATTCAAGATGGTGGATTGCAAGCCAATGTGCACTCCAATGTATCCCACTTGTATTTTATGCAAAGCTGAAACTGGTAAGAAGGTAGACCAGAAGATGTACAGAGGTATGATTGGTTCTCTACTTTATCTTACTGCTTCAAGACCTGATATAATATTCAGCGTCTGCCTGTGTGCTAGGTTTCAATCTGATCCTAGAGAATCACACTTGAGTGCTGTTAAAAGAATTTTTAGATATTTGCAAGGAACTACTATTCTTGGTTCGCTCTATAAGCAATCAAAAGATTACAAGTTAGTAGGTTTCTGTGATGCTGATTTTGCTGGAGACCGCATTGAAAGAAAAAAACACAAGTGGAGGCTGCCAATTTCTTGGAGCAAATCTTGTGTCTTGGTCAAGCAAAAGGCAAAGCACCATTGCATTCTCAACAGCAGAAGCTGAACACTTCTCAGCAGCAAGTTGCAATTCTTAACTTCTATGGATGAAATATCAACTTGAAGACTATTTGATTAAAGTGAGTAACATTCCTATCTTTTGTGATAATACTTCTGCAATATGTCTTACTAAGAATCCAATATTGCATTCTAGAGCAAAGCACATTAAGATTAAGCATCACTTTATAAAAGTCTATGTTCAGAAGGGTATACTTGAAATTAAATTTGTTGATACTGACCATCAGTGGGCTGACATTTTCACAAAACCCCTTGCTGAAGATAGATTCAATTTTATAAGAAGAAATTTAAATTTTCATCTTATAAAAGAATGATTAATCTCAACATCTTGTGCATTATGCAATTTGCTGTTTTGCATCAGGTATGACGTCATCATTTATACGTGTAAGCATCTTATATGTCATTTACATTATGTCAGTCAACATTTGGTGAATGTGAATACTTGCATCTGGTTGCACACGTGTCACGTGCGTGCGGGACTGAAACGTCTCATCTTACCTACTGAGTCATGATTAATTTATGTTTTCAATAAATCTTTTACTGATTTACTTTTATTTTGGTGTCTGGGCATTTAATGCAAAAGGAATATTTATTTTATTTTTCCTTTTTGATTTATTTTTATTATGTGAAATACGAAACAGTTTTACAAAATAGTTGTACTATTCTTTCAAAACTTTCCCACTACTCCACTACCTCTCCCACTACTTCGTACTCTCTGTGTTTTCCCTGCAAACTGTTTTCTTTCTCTCTGTTCATTTTC
This sequence comes from Calophaca sinica, assembly GCA_037113605.1. NCBI lineage: Eukaryota > Viridiplantae > Streptophyta > Magnoliopsida > Fabales > Fabaceae > Calophaca > Calophaca sinica. The sequence continues at coordinate 71,732,880 of CM073730.1, forward strand.
TCTCCAAAAACCCTAAACCTCCTTCACAAGCTCCTCAATGCCGCTACTATGACGGGTGTTCAAATTTGTGAATACACTACTATCTACGACACCATGAGGGAAGGAAAAGTATTGATTGAGAACAGGGTTGATCTCAGGCATTTGAAGAGTTATAGGTTTGATTTCGCTGAAGGTTTGAAGAAAATAGGTTGGTTTAACTACTTCCAATAGGAACCAAAGGAAGTACTCATCAATGATGTTCAGGAACTCTGGGGAAATATTAGTGTTTATAAAGATAATGTACTCAAGGGATATGTTTGTGGCTATCTGTTTGTGGCAACTCCAACTGCCATTACTGAAATTACTGGGTGTCCTCACGAAGGAGTTAGTTTCCATGAAGAATGGGAAAAAGCCTTTAATGGAATGGAAAAGGTCGATGAGGCTTTGTTCGAGAACTATCAACATCTGAAGGATACAAAACAACCTTTGGTTGCAAAGAACCTGAAGTCGCACTACAGAGTGCTTCATAAGCTGATTTCAAAATGCGTCATCTTGAAGGCCGGTTCAAGTGACATTGTCAACTATGAACAGAAGTTCATCATGAGTCACTACAGGGCTGGGAACAAAGTTAATCTGCTAAGATTGATAACCAATACCCTGTTGTCTGCCCTTGTAAATTCAAGGAAGGGTTCTGCTGAAGAACAACAGGTATACAAGAACATTCCTTATGGTGTTCTTCTTTCTGAACTTATGTTAAGGCAAGGAGTTGTGACTAAACTTGCTACCTTACCAGGAAAAGAAGACAAGGCAAAGTACTTTGGAAAAGGTGCTAGAACTATTCCTGATGTCTTTGGAAGGAACAATCTGGTCAGAATGAACTTGGTCAATGATGAATTGATCAAGAAGGTTAAGCAAGAAGAAAAGGAAGTAGCTGATGCTACAGTTGGTGAAACTCAAAGAAATCCACCAGAAGCTCAAAAAGCTCTGCATCGGGTGAGAGAAGAGACATGATGAGTCTCAGGTCAAGGAGACAAGAAGCAAAAAACAGAAGGTGCCTCCTGCACAAGGAAGAAGAGTCAAACCAGAAGATGATGAGGACAAGGTCCCCATTAGGAGCATTTTGGAAAAGAAGAGGAAGGCAGAAGCTGACAAGCCTATCCCGACTTCTGGCCCTAAGAAGCAAACCACTGCTCCTCTTCCCCTTCCTGCTGTTGTCCCTCAAGGCAAGCGAAGGAGATTAATTAAGCTTTTTGAGAAGCCTGTTCCAAAGGTACTTGACTTCACTATCGATGACTCTGTTGTTTTTTTAGTAGTAATGATCCAATAACTGCACCCCCACTGTCTGTTTCCTCAACACAACCTCCACTTACATAACCTGCACCCACCAAACTTCAAACACAAAAACCACATACTTCCCAAAGAACCACACAGAAAACACACCCACTCTCTGATGCTCTGACTTTATCCAAATCCAAAACACAGTTCATTCCCTCCATCACTTCACAACCAAAACTCCCTCCAATATATAAACCCAAACCCACTTCCTCCTCAATCACCTCCCTAACCTCAGAAATAGCCACATCACTCTCTCATCCCTTCAATCAACTATTCAAAGTCACTCCCACCAAACCAAGAACCTACAAAATCACAGTCACTCCCACTCCCATTTCTTCATCCACTCCATCATCCACAATCACCTCCACAATAGATTACACATATTTTGGTGAGTCTAGGATTAGACTTAGGCCCAAACACCCTGCTCCCATTCGGAAAGAAGAGTATCATTTTATTTATGATCAGCCTTCTTTATGGCACTTGAATACCTTTACTTCAGGAGCTGCGAGGTTGGAGATTCCTCCTTTCAGCTACAATGAGATTCTTCAGACAACCTTTGGTGGCAGACTAAGGCCTCCATCAAACCATGGAATTCTTCCATTAGATTTTGAGCTCCCTCTCTCACTGCCTCAAAATGAATCACTTACTCTGGAAGAGTGTGGTAGATGGATAACTGATGATGAGAAGGCATTCATGAATCACTGCCTGGAGATGAAAAGGCATGAAATGGTTCTACTCAACAGGGACCCCTCTCTGGTCTCTGTAAAGATAGTTCCAGATAGGCAAAGATGGTTGCCATGGTTGATTCCTGATAATAGGAAAAACAAGCTTCCTCAGAGACTTCCCAAGATAATGATTCTGAAAGAGTTTAAAGAAGCTCCTAGAAGATATAACACAACCTTCTTTTCTCTAGCAACTGTTGCAGAGAGATCAGAAAATCATGCAAAGGAAGTCTATCCCACTAAGGTCAAAAAGGATCCCACAGATACTGGTTCCTTTGGTCTTTGCAATGCAATGAAGGCTGAAATTGAGACTGGTGGTTCAATCAAGAGAGTGTGGGACTCCAATCTATTAATTTTGCATTATGATGATATGCTGCAAAGTTTTGTGATTAGGCCTCCCAATGCCTTGAAATTGAAACTAGAATGGGAAGCAATCAATGAAGAACTTTAAGCTGATTTTGATTGGAAACATATGGCACTGAATTGGAATGAAAATGCTCATCTAGATGGTCTGAAACCCATTGTTAAAGCCTTGGAAGACAAAGAAGATCTGAGAAGAAGGTACAAGTTTGAGAATGAAATCGTCAGCACTTGCTTTGCAAAAGCAGAAGCTGACTTAAAATGGAATGCATCAGAAGCTAAACTTCTACTGTTTGATGAATTTGTTGATGCTCTGTTCAAGAAAAGAGAAATTGAATTTTTGAGTTTGGTTGACCCTAAAGAGCTAGAATACAGAAGACATAAGGAAGCTGAGTTTGAGAAGCAGAAGCTGGGAAGATTAATCAAATGGAGTATACCAAATGTTGAATTCTTCTTGAAGGCTCAAGAGAAAAAAGAAAGGAGATTGAAGCTGTCACAGGGAGTACTCATGGAACATGCTACGCAGTCTACTAGGCGATGGCAAACGGCTATCACTTGGTATAGACCTGAAGAGCGCATTGAACAAGCTGAATGGATTCCAGAACCTGCTCCTGATGAACCTGTCATCATTTCCAGATCTCAGTTTGAGACCTTCGTGGCTGCAACTCACTCTGTGGCAAGGCTTGAAAATCCTGTCCAATTCCTCATGGAACGCCTTAACCAACTCCTATCTCCTCCTCCTTAGTGTTCCTCTTTTGTTTTTAAACCTTCATTGTACTTTTAACTCTGTTACTTCTATCTTTTGGTACATTTTAAATCAAATGGATTTTGATTTCAAATTTTTCTCTTAGTTATTTTCTTTGACTAGGATGTGTTTTACACTCTTTTTGTCCGATGACAAAAGGGGGAGTAAAAGTAAAGGTTTGATGAACGCGTCTCAGTAACAAGTATCATGCATTGCATAACATTATTCATCATGATCTGATACACTTAGTATAGTTTAAAGCACTGATAGCTCTAATACTTAATGTATGTTGCTCAACGTTTGATATTTGATACTATGATCTCAGCATCCGCTCTTAAATATGTATATATGAATATGCTTTGATACATGTATGTATTGTTTTCAAATACAAATGCTCTGATACTTAGAAATATTTGATAATATTTTTTGATGTTGAACTTAAGGGGAGACCCTTAAGTTCAACAACCTTGAAATTATTTTTGAAAATAAACTGTTCATCAACCTTGGATATTTGTCATCATTAAAAAGGGGGAGATTGTTAGAACCTAAACGATTGAGAAGTTTAGACCCTCAATAATTTTGATGATAACAAAGTATATATGAGAGAATAATTTAACTTCTGATAAGTCTTCAAGTGTGTAAGTATTAAAATCATTCTTGTTTTATAACTCACTCAAGCAAGAAGAAGAAAACCATAAGAAGTTGAATACTTTCATAAGTGTCTGCATCCGGCTCACTGTAGCGTCTTGTACTTGCTCTTCTAGCAAACGTCCGGTGTTGTTATTCTTAAGACATGTGGAATATACATTTGCAGCAAGCGTCTTATGGATTCTGAGTGAGTATCTGGTTTATTAATGAAGCACATGATGGTCACATTTATTCTTGTTGCTCTTCACCTCAGCTTTCCTGGAACAAAATTCGAATTTGATTCTGTGTGCTCAAATTGATGTACGAGGAATCAAAGGTGACACATTTGGGATAAGACGAATTTCATACAATGCAAATGATGGAAAAGCAGATAGTACAAAACGGTAAAGTGTACTATTATGAAATTCTCTAAAAAGGAAGATAAGAATGTATTTCAAATTTCATCACTTAATGATTTCGAGCTGTGTATTCCTGTAATGATATTATTCTCAAGGACCTCTATAAATACTCCAAGCTCTCCTTTCAAGAAAGTGCTAGAAACGATATACTGCTAAAGTTATTACTCTGTGAGCAACCAAGTTTCTGTGCCAAGTTTCTGAGAACCAAAACTGAACTCCAGCGTCTTATTCTTTCTTTTAGAAAGCTAATTGCTTTGAGCTTAATCTTTTCATCCTTTCTTGTTGATATTTATTTGATTGTATTCAAAACTACTCTGTGAAATTTGTATTGCCTTGTAACAGGCTTGTTTCCTCAAAGGCTCGAACGTACTGAGTCGTTTTGAGAAGTTAAGAGTATTGCTAAGTTTGTGACAGTAGAATACTCTTAAGGAATTTATAATCAAGTTGATTATAGTGAAAATCCTTTAGGAATGAAGGGACTAGACGTAGCTACCAGTTTGGTGGTGAATTATAAATCTCTGTGTCTCTTGCTTTACTGCGTTTTATTTACTTCTGTTTCGCCAAGTAAAACAAGTTTTCATTAACTTCATTTCAGCGTCCGATTATTCTTCACGATACGGATATAAACAATTTCTTAACAAACTTGTTCTAAAGTTTCTTTTTATTAAAAGTTTGCGAAAAGTTTTTAACACAATTCAACCCCCCTTCTTGTGTTCACGTTCACCTTTGACTTCAAACCCTTCAGGTTGTTTCATCTAGATCACCATACAAGAATGCAGTTTTTACATCCATTTGTTCCGGCTCTAGATCAAATTCTGCAACCTTGGCAAGGAGGATTCTAATGGATCTGTGTTTAATAACTGGTGAGAACACATCATTAAAATCAATTCCTTCTCTCTAAGTGAAACCTCTTGCAATAAGTCGAGCTTTAAATCTGCTTGGCTCAACTCCTTGGATACCTTATTTTCTTTTGAAAATCCATTTACAGCTGACCAATCTCGAACCAGCAGGCCTCTTGATCAACTCTCAAGTGTTATTGTCATAAAGAGATTTCATCTCCTCATTCATAGCTTGCATCCACTTTTCCTTATCTTCACAAGTTAGAACAGCTTTATAACTCTTTGGTTCATCTTCCAAGACCTCACTTGCAGACACTAGAGCAAAGGCAATCAAATCTGCATAGCCATACCTTTTAGGTGCTCTAGTTTCTCTTCTGATTCTGTCTCTTGTCAGTAGATAATCATTCCCTGCTTATTGTTCTTCCTCAGTTTGTTCCTCTGGAGTTTCCTCTTCCTCAAGTAACCAATTCTCAGCTTGAGCTTGCTTGAACCTTCCTCAGGCTCCACCTCAAAATTGACTCTATCTGGAACAGAATCTTTAGTTTCAATTGGTTTCTGAGCAACAATGGTTGGTTTAAAAGCCATTTCAGTTTCATTGAACACAACATCACAACTAGTGATGCATTTCCTGTGCCCTGGCTCTAAACACCACAACCTGTATGCCTTTACCCCTTCTGGATAGCCAAGGAACATACATTTCACAGCTCTTGGTTCTAACTTGTCTTGCCTAATGTGAGCATAGGCAACACAACCAAACACCTTGAGCCTTTCCAGGTTAGGAGGATGACCTGACCATACTTCTTCAGGTGTCTTCATGCCCAAAGCAGTTGAAGGGCATCTATTTATTAGGTACACATTAGTCATGACTATTTCAGCCCAGAAAACTTTCTGCAAACCTGTACTCAAGAGCATACATCTCACTCTTTCCAAAATTGTCCTATTGAACCTTTCAGCTAGACCATTTTGTTGAGGAGTTCCTGCTGTAGTCTTATGCCTTGCTATACCATTTATGTTGCGATAATTGTTGAAAGCATCAGAACAGAACTCAAGACCATTATCAGTTCTGAACCTTTTGACCTTTCTTTCTGTTTGATTTTCAACCAGTGTTTTCTAGTTCTTGAAAGTTTCAAATGCTTCATCCTTTGTTTTCAGAATATAAACCCACAATTTTCTTGAGTAATCATCAACTATAGACATGAAGTACCTTGCACCAGAATGAGAGGGAGTCCTTGAAGGCCCCCAAAGGTCAGCATGAACATAATCAAGAGATCCTTTTGTTCTTTGCTGTCCTACATTGAATTTGACCCTGCAAGTCTTGCCATAAACACAATGCTCACAGAAGATCAGCTTCTCAACCTTGTCTCCACACAGCAGGTTTTGCTTTCCCAATTCAATTAGGCTCTTCTCACTGACATGACCAAGTCTCATGTGCCATATCTCAGCTTTTGATACAGGTTTAGCTATTACAGTAGCAGCAGAATTAGTAACAGTTTCAACTTCAAAAGAATATAAACCATGTCTCTTAATGCCTCTCATAACCACCATGGATCCTTTAAAACCTTCAACACTCTTTGTTCACCGTTAAACACATACTCTTTCTTATCAAGTTCACTAAGAGAAATTAAATTTCTCTTAAGATCAGCTACATATTTGACTCCAGTGAGAAGCCTCTCAATTTCATCATGGAAATTGAATTTAATAGATCCAACTCCTACAATTTTGCAAGACTTGTTGTTACCAAGGAGCACTGAAACAACATCTTGTTCACACAACTCCTCAAACAGTGACTTGCTTGGAGTCATATGCCAAGTGCGGCCCGAATCCATGATCCATTCTATATCAGAATTGTTGCTAGATGCCTCCAATGCATCTGAAGATTCATAGCCTTCTTGGAGAATGGCTGCATTTCCATTATCCTTTTGCCTTTCATCATTGTTTTTCTGCCTCTCAGGACAAACCTTCCTTGTGTGACCTTCTTTCTTGCAGTGGTAACGTCTAATATTTGGAACATTTCCACCAGAAGCCTTTTGTTGTGGCTTCCCTTTCTTCTTATCATTTTTGTTGTCTTTCTTTGAAGATTTCCCTTTCATAGACAGTCCCTCACCAATAGCAGAGGACTTCGGCTCCTTCCTTTCATTCAATTCTCTTGAAGTTAAGGCAGCTTGCACATCTTCAAAGGTCAAAGATTCTCTCCTATATAGAAGAGTTTCTTTAAAATAGGCATGTGTCTTAGGCAAGGCACATAACAGCAGCAGTACTTGGTCTTCATCATCAATAGTAACATCAATGTTTTCCAAATCGAGGATCAATTTGTTAACCATGTCAAGTTGTTCTACCAATGACTTATCTTCATGCATCTTAAAAGAATATAGAGCTTGCTTGAGATAAAGACAGTTTACCAGAGATTTTGTCATGTAGAGCCCTTCAAGCTTGACCCAAACCCCTGCCGCAGTCTTTTCCTTAGAGACTTGTCTCAAAACCTTGTCTCCAAGACTCAAGATTATCGCGCTATGAGCTTTCTCGATCATAGTCATTTTCTCCTTCTCTATTAAAGAAGCATCCATCTTGTTAGCACCCTTTAAAGCATCCAGCAGACCCTGTTGAACAAGAAGGGCCCGCATCTTCAAATGCCATAAACCAAAGTCATTCAAGTCAGTGAATTTCTCAACCTCATACTTTGTTGAAGCCATAAAAAAGCGATTGATCCACGCTCACCGCACCAATTTGTTGAGAACAAACCAGAAAAACACAGTGCCAACAACTTGGTCCATCGCGACAATTCTTGAAATCATAGTGCCAAAGCCTTTATCAGAATCAAAGCCTTGCAGTAATTGCAAGAATTGATAGGAACAAAGATAAGGGAAAGGAAAAACCCACAAGAATTTAACGTGGTTCGAATTAGAGCAATGCACTCTAACCTACATCCACGACAGCCACTGGAATTGATAGTTCTCTCTTACAATCGAGTACAATCTCACTTCCTCACAAGTGTACAAATCTTTCACTCAACAATACAAGAGAAAATGGAAAGAGTTTCTGGAATGAATAGGATGAAATTGGCAAGTTACATCCAGTTACTTATAGCACAAGTAACTAACTACATAACTAACTTTTCAATGTGAAAGAGTTAGTTACATAACTAACTAACTAAAAGAGTTAGCTAAAGACTTGCTCTTAGCCGAAAGCTTGTTGACTGGACCAATATGTCATAGCTACAAAGCGCACCTTGTATTTATTTATGGAACCATGATGATTCTCCTTGATGTGTAATACCCACTTGCATCTCATAGCATCTCAATTGTTTATACTTCAAAATTAATTGTTCACTAAATTTCAATTATTCTATTTTTGTATTTTTTTTTAAGTAAAATAATATTCATAAAAGAGTACAAAGAGTAACCCATATACTAAAGTACTAAACTCAAATCGAAAAGTAGCATAAAGACAAGTTACCACAATTAGAAAAAGAACACCCATTCCCAACAGTAACACTATCATTTTTGCCTTAAACTTTTTAAAAATCCCCGTAAAAAAAGAATGATTTTATTCTTAAATATATGTGAAAGATAATGGTTGGGCACATGGGTAGATCACATGGGCACTTTGACAAGAGAAAAGATAAACAATCAACCCTCTTTTTATTTCTTGAGTTTCACTCTTCTAATATATTAACAAAGGCTATCACGTGGTGTTATTTTTATTCTAGCGTTTTTTTGACACATAGTGAAAATTCTATGTTAAATTAAATTAATACTATTATTTAATTGATTATTCTTCCAAAAAATTTAAAAAATAATTAATAATTAATTTTTTTATATTAATATTTATTATTTTTATTATTTTCACAAAAATCCAATTGCTCTCACCTGCAGGCCATCCCTGACATTTCAGGTGTCTTGTGCGAACAGAAAAATCGGTGTCCTATTTTTTTTTATAAGTCAAATATATATATTGATTATCAAAAACAGATAGCCTTCAACTACTATTTTTAGAAAGCCTAAAGTAAGGATTTACCAAATTTAACATTTAAAATTTAAAAATAAGTTAGATCTTCAGTTATAATATATATATATATATATATATATATATATATATATATATATATATATATATATATAAACACCCCCATACATACTAAGTAAAAAAAATTAGTACCCCTAAAAAGTAGAGTAATATGCAATCGCACACCACACACCGTCAAGGCCCTGGGTGCTCACTTGAATAATACATATTACATCTCAAAAAGCTAAGTGAGGAATTAATTAAAAAATCTACAGTTTAGATCGTAATAGTAACAATAATATTAAATAATGTAAGCATACATGTGACACAATGAATCAGAGTGTAAACTTTTCTCTATAAAGTCAAAATTCCATGCGCCAAATCCTTTCCGGGAGCACCGTGCAAGGATTTTCACTGGAATTAAATTAGCAATAAGAATTCCGTTTCAGTCATCACATCACATGGCAACCGATGCCGAACCAAAGAAGATCATAATTGATACCGACCCAGGCATCGGTACTAAAAATTCACATACATATTCCACTTTCAGATTCGTTTCGTTTCGTTTCGTTTCGTTTCATTTCACGTGGTAATTTGAATCCGTTTCTCTGCTTGATTTGTCAAATTCCATGTTTCTTTGACTCTGAGAATGTTGCAATTGGTTTTCTGTAGATGATGCTATGGCAATATTCCTTGCCCTACGATCACCCGAAGTACAAGTTATTGGACTTACAACTATCTATGGCAACGTTTACACCACCTTGGCAACCAGAAATGCTTTGCATTTGGTAATGTTTATTGGGATTTGTTTTTCTCCTGATTCTGTTGTTGCCACTTTTTTGAAGGATTTGTTTGTTTTCTATTGATGAAGTTGACTTTTGACTTATGATACTTAACTTGTATGTGTAGTTGGAGGTTGCTGGAAGAACTGATATACCAGTAGCTGAAGGATCTCATGTGACATTAACTGTATGTCAGTAACAATTCATATCACTACTTATGATACTTCATTTTTCCTTCTTTTCTTTGTAACTTTTATAAATGTCATATGATCTCATTTAGAACTAATTAGTATATGTGATCATTAATTAAATGCATATAGATAATCACATTATACTGTTTGTATTAAATAATTGTACACTTGAAATTTTCAGAGAGGCATATGTGCATGTAATCTCAGAACATCAGCATGTTATTTTTTCCTCACATCAACCTGAATGATCACAAAATATATGCTGCTCATTGAAATCTGTTTATTCCTTTCAAATGTGTTTTAGTCTATCACCTCACTGATGAAGTCACACAGTATTTGCCGTATGAAATGAGTAGATCTGCAGTATATCTTAGTATTTTACTCGACTAATTATTGTAATCCTTGTCGCTTTTACAGAAAGGAACAAAACTTCGCATTGCAGATTTTGTCCATGGTGCGGATGGACTTGGCAACCAAAATTTTCCTCCGCCATATGGGAAGCCCCTAGAAGAATCAGCTGCTGCTTTTCTGGTTAATCAAGCAAAGGCTGACCCTGGAAATGTCACCGTGGTGGCATTGGGCCCGCTTACAAATATTGCTTTGGTCCGATATGCGCACAATTTCCAAATAGGTCATTTTCAAGTTACTCTTCATACTTTGTTTCATGACAAGATTCTGTTTTGCAGGCTACACAGATGGACCCGGAATTCGCTAAGAACATTGGACAGATTGTTATACTTGGTGGAGCTTTTGCAGTAAATGGCAATGTGAATCCAGCTGCTGAAGCGAATGCGAGTATTTCAATTCTGTATTCAAATCCTTTATGTAACTTCCATAAAATATTATATTATTCACTGCTCAGTCTTTCTAACTCTTTGGTTGGATTTTATTCCAGATATTTGGTGATCCAGATGCAGCAGATGTTGTATTCACAAGTGGTGCAGATGTACTGGCAGTGGGAATAAATGTTACTCACCAAGTTGTACTGACAGGTACTCGTGTACACTCATTTCTGCTATACTTATGTAGCCATTTTGTCTTAAGTGGATATTATAATTATCCCTTGGTAAATTTTGTGTGATAGAACATCTATTTCTTAAACTGTTCTAATAATTTTATTTGCTTTTCCTTTCAGAATTTATGCATCATGATCCAGCAACATTGTATGTGAATATTATAAATTTTCTTCAACGGTTATATTTCATACATGTCTTCCGAACTGAACTTGTATTCTCGGAAGACCTTTGATTAATGAATAAATAGTGCAGTAGATAACTTAACAATTCATTTACTGTCTACCCCACCCCGAAAATTTTTTGTAGGAGAATATAGACGAGATTAGAATCCATCTTTTTTCTAATGAAACATTGTATGTTTACCCTGAATTTGTCTGTAATGTAACAATCAATTAATTTTCACATCTTGTAGGACACGTGATGTTATACTTATTTATAAGGGTTAGACAGCATACATTCATTTTTCATGGTATTTCCATTGGAAATCTTGGTTGATGCCTTTTTTTGAATGCAGACACTTGCCAAAGGCAGGGAAAGATCCCCATGTTTGGGATTGAGAGACAGAGTTCAAAAATTGCTACTAAAATGTTTTTTCCCATGATAATTGTCAGTGACTAACTCTCAAAAGCTTGAGGTGTTAGATGAAGTCCATGAATGGTTTCATATCTAACTATAATATTTTGAAACCCAAGCTGAAACTTTCTGTTACCTTCGTGTCTCATAGTTTGCACTCTTATAGCATTGATGAGAACTTGACATCAGGTGAACAGCATGATCATGCTGTTATTGTAATTATGGTTCGTGTCACTTATCTTCTTCTGCCACCACTTTTCTGGTTTACTCTCATCCAAAAAACAAAATGACTAGGTTCTGATCGGGAAAAGTTGGCAAGTTCAAATGGAAAGTTTGCTCAATACTTGACCAGTATCTTAGATGTGTATTTCTCTTACCATCATGAGGCATACAACACCAAAGGTTAGTCTTCATAGTTTATCAAAGAATTGGCAGAGGCCTAATAATCTGAATTACTAACTATAGTTATTTTTTTTACACAGGGGTTTACCTTCATGACCCAACAGCTTTGCTTGCAGCTGTTGATCCTTCACTTGTAACTTGCACGGAGGGTGTTGTTAGAGTGCAAACCAGTGGCATTACAAGGGGACTTACAATACTCTACAACAAACAGAAAAGGTCGAAACCACTAGCAGTTTATCTATATTCATATGCATGCTTATTCCCATTTCATAGCAAGTTCTAGTTCTTTCCAAATTATGCAAAATAGGTTAATATGGTAGGGGATTGCACTTTGTGTTGAAACTTTTTCTAAAGAACAACCACCGCCGAGCTTATCCCCCTAGGTGGACTTTGCTACATGGATCAAAGAACGCCGTTGACTGTATCAAAAATAAGAAAAAGTTGGTGTGAGAAGAAGGCCAATAAATTAGGGATTTACTTTTTGGAAGTGGCCCAAGGTTATTCTTTAAGAGAAAAGGAAGTAACTCACTCATTTTTCACAAATGTTTTAGGCTAAAGTTTGGTAGGAGTTTGGATTATACTAGAATTTAAACCTATGTTTCCTTTATTCCTTGCAGAATGCTGTGCTAATCCCTAACTGATTGTAGAGAGAAGAATGATCTCATAAATTAAAGGGTCAGATAATGAGAACTGTAACAGTAGTGACAACTGTATTACTAGAAATTATTAGAATCATAAAGCTATATGGATTCCTGGACATTTTGTTCATATATTCCTTCTATTTGATTAGGAAGAGATATTGTAGTACATTTCTCAAGTACACTGTCCAGCATATTTTGTTGGTCAAGATAATTGTTCCTATCTGAAAGTGGAGGTTCATCTGTAGTAGCTCTGACCTGCCAAAAGGTGAATTGCTTTGGCTGAGCATGATGATGGGGATACTTTCAAAGACACTCGTATGGCTAAGTCATTGCATGCATAAAGTAGATAAAGAGAGTTTAAGATGAATAGAGAACATAACCTGGAGTATGCTGATGTTGAGTTATATTCTCAACACTCACCCTTGCATCAGTAACCTTCATGAAGATGTTTGCCCATCGGTATTTTGCCTTGCAATATTGCAACAAAATTTCTCATTCTTTCTGAACTTCTCTAAGAAAGCAAAGGTTAACATTGAAATGCTTAGTCTATCCATGAAGACTGAGTTGTTAGATATTACAATTGCTGCTTGATTATCTACAAATACATTGGTTGAATTCATTTGGACCACTTCTAGATTAGCTAATTTTTCCAGCCAAAAGGCTTGATTGATAGTTGCATTAGCATCTATGAACTTTGCTTCAGCAGTTGGCTACTTGGCTGTGCCACAACATCTTGCTTCTTTGAGGCCTAGGAAAACACCAAAACCAAATATAAAGCAATATCCTAAAGTACTTTTCATATGACCCAATGAACCTCCCCAATCACCGGCGGAGAATCCATGCAAATAACCATCAAGGAAACTATATTTTATATCCAACAGAAACAATTTCTAACATTTCTATGCTGCTAAATCAAGAACCATCGTATCAAGCCGAGCAACTAGGGTAAAGGTTTCTTAGAATTCAACTCCAAACGCTTGAGCATATCCCTTCACAACTCCAGCCTTGTGCTTAAGAGGGAACCTACATCGAGCTTGGACCTAGCCACTCATTTAACACCAATAACATTATGATGTTGGAGTCTAGGAACTAATTTCCAAGTTTGGTTCTTCTCAATTAAGCTCCCGCTACATTGCAGCTATCCACTTTGGATCTGTTTTAGCTTCATTAAAAAATGCCGACTCTAACACAACAACATTATGCCTTTCATAAATACCATAAAGCAACCTGGTTCCTCTAACAGGTGGGTCATCAATAATCTCATCTTGTATCAAAGAAAAATCAAGAACTTTCTTCCATTCATCTCTTTCCTAACTTCTTTGTTTATCTTCAACAAAATGAACATCTTTTCTTATTAGTATCTTATCAGTTTATGGTTGGAAGACTCTATAAGCCTTTGAAGTTTTTCTATAGCCAATAAAAATACCTACTGCCTTTGGGGAACATCCTTTTTCACATTAGGCACAAAAATGAAACAAACACATCCAAAAACTTTGAAATTTTGAACCCAAGATTTATAGCCATGCCATGCTTCAAATGGAATTTTCCCTTGCATTTCCTTTGTAAGAAGTCTGTATGACAGAAACGCAATTCTGCCCAAAACATCTCAGGAAGCCCTTTTTCATGTATCATGCATGCATCTATCTCTATTATCATTTTGTTCCATTTTTACTCCATGTTGGAGGAGGAAGCAGCGAGTTGATCTCTACTTGATCCTCCAAAGATTAGGATGTCACTATGTTAGACATACGAAGATCTTTGTCACCAAATCAATCCCTTAAAAATATAGAAGTAGTCAGATTCATTTTTTGTGTTACCACTTTTGTCTTTCATTAGGACCATTGATGTTTTAGATTTTTGAGGGATTAATATAGTAACAAAATCGTTGAAGAACTAATTGGTTGACATGCTAACATTAGGAGAACCAATTAGATGGTTTACTCTTTTTTTAACGGCTTTCAACACTGAAGAAGTCCAATATACTGGATGACTTAGGATGGGAGTTGCACAAAAACCTCTCTGTAATTATTTTTTGTCTTCAACTGGCTGAGAGAATCCGTCTTGAGCACGGGTGGCAAAAAAAAAAAAAAAAAAATCTATAGGGTAGTTAAGTTTTTGGTGTGTACTTAAGTTTTTTTTTGGAAAAATAGTTTTTGACGAAAAAACGGATGAATGAGTTTTTGTCACGTGTTTCTAGTGTAGTTAAGTTTCTTATATAGATAATAGATTTTTATTGCAAATATTTTTTCAACTTTGTGTTTGCATATGCCACCTCACTTTTATATCTTTTTTCTGTTTGTAATAAACCAGGTTTGGTGAAATCACCGAATGGTCCAATAAGCCAACAGTAAAGGTAGCTGTGACAGTTGATGCTCCCAAGGTTGTGAAATTGGTCATGGATCGTCTTATGGCTTGAAGTATCCACGAAGCCGTTCAAATAACATTATCGATTCATGTCTATCTACTTGTATCTGGTTTCCTTGTTTTGAGCAGGAGACTATGCTCATTTAAAAGCCGTTTTGTTCATTCTTCGTGATATATTTTTGTTTTGGAGCTCTTGAGCACCGTACATTTTATTTCAATTTCAATGTGAGAGGAAGGAATATCTTGCTCCCTTCTCTTGATCTTTTTTTTTATTCCTTGCTATATGTCTTAATAGTAGACAATCTTGGAAATCCAAACCTGGATTAGAATGGATTACACTTCATTTTACACCCTATCTATTCTTTGGATCTCTCTCTTACTTTTTTCAAAACATCACTCATCATATCGCTTACGTCTCTCTCTTCCTCTTCCTACTTCTTCTCTGGTGTAGAATTGAGTGTAAAAGATGGGTGTGGAAGTAAAATTTAACCTTGAATAAAGAATACAAATCCTTTCCCTCACACTTCTTTTTATATCTCATTTATTTCCTCTATTCCTTTCGTCATCACATCACCCATCTTATCTCTCTCTCCCAAACCCCTAAGCGTAGAAATTGAGCGTAAAATATGAGCATGGGAGTAGAATTTCCCTTTGAATAAAGAGCAAAAATTTCCACACTTACCACTTATACTTGATTTTAAATCTCGTTAATTTGTTCCATCTCTCTCTTCTTTTTCCCCATCACATCACTCATCTTACTAGTTAGGAAACATTTGAAAGAGCTTATTCAAAGCTTACTTGGGTTTATCCCATGACGTAAGTATTTATTAGTGTTTAGATACACTTATAACACGTCTATAAGTTATTTTCAGTTTATTTCAACAAATTTTTCCAAATAACTGACGAATAAATGCTTAATTAAGCTCCTTGGAATAGCTTGTTGAATAAGTGTTTACTTGAGCTATTTACTGAAACACTCCCTTGAGCAATAGGAATGTTAAAGTATATAGCATTAAGGGTTAGAACCTTGAGGAAAAAGAAAAATACTTGCCTTGCAACAACTCATTACAAGGAAAGAATTTTTGAAAAGAGGCAAGGAAATGGTCAATTAGGGATATGAAAACTCTTCATAAGGACAATGGGCTCTTTAACATAAAACTCAAAATCACGTATAATATGAACATTTAAAACTATAGTCTATTGTGGAAAAATCAGAATCAAAGGGATATCTTATGGATAGAGATGCTTTATCAAGAGATTGAGCTTTTACATCCTTCCAACTACCCATCAATCTCATAGAGTGATCAAATGCCTCCATTGTATTGAGTCATCACATCATAAGGTCTAGTAGTTGAAGCCTTGAGTATCAGGCATAATTGGTTTTTCTAAAGTAGTTCACTTTAAAAGGAAAAATAAAACATTTTACCATTGATGAGACAAAAGGAGAATATATTTTAACAATTCTATAATTTATTATGTATGTGTATATAATATCAATTTATTTTTTAATGGTTTAATTATGCTGGAGGTCCCTGAACTATTTGGGAATTTTGAAATAGGTCCCTGAACTATTTTTTTTTTAATTAGGTCCCTGGATTATTTTTTTTTTTTAATTGGGTCCTTCCGTTAAGTAACTGTTAGTGGTACATTAAGAAATGTCTTTGGCGTGGTATCGGCGTGGACCGCGACATAAATTTTGAAATAGGTCACTGAACTATTTTTTTAATTTAGTCCCTAAACTATATATTTTTAATCAGGTCCCTAAACTATTTTTTTAATTTGGTCCATAAACTATATTAATATTAATCATGTCCAGATTTGCTTTCATTATTTTTCCTTTAATTTATTGTTTTTAAATTAATTAATTAATTTATCGTTTGAACCAATCGATTTTTTTGTGGAACAAGAGGGATAGCTTTGTCACGCATAGGGCCTTATGCGATGCCTTAGACCAATTTTTCTGGAACCAATTTTTTTCTACGATGCAAGCTTCCCTTGGACCAAACATGGGAACACATTTTTCTTCAATTTTATGGCCAATAACGTCACTGAACAAAGGAGATTTCTCTTGCTAAAGTAACACTTCAAAATTTCTTGGTCTTAAGCTAAAATAAATAGTAGCAAAAGTAATTAATTCAAGACATTGGAAATGCAAGATGGCTGGAGAGTGGTCATTTGAAGTGGAGCATACTTACAAGCATATATCTGAGAAATTCACAGTTGATTTGGAGAGGGGTAGTTGTAGTTGTAGGTTTTGGGAACTAACTGGATTACCATATGCATGCTTATGCGGTTGCATATTTTTAAAGGGTAACCCAGGAGGACTACATTAGTGCCTACCTATATCGCTGCATATTTGGCATGTTATAGCCCTAGTGGTCAATCAATTAATGGCGGTAATTTATGGCCAACGCGTTGAACTTTGATAAGATTCTCCCTCCAATACATAGACCTGCCTGGGAGACCAAGGAAGCTAAGGAGGAGGAGCATGATGAAAATCAAACTCATCAAGATCTTCAAGAGTTGGCACAATAATAAGGTGTACAAGGTGCAAGCAAGTTGGCCACAATAAAACCACTTGCAAACAACCTCCACATGTATGCTTGAATCTAAGTGATGGTAAGAATGTGATGTGTTTTGATTTTTTCCTTTTCTGGATTTGAGGTTGCCCGCTTATGGATCTCATGTATTTTGATTTGGTTTTTTTTTTGGTTGATGGACCGATGTTGCAAATCTTGTTGGAGAGGCTCCTGTTGTTGGAGGGTTGCAGATCTAATGTTGCACTGACCCACTTATGTTGAATCTCGATGTTGTACTGACCCACTACTGCTTCTTGGATCACGATGTTGCGGCACCTCTTGAAAGTTACTATAGCTGGACACTGATGTTCTTGAGTGATGGTTCAAGCAAGAGGAAGAGGAAGAGGGAGAGGCGGATCAAGAGGAAGAGGAGAGCCCAAGACGACTCTGTAGAGACCACGATCACAATCAGCTCCCAACTTTAATTCAACACTGAAAAGGACTAAGCTCCCAACAACAAAGCCAAGATGGAAGGAAAGGATCACAGGTGAGCTAGACTTGGTTAGGTTTCGGGAGGCCATGTGACTACTACTTTTTGTTGATGTTTATTTTGCTTTTTCTAGCGTGGTTTAGCGTAACTACCACTTTTTGCTCACTGTTTATTTTGGCTTAAAGTCCAATGAACTAGACAATGTCCTATTTTTTGTTGATGTTTATTTTGTTTTTTCTAATTGTGGTTTCAACGTAACCACCACTTTTTCTCTACTATTTATTTTAGCTTAAGACCAAGAAATTTTTGAAGTGTTACTTTGTGAGAAATCTCCTTTGTTGATGGCGTTATTAGTATAAAATTGAAGAAAAATGTGTTCCCATGTTTGGTCCAAGGAAGCTTGCATCGTAGAAAAAATTGGTTCCCAGAAAAATTGGTCTAAGGCATCGTATAGACCTGTGCGTGACAAAGCTATCCCTCTTGTTCCACAAAAATTCGATTGGTTCAAAGCGATAAATTAATTAATTAATTTAAAAACAATAAATTAAAGAAAAAATAATGAAAACAAACTGGACATGATTAATATTAATATAGTTTATGGACCAAATTAAAAAAATAGTTTAGGGACACGATTAAAAAAAAAAATATAGTTTAGGGACCAAATTAAAAAAATAGTTCAGGACCTATTTCAAAATTTATGTCGCGATCACGTCACGGTCCGTCGGCACGACTTAACAGCCCACTAACAGTTACTTAACGGAAGGACCCAATTAAAAAAAAAAATAATCCAGGGACCTAATTAAAAAAAAATAGTTCAGGGACCTATTTCAAAATTCCCAAATAGTTCAGGGATCTCCAGCATAATTAAACCTTTTTTAATTAATGATTTAGATATCTTACTTTTCTATTTAAAATGACTTTATTTTAAGTAGTCAAATCCATGAGGCAGGCAATAATTCTTGCCTTGATGTGCTAAAAATTCATTTGGTGGAATTAGCCGCAACAAAGAGTGAATTTGTTTCATATTATCTATACACATTTTCAGAAATATATGGATAGAAAATGTGTATTCTCATATTTGTTACAAGGTTATAAAATTTATTATTGGGAATAAAAGATTCTCAGAAAATAATAACTTTCATATTCTCATGGTTTTCATTCCCAAAGAAGGGGTGGCAAAGTAGATTCGTAGGAGGTGAGAAAGAATTTATGGGGTGGCAAAGTACATTCGTAGGAGCTGAGAAAGAATTTATGTGTATTTTTTTAAAAGTTCGTATAACTATCTCCACCACCCCCCCCCCGAGGGCCCCACCCCAACCCAGCGATTTTCATGAATGTTATAAATGTCAGCCATTAGAAATATTTAAGAATATGATTCTCATCATTATATTTCTGGAAATCTTGTTCCCAAGAATGAATTTAGATAACTTAAAAAAAAAAAAATCTCCCAGCGAGATTAAAAAATCAACAGCATCCTCCACAACATTGAAGGGCCAAAACTTTTTCTCTCACTGTGTATATTTTTTGGGCTAATCGTAAAGGAAACAAGTTGGCGCAAAAACTGGCTCAGCATGCTTGTATCTACTAATTCAGGTTCATCCATCCAGCAACAAGGGAGGGTGGAATATTTGGTGAGGCCTAGTTGAAATACAGATTTAGGTATAGTAAACCCCCAATTTCGTTTCAGAACGTGCACTCTCTCTCCTATTTAATTTTTCAATTAAATGAAAATAACAAATAGTCTCTACCGTATTTTATATTTGTCTAGTTAGTCCTCTGATGTTTTGTTACATTTATCCCGTTAGTCTCTTACAAGAACTAATTGGTATGACAAAACATTATGGACTACTTATATTTTTATTTACTTGAGGGACAAAATAGGAGGGTGTAGGTTTAAAGATAAAGTTGAGAGTTTACTTGATTTAGCTATGTCATGCAAATGCCACACATTTTTCTACGGCAACTGCTAAATACATCCTGCATTTTTACTTCCCACACCCCTCCATTTTTTATTTTATTCAGAAAATACCCCTTTCCAAAAATTAGTTGTGAGAAGCACTTCGCCACTCAAACGTGAAACCATTTTTACCCAAGCTCTGCGCCATCGTCTCTACTGTGACATCAGTGTAGCCAGCTGCCTCGTGGGCAACTTCTCCCCAACCGTTTTGACGACCTCTGCCACCATCTCGTGGAATTATATAAATAGAGAGAAGAGAAAACACCAACATCAGAAGATAGATAGATAGATAGATAGATAGAGACAGGAGTGGAGGGGTTCATTGAGCACGACCACCATCACTAGCCTTCACACTTTACCGCTACACGCTGCTCGCGGAGCACTTGGTCTTCGACGCCACCGCACACAAGTGCGATTTTCCTACAACGTCATCGTTGCACCTAGTTCGACCACCATTGTGCCACTGGTGGAGCATAAGAGATGATGAAGAAAAGAAGTGGCGGTCGGAGCCTTGCATCTACGTCGCACCACAATCGTGCACGCAACTGTCGCTGCAAGCATAGCCTCCTACAAAACAAGTTGTCGCAATTGCACCACCAATGCCTTCCTCTCCTGCAAACTGCAGTAGCACCCTCCAAAGGTCTTCTTCCTCTTTCCCCCTCTTTCTCCATCTTCTCTTTCACCCTAATGATTCTCGCACACGAGCTTATGCCTTTTTTGCTTGCAAAATTCCAAAACCCGCCAGAATTTAATTTCCATGTGACAAATTTGAAGGGGGGAAAAAAGAATGAACACGTTTTGGAATTTAATTTCCATAATACAAGTATACGCACTCTGAAAACTTAATGATGGAATGCATAAGTTCCAAAAAGTAAAAATAGCATTCTATAATCAAATTTCTGAAATACAAATACTTATATTCCAAAAATTAAATTTCAAAATGTAAAAAAAAAAAAACAAAAAATTAAAAACATGATTTCCAGATTCAATTGTTTGGAACTCATTGTAACCGAGATCTTGAGTTTCCGAAAATAAGTATTTTGGGGGGGAAAACGGGGGAGGTGTGGGAAGTAAAAAATGGGGGGATGGTGTATTCAGCAGTTGTCTTTTTCTAATCTATCCCGTGAATTTACTTTTGTCTGCACAAACGTTGCTTTACTGCTACTGAATACCTGTTTGTGTCCTGTTGTATTGTTTCGAGTATTTTTTAGCTCATAGTCTTGTATTCCTTTGGGCCTCGGGCTTTTACAATTAATTCACAATTCAACCCAAAAAAAAAAGCAAAATACAGATCATGTTTGGAGATAAATACCGGGGTTGGCATACCCCTGATAAAATGAGGTGACATACCAAAATCGAATTAGACTGGGAAATATTTTGCCAAAAATAAGATTCACCTTCGAAAAAACAAGCAATGCATTTGAATCTCCACGATACATGACTATCACCGTCCATGATATTAGCAAGTCATTTACTGCATAATTTTACAATAAATTCAGGCAAAAGTTCGCCAGGTTATAAGAAATAAGGAACGCCTGTCCTCGGCCCTCTCATCTGGTTGTTCTCCTCTGTTTCAGTGAAAAACTTAACATCCCTCTCCTGTTACAAGAAAACATGCAGGCGTATATAATATTATAACCAAAATGCTGGTAACATGCAAGTACCATCACAACCATCAAAATCCAACTTTTACAAGATTGCATATATTATTTCTGAGCACATCCACCGAACCAACAAATGTTGGAATACTCAAATATCATACACGTTACAAGGCAGTAGTTTTGATTAGGCCTGACAGTGAATTCTGTACATTTAACACCTTAAGATCAAATAAATAGTAGGGACACATTATTTAAAGAGCAAATTTTGTTCATGCACGAATCCAGCATAATTGTCAACTTAATGGCATGTAACAGCAACGGGCCAACTATCGCCAACACTGAAAACAAATGTTATAATGATGTTGCAGTTAAGTATGTACTACTTATAGTGCACCCCAGTGTTGTTAATCGCGGATCGCGGAAAATCGCGGCGAGTCCAAAATCCGCTATGTGAAATAGCGGATCGCGTAGCGGACAAATAGCGGAAGTCAAATAGCGGGTGAAAAAATTAAAATTATAAATAAAACAGTGAACTAAAAACTTCAAAACAATAATATAACTCCAAAACAGTGAACTAAAAACTCTAAAACAGT
Source organism: Calophaca sinica (assembly GCA_037113605.1). NCBI lineage: Eukaryota > Viridiplantae > Streptophyta > Magnoliopsida > Fabales > Fabaceae > Calophaca > Calophaca sinica. The sequence goes on from CM073730.1 coordinate 71,755,037, forward strand.
AACAAAAACTATCAAATTCAAGCAACATAAACTCAAAGAGTATAAATATAGCAGGGGAAAGTACAGTAAATTAATAGTAGTGTTTATATTATTACATAATAAATGGAGTAATAACTAATAATTTTACCAAGTGGTGCATACCCCTTGTCAAAAAAAAAAAAAGTGGTGCACACTCTTGTCCCCAAAAAAAAAACACTTTGTATAAATACTAAATAGAAGAAGCGCCGCACACAGCACAAAAAAATAAATAAATAAAGAAGCAGCGCTGCACATGATGTGTTAAAAAAAATAAAGACGCATTTATCAAAAAAAAATAAAAATAAAGCAGCAGCGCTGCACACAAAAAATACACTTTGAATGATGGGTTAAAAATAAGGCCAGCTTTTAATTGTTATTGGGCCAAGCCCATTATAACCCTAGTAGGTAACCCTAACTTTCTTTCTGTCTGCATCGTGGAATTCACTGCGCCGCAACTGACCCTTCATTTCTTCTACCTTCTTCAGTTTCCCTCCTCTCTCATCTTTGTCTCCTTCTTCTTCATCTGGTCTTCTTCATTTTCTTCTGCTTCTTTCTCACTCTTCTTCTTCTTCACGCGGCCATGGGCTCCGGCGCGAGGAGGAGGAGGAGGAGGAGGAGTTGCCACGAGGAGACGCAATGAGGACGGCGGCCGGAGGAGGACAACGAAGAGGAAGCGTAGAAGTGGCGATGCACTCCAAACCCGACGCATAAACGAAAAACCGCCCTTTCTTCGTTATCACACGCTATTGCCGCGACGGAATTGATGGCGGATAACGGCATCGCGGTCAATATAGCGGTCGTCGCGAATGCCTCATCGCGTAGCGGTTTGCGTCGCGGCCAGGCCAGAATCCGCAACGCAATAGCGCTATAGTGGCCGCGACGCCGCTATTTGATAACACTGGTGCACCCTAAAATAAAGGGCATAATTGTCTTTCCATAGTCATAATTTCAGAATAAAAAAAAAAGTGTTAGTATTTTGTAATTTGTATGGAGATTACTCAATCTCGTAAAAAAAATGTATGTTCATGTTGCCTCCGTTCCGTATATCTCTCTTCCCAATTCTCACACATCTGACATGACATCTGCTTCAGTTTCTGCAGCAGTCTCCAAAATATGGACTAAATTTGCTGCCCACTATTTTCATTTTTTTGTCAGATTAATTCCTGTTCATCTTTGATCTACCCTCCCTCAACAGTGACATCACCCCATTTCAGTCATTGCCTTGAGAAGGAAGCAACCCCATTGTGGAAATGGAGTGCTAACAGATGCCTTTCCATGCCCTGTTGCCTAACAATGCCTTTCCAAGTCATCTCTATTCCACCCATCTCAGGCTGTCAACTTGCCAAATAGATCCTGCCATCAGAATTAGGGAACTGTGAACATTGGGAAACCAGAAGCTCATAGCCAAAATCCTTCCCATGCATCGCCAGTGACCACTTGAGCCACTTTCCAGTATGAGGGAGCCATTTCTGTCCGACTGTCAGTTTCTAGTGTCCTAAACACCTTTTGTTCAACATCGTTGGATCTCCAGTTCTCAATTGATATGTTATTTTACTGATTATGGAAGGAAAAATAATGATTTGACGTTCATTAGTGGTATTTGGTTTGGCTCTGCACAACCAGGAAATCTCTTTCCAACGTCAATTTTCGGCAGTAACTTCCTATTCTAGTTGTACTTTTTTTTTTTGTGGTTCTCTTGCCTTAGCCCTATAGCATTCAAGCCAGCCCTTCCTTCAGCCTAGTCATTCTAACCATTTTCCCATAGTGTTGCAAGACATCTGTGAAGCTTAATAAAGTTGTGATTTCTGAAGCTTGCTAATTCACAAATTTTACTATTTTGAGTTTGATGCTTCTTATGTTAAGTTGTTTATATGTAACAAGCTGAGAGTTACTTCAGCCTGAGAGAGTAGGATGATAAATAAGAACACTACAGTTATGTAAGCATTTACTTGTGTCTTGTAGTACAACAAAAATAAGGAGTTCAAGCGTATGTTTGATGCACATTGAGATACAGCACATGAAGAAAAATTGAGTACAAATAGCTGACTTACAGTACAAGCTTTTCTCTCTGTCAACTGTTTGGTGATTGATGCACAATACATGTAGTTTGAGGGAGAAAAGGGGAAGAAAGGATGGGGAAGAAGGGTGAAGGAAGAGAAGGGTCGGAAAGAGTTATCAGGAAGAGGGAAAAAATTGGATATCTTTTACTTTGAATGATCTTTATGTGTGGGACAAAAAGTCGTCCCACATGCTGCCAAGTAATTGTCCCATGCTTCATCTTCTACTTTGTCCTATCTCAAGAATATTTTTAAGATTACACAGAACAGGTATTTTTGTACAGCCCACTCATCATTTTTTAGCAAATCAAACATACATTTGGTATTTTAGGTCATAGTTTAGCCTTATGAGTCATTAGTGTAGTAAAATATATTTTCATGCAATATTCCTTCTAGAACTCCTCTCTTTCCTTTTCCATCAAATCCCTAAAATTTCAACAGCATCTACAAGCAAATGCATTACTTCATATGTAAATTTATTGATATTTTAATATGGTTTCTTTGTAAATATTTTATAGGATTTTATTTTGTTCAGAGTTAAAAGTCATGTTCAACTTGCCTATTTAATCCACACAAAAACCAATGTACAAGCACAACTCCAAGGCCACACAAGTTAAAAAAAAGCCACAATAAACTACAATCTGTAGTCAGGAAAGCACTAAGCCTGCCTAGGAGAAACACCTTTCAGCTGCCACATCATGACATATTCATATTCCAGGCTCGTCTTAGCAAGCAGCAGCTTGAGGGAGACAAAGCAGTCCCCATACTGCCCTCTCTTCGTTTCTTCCTTAATGATTTTCCTCTAACTATACAATTACAAGAGAAAATCCTCTAACTACTAATATTAAAGTGATCATTTTGAACCAAGAAGAAATAATGTGCAGCAATCATCATCCAAACCGCTGATTCCACCAGTACTTGACAAATATCCACAAGTCATTAAAAGTAATTTCTTTGACACCCCATATGTAACTGACAATTATACATACATCAGTGATCAAACTGTATTGGACTAGCCAACTATCCCTCAAGAAGCATTTTTCTGCTGAATGGTACCATCCAAATTTTAAGAATAAATGCCTTATACTTCCAACAACTATAGGAGTAAGGAGACATGTATTCTCCTGTGTCTCTCGATTTCTTTAATATGGTCATACAATAATGAATACTAATGGATGCGATAAAGAAAGACGGCTTGAATTATAAAGTTCTTCCCAGATGAGATATGCAAAAAACAAAGGCAACACCACATACATCATGAGACCAAATGATGCAATAACCAAGATGATCCTGAAAGTATATTTAAAATAAAATAAGCTTCAGGTGACTCACCATATGTTCATTGAAACTAAGAATAGAAGCTACATTTCCACAACGGTAACAGTAATTAGGTGCAGACCATACCTGCAAATTTCAAAAAGAATTGCTTTATTGACCTCAATATTTTCAAATGAAATTGGAATCTATATTTTCAGAAAATTAAATACAACAGCAAACAAACCTTATCACACAAGGTGGGGTTGACTAAATGGATTAATCAATGGGAAAAAACTCTTCTCAAGTGAGTTTGTCTCGAGCAAGCAAGAGTATATTCATCCATAGAACTTTATGGGTTCAGATTACAACGCACATTAAATTAAATCAATGGTAGATATAGTTTTACTTTTTCACTTCAGAGACAAGCTCACTTTAGAGGAGCCTTATTCTAGTCAATGATACCAAAACATTGGGCTCTTCCGAAAACAAAGTTTTTAGTAAAACCATTTAGAGCTGTTAAGAGATATTGTTAGTGTTATTACCAGGGTTGAGTTAGCATTAGACTATTGAGAGTATATGGGCTTGGCTCAAATGTACTTTTCACAGCACTGTACCACACTTTTAACCTAGTGATATACATACGGAGACTGAGCTATACAGTTTACCCTACTGCAGTATACCTTTCTCCCATCTCTCCGACCCTCTTTGCTCTATTTACATGGCATCATGAGTCTACTCCTAGGGCAATAAACCATCTAGGGCAGCCATTCCCTACAAAAATACAGAAAACGGAGAAAAACTACTAGTACTAGCTGCCTCAAAGAAGGCCAACCAGGGCTGCTGAAGGATCATAAATTGTTTGGTGGCCAGATCTTGACGAAATCGACCAGATTCAAAAGCACAGGTGTAAGTGTAACTTGGAGTTAGATGGCTCGCATTTTTTGGGGCAGAGAAGGGCAACTTGGAGGTCTCGTAATCGGAAAAATATCTTGAAATTTGCTTCAAAAACAACAACTAGCAGTCACGACTCCAGCTACTCCAAATGCTCAGCAGCAGAGAAACTGCAGTGGCCTTACCCTGCTCCGCAATTCTCCTCCGACTATCAATAACTCTGACAGACTGACACTGCTCCTCCCAATAAGTGCTATTATGCAAGTTTAAACCCTAGACATTGCAGAGACCCCCCAAGCGCTAAGCTCAAGCTTGCTTACACGAAACACTTCTTTCGGGTTCCCTCTGCCCCTATTAATTGGACTATTTCACAATAGAGCCTCTATAGGTCTTTTCACATGACCAAACCACCTCAAAAGACCAGTTAATCAAAAAAATGAAACATCAATGTCTTAAATTTTTAAAAGAATCAGATACTTACTGTTACAAGGCCTTTATCTTGGAACATGTACTTAAGGCCTTCTTGAACAAGTTGATGTGCTCGACAAACAAGATCAAGGTTGTTTATGTGATTGAACTGCATGAAAACAATGTGCTTGTAAAAACCACGCATAATGTTCAATTCGATAAGCAATTGACAATTAAATACATTACCTCAGTAGTGACCCGTGATCCGAAAAGCCAACCTGCTCCACGTGGACTGACTGCCCATGTTTCAATATCTTCAGGATCGCTCCACATTAGATCACAAAATGGCCCCTCGTGAGGAATTTCACAGTTCCGCTCAATGACCCTTATCTGCCATAAAATTTATATTACTATATTTAAAACAACATGCATAACTGTTCACCTTTTAAAAGAGTAACAAAAACATTATTTCAGTTACTCAAGTAACAGTAAATTATCCAACAATAGCATATAAAGTGCTTGCTTATTGTAGTGCGGAGAAAGTAACTTAGTGAATTTATATAATATTTCTGTTTCAGGATTAACATTTTGTTATTGTTAAAAATTAAACCAAACAAGTACATCAAAATGAAACACTGAAGGCTATCTGAAGTCAAACAATCATAAAGCACATTAGTGCCTGATTGGTTTGAGAAAACTATTTCTATTTGCGTTTCCTGTTTTCACTTTTAATTACAAAAATGCCACCTTGACTATTCCTCTACAACTCTTGAAATCAGGAAATAAAGTGAAAACAATGTGGCATTTTAGGAGGTAAACGGGAAAACGGAAAACTTGTTTTCAAACCAAATAGGCCTTTTTTATTTACTAGCATAAAGCAAGGAGGAGATATAAATAGCATCCAATATGTGCAGTATTATTAATATATTCAAACAGTAATATTTTCTTCTTTTAGGAGTCAGGGAAGCAAGGGGTAGAAGGGAGAACCAGCAAGCTAATTTAAATAAATGCTGTACAATATGAAACCAAAGTCAATAGGTACCAGAAATGCAACCTCATCATATACATGTATCAGCCCTACATATGATGTATTGAAAGGACAGACATATTTACATACACAATGTCAATGTGGAATTTTGCAAAATCTTTATTTGACAAGATGCAAGACATCTAGCCAAAATACATTCGCAAATTGACATAGCACACATTTGGTTTTACTTAATTTTTAAACAAAGACAGCTTTTGAGACAAAAGCTAATCCAACTGCAGTCTTAAATTTAGATAATACTGATTTTGACCAACAACTGAGAAGGGAGCTAGAGAACCTGGTCAATTGTTCGAATGTCTGGAGAAAGACCACCATGAACACAAAGCACCTGGGTTAACCAAGCATATAAGAGACTTAAAACAGAAATAAAAAATAAAAGCACATGCACTGCTTACATGCGCATAGGGAATAGAGAGAGGAGGGAGGGAGGGGAAGAGTAAAAGAGATTTACAGTTCCATCTATAATTGCAGAAAGTGTAAGATAGTCGAAAACATCTGTACAATATCGCCAAGCATTAGCATTTCCATACTTTCTCTGGCACTCATCATAAAATCCATAGACCTAGCAAAATATCAAATTACAAAATTAACATAAATTGGTATGATAAATTTGACATTTCTAATCTTAGCATTTCCAGAATTATCTAATCTATAAGATCTTGCAATAGAAATCCATAAATTTTGACATTTCTTACTACAGTCAAATTCAAAAAGCAAAACTAGAATGATAGTCCATGAGTCCTTACAATTAGATATTCAACAGACTCCTAATTTTTTAACAGATCAAAATATCTTAATTCTATCACAGTTACCAATCCAGTCCAGCTACGAAATCTGATCACAGAAGGCCAATATATACCAAAATAAAAATAGGCATCATTAGCATGCTAGAATAATTCATGTCCCGTACAATAGCCAAGTACATATGAGATAGAATAAAAGCATACCTGTGTTAGCTGTCTACTTTCATGGTTTCCACGTAGAAGGGTAATATTAGCTGGGTATCTATGAAATTAAACAAAAACAAAAGGACCCATAAATAAAAAAAGAAAAGTAATTAGAAAGTCACAATGATTCTCAAATTTGAGATTCAAACATGATCAATAGACTAGAAAGTCACAAAACTACAAAGTGACTGCAGTACTTACTCAAAGTCACATGAACAAGTTAAGAAAGATGCAAGCAAGCATACATGGAAGCAACATACCTAGCTTTTAGAAGCAAAAGGATGGTGAATACTTCAAGACTATTGTAACCCCGATCAACGAAGTCTCCCTAACACACATTTAGGAAGATATAAAGTGAAAATGCACAGCAATGACATCATCCAGATCCAAGAGAGTACATAACATATATCATAAGTACATACCATAAAAATGTAATTCGTCTCCGGCACATGACCCCCAGTCTGGAAAAGTTTCATTAGATCATGAAATTGACCATGAATGTCACCACAAACAGTCACTGGACTATTCACAGGCTGCACATTGGACTCCTCAATAAGGATCTCTTTAACCTGAAATATTAATCATCGCAATAATTTAAAATTCAAACTAAAAAAAAAAATATATAAAACCTGCAATTTTCAGTATAGAATGTTCAAGTTATCTCGAAGCGAACAGAAAATCTGCACCAGCACGGTAAACAGTGCCCTAAAGTTTCTTCGTAATGCATAATAAATTATTGCAAACACCTCTTCGATTTGAAAATTTGAAAACAAGAGGATAATTGATTTGGTTTCATTTGAAGGAGTTGTTGGAGTGGGGAAAAGGGAAGTCGAAAATGAAACCCTAACTGGAGAAAGCGAAGAAGGAAGGAAAAGAAAGTATTACGTATTCGCAAAGAAGTTGAAGCTCGTCTTCGAGAAGGTGCTGACCGTCCTTAACCTTCGAGATCCACTGGTCCAAATCCATCTCTTACTCTCTCTTTGCCCTCTGCGCTGCCAAAATACCAAATGCAAAGCAAATGAAAAATAGTGCCAAAACAGGACAAGGAGGAGGAGCCTACTAACTACAATACTTTCCTTCCCTCCAGTCAACGATCAACAAAAACAATAAACACCTCCCTAATCTAAACCAATTTTTTTTTTATATAATGCAAAATTTAGGGTGTGAGGGACAATAAGCATAAGAATATATTATTACCAAAAAACAAATAAGAATATACTAGTATTATTTTTATTATTAATTTCTTTCTATTTCCAAAACCTAATGGAAAAATGTCTTATGTATGATCAATTAGTAATCTTTTCTGCTATAATATATACCATAATATAAAAGGAATAGGTTTAAGGATCTACCTTTTTTTGTGTGTTTTTTTTTTAATTTTCTCCTTTAACTCCACTTCAAATTAGCAGTTGAAATTAACAAAGCGCAATAAAATAATACATACTGTAGCACAATAAAAATATGAAAAGACAGGTACGGTAGTGTCCGTCTTGCCGCTAGTATATATAGAGTAAATATCATAATATATAATATAAAGGGAATAGGCTCAAGTAACTATCTTTTTTCGTGTATTACTTTCTTTTCCAATTTTACGCTTTAACTCCACTGCAAATTGGCAGTTAAAACTATCATTCTATTTTTCTATTCTATACAACTCTTTTTTTCTCTCATGTTTAATGCTTAAAGTGGGTATTTGGATGAAAATTTACATGCTTAGTTTGGGAAAAAATTATTAAATTAATTTTCACTGGTTGGATGAACTGAATTATGTTTACAAACATTTATTTGAAAAACAATTTTGACACAATTAACATTGTTTGGATAGTAATAATAATTTAATAAAAATGACTTTTAAATGTATGATTTCTAAAAGAAATGTCTTTTCTTAATTAATATTATTAGATAGTGATTTAATGTTAAGTTACAGGATAATTTTGAGAGTACATTCAACATAATTTTATTCACGACAAAAGTAATAAAATGTTGTTTTGGAATTATAAAGTTAAATTCATGTTTGGAATCCAAAATTAGATACTGCTTTAAAAGCGGTTTCCGTCAAGCACCATCGTAATAGGTGGTGCACAATGCACACAAGTATTCTAATAAATTATTGTCATTATTACACCAGTGTGAAATACACCTAAAAAATAGACTTATAACGCCGGTTTTGGAGATAATCGGGGTAACTTAAAACGCGGTGGCATTTTTGAAATTAATGCGTAACTTTTAACGCCGGTTTTCTAAAAAACCGGCATTATAAGTGTAAAGGTAAATCCGGCCAAAAGTGAGTGAAGTTACGACGCCGGTTGCTCAAAAACAGCGGTTAAATATTGAACCTATGGCGCCGGTTTTTTGATACAACCGCGGTTAAAATATATGGCACCGGTTTTTTAGAAAACCGGAGTTAGATCTTAAAAAACTTTTAACGTCGGTTATTTTGAAAACCGGCGTTATAAGTCAACAGATTAAAAAACTTAAAAAAGCTGAAACTTATAACGCCGGTTTTCTCGTAAAACCGCGATTAAAACTAAAAAAAAACCTATAACGCCGGTTTTTCTCAAAACCGCGATTAAAACCAAAATCAATTTAAAATTTATAAACGTTAAACACTAAACCTATAACGCCGGTTTTTAACTTTAAACCGCGATTAAAAATGAAAATTAATTCCCTCTCAAATAACATCACCAAATAGCCGTACCTCTTTCATTTGCGAACTCAAGCTTCACTTGAGAACTCAAGCTTCATCTCCTCTCCTTCGCCAGTAACCACATCCTCATCACGGTAGCGTCGTCCTCTCCCTCGCATCGTCCCACTCTCCTCGTACGTCCCTCTCCCTGCCTTCGTCCTCTCTCCTGCCGCCACTCTCCTCGCACCGTCCCTCTCCACGCGGACGCCATTCTCTCTAAACCAGAGAATCTGTAAGTTTCTTCCCTCTCTCACTTTTTGGGGTACATGAAGGGTTTAATGTTGTTGAAGGGTTTAGTGTTGTTGAAGGGTTTAGTGTTGAAGGGTTTCTTCCCTCTCTCGCTGTTTCATGATTTGTGATGCGTTTTTCTTTATAAAAAAAAAATACAACTGAAAGGGACTAATCATATGTTTTGTTCTATGATATAACCCAGTTCTTCACTTATGCATATGTGCAGGAAGTATACTATTGGACTAGGACAAGATTGTATGGCGTTTTATACAGAGTTAGAAGATGTCATCTCAATGAGGTTTCTACTTTGAATTTGATATACTCTGTAATTATTCAAGCAGTAATAGATACCACCATGTTAGGACTTGCCATTGCATGAAGTTATTAGCAGAGCCACAAACTTAGTGTGAGGGGAGACTGAAAAAGACATATAAACATGAAGAGAAATTATTTTCCTTTTACTTTCTTTTGAACCTTTTTATTTGGTATGGGTAAATGTTGTATGGTAGTAAAGATTATATCATTTGCACAAAATTTTCCAATAACTTTTAAGGGGTTATGGTGAATTTAAACTCATTTTACTAGGGACATCAACTAAATATAAAGGAGTATATAAAAACAAAATTTACAAAGTCGGGAACCTTGGCATACCTATTTTGCCTCCTCCTCTGCCTCTTCTTGCTTCTCGCTTATCTTTATATATTATTTATTTGCACAGTATCATGACTCATAAAGTTATGTAAATCAAGTAACTTTCTTAACTTACAAGCTTGACTTGCAATGTTATAGTCTAGACAAGTAAAATGCGAAAGTGCTAATGCATCTTTGAGTTTGGCTCGGGATTATTGTTGTGATAAACCAATTTTTGGCCTTCTATGTTGTATTATAATGGGGTAAATGTTATTTTCCTGTGAGGGTATTCTGTATAGTTTGAATTGAACTTTGAAATTTGTTGGCACTTTTTTCAATGAATACATGAGTTATTTACTTTTACGTTGTTGCATCCTCCACCAAAGTTATGTTTTTGGCATGAGTTGTTCATGAGTTGTATCACTTTCTTCTACTTTTCTTTTCTTAATTTCAGTTTCAATTTCTATTATCTACATATTATAGGGTTTAGGACTAAATAACCTTCAATTTCACTTTATAGCTTTACCATCAACACTGGCATAAAACATATTTTTCAAAGGGTACATGTATTTAGAAAGAACGTAATTGTCTAAATGATAGTGAAGATTATGTCGTGATCATATACTATACCTTTTGCTTCTTTTTCATAGAAAATATTTTGTTTTGCTTCTCTTAACTTATTCACTTGACTTTTAGTTTTTATGATTCGAATTTGTGTTGCTATTGGTATCATTTTTCAGACCAAGCGATAGTAAGTAAAAAGGTCCCCTAAACTGAATTGCTTTTGTAATAGCTCCTAACGATAGCGCTTCTTTTTGGAAGTTTTATAAATGATGGAATCCGAGATAAGGACTCGAGTGCCTCGTGGGAAGCGGTAAATAGTGTGTATGTGTGAACATATCTCTATTATTGGGGTTTTGTGTTGTTGATGGTATGCAACTTGATTTTTGTTAATGTTTTTTAAGTTCAATTTTTTAATACCCTTGTTGTGTATTGTGAATTATGATGTGGGAAGTGTTGCTTTTGCTCTGATGAACTGATCAATGAGAAATTATTTCAATTGGAAATTTTGTTTTTGTGATGTGGGTTGGGTTTGTAGGATGGATTGGTTTTGTTCTTTGTAAGTGATGGTTTTGATTGTGTGCGCCTAATGTATTGAACAATGAGAGTCTTTGCTTGGCGGTTGCTAATCCTGTGGTGACGTGTGCTTCATTTACGATTCTGGTTTTCCCGATAATTTTGTTCTTGACCACTTTTCATTTTATTCAGGTAAATGTTTCTTGTAACCCTTTGTTCGTTCATATATCGATGTTTTAGATTGTATGAGATTGTTTTAGTTGTTTTCTTTCAAAGAAACTCCTTTTTATTTTTACTTTTTCCTGTTTTGCTCTATTGTTGCTTCCTCTGCTAAGGTTTCATGCTTTTGTGTACATAGTGTTGCCAAATAAGATCCCAATTTGATCCCTTTTTAATTGCCTAATTTTGAGGCGTGCATACATCTTTCTATTAATTGTTCTAACAACATGTCAATGTTAGTTAAATATCTAAGCATAAAAGTATGTGTATATTATTTCAGAACACAGTTATGGATCGTAGTTGGATGCAAAAACATCGCTTAGGTGATGAGTATAAGAACGGAGTCGAAGACTTCTTACAATTTTCCCAAGCAAAACTTCCTAATCAAACAACTTTCTATTGTCCTTGTGTTAAGTGTTTGAATGGGCCAACACTAAAAGTTGAAAAGATACGGAATCATCTTCGTGTTTTTGGGATTTGGCAAAGATATACGACATGGACATGGCATGGTGAAGTGTTAAACAAGCCAAGTATGTCCACAAGAGAGGAAGTTAATGTAGATATGGACGATCGACTAGAGGACATGATTCGTGATATTGGACAAGAGTCTTTTCAGCGGGCACATGTGTATGAAACTCTATGCGGCGATAAGGAAAAACCTTTGTATCCGGGCTGCAAAAATTTCACACGGTTGTCAGCGGTGTTAAAATTGTTCAATCTGAAGGCGATAAATGGGTGGACTGATAAGAGCTTCACTGAATTGCTTAAACTGTTGAATGACATGCTTCCGGAAGGTAACACATTGCCAAACAGTAATTATGAAGAGAAGAAGATATTATGTCCGATGGGTGTGGAGTATAAGAAAATACATGCATGCCCGAAGGATTGCATATTGTACTGGAAAAAGCATGAAGACAAAGAAGAGTGTCCCGAGTGTAATACACCACGCTACAAAAAGAAGGACGGTGATGATAATTGTGGTGATGTGAGCAAAAAAGGTCTTCCTGCGAAGGTGTTATGGTATCTTCCAATTATTCCTAGGTTTAAGCGACTGTTTGTCAATGTAAATGATGCAAAGAACCTTAGATGGCATGCAAATGATAGGAAATGTGATGGAAAGCTTCGCCATCCAGCTGATTCTTTGCAATGGAAGAGAATTGATTCATTGTTTCCGGAGTTCGGCAATGAGCCAAGAAACCTTAGGCTTGGACTTGCTACAGATGGAATGAATCCATATGGTAACTTAAGTAGCATCCATAGTTCATGGCCTGTTCTCTTAGTAATTTACAATCTGTCTCCTTGGTTGTGCATGAAGCGCAAGTACATTATGTTATCTATGATGATTTCTGGTCCAAAACAACCAGGAAATGACATAGATGTTTATCTAAAACCCTTGATTGATGACTTGAGAACATTGTGGGAAGAATGCATTGATGTGTTTGATAGGTTTTCAGGTGAAGATTTCAAGTTGCATGCCATGTTGTTTTGCACCATCAACGACTTTCCAGCATATGAGAACTTGTCCGTGTATAGTGTTAAGGGGCATAAAGCATGCCCTATTTGTGAAGACGGCACATGTTTCTTTCAACTGAAAAATGGGAGAAAGACTTGTTACCTTGGGCATAGAAGATTTCTGAGACGTGATCACCCGTATCGCAGGTTGAAAAAGGCTTTTAATGGATGTCAAGAGAACGAAATTGCTCCGAAAGCTTTAACCGGAGAAGAAGTTTATCAACGGGTGAACTCCATCAATGCTAATTTGGGGGAAAAAAAGAGGAAAAAATATTCTTCTGTGAAAAACATATGGAAGAAAAGGTCAGTATTCTTTGATCTTCCATACTGGTCAAGTCTTGATGTAAGACATTGTATTGATGTGATGCATGTGGAGAAAAATGTGTGTGATAGTGTAATCGGTACGCTTCTCAATATTCAGGGGAAGATAAAGGATGGAGTAAATGCTCGTCTAGACGTTGTTGCCATGGGTATAAGAGAGGAGTTAGCTCCTCAGCCAAGAGGTAACAAGACATATTTGCCACCAGCTTGTCATACATTATCAAAAGAAGAGAAAAAAAGCTTTTGCGAGTGCCTACGGGGTGTGAAAGTGCCACAGGTTACTCTTCAAATGTAAAGAGTCTTGTATCGATGTGGATCTCAAATTAGTTGGCTTAAAATCTCATGATTGTCACGTCTTGATGCAACAATTACTACCGGTGGCTATTCGTGGCATCTTGCCAAAAAATGTTCGACATGCCATAATTAGATTGTGTTTATTCTTCAATGCAGTATGTAGCAAAGTTATTGACCCTCAGAAATTGGACGAGTTGGAAAATGAAGCTGCTATCATTTTGTGTCAGTTAGAGATGTTCTTTCCTCCCTCATTTTTTGACATCATGGTTCATTTAATTGTTCATTTAGTTAGAGAGATTAGAGTGTGTGGCCCGGTTTACTTAAGGTGGATGTACCCTATGAGCGATACATGAAAATATTGAAAGGGTATGTGAAGAATCTATATCGTCCCGAAGCATCTATTGTTGAAAGGTACGTAACAGAAGAAGCCATTGAGTTTTGTTCAGATTATTTGTCAGAAGCGGTGCCTGTAGGGCTTCCTAAGTCTCGTCATGAGGGAAGATGTGAAAAGGGTACACTAGGTCTAAAAACTAAGAGCATGGGTCGAGCGGAAGTGTTGCAAGCACATTTGTATATATTGAATAATATTGATGAGGTTGAACCTTACTTGTCTGCTCACAAAAATCATGTCAAGGCCAAAAACCCTCGAATGAATGAAAATTGGGTGTTGAAGGAGCATAACAAGACATTCATACCTTGGTTTAAAGAACAGATTTTGAGTGATGATACTGCTTCTGAGACATTAACATGGCTAGCACATGATCCTAAATTTAATTTCTTGACATGGAGAGGATACGATATCTGTAACACCCCATTTCCGGAGCGCTACTAAACTACATATTAATCTCGACAGTCCAAAGTACTTCCGAAAATGGAATACGCTGTTGCATGGTTTCTAAAAATGTGAGTCTATTTTTTTTCCTGTTCAAACTCCCTTAAGTAATTCGCAACCAGAGTATTACAGCATTTTCGAAGGCGGTGGAAAGTACATTATTAGGTTTAACTCACAAAACCATGCGAAGGAATTTAATTAAGACATTAACATAAAATGATTCAAGTCTTGAAACATAAAGCATCTATTACAACAATTGTGATTAAAGCATTTAACACCCTATAGCTGGTCGGAGAATTACTACACTTACTAGGCCCCCTTGGTAAATTCACCATGCGACTACGCAAGGCAAATAGCCATGTAGGACTATCCTCGGCTACGCTCGGCAGTAGTCTCGAACAATCCGCAGTCTCCATCATATGGGTTACATTCATTGATTGAAAGAACTCATCTTCTTAACAAAACATATATCGCTAACAACATGTATACTAATCACATCATACCAATGAATTATACATGAACACAGTATAGCATAGCATAAGAAACATAACACTTCAACATGTAGTTCAACAACATCATAAATGCATCTAGTCAGTATGCGGATGTAGTCAGCGTGAATTATTACGGCTTAATTCCTATACCAATAGGATAAAAGGCAACCTGCCACAACAACTTTTGTATACCCATACCAATGGGAGATGTGACACCGGGCCGGCCAACGCCTACCAGTATACACTGCCCTCTACAATAGACCTTAAGTTCGTAATCGTCCTTTAGGCCAGGGCCAACACGCGAATACCCTGACACTAGGAAACAACCATCTAGTGACACTAGGAAACAACCATCTAGTTTAGGGTAAACGATATCTTATGATCGTATGCTTACACAAAATCCAACTATCCTCGGATGCACTTGCAAGAAGTGTCCGTGATTTAATGCCACAATTTATATGATCGTAATTGATGTATTGACAACTACTTCCTCCCTAATCTCATTTTCTTTAAAACTCTCCGCGTGATTACTTGAAACACCCCCCTTTCTTTTTCTTTTTACTAGAAACCACCCTTGCTAAGAATCTAGTGTCATCTTTTTATTTTGTTGATTTTATTGGAACTTAGCTATTCATTCATTTAGTTATTTATTTTGAAAACCCCTTTTATTCCTTAGAAGAGCTCGAATTCCATTTCTTTTTATCCCTTTTTCTTTCTTGAAAATTCTTTGAGTTGAAAACATAATTCCTTTTTTTATTGAAAATCTCAACCTTGCTACAAGGCTCCGTTGGAGAGCCCTTTTTAATTACCGCATTCAAAACCTACATACTCTAGTTTCGCAAATCGTATTTGTTTCCAAGAAAATGCATCGGAGTAGCGTGTCATCTGTACATCAATTACATCGTTCAAATTGTGCATCATCACTACATGCATACATACAACTTAATTACAACAATACAATTAGCCGAATCCATCCAATACAACAACATATAACTCAAAGATGCTTACACTCATTGGAGGGAATTTCCTTACTAAGGGTTATACAAATCATAAACACAAATCACATGTACTAATCAAACAAGATATCAAGAAGAAGCACTTTCATAAGCATACAATGGCAATTATACATCACCTAAACAATATCTAGAAGATGCCCTTACCTAAATGCTTTCCTTCCACGTCGAAATCGCATACTCGAACTCTACCGCGAATCCGATCACGATCTCACATCCACGATCCTAACCAAACAATTTACTTAGGGCTTAGTAACCAAACTAAAACCTTAAACCCCAAGAAACAGCCATGGTTTCCACATCCTACCCCTAAACAAAATACTTCAAGTCCTAACTCATTACCCACACTCAACAAGGTAGAACAGG
Source organism: Calophaca sinica (assembly GCA_037113605.1). Taxonomy (NCBI): domain Eukaryota; kingdom Viridiplantae; phylum Streptophyta; class Magnoliopsida; order Fabales; family Fabaceae; genus Calophaca; species Calophaca sinica. The sequence goes on from CM073730.1 coordinate 71,771,335, forward strand.
GTTTGAAGGTACCAAACACTTTTTAGAAAACTTTAAATATTTAAACACCAAATGTTTATGAAAGAAACTTCATCTATCTTTCTGAGGATTCAAGCCTTATACTTGTTCCTTATCATTAAGATCCAAAATGAAAACAATTTCATCAAAAACCTTAGCATAAACTCGAATACATGCAAACGCCAAATCTGTCCCCTAACTTCGTCGATTTTATTGATATAGCAAACGGCGTCGGATTTGAGCAAATGACCACTCCTTGGAAAGCTTGGAGTGTCTAGTTTTTGGAAATGAATTTTAATTTAACATTCCATTAGCCATTTGATACAGTTTAATAAAAAGATTTTCGGGTGTACAGAAAAGGACAGCTTCTGTTTGCCAAATTGTAACGTATTTTAAATTATCAATACTCAACCAAATTCAGTAAAGTTTGTGTGCACAATGTATAGAAATGAGTCTGGTTTCCAGAGCATCAAGAATCAACGAAAAAGGATATTTGAGGAAAACTTTATGACCAAAATATTAAACATATGTCAGTGCTGTTTTTGTTTTTCAACAAGATTAAAACCAACACCCTTTTCTTGACTCAATCTTTTCTTGGAAACACTTAGGTTTTCTCAAGTTGAAGATTCTCATTGTCAAGGGGTTTTAAATAACATTTTCTAGGGAAAAATCTTCTTCCAATCATGGCATAAATCAAGCTCATGTAGGAGAGATCATGACATGCAAATCACTAAAACTTAAGATAACAACAAAATACCTGCATGCAAGACTACATATTTTTCCTTTACCACAAAAATCACTTAGAGCTTGGCTTGTGATCTTTTCATCAAGTATATCCACACCAAAAACAAGGCTCACATATTATTCATAGCCTAAAATATATTTTTTGAAGGAAAGAAGAAATCTTTATGTTTCATAGAAGGAAAGAATATCATTTTTTTTTTAAACAACTATATCATGCCATTAACACTTAGGTGACAAAATAAATCATTCCTTTTTGTGGTTCTTGAGTCCATCACCTCTTCAACAAGGAAGATGAGAGTATGGAGGCTTTCCCTCCACCTCTTGAATGTCTCAAAACACTTACCAAAAAGAAAGATCAAGGAAGAAACTACTAGGAAAACAAGTTAAGAAAAATGTAGTAGAATGAAAGTTTTCAACTTGTTTCAAAGGAACACCAAATGACATGCATAACCATGATAAGAATCAAGAAGAGATGAGCATATTACCCTCACTAAGGTGCTAAAAAGTGGCGAAAATGCAAGGGAAGAAAAGAGATGAAAATGTCTTGTACATTTGCTTGCAAGGTGTGCTAGTTTCCTTCTAGTTCTCTCCTCACTTCTCTCTAATTCTTTTCCCCCTCTTCTCTCTACTTTGCCACAACACACATGATGAGAAATGACCTGAATGAAGCTCCCTTCTAGTCCTAAATTTCGACCCACACATGCACTAAGGGAAGAGAAAAGGTAGCTTGCTCACCCATTGGCCAAAAACAAGTCTTACAAACTATACTAGTCTTTGAAATCATTCCACCTACTTTGCCCCTTAGCCTATGCATGTACAACCCTCAACACTTGTCCAATTGCATGTTAAGACACATGACCTTGTTTGCATGAAATGCAAGTGTCCAAATGCATGCAAGTCTCATGACAAGTGGCACTTAACTTGTTGCATGTGAGGCACATGGCAAATTGCATGCAATCCACACAACAAGTGGCACTAGACTTGTTGCATGCCAAACACTTGTCTTATTGCATGCACTTCCCTTAGGTGGCACCTAGGGTCTCTGCCCCCAAGGGTCTCGCGCGCGCTCGTTCGCGCATTCGGTTCTACGCGTCTCGCGTCTTAACCGAGTAGAAAATACGATATTATAAAAATTCATCCAAAAATTACCAAACCACTCTCAATAAATCTAAAATAATATAAAACATTCAAATCCCAAATATTAAAATATTCGGGTCGAATTAAAGTCTTCTGTCGGGTGAAATCTTACCCGAGTAGTCCAAAACTTGACGGAAAAACGGTGGAATTTTAAACTGAAAATTTTACTGTGACTTAATAAAATATATTGAGTCCCAAATATAATTTTATCTTGATTTAATTCAATCACTTTCTTAGTCAACAAAATTACGCGTCGCCGCGTCAAACTGAAAACTTATATAAGTTTAAATTGATGAATTCACATTAACGCAGAATACGTCTACGCTGTCTATTAATTTGAATTTACATCATGATTAATAATTATTTATAATAAATAAATTATTTCAAAATAACTCAAATAATTTTCCGTACTCTTAATAAATCATCGAGGTGATCAATCTCTCTAATTTATTTTTCAAGTAATCATGGTTTTATCGCTAAAATCTCTTTTCATAAAAATTGGGATGTCACAATATCAACAAATTTTCTTTTTATACAAAGTCACAGGATGACAAGAGCACCGTACAAAATAGTGGGGTTATGGTTATGGCTTCTTCTATGCATTTCTCTAGTTCAAAGGATAAAAACCCCGTTCTGGCATCGATAGCTTATTTTGGGGTCATTAAAGAGATTTGGGAGATCGATTATAATAAATTCAAAGTACCTGTTTTTAAATGTAAGTGGGTGAACAGTAATGGTGGCGTACAAACCGATGAGTTAGGATTTACAATGGTGGATTTTGACAAGATAGGTTATAAGGATGAACCTTTCATCATGGCAATTCACGCCAAACAAGTGTTTTATGTCAAGGATCCCTCTAACAAAAGATGGTTTGTGGTTCTCCAAAGAAGAAGTCTGTGGTTCTCCAAAGAAGAAGTATGCATGAGAGTGATGAAAATCAAGATTCAACACTAGATATTAATGACACCCCTTCTTTCTCAACACAAAGACCCATCTTCATTGATGAAAATGAAGTAGACGATGTATATGCCACTCGTGATGATCATCAAGAAGGGATATTGGAGGACATTAAAACTTGACTACTAAATAATTTTATAGGTGAATACATGTTTGTTAGATTATATATCCACAATTAGTATCTGTTAGATTATCCATTATAATTATATATATTGATACATATTTGTTAGATTATCTCACATTGTTTCTTATATTTGTTTGTTTGTTTAAACAGGCATCATATATGGCTAATCCATCCACATCAGAGTCCTCCAAAAAAAGGACTAGAGGTGTTACCACTACATCACAATTGAAAAATAGACTTCTTCCTGGTCAGAAGTTTTCTATTGAATTTGATCCAGATCTTGGCGACTGATGGTGATAATGCAACCCGACTTTTGCACTTATTTGGCGTACCTTGCACGAAGCAAGGCCTCCATTCGATACCTAAATGGAGAGATGTCCCTGAAAAAACTAAAGATATGATATGGCAAGATGTCGTGGTATTGACCTTTATCTCTAGTTGTATGCATATTTGTATTTAACTTTATTGATCTTTGTGTGTATGTATTTATTAACACCACCATTTTGTTGTGTATTGTAGGATATTTTTGATGTTCCCCATGATAAAAAGTTTAGGGACCGATGGTTGTCCTATGCGGGTGAGCGTTGGAAGGATTTTAAGTCTAAACTCTCCAGGACATTTGTATTTGGGAATGGAGACAAAATTGGTTGCACAAATCCTTGTCAAGTATAATTTCCTTCGTGAGGACATATGGGATGAGTTTGTTAGGAGCCGCAAGGAAAAAGCGTTTAGTTAGTTTGAATTATATTTTTAACTTGCTTAATATAATTTTTTACTTATTTTAATTTGTGGTGTGTTACGTTATGTGTATGAAAAAAGAGAAAAGGGAAGGACAAATCTTTGCAAAGAATATCTACCCCCACTTATTATCTCGTGGGGGTTATGATAAACTTGAGAAGAATGTAATGACACACAGAAGGAAAGCCTTGCAGGAAGAGGCTGGAGATGAAGCCTTAGAATCTCCTCCAAAACCAAACCGGTATGAGCTATGGACTATGGCTCGAACAAAACCATCAGGATCCTATACATCTGATGCTGTGGTCTCAGTTGCTTCTAAAATTGTAAGTGTATCTACCTTATTTAATATTATGTGATTTGTAACCAATTTAGGTCGACTGACCAAAAACCTCTTTGATTGAATTTGGTTGTAGGAGTCATTAGTTGAAGATGAATCTCAGGGTACTTTTATTCCAACTGGACGTTAAGATATCTTGACTACTGCCCTTGGAACACCCGAGCACTATGGTCGTGTCCGCCTTTGGTCGAGTGTGGGCTTCAAGAAATACTTGAGGAACTTCACGCAATCGGTCAAAGCAAATGGACATGGATGCCATGAGACATCGGATCATACAGAGGTTAGTCAAATGTTTGAAGCTAAGTTTGAAGCTTACAAATCTCATTTCAAGTCGGATGTGGAAGCCCAACTAAGTCGGCCAGATAATGTCTTCTCCTAAAGCCCTTTGCGCATGTCGGCACTGAGGATAGTTGTTTGCCAGAAAATGAGGAGGATCCTAAAGACGATATTTTAAAATGCATTGGTCACATGGCTTTTGATCTTCCCGATGGACAAGTTGGGATTACCTTGGAGCACGACAATCTTCCAATTTTTTACATTTTTGCGAAGGACTTAACGGATCTGTCGCTCGGTGATAAGTTCTGGCTTGCCAATCAACACTTGCAATTATGGTGCACGTAAGTATTAATTAACATATTTGTATATTTTTATCTCCTTTGTATCAATTATATATAATTAACATTATTTTGTTTTAACTCCTAGGTATCTGCATCGTATCGTATTGAACAACAACATTGATGTATATGGATTCTTGGATCCAACGTTGATGGTTGTCAAGCCCAACCCAAAAGAGTCTAATGAATGCTCAAGCTTACATACTTGGATAAGCTAATTCAATAGACAAAGATGTTTTCTTAGGACCGTACTGGCACAGGTGAATACATTTTTATTCATAGCATACTTTTTCTCTCTGTGTTTCTAATATACCTTTATTGTTGTTACCTAGTAATCATTGGCAGTTGATTGTCGTTTGTCCTAAGCATAATCTCATAGTCTGGATATGCTCACTTCATCAAAGGCCAAACCTACAGATTAAGCGTGTACTTAAGGGGTAAACTTTTAATTTACTTGTCATACTTGTGATGTCATATATGTATTTATCTTATATCTATAACTTATATTATTTTATCAGAGCTATGATAGACTATAATAGTAAGAAAGGTCTGGGAAAAGGAAAGAGGCCTAATTGGAACATACTCGCGATAAGTAGTTTGTCTTTATATGATATTTACATATTGAAAGCCGTATTAGTTATGTGTATATATAATTTGTACTAATTTATATTGTCATTTGTAGGGGCCTTACCAAGACAACTCATGGGCGTGTGGTTATTATGTCATGAAAACCATGTTATCCATTGTCACGATGAGGATTACCTCTGGATGGGATTTGGTAATAAAATATTTCATAACTTGGTATTTGATCTTTTTGATACCTTACACTATTTGTAGTTAGTTAATTACATATGTTTTGAATTGAACTTGTAGTTATTTGATAGTCGTGGCACAAACTCATACAATGATGAAGAAATTGTCGAGATTCGGAAAACATGGGCACGTTTTTTTGTGACTAAGATTGAAGAGCAAAATCTAAACCTAGAACCACTAAGACGCCGAGCAAGAAAAGCAACACAACAAAAATGAGAAGGTTTGAAGAGAAGAAAAAAAGGGATAACAGAATTGTGTAACTAATAATTCGTAGCATTTAGGAGTTGTCTGAATGTTAATTAGAGGATAATTGAAGTTTTTTTTTTGACGATAGAGTATAATTGAAGTTGTAACAATTATTTTGTTGAGTGAATTAGGACAACTACCAGAACAAAGTTATCATTACCACTCCCAAGAATAATGTAGGATGTGTTTTCTTCTTGTGTGAGTTTTGGAGTTCATGATGATTAATACATGACTGGATTTGTATGCAGTGGTTTGTTGTATGTATTGGCAGTTCTGGAAATGGAAATTTCAAAAATATAGTATTAAAAAAATTGATACATCTATGGCGTCGGTTTTCCTTAAAACCGCGGTTAAAAGTGATATATGGCGTCGGTTTTCCTTAAAACCGCGGTTAAAAGTGATATATGGCACCGATTTTCCTTAAAACCGCGGTTAAAGGTGACTTATGGCGCCGGTTTTCTGAAAACCGCGGTTAAAGGTAACATACGGCTCCGGTTTTCAGAAAACCGCGGTTAAATGTCATATACGGCGCCGGTTTTACTAAAAAACCGCGGTTAAAACTTTTTTTCCAAAATTTTTTGTCCCATTACTGTAGGATCTAGCTCCGGTTTTATTTTAAACCGCGGTTAAAACTTTTTTTTTGTGTCTTTTACATCATGATTTAACCCCGGTTTTATAAAAAATCGCTATTAAAACTTACTTTTAACCGCGGTTTATAAACCGACGTTAAATATTTACACTTACAACGTCGGAAGAAAAGACGCTGGATTGAAAACTGACGTTAAAAGTCCAAAAAAACCGCGATTAAAGGTGGTTTTTGCACTAGTGTTAAATACATTTGTCCCATCTTTCACCCACCACCCTCGGCCACCCAATTCCCCCACCCCAACATATATGAGAGAAGACTTATGCTTCTATCACCTATCTCATTCTCTTCCTTTTCCTCCTCCTCATCTCTCTCTCTCTCTCCCTCTCTCTATCTCTCTCTCTCTCTCTCTCGGGTTAAGATTACAAAGGTCAAAAAGTGTGACGTACTCGATGACACCTTCATGCCACCACCTGCTTCACTGGTGGTTGTCGTACATGTGCCTTTCAAGAAACCATCGAGCACTCTCACAACTTCCTCAAGCGCTTCTTCCTCCACATCCTTTCCTTTAAACATAACCCATTTGTCCCCCTCTTTCGCAATTCCCCTTTATGACCACTTTGCGCACCTCAAGGACAAGCTCAGTGAAAAATTTGCCAAGACCGAGTTCAACTCCTCTATCAGCGGCAGACCCAACGAATCTTGGTCAAAGAGAAGCGAGTGCGGATCAAGAGAGATGAAACTTTAGGGATTTAGGTTTTGGAATTGGGAAAATATCATAAAGCTAGGGGTTTGTTTGCAATTAATTGATCAATTGTGTATTGTGCACCACTTATCTTGGTGGTGCATGATAGAATTCACCGCCCGAGAATGTAAAACACTAGTATTGAGTACCCGTGCAACGCACGGGGAGAAATTCGTCGAAAGAATCAACATTATTTATAATTTATAATTTGTTGTGTTCAGTTATAATTTATTGACAATAAATCACATAATCGTATTAGGCCTGTATCAATATTGCGTCGTGTTACATTATTCTAAATAAGATTAAACGTACAGAGCATCAATAGTCATTGAGATGTGGAATAAAAGTAGAAATATGGCATTCTTGAATCACCGATGTAGAATGAAAAAAAAACTGCAATAATAAAAAATTGAAAGAATGAACAAAAAGCTAATAACAAACCCACATAGAAACCATTCTGATAAATCAAGATGAAATGTGTCTATAAATCAGCAAACAATGAAATGCAAAAATATAAGTCATATTTATTTCAAAGAAACGCACGGGAGAGAGATTCGTTGAATAATTGTTTCGTTTGAGATGTAACGATATCGTATAATAAATCACAATATGGCATTCATGTAGTAGAGAAATTCATTAGGTACGTACTAAAAATTTTTAACCAACGCTTGTCGTTTGATGTGGTATACACAACATAATAGTAATGTTGTAATTAGTTAGACGATTAGTGGCTTATGAATGTGAGTGAAGGGAGGGGTTTTTTAGTCATTATGAAAATTTCAATTGGAGCTCATAACCGAATTGGTCTGTCGAACTGTCGAACCTCCAATGCTCTCCCAGGATTCGATTTTGATCTCTCATGCGGTCGGGGGTGACCGTGAAACCGGAGTGGAGGATCCCATTGTCGAGGCGGTTACTGGGGAGTGGAGGCCTTGAAACGATGTCGTCAGAGTTGGTCTGTCGAAATGTCGAAGTTGGTCTGTCGAACTGTCGAAGTTGGTCCTTTCAGGCATAACCCAACCTCCAATGCTCTCCCAGGATTCGAGAGAAGGCGCATGCGGTCGGGGGTGACCGTGAAACCGGAGTGGAGGATCCCATTGTCGATGCGGTTACTGGGGAGTGGAGGCCTTGAAACGATGTCGTCAAAGTTGGTCTATCGAACTGTCGAAGTTGGTCTGTCGAAATGTCAAAGTTGGTTAATCGACATATGCACATTAACACACACATACCCATTAAACTTGAAAGCTCTAACAAATAATGAAAATGCAGATTTTTTGCTGATAAAATAGTTGACCAATGTTGTAATTAGTTAGACAATTAGTGGCTTATGAATGTGAGTGAAGGGAGGGGTTTTTTAGTTAGTTAATTCGGTTCTGACTCATAACCGAATTGGTGCATCGGCCTGTCGAACCTCCAATGCTCTCCCAGGATTCGATTTTGATCTCTCTTGCGGTCAGGGGTGACCGTGAAACCGGAGTGGCGGATCCCATTGTCGAGGCGGTTACTCCTCCACTCCGGCCTTGAAACGATGTAGTCAGAGTTGGTCTGTCGAAATGTCGAAGTTGGTCTGTCGACTGTCGAAGTTGGTCCTTTCAGGCATAACCCAACCTCCAATGCTCTCCCAGGATTCGAGAGCAGGCGCATGCGGTCGGGGGTGACCGTGAAACCGGAGTGGAGGATCCCATTGTCGATGCGGTGACTGGGGAGTGGAGGCCTTGAAACGATGTCTTCAAAGTTGGTCTGTCGAACTTGGGGAGTGGAGGCCTTGAAACGATGTCGTCATAGTTGGTCTGTCGAACAGTCGAAGTTGGTCTGTCAAAATGTCGAAGTTGGTCTGTCGAACTGGCACATATGCACATTAACAGACACACATACCCATTAAACTTGAAAGCTCTAACAAATAATGAAAATGCAGATTTTTTTGCTGATAAAATAGTTGACCAATGTTGTAATTTGTTAGACGATTAGTGGCTTATGAATGTGAGTGAAGGGAGGGGTTTTTTAGTTAGTTAATTGATTCTGACTCATAACCGAATTGGTCTGTCGAACTGTCGAACCTCCAATGCTCTCCCAGGATTCGATTTTGATCTCTCATGCGGTCGGGGGTGACCGTGAAACCGGAGTGGAGGATCCCATTGTCGAGGCGGTTACTGGGGAGTGGAGGCCTTGAAACGATGTCGTCAGAGTTGGTCTGTCGAAATGTCGAAGTTGGTCTGTCGAACTGTCGAAGTTGGTCCTTTCAGGCATAACCCAACCTCCAATGCTCTCCCAGGATTCGAGAGAAGGCGCATGCGGTCGGGGGTGACCGTGAAACCGGAGTGGAGGATCCCATTGTCGATGCGGTTACTGGGGAGTGGAGGCCTTGAAACGATGTCGTCAGAGTTGGTCTGTCGAACTGTCGAAGTTGGTCTGTCGAAATGTCGAAGTTGGTCTGTCGAACTGGCACATATGCACATTAACAGACACACATACCCATTAAACTTGAAAGCTCTAACAAATAATGAAAATGCAGATTTTTTTGCTGATAAAATAGTTGACCAATGTTGTAATTAGTTAGACGATTAGTGGCTTATGAATGTGAGTGAAGGGAGGGGTTTTTTAGTTAGTTAATTCGGTTACAGCTCATAACCGAATTGGTCTGTCGAACTGTCGAACCTCCAATGCTCTCCCAGGATTCGATTTTGATCTCTCATGCGGTCGGGGGTGACCGTGAAACCGGAGTGGAGGATCCCATTGTCGAGGCGGTTACTGGGGAGTGGAGGCCTTGAAGCGATGTCGTCAGAGTTGGTCTGTCGAAATGTCAAAGTTGGTCTGCCGAATCGCCGAGTTGGTCCTTTCAGGCATAACCCAACCTCCAATGCTCTCCCAGGATTCGAGAGAAGGCGCATGCGGTCGGGGGTGACCGTGAAACCGGAGTGGAGGATCCCATTGTCGAGGCGGGTACTGGGGAGTGGAGGCCTTGAAACGATGTCGTGAAAGGTGGTCTGTCGAATCGCCGCTTGGTCCGCCGAAATGTCGGTTGGTGCAGCCGAATCGCACATATGCACATTAACAGACACACATACCCATTAAACTTGAAAGCTCTAACAAATAATGAAAATGCAGATTTTTTTGCTGATAAAATAGTTGACCAATGTTGTAATTAGTTAGACGATTAGTGGCTTATGAATGTGAGTGAAGGGAGGGGTTTTTTAGTTAGTTAATTCGGTTACAGCTCATAACCGAATTGGTCTGTCGAACTGTCGAACCTCCAATGCTCTCCCAGGATTCGATTTTGATCTCTCATGCGGTCGGGGGTGACCGTGAAACCGGAGTGGAGGATCCCATTGTCGAGGCGGTTACTCCTCCACTCCGGCCTTGAAACGATGTCGTCAGAGTTGGTCTGTCGAAATGTCGAAGTTGGTCTGTCGAACTGTCGAAGTTGGTCCTTTCAGGCATAACCCAACCTCCAATGCTCTCCCAGGATTCGAGAGAAGGCGCATGCGGTCGGGGGTGACCGTGAAACCGGAGTGGAGGATCCCATTGTCGAGGCGGTTACTGGGGAGTGGAGGCCTTGAAACGATGTCGTCAAAGTTGGTCTGTCGAACTGTCGAAGTTGGTCTGTCGAAATGTCGAAGTTGGTCTGTCGAACTGGCACATATGCACATTAACAGACACACATACCCATTAAACTTGAAAGCTCTAACAAATAATGAAAATGCAGATTTTTTTGCTGATAAAATAGTTGACCAATGTTGTAATTAGTTAGACGATTAGTGGCTTATGAATGTGAGTGAAGGGAGGGGTTTTTTAGTTAGTTAATTCGGTTACAGCTCATAACCGAATTGGTCTGTCGAACTGTCGAACCTCCAATGCTCTCCCAGGATTCGATTTTGATCTCTCATGCGGTCGGGGGTGACCGTGAAACCGGAGTGGAGGATCCCATTGTCGAGGCGGTTACTGGGGAGTGGAGGCCTTGAAACGATGTCGTCAGAGTTGGTCTGTCGAAATGTCGAAGTTGGTCTGTCGAACTGTCGAAGTTGGTCCTTTCAGGCATAACCCAACCTCCAATGCTCTCCCAGGATTCGAGAGGCGCGATGCGGTCGGGGGTGACCGTGAAACCGGAGTGGAGGATCCCATTGTCGAGGCGGTTACTGGGGAGTGGAGGCCTTGAAACGATGTCGATGTCGTCAAAGTTGGTCTGTCGAACTGTCGAAGTTGGTCTGTCGAAATGTCGAAGTTGGTCTGTCGAACTGGCACATATGCACATTAACAGACACACATACCCATTAAACTTGAAAGCTCTAACAAATAATGAAAATGCAGATTTTTTTGCTGATAAAATAGTTGACCAATGTTGTAATTAGTTAGACGATTAGTGGCTTATGAATGTGAGTGAAGGGAGGGTTTTTTAGTTAGTTAATTGCCATACCATAACCGAATTGGTCTGTCGAATCCGAACCTCCAATGCTCTCCCAGATTCGATTTTGATCTCTCATGCGGTCGGGGTGACCGTGAAACCGGAGTGGAGGATCCCATTGTCGAGGCGGTTCTTGGGAGTGGAGGCCTTGAAACGATGTCGCCGAGTTGGTCCGCCGAAATGTCGGTTGGTCCGTCGAATCGCCGGTTGGTCCTTTCAGGCATAACCCAACCTCCAATGCTCTCCCGAGATTCGAGAGAAGGCGCATGCGGTCGGGGTGACCGTGAAACCGAGTGGAGGATCCCATTGTCGAGGCGGTTCTTGGGAGTGGAGGCCTTGAAACGATGTCGCCAAAGTTGGTCCGAATCAAGCCGGGTTGGTCTGTCGAAATGTCGGGTTGGTCCGCGAATCGCACATATGCACATTAATGCATACACATACCCATTAAACTTGAAAGCTCTAACAAATAATGAAAATGCAGATTTTTTTGCTGATAAAATAGTTGACCAATGTTGTAATTAGTTAGACGATTAGTGGCTTATGAATGTGAGTGAAGGGAGGGGTTTTTTAGTTAGTTAATTCGGTTACAGCTCATAACCGAATTGGTCTGTCGAACCTCCAATGCTCTCCCAGGATTCGATTTTGATCTCTCATGCGGTCGGGGGTGACCGTGAAACCGGAGTGGAGGATCCCATTGTCGAGGCGGTTACTGGGGAGTGGAGGCCTTGAAACGATGTCGTCAGAGTTGGTCTGTCGAAATGTCAAAGTTGGTCTGTCGAACTGTCGAAGTTGGTCCTTTCAGGCATAACCCAACCTCCAATGCTCTCCTAGGATTCGAGAGAAGGCGCATGCGGTCGGGGGTGACCGTGAAACCGGAGTGGAGGATCCCATTGTCGGCGATTCTTGGGAGTGGAGGCCTTGAAACGATGTCGTCAAAGTTGGTCCGCCGAATCGCCGGTTAGTGCATCGAAATGTCGAAGTTGGTCAGTCGAACTGGCACATATGCACATTAACAGACACACACATACCCATTAAACTTGAAAGCTCTAACAAATAATGAAAATGCAGATTTTTTTGCTGATAAAATAGTTGACCAATGTTGTAATTAGTTAGACGATTAGTGGCTTATGAATGTGAGTGAAGGGAGGGTTTTTTAGTTAGTTAATTCGGTTACAGCTCATAACCGAATTGGTCTGTCGAACTGTCGAACCTCCAATGCTCTCCCAGGATTCGATTTTGATCTCTCATGCGGTCGGGGGTGACCGTGAAACCGGAGTGGAGGATCCCATTGTCGAGGCGGTTACTGGGGAGTGGAGGCCTTGAAACGATGTCGTCAGAGTTGGTCTGTCGAAATGTCGGTTGGTCCGCCGAATCGCCGGTTGGTCCTTTCGGGCATAACCCAACCTCCAATGCTCTCCCAGGATTCGAGAGAAGCGCGATGCGGTCGGGGTGACCGTGAAACCGAGTGGAGGATCCCATTGTCGAGGCGGTTCTTGGGGAGTGGAGGCCTTGAAACGATGTCGCCAAAGTTGGTCCATCGAGCTGCCGAAGTTGGTCCGCCGAAATGTCGGGTTGGTCTGCCGAATCGCACATATGCACATTAATGCACACACATACCCATTAAACTTGAAAGCTCTAACAAATAATGAAAATGCAGATTTTTTTGCTGATAAAATAGTTGACCAATGTTGTAATTAGTTAGACGATTAGTGGCTTATGAATGTGAGTGAAGGGAGGGTTTTTTAGTTAGTTAATTCGGTTACAGCTCATAACCGAATTGGTCTGTCGAACTGTCGAACCTCCAATGCTCTCCCAGGATTCGATTTTGATCTCTCATGCGGTCGGGGGTGACCGTGAAACCGGAGTGGAGGATCCCATTGTCGAGGCGGTTACTGGGGAGTGGAGGCCTTGAAACGATGTCGTCAGAGTTGGTCTGTCGAAATGTCGAAGTTGGTCTGTCGAACTGTCGAAGTTGGTCCTTTCAGGCATAACCCAACCTCCAATGCTCTCCCAGGATTCGAGAGAAGGCGCATGCGGTCGGGGGTGACCGTGAAACCGGAGTGGAGGATCCCATTGTCGAGGCGGTTACTGGGGAGTGGAGGCCTTGAAACGATGTCGTCAAAGTTGGTCTGTCGAACTGTCGAAGTTGGTCTGTCGAAATGTCGAAGTTGGTCTGTCGAACTGGCACATATGCACATTAACAGACACACATACCCATTAAACTTGAAAGCTCTAACAAATAATGAAAATCCAGATTTTTTTTGCTGATAAAATAGTTGACCAATGTTGTAATTAGTTAGACGATTAGTGGCTTATGAATGTGAGTGAAGGGAGGGGTTTTTTAGTTAGTTAATTCGATTCTGACTCATAACCGACCGTCTGGTAATCACTGTCGAACCTCCAATGCTCTCCCAGGATTCGATTTTGATCTCTCATGCGGTCGGGGGTGACCGTGAAACCGGAGTGGAGGATCCCATTGTCGAGGCGGTTACTGGGGAGTGGAGGCCTTGAAACGATGTCGTCAGAGTTGGTCTGTCGAAATGTCGAAGTTGGTCTGTCGAACTGTCGAAGTTGGTCCTTTCAGGCATAACCCAACCTCCAATGCTCTCCCAGGATTCGAGAGAAGGCGCATGCGGTCGGGGGTGACCGTGAAACCGGAGTGGAGGATCCCATTGTCGAGGCGGTTACTGGGGAGTGGAGGCCTTGAAACGATGTCGTCAAAGTTGGTCTGTCGAATCGCCGGGTTGGTCTGCCGAAATGTCGGGTTGGTCTGCCGAATCGCACATATGCACATTAATGCATACACATACCCATTAAACTTGAAAGCTCTAACAAATAATGAAAATGCAGATTTTTTTTTGCCGATAAAATAGTTGACCAATGTTGTAATTAGTTAGACGATTAGGGCTTATGAATGTGAGTGAAGCGGAGGGTTTTTAGTTAGTTAATCTTGCCATACTCATAACCGAATTGGTCTGTCGAACCGTCGAACCTCCAATGCTCTCCCAGGATTCGATTTTGATCTCTCATGCAGTCGGGGGTGACCGTGAAACCGGAGTGCAGGATCCCATTGTCGAGGCGGTTACTGGGGAGTGGAGGCCTTGAAACGATGTCGCCGTAGTCGTCCGCCGAAATGTCGGGTTGGTCTGTCGAATCGCCGGTTGGTCCTTTCACATAACCCAACCTCCAATGCTCTCCCAGGATTCGAGAGAAGGCGCATGCGGTCGGGGGTGACCGTGAAACCAGAGTGGAGGATCCCATTGTCGAGGCGGTTACTGGGGAGTGGAGGCCCATCACGATGTCGTCAAAGTTGGTCTGCCGAATCGCCGGTTGGTCTGTCAAAATGTCGAAGTTGGTCTGTCGAACTGGCACATATGCACATTAACAGACACACATACCCATTAAACTTGAAAGCTCTAACAAATAATGAAAATGCAGATTTTTTTGCTGATAAAATAGTTGACCAATGTTGTAATTAGTTAGACGATTAGTGGCTTATGAATGTGAGTGAAGGGAGGGTTTTTTAGTTAGTTAATTCGGTTACAGCTCATAACCGAATTGGTCTGTCGAACTGTCGAACCTCCAATGCTCTCCCAGGATTCGATTTTGATCTCTCATGCGGTCGGGGGTGACCGTGAAACCGAAGTGGAGGATCCCATTGTCGAGGCGGTATCTTGGGGAGTGGAGGCCTTGAAACGATGTCGCCGAGTTGGTCTGCCGAATCGCCGGGTTGGTCTGTCGAAATGTCGAAGTTGGTCTGTCGAACTGGCACATATGCACATTAACAGACACACATACCCATTAAACTTGAAAGCTCTAACAAATAATGAAAATCCAGATTTTTTTTGCTGATAAAATAGTTGACCAATGTTGTAATTAGTTAGACGATTAGTGGCTTATGAATGTGAGTGAAGGGAGGGGTTTTTTAGTTAGTTAATTCGGTTACAGCTCATAACCGAATTGGTCTGTCGAACTGTCGAACCTCCAATGCTCTCCAAGGATTCGATTTTGATCTCTCATGCGGTCTGGGGTGACCGTGAAACCGGAGTTGAGGATCCCATTGTCGAGGCGGTTACTGGGGAGTGGAGGCCTTGAAACGATGTCGCCGAGTTGGTCCGCCGAAATGTCGGGTTGGTCTGGCCGAATCGCCGGGTTGGTCCTTTCAGGCATAACCCAACCTCCAATGCCCTCCCAGGATTCGAGAGAAGGCGCATGCGGTCGGGGGTGACCGTGAAACCGGAGTGGAGGATCCCATTGTCGAGGCGGTTACTGGGGAGTGGAGGCCTTGAAACGATGTCGTCAAAGTTGGTCCGCCGAATCACCGGGTTGGTCTGCCGAAATGTCGGGTTGGTCTGCCGAACCGCACATATGCACATTAATGCACACATACCCATTAAACTTGAAAGCTCTAACAAATAATGAAAATGCAGATTTTTTGCCGATAAAATAGTTGACCAATGTTGTAATTAGTTAGACGATTAGTGGCTTATGAATGTGAGTGAAGGGAGGGTTTTTAGTTAGTTAATTCGCCATACTCATAACCGACTTGGTCTGTCGAACTGTCGAACCTCCAATGCTCTCCCAGGATTGGATTTTGATCTCTCATGCAGTCGGGGGTGACCGTGAAACCGGAGTGGAGGATCCCATTGTCGAGGCAGTTATTGGGGAGTGGAGGCCTTGAAACGATGTCGTCAGAGTTGGTCTGTCGAACTGTCGAAGTTGGTCTGTCGAACTGTCGAAGTTGGTCCTTTCGGCATAACCCAACCTCCAATGCTCTCCCAGGATTCGAGAGAAGGCGCATGCGGTCGGGGGTGACCGTGAAACCGGAGTGGAGGATCCCATTGTCGAGGCGGTTACTGGGGAGTGGAGGCCTTGAAACGTTGTCGTCAAAGTTGGTCCGCCGAATCACGGTCGCCTGGTCTGCCGAAATGTCGGGTTGGTCCGCCGAACCGCACATATGCACATTAACAGACACACATACCCATTAAACTTGAAAGCTCTAACAAATAATGAAAATGCAGATTTTTTTGCTGATAAAATAGTTGACCAATGTTGTAATTAGTTAGACGATTAGTGGCTTATGAATGTGAGTGAAGGGAGGGGTTTTTTAGTTAGTTAATTCGGTTACAGCTCATAACCGAATTGGTCTGTCGAACTGTCGAACCTCCAATGCTCTCCCAGGATTCGATTTTGATCTCTCATGCGGTCGGGGGTGACCGTGAAACCGGAGTGGAGGATCCCATTGTCGAGGCGGTTACTGGGGAGTGGAGGCCTTGAAACGATGTCGTCAGAGTTGGTCTGTCGAAATGTCGAGGTTGGTTTGTCGACTGTCGAAGTTGGTCCTTTCAGGCATAACCCAACCTCCAATGCTCTCCCAGGATTCGAGAGAAGGCGCATGCGGTCGGGGGTGACCGTGAAACCGGAGTGGAGGATCCCATTGTCGATGCGGTTACTGGGGAGTGGAGGCCTTGAAACGATGTCGTCAAAGTTGGTCTGTCGAATCGCCGGGTTGGTCCGTCGAAATGTCGGTTGGTCTGGCCGAATCGCACATATGCACATTAATGCACACACATAGCCATTAAACTTGAAAGCTCTAAAAAATAATGAAAATGCAGATTTTTTTGTTGATAAAATAGTTGACCAATGTTGTAATTAGTTAGACGATTAGTGGCTTATGAATGTGAGTGAAGGGAGGGGTTTGCTAGTTAGTTAATTCGGGTACACCTCATAACCGACCGTCTGGTCGAATCAATTAACCTCCAATGCTCTCCCCAGATTCGATTTTGATCTCTCATGCGGTCGGGGTGACCGTGAAACCGAGTGGAGGATCCCATTGTCGAGGCGGTTATCGGGAGTGGAGGCCTTGAAACGATGTCGCCGTGAGTTGGTCCGCCGAAATGTCGGGTTGGTCTGGTCGAATCGCCGAAGTTGGTCCTTTCGGCATAACCCAACCTCCAATGCTCTCCCAGGATTCGAGAGAAGGCGCATGCGGTCGGGGGTGACCGTGAAACCGGAGTGGAGGATCCCATTGTCGAGGCGGTTACTGGGGAGTGGAGGCCCATCACGATGTCGTCAAAGTTGGTCTGCCGAATCGCCGGGTTGGTCTGTCGAAATGTCGAAGTTGGTCTGTCGATCTGGCACATATGCACATTAACAGACACACATACCCATTAAACTTGAAAGCTCTAACAAATAATGAAAATGCAGATTTTTTTGCTGATAAAATAGTTGACCAATGTTGTAATTAGTTAGACGATTAGTGGCTTATGAATGTGAGTGAAGGGAGGGGTTTTTTAGTTAGTTAATTCGGTTACAGCTCATAACCGACCGTCTGTCAATCGCCGAACCTCCAATGCTCTCCCAGATTCGATTTTGATCTCTCATGCGGTCGGGGTGACCGTGAAACCGGAGTGGAGGATCCCATTGTCGAGGCTAGCATCGGGAGTCCAGGCCTTGAAACGATGTCGCCGAGTTGGTCCGCCGAAATGTCGGTTGGTCCGTCGAATCGCCGGTTGGTCCTTTCAGGCATAACCCAACCTCCAATCCTCTCCCCGGATTCGAGAGAAGGCGCATGCGGTCGGGGGTGACCGTGAAACCGGAGTGGAGCATCCCATTGTCGAGGCGGTTACTGGGGAGTGGAGGCCTTGAAACGATGTCGCCGAGTTGGTCCGCCGAATCGCCGGTTGGTCTGCCGCCGAAATGTCGGGTTGGTCCGCCGAATCGCACATATGCACATTAACAGACACACATACCCATTAAACTTGAAAGCTCTAACAAATAATAAAAATGCAGATTTTTTTGCTGATAAAATAGTTGACCAACGTTGAAATTAGTTAGACGATTAGTGGCTTATGAATGTGAGTGAAGGGAGGGGTTTTTAGTTAGTTAATTCTTACATACCATAACCGAATTGGTCTGCTGAATCGCCGAACCTCCAATGCTCTCCCAGGATTCGATTTTGATCTCTCATGCGGTCGGGGTGACCGTGAAACCGGAGTGGAGGATCCCATTGTCGAGGCGGTTATCGGGAGTGGAGGCCTTGAAACGATGTCGCCGTAGTCGGGTCCGCCGAAATGTCGGGTTGGTCCGCCGAATCACGGGTTGGTCCTTTCGTGCATAACCTAACCTCCAATGCTCTCCCAGGATTCGAGAGAAGGCGCATGCGCGGGGTGACCGTGAAACCGGAGTGGAGGATCCCATTGTCGAGGCGGCATCGGAGGAGAAACGATGTCGAAACGATGTCGCAAGTGGAGGCCTTGAAACGATGTCGCCGTCCGTCAATCGGTCTGCCGAATGTCGGGTTGGTCCGCCGAATCGCACATATGCACATTAATGCATACACATACCCATTAAACTTGAAAGCTCTAACAAATAATGAAAATGCAGATTTTTTTGCCGATAAAATAGTTGACCAATGTTGTAATTAGTTAGACGATTAGTGGCTTATGAATGTGAGTGAAGGGAGGGTTTTTAGTTAGTTAATTCGCCATACTCATAACCGAATTGGTCTGCTGAATCGCCGAACCTCCAATGCTCTCCCAGGATTCGATTTTGATCTCTCATGCGGTCGGGGGTGACCGTGAAACCGGAGTGGAGGATCCCATTGTCGAGGCGGTTACTGGGGAGTGGAGGCCTTGAAACGATGTCGTCAGAGTTGGTCTGTCGAACTGTCGAAGTTGGTCTGTCGAACTGTCGAAGTTGGTCCTTTCAGGCATAACCCAACCTCCAATGCTCTCCCAGGATTCGAGAGAAGGCGCATGCGGTCGGGGGTGACCGTGAAACCGGAGTGGAGGATCCCATTGTCGAGGCGGTTACTGGGGAGTGGAGGCCCATCACGATGTCGTCAAAGTTGGTCTGTCGAACTGTCGAAGTTGGTCTGTCGAACTGGCACATATGCACATTAACAGACACACATACCCATTAAACTTGAAAGCTCTAACAAATAATGAAAATGCAGATTTTTTTGCTGATAAAATAGTTGACCAATGTTGTAATTAGTTAGACGATTAGTGGCTTATGAATGTGAGTGAAGGGAGGGTTTTTTAGTTAGTTAATTCGGTTACAGCTCATAACCGAATTGGTCTGTCGAACTGTCGAACCTCCAATGCTCTCCCAGGATTCGATTTTGATCTCTCATGCGGTCGGGGGTGACCGTGAAACCGGAGTGGAGGATCCCATTGTCGAGGCGGTTACTTCCTCCACTCCGGCCTTGAAACGATGTCGTCAGAGTTGGTCTATCGAAATGTCGAAGTTGGTCTGTCGAATCGCCGGGTTGGTCCTTTCGCATAACCCAACCTCCAATGCTCTCCCAGGATTCGAGAAGGCGATGCGGTCGGGGTGACCGTGAAACCGAGTGGAGGATCCCATTGTCGATGCGCATCGGGAGGGGAGGCCTTGAAACGATGGCGTCAAAGTTGGTCTGGTCGAATCGCCGGCTTGGTCCGCCGAAATGTCGGGTTGGTCTGTCGAACTGGCACATATGCACATTAACAGACACACATACCCATTAAACTTGAAAGCTCTAACAAATAATGAAAATGCAGATTTTTTTGCTGATAAAATAGTTGACCAATGTTGTAATTAGTTAGACGATTAGTGGCTTATGAATGTGAGTGAAGGGAGGGGTTTTTTAGTTAGTTAATTCGGTTACAGCTCATAACCGAATTGGTCTGTCGAACTGTCGAACCTCCAATGCTCTCCCAGGATTCGATTTTGATCTCTCATGCGGTCGGGGGTGACCGTGAAACCGGAGTGGAGGATCCCATTGTCGAGGCGGTTACTGGGGAGTGGAGGCCTTGAAACGATGTCGTCAGAGTTGGTCTGTCGAAATGTCGAAGTTGGTGCAGCCGAGCGCCGGGTTGGTCCTTTCAGGCATAACCCAACCTCCAATGCTCTCCCAGGATTCGGAGAAGGCGCATGCGGTCGGGGTGACCGTGGAAACCGGAGTGGAGGATCCCATTGTCGAGGCGATTCTTGGGAGTGGAGGCCTTGAAAGCGATGTCGTCGAGTTGGTCCGCCGAAATGTCAGTTGGTCCTGCCGAATCGCCGAAGTTGGTCCTTTCAGGCATAACCCTGACCTCCAATGCTCTCCCAGGATTCGAGAGAAGGCGTGCGGTCGGGGTGACCGTGAAAGCGAGTGGAAGATCCCCATTGTCGAGGCGATTCTTGGGGAGTGGAGGCCTTGAAAGCGATGTCGCCAAAGTTGGTCCGCCGAATCGCCGGTTGGTCCGCCGAAATGTCGAAGTTGGTCTGTCGAACTGGCACATATGCACATTAATAGATACACATACCCATTAAACTTGAAAGCTCTAACAAATAATGAAAATGCAGATTTTTTTGCTGATAAAATAGTTGACCAATGTTGTAATTAGTTAGACGATTAGTGGCTTATGAATGTGAGTGAAGGGAGGGGTTTTTAGTTAGTTAATTCTGCCATAACTCATAACCGAATTGGTCTGTCGAATCGCCGAACCTCCAATGCTCTCCCAGATTCGATTTTGATCTCTCATGCGGTCGGGGTGACCGTGAAACCGAGTGGAGGATCCCATTGTCGAGGCTACATCGGGAGTGGAGGCCTTGAAACGATGTCGCCGAGTTGGTCCGCCGAAATGTCGGGTTGGTCCGTCGAATCGCCGGGTTGGTCCTTTCAGGCATAACCCAACCTCCAATGCTCTCCCAGGATTCGAGAGGCGCGATGCGGTCGGGGTGACCGTGAAACCGGAGTGGAGGATCCCATTGTCGAGGCGGTTACTCGGGAGTGGAGGGCTTGAAACGATGTCGTCAAAGTTGGTCTGTCGAATCGCCGGTTGGTCTGCCGAAATGTCGGTTGGTCCGCCGAATCGCACATATGCACATTAATGCATACACATACCCATTAAACTTGAAAGCTCTAACAAATAATGAAAATGCATATTTTTTTGCTGATAAAATAGTTGACCAATGTTGTAATTAGTTAGACGATTAGTGGCTTATGAATGTGAGTGAAGGGAGGGTTTTTTAGTTAGTTAATCTTGCCATACCATAACCGAATTGGTCTGTCGAATCGTCGAACCTCCAATGCTCTCCCAGGATTCGATTTTGATCTCTCATGCGGTCGGGGTGACCGTGAAACCGGAGTGGAGGATCCCATTGTCGAGGCGCATTCTCCACTGGAGGCCTTGAAACGATGTCGCCGAGTTGGTCCGTCGAAATGTCGCCGTTGGTCCGCCG
This sequence comes from Calophaca sinica, assembly GCA_037113605.1. Lineage (NCBI taxonomy): Eukaryota > Viridiplantae > Streptophyta > Magnoliopsida > Fabales > Fabaceae > Calophaca > Calophaca sinica. Next base: position 71,792,981 of record CM073730.1, read on the forward strand.
AATCGCCGGGTTGGTCCTTTCAGGCATAACCCAACCTCCAATGCTCTCCCAGGATTCGAGAGAAGGCGATGCGGTCGGGGTGACCGTGAAACCGAGTGGAGGATCCCATTGTCGATGCGATTCGGGAGTGGAGGCCTTGAAACGATGTCGCCGAGTTGGTCCGCCGAATCGCCGGTTGGTCCGCCGAAATGTCGGGTTGGTCCGCCGAACCGCACATATGCACATTAATGCATACACACATACCCATTAAACTTGAAAGCTCTAACAAATAATGAAAATGCAGATTTTTTTGCCGATAAAATAGTTGACCAATGTTGTAATTAGTTAGACGATTAGTGGCTTATGAATGTGAGTGAAGGGAGGGTTTTTAGTTAGTTAATTCGTTACACCATAACCGAATTGGTCTGCCGAATCGTCGAACCTCCAATGCTCTCCCAGGATTCGATTTTGATCTCTCATGCGGTCGGTGACCGTGAAACCGGAGTGGAGGATCCCATTGTCGAGGCGATTATCGGGAGTGGAGGCCTTGAAACGATGTCGCCGAGTTGGTCCGCCGAAATGTCGGGTTGGTTTCCGCCGAATCGTCCGTTGGTCCTTTCAGGCATAACCCAACCTCCAATGCTCTCCCAGGATTCGAGAGAAGGCGCATGCGGCTCGGGGTGACCGTGGAAACCGGAGTGGAGGATCCCATTGTCGAGGCTAAGCATCGGGAGTGGAGGCCTTGAAACGATGTCGCCGAGTTGGTCCGCCGAAATGTCGGCCGGTCTGCCGAATCAGTTGGTCCTTTCGCATAACCCAACCTCCAATGCTCTCCCAGTGATTCGAGAGAAGGCGCATGCGGTCGGGGTGACCGTGAAACCGGAGTGGAAGGATCCCATTGTCGAGGCGTTATCGGGAGTGGAGGCCTTGAAACTATGTCGTCAAAGTTGGTCTGTCGAACTGTCGAAGTTGGTCTGTCGAAGTTGGTCTGTCGAACTGGCACATATGCACATTAACAGATACACATACCCATTAAACTTGAAAGCTCTAACAAATAATGAAAATGCAGATTTTTTTGCTGATAAAATAGTTGACCAATGTTGTAATTAGTTAGACGATTAGTGGCTTATGAATGTGAGTGAAGCGGAGGGTTTTTAGTTAGTTAATCTTACATACCATAACCGAATTGGTCTGTCGAACTGTCGAACCTCTAATGCTCTCCCAGGATTTGATTTTGATCTCTCATGCGGTCGGGGGTGACCGTGAAACCGGAGTGGAGGATCCCATTGTCGAGGCAGTTACTCCTCCACTCCGGCCTTGAAACGATGTCGCCGTGAGTTGGTCCGCCGAAATGTCGGGTTGGTCCGCCGATCGCCGGTTGGTCCTTTCAGGCATAACCCAACCTCCAATGCTCTCCCAGGATTCGAGAGAAGCGCGATGCGGTCGGGGTGACCGTGGAAACCGGAGTGAGGATCCCATTGTCGAGGCGGCATCGGGAGTGGAGGCCTTGAAACGATGTCGCCAGAGTCGGGTCCGCCGAATCGCCGGTTGGTCTGCCGAAATGTCGGGTTGGTCTGCCGAATCGCACATATGCACATTAACAGACACACATACCCATTAAACTTGAAAGCTCTAACAAATAATGAAAATGCAGATTTTTTTGCTGATAAAATAGTTGACCAATGTTGTAATTAGTTAGACGATTAGTGGCTTATGAATGTGAGTGAAGGGAGGGGTTTTTTAGTTAGTTAATTCGGTTACAGCTCATAACCGAATTGGTCTGTCGAACCTCCAATGCTCTCCCAGGATTCGATTTTGATCTCTCATGCGCGCTGGGGGTGACCGTGAAACCGAGTGCAGGATCCCATTGTCGAGGCGGTTATCCGGGAGTTGGAGGCCTTGAAACGATGTCGCCGTGGTCCGAAATGTCGGGTTGGTCCGTCAATCGCCGGGTTGGTCCTTTCAGCATAACCCAACCTCCAATGCTCTCCCAGGATTCGGAGAAGCGCGATGCGGCTGGGGTGACCGTGGAAACCGAGTGGAGGATCCCATTGTCGAGGCGGCATCGGGAGTGGAGGCCTTGAAACGATGTCGCCAAAGTTGGTCCGCGAATCACTGCCGGGTTGGTCCGAAATGTCGGGTTGGTCCGCCGAATCGCACATATGCACATTAACAGACACGCATACCCATTAAACTTGAAAGCTCTAACAAATAATGAAAATGCAGATTTTTTTGCTGATAAAATAGTTGACAAATGTTGTAATTAGTTAGACGATTAGTGGCTTATGAATGTGAGTGAAGGGAGGGGTTTTTTAGTTAGTTAATTCGGTTACATCATAACCGACCGTCTGGTTTGAATCGCCGAACCTCCAATGCTCTCCCAGGATTCGATTTTGATCTCTCATGCGGTCGGGGGTGACCGTGAAACCGGAGTGGAGGATCCCATTGTCGAGGCGGTTACTGGGGAGTGGAGGCCTTGAAACGATGTCGTCAAAGTTGGCCTGTCGAATCACCGGGTTGGTCCGCCGAATGTCGTTGGTCTGGCCGAATCGCACATATGCACATTAACAGACACACATACCCATTAAACTTGAAAGCTCTAACAAATAATGAAAATGCAGATTTTTTTTGCTGATAAAATAGTTGACCAATGTTGTAATTAGTTAGACGATTAGTGGCTTATGAATGTGAGTGAAGGGAGGGGTTTTTTAGTTATTTCGGTTACAGCTCATAACCGAATTGGTCTGTCGAACTGTCGAACCTCCAATGCTCTCCCAGGATTCAATTTGATCTCTCATGCGGTCGGGGGTGACCGTGAAACCGGAGTGGAGGATCCCATTGTCGAGGCGGTTACTGGGGAGTGGAGGCCTTGAAACGATGTCGTCAGAGTTGGTCTGTCGAAATGTCGAGGTTGGTTTGTCGACTGTCGAAGTTGGTCCTTTCAGGCATAACCCAACCTCCAATGCTCTCCCAGGATTCGAGAGAAGGCGCATGCGGTCGGGGGTGACCGTGAAACCGGAGTGGAGGATCCCATTGTCGAGGCGGTTCTTCGGGAGTGGAGGCCTTGAAACGATGTCGCCGTGGTGCCGCCGAAATGTCAAAGCCGTCCGCCGAATCGCCGGGTTGGTCCTTTCGCATAACCCAACCTCCAATGCTCTCCCAGGATTCGAGAAGGCGCATGCGTTCGGGGTGACCGTGAAACGAGTGGAGGATCCCATTGTCGGCGCATCTTGGGAGTGGAGGCCTTGAAACGATGTCTTCAAAGTCGTCCGCCGAATCGCCGGTTGGTCCGCCGAAATGTCGGTTGGTCCGCCGAATCGCACATATGCACATTAATGCATACACATACCCATTAAACTTGAAAGCTCTAACAAATAATGAAAATGCAGATTTTTTTGCCGATAAAATAGTTGACCAATGTTGTAATTAGTTAGACGATTAGTGGCTTATGAATGTGAGTGAAGCGGAGGGTTTTTAGTTAGTTAATTCTACATACCATAACCGAATTGGTCTGGTCGAATCGCCGAACCTCCAATGCTCTCCCAGGATTCGATTTTGATCTCTCATGCGCTTGGGGTGACCGTGAAACCGGAGTGGAGGATCCCATTGTCGAGGCGGTTATCGGGAGTGGAGGCCTTGAAACGATGTCGCCAAAGTTGGTCCGCCGAATCGCCGGGTTGGTCTGTCGAAATGTCGGGTTGGTCCGCGAATCGCACATATGCACATTAATGCATACACATACCCATTAAACTTGAAAGCTCTAACAAATAATGAAAATGCAGATTTTTTTGCCGATAAAATAGTTGACCAATGTTGTAATTAGTTAGACGATTAGTGGCTTATGAATGTGAGTGAAGGGAGGGTTTTTAGTTAGTTAATCTCTCATACTCATAACCGAATTGGTCTGGTTTAATCGCCGAATCCTCCAATGCTCTCCCAGGATTCGATTTTGATCTCTCATGCGGCTTGGGGTGACCGTGGAAACCGGAGTGGAGGATCCCATTGTCGAGGCGGTTACCGGGAGTGGAGGCCTTGAAACGATGTCGCCGAGTTGGTCCGCCGAAATGTCGCCGGGTTGGTCCGCCGAATCGCCGGGTTGGTCCTTTCAGGCATAACCCAACCTCCAATGCTCTCCCAGGATTCGAGAGAAGGCGCATGCGGTCGGGGTGACCGTGAAACCGAGTGGAGGATCCCATTGTCGAGGCTAAGCATCGGGAGTGGAGGCCTTGAAACGATGTCGCCAAAGTTGGTCCGCCGAATCGCCGGCCGTTGGTCTGCCGAAATGTCGGGTTGGTCCGCCGAATCGCACATATGCACATTAACAGATACACATACCCATTAAACTTGAAAGCTCTAACAAATAATGAAAATGCAGATTTTTTTGCTGATAAAATAGTTGACCAATGTTGTAATTAGTTAGACGATTAGTGGCTTATGAATGTGAGTGAAGGGAGGGGTTTTTTAGTTAGTTAATTCGGTTCCAGCTCATAACCGAATTGGTCTGTCGAACTGTCGAACCTCCAATGCTCTCCCAGGATTCGATTTTGATCTCTCATGCGGTCGGGGGTGACCGTGAAACCGGAGTGGAGGATCCCATTGTCGAGGCGGTTACTGGGGAGTGGAGGCCTTGAAACGATGTCGTCAGAGTTGGTCTGTCGAAATGTCGAGGTTGGTCCGCCGAATCGCCGGGTTGGTCCTTTCGCATAACCCAACCTCCAATGCTCTCCCAGGATTCGAGAGAAGGCGATGCGTCGGGGTGACCGTGAAACCGAGTGGAGGATCCCATTGTCGGCGCGCATCGGGAGTGGAGGCCTTGAAACGATGTCGCCAAAGTTGGTCCGTCGAATCGCCGGGTTGGTCTGCCGAAATGTCGGGTTGGTCCGCCGAATCGCACATATGCACATTAACAGACACACATACCCATTAAACTTGAAAGCTCTAACAAATAATGAAAATGCAGATTTTTTTGCTGATAAAATAGTTGACCAATGTTGTAATTAGTTAGACGATTAGTGGCTTATGAATGTGAGTGAAGGGAGGGGTTTTTTAGTTAGTTAATTCGGTTACAGCTCATAACCGAATTGGTCTGTCGAACTGTCGAACCTCCAATGCTCTCCCAGGATTCGATTTTGATCTCTCATGCGGTCGGGGGTGACCGTGAAACCGGAGTGGAGGATCCCATTGTCGAGGCGGTTACTGGGGAGTGGAGGCCTTGAAACGATGTCGTCAGAGTTGGTCTGTCGAAATGTCGAAGTTGGTCTGTCGAAGTTGGTCCTTTCAGGCATAACCCAACCTCCAATGCTCTCCCAGGATTCGAGAGAAGGCGCATGCGGTCGGGGGTGACCGTGAAACCAGAGTGGAGGATCCCATTGTCGAGGCGGTTACTGGGGAGTGGAGGCCTTGAAACGTTGTCGTCAAAGTTGGTCTGTCGAATCGCCGGTTGGTCTGCCGAAATGTCGGGTTGGTCCGCCGAATCGCACATATGCACATTAATAGACACACATACCCATTAAACTTGAAAGCTCTAACAAATAATGAAAATGCAGATTTTTTTGCTGATAAAATAGTTGACCAATGTTGTAATTAGTTAGACGATTAGTGGCTTATGAATGTGAGTGAAGGGAGGGGTTTTTTAGTTAGTTAATTCGGTTACAGCTCATAACCGAATTGGTCTGTCGAACTGTCGAACCTCCAATGCTCTCCCAGGATTCGATTTTGATCTCTCATGCGGTCGGGGGTGACCGTGAAACCGGAGTGGAGGATCCCATTGTCGAGGCGGTTATTGGGGAGTGAAGGCCTTGAAACGATGTCGTCAGAGTTGGTCCGCCGAAATGTCGGGTTGGTCCGCCGAATCGCCGGTTGGTCCTTTCAGGCATAACCCAACCTCCAATGCTCTCCCAGGATTCGAGAGAAGTGGGATGCGGTCGGGGGTGACCGTGAAACCGGAGTGAGGATCCCATTGTCGAGGCGTTATCGGGAGTGGAGGCCTTGAAACGATGTCGCCAAAGTTGGTCCGCCGAATCGCCGGGTTGGTCTGCCGAAATGTCGGGTTGGTCCGCCGAATCGCACATATCCACATTAACACACACACATACCCATTAATCTTGAAAGCTCTAACAAATAATGAAAATGCAGATTTTTTTGCCGATAAAATAGTTGACCAATGTTGTAATTAGTTAGACGATTAGTGGCTTATGAATGTGAGTGAAGGGAGGGGTTTTTAGTTAGTTAATTCTTGCCATACCATAACCGAATTGGTCTGTCGAATCGCCGAACCTCCAATGCTCTCCCAGGATTCGATTTTGATCTCATGCGGCCGGGGTGACCGTGGAAACCGGAGTGGAGGATCCCATTGTCGAGGCAGTTACTCCTCCACTCCGGCCTTGAAACGATGTCGCCGAGTTGGTCCGCCGAAATGTCGGGTTGGTCCGTCGAATCGCCGGGTTGGTCCTTTCGGGCATAACCCAACCTCCAATGCTCTCCCAGGATTCGAGAGAAGGCGCATGCGGTCGGGGGTGACCGTGAAACCGGAGTGGAGGATCCCATTGTCGATGCAGTTACTGGGGAGTGGAGGCCTTGAAACGATGTCGTCAAAGTTGGTCTGTCGAACTTGGGGAGTGGAGGCCTTGAAACGATGTCGCCAGAGTTGGTCTGTCGAACTGTCGAAGTTGGTCTGTCGAAATGTCGAAGTTGGTCTGTCGAACTGGCACATATGCACATTAACAGACACACATACCCATTAAACTTGAAAGCTCTAACAAATAATGAAAATGCAGATTTTTTTGCTGATAAAATAGTTGACCAATGTTGTAATTAGTTAGACGATTAGTGGCTTATGAATGTGAGTGAAGGGAGGGGTTTTTTAGTTAGTTAATTCGGTTACAGCTCATAACCGAATTGGTCTGTCGAACTGTCGAACCTCCAATGCTCTCCCAGGATTCGATTTTGATCTCTCATGCGGTCGGGGGTGACCGTGAAACCGGAGTGGAGGATCCCATTGTCGAGGCAGTTACATCGGGAGTGGAGGCCTTGAAACGATGTCGCCGAGTTGGTCCGTCGAAATGTCGGGTTGGTCCGCCGAATCGCCGGGTTGGTCCTTTTAGGCATAACCCAACCTCCAATGCTCTCCCAGGATTCGAGAGAAGGCGCATGCGGTCGGGGTGACCGTGAAACCGGAGTGGAGGATCCCATTGTCGAGGCGGGTACTGGGGAGTGGAGGCCTTGAAACGATGGCGGCAAAGTTGGTCCGCCGAATCGCCGGTTGGTCCGCCGAAATGTCGGGTTGGTCTGGCCGAATCGCACATATGCACATTAATGCACACACATACCCATTAAACTTGGAAAGCTCTAACAAATAATGAAAATGCAGATTTTTTTGCTGATAAAATAGTTGACCAATGTTGTAATTAGTTAGACGATTAGTGGCTTATGAATGTGAGTGAAGGGAGGGGTTTTTAGTTAGTTAATCTTGCCATACCATAACCGAATTGGTCTGGCTGAATCGCCGAACCTCCAATGCTCTCCCAGGATTCAATTTGATCTCTCATGCAGTCGGGGTTGACCGGGAAACCGGAATGGAGGATCCCATTGTCGAGGCGGTTACTGGGGAGTGGAGGCCTTGAAACGATGTCGTCAGAGTTGGTCTGTCGAAATGTCGGTTGGTCCGCCGAATCGCCGGTTGGACCTTCCAGGCATAACCCCACCTCCAATGCTCCCCCAGGATGCGAGAGAACGCGCATGCGGCCGGGGGTGACCGTGAAACCGGAGTGGAGGATCCCATTGTCGAGGCGGTTACTGGGGAGTGGAGGCCTTGAAACGATGTCGCCAAAGTTGGTCCGCCGAATCGCCGGTTGGTCTGCCGAAATGTCGGGTTGGTCTGCCGAATCGCACATATGCACATTAACAGACACACACATACCCATTAAACTTGAAAGCTCTAACAAATAATGAAAATGCAGATTTTTTTGCTGATAAAATAGTTGACCAATGTTGTAATTAGTTAGACGATTAGTGGCTTATGAATGTGAGTGAAGGGAGGGGTTTTTTAGTTAGTTAATTCGGTTACAGCTCATAACCGAATTGGTCTGTTTAATCAGCCGAACCTCCAATGCTCTCCCAGATTCGATTTTGATCTCTCATGCGCTGGGTGACCGTGAAACCGGAGCGAGGATCCCATTGTCGAGGCGGCATCGGGAGTGGAGGCCTTGAAACGATGTCGTCAGAGTTGGTCTGTCGAAATGTCGAGGCCGGGTCCGCCGAATCGCCGGGTTGGTCCTTTCGTGCATAACCCAACCTCCAATGCTCTCCCAGGATTCGAGAGAAGGCGATGCGGTCGGGGTGACCGTGAAACCGAGTGGAGGATCCCATTGTCGAGGCGGTTATCGGGAGTGGAGGCCTTGAAACGATGTCGCCAAAGTTGGTCTGCCGAATCGCCGGGTTGGTCCGCCGAAATGTCGGTTGGTCTGTTTAACCGCACATATGCACATTAATGCATACACATACCCATTAAACTTGAAAGCTCTAACAAATAATGAAAATGCAGATTTTTTTGCCGATAAAATAGTTGACCAATGTTGTAATTAGTTAGACGATTAGTGGCTTATGAATGTGAGTGAAGGGAGGGGTTTTTAGTTAGTTAATTCTTACATACCATAACCGAATTGGTCTGTCGAACTGTCGAACCTCCAATGCTCTCCCAGGATTCGATTTTGATCTCTCATGCGGTCGGGGGTGACCGTGAAACCGGAGTGGAGGATCCCATTGTCGAGGCGGTTATTGGGGAGGGGAGGCCTTGAAACGATGTCGCCGTAGTCGTCCGCCGAAATGTCGCCGGGTTGGTCCGCCGAATCGCCGGGTTGGTCCTTTCAGGCATACCCCCACCTCCAATGCTCTCCCAGGATTCGAGAGAAGGCGCATGCGGTCGGGGGTGACCGTGAAACTGGAGTGGAGGATCCCATTGTCGAGGCGGTTACTGGGAGTGGAGGCCTTGAAACGATGTCGTCAAAGTTGGTCTGTCGAATCGCCGGGTTGGTCCGCCGAAATGTCGGGTTGGTCCGCCGAATCGCACATATGCACATTAACAGACACACATACCCATTAAACTTGAAAGCTCTAACAAATAATAAAAATGCAGATTTTTTTGCTGATAAAATAGTTGACCAATGTTGAAATTAGTTAGACGATTAGTGGCTTATGAATGTGAGTGAAGGGAGGGGTTTTTTAGTTAGTTAATTCTACAAACCATAACCGAATTGGTCTGTCGAATCTCCGAACCTCCAATGCTCTCCCAGATTCGATTTTGATCTCTCATGCGCTGGGGTGACCGTGGAAACCGGAGTGGAGGATCCCATTGTCGAGGCTGCATCGGGAGTGGAGGCCTTGAAACGATGTCGCCGTAGTTGGTCCGCCGAAATGTCGGTTGGTCCGCCGAATCGCCGGTTGGTCCTTTCAGGCATAACCCAACCTCCAATGCTCTCCCAGGATTCGAGAGAAGGCGCATGCGGTCGGGGTGACCGTGAAACCGAGTGGAGGATCCCATTGTCGAGGCGGCATCGGGAGTGGAGGCCTTGAAACGATGTCGCCAAAGTTGGTCCGCCGAATCGCCGGTCGGGTCTGCCGAAATGTCGGGTTGGTCCGCCGAATCGCACATATGCACATTAATGCATTACACATACCCATTAAACTTGAAAGCTCTAACAAATAATGAAAATGCAGATTTTTTTGCTGATAAAATAGTTGACCAATGTTGTAATTAGTTAGACGATTAGTGGCTTATGAATGTGAGTGAAGCGAGGGGTTTTTTAGGTAGTTAATTCTTACATACCATAACCGAATTGGTCTGTCGAATCGCCGAACCTCCAATGCTCTCCCAGGATTCGATTTGATCTCTCATGCGCGTCGGGGTGACCGTGAAACCGAGTGGAGGATCCCATTGTCGAGGCGGTTCGGGAGTGGAGGCCTTGAAACGATGTCGCCGTAGTTGGTCCGTCGAAATGTCGGGTTGGTCTGTCGAATCGCCGGGTTGGTCCTTTCGCATAACCCAACCTCCAATGCTCTCCCAGGATTCGAGAGAAGGCGCATGCGTCGGGGTGACCGTGAAACCGAGTGGAGGATCCCATTGTCGGCATGCGGTTATCGGGAGTGGAGGCCTTGAAACGATGTCGCCAAAGTTGGTCCGTCGAATCGCCGGGTTGGTCCGCCGAATGTCGGTTGGTCCGCCGAATCGCACATATGCACATTAATGCATACACATACCCATTAAACTTGAAAGCTCTAACAAATAATGAAAATGCAGATTTTTTTGCCGATAAAATAGTTGACCAATGTTGTAATTAGTTAGACGATTAGTGGCTTATGAATGTGAGTGAAGGGAGGGGTTTTTAGTTAGTTAATTCTTACATACCATAACCGAATTGGTCTGTCGAATCGCCGAACCTCCAATGCTCTCCCAGGATTCGATTTTGATCTCTCATGCGTCGGGGTGACCGTGAAACCGGAGTGGAGGATCCCATTGTCGAGGCGGTTATCGGGAGTGGAGGCCTTGAAACGATGTCGCCGAGTTGGTCCGTCGAAATGTCGGGTTGGTCCGCCGAATCGCCGGGTTGGTCCTTTCGCATAACCCAACCTCCAATGCTCTCCCAGGATTCGAGAAGGCGCGATGCGGCTCGGGGTGACCGTGAAACCGGAGTGGAGGATCCCATTGTCGAGGCGGTTATCGGGAGTGGAGGCCTTGAAACGATGTCGCCAAAGTTGGTCCGCCGAATCAAGGTTGGTCTGCCGAAATGTCGGGTTGGTCCGCCGAATCGCACATATGCACATTAATGCACACACATACCCATTAAACTTGGAAAGCTCTAACAAATAATGAAAATGCAGATTTTTTTGCCGATAAAATAGTTGACCAATGTTGTAATTAGTTAGACGATTAGTGGCTTATGAATGTGAGTGAAGGGAGGGTTTTTAGTTAGTTAATTCTTGCCATACCATAACCGAATTGGTCTGTCGAATCGCCGAACCTCCAATGCTCTCCCAGGATTCGATTTTGATCTCTCATGCGGCTTGGGGTGACCGTGAAACCGGAGTGGAGGATCCCATTGTCGAGGCGGTTACTCCTCCACTCCTCTTGAAACGATGTCGCCGTAGTTGGTCCGTCGAAATGTCGGTTGGTCCGCCGAATCGCCGGGTTGGTCCTTTCAGGCATAACCCAACCTCCAATGCTCTCCCAGGATTCGAGAAGCGCGATGCGGTCTGGGGTGACCGTGGAAACCGGAGTGGAGGATCCCATTGTCGAGGCGGTTATCGGGAGTGGAGGCCTTGAAACGATGTCGCCAAAGTTGGTCTGGCCGAATCGCCGGTTGGTCTGTCGAATGTCGGGTTGGTCCGCCGAACCGCACATATGCACATTAATGCACACACATACCCATTAAACTTGAAAGCTCTAACAAATAATGAAAATGCAGATTTTTTTGCCGATAAAATAGTTGACCAATGTTGTAATTAGTTAGACGATTAGTGGCTTATGAATGTGAGTGAAGCGGAGGGGTTTTTAGTTAGTTAATTCTGCCATACCATAACCGAATTGGTCTGTCGAATCGCCGAACCTCCAATGCTCTCCCAGGATTCGATTTTGATCTCTCATGCGGTCGGGGTGACCGTGAAACCGGAGTGGAGGATCCCATTGTCGAGGCGTTACCGGGAGTGGAGGCCTTGAAACGATGTCGCCGAGTTGGTCCGTCGAAATGTCGGGTTGGTCTGTCGAATCGCCGGTTGGTCCTTTCGTGCATAACCCAACCTCCAATGCTCTCCCAGGATTCGAGAGAAGGCGATGCGGTCGGGGTGACCGTGAAACCGGAGTGGAGGATCCCATTGTCGAGGCGGTTATCGGGAGTGGAGGCCTTGAAACGATGTCGCCAAAGTTGGTCCGCCGAATCGCCGGTTGGTCTGCCGAAATGTCGGGTTGGTCCGCCGAATCGCACATATGCACATTAATGCACACACATACCCATTAAACTTGAAAGCTCTAACAAATAATGAAAATGCAGATTTTTTTGCTGATAAAATAGTTGACCAATGTTGTAATTAGTTAGACAATTAGTGGCTTATGAATGTGAGTGAAGGGAGGGGTTTTAGTTAGTTAATCTTGCCATACCATAACCGAATTGGTCTGCCGAATCGTCGAACCTCCAATGCTCTCCCAGGATTCGATTTGATCTCTCATGCGGTCGGGGTGACCGTGGAAACCGAGTGGAGGATCCCATTGTCGAGGCGGTTATCGGGAGTGGAGGCCTTGAAACGATGTCGCCGTAGTTGGTCCGCCGAAATGTCGGGTTGGTCCGTCGAATCGCCGGTTGGTCCTTTCGTGCATAACCCAACCTCCAATGCTCTCCCAGGATTCGAGAGAAGGCGCATGCGGTCGGGGTGACCGTGAAACCGAGTGGAGGATCCCATTGTCGAGGCGGTTACCGGGAGTGGAGGCCTTGAAACGATGTCGCCAAAGTTGGTCCGCCGAATCGCCGGGTTGGTCCGCCGAATGTCGGTTGGTCCGTCGAACCGCACATATGCACATTAATGCATACACATACCCATTAAACTTGAAAGCTCTAACAAATAATGAAAATGCAGATTTTTTTGCCGATAAAATAGTTGACCAATGTTGTAATTAGTTAGACGATTAGTGGCTTATGAATGTGAGTGAAGGGAGGGGTTTTTAGTTAGTTAATTCTTACATACCATAACCGAATTGGTCTGTCGAATCACGAACCTCCAATGCTCTCCCAGGATTCGATTTTGATCTCTCATGCGGTCGGGGTGACCGTGGAAACCGAGTGGAGGATCCCATTGTCGAGGCGGCATTCGGGAGTGGAGGCCTTGAAACGATGTCGCCGAGTTGGTCCGCCGAAATGTCAAAGTTGGTCCGCCGAATCGCCGGTTGGTCCTTTCAGGCATAACCCAACCTCCAATGCTCTCCCAGATTCGAGAGAAGGCGATGCGTCGGGGTGACCGTGGAAACCGAGTGGAGGATCCCATTGTCGAGGCGGTTCTTCGGGAGTGGAGGCCTTGAAACGATGTCGCCAAAGTTGGTCCGTCGAATCGCCGGTTGGTCCGCCGAAATGTCGGGTTGGTCCGCCGAACCGCACATATGCACATTAATGCATACACATACCCATTAAACTTGAAAGCTCTAACAAATAATGAAAATGCAGATTTTTTTGCCGATAAAATAGTTGACCAATGTTGTAATTAGTTAGACGATTAGTGGCTTATGAATGTGAGTGAAGGGAGGGTTTTTAGTTAGTTAATTCGCCATACCATAACCGAATTGGTCTGTCGAATCGTCGAACCTCCAATGCTCTCCAGATTCGATTTTGATCTCTCATGCGGTCGGGGTGACCGTGAAACCGAGTGGAGGATCCCATTGTCGAGGCGGTTATCGGGAGTGGAGGCCTTGAAACGATGTCGCCGAGTTGGTCCGTCGAATGTCGGCCGGGTCCGCCGAATCGCCGGTTGGTCCTTTCAGGCATAACCCAACCTCCAATGCTCTCCCAGGATTCGAGAAGGCGATGCGGTCGGGGTGACCGTGAAACCGGAGTGGAGGATCCCATTGTCGAGGCGGTTATCGGGAGTGGAGGCCTTGAAACGATGTCGCCAAAGTTGGTCCGCCGAATCACCGCCGGGTCTGCCGAAATGTCGGGTTGGTCCGCCGAATCGCACATATGCACATTAATGCACACACATACCCATTAAACTTGAAAGCTCTAACAAATAATGAAAATGCAGATTTTTTTGCCGATAAAATAGTTGACCAATGTTGTAATTAGTTAGACGATTAGTGGCTTGGTGAATGTGAGTGAAGGGAGGGGTTTTTTAGTTAGTTAATTCATACATACCATAACCGAATTGGTCTGCCGAATCGTCGAACCTCCAATGCTCTCCCAGGATTCGATTGATCTCTCATGCGGTCAGTGACCGTGAAACCGAGTGGAGGATCCCATTGTCGAGGCGGTTACCGGGAGTGGAGGCCTTGAAACGATGTCGCCGAGTTGGTCCGTCGAAATGTCAAAGTTGGTCCGCCGAATCGCCGGGTTGGTCCTTTCAGGCATACCCCAACCTCCAATGCCCTCCCTGGATTCGAGAGAAGGCGCATGCGGCCGGGGGTGACCGTGAAACCGGAGTGGAGGATCCCATTGTCGAGGCGGTTACTGGGGAGTCGAGGCCCATCACGATGTCGCCAAAGTTGGTCCGTCGAATCGCCGGGTTGGTCCGTCGAAATGTCGGGTTGGTCTGGCCGAACCGCACATATGCACATTAATGCATACACATACCCATTAAACTTGAAAGCTCTAACAAATAATGAAAATGCAGATTTTTTTGCTGATAAAATAGTTAACCAATGTTGTAATTAGTTAGACGATTAGTGGCTTATGAATGTGAGTGAAGGGAGGGTTTTTAGTTAGTTAATTCTGCCATACCATAACCGAATTGGTCTCGAATCGCCGAACCTCCAATGCTCTCCCAGGATTCGATTTTGATCTCTCATGCGCCGGGGTGACCGTGAAACCGGAGTGGAGGATCCCATTGTCGAGGCGGTTACTCGGGAGCGAGGCTTGAAACGATGTCGCCAGAGTTGGTCCGTCGAAATGTCGGTTGGTCCGTCGAATCGCCGGGTTGGTCCTTTCAGGCATAACCCAACCTCCAATGCTCTCCCAGGATTCGAGAGGCGCGATGCGGTCGGGGTGACCGTGAAACCGAGTGGAGGATCCCATTGTCGAGGCGGTTATCGGGAGTGGAGGCCTTGAAACGATGTCGCCAAAGTTGGTCCGCCGAATCGCCGGTTGGTCTGCCGAAATGTCGGGTTGGTCTGCCGAATCGCACATATGCACATTAATGCATACACACATACCCATTAAACTTGAAAGCTCTAACAAATAATGAAAATGCAGATTTTTTTGCCGATAAAATAGTTGACCAATGTTGTAATTAGTTAGACGATTAGTGGCTTATGAATGTGAGTGAAGCGGAGGGTTTTTAGTTAGTTAATTCGTTACATGACCATAACCGAATTGGTCTGCCGAATCGGTCGAACCTCCAATGCTCTCCCAGGATTCGATTTTGATCTCTCATGCGGTCGGGGTGACCGTGAAACCGAGTGGAGGATCCCATTGTCGAGGCGATTATCGGGAGTGGAGGCCTTGAAACGATGTCGCCGAGTTGGTCCGTCGAAATGTCGGGTTGGTCCGCCGAATCGCCGGGTTGGTCCTTTCAGGCATAACCCAACCTCCAATGCTCTCCCAGGATTCGAGAGAAGGCGCATGCGGTCGGGGGTGACCGTGAAACCGGAGTGGAGGATCCCATTGTCGAGGCGGTTACTGGGGAGTGGAGGCCTTGAAACGATGTCGTCAGAGTTGGTCTGTCGAAATGTCGAAGTTGGTCTGTCGAACTGTCGAAGTTGGTCCTTTTAGGCATAACCCAACCTCCAATGCTCTCCCAGGATTCGAGAGAAGGCGCATGCGGTCGGGGTGACCGTGAAACCGAGTGGAAGATCCCATTGTCGGCGGTTCTTGGGAGTGGAGGCCTTGAAACGATGTCGCCAAAGTTGGTCTGGTCGAATCAGCCGGTTGGTCTGCCGAAATGTCGGTTGGTCTCGGCCGAATCGCACATATGCACATTAACAGACACACATACCCATTAAACTTGAAAGCTCTAACAAATAATGAAAATCCAGATTTTTTTTGCTGATAAAATAGTTGACAAATGTTGTAATTAGTTAGACGATTAGTGGCTTATGAATGTGAGTGAAAGGAGGGGTTTTTTAGTTAGTTAATTCGATTCTGACTCATAACCGAATTGGTCTGTCGAACTGTCGAACCTCCAATGCTCTCCCAGGATTCGATTTTGATCTCTCATGCGGTCGGGGGTGACCGTGAAACCGGAGTGGAGGATCCCATTGTCGAGGCGGTTACTGGGGAGTGGAGGCCTTGAAACGATGTCGTCAGAGTTGGTCTGTCGAACTGTCGGTTGGTCTGCCGATCGCCGGGTTGGTCCTTTCAGGCATAACCCAACCTCCAATGCTCTCCCAGGATTCGAGAGAAGGCGCATGCGGTCGGGGGTGACCGTGAAACCGGAGTGGAGGATCCCATTGTCGAGGCGGTTACTGGGGAGTCGAGGCCCATCACGATGTCGTCAAAGTTGGTCTGTCGAACTGTCGAAGTTGGTCTGTCGAAATGTCGAAGTTGGTCTGTCGAACTGGCACATATGCACATTAACAGACACACATACCCATTAAACTTGAAAGCTCTAACAAATAATGAAAATGCAGATTTTTTTGCTGATAAAATAGTTGACCAATGTTGTAATTAGTTAGACGATTAGTGGCTTATGAATGTGAGTGAAGGGAGGGGTTTTTTAGTTAGTTAATTCGGTTACAGCTCATAACCGAATTGGTCTGTCGAAATGTCGAACCTCCAATGCTCTCCCAGGATTCGATTTTGATCTCTCATGCGGTCGGGGGTGACCATGAAACCGGAGTGGAGGATCCCATTGTCGAGGCGGTTACTCCTCCACTCCGGCCTTGAAACGATGTCGTCAGAGTTGGTCTGTCGAAATGTCGAAGTTGGTCTGTCGAACTGTCGAAGTTGGTCCTTTCAGGCATAACCCAACCTCCAATGCTCTCCCAGGATTCGAGAGAAGGCGCATGCGGTCGGGGGTGACCGTGAAACCGGAGTGGAGGATCCCATTGTCGAACTTGGGGAGTGGAGGCCTTGAAACGATGTCGTCAGAGTTGGTCTGTCGAACTGTCGAAGTTGGTCTGTCGAAATGTCGAAGTTGGTCTGTCGAACTGGCACATATGCACATTAACAGACACACACATACCCATTAAACTTGAAAGCTCTAACAAATAATGAAAATGCAGATTTTTTTGCTGATAAAATAGTTGACCAATGTTGTAATTAGTCAGACGATTAGTGGCATATGAATGTGAGTGAAGGGAGGGGTTTTTTAGTTTGTTAATTCGGTTACAGCTCATAACAGAATTGGTCTGTCGAACTGTCGAACCTCCAATGCTCTCCCAGGATTCGATTTTGATCTCTCTTGCGGTCAGGGGTGACCGTGAAACCGGAGTGGCGGATCCCATTGTCGAGGCGGTTACTGGGGAGTGGAGGCCTTGAAACGATGTCGTCAGAGTTGGTGCATGAAATGTCGAAGTTAGTGCATCCGAGCCGAGTTGGTCCTTTCAGGCATAACCCAACCTCCAATGCTCTCCCAGATTCGAGAAGGCGCATGCGGTCGGGGTGACCGTGGAAACCGGAGTGGAGGATCCCATTGTCGAGGCGATTCTTGGGAGTGGAGGCCTTGAAACGATGTCGTCGAGTTGGTCAGCCGAAATGTCGAAGTTGGTCGCCGAGCTATCCGAAGTTGGTCCTTTCGGGCATAACCCAACCTCAATGCTCTCCCAGGATTCGAGAGAAGGCGCATGCGGTCGGGGTGACCGTGAAACCGAGTGGAAGATCCCATTGTCGAGGCGGTTCTTGGGAGTGGAGGCCTTGAAACGATGTCGCCAAAGTTGGTGCAATCGAATCGCCGGTTGGTCTGCCGAAATGTCGAAGTTGGTGCAATCATCGCACATATGTACATTAATGCGCACACATACCCATTAAACTTGAAAGCTCTAACAAATAATGAAAATGCAGATTTTTTTGCTGATAAAATAGTTGACCAATGTTGTAATTAGTTAGATGATTAGTGGCTTATGAATGTGAGTGAAGGGAGGGGTTTTTTAGTTAGTTAATTCGGTTACAGCTCATAACCGACCGTCTGTCTGGTCAATCGCCGAACCTCCAATACTCTCCCAGGATTCGATTTTGATCTCTCATGCGGTCGGGGGTGACCGTGAAACCGGAGTGGAGGATCCCATTGTCGAGGCGGTTACTGGGGAGTGGAGGCCTTGAAACGATGTCGTCAGAGTTGGTCTGTCGAACTGTCGAAGTTGGTCTGTCGAACTGTCTAAGTTGGTCCTTTCAGGCATAACCCAACCTCCAATGCTCTCCCTGGATTCGAGAGAAGGCGCATGCGGTCGGGGGTGACCGTGAAACCGGAGTGGAGGATCCCATTGTCGAGGCGGTTACTGGGGAGTCGAGGCCCATCACGATGTCGTCAAAATTGGTCTGTCGAACTGTCGAAGTTGGTCTGTCGAAATGTCGAAGTTGGTCTGTCGAACTGGCACATATGCACATTAACAGACACACATACCCATTAAACTTGAAAGCTCTAACAAATAATGAAAATGCAGATTGTTTCTTGATAAAATAGTTAACCAATGTTGTAATTAGTTAGGCGATTAGTGGCTTATGAATGTGAGTGAAGGGAGGGGTTTTTGTTAGTTAATTCGGTTCTGACTCATAACCGAATTGGTCTGTCGAAATGTCGAACCTCCAATGCTCTCCCAGGATTCGATTTTGATCTCTCATGCGGTCGGGGGTGACCATGAAACCGGAGTGGAGGATCCCATTATCGAGTCGGTTACTCCTCCACTCCGGCCTTGAAACGATGTCGTTAGAGTTGGTCTGGCGAAATGTCGAAGTTGGTCTGTCGAACTGTCGAAGGTGGTCCTTTCAGGCATAACCCAACCTCCAATGCTCTCCCGATTCGAGAGAAAGGCGCATGCGGTCGGGGTGACCGTGAAACCGGAGTGGAGGATCCCATTGTCGATCTGATTCTTGGGAGTGGAGGCCTTGAAGCGATGTCGTCGAGTTGGTCAGCCGAGCTATCGAAGTTGGTGCATCGAAATGTCGAAGTTGATGCAGCCGAATCGCACATATGCACATTAACGCATACACACATACCCATTAAACTTGAAAGCTCTAACAAATAATGAAAATGCAGATTTTTTCTTGATAAAATAGTTGACCAATGTTGTAATTAGTCAGGCGATTAGTGGCATATGAATGTGAGTGAAGGGAGGGTTTTTAGTTTGTTAATTGATTCTGACTCATAACCGAATTGGTGCAGCCGAATCGAACCTCCAATGCTCTCCCGAGATTCGATTTTGATCTCTCTTGCGGTCGGGGTGGCCAGTGAAACCGAGTGGCGGATCCCATTGTCGGCGATTCTTGGGGAGTGGAGGCCTTGAAGCGATGTCGTCGAGTTGGTGCAGCCGAAATGTCGAAGTTAGTGCAGCCGAGCCATCCGAAGTTGGTCCTTTCAGGCATAACCCAACCTCCAATGCTCTCCCAGGATTCGAGAGAGGGCGCATGCGGTCGGGGGGGACCGTGAAGCCGGAGTGGAGGATCCCATTGTCGGCGGTTCTTTGGGGAGTGGAGGCCTTGAAGCGATGTCGTCGAGTTGGTGCAGCCGAAATGTCGAAGTTGGTGCATCGAGGCTATCGAAGTTGGTCCTTTCAGGCATAACCCAACCTCCAATGCTCTCCCAGGATTCGAGAGAAGGCGCATGCGGTCGGGGGTGACCGTGAAACCGGAGTGGAAGATCCCATTGTCGAGGCGGTTACTGGGGAGTGGAGGCCTTGAAACGATGTCGTCAAAGTTGGTCTGTCGAACTGTCGAAGTTGGTCTGTCGAAATGTCGAAGTTGGTCTGTCGAACTGGCACATATGTACATTAACAGACACACATACCCATTAAACTTGAAAGCTCTAACAAATAATGAAAATGCAGATTTTTTTGCTGATAAAATAGTTGACCAATGTTGTAATTAGTTAGATGATTAGTGGCTTATGAATGTGAGTGAAGGGAGGGGTTTTTTAGTTAGTTAATTCGGTTCTGACTCATAGCTTAAGATTGGTGCATCGAAATGTCGAACCTCCAATGCTCTCCCAGGATTCGATTTTGATCTCTCATGCGGTCGGGGGTGACCATGAAACCGGAGTGGAGGATCCCATTGTCGAGGCGGTTACTCCTCCACTCCTGCCTTGAAACGATGTCGTCAGAGTTGGTCTGACGAAATGTCGAAGTTGGTCTGTCGAACTGTCGAAGTTGGTCCTTTTAGGCATAACCCAACCTCCAATGCTCTCCCAGGATTCGAGAGAAGGCGCATGCGGTCGGGGGTGACCGTGAAACCGGAGTGGCGGATCCCATTGTCGGCGATTCTTGGGAGTGGAGGCCTTGAAAGCGATGTCGTCGAGTTGAGTGCAGCCGAAATGTCGAAGTTGATGCAATCGAGCTGTCGAAGTTGGTCCTTTCAGGCATAACCCAACCTCAATGCTCTCCCAGGATTCGAGAGAAGGCGCGTGCGGTCGGGGTGACCGTGAAGCGGAGTGGAGGATCCCATTGTCGGCGATTCTTGGGGAGTGGAGGCCTTGAAGCGATGTCGTCGAGTTGGTGCAGCCGAAATGTCGAAGTTGGTCTGTCGACTGTCGAAGTTGGTCCTTCGGGCATAACCCAACCTCAATGCTCTCCCGAGATTCGAGAGAAGGCGCATGCGGTCGGGGTGACCGTGAAACCGGAGTGGAAGATCCCATTGTCGAGGCGGTTACTGGGGAGTGGAGGCCTTAAAATGATGTCGTCAAAGTTGGTCATCAAGTAGCCGAAGTTGGTGCATCGAAATGTCAAAGTTAGTGCATCGAGCGGCACATATGCACATTAATGCGACACATACCCATTAAACTTGAAAGCTTTAACAAATAATGAAAATGCAGATTTTTCTTTGATAAAATAGTTGACCAATGTTGTAATTAGTTAGGCGATTAGTGGCTTATGAATGTGAGTGAAGGGAGGGGTTTTTAGTTAGTTAATTCGGTTCTGACTCATAACTTAAGATTGGTCTGTCGAAGCTGTCGAACCTCAATGCTCTCCCAGGATTCGATTTTGATCTCTCATGCGGTCGGGGTGACCGTGAAACCGAGTGGAGGATCCCATTGTCGGCGATTCTTGGGGAGTGGAGGCCTTGAAGCGATGTCGTCGAGTTGGTGCAATCGAGCTGTCGAAGTTGGTCTGTCGAACTGTTGAAGTTGGTCTCGGCCCGGCACATATGCACGTGCGGACACACATACCCATTAAACTTGAAAGCTCTAACAAATAATGAAAATGCAGATTTTTCTTTGATAAAATAGTTGACCAATGTTGTAATTAGTTAGGCGATTAGTGGCTTATGAATGTGAGTGAAGGAGGGGTTTTTAGTTAGTTAATTCGGTTCTGACCATAACCGAATTGGTGCATCGGCTGTCGAACCTCCAATACCTGTCCCAGGATTCGTTTTGATCTCTCATGCGGTCGGGGTGGCCAGTGAAACTGAGTGGAGGATCCCATTGTCGAGGCGATTCTTGGGAGTGGAGGCCTTGAAGCGATGTCGTCGAGTTAGTGCAGCCGAAATGTCGAAGTTGGTCTGTCGAGCTGTCGAAGTTGGTCCTTCGGGCATAACCCAACCTCCAATGCTCTCCCGAGGATTCGAGAGAAAGCGCGTGCGGTCGGGGTGACCGTGGAAACCGGAGTGGAGGATCCCATTGTCGGCGATTCTTGGGAGTGGAGGCCTTGAAGCGATGTCGTCGAGTTGGTGCAGCCGAAATGTCAAAGTTGGTCTGTCGAGCTGTCGAAGTTGGTCCTTTCAGGCATAACCCAACCTCAATGCTCTCCTAGGATTGAGAGAAGGCGCGTGCGTTGAGGGTGACCGTGAAAGCGGAGTGGAGGATCCCATTGTCGGCGATTCTTGGGAGTGGAGGCCTTGAAACGATGTCGTCAAAGTTGGTGCAAGCCGGTCGAAGTTGGTGCTGTCGAAATGTCGGGTTGGTGCAGCGAACCGCACATATGCACGTGCGGACACGCATACCCATTAAACTTGAAAGCTCTAACAAATAATGAAAATGCAGATTTTTCTTTGATAAAATAGTTGACCAATGTTGTAATTAGTTAGGCGATTAGTGGCTTATGAATGTGAGTGAAGGGAGGGGTTTTTAGTTTGTTAATTCGGTTCTGACTCATAACCGAGATTGGTGCATCGGCTGTCGAACCTCAATGCTCTCCCAGGATTCGATTTTGATCTCTCATGCGGTCGGGGTGGACCGTGAAACCGGAGTGGAGGATCCCATTGTCGGTGCGGATTCTTGGGAGTGGAGGCCTTGAAGCGATGTCGTCGAGTTGGTGCTGTCCGAGCTATCGAAGTTGGTGCATCCGGCTGTCGAAGTTAGTGCAATCGGCCGCACATATGTACATTAACAGACACACATACCCATTAAACTTGAAAGCTCTAACAAATAATGAAAATGCAGATTTTTTTGCTGATAAAATAGTTGACCAATGTTGTAATTAGTTAGATGATTAGTGGCTTATGAATGTGAGTGAAGGGATGGGTTTTTTAGTTTGTTAATTCGGTTCTGACTCATGCTTAGAATTGGTGCATCAGCTGTCGAACCTCCAATACTCTCCCAGGATTCGATTTTGATCTCTCATGCGGTCGGGGTGACCGTGAAACGGAGTGGAGGATCCCATTGTCGGCGATTCTTGAGGAGTGGAGGCCTTGAAAGCGATGTCGTCGAGTTGGTGCTGCCGAGCTGTCGAAGTTGGTGCATCCGAGCGTCTAAGTTGGTCCTTTCAGGCATAACCCAACCTCCAATGCTCTCCCTGGATTCGAGAGAAGGCGCATGCGGTCCGGGGGGGCCGTGAAACCGGAGGGGAGGATCCCATTGTCGGCGGTTCTTGGGAGTCGAGGCCCATCACGTTGTCGTCAAAATTGGTCTGCCGAAGCCGGGTTGAGTGCAGCCGAAATGTCGGTTGATGCATCGAACCGCACATATGCACATTAATGCCACACATACCCATTAAACTTGAAAGCTCTAACAAATAATGAAAATGCAGATTTTTTTGCTGATAAAATAGTTAACCAATGTTGTAATTAGTTAGACGATTAGTGGCTTATGAATGTGAGTGAAGGGAGGGGTTTTTTTGTTAGTTAATTCGGTTACAGCTCATAACCGAATTGGTCTGTCGAAATGTCGAACCTCCAATGCTCTCCCAGGATTCGATTTTGATCTCTCATGCGGTCGGGGGTGACCATGAAACCGGAGTGGAGGATCCCATTATCGAGTCGGTTACTCCTCCACTCCGGCCTTGAAACGATGTCGTTAGAGTTGGTCTGTCGAAATGTCGAAGTTGGTCTGTCGAACTGTCGAAGTTGGTCCTTTCAGGCATAACCCAACCTCCAATGCTCTCCCAGGATTCGAGAGAAGGCGCATGCGGTCGGGGGTGACCGTGAAACCGGAGTGGAGGATCCCATTGTCGATGCGGTTACTGGGGAGTGGAGGCCTTGAAACGATGTCGTCAGAGTTGGTCTGTCGAACTGTCGAAGTTGGTCTGTCGAAATGTCGAAGTTGGTCTGTCGAACTGGCACATATGCACATTAACAGACACACACATACCCATTAAACTTGAAAGCTCTAACAAATAATGAAAATGCAGATTTTTTTTGCTGATAAAATAGTTGACCAATGTTGTAATTAGTTAGACGATTAGTGGCTTATGAATGTGAGTGAAGGGAGGGGTTTTTTAGTTAGTTAATTCGGATTCTGACTCATAATGAGGAATTGGTCTGGCTGTCGAACCTCCAATGCTCTCGAGGATTCGATTTTGATCTCTCTTTGCGGTCGGGGTGGCCAGTGAAACCGGAGTGGCGGATCCCATTGTCGAGGCGATTCTTGGGGAGTGGAGGCCTTGAAGCGATGTCGTCGAGTTGGTGCAGCCGAAATGTCGAAGTTGATGCAGCCGAGTATCGAAGTTGGTCCTTTCAGGCATAACCCAACCTCCAATGCTCTCCCGGGATTCGAGAGAAAGCGCGTGCGGTCGGGGTGGCCGTGAAACCAGATGGAGGATCCCATTGTCGGCGATTCTTGGGGAGTGGAGGCCTTGAAACGATGTCGTCAGAGTTGGTGTGTCGAAATGTCGAAGTTGGTCTGTCGAACTGTCGAAGTTGGTCCTTTTAGGCATAAACCAACCTCCAATGCTCTCCCAGGATTCGAGAGAAGGCACATGCGGTCGGGGGTGACCGTGAAACCGGAGTGGAGGATCCCATTGTCGAGGCGGTTACTGGGGAGTCGAGGCCCATCACGATGTCGTCAAAATTGGTGTCCGAGCTGCCGAAGTTGGTGCATCGAAATGTCGGGTTGGTGCATCGAGGCGCACATATGCACATTAACAGACACACATACCCATTAAACTTGAAAGCTCTAACAAATAATGAAAATGCAGATTTTTTTGCTGATAAAATAGTTAACCAATGTTGTAATTAGTTAGACGATTAGTGGCTTATGAATGTGAGTGAAGGGAGGGGTTTTTTTGTTAGTTAATTGATTCTGACTCATAACCGAATTAGTGCAGTCGAAATGTCGAACCTCCAATGCTCTCCCAGGATTCGATTTTGATCTCTCATGCGGTCGGGGGTGACCATGAAACCGGAGTGGAGGATCCCATTATCGAGTCGGTTACTCCTCCACTCCGGCCTTGAAACGATGTCGTTAGAGTTGGTCTGTCGAAATGTCGAAGTTGGTCTGTCGAACTGTCGAAGTTGGTCCTTTCAGGCATAACCCAACCTCCAATGCTCTCCCAGGATTCGAGAGAAGGCGCATGCGGTCGGGGGTGACCGTGAAACCGGAGTGGAGGATCCCATTGTCGATCTGATTCTTGGGAGTGGAGGCCTTGAAGCGATGTCGTCGAGTTAGTGCAGCCGAGCTGTCGAAGTTGGTCTGTCGAAATGTCGAAGTTGGTCTGTCGAACTGGCACATATGCACATTAACAGACACACACATACCCATTAAACTTGAAAGCTCTAACAAATAATGAAAATGCAGATTTTTCTTTGATAAAATAGTTGACCAATGTTGTAATTAGTCGACGATTAGTGGCTTATGAATGTGAGTGAAGGGAGGGTTTTTAGTTTGTTAATTGATTCTGACTCATAACGAGAATTGGTGCAGCCGAATCGTCGAACCTCCAATGCTCTCCCGAGGATTCGATTTTGATCTCTCTTGCGGTCGGGGGTGACCGTGAAACCGGAGTGGCGGATCCCATTGTCGGCGATTCTTGGGAGTGGAGGCCTTGAAGCGATGTCGTCGAGTTAGTGCAGCCGAAATGTCGAAGTTGGTGCAGTCCGCTGTCGGTTGGTCCTTTCAGGCATAACCCAACCTCCAATGCTCTCCCAGGATTCGAGAGAAGGCGCGACGCGGTCGGGGTGGCCGTGAAACCGAGAGTGGAGGATCCCATTGTCGAGGCGATTCTTGGGAGTGGAGGCCTTGAAGCGATGTCGTCGAGTTGGTGCAGCCGAAATGTCGAAGTTGGTCTGCCGAGTATCGAAGTTGGTCCTTTTAGGCATAACCCAACCTCCGATGCTCTCCCGAGGATTCGAGAGAAGGCGCATGCGGTCGGGGTGACCGTGAAACCGGAGTGGAGGATCCCATTGTCGGCGATTCTTGGGGAGTGGAGGCCTTAAAATGATGTTGTCAAAGTTGGTGCAGCCAGGCGTCGAAGTTGGTCAGTCGAAATGTCAAAGTTAGTGCAGCCGAGCGCGCACATATGCACGTGCGGAACACACATACCCATTAAACTTGAAACACTACAAAAAACAGGATTACCGGCGGCCTAAAGCGTCGATGTGTGATAAAGCCGTCGGTAACCCACTTTACCGACGGATAACCGACGACCTAAAACCCGTCGGAAATATGGTCGTCGCAGCGATTACCGACGGACTCTTCTTCGCCGTCGGAAATCTGAAGCGGTTATACCCGTCGATAAATGGCGTCGATTACCGACGGGCAAAGCCGTCGATAAATGACGTCGATTTCCGAAGGACGTGACCGTCGGTAAATCTGAATTGTTTCCGACGGCTTAGGCCGTCGGTAATCGGGAATTTTTTTTTTAATTAAATTTATTAATAAATCAATTTTAATTAATAACCAAATTAATTTTATTCTTTAATTAATTAAATAATTTAATTATTTATTTGTTTACTTATAATATTGTTTTCTTCTCATATTAAAAATATTTATTTATTAATTTAATTAAAAATTACTTGTAATTTAATTTAATTTAATTATTAATTGATTTTCCATATATAAAAATGTGATAACGTAAACTAAAAAACAAATTAAAAAAAGAAAACATATCATTTAGACAATTACACAATACACTTCAAAATCCCCTCTGTGGAGAGAACTAGGAACGAAAACAAATAAACATGTCGGTGGGGGGGTCAACAAACAACCCTTTTTCCACCCAATGAGTTAACCGAGCATGAGTTAGAGTGCATACATAGTGGTACAAGTGGCGGCTGGTGGAGGTGGCGAACTCAGAGGCCTATGAAGCAGAGCTTTTGTGTTAGCGAAACTAATAAGAGATAAACAAGAATATCAAAACCACACCATTAAAATTAAAAACTAAGAACAATCATATTAAGAACATACATAAATAATAACAAAAATTTAAGTCCACACCTTCGAATCCAATCGGCCAGTTTTGGAGGCCAACTCTAAAATTTCAACTCAAGCTTGTTATAAATTCTCATAGTGAAATCTTCAGCAAACAACAACATTATACGGCAAACTATCATTTTGAAGATAAGCATTTGGGTATTACTTTGACTGTCCAAGATCATGAAATTCTTGTTAATATTAGTGATTGTTCTTATCATGGTCAAATTTATATGTTCTTATAGCTTGGATCTTTCTTCTCAATACAAATAACATTTCTGAAAATTACATTTGGATATTCCTAATGTTTCATATCAAGCTGTCGGAAAATCCGTCTTCTCGTCGACGGCCTCAAGCCGTCGGTATAAGGCCGTCGGTATACCCGTGATTTCTTGTAGTGTTATGCTTTGACAATTGTTCATAGTATTTTTCCATTTTGTGAGTAGTTGAGGAATCTAAAGGAGCTTGTTCCTTCGTGTTGATTAATTAATCTTACTCCCTTTTACACACAAAAAAACAATGGAGTGCTTTAAATTTACAAAAGTTGTTAATTGATCATCCTAGCTAATTTCTTCTTCAAGATGTCAAAAAAATCATCTTTTCTTTAACCCAACCATGAAAAAAAAAGAAAAACCTAGAACATAAATAACGAGTGACGTCATCATCTTATTTTCTAATTCTAAAAATTGCTATTGCCTTTTGTTAAAAAAACATTGCTTTTATGCGTTTTGATTTGAACTAAAGCGTTATGTTAAAATCATTGATTTTGAATAACTTAAACCACAATTTCACTATCTTTTATCCTTGTTAGATTGTAACCCACATTATCATTCGATGAAATGAACATTAGCAATGTGCCCAACAAATACATTCATTCATAATAATCAAAATGGATGAACTAGTAAAAGAAAGCAGAAAGAAAACAAAGCAAGCGCCAAGAGAAATGGCTAATTAATGTCAGAGGTTCCTTCATATATGATCTAGACTAGTGAGAAAATAGCCATCATTTCGATGTCGAAAAGATTGTTGTCTTTCATTTCGATTGCAAAAGAAAAAATACTTAATTTGATTCGATGTGAAACATTCAATAAAAATCAAGAGAAATCTTTGTGAAACAATATTTGCCTTTGTTTTAACAAAAAAATTTGAAAAAGACTGAGAAATGAAGGAAAATTCAATACTCGGACAATGGTTCTAGCTGGTTTCTACCCCATTTTCCGAGGAACCCGAGTTCAAAAGCAGATTAAAAATGCTTTAGTTTGGTAATAAAACACAGTATGGACCATAACTCCCATTGAAATAATGCAAAGAACGTCTTAGCCTACAAAAATCTAAGAGCCATACACACTTTCCTTCCCTACAAACTCAATGAAGTTTTTTCCCAATTATAGCAAGTTATAATTATTTTAATAACCACATCAAATTTGACCATTCATAATTTACCATAGCTCCACTAACAAATTTATAAAAAGAAAAGAAATTACCGATAACAATAATGTAATCTCAGCGCCACAGGACCTTCTTCTCTGGAAGGCTGCAGGAACAACAAACCAGAACAATAAGAAGCTAGATTTGAAACTTGTCCCACTTGAACCTTTCTTATGCAGAAATAATGAAGAGAAAACCAAATAACTCCCAAATTATATACATTCCACTACCCATAATCAATATATCAAGTAACCCCAGAATGTACAGAATTTTCTAATCTATATATGAGCAGTAGAAAATATTTCACCAAACAATTAAAGGTCATTCATGGTAAAGCCATATATAAAAGCCAATTTCTTTTAATAAAAAGCATTACTAGATTCAAATGGGTTCTCAACGGTGAGCAAAATTTCAATTTAGAATTTCATATTGAGGTTAAGAAAGACTTACCTATAACGAATAAGAAAGGCACAGTTGGGATGAAAATGTTGGTTTAGTTGAGATAAAATAGTGGTTTGGAATTAATTGAGATTGAGATGGGTAATAGTACAATGAGTATATTAGAGATGGGTATATGTAAAGAACAATCATATTAAGAACATATATAAATTATATTGCCTAAGCTGTCTTATCTTCCTCTGTAAATAAAGCAGATGTTACCCTAAAAAATCTTCTCTTTTCTTGAGATACCAAACATATCTTTTCATGAAATTATTTACTATGAAATTCCTGCTAAGTTACTTTCGAAAGTCTGTAATCTCATTATATAGGTGAAAATGACACCTAAAACACCAGCAACAACTAACAGAAAATAACTAATCTGTAACTAATTATCCT
Source organism: Calophaca sinica (assembly GCA_037113605.1). Taxonomy (NCBI): domain Eukaryota; kingdom Viridiplantae; phylum Streptophyta; class Magnoliopsida; order Fabales; family Fabaceae; genus Calophaca; species Calophaca sinica. Next base: position 71,821,622 of record CM073730.1, read on the forward strand.
ACACAACAAAACTTGTACAACTCATTAAAATAGGTGATGCCAGCTGTAATCATCAGTTCATCACTGATAGTTAACTCTATTTTTCAGTGTTGTTATTACGTCATATATTAAGTTCCAATTTCAGCTCTAACCTCATTTTTTCAACAAGAAAATGGTTTAAGAGGTGCAACCAGCATTTACTTGTTTGAAATGAAATACAAAGAAAAGGAAAAATTTGATAAATAAATAAAAACACAGGTACAGACAAGTTATGGACATAGGCGTGCATGCGACACCTACAATCCATTGAGGCAATGTCAGAAGCCCACATTGAGGCAAAGACAGGTTCACCCGTTACTTAATTTCAAAATTAGAGTTCAAAATTATTACCTAATTTCAGTTTACAAAAAAATGGCAAGTAGACATTACTAAGCTATGCTCCTTCTTTGACTAACCTAATCTTGTATAACTTGATAGAACCCTTGCTTTCATGGCATAGAAATAACCAACTCAACAAAAAGTTTTTCCAAAAAAACCACAAACAAATGCTTGCTTATCTTACAATGTAGTGCCAGCATAATTAGCTTGACTTTTAAATTTACAAAGGGATGAGGGTTTATTTTTCCAATTTCATAAATAAACATGAGACAATAACTTCCACATTTTACAAGAAATTTGACTGCCACCAACATATTTCCTATGTTATCAACCAGTTCAACAAAACAAGCCACACAAATGCTCTTATTAAATACCATTCACCAATGCATACAAAATGTCAACAGTCAGACTGTACATAACAAAGCAATGGGGGCATACTGATACTACTACTAAATAAAAAAAAAAACTCCCCAATCTCTTACATTTGTGTGCCCACATCTCCAATTTTATATTCAACAAACACCTATTTAAGGAAACCATAACCAAATTCCACAATTTAGTAAAGAGAATGAGACAAAGCCCTCCACTAAAAAGTTGCTTTCAGCAAAAAAAACCGGTGAGCCACCACATATATTTTATTTTATTTAAAAAAAGAATCAGCAGTAGAAAAAAAAATCAGCACCAAAAACTCAGAAGAAGCAAAGAGAGGACGACATTTTTCTACACATCGGCGGAAAAAATTCAGAAGAAGAAAAATGAAAGAAAAAAACCAGCAAAGATGAAGGCATTTTTCCAACCTGAGATCCAAACCCAGCTTCAAACAATGCAATGCAACAGGCAAGAGAGTGCGACGAGGAAGCAAAGCGACGACGATGAAGTAGAGCACGCCAAGGAAGCAGAGCGACGGCGAGAGAAGCAGACCCAAGAGAGTGCGACGAGGAAGCAAAGCGGCAGCGATGAAGTAGAAACGCCAAGGAAGCAGAGCGGCGGCGAGAGGAAGCAGAGCGGCAATGAGAGGAACCAGAGCGGCGTCGCGAGAAGCGAAGCGAGAAAACTAAGGGATGGCACGAGAAAGAGGGAACGCGAGGGAACGTCTGGCGAGGAATGTGAACTCAAGAGGAAGAGGTAACTTGAGATCAAGAAGCGTACCGTATTAACGCTTACCGGGCTTAACCCGTCGGAAAATTCTCGGGATTACCGACGGTCAATTTCAAATACCGACGGGTTAAAGTCAGTCGGTATGTAATAAAGCGGGTATACTGACAGCCTTATCTGCGGCGGCTTGAGGCGTCGGCGAAACGATTTTCCGACGGCTTGGCCGTCGGTAAGTCCACGATGCGCCGCGCATTGGATTTATCGGCGCGAGCCGTCGGAAAATCCGTTTTCTCGCCGACGGCCTCAAGCCGTCGGTATAAGGCCGTCGGTATACCCGTGATTTCTTGTAGTGAAAGCTCTAACAAATAATGAAAATGCAGATTTTTTTGCTGATAAAATAGTTGACCAATGTTGTAATTAGTTAGACGATTAGTGGCTTATGAATGTGAGTGAAGGGAGGGTTTTTTTAGTTAGTTAATTGATTCTGACTCATAACCGATTGGTGCTGTCAGCTGTCGAACCTCCGATGCTCTCCCAGGATTCGATTTTGATCTCTCATGCGGTCGGGGTGGCCGTGAAAGCCGAGTGGAGGATCCCATTGTCGAGGCGATTCTTGGGGGAGTGGAGGCCTTGAAAGCGATGTCGTCGAGTTAGTGCATCGAGCTGGCCGAAGTTGGTGCATCGCTGTCTAAGTTGGTCCTTTCAGCATAACCCGACCTCCAATGCTCTCCCGGGATTCGAGAGAAAGCGCGTGCGGTCGGGGTGACCGTGAAGCGGAGTGGAGGATCCCATTGTCGAGGCGGTTACTGGGGAGTCGAGGCCCATCACGATGTCGTCAAAGTTGGTGCAATCGAGCTGCCGAAGTTGGTGCAGCCGAAATGTCGAAGTTGGTGCAGCCGCACATATGCACGTGCGCATACACACAAACCCATTAAACATGAAAGCTCTAACAAATAATGAAAATGCAGATTTTTTTTCTGATAAAATAGTTGACCAATGTTGTAATTAGTTAGACGATTAGTGGCTTATGAATGTGAGTGAAGGGAGGGGTTTTTAGTTAGTTAATTAGTCGGTTCTGACTCATAACTTAGATTGGTGCATCGAACTGTCGAACCTCCAATGCTCTCCCAGGATTCGATTTTGATCTCTCATGCGGTCGGGGGTGACCGTGAAACCGGAGTGGAGGATCCCATTGTCGAGGCGGTTACTCCTCCACTCCGGCCTTGAAACGATGTCGTCAGAGTTGGTCTGTCGAAATGTCGAAGTTGGTCTGTCGAACTGTCGAAGTTGGTCCTTTCAGGCATAACCCAACCTCCAATGCTCTCCCAGGATTCGAGAGAAGGCGCATGCGGTCGGGGGGTGACCGTGAAACCGGGGTGGAGGATCCCATTGTCGATCTGCGATTCTTGGGAGTGGAGGCCTTGAAAGCGATGTCGTCGAGTTGGTGCATCCGGTATCGAAGTTGGTGCAATCGAAATGTCGAAATTGGTATGTCGAATCGCACATATGCACATTAATGCACACACATACCCATTAAACTTGAAAGCTCTAACAAATAATGAAAATGCAGATTTTTCTTGATAAAATAGTTGACCAATGTTGTAATTAATTAGGCGATTAGTGGCTTATGAATGTGAGTGAAGGGAGGGGTTTTTAGTTAGTTAATTCGGTTCTGACTCATAACCTTAAATTGGTCTGTCGAACTGTCGAACCTCCAATGCTCTCCCAGGATTCGATTTTGATCTCTCATGCGGTCGGGGGTGACCGTGAAACCGGAGTGGAGGATCCCATTGTCGAGGCGGTTATTGGGGAGTGGAGGCCTTGAAACGATGTCGTCAGAGTTGGTCTGTCGAACTGTCGAAGTTGGTCTGTCGAACTGTCGAAGTTGGTCCTTTCGGCATAACCCAACCTCCAATGCTCTCCCAGGATTCGAGAGAAGGCGCATGCGGTCGGGGGTGACCGTGAAACCGGAGTGGAGGATCCCATTGTCGAGGCGGTTACTGGGGAGTGGAGGCCTTGAAACGATGTCGTCGAGTTGATGCACCGAAATGTCGAAGTTGGTGCATCCGAGCTGTCGAAGTTGGTCCTTTTAGGCATAACCCAACCTCCAATGCTCTCCTAGGATTGAGAGAAAGCGCGCATGCGGTCGGGGTGACCGTGAAAGCGAGTGGAGGATCCCATTGTCGAGGCGATTCTTTGAGTGGAGGCCTTGAAACGATGTCGTCAAAGTTGGTCTGTCGAACTGTCGAAGTTGGTCTGTCGAAATGTCGAAGTTGGTCTGTCGATCTGGCACATATGCACATTAACAGACACACATACCCATTAAACTTGAAAGCTCTAACAAATAATGAAAATGCAGATTGTTTTGCTGATAAAATAGTTGACCAATGTTGTAATTAGTTAGACGATTAGTGGCTTACGAATGTGAGTGAAGGGAGGGTTTTTTAGTTAGTTAATTGCATTCTGACTCATAACCGAATTGGTGCATCGGCTTGTCGAACCTCCAATGCTCTCCCAGGATTCGATTTTGATCTCTCATGCGGTCGGGGTGACCGTGAAACCAGTGGAGGATCCCATTGTCGAGGAGGTTCTTGGGAGTGGAGGCCTTGAAGCGATGTCGTCGAGTTAGTCAGTCGAGCCGAAGTTGGTCTGTCGAATCGTCTAAGTTGGTCCTTTCGGGCATAACCCAACCTCCAATGCTCTCCCGAGATTCGAGAGAAGGCGCATGCGGTCGGGGTGACCGTGAAACCGGAGTGGAGGATCCCATTGTCGGCGATTCGGAGTCGAGGCCCATCACGATATCGTCAAAGTTAGTGCAATCGAGCTGCCGAAGTTGGTGCAGCCGAAATGTCGATGTTGGTGCATCCGGCCGCACATATGCACGTGCGGACACACAAACCCATTAAACTTGAAAGCTCTAACAAATAATGAAAATGCAGATTTTTCTTTGATAAAATAGTTGACCAATGTTGTAATTAGTTAGGCGATTAGTGGCTTATGAATGTGAGTGAAGGGAGGGTTTTTAGTTAGTTAATTCGGTTCTGACTCATAACCGAATTGGTGCATCGAAATGTCGAACCTCCAATGCTCTCCCGAGATTCGATTTTTATCTCTCATGCGGTCGGGGTGACCATGAAACCGAGTGGAGGCTCCCGTTGTCGAGGCGCTTCCTCCTCCACCCCGACCTTGAAACGATGTCGTCAGAGTTGGTCTGTCGAAATGTCGAAGTTGGTCTGTCGAACTGTCGAAGTTGGTCCTTTCAGGCATAACCCAACCTCCAATGCTCTCCCAGGATTCGAGAGAAGGCGCATGCGGTCGGGGGTGACCGTGAAACCGGAGTGGAGGATCCCATTGTCGATGCGGTTACTGGGGAGTGGAGGCCTTGAAACGATGTCGTCAGAGTTGGTCTGTCGAACTGTCGAAGTTGGTCTGTCGAAATGTCGAAGTTGGTCTGTCGAACTGGCACATATGCACATTAACAGACACACACATACCCATTAAACTTGAAAGCTCTAACAAATAATGAAAATGCAGATTTTTTTGCTGATAAAATAGTTGACCAATGTTGTAATTAGTTAGACGATTAGTGGCTTATGAATGTGAGTGAAGGGAGGGGTTTTTTAGTTAGTTAATTCGGTTCTGACTCATAACCAAATTGGTGCAGCCGAGCTGTCGAACCTCCAATGCTCTCCCAGGATTCGATTTTGATCTCTAATGCGGTCGGGGGTGACCGTGAAACCGGAGTGGAGGATCCCATTGTCGAGGCGGTTACTGGGGAGTGGAGGCCTTGAAACGATGTCGTCAGAGTTGGTCTGTCGAAATGTCGAAGTTGGCCTGTCGAACTGTCGAAGTTGGTCCTTTCAGGCATAACCCAACCTCCAATGCTCTCCCAGGATTCGAGAGAATGCGCATGCGGTCGGGGGTGACCGTCAAACCGGAGTGGAGGATCCCATTGTCGAGGCGGTTACTGGGGAGTGGAGGCCTTGAAACGATGTCGTCAGAGTTGGTCTGTCGAAATGTCGGTTGGTGCAGCCGAGCCGCGGAAGTTGGTCCTTTTAGGCATAACCCAACCTCCAATGCTCTCCCAGGATTCGAGAGAAGGCGCATGCGGTCGGGGGTGACCGTGAAACCGGAGTGGAGGATCCCATTGTCGAGGCGGTTACTGGGGAGTGGAGGCCTTAAAATGATGTCGTCAAAGTTGGTCTGTCGAACTGTCGAAGTTGGTCTGTCGAAATGTCGAAGTTGGTCTGTCGAACTGGCACATATGCACATTAACAGACACACATACCCATTAAACTTGAAAGCTCTAACAAATAATGAAAATGCAGATTTTTTTGCTGATAAAATAGTTGACCAATGTTGTAATTAGTTAGACGATTAGTGGCTTATGAATGTGAGTGAAGGGAGGGGTTTTTTAGTTAGTTAATTGATTCTGACTCATAACCGAATTGGTGCATCGGCCATCGAACCTCCAATGCTCTCCCGAGATTCGATTTTGATCTCTCATGCGGTCGGGGTGGCCGTGAAACCGGATGGCGGATCCCATTGTCGAGGCGATTCTTGGGAGTGGAGGCCTTGAAAGCGATGTCGTCGAGTTGAGTCATCGGCTGTCGAAGTTGGTGCAGCCGAGCTGTCTAAGTTGGTCCTTTCGGGCATAACCCAACCTCCAATGCTCTCCCGGGATTCGAGAGAAAGCGCGTGCGGTCGGGGTGACCGTGAAACCGGAGTGGAGGATCCCATTGTCGAGGCGATTCTTGGGAGTCGAGGCCCGTCACGATGTCGTCAAAGTTGGTGCAGCCGAGCCGAAGTTGGTGCAGCCGAAATGTCGAAGTTGGTGCATCCGGCGCACATATGCACATTAATGCACACACATACCCATTAAACTTGAAAGCTCTAACAAATAATGAAAATGCAGATTTTTCTTTGATAAAATAGTTGACCAATGTTGTAATTAGTTAGACGATTAGTGGCTTATGAATGTGAGTGAAGGGAGGGGTTTTTTAGTTAGTTAATTCGGTTACAGCTCATAACCGAATTGGTCTGTCGAAATGTCGAACCTCCAATGCTCTCCCAGGATTCGATTTTGATCTCTCATGCGGTCGGGGGTGACCATGAAACCGGAGAGGAGGATCCCTTTGTCGAGGCGGTTACTCCTCCACTCTGGCCTTGAAACAATGTCGTCAGAGTTGGTCTGTCGAAATGTCGAAGTTGGTCTGTCGAACTGTCGAAGTTGGTCCTTTCAAGCATAACCCAACCTCCAATGCTCTCCCAGGATTCGAGAGAAGGCGCATGCGGTCGGGGGTGACCGTGAAAGCCGAGTGGAGGATCCCATTGTCGATCGCGATTCTTGGGAGTGGAGGCCTTGAACCGATGTCGTCGAGTTGGTGCCGCCGAGCTATCGAAGTTGGTGCTGCCGAAATGTCGAAGTTGGTGCGTCGAGCGCACATATGCACATTAATGCATACACACATACCCATTAAACTTGAAAGCTCTAACAAATAATGAAAATGCAGATTTTTTTTGCTGATAAAATAGTTGACCAATGTTGTAATTAGTTAGACGATTAGTGGCTTAGGAATGTGAGTGAAGGGAGGGGGTTTTTAGTTAGTTAATTGATTCTCATAATGCAATTGGTCTGCAGCCTGTCGAACCTCCAATGCTCTCCCAGGATTCGATTTTGATCTCTCTTGCGGTCAGGGGTGACCGTGAAACCGGAGTGGCGGATCCCATTGTCGAGGCGGTTACTGGGGAGTGGAGGCCTTGAAACGATGTCGTCAGAGTTGGTCTGTCGAAATGTCGAAGTTGGTCTGTCGAACTGTCGAAGTTGGTCCTTTCAGGCATAACCCAACCTCCAATGCTCTCCCAGGATTCGAGAGAAGGCGCATGCGGTCGGGGGTGACCGTGAAACCGGAGTGGAGGATCCCATTGTCGGCGGATTCTTGGGAGTGGAGGCATTGAAACGATGTCGTCGAGTTGGTCCATCAAAATGTCGGGTTAGTCTGTCGAATCAGCCGGCCGTTGGTCCTTTAGGCATAACCCAACCTCCAATGCTCTCCCAGGATTCGAGAGAAGCGCGTGCGGTCGGGGTGACCGTGAAACCGAGTGGAGGATCCCATTGTCGGCGATTCTTGGGGAGTGGAGGCCTTAAAATGATGTCGTCAAAGTTGGTGCAGCCGAAGCTGCCGGTTGGTCCGAAATGTCGAAGTTGATGCATCGGCGCACATATGCACATTAATGCACACATACCCATTAAACTTGAAAGCTCTAACAAATAATGAAAATGCAGATTTTTTTGCTGATAAAATAGTTGACCAATGTTGTAATTAGTTAGACGATTAGTGGCTTATGAATGTGAGTGAAGGGAGGGTTTTTTAGTTAGTTAATTCGGTTACAGCTCATAACCGAATTGGTCTGTCGAACTGTCGAACCTCCAATGCTCTCCCAGGATTCGATTTTGATCTCTCATGCGGTCGGGGGTGACCGTGAAACCGGAGTGGAGGATCCCATTGTCGAGGCGGTTACTGGGGAGTGGAGGCCTTGAAACGATGTCGTCAGAGTTGGTCTGTCGAACTGTCGAAGTTGGTCTGTCGAACTGTCGAAGTTGGTCCTTTCAGGCATAACCCAACCTCCAATGCTCTCCCAGGATTCGAGAGAAGGCGCATGCGGTCGGGGGTGACCGTGAAACCGGAGTGGAGGATCCCATTGTCGAGGCGGTTACTGGGGAGTGGAGGCCCATCACGATGTCGTCAAAGTTGGTCTGTCGAACTGTCGAAGTTGGTCTGTCGAAATGTCGAAGTTGGTCTGTCGAACTGGCACATATGCACATTAACAGACACACATACCCATTAAACTTGAAAGCTCTAACAAATAATGAAAATGCAGATTTTTTTGCTGATAAAATAGTTGACCAATGTTCTAATTAGTTAGACGATTAGTGGCTTATGAATGTGAGTGAAGGGAGGGGTTTTTTAGTTAGTTAATTCGGTTCTGACTCATAACCGATTGGTGCATCGAAATGTCGAACCTCCAATGCTCTCCCGAGGATTCGATTTTGATCTCTCATGCGGTCGGGGTGACCATGAAACCGAGTGGAGGATCCCATTGTCGGCGGTTACTCCTCCACTCCGGCCTTGAACGATGTCGTCGAGTTGGTCCGCCGAAATGTCGAAGTTGATGCATCCGAGCGTCGAAGTTGGTCCTTTCGTGCATAACCCAACCTCCAATGCTCTCCCAGGATTCGAGAAAGCGCGTGCGGTCGGGGTGACCGTGAAACCGGAGTGGAGGATCCCATTGTCGAGGCGGTTACTGGGGAGTGGAGGCCTTGAAACGATGTCGATGTCGTCAAAGTTGGTCTGTCGAACTGTCGAAGTTGGTCTGTCGAAATGTCGAAGTTGGTCTGTCGAACTGTCGAATTTGGTCTGTCGAACTGTAATTTACATGGTACTTAGAAATATCTACTTAGAAACAGAAATGCCAACAAAATCTTAGCCCACTATCTGAGATCTGAGATAAGTTACATGGTACATTTGTCGCATCAGTAGCTTATAAAATTGTTTCTATGTTTCTCTTGCTATGTACTTCCATGTTTAGCTAGAATTCAATTAGTGAACCCAAATGAACTTCACAAATAGAAATAAAAACTTACAAAATTCAAAATGAGCTAGCTTTGCACCTTCAAGCTTTGATTGTTGAACAATGAAGAAAAATACAATGCAAGAATTATTATATCAACCCTTGATAGTTTTTAAAGTTAAAATACACTCCAAGAAAATTGTTAGGAAGATCAACTCGACTATACTGATTATTAAGTATGCTAACATTCCCAAATTACTGATTATCAACTCGACTACACCTCAAGTCATCATCCATGCTTCTTATTAGGATATTGTCTCCATGTATGCTAATATTCCCAAATTAGAGATAGTTGACACCATGACCACTGATTCACACAACAATCCTTGCTCCTATATGCCCTGCACAACAATAGCAAAACACCAGATTTAACATACCAACCAAAAATCACCAAGCAAATATTAGTAGGTTTGTTTCTAGCAGCCAAGTTAAATGTAGCAGCCTCCGATCAAACTATAAACTACTAACACAACAAAATATAGGAAATTTACTGCAATGACCAACTAATGTGAAAAAAGTTAGTGCATTTAGGACTAAATAAGCACACTTGTGAACTAAATATGCAAAAACCATTTGCCACAATCTCTAGACAACAGTCAAAGGACTTAGGGAGATATCATCAACCCAACTCACTTGGCTCATTAGCTGCTGTCATTGACTACAGTTTTGGGATCCTTGCTGACTTGCAAAGCAAATTCGAACCAAGATCTCTATATTTGAAAACATCAAGTTGAAAATGAAAATAAAAAGTTACAATTTTTGTTGCCTGATGGCCATTTTTCTCCAAACAATGCAACTGCATTTAAGACGGACAAAGTTTAATAAAATATTGCCATACATGAAACATTCAAGAAAACAACAGTCAAGTCTCATCGCTGATCATTCCCTAAAGATTCCAACCTCATTATCCCTGAAATATGAGTTTTCTTCCCATCTGAACTCTTCCGAAACACCCTGCAAATAACCCACTCGTTCTGCAACACACATGTAACGACCCGTTTCCGGACCGCTACCGAACTCAAGATACCGAGCTCGAATTACCGAGCTCAACTAAACCTGTAAGCGATGCGTTTTAAAACGATACTCTGGTGCCCTTTAGAAAAGTACGGTCAATTATTATTATTATTATTATTTTAATACCAGCTTGTGCACATCAGAGTAATTACAGCTTTTCGAAACATGGTGCAACTAAGACACAAGACTTAAGTCCTAAATAACAACACGCAGGTATAACAGGTACATACTTATATATACAAGATATAAAAAGTGCATACAAAAAGGCAATAATAATGTACAAAGAAAATACACCTAAGGTATGATGACTTCAAGAGAGCAATCATACCCTGGGGGTACTTCCGGCAGACACCCACGCAGGGGGCTGCTCCAAAAGTAAAGCCACCAGTCTACCCTTTGCTCAAAATGACATCTAGCCCAAACTGGTCACAACCTCTGAACACAAAAAAAACAAAAGTACAGTCATCCCAAAAACATCCAACAAACATAATCAATCACGACAAATATAGGTCGCCATGCGATCCTCGTCGAGCTCCTCCTCACCATCATCTGTTTGCCGAGTTCCTGCACCCTCGACATCGCTGGGTAACCATCATGGATTGAAGGTACCACGGGAAAGGGTCAACTTCTCAACAATTCAAGATAAACACGGCATAAAGAAATAAGCAACACAACAATGTTTATCAATCACCAAACGTGACTCGACCTTCTCACTCTAAACTCGACTCAACTCGCGATCCATTTTCTCTCGACTCGACCATTATTACGGAAGCGACGCATCCATCAATCGACATACCAGCCGTAGCCTTAGGATCTTTCGCTTACTCCCTAGATATGCGATGCCGGTTCCTCTGACTGCGACGTCTAGTCAATGTCCCGTAAACAAAGGGGACCTAGCACCCTCGATTATCCGGTCACGGCTCAAAAGCGTCATAACGACTCGCCTAGCTCGCTCACTCGATGAACGACTCTCCGCACAATATTCAAAGAGTGGCGCTTAAAATTACTTGCTGTACATCAAATAAGAGAACATGCTTAATATGAAGAAAACGCAATTCGACAGTAACACGCAATTCATGGCATATATTCAATCTCATATCAAATAATGCATAACTCAATCATATCACAACATTACATGCTCGGCAAGCAAATCAAGGAATCCATACATAGGAATATAACAATAAAAATCCTAGAATGTTTAGAAGTGCCCTTACCGAACTCCAAGCTAACGCTGCTCGACAACGACCTCGACACGGCTGTCTTCAAACGAGCTCGACAACGACTTCTCTTACTCGATCTCGACACGTACGGCTCTCAGTCAACCTCGGTTTCGTGTTCTCGTACACCCTGATCTCCTTGTAGCACGATCTCGGAAATCACACTGCCTAATACGAGCACAACTTAGTTCTATCTATGGGTTCTAATAGCACTTAGCTCTCATTATCCCAATCTTAACCACAACCCAAGTAAACATTAAAACTCCAGAACTTAGACAAATACAACCAGAATTCAAACATTACAAAATAACTCCTTTTCTCTAAAATTTTATTAAAAACTTCTTTCATACATATCATCAGACAAAGCCATTTTTCCTAAGTATTAACTCAAGCTTAAAATCAAGTAGCATATTAAGCACAAATTAATCAAAATCTAAGTTTATGTTTTCTGAAAAATATTTTCATCATGAAGAAGAAAACCTATCAATATGACATGATTTGGAAGCATAAAAACTAACTAAAATGGAAGGAAGAAGTGGCGTTAAACAAAGAGCGGTGAAGGAAGAGAAAATTGCTTTTCATACCTCAACTGATGGTCGAGATGGTGATATATGTCGAGAAGATGATAAGAAACAAGGTTGATGAAGAAAGTTTATGCAGAAGCTCAAAAAAAAACTCAAGGTTCTTCGATGGAGGTTTGGAGAGGAAGAGGAAACTTAGAGAAGAAGAAAGAAGAAAAGAGAAAGTGAGGGTTGTGAGGGCTGATCGTGATATACAGCTGGTAGATAAACCACTAAATGAATTTTTCTTTTTTTTAAACAAAACACAACTAAGTGACGTGTAACTACTGTTATGAGATGCTAATCCCATCAATCATTCTACCCATCTAATCTCTCCTCTCTCATGATTACCCTCTAATCTATAGGTTAAAGATCTAAAACAAACACAGCGACGAGAACTGCAAACCGATGAGATAAATATTACAAACAATATAATCAATAACGCTAAATAACGTTCGTAAAAATACGAGTGTTTCAGTCTCGACACGGGGTCGATCAGGGTGCTTGTGCAAGCGCACAAGGCTCTAACACGAGTTCGTGCACGCGGCCTCCTCAGTTCGACATGCGACCTCCTCAGCTCGGTACGCGACCTCATCAGTTCGACATATGACCTCGGCATGCGATCTTGGCACGGGATCTCGACACGAGGTCTTGGTACGAGGTCTCGACACGAGGTCGATCTCGTCATCAGGTGTTACAATCTCTCCCTCTAAAAAAAATTTCGTCCTCGAAATTGCAAATAAGATTCTTCTGCGGAAAAGTTCAGTCTTGAGTCTTCATCTTCTCCTCCAGCTCCCAGTCGCATCTCGGTCTTGATCCCACACAACTTTGACAAGTTGAATCTCTTTGTTCGCGAACTGTTTGGCTTTCCGGTCAACGATCCTTCTTTGGTGATGCTTGAAGGATAAGTCGTCCTCGGTTGAATCACATCCGTTCGATGACATGAGAGGGTCGGAAATATATCTCCGCAATCGTGAGATGTGGAAGACGTCATGAATATTTGACAAGAAGGGTGGCGAGCAATCTGATATGCCATCGACCGATCTGACGCAGAATCTGGTAAGGTCCAATAAATTTCGGTAAGTTTCTTGGACTTGATCGCTCGACCAACTCGATGGTGGGGGTGACTCTAAGAAATACATGTTCTCCTTCCTCGAACTCGAGTGGTCGGCGTCTTTGGTCCGCATAACTCTTACAGTCGACTTTGAGGCGTTCGCATCCTATCTCGATCAAACGGATCTTCTCGGTGGTCTGCTGGATCATATCTGGTCCCACAACAACGCCGCCATCCTGGTACCAACAAAGAGGCGTCGACATTTACGTCCATACGATTAGCTTCAAAAGGTGCCATTCCAATACTCGCATGGAAATCAATTATTGTAGGTGAACTCCACCAATGGTAAGACGTCGTCCCAACTTCCTCGGTGATCTAAGGTACACGCTCGCAACAAATCTTCAAGTGATTGGATCGTTCTCTCAGTCTGACCGTCAGTCTGGGGATGATATGCCGAGCTAAGCTTGAGCTCGGTTCCCATCGCTTCTTGCAATTCCCTCCAAAAATGAGACGTGAACTTCGGATCTCGGTCCGACATGATTGAAGAGGGGATACCATGAAGTCGCACTATCTCCGCAATGTAGATCTCGGTCAGCTTTTCCACGTTGTATGTCGACCTCACTGGTAAGAAATGAGCAGATTTGGTCAATCGGTCGACGATCACCCAAATCGAATCATTCTTCTTCTGCGTCTTCGGCAAACCTACAACGAAATCCATGGAAATACTATCCCATTTCCATACTGGTACGTCAAGCGATTGTAGCATTCCCGCTGGTCGTTGGTGCTCCACCTTCGCTTTCTGACACGTTAAACACGAAGCTACGTACTCAGCCACTTGCTTTTTCATTCCGGACCACCAAAAATGCTTCTTCAAGTCTTGATACATCTTCGTAACTCCTGGATGAATACTAAAGTTGCTCTTATGCGCTTCGTCAAGTATTAACTTTCTCAGCTCCGCTACGTTAGGTACACATACTCGGCCATTGCATCTTAAGATGTTGTCCGTTCCGACTTGGAATTCTGTCGCCTTCCCTTGCGCTATCAACTGGACCTTCTCTTGCAGGAGCTCGTCATGAACCTGCTGGTCTCGGATCTCGTCCAACAATCTGTTAGAAATGGTAAGCATACCAAATCTCAGCTTCCCTGGTGAAACTTCCACATTCAACTTCAAGTCTCGAAACTTCTCGAGCATCTCCAACTCTTTGATCATCATTGCTGAGGCTAAAATGCTCTTTCTGCTCAATGCATCTGCTACTACGTTAGCCTTACCGGGATGGTATTCCAACGTAAAGTCGTAGTCCTTGAGAAATTACGCCCATCTTGTTGGCGCATGTTGAGCTCTTTACGATCGAGCAGTACTTCAAGCTCTTGTGATCGAAAGCGATAAGAGTGCTCCCATAAAGGTAGTGTCTCCATATCTTCAGCGCAAAAACCACCGCTGCCAACTCCAAATCGTGAGTAGGGTAGTTTCTCTCGTGAATCTTAAGCTGTCTTGAAGCATACGCTACCACCTTCCAATGTTGCATCAGCACGCATCCCAATCCCTGGTGTGACGCATCACAATAAACCTCGTAAGGCTCTTCTGGTTGAGGCAAAATCAACACAGGCGCTGTTGTCAAAAGCTCCTTCAGTCTTTGAAAACTGGATTCGCACTCCTCAGTCCAGGCAAAAGGTTGATCCTTCCTCGTAAGTCGTGTAAGAGGCGCGACAATCTTTGAGAAACCTTCAATGAATCTTCGATAATAGCTTGCTAAGCCAACAAAACTCCTGATCTCGGTAACCGTCTTCGGCTGTTCCCACGCTAGCACAGCTTCAATCTTAGTTGGATCCACAGCTATCCCTTCTTTGGAAATCACATGACCAAGAAAATTCACCTCTTCGAGCCAAAGTTCACACTTCGACAGGTTGGCATAGAGTTGCTTCTCTCGTAATATCTGCAATACTCGGCGTAGGTGTCCTTCGTGCTCTTCTCTGCTCTTCAAGTAGATCAATATGTCGTCGATGAACACTACAACGAACTGATCCAAAAACGAATGGAAAATCCTATTCATATAGTCCATAAACACAGCTGGCGCATTTGTCACTCCAAACGGCATCACTAAGTACTCATAATGCCCATACCTAGTCCTGAACGCTATTTTGGAGACATCTTCCTCCTTTACGCGAATCTGATGGTAGCCCGACTTCAAGTCTATCTTTGAAAACATCGCCGCTCCACGAAGTTGATCCATCAAGTCGTCAATACGGGGTAACGGATACCGGTTCTTCACAGTAACCTTGTTGAGCTCGCGGTAGTCCACGCACAGTCTGGATCGTCCATCCTTCTTCTTGACCAACAACACTGGAGCTCCCCACGGTGACACGCTCAGTCGTATGAATTGCTTTGACTCCAAGTGTTCGATCTGGGACTTCAGTTCTTTCATCTCGGCAGGAGACATCCTGTATGGCGCTTTGGAAATCGGTCCTGCTCCTGGAATCAACTCGATGGAGAACTCGACCTCTCGCACTGGTGGTAACCCTGGCACGTCTTCTGGGAAAACGCCCACAAAGTCACACACCACCGTACATTCTTCACTTCGATCTGCTAGGAACCTGCTGAACTAGCCAGATCCATGTATTCCCTAGTTCCTTCTTTCAAAGAAACTCCAATACGTTCAGCGAAAGATAATTGGAGACTCCAAGGTCCGGAAAAATTACGCTTTACGGGCACAGTCCAAGAAGGACATGGTGGTGTGACAACCAATCCATCCCGAGGATGACATCTAAGCCCTTAAGAGGCAAACAAACCAAATTGACCACAAACTTTCTACTCACGAATAACCACTACACAATTAAGACATGCGGTGTTTGTGACTAAGGTTTTAGCAAAGGGTTGTAACTACCAATTTGAGCAGTAGCGATCAATCAAGTTCAAATGGTTCACACAATCGGAGGAAATAAAGGAATGGGTTGCACCAATCAAAGAAACGGATAAGGATTTACCCTCAATCTCACATTCGCCTTGAATAAGATCATCACCGCTCGCTTCTCACCGCTCATGCGTAAGACTACGCCTTTAGCTACCTGGCGCTTCCGCCTGGCGCTGCGCCAAGCATTGCGGTTCACTTTAGGTGTGGGACAATCCTTGGCAAAATGCCACAGCTTCTTCTGGTTGTAGCACACATCCTCCTTACGAGTACGATTATTTGCATAATGTCCTCGACTTTCCACAACGGAAACAAATCACTTCGACGCTTGATCGACTTCCACTCCTCGCTCCCTGGGTCATCGGACGATCTTGTCCTCTATTATTGTTGTTCCCGAGGTCGGTTGTAAGGCTTCTTAAGTTGCTTTCCTTTCTGTGCAAATCTCTGTCCCATGCCCTGAGGTCTCATTGGTCCACCTGGGCCAGTCTTCTTCTTGTGGCTTCTTACTCCTTCTACCTCGACACAGCGATCTATCAGCTCTTGGAGGTTTCGAATCCTCAATGATACCACCGACTTCTGAATGTCAAATCTTAATCCCCGTTGGAACCTCTCACTTAACCATCCTTGGTTAGCTCGATCACGAAATGGACTGAAATACCTCGCCAGTGACTCAAACTTGGCTGCATACTCGAACACTGTCATACCGCCTTGTTGTAGTTGAAGAAACTCTTGCTCCTTCTCAGCTCGTGCAGTATCTGGGAAGTATTTGTCCAAGAACCTTCCACGAAAAAGCTCCCAAGTTATCTCGCGACGTTCCGCTATCAGTGCTTGCTTCACTCCTTTCCACCAATATTCTGCATCTCGATGAGCGTGATAGGTGGCGTAGTCTACCTTTACGTTGTTCGGGCAATGGAGTGCCTCGAAGATCTTCTCGATCTCTTGCATCCAAAGATCAGCTTTATCTGGATTTGGCTCACCGTAGAACTTCGGTGGGTCATGCTTCCTAAAGTCTGCTAATCCTCTCGCCTCAGCATTCCGCTCTGCTCTCTGTTGTTGCTGCAAGTTTTGCTGGGTTAACGCTGCCGTCTGTTGAGCCATCGCGTTAGCCTGTTGAGTTCACCGGTGATTCTTTGAGCCATGGTCACGCCATCTCGGCCATAGCTTGAATTGCTCGTTCCATGTCGACGTTCTCGCATACCGTCGTATCCCTACGAGGTGGCATTAGATTCCACAAAGTTCAAAACCCGTCGAATCTCACAACAAGGATGTGTTAAAACACACTGCTTCAATCAAGAAACAGTTCAAACAATTTTTCAAGCAATAAGTGCTTCACTTAATCAAACAGCAATCAACATAGTACAATTAGGTACCCAACACATATATATATTTCCCGACACAGTGACCAGTCCAAAATTCCTATACACAGCCCGGTCAGAACCGAACTGCTCTGATACCAACATTGTAACAACCCGTTTCCGGACCGCTACCGAACTCAAGATACCGAGCTCGAATTACCGAGCTCAACTAAACCTGTAAGCGATGCGTTTTAAAACGATACTCTGGTGCCCTTTAGAAAAGTACGGTCAATTATTATTATTATTATTTTAATACCAGCTCGTGCACATCAGAGTAATTACAGCTTTTCGAAACATGGTGCAACTAAGACACAAGACTTAAGTCCTAAATAACAACACGCAGGTATAACAGGTACATACTTATATATACAAGATATAAAAAGTGCATACAAAAAGGCAATAATAATGTACAAAGAAAATACACCTAAGGTATGACGACTTCAAGAGAGCAATCATACCCTGGGGGTACTTCCGGCAGACACCCACGCAGGGGGCTGCTCCAAAAGTAAAGCCACCAGTCTACCCTGTGCTCAAAATGACATCTAGCCCAAACTGGTCACAACCTCTGAACACAAAAAAAACAAAGTACAGTCATCCCAAAAACATCCAACAAACATAATCAATCACGACAAATATAGGTCGTCATGGATTGAAGGTACCACGGATTGAAGGTACCTCGTCGAGCTCCTCCTCGCCATCATCTGCTGTCGAGTTCCCTGCACCCTCGACATCGCCTGGGTAACCATCATGGATTGAAGGTACCACGGGAAAGGGTCAACTTCTCAACAATTCAAGATAAACACGGCATAAAGAAATAAGCAACACAACAATGTTTATTAATCACCAAACGTGACTCGACCTTCTCACTCTAAACTCGACTCAACTCGCGATCCATTTTCTCTCGACTCGACCATTATTCCGGAAAGCAGACGCAGATCCATCAACTGACATACCAGCCGTAGCCTTGGGATCTTTCGCTTCTCCCTAGATATGCGATGCCGGTTCCTATCTTTGCGACGTCTAGTCAATCTCCGTAAACAAAGGGGACCTAGCACCCTCGATTATCCGGTCACGGCTCAAAAACGTCATAACGACTCGCCTAGCTCGCTCACTCGATGAACAGCTCTCGCTTACAATATTCAAAGAGTGGACGCTTAAAATTACTTGCCGTACATCAAATAAGAGAACATGCTTAATATGAAGAAAACGCACTGACAAGAACACGCAATTCATGGCATATATTCAATCTCATATCAAATAATGCATAACTCAATCATATCACAACATTACATGCTCGGCAAGCAAATCAAGGAATCCATACATAGGAATATAACAATAAAAATCCTAGAATGTTTAGAAGTGCCCTTACCGAACTCCAAGCTAACGCTGCTCGACAATGACCTCGACACGGCTGTCTTCAAACGAGCTCGACAACGACTTCTCTTACTCGATCTCGACACGTACGGCTCTCAGTCAACCTCGGTTTCGTGTTCTCGTACACCCTGATCTCCTTGTAGCACGATCTCTAAATCACACCTTTGCCTAATACGAGCACAACTTAGTTCTATCTATGGGTTCTAATAGCACTTAGCTCTCATTATCCCAATCTTAACCACAACCCAAGTAAACATTAAAACTCCAGAACTTAGACAAATACAACCAGAATTCAAACATTACAAAATAACTCCTTTTCTCTAAAATTTTATTAAAAACTTCTTTCATACATATCATCAGACAAAGCCATTTTTCCTAAGTATTAACTCAAGCTTAAAATCAAGTAGCATATTAAGCACAAATTAATCAAAATCTAATTTTATGTTTTCTGAAAAATATTTTCATCATGAAGAAGAAAACCTATCAATATGACATGATTTGGAAGCATAAAAACTAACTAAAATGGAAGGAAGAAGTGGCGTTAAACAGTAGCAGGAAGGAAGAGAAAATTCTGTTTTTCATACCTCAACTGATGGTCGAGATGGTGATATATGTCGAGAAGATGATAAGAAACAAGGTTGATGAAGAAAGTTTATGCAGAAGCTCAAAAACAAAACTCAAGGTTCTTCGATGGAGGTTTGGAGAGGAAGAGGAAACTTAGAGAAGAAGAAAGAAGAAAAGAGAAAGTGAGGGTTGTGAGGGCTGATCGTGATATACAGCTGGTAGATAAACCACTAAATGAATTTTTCTTTTTTTTAAACAAAACACAACTAAGTGACGTGTAACTACTGTTATGAGATGCTAATCCCATCAATCATTCTACCCATCTAATCTCTCCTCTCTCATGATTACCCTCTAATCTATAGGTTAAAGATCTAAAACAAACACAGCGACGAGAACTGCAAACCGATGAGATAAATATTACAAACAATATAATCAATAACGCTAAATAACGTTCGTAAAAATACGAGTGTTTCAGTCTCGACACGGGGTCGATCAGGGTGCTTGTGCAAGCGCACAAGACTCTAACACGAGTTCGTGCACGCAGCCTCCTCAGTTCGACATGCGACCTCCTCAGCTCGGTACGCGACCTCATCAGTTCGACATATGACCTCGGCATGCGATCTTGGCACGGGATCTCGACACGAGGTCTTGGTACGAGGTCTCGACACGAGGTCGATCTCGTCATCAGGTGTTACAACACACACCATCAAAAATTCAAAATCATCAGTATCAGGAGGCATGAGAGATTGAGAGGAAAAAGAAAAAAAGAAAGAGTAAAACTTTACCACCAAAAAAGCCACAACTATACTTTATTAATGTTAATAATTCACTGATTTCAAATCTCTCTTCTCTCTTAACATACATATACATGCAAGGGTAATACAATTGTTTACTTCCAAAATTAATGAAGCCAGCGCTAGAACAACTATCCCTTTGCTAAATATTCACAACACCAATCAAGATCCAACAGTATTTAATCTGCCATGGAACAAAAAAAACGTGTGAGAGAAAGGGAGAGGGCCAATGGAGACATAACCAAACAAATCAGACTTATTTAGTGTATAAAACAAAACCAAACGCTAGGAAGATGAAAATATTACGTGTTCTCAGTCATTCTACCTTCCTCCTGGAGAAAAATCAGCATCTAAAACACAACATTCATGTTAAAAAACAAACTAAAATATACATAAATCATGCGATGCAAAAGTGTGGGTTGAAATAATTACCTGTGACAATGCTCCTCAGCTCTCAGATGCAAAAGTGTGAGTTGCTTCTTCTATTACTTGCAAACACTGAGAAAATATAAATAAGCATCAGAAAGAAAAGAAGAAGAAGATTAATAGGAACCGAAGAAGAAGAAGAAACAAAGATGAAGAAAAACATTGAAACCCAAAATAGATAAAAAGCATACCATAGAATGAAAGACCCAAACTGAGAAGTGAAAAAGGTAAAAAAATCTCACCATTCCTAGCGGCGGTGGGCGGCGCAAGACGGTGGCTTCGGCGAATGTGCTCCGGGTGAGAAGAAGAAAAATGATTAGTCACGGGTGAGCATTCCGGCGCTGCGGAGGTCTCCGACAATGCTCAGATTGTGGTTCGCAGAACTGGGTTTTGTTGCGGACTCTTAAGAGACCTCGTTAATCGAATTTGTTTCTTCGATGGTGGTTCACCGTCAACAGCTTCTTCCTGTTCCTCCTTCAAACCAGAACTGACCAGAAGCACTGCCGCCAGTCAGCTCCACCAGCAACGACCCCGAATCGCGTCCCTATCGCGAGATGCTGATCCGTCGCCAGTGTTCCATAGGAAGGAGGAGGAGAGGGATCAGTGGGATGGAGGGAGATGGAGGGAGCAAGTACAGAGGGGAGTGAGAGAGATATGCTAAAGGAGTGAGAGAGAGAGGGTTGTGGCCAGGAAAACTTGTTTTTGAATTTGAATTTTTGAAATCGGATGGCAGGAGCGTGTGGGAGAAGCTAATTTTTGTCCTGAGGTTCTTTTCTTTGACATGCTTTTTGTTGACTCCCTGACATTCTTTTCTTTGAGCGATGGTGTTCTCCTTCACGTGAATAGTTGCATCAAATTGGGTATGAAAAAAACTATTTTAAAATAGTGATGTGGCAAGAGTATGCTTAGAGGATGACATGTGTACAAACATACCTATAAAATTCTTTGTTAGTGTATAGTATAAAGATGTTATCTGTATTATTAGGGGCAAATTTTACTCTTAAGTGGGACCTCGTATCCTCAAGTAGAACCAAATTCACCCACCTTTTAGAGACTATTTATTTTAAATTTTTATAACATTTTGAAAGAATTGAAATAAAACAATAATTTCTTTTTAGAAATGATAATTTAACAATAAATTAAAAAGAAATAAATTTGTTATGATAATAAAGTTCATATTTAATTGGAATTCTACAAAATACGAGCATTAAAAGGACAAATTTTTGTTCTTTACAAACATGAGTTTGCAATCAAATATTTATATCAAATGATTGAAAAATATAATCACTTTTAAAATGTAAATGTGAAAACTTTGTTAAGTTTCAAACCTAAAATCAATTCTACAGATTACAAAGACTAATAATTTTTATTTCGCCCAAAATTAATTATACTAGATTTTGATTCGCGCGTTGCGCGGATGCCTTCAAACTATTTTTTTATGAAAATAATAAGAATTTACCTCTTCACTTAGAAATTGTATGATATAAGTGAATGTGGTTTGTGATATTTGAAAATATGCACTTTAAGAATTCTTGGTAAAGGTCATTGCATAACAAGTTACTCATATCATTTGAGAATCTTGCACAGATGTGTACAATTTCATATGGATTGGCTTCTGTTATACCAAAAGTTGAAAATTCAATATTTCAACACCATTATGATATGATTTTGAAGCATAACGGATCTCTTTTTTGTTGAAAGTGTGATGACGACATATGGATATGAACAACTGTGCAATAATCTGGTGAACATCTTAGTCTCATTTGTACAGTGCTCTAACAAAAACTCTCATACAGGCAACAAAGAGATATGTATAATTTTAGCACTAATACGCATTAGTCTATCCAAAGGACCAGCGTTTTGAAATATTGATGATTTAACCAACATTATAATGGCAACTAATGCAAAGTGGTAAATTGCTAAACTAAGATAGATATGAATAAGAAAACGGTGTGCAATATTTGTAGTGAATATCTGAGTCTCATTTGTATAGTGCTTTAACCAAAACTGCTAAACTAAAGCATTTCTTGTCTGATGCTTGTTCTTTGGATCCATAATCAACTAAAACAGAAGTTGACTAAGGACAAAGTGTTAAATCACGTGAATCAAGTCATCCTTCTAATTATCCTATCCATAGTCTGATGTTGTAGTTTACAAAGTGTTCCTTTTCATCATCGACAGGTGTGGGAGAGTCCGCCATGTCTATTTGGAGAGTAGGTGATAAGCTATGATAATCTTTAATTCTTGTATATCGAACATTACATTCACTATTGGATATAAACTCTTGGCCATTCACACCATAGCAGGTTAGGGTAAGTTATTCCAAAAGATGTAAGCACAAACAAGTATCACATGTGAAAATAAAAATATGATCATTAGTCATATAAAAAGAACTCTACAAACAAAATGTGGTTGCTCTACCGAAGAATAATTACATGCTTTTTTAAAAAAATAAGTCACAAAAAATAGATTTAATCTTCTTATTTTTCTTTTATATATGTGTATGTTACGGATCCAATTATTATTTATTTTTTTGGTATGTAATCATAAATTTTCATGGATCATACCGATTAAAGAATTCATGTAACAAAACTATTATCATTTCCAAGATTGAGTGTGATCTCATCTTGTATTAACTCGTAGTGGAAATCGGGAAAATAGAAAAAAGATAAGCATCTTAAATGAATAAGCAGCAAGGATCCACGGGACACGCCGCGATCTGCCATCAACAGGACACGCCGCCTGACCTCCATTATTAAGAATTTACACACAGATCCACTTGTTCTTCAATCCTCGTCTCAACCGGTCACCTGGTCGCACCAATGGCTTTGAGCCGATCCCCTCTAGTTGCACCATCATTTGAACAATTGGCTCTGACACCATTGTTGGGAAAAATTCGCACACGCTACTCTGATTTACCCACACATGTCCAAGGATCTCTAATACCAGTGATGGAGAATCTCCACACACACACACAAAAATAATAAAGGACACATAATAATTTAACGTGTTTCGACACTTCTTGCCTACGTCCATGGAACACCACAAAAACATTCCACAATTTCACATAGAGATTACAACGTCACAAGTTTTCTAGTCTGAAATTTGAAAACTCATCCTTAATTGTGTATCACTCTTACAAACTCGAATATCTCACTCAATAGTTACAAAGAATGATAATACTCACTCACACCTCACTACATACTCGGGTGCCTCTCTACATTTTGCATCACCCCTCGGGTGCCTCTTGCACCACCCTTTTCTCTCATATGACATACTTATTTATAGAAGAGGAGCAACAAATACAGACAATATATTTTGATCTAATTTGGTTGAGATATCAAACCAATTTGTTTTATATTTGTTGAGATATGTTTTCTCTTATTTTCCCTTTGTAAATATTTCATACTTCGTTGTTCCTATTTAATCCTCCCTTAATTAAAATTAGAAAAATATATATGCACCGATTTCATTCTGCGTTTTCTTCTTTTATCATGTGGGTCCCACTTAGGAGGGAACTCACCCAACATGATTCTTCTATGATAGTTTCAAAAAGTTAGTCTTTAAACCTGTTCATCAATTTTAAAAAAAACTATTGAGTCAATTTAATTTATTTTCTTGAACTAATGATAAAGAAATTTTCTATTATGTGTTTAAATTATGATTATGTTCTTAATTATCATTCTCAATTAATATATATATTTGCTGTGAAATAATATATATTTGACATCTCCCATAAAACTAATATTTCACATCAAAGTTATTACACTAATTTTGTTAATAAAAGTACAACTCGATATTTGAGATGCATTAGTTTATTTTCATTTTAATTTGAAAATATTTTAAAATGAAAAATTTTATAAAAACAAAGAAAATATTTAACATTAAAGTTTATGATGGTTCAAGTTTTTTTTATGTAGTGTAAATGTCTCACAATCTAGGGGAAGAAAAATATTCTTGGGGATGTATCACAATACTAATTGTTAATTTTAATTTAATATATTTTTTCAAATTAAGTATGTATTGTTGAATATAGTTATTAAATATAAGCTATTTAAATAATTTTCATGTAACTATTATATCAGATATATATATATGTTCCGAGCGAAGAACGAAGTGGTGGCTGGAGTCGTTGTGTCCGCCGCGAGCTGTGGTTGATGATGACGGAAAACGGTGGTGGGGTACCTGCAAATGGCACTCCGACGCTCAAGTCAGTATAATTCTAATGAGGTCAGTATGATGTAATCCGAACGTAAATCGTACCTTTTTTGGGCCCTCCTTTTATATGATTCCATTTAGGGTTTGATCTGAATGGACGGTGATTAGGAAGGAGATTCCTTACCAAATGCTTCAGTCCGTTGATCAGATCGACGGTTCTAGATCGGTGGCATAAAACCAACACGAATTAGGGGATCGCTGATGTAACGAACATACCAGATCGGTAGCCATTGATCGGCCACAATCAGTCTCTGGAGTTGGGCCACAAAAGTGGTCTTAGGAGGAATGGGCTTCAGCCCAGTCCGGAACAGTTTCCCCCCAAGTCGATGTCTGATGTTTGAGGAGTTCGACTTAAGTGATGCGTTGTTCGGATCATGATTAAGTGGATCGTCAATTCGCAGTGTAGACGAAAGCTGCCGAAGTGCGACCTTTATCATATAACCGAAGTACGACTTCGTTTAAATGGATGGTGGTGATGTATTCAGATTGAATCAGCAAGTGATTGAATTTGTCGAAGTGTGACTTCAGGTGTCGTCAAAGTGTGACTTTGATCCGAACCATGAAAGTGCGACTCCAGGTGTTTGTCGAAGTGATATTTTGAATCAAAACGTCGAGGAGTGACTTAAGGTTGAATCACTTAGTGTTACTTCGGCACTCGTTTTGAAGTTCGACTTTGGATAGGTCGTTACCATACGTGACACGCGTTGTTGCCTGATGACGGTTTCCAAGGTGTTCTATGTCAGAAACCCTAATCAACGCGTCACTTCAATCGTTTCAAATCGAAAAAGGTGGCCTCGTTTCGCGCATGTGCGGCGTGTCAGTTATCAGATCGAGGCGACGCCTGGTTTAGCGCACCCATTAATGTGATTTAATGATTGCTTTTTCCCTATAAATACAAGAGGGGGGGCTTCATTTGGCACTTTTGTTGCCACTCCTTCCCTCTGCGAGTTTCTGCTTCTGTGGAAGCTTCAAAGGTCCCTCTCCTTTCAATGCTCGCGATCATCAACAAACGCAAGGTATACCCTTCTTCTCACTTTGCTTTAATTCTCCTCTGTCCTGGGTGTACCGCCTCAAAGGCTGGTCGAACTCTCTCTTTCTCAAGGTAGTTCCTGCCATTGCCTGGATTTCATATTAAACTGCCTGTTTTTTACTCTTTGCGAGTCCTCGGCGTAAACTATGAGTTTTGCGGTGAGAGTTATGAATTTTCCGGTGAGAGTTGTGAATTTTTCGGTGAGGGTTATGAATTTTCCGGTGAGGATGTCTGGCAGAGATTTCTGGGTTTTGTTGGTTGGGGAGTTTGGTGTTTAAACGATCCTTTTCTTGGGCAGGTCGACGATGGGAAAACCAAAGGACCCGAAGCGCAAGAGAGGATAGTCGCCACCTTCCAACGCTGACCGGTACAAGTGGGTGGTCGACGACGCCTTGTGTGCTAAATCGGTGTACAGCAACGAGATGACCTTGGCCGAATTCTTGCCTGGACATCGGCCAAGGCAAAGGAGATCTTAGCAATTGGGAGGTGATCTCTCCGGATCCTAATGATCGGATATGTGTGGTACCTGCCAAAGACGAGGACTTCTTTTTGCCAATGCACAATGTATATTTTACCGAACTCGGAGTTCGGTTACCGTTGACGGAGTTCCAAATCGAAGTTCTAAACCACCTACGGGTTGCTCTTTCTCAGCTACATCCCAAGGCGTGGCCATTCATCCGAAATTTCGAGTTGCTTTGTTCTTACCTCGGCATTCTAGCCCTCAAAAGTGTGTTATTCTACTTCTTTTCCCCGATGCGGTCTGCTAAGAAGGGCGATGCTCCACAGAGGTGGTTGTCTTTGAAACCTAAGGGCTTATAGAAGCATACAACGACTCCGTTCGGGGTTTCAAACGTGAGTACTTTTACTTGAAACCCTTAAGCTGGTCGGCTAAAAAATGCTTAATTAGGAAAAAGGGAGAAGGGGAAATAGAGTTGTTGTTCCGACCTTACTGGAGTCAGGATCACTTTCTCATAGAACGGAAAGAGTTTAGCACTCCCGAAGACTCATTGGATGAACAAGAGGTCGAGTGCGTAAATAAGCTGACCGACTTCGTAGATGAATTTGCTCCTGAAGTCAAGGGGACTCCGTTGGGCCAAAAGACTTCGGCACGCTACGTGAGTAGTCGGTATTTGATGTGTTGTACCTCGGAAGAAGAGGTTAAGGAATGCTTAGGTAATAAACGCATGCGCGGACAAGTTTTGCTCATCTTTGTACGCTAGTTCTAACCTTTTTTTCTTGTAATTTCAGGTGCAATGGCGGATATCGCAGCTCTGAGCGAATTCCTTGAGAAGAAGAAGAATAAGAAAACTGTTTCGGGGGGCACTTCGACATTTGGTATCTTGGCTAGTTCACCATCGTCGGCAGCCGTTGCCTTGCTGTCACTTGCTTCACATCGGGTTTCGACCCCGACTTCGGGTAAAGCGGAGGGACCTGAGGTTGAAGAGGTTCAGATACTCTCCAAGAAGAGGAAGAATGCCGAAGCCGAACAGGAGGTTCGTTTCTCCAAGAAGCAAAAGAAGGATGCCGGGAAGAAACCAAGTCGCCTGGAAAGGGTCATTGGCAGTGGTGACTTTTCCAGAAGCGATGGTCCGACAGTATGGACGCACAACAATGTTCTAACTTCAGAGGAATTGCGTCACTATACTTTAGCCGCTGACAAAGTTTATCGGTCGAACTTGTCCAGTTTGGCATGTGAAGACTCGGTACTTGAGTGTTCTAGCTGGATGGTCCGAAGCTTGAACCTCTTTGTTCATACTGCCGAACGCAATGCTGCGTTGGAGAAGGAGAACAACGAGTTTCATCATGCTGTCGAGGAGTTGGAAAATCATGCTGAGATGATCAAGAATAGGGAGGCCAAGATGACCGACCTCGAAAATAACCTCTTGGACAAATCTGATAAACTGGAAATCGCGAAGAAGGAGGTCGCGGAGCTGCAACAGAAAGTTATTGACCTTAAGAAGGAACGCGACGATCTCCTCTCCGAGAAGAAAACCCTTCAAACCAAGAAGGATGAAGAAAAAGAGAAGTTTGAGAAGAGTTTGGAAGAGGCTAGGACAGCTCTTACTTCGGCCCAAACAACAGCTGAAAAGTGGAAGGACATCACTGGAAAGTTCGGGGACCAGCAGTTTGAGAATGCCGTTGATCAAATCCGGTTGATGCACCCGACTCTCGATGTCGATATCTCCCAACTGTTCAGCATGGACGTCGTCAATGACAATGTGATCATCAACCCAAAGACAATGGAGGTCTATTATGAAGCAGCGCCTACCTCGGAGAAGGGAGCGGTGCCTACTTCGGAGGCAGCCGAGGAGAATGCTGAAGGAACTGCCGTAGAGACGGCTTGAAGACCTGGGATGCCAGGGTTATTTTGTAACTTGAACAAATTTTGCAATTTAAATTCGTACCCCTTCGGATTTTTGTTTTGTATTCGACATTTGCTTTCCCTTAATCCAAGTTAAGTTTTTGCAATGCCTGTCGCGATTTCTTTGTTTTTGAGCTCGCTTTTTGGAGTTGGTTCCGATATTGTTTTTAAAGCTAGATTCGACTTTGTTTCCTCGTAGTTGGATCCGACTTTGTTTGTAAGATCCGACTTGTCTTCGGAGTAAGATCCGACTTGTCTTCGGAGTAAGATCCGACTTCGTTTACTCGGAGTTAGATCCGACTTGGTTTCTCAGAGGGCCCATTCCGGCCAAGGAATGGTCCTCCTCTGCCCCGATCTTAAGGAGCTTGGTCCTTAAGATGGGTGAACGCTCTTTCGGCATTACTTGTCCTGGAAAGACTGGCTAGGTCGATCAGGTGGTCTACCGCGTGTTCCTCGGACGCCGCTTCGAGGATCTTCAGGTGTGTTGCTTACGACCCGAATTCCTTCGAAGTGTGTGTTGGGAGTCAAACATAGGCGTTGTTTGCCGAAAATTTTTGTCGATGATACATTGGGATAGTGCGGACTTCCCAGGGATCTTTCGACTTTCGTGTCGAGGTGTAGAGTTCGACGTTCGTCGGCGTACTAACAGGTCACTATATCTCTTTTCCTAACACAACAAATAGTCATTAGAGTTGTAAAGTTGTAACTTCCATTAAAATTTGATGTCAAATTACAATTTGAAAGAAAACTGTAAGGAATTTAATCAAACTTCGATAGTGGACAGTTCAAGGTTGTTTGAAACTTGAGAATGTATTGTCAGGTATTGCTTCCGATTGATCCTGGTCGCAGAGACCGGATTCAACTGTAGTACTTCCGAAGTTTAGTTGCGTTCCAGGTTCGGGCGACGACCCTTCCTTGGAGATCTTCGAGGTAAATGGCCCCTGTACCGGTCTTTGCAGTGACTCGATAAGGTCCTTCATAGTTTGGAGCTAGCTTCCTTGCACAGTATTTTTCAATCCGACATCAGCTCTTCGGAGAACGAGGTCTCCAACAGCGAAGTCTCGTGGGACTACGCGGTGTTTATACCTGGCGGCTATTCGCTGCTTGACAGTGGCTTCATTCAGTGCCGCGATTTCCCGGTTTTCTTCTAAGAGATCCAACTCTTCCCGGAGATACTGGTAATTCAACCTCGGTTTAGGTGGGTGAAGGGTTCTCCAGCTTAATTCGCCGACTTCGACTGGAATTACCGCCTCCGACCCATAGGTCAGTCGGAAGGGTGTCTCTCCGGTTGATGAGTGTGGTGTTGTCCTGTAGGCCCAGAGAACCTGAGGCAGTTCATTGACCCACCGACCTTTCGCTTCGTCGAGGCATCGTCGAAGGCTGCGTAAGATTACGTAATTGGTTACTTCGGCCTGCCCGTTGGTCTGAAGGTGTTCGACGAAAGTAAAGTGGTGTTTCACATTGAGGTCTGCAAGCGTTTGTCGAAACTGTTGATCAATGAATTACGAACCGTTGTCGGTTACAACGACCTCTGGAATCCTGAACCTGGTGAGGATTTGGGAGTTGAAGAATTTGATGAGGTTCTTTGCAGTTATTTTTGCAAGAGGTAGGGCTTCGACCCATTTTGTGAAGTAATCCACTACTACTGCTAAGAATTTGATTTGCCCTGGTGCCAGGGGAAACAGACCCAGAATGTCGATTCCCCACCGGGCAAACGGCCATGGGGAGGACAATGTAGTTAGTTTAGCAGGAGGTGCGATGTGTACATCAGTGTGTTTCTGGCATTTGTCACACTTTTTTACATATTCCTTTGCGTCGATCTCCATGGTAGGCCAATAGTAGCCTGCCCTGAGTGCTTTCTTTGCAAGCGTCCTTTCGCCTAAGTGTTGTCCACATATTCCTTCGTGGATTTCGGCCAATACATACTGAGCTTCCGAGGTGTCGAGACACTTTAGCAAGGGAATGGAGAAGCCTCTTTGGTATAACTTCCCTTCAATGATGGAAAATGAACAAGCTCTTCTACGAAGCTTGGATGCCTCTTTCGAATCTGCTGGTATTTCCCCCAAATAAAGGAGTTTCAAGATCAGTGTCATCCATGAATTACCGAAGTTGATGTTGGAAATCGACAGGTTGTGTACATAGGTCGCGGTGGCGGCCTTTAGTGATTCTTCCTGGGTCCCAGGGACGTTTCCAGCCACAGGGTCCTGAACGCCTGGAGTAGTCAATGTCTCTTGGATGACCGACCGATGTGAGGTCGGAATCTTCGTACTATCGAGCTTAGAAAGGACGTCGACATGGATGTTCTGTTCCCTCGAAACATGTACGATCTCAGCATGAACGAACCAGCTCATTAGAGTTTTAACTTGGGTGAGGTACCTCTGCAGCAAGAGATCTTTCGCTTGGTAACTTCCATCAACTTGTGAGACTACGAGTTGTGAGTCGAAATGAACGACAACGCGTGCCGCACCAAGTTCGTGGGCGAATGTGAGTCCGGCAATGCATGCCTCGTATTCCGCCTAGTTGTTTGATGTCGAGAAGGCGAATGCCAACTAGTATTCGACGACTAGGCCGTCCTCGTTCTCTAGGATCAAACCGGCTCTGCCTCCCTTGGGATTTGAAGACCCATCAATGAAGACTTTCCACCTGCCAGCCGGCGATGATGAGTGTGGAGTGAGTTCTGCCATGAAGTCCGCTAGGGTTTGAGCCTTAATAGCCTTCCTCGGTTCGTAGCTAACGTCAAATTCGGAGAGTTCGATCGACCATTTTATCATCCGACCAGCTAAATCGGGCCTGTA
Organism: Calophaca sinica; assembly: GCA_037113605.1. Taxonomy (NCBI): domain Eukaryota; kingdom Viridiplantae; phylum Streptophyta; class Magnoliopsida; order Fabales; family Fabaceae; genus Calophaca; species Calophaca sinica. Next base: position 71,852,375 of record CM073730.1, read on the forward strand.
TAGGATCTGCTTTATTGGTTGATCAGTTCTAACTACGATGCGGTGAGAAAGAAAGGACTGGCGAAGTCTTCGTGCGAAAACAACGAGAGCTAGAGCCATTTTCTCAACTCGCTGATATCGCAGTTCTGGCCCTTGAAGGGCTTTGCTGGCAAAGTATACCGGTTTCTGACCGGCGATGTCTTCTCTCACCAGTACGGTGCTAATGGCTTCTTCAGTCACAACCAAATAGAGGTACAAGGTTTCCCCGCTCTGAGGTCGACTCAACACTGGTGGTGTAGAGAGAATTTCTTTTAACTGGGCGAAAGCCTCTTGGCATCCAGGGGTCCACTGGAAAGGGACCTCTTTCTTGAGCAACTTGAAGAATGGGAGTGCACGTTGAGCCGAAGTCGATATAAATCTGGTTAATGTTGCCATCATCCCGATCAAACGTTGTATCTCCTTCTTTGAGGTCGGTTGCTTCATATCGGTGATTGCTCGACATTTGTCCGGATTGGCCTTAATTCCTCTTTCAGTTAGGTAAAACCCAAGGAACTTCCCCGCCCTCACGCCGAAGGTGCACTTATCCGGATTCAAACGCATGTTGTGCTTGCGAAGTTCAGAGAAAACTTTGGCGAGGTGGGTGACGTGGTCTTCGTCCTGGACAATTTTGACTATCATGTCATCCATATATACTTCGAGCAACCGCCCGATCTGCTTCTCGTAAACTTTGTTCATCATTCTCTGATATGTGGCGCCGTCATTTTTCAAGCCGAAGGGCATGACTTTATAATAGTAGTTAGCACCTTTGGTCATAAACGATGTCTTCCCTTGATCGGGCTCATACATCGGTATCTGGTTGTAGCCGGAGTAGGCATCCATGAAGGATAGGAACCGAAATCCAGACGAGTTATCAATGAGCTTGTCGATGTTCGGCAGCGGGTATGCGTCTTTAGGGCAAGCTTTGTTGAGGTCGGTGTAGTCGACACACATCCTCCACTTCCCATTCGATTTCTTCACGAGCACCACGTTTGATAACCAAGTTGTGTACTTGGCTTCTTTCACGGAATTTGCCTTGATGAGATCCGCCACGGCTTTTTCCACCGCTTGGGCTTTCTCAGGAAATTGATGATGTCGTCTCTGTACGACCCAGCGTGCCGAAGGTTTGAGTGCCAATTTGTGACATGCTACCTCGGGTGATATCCGGCATCTCATCTGCGGTCCAAGTGAAAAGGTCGACATTGTCTCGTAGGAATTTGATCGAGTTGGACCTTAGATCTTCGAGGAGATCGTTGGCTACCTTTGTTGTTCGGAATGTGTCCTTCCCAATCTGGACGTGGGAGGATTCGCCATCCGGGATTGGTCTTTCGATTTTCTTCGCGAGCTCTTTAGCCAATGGATCATTGATATCCTTAGCCTTAACCTTGACATCCTCGGTACCAAAGCGGGGATCGACATCGGTTAGCATTACGCCGTGTGAGGATGTGTGTTTTTCGGACATCGATCTCTTTCCTAACCGATCAACCTGTGTTCTCTTCAGACTAATCTCGAAGCATCTTCTGGCCGCGTCTAAGTCGCCATTTAGGGTTACAATCTCACCATTGGAGATGTGGAACCTCATCTTCAAATAGATTGTCGACGTTACGGCTCCGAGGTCGGCTAGAGTAGGTCCGCCTATGATGTAGCTGTAATCGTAGTCGTAAGGGAGGACCAAAAACGGCACCCTGACTGTTTTCAACTTCGGGTATGTGCCGAAGGTGACCATCAATTCGACATATCCCAATGGTGTCGTCTTTGCCCCGTTGAAACCCTGTAGGTCCATTCCCTCGTAAAGGATAAGGAGGTCTTTTGAAAGATTCAAAGTATCGAATAACCCTTTGTACATAATATCTACCGAACTCTCCTGATCGACGAGAATCCTCCTCACGTCGACGTTTGCCATCTTTGCCCGAATCAGGAAGGGAATGTCTTCGTTAGGCTCACCTCCTATCAGGTCTTCATCGTAAAAAGTAAGGGGTGGCCTACTCGACTTAGGGCGATCAACAGGAGGGTAGCTAGAGTTCACGGCGGCCACTGCGATGTCCTTGTATTTCCTTTTTTCAGTCTTAATGGATGGACCTCCTGGTTTGTTCGGTCATCCGGTGATGACCTTGGCGATTGCCGTGGTCTGATTCTGACCATCCTCATCGTCGGTCCTCCTCCTCCGATCACGGCTTGTGGATGCGTCATGGGGGCGCACCGAAGGGGACCTCGACCTTTTCCTGCCCGAACTATCACGCATGTACTTTTGTAACTTACCTCGCCTTATCAGTTGCTCGACGACATCCTTTAACTGGAAACAATCTTTAGTGTTGTGTCCGTTGCTGCGATGCCATCGGCAGTACTTTGTTTTGTCTGTATTCGGCCTTTGTTTCAACCGGTTTGGAAGTTTAATTCTGGCCTCCTTGAATTCGGTGTGTAGACACTCTTCTAAGATGCGGGCCCACGAGGCTTTCAATGGTGTGTATTCGGTGAATTTAATCACCGAACTCTTAGGATCTTTTTCCTTTTTCGATTTCGACTCTTTGTGGGTTGTTCCCTTCGCCTGAGGAACCTCCTCGTGATCCGTTAACACGCACTCGTCTTCGTAGCCGATGAACCTTTCAGCACGGCGCAGGAGGTCGTTATAATAGCGCAGGCGATTGACCCCGATGTGGACGTGGAATAAGCTCTTCTTGACTAACCCTTACTGTAGGAGGTACATCTTCATATCCTCTCGGACGTCTTTAGCTACCATAGCCTCTTGGGTGAACCTCTCGATATATTTCCGCAGGGATTCGTTTTCTCCCTGTCGAATAGCAGCGAGGGTTGCTTCCGACCTAGGCTGTGGGCGAGAAGTGGTGAAATGGTAAGTGAACTTCCTACTGAGTTTGCTTCACGATCCGATGGAGGTCGGCTTTAGTCCTTGGAACCAAGCCAACGCAATCTTCGACAGAGTCAGGGGGAACAACTTGCATTTTACTGGTCGCTTGGCGTTTCGATACCTCATGATGGTATCGAATCATCCGATGTGCTCATCGGGATCCCCAGTTCCGTCGTAGAGCTCGAAGGTCGGGGGCTTCTCAAGCGAATTTGGGATCGAAAATAGTGTGACATCTTCGGTGAACGGACCAGCTTGGAGGATATCCTCGTCCTCGTCGTACCTCCTCGAGCGACGAGGTGATGCGCTTTCGTTGGAGGCCGACGACGCATATGGAGATCTACGCGAAGGCGATCTCCTCAGAGAGTTAGGTGAAGTGTTGCGTCTTCGGTCGGGCGATCGTCCGCGGCCCCGCCAAGACGACGACGATCGGTGCGTCTCCTCGGGGAGATCGTTCGCTGACACTTTATGATTCGGCGACCCAACAGTGCGGTGTCCTTTAGTGGTAGATCGGTGGAAACCTCCAGATCTGGGATTTCCACGATGCTCTTCGGTTCTGGACTCTCCAGATCTAGATGGTGGCCTAGATCTGCGTCGAGATCTGGGTGGTGACCGAGACCTACGACGAGATTTGGAAGGTGCGACGGTGTGCGCGGCAGCTTGTTGAGTTTCCATTACGGCGATCCTACGATTTTGGTCTTCGATCATCTGAGTTTGTCTCTCGATGATCGAAATCACGTTCTCCAGGAGAGATGGTTGGACATCGGATATGGGCGGAGCCACCAGTGTGGTCGGTTGAGCTTCGCCTTGTGGATGTGGTGACGGTGGAACTTCCTCCACGGTCATTGGGAACCTGACTGGTTCCGGTGTGACAGATACCATTTGTCCGTCGATCTGAGGCGACGGAGGGCGAGACCCAGGGTTGATTCTCTGGGACCGGCGTGGCGGTTGATCGTCCTGCGACGGTCCGACCATAGGTTAATCGGAAAGATCTATTCGATAAATCTCCCACTGTGATCGCCAATGTTCCGAGCGAAGAACGAAGTGGTGGCCGGAGTCGTTGAGTCCGTCGCGAGCTGTGGCTGACGATGACGGAGAACGGTGGTGGGGTACCTGCAAATGGCACTTCGACGCTCAAGTCAGTATAATTCTGATGATGTCAGTATGATGTAATCCGAACGTAAATCGTACCTTTTTTGGGCCCTCCTTTTATATGATTCCATTTAGGGTTTGATCTGAATGGACGGTGATAAGGAAGGGGATTCCTTACCGAGTGCTTCAGTCTGTTGATCAGATCGATGATCTTAGATCGGTGGCGTAAAACCAACGCGAATCAGGGGACCGCTGATGTAACGAACGTACCAGATTGGTAGCCATTGATCGGCCACGATCAGTCTCTGAAGTTAGGCCACAGAAGTGGTCTTAGGAGGAATGAGCTTTGGCCCCAGTCCGCAACTATATATATATATATATATATGAGTCCCGACTCACGAAATTGGCAACTGCTTAACCTTATCAATTCAATTACTACTACTAGTTGGCATGCGACAAACTCGGTAACGTCTCCATCCCTAGTTGTGAATCGTCCATTATGAGTGATCTCTCAGTGCCTCCTCGTTACCTAGTTGAGTTGTCATCATATTCATCTTTCATCCTGTTCTGACTCAACAACAACAAGACCAACACCAACACGGCACAGCACCACCACTTTTTGTTTCTGATTCTCTTTACGCTCTCAACATCATTCATCCTTCATCACTTCACCAAACCAAACCAACGCATTAACAACAACATTACCATGCCGTCTTCAACTTCAAGCCAATACCTCAAAACCCTCTTAGACTCAGCTCGACCCTTTCTCCGTGGCGAGCTCGAGTCCATCGACAAGAACCTCCCTTCATTAATTGGAATCCTTCGTTCTGTTGGTGCTGGCGAGTGCTGGCACAAACACGGTAGTTTCCTCGATCACCTTGTCGACATATATCGAATTCTCACTCTTTGGAAATCCCCTCAATCTGTCTCCCTCTGTGGCCTCTTCCACTCAGCATACTCCAATTCCTATGTTAACCTCGCCATCTTCGACCCTTCAACGGGTCGTGAAGTGGTTCGCGGACACGTTGGCGATGAAGCCGAACGTTTGATTCACTTGTTTTGTGTTATTCCGAGGCATTCACTTATTCATGATGATCTTCTTTTCCATTACTCTGATGAGGAACTTGTTCAGGATATTAAACAATCAGAAGTGTCTCTTGAGAATGCAAAGGAGAAGGGGGTGTTTGGTGAAGAAGGTTGGAGGAAGAAACTGCAGGGTCTTGTTCCTGCTGAAGGGGCGAAAGTGAAGCATATTCGTACGGGTGAAGATGTGAATGTTTCAAGGAGGGTGGTGGCTGTTTTTCTTATGATGACTATGGCTGATTTCTGTGATCAGCTTTTTGGTTTTCAGGATATGATGTTTGATAACGTTGATGGTCGACTTGAGTTTAAAGGGAACAATTTTAGTGCTCTTTGGCCGGGAGATGGGAAGCCGGGTTTGTGGTTGAATTCGATTTCGAGGATGGGAGCTTTGTACACTTTGATTGTGAGAGAGGAAGAGATTTTCTTGGAAGAGAGGAAAAGGGTGGGGGTTATGGTTGTTGATAGTGAGAGAGATGAAGATATTGAGTTGGTGTTGCCACCAGTTTTTGAGAAATGTACAAAGGTTTTGGAAGCAGGAGATCAAATAGCTGCAAGGGATTTGTATTGGGAAGCTGTTTGTGATGTGCCTAAAGAAGGGTTGGGGAGGATTGAGGAGTTGTTGGTGAGGAGTATTGAGAAAAACCCATTTGTGGGAGAGCCATATGTGGTGTTGAGTCAGGTTTGTTTGACAAATGGAAGATTTGAAGAGGCTGAGAGACATGCAGAGAGAGGATTGACTCTTCTGCTGGAATGGGGTTGTCCTTGGGACAAGAGGGTTTCCTGGGAAGGGTGGATTGCTTGGACTAGAGTTTTGTTGATGAAGGCAAAGGAGAAATCTTGGCCTCACAGTTCATGGGGAATCCTCAATCTGGGTTTTGTAAGGTAACTTGAGTATGTGGCTTTGATCAATAAAAATTCTCGGTTTGAATGTATAGTACTGTTTTATTATAAGTGAAAGACAGGAACCTAATATATTGTACTATGTTTTTATTTCTGTCTGTAATCTCACTGATGTTTGACATCTTGGGTTTATTGGGCAAGAAAGGAAGCATGAAAGAAAATTGTGGACGTGAAGCATATCATTTTTTTTATAAAAGAGAAAAAGAAAAAGTGAAAGCTGAAAGAATTTGAAATTGAATCTATTGCAATCCAATATTCAAATACGCCAAGAACGGGCGCAATGGTTTTGAAGCTTCAAGTTGTAGCTTCCATACTAACGTGCCTTAGGACGTGATATGAATGCAGTACCAAACATGTGCTTACACAATTGAAAATATGGGGGACTCTCCAGGTCCTGCACATGAAAATTAAGAACACAAGTTATTAGTAACATGATTTTTTTTGGGGGAAATTACACTAACATCCCCTGAGGTTTATTCAAATGACACTCACACCCCCTCTATTTTTTAAATAGACACTCACCCCCTTATTTATTTAAGCAAGTGACACACACACCCCCTGCAAGATAACGACGGTTACATTTTTAACTGGAGTCACCCACCAGGGTTTTTTCCCAAAAGCAACTCTCCACCTTGTAGTGAAACTCTTTGCCTCAGAAGCAGCTATATGTTGCCCGCAGAAGCAACTATAATTGGATAAATAAGAGATAGATACTGGCTAGTCTATGTGTTATAAGGTTCTACTTTTATATTGGCATGCACATTCTCAACAGCAAATCTGAGAGGGGATAAGTATTAGCAAGGACATTTCGAATAGCTTTAAACAAGCCATTATCGTCTTTTGGAGGGTCCTGAATACATGAGCCAAATAGTTTTCAACATAATTTGATAATAAAAAACTTCATCCTGAACAATATAAAATTAAACACCCTGATGTTAATTAATTATCTCTTGGAAAAAGGATGGCTTAAATCATTTTTAAAGTATTACAGCAGAGAGTTCTACACATTTTATGATTTTTATTTGGCAATTAAATTGTAACATCACCATGTAAATTTGGTTGCTCAAGATTGCACTTTTTATATTCAACAGGAAATCTGCAGGAACTTTTTTTTTTGACACAAGAAAATAAAAAACAATAATCTTATCACAATTACAAGTTTACAACTTCCAATTACTCAAATTATTCATCTTTTGAAATTTGTACTATTCCCATTGTTGGCAACACCGATGCAAGTGTCATTATCAGGAATTGGAGCTTCACCTCCATGTGAGCAAAGCAATCAATATCAGAAATTTCATAATTGTGGATTCTGATTTCTTCCTTGGTGATTGGCACCGCATTGAGAGATCTCACAAGTACAGTCCTAGTTTTTGCAGTTCAACCAAACATCAAATACAAATGTGTAAGTGAACATTAATTTTCTTGCTCTCAGCAGGACGTTAATAATTAGAGGATTTTGTAGGGGTAATAAGAGGAGATGGATTGCTGCAAAATTCCATGTGCCATGTGGAGAACGAATGAGAGAATCACATCTTAGGGAGGAGAGAATGAAAGAAGTTAAGGCATGGTTGTTTCTAATTTTAGGGCTCTTCTTCCTTATATTGGTGAGATGAGAATGAAAAATGCTTGCGCATGGTTTCAGATTTCAAAAGCAATGAACAAATGAAAGCGAGGTTTTAGTTTTGTTTCCCTCTAACGTTACTAAACGGCGTTAATTCAGAGGGGAGGTGGGTGTGTTTGAAAAACTAGAGGGGGTGTGTGTGATTTAAGCAAATCTTAGGGGAGGTGAATGCAATTTCCCCTTTTTTTCCTTCATTTGGAGGCAACACGACTAATCCCCATTTTGGGGTAGGCATTTGGCCTGGTCACAAGGTGCATTAGTAAATTCATCTAATGTTAAACTAATAGAATACTCGTGTATCCACACGAGTGTGTCTAGTGTTGGTTGCTAGCATGTTGATTGTGAATAATAAATATATGTACCACATAAAATAACTTACATAAAATAAGTTTTTTTTTACTGATAAAGTAATTTAAATTGTATAATTAAGATACAATTATACTACAAAATATTCAGCTAAAATGTAATTTTAACATAGTAATTCAGAAATTAGTGTTCTTTTATATAAAATATTTGATTCTCTTGTGGTATATTGTCACTCCTTATTTAAATATTAATAGATTTTTTTTGGTGCATAAATATTAATAGATTTTAAATACAAATTGATAGAACTCAATAATTCGATAATCAAAATAGAGGAGTTTATTGATGAATTATGAGACTTATTAGCCCAAAAAGGAAAAGATGACAAGCTATCAGAGCCTCAGCTCCTACCAGAGAGTAAGGTACTCTCCTAAACCCTATTATTCAAATAACAAAACTGACTGACTGTACTCCTCCTAGACTCCTTATATATCTCATTAGTTAACAGATTGTCCTAACTTTTAAGAACAGATCAGTAACTAATTAGATACTCTTATCTTATCCTATTTTCTTTCTCCTAGAATACACTTGCCATATAGGAGGCTTTTTAGAAACCAAACCCAATCCTATTTCATCTCTCGGCCCAGGTACCCTATCACTACTTCCCCCTGCAATAGCAGCCTTGTCCTCAAGGCTGAGATGAGGAAATTGGCTCTTGAGTAAGGACTCATCCTCCCACGTAGTGTCTTCTACAGCTCTTCCCTTCCATTTGACCAACCGTTGCTTGACAACCTGTTCTCCTTCCCAGATTTCCCTAGAAGCCAGCAGCTCCTCTGGTTCCTCTGTTTCATCCAGCTCCACTTCCAGCCCTTCTGGTAATTCTGCCTCAGTGGAATAATTCCCAACTGCCTTCTTTAATTGTGAAATATGAAAAACTGGGTGGATTCTAGTCGTGTCAGGTAACTTCAGCTTATAAGAGACCACTCCCACCTTCTCAACAATTGGAAATGGCCCAAAATACCGCGGAACTAATTTCTGATTAATTCTTCTAGCCACAGTTTGTTGGCGGTGAGGTCTCAACTTCAAAAATACCCATTCACCAATTTCAAAAGAACAGTCCTTCCTTTTCTGGTCTGCATACTTCTTCATCAGCTCTTGTGCCCACAGCAAATGATGCTTTAATTGTCTCAAGGCTTCATCACGATCCACTAACTCTTCAACCACTGCTTCTACTCTAGTCTCTCCTTGAGAAAACCGAATCACAATAAGTGGTTTTCGCCCATATACCACCTCACAGGGAGTTGTACCAGTAGAGACATGATAGGTAGTGTTGTACCAAAGTTATGCCCACGAAACCCAATAAGACCAGTTCTTAGGTTGTTCTGAAGCAAAACACCGCAGGTATGCTTGTAGACACCTATTCACTACCTCAGTTTGTCCGTCCGTCTCCAGGTGATAAGCAGAGCTCATTTTTAACAATGTGCCCTGCAAACGAAAAAGCTCTATCCAAAACAAACTGATGAACAGTGGGTCTCGGTCACTCACTATGGATCGAGGAATACTATGTAAACGCACAATTTCCTTAGTAAACACCTCGACCACTTTTCTGGCCGTATATTGGTGCTTTAAGGGCACAAAGTGGGCATATTTTGATAACGATCCACCACAACAAACACCGTTTCAAACCCCTTAGACTTAGGCAGCCCGGTAATGAAATCTAAAGATATGTCTTCCCAAATTTGCACTGGAATTGGCAACGGTTGAAGAAGGCCAGCAGGTGAGGATGCAGAATATTTCTGTCTTTGGCATACATCACAACTCTGAACAAATTCTTGAACTGAATTCTTCATTCCCAACCAATACAAGTTCCCTGCTATCCTTCTATAAGTTCTCAGGAAGCCCGAGTGACCACCAATTGGGAAAGAGTGAAATTCCTCAAGTAACTTAGGAATACAAGTTGACCCAGCTGACTATACCAACCTATTTTTGTAAAACAGCACCCCCTGCCTTATGCCAAACCCTGGCCGAGAAGTAGGATCCCTTTGGATGTCCTCAAGTATCTGTTTAAGATGAGGATCAAGGCTGACTTCTTGTTGCACTTGTTGTTCCTGCACCCACACCGGGGAAGAGATCAAACTTTGCAACTCAGCTTCTTCATACATCCTGGATAGGGAATCTGCTGCCTTGTTTTCTGGACCAGGTTTGTAAATCACCTCAAAGTGGTAGCCTAAAAGCTTGGCTATCCAACTTTGTTGGTCAACACTCGTAATCCGTTGTTGCAACAAGTGTCGTAGGCTCTTCTGATCCGAGTACACAACAAATTCTCTTCCCAGAAGATAAGGACGCCAATGTTGAACCATCAAAACTAATGCCATCAACTCCTTCTCATAGGTTGATTTACTCAAGTTATTTTTTGACAAAGCCTTGCTAAAATAAGCAATGGGCCTCCTATTCTGCATTAGAACAGCCCCAATCCCTCTTCCGGAGGTATCACACTCTATTTCGAAAGGTTGAGAAAAATCTGGTAACGTCAACATCGGAGAAGTCACCATGACTTTCTTCAATTCTTCGAAGGCTCTAAGAGCTTCAGGCCCCCAATTGAACCCTTCTTTTTTAGTCATTTCCGTTAGCGGTTTCGCAATCTTGCCATATCCAGCAATGAATTTACGGTAATAACCAGTAAGCCTTAGGAATCCCCTCACTCCCTTGACATTGCGTGGCACAGGCCAATCAATAATGCTTTTTATCTTGGCTGGATCCACTGCTACACCCTTTTCTGAAATTATGTGACCCAAATATTCGATTTGTCGGCTGCCAAAGACACATTTTTTTTCTATTTGCAACAAAATCATGATCTTGCAATAGCTTCAAGACCTCCTCCAAGCGTCACATGTGCTCTTCCCATCCTTTGCTGTAGACCAAGATATCGTCAAAAAAAACTAGCACAAATTTCTGGAGATAAGGCTTAAAGACTTGGTTCATTGTGGATTGGAAGGTAGCCGGGGCATTGGTTAACCCAAATGACATCACCAAGAATTCGTAATGTCCCTCGTGTCCGAAAAGCTGTTTTGTGCACATCCTCCTCCTTCACTCGTATTTAATGATATCTCGATTTTAAGTCTAATTTAGAGAAAAAGGTTCCTCCATGTAATTCATTCAGCAACTCTTCAACCACTGGAATTGGTTATTTATCGGGCACCGTTACTTTGTTCAACTCTCTGTAATCCACACACATCCGCCAGGAAGCATCTTTCTTTTTTACCAAAATTACAGGGCTAGAGAAAGCACTGGAGTTGTGCCTAACTATTCCCTGATCCAACATACTATGAACCTATTTCTCAATCTCTTCCTTATGATGATAGGGGTAACGGTAAGGACGCACGCTAACCGGTCCTGCTCCCTGGTGTAAAACAATTGAATGAACGGTGTCTCTCTGAGGAGGCAAACCTGTAATCTCCTGGAATACCTTCTGATAATGCCCCAATAATTGTTGCAAATCACTCTGCTGTTCTAGCGTCAAACCCGGCTCTGTCACTTCTTCCAATTCTGCACCCTCTACATTTAGTAAGTTGTGCAGAGATGTTGCTCGATATGACGAATTTCTATGATTTTTGGCACCTATATACTGAGTAGTCAGACCCTGTAACACAACTCTTTCCCCTTTATAGACGAAGCTGAGAGACATTTCATCCCAATCGAAAGTAATTCGGCCAAACTTCTTCATCCAAGCAGCACCCAATATCAAGTCGAGGTCACCTAATTCCAACACATAAGCATCAATTAGGGTAGTGAAATTCCCCAATTGAACCTCTATTCCTGTGCATTTTCCAATTGTTGAGACTCTGCGACCATCCCCTAATCGAACTCCCAACGATTTACTCTGCTCAATTTGCAACCCCAAGGCTGTTGCCACTTGAGGAGCAATAAAATTGTGGCTAGCTCCACTGTCTGCAAGCACTTGAACGGACACCCCCATCATCTTCCCCTCTAATCTTAGCGTGGAAGGCTGATTTGAAGCCTTACTGAATTCGGTGACTCCGAACAAACCCATGGAATTGCACTCCACGATCACTGCTTCTTCCTCGTCTTCCTTGAGTTCGATGGCGATTATTTCCCCTTCCGTGTTCACTGTTTCGTCGTCCCCTAGGATGATCAAACGCAGTTGTCTTTCAGGGCACTGATGTAAGGGATAATACTTCTCGTTGCAGCGGAAACACAGGCCGCGAGCCTTGCGGTCCATTATTTCTGAGTATGGCAGGTGCCTCACCCCTCTACTGCGTTCGCCGATCACTCTTCTTCCCTCATCTCTGTTGTTTCCTCTGTTATCGCTCGAATTAGTGTTAATATTGGGCTGGCCCGTTTTGTTTTGATTTGGCCCAGTATTGCTTTTAATTGGGACCGGGTTATAGCTCAACCCAGATCCACTCCTTCCATTTGGATTATTATACTGCGACCCGGATCCGCCTTTTCCATCCGATTCGGCCTCTTTTCATCCCCTCCAAGATCGCGCCCCACCATTGCTTCTGGAAACCAGAGAACCACAGAGTTTCGCCTCCACGTCCCTCGCGATCTTCATCGCATGCACGCGAATCTGAGGATTGAAGGTGCGAACTCTCAGGCAAAGCTCAGATTTGAGACCATCCATGAAGTAACCCAGGTACTGCTCTTCGGGAAGACGATTCACTTGGGAAGATACATATTCAAATTCAATGATATAATCGTCCACACTCCCATTCTGCCGTAAGTCCATCAATTCTTCGAAGGGATTGTCACTCTTCCTCCCTCCATACCTCTCAATCAGCGCTTGTTTCAGTTTTGACCATGTAAGGTTGTCCTCCGTCTCTCGAAGGAGGTTGAACCAATGAATGGTTGTTCCTTCCATGCTCAGTTTTGCTAACCGCACCTTCACTTCCTTAGATGATCCTTGCACCTCAAAATAGGTCTCTGCACGTGTTATCCATCCCACGGGGTCCTCTCCGTCAAAAGATGGAAGCTCCACCTTTTTCGCCGCCGTCCTGAATTCAGCCACGGCTTCATCGCTAATCGCTGGAGATCGCATGCCATCACCGTTGCGTCGGTCTCTTATCTTGGCAAGTTCCTCCATCATTGAGCGGCGGAAATCCTCCATTGACTATTTCAGGGAGTCCTCCAGGATCGTCATTCTTCCTTCCAAGGCATCCATTCGATCTGTCATCTTTGGTTTCCTTGGCATGAAACAACGCTAGCTCCGCCTCAGTATCCGGCAGGTCGGACCAATGATAGAACTCAATAATTCGATAATCAAAATAGAGGAGTTTATTGATGAATTATGGGACTTATTAGCCCAAAAAGGAAAAGACGACAAGCTACCAGAGCCTAAGCTCCTACCAGAGAGTAAGGTACTCTCCTAAACCCTATTATTCAAATAACAAAAATGATTGACTCTACTCCTCCTAGACTCCTTATATATCTCATTAGTTAACAGATTGTTCTAACTTTTAGGAACAGATCAGTAACTAATTAGATACTCTTATCTTATCCTATTTTCTTTCTCCTAGAGTACACTGTCATATAGGAGGCTTTTTAGAAACCAAATCCAATCCTATTTCATCTCTCGGGCCAGGTACCCCTATCACAAATATTAATATATTTTTATGTAAAGTGCACATTCCTAGCCGATCTTACAATATTAATTAACAGGTAGTATACTATAATGTAATAAGCATTATTATATAGTATTATATCTATATAGTTTCTATCTCTCATTCTATATATAGCCAAGTTTATTGTTTACATGTCCAGAGAAAGAGAGAAGAAAGGAGGAGATTTTTTTTTTTGGGGGGGGGGGGGGAGAAGCAACGGTAAGTGTAAATCAAAATCCAAATTCAACTCAAGGTATAACAGTATAAGACAGATTATTGTTTATTGCTTTCCAAAGTACACTTGAGAAGCAAGTATGACCATTTGGACCGGAAATTCAATAATTTCTGAAATAACAGTATAACACAGGAAAGAAGGACTCGATATATGTTTATATATATAGATATAGATGTCACACAACATATGGGTTTTCTATTTCTCAAGCTGAGATTCAATATGTTTCTTTCATTCCATGGAGACCCGAAGAAAACTATTGGCCATCACAATAAGAGAGATCTGGATTTAAAGAGTTTATCTATAGACATGCCATGACGTGAGAATCTACCTATGTTGATCCAAGAGTTGCTTCCCATTAAAGTGACAACACTACTATCAGTGGTGGTGTCCCATTGTTTCCATCTCTTGCAAAATTGTGAACCCAAGTGTTATCAATTAATTGCTCAGATGGACCATGAAGAGGAACAAATGGATTGAAAAGGAAGCAAGCAGTGTTATCAGCAGCCTTTGATTTATTTGCAATCTTGTAGAAGCTTTGCACCTGCAGACAATCAAGGCCAGAAGATATAATTTCATATAGAGTTAATACAAATAAACTAAAATAATTGTGATTAAAAAGGATCCATGTTCCCGTAAAAAAGGATCCAAGTATTACAACAATTAGTATAATATAAATATAAACACACTGTGTCACTCAATTAACTAACATGTTATTGCATATGTGTGTGTGTGTGTGTGTTTCTTCCATGGAATTTACATGTAAATGTGAAAGAGAAAATCTAATCACTACAATATTACGACATGCAACGTAGGAGGGAGATATTACAGTATACAATGTAACTACTTCTAAAGTAGTTAGCCTTACATAAAGATCCGGTGGTACACTGGTTAGATTATACAAACCATTATAGCAACTCTGGTATTATCACACCAAAACATTCAGTTAGCTATCAAGTTTAGGAGATGCAACACCACCATGAATAGCAGCTATGTAGAAAATGTGTAGCTGAAAGGATATCATAAAAGAATGTCAGGTATAATTATTGATGAATAGAATGAAAACTCACTACAACAGTTTCAATGCTGCTAACTGGAGTTTCTAATCTAATTTGGTTACGAAAATAAGTTCATGGATGGTGGGGAATACAGGAGGCACATAATGATGATTAAAAAACTCTCCACTTTCCCATGCTCTTAAATGTCAAAACAGTACATATCATATCATTTTGGTTCCCCTTCTTTCCTTTTCACTTGTTCTGCTTTGTATTGGTTCTTTACTCAAAAGCGTCATAACAAAAAAATCTCATCTCCAAAATAAAACCTCTCCCACATGATTTCAAATATATTATATATTGAAAAAGAGCAGAGAAAATACAAAAAGAGCATAGAATATAAAAAAACATTGACTCTGCTTGATATTTGTGATTTGTCTATCTTATGATATTTTGTGCCAACAAAAGGTAATCATCGTTGTATAATTATACAAGTAGCAAATAATGTAGTGTCCCATGTAGCTAACTAAAGAGAATATTTCATTACCCTCTTATAAGGACTCTTTCTCAATGTTCTCCACCCGAGGATGAAAGAGGGCAACACAATTAGCAGAAATCTATACCCTATGCATTAACGATCAATGGAAACAGATTAAATTTTTGAATTTCTTGCATAAATCTAAACAATGCATTCTTAGTCACCTTAAAAGAAGGAAAAGAAGACATCAACTAATGTGCAAGCCCTTTGGAAGCAGGGATAATTAATTGATACTAAAGCTATTTGGCTGATTAAACATGCTGGTGCAGTAGTATATATCCAAGAGTTAAAAATGCATACTCTACGATCATGGCAGTACGACTTGATTAAAAATGACAAGCATATCATTAGTCACAATCAGTGAATTGTTGTTTGACTGCATGTTCTGCAGAGCACAAAACCTTAAAAATGATGCATATTGGTTGAGCAAGCTGCAGCTTCTCATTAAAGTCATTGACCCTCTTATTAGAACATCAGTTTATCATTAACAGAAGGTGAAACAAAGAGCTGCCTCAAGATCTTAACAGAAAAAAAAAAAAAAAATTAAATAAATATGTTTTGCACTTAATTAGTCAGTACCAACATTGTTGTTTGGTTCACTTCCCAGAAATTGCAACCCCAATCATGTTAGCACCCCCAAAATTGATGACATGAACAATTTAATATATAAGGTTCTGGTTGTTTAAAAAATATCAATATCTGAAACCATAAAGTCCATCTAGCAACTTACAATAACATACATACCTAATACCTATAATACTTTGAAATTTGGGAAGTAAGGAAGAAATCAAACCAAAGAAATGTCAGAACATTGAAAGATGAAAAAAGAGAGAATAATCAATCACGTATTGAGTTAAAAATTAAGCCATTTAAAAAGGGGATCAAAAAGTAGCTGAATCAAACTATAAGGAATCTCTTAATTAGGCATTAGGTGAGAATTTTTGCAGTGTATATTCTTTACAATGTATAAATATCAATGGAATTGGATAAAAAATATTCAATCAGCATTATATGTTTTCAAACTAATTGTTTCATAGCTATAATTTAAAAGAAAGTCTGTCAACCACAAACATCCCCATGTTTCAGCACACAACAAAAATAGACTTGCAGTCACAATTAATGGTACATACCTGTAACTTTTATAGGTCTTAGATGGTAATACATCTACTTTATGGAAAGACATATGCATCAACTCAGATTTGTTTTTTAGTGCCTGATACAAATCTGATGCTATTATACTATCTGTTTATGAGAAGGAAATGGACTATGCAAAATCTAGCAAACCTAATGAGAAGGAAATTAACCTAGTCTCAGTCATGTAGCTTGGCCATTCCCAAAGCTCTTCACTGCTCCGCAATTGGCAATCTTTTTTATACTCCTGCAACAAAATTTAGTCAGCAAGAAAGGACAAAGAAAGGAAGCAGTTACGAACATATCTACTCAGATACATGAAAAAACAATATAAAAGGACACTCATTTTCACTATTTAGCAAAGATCCATGAATCCAGCTCATGAGTCAAAGGTTTCATTTTTCAACCCCTAGATTTTGTTTCTAGTTATCTAGATGCTTGTTCTGGGAGTGAAAAAGCATTTTGAACAAAATGAAATAACATTTTGCAGAGCATGAAATAGTAATTTGAAAGAAGAAGAAGAAGAAGCAATCCATAGAAGCTGATTTGTTTGTTCCGAAAACCGAAAAGCATTGAAAAACAATAAAAGGATTTGAAAAAAAAAAAAACATTTCACCATTGAGAAGGATGGAGATATAAAAGGGTTCAATAATGAAAAAATGGAAATTTGAAAAAACTTAATAGCTGAAGAGAGATTTGAAAACAAAAAAGATTTGTCTTGACCAAAAGTAAAAGTACATAAGAGAAATTTTAAAAGGGGAATAATTGACCAGTTGGGGATGTTCCTGGAGAAAAAGATGAAAATGAAGGAAGCAAGTGAGCCATTTTTTTTTTTTTTTGCAGCAAGTATTTGGTGAAGAAGAAGCTCTCGTAGTGTTTGCTGGGAAACAAAAACAATGGGGATTGATATTTTGAAATTTGGAAAGTGGGCTTTGGAGAGGGAAGAGTCGGAAACAGATGATAGCAGAGAGGAAGAAATCCTAAAAGGAAATGAGAGGATATTTTGAATTTTTTGAGAAGACCATATAAAGGGAAAAGAAAAGCTCTTCTGCAGGGAGAGCAGAGAGCATATGTCAGCGCAGTGTACAACCACAGTATAATGACCAGGATAAAAAATTGCTGTGTCAAAAGAGACTGTTTTGCCAAATTTACCCCCAAAAAAGGACAGGAGTCTTAAATATAAGAGCTCTAAAAATGGTTTTTTGCTATCCTATTGTTTGCTTAAATAGATAGTAGATTGAATGACAACACACAAGATAGATAAAACAGGACAAGCAATGCGTTCAACAACAATACCAATTTCAAGGTCATACCACAGGTGGGCAGCAACAGCAACTGATCTCCTTGACAAAGATGAAAGAATCCCTTCATTCAAGCGGGGAGCTGGGCAGCTTTCCCGAGCTTCTTCACCATTCTCTCATCTTCAAAGACATTAGACACAACAGAGAAAAGGCAAAAAAACAAACGTTTTTGACTAATCAATAAGATTAAAAATGGTTTAAGAATACAAAGAATGTTTCCAACAGACCTGAATCATCAAGCCTAGTATCTATGTAGTCTAAGTTTAGCAAGCCATGGTCCATCATAACATGATTATGAATCAGTATCCAGGCAATGTCCGAATACCAAATATCCCTTACTTTGTTAACATTTCATCAAAAGAATTTGCTTTATTTCATGATATGTTATTTTTCACCTTAACAGTTTTCCAACTCTAGTCAGTGTTAATAGAGACTAAAATTCAGCACACTGTCTAGCACACATTAATCTCAAAGGGGCCTTTTTTTATTGCCAGATCAAAGGAATTACAAAAATGGGTTGCTTCATGTTAGGAACTCTACCATTGTTGGTGCAGTGACTAAAGGAAATACCCTACGGAATAATTGAAAGAGACTTCATACCCATGACAGAAAAGCCCGAAAGGATGACAACTTGACGCATGAAACCAATACCGAACATACCATTAACTAAACAAAAAACATACCATTAACTAAACAAAAAAGGCTAGACTATGAGGTTGGAAACAGGGCGAATACCAAACCTTGAACAACACCAAAAGCATATATTTAGAAAAGATGTTGAGGGTAGAGCAGTGAGATTGAAGCAAGTGTTATGGCTTGTGATGTTTATAAGCTCAAGGGGAGAACAGAGTCAGTCACCAATTAAATTACTGCTGAACGTTCAGACATATCTCCTCAAAAGCCTCTAAAATAGCAATCAGCTTGTTGTCTCCTTTCTCACAGGTGACCCACACTATTTTACAAGTAATGCTCGTGATCTCTAACAAAAGGGCAAGTTTTCCTTAAATAATAAAATAAAAAACCACTAATTCTGAATAAGCAAGGATACACATTTTACCTATTTTTCTGTTTTGGTTTATAAAAATTCTTAAGTCCCCACTGTAAACAATTGGTCCAGTCCCTCATGTAGATAAGTTAATCCTAGACCAGCACCAAACATGAGAATTGCAATAATCCAATTTGAGAATTGCAGTAACAAGTACAATCCATGAGAATTGCAGCAGACAAGTACAGTAGACCTTACTGTGAGTATGAAACAAGCATATGTCAGTGAAGTTACCAGCAGATTGTGTTCAACAAAAATAGGTATGTTCAATGGAATAAATCATTTGCTACCGGCAGATTCCCATGAAACAAGAATATTAGCAGAAAAAGTTCATTCAAGACAAGAATGCCATTGAGATATATCAATAATATCCCAAAAGAGGGGGAAAAAAAAATGGAAGATAGTATCAATAAGTGATCAGTACGACTGCAAAAACTGAAACTCGAGGCTGTAAAAACTGACATTGTTTTCAGCAAACAGAACTATTAAGCTTTGGAGCTTCCAACCTATCAAAGCAAATCTTATCACGCAACACGGTTGATGAAATAAATAATGAGGAGTTATGAGCTGACAAGTCAATGAATTAGAAGAATTGAGAAAATTTTCTGTCTCCATTAATTACAATCTCAAACAGGTTAATAAATTATTTAACCAGGAGAAAGGAAAATAGCTTCAATAGGCAACGGTATCTTATAACTTCTCTGACAGAAAGTGTATGGATCAAGTAATTGAGTTACTAATTTACCATATATGGAAGAGCTGTAGCATGGTAGTACTCTAAAGCATCCTACAAGGGTTCCATTCTCCGATTCTAGTTTCATCTTGCTTTTCTTTATTTTTATTTTGAAAAAAATAATTGATCTCATTTGGTTTGTGATTTGTGAATTTCATCACATGGTAATTTATGGATTTGGCACCAAAGGCGTTTCTGACTGCTCAGAAGTCAGACCTTGGTTTGCATAATCTGTGGGGTGGGTTTCAGGATTTTATCCTGGTTTCAGGGTATATGTGTGGTTCTGTTGTCATTTTTGAGGTTTCCTTGTTTCTGGTTTTTTACAAGAATTTTAAAGGACGAAAGGAAGGCAGGGACAGGGAATTATAAGAAAATACAGTTCTGAAGGCAGATTAGATAAGGGCTGGAAATTATAAGTAAACAAGCCAAATATCATCTAAATACCGTCATAAAAATCAATACACTCAGCTCATTAATCAATGCATTGTCATCACAAGAAATTATTAGGTTTTTTCAGATTTATTGTTATCACCCAAGGAATCAAACATCCATAAAGCATTTCATCAAACAGCATACATGCATTACCAAATGCAAATCAGCGTGAACATATATGAGGAGCTTCACTTAATGATCAGAATCAACATTCAAAAGGTGAAGCTCAATGTCAGAAATGAAATGTAGAAGATGATGACAGCTAATAGCAATAAAAGAATGTTAAAGAATAAGTCTGAAGAGTTGAACCAAGCCAGAAGCTAACCAAGTAAAAGGTGCTCCAAAAACTAACACCCAAAAACACACAAAATCATTCTAGTACAAACCAACCGCAAAAAAGGCTACCAATCCAGCATGGAAAAAACATATACGCAATGAGCAATACGAAATAAAAAGGAAACAAAATAACACATTGTGCCAATAAGGACAGGTTTGTGACGCTTGCAGACTCGACATGACCCTGCACAATGCTTTGCTGAAGCAGCAGATTTGCATTGTCTAAGGATTTGCATTCTTTTGAAATTGACAGTATGATTGGATACTAATTGGTGTGATGGCAGATGATCTAGTACTAGTGCAAGCGGTAGAACAACACAAGAGGCAATTATTGATAACTAGTGACAGTAACAGCTTCAAGTTTAATGGAAGGCAGCATAAGAGCATGCTAAATCGAATGTTGATCACACCGCAACCGTGGTGATCAAGTATTGATAATAGTTGCTTTAGAATTATATCTTTAATGAAGTATATAAGTTGTCAAAATCAATTCAAAAGTTCTCTTCTCAATCCAATCACAAAATAGCTGTAAATTTGTGATGTGTAGTAAAAGAAAGTAATTACCTCTCTCGTAGCAAAGAAGTTACATACTAACAAATGGAATGGGTTGACTCCATTTTCACCAGTACCCTTTGCATGAGCAGGATCCGTTTTTGAAATGATGGAAGCGACTTGAGTCTCTTAGTATGATCTCATGTTCAACAATCATGGATATGTAGGTTATGGCACTATGGCAATCACCACAAATGCGCAAATTCTTAGTGATTCGAATAGGTGCACCTGGGGGTAGTGTTAGGATGGCATAGGCAAGAGCCAACTTCTCACTATGTTCAAAAAGCAGGTCACCTTTTTCTTCATCATCCACATCATGAAGAGCAAAGCTTGTCTGTGGAACATACCCAATGGCCTTAATGCGCTGAATCAAGTCTGCAAGCGTTTCATATATCTGTTGAGATTGTGAGTGAGTTCTGTCTCCTACATAAAAGGTTGCAATGCCTTTCTTTCCTAGGACCCAGCTGCAACCAGGCCTTTTCTTGATTCCAGTACGCTTCATCAAATATCTAATTCTAGCCACATCTTTCCAGCGTCTGGCATTAGCATATATGTTTGAAAGCAATGTGTATGACCCATCATTGTCGGCCTCCAATTCTAACAATCGTTTTGCCGCAAATTCCCCAAGTTCCACATTTGAATGTATTCTACAAGCACTAAGCAATGCCACCCACACTACTGGTGTTGGTTCCATTGGCATTTCATTAATGAGTCTCATAGCTTCCCCTAGACGACCAGCACGACCCAAAAGATCAACCATACAAGCATAATGCTCCACTCCAGGATCCACCCCAAAATCCTTGCCCATTCTATAAAACAAATCGATTCCACGCTCCACCATTCCCGAATGACTACAAGCATAAAGCACAACAACAAAGGTTATGCCATCAGGCACTAGAGCCAGTTTCCTCATCTCATCAAAAACTCTGAGAGCATCTTCGCCACGTCCATGCATGCCATAGCCCGTGAGTAATGAGGTCCAAGAGACAGCATTTCTCTCCGGCATGTTGTCAAAAACAACCTGAGCAGTATCCACATCTCCAGATTTGGAATACATGTCTATGAGACAATTAGCCACAAACAGAACTCCAGAACCACCACGATTTCGCAACACATAAGCATGAATTTGCCTACCAAACCTCAATGCCGCCAAACGGGCACAAGCCACAAGCGCACAAGATAAGGTAAAATCATTAGGAATTATACAGTTATCCGTTTTGAACATTTCAGAGAAAAGTTGCAGGGCATGGTTGGCATCACCATGCTGAGCATACCCACCAATCATAACAGTCCATGTCACCACATCCCTATCCTTGGGAGATATTGAATCAAACATCGCGTGAGCCACTTTAGTACTCTGGCATTTGGCATACATATCAATTAGAGCATTTATCACCATCATATCATCATCCCCATTGCCATTGAGCATTAACTTAACAGCATAACAATGAGTTTCCTTCCCATGAAGCAAAGCTCCAACCCCAACAGACGCACAACCCGAAAGCAATGACACGAGAGTAACCACATTAGGCCGAGAAGCACACTTACTCATTTCCCTAAACACATCCATTGCTTCACAACCATGCCCTCTCTGAGCATACCCAGCAATAACAGCACTCCAAGTCACAACATCCAACTCTATATTTTCCTCCCGCATTTTCTCAAACAGAGAAAGAGCATTCTCAAATCTCCCAGTTTGAGAATACCCAGTAACCATAGCATTCCAAGAAACAACATCCTTAAACCTCATCCTCTCAAAAACCTTACCCGCTTCCTCCATCTTCCCACATTTTGCATACATATCAACCACAGCATTTCCCACAAAAACATCATCCACCAACCCACTTCTAATAGCAAAACCGTGAACCTGTTTCCCATGCAACCACACACCAAGAGAAGCACAAACAGGAAGTACATTAACAAGACTAACCGCGTCCGGAGACAACCCGTGACTCACCGTCATTTCACGAAACAACAAAACGGCAGCGTTTGCATCACAAGCATGTGAATAAGCAGACACAATAGAATTCCAAGAAACCAAGTCGTGAATCCCTCGACGACACAATTCATCGAACATCTCGCGGGCATGAACGAGCGCGCTGCACTTACCGTACATAGAAACGACGGCGTTGCAAACAAAAACATTGGAGGCAAAGCCGGAGCGAGAAACGGCAGCGTGAAGGGAAGCGCCGAACTGGAAAGAAGAAATGTCACCGCAGGCTTTGAAAACGAAAGGGAAGGTGTAATGATCGGGGGTCCAACCGAGTGCTTTCATACGACGGTAAAGACGCAAAACGACATGAGAGGTTCCGAGATGAAGTGCGCGTTTTATTAGTTGGTTCCACCAGTAAACGGATGAGGAGGACGGGTGGAGGCGTTCTAGAAGCAGAATCGCATCCGCGGTGGAATTGCAGGCTATGTAATGGCCGATGAGTTTGGAGACATTTGCGTAATCGACAAGACCTTGCACTGTGCTTTTCTGATGCAGCAGTTTTGTGTGGAGTAAGGATTTGCATTGTTTTGAAAGTGTAGGTGTGATGGAAGAAGATGGAGTACTGGTTGGAGTGGTAGAGCAACACAAGAGGCGGGTATTGATGAGTAGTGACGGTAGCGGCTTCGAGTTTGATGGAAAGCAGCGTAAGAGCATGCTAATTCGAAATGTTGATCACAACGCCACCTAGGTGAAGGTGGTGGAGCAGTGAGACATCAACAACTTCCGGTCACTACAGCGAGCAACGAGCAGCGCTCTCAACATGTTCACAGCACACTACACTCGTAGTATAGAAAAGCCCACACCATTTTTTAAAAAAAAGACTAACCCAGCCCATTTAGTAAAAAACTGAATACCGGGAGTCTTAGGGGGCGTTTGATTTGGTTTTCAAAAACTGTTTTCTGTTTTATAAAAGTTAACAAAGAATAAATTTTGTTCATCATTAATTTTTAAAAAACAGAAAACAGTTTTTGAAAAGAGTAATCAAACATGGCTTTATTCTCTAAACCGATAAATACCATTTCACGATTCGTTTCTAAAAAGCTAGGTAATTGCATTTCACGAACTCCCCCTAATCTCATCCCGTTCAGATTCGTTTCAGCAAAAAACCCTAAATCCCCAATCTCTTTCACGATCACAGCGAACCCTACCTCGACTCTCATCTTCTCTCTTCGCTCACTTGATTTCGTTTTGTTCACACGATCTTCGTCAACTTAGGGTTGCTGTCGAGGCTTGCTAGATTTCGTCATTGGGCAAGAGCTTTCTTCGCTCACTCGATTTCGTTTGCTCACTCGATTTCGACACTGGGCAAGTGCTTTCTCTCCATGAAGGTAAACATGCTTTCTCTGTCAAGTGTCTAATCTATGTATATGCTTTCTAGTTTTTTGATTTGCTTGCTTTGTGTGGGTTCTTTGAGTTAAGGTTGCTGTCGAGGCTTGCTAGATTTCCAGTTCACCATAATTTTAAGCAGCTCAAGCTTCTCACATGTTCCCTTTGGACTTGATTTGGTAGGTATTCCATTGCTAGCATATAATTGACTAGTTCATCCCAGTCTTTCCTCTTGTTGTATTCTTCACGGCTTCACTTTGATAAGACCCAATGTCTACCTTTGAACGTGTCAATGATTAATCAAATGAATTTTTCTCCATATTTCCATAATTGAATTTTTCCTTCTTAGTTTTCCTCTGTTTCCTTTAAATTTAACTTTTTTACGGCCTTCAAATTTCCTTTATAATTATAACCCTTTAAATTAAATTGGCCTTTAAATTTATTTAGGGTGACTTTAATTAGCCTGGTCGAGTTTATTAACGTTATGCCTATAAGTATAAATATCACCTATATCTCCCATTAATCCGCATCATAACATAATTCTCTTGGTTAGTGATTGGCTAGTTAGTTTATCCTAAAGCACATTTGTTCCTATTTCAAATGCTTCAAACGATGAAGCAGCTTCTACCAAAGTGGGCTCTTCCTGTGTTCTTCTATGTCTTCATAATGGCCACCACATCACCTCATGCTTCAGCAAAAACACAAGGCATCATCGAGGCAGATGCTCTGTTGAAGTGGAAAGCCAGCCTTAACAACCAAAGCCATGCTTTTCTCTCTACATGGACTGCTAATAATAGTCCTTGTAGTTGGAAGGGAATCAAATGTGATAATGATGAGTCAAAATCTGTCTACAAGGTAAATCTCTCTGATATTGGACTAAGAGGTACGCTTCAAAGTCACAATTTCTCATCACTTCGAAAAATCTGCAGCTCAGTTTTAAGAAACAACTTTTTGTATGGAGTAATTCTGCGCCATATTGGGGAGATAACCAACCTAGATACTCTTGATTTGTCCACTAACAAACTCTCTGGCAGCATTCCCAACAGCATTGGTAATCTCTCCAAACTATCCTGTCTTGATCTTAGTTTCAATGATCTCACTGGGACTATTCCATCTGAGATAACTCATTTGGTTGGTCTTTATGTATTATCCATGAGTAACAATCTTTTTGATAGATCCCTCCCTCAAGAAATAGGTAGATTGTGGAATCTTACAAAGCTTGATGTTTCTTGGTCCAATCTCATGGGGACTATACTGGTCTCGATTGAAAAGATAACCAACATGTCACATCTTGATGTAGGAGGAAATTATCTTTCTGGCAACATTCCTTAGAGAATTTGGCAAATGGACCTAAAGCATTTGTCCCTAAGAGGAAATAACTTTAATGGTTCCATCCCACAAGATATTTTCAAGTTAAGGAACTTGGAAATTTTGTATCTTCAAGAAAGTGGCCTTCTTGGTTCCACACTAGAGGAACTTTGGATGCTGGAGAATTTAATAGAGCTTGATCTAAGTGGCTGCAATCTCACTGGGTTTATCCCTATTTCAATAGGAATGTTGGCCAATATATCAATTCTGAAGTTACACAACAACCAACTTTTTGGCCACATTCCTCATGAAATTGGGAAGTTGGTCAATCTTAAGACTCTACATCTTGGAAGTAATACTCTTTCTGGTTCCATTCCATAAGAAATTGGATTTCTGAAAAAACTATTTGGACTTGATTTGTCTACTAACTATATCTCTAGAACAATCCCTTCTACAATTGGAAACATGAGCAATTTAGGTTATCTTTACCTTCATAATAACCATCTCAATGGCAGCATTCCCAATGAAGTTGGAGAACTCCATTCTCTTGCAATAATTCAATTGTCATCTAATAGCCTTACCGGGCCAATACCGCCTTCCATAGGTAATTTGGTCAATTTGTAGTCTATTCTCCTTGATACAAATAAACTCTGTGGACCAATTCCACCTTCCATAGGTAACTTGGCCAACTTGGATACAATTTTCCTTCAAAAAATAAACTCACTGGACCAATTCCTTCTACAATAAAAAAATTAACAAAAGTTAGTACATTATCTCTATACTAAAATGTGCTCTCTGGACCAATCCCTCATTCCATAGGTAACTTGGTCAATTGGATTCTCTTTATCTTGATAGAAATAAACTCTCTGGACCAATTCCTTCCATTATTGGAAATTTGATAAAAGTTAGTACATTAACTCTTTTCTCAAATGCACTTAGTGGCAATATTCCAAAAAAAATGAATAGGCTTACCAATTTGGAAACTTTGCAGTTAGGTGATAATAATTTCATAGGTCATTAACCTCACAACATTTGTGTTGATGGAATGTTGAGAAATTTCTCTGCCGGTAATAACCACTTCACAGGCTCAATTCCAAAGAGTTTGAAGAATTGCTCCAGCCTTATAAGAGTCAGACTTCAACAGAACCAACTAACAGACAATATAGTGGATAGTGTTGGTGTGTATCCAAATTTAGACTACATTGAATTGAGTGAGAATAATTTGTATGGCCATCTCTTACCAAACTGGGGGAAGTGCAATAAACTCGCAAGCCTTAAAGTCTCAAACAATAATTTATTAGGAACTATACCACCAGAATTGGGCGAGGCAACCAATTTACGTATACTTGACTTTTCTTCGAACCGACTTACTGTAAAAGTTCCAAAGGAGTTAGGCAACTTGACATCACTAATCCAACACTCAATAAGTGGCAATCAACTTTCAGGAGATGTTCCTATAGAAATTGCATCATTGCAGGAACTAAATACGTTGGAGGTTGCGATAAATAATTTAAATGGCTTCATCCCAGAACATCTTGGAAGGTTACTTGTGTTATTGCACTTGAATTTGAGTCAAATTAAGTTTGAAGGAAACATTCCTATTGAGATTGGCCAATTAAAAGTTCTTGAAAATCTTGATCTTAGTGGAAATATGTTGGGTGGAACCATACCAACCATGCTTGGATAGTTGAAATACTTAGAAACATTAATCTATCACATAATAATCTTTCTGGTTTCATTCCCTTCAGCTATGGTGAGATGTTAGGCTTGACAATTGTTGATATATCATACAACCAATTAGAGGGTCCAATTCCAAGCATTCCAGCTTTCCAAAAAGCTCCAATTGATGCACTGAGAAATAACAAAGACTTGTGTGGTAATGTCTCTGGCCTGAAGCCATGCTCAACATCAAGTGGAAACTCTCATGATCATAAGACTAACAAATTTTTGGTGATAGTTTTACCCCTCACTTTAGGATAGTTTTACCCCTCACTTTAGGAAATTTAATGCTAGCATTATTTGTTTATGGGCTCTTATACCATTTATGTAAAACTTCAAGCATAAACAAGGCTGCAGAAGAACCACAAGCTCAAAATCTATTTGCAATATGGAGTTTTGATGGATAAATGGTATATGATAATATCGTTGAAGCCAAAGAAGAGTTTGACAGCAAGCACCTCATTAGGGTTGGATGGCATGGAAGTGTTTACAAAGCAGAATTGCCCATAGGTCAAGTTGTAGCTGTGAAGAAACTCCACTCATTACTAAATGAAAATATGTCCAATCTAAAACCTTTTGCGAGTGAGATCCAAGCTTTGACAAAAATTCGACATCGTAACATTGTGAAGTTATATGGGTTTTGTTCACATTCACTACACTCATTTTTGGTTTATGAGTTTCTGGAGAAGGGTAGTGTTGACAAGATTTTGAAAGATGACGAACAAGCAACTGAATTTGAATGGAATAAGAGGGTGAATGTCATTAAAGATGTAGCTAATGCTTTATGCTATATGCATCATGATTGCTCACCTCCAATCGTTCATCGCGATATATCTAGCAAGAACGTTGTTTTGGATTTGGAATATGTGGCTCATGTCTCAGACTTCGGAACATCTAAGTTTCTTAATCCTAATTCAACAAACTGGACTTCTTTTGTAGGCACATTTGGATATGCAGCTCCAGGTAATTAATTCCCTTTGATATTATCTACATTTCTTGTTTGTTTCTGGAATCATATTTTTCACATGATAACTCTTTGAATTTGCTACAGAACTTGGATTCACAATGGAAGTAAATGAGAAATGTGATGTGTATAGTCTTGGGGTATTAACCATGGAAATACTTTTTGGAAAGCACCCTGGAGATGTTGTATCTTCTTCATTGCAAAATGTTGTGGGGCTGACACTTAATAGTGATACTATGCCATTCATAGATAAGTTGGACCAACGTCTCCCAAATCCTACAAATCCTATTATTAAGAAGGTGGTATCAGTGATACGAATAGTAATTGCTTGCCTAACTGAAAGCCCACGTTCTCGTCCTACAACGGAGGAGGTTTGCAAGGAGCTTGTAATGTCAAAATCATCTACAAGGGGTTAATTTCATGAGTCCTCTCTATTTTTCAAAAGAAATTGAGATTTTTATTACTAAAATTTTAGGTGTATAAATGCACATATTTTTAAAATGGTGACATAAATTATGCATGTATGTGCATTTATATACCAAAAATTTTAGTATTGGAGATCTCAATTTCTTTTGAGAAATAGAGCGGATCTCAACTCTAATTTCATATATATTGTCGAATTAATTCAAGCATTTTCAATGGTTTATTAATGGTTTTATCAACAACTAATTTTCAATACTCCAGAAAACTAGGTAAAAATTGGTTTATAGATTGTCATTCAAAGAATTTATCCTATTTCATCTTGACCACTTTGATTTACTATTTCATTAAACAGAAACACAAAATCATGTCAATTTTTAGGTATGAAGTGAGTACAAATTTCACTTTACATTACTTTATTGGTACAACATTTTTGAAAGACAACAAATGATGTGTGTTAAATAAAACACATGAAAGAAAATACGAAAGAGGATGTTGGTAATCAAAGGAGATGGAAAAGAGGGAAATGCGAGAGAGAGAGGTTGAGAATTGATAAGACTTAAAGTTATCATATTAACAGAATTAATGATATGTGTACATTGCTGTCTTATTTATAGAGCTAGACTGTAACTAACTCTTATAACCAACTCATACTCTCTGTAATCTTTATTACCCTCTCAAGTTGATAGTGGTATCACCACAATCAACTTGAAATACAAGCATTAAAAAAAATTTCAACCGTAATATGTAAAAAACTATAAAATAACAAATAAAGAAACTACACAGTGAGTCATATCTGGGCGAATCAGCAACTCACAACTCAGCAATACGCAAAACACAAAATCTAAGAACAAAAACGATGCACAACACAAAATGGAAACACGATTCTGGAAGTTTTGATTTCCAGAGAGGCGAAACAAAAGAATGTCTTGGTGATAACTAATACACATAACGGAACATAAAGACAGATCAAAGATATGCGAGAATGATATCATCATTCCAACTTTCCACCTTCAACAAATAATGAAACATATGGTAAAGACTATCATACTACAAATAATTGGTGAAGTAAAATCAGATTTATGAAAAATATCTCTATGCGTGCACTTCGTAGCATGAGTATTCGTGAACTATTTCATCAATGGAGGGCAGATCATTTGGTGCAACCCAAAACAAATTGGCCCATAGATGGATCCATCAAAATTGGCCAGTATTTAATGAACGATTCTATCAAGTTCCATTTCAGAGGGAGTATTTGAAAAATTATCTTATGAGGACATAACTGAAAGGAGTCGTAGTACCAGTCTGCTAGAATCTTATGACTTGTATTTGCTAATTAGTCTAGCAGAGTCGTATCTTAGGTTGGTAGTAGTTGTGTTTGCTCTTGACTGAGCTACGACAACGGTCCTGTTCTGTATTGTTCAATTTGGCTGAGACTTTGCATATGCTGTTTGTTCGGACTGACAAGGTTCCTTGTAGATGTCATATGGCTTTGGCTTTGCCCTTGCAATGAATATGACACATTTGACCCCAAAAAAAATTATCTTGAAAAACAGTTAGAAATTTGGAACAGTATTATCCTATATTGTCCCAATCTATTGTCTACTATATTATATAAAATTGAGTTTTGTCATGTGAGATTATGTCACGTATCATCTCCATATTCATCTATTTTCCCGCCTAAAACAAAAAAAAATTAATTATTATTTTTTTAAGATAGTCATTATTACATTATCTCAATTAATTGTCATTAACAATCAGAAATATATTTTTTTAAATGACTTACTTATTTTAAATTATATATCATTCATCTTTTTTTTTATCAATCATCATTTATTATATTTAAAACTAATGATGAAATAATTATTAACTTGCCTTACAAAGTTAATAATTATTATATATTATACGACAACGATTATTTTTTTGCGTATTATTACTTAATTTAATTTAATTAATTAGCACTCGTGCAATGCACGATTAGTTTCACTAGTTTATGATTAAAGTGTAGATTACCTTAAACCTTTCCCTGATTCCTTTTCTTCTAGTCTCTCTATTTTATACTCTCACCATCCCAAAATTTAGGAATTTTTTGAGTAATTCATTTGTTCCATTTTATAAGACCCTTTTTAAATTGTCTCTTGCATTACCCTTATTTAACCTTTTTTAATAACGGGATTTACCAAAATAAGATGATTTACCAAAATAAACTCTTTCTTGAGAATATGAATAGCCAATCTTACTTATGAATTCAAGGGTAGTTTGGAAAAAATAATACAAATTATAGACAAATTTAATGTTTCTAACTAATTCATTGGTGAGAGAGAATTGACTAAAAAACTCCTATATTTTGGGACGAAAGGAGTATTAAGTGTTATTTTGGAATATTGGTTTGTGTCAAATTATTTGTCACTTTAAAGTCTCAAGACAACATTAATTATTTTTTCCAATAACACTCCTATTTATTGGTATCTCAATTACTTTATATTAATTAGTTTTTCCACCTAACTCCTATTACGATATGAGTATTTTAGTCAAATGAAACTATTTTACCTTGAAAATGAGCATAATAAATAATTTTCTTAATACCTGAGCATAACCTTTTTTTTTGTCAAAAGTGCAACATTTCATTGATACAGGCAAAGCCTCAAAACATTTCACCAAAATGTAAGCAAACAACCCTCTAATGGGGCACAGTACAAGATTACTGCAATCTCAAAGATACAATCTTAAGCAAGTGAGTTGCTCCTGACCACTAAGGACAAAGCCTAGGACATTAAACAAACTTCTAGGCCTAATAGCCCAATAGCCCAAACACCAACTAAGAGAAACTAGAAAACCATATTCCAACTATATTCCAACGGGAGCCCTAATTACCATAAACTAAACAGATATTCAAGGTGGGTCTGGCCCATTAGGGTTTCCAGGTACCATTTGTAAAGTTACCATTTGCCCCTCCACCTCTTCTCCCCCCAGCTTGGTTCCTGAACAACGAATTTTCTTGCTGCCGACCCAAAGCTTAATGTCGGCCTCAAGAACTGGGCAAAACAGAGAGGAAAGAAGACAAAAATTGCAAAGCTTCCTGTGAGAATGATGGCCAAACGACTGCGGCAAAGCCTCTTTTTTTGGACCTGCTTCACTGAGAAAGGAAGGGCAACCCGGGGACAAGTTAGAGAATCAGAGTTTCTGTGAAGGATCTGGGTGGGAAGGGGGTGGTGGGACTCCATCTAGCAGCTCAGGTGGAGGGTGGTTGTCCACCGGCAGTGCTGAAGGTGTGGTTCACCACCACCTCGTGAGAGAGGAAGAGACTGAGGAGAAAACGAAGATTTGGCGGACAAGGAACCTAGATGGAGACTCTCTCATCGCATTTGGGAGGAACGAAGTAGGAGAGGATGGGGCGAGGACCACAGGTCAGGGGGTTCAAGTAGAGGCAGTACCATTTTTTGCTAACAATCTCCTACTTTTTAGTAGGCCTCCGAAGTGTATCCAAAGTCGTAGAAGAGAACAGACAAAAGAAACGCTGCTCAAAGAAATTACTCCTTATTTGGAGCATATCATGTACATAAAGCCATCTCCAATGAAGTACCCATAAAGTGGGTACTTAAAGGGTCCCATATATCCACATCACTTATTTTTACTTTTTTAACTTGGGTACCCAATTCTTCCAACCCAGCATCTCTAAAAAATTTACTAAATAGGTTTCACTAATAACTCAACATCATTATATATTAACAAAAATTTATTTAATAATTAAAAAACTAACGCACAGAGCCTGCGACAGAGGAGAGATAAGGGTACCTCTATAGGTACCCAATCCTAATAATTACCTAAAAATTTTTCCTATAATGAAAATACCTAATAAGTACCACTACAAATAGGTAACTAAGTTTTAAGTACCCAATAAATACTTCCGTTGAAATTTCGTGAGTATATCACCTTGCCACATAAAAGAAACACTAACAAAAAAAAAAAAAAACACCGCTCAAGTTGCCACATAAGTATATTTTATATCACGTACATGTCTCGTGTTTGAATCCATCTCGTGTTCATCTTTCCTGCTGTTAAAGTAATTATTACTACTAATTAAAGTAGCAAAAATGATTTTTTCTTAATCTCAGAGTCTCTAGAAAGAGGAAAAAGCAAAGGCTTGCCTTTGCAAAGGTCATTACTTGTATGCCCTCACAACTCATTTACCATCGGGGGAAAAAAAAACTCCACATGGACAACCCCTGAGGATGGTTTCACATTGTGGACTTGTGGTGGTTCACCAGGAGCGGCTTCAGTGCCTTTTTTTGCGGGAAAAGGCACATGTCTTTCGCTGCTTTTCATCCGTTCGATCAAACTGTCCATCCTGATTGCTCCATGTGTCCATTCTGTTTTGATTTTTTTTTGTAAATAAACATAAACATTAAAATAAATCTGAAATGAGAAACACAGTCGCATTCTTCCCCAATTGCAAACCCAACGTGACGGTGCACGACGGCGATGGCCAACGGAGTGTACGGCGGCGATGACAGTTTTGCCGGTTATGTTCTTGGAATAGAAGGGCCATTTTCACCCTCTCCTTCTCAGTGTGAAGGAGGTGCGCCGGAGTGAAGTGGGCACTGTGCCTTGGCGCTTGCCGGAGTGAAGGAGTTTTGCCCGAAAAGTGCCATGGCGAAACTGAGGGTTCAGGATCTGTTTCCTTGAGAGCTATTCAGATGGACAGGGATCATGATTTGTTTCTCATTCATATTATGCAACATTCTTTCATGCTAAATTAGACTAGGAATCGAGTGCTAGAAATCCAGCAAAGGAAAATCAGTATTGTGATGTGACTTATTCACATTTTTGGTTTGAATGTGAGTAAATAAAAAAGGATCGATAATTTTGAGATGAGAAGAGAAATTGAGAATAGTAATTAAGGGGAGAGCAGTGTGAGTCACTGAGTCTGACCAAAGATGAGAGAATTAAAGAAGATGGTTTGCCGCGTGTGGGGGAACGGTTACGCAGCAGAGTTTGCTTTTTTCTGAGATTGTGGATGGCTTAAGTACGGTGCAAATTCCTCAAATCTTAACAGGTATTTAGGAGCAAAGATTTTCAATATTTCGTTAGCAGGTATTTATCAACCCAGTACGAAAACGATATTCATATTCAATTAAAAATTAGTCCCACTCCATCACTGAGATTACATGAATCCCCACATATCTCACCTAAGCAATTCTGTGATATATCAACTCTATAGCGGTCGGAGCGACGGCGGGCAGCGACGGCAGGAAGCAGCGGTGGGCAGCGGTGGCGGCGACAGCGGTGGCCGCGGCAGCAGCAAAGGTATTATTCAATTTCTTCTCTACGTTATTTGCTCCCGTTTCTATCATGTTTTGTATTTTAATGTTTATGTTTATTTACCCAAAAAAAAACAGAATGGACACGTGGCGCAATCAGGATGGACAGTTTGATCGAAGGGGTGAGAAGCAGCGAAAGGCATGTGCCTTTTCCCGCAAAAAAGGCACTGAAGCCGTTCCCGTGGTTCACCTCCCTTCGTCTCGCGATTCAATTGGTGTTGCAGCTTTCACACACGCACGCTTAACTAGAGAGACATAGAGGAATCCGTATATGCATAAAAGCATCTCCTCTTTAGTTGTCATCTCTTACTTAATTTTAGAGACGTCCCTTCTGTAATGGGACAACTGAAAATAAAAGGCTGGCGCTAACACCCCCCCTTTATCCTATTAACACCAATTGTCAGAAATTAAACACGTAAATTGACTAAAATACCCATAAACCTATTTCTAATTTTCAAAATACACCAACTTCATCTCTCTCCCTCATTCACGATCTTCTTCTTCTTCTTCACCTCATCTCTCTTCCTCTTTTGAATCGAATGGAATTTAAGATTAACAGCAAAACAAATCCTCTCGAGAAATAAATATACATAATTCATGAAATGCAAGTTAAAAAAAAAGAGGAATAATTGAGCTTAAACCCGAGGCAACGAGAGAACCGAAGTTGCGGTTGGAAATCAGTCCGCTCATAGCCATTGTTGTTCACGTAGCACCAAAACTCTGTTCTTATCTTCTTTTCTCTTCTCTACTTTTTTATTTACGTGATTTGAGATCACGTACCCTATTTGAGATCACGTAACACCCAAAAAATTAATTTTTACTTACGTGATTTGAGAACACGTAGCACAAAAAAAATTAGTTTTTACTTACGTGAATTAAAATCACATAAGGGTGCGTGATTTGAGATCACATAGCATCCAAAAAATTAGTTTTTACTTACACAATTTGAGATCACATAGCACTTAAAAAATTGGTTTTTACTTACGTGAATTAAAATCACGTAAGGGTACGTGATTTGAGGTCATGTAGCACCCAAAAGATTAGTTTTTACTTACGTGATTTAAAATCACGTAGCACTCAAAAAATTAATTTTTTCCTACGTGAATGGGTACGTGATCTCAAATCACGCATATTCTCTTCCCAAAAAATATGGCCGAGGGTTAAATATAAGTTAAAGTTAATTTTAGTATTTTGAAAAATTAAAGTGTGTCCAGGGTGTTAATAGGAATAAAGGGGGTGTGGTTAGTGCCAGCAAAAATAAAATCAGTCAACGTTACTCTAATATCGAAGAAACGTTACTCTAATATCGAAGCAACCCAATGACCACCTTTTCAACGATTCTTTTTGACTATAGATACTCATACTACAGCATTGTCGCAACCCCGGCCCCCACCAATCACCATCACATATATTTTTCCCCATTAACGGCTTTTTTTTTCCTCCGTACCACCAATTTTTTTTATTTACTTAATTACCACACTTTTAGATTATGTACTAAAATACCACATTTTTTTAACAGTTGAAAAATCGTTTTTAAAAACTACGACTCCTCAACGTAATTGTTTTTTTTTTTTAATTCCTGTTGAGAAGTCACCTCCTACAAGGGAGACTTTTTATAGTAAAAACTTTTTTTTAAATGTTGAAGAGAAGTCGCCCTAGAAAGGGGGACTTCCCAACATTGCCCTTTTTTTTTTCTTTTTTTATTCGTTTAACAGGCTTTTTTTAATTGATTAAAAAAAATGAGAAGTCCCCACTTCACCATTTTAAAAAAAAAAGTATTTTTACTATAAGAAGTCCACTTTAGAATGACAAGAATGTAACCCTAACCCAGTGCATCTCACCCGAATTCTCAATTCGATTTTGACAGAAAAACCCGCTGACTGGTGGGAGTTGATGTCGATACCCAACCCGCCTCAATTCAACCCGCCAATTAAATATAAAATGTTAATTTTTATTTTATTTTATGCATTTATACTCATTCATTTTGTTTCATATATTTTATTTATTTTTAATTTACTTTCTTTTCA
This sequence comes from Calophaca sinica, assembly GCA_037113605.1. Lineage (NCBI taxonomy): Eukaryota > Viridiplantae > Streptophyta > Magnoliopsida > Fabales > Fabaceae > Calophaca > Calophaca sinica. Next base: position 71,888,246 of record CM073730.1, read on the forward strand.
ATAGGACATTTTATTTTAATATTTTTTTATTTTATTTTATCAGTGTATAATAATTATGATTTTATTTTATTAATTATCATAACTATAATTTTTCAATTTTTCTATATATTTAGAGCTGAGTTGGGACCATGAAACCCGACTTATCGGAGACGAGGGATGGGGAAGGCAAAACCCGAACCCGTTAGAAATGGGGACGGGGACGGGGGAGGCAAAACCCGCCCCCGACCCGGCCCGTTGCCATGCCTACTTTAGAAGAGGCGACTTCTCAACAAAAATTTAAAAAAAAAATTATGTTGAGAAGTCGTAGTTCTTAAAAACGACTTCTCAACTGCTTAAAAAAATGTGATATTTTGATATATAATCTAAAAAGTGTGATAATTGGGTAAATAAAAAAAAAAGGGTGATACAGAAGAAGAAGAAGAAAAAAAGCCTTTCATTAACACAAACTTAAGCAGTACTCTTTGCACGATCAACACTATAAACTAATTACTACGAAAAAGTATCTACAAATTAAAGCCGTTTCATAAAATTTCGCCCTTATCCTTACACATCACTTTAGTACTGGTAACTAACTAAAAGCGAGCCCATAAACAAATACGATCCAACTAATTTAACACCAACATCCAACACGAATCATTATTAATTAAAACCAATTAATTCACCTACACGAAAAATATATTAATATTAATATTAATACAATATATGTGACATTACGAAGACTAGCAAAATTGGTATAAAATTTTTACTTTAACAGACATTGGGTCCAAATCCAACAAAACCATTGGCTCCATCTACCGAAATCTGGATCCCTTCTTGCTGAATATTCCCTATAATGGAAAGCCCAGAAGGTGAAGGAGCAAACGCAAAACAGAAAGTTCCCACGACATTTGCCGGAATCAAAAAGTTCCTAGCGGGGAGGGTCAATACTTGACCACCCGAAAAATAAAACGATATGGTTGGAACCCGAACGGTCACAAACCCGTTTAAGTCATAACACGTGTCAAAAATGGATACTCCCGAAGCACGTGGCAGGTTTGTGGTCTGAGCAAGAAAAGCATCACGAAAGGCATTGTAAGCAACGGTTGGGAACCGGGTAACGGCTGTGCCGGTATCCATGACGACTCCTCCGACACCTAATTCGGATACCCGAAAGAGGTCTTCGGATATGGGGACCCGAATGCCTCCAACTCCAAGACCCGTAAGGGAAACGTAGTAGAAGCTGGGGAAAAGGGGGTTGTTGACAAGGGGGACCCACATGGCACCCACAGGCATTGCTTGGCGTCCGAATTGGAGTGAACCGGATGATCCGGTACCTCGAGAGAGTAGACAGTATCCGAAGGCACCACTGGTTTGGGCTCCAAGCTGGCCCACGAAGGACATAGGCCCACCTCCGAGGCCCAACAATCCAGCCGCTCCAACAAACATCCCCTCATTCCAGTGCCCGCACCCGATTGCCGTCTTCCGGATCACAGTTCGCCCCAACGTTAGCGTTTCGAGGGCAAGTGTCCCTTTAGCACCATGTGAAAGATGTATTAGATTAGCAAGACATCATGCATTTTATTCTATGTTTAATATGCATCAAAATTAAGGCTTAATATTGCTCTGGCTATGTCATTAAAAATAGAAAAGAAATTAAAATGTAATATCTAATATTGAATTTTATTTTTCACAATTTGTATTAAGTGAAATTGTAAACAAGTTTTGCCCAATTTCGTTTCAATCATATCTCATCGTCTTCTTAAATCATATTATTACTTTTTAAAATAAATTTATACATTTATCAAAAAAAAACTACACAAGATAAAAAATTATAATTAGATGTTTGTATAAAACTTATTTATACTATCTTAATCCATAATTATTAAACTTTTTTTTAAAATAAGTGAAATAAGAAATTTAGAAAAAAAATATATATATGTTATAACAAAGTATAAAATCCTCTTCACCACAGCACAAAAAAAAAAAATCCTCTTCACCAAAAAATGTTGTGTCCTTCACCAAAAAAAAAGTATAAATTAAAATCCTAAAATGTCATTCATTATTTTTTAACAACAATTATAATTCTGAAATGCGCCACTATTTCTAGATAAGAGAAATAAGAAAAGAGATAGAATACCTCCGGAATCTTTAGCAATTAAAAAAGTAGTTATATTTACACCTCACCTCAAAAAGATCAGTAGAAACTCAAACACAAATCTTGTCATACTCTACTATGTCAACATTGGGGTTTAAATGAGCCAAATCTAATATTACTAATACATAAATACTATATATTTTAATAAATTCTTTTATTTCTTAATGCTAAAAGAATGAAAAAAAATAAAAAGTTTTCATAAAAAAATCACTGCATCAATATATTAATAATTTAAAAAATTCCATTTTTAATAATTTTTTTTATTTATAATGTATTTTACCAGCAGCCATGAGATGATGATATGATCACCAAAAAAAAAAAAATAAGCAGCCATGGGACATTATTTGGATCAGAGAGTGTCTACACTTTACTCTTTAGGTTTAGGGAGACCTAAAAGTAAGACAACAAATAAAACAAAAAAAAATTATTTTTTACTTTTAGAAAGTGAGACTTACCTTTGGTATAGGAGCCGTCGCCGTAAGCAACCTGGTAGCCACACCTTCCTTGACGGCAGTCCCCATCGTCGAGTTGGTCGCATACGGCGGAGGAGCACGAAACCCCAATATAGGAAGCAGAACGGGCCGGGTTAAAAATGGGGTCGGATTGATTGTAACATTGGTCACAAGGTTGACACTGAACCCACACAATGTCACTACCCGAATCAATAACCATGTACTGATAAATAGGAGGACTACCAATTCCTATTCTAACGAAATACTCTCCACTCCCTTCTTCAGTACCCGACACCACATCCGACCCGAAAGAATATTCTTCTTCTTTTTCTTCTGAGTATTTGTTAAGACGGCGAAGGAGGACACTTACCCTTGTAATGTCTCGTTTGATTCGTGCGTTGAAACGGGTTCGGTGATCGTTGTTGGTGGCGGTGTTCGTCATCAGGCTGTCTCGGTGAACTAGCTTCACTCTCCATTTTCCCTCTTCTTCTTCGAAATAATGTTCGGGTAGTTTGGTTGTTTTTTCGGGTGGGTTCTTCAGTTTGGTCAATGTGATGGCTTCCTCTACGTTTAGCTGCTGGAAATGGGAATGTGGTGGTGATGGGGTTGTGGTTGGAGAGGAAGTGGAAGTGGTTAGCGTGAGAAGGATGAACAACAACAACAATAGCATTGGTACTCTCACGGTCACTACTCTCTGTATGTTGGTCATCGTTGTTGTTGGGGAGAACCGGAGAACTGAGAAGTGAGGAGGGGTGATTGATTGATTGATTTATTAATTTATTATTATTTGGGTGATGGATATGCAGCACAGAGAAAATGGATTTACTACGGTCCAAATTTCATCAATTCACGGGCGTCCGATCAAGATCGGATCAGACGGTCCATATTTAAGTGCAGTATTTTTAGATTTTAAAAAATAAAATATTAAGCTTGAATCTGGACCGTCCTATGTCGATTGCACGATCGAGATTTTCCCGACTTCGTGAATTCGGACTCTGTGACTGTAGACAATCCGGTTTCCAGTACAGAGGGGAAAAAGGTTCTCTACAGGGAAGCGTAAAGAGAGAGGGTTTTGATTGGAAATAATTGAAATTTGGTCAGAATTATTCACTTTAGTTCTTAAAAATGACTAATACTAATATGGACAAGTAAGTCATGCGGTCCATCATCGATAATTTTTTATAATTGTAAGATCAAATCATCCCACCAGAAGCTATAATGCACTGTCAACACTGGATTCTGCTTTCTCTCTCTCACTCACCCACTTATCTCTCTCCTGTGTTCGTCGCGAACGACATGTTATTGGAGGTGATAGGTCATCGGCAACGACAACCTCCATCGACATGTGAGTAGAAGGTGGTGGTGATGGGTTTGTGGTTGGAGAGGAAGTGGAAGTTGTTAGCAGGAGAAGGATCAACAACAGCAGCATTGGTACTCTCACTGCTCTGTGTGTGTTGGTCATCGTTGTTGGTGGTGAGAAGTGAGGAGTCGTGATTGATTGATTGATTGATTTATTAATTTATTATTATTATTATTATTATTATTATTATTATTATTATTATTATTATTTGGGTGCTTGCTGGGGTGGATGTGCAGTACAGAAGGGAAAATGTTAGCCGGATTTGCTACAGTCGATTTAACCACGCATTCGCGCTATCTCAGTCATCCGATCCCGGATTTGCTATAGTCGATTTAACCATGCATTCGCGCATTCGCGCGATTTCAGTCGTCCGATCTCGATCGGATGACCCAGATTTAAAGTCGGTATTTTTAGATTTTAAGAAAATAAAAAATGTATGTAGTTTTCTGGGCCGTCCGATCTGAGATAGCGTGAATGCGTGAATTCGGGATTCTACTAGTGAATCTGAATTTAAAAATGTTAGGTTCTCTCTAGGGAGGAGTGAGGGGAGAGGGTTTTGATTGGAAATAATTGAGTTCTTAAAAATAGTAGTAATACTCTAGGATAATTACTGAAATTGAAAATATGTAACCATGTTAGTCTTTATGAGTTAATTTGGTTTCTAAAATTATCTGGTAGACACTAATGTATTAGAAGAAAAAAAATTAAATTTATAGGCTATTTTAGAATTTCGTTAATTTCGGGATTCAAGTTAATGACGGTATATAATTTCAGGGACTCAATTGGTGACTCACTTTATTATCAATATCAATATCAATATCTCTCATCTAAAATTTTTATATGGGGTAAAGGAAATGAGATCTCTCACTATCCATGTTTCGAAGAATTGGACCCACCTATTTTTTTTCTCTCTTCTTGCATTGTGAGAGATCAAGGAAATGGATTCCCTGCAGTCAGAATTGACCGTAGGAATTTATTGCAAATGGGATCTCAACCATTGAAAAAAATTGATATTGAAATCTTGTTTTAACTCTGAAGTGTCTGATCACTTTTCTACAATCGCGATTGCTTGACTGTGTGAATTTAGGATTGCCTTACAAGGAATCCGAGTCCGGAGATCACACTTCTCTTCCTAGTATGAAAATTTTCACATGAGGGATCCATTACTCAATTTAAAAAATATTAAAAATTTATCATTGTTTAATTGTAAAAATATGGTAAATATATTGTATAGGTGTGAATAAAGGTCAAGTGGATTTTGGTGTTTAATAAGTTTTTCTACTCACCTATTTTTGTTTTTTGAATCCACCACCAATAGCTGTGTCTCGATTATGGTATAATTCTCATATGTAGTACTTATGTTCTCAAAGTTTTATAATTATTTATAAAAGAATAATGCATAACATGTTAGTCATATGTACTCCCTCCGTCCCAAAATATAAGCAAAAAAGTACATGTATTTGGACTATATATGTTCTAAATACATATACTTTTTTGCTTATATTTTGGGACGGAGGGAGTAATACATAATTAGTGCTTTCTACCGTACATGAGTGTAATAGGTGGCGTATGGTATACCATCTTTTCTTACAATTCGTTTGGCCAATTTAATGGCAAAATCATCTACACCAAAATTTTCTCCCTCTCTAATCCTTATCCTCTTCTTCCCTTTTCCCTCCCCTTAAATTGAGTCAATTGGAGTCATTCGTCGAGCCTCTCCCATGACAAGTTCATCATGTACCTAACGAAACTCAAAGGAGATGAAGTTGGGGTAGATCTAGCTCTAGGGAAACGAAGAATCGATATGTTGTCATGCAGAATTGATGTTAATCAGGTCGCAAAGGTATTGAACTTCGATCTTCTCTCCTTTTTGCGGTGGTGCTTCAGCCACGGTTCCCACGGGGGATGCACACAAAACGATGATGGGCGGAGGATGAGCTACTAGCTCCATGATCTTGACCCAGTCGAGCCATACCACACAACACCCTCTTTCTTTACTCAGCCAAAACTCCAATCTTTTCACCTTTTAAATTCCTGTTTTCGTTTCTCAAAATTTAAAATTGTTTTTAATTTGAATCACTCATTACTTTGGAAAAGATTCAACTTTTCACCCTAATTTTTATTGACTATCTTGTTAAACCACCTTCTTGCACGATTTCTCGATTTAGGTCAAAAGGAAATCACCTTTTTGTTTCGACTGCGATGACCACCCGACGATGACAATGGTGGTTGGGAATGAAGTGAGGGGTGTTAGAGAACATGTGAGGAATGGTCACTGGGGTGTGGGTGTGGGAGGAAAATTTTGATTTATAGGTTCTACATCTTATTCGATGGAAATTATCGATCCAACCCTAAATAAAGTAGTGTATGATACACCACCTATACCACTTATACACAGTAGAAAGTGCCTAACTTTTATATGTACTTACCATATTTGGATCTAGTCACCGTATTTAGAAGGAGGGCGCTTTTATATTTTTATTTTTTTCAAAGAACAAAGAAACAAAGGACTTTATTTTTAGTAAAAATAAAAATGCACACCCCACGGACTGACTTAATAATTAATAATACTTTTGAAAAGGGACTGGAATGGGCTTTGCAAAAGGCTACAGCTTGCACTTTTGCTAATACCTCATAAGTTAGTTTTTCGTTTTATTCTGACCAATTTTGCCTTTGGAAAATGATGCTTGTATGTAAGAATTTTTACCCTAATTATACACCGTTTATTTTATGTGCATCATGGTAGTTAATTATTACTATTAATCAATCACTGGTCTTAATAAAATAAGACACGTTATGAATTAAAAAAAATATGGGACCGATATAAAATTGGTTGCGAAAGTTCTGATGTGCACATATATAACATCGTTGTTTACTTTAAATTTCCCAAAGCCTATTCAACCTTTCCCTTTTAAAAGGCCATCATATAAAATGGATATATTTGATTTATTATTATCAATATAACTCAAACTCTTGCTCTGTTGAAGCTTCTCGCTACTCAAAGACCTATTTTATTCTAGTTACTTTACGTGTTGTTTAAACGAGAGAGACACTTTATTTTAGGAGAATTTATGAGTAAGATATTCTTATAATTCGTTGGGAAAAATAATGAAGTTATGCACAACTGAACTAATACACATTAAATATTATGAAATAAAATTTTCCTATACTACCTGATCAATTGAAGTTTTCTTTTATCATATTTTTTAAGGAAACGTTGTCATAAAGTTGATGCATATTTATAGGTCCCAGCTTAGTAGTAGGAGCTTGGCCTTGTAATCTCTAGGAACAGAGTTCAAATTTCCTCGAGGACAATTGTAATATGACCATTAGTGCCACTGAAATAATAATATATCCCTTTTTCCCATCTCCTTTTAAAAAAAAAGTTGATGCATATTCAAATAAATAATTTGTTAACTATTTTTTTACAATTATTATTATTTTTTTATCACACATCTCATTAGATTTTGTTCATCACTCACATTATATGAATATAAGTACAAAGAATAACAGATGTAAATTAAAAGATTAGTCCATAACATACTCAAAGGGCTTAAGCCATTAAGATCGATGATAGACTCATTCGGACCAAATGACTTATTAGAATAGATTTTTTCGGAAGGGAAAAAACACTCGGTTGCATGGGAGTGTTTGGTTTAGAGACAGGAAGAAAGAAATCAAAACAAGGAAAAAGCATAGCGAAGTTGAAGCACGAGGGTATAAAACAAGGTGTTTGGCGAAACAGAGAAAGAAAGAAGCCAAAAGAAGGGAAAAGTGTTGTAGCACGAGGTCATCATCATACAGTATGCAACAAATTAATGAATGCACGAAATCCGCATGTTGTCTTGCTTTTTGAAATCATTGGTGGACGAACACAACTTTAACCTGCATTCCACAAAAACGAATTCCTATTTCTTGTTTATATCCCCACCGAAAGTACCCAAAAAATCTCCACCGAACGCAGACATGGTTCACACAAGGGTATTGCTTCTAGCACCCCATCATGTTGTTGCCAGCACCCCCACCCATTAACATTTGTAAAATCCCAAAAATACCCCAATTACTTAAACTCAATTTTTTCCCCCCTCCCATTTCTTCTTCTTCTTCTTCTTCCTCCCATCCCTCCTCCACCATCCCACCACCGTCCTCCACCACCAACCACTAGAGCACCACCCCTCCACCGCCACCACTTCTCCAAAATTCCTCCACTCACCTAAAACTCATATTTCTCTTCTTCCTTCTCCTTCCCATCCCTCCTCCCCCACTCCACCATGGAAAACTTGCCGGAGCCACCACCCCTCCACTCTCAACACCGGAACACCTCCCTAGGGGCCACCGCGACCAACCTAACAGCCACCGAAGCTAATTCTGTTCGTTTTCGCGATTCTGCTAATTTTTTTGCAGGATTACAGGCTTTCGGTAATTGAATTACTGGAAGCTGTTTAAAATGTATTCTGGCAATTTAATTGCCGGAACATAAATATGCTTCTAGCAATTGAGTTATCGGAATATATTTTCATTACTTGTTTGAAAATGTATTCCACTAACTCAATTGTCGGAAGCATATTTTTTCAAAATTATGATATGTTCCGACAAATACACATGCGCATACAAGATACCATTGAATTGATTGGAACATCTTAATTATTATCTCATCTCATAAATATTTAAATCACAATTCGCAATAAGTTTGTGGTTGAATCATTTCAGCTTCTTTATATATAGTCATAGTTTGAAATCCCATATTATTTAATTTATGTGGTTTTATTTAACTTATTTGAATATGTTTTCAACAGCTTCCGGTCATAATTTTGAAGAAAAAAAATACTTTCGGTAATTGAGTTACTGGAATACATTTTCAAACAAGTAATAAAAATGTATTCCGGTAACTCAATTGCCGGAAGCATATTTATGTTCCGGCAATTGAATTGCCGGAATACATTTTAAACAGCTTCTGGTAATTCAATTACCGAATTACCGGAAGCCTGTAATTCTGCGAAAAAATTAGCAGAATCGTGAAAACAAACAAAATTAGCTCTGGTGGCCGCAGAGTTGGTCGCGGTGGCCCCTAGGGAGGTGTTTCGGTGTTGGGTGTGGAGGGGTGGTGGCTCCGGCGAGTTTTTCGGTGGTGGGGTGGTGGAGGAGGGATGGGAGGGAGAAGGAAGAAGAGAAATATGGGTTTTAGGTGAGTGGAGGTATTTTGGAGTGGTGGTGGCGGTGGAGGAGGACGGTGGTGGAGTGGTGGAGGAGGGATGGGAGGAAGAAGAAGAAGAAAAGAGAGGAAAAATAAATAAATTTAGGTTTAAGTGGTTGGGGTATTTTTGGGATTTCACAAATATTAGTGGGGTGGGGGGTGCTGACAGCAGCATGGTGGGGTGCTGGAAGCAACAACCTTCACACAGTCTTGTACAACTAATGCAGTTAGCTAGACAAGTACTGTACTGTAACCAATACTCAGCAGGGGGTGATAAGTTGGAGAAAATGGATTCGCTGCAGTAGTTTTATCACGCAGTTGACGCAGTTGCATGTGATAAAACTACCGCATGCGATCTCCGTTTTCCCAATTTTCCAAATTATGTGGAATTGCGTGAAACTATGTGAAAATCGACTGCAGGCGATCCAGATCCTAAGTTGGATTGGGGTCGGGAGAAGAACATAGGGGATAAAGTTAGAGAGAATACATGTAAGAATTAACACAATCTATTATATGAAATTAGAATACCGATTAGAGCAATTACTTGCAGACATAATCACGATTATCGGAAATTGCCCCTGTCTCGTAGAGTTCGTGAAAAAATCAAAACTATGTCTTCCTTTGCCTAATCACACACTCTGAGATCTCAGTTCTCAATGGGCAAACTGTAAAGCGAGCAACTAATCACGTGACGACAAAGGGGACCTAGCCAAAGTATTTATTAACCATATGAACCCCCATCATGGGCCCAGTGGTCAACCCTACACTATCTCCCACATAGATCAGTATTATGTGTCTCGCCCCATTACCAATTGATCACATAGCTAGCGGGCCTAAACATCATCACATAGATTATAACATTAGCCCGTTTTTAGAAAACCGAAAACCACAATTGATTGTAACCCACAGGAATTTGTTAGAAAAAAAACATTCTCCCACTTGGAAAAATCAATTGTGTAGATTTAATTTGTAGAAAACAGTTTTTAAAACGACTCTCGGGCTAATACATATTTTCTATTGTGGCCACTAAACATATGATCCCAAGATACAACACCTAATTAAGACTTTATTTAACAAAAGTCAAGTTATATCGAATCATGGCGGTAGTCACATCATATATTGATATAACACCTTCCATAGTTACAAATATCACAAACTCCGTCGACTAGTCATATGTGTGGAATGTAGCAAGAAAATGACATGTGAATGTGATCTAATAACCATACTGTCATTTTCTTTGTCAGTCCTCAATTTCTCTCAAATGCATTAAAGCCAGAGAAATTATACGGCTCACAAGAAACCATCTTGCCTCAACTCCAACATGGCGTCGACCACCGGCATAGTGATCCCATTGACACCGAGCCACATGGCTCAACAAAACCACGATGTCTCAACTCCAACATGATGTCAACCACTGGCAGAGTGGTCCCAACAACACGGAGCTTCATTGTTCAACAAAACCACAATGTCTCTGCTCCAACATGGTGTCGACCACCGACACAATGGTCTAAGCAACACCGAGCTTCATGGTTTAATAAAACCATCATACTACAACTCTTACATGGCTTCGACCACTGGCATAGCGGTCCCAACGACACCGAGTTTCAACATTTTCGCATATGATATACATATACAAAAGAATATAACAACATAATTCAATTCATACTTAATTTCTCAAATCAATGTGTTAAAAATACGAGGGCTAACATAACATAAAGCACAAGCTTCCACTAACCAAACATATTATACAAACTCACAGTGCCCATGTTCATAACAAATAGTGATTAATAAATAATTATGGGCCTGAGTCACTTAGTTAAGGGATCAACCAATGTGGAATCCATCTAGTTTCACGATAGCTCTTTGGATTAACAATATCTTCAATACCACAAACATAAAATTTCCCAAAATCATATATTTCAATAAATTATTTTTTACTACCACTCTTGACATCAAATCAGTGTTATAAAACTCGGACCGGTCATCGACTCGGTCGATGCACTGGGTCAGTGGGTTAATGGTCCAACCGGTGGGTCACTTAATGAACCGCATGAACCGGTGTACACAGTATTATAAAACTCGGACCGGTCATCGACTCGGTCGACGCACTGGGTCAGTGGGTTAATGGTCCAACCGGTGGGTCACTTAATGAACCGCATGAACCGGTGTACATTAAATTTGTAGATTTTATATACGTTATACTATATTTTAGTGGAAGAGACTACTTAAATTTTGGCCATTATTAAATGCACCCCCACCTATTGAGTACACCCCCCCAAATTAACGAATTCTCCAAAATACCCCTACTCAAAATCTTAGTCCCAGAAATTCATAATTTTTGGAATGCAAAAAAAACTTTTTTCTTACCGAAAATTCAAATTTTCGGTATGCAAATAATAGATTGATCATCTTCATCCTTTTGGTATGAAGGTTTTACAGGGGTTGTGGCTTCAAATCCCTATAAATGAATTGTAGATCCTTCGTGAGAAGGTTCTGGTTCAGATCTCTGAACAGATCTAGGAATCGTTCTAGGGATAGAAAAAGATCTCCTAGAAAGAGTAGATTGAAAATCATTGTCATTTTGAATTTTTTCATCAGATTTACTGTGAAAAGATTTTGATCTAGATCTAGATTTAGATCTAGAGGTTGCTCTGGAGACGAAAGGTTTTTTAGTCTTAGGGGAATTGATATTATGAATAGATTGAACAGATCAATTAGATCTGTTATTTTGCATTTTTCTTAGACTTTCTAAGAATCTGCAAATTTCTTTTGAAGATAGCTCTAGCCATCTCGAGATTGTTTTCAGGAAAATTGTAAGTTTGATTATTGGAGAATTGATCTTCAATATTAGAAGAGGTATAAGATCAATTATCAGAATAGTCTGAAAATTGGGAGGACAAGGATTGAAAAGATTGATTAGATTGGTAAGACATATTAGAATGAATTAAGAGGGAGTCGTAAGATTTGACATCCCATTTTCGCAAAAGGTTTTCTTTGAAACTAGCAGTGTTTTTTTTATCACAAGTGTAATACTTTAGAACGACAAACGACAACCACTTCTAAAGTAAAACATAACCAACATCATATATATATATATGCATCATAGCAGTATCAAGGAATAGAGTATTTCGCACGCAGACGAATTCCAAAATATACACAAGTACATACTCAAAATAAAATACATCAGTCATATGAAAACCCTAAAACCTAGAGTTGACTCATATCCGTGGTGCATCCTGGCAGCTCCTGTCAAAGGACTTAGGCCCAACAGTCATACTGTACAATATACTAACTAGAGTCTAACCAACTGACTCTATCTAACTATGCTGACCCATAAGTAAACCTGAGACGCTTGCGAGGGGGAAACCCCGTACGGAAGGTCATCGACTCCGAGCTAGCAGGCCCCGATGCCTCTGTAGGATCCTCCTCCTCCTCCTCCTCCTCGTCCTCACTGTCAATCACTACTCTATCTCTCGCCGTCCACTCCCTAGTGGTCCTACACCCATTGATTGTGTCTCCGGCCGTAGGGATGGGAGGCAAGGGATAAGAGCAGTGATGGCAGTGAATAAAAAATGAGGGAGGACTACCCTCAGGTGCAGCAGGTGTCATCAATGAAGCTGTCGGTATAGCAGAAGTAGCAGTAGTGACGATGGGTGGAGTGTCAGGAATTCCAGTCGAAGGTGGATATGCACTCGAACTCGGCATCATGGACAGATGTGTAGGGTCCATATATGGAAATATCCCAGCAGGTGCAGAAGTAGAAGGTACAGAAAGTAGACTAGGTGGAACATAAAACTGAACTCTCTTATTGCTGAAACGTACAGCCGTAGAGAATTCTCCATCCTCGTCGGTCTCGATCACCATTCCTGAATGAGACAATCTTCCAGAAATGGGATCAACAGACCACACTGATGGTTTCTTCCCCTGAGGGAATTCATATGTCGTCACTCCCAGAAACCTCATGGGGATCGGCATCATCTAAGTAGCGAATCCAGAGCAAGATCATGAAACAAAATAAAAGCAAAGGTAAATTCTTTGTCCACGAGTTTATCGTAGGCTATATCGCATCCAAGCACTATACATATATAATATAACAACACACTTTTATATTCATATACATAATTAATAAACCACATGCATCATCATGGTATATCAATTATTGCATGTGAGCAAACAAATCAACCAACAGATCAACAATCAAGTCATCACATATCATGAATGTGGTTAGCTATGCATGTCAATGCAGTATGACTAGTTTGTGTATACACCTGCAGCCTTAATAGGTCAGCAGTATGACGAGGAATTTATTTCCCAACGTCCGAACAAGATAGCCACACATTAGGCAATGCAGTGACAACTCGTCTTTTGAAGTCTTTAAGACCAATCAAATGCTCCGAGTGTAATGACAACTCGTCTTTTGAAGTCTTTAAGACAATTCAAAAGCTCCAAGTGTCGATGCTCAATGGTCAATATGCATCCAAACAAATTCATCAATATGGCATGCTCATCGTAGGGAGCGCCCGAGTAATGTTTTAATTAATCAACAACAATATCTTGCATATTCCAATCAATATCAAGTTCCATTTAAATCCAACATGATTCAAGGAAAACAACACAAATCATAATGCCTCGCAGGGCCAAGAACATGCTACAGCATTTCAGACAACATATAACAATTCAGTAAGCTACAACCTGCTACATACTTTTCCCAATTTCAAGTCCAATCAAATCAATCAAACATGATTTAAGTCACACAATACTATTCAGTCTTGCCACACAGGGCCAAATCAATACACAATAATTCATGCTACAACATTTCAACAACACATAGTAATACTACAAGTACTACCACACAATTTAATCAAACATCAAACTAACCAACACACAAGGCGAAAAGCTCAAACTCATTATATAAGAATTTCTCTTACCTTGGGCGCTTTAACAATCCAAGCAAGGTAATTCCAAACTATCGTCAAGTTGTTCCGTGCACGAACCTTAACAACGCAAGTTTCAATCAATTAGAACCAAATCTCAAATCTAAAGCCCTTAGGGCAGCCACGGCTTAGGACTTCCTAAAGCCTAGGAATTACTCGACTTAATCCCTAATTGGTTCTATCTAGCCATATGCCATGATACATATTCAAACCATGCAAGTTTTCATGCTTTTACAAAAGCTACACACTTAGAAAAATACCTAAACCAAAATTTACCAATTGGAATGGTGTTTTACCACTTTGAATAGTATTTTCCCAACTTTGAACCACTTTTCAAAGCACTAAAACATGTCACAAAATTTTAGAAACAATTTCATTACAAGTTCAAAACAATTCTTGAAACATAAATCAATTCTTTTCCCAAATTCATGCTCCTTTGAAATGTTTTGCTAAACCAAATCATCAACCACTTTTCACAATATTTTTAAGGCATAAATCAACTTAAGACAAGTTTCTAAATTAACTTAAGGGTCACGGCTTAAAACAACAAAAACTAACTTAAAATTTTGAACCATTTTCAATGTTTTAAACATACTAAACTTCAAAGATTCAAAGCCATAACCAAAAAACCAAATTCTTTACCACTTTAATACACTTAAAACATGTTAAAACTCATCCTAAAACATGCTAAAAATTCTATTTCGAAACAGCCCCATCAAATAATTTTTCCATTATATAAAACAACTTGTTTTTTCAACATAAACAAGAAGATTAACCATCTAAATTTGAATCAAGTTTTTCACAACCACTTTGTACTAAAACAAGTCACATAATTTCTCCAAATACAAGTTAAAACATCATCAAAAACTATCCCCTAAGTCACGGTTTTGACAGCACAAAAGCAAGATAAGATTTTGATCCATAAACTTCATTTTTATGACTAAATCATGCAAACTAGTTTCGGTACTAAATATATAAGCCAACATCTACTATCTTAACCACTTTTAAGCAACCAAATCATGTTTATAAAACTTAATCAAACCCAAATAAGTGGCTGTTTTAAGAAAGTAAAAGCAAACAAAGTTTTGATTTAACAACTTCATGATTATGCATGCTTATGGCTAGATCCAACCTCTTAATCATTAATCCTTCCAAGATCCACCTTCTAAACAATTAAATCAACCAAAAATAACCCATAAACAGCCCCTAAGATTCGGCCTCCCCAAAATGTTAGGGTTCCACAATTTTAAAATCCACAAAACCCATTTAATCAAGAAGGTAATGGGAGGTCTAGGAGGTATTAAGCTTAAACATCAAGATCTAAGTAATTAATCAAAGAAAATAACACTAAAACCACAAAAACTCATCCATGGCAGCCATGCAGAAAAGGAAAGTGAGTTATAAATCTTACCCACAAGGATGGTGATGATAGATCAAGGAAGAAGAAGAAAGGATTAAGATTAGAAGCCTTAATCACTAACTTCTTTCAAGAAATCAAAGCTTTCTCTCACTAATTTATAACTCACTTTCCTTTTCTCCATGACAGCCATGGAGAAAAGGGAAGTGAGTTATAAATCTTACCCACAAGGATGGTGATGATAGATCAAGGAAGAAGAAGAAAAGATTAAGATTAGAAGGCTTAATCACTAACTTCTTTCAAGAAATCAAAGCTTTCTCTCACTAATTTTTTTTCTCTCTCCAAATCATGAATGGAAGAAAACTGAAATGGGGTAGCCTAATGAAGAAGGAGCCACGAAAATTTTGAGACAAGGATGGAAGGAATTTGTTCATTTAGTTAGGAATTAACTAAACTAGTTACAAAGTAACTACATTAACTAACTACAAATACAAAACCTCCAATCTAACTCTAACACATGGCAAGGAAGCTTCTAAAGCTTGGATTCATCTCCCATAGATGCTGGATGCATCGCCCCTCAGCCAAAATATCAAGATATTTCGTTTCGTCACGTTCTCGTTCAATCGGGTGTGCGGCGTTACACGTATATTAGGGTTTTTTCTACCAAAAACTCCAAAAATAAATCTAATAAATTATTCTATAATAAAAAATTATTAATCAACCAAAATTTTCCTAAAAATATTAGAAATATTTCTATGAATACCGCCTTCTCGATTTACGAGCTAAAACGCAACAGTAATACAGTTATAGGCGTAGACAATACACTAAATATTTTCTGATGCCCAAAAATCCCAAAAAAAATTCCAATAAATCATAAATATTGGAAAATACTAAGATCTCAAATTTTATAAAATTTGGATTATATTTGGACAGGTTTCAGATAGAAACTCACCTAATAGCCTAGTTACGGCAGAATTCAATAGAATTCTCGCAGCGCAATAAAAACTGTAAATTAGTGAGGATCACTAATTTCAATTTCTATTGTCATCTAAATATTATTCAAACAATAAAATTATCAAGACAAAATCATTAAAAATAAAAGTCATATTAAATATGACATAAAACAGACAAATTTAACAAGTAACTAAACATCAAAAATCTAAACTGTGACTTAAAAATATCTATTAAGTCCTAAAATAATTTCTCATTGAATAAAATAATTTTCCTCAGTCAAATGGCCATTTTTCACATTTTTTAGGATTAATTCATATTAAAAAACAATATACATCTACACTGTCTGTTAATCTGAATTAATTACTAAAACAGTAAATTGTTTACAATAAATCTTTGTTGTTCTTCGTACTTTTAACAAACCATTGAGGTAATCAATCTCTATGATTTATTTCCAAGTAGTCGAAAACTATAAAATAATTTTCATAAAAATTGGGATATTACATAAGACATGTTTTGACAAGAAAACAGGAGGTACGACAGAATATAGAAAAGATAAGAAAAGACAAAATAATCTTTATCAAAGTATGATAAACCACAGATAGCTATCAATCTAAACTAGTCTTCCTCACCCGTAAGTATCATTACTATCACCTGGTTCGTTAGGGATATGTATAATCATACCTTAATTTTTGTAAAGATTAAGGTATTGATGGCGTTAGGAATACTGGCACCATTTTTAGTAATTGGAGTACCATCAGAGTCTAATTTAATGGCACTAAGGATTGAAAGTCTAATATTGTCAGTGAGATAATTATCCCACCATCCTTTGAGTTGGCCACAGAAACCTGCAACTAAGATTTCGACTATCATAGACTCAGGAAAGTCATTAGAAGTCTCATAGGCAGTGACTACCATGGTCATATTTTGAAGAATTTTGGTAATGCCATATTCATTTTCTCCATCTATGTTCCATTCATAGATGTTGTTGGCACTAAAGCTTTTGAAATTAGAAGTGGTATCCTTTTCTTCGAGGAGAAGATCAGGGGTCGTGGCTCTAGGATAGTAAATCAGAAGATTCGTTAGTCCAAAATTGATCTAACATACCCAGATCTAACTAAGTCCAAATGGTATAGTCTTTTCCTAGATATTGAATTGTTGAATAAAAGGGAAGACTAATTCTGGCTTTTAATATCCCAGTAAAAGCATGTTGAATGTCTTCACCGTCTTCTGGGTAGTTGGATGGAAGATTGATATGACCCATAGGTTAGCACACATGGATCCCTTGTAAAGATTTGATAACTGCCTTCATGGCAGGTGCTTTATTCTGATCTGCATTCATACTTTCTAACAAACAGTAACTTTGAAAATAATTGATGTCTTCAGACAAAACATTTGAGTGCTTGACAGTTTGTTGAAAAGTCAGCGAGAATTGCGGAGATTTGCAGAAGGGAATCCTAGGGTTCCATTCTATTCATGAAATTGTGGAGTTCGACGTCATCAAGATCAACTTCGTCTTCTGAATCTTCTTCTCCGTTTTTATCTTGAGTTTTGATATCTTCAAAAATTGAAGAATAAGTGTTTGGAAAGGGCATCGTCATTTCTGTAGGGAAACAATTGTTGAAAGCCCATAATTTGTAAATAGGAGTTTCTCCTATCATCTTGAGATTGGACCATCCTGTTGGAGGAAGGAATTCTTTTCTGATTAGTTCATGTCTTAACTAGAAGGAATTGATGAACACCCTATTTTGAACGGGCCAATTGATATATGGATTGAAGATGGCAGTACTGCTATAAAATGATGAATTACTGGAATTGGATATAGCCTGTTACTGGTTGGGAGAGATGATTTAATATTGAAAGTAACTCTCCCTGCTCTTTGAATGATTGCTGCAGCCAGCAGATTTAATTTTTGTGGACTGAAAATTAAAAATCATCTGCATATAACTAAACAGTTCAAAACAGCAATTCATAAACCCAGAACTTAAGAATATTTAGAACATTGTTTAGTTTAGAACAATAAACAATAATATCCACCAGATCTAAGAACTTTAACATGGTTAATCATATTAAGTAACTCAAAGAAGTAACTCAGCATTCAAACTTAATAACACATTCCTACTTCCCCATCAGGCTCTGATACCAAGAGGGGGTCAGAAGCAGAGCGAAGAGCTAAATGGGGAACGGGAATAGGAAGTAGGACTGAGACGGACTCAATATAATATAAAGAGGGTTGTTAAACCCAGAAATAAAAGAAAATAAAAAACAAAAATAAAAATGAAGAACGAAAAGTTAAATCATGCAACTATGAATGCAGATCAGAATAAAGCACCTGCCATGAAGGCGGTTATGAACAAGTAAGTGAATTGAAAATTGAAATCTTTATTTGATTTAAAGATTACAGAAATTGAAACATTGAAGGGAGAGGGGGAGGGGAGGAACTCACTCAGAGCCTCTCACTCTAGACTTCTCTCTAAAATGTGTCTATTGAAGCGTGTCTTACAATGAAGCATGGCAAATGCTTTTATAGAAAAATGAAAACATCTATTTGAATAGTTCCAATTACAAACCTGAACTATTAAGAACTATTGGCTACAGTAAAATTTGCTATAGTGCCGAATAGTAATCTTGAAAATTGAAGTCTTCAAACCAAATAATTGAGTGCTTTGACAGTCTGTCGAAAGACACCGAAAATTGCGGAAGATTACAAAAAGGGAATCCTAGGGTTCCATCCTGTTCATGAAATTGTGGAGTTCGACGTCATCGAGATCAACTTCATCTTCTGAGTCTTCTCTAAAGTCTTCTTGAGTTTTGATATCTTCAAAAATCAAAGAATAAGTGTTTGGAAAGGGCATCGTCATTTCTGCAGGGAAATAGTTGTTGAAAACCCATAATTTGTAAATAGGAGTTTCTCCTATTATTTTGAGATTGGTCCATCTTGTCGGTGGAAGGAATTCTTTTCTGATTAGTTCATGCCTTAACCAGAAGGAATTGATAAACACGCTGTTTTGAACGGGCCAATTGATAAAAGGATTGAAAATGGCAGTACTGGCTATAAAATGATGATTTGCTGGATATAGCCTGTTACTGGTTGGAACAGATGACTTAATATTAAAAGTTACTCTCCCTGCTCTTTGAATGATTGCTACAACAAGCAGATATAATTTTTGTGGACCAAAAACTAAATTAGAAGAGTCATTAGTCCAAAATTGATCTAACATACCCAGATCTAACCAAGTCCAGATAGTATAGTCTTTTCCTAAATATTGAATTGTAGAATAAAAAGGAAGATTAATTCTAGCTTTTAATATTCCAGTGAACGTATGTTGGATATCTTCACCGTCTTCTGGGTGATTGGATGGAAGATTAATATGACCCATAGGTTGACACACATGGATCCTTTGAGCTTCAATGTTGCCTTCAGAAATCTCCCAGAGGCAATTTTGTGCTTGAATAAAATCTTGAAAAATTGAGTCTTGAAGTTTCTTTTGGATTAAGAAATTAATTTCATAATCTACACGATTGGTTAATTGTCCAATAAATAAAGAAGTCTGAAGAGTGGACATCTTTTTTAGGCCATCAAAATTGTTACTCATCTTCTTCAACTGGTTGATGTCCTTAAGTAAATTTGTATGATTTTTAGTTAAACTCTCTCGCTCTCTCTCTGGACAGTGTTTGATTGATGGCTTTAAGTGTTTGAATTCTCTCGGAACTCTCATCACTCAAATTGCTTACGTTTTTCGAATTGGATGTTTTTTTTCCTCAGGAAGGTTTAAGACCTTATCCTTGAGTTTGAGATTTTGAAAAACATTTTGAAATTGTGGATCAGTAAAACCTTTTGATCCAGTATTTTCCTTTTTGAAATGATTGTTTATTTTTGAAAAATAAACTGCAAGTGAATTCATGCAATTGAGTTTATCTTTCATGTCATAGGATAGCCATAAATTAACCATAAGACATTATTGAGTATTGTCAAAATTGATACCTGGTAGAGGAACGAATCTTCTTTCAGGGAAAATTGGGAGTTGGAATTGGTCAAACTCCATTGTTGAATTATAATCCTGCAAAATAGAATCAGATCCTCTTCTGCTGGGTTAGTATAATTGATAGGATTGATATTACAATCTGTAATATTGGGAATTGTTAAAAATTTGAAAACAACAGATTGACCCTGATGTTGGATGGTAATTCCTTCATTAGTAGCTTGAAATGGGAAAAGTAATTTTATAAATGAAGTTCCCAAAATTACTTTGTTACTCAAATTGCTAATCAGTAAGAAAGAAGTTTCAATCTTAAAATCCTGGTTTTTGATAATTGCAGAAGAAATTTTGAATTTGACTTTTAACTCAGAACCATTAGTAGTACTAAGTCGTTCTGAGATTTTCTCAAGATACTTAGTGAAAATTAACCCATCAAAGATACAATTTGAATCAGCTCCGGTATCAAATAGAGCTGTGGTATTAAGGGTGAGATCCTTAATTACCAAATTGATGTTGACATAAAATTTTTTGGTTTTAATAAAATTGACTAAACCAAGAAAATCTTCAACTATGTCAGTTTGAACGAGATTGATTTTAGAAGCAACTGCTTCTAGAAGAATGGTTTTAGAAGATGAATCTTCCGATTAATCAGATTCTGAAGTTGGCTTATCATTAAACCAGTTTTCAAAAATCTTTTGGTGTTGATTTTGAATTTGTTTAAGAGTCTTAATATCAGATCTTAAAAAATTGATATCAGATTGCATATCATGAAAATTGTCTTTCTTAATACTAGATTTCTCTAGCCTTTTGAAAGTATCTTTGAGATTGAATTTATTGGAAACTAAAGGATTCCTAGGAGGTTTGGCAGCTAGGGAAGTCTTCAATTTTTCCAGATACTTGATTTTATCTTGAGGTTCAAGAATGGCGTTAATGACTTCAAAAAGGAGTTCCTGCTCCTTAGTAAGGACATTAATCTGGCTAGATGATCCTGAAATATCATCTTCCTGAATATGATTAGAATTGTTAAGGGATTGATGTGAAGATTCATCAGAAGAATCTTCATCTTGAGAGGCTTTAATCAACAAATTGTTAATTTTATCCTCAATGTCTTGACTGAGGTTAAGAGCTTTGATTTTTTGCTCTAATTTACAGTATCTACTAATGTGGCCATGTTTACCACTTTTGTAGCAGACAATCTTGGATTTGGATTGATGAGAATTATTATTATTCTCATGAAATTGGGTTGTGGGCTCAGGTCTAGGTTTCCTAGAGCTCCTATTGTAAAATTGAGGTCTGGGAGGACCATTTTTGGTTTTGGGTTTAGAACTGGGCTTCTTAGCACAGGGTAAATCGAATTATTCACAGAAAGTTCCCAACTCTCTACGGGTTTGGGCTTTTTTTTTTTGGATAATTGATGCTGGATTTTGTCGTCTTGACAAATTTTGAGGGCAACCTTTTGAATGAGGGCAATAAGCCTGTTTGTAGCTTAATTGCTCATAAGGGATAGAATTGGAATCTTGATTTTGGCTTCTAAGTTTTTCTCTAACTTTGTCGCCAAGAGATTTTGGAAGACCAGCAACAAACTTTTCTTTCCAGAAGGCTTGCTGGTTATCTTCTCTGGTATAAACCCTAGTTAGGAAAGTATCCTTGTACCACCTAAAATCTCCTAAGGTTTTACACTTAAGATTGGATAATAACTCAGCAGATCTATCCTTAATCATAGAAGGATCTACTATGAAATGTTGAGCTATTGTAAAAATTAAGGTATTGACGGCGTCAGGAATACTGGCACCATTTTCAGTAATTGGAGTACCATCAGAGTCTAATTTAATGGCACTAAGAATTGAAAGTTTAATATTGTCAGTCAGATAATTATCCCACCAACCTTTGAGTTGGCCACATAATCCTCCACAGATAATTGTAAAATTTGTCACGGATCTTAGTCCTCTTAGATCCATGGAAATGTCTAAAGAACCAGTCTCTATGAGGAGACCATCTTTCATACTTCATCTCAGTAATGAGAGCATCTTTGTCAATAATGAAATCAGATGATATTGTCATAATATCATATCCTTCATTAAGGGAGGAATAGGTTGGAGATTGAATAGATTGATCATCTTCATCCTTTTGGTATGAAGGTTTTACAGGGGTTGTGGCTTCAAATCCTTGTAAATGAATTGTAGATCCTTCGTGAGAAGGTTCTGGTTTAGATCTCAAAACAGATCTGGGAATCGTTCTAGGGATAGAAAAAGATCTCCTAGAAAGAGCAGATTGGAAATCATTGTCATTTTGAATTGTTTCATCAGATTTACTGTGAAAAGATTTTGATCTAGATCTAGATTTAGATCTAGAGGTAGCTCTAGAGACTAAAGGGTTTTTAGTCTTAGAAGGATTGAGATTACAAGCAGATTGAACAGATCTATTAGATCTGACATTTTGCATTTCCTTAGACTTTCTAAGAAGTTGCAAATTTCTTTTGAAGACAGCTCTAGCTATCTCAAGATTGTTTTCAGGAAAATTGTAAGTTTGATTATTGGAGAATTGATCTTCAATATTAGAAGAGGTATAAGATTGATTATCAGATGAAAATTGAGAGGACAAGGATTAAAAAGATTGACTGGATTGATAGGACATATCAGAATAAATTGAAAGGGAGTTGTAAGACATGATTGACAAGAAAATAAGAGATACGGCAGTATCAAAACAATGTTTATAAGAAAAATAACCCAAAAGCTAACAATCTTACCAAGCCTTCCTCACCCGTAAGTATCATCACCATCACCTGGTTCGTTAGGGATAAATGGCATTAAGAATGAATAAACAGTTACATTCTAATTCACTTAACTATGTTTAACCGTGTATATTAATACTAGATCAAAGCAAAGATAGTTACCAAAAATATTATTCACAAATAACAAATGTTAAAAGAATTCATTCAAGGTAGTGAATTACAAAATGTATCTGTAAAGTATATGCTTGAGATAATTTCATGAAAACTAAGGCTAATAGAATACTTTCAGATCAACGAGGATTATATGTAAATACTAGTTCTTACCATTTTTCACATATTAAAGGATTCAGATCAAGGATTTATTTAGATCACATTTCAACAAAACTAAAGATCTTTTACTTAAAAACATTTCAGAACTGTCAGAGGAGTGTTCTCAGTACGTACTTTAGACTTACTGCCCTATCCGTCGGGACCTTACTGCATTTCCACCACCTACCCATTCAATCTAACAGAACCTTATGAGTTTTAAGTATATTGAGATAAAGTTATTATGAAGCACTTTAGAAATGAGAAAGAGATCTGAGATAAAAACTGATTCTTTGAAAGTTTTAATCCATTTGAGTAAATAAATAAAAATCATTGGTAAGATACTAAGCATACAACATATACTTCCATTGGATGCTAAAAGATTACTATTATCTACAGCGTTTTGCAATGTTAAACATGTTTAAGTTAAAAATCATCTGCATATAACTAAATAGTTCAGAACAGTAATTCATAAACCCAAAACTTAAGAATCTTTAGAACATTGTTTAGTTTAGAACAATAAACAGTAATATCCACCAGATCTAAGAACTTAAACATGGTTAATCATATTAAGTAACTCAGAGAAGTAACTCAGCATTTAAACTTAATAACACATTCCTACTTCCCCATCAGGCTCTGATACCAAGAGGGGGTCGGAAGCAGAACGAAGAGCTAAATGGGGAATGGAAATAGGAAGTAGGATTGAGACGGACTCAGTATAACATAAAGAGGGTTGTTAAACCCATAAATAAAAAGGGAGTAGGTTTCCTAGAGGTATAAGATTGTTAAGAAGATTTTTATCTTTGAAAGGATACTTTATCTTCTTTTTGATGGTGTAAGAATTGAATCAAATGAAGAATGGAGTATTGGCTTGAACATGTTCAAGAAATTGGTAAAATTTGTCACGGATCTTAGTCCTCTTAGATCCATGGAAATGTCTAAAGAACCAGTCTCTATGAGGAGACCATTTTTCAGACTTCATCTCAATAATGAGAGCATTTTTGTCAATAATAAATTCAGATGATATTGTCATAATATCATATCCTTCATTAAGGGAGGAATAGGTTGGAGATTGAATAGATTGATCATCTTCATCCTTTTGGTATGAAGGTTTTACCGGGGTTGTGGCTTCAAATCCTTGTAAATGAATTGTAGATCCTTCGTGAGAAGGTTTTGGTTCAGATGTCTGAACAGATCTGGGAATCGTTCTAGGGATAGAAAAAGATCTCCTAGAAAGAGCAGATTGAAAGTCATTGTCAGACCTAACAGATCTAGATAAGGAGAAGGATTTTCTCCTGTCAAAGACTAAGTCAACTTGACCTGTAGGATGCTGAAGAATATCTTGAAAATTGGGAGTGACTTTAGGTAGGGCTGGAGTAGCTTTTTCCATAGTCCATTTGTCGGGAAGTGTAATATCAGTCCATTGGATAGTCTTAGGCACAACAATATTAGCCTTACTATTGTCAGTGAGAAACAGAGTTGTTTATCTTTTGTTTTTTATTTCCTTTTATTTCTGGGTTTAACAACCCATTAATGTTATACTGAGTCCGTCTCAGTCCTACTTCCTATTCCCGTTCCCCATTTAGCTCTTCGTTCTGCTTTCGACCCCCTCTTGGTATCAAAGCCTGATGGGGAAGTAGGAATGTGTTATTAAGTTTGAATACTGAGTTACTTCTCTGAGTTACTTAATATGATTAACCATGTTAAAGTTCTTAGATCTAGTGGATGTTACTGTTTATTGTTCTGAACTAAACAATGTTATAAAGATTCTTAAGTTTTGCGTTTATGAATTACTGTTTTGAACTGTTTAGTTATATGCAGATGATTTTTAACTTAAACATGTTTAACATTGCAAAATGCTGTAGGTAATAGTAATCTTTTAGCATCCAATGGAAGTATATGTTGTTTGCTTAGTATCTTACCAATGATTTTTATTTATTTACTCAAATGGATTAAAACTTTCAAAGAATCAGTTTTTATCTCAGATCTCTTTCTCATTTCTAAAGTGCTTCAAAATAACTTTATCTCAATATACTTAAAACTCATAAGATTCTGTCAGACTGAATGGGTAGGTGGCAAAAATGCAGTAAGATCCCGACGGATAGGGCAGTAAGTCTAAAGTACGTACTGAGAACACTCCTCTGACAGTTCTGAAATGTTTTTAAGTAAAAGATCTTTAGTTTTGTTGAAATGTGATCTGAATAAATCCTTGATCTGAATCCTTTAATCTGTGAAAAATGGTAAGAACTAGTATTTACGTATAATCCTCGTTGATCTGAAAGTATTCTATTAGCCTTAGTTTTCATGAAATTATCTCAAGCATATACTTTACAGATACATTTTGTAATTCACTACCTTGAATGAATTCTTTTAGACTTTGTTATTTATGAATAATATTTCTGGTAATTATCTTTGCTTTGATCTAGTATTAATATACCCGGTTAAACATAGTTAAGTAAATTAGAATGTAACTGTTTATTCATTCTTAATGCCATTTATCCCTAACAAACCAGGTGATGGTAATGATACTTACGGGTGAGGAATGCTTGTTAAGATTGTAGCTTTTTAGTGGTTTATCAATTTTCATGATAAACATTGTTTTGTCTTTCATTCTGCTATACCTCTTATTTTATTGTCAATCATGTCTTACGACTCCCTTTCAATTTATTCTGATATGTCCTATCAATCCAATCAATCTTTCCAATCCTTATCTTCCCAATCATCTGACTATTTAGATAATCAATCTTATACCTCTTCTAATGTTGAAGATTAATTCTCCAATAATCAAATTTACAATTTTCCTGAAAACAATCTCAAGATGGCTAGATCTGTCTTCAAAAGAAATTTGCAGATTCTTAGAAAGTCGAAAAAAATGCAAAATGATAGATCTAATAGATCTGTTCAATCTGCTCATAATATCAATTCTTCTAAGACTAAAAAACCTTTAGTCTCCAAAACAACCTCTAGACCTAAATCTAGATCTAAATCAAAATCTTTTCATAGTAAATCTGATGAAAAAAATTCAAAATGACAATTTGATTCAATCTTCTAAGTTTTTATCATTGATAAAGATTTTCTTAGAAATGATATGAATTCTAAAGAATGGTTCTCTCACAGAGAAAGGATATTTGTGAAAAATTTTATAATTCTTTACAAAAAAATCCAATTTATATTCCTTTTTTCCATTGGTTCAATTGTTATACCACCAAACATAACATCAATTATCCTTTCGAAAATCAAAAATTAGGTCAAGAAATTCTTAGGATTATCTATAGTAGCCTTGAAACTGGCCAGGTAGAATCCTCTGACTTACCTATAGACACCTTTCAATCTTCTGGAGATAAGGTAGAAACTCCTATAGAACCCTCCATAGGTTTTGGAAAACTTTCTATAAAATCTCCCATCACTATCCAATTAGATGAACCTTCCTCTCTTACTCAGAACGGTAGGTTATGCATCAATCGTCAATGTCAAATTTCTATCCAACCCAAGGAAGAAATCAATTACCAAAACATCAATATGTTAGGTCAATCCTTGTTCGGTAACAATCAACAACCTCTCACCAATATTAGGCTTGATCCTCTAGATCCCCTTTTAGTGAAAATATAGTCCAATCTTAAGATTGAACAGAACAAGCCCAATCAATTAGGTTTAACCTGTGCCCAAATGCCCAAAACTAAACCTCAACCCAAATATTATTATTACCCTCCTAAACCCCAACCTCAGTATAGGAAGAAACAAATTCCTGACCATGAGAATCAATCGGTTAAGGAGTGTAGTAGTTAATCCAAACCTAACACTATCTGCCGTGAGGGTGGTAAGAATGGCCATAAGAGTAGATATTGTTGGTTAATCAAGAAAAACCTTAAGCAATCCACCAATAAGATGAATAATCTTATTATTGAAAACTTTTGAGATAAAGAATTTATTAGAAATTCTGAAACCCTCAATTATCTACTGGATCAAAAGGTTTTAATCCAATTTTCTCAAAATCAAGATTCTATTGAATCATTCAATCACATTAATGTTCTTGAAAATTCTGAGAACACCAATTTGGTCACTATCCAAAATCTTCAAACTGAAATTAGTAATTTAAAATCTGATATAAGGATTTTAAAACAATCTTGCAATTTTCAATCTAATAATGATAATAGTTCTTCAGAAGTTATTAACATTGTTAGGATTCAAAAGTTTTATATCAATATTAAGTTCATTATAAATGATTTTATTCTTGAAACACCGGCTCTCTTTGATATTGGTGCTGACTCAAATTGTATTTTAGAAGGGTTAATTCCCACTAAATACTTTGAAAAAACCTCTGAACAGCTCAGTACGGCCAATGGTTCCAAGTTAAAAATCAATTATAAATTATCATCTGCCATTGTTCACAATCAAACCCTTAAGATTGAAACTTCTTTCTTATTGGTCAAAAATTTAAAGAACAAAGTAATTCTTAGAACTCCGTTTATCAGATTACTTTTTTTTTACCAAACAACTGAAGATGGGATTATTGCTCAACATCTGGGCAAACCTATTATTTTCAAATTTTTGAAAAAACCCATCATCAGAAATATCAATCCAATTTCTTATAAACAAAATCAAATCGATTTTCTTAAAGAAGAAATTGCTTTTAGAAATATTGATAATCAATTACAACAATCCAAAAGCCCTTGGTCTTGTTCAGCTTTATATGTTAAAAACAAGCCGAAATAGAAGGAGGAACACCAAGACTGGTTATCAATTACAAACCGCGTAATCAAGCCCTTTGCTGGATTAGATATCCAATTCCCAATAAAAAAGATCTTTTAAATAGATTACATGGCGCTAAGATCTTTTCAAAATTCGATATGAAGTCTTGATTCTGGCAAATCCAAGTTAAAGAAGAGGATAGGTATAAAACTGCTTTTATCGTCCCCTTTGGTCAATGCGAATGGAATGTCATGCCACTCAGCCTCAAAAATGCTCCTTTAGAATTCCAAAGAATAATGAACGACATTTCAATCCCTATTCCAAATTTGCAATCGTATACATCGATGATGTATTAATTTACTCTCAATCAATTGATCAACATTTCAAACACATCAACATTTTCATTTCCATTGTGAAAAGAAATGGTCTTGCTGTTTCAAAAACCAAAATCAATTTGTTTTAGACTAAGATTAGATTTCTTGGTCACAATATCCATCTAGGAACAATTGTTCCTATCAATCGTGCTATTGAATTTACTAGTAAATTCCCCAATCAATTAATTGACAAAACTTAATTACAAAGATTTTTAGGATGTCTTAATTACATCTCTGACTTCTTTCCTCAATTAAGCAATCTTATCAAACCTCTGCATGATCGTCTCAAAAAGGATCCTCCCCCTTGGACTGATGTTCATACGAGTATTGTCAAGCAAATCAAAACTCAGGTTAAAGATCTTCTGTGTCTTTACCTTCTCAATCCTCAAGCTTTCAAAATTGTTGAGACTGATGCCTCAGACATAGGTTATGGTGGCATTCTCAAACAAAAGACTTCTGGTAAAGAGCAAATTATAGCATTTACCTCTAAACATTGGAATTCTGCCCAATAGAAATATTCTACTGTCAAAAAAGAAGTTTTAGCAATTGTTTTATCAATTTCAAAATTTCAATCAGATTTACTTAATCAAAAGTTTCTGGTTAGAGTAGATTGCAAATCTGCAAAAGACATTTTACAAAAAGATGTTAAAAACCTTGTATCAAAACAAATTTTTGCCAAATGGCAAGCAATTTTAAGTGTTTTTGATTTTGAAATTGATTATCACAAAGGCTCACAAAACTCTCTTCCTGATTATCTCACACGTGAATATTGCAGGAGAAAGATAGCCAGATTTGTTCAATGTCAACTCGGTCTTCTTCCTCTCGGGGAAGAGGAAAGGGAAAAAGTAAGTTACTTACTAACCCAATTGAGCATCCGGCTCAAAACCAATCTAGGCCTTCAGCCCAAAACCAACTTGGGTCATCAACCCAAAAACAATTGTCAACTGGGTCTTCTACCCATGATCAATCTGTGTCATTTACCCAAAACCAATCTGGGCCTTCAGTCCAAAACCAATTACGGTCATCAACCCGAAAACAATTGTCAACTGGGTCTTCTACCCATGATCAATCTGGGTCATTTACCCAAAATCAATCTGAACCTTCAGCCCAAAACAAATCTTCTAAACAAACCCCCAATACAAAAGAAGATTATGTTTTCCCAATTCAAACCCTCCATGCCTTCCAACAACAGGGTTTAACTCAATTGCCAACCAATACTTGGGCAACCACTGTCCAGAACAAATCAAACCTGGATCTTATGATCCAAAACCAAAAGAACCAAATTTTTCAAGCCAATCCGAAACCAATTACAACCAATGTTGTCCAATCATCTTATTCCCAATACATTCCAAAATCCAAATACTAAGCAATCTCCAAAATATAGTTCAATTACTTCAAAAGCAAAAAGAGGATAGGGAACAGGGTAAACCTTCATCCTCATCCAATTCAGCCAAAATGAAGGGTAGGATGAAACAAGTCCTTCAACCGTCAACACTTCAACCCAATTCTGAAGAATCAGGAACAGAAGATGCATTCTACAAGAATGAAGACGGCTGTTTCGGCATCTTCCCATCAGACTTTTCTCCCACAAATTCCAGAGATGACTTACTCTCAGAAAAGGAAGAATAAGTCGTTACAATTCATCCAATCAAGACTAAAGTCTTCAATTTTTGGCCCTTGTCAGTAGCTGTCGGCTATTCAAGATTCCAAGTTTGCTACTTTTACTATTCTGTACTATAGCTTTATCCTTTAGTTGAATAGTTGTTAATAGTTCAGGTTTGTAACCGGAACTGTTCAAATAGTAGTTTTTCAATTTCTATAAAAGCGTTGGCCAGGCTTCATTGTAAGGCACGCTTCAATAGACACTTCAATAGATGCTTCAATAGACACATTTTAGAGAGAAGTCTAGAGTGAGAGGCTCTGAGTGAGTTCCTCCCCTCCCCCTCTCCCTTCAATGTTTCAATTTCTATAATCTTTAAACTTAATAAAGATTTCCATTTTCAATTATCTTACTTGTTCATAACCGCCTTCATGGCAGGTGCTTTATTCTGATCTGCATTATACTTGCATGATTTAAGTTTTCGTTCTTCGTTTTTATTTTTGTTTTTTATTTTCTTTTATTTCTGGGTTAAACCCCGAATCTATGTTATACTGAGTCCGTCTCAGTCCTACTTCCTATTACCGTTCCCCATTTAGCTCTTCGTTCTGCTTCTGACCCCCTCTTGGTATTGACGGCGTCAGGAATACTGGCACCATTTTCAGTAATTGGAGTACCATCGGAGTCTAATTTAATGGCACTAAGGATTGAAAGTCTAATATTGTCAGTGAGATAATTATCCCACCATCCTTTGAGTTGGCCACAAAAACCTGCAACTAAGATTTCGACTATCATAGACTCAGGAAAGTCATTAGAAGTCTCATAGGCAGTGGCTACCATGGTCATATTTTGAAGAATTTTGGTAATGCCATACTCATTTTCACCATCTATGTTCCATTCATAGACGTTGTTGGCACTAAAGTATTTGAAATTGGAATTGGAGTCTTTTTCTTTTAAAGGAAGATCAGGGGCCGTGGCTCTAGGATAATAGAGCTTGGTTGGTTTTTTCCAATTGATGTTTGGGCTAGCTATGACCGGATTGATATTAAAATTGTCAGAATTGGAATCTTCAGAGTAGTCTTAGGAAGGTTGTCCTACCATGTTGGCGGCTCTACTGGAAGAATTTATTGAAGGTGGAGTCCTAGGTGATTCTGGAATAACCATTTTCTGGAGCTCCAATTGTTTGCTAATTTTGGCAAGAAATTCTCCGTGAATTTCCTCAACTTCCTTTTTGATCTGGTTTTTGTATGAATGGGGAACGGGATGTTGTACTCAAGTACTCAAGAAAAGTCCGTCTCTAGGAAAGTACTAATAATTTAGAGAATAATTATTAATTCAAGTTTAATATTTATATTTCTAACAAACCAGGTGATGGTGATGATATTAATGGGTGAGGAAGGCTTGTTTATCTCTGCGAGCTTGTTTAATTATTTTACCATGTTGCATTCACTTTCTTCTCGCCTTTCTTTCAAGTCTTCACAGCCCTCATCCTCCTCTCTTTCTGATTATCAAACTCAATCGTTTTCCAAAAAAGTCTTCAAAGAAGAAATTCGATTTGAAGATATCAATCAAGATTTAAACAATTGGGATATTCTTAAAATTAAAGATGAAGATCTTTACAAAACAAAAGGTAGTTTTTGGCATAAACAATCTGATTATGTTATTAAAACTGTTGAACAAAAATACAAAATTCAACAAGATGATGAAGAAATTCATCTACTTTCTGATAAAAGTATCAAAGAACACCAAGCCGAGAATTATAATTATTTACACATAGGAAGTGTGCAAGTTGGCATGAAACCCCTTACCAGAGAATCTCTAGATGTCGCAGTTCTTTTCTACTTAAGGGATAAAAGACACAATCGTTTTCAAGACTCTCTCTTAGATACTGTTGAATCTAGCCTAAGTCATGGTCCAATCTTTTTCAATTGTTTTTCGGACTTAACATTAAGTCTAGATGATAAAAATATTCTTAATGTTTTATATGTAAATGTTAAGCTCTGTGGGTATGAAATGAAGGAAGGATCTATACCCATTACCCTGATTTACAGAGTCCAATACATGGTAATGAACTCCATTAGGTCCAATTTCCTCAAAACCAATTGTGACAAACACGGAGAAACAACTTTGTTTCTTATCGAATAAGGCCAATATTATTATGCCCAAGACAATTCAGTGGAATGATATTACACTCCCAGACAAATGGACCATAGAAAAGGCAACCCCAGCCTTACCTAGAATTACCCTAGAATTTCAAGATTTAATCCAACATCAAACAGGTCAAGTAGACTTAGTCTTTGATAGAAGAAATTCTTTCTCTCTTTCTAGGTCTATTAGATCCACTAATGATTTTCAATCAACCTTGTCTAGGAGATCTTTTTCAGCCTCTGGATCTATTCCTAAATCCATCCCTATCAACCAATCTGAACCTTCCCACGAAGCCTTACAAGGATTTGAAATCACAAACCTTGTAAGAACTTCATATCAAAAGGATGAAGATGACCAAAGAACCATCCAATCTCCAACCTATTCCTCCCTTAATGAACCTTATGATATTAATGTTATATCATCAGAGTTTGTTATTAACAAATGATCTCTTAGAAAAGAATTCTATTCTGAGGAATGGACTCCTCACAGAGAATGGTTCTTCAAACATTATCAATGAACCAAAAGAAAGAAAATCCAAGAAAAATTTTATTTTTTCCTTGAGCAAGTCCAGTTCAACGTCCCATTCTTTGACTGGTTCAATGCCTATGCTATTAGGAAGAAAATCAAATACCCTTTCAAAAATCAATTGATAGGTAGCAAGACCTTAGATGACATCACGACATGGCATTTAAAAGAAGGACAAGCAGTCCATTCTGATCTTCCTCCTAAAGGAACTTTTACTCTTAAGAGTAAAGATCAAAACAATCCTATTATGGCCTCTCCTTTCAAAACCAGAAATGATGAAGGTTCTGTTTATGCCAGAGATATCAGAGATCTTATGGAACAATCCAATTACACCAATAAGTATCTCCAAACCTTAGGAGAAACCTTAGGAGAAATCAAAGGAAAAGAGAAACAGAAGGGTAAAGCCTCTCTAGACTACTCCAAAGATAGTAAGCCATCATCTTCCACCCAAATAGAAAAACCTTTGTTTAATCCTTATAAGATTTCAAAGCAACTCAAGAAAACCTTACAACTTTCTAATCCTAGAAAGCAAATCAAGATGGAAATTGAAGAAGCCAGTGATGAGCTTCTTACCAAGATTAATAAACAATTAGAACTCTACAAGTCTGTCATTCCTGAGTCACCCAAGACTCCACCTTCCATAAATTCATCCAATAGAGCCGTCAATATGATAAGACAAACTTCCTCTGTTTGCTCAGAAGAAATCAATTCTGATATTAATCAAGCGATTAATATTAATCCGGTTATAACTGGCTCAAAACTCAGTTGGAAAAAACCAACCAAACTTTATTATCCTATAGCTACTGCTCCAGATCTTCTCTTAGAAGAAAAAGAATCCAATTTTAAGAGTTTTAGTGCCAACAACGTCTATGAATGGAACATAGATGGAGAAAAATGGCATAACTAAAATTCTTCAAAATATGACTATGGTAGCCACTGCCTATGAAACATCCAATGATTGTCCAAAGACAATGATAGTTAAAATCCTAGTCGCAGGTTTCTGTGGCCAACTCAAAGGATGGTGGGATACTTATCTCACTGAGGATGAAAAACATTCAATTCTTAGTGCTATGAAATTAGATTCTGATGGTACTCCAATCTTAGAGAATGATGCTAGCATCCCTGATGCTGTCAATACCTTAATCTTTACTATAGCTCAACATTTCATTGGAGATCCTTCTTTAATCAAAGATCGATCTGCAGAGCTATTATCCAATCTTAGGGGTAAATCTTTAGGAGACTTTAGATGGTATAAGGATACCTTCTTAACTAGAGTTTATATTAGAGAAGACAACCATTTCTGGAAAGAGAAATTCTTAGATGGTCTTCCAAAATCCCTCAGCGACAAAGTTAGAGAAAAACTTAGGAGCCAAAACCCCAATTCAGAAATTCTCTATGAGCAATTAAGTTATGGACAACTAATTGCAATAATCCAAAAGGTTGCACTCAAAATCTGTCAAGATGATAAGATCCAACAGCAACTAGCAAAAGAGAAAGCCCAAACCCCTAGGGACTTAGATACTTTCTGTGAACAATTTGGCTTACCCTGTGCTAAGAAGCCCAGATCCAAGCCCAAGCCAGAACACCATTATGGTCCTCCCAAATCTCAATATTATAAGAAAACACATTTTGATAAAACAAAAACAAAATCGCATGACCAAACTGTCAAGAATAACTATGAGAAACACAATTCTCATACCAAACCTAAAGATAAAATTGTTTGTTATAAATGTGGCAAACCTGGTCACATTAGTAGATATTGTAGGTTAGAGGAAAGAATCAAAGCCTTAAACCTAGACCAAGATGTTGAGGATAAGATTAATAATTTATTGATTGAATCCTCTCAAGAAGATTATTCCACTGAAGAATCTTCTAATCAATTTTCTGAAAACCTCAATCAAATCCAGGATGATGATTTATGTGAATCATCTAGTCAGGTCAATGTCTTAACAAGGGAGCAAGATCTCCTTTTCGAAGCTATTAATGCTATACCTGATCCTCAAGAAAAAATGAAGTATTTAGAGAAGCTAAAATCTTCTTTAGTGACTAAACCTCCCAAGAATCCATTGGTTACTAACAAATTCAATCTCAAAGATACTTTTAAAAGACTAGAGAAATCTAGCACCAAGCCCATTACCATCCAAGATCTTCTATTCGAAATCAATAATCTGAAAACAGAGATTAAAGATTTGAAACAAAAACAAACTGAACATCAGTCAATCCTACATCTTTAGAAAAACAATTGGAATGAAGATGATTCGTCCTCATCCTCTGAAACAGCTCAATCTGAAGCTTTGGCTTCTACTTCTAAAAAAAAAAAAATCAATTTGACATAGTTGATAAATTTTTAGGATTAATCAATTATGTTAAAATCCAAAAGTTTTTTTATAAAAATCAAAATTATTATTCATGAATTTGTTCTTGAAATTACAGCTCTATTTGATACCAGAGCCGACTCAAATTGTATCTTAGAAGGGTTAATTCCCACTAAGTATTTTGAAAAAAACCTCAGAACAACTTAGTACTGCTAATGGTTCTAAGTTGAAAATCAATTACAAATTGTGTTCTGCTATAATTGAAAACCAAAGTTTAAAGATTGAAACATCTTTTCTTTTGGTCAAAAACATAAGTAACAAAGTAATTTTGGGAACTCCGTTCATCAGATTACTTTTCCCTTATCAAACTACTGAAGATGAGATTATTACTCAATGTTTGGGTCAATCCATTATCTTCAAATTTTTGAAAAAACCCATCATCAGAGATTTGAACCCAATCTCTTACAAATCAAATCAATTTTCTTAAAAGAGAAATTTCTTTAAAAAATCAATTACAGTAATCTTGTACTCAGCAAAATATTAATAATAGAGTTCAATTATTTGAAATTTTAATCTTCAATTTACCTATTCCAATATTTCAATCTAAATTATTAGAACGAAATATTTTTATGTTACAGGTTAGAATTGCTCAATTCGTTGAGGCAATTGAAAATTCAAGAATGAAGTTTGGGAGGTATGAACTTCCAATCCTTCCAGCAGATTCTAATAAAGGTTTTATTCCTCCCAAAGGAA
This sequence comes from Calophaca sinica, assembly GCA_037113605.1. NCBI lineage: Eukaryota > Viridiplantae > Streptophyta > Magnoliopsida > Fabales > Fabaceae > Calophaca > Calophaca sinica. Next base: position 71,924,046 of record CM073730.1, read on the forward strand.
TAGACCTTGACCAGATCCAAAAAATGTATTCTAGATAACTTTTGGATATCTAGGGATACAAAAGGTAAACTCAATAGCTTAAACTCTCTTGCAGTTTACTTTTCAAAAAGTTGAGCAAAAACCTTTAGGAAAAGCATTTTCTTGCTACGCTTGGACTAAAGGTCCAAGTCCTAGTTTATACATAATTTTAAGGATATAAAAAGGTAAATTATAAATTTTGAAAACCCTATTTTTAAAGGTTTTTACAATTACAATCATGCTTTAAATCATTTGACACAAAAGGTTGGATCTAATTTCTTTATTGATCCACAATTTCAACAAAAGAATTTTCAAAATCTCAAACTCAAGGATAAGGTCATTGACCTTCCTGAGGAAAATATTCCCTCTTCCAATTGTGAGACTGGGTGTGAGAGTTCCGAGAGAATCCAAACACTTGAGATTATCAATCAAACACTGTCCAGAACATACTTTTAGAAAAATTCAACAATCTTCAGCTCATAGCTAAAGAATTAGGAGATCCTACTTCTAACAATTTTGACAACCTGCAAAAGAAACTTATTCTCCAAACCTTACTAATTATTGGTGACTTAACCAACAAGGTGGATTATGAAGTTAATTTTTTAATCCAAAACAAGTTACATGATGCAATTTTTCAAGATTTTGTCAATGCCCAAAATTGTCTTTGGGATATCTTTGAAGGAAATATTCAGGCCCAAGGGATCTATGTTTGCCAACCCATGGGACATGCCAAACTTCCTTCCAATCATCCAAATCAGCCAGAAGATGGTGAAGAAAGACAACATGCCTTTACCGGAATTCTGAAGGCCAGAATCAGTCTTCCGTCTTATTCTCCAATTCAATATCATAAAAAAGAATATACAATTTGGACTTGGTTAGATTTAGGAACGTTAGATCAGTTTTGGACTAACAATTCTTCTCATCTAGTTTTTGGTTCAGAAAAACTCTATTTATTTGCAACAACAATCATCCAAAGAACTAGAATGGTTACTTTCAACGTTAAGTCATCACTTCCATCCAACAATGGCCTTTTCTCAATACACGCAAATCATCATTTTATTGCTAGTACTACCACTTTCATTCCACGTCTCAATTGGCCAGTGCAAAGCAGAACATTTATTAATTCTTTCTGGTTAAGAAAAGAATTAATTGCAAGAGAATTTCTCCCACCCATAGGATGGACCAATCTGAAGCTAATAGGAGAATCTCCTATTTACAAGTTAGGGGCATTTAATCAATGTTTTCCAACAGAGATTACTATGCCTTTCCCAAATACCCATTCTTTATTTTTTGAAGATCTCAAATATCAGGAATATTTTGTAGAAGTCTCAGTTAAAGATGATGATTTTGATGAAGTTGAATTTCACAATCTCCAAAATAGGATGGAGTCATAAAAATAATGGCAACATACTATCAATCTTCGCATCAATCCAGCTGCTAAACAATGGACTGTCAGTCACTTAATGCTACTTTGCCAAACAATGAGCAGTAATGTCACTGTAGCGAGTCAGCAAACAATCAGATAAAAAAAAACATCATCATTGTGATACCACTGTATCACTTTTTACTGTAGCGGAATAGTAGGGGCGAAATAATACTGTAGCGGAATAGTAGGGAATTGTACCGGTTATTCCACCGGAACTATTTCAACAGTTGTATTTCAGTTCCTATAAATACGGTGCTTAGGTTTCATTGTTAAGTACTGGTTAAATATTTCAGTTTATTTTACAAGTTCAAGAGAGAGGCTAGTGAGAGACGCTCTGAGCTTTCCTCTTTCTTTCAATTTCTGTTCTTCAATCTTTGTACTCTTATTTTCCAGCTTCAATATATAATCTTTTGTTTTAGTCTTTTATTTTAGTTTTTTCATGCCTATTTAATTTTTGCAAGAAAGAGCGCGCCTACCCTTGGCATTTAATTTCTGTCTTGCATCCGCATGAAAGAGTGAGCCTACTCTAGGCATTTAATTTCTGTCTTTAATTTTCATTTTCTTTCTTTAATCTTGTTTATGTGCTGAGCAGTCCGTCTGCTTCCTACTTTCCATTTCCCTTTCCCATTTAGTTCTTTCGTTCTGCTTCCGACCCCCTCTTGGTATCAGAGCCTGGTTTGTTAGAAACATAAATATTAAACTTGAATTAATAATTATTCTCTAAATTACTTATATAGGTTTAATCAAACATATTTGTACCAGATCTAACAAAAGCTACCTCAATAATCTTCTTCTATAAAATAAAGACTTGTAAAATTCTTTCAGATCTAATTCAAAGTCATCTCAAATCATATTATTCATAAACCAAGGACTAGTAGCATCATTCAGATCTGTCAAAAGTCACTCTAAAATACTTACATTTCACCAAGGCCTAATGAAATTCTTTCAGATCTACAAAGACTGCACAGTAATTAGGCTTAACCGCCCTATCCTTCCGGACTTACTGCCTTGCGTCGTACAGTCTCACTTAGTTCTGAAAGTTTTCCATTCTTTTTTGTCATCCAGGTGAAAAATAATATTAACAAGAGTACTACCTACAGATCATAAATGCTTCTAATTCCTTTGAATAAAAGTTTTAATAAACAAATTTTAGTTATAGAAGCACCAACATTAGATCTAAAAAGAGATTACTTTCCTTTCATAAAACAATAAACACATATTTTTCATTTCAGAAGAATATTATGAGTACTTACCGGCAGATCTGGACTTTAGTATAATTATACGTAAAGAGTAACTCAGATAAACAACACGTAATTCAAGATCAATACTGCATTCCTACTTCCCCATCAGGCTTTGATACCAAGAGGGGGTCGAAAGTACGTATAATCATACTTTCTAACAAACCAGGTGACGTATAATCATCCCCTCCCCCTCTCTAAATCATACTTTAGAGAGAGGTACTTAAACAAGTGATTTGAAGACCAGGTGATCTAATAGATCTGTTCAATCTATTAGCATCCAATGGGAGTATATGTTGAAGACTAAAGTCTTATAAAACCAGGTAGTGTAGTGAAGATGGGATTATTGCTCAACATCTGGGCAAATCTATTATTTTCAAATTTTTGAAAAAACCCATCATCAGAAATATCAATCCAATTTCTTATAAACAAAATCAAATCATTTTTCTTAAAGAAGAAATTGCTTTTAGAAATATTGATAATTAATTACAACAATCCAAAAGCCCTTGATCTTGTTCAGCTTTTTATGTTAATAAACAAGCCGAAATAGAAAGAGGAACACCAAGATTGGTTATCAATTACAAACCGCTTAATCAAGCCCTTTGCTGGATTAGGTATCCAATTCCTAATAAAAAAGATCTTTTAAATAGATTACATGACACGAAGATCTTTTCAAAATTTGACATGAAGTCTGGATTCTGGCAAATCCAGGTTAAAGAAGAGGATAGGTATAAAACTGCTTTTACCGTCCCCTTTGGCCAATATGAATGGAATGTCATGCCATTCGGCCTAAAAAATGCTCCTTTAGAATTCCAAAGAATAATGAACGACATTTTCAATCCCTATTCCAAATTTCCAATCGTATACATCGATGATGTATTAATTTACTCTCGATCAACTGATCAACATTTCAATCACATTAACATTTTCATTTCCATTGTGAAAAGAAATGGGCTTGCTGTTTCAAAAACCAAAATCAATTTGTTTCAGACTAAGATTAGATTTTTTGGTCACAATATCCATCTAGGAACAATTGTTCCTATCAATCGTGCTATTGAATTTACTAGTAAATTCCCTAATCAATTAATTGACAAAACTCAATTACAAAGATTTTTAGGATGTCTTAATTATATCTCTGACTTCTTTCCTCAATTAAGCAATCTTATCAAACCTCTGCATGATCGTCTCAAAAAGGATCCTCCCCCTTGGACTGATGTTCATACGAGTATTGTCAAGCAAATTTCCTCCTTCATTAGTGGAGCTTCTTTGGCCCAATTCCTGAAATCCTTCCTCCTAACGTACAAGAAGGATTCCAATTATTTAAAAGAAAGATCAATCAAGAATTTGACAATTTACCTATTGAACTTATCTTTTTTATCAATTTTTCTCTTTCATGGGTTTTCTCATGGCAATACAAGATTATTGAATCTACAAATCTGAATGCTCTGCCTTGGCTTCAAGAGCAGGCTTTCGTCAAATGGTGGACTGATTTTGATGGATCAAAAGCCTCCAAAGATGGAGTTAAAAATTGGTTCAAAAAAGTCCAAAATTTCTCAAATATGCAAAAGTTGATGTATGTCTCCTTTAAAATCAAAAATATCAGATAGCAGCTGCCCTTGCACCCTCTACTTCCGACCCCCTCCTGGTATCAAAGCCAGATGGGGCAGTAGGAATGTGTTATTAAGTTTGAATGCTGAGTTACTTCTCTAAGTTACTTAATATGATTAACCATGTTAAAGTTCTTAGATCTGGTGGATATTACTGTTTATTGTTCTAAACTAAACAATGTTCTAAAGATTCTTAAGTTCTAGGTTTATGAATAACTGTTCTGAACTATTTAGTTATATGCAGATGATTTTTAACTTAAACATGTTTAACATTGCAAAATACTGTAGGTAACAGTAATCTTTTAGCATCCATTGGAAGTATATGTTGTATGCTTAGTATCTTACCAATGATTTTTATTTATTTACTCAAATGGATCAAAACTTTCAAAGAATCAGTTTTTATCTCGGATCTCTTTCTCATTTCTAAAGTGCTTCAAAATAACTTTATCTCAATATACTTAAAACTCATAAGGTTCTGTCAGACTGAATGGGTTGGTGGCGGAAATGCAGTAAGGTCCCGTCGGATAGGACAATAAGTCTAAAGTACGTACTGAGAACACTCCTCTGACAGTTCTGAAATGTTTTTAAGTAAAAGATATTTAGCTTTGTTGAAATGTGATCTGAATAAATCCTTGATTTGAACCCTTTAATATGTGAAAAATGGTAAGAACTAGTATTTACATATAATCCTCATTGATCTGAAAGTAATCTATTAGCCTTAGTTTTCATGAAATTATCTCAAGCATATACTTTATAGATACATTTTGTAATTCACTACCTCGAATGAATTCTTTTAATATTTGTTATGGATGAACAATATTTCTGGTAATTATCTTTGCTTTGATCTAGTATTAATATACCCGGTTAAACATAGTTAAGTAAATTAGAATGTAACTGTTTATTCATTCTTAATGCCATTTATCCCTAACGAACCAGGTGATGGTGATGATACTTACGGGTGAGGAAGGCTTGTTTAGATTGATAGCTATCTGTGGTTTATCATACTTTGATAAACATTGTCTTATCTTTTTGTCGTTTCTTAATTTTCTTGTTATCATGTCTTATGACAATTTTTTTGTTTATTCCAATATGTCTTACCAATCTAATCAATCTTTTCATTCCTTATCCTCCCAATCGTCTGATTATTCAGATAATCAATCTTATACCTCTTCTAATATTGAAGATCAATTCTCCAATAATCAAACTTACAATTTTCCTGAAAACAATCTTGAGATGGCTAGAGCTTCTTCAAAAGAAATTTGCAGATTCTTAGAAAGTCTAAGAAAATGCAAAATTTCAGATCTAATAGATCTGTTCAATCTGCTCGTAATCTCAATCCTTCTAAGACTAAAAAATCTATAGTCCCTGAAACAACCTCTGGATCTAAATCTAGATCTAGATCAAAATCTTTTCACAGTAAATCTGGTGAAAAAATTCAAAATGACAATTTGATTCAATCTTCTAAGTTTATCATTGACAAAGATTTTCTTAGAAATGATATGAAATCTAAAGAATGGTTCTCTCATAGAGAATGGTTCTTTAGCAATTTTTGCAATTCGGAAAGAAAGGATATTTGTGAAAAAACTTTATGATTCTTTACAAAAAATCCAATCTAATATTCCTTTTTTCCATTGGTTCAATTGTTATGCCACCAAACATAACATCAATTATCCTTTCAAAGATCATAGGTTAGGTCAGAAAAACTCTTAGGATTATCTATAGTAGCCTGGAAAAAATTGGCCAGATAGAATCCTCAGACTTACCTATAGAAACCTTTCAATCTTCAGGAGATAAGGTAGAAACTCTTATAAAATCCTCCATAGAGTAAATCGAATTGTTCACAGAAAGTTCCTAACTCTCTACGGGTTTGGGCTTTTTCTTTGGATAATTGATGCTGAATTTTGTCGTCTTGACAAATTTTGAGGGTAACCTTTTGAATGAGGGCAATAAGCTGTCCGTAGCTTAATTGCTTATAATGAACAGAATTGGAATCTTGACTTTGGCTTCTAAGTTTTTCCCTAACTTTGTCGCCAAGAGATTTAGGAAGACCTGCAACAAACTTTTCGACAATCATAGACTCAGGAAAGTCATTGGAAGTCTCATAGACAGTGGCTACCATGGTCATATTTTGAAGAATTTTGGTAATGTCATACTTATTTTCACCATCTATGTTCCATTCATAGACGTTGTTGGCACTAAAGCTTTTGAAATTGGAGGTGGAATCCTTTTCTTCTAAAAGAAGGTCAGGGGCCGTGGCTCTAGGGTAATAGAGTTTGGTTGGCCTTTTCCAATTGATGTTTGGGTTAGTAACAACCGGATTGATTTTGAAATTGTCCGAATTAGAATCTTCAGAGTAGTCAGAGGAAGGTTGTCCTACCATGTTGACAGCTCTATTAGAAGAATTGATTGAAGGTGGAGTCCTAGGAGATTCAGGAATAACCATTTTCTGGAGCTCCAATTGTTTGCTAATTTTGGCAAGAAATTCACCTTGAACTTTTTCAACTTCCTTTTTGATCTGGTTTTTGGGATCAGAAAGTTGCAAGGCCTTTTTTAGATTCTTTGAAATCCTATATGGATTAAACAAAGGTTTCTCGAATTGTGAAGAGGAATCTTATCTTTTCCTTTATTGTCTCCTAAGGCTTGAAGATACCTATTGGTGTAATTGGATTGAATTTGATCAAGGAATTGGTAGAATTCATCACGGATCTCTTTCCTCTTGGATCCATGGAAATGTCTAAAGAACCAGTCTCTATAAGGAGACCATCTTTCAGACTTCATCTCGATGATGAGAGCATCAATAATGAATTTAGATGATATTGTCATAATATCATATCCTTCATTAAGGGAGGAATAGGTTGGAGATTGAATAGATTGATCATCTTCATCCTTTTGGTATGAAGGTTTTACAGGATTTGTAACTTCAAATCCCTGTAAATGAATTGTAGATCCTTTGTGAGAAGGTTCGAGTTCAGATCTCTGAATGGATCTTGGAATTGTTCTAGGGATAGAAAAAGATCTCCTAGAAAGAGCAGATTGAAAATCATTATCAGACCTAACAGATCTAGAGAGGGAGAAGGACTTTCTCCTGTCGAAGACTAATTCAACTTGACCTGTAGGATGCTGAAGAATATCTTGAAAATTGGGGGTGACTTTGGGTTGAGGTTTAGTTCTGGGCTTTTGGGCACATGTTAAACCTAATTGATTGAGCATGTTTTTTCAATCTTAAGATTGAACTCTATTTCCACTAAAAGGGGATCTAGAGGATCAAGCCTAATATTGGTGAGAGGTCATTGACTGATATCAGACAAAGATTGACCTAACATATTGATGTTTTGGTAATTGTTTTCTTCCTTGGGTTGGATAGGAAATTGATATTGACAATTGATGCAAAACCTACCGTTCTGGGTAAGAAAGGAAAGTTCATTTAATTGGGTAATGATAGGAGGATCTATAGAAAGTTTTTGAGAACCTACGGAGGGTTCTATAAGAGTTTCTACCTTATCTCCTGAAGATTGAAATGTTTTTATAGGTAAGTTTGAGGATTCTATCTGGCCAGTTTTTCCAGGTTACTATAGATAATCCTAAGAGTTTTTTGACCTAACCTATGATCTTTGAAAGGATAATTGATATTATGTTTGGTGGCATAACAATTGAACCAATGGAAAAAAGGAATATTAGATTGGATTTTTTTGTAAAGAATCATAAATTTTTTCACTAATATCCTTTCTTTTTGAATTGCAAAAATTGCTAAAGAACCATTCTCTATGAGAGAACCATTCTTTAGATTTCATATCATTTCTAAGAAAATCTTTGTCAATGATAAACTTAGAAGATTGAATCAAATTGTCATTTTGAATTTTTTCACCAGATTTACTGTGAAAAGATTTTGATCTAGATCTAGATTTAGATCCAGAGGTTGTTTCAGGGACTAAAGATTTTTTAGTCTTAGAAGGATTGAGATTACAAGCAGATTGAACAGATCTATTAGATCTGAAATTTTGCATTTTCTTAGACTTTCTAAGAATCTGCAATTTCTTTTGAAGAAGCTCTAGCCATCTCAAGATTGTTTTCAGGAAAATTGTAAGTTTGATTATTGGAGAATTGATCTTCAATATTATAAGAGGTATAAGATTGATTATCAGAATAGTCTAAAAATTGGGAGGACAAGGATTGAAAAGATTGATTAGATTGGTAAGACATATTAGAATGAATTGAGAGGGAGTCATAAGACATGTTTTGACAAGAAAACAGGAGATACGGCAGAATATAAAAAAGATAAGAAAAGACAAAATAATGTTTATCAAAATATGATAAACCACAGATAGCTATCAATCTAAACAAGCCTTCCTCACCCGTAAGTATCATCACCATCACCTGGTTCGTTAGGGATAAATGGCATTAAGAATGAATAAACAGTTACATTCTAATTCACTTAACTATGTTCAACCGGGTATATTAATACTAGATCAAAGCAAAGATAATTACCAGAAATATTATTCATAAATAACAAAGTCTAAAAGAATTCATTCAAGGTAAAGTATATGCTTGAGATAATTCCATGAAAACTAAGGCTAATAGAATACTTTCAGATTAACGAGGATTATATGTAAATACTAGTTCTTACCATTTTTCACAGATTAAAGGATTCAGATCAAGGATTTATTCAGATCACATTTCAAAAACTAAAGATCTTTTACTTAAAAACATTTTAGAACTGTCAGAGGAGTGTTTTCAGTATGTACTTTAGACTTACTGCCCTATCCGTCGGGACCTTACTGCATTTCTGCCACCTACCCATTTAGTCTAACAGAACCTTATGAGTTTTGAGTATATTGAGATAAAGTTATTTTGAAGCACTTTAGAAATGAGAAAGAGATCTGAGATAAAAACTGATTCTTTGAAAGTTTTAATCCACTTGAGTAAATAAATAAAAATCATTGGTATGATACTAAGCATACAACATATACATCCATTGGATGCTAAAAGATTACTATTACCTACAGTGTTTTGCAATGTTAAACATGTTTAAGTTAAAAATCATCTGCATATAACTAAACAGTTCAGAACAATAATTCATAAATCCAGAACTTAAGAATCTTTAGAACATTGTTTAGTTCAGAACAACAAAAAGTAATATCCACCAAATCTAAGAACTTTAACATGGTTAATCATATTAAGTAACTCAGAGAAGCAACTCAACATTCAAACTTAATAACACATTCCTACTTCCCCATCAGGCTCTGATACCAAGAGGGTATCGGAAGCAGAACGAAGAGCTAAATGGGGAACAGGAATAGGAAGTAGGACTGAGACGAAAATAAAAACGAAGAAAGAAAACTTAAATCATGCAAGTATGAATGCAGATCAGAATAAAGCACCTGCCATGAAGGTAGTTATGAACAAGTAAGATAATTGAAAATTGAAATCTTTATTAAGTTTAAAGATTACAGAAATTGAAACATTGAAGATAGAGGGGGAGGGGGAGGAACTCACTCAGAGCCTCTCACTCTAGACTTCTCTCTAAAATGTGTCTATTGAAGCGTCTATTGAAGCGTGCCTTACAATGAAGCCTGGCCAACGCTTTTATAGAAATTGAAAAACTACTATTTGAACAGTTTCGGTTGCAAACCTGAACTATTAGGAACTATTGGCTACAGTAAAAGTTGCAATAGTGCCAAACAGTAACTTTGAAAATAATTGATGTCTTCAGACAAAACAATTGAGTGCTTGACAGTCTGTTGAAAGCCAGCAGGAATTGCGGAGGATTGATAGAAGGGAATCCTAGGGTTCCATCTTATTCAAGAAATTGTGGAGTTCGACGTCATCAAGATTAACTTCATCTTCTGAGTCTTCTCCGAATTCTTCTTGAGTTTTGATATCTTCAAAAATTGAAGAATAAGTGTTTGGTAAGGGCATCATCATTTCTATGGGGAAACAATTGCTGAAAGCCCATAATTTGTAAATAGGAGTTTCTCCTATCTTCTTGAGATTGGACCATCATGGAGGAATAAATTCTTTTCTGATTAGTTCATGCCTTAATTAGAAGGAATTAATAAACACCCTGTTTTGAACAGACCAATTGATATATGGATTGAAGATTGCAGTACTGGCTATACAATTATGATTTGCTGGAATTGGATATAGCTTGTTAAAATGAGAAATAGATCTGAGATAAAAACTGATTCTTTGAAAGTTTTAATCCATTTGAGTAAATAAATAAAAATCATTGGTAAGATACTAAGCAAACAACATATACTTCCATTGGATGCTAAAAGATTACTATTACCTACAGCGTTTTGCAATGTTAAACATGTTTAAGTTAAAAATCATCTGCATATAACTAAACAGTTCAGAACAGTAATTCATAAACCCAGAACTTAAGAATCTTTAGAACATTGTTTAGTTCAGAACAATAAAGAGGACTAAGATCCGTGACAATTTTTACCAATTTCTTGAACAAGTTCAAGCCAATATTCCATTCTTTATTTGGTTCAATTCTTACACCATCGAAAAGAAGATAAAGTATCCTTTCAAAGATAAAAATCTTCTTAAAAATTCCTTAGATGTCATTAAGGAATGGCATTTGAAAGATGGTCAAGTTTTTCAATCCAAATTGTATACCGAAAATTCGAATTTTCTTAAAGTAAAGAAGTTTTTTTTCTTACCGGAAATTCGAATTTCCGGTAAAAAAAATTTTCTTTACTTTACCAGAAATTCGGATTTCTGGTATACAAAAGAAAAAAAATTTGTATACCGGAAAAGAAAAAAAATGTGTATACCGAAAATTCAAATTTCTGGTACACATATTTTTGTCTTTCCCAAAAGTGCTTGCTCTTTTTTTAGTTTCGAGTTTTCTAGAATCTTCCGGTTCCGCACCTCAACTGTCTGCGATCCTTTCCTTGTTTTTATCTGCTCTTTTTTTGTTTTCATCAATCAGCGAGCCGTAGTTTGGTTTTGGAGGATCAAGTTTCAGAATATTCTTCCTCTTATTGTGGAAGTGAATTGAAATTCGACTTAGATTTGTTGCTATTAAGAATTTCGGTAGAAATTCACAAGACAATTTGTGTTTCTATGTCATATATCTGAATCGGGAATTGGGGACGAAGAATTGCAAATGAGCGTTGAAAAACGATGAAGAAGGTGAGAAGAAAGATTGGGAAGTCAGATGGGAACAAAATTTTGAAAAAAGGCAAAAATTTGTGTACCTGAAATTCCGAATTTCTGGTAATGTAAAGAATTTTTTTTTTTACCGAAAATTCGAATTTTCGATAAGAAAAAAAAAATTCTTTACTTTATCAAAAATTTGAATTTTCGATAAGAATTTTTTTTTTTGTATTTTGAAAATTATAAATTTTTGGTGCTAAAATTTTAAATAGAAATATTTTAAAGAATTCGTTAATTTTGCGGTAAACTGAATAGATGGGAGGTAAATTTAATAATGACCTAAATTTTTCATGCAGCTGGGTTCAACTTCAAGCCCAAAGTGAGAGGCCTTTTTCCATCTTTTATTTTGCACCCCACTACCGCTTTTTTTATCCCAAAAGCTCTTTTTTAATTATGCACGCTGCCCCATGTCCGAAATCTGTGCCTTTACACTGCTCAAGGTGAAATGTTCCATCACTCTTTCTTTCTTTCTCCTTCACATCCTCTCTCTCCCATGGATGCTATTTTTTTTTTTTTAAGCAGAGAAGCCACTCGTAAGCATTCATTATTTTCAACCAGTAAAGTAGTAACATATTCTACAGCGTGAAAGACTCTCCCATGGATGCACACTGCCCCATCCTCTGGTTCACTTTCTTTCTTTCTCCTTCACGTCTTCAGATGCAAATTCAAACGAGACTCCACTTCTTCTCATCCTCTCTTTTTCTTTGGTTCTATATCTGTTTCTTTCTCTTCTGTGTTATATCTTCTCCATCATTCTCTCTCTCTCTTCCATGGATGCGGACTTGCAGCTGAGTGCGGTGAACTTCAGAGCTAGCAGGCAGTAAGGATTCACGTTCACTGGTCAGAACCGGTCGGTTACCAGGAACCGCCGGGTCACCGAGCTTTCCAAGAACCGGCCGAGTTAAAGCGAGTTGTTCCGAGTCACTGGCATCTCCGATCCAAGAAGCAGCTCGGCCCGGCCTCCTGTCCGGTTCTCGGTCGGACCGGTCCGACTGGCCGATCCGAGCCGAGTTTTATATCACTGCATCAAATAATGACCGAAGTCAAAATCCTCCCACAAATTTCAAGATGCAACCATGTTAAATATACAAAACTTATAGTATATTAATATGAGTATCTAAATGCTTATCAGAAATTATTTAAGTAATAAATTAAGGAGTGCTACATAACGAAGTAAGCCAAATAGTTGTTATTGAAAAATGTATGATGAGCAAAACTTAAAATGTGTTAAAGTAAGTAATAAAGCAATACATGACTTTAATTTAAATCAAGCTATTTTGAGGCCTGTATAACTATACGTTTTTTTTTGGGCAAAATGCACAACCAAGGTTGTAACCATAATCAGAACCTCAGATGAGTTAATTAATAAACATACATTGGATTCAGAAAATTGTCCCCTTTGAACAGACAAATCTCCTACACCAATGCACCTCTATTAACGTCACCTAATATAGGCAATAATAAGTTACTCATTAAGTTTAGAGATCTATCTTTTTTGGGCAGACAAATCTCTTAGACCAGTGTATTTCCAATAACTTTATCGCAAATCAGCTTCTAATCATGACATACAATAACCCCCTTTGGACAGAAAATTGTACGTGACAATCAGAAACATTCCTATAATGAAATTCCACCAATTAATAAAGAGTAATCTCACTTTGGTGGGAATCTCCCAAAATAATCAGTGAAATACTTTTACCCAGGAATCAATATCTCTCGCTCTTATATAATAAACACCCTATTGATCACGAATTTAAATCCATTAGCATTGCATAAGTTTTGCTTTTACAACAATCAAAATAAAAGTTCACAATTAAGTAAATTGACGCTTTAAAAATATGATATGCGTTAAAAATATTAATTTTTATAACATCACCCAATCACATATGCACATATCTAGATTATGGTATATTCTCTTTACATAATATTATTTATTAGAATATCGGCTGAAAAAATAAATAAACTATAATACATACTTGGATCATTTTTCTATAGTGATATTCGTGCAGCGAAAAATACAAACAATATACCAAAATCACATTTAAACAATGGATCACAATATAAGAGTAAACACTTGAATCTCACAATTTCCAACTTGATCATAGTAATAATCGTGAAAGATTATAACATAATATAAATAACTAAATTCCGAAAAGGGAACCACATATGTGCATAACTATCAACTTAACCATTCAATAGATATCAAAGATATGATTATACAATGCTTTTCAAAATTAAATATTATCACATTGAAGATATTCATAAATTCACTTGTTGAATTAATCATGCAATATATATCTCTAAATTTATATAATTTGCACAACTCAAAGAGAGCACAATCAACATCAATCATGGTGACAATGATCACCATCAATGGAAAAAAATAATATGATATGCACATGGAATTATTTTTCAAAAATTATTCTAATAAAAGAGCACATACAAACATCAGCATTTTCAAGCTTCAATGTGCCACAACCAATGACAACGAGGTCATTAAAACATACTTTTATATAATTAAGCACAACTTTTATTGCTTGTCAACAAATAAGCTAAATTGCTCAAAATGAAATCATACGTGCTCAAACATAAATCCAAATATGTTTGATAAATTAGAAGAAAAATTTTCAATAATTCAAAATTTAACAACTAGCAATAGTTAAAATTAATATTTGCATCGCAATATTCAACGGGTTCATTGTTGAAACAAAACACAAATGCATTAGGATATGTAACATGACAAGATATAACTAAAAATAAAACAAACTATCACATTAAGGCTAGTATAATGACACATTCACTTTTGGGCAGAACGCACCAACCAAGGTTGTAACCTCGGCCAAAATCTTGGACGGGTTAATCCATGCGCATACATTGGGTTTTGAAATTTGTTCCCTTTGGGCAGATAATCTCTTAGCCCAATGCATTCCCCAATAACTCCATCTCCAAGCAACTTTCAACCACAAGACACAACCACCCCTTTGGGGATGCATGCAATGATTAAAAACATTCATCAAACTACAACGAAATTTCCATGAATCAATAAAAGTAGTTCCAGTTTGGTGGTAACAACTCGTAGTGATGCATGAAAACTCTTGCATACGAATCATTTAATTTTTCTTGCCAACATCATGATGCAATCAATAAAAAATGCATTGTTTAAAATGCACTCATACCTGTCATACATCAATTTCAATTAGCATTCCTAACACGTTTTATACTCAAACAGTTTAGCAACAACACGTTGTTAAACATATTAGCCTACTAAAAGCACGTATAAAAATTACAACACATGATCATGTGCAACTATCTATGAAGAGTGAACGCCGCCATTGAATCCAAAATATATCATATTATTTTTCTAACATAATTTTCAATTTAATTTCTGTCAGAAAAATAAAGAAAACTTAATATATTATAATTTATAAAAAAAAATTAACGCAGCGGAAAAATTATGAAAAATAGATAGAAAAATCAAACTCGAAGAATAGAGCGCAACACAAAAAAGGGCGTCGAAAACAGACTCCCGTGGGGCCCACACTTTCCCTCAATCTCCAAGTGTCGCGAGTGGGTTTCGCACACGTGCACTGTTCATCTTCTTCTTCAAACAGTATGCGACCAGAAACAAAAATTTTAACGCACAGACCACTTTTCGATTTGTTTTGCTGGATTTCAGCGTAATTTAATCACAATTTTGAATGGGTTTCAATCAAAATCAAGTTTATAATTATTCTAGAGCAAAAACCCCAATTTTTAACAACACAAACAAAAGATTTTAAGACTCAAATCAGCGCACGCGAAAACCCTAACTCTTACTACATTTTGCGAATTTCCCACTCTACAGGTCACAAAAAATTATGAAACTGGTGCCAATAGATTCGTATAATCATCATCTACAAAACCCCTATGGTTTCAAGTCCTGATTTATTGTATATTACAGGTCAAAAGTTCATACATGGTGAAAGACGAAAATTACCAAAAAATAAATAAATTTGAAACTCATAAATATTCAGATAAAAGAAGATGATTTCATTTAACAATCAGGTCTTAAATCATATAATAACCACTCTGACACCACATGTAAGAATTAACAAGATTTATTATATGAAATTAGAACACCTATTAGAGCACTTATTTGTTGAAGACATGATCACGATTACCGAAAATTATCTTTGTCTTATAAAAGCTCCTAAAAGAATCCAAACCAAGTCTTCATTGGCCTAGTCATACACTCCGGGATCTCGGTTTTCAATGGGGCAAACCGTAGAGTGAGCAACTAATGACGTGACGGCAAAGGGGACTAGCAAAAGTATTTATTAACCCTAAGCACCTCCTATCATGGGCCCAGTGGTCAGGCCTACACTATTTTCCACATAAATCAGTATTAGGTGTCTCAGCCCATTACCAATTGATCATATAGCAAGCGAGCCTAAGCACCATCACATGGATCATAACATTAGCCAGTTTTATAAAACCGAAAACCACAATTGATTGTAATACACAAGAATTTATCAGGAAAAATTCTAACAACAAGGAGATATGAGTTCAAATATTCCCACTAGGAAAAAAAACTAACAACTAACTACTAACATTTGTCATTAAAAAAAAATCTCCAATGGAGTCGCATGCTGAGTTCTTAAATCTATGTGATAAATAAGGAATTGTTGTTTAATTTTTTCTTTATTGGAGTTATCTATATGACAATATGAGTTGCTTAAAATAAGACATTGTTGATTATATATGGAACCACAAGGATGAGTTGTTATAAATAAAAAAACATTTTTTTGCTCAAATCTCAAGAATGGGTGGCTCATGAGTTCATGTTTTAAATTAAAACAAAATTAAATACAAATAAAACAATATATAGACGTTGGTTGCTTAAATGGATACACATTAGAATAAAAGTGTGGTGAGTTGCTTAAATATGATGTTACACAGTTGTGCTCACTTAGTTGGGAGATAAGCAAGCATCATTAGAGATGCTTAAATGTCGATTGCTTAATATTATGCTCTTATAACTAGATAAATGATGACTTCTCAGGTGGACCACCATCATAGATGGTCCAACAAACACTATTTTTTGGTCCACTAATCTGGCCATAGGAAGTTTTATCCAAACACAAAGAGGCTTATCCTAAACAATGTTATTATTAACACTCCTCCACTCATTAGTGACGACCCCACAAAATTAATTTTGGACAAAATACTCCTATCCAAAAGACTCACCATATTTTAAAGCTACCATATAGATTATCTTTACGATACACAAATTTAAGCTTTTTTAAAAAAAAAAATTATACAGTAAAGGCAATCATTATTGGATACATATTTTTTTTTTAAATTGTATACCTAAAGATGGTCTTTACGGTAACAATTTTTTTTTAAAAATGTATAACGTAAAGGAAAAAATATAGCCTTTACAGTACACAACTTTGTGGAAATAAGGGTTTTTTTGTCCAAATACAAAAAATGTGGGGGTGCCACTAATGAGTTTAAGAGGTTAATAATAACACCCATCCTGAAATACTAAGCCTAATCCAACTCAAACATCTCGTGTTAAGTCGAGTCTTAACATCAAGCCAAACAAAGATGTTCAAACCATAGTCTTTTACTACATTGAAATCTAGGCCTTTGTTATTACCCCCTCCTCCATTAATTTTCTCACCTCCCCTCCCCATTTAATTTCCAATTTTACCCCTGCCATTTCTCTCTCAGATCTCTCAGCTCGATTTCTCTCTCTCTCTCTCTCTCTCTCTCTCGGGCCTGACCCACACTCCCACCACCTCCTCCCCGCCGCTCGCAGCCACGCCAGAACCATGGAGGTTCCAGTTCCCCACTCCTCCCCCAACCACGCGACAGAAGCAGAAGAAAAAAAAAAGGAAGAAACAGAGGAAAAGGGAAAAAAGAAAAGGAATGAAGAAAGGGAGAAGAGAAGAGGGAACGCGATGGAGGAAGAAGAGAGGGGGGCGAGCTGCGCCAACCCTGCATGCGGCGGCACACCGAAGGAGAACAGAGGAGGCCAAGAGAGAGATAGTGAACGAGAGGGAGAGAGCGAGAGAGAGAGAGAGAGACAAATTTGTTGGGAAAAGACTGAGAAACTGAGAGAAGTAGTGTCTTTTTTTTTTCTCTCTCTACTAACGTCAACAAGGTGACGACTCAATTGGGAAAATTACTACTGGCGTCAAATTATTGATGCGTCCCCGCGTCAATTTGCTGACGAGCGTGTTAAATTCGAGACTACTACCATTAACACATGCATCAACTTGTTAACGAGCCTTTTCGTCAACAAGTTAACGTGAAATTCAAATTTCCAGGGAAAAAAAGGGACAATGGGTTAGGAAAATTAAGTAGGGGTAAAATTGTCTTTTCATAGGGAGCGGAGGTGGGAAAATTAAATGAACAAAGGCCGAAATCTATCATGCACTAGCGAATACAGAAAAAATGCTGATGCTACAATCTTTTAACTGATTTCAGGCAAGAGAGTCAAGAATGTGTAGTTCAAAAATAGTTGAATATCTTGCAGCAAAACTCTAAATGAAAATTTAAATGAGACATAGTCCCACAATTAAGGCTACAAAAATGACAACAATAAACGAAGAATTATGACTACAGATAAATAATCCGCCCCCCCATATTTTAACACCAACAAATTACAACAAAATCTCAATTGATTGACCTAACTACATATGCCCAAAAGTTCGTCAGTTGCTCATTCTAATCTAGCAAGCAGAGATTAGCGGTTTTCATGACCCAAACAGATATCTCAGTTCTGTTGGAGAAACGAAAGTCAGCAAAGATATATATATGCAACAGTCCCATGATATTCAGGTCATCTCATAACAGACTCTTTCACATATGATCGATTACCTGAACTGCAATGGAAAGAATAAAATCAGAATCCATAACAACTGACCCTAAAGGGGTATTATGGCGAAAGAAAATTTTCCGACTCACGTGTATTCAAGGTGAATATTCATAAATCGAGCATTTTCTTTGCTCTGTGTCAACGTTACTAAACCTTCAATTACTTGATCTTGTTCCAGCTCTATAGGATCATATAAGTATATCAAAGTCTGCAAAATAGATCAAGACAACAAAATCAATATCATAATTCATAAATGAAAACGCAACTTGGAGCATAAGGGAATAAATGGGAACATAGTTCAGTGTCTGTTTAGGGTCCCCATCACTTTCATTTCATCACACCCACCCCCCCTTTTTTTTTTCCTTTTCCAAATCCAAGTTTGTGTGTCTTCGCATACAATCATCCAACATACTCGAAATTTAGGAAACTGGAAGGATGGCATGCTTTCCACTACTAACCTTATTAATATACTGGAGCAAACCTCCAATTTATTCACGGAAAGATTTTTTTAGTACATCGACTTTTAAAGCGCTCGAGCAGGGGAGCACAGATGGCCCTAAAAGGATTAAACCTCCAACATCATCATCACACCCATGTCTTAAAGACCTTGGATTGGACGGTAGTTCAAATTGAGCTACAAGTTCGTTGGCTAAAATATGTTATGCCCAGTTTGA
Source organism: Calophaca sinica (assembly GCA_037113605.1). Lineage (NCBI taxonomy): Eukaryota > Viridiplantae > Streptophyta > Magnoliopsida > Fabales > Fabaceae > Calophaca > Calophaca sinica. The sequence continues at coordinate 71,943,038 of CM073730.1, forward strand.
ATAGCTTTTAACTTGTGAGAACTTCTTAACTAAAATAAGTCTATGATTCTACACTTACGAAAAAGCTTATAGGTGTTAGTGGTGAAGTTGAATGAGAAACACTCATGGTTATTAATCTTTCCATAAGTGGTTGTGGAGAAGTCTATCTAAACTGGCCGTTAAAGTATTTTTTAATAAAAGTCGTGCTTTGATGTGGTTTAGCACCGCAATCTGTGCCACTCTGCAAGGTACCACATCAACACGACCCTTGCTGCAATAGTGTGGCACCAGCGTATAGCTGACATTCAACTGCAAAACTTAAGAATTGCATCCTAAAAGCAACCAGATTAGAGATATGCCATGCATTTTTGTTTCAAATATGCTTAAGATAAGCGCTGAAAAAGACTTCAATATACACTTCACTGGACAATGAAACTAGAACCGCCAATTGAAATTGGAAACTAAATAAATAAATGCTGCACCTGCTGCCAATGTGTTGGAGGGTCCTCAGGTGCAGTGGACAGAACTAGTGCTTCATTTGGATTTGTTCGCTTTTTTCTCTGACTACCATTCACCTGATGATTCTCATTAGATGATATTGAAGAGTGATAATTGGTTGGTGCTACCGTAGGCCCATTAAACTCAACATCAAACCAAAATGCAAAACCATGTAGCGGAGCTGTAGAAAACAGGAAATAGAATTCAGTTTATGCCAAGATACTACAAGATTTCATTGAGTGCAGAATGATTAGTTAGTAAATAGGACAACTGAGCACTGTGATGACTGAAGAACAAACATGAAGGTGGTGGCACACATATAAGTAGCAAGAAAAATTCAGGGAGTCGACAAATCAGTTGAAAAAAAAAAAGGACACACAAAAGTAGGTTACCTCGCATCATTGAGTTGAACTTAAACTTCGATGTTACAGTTTCTAACTCATGGGTGGTTATGGAATAGCTATCAACATACTTTACCTGTAATAGTTTATGATCGATTTCTTCAGAATGATACTAATACTACTTGAAGGAGAAAATGAAATACAGCATGCAATGAAACAAACAAGCATGCATATAGACAGACACACACATACATTAAGGGCGGCCCAGTGCACGAGGCTCCCACCTTGTGGGGTCTTGGCAGGGTAAATGTACACAGCCTTACGCACACAAGCGGAGAGACTGTGTCCATGATTTGAACATGGAGGTCACAAGGAAGCTACCTTATTGTTGCAAAAAGGCTCGCCCTCAGACACATACATTAAAATAATTACAATGTAGATCTATGTAATAAGACATTCTGACCAAATACTGCATTTTGTGATCCAAACCTTCAACGTTACTAGCTGATGTTAACATATAATGTTCAGCTACAGCTTTATTCTTGTCCCAGTAATAAGGGTAAATGACTACAGAAGTACAGAGGCATTGAATAACGCAATCTCTCAAGAATAGGTAGAACATTAGAATACTAAACCTATGAGGAGTTGGCTCAACTAGTAGGATCAAACTGCTTTGTCCCAAATAACGTGGGCTTGATTCTTGCTAGAGATTGTTCTTGAAGTTGTTTTTAATATTATATATCTTTAGAACTGTGTTAAAAATAATCATATTAATTTTACAAGTTGTATCCTATTTATATATTTAAAAGAGATGAAAATGTTACGATGAATGTGTGGTCACACAAGACAAGATAGGATTAGGAATGAAGCATTACACAGAAAGTTTAGGTATCACCTATTGTAGAAAACGTGATAAAAGTCTTGTCTTAGGTGATTTGGCATGAATGGAGAAGACTTTTAGAAGCACAAATAAGAAAATAAGAAGAATAGAACAAACAGAGGATATCCAATATTAGAAGTAAAGTAAAATTACAAGCTAAACCATAAGAATGATTTAGATTAATGGTCTACCATCAGACATGAAAATCAAAAGACAAGACGGAGTCATTTGTGATCCATATATAGCTGACCCCACCTAGTGAAAAAATGTTTTGGTGGTGGTTGTATTACTTAGAAGCAGCTAATGCTTGTTTTGTATGTAGACCAACAGTGAAAAACCCATACAAGCTGAACCTTAGAAAGCACTCGTACAAGACAACCCTGGCTCTGCCACATGGTTTCATATTGTTTTACTATTCCACAACTTTTGTCTACCCTATATTAGAGGACCGAGAAAAAACAACAAAACCCTAGACGACTTACGGAGTACTGACTGAGGTTCACACCAAATTGTGAAATGTACAAAATGTTGTTACTATATATTCATACTGGTACATTGTACTATGGAAAACCATCAGTTACAGCCTGAAGTTAACCAGCCCTTCTTCAAACCATAACTCAAGCATGAAAAACAATTATATGTATAGCCTAGACTAGCATGTATTTCAGCATCTGATAATAGTGAAGACAAGTCAAAGTAAACAGTGACAATAACATTAGTGTACCCACCACATGTGGCCATGTCAAAACATTTTCACCACTTATGGTCTCCACAGAAGGTTCCTCAAATGCACACTGTTTTGCTAATGATAACATGGCAGACACTGCAACCAAAAGCAGTATTAAAAAAAGTCACAAGGAAAACAATAGATAAAAGGAAATTGGATATTTACAGACTATTCTACCTCAATAAAGGTTCAAGGTACATACTTGGAAGATAGAACCATCATTTGAAATTTCTAAGAAACTAGGTTTTTCGTTTCGCTAGCAACAAAACTAGTACTGAAAACAGGACAGCCTTGCAGCTTGCAAGGATGTTTGACTAGAGTTCATGCATCCAAGGGATGCCAAAAACAATACGATTATTAACATTTTAATGCTACCAACACAAGTTCAGATGTGAAAAATGTTAGAATGCCTACTATTTGCTTATAAAGTGGCAAAAACTTTGCCAACAGTTTCACACTGAAATAGGGAAACAATAATAAAAATTTATTTCCTAGTCATTGAATTTAAGGATGGGTAATTGACAGGTGAATTTATTTATGTTTTGATGGAAAAATAAAACTTATCAATCACTGTAAACAGAAGAATCAATAGGCAGAAGATAATGCATCCTTCCAAACAAACCAAAAGGAAAACAAAGCTCAATCAAAATGGAAACAAGGAACAAATCACAACAGGAGAGCCATCCAAATCACAACAGGTGAATTTATTTATGTTTTGATGAAATAAAAATTTTTATCAATGACTGCAAAAGGAAGAATCAATAGGCAGAAGATTATGCATCCTCCCAGACAAACCAAAAGGAATACAAAACCCAATCAAAATGGAAACGCAGAACAAATTAGAACAGGAGAGACATCCAATCTTGATGAATTGCAGACAAACCAGCCATGAAAAAAACATAGGCCAGCTCCATAAATTGCAAAAGATACAACTCTATCCCAACACCAAGGAACGGCCGAAATTTATCCACAAGGTTCTAGCATTATGCTCCATTGAAAGACACATGCATGTCACAGTCACACACACAAAGAGAATGTTATACAAAAGAAAAGAGAAGCACTGTACAGTGAGGCTAAGGTAAAAAAAAAAAAAGGAAATACTGGACTACAAGTTTGTAAAAGAAAAAACTCTTTTAACTGTCCTACCCGCAAATATCAGCCAAATCCACCCACCTAGTTTCTGTTCAAACCAGGTGCACACATAGTAGAAGTAATCAGTCCCAGTATAATGATTTCAAGGAGGCAAAGAAGAGGAACAATCTAACAAGGGAATGGAAAGATATTCCATGACAATGGCCTTGAAGAAAAGAAGTTCAACGAAAAAGAATACTGCAGAGTGCTGAGAAACTATTCATCTATAATAAATGAAATATTGAGGACAAATAAGGAAGTCTAGTGTTAATTTCTTAAAGCAGATTACATTATAAGAGTCCGTTCAAAATAACAGGAAATAAGCAAATCCATCTTCAGCATCCAATTTATGTCTCTACGAAGTACATATATATAGATTTTGAAATCCTAATAAACATTTGGGATGACATCTAAGTTACTAAGCAGTGCACTTACTATCAATTCCATAAACATTGCGCCAGAAGTCGACACTGTCACTGTATCTGTCCGTATGTGTAACAGGAGCCATGTACAACTGGAGAAAAGTAAACCAAGAGGTCAGCACTTTTTCTTTTTTTGGCAAGACACCAAAAGGTCAGCATTATTGTGTACAAGATAAGCCGAATCCAGTAATTACTGAGTGCCCAATCACATTCAAGCAATTCTAAGCTTCATGTACAAGGAACCATAATTTCAATTAGGTTTATGAATCCTTATTAGGCTGGGAATGTACCAGACAAAATAACGCTTTAGAAGAGGTATTTACGATAGTATAACCAATAAACTATATATCTATATGTTAGTAAAAGTAAAGAATAGAAATACCGTTGCACTTGAAGGAAGAATAAGACCACCAGGTTTTAGCCAGCGGTCTCTGGCGGTAATGACACTCCCAAGCATGCTCTACAAGGAAAGAAAAATCTTCAAACCAATATAAATTATAAAAGTGGATGTACTATAAAAAGCTGAGAAAGAAGAAGTCATGGCAAGCTGGCATTTGAGTATCATTTAGACAGGAGCAGACTCATGTTGACCCGAAGCTGTCATGCACACCCTTCCCCAATTCCACCCAAAATGTTAAAATAATAATAATAATAATAATGGGAAACAAAACAAAACTTCTAAATTTTGTTTATTTATTTTGGTTCCTCCACCCAAAAAAGAAGATAGATCTTGGTAAATTAGTAGCATTATATTAGACCTCTTATTAGTAAACAATATAAGGGGAGGCCTAGGCCAAATTAGTGCTGTTAGTTATTATAATTAGGCTGTCAGTTATTATTATTATTATTTCTGTGTTGTAACTGTCAAGTTTGTCTTTTGAATAAATAGAGAAAGGGAAGGGTGGGGCTGTTAGGCAGTTATTGAATAGGAATTGGGAGGGAGAGACCAAGCTCTTGAATTCTTCGAGGAATACTCACTGTAACCATTTCTTTTCTCTTTCTCTATCCTTTTCTAAGTTGTTATTCTGTTTATGTCTGTAACCCAACTTCTGAAATAGTTATTCCAGCAATTACCAATAAAAGTCAGTTATTTTTATTCAGAAATTTATTTATGAATATCAGTTTCTATCATATTGCTTTCATATCTCTTAGATGGTAACAATAGAGATAATATGCCTTAACTTTTTCTTAGAGAAATTTAAGTACTAATTTGTAATCTAAAGGAAGCTTCTTGTCATTAAACCAACTATTCCAAAAGCAAGCTTCTAGATGAAAGCAAGTGAATGGTTTTATATATAATATGCGCCCCCTCATGCAAGCCCTTTCCCTAACTTGTGCTGAAACGTAATTTTTTATTTAGAACGATGTGGGTTCCTGGATGGCAAGGATTGAACTCACAAGACCACTTGGTCACGAGGCTTTGATATCATGTCATGAACCAACTATGCTGAAAACTTAAGCTTTTGGGTTAAGGCACACAAATGGCTTTATATTTAACACACAAGCTTTTTTACCATCTTTTCCTATATATATATGCTACTCCTTCCTCTCAAACACTCTTTGATGTTATCTATTCTTGTGTGTCCACTCATCAAGCATAACATTCCCATCTCGACAACACTTATGCTCTTGTTGACACTTTACTATTTAATACCAATAGTCAATACTCAATACCATAAAACATTGGTAGTCTTATAAACGTGATACAAAATCTAGTAAAAAATTACTTAAATAAGAAGCGAAAATATTTTCCGTTATTTTTAAATCTATTTGATCAATTATCTAACTAATCTAAAAGCATACTTGATGAATGCAATTAGTGACAGCAGAGATTCCACAGATAAGATAAACGAGTACCAAGAAAGTGGACAAAGGACTCATGAGAATAAACACAAGCATTCAAGCTCCAAATTTTCAAAGCTTACATATTTTTTTACAATGCTTTTAATAAATTAAAAGAAGTTTCATTATGTCTTAGACTACTCACAATAAGAAGGATCCAAGGAAAAGCAGATTTGGTTTATCTGCCTCATAAGAAAAATAACTTCTAAATATAGTTCAACCATAAATGTGTTGTCTATCCAAATATTTATCCACGCTTTGTTGTTCTTTTCATAATTATGACCATCAAATGACAAATTCTCTTTTTCTTCGTTTAGTCAATCACCGGAACGCATATAGGACCTAAAATTACAACATGAGAAGTCATTTTTCCCTTCGATTTTGCACACAACAAAATTGTAAGCCTTTCCAAGGGAACCAAAATCATTCTAATATGCACCTCATATAGAAGCATATAGCCCATCCACTCTGATATTATAACATCCACCTCTTCATCAATTTCAACATCCTGCAAAAACCATAGCCCAAGGTAAATACAAAAACTATAAAGCTTGATCCTAGTATCAAATGTAAAGTTGACAACGGAAAATTATAGAAATTTCAGGGAAAAGTAGAATTTGGAGAAAGTAATATAACTCGAACCTACACATACATAAAGTTGACATTCTATATTATTTGTAAGTTTCGGTCTCCCCCATCTGCGCAACTTATTTGCAAGGATAATAGCAATGTAGTGGACAAAAAAGTCATGTAGTTTGTCTTCATTAACATTCACCCTGTGGCCATTATACTTATTTTAATGGAGATCATGAATTGCACTATTCATTACCTATTTTCATGACTAATAGCATACTATTACACATTTTCATACAGGATTGTAGACTTTATTATATCATTATGCACATTAATTTTCCTATTTCGTAATATTATTGGTTAATTTTTAGTAGATACTAATAATCTAAAGGTGCTACTAAGGGCACTGGTTAAAGAATAAAAAATGGAAATTATTCGTGAAAAATGTATCATTTTATGCATTGATAACATTAAATACTATGCTTTTCAAGGAATAATTTCTATATTTTGAATCCTTAACCAGTACGGCACTGTTTAGCATTGCCATAATCTAAATATTGTTGTAACCTACAGGAAATATACAGATCGACAGATTCTCTCACAAAGATTCAAAGGTCAGTGCATATGATCAGTAGCACAAATCAAGGTGTTTGAATGTTGAAATATTGGTTGCAAAAGAAAGCCTAAAGGAATTAGGCAGCTAAAAAGAGAATATGAAGAAGGCTTTTAACAAGAGGAACACACAACCAATTGCTAAAGAGAGGATAGAACCTAAGCATATCTCGAACTGAGGCGGTGAAAATTTACATGGACAAGTGGTTCTCAAGTAAGAAATAAGTACCGAAGCTGAAGAAGGGCTAGGTAAGGTTTGGCTGGCAGAGCTGGCTACTCCACAGAACTAGTGGAACCCGTCCTATTTTGGATAGGAGAGGAGGGTCCGGGGTGGAAGGTTGATGCTGCTACTAGTTCTGTACAACCGTATTGTGACTTAAACCATTCTGAACTGACCATCTTTTTCACTGATCCCTTGTACTTTAGTACAATGGTGCTATCTTTTGCAATGTAGAAATAGTCCTAAAAAGTGTCCTTAAATGACTCTGTTCTTTAGCTTAAAATTACCCAAGGCAGAGTTGTGGCACAGGACAGAGAAAATGAAGAAATAAGAAGAGCCATTTAAAGAGAAAAGAAGACACATGGCATTGAAACTTTATCTTCTAAAAAGTTTTGCCGTCATTAATTGAGGAGACATTGGAGCAAATCATTTTAAGGGATTTAACTATCTAGAGTCTACTTTGTCTTCCTTATACTCTCTTTTAAATTTTAAAATTTTATTTAGAGATGCTCTAAGAATTTAGGTTTAGGGCTTAACTCAACCCCACAAAACCGGCTTGTAAGGTGAGGATTATCCAAGCCTCGTAAACACTACTTAAGTCATATCTCTAGTCAATGTGGGACACTTAACACGCCCCCTCACAGTCAAGACTAGATATCTGAAGCCATATCCAGGTGGAATGACAGATATTTTGGCACAATAACAAATCTAGGATAGTTGTGATACCATCTTAGAATTTGTAATTAGGGCCTAACTCAACTCCACAAAACTAGCTTGTAAGGTGCAGACTACACAAGCCTTATAAGTACTACCTAGGCCATATCTCTAGCCGACGTGGGACATGCCCCCTCACACTCAGTACTAGACATCTGAAATGTGAACTAATGTGGATGAAACAAGATAGATTTCATCAGATACTATAAATTTATTGGTTTTATTATGGAGTAAACCTCCATTCCAAATTTTCAAAGATGAGGACTAATGAATTATTGCCCAAGCAATTGATGTAAATTTTGAAGTTCATACGCTTTTCACCTTATTGATCATAATGAGTGTTATTAGTCCTATTTATTTTTAATAACTTTATCAACATTTGTTTATTGTGACTGGTATAATATAGACCCAGAGGTGAAATTATATCACAGCTTCATATAACACATGATAAATTAATTGAATAAAAAGATGCTAACATGTTCATGTAGTTTAAATTTAAATTTTGGCAACATTTACAAAACCGTTTTTCATAGATCTACATGCATCTTTACTTTATTCAAATTCACATAAAGGTTTAATTAACTCTAGATATAAGATACATAATGTATATCTTGCGACAAGATATTTATAAGATAAGGAATTTGCCCATCATATGAAAAGTAAACTAGATTGGGTGTAATTCGTATTTTTAATTGATTTGTATTAGAATATTAAGATTCTTACCCTTTAATATTTTGAATTAGATTACTAATTTTTTATTATTATTTTTTGCCAATTTTATTCATTACTTCAATTAAATTTACGATTGAGTTATAATAACTATTAATCAGTTTTCAAATCAATTTTCTTCAGATGGCCACCCTACTTTCAACTGTTACTTGATCAAATAGTGAACTCACTAATTTGCACAAATTATTTTGTAATATCAATATCAATATCAATATCTTGCAATTAAACTTTAGATCTCATATCCAAATGCTTTGGACACTTCAGAGGTCAAACATCATGTCAATATTTAGACCATTGCAATCTTAAGTATAAAACATAGCATTTTTCAAAGATTGAAAAACATATATAGTTCAGAAGAGCCTACCTCAACTCGTCCATGCAATACAACGACAACATCAGACAGGTTATTTGCTTTAACAACTTCATTTGCCTGCTTGGAAAAGAAAATAACTAACTGAAAACAATAACACAAGGTAAAAAGTGATATTAAACATCATAAATGGCTTATTTGCATTCACAACCTCAACCATTAAACGTATAAAAGAGAAACAAAAAAAAACCAACTATGAGCTTTTTTTTCAACCTAGAAAACAACGACGACAAAAACCTAGCCTTTTTCCACTAGGGTCAGCCACATGGATCAGACAATGCCATAATGTTGTGTCATTTATTAATTTCAAGGAGAGACAGTTTACCTCTAAATCTCTCTTACTAGTTTGATCATAGTTTTTCTAGGTCTTTCCCTATTGTTCAACTCTCCTTACCGGTACTTCTATGGTTCTTCTTCATGCATGCCCAATCAACCTAAAACAAGGCTTTACCATCTTTCCTACAATGAGAACAACCCAATTTTCTTTCTGATAAATATATTCCTCCACAACAACCAAGTCTTATCCCAGGGTCGGCTACATAAGTCAAACGACGCCATAATGTTTTATCATAAATCATGTCTTTTAGCCAAATCATTGGCCTCTAAGTCTTTCTTAATAGTTTCACCTATATTTATGGAAGCAACCATTAAATTATGGAAGACAGAACAATAAAAAATAAAGAATATGTAGACAAACATGGAGAATCAATCTACAACTGAACAACTGACACCACAAAATTTTAGATGTTGAAGAAACATCAATCGAACTGCAAGTGCAGATATAAGTGACAAATAATAAAATTTAGAATACAGGAATAAAATTAATAATGAAGTCGATATAAGGGACGACTGGGTAATAGAGATAGACCACTGAGAACAACTATCATGTGTTGGGTCCAAGTAGACCCGAACTGATGAAAATATGGTTCTCCCATCCATGGAAGTTGGCAGATATGCAAGGAAATCACTTGCAATAAAATAGTGTCCCTGCAATAACTAAACCCATATTCATTCATTTAATAATAAAAATTACTTCACACACAAAGATCTTATAAACTCAAGCTGAACTTTCAGATCCATGAAAGCTGTCAAGAAATTATTATTTCAATATCTTAAACTACTGGGTGAAGACTCATAAATAGCTTTTCATTACAACTTTAATATGCCCCTCACACAAGAGCAAAGGCCCACCTTAACTCGTTATAGAGGGTCCAGTACCATGTCAAGAACCAACTCTCGCAAAGGATCAAGACTTGTGAATGACTATATTAAATCTAACAAAACCACTGAACTATATTAAACAAATCCCTCATTCCAAATAACCAAGTGCTAAATTCCAATAAGGATATTAATTTCCAGCTATAAATTCAATCTTAAATTATTAGGCATTATGATTGCTGACTGAACCACATACTTCCTAGTCCATTAAATCTCATCCAGGATTATTAGAATTCAAGAGTTCTATTGAGAGAGATCGTGAAAGAAACTGAAAGAAAATGTAGAAGTGAAAAACGAAGAGAAAAGTCTGAATTGAATTCTATTATGAAAATCTCTAATAACAGTGTGTGTATGTGCAGTATTTATAGTTAGAGCTGTTTCTCAAATTGAAACCGATCTGTTTGTAACAGATTGTCACTAACCAACCATCTGTTCTGTTGGTTACAACAACAAACAGAACTTGGTTATGATTTCAATGAAGCTGTTATTAGTCACACTAGATGAGCTAACGGAGTAAGAACTGTGTTACTATAATAACAAAGAAGTACCTAGTATCACCCAATCAGTACCACCCGACCAGATGAGGAAGATTAGAAGAGATACTTTTCTCTGATTTTTCATGAAGAAAGATCTTGAGGAATTCTAGTTATACTTTTTACACACTATTAAGAAGGAAAAAAGAAAAGGCCAATCTAGGAAGTATTAACAATCCCCTTGTAAACTGTGGAGTTTAAGTATGATTCACTATCAAAGTAAACCACTGTACACTATAATAAAACAAGAGAGCACAATACAGTTGGAGTATTTTGTTTGCAGTAAATGTGTTTCTTACTACCTCCGTCCCTAAATGTAAGCCTCATTTGACCAAAACACACAAATTAAAAAAATTAGTTAACTCATTTAATTTGTCTACAATGTGTACTGTTTTATCAAAACTACTCTTCAATTATTGACTTAAGAGAGAAAAATAGTTATCTCATTTACTATTGACTACAAAAAAACAACGTAAATTAATTAGGGGTATTCTTGTAAAAACAATAATTAATGCACCTAGTAATTCGGAAATGGGCTTATAAAAAGGGACAACTTTTTTATTCCTAAAATAGGCTTACATTTAGGGACGGAGAGAGTAATTCTTAAAATTGGTATTTGGTAGCATCATATGGTTCACTTAAAGAACTCTTTACATTGAAAACAACAATAATTACTAAGCCTTTTCCCACTAGGTAGGGCCCAGCTGCACAATTCTTAAATAAAAATCGCCCCCCAGCACACACACCCTACATAAACCTTAAATAAAAAACTGCATTTTAGGGCAAAGGAAACATGGGCATATGACTAGAAGTTCCAGTAGAAAAAAGTAGATCAACTGAAAGATATTCCATCCAAAAGGGGTAGAGGAAGACATATCTATTGTGTAAGTGCACGGTAGCAATGGAACCAGGGAGGGTATACAGAAAAGACAAATCTATTCTTATGCTACTGGTATTTTCTATTTATATTAGTATTAGTTAGTGATCTCATTCTCGGTTTAGCGAGTCTTTTCTTTTGTGATGCTCTGTTGGCAGTTGGCACCAATCCTACATTTAGTTTCCGTGGAGTGAGAAGAAAGGGAGGCTGCAAGAAGATTGTAACATGAGAAAAGCAAGGAGGGGAGTTATAAGGTGGCCTGGTGGTGGGTGCAGGAGGTATAGGAGTGGGAGGTATTGGAGTGATGTCGGTTCAAATCCTCCCCACCCAAAAAACTAACATTACTAGCAATATCTAACAACTACCATTTGTCATTCAAAAAAAAAAAAAAAAGAGGTCAACCTCTGTAAAGACCTTGCTCTAAAAAAAAATTTTATAGAGCCTAACACAGCAGCATCGAAACATCCATGCAACCTACACCATCTAGTTGACTAAAGGTTGGTGGTTGCAGTGTTGTTAATCGCGGATCGCGGAAAATAGCGACGACCCAAAAATCCGATATGTGAAATAGTGGATCGCATAGCGGGCAAATAGCGGAAGTCAAATAGCGAGTGAAATAAATAAAATTATATATAAAAAAGTGACATAATATTTAACTCAAGCTCAATTGTTCTGAACAAAATCTGAAATGAAATGACATTAAAATATTTACTTAATAAGCTATTTTAAGAAATTAAACTTGACTGATTATTTATTCATAAATTATTTTAGAGGCTTATTAAAATAAAATGAAAAGAGCTTATAAATATTTTTTATGTTTATACATATTTTTGAATATTAATATAAGCATTTATTTTATATAGTAAAATACTACACTAAGTTTAAATAAACCGTGAATGAATAGTCCATATATATAACAAAAAACGACAAAGAAAGAAAGAAAGATGAACACGTGGCAAGTCCATACTCTATTATTGTTTGAATCAGCTACTTACTGTTGAATCAGCTAGTCTCGTCTCAGGAATTCCTCAAAATAAAAATAAAAAAATGAAAAAGATAGTCTCAGGAAGTCCGAGACACATTTATTATGAGTAAAAAATTGCCATTCGTTGCCAAACAAAAGAAAAAGCAATTGTTATATTTTATTATTGTAAAAAATTAGAAAATAGTAGAAGAACAGTGGCTTGGCTTCTTCGAGAAGCCTTTTTCCGTGTTTGACCAATTGTTATTCTTGAAGTTTCACGGGAGGATGCTGCAACTCCGGCAAAGATAGACGCTACAACTGTGCCATGGTGGCGGGGGAGGAGGCTCGAGCATCCTATTTTACTATTTCTCCCCTCTCTCCTTTTCTTTTTCTTTTCCGAAAGAAATTGGAACAGATACAGTCATTTGAGTTTTGATGCGATGGTTTTCCGGCAACTCCTTTCTTCTTCTTATTTTCTTCCCTTATTGTTTTCTGCCATGGCCTCACAACCCGACCCACAAAACCCGTTGCAAGTTAGACACAGAAATGAGGAAAACCCCAACTTCCGCCATGGCCGCGACGGAATCTATGGCGGATAATGGCGTAGCGGCCCATATAGCGGTTGTAGCGAAATCCTCATCGCGTAGCGGTTTTCGTCGCGAACAGGCCAGAATCCGCTATGGAATAGCGCTACAGCGGCCGCAACACCGCTATTTGACAACACTGGGTGGTTGTAGAGATTTATAATTAGTTGAGTTAATTTGGTACTAGTTTCTTGTAAGCAATATTTATGCCGTGATCATGAACCTTTTTACCCTATCCATGTATTATATAGTTTAGTTTGCACATTTTATATAAAATAACATTACTAACCAACTTAATGCAGGAGAATATTTTAATAGAAATTAAAAAATAATAAAACATTTTAATATAAAATTTATATTTTTTATTATATACTGTGCATAGTACAGACTTTTGTATCATGGAGTTTAGTTTTTTATTCTTTTTCTTATTTCCTACTAGATTTTGAACATTTTTTCTGAAATAACATTACTATTTAACTTACTGTGGGAGAATATTTTAATAGAAATTTTACATTAATATAATTTTACATTAATATAATTTTAATATAAAATTTATATTTTTTGAATGTATTACGCACAAACCTATCTATTATAGAGATTGAGTTTTTAATGATATTCTTATTTCTTAATAGGGTTACTCTTCTGTCTAAAAACCTATTAAAAGTTCTGTGACAGCAGTGTTATCATTAACCCCAAAAACGCTGTTGTGGGATAGCGGATAGCAGGATGGCCGCTATTCTGAGATTTTTTATAAAGTTTATATAATGTATGTTATATACTATTTTGTTGAGAGGATGCAGCCATGACTGAGACTGACCAGTGAGGAGGGAAAAATATAGCATATGTTTGGATCTGTGGTGAAGTGACACTTTCTCGCGTCCCGATGAATTATCACCACGAAAGCTGTCTATATCTGCTTCAAGTTCACCGCATGTTAGATGCTTCACTACCATGGTTCCAAACATACCAATAGTATATTATATTATATAATATATTGTTCTATTGTATTTTAATGAGGAAATTCCTATAATGCCCCCAACAAAAAGCTCTAACGTTCTAAATTTTAAGGGCTTTTTTGGAATAGCGGCGCTATCTTGCCGCTATTTCCACCGCGATGGCAGTCACTACACTGAACTGCTCTGCTCCGCTATTGCGCGCTATTGACAGAATTGTTCGAGATTATAAAAATCTGTTAAATATTTGGATGGGACCATGAGGGTTCATATATATATATATATATATATATATATATATATATATATATATATATATATATAGTGAGATTATAAGAATCTATTATACATTCACATTTTTCCCTAATGTGATTGATTAAATCCCAATTTTACATGAAATATATTTAGATTTAATTTTAAATTCATAACTATAGTTTTTTTTTACTCAACTATAATTATTTTTATAACAATTATATTTTTATTGAATTTTCAAAATCTTTCTAAATTTTTAATTTTTAATTATTTATATATAACACCTAAATTAATAACCCACACATATACCCCGTGCAATGTCCGGATCAACACACTAGTAAAGTATTATTTAGAACCCAATCTAGTATGGAACTTAATGCGCATTTAGGTAAACACATAGTAGACAGGAGCGCGCTCCGGATCATAGGAGCGTACGATCCTGCGCTCCTGCTCCCTCTCTGCGAACTCGCTCCCACGTAGGATCGGAATCTGCAGGAACGTTGGCAGGAGCGTCGCTCCCGATTTCAGGAGCGCTGGCGCGGCGCGTAGGAGCGGTCGCTCCCGACGATCTCGCGTTCCTGATCAACTTTCAAAACGCTGCGTTTTGGGACATTAACGGGTCGGGTTCGCGGGTCGGGTTCGATCAAACTGATTTGGTGGGTAAAAACCCTAAAATCGCAGCTTCTTCTGTCCAAAACAGAGACAGAAGCTCTTCGTCCTCCCTTGCGATCGTCTTCTACCTAGAAGCGCGGCTTTCTTCTGCTTCGTTCGCCGTCACCCTGCAGCCCTGCTTCGTGCTGCTTCTGCTTCTTCCTTTCTGTCTCTGTTTCGTTCGTGTTCTCCACTGCTACGTGTTCTTTGTCGCGGTGTCTTTGCCTCTGTTTCTCCTGTGCTTCGCGTTCTCCACCACTGCTTCTGCCTCTGTTTCTCCTGTGCTTCGCATTCTCTGTTTCTCTTGTGTTCTCCACCACTGCTTCTGCCTCTGTTTCTCCTGTGCTTCTGCCTCTGTTTCTCCTGTACTTGTATTTTTGATGGCTTCATCTTCAGTCCCTAAATCAGGTGGTGGCTCCAATCCCTCTCCAAATGTGCGTACGGGCCGCAAGAAAAAATTGGCTAAAAATGCTGCTGGTAACAAAACTGATGTGGCCTGGAATTATGGTGTTGCGGTTGATGGAAATAACAGGAAAATTATGTGCAAGTTTTGTGAAAAGATCATAAATGGAAGCATTTACAGTCAAGCATCATTTGGGTGCAACTTCAAAGATGTTGGAGCATGCACTAGTGTTCCTGATGAGGTGAAGCGTGAAATGCTGAAAATTGTTTCACTTTGCAGAGAATTTGATAAAAAAACAAGCATTGAAGTGGAGGAGGAGGTTGAAGACCGAAGGTTCTTTGGAAAAGAGTGGTCAATGAGGTGGTGCTAGTGGTGGTTCTTCTACTACTTCCACTCTCTTCAAGAGGAGGTGTCTCAAACAAACATCCATCAACTCACATTTTAAGAAGAGTTTGAAAGATGATGCACATCTTGCAATTGCAAGGTTCTTCTACAACAATGCCATACCATTTAATGTGGCAAGGAGTGAGGAATACAAAACTATGTTTGACTTGGTTGCAAAACATGGGCAAGGATTTCAACCACCATCCTATTATGACCTTAGGGTGACATTATTAAAGCAGCAAATGAAGTTGACAAATGATTATTTGGAAGAACATAAAGCTGAATGGAAGAGAGTTGGGTGTAGCATAATGACCGATGGGTGGACCGATAAGAGGAGGAGGACAATTATGAACTTCTTGGTGAATTCTCCAAAGGGCACGGTCTTTATGAAGTCTATAGATGCATCTCTTTGTATCAAAAGCGGTGAAGTAATCTTCAAAATGATTGATGAGATTGTTGAAGAGGTTGGAGAAGAAAATGTTGTCAATTGGTGGTGATAATGCGGCTAATTGCGTGCTTCTTGGTGAGTTGTTGATGGCAAAAGAAAACATTTGTATTGGACTCCTTGTGCAGCCCATTGTCTTGACTTCGCTAGAAGACTTGACTGACATACCTTATCATGCGGAGACAATTCCAAAGGGTAAAAAATCACAACTTTTATTTATGGCGTAACTTCTCTCATTTCTCTTATGCAACAATTCACGCCAAAATAAAGATTTAGTGAGGCCAGGGCAACTCGTTTTGCCACATCTTACCTTACTTTAGCGTGCTTGCATGAGAACAAGGACAATTTGGTAAGAATGTTCACAAGCAAGGAATGGAAGTCAAACCGTTGTGCAAAGCTAAAGGATGGGCCAATTGTTGAGGATATTGTTTTGACAAGGGGTTTTGGCATAATGTTGTGAAATGCTTGAAGGGTGCACTCTCTTGTTAAAGTGCTTGATTGGTTGACTCGGATAAAAAACAAGCCATGGGTTTTATCTATGAGGCAATGGACCAAACTAAGGAGGAGATTGAAGGCTTTTCGTGGAATCAAAAAGAGGTACCTTGTTTTTAACTTGATCTTTTGCTTTTTCGTGGTCTTGGTCTCAAAAGTGAACTAATTTAATTTGTTTTACTTTTTAGCTATAATCCTTATTGGACTATAATTGATAAAAGATGGAACAAGATGCTCCATAAGCCTTTGCATGCTTTGCAAAGATACTATCTTAATCCTCGGATGCACTATAGTCCTAAATTTAAAGTCGATCTTGAGGTTAAAAAGGCTTAATGGATGTAATAGAAAGATTGGTACTGATCCAATTGAAAGATCTTTGATTGATGTTGAAAGATGAGTTCAGAAACGAGCAGGTATTTTGGTTGTGAATTGGCTAGACTAACACAAAATAAGAAGGATCCAAAGACTTGGTGGGAGTCTTATGGAATTGAATATCCAGTAGCTCCAAAATTTGCCATTCGCATCGAGCTTGACATGTAGTTCCTCCGGGTGTGAGCGTAATCGAGTGCCTTTGATCTAGTAAGATTTCAAAAATCTAGACTTTGAATTGTAAGATAGATCCATTTGTCATATCTTAATTGTATTTGTTATTGTCTAGGTGCACACAAAAAGAAGAAATCGTTTGAAGGCGAAGACAATGAATGATGTTGGTTTTGTCATGGTTAATTCAAGATTGGCCAAAAATAAGACTCAAAGAAAAGCACTAGTATGAAGACTTTATATCCGAAAGTGAATGGGTTTCAGGTGATGAAGATGAAGGCCACGAGCACCCAAGGCAATGAAACTATAGATGTAAATGATGATGAGGTTATGATGAAGACCCGGAGGCAACAGAACATGATGGTGATGGTCCCATTTTGGATGGTTTGGACCAAACTCCTACTTTTGGGTATGCATCAGAAGGTCTAGAACATGATGGAGATGGAGGAGAGGAAGAAGATGAAGATGAAGGAGAGGAAGAAGATGGAGATGAAGGAGAGGATGGAGATGGGGGGGAGGATGGAGATGATGGAGGAGAGGATGATTTTGAGGTTAACGTGGCCGATTATGTCTAAGTGTTTTGTGGGATTTAGTATATGTCTAGTTGTTTGTTAAGAATTTGGTGTTTTAAGCCTTTATGGCACTTATCTTGTGTATGACTTATGTTTGTGGCACTTATGTTTGTGTATGACTTCAAAGTTTATTAAGTATTTGTGGTGTTTTGAAGTTTTTTTTCACTTATTTATGGTTTTTATATTCCTACATATGTTTTTATATGCATACATATACTAGTTTGAGAATTTGGTAGGAGCTTACGAACCTTGCTACGAACCCCGCTCTTACGCTCCTATGACCCCTCCCCGCTCCTATGTAGGATCTCGCTCTTGTCTACCTTGGGTAAACATCTTAATTAAGTGTTTATACAATAAGTATTTATCATATGAGAGCTTATGTCACAAAACTCTTACCCAATAAGTTATTTGCATTCGGATATGCACGTTGAGAAGCTATTTGCGTTCTCAACATTTGTTTTCACTATAAAAATAGAATTTGCATTACGATCTATTCCATTTGATTATCCAAAAAAAAAAATAGAATTTATGGTGGATGGGAATCAAAAAAAGGATGGGGATATGCTCCTCATAAGTTGTTCCCATAAACTATCTTGATGAGCTTATTAAAAATTAAAATAAGTTAAAAACGACTTATGAGCATATCATAAGCTATTTTTAGAAACTATTCCAAACACTTGTACAAGTACTTATGTCATAAGAGGTGCCCAAATACACTCTAAATAAACTCTTCCAAATGCCCTCTTAATTCCATAGATAGCTTATCCTATCCTATCCAGCAACCCTTATCCTATCCAATCTTATTCTATATGGTGTGCTGATCAGGGCCTCTGGTTGAGTACTTCTCAATAAAAGAAGTACTTTAGCTTGTCATGCTACAGAACCAAAGTAATGAGGGCCACATTTCAGTAATAGTGTTACTAGTGTTACTTATTAGGCACAATTGCATAATAACTAAATGACGCTTATACCAATGAAAACTACAATCTTTGAAATTACCTGCAGGGCAATGTCACTGGCATCAACTGCATACACCTGGCAAGATAAAATAACACAATCTCATCCATGTCAAACACTTTGATAATGGAACAAATTATAGTTTGAAACAATTAAATTAAAAGCCTGATTATGAAAACAAAAAAACAGATGGTCCAAAAAATACTGTAATAGAATGTCTTAATCCCATAGAGTATGAGTCAGCTACAAAAATTTTAAATAAAAGTACCCAAGATCTTCCACAGTTTAAAAATATTAAACAAAAGGAGTAGAGGAGAATAGAAATGAAAACAAATACAAGACAATAAAGCAACCTATCCATGATACAGCTACAGCAGCCAGCATCTCCAGACTTATATAAACAACAATAAAGGGGTGCTAAAACTAAAACTAAATTCCTTTACAAATCCTAATTTGAGCAAATGCAAACTCAAACAATGAAACAGAATATGCCAGATCTATCTAACTATAGATTCCTTAGAAGGGCATGCAATGGAGGATCTTGGCAATGGCATCGGGGAGCTTTGGCTCCCGCAAACATTTTTAAAATTCGATATACTTATGTATTGAAATAGTAAAAGACTTAGAAAAAGTAAAAATGTCTCAAAACAAGTCAAAATCCCAGTCCAAATGAAAAAATCCCTGCGCCTCACCCCCTCACCTGCTTCTAGATTCAGCCGCTCCAGCCTCTAATGCATTGGTGGGTTTTAATTTATTTGGATCTGAAACCTTTTTTTAATGCATGAGTGGATGGGGAATGAATGGGGTTTACGATTTATTTAATTATTGCTAGGTAAAACATCATGCACTCTCAGACTGAAAATTTAAGATTGTCACATTTTTGTTGATTGACTAGTTCTTTTGTGGTGATTACTTTTTTTTTTGTTTTAGTAAAAGTGAAAATTTTGGCCGAGGTTAAATTTTGGAATTTGAATGAATAGGTAAATATGGGAAACAAGCAATTTTTAATGAAATAATATAAGAAGGCATTCAGTTAAAATTTAGGTTTAATTACATTTTTGGTCCCTCTAGTTTAGGTAATGTGCGATTTTGGTCCCTCAAGTTTTTTTCGAGCGATTTTAGTCCCTCGATTTTTAAAATTAAGCAAATATAGTCCTATCATCAATATTCTTTCACCTAAACCCCTTAAAGTCTATATTTTTATCAAAATATTTGGGGATTGATAATGAACTTGAGATATAAAATAGTTATAAAAGTTTGGTAGTCAAAAAAATTGATAGAATTTGAAGAATTTTGTGGGAAGCGAAATTAGAGATTCAGGAGGAGAAAATTTGGGATTTTTTTATTTTGAGTTAAATTTGATATTTTAATTTGTGAGTTTTAAGTGAAATGTTGTTTAAAACAATCTAATCAATTCATTTTGTGAAAATTTTTAATAGATTATGAAAATTTAAGAGTTTTGAATAAATAAAAAGGGATGGAGGGACTTAATTGTAACAATTGAAAACTTGAGAGACTAAAATCGCTCCAAAAAAAGTAGAGGGACCAAAATCGCATATAGTCCAAACCAAAGGGACCAAAAGTGCAATTAAGCCTAAAATTTATTTGGCTCCCAAAACTTTTCTGTTCAAGCTCCGCCACTGAGGGCATGTGTGGAAAAGAACTGTAAATTCTGTAATAAGGAGAACAGATCAGATAGAGGGCAGCCTAATCGTTAAAGGCAGAGGAAAGCCAAGAAAAACTATAGGTGAAGCTATTAAAAAGATTTAGAGGCCAATGGTTTCACTATAGAGATGATTTACGATAGACCACTATGGCGTCGAGTGATCCATGTAGCCGACCCCACTTAGTGAGTAAGGCTTGGTTATTGTTGTTGTTTTTGTATCTAACTATAGTGAAAAAGAAACTAAAAGCAGTAATTCATCTATACCATGGTAGTTAGTATCGTGCGTATCGCACGAGTCGAATCGCGAAACGATATAAAATGGCATCCCAACGATACGAATCGTTGAAACAATCGTTTTGTGTCATGAATCGCGACCGAATCGCTGGCGGAATCGCTTGAATCGCAAAACACGGTCGAATCATCCGATTCCGGACACTGTCGAAACGCAGAGGTGTTTTCTTCCGAAATCGTCCCCTGTTTTCTTCTCTACGACTGCGACTCCAGTGCGGTTCTACATCTTTTCATGGTGTTCTTTTCCGGGTGTGGTTCTGCAACTTTTTCTGGGCTGAGTTATTTGGATTGTTCCGAGAGAGAAAGCAAGAAGAAGAGAAGGCACGTTTTTTCAGAGTTTACTTTGTTTATTTTTGATATATTAGTATTGACGAGAGAGAAAGCAAGAGAATAGTGGACTGGAAGCGTACAAGGCACGCTGTTACTGACAAAAGGTGGACTGGTTTTTTATTATTAATTAATTAATCTTTTTTTTTGTTACAAGTCTTTTATTATTATAGCTGTTGTTGCAACTTGCAACACGTTATGTCAGCCTGCCTCAAAAAAACACGTTATGTCAGCTTCTTTTTTTTTAGTCTTTATTTTTTTTTTTTAGTCTTTATTATTAATTATTAATTAATCTTTTTTTTTTGGTTACAAGTCTTTAATAATGATAATAATAATTAGTATGATTTTGTGGGAAAAAACAGACGTATAATAGAAAATATAATATATTTATATATAAAAAATACAATTTAACCATATAATATTTTAATTTCTTTATATATATACATTATATTTACTTATATTTACTTTAAAATGACATATTTTTAATGTTCATGTATCTTACGATTCATAAAACGATACGATACACGATTCAAAAAATAGGGCCAACGATTCACGATACGTATCCCGGTTTGGTAACCATGATCTATACAAAAAACATGTAAGGAAAGTACTGCATTGCATGTGAGGAAGAAACTGAAAAAAGGATTTACAAAAAATAAAACAGCTTTGCTTTTATTTTGATAAATATATTTTTTAACAAAATATATAATACTCCCTTCGTCCCTAAATATAGGACCTCTTTGACTATTTCACGCTCCTTAAAAAAGTGGGTTTCGTTAGTTATTACAATTAAATTTGTACAAAATGTGTGTTATTTTTCCCTAGTTACTCTTCTTATCTTTCAAGACTATTAAGAGAGAGAGTTAATGCAACTTGGTATAGGGGGTAATTTTGTAAATTAAAAAAAAATTAATGCATCTTGGTCTTTAAAAAATGTCTTATATTAAGGGACAAGAAAATATTACAAAAGGGTCTTATATTAAAGAACGGAGGGAGTACCATTTTTTCCATACCAACTAGAAGAGTATACCAATTTTGAAAGAGCTTACCCGCTTTGCCCCGGCCTGAGCACAAAATATCGAAAGAATTCCTGTACCACATCCAACATCAACTACAACCTGAAGGCACAAGGCAGACAATACATTAGGGAGAAAAGAGATGAAAAGATGTGGGAGGACAGGGGGCATGAAAGGCCAGAATAAACTTCAATTAAACCTTACAAAACAAGCAACTCATGCAAGACAAGAGTCATTATTAGTTAGAACTTATTCCAGGATGTGGCATATGTCGTGTAACACGAGCATCTTTCATATATCGACTGTACAATAACATAACCCCCAACAAGAGGCCCTCCTCATGGTTTGATCAACCACCCACTTAACTTGGAATTGAACAAAGTCTTCTCCTTTGGCCAGGAGTTGTAATAACAATTAATTATGAATAGAAGTATCATATTTCTATTTATAATTATTATTGATTTTATCAAATTGCAAGAGTTCACAAATAAATACAAGGAAATTCAAATGTAATAGTTGTTATAAGTTAAAATAAAAAATAAAATTCTATTAAAAATAAGGTTAATTGAGTGTGAAGATAGGAGTTAGTCTCCCACCTTCTTATAGGAGGATAGATGGGACCTTTCCTTCTTAGTAAAATGGAATTAAAATGGAGGAGAGGGGGGAGGAGGGTAAGCAAGGCTTGAGGTGTCTGCAGGGTCTCTAGCTTTCTATTTCTATTTCAGTGTGAGTTTTTTCCATTTAATCTATGTGTAAAGCTTGATCCGATACTAATATCATCTCATTATCAGTAGCAGAGGGTGCACTCCAGTGAAAATGTTCAAAAATACTACTAATATGATTCTAATTTCCTATAAATAAGGTTTTCTGTTTTATTGGGACTAAGATTGGTTGAGCTGCCCCACAGACAAATTATTAAGTGCTCCGAAGATATAATTGTTGAACCGTTATATTCTCCCCCTCAAACTTTCTATAAGCATTTATGGCAGATGCTGAAGTCTAGTTTTAATTAATGTTTTGAATTTCAAGTAAGCATCATATTAGGATTAGGATTCCGATAGCTATCTGTTATACAGATTCAATTATGTAAGTCAAGACTCGAGTTCCTTGTTTTAGGTGGGATTTCGTAATTTCTTGTTTTAGGTAGGATTACGATAATGGAAAAAACTTATTTGAGAACTACTACTTGGGGGGCTATAGTAGCCTGTCCTGTTCAAAGCTAGAGACACTGCCTATGTTGCAATAACTAAAAACATGGACTTCTAGAGTTCTAAAAAAATGTTCTCTCTACTATATACATTCTTTTTATTTCTCTATTACTTCTACAGCAACAAAAGCCTTTTTCTCATTAGGTGGAGTCAGTTGCATGGATCAAACAATGTCATAATGTTCTAAAGACAAACCATTCAAATTGAAATATTTCTAAGTGGTTTGGCCTATATTTTTTCTACTCCCCCTCTACCTCTAATTGTTGGACCACCCTTCATCTTGTCTACTCTCCTTATTGGGGCTTCTATAGGTTTTCTCCATATATGCCCAAACCACCGAAGACAAGATTCTATTATCTTTTCCACAATGGGTGTTATCCCAACTTTCTCTCTAATGCATTCATTCATAATCCTAGCTTGTCTTGTATGCTCACTCATTCATCATAACATCCTTGACTCCGCAACATTGAGTTTTTTTTTTTTTTTTGGCTGACTCTTTACCATCTAAAATTCAACCCCATTCAATATCATAAATGTTATAGTTGTGTGGTAAAATTATCCCTTAAGTTGGGGTTGTATTTTTCTATCACAAATAATAATACCCAAAGCATCACTTTTTTCATCCACCCTACTTGAAACCTAAGATTTAGGTATCCCTCTGATTTCTAGTCATTTTGTATAATAGAGCCAAGATACTTAAACTGTGTGATTTGCTAAACTTACATTTCATATACTCCATTTAGAACTGAGTCAATTTGAATAAACTTCCCTAGAAGCACTTATGGAAAAAGAAATATTAAAAGAATCTTACAATAAATATGAGTTTTTTAAATAACAGCTTCTAGTATAAGTCAAAATTAGCTTCTGCATCTCAATTTTTCAGGAGCTCTCTCCTTTAACGTCTACATAAACAATTGTCAGCTCATAAGGACTTTTCCATAAGTGAAGAATTAGAAACTTATTTTCTTTGAGAAGCTCTTATAACCTAAATGCTCATCCAAACTGGACGTACATCATCCCCAAAAGGCATCTATCATGCCTCCAGCTTTTGGACATGTTCTGTTATTGTAAAAACATCCAAGACCAAGTTGTAGACGCTCATAATCGACTCTTGGTGCAACCTATACTTATAGGAACGCCAACAACCAACAAAGACTTTTTCCACTGGGTGGGTCATTTACCCAGATCAAACAACGTCATGATGTCCTACTATAAAACATATCTAAAGACAAACCATCTAAATCATTATAATTCTTAATCATGACATGGATCAGTTATAGGAAGTCATCTAGGAAGATTATTTCAAACATGATATATAATTAATTTTACTTTTGAATTTATCAAAATCAAACTGAGCTTATGCAGAGTTAATCTCTAAACCAAATTCTCCACAATATATATATATATATATATATATATATATATATATATTAAATTGCACTGTTACCAACTCCCACCATACAAAACAACATCAATGAACAAAAAGTTTACAAATCAATTTATAACACCGTATGTGTGATTGCTAAATTACCTTGCCTGCAATAAAACTCTGATGCCGCATGATTGCTTCTCTATAAGTTTCAGTCCGCACACGATCCTGTACCAAACCGGGGAAAAAAGGAAAAGCAAACAACAAAATGAAAAGAAAATTATTTTTTATTTAACAAGAAAATTAATTTCAAAAAGAAAATAAACTACAATGAATCAGAGGATGAGGAGTCCTCCTTAACACACAGAAAAAAAAAAAAACAACAAATTACAAAGAAAAAGTCAATGAAGCAATACTGCCCTCTCCCTCAACATATCTATATGCTCCACAACAAATCGAAACCATGGGGCAAATCTTATCCCAACCATCTGAACCTAATTGTAGCGCAGATGATATATGCCATGAGACTTTAGCCTCTTTACTTCTACCAAAACCACAACAGTTAATCATAAAAAATTGTTCCAAGGACCTAGGGCACATTCATTCGTGGTTTTTTTTATTTTACAGAAAGAAAGTATATCATATTAGCCGAAAAGGAAGAAAAATACTACTAAGAGGAGGATTTGATATCATCCATAACAGATAAAACAAGATACTTTAGTCATGTTTTTTAGTAAAAGGAAATTTCATTACAGAGAAGAGTGAAGAAATTATAATCATTAATCAATTTGATGTTGAAGATACAATCAATATCTTTTAACAAGGAAAAACAATTTTAAGGATAAGTCCAGAAGATCAAATTAAACAAGCCAAGAATGGCATCTATAAACTAATAACATTTTGCAATAAGATGAAAAACTTAAATTTCTAAGAGTTATGTTGTTTACTACGTGAGGAATTGTAAAAAGAATAATACATGAATGATGGGAAGAGAAAAAAGAGAAAGAAATTAGCACTGGAAGTCAGACAGTTCACTTATCCCTTTTATGTATCGTGTTTGCATTTGCGCCATCCCCCCCATTCCATTCAGATTTTCTAGTCTACAATATAAACTGTGTAACCGGGGGATGGCGCAAATGCAAACGCGATATGTTGAAAGGATAAGTGAACCATCTGACTTCCACTTGCTAGTTTCTTTCACTTTTTTCTCTTCCCATCATTCATGTTTTCTCTCTACAATTCGTCTAGTAGTGAATAACATAGCTCAAATAAATTTAAGTCTTTCATCTTGTTGCAAAACGCGATTAGCTTATAAATGTTATTCTTGCCTTGTTTAATTTGATCATCTAGACTATAATCTAGAGCTTGACTCATAATTTAACCCTAGTCTATAGTGTGTATACATGGAAAGCTGAAAGCTCCCTCTAAGAACAAAAAGCAGTATTAAATTGAATAGGATAAATAGTAATGAGTAATGACATTGCAAACTAGGGTTCATGACATTCAAATTTCACAGGCAAGGCTATGCTTGATGTGTTTGTAACTGTAATTGAGAAACACTGGAAGGGGAAAAAAATAACAAAATAGAAAAAGTTTAAAAAGAAGAAAAAAGAGTAAGAGTTGGAGACCTTGATCATCTCTTGGTGGATACCAAGGTGAGCATAGGAATGGAAATAGGCCATGTCGTAGTCAGTGCAAGGAGGTCGTTGTTGTTGTTGCTCGCCATCAGAAACCCTAATAATAGAACTGGAGCTGGAACTGGAAGCACGTGACCTGCGAGTGCCACGACGGACTCGCTCTCTGTGACCGTGACTCAGCCCCATTCCCGGTGGCTGCTGATGGTAGCCGTTACTGTTGTTCTCCTTCAAAAACATCGCTCACTCTTTCAATTTACCCCTCTCCCCCTCTCTCTCTCCTACCCAACCAAGTAGCAGTGCGCCGGTACCAACGGTGCCTAAAGCCTCCCCGCTCTGTCTGTTTTCTGAACTAAACTACATATGGTATGAATATGGTATAAATATACTAAAGGAGCGTTTAACGTGTACCGAATTGAAAATATTCACCCGTGCACTGTCGATCATGGCCGTTAGATATATATGTATTAGTTTAAGTGAATGGTAAAGATTTAACGATAGGAATTTGTTAAGGAGGTAAATCATTGTTTTGTTTTTCAAACCTTAAATTCTGAAGTGGATTCAGTTTTGGATTTCGAACTTCTGATTAAAATTAGATAGCCTGTGTTTTATTTTAAGTTGTATGTTAAAGTTGATTTCTTAGAGTTCAAATTTGAACACCACATTTGTGGACACCCACATGTCCGTACTACGGAACCGTCTGGAACGTTAAATGCGGATCGATTTTTTGGCAGATTTTGTAAATAGTTACTTGCATTCATGTAAATGGTTACTTGAGTTCATGTAAGTGGATATAGATCCACTAACGAGTTAATACTGAATCTGATTTTTAAGCGGATTACTTGATTCATGTAAGTGGTTAACGCAGTCCACTATCTAGTTAATAGACACAGAGTAATCGTTAACCACTTACATGAACTGCGTTAACCACTTACATGAAATGCGTTAACCAGTTAAAAAAATTTGTATCTGTATTAACCAGTTAGTGGACTGCGTTAACCACTTACATGAACTGCGTTAACCACTTACAAAAATTTGTAAAAATAAAATACAATAAAATTCGTATCCGTACGGATGTCCGCACGGTTTCGTACATGTCCATATCGCACGGATATACAGTGTCCATACAGGTGTCCACAAATGTGATGTTCAAATATCATTACTCTTTGGAGTTTAAATCTTTGGAAATCGGATACGACAATGTAACTATAGGATTTTTTTTGTCAAAAACAAAATGTAACTATAGGATTTCTCCGACCGCAGGAAATTCAGGTCTCTCATATATTGTGTACCGATCTTTATTTTATTTCCTCCATGGTGACCACAGCTCTATTTCTTTTTTTGAAGTAGAAACAGATACCCTGCAATAAGTGTTTCTATCTCTCTATTTCCATTTTTTTCTAATTTTTTTGGACAAATCAGACCAAGAGTGGATGCAATCAAATCCAATGGTGAGAATTGGTGCGAATGCAGGGACAGTGGGAAGGGTTGAATGCGGTGAATTTAGGTCCCTTTGAAGCGGTTTCTTTTTTCATTTCCTTGCCTCACAACAACGCCTTGCTTCCTATACTTCAAAATAATCTATTAACTTCTTCATTCTTCATTGAAATTGGGAAATGAATCGTCGACCAATTAACAAGCTAAACATCGAGAAAGTTGCTTAGGCCCTGATTGGTTCCGAGAAGAAATTGAAAAGAGAGAAAAATGTGAGAAAGAGTGGGAGACGAGAGAAAGAGATGAGAAATATGATAGATTTGTGATATTATTTGGTATAAAAGAAAGAAAAGAGAGATAGAAGAGAAAGAAATGTATTTATTTTTGAAAGGACAAAAATATCCTTGTACTAAAAAACAAATATATAACTTTATGTTATTAAATTATAAATTTTAATTTAAGTAAATTCTAATCTTATTTAATTAAATTAATTGAGTATTTAAATATAATTTATTTTTATATTTTTAATTAAATATATACGCTCAAAAAAAGGGAAACACGCCTACTGCTGTTAAAACAGTGCCACGGGAATCGGAAAAAAACTAACATAACTTTGAAATAATAAACAAAGGGTAATCATGGGAAAAAGGAACTCTCTTGACGTTTCTTCGCACATTAGCGAAGAAAGAAAAAAGGTATAAGGGCCCACCATTTTTGTCTTTCTTCTCTAATTCATTGTTGAACCAAACGAACGAAAACACTCATTTCTTACATTACTCTCTCGCGGCCTATTATCTCTCGGGAAACTCTCGCCTACCAATCAGGCCATTAATGGCCTTTCAAAAAAAAAAATCAGGCCATTAATGAGGATAATTAAGCTTACATGCTAGAGTTGGCTATTGGCATGATATGGTGGAGTCTTTCCGCACTGGTTGCGAACAAGCGTTAATGTTTGTGATGGTGCTTCAAGAATTTATAAATTTCGAACAATTTCTACCTAATACGTCCAAAAAGGGCAAGAACATAATTAATAGCACCAACGATTTCCCCAAATGAGCAACTCGTCATAATACCCATTCATTCTACATCGTGGGCCATTTATATACCCATAAAATTTCCGAATAAAAGATCTAATATAATCTTATCTATTAAAGTTGGGTTACATTCTGGAGGAACAATCCCGCGTAATATCCCGCCCAATTGCTTGCAGGTGCTTATGTGTTTACTACCCGTGTACAAAAGGTTACACCATTTATCCCGCCCAATCAGCCAGATTTCGCATTAATGTTTCCCATTTAATGACCAGATGCCAACTTGTTTCACATAATGCCCATTAATGTTTACTTACCAACTTGTTACACATATGACACGAGCACATACCCACGATCTCTCCCTCCTTCCCCGTCGCATCTTCAGCTTCTAAAATTCAAAAAAAATTGAATAGCGATTCTGTTTTCCTCTCAGGGATAAGGTCTGATGCTTCTTCTTTCTTCTCGATCTAAGTATTTTATTCTTTGTTATTATGAGAACTGTGTGACAGCAGGCGATGTCGAAGGGAGAGGAACAAGGGGGTTTCAGACAGAGGGGGAAACGGTGTTTGACGAAATGAAGCTTGGAAGCGGCAGGGATGGATGTTAGCTGCGACAACTGATGGTTTATTGCGAATAATGGCTATCGGCAGTGGAAGCTTTCGGTTGTTCTCTCTGATGGTAGTCTGATGCGAGATGGGTATGGTTGTGAGACTCAAAGGAAGGAATCTCACATAGTGGTGGTGACCACCGACACCAAGGCAGAGGCTATACTCCGGTTGCGCTACTTTTCTTTCTTTGGTCTCTCTCTCCCCCAAGTTATGTTATCTCCTCTCTATATCTTTTAAGTTTGTGGCATCTGTAATGGAGGCATAATAAATTGAACTAGCACATTTCTCTTTCTCTTTTCCCCTTTTCTTTTTCATATTTAGTGGCTCATAGTGTGGTGAAGGAAATTGCTTGCTAACTCTTTCTTCTTTCTTTTTTGAGGTATTGGGCTCTTTCATCATATGTTATGCCTCATTGTTGCAGATTACATTTTCTCCAGCATTAAGCAAGGAATTTCGTCCTTATAAACTCGATCCTGCTCCACTGCTACATATTTGTTCTCTTGGGGAAGTTCAACCAAATGAAGTATTAATGATTGGGGATAGCCTTAAATATGATGTAAGTTATTCGTTTCTTGATAATTTGATTGAATATTCATTATTTATGACCTACACTGTTCGCATTGTAGCTGAGCAATTTCAAGTGCATCAATTCTTATTATCATCTTTATATGGAAATGATGCTTGTGGTTTTCTAATTTTACAAATAAATAATCTATAGAAACAATTGCAAATTCTTCTCAGATTCTTTTTCCCAAATTTTCCACCACTCTCTAACTCCAAAATTTGCCCCAATCTCAATCTTTTCATTTGATTCTAGCTTAATCTGAAAATTGATCCTTCTAAATACATTTATTGATGTTAATTATTGTTGTTTATGGTTTGGGCTGATCTGAGTTGATGGTGGAGACCTTCTGCCTGGTGGAACCGCACCTGTATCAAGGAAGAAGAAGAGAAATTGAGGTTGAGGCAACATTGTAAAGATGTTGTGTTACAATCAAAATGAGGAATTGCTCAAGTATACTCTAATGCTATCATCATTTAGGACCATATATGTAATTTCATTTGCTCCCATTTATTTTTAGCTATAGACAATTGATGATGTCCTTGCTTGACAAGTTAAGCTCCAAGCCCATTTTGAGTAGGCTATTTAAACTTTGTCACTGATCCACTACTTTTCGTGCATGTCTTCAAAGAAATAAGATAAGGGCTATTCTTTCTTTGTCTTAAACGTGTCTTTTTTCAATGACAGAATTCCCAAGCCATAGATAGTATCTTCAACGAAAATAAATAAATTTCGTTGATCTCTTAGTTTTATTGGAGGTATATTATAAATGGGAAGTATTTTTTAATGTGCAGTCTTGAAAATCAAAGGGGTTTGGATGAGTTTCTTCTGCAAAATCAACATAATTGGTCACATATAAAATTGATCGGAGTTTTTTTTGGTTTATGATTTTGTATATTTTCTAATTGGGTTTTTTTTTTTTGCTGTTGTTGCGACCTACCTACAAGTTCAATTTCATTGGTCACATGTGCTGTTGTTTTTTCTTCTTGCAGATTTTGCATTGCATCTCTCCCAGATTTAGGTGTCTCATACGATTGCACAAAACTACAAATAGGTTATGACTTATTTACACATTTTGTTGTGTCTCATCCGATTGTACCAGATTATTTCTTCATTCTTAGTTCTTTTTGTTCTAGAATTTACATTTTGTTGTGGGTTGCTTAAAAATGTAGTTGACTTCTTTGAAATAGTATAAATGAATTTAGAGAAAAATGTATGGGGCAATTTTTTGGGCTGTTTACTTACTGATTTATAGAGCAGCTTTCAATGTTGTTGATTTTAAATTGTGGCTTTTGATTGCGTGTTGGTAAGTTTTTCATAATTTTTCAGTTTGACGATATCCCTGATTGGGGTATAACAATGAGATAGAGGTACAGGTTCAAAAAAAATAAGGGTATTCTTTATTGATTGTTCAACATTTGTTGGACTATAATCATAATTGGGTATATGATTTTGTAATGAATATTTTATTGTATTTGAATTGTATAGGAACTAATTTGAATTTTATATAAAATGTATCCTTCTCAGAATATAATCATACTTGGGCAGGGGTAGAACAAGATTTTTTTTTGAGGGTGCAGATTATACATAATATAGTACTTGAGTTTTGACAAGAAACGATGGGAAGCTCAAGATCGATGTCTTTGGAGTATGGAAAACAACTAAAACATGTTTACGAACCTACTTATAATTAGTAAGGATTCTGCAACCTATATGCGTACATAAATTTGAATATTGGTTTCTTATGCTTTTACTACTAATTATATTCTTCCATTACAATTTATGGTCCTTTTTTTCCTCTTATAGTTTTTTATTATATTTTTAAAACAGATGTGTTGTGTTGTGTGGGAAAGGTTCAACTAGTAAAAATGTCTGCTGATAACTTCTCTGACAATTGGAATGGGAAAGTGGAAGCATATATTCAGGTTGACCTAACATGAAGGTTTGGTCATTACAATGTGGCTTATCAGTCACTGACCCTTATTCATTAGTGGTTTTAGTCGTTTTCAAAATTTTTGTGATTGGGTGATAGATATGAGTATTAACAGTTTGGCATTGAGAACAAAATCAATTTTTTTTGAACATTTTCATATGAAGTTTGCTTATTGTGTGGGTGGGTGTTAGTATTACCCATTTTTTCAGAAATTTACCACAGTGAATGTTGCTCTCATATAATTTTTTTTGTATTTTTTTATTATATACTAACTTGTGGCTTTGACTTTAGATAGATTCAAATTTTTTTAGTTCTTTAAAGTGTTTTTTAATGTGGTAACAAGATGATGATAGATTAAATTCTTTGAGTTATTAAATGTCTTTACTATTTATACAACCTATTCAATGTATATGGTTCATTTTTTTCAGTGTCAAGATGGCAAGTAGCCATGGAATAAAGGCCAGTTCTCCTCTTAATATTTGGGCTGTATGATTTTAGTTGTAATTTTCATGTGTATCCTCATCATTTATATGACATTGTTGTGCTTAGGGTCGAGATTATCAGGGTTCAGCCGGAAATAAAGCAACTCGAAGCAGGCTAAAGGTAGTGCATTTGTTCTGAATCTTTTAATTGGTTTGTGTTTGTTTCTCAAAGTTTTCGGGAATAAGTAGTGATACCTTCCTTCTTAATGTAATTATAAGCTTATATGTGTTTGTTGATTATATCTGAGGGGCAGTTTTCATTTGGTTTTCTGTGTTAATCAGTTTAATGGAGAATTTTGGGTTTCGTTTTGGGTTGCCTTGCATTTTTTGGGATGTAGAATTAGGGGATTTGATAGTCTTCATTGTTGGGTTCTGTTATATAGTTTTCATTGCAATTCTATACATGACTTAAAAATAAAATTTTATATTCCAGTCTAGCCTGTTGTGTGGATTAACTCTTTGTACTTGCACAGAGCCTCGCTTAAAAGCTTTATTTTAAAAGCCTTGTGGTGTGAAGATTCTTAAAATGGATGTGCCCGTGATTGAATATTGAAACTATAAAATAGACTTTTGAAATTACTTTTCATAGGAGATGGTATTGTTGCATAATTAGTAATTCCCCATTATAACCGGTTGCATAACCAGTGGTTTCATATTACAATTGATGGTACTAATTGGTGTTGCTTTGTTATGTGGAACTATTTTCCAATTTAAATTACCTGTATTTATCAAAGAAATTTCCTCATCTTTTATTTCCATCAAGATGTCCATAAGTAAGACTATGTTATTCATCATAGAAATGCTTCCCAAATTCGGTTACTGGAATTGCTTGGTTTTTTGCTTTTACATTCTTACAAGTGTTTTTCACATTCAGGTGAGCATGTGCGTGGCTTTTATTCAATGGCTAAGATCTTTTAGTTTTTATACACGGTACCTCAAATTCAATATTTATGTTCAGACTTCAGATTATGATATGTATGCAAAGCCATGTTCATGTGGGAAAGAAACATCACACAAAAATCCGTAATTGAAGAAAGAGTGTCATACAACATCTGTAACTTATATTTTAATATTGCACATATTTGATCATAGAATGGATAACATTTTAAAGTAGTGTTTACTGTTTTAGGTGTTCATTGAGTTGGTTACTAAGAGCTACATCATATATGTTTGTTACTTGAAGTGTCTTCTACCTTGCTACATATTTGTTTGTATAGGTTTGTAGAGATTAGAGATCCGCAATGGGGCCTATGTTATGAAAGTTATAGTGAAGATCATAATGTATTTCAAGGTATGATTGAAATCATTTTAGGACTGCAACCTTGTAAATACGCGAGTGAGGTATATGGGAAGTAAGAATTCATGTGGTTCATAGGAATTAGTGTAGTTATATATCATACATTTCTATCTAATTACTTATGACAAATAATCACATAAAATATTGTTTTTCATATTTTTTTATTTTATTTTATTTTATTGTTAATATCTGGTTTATATGTTGCACTATCATGTTTTTCTTGCCTTTCACATTATATTTTATTCACTTTCACAGTTTATTTGGATTTAGGATACCATTTTTTTTATCTTACAATGTTTTCCCGTAACTTGCACTACCATGTTTTTCTTGCCTTTTCCTACAATTTCCTATGGTGAATGTATTTATGCCATACGCTTTTCTAAGTGGCTTTGGGAGAACACAAAATATGGGCATATCATTTCAAAATTGCCATCCTGGGAACTTTGCCAGCCCCCCGCAAAAGAAATTAGTCAGCTTCTTGGTAGAAAATTGAATGGATTGTAGAAACAAAACAACTGTCATGATTTTTTATCAGAATTAGACATCATTCCTAGAAAGAATGCAGGGAAGCTGCAGCACTATGGGGCAGAATCTCGCTTGGAAAGAGCCAATACTAGTATTTTCAAATGAACAGCCCGATTGTGCAGTTTGTTTGAAGTTTATGTGGCATAATAATTAATTTGTTAAGTTAGTATGTGATACAATGTCAAATTTATATCAGTAGTTAAGGGGATTGTTCGCAAGGAAGCAAGAATGTTAAAAACATTTGTGTTATAATGGTTTTCATTAAAATTATGGTCATTTGGAAAACCACAAAAATATGTTAATCCTTCCTTTGATATAAGTGGCATATCTATCTTCACAAGAACTTGGTATTGGAATACTATTTGACTTGGACCTTTGTATTGTTCGTCATGTTGATGTTTACTCAGAGTATTGTGTCATATTTAACCTTTAGGAGTCTCCATCAAAAAAAAATTAACATTTACGAGTATGACAACCATTTTTCTCCTCACTATAAGTTAATAGTTAATATATAAATTTATATTATTTTCTACCTTTTTCGCTTCAATGATAATGATTTGTTAATAATTTTATCTATGATTATTTTTAGGTTTTAAATATAATTTATTTATTTATTACAATAATAAAATTATTTCCTCACAAATATCATTTGTCCCGTGCATCGCACGAGTATATGCACTAGTATAAGAATATATTTTAACCCCCCAAATGTCCCTTTCCCCCACCCCCTGTGTGTGTGAGTTGTGTGTGTTAGGCCTTGGGCCTTCCTATGTACCCAAAAAAAAAATTAACCTCTAAAGGTTTGAAAGGAGATAGGACTGAGTTCGGCTTAGTCAACTAGTTCAAGTTTCTTGTACTTTCTTTCACTCTAGTTGGAGTGAGGATTATGTGTCGCTTGTGTACTCTATAGTGAGGATTATGTGTCGCTTGTGTACTCTATGGTTCTATTGTCTCACTAGTGCAGAAAGAGGATTCTACACCGGTTAAAATTGACTTTTTACACCGGTTTTGGTGCCGGTGTAGATTCTCCCAGTGTAGTATGTTGAAATTTTTACACCGGTTATTTACCCGGCATAAAATGTCAATGTTTTACACCGGTTATATACCCGTTTACTTGTTATTTTCTGAAAGACATTTTACACCAGCTATATAGATAACCTTTTACACCGGTCATTCATATAACCAGCATAAAAGGTTACTTTTTTTTCCTGTTTAAATTTATCCATACTTTCCCAGAGGCTTTCTAAAATAACAATATTAATGCAGGAAATTTGACAAGAATTGGCAGCAGAATATATTGGCACCAAATTCAAAGCATGATCTAATATTACCTGTCAATTTTATGCATCTATTAAAAAGCAATGACATATATCTACATTATAATTACTAAACTTTTCAAAACAATGGAAACATCTATATTACTACAATTTTGTCGTAGTTGCAGCCAAAACTATCCCTACCTGTCAGTGCTTCAAAACTAGGCATTTCATCATCATACCTCAAGATGGACACTCGTCATTGCTGTTGTCATTTGCGTCACTCCCTCTACTGATTCTTCAACTTCAACATGTTGCCGTTTCGGAGCGGAACCTTCCAAAGGCTTCATGATTCTTCTCCATATAATGCACGATTCTAGGGTTGAAGCATTAGTTAAAAAGATACAATGAAGAGCAACCTGATGCATTTTGTCCACCAGATGATGGCAGAAATAATGAGTTCTTCTCTGGATTCTATAATGGCGTCAAGAAAATAACTCCCTAGTTTTCCCATCATCTTGAGACAAATTTCTTCAGCGAGGAGGAACACCAAAGAGTTATTTTCATGACGCCATTATAGAAACCAGAGAAGAACACATTGTTTCAACTACCATCTGGTGGACAACATGCATCAGCCTGTTTTTCACTGTATCTTTTCAACTAATGCATCAACCCTAGAAAATATGCATTATGTGAAGAAGAATCATGAAGCCCTTCGGAAGGTTCCGTCTCCGAAACGACAACACGTTGTATTTGAAGAATCAGTAGAGGGAACTGACACAAATGACAATGGTAATGATGAGTGTCCATCTTGGGTGCACGATGATGAAATGCCCAGTTTTGAAGCACTTAGAAGAAATGACAATAGTGATGACAGGTATCTTGAGACTAGTTTTGGCCAGTACTAGAGGACTAACTAGGACAAAATCGGGCAGTAGATTCCTTCGAAGGAGTCCATGGAGTGTACTCGGGTGCGATTGGAGAATACTCCAGTGTGGGTGGACTATACTCTCCGATCTCATCCTCATCGTTGGGGATCTGAACAATGTCCGACCCTTGATGAACCTCCCTGGCAGCTACGGGCCTCCTGGTAGAGGGTGGTCTCCTCTGAAGCATGTACATATGAAGGCCTGGGCCTCAACGGTCAGCATCAGCACGGGGATTAGCATACTGGTTCATTAGATCGCGATCCTCATCGTGTAATACCCCGCCGAGACAGGGCGTTTACTTTAATTATTTAGACAATAATAGATCATATTTAAGGTAAACACATATTTTATTTATTATTATTAAAGTATACAAAGTGTTTTACACATACAAAACAAAACCCTACACTCTCAAGGACAATAAAACCCCACTGGTCGTGACCTGAGTATATGCTCTCTGTTTCTAGGCTATCTTTTCATAAACTCCCTAACCCATAGGTTGTTCTTGATCATCTGCTATTAATTGTTATTTAAGAAAACACACAAGAAAGTATAGGGGTAAGATATCCATCAATCACCACTAAACAAGAAAACAATATAGCAGAATAATTGTCTTCATGCACAGCACGTCATAACATCATCAATACATTAAATACCATACTCAGACTTCGGAGCATACGATCGTAAATCAGACCACACTAATACGTCATACTGACAATCTCAACCACACAGTCTCAGACCACATCACAGACTAACACATGTCACTGATCTTTCGGACTGATCACCCGTCCTACAGATTCAGATCATCGATGAATATTGCAGGCAATTCACGCCCTACTCCTTAGACCGATCACCAATCTCAGGACACAAACATTAGACTTAAGTTCGTTGTCCCGAGAACATATCCTGATACGCTACCATCTCCGATTATCGGTTATGGCATCCCATACTACCATATCCGATTGCCAGAGTAAGGTACCATCCCGTGCACAAGAAAGACATTCCCATAACAGGAATGGTCAAGATTGTCCACTTGTCAGACGTGGAGTCTCAGAGGTTCGTCCGGATGACCGAGTACACATACCCTCAAGGCCGCCGACTAACTCCAAACTACTTCGTACCTTTGGTTCCACGAACGTGGAGAGACTCATCGGAAAGACCGAGCACATATACCGTCAAGGCCACCGACTATCTCAACACCAC
Organism: Calophaca sinica; assembly: GCA_037113605.1. Taxonomy (NCBI): domain Eukaryota; kingdom Viridiplantae; phylum Streptophyta; class Magnoliopsida; order Fabales; family Fabaceae; genus Calophaca; species Calophaca sinica. The sequence continues at coordinate 71,980,669 of CM073730.1, forward strand.
TCCATTGGTACCTCAGGTACACCAACCTCAGATACACCGATCCGGCTATCACCACTGACAGATAGAATATTGACGATAATACTTGTTATTCCCGTCTAGGGATTCGCAAACCTCTATCTAGAGGGCGTCACCCTTGACTCTAAGACCATACATCAAACTCACAGATATCATATGCAACCAACATGTAAATATTAGGCATGAATTAGAATTGCATCAATCAAAAATTATCATATATCATATCTAACAACATGTAAATGACTCCTAGCGTCGCGTAAGCGACTGTCTACTAATCTCATAAATTAACCAAATAAACATAACCTATATTGGTTGATAGGTCTACGATGACTATCCTTAGCCATTGTACACCACAACTCCTCTCCTGAGGTGTTGCTACTACTAACCTCTAGTAGGGCTAACGAACCCTACGCATGTTAACAGTACTACTCTACTACCTATTTTTCTTAGTGATTAAGGTATCTTCCCCTTACCTGGCTTAAAAGATCGATGTCGCTCACATCCCTCACACTTTTGGAGCTCCTCCATGCCCTCCACACTCTCTTAAAGGCCCTTAGAAAGAAGTTGGGATGAAATGGAGGGGTTTGGGCCTATTTATAGGCAAAGTGGAGGTCTCCCCCTCTCACCACCGACTTGCATCGCGTCGCGATGAGCAATGTCCAGAATCTTCACTTTTCTCTCTATAACCGACTTACCTACCCTTTGTCCATTGCATCGCGATGGTATCCCTTATATTCCCCGTCGTGTCGCGACAGACCACATAGAGTAAAGTTCCGTTTTTGTCCTTCTAGACGATTCTAGGGTATTCTACACCTTTCTAGGCTATTCTAGACCTTTTATGAGTCATTTTTAAGTCCAATTTAATTGCTAACTAAGGATTTTAATATCCAATCGTTATTTAATCATTATTCGAAGAATTATTTAAGACTTACTTAAAAATCAGGAAGTCACACATTGCGATAAGTATCGCCAAGACGAGCAACACATTCCTCATTCCTCACAAAGATAGTTCGATACTCCCTTGTAGTCATCAGCCTGCTAATAGAGGACGTGACCTCCTGGAAGCCATGCAAGTACGACGCCCGCCACGACCACGGTTTTCATATAAAGACATGGTTTGTTGTCAACAATAGTCAATTATTAAGCAAAAAGGAGATAATATACACACATTGTTACATGTACAAGTGTTTAGACTATATCTCAGTTGTATTGTATACCACAAAATATGAATATGAGAATCGAAGGAAAAAACCTGTATACAGTCAATCCTCCACGGTTTCATCGGATAAAACCGATTGTCAACTCAGCATCCATAATAACCCCCATCCATAACATGAACAACAATTTCCCTTTTTTCTAACATCTACTATTTCCGGCCGAATCCTATAAGCAACCACCATTCCATCTACTATTTCTAACATCTACTATTTTCGACATGTACAAGGGAAACCTAAACAAAGAATCATACGACACAAGCTCACAAAAACACAAATCAACAGAGCAAAAAACAGCGAAAGCAAAATAGATAAACAAAAAAAAGGAAAGAAAATGAAAAAAATGAAGCAGTGATGCACCTACAAGGGATTCTTCTTCTTCTTCACCGGTTTTTTAAGCTTTGTTCAAAGGGAACAGTAGAGTGTACAGTAAGACCTATAAAGATTATCAAACACATTAAAACCAAAAAGGGCCAAAGCTATAGGGTAAAAGAAAAAACCTATAAGCAAGGAAAAAGAAACAAAACCATATCTGCGACAAAGCTTCAATAGAGAACGATGAGAACCACAAGAAAGAGCACAGCGGTAAGAAGCACGTGAAGTAGAGGTATTCAAATGGCTACGAGAGAGAATGTGAACGACGACAGTGCATCGGCAAGAGAGAGGTCTCGAACGGCGGAGAGAACGAGGAGCAGCGGCGAGAGAGAACGAGAGAACAAGAAGAGAGTGAAGTCCCTGTTATCTTAGAGAAAAATGCTTCGCGAGTATCCGAGAAAGTTATTTTAATCAAAAGAACGATTTTGACCCCGGTTATATAAAAAACCGGTGTAAAAAGTTATCAATAATTTGAAAAACTGCCACCGTCACTTTTTACACCGGTTAAACCTAAAACTGGTGTAAAAAGTTTTGAGTTAAACGTTTTTCTTTCTTTTAAAACGCCATTGCCACACCATCCATCAGCTCTGTCGTTTTCATCTGCACCCATTTTTTAGCCAATAGATGTGTTTGGCATTGAATATTTCTTTCATTATAAATACCCCTTGAGTTTGTTGATCTCATCACAAGTTCACAACTTCTTCCTCATCATCATCACAAGTTCATGTTCATGTTAATTCCCTTTTTTATGTTTGTTGTGTGCGTTCGTCAAAGCTCCAGATATACGCTCCTCTCGTTCAAATGACAACCCCTATATCCTTTGTTATGCTTCCGAATTTTCTGTTTTCTATACGATTCAGTACGTCGTTTCTGCGACGTACTGAATCGTATAGGCAGTGAAAATTTGGAACGTAACAATGGATACATGGGTTCGCCATTTGAAAGAGAAAAATACTTTTACATCGGTTAAACATATAACTGGTGTAAAAAGTAAACCTTTTACACCGGTTTTTTAAAACAACTGGTGTAAAAAGTGACACGTTTTAATTATTGGTAAAACGTTTTTCTTTATTTTAAAACGTTTTTACCACACAGTCCAGCAGCTGTGACGTTTTCATCTGCACCCTTTTTCAGCCAATAGATGTGTTTGGCATTGAATATTCTTTTCATTATAAATACACCTTGAGTTTGTTGATCTCATCACCAGTTCACAACTTCTTCCTCATCATCACAAGTTCAAGTTGATGTTAATCCCCTGTTTGATGTTTGTCGTGTGCGTTTGCGAAAGCTCCAGATACACTATCTCGTTCAAATGGCATAACCTCTATATCCTTTGTCACGCTTCCAAATTTTCCAGTGTCTATACGATTCAGTATGTCGTTTCTGCGATTAAGTATGTTGCAAAAAAGCGACTTACATACTGAATCGTATAAGCAGTGGAAATTACGTGACAATGGATACATGGGTTCGCCATTTGAACGAGATAGTGTAAAAAGGATTTTACACCGGTTATTTATAAAGACCGGTGTGAAAGATTAGACAAATCATAAGTTAATTGCAAAATTGTCACCACGTTTCATTTTACACCGGTTAAAAAATAACCGATATAAAACTTTAACCTTTAATAACCGGTGTGAAAAGTTACGCGATAATTACAAAATTGCCACCGCGTCACTTTTTACACCGGTTAAATGCAAAACCGGTGTAAAAGACCTAATTATTTTCTGTTTCGTGCACTAGTGTCTTTTTTTTTGGGTCAATGATATCATTCATTGTAAGAGCAAAGCCCCAGCCATACGACATCTACAAAGGAACATGCCAGTCCAAACAAACAGCATATGCAAAGTCTCAACTAAACTCTAGTAATACAAAACAGGACCACTGCTGCAGCTCAGTCTTGAGCACCAAAGAACACATCTCCTGCTAACTTAAGATTCGATTTTACTAGGCTACTAAGAAAACACAAGACATAAGCTACTAGAAATCTAACCTCAGTCTTGTGCACTAGTGTCTTGTGGGATGATGTGTGTAATTCGGGCTTTGGGCCGTGGTTTGTGTGACCTTTGACTATTTGTTTTGGACTCGGGTCAAGTAATAATGGAAGTAATGTGTTTGACTCAAAAAAAAATACAATTTAACCATCTTATGATTCCTATGATTATCAAATAGAAGGGGAAAACTTACTAATCAATTAGTTTTGTGCTAATTTAAATTGCTCTGGTGTTATTTTGGATGGTTCTCAATTTTGGCATGTGATTGGTCTTATTAGACCATAGTCAAAGTGCTAAAATGTCTAAGGAGTGAAACTTTGTTCCACCAATATTTGCAAGTGTGCAATTCTACCACTTTTCACCCCTTGAGGAATTATGTCGAACACATTTTGCATAGCACCCGATGGTCGTTTCAAATAACAAAAAAAGTAATTGGACATTATGGGACTCTTAGAATGTTGATGAAGAAAAAAGGGTAAAATATGTTTTTAGTCCGTATAAATATCATGATTTTTAGTTTTAGTCCCATAAAATTTTCTTTCGAAAAATGATCCCCCAAATATTTTCTGTTTTCAAAATTGGTCTCTACCGTTAACTAGTTGCTTATGGCTAACTGAGGTACAGGTGGCACTTGTCATGTGGACGTCACGTCAACTAGAAGGCCACGTGGCTAGTGAGTCACCTCATCTGATATAAAAATATTTTAATTTTTTTGTTTTTCTTTTATTAGAAAAAAAATGTTTTATAAGGTTCTGTCTCTGCACCGTCACCTTATTCTTCTCTTTTATCATGCATCGGGTTTCTATGTCGCAAATTGCAAGTACCGGTCATTAAGTAACTCTTGTAATCAAAAGAACTCAGAATCAAGAATGTGAGAGAGAAGATACAATTTTTTGAGAACCCAAAATCCCCAACCCGTCTCGTCGACCATCATCAGTTCTGTCTTTGCCCCGTCACCTTCTTCTTCTCTTCGTTTCTCTCTGTACAATAATGCGAAGTATATCTGAATTTCATAAAGTTCTGTCTCTGCCCCGTCCTACGCGACCAGCAACAACTCCACCGCAACCCACTGAATAGGAGACACCCAACGCCACATATCTGATCTAAGTGAGAAAGGGTGGAGTAGGAATGAATGAGATCGAGCGAGAAAGACCAAGATCTGAGACAGAGGCTAATGCTGGTGAGCAAGAGGGCAGAGGAGGAGCGGTCATGGTTCACCCCAGCGGACCTGAAATTTGGCAGAGGCAAAGGGGGATGAGCACTTGCGGGTGCTTTTCGGAGTGCGGCGGAGGAGATTGGGGGTCAGTTCTTCCATGAGTTGTTTGAGTCCTCGTGGATTGTTCTAGACGCTTCTGCGGTTAATTCCTTCATGGCTATGTTGACTGAGAAACTTTGATGCTTTGTTGAGCTAGTGTCATTTTCTCATTGTAATTGCAGAGAAATGCCTGAAATCGTGTGATCTTTCTGGATGAACATCACATATCAAGTGCCAAATTTTTAATTACCAGTGTTAGAATGTGATGCTGAAATGGTGTTGTAGCGTTTATTTATTTGTTTTTACAAAAGGAGGACCTGAAATTTGGCAGAGGCAAAGGGGGATGAGCACTGTGAAGGAATGGGACAGGATGAACAGGGGGTTAGGGTTAGGGGTTTCAAATTAGGCTTTGCTGTTTTGATTTTAATTAATTATTTAGTGTTAATTAATTTACTTGAATGAAAAAAATATTATTATTATTAATAATATAAAATTAATATAATTGTTGACTCACTGCCACGACGTAGACGCCATATCAATTAAAATGTCTACGTGGTAGCTGTTGACTATGAGAATCGTTTGCCGAATCATCAAAATTTGACAGTAGGGACCAATTTTAGAAACGGAAAATATTTGGGGACCAATGTTCGAAAGAAAATTTTATTGGACTAAAACTAAAAATCGACTAAAAACATATTTAACCCATGAAAAAATATACAAGGGATGCAGATTATAAGCTTTCAGACAGTTTTGTCACTCAAAACGTGTCGTGATAACTAGTTGATACAGTTTCTTAAAATGGGAGTAATTTAACTTGCATTTAGACTGTGTTGTATTTATTGCTCAAAAAAGACTTATTTGCAAAACACAAAAAGTTATAGACTAAACCTAATGAAAGTTAGGTGACGCATTAGTGAGCCACTTTCTAAGTGGTGTCCCCACCAGAAAAGCCATCATATACTAATACACAATTATTTCTTTTTCTATTTTTTTGTTTTGTTATAAGTAAGTTTTTACTATGGATCACCTTAATTAGTGTTTCACTGTAAATCATACTATTTATAAAATGTTGCTATTATCATGAAGTTCTTTAACTTTTTAGAGAGAACCTCCCCCTCTCTAGGTTTCCCCGTCAACCTGACGCCAATATCAACCCAATCATATGAAATGAACACAAACGTCAAAATTTGATCGATCGTTAGTTGGAACACGTCACTACAAGAAGTGCTCATTGTGCAAGCAACGAACCAATACATGTTAAGGAAAGTGGGGATGGTGATGAATAATGCATATAAAGCATCAACAATATGTTTAGTATAATGCTAGATTAAGAGAATCGCTGCAATATGTTTTGGGATCTAAATTTATTGGGTGTAGGTGATTTTTTCAATAGAATCTCTACATGCTTAGGGATTGCACTCTCAGAAGGGTGGAGTCTCAACAGGCCACCATGGGAATGGAATGATCCAAGATGGATGCATATAGTTTTTACGAATCGTCCTTGAGTTGATTTCTTGTTTCAGGAATTGAAAAAGAGAACGATAGAAACTTTAAGTACGATTCTTTAATTCTTAATGATTGATGCACACTTCTATTGGAAGAATGAACAAAAAGTTCAAACTTAAGTCGTTCAAACTTTGAGCCTTTAAGTAAGAATGGCACACAAAATATGGAGAAGAAGATGAAATAAGTGCCTAAAGGTTGAAACTTTAAAGTAGGCGCATGAATATAAAGGACATGGAAATATAAAGAATAAAATGGAAAAGATAGAAAATGGAAAAAGACACCACACTCAACGGAGAGTGATAAGTCTAATTAATGGAGAGTGATAAGTCCAGTGATAAATCAGGAGCAAAGAGAAGAAAGAAAAGAAAGAGTGAGAAAAAGAGAACAAGTAGATAAATGAGAAAGAAATAGAGAGACATGAAAGAAATGAGAAAGAAGTAGAGGAGAAGAGGAGAAAGAACACCTTGAGAGAAAAGGAGAAAAATGAGGTTTATATTGATATAGATGAGATCTTTGAGAGGAATGACGAGGAAAGATCCAAACTTAAAAAATGACGTGGAGAGCAAAAATGAGAAAATTTTTTTAGATAACCCACTAACTTATGATGCAGGTTTGGATTTGAGGTCAAATCTCTTTCAAGAGGAGAGAAATGATGCAAACATGGATAGCTTGAACAAGTGGAAGGAGGCATACTCAAATTCTATTCGAGCTTCCATTGTTCTTGTTTTGAGAACTTCCTTAATAAATTTTTGTGATCCTAATATTGTTAAATTGTTTGATGGCTCAGATGTTGGATCTCACAATGAAGAGAAGAAAACTGAAATTGAAAAGGCAATACTTGTTTTTTTATCCCGGTGGTTGGGTGTGGTTGCATTCATACAAGAAGAGGTGTCCAAAGTCCAAGTTTTTGTTTGAAGAGTACTATCGGGATTTGAGAACAAATCCTTTCGAAAAAGAGAAGAATGTTATGATCATCAGTTCCTTAAGCACGTGGAAGGAAACTTATAAAGAGGCCTATTCACAAACATGAAAGCAAATAACGCAAGAATAAAAAAGTTGTGCGGCAGGAGTAATAAATTAAAAACATGTGTGGAATTTTCAAGCCATAAGCTCATTCTTTTGCTTTTCTTATCTCTTTCATTCTCTTGTTTTATTGCCTCTTTTCTCATCCTCCTTTTATGATGATATTTCACATACTCCATATCCATCAAAATTTCTCTAACCCTCATCACTCTTTCGCTATCCTCCATTACATATTCTCGATTTCTTCTTTCACTTTCTCTATCTTTTTCCATGACCTTCTTTTCATACCTCTCGTGTATTTTTCGGGTCCAATCACCCATTTTATACTTCTCTTTTTTTTAAGGCAAAATGACATGTAAATGCATCATAATAATGACCATAATACCAACTATGTTGGCACCATAGCCATTACATATCATTTGCAGCACACCACAATTTTATTAATAAAAGAGAAAATAATAAGAACAAAAACAAAATGGGGGGGGGACATCCACTTTATCAATGGAAGAATCATCTAAATCCATAATTAGGCAAGTCAAACCTATTCATGAAGAAATCTTCAGAAATAAAACTAGGAATAAGCTCTCACCAAACAATACCAGTAATATCAGTCCCATGGGAAGCAAGCTTGTCGGCACAGGCTTTCCTTCCCTGTAAGTATGAGAACAAGCAAAATTCATTTGCTCAGACATTGCTATACAATTGAGCCACCTATTCCTAATATTCCAAGGAACAATATTGCTAATTTTGAAGGCTCTAATGACGAGCTGGAAATCACATTCCAACCATAAAAAATGTCAGCCCTTTTTAAAAGCAGTGTCTATGGCCAACATAGCTCCTGTGAGTTCTGCATGAAGAGCATAATTAAGATCCCTAGATTAGCATAAAAACAACCAAGAACAACAACACTACTATCCCGAAAAATTCATCTACGAGCAGCTGAACCAGGATAACCTTTGGCAGCACCATCAATATTAGATTTAATCATATGACAAGCAGGAGGGATCCACTTAACCTCCTTAATAGAAGGAGCACATCCAGTATTTCCATTAGCAATTTTATATTTCTCGAGTGATTGTGCAACACATTCACGTTCATACTCCAGATCTCTAGATCCAAATCGCATCATGTTGCAAAGTAAAACAAATTGGAAGAAAGAAATAGTGTTCACGACCTCACCACACACCTAAGTGTTTACACTCTTGGATTTGCACTCACGTTTCACTTAAAATTCGACTTTTGTTTAATTGAAATCACTATTATCTTTTACCACTCAAGTCCTCTTTACGAGTTCTTAAGTGAACCCTCAACTGTTATCAATTATCAAAAGTACATGTTGTAGCGATCCTCATAAGCGTTATCACTTAGAAGTCAAAAAAAGGACGAGACTCTAGACAAAACTCAAAAGTAATTTAAAAATACAAACAAGAAAAGCTAATTTAGAGGGGGAAAAGGGAAAGATCCAACTAAAAATGGAATAAAAGAAAGACAATAAGAAAAAAATGAATGAGAACAAAAGAAAAAAATTGCGCAAAATGAATACGAAAAATAACACCTTAGTTTAAATTCCACAAGGCAAATAAAAGTAAGGGGCAGTCTCTTTTCTTTTTTTAATAGACTTCTTGTTTCTCTACTTTTTTTTAAAAAAAATATTATTTTGCGCCCATGTTCTCTTTTTGCACTTCATAGATTGATTCTTTTAATTTTTTTTTCTTCAAGTTGCTATGTCCGATTGTGTGATAAGGAAATTCCTTGAAAAAATAAAGGTGCTATAAAACATAATTACAGCAATAAGAATAGAATGAGAGAGTCAAGTTGCAATAATTACGCAGAAATTAAATGGCAAAAGAATAAATGACAGAAATTTAAATGACAAGAATTTAAAAGGAAATAGAATAAATGAAAATAAATCAAAAGGAAAAAGTAAATGGCATAAATTTAAAGGACAAAAAAAATAAAGAATGTTGCCACTTCATAGAAATGCAAAGATCAAGATGATCACAAGTAGTGTATAAGTATGACACTCAAACAATGGTTCTTGGTGTTGGAAAACAATAAGAATAAGTACGCAAGATGCAAGAACAATTTTTTCAACAAAATACAAGGTATTATCCTCAACAAAAGATAAAATGTGAGATCCTCCCATTTAGATATAAGACCATTTCCCTTTTGATACTCTGCTTTGGATCTTCTTTCAAAAGAGGAATTCTTGTTTAATATGTCATGCTTTGGATCTCTATATTTGTACTCTTTCTTATCATTGAAGGCTATTTTTTGAATTATTTTCTTTTCATGACTTCTTTTATTTTCCACATCGACTGAATCTTATGTGAAATAAATAAAAGTTTATCGTCTCTAGAGTCATCTTCCTCAAAAAAGTTGTTCCTGTTAGATGACTCGTCGTCTCTAACATGGTCTTGCTTGTCGTATGTTCTTCCAGGTGATTTAAGACCATTGATGATTGTTTGAAACCTTGCAAACATTTGATCAGTCATTTCATGGTCACTCATTTTGAATGGTTCATATTGAGGAACTAAAATACTGAATTTTGATTGTTTTACTTGGTTTGTTCCTTGACGACTAATAGCCATAATGTCTTAAATATCTTTGGAAGTCGTACAACTATGAACTTTTTCAAACTCGTGTTTGGATAAAGTGCACATCAGATAACACCTTGCTTTATATTTTAGTTGCACTGAACTTTTATGTGAGTCTGTCCAACTTGCCCTTGGAATAGCTACATTTCCATATGTCGGTGTGAAGTCTCCATTTTCCATTACTTCCTGTAGATCAATATTGTTGGATTCAATGAATAGCTTCATTTTGGTATTCCAGTAATCACAATCTTCAATATTAAACATCGGTGGTCGTGATATTATTGTCCTTCTTTATGTTCCATAACTTGTCTCTCAGATCTTTGATCACTGCATTGTTAGATGTTCATCTCCTAGTGGTCGAGCTTTGACACTAACTAAAGTAAATGAAAAAATAACACAAAAAGGGGGTTAAATTGTGTTATATAAAAAATTTGCAAACTTTTCACTAAAAAAAGTTGGAGCGTGAAAAAGTTTTTGATACAAGCAGTTTCTCTTAAGACGATTTGTCAGAATTGTGAATAATACAATAATGTATGGCAATTTTCTAAATAAGCTTAAATCAAATAATAAAGAAGCATAAATAAAAGAAATTGGGGAAGAGAAATGACATAGAGATTTCATAATGGTTTACTTCTTAGAGCTACATACATGTACTTGAAGCCATTTTCGAGTTAATCAAGGTAAGCATGCATTGGCATATTATGTTTGTGGATTTCAAATTAGAATTTAGATATGTTGTTGACTCTCGCAATTCTACTTCTGGTTTTCTAATTACATAAGCAAGGGAAAATGTAGCATGGCAGTCGACAATGCAAAGTCTGTTGCACTATCTACCACAGAGAGACAAAGTTTATTGCTTAAACTAAAGCTTGCAAGGAGTTGTTGTGTATAAAGAATTTCCTTCATGAACTTGGTTTCACTAAAAAAAGTATGTATTGCATTGTGACAACCAAAGTGATATCCATCTTGATAAGAATTATACATTTCATCAAAGGTCGAAACATATTGATGTCAGATATCACTAAATTCGTGATGTGTTGAATTCCAAGATACTAGAACTTGAGAAGGTTCATACTTATAACAATGGTGTTGATATGCGGCCGAAGCCACTACCAAGGGAGAAGGTTCATGCTAATGACAATTTTGTTGTATGATTTTCGGGTGGGTCACTCTCAGGTGGGCCCCACATCAATGAAAAATAAAAGTAACATTATGAAAAAAAAGGTTTCAATCATAAGTTGAGTGGCAACATGGCAGTTCCATTTTGAGAGTCACACGCGAGAAGAACAAAGAGCAACAACACCGACGAGGAGAAAAAGAAAAGGGGTTCTGGCAATGGATGGTGGTACATCAAACTTGCTTTGTTTTTGCTAAAACTTACGTTCCAGCCACTGAGCTCTTCATTTTGTTATATTTTATTTTTTGTATTCCCTTCTTTATTTTTCAGGTTGTATACCCTCTATTAGGATTTTTTTTGTCGGTTTCCACCTTGTCGGTGATGATTGTTTGATACGCTGTAGTGCTGAAATAATGGCACTCAAGTGCTTTTTTACTTTTTCAATGACTATTACTATTCTAACAGTCATATTCAAACGGTCATATTTCATATGCTATAAAAGGGGTTAGTAATTTGAATTTGGAGATAATACAATATCATCATCTCTTCCTACATCATTTTCTTTATATTCTCTTTTCTTCTACTTTGTCTTTATCTGAGCATTGTTTGTGAAGCTCCAACGTGTTCAATCTCGAGTGCACGAATTCAGACACGATGTTGTCTAAACCTTGGGGAGCAAACTGGATATTCGGTTACATCAAAGGTCCAGCATAGTTTGCTTTCGGGGCAGTGGTCATTGCCTGGACAAACTTATTATCTTCCTTGTTTACTAACAATATGAAAGTAAAATTTATTTTTCTCTTTTTTGATATATACTTAGAAATGTTGGTATATGTTTATGATTTTTTTCTTGTATCCGCGATTTAAGCATTGGTGACATCCAATATGCCATTTATTAGTTCATGTCAGCATCTTGTTCAAGCTACTACTACTCTTTCATGGAAACAAGCGTGCAAAGTGAATTAGCACTGTGTCACCATCATCTCTTATTACTTAAAGCAGAAGACAAGGGGCCAGTTTTCCCGCTCATTTTCAGCCCAATTACAGGGGTAAATTCGACATTTCATATATTTCACTACTCATGATGTCACCTAACGTCTATCTATCTATCTATAGGTTTTTCTAGACATGTGTCAGCATTAGCTTAATCACTTCTCTATTAAGTTTCTTCTCTTCCCTCTCTTCTTTTAAAAAAAAAAAACAAAACAGATTTGAATTTGAACTCCTTTCATCTAAATATCTGACCAGTTTTCTCCTCCTCTATCTTCTGCTTCTCTCTATCTCTCGGTTCTCATCTCCTCATTTTTTTCTCTTTTTCATTCCCAGCAGAATTTTCACATCGGCTTCTCTTATCCCTCATTCGCTTTTTTTAAAGCTTTGGAGCAAGGCAAGATGGAGAGCTGGTCTTCAGCTTCGGCCCCTCTCCCCCACCTGACTCTACTCCCACATTTCTTTAACTCATTCTTTTAGCTAACTTTCCTTTTGTTGTATGCATGTGGAACGACCCAAATTGTGGGAGAAGGCAACCCTAAATAGATCAACTGTGCTTCCACAGGATAGCCCAACCCGACTTCCAATTCTTCAATCGCTTCGCCAGAGAATGCCTCGCCGGAATCCTCTCCACCCGGATCTCCTCCCTCAACTTCAAAATCGAAACCAAAATCAAGGTCTGGTCAAACCCTTCCTTTTCATTTCTGCCATTTTTATAATTCACAAAATATATAAAAAATATTAATAATAAAAATAATTCAGAAAAAAAAGAAAAATAGTGAACGGTTTTTTTCGATGATGCTGTTGGCAGGACAACGTGTTTGTGCAATTGCTTTCTTCTTTTATTTTCAACTTTTTTTATGGGGTGTGTTGTGTGTGTGGTTTGTTGTTGTTGCAGTGGCACATGCTATTGTTCCGAGGATGAGTTTGGATTAGCTGTTTGAGCAAAAAGGTGAGGTTTCCGAATCTGTCTTCGAGGAACTTGAAAAGGTAACTTAGTGTTTCTTTCTCTTTTGGATCTGTACCCTTACCATGTTTTCCCCTCTTTTGGTGTGGTGTATTATTTGTTGAGGTTTTTTTTTTATGATTGACTGTTTTTTTACCCAATAAACTTATTTGGTATTTGATCTGAATATGTTTAGTTGTTGTGCACCCACTTCATATATTTGGAAAAATCAACTCTCATGTTAAGTTTGACTTATTGAGCAAGAGTAGCTAATGACCTTGAATTGATCTCATATTGGGTTGAGCATATTCTCAACAAGTATGCTAAGCCTAAATGCAGCTTTTCATTATTTTCACTTTCTCATATCTGACACTCTAAAAATAGTTTTGTTAAATTTACATGCTTGGCTTTGAGTCTGTTATAACTAATACAATGCTATGAACTGTAGGTTTCATGTGAAGAAGCTATAGAAACTTCTAAGATGCTTGCATTGAAAGAAGGTTTACTGGAATGAAAAGTTAATTATTTGGTATGGTTTGTAGTAATTTTCCATCTTATCATCAAGTATAAGGCTAGCTGACTAAAGTTGGTTTTCCATCTTGATTTCTAGCTTGAGTGTGACACTGATTATGCATCACATGGTACTTTTTAATATATTTCCATTTTATTATATATTAGAACCAACATCTGCTGGTATTCTCATGTCAGGTATATTCTCACATAATTCATTTGTTGGACTCGGTCATTTAGGTAGTTTCTTTTTTATCTCCCTGGTGATGTTTTTAGCAATTTTTTCATTTTTAATTAAGTTGTTTTGCAAATTTTTTTAGCATTCTTCTTTAATTATTTTAACATATTCGATCACATATAGTTTTAAAGCAGTTATCTGGATGATTTCATGTCAAGTGATGCACGGCAAAAAATGAGGAGGCAAAAGTAAAGCCTCAGTTGTGCTTCTCACTAATCTTTTAATACTTTCCACTTCCAGGATCCGATGAGACCAAAAAATGAATTCCACACTGCACTATCATTGGTTCATTGATGCAGAAAGGCTAATCTGTGGATGTGGTTCGCAATTACTGATGGCAACTATTCAGTAGTCATAGGTATAATACTTATTGTTCTTCTTTTTTGTTCTCATGATATATTAACTACTTGAATATTTGTATGCTTGCTATTCTATGAAAATGTGATCAGCAAATGCGTTACTGGTCATGTTTTATGTATTTGGTTTAAATCATCATTTTAGAAGAATTGCTAAATATTATAGAATGGTATTGTCTCATAATAAGCATAACAGTGTTAGATCTTTGTTAGATCTTCTTTCTGATCTAGTCACAACTCTATTTTGGAGTTGGTCCCTTTGTATGAGATGAGTTTGTTGCATTTTTTAGTCATGAAATCAGCAAATTTTCCAAAAATTCATAGCAGCAAGACATGCATGTAATGTACCACTTTCATAACCTTATAAAAAGATGGAGTTTAATGAGAGTAGAGATGCATTTGTCTGTTGAGCCCTTATATACAAAGGTAAATGGGGAGAAATTAAGATGTGAGAACAAAAAATGTCCCAGTTATTTTATATCCAACTATGTAAAGTTGGAGTTGCATGACAGAAGCATCAAATATTTATACAGGTTAATCACACTTCATATGGTCTTCTATGAACTTTGGCTTGACTCAGGCTAAAAGATTCATTATTTGTTATGGTAAACTTAATTTGAGAATATATAGGTTCCAGTATGATTGAAAAAGGTTTGTGATTTGTAACTACGTAAGTTTTTTCGTCTCTGTTATCTAATTGCTGGAGTATTATAAAAATTATCCCTTGATTTAAATTTTATGGATTTATATATGTTAATCACCCTTCATACGGTCTTATCATCATATGGCTTCTGTTTGCCTAAATCATGTTTGCCAATATTTTTAAATTTCTGACATATTCTTATGTAATTTTCAATATGTAGGAATAATGTTATCGGAGACTTAAGTTATATATGTTGTCATCCCAATTTTGGTTGATCATTCTAGAGGTGACGCGGCTTTACTATGTGCCACATGTTGTCGCCCCACTTTTACACAAGGAACGATGCCATCATCGATTTTGAAGAAGTTGGACATTAATCAACAGTAGAGATTCGACAAAATAGTTTGTTAGGGAGGCTGCCAACAACTTTATTACAACAAAAAGTTAAAAACAAAAAGAAATAATTTCATGTCGTAGTCTATTTGATGCAAGTTGTATGCACTCATCTTTTGACACATTGATCATCATTGACAACATTATTATTTTCTTTCTTTCCTTTGTAAGTCCTTCGATTATATTTTTTCCGAAGTTGAGTTTTGGATCGCATAGCACACATACATTTGGAAACAAAGGATTGGAAACAACCGGTATGTGCATGGATTCACGCAAAAGATAGCACAATTCGCATATTTCCAATGCATCACATTAATTGCAACGCACGCATATTTTCAATGCATCGCATTAATTGTAACACCTATTCTCAAGGCAACACATCGCATTAATTGCAACACATATTCCTAATGCATCGCATTAATTGCAACACATATTCCCAAGGCAACACATAAATAAAACATATGCACAAGGCAACGTCTAGTCTCAATGCATCGCATTAATTGCAACGCATATTTCCAAGGCAATACGTGTCTATCATTATTTGAATTTTGGGTCGGCTAACCAACGAGATTGCGTTAGTTGAAAAGGCATGACTATTCATCGGCCCAATGAATCTAGCAGGTTTAATTGCAACGCATATTTTCAATGCATCTTGCACATTCACCACTGTGTCCTCATTGGTCATTTAAGTTGGCACCATTATTATGAAGATGCAAGACACATTTTTCCAGATAGTTGCACGAGATATGCTTTCATTGGTCGCCTAAGTTGGCACCATTAATATAAAGTGACGTGTATGGGCTTTCATTGGTGACTAAGACAACACCAAATTTCTAGCCAATGCCTTAAGCTGCACTGCATTAATTGCAACAAATATTCCCAAAGCATCGCATAAATTGTGTATGTTCATTAACACGCGTGACATTAATACATGTCTATCCTTATTTGAATTTTGGGTCGGCTAACCAATGGGATTGCATTATGAAGATGCAAAACACATTTTTCTAGATAGTTGCACATGATGTGCTTTAATTGGTCACCTAAGTTGGTACTATTAATATAAAATGATGTGTATAGGCTTTCATTGGTGACCAAGACGCCTTGCATCACATTTTCAGATCTACTCTGTTTTAAAATCTAACCGGATAGATGTGTAGGGGATGAAGAAAGGAGCAATAATATGTAATTTTCTTGGTCATACATGGCCGGATGGAGGCAATGGAGGGGGAGAAGGGGCGGTGGTGGCGATAGTCTCCATGGGATACGAGGGAGCTTCTCTCATGTTTTTAGGGCTTCAGTAAAGGGAAGATGAGTGGGGAGAGAAAGGATCCGCATGATTAAAGGAGAAAGAGTGGGCTTGGCCCATCTAATTCAAGTAAGGTCACATGAGTTAGTGAGGGGTAGGGGTGTGCACAAGCAAACAAGTGGTGCACATAGTAATCCGTAAAATAAATGGATTTCTACCATCTTCTTCTGTTTTCATATTTTGCTTCTCTATTTGATGCTCCTATGGATGTTTTGGTTGCTGTAACAGGTCTTGGTTGTCAGGATAGCTCAATATCAAAGATCATATGTGTTTATTGACGTTTCTCCATGTACTACTATCTTTTATTATTAATTGAGATGATTGGATGTGAGAGCAAATAGGATAGATCAAAGAATGTAGAATGATCAAAAACTGAAGTTAAATTTTATTTCTAGAATGTAGAATGTTAAATTCTTTGAGTGAATTATCCAGTTCAAAACCAAATGCACTGTTGATATTTTCCAAGTGACCATCACGGGGATTTTACTACATTTATAGTGAAACTAAGTACACTGTCTGGTGTAGGAGCTGGAACCATCAAGTACAGCCAATAACAGTATCCACAACCATACACAGATCCTTGCTGTGAAACCAAATTAAATTTCATTCTAAGTTGCCTTAAAACAAATATTTACTTTATTCCATTGATATGGTGTAGGGAATGATTTTTGTATAGGAGATTGGCATTAGGATAACTCACCCTTGCATGTTTTTTCAATTCCATGGGGTCAATTTTTTGCACACTTTTATTTTATTTTTTTTAAATACAGACTCTCATATAACCTATCTTTTTAATGTCATTTCCATATAACTATCTTTTTAAAGATGAATGACGGAATTGTTATACGTCTTTTTGGGTTTTTAACGAACAAAGATGAGAATATAGGCCCCGTGCATCGCACGAGTACACGCAATAGTTCATAGAAAATTAATGTACACGAAGAGGAAATATTCATGATTTGGTGCTAAAGGAACCAGGTATGTACATACACATTATTCATTGATCTAAACAAGAAGTTGTTTTATTTTTTGTATACAAAAATTATTTTTAGATTTGTTGGAAAACTTGGTCAGCAGCATGACAAATCACGATCACAAACTCATGAACAAGGCTGTCACGATCTCACAAACACGAACCCACGAACTAGGACATCTACGAACATGGTGCTTAGAACATTGATCACTTTGGTATTGTTTAACCATATGAGACAGACTTCTGTGGTGTTGGATGATTTTATTCTTGCCACTGTTCTTGGGGTTTGTTCAGGTCAAAATTATGTTATTACTGGGGAACTATTTCATGGATATACAATCAAAAGTGGGATAGATTTTTCTGTTCCTGTAGGGAATGCAATCATTACTATGTATGCAAAGTGCGAAGATACTGACAAAGCTAATCTTATGTTTAGACTAATGCCACTTAGAAATACCATATCATGGACAACCATGATCACTGCATTCTCTCAGAGTGGAGACATTGATGGAGCCCGAGAATATTTTGATACAATGCCTGAGTGAAATGTTATAACTTGGAACTCCATGTTAAGCACAAATATTCAAAATGGCTTTTCTGAAGAAGGCCTCAAGCTGTATGTTTTGATGAGAAGCAAAGGAGTCCAACCAGATTGGATTACTTTCACTACTTCAATACGGGGTTGTGCTGACTTGGCTAAGTTAAACCTGGGATGCAAGTTGTATCTCATGCTATAAAGTTGGGACTCAGTTCAGATGTTTCAGTTGCAAATAGTATTGTTACTATGTATTTAAGATGTGGACTAATCAAGGAAGCACATAAGGTTTTTGACTCAATAGATGCTAAAGACCTCATTTCCTGGAATGCTATGATGGCATCATTTGCTCAAAATGGTTTAGGTAGGAAAGCAATTGAAACTTTTGAGGATATGTTGAAGACGAATTGTAAACCTGATCATAAAAGCTATGTTGTTGTTTTTTCTAGGTGCAGCCACATGGGGCTTGTAGTTGAAGGGAAACATTACTTTGATTCCATGACTCAAATTTTTGGCATTTCTCCAACAAATAAGCATTTTGTTTGTATGGTAGATCTCCTAGGACGAGCAGGGTTATTAGAGCAAGCCAAAAATTTGATAGATGGAATGCCTTTTAAGCCAAATGCAACTGTTTGGGGTGCTATACTAGGAGCATGCCGAATCCATCACGATTCGAGACCAGCAGAAACCGCCGCAAAGAAATTGTTGGAATTAGACGTTGAAGATTCTGGAAGTTATGTCCTCCTAGCAAATATATATGCCGAGTCTGGAGAGTTAGAAAATGTTGTTGATATGAGAAAGCTGATGAAAGCAAAGGGAATTCGAAAGTGTCCAGGTTGTAGCTGGATAGAGGTTGATAACAGGGTACATGTGTTCACTGTAGATGACACCAGTCATCCACAAATAAAGGAAGTTTATATAAAACTGGAGGAGATGATGAAGAATATAGAAGATACAGGAAGATATGTTAGTGTAGTCTCTTTTGCTCATAGGAGTCAAAAATACCATAGTGAAAAGCTTGCCTTTGCTTTTGGGTTGCTTAGTCTGCCATCTTGGATGCCAATACATATAATGAAGAATCTTCGTGTCTGCCATGATTGTCACTTGGTAATAAAGCTGATGTCTTTTGTCACCTCAAGGGAACTTATCATGAGAGATGGATATAGATTTCATCATTTCAAGGATGGGTTTTGCTTTTTTTTTTTTTTGACAGGGAATTTGATTCATTTGGAGCCTCCAAACACAGAGGCAAAATCAAGCAATACGGCAAAATCAAGCAATACAATGGGGAATTTCCTCTAGCCATACAGTATCTGAATTAGCAAGAGCAAATTTTGCCAGTTTATGGGCTAAGACATTGCCTTCCCTCTTAACATGAAACACTTTAAAACCATTAAAATTCTCAGACAACTTAATACAATCTAAAATCAACCTACCAAAATAAGAAAGAGACTCTTTCTTAGACTTCATAGCTGTTACCACATGCAAATTATCTGTTTCAGCTTGAATGGTCCAAAAGCCCATTTTCTGCGCAAAGGTTAGAGCCAAGCGCATGCCATGTGCTTCAGCAGACTCAACATCAGGTAAGCTCTGTATATTCCAAGTTGCTGCTGCAAAGATTTCACCAGTATAATTTCTAACAATGGCACCAATACCCCAAGAACCATCAATAGGTCCAGCTGCATCTACATTTATTTTAAACCAAGGAAATTCAGGAGCTGTCCAAACTGATGAACCAACAGAGGAAGGCAAGGCTGCTACTATTGTGGACTAAACCGTGTGTGAAGCCAAAGAAGAAACAGCCGCTTGATGATTAGCAATAATATTCCAAGCCTTTGCAACAATGTCAGATGGCCGAATTTCTTTACCTTCAAAGTTCAATTTATTTCTTGCCCACCACACCCCATAACACAAAGATAGAACATGAATAATAACCTCCGTAGGCGCCTGTAAAATTATTTTCGCAAGCCAGCCTTGAAATGAATCAACCACACAATCAAAGTTAATGCCCAAAGGAGATGAAAACCAACACAATTTTGCCCAAGTGCAATTCTTAAAAACATGATCAATATCTTCTAATTTGTCTTCACATCTAAAACAACAGGGATCACAATGAACACCTCTTAACACTTAATAATAATTTGTCTTTAACGGCAACCCACTATTTAGAATCCTCCAGGCCAAGTGAATATGCTTTGGGACAGTTCTAATATTCCACAACTTCTTCCAAATTTTACCTCCATGTAGATAACTAGAGTTTTGAGCTTGGGCCATATTCTGCCATCTCTTAATGCAATGATAAGCAGATTTAACACTGAAATTACCTTTACGGTCAGGTCCCCAAATTAGTTGATCACCTCGGCCTGTCCTGACAATAGGTAATTGGAGAATTTGCATGGCTTCAAACGGTAGAAAGGTGGAATTTATTAAATTGGAATTCCAGCAGCCCATTTCATGTGAGATTAGATCAGAAACTGTTGATATATCACAATTTGGAGGCTTTGGTGTCCAGACCTTATACCCATTTTGATTAGGCAACCAGTTATCAGTCCAAACATCAATATATTGCCCTGTCTCCACCGTCTATAAGCAACCTTTTTTGAGCACCTAAGTGGCATGATGAATGCTTCTCCATGTAAAACTAGGACGATACCCATAATCTCTTGCCTTTAAACAACGGGCCACAAGAGATTCTAGGAAGGACATAAGTCTCCAACCTTGTTTGGCAAGAAGAGCTTCATTAAAAGCTCTAAAACTCCGAAAGCCCAATCCTCCCTCCTTCTTTGACAAGCAACATTTATTCCAAATTACCCAATGTATTCTTCGCTCCCCATTTTTGCTTCCCTACCAGAAGTTCCTGATCATTCTTTCAATGTGCTCACACAAAGATGTCGGTAATAAAAAGCAACCCATGACATATGTTGGTATAGCTTGGGCTACAACCTTGATCAAAACTTCTCGTCCAGCTGAAGATAAAAATTTCTCCTTCCATCCCTTCAACTTCTTCCAGACTTGATCTTGAATGAAATCAAAAACCTGTTGTTTAGACCTCCTAACAAAGGAGGGCAAACCCAAGTATTTTGTTATCATTTTTTTTATTTTTGTTTCCTTCTCAAAAGCTGGCAATCATTATTTTAAAATGATCTAGCAATTGTGTATTAAGCCGCAATTGGAGTACATGTGCAGTAGATTGTTGAGTAAGAAATGGGAAGTTTCTAAACCGGAGAGCTTGAGTTGGGCATGGAGTTTGCGAGCAATGGGTGGGGATTAGAGAGAGGAACCACAAAGCTTGAAAGCATCGTAAAATTTCTGAGATATATGCATGTAAGACATTTGGTTTGGTTTGGTTGCAAAATGAGTTCCGCTTCGTCTCTACCATAATGTATGTCCTGCTTGGAACAAAAATATAACGATCGACATGTTTATGATTTGTGTTTGATGTAATATAGGTATCTTGACCTTGTCATTCACCTGTCTTTGCAGTGGTTGATTTTCCCAAGTATCGATTGAAGTTTTACTTTGTAGGAAACTGGTGTCGTGCAATACATAATTATCAAGCCAACCTTTTTCTCTTCAAGTCAGTGGCTACAAGCCTTCTTCGCAGCAGCAATCAACGGGTACTATTTCTCTGATGTCCCCTTCTTCACGCTGCAAGGTATATCCCTCTGTTCTCTGCGAGCTTCTTCCTCTGTTTCTAGCTTTTTTGGGCTGAGTTTTATTTTAACCAGAATCTTTGTGTGCTTCGACCCGCGGTTTCTCATTTCTTTCCATTCATATGCTTGGGTAGGAGGTCTCATCCAGGGAAGAATTTGTATCCCCACCTCCCTTTTTCCACATAAAAGATCAAAATGTCCCTATCATTAAAACCAACCCCTTTCCACCACAATGGCCGGTCTTTAGATTTTGGTTGCCAGGGCGAATCAGAGAGAAAATCGAGATCAGCGTGTTCCAAGAAACCGAGTCACGTTCAGGCATTCTATTGAACATTTGAAGAGCTTCATAGGGTCCATATAATTGAGAACAACCATAAATGATACTGTTCCAACAAAACAAACTTGGTCTTTCAATGTTGAAGAAAAATGTCTCAGCCAAACCAATAGCTCCGCACTTAACATACATATCAACAAGTGAGTTCTTAATGCAGGTTTGGGTTCCAAAACCTAACTTGATGACAAAGGCATGCAACTGAAGAGCCAATTGAGTGTATGCAAGACAGCCACAAGCCTTCATTGCACTAGTAAATGAAAAGGGGTCATAGTTATGAGTTTGATAATTCGAGTCTCGAAGCATTGAAGTAGAAGTTTCAATGCTACGAGCAGGGAAGCCATTTTGACAATAGCCAGACATCATGGTGGTCCAAGAAATTGAGTCTCTTATTTTCACAGGCATTTCGTCAAAACACTTTCTCTGCTTCACTAATCCGACCCGAATTAACAAAGGCATGAATCATTGTGTTCTAGGTAAAGGTGTTACGATGATTTGTCTCTTGGAAAACCCGAAAAGCATCATGAATTAAGCCACAGTTAGAGTACATGTGCAGTAGATTGTTGAGTAAGAGAATGGAAGTTTCCAAAACGGAGAGTATGAGTTGGGCGTGAAGTTTGCGAGCAATGGGTGGGGATTTGAGGGAGGAGCCACAATGCTTGAAGGCATCGTAAAACTTTTGAGACATATGCATGTAAGACATTTGGTTTAGTTTGGTTGCAAAATGAGGGAAGTGGATCCTCTAACTTTGACGTGGGAAAGGCACGGTGCCTTTCACTGTTTCTGCTCCGTCCGATCAATCTGACGCTCCATTTCGCCAGTTACACTTATACACAAGACATGCCACATTGTGATTATTTATCAGATAAAAAATCTCTTCTAGTCACCCAGTGCAGATTCGAAAATTATCCCCCAGTGTCAACAGAAGGCTAATTCCAACAACCAGTAAAACATTTTGTTGAGATTCAAACAAGATAAATGGAACAAACTTCAATGGCAACCAATAACTAAATATTAGCAATCAACCACTCAATCAACAAGGTGCAATAAAACAAACAAACAAAGGAGATAAAAGTTGAGAAGAAGACACCGCAATTTGGTTACGCAGTTCGGCCCCAAAGAAGATGGCCTACGTCTGCGGAGAGAGCCCTCCGCTTCACTATCAATGAGTCTTACAAGAGATTACAATTGCTTAGAACCCCTTTACAATGTCCACAAAGAACAAACCCAAGAGTTCCCAATCCTCTCTTTCCTCTATGATAAACTCTCAAGAACAACAATAGAAAGCCTTCAATCCTCACTCTATTATCTCTTAAGATCCCAAGGTGTTTAACCGTGTTTCCCAAATTTCTAAAACCTCACAAAGACGCTCAAGAACTACTGCACACAACCCTAGAATAAATCGCTCGTCGTCTTGATTTACTGCGTAGCCGGTTTATAGAAAAACCCGACCGTGAATCGATTCACGCCTAAGGTGAATCGATTCACCTAGTACAAAAAACTTCCTCGCACGAATTAATGAAGTGAATCGATTCCTGCAGGCTTCCCATGCGATTCACGCAGGCGTGCTTGATTCCCAGAGAACGAACATGCTTGAATCGATTCCCATAGCTAGGGAATCGATTCCCAGTGTTCAAGAAATACTTCCAAGCAATTCCATGATCCTCCAAACTGATTTTAAGGCACTCTAAACTCCACAATTCTCCACCTTGACTTCAAATCAGTGGTGATGCTCAACTTTATCCATCAACCACTAGCTGCTCTCTCCATCATTGGAATTACGTCTCAGAGAAATTCATCAAGTCCAAGCAATGCTTGAACTTTGATCTAGGTAATGACTTGGTGAATACATCCGCCGGGTTGTCCTTTGATGCAACCTTCTCAACCACAATTTCCTTAGATTCCACGACGTCTCTAATGAAATGTAGGCGGATGTCAATGTGCTTTGTCCTTTCATGATACACTTGGTGATTTGCCAAGTGGATAGCACTTTGACTATCACAATATACCTTCACACATCCTTGTGTAATTCCTAGCTCCCCAATCATACCTTTCAACCATATGGCCTCCTTCACCCCTTCAACTAGGGCGATATACTCACTTTGAGTAGTAGATAGCGCCACAACGGACTGTTGGTTAGCCTTCCAACTTATTGCCGTTCCAAACAATGTAAATACAAACCCAGATAAGGATTTCCTTGTATCCACATTTCCTGCATAATCTGCATCTACATAACCCTCCAAAGCGTCTTCTCCTTGAGTTGCTCTTGTGTACCTCAAACCACCTTTGAGTGACCCATTCAAATACCTCGTAACCCACTTCGGTGCTTCCCGATGAGCTTGGCCCGGATTTGCCATAAACCGACTTACTATCTTGTTGCATATGCTAAGTCCTGGTCTACTACAAACCATGCCATACATGATGCTTCCTACCCCACTAGCATATGGAGTAGTATCCATCTTCCTCCTCTCCTCTGACTCGGGAGCTTGTGTCATCGAGAGCTTTGTGTGATGACCCAAAGGAGTGCTAACCGGTTTAGCTTCATGCATCCTAAACCGCTCCACCACTTTCTTCAAGTACCCATGCCGAGATAAGAATAACTCACCCTTCTTCCTGGTCCTCATGATATCCATCCCAAGTATCCTCTTAGCGCCCCAAGGTCCTTCATCTCAAATTCTGAATTTAGCTTCTCCTTGAGAATGTTAATCTCCTCTTTGCTAGAGCTTGCCATCGATGTCATCAACATAGAGAAGTAGGTAGAGAACCACTTTCTCATCCCTCTTCAAAATGTACACACAACCTGTCGTACTCCACTTCTCACAAATCCCGCCTTCGTAAGAAAATCGTCAAAACGAAGATACCAT
Source organism: Calophaca sinica (assembly GCA_037113605.1). Taxonomy (NCBI): domain Eukaryota; kingdom Viridiplantae; phylum Streptophyta; class Magnoliopsida; order Fabales; family Fabaceae; genus Calophaca; species Calophaca sinica. The sequence goes on from CM073730.1 coordinate 72,005,500, forward strand.
TGCCTAGGGCTTTGTTTCAACCCATACAAGGATTTCTTCAAAAGACATACCTTAGACTTGTCCTCTACAAAACCTTCTGGTTGTTGCATGTAGATTGTCTCTTCTAGGTCTCCATGTAAGAATGCGGTCTTCACGTCCATTTGTTCCAACTCAAGATCGTACTGATTTACGATTGCCATAAGAACCCTTATGGAACAATGTTTCACCACGGGTGAGAAAATCTCGTTGTAATCAATTCCCTCAACCTGTGTGAAACCCTTGGCCACAAGTCTTGCTTTATATCTTGGTTCTTCAATTCCCGGAATGTCTTCCTTCTTCTTGAAGATCCACTTGCATCCAACCACCCTTTGCTTCTTAGGTAGTTTCACAAGTTTCCAGGTTTGGTTCTTCTCCAATGAATTCATTTCCTCATTCACTGCCTCTAACCACTTCTGACCCTCTTTGCTCTCAACTGCTTCCCTGAATGTCTTTGGTTCTGAGTCTTGCACATCTTCAGCCGCATTTAGAGCATAACAAATTAAGTCTACATAGCCATATCTCTTAGGTGCCATAGTTTCCCTCCTTTCCCTATCTCTTGCCAACTGATAGCCAGGATCCACTGTTGGTTGTCTTCCTCTAGAACCTGATGGTGGAGAACTGTTCTCCTCTTCATCATTCCCGGTCTCACTAGTGGAAGGCTCCACCTCAAACTGAGTCTTCTCTACCTCTGTTTCTGAGTTACTATTCTCCAGGTCCTTGCACTTCATCCCCATACGAGTCTCATCAAAAGTCACATCCTTGCTTATTATGAATCTTGATCCCCAGGCTCCATCTTCCACAGACTTGTACCCTTCACACCTTCCTGATAGCCAATGAAGACACATTTCACAACGGCTTCAAGTTTGTCTTGTCGACATGAGCAAACGCTAAAGCCCGAAAACCTTCAATGTAGAATATTCACGGTTTTCCACTCCAAACTTCCATAGGTGTCTTGAAGTTTAACGCCGTTGATGGGCATCTGTTGATCAAGTAAGTCGTTGTACCCACCTTCACCCGTAAACTTTTAGGTAGCCCACTCCCAAAGCATACATCGACCCGCTCCAAAATAGTCCTGTTCATGCGTTACGCCGGACCATTTTGTTGCGGTGTCCTACTACGATCCTATGTCTCTTAATTCCTGTTTCTGCAAAACTCATTAAAGCGCTCTGAAACAAACTCCAGGCCATTGTCAGTCCTTAAAACTTTCAGTTTAGTTCCTATTTGATTTCCTATGAGAGTATGTCATTCTTTGAATTTTTCAAATGTGTCACTTTTATTTTTCAAAATGTGAACCCATACTCTCCTAGAGAAATCATCAACCATGGTGAGAAAATAGGAACCCCCTCCATGAGTTGTCACTCTTGAGGGACCCCAAAGGTCCGAGTGAATATACTCAAAGGGCTTGCTAGAATGATGCATGCCACTTTCAAACTTAACCCTATGTTGTTTGCCTAGTATGCAATTATCACAAAATTCTAGCTTATCCAATTTATCACTACCTAACAAACCTTGTTTAGCTAGTTCAACTAAACCTCTTTCACTAACATGCCCTAACCTTAAATGCCATAGTTTAGTTTTATCATGCGGAGCTTGACTAGCTAATGATGCATGCCCTATAACAGTACAACCATCTAATATGTATAAGCCACACATTTTAGATCCTTTAGCCATTGCTAATGCACCATTCGAAATTTTAATCATGCCATGTTCAATCCTAGTACTATAGCCTAATCCATCAAACATGCTTATAGATAAAAGATTTCGTTTGAGTTCAGGAACATACCTCACATCTTGTAAAAGGAATTCACGGTTGTCAAACATCTTGAGACGAATCGAACCCATACCTTGCACCTTACAAGCTCGGTTGTCACCCAGGCGACGACTCCACCTTCTTTAAGCTTCAAAGTCTCAAAGTATTCCTTCCTAGGACACATGTGATAAGAACATCCCGAGTCCATGACCCGATTCTTTTGATTCCAAACTCGACACCACTAGAGCCCCCGCACTCTCATAACCATCCTCCATAGCAATTGCAACATCCACGTAATCACCCCCGCTTTCTCAGGCGATCCTTCTTAAAGTGACTGGTCTTGTGACAATTGAAGCACTTATACTTCTTATTGTTCCTCTTTGACTTGGACTTGACCTAGAATTCTTCCCTTTGTTGTGGTTTCCTCTACTCTCACTTCTTCCCCTTGACACACTTAAGCCTTCACCACTATCATCCACTTTCAAGTCTTGGAGCTTGGTTAGCTCCTTGGTCCTAATAGATTGTTGGACCTCCTCCAAAGTAATAGTGGACTCCTTGCCATAGAGGAGTGCATCCTTAAAGTGTTCAAAGGATCTAGGCAACGAATTCAATAAGAGCAGAGCCTTATCCTCGCCATCGAGCTTCACATCAATGTTCTGCAGGTCATCAATAATTTTGTTGAATTCTGCTAGTTGCTCCACAATAGGTTTGGTCTCTACCATCTTGAATGAGTAGAGATGTTGTTTCAGACATAACCTGTGGGCCAATGACTTTGTCATGTACAACGATTCTAACTTTGCCCACATCTCCGCCGCGGTCTTCTCTCTTGCAACTTCCCTCAGTGCCTTATCGCCAAGGCACAAGATAATGGCACTTCTTGCCTTATCTATCATCTCCTTCTTCTCCGTTTGAGACAGAGTTGGCGGCATTCTTGCCTCACCCTTCAAGGCTTCAAAACACTTCTGTTGAATAAGTATTGCTTCCATCTTCACCTTCCATAGACCGAAGTCGTTGTTACTGGAAAATTTCTCGATGTCCCATTTAGTACCCATGGTGCTCACTTGAATGATTTGTTCCTTCCCACAGACGGCGCCACTTGGCGCCCACCGTGGGGTGGGTGAATCGATTCACCTTAGACTGTGAATCGATTCACAGTCGGGTTTTTCTATAAAACCGGCGCTGCAGAAACTTGTTGAGATTCAAACAAGATAAATGGAACAAACTTCAATGGCAACCAATAACTAAATATTAGCAATCAACCACTCAATCAACAAGGTGCAATAAAACAAACAAACAAAGGAGATAAAAGTTGAGAAGAAGACACCGCAATTTGGTTACGCAGTTCGACCCCAAAGAAGATGGCCTACGTCTGCGGGAGAGAGCAGCTCTCCGTTTCACTATCAATAAGTCTTACAAGAGATTACAATTGCTTAGAACCCCCTTTACAATGTCCACAAAGAACAAACCCAAGAGTTCCCAATCCCTCTCTCTTTCCCTCTATGATAAACTCTCAAGAACAATAATAGAGAAAGCCTTCAATCCTCACTCTATTCTCTCTTAAGATCCCAAGGTGTTTAACCGTGTTTCCCAAATTTCCTAAAACCTCACAAAGACGCTCAAGAACTACTGCACACAACCCTAGAATAAATCGCTCGTCAGATCGATTTCTGTCACGGCTTTATAGAAAAACCCGACTGTGAATCGATTCACAGTCTAAGGTGAATCGATTCACCTAGTACAAATAACTTCCCCTGCACGAATTAATGAAGTGAATCGATTCCTGCAGGCTTCCCATGCGATTCACAGAGGCGTGCTTCGATTCCCAGAGAACCAAACATGCTTGAATCGATTCCCGTAGCTAGGGAATCGATTCCCAGTGTTCAAGAAACACTTCCAAGCAATTCCATGATCCTCCAAACTGATTTTAAGGCACTCTAAACTCCACACATTTAAATTCCAACAAGTGTTCTGACATAGAAAAAAAATTATGGATTATTTCACAGCCGGGAGATAGTGGAAAAAAAAGCAGCTATTTTCTCATATAATAAACACATAAATGGCTTTGTTGCGCAACTTGAAGAGGAAGAAGCAACAGATATTGCAAGTAAGCATTCTTCCATTGTCATTATCATCTTCCAATTAGTGTACTTGTCTTATCATTTTCTCAATTTCAATTTTGCTTCAAACTAGTTGACACGCTGTTTTCATTGGGGCAAAAAAGCCAAATGTAGTGTCAGTGTTCTTGAGCAAAGCAAACTACTCGGTTATGGGAATTTCTTGGACTAAACAGAAATGGTAAGAACTTTACATGGAAAAAGGGGAGATTTGATGAAAACACAATAATCGCAAACATTGACAACAACAAAACAATAAGAACTTGTGCTGGTATGTACTCTATTCAGACACACACATGAAATTGTGGCTAATTTTTTTTTTTTTTATGTTTATCCTGTAGTATTCAAACACTTTGTAATGTGAAGTTGTACCATAAACAATAAGTTTTACCATGCTGTTGTAGCACTTGTAATGTTCTTATTTTCTTTTTCTTTGGGGAGGATGTTAGGAACCTGATTAATGACATCAGAAAATGGAAGGGAAATGGAAAGGAATGAAAAAGAAATTGGGAAGGAATTGTATTCAAACTAGGAGAATAATCTCCCCAAGGGTTTCCCCTTCACACCATTGAGCCACTGCCCAAGGTTTACAAATGAATTACAATCTGAATAATCCCCCTCTATACCTACACCTTCCTATTTATACAAAAGATCCCTCCAACTAACCCTCTAACTACTAACTAACTTTAACTAACTCACTCCTTACTCATATCCTAACAGATGGTTTGCATTGAACTGCTTTTGAAAATTAGTTTGGGAGGGGCTGCATTGAACTGCTTTTGGAAAGTAGTTGTTTTTTTCCCACTCATTATATGAACTTTTTTTTTCCCAGTTATTGTGGATCTTTATCAGTAAATTAGTGAACTTATTTCTATATGTCCTATTATTATGCTTGCTTATTACTGCTAATAACATATATAATTTCTTTCCTAGCTGAAGATTTTGAAAAGTCATCATGGGGATGCTATAACAGTTGAGTCTGTAACCGGTGTATGTTATCATTAAAGTAATTTTTTTCCATTATTTACCACTAAGCATGTGACTGTTGAAATTTACCTGCTGGTCTTCTTGATGCTGAAGGTGGACAAAGATTTTACGAAACCTCAAAATTCAGGGGACGTCAAATTAATATCTATTCTTGCTAGTGGTCTGCCCACATTATCGGATTCAGAACATATCTATTCTCTTTATTGGCAAGTGTGTGTGTCATTTATTTCGTTCGACTATTATGCTTTATCCTTGTCATTGAATATCATATATTGATAGATAACTCGTGTGGTTATGATGTATAGGAAAGTGAATTAGAAAATGGAGCAGAAAAGTAGATCACAAATGCATTAAGTTTCATGTGTTCATCTTGCCCCACAAGCCTCGGGGATTTGTCTTAAATCAGTAAGTATGAAGGCATAAAGCAAAAAAAAGTAAATAATTTGGACAACTAAAATCTGAATAAAAAAGATAACTATTTTGGTCATGAATATACGTAGCTAAGGTTCATATGACTCTTGTACTCGTTAGGAATCTGATTTAGGTGTTTGGGGAATTAAGGTATTTTTAATTTAACTAAGGGTAGTTCATATTTATACAGAAGAACAAAGTTCGTATTTATATTCATCATTTTTTTGGTTCTTATTCCTCTTTGGTTCTTGTTGTTGACAGAGATTGCATATGTAGAAATGTGTAGATGCCGCTCAGTCAATAGATACTCTAGTTGCCTATGGCTGTGAGAGGAATGAAGACCACTTATTTCTCAACTGGCAACACCTCATCCTCATGCACTCACCCATGCTTGGGTCTACACAGTTCAAAACATTCCCATGCTCGAGCAACACCCTTACACGGTCATTCAGTATCAATGCATTGTCTTCTCTTCTCCATACTATGTCTTCTCCATACTTCACTATCTCAAGGATGATCACCCTAATGCCATATACATCACATTTCTCATTGGCCCTTAAGCTCTGGCATGCTAATTCTGGTGCCACATAGCCTAATGCACTCTGAAACCTATTGCTTATCACATTCCTGTGCAGCTTTGTCAGAAGCCTAGAGAACCTGAAATCTGATATCTTGGGGTTATAGTTTTCATCAAGTAAGATGTTGCTTGGCTTTATGTTGTACTGAATGATTGGTGGATGGAATGTATGGTGCAAATGGGCAAGCCCTTTTGCTATTACAAGTTAAATTTTGAATCTTGTGGCCCGAAGAAGTGGAGGACTTGAAGGAAGCCTGTCATGTAGCTTGGATTGCAACTTACCATTTGATGAATATTGAGATGCTAAAAGTTGTAGTTGAGGAGTCCAGTAGTACGACATAACTTGGCTTGCAGCTTACCATTTGGTGCATATGCTTTCTAGCTTCTGTATATATTGTGATTTCTTCTGTGTTGAAGTTTTATCCTTCTGTAAGTTGTTTATTTCTACTTTAATTTCTATTTTCATCTTGATTGAAATTGGCTCTTCGAATTTAAGCATGAAGGTTTCAGTGGGTGTTACTGAAAGTATTCTCATAAATTAGAATTGAAGATATTATCCTTTTAAATGTTCAATACTTGATATTGTAAGATTATTTGTCCCAAATAAAATTGCACAAATATAAACATCTGCACACTCTGCACATGATCATTTGCACAATTAGAAGGGAAAAACACAACAACCTAGTTGAAAATGTGGATCTACAATTTTGAAAGAAGATTGAAAATTGCTTAAATTTGCCAACTCTACTTCTGTCTATAACTTGTCAGTAAGCAAACATAAAGTCCACTAATGTTTGGCTCATTTAATATTCATTTTGTGCGAATTTGCATCCTGTAAGAGATTTTGAGAAAGTGCACTTCACTTGTTTACATGACATAGGAGAGATCCAACTCTGTTTTTGTTGGCACTTGAGCTTCCTCAAGAGGTTCGAATCCATCCTTTTACTATAACCAGCATTTGGTGAATGTGGTCTGAATGGGAGCGGATGCTATGTTGAAAACATGGCAACTGAAGAGGGGCCACGAGAATTCTATTCAAACAAACTTCTGCTTCTCTCAAGTATTGTTTTTTAGTGTCATCCAGCCTTTCTTCCCACAAATTGGATTGGGCCATAGTATACCATTCTGGATATGGATATGAGTAAGTTTCAAATCGTTCATTTCAGTTTATCAGGCCAATGGAAATGTGAGGAGGGGAATACCAAAAGTCAAACCATACAATGATGGAAGGCAATTTATGGCGGAAATTGTTGTCAGTATAAATTCAGATGCATTATTCTCCTATAATGAAGCACAAATTATTCACACGAGATGGGTCTTTGTGCTAAATTTGATGATATTTAATACCTATCTTGCATTCTAACAGTGCAAAAACTATGAATCATGTATTAATATTATTGTTTTGGTCTTCCTCTTGTGCGTTATTTGAAACCAATACTGCCGCGGATTTTGGTATGTCATGCAAAGGAAATTGGAGAAATTCATTGCTGTTAAAATATTGAGTTTTGATTTATCTTTTCATGACCTATTCATAAGTGATCAAGAGTTATACTTGTAATGTTTTTCAGCCTCATGTAAACTGCTTGTTGAGAGGAGTATATCCTTACTGCACTGGTGAATATAAAGCTATTTGACAAACCCCATGATGCATGTTCGGGATATTGTGTTATATTACCGAAAACTATGGCAAGGATTCAAAGTGCATTTAGTATTTTTTTAGCAAAATTTATCTTTCATGTCTTTCTTTCAACATTGGATCATATTGTCGAATCACATATATATCAATAAGGAAGGGTACAGCTTTCAATATTTTACTAGTCTGTTGATGTAGCTCTTTTTGTTCAAGTGCCATTTTACTGTGTGCTTCTTTTTTTTTTTTTTTTGAGGAGCGTGTGCATCTTCTTTACTGTGTTCTTCTTCTATTGTGAGTTAAATCACATATTCTGCACGTTGTGAAGTAAACTACCGGAATTCTAGTGCCAAGTCTGGTTTACAAGCACTGAAATTCATAAGTACTCCAGTTTGAAGGTCTGATTCTATGCTCAAGTTTGAAATTTTGATATTACGTGGGATTTGAGTGAGGGTCTTCTTCGGTGAAGGATTGCATAAAAGTTTATTACTATGTCCAAATGGTCTCGTTATTTGAACACCAATTTGGAACACGTAAATTCGACAACGTTTTAAATGGTTAACGCAGTTCACACGCGTGGTTAATAAAGTGTTGGAATTGGTTAATTGATATATCATGTGTTGTAACTCATTAATTATCCACTGGATTTCATTAACCACGAATTTAAATATTATTAACCACGATTTTCAGGTGTTCATATAATCATTAACCATGTGTGTGAACTGCTTTAACCATTAAAAAAGTTGTCGAATTTAAGTGCTCCAAAATGGTGTTCAAATAACATTTCTCATGTCCGGTCCAAATTGCTCACGGTTATAATTATAGTTTTATCAATTATTTTTTTGATGGGAATTAAACTAATTTAAGACACATGGAAAAGATTCAATATTGATAAGTCAATTCTCTCACAATTCAGTATTAAACAATGTAGTCTTTAGGGTATTGGGAAGATTTTAGTTCATTTTTAAGTAAATCTCTCACATTTTTTCAGCTATTGGCCATGTTTTGAAATTTCATTTATTACAAAGATGATGTTTAAATTTTGAATATGTCAAACAAGCAAGGGAATGATGACATGTAAGAGACTTTTGTCAGAGATTTCATAAAATCTGCTAGCGAATTTGGCCATCCAAAAAACAAAAAATCTTATACCTAAAAAGTCAAGATGTCATCGTTACCATAGTTAATTTTAGATTATTTCCGAGTGACCAAATGAAAAAAGCAAGATACATGGTAAAAAAAACCAGTGACTATAAAATAAGAAATATTAATTAGTTGTTGGATAGCATGCTACCTTCCCAACCATGATTTCGTTAGCATGATTATGCCCATAGATCTGACAAATCAAAAAAGGTGTGACACCTTGTTGGACTTCCTTAACAATTGAACATCCATCTACATGCGAGTGGCGAGCATTATAAATTCCAAATGACCCTCCACATCCAAAGGCCAACATATATAGAAACCTGCATTCCACCAATGAATATGCACTCGGTGCCTGTTTTATCTTATCACAAATATTAAATCAAAGACTAGGTAGCTAAGAGGGGAAAATTAAGGGATCAAGGAAGAATACATATAAAGAGAAAGTGGAGTTGAAATGCTGATTTATGTAACTCTTAATCTGCCTGGAGAGAGATTACAATTATATAGACACAAAAAAATGGTGGTTCTAGAAGCTAGGCTTACTGAGCATTGTGGGTTGAAGGTGCAGCGGCCCATCATCCCTCCACTATCAAGAGCCAGAGGTGTGAAAATTACTTCTTACAATTATAAAATCCAAAGGAATATTGCTGCATCTCAAACAAGTTCACAAAGAACATCCCTACCATAAAAAACAATATATCTCTATCTTAATATATATGTTCAAGGTATCCATACAACAACAAAATTACATAAAATAAATGAGGCATTTGGCACCATATGTACACCCCATATGCTTCTCCAATTCACCACAAGGTAGGGGAAGAGAACTAGACATAAAAGCCAGATTAAATACATCTAAACCCATGTACCTAGTTTAAAAACTAACAGTTAATGAGCTCACATGTTTTTGAACAGCACCAACAATAATTTGGCTCTCCCTCTGATTCAGAGACATCCTTCAAGCTCATCTTAATATATTTGCATCACACAGTAGCTATTCAATAGGCATTGATAATAAATTTTAATGGAAACCATATTTCATTCTAGAACAGTGAATTTAATCTCCCAATGAATAGACCAATATACCTTCTCATGGGTTCCTTTTATGCATCTAAGCATGGGAGGGATGCCTCAAACCTGTGATATGTCTCCTGAAAGTTAAATTAGAACCTTCAAAATTCAATGAAGTTGTATGAAATGGTGAAGAAATATGAATTGGAAAAAATAGTGATAGCTAAAGAGGATCAGAATATTATCATACCTCTCTTGGTCCTGAACAAAAGCAAAAAAATAAAAAAAAAATACTTAATCTTCAACAGCATTATAGGTTGCTTTAGCCTTCTCATATTCTGCCTTGAGCTCAACAACTCTATTCAAACGAGGCTTCTCCTAAAGCATTGAGCCATACATGATACTTGATCAAGTTATTGAGCAACTAAAGTAACAATTGCACCAAAACAAAATATTTTTAACTAACTTACCTCATCAGTCATAGACTTCAGCTTCTTACAAGCCTCTCTACCAAGTACCATCCTATTGTTTTCAGAACAAACTAGTAAAGTGCCCGTGCATACGCACGGGGCGCAATGTGTTAAAAATTAAATAACAATAAACATTTGATTAAAAATATTGGTAATCATACCTAGTTAAAAATTAAAGAACAAACTAGTAAAGTCGAGATAAACTTCAATATTTTTTTAATACTGAACCATATAATATAAACATTAGATATCACATAATCCACAACAATATCAAATGTAAGAGACAAATAAAGAAGCATTATACCTGTTGTTATTTCACTATGTAATTGAAAGACATCTCAGTTTTTTTGAATTCAACTAAACCACCTTTCCTTGTCTGCAAACCAATCACACCTACATGTTGCACATCCTAGCACTTGCAGCATTGAAAAGAATGTGGTGGAGTTCCATTACAGACAAATAGAATGCTAGCTTTTATGCTTTAACTATACAAAAGAATAATTTCATGTTGAAAACTACATTTAGGCTTCTGATCAGAATTCAGAATTTTCTAATTATCCATTACTTTATGGTCCATCAAGCAATAACCAAAGAAAGTTGAAAAAAGAAGGAAAAGACTAATTGCATGTATATAGATTGTGTACATAGTGCGTTGATATATGGTATAGTCTAAAATATCAATGTAGTTCCTGCGTTAATATGCTGACCCAGGTATTGGAAGTCTAGTATCCCACGACTGATTTGTGTAAAAATGACTGCTAATTATTGATAGTTTGCATAGCCTCATTCAATGCTATATTGTTGTTTCCCTTGATAAGTCATTTGACAAATCAAAACTCCTAATTTAACCATGTACGCTTGACAATTGACACACACATATACTAATATTAATATTCATTTATGCCCAGCTAGCACAGTCATCCTCTGGAAAGTCTCTGATGGTCCCGATAACTACATCATGATAAACCATCATGTATGTCTAGCCTAGCCATAGAGAGGAATGAAATGGAATAAAAATAAAATTAGATGTTATAATGAAAGCTCCATAAAAAAAGAAATGCTGCAAAAGAAAGATTGTCCCTTAGTAATATGACATTTGTGTAACATTTCAAGGTTGAAACATGGCTACCTAGCTCCATTGCAAGATCCCATACTTCTGTCACTAATTTTCAATATTACGTTCTTGTAGAAAATAAATAATACTAAAAAAACACAATTAAAAGAAATAGCTTTCTAGTGTTAATTATTTACAGAAAGAAATCACAAAAAAAAAATGCATGACATGTATAGAAATTATAATTATAATTATAATATATCGTAGTTTGTGTGAAAGGGGTGTTGAATTGGTTCTTCACCAGCTCATAGACTGTGAAACTGCTAAAAATACCTTGCTCAAAATTGAAGGAGGTGCTAAGGATGTAGGTTTCTTTAGAAGTAGTTAAAGAATCTACTTGATGAAAAATCTGAATCCTAGTATTTTAGATACGGATAAAGGTTGGTCTATCATATAAGTAGTTCTCTTGACAGCGTATTGGATATCTTTCCAAATTGTGTGAACATTTTTTCCTAAGTGACCCACCGAGAGAAACTACAGAGCAGAAGCTTTATCTTGCCAAGCAGTAGCAGTAATATATGATAGGAGTACTTCATAGCAAACATCATTTACTAAATTATGTATCACTCACCATGTATTTGAATATGACCAAAACACACCATAATACATTAGAAGCAACAAGATTTAAGTCCATAGATAAGTGTCCCCAATTCAATCTGTTTATTATCTAACATTTTCCCAATATCAGATAATGCATTAAGACCATCAGGTTGTGTAAACCCCCCCTGAAGGATTCATGGATATTTTGATTTTGATATGAAAAAGCTATAAAGCTATAATAGATGTCATCCTAAAAGATTCAAAGAAGCCCAACTCACTAACCTATAAAGGTAGACAAATGATTTGTAGCAAGCTAATGGAAACAAACTCACCTATAAAAAGGAAAACCACACGTCTACATTTATTGAGCTTCCAAAGAACCTCAAGTCAAAGAACTGAAAGTGAAAAATAACATTGCTTTACAAAGAGAATAAAAACCACAATGCTTGGGTTAGTAAAGAGTGAATAGGAGGTGGAACATGCAGAGTATTTTGAAAAGGGATATTACCTCGCTCAAGTACTGATATGATTCTCAGTTTTGCTGATGCCACGTGATTTAAGGCATGCTCAAAATCTACTGGTTTAACATCCTTCTTTCAAGTATACAGAAAACCACTAGTAGAAATCTAGAAACAGAAATTAAAAAAGGGAGCAAGCAAGTTATATGTAAGAACATTAAAAACAAAATGATTATCCAAACAAAACTTTTCAACAATTACAAACCAAGATCAAACAAAAACAAACCTGAATGTTAATTAAGTTTGATGCTCTTTCAGCTTTTCACTCCATGCCATAAACTCATCCTTTCTAACAGCTATTTGTATCTTGTCTCCCTAGTTCATTAAAAGATATACATATAACAATAGTTAAAAATATAAATAAAATATGCAATAATCAGCAAAGACATTGGACAACAACAAAAAAACTACTGTGCAATCCATCAATATCATTTCCAAATGTCCCGGTTTAGGGGGTTTTTGGACATACCAATGGTCTATAATTCAAATAGCAACCTTCCATAAGTGTTTTGTGTCATTTAGATCTTTGATCATGTCAAACGGACGTATGATTTGTTCACTAAGTGCCATTGCCCAAGACTGTAAAACACAAGTGAAACTTCATCTCAGAAAATCCAGATCTTTGGCAAGATAGTGGTTAAATATAGCATTTAAAAAAATGCATATTTTTTGCTTTCCTCTAAAATATTGTAACACTATTCTTCCAGAAAGAGAAACAATACGGCAATATATTTTTGCTTTCCTCTAACACATTCTTTGTAACAACAATTCTGCAACGGTCTTTATTAATGGAAACAGCATAGAACAATGAATAATAAAATATAAAAACATATAGGCATCTCTCAAAGATGCAATAATTGACACATGAAAAGTAACAAAATATGAACTCTCTCTTCAAACACGCAAAATCGACAGTAACAAAGAACCAAAGAATGAACTTTCACTTCCACCAAAAAAAAAAAAAAAAAAAAAAACAATGAACGAACTTTCTTTTCCCAAAAAAATCGAGAACTTAAAATCTCATACCTGTAAAACACTTCAAATCAGCAATGCTCCTTTTTTTTTACCTGCACGACAAACAGTTTTGGAGAAATCAGACACAGTCAAGTCTAAAACATGCAAGACAAGCAGTTGTAGAGAAATAAAAGCATAAGATTATGAAGGAAACAAAAACTTAGGGGGAAAAAAAGGAAGAAACCATTGTAATAGGAAATCAAAAATTTACAAAGAAAGTTATAAAGAAAACCAAACCCAGAAAATTACAAAGAAAACCAAAAATAAACCCTAAGAGTCTAAAAGAACCTGGGTTTCTACTCTCCCTCCTGTTTTCTTCTGCTCCTGATTCTTCTGTATCATTTGGAAAACGCTCTCCTTTTTGCCTTTTTTAGATCCGAACAGTCTCTCCACTTTTCTGTGGCCCTGTGAAAAAAGAAACCAAATCAGAATTAAAAAATAAAAATAAAAAGAGAAATCAAAAGAAAGGAAACGACAGAGAGGTTAGTGAAATTTGGGTTTGGGGTGAGAAGAAGAGATGACCGGGGAGGCGCTGCTGCCGATTGAATGTTTCGGTTCCTTGAACCAATTGAATGCTGGAGAAGTAGTAGAAACTCGCCAGCAGAAAGAAGAAGTGAGAGGTGGAAGAGTTGGTAAAGGTGGAGGAAGCTGTTTCCATGGGAGAAGCTCACGTTTTTCCTCTAGGTTTTCAGAAGAAGAAAAAAGGAACGAAAGAGTGAGAAGAGAGTGAAGTTGAATTTCAAAAAGATTTGAAATGAGAAAAAGAGAGGAAAGAGGGAAGAAGAAGAAATGACAGAGGGAAAGAATTGTGTGAATTTGTTCCCGTGAAGCTCAGCCCGTGAATAGTATAGAAAATAGAAAGAGACCAAATTACCCTCAATTAGGACACTTGTCAGCTAGCTGTGAAGGATAACTTAGACTTTTCCAGAACAATTTGAGAGTTTAAATAGATAGTAGATATCTTGATTAATGAATCCTGACATTAGTTCATTTAATAATGCCAAAAGATCTCAATTTAACAAGTTATCTTTTACCCACTTAAAATCCTTTGAATCATGAATACACAATTCTGAAACAAATTAACAATTTCTGAAAAGTGTGCATAGATAATTCCAATATGACATCATTGTCTCCATCCAAGTATTCAAAAATTTCAAATTCCAATAAGACTGAAGTTGGCAATGGTATGCACTATATACCTCTCAAATACCTTCTAGCACGGCTACTATGACTCACGTGGTGTAAATACATAAAACAACAAAATAACAACAACAACAAAAAGGCAGGACAAAGAAAAATACCTCCAATGACTTGAGAAGCCGGTTCACTTTCCCAGTGACTTGCAAGGCTAAATAACTTGAATACAGTGAAGAAAAATCCAAAAATTAGTTTCAGAATATGTTAGAATATACATGAATGCCACAAAAAGAAATAAAAAATTTGACATCTCGATTGAGATATTGGCATTTAAATACTAAGTTAGCTCAACCACACCAGCCCTACTAAAAATAGGAAAATGATTACCATTTAATATAAATACAAACCATAATATTAGAATACTTGCAATATTATAATAAAAATAAAATTACTCTAAGTAACATTATTTATTCATTATTTGCAAACGTATGTAACCAAAATCAAAATTGATTTAATGAAATAAATATACATAAAAGATATAATTGCAACCCACTCTTTTTATGAAATAAATATAAATAAAAGATAAATTGCATCGAAAATTGATATAATTCATAGGTTTTTGCACTTCTTCAGTAGGAATAGTTTTTGCTGACATTGAACTGGAAGATTCAGACTTCCACAGTTCCATGTGCTGCTAGATGAGGTTGGCGTCTCTACTAATGAAGTGCAGAGCTTGTCTACTCTCTATCATATGTGTAAGTGGAACTCTTGATGCACTCTTGATCAAAGTTCTGCATCTTGACGCCAATGAATGAAAACCAATTGATTATCCAAAAGCATAAATCTAGATTAGCAATCAATTCTAATACGTCACAGGAAAATCAAAGCCTTTAAAATCAAAAGTTGAAAGAAGGAACACAGCTAATAACAAACCCAACATAGAAACCAATCTGATAAATCAAGAAGAAATGTGTTATTCCTTTTCAACTGCATTGTTCTAGTATCAAGTGCATGAGACATAAATTTTTTTTACAACCAAAGCTGCTTCTTGGAATGTGGTTCTAATGCCTATCAATGACTAATTGATAGAACCTTGGCTATGGCTTAATTGATAGAACAGGACATGGTGCAGTATTTGCTTATGATTTTCCCAAATGTTTATAGGGATAGTTTTCTCGGTTGGCTATCGGTTGTTGCTCCAAAATGATTCGGCTCAGTCATTTCCTTGAAATTATATTATATGTAGTAAAAATGAAATTGTCACAAAAAGTGTTTATTAGAGACTAAGATGCATGTTTGGTTTATTGGCTAAAAAGTTTCAAATTATTTTCAATTTCAATCTCTAGAACAATCTGAATAGTGGCTATAAAAGCAAGACAGTCAGAAAAAAGTACTCTGTCATTAGAACAGTGACAAAAGCATTGCTATAGTACAAAAGTAAGAAAATACCAACTGAACTACTTCAGTATAATTCTGCAGCTGCAAGATGTCATCATAAATAAATGGCACTTCTTCTCAGCCATGATATACAAAATATCTTACCAAAAAATAACGAAATAAATGGCACTTTTTATGCAACTTGCAGATCCCAAAAAATAAATCAAAAAAAAAACCCACAAACTTCAATAACGAAAGAATCCAATGAAAAGAAAAGGGGAAAAATAAAACCCTAGAAGGAAGAAACAGGGAAATAAAAAACAAATGAAAATTTCAATCAAAACATCAATTGAATTTATAGATTGCAGTTTTGAAAAAAATCAAGAGTTACCTGCTCTCTTTTCTTCACTTTCAGTTCACCCTCACCGTAAATTTCATCTAATGTAATTAACAATCTCATCAAATTTGATGTTAAACTATCTACATCCAACTCTGCTCTAACTCCACCTGTAGAAGCAGCAGCTTCCAAAACTGCAACCTACCCAATATGATTTAATTAAATTAAATTAAATTTAAAGCCATCATTTTACATTGTGGAAGTTAAAAAGTCTAAAATTGGATACCTTTTTTGCGAGCTTGTTAACTTCAAGGTTGATTTCTGTTAAGGATTTTGAAGTCTTCTCCTTCTTTGCAATTTTTAACGTCTCGGGTATCCTTCGTTCTCTACTCACAATGTCCTCAATCAGCACCAATTTTGATCCCTCTTTGACTCTCTCAACATCAAGATACGACTTTGAATCTCTCTCTTTTTTCTTGAAAATCAACTTTTAATCCTGAGCATGCAATCCCGTAGGTTCTGTCAACATTTTCTTCAATTCCCCTGCACCCCAAAGAAAGAACCATAATCCAATAATCAATCAAAATAATCTCTGCAATAATAATAGTAATAAACGCAAAGAAAGGAACCTCTAAAGCTGAAGCTGAAAGTACCAAAAGTTGCATGAGAACTGATACGAATTTGGGGATAGGAGGAGCCATACTTCACTTAACTTTGATATATCCTGGCGCAGTTTAGATTAGCTTCTAGAAGCTTCTCAATCAAAATAAATTCTTCAATCACGAAAACATCCTTATAAGCTTACACTTAACCACTTTAATTTCAACTTATATGAAGCTATTATTTTACAAAAATCATAATTTTATTATTAAAAAGTTAATCTAAAATGACTTTATATTATAAAACACAAAAATTTACAAACCTGAGGAGGCTGATATGTAAGGTTACGATTCCAGAGAAGAGCCCCAGCTTCAGTTCCATAATCGTTGTTTTTTCTCGCTCCACCGTCAAATTCAGAAGGCAAAGTGAGCAAAGAAGTAAAAGGAGTCTGTTGCTGCAGCAACAACTCATCAACTTCATTCCCATCATCGGCGTCGTTTGGCTTCAAATCGAGCTTTTCTTCTTCTTCTTCTTCTTCTTCTTTGTATTTTCTCTGATCGAATTGAAACCCTAAGATGGAGTGAGAAGGGGAAGCTCGAGACAGAAGGAGGCGGAAGAGGAGAGGAGGAGAAACAGAGAGAAATGGAGATGAGGGGAGAGATTGAGAGTGGACTGTGGAGAGATCGAGATCGAGAGATGAAGATAGAGAGAGAGAGAGATGAGGGATGAGAATCAATTTGATTTCAGATTGGGTTTGAAATTTGATTTCAGATTTTTGACCGGAATAGAAATTAGAAAGAGACCAAATTATCCTCAATTAGGACCAGTGTTGTCAATGGCGGATGGCGGTGAGCCGAAAATCCGCCATATTCATATGGCGTAGTGGCAAATGGCGGAAGATGGCGGACCAAGTAAAAATATTACATATACATATATAAATACAGTAAAAAACTGTAGAAATAAATAAAAAACAAAAAACTAAACATATGTCAAGAACCATAAACTTAAATTGATAGAAAATATCATTAGTCTCTTAATCACAATGTCATAAACTACTATCAACCGTGCATCTTCATCAAGTTCAAGAGAATCAAAACTTCAAAATGGAAACAAAATGATAAAAAAAAACAATGCAAACACAAAGTAAATGTCTCTAAAAGCAATGCAAACACAAAGTAAATGTCTCTAATCCTCTTCCTCAACCCCAACATAATCATCTTCATTGTCATCATCAAGTGGAGCATGTCCTTCTTCCTCTTCTCCTTCAGATTCCTCAACATTAACATTAACTAACCCCTCTTCTTCAAATTCTTCATCAATCTCCTCAAATTCCACTTCTTCAACATCTTCAACCACTGTTTCTTTCCCTTTTGAGGTTGAAGCTTTTGCTTGACGTTTCTTAGAAGTTTGGGTAGCTTTAACACCCCTTGATGACTGCTTTCTTTTCTTCGTTTTTCGCCTAGTATAGACTCTAGGCTCTCCAACCCCCGAAGCCTCATAAACAGTTGCCCAATTCAACGTGTTATCATCATCAAAGACCAACTCATTTCCAGCATCATCATCTTCATCCATCTCTCCCACTAACCATTCATTACACTCATCAATATCATTGAGTGAAATTGGGTCAATTTCATCTCTAATATCTTGTCTTCGTTTGGAAATGTTGGTTGTATTTAACATAAACCAAATCATGCATCTTCTTATGGTCCAACCTATTTCTCTTTTTTGTATGAATCTGTAATATAAAATAATTAAATAAGTACTAAGTTTCTTTCTAATCATATCCCGACCATCAAACTAAATTAAAAAGATACTAAGAGTTATGACTATTACTTGTTCGAAGACACTCCAATTGCGTTCACATCCCGATGCACTACATGTCAAGCTTAACATTTTGATGGCTAGCTTCTGCAAATTTGGAGCTTGGTGGCCATACATCCGCCACCATTGAGCTACACAACCAAAAGAGTATGCTTTAGAATTCAACATTAAAACTTAAAAAAATTAAATTAAATAACTAGAAGTTGTATTCTTAGATTCTCACCCGGAGCAAGAGTTTTTCTTTGTGATTTCGCAAAATCACATCCGAAGAGACCACCACCACTCTTATAAAGTGGCAACTCAGCTAGTATTTCTTTCTCAGACTTCACTAGACGGCACCAACTTCTTAATGCATTCATACAAGCCGTTATTGACCTCAAAATCAAACTCCATTGCTGGGTTGTCATAAAAGAATTCTGGGTTCAATAAGTGACCAGCCCCATGCAATGGCTTATGAAGTTGACAACTCCATTTTTCATCAATGATTTTAAACACATCTTTGTATTTGTCTTCATTGTTGTTGAAAGACTTCATCATTGTTTCTTTTGCCTTCTCCATTGCTTCATAAATATATCCCATGGCTGGTTTTCTTTCGCCATCCACAAGGCGAAACACTCGAACAAGAGGAGCCATGACCTTAAGAGTAAAAACTACGTGGTTCCAAAATGAAGGCATGAGGACCACTTTTGCCGCTTCCTTCCCCTTAGCATCCCTAGACAACTTATTTGAGTTCCACTCATTAGAAGTAAACATCCTTCTAAGATTTGCTTTCTCTTTATGAAGCCTTTCTAATGACAGATAAGATGTAGCAAATCTAGTAACTCCATGTCTCACCAATTCCCTCTTGTTTGTGAAATGTCTCAACAAACTCAAGGTACTAGAATGGCTATAGATGAATCCAACAAGGCTGATTGCTCTCTTAATTGTCTTCTTTATCAAGGGAAGCTTTCCAATTTCTTCAAGTATCAAATCTATGCAATGGGCTGCACAAGGAGTCCAATAAAGATGCGACCTTTTGTCCTCCAACATCTTACCAGCTAAAACATAATTGCTTCCATTATCTGTGATAACTTGAACAACATTTTCTTCTCCAATCTCCTCCACAAGAGAATCAAGCAATCAAAAGCTTTTCACCCGCTTTCACAAAATCTGAGCCGTCTATGGACTTCACAAACATTGTCCCAGGAAGAGTTCACTAAAAGTTAATTATGCTTCTATGTTTTCGGTCGGTCCATGCATCGACATGATTGAACAACCATGCTTGCTTCCATCGCTCTTTATGATCTTTCATCAAATCTTTAGTGTATTCCATCTCCTTGCTTAGGAGTGGAACTCTAATATCATGATAACTAGGAACCGGCAAATGTGGTCCATAAGCACCAATGGCTGTAACCATATCTTCAAAGCTCTTTAACTTAATAAGGTTGAAAGATAATCCAGCTTGGTACCAAAAACGAGCAATATATTGATGGACTCTAGCTGTTGTTTCTTTATCACATTTCTCCCTTATGCTGGTTTGTCTCAAATTCTCTTTCTTTCTGCTACCAATTGCAGCTTCAGGTTTTCTACAAAACAGATCCATTGGCCCCTTTTTAGGGGCATTCTTTCTCCCCGTAGCATTGCTTGGTTGTGTGCAATTGGCAATGTCTTCTTCTTCTTCACTTTCATAGTATCCAAGACTTTCAAGGTCATCCAGCTTTCTAATATTAGCAATATCAATGATGTCTTCCTTTTTTTTATCATTCACATATCCCCAAAGCTCTTCTCTAACTTCTTTTGGACACTTGGGGCAAGGAGCAACATTGCCCTTCTTCCCCATTAAATGAGCTTTGGCTCTTGTTATTCCCCCATTAGTAATTTTTTTGCAGAAATTGCAGACAATAGAGTTGGTATCCCCTTCTTTAAGTGGGTGGCAATATTTCCATCCTGGGTCAGTTCTATTAGCGGCCCTTAAATTACCAGAATAAAGCTTCTTGACCATTGAAAAAAAAAACTACACAAATGGACAAACAAACAAAAACAAAATTAATAGCCATAAATTTTATTAAATAAAATTGCGTTTAAAACAAACCAAAGAATCGCCTCTACTCTCCAACTGCTCCCGATTCTAAATAAAATAGAAAGCAGTCCCACTGTCCCACTTCTAAATAATTTAAATAATTTAAAAAGCAAGATGAAAAAGTAGCCCCACAGTCCCCATTGACCGAGAAACAAAGTTGAAAAACACTGCCCACTATCACGTGGTCCCACCCAGTTTGTCCCTACCCATGTATAAAAATAATGTTTAAAGTGGGAGAAACTATCGCAAGAAAACAGATAATAAAAGAGGAGAAAGAGTATAAAAAAACAGAACAGGGACACGAAAACAGAGCAGCAAACAGAGCAAGATAGGAGGGCGAAAAACGGTGGTTCTTACGTGTACGGTGAACGCCGGCGCAGGAGAAGAAGCTTCGAACGGGAGAGTCGCCGGAAGAGGAAGAGGAAGAGGAGGCTCTGTTTTTTCAAAAAAAAAAAAAACAACCGTTTCGAATTTTATACAGGGGAGGAAGGTATGTGAACAGTCGAGTGAGTTTCTCACGTAAACTGTTGCTTTTTTTGGATTTTAGGGTTTTTTGGCCGTTTGGGCCTGGATTTGGGTCGGGTCGCACGGCCAAGACACGTTATCCCTTTTTTTTTTTCCTTTTTCGAACGCGCTTCCGCCATGGCGACCGCTACCGCCATCTGTATTGCGGCCGCCATAGCCCGCCATCTGAAATCCGCCACGCCACGACTATTGTATGGCGGCCGGCCAGATTTCCGCCACCGCCATCCGCCGTGGCGCCGCCATACCCGCCATTTGACAACACTGGAGAGGATATGCCAATGACAGTGATATGTGATAATCAAGTGGCATTGCATGTTGCCTCCAATCCCGTATTTCATGAGAGGACTAAGCATATTGAGGTGGACTGTCATTATACCAGAGAGAAGATCGAATCGAGGGACATCACCACTAGCTTCGTCAATTCCAATGACTAATTGGCAGATGTCTTCACTAAATCTCTAAGAGGCCCTCGAATCAGTTATATATGTAACAAGCTTGGTGCATACGATTTATATGCTCCAGCTTGAGGGGGAGTGTTGAAAATAAGATAGGATCCTTGTATTTATTGTATAGGCAAATCATATCATGTAATTAGGAATAGGATATCTTGTAATTAATTGTTTTGATTTCTTTTTAAGCCTATATAAAGAACCTCCGTTGTGTAGTTAAAACACACGGTATTCAACATATGTCTCTCTCTATTCTCTTATTTAACAAAACCAAACATGCATCATGGTCTCTAATAAACACTTTTTGTGACAATTTCATCACGTGAGAAACTCACTCGACTGTTCACATACCTTCCTCCCCTGTATAAAATTCGAAACGGTTTTGTTTTTTTTTTTTTGAAAAAACAGAGCCTCCTCTTCCTCTTCCTCTTCCGGCGACTCTCCCGTTCGAAGCTTCTTCTCCTGCGCCGGCGTTCACCGTACACGTAAGAACCACCGTTTTTCGCCCTCCTATCTTGCTCGCTACGCTGCTTTCGTGTCCCCTGCTCGCTTTTTTATACTCTTTCTCCTCTTTTATTATCTGTTTTCTTGCGATAGTTTCTCCCACTTTAAACATTATTTTTATACATGGGTAGGGACAAACTGGGTGGGACCACGTGACAGTGGGCAGTGTTTTTCAACTTTGTTTCTCGGTCAATGGGGACTGTGGGGCTACTTTTTCTGTACTGCTTTTTAAATTATTTAAATTATTTAGAAGTGGGGACAGGTGGGGACTGCTTTTTCTATTTTATTTAGAATTGGGAACAGTTGGAGAGTAGGGCAGATTTGCTGGTTTGTTTTAAACGCAATTTTATTTAATAAAATTTATGGCTATTAATTTTGTTTTTGTTTGTTTGTCCATTTGTGTAGTTTTTTTTTTTTTCAATGGCTGAAGAAGCAGCTATTCCTGGTAATTTAAGGGCCGCTAATAGAATCGACTCCAGATGGAAATATTGCCACCCACTTAAAGAAGCGGATACCAACTCTATTGTCCGCAATTTCGCAAAAAATTACTAATGGGGAATAACAAGAGCCAAAGCTCATTTAATGGGAAGAAGGGCAATGTTGCTCCTTGCCCCAAGTGTCCAAAAGAAGTTAGAGAAGAGCTTTGGGGATATGTGAATGATAAAAAAAAGGAAGACAGCATTGATATTGCTAATATTAGAAAGCTGGATGACCTTGAAAGTCTTGGATACTATGAAAGTGAAGAAGAAGAAGACCTTGCCAATTGCACACAACCAAGCAATGCTGAGGGGAGAAAGAATGCCCCTAAAAAGGGGCCAATGGATCTGTTTTGTAGAAAACCTGAAGCTGCAATTGGTAGCAGAAAGAAAGAGAATTTGAGACAAACCAAAGATAAGGAGAAATGTGATAAAGAAACAACAATAGAGTCCATCAATATATTGCTCGCTTTTGGTACCAAGTCGGATTATCTTTCAACCTTATTAAGTTAAAGAGCTTTGAAGATATGGTTACAGCCATTGGTGCTTATGGACCACATTTGCCGGTTCCTAGTTATCATGATATTAGAGTTCCACTCCTAAGCAAGGAGATGGAATACACTAAAGATTTGATGAAAGATCATAAGGAGCAGTGGAGCAAGCATGGTTGTTCAATCATGTCAGATGCATGGACCGACCGAAAACATAGAAGCATAATTAACTTTTTAGTGAACTCTTCTGCTGGGACAATGTTTGTGAAGTCCATAGACGGCTCAGATTTTGTGAAAACGGGTGAAAAGCTTTTTCAGTTGCTTGATTCTCTTGTGGAGGAGATCGAGAAGAAAATGTTGTTCAAGTTATCACAGATAATAGAAGCAATTATGTTTTAGCTGGTAAGATGTTGGAGGACAAAAGGTCGCATCTTTATTGGACTCCTTGTGCAGCCCATTGCATAGATTTGATACTTGAAGAAATTGGAAAGCTTCCCTTGATAAAGAAGACAATTAAGAGAGCAATCAGCCTTGTTGGATTCATCTATAGCCATTCTAGTACCTTGAGTTTGTTGAGACATTTCACAAACAAGAGGGAATTGGTGAGACATGGAGTTACTAGATTTGCTACATCTTATCTGTCATTAGAAAGGCTTCATAAAGAGAAAGCAAATCTTAGAAGGATGTTTACTTCTAATGAGTGGAACTCAAATAAGTTGTCTAGGGATGCTAAGGGGAAGGAAGCGGCAAAAGTGGTCCTCATGCCTTCATTTTGGAACCACATAGTTTTTACTCTTAAGGTCATGGCTCTCTTGTTCGAAGTGTTTCGCCTTGTGGATGGCGAAAGAAAACCAGCCATGGGATATATTTATGAAGCAATGGAGAAGGCAAAAGAGACAATGATGAAGTCTTTCAACAACAATGAAGACAAATACAAAGATGTGTTTAAAATCATTGATGAAAAATGGAGTCATTAACTTCATAAGCCATTGCATGGGGCTGGTCACTTATTGAACCTGCATTCTTTTATGACAACCCAAAGAATGGAGTTTGATTTTGAGGTCAATAACGGCTTGTATGAATGCATTAAGAAGTTGGTGCCGTCTAGTGAAGTGCGTAAAGAAATACTAGCCGAGTTGCCACTTTATAAGAGTGGTGGTGGTCTCTTCTGATGTGATTTTGCGAAATCACAAAGAAAACTCTTGCTCAGGGTGAGAATCTAAGAATACAACTTCTAGTTATTTAATTTAATTTTTTAAGTTTTAATGTTGAATTCTAAAGCATACTCTTTGGTTGTGTAGCTCAATGGTGGCGGATGTATGGCCACCAAGCTCCAAATTTGCGTAAGCTAGCCATCAAAATGTTAAGCTTGACATGTAGTGCATCGGGATGTGAACGCAATCGAGTGTCTTGAACAAGTAATAGTCATAACTCTTAGTATCTTTTTAATTTAGTTTGATGGTGGGATATGATTAGAAAGAAACTTAGTACTTATTTAATTATTTTATATTACAGATTCATACAAAAAGAGAAATAGGTTGGACCATAAGAAGATGCATGATTTGGTTTATGTTAAATACAACCAACAAATTTCAAACGAAGACAAGATATTAGAGATGAAATTGACCCAATTTCACTCAATGATATTGATGAGTGTAATGAATGGTTAGTGGGAGAGATGGATGAAGATGATGATGCCGAAATGAGTTGGTCTTTGATGATGATAACACGTTGAATCGGGCAACTGTTTACGAGGCTTCTGGGTTGGAGAGCCTAGAGTCTATACTAGGCGAAACGAAGAAAAGAAAGCGATCATCAAGGGGTGTTAAAGCTACCCAAACTTCTAAGAAACGTCAAGCAAAGCTTCAACCTCAAAAGTGGAAAGAAACAGTGGTTGAAGATGTTGAAGAAGTGGAATTTGAGGAGATTGATGAAGAATTTGAAGAAGAGGGTTAGTTAATGTTAATGTTGAGGAATCTGAAGGAGAAGAGGAAGAAGGACATGCTCCACTTGATGATGACAATGAAGATGATTATGTTGGGGTTGAGGAAGAGGATTAGAGACATTTACTTTGTGTTTGCATTGCTTTTAGAGACATTTACTTTGTGTTTGCATTGTTTTTTTTTATCATTTTGTTTCCATTTTGAAGTTTTGATTCTCTTGAACTTGATGAAGATGCACGGTTGATAGTAGTTTATGACATTGTGATTAAGAGACTAATGATATTTTCTATCAATTTAAGTTTATGGTTCTTGACATATGTTTAGTTTTTTGTTTTTTATTTATTTCTACAGTTTTTTACTGTATTTATATATGTATATGTAATATTTTTACTTGGTCCGCCATTTGCCGCTACGCCATATGAATATGGCGGATTTTCGGCTCACCGCCATAAACCGCCATCCGCCATTGACAACACTGGTCCTAATTGAGGATAATTTGGTCTCTTTCTAATTTCTATTCCCGGTCAAAAATCTGAAATCAAATTTCAAACCCAATCTGAAATCAAATTGATTCTCATCCCTCATCTCTCTCTCTCTCTATCTTCATCTCTCGATCTCGATCTCTCCACAGTCCACTCTCAATCTCTCCCCTCATCTCCATTTCTCTCTGTTTCTCCTCCTCTCCTCTTCCGCCTCCTTCTGTCTCGAGCTTCCCCTTCTCTCTCCATCTTAGGGTTTCAATTCGATCAGAGAAAATACAAAGAAGAAGAAGAAAAGCTCGATTTGAAGCCAAACGACGCCGATGATGGGAATGAAGTTGATGAGTTGTTGCTGCAGCAGCAGACTCCTTTTACTTCTTTGCTCACTTTGCCTTCTGAATTTGACGGTGGAGCGAGAAAAAACAACGATTATGGGCGGAAGTCGGGCTCTTCTCTGGAATCGTAACCCTACATATCAGCCTCCTCAGGTTTGTAAATTTTTGTGTTTTATAATATAAAGTCATTTTAGATTAACTTTTTAATAATAACATTATGATTTTTGTAAAATAATAGCTTCATATAAGTTGAAATTAAAGTGGTTAAGTGTAAGCTTATAAGGATGTTTTCGTGATTGAAGAATTTATTTTGATTGAGAAGCTTCTAGAAGCTAATCTAAACTGCGCCAGGATATATCAAAGTTAAGTGAAGTATGGCTCCTCCTATCCCCAAATTCGTATCAGTTCTCATGCAACTTTTGGTACTTTCAGCTTTAGAGGTTCCTTTCTTTGCGTTTATTACTATTATTATTGCAGAGATTATTTTGATTGATTATTGGATTATGGTTCTTTCTTTGGGGTGCAGGGGAATTGAAGAAAATGTTGACAGAACCTACGGGATTGCATGCTCAGGATTAAAAGTTGATTTTCAAGAAAAAAGAGAGAGATTCAAAGTCGTATCTTGATGTTGAGAGAGTCAAAGAGGGATCAAAATTGGTGCTGATTGAGGACACTGTGAGTAGAGAACGAAGGATACCCGAGACGTTAAAAATTGCAAAGAAGGAGAAGACTTCAAAATCCTTAACAGAAATCAACCTTGAAGTTAACAAGCTCGCAAAAAAGGTATCCAATTTTAGACTTTTTAACTTCCACAATGTAAAATGGTGGCTTTAAATTTAATTTAATTTAATTAAATCATATTGGGTAGGTTGCAGTTTTGGAAGCTGCTACTTCTACAGGTGGAGTTAGAGCAGAGTTGGATGTAGATAGTTTAACATCAAATTTGATGAGATTGTTAATTACATTAGATGAAATTTACGGTGAGGGTGAACTGAAAGTGAAGAAAAGAGAGCAGGTAACTCTTGATTTTTTTCAAAACTGCAATCTATAAATTCAATTGATGTTTTGATTGAAATTTTCATTTGTTTTTTATTTCCCTGTTTCTTCCTTCTAGGGTTTTATTTTTATTTTCAACACTCTCTACATCCAACTCTGCTATAACTCCACCTGTAGAAGCAGTTCCAAAACTGCAACCTACCCAATATGATTTAATTAAATTAAATTGAATTTAAAGCCACCATTTTACATGGTGGAAGTTAAAAAGTCTAAAATTGGATACCTTTTTTACGAGTTTGTTAACTTCAAGGTTGATTTCTGTTAAGGATTTTGAAGTCTTCTCCTTCTTTGCAATTTTTAACGTCTCGGGTATCCTTCGTTCTCTACTCACAATGTCCTCAATCAGCACCAATTTTGATCCCTCTTTGACTCTCTCAACATCAAGATACCTTTTTTCTTGAAAATCAATTTTTGATCCTGAGCATGCAATCCCGTAGGTTCTGTCAACATTTTCTTCAATTCCCCTGCACCCCAAAGAAAGAACCATAATCCAATAATATAAATCAATCAAATAATCTCTGCAATAATAATAGTAATAAACGTAAAGAAAGGAAACTCTAAAGCTGAAGCTGAAAGACCAAAAGTTGCATGAGAACTGATACGAATTTGGTGATAGGAGGAGCCATACTTCACTTAACTTTGATATATCCTAGCGCAGTTTAGATTATCTTCTAGAAGCTTCTCAATCAAAATAAATTATTCATTCACGAAAACATCCTTTTAAGCTTACACTTAACCACTTTAATTTCAACTTATATGAAGCTATTATTTTACAAAAATCATAATTTTATTATTAAAAAGTTAATCTAAAATGACTTTATATTATAAAACACAAAAATTTACAAACCTGAGGAGGTTGATATGTGGGGTTACGATTCCAGAGAAGAGCCCCAACTTCAGTTCCATAATCGTTGTTTCTCGCTCCACCGTCAAATTCAGAAGGCAAAGTGAGCAAAGAAGTAAAAGGAGTCTGTTGCTGCAGCAAGAACTCATCAACTTCATTCCCATCATCGGCGTCGTTTGGCTTCAAATCGAGCTTTTCTTCTTCTTCTTCTTCTTCTTTGTATTTTCTCTAATCGAATTTGAAACCCTAAGATGGAGTGAGAAGGGGAAGCTCGAGACAGAAGGAGGCGGAAGAGGAGAGGAGGAGAAACAGAGAGAAATGGAGATGAGGGGGGAGAGAGAGGAGATGTACAGAGAGATTGAGAGTGGACTGTGGAGTGATCGAGATCGAGAGATGAAGAGAGAGAGAGAGAGAGAGAGAGAGAGAGAGATGAGGGATGAGAATCAATTTGATTTCAGATTGGGTTTGAAATTTGTTTTCAGATTTTTGACCGGGAATAGAAATTAGAAAGAGGCCAAATTATCCTCAATTAGGACATGTGTCAATCAGCTGAGAAGGATTATTCTGTAATTAGATCAATTCTATTCTTAGATATATTAGATTAGATTAGATATATTGATAGGGAAGGAGATGGAAAACACTGCAAGTCAAAGTGTAATCATACATACAGCTGATGCACCTGTTTGTAGTAATAGATGGGGTGGCTTCTACCTGCGGTCCCCTTGAGCCAAAGCCCCAAGGAATTGTAATCTCTTAGCAACTGCTGATGCAAATCGACGTTCTCCACCAAGGTTAGTAATTAGTAACCTGAAGAGTATTTCCAGGGATAAGATACAGATAGTAATAATAGGACTCAACCACTAAGAACCACAAAAATCAAGCAACAGCGGTGCAAACACATACACACAAGAAAAAGAAGTAGACAGGGTGACTCAAAAGTCAGAATATAGTCTCCGAAATAGGGAATCAATGAAGCTATTCCATTCACTGTGTTCTAACGTTAAAAAAACTGGATTTGTAACTGCTGCTAAACCGACAAAGCGAAACCACATCAAACATTGGATAAAACAGTCCCAAATATAGACAACAAAATTTTTACCCATACTGAAGATCATATATCTTGGAAGCTCTTACACGACACGACATTGCTGTCACCATTTTTTGCCACATGGTTAAGGATGCACGTCCTTCTTCGGGGACAAGGGACCTGAATAGCAATGTTGATAATTGGACATTCTTCTCCATAATTCAAAAAATGCATCGAGTATTCTGAAAAGGTACCAAATAGAAAGTTCTGCTGGAACCAGGATTTTCGGGTAAGGGTAACAAATCTCAGCCATTCATATTATTTTATGATATATCTTATGGTCATAAAAAATGGTACATGGGTGAGGGACTTAAATGAGCCATCACTTTAGAAGCCACCCTGAATTTTAAAAAAAAAAAAAAAACTGATGTGATAACTATAGTACAATTGCTAGACCATTTTAAAATAATGATTGCCAGCTTTTGAGAAGGAAACAAAAATAAAAAAATGATAATGTAAAAGCAATTGGAGAGGCAGCAGATGTTGAATGCATACCAAAGACTACCAATAGTCCCCACAGGAGCAAAACCCATCCTTGAAATGATGAAATCTATATCCATCTCTCATGATAAGTTCCCTTGAGGTGACAAAAGACATCTGTTTTATTACCAAGTGACAATCATGGCAGACACGAAGATTCTTCATTACATGTATTGGCATCCAAGATGGCAGATTAAGCAACCCAAAAGCAAAGGCAAGCTTTTCACTATGGTATTTCTGACTCCTAGGAGCAGAAGAGACTACACTAACATATCTTCTTGTATCTTCTATCTTCTTCATCATCTCCTCCAGTTTTATATAAACTTCCTTTATCTGTGGATGACTGGTGTCATCTACAGTGAACACATGTACCCTGTTATCAACCTCTATCCAGCTACAACCTGGACTCTTCCGAATTCCCTTTGCTTTCATCAGCTTTCTCATATCAACAACATTTTCTAACTCTCCAGACTCGGCATATATATTTGCTAGGAGGACATAACTTCCAGAATCTTCAACGTCTAATTCCAACAATTTCTTTGCGGCGGTTTCTGCTAGTCTCGAATCGAGATGGATTCGGCATGCTCCTAGTAGAGCACCCCAAACAGTTGCATTTGGCTTAAAAGGCATTCCATCTATCAAATTTTTGGCTTGCTCTAATAACCCTGCTCGTCCAAGCAGATCTACCATACAAGCAAAATGCTCATTTGTTGGAGAAATGCCAAAAATTTGAGTCATGGAATCAAAGTAATGTTTCCCTTCAACTACAAGCCCCATGTGGCTGCACCCAGACAAAACAGCAACATAGCTTATATGATCAGGTTTACAATTCGTCTTCAACATATCCTCAAAAGTTTCAATTGCTTTCCTACCTAAACCATTTTGAGCAAATGATGCCATCATTGCATTCCAGGAAATGAGGTCTTTGGCATCTATTGAGTCAAAAACCTTATGTGCTTCCTTGATTAGTCCACATCTTGAATACATAGTAACAATACTATTTGCAACTGAAACATCTGAACTGAGTCCCAACTTTATAGCATGAGATACAACTTGCATCCCAAGTTTAACTATAGCCAAGTCAGCACATGCTCGTATTGAAGTTGTGAAAGTAATCCAATCCGGTTGGACTCCTTTGCTTCTCATCAAAACATACAGCTTGAGGCCTTCTTCAGAAAAGCCATTTTGAACATATGTGCTTAACATGGAGTTCCAAGTTATAACATTTCTCTCAGGCATTGTATCAAAATATTCTCGGGCTCTATCAATGTCTCCACTCTGAGAGCATGCAGTGATCATGGCTGTCCATGATATGGTATTTCTAAGTGGCATTAGTCTAAACATAAGATTAGCTTTGTCAGTATCTCCACACTTTGCATACATAGTAATGATTGCATTCCCTACAGGAACAAAAAAATCCATCCCACTTTTGATTGTATATCCATGAAGTAGTTCCCCAGTAATAGCATAATTTTGACCTGAACAAACCCCAAGAACAGTGGCAAGAATAAAATCATCCAACACCACAGAAGTCTGTCTCATATGGTTAAACAATACCAAAGCATCTTCATCGACGCCAAACTGTACCACCCCATTGATCAAACAATTCCAAGAAACTTGATTACGTTCCTCTAAACCGTTAAACACACGTCTTGCCAATCCCAAGCATTCGCATTTGGCATACATATTTATTAGACCATTACCCAAAAACACATCCAAGCCATGTTCCAAGCGAAGAATCCGAGCATGCAAATGGGCACCCCATTCCAGATCAGAAATGCCAGCACACGCACTAAGTACACTGCCATAAGTCATGAAATTTGGGCTAAAACCCTGATTGCACATCTCTACAAACATGCCAAGACAATGGACCCCAAAACCATGTTGAGAGAAAACCGAGATCAGCGTGTTCCAAGAAACCGAATCACGTTCAGGCATTCTATTGAACATTTGAAGAGCTTCATAGGGTCCATATAATTGAGAACAACCATAAATCATACTGTTCCAACAAAACAAACTTGGTCTTTCAATGTTGAAGAAAAAAGTCTCAGCCAAACCAATAGCTCCGCACTTAACATACATATCAACAAGTGA
This sequence comes from Calophaca sinica, assembly GCA_037113605.1. Classification (NCBI taxonomy): domain Eukaryota; kingdom Viridiplantae; phylum Streptophyta; class Magnoliopsida; order Fabales; family Fabaceae; genus Calophaca; species Calophaca sinica. The sequence continues at coordinate 72,036,894 of CM073730.1, forward strand.
GTTCTTAATGCAAGTTTGGGTTCCAAAACCTAACTTGATGACAAAGGCATGCAACTGAAGAGCCAATTGAGTGTATGCAAGACAGCCACAGGCCTTCATTGCACTAGTAAATGAATATGGATCATAGTTATGAGTTTGATAATTCGAGTCTCTAAGCATTGAAGTAAAAGTTTCAATGCTACGAGCAGGGAAGCCATTTTGGCAATAGCCAGATATCATGGTGGTCCAAGAAATTGAGTCTCTTATTTTCACAGGCATTTCGTCAAACACTTTCTCTGCTTCACTAATCCGACCCGAATTAACAAAGGCATGAATCATTGTATTCCAGGTAAAGATGTTACGATGATTGGCCTCTTGAAAAACCCGAAAAGCATCGTGAATTAAGCCACAGTTGGAGTACATGTGCAGTAGATTGTTGAGTAAGAAAAGGGAAGTTTCCAAACCGGAGAGTATGAGTTGGGCGTGAAGTTTGCGAGCAATGGGTGGGGATTTGAGGGAGGAGCCACAATGCTTGAAGGCATCGTAAAACTTTTGAGACATATGCATGTAAGACATTTGGTTTAGTTTGGTTGCAAAATGCGGGAAGTGCATCCTCTAACTTTGACGCGGGAAAGGCACGGTGCCTTTCACTGTTTCTGCTCCGTCCGATCAATCTGACGCTCCATTTCGCCAGTTACACCTATACACAAGACAAGCCACATTGTGATTATTTATCAGATAAAAAATCTCTTCCAGTCACTCAGTGCAGATTCGAAAATTATCACTCAGTGTCAGCAGAAGGATAATTCCAACAATCAGTAAAACAATTAAATTCCAACAAGTGTTCTGACATAGAAAAAAAATTATGGAAATGGATTTTTTCACAGCCGGGAGATAGTGAAAAAAAGCAGTTATTTTCTCATATAATAAACACATAAATGGCTTTGATGCGCTACTTGGAGAGGAAGAAGCAACAGATATTGCAAGTAAGCATTCTTCCATTGTCATTATCATCTTCCAATTAGTGTACTTGTCTTATCATTTTCTCAATTTCAATTTTGCTTCAAACTAGTTGACTCGCTGTTTTCATTGGGGCAGAAAAGCCAAATGTAGTGGCAGTGTTCTTGAGCAAAGCACACTACTCGGTTATGGGAATTTCTTGGACTAAACAGAAATGGTAAGAACTTTGCATGGAAAAAGGGGAGATTTAATGAAAACACAATAATCGCAAACATTGACAACAACAAAAAAAGTTAAAAGCGAGGCCTTTGAAATTTGAATCCCATCATCATTCACCGGGGAATGAATTCCTCACCAACAGATCACATTCAGAAGAAAAGAAAAGGGTTAAAGCTTAGTGTTCACCTGAATGGCTTTTGAAATCACATCATCGGGAAATGGCAGCACATCATCTCGGTCGTAGCGGCGCGGAAGGGCGGTGGGGGTGCGACAGCGTCGCAGCGACAGCGGAAGGGAGACGGGCCGTTCCCGTTTCTGGGTTGGCCTTTTATTTTACCACCTCCCCCACTTAATTTTCCCACCTCCCATATTTTTAAAAATCCAACTTTGCCCTTGCTCTAAAATATCCATTTGTTAAAAATCAAACTTTTCCCACCTCCGAATTCTTAAATCCGGATAATTCCGGATTTTAAAATCCAGACACTTTAAATCTAGCAAAAAAATTAACACGTCCGGATTTTAGAATCCGGACACTAAATCTAGCATTGCTGCTCTTGTTGCTGTGTGTGGTAGTGTGTGGCATGACTCTCTCCCATTGCCAAATATTCCAGCGTTCAAAAACCTGAAAAACAAGAATGAAGAAGAAAAATAAGCATCAGGAACATTAGTCAAACGTGTGGTATGCAATGTATTGTCACGGATGGAATTACCAACCCCGCGTCAAATGCAAAACACTAAAAAAATTAACACGTTCGGATTTTAGAATCCGGACACTCTAAATCTAGCAAAATAATTAACACGCCCGGATTCTTGTCTCTGGAGTGATCCGGTAATAAGAATCCGGACGTGTTAATTTTAATTTTACAGATCTAGCAAAAAAGGAGGTGAATTGTTCAAAAACACGTCCGGATTCTTAATACCGGAGCACTCCGGAGACAAGAATCCGGACGTGTTAATTTTTAATTTTACAGATCTAGCAAAAAGGGAGGTAAATTGTTCAAAAAAAGTCCGGATTCTTATCTCCGGAGTGCTCCGATATTAAGAATCCGGAGGTTGAAATTTTTCCAAAAAAAAATTACGGCAACATTTTGAATTCAGAATATAGAAAAAGTAAAGGGTAAAATAGTCTTTTCCTTAGGTGGGGGAGGTGGGAAAATTAAGTGAGGGAGGTGGGGAAATAAAAGCCCTTCTGGGTTTGGTCTGTTGTTTGGGCTTGGTTTTTGGATCGCCGGAGGCTCCAGCTGCTTGATAGATCTAGCTTGCTGTTTGTGGATGCCGCCGGTCCTTTTTTTTTTTTTTTTGGTCAAGGTCGATTTGCAGTCTGGGGCTTTTATTTCCCCACCTCCCCCACTTAATTTTCCCTCCTCCCCCACTCAAAGAAAAGACTATTTTACCCTTTACTTTTCCTATCTTCCGGATTCAAAATGTTGACGTTATTTTTTTTTGGAAAAATTTCAACCTCTGGATTCCTAATACCGGATCACTCCAGAGATAAGAATCCGGACTTTTTTGAACAATTTACCTCCCTTTTTGCTAGATCTGTAAAATTAAAAATTAACACGTCCGATTCTTGTCTCCTGAGTGCTCCCAGATTAAGAATCCTGGACGTGTTTTTGAACAATTCACCTCCCTTTGCTAGATTCAGAAATTAAAATTAACACGTCCCGATTCTTATTACCGGATCACTCCGGAGACAAGAATTCTGACGTGTTAATTTTTTTGCTAGATTTAGAGTGTCCGGATTCTAAAATCCGGACGTGTTAATTTTTTGCTAGATTTAAAGTGTCCAGATTCTAAAATCCGGAATTATCCGGATTTAAGAATCCGGAGGTGGGAAAAGTTGGATTTTTAACAAATGGATATTTTAGAGCAAGGGCAAAATTGGATTTTTAAAAATATGGGAAGTGGGAAAATTAAGTGGGGGAGGTGGTGAAATAAAAGGCCGCAGTCTGGCATAGAGAGTAGTGTTGCTGTCGGGGTTGGGCCTATTGGGCCGTAGCTTGTTTCGATGTGCCTGTTGGTTTGGGCCTTACCCTTTGTTTGTAATCACAGATGTTTTGACCAAAAAAAATAAAAGTAAAGGAGTACGTGGTGCATTCTGGAAGGACGGATTGATCTGACGGATCAGAATCAAGCCAAAGGCAGTGAATCCGCTCCCGCGCCTCTACCATTATGCATGGGAGTTGCTTCTAGCACCCCACCATGCTGCTACTAGCACCCCCACCTCACTAACATTTATGAAATCTCAAAAATACCCTTGGCACTTAAACCCAAATTTAATTTTTGGTTTCCCTCCCTTTTATTCTTCTTCTTCATCCCTCCCTCCTCCACCACCCCACCACCGTCCTCCACCACCAACCGCTGGAGCACCGCCTCTCCACCGCCACCACCTCTCCAAAATACCTTCACTCATCTAAAACTCGTATTTCTCTTCTTCCTTCTCCCTCTCATCCCTCCTCCACCACCGGAAAACTCGCAGGAGCCACCACCCCTCCATCCCCAACACCGGAACACCTTCTCCTAAGAGGCCACCGCAACCAACCCATCGACCATCGGAGATAGTTCTGTTCGTTTTTCGCGTTTACGGTTTTTATCCATGATTTCTGAGGCTTAGGTAATTCAATTCTAAGTCGCTTTAAAATGTATTCCGACAATTCAATTACCGGAACATAAATATGCTTCCGGCAATTGAGTTACCGGAATACATTTTCAAACAAGTAATGAAAATGTACTTCGGTAATTCAATTACCGGAAGCAATTTTTTTTCAAAATTATGATATGTTCCGGCAATTGAATTGTCGGAAGCTGTTGAAAATGTATTCCGACAATTGAATTACCGAATCATATCATAATTTTGAAAAAATTTGCTTCTGGTAATTGAATTACCAGAGTACATTTTCATTACTTGTTTGAAAATGTATTCCGGTAACTCAATTGCCGGAAGCATATTTATGTTCCCGTAATTGAATTACCGGAATAGATTTTAAACAATTCTGTAATTACCTAAGCCTCAGAATCATGAAAAGCGAAACACGAACACTAATGTAACTATCCCCTGGGTCACTGAGTTGGTCGCGATGGCCCTTAGGAGGTGTTTCGGTGTTGGGGGTGGAGGGGTGGTGGCTCCAGTGAGTTTTTCGGTGGTGGAGGAGGGATGGGAGGGAGATGGAAGAAGAGAAATATGGGTTTTAGGTGAGTGGATGTATTTTGGGAGATGGTATGTGAGGGGCAAAGGTTCTGGTTGGTGGTGGAGGACGGTGGTGGCATGGTGGAGGAGGGATGGGAGGGAGAAGGAAGAAGAGATGGAGGGGAAATCAAAAATTAAATTTGGGTTTAAGCGCCAAGGATATTTTCGGGATTTCATAAATGTTAGTGAGGTGGGGGTGCTGGCAGCAGCATGGTGGGGTGCCAAAAGCAACCCCCTTGTCCTGCTTAGAACAAAAATCTAAGGGCTTTGTTATCCCCACCTCCCCCATTTAATTTTGCCACCTCACCTCCCTATGAAAAGTCAATTTTACCCCTACTAATTCAATATCTTCTTCACCTCCCTTCTTTGTCTCACGTCACTTCCTCCCCTCCCTCACCTCCTTCTTGCTGGCTCGCCTCCCTTCCCCCTTTCGATCAACACCTCACTTCCTCCCCTCCCCTCTTTCATGCACTTCTCCCCTCCCCTCCCTCACTTCCAAGACCCGTTGATGTCTGGAACAAGAATTCATCTTCATCCTCCCTTAGCCAATTGCTCACTATCAACCACTTAATCCTTCTCAAACATAGCTCTCCTCGTCGAAGAAGGTATACCCGTCGCGCTTAATTTTTTCTGTAAATTTGAACTGTGCATCAACTTGTTGACATGCATGTTCAAAACATGAAATTGTTACAGATGCTACTGCATAATTTGCTTTATGAGACTGTGTAATTGCTTGCGTCTGACGACTTCATTGTATACAGATATGACACGCACTAATGTTCAACAAGACGGTACTCGCCGAAGACCGACTACATCGGCATGCAAGGAGCTTCAGCGCCAGCATCAGAAGGAGGTCGCCCATGCCCCTCACGATGATATGCATGTGCATGAGGCTGCCCCTGCCCCTCATGATGTTGTGGCCGAGGCTGCCCCTCATCAGCAGGAGGCCGACGATGTTGTTCCTGATTCGTTCCCAGGAGGTCCAGGGGACATTCATCCTAATCTCGTATGGCGATCACATTGCCACAGACTTGTGGGCCGGCAAGGTAAGTAACAGTTCAAGTTATTATTATGTTAGTTTCATTTGATATTTGAATGCAATTGACACGTGTGTTTCTTGATTCTAGGATCGCGGGGAGCTGAAGATCATAAACCACGGCAAAACCGTGGTAAAGCTAGTGTATGTAAAGGAGATTAAGGGTGTTGTGGAGGAGTCTAAATTAATGTCACTTTGTGGCATTAGCTACAAGACTGTAGACAAAGGGCTGCTCAGTGCATTTACAGAGAGATGACAGTTAGACACCTCTAGCTTCCACCTGCAGTTGGGGAGATGACGATCACCTTGGATGATGTCTCCCAGCTTCTGCATATTCCGATGAGGGGGACATTTTTCACCATGTCGGCCTTGGACAAGGCGGAAGCGGCTCACTGGTTGCACACCTTGTTGGGCATGCCCATGGATGAGGCACAGGAGCAGACAGATAAGGGACCACTGTGCAGCCTTATATGGCTTCGATCTGAGGTATACCTAAGGTGCTGCAGGGCACATCAGTGGGACATGGCAGCTAAGGCTTCCCTGCTACACCTAGTTGGCAACACCATTTTTGCCAACAAGAGTCTGTCCCTGACGCGGGTGGCCTACCTGGACATGTTTGGGGACCCCAGTTCGGTCTGCAACTATGCATGGGGTGCCATGGACCTTGTATTTATGTATGACCAGCTCCGGGAGGCTAGCAGGGCGAAGACGAGGCAGCTGGCAGGTTATGCGATGCTGTTACAGGTACAAGTTTTTATGTTTTAAAAATCTTTAAAATTTAATATGTAATTCAAAATTACATAAGTTAATATTTTCCTTACAGGCATGGATATACGAGCACTTACGGGGTGCCACGTTCGGATCTAGGGAGCGAGATCCTATTTACGTCAAGGAGACGGCCCGAGCTAGCCGGTGGAGATTGATTAGGGGTGTCGGTCTGGTAGAGTCATATTGCCACGTGTTGGACAGGCTGACAGACGACGACGTTACATGGGACCCATACGCGGAGCATAAAGTTGTGAAAGCGTGGGAGCCGATAGCATTGTATAGGAGATTCATTCGGTTTGGTCCTACGATGGTCCCACACCTACCAGACAGGGTCTTGCAGCAGTTTGGGCACGTACAACGCATTCCGGGGGATCCGCGTGATATTCGACAGCAGCATGTCAGTCCAGAGGTGATGGACAGTATGTGGTTTGCATTTGATCAGCACCTGATCCAGCTTGGTCATCGGGTGGTGCCTCACCTGCTGGCAGTGGAGGCTGGGTATATGGAGTGGTTTCGTAGGATCTTCCACCCATACATCTACCAAGCAAATGTACCAGATGGTCCAGTACTAGCTCCAGCATCAGATACTGATGTAAGTTTGTATGAAATGTCTGTTTGTTCCCTTTGCTAGAATAATATTTTTAGTTTGATAAATTTATTTGTTTTTATTGTATCTAGAAAGCGAGATGCGAGAAGGTCTGTTTGATCGCTGACGCGATGATGTAGGAGCATTTGGTAGAGCCTGCTACACCTGGTTAGTACATGATGCAGTAGCTGGCTAGATTAGCCCTTCAACGTCCCCCCACTACGACATCTACATCGACGCAGTAGTTTTTTTTTAGGGTTTAGGGTTTCTCTCGTCGTGTATTGAAGACAACTTATTTATTTATGTCGTTTTGTGATATATATTATTATGTTGTCGCATTTAATAGATGGCACAGTGTCCGCAACTTAACTCATAATGCATATTTTTATATCTCGCATTTAATGTTGTCTGTTTGTGACTAAAATATGGAGTCCTCCATAGTAATCAAATTGCACCACAAAATAAAAGTTGGAAAATTCAAACCTGACACATCCGCGTCAACATGTTGACGCAAGCAGTGGCGCTCGTTGTTGCAAAAGACACTATCGTCACCTTGTTGACGTGCAAATTCGTCAATAAGGTGACGTAGTATATTAATTTAACTCGGGGTAAAATTGTCAGTTAAATGGGGAGGAAAGGTGGCAAAATTAAAGGGGAGGCGGGAATAATAAAGGCCAAATCTAAAAGTTGGCATATTTATGATTTGTGTTTGTAGTGGTTGATTTTGCCAAGTCTCGATTTGGTTTTGGAATTGGGCTCCGAAGGAGTGGTGGGCCTACTTATCGTGCTCGGCAGGGACGACGTCGGTGTGGGAGTAGAGCATGATGGAGGGCCTTGCTTCTTGCACCCCACTGGTTTATTTACCACACCCCCACTCCTATAAAAATTATGAAAAACCCAAAATACCCCACTCACTCGAAACCCAAATTTCTCTTCTTTTTCCTCTCATCTCTCCTCCAACACCCTACCACCGGAAAACTCACCGGAGCCTCCACCCCTCCACCCCCAACACCGGAACACCTCCCCAAGGGCCACCGCGACCAACCCAGCGGCCACCAGAGGTTTTTATGTCCGTTTTCGCTATTTTGGTTTTTTTTCGTAGACTGTATATGTTCCGACAATTCAGTTGTCGAAATATATTTTCAATACTAGTTGCCGAAACATATCATAATTTTGGAAAAACGGGTCCTTTAAGTTTTTAGTATGTTTAAAAAAAGTCCTTCAATGAATGGACACGTAGACCTGACTCGAATGTACACGGAAAAAAAAAGATAAAGAACTGACTCGAAAACCAAAAATAAGTTAAAAGACATACAGAGCAATTTTGTCTACAATATAATATATATAATATGTTGCAATAGTAAATTTCTATGGGTTTCTCATTCATCATTAATTAATGTGAGGCACTTTTTAGAAGCAAACTAACCTACTAACAAAATCAAACATAATAGAGTGCTATTTTATATGCAAATAATAGTGATTTTCCACAACAAAATTATGCACATAATTTATTTATAAAAACATTAATTCACACAAGGTACAAGGCTAAGTTGCGTCGGTCAAAGTTTGGAACCGAACCGTTTTTATTGCTACACATCTATAATCCTCTTTATTGTTACATACCAAAAACTAATACCGAGTTACTTCAAATCATGTTACGTTGAGAAAAAGGCAGAGAGTGGACATTAAGAACGAGGGAGGTGCTACACCACTTGCTCATAACTCATCTCTGGATCCTCCATCTCTTCCAGAACCATCGAAGGATGCGTATGCTTTAATAATTGACTCATAGATTTTAATCCCTTTCAAGTATTCATCTTTGTTCAGAAACTGCATAGAGAAGAAGCAACACACAAGTCAGAGTTGAACTCCAAACTCAATGCAGGTAGAGATAAATGCTTGCAGAATAGTGGAAGTCAATCAGGATAGAGGAGTTCCACTAGTGCAATTTCACACCAAGAAAAAAAAAACAACCAAAAGAAAAAGAGTCCACTTCTATGCCACTAATATGTATACTCATTCACTCTTATATGTTTATGGTGAATATGCCAAAAATTATATTGGTATTAGTATTAAGATTTAAGAAACAACATGGAAACAAGCTAAAGGGTAAAACCAACCTAAATTTCTTTTTTTGTCCATGACTACACTGTTTCAGCCTCCAGGTACAACAGAACTAATGCAACACATCTTCATGAAGGCCTTATTTTAATTAGGACTAGTTCAAGCCTCACTTTCTAGTTCTAAATAACAAATCAGATATATGATTCTGCAGACAATGATATCACCTGTGTAGATAAGCATACTAGTATTAGCGATATATTTTAAGGAATCGTCACCTCATTGTGGTCATGGAGTAGAATAGGAGTGTTCGCCATAGGTGAGAACCCAATTGCTGGCAATCCAAGTTTGCGGAAATAGCGTGCATCTGTGGAGGCAGGAAAAATCTCTGGTTTACCAAGTTTGCCACCAGCCTCTTGGACAGCATTTTCTAACAGAGCCCACCAGGGATTGGAACTGTCAATTTTGGTGACGACTGGTTTCCCATACTCATCATGCACAGGTACCTTCTGTTTGAACTGCCCGAGCTAAAATATATTAGATGGAGAATCTAATTAAGAGGTAATTTGCTCTTCATAAGAGGAAAGTCATTAAATAATAAATCATGTTGTAAACATATGATAATTTGAGAGAAAGCGATCACCCATACTATCATTTCTCTAACCATCCTTCTAAAGTCAGTGTATTCCAAAACAATCTTTATCCTACCCATTACCATCATAACCTTCAAAAGGGTAGGTCAATCTGGGATGTTGAAATTTAACATAATCTTTTCCATTTCCATTTCCATAATTTAAACAGTAAACACTGTCAACAAATAAACAATTGTGCAGTTACAGTCATCAGAACACATTACAAAAATATATCTACATTCACATATGCACAGGTACAGCTATTTTCAGCTCTGTTTCTCTTGTGTTTTATTTGTTATAGATCTAATTACCCAGCAGCATCACCCATAACATCAACCTTTTGTCAAGGAAAAAATAATAAAAATTGCAGAAGATGAAGACTATTATCTGATATGCTCTACTGCAGATGTTAATTGTAAAAAGAAAAAGAAGAAAGTTTCGAGCTTAATCAAGGAAATACTTCCTATGGCTGCAAGTTTCTATAAAAGTGATAGACAAAGCACTCACCCATTAGCTGAGAGTATTTACAATAGATGATTAATAAAAAGCAAAAATGGATAACTAGCCAACTACCCTGAATGACATATTGCGCCAAGTAGGTGCCCATTCTTCAGCAATGCGTCTCTCCAATGATTCTGCATCAGCAGTTGGTGGCACCCTAATATCAAATCCAGCTTCTGCTTCAGATGGCTGTAAATTCATGACAAAACCCTGGTGCACAGAAAACGAAAGATAGAATAATCAATCCTATATTACATAAAATTTTTAAATAACTGTCCACAACCATTCCTGTGGCTGCAACATCAAAGTTTTAGAGAGGTGACCGCAACTGACATTTGTATGCAGTATCAAAGATGTCAATATCAACCGACATTTACAATACCAAGTACCAACCGACATTTGTAAACGCACCTGTGACTGCAGTTTAAAAAATTTTACATTACAAAAAGATAAGTTTGATGTAATTGATTGACATACAGTTGGAGACGGAGTTCCAGCCTTTAAAAACACCATATTAACAGAAACCACATCCCCTTCAGCCTTCAAGCCGGCCTTGATCAAGTCGAACTGCGAGGCACGGTACCTTCGGATGCTTTCAATACTCTTCAAGAGATTCTCCATGGCCGAGTTATCATAAAGCTTAGACCCATGTCCAGGAGCCCCAACGGCCTTAATCACCAGCCACAACGGGCTCCTCTCCGCATAGAACGCCCTGTAATGCTCATCCGGTGAAGCCAACCCTGTTTGTTTGTCAGCGAATAAATAGTTTAAATGAATTCAATAATGACTAAATTTCAAGTTAATGTTACAAAATCCACAACAGCTTTTTTAAACAAAAACTCCCCACATTAATCACTCAAATATCTTAAAATTTTATGACCAAGACCAACTAGGTGGGACTCAGTTGGCATCCTCACAAAACACACTCTCAGTGAGAGGCAAGAAGCTTTAGGTCCGTTTGGGGAAATATCTTAATTAAAATTAAGTGCTTATAGAATAAACACATTTATGCTTAAGCTATTTCTATAATAAAAGAGAAAATATAGTCAAATTATTTACGTATAAGTCATCTTATGGACATGCCATAATCTATCATAATCTATTTTCATTAGCTGTCTCGAATAATCTATTTTCATAAGCTGTCTCGGACACTCTGATAAGTCTTTATGGCAGCGGATAAACTTAAATAAATTGTTCATAAATCAATCCAAATAGGCCCAAGAGTGACTAAGCATGGAACAAGGACTAGTCCTGTAGCCAACCCAAAAGGTTGAAGACGGGAGCCTCGGCCAAAATGCCTAATTATGGTGGGGTTCTGATTTTTGGACACCCAAAATTTCCAACACCCGCAAAACCTGGTTAATGCAGTTCAAAATCATGGCTAATTTTAGTTTAGTGAATGGTTAATAGGTGGGTAACTCATTAACCATCAATTGAACTGACTTAACCATGAATTTGAACGATTAACCACAATTTTCGGATGTTCAAAACTACAATGTAGTTGAATACCTGAAAATCGTAGTTAATAACGTTTAAATTCGTGGTTAATTCAATTCAATTTATAGTTAATAAGCCACCCTATTAACCACTGCTAAACTGAATTAAACCCGATTTTGAACTGCATTAACCTGGTGTCGTGTAAGTGTCGGAAAATTTGGGTGTCTAAGAAACATTTTCCATTATGGTGGTTTAAAAAAAAACCTTGAATAGTTGACAATAATGTTTGGGGTACCTTCATCAAGCACTATACCGACATTCAATTGTTGAAAGACCTCAGATTGGGAAAACTTTCCAGCACCATCGTGTCCACCAATTTCCTCATCGGGTGCGAAAACCAAGTAGAGAGAGCGTTTAGGTTGAAAACCCTGAGCCTTAAGGCGGCGAACGGCTTCAAGATACTGCATGCCGACGCACTTCATGTCCTGAGAGCCTCTGGCGTAGATGCGACCGTTGGAATCGATGTGGGCCCCGAATGGTTGGTGGGCCCACTTGTCGTGCTCGGCGGGGACGACGTCGGTGTGGGAGTAGAGCATGATGGATGGGAGGTGTGGGCTTGTGCCGGCCCATTTGAGAAGGATTAGTGGTTTCCCTGAAACGAATTCGATTGTTTGGGATTCGAGTGAGAGGGATTTGGCTTCTGATGTTAGGAAATCTGTTGCTTCTTTGTAACGTGGGGTGGGTTGGTCGGTTTTGATTTGAAGGTATTGCTGGAACCGTGATATGATATCCTTCGCTTCTTCTGTTTCTGAAGATGAGCATGATGATGATGTTAGTGCTATTGCTAACAACGCAACAAGGAGGGTGCTTCGGTTTCTGCAAGTTAACTCCATCACCACACACTTTAACACTCACTCCCAGCTCACTGCTTCATACACTTCGATTTCTTACTTCTCCAGCTTATCACCACGCGGCCTGAACAACCTCAAAAACGTTTACGCGTTCTTTTTGTCGATTAATGTGAATATTAAATATCCAATCAATTATATCAATTATCAATTAATTATATATATATATATATATATATATATATATATATATATATATATATAAAAGGTAGTTTTGTTACTATAAAAAATATTTTAATTATTTTATTAAAACAAAATCTATCTGAATCAATTATTATTTTCAAATAAATTCTATTTAAATTAATTAAATATTTTTCAAAAAAATTCAAACGATTTATTTTTACAATGAATCAATTTTTCTGTTGTTTGTTTTTTAAATTTTATTTTAAAAATATTATAATATTTTTTTAAATATTTTTTATTTTTTAAAATAAACAGAAATATATTATTTTAAATTTAAAAATTTAAACAAATCAATTATCAATTATTATATATCACTACAAAAGACAGTTTTGTTATATTCGATTATGCCACGTGTCACTACCACTATTATTTATATTATTTTATTAAAACAAAATCTATTTGAATCAATTATTAATTTAAAGTAATTCTATTTAAATTAATTTAATAATTTTCAAATATACTAAAACAATTTAAAAAAATCATGATAGATATTTTTTAAAATAAATTAATACGAATTTTAAAATATTTTTTGATTGTATTTTAAATAAATCGAAATATTTTATTTTAAATTTAAACAAGTAAATAAATTTAATATTTTAAATAAATCGAAATACTTTAATTTAAACTGAAACAAATAGATTAATTTATTATTTTTAAAATAAATTAAAACAATTATTATATTAAAACAAAATCTTTCTAAATTAATTGTTATTTTTAAAATTCAATTTAAATTAATTTCATATTTTTCTAAAAATATTTATATTGATGTGTATCCAAGTAAAACTGTTTACGATTTCAAAAAAAAACTAAAACTGTTTAAAAATAAATTCATCATATAAATAAAATTCAAATTATTTAAAATTTATTTAAAATTGAATTTAATAGTAAAATCTGGTTGTTATATCTCTCTAGGTGGTTTTGATTGTTTCGAATGTTAAGCCATATCCATCCATTTGGTGTAGATAATTTAAACATTATCTTTCCCAAATCCATTTTGCTAATTTAAAATTCAATTAAAAGTTAAAAGATATCATGTTATCCTGTTGTTGTTATTTATTTTTTAAATTTAAATTATATAAAAGGTAACAACCAATACGTGAGTTTAGTGGCCCTATTTAATTCTACAAGTGACTTTTACTATAGGCTTTTTTTGGGTACATATTGGCTTTGTTTGCTTATGATCTTGGGTTTTAACTGTTCAAAGCAACACAAAAAATATAAGAAATATTTATGACAGACATCGAATATGCATGTTCTCTCTCTCTCTCTCTCTATATATATATATATATATATAATTGGCTACATGCTCCATTATAATTTTATGGGTGGCTACATTCTTCGTTTCAAAATTTTATTTTTATCCCATTTTATTTTAAATTGTCAAGTATTTAGGTATTGTAACACCCTAATTCAATTATTATATCGAATCATTGGTGTTAAACAATAAATGATACCAAAACGTGGATAAATTAAAAATTTGACATTCACCAAGTCATAAATCCAGAGTGTATATTCAGCAGAATACAACACTTGGACTTGTATCTCAAAATACAAACTACATAATAGGTTCGTAGACCCTTAGTTACAATACAAAGCCAAAAATATAAAAGATTAGCTTTTAAAGAGCTTCAGCTATGGTCAATCTCCTCTCGCACCTGCTTATCTGAAGCAAATAAACGGAAGGGGTGAGATTTAAAAAATCTCAGTGAGTCCTTCACGGACCCCTCACCATCACTTACCTCAATCCAAATCAATATACAAAGGTTCAATAGCATTTACATGACAAATCATAAATCACAAGCTCAATTCACAAATATTACATTTGAAACCATTAAGGATAACACAAATGCAAACAAAGGTCATAAAGACCACAATGAATGTCCCCCACTTGACCCAGTTCAAGTACGAAATGAGTAAAATCCTATTTAAAAGGATAAAGCCAAGGGGGCCCCCAACGGCACAAGTGATAGCTAGTCACTTACAATGAGAATGCAAGTTGAATTGCAAACCTCAACGACACAAGTGATAGCTAGTCACTTACAATGAGAGTGCAAGTTGGATAGCAAACATTCCAAACACATTCAATGCCTTTTGTTGTGACATCCCAAGCCATACTCACATTGGAGCCACAAGGTCTTACGAAAGGGTATGCCACTCACAGGACTTCACACGCAAATTCAATCAAGAACATAATCAAGTCAATCACATGTCTTAGATAATGATGCATAACTATACCACAATTATCATAGTCTTAAGTCATGCGTTCTTACTCAATTAGTTATATAAAAGATACGTAAAAGTAATACCTAAGCATACATAGGCCAACTTTAATTCTATAGGGCTTAGAACACCAAAATATCATACATTCTTAACCCTAGAAGCACTTGGAAGTGAAGGAAGTTACAAATCTACCTAAAGTTCTCTGTCAAATTCGCTTAGCTCAGAGAAATTCGCTGAGCGAATTTCAGCCAGAAGTAGAGGTGAATTTCTGCAGTTCCACGTCAACTTGCGTGATTTTATTGACATACGAAACGGAGTTAGAATTGGGCAAACGACCACTAGTTGGAAAGCTTAAGATGTCTAGTTTGTGAATATAACTTTTATTTTATAAGATGTCCTCCCAATTAGTACAGTTTTAACAAACAATTCACTGGTGTTAGAACAACAGGGCAGCATTCATACCTTAAATTATAAATTCTATATGTAATTCAATTCTTAACATTTTCAAGCGATTCTTGTACCTAAAATGAAGCCCCTCATGTCTAGTTTACACAGAAACAAAAATCATTTCAATCCAAGATCTATTGAGAGAGTTATACTTGAAATACCAGAGGTAGTCTTAACATGCATGTTCACTAGGTTGTAACCCAAACTTCTATTTATTTGTTGCAAATATTGGAATGAGTGGTTGTTGTCGTCATATATCCATGCCTTGATCGATCTTTGTGGATATGGTGCTCACATCTGTGACAAAATGTAACATTGATGGTTTTGTTTATTTGTTTCTGAATAGATTGTTGAGTATAAATGATCCATCAATGCCTTGATCAATGGACATGGTTTTAGTGGACTATGATATAGCAAAGATTAAACTATTAGTTTGTTATTTTCTTTTCAAGATTTCTTTTGTGCCATTTGAATTAGAGTGCCTTGAATAGCTTCTTTGACAATGAAAAAGTGCAGAAAATCTATTGAAAATAACCAGTCCCCCATGAAGCTTTGTCATTCAAAATGATAGAGGAGCTCATATTCAAACAGGCTCAGCAATAGGTTGAAGAGGAGCTATCTTTGAGGCAAAGTAAGTTGTTCCCACTTTCATTTGGTTTAGTTCTTTTTTTTGTTATAATAACCAGTCCACGATGAAGCTTTGTGCTTCAAATTGATAGATTATATTTCTGCTAAAAAATAAAATTAAACAGAAGGTAACCACTGTAGAATACATTTTTGATAGATTACATTCTTGGTAAAATAGCTATCTTATTAATGACAGGCTACAGCTTTGCTTATTGCCTCACTCAGCAATAGGTTGAAGAGGATCTGTCTTTGAGGCAAAGTAAGTTCTTCCCACTTTCATTTGGTTTAGTTCTTGATAAGAATAAAAGTTCAGAGTACAGTGAAAACATTTGAGGTTTGATTTCCAAGATTTTTCTTTCTTCAATCTGTTTTATGTTTAGTTTTTAGAATCATTTTTCAATGATGTAGTAAGTTTCTTTTCTAATTCTTCTATTAATACTATCTTTCTAAAGGAAAAGTATTGATATTAACTACTTTTGAATGGATTAAATTAGCTTTCTGATGGCAGTATTTTGTTGATGGCAGTAGTTCCAATGTGAGAGCTGATGCCCAATCACGTTTGTGTTATGCATCATTAATCATTTCACTTTCTACAATATGATTACTTTTTTCAATTGTAACATAATTTTATAATGCCATAAAAGACATTTGCTAATTTTCTCTTTCTGCAATTTGTTTTTATTTACTCCTACAACTATTCATTGTTAGATTTTGATAGAGGGACTCATATTGAAAATAGAAGTTATTTTACTGGAATTTCAAGCCTTGGATCTTTGTCTTGCCAATGTAACTTTGTGTAGGACCCAAAATTTTGATTAAATGGCTGGAACATTTAGGATGTTGACATGCTCTGATCAGACCAGTTACTAAAGCACCAATGAATTTGCAACTCAGGTTGACACATAACATGATCAAGGTAGTGATATCTTTGTATTAAATACTGTTGTTACCAATTCTTTTGGCGATAGCAAAATCTTTCTGATTAATCCTCATGCATTTTTTGGCTCAGGAAACATAAAACCACTCTAGAAGAAGAGGTTGGGGGTAATATTGAATTGTAATTTTAGTAGCATCAGTGATTTCTGTATCCTGTAATGAATGACCATATATTGAAGAGGTTTGATATGCATGAATGACCATATTGACTCTGTCATAGTTTTTCCAAAGACTTTGATGCTGTCACCAGTGTTTTGGGAATATGTATTGTATTATTGTTTGTCAATGACCAGTTTTTAGGAGATATATTGGGTGTTATTAACTGATGCAACAATTATTTTTTATTTGTTACTGTGCATGTCAATATTAGCCTAACTCATTGTTTTGGTGATTTTATTTTTCAGACTAACAAGGAATTAATTGGCATCAGCTGTCTTCTGTGAACATCTGAGTCTGCTTATTTACGGTATTCTTGCAAGGAATTAATGGAAAGCTGCCAGGGAAGTTTTCTAGGAACTTTTATTATAGGATTTTAGGTTGTGTGATTCTTTATGACCCCAAAGGCAATCAGATTAAAGTTAGTATCTACACAAAAGGAGATTGTTTCCTAACTTTTTGTCTCACACATGATTCGTACTTATTTAGCGATTTTCTGTGTGAATTCCTTCAATGCCAATCACGTGCAATTGGCAACAGTTTCTTCTATGCTATTTCCAAAATCTGTCACATGTTATGTGATGCAAATATTACATTTGGACCATGACAAGGACTGCATGTGATTATCATTATATACTTGATAATGTTTGCACACTTCAGATTTATCTATGTCAAACCAGTGACTTATTTACGTGTAGCCCATCATAATTAGTAAAAAAACCCTATTATAGAAGTATTATTGTCAAAGTATTATTTATTCACAATCCTGAGTACTGCTAGGAAACGTAATTCCTTAGATTGAATTTGTCGGGATAGTTTAATTGCGTTGAACACATATCAATTTTATGCATATATTTATTATTTATAATTCATTATTTTTCTTGACTCCCAATGAGGAAAACATGCAATAGTTTTTATTGAGTTTGTAGGTATAGTTTCTTTTTCTATGAGGACATATCAATTTTATGCATTGTTAATCTGGTATACAACTTAAGAGGGGGGTGAATTAGGTTGAACGATTTTCGAGTGACTTTTAGAGATTTTTCGTTCTTTTGTTTTATGGATAGATAGATGGAGTTTGATTGATAAACAAAAGTAAAAGGATAAGGAAGAAGATTGAGACACAAGAATTTATATTGGTTCCCCTAACCACTTGGGTACATCCAGTTCTTCTGACACCTGCAGAGCAATTCACTATGATAGAAATTCTTGTTACAAGCAAGCCTCACCCCAAGGCTCCCTAACAATCTCTATACAACAAGATAGCACCCCACTATCTTTTCAAACCAAAACCCAACACAAGGATGAGTTTAATAATTGTGAAGAATGGTAAAGCATATGGTCAGATCGGATCAATATCACTTTGTAACTATACAACTTAGTGCTCAAGAACTTTTTCAGAATATGAAAATAGTATCTAAGTTCTAGGCAAGAAAGTTTTGAAGGTTTAGAACTTGTAAAATGATATTGAACTCTTATGATTGAAAGAATGAAAGTTGTGTTTTTTCTGATGTAAAAGAAAGGTATATATATAATCATCAGATTGTGTCTGAAGCAAGGTGATCGTTTGACAACTTTCCAGGGACCAAAACACACCATTTGAAATCATAACGTTTCAGAAAATTTGATTTTGAAGCAGTGGTAATCGATTACGTCGTTGTGGTAATCGATTACATGTGTACGTTGAAAATCAGTTATTCAAAAATTTAGTTGATGTAATCGATTACACCTTTTAGGTAATCGATTACATCCACATCACCGAGACTTTAGGTAATCGATTACAGCTTTGAGGTAATCGATTACTGCAATAAAAAAAGTTTTTCTCTTGAGATTTCAAAAGGATTGCTTCAACACTTAACTTTGAAAATAACTTAGATTAAATTTTAAACTTAAGGAATGATTTGTTTGAGCACATCTAAGTTATATAATCACAGCTTGTAATATGTCAAAGATACAAATCATACTTACAGAGAATTGACAATACATAATTAAAGTCTCTGTAGAATCTTTGACTTGATCTATCGGAGGCTTTTCTTCTTTTTGATCAGCAATCTTGTTATCATCTAAACCCAGCCAAGTTTAAGAAGGAAATCTTTTTCACAATCTCCCCCTTTTTGATGATGACAACACCAATCTTGTTAACGGTTTGCGAACGGAAAAGCTCCCCCTGTCTTGTATATCTCCCCCTTTGTATTGGAGTTGAGAAACCTGAAAAGTTAGTAAAATACAAGATATACAGATAATATCTCCTTCCCCCTTTTGACATTATCAAAAAGAAGAAGAAAAACATAAACATAATAAAGCGCATATAGTTACCAAGCTCAGTCAAACACAAACTAAATACTTAATATTAAACATCCATACAAACTTTGCAAAGGTCCGACTTAGTAAAGTCCAAATAAAAAAAAACAAAAATCAGAGTAAAATTAAAGGAAGAATTACATAACTAGAAATCCAACATAAACAAGTATGACATAATGATAATATGATGCATGCATGATGAAGCAAATCTGGCTACTCTTCATCCTCCTCATTGTCATTTCCAAAAGCTTCAAGGCGGTCCATGCGAGCAGACAGTTGATCAAACCTCTCAGCAATGTAACCACGGACACTCCTAAGCTCATCCAAAATCATTTGATTTGTGACCGCACCATCTTGAGGTTCTTCATCTTCTTGTGCAGGAGGGTGTAGCAGATCGCTTCGATGCTTGTAGACTCGTTCAGCAGCATCCCAGTTTATACCCATCTTTGGTAAGATATCCATATGGATTTCATTTTTAGCAGGTGTCATTTCCAGAGAAACCTCATTGTTGGTGTCTACATTGCAGCACTCCAACAATCGTGAGATTTGTCTAGCATAAGGCAAACTTGTAGTTCATTGCTTGATGACAACATGTGATTCACAACCAAATAGGCCCAGTTGATAGGTTTGTTATTCTTGATAGCATACATGATTTGCATTTCAAAATCATTGATTTGAGAGTAGTTTGAGGCCTTAGGTACTAAGACATAGCAGAGAACATAATGAAGAAGTCTATCATCAACGCTCAAGTGTCCTCAGAGAGAATATTTCTAGCGGATGAGGTCAGCACTGCACCTTTGTCTTTTGTGGGCAATTTCAGTCTCTTCATATCGACACATGGATAAATAGAAGTCTCTCTTGTCATACTCCTCCCAATCACATAAGAAATCAGTATGAATCCTTTCTCCCTCAAATGGGATTTCAAGAAACTCTCAATTTGCTTCAAGGATAATTTAATAGGAACCCTTTTACCCAAGAAGCTGCACCACTACCCTTAGCCTCTAAATTGCAATAGAACATTCTAACAAGATCAGGGTAATAGTTTCCAAAATCAATAGCAAGTGGTGTCACTTCCTGACTTTCGAGCAATGAAGGAAAATTGAATCTAGCAAAGGCAATAAGACTCACATACTTTGGAGTGATGAGTTTCCTACCAATGAACTGTTGGAAGCGAGTTCTTTGATCAGTGTTAGCCAACAGCCTTGATAAGTCCAGAGGATTGGGATTCGCTCTCCTTGCATCATTCACAGAAGGATTCTTGCTTCTGAACTTCCTTGAATGTTCCATGGTGATGATAGTGTGGAAAGAGAGTTTAGGGTTTCGAAATTTGGGGAAAAAACAGAAGAGGGCCACAAAAGGGAAGAGGATTAGGGATTAGAAGTGAAGGATTTGAGCAACAATGGTAGAAATGAGGATTTGAAGGTGTGTGGTTGAGAAAGGATGAGAGGTAACCGATTGCAAGAATGAATGAAATGATTTTGGAAACTGATTTTATGCAGAAAAACTGTCAGTTTTCGCAAATTTTCGCGGATGTAATCGATTACACCCAAGTGGTAACCGATTACACGTCGGGTCTGTTGTGCGAAAAACTGAACTTTTTGAACATGTAATCGATTACCCTGATACTGTAATCGATTACACATGGTAAATTATTGATAAAACATGCAATGTATGAGTATCTATTCTATGTATAACATACATATCACATAGATTTATGATTAAAAACACATACATACACTAGAATGACACAATAAAAACATATAGGTTAAATGAAAGAACCTGTCACCAAATGTGTTGGTCTCATATATCCTTTTCATCCAAAATGCCAAGTTCTCTTCTTATTTTGAAGAAGGGTTCTTTGGCTAATGGCTTTGTGAAGATGTCTGCTAATTGAGCATGAGTATCAACAAATGTAATCTCCACGTCTCCTTTTAGAACATGATCTCGTAGAAAATGATGTCGAATGTCTATATGCTTGGTACGAGAGTGCATAACAGGATTCTTTGAAATATTTATAGCACTTGTATTGTCACACCTTAAAGGAATGCATCCATGATTGATTCCATAATCACATAGTTGTTGTTTTAGCCAAAGACTTTGAGCACAACAACTTCCAAATTTACAATATATTACGCTTGGCGGTCTTTGAGAGCAAGACTTGCTTGTTTCTTGCAAGACCAGGATATCAAAGCATTTCCAAGGATATGGCATGTGCCACTAG
The DNA here is from genome assembly GCA_037113605.1 of Calophaca sinica. Classification (NCBI taxonomy): domain Eukaryota; kingdom Viridiplantae; phylum Streptophyta; class Magnoliopsida; order Fabales; family Fabaceae; genus Calophaca; species Calophaca sinica. Next base: position 72,058,259 of record CM073730.1, read on the forward strand.
TACTTTTTCGATCGCTTTGCATCCTGCATAATCGTAATTTGAGTAGCCAACTAAAGAACGGATACTACCTTTGGGATACCATAGGCCAACATTTGTTGTCCCTTTTAGATACTTCATGATCCTCTTTACCAAGAAAGATGAGATTCTTTTGGATTGACTTGAAATCGAGCACGTAGACATACACTAAACATAATGTCGGGACGATCGCGATTAAGTATAATAATGAACCAATCATACCTCGATATTTCTTGATGTCTACTGATAAACCTGACTCATCTTGATCAATATAAGTACCAGATCCCATAGGAGTTGCAATCTCTTTGCAGTTATCCATGTCAAACCTTTTTAACAGTTCTTTACAGTATTTTGATTGATTTAGGAAGATACAATTCTTAGTTTGCTTGATTTGAAGTCCAAGAAAGTAATTCAGCTTTCCCATCATGGACATTTCAAATTCTCCTTGCATTACCATTGAGAACTCTTCCCATAATCGATTACTGCAATAAAAAAAGTTTTTTTTTCTTGAGATTTCAAAAGGATTGCTTCAACACTTAACTTTGAAAATAACTTAGATTAAGTTTTAAACTTAAGGAATGATTTGTTTGAGCACATCTAAGTTATATAATCACAGCTTGTAATATGTCAAAGATACAAACCATACTTACAGAGAATTGACAATACATAATTAAAGTCTCTGTAGAATCTTTGACTTGATCTATCGGAGGCTTTTCTTCTTTTTGATCAGCAATCTTGTTATCATCTAAACCCAGCCAAGTTTAAGAAGGAAATCTTCTTCACATGCATGTCTTTATTATTTACAGATATCTATTCACAATTCTAAGTCTGGCGGGGAAACATGCAATGATTTAGTATAACAAGTTTATTTGTATATAACAGAGAATTTTGGATCACTGTAGTTTGGTTTCCATTATTATATTATATACAATTAATATTAAATATTAATATTGGTATAGGAATCTTTGTATTCAAATATTTGTTATACCAGAAGACATAGTCTTCCATAACAATTAAAAATGTTGTGTGACCCGAGCGTATGCACAGGTATATTACTAGTTATTGAGTTATAAATATAAATATCTAATGTATATCTATCTATCTAATATCTACTCTATCTAATCTAATCTAATCTATATCTAAGCACATAAAATGTTGTTGCTATTACTAATAAATCATTCTCAACTGCTTGACAAGTGTCCTAACTAAGGACTAAATTGTCATAAAAAATATTAACCCACATAGATTATTTAATATTTTTAGATACAGATTTATTTAGCTTCTATTGTACCGTGCATAGTTGTACCCATCAACTCGAAGACAGCATAGCTGCACCCATCAACTCACACACACTAACCCGTGTAAAAATGAGACTGAAGTAGCTTTACTTTTCTTCATTTAAAAAATCTGAAGATAGTTGCACTCCTCCTCATTTCACAGTTGCGAGTTCCTCCCCATTTCACTGCGAGTTTTGCTTCACTTCACTGTGAGTTCCTCCTCATTTCAGCTCAAGAAATGGTACCCTTCCTCATCTTGCTTTTAATTTTTTTCCCCTCTAATATTCACTATTCGCTACTTCTTCCTATCCCTCTTTCTTCATAGCTATGACTTCTTCTTAAAAAACAGGGGAACTCAAAAATCCATCCTCCTCATTTCACTTCAACAAACGGTACTCCTCTTACAATCCATATTCTTCTTGCTTTTAATTTTTTTACTCTAATATTCATTTTCTTCATTTGAATCTCCATTTTCATCGTTTTTAAAGCTTTTGTCTTTCGTAACGCTTGGCTTTGATTTACGGTTTTATCAGAAAATATGTTATACTTTGTTTCCTCTTATTCTTTTACTACCATGTTTCGATCGTGAAACAATGCATGTTTATTAAAAGAATGCACGTTATAAAAAACGAGCAATATTCAGTTTAGGTTTTCGTTCACTTGTTTAAATATGTTTTTGATTTGAGGTTTATTCACTACCTTTTATGACAATGTTAAGTGTGTGTTTATGAGAAATTGTATCTCTTTGTTAGTTACAGACCTTAAATCTTTGAATAGAACAACCTCATAATGTATTATATAACTAATGTTGCACTAATATAGTTAGTTGCACTAACTAATGTGGTATAATATATTTCCTGTTTAGGCAACACATCCATTTGTGAAGATAAAAGATCAAAATGAGGCTACAGGATTAAGTAGGATTGGTGTTCGAATTATCTCACTTTGGATAGTTCAGAAACCTCCCAAACCAGGGCATCTTGAGATGGTCCTTATGGATTCACAGGTATTCCCTTTAAAGAATATTGGACATATTGGCTTTGAATATATTTTTGCATATGTTCAACAAATATATTTATTGATTAATTATTTGAGAACTGCCATCTTTTATATAGGGTGATCAGATACATGTAGTTGTGAAAAATGAGGAGTTTGCTGAATCATGTGGGAAGTTGGAGCAAGACAAGACTTATATCATGGAGAACTTCAGTATAGTCTGCAATGAAGAGAAGTATAAAGCATGCAACCACCATTACAAAATGTTTTTCATAGGTGCTACAACCTTGAAACAGAAAGATATTGCTGAAATCCCGCCCTTTAAATATCATTTCACACACTACAAGAAAACACGCATATACCGACGGACATTACCGACGGTCTTTGACCGTCGTTAAAATCGCGGGTTTTCCGACGGCTTTTACCCGTCGGTAAAGAGAGAATACGACGGGCTGGCCCGATAGACACCATGGATCCCGCTTTTTTAAATTACCGACGGCTTAGCCGTCGGTATTTGAATATTTCCGTCGGTAATACCGTCAATGAACCAACGGGTTAAACCTGTCGGTAATGTTAATGAGCCCGTCGGTATGTTTTAAATACAATCAGAAGCCCTCACCCTTCGTTCCACTTTCCCTTTTCGTCTTCTCCATCTCTTCTCTTTTTCTATTCACCATCAGAAGCCTAATCTCCCACTGTCGCCTCTCCCCTTCCACCACCGCCCCTTCCACCACCGCGCCCTGCTATCCCTCCCTCTTTAAAACCCTGAGAACCACCACGCCACCACCACTTGTGGCCTCATTTCCACCGCCGTCGGACATCGCCTGGCCGAGACAACACCACTGCTATTCTCCTTTCTTCTTCCTCTACATGTTGCACCGAATGATTTTGTTAAAAGGAGTTCAAATAAAAAAAACCCTAAATCTTGATCAGAGCAACATTTTCCATTTTCGAAGTCACTGCCACCCTAATCGCCAAAGGAGCATGAATCGCACATGGGGAGCAGCCATCGATGCTCTACACAATAAGGAATGATGGGTTGGAATCAGAAGTTCCTGGAAGCATCGACGATGGACCTCACGACAACGATTGGCTGAAATTCTATAGTTTGGACGGGTCTACCTTTTTCCTTCTAAGCTAGGTACGTATTCAACCTTGGATCTACGATTGTTTCTGTCTATCCCTCTGTATTTCACTTTTCTATAATAATCTGTTTTTGGTTTCTCTCTGAACTGTGGAAGATTTGTTTCAAGTGATTTTTCCCTCTTTGTCTTCCAAAGAAGGTATCTATTCCACCTTCGTGCTTCTTATTTACTCTTCTGTTTAGATGATAAAAAAAAAGACTCATGGGTGTCTGTGTATGTGGGTTTCATCCTCTTCATATTCTTTGATTACACTTTGCAAGAGCTTTGTTTACTTTATGAACTCTCAAAAAAGCTTATTTTTCTTCATCTGTACTGAAAAATTGTCATCAAGTGAGTCTTAATAAATGTTATTTTTGATGTGTTTTGGAAAGTTTCTCATATTAGTCAATTATATTTTATGTTTTTAATTTTTAAACATCATACACTGCCATAATTGTATAAGCTTCTACAACGATAAAGTAAGTATATGTCTCTATAACCATTTTTAGAGATATTATAGTTTCAGATATGTGATATTTTCTCATTATTGCAGGTGTTGGGAAGACTCTTTGGTTGCACTCACCATAGGTAGCTTATGAACTTGGGCTCTGTCATTATTTATATGTGTTGGCTATACTGATTATTGCTTATGAGCTTTTTTTTGGATGAAAATTATATCATTTAAATAGTGATAACCACAATCTTATTGATGTAAATATCAGTGATTCATTATTTTGCTGAGTATATAGTTTCAAAAATTCTCTTTATTTGTTATTCATCATCTTACATCTTATCTGCCTGAAAAAATTCATTGTTGTGCAGTGCATAAAGATTACTCAACTTTCTCTTCCCTTTTCAATCGATACATCAATATTTATGAGTTATTGCTGTTTGTGAAACTACAGGCTGTTGGAAAAGCTCTTAATTAAGCTGAATGGAAAGCTCACTAGAATAGCAACTATTGGCTTCTAGCTTTAAGTTTTGGAAAATTGTAGCAGATATTTTCTGGGGTGTTATGATAGGAACTGTGGATTTAAAAGTTAGTTTCTACACATTTAATTCAGATTTGTTATATGTCATTTACAAATTGTCTTCTTAACTTCAATTCTTGCAAAAATTGCTGCTAAGTTTATCAACCAAGCCCTACTAATTTCCTAGCCAATTGGAATATCGATTGATGATTCTTAAAGCTTTATTCAAGGATCTTAACCCTTTGAATAGCTGCCATTATTCTCAATGATTGTCATTCTTCAAAAGCTGAATTTTTTTTTCAGCATATTGTTCAATTTCTAAAGTTTTGGAAGCTCTTGGATTTCTTATGACGGTTCCCTTTTTTCATTATAGCAAGGTTCCATTGATTAACCAAAATAGTTGCTTACAGATAACATTATATTTTCAGCCGACATTTATCTTGCTATGTTGGTGTTTTGTGGCAGTAAATGATGAGGAGGTATACGGGGGAATAAGATTTCGTTGATTTCAAAGTAAAGACTGAGGCTTTCCTTGCATATAGTTGAGGTTAATTTCTGTAAATTTGTTGCTACATGTTATACCAGAAATAAATACTTTTAGATCTACTTTTAATTACTATTCTAACTAAGAATTTGCTTTACACAATGTTAATTTTATATAAACTTGATATTATATTTAGAAAATCAAGTATGTGTATCTATTGCTATGACATCTTTGACATCAATTTTTTTTTTGACATAACACACTTCTTTATTGCTTTGTAAAATGTAAACAGCTCTAATGTATTGCTTTATCAATTTGGTCTTTAGTTGTTTTCTGCTGATAGTGCAAAAAGTGTCTTTTAGAACTTACATTTTGGTGGTGAATAAGGAAATTCGTGGTGAGATGGTAAACACTTATGTTGTTGAACATTTATGTTGAATATTTTTGTCCTTATGTACAAAATATGCTATTAATTGTGTGTTTTTATTAGTTTGTTGGTCAAATATACTAGTAATCGTTAATTAAATGGATAAATAAATTAAATTGATTACAGAAATTAAAATTAAATAATTTAAAAAATTAAATAATTTTTTAATAAAAATTTAAACAATTTTCAATTCAAAAAAAAAAAATTTAAAGTTCGGCTTTACCGACGGTCATGGCCGTCGGAAATGTCAATTGTTGTAGACTCGGCATTACCGACGGGTTAAAGCCGTCGGAAGTTACCGAACGATTATACCGACGGGCCAAAGCCGTCGGTACGCATTTGCGACGCGCGTTTTACCGACGGATATTAGCCCGTCGGTAATCCGTCGGAATTTTTGGATTACCGACGGCATTTGTGGATTGCCGACGGCTTTTGGCCGTCGGTAATCCTGCGATTTCTTGTAGTGACAAGTTTTGGTGATATAATCAACGGAAAAGTAAAAACAGACCTTTTAGTAGGTAATTATTTAATTGATTCTAACTGTTCTTATTATTTGCAGACTTTTTTTATACATGTTTTCGGATCAAATGCAGATGTAATTGGAGCTGTGGAAAAAAATGTCGTATTCGAATCAGAAAATGGCGGCTTTTTGTCTTAAAGATATGAAGTAAATTGAAATATATTTGATTTTTTGCTTTTCTGTTACATATAATGTTACTTTACTTATATCATCTAACATGTTAATGTAATGTCATGTATCCTTGATACAATTCAATGTACTCTTTGGGATGAACTTGGCCAGGAATTTATGGAGTTTTGGACACAACAAGCTGAACCTGAAATGGTGGTGGTTATTCTGAGACATGCAAGAATAAAGGAACCACAAGGGAAATATCCAATTGCATTGTCAAACACATATAATAATGCTACTAAGGTGTTCACAAACCAAGACTTGGTAGAAATAAAGGAATTTAAAAGCAGGTATGTCAATATGTAATTTAGTGCATTAAATATACATACATTCTTTAGTGTAGGAAGACAAATTATTGTTTATTTATTGTAGAATTGGATTGAAGATAGTACTAGTGCAATCAAGTCTCATTTCCCCGAGCCAAATGTCATAGTACTCCCAATTTACTGAACTTGATAAGTTCATGTATAAAGCACAACCCAAGACAATTGCATATATAAATTCATATAATACTAGAGAGGTATGAAGTAGTAAATGTTTTGTTTCTTTTTTAAGAGATTTTGTTTATGTATTCAAATTCAGATTATTAATTTATATAAATGAAGGAAGTGACATGTGTAACTGTTGGACAAACTGTAGAGTTTATTCTGGGGAAAGGTGGTTGATACTATGATGGATGTTCAGACTACACTAGGAGAAGGCCTGACATGGAGAATGACGGTCCATTCAAATGTAAATGTGAAAAATACAATGCACATTATGTTCCAAGGTAAATTTCAGCTTGAAATCAAATTTCAAAACAAATAGATTGTTTTTCATGTCAGTAGCAATTTTATGCATTCTTTAAGACATTATTAATGTATAGCTGAACCCAATCTGAACATCTATAGGTACAAGTTGGAGATCAAGGTTGTGGATAATAAAGGGAGTGCAAAATTTGTCTTCTAGGATGCTCGGTGTGCTGAAATCATAGGACTCAATGCAACCACGCTGAGGAATCAAATACTTAAGGTGAATATATCTCATTTTCTACAACATATATCTTGCAATTTAGAGTGCTTTCAACAATTGTGACATAGTTGATTTGTGGTTTATAGTTGGGTGAAGATGATCTGAAATCTTATCCATTACTGCTTGATCAAATGTTGCATAAGACAATGGCACTTAGACTAAAGCTCCAACCAACTTTTGGTTCTGCTTCTGTTCAAAGAATTTCTCTCAAGCCAGACATGATTCAGGGAGTATTGGATCAAATTTGCTCTGAAGAGGTCTCAAATTAGCCTCATATGTTCCAAACACATTTTCCATTTAAATTTATTAATTCTTTATGTTATAACTTAGGTTTTATTTACAGGGTACATCAAAGTTGGTTGGAGTGAAGTCTGACTTCAAACTGATTCTTAGTGCCAATGTAAATTCAAAATGTCTTTTAGTCAAGTATATTCAATTCCTTGATATTGTATTTGGTGATGAATATGTCAATATTCTTTACTCATAGGATACACCAACAATTGAGGGGTCAAAGTCTGAACCCGAAGGATCTGTCCAGTTTCCAACGGTATATCAATATGAATTTTGTTGGTCTGTTCAGCAATCAGTATTAATTTATTTTTACTTACTATTTGTCACTTTGTTCAGCAATCTCTATCTGCTACAGCCGATCATGATCCAGATATGTTGGGTTTTGTTATTCCGGCAAAGAGAGTTGTATCTGATGAATTTTTAAGTCAAGACATTGCTTCGGCACAACATTCATCTACCAAGATGACAAAGACTATCAAGACTGAGTGATAATCAACTTTCCTGACTTATGTTGCTTTTTTTGTAAAATCATGAAGTGGATTTGGGTTATTTTTTGCACAATTATGAAGTCAGAAGGAGAACTTAGACAAAGAATGTGAAGAATATGTATTTTGTAATCTCATGGATGAGGATTCACACACACACACACACACACACACACACACACACACACACACATATATATATATATATATATATATTACCCTGTAATATGTATTCTGTTGACTGGGTTAGCCTTTGAATTCCTATTCCCTTCTATTTCGTTTTTCTGCAGAAGAAGAAACTACAGCAATACGTATTCTGTTGAGTGGCTTAGCCTCTGAATTCTGTCATAAATTCAGTTGGAATGTGACTACTTTGGGGATGACATTAATTGGTCTTATATCAAGCCCATCATTTCTATAGGATATGAAAAAGAATCTCTGAGCTCAAATTTGGTAGTGTTGGATTAAGCGCTTATCACTTGGTTAAAAGCTATAGCTGTTAGCAATGACACAATTTTATTTCCTTAAGGATACTCAGAACCGCATCAAGCTTAAAGGGTTGCGCCTATTATAGGCGCCATGGGTTGAGATGTTAAGCCCATCGAATTCTAAGGGAGACACTGACCAATAAAGCCAACAATCTCCTTCAGTGTCACCCTGGGGATTCGAACCCATGACCTTGCTCTGGTACCACTTGTTAAATGAAGCGCTTACCACTCGGCCAAAAGCTATAGCTGTTAGCAATGGTACAACTTTATTTCCTTAAGGATACTCATAACCGCATCAAGCAGAAGGGGTTGCGCCCATTATAGGCGTCATGGGTTGGGATGTTAAGCCCATCGAATTCTAAGGGAGACGCTGACCAATAAAGCTAACAGGTAGATGGGTCGGAATCTAATGACAATCAAGCATTTGAAGTGCTAACTCCTGAATTTTTAGCCACTCTAAAGGCATCAGGTCTGCCTAATCATATGATAAAGCTCAAGATTGGAACACCAATCATGCTACTAAGAAATTTATACCAATTTGAAGGTTTATGCAATGGAACAAGACTCATTGTGCAAAATTAGCAAATCATGTCATTGAAGCTAAGATAATGTCTAGGAAGTGCATAGGAAATGTGACATGTATCCCTAGAATTTTTATATCTCCATCCGATTCATAATGGCCTTTCAAGCTAATAAGAAAACAGTTTCCTGTGATTGTTTCATATGCCATGACTATTAACAAATCTCAAGGTCAATCATTGGAAAGTGTTGGATTGTATTTACCCAAACCTGTTTTTAGTCATGGTCAACTCTGTGCGGCATTATCTAGAGTTCAGAGCAAACAATGATTAAAGATTCTTATTCATGACAAGGAAAGGAAACCTTTGAGTACAACAACAAATGTGGTCTTCAAAGAGGTTTTCCAAAACCTCAAATAAGTCAGTATATTCATTTCAAACTACCTTTGAATAAATTTCAATTCCATTTTAGCATATTTCATAACATTATTTATTCAAAGTTATTTGCAATTAACTGTCTAACAAAATCCATTCATGGAATCTTCATTGTCTGGCTTCAGGGAAATTATCTGAAAAAGATTCATCAATTTTAGTTCATGTCAATTTTGGGGTATTCAAATCAGTAGCCTTTATTCGTTTGCTATGTCTTATATTTTTTTAGCAGCCCATTTTATTGCAAGTGCGGTAACTTTTCTTAACGTTATATGCAGTTACTAACTTGAAGATTGTGAAAATACAATACATTCAAGAAGACATATGATTTCTTGATTTGTAGGACCAATGGCTTCTGGAATGAGTAAGGACCAATGGCTTCTAGAATGGCTTCTTGATCATGTGAATAAAAATGTGTACCAGCATTGATCCATGTCTGAGGATTATATTTTCAAGTGATTCACAGCAAAGTGATTTGGATTTGTTAAACTCTTTCATTAGTGTAGATTGATCTTCAAAATACTTTGAAGGTGTTGACTTTACTTTACGATGAGCATTTTGAAAGTTAATGTGCATTATAAGGATAACATTGTTAAGCAGTATGAAATCAACATTTATGTTTTGTTGTACATCTACTATATATATTCTTGTGAGCATTTGTTTACATGATTTTATGTATGTTATACTCTGGCTGAATTCTCTCACCTATGGCTGCATGGTCCAGCAGGATTGGAAAATCGCTGCAAAATACTTATTAGATGAGCTCCTAATTGGAGCACAAAGTATGGTGTAGTCAATGTATGTTATAACTGTATTTCAACTATTCGATTTATGAGTATCAATTTGTGGAACCGAATTTTGTGCTCCCGTGCTTGTACACGGGTACGTTACTAGTTTGTCTTAAAAATTGTGATATTTAAATAGACATTTTTTTATTGAGATAATTTTTTTTTGTAAAACAGGGCTAACAGACCCAAGAAGATGCAATTAAACAACAATATCATGAGGTACATACACCTCACATAAATCACTAGCCAAAAAATAAGCTAAGTCCCTCGGGGGGACTCTCTAACCTATGCATCCCAAGTTGTTATCCTAGGCTCCATGAAACAAACCAATCTGTACATAAATTACCTTCTTGGTAAACATGCATAAACTTAGTTGCTAATCTTTATCCATCCTATCTCTCGTTCGAGCAAAGAATTTGCTACGCCTGATCCCAAACGACCTATTTCTGATTAAAGAGATGATGAAGCGTTGTGTGCTTCCAAAATCACCCTTCTAACTCCACAATCCCAAGCCATTCAGAGGCCATGTATGAGCCCTCATAACTCATCTACATAAGAAGTGTTGGGCCTCAAGTTAGCTGTGAATCCCATCATCCAATTACCTCTGTCATCACAAAGGAGGATTTTTTTGGTGATTACACGAAGGAGGATTTGACTCTTCTAAAATGATGCTTCTCACTTTAGGGAGTAAAGTGAATAAATCGACCCTGTTAACAAGTTTTAATGATATAGATTAAGACATATTTTTTAAAAAATTAATAATTTTAAAAAGTAACTGCCCCACGAGAGAACGTTCGAACCACACCCAAACGTCAGTCATCACACCACACCCAGTCGGTAGTGACGATGCCAACACCAGTGACTGCACGTCTTTACTAAGCAACATGTAGCAGAAGACGTCGTTGTTCCCGGCCATTGACACACGGGTTCACAAAATTAAAAACATTGTTTGATCATTACTGTTAACATAACAACAACAATAGCAAAAAGGGGAAAAAGAGTAACAATGACATACAAAAATCCAACTTCATCGATTTTGAGACTATGAACTAATATGGACAACATGACTAGGAACTAATGGCATTCCCTTGAAAAAAGCCAAGACATCCGCTAAAATAATTGAACCCAAAGCAAAGCATGAGAGAGAAACTGAACCTCGATTTTAGAGAGAGAGAAGACAAATAGATGGGTTAGATCAGGAGAAAAAGGGACGTCCCCTGTAGGTTCGCTGCTCTGGCCAATCTCTGGTGACTGTGCTGTCGGACCTCCGACGGAGACAACAATGACGAAATGTGAAGCAGTTGTAGATTTCTCCGATGTGATATGGACCATTGAAATTTGTCAACGGTATAGATAAACTCACTTTACTCTCTAAAGTGAGAAATTTCACTTTCGATAAGCCAAATCCCACGGATGATACCCCCACAACCAACTTTGCCGAGTTTCCCTTTGATGCCACGTTAATGTTGAGCTTCCACTAACCCATACGAAGGAGCTCACATATAATAAGGCGGTTGGGTTCTTCTCGGCCCATGAAGAATTGGGCCTAAACTCTCGTTGTAGCTTCGTTAATACGTGACACTCTTTTCATGATTACAACCAAAAGGTCTTGTGGCCAATGAAAACCTGTGCCATGCACTAACTTGTTGCGCCAACTCCAGAGACAAAAGCACGTAACAAAGAACACTTGAGTCCATCGTGCCAAACTATTTGATCAATTAGCAACCGTCCAGTCTCTTAAATCCATAAAATATAATTCATTCATTTAGTCATACTTCACTAGAGGTACCCACACCTGCGAGGCCAAGCTTTAATCTCTAATCACATGGATTGTAGACTCAACCACTCCAGTGCATTTATCACAATCTAGGGAGCACCCACTCCAGTGCACTTCTTCGGGAATTGGTAGGAAGCTTGTCATGACAGAAACATATCTTATATATAAGAACAATTGTATTCACCTATCTTATATATAAGATATGTTTTTGTCTCTACTGAATAATTGATGTCGAGTCGCGAAATTTCACAATTAAAACGTAATTAAATAATTCCTAATAAAACGTAACAAATCTATAATTAATTGATAATTAAGTAATTTATAATAAATTTATAGGTAATTAGTAATTAATTATTAGTAGATCGCAAGAAATGGTAGTCGCTATTCCTAAAAAAAAAAACAAATGGTAGTCAATAATAAAATCACTCTTTTTATAAACTAAAATAGTTGTGGGCCACACACATGGATTTTTATTATTATTTTTATCAAATAAGTACATTAAAGTTGAAGGATAGCACTCATGGTGACTGCAATGTCTCTCGGGAACCAATTGGTGGCTCCCTTATCTACGTTGAAGCCCATCCCCCAGCCTTTTCTTCAACAAACCCTTCAATCCTTCCATCTGTGAGCATCCAAACCCATATACCCACTCTTCGACCACACTTTGCTCAACGACGTTATTTTAATTTGAATAAATTAATTAAATTCTGGAGGCTTAACTGCGTGATGGAGATTGTTCAAGGGAGCTTGGGCAACCATGGGGTTAGGCGTATGTTATCCTACCAGAGAATGGATGGATGCTTCATTTAACCCAAAAGTAGGGCCCATGCTTAGGCGATGTGAGTGCGAGAGGTTGGAGGATATGAGGGTCGAAGGTGGGGCGACCTATGGCCATCGTGGATGGGGTGGTGTGAGATATCAGTGATAAAAACAAATTCAAAACTATTTAGGTGGGTTTTTGTACTGTAGATACGATATAACCAGCAACATAATATGTATAAATATTTTAAAAAGTTCAAATGTGTTAATTAGTTGTATAGCAAATTGAAACCAAAAATAATCATTTTACAAAATTTGATATCATAAATATCAAATATTATATAATTATACTTTATTTATCAAAAAATATAAAGTTATACTTTAAAGGGAAAAAAACATTTTTTGACAAAAAATGACATACTTTAAAAATATTTTACAACGCCTTTAAATTTGGGAAAAAAAATTATATATAGGAATTATAACTCGCAATAACATCATAAATGCTGTCTTGCTACTTTGCAAGCGCATTCAAGGCCAAAAACACTTAGCACACTTTTAGCAATCCCATCAGGCATGCCAATTTGTTTGCATTGGTATTTGGCAAGGTATTAAAAATCGGACCGGGCATTGAACCGGAGAGGGCCTGAGTTCAGGGTTTTTGGGTTCGACCGGGGTTAGACAGGGGTCGAACCGGGTTCGATTAAATATTATTAAAAAAATATTTAATACAATATATAAATAAATAATAAACAAAAAATAAACTGATATTCATAACTTTACATCATAAAAATTATATTTCACTTAATATTTTCTTAATAAGTCGACATATAACAAAAAATCACACATTCATCCATCTCAAATATGACATAACTACTACGTTCAATAACACAAAATATGAAAAATGACGCAAGAAGTCGAGGGGGGGAAGCAAAATGGCGCAGGAAAAAAGCTTAAAATATAAAATGTAAAAAAAAAAAAATTGCGAACCGGCCGGTTCTGGCAAAAAAACCCGGTTTTTACCGGTTTTTACCCGGTCCGGTCCGGTTCTTAACCGGTTCTTCAACAGAACCCCCCGGTTCTCTGGCAACCGGTTTTTAAGGGTGAATCGGACCGGGCCATGGCCCGGTTCACGGTTCAACCGGTTCAACCGGCCAGTCCGGTCCGGTTTTTAAAACCTTGGTTTTTGGCAAACTGATGTATCTCTAGAACAATCTGAGACAAGATAAAATTAAAGCCTTTTGGTTATTTTTGGTTTTCTGTGATAAACAAATTTATATATATTAAAGTGATTAAGACTCAACATCTATTAATTCGAATAGATTTACAAATAAAGACACTACATTGGACTAATAAGTTCAAATAATAATACATAATAACAGCACTTGGACTACAATATCTTGCGAATGGTATTGTTATCATGTTTGATCAAAAAGTTAGTGAGTTTCTGTAGTTGCCTACTGGGAATACAACACAAGGCGAAGCAGTCTATCCAATAGATGTGGATATCTGGCTAGACGCCTACTGGACATGGTGTCTTTAGGCTTGGGTGCTGGCCCAATGCACATTACGCAAGTTAATAAGGTTAAATATCACAAACAACACGTAAACAATATTAGTAAAACAAATAAAAAGGAAAGTCTGATCGAAATGCTTTCACTGTAAAATATGTAACTTGAATCTAAACTGTCACACACATAAACACATAAACAAAATGAAAGAAAACATTTAAACGCCGGTGAAAGTAGTTTAAACCAGGTTAAAGAACTAGGGATGGGAGTTTGTCTTCTTTTTTTTTTCTAGAAATAAGAGGGAGAATTTGATGAATGAGGAAGAAGTATAGATGGAAGAGGTGAGAAGTAGACAAAGGGAGATGAGATTTTGAAAAAAAGAAAATTGATAAGAAAATAGTTGAATACAAGGAAGAATTTGAGTTCAAAGGGTAGAAGAGTGCAGAAAAGTAAATTGAATCAGATGAGAATAGAAGTGGTCATCACTATATTCTCGGTGATCCTTGACTTAACCGTTTGTCGCTTTGGGGACTCTTAGGCATATCGGGATTTTGTGAAAAATTAAATTCCGACCTTGATTACATCTTTGAAACCACTTAGTTGGCATTCACTCTACTTCACGTTCGCTCTACTTCCCGATTATTAGGCAAGGCTTCAATTTGAGAAACCCTTCGTACCAACTGTACTGATTTCTAACGTTGGTCAATTCATGAGGTGACTTTGAATGAAAAAGCTGTAATAGCTTTCTTGGATTTTCTTCGTTAAGAAGGTTTTCTAATGTATCGTATTCGATTTGGCTCATAACTTAGCTAATACACTTAGCCATTTTCACAAACCATTGCTTCAAAACCGTATCAAATAACTATTCAAAGTATAAGAATACGTCATTGGCTATTCTAACTTAGAATTTTTTTCTCCCATTTATGTTGTTCAAACTTACTTTTGGCTTGAATGAGATAACTACCCCATGTCTTTTTGTTGAGCCATGTACACTTGACCTCATATTGCTATCTTTTTACTTCGATTCCCTCGCTGAGTTCGAAATGGTGAATTTTCCACCAAAACATATTAACAAACATAAACCTAATGAAATATGATTCAATCACTACGGAAAACTTTTTTATTAGTCACACAACTCTTATTTTTCAATTGGTTGGTATAATTTCGCACTTCGTCTTTTGAAATGCATCTAGAGAAATTCATTTTTCTTTGAAAAAAAGAATGTTTATACCCTACAAGTATACCTTATAAATATTTCAATAAGTTAAAAAACATATCAGTAAATATTACTGTGGGCAATTTTGGTCATCTAAACCAAAATTAATGAGGCATTAAAAAAAAATTCAAACTGCATTGAAGATTTTTGAACAAGTTCGAGATTTTCAAGAGTAATAAATGTTGTCTGTGTAGCCCGATTAGTTCGTTGGTTGAGCGCATGACTAATGGTAGTCTCTTCAATAAATCCTCTTCCACCATGCACCTAAACTCCTCAGTAAACCCACCAACACGCCTCTCTTCTCATCCACTCAGCCACCCTTTCCTCTCCTTCTGTCAATTGCTCATTCACCACTCTTATCTTACATGCATGCCCCCCCCCCAAAACGGGCCACAAGTATCATTTCAAGAACTTTTTTCCAGAACAACAAACTCCTAGGCACTATATAGCTAGATATAGCAAGGTGAAGTTTTGAACCATGCCATGGTTTTCGTATTTCATTTTGGCTTTGGTAGTGTTGTACTCTTGTTGGTGTTTAACAGGTTGAAAACCCACGCCACTAAAATCTATTTTATTTTATTTTATTTTTGCGTAAAGTAAATATGTTTCTGCATTTGTACGCATATGTTATGTGAATATGTCAGAGTTAATGTAAATTTCTAGATGTTTCTATCAAGGCCAACACTAGGAAAAGCCTAGAAATTACCACTACATGTACAAATTATCTAGATAAATCATGAAGTTAATAGTCTAGAATTTTCTACTAATATAGAAATACTAAACCCACACTACAACATTTTTGCTTTTTGGCAACAGTTGAAAAGTGTAGGCAAAACTCTAAAAAATGTTGCCTAAACGTATAAACTACTTGATTTTGGGAGTAGTGCAGTATGGCGTTACCTATTGTTTAGAGCAACATTTTTCATACCTTTGGCCCACAAAAAAGCTGTTGCACATTTGATTCTGAATAGGCTTTGCGATTATCACGCTAACCCTAACGCATATGATCGAGAAAATGTTGCTTACTTAACTACAGTCTGGCTATTCCCTAAACTATAAGCATAACATTTTAACTCTTGTAACTATAAACATAGACAACATTTTTAAGCTGTTTGTACATAGTATTAGATGCAGTTTTAACATGTAAGCATAACCCTATTTAGAGTTAGTTGATAGCTTTGTAGCCTAAACGACTAAAGACAACATTTTACAACTGCAATCTTAATTTTATTTTAATTTCAAAAAATTTAAAAAAATGCTATCAAATTAAAAAACTATTTTGCCTTAATATTATATTCCACAAGTTTACAAATAAAATCATAAATTGATTCCATATTCAATTCGCATCCAAATTTAAATTTTCAAAGATGAGTCATAAATAATAAATGAATCAAGTGTCACATAATATATATTACGTAATAGTAGTTAAACAACAAATTAGTTTAAACATCAATCCAAATCATAAACAAAATAACATCATAGTTTGACCGAGATCTAACATTTTGAAGCATGAGGCTAACAAAAAAACACAACCAAAACAAATATCTAGTGAAGCTGAAACCCGTATGCGTGGAACTCCTCCATAAAATCTTGCATCTGCTTTCATTGTTAACTAAAATCCAAATCGTCATCTTGGAACTCCTTCACAAAATCTTGCATCTCCTCGTCATTTGCATCTTGTCCAATGAGATCATTCTAGACAAAAGAATGAAAAATAAGACCAAAACTTTTGAATAATGTAAAAACGATAAATTTGTAAGTTATGTATAATAGTTACCTTCTTAAAATTTGGAACATGTGTTGAGTTTTGGACATCATTGTCTCCAGAGAAAGCTTATGCTTGTCTTGGTGTTTTGACTTGACCATTGAATGGATGGGATTTCACTTGCGGCAATGTTCCTTTTCAAGTTGCTATCTACCTTGTCTACACCTCTATTATTCCCATGTAGTCTCTCATGCAATATATCCACTGTAGCTTTCTCACGTGTTCGTTTCTTTGATGTTCCTATTTGAGAACCATTAAAAAAAATATGAAAATCAAACAATTGTTTATAAAAGCATACAAAAAATTGTACACACTTTTCTATAAATTATCATGAAACAAGAATATGGTATACCTTCTATAACTTCTTTGTTTATCACTTGCTGCTGTTGATTGGTATATTCCCCAACATGTGCCAAGCATATATTAGCACATCACAAAAAAAAAAACAGGATATATAGCCACACCAAGCACAATATGCGGAATTCTACCCTATTCTGGGACATCTTACCAAGCACAACATCAATTAGCTTGACCAAAACAACTATTGTCATATTGAAATATCGTGACATGTGAAATTATCACGAGAATTTGGTGCTTCTTCCTATCAAAGAATGGAAACCTCTTTAAGTTTCTTCCTTTTTTTCCTTCCTTTCCTCTTGTTTTGCTTCTTGTGTTAGTATAAAGCATTTTTCAAGAACAATGCAGGATATATAACTTTTTTTCTTTTGAATATCTCCTCTGTCCCTCTCCTAAACACGAGATATTGGTATGTACAATAATCTGAGGTTTTATAGATTATTGGAGCATCAGGAAATACAAAGGAGACTCTGCTGGAATTTTTGATAAATAATTGATTAAGTTATGTCTATGTGTAAAAATGAGTTAGGCATGCACAGTTAATTGTATGAGGAGGTAGTGTTGGATTTGTGTGCCAGTCATGGCCTAGGGTGGAGTCATGACAAAGGTTAAAATAAATCATGTTTGATTGTACAAGTACATAGATCTTTAAAGGACTCCAAATTGTGGAGCCAGTTTTCTGGCTAAACTATAGATATGCATAGACTTTGAATTTTACCTCAAGTTTATGGGAGAGACAATCATCAATTGATGGAATTGGAGAACTACATTCCACCTCTACCCATTCTGCACTTTTCCTTTATAAAAGAATCAACTAAACTTGAATCAGCAATAAGAAAATATGCAAGATGGCAAGCAGAAAAGTAACATAAGTAGAAAGAATTTGGTAATCAGTAATCACCAGAGAACTTACAAATAATAATTGATAAACTTACATTACACAACATATTTAAAACTTACTTGCAGGCCAGAACTTATGGAGATGCTTTTATGTGAGCAAGGCAGAGACCTCCTGTAGGTCTGTGGGTTGTACTAGCCACAGAGTTATTGAGAATTAATCTTTAAAAGTATATCAGGACCAAAGCCACAACAACACATTAACTATCCAGACTAACATACTCTATTTGAAACACATTTCACAACTCAAGAGAACATACTTGCCATATCTCAATCCCTATAACATGGTATTTGATAGGAAGCTGAAACAGAACTCACTAAAACATGCTTGCCATATCTCGATCAACTCTTTGCTAAGTACTCTACGGAAAAGAAAGCAAAATGACAACAAATAAAATCATAAGCAAAAAAAAAAAAAAAAAAAAAAATAGAACCAGGCCACACAAACTCTTAATTAATCTAAATTTATGATAAACTACACACAAATTCAAAATTGCATAGCTCAATCACAGAAACATCCAAGTGATCCCACACCCAATAACAGTTTTCCTTCCCTTTGGCCAATATCCCAGAATCAACATGGCTTTTCTTCTCCGTGAAACTCATATCCCCTTACCTCATCCACCCAAAATTAAAATATTAAAATAAAAAAATTAAAAAAAAGGAATAGCAGCAGAGACAAAGATCACCAAAAATCAACAAATCAAACAAAACAAAAAGTAAAGCAGGAACCCCTCTCACTAAGCATCACCGGATCCTCTCCTATAACCATTGTGATATATCCTTGCCATAGAGGAAAACAGCATTAAACAGGATAAATGAAAAGTGAGGGAGATGGATTGAGAGAAAGAGAGGCACCGAGAAGGAGAAAGAGGTATCTCCGTCCACAACATCGCCAGATCCTGGTCATCGTTAGGAGCTATCGTTACCACACTGCTCCGATACCGCCATCATGCGTACCCACAACCAATGGGGACCAGTAAAATTAAGTACACAAGTCGAGACCACGCGTCTTGAAGCGACTTCTCCATCATTTGCACAACTAAGCGAAACACCAGCGATAAGCGAAACCAAGAGTCGCCATCGCGAACCGCCCGGTGGTCTGTATAAGCTGGTTCAACCAGCGAATCCAAGACCGGTAACCACCGCATCTCACTTCACGCACGTTTAGCAGGGTCGAAAGGAAGAGGATGGGGGCGACTAGCTTGGCGATGGTAGAAGGCGCCACTTTTTCACCTTTCACTGGGGTTAGGGTTTTCGCTTCTATTTGGTTTTTTTTATTTGATTTTATCTTCTATCAAAATAAAAATAAAATCAAAATCAAAATCAAAATAATATTAAATTGGTTTGGAGGGAAGGAAAAAACATTAGCACCAGAAACCTTTCCCTCACGCTTTTTAATTATTGATTATTGAAGGAACAGTTGTAAAATGTTGCCTTTACTACATAACTATGGCAACATTTCAAAGCTGATTCTGTAAAGCAAACTAACATTTATACAAAGTTGCAAAAACAATGTCGTTGTCTGATTAAAAGCTATTCGATTTGTGTATAAAGGGAACAATTTACACACATTACGAGAGAAAGTGTTGTCTAAACTGTAAATTTTATGGTAACAGTCCCCAAATGTTGCCTAATCTAATTTTAGGCAACAATTTACACCTGTTGCCGAAAAAAGTGTTGCCATAACCAAAAAATGTTGTAGTGCCACATTGAGAGGCGGTGGGTAGAAGCCTATAAATAGGCACATCATGCTCATTTGTAGTTGTAATTGGAGAATCAATATAACCATTGCCACTGTTTCATAAACCATCGACACTCTATCTTTCTATCTTTTCAGCTATTTCAAATATAAACCAACTTTAACTATTATCTATTACTAAAAATACTAACAGTGGTATTAGAGCTATGTTCGGTCATATACTGGGCGTAGCTAAAAAATTTCTTGTCACTAACTATTTTTTAAACTATTTCTTCTATAACCCCAAGTCATCTACTGTCCAATTAAACTAGAATACTGGGCCTCTGACTCAAACAAAAAGGAGTACAGGTAGCCACACGGCTCGACTCTGTTGAGTAAGCCCAAAACTAAGAAAAGGAGAGAGGAGTTCAGGTAGCCTAACGGCCCGGCCCTCTTGAGTTCAAGTACAACTAATGTTGTTGACCTGTGGCCTCGGAGGCTTAGCTTGAGTACGAGCCCAGGAAGAAAAATAAAAGCAACTTTAGGATCAAGAATGGTCCCTATAAGAAGTCTTCAACAAGGCCGACAAGGAGACTGACAACAACGATTGTGGCAAGAGGTGTGATAGAATTATCATCAAGATGGAGGCAATATTTTCAAGTTCAACCATGATACCTATGGGCATCAATGCATGAGGAGATAATTTCACAAGATCGAAGTTTGAGAATCTACATACTATGCTTGGAGTTTTGGGAAATTTTCATCAAGGAGGAGTGTTGAGAGTTGATAAATTTTTTTGGAAGCTTCACGAATGTGTTAGGCAATATCATAGTATCCTAGAAGCTATAATTATAGAAATTTCTAGATAAATCATGATTATTAATCTAGAATCAACAAATTATAAAAAATTAGTAATCGCCTTAGACATGGCGGTGGATATGTGCCTATAAATATAGGCTTCAACACTTTGTAAATTGAGCACTTGGAATGCTACTTGCTCCTAGTGTCCTGATGTTCCATCAATACTAAAATCAACTATTCCATTTATGTCTCATGCCTAGATGTAGCTTCAAATATTACTATGTTCACTATATCAACATTTTCTATATTGTCACCCATGTGTCTAAAACCTATCCCCCTTACTAGACCATTTTGCAAAACTACTTTATCTCTTCCTAATTTCTAACAGGACCCAACTACTTTCCAAAATATTTCTCCTTATATCCTACACTATTCCCAAAAATTTTCTTAACCCATGGCTAATACCATTCAACCTCCATCTACTATCGTCCCGGTTTTCACGGGCGAAAATTATGATTTTTGGAGCATTAAAATGAAGACATTTTTTTTGCTCCCAAGATTTATGCGATATTATTGAAGAAGGATTTATTGCTACTGCAGACACTTCAACTCTTACTACAGCCCAACAAAAAGAATTGAAGGCAAATAAACAAAAAGACGCAAAGGCATTATTTTTTCTACAATAAGCGGTAGTCGACACTATTTTTTCGAGAATAATGGGAGCTACAAGTGCCAAATAAGCGTGGAGCACACTCCAGGAGAAGTTTCAAGGAAGTGACAAGGTACGTGCTGTCAAGCTTCAAACTCTAAGACATGAGTTTGAGTTAATAAAAATGAAGGAGTCAAAGACCATAAAAGATTACTATTCTAAAATAAAAGAAATAGTTTCTCAAATGAGAGCCTATGGGGATAATATTCTCAACAAAAGAATTGTTAAGAAAATATTAATTTCTATTCCCCGTAAGTATGATTCAATTGTGACTACGATTGAGCAAATAAGAGACCTAATGGGCTCTCTTGAATCTTATGAGCAAAGATTGAGTAGGCATGGAGATGACTCTGTAGAAAATGCTTTTCAATCAAAGCTCAAATTATGGTCTCAAAATAAAGGATATGGAGGAAACAAAAATAGTGGAGAAAATTCTAGAAACAAAGAGAATTCTAGAAATTTCTCAAAGAAAAATCAAGATGAGTATCCTCCATGTGGCATCTGCAAGAGGACAAATAATGCCGAGAAAGACTATCGGTATCGTGGAACGCCACAGTGTCGACATTGCAAGATATTTGGGCACGTGGAGAAGAACTGTTTCAGCAAAAATAAACATCAGGCCAATTTCGTTGAAGAGCATGAGTGTGAGCAAAATCAACATGACCGTGAGCAACATCTGTTCTATGCTACCCAAGATTCTAGTGACGAAATGGGAGGAAATGGTACTTGGATAGCGGTTGCAACAATCACATGGCCAAAGATGGGAGCATTTTCAAGGATATTGATGACTCAATCAAAGTAAAGGTTCGAATAGGAAACGGTACAGTCGTGGAGTCAAAAGGAAAAGGCACTGTCATGGTGGAGACAAAGAAAGGTACGAGATTCATCAAAGATGTCATACTAGTTCCCAATCTTAAAGAAAACCGATCTTGAGCATTGGCCAAATGATGGAGAAAGGCTATGATGTTCACTTTGAAGGAGATAAATGCACAATCTATGATAACAATAATAAGGGTTGAGATAGCCCAAGTAAAAATGGAGAAGAGGAGTATAAGCTTCCTGATAAACTTTAAATATACTACTAACATTGCCATGAAGGTGCAAATTGATGATTCATGGCTATGGCATCGGATATTTGGCCACTTCAATACTCGGACCTTGAGGTTATTATATCAGAAGAATATGATGAGAGATATCCCAAGCCTGGAAGAAAATAATGGAGTCTGTGAAGGATGTCTTCTTGGGAAGCAACACAGATTACTGTTTTCAACCAGTCCAGCATCGAGAGCAAAAGACTTGTTGGAGCTTATCCATACTGACGTTTGCGGACCAATGAGGACACCATCACTCGACAACAACAGGTATTTCATCCTATTCATTGATGACTTTTCTATAATGACTTGGGTCTACTTCATCAAGGAAAAATCAGAGGTCTTTGGAATATTCAAGAAGTTTAAGGCCCTTGTCAAGAAGCAAAGCGGTAAACATATAATGAGGCTTAGAAGTGATCGCGGAAAAGAGTACAACTCCCACGAATTTGATAAATTCTGCGAGGATGAAGGCATTGAGCAACAACTTACAGTCGCATATTCTCCACAACAAAATGGAGTGTCTGGAAGAAGAAATCGCACAGTTATGGAAATGGCCATATCGATGTTAAAGGAAAAAGGTTTACCAAACACTTTTTGGGCTGACGCAGTTTACACTGCAGTCTACATACTTAACAGATGTCCAATTAAGGTAGTCAAAGACAGAACTCCTATTGAAGCCTGGAGTGGGCAAAAGCCATCGGCTAAACATCTAAGGGTCTTTGGATCCATTTGCTACTTACATGTGCCAGATGAAATGAGACATTGGTTAGAAGACAAGACAGTACGAGGCATCTTCTTGGGATATAGCACACAATCAAAAGGCTATCGAGTTTACAACTTACAGACAAAAAAGCTCATTAATAGTCGAGATGTTGAAGTTGATGAAGGTGCTTCTTGGAACTAGGATAAAGAAAAAATTGAGAGAAGCGACATTTCCCTACCAGTACAACAGCCTCAAGAAGAAGTCGATGAAGTAACTGAAGGTTCAGGTACGCCCCCTTCATCTCCACAACAACGACAATATTCTTCACTAGAATCTACTCCGATAAAAGAAAAATCATTGGTGGATATATATCAAACTTGCAACTTGGCTATACTTAAGCCTGAAAGCTATGAAGTAGCTTCAAGGCAAGAAGTATGGGTCAAGGCAATGGAGAAAGAAATAAAAATGATTGAGAAAAATAACACGTAGGAGCTAGTAAACTACCCAAAAGATAAAGATATCATTCGGGTGAAATGGGTTTATAAGATAAAGCTTAACCCTGATGGCTCCATACAAAAGCACAAGGCTAGACTTGTAGCAAATGGCTACTCACAGCAACCTAGAGTCGACTACAATGAGACGTTTGCTCCAATTGCTCGTCTGGATACAATAAGAGCTTTAATAGCTCTTGCAGCTCAAAAAGGTTGGAATATTTTCTAGTTAGACGTCAAGTTTGCCTTCCTCAATGGGGTACTACAAGAAGAGATTTATGTAGAGCAACCACAAGGATTTGTCAAAAAAGGAAATGAAGACAAAGTGCTAAGACTAACAAAAGATTTATATGGCCTGAAGCAAGCTCCTTGAGCATGGTATAGCATAATTGATTGATACTTCACCGATCAAGGATTCAGGAGGAGCAAGAGTGAGCCAACACTATACGTCAAGACCCAAGGTCAGCACAATACTCTCATTGTCTCCCTATATGTAGATGATCTTATCTACACGGGAAACAATATGAAGATGATAATTGAGTTCAAAGAAGACATGATGAAGACATTCGAGATGACCGACCTTGGCTTGACGAATTATTTCCTCGGCATAGAGGTAAAACAACAAAAGGAAGGGATATTTATCTATCAGAAGAAATACACTGAAGCACTATTAAAGAAATTTAGGATGAACGATTGCAAACCTGTCGCTACTTTGCTTGTAACAAATGAGAAGATGCAAAAGGAAGATGGAGCACCAGAAGGTAATGCATCGCACTATAGAAGCTTGATTGGGAGCCTATTATATCGTACAGCAACGCGACCATACATCATGTATGCTACAAGTCTTCTATCAAGGTTCATGCAGAAACCAAGCCAGGTTCATCTTGGAGCAGCTAAAAGGGTTATGAGATACTTACAAGGCACAAAAGAGTTTAGTATACGGTTTAAAATCATGACCAACTCACAGTTGATCGGCTACACCGACAGTGATTAGGCAGGATCTATGGATGACATGAAGAGTACATCAGGATATGCCTTCTCATTTGGATCAGGAATATTCTCTTGGGCATCTAAGAAGCAAGCAACAATTGCACAATCAACAGCAGAGACAGAGTACGTAGCAGCAGCTGAAGCGACAAGTCAAGTTATATGACTTCAGAGAATACTTGAGGACATAGGTGAACAACAGGATGGTCCTACGTACCATAATCTACTATGACAACAAATCAGCAATAGCAATGGCAAAGAATCCGATTTATCATAACCGAACAAAGCACATAGCTATCAAGTATCACTTCATCAGAGAAGCAGAGGAAACTAAACAAATTCAGCTCGAGTACTGCACGACAAAAGATCAAGTTGCAGACATATTCACAAAGGCATTGCCAAGAGCAAGATTTGAGCAGCTACGAGCTATGCTTGAAGTTGCCGAAATTTGCATCAAGGAGGAGTGTCAGAGCTGATGCGAATTTCTAGATGTTTCTATTAAGGCCTATACTAGAAATTACCATTAGATGTACAAATTATTCAGATAAATCATGAAGTTAATAGTCTAGAATTTTCTAATAATATAGAAATACTAAACCCACATTGAGAGGCGGTGGGTAGAAGCCTATAAATAGGCACATCATGCTCATCTGTAGTTGCAATTGGAGAATCAATATAACCATTGCCCCTATTTCATAAACCATCGGCACTCTATCTTTCTATCTTTTCAACTTCTCAACTATTTCAAATATAAACCAACTTTAACTATCATCTATTACTAAAAATACTAACAGAATAGCATCTCAAACAGTGATTTGCAAATCATTATTTGATCCAAATGGTATATGGGAATTTTTTCCCCCTCTCTTTTATTGCTTCTTTTCCTCAAACCTTAGCAATAAACATGCTCCAAAAGAAACATCTCAAACTAGAGTTTCCAATTTGATTGGACTAACTCTATGTTACTTTGGATTCCTTTCATAAGGCACTTTTGAGACTGAACTTATGTTTGCTAAAAAAAACTACATAAATACTTTTCATGATCCGATCCGGTTGGTAATGATACGACTTGCGGTTTGAATATGAATATCTCGTTAGTGGTGGTTACTCTATAAGTGTTTTTTTGAGCCGTGAGGCCTATCCTGCGTTGATAAGTCCCATGACACATCTCGCCTAGATTTTTTTTTCCCGATAAAACTTGTCATGATCTCTTGTATCTAGATATGCTTTTTCTGATTCAGATTAGATTGCAAGTTTTTAATAAAAAAAATCATTTATTTTGCTTATAAAAAAACTTTATAAATAAAAATGAAACTGTGGTTTGTATTCTGTGTTAAATTTGTGCGTACGAGCAATCATCGATGCAATGACTGGGGTGAGGGAACAGGATCAGTACATGCCAATAACAAAGTTGAAACGAATAAAATGCGAATAATGCGAAGGGTACTAGTAGTATTATCCTATCTACTGTTACGCGTCAAGCTTCCAGAAATCGAAAAGGAAGTTTAAGAGTTGAGCATTCATTCTTGTTTTACGGATTTTCGAATTTAAGATAGTTATTTTATAATGCATCTTGTGCGGACTGTTGAGGTTTTGTCACACCGTTTTAGGAAGGACCCTTCATATTTTACTGGGTTCACTAGAATTGGTAACCTTATTAAATTTATTTTTCATTTTGTACCCGAAAATACATTTCATTAAAATATTACTGTTATTTATTAATTTTGCCTTCCATTGATTGTCATATGAAAATAAATTTAAAAAATAAATAGTTTAATTAAATTGTTGAAACGATAAATAAAATAAAAAACTAATATAAAGAAAATGAGTGAATAAAATTTAAGGCTATTTATTTGTTGTCATTTTTATTTAGCCAACAAAAAATTGGTTTATATAAAAAAGGCAAGAAAAATGGGTAAGTAAATTGATGTTGTGCACTTCTTTTATGAATATCCACTTCCTTTTAGATATAGAGTGTGTTTGATTAAGATATATTTCACTGCAGAATCTGAAAAAATGATTCTTGAGGCATAATTTTGGAGGTTTGTAGAAGCTTGGTCTTTGGAGATTTTACTGAATGCAACTTTCTACCGGGATTTTGAATGTTGAGAATCTTAAAAAACATACTCGTAGTCTTGTCGGGTGTTTTTATCAATTCATCATTCTTTAAGTGATTTGTTTTTCGCATGTTTTGAACAAATAACATTTCATTTGGGAGTATTTTTGCACACATTTGTCCGCGGACCGAAGGCCTGTTTAGGTCAACTTAATTATTTATAGGATAATCGCTTCACTACAAGAATTTTCGTCATTACCGTCGGTAATTCTAAAAAACCGTCGGTAATTCGAGATTACCGACGGCCTCGGGGTCGTTGGTATTTTCCTCCTTGGTAAAATTTACCGACGGCCAAAAAAGCCGTCGGTAAGTCAGAAAGTCGTCACGTGACCGTCAGTAAAATCCACGAAAACAACCATTTTTGCCATTGTACATTACCGACGGCTTACATACCGACGGCTAAGCCCACTGTAAACTATAAATTAAAATAAAAAAAAACATAGTTCACATAAAAATGTCTTGTGCTAAATTAGCCATAGAGTAAAGGGAAGTGCAAAAAATAATCGGAAAATAGATAGACACTCTGAAATAAACATCAGAACAAGCATAAGTACATGGTTGTAATTCAACATGAGACACGTGAGCATACACAATATGAATGTGAAAAATGATGAATAGCAGAACACAAATTTAGTGAAAATAAAGAAGATTATGTACTTTACAAAGAGCTCTATATTCCTTCTGAAGGCGCTTGATGCATGATTTCTCCGCCATCCGACAAATTACAAAGAGAACCAAGTCTGTAATTTGTTTCTTCAATTCTCAAGAGTAATATTTGTTACCTATGAAGCATTGATTAACAACACATACGTACACAATGTAACCAATCAGTACACAATCTTAAAGATTTCAATTTCAATAGTGGTGGGGAGGACTCAGAGGAGAGACACTGGGTGGTCCTATCTCACCCAGTAAAACTATGTTACTACTTCCATGTTAACCACCAAAACTCCTTTTAATGTAACCACAACTTCTAAGTGTAATGATTAATGTTACGACAATCATGGTAAGAAACCATGTTACATGTAATGGAAAATCACTTGCTCACTATCCCTGGAGAATAATATGATATAAGCATACCCCACAAAACTGCAGTATGGTGAGGCAATACACACCAAAAGATATGGCAGATTTCAGCAGCACACAAATCTGTGAACTAAAATAAGCATTTTGTTATTTTTGTATTCCTGAATTTTGTGCATACTAGTATCTTTACACACATTATGTGTGTCAATTTGATAAAATTTAACATCTCTAATAACTACTCACTTCTCTATCAATTTTGTTTATTTTATTTAAAGGATGAAAATATTCCAATAATTACCAAACCAATTTTAGTAAATTACATTTTGAGATCCAAATTTTATGTAACGGGAGGGATCATCTTACACCAAAGCTAGGTTTTGATATAATATATTTGTACAAAACGCAAATGATATATGAGAAATGAACAATTAAGAGATGCTGAGTAAGTCAAAACAACAAAATTCAGTAGTATCCGCGCGAAAGAAATTACAAAAGCATATCAAAACACAATAAGAAAACAAGATCCTAAGAGAATGTACAGAGATCTTCATGTTGACACATGCACTATCAGCTAATTCACCCCTAACCACCACGTTTTCTAGATGATAAAAAAGACAAACATACACATGCTCCAAAATACAGTTCTACAAGAGAAAAATTATGCAAATATCCTTCCAGGTCTTACAAGAGAAGTCTTTCTGATCCATTTAAAGTCTTGTTCTGCCAAATGGTAGAAGGAACATTGCCGCTCAGTGAATTGTTTGCAATAGACCTGTCATAGGTAAGATATGTCTTGAAAAATTCATTGATTTTATAGCATGAGTGATAAAATTAAATATTAATAAAATATTGATTAAGAAATACAACAAAATATGGTTTATAAATAGAACAAGGTGAGCGACAGTTAATGTTATTTGGCCTATAGTACACAATAACGCTTGATGCAGAAGAAGAAAGGATGAAACAAAAGAAAACTTACAATTTCTGAAGACGTGGAAGATCAGAAAAATATGATGGAACAGTTCCATTAAGCTTATTATTTGATAAATCACTGCACACATTCCAAAGGTCAAAAAATAAAAGTATATAAGTTCATGTCATCATATTCTGAAGATTTTCCTCGACCACTTGACATGAGACGAAAACATCCACATTGGGAATCCAAATAATTGAATGGAAGACCAATAGATTAACATATTATTATAGCAATAGAAATCCTTACACAGTTGTGATATTTTCAGAAAGCTTATTAGTAGGAATTGATTCATTCAACTGATTGAAACTGAGGTCACTGGAATACAAATAAACAAACAAACAATAGTCATTACTCAGTAGAAGCATTCACAAACAGTCTTACTGTCTTTTAAACATGTAAATCTAAATATTAACTATGCCAAGTGCAACCACTTGATACATAATCCTATAAATCGATGCACAAACTGAGTTGAGTTGAAATGAATAACTGAACTTACAGATAACCAAGTTTCGATATTTTGCTTAAATCAGGAATTGGTCCCGTCAAGTTGCAGCTCCTAAGGCTCCTAATAGAACCAAGTAAATGATAACAACATATAGATGTTAAAACTTACACTCTGAACATTTCTCCTCGCCAAACTAAGTAATTCATTTTTAGCAAGAAACTTTATTAAACTGAGAAAAGTAGAAAATGTAAAGAGTGATAATGCGGTTTCCTCCAAATAAAGAAAAAATAAAATAGGAGAAATAAGAAACCTTTTCTAATACGATTAAACAATGAGACAAATGCAATAGTAGCAGAGCAGCATTACCAATGATTCATTGCTCATTGAATGTCATAGCATACTCTTTTGAAGAAAACAAGATGATAAGACCGTGTTGCACTAATTGTTTCAAATAATTATATATCTATGTGTGGATTTTTTTCCGTTTATGGTGTTCTACTGAGTGATTAACAGTCAAAAAAAAAAAATATCGTCCCATGTAGGTGGCTCAGTGGTTGAGCCAAGGGGCATGAAGGAGTTACAAGCAGGAGGTGGAGAGCTCAGATCCTTGCCACTAACAAAATCTCCCCCCTCTAACTAACTAACTACTAACATTTGTCTATAAAAAAAAAAAGTCAAAATATCATTTCTAGGAACAATATTCAAAATTGTTTTTTTACCTTAACTTTTAAACTCCCTACCAATATTTTTTTTT
This sequence comes from Calophaca sinica, assembly GCA_037113605.1. Classification (NCBI taxonomy): domain Eukaryota; kingdom Viridiplantae; phylum Streptophyta; class Magnoliopsida; order Fabales; family Fabaceae; genus Calophaca; species Calophaca sinica. The sequence goes on from CM073730.1 coordinate 72,088,316, forward strand.
TCTCTGATTGAAATTCCTATTTATAAGAAATCACAAAGGTTGTATCATCTCAAATTGGTACTTCAAAACAAAACTTTAAAATAAAGGCTCTAGCATCTTGGTTCCGCTACTTGTATTGGTAATGTATTCACAGACATGGTATCACAAAATGCACTTACAATTTCAATAATTTTGACATGTTGCCATAAGAATCTGGAATGCTATTTCCACCAAAGTTATTGTTATCAAGTTGACTGCAAGAACAGGAAGATAAAATACATTAAAAATCCATTTGTCAAGCAAAAAATATTTATGAAATCAGTGAATATTGTAAAAGCGACAAACATTAAAAATAGGATATAAAAATTCCACAATGACAAAACAGCATAATTCAAGTATTATGTGGTTCAAATATGGTATTTGACACCTTTGGCAAAGTATTTGCTGCTTACTTTTTTACTTTTAATTCTAGGATTTCACTTCTTACAATACTGTTTTGGAATCAAAACAAATCACACGATATATCAGGAATGCTTTGATATTATGAAATAGAAATGCAGTAGAATAAAAACCAATTTTTCCTATATTATGAAATACAATAGATTCTCTGACATTTCTCATGTGACATTTTATGTGAGAAGAGGTAGACACAAATAACCTCACAATGTTCAATAGTACCCCAATAGTAATGGTGTCTCCTATTTGGGTTCTTTTTGTCTATTTCTCTCTTCACGTATGAAAATTCACATGAGAAGTCAAAATCATACATGTTATAAAAAAGAATGAACAACAAATACAAGTAAAAAATTCCAGCAGAAAATAAGTGGAATGTTCTCAACTTCATAAAGAAAATGTGCTCCATTCTTCTAAAACAAAGTGAAAACAAAATGAGCTTACAAACATACATATATTACATAAAAGAATAATAAATCATACGGTATCTTTAGGCTTGGCATCTCAGCAAGCTCAGCGGGGAGATATCCTGATAAATTGTTGTTGTCAAGAAGACTGCAGAACCAGAGATACATCTTGTCAACAAGATATAGATATGACAATGAAGGATTTGAATAACCGAGAAAAATTAACGGCTGACATTATATCACTAACTTACAGGTGAAGAAGGTTTCTTAAGCCAGAAAGTTGTGGTGGGATTTGTCCACTAAGTGATATGCTGTTCATGTGACTGCTCCATTAGGGGAAAAAAAATGAAAGCATTATTTTCTTTCATTCTTTTAAGAAGAATAACAAAGCTATATAAATAAAAGAAGTCAAGTAGCAAGAGTAGAAATTGCTAAAACTGTATGAATCAATGTAAAGAACATTACAAGTGTTGTGCGTTGCTCAGGTTTGCAAATGATACAGGTATTGGTCCTGTAATATTGTTCTGATCGATTTGTATTCTGTTCAGGACTGGAAGATAGCCAAGCTCTTCTGGCAACTGCCCAATTTTTCAGTATCTGTGCCCTTTTTGTACAAGAAACACCCATTCAGTAGAGTTATACGCAATTTAGTTGAAGAAACTAACCTGTGATCAGTCTCATTCTTTGCTTGCTTGATTGCTTGCCTGCCCTAATCTCCATGGAAGTGGCTCCTCAAGCTCCAATCTTCATCCTTGAAGCTTTAATGGAGGTGAAACCTCCATCTTCTTCTTTCCTCTTCCTCCAAATCGAGCATCCATCTCTGTCCCGACCTCTCTCTCGATCTTTCTCTCTCTCTCTCTCTCTCTGTTCAGCCCCTTTCTCTCTCTCTCTCTGTTCAGCCCCTTTCTCTCTCTCTGCGAACTCTCTCTCTCGCTCTAGCCACCACAAAGGGTGGCGCGACCGCCGCCCTTGCGGCCTCGCCGGAGCTGCGAGCTCCGCCCCCTTTTTCCTCTTCTCCCTCTGTCGCCTCCCCTCTTCTTCTCTCCTTCTCTTTTCTTTCTTTCTTTTTCTGAAACAGATCACGATGGGGAGGGGGTGAAGAGGAGATGAGAGAGTTCTAGGGTGTGTGAGGGTTAAGTGAGGTGTATGGTGGATCAACGTTCATATTTTTACATTACCGACGGCTAAGCCGTCGGTAAGGTAATTACAGACGGTGTGTATGGTGGATCAACGTTCACATTTTTAAATTATCGACGGCTAAGTAAATCGATTATTACAGACGACCTTACAGCCAATTCTGAACGTAGCCAAAAACACCAACATATTTTTACATTACCGACTACCATAAGCCTCTGTAATTGCAAGCGACTTAGCGTCGTGGCGTAGCTAAAAACTCACCAGTCATATTTTTACGTTCTGAAGCGGCCCATAAGCCCTCTGTAATTCAGAAGCGGCTTAGCCGTCGATAACGTAACAAAAAATAATTCGTAGCGATTTTTTCCAGCGTGAGCGACGGCTTGGCCGTCGGTAATTAAAATATTACCGACGGAGTCGGGGCCGTCGGTAAAATTTCGTCGGTAATACACACTTTTCTTGTAGTGCTTATCGTATAAGCACTCATGTATAAGCTATTTCTATAATCAAAGATAAAATATCGCCAAACTGTTTTTATATAAGGTATAAACTGTTTTGGTAAGCTATCATGAAAAGTTTATCGAAAATAAGCTGAAAACAAGTTATGAACATGTCATAAGTGATTTCCATAATCTTTCCCAAACTGACAAGTGTTTGTGTCAGTAGATAAGTCCAAAGTTGTTCATAAAGCAATCCAAACAAGCCCCTAGTATGGTGCCACTAAATGCAACTCACTTGGATTCATATTCAACTTCATTTTATATACTCTCTCCAAACTCGAAAATAAGCAAAAATAATTAATTCATGCCAATTAAAAATGTTAGTTAATCTCATTTAATTTTCTTAATTTCATCTAAAAAAAATACTTTGTTCCCCAAATTGTCATTCATTGGAACTTGATGGAAGACTAATTCAATTCACAAGAATAAAAAATTTCATTAGAATTTGATCTGGTAGTGATTCACAACCCAACATAAATTAAGTATTTAGACATGTGGCTAAGAGGTCACACCACATTATGAGCAATTGATTAGGCCCATCTCATAGCAGATAGAGCCATCAATTAGAAAAGACCCTTAAACACAAAAAAGATAAAGTCAACACATAACCTCAGTAGAAGAAGACCTTACTGCCTTATGAGTAAGACTGACAAAGAGAAAACGTATGAGAAACCACAAATAGTATCCAAGAGAGATGTGCTATTTAGACAATAGATGATACCCACACTGGAACATGAATGTGACATATTTATGGGGTATGACCACAAACATGAAGCATAAATACAACGGTGCACTCAGGTCAACACTATATTAAAGAGACTTGCATATCTTCGTGCAAATCTATGATGTTATTCCTATTCTTTAGCCTAAGAATAGACTCGTGGAGTTCATCCTCTTTCTTTGTCTGAGAGGGTAGCTTAGCCCGAGAGGGTAGCTTAGCCCGAGTTTATTTCCATAATGTATAAAAAAAGATAAATAAATAAAACAGAAAAAAATTTAGACAAAGAAATGTGCATGGGCATTAAAACCCATTTTGGTAACTACACATCTAAAAGTAATACTCCCTTCGTCCCATTTTATATGTCGTTTTAGAAAAGTAGTCTTGTCCCAATTTAATTGTCGTTTTACGATTTCAATGAACATTAAATATATTTTTTTCACTTTTACCCTTTGCTAGTGTTAATGTGTTTTCATAGGAAAGAGTGAAAGTAGTTGTAATGTGGACTTAATTAATAAGGGTATATTAAGAAATCAAGTACTATTTTTTCTAAATTCTATAGCATTAATTGTACTCCTTAATTCTTGTGCATAACCTTAAACGATATATAAAATGGGACGGTGGGAGTAATTTTTATCAAGTTTATCAAACAATAATAGTAGTACTTTTGGAAGGAATGGAAATTAATTTTAGAAAATCAGTTTTATTTTTTGACCGATGCTCATCCAAACTTTAACAGACACATACCGTGCCTTTTCCCTTTTTTTTTTCGGTATATAAAATATTATGCCTTTTCCCTTTGTAACAAAAAAAAAACAGACAGTGCAAGGTAAACAATGAATTAATTTCTTCACCAAAAAAAAAAACAATGAATTAATTTATCTATTGAAGAACAACAAAATAAAAGCGAGAAGAATGGGAGGTTATTCGCTCATACAGGCACTTGCTTGGTCAGTGGCAACAAACAACTCTGCTTGTGGAGCCGTGGTGTATATATCAGCAGATTTGAGTTGTGCGTAGTTACCCTAAATCCTATAGGGTTTATCCGAGGCAAAACCCTAAATCCCCAATCGGGATTTGGCTGCATAAACCCTACTCAGTAGCGATGACGAAGGTGTACGGCACGGGGATATACGATTTCCGGCGTCACAGAGTGGCGGAGCCGAAAGCAGTAGAGTGGAGTCAAAAGGGAGGTGGCGGTTTACCGAGCACAATCACGGTTGCGGAGGCGAACTGGTTGAAAACCGGTGAGAAGAAGAAAGAGTTCGATCCCGAACTGGTCCAGAAAATTTACGAAACGGAATTGTTGATTAAAGAGGGTCAGGGTCACAAAACCGGTTCCTTTTCAGAGAGTGATGATCCTTGAGGTTAGTCAGTTTGGTCATCTAAACCAAAATTAATGAGGCATTAAAACAAAATTCAAACTGCATTGAAGATTATCAACAAGTGTGAGATTTCCAAGAGTTATAAATGTTGTTTGTGTGCCCCGATTGGTTCTTTGGTTGGGGCGCGTGACTAATGGGAGTCTCCTCAATAAATCCTCTTCCACCATGCACCTAATAAGATTCATCAATATAAACCCACCACCAACACGCCTCTCCTCTCATCCACTCAGCCACCCTTTTCTCTCCTTCTGTCCATTGCTCATTCACCACTCTTATCTTACATGCATGCACCCCCCCCCCCCAACCCCGGGCCACAAGTATCGTTTCAATATAGCAAGATATAGCAAGGTGAAGTTTTGAACCATACCGTGATTTTCAGATTTCATTTTTGCTTTGGTAGTACTGTACTCCTGCTGGTGTTTAACAGGTTGAAAACTCACGGCACAAAAATCTATTTATTTTATTTTTGCGTAAAGTAAATACGCTTCTGCTTTTGCATGCATATATTGTGTGAATAGCATCTTAAACAGTGATATGCAAATAATTATTTGATCCAAATCGTATATTGGGAGATTTTTTTTTTCCTTTATTGCTTCTTCTCCTCAAACCATAGCAATAAAAATGCTCCAAAAGAAACATTTCAAACCGGAGTTTCCAATTTGATTGGACTAACTCTATGTTTAGATTCCTTTCGTAACGCACCTTTGGGACTGAACCTATGTTTGCTCCAAAAAAAACTACATAAATACGTACTTTTCATCATCTGATCCGGTTGGTAAAAATACTTCTTGGAGTTTGAATATGAATATCTCATTAGTAGTGACTACTCTGTAAGTATTTTTTGAGCTGTGAGACTTATCCTGCCCCGATAAGTCCCGGGACACATCTCACTTAGATTCTCCCATCCCCCCAAAAAAATAATTGTCATGATCTCTTGTATCTAGATATGTTTTTTCTGATTTAGATTAGATTGCAAGCTTTTAATAAAAAAAACATTTATTTTGCTTATAAAAAACTTTAAAAATAAAAATAGAAAATAAAAATGGAACCGTGGCTTGCATTCTGTGTTAATTTATTTATCTTGGTGTTTCAGGTTGAAATCTTAAATTTGTGCGTGCAATCATCGAGGCAATAATGGCTGGAGTGAGGGAACAAGATCAGTACATGCCAATCGCAAACGTGATACGAATAATGCGAAGGATTCTTCCGCCGCACGCGAAAATATCCGACGACGCGAAGGAGACGATTCAAGAATGCGTGTCGGAGTACATCAGCTTCATCACGGCGGAAGCCAACGAGCGATGCCAGCGAGAGCAGAGAAAAACGGTTACCGCTGAGGACTTGCTTTGGGCAATGGGGAAGCTTGGTTTCGATGACTACGTTCACCCTTTAACTCTTTTCCTTCAACGCTACCGTGAAAGTGAAGGTGAACCCGCTTCTGTTAGACGCGCTTCTGCACTTGTCGTGCCTCCTCCATCGCATTTTTCACCACCATCAACAATTCCGTTTAATAGTAATTCTTATGGTTATGGATTTGGACCCGTGGTTGACTTTGACCAAGGGTTTTATAGGGATGATGCTGCTGCTCCCTCTTCCTCCGCTACGTTTGTTCCCTCGTTTGATTATTCGCTTCCTCATCTCAAACGTGATCACATGTGATCAACGAGTCAGTTATTCATAATGTTACATGTTCAAGTTATATTCAAACACATGCATGCAGGGCATAAGCTCTTTTTATTTGCTTTCTTTTTACGAGTCGTTTCAGTTTTATGCAATGTATTGTTACGGTAATCAAGCTTCCAGAAATCTAAAAGGAAGTTGAAGGGTTGAGCATTCATTCTTGTATGATGGATTTACGAATTTAAGATTGGTAATTTTTTCATGATGCATCATGTGCTGACTGTTGAGGTTTTGTCACCCCGTTTTGAAATGGATCTTTCATCTTTCATTTCATTAAAAGAAAATTTTATTGTCTTATGAAAAGAAGTGTGAAAAGAAATTTTGAAAAATAATTAGTTTATTTAGCTTTTCAATGAAGTTGTATATGGGAAGTTGTGGATTGGAAGACGTGTGTTTAATACATTAAAGGGGTTAGTAAAATGCCCTTAGAAGGAGTAAAATTTAAGAATATCCAAGTGTTTCATAGCATGTAGTTTTTGTTGGAGTTTTACCAATTCATTTCTCCCTAAGTAGATTTATTTCTTACATTCGAACAAGAGACCTCTCACTTAGGAGTATCCTTTGGGGTCATTTAGTGCATTTAACTTCATAGAATAATCAACTTCATTATACTCCCTCCAAATTGAATTCTGATTCCCTACAATAATGTTTTGTCGTAGTTGCCGCAGTCAGACAATTGTGTCAAAAAATGACTATAGAGAATTTAGATTCCTCTAAATTCGAACATCACCAAAAATGGGATTGTGCCTCGATCCGGGTAATATGGTCTCATCTGATAAAGAGTATTGAAGTTGATTTTTTAGCTTAGGTTTATATGTATGGCTCGACTTCAATCCTTCTAATAAACAAGTGGGTCAACTTGATGATGATCATTGGCCTACGGGGTCTGTTGTGACGACTTGGCTTACACTACAAGAATTTAAGCAAGCGGCGGCGGTTTAACTGCGGCGGTTGCCATAGAACCGCCCCCAATGTGTTACTCGCGGCGGTTACTGCGGCGGTTAATCGGACCGCCTTCAATTGCAAGATATCTGCGGCGGTTTTATGGCTACCAGCGGCGGTTAAATAGTAAAAGGTATACGCGGCGGTCGTAGCAACCGCCGCCGCTACTGTATCTATTAATTTTCACAAAAGAAACCCTGACCGAAAGTTCTTGCTCATTGTCGTCGCTCTGTTCCTCGCCACTCATTGCCGTCGCTCAGTTCCTCTGCCGATCCAAGTAAATCGCTTCATTTAGATGTAACGAAACCGATTCCCAATTCTCACATTCCTCCTCTACATTCCCGATTCTCACATTCCTCCTTTACATTCTTCGAGTTGGACGGTCGGGTGATTCTTCTTCGAGGTCGTGCCGTGCTCTGTGTGTGTGTGTGTGTGTGTGAGAACTCGTTTGATGTGCCGTGATTCTTCTTTGGGTGATCCTCCTCAAATAGTTTGCTGGAAGGTTCGCTGGGGAAGGAGGGCGTTTGTGGGTGCCACGGTTCCTCCTCATTAGGGTTCTGCCTCTCCTCTTCCTCCAGCCACCACGCACCACCCTCTTTTTCTTTCCCTATCTTCTAATTAGTTTTACTGGTTGCAAAACTTTGCAAACACATTTAACTGTTTCAAAGCACACAGATTCAATACACTACAAATGGTTTATGAAGGGTTCACATTAACCATACCTCCAACCTTCCTTTCTTAGCCCAAAACTATAATTTATTGAGCAAATAGGTATTAGCCTTGAATCTGTCCAATGGGTAGAGACTCTAGCAACTGAAATTCAGGGAATTTTTCTTTTGATATGAGTATAACATGTGACTTCTTGTGTGGAATTGTCTCCTCAACTTGTATTTAGCTCTTTAAGGTGTATCCCATACCATGGTATTTTTTTTTATACTTGCAGCTTGCCAACTGAGTTAGCTGGGACTTGTTATTGTGATTATTTCTTTGAGATGTTGTCTGCGCTTTATTGAAATCTTTGTCTTTGATAAAATGTGTTTGTTGAAGTTTTGATGAAATGTCTTTGAGATCAGTGGCTTCATTTTGATTCATGTAGGTTTGTTGTATCATGCCCTTTTAGTGAAATAACCACTCATGTTATATGTTCTTTGTGCAATCGGTTGTTCAGTAAGTGATTTGGGTTACCAGTGACAGAGTGAGCTTGCATTGGTTTTGTTCAATCTTTGATTATAGCTTTATGATATGACTGGTTTTGATTATATTATATATTTTGCATTACTTTGAACTATGTTGTATCTTTTAACACCATGTCTTTGTCCAACTCTTAGTCATAAGAATGTCCTTGGAATATGCTTAGTTACCTTCATTAATTTTTTATCAGGGAAGATTTTATGTACTACTTTGAATGGTCTTTCTGATATTCAAGTTTTTTTTTGGCATATAGGAATATATGTGGTTTATCTTTTGTTTATATAAATAAAGTCAAACGTAAAAAGCATTCACACTTGGAACATTTATTATTTTTTTTTCAAAATTAAATTTGGTTTACGTGATATGCCAATCTAAAAAGTTTTTGAAAACTTTATCATTACTCTATTTGGAATTGGCTGAAGGAGGGGAAAAATGGGGTTGTCTTATTAGGCATATAAGGGTATTATAAAGAGTTCCCATTGACAAAACGCAGGCAACTTCTTAGAAAGGTAATTAAAAAAAAATACATGAATAGCAAAATGGGGAATGCACGCAAAACCTTTTTTTTCTCGAGTTTTGCAGGAAAAAAGGAAGAACATGGTAGTTAATACAGATGGACAACCCATCCCTTAGTTACCAACTTGCAAGCTAACTCTTACAAATACACTAGCTGAATTGATTTGATATTTTTGTGGGCTGCGTATATGAATCAAAGTCAAAACAGAAATTGGGTATCAGCATGTGCACGCCCTCCATTCATTCATATTGTCCATACCCTAAAGCCCATGTCATTAAACTCTATGTCATAACCTTGAGGTTGTGTTTGTTCAAATTGTCTTGGATGATACTACAAGTATTCCTAAAGATGTTTGGTGATCTAGTTAACATCCTTTGTCATGTATTTAGAATATGGTTTTACTTTAATTAGTTGGTATATAAAAGTTTTATCAGTTCACTTCTAAAACTATCATTTTTATGTCTTTTAATAGGTGAGGCAAATTCCAAGGACATTCTTCCCAGAGAATGTTAAGGTCACTAAGCATATTGGGATGATTCCACTTAATGTACTTTATTTATTTTGGAAAATAATTGAGGAAGGTAATTAAGGAAGACAACTTTTTTGATTGTTTATTTTGGATTAATACTAGTACTTTATTTATTTAGATTAGCATGATGTGTGATTAGAACAGTACAAAAGAATGAAACTAAAAACTTACATGAGCTTATAACCAATTTTAGTAAAGTGAAAGGTTGTTTATATCAACATAAAGATGAATTCCATTTGTTGTTTGCTTTACATTTCTTAGCCAAGCTTGATTCCACCCAAAATATGTTTTCAAGGAGTCATGATTGTCATATATTGATTTTGAAAGTTTCAATGCTATTTTTTCCCCAATGATTGTTATATATAAGCTAAGTTTCAATGCTGTTTTTTCCCAATGAAGTTACTAAAATGATATGGTTTTGAAAGTTATTAGTACTAAAGTACTGTCTGTTGTATTTTTTCCTTGAATATTTGTATGTTTTACCTGCATGGTAAGTTGCTAAAATGATGCAAAAAATCTGCAAAATTCTGCAGATTTGATGTCCAAAAGATGGAGTTGTTAATATTTACTATCAGATTAGTTTATAATTTGTTTTGACTTTGTTTATTTTTAGAAAGAAAATATCAAATCGATGGATAAGTCATGGATTACGATGCCGCGAAATTCATCCATGTATGACAAAGGGGTTAAAGGATTTATCGAGTTTGCTTTTCGACGTCGTCCTGCAGATGGTAAAATTGTATGCCCTTGTCCTCCGTGTCGTTTTAAAAATCGGCTAACTGGGCCTGAGGTGTATGACCACTTAAGTTGGAATAAATTTCCTGAAGGATACACCGTTTGGTTCTTTCATGGGGAGTCGGATATAGGGGAAGATGCCGACGTTGCTAATATAAATGTTTCAAATGCAACACAAGACACCGTGATTGATGAAGATCCAATTGAAACATGATTAATGAAGCTTTTGGAGTTGATAGACACTTTGTGTAGATGAAGACAAAGGCCCAGGATGTAGGAGGGACAACAAATGTAACCCAAGAAGGGCATGAAGCTAAAGAGTTTTATGAATTGGCAAGAGATGGAGAACAACCATTGTATGAAGGGTGCAAAAAAATATTCTAAACTTGCTTTTATAGTGAAGTTGTATCACATCAAATGTTTATGTGGGATGACTGATAAGGCTATGACAATGATCTTAGAACTACTACAAGATGCATTTGAACATGCAAAGATTCCAAGCTCATTCTACGAGGCAAAGAAAACTATAGCGAAGCTTGGTTTGGACTGTGAAAAGATACATGCATGTCCAAATAATTGTATGCTGTATTGGGGTGAAGATGAAATTAGGCAAACATGTAAAGTATGTGACAAGTCCAGATGGAAATCAAGGACAAAAGATGGTGAGGTTGAGGCATCCAATGATGGAAGTAGCAAGAAAAAGGTGCCTGCAAAAGTTCTTCGTTACTTTCCACTTAAACCGCGTTTGCAGAGATTGTTTTTGTCTTCAAAGACTACTGAGGATATGAGATGGCATTGTGGATATTAATAGCGATGGCATGATGAGGCATCTTAGAGATTCTGATGCTTGGAGGGCATTTGACTCAACAAACATCTCATTTGCATCGGATCCCTAATGTTCGCCTTGGATTGGCTAACGATGGCTTTAATCCATTTGGTAATTTAAGTACAAGTTCTGATGTTGGCCAATTATTCTCATACCTTACAACACCCCTCCATGGGTGTGTATGAAGCCAACATCTTTTATACTTTCAACGATAATTCCCGGTAAAAAAATGCCGGGAAATAATATAGATGTTTACATGCGACCTTTAATCAAAGAATTTGAAAGAGTTATGGCATGATGGTGTAGATGCTTATGATGCTTCAACTCGAGAGATGTTCAAATTGCATGCAGCTTTGATGTGGACGATTAGTGACTTTCCTGGGTTGGGAACTCTTTCTGGATGGAACACGTATACAGGGCTAGCTTGTCCGACTTGTAACTTTGATTCTATTCCTTGTCGCTTGCCCCATAGTAAGAAATGGTGTTTTATGGGTCACCGTCGATTTCTTAATCAAAGACACAGATTTAGATTGAGTAGGATTCGGTTTAATGGAGAACAAGACATGCGCAGTCCACCCAAAATGTTATCTGGTTCTGAAATCCTTGAACAAGTTAAGAATATCAATGTCACCTTTGGTCAGAGTGCTGAAATAGGTGGAAGGGGGAAAAGATCACGTGGTGGTGGGCGTACCACGCAAGATGGCACTCAACAATGGAAAAAGAAAAGCATCTTTTTTGAGCTACCATACTGGGAGCATAATTTATTGCGTCATAACCTTGACGTTATGCATATTGAGAAGAATGTGTGCGACAATGTCATATATACCTTACTAAATGATGCAAAATCAAAGGATCATATCTTTGCTCGGAGAGACCTTCAATCAATGGGTTTTAGGCACGAACTCTGGCCTGATGAAAATGGAAAGTTTCCTTTAGCTATTTATACATTGACTAAACAAGGAAAAAAGTCCTTTTTAACAACTTTGAAGAATATCACTGTGCCAGATGGTTATTCAAGCGACTTTTCTAGGTGCATCGATGTGGATAATCTTCGAGTAAATGGGATGCTAAAAAGTCATGATTGTCATATATTGATGGAGCAATTTCTACCGTTGGCTATGCGAGTAGGATTGCCCAAGGAGGTATCGACAATTTTAATTGAGTTATCCTCGTTCTTTAGGAAGATATGTGGTAAAGTGTTGAGCATTCCAGATTTAGACAAAATGCAACATGATATTGTGCTCACTCTATGCCACATGGAAATGTTATTTCCGCCTTCATTCTTCTGATCATGGTTCACTTAACTGTTCACCTTGTTGAGGAAGCTAAGCTTGGAGGTCCAGTATATTATCGGTGGATGTATCCTATAGAGAGGTAATTATGTGTGGTGATACTTCTTTTTGACTGAATAATGTTTAGAATGATTTTTAACAAAAATGTTTGTTATGATTTAGGTACTTAGGGTTGTTGAAATCCTATGTACGCAACAAGGCACGACCAGAAGGGTCTATAGCAGAAGGCTACCTAATGCAAGAGATTCTAACATTTTGTTCAAGATATCTAGATGATATTGAGACAAGATGGAATCGACCTAGGCGTGTAGATGATGAACCTAATGATATACAACCTAAAACACGAATGGATGAATTGTTCCCGCAAGTAGGAAAACCAATTGGCGGTTCTTCATACTTCATTCTTACATCCAAAGAAAAGCAACAAGCTCATCGTCATGTACTAACCAACTGCCCTGCAGTTGATCGCTATCTCCAGTAAGTACTTCTCAAAACAATGTACTCCCGATTGATCGCTTTGTACATCTACTAACTTAAATCTATATAGGAATTTAGAGATATTGTGCGGAGACAACTAAGGAGCCGTACAAGGCATCCTGACGAGATAGATAAGAAGGTTCATAGAGAATTTGTTAACTGGTTCTCCAATCATGTAAGTGAAAAATCACTATGTTCAAAGTCATGTTCTTGGTAACTTGCATGTCGCTAACACTACAAATGTGTGTTTTTAGATTGTCAAAGATTTGAACAATCTTAGCGAGTCAGATAAAGACGTTCTTCTTTGTCTTGCTAGAGGTCCTATTAACAAGGCTAGGAGATTTACTGCATATAATGTCAACGGATATAAATTTCGAACCTTGGCACGAGACGAAGGATTAAAAACTCAAAATAGTGGGGTTTTTGGTACATTTGGCACTAGAAGTTACTCAAGTAATAGTGATTCCCAAATGAGATTCGGAGGGGTGCCTTACTATGGGAAATTGATAGATATTATTGAGCTTAATTACAATGGGGCATTCTTAGTTCCTTTATTTAAATGTCAGTGGGCTAATACCACTAACCCCAGAGGCATGAAAACAGATAATTTGGGTTTTACTTCAATTAATTTCACAAGACTTATACATACCTGATCATGAAGATGATGAACCATATATTAAAGCTTCTGAAGCGCAAATGGTTTTTTATGTGGATGATGAGAAAGAAAAGGGTTGGATCATGCCTATTCATTTGAGGCCAAGAGACTTATATGACATGGGTGAAGAAGATGATGACATCTTGGCTTCCAATGAGGTCTATCCATCACAAAACTTGGAACAAACATTTTCTCGATGATCTTGAATATATTCAATTAGCAAGAGCCACTACAGATGATGATCCTCCAACATCAACCATTAATGAAAATATTGATGATTACAATGATAATATGATTGAGTGATGCATATAGGTAAAAATGAAGTCTTTGTTTTTATTCTTTATTTTTTGTTTTTTGATGTTTGATGTGTTTCTTTGTCTTGATAGTTTTGTGTTATTCTTGTGCATTATATGTCTAATTCTCTTTCTTGCATTTTATAAAGATTATTAACATTATGGTTTTGTAGGATGCCTAAAAAGAAAAGGTTTACTCCCAGGACTCACCCATACCACCAGATTCAAGCTAATAGTTCGATTATGAGTGGAAGTGCATCACATGGTCCACCACATAGTGCACCTCCATCTCATACTATTCCAAATCTGAGCCTATGCAAGATGAAAGCCAAAATCAGCAACCTACTTCCCGTAAGTCCAACATACTCACTTACTCCCACGTAAAAACCAGCTGAGCGCCTAGAAGACCAACGTCGTCCACCCACTTATAAGAGAAAGTCCGAAAAACATTGGACAGTTGATGTGATCGGTATACAATTTGCATCTTAGTTTTTTATGAATTATTTGTTTTGGGACACTAATATTATCTTATAATTTGCATTTAGATGAGGATGGAGTACGTAAAGAAACACGTTTACGAGTTTGTGATTGGTTTGCGCTACCGAGTGGGAAGAAAGTGGTGCTCGAATGGAATGAGAATGGTCAGCCAATTGGAGAAGCCGCTGGCCTTTTGGGTGGAGCTTTGGGATCAATTGCTGCCAACTTTGATGACTTCCCTATTAGCTATAAGCTGTGGCCAAAGGTTCCATCGACTACAAGGAGAGCGTTTGGAACAATCCTATAAAGGTATGGATATAATTGTACAAATTATGATGGTTTATTTATCTTTGTTTACTAAGAGTTCATTTGTTTGATGAAGGCAAAATTTGATGTAAATGATGGGGTTCATAAAAAGTACATCATTGAAAACATTGGTAAAACATGGAAGGACAATCGGGTGGGTCTGTTTGCAGAATTTTATGATGAGACTCTTAGTTGGGAAGCTAACCTTGAGTCGCGGCCAGATGGCATGCCTATGGAGCAATGGGACGCTTTTCTGTCATATCGACTGAGTGAAAAAACTATGGTAAGAGGTGATGTGTTAAAAATGTTCTAATAAAATTTATGATATACTAAGTTGTTTTTTCCTTAATATTTAGGGGATTTGTGAAAAAAATGCTGCAAATAGACAAAAACAAACTATTCCTCATACACTTGGGTCGAAAACAATTGCCAGGAAAAAGCATGAACTGGTATCATTTATATATTATTTTAATGCTTTTATATTCTTAAATTTAAATTGATTATTTGATGATATTACTGATATGATACACGATGTTAGGAAATTGAAACTGGTAGACCTTATAGCAGAGGAGAAATGTATTCCATTACTCACACAAGAAAAGATGGAACTTTTGTTAACGATGAAGCAAAACAAAAGAGTGTGAGTTCTTTTGTCATTTATTTCAAAGTTAGAAATGATTGTATTAAAGTTTTGTATTCCTAATTACATATTTGCCAATTTATATATAGGAGCAACTAGATGAGCTAATGAATGACACATCTTCTGAAAATGATGTCTATCTTGATGTGTTTGGAAAAGAGCACTCGGGACGTGTACGAGGCATGGGGTTTGGTATTACCCCCACTCAAGCCTTTGGACCCACTTACCGATATGGGAGCTCGAGTTCATCATCATCTGCTGGTCCTTCATCATCTGAGTTTGAAAAGATGAAGTTAGAATTGCAAGCAAGTAATGAAAAGTTGAAGCCTTACAAAGAAGAGGTATCAAAATTTCGAATCAGAACAACAAGTGGCTTATCTTATGCAAGCCTTTGGTGGTCAATTTCCACCTAATCGTGTAAGAATATCAAAATACCTTAAATATGCACTTGTAATCATATATTGAATTTGGTTGTGATATTGAATTTGTGAGTGCATAATTTACGGTTTTAGTTTTTTGGTTTTGTTGGTGCAATAATTCGTATAAGTTCTTATGATCTGATGAATGAATTAGTTGAAATAATTTAGCATACAGAATTACCTAAGTAGATTGGTTCAATAGTTAAAAATTATAAGGCCATGAATTTTCAAGTTCAATGTCAAAATCCATTGCAAACCCATGTTCCTCTAGTGGCTTTGACTTAGAAGGAAGGTCATGATTTTCTTCTTCTGATTCTAGCATTTCCAAAAATTGTGCTTTTTCCTAGAAAATTTTTGTGGCTGCAGAGTGATAAAGATTGGAACTTTGTGATGATAAAATTATGAAGAGAAAGATGAGACTAGCATGAAAGAACTAGCAAGCTGGATTCTGAACTAGTATTCTTTTGTAT
Organism: Calophaca sinica; assembly: GCA_037113605.1. NCBI lineage: Eukaryota > Viridiplantae > Streptophyta > Magnoliopsida > Fabales > Fabaceae > Calophaca > Calophaca sinica. The sequence continues at coordinate 72,104,341 of CM073730.1, forward strand.
ATATTGACATGCCCTTATCCAGCTGTATTTATGAGATGATTTATGAGATGTTCAAACACTGTGCAAATGTTTCTCATTTTCTTCTTGAACTTGAAAGACCACTGAGAAGCAATCTTCATTCTAGATAGATTTGATATTGAATGATACCTTACCAACTGTCTATGTGCAAATATTCCTTAAGTCTTGCCACTTATGAACTATTCTACTTTTCCCCTTCTTTTGATGGCTCTAAGTAGAAAAAGATGAACCGCACATCCTTATGCAGCTGTTAAGACTTAAGAGAAAATTTTTTATTCTCATATTCCCCCTTTATTCTAGTTCTAGCTAGGGCAATATAGGTTGGTGTGCACTATGTTAATCTCAACTGTTCATACACCTTTTAAGTGACCTTTTTGGCAATGAAAGCTGAGTCCTTGTGGTCTGATTGAATGCAAAAGGAGATATGGGTATCAAAGTTCTTGCTTTTTCCTATTTACTATGTCTTAGGGTGATGCCAAGTGTACCATTATAGATACTGAATTTAGTTTTTGCTTGCAAATATATATATATATATATATATATATATATATATATATATATATATATATATATATATATATGAAAACTAAATATTGAATTGAATTGCATAGCCCCACCAGAAATGGCAAATGATAAAGAAAATTTTCCAAGGCCATGTTGAGTTATATGATGTACAAATTAATATATAGTCTCTTTATGGCCAACCCAATTTGAAGTCAATTCAAAGGTATGTGAAGAATTATCAATGTTATCTGCTTCCAAATAATGCATTTTGGACCCCATATATTAATACCACTGGGAGGAGAAAATACTTTGTAGCAAAGATTACTCTCCTATTTTTTATTTATAGTTCACCAATGGAGTGTTGTAATGTATGCATGTGTATGTGTGTGTGTATATACAGGTACACACGCATATACTTGCATGAGCATATAAGAAAAGAAAGGGTGGCAAGAAGATAAAATATAAAATGCTATATATTTATGACCATTTTAAAAGCCAGTTGATCTCACAGTTAAATCAAGTCTTTGGAATAGAATCCAACTCTGTGCACATCTTCAGACAGGAAAAAAAATGTTAATTTAACCAAAAGGCTTAATGTATGTTACTGCAAATTCATGAGCTGGCCATGATATATAGGGATTAATTTCCAATCTCCTTGTCGTATATATGTTGATGTCTAATAATAAAGTCACCGTTTTCAACACTTTCTCTTATTGCTTTGCATTTGTAATGAATAAAGGTATATATACCATGTACTAAGGTGAGGAAATTAAGTTTGTATTTAGTTTTACTTGATTATTTAGATGGAACTGAGGGATTTTTCTTCAAGAATAGTCTTTGCTCATTATAAAATGCATATTTCCTTGAGTTTTAGTTTAATAATTATACACGAATAATAAATACTCTCTCCAGTGAATGTAACTACCTTGGTGTGTTTTGCAGTGAATGTAACTGTAATCAAAGTGTTGTTAAGGGTCAAGAGTTTTCTGACTTTGGTGGGTTTTTGCATTTTCTCGTAATCATTTGTTTGGTTTCTATGATTGGCTTTTCATGAGTGAATTCGAGGATGAAACTGATTTGAGTTCTTTGGTCTTAATGCCTATTCTCTTTTGGATCAACATGGAAGCAAAGTTTTTTCATTTTGCTAAGTTGACCTGTTCATTGAGTCTTCCAAATCTTCATGTTTTTGTTTAACACTGGAAGATATTGGTCTGCATGAATACCAAATGGTTTATATTGGTTGGTTTTTTGCTAATTTGTACTGTCAGATTCGTTGCAAACTGCACTATGGTGCTCTATTATTTTCAATTAATTTTCTTGAAAGTGTGTTTAATATTTGTTTTTATTTTACATTCAGGCTTCAGATTTAGGATCACTGCGCAGTGAGACGTTCTTCAAATGCCAGTCACGATCTCCCAAGTCATGGAGATGGATCTCAAAGTGCTTAGTTTTTTAGGATTTATTAAACGGATATTTCTTAGGGATTAAACTTATATTTTTGTATAATTGCACTTGATTATGGATGTACGTTTGTTGGAATTTTTCTGTTATCTTATTTTGCAACCGAGATTCAACTTATATTTTGTATAACTGTACTTGATTATGGATTTATGGTTTGTTGGAATCCTAGTGTTATCTTATTTTGCAACCAATATATTATCTTCTTTATAATTAATTTTTGATGTTTTAAATATTGTGATGGTATAATAGATATTCGGTTAGTCAAATAATTAAAAAAAATTAGATAATTTAAATGATTAAAATAACAAATTATCTGCCTGATTTCAAAAAAAAAAAAGCTCCCAAAAAAAAAACCGTTTAGCGGCGGTTTAAAACCGCCCCTAAATACAATAACAGTACCGTGATTTTTGCGGCGGTTAAAACCGCCGCAAATTGCGCCTCAACCGCCGCAAACTGTCTCCATATTGACACAGCTGCCCACTCGAACCTGCGGCGGTCCAACCGCCGCTAAACTAACCGCCGCTAAACGAACCGCCGCTAAACGAACCGCAGCCTACAACCGCCGCAAAATGAATCTACCGGCGGTTATTCCAGCGGTTGGTCTGAACCGCCGCAAATTGGCCTCCCGACAGTGTAAATAGCAGCGGTTTACAAACCGCCGGGAGGTGTAATTGCGCCTCAACCGCCGCAAACTGTCTCCATATTGACACAGCTGCCCACTCGAACCTGCGGCGGTCCAACCGCCGCTAAACTAACCGCCGCTAAACGAACCGCCGCTAAAACCGCCGCTAAACGAACCGCAGCCTACAACCGCCGCAAAATGAATCTACCGGCGGTTATTCCAGCGGTTGGTCTGAACCGCCGCAAATTGGCCTCCCGACAGTGTAAATAGCAGCGGTTTACAAACCGCCGGGAGGTGTAATCTGCGGCGGTTGTAACCGCCGCTAAACGCCTCTGAAACCGCCGCAATCGACCAAAATTCTTGTAGTGTTATATGGAACGATAAAAGCAAGCTCATATTTTCCTATCCCCATTCCATCCTCCAGATGATAGGAAGTTATGCTAAGCTTATTAACAAAGGAGTTGCTCAAACCTATGAAATTATATTGAGAGAATAACATAAGGGGGATCTTCATTTCCTGGACTCCTTTGCAATACACTAAATACAAACTTAACGTGGATGGTTTTTATTATAACAACTCAAGACATGGTCCAGGTGGAGGCTTAATATAAAGGATTTAAATGGATCATTTGTAAATGCCTTTTATTGGGGTAATACCCAATTTAGTCCCTGGAATTTGTCACTCGTATCAACTTGGTCCTCCACTTTTAAAATATTTCAAAATAGTCCCTGACATTTCGCAACGTTAATCAGTTTAGTCCCTCCGTCTGGGTCTGTTACTTAACAGAGTGAGGAGTGCTGATGTGGCGCGTTAATAATCTGACTGGCACTCATGTCACTGTACATGCAGATGCCACCTCATCTAACTCATCCCACGCAAATGTCAGGGACTAAATTAACACAACGAAGGAAAATTGTTCATTGCAGCCTCAACATTTCCCCAAGAAAGTGAAAAACACAGCAGGGCATAGAAATTAGGTAGAACCACAAACAGTACAGTATTATGGCAACGAATATGAATCTGAATCTCAAGTGTTACAGAACAAATGTACCAATTGATTTAAGGAAATGTATCTTGAATGAACAGAATGAAGAAGAAAAACAAGCCTTAAACTTGCACTTGTGCATTTGCACAACCTTAAACACCACAAAACCATTACAAACTAGCAGAAACCATTAAACCATTACACCACAAATCCATTACGAACTAGCAGGAACCATTGCCAATCAAATCCTCCACCACCCAGCAACCGAAAAACCTCACTAGTCACTATCCATATTCTTTCTCCCCCTCTTTTCTTTCACCAACCATCACATAGAACACACAAAAGCAAAAAACAAAATCACACAACCCATCTCATTCACAAAACAAACACCCCATTGCCTCACCCCCAAGCCACCATCCAATCCCTGACATTCCCAAATGCCCCTTGAAAACCAAATCAGCACCATCAGTACCCTGTAAACAGAGGAAAGGAGTTCCCTTAGCAAAAATAGAAAGAAACAGAACCAAATTGAAAGTGGAAAGAGCAAGATAGAGATGTGGTTGTGTGATTTTGTTTGAGATTGGGGTTAGGGTTCGCTTGTACACTTGAACCATATCCCCTGTGAATGACTCAGCGCCAATTTGTTCATCTTTTTCACCTTTATCTTGCTACTGCGCCTTCCCAGAGCTTCATGGGTTTCGTCGTTAACGGCGTAACCCAATTTCTGGGTTTCCTCCTCTGTTGCGTCGGAGGGTGGAATCTTTTTGGCGAAAAGATCGTTTTGGGGCAACTGGGTCTCGGTAGAAGGGTACATATCTGAGAGGTTTGAGCGGGGGCCATCTGATTAAAGGTGATGCTCTGCTATAGGTGAACTTAACAGAGGCAATTTTATTGTGATTGTTAGGAGTATTGAATTGCGGAGAGGAATTGGTATCGTGATGGGTTGTAGCGGAAACTGAAGACGAAGGAAGAGCAAGGTGCCTCTTTGAAAGTGAGGGAATGGGTGTGGTGGGTGTGAGAGCAAGCAATCCTGATGAGGAAGGGGAGAAGAAGGAGAAGAGGGTGGGGGAAGGTGACCCGCAAGAGAAGAATAAGGAGAAAGGAGAAGAAAGGGGTATAGATTTGATTCCTGAAATTATCGATTTGGTCCCTGTAATTTGCGTTTAATGAGACAGATGATGTGGCGCATACGTGGACAATGACATGTGTGCCACATAGACACTTAACGTGACACATCATCGTTTTAACAGCGTCAGCTAACAGTCAACTAACTGAGGGACCAGATTGATTAACGTTACGAAATGTTAGGGACTATTTTGGAATATTTCAAAAGTGGAGGACCAAGTTGATACGAGTGACAAATTCTAAGGACTAAATTGGGTATTACCCGGCCTTTTATTGTAATCTTGGGGCCTGTAGTGCTATGTGGGCTGAGTTACAAGCCCTATTTCTTGGTGACGTTTAAGGTGGTTAGAGAGAATGATAAGTCTTCATCACATGTAGATTTATGGTGCTTAATTGGATATTTGTGTTGTGATTAAAGAGAATTGAAAGTGATTTTATGCTTAAATTGTATGATTTAATGTATTCACTTGATCCTATTCTAACGTTTGTGCATTAGTGTTTTCTATGATTTTTTATCTCTAAGTGCACAGGAATAGGAGAATAGCCAAATGATTGATTTGGAAGCGCGCCTGGAAGTGATGTTTCTTGACAAAGAAGATTCCAAAAGCTATATCTTGAGCCATACTAATCCAAATGAGATAATCTTGGTCTTGTTGGAAAGATAAAAGAATTATCTACAACTTTGATGAAGAAATCGAGACCTAAATCAATCTTTAAGTTGGGTTAATTTGTGCTACACGTTGATAAAGTGATGTTGCCTCAGCCTGATATCTGTTCGATGTTTTAATCATATCTGGAGTTTTAGGTGTCCAAAATGAGATCAAACTGGTGCCATTAGAATGCTAAGACCCATAGCTTCAACTTTCACAAAGACACCTTGAGCTAATTCAGACTTTACAAAGGTGAAAAATACAACACAACATGGAAGAACGGGTGCAGGAGGGCACCCTGCTTTCGACGCCATGATTGCGTACGCGCGGAGCGCACCTGAAGCACGCCTGGAGCGCAAAATCTGATGCCGTTCTGTTTGTTTGCACGTGGGGCGCACTTGGGCGCACTGGTCGCGCTGAAACATTTAAATATCACGATTTTCACGATTTTGAGGCATTCTTTACCATTCCAAAGGCCTAAAAACGCTAGATGCTTGTCAAGGGGTGCTAGGTTTTCATTCTTTGCCATCTCCAAAGAGGATTCAAGCTTGGAAACAAGGATTTGAGTCATCAATGGAGTAGTTTTCTATCATTATTTCTATTTTCTGGTTTGCTATTTTGTTCTCTATGAGTAGCTAAACTCCTTTAAGCTAGGGTTAGATGAATTTTGTGGAAACTCTTATGTAGTTTGATTTACTTATATCAAAGTAAGTTTATTTCATTTATATTTGAGCCTTCATCTCTATTCTTAATGCTTTTGGTAATTGATCACTATTAAATTAATTTTGGGTTCGTCTCACAATTGAGAAATTGAGGTTTTGAACTTGATAACGAGATTGTTAGCCATATTCATAATGATTATAGGAATATGACTTTGTGAATATGTATTCTTATGAATCATTATTCTTATTGCTTAATCTAATTTTAAATCACCTAAGGGATTAGGGGTTTTAGTTAGAATAAAGGGTTTATGAGGCAAGGAATTGTCCTTAAACTAATTTTGTTGATTCGAACTTCGATTTTACATGGAATAACTTGTGTTGATTGTAGATTAAATGCATAAGAGTGGAAACAGAATGATTCAACCCCTAGTCGCTTTTATTTATTCGAATTCTATTACTTTTATTTATTTTCAGTTGTTACAAATATCATCAATTTCAAATACAAAGGATTGGTTCCTGTTCAAAATTGTTACAAAGTTTGTTAAGTTAAACAATTAATCACAATCTCTGTAGATTCGATCTTTTTATTTCTTGACAACGAAATCGTACACTTGCGATTTAGCCTAACAAGTTTTGGGCGCCGTTGTCGGAGATTATTGAATTGATTTTTAACAAGACAAACAAATATTATTTTGAACAATTTTATTTTTGGTTTATTAAAAAAAATTATTGTTATAATTGTTGCTGTGCTACTTACCTTTTCCTTTAGTGTTGTGCATGCTAGGTAAACAATTTAAATTACCCCTAATTTTACCACCTTCCCTCCTCTTAAAAAAAATCTAAAATACCCCTTCACCTTTCCCGTACGCGATGCTTCTTTTCTCCTCTTTTTTTTCGCTAGATTTGAATTTTTCGGCAATAAGAATCTGGAATGTCCCGTCAATAAGAATTCGGAAGTGTTTTTGAACAACGTAACGTTTTTTCACCTCCCTTTTTTGCTAGATTTGAATTTCCTGGTAATAAGAATCCGGAATGTCCTGGCAATAAGAATCCGAAAGTAGTTTTTTTATATTCACCATACTTCATTCCGAAAACTTGCTTACAGGAGCTTCCGAAAACAAGAATCCGGAAGTGTTCACTTTTCAGAAAAAATAACATCAACGTTGTAACATCAAAGTGACGCTTATGCTGCGTTTCAGAAACATAGCGCAACCACATTTTTGAATCGCTGCATTTTTTTTTGATGAGCTTAATCGCTGCGTTTGTTACTTTTTGTTTCGAATTATATGTTCTCTCTTAGGGAAAGTATTTTCAGACAAGCATGACTAACTTGATTTCTCTAAAGAAAGATGAACAAGGTTGTTTTGTCAGTTCTAAAAAAAAATCGTTGCGTTTCTTGGTAGGGAAGCTCAGCCTAGTGCCATTGTGGATGAGATGAGGAAGTCACTCATTAATAGCTATGTCTGAATCATGTTAAAAGTGAGATTGAGTTGAGAGAGAGAGAGAGAGAGAGAGAGGTGAGAGGGGTAGGAGGTGAAGATTGAGAGAGAGTTGAGGAAGAAGATGATAGTAAACATAGGGGTAAAATGGAGATTTTTGAGAGAGGGGAGGTGAGAAAATTAAGTGAGGGAAGTGTTAAAATCATGGGCCAATCCACGAGTATATACCCAAAATGGCCCATGACAAAAAATATGGTATGCCCATGATTTTCATGCCTCCCCATTTTAATTTCAACACCTTCCCTCCCCATAAAAAGACCACTACTCCTCATTTTTTCTATTCCCTACTTCCCCTCATCACTTCACCTCCCTCTTCTTTCAAACCTCCCTCCCTCTCTCTGAAACCTCCCTCTCTCTCACAGAGATTCTCCCCCAAAAACCTCCCCTCCCCCACACAGAACTCTCCTATTCCTCCTCCTCCCTCTCTCTCCGTCGCATCTCCTTCTTCCTAGCACCTCTTCGTCTCGCTCACAGTCTCAGGTTAGGTCGCATTTCCCTGTCTTCTGCGTTATTTTTTTCTGCGAATTTAAAGTTTCTGGAAACTTGTTGACGGAGGATTCCGGAAACAGAAATCCGGACGTTTGAAATAGCAATTTCACATGTTGAACAATTGGAATCTTGTTTCTGGAATCCTCCGTTAACAAGTTTCCGGATTTAGAAATGGTTTTAAAAAATAACATAGTTCCAGAAACAAGTTGACGGAACATTCCGGAAACAAGATTTCGGTAGTTCAACATGTTTCCAGAATGACTGTGAATTTAGTTTTTCATAATTTTGACATGGTAAATTTGGTTGTTGAACTTTCCACATATATGGCACGCATCAGGGATGGTTCTAAAGGAGCCAATATTCCTTCATCTAGTAGTGACTCGACTCGTATAAGGCCCATTGCGTCATCACGCAAAAACCGGACGGTGCAATGTCAACAGCTGCATGTTGTAACAGCCCAGATTTTTTTCATCCTTCAAGATTAGGATATGTCTTAGGGTATTAGAATATGATTATAGTTGCTTGGGATGGGTTTCATATGTTTTACCATTCCTTCAGCTGATTGAGTATCTAGATGTACCTTTATTCCTATGTTTAGTTATTTCAGTCACCGTATTCCTAATTTTCGAACCTCTTAACAACTCAATTGGATTTAAGTCCCTTCAATAAAGTTGTAGCGTTATCTTTTATCTTTTAGTTGGCTTTAGTTCGACTCGATTTTGATACCTACAACTCTAGATATGCTCTCTTGAGTCAATACAACGCAAGCGTAACACCTAGGAATATTATAGTATATTTCAACTGCATGTTTGATCCTGTTAGAGTCCGAATTTGGGTAAGCCTATTAGAGATAAAATTGTAGGAAATTCTCTTAGCTTTCCAACAACACCAAGAACGCCTCAATCAGACATCTGTAGCTCCAGATACGGCCAAAACAGTGAAACAGTGGCACAGAGCGCCCAGACTCAAGCGCAGGCGCCCGAGATCACCGAGAGCCTACGCCAGGCGCCCATTCCAGGCGCCAGCGCCATCGCACCATCTTTGTCACACGATTTTTTTATGTTTTGACGCGTTTTGGCACGTGAAATCTGACCCATTGGACCCAAACTCGACCCAATTCACTAAGATTACATGTTAGGGTTATGAACCACCAACTAAGCCTCGGTTTTTACTCTAACCATGTTCTCTAAACTGCCCACAAAGTGTCTCACCAGAAAAACCACTTTCTTCTTCTTCTCTTTGCTTTTTCTGCTCTAGGGTGTTCTTGGATAGAGCTTGTGTATAGAAACTCGAATTGAAGACTAGTATCACTGTCATTCTCTTATGTCCATTGAGGAGATTAGTTTAAGGCAAGCCTTCTTGACCGAGGATAAGTTCTTAATCATCATTAGGGTTCCAAAATTCTGGTTTATCATTCTTATATCCTTTGCTCTTGTGTTTTTGATTAAGAAAGTCGCTAAGGAAAAATCTTGGAGTTCTCTCAACCTACTCTAGGAGCACGAAATTCTCTTAAGGTAAGGGGTAGTTGTTTCTCATCTAGTGAGTGTATGGAACTTGAGTGAGCAATAGGGGTGTCCCAAGACCCCTACGCCTCGCGCGGTAACAGTAAATGAGTACTATCACCACCGTGATAGGAAAATACTTGAACCCTTGGATAATAATCTTCGATTTGTGATACCTACCGAATGTAATGTGATAAATTCATTTGATAGATGGTTTTGGTGTGGTGATTGAGCCTTGACTGTTTATATGATTGTTACTCTTGATGACCTCTTTGATGTTCATGGATTTATGAGTTTTTGGTTGTTGCTGCAAATTGCTATGGCATGAATCCTACAAACTTTGAAGATATACTATATGATTTGTGTTGTTGTGCCTTGGTATTGACACTGATATCATGTGCAAGTTAATGAATTGCCTAACTCAACTAGTTGTTGTTGTAGGGAATTAGAAGGTAATGTTATACTTTAAAAACAGAATTCTTATGAGGCTAAAAATGGAGTTAAAATCGACTAAGTTAGGATTAATCATCTAGAATAATTGATACATGAGTTGGTTATGTTTTGATAATGAATTTTCGTGGTGTCAAGATGACGTTTGAGTACTAATAGTAATGGCTAAGTAGATTATGCAGAATTTTCTGTTGAAAATTATTAGGTGTTGAACTTAAATAGTTAAAGAACCACCTTTCGAATTTTATAAATTTGTAGGGACTAAGTATGGATCAAAGGACTCTAGATTATGCTTAATTATGTATTATGGGACATAATGGTGCGGCGTTTAGTCCCCGAACGAGTGGGGACTACCATTTTACTATTTGTAAGACAGTGGCAGGGCGCCAGGCGCCCACTCACCAGCCAGCGCCAAAGGCGGCAGCCTGTGTGTGAGTTGTGTTGTCGCTTTTCCCTAGATTCCCGTTCTTTATACAGTGTTGTAAGACCTATGTAGAATGCCTAAGAATTGTCTAAGACGCCTAATTCACGTTCTTTCCGAATTGACTAATCGTTTAAATTGATGATTTATTTAAGTGTTATGTGCTTAAACTAAATTGGCTAAGGGTGTTGATTTATTCTCTTGTTGATTGAAGGCACTCGTTGATGTATTGACCCGTGTCTTGAAGTTGTTGTTGTTGTTCTATCGAGGATATTGCGATAGAAGTTGTTGTTGTTAGACACCGCATTTGGTTATGTTCATGCATCATGGTGTCGGCATTATTGTTGTTGTTGTTAGTAGGGCGTATCGGGCAAGGTATCCCGTGACGGGCGAGGTTTCCCGGTCCTACGGTTAAAAAGGGCGAATCGGGCAAGGTATCCCGTGACGGGCAAGGTTCCCGGTCCTACTGTTAATGGGGCGAATCGGGAAAGGTATCCCGTGACGGGCGTGGTATCCCGGTCCTGTCGTTATTGGGGCATTACGGACATGGTATTCCGAAACGAGCAAGGTATCCCGACCTCGTTATAAATGGATCCACATGCATATAGTTATGGTCCTAGAAATATATCATTTTACATGATAACATGCCTGGTTGTTTAGTTTTTGGTGGTGTACTTTAATGCTGTGGTTGATGTTGTGGCATGTGATATTTAATTGTTGTGGTACCATCTTTATGTCGTGGTTGATGTTGTAGTACTGGTGATTAGATGTGGTCATTGGAATTGTTGTTATATTGCGCATTGTTCACTGATTTTCTTCACTGTATGTACTATTTGAGGTTATGATGACTAACCCCTTTTGTGGCTATGCATATCCCATTGGGTATGTATAGATGATGAGACTGCAGGTGTTGAGGGTGTTAATGCCGATGGGTTATCGTGATGGCTCGTTGGAATATATAGAAGACTTATTTTTGTTTTGAACAAGTTATTGTATTTTTTGTTGTTGTATTAATTAGGGAGAAGCTCTGATTTAATGTGACATCGGGGAACCTTGGGTTTATCTCCTTTTGATGTTTTCCCTCTTGTATTATGTTTGATTTCCGCAAGTTGAGAGTGACAGCCCTACCTTATTTGAAATGAAAAGCTTTTACTTGGATCAAAATTTTATTTCTTGTTCTTTCCTTCTTACATTGCTAAAATGCCATGACGGGGTAGAGGGTGTCACACATGTGCTCGAGGAGCCTGCACACGTAAATGAGGCTGCTCGTGAGGAGCCACTACATGTGGAGGCTGCCCATGAGGATGCTGCCCAGGATGAGGCATCACGCGTCGATGAGGCAGCCGTTGATGAGGCTACACGTGATGAGGCTGTACATGTAGATGAGGCAGTACGCGTAGATGAGGCTGCACGTGTAGATGAGGCAGCACGCATAGATGAGGTTGCATGTATTGATGAGGCTACCGTTGATGAGGCAGATTCATTCCCTAGTGGCCCGGAGGACACATCAGTCCTTGTTACCTATGATGACCATGTTGCCACACGGTTATGGCGCGGCGATGTAAGTAACAATTTTTTATTTTAATGCAATTGACTTATATTTTTTTGGTAACAGGATCGCGGTGAGCTGAAGGTAGTAAATCACGGCAAAAGCGTCATCAGTTTATTGCCCCGTGCAGAGATTATGACAGTCTTAGAGGAATCTGAGCTTCAGGAACTTCATAGCATAAGCTATAAAGTAATTGACAAGGGGCTGATATGTGCGTTTGTGGAGCGTTGGCTGCCAGATACCTCCAGCTTCCAGTTACCTACCGGGGAGATGACGGTCACCCTGGATGACGTCTCCCAAATACTCCATATTCCAGTCACAGGGGCGTTCTTCACCATGCCTGTGCTGGATAAGGAGACAACTGATGTTTGGTTGCACGACCTGTTAGGCGTCTCCATGGCTGATGCACGGGCTGAAGTTGACAGGAATAAGGGACCCACGGCTCGTCTCGACTGGCTGTGGAGAGTGGTGTACCCTAGGTGTTACGATGATGGCCAGTGGGACATGACAGCTAGGGCGTTCCTGTTGCTCCTAGTCGGCGACATTATCTTCACCGGCAAGAGCCATTCGTTGACACAGGTGGCTTACCTGGGGATGTTTAGGGACCTGAGCAGTGTTCACAATTATGCATGGGGAGCGATGGCATTAGCATTCATGTACGACTAACTCAAGGAGGCCAGTAGATATAAGACGAGGCAGGTGGCCTCTTACATGACGCTATTATAGGTACGAATGTCGTTATTTAAAAATACTTTTATGCATGTAACATACAAATGAAAAGAATTTGACTTGGCATTTATCACACATGCATGGATATACGAGCACTTCCAGGGTGTTGTATTCGGCACCAGGGAGCTCGAGCCCGACTACCAGGAGCAACGACCTCGAGCCTGTCGTTGGAAGCTGATTAGGGGTGTCGGATTGGTGGAGCCATACATGCATGTTTTGGATAGACTGACTGCAGAGGAGGTTACCTGGGACCCGTATGCGGATCACAAAGGGGCGCACGAGTTATAGGCTGTATGCTTATTTAGAGGATTCATCCGGTTTGGGCCTTTGATGTTTCCCTACCTGCCAGTCAGTGTGCTGCGCCAGTTTGGATATGTGCAGCGCATTCCCGAGGATCCTCGCAGCATCAGATCGCATTCGATCAGTCCGCATCAGATGGATGACATATGGGTTCATTTTGACGAGCATGTCATCGAGGGTGGTCAGCGAGCCACGCAGCCGGCGAGCGTGGAGTCAGTTACATGGAGAGGTTCCATAGGATCTCGCATCCGTACATTTACCCACAAAATGTACTGCCGCCTCCAGCACCACCAGCTCCAGAAACAGAGCAAGCTCCAGTATCAGAGATATGTTGGAATTATTATTCTTATTTTGTTATATTTTATAAAGTACTGATTAACTAATAATATATATATTGTTGTAGGATGCGAGATGAACCAAGACGTATGAGATCGGCCAGAGATTGTTAGAGGGGCGCCTGGTGATACAGCCAGGCACAGAGGGTTGGGAGCTCGTGTAGGAGCTTATGAGACTAGCGCGTCCCACTCGATGTTATGTCCTAAGGAAGAGATCTAGGGCCTCCGATTAGATCTAGCGCATTATTTATTTATATGAACATCAGATGTATTTTGTTTTGTTTGTAACAAACATGTTATTTATATATATTAGTTGACATAAATTAAAATGATATTCAATTAACTGCAAATAAGACACTTGCAACATGAAAAATACAACAAACACAAGAAACCCTGGCACTTGAGAAATACAACGAACATATTTAATTGAAACCTTAACACTTGAGAAATACAAGAAAACATCAAGGTTGTGTCAAGCTAGTGATGGTTGACGAATCTGGGGCAGCACACAGTGCGATGATTTCATTGACAGATCTTGGTTTTTTGAGGAGAAAGATAATCTGATCAGGACTTCTCACTAGATCCACGTATAACTCGATTGACCCAAGTCTAGGATATTGCTTCTGGACTGCGAACATCGTCTCGACATTGCCGTTATGCTGAAGTTTCATAACATCATATTGAACACGTTCGTGCTCCCAACAGATAGGGTATCGGTAATGGATATCAGACACCTTTCTGGTGTCTCCGAATGTAACCATCGCGTCGTTAACTTGTTTCTTTAAGGCATTAAGTGTAATGCCCTTCAAAGCCCTAAACGATTTAGGGGTATCACCCTCAAATGTGATACATTTGTCACCTGTTGTAATTTGACCATTGACAAACACAAAAACAAGAACATAACTCATGGTTGTATCTGCATAGACAAGAAATTTATCAAATTTCAAACTGAATAACATCCAGAAACTAAATTTTGGAACTCATAGGAAATAAGAATCCAGATGATTTAAAATAATGTAACTTCTGGAATCTTGTTTTCGGACGTTTCCGTTAATAAGAATCCGAAATTTTCTACTAGACACTTGTTGACAGAATCGTCCAAAAACAAGAGTCCGAATTACTGGAAGTCATAGAAAAAAAAAGAGGGTTGCCGCACCTCAAAAATCCGATGAACTGTGGCGGTGTCGTCGTCGTCGCCTAAGGTTTCACAGTGACAGAGAGAGGATGAGGTTGGGAGAGAGATATTGCGGGAGAGATTGAGAGAGTGAGGGTGAGAGAGTGGATTCAAATGGTCTGACAAATGAGTGGGGGAGGGAGGTGAGGTGAGGAAGAGGGAAGAAAAAGAGGGAGTGGGGGAAAAAGAGGGAGTTCGGATCCTCTCCAGTCCATCCAAGAAATGGAGAGGCCAGTCCCTATCATCGTGGCCTTACACGTGGTGTTAATGAAGATCAACAATCAGATTTTAATTTACTTTATTTTATTTTTAAATAAAAATAGAAAATTGAAGAAGCAGAAAGGGTCGCGGTTCTCTCCTCTCCCCCAAAAAATTTGGGTCGAGGCTTGCCGCTCGCTGCCGTCGCCATTGAGCCTTGTCGCCCTTTCGCTCGCCACCACGCCTGGACGTCGCCACCACCCCTCTACCCATTGAACCATCGCCCCGACGCTCTGAGAGTAAACATTGCCACTCAATCACTGCCATCACCATCGAGCATTGCCACCCCTCCGCTCAATCGCCGCCATCGCTATTTAGCATTGTCGCTTTCCCCTGTAAACATCTTACAAGTCTTGAAGGGGTAATTGCAGAATCCTTGCATGGAACTATATCCTATTTCTTAAACCTTTCATTTATAAACATGTATACAAACACCATCTCTTGTCTGTATGTGCTTCCCTTGTACTACCGTTCAGGTATATATGAGGAGGTGAAGAATAGAGTAAAATGTGTATATTCAAAATTTGAAAATTGAATTAACTTTATGCTTATGTCTTTAATGCATTACTCTCTTTTACACACAAGGCTGCTCATTTGTTGCAGAGTATTTTTTTGGAATACTC
Organism: Calophaca sinica; assembly: GCA_037113605.1. Lineage (NCBI taxonomy): Eukaryota > Viridiplantae > Streptophyta > Magnoliopsida > Fabales > Fabaceae > Calophaca > Calophaca sinica. The sequence continues at coordinate 72,119,698 of CM073730.1, forward strand.
TGTAAACCGCAGCAAAGTAATCCAAATGCTGATAGAAGCTCTTGGCAAGTCTCTAAACTACAAGTTTATACAGTTTGCTTTTTATCCTATATGATGAACATGAACCTGATGTTTCTATTTTTTTTTAGAAAGCATGGATGCGTCATCAATTCCAATAGATGATGGTGCAGATAAATGGGTCAATAATATCCATGAAAAAATTGTGCAACATGGTCAAGAAAGAGCTGCAGACTATACACCACATTTGGAAATGGAGTTTGAATATGAGGTAGCGGTTTATGATTTTTATAATGAGTACAGTAGGATGATTGGGTTTGGTATTCGTAGAGAATATCCAAATAAAAGCAAAAAAGATGGAATTCTGACTTCAAGAAAATTCACATGCTTCAAAGAGGGTAAACGAAGTGCTGACAAATGAGACCACTTGATAAAAAAGCCTAGAGCATAAACTAGAACAGGATGTGACGCGCATATGGTTATTTCATTTAATCGAAAGATCGGGAAATACAAGGTTTTCGACTTTGTAGCTAAACACAATCACCTTCTTCAACCGCCAAAACATGTCCATATGATTCGCTCTCATCGACACATATCCGAGTCACAAGCATCACAAATTGAATTGGCTGAGAAGTCTGGATTAAGGCCAAAAGATTTTCAAGAATATGTGTCCAAGCAAGCCGGTGGAATAGACACTATTGGTTATACAATACAAGACCTTAAGAACTACCTTCGAACTAGAAGGAATCAGTCACTAAGGTATGGTGAAGTGGGTGCATTGTTGATATATTTCAAACAACAAAGTAAAAATCTTTCATTCTTTTATGACTTTCAAATGGATGTTAAAGAACAAATAACAAATATATTTTGGGAGGATGCACAAATGATAAATGATTATGGGTACTTTGGTGACGTCTTCACTTTTGACACCACATACAAGACAAATAAGGACTATCGACCCTTGGGAGTATTTGTTGGAGTTAATAATCACAGGAAAATAGTTGTTTTTGGGGCAACATTGTTGTATGATGAAACAATTCCTTCTTTTAAATGGTTATTTGAAACTTTTCTCAAAGTAATGGGTGGAAAAAAGCCTGAAACCATTCTAACAGATAAAGATGCAGCAATGACTAAGGCTATTTCTTTAGTTATGCCAGAAACATTTCATGGATTATGCACTTGGCATATTAGAGAAAATTCCCTAAGGCATGTGAACCATCTATATCAAAAGAGTTCACAATTCTGCTCAGATTTTGAAGCATGCATTGATCTACATGAAAAGAAAGATGAATTTTTGAATGCATGGAATGCTTTACTTGTTAAGCATAATTTTCCTGATGATTCATGGCTACATATGATTTTTAAATTGAAGGAAAAATGGGCATGAGCTTATGTTCGGCAAACTTTCATTGCAGGTATGAGATCTACTCAATTGAGTGAGAGCTTTAATGCTGATTTGAAAAACCATTTGAAGTCAGATTTAAATTTAGTACAATTTTTCACACAGTTTGAAAGGGTTGTCAATGGAAAACGAAACAATGAGTTAGAAGCTGATTTTGAGTCAAGACATAAGTTGTCAAGATTGATGATGAAGAAGGCCCCCATGCTCGTACAAGCTGGAAACATTTAAACTCCAAAAATTTTCGATGAATTCCAAGCGGAATATGAGGAATTTCAAGGTATTTGCATAAAGGAGTTGAACCCGGGGTTTTATGCTATTACAAGTTATGATAACAGTGAGGAGCAGTTAGTAATGGGTTATCTTATGGATCAGAAGGTTGCTTGTGATTGTCGTAAATTTGAAACCATGGTATCTTATGCAGTCATGATTTGAAAGTTTTGAATGTCATTAATATTAAGCTAATTCCTCAGCATTATATACTGAAGCGATGGACAAGAGAAGCAAGGTTGAGAGATAATCGAGATTGGAAAGGACAACATATTGATTTGGACATAAAAGCCCATTTCATGAAGCGATACATTGAGTTATGTCCTCGAATGGTTAAGTTGACAACCAGAGCGTCTGAATCTCATGAGACTTACACATTTTTGTCCAAAGTCTATGAAGAGTGCAACAAAATAATTGACAACATGTTGGCTAAAAAGTCTGTGGATGGAGAATCAATTGGAATGTGTCATGTATCCATATCAATTGAAAGTGACGAAATTGAAAACACTGTGGACTCTGTTGATGTTGGTGGGGCTAAAGGCATAAAGAAGCGAGACTGCTCATATAAGAGTAAAAAAAGGCCTAAAACATGGGTTGAGAAATTGGATAGAAAGAGAAAGAGAAACTTGTCACAAAAAAGCAAAAGCCTCAAGAAAATATGGTAATTTACTCTTTACTTTAGTATTACTATATCATATATATAATACATGTTACTTATACTATCAACTATGTAGGAACATTCTCAAGCAACAAATGATGGTATGCAGCAAATTGGAAATCAAAGTGGAAGTGGAAGCCAAGTTTTGAATGCAAGTCTACATGGGACTACAATCCAAATGACACAATCAAGTCAAGCTGAGAATAGTGCATTGGGGATGTACAACTTCTTTTAGACACAGTGGACACAATTTTTGGGTTTGGACAACCTGCAGTGTTTTTTATATGAAGCAGGTGTTGGTTTTTTGGGCACCTCTTTGGGAATAGGTATTGCTTACAAAATAGACACATTTTGTAAATTTTTGGGAATAAGTACGGATTACTAAGTGGAACATCAATGGAAATAGGTACAGATTACTCAGTGGAACATAGTGGACACATTTTGTAATTTTTGGAAATAGTTATAGATTACATAGTGGTTCATTCCACCTGTTTATATGGTGCATTATTGGTCAATGGAATATCAATGGAATTTGTCAAATATTATTTCATATTATGTCTGTTATGCTGTTTGCTGGCTATGTTTCATTTCAGCAAATAATGTTGTCCTGTGCTTTATGTTTTGTGTACATTTCAGCAAATAATGCCGTCATGTGTGCATTTGTTTCAACAAATAATACTATCAATTGTACTCACTGCAGAAGATCAATTTCCAATTGTACACGAGAATTTTTAATTTCATTACTATTATACTGCAATGTGTAAACAAGAGTACAAGAGCTCTTTTGATTACAATTGAATACAAGATGTACTAGAGCTCTTCCTATTACAATTTAATACAAAATATATAAGAGCTCTTCCTATTACTATTTAATACAAGATCAAATTCAGCTTCTTGAAAACCATGTAAATGTAATCTCAGATCATTTATGGTCATTAGCATTCCTTGTGTTTGGATTCAAATCTGAGCCACCACTAGTGCACCTAAAGGCAACTGACATGGTTTTATACAGCAAAAGAACAGCTCTCCCACTTGCAGTTCAAGCCTTCACAGCTTTCACATGGTACAATTCAGCTTTGGAGCTCTTAAAAGTGTGCACAAATGCACTGGAGGAAGTTGAGAAATCATTTGTTTCCCAAATACAAGATTTGTCCCATGTGTGCTCTTCAATAACAGTCCCATGTGTGCTCTTCACTAACAGTCTTCATAGGTACGACCCCAAAGTGTGCTCTTCAATAACAGTCTGTTCAAGATTCATAGAGCACAAAGTCTAGAATCACAAAGCCAATATTAATCAAATTGGGAGAAATTCACAATCAAAATAAACAAACTCAAAGGAAAAGTCATGTACAGTTTGGAACACAACACAACAGGGACCAATACAATTTTAACCAAGTAGAAGCAGAGCAAGTTATCAAAAAAAGTCATGACAGTTCAATGTCACTGCATATGATGCAAATTATGTCTTCAATTCAAGACACTCCAAAAAAATGAGAAGTTATGATCTAAAATCAACACAACAGTGCAATAACGCATCTGAGAAGTTATATCTAACTTGTATGGGGAAACCAACACTCATTGTACCATATCATGCTTATCCAGCAACATATATACCTCTTGAAAGAATAAATCTACTATCTCAATGTGCATCCGAAGGTAGAAGAATTCACTAAATAACACAAAAGATCCACAATTGAGATACATTATAACACCATCTCATAACAGTATTAGTTAGAACAGATCTTTGATCATTCCATTCCAGCAACAAATTCAAAAGAGAACCAAATGAAAATCAAATTCAGAAACAACAATATTTAGCAAAAGCCAAAAAAGGATTGAACAAACAAACTGCTCAATACACATGATAGTAATTAGAATGCCACAACAAAACAACACGTACACAAACAGAACCTCACCCTTTCAAGTACCAATTTTTCAGTGTAGCAAACTAGAATGGAACTTATAGCTCAAAAAAAAATGGAACTCAAAGAAGAAAAAAGAAGAGTGAGAAAGCATGCCATAAAACAAACCATTCATTGCATCTTTGCCTGTCATTCTTGTCCGCCGAGGACAACTGCTGCTGCTGCTTTTGGCGCTGGTGGGGGTTTTGTGAGGCGGAACATGCGGTAGTTACGACGACGAATCTGAACGCCGCAGAAGAATCTCAACGGCACGACGACAGGGAGGTGCGGCGCGTTGCTCGACGGGGTGGCCGCTCTGGGAGGCACAACAACGATGGGGTGGGCGATCGTTGATTTGGGGGAGAAGTGCGTGAGAAGTTTGGGGAAGACTCCCCCATGTTCTAATTTAATTTTAAAATAAAATAAAGTAAATTTAAATCTGAGCTGTTGATCTTCAGTAACGCCACGTGTACGGCGCGGATCGAAGGGACTGGCCTCTCCATTTCCTGGATGGACTGGAGAGGATCCGGACTCAAAAAGAGGAGGGGTAATTTTGTATTTTGGAGGGGTATTATTGACTTTTTTAAAAAAGGGAGAGGTGTTAAAATTAAGTGTGGGAGGTGGGAAAATAAAAGCCCAATATGGTACCTAATTTAGTCCATTAGAATAAAAGGGCCTTGATTTCTACACCTCCCATCATTAATTTTCCCTCCTCCCATATTTTTAAAAATCCAATTTTGCCCTTGCCCTAAAATACAAATATTTGTCCCTCACATCTCTCCCTCACGTGCCTCTGTTCCTCACCTCGCTCACATCTCTCCCTCTCAAACCTCACCTCTCCTCCATCTTTCCCTCCCTCTCTCAATCTCTCTCCCCCTTTCTCAATCTCTCCCACTTTTAAAGGCGTTTTATCTCCTTGTTAACTTGATTGTGATTGGTTTTCTGCCCAAATCTCTTTCAAGCTGAGATGCGTTTGCTTCATTTTTTTTTTGAGATCTCTAGTTTTCCGGATTCTTATTGCCCGAATATTCCGAATATAAGAATCTGGTAGTGCAATTATTTCCGGCAAGAATATGGGAGCCTAAAAGATACATGTTGTAAAGTCAACGTCCGGATTATTGAGTCCGGAATTTTCCGTAAACAAGAATATGGGAGTGTAAAACATACATGTTGTAATTCAACGTCCGGATTCTTGAGTCCGGAATTTTCCGTAAATAAGAATCCGTAAATGTAATGGTTACATATTATAATTCAAACGTCCGGATTCTTGATTACGGAACATTCCGGACTCAAGAATCCAGAATATCAGAGCACGCAGAAAAAAAAAATTAACAGAAACGAAAGCTGCCTGAACGAACGTGAGAGAGATAGCGGGACTGTGGGAGAGGGAGAGAGAGAAAGGGAGCTGAGCAAGAGAGAGGGAGGTTTCGTATGAGAGAGGGAGGTGAGGAAGAGATAGGGGAAGGAGATCGTGCGATAGATGGGGAGGCGAGGAAGGGAGAAGGGAGGAAGGGGGATGGGTATTTTTGTCTTTTTATTGGGTGTGAGAGGTGTTAAAATTTAAGAGGGGAGGTGGTAAAATCATAGACCTAATAAAAAAGTCTTCAAATGATTCCCTGGAATTACAAAAGGCCCCTCTTTTACTTCGATCTAGTTACCATCTTTTTTTTCAAGGATTACGTAAAGTTCTTTAGGTGGTTGGTGCTGTTCTTTGTTTTTCACATAGCATAAAAGCTGTTTTAATAGTGGTAGTTATGAGAGGTTAGAGATAGTAGGAATGGATAAAAAGAGAAAAATTTATATATTTTGTGTGAGGAACAACACCAATCACATCTAAAAGACCTTACCCAAATTTTATCTTTTTTTAATAACGAGGGACTAAGTGGGGTAGCTTCTTTTACATCTTTATCCATCCCGAAGAACAACAAATAAAAGCGAGCAGAATAGGAGGTATTCTGCTCATACAGGCACTTGCTTGGTCAGTGCCAACAAACAACTGTGCTTGTAGAGTTGTGGTGTGTATATCAGCAGATTTGAGTTGTGCGTAGTTACCTTACCTAGGGTTTATCCGAGATAAAACCCTAAATCCCCAATCGTGATTTAGCTGCATAAACCCTACTCAGTAGCGATGACGAAGGTGTACGGCACGGGGATATACGATTTCCGGCGTCACAGAGTGGCGGAGTACCCGTTGGCGGACCCGAAAGCAGTAGAGTGGAGTCAGAAGGGAGGTGGCGGTTTACCGAGCACAATCACGGTTGCTGAGATTCAGCGCGACAGGCTCACAAAGATTGCGGAGGCGAACTGGTTGAAAACCGGTGAGAAGAAGAAAGAGTTCGATCCCGAACTGGTCCAGAAAATTTACGAAACAGAATTGTTGGTGAAAGAGGGTCAGGGACACAAACCGGTTCCTCTTCAGAGAGTGATGATCCTTGAGGTTAGTCAGTATTTGGAGAATTACCTTTGGCCTCATTTTGATCCTCTTACTGCTACCTTCGAGCATGTTATGTCCATCATCATCATGGTCAACGAGAAGGTATTATCTTCTCTTCTCTTTTTAGTATTACATTTATTCAATGGTTTATTTATGAATTTGATTTGTGCGTCGCAAGTTGTTATGGAGGCGTATTTGTGTTTGTGTTTGTCTTGCAGTTTCGAGAGAATGTTGCTGCTTGGGTTTGCTTCCATGATAGGAAAGATGTTTTCAAAGAATTTCTTGAGAGGGTTCTTCGCTTAAAAGAGGTCTCTCTCTCTCTCTCTCTCTCTCGCTCTCTCTCTCGCTATGCAATATTATTTCCCTTTCATTTCTGTAATATGCTTGTTTCTCTTTGTTTGAGTTTGAGAGAGATGTTTTACTTATTGACAGAATGGATGTTTTGTGATTACATAGCATCTCTCTGGCTGACATGATTTTGTTAATTACCCATTACTAGGTTTCAGTATTTTGTTCGGTGTCCATTTGTTATTTCATTCTTGAGTAGGACTTTCAAGTGTTGTTTTCATATATCTTTTTCAATATCTGGTGAAGTGGGGGGCTCGCATTTGATGGTGGAGTCCTATATATATTGTGACATTTTGCTAAATCTTAAATGTTCAAATCTTACTGTAGGGAAGAGAACTGAATATAGCAGAGAAGACAAATTACCTTGTTTTCATGATAAATGCCTTTCAGGTATGCTGCCACCGTACTTCATCCTTTACGTCTTAAGTCACAATGTTGTTGGCTTTAATCATGCATGTTTAAGTAGTTGGTATACAGGTTTATTTTATCATTTTTGTTGAACGAAAGGCTTACATGTTATTGTATAATTGCTACTGTTTTGCATAATCATTATGCTGTCAGCAAATTTTCCATAAAAATATTTTTTGTTTTGCCAGAGCTCCTAGAAGTTTGATGCATATAGGGGCGGTTTGTTTTTTCATTTTTTTTAATAATGGTGAAAGAAAACTGCATAATGGAAGGAGCTTATTGTCTTTGTTTCAAATAGTCAATGTTAGTATTTCTTGGTCAATGGAAGAAAAACCAAAGGTAAAAAAATAATTTGTAAATTCTTAAGTCACACATTCTTATCTATGAACATATACTATACCAGCCCGTAGTCCCCCCCCCCCCCCCCAAAAAAAAAGAAGTGCATTTGGAATTTAACTTCTGGTTAATGATTGTCAGTTGGTCTTGCTTGAAAAATTGACAAGGCAAATCTAACACAGGAATGAAATGGAACTTTCATTCAATTACCCAACAAGACTTTGGAATGGTCATTTTATTGCATTCCATTTCCTTTTTTGTTCTCACCTAAATAGTTTCCAGAGAACCAAATAGGCCCTTAGATCATTGTATAGTGTAGCTGAGCTAATAACCTTGCATTGCAGAGTTTGGAAGATGAGGTTGTTAGCAATACAGTGTTGAGGCTAGCAAGCTTGAAATCCTGGTACAGTTTGTCTTATGGTCGTTTTCAGGTAAGATCGCTTTTTTCTGAAGATGAATTATCTCCATTGTTTCTCTTATTCTTTTTCAAATTTTTGTGATGAATGTTAAATATTATTGTTTGCATGTTAAATGCATCTTGGGTTTTTCGTCTTCATCGATGCAGATGGAGCTCTGTCTTAATCCAGGCTTGATCAAGAAATGGAAAAGGATGTTAAAGAAGGAACCTGTGAAAGGAGGGCAGCATTTAGATCCTTCAACTGCAGTTGAATTGACGTTCTTGAGAAATCTCATAGAAGAATTTCTGGAGGTTGTAACTTGTTAAGCACTTTGAATCTATAGACAACAATCTCAATTGTTTTCCTGAACAACATTTTTTTTTTTTTTTTAGTTGGGATAGTAGTCTGAATTTCTTGATGTCGTCTTTCGTTTCTTTTTAGATACTGGATTCACAAGTATTTTCCCGGAGACAGTTGTCTGGCGAGGATGATGAACTAGTTGATGAAACTGGTTTGGGGCTAGTTAACGATGCTTGTGTCCTCTACTGTGAGAGGTTTATGGAATTTCTTATTGACCTCTTGAGTCAATTGCCAACAAGAAGGTATATTGAAATGATTATCTGCAGTCTCTCTCATTTAAGAGTTGAGTTGTTTTGTTTAATTTAATATATTTACAATTACAATTTCCAGTTTTATGTATATTTTTGCTTTTTGCAAGTGATGTAAATGGTTGATTAAATTACTGCCACAGTTTGAATTTGCAATTTTCTTTTTCTTTCCTGGCAACTGTGGTTGAAGTGAAAATGGATTTGATTCTTGAAGACATTCAGAAAGGATACTTTTAGACAGCCCTCGTTTTTCTGGTGTAATTTTAGAGTGAACATTTTCTGTTTTCCTAATATGTCTTCTACTGATTTTCATGTATGTTATAGGTATTTGAGGCCTTTAGTGGCTGATGTAGCTGTAGTTGCCAAATGCCATCTGAGTGCACTCTATAGGCATGAAAAGGGGAAACTTTTTGCCCAGTTGGTTGATTTATTACAATTCTATGAAGGGTTTGAGATTAATGATCATACTGGCATACAGTTAACAGATCATGAAGTTCTTGAATCCCATTACAGCCGAATGCAGTCATTCCAGCTACTTGCATTTAAAAAGATAGGCAAGGTATGTTTGGATTTAATTCTGAATGAAGAAAATATAATTACCCGGTCCGCTACTGTGTATTGATTGTATATCATGCAATTTTTCATTCTACCTCCCCTTTATTTCATGTTTGTTGGTATGAGCAGATTATAATAATATATATATATTTTTTCCCTTTCTGTCCTGGTTGTAGCTGCGGGAACTTGCTTTGACTAACATTGGTTCAATTCACACGCGTGCAAATCTATCCAAGAAATTGTCTGTTCTTTTTCCAGAGGAGTTAAGGGATTTGGTTTGCTGTAAGGTGTGTGATTAATAGATGCAACTCTTCGCTGCTCTGTTTTTTATAATCTTGATTTTGGATCTTCAGTTGTTCCCTACACCACATATGAATGTTGAGAATTAGAATTGGTTGTTACAATGTTTATATTACCATTGTAATTATAGTGGCTTCATTTAAAGTTCACTTGTTCTACTTCCAGTCTTGCTTTATGTTTTTCTCTCTTTTTGATTTTTTTCCTTCATTTTGTCCATATCTTTGGGAATTGTGTGAAATGAGAAATACATTAAGTTCTGAAGTCAAATCATATCATTTTAATTTTTTTCAATTCAGTTGTCATTAATATACTTATCCAGATAATTGTGAGTTCTATCTCAATTTAAGAGCTTGTTGAACCCTCCCTTCTAAATGCATACCTCCTTCCTTTTGATTGCAGAATTATGATACTAGAAGGGGGAATTGATCTTTTGTTATTTTTAAACTGTTAGTGGGCTAGCTAATAGCTATTGTGAGTTTTACCAAAGGGACTGCCATAGTATTTTATACTGGTTCTGTTGAGTAGTTTTAGAAATAGTATTATAATGCTTGTAAGTGAGCTATGCGATGATTTTCAATGCGACAAACTTCTGTTTCTGACAATGCATCTTTATGCAGCTCAAACTGGTCTCTAAGGAAGATCCTTGGTCAGAGAGGGTTGATTTTCTTATTGAAGTAATGGTGTCCTTTTTCGAGAAGCAACAATCTCAAAAAGAAGCTATCAATGCTCTTCCTCTTTACCCAAACGAGCAGATTATGTGGGATGAAAGTGTTGTGCCGAGCATAAATTACTCTGGAGAAGGTTGTTTAGCGTTACCAAAGCTAAACTTACAGTTCTTAACACTACATGACTATCTTCTTCGAAATTTTAATCTCTTTCGACTTGAATCAACATATGAGATACGTGAGGACATTCAGGAAGCTGTTCCACATCTACTTGCATATATTAACAATGATGGAAAAACTGCTTTTCGCGGCTGGTCAAGAATGGGTGTACCAGTCAAAGAATTCAAGATCACTGAAGTAAAACAACCGAACATAGGAGAAGTCAAGCCATCATCTGTGACTGCAGAGGTTACTTACAGCATTTCTAGCTATAGGGCACAGATCAGATCTGAATGGGATGCACTAAAAGAACATGATGTATTGTTTTTACTATCTATTCGGCCATCATTTGAGCCTCTTAGTGCAGAAGAAGAAATTAAAGCTAGTGTGCCACAGAAGCTTGGCCTACAGTTTGTACGGGGTTGTGAAATTATTGAGGTTCGTGATGAAGAAGGAACCCTCATGAATGATTTTTCTGGTAAGATTAAACGGGATGAGTGGAAGCCACCAAAGGGGGATCTTAGAACAGTAACTGTGGCTTTGGATACGGCGCAATACCACATGGATGTCAATAATATAGCTGAGAAAGGGGCAGAAGATGTTTATGGTACATTTAATGTGTTAATGAGGAGGAAGCCAAAAGAAAACAATTTTAAAGCAATCTTAGAATCAATAAGGGATTTAATGAATGAATACTGTATTGTTCCTAAATGGTTGGAGAACATTTTTCTTGGTTATGGGGATCCTTCAGCAGCACAGTGGACTAATATGCCTGATCTATTAGAAACAGTAGATTTCAAAGACACTTTTTTAGACGCCGATCACTTGAAAGGATGTTTTGTGGATTATGAGGTTGGTATGTCATTTTCAGATTCGTAGAAATTATTTTTGCCTGGATATGACTGATGTCTTCCATTGGGAATTGTAGTATGATATTAAGATATTGATGGTTAGCCGCTTACTTCTTTTTTGTATCCTTCAGGTCACTTTCATAAATCCTGATGGCACAGAAAACTTGAATCCAAGGCCTCCTTTTAAAATCAAGCTTCCCCGAACACTCAAAGGAAGCAATGGTGCTCTTCCTGGGAGTGCAGTGTCTACTGCTGGTGCAACAAATGATATCAATGTGGTTGATGCTAATCATCAGAAAGAAACACTGATAATTGAGACATATACTCCTCCTGACCCTGGCCCATATCCTCAAGATCAGCCAAAACAAAATTCAGTTAGATTTACACCCACACAGGTGCACTCAGCTCTTAAACTCAATCATATAATGTCACTTCTCATGTATGATAGTATTTTCTGGTAATTGTTCTTTGTCCCCCTGCTCTTCCCAGAATAGTGGAGTTTGATTGAATCCAAGCGATTCAGATGACTAAATTGACGCCTCTGGAAAGTACAAGCACAATGCTAATGTTTCTTAATCTATTACATATTTAAGTATACAGCTTAGTTAGAATCACAGCTCAAGTGGCTTCCAATGTGTTGCTTAAGGGCTTGCGGGCTGCCTGGACTCTCGGGTTTGGGGTTCGAGGCATTAAGGTGGGAATTTGGGAACACGTGTTGATCCCCGAAAAAAGAAGAAAAAGAAAAGGAAAAAAAAAAAATAGAATCACAGCTTACATCCTATTTCCTTTGAATATTGTCAGTAATGTGAAAAGGATGTCAGTTTGTCATACTCATGGTTACCTTTTAAAGGTTTTGGCAAGAATAAGGATACCATGGTCTTATGGCAGTGTGTAGTCTATGTGGTTTTCTCATGTATTTGGTTATAGAGGAATGCCCATATTCTCAAGAGTGTCTATTTGACTTACGTTTGTTATATTATGGGATTATATTTATCACTTCTTGTTGATATTCTGCTGATGGCTGTTTCAAAACAAATTCCACTACTGATATGCTACGGAATTGGACAGCTTTGTTTTTTATTTTGGGCCATGTTGGCGTGCTGTTTTCTTTATGCTTTCTGTCAGCTGATTCCTTATCCTTAGATTTGGATCACTTGCTGTTCAACTGCAGGTGCAGTTAGAGAGCATAGGGGTCCAACATTAACAATTGCAGGCCTACTTATTTTTCCTTTGTCTCTCTTCAACTGCCGCTGCAGTTCAACTGCAGATTATCTAAATTCATTGTACTTTGCCCACATGTACTTTATCCTTTTTCTCAATATTATATTTCCGTCGTAAATACTAAACTGACACTAACAATATGGAATGTTCAGGTTGAAGCAATTATATCAGGTATTCAGCCTGGTCTAACTATGGTGGTGGGGCCACCTGGTACGGGAAAGACTGATACAGCTGTACAAATTCTAAATGTTCTTTATCATAACTGTCCTTCTCAGAGAACCTTAATAATTACTCACTCAAATCAAGCTTTGAATGACCTGTTTGAGAAGATAATGCAGGTAAGATTATTTCTTCTCCTCTATTATATGTTAAACTTTTTTTCCTTCTGATTTTTGAATTCGAATTATGTTTAGCTTTTATTATGGTGGTAGTACACGGTGTGTGATGTTTACTGAGTACTTATGAAGAGGAAAATACATGTTGATGCATCGTTTGTTTTGAAATTTTATGTAGTACAATTTTTGGAAATTAATTGATGGAGAATAAAGAAGCTTTCCGTATGTGTCAAACGAGTTCTATTAGTTCATTGTTAAATCTGTATTTTTTTAGTTTAGATATTTTATCTATCCAAGAGTTTTGTTATTATTTTATGTAATCGAGTAAGTCAATTAAGCCATTCAATTATTACAGCTCTAAGCATTTATAGATCATGCAAAACTCAGTTAAAAACCCAATAATGGTTGGTAGTAGTGGAAGTGGATTGTGACCTAGGTGAACTTTACCTGCAGTGTCAACGCAATGAAATCTTTAGTTGCCACTTTGGGGGGGTGTCTTGCCTAACTACTACTACTCAGCCCAAAGGATTAGTCTCACAGCTTTGCCTGTGGGGATATCCGGTCGAACACCCAAAAAAGTTATTTAAAAATAATTAATTAAGCCACTTTAAGGCAGATAATTCTAGCTGTATATTGGGTCCGAAAATGCTGATGAGTGATTCTCTATGTAATTTCGACAGCATTTGGAATTCAGAATCAAGCCAGGTACGGATCCAGGAAATTCGATAAGTGGGGGCAAAATCATATACTATAAATGTATATATAAAAAGTATATACATAAATATATAAGTGATAAAATATATCATTATCATTAAACAAAAATTGGAGATTACAAAAACTACAACATTATATACCCAAAAAATTGAAGACACCTCAATATCTACAAATTATAATTGTTTTTTTACGTGTCTTCATATTTTGAAATTGTTGTATGCTTTTTTTGTTATGATAAAAAATATATCTTTCACTATGTATGTGACCAAATAATTATTCAACAGTTCATCTCCCATAAGGTTGCAAATTTGATTCTTCACAAAATTTATTGCAGAGAAATTCCTTTCAACCATTGCAGTTGTCACAGGCAAAATCAAAGTTAACTTCAGCGAGTAAACCTCTGTTAACCCACTTAGGCAAACGACCAAACACATGGTGCATACAAATGAAACATGGTGCAAAAGAAACTTACTCAAACAACGAAGAAGTTGTAAATAGAACCAAAAAAATAATAAAAGATTAAAAATTAAATAAAAAAATATGAAAGGAAATATACCAGTAACAAAATATGAAGTTGAGTATAGAGAGGGAATGTTGAATAAGGAGAGAGAAGACAGAAATCGAGAGACAAGGAGAGAGGGGAGTGATTAAAAAGGGTTGAGTTAGAACTTTTGCGGAGTATTTGGGTTGATGGATTTTGAGAATGAAACAGAGCAGATACTAGAGAATATTTTGAGAAGCAGAAATAGAGAGACAAAAATAAAAAGGAGTAAAAAAGATTTATATTTTCTTTTAAAAAGAAAGTAAATGTGGGGCAATACTTAAAAATGTTGCTTAATTTTTATTTTTTTCTCTTTAGTGGGGTCAACATTTAATTTTTAGTGGGGTCAAAAATAAAATTATTCAAGAATTAGTAACAAAATAAATAAGTTAGTGGGGTCAAATACCCTCAATTTAATATACATAAATCCGTCCCTGAATCAAGCGAAGTATAGTGTTCCTCTCAGCTTTAGTATTAGAATTCTAATTGTTCTCAACTTTTTATTCCTAATCAAGTTAGTGGACTCTCTTCCTACGCAAACTCTTTGTCCCAAATACCTTCCGAAACTATTTCCATAATTTCCCTTTCCTCCCTAAATTTAAACACTCCTGTGTGTGCTACATCAGTTTTGGTGCCCAAGTAGGTTTTTCGGGGACTTTCTTGTGCTCCAATGAAAACATTGAATGGAAGAGACTTTTGAGGTAGACTCTGATAGTGAAAGAGATTATTTGTTGCTGCAGGTTGATGTATATTCAGAATATATCTTCTGAATTTTCTTGTCAATTTATTAAAAAAAAATAAAAATTCTGATCATACCAGATTTCTATCATCCCACACAGAACTTTATCCCACATATCCGCATAATCTATTTATTTAATATTCATTCCATGTAGTTGAAGAAATTACTGGGCTACATCACACTAATCAGTAACTTTGCAAAGGCCATTGTGCATGTTATATCTTAAATCCATCATTTTTTGCAGTCAAAGTTACTTATACAAAGCAACTTTGTATATAGTACAATTTTTGGTTGGGTGGCCCAGTGCATGAGACTCTCACCTGGTGGGGTTTGGGGAGGGTAGATGTATGCAGCCTTACTCCCACAAGCAGAGAGACTGTTTCCAGGATTTGAACCTGTGACCTACAATTTTTGGTTATTAATGTTAAATTTTTACCCTAGTGACAATCTTCATAATATCATGCATGTAATATCTTAAATATTTGTTATTAGAGTTTGCAATTGAACAAAATGAAGAAGTAATACATGCAATTGTTCTCGGTCTTTTTCTGGGTTGAAAAGTCACATAAAGTGCCGCCATAATTTTTGGTTTCAACCAATTTTGGATTTTATGGAAGGTAAACCTAGTACTTTGCTATTGTTTTTCACCTTGAGATTTACCTATACTAATCATTGAGGGTCTAATTATGAACTTAGTAACTAAAGTTCTCTTGCCTTCTGTACAGAAGTTTATGGTTTTCACTTTACTCCTTTTTTGTTTTAGAGAGATGTACCTGCCCGTTATCTTCTCCGACTTGGTCAAGGAGAACAAGAGCTTGCTACTGATCTTGATTTTAGTCGGCAAGGTCGTGTTAATGCAATGCTTGTTAGACGGTTAGAACTGCTGAGTGAAGTGGAGAGGCTAGCTAGATCTCTTCAGTTGCCAGAGGATGTGGGTTACACTTGTGAAACTGCAGGATACTTTTGGTTGCTTCATGTTTATTCACGCTGGGAGCTATTTCTTGCTGCTTGTGCCGAGAATAAAGAAAAGCCAACATTTGTTCGAGATCGTTTTCCCTTCAAAGAGTTCTTCTCTGACACACCACATCCTGTATTTACAGGCACGTCTTTCGAGAAAGACATGCGGGCTGCTTTGGGGTGCTTTCGTCATCTGAAGACTACGTTTCAAGAACTTGAAGAGTGCCGGGCTTTTGAATTACTTAAGTCAACAGCAGATAGGGCTAACTACTTAATGACCAAGCAGGCTAAGATTGTGGCTATGACTTGTACTCATGCAGCTCTAAAGAGGAAAGATTTCCTTCAGTTAGGTTTTAAGTATGACAACTTGTTGATGGAAGAAAGTGCCCAAATTTTAGAAATTGAGACTTTCATTCCAATGTTACTCCAGAGGCAGGAGGATGGTCACGCACGGCTTAAACGCTGCATTCTGATTGGTGATCATCACCAATTGCCTCCTGTTGTGAAAAATATGGCTTTCCAAAAGTACAGCCACATGGATCAGAGTCTATTTACCAGGTTTGTCCGTTTGGGCATTCCTTACATTGAGCTAAATGCTCAGGGAAGAGCCAGGCCAAGTATAGCCGAACTTTACAATTGGAGATACAGAGATTTGGGAGACCTTCCTTATGTAAAGGAGGAAGCTATATTCAATAGGGCAAATGCTGGATTTGCTTATGATTATCAGTTAGTGGATGTTCCAGATTACCTTGGTAAGGGGGAGTCAACTCCATCTCCATGGTTTTACCAAAATGAGGGAGAAGCGGAATATGTTGTCAGTGTCTATATATACATGCGTCTTTTAGGGTATCCTGCCAATAAGATATCAATTTTGACCACTTACAATGGCCAGAAACTTCTCATCCGTGATGTTATAAACAGGAGATGTGTTCCATATAACTTCATTGGTCCACCAAGCAAGGTATACTACACATTCTTTACTTTTAAATTATAAAACTACTTAATGATTTCTTGTATGAAGCCGGTGTCAATTTTGAGTTCTTTTGAATACTTCCATTACTATCTTCCCTGTATAATGTTGCTGTTCATGACTGCTCTCAGGTTGCTACAGTGGATAAATTTCAAGGTCAGCAAAATGATTTTATATTGCTATCTCTTGTCCGTACTCGATTTGTTGGTCACCTACGTGATGTACGAAGGTTGGTGGTTGCCATGTCGCGTGCTCGGCTTGGTTTATATGTCTTTTGCCGCCGTTCCCTTTTTGAGCAGTGCTATGAGCTGCAGCCTACATTTCAGCTTCTTCTCAAGAGACCCGACCGCCTTGCCCTTAATGTGAATGAGATTACATCATATACTGAAAGGAATGTTGAAGATCCTGGACCTAGACACCATGTACATCTTGTCAGTGGCATTGAGGAGATGGGTAGTATCATAGACAGGCTGTATCAGGTATGTCTCACATCTCATGATACTAGACATTATATTCAGATACAATACAACAGATATGGGGATGTGGCAATCCTTTTAAGTTATAGGACACGGCTCGGTTATAACAGAATGCATAAATTTTGTATAAAATGAATATAAAAACTTAAATCTCAACTCAGTAGGGAATTGATGTTTTGAAAGTTAGCATGTCTTATTGTAGATATAATAAATTGCTATATATTATCTAATTATTGAGTTGTTTTCATCTCTATTTTATGAAGGTTTAAAAAGAAAAAAGGGGGGGGGGTAAAAAAGTTGTAAATTGCAGCCAGGAGTATCTGGTGTTTTTGTGAAGTGACATGAATTTGTGTCGGACATGGATGTGACAGGGGTGTGCCTATTATTTTGAAGTGCCTGTGCCTCCTTGTCGTAAGTGACTCAATTTAGATTCATAAACCTTAAAAAATTATATTCAGTTATTCTGATTCTTACCCTAATTTGTTTTTAATAGAAGAAGAAATTTATTAAGAGGATAAGAAATCCGTCTTAATATAAGAACAGAACATAAAACAATGAAAAAAGAGAAAATGAATGGATCGAACTGCCCAAATCCTCAACATATTCGGGCAACATCATCGGTGATGTGGTTTAACACCAAATAAAAGCCTGATAATTTCGTATCTCAAATCAAGTGTTATTCTATGGAAATATCCATAAAAAAAAGTTATGCTTCAATTAAATGCACCATAGTGGTAGTGTAGGTTGCCCATTGCCACATAAGTATTGCCTCTTCTATTAATTTCATGGAAGGTAACAATCAGACATTGGTGCAGGAAATTAGACAATTTTGGGTTTATTGAAGGTTGGATGGGGCTAGAATATGTTGCAACCTGCAATCAATAGGGTGCTGCCTAAGTAATGGGTTGATGACAACCGAGGACTTAGATGGCTGCTTTGCTGTCAAGTGTGTAACATTGTATTCACCAGTAATTTTGATGGTCCATTGTTTTCTAAGGCGAGTTTGATCAAGAACAAATTAGGGTTTCTTTATAAGGGATTTATCATATCTGGTCGTCGAAACAGGTCTCAGCAGGGTCTAGGTCGTAAATTGACTAATTGAGTAAACTATTTAGAAAAGGTCTAGGATAAGAAATAAATAACCTTGCCATTACACCCAGGGGTACTTCACATGTGAATGCCTTTATGAAAGGAATTATACCATACTATTCAGATAGATATAAACTTTGTAGCTCCTGAAAATTTTCACAAAGCTGAATGATTATTGTGAGAATTAGAGAAACATTGAGTGTCTATTTACAGTAGAGAAACTGATATTGCTAATGATAGTTGAAACAAAGCGTTGTACCGTTATAGGCTTAACACTATTTGTTAGAGATAAATCTATTCCTGAGCTTCCTAAGTTCGTAGGAGAGTTGGTCTTTGACATGCAAGTTGTTATGACCCTATGACTCCAATTTTTATTGTTTCCTTTCTTTATAATTAAGTACAATTTCCATTTTCAATGCAAGATAAAGTGTACTTGTGTTGTCCATGCTTCAAGTCAAAGGCTCTTGCATGAGAGGCATGTTAGAAATGTAAAACCATTCCTTGCCTACACCTAACAACCTAAGCTTTTAAAAGAGTCCATTCTTGACACTAGTTAATGCTTTAAATTGGTTTTTCTCGCGACCCATCATACTATCACCTTCTTTGGCACCCTAGGAAAAATGCGAAAGTAATGTGTGATGTACTAGCGATGACAACGAATTAGATTAACCATTTCAACAGATTAGTACAATTGACATATATTTGTGCCATCATAAGTTTAGAAGCTAAGGCCCCCCATTTATTTAAACATTGTATGACAGCTACTTTACTTTGGAATAACTTGTTTGGTGTGTTGGATATGTTGGGTGTTCCCCATCGTTTCTAATGTTTGGCCTTTAGAAGAAACAATGAGGCCAAAATTTTATTGTAGTTAGCTGTGCATGTAGTTTTAAAGGCCTTTCTTCGCTGATTATTTTGCTTTGGGCTATAAGCTTATATTATGCCTTATTTGATGCTCAGCACATGGCTGTTTCCAAGGGCGTCCCATTTTGATATGCAGACTGATTGAGCAGCGATTTTGCATTTCTTTTTTCCCCCCTCTAACCATGTGTGCAAACAGATATTAGAGTGAAGAAAAATTGACACAATTTAATGCAGTTTGACCAGCACCAGTGAGTGAACTGTAAATGCCCATAGGCAAAATAGAAACAAAATTCACTATGATCGATGATGTTACAAGTAGCTGCTCAACTCGCAAACCCTAATCCCAGTACATCCCAATCCTCACTGTTTCTGAAATTAGCTACCCCTTATGACTTAATTACTGATTTTAGTATAGGTCCATACCTGGGGGAGTGCTTTCTGCTTTCCGTGCTTGCACACACTTTACTGGGACTCGGGGTGGGCTGTGATCTTAGGCCTTTTGGTCTGTTCATTTCCATAACTGACATCTGATTTTTTTGTGTCGTTTGTACCATTGATTTTGAGTACGAGCAAGCCCATGTTTAAATAGAAGCTCTATATCATTTACCTGTTTTTCCATTTTGCAGGAATTCTTATCCTTACTCTTGTAGTGCCATTATTTCTCTCTCTAATGAATAATTCTTTTTAACTGAAGATAAATCATATAAGAGTATAAAACAAAGGTTTAAGAAATTCTAGGAGAAAACAGAAAAGGTCCACAAAAAAACCTTATGTTCCCACACACACCTACATAGATGTGAACTCAACTATGTCCATGTTTATATTTCCCTCATTTTATGCTTCAATAAGGATTGAGAAGGTTCAAAACATACCATTTTGATTTTGTACTCTAATTATTTAAATTCCAAGTTCAATTATTAACCAGGATCTATGGCTTCAAAAACTACTATCCAAGGAATGAAAATATTTTATCAAATGATATATAAGCAGCCCAAGTTATTAAATAATCTGAACTTTCATGATTATTGTGGTCTTGGGCAGGGGGAGGAGTGTAAAACTGTAAATGCTATGTCTAAGCGAGTTTTATTTGCTGGCTTGTGTTACATTTGGTTAAATCAATATACAGGACTATTCATATGAGATATTTATTGCTGCATCATATTTGGGATAGTATTGCTTATGTAGTTTCTTTTAATACATCTGCTTGAACTTTTTTTCCAGGAACAATTTCTTTTGAGCTAGTGCTTTTTGTTTATTTGATCTGTCTGCTGATTGTTCTTTACCTTGTCCTATCCATATTTCTTTCCTCTGCCTTGGCAATCTTCCCGTCTTCTAATAAAATCTATTCTAAAAAAACTATATATAGTTTATGGGTTCTACTCCACAAAAAAAAAAAAAAAAAAACAATTGACTTTTTTTTTGTTGTTTCCAGGAAAAATTGAGATATCAGTTTGAGCAAAATGGGTCTTATTTTAGTCACCCAGAACCATCAGTAAATACAGATGAGGTGCATAACAGGCAGCAGACTGCAGACACTGATATGCCCGAACAAAAAGATGATATACTGCATGAAAGCGGTGAAGCTACAACTGTTAATAACCATGTTGCTGGAGATTTGCCACCTGAACAGAGCATGGAAGATGTTCCTAAAGTTGACGGCTTTAGTCACTTAGAACCGTCAGGAAATACAGATGAGGTGCAAAACAGGCAGCAGATTGCGGACACTGATATGCCTGAACAAGATGATATGCCACATGAAAGCAGTGAAGCTACAGCTGTTGATAACCATGTTGCTGGAGATATGCCACCTGAAAGGAGCATGGAAGATGTTACCGTAGTTGACGGAAGTGCTAGTGTTGCAAATGGGAGCCCAACAGTATAGAACCCCTTCACACGAGGAGACAGGTGTTAGAGGTGCCATAATATGCAAATGAGCACTAGACTAAGTCTTTATTTATTTGTGGAGTTACATATCCATAGGTTGTGGGGATCCCTTTGTCTATAGATAAATCAATGCTGATTTGACAAGTGTAGCAATAGCAAATGACGTTTTGGACGTTCTAATTCAAAAAGTGAGGTGGAGGAGTTGATGTCCTGTATGTACCAGTTGTAGTGTCCATGAATGGTTTGTTGGTCATTGCTTAGAGGAAGCAATATTTTCCTTCAATTTTTGATACACTGATAAGTTTCACTGTAGATTAGATATTTCCTGATTAAGAATTCGATGTTCTGTATCTTTGGCCCGTGACGCCTATTATAGGAAACAAAACATAAGCAAGTAATTTGGATCTTAGATTCTATTCCAACTAAGGAATACCGAAGCTGAAGGTTTGCCTAAATTAGGAGTTGATGACCACTCTTCAGGTTTGGTTTTTCTTAAACGTTTGTCGACCTTGTTAATTCACAAGATTTGGTTAATTTTTAAAGTAAAGCTTCTGTTGAAAATTCATGGCAACGAGAATCGCAGTCATCTCTCTTTCCAATAATCTAGTGCACAAGTTACATTCATTGGACATATGCTAATTTATAACTCCAAACCATATTAAAGGTAAAGAAGTAGTACATCACAGCGCGATGACCAAATCCACCTCCAATTTGTCCGATCCCACTGGATTTATACGGATGATCGGTTCTGTCATAGTCCCCTATCTCTTTCAAAATCTAAAAACACATACATTGCAAGAGATATGCACCATGAAATTATAGTAGTTATCAGTTTAAAATATACACTAGCACATACATATTAAACACATTAACATAAATTCCGGTTACATAATGTCTGATCATATAGCAAGATAATAAAGCATTTAAAAAGGTATATTATTTCTTAAGGCTTTTATTAATCCAACTTTTCAATCTACTTCATGGAGGGTTTGAATATCTAGGGGGCACTGTGCATCAAACAAGAATTTCCCATAAGAACTTAGTAGTGTGCTTGGTTACAGAATGATATGGGGATCAAACGCGCGCTGACAGTATATGAGAACTGCTCAAACAAGTATATGAGTTTATTGAGTTACAGAATCCTATATTAAATATCAATCACCATATGAGGCTTTGAGCAGCACACTGAACGCTAATTCCTAAGCAAGATGCAAGAAAAAAAACACTATGACAGGCTCAAATGAAAAGCAACATGCTAATTGATCTTAGAACCACTATCAACAGGTCTTGAGCTTTACCAAATTGAGGAAATTCTTGAATAATCTGATGTGAGAATTCAGTAAGAAAATCTTTTATTTATTCACTGTTTTATTTCATTCAACCTATAAACATGAAATTCGACTAAAGTAAATATAAAAAACCAGATTAAATATTGTTAGAATTATCGTAAATAGGGTAGTTTTGTAATTGCATTAAATGGATAAATCCTTGTATTTTATGACTCTGCATGTAGGCATGTAATATTTGACACACAAATTCACTCAAATGCGTTTTCGTTTTCATTTTCTTAACATGGTACAACAAGAAACCCTAATCTGTGCTCACCAGGTAGACCCAATGTCCTATCAATGCCAATTTCCCCCTGAAAGACGTTTTTTTTCTTTGCGGTTCCTACTTCCCCCACTGTTATGTTTTAGGGCCGGTTTGATTACACTTTTTTTAAAACAGTTTTCTGTTTTAAAAAAATTTAAGAAGAATAAAATTTGTTCTTTCGACATATCTCTATCCATTCGTTGCCAGCTGCCACATCGAAAAAATCTTCTGGCATATTTTTTAGTGAAGATATCACAGTTTGCAACGCCTTCTCCCTATCTACCCAACCCCAGAGTTACAGGTTCAAAAGCCCAGCGACACACTCCATCTTTGGGTTGTGTTTTCGTGCACTGTTGCTTATCTTTGTTATGTATGACAATGTATCTGCCAAGCTTTTCGGTTGTTCTTCCATCGCCAAGGTCGTTGGACCACCTTGGTCATAGATTGACCTCTTTTCATCGTATTGGAATGCTTCCACTAATCTTTTTGCATCAATAACCCCCTTTTTTGTGCTCTTTCTCTCTCCTCTTTGTTGACTCATGGCTAGTTCAGACCCCTTGAAGGTTAATAATCCCATTTTTACCAACTATGTCAGTGCTCCACTCTCGATTAACAAATTGAATGGCACCAATTTTGCTTCCAACATCAAATTTTGGGTTGGAGGTCAAGATTATGAGGACGGTCTCACCAAGAAATATATGCGGTAGACCGTCTTCAATGGCTTTCCATGCAATAGCTTTAGTTGAGCTTGCTTGAATTAATGATATAAGTGTTCAGTTGAACCTCTTTGAAAGAGCCATTGTTATAAAAATTGGAATAGGATCTGAGTAAGTTTCCTTTCAAATGCTTAAGGCATCCTTATTCGTTTCATTCTAATTTTCTTGAGAAGAATTTGTCCTCCAATTTGCACCATTCTCTCTAGGAAACAACTCAAACTTCTTTTGCTCTAGAGAAACCGACTTATCCATCGAGCGAGTTCTCGTGACTAGACCAATGAGAACTTGAATAGGTAAAATTCACATTCTACATGAAGTCATTAGATGTGTCATTATGCTAAGTTTTACACCTAATATTAACGGATCTTGATCCATACACACACATACACATACATACAATTGTTAGATTAAAATTAACGGTTCAGATTATGTCATTAATTACAAATATCACGTGATCTTTCAAAAATCTTATGTTATCTTTAATTGAAAAGGAAAACATCACGTAACATTTGTAATAAATGATGTAATTTGAATTGATAATTTTAAGGACTGAAATTAGATATAGTACCATACATGCTGTTGGTACTGTTTTCCAATTAAAACATAACACCTGACCTTTTAATTTAAATCTTCATAAAAAGAGTTAACGTTATGTTACAGTTTAGTCTTCCCAGCCCCACCAATCTAGCATCCCTCTGTCCTTGTGTCCATCCACCGCCACGAGCGCCACTCTCAACCAACAGACGCGCCGAACCACCATCCCTGAGCACCGACGATGGGGCAATGTAACGCCCCAAATCCCTCAACCTTAGTTTGAAATTATGTGCATAAGCTTAGTATGATTAATTGTGAATTTTAGTTAAATTCAAGTTGATGATTTTAATTGAGAGATGAGGATGTTGTGTCTTTGATGATCCTAAGTGTTTAGATGAGTTGAAATTAGCTTTAAAGTGATGTTAAGGATGGATTATGTGTTAGATTAAGAAGGAATAGGAAGAAGGATTCAAGATTGAGTGTTAGAATCAAGTTTTTCTGATTTTTCTGCAATGAGAATCGATTCCCACAAGTTAGGAATCGATTCACAAAGTTTTAACCCTCTGGGACTCAAAGTGTGAATCGATTCACACACCCTGTGAATTGATTCAGGCAAAGACAACCCCCTGGGACTCGAATGGTGAATCGATTCATTCACTTAAATTCGCAGCAGACACTTTTTGCCTGTGTGAATCGATTCATTGCCTTATAAAAGCAGAAACCGAAGCAAATGAAGGACAGACGCGAATTGAGAGAGAGGGTTAGAGAGAGAGCGATCTAGAGAGGAGAAAAAGGGGAAACTTATCAGGGTTTCCCAATCTTAAAGGGAATTGAGGGATTCTTGCTAGATTTTCTCAATTTCTACCTTGAATGTGAGTTTGAGAGTTGAGATTTAGGTACTTTGAAGATTTGGGTTTGAACCCTAGAGAAGAGAAGAAGAAGGATGTGAAGGAGGAAGAAGAAGGAGCTGAATCTCAACCTTTGAGCTTGAATCTTAGGAGTTGTGGTGAGTTCTTCCTTCTCTTAGGTGATGGGCACCTATAAGTCCCACATTAGGATTTTCTCATCAAAAAGTCTGAGAACCTTTGGGTTCAAAGTTAGGGTTTCGTTAACCCCTTTGATTTCAAGCTTGTATTTATGATTAATGTTATGATTATGTAGTGGGTTTGACTGCAAGAGGTTGGATGGCTGCCCCCAACCCCCCACAAAAGTATGTTTATGTTATGTTTGCCTCTTTGATAGTTCCATGGAGCTTCAAAGAGAAGAGCTTGGTCTATTAATTGTTAGGCTCAAGTGTTGTTAATGATTTCCTTATAATCTTGAAATGTCTTGGTTGTAGGAATTGTTAAAGAAGCATGAAGTATATGTTGAGATTTATTTTTCTTAAGTTAAGCTTGATTCATTGGGTTTATTATAGAAATCTCATTGAATAGTTAAATGATACTTAGGGTTATAAATCCTAGTTAGTTAAGTTGCATTTTTAAAAATGCACTAAAGAATTAAAGATGTGATAAAAAGTCACTTAAAGTCCATGGCAAGACTCCTCTATTTATAAGAGAAGATCGGTTTGGTTAGCCTCGTGGGACGCCACTTAGACGGTTAAGACATCTAACCACCTTACCGAAAGCGTGTGATTGGGATCTATGGATCAAAGCATATGACAACAACCCAATGACACAAAGCAAAGTAGGACTAAATGTCCTTAATTGAGAAGATGCATTGCATAGACACATATTATTCATTTTCTTGTGAATTGTATAATAGGTGGTGTGACATCCTGATTTTCAAACAGTATAACAGTATTAGTAAATAATTAAAATCTGTAAATAAGTGGTAACTGGATGTCTAAAATCTTAGTTAGAATTTAATTTAGCTTAAAGATGATCCATACAAGGCCTAGAATAGCGTAGAATGGAGTGAAACACCATAGAATCATCTAGAGGGGTAGTGACGGAGACTAAAGTAAATGGCATCGCGACGCGATGGTAAGTCAGTGGTTAAGTCAGTGGATCAGCGCGCATGATGGTTGACATGTGTTTCGCATCGCGACGCTACTGGAATATGTGTAATCCCATCGCGAACCGACGGGCCAATTTATGCCTATAAATAGGCCACGACCCCTCCATTCAGCCCAAGGTCTTCCAAAGGGCTTTTGGGAGAGCTTGAAGGGCGCGGAGGAGCTCGAGAGAGGGAAGAGCGGCAGCGATCTTATAGGTCAGGTAAGGGGAAAGATACCTTAATCTCTAGGAAAAATAGGTAGTAGAGTAGCACTGTTAGCATGTGTAGGGTTCTTTAGCCCTACTAGGGGTTGGTAGTAGCAATAACTTAGGAGAAATGTTGCGGTGTAAGGTGGCTAAGGATAGTCACCGTAGACCTACCAACTGACATAGGTTATGTTTATGAGATTAGTAGATAGTCGCTTACGCGACGTTAGGGATAATCTATATGATAATAAGTTATGATAAATCATGATTGATGGTATTCTGAATCATGCCTGATATTTATGTGCTGGTTGCATATGATATCTGTGTATTTGATGTATGGTCTTAGAGTCAAGGGTAACGCCATTTAGTTAGAGGTTTGTGGAACCCTAGACAGTAATAAAGTATTACTGTCGGCATTCTGTTTGTCAGTGGTGGTAGCCGGATCGGTCTATCCGAGGTTGGTGTACCTGAGGACTGGTGATCGGACCAAAGGTACGGAGTAGTTTGGAGATAGTCGGTGACCTTGAGGGGACTTGAGAACCAGTGATCAGTCCAAAGGTGTGTACTCGGTCATTCGACGAGTCTCCAGGACTCCACGTCTGACAGGTGGAGAATCTTAGCCATTCCTATTATGGGAATGCCGTCCTTGTGCACAGGACGGTACCTTACTCCGGTAATTGGATATGGTAGTATGGGATGCCATAACCAATGATCGGAGATGGTAGCGTATCAGGATTTGTTCTCGGGACAACTAACTCATCGAACTCGGTGCCCTAAGACTAGTGATCGGTCTAGGGAGTAGGGCTGGTGATCAGCCCGAATGATCAGTGACACTTGTCAGTCTGTGATGTGACCGTATGGTTGAGTTTGTCAGTATAACTTACCAGTATGATCGGGTCTGGGACCATGTACTCAAGAGTCTATGATGACAATTATGGTATATATGTGCTGTTGTGCTTGTGCATAATAACAGTTTGTCTATTATGCTGTTTTCCTGTTTGATGGAGGTTAATAGATATCTTACCCCGGTGTTTTCTTATGTATTTTTATTGTACATTATTATATAATAGATGAGCAAGAACAACCTGTAATAAGTGGATGGAAAGTTTTTAAGTAGTCTGCTTGGAGGTAAAGATGAATACGTACGTCATGGCCAGTGTGTCTTTTGTCACCCATGTGGGTGTAGAGTCATGTTTGTACTTGTGTATGTGATATGTTTTGTAATAATAAATTATGTATTTGTTCTAATTGAACTACTTTTAAATAAAGTTACGCCCTGTCTCGGAAGGGTGTTACAGGAGTCGAGGGGAGAGCTCACTGAGATTTTTATCTCACTCCGTCCTTTTATTTATTTATTTCAGATTCACAGGTTGAAAATGAAGATTGAAGGGGCTTGAATGCCCAAGGCTACGTGTATTTTGTAGTTTTTGATTATGTAACACTCTAAGTATTTGATGCAAAAGACAATGTATCAGTATTAAATCCTTTGAAGGTTATGTAATTAGGATTAAGAACCTTGTATAATTTAAACTTGATATATGTTGAAGTTTAAATTCTCTTGGGATGACTGTATCTAATGTTAACTATCTTACTTTCAAGTATTTTGAATGTATGGTGTTACATTATAGTATCAGAGCAGTTCGATTCTTATTGGACTATAGAATAGTTATAACGGTCTTAGCGAGTCCTTAGTATTTGTTGTTGTCCTTCTACTTATTATGCTATGAGATATTGAGCTTGATCAACTCAATGCTTTGTGCATTTTATGCGGAATCATGGCATCGGGTGCGGGACGACGCAGTAGGATACAAAGGAATGCCACTACGAACCCTGAAAATCCACCAGGACAAGACAATGCTTGGCTACAAGGGGTACTAGAAGCTATCCAGAACAAGAGTATAGCCACCCAGAACCTTGCGGCTCAATTTTCCCAACAACCACAAGCGCTCCAGCAACCTCCACTTCCACCTCCACCAGCTCATGAAGAAGATTCAAACCGAAAATTCTTCAAGTTCCTCAAGATGAAACCCCCACCTTTCAATGGGAAATCTGAAGCCATGACGGCCCAACACTGGTTGGAAGCCATGGAAAAGATTTATAAGTTGGTACAATGTACGGAAGAGCAGAAGGTCACCTTCGCTACTCACCAATGGATGGAGGAGGCTGAAAATTGGTGGAAAGGGGCAAGAGCTTATATGGAGGATCAGGAGATGCCTCTAGATTGGGAGCATTTTCGAGTGGTTTTCTTGGAGAAATATTTTCCTCAAACTAGCAAAGATAAGATGGACAGTGAGTTCGTCCAACTACAACAGGGAAACTCTACGGTTTCATAATATGTGACCATGTTTAAGGAGTTGGCTAGATACTCCTCTGTTATCCAATTTGCACCGAACAAAACTTGGAAGATCAACCAATTCAAATGGGGTCTTAGGCCAAACATCCAACATACCCTCTCACAGAATGAGTTCACTAGTTATGCCAAGGTGGTCCACATGAGTTATGTGGCCGAAGAAAGCTTGAAGAAAGTGTATGACGATAGGCAAACAAGGTGGCAAGACAAGAAAAAGAAGAAGATTGAGGACAAGAATGCTCAACGCATGAAGCCAAAAGGGAATTTGCACAAAGGGAAGCAAGTCCAGACTTCCGAGCCTATGGCTTACCACTCTTACTCCAACTGTGGAAAGGTGCACCAGGGAGAGTGCATGATGGGAAGGAATGTTTGTTTCGTTTGCCATCAGCCGGGACACATGGCTAAGGAATGTCCCCAGTACACTAAAGGGAAGGGATCTAAACCCAATGATTCTACCCAAGGGAGAGTCTTTACCTTGGATGCCAAGAAACCTAAGGGTGCGGAGAATCTGATGAAAGGTACTTGTTTCCTTCAAGATGAACCCTTGGTTGTTTTGTTTGATTCGGAGGCAACCCATTCTTTCATTTCTTATAAATGTGTTCAAAGGTTAGGGTTGTACTCACTTCCTTACAATTTCCATTGCATGTGCATACACCTGCAGAAGGTAGTATATCAACTTCCTTGATGTGCGAGAATTGTCCCTTTGTAATTCAAGGGAGGATGTTTTTAGTGAACCTTGTGTGTCTACCCCTTGAGGGGTTGGATATCATTCTAGGTATAGATTGGCTCTCCACCAATCAAGTTGTCCTAAACTGTTTTTGTAAGACAATTGAGTTCCCAAAGGTGCAGTCCACTATTGAAGAGTCAAGTTATAATGTACCGGCTAGTGTTTCTCAGTTAAATCATTGTCTAGTAGAAGGTCATGCAGGATATATGATGTTACTTTTCTCAACCTCAGAGGTTAGACTAGATCTGGACACTATCCCTGTAGTGAATGAGTTCTTAGATGTGTTTCCCGATGAGATAACGACCTTACCTCCAGAGAGAGAAGTGGAATTCTTAATAGAATTGATTCCTGGCACGGGACGATCTCTATAGTTCCCTATAGGATGTCCCCTCTAGAGTTGAGAGAGCTAAAGACAGAGTTGGAAGATTTGATCGCCAAGTAGTTTATTAGACCTATTGTGTCACCTTGGGGTGCACCTGGTCTTTTAGTGAAGAAGAGAGACGGTAGCATGAGGTTATGTATTGATTACTGAAAAATCAATAAGGTCACAGTGAAGAATAAGTACCCATTGCCCAGGATAGATGATTTGTTGGATGAACTTAGAGGAGCCTCGATTTTCTCTAAGATTGATCTGAGATCTGGTTATCACCAGATTAGGGTTAAGGCAAGAGATGTTCCAAAAACTGCATTTAGGACTAGGTATGGACATTACGAGTATTTGGTTATGCCTTTCGGTTTGACCAATGCTCCGACCATATTTATGGACTATATGAACATAATTTTTAGGTCTTTTCTTGATAAGTTTGTAGTGGTCTTTATAGATGACATACTAGTCTATTCTAATAATCCTCAGGAACATGAGGAACACCTTAGGATTGTTCTAGGTACCCTCAGAGGAAAGAGCCTCTTTGCAAAGCCTGAGAAGTGTGAGTTTTGGCTTGGTGAAGTTAAGTTTCTAGGACATGTAATTTCTCAAGCAGGAGTATCTGTTGATCCTAGTAAGGTAGAAGCAGTTCTCAATTGGGAACGACCAACCACAGTCAGAGAAGTTTGGAGTTTTCTAGGGTTAGATGGTTACTACCGAAGGTTTATTAAGGGATTTTCTCAGTTGGTACTTCCCCTAACAAGACTAACCCGAAAGGGGGAGCCGTTTGTGTGGAATAAGAGTTGTGAGAGTAGTTTCCTCGAGCTTAAGATTTGGTTGACCTCCATACCAGTCTTGATTATTCCCGACCCAACCTTGGGATTTGATGTCTATAGTGATGCCTCTAAGAAAGGATTAGGGTGTGTTCTTATGCAAAACTGACAAGTCGTGGCCTATACTTCTAGGCAAGTAAGACCTCATGAAAAGAACTATCCTACCCATGACTTAGAGCTTGCAGCAATCGTTTTTGCTCTAAAGATTTGGTGTCACTATTTGTATGGTGCCCGGTTTGAAGTGTTTAGTGATCATAAGAGTTTGAGATACCTCTTTGATCAGAGGGGACTTAACTTGGGGCAGAGGAGGTGGGTTGAGTTCCTGAAGGATTATGATTTTGAGTTGAAGTACCATCCAAGTAAGGCGAATTTAGTCACTGTCGCCTTGAGTAGGAAATCCTTGCATGTGTCTTCATCAACAATGATGATTAACGAGATGGAACTATTGGAATCTTTTAGGGATCTAAACTTGGGAATGTTTCCCACGGGAAACAGTCTCTTGTTGTGTCACCTAAAAATTTCTTGTGACTTTAGGGGCCAGATTAGACTAGCCCAAAGTTTAGATAAAGAGTTGCAATCTAGCAAACACCACCCCGGTTTCTTTGAAGCAGAGGATGGCACTTTGCTGTTCCATCAGAGAATCTGTGTGCTTAGAGATGACTCTATTAAGAAGCAGATTCTAGGAGAAGCCCACAAGAGTGGATTCTCAGTGCATCCTGGTTCTACCAAGATGTATCAAGATCTTAGACAGAGGTACTGGTGGCCTGGTATGAGAAATGATGTGACAGAGTTTGTGGCCCAATGCTTGGTTTGCCAGAAAACCAAGATAGAGCACCAAAAGCCATCAGGTGCTCTCCAACCCTTAGAAATCCCAGAATGGAAGTGGGAAGGTATAACAATGGACTTTGTGGGAGGTTTACCTCGCACTCAGTTAGGATATGACTCTATTTAGGTCATAGTGGATAGATTGACCAAATCTGTCCACTTTATTCCCATTAAGTCCACTTACAAGACTGTTAGGTTAGCTGAGATCTTTATCAATGAGATTGTTAGGCTCCACAGAGTTCTAACTAGCATTGCCTCCAATAGAGATTCTAAGTTCACCTCCCAGTTTTGGAAGACCCTCCAACAAGCTTTAGGGACTAGGTTAAGTCTTAGAACGACTTATCATTCTCAGACGGATGATTAGTCAGAGAGAACTATACAAACCCTAGAGGATATGCTTAGAGCATGTGTTTTAGAGGATGGCGGTAGTTGGGATAAGTACTTGTCACTGATTGAATTTTCATACAATAATAGCTATCACTCTAGCATAGGCATGCCACCGTATGAGGCTCTCTACGGTCGCAAATGCAGAACTCCTCTATGTTGGTTTGAAGTTGGAGAAAGGAAGTTGTTAGGTCCCGACCTTGTTCAAGAAACTACCGATAAGATTCACATGATCAGGGAGAAGATAAAGACTGCCCAAAGTAGGCAGAAGAGTTATGCAGACCGTAGGCTCAAACCCCTTGAGTTTGCGGAAGGTGAACATGTATTCCTGAAAGTCACTCCCACTATAGGTGTTGGTAGAGCTCGTAGGGCCAAGAAGTTAACCCCTCGGTACATAGGTCCTTTTCAAATTCTCAGTCGAATTGGTTCTGTGGCTTACAAAATTGCTCTACCTCTGTCCTTGTCCAATCTCTACAATGTTTTCCATGTATCTAAACATAAGAAGTACATTCTGGATCCATTTCATTCCTTGGAACTTAGATCAGATTTGACGTATCAGCCCGAACCGGCCCAAATAGTGGACCGTGCTTCCAAGACACTTAGGAATAAGTCTATTCCCTTGTTTAAGGTGACCTGGGAAAGATCCGCTCCAGAAGAAGCCACTTGGGAACTGCAAGAGGAAATGCGAGATCAATATCCTTATCTTTTTCAATAAATATGTAATTTTATCTAATTTTTGAGGACAATTTTTTTAAAAAGGTGGGTAGTAATGTAACGCCCCAAATCCCTCAACCTTAGTTTGAAATTTTGTGCATAAGCTTAGTATGCTTAATTGTGAATTTCAATTGAATTCAAGTTGATGATTTTAATTGAGAGATGAGGATGTTGTGTCTTTGATGATCCTAAGTGGTTAGATGAGTTGAAATTAGCTTTAAAGTGATGTTAAGGATGGATTATGAATTAGATTAAGAAGGAATAGGAAGAAGGATTCAAGATTGGTGTTAGAATCAAGTTTTTCTGATTTTTCTGCAGTGGGAATCGATTCCCACAAGCCAGGAATCGATCACAGAGTTTTAATCCTCTGGAACTCGAAGTGTGAATCGATTCACACGCCCTGTGAATTAATTCAGGCAAAGACGACCCCCTTAGGACTCGAATGGTGAATCGATTCATTCACTTAAATTCGCAGCAGACACTTTTTGCCTGTGTGAATCGATTCACACATAGCATGTGAATCGATTCACTGCCTAATAAAAGCAGAAAACGCAGCAAATGAAGGACAAAACACGAATTGAGAGAGAGGGTTAGAGAGAGAGAGTGAATTAGATAGGAGAAAAAGGGGAAACTGTAACACCCTGTTTCCAAAGTACTACAGTATAATAATAATTAGACTCTAAATGAGTGATTAGGCAATATAGATGTATTTTATTAAAACTAAACAATTTGACACATATATATCTTTATAGAACCTGTTTCTTGGGCCCACAAGTTGTATGATATATATATATATCAGAGCCTGATGGGAAAGTAGGAACATGCTATTGAACTTGAACTGTTGATGATGCATCTAACGTACTTTCTATGTTTAATCATTCTAAAGTGCGGTGGGAAGATGTTATTATGTTAGAATACTCTGTTACTCTTCTGATTCGCTGTTTATGATTAACCATGAAAGAGTTCAGTACTGTAGCGACCTATGTTCAATGTATCAGGTTACTTTTCTTGTTAAACTATATTAGTCTCTTGTTAGGAAGTATGATATCTGGTATTCGTTTACGTGCTCTTACAAAGCTGGAATTCTGTCGTATTTTTGAAAATCTTTAGTTTATTATTGTGGAGTTTAATAAAATATATTATGTCTTTGATAATTATTCAGTTCTGTCTTGTTATTCAACTTTTGTTTGAAAACCTACCCATTAAAACGAATCTTACTTTATCTGGTATTATTAAATCAACTTTGTCCTATTAGTATGATGAAGGAGTGGTAGGAGAAGCACTAAGTCCCGACGGATGTGGCAGTAAGTCTTCATGATGATTACTCCGACAAAAGTACTTTTTGGAATGACTTTATGATTTAATAAAGACCACAACTTTTTCTTTATTCACATGGGTTTGTCTTTTGAAACTTTTACAGTTGAATGACTTATTGTAGAATCTGAATACAGGATTTAGACCACAGACTGATATATCTTATTAATATTGCCATTCAATAAACTAGTTGTATTTGCTTTAACGAAATGTTTCAGTATTGTAAGATTGAGGTAATCATGTCAGGCGGATTCATATTCAACTAACTTGATTGATCTTTTATTTTTTGAACAAAACCAACCTGGTACAGTAACGTTTGTGGCTCAGATCTGAACATGATACACGGTTATTTCATATTCTAGCAAAACAGTCTGTAACTATTTATTCTTTCTTAATAACCATAGTACTAACCTTTTCAGATATGATTGATTAAATCCAGTTAAAGTATCTTAGTGCAAGATTTGTTAGTTCTTGTTCAATATCCTGCTGTCCTAATGAACCAGGTGATGGCGATGATACTTACGGGTGAGGAAGGCTTGTTTATATTTTGAGCTTACGTTTTGGTTATCATGTTTCACTCACTTTCATCTCGCTTTTCTCCTAACAAGTCTTCTTCCTCCTCCTCGTCCTCCTCAATTTCAAATCAAAATGATTTTTCCAATTTTTCCAAAAAAGTCTTCAAAGATGAGATTCGCTTTGAAGATCTCAATCAAGATCTCGACAATTGGGATATTCCCAAAATCAAAGATGAAGATCTTTACAAATCCAGTAAAGATTTCAAACTCAAAAGCCTTTGGCAAAATCAATCTGACTTCGTCATTAGAACTGTCGAAGAAAAATACAAAATTCAATCTGAAGATGAAGAGATTTATCTTCTCTCTGATAAGAATATCAGGGATCACAAAGCCAAAGGATACATCGATCTCCATATTGGTAGCGTCCAAATTGGCATGAGGCCACTTTCCAAAGAATCTCTCAATACAGCAGTTCTTTTCTGCCTAAGAGACAAAAGACACAACCAATTCGAAGCCTCCTTGCTTGGTACTGTTGAGTCCAGCTTGTGTCACGGCCCAATCTTCTTCAATTGTTTTCCTGACTTAACTGTTAGTCTGGATGACAAAAATATTCTTGATGTTTTCTTCTTGAATATCAAAATTCATGGGTATGATATGAAAGAAGGATCTATACCCATTGCTTTAATCTATAGAGTCCAATACAAGGTAATGAACTCAGTGATTTCCAATTTTCTCAAAACCAATTGTGAAAAACGTGGTGAAACAACTCTGTTTCTCACTGACAATTCCAAAGCTAATGTTGCTGTT
The DNA here is from genome assembly GCA_037113605.1 of Calophaca sinica. Classification (NCBI taxonomy): domain Eukaryota; kingdom Viridiplantae; phylum Streptophyta; class Magnoliopsida; order Fabales; family Fabaceae; genus Calophaca; species Calophaca sinica. Next base: position 72,154,655 of record CM073730.1, read on the forward strand.
CCCAAAACCATTCAATGGAATGAGGTCACTCTTCCTAAAAAATGGACTTTGGAGAAAGCCACTCCAGCTACTCCAAAAATTACCCCCAATTTTCAAAGCATTTTGCAACATCCTACTGGTCAAGTGGATTTGATTTTTGATAGAAGAAACTCTTTCTCTCTATCCAGATCTATTAGATCCCACGATGATTTCCAATCTGCCTTCTCTAGAAGATCCTTTTCGACTTCTAGATCAATTCCCAGATCCATTCCTAGATCTGAACCTGAACCTTCTCATGATGGTTCTACAATTCATTTACAAGGATTTGAAGCCACTACTCCGGTAAAGACTTCTTATCAAAGGGATGAAGATGCTCAAACCATCCCATCTCCAACTTACTCTTCTCTCGAACCAGAGTATGAGTTAAATACAATTTCAAAAGTTTCTTCTGTCTTTATTCCGGACAGAAACTCTATTCAAAAAGAATTCTTTTCTGAGGATTGGACTCCTCATAGAAAATGGTTCTTCAAACATTTTCGTGGCGCCAAGCGTCAACGGATGCAAGACAAGTTTTATGAATTTCTTGAAAAAATTCAATACAATCTTCCATTCTTTTATTGGTTTAATGGTATCGCCATTAAAAACAATATCAATTATCCTTTTAAAGATCCCTCTCTTAACAAGAAATATTTAGAGGTTATCAAAAGATGGCATTTAGGGGATGGTCAAGAAGTTCAGTCTGAACTACCTCCCAAGACTTCCTTTACTCTTACCAGTAAAGATTCTCCCACAACTGTCATTGCTGCCCCTTTCAGTTCTAAAACTGAAACGGATCCAATTTCTCCTAAGGATATCAAAACCCTTATGGAACAATCCAATTATACCAATCGTTATATCCAGACCCTAGGGGACAAGATCCTTGAAGATTCTGTGACTGATAGTAAACAATCCACTCCCATTCAAATTGAAAAACCCTTGTTCAATCCCTATCGGATTTCAAACAATGGCAAAAGAGCTCTTCGTCTTTCTGGACCCAAGGCTCAAATCAAAAGGGAAGTTGAAGAAGTTCACATCGAATTTCTCAACAAGATCAACAAGCAGATTGAACTCTGCAAGGTCATTCCTGACTCTCCTGAGGTTGAAACTCCTCTGCCTCACAGGAATCCCACAAAAAAGAATTCTGTTAATGTCCTTGGACAACCTTCTTCAGCTTGTTCCTCTGGAGAAGATTCTGACATTAATATCAATCCGGTCATCACTGACCCCAATTGGAGAAATCCTACAAAGCTCTATTATCCTAGAGCTACTACTCCTGATCTTCTTTTAGAAGAAAAGGATTCCAATTCCAATTTCAAAAGTTTTAGTGCCAACAACGTCTATGAATGGAATATAGACGGTGAAAATGTGTATGGCATTACCAAAATTCTTCAAAATATGACTATGGTTGCCACTGCTTATGAAACCACCAACGATTTTCCTGAATCTATGATTGTGGAAATTCTTGTTGCAGGTTTCTGTGGTCAACTCAAAGGATGGTGGGATAACTATCTATCTGACCAACAAAGACTCTCAATTCTTAGTGCCATTAAGACTGAACCTGATGGTACCCCAATTGTTGAACACGGTGTTACTTTACCTAATGCCGTCAACACCTTAATTTTTACTATAGCTCAACATTTCATAGGAGATCCCTCTGTTATCAAGGATAGATCTGCTGAGTTATTATCCAATCTTAGGTACAAAACCTTAGGTGACTTTAGGTGGTATTGTTACCAAGTGACTTCAAACACAAGAGGGGGGTGAATTGTGATAGCGGTGCTTATAAAAAAAAATTACAGATAAATTACTGAATTAAAAAAAAACTTGAAAGAAATAACTTGCGAAAAGATAAATAACTTGAAGAATAAATTGCAATAAATAAATGACAGAAAATAAATGACCGAAAAATAAATAAAGAACAAAAATAAATAAAGTGCTTGAATGATAAAGAGACAGAGAGCAAAGAAGAGCACGCAAAGAAATTATACGAGTTCGCCACCAAACACCCTCGTGGCCTACGCCCCGTCCCCCAAAGCAAAGTACTATGGGATTTTCACTAAATCACTAGCTTTTAAATCAGGTTCAGCTAGAAACCTTTACAACTCTATACCAGAGCAATACGTTCAAGAGATATCACCTCTCTATGAACACCTTGGGATTCCTACCCAAAAAGAAATGATTTTCGCAAATAAAATGAGATGAGAAAGATACACTCAATAGTGCAGATATAACAAATTGAAGCTCAAATAATACAACTCAAATTATGTAGAATAATAATAAAAAAAAACTCTCAAAAAATTGTGCTCAAATAAGTGTGAGTGATGGAGAATATTTGATAGAGTTTTGGCACAAAGAGTAAGTGAGTGTATTGTTTAAAAACATCCGGTGCTGTTGCTTTTATAGGCAATGGAGGAGCGTGTAGCATTAAAAAATTTGCCCGTTGCGTTTTGATTATTAAAAGGATAATTTGTCCGTTCAAAGCATTAAAAGGGAAATCTGCCTGCTATGCTTTGATTATGAAGAATTTGAAAACACGGAGACGGAAATGATTCTCGGACACACTTGGAGTTCGACATCGTATTTCCATACGACCTCTCCCCAGCTCGGCATACGACCTCCTCAGCTCGGCATACGACCTCTTCACAGCTCGGCACAGACACGACCTCCTCACAGCTCGGCACGCGACCTCCTCAGCTCGGCATGCGACCTCCTCACAGCTCGGCACGCGACCTCAGCTCGGCACGCGACTTCCCCATAGCTCGGCACAGAGAATATTTTCCAAAGAAAACTTGAAATATTTTCCAAACAATATTTTGAGTACAACTTAAGAATTTTTCAAAATACTTTGTGCCTAAAAATAATTTAGAAAAAATTATCATAAAATCAATTTTAGAATAAAAATCATTTTGTGAGTGTGTGATTTTATTTTAATTGAGAGCTTTTTATTACTACTTACAAATAGTCTTAATAAAAATAAATAAATACCCAAAACCCAAAGACTTGAGAAACTATCATTCTTGATACGCGTCTTGGTATTCTTTTCCACTTTTTGCACGGTTGACTATTTGCAAAACTCCCTTTGTCAATCATCAAAACCATCCTGTCAAGGCATGTATTCACAGACTCCCTTTTTGATGATGACAAACATCTCATGGAGGGAATTTAGTAAAATATAATCATGATATGGCAATGAGATATAAGCATGGTTTTTCAATAAAAGATATCGAGTTTAAGCACAATATTTAGAAAAACTCCCCTCACAATATTTAGAAAAAAGATATCGTAAAAACTCCCCTCACAATATGCATAAAATAAACCACTCCCCTGAATCATATAACTCTCCCCTTTTGGCAACATCAAAAAGCGGAAAAGATAAAGGGAAAGGCATGTAAAACGTATGCATATACGTGTAACTAGATGGCGAAAAATAATTAAAATAGAGTATCAAGGGTTCAATGAAGCATAAGAAATCCTTGGTAAAAAAAATTATTCAGGGAGATAGCAAAAATAAAGCACTAGGATAAGAGTTACTAGTCCTCGTTCAACTCATTCTCATCATCAATTGTTTCCTCATCTTCACTGATATTAAGCGCATAATTGTTTGCAGTTAACATAACCTGCACAAACTTTTATTTTAACGATTACAGGAAGGACGGTTGCATTTCTCCACTTTTAGTCTTGGTAATCTAACTCGCATAAAAATGTTAGCACACTCCAACGCCCAAGTTAGAACTTATTCATAATAAAATGCACTCACACGCAGTCATTCAATGCATGATTGATCTAAAATTCCTAACTCGGTTCTTATAAAAAGAAGTTTTCTTTAGGCAAAGGTTTAGTAAAAATATCTGCGAGTTGTTTAGATGTTTCCACAAACTCAATCACACAATCTCCTTTTTGAACATGATCTCTAATAAAATGGTGCCTAATTTCTATGTGTTTGGTCCGGAGTGATAAACCGGATTTTTCGTGAGGTTTATGGCACTAGTATTGTCGCACTTAATTGGAGCAGTTTTGATTGATTCCATAATCATTCAACTGTTGTTTTATCCAAATGATCTGTGCACAACAACTACCGCCGCAACGTATTCCGCTTCAAAGAATGGACAAAGCCACACTGTCTTGTTTCTTACTATGCCATGAAACCAAGGCATTCCCAAGTAAGTGACATGTCCCACTAGTGCTTTTTCGGTCCATTTTGTACCCCCCAAAATCCAAATCCGAGTACCCAATAAGTGTGCAACAAGACCTTTGGGGTACCATAAACCCATAGTTTGTGTGCGGTGAGATATCTCATGATGCGTTTACCGCTAAGAGATGTGATTCCTTAGGATTTGCTTGAAAACGTGCACACATACAAACACTAGACATAATATCCTGACGACTTGCAGTGAGATAGAGAAGAGATCCTATCATACCTCGATACTTACTTACTTCGACCGACTTACCACCTTCATCTTTGTCAAGATAGCATGATGTGCTCATTGGAGTTGAGATTTCTTTGGCGTTGCTCATTCCAAATCTTTTAAGCAACTCCTTGCAATATTTGGATTGATTTATAAAAATTCCTTCTGTTGTTTGTTTGATTTGAAGACCAAGGAAGTAGTTGAGCTCTCCCATCATGGACATTTCAAACTCACTTTGCATGATTTTGGAAAAATCTTCACACAAGGACTCATTAGTAGCACCAAAGATGATATCGTCAACATAAATTTGAACAAGTAAAATGTCATGATTTTTGTGTTTAATGAAAAGAGTGGTATCAACTTTTCCTCTTTCAAAACCTTTTTCAAGTAAATATTTGCTCAACCTCTCGTACTAAGCTCTCGAGCTTGTTTTAAACCATATAAAGCCTTTTTCAATTTGAAAACATGATTTGGAAATTCAAAATTTTCAAAACCGGGAGGTTGATCAACATATACTTCTTCTTGAATAAAGCCATTAAGAAATGCACTTTTAACATCCATTTGAAAAAGTTTGAAATCCATGATGCATGCAAATGCGAGAAGCATGCGAATAGCTTCTAATCTAGCCACGGGTGCATAGGTTTCATCGAAATCTATGCCCTCTTGTTGGTTATAGCCTTTGCAACAAGTCTAGCTTTATTTCTAACAATGATACCGTTTTCATCAAGCTTGTTGCGAAAGACCCATTTGGTCCCAATGACTAGGTGATCTTTAGGCCTAGGGACAAGTTCCCAAACATCATTTCTCTCAAATTGATTTAATTCCTCTTGCATAGCAAGGGTCCAATGCTCATCAAAGATGGCTTCATTGACGTCATTTGGTTCAATTTGAGAGACAAAGGCCATATGATGACATGCATGATTAAGAGAGTTTCGAGTCGTTACCCCTTTTGAGATATCACCTATTATGTTGTCAAGAGGATGGTTCTTTGAGACTCTCCATTCCTTTGGAAGATTTGAGTGAGAGAGTTCTTGAGAGGGTTGAGGCAAGGACTCTTGATCCTCCTTTTGAACTTTTGATCTCTCTTGTTCCTCTAAATAGGTATCTCCTAACACTTCTGCAAGATCATCAACACTTTCTTCTATTGAAGATTTGGGGTTAGATTCATCAAAAGAAACATGCACAGATTCTTCAACAGCTAAAGTACGTTTATTAAAAATTCGAAAGGCTTTACTAGAAGTGGAATATCCAAGAAATAAACCTTCATCAGCTTTAGCATCAAATTTACCAAGGTTATCTTTACCGTTATTTAGAACAAAGCACTTACATCCAAATACGTGAAGGTGGGAAATGTTGGGCTTCCTTCCCTTGTAAATTTCATAGGGCGTTTGTTTTAGAATAGGTCTTATGAGGACTCTATTCATTATATAACATGCGGTGCTTACCGCGTCTGCCCAAAAATACTTAGGAAGGTTGGTCTCATTGAGCATCGTCCTCGCAAGCTCTTCAAGAGACCGATTTTTCCTTTCCACCACTCCATTCTGCTGTGGTGTTCTAGGTACGGAAAAATTATGCTCAATTCCATTTTCAGTACAAAAGGCCTCAAATGCCTCATTTTGGAATTCCCCACCGTGATCACTTCGGATGGATACTATGTTCATTCCTTTTTCATTTTGGATAACTTTAACAAGTTTACAAAAGGCAGCAAAAGCGTCATTTTTATGAGAAAGAAATAGAGTCCATGTATAGCGAGAATAGTCATCCACAATAACAAGGGCATAGTAATTTCCACCAAAGCTTTTAGTTCTAGATGGTCCAAATAAGTCCATGTGTAAAAGTTGTAAAGGCCGGTTTGTGGAAACAATATTTTTTGATTTGAAAGAGGCCTTTACTTGTTTTCCTTTTTGACAGGCATCACATAATTTATCTTTTTCAAAACGAAGCTTTGGTAAGCCAATTACTAAGTCCTTTTGAACCAACTTATTAAGATGATCCATGTGAATATGAGCCATTCTTCTATGCCATAGCCAAGATTCATCCTCTTACTAATAAGACAACATGCATCATTTGAAGGTATTTTATCTAAATCAAGCATATAGATATTTCCAATTCTAGGTCCAATAACAATAACATTTTCATTTATAGAATCCATGACCATGCATTTTGAAGAATCGAAAACCACTTTGTTTCCTTTATCACAAAGTTGACTAATGCTTAGCAAATTATGCTTCAAACCATCCACATACAAAACATTTTCAATAGTGGGATTAGGACTCTTACCAATAGAACCAATCCCAAGAATTTTACCTTTGTTGTTGTCACCATACCGGACATAACCACTATTCTTAGGTACCAATGAGGAGAACTTGCTTTTGTCTCCTGTCATGTGCTTTGAACAGCCGCTATCAAGATACCAATTTAAGTCCTTGGCTTTCAAGCACACCTACAACAACAAATTAATTTTTAACCTTTGGTACCCAAACTAAGTTGGGTCCAGATGAGTTAGTTTTTGGCAAAGTACCCTTTGGAATCCATATCTTTTTGCCAACTACATTCTTGTTCTTTCTAATATTGCAAATGGAGGCAGTGTGACCATTTCTACCACAGTGAAAGCATTTAATGAAAGGGCTGCTTGAAGTGTTGTTGTGATTGACAAATTTAAAGGATTTTTCATGCGTTTGTGGATTATAACCCAAACCGGCTTTTCCAAAAGTACCCTTTTGTTTTCCCAATAGAATGTTTAAGTTATCCCTTCCCATGGTAAATTTGGCAAGGGTGTTTTCCAAATCTTCAATCTTGTTTTTCAAAACATTGCATTCATCACACTTGAAAGTATCAATCTTTTGGTTTTCACAAAAGGTGCAAGTAGAAACTTCAGCCACAACACCTTGTTTTTCCTTAAAAACTTCCATCTCTTGGTTTAAGAAAATAATTTTAGATTCAAGAGAAGAGATGGTTTTCTTAGAAGAAGAAATAATTTTTCGAAGTCTAGTCGTTTCATTATTTAATTCTTCACAAGTAATAAGCAATTTCATCATAAGTTAAAGGAGATTCGAGTTCAAGAGCATTTACCTCATCCTCCTCGTGTTTTGCCATGAGACATAAGTTGGCCTCCTCATTTTCTCGATTCATCAGACGAGTCCATATCATTGTCATCCCAGGCAATGTAGGCTCTTCTTCCTTTTGATTCCTTTTGTGGTCTTCTATCAAATTTTTCGTTTTCTTGACCATGAGGCGATCGGGTTTTATATGTCCCTTTGACCACACTTGTAGCAAGTTGGATTAAAAGAAGTTCCTTCCTCATTTTTCTTTGAGGATTTTGTACCTTGCCCGTTCTCCCCTTTTGCCTCATGAACCTTTTGAACCTTGAACCATCGGACTTATGTCTTCCTCATTCTCATCTAGACTATCATTGTTGTCGATTCCTCTTTTTCATTTACGATTGCTTTGAGAGCAATTCCTTTCTTTTTCTTATCACTTTCTTCACTCTCAGTGAGTCGATTTAGTTCAAGTTCATGTTCCTGCAATTTTCCAAACAAGGTTGCCAATGATATAGTAGATAAATCTTTAGATTCAGATATAGCAGGAACCTTGGGTTGCCAGTTTCTATTTAAACATCTAAGAACTTTATTAATTAAATCTTCATTACTGAAGACTTTCCCAAGAGCTCTGAGATGGTTTATTATATGGATGAACCTTTTTTGCATATCTTGTATGTTTTCACTTGGTTTCATCCTAAATAACTCATACTCATGGGTTAATGTGTTCATTCGAGCCCTCTTGACCTTGGTAGTACCTTCATGGGTCAATAGAAGGGTGTCCCACATTTCTTTAGCAGTCTTGCAATTTGAGACCCTATAGAACTCATCGTAGCTTAAAGCAGAAGTGATGATGTTCTTAGCTTTCAAATTGTATTGGACCTTTTTCTTATCATCTTCGGTCCAAAGTGATCTTGGTTTGTCTACCACTGCATCATTAATTGATTGAGTGAGGACAAATGGACCATTTTCCACAAAGATCCCAAATATCAAGATCAACACCCTCAAGAAAGATTTGCATTCTATCCTTCCAATAACCATACCCCTCACCATTGAAAAATGGGGGTCTATTCATGGAGGTTCCCTCGTTATTGTTTGAAGTCATTCTCTTGAGACGGTTAAGTCCTTTATACAAGAGTCTAGCTCTGATGCCACTTGTTACCAAGTGACTTCAAACACAAGAGGGGGGTGAATTGTGATAGCGGTGCTTATAAAAAAATTACGAGATAAATTCTTGAATTAAAAAAACTTGAAAGAAATAACTTGCGAAAAGATAAATAACTTGAAGAATAAATTGCAATAAATAAATGACAGAAAATAAATGACCGAAAAATAAATAAAGAACAAAAATAAATAAAGTGCTTGAATGATAAAGAGACAGAGAGCAAAGAAGAGCACGCAGCAAATTATACAGGTTCGCCCACCAAACACCCCTGTGGCCTACGTCCTGTCCCCAAAGCAAAGCACTATGGGATTTTCACTAAATCACTAGCTTTTAAAACAGGTTCAGCTAGAAACCTTTACAACTCTATACTGCAGAGCAATACGTTCAAGAGATATCACCTCTACGAACACCTTGGGATTCCTACCCAAAAAGAAATGATTTTTGCAAATAAAATGAGATGAGAAAGATACACTCAATAGTGCGGATATAACAAATTGAAGCTCAAATAATACAACTCAAATTATGTAGAATAAAAAACTCTCAAAAATTGTGCTCAAATAAGTGTGAGTGATGGAGAATATTTGATAGAGTTTTGGCACAAAGAGTAAGTGAGTGTATTGTTTAAAAACATCGGTCTTTGTTGCTTTTATAGGCAATGGAGGAGCGTGTAGCATTAAAAAATTTGCCCGTTGCGTTTTGATTATTAAAAGGATAATTTGTCCGTTGCAGCATTAAAAGGGAAATATGCCCGTTGCGTTTTGATTATGAAGAATTTGAAAACACGGAGACGGAAATGATTCTCGGACACACTTGGAGTTCGACATCGTATTTCCATACGACCTCTCCCCAGCTCGGCATACGACCTCCTCAGCTCGGCATACGACCTCTTCAAAGCTCGGCACAGACACGACCTCCTCACAGCTCGGCACGCGACCTCCTCACAGCTCGGCACGCGACCTCCTCACAGCTCGGCACGCGACTTCCCCACAGCTCGGCACGGAGAATATTTTCCAAAGAAAACTTGAAATATTTTCCAAACAATATTTTGAGTACAACTTAAGAATTTTTCAAAATACTTTGTGCCTAAAAATAATTTAGAAAAAATTATCATAAAATCAATTTTAGAATAAAAATCATTTTGTGAGTGTGTGATTTTATTTTAATTGAGAGCTTTTTATTACTACTTACAAATAGTCTTAATAAAAATAAATAAATACCCAAAACCCAAAGACTTGAGAAACTATCATTCTTGATACGCGTCTTGGTATTCTTTTCCACTTTTTGCACGGTTGACTATTTGCAAAACTCCCTTTTGTCAATCATCAAAACCATCCTATCAAGGCATGTATTCACAGGTATAAAGATACCTTCCTAACTAGGGTTTACACCAGAGAAGACAGTCAACAAGCTTTCTGGAAAGAAAAGTTTATTGCTGGTCTTCCAAAGTCTCTTGGCGACAAGGTTAGGGATAAGCTTCGTAGCCAAAGCCAAGATTCCAATAGAATCAATTATGAGCAGTTAAGCTATGGACAACTTATTACCGTGATCCAAAGAGTTGCACTCAAGATTTGTCAGGACGACAAAGTGCAACAACAATTGTCCAAAGAGAAGGCCCAAACCCGTAGGGAGTTAGGAACCTTCTGTGAGCAATTTGGGTTACCCTGTGCTAAGAAGCCCAGTAGCAAGCCCAAAGCCAAACACGGTCTTCCCAGACCCCAATTCTACAACCAAGGCTTTAGGAAACCTAAACCTAAGCCCAAAATTCAATTGGATAATAAGAATAAAGATTCTCAATCCAACCCCAAAGTTGTCTGCTTCAAATGTGGTAAACCTGGCCATATTAGTAGATTTTGTAGGTTCGATAAGAAAATTAGTTCTCTTAACCTACACAAAGACATCCAGGACAAAATCAACAATCTTTTGATTGAATCATCTCAAGAAGATTCTTCTTCTGATGATCTCTCTCATAATTCCTCTTCTAAGAACCTTAACCAAATTCAAAATGATGATCAACCTGAATCATCGGTTAATGTTCTTACCAAAGATCAAGACCTGCTCTTTGAAGCCATCAGTGCTATTCCTGATCCTCAGGAAAGAGCTAGGTACTTTGAAAAACTCAAAGCCAATTTGGTAACTAAGCCTCCCAAAAGTCCTTTGGTTACCAACAAATTTAGTCTCAAAGACACTCTCAAAAGACTTGAAGGTAACAATTCCAAGCCTGTTACTATTCAGGATCTTCAATTTGAGATTAATCTGCTTAAATCTGAAGTTCATGATTTAAGACAAAAGGTCTCTAGCCTCCAAAATCAATTTAACAATCGTTCTATTATAGAACAAGAATCTGACTCAAAAGTCTCTGACTCAGTCAAAAGTATTGATCCTAATGATCTTGAATTCTTAGGATCTGCCAATTTTTCAAACAAATTTTATATCAATATAAAAATTGTCGTTGATGATTTTATTATTGATACCACAGCTCTTTTTGATACTGGAGCTGATTCAAATTGTATTTTAGAAGATCTTATTCCTTCAAAATACTTTAAAAAAATATCAGAACGACTTAGCACTGCTAATGGTTCTGTTTTAAAAATCAATTTCAAATTATCTTCTGTAACAATTGAAAACCAGGATTTAAGAATTAATACTTCCTTTTTACTGGTAAAAAATTTAAAGAACAAAGTAATTTTGGGAACTCCGTTCATCAAATTACTTTTTCCTTTCCAAATTACTGATAAAGGTATTGTTACCCAATACCAAAATCAGCCAATTATTTTCAAGTTTTTGAAAATACCAATTTTACCAAATATTTCAATTAATCCTGTTAACCATTATGATCCTCTCAAAGAAGATCAAGATTATGTTTTGCAGGTTCCAATAATGGAGTTTAATGACATTAAACTTCCTATGTTTTCTGAAAAGCGGTTCTATCCACTAGCTGCTTTAGATCAGACCCAACAATGTCTTATTGATAATCTTTGGTTATCAACAGACTTAAAAGACAAGCTCAAAAGCACAAATGCTCTTGTAGCTTATTTTTCAACTTTAAATAAACATTTTAAAGATTTTGAAAAATCAAAATTGTTTTATGAAATCAATTTTCATAAGCTCAAACCCAAGGATAAGATCATTGATCTACCTGAGGAAAATAAAGCCAAATTCAAAGGGAAGGATGAGTGCGAGAGTTCCGAGAGAATTCAGACACAAACCCACAATCAAACACTGTCCTGTAAGGTTGAGTGTTTAACTAAATTCAAATATGAAGATATGAAGAAAAGGTTTGTGTTACAGACCTCTCTGACTATTGATCAATTAACCAATTATGTGGATTTCGAAACCAGTTTCTTAATCCAGGACAAATTATCAAAATCAATTTTCCAAGATTATGTTCAAGCTCAAGAATGCCTTTGGGAAATTTCTACAACGAACATTCAATCTCAAGGGATCTGGGTTTGCCAACCCATGGCTTACTTTAGTTTTCCTTCCAATCTCTGTGAAGACGGTGAAGATATTCAACGTCCCTATACTGGAATTTTAAAGGCTAGAATAAGCCTTCCACAATTTCAGCCAATTTATTTCAAAGGAAAAGAATATACTATCTGGACATTTCTTGATCTGGGTATGTTAGATTCTTTTTGGACTAATGACTCATCTGATTTAGTTTTTGGTCCCCAAAAATTATATCTGCTTGCAGCAGCAATTATATCAAGAAAAGGGAGAGTCACTTTCAGAGTAAAGTCATCTCTACCAACTAGCAACAGGCTATATATGGTCCCTGCAAATCACCATTTTATAGCTAGTCTTGCTATGTTCAATCCATTTATCAACTGGCCAGTCCAATCAAAGGAGTTCATCAATTCGTTCTGGTTAAGACATGAGTTAATCAGACAAGAATTCACTCCTCCAACTGGGTGGTTCAATCTCGAAAAGGTAAGAGAAACTCCTATCTACAATTTATGGGCAGTTCCAAATTGCCTTACAATTAAGGTGTCACTACCTTTCTACAACAACTACTCTTCAATGTTTGAAGAAATCAACAATGAAGACAATTACGAAGGAGTCTCTGAAGACGATGTCGGCATCGATGACGATGACGTCGAACTCCACAACCTAGAGAATAGGATGGAGCCATAATCACGGCACAACCTAGTCAAAATTCAAAGATTCCTTTTGTCTGCCATCAGCACCGAAAGCAAAGGCAGACTCGTCAATTATTTTGTAACCGGTACTATTGTAAATAGTTTAGGTTTATTACCTATACTGTTCAAATAGTACTTTCAAATTTCTATATAAGCAGTGCTTAGGTCCATTTGTTAGGCACGCTTCAATAGACGCTTCAATTCTAGAGTGAGAAACTTGAGAGCTCTGAGTGAGTCTCTTCCCCTTCTTCCTCTTTCTCAATTCAATTGATGTAACTCATAGATAGTTACTGAAATCAAATTTTCAATTTCAATTTCAGTTTTCTTTTCTTTTGCATTCATCACCGCCTATATGGCTGGATAATTGTTTGCATACATGTGCATGGTTTAAACTTTAAAGTTTTCCGTTTTCTTTTCTGTTCTTTACATTTCTGGGGTTTGTTCCCCATTTTAATCTTATGCTGAGTCCGTCTCAGTCCTACTTCTCTCTGTAGTTCCTTTCCGCTCGTCTAACTCTGCTTCCGACCCCCTCTTGGTATCAGAGCTTGATGGGGAAGTAGGAACGTGCTATTGAACTTGAACTGTTGATGATGCATCTAACGTACTTTCTATGTTTAATCATTCTAAAGTGCAGTGGGAAGATGTTATTATGTTAGAATACTCTGTTACTCTTCTGATTCGCTGTTTATGATTAACCATGAAAGAGTTCAGTACTGTAGCTACCTATGTTCAATGTATCAGGTTACTTTTCTTGTTAAACTATATTAGTCTCTTGTTAGGAAGTATGATATCTGGTATTCGTTTACGTGCTCTTACAAAGCTGGAATTCTGTCGTATTTTTGAAAATCTTTAGTTTATTATTGTGGAGTTTAATAAAATATATTATGTCTTTGATAATTATTCAGTTCTGTCTTGTTATTCAACTTTTGTTTGAAAACCTACCCATTAAAACAAATCTTACTTTATCTGGTATTATTAAATCAACTTTGTCCTATTAGTATGATGAAGGAGTGGTAGGAGAAGCACTAAGTCCCGACGGATGTAGCAGTAAGTCTTCATGATGATTACTCCGACAAAAGTACTTTTTGGAACGACTTTATGATTTAATAAAGACCACAACTTTTACTTTATTCACATGGGTTTGTCTTTTGAAACTTTTACAGTTGAATGACTTATTGTAGAATCTGAATACAGGATTTAGACCACAGACTGATATATCTTATTAATATTGCCATTCAATAAACTAGATGTATTTGCTTTAACGAAATGTTTCAGTATTGTAAGATTGAGGTAATCATGTCAGGCAGATTCATATTCAACTAACTTGATTGATCTTTTATTTTTTGAACAAAACCAACCTGGTACAGTAACGTTTGTGGCTCAGATCTGAACATGATACACGGTTATTTCATATTCTAGCAAAACAGTCTGTAACTATTTATTCTTTCTTAATAACCATAGTCCTAACATATCAGATATGATTGATTAAATCCAGTTAAAGTATCTTAGTGCATGATTTGTTAGTTCTTGTTCAATATCCTGCTGTCCTAACGAACCAGGTGATGGCAATGGTACTTACGGGTGATGAAGGCTTGTTAAGATTGAACCTCTTTGGATCTTCGTGCTATTTTCATTATGTCTTGCTATTCTGCTTACTCCAATAACAATTCTTCTGTTTGTTCTTACAGTACTAATCAAGTTGATAGTACTAGTCAATCTTCTCAATCCTTAACCTCCCAATTTACCCACTCTAGCTTATCTAGTATAAGCCAAATGCCAAACCATGGATCCTATGATCCATTCAATTCTACTCAAGACAACCTTAGGATGGCTAGAGCCCTTCTCAAACAAGGTCGTCAATCTCTTCACAAGAAGAACAAAATTCATAACAAAATCTCCAATTTGAATAGATCTGCCAAAGATTCTAAATCTATCCCCAGATCTCAATCTCCTATTAATCCTGTTAAGGATACAAAAATCAATTCCAGATCTATTCCTGGATCCCAATCTCAAAACCCTGTCAAGGAAACCAGAATCAAATCTCCCAAATTTATCTATGACAAAGAATTTTTTAAAAAAGATTTTCATTCTGAAAATTGGATCCCTCACAGGGAATGGTTTCTTAATGAATTTTCTGAAAAACAAAGAAAAAATATTTGTGAAAGATTTCATAAATTCATCAAAACTATCAAATCCAATATGATATTTTTCCAATGGTTTAATACCTGTACTATTGAAAGTAGATACGATTATCCTTTCAGTAGTCAGTCTTTACATCAAAAGACTTTAAAAATAATTTCTCAAAAATGTCCTAATTTTGCTGAAAAGAAAAGAGATTCGTCTTTATCCTCTTTTCACAAAGACAATTTTGAAAAAGACAAATTTGAAAATACTTTGTCTGACAATCTTCAAACTGATAATAGTAAAGTGATAGCTGTTACCGACGCTGTTGCCGACACCTCTATTATTAGTCCTCCTAGCAGTAATGAGATTGTGACTTCTGTCCTTTCCACTACTCCTAGTCAATTAGACAATAGTGCCACGATAGTTGAATCTAACTCATCTGATACTATTAATCTTGTCAATTCTATCCAACCTTTGGAGATTAGTAAGGAGACTGTGGTCCCCACTTTCTCTGTGATTAATATTCCAATCAATTCTCCTGTCAATTATCAGACAGATGTGCTTGAAAATTCTTCTAGCACTATTGACAGTCAGAACCAACTTTCCGTCATGTCCATCCGGAAAGACAATTCCAAATTCAATTATTATTACAAACCTCCCAAACCTCAGTGGAGAAAAGTTTGTGATAACAATCCTCGAGAACAACCTCCTAAGGATAGTTGTCTCTCCAACAAGAAACCTCGCAAAGGGTATATTTGCTTCAATTGTAGTCAGATCGGTCACAAGAGTCGTTACTGTCGTCTTGACAAAAAGATCTGCAAAGAAATTGACCTCAGAGTCAACAATCTCTTAGTTGAGCATTTTTGGGAGAATTACTCAACTAACCATGCCAATTCTTATATTCGGAATAATTATACCAATTCTGAATATCAATTAAATGTCCTCGAATCTGAGCCTCTTAGTGGGAATATCACTATCAATAATCTCCGTTTTGAGATCAACAATCTTAAGTCTGAGATTGAAGACTTAAAACAAATTCAATTTGCCAAAACTTCTGTTTTGCAAAATAATGAAGCTATAGCTTCCAATTCAAATGATTTTTCTGATATTAACAATCTTGTTAATATTCAAAAGTTTTTTATAAACATCAAAATTGTTATAAAAGATTTTATTCTTGAAACAGTAGCCCTTTTTGATACTGGAGCTGACTCAAATTGTATTTTAGAAGGATTAATTCCTACTAAATACTTTGAGAAAACCACTGAACAGCTCAGTACGGCTAATGGTTCAAAATTAAAAATCAATTATAAACTCTCTTCGGTGTTTATCCAAAATCAAACCCTTAAGATAGAAACTTCTTTCTTATTTGTCAAAAATCTTAGGAACAAAGTGATTTTAGGAACTCCCTTTATAAAATTACTTTTTCCTTACCAAACAAATGAAAATAGGATTATTGCCCAGCATCTGGGTGAATCAATTCTTTTCAAATTTTTGAAAAAACCCATTGTCAGAGATCTTAATCCCATCTCTCTCAAACAAAATCAAATTGGTTTTCTTAAAGATGAAATTTCTTTTAGAAATATTGATTCTCAATTACAACAATCTGATGTTCATGAAAGAATTAACAGTCTTTTGAACCAGATTCAAAATTCAATTTGTTCTGACTTACCAAATGCTTTTTGGGAGAGAAAACAACATATTGTTGATCTTCCTTATGAAAAGGATTTTTATGATAGGCAAATTCCTACTAAGGCTCGTCCTATCCAAATGAGTCATGAACTCCTTCAATTCTGTTAAGAAGAGATTAAAGATCTCCTCAACAAAGGTCTCATACGTAAAAGCAAAAGCCCTTGGTCTTGTTCTGCTTTTTACGTCAACAAACCTTCTGAGATTGAGAGGGGAGCCCCTCGTCTCGTTATCAATTACAAACCGCTTAATCAAGCTCTTAGCTGGATTAGGTATCCAATTCCAAACAAAAAAGATCTTTTGAATCGGCTTCATAATGCCAAGATCTTTTCCAAGTTTGATATGAAGTCTGGATTCTGGCAAATCCAGGTGGATGAGAAGGAACGGTATAAGACTACTTTTACCGTCCCCTTCGGTCAATACGAATGGAATGTTATGCCATTCGGCCTAAAAAATGCTCCTTCAGAATTCCAACGAATTATGAATGACATTTTCAATCCTTATTCAAAATTCATCATTGTCTATATCGATGATATTTTAATTTATTCTCAATCTGTGGATCAACACTTCAAACACCTTAACACATTTATTTCTGTTGTTAAGAGGAGTGGCTTGGCCTTGTCAAAAACAAAAATCAATTTATTCCAGACTAAGATCAGATTTCTTGGTCACAATATTCATTTAGGAACTATCGTACCTATTAGCCGTGCTATTAGTTTTGCTGATAGATTTCCTAATCAATTGATTGACAAAACTCAATTGCAAAGATTTCTTGGATGTCTTAATTACATCTCTGACTTCTTGCCCCAATTATCCAAACTGATCAAACCACTCCATGATCGTCTCAAAAAGGATCCTCCTCCTTGGACTGATGTTCATACCAATGTGGTCAAACAAGTCAAATCTCATGTTAAAGACCTCCCGTGTCTTTACCTTCCAAATCATCAATTTCCAAAAATTGTTGAAACAGATGCCTCTGACCTTGGTTATGGTGGCATTCTCAAACAAAAAACTTCTTCTGTTAAAGAGCAAGTTATTGCCTTTACTTCTAAGCATTGGAATTCTGCTCAGCAGAATTACTCTACTGTCAAAAAAGAAGTTTTAGCAATTGTTTTATCTATTTCCAAATTTCAATCTGATTTACTAAACCAGATGTTTTTGGTTCGGGTTGACTGTAAATCAGCAAAAGAGATTTTGAAAAAAGATGTTAAAAATCTTGCTTCAAAACAAATTTTTGCCAGATGGCAATCAATTTTAAGCATTTTTTATTTTGATATTGAATATCTCAAAGGTTCTCAAAATTCCCTTCCTGATTTCCTTACCCGGGAATATTTGCAGGGGAAAGAGGTTAACCAGATCTGTCCAATATCAACAATGTCCTCCTTCCCTACGGGGAAAGGAAAAGGTACCAAAGGGAAAGACAAAGGTAAAACTGTTCTTAACCCTTTTGATGCTCTTTTGCAGGGAAAGCAATCTGGGTCTTCGACCCAGAACCAATTAGCAATTGGGTCATCCACCCAAAGTCCAACTGGGTCATCGACCCAAAACCAATTAGCAATTGGGTCATCTACCCAAAACCCAATTGGGTCTTCTACCCAGAAACAATTAACAATTGGGTCTTCAACCCAAAACCAAGCTGGGTCTTCTACCCAAGCTCAAATTACTGGGCCAAAAACCCGTAGCCAAACCAAACAAACTCCCCATGAGTCAAAGGAAGATTACTTCTTCCCTATTCAGACTCTCCAAGCCCTCCAGCAACAGGGTCTAACCCAGTTGCCAACCAAAACTTGGACTGAAACCGTCCAAGGACAAAACACCCAGAGTTTAGATCTTATGATCCAAAACTCTAAAAACCAAATCTACCAAGCAAACCCAAAACCTGTTACAACTGTTGTTGCAGGATCTTCAAAAACCCAATATATTCAAAAACCAAATTTTTGGCCCATATTAGGTTTAGAACCCGAATTTTGGGACACAAATATTAACAAAATTACTTCCAAAATCCTCCCTAAAGGATTCCATTTTGTTCCTTTAGCCCCAAATAAGACTCACCAATTTTATCAGTTAATTCTAATTGATACTGAGTCTGTCAAAATCAAACATCATAAGGATCCTAAAGATTCTTCAATTATCACCCATTCTACCCTCCAAATTCTAGAGGTTTTAACACCTTCAGCATGGGGGCAAAATCCCAGCAAATTTAGAAAATTCTCCGGAAATTTCGACCCAATTGGTTTTTCCTACTGGGATTACATCAAAGCCTGGGATCTTTTGATGCTAGGTCTTCAAAACAAGTTTTTTAGACATTCCTGGTTTATCTATTTTAAAACAGGTACCAGGTATCAATTTCCAAATTGGTTTCTCCAATGGTGGGACTCTTTTGGACCAACTCCTGAAATCCTTCCTCCTGATGTGAATGAAGGATTCCAGTTTTTCAGAACAAAGTATGATCAAGAGGCTGATAGCCTTCCGATCCTACTTAATTTTTATGTTTACTTTTCTTTGTCTTGGGTTTTCTCATGGCAGTACAAGCTCAATGAAGCCCCTCTCCCAAATGTCCATCCATGGCTTACACAACAAGCCTATGTCAAATGGTGGTCAGAATTTGATGGGTCTAGAGCATCCAAAGAAGGAGTCAAGAACTGGTTTAGGAAAAACCCTAAACTGTTAAAATATGCTGAACCTAGCACTTGTCTTCTTCAAAACCAAAAATCTCAAATTGCTGCTGCCATCGCAGGATCTTCCTCAGAAGAAGATATGATCAGCAGTCTCCAAAGTATAACTTAGCTTCTCCGAAAAAGAATAGCTGACAACAAACAGGGTGATCAACCATCCACAAGTAAGACAGCTACCAAAAAGAAGAAACAGGTTCTTCAACCAGCTGCTCTCAAACCAATCGACGAAGGTTCAAGCACTGAAAATATTATCTACAAGATTGAATATAATGATTCAGATATTGAGCCAACCAATTCAGATGATGACTTTCTCCTTAATGAAGAATAGTCAACAATTATTATTCTGCCGACAGCACCGAAAGCAGTTTGTAGAATAATCAATTATTTTGTCTTTTTGTAACCGGTACTGTTACAAATAGTTTAGGTTTAATTACCTGTACTGTTTAAATAGTACTTTTAATTTTCTATAAAAGCAGTGCTTAGGTTCATTTGTTAGGCACGCTTCAATAGACACTTCAATTCTAGAGTGAGAAACTTGAGAGCTCTGAGTGAGTCTCTTCCCCTTCTTCCTCTTTCTCAATTCAATTGATGTAACTCATAGATAGTTACTGAAATCAAAGTTTCAATTTCAATTTCAGTTTTCTTTTCTTTTGCATTCATCACCGCCTATATGGCTGGATAATTGTTTGCATACAGACTCTTGACTCATTGACTTTGACTCACTAGCTGTAACACGTAACTGTAGAGAGTTACTCATAATGAGTATCCTCTGTACACTCCACGGTGTGTTGCGATATCTTCATCAGGTCCATGCATATCTGTTTTATACGGAAAAGAAAATACAAACAAGAAAAACAGAAGAAAGGAGTTAAGAAACACATTACACACTATAAAATCGGGAAAGCAGGGATAGAAAACATATACAAATGGCACACACAGAGGCAAACACAACCAACTCTCTCTTTTTACTTAGATCACACTCACTATCTCTTAGGTTTGCACTATTACACCTAATCCTAGCTCTACATACTTCCTTCTCACACCCTGTAACCTTCTACATAACTTATTTATAACTACTCCACACCACCACTAGCTAAACTGTCAACTCTAACATACCAGCTAAGGGCTAACAATACTCTTTTGATACTCCTATCACATCCATAGATCATCACAATTGCAGACAGGGTCAACTAGAGTCAACTAGCACAACCAAAGGATATATCAAACTAGCACAGATATCACATAGATCAATCCTAACGTTGCTATGGGCGACCATTGACTAACATATTATTCATCAACACAGTCACACAAATACCAACAATCATAAAGTAATCATAAGTTGTCTATCCTAGGGTTTTCACATGTTAGACAAGATACTCTTATAGTTGATAGACCTCTGACAACTGTCCTCAGCTATCATAGGTCACATCCCCTTTCCTGAGGTGCTGCTGTTATCGACCGCTAATAGGGCTTGGGTCACCCTATGCACATTTATATACACTACTCTATCCTACTATCCCTAGAGTGTAAGGTTTCTTGCTCCCACCTAGATAGAAGATTGTTGTAGTTGCTGTCACTCTCCGCGTCCTCGCAGCTTCTGCTACTCGTATTAATTCCTACCTCTGGACACTCCTACTTAGTCTACCAAGCCAGTCTCATCCTCTCCTCTTAAAGGAGTACCTACTAAGGGCTTTCTGATGCACAAGATCCTCACTTAAGGCAAGTGCAGAGCATACTTGCTCCTTAGTGACCCTCTAAGTCTCACTCCTATTCTCAATCTCTAGGAGTACCTACTAAGGGTTTTCTGATGCACTGGATCCTCATTAGAGGCAAGCACAGAGCATACTTACCCTTAGAAGCTCCTAAAGAGAGAAAACTAGAGAGAGAAGAGGTTGAGACCATACCTGGCTTAGAAGACTGCCGTTGCCCCACGTCCTCGCGTCCCGTCGCGCCTCCAGAGCTCCTCCACATCCTCCCAAAGTCCTTTGGAAGAACTTGGAGAAATGGAGGGGGTGGGGGCCTATTTATAGGCGAGATGGAGAGCTCCTCCTCTCACCACCGCCTTTAATTGCGAGTGGATCGCGTCGCGATGGTTTACCACTAAAAGTCTGTCGCGTCGCGATGGACCCTTATCCGGAAGATTCTATTTCTGTCTCCCACCGACTTAACGACTGCCTCTCGTTGCGTCGCGATGAGCCATATTGTATTCTGGTCGCGACGCGATCGAGGCTAAGGAGATGTTCGTAATTTCTTCCATTCTAGACGTTTCTGGAAGTGCCTATACCATTCCTAGGGGTATTTTTGGTCCTTTTGAATGCTTCTATAACCCATCTAAGTCTATTCCTTTCAAAATTAAGGTTTTTAATACCCATTCATCCACCTAATTTCCAATCTAATTATACTTTAAATATTATTAACGTTTATCTGAAAAATGGGATGTCACATTGCTACCCCCTTAAATAATTTTCGTTCTCGAAAATTCAGCGGTGGTTATATTCTTCTGAGATTTACCTTATTCCTACTTCTTTTACTTTCATAACCCTTTTCATGTTCATTTATCACCCTATCTTTTAATCAATTTGTCCACTCATTATTCTCTGTTACCAGTTTATCCCAAGCATTAGGATCTTCACCATTGTTAACTAAATTACTGAGGTGATTAGTGTCGAAATTTGTTAACAGTGTGAAATCATAATGCTGGCATAAACTGTCTCAACAACCTATCTTTATTCAACAGATTCCTTAATGAAACTTCTAATAGAGTCATGGTTAAGAATGCCCGGGTTCATTCTTCACCACTTCCTACTAGAAATTTCACGAGGGCTTACCACATACTGGAATGCAACTACGACTCATAGTATAATTAACTAATACTTACCTCATTCACGACTGCTACTCATAGTATATATAGCTACTGTCTACCTCGTCATGTGTGCAACTGCCGAACATGACATGAGAGGTAACACAACTACTACAACTTACACAGCTACTCACCATGTGTGCACTGTCGATCATAACATGGGAGACAATAGACTAACAACTATTTACCATGTGCGCAATTGCCGCTCGCAACATGGGAGACAACACGACTAATAACTATTCACCATGTGCGCAACTTTCGCTCGCAGCATGGGAGACAACACGACTACTATAACCAACACTCACCATGTGTGCAACTGCCACTCACAACATGGGAGACAACACAACTACTACAACCAACACTCACCATGTGTGCAATTGCCACTCATAACATGGGAGACAACACAACAACCAACACTCACCATGCGTGCAACTGCTGCTGACAACATGGGAGACAACACAACTACTACAACCCACACTCACTATGTGTGCAACTACCACTCACAACATGGGAGACAACACAATAACCAACACTCATCATGCGTGCAACTGCCGCTCACGACATGGGAGACAACACAACTACTACAACCAACACTCACCATGTGTGCAACTGCCGTTCACAACATGGGAGTACGACATACAACTACTATTTATACAGCTACTACTCATAGTATGTACAACTGCCGTTCACAATGCTGTGCAACTACTGCTCTTAGTCTATGTTTATACTTGTATGCAACTGCTAATTGATTACTAAGACATAACTCTTTGTATTATTATCTCGGTATTTTCACGGCTCTTCCTAGCTTATTATTTTCATTTCCTTACACCTTATTCTTTCCAGCTTGTGTTATTCGTAACAGTTTTTTTTATCATCTAAGACTACTAAACAGACAAGCAAACATTAATGTTCATTAACAAAATTATAAATCAAACAGGAACATAGACAGTTACTGACGTGAGTAGAAAATGTACACAATAAGCACATTTATTAGCAACTGAGAAAACAAATAGGAGTATAACAAACGTGAAGCTATATAAACAAGAAATATAAGAATTGGAAATCAAACACAAGCACACATAAACACAAATTTATTTAAGTAGAAGATATAACAAAGATGAATTAGAAGTTAAACAGGAATACAAATTCATATAAGCAGAAAATATATACATAATAAGCAATCATTAAATGTCACCAAGAAGAATTAGAAGTTAAACAGAAGTATAGGTGAACACAAATTTATAACAGAGATATTTATATTGAGCATATGCATTTAGAATTTAAATGTCAAAACACAAATCCATATAAGCAGAGCACGTATATGAGTAGACATTAAATGTTCATCAAAGAGGAAATAAAAAGGCAAATAGGAATACTCAAACACAATTTATAAAAACAGAAGATTTATTTATGTATAATATGTTCATACATTTGTTTTAGTGTTTTATTTACATTCGACATGAGAAAGATGACTTTCTCAAAACCAATTCCGCTAATCAAGGTCAGGAGGATTCAGTTCCTTATGCGTTACCTTGGGAAGTAACACTTTCTACCTACGAAGTCGCCTTTTGTGACCTCTTGGGATCTTTTAGGGTATCCTTCCTCAATCCTCAACCTTTCTCCATATCTATCCCCTAACCCGTGGGTATTGCTCCCTGCCTACATTCTTGAGAGATATGCCCTGGTTTTCCACACTCAAAGCATATGCCTTTCTTAAATGGGAAGTCCTTTGCTATGTGTGCTCCTTTGGATTTGAAACATTTTCTCGAGTTCTGATGCCCTCCTTGGATAATTCCCATCTGCTGTTGTGGTTGGCCATTATTTCTTCCATTAACTTTCTTGAATTGATTTCTATTGTCCCATTCCCTACTTTAATTTCTTGGCTCTCGATTCCTTATAACTCCTTTAATCCAAAACAAATCCTTCTGACGATCAATGTCCTCTAACTCCATACAACGCTCCACTAGATCGGGAAAACCAGTTAGACATAACAGTATCATCGATCGACGAAGTTCCTATCGAAGCCCATCTTGAAATCGTCCGTACATCCACTCCTCGCTGGGGCTAAGCTAATAATACTCAGAATATTTCACTAGAGATTCGAATCTAGAGGCATACTCTCCCACAATCATCTTTCCTTGAGTTAATGCGTTGAACTCCCTGGCTTTTTGTTGTCTTACTGTTCTAGGAAAATACTTCTCGAGGAAGCTCTCCCGGAACAGTCTCTAAGTAATAGCTCATCCTTCAGCTTTAAGAACTCTCCTTCTATTCTTCCACCATCCTTCAGCTTCACCCACCATCATGAATGCATCATATTTCTCCATCTGATCATCACTACAATGCATTGCTGTCAATATCTTCTCAATCTCTTGAATCCATTGTTCGGCTCCTTTAGGGTTATATTCACCCTTAAACTGGGGTGGTTTTCCTTTCAGAAAAACCATCAACCCAGTATCCTCCATTTTTGCTTTCCATTGCTGCCTCATAACCTCGCGTTCCTCCCTGAGCGTCGCTATCAGCTCTGTGTTCTGCTGAGCCTGCTACAAAACAGTAGTAGCTAAATCCCTTAAGGACCCTTCATCAACAAACTTCTCCCTATGATTTTCTGTGTGAGGAGTTTCTATTTCAATTCCACCACCAATCGAGTTACTAGTCTCCCTAGGAACGGTTCTGGTGGCATCCTCCTCAATTCGATCCATCTTAGTCGTAATTGCTTGGTCGAGAAGATTAACGATTTAAGATTGTATTATACATCAAAATCTCAAAAATAGTTTTTTTTATATCAAATATCTATATAGATTATACATATATATATATATATATATAAGGGTTGGGTGACGACTCTTGCTCGTATAATGTTTCTCTCTTCGCAATATAGTCCCATACTTCTCCTCGTCGCCTCCATTCTTGCCAAAGCCCCTTAATTCCCTGACTTGATCACAAGTCCTTAACTTACATTCCCAAGGAGAATCCTTGTTTTCTGCCAAGGAATCGACATAATGTACAAGGTATGGGGGAACATATCAATATGTGCCCAATACCTTGAGTCATAAGAAGTAGCCATCTTTATTTCTAAAACAAAGATGACTGACTTAGCGAACACTCTACCCTTATCCAGACATAGTCAATGTCCGGTGGAGACTCTCAAGACACCGCCAATGATAACATCCTAATGACCCAACAGTCCGGTTAGGACCGAACTGCTATGATACCAAAATGTAACACCCTATTTCCAAAGTGCTATAGTATAATAATAATTAGACACTAAATGAGTGATTAGGCAATATATATATATTTTATTAAAACTAAACAATTTGACACGTACATATCTTTACAGAACCCATGTCTTGGGCCAACAAGTTGTATGATATATATATATATATATATATATATATATATATATATATATACAGACTCTTGACTCATTGACTTTGACTCACTGGCTGTAACACGTAACTGTAGAAAGTTACTCATACTGAGTATCCTCTGTAAACTCCACGATGCGTTGCTATATCTTCATCAGGTCCATGCATATCTATTTTATACGGAAACAAAAATGCAAATAAGAAAAACAGAAGAAAGGAGCTAAGAAACACATTACACACTATAAAATCGGGAAAGTAGGGATAGAAAACATATACAAATGGCACACACAGAGGCAAGCACAACTAACTCTCGCTTTTACTTAGATCACACTCACTATATCTTAGGTTTGTACTATTACACCTAAGCCTAGCTCTACCTACTTCCTTCTCACACCCTATAGCCTTCTACATAACTTATTTATAACTACGCACCACCACGAGCTAAACTGTCAACTCTAACATACCAGCTATGGCCTAACGGTACTCTCTTGACACTCCTATCACATCCATAGATCATCACAATCACAGACAGGGTCAACTAGAGTTAACTAGCACAACCAAAGGATATATCAAACAAGCACATAGATCAGATAGATCAATCCTAACGTCGCTATGGGCGACCACTGACTAACATATTATTCATCAACACAGTCACACAAATACCAATAATCATAAAGTAATCATAAGTTGTCTATCCTAGGGTTTTCACATATTAGACAAGTTACTCCTATGGTTGATAGACCTCTGACAACTGTCCTCAGCTATCATAGGTCACAACCCCTTTCCTGAGGTGCTGCTGTTATCAATCGCTAGTAGGGCTTGGGTCACCCTACGCACATTTATATACACTACTCTATCCTATTATCCCTACAGTGTAAGGTTTCTTGCTCCCACCTGGATATAAGATTTTTGCAGTTGCTGTCACTCTCCACGTCCTCGCTGCTTCTGCTACTCGTATTCCTACTTCTGGACACTCCTACTTAGTCTACCAAGCCAGTCTCATCCTCTCCTCTCAAAGGAGTACCTACTAAGGGCTTTCTGATGCACAAGATTCTCACTTAAGGCAAGTGCAGAGCATACTTGCTCCTTAGTGGCCCTCTAAGTCTCACTCCTATTCTCAATCTCTAGGAGTACCTACTAAGGGTTTTCTGATGCGCCAGATTCTCATTAGAGGCAAACACAGAGCATACTTACCCTTAGAAGCTCCTAAAGAGAGAAAACTAGAGAGAGAAGAGGTTGAGACCATACCTGGCTTAGAAGACTGCCGTTGCCCCACGTCCTTGCGTCCCGTCGCGCCTCCAGAGCTCCTCCACATCCTCCCAAAGTCCTTTGGAAGAACTTGGAGAAATGGAGGGGGTGGGGGCCTATTTATAGGCGAGATGGAGAGCTCCTCCTCTCACCACCGCCTTTAATTGCGAGTGGATCGCGTCGCGATGGTTTACCACTAAAAGTCTGTCGCGTCGCGATGGACCCTTATCCGAAAGGTTCTATTTCTGTCTCCCACCGACTTAACCACCGCCTTTCATCGCATCGCGATGAGCCATAGTGTATTCTCGTCACGACGCGATCGAGGTTAAGGAGATATTTGTAATTTCTTCTATTCTAGACGTTTCTGGAAGTTCCTATACCATTCCTCGGGGTATTTTGGTCCTTTTGAATGCTTCTATAACCCATCTAAGTCCATTCCTTTCCAAATTAAGGTTTTTAATACCCATTCATCCACCTAATTACCAGTCTAATTATACTTTAAATATTATTAACGTTTATCTGAAAAATGGGATGTCATAGAAACTCATTAGGGTTTCCCAATCTTAAAGGGAATTGAGGGATTCTTGCTAGATTTCCTCAATTTCTACCTTGAATGTGAGTTTGAGAGTTGAGATTTGGGTATTTTGAAGATTTGGGTTTGAACCCTAGAGAGGAGAAGAGGAAGGACGTGAAGGAGGAAGAAGAAAGAGCTGAACCTCAACCTTTGAGCTTGAATCTTAGGAGTTGTGGTGAGTTCTTTCTTCTCTTAGGTGATGGGCACCCATAAGTCCCACATTAGGATTTTTCATCAAAGAGGTCTGAGAACCTTTGGGTTCAAAGTTAGGGTTTTGTTAACCCCTTTGATTTCAAGCTTGTATTTATGATTAATGTTATGATTATGTAATGGGTTTGACGGCAAGAGGTCGGATGGCTGCCCCCAACACCTCACAAAAGTATGTTTATGTTATGTTTGCCTCTTTGATAGTTCCATGGAGCTTCAAAGGGAAGAGTTTGGTCTATTATTGTTAGGCTTAATGATTTCCTTATAATCTTGAAAGGTCTGGGTTGTAGGAATTGTTATAAAGAAGCATGATAAGTATATGAGATTTATTTTTCTCATGTTATGCTTGATTCATTGGGTTTATTATAGAAATCTCATTGAATAGTTAAATGATACTTAGGGTTATAAATCCTAGTTAGTTAAGTTGCATTTTTAAACATGCACTAAAGAATTAAAGATGTGATAAAAAGTCACTTAAAGTCCATGGCAAGACTCCTCTATTTATAGGAGAAGATCGGTTTGGTTAGCCTCGTGGGATGTCACTTAGACGGTTAAGACGTCTAACCACCTTATCGAAAGCGTGTTGGGGTCTATGGATCAAAGCATATGACAACAACCCAATCTCACAAAGCAAAGTAGGACTAAATGTCCTTAATTAAGAAGATGCATTGCATAGACATATATTATTCATTTTCTTGTGAATTGTATAATAGGTGGAGTGATGGTGAGGAGTCGAGGGGAGAGGTCACTGAGATTTTTATCTCACCCCGTCCTTTTATTTATTTATTTCAGATCTGCAGGTTGAAAAGGAAGACTGAAGGGGCTCGAATGCCCAAGGCTACGTGTATTTTGTAGTTTTTGATTATGTAACACTCTAAGTATTTGATGCAAAAGACAATGTATCGGTATTAAATCCTTTGAAGGTTATGTAATTAGGATTAAGAACCTTGTATAATTTAAACTTGATGTATGGTTGAAGTTTAAATTCTCTTGGGATGACTGTATTTAATGTTAACTATCTTACTTTCAAGTATTTTGAATGTATGGTGTTACATGCAACCCCCACCATAATACAGTTACGTGATTTTCAGATCTATAACAACACCTGACTCTCAGATCCCACTCTCGCCCAGATCGAAAGAAAAAAAAAACAACGCTGAATCAAAGAAAGCCGTTCTCGAACAAGCACGACAGCCATGCTCTCTTCCTCTACCTCGTCACACACGGAACAAGCCATCAGCGACATGGAACTTAATCGGAGGTGGGCCTATGGGGTTTGGTCACACTTGTAGTGGTTCGTAGCGTGAGCGCATTTGCTATTGTTGGGATGACACTCAATAAGATGGAGAGAAATGTGTTGTTCTTGCTGTATGATGGTCACCGATCTTAGCAGTAGTGGATTTGTGGGAATGTGTTTTTCACTGGCTAGGGGTACTATCACAGAAAGTGTTAACGTTAACATATTTATTGGGAATAATACATGTGTCATGTTTTGGTTGGTAGACAGTAAAAACAGGACCTATTTAACTGCATGTAAATTTTATCCTAATTTTAATCTAATGGTTGTAATTAGACGTTATCATTTATCATAATAACCACGTGTTCTCACACGAGTCGCTCCCATATATAACATGTATAATACTTGGACACTGTTACACCATTCAATAATATCTTACTAGATAGTTATATATATTTCAAAATCAACCGTTAGATTGAAAGTTAGTGCCATATAGATTATAAAAATTTTACATTAATCTAAAATCATTTGATATATCATTCAGATGCGTCAATATTGATGTTATATATGCTTTTGAAATGAAATATATAAAAATAGGAACAATTTGACTATGAACTTGTTGTTGTCCAAATTTTATGAGATTTGAAACAAATAATCAATGTAACAAATAGTTATTATTCAATGGTTTGGTCGACAAAAATCACATTATATATGAAGTTATTGGTAGTGTAACCGTATCCAAGTAATACACAATTTGATCCTTTCTCAAAAATGTCGCATTATATATCCGCATTGTTTTGAAGTTGAAGTTGAAACTCTCAAATGTTATTGGTAACATTTTGTGGTTGAAGATGTTGACTTATGGAGCTAGGATAAAATTATACTTTTTATAAGCAAAAGAATTTTATTAAAGAGAGTACAACTCGTTCACAACTGATATATGAGTCTTCGCAAAAAAAAAAAAAAAAAACTGATATATATGAGTAAAAGAAGCCATTGTCTGTTAATACACGCAACAAGATTCATAAGCCATTCAAAAAAGTATAATATACTTTCCCTATATATTTTTGTCGAAAACCAGGACCAAGAACCTTTGAAAAATCCACAATATCGAAGGTAAGGCCTCCCCTGAAACGCATGCTTATTACGTATGAATCATATCGGCCAAATAACAATATACCAAAAATTTTATTGAATATATTTAACCCCCCTTTTTTTTTCCCTAAGGCTATGTTTGGAAGTTGGGAGGAGAAGGAAAAGGAAGAGTTTGAGGGGAAAGACGAGGAAGAAAGAGAGATGATAGCCCCAATTTCGTATTGGGGTTTAATTTTTTTTTTTATCCATTGGGCTACAATTTTTTAAGGGTCATACTAACAAGTGTCTTTGGGACACTAGTTAAGAAATAAAAAAATAGAAATTTCGTATTGAAAATAACAATATTTAAACTTTCAAGTAATTGAATGCACTACTTTCAATACAAAATTTTTATATTTGATTTCTTAACCAGTGTCCTTAGTGTTGACAAGTGACTCCAAACACAAGAGGGGGGTGAATTGTGTGTGAACTATGCTTTCAAAAACTTTTGGAGAAATAAGTGCTAATTATGAGTTGCGGAAATATTAATGTGAAATAGATAAATCACTTGAAGAATAAATTGCAAACGAGTTAAAAATAAAGTAAATAGTAAGATATAAATAACAATAAAATAAAGTACAGAAATTTAATTGACTGAAAAGTAGAGAGATAAGGAGTAAAAAAGCACACAACAAATTATCCAGGTTCGCCACCTAACACCCCCTGTGGCTCACGCCCCGTCTCTCCCAAAGCAAACCACTATGGGATTTTCACTAAGACACTAGCTTTTAAATCAGGTTCAATAGAAACCTTTACAACTCTAAACTGAGCAATACGTTCAAGAGATATCACCTCTCTATGAACACCTTGGGATTCCTACCCAAAAATAAATGATTTTCACAAATAAAATGAGACGAAAAAGATACACTCAATAGTGCAGATATAACAAATTGAAGCTCAAATAATACAACTCAAATTTTGTAGAATAAAAAGACTCTCAGAAAATTGTGCTCAAATAAGTGTGAGTGATGAAAAATATTTGACAGAGTTTTTGGCACAAAAATTAAGCACTGCGTTGTTGTATTTTCACAAGGCTCACGAGCTGTGTTTATATAGGCAATGGAAGAGCGTCATATGTAACAAGATTTGTCCGTTGAAGATTTGACCGTTGCAGGATGATTATTAAAAGGATTTGTCGTTGCAGCATTTAAAAAAAGATTTGTCCGTTGCGTTTTGAATATGAAAGAATTGAAAACTCGGAGACGGCTCGGCATACGACCTCTGAAGACAGCTCGGCGGACGACCTCTGAAGACAGCTCGGCAGACGACCTCGCCACACAGCTCGACAGACGACCTCGACACAGCTCGGCAAAAGACCTCGGCACACGACCTCGGCACACAGCTCTGCATACGACCTCCTCATCAGCTCGGTCCTCATAGCTCGATGCAGCGACCTCATCACCGACCACGAGACCTCGATGCAGCGACCTCATCACTCGACACGGATCATCACTCATCACGCGACCTCGATGCAGCGACCTCATAAGCTTGACACGCGACCTCCTCCTCGATTCGACATACGACTTCCTCGAGCTCAACATCCGACTTCCTCCTCACCGACATCCGATTTCCTCGAGCTCGACATCCGACTTCCTCACCGACATCCGACACGAGATATGCATGTCAAAATATTTTGTGCGTGTGTGATTTAATTTTAATTGAGAGCTTTTTATTACTACTTACAAATTGTCTTAATAAAGATAAATAAATACCCAAAACCCAAAGACTTGAGAAACTATCATTCTTGATACGCGTCTTGGTATTCTTTTCCACTTTTTGCACGGTTGACTATTTGCAAAGCTCCCTTTTGTCAATCATCAAAATCATCCTGTCAAGGCATGTATTCACACTTAGGACACTCATTAACATTTGCTATTTTCTTAATTTGGGGAACTCAAAAAATAACTAATTAAGAGAGGATTTTGAAAGATAATTTTTTTCCACGTTACTAATAAATTATAGTCATACGCCTTTCTTCCATTCCCCTCCAAACTCTCGAACAAATCCTGAACAAACTCTTGTGGTGAAGACAATGGATACGTAAAACCATAGGCAAGACAACACAAAAATCAAGCCAACTATATATATATATATATATAGACAAAAGACCAAATGTAGTAAGATAACGGACCAAAACTAGTTAGAATCCTCCTGATACAAATTAACTATCTGCTGATTGGTTAAAACTCTTCTTCAAATTAGCTTAACCATTAATTTGAGAGAGCAAGTGGTGCGTTAATGATGCTGACTGTAATTTCAAAAATAATAAGAAATATACAGTCGGTCCTATGCGGGATCATAGTTTCGGATTAGCTCTGAAGATATATAACCATCTATTGGCTACTTTAATTTATTTGTCAAAAAAAAAAAAAAAATTCTATTGGCTACTTTACGAAATTGCGACAAAGTAACTACAGACAATATTAATCTAAATGGTTTGATGCATCCGACAACTTGAACTGATCTTTCATCTCCCATTCAGGGTTGGAAGTGTAACTAGAGTTAGTATTAATTATAGTAATTTCAATTTGATGGCGATTGAGGATATTCTAGCTAGGCTGGGAGTTGTTGCGGTCACGAGCTGGATTATTCAAGTCAACCCTACCCTATGTTTTACCAACTTTTAATTCAAAAGTTGCAATTTGAGGATCAAAGCAAATATATATTTGTTCTGGACAGAACTTTAGAGGATGACCGGAGAGAAGCGATACGGCAGCGTCAGGTCGGATGACGACGGCGCGTGGTGGTGGTGTACCTGCAAACACTCCAACGCTCAAGTCAGTGTATGAAGAGGTAATTGAAGAGGTGATAAGATGAATAATCCTCCTTTCAATCGTTTGAAGTGAGTCTCCTTTTATAGGAGCTGGGGACGGTTACCGATGAATGACGGTTGATGAATGACGGTTCCCGTGGAACCCGGGGTACCGTTAGATCGTTGCCGACCTGTGATGAGCTGGACGGAATGCCGAGAACCGTTGGATTGGCCACGTCGATATGGTCTCGAGGCAAGGCGGAGGGAACCGACTCGAAAATGGGCCTGAAGTGTGAATCTTCGGATTGGGCCTCGGCCCAGTCCGGAACAGTTGCCCCCCAAGTCGCTAGCTCGAATGTCGAGGTGGTGACTTGTTGTCGAAGTTCGTTGATGTCCTTGTCTGCAAGGAACTGCAAGCGTCGTCATGTCGTGCTTGTTCATTAGTTCGTTCGGAACCTTCGTGTTCCACGTCTGCTGAGGTAGTTCACGACACGAGGCTTGATGGCTTTGTCACGAGCTCGTGCACGCGGTCTCGGCACGAGGTCGGTCAGGGTGCTTGTGTCAAACGCACAAGGCTTTATTACGAGCTCGTGCACGCGGTCTCGGCACGAGGTCGGTCTCTTCATCAGGTGCTTGTGCAAACGCACAAGGCTTTGTCACGAGCTCGTGCACGCGGTCTCGGCACGAGGTCGGTCAGGTGCTTTTGCAAACGCACAAGGCTTTGTCACGAGCTCGTGCACGCGGTCTCGGCACGAGGTCGGTCAGGTGCTTTGTGCAAACGCACAAGGCTTTGTCACGAGCTCGTGCACGCGGTCTCGGCACGAGGTCGGTCAGGTGCTTTGTGCAAACGCACAAGGCTTTGTCACGAGCTCGTGCACGCGGTCTCGGCACGAGGTCGGCCAGGTGCTTTGTGCAAACGCACAAGGCTTTGTCACGAGCTCGTGCACGCGGTCTCGGCACGAGGTCGGCCAGGTGCTTGTGCAAACGCACAAGGCTTTGTCACGAGCTCGTGCACGCGGTCTCGGCACGAGGTCGGTCAGGTGCTTGTGCAAACGCACAAGGCTTTATCACGAGCTCGTGCACGCGGTCTCGGCACGAGGTCGGTCTCTTCATCAGGTGCTTGTGCAAACGCACAAGGCTTTGTCACGAGCTCGTGCACGTGGTCTCGGCACGAGGTCGATCTCTTCATCAGGTGCTTGTGAAAACGCACAAGGCTTTGTCACGAGCTCGTGCACGCGGTCTCGGCACGAGGTCGATCTCTTCATCAGGTGCTTGTGCAAACACACAAGGCTTTGTCACGAGCTCGTGCACGCGGTCTCGGCACGAGGTCGATCTTACCAAGCCTTTATGCTGACCTGGGGTCTTCGGGACCACGGGGGTCGAGCTGCGAGTGAGGTTCTTCCGATGCTGGGTGCCGAGCTCCATGGCGGGCTCGACCTTTGGTTTAGAGGCACTGTCCCTGTCAAAGTATAGACAATTTGCAACAACTTGATGTAATAAAGTTAGCATTAATTTTTATGCTGAGTAAAGTGCTCGTAGTCGAGTTTTATACTTCCCTGTGAGAGTAGTTGATCTGGCTGTCCAAGCGGCAAGGTTGAGGTCATCAAATAATCAAGGTCAATGACGTAGCCGAGTTTAAAGCCGTTTGAATATTGAAATTGCAGAGGTGGGCCTGGTAGGTCGCCCGAATACTGGACTGCGTATCCACTTGTTGCAGAGGTGCTTGTGCAAGGCACAAGGCTTTATCACGAGCTCGGGCACGCGGTCTCGGCACGAGGCTCATCATCAGGTAGTTTGTCACGAGCTCGTGCACGTGGTCTCGGCACGAGGCTCGATCACATCTTTGCCGCGTTCCAAGTTTTTGGAATTTGCTGTCCTTGTAGTGTCTCGAGGGTGTAGGCGCCGGTACCAGTCTTTACGACGATTCTGTACGGGCCTTCCCAGTTGGGCGCAAGTTTCCCTTGTGGGGCGTTCTTCAGGCCAACATCAGCTCGTCGAAGAACTAGATCCCCAGGTATGAACTCCCTGGGCACAACACTTCGGTTGTATCTTGCTGCGATTTTCTGTTTCACTGCGACCTCGCTGAGTGCTGCAAGCTCTCTGCATTCGTCAAGGAGGTCGAGTTCTTCTCGTATACTCCGACAGTTGTCAATGTTACTCTGGGGATTTGTCTTTGGCTTTTGACGCCATCAACTTCTCTTCGTAATTCATAAATTTCTGAGCTCGCTTCAGGAACTCGTTCAGGGTCTTCGGTTTGTCGACACCAACGTCGACGCTGAATAGATTTCCTTCGATCAGGCCTTGCTCTAGCAAGTACAGCTTCATCTCGTCAGAGCATTTCTTCACCAAAATGGCTTCTTTGTTGAAGCGCTCGACGTAGTCTCTGATAGACTCATCTTTCTTCACTGAATTGCGCGCTGCCGCCGCCGACTTGGGTTGGACTTTAGACGCAGTGAAATGCGCGGAGAACTGGTCGACGAGCTCAGTCCACGAACCAATGGAATTTTTCTTAAGAGTCTGGAACCAAGACAACGCTGCCTTCTTCAGAGTGAGGGGAAAGATTCTGCACTTCACCGGCCCTTGGGCGCCTCGATAGCCCATGACAGTATCAAAGCAACCCACATGTTCGTCGGGGTCGGTGGTGCCGTCGTATGAGTCCAAAGCGGGTGGTTTCTGAAGATGCTTCGGAATCGGGAATTTCATGATCTCGGATGTAAAAGGACCAAAGGCCTCGCTCGAGCTCCGAGAAGGAGTTGATGAAACAGAATGAGCACGGCGGTGTGCTCTATGCACAGAGCGGTGTGGAGTCGTGCCACGGTGGTGGCGATGAACAGATCTGAGATTTTCAGACTCCTTCGATCTCTGAGGAGAACGAGAGACTCGATCTTTTCTGTTTTCGATCTGTGTGGCCACGCGAACGGAGATTTCTCTCTGCTGATTCTCCATTCGATCGAGGCGTTGATTCTGAGCATGCATCGCTTCGGCATGGCTTCGAATGAATTCACGGAACTCACGGATGAGGACGGTGGCGGTCTCGCTTCTCAGACGGTTTGAGCTGCAACGATCGGAACGGCGTCATTCTGATGGGGAGGTGGAAGGTTACTCCTCTGTCTCTCATGTTCCACGACGAAATTAACAGGTTCGTGGTGAGGTGGTTCCGCCGGAGCTATCGGCGGATTCGGTGGTTCAAGATCTGCGTTCGCACGAGTGGAACTGCGAGTCGCGACCTGGTGCTTCGATCCAGTCATCGTCTCGACAAGTGTCGAGCAAAGATGTCGAGCAAAGAAAAATGAAATCAGAAATGATTCCCACAGACGGCGCCAATGTTCTGGACAGAACTTTAGAGGATGACCGGAGAGAAGCGATACGGCAGCGTCAGGTCGGATGACGACGGCGCGTGGTGGTGGTGTACCTGCAAACACTCCAACGCTCAAGTCAGTGTATGAAGAGGTAATTGAAGAGGTGATAAGATGAATAATCCTCCTTTCAATCGTTTGAAGTGAGTCTCCTTTTATAGGAGCTGGGGACGGTTACCGATGAATGACGGTTGATGAATGACGGTTCCCGTGGAACCCGGGGTACCGTTAGATCGTTGCCGACCTGTGATGAGCTGGACGGAATGCCGAGAACCGTTGGATTGGCCACGTCGATATGGTCTCGAGGCAAGGCGGAGGGAACCGACTCGGAAATGGGCCTGAAGTGTGAATCTTCGGATTGGGCCTCGGCCCAGTCCGGAACAATATTAAAACCTGTACCTTGTTTGTACAACTATTTTCTCATTTTTATGAGCGAAAATTATATTAGTAAGAGTGCAGCATGCTCTAATTACTCTTATATATTTACATTCACAAACTTAAAACAAAATAGAAGCTATTTGAGCTTTAATTAATAACGAAATTCCAAAATCAAATTTTAATAAAATCTAATAGAAAAATTAAGTAACAGGACTCATTCATGAAAATAAATCCATTTTGAAATACTCAAAATTGACAAACTCACAACGTACCGAATATATTATTAATCAATTTTCTCATACAAATTAAAAGATATGATTTAGTGGACGACGAGCAAAGTTTTTAGGAACGGAAGAAAAGACCGATAACATCCTCAGTGTTGGTGTTTCCACATCTATTAGAATAGTTCTAAGTATTTTGTGATGCTTCGTACAGAAGATTGTGTTGTGCATTCATGCAAGAAGAAAGATGGGTAGCTCATGCTTCTAGACAATTTAGGACACATGAGAGGAATTACCCTAATTACGATCAACAATTAGCGGCCATTGGCCATTCCCGGATGATAATGCAGATTGGATTCATAATTCTTTATGAATTCCATCAACCTCCTTTCCCTCATATTGTACTCCTTGTAATTAAATAAGTACTTTAAACTCTTATTATCACAAAATATGATATACTTAGCACCATAAAGACAACGCCTCCAAATCTACAATATGGACACAATGGCCAACGTTGCAGCGGATACATTGAGTAGGAAGTCCTTACAAGTGTCTGCTATGACGGTGAATGTGTTGGAGTTAATTGAACAATTTAGAGATTTGAAACTGGTAGTGAAGTCGTCTAAGGATAAGTTATATTTGGGAATGATCACTGTGTCTAATAATTTCTTAAGGTTGATTAAAGAGAAGTAAGGGTTGTTAGATCAATGTCTTCTGAAGGTAAAAGAGTTGATAGATCAAAATAAGACTTCTGATTTTAGAAAAGGTACGAATAAGATTATTCAATTTAGAGATATGATTTGTATGCCTGAGGAATTAGAAGTTAAGAGGCTGATATTGGAGGAAGCACACAAAAGTAAGTTGAGTTTTCATCCTAGAGCGACTAAGACGTATTTGAAGAAGTTGTTTGGTTGTCCCGCGATGAAGAAGGAGGTAGTAGGTTTACCAAAGACCACGAAAGAACATGTAATTTCGGCGATCATTGATAGGTTAACAAAATTTGCGCATTTCTTAGCTGTCGTTAAAAAGTTCTCTTTGGAACGTCTAACCCGTATCTACATCAAGGAGACAGTAAGGTTACACGGGGTATCTTCGAGTATCGTTTCAGATAGAGATTCAAGATTTACATCTCGTTTGTGGAGGAGTTTATAGGAAGCACTAAGAACTAAGTTGAGATTGAGTTTGGCTTATCATCCTTAGACGAATTGTCAATATGAACGAATGATTCAATCACTAGAAGATCTGTTAAGGCATGTGTGTTGGAGCATACAATAAGTTGGGATGAGGTTTTGCCATTGAATGAATTTGCCTACAGTAATAGTTTTCATTCAAGGATACGTATGGTGCCTTACGAGGAGTTTTACGGAAGGAAGTGTAGGACTCCATTGTGTTAGTATGAGACCACATAAACTAAAGTCTTAGGACCTGATGTAGTGCAATAAACAAAAAAACAAGTTAAGTTAATTAGGGAGAAGATGAAAGCAACACAAGATAAACTTTAGAATTCCAAGAAGGTGACCATGTTTTCTTGAGAGTGACTCTGAGAACTAGAATTAGTAGACAATCTAATCTAGAAAACTTACTCCTAGATTCATCGAATCATTTCAAATTCTTTGTTGAATTAGTCTAGTTGGATATCAGATAATTTTACCTCCAAACTTGTCAAAACTTTAGGATGTTTTTCATGTCTCGCAACTCAAAAAAATATTCTCCTGATCCACCGTATGTGATTGAGCCCGAGTCAATACAGTTAAGAGAGAATTTAGAATATCACATGTTACCTATAAGGATTGAGGATATAAGGATTAAGGAACTTTGAGGGAAACATGTTCCATTGGTGAAGGTGATTTGGTATGAGACAATAGGAGATGAAACTTGGGAGCGAGAGCATAACATGTAACTACAATATTCACATTTATTTTGAGGTATGTTAAATTTGGAGAACAAAATTTCTTTTATGGGGGTTGTTGTGTAACATCCTTATTTTTATAACCTTGCTTAACGTGTGATTATGTATGAGATGGGCTTAAGTTAAACGAAATGAGTGAGAGAATAGTTGTAGGTCCAGGTAGCACGCTCAAGCGTGGCTTGGTGGATGCTAAAGCATGGGCTTGGAGAATGCTTAAATGTGACGTGGTGACTGAGTGATTTGATGGAAGTGGACACATGTTAGTGAAACGTGAATTGAGACATGCACGAGCAGCACCTTCTCTATTTAGGTATCTATACTCTAGCGTGGAAGGGGTGACGCTACACTGTTGGCACGCCGAAGCATCGAGTTTTTGAATGCTAGAGTGGTATGATTAAAAATGACCTCAGTGAACTGTAGTTTCAGTTTCACCAATTAAGGAACTACTTTCGACTTCCCTTATCTTTTGTAAAATGACCGAGCAGATATTTTGTAGCCACTGTTGATACTTTGGAGCTCACTTTCAATCAATCCAAACACAAAAACATTAATCCGACTGCATATTCGACTTCGTCTCAATCTCTACTTTAATTATGACTTTTTGTTATTTTGAAACGATCGAGGTAAGCCAACATTTTGTTGACATGTTGTTTTGACCTCAACATTGTTTCGCTTCGTTCTTCATTATTCAAAACTCTTATCCTTGTTTTGATTTGTTTTAGGGTTATTGGATTGACGTACGTGTCGTTCGAGTGGTCGACGTAAATTACAGAGTCATGGGAGTGTCGTTGCTGGTTGTTGGATGAGTGTTCGCGACGTTCACTCATATCCGGGTGAGACCATTTTTGTGGTTGTTGGATGGGATAATGGGAACCCTAATAGATTATCACACTATAAGTAGGCTATGGTCCCTAATATACCGCACTAATCGCAATACGCACACGCTTGCCCTCCTCTCCCCATCTGAAGAGAGCCTAAGGCATAAGGAGTCCCGGTTGAGAAAGAACCATAAAGCCGACGAGTAGCTGTTGCTCGTTATTACTCACAAAGCCTCTTTTCAGGATTCGTACTGTGCTCCTTTGCTATGGATCCAAGTATTTCTCTAATCCTTAATAGATCAACATGTCGTAGATCCTAAGGTTATCAAGATTATAGTTTGGTTCTTGATTACATGAAAGAATGCTTGTATGTCTTTTGATTTCTGCAATAAAGTATTCATGATTAAAAGCATGCCTTGCGGGTAATTATAAGATTAATTCCAACAAGGTAAATTTGAAAAAACATACACATTATTGATAACTAACTACTTTTCTTAATCTGCGTGTTTTTATCTTAAGGTCCTTATAATTAGGGACGAGGGTAGTAGAAAATAGTTGAAGAAAAACCACTTCTTATTATGAATATTTAACGATTAATAAAAAGGAATTAATTTATTACTCTTTTTTCAAAATATCTTAGGTTATAACAAAGAAAACTAAATTTTTTCCACTAAGTGGAGTCCACTATTTTTAGATATTTAGGTTGATAGAATAAAATAAAATTTTGACTTGTACGGGTAAATTTTATTTTATTCTCTGAGGATATAACAACGATAATCAAACTTTTTTTCCACTAAGTGGAGTCCACTATTTTTCAGATATTTAGGATGATAGAATAAAATAAAATAAAATTTTCACTAGCACGTACGTGAACGTAACGATTATAACTTCAGCTCACCCGTTGAGTTTGGCTCATTTTCTTCATCAAGGACGACGCATAATAACTCAACTATGCAGTAGATGTTCTTGTCTGCATCAAGGTGACCGGGACGATGAATCACCAAACAATGGAACACCAAGTGAGAAGCATGCCGTTAAGCTTGCTATTCTTGTCGATCTTGTTCAAAATGTTGCAAACGTTATCTTTGTCCATCCATATCCATGGGGAAGAATAAGAGGAGGAATGTAATGACCCACGAGTTGAGGAGTAAAAGAAATTGAAATTAGCGTTGGTTTAAGGACCATATAGTAATTTAATAATTATATTAAAAAAATACATTGATTCAATCTTATCTCCAAATTGGAGTAAAAAAAAAGGGAGGGAAAAAAGAGAAAATGATAGATATGAAAAGATTTTTTTAACAGCCCCTATTTGGTATCATAGCCTTGTAAGAGGTCTCTGAGCCGTTGAGCTATTATGATTTTTATTCACTAAAGTTTTATTTTCTATATCTTCTTTGCTTTGAAACGTTGGCCAGCCCGCTTTGTAAGACCCGGAGAGAGGGCAGTAGGGTGGTCCCGAAACCATAGGAGAAATCCCTGGATCGGTGGTCCCGTTATAAGAAAGAGTAATAAAGAAAAGAAATTTAAGTGAATAAAAACTAGACATAGCCCAATAGCCTAGAATGTTGAAGAGAGCTACGATCCGGAGAAAGATAGAGTGGATAAGACATAAGTTTTTATAAAAAGAATTTTCATAAGTTTTTCAACCAAATTTTCTAACATTCACGTAGTTTCAAAATAGCACAACTTCTTAGAACTTTGAGTAAGTTAGGATCTAGACGAGAAAATAGGACATTAACTCCCTTTGCCTCATTATCCCAATAGGAATTAGAAGCTAGAAGAGATCAAGATAATTATCAAAATAGAGAATTACAAATAGCAGAAATAGAAAATAGATTACAAAGTTGAAAATTACCAGATATTAAATATAATGAAATATATAAGTCTAGTACTTTTAATATATATAAGAATTATCATATTATTCATACAATAGAATCATCTAGATCTATTAAACAGAATTAAGAAACTATTAATTTATTAGATTCAGATATGATAGATAATCATGTTAGAAATAATATGCATTATATTTATTTAGGATTAATACAAGTAGCAGTTAAACCATTACATAATTTAGGATTAAATACTCCTTTATTATTAATATTAAGAGATAGTAGAATTAAGAGATTTCCTGAGTCTATTATAGCTATATTAGAATCTAATTTAAATGATGGTCCAATATATTTTAATTGTTATTCTAATTTTTCTATGAATTTAGGAGATGATCATACAAAGAGTTCATTAGTTATTAATATTCAGTGTATGGATAACTTATTTTATGAAGGTGTTTCTAACATATATATTATATATAGAATTAAATATAAAGTTTCTAATATTAATTATAATTTTAATGCATTACATAGCACACCTAGAAATGAAACTGTTATTATTGAAGCTAATTTAAGTAGGTCTAATATTACTGCTCCTAAGAAGTTAAAGGCATCAGAAATAATAGCTAAGTTACTTGAAGAATGGATATCAAAGGAAGTTATGGAATTATCTAAATTAGAATATAGAAAACCTAGAGAATTTGTTTTAGAAGAAGATGGAACTGTAAGGATTAGAATGAACAGAAGTCAGTCATTAAGAATTAATGAACCTCAAGTTATTACTCCCCGGTCCTCTAGAAGATCAGTAGAAACTACCTCTACTATTAATGTGAATTTAGCAGATGTTAATTTTACCCAAAATATTTCTCAACCATTATTTGAACCATGTCCCTCATTAGAATCAGAATCACCTAGGATGTCACCCACTAGATCTCAAATTATAGGAGTTATTACTAGAGAAGAAATATTTGAAATAGATAAAGTTTGGATTAGACAAGATTTTGAAGCAGATTACAATAAAGAAAAAAGAGATTGGTGTTTTAGTACTTTTAGTAAGGAACAAAGTTCAATTTATTTGCAATTATTTTATTGTTACCTTAGAAAATTAGAATTAAATATTTACTTTTTTATGTGGTTTGAGAATTATTGTTTAGAAAATAAAATAGAGAATCCTTTTATAGAAGATATTAGTATAGATGTTAATGTTAGACTAAATACAAAATAGAAGACAGTAGAAAATAAGATAGTAGAATCAATATACCCTCCTTTAGAAGGAATTAAATTAGAAAAAGAAAGAAATGAAATAAAAGCCTCACCTTTTAAGACTATTATAAATCCAGTTACAACTGAGTAAAAAGAATTAGGAAAAATCCAAAGTCAATTGAATTATTTCAATCAAGTATTACAAACTATGACACAACAATTAGATAGAGTAGAATTACAATTAGTTAACAATAAATCAATTATCGAAAGGTAATTTCTTATAAAGAATACAAGTTAGAATCGGATAGACCTATATATAAGATAAATATTCCTGAAAAAGAATTAAAAAGAATTAGTTTAGGACAAAAGAATAATAGTATGGATGATTTAGTAAAACAGTTAAAGAATCCAACTTTACCTAATAATAATAATGGTCCTTCGAATTCATTAAAAATAAATATGTTATCTCAAGAAGAAGAATTAAGTGTTAATAAATTAAAAAATTATGGTAGAACTAGGAATTATTTAGGAAAAACTAGAAATTATTATCCTAAACCAAGTTTTCCTGATTTACAGTTTGAAGAAAAATATTATCAAAGTAAAAATTCTTATTCTGGTAATGCAATATTGGAATGGAACATAGATGGTCTCAGTGATCATAATATATTAGATATTATTCAACAAATGGCCATGGCAGCTACTGCCTATATGACAACAACAGGAAATAGTAACAAAAAAGCAGCAATGTTATTAACTATAGGTCTTACAGGACAGTTAAAGGGATGGTGGGATATTATTGTTATTGAACAAGATAAAAATAATATATTAGGTGCTATTAAAAGAGAAACTGGAGAAGAAGACGCATTAAATGTTTTATTATATGCTATTACTAAATATTTTGTAGGAGATCCTTTACAATTACAGCAAAGAGCTGGAGAGCAATTAGTAAATTTATATTGTCCAACTATGTCTGATTATAGATGGTATAAAGATATGTTTTTATGTAAATTATATGTTAGACCTGATGGTGGTACAGATTATTGGAAAGAAAGATTTTTAGCAGTATTACTTAAATTATTTGCTGAAAAAGTAAAGAATAATATTAAAAATAAGTGTGATGGAATTACTCCTTATTCTGATTTAACTATGGGTGAATTGCATAATTTTGTTATAGAAACAGGAATACAGACTTGTACTGATTATAAATTACAAAATAAAATTAGATCAGAAGCTATGCAGAATAAAAGAGAATTAGGAAGTTTTTGTTAACAGTTTGGAATAGAGTCAATTAAAGCCTCTAGTAAACAAGCTAGAAAGAAACATCATACAAAGCCTTATAAGAATTATAGGAAGAAAAAGAATTACTTTAGAAGTAGTAATTATCAAGAGTAGCCTAGAAAAAATTATAAGAAAAAACAGGTTAAAAAGAATTACAATAAGAAAGAAGTTAAATGTTTTAAGTGTGGTAGATTTGGACATTATGCAAAAGATTGTAGAGTTAAACAAAAGATTAATGAGATTAATAATTTAGAAATATCCAATGAATTAAATGATAGTCTTACTAATATATTAAAGGATATTATGATACTTAATAATTCAGATGAAGATTCTTCTGATGAAAGTTCTTATGAAGAAGAAGAAGATTATATTAATCAAGTATTAGATGAATCTGAATTAGATCTTGAAAGTTTTGATAAAGATTGTTTAAGCCCTAGATTATGTACTTGTGATAGTTGTATTAAAAGTATAAATGTTATTAGTTCAGATCAGGTAAATACACTCATAAGAGTATTAGAAGGAATGCCTGAGTCACCTCAGAAGGAAGAATTTATGGTACAAATTAAAGGTATCATAGATAGAGAAGAAAAAGAAAAAGAAAAGGTTCATAAGTAGAGTTTAAGGAAGTATTAAATAGGTTTAGACAGCCTTCAGCCCCTTCAATTACTTTACAGGATTTACAGAATGAGATTAGGATATTAAAGCAAGAGATACAAGAATTAAAACAAAAGGATTCAGATTTAGAAATTAAATATTTAGAATTAAAGGCAAATGGAGTAATAGTTGGTCAAACTAGTTAAGCTAGTCAAGATAGAATTAAAAATGACAAAGAAGAATCCAGCAATACTTCTTATGTCAATATATTAAGTCAGCTTGTTATTCATAAGTGGTATTATCCAATTATAGACAGCCTGATAATATTCAGCAAGCTTTTTTAGATGCATTATGGACTAACCATTTTATTAAAGATAAAATATTAGTATTAAATGCCTTAAATATTTATTTTTCTGAAATACAAGATAAGCCTTTAAGTAAGAATTATTTTTCTTATTATGTATTAGTTAAAGGATACCAGCTGGGCTTATATGCCTCATTACCAATCTCATTACCAAA
Organism: Calophaca sinica; assembly: GCA_037113605.1. NCBI lineage: Eukaryota > Viridiplantae > Streptophyta > Magnoliopsida > Fabales > Fabaceae > Calophaca > Calophaca sinica. The sequence goes on from CM073730.1 coordinate 72,199,385, forward strand.
AACATTACATAAATATGCATTAGGATTTTATGATTTATATTCAGCATGCATATAATTATATTGGAAATCATTTTTATATTGATCCAGCCATAAGTAATATTGCATCTAGAAGTAAAATATTACAGCAGCCTACTGGCTCATACATGCATAAGAATTACTCTCAAATGAATTATATGGGTCATACACCCTTGGGTCATTCACCCATTAATCTAAAAAATATGGGACATACACCCATAAACCCAAAAGAGGTATTTGACCTCCAACATCAAAACCAACAACTTTTATTAAACATTACAACTCTTCAAGCTAATTATGATTCCCTCGGTAAAGATTATAAAGCCCTTCATTAATTGAAATTAGCTCTTAAAAAGCCCTTTCTTTCACACCCAATTTTACAAAATAAAGCCTTTACAGATACCAAACTAAAGGCCTTATTACTTCCTAACCTTTTCCTCTTTGAATTATCTTTAGCCTTACCTGATGAAATTCAAAAAATTATTAAAATCAAAATAGCCGAAAACCTTTACCAAGACTACGTAGCTATTCAGACATTTCTCTCTGAAGTAGTTATGGGATCTATTATAATTCCTGGATTAAATGTCATTCAGCAGAATAATTATTATTATCAAGAACTAATTAATGGCCCTCTTAAAGCCAGAATTAATTTATCTGAGTTTAAACCAATTACATGGAAGAATTATACCTTTACCCTTTGGAGTTTTTTAGACCAAGGATTATTGGAAGCATTTTATTTGAGAAATATTAATTAAATCTCAAACTGCCCCTGATAAGCTTTACTTAGCTTTGGAAATAATGTTAAGAGATGGTCCTGTTATAGCATAAGTTAATTCTGCATTACCAGCTCAGAATCAGATTACTTACAAACCAGCTCAGCATTCAATACAACTTAAGCATGGAGAAGGATTATTTACGTGGAATCATCATTACATCAATATTAAAGAAGCACAGAGTAAAAAGGTTTATGAATTTCTGATCAATCAGTCAATACAGCCAGAATTTGGATGGCCATCAAGATCTTAATATGGAGAAACTTCAATATATAAAATTTGGGGTCCCAATACTCACAAAATGTTTATGCCTTTTTCTAGAGAATTACTTACCAAAGATCACGTATATTATTCAGACGGGGAAGATATGTTATCAGAAGCATCTTATGACTCTTATGATTCAATTACAGAGCATAATTTGGACACATAAAGAAACTGGATTATTAAGGATGCCTTGACTACGTGGAAAGAATTTGTGGAGAATCCTCATTACTATTATTACTGTTGGAGCATTAAAAGCTTTTTCAACAAATACACTATTACTTTTAAAATTGGTGAAGTAAGTCACGAAAAGCGTTAAAACTTTGGAGCACATATAGCATTAAAGTTATGAGGAATTGGTATTCAGCTTGGAATATGAAGAATACCATAAATGTCTACCAGCATTACTATTAGAAGTGCATTATGAGGAAAAAGACAAATTTAGCAATTATGGAAGACCAACGTCAAGAATTTTGGAAATATGTACAAAGTGAACTGCATCAGACAACTTATGTAAAGATTACTATTTGCTTTTGGAAGAATCTCCGACAATATCAGAATTACTTTTGACTAAGTTGGATTGTCTTATTACAGGTTACTATTTACTTTTGAAAAAATTGTATCGTTACTGTTTGCTTTTAGACTTTCAGAAAAATCTGTTGTCTTATTTGTTTTGGAATCCAATATTAGAGATATTATTGTAAAAGAAGTGCCTCTCTTTCCTCTATAAAAGAGAGCCATCGTAACATTAGTAATTACGGTTCAACTTTCTCATTCCTAAGTTTTCCTTTGTAACGAATTCTCTCTGAAGTTCTTTGTAAATTTTTCTAAGTTTTCGTTTTATGTACTATTTCTTATTTGTACTATTTCTCTGAATTAATGTATAACTAAGTTCTTCATATTTCTTTTATGTTTTATAATATTTATACTATTATGTTGTGTACTATTACTCTGATGGAAAAATAAGCTTTTCATTATGTCCCCACCCTCTTCATATATATATATATATTGATAAAAAGGCTAATTGGAATGCAAAAACATCACAATAGGAAAGATGATCCCAACTATATTAGCACCTAAGACCCTAAAAATCATTTGCAGTACCCCAAAAAATAAATTAAAAAGGAGAAAACAATATAAAAGACATGGGGGGACAAGAGCCAAAACCCATGGAAGAAATTATCTAAATCTATAGAAGGGAAGACCCAATCAATTATGAAAAAAAATCTGCTCTAATAAAATCCGGAGCAACGTCCCACCAATGATAATATCGGTTAGATAGACCAAAGCTCGCCATCTTATCCGGACAACTATTGTTTTCCCTGTAGATGTGGGAAACTCTAAAGCTCATCTAGTTGCAATAAAAGAGGCAGTTTTTCCAGTGCGTTCTGAAACTCCAAGGAAAAGCGGAATTAGCAAGAAAGGCATTCACAACCAATTTAGAATCACACTCCAGCCAAAGAGAATGCCTCCCTTTTCGAAAAGTCGTTTCTATAGCGAATATAGTTGCCTGAAACTCTGCATGGAGATCCGAGGATATGCCAAAATAAGAAGAAAAGCACCCCAAAATAGCTCCCATGGAATCCTTGAAAAGACCACCACTAGCAGCGTGGCCATGAGAACCACGAGTAGCACCATCAGTGTTACACTTAATCCACCCACAGAAACGGGGATGCCAAGAGACTTGAACAATAGATGGAGCTTTGGAAGCATGGCTATCGACAGAAAAAGCTTTGAGAATTTGGAAATATGTTATAGAATTACTCATCACACCTTTGGAGAGATGATCTATAAAAGAAGAGGCTGAAATCACCATGTTAATAGCAATCTGCAGAGAAAGATGCTTATTTTTGAACCTGCAAAGATTGCGACAAGTCCAAATAACCCAGATGATATTAATAACTGCGGCTAAGATGAGGTCCCTAACTTGAGAGCTCCAATGCTTCTTGCAAACCGAAAGGATACCAATCATAGAAGATAAATCAATCCGATCCAACAACTCAATACAAAAGGAGTACAGAAGAGTACTCCAACTCGATACATCAATTTGCATCAAATAAACTCCAGCGCTTCATATGACCATTAGTACTAACACCTAGAAATACAATTAACCGAAAAAATATACCACTCGTAGAATAGGCAAGAACCCTTTGGCGCCCAGGCAAGTGTTAACACACCAATCTGTCTACTTTTATAGGGCATTTTTAGTATCTAAATACATTATTTTGCACTATTTAAAGCACATAGGTACTTATTTATGTTCTATTTTGCAGAATTATCATATAGACACCACTCGAAACAAAAGATGCGAGAAAGGACTAAAAACTGGCAAGTTTTGGAGAGTTTTAGCACTTCTGGACAAGCGGTACGGCATGACCTACCTTCAGTACGGCCGTATCTGGATCAAAATTTCAGTAGGGGTGTACCCCCATGGTCAGTACCACCTGGCGCCGATGAAAAAGTCCATTACGGCCGTGCCAAAGGCAGTACGACCGTACATAAATGATGGCAGGATTGCATCTCGCATAGGTACGGGCCAACGTCACAAGAAAAGTTCTGTACGACCGTGTATATATCCGGTACGGCCGTACCCCGTCTCAGATTGTGTAGATTTGAAAGCCAGATGACCTAATTTGCAGCCAACGTTATAAATAGGGGCTCTTAACCTTTTCTCCAGACCTTTTGACGAATTCTTAAGTCAAGAACCCATTTTTTAGAGTTATTCATAAACACCGTGATATTGGAGTGAGTCTTGAATCATTGGAGCTTCCTGTCAATTCTGAATTGCTGCTGGAGTTCGTGAGAACGTGAGGAACAAACAAGGGTATCACCATCTTACCAAAGGGGTGTCCCGGTTCTATTTAATTATGTCCTTTAGGAGTTTGGATTTATTTTACTTTATTTTGTTGTAAAACAATATGAGTAGCTATTCCATCACTAGGGGTGATGGGGGATCTTTTACAATGTTCTTGATTTCTATTTAATTGTTATTTTGAATTCCTTATTATCCTTATGAATGTGTTGATCTTAGCATGCTTAAATTCATAGGAAGTAGCTAATCTTTATCAAATTAGTTAATTGTGGTGACATGATCATAATTAATTAGTGGAACTATAGGATCAACAGAACTCGCTTTATATGCCGGATAGGTTATTGCTTGTTTCTAATCGGTTATTAGATTAACAAACTTGTCTGTTCTTATTGCTCTTTCCTTTAATTACTTTCTAGGACCAAACAGAGTAATTAGTTAGGAGAAAGGCTATTACAAGCTAGGCAGCTCTTAGTAATTTAGAGTGAGTGGTTGGCATTCAATAAGGAAATATAATTCATAATAGCAAGGAAATAGCTTCAGGATCTAGTATTAGTGAACCCGGTTCCCCTATGCTTCTCCTATTCAATCTTGCTCTAATATTTGAGAATTGAAGTTTTATTCTAATTTTTCTTAGTATTTCTGTTCAATCTGAATCCAATTATTTCGATAGCTTAGAGGACTTAAGATCTTTATTACGCTTATACTTGCACATTCCCTGTAGGTTCGATATTCGGAGTCCTAATTATACTCCACTTTTATTAGAGTTACGATCAGGTGCACTTGCCTGAGCCGCAACAAGTTTTTAGAGCCGTTGCCAGGGAATGTTTAGCAATATTAGTTCAACAAGATCTTAATTACTTTAGGCATTTATTTATTTTTTGTTTGCTCTTTAATATTTGTTTTACTTTTATTAATTATTCTTCTTGCACTCAGGCACCACAATGGAAGAAGAGCTCACTCTCGAAGAGTGGTTTTCTGCTGCTGTCAATATTCAGGATAGCATAACGGCCCAGCCATCAGGTGGTACAACTTTGAGTTCAATCCTGCTTTAATCTCGCTGGTGTCCGCAGTACAATTTTCGGGGCTACCTTCGGAAGACCCACATGCCCTTCTCAAGAACTTTCGAAGAATACTTAGCACTGTTAAGTATAATGGAGTCCCAGCTGAATCTATTAAACTAACATTGTTTCCATTCTCATTGCAGGGAAAAGCTCAAGTTTGGCTAGACTCTCTATCACCAAACTCAATCACCACTTGGGAAGATCTGAAGAGTAAGTTTCTCCATAAATACCTATCTTTAGCCAAATTTGCAGAGATAAGAGCTAAAATAACTAGCTTCAAACAATTTGAGTTGGAACCAATGCATGAAGCTTGGGAACGCTTTCAAGAAATACTTAGAAGTTTTCCACACAAGAAATTTGCCACATGTCAACTGGTTCACATTGCCTATAATGGGATAAATGCACAGAGCAGAGCCGCCATAGATGCTGCATGTGGAGGATCTTTGGGAATAAAAACACCATCTGAGACTCCAGAAATAATTGAAGAGATGGCTCGAAATAATGCTTAGTGGTCATCGCAGGAGACACAAGTTGGTCCAGAATTCGAAGTCCATGGGATGCAAACCCACTTGTCCTTAGAAGACAATGTGGATGCTCTTACTGAAAAATTTGAAGCCTTGTTAGCATCTCATGCACACACTAAAGCTAAAAGGAGCAATCTCACTCGAAAGCCTAAAACAAAAGAGGGCCCAATTGCAAAAGTTAACTATATAGGCACCGAGAATCAGAGTAGTTCCTACTCTGACAACAATAACTTAGTGTGGAGAAACCAGGGGAACTCATATCTACAGTTTCAAGCTCAACGAAAGCAAAATCCTAGTCGTCTCGAAGCAGTTCAAGGATGCATGAAAGAACTTGACAAAAGATTTAAGCGTCTAGAGAAACAGGTAATGACCAATTTGGAAAGTCAGAAACAATTGGTAGAGCAGTTAGCCATCTTGATGAACTATTTGTCCAAGCCAAAAGAGAAAACACCTACCCAAGAAGTGCAATCTAATCTGATAACCACAAGGGGAGGAACAGTACCCGCGGGACCATCTGAGAAGAGTAAAGGAAAGGCTACATCAACTCAATTCCAAGAAAAACCACTTGCTCGGACCGAAGAAAGAGATACGGGGAGCAAGGAACCTAAGCAAGAGCAGTTGACAGTACCCGTTAATCCACCTGACACAATCCCTATTGTGCCATTCCTATAGAGATTGAAGAATGACTTGCAGGACCCCCAGTTTGCAAAATTTTTAAAAGTCCTGAAGCAGCTAACTATCAACATACCGTTCGTGGAAGCTATTTCCCAGATGTTTAAGTATGCCAAATTCTTGAAGGATATCCTGGCCAACAAGAAGAAGTTAGAGGAATTGTCCACAATTAGATTAAGCGAGGAATGCTCAGCCATAATCCTAAGAAAGCTACCTCCTAAAATGAAGATCCAGGGAGTTTTACAATACTATGCACAATCGGAAATTCTTATTTTGAAAAAGCTCTTTGTGATCTCGGCTCTAGCATAAATTTAATGCCTTTATCTATTTTTTAGCGGCTTGGTTTGAAAGAGGTCAGGCCTATAAGACTTTAATTATAACTGGCAGACAGGTCCGTAGTGCACCCAAAATGGATAATTGACGATGTCCTGGTAAAAGTAGAAAAATTTATTTTTTCGGCTGACTTCGTAGTTTTAGACATAGAGGAGTACAAAGAAGTGCCACTTTTGTTGGGAAGACCATTTTTAGCAACCGGAAAAACAGTAATTGATGTCCATCAAGGAAAGCTTACATTAAGGCTTGACGACGAAGAAATTGTCTTCAGCGTGTTTGATTCTTAAAAAAACCTAGTTCCCAATCTTGCAATTATATAGATACTTTAGCAGAAACTGTACTAATATCTTCTGATTCGCAGGTGAATTTACTTACAGACCCTCTAGAAAAAAATCTAATTTGCAGCAAAGAAGCCATCGCAGATGAAGAGGGAATTAAAGAGGAGGTTCTTGCACTGGATGCAGGCATGGAACCTAGACCATGGAACGGAGTACAGCGATTTGAAAGATTAAATAAACCCAAAAAGGCTGCAATCAAATCATCTCTAGAAGAACTTCCAGAGTTGGAATTAAAACCATTACCCACAAATCTTAAATATGTATTTTTACATCCACCATCATCCTTACCAGTTATAATTTCATCTTCTTTAACAGGTGCAATGGAGGAAAAGCTTTTAAGGATTCTGCAGGAAAACAAAGAAGCATTTGGGTAGAGCATTCATGACATAAAAGGAATCAGCCCCACAATTTGCTCCCATAGGATTTATATGGAGACAGATCATAAACCAAAACTACAACCTCAACGAAGACTCAACCCAAATTTGAAGGAAGTTGCCAAACAGGAAGTTATCAAGCTACTTGATGCTAATATTATCTATCCTATTTCTGACAGTCCTTAGGTGAATTCTGTGCAGGTAGTTCCTAAAAAGGGAGAAACAACAGTTATGGAAAATGAGCAAAAGGAGTTAATAGCTGTAAGGAAAGTGACTGGCTGGTGTATGTGCATTGATTACAGAAAATTGAATGACGCCACCAGGAAAGATCACTTCCCTCTCCCTTTTATTGATCAAATGCTTAAAAAATTATCTGGCCATGAATTTTACTACTGTCTAGATGGTTATTCTGGTTATATACAAATCCCTATAGCTAAGGAAGATCAAGAAAAAAACTACTTTTACATGCCCCTATGGGACATTTGCATATAGAAGAATATCATTTGGTTTATGCAATGCACCTGCCACATTTCAAAGATGCATGATGACTATTTTTTTTGATATCTTAGAAAATTGCATCGAAATATTTTTGGATGATTTTTCTGTTTATAGATCCACATTTGATGTTTGTTTGCATAATTTAGATCTTGTGCTTAAAAGATGCATAGAAACAAATTTAGTTCTAAATTGAGAAAAGTGTCAGTTTATGATTTTAGAATGCTTAGTCTTAGGACACAAGATTTCTCAAAAAGGCATTGAAGTTGATCCAGCAAAAATTGAAGTTATTTCAAAACTACCACCCCCAAACTCAGTTAGAGCTATTAGAAGTTTCTTAGGACATGCTGGCTTTTATAGAAGATTTGTCAAAGATTTTTCACAAATTGCAAAACCACTTTCTAATCTTTTAGTGAAAGATGTACCCTTTGAATTCTCTGAGGCATGTCTAAAAGCTTTTGAAACTTTAAAATCTCTATTAATAAATGTTCCTGTTGTGATAGTACCCGATTGGTCTGTTCCATTTGAGTTAATGTGTAATGCTAGTGATGACGCAGTTGGTGCGGTATTGGGACAAAGGAAAGGAAAAAAATTTCATACTATCTATTATGCTAGTAGGATATTGGACGAAGCACAAGGAAACTACACTACTACTGAAAAGGAACTACTAACGGTTATATTTGCAGTTGATAAATTTCGATCCTGCTTAGTTATGTCCAAAATTATAATGTATACTGACCACTCTGCTATTAGACATTTACTTGCAAAACAGGATGCAAAACCAAGATTAATCAGACGGATTCTACTGCTTCAAAAAATTGACATTGAAATCAGAGATAAGCGGGGTGTAGACAATGTCATCGCAGATCACCTTTCAATGATAGGCGTAGTAGTTAGACCACCTGAGAAAGAAAAAATTCAAGAGACCTTTCCAGAAGAGCATCTATATGCTATTTCTACGGCATCATGGTATGCCGATTATGTTAACTATTTAGCCGGTAAGGTGCTCCCTCCCAATTTAACATATGCTCAGTGTAAGAAATTCTTCTCTGATATTAAACATTATTTCTCGGATGAACCTTATTTATTTAAGATATGTACTGACAGAATAATTCGGAGATGCATTCCAAAAATAGAATATCAATCTATATTAGAGCACTGCCATTCTAGAGAAGTAGGAGGCCATTATGGTCCCATACGGACAGCTCATAAAATTTTACAATGCGGTTTTTTTTGGCCTACCTTGTTTAAGGATACTTATAAATTTGTTAAGGCCTGTGATCCCTGCCAAAGAAGCGGAAGTATCTCTAGAAAACAAGAAATGCCTCTGAATAATATCTTATATTGTGAATTTTTTGATGTCTGGGGCATAGACTTCATGGGACCATTCCCTAAGTCCAATAACAACATGTATATTTTAGTGGCAGTAGATTATGTCTCGAAGTGGGTAGAAGCAGTAGTATTACCAACTAACGACGTTAGAAGGGTAGTTAGATTTTTGAAAAAGAATATTTTTACTAGATTTGGAACTCCTAGAGCAATAATTAGCGATGACGGCAATCATTTTTGTAATAAGCAATTTGACAACCTCTTAGCAAAATACATAGTCAACCATAGAGTAGCTACACCTTACCACCCACAAACCAGTGGCCAAGTAGAAATCTCTAACAGGGAACTTAAGAAAATCCTTGAAAAGACTGTTAATTCTTCAAGAAAGGATTGGTCTTTAAAACTTGACGATGCACTATGGGCATACAGAACTGCTTTCAAAACCCCTATAGGAATGTCACCATATAGGCTAGTGTTTGGAAAAGCTTGTCATTTCCCTGTCGAATTAGAGCACAAAGCTTATTGGGCTACCAAATTTTTAAATTTTGATATGCAGATATGGCAGGTGAACACCGGTTATTACAAATTAACGGAATGGACAAATTTCGACTAGAGGCTTATGAAAATGCAAAATTGTACAAAAAACGTACTAAAAAGTTGCACGACCAGCGCATCCAAAAGATAAGTTTTCAAATTGGAGACAAAGTATTAATCTACAACTCTCGACGTCGACTGTTTCCAGGAAAACTCAAATCCCGTTGGTTAGGTCCTTATGAAATAATACAAGTCTTCCCCTGTGGAACAATAAAAGTGGTTGCTAAAAATGGTTCAACCTTTAAGGTGAACAGACAGCGAGCTAAGATCTGTCTTGCAGGAACACCCAGGGAGACATATGCCACTCCCAACCACTTAACAAAAGGCAACACGTCAAGCTCGGGACGTTAAGCAAACGCTTTACAGGAGGCAACCTGTAGACTTTTATTTAGTATTTATCGTTTGTTTTAATTTTTATTAATTATGACTTTTCGATTTTGATTCTCAGTTTTCAAGTCACTCCATACAGCTGTGGTTATTGACAAAGAAGCATCAAATTCCCCGCAAATTGCTCATAATATTTTACAGAGGGGAGTCTTTTTCCACCTTCTTTTATTGTATCACTTATTTAATTCTCTTTTATCTTTTTGTGCTTATTTTAACTTAGTCGTAGTGAGGACACTGCTAGAAATAAGTGCGAGGAGGGAATACTTTATTATGCTTATTACTTGGTTGTGCTTTCAACTGCTTATAATTATAGAAGAACTTTAATTTTTTGCTGATTTAGGGGCTACAATTTTTTTTCCTTCCTGACAATATGTAATTGAGTCAATTCTTTGCTAGTATTAGAATTTGCTGAAAATTAGCATTGAAGTTCTGTGAGTTTTAACTTTCTGTGTAAGCTACTAAATATGAGAATTGAGCCTGAAACAAGAGGCCACATCATGCTTTTGCCTCTTTTCTTTGTTGAGTGATATTTTTCTATGAGTGTGCATTGTAGAACTTGTGTTGAGACCATTACAAAGCGAATATAAGTTTATTTTCATGTGAATTTAGAAAAGGGCAATTTTTAGGACTTTTTCAGGCCACTACTATTTTGAATATATTGTACCACTATTTGCCCACTGTTGTGCCTAAAAGTACTTTATTTAATTTCTTTGGTACCCTTCTTGTTACTATTGATTATTTTCTATGAAGGCAACCATAGAAAAATTTTCTTTAAGAGCAATTAGTGGCAAAATGAAAATAATAAAGTTATGAATCCTTTTATATGCTTACAAAAAGAAGGCTTAGCATTTATTCCCCTCCTAGTTCTTAAAAATGATTGATTAAGGCATAAATACATGAATGGAGGAAAGGAAAAGAAAAGGAAGAGCATTGAAAAGAAAAATTGTTTATCCTGCTAATGCCTTCATAGATTGTAATATATATATATATATATATATATATATATATATATATTGATCGAATAATTTGTGATTCTTGTCTGCTCTCTAAAATAAAAAAGGAATAGGTTGCTTGTTTTGGTTGATTTGTTTCTGACCCTTTGCATGACTTTTTCTTTCTTTTATCATACCTAACATTATTACCTTGACCCCATTACAACCAATGAAAGACCCTCATTCCTCTTTTCCATGTTAATTAGATTCTAATAATAGAGTTTTGGTCAATGTACAAGCCTATGGTAATGTCACTTCTGAAAAATTTGAGTGTTAATAACTATGCCTATAAATACTTTGAGATTGGTGAGAGTGTGAATTGAAAATCACAGATTGTTAACTTATTTGAACTTACACTTCTAATTGGGCATTCTATTTATTGACATGTTTTGTGATGTCACATTGTTGTCATACTTCTGTTTTTGCCCCTATCCAGTGAAAATAGTTTTTCTTACTATAGTTACCCAAGTAGTTTGCTTGAGAGCAAACAAAGCTCAAGTGTGGGGATGTGTTATAGGGCATTTTTAGTATCTAAATACATCATTTTGTGCTATTTAAAGCACAAAGGTACTTATTTATGTTCTATTTTGTAGAATTATCATATAGACACCACTTGGAGCAAAAGATGCGAGAAAGGACAAAAAACTGGCAAGCTTTGCAAAGTTTTAGCACTTCTGGACAAGCGGTACGGCCTGACCTACCTTCAGTACGGTCATACCTAGATCGAAATTTCAGTAGGGGAATACCCCATTGATCAGTACCACCTGGCACCGATGAAAAAGTCCAGTACGGCCGTGCTAAAGGCACTACGGCCGTACACAAATGATGTCAGGAATGCATCTCGCATAGGTATGGGCCAACGTCACAAGAAAAGTTCGGTACGGGTCATGTATATATCCGGTACGGCCGTACCTTGTCTCAGATTGTGCAGATTTGAAAGCCAAATGACCTAATTCGCAGCCAACGTTATAAATAGGGGCTCTTAACCTTTTCTCCAAACCTTTTGATGAATTCTCAAGTCAAGAGCACCTTTTTTAGAGTTATTCATAAACACCATGATATTGGAGTGAGTCTTGAATCATTGGAGCTTCCTGTCAATTCTGAATTGCTGCTGGAGTTCGTGAGGACGTGAAGAACAAACGAGAGGATCACCGTCTTACCAAAAGGATGTCTCGGTTCTATTTAATTATGTCCTTTAGGAGTTTGAATTTATTCTATTCTATTTTGTTGTAAAACAATATGAGTAGCTAATTCCATCACTAGGGGTGATGGGGGATCTTTTACAATATTCTTGATTTCTATTTAATTGCTATTTTGAATTCCTTATTATCCTTATGAATGTGTTGATCTTAGCATATTTAAATTCATAGGAAGTAGCTAATCCTTATCAGATTAGTTAATTGTGGTAACAGGATCATAGTTAATTAGTGGAACTATAGGATCAACAGAACTTGCTTTATATGTCGGATAGGTTATTACTTATTTCCAATCGGTTCTTAGATTAACAAACTTGTCTGTTCTTAATGTTATTTCCTTTAGTTACCTTTTAGGACCAAACAAAGTAATTAGTTAGGAGGAAGACTATTACAAGCTAGGCAGCTCTTAGTAATTTAGAGTGAGTGGTTGGTATTCAATAAGAAAATATAATTCATAATAGCAAGGAAATAGCTGCAGGATCTATTATTAGTGAACTCGGTTCCCCTAGGCTTCTCCTATTTAATCTTGCTCTAATATTTGAGAATTGAAGTTTTATTATAATTTTCCTCAGTATTTCTATTCAACCTGAATCTAATTATTTCGATAGCTTAGAGGACTTAAGATCTTTATTACGCTGGAACTTGCACATTCCCCGTGGGTCCGACATTCGAAGTCCTAATTATACTCCACTTTTATTACGAGTTACAATCAGGTGCACTTGCCTGAGCCGCAACAGCAAGGAACCACCTCCACCCAAAAAATTTAATATAGTCCACTACCTCCATCGTACATGGTTCTCTGCCTAAAAAATGTAGCCACTATGGATGTCCCAAATACCCCACAACACAACGTGCCAAATCAAAATGACCCCATTCATGACCCTCCCAGAAGGGTAAAGCGAATACAACTTACTAAACAGATGGGGCAAATCTGGGGGCATGACCAGGGTGTGACCTAGCCACCTATAGATCTCATAAACAGAAATAGTAAACCCCCATTGCACAAACAGATAGGGCTCCGACTCCCTATGATCCCCATAAAGTATATATACATGAAGTATCCCCTGAAACATCGATCACACCCCTATGGGATAGGTTCACTCTAGTGGGAACCCTATTTCGAAGGAGTTGTCAAGTAAAAACCTTTACCTTAGAGGGGGAAAAACTCCTCCATTATTTCGTAAAAGTTGAGCTTCCGAGATGCTGAGTATCATCTTACAGTAGGCTCAGAGTAGTTAAATGGGAATATGTTGATTTCTCAGAGAAAACACTCCCATTATTATCCTCCCACAACCACCTATCCTCCGAATGCGAAAAAGAAACTGAAGATAACAGGCCGGTCAAAGCACCAAATAACTCTTCCTCCCAAATGGAAAGGCACCTCCTCCACTTAAAATCCCAAACCCAAACACCATTGTCCCATCTCCCCATCTCAGCTACCCTATGCTCCTTCTGTATCGATATAGAGACAAGTCTCCCAAACATAAAGCTAAGTGGGAAAGTTCCCAACCAAATATCCGACCAAAACCTAGTAGACCCACCATTACCCACCTTCTTAGTCACCTTCTCCTCAAACCAGCCCCCCACCTTTCCCACAAACACCAATCAAGCATACATCTCTCCACCAACAGGATGCCCACGATGGAACCGTAACACTCCCCAAGGTCGGATTATTTGCGATAAGTTCCCCATATTTTGCCACCAAAACGTCCCTCCACACCGTCGCCACCACCACTTACTAAGCAGACTTATGTTGATCGGCCTGAGATCTTTTACTCCAAGGCCCCCTTGCTTTTCTCCTTACATACCTCTAACCACTTCATCCAAGGAATACCACTACCTTTGCTGGATCCCCCAAAGAAAGCCCCTCTAAATTTTAACAACTTCTTTCCACACTTTAACAGGCATCCTAAGATATGAGAGGCAGTAAATGCGGATACTACTCAAGATGACATTAATGAGGACAAGATATGAAAAGATTTTATGATTTTCCATTATATTCATTTCAATTTTCAAGAAATCCATGAATAGTAACCAATGAATGTTTATCTTTTAAAAAATGGCAACCAAATAAGGCTCTCCCAAGGCTACCGCTGTCAATGACATGTTAAGGCTATCAATATAGGCCTAACAGGCGTATACCACAACAAAAATGATATTGAACGTGAATACAAGAAGGGGGTTGAATTGTGTTTAAAAAAAACTTTTCGCAAAATATACGTAAAAACTTCAACACAGGTTGTTCAAAACTGTTTGTATATCGGATGCAGAGAATTAAACCGGACCAGATGCAGAAATTAAGCAGTTTATAAAAACTTGTTTTACTGAGCAAGGTAAAGATAAATGTAAAGCAGTAAAGGATGAGACTCAGAGATTTATACTAGTTCACCACCAACTGGTAGCTACGTCTAGTCCCTTCGTCCCTGAAGGATTTTTTTCTATAATCAACTGATTACAATTTCCTCAAGAGTATTCTTCTGTCACAAACTTGACAATACTCTCAACTTCTCAAAACGACTCAGTGCAGTCGAGCCTTTGAGGAACAGAGTCTTAACTAGGCCAAATACAGTTTACAAAAGAGATTATACTTTTGAATACAATCAAAATAACTCTCACAGAGAGGATGAAAAGATTAAGCTCAAAACAGAATAGCTTTCTAAAAGAAAGTATAAGACGCTGAGTTCAGTTCTATGTAGACCAGAAACTTGGCACGAAACTTGATTGCTCACTTGAGTAATATTGCTTTCAGAGTGAAGTTTCTTCACAGTTTTTCCAACTTTTCTTCAATGAATACCTTGGGGTATTTATAGGAGTCTTCAAGGGTATTACCGTTGCAGTAAAAATATCTCCTTTCCATTGAGTGAGGTAATTTGAAATGTAGTCCTTTTCTTCCTTTCCAGAGAATATCAGAATAGTACACATTACCGCTGCATTTATCTCGCTATTTGCAATTGCCTTGTACGATTTTTGTCTTATGCTAAAGGTGTCACATTTGCTTCCTCGGACATCAAAATGAGCGCATAAAATCAAATTGATTCGCTGCCTGCATCGCCGAGGCTAAGAGCAAAAACGTGATCATCACGTGCTTCATAAAATCTCCCCCTTTTTGATGATGACAAATATCCAAGGTTGATGAACAATTTAATTTCAAAATAACATCAAGGGTCTCCCCCTGAATTTAACAATTAAGATATATAAGACAATTCTGGTATTAAGGCGATTGTTGATAAACAAATTCATTTAATTGATCGCAAAAATACGTAGATGTATCAGAGCATATTTTTAACAAAGTGAGATCAGATGCTGATTTTTATTTTTTAAAAAAATTTCATTGTACCAAAATTTAGTGATCATTATTAGATTATTGGGTCAATGAATATCAACACATTAATAGATATTAGAGCAATGAATAATCATACAAATGCTATGTATGAAATGATATGCATGATACTTCAGTTTTAGTGTATTCATCGGACGGTGAATTTGTTAATCAGACTTTCACGTGTTCATCAGACCTTTCTTTTACTCCCCCTTTTGTCATCAGACAAAAAGAGTGTAAAACACATCATAGTCAAAGAATGGCTTAGAAAAATTTGAATATATATAAACAGATAATCAGATATAGGTATGTATAGTCAAATAATCAGAAAAACACTGAATATATATATATATAAAAATATGAGAGTACCAAAAAAAATTTATATCACACAAAAAAATAAAAATTTTAAGGGTTTGGTGGAGGTGGTGGAGGTATGTTGAGACGTTCATATAACAGCTTTAGTGCATTTTCCAACTGAGTAACTTTCAGGTTAGTTGCCTTCATTTCTTCAAACTCTGCTTTAGGAATGGTGACCATTTCAACTGCAGGAGTAGAAGTAGAAGGTCCAGCCTCTGGTGCAGGCTTCATCTTCTGATGCTCTACAAGCACCCAGTTAGAAAGCTTCAGTCTCAAGTCCTTCTTTTGTTGAGCCTTTTGAAAGAACGCATCATTTGGTATAAACCATTTGATGAGACTTCCAAGTTTCCTTTGCTCAGAATTTGCCTGAATTCTTCTCCTTTTCTCCACCTCTTCTGGATACAGCAAATCCATGAAGATAGTTTCCCTATGCAAAAGCACGTCAGCAGTGAAAGCATCAAACTTATTCCCAGCTTCTTCTCCCCATATTCTTCTGATGAAGTCACTCAATGCTTCAAAAGCAAAAGAGAGTCCTTCATTTTCGCTGTATAATCTTCTCGATTTTCCCCTGTCATCTTCTGTAAGCACTAGGGGGACGAGGCATGGTAACATAGCTTTGTCTTTCCACGACTTCGACCATTGACTCCAAGTGAATCCAATGTCAAAGTGCTTGGTCACAGCAGCCCATTGGACATATGTCTTCATGCAGTCAAGTGGTCTGATTACTGAGCACCTGAACATATCGTCAAAGTAGACTGTTCCCAGATTGGTGTCGATGGTCTGGCGATAGTGCCAACTGTTGGAATTGTGGCTTTCTCTGCATTGCAGCAGTTTGAGGAGCCAGTTCTCCATTCGTCTTCCTTCAGAGAACTAAGGTAGAACCTTCTAGCATGATCCTCAGTGATCTTGGCAATCGGAAGCTTAGAGAACTCCTTAAGATTATACTTCTTGGGAGCCTTCTCATACTCTGTGAGCCCGATCTTGCTGAATGGCTGCTTACCAGGAGCAGGTTCTTTCCTTTTCCCAGGGATAGACCAAGGTAGCCACCTTTGTCCGGCAGTACAATCTTCAACGACATGCATTTAAGGATCCCTGAATCGTCTGACATTTCAATCTTCTTCATCTTAAGACAGTGTGCCATGAATGCAGCTTCTTCATCTGTGATCCACCTTCCGCATTCTTCCAATGTGAACGGTTCAGTTTGTGGTAGGGATCTAGGAAGGTCAACAGAGAAGAGAATTGCTCTGCTACCAGGTGCTGGTCTCAATCTTCCTTTGAATGACATCTGAAAGTGGTCTTCTCCATCCTTGAAGGTAGCATTCATCGGAGAGGCAATCTCCAGTCTGGCAGCTCCAGAGGTGAAGGTTTTCAAATGCCATGTAGAGGGACGATTGTAGATGCTGTGATATAACTCATACTTAACAAACCGTGGTTTGTTAATACATGGGACATTCTTCCTTCCACCAAAGTCTGTAGGTTTATGGGTAACGGTGAGTAAAGTGGGAGTGGTTTTGGTGATTGAATAGGTTTTAGGTGTGTAGGGTTTGAAGGGATTAATGGGAGGTACTTTGAATAATAGGTTAAAGGGATGAGAGTGAAGTTTAGAAATGTATGTGGTAAGTGAAGTATTTGAGGAATTTTGTGGTAGGTCGAGGTTGAGTGTATAGGATGATGGTTGGGTAGGTTTAGAGAGGGTAGAGGTTTGTCGGAGGCTCATTCTGGTTTTCTTGGTTTGTGGTTGTGTTTGTGGTTGTGAAACAGACAATGGGGGCGCAGGAATAATATCATGAGCATCAAAGACAGATACTAACTCATCAACAGTAAAGTCGAGTACCTTTGGGTTAAGCTTTGAAGACTTAACCAACCTTCTTTTTGTTCCTCTCGGGGCAACAACAACAGGAGGAGGAGGAGGGACTTGCTTCCCTTGACCGAACGCTGAAGCATCTTTTTCAGCTGCTGGCCTATACTTTTTCTCCAAGACCTTTCTGATGGGAATTCTATCCTCATCTTCTGGTTCCTCAACAGTAGGTGCAGGAGCCACCTTCTGTTTTGTTCTTCTTGTCTCCCTTGAAGGAGATTCAGCAGGTCTCTTCACACCAGCCATTGAGCTTCTGGTGGTTTTCTTTTCAGCTTCTCCTTCCTGTTGCTCTAATTTCACCTTCTTGATCATAGAGCCAGTTATCAGCTGCACTCTGACCAAACTGTTTACTCCAAAAACTTCTGGACGAACAACAGCGCCAACACCAAAGTATTTTTCTTTTTCTTCTGTGTTGATAGAGTCAGTCATCTTCCTCACAACACCGTCTTTAATCATCATTATGGAGAGAAGAACTCCATAAGGGATAACCTTGACGATATGCTTCTTATCGACACTCTTCCTTGAGAAGACAAGAGCATTTATCAGATTGTTGATAATCAACCTTAGCAGATAGATTTTCTTCCCATCCATGTAGTTTCTCATAATGAACTTTTGCTCGGAGTTCACTATGTCGCTTGAGCCAGACTTCAGAATCACGCTCTTAGCGATGATTTTGTGCAGTACTCTGTAGTGGCTTTTCAAGTCTTTGGCCGTGGGAGTTATGTTCTTCTTCTTCAATTCACAGTAGTTTTCAAACAGGGCTTCATTGACGTTTTCCAGTCCTCTGTACGTGTCAACCCAGTTAGCATGGTAACTGATTCCTTCACAAGGGCACTTGATCGTCTGAGCAATAGAGTTGATGGTGAAGCGTAGCTTGAAGCCTCTGATGTGTCCTTCTATGATTTCTCCCGGAAGTAAGTAAGAGTTCCCCCAGAACTCCTTAATAGCATAGCTCAGTACGTCGACTGGTTCCCAGATGAAGTAATTTTTCCAGCCTAGTTTCTCCAGACCTTCTTCAAAATCAAAACCGTATAGCTTGAAGTTCTCAAAATCAATCCGGTTCTCATTCATGAGTTTTGCCTCAGAGAAGACATCGAAGGCAGCAGTGTATTGTCCAACCTTTCTGTTGGCCATGGTAGCAGTTGCAGAGAGGGTGATGGAGGTTTTAGGGTTCGAAAACACACACACACACAGAGAGAGAGAACGATTTTTTGCAAGAAAATGCAGAATGAAGTGATGGAGCGAAAAATGTGGAGTAGTGGAAAAGTTGATAAAAAATGGTACAGTCCTTTTTTCAAAAAATCGCTTCGTATTTCCACACAAAAATTAAATCAAAAAGAAAAGAAAATAAAGATTCGCCTTTTCATTAAATGCAGACGCCAAAAGAAAAGTAAGATCAAGTAAAAAGATTTTATCGAAAGACATAAATAATTATGACTCAGTAGATGTGATGAGACGCTTAAGTCCTTAACACATGTGACACGTGTGGGTGTGCTCGGACGCACGCAACCGATTCACCAGACGATGAGTTATAATGCACATGACAAATAAGATGCTTATTCATATACATGCTTATGTCATACCAGATGCTGAGATTGTGCATATTATCTGACGCTGAGATTAATCATTCTTCTATAAGATGAAAATTTAAATTTCTTCTTATAAAATTGAATCTATCTTCAGCAAGGGGTTTTGTAAATATGTCAGCCCACTGATGATCAGTGTCTACAAATTTTATTTCGAGAATACCCTTCTGAACATAGTCTCTTATAAAATGATGCTTAATCTCAATGTGCTTGGCTCGTGAATGCAATATGGGATTTTTAGTGAGACAAATTGCAGAAGTATTATCACAAAAGATAGGAATGTTACTCTCTTTTATCAGATAGTCTTCAAGTTGATATTTCATCCACAGAAGTTGAGAGCTGCAACTTGTCAAGAAATATATTCAAACCTTGTTGAGAGTGTAATCGTGCTTTGCCTTTTGCTTGACCAAGATACAAGATTTGCTCCAAGGAATTGGCAGCTTCCACTTGTGCTTTTTCTTTCAATTCGGTCTCTAGCAAAGTCAGCATCACAGAAACCTACTAACTTGTAATCTTTTGATTTCTTATAAAGCAAACCAAGATTAGTAGATCCTTGCAAATATCTAAAGATTCTTTTAACAGCACTCAAGTGTGATTCTCTAGGATCTGATTGAAATCTAGCACACAGACAGACGCTGAACATAATATCAGGTCTTGAAGCTGTAAGATAAAGTAGAGATCCAATCATACCTCTGTACATCTTCTGATCTACCTTTTTACCAGTTTCATCTTTACTAAGAATGCATGTGGGATGCATAGGAGTACACATAGGTTTGCAATCCACCATTTTGAATTTCTTTAGCAATTCCTTGATATATTTGCTTTGATGTATATATATACCATCATTGCATTGTTTGATTTGAATTCCAAGGAAAAACTTCAGTTCACCCATCATGCTCATCTCGAATTCAGCCTTCTTCCTGTGAGTACCCTTGAGCAACTAATCTTGCCTTGTTTCTCACAACCTTTCCATCTTCATCAAGCTTGTTTCTAAATACCCATTTAGTACCAATAGCTTGCTTATCTTCTGGTAAGGTAACCAGCTTCCATACATCGTTTCTTTGGAACTGATTCAACTCTTCTTGCATGGCCAGAATCCAGCCTTCATCTTTCAATCCTTGATCAATCGTTTTAGGTTCCATTTCTAAGAGTAGTGCCATATCTGCATGCTCTTTAAAAGAGGATCTGGTTCTTACTCTATCTCCAGGTTTTCCTATGATTTGATCTTTAGGATGATTGGCTTTGTACTTCCAACTCTTTCTGAATTCAGCTTCTGAAGATTCTTGTGTCTGGTCACCACCGGACGATGAAGATGTAGGTTCACTATTTGTAGTATTACCTATATTTAATTCTGAAAATAATTCATCTAGCTCTGACATGGCTGTGTCAGGCTTCTTGTCATCAAATTTGACATGAATGGATTCTTCCATCATCATAGTTTCTTTATTGTATATTCTAAAAGCTTTAGATCTTTCGTAATATCCCAAAAGATTCCTTTGTCGCCTTTGAATCAAACTTACTAAGCTGATCCTTAGTATTTAAAATGTAACACGTACAACCAAATGAATGAAAATATGATATGTTTGGTTTCCTTCCTTTCCACAGTTCATATGGAGTCTTCTTCAAAATAGGTCTAATAGATATTCTATTTTGAATGTAACAAGCTGTGTTTACTGCTTTTGCCCAAAAATGCTTTGCAATGTTAGCTTCATTGATCATGGTCCTGGACATTTCTTGGAGGGACCTATTCTTCCTTTCTACAACACCATTTTGTTGAGGTGTTCTAGGAGAGGAGAAATTGTGGGAGATGCCGTTATCATCACAAAATTTTTGAAAGCTTTCATTTTCAAATTCTCCCCCATGATCACTTCTAATAGAAGAAATGCAAATTGCTTTTTTATTTTGAACTGTTTTGCAGAATACAGTAAATACCTTGTATGACTCATCTTTGTGAGAAAGGAATCTAACCCATGTCCATCTATTAAAATCATCAACAATGATTAACCCATATTTCTTTCCAGTTAAAGAGGCTGTCCTTGTTGGACCAAAAAGATCAAGATGCAGAAGCTCAAGTGGTCTAGAGGTTGAAACAACATTTTTTGAATGAAAAGAAGTTTTAACTTGTTTTCCTCTTTGACATGCCTCATAGAGAGCATCGGATTGATACTTAAGATTTGGTAAGCCTCTGACAAGACTGTGCTTGTTTAATTTTGAGATTAATCTCAAATTGGCATGACCCAATCTCTTGTGCCAAATCCATTGTTCTTCGTTAACAGACATGAGACACTTGACAACTTGTTTTGCAAGTTCAGAGAGATCAATTTTGTAAATATTTTGTTTCCTCTTAGTAGTAAAGAAAGTAGAGCCGTCTTTCTTGCTTTTTACTAGACATCCAGTTTCTGTAAAGATGACTTCATAACCATTGTCACAGAATTGACTTATGCTCAATAAGTTATGTTTAAGTCCTTCAACATATAGTACATTATCAATAGAGGGAAGAGAGCATTTACCAATGCGACCAATTCCAACTATTTTACCTTTCTGGTTTCCTCCGAAACCAACGAATCCAAATTTTCTTAGGCGTTAGTTCTTGGAACATATGCTTTTCTCCCGTCATGTGACGCGAGCATCCACTGTCTAAGTACCAAGATAGGTGTGTTGACTTTGTTGCTAAGCATGTCTGCAACATAGACTATTTTATCTTTAGGTACCCATATCTTTTTGGGTCCTTTCTTGTTAGTTCTTGAAGGAAGCTTATCCTTCACAGTTTTAAAAACAGTACATGCACTTTTCAAATGACCAGGTTTATTGCAGTAAGTACAATGCAAGCATTTACTATGATTATTGGATTTATCAGATGCTGAATCATTTTCTAAAAGAGGTTCATCTGATATATAACCAAGACCATGAGTTGTCATTTTACTGACACCCCAAATCATTGAAGCTTGCTTGCTACGAGTTACACTCTCTGCAAGAAACTTTTGAAAAGCATATTCATAATCATTTGATTTGCCTTTAGGATTGCCTGTAACTTTAGAGCTTTCATCTTGAGAGCTCTCAGCTTCTGGTTGCTTGTTAGCGGTCAGACACTGGTTATCCATCAGATGCTGATTTTCGCCAAATTTTCTGGTTCTCTTTATTAGTCTGATTTTTCTTTGTTTAAAGCTTGAAAGTCTTGTGATAATTTTGAAAATTTCTTTTTCAAATTCTTATACTCAACAGAGAGAGTGGCAGAGTCCTTAAGAAGATCATCGAATGCAAGTTGAAGTTCAGAGTAGGAATCATATACTATTACCTCTTCAATTTCTTCTTCTGAATCAAGGTCAGTGTCTGCCATGAGAGCGAGATTTACTTCTACTTCATTATCTTCCTCAGATGAGGATAAATCTAGATCTTCCCATGTAGCCATGAGGCTCTTCTTCTTTTTCTTGAAAGAACTTCTTGTGGACTTCTCCTTAAGATTAGGACATTTGGACTTGAAATGTCCAGGCTTTTTACATTCATAGCAAATGACTTGAGCCTTGTCCTTGCTTTCTTTCTTGTCCTTAGTATCTTTCTTCTGAAACTTCCTCCTGAAGTTTCTCTTCTTCCACATTCTTTGTATCTTCCTGGATATAAACGCGAGCTCATCTTCTGATGTGTCAACATCTCCTTCTGAAGCTTCATCTTCTGATTCTTCTTCTTCAGCCTGAAGGGCTTTGGAAGAACTGACTTTATGTTGAGCGACTTTCAAAGCAATAGACTTGCCCTTTTTGACAAGTTCTTCTTCATTTAGCTCAAGTTCATGAGCTTTCAACGAACTCATAAGATCTTCAAGTCGTAGGACATTTAGATCTTTTGCTTCCTGAATAGCAGTGACCTTGGGTCTCCACTGCTTAGTCAAGCTTCTTAAGATCTTTCTAACATGGTCAGGTGTAGTGTAACTTTTTCCAAGGGCCTGTAACCCATGAACAAGTGTTTGAAATCTTCCAAACATGGTTTCAATGCTTTCACCATCTTCCATTTTGAATAACTCGTATTGGCGAACCAACATGCTAGCTTTGGTTTCTCTTACTTGGGCAGAGCCTTCGTAAGATAAAACAAGTGAGTCCCAGATTTCTTTGGCAGTATCAAATTTGCCACATTTATCATATTCTTTTTCTGTCATAGCATAGATAAGAATGAATCTAGCCTTTTGATTGATTTGATATCTCTTTTTCTGTTCATCATTCCAATCTTCTCTGGCTATAGCAACACCACGAGGATTAGTGGGAGGAATGTAACCACTTTGAACTATATCCCACAACTCAAGTTGTTGTGTCTCAAAGAAAGCTTTTATTTTATCTTTCCAGTAATCAAATTTTTCTCCATCGAATAGAGGAGGACGATTCATATGACCACCATCAGTAGACATGTTCACAGTATAGGATCTTTTCTCTTAACACTGTTAAGTGCTCAACCAAGAGGTCGAGCTCTGGTACCAACCGAACGTGAACACAAGAAGGGGGGTTGAATTGTGTTAAAAAAAAACTTTTCGTAAACTATACGTAAAAACTTCAACACAGGTTGTTCAAAACTGTTTGTATATCGGATGCAGAGAATTAAACCAGACCGGATACAAAAATTAAACACTTTATAAAAACTTGTTTTACTGAGCAAGGTAAAGATAAATGTAAAGCAGTAAAGGATGAGACTCAGAGATTTATACTAGTTCACCACCAACTGGTAGCTACGTCTAGTCCCTTCGTTCCTAAAGGATTTTTCACTATAATCAACTGATTACAATTTCCTCAAGAGTATTCTTCTGTCACAAACTTGATAATACTCTCAACTTCTCAAAACGACTCAGTGCAGTCGAGCCTTTGAGGAACAGAGCCTTAACTAGGCCAAATACAGTTTACAAAAGAGATTATACTTTTGAATACAATCAAAATAACTCTCACAGAGAGGATGAAAAGATTAAGCTCAAAACAGAATAGCTTTCTAAAAGAAAGTATAAGACGCTGAGTTTAGTTCTATGTAGACCAGAAACTTGGCACGAAACTTGATTGCTCACTTGAGTAATATTGCTTTCAGAGTGAAGTTTCTTCACATTTTTCCAACTTTTCTTTAATGAATACCTTGGGGTATTTATAGGAGTCTTCAAGGGTATTACCATTGCAGTAGAAATATCTCATTTCCATTGAGTGAGGTAATTTGAAATGTAGTCCCTTTCTTCCTTTCCAGAGAATATCAGAATAGTACACATTACCGTTTTCGTACTATCTGTAATTTATAATTGCCTTGTACGATTTTTGTCTTATGCTAAAGGTGTCACCTTTGCTTCCTCGTACATCAAAATGAGCGCATAAAATCAAATTCGAATTCCGTTCCAGAACAGTCTGAGGCTAAGAGCAAAAACGTGATCATCACATGCTTCATTAAAGAGATCAGACACTCGCTCAAAGGACGGACGCTCGTAGCAATTGAGTATTCCACGTGTCAAGGAGTACCACTGCTGGATGCTTGCTGTTAGCAAGACGCTGAAGTGAGTTCAGATGTTGACACTAGTGGATTGTATTCAATTCTTTTGTAAATTTCTTCTTCTTCCTTGAGTGATTTGTACATATATATGAATCTTTGATACCTGTACACTCAAAGATATGTTAGAAGATAAATTGTTCTCTTGAGAAATACTTTGTTATCATCAAAATTAATGAGGGTCTAAACTTCTCAATCGTTTAGGTTCCAACAGATATTTGAACACAAAATTGAACACGGATACGGGACACCGTATGTTCGTACCGTATGTCCGTACAGTACGGACAATTTTTTTTTTTTCAATTCTTTTAGATTTTTTTTAACTGGTTAAAAAAATATTTGGCATTAACCGGATAATGAATTGCATTAACCAGATATTTGAACTTGATTAACCAGATAAGAAAAAGTTTCAGGACTTGGCATTAACCAGATAATGAATAGCATTAACCAGATATGTGTACTTAATTAACCAGATAGAAAAATGAAATGTCCAAAATGTTCAGGATTTGACATTAACCAAATAATAAATAACATTAACCAGATATTTGAACGTGATTAATCAGATAAGAAAATAAGATGTCCAAAAGTTTCAGGATTTGACACTAACAAAATAATGAATAGCATTAACCAGATATGTGAACGTGATTAACCAGATAAAAAATTAATTAATTTTTTTTTAAGAAAAAAAAAGGTCTGTATAATACGGACGTATGATGTCTATGTTCATTTTTGTGTTCAAATAACACAACTGATACCGCAAACAATCTCACTCAGTTGCAGTTACTCACCTAGCCTTTGATGCTAGAGAATCTCTGGGATGCCCACTAAAAGAAATTTTAGTGGGGTAACCCTTACTCATGGAAGGAGTGAAAGTCCAAGTACGAATCCTTGACCACTTGTGTCAACTCCGGTATGTACCTATAAATGTTATTGAGAAAAACATAAGTCCCATATTGACTAGAGATAAGACCTAAAAAGAGTTTATAAAGAATGAGATCCAAAATGAGTTTATAAAGAATGAACACTTCTCACCTTATAAGCTGGTTTTGTGGAGTTGGGTTACGCATAAAATCTAACAAATGTTTCTTTTTCATTCTCCTCGTTTTCCCTCAAAACGAATATAGCCGTAATGTCAGCATAAACCTGGGAAACTCTTGGGTTGGGGGTAATAACTTGTCATCACTTCACCTATTTGCCTTATTTTTTTTCATGGACCACACTCCCACTTGCACCCATTTTCAACAATTTAATTAAATATAAGAAACATTAATTAAGATGCATCATACATACCCTTCAAATTCTACTCATCAACATGCAGAAGAATTCAAATCAGCCAGAAGACCCTTGTTTTCTGCCCTCTCTCTCCCACCCCTTGCTAGGACAATGTAAAATATTATTCCTATATATATTGAAACATACGACGAGCAATGAAGAAAAACTACATCCACTTGCAGAAGCCTCTCTCTTTCTCAGCATAATATCTTCCTTCCATTCCCCTTTATTACTCACAAATATCTGTCTTTAATATTATTTTTTCTTTATATATAACCACTGTTTTCTTACCATGCCTGGTAAGCTAACAGAAGTAAGTACTACTTTGCCTTCTCATTATTTCTTCCATTTTCATTTTTAGATTAATTCCTTAATCCTTACCAAGTTTTATTGACACGGATTTATTATATATATGATTTCTTAAGGTCATGTGGCCTGCATTAGTGGCTAATAAAGTACTCAACAAGCGACTTGGAAGCAGAAATTTTATAGCAGATTATCCAAGCTACACAGATCCTTTATTGGCTATAAGTGATGATGATCATTTATCTCTGAGCACAAATACCATTCTTAATGATCACAGTGATACACAAAAGTACAAGTAAGAAGAAAATCATCATCTTTGCTAATTTTATATATATTCCTATG
Source organism: Calophaca sinica (assembly GCA_037113605.1). Taxonomy (NCBI): domain Eukaryota; kingdom Viridiplantae; phylum Streptophyta; class Magnoliopsida; order Fabales; family Fabaceae; genus Calophaca; species Calophaca sinica. The sequence continues at coordinate 72,226,080 of CM073730.1, forward strand.
CATCTGATATTCTTGAGGATGGGCCCTGTCACAACGGTAAGGTTGCTTTTTTGTGACGTGGAAATCACGAGTCCAAATCTTGGAAACAGTCTATCCGGTTGTAGGGAGTAAGGTTGCGTACATCTATGATATCCTCCCCAGGCTCCACCTTGTGGGAGCCGATATTTTTATGCAGCATATACAGCAAAGCTGCAGTTTATATGTGTGATTGAGTTCAATTCTAATCTGGAATTTCATTATTCTCTATATGTTTCTTACATACTTTTTCTTTATTGATTTAAGGGTTTTTGTCAGCACATGGAACGTAGGTGGAATTGCACCAGATGAAGGGTTGAATATGGAGGATTTGTTGGAGACATGCAGCAAGTCCTTTGACATCTATGTATTTGGGTAATTTCAACACCCACTTCATGATTTCTATCATAGAATAGCTAGATGTGAAGTGAATGGAAATGGATTGAGATTCTTCTGATATAAAATGATAATTTATGAATATCATGCATGTGGTGCCATGTTTAATTGTTTTTAACTGTTTTGCAATCCAGATTTCAAGAAGTTGTGCCTCTAAAAGCATCAAATGTATTGGGATCTGATAATAGTAAGATTTCTACAAAATGGAATTCCCTTATCAGAGAAGCTTTGAACAAGAAGATACAACACTGTTGCAAAGATATGAAGAATAATTGTCCCACAAATGATGGAAATCCAGCTCAGCAATTTAATGCCCCACAAGATTTTCATTGTATCATTAGCAAGCAAATGGTTGGTATATTGATATCTGTGTGGGTTAGGAGGGACCTTCTTCCATTCATCATGCATCCATGCGTCTCATGTGTAGGATGTGGCATCATGGGATGCTTAGGCAACAAGGTGACCTAACCAAACCCCATTTAATTCATATCTTAGTTTATCACTTGAATGTGTATGTATTTGTTCACCAATTATCTCATCACGTCAACATCACCTTCATTAATTAGTCTCCAATAATCTTAGGAGAGGGATTGCCTACAGTCAGAAATCTCAATAGTCACTGCAGTCAGCTAATCTAAACCATAAAATGGAGATCCGACGACTCAGATCGTGACTTCGGTAAATCAAGACTTTGAAATCTCAACCGTTCAATTTTTATCAACGCCTGGGATCGCAGATTGCAACTGCAGTGACAACTGACGGCAGGGAATCCATTTCCATAACCATAATGCTAACATACATATGAATTTCTTATCTAGGAATACTTTTTTGTATTTAATTTCTCTTTCCTGATTAACTTTTGTTCTTTTCCTTTTACAACTGTGACAAAACTTGCAGGGTTCTGTATCTGTGAGATTTGTGATACATGAAACAAGCTTCTGCTTTGTGTGCACTCATCTGGCTTCTGGAGGAAAAGAAGGGGATGAGAAGCATAGGAACTCTAATGTTGCTGAAATATTTTCAAGGACAAGCTTTCCTAAAGGCTCTCCGCAGCTAGAACTGCCAAGAAAGATTCTTGATCATGAGTAAGTAATAGTAATTACTGCTCTTTAACAAAATATAAGCAAAAAAAAGTACACGTATTTAGTCCAAATTTGAACCAAATTGTTTATATTTTGTTACGGAAGGAATACATATTGAAACCGTCCAACCAATCACCCTCAATGATTAAGGCTTTTGGTTTTCATTTAATAATTATGTTACTTTCCCAACAAATCATGAAAAAACAAGGTGCCCAATTGGAATAAGTTTTTTGTTTTTTCTTCTTAATTTTTTATTGCTGTTAAAATAAATAATTTGCTTAATCAACAAATCCTGAAGCATCATTGTGTGTAGTTTCCAGCTTTGAATTTGTCCTGCTACATTGAAGGTAGCCAAAACACTTAAATATTGTCTTGATTGGCTTTGGCTAGCTTTAACGTTTAATCTAAACTATACCATTAATTAATCAAACTTTATTGCAAATGAAATTGTTCTGCTATAGTGGGATGGAAGATAATTAACTAACAAAAAGTTGCATAAAGTACCAAATAGAATAAGACAAGGCTAAAGTATAGAAAAGAATTAAACATTTTCAGAGATAAAATTCAACTGGTAACCAATTGCAGATAGCGATATAATTAAAAAGTTAAAACCATTTGACCTCTTTTAATTACCGAATAATCAAATTGAACTTCCTTTCTGCCGACTTACGCTTAAATTAACTTTGACATACATGTTGGATTATTTTAACCAATTGAATAATCATGACATGGTTTGTGCAGCCATGTAATATTGCTTGGAGATTTAAATTACAGAATTTCTCTACCGGAAGAAACGACACGCTTACTCGTTGAAAGAAGAGACTGGGATTCCCTATTAGAAAGTGATCAGGTATGTGTGCATATTATGTATGTATGTGTGTACATAGAGAGAAGTGCTTGCAATACAATTTTTGGACACACTGTTCGAAATCAGTTGTGTTATTTGAACAAAAAAAAATTACGACATCTGGTTAATACAATTCAAAATCGTGGTTAATATAGTTTAGTAGGCGGTTAATTGAAGTGAATAACCATGAATTTACACACCATTAACTACGTCTATAATGGTTTGAACGTGGTTAATGTATACAATTTGTTTCACCATATCAATAACCCTTTACTAACTATATTAACCATAATTTTAAAATGCATTAACTAGTGTAATAGGTGTTGAAAATTTCTGATGTATAAATAATGTTTCTTTTTCGACATACTTTTATGACTCGTCTATTTTTTTTTAAAAAGTGAATAAGTCGATACAAAAGTCGATACACTTATACAAAAGTGAATAATTTATTAGAAAAGTGTATTTTTTTAAAAAAAAAAATGAATCAATTTAATAAGAATTTGTCGAAACGTATGTTCAAAAGAATATACTGCTAGCTTTCCTCATATTTTTTTATAGGGAAAAGAAAGACTTTATTGGAATATTTATTTGTATATTCTCTAACTTGGTGTGAATGAAAATGAAGCTAAAGATGGAGCTGGTGAGTGGTCACATGTTAAGAGGATGGAATGAAGAAGCAATCAAATTCGCCCCAACCTACAAGTATTTTCCAAATTCAGACGAGTACTATGGATGTTGTTATCATGGGAAGAAAAAAGCATTAAAAAAGCGATCACCAGCATGGTACAGGAGACATATAACACAATATATCATTACTAGAAAAAATTAAATTAGTGACGAAAATTTAGAAAGGAAAAATATGAAATTTGTCTCTAAAGAGAACTAGTGACGAATTTCATTTTTTCCGTCTCTAATTTTAGTCGCTATTAATTCTATTTTTTCTAAATGTGTATAAGCAATTATCACAAGACCAAGTTTTAAAGATGATTGATTTTCTTGTATTTTGGTGTTCTTCATTTTAGGTGTGACAGAATTATATGGTCCAGCAAGGGATTAAATCAAATTCAGTATGCTAGAAGTGAATCAAAATTATCAGACCACAGACCTGTCAAGGCATTGTTTACAGCAGAAGTCAGGGTTTCAGCAGCACTGAAAAGCTTCCCAAGCTTGTTTCTTTCAGAGAGATTTGAACAAACTAAAACTCACTTTGAAGTTTCCACCACTGATGAGTTTGTATGTAAAAAACAATCAAGTTTCCGGTTGTAAATTATTAGTGTTTTTATGTACATAACATGTTCAGTTTTACACCTGAAAACTATAGAATAAAACAAGGAAATTGAGAAACTTATAACAGACGATAGATGATTAGTTTTTTAGCTGATAAGAATACAGTTGCTTTTGTATTATGATAGATCATGAAAATGTGTCATTGTACATTGAAAAAACTATAATCCCAAAGTAATTTATTGTCTTAATTTGAAGCTTTAAACTCTTCAATCAAGGTTTCTTGCATTCTAAGCTTTCCAATATTTTAACAAAGAAAACTTTTCTATATGTGTAGTTTGAGATATTAAAATATAACAAAACAAAATTGTGCATTAAAAATGAAAGGGTTGATAAAATATAAGCCAATTATTGAGCAAGTTGGTTAATACTATAATGCCACAAAATTGTTATATTTGATAGGAAGTGGGAACAACACCCTCTTATCCTCAATGCATGAAAAAGAGCAGAGTCATATTTATTTTGTTTTCAGGGATATGAAGCAATTGTGACATTTTTCTTTAGAGATATGATTTTATAAATGCAACTTGTGAGAAGAAATAAGTTTATGTATTTTTTGTCTGACCGACAGCATAGCTCATGAGGCGTGCAATCTTTCAACACAAAAACAATAAATTAAAAAGCTTTTGTATTACAGTTTTTGCAATACCGTAATGGTCCAACCCCATCAGATGGGGAACTAGATTTGGATAATCAGTCCCAGATACCACCACCAATCCTATTGTTGTTATTAGTTGCAACTTGCTTATTAAATAACAGTAACTGATATATATACGTATACTCTTAAAAAAACTGAGTTTCCTCGAAACAGTGCAAATATGGTTGGTAATGTTTCGAAATAAAATAGTAATAATTACAAATGTTGACCTACTGGGCAGTTACCAATAACAACCAACCAAACCCAAAACCTATTAGATGATAGTAGTAGGCAGTTCTAGAGAGGACCGCCTATATAGATAGTCCACGGTAGACCAGTACTTGAAAATCGTTCAAAACTCTGATTTTGCCTCCGAAAGCAGAAGCACACAGTCCCCGTTGTCGTCACAGCTGAGGCGGTGGCTTAATTGGTGCCAGTTCAACAAAAACGGGGGAAAACAAATATAAATTAAGTTCTTAGACGCTTTTATCACCAAAACTATTGTAAAGTAGGAGGGAGAGGGGTGAAGGAGAGAGGGAGAGGTAGAGGGGCAGTGGGGGATGGGGGATGAGTGGAGGGGCAAAAAGGAAAAGGGAGAGAGAGAGAGAGGGGAATGGCCGATAAAATACATGGTAGATCAATCTATTTGTGTAATATTATTATTTATAATGTTTTTACCTTTTATAAATTTTAAAACATTGAACCAATGAAAACCATAATTCACCACCACACCACATCTTCCCCATGCAACAGGGACGCCCCTAGCCTTGTTGCCGTTTCAGTGAGGTCCGAGAAATGAAGCTCGCTGTCGGATTACATAGGTATCTCTGACGAGAGAAGAGATTGGATCTGGCCTTTGTTCCTCCACCTCCACAGACACCTATAAGTTCCTCCCTGCCTCCCACACCAAACCCTACAAGCACACCAAGCTGTATGGGAGGCGATTTGGCGCCTTCGTCTCGACAAGGGAAGTGTTGGCAGGAATTGGAGCATTAGAAGGAGGAAGAAGATGACCACGAACTCACGACATGCCATTGGAGGACACGACAATGTGGTCTGCTATGGCTGGAGAGGGGTTGCACCATGGAGGGTCAATATGAAGCAGGAAGAGGTCTGTTGGTGATGCGGTGGTAGGCTGTTTAAGGTCACTGTTTGTGGAAGAGCAATTGTGGTGGGTCGAAGCTCGACAGGGAGAGGCGGCCTAGAGGCGAAGAAGTCGCAAGTCTGTGGTGGCCTACGGTGGCTCTTCTCCCTCTATCTCTCTTCGTTTTCTCTTGAGCTAATCAATGAATCCTACTAAGAGAAAAAATGAGAAGGAATTCCAAAAGTTGCGTGAAGCAGCAAGAGAGTGGCCTATTGGTGTTGTGTCGTTGGAAGAAAAAGAAAGAAAGCAGGAAAGGGTGTGGCCAATTGGTGTTGCGCGAGAGTGGAGAAAATATGAGGCAAAAGATTTGCGAACTTAAAAAGGTTAAAGGACAAAAAATAATATTATTTTTGCAAAAAAGGGTTGGTCCATGATGGACTACATAACTAACTTCCCTATCTTATAATTTGTTTGTCTATAATTTTGTAGTTTATGCATAGATTTAATGTCTAGAACTTAAACTTTAAAGTTAACACTCTTCATGAAACATTTCCTCCTTGCTTTTTGTTTTTGGTAGCCAATGTGGCATGTAGAATCATTGAATGAGGTAAGGAAGCATAGAAAATACCCTACTGTTGCAGGACCGACCCAAGCTTAAGACTAGACAAGCCATTGCTTTATGGCCTACGCCACCCCTCTCAGCCCAATACATAGTCCACTAATTTTATGGCCTCGTGTCTATTTTGATGGCTAACAAAAGTTGTACATATGAGGTCACTTCCCATGCTTGGTTCACTCTGAGGCCTCACCTTGCCTTAGGTCAGCCCTGACTGTTGGAGCATCCAGCAAAAAGATAAAAGTTGATGGACCTATATGCTACACTAAATGCCACCACAAGTATAAATGCAACATCTTGAATTTGGGGAGTGGTGATGAGTGATGACAATGAATTTATATATTAAATAAAGAAGAAAAATATAATTTACCCTAGAATTTATACGTACAATGAGTAATTTAGGAAGGTAGAAAAAGAGAAGAAAAAATGGGTTTCTTTTGTTTTATTGAGACATAAAAAGGGAAGGATTAGTCCAGAAAATTTTGCAGCAGAGCATCCCGAGTGGAGGTTCTCCATTCTTTTTTTATCAATCCATGTCCATCCGGGACGGTAGTTTCCAAACCAGCAATGTTGCAAGTTTCCTTCATTGTTTCACATCACTGAGACCTTCAAATCAAGGAAGAAGAGAAAAAGAATAAGCGATCTCTGGGATCAAGATCTTCTCATAAGGATCTGAGAGCTCTACAATGGTGGAATCAAGAGAGATGAACATGACGGCCTATAAAAGAGCGCAATGATGGTTCTTACCTGTAAAATACTCTGATGCTCAAGTCCGTGAGGGAATGAGATTGTTTGAGAGATTTGAGTTATGCATACCTGGATTATTGCCTCAGGTGAGAGTGTGTATATATATAAGCCTCAGATAGTCCCTTGGCGAGAATGGTTGTTTAGTGGTAACCATCCTAATTAACCATTTCATATTGCACAAAGAGTCATCGGATGTAGATATGACAATCTTGATCTGCCTTGGAGGCTTCGTAGAACTTTACTCCCTTGTTGGTAGTTCAGGCTATTTGGACTCTATCCTTAATGGGTCATTGAGACAAGGATTGGTCCAGAACACATCTGATTAAGTTGTTTACTCAACATATTCTATATCTCGAAATGTATAAGATCTTAACAAATTATAAATTAGCCCTAACCCAATCGTTATACTACGAGACATGAATAAATAAGGATGTGACCTATACTTGTTTGACACCCATATACGGGTAGGCACGTGATCCGAAAACGAGCCTAGGAGAGATATATCCTTTGAGGCTCCTGAAAATGGCGATGGTACTTGTTGTGTCGGTGGTCGTACCTCTGCTCCTTCGCCTGGGTTTGCCATACCTACACATGGCAAAATACAGTTAGCCTTGTTTTCAGAGTTTTTCCACCATTCAGGTATACATTACCATATGTTCATTTTGTTAAAATCCAAATACATATAACCAGATGTTTATTGCTATGCAAAAATTCAAATTCTCGGATATTTATAACCGAAGTCCAAAATCAGAATCCAGTTATAAATATTTGCTACCCTACATCCTAGGTTCGGATATACAGCTGAAGAGTGTCAATTCACAGGAAGAAAAAGAAAAACCAAATCATAGGGGGGCAACCTTTGTTGCGCAGAAATGGTAAAAGGGTATGGGTTTTGGAGAAATGGGGTTGGGGTGTGGATTTTTTGGAGAAAATAGAAGGGGGGAAGAGGGAGAGTTTTGAGAGTTTGAAGAAGAAGAAGGAATCGAGTGATTTATAAAATGAGGCCTAATTATACTTTTGGTCCTTTATGTTTATTTTAGGTTTCAGTTTAGTCCCTTATATATTAAAAATTCTGAATTGGTCCCTTATGTGTAAAAGTTATATCAATGTGGTCTCTTTTATTTTTTGTTTTTGTTCCAAAATGATCTCTTATGTTACAAAATTATACTAATGTGGTCTTTTTTTGCCCCTTATTTTGCAAAAATAGATCACATTGGTATAATTTTTGTAACATAAGGGATCACTTCGAAACAGAGGGATCACATTGGTGTAACATTTATACATAAGAGACTAATTCGGAACAAATAATACATAAGGGATTAAATCAAAACCGGGGTACTTTTACGGAACAAATATATCTGGTTGGACTCTATCCAGTTATCTATATCCGAACCGGGGTACTTTTACGGGAAAAAAAAGTGTATTAGCGAAATCGGGGTCTCAATAGTAATTCTCATTAATTAGGTCAGATTTCTTTTGAAAAGTAAATGGAGTGTTTTTTTTTGGTCAAGAGAAAAAAAAAACAAATGGAGTTGGAAGAACACATGACAACTGAATGAAAATTTCCTGTCTCACTTTCTTGTCATATTTTCTGTCTACACCAATGATAATTTGTTACATAATAAAATAAAATTATAACTTATTAACACATATGCATATCTCCAATATTTGATTGGTGGGAGACGCTATTTTTTGAGACATCGGATGTTTATTCATGACAACTACCATAGCCTGCCTAATTAGGCCCACAAAAAATAACAAACTATAGCCGTGGCCAAGCACGCGCTTAACTTGCTTCTATGAGCGTGCTCTTTCGGGTGCGCCGGCAACACCTGACAGAAGTGTACTCCTTCCACTCAGCAACGCAACAGGCATGTATAATACTCCCTCCGTCTCTTAATATAAGATTTTTTTAGTAAAATTTTCTTGTCCCTTAATATAAGACCATTTTTCAAAGACTAATGTGCATTAATTTTTTTTTTTTCACAAAATTACTCCTATACCAAGGTGCATTAATTTTCTCTCTCTTAATAGTCTTGGAAAATGAGAAGGATAACTTGAAAAAAAAGCACACATTTTGTACAAATTTAATGTTAATAACTAATAAAACTCACTTTTTTAAGGGACGTGAAATGATCAGAGAGAGTCCTATATTAAAAGACAGAGGGAATAGTTTTTTTTCTCCCTAATACATATGGTTAGCGTGGAGAGAAAAATTATAGGAAAAGGAGAAGTGGTGCGGCATGAGTTCGAACATGTGCGTCTACACAGCTATTTTGATACGAAGTTGTGCTCTCTAGACCGGCATGAATAATTAGTTATTCTTATTTAAAATTCGTTTTTTACGGGGGAAAAAGAAAAACTGTCAAGTACAATGGAGAGGAGCAATGAGTCGTAGTGAGTGACAATATTGCAGTTCGGAAAAAAAAAAATTCACTAATGGGGCAATGCCATTAAGCATAGGCGAAGTGTTTGTGATTTGGGGTTAAAAAAAATGGTATCTTCGTGTCAGCGCCTCCCTCTGGTTGAGTTCCTCATCCAATCTGCTCAAGTAACCACTTCTCTTTTCTATCTCATTTCTCTTCGCATTTTTTTTTTTAACCTCTGTGTTCTGCTTATGATTCTATCCTATGTAATGTTAAATGTAGCACCTGCAAGTTTCCCCCATTGTTAAGTACTCCGCATTCTCCTTCTTCGCCGATCGCTTCTTTCCTTCCTTACCTGCGTAATCTCTCCCTCTCCCTCTCTCTCTCTATTCATTGATTTCATTGCTGCTTTTTGTTAATGATTGGTTGTGTCCAACGCGCAGCTTCATAGAAGGTTCGAATTCGGCGAGCTGGCTGTTGCAATCCGTCACAGAAAGCACCTTGCAGCTGTTTGTGCTTATTTCTCTATGGATTTCAAGCAAAGTAGGTTTTCAATTTTCAACCTCTGCGTTGATATATGCTTGCGTTTTTCAATTCATTGTGACTGTGACTGTGTTGACATTTTTAGATACATGATTCGAAACCACTCTCTGTTGCAAGTTTAAAGTCTTTGGCGGACAAATCCATCAAGGAACAGCACTTCACAAATCGAAATTTTCTGGAAGCAGTAAGCAAACAAGTCCATTGGGTTAAATATGGTTTTGATCCAAAGAAATATAATGTTATTATTGTTTTAGTCCTTACTTAACTTTATTCCTTTTTTAATCCTGTATTTAGGGAAATTAATCTGTTTTTTTAGTCCCTCTCCACTCACCGGGGAGTAAAAGTATATGGTTTTTATATTTTTTTAGGAACTAAAAACAAATGAAATTTAAATAGGGATTAGTTGTAAAACACGCCATATTTTCAGGGATAAAAACATATTTAATTTTTTGTTTTTGTTTTTGTTATATTAGGAAGCTTTTCTTTTTGTATTCTCTCAAATTTTTAAGTACTTGATCTGCAGGAGGTGCTCTTCATGCAGGTATAAGTTGAAGTTGTGGAGTCGAGGTATCATCAGATTTTGACACGGTTTGATATTTCCTTAGGTGTTGAACTTTGACATTGGCACGACAAATATTGCCTTTTGTTTTCTTGAAGAGCTTTGGATTCAAATCAAGTGAGTGTGAGTCATATTCTTAAGATGGAGATGTCTCTAATTTCTATATTTTAAGTTGATTTTTTGTACTGTGTCTACCTCACTGATTCCCGCTTTTGAATGGTTGAGCTCAGGGGAGTGGCAAAAGTTGGTGAACTGATTAACTTCGAAGCTTGCTTGGAAATTATGGATCTTCTCTATGAAAAGGAGGAGACGACATTTCTTTATAGGTCTCCTCACTCTCTTGCTGCATCAGTCTTGGTATATTCCTTAGCTATTTCCATATTCCAAGTAATATCTCATATAAGCTTTTGCTTCTGGAGAGTTGTAAAATACTTTTGCAGGTTGTGTCATACGTAATGACAGTCCCTAAACAGAAATTGGAGTTCCCAATTCTTGCGTGGGGTAAGAAAGTTAATCTATGTTCTAATATACTTTTTTCAGGTTTAATTTTCTGTAAACCTACTAATACAACCATATGAACAAGCTTCACATACTGAGGAACTAACAAAAGGATTTTGTCATCAGTAAATTTTGTGACCTCGTGTAAGGAAGAAGATATCATAAAAATTGTGACAGAGATTCTGAAGCATGTGCTTGAACCTTCTTGAGATATCAGGTAAGTTAATTTTGAAAGGTTGAATCACTGTTGGCATAAGGATTGTCTTGACCTTTGTTATTTCTTAAACTGTTATTTAAAAGTCAGTATGTCTCTTATCAGTGTAGTGTGCAAGTATTGCAATTAGATCTGTTCAAAATAACCAGTTATAGTGAAGTAAACCAAAACCAAATCCAAACCATATTAAAAAACCAGTTTATTAAAATTGATTTTTAACCTATCAGTATCCATTTTATTTTGAATTCTAGTTTGGTTATTCGATTTTGTAATCTGGTTGGATATCTACATTATCCTTTTTCATATCCATCTTTTTCAAATCTGTAAACGATCATGTTTGTCTCTCGAATCTACAGCCTGCTTCCAACCTTCAAGCCTAGGAACCCCCTAAACCCTTTTTCTAGGGGTGAGCATGGGTTGGATATTCATAAAACCAAACCATATCCAAATTGAAACCAATGATAAGAACTGGACTTCAAAACAAACCGGATTTTCCCCCAAAACCGGTTTAAAACTGATTTTGAATTGGATCAGAACCGGTTTTGAAACTGCTTTTAAAACCTTTTTTGAACAAAATTCCAGTTTTAAACATGCTTTGAACTAGAATTGGTTTCCCTACAAGATGATATGCATATTTTTGCCTTACTCTTGATGAAGAATCAAAGAGTTTTTTTTTTTTTTTCCATTTGGTTTTTAGGATCGTTATGTATTAGACATGATGCAAGACTCATTTACTATTGAATAACTTATTTTAGCTTTTCTAATTATGGCTATCTATTTATTTTATTTGAATGAATACTCAATTCTTTTTGAGTTTTTATATTTATCTATTTTACAATTGATTATGGTTATTATTCGTAAAAACCTGTTTTTTCCATATGGGATTCCAGTTTGCAGGGAAACTAGTGATTATGGAAGGATGAACTTTCTACGACATTGTTTTCAAGTGATTACAGGGTAAGTTGCCAGATTGTCTACGCTCATTGTTCCTATATTTATCATGCTGTAAATATAATTACTGTACTAACGATTTCACTTTCGTGTATCAATAGCATAAAAGTTTCACTTGTTTCAACTATTTAAAATAGTCATGGGATGACAAAGCATTTAAGGGCCAAATAAGTGATAGCCTTGAACATCTGACCAAAACTTTCAACTTGTGTTGTTAAGAAATCTTTTAAAGAAATGTAGAGTCTACGTATAGTTATTTATTTGCCAATGGTGAAATACCCATATCCTTTGGTGCTTATGATGCCTTTGCTTGGATACCCCATCAGGGAGGTGAGTTTGATTTCATAACATAAGATGGGCCATCTTTTTATTCGTACATACTTGTGTGTTTGGTGGTCTTGTTTTCCTAAATAAGTTCTTCTGTTTATCTTTGCTAATCAGTGTGTATGTTAGTCTTTGTGACTGTAGGGTTTGCAGAAGGATTGATGGGTTCCTGCTGGGACTATTATTCTGGAGCTCATATATGATGGGGTGGGGTGAATGTCTACTACAATTATACTCGAGAAGCTAAATGTTTTTACTTTTTTATTTTTGATGCCCAACAGCATGAAATGCCTTGACCTATATGCATGTTCCCATATTAATATTGGTTCGTTCCATCTCTTCTCATCCATGGTGTAGGTATGTACTGAAATGATTATGCCAATGTCTAGTAGCCAGGAATCCAGCATGTTTCCACTTATAATTACTCTTCATTCCCAAAGGAATGCTTCAAGAATGTTGTGGAGTGAAGCCAAGGCTAAAATGTAAACCGTTGTCAGATATTGAATTAAAATGTGTTCATACCTACTATATGAGAAATGTTTGGTTGACACCAAAATTTGACAACAAATCGACAACTGGTTAATGACGTGCAAAAGTTTGGTTAATTCAGTTCAGTAGTTGGTTAATGGTGAATCGTATACATTAACCAAACTTTTGTCCGTCATTAACCATTAACCATTAACTAACTACTCAACTGAATTAACCAAACTTTTGCATGTCATTAACCAAACATTTGCACGTCATTAACCATTAACCAACTACTCAACTGAATTGACCAAATTTTTGCACGTCATTAACCAGGTGTCGATTTTGGTGTCAACGTAACACAACTGCTACTATATAGCTTACTGCACCATTTAGTAAACATGTCATGATGTGTTAGTTTTGCTTTTTGCTAATATCTAGATAATTTTGTTATTGATAAATGTCTAAATTGGTTGCAGACCGCTAATTAATGCTGATCTTGCAAGAAACAGGGGAACCTTGAAATACTCCTTCCGGTCCCTTATATAAGAGACAAATACACTTTTTAGGTTCATTGAATAATTGATGTATCTGGTCTATAATATAGATCAGATACATCGGTTATTCAATGAACCTAAAAAGTACATTTGTCTCTAATATATGAGACTGGGGAGAGTATTATATTCGTGATGTCTAGAAATTTTTTTCCAAATACTGATGGAACTGACAATTAAAAAACTAAATTGTTTGACCAGTCAAATCGCTAAAGATGTTGTGATTGTAATGTAAATGTAGCTTATTGATGGACTAGGAATGAGACCTTATTCAAAGTTTTTCTATTCGGTTCCATTATTTGAACAATAAATACATTAAACTGATTAAAGTTCGGTCGGATACGGGGGGTGACGAAATTTTCTCACAACACCTGGACCCGCTCGTTCGTATCCATGTGTAACTGATACTCTAAACCCATGACCCGTGAACCTGTCAATATTCGTGCACACATTGCCAATTTCTATCGGATTATTCGGGTTCGGTTCGGATTTATTTTTTTTGTCCAGCCCTAATCGTTAGTACCTGAAGTAATGACATCGTTGTCTTTATTTGCCTAAAGAAAAAAAAAGGAAAGAAACTAGACTAAATAATAAAAAATAAAAAGGTGACTTTTTCTCGGTTGTTTACAGTGCCCCTTTACCTTTTCCAAATAAGAGAGAGTAGAGTACATTTTCCAAAGACCAGCTACTACCTACAGCCTTTTCCAAATATTAGCTGGCAGCCGCTTCCAAATCTCACATGAAAGTGAAAACCTGAACGAACAGAACAGCAGCGGGCTGACAGGGACATCGTCACACTCACACGAAGACTCGAGCGACGAGCAGCAGCGGTGCCGGCAACTACAGTCGGCGTCGCCCCCTCTCGACAACACAGCCACGCGAGTAGAAGAGGCTATTGCAGGCACCAGTCACCAAACCTCTAGTCTTCTTCACTGCTTCACAGAAGCCCGAATACTTGAACCCTAAATCCCCTAAATGAGCCAATACATCTCTCTTTATTTGGAGAATTTTTATTGCTGGTGGGTATATCAATTTAGGCTATTGGATTTTAATTTTTTGGTTTTATGTGTCAATTTTAAGTTATTAACCAGCCTTTTTTTTACTTGTTTCAGATTGCATTTCCACATTCTATTTCACCTTCAAGCCAAGTAGATTGTATTTCACCATCCGACTTGTATTAGGTAATTTTTTGATAACCTAATTGCATTTCATCATCCAAATGTAGTGTTGTTATGGTTGCTGAATATTGACTCGCGGTTTGGATTGGAATATCAAAATATTTAAGCTGTCATTTCCTTGAAGGCTTGAGCTTTTGTTAAAAGGATTGGAATTTCAAAATAATTAGATACAATTTTATTTTGTATTATGTTATTCCTTGCTAATTGTCGTGGTTTGTTATGCTTGATTATTATAAGAAATTATTTTGTGACTTTTTCAAAATTAATTAATTCATACTTGATTATTGTCGTAGTTCGTTCTTGTTTTAGGTATGAGTAAATTGAAAACAATTGACAAATTCTTTAAAAGAAAGGATACAAATGTCCCAAGTGGTTCTTCTACATTTGAGGCCTCCAACCTCAATGTTTCACCTCATGAACAAGAGCAAGGTGAGCCAAAACGCCCAAGACTTCATCCTAAAGAAATGAACAATTTTCATATTGCAGCAGATCCAGGATTGCGACCAATGATTTGGGAGTTTCATATAAATCAAAGAGATGAAATTCGGGATGCTTATCTTAAACGTGGGACATGCCAACCTATTCTTAAAAAGTATCCTTCATCAAACGATGATCATCCTCGTCGTTTTCAAGCTTCTTGGTTAGAGTATTCTCATGAAAAAGATGTTATATTTTGTTTGTCATGCTATCTTTTTGGTAAAAAGGCTTATAATCGTCCAGGTTTTAATGCTTTTATTGAAAAAGGTTTTAATAGTTGGAAGAAGGTAAATGGTGGAGAAAATTGTCCACTTTTAAATCATGTTGGAAAAAAACCAAATTCTCCACATAATATTGATATTCAATCTTGTGAGGCTTTGTTGGAAAAAGCACAACATATTGATTGGTTTATTAGAAAGCAAGCATCAGAAGAGGTTGAGAAGAACCGACTTAGACTTAAAGCTACCATTGATTGTGTTAAATGGTTAGCTTTTGTTAGCGTATTTCATACACTACTTTTTAAGGCAAGTGCACCAATCGCAACCAGTAATATAGTAATGAATAGAGTATCGTCTCCACAGGGATTATGATGGTTATCAATAAGAATAAGTGTGTAATTACTTTAAACGGAAATGATTTGGATATTTTGATTGTAATTGTAACTTTGAACAAGTTAAAGTAAAAATAGAATTGACTTGGTTGGTTGAAAACGACTAGGATTTGAATCCTCTTGTACTTGCTCTTATGTAGCTAGTTCATCATTAACTTAAGTAATTTCATATAAATTGAAGTTCGAATCAACTGAATTAGCTTAAGGACAATCCCTTGCCTCATAAACCCTTTATTCTAGCCACAATCCCTAATCCCTTAGGTGATTAATGATTAGACTAAGCAATAAGATCCATGATTCATTTGAACACATAACCACAAGTTATATTCCTATAATCATCATGATTATGATTACTAATCTCAGTTCAAGTTCATTCATCCTATTTTCCAATAAAGATGAAAAACCCAAAATCAATGCAATAGTGATCAAGTATTGAAAAGCATGAAGTATAGAGATTAGAAACTCAATTTACATAACATAAACTTGTATTAATATAAGAGAACTAACTACATAAGAGTTTGTACATGATTCATCTCATCCTAATCTAAGGTATTTAGCTACTCATGGTAGTAAAAGAAGAAAACAAACATATGGAAGAAAACAACTCCATTGATGATCCAAACCTTGTTCTCAAGAATGAATCCTCCTTGAAGATGAAGAACAATGGAACCCTAGCACTCCTAATCTTTCTCCTCAGTGTTTTAGATGTTAGAAAAGGTCCAAGATGAATAAAAAGTGAACAAATATCTAATTATACAGATTCTTAGAAGACCGCGCTGTCAAGGCTACCGCTTAGGCAAAGGTAAATGCGCTGCCGCAAGACCGAGGCGACTTCCAGATTTGCATCGATGCGCCGTCGCGCGCAGATTCTTCCTCGATCGCTAGCGCCACGCCGCATGAAGACAGAGCCAATTTACATAAATGCGCCACGCCGCATTCCTTTATTTGTAAATGCGCGTCACGCGCATACTCAATAACTTGGCTTTTTCGCATTTTTGGTCGCTTGAATCTTATGCTCTCACGAATCATCTTCTTTGCCTTTAATGGAATTCTTGAGAGTGTCTTCTTTTGGTTTTGTTTCCATTCCTAGCAATTCAAGTGCAATATACATGAGAATAATGTAAGAGTTAAAACATACAATCAAACAACCAAGTGTAAAGAATTCCAAAGTTTAAGCTCAATATATATTCAACTCTCTCAATTCCTCATGTATTTAATTCAATTAATCACTCTAAATTAACATAAGATGAAAACTTATCACAACCCCAAACTTGGCAATTTGCTTGTCCTCAAGCAAAAATTAAATTAAAAACATGGGTCAAAAAATAATGAAATTAATGGATGTATTTTCAATCTCCACCATAAACACATGCTCAATCAACTTTCTTTTTAATCACACTTGTCAAAGGTGACAATTCATGCCTTCTTATATCACTTGCTTTCTCAATTCCAAATTCTCCCAAATGAACAAATCAAGCAACATAACGTACAATTATCAATTATGCTCAACTTATCAGACTTTCCTCACAAATGATATTTCACTTTCACTCAGGTGTCATTAGGATCGTTCTCTCAATCACATCATACGCAACACTCTACCATAGGCTTGACCAAGTTCTAAAGAATTAAATACAATGCAATGTAATACACATTTAAGAGGCCTTTAAGGTTGTAACGGGGCTTAGGTAAGGGCAGGAATTATTTGGATAGTAGGCTCATAATCTTGGAGTAAGAAATAAACCACTTCACGACATTGATATCAAACCCTTGTATTCATTCACACAAATCTCCCCCAACACAATTGATTAAGAACAATAGGTAATATTTACACATTAATGACTTTTTTTTTTAATATATATATATATATATATATATATATATATATATATATATATATTTTTAACATAACAATGAACAAGTCCAAATTCTAAACAAAATTGAACAATCTAAGTCCTTGTACATCCACCCCAAACTTAGAATCTTTGCTTGCCCTCAAGCAACCCCAAACTTAATCAAATGCTAAGACATGTTGTAATATGGCCTACTGAACTCCAAGTAAGTAGGGACAATTGAGATTCTGGTCTTAGGCTTGCAATGAAGGTAGATCGCAAATAATGGACAATTAGGCTCAAACGGGCTAACAAAGGATTAAATGAATTAGGTGGTGAATTTAGGCTCTAGGTATTAGAAAAAATATTACCTCAATATGTGTAAACATGCAAGTACAAAATCCTAAGAACGAGGTCAAATTCTGAAGACTGTCACATATAACGGAAGCACACAAGAAGAAAAAGTTCTGTTTGGCACAAAATGCTCACTGGTTAGAGAGGAAATTAAGCACAAACGAATCTTGCAGTTAAATGTTACTTAACATGCTTCAAAGGGTTATTTGTGAACTTTTTGATCAAAAAGAGGCATGCAAAGTCACAATCCAATTGTGTATCCATTACAATTCATAAGCATGCATATCATGGGGATTATGAAAATAACAAACCAAAATTCCACTTATCAAATCAACATCTCAACTAAAAAATTCATTTAACACAAGGTACAAGAAAAGGAAATTAGAGTTCCCAAAAAAAACAATCAGTACAATATACATTGAATATTGATATTTAAACAGAAAAATAAAAGAAAACAAAAGATAAAAGTAGAAAACCAATACGGTGAGCCATGGGACTCAACCGCTGTCTTGGGAAAAGAGGTAAAAGCTTCCCAATGTCTTTGCCCAATGTTATGTTGGATCTCCATGAAATCATTGGCACTTAGCTGAAATGCCTTCTCCCTCACAAATTCCTTGTTTGTAAGAATTGAGGCATAACGGTCTTGGCACGCCAAAGATCTGAACAAGTGGGAATCAAGACTTCCACAAGAAGAAGAGACAGTTTGCTTCTTGCGTTTCTCTGGATTACGAGCCATAGTTCCCTGCACATAGAACGAAGATTTGTGCAAAAATTGTTTTCTATGTTAGTACCAACACAAACATCTTAAAATTCTATGAGCATTATCACTTCACCACTATGGTTTTCCAACAAAGAGATTACCAATGCAATTCATATTTTCATATTAAAACTCTTGCAAAAGTTGACAATCTCAATGGTTTTTGATACAAAAAAAAAAAATTCCTTATGCACTAAATTGCAATTAGACAAACCTTTGGTCATCTAATAATTTTCACAATTATTTGATTGAGGACAACCAAATTTTGTCATTTGAAACAATATATGGCATAAACATGAAGTATGGCTTAGCTCATTATCAAGTTCTATTCCCTATACTCTCATAAGCATTTTATCAAACACATTGTGTGCACACAAAAGCATCTAACAAACCAACAATGGCTTCATCATGCAAAACTTCCCAAAATAAGAAAAATTCAAGGTTTCACAGCTCAATTACAGAAGAAATAAATAGCTCCCAACAACAACATCAAACTTAAAGCAAGAACTTCATATTTTCGACAACTTTCTTCATGGAGATGAAGGAAAATTAAAAATTAGAAAAAGGAAGTCATGAAATCACTTACTTGAGGATGAATGATGTATGAAGTGAAGAAAATGTGAAGATTAATCTCTCTATGCAATTTGAGCTTGAGTGATTTGAAGTTTTGAGAGTTAGGGTTTGTTAAGAAATGATTTTTGAGTGAGTGAAATGAGGAGCTGCACGAGCATCTCCGTTTATTAAGCCAGGTTGCGCGTCGCGCGCAACCAATCATGTGTATTTGCGCGTCATGCGCACGGGTCACAGAGGCAAAATTAAAAAATGCGCGTCATGCGCTTTTGTTGCGCGTCGCGCGCATCAGCTGCCCTGTTCCAAATTCACTCATCAGGTGCTATGCGCGTCGCGCGCAGATTACGCAGTGTAAATGTGCGTCGCGCGCATTAAAGACAGAAGCATAAATTGCTAAATGCGCGTCATGCGCACTACTTGCGCGTCACGCGCATGACCTGCAGCAGTAATTTTTTTTTTTTAGGGCAAACTTGTTGCCATGGGTGCTTCTTTAACGTCACTAGCTTGACGCTTGGTCATTTTATGGATCCTGCAAAACGAGGGCTACTCTTGCCCTGGAGACTTCTCCTCCAAAGAATGGCTTCAATCTTTGCCCATTAACTTTGAAAGTTCTTGTGGAGCCGGGATCTTCTAATTCCACTGCTCCATGTGGAAAAAATTCTCTGATTACAAATGGTCCCGACCACTTGGACTTCAACTTGCCTGGGAAAAGTTTCAGCCTTGAATTGAAGAGTAGAACTTGTTGGCCTGGCTGGAAATCTCTTCTCACCAAATGCTTGTCATGATAAGCCTTGGTTCTTTGTTTGTAAATGGTTGCATTCTCATAAGCCATCAACCTCATTTCGTCCAAATTTCATTCAATTTCAAAGAATCGCTTTTGTCCACCAATTTGGAATCAAAATTCAGAAATTTTATGGCCCAAAATGCCTTGTGTTCCAACTCCAATGGTAAGTGGCATGACTTCCCATAAACCGGTGATAAGGAGAGAACCCTAATGGCGTTTTGAATGTCAGTCCAGAGGCCCACAAAGCATCGTCAAGCTTCTTTGACCAATCCTTCCTTGAAGCACCAACTGTTTTCTCCAAAATCTTCTTTATCTCCCTATTGGAAACTTCACTTGCCCACTAGTTTGTGGGTGATAGGAGTGGCAACCTTATGCTTTACATCATACTTGTTCAAGAATGTCTCCAAGTACTTGTTGCAAAAATGCGTGCCCCATCACTTATGAGCACTCTAGGCACTCCAAATCTGGAAAATATGTTTTTCTTCAAAAATTGACCACTTGTTTGGGAATCATTGGCTACAAAGACATGCCTCAACCCATTTGGTGACATAGTCAACACACACCAAAATGTATAAATTGGAATAAGATGATGGGAAAGGCCCCATGAAATCAATACCACAACAATCAAATGGTTCAATTTCGAATGCTATTGAGGGCATCTCATTTTTCCCGAAATGCTTCTGTCTTGGCCGCACTTATCACATCGCTTGACATATTCATGACAATCTTTGAAAAGCGTTGGCCAAAAGAACCCACTTTGTAACACCTTGGCTGCAGCTCTTTCTCCACCATAATGACCTCCATACGGTGAATCATGACAATGTTTCATTATACTTTGTGCCTCCTGATGTGACACACCTTCTCAATAACCCATCGGGGCCCAGTTTAAACAAAAATGGATCATCCCAAATGTAGAAATTTGCATCTTTGAAGAGTTTCTTCTTCTGCCGCCAAGTATAATCCTCCTGGTATCACACTTGTTGCCTTAAAGTTAGCCATATCAAGAAACCATGGCCTCTCGTGATACCATCAACAAGTGCTCATCAGGAAATTCTTCGTTAATCTCTTTCTCCTTAACTGTTACTTCAGAATTTTCCAGCCTTGGTAAGGGGGCAGCTACCACATTCTCACTCCCCTTCTTGGCTTTTGTTTCCAAATCAAACTCCTGCAAAGAACAACATCCATCTAAGGAGACGATGCTTAGAATCAACTTTAGTAAGCAGGTATTTGATTGCAGAATGATCAGTATAGACAATGACTTTCGATCCAATCAAGTAAGATCGAAATTTCTCCAAAGCAAATACTATAGCTAGCAATTCTTTTTCAGTGGTGGCATAATTCACCTGATTTTCATTCAAGACCTTGCTAGCATAATAGATAGCATGAAAGAATTTTTCTGTTCTTTGTCCCAAAAACAGCCCCATTGCATAATCACTTGCATCGCACATGAGTTCAAATGGTAAACTCCAATGAGCTACTATAATCGGAGAGGAAACCAGCTTTCCTTTCAACACATTAAAAGCATTCAAACAGTCTTGATCAAACTTAAAATCAGAATCTTTAACTAGGAGATTGCACATTGGCTTTGCAATCTTTGAGAAGTCCTTAATAAATCTTCGATAAAAGCCCGCATGACCTAAGAAACTCCTCACTCCTTTGACATTCACAGGAGGTGGTAACTTCTCAATTACCTCAATTTTTTCTTGGTCCACTTCAATTCCCTTTGCTGAAATTTTATGTCCTAAAACAATCCCTTCTTTAACCATAAAGTGGCATTTCTCCCAATTTAACACTAAATTGGTGTCCACGCACTTCTTAAGAACAGAAGCTAGATTGGATAGACACAGATCATAACATGAGCCAAAAACAGAGAAATCATCCATGAACACTTCTATTGAGCTTTCAATCATGTCAGAGAATATGGAGAGCATGCACCTCTGAAAAGTTGCAGGAGCATTGCATAATCCAAATGGCATCCGGCGGTAAGCAAACACACCAAAAGGACAAGTAAAGGCTATCTTTTCTTGGTCCTCCGGATTAACTGCAATTTGGTTATACCCGGAATAGCCATCAAGAAAACAATAAAAAGCTTGGCCTGCTAACCTTTCTAACATCTGATCCATGAAAGGCAATGGAAAATGGTCTTTCCTCGTGGCATTATTGAGCTTGCGGTAATCTATGCACATTCTCCATCCGGTTACTGTTCTTGTAGGGATGAGCTCATTCTTTTCATTTTTGACCACCGTCATCCCTCCTTTCTTGGGAACAACTTGCACTGGACTCACCCATGCACTATCCGAAATGGGATAAATCATGCCCGCATCAAGAAGCTTCAGACTTCTTTTCGACCACATCCTTCATTGTCGGATTTAATCTCCGTTGAGGTTGCACCACCGGTTTAAATTCTTTCTCCAACGTAATATTATGCATGCGAATCGGCTTATACCTTTCAAGCTCGGAAATAGACCAACCTATTGCAGTCTTGTACTCCTCAACACTCTCATCAATTTTTCTCCATCCAAGTTTGACAATGAGTTGCTCACAATAACTGGACTTTCTTCATCATCATCAAGGAATCAGTACTTCAAGTGGGAGGAAGTGGTTTCAACTCAATTTTCTGCTTTTCTAGTGACCCTCCTTTTTTCAATTATTCTCTTTTCAAATTCACTTGTTCTCGTACTTAGTGTCGCTAACTGCCTCACACATTCTCGCTATTTCCTCTACATCCTCCTCACAAAGATTTTCAATAGCCTGTACTAGTACTTTCTCAAGAGGAGTTGAAGGATATTCTTTGAGAAAAAGTTTCCTCCACCAAGTAATTGTGACAAAGGTCTACACTGCTACAGTATCTCTATCAGTTGGATGTTGCATTGCCTCAAACAAATTGAAGGTCACCTTCTCATCATGTACTCGAGCATTAGTTGGCCTTTTTGCACATCCACAAGAGCTCTACCTGTTGCAAGAAAGGGTCTTCCCAAGAGAAGAGGAACTTCTGCATCTTCCTCCATGTCCAGAATAACAAAGTCAGCTGGAAAAATGAACTTATCCACCTTCACCAAGACATCCTCCATAATACCGTAAGGATATTTAATTGTTCGGTCTGCTAATTGAAGCGACATCCTGGTAGGCTTCACATCATCTGTCCCCAACTTCTTCAACATAGAAAGTGGCATGAGGTTGATACTTGCTCCTAAGTCACATAATGCCTTCCCAATAGTTATATTCCCTATAGTGCAGGGAATTGTGAAACTACCGAGATCTTTGAGCTTTGGAGGAAGTTTCCGTTGAATTATTGCACTGCATTCCTCAGTCAAGGTGATTTTTTCATCTCTCAATTTTTTCTTCTTTGTGAGAATTTCCTTCATGAACTTGGCATATGTAGGCATTTGCTCAAGAGCCTCAAAGAAAGGTATATTAATCTGCAACCTCTTAAAAATGTCCGTAAATTTTGAATCTTGCTCCTCCTTTTCTTTTTTCTTGTTCTCCCTTTGAGGATAAGGAAGTCTCACATATGGAGGAAGAATTTGAGGCTTGTTCCCATCCTTCAAAATTTCAGCTTTTGTTCTTCTGATGATGGAACCTTCATCCACTAATCTAGAACTCTTTTTATCATCATTTTTCTTTTTCTCACTCTCCTTTTCAACTTCTTCAACATCAATCACCTCATTTTTATTTTTCAACTCCTCATCCAACATCACCTTGTTATTTTCATCATTACATTCAGGGACTAATGGTTCCACCATAGATGGTGTTACCACCTTTCCACTTCTCGTGAGTAACAAAGATTACAAGACTCATTTTTGGATTGTCTACGGTATTTGCGTAAAACTTACCCTTGGATTGCTCATGAGTTGCTTGGAAAGTTCTCCAATCTGATTTTCAAGGTTTTTGATGGATGCATCTTGATTCTTGAAATGAGCTTCATGACTTTGGAGGTTTGTTTGAGTCATCTTCATAAACTGAGTGAGAGCATTCTCTAAGTCGATTGCTTATCTTTGATTCTGGCTGGTTGCGGAGGCTTGCTTGATTGAGGGGCATCATTTTGCTTCCAAGAAAAGTTGGGATGATTCTTCCACCCTGGATTATAAGTGTTGGAATATGGATTCCCTCCTTGCCTTTGGAAATTTGCCATGTATTTGGCTTCCTCACTAAGCTCACCTTGGGCTTCACATTGCCCATTTTCATGCCCTCCACCACAGAAATCACACTTCTTTGCATCAGTTACCGCTTTAGCTTGTGCGGTTGAAGAAGATCCTGCTCTTAAATCTTTAAGTTCTTTGGTAAGGGCTTCAAGTTGTTGTGATACTAATTTGTTTTGAGCCAAAATAGCATCACCTGTCTCTAGCGCAAACATGCCCTTTTTGCTTTCTGCTCCTCTATCATGGTGGACAAGATAATCATTTGAGACCATTGCCTCAACTAGCTCTCTTGCTTCTTCAGCCGTCTTTTAATTCATTGAGCCTCCCGCAGAAGCATCAAGCATCATTCTTGTGTTAGGCCTCAACCCATGACAAAACATTTGCATTTGGCACAAGTCATCATAACCATGACCAGGACATCTCTTCAACAACACCTTGAATCTTTCCCAAGCATCATAGAGGGTTTCACCATCTTTTTGTTCAAAGCTACTCACTTCAGCTCTCCTCTTGACAAACTTGGCGTTGGGAAAAACCGATCCATGAATTTATCCTCTAAGTCATTCCAGGTAGTAATACTTCCCCTGGGTAATAAACTTAGCCAGCCCTTTGCCCTATCCCTCAAAGTAAAAGGGAATAATCTCGGTTTCTTTGCTTCATCCAGTAACACCGCCCACTTTAAAGTTCCACATATTTCAAAGAAATTCACCAAGTCTTGGTTGGGGTCTTCATTTTCACCTCGAGAAAACTGATTTTGCTTGGACCGCACTCAGAGAGAAGTCCTGATCTCAAATGCATTGGCCTCTGCAGGTTGGTATCCAATAGCCAATCTCTCCCCTGTTGTTTCTGCCCAAAATCACCAAGAGTACGCCTAGGTGGCGGTTCTGCCATTTCTTCCTCTACCCGAGTATGAGTAGAAGCGAAGCTTGAGATTGTTCTTTGTTTTTCTCTTTGCCTTGCCAACTTAGCCTTCTTCCTATTTGCTTTTCTTTGTCTTTTCTATCTCCTGATCAAACACCAATTCAGATGTCTGCTTCCCTCGCATACATAACAACTAGAAAGATGATTAAGCACACAACTTTGTATTTTTAAACAAGATAAAGTGTATCCACAAAAACTAACTAACTAGAAATAAAAGCAGTAAATTGTTCAAAGTAGTAACTCCTTTGCCTTGTTGACAATCAAATCAACAATCCCGACAGCGCCAAAAACTTGTTAGCGTATTTCATACACTACTTTTTAAGGCAAGTGCACCAATCGCAACCAAGAATATAGTAATGAATAGAGTATCGTCTCCACAGGATTATGATGGTTATCAATAAGAATAAGTGTGTAATTACTTTAAACGGAAATGATTTGGATATTTTGATTGTAATTGTAACTTTGAACAAGTTAAAGTAAAAATAGAATTGAGTTGGTTGGTTGAAAGCGAGTAGGATTTGAATCCTCTTGTACTTGCTCTTATGTAGCTAGTTCATCATTAACTTAAGTAATTTCATATAAATTGAAGTTCGAATCAACTGAATTAGCTTAAGGACAATCCCTTGCCTCATAAACCCTTTATTCTAGCCACAATCCCTAATCCCTTAGGTGATTAATGATTAGACTAAGCAATAAGATCCATGATTCATTAGAACACATAACCACAAGTTATATTCCTATAATCATCATGATTATGATTACTAATCTCAGTTCAAGTTCATTCATCCTATTTTCCAATAAAGATGAAAAACCCAAAATCAATGCAATAGTGATCAAGTATTGAAAAGCATGAAGTATAGAGATTAGAAACTCAATTTACATAACATAAACTTGTATTAATATAAGAGAACTAACTACATAAGAGTTTGTACATGATTCATCTCATCCTAATCTAAGGTATTTAGCTACTCATGGTAGTAAAAGAAGAAAACAAACATATGAAAGAAAACAACTCCATTGATGATCCAAACCTTGTTCCCAAGAATGAATCCTCCTTGAAGATGAAGAACAATGGAACCCTAGCACTCCTAATCTTTCTCCTCAGTGTTTTAGATGTTAGAAAAGGTCCAAGATGAATAAAAAGTGAACAAATATCTAATTATACAGATTCTGAAGACCGCGCGCTGCCGCTGCGCAGCTTTAGGGCAAAGGCAATGCGTCGCACAGACCGAGGCGGCTTCCAGATTTGCACTGATGCGCATCGCGCGCAGATTCTTCCTGATCAGTGCGCGTCACGCGCATGAAGACAGAGCCAATTTACATAAATGCGCGTCACGCGCATTCCTTTACTTGTAAATGCGCGTCACGCGCATACTCAATAACTTGGCTTTTTTTCGCATTTTTGGCTGCCTTCGAATCTTATGCTCTCACGAATCATCTTCTTTGCCTTTAATTGAATTCTTGAGAGTGTCTTCTTTTGGTTTTGTTTCCATTCCTAGCAATTCAAGTGCAATATACATGAGAATAATGTAAGAGTTAAAACATACAATCAAACAACCAAGTGTAAAGAATTCCAAAGTTTAAGCTCAATATATATTCAACTCTCTCAATTCCTCATGTATTTAATTCAATTAATCACTCTAAATTAACATAAGATGAAAACTTATCAGCTTTTCAAGCTTGTGCGTTTAGAGGTCATGATGAAAGTACAACTTCAAAAAATAGAGGAAATTTCATTGAGATGGTGAAATTGTTAGGATCTTACAATGATGAAGTGCATAAAGTTGTCTTAAAGAATGCTCCTCAGGTTGCTAAATATACATCCAAGGATGTTCAAAAGGAGATTTTGCATATTCTGGCTAATATGGTGAGGAATTCAATTAGGAAGGAGGTAGGAAATGCTAAATTTTGTATCATTATTGATGAAGCTCGAGATGAGTCAAAAAAGGAGCAAATGGCTATCATCTTGAGGTTTATTAATGGCGATGGTTTTGTTCAAGAATGGTTCTTTGATATTTTCCATGTTAGTGATACTAGTGCAATGACCTTGAAAAAATAGTTAGTGTCTGTTCTTTCTTGTTACAATCTTGAAGTTGAAAACATTCGAGGTCAGGGATATGATGGTGCGAGTAATATGCGTGGTGAATGGAATGGGTTGAAAGCTTTGGTAATTAATGATTGTCCAAGTGCATAATATGTACATTGTTTTGCTCACAGATTACAATTAGCATTGGTTGCAGCATCAAGCGAAGTTGTTCATATTCATGAATTTTTTACGCAGCTGACTTTTATTGTAAATATTGTTAGTGCTTCTTCTAAAAGGCACGACCAATTGCAAGCTGCTCAAGAAATTAACATTATAAACATGATTGCTAATGATGAACTTCAAACAGGTAAAGGTGCAAATCAAGTGGGTACTCTACAAAGAGCTGGGGATACTCTAATGATGATGGGGTGATGGTGTTGGTCTGTTTATGACAGTTACCTATTACTTCCCCCGCTTATATTTGTTGCAGGTGATGCTTCCATGTGGTATGGTTGCTTTAATTTGGAAAATTGCATATTGCTGTCTCAGGTGGTGGCATTTTGGTTTGGCTTGCTAAGATACTTGGTGGGACACAAGGGATGTGCTTGATCTGGTTCTTTGGTTTTGGGTGGTTGTTTTATGTGTTGGGAGGGCTTTATTTTGTATTCCTTTGACAGCTTGTGGGGACAGTTTTTCTTTTCTAGTCTTAGGAATTGATGGACTTGACTTTGGGGGTTTGGTTTTTTTTTTTTTTTGCTGAGTGTGTGTGACATAGCACACCAGTTTTTTGTTTCAACATGCACTATGTATATCTATGTATTTCTGTTGCTGTTTATAAGGAAAACTTGTGCTTAATACAACTTTCTTTTCAACGATATTTATTTAGCTTATAAAAAAATTTGTGAATCTTTTGTCAAGTTTAATATATTAATTTTAATATTTTATACACTTTATATTTGGCCCCCTCATAGAAATTTACCTAGCTTCGCCACTGTTAGTAGATATATCAAGTGTTGCAACTCATTAACCATATATTGAACTTCATTAACCACAAATCTGAACGTGATTAACCACGATTTTCAGGTGTTCAAATCTACATGTGGTTGAACACGTGAAAGTCGTGGTTAATAACGTTCAAATTAGTGGTTAATGAAATTCAGTGGATGGTTAATGAGTTGTAATACTTAATATATCTATTAACCAAATCCAACACTCCATTAACCACGTGTGTGAAATGCGTTAGCCACTTAAAAAGTTGTCTCAAATTGGTGTTCAAATAACATTTCTCTTTACTATTTTAATATTTTGTAAAAAAAAAAAAAAAGGTTGTCCCTAGGCAAGCAAGAAATAAACATGGAATGACTATTCACCCTCTACCCCTTCCACTCCCCTTTGTATTGGAAAAAATCCAAGTCTTACATAGACTAGAGATAAGGTCTGAAAAGGGTTTATAAGTAAAAGGCACTATTCACCTCACAAACCGGTTTTGTAAGGATGAGTTAGGCCAAAAATCATAATACTATGCGCCATCCCCTTCCCATAATCGCCTCGAGGCCCAACTGTAAATACTGAAGTCATACCTACAAGTTTTACCCGTGGTTGTAGCTTACCTTTAATTTTATAATCAAAAGGGAATGATTACTACCATCTCATTAAAAAAAGTGGTTTTCGAACTCCAAGAAATACAGCAACATTATATTCAAATATTATATTATTACAATTTTAGGTATAACTTCAAATTAATTTTAATCTAACAACGGAGTTGGGTCTAACAGAAGGGATTAGTCCTCCATAATGTGGCAAATCAATGTTTGAATCTCCGCTGGGAGAGGTTCCTACATTTAGTGTTCGACGCGTCTCGAATAGGATTGCCTCGATTACAGGAGACCTAAAAAAAATATTTAATTAATTTTTTAAACAAAATTTAAAGACAATATTTTAGAAAATTGGCTCAACAAAACCCTTTTACTTGTCAAGATATTGTTATATTTTCTCCTTTCTACTTTTAATCTTATATGCATTTATAGTTAAATTTTTAAATCTAAACGATATTACAAATTCCGTAAAATAAAAGACATACAATCATTTTTCATTTTCTCAAACTCTCAAGTCGAGAATTGAATTGTTTTTAAATCTTCTAAATATATGATAGTAAAACTAATCAAAATTTCTAAAAAAACTAACTAAAATTAAAAATTGGTGGCAAACATAATTCTAATAGTTTGTAGCGGATTATTTGATAAAAAATTATTTTTAAGGTTTTGATTGTGTTTGTTTAAGATTTTAAAAATAACCAGAATCTAAAAAAAATATTTTTGTGGTTAAAATGGAAAACTATTTTTAATAGTTTTTTTAAAATAATATGATTTTAATACGTGTGATAGATGAAAGAGAAAATTAAAATATAATTTTTATTGTTGTAAGTAAATACAAATCAACTTGTGTTTCACATAAAAATTTCTAAAAAAATCTCTAAATTATTTTATCTGTAAATCACTTTTTAAAAATATTAAACAAACTGGCTCTTAGGTTAACCTAAAGTTAGTTTAAAGAACGTGAAGGTTTTCAAATATACTGATAATTTATGTTTTCTGGATTTCAACTAAAACTAGCCTTTGACGAAATTATTGTATTATTTAGGACGATTATGTTGGGGAATTACACTGATAAATGGTGGCACTCACTTTATTGTTTACTCACAGAGTAAATGCTCACACGCACAGAGAGAGAGCGCACAGAGTAAATGGTGTGTAAACTTCTATTTACACTACCCTTCTTTATTTAGAGTACTCATGTGCAATACACACTTTTTACAAAGCCTATCTCAGGCCCAATTACATCAACAGGCCCAACATCAACTACTCTAACTGTCACAACAGTTTTATAACCATCACTAACTAATTCTAAATTGCATTACATTCTAACACTTCCCTTTAATTCAATCACCTAGAATTACAAGATTCAACATACTTCTCAGCTTTTTAAACCTGTCCAGCTTCACTGCCTTAGTGAATACATCTGCAATTTGCTCTTCAGTACTGCAATATGCTAACTTTATCTTCTCTTTGCTCACTTGATCTCTTAAGAAGTGGAACTTGGTCTCAATATGCTTGCTTCTTCCATGGGAGATGGAAGAATGGATTCTTGGCCAAGCTTATTGCTGATTTGTTGTCCACTTGCAGCTCAAGTGGTTTCTTATGATCAAACTTCAACTCATCAAGCGAAGAACTTAACCACAAAGCCTGACATGTTGTATTTGCAGCTGCTATATATTCAGCCTCACAGGAACTCAGTGCCACCACATTCTGTTTCTTGGAGCACCATGAGATTGGTGCATTCAGAAATCTGAACCAGTATCCAAAAGTACCCTTCCTCTCCACCTTATCTCCACACCAATCTGAATCTATATAAGCTTCAATTACTGGACTGCTCTCCTTGTGGCCTTTAGGAAACAGCAATCCATAGTTTTGTGTGCCTTTAAGATACATCAAAACCCTCTTGGCTACCACCATGTGAGATACTTTCGGATTACTCATAAATCTACTCACAAGTCCCACTCCTTATGCAATACCTAGTCTACTATTACAAGCATATCTCAATGATCCTACAATCTGTTTGAACAGAGTAAAATCCACTAATTCTTCATCATCTCCTTGTGTCAACTTCAAGTTACTTTCAATTGGAGTTTTACCTTCATTGCATTGCTCCATATGAAACCTCTTGAGCATCTCTCTAATGTACTTCCTCTGGTGTAGAATCACTCTACTCTGGTTGTGAACGAATTCTAAACCCAGAAAATAACTCAAGGAGCCCAAATCTGACATTTCAAATTCACTCATCAATTTTCTCTTGAAAACTTCAATTTATGCCTTGTTGCTTCCTGTCACAAGTAAGTCATCAACATACAAACAGATCAAGATCATATCCCTTCTATCCTTCCACCTTACATACACACCGAATTCAACTGAGCATCTTAAAAAGCCTAGTTCTTCCAGGAATGCATCAATGCGTTTGTTCCAGGCTCCAGGTGCCTGTTTCAAACCATAGAGTGCCTTCCTAAGTCTGTAGACTTTATGCTCTTCACCTTTCACCTCAAAACCTGGTGGTTGAAGTACATATACCTCCTCTTGTAAAGGGTCATTAAGGAAAGCAGACTTCACATTCATTTGAAGGATTGGCCAACCTTTAGATCTTGCTATAGCAATGACAAGTTTAATGGTTTCCATCCTTGCAACTGGTGCATATACTTTCGAGAAATCAGTGCCAGCTTTCTGAAGAAAGCCTCTTGCCACCAACCTTGCCTTGTGTTTAGCAATAGTTCCATCAGGTTTCATTTTCAACTTAAACACCCACCTCACATCAATTGATCTCTTGTTTACTGGTAATTCAACAGCTCCCAAGCTTGATTTCTTTCAATTGCACTTATTTCTTCCAACATAGCTTCCTTCTAAGCCCTCTGCTGCATTGCCTCTCCCCAGCTTACTGGCTCTACAATAGCCATAAAGGCTAAATGAACCAGTTCTCCGTCATCAGAAATTGCAACATCAGAATGGACCTCATATTCAGAGAGCCTTACTGAAGGGAATCTCTGCCTTTGAGATTTTCTCAGTTGCTGCTCTCCTACTTCATTCATCACTGGTAACTCAATTTGATCACCATCATTCAGTTGCACATACGACCCTGCCTCCTTGCTTTCACCTCTGCCCCATGAAGCTGCCTCATCTATGATGACATCTCTACTGACATTAATCTTCCTTTGAATTGGATCATAAAGCTTATAAGCACCAGTTGGATCATATCCAACCAGCACTAATGCCTCACTCTTGTCATCCAATTTTCTTCTTCTTTCATCAGGTATGTGTCTATGGCAGATTGAACCAAAAATCCTCTAGTGGTAAACACTTGGTTTTCTCCCTTTGAATGCTTCTTCTGGTGTGATGTCCTTCAATCTCTTTGTTGGACATTTATTTAGCACATACACTGTAGTGCTTATTGCTTCGCCCCAGTATGCTTTTGGCAGGTCCTTCCCCTTCATCATGCTTCTTGCCATATTCAACAATGTTCTGTTTCTCCTCTCTGCCAAACCATTGTGTTGAGGAGTATATAGGGCCGTTACCTCATGGATTATTCCCTTTTGACCATAGAACTCTTTGAATTATACTCCCCTCCTCCATCTATTCTCAGAATTTTCAATTCATGCACACTTTGTCTTTCAGCAAATGCACAGAATTTTACAAACAATGAGAAGACTTCACTTTTCTCTTTGAGCAGATATAGCCAAATCATTCGAGTATGTTCATCAACAAATGTCATGAAATACCTATTTTCCCCAAAGGATGGGGTTTCCATAGGCCCACATACATCTGAGTGAACCACATCCAATGATCTCTTAGCACTGGAAGGTGCATAGGTTTTGAATCTGCTCCTTGATTGTTTGCTAGCAAGACATCTTTCACAAATCTTGTCAGGTTGTTGAATAACAGGCAAGCCATGTACCATTCTCTTGACACCAAGTTGATGTAAACTTTTGAAATTTTAGTGGCCATATCTGAAATGCCACAACCACCTCTCATCATCTACACATAGGCTTGAAAACATTGCACATCAACTGCTTTCAAGTCTATCTTAAATGTCCTGTTCTTAGACAACTGAGACTGCACCACTAGTCTTTGTTTTGCATCAAAGATCTTCATCTTATTTTGCTCCATCTTCATACTGAACCCTTTCTCCATCAACTGACCCAGGCTTAACAGATTGTTTTTCATCGAAGGCACATATAAAACATATGTTATATAGGTAAATTCCCCATTCCTCCTTTTAATCATCACTTTCCCCTTTCCTTCAGCTGACACAGTACTATTATCTGCAAACTTTACTCTGCTTTTATAGGTTTCATCAAGATTCAATAGCCAATTTCCATGACCTGTCATATGATTGGAACAACTCGCATCTAAATACCATGATTCATCTTTATCAACCTCAGAATTAGTGGTAAACATAAGAAGTACCTCATCTGAGTCTGATTCACAGTCATAAGCTGCATAAGCTTCATCATCTGACTTTGATCTTTCCACCTTAGGGCCTCTACATTCATATGCAAAGTGCTCATATTTCTGGCAATTGTAGCATTGCACCTTCCTTTTATCAAACTTCTTCTTTGCTTTCTTTCCTTTGCCAGCATTAGTAACTTTTTTTGAGGTCCCTGGTTGATCATGATCGGATGCAGATTACCCCCTTTCCCTTGTTCTTGTACTGTGTCTCCTTTCCTTTCTCTTTCTTGGCCTTCCACTTCTCAAAACCCCCTTTCTTGGAATTTTGAGCTTGTAAGGCTTGCTCAGTTGATTTCTGTGTCTTTCCCTTCTTTTCATTCAACCTCAGTTCATGTGCCTCGAGTGAACCTTGCAGTTCCTCGATTTTCATGCCACTGAGATCATGCGCTTCTTCCATGGCCACCACTATGCGGTCGAACCTTGGAGTCAGCGTTCGCAGCACCTTCTCCACCTTCATTATCTCGATTAAAGTCTCACCATTTGCTTGCATTTGATTTGCAAGCGTTGTTAACCGATTGAAGTACTCGCCCATCGTTTCTTGATCGCCCATTTGCAACAACTCGTATTGCCGTCGCAATGACTGAAATTTCACCTTCTTTAGTTTGCTGTCTCCGGCATAGGCTTTCGCGAGCACATCCCAAGCTTCCTTTGTCGTTTCCTGTTGCACGATCTTCCCAAAGATCTCAGAATCCACACATTGATGGATCAAGAAAAGCGCCTTGTAATCCTTCTTCTTCAAATCGCAGTGCGTCGACTTCTGGGCCTCGATAGTGCCCTTCTCAAGCGCGAGAACACCATCTTTGACCACTTCAAGAACGTCTTGAGAGCGAAAGATAACTTTCATTTGAATTACCCACCGATTGTAGTTCTTCCCATTGAGAACCGGCAAGTTCGCCGAAAAGTTGCCGCCGTTGCCACCCATGCTCGATGATGCCATGCACACCAAGATCGTTGCAAGATTCTAGCTCTAGATATCAATTGTTGGGGAATTACACTGATAAATGGTGACACTCACTTTATTGTTCACTCACAGAGTAAATGCTCACACGCACAGAGAGAGAGTTCAGAGAAGAGGGAAAATAGAAATTTTGATAATTGGTGTGTAAACTTCTATTTACACTACCCTTCTTTATTTATAGTACTCATGTGCAATACACACTTTTTACAAAGCCCATCTCAGGCCCAACATCGACTACTCTAACTGTCACAACAATTTTATAACCATCACTAACTAATTCTAGATTGAATTACATTCTAACAGGTTAAAGGTAATTTGCATCTCATTTATATGTTATTATCACATAAATTTGATCACTTTTATAACACCATAGTGAGTTAAAATGAGTTTCTTTTTACCATGTCTTAGTTGTGAAGTATCTACTGACTTTGCTGATGACTAACATCTGTCGCGAAACATAGCTGGACCAACTTTAGTGAGTCTCTTCTTAACCACGTTTTCTCCATCCCGGAGTTTTAAGAACCTAATCAGACCAACAGGTTGAACCGAGAATCGACCATGCCAACGATGTAGTACCCTAATTTTGTCCGGGCTTTATTTATTTATTTTATTTAATTAGTTTTGCTTGCTTATCAAATTAGTAATAATAATGATATCTTGGTCTCAATAAATAAAAAGAAGAAAGAGTAAAAAGAGAAAAAAAAGAGAAAAAAAAGAATAAAAGAAAGTAAAAGGGAAGAAATGGGTTGCGAATAGCATATTTGAGGGGTGCAATTAGCAAACTGCACCCCATTTCCTAAAAACCCAACCCAGCCCAATACTCCTCACCTAGCAGCCCACACATGCACCCCCTCTCTTCTCTATTTGCACTCCCTGCGCGCCTCAGGTCTCCCTCTCGCTACCTGCCCCTCTCCTTTTCCCTTCACACGCCCCCAAGCCCATCATACCTCCACTTAAGCCCAACTCCCTCTAACCCTAAAAAACCTAATTTTTCCCTCATTCTCCCTCACTACTCAGCCGCAGCACACACACATAGATTCTCTCCCACGATCCTCTCCTCCATTTGCGCCGCAACTTCCTCCCTCTCTCCCTCATTCTTCTTCTTTCTTTCCCTTCCATTTTTCTTCTCTTTTCTCCCTTCTTCAAACCCTAAGTCAGCCACCATCCCCTCATTCCTCTCCACCATTTTCGTTCTCTCTGTTTCTCTCATTCTCGGCCTACACCCTCCATTCTCCCTCTCTTATTCCTATCTCTTTCTCTCTTCTTCCTACCTCTCCAGTCAAACCCTAGGCCGCGGCGGCCAAGCTCCACCTCACCCTCTTTTTCTTTCTTCTTCCAACCAAACCCTAACCAAAACCTCACCCTAATTCCTTCATCCTCTACCACTAAAACCCTAGTCGCGGTACCTCCTTCCCTTCAATCCGCTCCTTCCTTTTTTTCTCCACCAAATCCGAACTAAGTCACATCCATTCCGCATGATTCGTTCGAGATCTTCGAGATTTTCGTGCGAGAAAAGGAGAAGATCATGCAGATCCAGTTTCAGATGCAAAAAGGGGGATTTTTTTCGTTCCTTTCTTATCTTCTATTTGATCTGTTTATTTGATTTTTGAATTGATTTGTTTGTTGATTTTTCGCAGACGCTGTGCCTATAAAAGGAAGCACGCAAAGAGATTGAAGAAAAGCGAACCCAGGGGAGGAAAACCGGGAGCATTGGAGCAGACCGGAGGAGGAAGGAAAAAAGCAGAAGCAAAAAAAGAGAGCATCTCGAGCGAGACCACCCAAAAGATAAAGCATACACTTTAGCTCTAGGTTTTAAATTTTCTTTTTTATCTTTGGTGTATTTTTCTGGGTCCAAAAGTGAAACACCCAGGTTCATTTCTTCCTACCTCTGTTTTTTTGTTTTATTTTTTAGTCTCTGTTTTGATATGGTCATGTAATCTGAGCTTGGATCTGGGACTATACAATATATTGTTTGTTTCCTTTTTTTCTCCTTTGTATTCTTTTGTTCCTGTTCTTCTTTGTGCGTTGTTATTTGTAGGTCAAGGAAGGGAACCTAAGGTTCCCCCTTGATCAATGAGGGTACCGACTGGAACCACGTTCCTGGCCGTCGTCGCTGCCGCCGTCACATTTAGGATTTAGGGTTCTATTTAAGTTAGGGTCTCAAAAGCAATTACCTATTTAATTTTTATTTTCTCTAGTTTTCCAATTTGTTTTTGTAGATAAAAATGTTTTTTAATTGAACCTGAAATTGAATCTTAAATGAGTAAAACGTTTTTATTTAGAAAACGTTTTCATTTTAAGGTTTCAGTTATGTTTAATCTCAATATTAATTAATTAGTAATAATATTTGACAGTAAATGAATACCGTGTTTTACAATAAATAAATAAGAGTTTAAGGGAATTAATTTTTAAGGCAAACAATCTTTACAAATAATTAAAGGGTACCATTTTTTTAATGGGCGTGTAGGGGTGCTAATACATTCTCTATGCGTAATTAACTCCCGAACCCAAATTTGATTCGAAGACCATTTTCCTGTAATTATCTTCATAAAAGGTTTTTCCTATTGTTTTCCTTAACAAACATAGGTGGCGGCTCCATTGAATTTTTAGGGTGGTTGTCACAGACGATATGGTTATTTGGGCGGTCCGAGCAGTTTAAAGCAATTGAACTATGACTCGGAGGTCTCTCGCCAATTCGATTTTTGGTTCGGTTTTTAAAATATTATTTCATCCACAAGACTCGAACTTGAGACTTTACTTAAAGAATCTGAGCCTAGTTCTACTCGGGCCAACATAACGTTGGTGAGTTAAAATGAATCCTCTACCAAAATTAAAATTAAAACACTTTCATCTAACTCCACTTGTGTTTCGCTTTCTTATTTTACATCTTCATGTTCTTATCAACTAAAAACCAGCATAACTCGTTGCATTTGTTACTTTCTCAATCATTTTTCATTGCATTCACTACACTCCTCTTTTATCAATGTAAAGACGATTAAACAAGCCAAGCCACAACCAAAAATACAACAATATATTTTTTTATCTATTTTTTTTCTCTCACATATATCATCCACGGGAGACAATTTTGTTTGAAGCACGTTTCGACACTAAATATAAATATCTTTATTAACAGAGATTTGAATCATGGTTTGCTACAGGGATTAACCCTTTCCGAACAATTCATTTTGTATACTTATGCTTTACGCTATTTTATATGATATAGAAAGAAAAAAGAAATTAAAAAAAAATAACACATTTTTATATATACCCCTTATGTTGGTTGACCCATCACTGTTTTTTCTTCATTCGCTTCAGCACTTGACCGATTCAAAATGCTTAATTCGGCATTCCACAGTCAACTATGTATGCTGACTATTTGACCACCGTCCCCAACCAAAACAACCACAAATCCACTAATCCAGTGGTCCATCCAAAAGGGGCAATTCAGTAGCTTAATTGTTACATCACTGTATCTGTACGTGAAAATGCACAGAATCAATGCTGACACAATCCTTTGAACCTATTCCCCTGTCGGTGGAGTATGCACTTTGACCACAAGAATCTATTTCTTGAAGCTGAGGGTGCGGGGTCGTCGGCACGTTTTAGTGGTGCGATCGTAGAGGGTCCTATATTTTAGGGGCATCAAAAAGCTTTTTTTATTTAGTATATATATATTTTAAAATAAAATTTTTATATTTGAAACTATATATATAGGACCATGATCAAATGACATCAGGTGTCAAACTTAGCATAATGACACCTCTAATAACTTTGTATATAATGTAAGTTAAAGTGAAAGTTCTTTGTAAATAGATTCAACATATCAAAATTCATAAAATTCTAAAATTATTTGATACTTCATCGGATCACTTTATTTTGACGTATAATATAATACTTAAAATATAAATAAATGTGCACTATTAAATTACATATCTATAAATGTCCAAATTATCTAAAAATTTGTATATATGGTACATTGCGAGAAAGGAATAAGACTTGGTTTGAATTACTTCTACCTCGCGAGAAATTCTCAATTAAAATAAATATTTGGTTCTTCACTTACGAAAAAGTCCTTATAAAGTTAAACAAGAGATCTTCGGAAAAAATTCAAATGTGGAAGCTAATTACAACTTATGTAAGTAATTATTAACAGTGCATATGATACATTCTAATATAAATACAAGGAAAACAATACAGGAAAAACACTTGATTGTTTGGTGGCTGATAACTCAATCATTTGCAAATTTTTTATGTGTTAAACTTAGCTAATTAATAGCATCACCGTTGTCTCCAAAAGCATTAATTGAATGAGTTTTATGATTAGAGGTATAATTTGGACTTTGAACAGAAACCTAGTAATTCACGGTTTTTCGTCTCATTTTGGTCTTTACTTTGTTTACAATCCATAGCATGAGCTATATTTATAAGAGTGAGATGATATTGGTCCCATTGGAAAGCTAAGAAAAGATCTACAACCTTTGTGAAGAAGTCGAGACCTGAATCAACTTCTATCTAGGTGAAAATCGCATAAGAAGAGGAGTTGAGGTGCTATATCTTAGTCCAATTCAAAAGTTAAAAGGGGTCAAAAATTTATAACACAATGGCTATTAACACCAGACACCGAAAGACACAATGACGAACAAAATGACTATCGTGATTTTACTGAACATGTTTATTTATGAACCAAAACAAAGGTTTTCCCCAAAAACATCACAAATTTGGCAAAGAAGACAACCATGATCAAGGACAAAAAAGATCCTAACTTTATCCCAAAACTAGTGACGGTTGAATGGGAGCAACCCCTCGAACCACCGACTCCTTTGAACAACCACCATAAGAGCCACCATAGCCATCTTTTACCCATCGACATCAATCCCTTCCACCTCACTAGCAACCACGGCAAACCACCACCACCATAAACCCAATACATCCCAACAAAACCCAATAAGGGAGAAAAAACGACTACATCTCATTCTCAAAATATGGCGCCAAGTTTCTCCATTGTGGGGCGTCACAAACAGCAGATTGGTCACGTGTTTTGACCATCGCGAACAATGTCTCTCTCCCTTAACTACTTCCTTGACAGTGGCTTCTATGAAAAGGGTTTAAACTTTTAGTTTTTAGTTTTATAATTTTTCAGTGTTTAATTTTTACTAGAAATCAGAGGAAGAAATGGTTCAATTGTTGAAATTGAAGCAATGGTGCTAGCCAACACCTCCACCGTGAGGATCAGTCAAAGTTGTGATTCCGATGATGGGTTTGCGGGTGATGAGGTAATTGTGCTAGGTGACGGTGAAAGGTGAGCAAGTGCACAAAGCTTCCGGGGAGAGTGTGTGTGGAGCATACTGTAGAGTCCACCATAAGATCTTGTGAGACTTCTCAATCTAACGGTGAAGAAAGATTGTGTATGTGCACCACCTATACCAGTGAGGCACCCTAGACACATCCACCCAAAACAAAATTTATACACCCAAAACAAACATTTGGGAGATTAAAACTAATTCAAACACGAACTAAATCAGATCGAAAGAAGACCATGATGTGTAAAGTGCTAGTGCTTTGCAAAACAAATACAGCCTTTTTTTAATAAAAAAAAAAGAGCCTAACATAATTCTATTCTTAACTATGAAAATAATTTTACATAATACCTAAGCCAACTTGACTCCAACCTACCCATAAAATATTATGAGTTTGGTAGTCAGGATAATGTTTGATTCGAATGATTGGTTTCGGGGTTGAATTTTGATTTCCACCAAATCAAACTAAAAGTTGCCTAATCACCTTAATTTTATATAATTTTTAGTTACTTTGATACAATTTCATCTTCATTATTTTTAATTTTTTTTAATTTAAAAATGTATTGGTACCAAATATAGCGTTGCTTTTTCAAAAAAAAAAAAAAAAAAAAGGCACCTTAAAGTATGGTCTTCTTGTTTTCCTGATAAATTAAGTCACCATATAAACCTTTGAATCCCAGGCTCATGATCCCAATGAAATGGTCGAAACAGAAATATCATCATTGTAAAGATATTCACACCAACATACAGCATCCCTGTAAGAAGCCAATGTTGATCATCCCTATTGCTACAGTGAAGCACCAAGAAATAGAATGGTATGGTGTAATATCTGAACTCTATTAGTGGAGCTGGTACAAGTACAGCAGCTGTAGCCAAGAAGTATGCCAATATCCATATTTTATTTCTGAACTTCCCTGTTTCACAAAAGACGATAGTTTTAACCCCACAAGTAATAGAATCAAGACTTAAATATATTTTTCGTCCCTACAAATATATCAGTTTTTGCTTTCAGTCCCTATAAAACTTTTTATTTTTAGTCCCTGAAATAAAATAAAATATACTTTTGGTTCTTGTTATTTTATTTTAATCCTGGTAATATTTTTTTGATTTTGAAATTAGTCTTTATATTATTCATATTTTTAGGGACTAAAGCCAACTTGGTCCACATATTACAGAGACTATAACCAATACAAACAAATATTCCATGGACTAAAACCAAAACAACAAGGACTAAAAGCAAATTTTTCTATATTTTAGAGACTAAAAACACAATTTTCTATAGAGATTAAAAGCGAAAACCGGTATATTTACAGGGACAAATAAGATATTTAATCCATGAATGCTTAGTATGGCAATGTACTAACCCAACATATGGATGATGGAAAGCCATGAATACATGTAAACTGGGACCAGAAGATATCTAATTGACCGGTGAGCCATGATGACTTTTCTACAGAGATAAAAAGGGTAATGCCGATTATCGGCGAGAAGGTATGGATGAGCTATACTGCAAAAATCAATAGAAAGACACTCAGCAAAAAATTCGAAATTAATCAAGTATTAGAATGCATCAGAAGTAATAAAAGCAGAGTTAATTTTCTATTATTAGAGATTTAGAATGAGTTGAGCTTCATGAACAAGTGTTGCGATTGCGAGATTCATGCAACATACGTGAAAAAATTGCCACTTGAAATGAAATCATACATAGAACTATTGGACAAACTGTATCAAATCAAAGGACAATAAATAACAGAACATCTCAATAAAATGGGCTCCAAATTTTACAGTATCTGAGAAATATTGGTCTATAAATTCACCAGAACATGCATTACATTATTGAAAATCAAAATACAGATTTTGCTTGCTAGTCAAATTAGTGATATGAGTTTGATCTAACCTGAAAAAGTGTACAGACAAAATGCCAACAATAAAGGCCAGGAACATCTGAAAGTAACTAAGGGGGCTTGTTTTCCAAATCAACTGAAACAGGTCCACAGCCTGGGTGAAATTGAAATGCATGGGAGCCTGAGCTAAAACAGAAACTAAACTAAGATAAAGTATCTGAGCAAAATGTGGGGTAACAGCGTGTGCTTCTTTTGCACCTGCAGTGTCAGTAGGATATGTTAGAAAGAGGGTCTTAGTGGCCAAAAAAATCACAAGGGATAACAAGAAAACGAATGTTACCTAGAACGATACTTCCATTCCAATAGATAAATAAAAGAAAGGCCATCACCACCATGAGAAAGGGGCTAAATGAAATTAAAAGCTCCCACTTCATATGCCATAATGTTAAAAGGATTGCCCAAATTTCATCAACCAAACCTGAAAATAATATTAATATATGTATTTTAGACTTCAAGTATTGCATAATACGGGGCGAGTGGATATATTAACTTTCTGTTATGTACTTAATTATAAAGATTTTATTTTCTTATGAGCATAAAAGAGAGACTTTGTGGTTTTCTAAACACGTATAAGCAAACCTGGAGAAAAGGAAGGAGAAGATGCACTTGTCTTAGGCAAAGAGGGCTCAGCAGTATTCAAAGTTTTAACAGACTTTCGCTTTCTCAAATTTAAATCCACTGTACTTGTACCAGTAGCATATGTGATACCATGCTCAACTGATACATCTGATTTGGCTGTTCTTGCATTGCCCTTTCCATGCATCAGAGAAATATCTATGATACCAGTGCATGCAACAAAAAGCACCCATATAATATTTGTTTGTCGAACAACAACTGCAAAGGCTCCAATCTACAGAAATAAAATTGGATGTTTTACCACCAGTCTATAAAATAAAATTACAATTTACAAATAAAATTATCTACATGGTGCTCAAGGTAAAATTGTCCATAGCTAGGTGTCTAAACCTACTCATCAACATACATTAAAAAGGGAAAGAAAAAGAAAATTGATTCGACAGACATCCCATCCCTCAATAAAGTTGTCAACACAGAAAATGTTTTTTTTAATATCTTTACAATCTCAATACTAATGGTTCAGGAGTGAACGAATTCTCCTTTGAGCTTCCTCATTTGGTAGATTCTGTCAGAATTTACAACTACCAAAACTCATACAAACAAAATTAAAGAAACCAAGAGATTAAGTTTATGATCTAGAAGCAAGCATACGACAGAAGAAAAAGATAGCAAAGATCCATTTGAACTGAGAATAGCTATGAAAATAATGGTGGGTCCACTACAAACTAATTCACATAGCACAAAAATATTTCTTATGAAGTTTTTTCTGAAATCAGATGACGATGACGATGACAATGGCGATGATGATGATGAATTAATTAATATTTTGAATTTATTGGCTCTTCCTACCATAATGATAAGAATATACTTTCCCCCTAGTTATAAGTACAATGGATCATAAGAAGAAACAAATGTGGTCTTTGTAGTAAATATGATCAGTATCAATATCAAGTTATAGACAGTAGGCTGTAATCACAAGATATTAAAATAAAGGAACTTAACTAAAAATAATATATACACCAAAAAAAAAAAAATTAGATGTCAATTTATGCGTATGTTTGCAACATAAAAGTCTAAATATACCTTACCAATGCACTAAACCAGTAATTCTTCTTCAAACTTGCAAGATACATAGCCAGCACTGCAGTAACAGATGCAACATCTGTATAATAGAGAAAAGTGAAGAACCAGCGAAGGGGGTACAAGGATAGGACAACTGCATGGAGCATTGCCTTTCTATCACCAAGTGTAGGCTTCAAGTGAATAATTATGTCATATAGAATTATGCTGCATATGACTGCTAAGACGCCATTAATTGATCGAAGAATGGTAGCAGAGCACATATCAGAAAATGATGAAGCAGCTTCTACACAGTAAATGCCTGGAAACAAAGAAGCAACATGGGCAAGTGAAAGATAGTACCTGCAAAAGTTTTTTATATTGGAAAGATCAACATTGGTATTTGATACTACATTATACTTTAGATAATTTATATTGGGTTGATAATTTTCAACTAGGTACAATCGTTTAAGTTCACTAAACTCCTGATCCTCAGATTTGTTCAGCACTTTAAATATTATCTTCTAACAGAACTAGACAGTTACGAAGAATTTAGCGAACATTTGCAATTTTTAATTATTCAAACTTATTCCCAAATGTGTATTTACTATTTACTCATTCAAAACCTTATGGTTGTTTCCATTAGTATGATTCTCGTTTTTTAATCATACTACAGTTAGATCAAACCAAACAAGCATCCAGTTATACATTGCTATTATGCTATATTAGGAATTTTCATTCACTTGAATACATGGTTGGTGATTCAATATGCTTAATGATAATTGTTACAAAGGGCACCCAAACAACCCTTGTCTGCACATTTGTCAATTGTCAGTATCACCAACTACAATTCCAACTGAAGCACCGAAGCAGGCCAAAAGTTTATAC
This sequence comes from Calophaca sinica, assembly GCA_037113605.1. NCBI lineage: Eukaryota > Viridiplantae > Streptophyta > Magnoliopsida > Fabales > Fabaceae > Calophaca > Calophaca sinica. The sequence goes on from CM073730.1 coordinate 72,269,636, forward strand.
TTAACCCAATAAAACAACAAGAAATCTCATTATGTCTGGAAAATATCCAAATTCCAGATCATATACTTCTACCACTGCTTCCTTGTCAAGTGCACACGAAATATATTCAGTACACCATAACCAAAACTAATAATATAGTACAACCATTGTATTGAAAGTTTTGCACACACCACAAATTAGTTAGCTGTTTATGAATGATTTCATATTTTCTGTTCTTCATCCTACCTTGTGTTTTCTCCATTCCCTTTTCACTTCATCATAAATAAGCAGTTTTTTTTTTTTTTTCCTTTTATGGTCAATAAAAATTTATGGAGAGGAGAGACAGTCCCATTCCAAGGACAAGGCATGCCACATGCTTCGGCAAGGATTTATAGTAGTATTTACAAATCGCCTACCAACAGAGATTACTAGAAGTGAGAACAGAACCAAAGCCTTTCAAACAAAGTGCTTTGTTCATTACCAGCTTAACTAACCCCCATAGGCATTACAGAAAAGCCATTGAATGTAAGCTAATGGGATCAAATTTTTCCTAAAGATGGAGACAGGGAGAGAACAAAGAGATAAGAGAACATACAGGCCGGGAGGAGTGGTGATCATAGGGTCCCAACTTCCAAAATTTCCCTTGCAGTACTGCTGAGCCTGTGGTATATGAAATATCTCATCCTACAAACCATAGATATCAGTTACATTGAATGAAGGGTAAAATTCTTCAATGTCATTTTAAGTATAAGCAACCGTCCGTTCCCCTAGTTTAATAAACTTTTTCTTACCATATATGGCTCGGGAACTATGTGATTGACCATTATGGTGATAGGAACAACCCATGAGCTCACTATTGCTGCAAGAGCTAGTTTTCCCATAGATGACAACTGCAATTCTAAGTGTCAAAATACATACATTGATGTCACGTGCAACAGCTAAGGCTCAGCATGCTCAACCTGAATTGTCAAACCAAAGTCTTTTTCATGAACAACCAAACTGAAGAAGCTATATGAACTGAATAATTGATACAGAAATCTTTTCTTTATCAGGAATACAAAATTGCATTACCCCAAACAGGGTGCAAAGACATTTAAATATCCAACTATCACATGACAATAGACTCATAATAGAACGTTTTATCTTGTCAAAACTAAAAATATGCACAGTTCAAACGTGAAAGAAATCAGTTAGCTCCCTGTTAACAAATAAGCATTTGAAATCAGCCCAAACTCCAAAGTGTAAGTTTCTAGTTAGTGTATATGACTTTATTCCATTTAATGACAACCTTCTGTGGAAGTTGTAACATTTTTCTAACTCAGTTACAGTGACAGTAAGAAACTTTAGAATAGAACAAAGCATAAGGGCAAAAAATAGTAGGGTTTAAGCGGGTGAGGTGCATGTAATTGCAGATAGCATAGCAGTTGATTTGAGTATTGAGGACGACGAAATGAAAGTCCACATTGACCATAAAATAGGTCTTAACTTTCATATCAATATTCAAAAACATTGATAGCTTTGCATATCGTCATAATCAGCTGAAACCTCAAAATTCTCAATCGTATAAGACATAGTCTGTCAACAGTATAGAAAATCAAAACACAAATATTTAAAAAAATTATCAAAGTCCAATGAATTTATGCGTAGCCACATATCATACCAGATAATCCTTAATTCCTTTCTCGTCCTTCAAAAACAGTCAACTTGTACAACTTTTATAGCATTGTCATTTAACATCTCATCAAAGATAATGTGAATTAACCCACATTTGATGTTATTTCCTCAATTTTTTAAAGAAAGACAGAAACCAGTACTTATAAATACTCAATTCTCACTGCATTTTCAGGTTAATGAAATTATTAAGTTCCTCGTCTTGTCAATTAAGCTAATGAAAAATTAAAAAGTTTACTGCTTAATAAAAAAAGAATTGCAACTTGAGAATTTATTTGAGTTGAGTATACATTAGTGCTTTTTATATTTGCAGACAGAAGCACAAAAGGGTGATGGAGAAACAGATCAATCTCCAACAAGCCATACATGTAAACTCTCAGAAAGAAGCGATCTACACTGCTAACAGAGGAAGCGAAACGACGCCTTTGAGGGAGCTACGATAGCCAAAGTTGAAAAATAGCAGAGCAGGATTTGAAAAATTGAAAGAGAGAACGAAACCGTGAGAGAGGACGAAAGAGAGATCATCAAAATGTTGAGAACAGAGGTCGCGAATATACCGGCGAGATGAGATTTTTGACGGCGAAGATGGAGGTCGGAGAATTGGCCGGCAACGGTGGACGGAAGATCTTCGCGTGGACGGCCTGAGAGGCACCTGCCCAAGGTTCATACGAAGGACTTTGTTAAACGCGCCTCCCCGTTAATTTTCCCGCCTCCCCTCCCCAACTGACGATATTACCTCTAGTGAATTTGATACGACACGTCACTTTATTAACAAATTTGAACGTCAATAAAATGACGCCCGTGTATTTTCCAACAGCAAGCACCACTACATGCGTCAACATATTGACGTCGTGGCGCGGCAACAAGTTGATGTCCTATTGCGTCACTTAGTTGATGTGTGTGTGTGTGAAATATGACTTTTGCAGCTTTTATTTTGTGGTTCATTTTGATTACTATGGATTCCATATTTCAGTCACAAACAGACATCATTAAAAGCGAGATATAAAAAACGACATAAGTAACATACGTCAAACTGTCATCCATTAAATATCTTAAGTACAAAACGACATAAATAAATAAGTTGTCTTAAATACAAAACTAGAAAAAACCTAAAAATAAACTACTATGTCTGCGTCGATGTAGAGGCTGACCCCCTGCTTCTCTTCTGCTAATATGTGCGCATAGTGGGGGGACGGGGAAGGGCTAGTCTAGCCAGCTCCTGCATTGGTACCAACCAGGTGTATCAGGCTGCACCACCAAACGCTCCTCCATCATCGCGTCCGCGATCCAACGGACCCTGTCCCATCTCGCATCCTACATACAATAAAAACAAATATATTTACTGAATAAAATTATAATTGTAGCAAAGGAAACAAACAGACACTTCATACAAACTTACATCAGTAGCTGCTGGTGCTGGATCTCACGCTGGACCAGCTGATACATTTGCTGGGTAGATGTATGGGTGGAAGATCCTGCGGAACCACGCCATATACCCAGCCTCCACTGCTGACAGGTGAGGCACCACCTGATGACCAAGTTGGACCAGGTGCTGATCAAATGCAACCACATACGGTCCAACGCCTCTGGACTGACAGGCTGCTGTCGGATATCACGCAGATCCCCCGGGATGCGTTGTACATATCCAAACTACCACAAGACTCTATCTAGTAGGCATGGGACCATCGTAGGACCAAACCGAATGAATCCCCTACACAATGTAATCGGCTCCCAGCCTCTCGCAACTTTGTGCTCCGCGTAATGCTCCTCCCATGTAACGTCGGCATCTGTGAGCCTGTCCAATGCGTGACGGTATGGCTCCACCTTTCCGGCACCCCTAGTCAGTTTCCACCGACTAGCTCGGGGCGCCTACTCGACGTAAATAGAATCTAACTCCCGAGATCCGAATGCGGCACCCTGGAAGTGCTCGTATATCCATGCCTGTACGGAAAATATTCTCATGTAATATTGAATTAAATTTTAAATTTTAAAAAATCTGTAAAACATAAAAATTTGTACCTCTAACAGCGTCGCATAACCTGCCAGCTGTCTCGTCGCCGCCCTGCTAGCCTCCCGGAGCTGATCATACATAAATACAAGGGTCATGGCACCCCATGCATAGTTGCCGACCGAACTGAGGTCCCTGAACATGTCCAGGTAGGCCACCCACGTCTGGGACTGGCTCTTGTTTGCAAAAATGGTGTTGCCAACTAGGTGTAGTAGGAAAGCCCTCGCTGCCCTATCCCACTGCTGATCCCTGTTGCACCTCGGGTACACCTCATCTCGAAGCCACATGAGGCTGCACAGCGGTCCCTTATCTGTCTGCTGTCGTGCCTCAGGCATGGGCACGCCCAACAAGGTGTGCAACCACTGAGCCGCTTCCGCCTTGTCCAAGTCTGGCATGGTGGAAAATGTCCCCCTCACTGGAATGTGCAGAAGCTGAGAGACATTATCCAATGTGATCGTCATCTCCCCAACTGACAGGTGGAAGCTACAGGTGTCTGGCTGCCATCTCTCTGTAAATGCACTGAGCAGCCCTTTGTCTACAGTGTTGTAGCTAATGCCACAAAGGTCCCCTAGCTTAGAATCCTCCACAACCCCCTTAATCTCCTTCATAGCCACTACCTTTACCATGGTTTTGTCGTGGTTTACGATCTTTAACTCGTCGCGATCATCTTAGAATCATCAAAGAGAAGTGTCAATTGCATTCAAATGTCAAATGAAACCAACAAAATAATAACTTCAACTATTACTTACCTCGCCAGTGCACAATGTCGTGGAAACGTGATCGGCATACGAGAGAAGGACAGACGTGTCCTCTGGGCCTCCTGGGAACGAATCAGGAACAACATCGTCGGCCTCCTGCTGATGAGAGGCAGCCTCGGTCACCTGCTCGTCAGGGGAAACCTCAGGTACAGGAACATGAGCCTCAGCCTCAGCGTCAGCCTTAGGCACAGGCACGGTAGGGGCAGCCTGAGGCACAGGCACATCGACAGCAGGGGCAGCCTCAGGCACATCAACGGCAGCGGCAGCCTCATGCTCGTGAGTAGCAGCGTGACGACGTGTCTTGCGGGGGTTCTGGGTCTGGCGCTTCTTGCGCTCTGATGCAGTCGGTGGTCTTCGGCGAGTACCATCCGCTCCGATGTTAGTCTTTACCATATCTGTATAAAAGTCGTCAAACGCAAGCAATAAATCAGACTCAAGGAGTAAATTATGCATCAGCAAAAATTATCAATTTGATTGAACAAAACGTCAACAAGTTGACGCACGAACGCGTCAACAAGTTTACGCATGTGCTAAATTGGACTCTGGAATTTTTACTGCATGCGTCAACTTGTTGACGCATAGACGCGTCAACAAGTTGACGTATAAAGTAAAAATTCCAGAGTCCAATTTAGCACATGATTTAACTTGTTGACGCGTTCGTGCGTCAACTTGTTGACGTTTTGTTCAAATTTACAGAAAAAATTAGGCGCCATGAGATTACCTTCTCCGGTGACGACGACGGTGTCTGAGGGGAGGGGAGGCGAACATTCTCGTTCCCAATCGCGGCAAGTCTTGGCGTTGAGGGAGGGGAAGGGGAGATGTACGTGACAGAGAAGTGGGGAGGGGACGAAGTGAGGGATAGAAGGTGCTGTGTGAGAGAGAGGGAAGGGAGATCGGGAAAGATGGGGGATCGCAATGGGGGACGGGAGGAAGTGAGGAGTTGATCGAAATGGGGGAGAGGAGCCAAAACAGCGCACGCGAAGGAGGGGGAGGTGAACGATGGGAGGAAGGGAAGTCTGAGGAAGAGGGGAGGTGTAACACCCTCAAATTTGAATTATTAAGATCCTATAAATTGTGTGCTCATATTGGTAATTTTGTGACAACTCGAGTGTGTTTGCCTTAATAATTAGTATATTTTAATTAATACTATTTTACTATATTTTTATTAAATATTAGTTTTGAATTTATTATAGATATTTTAGAATAATGGTATATTTTAAAAGTTAGTAAGAACATGAATTTCTTTAATTGAGAATAGTTTAGAAAGAATATAATTATTATATACATTATTATATATATATATAGATATATGTGTATGTAGTGCTGCTGCTGTTCTTTTTATATGAAAAAAAAATGGGCTTTTTATCAAGAAACAAGAAATGGGCCACGTTTTGTTTTGGTGCAGCACTCACCACCTACGCCTGTTTCAATTTAATGTCACTATTCATCGTCTCCTAGAGCCGTCGAAGAGAAAACGAAAACCTTGCTTCAATTTCTCTGTTCCTGTTCTCTCATCTTAGACCACGAAAAAATCCCAAAACTTACCACCCAATTCGAAATCGACCATAGAATTCGTTTCCGGCCTCTGTTCGTTCAACCGCGACTCCGTTTGTCGCGTCTATTTTGGTGGGCGAGCTGTAATTTCCTTTTTCCGGCCACCACAGTTTTCGGTTCGAAAAACAGACGCCATTTTCGGATTCCTCGCGTCAAAACCTTCAGAAAGCACTACTCCTTTGCTCGATTCGGTGAAGTTGACGTCGGACCCCTTGTAATCCTTTTGTCTCGGTATGGCGTTTTTCGGTCACTCTTTTTGCTTCCTTTTAATTTCGTTTCAGCCTTAAAAATTATAAAAAAATATATTATACTAATTATTATTTTTTCCAGCCGCGTTTCGCTCTTCCGAAAATTTTATCCTGTGCTCAGCTGGTGCTCAAATTGTTGTTGTAGCCAGTTTTCTTCAACTTGGAATACTTCAAACTTTTTATTGAGGTAAGGGGGGTAGATGGATACAAGATTAGTGGTTTCATGGATATAATTAGGCAATAGGGATGTCCCATGGTCCCTAGACTTGGCGCGGTTGTGCAAAATAAGTACCTTTGTCATTGTGATGGGAAAACTTCATATTGAACTCTGTCATGATATTTATGTTAATAGAAATTGTCTTATAATGTGTTGTTTGAGTTGATATGTTATGATATGTCAGGATTATAGGATGATTTGCTTGTCTTGGCTTGTTGTTGATAAATGTATGTATGAGGTAAATGGGTTGAAATGAGATTACTTGTTGCTATATGATGTTCTGAAATTGTTGTGTTGAGTGAGAACTAGATCATCATAGGGTATGGTTTGTTATACTTAGATCCTCTAGGTGATATATCATGGTTATGTGAAGGATAAAATATGGACGGTGGGTATGATTGTTAGGAGTTAACTAATGTATAATTATGTTTCTTTTGCATTTAAGTTACGATATAATCAAGTATTAGGACTAGGATGTGACAGTTGACATTTGGTGTTGGTAGTTTAAATGCTTTAGAAGTAAGATTTGACGTTGTGAGTATTTAGCAATAGTTGTACAGAAAAATGATTAATTCTGCGATTGTTTTAGTTAAGTCTTACTCATTTAATTTTTGTAAATTCAATACATAATAATTACTAACCCAAACTCCTTCGGATAGCGTGCTATAATTTTAGGGGGGAAGTATGGTACGTCCGGTAAAAAAAAATATAATAAGTAAGTTGAAACACTTGGGTTGAGAGTTAGAAATTAAGTTAAGCTTGCTTAGACTTAGTATGGTGAGGTAGGCTGATAACTCGGACTTGTTCTAGGATTGGGGAAACTTGTTAGTTTACTGACAAATAGTACCTCGTTAATGTTGCTGTAGCCGACCGCTTGATAAGATGGTCGGTGTGCTGTTATGCCGTTGTTGTTGTTATTGTTGGACACTTGTTTGATTTGTGTTCATGCATCATTGTGTCTGGTTAAGTTAACGTTATTGGGGGTGAGCAACGATGATGCGATATAGTATCGGCCATGATGGGCAAGGTACCCGACCTTAGGGGTCAATCGGATAGGGGCGTCTTACATAAAGGCAGCGGCTTGCAACCAATGCTGGGGCGTTGACCAATTTACCTGGTTACTCTGACTAGACACTGTTCGTACTCAAGAGTGATGATGTTTTCTCACTCGCTCATCTGAGTTAGTTTGGATCCACATGTTCGGTGAAGTAGAGATTGTCTAGGTTGCATTAGTACTCGTTAAGTTATGTATCCATGTTATGTGTCAATTATACTGAAGTTGTTATATGTGCATTGCTTAATCTATGTCCTTTGCCATTTGTGCTATGATTGTATATGATGTCTAACCCCTCTTTACTGTGGCTACTCATGCACCATTGTGTATGTTTAGACGATGAGATTGCAGGTGACGATGACGATGTGGCTAATGAGTGATACGTGGAAGCCGTCACCATAGTTAGGATTTCCGTTGTTATTATTTTATTATTGTTGATTGTTCCGATGTAAGTACTTGGGTCAGCTCTGAGACGTTGTGACATCGGGGTGCTTTTATTTTTCTGAACTTGACATAATTGTTATTTGATTTTTCCGCAAGTTTGTACGAGCGTGACGACTCTACCTTCGTTAATGAAAAAAAAATTTGGACCGTATTTTTAAGTGGTTATATTTATTTTAATTTATTTCTTTAATAATAACATGCGGGTAGAGGGTGTCACATTTAGTGGTATCAGAGCTCGGCTTGTTCTTCAGGCCGTGGTATGAGTCTATTATGTATTCTCTGTGTGCTCTTATAAGGATGTCTATGCTAGAATAGATGTGATTACAGAATTGTACGTACTTAGGCCGAATCTAATCTCGTTCTACTGTTTGTTTATGAAGGAGGAAATGGCAAACAGGACTGACCGTACTGTAATTGAGGCTTTAGGCCGGCCACGAGGCGATGGAACGCGACCACGCTCGTCGGGATAGGACTACCCACTTTCGGGCATTGCCGACTTCCGTAAGAATGACCTCCATCGCTCAAGGGAGCTTTTGACCCTGAAGGAGCACAAAGATCGATCCGCGAAATGGAGAAGATTTTCCGGTGATGACTTGCATCGACACCGTAAGGTAGCTTTCGCTACTTTCAAACTGATGGATGAAGCCGAGCACTGGTGGGAGAACACCCGTCAGCGCCTGGAGAATGCTGAAGTGGTTGTCACCTGGAATATGTTCAAGGAGCATTTCCTGGAGAAGTATTTTCCGGCCGAGTTACGTGACAAGAAGGAAGCTGAGTTTCTGGCATTGACTCAAGGCAACATGTCAGTGGATGAGTATGACGTCAAGTTTGAGGAGCTGTCTCGCTATTACCCTCCCTATCAGACTGCTGCAAGTGACCGCTCTAAGTGTGTGAAGTTTAAGAACGAGCTGCATCATGAACTCAAACGGGGCATAGCCATTGTAGAGATGAACAACTACGACAACTTGGTGAAGAAGACCAGAGATTATGAGGATGCCTATAAGGAGAGCGCAGGTGCACTGAGGAACGCCAGAGGCAATCGATTGGCGAAAAGTGGAAGCGACCTTTAGCCCCTACTGGTCGAGGGTTCAAGCATGAAGGTAACAAGAAGAACAACACATCTGTAGGGGGACCAGCTGGAGGAGCCACTTGGTCGCATGTCAGATCAAAGTGCGAAGTGCGGTTCGGATCACTATACCCGGAGTGCAAGGAGACTTCACTATCTGCTTTAAGTGTGGTAAGCCGGGCACATTAGCGAGGATTGTGGGAGTCCAAGTCTCAACCAGCAAGTGGAAGCAAACCTCGAAGTCTCAAGCTAACAAGATGAAGACCATCGCGTAGTCTTTGCTCTCTCAGGAACCGAAGCAGCAGAATCAGAGAATCTCATCCAAGGTACTGGTTTCATCCAAGGAACTCCTGTTTTAGTATTGTTTGACTCTGGCGCGAGCCATTCTTTCATCTCGCATGACTGTGTGAGAACCTTGTAACTACCTTTGACTCGACTTACTTTAGATTTGGAGGTAGCCCTCCCTTCGAAGGATCCAATAATTACTTCTTATGCATGTAAGAACTGCACTATAGAGATTGGCGATAGGACCTTTGTAGTGGATCTGGTGTGTTTTACCTCTTCGAGAGTTGGAGGTCATACTCGGAATGGATTGGTTGGCTGCCAATCAGGTGTTTTTGAACTGCTTTGACAAGACGGTGATGTTTGTAGAACCCGAGCCTAAGGACCCAAATGTTGTCACTGCTAAGCGTGTGGAATCATCTCTGAAGGAAGGAGCCCAAGCTTATATGATGTTGTGTACCATGGTGGCAGAGAAGAAATTGGAAGTGAAGGACATTCCGACTGTCTGCGAGTTTCCGGAAGTATTCGAAGAGATTAATAGCCTACCACCGGAGCGGGATGTGGAGTTCGCAATTGATCTTGTTCCGGGAACGGGACCCATCTCTATGGCACCTTACAGGATGTCCCCGTTAGAATTGGCAGAATTGAAGAAGCAGCTGGAAGAGATGTTAGAGAAGAAGTTTGTAAGGCCCAGTGTGTCGCCATGGGGAGCACCGGTTTTATTGGTCAAGAAGAAGGATGGTTCTATGAGGTTGTGTGTAGACTACCGACAACTCAATAAGGTTACTATCAAGAATCGCTACCCGTTGCCACGGATAGACGATCTTATGGACCAACTGATAGGGGCTTGTATTTTCTCGAAGATTGACTTAAGGTCTGGATATCATCAGATTCGAGTGAAGTAGGAGGATATTCCGAAGACCGCGTTCCGAACGCGTTACGGTCACTATGAGTACTCGGTGATGCCTTTCGGCGTAACAAATGCACCAGTAGTATTCATGGACTATATGAATAAGATTTTTAGCCCCTACCTGGATAAGTTTGTGGTGGTGTTCATTGATGACATTTTGATCTACTCTAAGACTCGAGAGGAACACAGAGGACATCTAAGGATTGTCTTGCAAGTCTTGCAGGAGAAACAACTGTATGCAAAGATGTCGAAATGTGAATTCTGGTTGGAAGAGGTGAGTTTTCTCGGGCATGTAATTTCTAAAGGAGGCATAGCAGTCGATCCAACCAAGGTTGAAGCCGTTTTGCATTGGCAAGCCCCTAAGTCTGTGACGGAGATTCGAAGCTTTTTGGGACTAGCAGGTTACTACAGGAGATTTATCGAAGGCTTTTCCAAGATTGCACTACCGCTGACTCGTCTTACGAGAAAAGGACATGTATTTCTATGGGATGCTAAGTGTGAGGAGAGCTTCCAGGAGTTGAATAACAAGTTGACTTCAGCACCAGTGTTAGTTTTGCCAGACCCTGGTGAACCGTTTGTGGTGTATTGTGATGCTTCCAAGCAAGGATTGGGTGGAGTATTGATGCAACATGGTAAGGTGGTGGCGTATGCATCGCGACATCTGAAGGTGCATGAGCAGAATTACCCCACTCATGACTTAGAATTGGGAGCGGTGGTTTTTGCTCTAAAGATCTGGAGACATTATTTTTATGGCGCCAGATTTGAAGTTTTCAGTGACCACAAGAGTTTAAAGTACCTGTTTGACCAGAAGGAGTTGAATATGAGACAATGTAGGTGGATGGAGTTCTTGAAGGACTACGAGTTCAAGCTGAGTTATCATCTCGGTAAGGCTAATGTGGTGGCAGATGCTCTGAGTAGGAAGGCCTTACATTGCTCAGCCATGATGGTTAAGGAGATGGAGTTAATAGAAGATTTCAGGGACATGAGTTTGGTTTGTGAAAGGACTCCAGTGAGCGTTAGGCTCGGTATCTTTGAAGGTGACCAAAGTGGTCGATGGACCTAGTCCGTGAAGGACAGAAGACTGATTTGTTCTTAGTTGATCAGAGGGCCCTGATGGTACAAAGGAAGTTAGCGGATTTCATCGAAGGTACAGACGGTATTTTGCGATTCCGGGATCGGATTTGTGTACCGGATGTTCCGGAGCTAAGGAAAATGATTATGGAGGAAGGTCATAGGAGTCGTTTGAGCATTCACCCCGGAGCTACAAAAATGTACCAAGACTTGAAGAAGATGTTCTGGTGGCCCGGAATGAAGAAAGAGATAGCTGAGTTTGTATATTCATGTCTGACTTGCCAAAAGTCCAAGATTGAGCATCAGAAACCGTCTGGGAAGCTGCAGTCGCTACCTATTCTTGAATGGAAGTGGGATAGCATTGCCATGGATTTCGTGTCAGGACTTCCAAGGAGTCCAACGGGTTGTGACGCTATTTGGGTGATTGTGGACCGGTTGACGAAAACAGCTCATTTCATAGGCGTGAACATGGAGTACTCACTGGAGAAGTTGACTAAGTTGTATATTCGCGAGATCGTCAGGTTGCACGGAGTACCCTCCAGCATCGTATCGGACCGAGATCCCAGGTTCACATCGAGCTTTTGGGAGAGTTTGCATGCCGCTTTGGGGACCAAGCTTAAGTTAAGCTCTGCCTACCATCCTCAGACAGATGAGCAGTCAGAGAGGACGATTCAATCCTTGGAGGATTTGTTGAGAGCCTGTGTCATGGAGGAGACTGGGGGCTGGGAAAAGTTCTTACCTCTCATAGAGTTTACCTACAACAATAGTTACAACAATAGTTTCCATTCTAGTATTGGGATGGCACCGTATGAGGCCCTATATAGGAGGAGGTGTAGGACACCGTTGTGTTGGTATGAACCCGGTGAACAACTTGTGTTAGGACCGGAGATAGTGCAAGAGACCACCGAGAAAGTGAGGATGATTCAAGAGAAGATGCGGGCGGTGCAAAGCAGACAAAAGAGTTATCACGATAAGAGAACTAAGGATTTGGTGTTTCAAGAAGGTGATCATGTGTTTCTACGGGTTACGCCCACCAAAGGAGTTGGAAGGGTAATGAAAGCTACGAAGTTAACGCCTAGGTTCATTGGACCCTATCAGATTTTGAAAAGGGTTGGCGAGGTAGCATACCAGGTGGCGTTACCTCCGTTTCTGTCGAATCTGCATAACGTGTTTCCCGTGTCGCAATTGCGAAAGTACATTCATGACCCGAGTCAAGTGATCGAGCCGGATGCTATACAATTGAAGGAGAATCTTACTTTTGAGGCGCTTCCAAAAAGGATTGAGGATCGAAAATTGAAACAGTTAAGGGGAAAGGAGATCCCGCTAGTGAAGGTGATTTGGAGCGGAGCTACGGATGAGAGTGTCACATGGGAATTGGAAAGTAAGATGAAGGAGCTTTACCCGCAGTTGTTCGCGACAGGTTGTGACAATTCTGAGGACGGAATTTTTCTAAGGGGGGAGGATTGTAACACCCTCAAATTTGAATTATTAAGATCCTATAAATTGTGTGCTCATATTGGTAATTTTGTGACAACTTGAGTGTGTTTGCCTTAATAATTAGTATATTTTAATTAATACTATTTTACTATATTTTTATTAAATATTAGTTTTGAATTTATTATAGATATTTTAGAATAATGGTATATTTTAAAAGTTAGTAAGAACATGAATTTCTTTAATTGAGAATAGTTTAGAAAGAATATAATTATTATATACATTATTATATATATAGATATATGTGTATGTAGTGCTGCTGTTGTTCTTTTTATATGAGAAAAAAATGGGCTTTTTATCAAGAAAAAGAAATGGGCCACGTTTTGTTTTGGTGCAACACTCACCACCCACGCCTGTTTCAATTTAATGTCACTATTCATCGTCTCCTAGAGCCGTCGAAGAGAAAACGAAAACCTTGCTTCAATTTCTCTGTTCCTGTTCTCTCATCTTAGACCACGAAAAAATCCCAAAACTTACCACCCAATTCGAAATCGACCATAGAATTCGTTTCCGGCCTCTGTTCGTTCAACCGCGACTCCGTTCGTCGTGTCTATTTTTGTGGGGCGAGCTGTAATTTTCTTTTTCCGGCCACCACAGTTTTTGGTTCGAAAAACAGACGCCATTTTCGGATTCCTCGCGTCAAAACCTTCAGAAAGCACTACTCCTTTGCTCGATTCGGTGAAGTTGACGCCGGACCCCTTGTAACCCTTTTGTCTCGGTATAGCGTTTTCCGGTCACTCTTTTTGCTTCCTTTTAATTTCGTTTCAGCCTTCAAAATTATAAAAAATATATTATACTAATTATTATTTTTTCTAGCCGCGTTTTGCTCTTCCGAAAATTTTATCATGTGCTCAGTTGGTGCTCAAATTGTTGTTGTAGCCAGTTTTCTTCACCTTGGAATACTTCAAACTTTTTATTGAGGTAAGGGGGGTAGATGGATACAAGATTAGTGGGTTCATGGATATAATTAGGCAATAGGGACGTCCCATGGTCCCTAGACTTGGCGTGGTTGTGCAAAATAAGTACCTTTGTCATTGTGATGGGAAAACTTCATATTGAACTCTGTCATGATATTTATGTTAATAGAAATTGTCTTATAATGTGTTGTTTGAGTTGATATGTTATGATATGTAAGGATTATAGGATGATTTGCTTGTCTTGGCTTGTTGTTGATAAATGTATGTATGAGGTAAATGGGTTGAAATGAGATTACTTGTTGCTATATGATGTTCTGAAATTGTTGTGTTGAGTGAGAACTAGATCATCATAGGGTATGGTTTGTTGTACTTAGATCCTCTAGGTGATATATCATGGTTATGTGAAGGATAAAGTATGGACGGTGGGTATGATTGTTAGGAGTTAACTAATGTATAATAAAGTAGTTAACTAATGATTGTTTCTTTTGCATTTAAGTTACGGTATAATCAAGTATTAGGACTAGGATGTGACAGTTGACATTTGGTGTTGGTAGTTTAAATGCTTTAGAAGTAAGATTTGACGTTGTGAGTATTTAGCAATAGTTGTACAGAAAAATGATTAATTGTGGGATTGTTTTAGTTAAGTCTTACTCATTTAATTTTTGTAAATTCAATACATAATAATTACTAACCCAAACTCCTTCGGATAGCGTCCTATAATTTTAGGGGGGAAGTATGGTACGTCCGGTTAAAAAAAGAAATAAGTAAGTTGAAACACTTGGGTTGAGAGTTAGAAATTAAGTTAAGCTTGCTTAGACTTAGTATGGTGAGGTAGGCTGATAACTCGGACTTGTTCTAGGATTGGGGAAACTTGTTAGTTTACTGACAAATAGTACCTCGTTAATGTTGCTGTAGCCGACCGCTTGATAAGATGGTCGGTGTGCTGTTATGCCGTTGTTGTTGTTATTGTTGGACACTTGTTTGATTTGTGTTCATGCATCATTGTGTCTGGTTAAGTTAACGTTATTGGGGGTGAGCAACGATGATGCGATATAGTATCGGCCATGATGGGCAAGGTACCCGACCTTGGGGGTCAATCGGATAGGGGCGTCTTACATAAAGGCAGCGGCTTGCAACCAATGTTGGGGCGTTCACCAATTTACCTGGTTACCCTGACTAGACACTGTTCATACTCAAGAGTGATGATGTTTTCTCACTCGCTCATCTGAGTTAGTTTGGATCCACATGTTCGGTGAAGTAGAGATTGTCTAGGTTGCATTAGTACTCGTTAAGTTATGCATCCATGGTATGTGTCAATTATACTGAAGTTGTTATATGCGCATTGCTTAATCTATGTCCTTTGCCATTTGTGCTATGATTGTATATGATGTCTAACCCCTCTTTACTGTGGCTACTCATGCACCATTGTGTATGTTTAGACGATGAGATTGCAGGTGACGATGACGATGTGGCTGATGAGTGATACGTGGAAGCCGTCACCGTAGTTAGGATTTCCGTTGTTATTATTTTATTATTGTTGATTGTTCCGATGTAAGTACTTGGGTCAGCTCTGAGACGTTGTGACATCGGGGTGCTTTTATTTTTCTGAACTTGACATAATTGTTATTTGATTTTTCCGCAAGTTTGTACGAGCGTGACGACTCTACCTTCGTTTATGAAAAATTTTATTGGACCGTATTTTTCAGTGGTTATATTTATTTTAATTTATTTCTTTAATAATAACATGCGGGTAGAGGGTGTCACAGGAGGTGAGGAGGTGAGTGAATCAGCAGGGGTAAAAATGACTTTTCATGGGGGAGGGGAGGTGGCAAAATTAAGTGAGGGAGGTGGGAATAACAAAGGCCTCATATGAAATATGGAAGAGGAAAACTCTTACGCAAAAAAACCAAAAAAAAAAAAAGTATAATCTAGCTCAGTGAAATTGGGCTCGGATTTCTTACGTAGGTTAGGAGGGGCCAGACTCTAGTAAAGATGGCTAGGCTGAGATTAATCATTGGCTGGCTAAGTTGGTGGATACTTCCACCTCGTGAACCAATCAAAATTTTTAGGTTTGCATTGGGTTGGGTTTCTACATTGTTTTTTGTCAAACTCAAGCCAAACCAATCCAACGAAGAACATGTTGGTTCAGGTTGGATCAACTGATATAAAAAAATTTATAAATTCTAAAGAAAACTATACTTTTTTTTACAACATTCCAACACTTTATATAACCAGACATTTAAATAAACAATAAGAAATAATAATTTTGTTTTGATAAAAAAAAACCTAGAAAGTATTCATTATTAGTAAGTTAAGTCATATAAAAAAATAATTTTCATGTCAGTGGGTTGGGTAGATCGGTTCACAGATTTCAAATAAAAGATTTGTTACTCAAGTGCTGACAATACAAGACATATTGGTCCTTGAGGATAGTCTGGACCGAATAAGTTTCATAGGTGGCCAATAGTGTGGCCGCTATTGTGTTGTGGCGTCGGAGTGTCTGGTCACCCCGATTGGGTACTGTGGTCTCATAATCAATAGTGATTATCCCGAGTGCAACCTCCACAACGAGTAAGGATGCACTCTTAGGGGTACGATGGGCGGGATATGTGGGCAAACAACTGACTTACCGCCCTTCATAGGTTGATGGGGGTCATTGTATCGCTGTAAATGGCTAAGTGGGACCAACTAGGATGTGTGGCCATTATAGGCATATAGTACGTAGGTGCATGAGAGTAAAAATTGGGGTAGTTAGGTTACAATGATTCTATTATTGGGTGATAAGTGTGATTGATTTGTATGTAGCGTATTTATGCCTTGGCTCTAATTTCCTGCTTTCGTTTCATATGGTGTGTATAGTGTGTTCTTATCTCCCTATTATTTCTTGTGTTGCTTTACGATTTATGATGTAGACGTTTAGGAGACAGAGGCTGAGGACGGTACAGGTACAGACACCAGAGACCATGACTCATCACTTCCATCCATCGATGCTGACAGACACGAACATCCCAGTATGGGGTGACTTCGATGTCTTTATTTTTTTTGATAAGCAAACAAATTTCATTAGAATTATCACGACATGGACGGGGACTGCTGGGAGATCGATCATGGCCACCATTGTGTCATATATATAGGATTATTAGTGTTTACTTTCGTTTGATGGGTTTGCCGATAGCCTCCTTTGTAGGAGATTTCAGGATTGCACAGCAATTACCGTTTCTGTGGATGTGGAGGGAGTCCAAGCGTCAGTATCACGATTTCTACCCCCTATAGTGGTACATCGTTATCGATAACATCTTCCTATTTGGTGGATAGGGTTAATGGGGGTAGTTGGGAGTTTCGACGTCGGTAAGGAGAGACATCTTGACCTTATCCCCTCGTGATACTTATGGTCCAACCTTTGCGAGTTTATAATCCCAGACGCCAGAAACACCCTACTGCTGGTGATTTTTGACTTCCTCACAGACCCCGTGCGATCTATCGTCAGTGAGTATGGCCAGTAGTAAGTTTTGAGTCTAGTAGAGGAGGACTCTCTAGTAGGGATGGCAATTTGTACGCTATCTTCTGGGCACCCGCAAAAAATTACCCACGATGGGTGGTATAATTACCCGCACAATGGGTACGAGTGCGGGTATAAGTAATTACCCACAAATTTGAATGAATATGGGTGCAGGTGCGCATATACACATATATAAGTATTTATTTATTAATAGTACTTATATATATAATTTTAACTATGATACGAATATTTTAAAATAAAATTCATCTAATGATTCTAAACTTTTTAAACCTATGAGCATCTATACTTTCTTTATTGTGATATTTACTTTTTTTTATATTTTGATTATTTTTATTTTGTTAAATACTTTGATTTGTAATGTTTTAAAAGTACATTTAAATATCTTTGAATCATTTTTTAATTGCTATAATGTTTCTTTTGTTATTTAATACATTTTCACATTTAAAATGTGAGTAACGGGTCTGGGTACAGGTGCTTAGGTACCTAGAGGGTACGGGTAAGGGTACTAAAGTTGCTAGCCACGCGGATACGGGCTCGGATTCGAGTAATTTTTTCAAACACGGGTACTATAGTACCCTACCCAGAGGGTGCCCATTGTCATACCTATTCTCTAGGTTTTGATCTTACTGTGTGTAGCTCGTTAGGATAACTCCCACATTTTTTACACTCCTTAGGATGTATTGTGCATGATGATCTTTTTGTATATCATTTTTTAAGGTTCCATAGATAGGAACATGTGTTGTACATAAACATATATTTTACACACATGTGTGTCCGTGTTTTGTGTGTGTAGTACCCTAATTTTGTCCGGTCTTTTTATTATTCATTTTAACATTTTTTTAAATTAGTAGTAGTAATAATAATATATTTTTGGTCTTAGAATAATAAAAAAGGAAAGCAAAAATGAATAAAAAAAGAAAGAATAAAAGAGAAAAAAAAAGAGAAAAAAAAAAGGAAAGAGGGAAGCCAATAAGAAAAATGGGGGTGCCACTAGCAATCTGCTAGTGGGCAAAACCACACCCCAGGCCCTCCATCCTAGTCCTCCCTTCCTACTCACATCCCTCTTTTTTTTCTTGTGCGTCTCCCTTCATTTCCTCTTGCACCGCCCCTACTTCTCGCACCCCACTTCATTTCTACACCCCTACTTCATTTGCGCAGCCCAGCTCTCTCTCTCTCACGCAGCCGGCCCAGCAACCCAAATCCCTCAACCCGTTTCTTCTCTAACCCTAAAATGTTTCACTCTTCACTCACCCTCTCATTTCTCCCTTCTCAGCCGCGTCACTCTCGCCTCCTCCTTCATCCTTCCCTTCTTCCTCCACTTCACCAAACCCTAAAAACACCCAACCTCATTTCCTCCCACCAGTCGCAACCTTTCACTCTCTTCTCTTTCCCTTCTCCATCTCATCTCCATTTCTCTCCCTCTCTTGACCTAACCCTACCCCCCCACTCTCCTCTCTCTCATCTTACCCCAACCCTAGGAATCCACGACCGCCGCGGCCTCTCCCTCAAATCTCTCCTTCCCTTTCCTTCTTCATCGTTTGGTTTCCTTTTTCGAAACAGATTTCGAAGATCCTCTCTTAAAATCCGAATTAAAACACCATCTCCATTTATCCCCAAATCTCCCCGAATCAAGCCACATCCCTCCAGTATCCGGTCCAAATTCGAAAAATATCAAAGGGATTCATATGGAGAATCACGTGGATTAGCGCGAATTAGGGAGCTTTCCTTCCTCTCTTCTCTTTTTTTTCTCGGTCTTATTTGTATTCACTGCTAACTTGTTTCCTTTTGGAATATAGGTATTATGAGGCTATAAAAGCCTCTCAAAACCGCGAGAGGAGGGAGGCGTTCAGCTCCAAGAAGGAAGAACAAGAGAAACAGAAATGAGGCAGTGAGAGAGAGGAGATCAAAAACGTAAATTAGATCCTAGGGTTTTATGTTTCTATAATTTTCTTGATCATTTTCTTGGATAATCTGAGTGGTTGAATCGTAAAGGGGGTTCCCCCTCAAGGTCATATTTTCTCTTCATCCCTCTCTTTATTTCCTATTTCTCTTTGCTCTCTTTGCTGTCTGGCCGCCGGCCACCATCCATGATGGTTTGGATCCCGTTTTGGGACTAGAGTTTCCAACAGAGTCAATCATTTTTGTTACCCTTTATTCCATTTTTATCTGTAAATAAAATTCTTCACTTTTTGTTATTTTCGTCTCTATTTGCTTTTAGTTCATTGAGATTGTGATTCTTTAGTTGTCATCGTTATCTGCTGTGCTGCACGAAATTAGGTTTGGGGCTTGGCCTTCCAATGGGGCTAAACACTCTAGATAAGGATCAAATTGCAAATATATGATAAAAGTGGCATATAAGCAAAAAAGAGAAGTTTCTGCTTATTTTTACATTTAATTAATTAAACAAATAAGTAAATATAGTGTAAATCGGATTTTATTTAATATTTTATGTTATGTATTTCTGTTTCATCAAATAAGAGGGGAGATAACAATTTTATTGATATGATCAAGTTTTCTTTCTTTTATTTTCATAATATGGCGATGAGTAAACTCGTATCCACTTTTAGAGAAAACTGCTTGGGAATGATTCATTTAATGGCAAGTATCTCCTATAAACAATTAACGGGTACCATTTTATGGGCGTCTTAGGGGTGCTAACACCTTCTTTAAGCGTAGCTAACTCCCGAACTCAAATCTGGTTCAAAAGGCCTTTTTCTTCAAAATAATTCAAAAATAGGTTTTCCAATGTTTTCCTATAAAAATAAAATATTGGTGGCGGCTCCATTTAAATTTTTAAGGGTGGTTGTCACAGCTGGCGACTCCGCTGGAGACCTTTAGAGAGTTAGGCCCTATGATTGTTTATATGATTTGTTTGCCTTATTAAAAGAATTACTCCTTTTTGTTTTTATTCGTTCATTTGTATATATGTTTGTATACGTGAATCCTAGGATAGAAAACATGCATTAAAAGAATATATTTTTCTATTTTTATTCATTCTCTTTCATGTGTTTTTTTCTTGTAAATATTATGTATGTTTATGCATTTGAAACCTTAGGGTAGAAGACATGTATATATACTGTATTTTTATTTATTTTACAGCGGATAGTTTTAAGTTTGCTCCTTCACACGCTTCACTTTATACACTTTGTTTACACACACTATGAGTGGGTGCCCTATACCCGGGCCCGAGTGAACCTTAAGTTAGGAGAGGTTGTGTAATGGGTGCTCTGCTGGACGTACGGCCAGTGGGTTCCTATGAAGGCCTCACCTAGAGTTTGGCTCCGTTTGAAAAAAAACCATCCTTTAATAATATACTTATTATTGGTGGTAACATTTTCAAATGGGACCATTGGCTCTGGGGGCCTTTTAGATTAGTATCTTGAATCCACCCAATGGAAAGGCACTTGATATAATCCCTAGACCCCCTTTTTAGGAACTACCAATCCATATCACAAAAAGAGCATACCTTATCCCATTTTCCACGTGACAAAAGTTGTATGACCTAAGATCTTAGGAAATACCGGCCTACATCACAAGGGGCACACGCTGCCCGTTTTTCCTTCATCCATTTATTTTCCATTCACATTTCAAAAATTGTGAAAGATAATAAATGATATTTTTCTTTAAAAAATATTATTTGTTATTCTTCTTTGCAAAAAAATAAAAATAAAACACAGTTTCAAAAAAAAAATCCCTTCTCATTCCTTTTTCCCTCTAAATAAAAAATAAATCTTCAAAAAATGCATTTTCTCTTTTTTAGCAACATCATTGCATTCATTTTATTTTAAAAAAAAATTAAAAAATGCTTCTCTATTATCCATCATATTATTTTGCATAAAATATACATAAAAAAAATTTCATGACATGCATAATCATGGCATCTACATAACATAACTCATTTTTTTTCTCCCCAACAGAAAAATAGATACAAATAAGCTTTCCCTGCATCCCTACCGGACTCGAGCCCAATCCAGACTCATGGACGCGTTAGAACAGAACCAACAGGCTATGAGAGGGGAGCTTGACCGAATGAGTACGCGGATAGATAGGCTATGCGATTTGTTGGAAGCCCTGCATGCAAAAAGGACATCGAAAATAGAGGGTCCGAAGAGGATCAAGACGAAAGTCAGCCAAGAGAAAATGAAACGCATGCCCACACCACACAAGGGCATGCGCCTCTAAATAATGGGACCTCGCAGAACACAAATACTCAAAATTTTATACCTATCATTACCCCCCAGGAGGATGCTCAAGCCAAAGAAAGGCTTCAAATATTTGAAGACAGGCTAAAGGCAATTGAAGGGGAAAATCACATAGGCTTCGAAGCTTCAGACATGTGCTTGGTCCCCGATGTAGTTATACCTGCAAAATTCAAAGTACCCGAGTTTGACAAGTATAAGGGAGAAACATGTCCCAAAAGCCACCTGTTCATGTATTGCCGAAAGATGGCTTTCTGTTCCAGTAATGATAAGCTCCTAATCCACTTCTTCCAAGAGAGTCTTACCGGGGCATCCCTACGCTGGTATATGCAGTTAGAGCGGGGCAAAATCAGCTCATGGAATGATTTGGCTAAAGCTTTCATCAAACAATATAAATATAATATGGACATGGCTCCTGGCTGTTCCCAGTTGCAAACCATGGTAAAAGGGGGCAATGAAAGCTTCAAAGAGTATGCCCAAAGATGGAGAGGGATTGCAGCCCAAGTGGAACCTCCGCTATCTGAGAAAGAGATGGTTACCACGTTCATTGACACACTTCAACAACCCTTCTATGATCTGATGATGAGAAATGTCTCTTTAAGCTTCTCAGACCTAGTTGTTGTCGGAGAAAGAGTGGAAACCGGGATAACAAGCGGAAGGATTGGCAACCTCAACATTCAACAACCATCGCGCAGTATGAGCCAAGAGATGGAAGAAGAAACAAACGCTGCTCATCACAACATGCCAAGTTGGGGCAGTGGGCCACTCCATTGAGAATTGTTGGCCTCTGATCAACACCAAGTGATAAAACTTCAAGGAATAGCCCTGTTTAAGCAATAGTC
Organism: Calophaca sinica; assembly: GCA_037113605.1. Classification (NCBI taxonomy): domain Eukaryota; kingdom Viridiplantae; phylum Streptophyta; class Magnoliopsida; order Fabales; family Fabaceae; genus Calophaca; species Calophaca sinica. The sequence continues at coordinate 72,291,870 of CM073730.1, forward strand.
ATTTGTTTTTACGCTTTGCCCGAAGCCCTGGGGCATATCTTGTAAAGGGCTCATTATGTTCTCATTTTTTTTAGTTCATCAATAAAACTGCAATTTGATTTTTTTTTTCAATCTTAGCTCATAGAATAATGGTAAAACAAATGCACAAATTATCAAAAGTTAAGTTTTGTGAAAATGTGAGCAATGAGATTTTGAGATGAAGTTTGGCCCTTTTTCTCTATCCAAATACTTATCCCTTGCTACCCCTTTTGAGCCTAAAACGAAATTTTCTTTCAAATACCCTGAATAAGGATCGTCCATACAAGGAAGAATAGCACAAGTCTCCGATTAACTTTGTCTTTTTAGAAAGAAGAAAAGCAAAGTAAGCAATAAGGTATCAAAGATAATTCAAAAAAATGTCAAAACGTGTCAAAGACACCTGCGAAGATCAAAAAGGAAACCGCAAAGGCGAAACAAATGTGCTAGCAACCAGTGAAGTGCATCTTTAGACTAAAGATCCTTATTTCCATAAACCCTTAAACACTTTTTGGGCCTGAAATATCCTTTCTTTCATAACCCTTAACTCCTGGCCATGTTACAACCCTAACAAAGTCCATTCTGATCAAAGTCAAATTGCTCATATTTTCTCAAAACTTGATTTTTGAAAGAGGAGATCCATATAAACTCCTCAGTGCAGTTGCTTTACCTAAAAAAAAAGGAATATAAAATAAAATGCTCGCTAGGCTGAAAACCCGAAAGGGCGGTCTAGGCGGAAGTTAGAGCGACCCGCTAGGTTGAAAACTCGCAAAGAGCGGCCTAGGCAAAAGTTAGGGTCAAATTTACAAACATTTCTACCCAGATTGGACCTCACAGATCTAAACATAAACCAAGAAGCTGGGGGCAAAAGCTGAACCCATTCACATTCGTTCCGATTTCAAAACTACGCAAGGTGATCTGTCCCTCAACATAGATCCTTTCTCACCTGGCTGGACGAAGGCCAAAATGACACGGAAAAGGCTCTATGGATCAAAGTTGTCAATCTAATCCTCCCAAGAGCATTCATAGCATGGAAGGAATATTCAAGAATCCACAAAGATGGACAGAATGAACTATCAAGGGGCAAATATGTAAACCTGGTGCAGTACAAAGTCAACCATTCAGACAAGCAATCTGACAGAAAGTTATCATCCCACAAGTCTAGGGGCAGAGTCCTCAAAGGAATTCAGGGAAATCAAAAAAAAAAATTCAAAACAATAATAATGCTCATGCATGACATACCATTCATTGCATCCTGCATGATTATCAAAACCTTTGGGTCCACGACCCACCTTAAAAAATATTTCTCTAAAAATAAAAATTTTCATGCATGGCATACCATTCACTGCATCCTGCATGACCATTAAAATTTTCGGGTCCATTGACCCACCCTTTCAAACATCACATACAGTTGGTCTGTTGTTACTAAGTAAGAACTAGTACTCAACCTACCCAATCTATTAGCAAGAAGTTAGGAATCTGTCCTGCACCTTGCTGGGAATCTGACCCACTACCTTGGGAATCTGACCCAAGCCTTTAGTCGGGAACCTGACCCGCGTCTCGGATTTTCATCAATTATGGAAATCGATCCACACCTTTTAACAAGAGTTAGGAGTCTGACCTACACCTTGTCGGGAATCTGACCCAAACTGTTTCGAGTGACAGAGAAGCTCGTACACTGGACGTTCACCTGTAATAGGAAAACCAGTCCGTACTTTAGCAAGAGTTAGATTCTGACCTACATCTTGCCGGGAATCTGACCCGAACCTATATTGAGTAACAGAGAAACTCATATCACGGACATTCCTTAAAGTAAGGTAGTAAATCCGTACCTTTTCGCAAGAGTTAAGAACCTGACTTACCCTTGTTGGGAATCTGACCCAAACTTGTGTCGAGCGACGAAGAAACTCGCACCCCAAGCTTTCCCCAAATAGGGAAGTTAATCCATTTTGTGAGAGCTAGGAACCAGACCTATGCCTTGCCAAGAATTCACTAGGAATCGAACCTTGAATCTCTCACCAATTTTGTAAAAGCTAGGAACCAGACCTATGCCTTACCAAGAATTCACTAGGAATCGAACCTAGAATCTCTCACTTGTAAGAGTTAGGAGCCAGACCTATGCCTTACCAGGAATTCATTAGGAATCAGACCTAGAATACCAAAGCAAAGTCGGGAGCCAATCTCGCGTCCTCAAATAATTTCGTTCTGGACAAAATTAGAGTCCTTTATCCTTAATTACCTTTTACAACGAATGCACGAAGACCTTCGAGCAAAATGTAATTAAGGAGGGGCAGCTGTAGTACCCTAATTTTGTCCGGTCTTTTTATTATTCATTTTAACTTTTTTTTAAATTAGTAGTAGTAATAATAATATATTTTTGGTCTTAGAATAATAAAAAAGGAAAGCAAAAATGAATAAAAAAAGAAAGAATAAAAGAGAAAAAAAAAGAGAAAAAAAAAGGAAAGAGGGAAGCCAATAAGAAAAATGGGGGTGCCACTAGCAATCTGCTAGTGGGCAAAACCACACCCCAAGCCCTCCATCCTAGTCCTCCCTTCCTACTCACACCCCTCTTTTTTTTTCTTGTGCGTCTCCCTTCATTTCCTCTTGCACCACCCCTACTTCTCGCACCCCACTTCATTTCTACACCTCTACTTCATTTGCGCAGCACAGCTCTCTCTCTCACGCAGTCGGCCCAGCAACCCAAATCCCTCAACCCGTTTCTTCTCTAACCCTAAAATGTTTCACTCTTCACTCACCCTCTCATTTCTCCCTTCTCAGCCGCATCACTCTCGCCTCCTCCTTCATCCTTCCCTTCTTCCTCCACTTCACCAAACCCTAAAAACACCCAACCTCATTTCCTCCCACCAGCCGCAACCTTTCACTCTATTCTCTTTCCCTTCTCCATCTCATCTCCATTTCTCTCCCTCTCTTGACCTAACCCTAACCCCCCACTCTCATCTCTCTCATCTTACCCCAACCCTAGGAATCCACGACCGCCGCGGCCTCTCCCTCAAATCTCTCCTTCCCTTTTCTTCTTCATCGTTTGGTTTCCTTTTTCGAAACAGATTTCAAAGATCCTCTCTTAAAATCCAAATTAAAACATCATCTCCATTTATCCCCAAATCTCCCCGAATCAAGCCACATCCCTCCAGTATCCGGTCCAAATTCGAAAAATATCAAAGGGATTCGTATGGAGAATCACGTGGATTAGCGTGAATCAGGGAGCTTTCCTTCCTCTCTTCTCTTTTTTTTCTCGGTCTTATTTGTATTCACTGCTAACTTGTTTCCTTTTGGAATATAGGTATTATGAGGCTATAAAAGCCTCTCAAAACCGCGAGAGGAGGGAGGCGTTCAGCTCCAAGAAGGAAGAACAAGAGAAACAGAAATGAGGCAGTGAGAGAGAGGAGATCAAAAACGTAAATTAGATCCTAGGGTTTTATGTTTCTGTAATTTTCTTTTTTTCTTGATCATTTTCTTGGATAATCTGAGTGGTTGAATCGTAAAGGGGGCTCCCCCTCAAGGTCATATTTTCTCTTCATCCCTCTCTTTATTTCCTATTTCTTTTTGCTCTCTTTATTGTCTGGCCGCCGGCCACCATCCATGATGGTCTGGATACCATTTTGGGACTAGAGTTTCCAGCAGAGTCAATCAGTTTTGTTACCCTTTATTCCATTTTTATCTGTAAATAAAATTCTTCACATTTTGTTATTTTCGTCTCTATTTGCTTTTAGTTCATTGAGATTGTGATTCTTTAGTTGTCATCGTTATCTGCTGTGCTGCACAAAATTAGGTTTGGGGCTTGGCCTTCCAATGGGGCCAAACACTCTAGATAAGGATCAAATTGCAAATATCTGATAAAAGTGGCATATAAGCAAAAAAGAGAAGTTTCTGCTTATTTTTACATTTAATTAATTAAACAAATAAGTAAATATAGTGTAAATCGGATTTTATTTAATATTTTATGTTATGTATTTTTGTTTCATCAAATAAGAGGGGAGATAACAATTTTATTGATATGATCAAGTTTTCTTTCTTTTATTTTCATAATATGACGATGAGTAAACTCATATCTACTTTTAGAGAAAACTGCTTGGGAATGATTCATTTAATGTCAAGTATCTCCTATAAACAATTAACGGGTACCATTTTATGGGCGTCTTAGGGGTGCTAACACCTTCCTTAAGTGTAACCAACTCCCGAACTCAAATCTGGTTCAAAAGGCCTTTTTCTTCAAAATAATTCAAAAATAGGTTTTCCAATGTTTTCCTATAAAAATAAAATATTGGTGGCGGCTCCATTTAAATTTTTAAGGGTGGTTGTCACAGTGTGTCTTTTTATTCCATGCTCTATTGTGTGTACTCTGATTTAATTGTTTGGACTGTTTATACTGTATTCATTTATATGTGAGATTTAGAGTTATAGCAAATATGGTAAGGGGCATGAGGTTGTCTCATTTTAGAACCCTAAAATAGGGTTTAGAATAGGACTAAAAGGGAAGAGGAAGCAAAAAAAAACTTTGGATTAATCGGTTCGCAATGCTAATGGAATTTTTTGCAATGCTAACAATTAGCATTTCTCGCAACCCTAACCACTCCATTCGTAACGCGAAGATACTGGACATGTGTTAGCCGACATGGAGCCCACAAGACGCGTGGCACATGTCTTCAAAAACCAGCTTTGCGATGCGAATCAACCCTTTCGCGATGTGAAAATGGCCTTGTCCATCCACAATAAATAGATGCTCCATTTTGATTTTGAGGCACTCCAAGCCTCCCTTAGCCCTCTCTAACTTTCTCTCACTACAGACCCTTCCCTAGCCAGTTTCCTTAGTATTCGGTGCAAAACCTAGTTTCAGTCCTACTGAGGTGATCCAGTTTGTAGAAAATGAGATTTGGGGGCCAAGGAGTTTGGGAAAAGAGCGATCATGGTTCGAGAGTCAAGGTTGTTCATGGGAACGAGTAAGGAGCATATGGTTAGGAGTTGTCATGTGGGGAGGATAAAATCTCAAATATTGAGAAAGCATAGGTATTATAGAACTTTTAACACGTGTAAGGGACATCAGACCCTACTAAGGATTGAGCGGCCATGATTCCAAAGGATGGGTATGGTGGACTCCTCAACCATATGTATGATCATATGTTGCTCGATGGATGACTGATAATCCTAGGATAGATGACTTGTGATTGCTTGACTATGTATATATGTTTGACTGTCTATATGTCTTATTGATATGCTTACATGATGACATTACTATGAGATTATGCTTGGCTGATTAGTATGCTTAGGTTCTGGTGATTAATCTTGGTATGATAACCAATTGATGGATATATTTATAAGAGCGTGATCTTAGGTGTTGAAGGGTGACACCCTCGTGGTTGAGAATGCAAATCCCTAAACCATAATAGTCATTACTATTGTCGTCATTGTGATTGTTGTTGTTGTTATCGTTGTCATTGTTGTGGTGGTAGTAGGAAAGACAAATTGTACCCTACCATTGGGCACCCGCAATAATTACCCACGATGGGTAGGTAATTACCCATCATAATGGGTACGGGTTCGGGTATGGGTAATTACCGGCAAATTTGAATGGTTATGAGTGCGGGTACGGGTACTATGGTATCCACCCACGCCCCTCCCCACACACACATATAATTCTAAACACAATTTGCTTGTTTATTGTGATATTTACTTTGATATGTAATGTTTTGAATATAATTGAAAGATCTTTTGATCATTTTTAATTGAATTATAATGTTCTTTTTGTTATTTATTGTTTTTTCATAGTTAAAGTGCGGGTAATGAGTGTGGGTACGGGGTACTTAGTGATGGAAACCTAGCAAGCCCAATGAAAAGCCCACGCCCATTGAGGATCCCACGCCCAAAGAAGAGTTTAAGCCCAAATAAGAGTCTAAGTCTAATGAAGAGTCCAAGTCCAATAAAGAGCCTCAAGCCCATTCTAGAGTAAGAAGCATTCAAATTGGGCCAAATAATTCAAGTGAAAGACCAAGCCCATGAAGAGCCCAATATGAGGCAAAGTTATGATTAATTTTAATTTAGATGTTTTGATTATTTTAATTATGTAATTCGACTACTAGTTGACTATTTGTTTTTAGTTTTGGGCATATTGTTATTGGGCCTTATTTGCTCGAGGGTTAGGGTTAGTTTTCACCTAGTCATAGTCATATGCTCCCATTATGGAAAGATCGGGTAGTTATGCTCCTACTTAATGCCTGTAAATAGGCTTGTATTCTTCTTCATTTGACACATTTTTTATTTTGACAAATAGAATTACTCCTTGTGAGTTTTTGAGAGCCTAGTTCTCTTAGGGTTCTTGGGTGAACCACCATTGATTCTTATCAAGAGTATCCTTACTCTTGTGGTGAATCCCCACTTGACTTATCACTCTCTCAAAGAGTGTGGCGTCTTCGTCCCACTTCTCTTCTTCTCCATATTTTATATTTTTGTTCTTTATTTTTCCATGTCTTTTAATTTTATGCGCTTACTTTAAAGTTTCTATCTTTATGCGTTTTTCATCATCTTCCTTCTTGTGCGCCATTTTCTTATTCAAGGTCAAAGCTTTCATCTTTGCTTGCTCAAATTTCGTAAAATGTGCACCAACCATAAGGATTAAAGAAGCATTACTTAAAGTTCATTTCTTTTCTTCTTTAATTCGTTAATAACAAGAAATCAACTCAAGAACGATCCGTAAAAACTATATGCATTCATCTTGGATCATATCATGTGGTATCAAAACCCGGATCCTAGAGTTGGCAAAATTCTTGTATTTTTTGTACCTATTGTTATTGTTTTCCAACACCTAGCACCATTGCTTGAGTGCCATAATTGTACACAACCTTGATCATCTTAATCTCTGCCATTTCTAAGAAGTGGCAACATTCTTTACTTTCTGTCATTTAATTCTCGTCCTTTAATTTCTGTCATTTCCTTTCTGTTCTTTATTTTTTGTCTTTTTTTCTGTGCAATTTACAGCATTGATCCGTCAGTTTATATATCCATTGCTGTTACATGTTTATAGCACCATTATTTATAAAAAAAAATGAATTCTTAAATAGGCATAATATTTTTTGTTTTAATTCCAAAAGAACCAATTTTTAAGTGCAAAAAGAGAACTAGGGTGAAAAAAAAATAAAAAAAGGAGGTACAAATAGCATATGTCAAGGTTTAAAAAAAAGGAAATAGAACGAAAAAAAAAGAGATTACCCCATGCACTTAAGGAAAATTAAAGTGTGATTTCCTAAGAAATTGATTAAAAAATGGTGTTATTATTCATATTTAATTGTGCATTCATTCCTTCCCTTTCTCATTCATTATTCCTTATTGTCTTTCTTTTATTCCTTTTTGAGTTGTACCTTTCCTTTTTTAGTTTTTCTTGTCTGTCTTTTTAAATTCCTTTTGAGTTTTGTCTAGAGTCTCCTTCTTTTTTTCCAACTTCTAAGTGGTAACACTTGTGAGGACCACTATAGTTGTATGTACTTTTGATAATTGAAACACCTGAGGGTTCGCTTAATAATTTGTAAAGAGGACTTGAGTGATAAAAGGCAAGAGTGTTTTCAGTAAACAAAAGCCTATTTGAGTGAAACACGAGTGCAAATCCAAAGAGTGTAAACACTTAGTGGAGTGGAGAGATCCTTTGTACTTACCTTATGTTATAACTTATTTTTATTTGCAACATGATGCAATTTGAAACTAGAGATTTTGGCTATAAACGTGATTGTGTTGCCAAATCACTTGAGAACTATAAGGTTGGTGATTGGATGAAAAGAATGCATGAGACATATGAAAGGAAGTTGAAGAAAAAAGAAAAAAAAAGTCATAAGAAAAAAGATAGAGAAAGAGAAAGAAGAAATCAAGAATTTGCAAAGGAGGATAGAGAAAGACTGATAAGGATTAGAGAAATTTTGATGGATCTGGAGTATGTGAAATATCATCATGAAATGAAGATGAGAAAGGAGGCAAGAAAACAAGAGAAAGAAGGAAAGAAAGAAAAGAAAAAGAATGAGGTTCAAGTTTAGAGAAGAGTTGCGAATGAGGTGAATGAAAAAGAGCATAATGCAAGAGAGGGAGAGATAAGAGACAAAGAAGGAAAAAAACAATCTTGGATACTTGCTTTAATGCTAATCCTAGCATTATTCCTAGTTATGTTGATTATTTTGTGCAGGAGGTTGAACATGAAATAACAAAGGAAGCTTGCAAGACAACCAATATATTTGAAGAAGTGCTTCCAAAAGATGAATGCAAGACATCAATTGAAGTTGAATTCCTAGAGGAAAATGAGGAAGTAAAGACAAATAGAGAATGGCTAACCCTTAATGCTAAGAGCAAGTCTTCCAAATCTCTTGGGAAGTCATGGCTTCCTATATCTCTAATACCTTCTTCTAAATTGGTTTGTGGATTCAAATGTTGGGATTCTTCTAATTTTACTTTATCTGACTTTTCTTCCCTTGGTCATGAAGAAAAGAAAGTAAATGAAGGGGAATGTTCTAAAGGAGAAGCTACCTATTATGAGCTTGAAAAAAATTATTCTACCTTGGAATTCAAAGGAAAAGAGGCACATGCCAATACTTTCATTGAACTTCAAAATTTAATGCTCCATACTTCTTATATTTCTTTAGAGTTTGCTTGTGAATCTAACCTTCTAACTTCTTTTGCACTGAAGCCCAAGGCCGAGTTGAACATGAAATTTCATATTGCAATGAAGCTTAATGGGGTGGTAGACCCATTTGGAAAGCAAGGCAACAATAGGAAGGGGAAATCCTTGACCAACAATACTCATTCATTTTATGATTTGGGACTCATAGAACATGAGTTGATGCATGATTTACCGGATATGCATGATATTTTCTTAAATAATTGTGCAAAATCTTTGAGACTTGAGTGTGTTGCTTGCCTTGACCAAATTGAAGAATTATACATGCATTGTAAAAATATCTCTAATGTGGATGTTACATGTGATGGGTTCTTTAGACTTGTTTTTGACCCTGGAGGTTAGGTTTGTAGGAACATGAAGAATAAAAGACCTTCCATTTGAAGGAAGTCAAGTCTCCATTGAAATAAGCTTTTTCTTTATAATATTTTCAATAAAACTAAGACATGCTTTTTTTTTTGTAGGGATTGGAGCTATAAATTCGAGGACGAATTCTTTCGAAGGGGGAGAGCATGATGGAAACCTAGCAAGCCCAATGAAGAGCCCACGCCCATTGAGGATCCCAAGCCCAAAGAAGAGTTTAAGCCCAAATAAGAGTCCAAGTCTAATGAAGAGGCTAAGTCCAATAAAGAGCCTCAAGCCCAATCTAGAGGAAGAAGCATTCAAATTAGGCCAAATAATTCAAGTGAAAGACCAAGCCCATGAAGAGCCCAATATGAGGCAAAGTTATGATTAATTTTAATCTAGATGTTTTGATTATTTTAATTATGTAATTGGACTACTAGTTGACTATTTGTTTTTAGTTTTGGGCATATTGTTATTAGGCCTTATTTGCTCTAGGGTTAGGGTTAGTTTTCACCTAGCCATAGCCTAGTCATAATCATATGCTCCCATTATGGAAAGGAGGGGTAGTTATGCTCTCCTACTTAATGCCTATAAATAGGCTTGTATTCTTCTTCATTTGAACATTTTTTATTTTGACAAATAGAATTTCTTCTTGGGAGTTTTTGAGAGCCTAGTTCTCTTAGTGTTCTTGGGTGAACTGCCATTGATTCTTATCAAGAGTATCCTTACTCTTATTGCGAATCCCCACTTGACTTATCACTCTCTCAAATAGTTTGGCGTCTTCGTCCCACTTCTCTTCTTCTCCATATTTTATATTTTTGTTCTTTATTTTTCCATGTCTTTTAATTTTATGCGCTTGCTTTAAAGTTTCTATCTTTATGCGCTTTTCATCACCTTCCTTCTTGTGCGCCATTTTCTTATTCAAGGTCAAAGCTTGCATCTTTGCTTGCTCAAATTTCATAAAATGCGCGCCAACCATAAGGACTAAAGAAGCATTACTTAAAGTTCATTTCTTTTCTACTTTAATTCGTTAATAATAAGAAATCAACTCAAGGACGATCCGTTAAAACTATATGCATCCATCTTGGATCATATCACTTAGGTACCCAAAAAGTACTGGCACAGTTACTAATGTTGCTATCCACGTGGATACGGGTAATTTTTTCAAACATAGGTATGGGGACAGGCACTACAGTATCCTACCCAGAGGGTACCCATTGCCATCCCTAGGTGGTGGCGTGGCGATGATAGTCGGGTCGGTGTACCCAAGGTTGGTGTACCTGTGATTTGAGATACGAAGTAGTTTGGTGATGGTCTATTTATGTGATCTTGGGGGATTGATTGAGCGATCCTTGATCATCTCGACAAGGAGCTAGGACCGCACATTTGCAATGGGCGATTTCGTCACGGCCAATCCTATCATGGTTGGGGGAGAATTGTTAGAGATGAAATATGTTACCATAACAGCCAACTTAGATCTCGTTGTATGTTGGCTAACAGATTTACGAGGAATATGCTATGATCTTAGTAGTATAGGTGATGATCCTGAGGAGTGAGACACTTTGGAGATGGTTTCTTAGTATAGGTGATGATCCTTAGTACAGATAACTTTAGAGATGGTTGTTATGCTTGCTGATTGTTTGTGTATGTCCATGTTAAAAGGTTTATTTCTCCTCTATTTTCCTGCTTTAAAGTAATTCATGTATTTCTTACCTCCTTTAGCTCTTTTGTATTTTGTTATTTTCTGTATTGATGGATCTACTAGCAGAGGACAATCCAGTTTTGGGGACTTCATGTTGAGAGGAGGATTTGGCACAACTGTAGCATGGTGGAAGTAGATACAGCTAAATATTTATTTTGTAGTTGTGGAGACCTTGTGCAGTTTCCCTAAGTAGTATCACGGTCAGTAGTCATGTGTTATGTTACATATGCGCACTATGATACTTGTGTTTTGAATAATATGTTGATGTTCTTTATATTAGTGTTGTTTGTTTGAAATGTGGCTTCCTGCTCTGGCAAGGGGTTACAATTCTCCTCCAAATTGTGGAGAGTTTGGAAGGAAGCGTCCAAGTTTATTGAAGTACTCCTCCTCCAAACTTTGGAGAGTTTCGAAGGAAAGGTCCAAGTTTATTAAAGTATTCCTCCTCCTCCAAACTCTAGAGATTTTGGTAGGAAGGATTCGAGGTTGCTAAGGCAATCCCATAACTTGAGAAAACTCCCCGGACTTAGGAAAGGAGGAATTGTTGACTGAAAACAAGTACAGAGTGCCTCGAAAAAGCACACTCATTTATAGCTTAAACGATAGCTGGATGATGTAACTAAAAAAGGATTTAAACGTCCCGACACTGAAGCTATCTCAACCTCGGGTTGAGGGCAATTAATCCAACATAATATACCGAACCTAAAGCTGGGTAAAAATAGTGCGAGTATAAATATAAGCAAGACCAAAATGTGGGGCCAACGGATAAAACCCCCCATTTAAGGAGGACCGCCCAACAACTTGTCGAGACTTGGGTTGTAAACGAGTCGATCCAAGCGGAACACTTAAAGCTCGAGCTCAACTTGTGAGAAAAGTGCAAAACTATAGCTTGACTCATTTATTTATTCGAGCCTAACAAAAAGTTTGAGCTTGACTTACTAAAAAAAGTAAAACTTGAGCTTGACTTGTTAAGCTTACTTTTAACTTAATTATTTTTGTATTTATTTTTAAAGTTTATTACTCTTGTTAATAAATATTTTAATATTATTTGATAATCTATAATTAAAAATATGTGTTTAACATGTTGGTTCCAGTAAGAGCGAAATCCAGATTATTTCAAACTTCTAGAAAGTTTGGTTTCTCACGCTTGTTTTAGAATAACGTCACACCTGTTTTAGCAATAAAATGAAAATGACTTAAGAATTTAGTGTGAGAGAGTGAAACATTGAGAAACAATAGATAAACACTACGAATTGGGTGGGAAAGATTTGATGAATGAAAAGGTAGCACATATATAGTTAACATAATTCAAATTTTTTTTTTGAACCATGGTGATGATAAAAATTCCAAAATGTTGTACGGCTACATTGGCAAAAGTCAAAACATGCCTCCTCACAAATGCTCAGGAAAAAGTTCAGAGCTAAATCCAGCAGCCAACTATAGCATTTTTTTTTTCAAAATTCAATGAATTACATCATTAAAATCATACAAAAAATTTTAAAAAAAATACAGTTATACTCTCAAACAAGCTATTCACGAGCTGTTATGTCGAGCCTGTAAGGCTTGAGCTTGACTCATTTAAATAATCGAGTTCAATCTCAAACTTGAGTTTGATTATTTGATTAAACAAAGGAGTTTGGCCGAACATTTAACAAGTCGAGCTCGAATAGTTCATGAATAGCTAGGCTCATTTACACCCCTAGCCGAGGCCATCCTTCAACAACCACTTAGTATCCACGATCAACTCTAGGTCATTGTCCATGACCAAAATGTCTTACCTCAGGTCGACGCTAAGCATGGGCGACTGATCTTGGCGTATCTAATAACTAACATGTAAGAAGCGTTGGGATATGTGGCCAAAAGGTCACAAACATATTATGTTGAGGAATCGCAAACCCCATCAAGAAAAGGTCACCATCAGTAGGATTTTCATGTACAAAAATAGATAGCTAAACACACAATCTCATTTAATGAAGACCTTATCTCTCTACCAAGAAGACTGGCAGAAGGAAATTTCTAGTTGACCAAGAAAAGTACCCAAGAGTGATCATACATCTCGATAGATAAAGGATGTTCACCCTGGTATCACACTACGACTCAAGTGTCGAGATACGACCTCGACACGTACAAACAAAACACCAAAACCTATTTAGGTCAACCTCTATAAAAGGGAAATAACACCATGCAAAGGTATGTTTTTTGCCCTTTCTCTTAGGCAAAGCTAAACTCATACTAACTTGGGCATCAAAGTGCCTTTACAAGTAGCTACCCTCGCCAATCCTATTAAAGCCAACAGGGTCGTCCCTAAGTTTTGGGTGCCCTGTACGAATTTAGAAATTGATGTCCTATTAATCTTTGAATATTATCCTCATTGCATTTTATGCTGCAAGATCATTACCAATTCATTTTTAATCAAGGTTCTTAAAAAATCATTTTCGACAGAAACAAAACAACACTATTTAATTTACCTTGTGACATAGTAGATCACAAATAATATTTTAACAATTTCTATTTAGAAAAAATTCTCTAAGCAGATGTAACAGTAACAAAGATAATTAATATTATTTTATAAGTTGCAGATGCATTAGGAAAATAATTAAATGTCTTCAAAGAACTCAACATCATAAAGCTTGATTTTGATTCAACTGTTAAAACCTCTCTAATGACTTTTAATCCTTCAAATAGAATTTTATCATCAAGATCATCAGAATTATCATGTTTTAGATAAGTTTCAAGATGTTTGCAGCATAATTTCAGGCCCTTATTAGAGAATGACTTAAGTCTTTCAATACTAAAAAAGGATAAAAAAAAAATATCCTCATATGTGTTATATTGCTCAAACCTTCTATTATGTGAGTCAATAATTGCTTTGGATTTTTTTTTTCTTTTTACGTTGTTATTGATTCTTTGTTGTTGTTTTCAATGTTTCTTTTGTTGATGGAGGAGGTGCAGGAAATGAGGCACGAATGAATAATTAGCGAAAAAATAGGGTTTAAACCAGAGCAGAGACCTCAAAAAATGTAATAGAAATCATAGTTGGGAGTCTTACAAAAAGTGATTGAGTCATAAAATACTAGTAAAAAAATGGTTTATCAAAGGCTTAAAACAAGGACTTACTAAGTTTTGGACCTATAATTTAAAATAAAGTTGGGCACTTAAACTTTAATATATAAAACTTTTATTTTAATAGTTGTATGTATGTTAAGTAAAATTTTCCTACTACCTAAAAAATGGGGCACTGTGCGGTCGCACCACCAAAACATGCTCAGGCACACCACTTAAAGCCAAAATGGAGGAGCTGCTTAATAAATTTAATAGGAAATGTGAGTTTCAGAGAAACTCAGAGAAACAGAAATGAAGGAGATAAAATGTAATCTCTTAGTATTGAATTGATCATCATACAGTATATATACAAGTCACTTAGATCAGCGATACAGTTACAACTAACTCAAGGTTAACTACCTACAGTTATAACTAACTTAACTAGGCTTAACTTCTTAACAGCTTTGACAGCTGGATATACATTGACAGCTGGATATTCATACATGTACTCTTATAGCCCCCCTCAAACTGAAGGTGCTTGAGGAGATGCAATGACTTTTAGTTTGCCATGAAGTACTTCAAACCGACCAGAGGGAAGGGGTTTAGTGAATGAATTCGCTAGCTGAGTTTGAGCTGGAACATAATGCACAAACAAGTGTTTAGCAACAACTTTATCACGCACAAAGTGAATATCCAATTCAAGATGCTTGGTACGAGCGTGAAGCACCGGATTATGAGAGAGCATAACAGCACTTAAATTGTTGCACAAGAGCACTGGAGTTTGGCACGGAACTTTCAGCTCACAGAGAAGTGATTGGATCCAAATAATTTATGTTGTAGTGAAGGCCATGCTCCTATACTCTACCTCGGCCATGGACCGTGCCACCAGAGATTGCTTCTTTAAGCCCCATGAAACCAAGTTTAGGCCAAAGAAGATGCAAGAGTCTGACGTGGAACGACGATCATTAACATCACTGGCCCAGTCCGAGTCAGAGTAAGCTCTTAAAGAGAAGGAGGACCCCGGAGTGGCTGGTTGAAGTAAGAGACCATAGTTTTCAGTGGCTTTAAGATAACACATGATTCTTTTCACAGCCCTCCAGTGAGTTTCAAGAGGCCGAGCCATGAATTGGCAAACTTTATTCACACTAAAAGAGATTTTAGGTCTAGTTAAGGTGCCATATTGTAGAGCTCCTACAATTGACCTGTATAAGGAAGGATCCGAAAGTAAGACAGTTCCATGCTTGCTTAACTGGTAGTTGGAAACCTTAGGAGAAGCAATGCCTTTTGTATCAGTCATTCCAGCTCAATGCAGCAAGTCTCTAATGTATTTGGACTGAGCTAGAAGGATAGAACCTGTAGGAAGATGTTTTACTTCGATGCCAAGAAAATAGTCAGGCTGTCCCATCTGTTTTAGAGCAAATTGAGCATTCAACTTTGAAATTAAGTCTTGAACAAGGGCCGAAGAGGATCCAATAATCAATATGTCATCTACATACACTAGAACATAAATGCAAAAGTAAACTTGGTTAAAAAATATATCCATGTAAACTTGGTTTTGGCATCGACAAAAGTAATGTAATATGAGTAGCCTTTATGAGACACAAAAGGGGCAGGGCCCCACAAATCAGTGTGAATTAGCTCAAAGGCAATAGCATGTTCAGTAAGAGAGGAAGGAGCATGCAATCTATGTGATTTACCTTGACAACAAGCCACACAAAAGTCTAAAGCATTTTTATTAGAATGTGGGATATTACACAATGACAAGACATGATTAACTGCATTACTATGTGCATGACCTAACCGGCAATGCCATGATGACCAAGTGCTAGTAGTTACAGGTGAAACAAAACCAGAAGAAATAATTTCAGAACCAGTACCAGAATTGGTCTTAACATGAGAATGAAAAGAACTAGAATTAGAATGAACATAGCTGTGATTCACTGTCTTTAAAGGCTGCTTGAGTAGCTGAAGATGCTTGAAAAAATACAAGCCATCAGTACCAAGTGCACCTTCCAGCAGTTCCTGCTTAGATTCATGCGATTTCACATAGCAAGAGAAGGGGTGAAACTCAAAAACACATTATTGTCCCTAGCAAACTTGGATACTGACAATAAGTTTTTGGTAATATCAGGCACATGGAGTAGATTATGTAAATTCAGAGGAATATTTGAATGTAAAGGAGAGGAAATAGAAGAGGAACCAATGGAGTGAATTTGCAAACCTTAACCATTGCCCATGTGCACTTGGTCAGGGCCAGCATAAGGAGCATGTTGAGCCAGATTCTGTGTATGAGGAGTCAATTGGTGTGAAGCCCCGGAGTCAGGGTACCAGAAGTGGGAGTCATAGACTTGTGGCAAGACTAAATCGGTAGTAGAAGGCATATGGTGTGTTGCCAAACAAGCTGTAGCAGATGCACCTTGAAGTCCCGAAAGAGTAGATTGCTGAGGTGTAGGTTTATTAGTAGTACCTTGTGGCTGTGTTGAGCCTTGTGGTTGTGATGCACCAGGTTGGGAGGAAGACACAAAGGCCTGATCAAAGCGGTACCAACAGTTCAAAGCCGCATGAACATACTTGGAGCACAACTGATAGGTAGGGCGATTACCTTCACGAGACCTACCACGACCTCTACCATGAGGACCACGGCCACGACCTCAATTACCACCATGATATCGTGATTCAGAACTGTTCTGAGTTGAAGACTGAGCAAGATTCGCAGAGGCATTTGAAACTGCGAGTTCTTGACGAAACTTGTCAAGTTGAGATTCTTGAGCGAGGAGTAATCCTTCAATATCATCAAGGGAAGGCGAATCAGGACGGCCGTAAATCATCATAACAAAGGAGTTATACTCCTCAGGAAGACCATCAAGAACAACATCAATTTGGTCTTATTCTAAAATTGAGTCACCAATAGCGATCAATGTGTTTGCAATCACCTTGATACGCATAAGGTATTCTGAAATTGAACGATTCTCCTAGAGCGAAGTTGTTGAACTTTTGCCTTAAGCAATGCGTGGAAATGTTTGTGCAGCTTCTCCCAAACCTGCCATGAATGATGACATCCAAGAACCCTAGGAAGGATGGATTCGGATAATGTAGACAACAGCCAAGTGAATAACATTTGATCCTAGACTAACCATCGCTCAAACGCATCAGAGGCGATTTCAAAGTGACGATCTGCTTCAATATCATACTTCGCCGGAATTTGTGGATTGACGACGAAACGATGCAATTTGTGCGAGGGGATTACACCTTCGACTTGTTGTTGCCACAACAAAAAATTGCTGTCACTCAATTTAATCGAGAGTTTCGGTGCAAAAGACGGAGTAGAATTCGAATTCACCGTTTGATTTGTGAAATTCGGAGCAGAATTATTGAAATTCGGAGCGGAATTGTGATGAGTAGAACCTCCAGAATTCATCAATAGAGAATGTTCCTCCATGATCGTGATTCTTCAGATCGAAAAAAAATGAATTCAAAGAGAGAAATGAGGCCCTAGGACCGATCTTGCTCTGATACCATAATAGGAAATGTGTGTTTCAGAGAAACTCAGAGAAACAGAAATGAAGGAGATAAAATGTAATCTCTTAGTATTGAATGAATCATCATACAGTATATATACAAGTCACTTAGATCAGTGATGCAGTTACAACTAACTCAAGGTTAACTACCTACAGTTGTAACTAACTTGACTAGGCTTAACTTCTTAACAGCTTTGACAGCTGGATATACATTGACAACTGGATATTCATACATGTACTCTTATAAAATTAAATAAAAGAGGTCCAAATCAACTTGCAGCTCGCCGGAGAATCGAGACAGGGAAATTAGTTTTCCAATTATTATAATTTTTCTTTACGATATTACTCCATCCTTTTTTTATAAGCAAAAAAGTACATGTATTTGGTTTAATTGTAGGTCATGTAGAATATCAAGGTTAATTTTGGGGGAAATTGCACATTCTTAATTAAATATCCACGATTTGATATGGAATTAAAAATCTGGCTTACAAGTCATGTATTCTATGTTTCCGATCAAGTCTAACTTTTCACATGGTGCAACAGTCAAGGCAACATAAACCGATTAGGATGTACTCTTTCCCTGAGCCGGTCCTTAGATTTTAGGTGCCTTAGACGAACCAAGAAAATAATGCCCTCTTATTCATTTAAATATTATTTTTCTTATATATACTATATTATATAAAATAGAGTTTTGTCACGTAGACTCATGCCACATGCAACTCCATATTCATTCTTTTCCCTCTAAAATGGAAAATATATTATTTTTTAATTCATGATATTTCATTAATTAAGGCATATCAATCAATTAATGATCATATTTAGACTTTTATCATTCAATCAAATTTGAATTAAATCAAATTTTTATTAAATCAAATTTTAATTAAATCAAATTCAAATTCAAAATATAATAAATTAAAGCATATTGATCAATTAATTCTCATATCTGGACATTTGTCTTTCAATCAAAATATTATCTAAGTTATGTGACAACATAATAATCATTAATTTTTTTTGTCTAAATCAATTTCAATTTTTTATTGTTTAGTTATTGTTTTAATTATAGCAATCGTTATTACACGATGTCAAACAATAATTTCGTAGTGCGAATCATTAATATATTCTCTTAAATGATTTATCTATTTTTTATTCATTAGTTATATCAATTATCAGAAATTATTCATCATTATTTTTTTGACAAATACTATTCATTATTATTTTAGCATACAAATTTAGTTACTTTTAATTTTATAACTTTTCATGGATTATTAATTTTACTATGCACATCATAATATTTAATTTAAAAATTATAACTATATAGTGTTAAATTTAAATTTTTTTTTTCAGAATTTGTATATTTTATCTCTTACATATTATTAAAATTTAAAAATTTTCAGCATTGCAATATTCACATCATTGTTTATGTTTAAGTATAATAAATGCTAATTCAATATATATTTGTTCCTTCTTAAAGCTCTGATATTATACACGAGAAAAACCATAGTTTATTCTTGGCTTAATTTGTTGTCCAACATAAATAATTGATTATCTCTTTTTCATATAACTTATTTTGAATTTATCTTACAGTAATTTAGATAAATAATTCAATTGTGTACTTTATATTTTTTTGTTGAAACTCATAGTTGAAACACCATCTCTAATCATAAATAATTCAATTGTGTACTTTATATTTTTTCTGTACTTCATAATGAATTATCTATATAATAGTTTTTGAAAAATTTAAATCTGCTAATAATTTTTTTTAAAAAAACTTCGAATTTATTCTTGCATGTTGGATACATTTACAACTCATATAGTTAACCCGTATGATTACGGATAAATACACTAATTTTTTTTGTAAAATCGCTAATAATATGTTCATAATCAAAGTTCTTTAAAAATTATTTTTGATAGAAATTAAAGCAAGACTATTTAATCTATATTGTGATAGTAGAACACAATAAGATTTTAACAATGTCAATTTAGAAAAATTTCTTTCAGCAGATGCAACAATAACAATGATAGTAAATATTATTATATAAGTCGTACATGTATTAGGAAAACAATTAAATGTCTTCAAAGAACTCAATATCATATAACTTGATTTTGATTCAACTGTTAAAACCTCCCTAATGACTTTTAATTCTTCAAATAGAATTTCACCATCTAGATCATTAAGAATTATCATGTTTTAGGTAAGTTTCAAAATGTTTGAAACATAATTTTATGTCATTATCAAATAATAATCTAAGATTTTCAATATTAAACAAAAATCCAAAAATCTCCTTGTGTTATATTGCTCAAATCTTCTATTAAGCGAATCAATTATTTGATCTACAATATATAAAAAATAATGAATCCTATTATTGGCATACTCAAAGTTCGATTGTGTGCATTTAGAGTAATTTTTATCACAAAGTTTTTCTACAAAGTTGACGTTTTTGAACAAAATGATGGAGGCTTATGGTGGCTGAAAAGTGGGTGACTCTCAATTGCTATGGCGACTTTCAAGTGGGTCTCTGACGGCGACTTGTGTGGGACAAGAAGGGAGAAGATGATGGGGGGGCCGCGTTTTCGGTGGCACAATGAGATAAGAGAGAGCTGAGACACATATAGTGAGAAAGATCAACAGACCAAATATTAGAGAGAAAAAGAATGAAGGAACAAGCGCGTTACAGAAAGATCGAGAGAAATGGACTATCACCGGATACTTTTACGAGACCTCGTTTCTCATTGAGACCTCAAATTTTGCGCTAAATGACTATCATCGATTTAGTGCCCAATATCGCATGTGTGTTTTTGTTGATACAAAGAGAAATGAAACATTACATGTTAGATAGTCACTCATTAGTTGACTTGGTTTCAGGAAATAACTTATTTAATTACTGCGATTGTTTAATTTTTTCTAAGAAAATTTTATGTAATTTTAAATATATAAAATTTTTATTTTAATATTTATATATACTACTAAGATTTTTTTTTTTTGGTGCCCCTCGAAAAAGGACTTCCGGGCAGTCGTCTCTCACAACCGTGCTCAGGGTCACCACTGCACCATCCGTTAGCTAAATACATAGATTTTTTTTATTTCTTATATCGAGTATGGAGGGTGTATGGCGCACTAGAGTAGGGATATAGCAAACATGTAGTAGCTAGAATTTAGGAAATTGGATCCTACAATAATATTCGTTCTGCTGAAAGCCAAACATCCTCTTTCGATATCAATGCTAGTAAAGTGAATAAGGCCATAGAGATTTTCTTGCATCTTGATGATGCATGGTACTCTGCCTACTTGCAATCAATTAGTGGGACAGATATAAGCACCCCACAAATGTTCGCACGGGATGCCGATCAAATAGTTATTATTATTTTTTTTGGTACAAAGGTCATATAATTATTTAACTTGCACATCCTTATCCCATTGAAAGGCATATATCAAATAGATATATATATATATATATATATATATATATTTTGTTAAAATCAAATATAGTAGGCAAGCTTTTCCGCCCTAATTACGGCTGTATATATTACAACCTATAAAAGTAACTTTTTATTCTATGTACCCAAAAAGAAAACTGGACAAAAAAATGTACCAAAAAAAAGTAACCTTTTATTCAGTAGTATTGACATGTGCCTTGCATGAGTTATCAATATTGATTTTAAGCGTATTTAATGTGTAAATATAAGTTTAATAAAAAAATTAAAAAAGCTATTAGAACGTTTGAATTTTTAGAAAAATTATTATGAAGTAGTAAATATATATAAATATACACACACGCACACATGCTACCCAATTTTAAAATAAAAAAGTTTTTGTATAACACCACTAATAGTTATAAACATGTCCTATTAAAATCATATAAATCACCCTTAAGAATTACAATATAAAAATAAAAAGAGTATTTTTTGACAAAAAACAAAAACATATACATTATATTTCAGAAAAGTATATATTTAAAAATTATATTAATGTATTTCTAATAAAATAGTCATCAATAGTAATTTATATACTAATATTCATTCATATAAAATATTCAATTTCCTAACAATATCTTTTTTAGTCTTTATTTTTAATATTAATGAATCTTTACATAGCGATTAATATATTTTTGTTTAAAATATTCATCTTCTTATGATATATTTTATCCATAGTGTATCCTATTTTTATTTATAATTAATTTTATGACTCACATATCAATAAACTTTTTGTAAATTTCTCATTTCTATGCATTGTAAGTATTTGCCTTCAAATCTTAATACGCTTTGAAAAATATTTTATGTAATAAAATTTTATATTTCGCAACATATTTTGTAAATATATAAGGATTTAGAATATGTCTACCAATGATGAAGATAATGATGTTGGGATGATCATTATTAATATATAATTATTCTTAGAATTGCAGAAATAAATAGACCAGATAAAATAAATGGAACTTTTTTTTTTAAATGGAACTATAACAAATAAAGAAGAGAAAATCCATTGAAAACTAAAAACAAAATTAATTACCAACCGTAGGAATTAATTCGTCAAAAATTGTGGTAGGAATTAAGAATAAAAAAACTTAAATTATATGATGATATAAATAAATGAGAAAGAATATTAATAAGTCAATTTTATAAATGTATTTAAATACAATTTAACTTTTTTCTTTACAAAAAAATATCTAGAAAATTATCATTAGATTAGTTTATGTAGAAAATTATTTTTTAATATTAAATATGTTACTTTTTAAATATTATATATAAACACAATGTGATTTTCAAAAAATATCACTTAAATGATTATTACTTTTTTTTATATAACACTTAAATGATTATTTTGTGAATTTGAATTCGCACACCTAAATTTATAAATATTTTAGCATATATTTTATACTATGTGCTAATATTAAATAAAAATAGTGGAAGAATTATATCTACTTAATTTTTCTTCGTAATCTATATATATCAAGTCATTAAGTAATGCGGTAAAAAATAAGATTAATTTGAATGAGTCTATACTTTAAATTTGTGATTGATCAGAATCAGATTATCAAGATATCATTATTCTTGGTAAAAAAAAAAGATGTCATTAGTTGTAATATTTGCTCAATAATGCTCAACCAAAACAATCTCTCCAATTTTAAGTTTCATTTTTTTTTCATTTTTTCTCAAGGCAAGCTTATATTTACCTTATAAAAGTAATTTTTTTATTTTTTTAATATATATGACATTTGAAGTTTGCTTGCTAGCCTTTTTTGCAACTTAAATGTTTTTAGATAGTGCAAAAGACTTAAATGAAAAATTTTTAGAAAGAAAAAATAAATTGAACTACAGTGAAAATAATAAAGTAATCTAAAAGTTTATCAAACATACTTTCATAGTTGAATAACATCATATTGAATTGAAATTGCAACCGAAAATAGAGAAGACATGCACTTAAGAGAAAAAAGTTCAGACAATAAGAGAAGGGAGAGAGTTAAAATTCATTAATAATATAATAAAATTATTAAAAGTATTAATTCAAATTCAAAATTAAAAGATTTGAAATAATATCGACACCATTATGGAATTTATTCATTTCTTACCATATCAATTGAAATGAATAATCAATAACTCAAAATAATGATTGATATGCTTTAATGATTAAAATGATAAAAAATAAAAATAAAATAAATAGCTTTAGGCGGGAAAAGAATATATGTGGTTTTGACACATGACATGATCTCACGTGGTAAAACTTCATTTTATATAATATAGTAGATATGTGTGTATTACATTTTGAGTCATTATTTTTAATTTCACAAATTTTGTTGTTGTACGTCATGTTCGTATTCATATTAGATGTATTTAAATCCTAAAGAGTTGGCCTAGTGGAGCAAGACATGACTTGCATCTGACATATTGCGGGTTCGTGTCTCCACTAGTTTTCTTAGTGTGAGATAAATGTAATTACATTCATAAGTGCTTAAAGAGCCCGGAGGTCTTCTCTGCTTTGAACTGGGGCGTCATCCCCTCACCCTAAATTTAATCTGTAACCAAAAAAAAAAATAGATGCATTTAGAGCTTATATAATCAAATTAAGTAAATACATTTATCTTTAATTAACGGTTTAATAAAATAAAATACATAAATTTTATTTTTAAATATCAAATATAAATATAAATAATCAATATATTAATTTTTTTTATAATATCTTAAATTTAATGTTTAAATAAATTTCTATTAATGTTAAAGAGAAACTGTATCAACTAAATATTCTTTAAAATACTTTTGGTTTAATTTTTATATATTACAAAATTGTCCATGCATTATACAAATATACTTACTAATTATAAATTATTACATTTCTTAATTTAGGATACATTTGTTTACTTAATTAAACATATATTTAAAAACAAGTATGTTAATTATCAAATTGTTAAAAACAAAAAACGAAAATAAACTATCTAATTTTTTTAAAAAAAAGTTAAAATAATAATATAAAAATAAATCACAAAATTATTTTTAAAAATAAAAACAAATGATCCCTACATAACACCATATGATTCGAATGGGAGAGGCGAGTGAGATTATTCTTCTGCGTGAGCCAGCTATATATCATTATCGAATTTGTATGCTCTTGAGTGAGTAGAGAGTAAAATAAGTGATTTTATCCATTAATGAGAAAGTTAAAGATGATTTGTTATACATGTGCTTATAATGTTAATCATTAATTTTCATATCAATAGTTGATATTACTTACTTTATTATACTCTAAAGTGAGTTACTCACTTTAAAAGAGCCGAGTTCATGTAGGGATGGTAAAGCGGCCTGCCCGTCCCACCACAAGCCTACAAAAAACGAGCCAAGCCGCCCTGCCAAGGGGTGGTGGGTTGAGGTCAGGTGGTGGGTTGAGGTCATGAGCTCATCCTGTCCTGTCGCGGGTTGGCGTGCTTACTTGCCAAAAAATCAAAACATAGAAAAAACATAAAAAAAAAATTGGCTAAAAACTGGTGGGTTGGCCCATCACAACCCACTCGAAATATATAAAAAACATAAAAAAGAGGAAAAAAATTAAAAAATATATTGACCCAATGAGTTGATGGGCTAAGTTATACAAAGTGGTGGACTGATGTTTTCCAACCCATCCCGCCCCATTTTATCGGGCTGGCCTGTCTCGACGGATATTGCCACCCCTAGATCCATGTTATCACTTATGCTTTCTTTTCACCAATTATTATAATTATAACAAAAACCTGTCAACTCCATAACCCTTCCATAATTTTCTCCTTTCAATTGATTTTGTCGGCTTATGATTCCAACTAGCCCAATTTCTTTCTTTTTAACTTGGGATTGAGAATCATAACCCCACCACACACACCCCCAACCAGTGCAGAAAACGTACAACTGTCATCTATACTGTTCCCTTTCTTTCTTTATTATTAAAATAGAAAGAATAGATAGAAGGTAGGCGCACACCCACTCACACGAGTGGTTTCTCATCCACTCTTTCTTTATTCTAATTTATATGGACCAAAAATTGCGAATCGAAATGTGCCTGCTACGTGAAGCTCCATTTTTGACCTTTCTCCAAATATAGTTCTCTCTGTACGTTTCTCACTCACTCCACAGTGTTGCTTTTGTCCCCATATGCATATATGCCTTTCTCTTCCGTCGGAAAGTGCCTGAAAGCATGATCTGTCATCATGAATATCTGAATGCTATGTACCACCATTATTAAAGCGACTGAAGAAAGATCAATGCACCAGCAAAGTAAATTTTGTTTTCTTTTCTTTTATTTATTCGTATATTTTTGAATCTAGGAAATAGGAAAGCTTGGCTTTTGTTAATTATATGCATCTTTCTTACAACAATGTATTTCTTCCGATCTGAAATATAAGTAAAAAAAAAATTAAAAATATAAATAAAAAGTTTATATATTAACTAAATATATAGACTTTTTGCTTATATTTCAGATCGAAATAATATGGATTAGACTCCGATGTATCACGTGAGAAAAATAAAAGAATAGTAATGGTTTGCAGTTTTGCACGACTGGGTCTGTCTACAAATACTTCAAAATCAAAATATCATGATGAAATTTATTGCCCTAAGGCCCAAACACAAGACCATGCATGTCATTCATAAGTTCTACGAAGAGAATTAAATGATAGAATTTGTGTACTTGAGGATTGTTAACAAAACATGTGGATGAACTGCTTGGTTGAGAACTAAAGTGAGAGAAGAATAGTACCCTCTACACTACTGGTTTGTCAATCTATCTATTAACTGTTTAATAGGCAAGGATTAGCAACTCAGGAAGGAAACACACTAGTGCAAAATACACTTTTAATCGCAGTTAAAATAGACTTTTTACGTCGGTTTTTCATCCGGCGTGTATTTTCTCGACGTTGTAAGTGTCAACATTTAACGCCGGTTTTTATAAAAACCGGCGTGGTAAGCTTTTTTTATTTATTTTATAATTTCGTTCTATAGATATGCAGGTCTTCAAAAACGAAAAAAAAAAAGTGGGGAGGAGAAGAAGAAACATCGCAAACAAACTCACAAATCAAACAGAATCGCAAATCAAACAGATCAAGAAAAAAACTACACAGAATCGCAGATCTTCACAAATCAAAAAAAAAAACTAAACAGAATCGTAGATCTTCACAAATAAAAAAAAAGAATCGCAGACGAAAACAGAATCGCAGATCTAGTCCTAACCTTCATGCTTCAGCTCCCAGTAACAAAGCTTGAAGTAAAGGGGGGGGGGAAGAAGAAGCTGTGTGTGAAAGTAGATCGCGAAGATGGTGCTCGCGAACAGTAGATCGCGACGGAGGGAGGTTGAGTGAGGGAGATCCACGCAGAGGGAACGAAGAAGCAGAATGAAGAAGTGCTCGGTGAAGATCCGGAGACAGATTTGGATCTTGAAAGGTGCATCATGCGCGAGATCCACGCAGAGGGAACGAAGAAGCAGAACGAACACGAAGAAGCAAAAGAATCACCTGAAGAAGAAGAAGAAGAAGAAGAAGAAGAAGAAGAAGAAGAAGAAGAAGAAGAAGAAGAAGAAGAAGATTAGGTTAGGGAGTTAGCGCACATAAAATGAAAGGAAAATTAGGGGGGGAAATTACAGAGAGAGGAGTGTTAGGAACGGAGGAATTGAAGGACCCCATGGTGGCTGTTGTGGATCCTTTTCTCTCCAGCTTCGTAGGTAAGGGACCAGCACACATGAGATGATGTTGGACCAAATTCGGTTTGGGAAAAAGTGAGAGTCCGCGAGGGGAAGGGAAGAGTGAGAGCAGCGCGAGGGGAAGAGAGAATCCGCGTCTCATATTAGTAAAAAAAGGTTTTAACGCCGGTTATTCTAAAAAACTGGCATAATAGACCTAGACCTTTAACCGCGGTTATTCTTAAAAACCGGCGTGATAAGTTTTATTCACATTTATAACGCCGGTTTTATTTAAAACCGGCGTGAAAACTTAAGACATTTGTTTTTATGCGACCTGAGATCACACTTATAACGCCGATTTTGGAAATAACTGGCGTAAAAAGTGATGCGTTAATTTCAAAAATGCCACCGCATCACGTTTTACGCCGGTTATTGCAAAAACCGACGTTATAAGTCTATTTTTTAGGTATATTTCGTACTAGTGACACTTAATCAATACATAACGATTATAACAATTGCTAAAAACAGATTCTAATTTAATCCATTCAGAAAAACAGATTCTTGGCAATTAATATCAATATTTTTCCTTCAGAAAAACATATTCTAAAAACTAAACATAAAAGAGATTGAAGAAAGAAAAAGCTTGGAAATGAAACCTCAAAATAAATTATGATTACATATTGCCATACATTAGCACTTCATGTTTTCACTGTACTCTGAACTTTATTCTTATCAAGTCTCAACCATTGCCTCGTGACTTGTTTGCTATACAAAAACAAATAAAAAAAATGTCAACTTTACAAACATTGCATTGCATTGCATTGCATTGCATTGTGAGGAAACATGAAGTACATTTCAAGAACTGCTTTGCCACTATCTGCACATTGACAATGAAAACAAAATAACACTTATCTATGATTTTCAGTCATAACACAAAGTTGAGTTACTACACTTATCATCAAAGCCCGCTGAAGCTAGATGACATCACAAGTTACATAAATCATGATTAATCATACACTTTCAATCACTTAGCAAATCCTTCCCTGGGGTCCTTCCTGATTAATAAGAAAGGAGAGCAAGCATAAGAACTCAGAAAAAAATTGGGGAAAAAGCTAAAGTCTCAATCATATATTCAATAAACTCAATAAAAGTCCAAACCCAACAAAAGTCATTGCAGATAAGTACATATCTGAGTAAAGGAGGAAAAAAAAAGAATACCTCTTCTCACTTGTTAAACAAACCCCAATACTTTCAGATGAAAGGATTGAATACTCAAGTAACTTGTATTCTGACAAGTGATAATTATTGATTAGTGTCATTATTAATAATAATAGAAAATTATAAATAAAAAATGCATAAAATCCATGTTATCATGGCAATTTATGCAACCGATGTGAGAAAAGAAATTCAATGACCAAAACATTTTCAAGAGGACATACTGTTAGGCCATCACTTTGTAGAGATGCATCCAATATGCAGCTTTTCTTAGAATCAAGGTTGAGATCCATAACCTCAACCACACCATCTGTACCAAATGCAGAACCTCAGCAAAATCAGAAAGAGAGATTCAAATTCAAATACCACGCAATTTTCCCTTTTTCTCTCAGTTAAAGTTGAAACATTAAAAAAATTCCACCCAATTTTCTAGTGAACAAAACAAAAAGCACCAAAGCACATACCTTGATGGACTTGGTGCTGTAAAACCCTAGATTCGTCTTCCTCTTGTTCGTCTTTTTGAACCTGGAGTTGCTTCGGAGCGACGGTGTGCTGGAGACCAACGAAATGTTCCCTACAACAGTAAAATAAACTGTTAAAAACAAAATAGGAGAGAAAGGGGAAGACCAGAAACACACATCTCCTAGGGCTAGGGTTGGTGGTGGTTCCAGGGAAGAGAGGGATGACAGAATCAGAGGGAGGAGGTACACGACGAAGGGAGAAGGAGGAAAATGGTGAGAGAGAAGACGCGGGAAGCAGATCGAAAGCGGTGAGAGAGAAGATTGTCGAGAGAGAGAAGACTGAGATCGAGATGGAGATCAGAGAGAGGAGAAGGAGGAGGTAGAAGGAGGAGGGTGATCGAGATGAGGGGAGAAAGACGAGGGAGATCGTGAGAGACTGGTAGAGATAACAGATCGTGTGTGTTTTCAAAATTTGAAATTTAGCATTTGGTGTGTTGAAGAAGCTAGGTTGTCATGTGTTAAATTAGTATTTTAGGAGAATTAATGGAGTGTTGACACCTGTCCTCACTACATAGCTTTATTGTAGAAGAAGATGGGCAATGCCCAAAAACAATACACCAAATGCATATAGCATAAAGTCATACAAATGCTTGAACAGATCATACATCGAGCTTAGGCAGAGATTTGTAATGTCTCAACACATAAAACAATTACAACTCAAAGACGTGCCTTTGACTCAACACAAACAAGACTAAAATTTTCCAAGGACATTAAACTACCGGGAAATTAGAAAGCCTAAAACTCCTTATGCACTAATATCAACTTGGGTCAGACCCATTAGGGTTATTAGGAAACCCTCATAACAAAAATACTAGATGCCTCTGGAAGCTTCTTCTCCATCTGACCAGTTTCATAAAATGTCGAACCTCACTGCTGGTCGTGCTATATCTTCCAATTGAAGCCTCTTTATCTTTCGGATGCAAACTTTGTTGGAGCAAAAGCAACGTTGCAGACATATTTGATAATCATTGGATCAAAAGAATTTTTCCTTAAATTTGGATCTGCAACTATTGGTTGAACAAGGGCTTGGCGATGTAAGGTCATGGATTTTGTAGTGGATATAGTGCTCCAGAAGTCGGTGATGGTGGAGGGACGAGGAAGCACAATGTGGTTGAGAAATCATTTGTCTAGGTAGTACCCTTACGATGGGAACTCGAAAGGAAACAAACATCCCTCTAGGGTGCTAAACCCCCTGATAAGGGGAAAAGGAACCTCCACTTAGGGAGGAGATGGGAACTCCGGACCAAGAGAAATGAAACCCTAGGGGATACCTTTGTCTACGCATACTAGTCGTTGACAGAAGAGACTTGGTGGTTGTAGATGGTGTATCGAGGAAGGGAGGGGAAAGAGGGAGGCAACGCCGAGGAGAAAACTCATGCTAAGGCAGCCTAACAAACCTACAAGGGACATGATGCCGAGAATACTTATGCCAAATGGAACCAAAGTAGACCTAAGGTTAGAGCCAGGATAGAGACAAGTTTGTCACCTTCTCTATCTTCCCTGATTTTCTCTATCCATGTTGGAATTTTCACTGTGTTCTGAACACTACTTTACTTCGAATAGTTTATCTAAATTGACACTAAATATCATCTTCTTGCAAAGTAAATTGGATGTGACTTGACCGTGATAATAATAGTGCTATTTGTCATTACAATAAATTGCGGACCCAAACTGGATCTTCTGTTTTTTTTTTACGATAATTCTGGATCTTTTGTTGTTAAACATGTTGGAGTAAGCCCTAGAGGTCAATTTACTTTGGTTAGATTAGTATTTGTAAAATGACTCTTGAAACACAGACACACAGACATACACATAAGGCATTTCATTTATTAAGTTATTGTTTGTATAGCGTAATAAAATCCTTAGAATAGATAGTTCATTCAATGGAATCTCAAACGTGATTTGATTGTGAGACCTCATCGAACTATAGAACATTATTTTTAAGTATCCGTAGTCAAAATATTATTCTCAACTAGGGCAACAATAATACATATAGATTATTGTGTGGGTGATTGATGACCATATCTCACGGGTCATGGGTATAGATATCAATGATATAGAGATATCATTGATATAAGATATCAAGTCAGCACACGAGTATAAATATTAAGAATAATATTTAATTCACTACGAACTTGTAGGCTTTGGTACTATCAAATGTCATGCGTAAAAAGATGACTATAAAGGTAGTTATTGAGTCTTCAATGAATCATGTTGTTGAGTTTGAATGATGTAGATAGGATTCGTCCCTTCTACATAATAGTAGTAATGTCCTAGGCCTCTCGATTGAGGGAGATATGGAATAATGCATGGCTATGCGGGGAATGGGCCAATACTTGATATAGGACCCATTGAGATTACACATATACTTGGGAATCGAGAAACTGACGATTGAACTTAACGAGGATGACATATTTATATCTTGTGTTTAATTAGGAAATATGGACGAAGGGACATAGGCTGTACAGTGATTATACGTTGCAAAGGTTTATATCGGATCACCGATAAATCCATAGGTTGTGTAGCAGTGATGCCTTGCTAGAGGTCAACCACTGTTTATGATATTTAATATTACATTAAATATGTGTTATTGATATAATGTTTAATATCATTTCCAAGCTAGTGGGAACTTATGGGGTCACTCACATAGAGAATTAAAAGTGCAATGAAATAATTAAATTAAGTTGGACTTGATTTAGTTAATGAAAGGATTAATTAAATTAAATAGGATTTGATTTAATTAATGAAGGAATTAAATAAACGAGATTTAGTTAATTATGAGATGATCAAATTAAATGAGATTTAAGTAATTGAACCTCAATGAGCTTGGCCCACTTGCCATATGATAACCTAAGGGTGAGGTCATTTTCCTATTTAAGGAAAAAATGATCACTAGACACCTCACTACATAAGACTCATGCCACTCAATCATTGAGAGGTCGCTATAATTCCTTTTTTGGTTAGCACTAGAGGAACTCTGAATTCTCATGGATCGAGTAGAGGGACAATGTTTAGCATCTTGGTGGTCGTATTCGGATAACACGCTACAAGTGTAATGATCTCTTATGTGACACCCTTTACCCGAAAAACGTCTATTGTTGTGGAAATTGGAAGATAAATCATTTTAGAAATAATTTGAACAATTTGAATGTATTATTTTCTCATTTCGCGAGGTAAAGAATATCAAGTTTATAATAAAACACATGTGGAAAACTTAATGAGATATAATTATAAAACACCTTTAGTAACGGCATTTTCATGAATACTTTATAAAGGGTACAAAGGGATAATAATTCATCTGTTTCACAAATTATTAGAAAATACAAGATACAACACTATCCCCGATGTCACATTTATCAGCGCTTATAACCCTTTTACATATACTTAAATAACACAAATACAGTACATAATGAGTCTCTTCTAAGGCTAAGAGCTCCCTCTAGTTGCTTCTCGGCTGACGACCTGTCCACGGCTGACTGGCTGACTGGCGATTCCTCTTATGCTCGGGCCCACGTGAGCAAGGTATGGGTGAGAAATCATACTAAAATCATATGAGAGGACAAAAATAACAATCATGATAGAGCATACATAATCATTCTGCATTCCACACCATAAAGCAAACACATATACGCATGGACTCCGCAAAGACCCATGACGACGCTATGCACCCTAGACTCCCTCTAGACCAGATGCATGTGGATTCATAACTAATGGCTCGGCAATCTTGGGAACAATGAATGGGAGTACATATTCGGCTTGCCTCGGGAGTTGCCCCACTCCACCGAAATACTCTCACAACTCAAGATAACGCAGAGTGTCTTGTCAGGATGATCTTGTCGACGAGTCTCCTGCAGTGAGTAGCTAGTCGCTGCCTTTGTATAAGGCCCCTGCCACTGAATCATGATCCCCTAGGCCAGGTCAACGCCTATCATGGCCTTCACTGAGACGTTTCAACATTTCTGCCCCTTGATTGATGGCGACGATACCATGATGCATGTACACCGACTGTGCATAACAGTCAATATGACTCGCAACACGAATCGTCAAGGACGAAACGTCACTAAGGTGATACCATACCACCTTGTTAACAATAACTACAGTGGTAACTCATCGTTACCACTATCAATAATAATAACATCTATCACCAAATACATCAGTCCGTAGCACTACAACCAACACATTAAGAACATTCAATTACTTCACGCTATTAGCCTATTCGTTTTGGGGTTTCTTATCTTATCGATTAGAATTGGGAAACTAACCAGTTAAGGTCACATATTCACGTATTTATCCAAGGTTATTCATCCTAATCGGCTATCAGCTTAGTAGTTAGTCGATTAAGGCTTATCCCTAAATCTTACCAACGTCCATTCGTCCTAATCGATTACTACTAATCACTTAATCGGTTAGATTACTTCTTTTAATCGATTATAATGTACCCCTAATCGGCTAAAGGCTTATTCTATTAAGCAAATCATAGTTGAGTTCGTTCTAATTGATTATATCTAATTGTCTAATCGGTTATGGCTAGCTTATGTGACTTATTACGAGTAGGTTCATCCTAATTGGTTATGATTATCTTATTTCGTCGGTTAACAACATGCATATCTATATTAATCGGTTACACCCAGCTACTTAACCGGTTATAAGCTAGAGGTTAATCGGTTAAGATTATTCACCTAATTGATCATGAACACATAAACCTGAACCTTAGTCTTTCTCTGTAAGTCAATCGGTTAACAGGAGGCTTATAATCAATTAAGTCTCATTTTATTATGCATCAGAGATTCTACATTATTCTAATCGATTATGCTTTGCACTTTAATCGGTTATATCCCAGTATCTAACCAGTTGTAGTTACTTTT
The DNA here is from genome assembly GCA_037113605.1 of Calophaca sinica. Lineage (NCBI taxonomy): Eukaryota > Viridiplantae > Streptophyta > Magnoliopsida > Fabales > Fabaceae > Calophaca > Calophaca sinica. The sequence continues at coordinate 72,324,885 of CM073730.1, forward strand.
TGTGACTTATCACAAATTTAATCAGTTATAAAGCTATATCTAGTTGATTACGATTTGTTCCCTAAAACACAACCTGTCCTAAGTAATTTAATCGGTTAGGCCACATCTTATCATCGGTTAACTTGTGATTTAATCGGTTATAATTCATTAGGTATTAGTATCTGGTTATTCCTTTGGTCTCTTTTCTATGAAGTACCACAGGCAACACGATTTAGAGAAATCATACACACACTACATCGTCAAGGTAGCAGTAAAACATACATCTAAACAACTCATTCACATTTCTCAATTCATGCAACATTTCAATTAATCATACAAAATGACAATCACATATGGTCCAATCAAAACAATCACCTTCATTCACACATATGATAGAAGCATGATCTAACCACATACCTGGAAGGACGAAATCGCGAAGCACCTAGGAAGAAGTGAGCCCGTCTCGCAGCATGTAGAGAAGAGAAGAATTTTTGAGGCAGTAACTTGTGGCAGTAACAACAAGTCTTATGGCAAAGAACGATGAATGAAGATTGATTTCTTGCCCAATCTTGTGAGGGATCAATAGAGAAGTGAGGGAAAAGGTAGGAGGCACCTTCTTAGAGGTTCAGACGCTGGGAATAGGGTTTTGGTCGTGTCATATGTATTTAAAACGGTTTAGGGTGTAACCAGATCAGAAACAGAAGCCCAATTTGTGAAATTTTACTGTCAGGCGCGATCTAACCGATTAGACCTCGGGCTCTAATCGATTAGAACTCGAGTCAGTGACACTGCTTCACTGTGTCACCTATAAATTGAGCTACAAGTATCCGATTGAGACTCTAACATGGTAAAAAATACAATTGAAGTTTCCTCTGTTGTCCCACAGTTTGCGCCTACGCTGCATTGCTTCCAGAAAGCGTATCTTAAGTTATAGGTATTCGATTTAGGTCAAACCAAAGTGAAATGAAAAATAGGAGAAAATGCTACAACTTCTATGAAGGCACCTAAATCCAATTATGTCCTTAATAGGGTTGAAAAGGAAGAAAACCAAGACTGATTAAGACTTAAGTAAAATACTCTTTTATAATAATAATAATAATAATAATAATAATAATAATAATAATAATATCTCAAAGCCAATATTTTATAAATTAAGAGTAATAAATAATGATAATAATAAGAAGAAGAATAATACATCCCTAAAATATATTAATATATTATCAATATAAATTGGGATGTTACATCTTAGTCCCTTTTATGTGATTTTTGTAGAAACCTTTATCATTTGATAAGTTTATTTATGCTATAGGACTGAAATTTTTGGAAAATATACCCTAGAAAACCCAAAAAAACCAACCTCCACTTGATTTAGGATATATTTAGGGAAAGGGAAATGCTGACCATCACGAAAAAATTACTCACAAAAACGCATGAACTCCTGTGATTAGCACTTTTCAATTTGTTTCAAGCTTGATTTCCATCATTCCATTTAATTTCCAACTACATGCTGGCACTTTTATTTTCATGTGTTTCGTGAGGCTTATTGTTCGTAACGAATAGCACCGCTCATTTTGAAAATAGGAAATAAAAAGTCAAAATAAACATATTTTCTAAATTTGAAAATGAAAACTATTTTTGGAAAATGAAAATAGAAAACATTTTCTTAAACCAAACGAGCCTTAGATTTTGTATTTATAAAACGAGTCAGCCTCATTACTTAGACTAGCCTACAACCATAGCCAAGCATGCGTCAAATATGTTTAAAATTTGCATATTTAAAAATATAAGTTCGGTCGAAGGGTGAGTGAATATTAAAGTAAACTTTGAGAAAGACTTTTTTGGTTTAACTGAGAGAGAGTTTTATGTTAGGTATTTTTGTAATACGCATGACCTTTTTATTTTATAAAAATAAATAGAAAATATTTTTTTATTGGCCTAAATCTAGGGCTTTAGTTGTCCCAACATTGGGCTGACCCTACTAAAATAACTCTGCCATCTTAAGATTACTTCACTCACAAAGTATTCACGCGTTTTCCCTAGGGAGGAAAACGCTCTGCCCAGGTTTGTGGTCGGCTGCATTTGGCATTGCGGCTGCCCCTAGATCTGCTAGGGCTTTTCAGCAGATTTGGCACCATGTCCTCTCCTCCACTGTTCTCACCCTGTCTCCACCACAACTCTCCTTTCCACTCCTTCTCCTTGTATCCTTTAACCATCTAAGTGACACGTTCTCTCTTCTTCTCCACCGTTCTCATCTTGTATCCACCACTAGCTCTCATCTCCTCTCCTCCTCCTTGCACCTGTTTCTTTGTTACACATTGCATGCGAATTTCAATGCCCCTGATATGGTTCCTTACCGCCAGGCTCTTTTCCATTCCCATGGTGCTTCCTGCGTCTCATGGTGGCGTTGAACAAGCACCCATAGCAAAGCTGGTGGCCACCCACCCCCCACCAGACGGTGAACCTCGACCCTCATCAAACCCAGAGATTATCTACCCACCTCTAGAGCCACTAGACTTGTGCGTCGACGTCTTTCTCGCGCTTCATCCATCTTCCACCATTGATGACTCTTAGAAATAAGTGTTATACATGCCTTTAGTAACTTAAAAAGTGCAAATTCAAGAGTAATTAAAGTTGGTAATGGTTGTGTTTTAACTAAATATATGTTTTGTCTGTAAATAACTGTGAAAATATGTTTTTGGCACCATTGGTGCCATATTTTGGGAGTTAAAATGTTTGCTGAAGTGTGCAGGAAAAATCAAAGCTGGAATAGGTGTTGTTATCTGGTGCCGCAACACTTGTGCGCACTTAACGTGTGTTTAATGCAGAAAACATCCAGCTGAGAGTTATCACATTTTGGAAGTGGTCCTAGCTGTAAAATGGCTGCCCCCGTGTGCCATAAAGTGACAGAAACAGTGGTCCCCACTCATATTTATGAAGACGTGCTTATTTGTGAATGAGCTCTAGTTTCTTTAATGCTAAAGGGATAAAAAAAAGGGGCCAAAAAGGATTGAAGAGAAAGTTGTCATTCGGGAAAACCCTAAAAGGGTTGAGCATTTGTTGAAACAGAGAGGGGAATTTTAGAATTAAATGGGAAACACCCTTCCTCTCTCATTCCAGCCGTCAACCACACTCCATGTGCTTCTTCTTCCATTTTTTTTTTCCATTTTCACCATCATCCACCACTACCATCTTCTACCTTCATCCACCACTCCATTTTCCACCATTGTTAACCCATTTTCGGAGCTGATTTTCTGAATATTTGCAAATGGTGCATCACTTGCTTTAGAGAGGAGCTTGGGAAAAGAAGAGTTTCATGCTTGAACAAGCTCTTGTCTATTTCTTTTCCCTTAGCTCTATCATTTTATTTCTCCATTTGTAAATCTGAATATTCAATTCTGTTATGACTGTTAGCTTTGGGTTTATTTTCTATTTTCTAGTTTTTAAGCTCACCGTGAGCTAACTCTTTTAGGCTAGGATGCAATGAACTAGTAATGAACCTTGTAGATGATGTTTGCTATGTTATGTTAATCATTTTTATTCAAAGTGTGTTTATGCTAACTGTTTTGAACTAAGATTGGCCATTTAGTTTAGGATAACAACACATCAAATATCGAAAGAGTTTGATGAGTGAAAATCTTTGGGTAATATGGATAGTCTTAGGTAATGGACACATTAACTAAGCTTGATAAAGCTAGAAATAGTACATCAAATCCATAGGGTGAACTGAATCATGGTTATTAGTCATGAGTGTACCTAATGAAGGCTTAGACCTAAGGGACTCTTAACAAAACTCTATAGAAAGTGACTGAAAAGCACAAACATTAATTCTGGGTGCTCTACATAGGTGCTATATAGCACTCGTTAGCAGCACTGATCCTGCTTGGTGATTTATTAGGAATTTGCATCCCTAGCTAGTTTTAGCCATTCATTTTTACCACATCTTTCTACTCATTTTTACTATCATTTTCACTTTTAATTGACTGTTCTCATCACCTAAATTTAATGTGTTACTTATTACTTTGTTTTCTCACTAACTAGATTAGCCAAATTGGGAAATTGTGAAATTAACCGTAATCAATCCCTATGGGAACGATCTTTATTTACTCTTTATTACTTGTCACGATTGTGTATAATTGCACATTGCACTTTATTGCAAACAAGTTTTTGGCGCCGTTGCTAGGGATTGAAAGTGTTGATTTCTATAAGTTTTCAATTGAGTTAGTTTGGTTTAGTTGAGATTCTTTCTCTTTGGTGTGTTTGTGTTTAGCACCAAAATTTCTGTTTTGTGTTAGGTTGTGTTTGTAGCGTGTTGTTTTTGTTGTTCGTAGCATTGCTCACTGTGTTTATTGTTTTGTTAAAAAAATCCTCTCCAAGCATTGGAACATTGTTATTTCGACTCTATGTAAGCAAGGAAAGCTCAACCACAATATTTCAACCATGATTTTTATGGAGGTGAATATGAAAGGGGCTGTTATGAGGCAAATTTCATGTCCATGGGAGTATCAAATGTGGATTATTGCATGGGAAGTTATATTTGGGAGCAAGAGTCTTATCCTTAAGCTCATTCCGAAGGATCCTATGAAAGCATCTCCAACCTCAGGGATGTCTTAGCTCAATCCACTGAGGCTACCAAGGTGTATACTGAAGACTTTCAAGTCTCATGCAAGAATATAGAGGCTCACTTAAGACAAAGATGGAGTTTCTAAAAGAGGAGAGTTGTATTAAAGAGGTGGTTGAACAAGAAGAAGAGAGTGTGGAGTTGAAAATTGAACATGATCTTGTGGAAGTAGTGGAAGAAAAACAAAAAAAAAAGAGTGGTGTAGTAGTAATAGTAGTAGTAGAAGAAAAAGAAAAAAAGAAAAATAGTGACATGGAAGAGAAGCCAAGGGTGAGGCATGAGGAAAGCCATATGACAATTAAGAAACCACCCTTGGTGATTGAAGAGAAGATTCCTCTGCAAGATAAGTTTTATGAGCTTCAAGAGAGGGGGAACACATATCCCAAATGCTTAGTTGCTGGGGCATGGGAACACTTGCTTCCCTATGCCAAGTACATGGGATTTCTACCCAAGGGAAGAAAGTGGAAGGACAAAATTTTCTTTTTGTCATATTATCCACCCTAACATGGGTGTTGAAGGGCAAAATCTAGTTAAAGACTGTAAATTGAGCACTATTGGGAGGCAGCCCAGATGCTAATTTTAGTGTTTTATTTTTTGTTTGTTTTACTTTTATTTTAATAGGTTGGACTAGTTTTTGGAGGTGGAGTCCAAGTTTTCTGAAATTTGGTGATGGTTTGGACACTAATGCAGTGAAGAATAATGTTATGTTCACAGGTGCCGCAGCACCTAGGCACAGCACTTGTGTTGTTAAGGAACTTGAAAAAAGATGCAAAATGCTGCACAATTCAATTACTATTTCAAGCTGCACGTGGTTGGATCATGAGGAAGAAAACCAAAGTTGCCACCCCTAAATCCAAAGCCAAGAAAATACCTGTTGAGGGGGAGGTAGCTATGGTTTTAAAGGATGAGAGGGGCGACTCAGTAATCATCAAGGAGGTATAACCCAATGGACCTAGGAAAAAATTTGTTGCACATCTAGGGATGTTTCTAACTCCTGCTTCATTTTGTTATGTCCTATATTTGTGTTGTTTTAAATTGCGGTCACACTAGGATTGTTGGTATGTTGTTTATGTTTTAGTTGTTGAGTTGTTTTGTGTTTTGATGTTGCCCTGTCATGTTTATGTCTATGTGACCAAATTCTCTCTTAATCTTATAGGATGATGCAGTGGGGACACTGCACATTTTTAAGTTTGAAGGAGGGGATGGATTTAGTCATGTTTATGTCGTGTCTATACTCAATTAATAAGGCTTTTTGACTGAAGTGAAATCCAATGAGGAATAAATGCATGATGTGTTAAGAACCCTTGAACCTTTGGATGAATGTGATGCCCACTCTATTTTTTTACATATACCCTGCACTTGTAAAGGAATTTAGGTAGTTTAGGGAGTGAGGTGAAACTAAACACTTGGAATTGACCAACACTTGCTACCAAATTTGAAAAATAAGAGGGGCTAGACACAAAATAAGTTTGGGGTTGAGCCAAAAATCTTGTAAATTGTTGTTGAAAGTATGTAACAGTGCTCACAATTCATTAAAAAAAAAGAAAAAAAATGTAATAAGTTGCTTTGTTAAGTAATCGGGTAACTTCATTACAAATGTTGTTATTTGCGTAAAAAGACAAAGTGACATGAAAAAATTGTGAGAAAAATACAAAAATATGCTAATAAGTGTGCATGAGGTTGTAATTAAAAGTTCAGCAATGTATCAGCCCATTGTTTCATTACCCCCATTGGTTTGAATTGCATTGACTAGTTCCTTTTTGTTTGATGAGGAGGAGCAAGTTAGGAAAGTTTTTAGATGGGATGTGGATCTAAACTTGTTGGACTATCCTGAGTTCCCAAATTTGTTGTAGGATGACACACACATTGTGAATTAGTGGGGTAAGCTGAAATCTTGAGGTCAAGGGAGTTTGCTTGAAAGGAATAAGTCCGAGGGTTGATCTTTATGTCCAAAAAGCCTTGTGTGATTGAGTCATGTTGAGTATTTGTTAAGTCAATTTGTCAGAGTCTTATGAGTTGTTTGTATGCTTTTCAAATTCAAGCTTTGTTTCTTTTTCTTGTCATTGCTCGAGGACGAGCAATGGTTTAAGTTTGGGGGTGTGATGACTCTTAGAAATAAGAGTTATACATGCCTTTATTAACTTAAAAAGTGCAAATTCAAGAGAAATTAATGTTGGTAATGGTTGTGTTTTAACTAAATATATGTTTTGTTTGTAAATAACTATGAAAATACGTTTTTGGCACCATTGGTGCCATATTTTGGGAGTTAAAATGTTTGCTGAAGTGTGCAGGAAAAATCAAAGCTAGAATAGGTGATGTTATCTGGTGCCGCAACACTTGTGCGTAGTGCTTAACACGGGTCTAATGCAGAAAACGTCCAGCTGAGAGTTATCACGTTTTGGAAGTGGTCCCAGCTGTAAAATGGTTGCCCCCATGTGCCATAAAGTGATAGGAACAGGGGTCCCCACTCATATTTATAATGTGCTTATTTGTGAATTAACTCTAGTTTCTTTAATGCTAAATAGATAAAAAATGGCCCAAAAAATATGGAAGAGAGAGAGTTGTCCTTGGGGAAAACCGTAACAGGGTTGAGCGATTGCTGAAACAAAGAGGGGGATTTCAGAATTAATTGGGCATCACCCTTCCTCTCTCATTCCAGCTGCTAACCACACTCCATCTCCTTCTTCTTCCATTTTTTTTTCCATTTTCACCATCATCCACCATTACCATCTTCTACCTTCATCCACCACTCCATTTTCCACTATTGTTAACCCATTTTCGGAGCTAATTATTTGCATTTTTGCTAACGGTACAACACTTACTTTATAGAGGAGCTTGGGCAAAGAGGGGTTTCATGCTTGAACAAGTTCTGTTAGGCAAGGAGGCATTGATCTTGTAATGAACCTTGTAGGTGATGTTTGCTATGTTATGTTAAACATTTTTATTCAAGGTGTGTTTATGCTAAATGTTTTGAACTGAGATTGGCTACTTAGTTTAAGATAACATCCCATCAAATATCGAAAGAGTTTGGTGAGTGGAAATCTTTGGGTAATATGGATAGTCTTAGGTAATGGACACATTAACTAAGCTTGATAAAGCTAGAAATAGTACATCAAATCCATAGGGTGAACTGAATATGGTTATTAGTCGGGAGTGTACCTAATGAGGGCTTAGACATAAGGGACTCTTAGCAAAACTCTGTAGAAAGTGACTGAAAAGCACAAACATTAATTCAGCGCCCAGGTGCTCTGCATAGGTGCTATAACACTCATTAGCAGCACTGATCCTGCTTGGTGATTTATTAGGAATTTGCATCTGTAGCTATTTTTATCCATCCATTTTTACCACCTCTTTCTACTCATTTTTACTGTCATTTTCACTTTTAATTCACTGTTCTCATCACCTAAATTTAATATGTTACTTGTTACTTTATTTTCTCACTAACTAGATTAGCCAAATTGGGAAATTATGAAATTAACCATAATCAATCCCTGTAGGAATTATCTTTATTTACTCTTTATTACTTGTGTATACTTGCACATTACACTTTATCAGAAACAACCATGCACCCTGCTCCCTCTGCCCTCGAAGCCTGGATCTCACTTCGGAGTATAGAGTTCCAGCACCGGCAAGCCCCTACCAATTCAAGCATTACATGTCTGAGCCAACAAAAAAAAAGCCCTTTTGAGGTATGGGCTTGCAAATTTCTTTACAATGTTGTTGTTGATTCAACGAAAACTACTTTTTGGTGGTGCTTCTAAGGAAAAACCCATGAAAAAACAATTTTGAGAACTAGGGCACCGGAATGGCCGGCTGCATGCAGAGCATGGCCGCTGGCGTGGACAAGGTTCTCGTGTCTCAGTTTGGTGAGAGAAGAAACACCTCGTGGCCGGTGTTTCAGTATTTCTATGTGAGGGTTGTATTGATACCTTAATGGTCCAGACCCATTTTGTTAAAAGTGGTTTCTGGGTTCTTTGGGGAGTACGTAATAAGGTGTAGAGGATTTAGCCCAGTAGCAGTGGCAGAGCTAGACTTAATTATCTGAGGGGGCCAAATTGCTAAGGAATTGTTAAGGAATATATTAATATTTAACCATGATGGTTAAATCTTACCTGAGTCATATTTTGTGGTAATTTTTGTGCATAGATCTAAAATAGACATGCAAAAAGCTAATAAAAGCTAACATAGGATTTTATCCGAGATTCTGAAACTTGCAAAAACCAGCGTTACCACTACACCAGTTCCAACAATAGAAAATTATGTGACAACCTCTGTGTGTGTGTGTGTATTATTCAATGTGTATATATACCTAGTCTTCGGTTTATTTTTATTTTTGGGTAGCCATGGCTACCTCATGACAATGAGAGGAGCCGCCCCTACCCAGTAGGTTGTTAGGTCAAGAGTAACTTATATGCTTAAGGGCTTATCTTAGAATTTGCACTAATCATATATTGTGCCTCAGTAGTGGGCCGTTTGCTTGCACATTGGTATAATGTTTGTGGCCTTTATCCGGTATAGATGAAATGTTACACTATTTTGAAGGGGGAAAAAAAGTCTTAAGATTACTTATGTAAGAGTAAGATTATCCCACTTTAATATATACTGGATTTACTGCACACAAGAAGGAGCAATGAAAAGCGAGACAAAGGAAAGAAAGTGATGAGAGAAAATTAATGGATTAATAAATGTTGACAACAAAATATTGCATTAATAAATAATAATTGATCCGGTGCCTAACGGTGGGCTGGTCGACCTATATGGCGCATAGCATATCTCACACGAAACTGGTTGACACTTATCTATTAACATAAATATGAGATTATGAGAACTTGACCGAAATGAAAATTATTGGTTCGTTAGATTAGGTCTAGGATCAATTGATTGTTCTGCAATAATGACAATAATCATAATGATATTTTGTAATTATATTAATAGTTTTTAATTAATATTTTGTCCTTTATATATATATATATTGTGTTGTTTATTTATCAAATGGTGCAATGCAATCATGCATGGCATAGAAACCAGGAGGAAAAGAGGAGTTGGGTGACTTTGGTGTTATCTAAGGAACCATAGCTGGCTACCCAACGTATGGATATATGAGAGTTGGACCTGACTGTATAGTTTTCTATACAAATCACAAAAATCGTAAGAACCACTGATCTTCAAGTTATCTTCGTAAATGCATTAACAAATTCAGAGTTGCCCCACCTAATTAATTAATGATCAGTACTTCGATCTCAATTATTAATTGCCAACATCTAGTTCTACTGTCGCATTGTTACGGTGTTTTTTTACAGCACATTGTTACTGTTGTTGTTTTTTGTATTTACGTTAATTCCATAAAAGCTTTATTGTTGTGAATTGAAAGGCGGAATTTAAAATTCATCACAAGTTTGTCTTTCAAAATTTATATACGTGCAACAATAGGTTTGGTCCCCCTAATTATAGTTTTAGATAAATCTATCTTTTTGGTTCTATGGGTTTGGCTAATGCCACCATGATTTTGTATTCTTTATTTTTATCGATAAATTAATGGTATGTTGTAGATGATAGGTAGAGTATGAGGTGCCAACATATATAGTTGTAAACTGCAACGTAGTATATAATCATCTCTTGTAACCCTATGTGATCATAATAAGAAAATCAGTCGCTCTGCTCCAGGGACATAGGCACACTTACCAAACCTCGTTAACAATCGGTTGTGTCTTTTGTGTGCGTTTATTATGTGTTCTTTAGATCCAGGTTGTTGTTCCTAACAATTGGTATCATGTGGCTCTAAACCCAGGTGCGAATTCGAAGTGGGGAGGTTCGACGGAACTGGTAATTTCAGATTATGACAAAAGGAGGGTGAAGGATCTGTTGGCACAACAAGGTCTTCTAAAGGCGCTGCATGAAAATAAACCAAATGACATGGAGGATCTGGATTGGGAGAAGTTGTAGCAGAAGGCTGTGAAAACCATACGTCTTTATTTGTCATACGAGATGATGTATAACGTCATGGACCTGACGTCTCTGGGGGAGGTATGCACCAAATTGGAGAATCAGTACATGTCCAAGGCCCTACCGAACAAATTATTCGCGAAGCAAAGGCTATATGGGTTAAAGATGCATAAGGGTCCTGATTTGCAACAACACGTCAATACCTTCAATCAAATAATCAGTGATTTACCGAGGCTCAGAGTGAAGGTCGATGACGAGGATAAGGGAATAATTATGTTGTGCTCTTTGCCTAATTCTTATGAATACTTGGTGACTACCCTTACTTACGGGAAAGACAATGTCAACCTGGATGATTTTACTAGTGCACTTATGTCTCACTGTCAAAGGAAACATAATGTAAAGGAAGGATATCAAGGTGAAGGTCTGTATGTAAAGGGGGATCAAGAATGTGGGAGGAAACAAGGTAGAATGGGTTCTGTGAAGAGGATGTTGAAATCCAAGAGTAGAAAAACAACACAGTGTTTTAAGTACAAACAGACCGGGCATTGGAAGAATGATGTCCAGACAAGAAGCAGGGCTCATCCAATTTTGCGAATGTGGTTCAAACCAGTGATAAAGATTATAATGAAGGAGATTTACTCTCTGTTTCATCTAGTAAGTGCACAGATGAATGGATTATTGACTCTGGATGTTTTTGCCATATGACGCCGCACTTGGAGTGGTTCACCACATACAGGTCAGGATGTTTCAGATTTGTTTATTTGGGCAATGATAAAGCTTGTGCTATCACTGGAATGAGGTACATCACAAGTGCAATGAATGATGGTGGCGCGCGTATGTTGAGTGAGGTTAGGCATATTCCTGAATTGAGAAAAAACTTGATCTCCCTGGGTGCTCTAAAGCCAATGGTTTCAGCTATAGAAAGATGGAGATAAGAATATTCTCAAAGTGTGCAAGGGTACTTTGACAATGATGAAAGCAAAGAGGACTACAAGGTATATTTACAAATTGTTGGGGAGTACAGTTGTAGGCGAAGTTGCTTCAGTTGAGTCTGATGATGATACAACAAAACTCTGGCACATGCGTTGGGTCATCTCAGTGAGCATGGGATGATGGAACTTCATAAGAGGAATCTGTTGAAGGGTGTTTGAAGCTGCAAGTTTAATATTTGCAAGTATTGTGTACTTGGGATACAATGTCGTGTTTCCTTTAAAGCTGGGAAGCACATAACCGAGGGAATCCTAGACTATGTGCATTCTGATGTATGGGGGCCTACACGAGAGCTATCCTTGGGTGGTTCCAGATATTTTGTGGCTTTCACTGATGATTTTTCTTGCGTGGTTTGGGTGTATTTTCTAAAACAGAAATCTGAAGTCTTTGCCAAGTTCAAGCTGTGGAAGGAAAACGTAGAAAATCAAATGGGAAGAAAAATCAAGTACTTGCGATCAGATAATGAAACCGAGTATACTGATTCACACTTTCAGAAATCTTGTGAGGAACACAGTATTTAGGGGCATTTTTCAGTTTGCAAAACACCACAGCAGAATAGTATTGCAGAGAGGATGACTGGGTCTCTAACTGAAAGGGCTAGATGTTAGAGATTGAATGTTGAACTTTCAAAGGGTTTCTGGGTAGAGGCAATTAGTATGGCGTGTTATCTCATCAACAGATCACCATGGGCTTCGTCAGATGGAAATGTTGTAGAGGAGTGTGGACAGGTAACCTAATTAACTTTGATAATTTAAGAATTTTTGGGTGTCCTGCTTATGTGCTTATATCCAGTGAAGATAGATCCAAACTTGATCCAAAGTCGAATAAGTGTGTTTTCATAGGTTACGCCAAAGGAGCGAAGGGGTTCTAATTATGGGATCCAGATTCAAAGAAGATGGTGATCAATAGAGATGTTGTATTTGATGAGCAGTACATGTTGAAGCAGAAAATTGATAGACATGTGACAACATCAGATGGAGCAACTTCTAGCCCCAAGGTGGTTCAGGTGGATATTGATACTGTACCAGTAAGTAATGGTCGGGTAGAAAACAGTGGTCCAAGACCTGGACCTGTACCTAATCCTAAATCTACGCCTGATTCTGAACCTACAAATTCAGGTGGAGCACATGATTATACCCGTGTACGAGACATAGAGCGCTACACCATCAGGCCACAGAAAGATATGAGTTTGAAGATTTGCTATCTTATGCACTTCTTACCAGATCTAGCGATTCAACTAACTTTCAAGAGGCTATAGCTAGTTAGGAGGAGGATAGATGGATGAGAGCCATGGTAGAGGAGATGAAGTCCTTGAAGAAGAATTAGACATGGAAGCTAGTTGAGCTTCCTAAGGGAAAAGGGCTATTTGTGCAAGTGGGTGTACAAGATAAAACCAGTAGTATCAGGAAAACAAGGGGAAATTTTCAAGGCTCATCTTGTAGAAAAGGGGTACTCACAGCAAAAAGGGATTGACTATGATGAGATTTTCTCTCCGGTCGTCAGATATGCTTTTATCAGGGCGATGTTAGCTTTGGTAGCCAGTCGGGACATGCATTTAGAACAGATGGATATGAAGACAACTTTTCTTCATAGTGATCTAAAGGAGCAGATTTACGTGAAGCAGACAGAGGGATTCAGTGATACTGGACAGGGCAAGCTAGTTTGTAAATTAAGGCAGTCTTCGTATGGATTAAAGCAGTCTCCAAGGAAATGGTACAAGCGTTTTGATTCATATATGCTTCAGATTGGCTACAGGAGATGTGAGTATGACTGATGTATTTATGTTAGGAGCCTTGATGATGGTTCTTTTATTTTTTAGCTATTGTATGTTGATGATATGTTGATTACCACTAATCATCTATGTGATGTAAAAGAGCTGAAAACCATGTTAGGAAAGGAGTTTGACATGGAGGACTTCGGTGTTGCTAAAAGGATTATTGGGATGGATATTCAGAGGAACAGAAGTACAAGAAAATTATGGCTCTCCCAGTAAAGCATGTTCAGAAGGTGCTAGATATATTTGGTATGAGCAATGCTAAGGTCGTGAATACTCCATTGGCGAATCACTTTATGCTTTCATTGGATTAGTGTCCAAAGACAGTTGCAAATGCTGAGTATATGTCAAAGGTTCGCTATGCCCCAGTCTTGTTGGTTGCTTAATGTATGTTATGGTTTGCACTAGACCAGATTTGGCACATGTTGTAAGTCGAGTTTGTAAGTTTATGTCCAAACCAGGCAGGCGACATTGGGAAGCAGTCAAGTAGATTTTCAGGTACTTGAAGGACATAGCAGGTCATGGTATCATATCGACTCTAATCAGGGAATTACTTACTAAAATAATCAAGAATTAAAGGTAAACGCGGAAAAACTTTTCTACTGAATAATGTAAAGTAGAAAACAAAGCTATTGAAGCACAAGACTTTGGCTAAATAAAGCCTTTGAATATGTAAAGAATTATGAACAATTTTGCTAGTAGGACGGCCTATTTGTTAGAAATCAACAGTTCAATCCATTGTGGCTATGTCAACATCTGAAACGGAGTACATGGCAGTAGTTGAGGCTGGCAACGAAGCTTTACGACTTACAGGGTGTAACATATCGACTCTAATCAGGGAATTACTTACTAAAATAATCAAGAATTAAAGGTAAACGCGGAAAAACTTTTCTACTGAATAATGTAAAGTAGAAAACAAAGCTATTGAAGCACAAGACTTTGGCTAAATAAAGCCTTTGAATATGTAAAGAATTATGAACAATTTTGCTACTAAATGACCTTATCAAGATTAACACCCTAATACACTAAAATTGACACGCATAGATCAGAGTTTTTAAAGGGCGGAAATTACTATGATTAAAGACAACACTTTATTATAATAAAAGAAAGGAATTAAAGCCATAAAATTTATAAATTTATCTCCTAATATTACTTTGACATAACTGAACACCTAATACAATGGCCTGTGATCCGGTATAGACTATTGGCGGACATCTTCTGTTATTGGTGGACTGTTAATCAATTCCTGAATTTACTTTTTAGTCTCAAATAGCACACCTGGCATCTGAAATAAATAAAGAAAAGTGGTGAGATATAAAAATCTCCGTGAGTTCCCTTGACCCCATCCTCTTAGAAACCGTTCATGAATGACAGTTATTAATCAAAATTAGTTACGTCAAATATCTAGCATGAAATTGTAAAATTCATAATCTTTCTAGTTTTAAAACATTATTTAAAATAAATTCATCTCAAACTCAAGCTCATTAAACCACACATCAATACTAATCTTTGGAGAAAAATAATAGGACTTGAGTAAGGAAAGATGATTCAATCTTCACCAATCGAGATTCTTCCATATTCCCTTACCCTCACTTATGCATTACCATGCTTAAACATAGAAATTTACTCATCAATTACTCATAGTAATCAATCAACATAATCCTTGCTTTTATCATGAATTGAAGGTGATATTCACGCCAATCAAACAACAACATTAATAACAACCACAACCTAATTAAATCTAGACATCCTTGAAGATTTAAAACCATGTCCATGAGCCTTAGAATTGGCTCATGATTTCTACTACAAAATTTGCAAGAAGACTCTTTGGGGACATATAACAAACATCTCCTATGCATATTAAAACACCGTCATACCTTCTCATGGGGACTCTCGTCAACAATCCCACAAAAATCACAAATGCATCAAGATCAAGAACTACACAACCAAGACACACAACTTGCATATAGTTCATAAAGAATCAATAGAAAGGAAAGAGAAATCCTACGCTTGGACTTATGATTGCCAAGCATTACAACTTGAAGAACTATTACCCAACACATGCAAATAAAGGTAATCAACCTAATAATGGATTTTTCAAGGTTGCCAATCTCTATATGAAAATAACCCCCAAGAAAACTCACTTTGTTTGTTTGGAGAATAAAACCCTAAACTTGAATGCTGATGGAGATGAAGAAGATAGTTGAGGACTCTTGATTCTACTCTTCCTCTTCCTTCCAAGATGGAACTCTAGCCTTTCCCTTCTCCTTCCTCTCCCTGGAGCTCTCTCTCTCTCTCTCGTGGTTCCCCTTTCTTTCTCGTGATCTCGTCCCTGTCACTCTTTCTGCTCTGATCGCCGTGGTGGGTGGTGCACCACAGTGCTTGCGGCCACGCCGCCGCGTTCGGGTCACACCGGAGCAGCCATGGCTCCCTCCCTTTCTCCTTCCTCCCGCGTCCTCTCCTCCTCTCTCTTTTGTCTTTTTTTTCTTTTTCCTTCTTTTTTCTTTCCTTTCTCTGCTTCTAACTCACACAGGGTGAGTGTGTGTGTGTGAGTAAAATGAGAGAAAGAGAGAGTACTAGGGTGGAAGAGAGGAAAGTAAGGTGCATGGTGGGGGTGAAGTCATGGGTTTTCACTAAAATTTGATTTACAAGCCCTCTTTTGATTCCATCATTTATCCTTTGGTCCCTAATAAAATATTGAGTAATTTAATCAGTTAAAATTACTCGTGAATAGGTAGTTCCATATTTCCTAAATCTTTGGAAAAAATTACCATTTTACCCCTAAGTTCCAACTTTGCTTTAATTACTAAATTAAAGGATATAAACTTTATTAATCCGTAGGGATTAAATCCCTTTTTCACTTAGGATCTCTAATTATTAAGCTTAGGAAAAAATTGGGATGTTACATTACTCCCCTCGTTTTAGGAATTTTGCCCCCGAAATTCGTCCCATCTTTTATCTTATTCTTCTGTAGGATCCGTTCCTCGCGCTTCTGCTGCGAACTACAGTCCTACTCCACTCCAAATGAGTAAGTTCCTTTCTTTGACTTAAGTGTATCTAAGGTTACTTCCCTCATTCTTGAGGATTAGTATGCCTACTACAATTAGGTTCTAACTAATATGGACGTGATCTCTTATGGTTCAATTATAATTGAACCGGAAATTCACCATCTCATTATTCCCATAAACTTAGGTTAAACCATCATGGATATCACATCAATACCTTGAGCTAAACCATAACTGACGTTTAGAGCTGGAACAAGATAGACACTAGGCTAATAACTCAATTTAAACATGATTGGTATCCAAATTAATCCAAACAATGTAAAGGTATCCCTTTCTTGATCGTTCTAAATCATTGGAAATTCGAAAAGGAATTAATTGCAACAATAGGTTAATTATCCGGAGGATTCGGTGATTTTGTTAACCGGTTACAAACTATGTCTTATTCCCAATAAGATTCTTATTAAGTTAAGACAAAGTTTGTAATTGGTCAAACAAGGTCACTTCATACACCGGTTAATGACTCTGGTGTAGCCATTAATAACTTTGAATTCCCGCTAGCTCAAAGACTATGATCTAAGTCCTCTTACTTGGGCCAGTTGTTCAACTATGACCTCTAAACTTGGAAGTCTTAGAGTTTTCTACATCATTAGGGCTGAATCACCTTCAAGGCTCCCTAGGTGTACTCCCTTGGCTCAATTACAATTGAGTCCCATATTAATTGATGGGCAACAACCAAGAGGGACTGACGCCTTAGCTTCCTCTGGCTAAGTACGCTTACTGATAACTATCTTACCGATACTATAGTTAAATGTAGAGAATTAATCACAATACAAGCATTGATGGATCCGTGGATGTACCAACTTGGCTCAATTGAAATTGAATTAAGATCCATAGAGTGCGGATACAACCAAGAGAGTCCCCGCCGCCAAACCTTATAGCAATCTGGACATTAAAACGACGGGTTTGCCGCCGAACCTTATAACGAATCCGGGTCAACAAATATCCCAACACAACAGTTGTCAAACAATCGAAATGCATAATAACTACAATTCATAGATGTACCCACTTGGCCCAATTGAAATTGAGTTAAGATCCATAGAGTTCGGATACAACCAAGAGGATTCCTGCCGCCGAACCTTATAGCAATTCGGACATTGTAACAACGGGTTTGTCGCCGAATTGTAATCCGGGCCAACAACCATCCCAAACACAAACAATTAGGATAAACATAAACTTAACGAACAAATGTAATTAACTCATAACTCTTGTGTAACACCTCAACTTCCTTTGAGTTGAGCGTAGTTACTGAGAACCATTACCAGTCCATAGTTAAACATATAGTATTGTTCACAATGTTAATACAATTCTTAAAGAATCCATAGATGTAGCAACTTGGCTCAATTGAAATTGAGTTAAGATCCATAAAGTGCGGATACAACCAAGAGGGTCTCTGTCGCCGAATCTTATAGCAATCCGGACATTAAAACGACGGGTTTGCCGCTGAATTGTAATCCGGACAGACAAGCGTCACACAACAAACAATTCCCAGGCAATCAATGCACTACACATACATCCATTCAATTGCATAAAACATCAAGCAATTCATTACTTTGGTATTGCATCATAACTAGGGTTGTAACCCTATCAGTTCAAAAACTCGAAATCATAAGCCAAACTCTAATTCTCAAGGGTTTAGAACACCTAGACCAACCTTCTAAGCATTAACATTATTATACTAAGTTAAATTTGGGAGAACAACATCAAAAAATGTGTGAAAATTAAATAACATAACTAGCATTTAAATGCATCAACTTCAAGCAATTCAGTTAATTTGCTATTGCTTCATAACTAGGGTTGAAACCCTATTAGTCAAAGACCAAGGTAATAAGTCAAACCTTGATTTTATAGGGTTTAGAACGCTAAAAAACCAGCATTCATGGCCTTAAAAGCCCTTAAAAGGTGAAAATTACACATTTGGGCATAGGACGCGCTTCCGCCTCAGCCTAGCCCCGCTTCGCGCGTGCTGGAGCGCACGTCACGCGCTTTTTCGGCACCAGATTCTGTTTTCGTGCGCATAGGGCAGGCGCGCTTTTACTCAATTTTGGGTCGGTGACCGCGCGCTTGGGCATGTTTCAAGCGCGTTCTGCATAATTTTGCAGAAATGCAGATTTTTCTGTTCAACACAAAACTAAACCCTAATTCCACTCAATCCAAGCCAAATCCAAGACAATTTAGGACTCAAAAACAAGGATCTAACATGCATAATGGGAGGATCAAGCATAGAGCATAAAAATCACAACCAACAACATGAATGTTGATGGAGATGAAGAAGATAGTTGAGGACTCTTGATTCTACTCTTCCTCTTCCTTCCAAGATGGAACTCTAGCCTATCCCTTCTCCTTCCTCTCCCTGGAGCTCTCTCTCTCTCTCTCACTCTCGCGATTCCCCCTTTCTTTCTTGCGATCTCATCTCTCTCTCTCTCCTCTGACCGCCGTGGTGGGTGGTGCGCCGCGACGCTTGCGGCCATGCCGCCGCGTTCGGGTCGTGCTGGAGTTGCCATGGCTCCCTCCCCTTCTCCTTCTCTCTCTTTTCTCTTTTCTTTCTTTTTCCTTCTTTTTTCTTTCGTTTCTCTGCTTCTAACTCACAGGGTGAGTGTGTGTGTGTGAGTAAAATGAGAGAAAGAGATAGTACTAAGGTGGAAGAGAGGAAAATAAGGTGCATGGTGGGGGTGAAGTCATGGGTTTTTACTAAAATTTGACTTACAAGCCCTCTTTTAATTCCATAATTTATCCTTTGGTCCCTAATAAAACCTTGAGTAACTTAATCAATTAAAATTACTCGTGAATAGGTAGTTCCATATTTCCTAAATCTTTAAAAAAAATTACCATTTTACCCATAGGTTCCAACTTTGCTTTAACTTACTATATTTAAGGATATAAACTTTATTAATCCTTATAATCCCTTTTTTACTTAGGATCTATAATTATTAAGCTTAGGAAAAAATTGGGATGTTACACAAGGCTAGTGAAGGAACTGAGTATTGAGCAAGGTGGAGTTCAGTTGCATTGTGACATTCAGAGTGCTATTTTTTTAGGCAAAGAATCAGGTGTATCATGCTAGGACCAAGCATATTGATGTGAGGTTTCACAAGATCAGAGAGTTGCTTGCTTCTAGACAAATATTGATTGAAAAGATTCATACTTCTAAAAATGTTGATGATATTTTAACCAAGTCGGTCACCACTATTGCTTGAACTTATTACATGTTTCTCAGTGCTAAGCAGGACTTGTACCACAACCTGTTAGGATGCGTGAGAATCATGTTGTTATCTTCAAAGGAGCTTGATATTCGCTAAGGTGGAGATTGTTGTGTATCGCTCATATCTGTGATATGTGGATAAACGATTGAGCGTAGCGGAGTGTCTGTCCCTTGGGCTTCCCATCTGCCTATTGGGTTACGATGACGTGGGTTGGGCTATCAGAGGCAAAGCCCCCCACGGTACGATACATGAGTAATTTTGTAAATTGTAATGTAGTATATAATAATCTCTTGTAATCCTATTTGATCATAATAAGAAAATCAGTCGCTCTGCTCCCAAAGACGTAGGCACACTTGTCGAACCTCGTAAATAATTGTTTATGTCTTTTGCGCGCGTTTAATATTCTTTATTATGTAGATCTGGGTTGTTATTCCTAACAGGATTAAAGATTTGTGATCCAATCCATTTTATTTTGTTTGCTTTTTGTGTCTCACTTGTCTAGACAAGCTATTAAGGAAAACAATAGAACTACGCAAATCTAAAAAATCCTCTACTTAATTATTGGGTGATCAAATGATGGTTTTTTTCCCTTGCTCACTTTACATGCTATATTTAGGCATATCCCAAGTGTTAAGCATTCGGCCAGAAAAGGAAATGAATATGTTAAGAATAGGAAAGTCATCATAATATTCTCTTATCATTGATGAACTTTGGGAAATATTTGTTTTAGAAGAAAATTACGTAACAATAGTCAAAAGCCATTTACATGAGAGCTGATTTTATTTGTCCATGTTTCGCGATCTACATGAGTACTATACCATAATGACATAGCTAGATTGTTAAACTTTTTGGTTGAAAACCCATAACGAAAACTCCTTTTCTATGAAAGTTGTTCCCACATTTCAATTATCTTTATAATAGTTGTGTTGTCCTTTTTTCCTTCAAGATCTTTTATTCACACAAGCAATTATTGCAAGGGAAGGCTGTAGAGTTTTAATTTAAATTTAAATTTTGACCTTTAAACTAACGGTTTACCTATAGAAACATGAAAAGTGAGACATCATTGATCCTAAGAAAGAGTGAAAAATGAATTCAATATAGTTAAAGAAACTTTTGAGTTGATCGAGCTAAAAGATTATAATGGTATAAATTAATTTTATTTAATTACAATATTATTTACAAAATGTACAGGGATAAACAAACTAATGATTGTGTAACCAAAAAAAAACTAACTAATGATTGAAGCACATGTGCATTTTTTCACCCTAAGTAGTTGCCGGTTTTATTTTGTTTTTAAAATTAAAAGATACAATAAGATCATGAAGTTTTTCATTTTATCCTATATATCAATCAATTTTCTAATAGGACAGAACTTAATTACAATTTTATAGGAACCGTTCGTGCTGTTTTCCTATCAAATTAAGTCACGTGTAATATTTATTAACGAGATCCAAATACAAATAGCAAAATCAACTCCTAATTTCTCTACATATATCCTAATATAATAAGAAAACAACACCAACAATTTCTATATAAGGGTTAAATATGTTTTTAGTCCCTATAAAATTCACGATTTTTACTTTTAGTCCCTATAAAAAATTCGTTCAAACTTTAGTCCCTCTAAAATTTTCCATTTCCAAAATTAGTCACTGCCGTTAAGTTGACGCTTATGTGGCTAACAGAGGTACATATGGCACTTGTCACGTGGACGCCACGTCAATTAGAAGGTCACGTGGTAAATGAGCCACCTCATTTAATAATTAAAAAATATTTTAATTCTTTTTTTATTTATCCTTTATTAGAAAAAAAAGTTATTATTTTCTTCTTCCTCTCTCTCTGCAAACCCCTAACCTTTCCATGTCGTCGAACCCAATCTCATCCCCAGCCATTAGCCTCATCCATAGCCACTCTTCGGCAAGCTCACAAAACACAGAAAACAAAATCACAACTCAGACGTGTTCAGAACCCTTCTTCTTCTTCTTCTTCCTTAATCAACCAAAAACAAAAGAATAACCATGAGGCAGGAACGAATCCAAAAAAAAACACAACCACGAACAACCTGGCTAGTTCTTCACCTCAGAACAAAAAAAAAACATTCAAGAACGAATCGAAAAAGAAAGAAAACACAGCAAAAGGGAAATTTACAGAGAAAAGGGAAAATCACCCTTGGCACCTTATCAATTTTCAATACCTGCAAAACCCAACCACCGAATCTTGGTACACACTGTCTCTAACCGCCGCGAACCTATCCGGTCCGTGTCCCCGTCGCACCACCACAGGTATTGGGAAAAACTCAAGTTCCACATAGACTAGAGGTAAGGCCTAAAAAGAGTTTATAAGTACATGACACCCGTCACCTTACAAGCCGGTTTTATAAGGATGAGTTAGACCCAAAATCCTAATATGGTATCAAAGCCTATTCTAGATCCAATGGGCCACCCACCGCATTATATACACGCACCAAGCCCAATAGTGCTGGGCGTGAGGGGGTGTATTGAAAAAAATCCAAGTCCCACATAGACTAGAGGTAAGGCCTAGAAAGAGTTTATAAGTACATAGCACCCCTCACCTTACAAGCTGGTTTTGTAAGGATGAGTTAGGCCCAAAATCCTAATAACAGGGGAGGTTTCACCTGCTGTTTTGCTGTCCAAAAGCGACCTCCCCCTCCCCTGATTCTCGGCAGCATATTCCCTTCCCCTTCGCGATCTCTCTCTCCCCGACTGTATCCCACCTCTCTCTTCCCCCTTTCTCTTCCCATCCCTGTTTCAAAATGCTCTCACCTCTTCTTCTTTCTCTTCCCTTCTCCTTCCTCTTCTCTTTCTCTCCCCTTTCTCGTAAACCAAGCTCCTCTATAAAAATGAAGTGCACCTCCCAACCCCTCACAAGATCAGAAACATGTGTGTGGGGTGATGGCCTTGGATTTCTGAAATTGTTGGTGGTGATGGCTTGAAGAATTTTTTTTTTTCTGGAGTTGAGAACTTGTTGAAGGCAATATGTCACAGGAGGTGTGCAAATTAGGGGTTTCGTAATTGTTTTTAATTATTTTATAGTTTATTTTTATTTTCTGATAATTGGTTTTCAAAAAATAATTTATGGTGTAAAAAATTTTCAGTCCACTCAGACTTGCCAAGTCATTAAAAATGCCACGTGGAAGGTGCCACATGTATTACCGTTTTCCACGTAAGCGTCAACTTAACGGCAGGGATCAATTTTAGAAATGAAAAATTTTAGGGGGACTAAAGTTCGAACGAATTTTTTAAAGAGGCTAAAAGTAAAAATCGCGAATTTTATAGGGACTAAAAACATATTTAACCCTTTATATAATTGTATCTAAGTTTTATGTTTTTTTAATATTACAATCGTATATAGAATTTGAGTTTTTTTTTTTTTGGTTACATCGGAGAAAGAAAAGAAAAAGAAAAGACACAAGGAAGCCCTAGTGCCTCACAAAAGAAATGCCTAAAACATCAGCTGACAAGATACTCTCCATCCCCATATGAGGGGTCTGTAGGACTGTAAATGGGTCACTACTATTAGCTCCTAACTTAGCAAGGAAATCTGCACATTGGTTGCCTTCTCTAAGAGAGTGTTGTAACTTGACCTCCCAATCCCTTTGTAACATAAGTCTGAGAAGGGCAATCTCATTTCCAAACTTATGGTAATTATGATTAGCATCCTGCACCAGCCTTAGAGTGTTAAGAGAGTCAGCATAGCAAATAATCTTACGGAACCCCAACTCCCAGCATAGAGAGATACCATGAAATAGAGCCATCAACTTGGCAGTTTGATGACTATACGCTATCGGTATAAAAAGTTTTACACGTCTAATCATATTTTATCATGATGTCATTTAGTTATATTACTTTCGAAAATATCTCTACAAATATCTACATGGTGAGATATAATTGAATGTATGTTTAAAACTTTTTTGATAGTTATGAATTCATAGAATTTTCTATTTTTCTTTGATAGTTTATGCAAAAGTGATAATAACTTCTATTTGTCGGTACTATTTGATGGATCAAAATGGGGGCCTCATCCTCTTCCTGAAAATTTCTACGAGTAAACAATCATTTTGGTCTCTGAATGTGTGAGACGTAATCACTATAGTCTCTAAATATATCAAAATTATAAAAATATCATCGAAAGTGTCTTTTGTTAGTTAGTTTGGTCATCAAATGTATGTTTCATTAGTCAGCTTGGTCCTCAAATATTTTTTTCGTTAGTCAGTTTGGTCCCTGAAATTACTAACAGAAGACACAAATCGGAGTTGTTTTTGAAATTTCGACACATTCAGAGACTATAGTAACACTGTCTTACACATTTAGGGACAAAATGACTATTTACTCAATTTCTGCCTATTGTATTGTACTTGGGTGTTCCGTGCATGCATTGTCCTTTTCCACAATTTTATCTGAATCATATACTCCTTCCGTCCTAAATTATAAGAGTCTTTTGACAAAATTTCTCCCACAAATGAATGTGATTAATGTAGTTAAAAACAATAAATTTGTCTATAACTTTTATTGTTTTACCTAAACTATCTTTGAATTCATTGGGAAAGTAAATTAGATTATACTTCATTTAACTTATTGATTAAAATAAAGGTAAATTAAATAAGGGTATTAGGGAAAAAAATAATTAATGCTACAGACAAACTTTAAAAGGGCCTTATGAAATAAGACAAATAAAAAAGTCAAAAAGCTCTTATAGGGACAGATGGAATATGTCTTAACCCACGGCATGACCTCTCACCCCGCTTCTATTTCCATGTAATGAATCACATGTACGTACATGTATATTTATGTATATGAATATACATGGATTTTTAATTACAGAAATGTTTGTTGGACACAAATTTGGACATCGACACCGTATTTCATACGGTTTCTTCTGGGCTAGGGTTTATGACCTACCATTGAAGCTTAGATCAGAATCAATGACGAGGAGGATGGGAGATATGATGGAATTCTTTGAAGAGGAAGATACAAAAGATTGCAATTGACTGGGTAGATTCCTCCGGCTTAAGGTACGTCTTGATCTTCGTCAACCTCTGAAAATGGGAACTGTTACCCACTATCAGGGGAAGGATCTTTGAGTCTTTTTCAGGTACGAAAGGCTCCTTACTTTCTATTTTGCATGTGGTAGCAGAGGAGCAGGATGAAAAAGGATTTGAAGGAGGTACCTTTTGGCCCGTGGCTTCGCGCATCATCCTTGCCTAAGTTCGATCCTGAGTAGAGGCGTGACAATAGCTCAAGTACATGCACTAAAAGCTTGTTTTCTTGTACTAGTAACAATAAGAAGGAAACTCTAGGGAATAACACGGAGGACACTAAGGTGTAACAGAACACAACAACCACAAAAGAAGGAGAAAGGTCCATGAGTGATAGAGCAAGAAACGCTGAAGAAACAACACAGGAGATCGAACTTGTGGCCGAGACTATGGGTTTTTTTGATTTAACTCCAAAAGTGCCTATTAGTGCCAATAAGGTGAAAACCAACAATGGTAGTCAACGCAAGTGGAACTAACTGAAAGGTAGAAAGCCTAGAGGAAACCAAAATCCAACAAATCTTCTCCATGCTGAAGAAACCTTATGACATCAAAAGAGTAGGGCCGAAAGTATGAGGAGGTACAAGGATCTAGAAAGACATCATACAGATCTTCTTCAGGATGAAGAAACCTTATGACGTCAAAAGAGTATAGCTGTTTAGTTGAAGGAAGGTGATAAAAATACCAATCTCTTGCACGAGAAGGCCAGTCGGCATAAAAAGGTGAATAAGGTGAAGAATCTTAAAGATGAAAGTGGTGTGTGGTGGCATGGAGAGGAGAATGTTAAGAGAATTCTTTTCATCTTCTTCTCAAACCTATTCTCCACTTCTAATTCCCAGTGGTATGGACCAGGCATGTGATGCAATTCAAAAAAAGGCTCACTGAAGATCATAAGGTGTGGTGTGGTCACACCTTTTCCATAGGGGAGATAAAAGAGGCTATAAATCAAATGCACCTTCTTAAGGCACCGGGCCTGAATGGAATCCCATCTCTTTTTTATTATAAAATTTGGCATATTGTGGGCAGTGACATCCAGTCCTTAGATCTTGAGATTCTTAATGAGGGCAGATCCCCAGGGTCCATCAATAAAACCTACATAGCTCTTATACCAAAGTGTAAGAACTTAAGCTCCTTAAAGCATTTCAAGCTGATAAGCCTTTGCAATGAAGCAATGAAAATTATTACTAAAGCTATTGCCAATAGAGTGAAAGAAGTTGATTCTATAACCCAAATTCTTCATATTTATCAGTTGGCTTCGAGCTAATTGGTGAATTTGGACAAATCTGAAGTGTCATATAGTCAAAATGTACCAACTATTGAGAAATAAATAATTTGTAACAAGATGGAAAAAAAATACTTTAACCACTCACTCAAGATATCTTGGAGTAAGATGTCTTCTCCTTTGTCTAAGATCGGGTTTGGAAGAATTAAAAGGATGGAAAAAAAAGTCTTTCTAAAGCATGTAAGGAGACTTTCATCAAGTCTGTAGCACAACCCATACTAAATTAAATTACAAGTTGCTATAAGATCCCAAATGGTTGTTGTAATGGTATTGGGGCAATGCTTGCCAAGTTCTGGAGGAACATTACTAATTCGAGCAGGAAGGTCCATTGGATGAGCTGGGATAGAATTAGGAGAGCAAAGGATATATGTGGCACGAGCTTTAGGGGCTTTACTACATTTAATAAAGCTCTTTTGGGCAAGCAATGTTGAAGACTTATCACTGGAGACAATACTTTGATTTCTGGATTTTTTTAAAAAAGCAAATTCCTGGAGACATTACTACCCGAGGAGCAATTTCATGGAGGCAACATCTGTCTACCAACCTAGCTATTATTGGAGGAGCATGCTAGATGCTAAAGAATTCAAGGAGTTGGGGCAAAATGGATGATAATTGGTTGTCTGAGCAATCAAATTTCAAGATATGGAGTCCATTCATAAACCTATAGTCCGATGCCAAAGTTTGTGAGTTGATTGATGTTGATGCAAAGTAATGGAGGAGGGATTTGGTTCTCAACAGCTTCAATTTCTTTGAAGCTCAATAGATTCTTAACATTCCCATATCCTTGCACTACAAGAAAAAGCAGGCGTACCGACGGCCTTTTACCGACGGTCTCCCGTTGGTAAAGTTTATAGTACACGGGGTTACGCTTACTGACAGCTAAACCCGTCGGAAATGCCAGATTTTTGGCGACAGGCAGAGATCGTCGGTACGCTGCCCCACGTTTCAGGTTGCCTCTAGTTTTTCAAATACTGACGGACTTGGACCGTCGGTAACGCCGCGTAGTGTTATGATGGGATTGGGCCGTCGGTATGCTTCGTTATGAAGCAGAACACGACCCTTTTCCCTCCTTCACTGTTCACAAACGCCGTGCAATTCATTTTTCTCTCTTTCTCTCTCTGAAGCAAGACGCAGACTTTTGGCCACCACACCACCGCCACCACACGATCACCGTCATCGTCCCTGACCCTGTCTCTCTCTCTTTTTGACTGTCTCGCCCACCGTCCACCGTCCCTGTATATCTCTCTCTGTCTGTTGTGGCCGCCACCACATAGCTCTACTGTACACACAGCTCCGACGGTCGGCACCACGCTCTCCTCCGACCACGGTGAGCCTTTCCTCCCCCGATTCTGGGCTCTGGCAGTCTCCCTCTTTTCCTCCTTTTTCAGATTTCATCTTATTTTTCATACCCTAATTTGAATTTCATTTTCCTCCTTTGCAGATTTTAGATTGCTACTGAGTTTTTGGGTGTTTTGGAAGACTCACTGACTTAGGTAATAGATTTCAGATTGGTGAGTCACTGGCTTGCAAATTAATGTTAAATGATAAAGAACAAATGATCCTAAATTTGAAAAAAAAAGGTGTTGGACAGGTTTTGGGTCATCTGCTATTAAGAGTCGGTTGTGTTTTGCTGATATTTTTGGTTCGCCAGTTTTGATGCCATCTAGATGCTGATTTTGCTTTACATTGTGCTGGTATATTTATTTGTTTTTGAGCTAGTTGTATGGGGCTGCTGCTGCATCCTGGTTCTTTTTTTTGGTTTTTTGCTTTTGTTTTTTGATCTTTGGTTTCGGTTGTAATGACTAGGTTGGTATCCACTTAATTTCAGATTTGGAGGAACAAATGATTCTAAATGACTTGCTGGACAAATTTGTATCGCTTGATTTGGTGATTCTAAATATACCTATTCTACAGGGAAATATAAACAAATCTGTGTTTTTGTTTCCCATATTTCCTCCTTCTTGAAATACTTGATTTAGCCTAGTAAATTTGTCTATGATACTTGCACTGGAGAACATACATAGATATGTGGTAGATTGAGTTATTTTTAAAATTTGAGATTCTTAGGTGTTAGATTGTGATTCAACAGTCTTTTTGTTTTTCTTTTAGGTTCTTTGTCTTATGTTGTTGTATTTGTCTCAGAATTTGCATTCCCTGGCTGTAAGTTGGTTACCGTATCACTGGTTCTTAGTGTTTGATTGAGAACGAAAATTATTTGAGGCTATTTCTAAATACTTGTCCCTTTTTTTGGATTGAGATAGCGAGATAGCAAGATCCATTTTTTATATGTGATACCAGTTATTCTTAGTTGACATGGTTATATCTGTTAGTGATTTTTTTTACACTTGGTTTATTGGTTTATGGGTCTGATACGCTGCTAGAAAAATGAAATTATTAATCTTTGTATAAGTTAGTTGTTAAAAAATTAGATTATTGTTGATTGGACATTTTTATGAATTTGACTTGTTAGTTGTTGGCATCACACTTTGCCGCGCTAGCACAGCTGCCACCACCGCCCGTGTCTCTACCACTACTCTACGATCGAGGTTGGTTCGTTATAAGTTTTCATCGTCCGAGTAATTTTGTATGATTAGGAACCATAGTTTAATTGAAATTTTGTATGATTAGAGACCGTATTAGAGACCATATTAGATACCGTAGTTTAATTGAAATTTTGTATGATTAGGGATTGTAATTATATATTTACCCATTGTTTTGTTTATGTTATTCAGTAGCTTCACTGCTCTGCCACACTGCTCCGAGACTGCCATTGGCATCCAAGGACGTGGACGTTCTACTTCTCCTTAGCACTCTCTTGTTCTGAGACGGTGGTACTTTTTTTTGTCCTTAGCACTCTCTTAAAATGTCGGGTCCTTTTGGGTGGAAAAGGGCTGGCTGTTGACCCCCACACCGACATATTTCTTTGATTTCCTTCATAGTTCTCTCCACAGAGGGAATTTTAAAGTGATGTATGTTTTGGCTAACAAATATATGTGAGTGAGTACTTTTGTATTCCTTACCTATATTTGAGAGTCTAGGAAGGGGTTATGATCACGAATTGGTCAGTGTCACACCCCGAGTACGAAGTGTTTAGTAAAGTGATAAATCCTGATAATTCCATGTTTGCTTAAGTTTCATGATCCTATTAGGTTTTGTTGTGTAAACCGAACCACCATTAGTAAGATGTATGATTATTGATGAAATGGATGAATGATGTAGTGGCTGTGATATGTGCATATATGTTAGTGATATAAACCGTCGTAGCCGTAATATTGTCGTGCTGGAACCTTGGGAAAGATGAGTACCCAAGTTATATAGTTTTCTAGGGACCTTGATTTTGTGAAAACTTGATCATAACTTGTTTAACGAACTAAAAGAAACTTAGGATTAGTTATGAATGTGTTTTTGGCATGGTATCGGAGGGTACAATCCCCTAGACATCAGCATGCTATGAGAAGGGCAAGGAGTACTGGAGGACGATTTGCAAAGAAAATTGATGTTGAGGCCTCAAACAACTTAAGCCTAGCGAAGAAAAACCGATATTAAATTTTATTAAATTTATTTTAATTAGTTTATTGTTTTATTTATATGCTTGTTATTAGTATCGGAGAAAAGCCTTAGCTTCCCGTTTGAGGTTCGATATATTATTATTGAGTGCATGTACTCTTTTAGGGTACCACGTGTTCATTGTATATTGAACCTTGAATTGTCCAAGTCGGATAGTTTGGGAATTTTTTTTTTCTTTACTCGTATAATAATTGTTGCTTAATTCTCGTATATTTATATTTGATGAAATTTCGGTGTAATTCATTTCTTTTTATTCTCTGGGTGCATACTTGATCGCGATATTCATAACTGCGATTATTTAGTGTACTCAGAGACCAATGGAAAATGCTGCCGAAATTTTGTCAAGTATAAGATATGAGAATTAAGGAAGGACTATTATACGAGATTCTGAAAAAGTTTTTCCTCGAATGGGAGAGTACTGGCGCTCCGCTAAGTACAAATCCATCTGCGCGAAGGCCAAGAAGAACAGAGCCTCTGAGAAAGGTGGAAGCTTGCACATCGGAGATTCCGTCAGTCAGGAACAGCACGCAGCTCGACTTGTACATGTTATATAATATTAATTATTATTATTATTATTATTATTATTATTATTATTATTATTTATTATTTATTTAAGGTTTTTTTATTAAATAATTACAGTCGAAGAGATTGGGTAGAGAGGTACAGTTGCACGAGCTCCATCGTGCAACTCATATTAGGAGCAGTACCGGTGATTTTGTTGATGATCGGCTGAGGCGGACTCAGGTAATTATAAAATATAATGAATAGTTTTTTAATAATGTTTATATTGTTTTCTTACAAACAAATTGACTTATTTGTTTATGTTTGACAGGAGGAGTTTGAGGTGAGGATGTCTCATATTATATCTCAGACATAATTATGTTCTCCGTCTCAGAGCCCTAGGTATCCATCTACATTGCTCAGGGTTTGGGCAGATGTTGTTGGCGGCAGGAAGAAGGGTCGCCTATACGGTGCTGGAGACCTTGCCAATAACTACATGAAATGGACCAGCCGCTTTCACATCGAGAGTCATCGAGTAGTGGTGGTGCCAATCGTCACTCTGCCGCGGATGAGCAGGAGTTAGCTGCTCTGAGGCAGAGAGTGGCCGCTTCCGAGGAGGAGACCCGTCGGACTAACGCCATTTTGGCTCAGGTGTTGCAGTGACAGGAACAGATGTACCAGATGCTAACTCGCCAACAGCTTCAGCCGCCTTCTCCGCCTCCGCCGCCTCCGCCTCTGCCTCTGCCTCCTGGTACTGATCATGTCGATGACGCAGATGGTTTAGAGCATCTCGATCATGATCAAGACTACCAGGATTATTAGTGATGTTTGTGCTACTTTTTTTTTTTGATATTTTTGATATTATTCGGATATTTTTTTAATTACCGATGTTTGTTCGGATATTTTTTTATTTTTGATATTGTTCAGATATTTTTTTTAATTACTGATGTTTGTTCGGATATTTTTTTATTTATTACGTTTCTTTTTTAATTTGTTTTTTTAGTTTACGTTATCACATTTTTTTAATATGGAATAAATTAATAATTAAATAAGTAATAAATAAATAATTAATAATTAAAATTAATCAATTAATTTAAATTAAATTAATAGTTAATTAAATTAATTAAAGAAATTAATTAATTTAAAAAATAAATAAATAAATCAATTAAATAAATTAAATATAAAAAATTAATAAATTAATTTAATTAATTATTTAATTAAATTCAAAAAAAATTAGAATACTGACGGGTATGGCCGTCGGTAATCACCGCCTAGAGTTATTGACGGCCTCGACCGTCGGAAAACTACCGACGGTCTTGTCCGTCGGAAATTACCACCGGATGTTAATCGACGGGTTTGCCCATCGGTAATATTGACGGTAAATAAACCCGTCGATAATCATTTGCGACGCCTATTTTACCGACGGGCTAGTGACCGTTGGTAAGCCGTCGGTAAATTTACCTTTCTGATGGCTTTTCGGCGTTACGTCCACGTTTTTTTTGTAGTGTTGAGACTTGCCGAAGATAGATTAGCTTGGCATTGCGAGAGATGACAACTATTTAGTCAGATCAACATGTCACATATCGCTTACTTTGTGAGGCCAAAACTAAGGAATTGCCCGAACCATTTAATATGCGAAGCAAGGTTTATGGAAGGAAATATGGAGATCACTTATGCCTAATAATGTGAATTTTTGTTGTTGTAGGCTAGCTAGATACATCCTCCCAACAAAACATAATATGGGA
Organism: Calophaca sinica; assembly: GCA_037113605.1. Lineage (NCBI taxonomy): Eukaryota > Viridiplantae > Streptophyta > Magnoliopsida > Fabales > Fabaceae > Calophaca > Calophaca sinica. The sequence continues at coordinate 72,356,599 of CM073730.1, forward strand.
AAGAAAGGTATGGAGCTGGAACTGCTATGCCCGATTTGCCATAAGGGGGAGAAAACTCAAGAACATTTATTCATGCATTCAAGCAACACAGCTTCTCTAGTTCACTCCACAACTTGGCATCCATGTTCCAAATCATATAAACCTTAATTCTTGGCTACAACAGTAGCTAAAATGCCCAGATCAACTAGTAACTCAGCTCTCAGGTATCACCCTTTGTAAGATATGGAAGACAAGGAATCAAACTATGTTTAACAAAGCAAAATTCAATCCCATTGAAATTGTTGGCTGTGTTACAGAATTCATTGTAGATTACAACATGGCAAATAAGGTTGGACCCAAATCTCAGTTGAGGAAAGATCCCGAAAAATTGGAGGCCCTTAATGATGATACTTTGAAGATTAATGTCGATGCAAACTGCTTTGATAATGTGAGCTTTGCAGATACCAAAAGAGTGTAAATAAGTGTTTTCCCTATGTTGGCCGAGGCTTTAGGATTAAGATGGTGTCTCCTTTGGGCTCTGAGAGATTAGTCATTGAAAAGGATGCTGAAATGGTAGTCAAGTTCTCTATGGTCATTCCAAGTTAGCTTCTATTGATCATATTAGCCTTGATTAATTGTAGAGAGATTTTGTGCAAAACTCACGACACTAGAGTGAATAGCATTAAAAGGGGAAGGAATGATGCAACACATGGTCTTGTGGGAGTTGCTAGAAACTTGGACCCTAGAACTTGGGTGGAAAATGTGTGGGGCCCAATTTTTCATATTATTTGTAATGATTTTTTGGCTATCCAATGAATGTTAATTTCCCAGTAAAAAAAATAATGAAATATGGAGAGTTTAGAATGAGACAAAAGGTCAATGGGCAATTAATTAAAAAAGGTAAATTGATGAACCAAAAAAAAAAAGGTAAATTGACAGCCACAATGGATAATGATGTGTACAAATTAAAGCCTCGAAAGTTTATTCCTGAGTAAATTTTGTAATTATTTCATTTCAATTTATTCTATTTTGTTCATTGACTACTTATTTTGTTTTATAGTGTATCCCTTGCAACTTTTGCTTATAACAATATTTTAATTTGACATTAATGCGAACAATGCCAAGACCTGGACTATTTTTTATTCAGAGACCAGCCATTAATACACAAAAAAATAAAGTAGCTGCTTGGAAGTTTGGAATCATGGTTGAATTTCTGTTTGGCATTATCTACTCAGTTTCCTGACATAAAATGCAAGCTTGACAACTTTTATTCAATAGATTAGACTTTTGACCAAACTGGGAGATCATTTCACCCTTGTAAACTCTTCTTCGAAATTGTCGTGTGATGTGGACATTTACATAATCGTTTTCTTCTTCTTCTTCTCATCAATTAATTTTTCACTTTGTCTGATAATTTTACTTCAATAAGCCGAAGAAAATTTATCCAACGAGAAATGTAATTAATGACACTTATAGGTTACAGTTCCGAATCCCTACCAGTCTACGTGGTAACGTAAATGTAAATTTATTTGTAAGTGTTTTTGTAACTCAAAAGTTTTCTTGACACCATTTTCTCATCTTAAATTTTATTTATGAAAAAAAAAACCGGTGATAATTGGGAAAATGTATTTTACTATTTAGCGCCTTGGAAACAACTCTGTCCATTTTTAACAACTTTATATTTTTTAATCAAAACTATTCCCTTTGTTCTATATTATAAGAGATAAATAAATCTAATTTTTTGTCCAAAATATAAGAAATAATAATCAATTTTTACATACATTAAATGATAATTTTTAATTAAGTCCTTATTTAAGTTAGTAAAATTTTTGTAAATTAAATGTCATTAATTATTAGCCACCATTTATGAAAGAGATATATTTAGAAAAAGGTTAAATTTTTAGTGGAGTATTGATTAAAATTATCTAATTTCAGAGTATTTTATTGGTTTGTATAAATTAGAGTTTTGTCTCTTATAATATGGATAGGAGGAAGTATTACTTTACTAATAAATGGAATCTTAAGCATTCAAAATTAAATTGAACTCAAATTTGGTAATACAAAAATTGATTACGTGAGGACTTATGATCTTACTCTTTAATGATCTTACTCTTTAATTTTCCAGCTAGACATATATATCCGCACGTTCTTTGTCCAATTTGTCTTTCATTCATTTATCTTTTGCATGTAGGAAGTAATGTAAGTACAAATTCAAACTCATTTAATTCCAACGTTGTCATGAACCGCCTAATCGAACTTACCCTTCTACTTTAATTGTTGACTCACTTTCGAAAGCAGAATACATAAGACGGAAGAAGCACTTATCTTTCTTCCGCCATACTCACTCCCAAACTTCAACTTAAAATTAAAAACATTTAAAACGTTTTTACTCATTGCACTATTGCACACGGTGCTAAGGTTCCAAAGTTGTACTCTATAAATTATACAAATTAATGATTGGGCGAATTATAAGATGTAACACTTAATAGGTGTTGCACCATGCCTCAGTTGATCTTCGTATTTTCTACCATTAGATTAGATTTGGTAATTTCACGTGATCTTATCCTAGATCTTCCTTATTAGATCCTAAACCCCATTATACATGACACCTCTCTCTCTCTCTCTCTCCCGTGGCGGCGCTAACCATATTTTTACGAGGGGGCCAAATATAAATAGTAATTTTTTTTTTAGAAAAAATGAACTTCATTTAAATATAAGAGCAACAAAAGTGTTAGGAGTTTATATACAAATAGCAATTAAGAAAAAAATAATAAACTCCCTATTTTAACAAAACTAGCAACCCCACTCAATTTACTAATAAAAGCATTAAACAAAATTTCAACACCGGCTTTTAGAATCAACAACTTTTCAAATCAAGCGATCATATTGTGACTTGGGACTCATCCCTTAACCAAAGTTTGTATTTGTGTTCTGTAATATATTTTTTGAGACTAAAATAACTTATTTATATACCTAATCTATAATATTTTAATTTTTTTGGGGTAGCTATAGCTACCTCAAGGCTTCAAGAGGAGCCGCCACTGCTCTCCCCCCTCTTCCTTCGCAGCTATCTGCTATTGCTGGTGCAACTTTCACCCCAATGTAGTCTCTAAATGACGACATAACTTACTTGAGTTCGTCTTTCACCCCAACGTCGTCTCTAAATGACGATAGCTGACTTGAGCTCGTCTCCGCCGTGAATAACCACGAACAACAGTCCAAATCCGTGGCACCCAACTTCCAATAGCATTTTCATAAAACAAAAAACAGAAGCAAAGAACCAAAAGTAGCAGAAACAAATCGTGACACCTCTGCACTGTCGTGCAGAACCGACTCCACTGTGAACACACAACAACAGCCATTATGTGACCCCTCCAAATGATTCAACAACGTAAGCAAAGACAACAACAACAAATGTTCAACGCATCATAATTTCAAGCTCAACATGGCCATCAAGCAATTCATCATTTCCATCTTGATGATCCCATCATTAGTCGCGTCTTCGCCGAAGTGAGTTTTTGAAGCTGATATCAATGTTGTTTTGCTTCAACAGTCACCACCTCCTCTCATTTCTTCTAGATTCTTCTCTCGGTCCTCCCTACCGGTCTTTCTCTACAACCTCGAACAAGCCTAGCTAGATCGGTTTCGGGTTCCCCTTTGCCCCAATATATCTTCATTGTTGAAGGAGTTGGCCAGTGCCATAGGAACGTTACGAGAGAAAAGAGGGTTTTTGTGTCGTTGATGGATTTGAGTTTGGGGGTGGGGAAGTGGTGGATGAAAAATGGAGAAAGCAATAGATTTTGGAGTTGGAAGTGTACTCAAAGAGCAAAGGAGATGATGATGGCAAACGGAGAAGTAGAGACACAAGCAAAAAATTCACGACAAAGAAGAGAATGAACAACACTAAAGGAGATGAACATTCTAGATAGGAAGAGAATCTAATGTGAGTATTTTTCTATAAGATATGTAAGCCTGTCTCCTACGATTGAGAAAAGTGAGACACGTGCTACACCTGTAAATGTACGGCATATTAGACGTGCCTTAATAAAAGCTCACCGTAACAAAGTTACAGATCCTAACACATGCATTTATTTACATTTTGGGTGAATTCAGTGTATTTTCTAATTAAAAGTAAAGAACTAATCCTTCAAAGTATTGAGATTTATTTCAGAGACCGACATATGTGGTTTTTCAAACACACAATTGAGATTGAACCCCTAACACGTGTACCCGATTATCTTTTTTGGTTACATAAGGAAAATACCCGATTATCTAATAACCATGCCACACGAGGTTAATATTTCACAGATTTACATTTCATGCCGAAAACAACATGATATTTCTCCGTGTAATATTTTTTCCCCTTCACTTCCCTTCCTTTGTCTTTTGTACAAAACACTTCAACATCAAAACAGCTGCACGGGTCACAGCGCGCTTCTACTGAGATAAATAGAAAACTTCCTTGTATTATTCGAGAGTGAGAACCACGCGTTACATCACGAGTATGAAACAACAAATATCAAGATTCTATTATCTGGTGGTTTAGTAGGAAAATAAAATAGTAGTAAAATAATAACAAGCCATGTTTACTTTACCCAAATACAAATCATTGGTGAATGTGTACACAAAGCATTCACACACACACACAGAGAAATAGTAGTAGTAATACAGATCCATTCCAGTACTTGCCTCTTTACCTGCTCCCTCCAGTTGTTCTGCTACATTTTGGCGCATTTTAGCATCTAACCACCAAAAACCCTAAAAAGCCATTATTCTTTCTTTGCCCCTTTGCTTTTGCTTAATTCCTTTCTTTTCTTTTCTTTTAAATTTTTTTTCTTACTGGACCAAGCTTCATCAGCAATAATAATCATGGCAATCATTTTCTCCCTCTGAAGACTTTTTCTCACTCCAAAAACACCCCCTTCTTCCTCTCTTCTCTTTACAGATCCTTTTATATCTTTTTCAGAAACTTCCTTCATTGTGGTTGCCACAGAGAGAGAGAGAGAGAGAGAGACCACCCAACCAACCAAAGGTTTCAGCTTTAGATCTGGGAGAGCTTAACTTGTTTAAAGCAATGGAGACACCCCATGTCTCTTTGTCTTTCACATGAAAGTTTCTTGCTTCTTCTTTGACCCTTCTTTGGAGTTTTAGCACTTCCTTGTTTGTTACATAGAGAGTGAAAGGAGGACTCAGAATCTGTGAACAATAATGCTGGCCATTGGGAGTCCTACCACCAGTATCCGTACAAGCACTACTTGCACTGCTTTGCTCAGAGAACTTGAGGTCTTTCTTTCTCTTTCTTCTTCTTCTCTGACTTCACTTTTTGTTTATACAACTCTTGGTGTTTCAAAGTGCTGTTTTGTTTTTTTTTTTAAAAAAATTGGGTATAAAAGAAGATATGGGGTGGTTTCCTTCTTGGTCGTCGGCTTCTTCTTCTTCTTGATGAACAGTTTGTTTTTATAATGATTTGTTTATGATACCAACTCTTTTCTTCTTCTTCTTTGTTATTTTCTACATAATGATGTCTTGTTTTTCCTCAGGTTAACTTTTTGTCTGGTTTACTGTTCAAAACACTTATAGGGTCTCTATAGGTTATTTTAATTTTAATATAGGGGGAAAGGGGCTTTGTTTTTGTTCATGAGATTACAACCTGCGTTGAAAATGTCCTTTTTTAAGCCCTTTTTTTTCTTTCCTTTAAATTTTCCTTAATTTTAGGGTAAATTTTTTGGTGGTTGATTTTCTGGCAAATTGGTTACTGCAAATTTAAAATTTTTAATAGATTGGGTTTCTTAACAAAATTTAAAGGTACCAGTTCAGTAGTTATGGAGTTTGAGGGTGACTTGGTCTTAGCCAATTGATAATCCCTCTATTTTGCAATGCTCTTTTTCTTTATTCTTATTGTTTTTGCCATATATGATGAGCTGCACTTAGAATGAGTTTCTGGTTTGGTTGCAAATAGTTTTAGCCTTGTTAAAGTTCTTTATAACATTGTTGATATGCTTTTTGTATTTAGCTGAGAAGAGAAAAGGTAAAGTTCTATATAATAAAATGAATGTAGGAAAAAAAAGTTTTTACATCAAGTTATTAGGGCTATTGGTTATACTTTTTAAAAACAGTTAAATTTAAGAAGAACAAATTTGTACTTCATTAAGTTTTATAAAAAAGAAAATAGTTTTTCAAAAACTAAGTAGTTTTTTTTTTTTTTTTTTTTTTTTACTTTCTTCATTTTTTGTTGCTACTTTCTTCCTCTATTTTTTTTTATCTTGGGTTGACAGATCCTATTTTGTGTGCAGCAAATATGGAACGATATTGGGGAGAGCGAGATGGACAAAGATCGAATGTTGATGGAACTGGAGAGGGAATGCTTAGAAGTTTACAGGAGAAAGGTTGATGAGGCTGCCAACACCAAAGCACGCTTTCATCAAACTGTTGCAGCCAAAGAAGCTGAGCTTGCAACACTTACGGCTGCGCTTGGCGAACACGATGTTCATTCACCGGTAAAAATAATTGGCTTGCTTGTATTCAATGTTAAAAAAATCAACTTCATGCCTGACATCTCAGTAATTTGATGTCAAAAATTAACGTAATTGGGAGTTTGTATAGCTCAACTTGCACCAGTTAAATTCTGTTCGATTGGATGTTGACGATGTTGTTAATTGACCTTCAGTCCTCCAATAATTCACCTATGCCCCTACCCCGGCGACTGCACAATTAATCCAAATTCAGGACTGTGGATTCTGAAAGGACTGTATAAAACTCTGAGAAGAAAAAAGGAAAAGGGAGTAGTACATTTACTGTTTATTCAAGGGGATGTTGTGTTATTTGCTTGGTTGTTGTTTATTCAATCTGCCTATTTTGAGGAAAAAGGGGACACTACCTGAGCCGGCTAGGAAGATTTTACTAGGAACTAACTTTTTGATCTTTGAATATACTTGAGATGATAAAAGACTTGTATGCATGGTAGACAAGAGCGCGATCCGGGGCGTAGGAGCGGACGATCCTACGCTCCTACTACCCCTCAACGATCTCGCACCTACGTAGGATCGCGATTTGCAGGGACGCTTTGCGGGAGCGACGAACCGGCGATCAGGAGCGTTTGGAGCGGAGCAGGAGCGGACGATCTCGATGAACCCTGTGCTCCTGAAAAAATCCCTAAATCTCTGATTTTTGTGTTTGTTCGCGACCTGGCTTCTTTTAAAACTCAGATTTTGGGTGCGACGGAGATGGGGGAGAGGATGGAGCATAGTTACCTGGAAGAAGGTGGAACACGCAGGAACACTCCTTGTGCCGCTGCCTACGACGTCCCCTCTGCCCTTCGCCGCCTCTGTTCTTTGCCTATGCAAAGTTCGAATAAAGTCCTCTCCCTCTTCTCTACTGTGAGCTCTGCTACTTTACCCTTTTTTTCGTGGGTTTCGGATTGGGTTTATGGGTTGAACATAATTAACAGACTTTTTTTTAAAAAAAAATTTTAACTTCTAACTTAATTAAATTATATTATGTGTATATATATATATATATATATTTCAATATCTTTTTTATTATTTTTTCAATTTGTTATGATATAATATAATTTTCCTTTTCTATTGTGAATGAATTTGAAGTTTATATAGTATTTGTGGTGTTTTTGAAGTTTTTTTTCACTTATTTATTGTTTTTATATTCCTACATATGTTTTTATATGCATATATATACTAGTTTGAGAATTTGGTAGGATTTTACGAACCGTGCCACGAACCCACGTTTTACGCTCCTATGACCCCTCCCCGCTCCTACATAGGATCTCGCTCTTGTCTACCTTGCTTGTATGATATGACTTTCTAATCTATTTGTCTGTGAAATTTATAGATTAAGACAGAGAAGAGGTCTGCATCTCTAAAGGAGAAACTTGCATCTGTCACACCACTGGTTGAAGAATTGAAGAAGAAAAAAGATGAAAGGTTGAAACAATTTGCAGATATAAAAGCTCAAATAGAAAAGATAAGTGGAGAGATTTTTGGAATTCATCCTGTCAATGATGCTGTGAGCAATGATGCTGTGAGCAGCACTTCAGTTGTAGAGGAACAAGACTTGTCACTTAGAAGACTTAATGAATATCAAACACATCTTCGCAGTCTTCAAAGGGAAAAGGTTTGTATTATTGTAATATGAATTGACCCTTGGACATCTCATGGCAAGAAAAATCTACCTATAGCAAGTTGGTACAAGATATTAAAGATCTAGCCTCATATCATTTAGTATATCGATTCTCCTATTATAACTATTTTGTGCATTTTCTGTGCTTTTTTCCCCAGTCTGATCGCCTTCAAAAGGTCTTGCAATGTGTGAATGAGGTGCATTTGCTATGTGGTGTTCTTGGGTTGGATTTTGGCCAAACCGTGGGTGATGTGCATCCGAGCTTGCACGGGACTCAGGTGGAACAAGCGACTAATATTAGCAATAGCACGTTGGAAGGTTTAGAGCAGACCATTCTTAAGTTAAAAACAGAAAGGAAAGCTAGAATCCAGAAGGTGATTTATATGCACCGTCCTTAATTGCTAGTTTGTGTTAGTTGTAATTTTTACTCCCTCTTTTACCCTGGCCTGATATTTAAAGTATACTTTTTGATAATGCAGCTGAAGGATGTTGTTGCTGACCTATTTGAACTTTGGAATTTGATGGACTCTTCGAGAGAAGAGAGAAACTGTTTTCTGAGGGTTACTTCTATTGTTGGAACTTCAGAATCAGAAATCACCGAACGAGGTGTTCTTTCAACAGAGATAATAGAGAAGGTTCCAAAGCTTCTTTCTGTTCCCTCACCATTTATTTTTCTCTCATTATTTGTCATTTGTTCTTTGGATGTGGGTGCCCTAGACTGAAAAGTCCTTTTGCAGGCTTTAGCTGAAGTGGAAAAGCTTTCCAAACTAAAAGCAAGCAGAATGAAAGAACTTGTTTTTAAGAAGAGGGCAGAGTTAGAGGAAATATGTAGACTGACTCATATTGAACCTGATACAAGTACTGCTGCTGAGAAAGCTAGTGCATTAATAGATTCTGGTTTGTTCCCTGTCGCATTAATAGACCCTACCACTAATGTGAATTTGATTTCTTTTTGGATTTAACTAAAAAAGAGCTGACACTATTGAACCTTGCTATTTTTTGTACAGGCCTGGTTGATCCTTCTGAACTGTTATCTAACATTGAAGCACAGATTGTGAAGGCAAAAGATGAAGCTTTGAGCAGAAAAGACGTAACAGATAGGATTGATAAGTGGCTTTCTGCGTGCGAAGAGGAGAATTGGCTTGACGAATATAATCAAGTAAGTCTGAAATTCTCTTTTCTATACCTTCATATGCACTGGTAGGATGCAGACCAGCTAGGGTTTTGCCTTCTTTCTATGCTTTCAGCTCTCTTTATATTGTGTGTCTACCCAAACTCTATTTTTATTGGAGGTTTTTATATGGTACCTTTTTTTTTTTTTTTTTTTTTTGTCCTTAGTACAGATGGTTGGGGGTGGGGGATGGGTAGGGGGGAAGTGGAGCGTTGTTGGTTCGAACCGCGCTTCCAATGTCCCGCTGCACTTTACCACTCGGCTGCTTACTCTAGGACAAATTGATAATTGAGTATTATTCAGTATCATTTGATCTGGTGTGGTAATTTATGATACAAATTCAGCATACAATAGTACTGCCCATTAATTTGGATAACACTAATTAGAGACATAATGAAATTCTCCTTTTTCATTATATAGTTCAAATCTTGCATTTCAAATGAAAGTTATTGCATTTAGTTTAATTTATGAACCACTGTTAGTGATAGATTATTTAGCTTGTTCTCTGAAGTAGTATGAGCAAATTTCAGGATGATAATCGGTACAGTGCTGGGCGAGGTGCTCACATTAATCTTAAACGTGCAGAACGAGCTAGAGTAACTGTAACCAAAATTCCAGGTACTGCTTTCATGAACGCCTACTTCTTGTTGACATTGCCATTTGGACTTCTGATGACAGTATGTTCTTCTCTTTACAGCTATGGTTGACAATCTTATAAGCAAAACGCTAGCCTGGGAAGATGAAAACAAGACTTGTTTTCTATATGATGGGGTGAGCTTTGAAGTGGTGTAAATATTTCTGGTTCGGATCACCTTCGCAAAGTTATTATTAGCCGGTAAATTTGATTGTCATTTGTCGATATCATCTGTAGGTACGTTTGGTGCAAATATTGGAGGATTATAAACTGACCAGACAACAGAGAGAAGAAGAGAAGAGACGACACAGGGTAAATTTACTTTTTATCCACAGTTGCTATAATCATTATTGTTCTTTTTTTTTTTTGGTGAACATTATCATTATTGTTTGCTTGTCCACAAATTGATCTTTGAATATATGACGTAGTAAATTTAGCTCAAATTAAATAACCTACTTATGTATTTTATAAAGATACCATTATAAAAATAATGTATAGGTCTAAATTAGATATAACCAACTTATTTTTTTTTTTTTTTTTTTAATCTCAGGACCAAAAGAAGCTGCAAGATCTACTCCTAAATCAAAAGGAAGCCATGTATGGGTCTAAACCTAGTCCAAGAAAAAGTAACAGCTTTAGAAAGACAAATGGGTATCGTGCAAATGGTAACGGCTATGGCAATGGCAATGGATCTATGCCTCCCACACCTCGTCGTAACTCAGTAAGTGGTGGAGCATCTGAACTACATACACCACGTTCCTACTCTGGCCGTCATAACGGATATTTCAACGAAACGAGAAGATTGTCTACTGCACCTCTGAACTTTGTGGCTATAACTAAAGAAGATACAATGTCATATACTTCTCTTTGTGGTTCAGAGCCTGAGTCCCCTCCCCAAGTTTAAACTCCAAAAAACAAAAAATGGTAGGTTGTGATTCCAACTTGCAATTATTAAATCTGGTTCTTTGGCTAAATTGCCATGTTTAAATCTGATGAGGAGTGCTAACAACACACTCTCTGACACACTCCCTCCAACACTCTTTCTATGATTGGACGAAATTTATGTGGGTCCCAATAAATTAGTGGGACTCATTTTCAAAGTGGTAAGACTTACGTGAATTTCACCCAATCGTGAAGTGAGTGTCATGTATTGCTACCACTTCTATAATCTGATAATGTTTTTATTACTTGTGCAGGAATGGGCTATAGATTTTCTTGGCAGTGATAACTTGTGAATATGAGATGGATTGTACACTAGTATTTGGTTGTAATAAGCGCTGAGATATACATGGACAGTGATAACTGACATTTGAGGACAGGAAATTAGGGTGTTTATGCTTTGAAGAACATCAGCTTTGGGAAAGTGTTGATACTGGTAGGGACAGTTAAAGAATTCCCATTAGGGTTTTGTTTGTTTTTCCATGCGTTGTTTCAGCTGTATATATATGTTTTCAGTGTGATGGTTATCATTTGATGTAGTAGTAACTAAGATTATTTTGATTCATAATTGTAGGAAAGTTCATGCTATATACATACACCTTGTGTCAATTGTTTGTTGTATGTGATCATCAAGGTTTAAATGTTGTGCTGCTTTATAAGCAAGGTTACTGATTAAACACGGCAACCCTGTATTAGTGAGCTTTTATGAATGTTGAATGTGGATTATTGTGGTCGGTTCCACTTGATTAAGATGGCTGGTTTATTGTGATTAATGACCTGGCCTCATTAGTTGCCTTGTCTTGTCGACTTTGGGGCATTGGATACTTTCTGTTTGGAGGGCAATCATGGAATCATTGAAATGTATTCCTTTCCTCCCTTTAATAAGTGTCGTCTAAGTTTTTTTTTTAAAAAAAAAAAACCTAAGTTGTTAGATTAAGAAAAAATATAAATGGATGAAAAAGCTTAACAATTTTATAAATTTGTTCTTATAAACCATTGTTCTAAATGCATAGCATAATGACTTGAGATTGATGCACATGTTAGGTGGGCTCCCTCTAAAGTGGGACCCACAAGGTAAAAGAAAAAAGTTGAAGATTGAAATTGATAGATATGTGAAAAATATAGTGTAGATATGTTATTCCTATAAAAAGAAGAAAGAATGAAATAGGGAATATTTACTAAGAGGAAATAAGGAAAAACATATCGCATTAAATATAAAATAAATAAGTGATGTATCAAAGAAGTCATTTGGTCTCCCCCCTTGTGCATTGGGTGAAATGCAATTCAGACAGATCTTCTAAAGGTAACCCAGGTTTGTTGGCTTGTGGGGGCATTTTTTGTGACTATAGAGCTGTTGCAATGGGCGTTTTTGCTCATAACCTTGGTGTTACATCATCTCTTCAGACAGAGTTATTTGGGGCTATGATTGCTATTGAGCAAGCTCATCTGTGTGGTTGGAATAATTTGTGGCTTAGTGTGATTTTTTACTTGTTGTCCAAGCTTTTTCCAACTCAGCTGGTGTTCCTTGGAAGTTCAGAAACCGTTGGTCTAATTGTTTAGCTATCACTAAAAGGATGAATTTTTTTGTTTCTCATATTTATTGGGAGGATAATTCTTATGCAGATAAATTAGCTTTCCATGGCCTACATATTCATGGTTTTTTGTGGTGGGACATGATCCCTCCTTTTCTTAAAGAAGACTTCTTCTGCAATAGATGGAGTCTTCCTTTTTATAAGTTTAGATGATTCTTCCATGTGTCAGGTGTTGATCCCCCCATGTTTTTGTTCTGTTATTTTTTATTTTTTTAATAAAATTTTGGCGTGCTGCAGATGATTGGTAGGCCTTTAGGTGCCAACATAGTTGGGATCCATGGGCTCTATAGTGATGCACTTGCATGCTAATTTGCTTAAAAAAATAAAATAAAATAAATAAGTGATGTATCTCAACAGAATCAGCGACATATCTCAACAGGTGCAGACCAAAATATGTCTTCTTTATTTGTTGTTCCTTTACTATAAATGAGTATGGTATACGAGAGAGAAAGGTGGTGCAAGAGGCACCCGAGGAGGTGCAAAATGTAGAGAGGCACCTGAGTATGTGAGTGTTATCATTCTTTGTAACTCTTGAGTGAGATATTCGAGTTTGTAGGGTGATACACAATTTGGGGTAGGTTTTCCAAGTTTTAGACCAGAAAACTTGTTATATTACGGGGTGAGTTATAATACTATCTTGCAATCTCTTTTTATGATAGTAGAAACTTGTTATATCCTGTGTCTTTTTTTATTCTTTTGTGTGTATCTAGAGAATCCCCAACACTGGTATTAAAGATCCTTGAGTGTGTGTGAGTAAATCAGAGTGGCACATTCTATTTTTCCCAATTGTTGTTAATTTAGGGATAAAAATTAAAAAAAATAGTTAATATTATATTAAAAAAATAAAATGATACTTATTTTAAGACTTATTTTTTCTTTTAACACTTTTTTTTAAATGGCAAATAGTTTATTAAAAGGAGTACACGGGATACTCCAACCCCAAGCTTACAAGTAGGGGTGGGCACAAGTATATGTCGACCTGCGAACCCGGTGTACCCAATCCAACCCAACTCATAAATACTGGGTCGGTTTGGGTCATTGGGTTGGGTTAGTTTTAAAATAAGCAGACCCATAACCTATGGGTTGGGTGCTAGGTCTAAAGATTGTGAACCCACTCAACCCAACCCAACCCACATAGTATAGGAATATGAGACGTTACATAAATAGTTTGAAGACATGCAGAAATAGTTTGAAGACATAGTCAGTGATTGCAGAAATTGTTTAAGAATAGTTTGAAGACATTATGTTTTGTTTTTATTTCACTTGCTGATTTCTTTAAGGCATTTTGTTTTGTTTTTATTTCACTTGTTTGCTTAATTTTAATGGAAATTGTACTCCAAATTGAGGCTGTATGCTTCTTTTTGTATTTGGAAGTTCAAATTAATGTATTGGTAGTGTTTTTGTTCCCTATTTTTTTTTCCATTTTTTTGCTTTTGATGAAAACATAATAATTTAATACCAAACCCGGTTACCCGACCCAAACTAACTCGTACGAGGTTGGGTTGGGTTGGTTTGGTTTGGGTTACATGAAAAATTTTGACGAAACCGATCAGACCCAACCCATATTTATTTTATTGGGTAGGGTCTTTAAATACACCAAAACTCACCCAACTTGACTCATGCCCACCCCTACTTACAAGAACATGACCGAAAGACTAACGGCCCTAAGTCGAAGCAATATAAACCAAAACCGGGTTGTGCTTTTAAGTTTTAACACACTTATTGTGAGATAGAGGGAGTAGTACTCAAACTATGGATGTGATTTTTTTGAAGCGCCAGGTGATCAATTAAATAAACCAGTTGATCACTACTGATGAAAATAAATGAAATAAGTCATAACTAGTTAATATTTTTTTAATAATTTTTATATATGTATTTGTACTTTATCAATAAAAAAAATTAGTTGTTATGTTGCACTTTACAATATCATAAAAGATAGATGGATACCAAAAAATGGGACACCATACGGTGTCCCTCTTGTTTTTGGTGTATTCCGAAAATTGAGAGAGAGAGAGAGAGAGAAAAGCAGGGATATGAAGTGAGAGAAAGAGATATGGGGTTACGGTGTTCATACGGTGTGGCAAAATGTATTGTTCAAATAACACATCTCAATTACAATATGGGTTCTTATGATTTCGAGAGTTGTTCGGGAAGTTTTTTATGTATACATTCGTAGTTGAACAGCAGCAATGAAGCGTGGTAAACGATAGAATTTAAGGGAACAGGTAGAAAACAAAACGATTAAGGATGAAAATACATGTCGGAAAGTAAAGACAGGAAAAAAAGGATAAATGAAAGATTTATATTTGATTTGATGAATCATTAGATGTTCATTTACAAAATGAAGTAATATTAGTATTTATATGCTTTAAAATTGTATTGTTGGTTATCTCGCAGTGTGTCCACCACGTATTAAACATGTTTACAAATATTCTTAGTGGTTAACAACTAATTGTAAGTAATCACCACATTTAGTTAACATGTTTACAAAAATATACTCTCTCCGTCCCTTAATATAGGACCCTTTTTGACCATTTCACGCCTTTTAAGAAAGTGAGTTTTGTTAGTTATTAGTAATAAATTTGTATAAAATGTGTGCTATTTTTCCCAAGTTACCATTCTCATCTTCCAAAACTATTAAAAGAGAGAATTAATGCACCTTGGTATAAAGGGTAATTTTGTAAAAAAAATAATTAATGCACCTTGGTATTTGAAAATGGTCTTATATTAAGGGATAAATTTTTTTTACTAAAAAGGTCTTATATTAAAGGACGAAGGGAGTATTATCCCCATTCATGATATGAGTAGCCATTTATTCACATTTTGAGTCCAGAGAGCACAGCCTGGTGGTAAAACCATTGTAAGAGCTGTGTGGACACTGAAAGCAAAGTTCGAACTCATATTGCTTCACTTCCTCTCCTCTCTAACTTCCCCCTCCCTGCTAACCATAATTCACAAAAAAAAAAAAAAATTCACATTTTGAACTTAACTTTTTATCCTTCATGTTCCATGATATCAGCAGCAATTATTCACATTGTGAACTTCATTTTTTTTTATCCTTTTAATCTGAGAAACTATTTTTATCCATCATCTTCTGTAAATTAAGAATGTTGTTACAGTTGATTGTAGCTCTAATAAGTCAACATTGTAGGGTCTGTTTGGAAAAACGTTGGCAACGTCAGTTTAACCAAAAACATCTGTTTCAACCGTCAAAATGAAAAGGACCATATGCGATACTTTTGGTTTGAACAGATGTTTAGCATATTTGAACGGCAATGCAAACGGGCACGTAATTGTCCAGTGATACCTAACTAATCTCATCATTCAGTATATAGGTCTAATAAACCGGAGGCAATTGTTAGTAACCCCTCTGCCATTTAATTTTCTCACCCCGTGTCCTTTAAAATTCAAAAATCTACCCCTACTAACCATTCCCCACCCATTCTCCTCACCTCACCTCCCCCCCCCCAACCCTCACTCTTTCTATTTCACTCTCATTCCCACCCCCAGACCTCTCTCTCCCTCTCCCACTCACCACACCACCCGATTTCTACAGCAACTGTCTCCACCGTCTACCCACGTTTTTCCCCGTCGCATGTATCATCGTCACACCTTATTTTTACAAATATTTTAATAATTTAATTAATCAGTTAAATTGATTATATTTTAGATTAACAATTTAAATAATTTAAAAATAATAGTTTAATTAATTTAATTAACTTAAAAATAGTTTAATTAATTTAATTAACTTAAATCAATTAAATTAGTTTAAATAATTTAATTACTTAAATTAAATTAATTGAAATAAAATAAATAAATAATTGGTTTTGATGGAATTTTTTTTACTTCAAGGGTATTTTTGTACTTTCGAAAACAATCAATAATTATTTTTCTTCTATTTCTCGCCTCTTTTTTTTTATATCAATCAATACATGAAATCTACTATATTTCTCATCTTTTTCTCTCTTCTCACCCTATTTTTTACTTTTTTCTCTCTTCACAATTTCTTTTCACAATCAAACATACTATTGATGAGTGGTTAGATGACGACCATGATAGGTATTATTTTAGAATTATTTACGAAATATAATTGTTTTCTATTTTCTACAAATCATTAGAAAAAGATAATACTTGTATAAATGAATTGATATAAACGTTTATCCATTTCCTTCTTTTTTTTGTTATTCATTTTGTTTAAATCATATTTTTTGTCTCTTATGTTTATTTTATGTTTCGATTTGGTCCCTTATTTATTAAAAATTCTTAATTAGTTCCTTATGTGTAAAAGTTATATCAATTTGATCTTTTTTTTTCCTTCAGAAATGGCTTTTTTTATCCCTCTTTTTTTTTCTTTCTGAAATGGCTGTCATGTTATAAAATTTATACTAATATGGTTCTTTTTTTTGTTTCATAATGGCCCCTTAATTTGCAAAAAAGGGGACACATTGGTATAGTTTTGTAACATATGATAAAAGGTTTAAAGTGAACAAAGATGTGGGAAAAGAATTGTTTTCCTTGATAGAAAAGTGATACACAGGTTCCTATTTATAATTACAAATCGAGGGATAGCAATCATACAGATTGCTAGAGCATAGGAAGGGAATTATCGATCGCTAATTACAAATGATTGACACCAATTGCACATAAATGACAGCTGATTCTCAACTGATGTAAACACACAAAATATGTGCTCTAATTCTAATTATGGAAGCCATTGATGATGATTTGTGTTGATGCGCTAGTGATTCTTATCTCGTATTAACATATAAGGGACCTTTTTGGAATAGAAAAACAAAAGGGTCCATATTGGTATAAATTTTATACATAAGAGACTTAATTAAAAACGTTTGATACATAAGGGACTAAACCGAAACCTAAAATTGAGACAAGGGACTAAAAATTTAGTCAATTATTTTATATGTTTGTCAGTTTGAAAAAAAAATGATGACAACTAAAATTTTTTGTTTATCGTGTGTTAAATTTTTAATTATAGAAATTAGCTAAATTTTGTTTAATATGTTTGAAATTTTGCCTCCCTAATTTCTTTTTTCTGATTCTGTGATCAACCGAAGGTTGTCCACTGAATACTACAGACTATAACCCGATTTACTTTCATGCAAATTGCACAATATGCTGCAATCCCATCAATTGCGTGACAGGAGCCTCAGATTTCGCATGAGAGCTGATCGGTAAATTGTAGCAGCTAGCAGTTTGCACGAGAGCTTGGGGAAATGCCTCACGTGGTCCATTATGGATCAATTTCTTGCATCGTTTGATTAAATCATCTCACCAGATCTTATCATGTCCACTCACACTAGATCATTTTACTTTCTCTCTCTAAAACCAAAACTCTTCCTTCTCTTTCTCTCTCGGTGTCTGCCTCTGGTGCCAGAATCGGAATCGTCAACAACGGTAATGACAAACAAAAGCGGAGGAGGCAAAAGCATCGTATTGAAAGAAGGAGGAGAATAGTTAGAATAAGAGATACAATTTTTCTTCTTCCAAGAAGTCAATTTATTAAGGTTTTCAACGCTATTACCCCGCCCGACTCTCAATTACATCTTGGGCACAGGATTTGCACTGAAACAACACGTGGAGCCTATGCTTGTGCACACGAGCCCAAGTCCTTGCAAGCTTGTTCACAAAGTGGATATGCTAATTTGCCTCTGCCTCGAAGTTAAGTTCAAGACTATGCTAATTTGTCCTTTTCGAGCATCCTGGAGCGTTTTTATCAGTGCATTATCCAGAGCTTAATATGGATATTATTTGATCATGTGTCCTTTTCAAGACTATGCTAAGTGAAAACATGTTTGGAAAAGAAGGGGCTTTAATAGAAAATGTGATAAGTGCAACAAAAGCAGATAATGCACATGATTTCAGTGTCAAATTACCACATAATTTCAAATTACCAGATGATATCAAACTTTTATCTGATACAATAACATTGTAGTCAAGAAGTTTGTATCTTCCTCATGTGACATCCTTGTAAGATGGCAGTTTCCTTTATTTGGTTAAAAATTAGTTGTCCCGTCTTAAGTCAATAACTCGATGATTACAGTTAATGGACTTAAATTACTCTATGATTACTCTGCTAATTAAGAATTTTGTTAATTTATTTCCAGCATTCAAAACTATTTGACGGGGAGATACTCTATTTATTAATCGACTCACTGACACCGTGTATTTAAATTACAAATTACAAAATATGACCTGTTTGATTACACTTTTTAAAAACAATTTTTTGTTTTAAAAAAATTAAGATGAACAAAATTTGTTCTTTATTAACTTTTATAATAACAAAACAGTCTTTAAAAACTAAATCAATCAGACCATATATATTTAAGTCATATTTATTAGTATATTACAACTTTTCCATTGTCGTCTTCGATGCAGTGACTTGCCCTAATAATCCCAAGAAAAATGATATTTGAACACCCATTTTGGGGACACCCGTATGAACACCGTATGTCCGTACCGTACGGACATTCGTACGTTTTTTTTGGCAGATTTTTGTAAGTGGTTAACGCAGTTCATGTAAGTGATTAATGCAGTTCATATAAGTTGTTAACACAATTCACTAACTGGTTAATACAGATTTTTAACTGGTTAACACAGTTCATATAAATGGTTAACGCAGTTCATGTAAGTGGTTAACACAGTTCTTATAAATGGTTAACGCAGTCCACTAAGCTAGTTATCTGAGATACAAATTTTTAAGCTGGTTAACGCATTTGATAAATAGCTAACTTGATTCGTATAAGTAGTTACTTGATTCACTAAGCGGTTGCGATTACTCTGTGTCTATTAACCACATAATAGACTGCGTTATCGCTTACATGAATCAAGTTAACCATTTACATGAATCAAGTTAACTTTAAAAGTCTATATTAACCGATTAGTGAATCACAAGTAACTACTTATACGAATCAAGTAGTACTTACAAAAATCTAAAAAAAAGGAGAAAAAAAAGGGTACAGATGTCCGTACAGTTTCGTACATATCAGTATATGTCCGTACCGTATAGACATACGGTGTCCATACGAGTGTCCCAAAATATGATGTTCATATATCATTACTCTAATTCCAAGTATTGTTCTCCTTTGCCTTTAGGGACTCGACTCCCCTAGACTATTGTGCAAATGTTTAAACTTAAAACTCATCCCCCAGTGAAAATAAAGGTAAGTCCAAAAACGTGCTCAAAAAAATTGGTCCAGTCAAAATGCTTGGTCCACCGTTCGACCCTTTTCAATAGGGTCCATATTAGATGCACCCTTAAAATTTATGAGAATCAAATTTTGGATAGAAAAGACAGGGTTAGATAAATGTATAATTAATTTTCATCTTTGATTCTTAAATATTTATGTGACTCGAATATGATTGTGATAACTTGATTCTGGATGACACTTTGGTCTTTAGAAAGTGCTATTCATTCCTATTGATGTTAGGAAATTGCTATTATTTGTGTAATTATCCTTCTGTTTCATTCAGGGGGGATAAATGTTAATGTCCAATTTTCCTTTCATCAAGAACTAACTACAATGGTTTTATCAAAAAAAAAAAAAAGAGAACTAACTACAATGGATCAAAGTCAAAGACGAGAAAGTGAGCTAAAGAAAGAAAGAGGTGATGCATCAGCGATGCAGGGCTTCCATCAAGCATTGATAATTAACGGTGTTATATATCTCTTTTTCCCTTATATGACTATTTATTTAGAATATAATTTATATACACTTTCGGTATAAAAATATTTTACACATGTATTAAATTTCATTAACCAATTTCATTACACATGTATTCGGTGTAAAAATATTTTACTCATAAAGTACCTATTTGCAGCATCATGTATCTCCCCGTCCCTACATGACTTGAAAGTTGAAACTTTTATCTAATGTTTTCAATACAATTAATTCCCTAAAAATATAACAGGGGAACGGTATATAATTATGCATGTCATTAAGTTAAACTAATTTTAAAATATTAAATTGTAAAATTTTGGACTAAACTTGGTGAAGTACCGAGGCCAAAAAAGAATTTACAATTATTGAAAATCGAAGTGATATCCCCAGTAAAATATTATACTAGAAATAAAATCTTCTAACGACGGATTGCAATTGCATTACCCTTTTTTTTTTAGGATTGCATTATGCTTTCTAAATTCTAACTAACCACTCTTCAATTGGTCTCACTACATTCTTTTTATAATTATTAATCTGTACAGTTTAAAGCAATTCTTACGTAGATATCATTTACTATAACTACTCTGTGTTTGTGTCTGTAACATTTTTTGATAAATGAGTAGCTAAAGGTTAAAGTGCTGAGCTTTTTCAAAAAAATTAATTTGTAATTTTTAATAAAAAATTCTTGATACCGTGTGTATGTATATCTTTTATTGTATACTTTGTATTAAAGTGGAAAAATTACAGCTATTTCAAATATATAAAAGATATTTTTATAAACATTTAATTTATATTTTTTATATAAATATATAAGAGATATTGTTATGTACATTTATACATTTTTTATATAATTGAATGAATTTCTAATGTCATTTAATTAAAATGCTCTAACAATGCTTTATTGGCTAACTATATCAATGGATACCCGCGCATTTCGCCCGAGTTAAAAACAATAGTTTATAGAAGAACAACAATTTTAAATTTCATATTTAATTAATTATAATAATAAAATTAAATTACATTAGATTTAAAATTTTCTTTATATAACATCTTTACTTGAAATAATAAAATAATTCAATTATTAGCAGAGAAAAAACATAAATTTAAATTAATTATGAATGATTATTTTTTTGACGGGATAATTAATTATGAATGATAAAATTAATGAATTACTAAAATAATTTGTATTTCCAAACATATTGTTAAATAATTTCCAAACATGCTTTATTTAGAAAAAAATTAAAGCATGTTGACATCATGTGATCACATCAATGATAGGTGTGCGAAAGTAAAATCAGACTTCTCATTGTTATCACCAGAAATATCAGCCACAGCCGATGAAGGGAACAGCCGATGAAGGGAACAGCCGTTGCGTGGGATAGGCCGATCGGATTGGCAGCCGAAAATTGGTCCCACTGAACCGAGGATACAAAGGAAAAAATGTTAGAAGTTCAGGGAGCATCGTGAGGCCAGCCGATTATTAAAGAAAATAGCCGATACGGATAAAGGAAATAGCCGATTATTATGGTCACATCGGCTGAGCTATTTTTAATTAATATAGAGCTTTGAAGCTCGACCAAGGACTGAATATGTGAGAATCATGTACTTTGGCGCTAAAATGACCAAAGCTAGCCGTTGAAGGTCTCCAACGCATTTAACACGTGATAAATCGTTTGCCCAGCCGATGGGAGAGCGGTTAACCCACGATACGCATGAAGAAACAGTTGAGGGACACCCACGACCGCTCGTGGTCAGCCATGAACGTGTGGAACGCATAATGGCCGATAGGGGGTGGTTACAGTTTTTGTTTTTCTTTTGTATATATATACATCTGCTGAGAAATGTAAAAAAACGCGAAATCAATCAAACAACTATTTCTTTTGCATTTTATCAGCTTTTTACAGCATTTATCTTAGCCGATTCCATGTGTCTTAGTCTTAGCCTTAGCATAGCGTAGATTCATCACACTCAACGCTTTACGGGCGGTTGGGGAACCCACAATCGAGAATCAGAGTTCCGTTCTCGGTGTAATCGCTTAACAGGAATCAATTTGTTGGCTGGACGTTAGTCGAATCCCTCGGCTGATTTTTCCACGCAAACAAGTTTGGCACGCCCAGTGGGACCATAGGTGAATTGAAGGACAGGTTTGATTCTCCAGGGCAGGATCACGCTTGGCGTATGAACCTGAGGTCCGAAAAGAAACTCAACAACAACATGGAGTCGAGTTCGAATCCCAAAAGAACCCCACCACGCAAGAGCAACGAGTCAGCATACACCTTGGGTATGCCCATAGCGGTTGAAGACATCCCGCCTCTCGCACTTTCCCTGCGAGATGAATAACCCAGAGAATGTCGAGGCTCCAGTGGTCATGACCACTTCCTTCATCAGGCAGCAGATTGATATGGGAATTCATGACCTTATGTACCAAGTGTCAAGGCAGTTGGCAGATATTGTCAGACCCATGGTGCATAACGAGGTTCAGCAGGCGAGAGACATGGAGAGCAGCCGAGGACAGCAAGGTGAACACTCGGCTAGTTCTGCGTTGGCAAGGGGGAACGGGCAAACCCAGCATGCACAAGGCGGTCAAGCTTGGCAGCCTCAGCCGAATGTGGTTCAAAATGGGCCTCTTCAGACGCAACCTATACCACTACCGATAGGGCCACCAACCCAGACGTACGGTGATCAGCAGAATACATGGGTACCACCCCATGCTGGGGGGCAAGTGATGCCACCTGATCAAGCGAATCTGCAGTATGGGCAGATCAACATGGCTCGGAGACCAATTAACACGGTTGGGCATATCGGTTTGCCGCCAGTAATGTCGTATGCTCCAACGCATGGCCCTACTGTGCAGGCGAATTCATATGGACAGCCGAATTGGCAGCCGATGGCCCCTGGTTATGGTTCAGGGAAGCTATCTGGGGATTGGAATGTTAACAATCCACCATTCTACCAACCGCAACCAGTCCCCACGCCATACCCTCCAGTAAGTTCAAATATACTACGAGCGGTGGCAACTATGGGGAGAGCGGACATGGAACAATGTTCCACCTTTACCCCGAGAATGCATCGGTACTGCTCCAGGACTCGGTCGGAGGTTTTGGGGAATATGGTCCAGAGCAAAGAATGGACTACTAATCCACCTCTAGGCAATGTTCCACCAAATACCTTTAACCTTCGAGTCGTTCCAACAAGGCTTCCCCACAGGACCATGGGTCGAGCGCTTGGCCGAATCCACAAGAAAATCTGCAGGGAGCCTCTCATTTGATAGACCCAGAAATGATCGCAAATACCATCAAGAAATACTTCGGGATACAATTAAAGCCGTTGGACCGACCTGTCTACAGGAAACCGTACCCTGAATGGGTGGATCGGATGGTTCCTCTCCCTAGGGGATTCAAAACTCCAGATTTCACCATATTCTCAGGGGAAGATGGCAAGTCTACCATGGAGCACATAGGGCGTTTCACAGCCCAGTGTGGTGAAAGCAGCCAGAATGAGTATCACAAGCTTCAGCTCTTCCCATTATCACTCACTGGGACAGCGTTCACCTGGTACTCCTCCTTGCCTCCAAACTCAGTACAGAATTGGGCCGACATGGAGAGGTGTTTCCATGATAGATTTTATTGGCCGCAACCCCAAGTAACGGTAACCGATCTAACTAGTCTCAGGCAGCAAGTTAATGAGTCGGTTGCTGATTATATTGAAAGATTCAGAAAGAAAGCAGGGAAATGTTCTGTGCAATTCCCTGAAACAGAATACACTTCTATGATGATTAACAACATGCACCCGCAGTTGAAGGAGAAGTTGGTAGGATAAGCCTACACAGATTTGAATCAGCTGGCAGAAAGGGCTATCCGAGTTGAGCAATATATCCAGGAAAAGGAAAAGCGAAGGGCCAACCGAGGAAAGGGTCCCCATCTAGTCTCTATTATAGAGGCAGAGAATCGACTCAAAGCGGTGATCTTATCACGATATGATGGTAGCCGAAATAGTCAAAGGGAAGAGCTATTCCTGCCCAGCATTGAAGGCCGCTAAAGCCAAAGAAACTGAGTCAACAGAGGATAGGGCAGGGTACTCCTTTGACATAACCAAGGCAGACCAGATTTTCGATTACTTGCTCAAGGACAAGCAAATTCGGCTGCTAGACGGGCATTGGATTCCACCTCCTGAAGAATTGATGAACAAGAAATACTGTAAGTGGCATAACTCATATAACCATTCTACAGCTAACTGTGTAGTTTTCAGGAAGGCCATATAGAAGGCTATCAAAGAGGGTAGGTTCAAGCTAGCCGATAAGAGCATAGCCGAGATGTCAGTGGACACCAATCCATTCCCAGCTGTAACCATGGCCATGGTGTCTTTCTCAAAACCTGATCAGCCCAGGCCAATAAGAAGGGAACAATCTATCAGGAGTGTTTGGATGCCCAAAGAAGAATCCAAAAGAAACCAAGAGGTCACCAGGATCTGTGTTTGTGAGAATGGAAACCCACCGGTGCTACCAAAACGCTGGGGTCACCATCTTCGAGCCGATTCCATGGTAAACCTCCCAAACCCGGACGTCGACTAACGAGTTGATCACCAAGATCGCAACATGCACGCAAAGACCGAGAAGGCGCGGCATGCTCGAGGAGACTGGGCAAACTCATTGGGTACCTCGGTGAAGCCCGGTAGGTATGCCCAGAATCACTGAAGAGCCTCTCCCAAAGTCTAGGAGAAGAGTGGCGGAGTTCAATGTCGAAGGGGGACTGTCATCTCTTCGCATAACTGTAAGGAATGATGATGAACTCCAACCACAGAGGATGATCAAGCCAGCTGCAAATGTCAAAGAAGGGAAGTGGGTGGTTAATCAACCTCCGAAGAAGAAAGAGTTCAAACCAGTCACACTGACTAGAACGCAGAAGAGAAGGCTGCAGAGGGCTAGATCCTTGCAAAAAATGAAACAAACCTTGTAGATGATAGTCGATGCCAAGGCAGCCGATAAGAAGGAGATCCCAGAAGCTAAAGTGGCAGAAGCCATTGACAGGGCTTTTGGACCTTGCGGTTTGGAGCCTGACAAAGTTGAAACTGATCAAACCAAGGAGGTCCCAGTGACAATCCCGGCCGCCGAGGTAGACATCGGGCACCAAGAAGGAAAAGGGAACCTGATGAAGAGGAAGCGGCATATTCACATATACACAAACCGCTTAAATGGTGATGACGAGCCGATCCTAGAGTCCGTTACCGAGAAGATTCAATTTTGGATTATCTCTCGGATGAGAATGAAGCCGGATCGATGGTCGTCATCGAGGTCGTTAGTCTGATCCCAAGTGAGTTCTGGGCTGGTTACCCCCAGATCGAACACTTAGAAGGAGACGTATTTGTGGAAGAAGCAGAATGGGCAACTTTAGCCGATGACACGGCAAAAGATGCTTTGGGTACTATATTTGGTAGGCCAACCGAAGAAATGGTGAAGCACCTGAAGCCCCTGTACGTGAGAGCCCACATCAATGGCAAGGCCTTCAATCGAGTATTCGTTGATAATGGGGCAGTATTAAATGTGATGCCAGTGGCCACCTTGAGGAGTCTGAACAAGTCTGAAGAAGACCTGATCCCAACTAACATGAAAATGGCTAGCTTCATGGGAGAGGCTTCGTCTGCCTTAGGAATCCTGATAGCCGAGATCACAGTTGGCCCCAAAAGCATCAAGTCAGCTTTCTTCGTGATTGATGGCAAACCATCTTATGCGATCTGCTAGGAGAGATTGGATCCACACCAGCCAATGCTTACCTTCCACCATGCATCAGAAGCTCATTTTTTGGGAAGGGGATAAAATTGAGATAGTCCCAGCTGATGACAATCCATTCCCAGCCGAGGTACAAAATCTAGAAGCCTTGTTCTACTCTCCTTATGTGGCTCCCATAGCTGTTCAAGATTGAGCAATTAGCCGAACCACGGCTAACCATAGAGGTTTGATATGTTTAAAGACACCCAGGTGGTGCAGGACTTATGGGACCGGCTAGAAGCTTTCAGGATTGAATCTCACGTAGCTGAGTCCTAGCTGATAGACAAACAACAAGGCGATGGCCTCACATCGGCAGACGAGATCACGGAGTTGCCGATGGAGTTTGAATCACCTATTCGGAGGACTTTGCCAACCTTCGAATCACAAGACCCCTTGGAGGACCTCAATTTAGGAACTCCAGAAGAGCCTCGGCTAACGCAAATCAGCGGATTGCTGGGGGAAAAGGATAAGGAAGAGATGGTACATCTGCTGAAAAAATATAAAGACTGCTTTGCATGGGATTATCATGAGATGCCTGGGCTAGCACGAGAATTGGTGGAGCATAGGCTACCGATCAAGGAGGGATTCAAACCACATAAGCAGCCACCTAGAAGATACCATCCTCAGCTGATACCACAAATCAAAGCGGAAATCGAGCGTTTGCTTAATCTTTGGTTTCATCGTAACGGCCAGTGCGTAGAGTGGTTAGCCAATATAGTACTGTAAAGAAGAAGAATGGCAAGATTCGAGTCCGCATTGATTATAGAGACTTGAATTTAGCCACTCCAAAGGCGAATATGTGATGCCTGTGGCGTACATGTTAGTCGATGCACCGCCACACATGGTATTTTAACCTTCATGGATGGGTACTCTGCTATAATCGGATACTTGTAGCCGAGGAGGACACTCACAAGATCGCATTCAGTGCCCAGGGCACCGGGAATTTATGAATGGTTAGTGATGCCATTCGGCTTGAAGAATGTCAGCCACGCACTGCAGAGCACTGAACGCTATCTTCCATGATCTAATCGGCAAGATTATGGAAGTATACATAGATGATGTGGTAGTAAAATCCAAAGACTTCGAAGCCCACTTAGCCGATTTGGAACAAGCTTTGCAGAGGATGAGGGTCCATAACTTGAAGATGAATCCTGCAAAGTGCATGTTTGGTGTATCGGCTGGTAACTTCCTCGGTTTCTTGGTGCATCAAAAGGGCATTGAAATAGACCAAAACAAAGCCAAGGCAGTGATGGAGGCTAGACCACCCAGGAACAAAAAGGAGTTACAGAGTCTGGTGGGAAAAATCAACTTTTTGAGAAGATGTATAGCTAATTAATTTGGTAAGATGAAGGCTTTTTCCCCTTTGCTAAAGCTCAAGAATGCTGAGGAGATGGTGTGGGGCCCTGAACAGCAAGAGGCCTTTGAACAAATAAAGAAGGCTTTAGCTAGTCCACCAGTTTTGGTGCCCCCCATGCCAGGGAAGCCTTTGAAACTTTACATCGCGGCCGCTGAAGAGTCTATCGGCTGCCTGTTAGCACAGGATGCTGAAGATGGAACTGAAAGAGCGGTGTACTACCTTAGCCGAAGTCTCAATGATGCTGAGACCAGATATACTCCATTGGAGAAGTTGTGCCTATCTTTGTTTTACGCTTGTACAAAACTTGAGTATTACTTAATGCCACATGAAATATTAGTTTTATGCAAAATTGACATTGTTAGGTACTTGCTTAATAGGCCTGTCTTACAAGGTCGCTTGATGAAGTGGGCCATTAAACTTATCGCCTTCGTATTTGGAATACGTCCCATTAAAAATTTGTCAGGTCGCACTAGCCGATTTCTTGGCAGAACATCCCTGCGTGGAAGTTGATGACCCTTGGACACCCCCAATTACTTGCATAAACCTATTGCCTTGGGTCCTAACTTTTGATGGGTCCAAAACCCAGAAAAGAGTCGGGGCCGGAGTGACAATTACCAACCCAGATGGGAAGATGTGGAGGTTTGCGTATCGGCTAAACCCAGATTTAACTAATAACCAAGCCGAGTACGACGCATTGATCATAGGGTTAAAGTTGTTAGCCATGATGGGCGCTGAGTACATTCATGTAAAGGGCGACTCCCAGTTAGTGGTCAGACAACTAACCAAAGAATATGGGTGCAACAATCCAAATCTGTTGGCGCGTTACGCATTGGTGATGGTGATTCACCAGTTTATTGATGCAAAGGTGTCATACATCCCTAGAGGAGCTAATATGGAGGCGAACGATCTGGCCCAAGAGGCATCCGGGTATAGGAATTCTTTGCTGACTTTAGAGTACGACGAATTACCAGCCGAGGTGATGGTCGCAGACCAAGTCGAGTCATGGAGGAACGAGCTGATCGAGTACTTACAAGATCCTTCTAAGTGCACTAACCCCAAATTTAAGAGATGGGCTCTAAGGTATGTGCTTCTTGATGATGAATTGTATAAGAGAAGCATGAATGGGGTACTGTTGAAGTGCATAGATAAAAATGAAGCCCTAAGGGTTATGGGTGAAGTTCACGAAGGCATATCCGGCTCGCATAGGGCTGGGCCAGTTATGAAATGGTTGATTTACCGCCATGGTTATTATTGGCCTACCATCACAGCCGATTGCTTTCAATATGCCAAAGGATGCGAAGAATGCCAGTTGCATGGTCCCATTCAAAGGGTACCAGCTAAATTGATGCATCCAGTGGTGAAGCCTTGGCCATTTAGAGGCTGGGCCATGGATTTGATCGGCAAAATCCATCCACCATCTTCTAAAGGACACAATTTCATTATTGTGGCAACCGATTACTTCACTAAGTGGGTGGAGGCTCAGCCGATGGTCAAGGTACAACAAGATGATGTTATCCGATTCATTCAACACCAGATCATATACAGGTTTGGGATCCCAGAGACCATTACCACGGATCAGGGAACTATGTTCACTGGAGATAAGGTGGTTGCCTTTGCTCAGCAGTTTGGGATTAAGTTGATACATTCATCCCCATATTATGCACAGGCCAATGGACAAGCCGAGGCAACCAACAAGATTATTGTGGACCTGATCAAGAAGAATTTAGAAGACAAGTCTAGAAAATGGCATTTAACTCTGGATGAGGCTTTATGGGCCATAAGGAATTCCAAGTCAACAGCCACGGGCACAACTCCATATCGGCTGACTTACGGCCAAGATGCGATTTTGCCTTTGGAAATTAATGTCACTTCTCTAAGGGTGGCGAAACAGAATTCCTTAAGCCTAGAAGAGTATCAGCAAGCCATGCTTATGGAGCTGGATCAGTTGGATGAAGATCGGTTAATGGCTTTAGAAAGAATCGAGGCAAGAAAACGCAAAATGGCTAGTGCCTACAACAAACATGTTAGGTTGAAGAAGTTTGTTGAGGGCGACCTAATTTGGAAAACTATTTTACCAATAGGAGTCAAGGACCCTAAATTCGGTAAGTGGTCACCAAATTGGGAAGGTCCGTTCACGGTTAGTCAAGTATTCGCAGGAAATGCGTATCGGCTAGTTAACATGCAAGGCGAAGAAATGAATAGAAGCGTAAATGGCAAGTATCTGAAAAAATACTACCCCACGGTGTGGCAAAGCGTACTAGAACAATAAAGGAAGCTATTCATAGACAAAAAGGGAATTGTTCTGGTGACCACAGGCCGGCCACCTAGCCAACAAAAATACTTGAAGATAACCAGAAATAACTAGTCTGTTGGGTCAAGAGTGGCTGCAACTGGGGAATCAGCAACCATAGCAGGATCGGCTGGTTCAACTTGGTTAGGGGTGCTGACAGGCTCGGCTGCCTCTTGAGGATCAACCTTCTCAATAGGATCAGCCACCTCTTCTCGGTTGGAAACTTCAACTGGTGCAGTCTGCACTTCCACAACTACTGCCCCAACAATCTCAGCTGCATCTACAGCCATGTCTTCCGGCCCAGAAGGAAGAATATCGATCGACCCAGCGGCAAAGGTGCTTGATGGCCACCACATCGGCAGGGACGCTTTTTAAAGCAGCGTTAGCTGATTCTTCAGCTTGAACCGTACCTGCTTCGGCTGACGGTATTGAAGATTGTTCCTTCGCCTGATTCAGCAAGAGCCGAAGTCCATCCCACTGGTGGTTGGCCGAGTATATGCCTTCTCTACCCTTCTGCATATCCTGTTCCAAACCATCTTTTTGGGTGGTGAGTCGTAAAATGTCAGGGTCCAAAGAAGAAGCTTGAACGTATAAGCTGAAATGCCTTTCCGTGTGGGTCTCTAGCCTCGCGTCAAGTTGCTCAAGTTGGGGTGTTAGCTCTTTGATTTCATTTTGAATCCGAGTCAGCTCCGAATTCAGCTGAGCTAACCGGCCTTTGAGTTCCCCTTTCCTAGCTAGGTCGGCCTGCCGATCTTTATCAACTGCTTGATAAGAGGACAAGAAAGAGGACTTTTGAGCTTGGAGATCCCGGAGGCGTTGCAGGTCTTGAGTGGCATGGTCATAATTCTCCTTGCACAGCCGATATAACGCAGAGATGTCATTTACTTGTAACGCCATTTGACGATACAGTTGTCGGCTGGCGGAGGGAACATCAGGAGAGTCGGATAATTTGAAAAGGGAAGCCCTCAAATCGGCCACCTTACTCTTATCTGTGGGGATCTCTCCCATCAAGACCTCGTCTACCTTCTCCAGGTGACTAGAGGAGGGTGAGGAGACCTTCTGCAGCGGGTCAGCCGAAGCAAAATACTGCTGCAGTTCTTCCTCTGAAACCTGGATAGATGAAGTCGACTGACGAGGAGGAGTCCTATGAGCAATAGGGGATTCATCCCTAGCCGACTGCAGCGCAGAGCACAAAGAAGTTAGGGCCAAACCAACATAGAGTGGGCAATCACAATAAAAGAGAAAAAGGAGGATACCTGGATTGGGCTGTGAGCCTCGGCTATTGGAGAAGCGGGAGCTGGCCGGTGGGTTGCCTCGGATTGAGGACCAGCCGAAGAACCCCCTCGCGCCCTTGGAGATTGGGAGGGGGGAACCTTGTGAGGAGGCGACCATGGAGCCGAAGTACGCTGTTTCTACAGTCAATATGAGCCGAGGGTTAGAATTATGACAAAGCCTTGAAGAAACAGTAAAAAACAGAGGTACTTACCTTTATTTGTTTACCCTTGCCAGCGTATGCCGTCTTGGTTTTTCGGGAGATAGGGGTTGCAGCAGAAGGTTCGTCAATACGAATCCCCCCAGATCTTGTCCTTTTCTTCTTACTCGGAGGGGGAGAATCGTCTATAATGACAACTCTAGGAGTTGGAGTGGCTGTCAAGAAAGCAGTTAGTTGACTGATGCGTTCGCAAGGTAATGAAAAGCAAAATGAGACAAAAATACTCACCCTTCATGGCAGCAGAAACCCTAGTCTTATGCGCCGGCTCTGGCCTTACCATCTTCAGAGGGGGAACAGTCACCGCCTCACCTTCATCGTCATCATCATCATCATCATCAGGACTGCTGTCGAGAGGCATGGCAAGCCTTATGAAATAACTAGATAAAGAGCCTTGAAACATCTTATCCTTAGCCGAAGGCCACCAATTAGCAAAGGCAGAGGTTTCCCCAGCCGACGGGTTAAATGAGGCCCATTGGAAGCTGTTCAGTTTTTCCAAGTTGAAAGCTGCCAAGGTCTTCACCTCTTCAGCCGATAGGTTAGTTCTCCCTATTGCTGGCACTTTGCTAAGGTATGGCCAAGGTACATGCTGTAATAATCCAAACTGACGGGCCACACAGTTAGGATGATAAAATTCAGCCGTGGTCTTGTTATTCCTGGAATTTGGCTTTAGCCCACCAAGGAGGTCTCTAGCGGTCAAAACACGGCTCCAATTGAGGACCATAGTCCCATGCGCTTCCCGAGAAATGCTGCGGTCAGCCGTGGTGAATATCCAATCCGGGCCGATCCGTCTTTCAAAGATCGGCTGCCAATCTTGAGCAATTCTGGTCAAGACATGTACTTTCTCCACCACATCAAAGGGAGTTACTTGCTGAAGAGGAGTCAGCCGCAAATGCTCGGCTAACGTCCGCGCCCCGGCCGGGAGAGAGTGAACGCTGAAAGAAGGTTCAATGAACTCTGGGAAATAAAGGGTAATCCATAGTTGCAAGAACCATAGAGGACCTGAAGTATTCTTCAAATCGATACCTTGGTGCAACCGATCCAGCATATTGAACAAAGCCCTATAAAGATAGCAGAGGAAGAGTGATCCCCAAGCGACTTGCCTACCCGATACAGCTTGGGCCACGTATACTTGAAGTTCTTAAACGACTGCGACAGAGCCGGTACAGACGAAGTACTTACTAAACCAATACAAGAGGAAGGTGCAATGCTCAGCATCAAAAACCGCAGTACCTCTTCCCTTTTGATTGGCCAGAATGAAGGCAGAATAGCTGGAGTTGTTCCGATCATGGACAATCTTGATGTTGGAGGTTGAAATGTCGTATAGATTCGGAGCTTCCTGACCAGCTAAAGGCAAACCTGTAATGGCCGCCACATCAAGAAGAGTAGGGGTGGCCATTCCCCAAGGAAATACAAAAGTATTGGTGGTAACGGACCAATAGCCGAGAAAGCCGAAGATCAGACCGATGTTGAGTTAAAGGTCTTTAGCCGACAGCATGATAGCATCGTAAAGACCCATTCTTTTCCATTCCTCGCCTTTTGCCTCAGCCATTCTAGAGTGCCAACTCAAGTAATCGGCAGTGGAACGGGGCCAGGGCCAGGGCCTTATGTCGGCTGGGCACCGTTTAATGGTAAACCAATCGCAAACGAGTGGTAAACCATATGTGTCCAGGGAGAGATATTCTCTAAGATACATTGCACCACCCTGCAAGTCGGTGGACGACCGCAAAGTGAGAGAACCTTGAATTGGATAAAGAGGAGGTATGACGCCTTCGGCTAACCCGGTCGATTCTTGAGTTGAGGAGTGAGAGTCAGTTGAACGGGAAGACTCGTCCAAGGAGTCATGGCCACCGTAGCTATGTTCACGATTTTGAGAATCAGATGCGGAAGACATTGTCGCAAGAAGAGGATGTGCAGAAATGAAGCTAGGGTTTAAGGGTTCAAAAGAATTCGAAATGCCCGAATAGTAAGAAAAACGAATGGGGCTAGCTACTTAAAGAGGAATCATGCGCACGATCAACGATGAAAGTTGTTAAGATATTATCGGATAACAGCGCAGTCATCGGGTGTGGGAAAAGTGGCCGGTCAGGTCATAATGGGTGACATTAAATGCATATAAAGTGACTAGCGACTGATGGTTCAGAGACTCGAATCTTATCCGATACATCAATCCAGCATTTACAGCTGAAATGATGTAGGGGGCAATTGTTATCACCAGAAATATCAGCCACAGCCGATGAAGGGAACAGCCGTTGCGTGGGATAGGCCGATCGGATTGGCAGCCGAAAATTGGTC
Source organism: Calophaca sinica (assembly GCA_037113605.1). Lineage (NCBI taxonomy): Eukaryota > Viridiplantae > Streptophyta > Magnoliopsida > Fabales > Fabaceae > Calophaca > Calophaca sinica. Next base: position 72,389,918 of record CM073730.1, read on the forward strand.
CCACTGAACCGAGGATAGAAAGGAAAAAATGTTAGAAGTTCAGGGAGCATCGTGAGGCCAGTCGATTATTAAAGAAAATAGCCGATACGGATAAAGGAAATAGCCGATTATTATGGTCGCATCGGCTGAGCTATTTTTAATTAATATAGAGCTTTGAAGCTCGACCAAGGACTGAATATGTGAGAATCATGTACTTTGGCGCTAAAATGACCAAAGCTAGCCGTTGAAGGTCTCCAACGCATTTAACACGTGATAAATCGTTTGCCCAGCCGATGGGAGAGCGGTTAACCCACGATACGCATGAAGAAACAACAGGACACCCACGACCGCTCGTGGTCAGCCATGAACGTGTGGAACGCATAATGGCCGATAGGGGGTGGTTACAGTTTTTGTTTTTCTTTTGTATATATATACATCTGCTGAGAAATGTAAAAAAACGCGAAATCAATCAAACAACTATTTCTTTTGCATTTTATCAGCTTTTTACAGCATTTATCTTAGCCGATTCCATGTGTCTTAGTCTTAGCCTTAGCATAGCGTAGATTCATCACACTCAACGCTTTCTGGAGCAGTTGGGGAACCCACAATCGAGAATCAGAGTTTCGTTCTCGGTGTAATCGCTTAACAGGAATCAATTTGTTGGCTGGACGTTAGCCGAATCCCTCGGCTGATTTTTCCACGCAAACACTCATATAGTTATTTTATTTCTACGTTATTGAATTTCAAGCTTACTATATTAATTGAGTTAAAAGATATTTTGAAGGAAAAAAAAAAAGTAGATCGCAATTTAAAAGATATTATCAATCGAGATTAATTATTTGTCAAATTAACTTAATTAACCCATCCAACAAACTAAATTAACTATATGTCGCATCTTAATCTAAATCTAGCTATCTATACTTTATATAATTGAGAACTTTCCTGGAATAATAGTTGTCAGTTCCACGAAAAATTTCACGCTGTAGTTCACTCGTGTCGATTTAACATGCTTTGTATCTTAAGTTATGGGGTCCTATCCTCGATCTAGGCATTCTTAACCACAATATGCACTTATCTCAGTTGACCTATACGTTGAAATCCAAATGATTGATAAGTTTAGCCTCTCAATAATTTTGATGATACAAGACATTCGTGACGAAACAATTAAGTATTTAACAAAGTTCATTTGAGTATGCAAAGTATACATATCATAATGGAATATAGTATAAGAACCTATTAGACTAGAGGAATTACGCTCAAAAGAAATTATGTTCTTGTGCAACTTCTTGACTTCTATAACAGTGTGTCTGATGGCTTACATTCACACAAGAAAGCTAAGCATGACGATTGGATGATGCTCATAAAGAGTTCAAATGAAGCTTCTTAGGCCTAACAGTTCTTTGTCAACATGTATAAGGGACAGGGATTTTATCTAGAAGTTATTATCTGATTTTGAATTAAGTCAGCTAAAAAGGACTACAAGCTACCAAGGTTGGTATAGAAATAAGAGACACATCCCAATCTGTTAACCCTGGTTTTCGATAGTTAAACCTAGCTTAACCCCCAAGTTAATTAACTTTTGTACTGACTAAACTAACATGATTGACGTTTTGAGTGTTACTAGGACTTTATAAAGGTGAGGCTTGTATAGGCCTAAGGTTTGAGGGACTAAAACTAAGCATAGTTTTAACCTACTTTGCAACACGGATATATCTAGCCGTGACATGAATAGTGCTATCTACTGGAATCTAGCCGTGACACAAAAGACTCAATTCACGATGCGAATGAGTCATGAGTCATTGGGTGCATGTCTCCACACATGACACGCAACACACACGTGTCAACAAAGGAAGGCACATGTCTAATGCATTTTCGTGATGCGAATGGATCCCTAATCGCGGCGCAAAAGTGGTTTCCCTATAAATTTGAGTTTTTGCCTCATTTTTAACATTTTTGACAGCCCAAACACCTCTTCTACCTTGGTTTTCATGTCTTGAGACTTTGGTAATCATATTTTACTATTTTTACACTCATTTTAGCATAAAAATCCTAGTTTTTATCCTACCATTGTAATTGCCCCAGTGGTAAGTTAGTCTACCTTGGCTGTATTTTGATTCCTTACTTTGATTCAAGAGTTTAATTCTGTTCTATTAGTATTTAGGTCCGCTCGGGAGCTAAAGACGTCTATAGCTCGAAACTCGTTTTGTCACCTTTGAGAACCTTGGTATAACTTAAAAACTGATTTTTTTTTTTCTCTTTACTTTAAGATCGTTGTGTTATTTCATTTTGGTCCCTATAACTGGTTTGGTATTATTTTAACCTTTTTCAGTTATTTGGTATGGTATTTGCAAAAATCCCACTTGGTAGCTTGGAAGTCCTTTTGGGACTTTGATCCTTGAGTTGTAAATTACTTTTATCCTCGATGTCATTATTCTATTTTTATCCCTGTGATTAACTTAGATAGTGTTTGGTTGAAAGGGAATGGAAGGAAGCGCATGAGTTATTTTAAATTTTTTATGTTTAGTTCAATTTATAGGAGGAGAGGGGAGAGAAGAGAAGTAAAATCCCTCATAGCTCAATTTTTGCTCCCCTCGAATGTTGCGGTTTTTTGGAGGGGAGGGGAAGGGAGCTTAAGACATTTAAAATAAAATGACTTAAAAAACTTATAAAAAATGTAATTTAAAATGTATTAAAATTCTTTCCCTACTGAACCGAACAAGCAAAAACTCCCATTCTCGATCAATCTGAACCAAACACAGTATCCAATTAAATCCATCCCCTCCCTTCCCTTTTTCTCTATTAAAATCTCTCCCCTCCCCTCTGATCGCTTGAACCAAACAGTTGTCTTTTTGGTCTTTGTCGACGTCTTTGGTACTCGTGCCTATCGTACTTTCACCTGGAGCTTCATTATCACTTTTTATTCCTCTGAAAAGGCGATATAAACTCTTAATTTCGAATCTGGTCCTTTTGTTTATAACATGTATCAATGTCTCATTTTGGTCCCCGGAACTAATTATATTGTTTCTATTGAATCCTACATAGTTTGGTGATTAACGTGCCCTTCGCGTATATACGAAGTGAATTCGTGGATGATTTCGGAAGAGGCGGCAAGCTGTTCGAAAGCTTGAAGGACATCTTCACACTCTTTACTAAGGTAGGGGAAGTCGTCTTACTCGTGGAGGCAAGACTAATTTTAGGGTTTATTGTGGCAAAGAGGATAACAATCGTTCGCCATTGAGAACTACGATGTTTAAGTTAATTTGGGACGTTCCTTGAGAATGATACCATATTGAATTAAGTATTGAGAGTTCCTTAATATTGATAGTTAATATGCTAATTGATTGATTAATATGCTCGACAATTTATTATTTGAATGTTTGTGTTAGAAATGCCTGATTCGCATGTTTGAGTGCAATGTTTGATATGTTGACTGCTTAAAAAAATTGAAATTATTTAATAAAATTAAAACAAAACAAATAAAACCAGAATACAATAAATTTAAGAAAATAATAACTAAACTAAAAATAAACAAAACAAAATAAAATAAACAGAAGTAAAAAGAAAGAGCCACTATACCGAAAAAGCATAACAATGACGCATAATTTCAACTCCTATGATGCGGGAAAGAGTTATAAGCTCATGCATCATCAGACGACCTCTTGATCACGTTTTTAAAGCGTTATCAAAGTTGAATAAAAAATATGCACGTGTACTTTGAATGACATATTCAGATAACGCTTTATTGAGCAAACATTATCTGGATGACATCCAGACAATGCTTTAATGAGAAAACGATATCAGATTGAGTCATTTCAGATAACACATTCTACAGAAAGTTTTATTTGAGAGACATTCAAATAATACTTTCTTGAGCGAGTGTTATTAAAATGTACTATTTTTAAATATTCATCTATGCCAATTCCCCCCATATACAAATATCAGTTAGACATACAAATAATACACAATATCAAACCAGTTATTAACATGTGATATTTAAGTGTTTTTGACATATTCGACGTACATGTGATACTTATGCATTTTTTACCATTAACATTATTGGTTGAGAAAGAGGTATGAATTTATTGCAACGTTATCTAAATGTGTTGATCTGCCTCTTCCTTTGGTTCCCTGTAAGTAGGTCTTATGCAACTCCTACTTTGGTCATACTCTTCTTTAACTCCTTCCTTGTTCTCCCATGTGCTTCGATTGTGGTACTTATTTTCCATGTCAACAATTAGAAGTGCTCCAATATTTCCTCTAAAGGGGAAAATTAGAGCGTTCGAATGGATGACATAGAAAAAGCTACACGGTGCCTCTTGTTGAAGGTGATTCTTGGAACGCTTTGAGTTGCTGATGTTAAATACCTCTCTGACATAATTCTGTTGTAGGATTCCCTTTTCAAGGGACTTTACTACATCAGTTTCCTCATTTCTTTTCTTTTTTATATTTTTATTTCTTATAGTGTAACCTTAATGGGAATTAACTACAATTTATATGAGAAACTCACCGGAGGAAAAAGGAAGAATGGATCAGTTGAAAAAGTTTAGATTGAATCCATATGGGGGGTTCAAAACCAGATTTTTGGTGGAGTTTCTAAGGCTGGGTGAGGCAATGAATGAGAAAATTTTTGTAGTGTGACCTTCATGTAATTAAGTTTAAGTTTTTTCTTGTACCATGAATTGAATTTTTTAAGGTTTAGGAGTTTCATATCCGTGCTGGAAAAAGTTGAAATAGCGACAAAAATTTAGAAACGGAAAAAGACAAAATCTGTCTCGGATTTAATCGCTAAGTGTTATTCAAATGGGATTAAAATAAACGAATCCTAAAGTTTCATATTTGCATACTAAACTAAAAATCACAAACTAAAATCCAAGAATTTCAAATTTGCATATAAGCCCTAAACTAAAAATCATCAAAAAAATAATGTAAAGCCAATAAAAATTACCTGCAACGAGGAATGTTAGGATACCAAAGGTTGTTCCTTCCTCTAAACCCACCAACTAAAACCTGCAACGAGAAATGTTAGGGCATGCATATAACAGAGCGGAGAGAACAAAAGAAAATGCGTACACCAAAAAAAAGTTAGGGAACAGGGAGAACGCAAATTGAGTGAACCTGAAAATAAGGGCAAAGAGAACACATTAGGGTATGGGGCAAAGAACAAAAAGAGAAATGCAGAGAGAAACGAAGGAGAAAAAAAATTCTCAGTGTTCAGAGAGGAAGTGTTCACAACGTGCACAAAAAAAGAGTATATGGAGCTAGGAAACGAAGATTTATTTTGTTTTAAACTATCTTACACGTTCAGATAATGTTTGCCTGGGAAAATGTTATCTGTAGGTTTCCTTTAGATAATGATTTCCAGACGCGTGCTATCTACTCGCTCTTTTTTTTTTAATTTTTTTGTTAAAAAATTAGATCTTTTAGATGACGTGTTCCTGGGAAAATGTTATTGGATACCTCAATGTTTTTTCAGATAATGCGTAATTTACGCATTATCTGAACACTATTATCGCTACGTGTTTTTGTCGTAGTAAGCGTTAGGTCCGAGCAACAATTGGATTCAAGCTCGAATCCAAATCCAAGGAAAACCGAGGAGAATAATATCCCACCCAATCCCATCCATTTGAGCCATCGGATTAGGCAAGTGGCGGTTTGGGCAGTGGATTGCGTCGATTTTGAATCAGACAAAAAAAATGCTTACAGAAACTTCAAGAACAGAAACATTCATTACAGAACGTTGGACAGAAACAAACTCAAAAAAAAAATTACAGATCCTTGGGCAAAATCAAACCGATTTGAAACAAAACATTACTGTTGAAAATTGATTTGCAAAAATATTCAAAAATTCGAAATCACCGATGAAATTACTGAGATGAGTCGCGGACTAGGTCGCTCTCTTTAAGACGTTTCGCGGCACTGCTCAAAGGTGCAAGCAGACTATCAACCACGACGTCCCCAGGATAAAACAGCTCAGTCAAATTCGAATTTTCGTTGCACTGCAGAAATCTGTTCAAGATATACACCTTCTGATATATGGTTTTGTTACCAATTGACTTCAAACACAAGAGGGGGTGAATTGTGATAGCGGTGCTTATATAAAAAATTACAGAAAATAAATGACCGAATAATAAATAAAGAACAAAAATAAATAAAGTGCTTGAATGATAAAGAGACAGAGAGCAAAGAAGAGCACGCAGCAATTTATACAGGTTCGGCCACCAAACACCCCTGTGGCCTACGTCCTGTCCCCAAAGCAAACCACTATGGGATTTTCACTAAAACACTAGCTTTTAAATCAGGTTCAGCTAGAAACCTTTACAACTCTAAACCAGAACAATACGTTCAAGAGATATCACCTCTCTATGAACACCTTGGGATTCCTACCCAAAAATAAATGATTTTCACAAATAAAATGAGACGAAAAAGATACACTCAATAGTGCAGATATAACAAATTGAAGCTCAAATAATACAACTCAAATTTTGTAGAATAAAAAGACTCTCAGAAAATTGTGCTCAAATAAGTGTGAGTGATGAAAAATATTTGACAGAGTTTTTGGCACAAAAATTAAGCACTGCGTTGTTGTATTTTCGTGTTGTAAGAAAGAGCACAGCGTTGTTTATATTTATAGACCGACCGAGGAGCGTTTGCCGCTGAGTTGATTTGTCCGTTGGAAGATTTGACCGCTGCACGAGGATCTGTCCGTTGGAATTTGTCCGTTGCGTTGAAAACACTGAGACAGCTCGGCATACGACCTCTCAAGACGGCTCGTGACGACCTCGCCACACGGCTCGACCAGACGACCTCGACACGCTCGGCATATGACCTCTGAACAGCTCGGCAAAGACATCGGCACACGACCTCGGCACACACTCAGATATCGACCTCCTCATCGGCTCGGTCCTCATAGCTCGGCACGCGACCATCATCGGCCACGACACGCGACCTCGGTGGCGACCTCATCGGCTCGACACGGATCATCGGCTCGGCCGCGCGACAAGAGCTCATCACGCGACCTCGATGCAGCGACCTCATAAGCTTGACACGCGACCTCCTCCTCGATTCGACATACTACTTCCTCGAGCTCAACATCCGACTTCCTCCTCACCGACATCCGACATCCGAATTCCTCGAGCTCGACACTCGACTTCCTCCTCACTCGACATCCGAAGTTCCTCACTCGACATCCGACACGAGATATGCATGTCAAAATATTTTGTGCGTGTGTGATTTAATTTTAATTGAGAGCTTTTTATTACTACTTACAAATTGTCTTAATAAAGATAAATAAATACCCGTAACCCAAAGACTTGAGAAACAATCATTCTTGATACGCGTCTTGGTATTCTTTTCCACTTTTTGCACGGTTGACTATTTGCAAAGCTCCCTTTGTCAATCATCAAAATCATCCTGTCAAGGCATGTATTCACAGACTCCCCTTTTTGATGATGACAAACATCTCATGGAGGAATTTAGTAAAATATAATCATGATATAGCAATGAGATATAAGCATGGTTTTTCAATAAAAGATATCGAGTTTAAGCACAATATTTAGAAAAACTCCCCCTCACAATAGGCAATACTTAAAAGATCACTCCCCTGAATCATGCATTCATGTAACTCTCCCTTTTGGCAACATCAAAAAGTGGGAAAGACAAATAAAGCAAGGCATATATTCAGATTAAACAAGCATATTTTGATAGTTACGTGATACCAAGCTTGGTGTGTGACAGATGAGAGCTGGTTGGACATGATTAGCTAGTTGCATAAGACAAATCGTCACCCACTCATTATTCCGTACTTAAAGAAAATGGAAGGGAAAAGACCTGCATAAACTCGTTAGCACACTCAAACGCCCAAGTTAGAATTTATTCAAAAAGAAAATGCAATCACAGTAATACTCAATGCATGATTGGTCTAAAATTCCCAATTCAGTTCTAATAAAAAGAAAGTTTCCTTAGGCAAAGGTTTAGTAAAAATATCTGCAAGTTGTCTAGATGTTTCCACAAACTCAATCATGCAATCACCTTTTGAACATGATCTCTAATAAAATGGTGCCTAATCTCTATGTGTTTAGTCCGAGAGTGATAAACCGGATTTTTAGTGAGGTTTATGGAACTAGTATTGTCGCACTTAATTGGAGCAGTTTTGATTGATTCCATAATCATTCAATCTTGTTTCATCCAAATGATCTGCGGCACAACACCTACCTGCTGCAACGTATTCCGCTTCAGCAGTGGACAAAGCCACACTGGCTTGTTTCTTACTATGCCATGAAACCAAAGCATTCCCAAGTAAGTGACATGTCCCACTAGTGCTTTTTCGGTCCATTTTGCAACCCGCAAAATCCGAATCCGAGTACCCAATAAGTGTGCAACAAGACCTTTGGGGTACCATAAACCCATGGTTTGTGTGCGGTGAGATATCTCATGATGCGTTTACCGCTAAGAGATGTGATTCCTTAGGATTTGCTTGAAAACGTGCACACATACAAACACTAGACATAATATCCTGACGACTAGCGGTGAGATAGAAGAGATCCTATCATACCTCTATACTTACTTACTTGACCGACTTACCACCTTCATCTTTGTCAAGATAGCATGATGTGCTCATGGGAGTTGAGATTTCTTTGGCGTTGCTCATTCCAAATCTTTTAAGCAACTCCTTGCAATATTTGGATTGATTTATAAAAATTCCTTCTTTTGTTTGTTTGATTTGAAGACCAAGGAAGTAGTTGAGCTCTCCCATCATGGACATTTCAAACTCACTTTGCATGATTTTGGAAAAATCTTCACACAAAGACTCATTAGTAGCACCAAAGATGATATCGTCAACATAAATTTGAACAAGTAAAATGTCATGATTTTTGTGTTTAATGAAAAGAGTGGTATCAACTTTTCCTCTTTCAAAACCTTTTTCAAGTAAATATTTGCTCAACCTCTCGTCCCAAGCTCTCGGAGCTTGTTTTAAACCATATAAAGCCTTTTTCAATTTGAAAACATGATTTGGAAATTCAAAATTTTCAAAACCGGGGGGTTGATCAACATATACTTCTTCTTGAATAAAACCATTTAGAAATGCACTCTTAACATCCATTTGAAAAAGTTTAAAATCCATGATGCATGCAAATGCGAGAAGCATGCGAATAGCTTCTAATCTAGCCACGGGTGCATAGGTTTCATCGAAATCTATGCCCTCTTGTTGATTATAGCCTTTTGCAACAAGTCTAGCTTTATTTCTAACAATGATACCGTTTTCATCAAGCTTGTTGCGAAAGACCCATTTGGTCCCAATGACTATATGATCTTTAGGTTTAGGAACTAGTTCCCAAACATTGTTTCTTTCAAATTGATTTAATTCCTCTTGCATAGCAAGGGTCCAATGTTCATCAATAATGGCTTCATTGATGTCCTTTGGTTCAAATTGAGAAACAAAAGCCATGAAAAGACATGCATGATTAAGAGAGTTTCGAGTTGTTACCCCTTTAGAGATATCGCCAATTATATTGTCAAGTGGATGATGTTTTGAGACTCTCCATTCTTTTGATAGATTTGAATGAGGAGATTCCTTAGAAGATTGTGGCAAAGGATTTTCATCTTCATCTTTGGACTCGTTTGAATCTTCTAAGTGACTATTTCCCAATATTTACTGCAAGATCATCAACACTATCTTCTACCAAAGATTTTGGGGTAGACTCATCAAAGGGTACATGCACAGATGCTTCAATAGTCAAAGTTCTCTTATTATAAATTCAAAAGCTTTACTAGAAATAGAATATCCAAGAAATATACCTTCATCCGCTTTGGCATCAAATTTTCCAAGGTTATTCTTACCATTGTTTAGGACAAAACACTTGCATCCGAAAACGTGAAGGTGGGAAATGTTGGGCTTCCTTCCTTTGTAGAGTTCATACGGTGTTTGTTTAAGGATCGGCCTTATAAGAACTCGATTCACCACATAGCAAGCGGTGCTCACGGCGTCTGCCCAAAAGTACTTAGGAAGGTTAGTCTCATTGAGCATCGTCCTCGCTAGCTCTTCAAGAGACCGATTTTTCCTTTCAACCACTCCATTTTGTTGCGGTGTCCTTGGAGCAGAAAAGTTGTGATCGATGCCATTTTCTGTGCAAAATGCTTCAAATGCTTCATTCTTAAATTCCCCACCATGATCACTTCGAATGGAAGCAATGTTAAGTCCCTTCTCATTTTGTATAACCTTTGCAAGTTTTCGAAAAGCATTAAAAGCATCATTTTTGTGAGAAATAAATAAAGTCCATGTATAGCGAGAATAGTCGTCCACAATAACAAGAGCATAGTAATTGCCACCAAAGCTTTTAGTTCTAGAAGGGCCAAATAAATCCATATGGAAAAGTTGTAAAGTGCGGTGTGGAGAAACAAAATTTTTTGATTTGAAAGATGCCTTTACTTGTTTTCCTTTTTGACATGCATCACAAAGTTTATCTTTTTCAAAACGAAGCTTTGGTAAGCCAATTACTAAGTCTTTATGAACCAATTTATTAAGATGATCCATGTGAATATGAGCCATTCTTCTATGCCATAGCCAAGATTCATTCTCTTTACTAAAAAGACAGCATGCATCATTTGAAGGTAGTTCATCTAAATTAACCATATAGATATTTCCAATTCTAGATCCAACAAAAACTGTACTTTTATTAAAAGAATTTACGACCATGCATTTTGAAGAATCAAATATAACATTATTGCCTTTGTCAGAAAGTTGACTAATACTTAGCAAGTTATGTTTCAAACCTTCCACATACAAGACATTCTCTATAATGGGATTAGGACTCTTACCAATAGAACCAATCCCAAGAATTTTACCTTTGTTGTTGTCACCATACCGGACATAACCACTATTCTTAGGTACCAATGAGGAGAACTTGCTTTTGTCTCCTGTCATGTGCTTTGAACAGCCGCTATCAAGATACCAATTTAAGTCCTTGGCTTTCAAGCACACCTACAACAACAAATCATATTTTAACCTTTGGTACCCAAACCATCTTGGGTCCATATGAGTTAGTCTTGGGCAAGGTGCCTCTCGGAACCCACATATTTTTGCCAACTACATTTTTATTCTTTCTAATATTGCAAATAGAGGCAGTGTGACCATTTCTACCACAGTGAAAGCATTTAATGAAAGGACTACTTGAGGGTTTGTTGTGATTGAAGAGTTTAAAAGATTTTTCATGAATTTTTGGATGATAACCTAAACCAGCTTTTCCAAAAGTACCTTTTTGGTTTCCTAACATAATGTTTAGATTATCTCTTCCCATCGTAAATTTTGCAAGAGTGTTATTTAAATCCTTAACCTTATTTTTCAAAACACTACACTCATTGCATTTTAAAACTTCATCCTTTTTATTTTCACAAGATATGGGAGGAGAAGTTTCAATCACAAAGAACTTGTTTTTCTTTAAGAATCACTATCTCTTTGTTTAAAATTTCAATTTTTGATTCAAGAGAAGAGATGGTTTTCTTAGAAGAAAGAACAATTTTTCCAAGTTTAATCGTTTCATTATTTAATTCTTCACAAGCAATAAGCAGCTCATCATAAGTTAAAGGAGATTCGAGTTCAAGAGCATTTACCTCATCCTCCTCGTGTTTTGCCATGAGACATAAGTTGGCCTCGTTAGTACCTTCATGGGTCAATAGAAGGGTGTCCCACATTTCTTTAGCAGTCTTGCAATTTGAGACCCTATAGAACTCATCGTAGCTTAAAGCAGAAGTGATGATGTTCTTAGCTTTCAAATTGTATTGGACCTTTTTCTTATCATCTTCGGTCCAAAGTGATCTTGGTTTGTCTACCACTGCATCATTAATTGATTGAGTGGGGACAAATGGACCATTTTCCACAGCATCCCCAAATATCAAGATCAACACCCTCAAGAAAGATTTGCATTCTATCCTTCCAATAACCATACCCCTCACCATTGAAAAATGGGGTCTGTTCATGGAAGTTCCCTCGTAATTGTTTGAAGTCATTCTCTTGAGACGGTTAAGTCCTTTATACAAGATTCTAGCTCTGATGCCAATTGTTACCAATTGACTTCAAACACAAGAGGGGGGTGAATTGTGATAGCGGTGCTTATATAAAAAATTACAGAAAATAAATGACCGAATAATAAATAAAGAACAAAAATAAATAAAGTGCTTGAATGATAAACAGCCAGAGAGCAAAGAAGAGCACGCAGCAATTTATACGAGTTCGCCACCAAACACCCCCTGGCCTACGTCCCGTCCCCAAAGCAAACCACTATGGGATTTTCACTAAAACACTAGCTTTTAAATCAGGTTCAATAGAAACCTTTACAACTCTAAACTGTAACAATACGTTCAAGAGATATCACCTCTCTATGAACACCTTGGGATTCCTACCCAAAAATAAATGATTTTCACAAATAAAATGAGACGAAAAAGATACACTCAATAGTGCAGATATAACAAATTGAAGCTCAAATAATACAACTCAAATTTTGTAGAATAAAAAGACTCTCAAAAAATTGTGCTCAAATAAGTGTGAGTGATGAAAAATATTTGACAGAGTTTTTGGCACAAAAATTAAGCACTGCGTTGTTGTATTTTCGTGTTGTAAGAAAGAGCACAGCGTTGTTTATATTTATAGACCGACTGAGGCGTTTGCGGTTGAGTTGATTTGTCCGTTGGAAGATTTGACCGTTGCACGAGGATCTGTCCGTTGGAATTTGTCCGTTGCGTTGAAAACACGCGAGCGGCTCGGCATCGACCTCACGAAGACGGCTCGGCGACGACCTCGCCACCGCGGCTCGACCAGGCGACCTCGACCGCGGCTCGGCATATGACCTCTGAACAGCTCGGCAAAGACATCGGCACCACGACCTCGGCACACGCCTCAGATATCGACCTCCTCATCGGCTCGGTCCTCATAGCTCGGCACGCGACCTCATCGGCCGCGACACGCGACCTCGGTAGCGACCTCATCATTTCGACCACGGATCATCAGCTCGGCACGCGACAAGAGCTCATCACGCGACCTCGGTACGCGACCTCATAAGCTTGACACGCGACCTCCTCCTCAGTTCGACATACTACTTCCTCAGAGCTCAACATCCGACTTCCTCCTCAGCTCGACATCCGACATCCGAATTCCTCAGAGCTCGACACTCGACTTCCTCCTCAGCTCGACATCCGAGTTCCTCAGCTCGACATCCGACACGAGATATGCATGTCAAAATATTTTGTGCGTGTGTGATTTAATTTTAATTGAGAGCTTTTTATTACTACTTACAAATTGTCTTAATAAAGATAAATAAATACCCAGAACCCAAAGACTTGAGAAACAATCATTCTTGATACGCGTCTTGGTATTCTTTTCCACTTTTTGCACGGTTGACTATTTGCAAAGCTCCCTTTTGTCAATCATCAAAATCATCCTGTCAAGGCATGTATTCACAGGTTTTTTAAAGAAAACCACTCGAAATATGGTTTCACAAAACCACTCGATAGTTGCACACTTTTGAACGGAAGAAAATTAAATGGGGAGAGAAGAGAATAAACTCGGTAAGTGCGTCGAGTTTGGGGAGATTTGAAACTGATGCAGAGTCTCCTATTTATAGGCGACTACCGTCTTGTTGAACAAGAAAACGCGTGAAGAAAAATCTGATCGTGGGTGAGAGATTCTCGAAACGTCACTCTGATAGAGTAGTGGCCAAGTAAACGCACAATTTAAATTTAAAATTTTAAAAATTAATTTTTTTTCGTTTACCAAAAAGAAGTACACCACACAGCCCAAGCCTAAGCCCAAGTCCAAGCCCAGTCGGACAAACGGCGGCGCGCGCGTGCTTGTGTATGGTGGTTACTTTGTGTGCGTCATCTCCCTCTTATAAAAGTGGGTACCCCTTGGGGCACATCCCAAGGGGGTGAGCTCCACATATATAAACACTCTTAAAGTGTCTATTCTCTCCTATGTGGGACTTCTCAATTTTTCAATTCACTACTCCAAGTTCCAACAATCCCCCACTTGAATTTAAAAAATGGTTTCAGAAATAGCGTCAAATGCCTCATTAAGTTTGTGCATAAGCAGAGGTGTCTTCCGACTTGAACCTTTGCATAGTGATTAGGATTTAGATTCAACAAGAGTGACTCGTAGTCTTGAACTCTATCTCTAACATCAAAACCACACACACTCTTATCAGTAGGTGTATTCTTCAAAAGCCCGTGCGTTAATGGCCTTGCACGTCTATCCCAGTATAGTGAACGCTCTAGGAATTCTGCCCAAGATTCCATAGAAAGCAGCCCCACTTCCATATTCACATAGGTGAGTCAATCAAAAGTACTTCTGTAGCTAGGTACTTCACTCCACATAGAGTATAGATCTCATTAAGAGTTTCTATTACCTCATCTTTTAATCGCTTCAGGAATCATGCCACTTGACTTATAATCGCATGTTCATCTCATATCACTTCACAACTTGTTATTACCCATTGAACCTAATTCTTGGGATCTCCAGTCTTTTAGGTTGGGTTACCATCATGAGTGACTCATGGTTCCAAAGGCAGTAGTCCCATCCTTTTAGATGTATTTTGGACTTTCTCTCTAGCTAATCCTTTCGTCAAAGGATCAGCTAAGTTTTCATCAGTGCGTACATGATCCACTCTCACATCTCCTTTTGAGAGAAACTCTCTCACAGTGCTGTGCTTACGACGTATCTGTCGTCTCTTACCATTGTAATAATGATTCTCTATTTTTGTAATAGCCGCGGTAGTATCGCAGTGGATCAACACAGCTGGCATCGGTTTTTCCCATAATGGAATCTCTGCTAGCAAGCATCTCAACCAACTTGCTTCTTCACTAGCTATTGCCAGTGCTATCATTTCGGACTCCATAGTGGATTGTGCCAATATAGTCTATTTCTTAGACTTCCAAGAGACGGCACCTCTAGCTATGCTAAATATATAGCCACTAGTTGCTTTGGAGTCATCTGATAGAGTATTCCCAATCAGCATCACTGTACCCTTCAAGTACAGCTGGAAATCTCTGATAGTGTAATCCGAGATTCATGGTCCTTTTTAGGTATCTCATTGACCCTCTCAATGGCATGCCAATGCTCCATACTAGGTCGACTTGTAAACCTGCATAACAGTCCCACGACATAGGCTATGTCGGGTCTAGTAGAATCAGTGGCATACCTTAGGCTGCTAATGATGCTTGCATATTCTGTTTGTCTAACACCTTCGCCGGTGTTCTTAAAAAGTTTTACACTTGGATCATATGGTGCACAAGCAAGTTTACAATCAAAGTAATTGTATTTCTTCAAGATCTTCTCAATATAGTGTGATTGATCCAAAGAAATTCCCTTTTCCGATCTAGTAATTTTAATGCCAAGGATTATACTTGCTTTTCCGAGGTCTTTCATATCAAAGTTGTTGTACAACAATGATTTCACATTATTCATGGCATGAATATTTGAACCAAATATGAGTAAGTCATCTACGTAGAGGCATATGATAGTTCAAATGTCATTTTCCGATTTGTAATAAATACATTTGTCACTTTCATTCACTTTAAACCCATTCGAAATAATCAAATTATCAAACTTTTCATGCCATTGTTTAGGAGCTTGTTTAAGACCATACAGAGATTTATCTAACTTACAGACCTTATTTTCTTGTCCAGAGACTACAAAACCTTCAGGTTGATCCATATATATTTCTTCTTCCAATTCACCATTTAAAAAAGCAGTTTTGACATCCATCTGGTGTACTATTAAATTATAGATAGAAGCCAGTGAAATAAGTACCCTAATGGATGTAAGGTGAAAATGTGTCGAAGAAATCTATATTTCCTCTTTGTCTAAAACCCTTGGCTACAAGGCGAGCCTTGTATTTCTCAACAGTTCCATCAGGTTTTAGCTTCTTTTTCAAAATCCATTTGCAACCTATTGGTTTGCAACCAGGAGGCAAGTCCACTAAATGCCAGGTCTTGTTAGACTCTAGGGAATCCATTTCATCATTTATGGCTTCTTGCCACAAATCTGTATCCAATGAAGACAAAGCTTCTTGAATACTAGTTGGATCCTCTTTTAGTGTATAGACCGTATAATCAGGTCCATAGTCTTTAGCAACACGTGCTCTCTTACCTCTTCTAGGTTCTATTTCCCTTTGTTCATTGTTCTCAATGTTCTTAGGCACATAAACTTGACTAGTTCTGGTGCCCCCACTATTTCTTGATTTAAAAGGGAATCTATTTTTATGAAAGTCAACATCATTTGACTCTATGATCACTTTGGCGTTCAGGTCATAAAACATGTATGCTTTACTGTTTACTGCATACCCAATGAATACACATTCATAGGCTCTACTGGCGAGTTTGACTCTTCTTGGATCCGGGATCCTGACATAGGCCAGGTAACCCCAGGTTCGAAAATAAGACACATTAGGTGTCTTTTCTTTAATATCTCAAACGGAGAAATTTTATTCTTGGATTTAGGTACTCTATTGAGCACATAACAAATTGTTAATAAAATTTCCCCCCACCAGTGAGATGCAGTGCCAGAGTTGAGCATAATAGCAACAACCAATTCAGTAAGCGTTCTATTTTTTCTTTCTGCTTTACCATTCATTTCATGTGAATATGGTGCAGTCGTTTCATGTATGATTCCATTTGATTTATAAAAATCATTAAATAATTGGGAATCATACTCAGTTCCTCTATCACTTCGAAGTCTCTTAATCTTTTTCCTAAATTGATTTTCAATTTCAGTTAGGAAAAACTTTGAACATATCAAACGCTTCACTTTTATGTTTCATAAGATATACAAAAGTATAATCGGAACAGTCATCTATAAAAGTGATAAAATATCGTTTACCATTTCTGGTCAACGTTCCATCCAATTGGCATATATCAGAATGAATTAAATCTAACGGTTCAGATTCTTTAATTACTGATTTATGCGGCGTTTTGGTAATTTTTGTTTGACTACAAAATTCGCATTTTTCTAAATTATTGAAAGATAATTTTGGAATAAATCCTAAATTGCACATATTAGAAATAATGCGTTTGTTCACATGATAAAGACGAGTATGCCAAATATTAAAATCACAAAGCATATACGCAGAAGTAGAAATTTTATTCATTTCAATATTCAATTTGAACATGGCATCTGTTGCATACCCTTTCCCTACGAAAATACCATTTTTAGTAACGGTGTACAAATCCCCCCAATAGACTGAGTAAAACCTGCCTTGTTCAAGAGAAAGCCAGAAACTAGATTCTTCCTGATTGCTGGAGTGTGCATCACATCTTTCAAAATCAGGGTCTTTCCAGAAGTGAAGTTCAGCTCGACATCTCCAGTACCTGCAACATTAGTGGTGTGAGCATCGCCCAACAGCACTTTCAAATCTTCAGCAACAGTATATGTTTTAAACATAGCACGGTCATTGCAAACATGGTGAGAGGCGCCAGTGTCCACCCACCAACCATCTGATCCACCAACAATGTTGATCTCAGTAATCATAGCCATAAATGGCTCTTCAACAAAGTTAGTCAAGGCAGCAGAAGCTTGGCCTGTTCCTACACTTATGCCCATATAACCTGGTTTCCCACAATTAAAACAGATGAATTGTGGAGCAAAGCATCATTTCTAGGAGGTGGTTGAGGCTTGGATTGGGACCTTTGGAGGGTTCCCATTCTTGTTCTTGATTCTTTTGAGGCCGAAATGCAGTTCGATTCTTAAATGATTTGCGGTTGGCTTGAATCAGCTCGATGGTTTTCTTGTTTGAAACAAACAAGACTTCTTCTTTCTGATCTTGTTTTCGGGATTCTACCTCAATTCGAAGGCGGGTAATCATGTCTTCTAGAGAAAGTTCTTTGGTTTTGTGCATCAGAGTATTTTTGAAATCCTTCCAAGTTGGGGGTAATTTGTCAATTAAAAAAGCCACCTGAAACTGTTCATCTTGGGTCATACCTTCAGAAGTGATTTCATGAGCAATTTTTTGAAGCTCATGTGATTGAACCTCAACAGATTTGTCATTAGACATTCTGAAATTGATATAGCGGCTCACTGCATATTTTTTAGCGCCCGCTTCTTCAGTATCATATTTTTTTTCAGAGCATCCCAGACATCTCTGGCGGTCTTGCGAGTGCTATAGTAATCATAGAGTTCATCACTCAGACCGTTCGAAATATGGTTTCACAAAACCACTCGACAGTTGCAAACTTTTGAACGGAATAAAATTAAATGGGGAGAGAAGAGAATAAACTCGGTAAGTGCGTCGAGTTTGGGGCGAGATTCTCGGAACGTCACTCTGATAGAGTAGTGACCTAGTAAACGCACAATTTAAATTTAAAATTTAAAAAATTAATTTTTTTCGTTTACCAAAAAGAAGTACACAACCCAAGCCCAAACGGACGGCGGCGGCGCACGTGTGTGGTGGTCACTTTATGTGCATCCTCTCCCTCTTATAAAAGTGGGTACCCCTTGGGGGCACATCCTAAGGGGGTGAGCTCCACATATATAAACACTCTTAAAGTGTCTATTCTCTCCTATGTAGGACTTCCCAATTTTTCAATTCACTACTCCAAGTTCCAACAATTACACAATAGAGACAAATCCACGGACAAAGACACAAACAAAAAGCATAAAACTTTCAACATAATGTATAAATCTTTGTTAGTATTTGGGTTAAAGAAGGCAAAAAGGTTGAAGCATACGAAGCACCTTAGGCAGAGGAAGACAACAATAGCAACTCATAGTGACTTCGTGGGTTTTTGCATAGGAAGACATCAACATCAGTAGATCTAGCACAGAGGAGGAGGAAGACGCCAGAGAGACGCATTCGGACAACGCCGACGGAGAGGAAGAGGCGATCTTGCGCGGTGGCGGATGGATCTGCGGTACTCACGACGGTGCCGTTTTCTTGCAAGGGAAATACAATATGGCTATGGAATATGGATGACTGTTGAGTTTTATGCAAGTAAGCTGGAGTTTGGGGTACACACATCACAAACAATTAGTATCCATGTTAAAGCATAATTCTTTTGTTTTTTTTTCCCCTTAGCATTGTATTTTCTAGAAAATTACTAGCCAGAGTGTGGAGTTTAGAGTGCCTTAAAATCAGTTTGGAGGATCATGGAATTGCTTGAAAGTATTTCTTGAACACTGGGAATCGATTCCCTAGCTATGTGAATCGATTCAAGCATGTTTGGTTCTCTGTGAATCGAAGCACGCCTCTGTGAATCGCATGGGAAGCCTACGTGAATCGATTCACTTCATTAATTCGTGTAGGGGAAGTTTTTTAACTAGGTGAATCGATTCACCTATGTCTGTGAATCGATTCACAGTCGGGTTTTATAAACCTGACGCTGCAGAAACGGGTCAGTACGACGTGCAGTCTTTTCTAGGGTTGTGTGCAGCCGTTCTTGAGCGTTTTTGTGAGGTTTTAGGGGCTGGGAAACACTGTTAAACACCTTGGGATCTTAGGAGAGAATAGAGGGAGGTTTGAAGGCTTTCTCTATTGTTGTTCTTGAGAGTTTATCATAGAGGGAAAGAGAGAGGGATTGGGAACTCTTGGGTTTGTTCTTCTTGGACATTGTAAAGGGGTTCAAAGCAATTGTAATCTCTTGTAAGACTCATTGATAGTGAAACGGAGGGCTGCTCTCTCCCGCAGACGTAGGCCATCTTCTTTGGGGCCGAACTGCGTAACCAAATTGCGGTGTTTTCTTCTCTACTCTCTATCTCCTTTGTTTGTTATTTTTCATTGCACCTTGTTGATTGGTTGATTGCTATTATTTAGTTATTGGTTGCCATTGAAGTTTGTTCCATTTATCTTGTTTGAATATCAACAAGTGGCGCCGTCTGTGGGAAGGAACAAATCATTCAAGTGAGCACCATGGGTACTAAATGGGACATCGAGAAGTTTTCCGGTAACAACGACTTCGGTCTATGGAAGGTGAAGATGGAAGCAATCCTTATTCAACAGAAGTGCTTTGAAGCCTTGAAGGGTGAGGCAAGAATGCCGGTCACTCTGTCTCAAACGGAGAAGAAGGAGATGATAGATAGAGCAAGAAGTGCCATTATCTTATGCCTTGGCGATAAGGCATTGAGGGAAGTTGCAAGAGAGAAAACCGCGACGGAGATGTGGGCAAAGTTAGAATCGTTGTACATGACAAAGTCATTGGCCCACAGGTTATGTCTGAAACAACATCTCTACTCATTCAAGATGGTAGAGACCAAACCTATTGTAGAGCAACTAGCAGAATTCAACAAAATTATTGATGACCTGCAGAACATTGATGTGAAGCTCGATGACGAGGATAAGACTCTGCTCTTATTGAATTCGCTGCCTAGATCCTTTGAACACTTTAAGGATGCACTCCTCTATGGCAAGGAGTCCACTATTACTTTGGAGGAGGTCCAACAATCTATTAGGACCAAGGAGCTAACCAAGCTCCAAGACTTGAAAGTGGATGATAGTGGTGAAGGCTTAAGTGTGTCAAGGGGAAGAAGTGAGAGTAGAGGAAACCACAACAAAGGGAAGAATTCTAGGTCGAAATCCAAGTCAAAGGGGAACAATAAGAAGTATAAGTGCTTCAATTGTCACAAGACCGGTCACAGGGAATTAAGAGACATATGACCGTGGCAGGGACACCGCAACAAAATGGTCTGGCAGAACGTATGAACAGGACTATTTTGGAGCGGGTCAGATGTATGCTTTTGGGAGCTGGGCTACCTAAAAGTTTCAGGGGTGAAGCTGTGAGCACAGCAGCTTACTTGATCAACAGATGCCCATCAACAGCTTTAAACTTCAAGACACCTATGGAAGTTTGGAGTGGAAAACCGGCAGAATATTCTACGTTGAAGGTTTTCGGTGCTTTGGCGTTTGCTCATGTCAGACAAGACAAACTTGAAGCCAGGGCTGTGAAATGTGTCTTCATTGGTTATCTGGAAGGTGTGAAGGGGTACAAGCTGTGGAAGATGGAGCCTGGGGGATCAAGATTCATAATAAGCAGGGATGTGACTTTTGATGAGACTCGTATGGGGATGAAGTGCAAGGACCTGGAGAATAGTAACTCAGAAACAGAGGTAGAGAAGACTCAGTTTGAGATGGAGCCTTCCACTAGTGAGACCGGGAATGATGAAGAGGAGAACAGTTCTCCACCATCAGGTTCTAGAGGAAGACAACCAACAGTGGATCCTGGCTATCAATTGGCAAGAGATAGGGAAAGGAGGGAAACTGTGGCACCTAAGAGATATGGCTATGCAGACTTAATTTGTTATGCTCTAAATGCGGCTGAAGATGTGCAAGACTCGTAATCAAGACATTCAGGGAAGCAGTTGAGAGCAAAGAGGGTCAGAAGTGGTTAGAGGCAGTGAATGAGGAAAAGAATTCATTGGAGAAAAACCAGACCTGGAAACTTGTGAAACTACCTAAGAAGCAAAGGGTGGTTGGATGCAAGTGGATCTTCAAGAAGAAGGAAGGCATTCCGGGAATTGAAGAACCAAGATATAAAGCAAGACTTGTGGCCAAGGGTTTTACACAGGTTGAGGGAATTGATTACAACGAGATTTTCTCACCCGTGGTGAAACATTGTTCCATAAGGGTTCTTATGGCAATCGTAAATCAGTACGATCTTGAGTTGGAACAAATGGACGTGAAGACCGCATTCTTACATGGAGACCTAGAAGAGACACTCTACATCCAACAACCAGAAGGTTTTGTAGAGGACAAGTCTAAGGTATGTCTTTTGAAGAAATCCTTGTATGGGTTGAAACAAAGCCCTAGGCAATGGTATCTTCGTTTTGACGATTTTCTTCTGAAGACGGGATTTGTGAGAAGTGGGTACGACAGTTGTGTGTACATTTTGAAGAGGGATGAGAAAGTGGTTCTTTACCTACTTCTCTATGTTGATGATATCGATGGCAAGCTCTAGCAAAGAGGAGATTAACATTCTCAAGGAGAAGCTAAATTCAGAATTTGAGATGAAGGACCTTGGGGCGCTAAGAGGATACTTGGGGTGGATATCGTGAGGGACCTAAAGAAGGGTGAATTATTCTTATCTCGGCATGGGTACTTGAAGAAAGTGGTGGAGCGGTTTAGGATGCATGAAGCTAAGCGGTTAGCACTCCTTTGGGTCATCACACAAAGCTCTCGGTGACACAAGCTCCTGAGTCAGAAGAGGAGAGGAGGAAGATGGATACTACTCCATATGCTAGTGGGGTAGGAAGCATCATGTACGGCATGGTTTGTAGTAGACCGGACTTAGCATATGCGATTAGCATAGTGAGTCGGTTTATAGCAAATCCGCCAAGCTCATTGGGAAGCACCAAGTGGGTTACGAGGTATTTGAATGGGTCACTCAAAGGTGGTTTGAGGTACACAAGAGCAACTCAAGGAGGAGAGGCTTTGGAGGGTTATGTAGATGCAGATTATGCATGAAATGTGGATACAAGGAAATCCTTATCTGGGTTTGTATTTACATTGTTTGGAACGACAATAAGTTGGAAGGCTAATCAACAGTCCGTTGTGGCGCTATCTACTACTCAAAGTGAGTATATCGCCTCTAGTTGAAGGGGTGAAGGAGGCCATATGGTTGAAAGGTATGATTGGGGAGTTAGGAATTACACAAGGATGTGTGAAGGTACATTGTGATAGTCAGTGCTATCCACTTGGCAAATCACCAAGTGTATCATGAAAGGACAAAGCACATTGACATCCGCACATTTCATTAGAGACGTCGTAGAATCTAAGGAAATTGTGGTTGAGAAGGTTGCGTCAGAGGACAACCCGGCGGATGTATTCACCAAGTCATTACCTAGATCAAAGTTCAAGCATTGCTTGGACTTGATGAATTTCTCGAGACGTAATTCCAATAATGGAGAGAGCGGTAGTGGTTGATGGATAAAGTTGAGCATCACCACCGATTTGAAGTCAAGGTGGAGAATTGTGGAGTTTAGAGTGCCTTAAAATCAGTTTGGAGGATCATGGAATTGCTTGAAAGTGTTTCTTGAACCTTTGGGAATCGATTCCCTAGCTATGTGAATCGATTCAAGCATGTTTGGTTATCTGTGAATCGAAGCACGCCTCTGTGAATCGCATGGGAAGCCTGCAGGAATCGATTCACTTCATTAATTCGTGCAGGGGAAGTTTTTTAACTAGGTGAATCGATTCACCTATGTCTGTGAATCGATTCATAGTCGGGTTTTATAAACCTGGACACGCAGAACGGGTCAAGATCTGACGTGCGCCTTTTCTAGGGTTGTGTGCAGCCGTTCTTGAGCGTCTTTGTGAGGTTTTAGGGGCTGGGAAACACTGTTAAACACCTTGGGATCTTAGGAGAGAATAGAGGGAGGTTTGAAGGCTTTCTCTATTGTTGTTCTTGAGAGTTTATCATAGAGGGAAAGAGAGAGGGATTGAGAACTCTTGGGTTTGTTCTTCTTGGACATTGTAAAGGGGTTCAAAGCAATTGTAATCTCTTGTAAGACTCATTGATAGTGAAACGGAGGGCTGCTCTCTCCCGCAGACGTAGGCCATCTTCTTTGGGGCCGAACTGCGTAACCAAATTGCGGTGTTTTCTTCTCTACTCTCTATCTCCTTTGTTTGTTATTTTTCATTGCACCTTGTTGATTGGTTGATTGTTATTATTTAGTTATTGGTTACCATTGAAGTTTGTTCCATTTATCTTGTTTGAATCTCAACACAGAGAAAAAAAAAAAGCAAACAAACCACCATAACTACTACAATTTTTATTTATAGAGCAAACCACAAATATAAACAGCAGAATGTAAATTTCTTGCTGATTATTATGCTTTTCTAGTTAATAATATGGAAACATTAATGAACTTCGTTTTCTCCTTGGACATCCGATCCGCCAAGATTTTTTGGTAGCGGCTTAAACCTCTTCAATGATAGCTTCACCAAAGTGGCAACATATCAAAGTTTTTTTTTTAACAGCAAAAAAAGAATATATGTATATTAATAATAGGAGAACAAAATGGGTCCTTTAACCAATTACAAGAATATAAAGGGGTACTCAAACCCGAAAACCGAGTACAAAGCGATACTTCAACCCGTTACCATGAACACCATCACAATTTAAAAGTACATCTAACTAATATGAAAAACTCTCCCAGGAATGACCCCCGATGACCGAACTCCCCCAGAACACTACCTCCTAGAGAGGCACTCCATTGGATTTGTGGTCCATTCGTAAAATAAACAACGCCCCCTACCTGATCTTGCAAGGAACCATTTTCAAGAGGTGATCTTGATCGTTTCCATTTTTCTTCTTTGTCTTTGTCCTTCATATATGTAGCAAAGGAAAGGGGTGTCCACCACGTACTCAAGCTTGTTTTAGTTTCCTTCTTGCAAGTTGGAATTGTTTTGACCTTTTACAATCTTTCTTTAATTTCTATATATTGAAGCTTCCAAATAATATAATTTATTTTAAAACTGTAATCACTTTATCTTCTTTTTCTTTTTGAAACTTTTTAATCACCTTTTCTTGAGAAATCATTAAAATTAAATTTTTAAATACATAATTCACGAGATATTTTTGCGGTTCAATTAAGAAAATAAATAATGTTATTGCTTAAAATTATTTTTATGAGATAAAATATTAAAAAAATATGTAGTTTAGTTAATGCTAGCCATTAAACTAGGACAACAACTTTTTCTTCAAAAAAAAAAAAAAACTAGGACAACAACAATTGCAGTTATTTGTTTTAACACCTAAAAATTCGAGCAGTATATCAGAATTAACACTAGTTAACACAGATTATTTATAGGATGTCTATCTACCTCCAAGACCATATCATTAAGAGCAATAGCCAAAAGCTTCCAAATGTAGCAACACTCCTTGCTACATGGATCGTCACTTCCCCTTCCCAAAAGTGTTAAAACCATGCGATCCCCTTCAACTAATTCTTCAGCACGGCATTTGAGAAAAAGAGAGCAATCTTTTTTTCTTTTTCTTTTTTTTTTCGAATGGCAAAGATATATTGATGGAGGTATAAAGGGTATCTCAACCCATATACAGCCAGACAAGAAAAGTCTAACGGCACCAACACATAGAGAGCCCCAGGCTAACAGAAAAGACCAAAAAGAACACCTACTAGGCCCTCATAATACAAGCTAGAGGGTTGGCAAACCACTCATAATACAGGCACGGAGTAGATTTTTTCCTAGATAAAAACCACCTCCAGGACAATGATCGAATGCGGTCAATCGTATGTCCCACATCAGGCACACCCGCCGAAAAAATACATCCATTCCGGAGCTCCCAGATCGCCCACAGTACTACATGTCAGATCAATATCAGTTCACGCCTGCATCGAGTGCTACCCCAAGCTGTGTGAATCGGGAGTATGACGAGAAGAGATCCAACGGCTGCATGAAGTCACAACCCAGCCAGCTGGCAATAGCATACCAAACAGTATAGGACAAAGCACACCTGGCGAAAAGATGTAAGGCCGACTCCTGGTGTGCCCCACACAGCACACAAGTAGTATCTGACATATCAGAAATAATGCATTTGCTAAGCAAATTTGATCGAGTCGAAACTCTATCCAAAAGTAGCTGCCATGAGAAAGCAATTACCTTTGAAGGAGCCAGACTCTTCCATAATTTGCTAAGCACACTAACCTCAAAATTAATGAGCCAAGCCACACGGGAAGATGATTCCGATAGGAGCCCATAAGCCGAGGACACAGAGAACAAATCGCTAGAGTGTCGTGTCCATATCCAGTGATCTGGCTGGGATGACGGGGTAGAGTTTTCCAGCACCACCAGCAGGTCAGCCAGCAAGCTCTCCTCCCACACAAATAGGCGTCTCCTCCAAGGAATCTGCCAAACCCATGTGTCAATGTCCCAGCTTCCACCATCGCTAACCAACATATCCGGATCACCTGCAAGTGAGAATAACCTAGGGAATCTACTGTGAAGAGCAGAGTCCCCAACCCAAACATCATGCCAAAATGAAGTAGACCTCCCATCACCTAATCTCCCCCTAATACTCGCCAAGAACCAATCTGAACCTAATGCCCCAGCCCCAGCCCCACCCACCTGACATATATCCTTCCACCATACCGACTTCGATGAGGGAACTCTACCATCAGCAAAATACACTGTAGGAGACACAGAATGACCATACCTCGCCTCTCTTTGAAATTGCTCGTAATAAGCCTTGACAACATTTGAGGGGCTGGTTCTAGAGATATAAATGTTTCCCTTATTGTTGTCTACACCCTCAGGAACCTAATCAATGTCCAAAAACAACAACAAATTATATGTGTGTGTCTTTACATTTAACTACAAAAAATATTTGCATATACTAGTATGTGTCTATCACTAGTGCGAAATACACCTAAAAAATAGACTTATAATGTCGGTTTACAGCGGTTTTTGGGTATAACTGACGTAAAAAGAGATTTTTTTACACCGGTTTAAAAACCAACGTAATAAGTCCAATCATACTACGCTGAGCGAATACACGTCGGATGGAAAACTGACGTAAAAAGTCCATTTTAACCGGCGTAAAAGGTGTATTCTGCACTAGTGTATATAGATTTGTAGACGTACATACATACATGCATGCATGTATTCCACTAATTTGTACATGCATGCATGAAAGGCATGTAGAAGTACAAAACAGAATATCCAAAAGGAGTTAGTTAATATAAATTACCTTAGATATCCATTAAAGGCTATAAGAGGAATGGACAAAATGAAGACTCTGATTAGGAAAAACTCTGCCATAAAAAGTACGAGGAACCCCGAAGAAGTAGCACGGGCCCATTTGAACTTTCATTTCATCAAATAGTTTCTCTTTAAATTTGTCGAGAGACTTAAAGATACTGTTGAAGTCATTCCCAGGTAGATCATTAAAAAAGACATTGTATTCAGGAGATTTACGATTCAGCTTTCGGCAAAGCTTCTCGGTAGCCTTGGTAATATCTGACACTACAGACAAAGTGTTTGGTCCAGAAGAGCAACCCATGTCTGCAATTGTCAGGCTTCTCGGGAGTTTGCTGCACTAGAGACTGGTTATGGCTTCCTCTCTTATGTGCTTCGTCAAAGAAATCACCTTTCGCTGTATATATGACCAATGGCATAAACAATGTTAGAGATGGACAACGAGGGGAGCATGAAAGGGTGAACGCCAAATAAGTCTTATGAATGAGATTTTTTTTTTTTTGAAGAGCAATCTTATCAATGAGACGAAATAAAAGACCACGAAAAATGGGCCGACACTAATCAATATTGGACTTCACTCTACGTCTTAACCTAAAATCTTAAAAGTATTAAGTACATAGATCTCCACACTTATCACCCTTGAAGTGTATGTAATGTATTGGCTGGGTTGGAGTATCACGTGTACTCTCTTTTTAATATAATTTCGCTTATAAAAAAAAAATCTCCACACTTATATTGTGTTTATTTGAGCTATTGTCAATCAATACAATTACTTTTACAACTCGTAGAACTAATACGCATGGTGTGGTACATTACCAATCTCAGTTATCTGTTTGACCTTGTTATTCTTATAGAAGCGGGTAATATCAACATAAAAATGATACATGTAATTATATGTATGTACTAGTATACCTGAACAAAAGAGTTGGTTGCATAGCTTGCTTCTCCAACGCCTCCATTCATGGGCAGTATCTGTGCTACGTCCATGACCTTTGTTTCTTTTATCTTTGTTCCGTCTTTCTCGATCAGTCTTTTGCTTTTGCGCTTCTCGATCTGCGTTTAAAGAGCCCTTACCGTGCACTGCCCATATAAAGATGTCCAGTTAGGTTAATATTAAAATATCTGATTGGTTATTTTTTTTTAAAGAAGCAAAAAGAACTTTATTAATATAGATATGCAGCATGACTCAAGATAAGCCAAAGCTACCAAAAGTTACAACCAAATGGCAAATTACAAGCATGGCAGCAGCACTCAGCACTATGTCAGCATAGCTGTACGTACCACTCCAAAATTTGCATAAAATGATTGGTTATTACCCACTATTCATTGTATATGGAACACCTATTAAGTACCCACTTCATGGGTACTTAAATTAAGTACCCATAAAGTGAGTACTTAATAAGCCCCACACATCCACATTATTTATTTTTATTTTTTTAATTTAAGTATTTAATAGGTACTTAATCTCTCCAACCCAGCACATCTAAAAAAATGACTAAATGGGTCCTATTAGTAACTCCACAACATCACATATCAACAAAAATTTATTAAAAGTGACATGCGGGGCCCACAGAGGAGGAGAGAGAAGAGTACCTATAGAGGTACTCATTCCTAATAGGTACCCAAATTTTTTTTCCACAATAGGAATACTTATTAGATACTACTCAAATAGGTACACAAGCCTTAGGTACCCAATAGATACCCCTTCAAGATGCCCTAAAATTTGATGCAAACTTTACTAGAAGTTTTTGCAGCTTAATATCAACTAATCATTGTGTCTAATAAATACTCCCTTCTTCCCATAGAAGTTTTTGCAGCTTAATATCAACTAATCATTGTGTCTAATAAATACTCCCTTCTTCCCATTTTATTTGTTGTTTAAAGTTATGCACAAGAATTAAGAAGTACTATTAATCTTATAGAGTTCATAAAAAATAGTATTTGATTTCTTAAGATATCCTTATTAATTAAGTCCACATTACAACTATTTCCACTATTTTCCATAAAAATATATTAACACTAATAAAGGGTAAAAAAGCGATAATTAAATTGAGAAAGACTACTTTACTAAAACGATAAATAAAATGAAAGCGACGGAGTAATAAAATAATTAATTAAATATCAAGATTTTATGAACTTAAATAATGTAATTATAAAAAAATAAATTCCACTGGTCGGGTGGATCATTTGTTGAGGTCGACAGCACCTAACCACTACTGTCCTGTTCTTTTTCGCCTTTATCAATTGTATAATATTCCACTATTGACTTTAAGCATTTGTCCCACTAACTATTACCGATTATGGTATGGGGTTCTGTCTAGCATGGACCTCCTGGTTAGTGGTGTATGGGTAGGGATGGCAACGGCGGGCAGACGTGAGTGCTTCTCCGCCTCCCGCCCGCCCCTGCATTTTTTCCCGTCCCCGTCTCCGATCCCTGCTATGGGGAGTTTTTCTCCCCCATCCCCATCCCCACGGATCTCATGAGTCTCTCACTTTAATTCCAAAATTTAAAAAATAAAAACACTAAAATTCAATAAAATTGAAAAAATATAAAAGTATGAAAAAGTTTCAAAATTACAATATCAAAATCAATTTTCCATGTCTACCCAACATACGCAAGTCATTATGATCACGATTTGTGAATCGATAAGTGATGACCTTTCTTTTGTTTTATTTTACTAAAACCATTATAGTTTTTAAAAATTAAAAAGACATAAAAAGACTAAAACTAATCATTATAATACATATATATGTATTTTTAGGGATATTTATGTAATATGTTGAGGCGGGACACTTGCGAAGTGTGATCCCCGTCCCCATCCCCTCGATCATGCGATTTTCTCCCCGTCCTCGCCTCAAAAAATTCTCGCCCGTGGGGCCTCAAATAGGATAGTCCCCGCGGAGATCCTCATACACATGTGGAAATTGCCATCCCTATGTATGGGTAGACCAGGTTTAAATCAGTAAACCTACCTTTTCCCCTTTCCCTATCCCGTCACATTTGTATCTTTGTTTCTAACTTTCCAGTTTCCCCTCATCCTGTGCACGATCGTTTTCTTCCTCTTTACTTTTTTTTTTTTTTTTATTTGAATGCCTTTTCTTCCTCCTTATTGCCTCACATGCATCCTTCACTGTCTGAGAATGAAATGACCCAAAAACACCGTATAATACCATTTTTCCTTTTTTCTTTACCGTCTCTTTCCATGAATAGTGACAGAAGATTAACAAAGACGCACAGCCCGTAAACCAATTGATTTTGCACTTGAAAAATTTTAAGGTCCTTCTGGTTGGGAGGTTTTGAAAGGGTGGGGAGGAGATGATAGGAGTTATTTTAAATTATGTTTGTTTGGTTCAATTTTTTTGGGAAAGGGACCAAAATCCCTTCTAAACCAATTTTGGCTCCCCTCTAAAAGTGAGGGGTTTTGGAGGGGAAAGGAGGGGAGATTAAATAATTTTAAAGATAAAATTACTTAAATATCCTTATATATAATATGATAAAAAAGGCTATAAAGATATACAAGTGTTGAGTGCCAAATTTCAAATTTGGAATTCCTGACAATATGTCAAGCATTCGACAGGCAAGAGGGCTTGAAACCAGAATAAATGATAAAAAATAAACTAAGTCTAAAAGATTGAAAGATTTGGCAGTTATTCGACGAGGCGAATGAAGCGTCAAAGATGTCAGCTTTGAAGCAGTCAAATTAGACTTAGGTTTTAAGAAACATTTGTAAAACTCGACAGGAAGTGTTACTGTCGAAGTTTAGTAGTTACTTAGTAAGTTAAACTGCCGACTATGTGTCCGTACACGTGTCAGGTCGGATGATAGGTAGTTTTTATGTTTTTTCTCTATAAATAGCAGTTCGTACGATATAACAAAGATTGAATACTTGGTCTAAAATTCCTAACATCTCACCGTCGAAGCAGATTAACAGAAAAACGATCAAAGTATCCCTTCCACCCTTTTCTCATTGAATATTTTGCAATAAATTCAGTTTACCTTTACTTTCATCTTGTTATTCAATTTTACATTCCCAAAATTCCTTTTTTTTTTTTGATAGGCAAAAGAATTTATTAAGAAAGGAGTACAAGAGGTACTCCGAACGCGTATACACAAATGTTCTAGGGAGGAAGTGCCTCGTTAAAACCTCTCAAGGCCAAAACCCAGTGGGAAAAAGACCAAGAAAGGAAAAAAAGTACAACAGCCAACCCTATTAAATGACAGTAACAACCACCAGACAGTGTTACATATTCTCACATATAAGTCTGTTTCACTGATGCATGGAACCAACAGTATTTCCTGCGCTGCAGCATCCCACTAATCTCCCAAAATCCCCAAAAAAAAAAAAAGCACCACCTGAACAGCAGCCCCTCCAATTCAAGTCACTGAAATATATTCTTTTCTACACCAGACTGGAAACAGAATGATGTTCCCCACATAATCATCAATCCTTGTAAGCCCCATCGTCCCCAACCAGAAATCAATCAAATGGTCAAAACTGCTCCTCCAATATTCCTGCACAAAGAAAACAAACCAGCGCCCAATCCTACTTACCATAACTCATCCTCACAAACTTGAACCGCTACTAATAAGGTCAGCCCCACATTCAGCAAATGTTCAGAGGCACTGTACTGGATTATTAAACCAGTCAGAAAAAGAAATATGATTGTCCCTTTTGTCACAACCCATAAACCAGCCCTAAGATACAATTTTAACATATGCCAACACAGCAGTAAAACTAGCAGTCTCGCCCTAAACATAATCCTATTCCTTATAGACCAAATTGCCCACATTGTAGCGCACCAAAATAAATACCTGATGCTCTTGTCACTAGATAAACCACCAACCTGCAAAAAGAGCTCAACCATATCGCAATGAAGTGCGCCTGACATTCCAAGCCATGACATAACCTGTGACCAAATATTAGATGAAAAAGGACATGAAAAGAAAAGGTGCTGCACAGATTCAATTGCATTAAAGCATAATACGCAGCACAAATCGTGAGGATTTGTAGCTACACCCCTCTTTGAAAGCTCTTCTCTGACTGGAAGGCGACCTTGCAGCAGCCTCCACGCAAAAACCTTGATTTTAGATGGCAATCTGCACTTCCAAAGGCCATGAACAACCTTTGTAAAATTCAACTCCAATGCATTTTGTGGTATACGTCCGAGAAGGTCAGAATATTCAGATTTCACTGTAAAGATCTTCGAACTATCAAGCTTTCAAAGCCACCCATCTTTAACATCACTAGCCGGGGCTATCCCTGATAATAATGATTCAAGATATCTCAATTTGTCCTCCTCATAACAAAACAAGTTTCTCCTCCATACCCACTTCCACTTCCATCCATTTTCAACCCAACTCCCAGCATCTTTAACCACTGAGTCTTTATTCTCAGCAGCCAAAAACAACCTGGGGAAACACTCCTTCAGAGAACCTTCCCCCAACCACCTATCATGCCAGAATTGAATTGAGTTACCATTGCCCATTTTGGATTTACAACGCCTTGGAACCAACCCACATTTAAATTTGTTAAGTCCCTCCACCACAAAGAAGCATATCTTGTTTCTACCAAGTCACCCAGCATTGCTTCATGGAGATTACCGTACTTGAACTGTAGAAGCCTATACCAAACTTTATGTTTATCAACAAGACACCTCCACTTCCATTTGGATAAAAGACTTTGATTGAACAACTCCAAGTTCTTAACACCAAGCCCCCCTAGTTTCTTGGGAAGACAAACCTTCTGCCAACTAACCCAACTTATCTTTCTCTGATCCTCGCTTCCTCCCCACAGAAAATTCATCTGCATCTTTATTAAACACATCAACACTTTCTTTGGAGCTTTGAAGAAGGAGAAGCAATAGAGCGGTAAACTTGAGAGGACCGAATTTAATAGTGCTACCCTGCCCCCAATAGACAAGAACTTTCTTTTCCAAGCAACCAGCCTCTTTTGGAAGGCGAAAATCACTGGAGACCAAGAAGATGCAAGGCGCGGGTTGGCACCAACTGAAATGCCGAGAAATTTAAATGGTAGACTACCCGCATTACAGTACAAAAAATTGGAGGCGGCCCCTATAAAATCATCCTCCACATTGACCCCAATTAAACTGCTTTTTGCCAAATTTACCCGAAGGCCTGATGCCATCTCAAAACCACGAACAATAGCTTTAACGGACCAGATATTCTCCCATGACGGCTCAGCTATCAAGATGGTGTCATCTGCATATTGTAACACTGGAAAAGAAAGATCAGGACTCACCTGGAATCCTTTAAAGTGCCCAATCTCCACTGCCTTATTAACCATACCAGTCAATCCTTCTGCAACAATAAGAAACAAGAACGGAGCCAATGGGTCACCCTATTTTAAGCCTCTCATCACTCCAAACTCCTCCGTTGGACTACCATTTGTGAGTATCAAAACTAAACCTGAGCAAATACAGGCATTTATCCATCTATGCCACTGAACACAGAAGCCCATTCTCATCAACATGCAATCAAGGTACCCCCAGCTAACTGAGTCATACGCCTTCTCAAAATCTATCTTAAAGAGTAGGCATTTATCCTTTTTCCTTTTTGCCCAGTCGACGACTTCATTAAGAACCAGCACACCGTCAAGTATTTGTTTACCATGAAGAAAGGCCGTCTGACACCCTGAGATTACCTTACCAAGAACCCTTTTCAATCGTGATGCTAGCAGTTTAGCAATTATCTTGTATAGGCACCCAATTAAGGATATAGGCCTGAAATCCTTTATATCTTGTGGATTAGCATTCTTCGGGATCAGAGCAATAAAAGAGGCCTTCAAGCCTCTAGGTAAAGATGCATTAGTCCGACGATATCATCCTTCAACAACTCCCAACAGCTTTTAATAAAATTAAATTTAAACCCATCCGGTCCAGGACTTTTATCCCCTTCACAACTCCACACCGCTTCCTTAATATCATCCTCAGTAAAGGAAGCAGTCAGAAAATCATTATCAGCACCAGAGATTTCCTTAAATTGAATGTCGTCCATTCTTGGTCTTGCTCGCCTCTCCTCCCCGTAGCAAGTTTGGAAATAATTCTTCACTTCCATCTTTACTTCCTCAACCTCTTCCACCCACCTGTCCCCTACTTTTAACGCCACTAACTGATTTGCCCTTCTCTTTGCATTTAGGGTTGCATGAAAAAATCTTGTGTTTGCATCCCCTTCACGTAACCATTTAACCCTAGACTTTTGTGCAATTAGGCTCTCTTTTGCATGAAGGTGATGCCAAAACTGTGCAGTGAGTAGTTTTCTCTTGTCTTGGTCTGAAAAATCACCATTTGCTGCCGCATTGTCAAGAGCGTTCAACTCACCAACTACATTATTTAACTTCATATCCATAATACCGAAAACCTCTCTATTCCACACCTTAAGCTTCTCTTTCATGAACTTCAGTTTTTCTTTTAGCATGTAACCTTTCCACCCAACCACATTACACGAACCCCAACTCTCTTCAACGTACTTCTTAAAGTCCTCATGTTCCAACCAACAATTATTAAATCTGAAAGGCTTGGGTCCCCAATTCTTGCTCTCCATTTTAAGCCAAACCGGGCAATGATCAGATAAATCTCTATCCCCCACCCACTGTGACATCACTCCCCATTCCTCTATCAACTCTTCCGAAATCATCAATCTATCCAATCTACTCATGGATTGGCCATCATTGCTGAACCATGTGAATTTATTCCCTAGCATTGGTAAATCAATCACGTCCATTTCAGTTATGAACCTGCTGAATTCTTCCATTTCCAACCTCCCATTCTGTTGATTTTGCCCCTTCTTTCATCCCTAGACACAACCGCATTAAAATCCCCCCAGGCACCACAGACCTGCAGGAAAACCTGACTTTGACATTCCCAAATCATTCCACAATTTTCTTTTCCCAGCCAGGCAACACGGCGAGTAAATATTAACGATATAATACAACCTATCTGATCCAGCAGTTGATACACAGAGGCCTAGGAATCCAACCCCATAGAATCTAAATTTCACCACATACAGTTCTTCCCTCCATACCATAAGTAATCCCCCTGATAACCCAATTGAAGGAGTAAAATCCCACCCACAATTCGTAGGCCCCCAAATACTCTTAACCATGCTATGATCAACATCAATTAATTTTCTTTAAGTTTCTTTTTACTGCGTTATTCCCAACCATTTCAATTCCAGTATTTCATTTATTGTCTATTACAAGTTTTTTTTTGAATTTGTTATTTTTTAAAAACTTTGTTTAAGTCTAGTTTACGAATGTTTGTTCATGATTCGACATTTCATACTTATTGTCAATTGTTAGATTTAATTACTTGTTAGTTAAGTTATTGGCTTTCGACAGCCAATCTTACTTATTTGCATTAGGTGCCATTCCAACAACAGTTCATTTGTTAGTTGGTATTTCTCAATTTAAAATTGGCAAAGTGTAACAAAATTGGTTTAAAAGCTAAGAATGTTGAAAACTGATGCTGTGTCGAAGATATGACCGTTAGCATTTAAAGACTGTTGTTTGCAAACGAGATTACCATGTAACTCGTCGAGCACATAATTGTTTGAACATCTAATTATTTGTTTCTTTGACGAATTTGGTAGAATCACACTACAAACCAAATTTTACAGTAAACAAATTGGCATGCCCGGTGGAACGAGTTTAGAATAACTCGTTTTAGACAATGGTTTTATGCGTCTAAGAAGTGAGAAAATTACTGCTTCTAACGTGTCTAGACAACGAAATATGAGTGGCAGTGCAAGTGCTAGCGCCACGATTCCAAGTGTTACGAATGCAAATGCGTCGACAAGTAATACAAACGTGTCGACCACCAGTACGAACGCTGGAGTAGTTAATATTCCAAGAACGAATGATGCTACCATTGGCACAGGTGCTGGGGTGATAATGGCTAACGCACAAAATGATGAAGTGACACCAGGCGTAATAGCATCTGACCCTCCAGTGGTTCACATTGCATCAGAAGTAAAAGCATCGCCTAGAAGCGCGATGAATTCTAGTGTTAGGCCAACAACAAATGTAACACAGCCTATGTTTGGGATGCCTTATGGTTATCTCCATAACTCGACAGTTCCCGCTATTGGTTCAACTATGTTTAATCAATATGTCAATCAGCCTTTTATGCCGTTTGGTAATGCTGCCAATGCTCAAGGGATGGCAGGTGTGACTACCACAACAATGAATAGACAAGCACTACAAGAAAACACGGGATTACCGACGACCTCAAGACCGTCAGTAAAACGGGCGTCGTAAATGCCTACCGACGGTGCTTTCGGACGGTTAATGCCGTCGGAAACATACCATCGAAATTTTCCGACGGCTTTGGCCGTCGGTAAATGGGCAAAACATTTCCGATGGCTGTGGCCGTCGGTAAATCCTTTTTTTTAAAATAAAAAATTAATTAATATCTGTAATTAATTTAATTTAATTTAATTATTTATTAAATTAAAATATTAAATTAAATGACTAAATTAATTTATAATTGAATTTGATTTATTGAATTAATTAATTAATAAAAAGTTAATTGAAATATTTATTTTATTTAATGAATTTAATTAATTGAAATATTGTAATTAATGAATTTAATTTATTAAATTATTTATTTATTTAATTATTAAAAATAATTGATTCCAATATTAAAAAATATTTATTTATTAATTTAATTAACTATTACTAGTAATTTAATTTAATTATATTTGTTACTTTTAATTATTAAATTATTCTCATATTTAAAAATGCGATAACGTAAACGAAAAAGATCAGTAATAATTAAAAAAAAAGAAACGTAATAAATAAATTAAAAAACTGACGAACAAAGATCAATGGTAACTAAAAAGATATCGGAAAATATGAAAAAAATATAAGTACAAACAGAACTAATAGTCCTGGTAGTCCTGATCATGATCATCGTTACTAGGAGGCGGAGGAGGCGAAGGCGGAGGCGGTGGAGGAGGCGAAGGCGGAGGCGGTGGCGGTGGAGGAGGCGCCTGGCGAGCTAGCAACTGGTACAACTCCTCCTGTCGCTTCAGCACCTCAGCCAACATGGCACTCGTCCGACGGGCGTCCTCCCGCTGCTCGGCCGTGATCCGCTGCTGCTCGGCCATGGCCCGCTTCAGGTTCGCTATCTCTTGCTCATCCGTGGCAGAGCGACCAGTGGCAGCACCACTACTCGACGACTCTCCGATGTTGAGGCGGTGGGCACCTTTCTTGTAGTTGTCGGCGAGGTTGCTAGCACTGTATAGGCGACCCTTCTTCTTGCCGCCAACAACATCAGCCCATACCTTGAGTGGTGCAGATGGATCCTTCGGGCTCTGAGTGGGGGAACATGATGATGTCTGAGACATCATCTGAGACATCCGCGCCTCAAACTCCTCCTGTCAAACATATACAAATAAGTCAAATTTTTTTGTCATAAAACAATATAAACATTATTAAAAAACTATTTATTATATTTTACAATTACCTGTGTCTGCCTCGACCGCTCATCAACAAAATCACTGGTACTCCTCCTAATATGAATTGCACGATGGAGCTCGTGCAACTGTACCTCTCTACCCAACCGCTTCGACAGTAATTATTTAATACAAAACCTTAACTAAATAATAATAATAATAATAATAATAATAATAATAATAATAATAACAAGTAAATAATAATAATAATAATAACAACAACTAAATAATAATAATAATAATAATAATAATATAAAACGTATAAGTTGAGCTGTGTGCTGCGCCTGACTGACCGAACCTCCGGTGTGCAAACTCCCACCCTTCTCAGAGGCTCTATTCCTCTTCGCCTTCTCGCTTACCGCCTTGAACTCAGGGGAGTTCCAATACTCTTGCATCTGTTGCCAGAGCGGATCCCCTGTCCAGTGGGGTTGTCCACTGAGGCGGGCATCTCTAAGCATGTCAGGGAGGCGGTGGGAGGCCTTCATATGGAAGTTCCTCTCGATCTGCCCCTCATCCTCTTCCTTCCATGAAACCCTCTCCTGTATGAATATAATACATTATTAAACATAATTGAAATTTATGAAATAAAAAAATATTATGCGACAAAATAAAAATTACAACTTACTCCAAAAGATTTGAACATATGATCCCCTGCATCCTCCTTCATTTTCTTCCAGGTGGGCCAAAACGTGTGGTAATTATCCTCAATTACCACTGTGATAGCCGTTGCAGCTGGCTTTGAGGGAAAAAACCTGAAAAATAACAAGATGTCAAACAAGGGAAAATATATATATATATATATATATATATATATATATATATATATATATATATATATATATATATACATGTAAATTATTAATAACTCGAAAAAAAAACTAAATACTTACCCTTTACCAGCCGGCCTGATAGCAACTCGGCCATCATGCAGCATCTCAGTATCATCAGCCCCCTGGTCAACCTCCTGCTACTCAACCTCCTCTTGCTCATCCCCGTCCTGCTCAACCTCGGTCTTATCAGGTGTATGACTCGTATTATAGTCATGATCGGACATATGAGTATCGGGCGCCGTCTCAGGCACAAAATGGGAGGAAGAAGCGCCAGGTGTCTGCTGGAACCCCGGGTTGGGGATCATGTGAAAGGGTGACAAATGGGGTGTCGAAATAGAAAGTCCTGCAGGCTGTGTAGGTGCCGAAGCATAGCGGAGGCGTGTAGGGGCGAGCAGCTGGAGTCTGTGTAGGCGTAGATGTACGCGGACGTTGTGTGGATAACAACGTCGCATAGCCAGCATCGTCAATCCTAATAATGTTCGGCCGACGACGACAAGGGGGTCGATGGCGATGCCCTTCCCCTTCCGTTGACCACTAGTGGGTGGTCGGGGGGGTCGGATCCTGCTCCTCCTGATGCCATATATGTCTATAGAGCAATTCAATAATAACAGTCATGAGATAATATATTTAAGCATAACAATATTACAAATGAATTCCATAAAAACAAACAGTTACATCCCTTTGCAGTATTTTTTTTGGTACCAAGGCAAATTTTTTTACACAAACATCCAATTATATTTAGCTATGGTGTTGTGTCTCAGTAATATTTCTCAAAATACGTATAAATATCTACATAGTGAAATATGATTAGATATATGCAGAAATTTTTACATTGTGAATGCAGATAATGAAATTCAAATTGTATATCTACGAATTATCCCATATAGTGTCACATCGCAGTACGTATTTTTTATTTTGATTTAGACTCTCGGTATAATTTGAGTCGAGCTGTGTGAACTCATATTAAGGCAAAACTTTTCTAACGCCTATTTTACCATCCAAAGACTTGAACTCGAGACATTATTTAATTAAAAGAAACTAAACTCCTTACCACTTAGATTAACAAACGTCAGTTGTAATATTATATTCTAGTTAGAATACGTGAATAAATATCCATATGGCGAGAATAATTAAAAGAATTTTATACATCGGTTACAATAAATAAAAATATATTGTTAGACATTAATTTCGCTAATTGTAAAAAGTTAAACAATTTTATTATGCCCGTTCTGCCCACTCTGCTTCGGCATCGTCTTCAGATCTTGATGGCTCTGCCACTTCTTTATTTAATTCCTTATCTCTATCTACATCTTCATATGTGATTGGATCGTCACGTAGTCGAGAAATGGGTTCCACTTCATTTACTACGTTGACATCAGACATCTCATCCATTTGATAAGCTACTTCTTCTTGTGGATCATCTGCTTCAATGCGACCCCTTAGTTTAGTCTTTATTGCAACACACCAACCTTGTTTGTCCCTTCGAGTTGATGGGTAAGGGACATAATACACTTGTCTTACATGTTGTGCCATGATAAACGGATCAAACATTTGGTATCTTCTGCTCATACATATGTCAACAGTATTATATTTTCGATCCACTCTTGTACCTCTACTTGACGGATCAAACCAATTACAATAAAATAATACTATTCTTTTAGTGTAGTCTAAAATATTGTACGCCAGTTCATATATATGTTGAATCACGCCGTAGAAGTCGTCTTCACCTCCATCTGTGGCACCTTTTACATAAACTCCGTTGTTAACTGTTTTTCCCCTCTGTTTTTGATTGGGTTTGAAATTTGTATCCGTTTACGAAAAACGTGTGTCATTCTTTTACACGTGATTTAGGAGCATGAGATAAATTTCTCAAGTGTTCGATTTGAGTGTAGAGTTCCACTCCTTAAAAAGGAGTTGGAATACACAAAGGAATTGTTGAAGAGTCATGAAGAAGACCGAGCAAAGTATGGATGTTCAATTATGTCGGATGCATAGACGGATAGAAAGAACGAAACCATGATTAATTTTTTGGTGAATAGTCCAAAGCGATCAATGTTTGTGAAGAGTGTTGATGCTTCTGAATACATGAAGACTGGGAACAAAATATTTGAGCTCTTGGATAGTTTTGTTGATGAGATGGGAGAACAAAATGTGGTGCAAGTGATCACTGACAATGGAAGTAATTATAAGATAGCGGATAAGAATTATTCTTGATGTAGTTTATCAATTTTAATTTTTAATTGTTAGTTTTGTTACTGAATTTAAGTTTGCTGATTTTTTTAGGGCAACTATTAGAAGCAAAGAGGAAGCATTTGTTTTGGACTCCATGTGATGCCCATTGCATTGACTTAATGCTAGAGGACATTGGGAAGTTGGACAAGGTTAAGAAAGCAATTCAAAGAGGTATCAGTGTTGTTGGTTTTATCTATAACCACACATTGGCTTTGAACATGATGAGAAAGTTCACAAGCAAGTTGGAATTGCTTAGACATGGAGTGACAAGGTTTGCTACTGCATTCCTGACATTGCAAAGGCTGCATAACCTGAAAAGCAATCTTAGAAGGATGTTCACTTCGGATGAATGGAGAAAGGCTAAAGTTGCTAAAGATCTTAAAGCAAAGAGGGCAGCTAGCATCATTCTTATGCCTACATTTTGGAATGATGTTGTTTTCACCCTTAAGACTATGGGACCTCTTGTGAAGGTGCTTAGGCTAGTTGATCATGAGAAAAAGCCTGCAATGGGTTATATTTATGAGGCAATGGATAGAGCAAAGGAGGCAATTCAAAATTCTTTCAAAGGAAATGAAGATAAATACAAAGGAAATTGAAGAAGGTTATTAGAAACTACATACTGCTAAAGCTATTCTCAAGTGAGTAATCAAGTTTCATGCCAAGTTTCTGAAAACCAAGAACTGAAATTCAGTGTCTTATATTCTTTCTTTTAGAAAGTTTTTATTTTGAGCTTAATCTTTTCATCCTCTCTGTGAGAGTTATTTGATTGTATTAAAAAATACTTTGTGAAAGTTGTATTGCCTAGTTACAGGTTTGATTCCTCAAAGACTCGATCGTACTGAGTCGTTTTGAGAAGTTAAAAGTATTGTCAAATTTGTGACAGTAGAATACTCTTAAGAAATTTGTAATCTGTTAATTATAGTGAAAATCCTTCAGGAACGAAGGGACTAGACGTAGCTACTAGTTTAGTAGTGAACTAGTATAAATCTCTGTGCCTCTTACTTTACTGCTTTACATTTACTTTTGTCTTGCAAAGAAAAATAAGTTTTTATAAACACATTTTCAGCGTCCGGTTATATCTCTGCATTCGATAACACACAGTTTTCAAAACAAAGTGTTTTTTATCTTAAAGTTTGCGAAAAGTTTTCAACACAATTCAACCCCCTTCTTGTGTTCACATTCAGTTGGTACTAGAGCTCGGCCTCTTGGTTGAGCACTTAATAGTGTTAAGAGAAAATATCATATATTGTGAACATGTCTGCAGAAGGTGGTCACATGAACCGTCCTCCTCTATTTACTGGAGAAAATTTTGATTACTGGAAAGACAAGATAAAAGCTTTCTTTGAGACACAAAAACTTGAGTTGCGGGATATAGTTGAAAGTGGTTACCTTATTCCCACTAATGCTGCTGGTGTTGCTATAGCTAGAGAAAATTGGAATGATGAGCAGAAAAAGAGATATCAAATCAATCAAAAAGCTAGATTCATTCTTATTTGTGCTATGTCCGAAAAAGAATATGATAAATGTGGTAAATTTGATACTGCCAAAAAAATTTGGGATTCTCTCGTTTTGTCTTATGAGGGTTCTGCCCAAGTAAGAGAAACTAAAGCTAGCATGTTGGTTTGCCAATATGAGTTATTTAAAATGAAAGATGGTGAAAACATTGAATCTATGTTTGGAAGGTTCCAAACTCTTGTTCACGGGTTACAAGCCCTTGGAAAAAGCTATACCACTCCTGACTATGTGAGAAAGATCCTGAGAAATTTGACCAAGCAGTGGAGACCCAAAGTCACTGCTATACAAGAATCAAAAGATTTAAATGTCTTACGACTTGAAGATCTTTTGAGTTCTCTGAAAGCTTATAAACTTGAGCTGAATGAAGAAGAACCTGTGAAGAAAAACAAGTCTATTGCTTTGAAAGTCAACAAGCACAAAGCCTGTTCTTCTAAAGCCCTTCAGGCTGAAGAAGAATTAGATGATGAAGCTTCCGAAGGAGATAATGATGGAACAGATGATGAGCTCACGTTCATATCTAGGAAGATCCAAAAAATGTGGGAGAAAAAAAACTTCAAAAAGAAATTCCATAAGAAAGATGTCAAGGACAAGAAGGAAAGCAAAGACAAGAGTCAAGTCGTTTGCTATGAATGTAAAAAGTCAGGACACTTCAAGTCTGAATGTCCTAATCTTAAGAAAAAGCATATAAAGAGTTCTTTCAAGGGAAAGAAGAAGGGTCTCATGGCTACATGGAAAGACCTGGACCTATCATCCTCTGAGGATGATTATGAAGAAGAAGCCAATCTTGCCCTCATGGCAAACCCTGACATAGACTCTGAAGAAGTTAAAGAGGTAATAATATATGACTCCTATTCTGAACTTTAACTTGCATTTGTTGATCTCCTTAAGGATCTTGCCACTCTCTCCATTGAGTATAAAGCTTTGAAAAAGAAATTTTCAAAATTATTACAAGAATTTCAAGTTTTGAATAATGAAAACTCAAAGCTCAATGAAGAGAACCAGAAGCTGAAAATTGAAAATCAGTGTCTGGTGGCAAGTCAGCAACCAGAAGCTGAGAGCTCTCGAGTTGAAAGCTATGAAGCTAAAGGCAATCCTAAGTGTAAATCAAATGATTATGAATATGCCTTTCAAAAGTTTCTTGCAGAGAGTGTAACTCGAAGCAAGCAAGCTTCAATGATTTGGGGTGTCAGTAAAACGACAACTCAAGGTCTTGGTTACATATCAGATGAACCCACTTTACAAAATGAAAATTTAGCATCTGATAAACCCAATGATCACAGTGAATGCTTGCATTGTACTTACTGCAATAAACCTGGTCATTTGAAAAGTGCATGTACTGCTTTTAAGATTAAGAAGGACAAGTATCCTTCAAGAACTAACAAGAAATGACTCAAAAAGATATGGGTACCTAAAGATAAAATAGTCTATGTTGCAGACATGCTTAGCAACAAAGTCAACACACCTATCTTGGTACTTAGACAGTGGATGCTCGCGTCACATGACGGGAGAAAATCATAAGTTCCAAGAGCTAAGACCTTGAGAAGAAGGATTTGGTTTCGGAGGAAACCAAAAAGGTAAAATAGTTAGAATTGGTCGCATTGGTAAAGACTCTCTTCCCTCTATTGATAATGTACTTTATGTTGACGGACTAAAGCATAACTTATTGAGCATAAGTCAATTATGTGACAATGGTTATGATGTCATTTTTACAGAAACTGGATGTTCAGTAAAAAGCAAGAAAGACGACTCTATTTTCTTTACTGCAAAGAGGAAACAAAATATTTATAAAATTGATATCTCTGAACTTGTAAAACAAGATGTCAAGTGTCTCATGTCTGTTGAAGATGAGCAATGGACTTGGCATAAAAAATTGGTTCATGCCAGTTTGAGATTGATCTCAAAATTAAACAAGCACAGTCTTGTTGGAGGCTTACCAATTCTTAAATTCCAATCTAATGTTCTCTGTGAGACATGTCAAAGAGGAAAACAAGTTAAAATTTCTTTTCGTTCTAAAAATATTGTTTCAACCTCTAGTCCACTTGAGCTTTTGCATCTTGATCTTTTTGGTCCAACAAAGACAGCCTCTTTAACTGGAAAGAAATACGGGTTAGTCATTGTTGATGATTTTCCTAGATGGACATGGGTTAGATTCCTTGCCCACAAAGATGAGTCATTCAAGGTGTTCACTGTTTTCTGCAAATCAGTTCAAAATGAAAAAAGAATTTGTATTTCTTCAATTAGAAGTGATCATGGGGGACAAATTGAAAATGAAAGCTTTCAAAAATTTTATGAAGAAAATGGCATCTCCCACAATTTTTCATCTCCTAGAACACAACAACAAAATGGTGTTGTAGAAAGGAAAAGTAGGTCCCTCCAAGAAATGGCCAGGACCATGATCAATGAAGCTGATATTGCAAAATATTTTTGGGCAGAAGC
The DNA here is from genome assembly GCA_037113605.1 of Calophaca sinica. Classification (NCBI taxonomy): domain Eukaryota; kingdom Viridiplantae; phylum Streptophyta; class Magnoliopsida; order Fabales; family Fabaceae; genus Calophaca; species Calophaca sinica. The sequence continues at coordinate 72,434,071 of CM073730.1, forward strand.
AGTAAACACAGCTTGTTACATTCAAAACAGAGTCTTTATTAGACCTATTTTGAATAAGACTCCATATGAATTGTGGAAGGGTAGAAAACCCAACATTTCTTATTTTCATCCCTTTGGTTGCTTATGTTATATTTTGAATACTAAGGATCAACTTGGTAAGTTTGATTCTAAAGCTGACAAAGGTATCTTTTTTGGATACTCAGAAAGATCTAAAGCTTTTAGAATATACAATAAAGAAACTTTGATAGTGGACGAATCCATTCATGTCAAGTTTGATGATAAGAAGCCTAACACTGTCATGTCAGAGCTAGATGAGTTATTTTCAGGTTTAGACATTGGTGGTACAACAAATAGTGAACCTGCATCTTCAGCATCCGGTGGTAACAACCAGACACAGGATTCTACTCAGGTAGAAGTTGAAGCCAGAAAAAGCTGGAGATACAAAACCAATCACCCTAAAGATCAAATCATAGGAGATACCGAAGATAGAGTGAGAATAAGATCCTTCTTCAAAGAGCATGCAGATCTTGCACTTCTCTCTGAGATGGAACCTAAACGATTGATCAAGCATTGGAAGATGAAGGTTGGATTCTGGCAATGCAAGAAGAGTTGAATCAGTTCCAAAGAAATGATGTTTGAAAGTTAGTCACTCTACCAGAAGATAAACAAGCTACTGGTACTAAATAGGTATTTAGAAAAAAGCTTGATGAGGATTGTAAGGTAGTGAGAAACAAAGCAAGATTAGTTGCTCATGGTTACTCACAGGAAAAATGTATAGATTTTACTGAAACATTTGCACCTGTTGCTAGGTTAGAAGCTATTCACATTTTACTTTCATTTGCTGCACACTATGAGATAATTCTTTATCAAATGGATGTGAAAAGTGCTTTCTCGAATAGTTTTATAACTAAGGAAGTCTATGTGAAACAACCTCCTGGATTTGAAGACATTGAATTTCCTGAACATGTCTTTAAGCTTAAAAAGGCTCTGTATGGTCTTAAGCAAGCTCCTAGAGCTTGGTATGATAGACTAAGTTCATTTTTAATGGAAAATAGTTTTACCAGAGGTCAAGTAGACACTACTCTATTTAGAAAAACATCAAACAAACATTTTTTACTTGTTCAAATTTATGTTGATGATATCATTTTTGGAGCTACTAATGAAAGCCTTTGCAAAGAATTTTCTAAGTTAATGCAGCCTGAATTTGAAATGAGCATGATGGGAGAATTAAAGTTCTTTCTTGGAATTCAAATCAAGCAATGCAATGATGGTATTTATATACATCAAAGCAATTACATCAAGGAATTGCTCAAGAAATTATTACAAGCCAATGTGCACACCTATGCATCTCATTTGTATACTTGGTAAAGATGAAACTGGTAAGAAGGTAGAGCAGAAAATGTACAGAGGTATGATTGGATCTCTACTTTATCTTACTGCTTCAAGACCTGATATTATGTTCAGCGTCTGCCTGTGTGCTAGATTTCAATCTGATCGTAGAGAATCACACTTGAGTGCTGTTATAAGAACTTTTAGATATTTACAAGGATCTGCTAATCTTGGTTTGCTTTATAAGAAATCAAAAGATTTCAAGTTAGTAGGATTCTGTGATGCTGATTTTGCTGGGGATCGAATTGAAAGAAAGAGCACAAGTGGAGGCTGCCAATTCCTTGGAGCAAATCTTGTATCTTAGCCAAGCAAAAGACAAAACACCATTGCACTCTCAACAGTAGAAGCTGAATACATCTCAGCAGCAAGTTGCAGTTCTCAACTTCTGTGGATGAAATATCAACTTGAAGACTACTTGATAAAAGAGAGTAACATTCCTATCTTTTATGATAATACATCTGCAATTTGTCTTACTAAAAATCCAATATTGCATTATAGAGCAAAGCACATTGAGATTAAGCATCACTTCATAAGAGACTATGTTCAGAAGGGTGTACTTGAAATCAAAATTGTAGACACTGATCATTAGTGGGCTGACATTTTCACAAAATCCTTGCTGAAGATAGATTCAATTTTATAAGAAGAAATTTAAATTTTCATCTTATAGAAGAATGATTAATCTCAGCGTCTTGTGAAATGTATCATTCAGCATCTGGTATGACATAAACATTAACACGTGTACACATATGATATGTCATTCACATCGCATAACTCAGCATCCGGTGAATTCGTTGCATGCATCCGAGCACACACGTGCCACACGCATGTGGGACTGAAGCGTCTCATCACACCTACTGAGTCATAAATAAATTTGCGTTTTCAATAAAAAAAAATTCTTAATTTACTTTATTTTGGCAACTGCATTTAATGCAAAGAGAATCTTTTTTTTATTTTATTTTTGATTTAATTTTTTATCAAGAGAAATATGAAGCGGTTTTGAAAAAGTAACTGTACCTTTTGTTTCAAAACTTTCCCACTACTCCACTTCTTTCGCACCACTCTGTACTCTCTGTTTTCCCTGAAGAACTGGTTTCTCTCTCGGTTTGCCCTCTCTAAAACCCTAAACCTCCATCATATACTCCTCTACTGCAATCATGATTGACGTTAAGGTCGGACAAAACTCTGCTATCTACTATACCATGACTGAAGGAAAAGTCCTGATTGAGAATACGATTGATTTGAAAAGCTTCAAGCCCTATCATTTTGATTTCGATGAAGGTTTGAAGTCTCTGGGTTGGAAAAACTACTTCTTTTGGGATCCTGTTGAAGTTCTAGTCACTGATATCAAGGATGTTTGGGGAAACATTCATATGCTTCCGTGTGGCATCATAGAAGGCCATGCTAAAGGTTTCAAATTGGTGTTTACTATAAACACTGTTGTTGATACTATAAAATGTCCTTATGAAGGAATTAGTTTCTACGTTGGTTGGGAAGACGCATTCTGAGGAATGGATAATGTCAACGATGCTCTGTTTGAGAATTATCGCCAGTTGAAGGAATCTGAAGAAACTCCTACTGCCAAGTATCTGAAAAGTCACTACAGGGTGCTACACAAAATCATTGCCACAAGTGTTATTCTAAAGGCTGGGTCGAGTGATATTGTGAACTATGAGCAAAAGTTCATAATGAGAAACTATATGGTGGTCACAAGATAAACTTGCCTAGATTGATCTTCAACAATCTGGTCAATGCACTTGTCAATTTGAGGAAGGATTTTGCTGACATAAAAAACATTAACAAGAGCATTCCTTATGGTATTCTTACAATGATGATTAAAGACGGAGTTGCAAGAAGGCTTGGAGCCTTGAAAGGAGAAGAAAAGGAAAAATATTTTGGTCTTGGTGTTATTGTTCGTCCTGATGTATTTGGAGTCAATAGCTTGGTGAGAATGCATCTGATCACTGGTAATATGATTAAGAGGGTGAAACTGGAGCAAGGAGAAGTAGCTGGTGCTACCGTTGGTGAATTTGTGAAGAAACCCACCAGAAGCTCAGTATCTAGTGTAAAAAGAATTAGTCAGTCTCCAGCCAGGGAGACAAGGAGCAAGAGGCAGAAGGTTCCTCCTGCACCAGAAAGGAGAGATGAATCAGAAGATGACGAGGACTGAGTCCCCATCAGAAGCATAATGGAGAAGAAGAGAAAGGTAGAATCTGAAAAGTCCATTTCAGCGTCTGGCCCTAGGAAGCAAGCTCATCCACCTCCTCCTCCTACTATTGCCCCTCAAAGAAAGAAAAGGAGATTACTTAAGCTTTCTGAGAAGCCTACTCCAAAGGTACTTAACTTTACAGTTGATGAACCTGTTATTGCCTTTGGTTCTGATGATGCTATTACTGCATCACCACTCTCTGTTTCATTACCACAAACACACTTCACACAACCTCCATCCACCGAACCACAACCTTCCAAGAAAACCACAAAATCCAAAACACTTACATTTCTCTCACCACAAACCTCTACCTTCTCAAACATTTCTCTCACATCATACATTTCCTCATCTCACTCTCACCCCTTTAATCAGCTTTTCAAAATCACTCCCAACAAACCCAAAACTTACAAAGTCAAAGTGACTTCCGCTCTTGCTCTCACTTCATCATCCAACACTACCACTCCTGCATCAGAAACCACATCTTTTGGTGCATCAAGGTCTATGTTGAATGCTGATAATAGACCAAGGCTCGCAAGAGAAAAAGAGTATCATTCTATATATGATCACCCTTCTCTCTGGCATTTGAAAACCTTTACTTCCAGAGTTGCAAGGCTGGAAATTGCCCCTTTCAGCTACAATCACAGGCTGAAGACTAACATTTGGTGGAAGGTTGAGACCTCCTCCAAACCGAGGAATTCTTCCATTCTCTGTTGATCTGCCTCAGAATCTGCCACAACATGAACCCCTCACTCTGGAAGAGTGTGGAAGGTGGATATGTGATGAAGAAAAGGCCTTCATGACTCACTGCCTGGAAATGAAGATGCTTGAGTTAGTTTTTCTGAACAAAGATCCCTCCTCAGTATCTGTCAAAATTGTGGCTGATAGGCAAAGGTGGCTTCCATGGTTAATTCCTGAGAAGAGGAAGAATAAACCACCTAGAAGACTTCCAAAGATAATTGACTCTCAAAGAGTTTAAGGAAGCTCCCAGAACATACAACACAAAAGCTTTCTCTTAGAAAAAGGTTAGAAAGCTATCTGAGAACCATGTTATGCAAGTCTACCTGATCAAGATCAAGAGAGATTCTAGATGCACTAGTTCTTCTGGTTGTTGTAATGCAGAGAAAGCAACTATTCCAACTGTTGGCTCTATCAGTAGAGTATTTGACACAAATCTTGCCATTTTGCATATTGATGATTGTAACGCCCCGAATTTTCAAGGCATTAACTCGTCTATTCTAAGAAAATCAGCCCATTTTTTAAATAAAAATTACTGTTAATAACTTATAAATGTTTGATAATCGCGAAAATGCTTTATTGTCAATTATAAAAATTTAATTTTATTATTAGCCAAGTGAAGGCTAAATTAAATATCGTCTGTAATTATTATTATTTTTTATTCCCAAAGCATGTGGGTACTAAATTAGTAAAAGCCTGTAACTAATCTACAACATAACTAAAATATAATAAAATTCTAAAATTATAAATTGGAGCGAAAATAACTAAAGTTTAAGTTATCCCAATTACTTAGCAGAGAAACAGCACGTCCGCAATATAAAAAAAATACCAAGTTCAAATTGCGCAAAATATCGTTAACGTCTCAAATAGTAGCACAGAGCATCTAACACCCATGTACCCACAATTATTCGTCGACAACACCATCACACATAATGCAAACAAATTATACTTGAGGCTCCTCAAATTCACTTGTACCTAAAAAGTGGTGTAAGGGCAGTTCACGTGACAAGTTGTAATAAGCTAAAACATGAGAAATTGCTCAAATACTATTTATAATTCCTCTTTTCACATTTAAATAAAAATAAGTAAGACAAGAATTTTCATAACAAACAACCAATGAGAAAATGTATTTACATCTACATACGAGCTTGAAATTAAAATTAATCACCTTTAAGGCAAGAGAAAATCAATTCTTTTTTTTCTTTATAACTTACAAATAAAAAAATCAACTTATCAACACCACAAAAATCATGCATGTTCAAGTTAGTATGCATGCCTTATGCAAGACTCTCATGATCGCGATATAGTCATCCCATACCAATGGGGAATTTAATTTAACAACGCCACGAAGGCCTTTGTGAATACATGCCTTGACAGGATGATTTTGATGATTGACAAAAGGGAGCTTTGCAAATAGTCAACCGTGCAAAAAGTGGAAAAGAATACCAAGACGCGTATCAAGAATGATTGTTTCTCAAGTCTTTGGGTTCTGGGTATTTATTTATCTTTATTAAGACAATTTGTAAGTAGTAATAAAAAGCTCTCAATTAAAATTAAATCACACTGCGCACAAATATTTTGACATGCATATCTAGTGTCGGATGTCGGTGAGGAGCTCGGATGTCATTTGAGGATTAAGTCGTGTCGAGATCGAGGAAGTCGTATGTCGAGCTACGAGTAATTCGGATGTCGGTGAGGAGAAGTCGGATGTTGAGCTGCGAGAAGTAGTATGCCGTACTTGAGGAGGAGGTCGTGTCAGCAGCATGGTCAGCGTCACCAGGGTCGCGTGATGAGCTCTCTTGTCGCGTCTTGGCGCGATGATCCAGTGTCGGTGATGGTGGCTTCGCAGAATCGGCGTGTCGTCTTTGATGGTCGCGTCTTGGGAGCTATGAGGGGCCAGGTGATGAGGAGGTCGTATCTGGTTGTGTGCAGAAGTGGAGTGTCTAGGGTCTTTCTTAGTGTTCGAGAGGTCATATCTGCATTGTGTCAGGTCGTCTGTCGTGTGGCGAGTGGAAATGGTGTCTTGAGTCGTATCTTGAGCGTCTCCCAGGTGTTTTCAGCATAGCGGACAAATTCCAGCAGACGAGATCCACAATGCAGCGGTCAAATCTTCCAACGGACAAATCAACTCAGCAGGCGAACAAGCGCTCCTCGGTCGGTCTATAAATATAAACAGCAGCTGTACTCTTTCTATGCACACGAAAATACAACAACATGCGTGTAATTTTTATTGCCAAAACTCATCAAATATTTTCATCACTCACACTTGTTTGAGCACAATTTTACAGAGTCTTTTTATTCTACAAAATTTGAGTTGTATTATTTGAGCTTCAATTTGTTATATCTGCACTTTATTGAGTGTATCTTTTGATCTCATTTTATTTGTGAAAATCATTTATTTTGGGTAGGAATCCCAGAGGTGTTCATAGAGAGGTGATATCTCTTGAGCGTATTGCTCACAGTTTAGAGTTGTAAAGGTTTCTAGTGAACTGATTTAAAAGCTAGTGATTTAGTGAAAATCCCAGTGGTTTTGCTTTGGGGACGGGGCGTGAGCCACAGGGGTGTTAAGTGGCGAACTGGATAATTTGTTGTGTGCTTTTTACTCCTTATCTCTCTCTTTTGATCGATTAAATTTATACTTTATTTTATTGTTATTTATATCTTACTATTTACTTTATTTTAACTCGTTATGCAATTTATTAACTTAGTGATTTATCTATTTCACATTAATATTTTCAACTCATTATTAGCACTTATTTCTCCAAAAAGTTTTGAAAGCACCGTTCACACGATTCACCCCCTCTTGTGTTTGGCAGTCACTTGTCAACAGTGGCATCAGAGCTAGACTCTTGTATAAAGGACTTAACCGTCTCAGAGAATGACTTGAGCAAATTCTGGGGGAACTCGTGAGCAGACCCCCATTTTCAATGGTGAGGTATAGTTATTGGAAGGATAGAATGCAAATCTTTCTTGAGGGTGTTGATCTTGATATTTGGGATCTTTGTGGAAAATGGTCCATTTGTCCCCACTCAATCAATTAATGATGCGATGGTAGACAAACCAAGATCCAGAAGATGATAAGAAAAAGGTCGATACAATTTGAAGGCTAAGAACATCATCATTTACGCTTTAAGCTCGATGAGTTCTATAGGGTCTCAAATTGCAAGGCTGCTAAGAAATGTGGGACACCCTTACATTGACCCATGAAGAGTACTAAGAGTCAAGAGGGCTCGAATGAACACATTAACCCATGAGTATGAGTTATTTAGGATGAAACCAAGTGAAAACATACAAGATATGCAAAAAAGGTTCATCCGTATAATAAACCATCTCGAGCTCTTGGGAAAGTCTTGATAATGAAGATTTGATTAACAAGTTCTTAGATGTCTTAACGAGGAATTGTGACCCAAGGTCTTTGCTATAGCTGAATCTAGAGACTTATCTTCTATGACCTTGGCTACTTTGTTTGGAAAATTGCGGGAACATGAAATTGAACTAAATCGTCTCATGGAAAGCGAAGAAGGCGATAAGAAAAAGAAAGGGCTGCCAAGCAAGCATTGAGAAGCGGCGATGGCGAATGTGATTTCCTTGAAGATGAAAATAATGAGGAAAACATGAGTCTAATGGTTACTTAAATTCAAAGGTTCATGAGACTCGAGAAACAAAGAGTAAGTTCCCAAGCTCTCAAAGAAAAGTGATGAAACAACTTCTTTTAATCCTACGCTACAAGTGTGGAAAGAAAGGTCACATAAAACCGATTGTCCTCGAAAACCAAGCGAGGAATGAAATTTCAAAAGAAACCACCAAAGTTAGAAGGGAAGAAGAGCTTACATTGCACTGGGATGATAATGATATGGATTCTTCATTGAATCTGAAAATGAAGAGCTCACCTTAGTCTAATGGCAAATCATGATGAAGATGAGGTAAATTTTTATGATCTGATTCTTTAACTTATGATGAATTACTTCTTTGCTTGTGAAAGAATTCAATAATGAAACGATTAAACTTGGAAAAATTGTTCTTTCTTCTAAGAAAACCATCTCTTCTCTTGAATCAAAAATTGAAATTTTAAGCAAAGAGATAGTGATTCTTAAAAGAAAAACAAGTTCTTGTGATTGAAACTTCTCCCATTATCTTGTGAAAATAAAAAGGATGAAGTTTTAAAATGCAATGAGTGTAGTGTTTTGAAAAAATAAGGTTAAGGATTTAAATAACACTTTCTTGCAAAATTTCACGATGGGAAGAGATAATCTAAAACATTATGTTAGGAAACCAAAAGGTACTTTTGGAAAAGGCTGGTTTGAGTTATCATCCAAAAATTCATGAAAAATCTTTTAAACTCTTCAATCACAACAAACCCTCAGTAGTCCTTTCATTAAATGCTTTCCTTTGTGGTAGAAATGGTCATGCGCCTATATTGCAATATTAGAAAGAATAAAAATGTAGTTGGCAAAAAGATGTGGATTCCAAGGGCACCTTGCCCAAGACTAACTCATATGGACCCAGATGGTTTGGGTACGAAAGGTTAAAATATGATTTGTTGTTGTAGATGTGCTTGAAAGCGAGGACTTAAATTGGTATCTTGATAGCGGTACATTTGTTCAAAGCACATGACGGAGAGACAAAAGCAAGTTCTCCTCATTGGTACCTAAGAATAGTGGTTATGTCGGTATGGTGACAACAACAAAAGGTAAAATTCTTGGGATTAGTACTATTGGTAAGAGTCTACAATCCCGTTATAGAGAATATCACTGTATGTGGAAGGTTTGAAACATAACTTGCTAAGTATTAGTCAACTTTACGACAAAGCAATAATGTTATATTTGATTCTTCAAAATGCATGGTAGTAAATTCTTTTAATAAAAATCTGATTTTTGTTGGACCTAGAATTGGAAATATCTATATGCTTGATTTAGATAAAATACCTTGAATGATGCATGTTGTCTTATTAGTAAAGAGGATGAATCTTGGCTATGGCATAGGAGAATGGCTCATATTCACATGGATCATCTTAATAAGTTAGTTGAAAGGACTTAGTAATTGGCTTACAAAGCTTCATTTTGAAAAAGATAAACTTTGTGATGCATGTCAAAGGAAAACAAGTAAAAGCGCATCTTTCAAATCTAAAAATATTGTTTCTACAAATCGGCCTTTACAACTTTTACATATGGATTTATTTGGCCTTCTAGAACCATGAGCTTTGGTGGCAATTACTATGCTCTTGTTATTGTGGGCGACTATTCTCGCTATACATGGACTTTATTTATTTCTCACAAAAATGATGCTTTTAATGCTTTTAGAAAACTTGCGAAGGTTATACAAAATGAGAAGGACTTAACATTGCTTCCATTCGAAGTGATCGTAGTGGGGAATTTGAGAATGAAGCATTTGAAGCATTTGCCTGAGAAGAAAATGGCATCGATCCGACTTTTACGCTCCCGAGGACACTGACAAAATGGAGTGGTTGAAAGGAAAAATCGGTCTCTTGAAAGAGCTAGCGAGGGACGATGCTCGATGAGACTAACCTTCCTAAGTACTTTTGAGGCGGAGACAGTGAGCACTTGCTATGTGATGAATCGAGTTCTAATAAGTAGATCCTTAAGCAAACACCATTATGAACTCTACAAAGGAAGGAAGCTGACATTTCCCACCTTCACGTTTTCGGATGCAAGTGTTTGTCTAAACAATGATAGTAGAATAACCTTAGTAAATTTGATGCTAAAGGCGATGAAGGTTTATTTCTTGGATATTCCACTTCTAGTAAAAAGCTTTTGAATTTTTAATAAAGAACTTGGGTGTTGAAGAATGCATTGCATGTTTCTTTTGATGAATCTAACCCCGAATCTTGATGAAGAAAGTGTTGATGATCTTGCGAAGTATTTGGAGATACCTATTTAGAGGAACAAGAGATCAAAAGTTCAAAGGAGGATCAAGAGTCCTTGCCTCAACCTCTCAAGAACTCTCTCACTCAAAATCTTCCAAAGGAATGGAGAGTCTCAAAGAACCATCCTCTTGACAACATAATAGGTGATATCTCGAAAGGGTAGCGACTCGAAACTCTTAATCATGCATGTCATCATATGGCCTTTGTCTCTCAGAATTGAACCAAATAGCGTCAATGAAGCCATCTTTGATGAGCATTGGACCACTTGCTATGCAAGAGGAATTAAATCAATTTGAGAAATGATGTTGGGAAGCTTGTCCACTGAGCCTAAAGATCACTAGTCATTGGGACCAAATGGGTCTTCATATGAAGCTTGATGAAAGCAGTATCATTGTTAGAAATAAAGCTAGACTTGTTGCAAGGCTATAATCAACAAGAGGGCATAGATTTCGATGAAACCTATGCAGTAGCTAGATTAGAAGCTATTAGCATGCTTCTCGCATTTGCATGCATCATGGATTTCAAACTTTTTCAAATGGATGTTAAAGTGCATTTCTTAATGGCTTTATTCAAGAAAGAAGTATATGTTGATCAACTCCCGGTTTTGAAAATTTTAAATTTCCAAATCATGTTTTCAAATTGAAAAGAAGCTTTATATGGTTTAAAGCAAGCTCAGAGAAGCTTGATGCGAAGGTTGAGCAAATATTTACTTGAAAAAGGTTTTGAAAGAGGAAAAGTTGATACCACTCTTTTCATTAAACACAAAAATCATGACATTTTACTTGTTCAAATTTATATCGATGATATAATATTTGGTGCTTACTAATGAATCCTTGTGTAAAGGAATTTTCTGTATCATGCAAAGTGAATTTGAAATGTCAATGTTGGGAGAGCTAAATTACTTCCTTGGACTTCAAATCAAACAAACAAAGGAAGGAATATTCATCAATCAATCCAAATATTGCAAGGATTTACTCAGAAATTTGGAATGACCGATGCAAAAGAAATCTCAACTCGATGAGCACTTCATTGCTATCTTGACAAAGATGAAGGTGGTAAGTCGATTGAAGTAAGTAAGTATAGAGGTATGATAGGATCTCTTCTCTGTCTCACTTCTTAGTCGTCACTGATATTATGTTTAGTGTTTGTATGTGTACCGCGTTTTCAAGCTAGTCCTAAGGAATCACATCTCTGTGTAAAGCATTATGAGATACCTCATTGGCACACAAAACTGCGGGTTTATGGTACCCCAAAGGTCTTGAATGCACTTTGATTGGGTACTCGGATTACGATTTTGCAGATATTTTACTAAACCTTTGCCTAAAAACTTTCTTTTTATTAGAAGTGAATTAGAATTTTAGACCAATCATGCATTAGTATTTACTATGATTGCATTTTCTTTTGAATAAATTCTAACTTGGGCGTTTGAGTGTCTTGCTAACGAGTTTATCAGGTCTTTTCCCTTCCATTTTTCTTTAAGTGCGGAATAATGAGTGGGTAGCATTTTGTCTTATGCAACTAGCTAATCATGTCCGAGCTCATCTGTCACACACCAAGCTTGGTATCACGTAACTATCAAAATATGCTTGTTTAATCCTGAATATATGCCTTGCTTTATTTGTCTTTCCCACTTTTGATGTTGCCAAAGGGGAGAGTTACATGAATGCATGATTAGGGGAGTGATCTTTTAAGTATTGCTATTGTGAGGGGTTTTCTAAATGTGTGCTTAAACTCGATATCTTTTATTGAAAAACCATGCTTATATCTCATTGCCATATCATGATTATATTTTACTAAATTCCTCCATTGAGATGTTTGTCATCATCAAAGAGTGCTGTGAATACATGCCCATGACGGGATGATTTTGATGATTGACAAAGGGAGCTTTGCAAATAGTCAGCGGGTGCAAAAAGTGGAAAAAGAATACCAAGGCGTATCAAGAATGATTGTTTCTCAAGTCTTTGGGTTGCACGGGTATTTATTTATCTTTATTAAGACAATTTGTAGTAGTAATAAAAGCTCTCAATTAAAATTAAATCACACCACGCACAAAATATTTTGACATGCATATCTCGTGTCGGATGTCGGTGAGGAGCTTCGGATGTCAGTGAGAGGATTAAGTCGCGTGTCGAGATCTGGAAGTCGTGCATGTCGGGCCTACAGTAATTCGGATGTCAGTGAGAGGAAGTCGGATGTTGAGCTCACGAGGAAGTAGTATGCGTCTTGAGGAGGAGGTCGCGTGTCAAGCTGTATGGTCGGCGTCTGGTCAGCGTGATGAGCTCTTGTCGTCTTGGTGATGATCCAGTGTCGGTGATGGGTCGCTGCAGAAGTCGGCGTGTCGTCTTTGATGGTCGCGTCTTGCCAAGCTATGAGGGCCAGGGCGATGAGGAGGTGGTATCTGGTTGTGTCTTAGGGTAGTGTCATGAGAGTCTTTTCTTGAAGTGTTAGGAGGTCATATCTTGGCGTGTGCGGTAGTCGTCTGTCATTTGTGGCGAGGTAGTCTGTACTGTCTTGAGTCGTATCTTGGCCCGTCTCAGTGTTTTCAGCATAGCGGACAAATTCAGCAGACGGATCCTGTGCAGCGGTCAAATCTTCCAACGGACAAATCAACTCAGCGAGCGGCGCTCCTCGGTCGGTCTATAAATATAAACCTGTGTACTCTTTCTGCAACACGAGAAAATACAACAACGCGTGCTTAATTTTTGTGCCAAAAACTTCTGTCAAATATTTTCATCACTCACACTTATTTGAGCACAATTTTACGAAGTCTTTTTATTCTACAAAATTTGAGTTGTATTATTTGAGCTTCAATTTGTTATATCGCACTTGTAAGTGTATCTTTTTAGATCTCATTTATTTGTGAAAATCATTTATTTTTGGGTAGGAATCCCAAGGTGTTCATAGAGAGGTGATATCTCTTGAGCGTATTGCTCTGGTTTAGAGTTGTAAAGGTTTCTAGCTGAACTTTGATTTAAAAGCTAGTGATTTAGTGAAAATCCCATAGTGGTTTGCTTTGAGGCGGGGCGTAGGCCCAGGGGGTGTTAAGTGGCAGGAACCTGGATAATTTGTTGTGTGCTTTATTACTCCTTATCTCTCTACTTTTCAGATTGATTAAATTTACATGCTTTATTTTATTATTATTTATATCTTACTATTTACTTTATTTTTAACTCGTTTGCAATTTATTCTTCAAGTGATTTATCTATTTCACATTAATATTTTTGCAACTCATTATTAGCACTTATTTCTCAAAAAGTTTTGAAAGCGGATTTCACACACAATTCACCCCCTCTTGTGTTTGAGTCAACTTGTCCTTGACCTTGACCACAAAAAGGTCGTCCAAAAATAATAGTTACCGCCCATACCAATGGGAATCAAAGCATATCACCGCCACGAAGGCCTTAAATACAAAGGTCCAAAACAATAGCTACCTCTCATACCAATGGGGAATTAAATCATTCACCGCCACGAAGGCCCTACACATGTCGTTCTACATGATGCATGTCATTTAGTCAAGTCAATTCATGCCATGAGAGGTAATTCACCAGAAAATCCAATACAAGTCATATCCAGATACCACATATCCAATTTTCTTTTATGAATAGCCTAATCTTATCACGATCTTAACACAACACAATGCACATCACACACATCAAAATTTTCTTCCTGAACTAACCTCGTCATCTCAAGGCCATAGCACCACAAATGTACATCCATCACAAATTAATTAAACAAGTTCAATCAATCCACCATAGACGTATTATTTAAAATCACACTAAATAAATCACCTAACCAAATTGCACCAAATCAAGATGACAATAATTAGCAACTATCCATGTTACTCTACATATATCAAAAATCGTTTTCCTTATCAAATGAAATATAATAAATCATCAAGAGACAAAACATATTTATATCCATCCTTATCAAATTACGTGGCCACAATACATATCTTATGGACAATATAGAATAAATCTTTAGCACTAAAAATAAGACTCCCATGATTTTCAACAACATGAGTATAGAATCAATAAATTAGCAAGAAAATCATCAACATATTCATTTAGAGGGTCACACGAAATTAAAAATAAAATAGTGAAACATTACAGACTTTTATTTGATAAGGATATGAATTTTTCCTTTCAACAAGACACCACACAAATTTCTATTTATATTTAAACAACTATCAACGTTTAGCTCTAACTTGTAGGAGAAAAAGCCCTTACCTTGGTCGAGGAAAATCGCAGTGTTTAAGAGAGCAAGGAAGATTTGCCTACAGCACCCGAATTAGGCACCAAACGAGCACAGGGAGAATTAACGGTCACGCAAAGGACATAATGCGATTAGAAAAAAATGACAATCAATATCAAATAATATTTGGGAATTTTTAAAGCTGAAACGAAGTCAAAAGGAAGCCAAAAGATTGACCGAAAAACGTCTTACCGAGACAACGGGGTTACGAGGGGTCCAACATCAACTTCACCGGAACGAGAGAACAAGTAGTGTTTCCTGAAGGTTTCGACGCGAGGAATCCAAAAATGACGTCCGTTTTTCAAACCGACAACCGTGGTGACCGAAAAATAGGATTTACAGTCCGACCCGCGATAAAAGACGCGACAAACAACGCTATGTTTGATCAAACGGTGACCAGAAACGGATTCTATGGTTGATTCTGAGTGAGAGGGTGAAGTTTGGTAATTTTTCGTGGTCTAAAATGAGAGAAATCGAAGAGAGAAGTTTTTGAGGCGGAGGGTTTTCTTTTTTTTTTCTGCTGCGCTGCGCGTACGTGTTTGAGGAAGATGAACAGTGGGATTTCAAGTGGCTTGGGGGGGTTGTGACTGTGAAGAAAAGGGGTGCAGCAAGCAATTTTTTTTTTTTTAAAACAAACTGGTAACATCACGTCCATCTACCTTCTAACATTTTTTTTTCCTCACATAATCATTCCTAATAAATTCAACACTAATAATAATAATATTAATAATAATAATAACAATAATAATAATAAAATAAAAATATGCAATTCACTAAAACAAGCACACACAAAATTATCACAAAATTGCTAATATATGCACATATGTATACTCATATATTAATAATAAAAAAAATTGGGGTGTTACATTACTTACCCCCTTAAAATAGTTTCGTCCTCGAAACTAGACAGACTCGAAGAGGTTACTGTAGAGCTCCCTCATTCTTAAGAAAAATACAATCAAATCAACATTGGATTTAATGCTTAGCACAGTCAAAGGGTATTGCAAACATGCCGTATTAGCAATCGCCGGTTTAGCAGAAGGCATAGTGACCACCAAATTAAAAGGTAGTGAAGTAACAAGCAATTGCAGAGAGTTCACACGATCCAAAGGAATGAAAAAAAGTGTTGCTCCTAAATCAAATAACACAGAAAATAGTTTACCAGTAATTTCACACTCACCCTGAATTGACTCTGAAGAAGGCAGGACTTCTTTCCCACCCATTTGGTAGACACAACCCCTAGCAGTAGGACGTGTAGCACTGATGTTATTGGCAGCAGGTTGTACCCTCGGTTCCCGACAATCTCTACAAAGGTGACCCGGTTTCTGGCAATTGTAACAAACTTTGGCCCTGTCAGCACACTCGTTGGCTTTGTGCCCCTCTTTCCCGCAAGCATAACAACGAATAGTCTGTGCTTGGTTCTGTGTTCTCTGGCCTCCTCCAAAAGGTGGTCGGGGTTGATCTCTGCCATTCCCCTAGGGACGGTCATAGGGCTTCGGCTGGAAGAACTGGCTTCCTTTGCCCTGGTGGTTGTCATTCTGTCCCTGGGACCTAACTGGTCCACCTGTTGTTGTCCTGTTCAGCTTGCCTCTCTTCATAATCTCTACCTTCTTACACTTTTCCACTAGCTTCTGATACTCACGAATCTCAAGTGGCTCCACCGACTCCTTGATCTCATACCTGAGTCCATATTCAAACCTCTCACACATGTACTCCTCATCCATCTGGTCCTGGAAATAGCGGAAGTGTTTGGCCAGTGATTCAAATTTGGCTGCATATTCAGCAATGGTCAAGTTCCCCTGATATAGTCTCAGAAATTGTGCCTCCTTCTCAGCTCTGGCACTCTTTGGGAAGTACTTGTCTAGAAACTTCTTCTTGAATGTTTCCCAAGTCAATTCCTCATGACTGGCCTCCATCATCTGTTTGGTGCCTCTCCACCAATATCCAGCCTCTCCTGACAGCAGATATGTAGCATACTCTACTTTCACATTCTCAGGACAGTGGAGAATGTTAAAGATCTTTTCAATCTCCTGCATCCACAGGTCAGCCTTGTCTGGGTCATGCTCTCCCTTGAACTTAGGTGGGTCGTGACGACGAAAGTCCACCAGGCCTTTGGATGCAGCAGCGGCTTCCTCTCTCTGTTGTCTCAGAATGTCACGCTGAGTCTGGGCTTCAGCCTGTTGGGCAACCGCAGCTGCCTGTTGGTTCATTGCAGCGGCCATGGCAGTCATGGCTCGGATTGCTCCTGCCATTTCGTTTCCTTCAGCTGAGGCGGGCTGACTTGCGGGACGAGCCATCTTAATTCCTATTGTTTTTTTTGAGTCAGAAAAGATTTTCACAGCCTGATCGTAACTCTGGGGTCTATAAATAGTATCCTACTACTAATTACAAAAATAATTTGAATTAATCCAACAATAAAGTCACACCATTAAGGCCAAGTAATTAAGACATATATTTAATCGCAATAATTCAAAAAGTCAAACAATTAAAGTCACGTAATAATGATCTAAATAATCAATCCACTTTTTTTTATGCCGGGTAATAAAATCATATCATCGATTAATTATAGCAAACTATTAATTGTAATAAGTTGAGA
This sequence comes from Calophaca sinica, assembly GCA_037113605.1. Lineage (NCBI taxonomy): Eukaryota > Viridiplantae > Streptophyta > Magnoliopsida > Fabales > Fabaceae > Calophaca > Calophaca sinica. Next base: position 72,451,132 of record CM073730.1, read on the forward strand.
ATTCAGGCAACAGAAGCATGTCTAAAGAAACAAAATTCAAGCATGTCGTCAACGATAAAACAGAATCCAATCAAATTGGCAAATCACTAAATCAAGAGAAACCGAGCATGCTATTGACAACACCAAAACCAAATCAATAAATCAGCAAATTTTCAATAAGTATTTCAGAATTAGGAACTCAATTAATTAATGCAAGAAAACAATCAGATGCATGTACCAAACAAGATCGCCCCACCCAAAAGTCCGAAGACTCATCCTAAGCTCTGATACCACAATGTAACGCCCCGAATTTTCAAGGCATTAACTCGTCTATTCTAAGAAAATCAGCCCATTTTTTAAATAAAAATTACCGTTAATAACTTATAAATGTTTGATAATCGCGAAAATGCTTTATTGTCAATTATAAAAATTTAATTTTATTATTAGCCAAGTGAAGGCTAAATTAAAGATCGTCTGTAATTATATTTTTTTTATTCCCAAAGCATGTGGGTACTAAATTAGTAAAAGCCTGTAACTAATCTACAACATAACTAAAATATAATAAAATTCTAAAATTATAAATTGTAGCGAAAATAACTAAAGTTTAAGTTATCCCAATTACTTAGCGGAGAAACAGCACGTCCGCAATATAAAAAAAATACCAAGTTCAAATTGCGCAAAATATCGTTAACGTCTCAAATAGTAGCACAGAGCATCTAACACCCATGTACCCACAATTATTCGTCGACAGCACCATCACACATAATGCAAACAAATTATACTTGAGGCTCCTCAAATTCACTTGTACCTAAAAAGTGGTGTAAGGGTCAGTTAACGTGACAAGTTGTAATAAGCTAAAACATGAGAAATTGCTCAAATACTATTTATAATTCCTCTTTTCACATTTAAATAAAAATAAGTAAGACAAGAATTTTCATAACAAACAACCAATGAGAAAATGTATTTACATCTACATACGAGCTTGAAATTAAAATTAATCACCTTTAAGGAAAGAGAAAATCTATTCTTTTTTTTTTTTATAACTTACAAATAAAAAAATCAACTTATCAACACCACAAAAATCATGCATGTTCAAGTTAGTATGCATGCCTTATGCAAGACTCTCATGATCGCGATATAGTCATCTCATACCAATGGGGAATTTAATTTAACAACGCCACGAAGGCCTTGACCACAAAGGTCGTCCAAAAATAATAGTTATCGCCCATACCAATGGGAATCAAAGCATATCACCGCCACGAAGGCCTTAAATACAAAGGTCCAAAACAATAGCTACCTCCCATACCAATGGGTAATTAAATCATTCACCGCCACGAAGGCCCTACACATGTCGTTCTACATGATGTATGTCATTTAGTCAAGTCAATTCATGCCATGAGAGGTAATTCACCAGAAAATCCAATACAAGTCATATCCAGATACCACATATCCAATTTTCTTGTATGAATAGCCTAATCTTATCACGATCTTAACACAACACAATGCACATCACACACATCAAAATTTTCTTCCTGAACTAACCTCGTCATCTCAAGGCCATGGCACCACAAATGTACATCCATCACAAATTAATTAAACAAGTTCAATCAATCCACCATAAACATATTATTTAAAATCACACTAAATAAATCATCTAACCAAATTGCGCCAAATCAAGATGACAAGAATTAGCAACTATCCATGTTACTCTACATATATCAAAAATCGTTTTCCTTATCAAATGAAATATAATAAATCATCAAGAGACAAAACATATTTATATCCATCCTTATCAAAATTACGTGGCCACAATACATATCTTATGGACAATATAGATTAAATCTTTAGCACTAAAAATAAGACTCCCATGATTTTCAACAACATATGAGTATAGAATCAATAAATTAGCAAGAAAATCATCAACATATTCATTTAGAGGGTCACACGAAATTAAAAATAAAATAGTGAAACATTACAAACTTTTATTTGATAAGGATATGAATTTTTCCTTTCAACAAGACACCACACAAATTTCTATTTATATTTAAACAACTATCAACGTTTAGCTCTAACTTGTAGGAGAAAAAGCCCTTACCTTGGTCGAGGAAAATCGCAGTGTTTAAGAGAGCAAGGAAGATTTGCCTACAGCACCCGAATTAGGCACCAAACGAGCACAGGGAGAATTAACGGTCACGCAAAGGACATAATGCGATTAGAAAAAAATGACAATCAATATCAAATAATATTTGGGAATTTTTAAAGCTGAAACGAAGTCAAAAGGAAGCCAAAAGATTGACCGAAAAACGTCTTACCGAGACAACGGAGTTACGAGGGGTCCAACGTCAACTTCACCGGAACGAGAGAACAAGTAGTGTTTCCTGAAGGTTTCGACGCGAGGAATCAAAAAATGACGTTCGTTTTTCAAAACGACAACCGTGGTGACCGAAAAATAGGATTTACAGTCCAACCCACGATAAAAGACGCGACAAACAACGCTATGTTTGATCAAACGGTGACCAGAAACGGATTCTATGGTTGATTCTGAGTGAGAGGGTGAAGTTTGGTAATTTTTCGTGGTCTAAAATGAGAGAAATCGAAGAGAGAAGTTTTTGAGGCGGAGGGTTTTCTTTTTTTTTTTTTCTGCTGCGCTGCGCGTACGTGTTTGAGGAAGATGAACAGTGGGATTTCAAGTGGCTTGGAGGGTTGTGACTGTGAAGAAAAGGGGTGCAGCAAGCAATTTTTTTTTTTTAAAACAAACTGGTAACATCACGTCCATCTACCTTCTAACATTTTTTTTCCTCACATAATCATTCCTAATAAATTCAACACTAATAATAATAATATTAATAATAATAATAATAACAATAATAATAATAAAATAAAAATATGCAATTCACTAAAACAAGCACACACAAAATTATCACAAAATTGCTAATATATGCACATATGTATACTCATATATTAATAATAATAAAAATTGGGGTGTTACAATGATATGATACAGTGCTCTGTAATTAGGCCTCCCAGTTTTACCAAACTGCAACAACAATGGGGAGATATTAGTAAACATCTTGATATTGGATTCAATTGGAGTCAAATGGGAATGCATTGGAAAGACAAGACTATTCTGCCTCATCTGAAGCCTGTCACCCAAGATGAAGACGATGAAAAGAACCTAAGAAGGATTTATCTGTCTGAAAATGATGTTCTCAACACTTGTCTTGCTGAAACAGAAGAAATTATGAGAAGAGATTTTGCAGAAGCTGAGCTTGTCATATTTGATGCCTATGTTGATGAGTTATTTAAGCACAGGAAAACTGTATTTTTGAATATGGTTTATCTAGAGGAATTGGTGCTTAGATGGGAATAGAACATGGAGTTTGAGAAACAGAAGATTAGAAGATTAATCAAATGGTCCCTACCAAAGGATGATTTCTTTCTGCAGAATAAGGAGAAAAAGGAAAGGAGACGAAGTTTGTCTCAAAGGGTTTTAATGGAGCATCAGAAGTTGACAACCAGAAGATGGCAACAGGCCATTATTGAGCATGCTGAAAGGGCTCCAGAACCTGTTCCTCCTGCTGCAGATGATGAACCTGTCATCATGTCTAGGGCACAATATGAGAATTTAATTGATATAACTCAGAAGGTGACTCAGTTGGAGAGTACTGTGAACATGCTCATGGAAAGACTTAGCCAAATCCTTCCTCCTCCACCTTAAACATTTTCCTTTATTTCAAATGTTTTGTATTATTTTTTCAATTTGGTACAATTATCCTTTTTGCACGTGATACTATTATCCTTTGAATGATCTGACCTTTACCTTCAAATTTTTCTTATTATTTATTATGTTTTGACTATGATGTGTTTTACACTCTTTTTGTCTGATGACAAAAGGGGGAATAAAAGTAAGGTCTGATGAACGCACTTATGTATCACATAACATGCATCATTCATCATACATAGCATATTTTTGAGTTGCTCTGATAGTCATTGATGTTCATTGCTACAATTATATCTGTTATTGGTATAATGATCTCAGTATCTGGTCTTCAATGGTTATCTAAATATATGCTCTGATACATGTATGTATTGTTCTTTGAAGCAAATGCTCTGATACTTAAAAATATTTGATTATATCTGAGTATGTTGAACTCAGGGGGAGACCCTTGAAATTATTTTTAAAACTAAATTGTTCATCAACCTTGGATATTTGTCATCATAAAAAATGGGGAGATTGTTGGAACCTAAACGATTGAGAAGTTTAGACCCTCATTAATTTTGATAATAACAAAGTATTTACAAGAGAACAATTTTACTTCTAATAAGTCTTGAAGTGTATAGGTATTAAAATCATTCATGTTTTATGACTCACTCAAGCAAGAAGAAGAATTTTACAAGACGATGAATACATTCCTATGTGTCTGCATCCGGTTCACTCAAGCATCTTGTTATATGCACTTTTAGAGAGCGTCTGGTAGTGTAATCTTATGACACGTGCTTACTCAATTGCAGCGAGCGTCCGTTTTGATTTCTGAACGAGCATCTAGTCTTTTAATGAATCACGTGATGGTCACATTTATTCTCTCTATCCTCAGCTTTCCTGGAACGGTATTCGAATTTGATTTTATGCACTCATTTTTAGGTACGAGGTATCAAAGTTGACACCTTTAGAATAACACAAATTCGTACAAGGCAATTGTGTGAAAAACAGATAGTACAATAACGGAAATATGTACTATTCTGATATTCTCTGGAAAGGAAGAAAATGACGTAATTTCAAATTACCTCACCCAATGATTTGGAGCTGAAATATCTACAACGGTATTATCCTCAAGACTTCTATAAATACCTCAAGGTCTTTATTGAAGAAGGTTGCTAAAAACTACATACTGCTAAAGCTATTCTCAAGTGAGCAATCAAGTTTCGTGTCAAGTTTCTGGAAACCAAGAACTGAACTTCAGTGTATTATATTCTTTCTTTTAGAAAGTTATTATTTTGAGCTTAATCTTTTCATCCTCTCTGTGAGAGTTATTTGATTGTATTCAAAAATACTTTGTGAAAGTTGTATTGCCTAATTACAGGTTGATTCCTCAAAGGCTCGATCGTACTGAATTGTTTTGAGAAGTTAAGAGTATTGTCAAGTTTGTGACAGTAGAATACTCTTAAGAAATTTGTAATCTGTTGATTATAGTGAAAATCCTTCAGGAACGAAGAGACTAGACGTAGCTACCAGTTTGGTAGTGAGCTAGTATAAATCTCTGTGTCTATTGCTTTACTGCTTTATATTTACTTTTGTCTTGAAAAAAAACAAGTTTTTATAAACACATTTCCAGCGTCCGGTTATATCTCTGCATCCGATAACACACAGTTTTCAAAACAAAGTGTTTTTTATCTTAAAGTTTGCGAAAAGTTTTCAACACAATTCAACCCCCTTCTTGTGTTCACATTCATATGCCTCAGAATTTTTGCCAAAAAAAGGCCTCAATATTTTATGTTTTACTTGTAAAAGACTGAAATCCTTTTACTTACAACAAGTCTACCTAGTTCAGTACAACACATTGCTCTTGACCTCATGGTTTTGGGTTCAAGCCCCAATGTGGGCGATTTTGTTGTTATTTTTTAGCATTTTGTTAAGACTTATCTTATTATCCACTCAAATAGTGTTTTTAGGTTTCACTTTAGAGTTTGCTTTAGGCCTCAACCAATATTGGACCGACCTGGTCACCACGATTGACAAACTGGTGCTTAGAACACTTACCTCACCTCATAATAGAATTAGGAACAAAAAGTGTAATATGGAATGAAGAATCAAAACCAAAAACATGTAGCTTTAGAGTTTAGACTACATAACTCATTACCATTAGATCGGTTGCCCAAAAGCTGGCATCACAGATGATGGCATGGAAAGACAAATAACAAAAAGGATGGGTATATAAATCAAAGGCTACTACTATCACACTGTCTGTATACACATGATACTTCAGGTACTAATACAACAGTAAGTCATCACTTTCAGAAACCAATTTTACTTCAAAATAGTCTTTGTACACGTGAAATGACAACATGTGGAGATCTAAACATGACAAATCGGCATCATGCGTGGCAGTTCAACACCTCTGACGGAGTTAACTAACTAGGTTGATGTCGAGGACCAAACTGACTAACAGAAGACACATTCAGAAATGTTTTTGCAATTTTAATATATTCAGGAACTATAATGACAACACTTAACACATTCAGGGACTAAAGTGGTTGTTTACCCATGGAGTAAGGGGTGTGGAATATAGAATTTGGTGTCTCAGAGTATTAGATGAAACGCTCGGAGGGTGACACATAGAAACATATTTGACGTGGCAAAAATAATGAGTTGGTAAAAATAATGATGAGATGACATCATACTTTTCCGCAACTTAGTTTTTATAAATATAAATAAATAGATAAAGGGTCTTGGTAACGAGTGCCCTAAGGGCATTGGTTAAGGAATCCATAAAAAGAAATTTTGTCTTGAAAGTTAAACAATTTTCGGCGTAATAAATACATCATTTTTCCATACAAACTTACCTCTTGTCTTGAGAATACAAATTAAACAATTTTTGGTGTAATTAATACATTATTTTTTCATACAAACTTACCTCTTTTAATTCCTTAACTAATACCCTAAGGACACTTATTAGTATTTTCCATAGATAAATCATCTCAAAAGATAAAAAAAAGTGTAAACCATAAATAGTCCTTGAACTTACACACTTTTTCCTACTTAATCCCTAAAATATATGAAAATAATAACTAATCTTTAAAGTTTATGAAATCCGTTTAATTAGTCTCTAAAGTTTTATAAGTAATCCCTTATTTTTTTTTCGGTTGAGTACAAGGCGGTCACCCACCAAGATAAGTAATCTCTCATGGAATTAAAAAAATAGATTTCACAAAACTTTAAGAAATTACTTATCAAATTTTAGAAATTAATTAAACAAATTTTATAAACTACTTATTATTTTTCCATATTTTAGAGATTTAATATGAGAGTTGACGTAACCCGTGAGAATAAATTGGGTTTTACTCTACAAAAGAAAAATCAAAATTTCGGGAGTAGGTCAAGTAAAACCCGACCCAGGAGGACCTCTATTGGTTTCGTTTGGATGTTCCAGGCAATTCTATTCTACAGAAGGAAGGAGCAACGACCTTCGAGAAAGGTTGGCTGTTCAGCGCGAATACGTCCCCGTCGTTATCGCCCAGTAGAACTTCTGAGAATGCGCTGAACTTAGGGAAGCTCTGAGTTCTTTCATCCACGAGGATTAAGTAGTAACCTTCATTTCCCGTTTCAATAATCCAAAAGCAAAAGCTACTCAACAGTGAACGCATGATCACTTTTACTTTTAACCGCAAACGCGCGTCCTAAAACCTCAATCATCGAAGTTTGCAATCTCGGAATGGAAGACGACATGGAGAAGAAACTGGCCGAAGAAGAAGAAGAAGAAGGAGGAGTAGGAAGTGAAGAACTCAGAAGCATTACCTTCCAACGGTTAAAATCATACACCTTGCAACTTCTGGACCTTTTGCAGAACCCTCAGAATCAGAATCAGAAGCATTGTTCTGTCACTGTAATCCCTGACCTCCTTCGTTTCCTTCAGAATTCTTCGCCCTCTATTTTACAACCCTTCTTCGAGTAAGCTCTCTTATCTATTTCTTTGCTAGATAAGAAAAAAAGCAATTCACATTTTCTATAGACATGCTTAAAAGCCCTAATTTAAAACAAATCCTAATCATTTGAATATTTTTAATCTGGCTTCCCAATGTAACTTGCATGAAAAGAAAGGTAATTGCAACACGTACACTGTTTCTTAGCACAGTTTTTGCCCTTTATCCTGCATTGTGGCTTGAAATTTCATGATTTAATTTATGAGTTTAATTGCTTTGTTTTTTATTTGATTTGATGCTTACTTCACCATCACCGTGTGATGTTATTTATTTATTTTTTTTGTTTCAGCTATACTTTGTTCCCATTACTTCTGCTCCTGGATGCTGCAATTCAATGCAGATCTACGCAGAAAGTAGATTCTCAGGAAAAGTATACCATGTTTGATATTCCAAAAACACCTTTTAAAGTGAGTGATAGCGTTGCTGAAGGTGTAGTTAATTGTTTGGAGGAACTTCTGAAGAAGTGTAATTTGAATTCTGTGGATCAGGTGGGATGATTGAGTTGCCTTTGACATTCGATTCAAATTATGGAATATTACTTTGGGATTTTATTTACTTGCTTGTTGTTATGTTGTTGAATAAAGTAAAACTGGTATGGTTGAGCGTGCATTACGCGTAATGAGAAGTATACTGCTTTTAAAATTAGGAAAAAAAAGGAACAAAAGACATGGGTATATGAAATTAGGAAAGGAGGAACAAAAGAAATGAAAGAAAAACAAAAAAGAAAATCTAGGGATCTGTTGAATTGGGTATATTGGCCTGACTGTAGAAAACCAGAAAATTTATGAAGAGTTTTATTTTAACAATTTAACCTGAAGCACCATTGCATTGTGACCCACCTATTGGGGTCAAGATCGAAGATAGATGATTGCTCTCTTAATATTTTCTAGTGTAAAACCTGGAAAAATGAAGATATCTTGTGCAATGTTATTTGATGCAATTGTATACATAGTTAGCTCATGTTCATGTTGCCTTGCCTCCCTTTAGTTTCAGCTTATGGTTTGTTATTGTTTAACTCATCTGTTGTACATGCTCTTTAAAGTAATGGGATTGTATGCTGATTTGCTTAGTGATCTAAAGCTTGTTACCGTCAATAATTTGGTGTTGCAGTGAAATAATATGTTGTAGAGGAAGGTGGCAAAACCATTTAGCATATACCATGTTTTATTAATACATTACTGCTATAGAGTATGTACCCCTCATTAGCCGCGCACTGGTGTTTAAACCGAATTTTGTTGTAGTTTAGTGCAAGATAAAAATAAATGAAACTGAACTGTGATGTTCTTTAACAGATGGTTGTGCTTATAAAGAAGTTAACATTGGGGGCTTTGCTGTCACCGTCCGAGGCTTCAGAGGAGTTTCGGGAAGGAATTTTGTTGTGTTTTAGGGCACTGCTTTTGAGTTTAAATTCCTGTTCTGATGCGTTGTGCTCGTGTAAACAAATTCCTGGTTTACCTGCACTTTCGGATGACATTTATAATGATAGAGTTAAAAAAACTTTCAAGTATGGTTCAGAATCAAAAGAATGTTTACTTGCATTTCTCCGGTCCCAAACGGCATCAGCTGCTGTAGGACACTGGATATCACTTCTTCTCAAGGTATATTAATTTTTATTGTTGAATTTTCTTGGAGAAATTCCAAATCAGTTATTTTTTGGGGGGTACATAAGTTCTTTTAATAACTGGTTCTTGATCACATTTCGTAACACAATAACCAAAAATCATTTGAAGAATAAATCACATTCTATTATAGCAGAAGACTACTTCTTCAAGTAATCAAGACAGAGCCAGAGATCTTTCTGTTTGAAAAGGACCTAAATGGAATCCCTTCTTTCTTTTGTTCTCAAAAGTTGGTTATGTCATATCATATAAGTTTATAATACGTATTTGGTCCTACGAAAAAGGCTGCAGATACAGAGGCTGCAAGGGGACAACGAGGTTCTGCAAGAATTAGAATTGAAGCCTTCAAAACTCTAAGGGTGCTGGTTGCTAAGGTAATGTAATAAACAAGCTCTTTGAAAACGATGTAGCAGTTATTTATTTATTTTGCAAAAGAAATATATTTATGGAACTGAATGGTTTATCACAAGCAGAAAGGAGGGTAAGATATCCCTAGAAAAGACAGTAAAACTTATTTGATTGGGAGGTTCTAATAAAGAAACCGTGGTAAGGGGACCAAAAAGAAGGTATAAAAACTATACTATCCCATTACAATAATAAAGGTAATGATGTGCTCTTGAAAATTTGAGCATGCTACTCCAGCAAAATACATAAATAACTGGACAAACAGGATTCCACCATAAAGCTTTACCTTTATTCTTTCTATCTTTGAAATCCATTGAAGTTATTCAATGTCCAAGCTAGCGCCACATAAAAGACACTTCTGTATTGTAGAGAGAGCTTTACATGGTCTTTGAACCATTAGCATATAGCATTTGTGTGAATCCTATTAAATACCATTCTCCAAACAAAAAGAAAAAAAGAAAAAGAAGAAAATACTGGTTGTTGTTAATAGAAAATAATTGCTTTGTTATCCAAGCTATTTCTACACTTTTCTTATATAATTCTTCTTTATTGTGTATGAAACTTTTTCCTTAATAAAAGATTTGGAAAAAAATTTCATAAAAAGGCAGAAGTGCATTCTAATCTCTCTGAATTTTGATCAAAGGTATCGTCTAACCTTTCTTACTTGTATTTTTCCAAAGTTTCAGTTAGAGATGGCAAAGTCAACAGCTAATTTCAATTAGTTAATTAGAGCAGTTAGATGGTAAGAGAGGGAGAGATGACAAATATAAATAATTAAAGGGAAATAATGGTGAGGAGTCTTTTGATTATGGAGTAGAAATTGGGGGGGAGAGCCCAAGTTTCTCGAATCCCTTGAGCGAGTGTTTGTTCCCTGTATTCTATGTTGTTCTTGATCTCTTTATTCTATTTTGTTAGTTTTTCCTTAACTTTTGGCTGTTTTTATGAGGAACTTCTTGCCTCTACAATTTTCTCTTTCATTTATGAATTCTTTCTTCAAAAGGAATTGAATCAATTAATTTGTGTCGGTTTACTTTTGCAGGTTGGTTCTGCAGACGCATTAGCCTTCTTTTTACCTGGCATTGTTAGTAATTTAGCTAAAGTTTTGCATGGTGCAAAAACAATGATAAGTGGGGCTGCTGGAAGTGTGGAATCTGTTGACCTAGCAATTAGAGGTTTGGCAGAGTTCCTTATGATAGTCCTCCAGGATGATGCTAATGCATCCGCCCTGGATATTGAAGTGTCTTCGAACTTTGATTCAAATGAGTGTAAATCTACTCTTTCTCTTTTGGAGGAGCTTCGCCACTTGCAAGTTAAAGATCGTGTTAAAACAAAAGCTGTTGAAGATAGAGGTGTTGAGTCAGAAAAAATATCTTATTCCCAAACTCAACTCCAAGAAATGGGAAGCACTGATCCTGACAGAGAAAACTTGTCTTTGCATGTGACCCGGACAAAAGATTGGATTCAAAAGACATCAGCACATGTAAACAAGCTGTTGAGTGCAACTTTTCCACATGTACGTTCCTATTGATAGTTAGTGATGTTCGTTTCCTTGGCATTTTTGCAGCCTGAGTTGTTTATAACTTCAATGCTGTGTGTTTATTTTGATACTGTAACATAATGATCTATGTCATCAATGAAACCATTGAATTTCAGATCTGTATTCACTCTTCACAAAAGGTGCGAAAAGGACTTCTTGATGCCATAAAAGGACTCTTATTGGAGTGCTTCTACACCCTGGGGGAGAGTAGACTGATGTTTCTGGTGAGCTCTGAACTGGTCAACTGGAAATAATGTTTGTTAGGTTTCTGCCATGGCATGTTTCATTCTGGTTGTCTGGTTGACATAATATGATGAAAAATTGCTGATGGCTTTATCGGCTATAGCTTAGTGAAAAATAGCGTCCTTAGGAAGCACTTAATACTGGCTTTGATCCCTAGTGAGTCTCAAATCAATGCTCACAGTCTTCTGTTGTTCATTCCCTTGCCAGCTTTTAGGCTCTTATAACTGAAAAAATGAAAAATTTGAACATGATTTTTTGTGTTAGGATGCTGTTCTTTCTACAGGCCTCCCAATTACTAAAGTCTAGTGTATGAGCACTGGAGAGTGGAGAGGAGTAGGTCCCAACATGAATTGCGTAGACAGTTGTCAGTGTAGTCAAATAATGTAGTTTGCGAATGCTGCCATTCATTTTTAATATTATGTAATCTGTTTAATATTCAGCTTTCTGTTAAGACTTGTTCAGTTAGCACAGTTTCTGTTACTGACTGTTAGTGTCATTAATTGTCAGTTAGTTATATTATATCAGAATGCAAGAGCTGGTAGGTCATCTCTCCTAAATCTAATAATAAACAGAAGTATATTATAAATTCAATGTAATGAAAATTCAGACTCTTCTGATAGATTTCAGAATTACTGTTCTCTCAATTTTTCTCTGTTCTATAGAGGACATTTTAGTCATTCTATATTAGTTTATAGACATATTTATGGAAATTAAGTACTGTAATTTTTTTTTTTCCCTTTTATGAGATATGTCGTTGTCTTTTTACTGGTTTTCTGTTTTATTTTATCTAGCTTGGTTTTCGGAGTATATTTATCCTGTCATGTAATCTTCTCTTGTAAATTGTTTTTCTTGTAAATTGTTTTTTATTTTATAATTCTTTTTGCTAATGATTCAGGAATGCTTATGTGCTTTGGTCGTTGATGAATCTGATGACGTATCTTCAACTGCACAAGATTTCCTCGAGTGTTTGTTCTCTCAGAGTTGGAAACATCGTATAGAACTTGATGCTGCTGAGATATTTATCAGGTTCATCTTTTTATTTGGACACAAATTACTCATTGTGGATAGTTTTCCCTTGATCTCTTTCCTTGATCAGAAATGTTACTCTTACAAATTCAGGCACCTTGAAAAGCTTCCAAAAGTGGTGCTTAGCAATGAGGAGTCATTTGCTGTGTTACATGCTCAACAATTACTAACAATAATATTTTATTCTGGTCCTCGTCTATTGGTGGATCATCTTCAATCACCTGTATGTGCTTCTATAATAATTTCGTATGTTCTTGCTGTATGTTTCTCTTTCCTTATATCTTGGTATGGATGGAATAAATTGAAGAAAATAATTGATCTTATGGAATAAATTGGCATATATTTTAACTTCAAATTGAAAGAAAAGATAACGCCAATTGGATGTCATTGACAAGACATCTATATTATGTAGAGAAATATGATTGTTATTGTTAGAATATGTCTCATCAATTTTACGAGAGGTTTCCTAATATCATTATATTTCATGATTTGTTCTCTTATTTAATTAGGATTAGGAGTTTGATATTAGTATAAATGGGGGTTAATGAAGGTTTAGACACACATGGGTTCACACTTACGGAGACAAAAGAGAATTGCTCATCAAATGCATTAACTTGACTTTAACAAGGGTAAGGCTCACCAATGTCACCATGGGTCTATTTAATCTGAAAAATTAGGATAGCTATTGTATAACTTGTAAAATCCTGGCTAAGTAACACTCTACATACTAAGATAACACTCTACATACTAAGATGATATGCCTCTAAACTACCCCATGCTAGAGCATAGATGTTAATCATATATAGTCACGTGTTCATTGTTCAACCCAAGTTGTCTAGGTTCTATCTTATAAATTATTGCTTCTCATATATGTAGTGTTGAATTCCATTCTTTTCCACCAAATACACATTCTTCTGATGTCTCTTTACCTAATTCAGAGTCCCTACCAGCTACTGCATCCAGCACAATTGATCAAAGCTCCTCTTCTTCCTCTTCTCAAGTGTCTTCATCTCCCATTCCTTGTGAAATTAATTCATGATGAGCAAACTAGGTCAAAGTCTGGCATTATCAAACCTAGATTACATCCAACTTTATTACTCACCTCTATGGAACCAACTTCTGTCAAGCAAGCCTTGGACCTACCTCATTGGAAGGAAGCAATGCAGACTGAGTTTTATGTATTGATTGCCAATGGCACTTGGTCCTAAGTGCCTTTACTTACGCACCTGACTACAATCGGTTGTAAGTGGGTATTTAGGGTTAAAGAAATCCCAAATGGCACAATTAACAAATACAAAGTAGGCGTAGGCGTAGGCTACAATACACAAGCTACACAAGTGGTGTAGCCTGCACAAATCGAAATAAAATAGTGGCCCAAACTTCTAAATTTTAAAATACCCGTTCGATCGTTAAATTAAAAATGAACAGTCAAAAATAAAAAAGAACACCATACTCCTACCGACAAACTTGTGGATGAGGTCCGAAGTATAAATTTTGGGCGCAAAAAATGATCCAAATTGTACTGCCGGTGCAAAACACTGTCCAGAATCCGGTAGAATTTTAAACCCAAATTTTTACCATAGCCCGTTATGATATAATAGGTTTGATCTATTAATTTACTTTCGTGAAATTCACTCAGAAATTTTAAACCCAAATTTTTACCATAGCCTGTTATGATATAATAGGTTTGATCTATTAATTTACTTTCGTGAAATTCACTCTACTCAGAAAGTGAATTTCACGAAAGTAAATTAATAGATCAAACCTATTATATCATAACGGGTTATGGTAAAAATTTGGGTTTAAAATAGGTTTGATCTATTAATTTACTTTCGTGAAATTCACTTTCTAGTGAAATTCACTCAGAAAGTGAATTTCACGAAAGTAAATTAATAGATCAAACCTATTATATCATAACGGGCTATGGTAAAAGTTTGGGTTTAAAATTCTACCGGATTCTGGACAGTGTTTTGCACCGGCAGTACAATTTGGATCATTTTTTGCGCCCAAAATTTATACTTCGGACCTCATCCACAAGTTTGTCGGTAGGAGTATGGTGTTCTTTTTTATTTTTGACTGTTCATTTTTAATTTAACGATCGAACGGGTATTTTACAATTTTGAAATTTGTGTCACTTTTTTTTTTCCCAAAATTTTTATCTTGTGCAGCTTACACAACTTAATCAGCAGTCTGGGTGTGACTATTCTGGAACTTTCTCCCAGGGACTCGAGCATGTCACAGTTCAAATTATCCTTACGCTTGCCTTAACACATAAGTGGTCATTCAACAGATTGATGTAAACATGCCTTGATGTGCAGACTTCATAAGGCTATTCTCAACGGGCTGGTATGAAAGGTTGACTAACACTTGGTTTTGGGCTTAGTTCAAGCAAATGTGACCCTTCTTTGTCAATATTCAAGAGAGCTGGCCGCTGCATTTCTGTTCTAATCTATGTGGATGATATAATTATCACAGGGGGAGTTCCTCTACTGCAGTCCAGAATTTAATTAACAAACTGCATGCTGTGTTTTCTCTTAAATAGTTAGGGAGCCTTGGTTACTTTCTTGGCATTGAGGTTAAGCACCTGGAAGATGGATCTCTTCTCCTTTCCCGGTCAAAATATATCCAAGAACTTTTGCAAAAGGCTAAAATGGCTGAGGCAAAACGCATCTCCACTCCAATGCCCGGTAGTTGCAAGTTATCAAAATTTGGGGGTGATCACATGGACGACCCTCAACTCTATTGATCGGTTGTTGGAGCCCTGCAACATGTTACTGTCACTAGACCTAAGATTGGATACAGTGTCAATGAGGTCTACCAGTTCATGGGTCAATCTTTAACTGAGCACTCGAATGGTCGTTAAACTCATTGTAAGTACCTAAAAGGTTCTTGGTCATGTCCTTCATCTGCAACTAGCTTCTCCACAGTATTGTGTCTTGCCTTACACGGCTTTTGTGGTGTTGACTGGGCGTCAGATCCCGATTATAGGCACTCTACATTAGGCTTATGCATCTTTCTTGGACCAAATCTTATTTCTTGGTGGTTTAAAAAGCATACATTGGTTACTCGTTCTAGTGCAGAAGCTGAGTATAGAAGGTTGGTGGTGATTGCAGCAGAAATTCTGTGATATATCATATATTATCTTCTACTCGAGTTTCGAGTCTTATATTCCACCTCCATTATCTACTGTGATAATCAGAGTGTCGTGCATCTTTGGCACAACCCAGTTTTGCACTCATACAAAACATGAAGTTGGACATTTTCTTCATCAACGAAAAAGAACTTGCAAAATTTACTTATTGTTGCTCACCTTCCACCAACTGAGACTAAGCCTCTGTCAAAACTGCAATTTGCGAACGCTGGGTGATATGAGATTTTGCAGTTTGTGACACATACTCAGGGTGATTTGT
Source organism: Calophaca sinica (assembly GCA_037113605.1). Lineage (NCBI taxonomy): Eukaryota > Viridiplantae > Streptophyta > Magnoliopsida > Fabales > Fabaceae > Calophaca > Calophaca sinica. Next base: position 72,467,049 of record CM073730.1, read on the forward strand.
GTTTCTCAACCACCCTAAGTTTGAGGGGGGGAATTGTAGCATATGTTTACTGTGTGTGTTTACTGTTATCCAACTATTCACATCTGATCACGTAGTCATACACATACTACAATATTCTTCTACCATAACAGAATTCGGTTTTGGGTTAAACAGCTTAGATGCTATTAGACTTTGTATCTAAAATTCATTTCTCTTAATCAAATCAGTATCAATTTCTCTTTTAAATCTCTCTCTCTCTCTCTCTCTCTCTCTCTCTCTAGATTCATCTGATTAACAGACTACAGATTATTCTAGAATATCTAAATGTACATGTGTCATGTGTGAGATACTTCATACGCAATCACACTCAACCGAGGGTGGATATAACATGTCTCCTTTATGTTTATATTTTACACATTTAGTTTTAGTAAGAGAACTCTTTTTCCCATTTATTTTCATGGACATCAATTCTTATGCTTGAAAATGAGTAGGTAGGAGCTGCTAGATTCCTGGATGTGTTTGCTGCATGCCTAAGCCATAATTCAGTGTTCTCTGGTTCGCTTGGAAAAATCACTTCAACAAGTCAATCATCAACCCTCGGATACCTTCCCTCCATTGCTGAGTTGAAATCTGGATCTAATTTCTTCAGTTATGGCCTTCCTCTTTTAAATTCTGGTTTATGTGAAACCCCCAAGTGCAGCCTTATTGAGGAAAAAAGTACACAAGAACCTATTAAAACTGCACAAAAGAACTATGAGCTTCCTCGTATGCCCCCTTGGTTCAGTTATGTTGGCAGTCTTAAGCTATACCAACCTCTTGCAAGGATTCTCCGACTTGTGGGTTTATCTATAGTGGCAGGTGATTTCAAATTAAATGTTATTTTTCTCATGGCTCTCAAGAGTGTGTGTCTTTAACCTGTATTAACTTCTGCTACTTTTGTTTGTCATTGCTAGATTACAGAAGTGAAGGGCTTCTGTCACATTTGACCGAGACCCTACTTGGTTACTTCCGTAAATTGGTTACTGAGCTCCGTTTAAAAGAATACAATAAAGAAAGCTGGCAGTCATGGTATGACAGGACTGGTTCTGGACAGTTATTGCGGCAAGCAAGCACGGCTGCATGCATGCTAAATGAGATGATATTTGGTCTATCAGATCAAGCAATTAATGATTTTGCTAGAATATTTCATAGGTCTGCTATAAGCAAAGGAGTTATGGTTCAGTCTGACAAACTTGATTGCACAATTCATGAATCTTTCTGGAAGATGCCAAAGGATAAAGATATTAAGAGTTATTTAGTTGATTGCATTGGTGGGATCTTACACGAGTATTTATCTGCCGAGGTGTGGAATGTTCCTGTTGATCGCAGAGTTGCTGACTTGCAGCTTGATGTTGCAGTTGACGATATTAGTCTATACTTTTTCCAAGACGCTGCAATGCTACATGAGGAAAGACACTTTCCATAAGCTGACATTGCTGTTCATTCTCTGTAATTTGATGTCTTTCCATGTTTGTCTTTACAGCAAATTGATATAACATTGACAATGGCTTCTTTCCTATGAAACAGGTTATCATTGATGGAGTAGGAATCTCTAATCTGTGCCTTGGAACAGATTTTGTTTCAAGTGGATTTCTTCATTCTTCTCTTTATTTATTGCTGGAGAATCTCAGTTCTTCAAATTACCGAGTTAGAAGTGCTGCAGATTCTGTCTTGCATATACTTTCCACCACATCTGGCTATTCAATGGTAGTTTGTCAGTCATGATAGTTTATTTCCTAACTTTTCTTGCATGACTATTGACTTATATAATATATGCATTTTTGTAGGTTGGACAGCTAGTTTTGGAAAATGCAGACTATGTGATTGATTCAATATGTCGGCAATTACGCCATTTGGACCTCAATCATCATGTGCCGAATGTGATAGCATCCATTCTTTCCTACATTGGAGTGGCTCAAAAGATATTGCCCTTACTGGAGGAGCCGGTATGGCATTGTCTTCTTAATACGATTTTGAGGCAAATAGCACCCTTATCTTTTAATGGCCTTTAGTACTTTGTGATGTATGTGCCAAGTGTCTGATGATTTCTCTTTTTTCAAATATCAAAGAAAGGCTGATGCTCTTAATAATTGCTAATGGGAATTGTCTGTTTACAGTTGCATTTATTTGGTTATTCTTTAAACTCTGTTGCCTTGGGCTACAAATTTCTATGTTTAGTTCCTTGTGTATATTCAAAGAAAAGAATTACCTTCCAACATGCTTAGACTTTATTGGTTAAAATCTTATGGTCTAATGATGTACAATTGAACAGATGCGCCGTGTGTCAATGGAACTCGAAATATTGGGTAGACATCAACATCCTGATTTAACTCCACCATTTTTAAAGGTCTGTCACAAGCTACCCTCCTCCCCCTATCCTTTTCTCTGTGTTTTTGTGTGTTGACACATTTTTTCCCTTTAAACTAAAGCTGTACTCTCGTTTCCTTATTTAGTGGATTTTATTTAGATACCCACCTTATTCTTCACTTCTTTCCTCTATGGTTGGTTTGGGCCCTTCATGAAAATTAGGAAGTACCATCCAGGCATCCACAACTATAGTTGTATATGTCTATATGCTACATGCTTTGGTTACAGTAGTAGATTTGAATATGTCGTGTTATTATGAATTTACACAGTGGACAACAAATGATATGCAATCCAAATCATAGTAAATTTTTAGAAACTACTGTTTGTTGTGTTCAAATTGCCAGTCACAGTGATGGATACTGGGAAAAAGAAAGAGGATAGGTTTACAGTGATTGTATCTTGTTTCTTTCTCTCCTTTTAGAATAAAATTTCACATACTGGAATTGATAGGGAGACTAGGGAAGCCATGTTTAAAGGATGACTTTTTGTTGACACCTTCTTTAGTTTAGAAAAACCCTGACTAAAGGAATTTTTTAATGATAAAAAAGATTTAATTACTGTCAATTATAGGGTGATGAGGGTAACCATGTTAAATGGGTATTTTTTTAAAACCAAAACAAAAATTCTTTAGTAACCAGAATTGATCAGCAGATTGAAGCAACCAGAAAATAAATTCCTGGCAACCAGTAATAGGTTGCTGATTCCCACTTCTTTGCCAATGAGCATCTCTCTGGCCGTCAGATGCCCTCTGTTTAGTTTGACAAGAATGAGACCCATCATGTAAGTTATTGCAAAATGCCAAGGACTTTGTTTCTGCTCCTTTTCTTGCCTTCAAATTCTGCTAGTGGGCATAGACAATGCCGGCTGTTGGACCCTTATCTGTCATTTTGATGTTGAAGGTTTTCAAAAAGAGAAAAAGTTGCATATGCATGAGATTAGGTATTCTCAAAAACTGAGGAAAACTAAACAAAAGAAAATTATCGAACTCTGGTCTACCTGAGTTTATTTGGTTTCTCATCTTAATCAAAAGACTTCGACATATTTATTGTCTCCATCTCATTATGCCGCTGTATGACATTTCCCTTTTGGGGCTTTACATGTCTAGGCATTTGGGTAGTTCTTGAGAAATTTAGCAAGTTCTTTGCTGGATAGAATTACTTGATCATCAAAACAGAAATTCTTGTTCCTCTTTACGGATTTTCATGTGTATGGAATTTCAATCTTTGATTCAAATTATTGTTGCCATTTGGTTTTCGTTGACATTATAGGGCTTAGGTAAAGAAGGAGAAGAGAGAAAGACAGCTGAAAATAATAGTATACCAAATATATGCTTGATTAGTGTTAACCTAAACTACTTTTTATATTATTGAAGTTGCATTTGTGTTACACATTGCCAGGTTTCCTGGGCTGTACAATGTATATATGTGGTTGGACCCTCTTCTGTGGCTACTCTTTTTGCAATTCATATTCTTTTTCTTTAGCATGCATCTTTGAATGGCTTTAGTATTGGATAAATATACTAATTCTAATAACAGTCAGTTGTCTGCATATTGGTTGCTTTTAGGCAGTAGCAGAAATTGTGAAGACATCAAAACGGGAAGCTTGTCTGTTGCTCCCTCAAGCAGAGTCATATGCCATAGATGTCAGATCTATAATCTCCAATGCAAAAGAAGCAACACAAGGTTCAGTATCGCAATCCATCTTTTAAATTGTTGGTTTTTGTAGTTCTCTTGGAAACTTGACGTTCAATCTTGCATCGTTGGTTTGAATACAAAATGCATCCTTCAACTCTTAGGTGTCTCTAGCAGTGCAGAGTTCACCTTTATTAGAGAGTATAGTTTTACTCTAATAGTCCTTGATGGTGAAGATTTAATGCTAATTTCAGGGACTTTAAAGATCCCTACGTGTTAAGTACAAATTTATGGATCCTAGTATACCAACACAAAATTGTTTTGTTAATTAATGCAAAGCTTTACCATTCATTCTCTAGCTTTTAAATAGAACCTATACTAAGTAATAGGTGTTATCTTACAAAATTCTAGACTAGGAAATTTATGAAATTCTCTTTTCAAGTTTTCACATGAAAAAACAAGAAATTTTGGAAAATCCAGATATACTCATAGCCTCTCTCTCTCTCTCTGGAATTTTAGTAATCTTAAAATAAAGTCCAGTAGGTGGGTATTGGAGTTATGTCCATGCACAGGATTACTGGGATATAGTTTTGTCGGTTTTTCCATAGTGCGAGTTATTTGAGCTTTTATTCAATTGCAGTGGTGGATAATTACTAATTTTTGTTTTTTTCGTGTGACCTCGATAGAAATTAATTTGAGCAACAAGTTTCGGATTGCTTGATGTCATTTTTGAAGAAACTCTGACGCAGCAGAAGTGTAATGCAGCAGTTAGTTCTGATGCATTAAAATCATAGGGTTTAGATAAGGAAGCTGGAAAAAAGAGAGAAATAAGGCTTCGACTGAATATGAGGGTAGATTATTTGATGTGTATATAGTATAAAAATAACAAAAAGCGTTTTCCCACTAGGTGGAGTAAGTCACAAAAAACAAACAAACAATGCCATAACGTCTAAGAGTAAAATACTAATACCTATTTATACTAATAATTAGGTGAAATACTTGTGTAGTACTACTAGCACAAGCCTAATCCCCCTAAGATTCTTAACCCTAATTAAATAAGGAAACAAATTAAGAACCAAGACGAAATGAAGAAACAGTTCCTACAATTATGTCCTCTGTTACACGACTAATAAATTCCATATATATATATTGTAGATATTCTAAAATATTCTGAAGATACAACAGAATTATTCTGAGATATTCCTACACTCTTCAAAGCTAAAGCTTATTAAGCTTTGATACACAAACAAAATAGTCCGAAAATAAATAGGGCTTCGTAAACCATAGCTGGAAAAACAACTCAGGGATGCTAAAGACCATAGAAAGAGGTAATACAGCAGTGAAAAGATAACTCAACAATGCGGTTGGAATGACTCACAGCTAGGGGCTGATTGGAATGTTGCATGGCTAAGGAGAAAGAGAAATCATTAGAAATATGCACAGCAAAAATTTCCTGGCAAGGAATGAAGCATAGCAAAGTCCAATATTCTCCAAATTCATCAAGAAAGAGTATTATGAAGCTTCACATATAAAAAATAAAAATAAAAATAAAAACATTCGAGACCCAAAGACTTGGAAATTGGAAGTTTTGAGAAAGACGAAAATGAGAGAGCGTGTGAATGAACTATACAAGTGAACTTGTTACTAGGATTACCATACAAAGTGCTAGGTCTCATAGGAGTTTAGATTCACATACATAATTGTATTAATTATAATATTAATCTGTTTTACCATGTTTATTATACAAAAGTACAATAGGACTTACTTGGTGTTTATGCATCAACCAGATTATGTGATCCTTGTTCTCTTGTGGTAATGGTGGTTCCTTGATTCTAACTTCATGAAGTGTTTTGCTTGTAGACCAGTGGGAGGCCATTTTATTCAAGTTAAATGATTCTAGAAGATATAGACGAACAGTTGGTTCTATTGCTGGTTCATGTATTACTGCAGCAATCCCTCTCCTAGCTTCGTTCAAGCAAGAGATATGCTTGGCTTCCCTGGATATAACTGAGGTATATTTTGGTTGACATGCTTTTACACTTCCCACATTGTAGCAGTTGATGTAAATATGAGAGGCGTATATACTTTATCAATTTGGCTTCCACAAGTTGTTCTGTATGAGTTTTCATGAATTGCTGGGAATTGATAGAGCCATTATTGAATTAACTATGTTAATTTGAAATTAAAGAAAGAAAAAGGGTCTAGAGGTTAGATTGACAGGTAATGAAATAAAATAAGGTCTGAAGGAGAGAAAGCGACCAGAGAGAGAGAGAGAGAGAGTGGAAATTTTGGAGAAAAATAAAATATTGAGGGTGAGCATGAAAAGAAACTTTGGAACGTTAGACTTCATTTTTGAAAGTTCTAACCAGAGGTTAAAGCGTCCAATTAGAAATACAGAATTGCTCCATAGACTGAGATTGCTTTAATGGTGATATGTTATAAAAATTATAAAAATTAGAGTTATTCCAGAAGAAAATATCCAGAGTGAGCATTAAATGAAACATTTAGAGTTTAAATTATTTTTAAAAGGTCTAACTCGAGGTTGAAGTAAGCTATTAAAAATAGAAAATTGCCTTAGACAGAGATTGCTTTCATGGAAATTTGTTAAAAAGGTTGAATGTAAAATTAGATATCCCCCATCTAGTGTCTGAAATTATATGTTCTATTGAACTACCAAAGCTTTTGAATTGGATGGCAATAAGAATCTTGATTTCACGGTTTCAGTATTTAAGTGTGTTGGGTTGTAATGAAGAGGTTATCTTGGTGCATGCCAGGAAATAAGATCAAAATGTAGAAGTTACTTTGTTGTGTTTGTTAGGATTGTATTGGTAGTTTTAAGAACCAGTTTCATAAAATTCATGACCCTTTTCAGGTGTTTCTAAAATAAATATTTAGAGAAATTGGAGTACTTAATTGCACTTCTTAGAATTTGGGCCAGGTCTAACTCAATTCCAAAAGCAACAAACTAGCTCAAGGGATGAGGATTGCTCAAGGACTAATTTGGTCATATCTCTTGTTGATGGGGGATCTCAACATGCCTTCTCACGAACAAGACTGGACATCTAGAGCTCAGATTAATATAGGTGGCCCAATTATAGATCTAGAATAGCTCTGATACCATCTTAGAATTTAGACTAGGCCTAACCGAGTTCCAAAAACTAGCTCAAGGAGTGAAGATTGCCCACGCCTTATAAGGACTAATTTGGCCATATCTCTAGTCTCATGTGGGATCCCAGCAATACTTGGGTTTTATATCGTTTTTTCTTCATATAATTCTTTGAGAGGATGATCATTTATTAGAATTTGAGATCAATGTTGTCAAAAATCGGCCATGGCGGCGCCATGGCGGAAGGCGGAGGCGGATTTTGAGTAAACCACTACAGTCCAGGTGGTGGCGGGGCGGGTTCCGAATGGCGACTCGTGGCGGTCGCTTCGCGTGTGGCGGCCATGGCGGACGGCGGGCGCCATGGCGGAAACTCGGCCCAGAAAACAAAAATTGTGCTGTTTGGCTAAAACGACCCGGATCCGACCCGGTTCGTTTAAGTTAAAAAAAAACCCTAAACTCCTCTCTTGTCTGTCTCTCTCTCTCGCCACTTCTTCAGTCTTCTCCCCGACCCTGCGCCGCGCCTCGCCTCGCCGACCACACTGCTTGCGTGCCTCCCAGGCTTGAGCGAACTCGCGACGCGGTTCCTTCTCTTTCTCTCTCTTTTTGCTTCCTTTGTTCATTCTTTTTTTTTTCTTCTGTTTTTCATTTGGTTTCCTCTGTTCATTCTCGTTCTCTTTCTTTTTGTTTCCTCTTTTTTACCCTTCTCGTTCTCTGCTCTTTTATTTCTTTCCTTCTTATTTCTTAAATAGTTTTTTTATTTTTTTTTCATTCTTTTCTGTTTTAATTTTTTTTCCAGTTTATACTTTTTAGTTTTATTTTTTTTAATCTCTTTTTATGCTGTTTTTAATCTTTTCTCCCTCTAATTTTTGTTCCTTCATTTGAATAGAGGTCTATTCATTCTTTTCATCAATGGTGGGTGAAGGAACAAGTAGTCAACCACAATCATGTAGTCAACCACAATCAACAAGAAGTGCTAGGGTGGACCCGGGATGGAAATATTGTTATCCTCTAACTGAAGGAGACACCAATGCCATTGTGTGTAATTTTTGTAAAAAGGTCACCAATGGAGGAATCACGAGCAAAACAACATTTAATGGGAAAGAAAGGGAATGTTCTTTGCTTGCAAAAGTGTCCACCAGACGTTAGAGAAGAGCTTTGGAAATATCCGAACAGAAAAAATTGAAGACACTTTGCAACTTCACGTGCTAGAGATCCAATTGAAAGTGAAGATGAGGTTGATATAACTTGATAACACAAAATGTTAGAAATAAAGGACCAATGGATTTATTTTGTAGAAATCCAGGCTATGATTGCAAAAAGAAAGACTGAGAAATTGAGGCAAACTAGTATAAATGAAGCATGCGACAAAAATTTAACGGCTAAGGTTCATCACCAATTGCTCGCTTTTGGTATCAAGTCGATTGTCATTCAATCTTATAAAGTTGAAGAGCTTCAAGAAATGGTTACGGTATTGGTTCCTTTGGTCCAAATCTGCGAATTCCCGATTATCATGAAATTAGAGTTCCACTCCTAAACAAGGAATTGGAATTACCAAGAACTACTAAAAGATCACAAGGAGCGATGGAGGAAACATGGGTGCTCTATTATGTCGATGCTTGGACTGATAGAAAGTCTCGATCTATAATCAACTTTTTGGTGAACTCTGCTGCTGGGACGATGTTTTTGAAGTCTGTTGATGCCTCTGATGTTGTGAAAAGTGGCGATCTTTTGTTTGAGATGCTTGATTCTATTGTAGAGGAGGTTGGAGAGGAAAACGTCGTTCAAGTCATCGGTGATAATGGAAGCAATTATGTTTCAGCTGGTAAGAAGTTAGAAGAGAAAAGACCTCATCTTTTTTGGACTCCTTGTGCAGCCCACTGCATTGATTTGATGCTTGAAGATATTGGAAATCTTCCAATGATAAAGAAGACAATTCAAAGGGGAATCAGCGTTGTTGGTTTTATCTATGGCCATACTAGTACATTGAGTTTGATGAGGCAATTCACAAACAAAAAGGAATTGGTGAGACATGCTGTTACAAGATTTGCTACATCTTATCTATCGTTAGAAAGACTTCATCAAGAAAAAACAAATCTGAGAAAGATGTTTACTTCCGAGGAATGGACCAAGAACAAGTTGTACAAGGAGGCTAAGGGAAGCGGCAACAAAAGCGCCTCTAATGCCTTCATTTTGGAAACATGTGGTTTTCACTCTTAAAGTCATGGCGCCTCTTGTAAGAGTTCTTCGTCTTGCTGATGGTGAAAGAAAACCAGCCATGGGCTATATTTATGAAGCAATAGATCGGGCAAAAGAGACAATCACCAATTCCTTTAACGATTTAGACAAATACAAAGATGTATTTGCAATAATTAATAAGAGATGAGAATGTCAGCTTGGTAGAGATTTGCATGCTGCTGCTCACTTACTAAACCCAGAGTTCTTCTATAGCAACTCAAAGTTGGAGAATGATTTGAAGGTTAATAATGGGTTATATAATTGCATTACGAGATTGGTGCGAAGTGAGGAAATGTAAACAAAAATACTAATGGAGTTGCCATATTATAAGAGTGCTGATGGTCTCTTTGGTACTAAGTTAGCAGTAAATGGAAGAAAAACTATGGCTCTCGGTAAGAAACTATTTCTAAGAATACATTCGTAGTCTCCTGGTAATATAAACTTTAAAATTCTAAGTCCTCTTCCATTTTGTAGCTCAATGGTGGAAAATGCATGGCATGGGAGCTCCACATTTACAGCAGCTGGCTATCAAGATTTTGAGCTTGACATGCAGTGCATCTGGATGTGAACGCAATTGGAGTGTCTTTGAGCAAGTAATAATCCTTCCTAACTCTTAACTCTTGATATCATAGGAAAAAAGAGGAATAGCATAAAAAAGTAATTAACACTTACTTTAATTATGTTTATACTGCAGATTCATACAAAAAAGAGGAATAGGCTTGAACATAAAAAGTTGCATGATTTGGTTTATATCAAATATAACCAACAACTCAAGCAAAGATATAATCTTAGAGATGAAATTGATCTAATTGCCCTCAATGACATTGATACATGTAATGAGTGGTTAGTGGGAGAGATGGATGATCCTAATGAAGATGCTGGGAATGATTTGGTCTTTGATGATGATCCCACACTACATTGACAAACTGTTTATGAGGCTTCAGGGGCTAAAGAACTTAGAACTTATACTAGGAGCAGAGCAAGGAAAAGAAAGGAACCACCAAGTGCTGTTCGTATCACAACTTCCACAACTTCAACATCAAAGAGGCAACAAGTATCTAGGGGAAAAAGGATAGTTGTTGAAGTTGAAGAAGCTGAATCATTGGAACATGAGGAGAGTTCTGAAGAATCCGATGCATCTGATGAATATGTGGAATAGGGAGATGAAGAAGAGGGAGATAATAAAGATGGAGAAGAGGAAGAAGGATATGCCCCAATAGATGATGGCATTGAAAATGATTATGTTGGGGTTAATGAAGAGGACTAGGCATTTACTTGATGTTTGATGTCTTGAACTTATGTTTTATTATGTTGTTATTTTGATATATGATGTCTTGAACTTAATGTTTATGGTCTTGGATTTGGTATTTTGCCATTTTGGTTATGAACTTATGATATTTACTATCAATTTAGTTCAATTGAAGCCTTATATTTTAGTTATGTAGCATTTTTTCTGCATATATATTGTATTTTATTTAGTCCACCATTTCCCGCAACGCAATTCGCCATTTTTCTATGGCGGATTTTTGGCTTTCCGCCATGGACCGCCATCCGCCATTAATAACATTGTTTGAGATTGGGTCTAATACAACCCCAAAAGCTAGATTGTGGGGTGAGAGTTATAATCACTAATCAAGCCATATCACTATCTAATGTCGGACTCTGAACACACCCCCATCACGCCCAGGACTGGACATCTGGAGTGTAACCTGGGTGGCCCGATAACGGGTGGCCCAACAGATTTCGGATAGACTCTGATACCATCTTAGGATTCGTGCTTTGTACTGTATATTCTACTACTAGGAGGTTTATTAGTTGACATTCAATTGGGTTCAAGCTTTCTTAGTGATCTCTGTCCCTCCTCTTGGTTTTTTGTGGGATGACTTATCCTCCATTTCCTTTTATAGTGAATTATTTTCTTAAATAAAAAAATCTGTGGGGCCTAACTGGTTATTTATATAGAAAAATATTCATATAGTGCTTGTCAGTTTTTATTTTTGTTATAGTCCCACATTGGATAGTCATATGACTTCACTAATGGTTATAAATAGGGGGCAACCCTCACTCTATGAGCTAGCTTTTGGGGTTGAGTTAGGCCGAAACCCAAATTATAAGATGGTATCAGATCCTATCGAGATTCGTTGGGCCACCCGTAGATGACCAGTCCTGCAAACTTCACGCTCCAGATGTCCAGTCCTGGGCGTAAGGGGGTGTGTTAAAGTCCCACATTGGATAGTCATATGAGCTAGCTTTTGGAGTTGAGTCAGGCTCAAACCCAAATTTTAAGAATTTTGTTTGATAAATATATAATGATGCCTAATTTGTTAAATAGATATATTTTTTGTGAAAGTATGACTATCAATCTAAAATAAATTAAAGCAATAGATTTATTTTGTTATTTCCTCATTGCCATTGGGATCATTTCTGGTTTAGAGTGGGCTATTGGCATTAGCAAAAGTAGAAGCAGCTTATAAACATGAAAGAGAAATTAAAGAAGCCATTGAAGAAGAGCTACAATCACTATCATTGTATCAGCTGAAGGATACTTCCGATGCTACTGAAGAAGGGGCCGATGAAAACAGGCTGCTTCCAGCGATGAATAAAATATGGCCATTCCTGGTTACTTGTATTCAGAATAGGAACCCAGTGGTGAGAAATCCCTCTTTATTGTTCATTTCTTGTTTTAATATTGGATTTCCAATTCTACTTTCCATATTTGGGTTATAAACAATGACTTGGATTAGCTCGTTCTGATGATTGTATGAATTCTCTTGTGGAATTTCCTTTCACCTTGAGACTTCATGTTATGTTTTGCCCTTCTGAAACTGCTTAAAAGGTACTTTCTGAATGTAACTCATGTTGGCAGGCTGTTCGGAGATGTTTGAATGTGATCAGCAATGTAGTGCAAGTCTGTGGAGGAGATTTCTTCACACGTCGTTTCCATACTGATGGGGTACACTTTTGGAAACTTCTGACCACATCCCCATTTAGGAAAAAGTCCAATTTCAAAGATGAGAGGACCCCTTTACAACTCCCTTACAGAAGCAGTACCATAAATTTAGAGGATTCATTGGCTGAGACTTCCTATCTTAAGGTTCAGATTGCAGTGCTTAACATGGTCGCGGATCTATGCCGTAATAAGAGGAGTGCCACAGCACTAGAAATTGTTCTGAAGAAGGTAAGCGGCCTGGTTGTTGGGATAGCTTGTAGCAATGTTGTTGGACTTCGTGATGCTTCTCTCAATGCCCTCCATGGACTTGCATCTATTGATCCTGATCTTGTGTGGCTTCTCTTGGCTGATATCTACTACACTGTAAAGAAAACAGAAACTTTGCCTCCACCTAGACCAGATTTACCAGAGATCTCTGAAATCCTTCCTCTTCCCTCATCTCCCAAAGAATATCTATATGTGCAATATGGGGGACAGAGTTATGGTTTTGACATAGATTTGGCTTCTGTGGAGTTTGTTTTCACGAAGATTGATTCTCAATATCAGATGTATAGCTGAGGCCTGAGATCCGTGTTTGCATATATAAAATTATTTTTATCTTCTCCATCCCGTTCAACTAATCAACTTCACCTAGACCAGACATGTAAAAAAAACACCACCACAATGCAAAACCCTTCTCCCTTTTGCTCTCTGTCTGTGATGGAATTTGGATCTTAGAGAAGAATTCTGAAAAATCCAATACTCATAAGTAGATAATTCAAGTGATTGAACGAATTCTGGTATAAAGTGGGTAAGCAATTGCAGAAATAATATTCAGAGTTGAGAGTAGGGAGAAGAGATATTTTCTAAAATGTTGATTGCTTCCAAATGAGGTACAAGGCCATGCTAAATACAACCATCAAAGGGCTAAATGGGTAAAATGGCACCATGACAACCACATGACTTAAAATAAACTAAAATATAAGGTAAAACTAAAGCTTAAAATTTTACTAGACATGCTACAGCATAATATTGTAACATTGTCATTGAATGTTGATGAGCGATTGCACCTAAATTCATCTACTTCATGGAAGCTGGGAAAGAGTCATATCACGCTCACAATGTCTGAACGTGGCAAAAACACAAGAAGAAGGGGGTTTGAATTGGGTTTTAAAGATTTTTTGCAAATATAAGTGTTTATGAAAAACTTCTTCTAAACAACTTTTTAATAAAATAGTGCAGTAAGTAAGGAGAAGAGAGAAGAGAGTGACACAGTGATTTATACTAATTCACTATCATCTGATAGCTATGTCTAGTCCCTTCACACACTTGAAGGATTTTTCACTATAATCAACCTGATTACACTTGAGAATATAATACTGCCAAACTGGCTATACTCACAATTTCTTAGAACGACATAGTGCAGTCAAGCCTCTAAGGAATACAGCCACTACTGAGCTTAATACAAGTTCAAAGGAGTTTTGACACAATACACAAATAACTCTCACAGAGAGGATTTACAATGAAGAACTTTAGCACAAATAATAACTTTCAAACAGAAAGGATAAAATAGTTAAGTGCTTTGTTCAATGTGATCCCAGAGACTTGGAAAATTTCTTGGTTGCACACTGTCTCAGAGAATAGTGATTTTTAAGTTTGATAAGATTGTAGGCGCTCACTGTATGATCACTTCGTACTTTGTTGCGTTCACTTTCTTTTCAATCGTTAACCTACTTCAGTGACTGAAGTAAGGTATATATAGCTAGGGTTGAGAATAGTGCCGTTGTTACACAACGTCTCTTTTTACCCTAGGTCAAAACCTCAGAACCCGTTTTTGTGGCTTTTGCAGGTCACGTCGCTTTCCAGACTGTAAAAAGCATTCTGGGCACTGCACACAAAATTAGAATCTTTGTCTCTTGTGGGCTTTTTAAATATAAGACACTTCGAGAGCAAGTTTCCTTGATGATTAAAATCGTTGACATTCTTTTGACCTTTGATACCTCGTACATTAAAACGCTTAATCAATGAGGTCTCTTAAATACTTGAAGTAGCCTCAAATATTCTTCAGTCTGTTCCTTAACAGAGTTATACTGTTCACCAGAGTTAAGTACTGTACTGCAAAGTGAGCTTGAAACAGAGTTGAGCTCTTCAGCGTAGAATTCAATGGGCTTTCACAACAGAGTCTTGTGGTCATGCACGAAGGCTTCTATAGGTAGATTAACCAAGGTCTGTTGAATGTGTTGACCAATGGCCAGAGCTAGTTTTCGGAGCTTGGTTCACCAACAGAGCTGACTGTTCAACAGAGCTGACTGTTCAACAGAGTTGACTGTTCAACAGAGTTGTCTAAGTCAAAATCTAGTCTTAGGAGTCACCAGAGCGTTGACTGAACAAGCGGAGTTGACCAACTTCAGAGCAACGCTTCACAAGGTGACGTCAACATAAAAACAGAGGATCACTCCCAGACTTAGTTATGTTAAATTCAAGATTTCACCAAGTCTTCTGAGATAACGACTTCTAATGAATAGTGATTTCTGCATACTAGCAAACACATTAGAGAATAAATTGTTCTCTTAATCATTTGTTATCATCAAAACAATTAAGTGTTATTGTTTCTGAATCCACTTGATTCCAACAATCTCTCCCTTTTTGATGATGACAAATACATATATTGATGAACAATTTGCTTTTAGAAAAATATTTGTTTAAGATAATTTCAGAGGCCCCCCTGAATTAAACACATATAAATATTTTCTAACTGTAAATATCAGACCATATTCAATACAGTATCAGAACATACATAGATAAATAGCACTTATCGAGCATCGAATACCTTACCTTCCACGTTAATATATCAGAGTTAATGATGCAGGAAATGCAATGCATGGTGACACTTGGTTGTTACATCAGTTTCATCAATTACTCTATATCTCTATATTCTTCTCCCCCTTTTGTCATCAGACAAAAAGATTATGACAGAAATAAAGAACATCACAGTCAAAACATTATAAGGACGATAAAGTTAAACCAGACAGAAAATGCCAAAACAACTTCATTAAATAAAAAGTATCAGTGTACAAAAGAAAATACTGAGAACATAAGAACATAAAGGGCTAAAAAAAAGAAAAAGCCTAAGGTTTTCTATGGCTTGTCCATCTTGGCCAAAATCTCTTGCAATAGAGTAGCCAGCATATCATGCCTTCTGTCAGACTCTTCAAAGTGCCTTTCCGTGGCTTCCATAAACCTTGAGAATTTATTGCTGTCATCAATAAGCCTATTATAGACTGCCTGAGGAATCACAACTGAATGGCTTGTAGAGGCAGAGGCAGACCCAGAAGTGGATTGTTGAACCACCAGTGCAGTAGCAGCAGGAGGTGGAGTGACAGGTTCTGATTCAGGCTCAGGTGCAGGAGTAGGAGGGGCTGCAGGAGCAGGTTCAGGTTCCCAAACTACAGGAGTGGTTTCCTGTTGAGGTACTTGTTGTTTTCATTGAATAGCCGTAAGCCACCTTCTGTTCCTTTCAAGTTGATCCCTTTGGTTAACTTCAAACCAATAGTGCATACTTTGCCAATTTGCAAGTCTGTTCTCTTCCGCCAAGACAGAGTTGACTTCATCAATTCTTGTAGCTTCCATAATTTTGCACTCCTCATCCTCACGATATATTTGAGCTTTAAGCCACTCAAAATTAGCAATCAGGTGAGGATACCTTTCAGGCACTACAGTTGCTTCCATGTGATCTGGTGGGGGTTCACACCCAATCTGAATAACTGGTCCAGGGGGTGCTTGCAGAAGCAGAGTTGGAGGATCAATGATGGCAACATCAGAATCAGAAACAGAATCCAACTCAATACCTTGAATTGCCTCAGAGGCAATCATAGCAGTGACTGCTATCTCATCTATGTCCATAGATGTTGCAGTGGTAACAGGTTCTGCCAACAGAGGTGAGTGTGGTGGTGTAAAAGATTGAGGCAGAAAAGGTACAAGTATTGGGAGTCTGAAGGAGGGATCAGATACAGGTTGCAACATTGAGAGGGGTTGTGCCTCAATGGCCAAAACAGACTCAGGTTCAGAACAAAAAGGTTCCTGGAGATATGGTTCAGGTTCTGTTTTTGGTTCAAGCGTGGGTTCGGTTTGGAGGGGTAGGTTAAGGTCAGGTTGAACAGAGGGAGGTGAGGCAGGTGATGAAGGTTGAGGTGAAGGTATTTTGGAGGGTTGTGAATGGGGTTGAGGTACAAAAGTGGAGGTATTAGGTAGCTTAACCACAAGTGGTTCAATGTAAGGAAATTGAACTCGGGGTTGTGGTCTCTGTCTAGGTCTCAAAGGTTCATGACTTTCTACATTGTCGTTTGAAGAAGAGTTAGAGATATCAGAGAGTCCAGGGGGTGTGGGTAATTTAGAAGGTTTCTTAGGTTGTGCACGTTTGGGTTGAGAGGGTTTTGGTGAAGGAATTGGTTTAGGGACAGGTTTGGAAGATTGGGGAAACAGTTTAGGCAACTGTGGAGTAAGTGGAGGTATCTGGTTAGGAGGTATAGGGTTTGACAGAACAGGTTCTAAGACAGTAGAACCAGTGGGAGCAGAACCAGTTTGGTAAGTAGCATCATACAAGTCACAAACTTTATCAAGTACCTTGGTTCTCTTTGCTGCTGGGAGGTTAGCAACCTTGATGATTCTTTTCAGTTTCTGAGCAGGTGCAGTAGTAATGGAGGTTCTGGGGGCAACAGCAAGAGGGACAATTGCAGCTGCAACAACTTCTCTCTGTAGCCTTTCCTTTCTGAGTTTCTGATGGAAAATGTAGCACTCTTCCTGACTTTTGGCTATCATTTCGTCAAGAACATTCTTCTTCTCCTCTACCTCTTCAGACATATCAAAGTCCAAGAAAGCAGGTCTTACTGGATGTACACACTCAGAGGGTTCTGAAGCAATGTGAATTCCAGTGCTTCGAGTGACTCTCCTGGTAGGTATAGTACTTCCAGTATCAACCACTTTCTTCTTTCCTTTTCTTACTGCTTTCCTTCCACCTTCTTCTTCCCGTAAAATTTCAGCAACTACTTCTGTTGAAATAAGTTTCATTCTTCTTAGATTTTCACTTGAGAATGTGGGTACCACCATTGTCTTCAGGGCAAGTCCAGCTTCCTCAGTGTTAAGCCTTTGAAGCTGCCTAATCAGGCCTTGATTTTCTATAATCGCAGAGAGCAACCTTCCATAGGGAATATTTGCATTCTTCCCTTTTCTGGAGTATATCAAATCTCGTCGCAGGT
Source organism: Calophaca sinica (assembly GCA_037113605.1). NCBI lineage: Eukaryota > Viridiplantae > Streptophyta > Magnoliopsida > Fabales > Fabaceae > Calophaca > Calophaca sinica. The sequence goes on from CM073730.1 coordinate 72,484,590, forward strand.
GGTCAAAAATGAGATTTGGAAGATTGATCTTAGCCTTTAGTTCATAATACCACATTATGAACTTGTGGGTACTGCTAACAGTATCCACAGACCCAGACTTGGGTACCAAGCAGTGCATGATAATCCTGAAGAGCACCCTGAAACGATTCTTCATATCCACGGCCTTGGTACCACTAGATTTCTCAAAGATTGTGCCATTGACAACGCTCCAGCCATCATCATATTTTTCCCAGCCTTCGTCAGCAACAGCTCCCTTATTAGGGTATTTAGTGATATCAGCAATTAAATCCTGGGTTACCAAGATGCGCCTTCCTTGAACATAACTGTGGATGGTTCTGTCTTTACTCCATGCATACATCCAAAATTCTTTGACTAGGTTTTCATATACCGGGTAGTTGTCCATGAGAAAGAAGTCCATTATTCCCATTTCAACGAAATCATCTCTGAAAGCGTACGCTTCATGAGCTAAATCTCCAAAGTTCACTTGGTGTTCCACCAACACCTTCAGCTCATTTGGTTGTAAGTTCTGTAGAGTAACTTGAGGTTCCTCCTCAGGACCTTGAGCTTGTTGTTGTTGTTGTGCAGCCATTGTAAAAGCAGAGAGAGTTGCAGAGAGCAAATAGAAGAGAAATAGATTTAGGGTTCAGAAATCGTGTAGGCTTCTCTTAGAGATAGTGTGGGTAGTGGGTGAAATGAGTGAGTGAGTGGGTATTAAACGTGTTTGAGAAGGCAAACCGCCTTTACCAGTTACCAAAATAAATGAATTAAAAACTTTGTCATTTCAAAAATGAAGCGTGCCACACTCAGAATTAAAGAGGCACAGTAAAACTGTCATTGTGCAGTAAAAGCTATAATGACTCAGTAAGAGTAAATACTATCCACTAACGCAACAACCAGTCTCAGAGAGACACGTGTACACAAAGATTCTCAGAGGCAACTTTGTGTTAAAGAGCAACAGATTCACGAATACGAACAGTTAACAAAAAAAAAAAAAGAACAGCAATTAATAAACTAATAAACAGAGCCAACATGCAACCAGAGTCAATATGTGAACAGAGTCAACACACACGCAGAGTCAACATGTATCCCATCAGAGGCGCGTGTGTGACAACAGAGCGCGTGTGCCAAGACAGAGTCATATAGTCAACCAGAGTCAAATAGTCAAACAGAGTCAACTATATTCAGATTAAACACTCATTCTTTTATAAGATGAAAGTTTAAATTCTTTCTTATAAAGTTGAATCTATCTTCAGCAAGGGGTTTTGTAAATATATCTGCCCATTGATGGTCAGTATCAATAAATTTGATTTCAAGTATCCCTTTCTGAATATAGTCTCTAATGAAATGATGCTTAATTTCAATATGTTTAGCTCGTGAATGCAAAATAGGATTTTTACTTAAACATATAGCAGAAGTATTATCACAGTATATAGGAATGTTACTCTCTTTAATCTGGTAGTCCTCAAGTTGATACTTCATCCATAGTAGTTGTGAGCTACTGCTTGCAGCAGATATATACTCAGCTTCTGCAGTTGATAGTGCAATTGTGTTTTACCTTTTGCTGTACCAAGAGATAAGGTTTGCTCCAAGAAATTGGCAGCCACCACTTGTGCTCTTTCTTTCAATTCTATCTCCAGCAAAGTCAGCATCACAGAAACCTACTAGCTTGTAATTTTCTGAGTTCTTATAAAGCAAAGCAAGGTTAGTAGTTCCTTTGAGATACCTAAAGATTCTCTTAACAGCAGTTAAGTGAGATTCTCTAGGATCAGATTGGAATCTTGCACATAAGCACACACTAAACATAATATCAGGCCTTGAGGCAGTTAGATAAAGGAGTGAGCCGATCATACCTCTACACACCTTTTGATCTACCTTTTTACTCGATTCATCTTTGCCGAGAGCACATGTTGGATGCATTGGTGTGCTCATAGGTTTGGTTTCCTTAAGCTTGAACTTCTTTAGGAGTTCTCTCACATATTTAGTTTGATGGATATAGATTCCATCTTGACATTGCTTGATTTGAATACCAAGGAAGAATTTTAATTCTCCCATCATATTCATTTCAAACTCGTTCTGCATAAGCTTAGAAAATTCCTTACACAGAGATTCATTAGTAGCACCAAAGATAATATCATCTACATATATTTGAACTATAATGAAATGCTTCTTAGATGATTTTCTAAAGAGGGTAGTATCCACCTGTCCTCTTTCAAAATGATTTGACATTAAAAAGGAACTCAATCTGTCGTACCAAGCTCTTGGAGCTTGTTTAAGACCATAAAGAGCCTTTTTAAGTTTGAAGACATGCTCTGGATAAGCAATATCTTCAAATCCAGGTGGTTGTTTCATAAATACTTCCTCACTTATAAAACTATTTAAAAATGCACTTTTCACATCCATTTGATATAAAGTAATGCCATGATGTGCTGCAAATGATAATAATATTCTTATAGCTTCAAGTCTAGCTACTGGAGCAAAGGTTTCAGTATAGTCAATACCTTCCTCTTGTGAATACCCTTGAGCAACCAGCCTTGCCTTGTTTCTTACCACTTTGCCATCCTCATCAAGTTTGTTTCTAAAAACCCACTTGGTTCCAATGGCTTGCTTATCCTCTGGAGGAGGAACGAGCTTCCAAACATCATTCATCTGAAATTGATTGAGCTCTTCTTGCATAGCAAGTATCCATCCATTGTCTGTTAGTGCTTCATCAATTGTTTTGGGTTCTATTTCTGACAGCAAAGCAAAGTCAGAGTGTTCTCTAAGAGATGATCTTGTTCTAACTCTATCACTTGGTTCGCCAATAATTTGATCCTTTGGGTGATGAGGTTTAAACTTCCAGTCTGTTATTGGTTCTTCTTGGGTCTTATCACCAGACACAGAATCAGAGTTAGCACCTGTGAAACCTTCATCTGTTTCTTTGCTAATCTGTAGATCTGAAAGGACTTCATCTAGCTCTGACGTTTTATTGTCAGGCTTCTTGTCATCAAATCTCACATGCACAGACTCATCAACAATTAATGTTTCTTTGTTGAATACTCTGTAAGTTTTGAGCGTTCAGAATATCCTAAAAAGATAGCTTTGTGCGATTTTGAATCAAATTTTCCAAGACTGTCCTTTGTATTAAGAACAAAGTAGTCACATCCAAATTGGTGAAAGTATGAGATGTTGGGTTTTCTTCCTTTTCATAATTCATAAGGAGTCTTATTCAAGATAGGTCTGATATAAATTCTATTTTGAATATAACATGTTGTGTTTACTGCTTCTGCCCAAAAGTGTTTTGCAATGTTAGTTTCGTGAATCATGGTTCTGGCCATTTCTTGTAAAAATCTATTTTTCCTTTCTACAACACCATTTTGTTGTGGTGTTCTAGGAGATGAAAAATTATGAGAGATGCCATGCTCTTCACAAAAGTCTTGAAAAGATTCATTTTCAAATTCTCCACTATGATCACTTCTAATAGTTGTAATACAAAAACTTTTTTCATTTTGCACTTGTTTGCAGAACACAGAAAATATTGCAAATGACTCATTCTAGTGAGCTAAGAATTTTACCCATGTCCATCTAGTATAGTCATCAACAATAACAAGACCATATTTCTTTCCAGACAAAGATGCTGTCCTAGTTGGTCCAAATAAATCTAAATGCAAAAGCTCAAGTGACCTTGAGGTGGAAACAATGTTTTTGGATTCAAAAGAAGATTTTATTTGTTTCCCCTTTTGACATGCTTCACAAAGAGCATCAGATTGATACCTAAGATTTGGTAGCCCTCTAACAAGTTCTTTCTTGTTAAGCTTTGAGATTAATCTCAAGTTGGCATGGCCCAATCTTTTGTGCCAAGTCCATTGCTCTTCATCTACTGACAAAAGGCATTTTACATTCTGATTTGCCAACTCAGAAAGTTTTATTTTATAAATGTTGTTCTTTCTCTTTGCCTTAAAGAAAATGGATCCATCCCTTTTGCTTTTGACTCTACAGACATTATCACTAAAGCCAACATCATAACCACTATCGCATAATTGACTTACACTTAGTATGTTATGCTTCAGGCCATCAACCAATAAGACATTATTAATAGAAGGTAGGAATTTCTCACCAATTTTTCCACTTCCAATGATTTTACCTTTTTGGTTTCCTCCAAAACCTACTGTTCCACTTTCTTTAAGTTGGAGTTCTTGGAACATACGCCTTTCTCCCGTCATGTGACGTGAGCATCGACTGTCCAAGTACCAGGACTGGTGTTGCAACTCTATTTCTAAGCAGATCTGCAACATATATAATTTTGTCCTTAGGTACCTAAATCTTTTTGGGTCCTCTTTTGTTAGTTCTAGAAGGAAACTTGTCCTTCTTATTTTTCAATTCATAACAAGTACTTCTAATGTGTCCTTTCTTATTGCAAAAGGTACAAAGCAGACAGTCACTATAATTGTTGGTGTCTTTGGTTTTCAAATTTGTGTTTTGAAAAGTGGGTTCCTCTGGTTTGTAACCAAGACCCTTTTTGCCATTTTGGCTTACACCCCAAATCATAGATGCTTGTTTGCTTCACATAACACATTCAGCAAGGAATTTTTGAAATCCCTCTTCATATTTTGAAGAGTTGCATTCAACCTTTTCCTCAGTCTTAGAGCTGTCATTCACCAAGCGGTGATTTTCAGCTTTGAGCTTCTCATTCTCTTCATTGAGTATTTGAAATTCTTTTAAAAGTTTTGAGAATTTCTTTTTCAAAGTTTTATACTCAGTGTTGAGTTTGGAAGACTCATCTAATAGTTCATCAAAAGCTATTTCAATATCAGAAGATGGATTAGAATCTATCTCTTCATCTTCTTCTTCATTGTGTGACCCTATGGTAGCCATTAGAGCCATGTTTGCGTGTTCCTCATCATCATCAGATGAAGATGAATCAGAATCATCCCATGTTGCCATGAGACCTTTCTTCTTCTTTCTTTTAAAACCAGCTTTCTTTGGTTTCTCAAGCTGTGGACATTCAGACTTGAAATGTCCTGGCTTTTTGCACTCGTAGCAAGTAACTTGGCTTTTGTCCTTGTAGTCCTTCTTATCCCTTGAGTCTTGTTTTTCCCTTGAGTCCTTTTTGTGGAACTGCTTTCTGAACCTTCCTTTGTTTTTTCACATGCGTTGAATTTTCCTTGATATTAAGGAGATTTCTTCGTCTGTGTCTCCATCGCTCTCATCAGACGATGCTTCGTCTATTTCAAGTTCAGCTTGTAGAGCTTTGGAGGAAGATGCTTTGTTTGTAGATTTCAAAGCAATAGACTTTGATTTCTTGGGAGGTTCTTATTCATCTAGCTCAAGCTCATGAGCTCTCAACGAACTCAGAAGATCTTCAAGTCGCAAGACATTCAGGTCCTTTGCTTCCTGAATTGCAGTGACCTTAGGTCTCCACTTCTTTGGCAGGCTTCTTAAGATTTTCTTAACGTGATCAGCAGTGGTACAACTTTTCTTAAGAACCTTTAAACCATGAACTAGTGTTTGGAATCTTCCAAACATAGTTTCAATATTTTCACCCTCTTCCATCTTGAAGAATTCATATTGTCTCACCAAGATGTTAGCTTTGGTTTCTTGCATTTGGGAAGTACCCTCATAAGCCAAGGCCAATGAGTCCTAAATTTCCTTCGAGGTATCATTTTTTCCGCATTTCTCGTATTCTTTCTCGGAGATAGCACATATAAGAAAATATCTTGCTTTCTGATGTAGTTGATAAGCTTTCTTATGCTCTTATGTCCATTTATCCCTAGGAATGATATTTTCTTTGGAATCAACTGGTTCGGTGTATTGTTTTTGAACCATATCCTAGAGTTCGAGTTGTTGAGACTCGAAGAAGGATTTAACTTTATCTTTCCAGTAGTCGAAGTTTGTTCCAGTGAACTAAGGAGGACGGTTAACGTGACCACTGGCTTCGTTGCTTGCCATGAATAGAGAATAAGATATTTTCCTCTTACACTGTTAAGTGCTCAACCAAGAGGCCGAGCTCTGATACCAATTGAACATGGCAAAAATACAAGAAAGGGGGGTTTGAATTGGGTTTTAAAAACTTTTTGCAAATATAAGTGTTTATGAAAAACTTCTTCTAAACAACGTTTTAATAAAATAGTGTAGTAAGTAAAGAGTAGAGAGAAGAGAATGACACGGTGATTTAAACTAGTTCACTATCACCTGATAGCTACGTCTAGTCCCTTCACACACTTGAAGGATTTTTCACTATAATTAACCTGATTACACTTGAGAGTATAATACTGCCAAACTGGCTATACTCACAACTTCTTAGAACGACTTAGTGCAGTCAAGCCTCTAAGGAATACAGCCACTACTGGGCTTAATACAAGTTCAAAGGAGTTTTGACACAATATACAAATAACTCTCACAGAGAGGATTTACAATGAAGAACTTTAGCACAAATAATAACTTTCAAACAGAAAGGATAAAACAGTTAAGTGCTTTGTTCAATGTAATCCCAGAGACTTGGAAGATTTCTTGGTTGCACACTGTCTCAGAGAATAGTGATTTTTAAGTTTGGTAAGATTGTAGGCGCTCACTGTATGATCACTTCGTACTTTGTTACGTTCACTTTCTTTTCAATCGTTAACCTACTTCAGTGACTGAAGTAAGGTATATATAGCTAGGGTTGAGAATAGTGCCGTTGTTACACAACGTCTCTTTTTACCCTAAGTCAAAACCTCAGATCCCGTTTTTGTGGCTTTTGTAGGTCACGTCGCTTTCCAGACTGTAAAAAGCATTCTGGGCACTGCACACAAAATCAGAATCTTTGTCTCTTGTGGGCTTTTTGAATATGAGACACTTCGAGAGCAAGTTTCCTTGATGATTAAAATCGTTGACATTCTTTTGACCTTTGATACCTCGTACATTAAAACGTTTAATCAATGAGGTCTGTTAAATACTTGAAGTAGCCTCAAATATTCTTCAGTCTGTTCCTTAACAGAGCTATACTGTTCACCAGAGTTAAGTACTGTACTATAGAGTGAGCTTGAAACAGAGTTGAGTTCTTCAGCGTAGAATTCAATGGCCTTTCACAACAGAGTCTTGTGGTCATGTACGAAGGCTTCTATAGGTAGATTAACCAAGGTCTGTTGAATGTGTTGACCAATGGCCAAAGCTAGTTTTCGGAGCTTGGTTCACCAACAGAGTTGACTGTTCAACAGAGTTGACTAAGTCAAAATCTAGTCTTAGGAGTCACCAGAGCGTTGACTGAACAAGCGGAGTTGACCAACTTCAGAGCAAGGTGTAACATCCCAACTTTCTTAAGCTTAGTAATTAATTATACTAAGTGTTAAGCCTAGTTGTGAGAAGTTGCTTGATTATGTTTAACTTTAACTTGAATCCAAGAATGAAGGGAATATAATTACATAGAGTTTTGGTGTATAAGTCATTGATCTTAAGTTGAGAATTAAGTGGGATTTAATCCTAGAAATGATTGAAAGTATTGGTTAGGAATTAATTGAAGTTAGATTGGATTGAAAGGAGTTAAGATTGGATGAGTTAGGGTGAGAAAACAAGAGATTATGCAGAAAACTTTGCTGCTAAATTTGCTTAAGCCAAGAACCTGCGCTCAGTGAATTTCAGCTGCAGCCAGCAGCCTCGCTTCTGCCCCATTCTCGCTAAGCGACTCCAGCTCGCTTAAGCGAGCCGCTGCTTCCCTGTTTTGTTTTAAACGTCAGTTCTCTCTCTTTCTCTCACGTTCTCTCTCTCTTTTCGTGACCTAGAAGAGAAAAAGAAAGAGGGAAAGAAAGGAGAAGAGAAAGAACGAAGGAGAAGGAAGGAGATAACATCAAGGAAGCCTCTCATTCTTCCATCCTCTCTATCCTCTCGCGAGCTCTCTCACTCTCCCTCCCTCCTCGTTTTGTGCCGATGCTGTCTTCATGGAGAGGAGAAGAAGATGCACTTCTAGGGTTCATGGAAATGGAAGAGAAGGAAGATCTAATATGGAATTTAGAGCTGAATGAAGAAGAAGATGGAGATGAAAAGCTTGGTTGGAGCTTCAATGGAGGTTGAAGGCAAGCCTAGGGTTTCAAATTGGGGGCTTTTATCCCAAAGTATTTGGGAGCTCAAAGGTAACATAGATTCCCCTCTCAAACTCCCAATTAGGGTGTGCTAGGAATTATTGTCTAATTCTAGAAGTAGATAGTTATTGTATAGATTATTACGATCTTGTATGGGGTTTGACTGAAATAGGGTTGGACTCTGTCCCCAACCCCCCTAAATCAATGTATGATGGCTGCTCAATTGTGAGTTCCATCGAGCTTCAATTGGGAATGTTTGGTTTAGAGTGGTCATTTGATCAATTGAGTCTGAATTAATGGAGGGCTTTATGTCTCCTTAAAATTAGTTCCCTATTCCTATGATTTTGGGAATTGATTATAGTTGATGCATTGATGATTTATGGCCTTCTAATCATGTTGTATTGTGGTTTTAACGTCTAATGAAATAGTTCTTAATCTTGTTATGATTAATGTTTGGTTTTTGAGTTCTTTGGGAGTATCTCGTGGAGATGGTTTTAAATGTGTTCATACACTTTAAAAGGACCTTTGAAACATTTGATTTGAATGCATGTTAATATGTTGTGTTAAATCGATTTGTTTCTTGATTGAATGCCATTGGATTTATTGAGATGTTGATTGGAATCAATGGTTTGAGTTTTGGAAGAGGTTTGGGTTGAAAAATCTGAGTTTTGATGTTTAAATTTCTGTCAAATTCGCTAAGCCACGGATTTTCGCTAAGCGAATTCCAGCATTCATGGTCAGGAGTCGAATCTGTCCAATTTTAGCTTAAACGAAAATGCCAGGCTAAGCGAAAATTGAGCTAAGCGACCGAAATTAGCTTAAGCGAATTCTGGTCAGATTTTCTCCAAATTTCCGAAATTCTTTTTCTCTTCTAATTCAACCTTGTATATTGTTATAGTCTTGTGGAAGGTTGTTTATATGATTGAGCTATTAAAATGCTTGTAGGAATGGTTAAGAGTTTAACATGATTGAACTTAATGATGGTTTGTTATTCATTGAGTATTGTTTATTGAAGAATTCCATGGAAAGTTACTGCTATACTTTCTTGGATTCATTGTGTATTGTTTATGGAAGAATTCTATGGAAAGTCACTGCTATACTTTCTTGGATTCATTGTGTATTGTTAAGTGAAGAATTCCACTGAAAGTCAATTATATACTTTCTTGGATTCATTGTGCATTTTAAATGCTTATTGGATTGTGATAATATTATAGATTTCTTTATTATGAAGTTATAATGTTCGTATTGTTAGGAATTGTAACATGCATGTCTAATCTTTTACTATTGAATGTAGTATTATGGTCTGACATGGATGTTAATGATTGTGCTTTTCTGGGAGGAGTTTTCTATACGTAGCACACCACGTATAGCTGAAAACAACGGTGAATGGTTTTTAATTAAAGTCTGTGTTACTGAGTTTTTGTAAACTCACTATGTTTGGGGCGTTGTTTTCAGGTACTCATTATTGGAGGGATGAGAGATCCTTTGGGACGCTCGACATTATAGTTACGTGAGACTCTCAGATGTCTCAGTATCGGATCACAGATAGAGTCGTAGTCTGGGTTTTTCTTTGGTTAACTTTATTGTATTTATTTGTGGAAAAACCCTTCGGGAAAAATTTATAATTAATGTATTTAAACTCTTTTTGTTAAAGGATTTTCTTTTAAGCAGGTTTTAGTTTATTCCATTTAATTTAATTATCTGGATGATTTTAATTAATCAAAGATTAATAAATCCCTAAGTTTCTTGACTAAAACCCTAATTGGAGTCAGGGCGTTACACAAGGCTTCACAAGGTGACGTCAGCATAAAAACAGAGGATCACTCCCAGACTTAGTCATGTTAAATTCAAGATTTCACCAAGTCTTCTGAGATAACGACTTCTAATGAATAGTGATTTCTGCATACTAGCAAACACATTAGAGAATAAATTGTTCTCTTAATCATTTGTTATCATCAAAACAATTAAGGGTTATTGTTTCTGAATCTACTTCATTCCAACAATGTCTGATTCACCTTACCTTTCTTCGTTAAAAAATAAAAAGTTAATTTGGTTGAGGTTTTAACATAGTTGTCAAAATCAGACTGGACCGGCCGGTCCGACCGGTTGAACCGGGAATCGGACCCCTGTCTGGTCCATTTGAACCTCAAAACTGGATTATAGTCGAACCGGCCTAAAAACCGGAAAACCTGTAAAAAACCGGCCAAAACCGGGAAACCGAGAAAAAACCGGGAACCGGGCGATTCAACAAAAATTAATTTTTTATTTTTTTTAAAAAAAATGGTAAATGACATTATTTTTGACACATAAGAGATTTTATATCCATTTTTTCATGTTGATGGGTTAAATTAAATATTATAATAAAATTTAAAATTAATTTATATATTAATATAAATTATGAGAATACTTACATTATAGTATTTGTAATTATTGAATATTAGAAAGTTATTATAACATATTTATTTTAGTTTAATATGTAATTTTTACATGTTATATGTTGACATATAACATTTTAAGCATATGTTAATTTTTTATATCGTGATGTTATGAATTTTATGTTATTTTTTGTTTATTAGTGCTTTATATGTTATATTAAAAATTTTAAAAATATAATTTAATTCATTTCCGGTCCGACCCCGGTTTGACCTCGGTCCGTCCTTTGAACTTTGAACCCGTGCCTACACCGGTTCAGTGTCCGGTCCGGTTTTGATAACCTTGTGTTTTAAACAATTTATTTTTTCAAAAACCTGCTTTTGAATAAATCAAAAAATATTTTTTGCCCAAGAAGAACTCCAAGTCAAGTGAGGCTCAAGTGTTTATATCTTGGGAATTACTTGACGTTGGGGTCTGTTCACACTTAAGTCACTCATTAGGCTGGTTTCAATGTATTAAGCAATGAGATTAGAGGCAATTTTAGTTATACACCATTTGCCCATTCAACTCACTGTTCATTGTTTGAAGATTAAAGGCTCAAATTAGTCTCGGACAAAAACTGAATGTACCAAAAAGAGTCTGTGTTTAGTCTTTGAGAATGACAAAACAAGGTCACGTTAGCATATCCTTTATATTTTTTAACCAAGATAAATATATCAACATAAAATAAATATAATCAAATCTCTGTCTCACTTTTTTCGTATTTTTGTAGTGTTTAAACAATCATTTGAAATCCAATTTCTGAATACAATTTACACCTACGAAATTAGATTTTGAGTGTCTGGAAATTAGATTTTGAATTACACTATAGAAAATGTGATTTTTTAAGCTTCTGAAAACTAGTTTTCGGACACGTACGAAATCTAGTTTTCGAACACATACAACATCTAGTTTTCAGATAGACTGAAAACGCAGAAAAAAAAATATGGCTCGCGAGTGCGATAGGGACATGGGAAGTGGGGGGAGAGGGTGGTAACAAACATAGGAGATGGTGGGGCAGGGTTGGGGGCACCTGAAGGTGGGGATGGTGGTGGTGGTGGTGGGAAATGGGAGGGGTTAGATTTAGGGGTAGAGGAGGGGGTTAGATTTAGGGGTAGGGGCATTTTAGTATTTTTATGTAGGGAAGGGGGTGGGAAAATGAAATCCCCGAACTACCACACCTCTCATTTGCTCTCTTCTTAGCGTTGGTGGGCTACTGGCCATTTGAAAATCCGAACTGAAGCCTTAAGCTTACTCTTGGTTGTCAATAGGAAGGGGATGATTATTGACACCCCCATTTCTATTAATGCAACTCCTATAGACTGTTTTCTTATTTACCCCCAAATTTACCCTTGTCCGGAAGTCTATATTCGGGAAACTTAAATCTGTTTTTTAAAACCATGCACCCCTCTTCCCACTTCATCAATCTCTTCATCTTCTCGTTCTCTCTCTTCCTCTTCTCTTAAAAATTCCACACCCCTAATCTCATTACTCCAAAACCCCACATCCCTCTCCCTCTGCCACACGTTTTTGTATAAGGTTACCTTTTGTTTTTTGTTTTTTCTACTTTTTTCTAGGAATTGATATTCTGGAAAAGTTATATCCAGTTTCACTCAGATAACATCCAGAAATATAGTCACGAGTGTCAGTTAACATGCTCTGTTATAAACTTTCGAATCACGTCCGGATGTATATATTTAGAGACCACTAGACAATTTGTCCTGATATTTACATCTAGTCGTTATAAAATGTTCGGAAATTAGCATCTGAAAGGTAATTCACCATGTGACCTAAGTTAAAAGTGTCTAGAAGTTAGCTTTCGAACAAATACATTTTGGGGGAGAAATATGAAAAGATCTTTTAGGGGGTGTATTAGTAAAAATGAGAGTATCAATAGTAACTCCCCAATGGAAATAGCATGGAGATCAATTCAAATGACATTAAAATGGCCTGGATTCAAGCCGAAGACCTATTCGAGGTCAAGGTCGATATCTGTCATGTCATGGCGAGCCTTCACCCAAGCGGGGATTGGATGGTGAGGCGGGCTAGAGCTCTGGATAATCCTCGTATTTCCACAAGGGAGTAGTCCTTGAATATACTCCATCAAATAATTTTGTTTAAATAAAATTTCATGTTTACATTTTATGAATAGAAAATGCAAGCACAAAGAGTTTGCTTTAAGTGAGCTCACCCAAGTCAATTTAATTAGTCAAACACACACGTACTCACTCCAGACTTAATTATAAGCAAAAATACTTAATTTAACACCGATTAAAGATTGTAGTTAAGTGTATTTAATTTTCTTTATTTGATATAAAACAGGAACTACGTTTACTAAACTGCTCTTAATCATAATGGTCTTCACAACTTTTATTGGAAAACAAAAGTTGAATTAACTTGAGTGTATTTTTGAAACAATAACATTAAATATGAATGAATTAGTTAAAATTTACTTATATTTGAGTCTATCAAAATTTGACACTTTTTTGCTTATAATTGAGTCCAAAAGGAGTATCAGAAAATGATTCATGCGCCATAATGTGTTCCTATTTTTTTCTCTCGCAAATAAGGGAAAAAGAAATTAATACATGCTAGTATGTTGTAAAATATGAGATGTAGCATAATATCTAATGTAGGTATACATGATAGACTATTATTAATAGCAACCAATCCGATAATAAAATTTTATAATTAGATAAATGCTAATAACATCTGAAGACACTGATTAAAAATAATTATTAAAAATAAAAGGAATTAAATTGAAAGTATATTAAACATATTTTTTTAAATTTTTTTCAATATATATTAATCTTCAACCAATACTCTTAGGGTGTGTATGATACACACTAAGATACAATACAAGTAAAATAATACAAACAGTGACGGATTCAGAAATCTATCAAATAGAGGCTGAAAAGAAATTTAATAATTAATATTATATAAAATTAAACCACAGTAATTAAATGATATATATATATATATATAATAGTTAGATAATATATAATAGTATATATCCAATGTATATAATATAATACCATAAAATAGTTAAATATATACAATGTACACATCAACGTTGCAGGGGGCTTGAGCACCCAGTTGTCATCCCCTAAATCTGCCATTGAGTACAAGACAAATATTTGAGTCACAACTTAATTATTTATTTTGTATACTGTTTGGTGGTCTGTAGTACAAGCAAAATAGTAAGAAATTTACTATATGATACTTATTTGATTTGTGAAGTTATATATATACCCAGGTATTACACTGGTATAATTTGATTTCTTCCCATATATATATATATATATATATATATATATATATATATATATATATATATATATATATATATATAATAGTAAGATTAACGTTATTTGCAATTACACTGTTGACATTAATCTTGGCGCATCTTGATGACATAGCAAATGATAATATATTAATGTTAAAACTTACAGATATAATCTATATGATATTAACTTTCAATCTAACAGTTGATTTTAAAAAATATTTATCCGATAGGATGTTATTGAATGAGTGTAACTATTAGTGTAACTCTTCGGGTGTAATTTAATCCCTCCTTATATATTAATCAATTATCAAATGGATAAGTAATCAAAGGGATGCAAGCTATTTGATTATTTAACACTAATCCTCATCTTTATTTTGATATTCTAACATGTATTGACTATTTGATTATGAATGAAATGCATTGATTTTCTAGCGTAAAAAAAAAGTAATCAAAGGGATGCAAGCAAGTCAATTGTTTCGGTAGATTGTCTATCTTGGATGAAAGTTTATTTTACCTATTTCTCTTGCTAATCTATTATTAACAACTTTGTCTCAATTGTTTTCACTACAAAAGATTGATTTTCTATATTCGTTATTTGTCTCAAATTAGATTAAGAAATAAAACAAAAATTTTCATAAGCGCTTATGCATAAGCTATTTCTATAATCAAAGAAAAATATGGTTAAATTGTCTTCATATAAGCTATAAGCTGTTTTCATAAGCTATCATAGAAAGCTTATTGAAATACAACTTATGGATATTTCTACAAATTCTCTCGAACACTTTGACAAATGCTTATGCAATTAGATAGGCCCAAATAAATTATTTATAAGCCAATCCAAATAAGTTGTTTATAAGCCAATCCAAAGTCATGCTATCTCCACCTCCTTTTTAATTTTCCCATCTCTCCTTCCTCACAGAAGAAGACTAAATACCCCTACCCCCTAAAACTAACCCCCACCCCTACTACCACCATCTCCCATCCCATCACCACCCTCCCCAACCTCCCACCTTCAGGTTCCCTCCCCCCCAAAAAAAAAAAAAAAAAACCCAACCCCCACCATATTTCATCTCTGTCCCACCCTCTCCCCTACCTTCCACCACCTTGTCTGCCTGCGTCTCTGTCATGAGAACTATTTCTTTGTGTTTTTTTGACTTTTAAGAAATTAAACTCCGTACATGTCTGGAAACTTGTTCCGGACATTAGGAAAATGATATATTCTATGTCCTAAAACTCAACTTTCCGGAATCAGAATGTGGTGTAATCTAGAAACTAATATCCGGACACTTACATAATTTAATTTCCAAACGTGTAATTTTTGTTTGGAAATTAGTTTCCAGATGTTTGTACTTGTAACAGTGTTATGTAAGATGCCAGCTGTTTTGTTTGGCCTCCTGAAGCCGGTCATACATATACGCAAGGGCCATGACACTCCATGCATAAGTATGAGCGTTGCTCAAGTCTCAGAGCATGTCACACGCGTTTAAGAGGCACTCTTGTCGATGAAGATAGTGGCAATGAACCATGAATGTCCTTGATGCTCCTCACAATGCTTTTGTAGACGACCTCTAGCAACCATCAAAGACGAGCATGCCCCCTGATCTATTAGCACTCTGCAGTTGCATTTGCTAGACCGACACTCTACCACCCCACAACACCGCCAACCATTTTCCTGGAAAAAGAATCTGAAATACGATCCTAGCTTTTGAAGATGACCTGTATTTGACCAACAAACCAGAGCTCGGAAACTTGTTTTACTGGACAAAAACCCATCCAAATCCCAAATCAAGCTCAAAATAGGACAAGAATATTAGTCCACCCCTTGTAAGAGTTGTAGTCTATAGTTACTTTATAAGCATCAAAGCTGATGTAGATAATTATCTAATCAATTCAGCTAACAATTAATTCTCATAACAATTTACAAGAATATCAACTTATAAATTTCTATAAATATCAGAGTATTTTACAATGTTTTTTGCACGGCCAATAAGTTGCATACTAGATTACATTTTTGAGCCTCCATAACATATTTGACATGCAATTCACATACTAGAAAAGGATACATGAATCCCTAAAGTTTGCATTATAGCTCTCACTTCACAGCTCACACAAAAAAAAAAAAAAAAAAAAAAGGCATTATGGTGTTACAAAGCTCTTGTCATAACAGGTCCATAGAAGAATCAGACCCATTACAGATCTATTGTAGAACAGTCATTACTTGCATTTACAGAGTACTTGCAAGAGGTTGATAAATCATACAGAAAGACGGCTAGCAACAACTAACCCAACAGTAGTAAAATAACTCCATCAGTGGACTTTTTCTATCACTCCTATTTTTTACCTTTCCTATTGTATTTTTCCTCGCTTTTGGATATATTGTTGGCAATGCCCTAGAAAAACGCACAGACCAAAGCCGAACCCAAAAAATAAAATATAATAAAATGTAAAAAAGTTGAAATCAATTTATCCTTGTACTGTTCCTTCTTCCCCACCACTTCTTTTTCACTTTCTCAAGTGCACCATCTTCGGTTCCAAGTTTATTTAAAATCAACTTCGTTTCACGCAATCTTGCCCCATAATCCTTTTTCCAAGCTTCAAACATTTGTTTTAACCTTCTAAGTTCTTGATCAGGGTTCAAACTTGCTTCCGCTTGACCAGATTTCACCTCAACCAAGAACTTGGCATCATCACCAAATACTTGACTCCTCTGCTCAAATTCTTCAGCCAGCCGACTTATAACACTCAAACCAGCACTCGTTGATCTCGTCCCATTGCTTTCTTGACGCCTGTGATTACTTCCCACATCCCAGCTGTAATCCCGCTCATCACTTGCATTAACTGATGCATCTGAATTTCTTTCCGAGTCATCAATAGCAAGGCTCTTCTTTGCAATAGAGAGGCTAGACTGTAGGGATCTCATTTGTTTCTGCCACACTTCTTCCATGGATTTCATCTTCACTTCATACTCAGACCATCTGCTCTCATATTGTTGGATACGTTGGTGAAGAATGTCATTTTCCTCTTCCTTTTCCCTCAGGGCAGCTTCAGCTTTTAGTACCCGGCGCTGTAATTCAGCCAGGAAAGATGACTTGACCAAAACCTCGTCTGACTCTTTCGTCTGTTTTGGAGTTCATGATTGTAAGTATCACGAAGGTGAAGCTTTTACAAGCAGAATATAAAGACATTCTTTTTGTATAAAACAAGGGTCAGATATTATATAGTTTCTAAACTTGGAGAAAGAAAATACCTTAATGTCCCCAGATTTCAAAAATCCAATATCCCCTGAGCATCTTCTGACCAACCATCCACGAATGACTGCAAAGAATAGCTCGAATAAAATGGAGAAAATTTACCAACAATATCATTAAAAAGACAGCCATCCACATTACAACAAAATATAGTATTTTTTATGTATAATTCTCTTGTACTGCATCCAACAATAAAATTTAGGCCTTTGGAATGCAAAACACTTGGTGCTACACCTATGCTAACTTGTATCCATCGTTCATTTGCACACTTTAGGTAGGAATTCAATTTCATCTGTTTAAAGAAGTCACAAATAAGAGCCAATAATCTCTCTTGAAAGAAAAAAAGGTGTTCAGTCTTTGTAAGCTCTAAATCAAACATCCAAACAACAAAAAATGGTAGCATGTAACTTGGCATTTATAAAATATAAACTCTAACCTGATTGTATGACAATTGCAGCATCACTAATAGTCCTAGTTCTGTTTCTTACAAACACTGCTTTAATCCGCTTCTGTATAATAACAGCAGCTCTATGTCTCTGAAGCAAAGCTGCATATGCCTTTCTGGTTTTGTCTCCCCGAATAACTGCATGAATAGGTAATTCATTTACATTATGTAATACTTTTATACAGATAATATCTAAGGCTGAAAGAATGAGGCAGTGAAAAAGGAAATACATGACTGCAAAGTAGCTATTCCTCCTCGAAGCTCCTTGAGAGAACGACGAGCTTGGTAACCCCTAAAGCAACTTTGGACACGTAAAATGCCATGAAGGGTACGATTTCTAGTATCTTCAAGCACACCAATCTGCAATGTGGTCAAAGCAGCATAAATTGGAAAAGAATTAAAAAAATAAATAAATAAATAATGATCATAGACCTTTCATAAAGGAAGCCAATACTGGATAAAAATAGACCTACACGGAAATTCTAATTCATCCAAATCCAAAATCACTAAAGCTCAACTTTTTTAGTTTAATTAATAACTAAAACCTAATTTGCAGATGATAACCTTAACAACGTTACTATTTGGGCCATATCTCTAGTTGACGTGGGACTCTCAACACACCCCCTCACGCTCAGGACTGGACATAAAGCGTGGACCAATGCGGGTGGAATAACAGAGATCTCAACACACTCCCTCATGCCCAGAACTGGACATCTGGTTCGTGGACAAATGCGTGTGGAACAACAAAGATCTTAGCCCAATAACAGATCTAAGATTAGACTTTGATACCATATTAGAATTTGGGCTTGGGGCCTAACTCAATCTCACAAAATCGGCTTGTAAGGTGAAGACTACCAAAACCTTATAAGCACTATTGGGTCATATCTCTAGTCGACGTGAGACTTTCAACAGTCAATTTATGCACAATCTAGCATAAGTTCATTTTCAGGCAGCTCAGAGAATTCTACAGTATCTCAAGGGAACTCCAAGAAGAAGAACTTGGAGTGCAACTCTTGAGGCTTATACTGATGCTGACTATGCAAGGTCAATTACGGATAGGAGATCCACTACTGGGTATTGTACTTTACTTGAAGGAAATCTAACAACTTGGAAAAAAGCATAGTGTGGTGGCTCGTTCAAGTGCTAAAGTCGAGTTTTGGGCTTTGACACAAGGTATTTGTGAATTACTTTGGCTTAAAATAATTTTAGACGGTTTGAAGATTAAATCGAATGGACCTATTCTACTATGATGATAAGTCACCAATCAGCATAGCCCATAATACTATTCAACGTGAGCAAACGAAAAACATCAAGGTGGACAGGCAACTCGGTTGTGGTTTGATTTGTACTCTATATGTACAAGGACAACTTACGAATATGACCAAAGGATTGAGCAACCCAGTTTTGAAAGAATTGTATTCGAGCTAGGAATCGAGAATGCCAATTCAGCAGCATAAAGGGGAGTGTTAGAAATAGAATAAAATTAATTTTCCACTTTCCAAGTAGCATAAATCCATTATAAAATTTTAGCTTTAAAAAAATCCATTATATAGTAGTAGAATAGATTCAATGCATCTTAGCAAATAGTGTTAGTCCCTAATTATTCACATTGCAAGTTGCATTCGTCACTTATTTTCTTTGTAAATATAATGAATTGTAAATATGACGAATATAAATATATCATTCTGCTGAGTGCTTTAGACACTCGAGCACATTCAGATCCTATTTCATGATTTTAATGGTATAAAATTCATATAATAAACATTACCTGCCCTGTGCGGAAAAATAATTTTGTGTAGCCGACTTGGAACATCTCAGGCAAAATATTAAATTGTTGAAGAATTGAAACTGAAACACTAAGTGGATCCTGAGTTGCGGCATTATCAAGGAGAAGAAAGCCATATCTGATTCACCACACCCAAGCCAACAAGAAAAAGGTTAAACACATGCAAAACCCCCAGGCAGAGAGGGAGGGGGTGTAGGTGGTGGTAGTAATCGAAATGATATGAATCATCAGTTTCTTTTGGCTATATACCTTCTGGCAAACTTTTGGTGAGACATTCTTGTTGGAAAGCCTGATCTTGATATTCGAACCACTTCCAGGACCCCACAGCATCTCAGCTGTTGCAGTACAAGCCCTTGCTCATATGATTCGGGTGATTGGAGATTGTTGGGCTTGATGCAGCGAATAAAATGTGGAGTTGTGCTCTCTAAGCGTTGCATCAGTTGGAACAACTGACCCTGGATGCACGGAGGAAAAATTTGATAATTTATCTAGCTTTCATATGATTCATGGTTTGATACATTGAAATTTTTAATCTACTCTATCCTGTAACACTACTTACATTTTCACTCCTACAAAATTAAAAATTGTGTCTGTATAATCCATCCTACTTCTGATCACATAAACCAAGTTACACACAATATTCATTCAGTACAAAATCTGATGAATTAAATTATCTGTAACAATTAAAAGAACTAATTTGAAACATATTGGTTTAGGCCAAATCACAAGTATGCTCATTGATATTTTAATGAGACAACCTATTTCCATCAGAAGTGCAATATATTTGCATGGTCTGATTAAGAAGAATACTATCAATAGCATAACAGAAAATCTAGGATATATACTGAATAGAAGGCTGCAAGAATCAAAATATCAGTTTGCCAAAGTCTTAGACCCTTTCATGATAATTGAAGTTTTGAATCACTTTATAATTAAGCTGATATACCTTGAATTTTGTTGCAACACTTAGCTTTTGGGAATCTGCCCCACCTGACTTGTGTAAAGGACCAACTACTGGCTTTTCAGACTGTGTAAGCATATGGGATGCAAATATTTGAGGAAGATGACATGTGCATGAGGATAGAAGCTGGATGGAATCCAAGTGCAATAGGTCCCTGTTCTTCTCCAGAAATCCAGTTGTATCATAGGTGACCTGAGGGAAGGAACAAATAGAACTATCAAACAGTCAGCTTGGATGAGCAAATTTGAATTAATAAATTACGTCACCCTCTGCTTTAATAATAAAGATGGTATTGGGAGTTTAAAAATATTCAGTGTGGAAGTTCAATCAAAATTATGGTTGACTATGTCAAATGAACATGATTGGATTAATACCTCTCCAGCATAATGACACACAGTAAAGGCTTGGTCTCTTTCTCCCTTGAAACATGATTTGGAATTTAAATGCTGCTGAAGTTTGTTGGCAAATGTCAAATCTGTGCCATTTGGGAAAGTGGATTCTTCATCTAACAGGGACAGTAACCCCAGTGGCCTCTGCAAATTTATCAGAAGTCAAATTCCACACACAAGAACTTCAAATTTCTAATCGCTAATGTCAGAATTTCCACACCGAGGAATACAAGTGTGGTTGCCACGACAAACTCCCCATTTATAGTTCACAAATTGACTGCAGTACCCCATGTCAGGGAAAAACGAGAAATCATTGTTGCCAATGCATCACAAACTAAACCAACAGTAATATAGTTTACATTCATAATCAGGTCAACATGGTAAATGTTTGAAGAATTTAAATCAAGAAAAATTGCAATAACAGAACTGAGTCCCAATATATTTGTACACTTTCCATTCTCTACCACTGATGGTCCTACTCACAGCTGCTCTAAAAAGTATGTCAAGAACCAACTATCCCAAAAGCTTAAGCTGTTGGGTGAAGGCAAATGAATGGCTTTATATTATATTTCTAACATGTCCCCTCACGTGAGGGCCCTTGGTGCTTGAAACGTGGATAATGCCCAGGTCCACCTACCTTTTGCTGAAATTCAATTATTTTTATTAGAAGAATGGGGCCGGCAGGGATCGAACTCTAGACCACTTAGTCATAGAGGCTCTGATACCATGTTGAAACTGAATATTTTCTCCGTATATTTTTGTGAGAAGAATGTACATTATATAAACAAGAGACTATCCTAATTAATCCCAAGAATTAGGGAAAGGGTCAACTAAGAAAGGAAACTAGGAAAGTATCCCATAAATATAATCGGGATAATAATAAGAAATATCCTAACAGAATAATAACAAATCTACTATAGTAAATAATAATATCTCAACAAAGTAAATCCCTTAGGAAGTTCAAAACTCCCTGTAAGGTAAAGTCGTTTATTTGGACAGCCGTGCTTAATAGGATTTATACCAATGTCATCCAGCAACAAGCCAGTAGACATGAGGTGTGAAGTACATGGCCATTCTAAAGGGTGTCTCTTGCAGATATGTTGACGGATAGGATAGCTCTGCTACATTGTTGTCTTTTGTTCCCTGTTGTTTGCTTTTTTTTTTTTAAGGAGGATCCCTTATCCTCCTTCCCATTGTACATAGTCTTTCTAAAAGGTGTCTCTTACAGATATGTTGAAGGGATAGGGTAGCCCTGCTGCCGTGATGTCTTTTGTTCCACGTTGTTTGCTTTTTCTTTTCTTTTTATTCTAAGGAGGATCCCTTATCCTCCTTTCCCTTTGTATTTTTCTTCTGTATCATAATGAAGTTCTTATTTTATAAAAATCCAAAAAAAAGTCTGTATATAACAGTAATGTGGCTGTACAGTTGTACCACTCCTTATTTAGATAAGAAAATTCTTTACAGTGCCAGGCACTGACATACACAGAAAATAAAAAATCAACAGTTCAATAATTTCACATATCAGAATATTTAAATCAAGTATCCGAATAAATTTGTTTATCAAAACCTATGTACGGAAAAAAAAAATTAAACAAAGCAACATATAACTTTCCCTTTGAAAATCCAAAGTTGTGTTTATTTTTCACTACACATGCAGATACAAGACATACGATGAAAATCAAAGTGAATATATAAGCACTCCATTGCCTACCAGAACTTAACAGATTAGCCACTGTTTTTCCATTGCAACCATTCGATTACAAGAACACTAAAGAGGGTGCAGAAAAGGGGCCGGGGAACAAAGAAATTCATTACCTTCTCAAAAAGATTAAGGCAATCTTGATTGTCTTCAAATTCAACTTTAGCCCAATCAATGCCATCTTGAATATATTCCTGAAAACAATCAACAAATGTTTGGCTTTCCTTGGTCGGCATTTAATATTTTTTTCCTTTTAAGATGAGGCATTCAATACTTGTTTAAGCCTTCAGTTTCTGCAGAGTGCATACCTCCTGTTCTAACTTGAATAAATGACGATTGAAGTGTTGCTGTAATCTCTCATTTGCATAATTTATGCAGAACTGCTCAAAACTGTTCCTCTGCAAGAGCCCAAATACTTGAAGTTCAAACGGGACAAGGATAGTGAGATAACTATAAAGAAAGATAGAGATAAGGTTTAATATAGACATACATTGAATGACTCAAAGCCATATATATCTAGAATACTGATTGATCTGCCGGTACGTCTTTTGCCAACAGCAAGTGATTTATTTATTTGTTCAACCAACCAATCAAACAGGCTTGCATATATAGACTTTGCCAAAGCATCTCTTGCATCAATTGCCTTCAAGACAAATATAATATTTAAGATATAGAGAAAGATTATATCCATCATTATGATTTCATGTCATCAGGCATCCTACAAATCGACAGAGGTCTAAGCTCTCTATACATTGAGCATGACAACTTCCAAGATACTTCAACGTAGAGCATAGAATATACAGACCACTCCTCCCCCACCCCCACCCCCACCCCCAACCCAAAAAAATATGGTATGCAGCTCAGTATTCAGACTCTAGTGTAGCTTTTATCCTTTTTCTTCTGGTAAATATAAACTGTTATTTTCATATCATTCAAAGTATTGAAGCCCACTTATACAAGGACTTCAGAAAGAAATCACACTTAATCTCACAAAAGAGTACAAATGCCAAGAAGCAATCGTCATACCACTTGGAAGCCCAGATACTTCAAAAACGCTAAAGTATCTGTATTTGACACGTATCCGATACCGATACGTCCCGATACGTATCCTACAAGTATCCAATATTTTTTATTTATTTTTTTAGAAAAAAATATCAGATACGGCATAGATACAGCTCCGATAAGGCTTAGTATGTTCAGATACGGATTGACAAGTTTTGGATACGTTTTGGACACTTTTTCATGTTTAAAAGTTTCTTTTTCTTTTACCGTGTGTGTTTTACCGTTTCCATAAAAACCAAAAACCCAATTATAATAATAATACAATAAAAAGATACTTCATCTGATAAAAACAAGAGGCACTTTATTACGTTTTAATATAATAATGATGTTTTTTTTTTCGTTATATTTTAATTTGGGCAGAGAAATTGAATATCTTTGGTGACATGTTCATACGAGAAAGAATATATTTTGATATTGCTGGAGAAAAGATATGTAACTATGTTCACTTGTTATGATCACAAGTAGGTTTTTTTTTTTTCTAAAGTGTGATCATCATCTATTGACTATTGATATGTTTACATGATCAATTTCCAATTAGTAATGTGAATTTGTCACACACACACAGTTTCATTAAAGTATCTTGGCCGTGTCGTATCATGATTTTCAAAAATTTTCCCGTATCCGTATCGTATCATATATCCGTGCTTCATTGTCATACCAAGACCCTTCACATGAACATTTACATGTACCCAATAGGGATGGGAATCTTCATAACAAGACTGATGCACCCATGATTGTTCACATTTAAATGCTGCATGGAACTCCTAAGGAGAAAAATTAAACAAGACAATGTTTATCACCAACTAACTTCATTATTTCCTTTTCCTTCTAATATATGCATTGAGGAATGCAATACACCATCATGTTCCCAAGATACTCCCCTCTAGGAACTAAGAAGTTGCAATTTTTCCATCCATAATTTTAGACAAATGTAAACATTTAACACGGTAGTCATTTTACCTGTGACAGTGTCAACTTTTGGACAATATTATCATTACCAACTTTCATATTTCGAGTTGATAGAGTCACCTTCAGATCTTCAACGTCACAGCCAATCAATTTGGCGACATGTAATAGACCTTTAAAAATCACAAAAAAGATTCATTTTTAAGTGAGGTATTGAATAACTTGAAGCACATGAAAGCATCTAAAATATGTTGAAAACATATATACCAAATATCAGGTATTTAATACACCACATGTATTTTACAGTTTAAACACTAACAAAAAGCCTTGTTCACACTACCATATGTATATTACAGTTATCAGATGAAAATGAAAACTAGTCACAGTTACAACAAAATTCTTAATGATAAGTGTGCAGTGTGAAGGACCAACACTCCTACAAGCTTCAGTGATGACTCATTAAATAACTTGAAGCACATGAAAGCATCTAAAATATGTTGAAAACATATATACCAAATATCAGGTATTTAATACACCACATGTATTTTACAGTTTAAACACTAACAAAAAGCCTTGTTCACACTACCATTTGTATATTACAGTTATCAGATGAAAATGAAAACTAGTCACAGTTACAACAAAATTCTTAATGATAAGCGTGCAGTGTGAAGGACCAACACTCCTACAAGCTTCAGTGATGACTCATTAATTGTTGGATAATTTATATAAGACACAATCCCTCATGCATGATCTTTTCGGCTTGAAGTGTGGACAAGACACAGATCCAGCCTATCTTGTGCTTAAATTCAAATTTTATTTAGAGAAATAGGGATGACAAGGATCAAACTCCTAATCACTTGATCATAGAGGCTTTGACACTTGATGAAATCATATGATATAGGCAGGGAATGAGGAAAAGAGAGAAAAACTACTCTAAATAACAAGATATCAAATAGATAGTGTGTGATGATATCATAATGACATAGATTGTAATGATATCAGATTGCTATGGAGTCTACTTTATATTTTCTTTTTAGTGTTCATTTCTCACAAGCTTATGGGGATGTTTGGGTAAATAACTTAATTAAGTGTTTATTCAATAAGCGCTTATCATATAAGCTCTTATGTGTAAGTTGTTTCTATGATTGAAAAGGAAATAAGAGAAAACTCTATATAAATTGTTTCTATAAGCTATCCCAAGGAGCTTGTGAAAATAAGATAAAAACAACTTATGGGCATATCATAAACTATTATTATAAGCTCTTCCAAACACTGACATAAGTGTTTATGTTATAAGATAAGCTCAAATAAACTCTTCTAAATGTCCCCTAGTCTATTACCAACTCTCCTCAAAGCTTAAGCTATATTATATCTAAGACAACCCTTCATGCAAGAGTTCTTTGTTCTTGAAGTGTGGTCAATGTGTAGGCCCACATTACCTTCTAAAATTCAATTATCATTTAGAAGAATGGGGACAACATGGATTTATCTCTTGACTACTTAGTCAAGGAGGCTCTAATATCAGTTCAAAAACCAGCTCTCCTAAAAGCTTAAGCTATAAAATGGAGGCTCAAGAGTGGTTTTGTATCTGTTGATTATGTTGATTTCTTTCCTTATTTTTTTCTTGATATGATTTAGTTTCCTTAGATAGAGTACATTCATAGCTATGATTTTTATTAATATCTAAGTTCTAGGGATCCCCTTTTATGTACAAGCTTGTGTGTGCGCGTGCATGTGTTTTTGTATGGTATCCTCAAATAATCACATATGAGAAATTCATTGGCATCAGAGAACAAGGTTGTGATCCAACAAAACCCGAACCCTAAACTTCTGTTTAGGGCATATGTTTGGTCTATAGCCCATGGCTGATTAATATAGTCCCGTGGAAGCAAACCTTTTAATATTTTGTTTCATTCTTACATCTTTTTGAAATTATGGCTTTTATTTATTCGAGATGGTTATATTGAAATGGAAAATGAGCAAGTGTTTTAAAGATGTTGAATTTGAAAAGGGTATGACATTGAGAACTTTTTCCTATGCAATTTATTTGATATATCCCAATGAGATGATACAATGTGATTATTGAAGAAGAGAGCTATCCGTTAGATGGAGCCACCCCCAGGGGAGAGGTCACCCTTAGGAGGAGAGGCCTACCAATAAGATGGAGTCGCCCCTATAGGAGATTGACACTTAGAAGGAGAGGGCTATTAACGAGGTAGAGCTGCCTCAAATTTTGATTCTTTCATGAATGATCCCTATAGTATTAAAACTATTAGTTTTATATGTTTGTAAATTGTATGTTTTATTTTTTTGTAAATTGTATGTTTTATTTTTTTGTTCGCCTATTTTGTCTTGCAATAGTAAATTAAATATCGTTTTTGCATTTGCAAAATCATAAATTTTCTGACTCTCGTGCACGGTGTATTATTTTATTGGAGGAAATAATCACTTTTCTTTTCAAAATCTCACTTAGGAAGCGTCCATAAACAAAACATTTATTTTCCCAAAATAAGCTAAACCAAACACAGATATAACCCCGCATTTCTATTATTCTCAGGCATGCACCCTTTCCGTACAACCTTCTACCAATTCCATGCAGGTGAAAAATACCTTCAGGAAGACCAATAGACTCGAGAGAGAAAAGTGGATCAAATGGAAGATAGTCCAAATAAAGGGGTAGAGGAAAACTGTATGTTTGGATTGAGGTTTTTGGAGAGGAGGGTTTTAGAAGGCTAAGTCTATATGTTGGTATATATTTGAAATTTTAAAAAAATTGAAAGAATAACATGATAGATGATCATATAACATTTCAATCACACTTCATTTGTTTTTAAGCTTCGCTACTTTAGAAAAGAAAAATAAGCCCTCCCCTCCTCTCCTCTACCCTCCATCCAAACATACCCTAAGAAAACAAAAGGTGAAACCATTAAAAAAACAACCTTGCTCTAAATGGTTTTATTAATAATTTGGCTTTCAATAAAGCACAATGGTGCTGCTTAATTCATGCAACTAGACCCACCTAGTGGTGTAAGGCTTAGTGGTTTTTGTTATTCCCACTTCCTATCTATTTTTATACCACTTTTTGTTCTCTCTGTCCATATGTTAAAGTGGTCACTTATGATTTAGGAATCCTTAAAAAGTGAGAATGTGAGATGAGAAGGTTAACAATAGTTATAAATTTCATATTTTTCTTTTGGTTAGATACGAAGCCAGTCATGAACCTACACCTAGCAGTAAGAAAGCACAAATTATGTAATCGTATCTATGTTGGACACATATTCATGTATTACAGTTCAGATACTCTTAGCTGCATTTTACATTTTTTTCCCCTTTTACATTTTGTACTTTTATATCAATACAGGTGGGAATACCGCAACGATTGGATATAGGATAGCACTTATTATGTCTGTAATTACCCATTCTAACTTTTGAAACAAATTCTCTCTTTTGATTTAATTTGCTTTATAATAGCTTTGTACTCATTTATGTGTTGCATTATAGTCATGGAATATCCTATAATTCTTAAAATTTGTCGTATCTCCATGTCCATATCATATTGTATCCATGTCCAAGTCCCATGTTGTATCCGTGCTTTCGAGCCTAACAGGTTAGGCTTTTAAGAAATTTGATCATTGACAATTCAATTCACCATTAAGGCCATGCTTATTTGGTAAAGTTCAAGCACGTCATAACATATTAGACATAAATTTGCATGCAGTACATTGCAACACAGGATCCAGAGTATCTAATGCTAAAACAGGTGTCCCCATTGTAATCGGCAACCTATTATAATTAAATGATGCATTCAGTAGATGTTCTGGAAATTTCTTACCCTCATTTTCTACAGCTTGAACATGGTTTTCATTATCAATCACAGTAAACGATATGTTCCCCAACCATAATACTGCAGCAAGCATTGCAAATACAGTCTCTTGGTCTTCTTTACTGATGTGGACAACATCAAGAGCTTCCTGGAAATTGTTAATAGTATGAGAAAGTTAATATTTATGTCAAACTATCACTTCAAAGTCACTAAGTGAATCAAAGCATTGGTAAGAAAGATAATTCAAGACTCTATGAAGGCAAATCATATTTAAACGGCAAAAGATAGGATACCATGACTATGAGAAATTCTTTTGCATCATCAACACCAGTAATTGAATAACAATTGCTCTGCCTCAAATATTTATAGTCTTCTGCATTTTGTAGGTTTAGCTTCTCTGAATCATACATCAAATGATCAATGAAACAGTAAGTCATATGAACAAGAACAAAGAACATTAAATGTTATAGACAAGACGAATACAAATATACAAAGCTTATGTTCTAAATTCCAAGTAATCTTATTTGTGAGTTTATGTAATTAGTATTCTCCTGACTAAATAGAGATCAAAGTCAAAGGTCGTCTGTTGGTTCAGAGCCCAATGGTTATTGAATTGAGTAAAACCTTAATTGAAAAGATAAAACTTCTTGAATCGAGTAAAAGGGATCTAGGTACCTTTTTTTTTTTTTTTTTTTGATATGCAGAGGGATCTAGGTACCTCTTCAGGTTAGATTGCAAATGAATTCATTACAAAACAATTTGCATTAAACAAATTGATTGCAAAAGAAAACTTTTCAAATTTTGGGCTTCGGTATTTGCTGTATTGCAAAGCAAACTACTTTTGAAGTGTAATTGCATGGATATTATTTATAAAAGATTACTGGCTCCTGTCTGTTGAAACTGGTTTTTTGTTGCTGATTGCAGCAAATTTTCTTAAAAAAACACACATCACACCAAGAATCTACACTATTCTCCAACTAAATTAGAGCTAGTATGGTGTAAACCAGAATTAGTGGATCCTAAACCGGCAATTACTGCCACCCATACCATTCCATTTAAGTTTAAATCTCAATTCTGTTTCTCAGACCAATGATCTCTCCAATCTAGGTGATGGTTCTCATATCAGGTTCTGGGAGGATGTTTGTGTAGCGTGGGGAATGTTCCTTTCATAGAGACTTATTCTCACCCTCACAATCTCTCAACTCTGCATAACTGTCCCATCAGAAACTTTTGTTCTTTAAATGGTGATTGTTAATTGTGTAGAAAACAAGGGAAGAAAATACTTTCTTGTATTACTCAACAGACTAAAGCTACTTATATAGAAAAGAGTACATTAATGATTTCCTAAAATATAAGACACTAATTAATAATAAAATACAATCAAATCTGACGAAATAAATATAAAATAAAATCTAGGAGAATAATATCGGGATTGGGTCTGATTCTCCAACACCCCCCCTCAAGTTGGTGCATAGATATCTGTCATGCCCAACTTGCCTATTAACCGCTCAAAATTGGGCCTGGCCAAGCTCTTGGTCAGAATGTCCATGATTTCTTTGATTAGAAGTCACAAAAGGCAAACAGATAATTCCAACATCCAGTTTTTCTTTTATGAAGTGGCGGTCAGCCTCAATATGCTTGGTCCTATCATGTTGAACAGGATTATGAGCTATACTTATTGCAGCCTTACTGTCACAGTAGAGCTTCAAAGGTAGATCAACTGTCACTCAGTACATTTCCAGTGATTATCATAGCAAAGATCAAGTTCCTACCACAAAGTCATCAATTCATTGTAATAAGTAGTGACATCCTTGTCAACTTGTTTGGCATGCCATAACTTTGATTTGAGATCAAAGATCTGAGAAGAATTCTGAATGTCAGAATAAGTGTCTTTGACGGCCTCCCAAACATCTTTAGCAGTTGGCAAGAACATGAAGGGCTTTCCAATTGTTGGCTCCATGGAATTAATTAGCCAAGCAATGATTAGAGAGTTTTCAGACTTCCAGGCCCTGAAGCTTGGATCTATTTCTGCAGGTCTGGGTACATCTCCTGTAAGAAACCCAAATTTTCCTTTGCCATCCAGCACTAATCTCACAGTTTGAGACCATTCTGTGTAGTTTTTCCCATTGAGACGTTGAACATCAACCTTAAGGGAGTTGGAGAATCCCTCATAATTGTTGAAAGGGTTATGGGTTGAATGTCCATAGGGAAAAACTCCTTGAAAGCCGAAGCCACCTCCTGGGCCGCCGCCAGCACCTCCAGTGCCGTTGCCGCCGCCTCCTGAGTTGACGCCACAGCCGCCCGCACCTGGGCCGCCGCCTCCGATTTGAGATGTAAACTGAGTACGATTAACGAATTTCTCAGGAACTTGTGAAGGGAATAACATGTCTCTTGAGTGTGTAGCTTGGTCATTTGCAATAAGTGCACTAAAGGTTTCTTCCTCCACAGCCTCCACGACCCCCTGAACCTTCTTTGCCTTATCAACCTCCACGTCTAACACGAGATCCTGAGGTAGTCACCACAGCTGATGTGTCGATTGTGTTAGAGCGGGAATCTAGAACTTAAAGCCAATAAGCTCTCAAAAGTCAACGATACAATCGACTGATATCAAGAAGGGAAAAAAAAAAAAAACCTTCGTTTAATGAACACAATTGCTAGTGCTCAATGTGTGCTGCAAAAAAAACAAGAATACAAGCTAGGGAATTCAAAAGCCCTAGTCTCTCCCTATCAGTGTTATCGATTGCGGATGGTGGACCATAGCTGAAGGCCAAAATTCTGCTATTTTAAGCCGCTATTTCCATCATAAAACATCATGGCACCGCCATCCTCACAAATTGACCATAGCAGTTGGCAAAAAATCCGCCACCGCAATCCGCCATGGCCGCTGTTTGATAACACTGCTCCCTATTGATACCTTTTTATCACACCTCTTATTCCTCTCCATTCCCTCTTGTTACTACCCTACTTGTTACTCTGATACAACTAATATAGTCAAGTATTATCCCTTCTCCCCTTTCTGTTTTTCCTAATATGCACCCTTTTTTATTATTGGTGGGTATCAAATGAGCAATAAGATTTTCGATAGGGACTTCTTGAGTAGTCAAAGTTTGGTCTATGATATGATCAAAGTCGGAATGCATAGGTGGTAGCACTTAAAACCAGAACCACATATAGGTTTACCAATTTAATTAATGTTCCTTGAAGACCATCTGCTTGCAAAAACATTTTTAACTCCTCCACTGCAGCATAAGTCTAAGCAATGAAACCTATCATATCATGATTTGATCGTTTGAGAGATCCCATATTCTAACTCAACCATACAAGCATTGGATATCATTAGTAAACAAATTATGAACCTTGTTCCAGAAGGTGAAACATATCTTAAAATTTCTAAAATTAAATAAAATAACAAGTTCCATAGATTGCCATAACAAGGCACACACACAACCAATAATCAAATTTCTCCAATTGACTTTGATATTCTGAGGGAATATCAAGGGCTAACTTCTCAAGGTGATCAGAAAGCCCTGACCTAAAACCCAAAGCTTGACAAAGGTTGACCACACTAAATAATTCTTTCCATTCAACTTTCTAATAATGGGGTTGCTTGAGAAGTCATAGGTAATGGGAACACTTTGAGAAGAACTTGTCAGTTGTCACACAAGGACAGGGTCCTCAAGCTTAGAATCAGACATACCATCTGGATTTGAACTTTGAAGACATTTGGGCAACTGTGAAGAAACTGGCCACAGAATAGTGGCAATAGATGTACATGCGCTCAAAAGAAGAGATAGAACCCTAGGGATCAAAGATTCACAACCTGAATCAGCACCAAATTGGGTCGCTGAACCCTACAAAAAGTCAACAAGAGTCAGGCAACCAGAACGGGCTTGGTGGCGCAACAAACATAAGCCTGAAGAGTTGTACATGAACTACAGGAGTATGAGTGCATGTGGCTGGGATTCCAACAACGGCGCTTATGGCACTGATTGGTCAGTGGTGTCTGTCTGGGAATGTATCACCAATTGTATGATCAGAGACGGTTGGTTAGAAGCTCTAGCTTGACACGACTATGAATGACAAAATTTTATGGCTTCTATCTTTTGAAGAAGCAAGCCAAGATCGATAGCTCTGGAACCATCTTGAGATGGGCAAATAATTTACTGAATTGCTTGAGAAATCCCTCAGCACAATCAATTATATACAAGGTTTACAATCTGTAAACTGGAAACTGCATAACATAGGAAACTAACTATATGACAGCTATACAAAATAAAAAATAAAATATACATAGCACTAAATAAATTATATTCTCTCTAAATAGGAGATACTTTCCAACAACCATTGAAAACATAAAGACTTAACAATCATTCATAATATGCAACAAAATATTATTAGAAGTAAAATAGTAGGGTACAAGCTAGTAATTACCCCTAAGTGATGGTGGTGCACCGGCACATAGCTGATAAAATATATGATATGACCTTTCCCCTTCATTGCATTGGACTACTCTAGACTGTTCACATACCAAGCAACATTAGTGTCTACTGATTTAATATCAACGAAATTTAGAACATAAAATTAGCTCAGAAGAATGAATAATCACCTTTTCCAGCAAAACTGTTTGAGGTCAGGCCAGGAGCATCACATAGATTCAACATACAGATGCAAACATTTAACAACATAATTAGTTGGAAACTTTTAGTGGGAGCAAAGGCACATGGTTTCAACGATTAAACAGCAGAAAACCTACATGTTTGAATATTAGCACCAGAGATTTTTCCAGTTTCACTGAAGTGAATTTCAATGAGCTTTCCCTGTCACACATTCAACCAAATTATGAGAACTTCAAGCACTGAAGAATATAAGATCACAGTTTTAAAATAAAGAGAATCAACAATGGCAATTTCAAAAATTAATATGATCAGTCGGGAATCTTACAAAACGACTTGAGTTGTCATTTCTCAATGTTTTTGCATTACCAAAGGCTTCTAGTATTGGATTAGTCTTTAATATCTCATACTCTATTCCACTTCCACCTCCAAGGGCAGCCAAGTACTGCATAGCTATCTTTGCTGTCTCAGTCTTACCAGCTCCACTCTCACCACTGGATATGTAGATGATAACTACTATTATAGGCCCGAATTCAAACACGAGACACAACTAAGGGGCACACAAGGTTAAGGAAAACCAAGAAAGAGATTGCAATAATGATAAAATCTGCATACAGCACGAAGAAGCTTTTATATCTGTTGGAGAATCAGGTCCAATCCCCGATAATATTCTCCTAGATTTTATTTTATATTTATTTTGTCAAATTTGATTGTATTTTATTATTAATTAGTATCTTCTATTTTAGGAAATCATTAATGTATTTTTTTCTATATAAGCAGCCTTAGTCTGCTGAGTAATACAAGAAATTATTTTCTTCCCTTGTTCTCTACATGGTATCAAGAGCTCTCGATCTTGAGGGTCTCACTTCCGCGTAAAACCCTAGTGGGTACTGTTCATCCCGTCTGGCCAGATCTATTCATTCGGTGATCTTGTTCATTCCGGCGATATTTTGATCAAGCGATTACTCTTTCTCCTTCCTCATGGCGAAAAACAACTCATGGAAGCAGGCTCTTCTGAGGAGCGATATGATGATGGATCCATCATCACCGACGGCGCCCAGGCACCGTGGCGTGGCGGCGCCAGGCATTGCGCATGACAAACAAGAGTGGTGGCGCCCAGGCCCTCAGTGGCGGCCCAAGCCCCGGAGGCGGCGGCCCAGGTGCGGGCGGCAGTGGCGTCAGCTCTGGAGGCGGCGGGAACGGCTCGAGGTGCCGGGCGCCCAGAGGTGGCCTCGGCTTTCAAGGAGTTTTTCCCTATGGACATTCAACCCATAACCCTTTCAACAATTATGAGGGATCCTCCAACTCCCTTAAGGTTGATGTTCAACGTCTCAATGGGAAAAACTACACAGAATGGTCTCAAACTGTGAGATTAGTGCTGGATGGCAAAGGAAAATTTGGGTTTCTTACAGGAGATGTACCCAGACCTGCAGAAGTAGATCCAAGCTTTAGGGCTTGGAAGTCTGAAAACTCCCTAATCATTGCTTGGCTAATTAATTCCATGGAGCCAACAATTGGAAAGCCCTTCATGTTCTTGCCAACTGCTAAAGATGTTTGGGAGGCCGTCAAAGACACTTATTCTGACATTCAGAATTCTTCTCAGATCTTTGATCTCAAATCAAAGTTATGGCATGCCAAACAAGGTGACAAGGATGTCACTACTTATTACAATGAATTGATGACTTTGTGGCAGGAACTTGATCTTTGCTATGATGATCACTGGAAATGTACTGAGGACAGTGTGTTGTTCCTTAAGAGACAGGAGAATGATCGTGTCTTTGTCTTCCTAGCCGGCCTTAACAAAGACCTCGATGAAGTCAGAGGTAGAATTCTAGGGAAGATCCCGTTGCCAACAATCCGGGAAACATTCTCAGAAGTAAGGCGACAGGAGGCTATACAGAGTGTCATAATGGGAAAGACAACTCCTATGGCTGAGGTGGAAGGATCTGCACTTGTCAGTAGGAATTCCAATGAAGAAGGGAAGAAAGACGGGAAAAAACCATGGTGTGATCACTGCAAACGTCCCTATCATACACGAGAGACATGTTAGAAACTCCATGGTAAGCCTCCTAACTTGAAGAAGAAAGGGGGGGAATGAAGGTCGTGCTCTTCAGGCTAGTACTTCTGATCAAGGGAAGCAGTCTCCTTCAAGCTCATTTCCATTCACCAAGGAACAATTAGACCAACTATACAAGCTTCTTGAATCTCAAAATCCTTCTTGTGCAATAGCTCAGAGAGGTAATTTTCTAAATACTGCCCTCCTTAGTGTCAGTCCCAGTCATGCTTGGATCATTGATTCAAAGCTCTACCGATCATATTTGGAGAGTCGAGTCTGTTTTCTTCATATAGTCCTGTGCGAGGTAACCGAGAAAGTTAAAATTGCGGATGGCTCTCTTTCAGCCATTGCGGGAAAAGGGTCCATAATTCTATCACCCTTATTAACTCTTAAGGATGTCCTACATGTCCCTAACTTGTCTTGTATTCTTTTGTCAATTACTAAATTAACTCAAGATAATGCTGTCAAGCTAACTTTCTTCATTCTTATTGTGTTTTTAAGGATTTGAACTCGGGGAAGACGATTGGCAATGCTAAAGAGAGTGGGGGACTCTACTACCTTGAAGATGGAATCGACTCCAGACCACAAGTTCAATCTATAAGTTCCTGTTTTGAATCTATTTTTGTTTCTAGTAGTAATGATGACATTATGTTATGACATTTACGATTGGGACATCCAAGTTTCCGTTATTTGAAACATCTTTTTCCAAAATTGTTTAATGATAAAGACCCATCTTTATTTCATTGTGAAACCTGTGAGTTTGTAAAACATCATCGTTCTTCATTTCCTATTCAACCTTATAAAGAATCTAAACCTTTTGCAGTTATTCACAGTGATGTTTGGGGTCCAAATAGAATAAATATTTTTTCTAACAAAAAGTGGTTTATAACTTTTATAGATGACCACACTAGACTTTGTTGGGTATACTTGTTAAAAGAAAAATCTGAAGTTGGACAAGCTGTCAAAAACTTCTTCAAAATGGTGCAAACTCAATTCCAAACTAATATTCAAGTCTTTAGAAGTGACAACGGGAAAGAATATTTCAACATGATTTTAGGAGATTTTTTTCTTGAAAATGGTGTTGTGCATCATAGTTCTTGTACTAATACACCCCAACAAAATTGGATTGCGGAAAGGAAGAATAGACACCTCCTTGAGGTAGCTCGTGCCTTACTCTTTGAAAATAAGGTGCCAAAATACCTATGGGGTGAGACTGTTTTGACTGCTGCATATTTAATTAACCGTATGCCATCCAAAGTCTTACAATTTCAAACTCCTCTCAATGTTTTCAAAAATTGTTTTCCCTTGGCACGTGTTTCAGCTGATTTGCCATTGAAAATCTTTGGGTGTACTACTTTTGTTCATGACCATAAGCATCTAGGAAAATTAGAACCACGAGCTATAAAATGTGTTTTCATTGGTTACTCTCCTACCCAAAAAGGTTACAAGTGTTTTGATCCAAAATTCAAAAAGGTTTTTGTGACTATGGATGCCACATTTTTTGAAAAACAACCTTATTTCAGCGACATTCATCTTCAGGGGGGGAATCCAAAAGAAGATTCAATTGAAAAAGATTCATTTGAAAACACCATTTTTTGGATAATGTTTATTTGTTACAAGAGCCTGAGACTGATTGTGTTGCACCAAAAGAAAATGCCCATGAATCCTTATCTGAACCCATTCCCACTATGGAAGAGGTTCTCATTGATTCTGAGGCGACATCCTTAAATCAAAAGCATGACCAACAAGCCTGTGAAACTGGTGATGAATCAACCGTAATGCCACAAACAAATGATTCCCATAAAGAGACAAGAAATAGGTTCAATGATGGTGACAAAACTTGGAAGGGAAAGGTCTTCGAGAAGAAAAACCATAAGAAAGGAAATAAGGAATTCACTCTCCAGCACTGCCAAGAGTCCGAACCAAGAGAAAATTCAGCCAGTGAACCTGACACAGGTAAGTCGTCTTCTGAACCTATAGGTCATGATGAATCTTCTGCAATAGATCTCCCTATAGCGCTTAGGAAAGGTATTAGATCTTGTACTAAGCATCCTCTATCCAAGTATGTGTCATATTCAAATTTGTCATCCTCTTTTGCTGCATTTACCTCTCAGTTGTTTGCTGTAGAAATTCCAAAAAATGTACAGGAAGCTCTAAAAGTTCCGAAGTGGAAGGAAGCTGTGTTTGAGGAGATAAGAGCCCTTGAGAAGAACAAAACTTGGAGAGTTGTGACGTTACCAAAAGGAAAGAAGACTGTGAGTTGTAAGTGGGTTTTCACTGTGAAGTACAACTCAGATAATTCAATTGAAAGGTACAAGGCTCGGTTGGTGGCTAAAGGCTTCACCCAGACTTATGGCATAGACTACTCAGAGACTTTTGCCCCTGTTGCAAAGTTAAACACTGTCAGAATTCTTCTATCTCTTACTGCCAACTTAGACTGGCCACTGAATCAACTTGATGTGAAGAATGCCTTCCTCAATGGTGACTTAGAGGAAGAAGTATACATGGACTGTCCTCCTGGCTTTGAAAGAAAATTTGCGTCAAAGGTGTGTAAGTTAGAGAAATCACTCTATGGCCTTAAACAATCTCCAAGAGCTTGGTTTGAAAGGTTCACCCAGTCAATAAAAAGACAGGGATACACTCAAGGACAAGCAGATCACACATTGTTCACAAAATTTTCTCCTAATGGAAAAATTGTTGTTTTGATAGTCTATGTAGATGACATCATCCTCACCGGAAATGATTCGATAGAAATGGAGAGATTAAAGAGAAACTTAACAGCAGAATTTGAGATCAAGGATTTGGGAGCATTGAAATATTCCCTTGGCATGGAGGTTGCTTGCTCAAAGAAGGGAATTGTAGTCTCCCAAAGAAAGTACATTCTGGATCTCTTGGAGGAAACTGGGATGAGTGGATGTAGGCCAGCAGACACTCCCATGGATCCTAATATGAAGCTGTGGGAGAAGGGTAGTGTTCCGGTTGATATTGGCAGATACCAGAGGCTAGTTGGTAAACTAATTTACCTATCTCACACCAGGCCTGATATTGCATTCTCTGTGAGTGTTGTAAGTCAGTTCATGCACTCTCCCTATGAGGAACATCTTGAGGCAGTATACAGGATCTTAAGATACTTAAAGACCAACCCGAGGAAGGGCTTGTATTTTAAGAAAACTGATGAGAAGAATGTTGCCATCTTCTGAGATGCAGATTAAATTTGGTTCGATTATCAACAGAAATCTACAACCGGATATTGTACCTATGTGTGGGAAATCGTTACTTGAGAAGTAAGAAACAAGGAGTTGTTGCTAGAAGCGGTCTGAGGAGTTTAGAGCAATGGCTCAAGGTATTTGTGAAGGCTTATGGATTTACAGAGTCTTAAAGGAACTTAGAGCGACAGTTGATCTACCTTTGAAGCTCTATTGTGACAGTAAGGCCGCAATAAGTATAGCTCATAATCCTGTTCAGCATGATAGGACCAAGCATGTTGAGATTGACCACCATTTCATAAAAGAAATACTGGATGTTGGAATTATTTGTTTGCCTTTTGTGACTTCTAATCAGCAAACTGCAGATATTCTGACCAAGAGCTTGGTCAGGCCCAATTTTGCAGTGCAGTGCAGAAGCCGAGTTTAGAGCAATGGCTCAAAGTATTTGTGAAGGCTTATGGATTTACAGAGTCTTAAAGGAACTTAGAGCGACAGTTGATCTACCTTTGAAGCTCTATTGTGACAGTAAGGCCGCAATAAGTATAGCTCATAATCTTGTTCAGCATGATAGGACCAAGCATATTGAGATTGACCGCCATTTCATAAAAGAAATACTGGATGTTGGAATTATCTGTTTACCTTTTGTGACTTCTAATCAGCAAACTGCGGATATTCTGACCAAAAGCTTGGTCAGACCCAATTTTGAGTGGTTAATAGGCAAGTTGGGCATGACAGATATCTATGCACCAACTTGAGGGGGTGTTGGAGAATCAGGCCCAATCCCGATAATATTCTCCTAGATTTTATTTTATATTTATTTCGTCAGATTTGATTGTATTTTATTATTAATTAGTATCTCCTATTTTAGGAAATCATTAATGTATTTTTTTCTATATAAGCAGCCTTAGTCTGCTGAGTAATACAAGAAAGTATTTTCTTCCCTTGTTCTCTACAATATCCATCAAAATATCAACCCAAGAAATAAAAATGAGAAGGTCATTCTTAAGTTGTGTTTGTCTCTATCCAATAAATCTGGAAAAGTTTCTCCATTATAAGAAAGTTACAACAGAAAATAAAAACTAAAGAGTTTAAGCAAGGAACACCCAAATAACAGACCACAAAGAGTGGGTCTAGTATACTAATGAAAAATTCTGAAACTCAGGCATTGAAAAGTCAAACAAAATACACGCATCTAGGAATTTGAAAGTCAGATGAAAAGAAAACAAAAATAAAAGAGAATTCATAAATATCACGTTCAATCTATGAACAATCACTAACTGTACAAGGTTCTCTTGTTTTCTTTGGGGTTATGGGGGAGTATATTTCTTCCTACACGGAGACTAGAATATTATTTAATATGGACAAAAAAAATGGTAAAATTAAAACTAAAAAAGGGAATTCGAGCAATTAACCACTCAAGTAGTTATTGGTTACTTATTAACCACTCTTTCAACATCAACTGATTAAGTAGTTAATTGTTGCTAAATTGTTGGAAATATTTTCCAGAAAAGAAGTATAGACAATCTACGATTCTGACTAGCCCTCGAAAAATGAAAATGTTTAGTTAATTCTCCAGAAAAGAAGTGTAGACAAATTTTAGTTCACAATTTAAAAAATGAGTACAACTAAGACCAGTATTAATACAATATTTGCAAAGCTGCAGTTAAAATAAAATTTAAACAAAAGCAGCTTATAGAAATCAAATTAGGTATACTCTGTCATGACTAGCTGCTCAGAAAAAGCAGAATTCAACAAAAAAATAACTCACCTTATAATTATAGATTGATTAACTTCATCTGCAAAGCAAAGCAAGAATACGGTAAGTTCTTACTTAAAACAAATGGAAGAGGTCGTAAGCTCTAAAGCTTCATCCATACATGTTCATATAAGGAAATAAAAAGTAACCTCGTATCATTTCTCGGATGGCCGTGTCTGTAATTGCATATACATGAGGACTTTCAACTGCTTTACGCTTGTAGGCTTCAATATATTCATGACCATACAGAGGAACTTTCTTAAAGGGGTTTATAGCAACCAAAACAGGCCCCGCTTTTGTCTGAATTGCATAGTTACACACAAATGTTAGAATTTATGATCAGAAAAAATGTTTTAAAAAAAATTCAAAGAAACTTAAAAACTTACATAAATCATATTTTGATTGTATCTATATTGAAGATTGTATAAAACTGATGGCTCGTTTAAATAACTAAGTTGCATGAGGTCATCCACTCCATCAAGAATATCAGGATTTGCCGGTACCAAACTTTCTTGTTTCAATTTCAAGACCTATAATCAGGCCCAGAGAAGGGGAGACAGTGCAGTTAATAAAGCTAAAAATGAAGAACACCACTCTTGAGAAATATCATATCTTGTTTATCTTACCTTCCCATCAGGCAGTGAAATGACAGATTCTGTTCCAAAAGTTTTAATTATCTTTGCCAGCTCCCAATTCCCATTTGGAAGTTGAAACCAAGACTGAAGCTTCTGAAATAGTCAACTTCAGAAGTAAGGGAAAGACATAACAAATTTCAAATTTTAAACAATCTAGTAATGATTGACAAGTCCAACAAGCTCATTAAACTATTTTCTGGAATTGCTTGTATGGTATTCCCTGTTTTGAGGTTTTTACAAAATTTTAATGGAAGGACCGGTAGAATTGCTTATAACTACATATCATTCCCCAGAAAAACAAATTCACACACATAACAAAACCATTGAGTAAATAAATAGAAATAACAAAGGCATAGATGCTTTTATTTGGTAATAGAACAGTGACAGACAACAAACAGCAGCAAATCTCTAAATTGACTTAAATTACTCTTTGTCAAGACACTCTCAGCAGTCAGCAGAGAGGATATATACAGAACTGAATCAATAAAAAGCAAAAATATCAACAACAAAAAATTAATGACTCTACATAAATTTTCGAACCACCACATAAGGATATTCTGTCAAAAACAACACTGGATTAAAGTGATAGCAGAAGATAATTAAGACCATGGCCTCAATATTAATTGCTTCCAAACTTATTGTATCCAAGAAATTGAAATAAAACAAATATTTCATTCATTTAAACCCTATTTTTTAAGGCTATTGCTTCAGACAAGTTGAATTTTGAGCACTATGTATAGGAAGACAGGAATAAAAATAAGTTTCTCAAATAAAACCAGATGCAGTAGAAATTCTTATAGATTCAACATCCAACTAATATAAAAGCTCCCCCAGAGAAACTTCTATATAGCTTGCTTAATTAATTACTGCTGCAAAAGCTACAACCTATAAATCAAACGATGCGCATTTGTTTTCTGTCAGCTCTTTCTAATCCTTAACACCCCACAAAGCATCAATCAGATTGAACATTTAGGAGTAAAAAGCTCGAAGGTAAGGCCAACGACACAGGCACCAAAAAATTGTCCAATAGTTTAGAAACAATTGTATCTTACAAAAGAAACATACAGGGGCATGTGAGAATTCAGGCATCCGAATGGTCCCCTCAAAACCAGCTTGTGAGGGGGTGGTCTACCCAACTATATAAGCAACGGCCAGGCTCGTTAACCACCCAATGTGGGACTCGCAACACGCCCCCTCGAGCCTGGGCTCGTCACCACAAGCGAGGGCTAACGGCACTATCCACACCATCTGACAGAACGTGGCTCTGATACCATGTGAGAATTCAGGCATCCGAATAGTCCCCTCAAAACCGGCTTGTGAGGGGGTGGTCTACCCAACTATATAAGCAACGGCCAGGCTCGTTAACCACCCAATATGGGACTCGCAACAGGACAAGCAGAGGCGAAGTATAATGATATTTTATGATCATCTAGGAATTAATTAGAGGTATTATTTACTTATTTTAGGAAACAGTGTGGTTCTTAAGTAGACTTGGTGAGCTATTAGAATTTTCCTTGTTTCTTGTTAAATTCGAGAATTTTTTACCTAAGTTGTCTGCTAGAAGCCTAGATCAATACCTAGCCCCATCTTTCATTCCTTTCGGCCTGTCTTTGTCTAAGATGTAGTTTCAATTTTCAACTGATTCCAATCATGTTCCAACTACAGAATATGAACTTATAACCCATACAAATCCAATGCCTTCCTATAATCCTATCATTGTTTCTCCATGTTAGATACTTATACACATGGAAAATTTTCAGTCAATGTTAAGAATCTCTTATTACACAAACTCACATTAAGTTTCAATAAGATGTTCCTTTACGTCTGCTAGCTAACGTAAAATTACTTTTGGGATCAGTTATGGTGCACCTATATTATAGGACAGATACCACTTCAAAGTCAGGAGTACTCTGAAGATCCTGAGCTTAATTATGAGATCACATAAAAAATAAAGACAATATAATGAAGCCACAATAACCAGACAAAACTTTTTGGTCAAAAAAAAAATAACCAGACAATTTTAATGTTTGAGCTTTAAACTTGCAAATAATTTTTTTTTCCCGAAAAAGTGCATCAATTTCTTTAACATTCTTCCAGAAAAATCAACTTATTTATCCAACTGAATAATTATATTGCTTTTATCCTTAAGCACTTTCAAAACTCAGCATAAGATTGAATTGAAATCCGAAGACAAAAGCACCTTCTTTGAAGCATAAGGTGTTGTATCACTCCATCTCCGTTCCCTAGAGGACACTGAAACTGATTGGAAGGGTAGAGGAACAGATTTTAAGTCTTCATCAGCAATTGATGGCCTGTCCTCTAATAATACACCCTTTCCACTATAAGCTAGGTCCTCATTGAAAAGACCCGTATCACCCACACGGTCCTGAGCTTCTTCGGAAACCTCCCCAATTAGAGCACCATTTTCAGGACTACTTGATCGAACCACGTCAATGCTTCTCAATTTAGCATCTCCCTGGTTTTCCATTAGATCAGGTTTCAGATTACCATTAACCTTGTAACCCGGAGGCAAAGAATTGATAGGCTGGAGAGCAGGGAGGACCTTGGATGTCACAGACATTTTCCTTTAAATAGCTCTGCCACAACACAACCAAAAATGGTTACAGCAATTGTAGTGGCAAAAAGATAGATATTAAAAAAAAACAAAGGGGCTCCCTTTTCAACCAAAAGTGCCTCTCAAACTTTTTAACAAGGCCCCATTGAATGGCTTAATCAGTTAGACATAATGGAGGGGACCATAGCTCAAGATACAGACTCTACTATCTAGTGCTGTGCTCCTCCCTTAAAAAAGTTATCATTGACAAGTGCAACCCTATCCTAATCTGTAAAAAACTCAAAATCATCAATCTAACAAAACCCTCAATCCCTCCCACTGAGCCTAATCTAAGGGACCAAAGCAACACCACCTTCAAGTTAACCAAACCTAAGCCTTCCCGATCTGACACCAGTCACCACCTAAATATCATTCAAAGTTGAAATCATCTTCATGCTTCAAACCTCAAAAACTAAATAAATAAAAAAATTGCTGCAGCAGTTGCAAAAACAGATCCTACAACTTCCCGAAACATCTATCGCTGAAAAAAGCAAATTGAAAATAAAAATAGAAATATCGAAAAATCGAAATGTGTTTGTTACTTTAATCGTCCACGAAAGAAACCAGCAAAACACGGAAACTTGAAAGCGAGTTAAGGTGCCTCACTCAAACATCAAAATTCTCAATTCACTTCATTTGCTGCAAGCAATCAGAGGAAAACAAAGCACACAAGGAAGAAGACGAAGCACCTAGTTTCTCCGATTGCAGTTGAGTGGATCCAGGAAGCTCAGAAAATCCAGCACATGCTCCGTCAGTGAAGCA
This sequence comes from Calophaca sinica, assembly GCA_037113605.1. Lineage (NCBI taxonomy): Eukaryota > Viridiplantae > Streptophyta > Magnoliopsida > Fabales > Fabaceae > Calophaca > Calophaca sinica. Next base: position 72,528,279 of record CM073730.1, read on the forward strand.
GATGAAGCTCTGATCAACGTATGAAAACGACTGCTGAGGCAGAAAGAAGCGTAAACAGAGCAGAAGCAGAAGATGATGATCTTGTGATTGTTGCAGAATGGAGAAGAAGTGAGTGTGTGAGAGTATTCAGGAGAATCAAAAGAAAGTCTCTGACAAAAGAGATGTCTGTTTGGTTTCCGAGAAAGTTGAGAGAGAAAATGAAAACAATTTGCCAACCATACAAGGCGTGTAGAGAAGAAGCAGCTTTTTGGCTTTCTTTTGCTTTTAAAATTAACATAATCATAATAAATAATTAATAAATTAATAATAAAAGTAAATAAAGCAGGAAAAAATAACAAGTTTAAACTTATGATAATTATTAAATTACTCACTTTGTCCCACAAAATATATAGATATATATCACATTTAAAAATAATAATATTTCTCCAAAAATATATGTCATTTTTTATTTTTAATATAATTTTAAATGTTTTTTTTTTTTGCCAATTATAAACTCTCTCTTTTATTTACCCTAAACTATATATATAAAAATAATAAGTAGTCCATAAAATTTGTGAAATCCGTTAAATCAGTCCTTAAAATTTTATAAATAATCCCTTAAAGGGAATAATGAGATAAATTTCACAAAATTGTAGTGATTAATTTGACGAATTTTATAAATTTTAGGGACTACTTATTATTTTCATATACTTTGGGGATTAAATAGGAGAGAGAGTTTTAGTTTAGGGACTAAAATTAGGGTTAACTCAAAATTAATACACCAATAGTTAATAAGGTTAATTTAATAAAATTATCATTATTTTTTTTATTTATTGTTTTTATTAAACTATGTGATTTAGTAAAATATGACATATATATTAGTAACAAATAAGAAAAAAAATTATAAAAAGTAAAGAATAATAAACACGTCCTTAAATTGGGGTTTTTTCCTATTCAATTATTCCAACCAGTTTTGAATTTTGAAATGAAAATTCAAAGTACAACGTTTTGCAATTGGGGCCACGTGATATTGACGAATTTGACCTTCTGCCGTTCAACTAATTTGGGATTTTTGTAGAGTTAATACCACACGGGCACCGTCCTACGTTAAACGACAAAAGTCACAAATAAAATAGAAGTAAAATATTACAAGATCAACATGCTAGCAAGCCAAGCAGGCTAATAAATTAATAGTGCATGTTCCTGAAATCTATAATGATCTCAATTCTCAACTACTGGTATGCTTGTGTAATAGATTTATTTTTAAATTAATCAACAATTTGTTAGCAGTTGTTTAGACTCAATTTCATTAAATATATCAGTAAGACTTTCTTCTTATCAAAACTACAAATATGTGTTTTTTCTTTTTTTCAGTTTGTAACCATAAAAAAAAATATGTGCATCTTTGGATTCACTTTTATGAAAGGTAAACGTTAATTTAGAATCATAAAATTGAATTTGACCCATATTGATTTCAATAATTCAGAATTAACAGTTTATTAAAACAGTGTCTGCATAGGTCAAAAAACTATAACCAGAAAATATGACCATATTACTCATTTAATTCTTAAAGAATAATGCCACTGCCCTATCTTACACTTGTACTATTTACAACAACTCACACAATTCATGAATGTTACTAAGCACCAATTCTAAATCACTTTCAATTGCATTACTACTTAGTATAATTAACCAACTTCTATAGTTACTACCTCTTACTCCTAAATTCAATTTTCCAAGGTTCTAAATTACAATAAATTCATACAAGGCTGACCTCAATGGGATCATTATACCCCAAAATGGCTAAATGACTTATTCCACATAAAAGTAGTTAATAGGCATCACAACCATTAAGAGAGGGTGTTGTCCAAATTTAGTCAATTTTGTAAAAGAGATTAAAAAGCAAATACTGGATGAAATCACACTCTCTCAATGGCTATAATGATGCCACAAATTGCCTTAATTATGTTTACTATTATGTGTGTTGTGTGTATATTAAGTGGTGTTGGAATTGGTTATGTATAATTTGCGTTACTTGATTGGTCTTGATTAAGGGCTGGGTGTTATCCCCAAACCCACCTGTACATCCGTGTGATGTTTGCTTCATAGTGGTCTCCACAGAGGTCCTATTGAGATGAGTCCTAGTTATCTGAAAACTAGGCTCAAAACCCTTCAATTTGAACACAAGGACCATAGGATTTGGTTGAAAATTGCAGGAGATAATTGGGTTACGATTCAATGCTGTTATCCTGAAATTTTAGGGACATATGTGTAGTAAATTGGTCATGGTTTCCAATTCTTGTAAATTTGGAAACTAGACTAATTTTGCTACAGATTAGGCCCTAGAATGGTAAATTTTCGTGAAGGAAAAGAGAAAAGATAACTTTAAGTAACAGGTCATGACAATCCAATCCTACAGAGTGGTTGGTATACCACCTGTCTTGTTTTTCAAACTGCTCCCATTACAGGACTTGAATTGAGATGATTCTTAATTATCTTAAAACTACACTTAATTCTCTACAATTTAAAGACTTACACTGGCATTCATTTCTTTACATTTCATAAAGAAATGAAGAAGAAAAATAGTGTGCAAGTTGTAGCTTTAAACTTGTTACTGCACTGACAATGTTGCACTCTTTTGTTAATAATTAAGTGTACACTCAATGGATTGCTATGATTCTTGAGCCATAACGAAGTAGACGAAATTCTTTACAGATAAGACCGAGGATTAGCTAAATTTGATTGAGTTATAATTGAAATGTTGGATCTGTATAGTGGCTAATGATGCCACAAATTGCCTTAATTTTGTTTACTGTTGTGTATATTAAGTGTGTTTAACTTCCATGTAAATGAAGCAATTCTAGCCCTAATAGATAACTTATCTTATTAAGCCCTAAAACGGATTCTAACTTCAAGCTATGATTTAGAGCTTCTATGAAGAAAAATCAATTTTAATCCCAAATTTATTGTTCAACTCACTTTTACGTGAATGCATTCAAACACAAATCACTTTATGTTCAATTCACTTTTTACCAAAATCAATTCATTCAAAATTAATTTTCTTCGCCATAGAACCAAACACACATATTGTATTGCGTTATCTCAATAAAACCTATATTTATCTCAAAACTTTTAATGAAATTTTTCATATTTATTATTACATTAAAAATACGAAAAAGTTATCAATGTGTAACATTAAAATAGGTTGGTGATTTTTTTTTCATTGCTTCTGGATCCGGAAAGTATCAATTCTTTTCCCATTAAAAAGGTTTTATCTTGATAATTTAGCATCGAATATGAGGCGATGAAACATCACAATTTGTGTTTTAATTATTATAAAAGGTAACACGCATAATATTGTATAAAAATAAAAGATGCCAAAGTTTTTGCTTTTTTAATTTATATTTAACTATTACAAAAATTCCATTGTTTCTTTTGGTTATCTAGTTTTACAAAATATCTTAATTTTACAATTTCCTCTTTTATACGATAACATTTACCCTTCCTACTAGTAAGAAGATAATTAAAAAAAATCCCATGTTCTAATATTTTTTTTTATAAATTACAAGAATGTGAGATGTATCTATTTCATAAAATCTATCGTAAACCTATTTCTGTTCAAAAACTTGAAAAGCAAAATTATATTTTAATAAGAATAAAATTGTTTGCATATAATATTTTACAAGCATCTCGATAATAACTTATGATCTATATAATAACTAAATCCTATATAAATTGTTTGTAAATGATTTATCGTAAGCTATTATAAATTATATATGTGTATATATATATATATAATTTATAACTCTTTAGCATTTTTTTTATATAAATACACATTCTTTCGCATATATAATATTTTAGCATCTATTGAGAAAAATAAAATTAGTGACGAGGTCTTTCACTTTTGCCTACTTTTAGTTCTATTCAATTTCAACACAAAATAAAGGGAGAATAATAAAATAAAGAGATAAGAAAAAAGGGAAAGAAAGAAATGTGGGAGGTCAAGTTAAAATAAAAGTAAGATGTTGACGTATAAGGGTGATACTACTATTATATAAATGATTGGCATTCACAAAATAGTGAAAATAATACAAAGGGTGGAGGGAGTCAAAAGCAGGTTGGGCTGTTTTGAATTGTTGCCGTAGGATTGCGATAGGACGGCTAGAGATGAAGCTAATGTGGGAATGGGGGCACATGATCGCATCGCCGCATGGCATATGTTCGTCTTTGCAGAGAGGCCCCTCGCCGGCAAGTGTCAGCTGCGTAAGGTGTAATGCACTTATACTGTCCCTTTCTCACTGTCGTTCCTAGATCTGTGCATTGTGAATGGGCCCCATGCTGACACGGCTTATTACCGAATATCCTTATATCGTTTGTTAAGAAATTTAAAAAAATATTAAAAATATAACATTTAATATATCAGAGTTATTATTCTAAAAAAAAAAAAAACTATATATGAGAGTTGTTAATGTTATATTTTTAATTAGAGTTTAATGGGGATGCACCGCCGGTATAAAATATGTTTACATTATCCAATAAGAGTTCATTATATTCCCACATCACTCCATTTTGTAACTGTATTTTAAAAATAACTGCATAATAGTGAGTTTTGATTGGACGTCTGTATAAAACTGGTTTATACCGACGGTGCATATTCCCTTTTCTCTTTTAATTAAGAAAATTAACTTTTATTAAATGTTGTATTTGGGAATGGGCCCCTCTGCCTTCGATGTCGCATGATTTGGGCCTGTACGCTAGGCCCAATTAGAAAAGAATTAAATCTTATTTAATTATTCAAAAATAATATTTGTACACCCCTCAGTGACACTTGTACGGACGTCATCTTCGTATAGTTTTTTTTTTAAAAAAAACTAATAATTTTGTTCCGGACTGGGCGAAGGCCCAATTCAGCAGAACGCTCGTCGAAGGCCAGTATCGCTGCAGTTGGCTGCCCCACTTCGGAGCCATGTCGACCTGGCAGATCCAACGGTCCTCAGATCTTTGCGCCAACTCATCACAGCCTGGCATAGATCTGACGGTACCCCGGATCTCACGGGAGTGGTTACATCTCAATAACCGTCTTCGACCACTATAAAAGGGATCTCTGTCATGATTGTAACACCCTCAAATTTGAATTATTAGGATCCTATAAATTGTGTGCTTATATTGGTAATTTTGTGATAGCTTGTGTGTGCTTGCCTTAATAATTAATATATTTTAATTGATATTATTTTACCTTATTTTATTAAATATTAGTTTTGAATTTTTTATGAATTGTTTAGAAAAGGACATATATATGTATATATGCAATAGTGCTAATGGCTTAAAAAAAAAGGGCTTTCTTATCAACAAAAAAAATGGGTCACGTTTTTTTGTCCAGCAGGACCAGCACCCATCGCCCACATCTCTTTTTCCACTTTCAAACTGTTCATCATCTCCTATATTACCACGAGATAGAACAGTTGAAGAAAAAAATACGAAACCCTTGCTCCAACTTTTCTCATCTCGTTCTCTCATTCTAGACCACGGAAAAATCCCAAAACTTACCACCCAACTCGAAATCGACCATAGAATTCATTTCCAGCCTCTGTTCGTTCAACTGCGACTCCGTTCGTTGCGTATATTTTGAGGGGCGAGCTGTAATTTTACTTTTCTGGACACTATAGTTTTCGGTTCGAAAAACGGACGCCATTTTCGGATTTCTCGCGTCAAAACCTTCAGAAAACACTACTCCTTTGCTTGATTCGGTGAAGTTGAAGCCGGACCCCTTGTAACCTCTTTGTCTCGGTATGACGTTTTTCGGTTACTCTTTTTGCTTCCTTTTGATTTCGTTTTAGCCTTAAAAAAATTCTAAAAAAAATATATATACTGATTGTTAATTTTTCCAGCCGTGTTTCGCTCTTCCATAAGTTTTACCTGTGCTCGTTTGGTGCTCAAATCGTCGTTGTAAGAAATTTTCTTTGCTTTGTGATACTTCGAACTTCCTTATTGAGGTAAGGGGGTAGATTGATTCATGAATGGTGTGTATTTTGGAATTAATTGAGGCAATTGGGATGCCACATGATCCTTACGCTTCGCACGACTTAACGTGTATGAGTATCATTGCCATTGTGATGGGAAAGACATTCTCTAAGTATGATTATAGATTTAACATCACTGAAATGATAGATATATGCTGTTGAACTGTTATTGAATGTTGTGATATATTTGAATTTGGACTTGAGATGAATGTGCGTGGTTCTCATGTGTTTATATTTGGTTGTTACTACTCGGTGATGTTTATATATATTATTACAATGTTGTCCATATTATTATAAGCCGTATAATATTGCGGTGCATATTATTATAATTGTGTGTACATTGTTTTAAATAACCTTAAGATGTTTACATAGTTAAGATGAGCCGGTAATATATATATAAGTATATAGTGAGAATTATGCAGAAATTTCTAATGATAGAAAGGGGATTAAATGGCTAAGTTAAAGGCTAGCATTAGATTTAATTAGTCATGTGAGATTAGTTGTAATTAGAGAAATGATTTAGATAAAGAGAAAATGATGCAACAAGTGAAGTAGGAGTTCCTAGATATCTTTGTATAGATAATTTTGTTAAGAAAAAATACTAAGTTGTAGAAACTGAGTTAAAAGACTTGCTAAATGAATTTTATGAATTCATGGGGGTTAGATAATGACCCAAACCCCTTAGATTATTGATCACTAATATTTTAGGTGGGATTAGTCATAAGTTTAAAAGGTAGAATTAAGGAAAGGTGACTTAAAATTTGATGTTGTTAAATAGGATAATTAATTAGTTCATTCTATGGTTGAGGGAGGCTTGTCGACGTACTAACAAGCGATACCTATATGATGTTGTTGTTATTAATCACTCGGTGAGTTGATTGACGTTGTTGATATTAATTGATAGACACATTGTCTGATTATATGTTCATGCATCATGAGGTGTCGTTGTTGTTGTTATTGGCGGTGAGCAACGTGGATACGTACTAGTGACAGCCATAATGGGCATGGTACCCGGCCTTCGGGTCGATTCGGTAGAGGGGTCTTATATAAAGGCGGGACACTGCTGGGGCATCTCAGTTATAAACCGGGTCACTCTGACTAGACACTATGCGTTATCATGAGTGGCGGGGGCACCCTCACTCGCTTACCTGAGTTTAGTTGGATCCACATGCATTTCGGAGTAGACGTCAGTTTTAGGATTGCATTGTTATACATGTGTTCATGCATGGTTGTTGATGGTGGTGTTGTTATTATAGATATCATAATGTTGTTGTTAAGTATAGTTGTTATATGCGCATTGCTTAGTTTATTCCTATACTGTTAGTACCATTCTTTTATGTGATTTCTAACCCCTTTGTTGTGGCTACTCATGTGCCATTGCACATGTTTAGATGACGAGCTTGCAGGTGAAGATGATGATGTGGCTGAGGAGTGATTCCTGGATGTGATCGCCACGTAGATAGGATTTTCGTTATTTGTTGTTATGGATTTGTTTAGTTAGTTGTTGTTTCTTTGATTTAATTAGTTAGGGGGTCAGCTCTGAATAGTTGTGACATCGGGGTATTTGTTGTTATTTATTTCTTTTAATTCGACATTGTATTCACTTTGATTTTATTCCGCAATGTTATCCGTTGAGCGTGATGACTCTATCTTGTTTGAAAGTTTTTATTTGACCGAAATTTTATTGCATGTCGTTTTACTATATTTAATTCTTAAATATCACATGCGGGGTAGAGGGTGTCACATTTAGTGGTATCAGAGCTCGACTTGTTCTTCAGGCCGTGGTATGAGTCTATTATGTATTCTCTGTGTGCTCTTATATGAATGTTTATGCTAGGATAGGTGTGATTATAAGACTGTATGTACTTAGATAGAATCTAACCTCACTCTACTATTTGTCTGTGAAGGAGGGAATGGCAAACAGGACTGACCATGCTGTGATTGAGGCTTTAGGTCGGGTTGCTGAGGCGATGGAACGCGACCATGCTCGTCGGGATAGGACCACCCGCTTTCAGGGCATTGCTGACTTCCCGAAAAACGACCCTCCGTCGTTCAAGGGAGCTTTTGACGTTGAAGGAGCACAACACTGGATCCGCGAAATGGAGATGATTTTCAGGGTAATGACTTGCACTAACGCCCAGAAGGTGGACCTTCAAATTGATGGATGAAGCTGAGCATTGGTGGGACATCAGCGCCTGGAGAATGCTGAAGTGGTTGTCACTTGGAACTTGTTCAAGGAGCATTTTCTGGAGAAGTATTTCCCGGCCGAGTTACGTGACAAGAAAGAAGCTGAGTTTCTGGCATTGACTCAAGGCAACATGTCAATGGATGAGTATGCCGTCAAATTTGAGGAGCTGTCTCGCTACTACCCTCCCTATCAGACTGCTGCAAGCGACCGCTCTAAGTGTGTGAAGTTCAAGAATGGGTTGCGTCCTGAACTCAAACAGGGCATAGACATTGTGGAGATGAACGACTATGGCAACCTGGTGAAAAAGACAAGAGATTATGAGGATGCCTATAAGGAGAGTGCAGGTGCATTGAAGAACGCCAGAGGCAATCAGTATCAAGGAAAGGGGAAACAACCTTTAGCCCCTACTGGCCGAGGATTCAAGTATGAAAGCAACAAGAAGACTAACTTTTCGCAGTGCACTCTTGGAGGAAGCACTTGGGGACACAATCAGATCAGATGTGGAAGATGTGGCAAGGGACATTTCACTCGGGAGTGCAAGGAAACCGAAGTCATCTGCTTCAAGTGTAACAAGCCTGGACATATCAGTCGTGATTGTAATGAAGCTAAGTCAGAACCAACTAGTGGGAGCAAGCCTCAGAAGCCTCAAGCCAACAGGATAAAGTCTACTGGTCGAGTATTTGCCCTCACAGGAGCCGAAGCAGCTGAATCAGAGAGTCTCATCCAAGGTACTGGTTTCATTCAAGGAACTCCTATACTATTGTTGTTTGATTCTGGTGCGTCACATTCTTTCATCTCGCACGATTGTGTGGGAACCTTGGGACTGCCTGTGTCTCGACTTACTTATGATTTGGAGGTGACCCTCCCTTCGCATGAACCCATAGTTACTTCTTACGCATGCAAGAATTGCATTATTGTGATTGGAGATTGAAGCTTTGTAGTGGATCTGGTGTGTCTACTTCTTCGAGAGTTAAACGTCATACTCGGAATAGATTGGTTGGCTGCCAACCAAGTGTTCTTGAATTGCTTCGACAAGACAGTAATGTTTGTGGAACCGGAGCCTAAGAACCCAAGTGTTGTAACCGCTAAGTGTGTGGAGTCATCTTTGAAGAAGGGAGCTCAAGCTTATATGATGTTATGTACCATGGTGGCAGAGAAGAAATTAGAAGTGAAGGACATTCCTACCGTCTACGAGTTTCCAAGAGTCTTCAAAGAAATTAACAGCCTACCATCGGAGCGAGATGTGGAGTTTCCAATTGACCTTGTTTCGGGTACGGGGCCCATCTCTATGGCACCCAACAGAATGTCTCCGTTGGAGTTAGCGGGTTGAAGAAGCAACTAGAAGAAATGTTGGAGAAGAAGTTTGTGAGGCCTAGTGTGTCACCATGGGGAGCGCCGGTTTTGTTGGTAAAGAAGAAGGATGGTACTATGAGGTTGTGTGTAGACTACCGGCAGTTAAACAAAGTTACGATTAAGAATCGCTACCCGTTACCGCGGATAGATGATCTTATGGACCAACTAATTGGAGCTTGTATTTTCTCGAAGATTGATTTAAGGTCTGGATATCATCAAATCCGGGTGAAGCAGGAGGATATTCCGAAGACCGCGTTCCGAACGCGTTATGGTCACTATGAGTACTCGGTTATGCCTTTCGGTGTGACCAATGCACCAGCAGTATTCATGGACTATATGAATAAGATATTCAACCCTTATTTGGATAAGTTCGTGGTGGTGTTCATTGACGACATTTTGATTTACTCTAAGACTCGGGAAGAGCATGAAAAGCACCTGAGGGTTGTGTTACAAGTATTGCAGGAGAAGCAATTGTATGCTAAGCTGTCCAAGTGTGAATTCTGGTTAGAGGAGGTGAGTTTTCTTGGACATGTGATCTCTAAAGGGGGTATAGCAGTTCATCTAACCAAAGTTGAAGTTGTTTTACATTGGGAAGTCCCTAAGTCAGTGACTGAAATCCGAAGTTTCTTGGGATTGGCTGGTTACTATAGAAGGTTTTTCAAAGATCGCACTGCCGTTGACTCGCCTCACAAGAAAAGGGCAAGTTTTCGTGTGGGATGCTAAGTGTGAAGAGAGCTTTCGGGAGTTGAAGAACAGGTTGACCTCGGCACCGGTGCTAGTTTTGCCAAACCCTCGTGAACCATTTGTGGTGTATTGTGATGCTTCTAAGCAAGGATTGGGTGGAGTCCTGATGTAACACAGTAAGGTGGTGGAGTATGCGTCGCGACAGTTGAAGGTACATGAACAGAATTACCCCACCCATGACCTGGAGTTGGGAGCAGTGGTCTTTGCTCTGAAAATCTGGAGACATTATTTGTATGGGGCTAGGTTTGAGGTCTTTTGTGACCACAAGAGTTTAAAGTACCTGTTTGACCAGAAGGAGTTGAACATGAGACATCGCAGGTGGATGGAGTTCTTAAAGGACTACGAGTTTGAGCTGAGTTATCATCCTGGTAAGGCTAACATGGTGGCAGATGCATTGAGTAGAAAGGCCTTACATTGCTCAACCATGATGGTTAAGGAAATGGAACTGATAGAAGAGTTCAGGGATTTGAGCTTGGCATGTGAGAGGACTCCAGTGAGCGTCATGCTGGGTATGTTGAAGGTGACTAATGATTTGCTAGACCAGATCCGTGAAGGGCAGAAGACCGACCTATTTTTAGTTGATCAGAGGACCTTGATGGCACAAGGGAAGTTAGTGGATTTCGTTGAAGGCACTGATGGTATTTTGAGGTTCCGGGATCGAATTTGTGTACCTAGTTTTCCAAAACTGAGGAAGATGATTCTGGAGGAAGGTCACAAGAGCAGTTTGAGTATTCACCCCGAGGCTACAAAAATGTACCAAGACTTGAAAAAGATGTTCTGGTGGCCCAGAATGAAGAAAGAGATAGCTGAGTTTGTATATTCATGTCTGACTTGTCAAAAGTCCAAGATAGAGCATCAGAAGCCATCTGGAAAGTTGAAACCATTGCCTATTCCAGAGTGGAAGTGGGATAGCATTGCTATGGATTTTGTTTCGGGACTTCCTAGGAGTCCAACTGGTTGTGATGCTATTTGGGTAGTGGTGGATCGGTTAACTAAAGCAGCTCATTTCATCGGAGTGGACATGGAGTACTCGCTAGAGAAGTTGACTAAGTTATACATCTGAGAGATTGTCAGACTACACGGTGTACCCTCTAGCATTGTGTCGGATCGGGATCCTAGATTTACATCAGGATTTTGGGAGAGTTTGCATGCCGCTTTGGGAACAAAACTCAAGTTGAGTTCTGCTTACCATTCGCAAACTGATGGCCAGTCGGAGAGGACAATCCAATCCTTAGAGGATTTATTGCGAGCCTGTGTCATGGAAGAGAGAGGTAACTGGGAGAAATTCCTACCCCTTATAGAGTTTAATTACAATAACAGTTTTCATTCCAGTATCGGGATGGCACCGTATGAGGCTCTGTATGGGAGAAGGTGTAGAACTCCGTTATGTTGGTATGAGACTGGCGAGCAGTTGTGTTAGGACCGGAGATGGAACAAGAAACAACCAAGAAGGTAAAGATGATTCAAGAGAAGATGCGAGCAGCGCAGAGTAGACAGAAAAGTTATCATGATAAGAGGACTAAGGATTTGGTATTTCAAGAAGGAGACCATGTGTTCCTGCGGGTTACACCCACGAAGGGAGTTGGAAGGGTAATGAAAGCTAAGAAGCTAACGCCTAGGTTCATCGGTCCCTACCAAATCTTGAAGAGGATTGGCGAGGTAGCTTATCAAGTAGCATTGCCACCGTTTCTGTCAAATCTGCACAATGTATTCCACGTGTCGCAGCTTAGAAAATACATACACGATCCTAGTCATGTGATTGAACCCGACACCATTCAGCTGAAGGAGAATCTTACATTTGAGGCGCTATCTAAGAGAATAGAAGACCGATAGGTGAAACAATTGCGAGGAAAGGAGATTCCTCTAGTAAAATTTATTTGGAGCCGAGCGACTGATGAAAGCGTGACATGGGAACTAGAGAGTAAGATGAAGGAACTCTACCCACAACTATTTACTATAGGTTAGTTTTAATTCCGAGGACAGAATTCTTTTAAGGGAGGGAGGATTGTAACACCTTCAAATTTGAATTATTAGGATCCTATAAATTGTGTGCTTATATTGGTAATTTTGTGATAGCTTGTGTGTGTTTGCCTTAATAATTAGTATATTTTAATTGATATTATTTTACCTTATTTTATTAAATATTAGTCTTGAATTTTTTGTGAATTGTTTAGAAAAGGACATATATATGTATATATGCAATAGTGCTAATGGCTTACAAAAAAATGGGGCTTTTTTATCAACAAAAAGAAATGGGCCTCGTTTTTTTGTCCAGTAGGACCAACACCCATCGCCCACATCTCTTTTTCCACTTTCAAACTGTTCATCATCTCCTATATTACCACGAGATAGAACAGTTGAAGAAAAAAATACGAAACCCTTGCTCCAACTTCTCTCATCTCGTTCTCTCATTCTAGACCACGGAAAAATCCCAAAACTTACCACCCAACTCGAAATCGACCATAGAATTCATTTCCAGTCTCTGTTCGTTCAACCGCGACTCCGTTCGTTTCGTGTCGTCAAAACGGGCCGAGCTGTAATTTCACTTTTATGGACACCATAGTTTTCGGTTCGAAAAACGGACGCCATTTTCGGATTTCTCGCGTCAAAACCTTCAGAAAGCGTTACTCCTTTGCTTGATTTGGTGAAGTTGACGCCGGACCCCTTGTAACCCCTTTGTCTCGGTATGGCGTTTTTCGGTTACTCTTTTTGCTTCCTTTTGATTTTGTTTTAGCCTTAAAAATATTCTAAAAAATATATATATACTAATTGTTACTTTTTCCAGCCGTGTTTCGCTCTTCCATAAATTTTACCTGTGCTCGTTTGGTGCTCAAATCATCGTTGTAGGCAATTTTCTTTGCTTTGTGATACTTCGAACTTCCTTATTGAGGTAAGGGGTAGATTGATTCATGAATGGTGTGTATTTTGGAATTAATTGAGGCAATTGGGATGTCCCATGATCCCTACGCTTCGCACGACTTAACGTGTATGAGTACCATTGCCATTGTGATGGGAAAGACATTCTCTAAGTATGATTATAGATTTAACGTCACTGAAATGATAGATATATGCTGTTGAACTGTTATTGAATGTTGTGATATATTCGATTTTGGACTTGAGAAGAATGTGCGTGGTTCTCATGTGTTTATATTTGGTTGTTACTACTCGGTGATGTTTATATATATTATTACAATGTTTTCCATGTTATTATAAGTCGTATAATATTGGGGTGCATATTATTATAATTGTGTGTACATTGTTTTAAATAACCTTAAGATGTTTACATAGTTAAGATGAGCCGGTAATATTATATATATATATATATATAAATATATATATAAATATATATATATATATAATTACTGCTCATCTTAACTATGTAAATATATATATATATATATATATGTATATATCTGTATGTTATTATAAGTGTATAGTGAGAATTATGCAGAAATTTCTAATGATAGAAAGGGGATTAAACGGCTAAGTTAAAGGCTAGCATTAGATTTAATTAGTCATGTGAGATTAGTTGTAATTAGAGAAATGATTTAGATAAAGAGAAAATGATGCAACAAGTGAAGTAGGAGTTCCTAGATATCTTTGTATAGAAAATTTTGTTAAGAAAAAAATACTAAGTAGTAGAAACTGAGTTAAAAGACTTGCTAAATGAATTTTATGAATTCATGGGGGTTAGATAATGACCCAAACCCCTTAGATTATTGATCACTAATAATTTAGTTGGGATTAGTCATAAGTTTAAAAGGTAGAATTAAGGAAAGGTGGCTTAAAATTTGATGTTGTTAAATAGGATAATTAATTAGTTCATTCTATGGTTGAGGGAGGCTTGTCGATGTACTGACAAGCGATACCTATATGATGTTGTTGTTATTAATCACTCGGTGAGTTGATTGGCTTTGTTGATATTAATTGATAGACACCTTGTCTGATTATATGTTCATGCATCATGAGGTGTCGTTATTGTTGTTATTGGCGGTGAGCAACGTGGATACGTACTAGTGACGTCCACAATGGGCATGGTACCCGGCCTTGCGGGTCGATTCGGTAGAGGGGTCTTATATAAAGGCGGGGCACTGCTGGGGCGTCTCAGTTATAAACCGGGTCACCCTAACTAGACACTATGCGTTATCATGAGTGGCGGGGGCACCCTCACTCGCTTACCTGAGTTTAGTTGGATCCACATGCATTCCGGAGTAGACGTCAGTTTTAGGATTGCATTGTTATACATGTGTTCATGCATGATTGCTGATGGCGGTGTTGTTATTATAGATATCATAATGTTATTGTTGTTGTTAAGTATAGATGTTGTTATATGCGCATTGCTTAGTTTATTCCTATACTGTTAGTACCATTCTTGTATGTGATTTCTAACCCCTTTGTTGTGGCCACTCGTGTGCCATTGCACATGTTTAGATGACGAGCTTGCAGGTGAAGATGATGATGTGGCTGAGGAGTGATTCCTGGATGTGATCGCCATGTAGATTAGGATTTTCGTTATTTGCTGTTATGGATTTGTTTAGTTAGTTGTTGTTCCTTTGATTTAATTATTTAGGGGGCCAGCTCTGAATAGTTGTGACATCGAGGTATTCGTTGTTATTTATTTCTTTTAATCCGACATTGTATTCACTTTGATTTTATTCCGCAATGTTATCCGTTGAGCGTGATGATTCTATCTTGTTTGAAAGTTTTTATTTGACCGAAATTTTTTTGCATGTCGTTTTACTATATTTTATTCTTAAATATCACATGCGGGGTAGAGGGTGTCACAACGATCCAGGTACGATTTGATTCATTCTCCTACTTACCTCTTCTCCTACCTAAACTGACTTAGGCATCCGAGTCCTAGCAGGTACACCACCACTGCACGCCGTCGTCAACCACTGCGAGCACCGCCGCACTGCTTCATTCCGGCCATCCTCTGAGTTCTACTTCAGAACATTGGCGCCGTTTGTGGGAAACGACTTCGATTTCATCTCCTCCGAAGTTTCTCTTCATTGTTTACGATGACTGGGTCGAAGCGAACTGTCGCAACTCACAGTTCTCTACTCCGCGAGGATCTGAATCCGCCAAATCCTTCGATCCCTCCAATCGCTCCAGTGGATCAACCTCAACCTGGACGAGTACCATTTACTGTCGAATATGAAAGGCCGAGGAACCTTCCTCCGCCTCAAATCGATGTTATTCCGCTCATCACTGCTCCGGCAACAACTGAGACAGGCGAAACCACTCCTACCGCCGCCTTCCTCCTCCACGAGTTTCGCGAGTTTGTGCGAAGCCACACAGAAGTGATGCAGATTCAGAATCAATGCCTCGATCGCATGGAGAATCAGCAGAAAGAAATTTTGGTTCGCGTTGCTACACAAATCGAAAACAGACATGATCAGAATTCTCAGCCCCCTCAGCGATCTAGAGAATCCGAGACTCGCCGTTCCGTTCATCGTCGCCGCCGTGGCACAACTTCGCGTCGATCTCCACATACCGCACTCTGCCGCAGTAAATCGTGCAGTCGCTCTCCGCCACGCCGTCACAAATCTCAAATCCGCTCTCCTCGCGCCAGAAGGAGAAATGAAAAAAAAATGCTATGTGAAAGAGTTTCTCCAAACAGCCTATCCTTGGGGCTTGAGGCGAGACGCTCTCCGTCGCGTTGCTGCCACTCTCTAAGTTACTCTTCCCATCGCAGAAGCACGACTGCGAGCAGTGACACGCCACCTCGAAGGGCCACCACAACCTCGCGGCACCGAGCGAAGTCACCCGATCGCACTTCTCGTCGCCGCCGTGCTCACTCGCTTTCATCCACTTCTCTGCAGAGTGATGAAGAGAGTTGCACGCGCGAGACATTTGGTCTTTTCACCTCCAAGATCATGAAGTTTCCGATCCTAAAGCATCTTCAGAAACCGCCAGCTTTGGACTCATACAATGGCACTACTGATCCAGATGAGCACGTCAGTTGCTTTGACACCGTCATGGAGTACCGAGGTGCCCAAGGACCAGTCAAATGCAGGATTTTCCCCCTTACCCTGAAGAAGGCGGCTTTGTCTTGGTTCCAGACCCTCAAGAGAAACTCCATAGACTCCTGGGCCGAGCTCACTGATCAGTTTTCTGCTCACTTCACCGCATCTAAAGTACAGCCGAAGTCGACAGAAGCACTCTCTGCAATTAGACAAAGGAAAGACGAACCTATCAGAGAGTACATCGAGCGTTTCAATAAGGAGGCAATTTTTGTGAAGAAATGCTCTAACGGGATGAAGTTATATTTGTTGGAGCAAGGCTTGGTGGAAGGCAGTCTGTTCAGTGTTAATATTGGTGTCGACAAACCAAAAACTCTGAACGACTTCCTCAAACGAGCTCAGAAATACATGAACTATGAAGAGAAGCTGATGGCATCGAAAGTCAAAAACAAACCCCAAGAGAAAGCTGGCGGACAGCGCAAAGACAAATCGCGCAGAGATAAAGAAATCGAGCTCCATCGAAAAGGTATGACGAATATACTCCCCTAAACACCACACGAACGCGCATACTAAACGAATACGCGAATACTGAGTTCAGAGATGCTGGAACCAAGTTCCCACTGAAGGGGAAAGAGAAGCCGAACGCCGGCAAGTCGAATATTGTCATTTTCATAAGTGTGTCAGACACGACACTGATGATTGCTTCCACTTGAAAGATGTCATTGAACAATTGATCCAGAAGGGAAAATTGTCGAGGTTTGTAAAAGCAAAGCCAAGATCTGGTAACAGGAGGTCCAGGTCCAAATCCCCTCGATCTAAAAAGAAAGAATCAGCTTCAGCAGCATAACTCGACGAGGCAGGTCGAGAATCCGAGGAAAGCAAAGAAAGACCTCAACCTCCCCCAGTCGCCCTAGTAATCTCTGGGGGTATTTCTGACAAGGGAGGTGCGAGCTTCAGTTCAGCAAAGCGAAAGCTGCGAGAGACAATGTCAGTTTCCACTGTTTTTCCCCACAGCCTGACAAGGAAGACCACCTCGCCTTTACGATTTAAGACTTGGTGAACAGGAAGCCGAATTATCTGATTCCCCTGTTAGTCAAAGCTTACATGGTCAACTTTGACGTCCGAAGAATACTGATAGACCAGGGGAGCTCGGCGGATATCATTTTCCACGAACACTTTAAAACCTTGAAACTACCTGAGAAAGACCTCGTACCATACTCGAGGTCTGATCTGACTGGTTTCAATGGTTCCAAACAAAGCCGCTGGGCTATGTGGAATTGATGGTGACTTTTGGCGAATAACCAACCTCCAAAACTGTCAAAGTTCAGTTCATTGTACTTCCATGCAAGTCTATTTACAACTGTATCATTGGACGCCCAACCTTGGGGGAGCTCGGAGTGGTGACCTCGACAGTCCATTTAAAAATGCGTTTCCACAGTGATGACGATAAAATCGTCACTGTGGAAACCGACCTCGAAGTTGCAAGGAGATGTTATCTCCTGTCTTTGAAAGTCGACGAGCTAGGAGAGGAGACACAGCCTCCATCTGCCAAGAAACACGTTCATACAAAAGCTACTGCAGAAGTCAACCTTACTGATTTTGATGCCAGGATTGAAGTCGAAGATGAAGTCCAAGTGACGATCCCCTAGCCCGCGAACTCCAGTAGAAGATCAAAAGACCAGTACCTGATGGCGAGTTTATCCGAGTTCAGCTAGGCGATAACCCTGAGAAGACCGTGAAGCTCGGTGCTGACCTCCCCGAGAAGGTTAGACTGCAGTTGATAGAGTGCCTGAAGTCCAACGCAGACCTCTTTGCTTGGACTGCTGCCGACATGCCAGGCATCTCCCCTGACATTGCCCGCCATCAACTTGCTCTTGACTCCAAAGCCCGGTGGGTGACTCAGAGGCGTCGCAAGCAAGCTCCTGAGAAAGCTGAAACTGCAGCCAAAGCTGTCGATGACCTTTTTAATGCCGAGTTTATTAGGGAGATTAAGTATACTACATGGCTTTCTAACGTTGTACTAGTTAAAAACTCTAATGGAAAATGTCGCATGTGTGTTGATTACGCCGATCTTAATAAGGCATGCCCCAAGGACGCCTATCCCCTACCTAATATCGACAAACTTGTCGACAATTCCACCGGTTTTCAATTGCTTTCTGATGCATACTCTGGTTATAACTAGATCCCGATGCATCCTGCTGATCAAGAAAAAACCGCGTTCATGACCGACAAAGGCAACTACTGCTACAAAGTAATGCCTTTTAGCCTCAAGAATGCTGGAGCCACTTATCAGCGCATAATGAACAAAGTGTTCAAAAACCAGATTGGAAAAATGCTTGAGGTATATACGGACGACATGATCGTGAAAACATCGAAAGCGATCGATCATGTCATCGACCTAAAAGAGGTTTTTCATGAAGTCCGACGCCACAACATGCAATTAAACCCCGAAAATGTACTTTCGGGGTACGAGCTGGAAAATTCCTCGGTTTTTACTTGACCGAGAGAGGAATTGAAGCAAACCCCAACAAATATCGCGCTGTTACCGAAATGCAACAACCATAGTCAAAGAAAAACATCCAGCAGCTCACTGGAATGCTCACCTTGTTGACAAGATTCATTTCGAAATCAGCTCAATGCGCGTTGCCCTTCTTCCGCCTACTCAAAAAGGGGATCCAGTTTGAATGGTCGCCCGAATGCGAAGAAGCTCTGACGCAACTGAAGCGTATTCTGTCTCTGTAACACCCTGTTTCCAGAGCACTACAGTGCAACCCAATCTAATGCTGAAAACATTTAATGCTTGTATGCTTTCAGTTAAAGAGTACTCTTATGTATTTCGCAATGGAAAAATAGGAGTAATTTTTTTTTTCTTTCCTTTGAAACCCTTTTCAAAATGAAACATAGAGTACTACAGTTTTCTAAATGATGCCAATTCAGACTTTTGCAAATATCAGAGTATAATGCATCACAAAATAATACTTCACATAACATAATCATTTCGCACTAAGGCGAGGTTTTCTGAAAAGAGTAGTTACACAAATAACAACGACATTACCCTGAACTAAGCTGGCCAACAACTATAACTCTTACTGAGAAACATCTCAGCAAGACCAAAACACGAAGCCCTCAGAGGAATCTTTCTCCATTGGCTCAATCTTCAATGCTCCCAGGAGGACGAAACTGTAGCAGCTATCGAACTCCACCTGGAAGTGACATCCATAAGGATATCCAATCCAACAACAGTGCAAGGGTAAATCCGTTGTCCACGAGTTTATCATAGGCTATGTCGCATGCAAACAATATCTACATATATAATACAAGAACATGCTTTTATATACATATACATACTTAATAGACCGCACGCATCATCATGGTATATCAAGCATTGCATGTGAGCAAACAAAACAACCAACAGGTCAACAATCAAATCACCATAATATCAAACTATTGCATGTGAGCAGGCAAATCTATCAACAGATCAATGATCAAGTCATCACAATATCAAATTCATCAAACAATTCGTCACATATCATAAATGTGGTTAGCTATGCATGTCAATGCAATATGACAAGTTGTGTATACACCTGCAGCCTTAATAGGTCAGCAGTATGACGGGGACTACTTTCCCAATGTCCAAACAAGATAGCCTCTGCTTAGGCTTGCCACTACTTTGGCTGGCCACTACTTTGGCTTGCCTCTACGTAGGCAATGCAGTGTCAACTCGTCTTTTGAAGTCTGTAAGACCAATCAAACGTTCCGAGTGACATGATAACTCGTCTTTTGAAGTCTTTAGACCAATCAAACACTCCGAGTGTCGATGCTCAATGGTTAGTACGCATCCAAACAAATTCAACAATATGGCATGCTCACCGTAGTGAACGCCCGAGTGGTATCCCACAAATTCTACAATATGGCATGCTCACCGTAGTGAACGCCCGAGTGATATCCAAACAAATTCTACAATGTGGCATGCTCACCGTAGTGAACGCCCGAGTGATATCCAATAAATTCTACAATATGGCATGTTCACCGTAGTGAACGCCAAGTAATGTTTTAATTAATCATTGCGGATCGACAAACCCTCACTCACTCAACTTAGTGGGTTTCCAAATCTCAATTAAATAAGAGTTCAACACAGGACACAAAGTCCAGGTGTTCAATTGCGGAACGCTAGTCCCAATCTTAGATCAAAACTCTAGGCACGTAATGCGGAACGTTAGGCTCAACTTTTAGGTTAAGATACTAGGCACACCATACGGAACACTAGGTCCAATCCTTAATCAAGAAAATGCGCACACAAGCAGGACATTAAGTCCCAGCACAGGACACATGGCCCATATGCTCAATAGGAACACTAGGTTCCCTATGTTTTATTCTTTCGAAATCCCGATCTATGAAGTCTCTTTCTCAGTTCTTGTATCACTCCTATGTATCTGAAAATACTTTTTAGTTCTAGGTCGTTGAAACCCTAGTTGTGCTAAATTTACACTGGAAGAATTCCCAGGAAAGAGAGGTGGTGCGAACACTCTTAATTACCAAGTCTTTCCTAGCCAGAATTTTCCCAAGCGCATCATTTAACTCAACCGTTTTCGCAAATTGTACTATTTATTTCAAGTTCTTTTCTCTACTATTATTCCATTGAAATTTCCTTGCAAACTTTGGCTAGTTGTACTAAAACCCTCACGCTTACTTTTAAATCAAAATGCCCTTAATAATTTGTTTACGAAATCAGAATTCGGCTTGTGGAATCGCATCAGATTTACCGATGTAAATCGTCAACCAATAGCAGTCGATCAACGCATTGTTAATTAATCCATTATCAACAATAATATTTTTCATATTCCAATTCAATACCAAGTTCCAATGAAATCCAAGGTGATTCAAGGAAAACAATACAACTCATAATGCCACGCAGGGCCAAGAACATGCTACATATTATCATCAATTTCAAGTCCAATTAAATCAATCAAGTATGATTTAAGTCACACAATACAATTTAGTCTTGCCACACATGGCCAAATCAATACACAGCAGTTCATGCTACAACATCTCAACAGCACATAGTAATACTACAAGTACTACCACACAATCAATCACCAATCAAACAAACAACACACAAGGCGAAAAGCCCAAACTCATTATGTAAGAATTTCCCTTACCTTGGGCGCTTTAACAATCCAAGTAAGGTAAATTCGAACTATCGTCAATTCGTTCCCCGCACGAGCCTTATGCACGAACCTTAACAACGCAAACTTAATCCAATTAGAACCAAAAACCCAAGTCCTAAGACTCTAGGGCAGCCACGGTTTTAGTCCTAAAAAGGGCCTAAAATCTTTCTAACTTAACCTATTTGAATCACACCTAATCATATGTGATGAAACAATTTCAAACCATGCAAGTTTTCAAGCTTTTACAAAAGCTACACACTTAGAAAAATAGCTAAACCAAAATTTACCAATTGGAATATTATTTTACCAAATGAATAGTATTTTGCCAACTTTGAACCATTTTTCAAAACACTAAAACATGTCATAAAATTCTAGAAACAAACTCATTTTAGTTTTAAGACAATTCTCAAAACATAACACAATTCTTTTTCCAAAATTAAACCCCTATGAAAGATTTTGCTAAATCAAATCATCAACCACTTTTACAACAATTTTTAAGCATAAATGCAAGTCAAGAACAAGTTAAAAGTCTCCCTTGAAGGCCACGATTTTGGAAGTTCAAAAACAACTTCAAGGTTTTAAACCTTTAACTCATAAATCCTGCAAACTTTATTTAATCAAACCTCTTACCAAAACCAAACTTCTTTACCACTTTAATACAATTAAAAACAAGTTGAAACTCACCCAAATCATGCTATTAAGCTACTGTTTTGAGAACTCCAAAACAACCCCAAATTTGATTTATTTCAAACAATTTTTCAAAGTTTAAACCTAGCAATCTTTATAGTTCTAAAACCTTAACCAAAAGCCAACTTTTTAACACTTAAAACACTTTGAAATCAATTTAAAACATCCCCCTAAATCATATTATCAGTCACGGTTTCAGCCCCCCTTTTTCAACTAATTGGTTTTTCCAAAACTTTGTAAACATGATTATAAGACTAGTTTCCAAACTTAGCAAGTCTAACCCATCAAGAATCAACTCTAAAACAACAAAGACCAAGCAAAGCCAAGGCTTAGAACAGCCCCTTAGGTTCGGCCAGAATAGGGGTTAGGGTTTTCCAAAATTAAAACACCAAGAACAAAGCTAATGTTGGAAGAAAACAAAGGGCTAAAAGACTAATCATGTATATCTAGCAAAATCCAACACTTTTGCCCAAAAATAATTCCTAAAACCAACCAAACCCATTCATGAAACTCAAGAGAGGAAAAGGAATGGATGTGGAACTTACCAATCAAGGTGATGATGATTAATCAAGGGTTAGGAAGAAAGGATGGAAGATTGAACTCCAAAATCACAATTTTCTCACGTTTCTCAACACTTTCTCTTTCTAAATTTTTTTTTTCTCTCCAAGTCATGAATGAAAAAACTGAAATGGGGCAGCCAAGGGAAGGATAAGCCACGAAATTTTGAGGGGCAATGGTGGAAGAAAATGTTCATTTAGTTCTAAACTAACTAAACTAGTTGCAACCTAACTATAGTAACTAACTACAATTACATAACAACTACTCTTAAGCCAACACTTGTCCAAGAAGCTTCTAAGGATGATGTTCAGCTCCCCTAGCCCTTATCCCATCAGCCACTTGCCCCAAAATATCTAGATATTTCGTTTCGTCATGTTCTCGCTCAACCGGGTGCGCAGCGTTACGCGTATATTAGGGTTTTTATATCAAAAACTCCAAATATAAATCTAATAAATTATTCTATAATAAAAAATTATTAATCAACCAAAATTTCCCTAAAAATATTAGAAGTATTTCTATGAATGTCGCTTTCTCGATTTGCGAGCTAAAACGCTTTTGTAATGCAGTTCTGAGCGTAGAAAACACCCTATATTATTCTGATGCCCAAAAATTTCAGAAAAATTTCCAATAAATCATAAATATTGGAAAATACTAAGATCTCAAATTTTATAAAATTTGGATCACGTTTAGGCATGTTTCAGTTAGAAACGCACACAATAGCCTAGTTACGGCAGAATTCGATAGAATTCTCGCAGCGTAATAAAAACTGTAAATTAGTGAGGATCACTAATTTCAATTTCTCTTATTAACTAGATATTATTCAAACAATAAAATTATCAAGACAAAATCTTTAAAATAATAGTTATATTAAATATGACATAAAACAGACAATTAATATAATAACTAAACCATGAAAATTCAAACTATGACTTGAAAATATTTATTAAATCCTGAAAATTATTTCTCTTTCAATAAAATAATTTTCTTTAATCAAACAACAATCTTTCACATTTTTCCGGATTAATTCATATTAAAAACAGTATACGTCTACACTGCCTCTTAATCTGAATTAATTGCTAAAACAGTAAATTGTTTACAATAAATTTTTGTTGTTCTTTGTACTTTTAACAAACTATTGAGGTGATCAATCTCCATGATTTATTTTCAAGTAGCTGGAACTATAAAATAATTTTCATAAAAAAATTGGGATGTTACATTACCACCCTCCTTAAAAAAATTTCATCCCCGAAAATTAACTTATAAACCGAAACAAAATCAAAATTATGAAAAGTCGTAACTTAATACTAAAAACATATCATAAATTTTGAACTTTGAAATTTAATACAACATAATAATTATTACCCTCAAACAATCAAACACAAAGCATACATTTTATTCATATATCCTTACTAAAGTAAGGCACTACATTATCAACTTAAATGTCTACAAAACACAGTACTACGCATCTATGTTGAAGAAGTCCTTGCGAATGATACCTTATTTCAAATCCACGATCACGAACACGATCACGAACACGGTCACGAACACGTACAGTCACGAACACGGTTACGAACACGTACAGTCACGAACACGATCACGAAGGCCGTTGGTCAGATGCTAACCCCAACAAGATATTGCCAACATGAAAGCACTCACGGAACCTAAAATCTTCTATGAACCCATGGTCTGTAGACAAAACAAGAAAGAAGAATTAGCACGATTACCAAACACAAAATCACTGACAACATCAACCAGCATAAACGCCAAGGAATTGCAAAAGGATCTTCCCCCAAAGTCATCCTAAAGCTCACGGTTTGCAAGAAGAACAAGAAGATGAAGGTTTGGTTTTTCTCACACTAGAACTCACCACACTTCACACTAAAATGAAAACAAACTACTCTCCCCCTTATATATAAGTGTGGTTGGCCAATGGTTAAAGGGAATAAGATAACTCACAAGAAAGGAGAAGAAATGAATCTTAGATGTTTACCAATATCAACATCAATAATGGACTCACATCCCCCCTTGTTAATGAGACGGAACTAGTAAGAAAGAAAGGAACAAAAAGTGGTCCATACCCAAAATTCTATTAAGCCATCAATGTGTCTAAAGACAAGATAAAGTGGAATAGGATTTTGCAAAATTGTCTAACCAATGATCATGACACCATACTCCCACTAACAATTCCCACCTACTAAAAAATGCTCTCTTGAATTAGCCTCACGGTCTCGGCGTCGCTCTAATTTGCTGTGTCAGGGTAGTCGTGTAATCAGTTGCTCGATTGGCGACAAATCACGTAAATTAAATTATCAAGATAAATTTAATTCAACGCGCTCTAAAATATTCGCGTATAAGAAATACGCTCACAAAATAATCACACAAATAATTTCACGAATAATCACAATAACATATATCATAATACCAAAAGATAATAAAAATTTGGATTTTGGAATCTAGTATAATAGTAAAATACATCACAGAGTTAAAACACTTATGTGGTCTATATTTAGAACCATGCGCACACCATAATACATATAATACGATAATTACAGCGTCACCTACGGATAATCTCTCTCGTAAATCTCGGCCCGCTCAGCTCCATTGTGTCGCATTTCCTGTGATGAAATCTTCAGATGATGAGTTCTCTGCTCTACTTGGGGTGTAGACACATCCCTTAGTGGTTGGTCTTGTAGTTTCAAGATTGTTGACAATAGACTCAGCTCGTGGTACTTTACAGTCGCTGGACAGATATCTCAATTCCTTGCAGTTAAAGCATAATCTTTCCTTGGTTGGTTACTGTTAACGTTGTGCTCCTCATCTTCATCGTTGAAGTAGTGCATCTTCGGCTATTGATGCTTGTGATTCCCTCTTCTGTCTATCATGTAGACATATCCTTCAGTAGCTGGGCATGCAACCTTCGCAGTATCTGTAGTTGATTCACCTTTGGCAATTGATAGTCCTTAGAAAAATATCCTGGCTTCTTGCAGTTACAGTATAATCGGTCCTTCGATGAGCATTCATCAGCTAACTGTTCCTTGCTTCCACATTGATGACAGTGCCACTTCAATTCCTGGTCATTTCCAATAGCCTACACCACAAGACAATCCTGACTGCGGCGATTTCCCTGAGGATAGAAATAAGGTGCTCCTTGTTGTTGTCTTCATCTTTGTCCTTTGCCCTGACAATCTGGCTTAACCGGACCTCTAATAGCTCGCTTCTTCGTTCGTTGTCTTAGCCAATCGTGTTGATTCTCTGCGACAATCTGTTGTGCGACAGTAGTTGCTATCCAGACTATCACTCGAATTACGTGATTCACGTCTAAGTTACTAGCACTAGCAGAAAGACTCGTTCGCCCCGAAGGCATCAAATTTCTACAAAGTAAACAACCAAAATCCCCACAACAAATTCAATCATCTGAGATGATCGCACACAATTTCACACAATATCATACCTGTTTCAGCTAGGAAACATCACAGACAATCACAACAAAGTCCACATGACCTAGGCATAACAGACTTATACCCGACAATCCCCAACAATCTAGGCCAGCTTAACCCAAAGTGATCCGGTTAGAACCGAACTGCTCTGATACCACCTTTGTAACACCCCGTTTCCGGAGCGCTACAGTGCAACCCAATCTAATGCTGAAAACATTTAAAGCGTTTATGCTTTCAATTAAAGAGTACTCTTTTGTATTTCGCAATGGAAAAATAGGAGTAATTTTTTTTTATTTTCTTTCCTTTGAAACCCTTTTCAAAATGAGACATAGAGTACTACAGTTTTCTAAATGATGCCAATTCAGACTTTTGCAAATATCAGAGTATAATGCATCACAAAATAATACTTCACATAACATAATCATTTCGCACTAAGGCGAAGTTTTCTGAAAAGAGTAATTACACAAATAACAACGGCATTACCCTAAACTAGGCTGGCCAACAACGATAACTCTTACTGAGAAACAGCTCAGCAAGACCAAAACACGAAGCACTCAGAGGAATCTTCCTCCATTGCCTCAATCTTCAATGCTCCCGGGACGACGAAACTATAGCAGCTCTCGAACTCCATCTGGAAGTGACATCCATAAGGATATCCAATCCAACAACAGTGCAAGGGTAAATCCTTTATCCACAAGTTTATCATAGGCTATGTCGCATGCAAACAATATATACATATATAATACAAGAACATGCTTTTATATACATATACATACTTAATAGACCGCACACATCATCATGGTATATCAAACATTGCATGTGAGCAGGCAAATCTATCAACAGATCAGTGATCAAGTCATCACAATATCAAATTCATCAAACAATTCGTCAGATATCATAAATGTGGTTAGCTATGCATGTCAATGCAGTATGACAAGTTATGTATACACCTGCAGCCTTAATAGGTCAGCAGTATGACGGGGACTACTTTCCCAACGTCCAAACAAGATAGCCTCTGCTTAGGCTTGCCACTACTGTGACAACCACCCAAAAAATTAAAATGGCACCCTAAAAATTAAAATGGAGCCGCCACCAATATTTATTTTTATAGGAAATATTAGAAAACATATTTTTTGAATATTTTTGAATTTAATGAAAAAAAGAAGGTCTTTGAACCTGATTTTGAGCTCGGGAGTTGGTTACGCTTAGGGAATGTATTAGCACCCCTAAAACGCCCATAAAATGGTACCTTTAATTGTTTGAAAATAATTGTTTGCCCATAAATAATTTATTTCCCAAAAGTGAAATTTGTTTATTTTATTTCTATAAGTATACTTGCTGAAATGGAAATGAGACTCTATTTATGACCCTGACCTGAACATATCAATTACCGACCATCCCCACTAGTTAATAACACTGCTAATATTATAAAAAAGGGTCAAAAGGATTTCATTACTAATAGCTATTACTATTGATTGTTTAGCATAATTAAAGGAATTGCTCCCCCTAAATAAATCTAATAGACCTAAAGCTACCTTCTTTGTTATTCTAAAAAAATAATAAAAGCAAAATTTTAATCAATTAGTCATTAACAGGTAAAAAAAATCTATTTAAAAGAAATAATATTTTTCCTTTACAGAAGATTAAAATATAAAAATAAAAATAAATTAAACAAATTAAAAAATATTAACTTATTTATTAAATTAAAAGAATGTGTAGATAAAGAAATAGAAAGTTCCTATTTCCCTTTTATACCCTCCTCGACAGAAAATTTGCAAATTGGTCCCTCACCTAAGGTTTGGCCCCTTTGGAAGGCCAAACCCTAGCCTTAGCTCGATTCAACCAAACCTCAACAGATTAACAAACAACAACAACAACAGAAAATGCAAAGAATACAAAGAAAGGATTACATCGTGTATATTTCAACCCAGAATACAATCATCTAGTCCAGAATATAATTCCTTAGTACACAAAAATGGCAGAAAAAAAGAAAAAAAAAGAAAAATAGAGAGATGAAGAAGACGAGAAACCTGGGTTTGTGGTTTCCCAGACAGTTTACACAGAGATCAAAGGAGGGAGTACAAAGAAATCTAAGACTAAATGGTGTTTAATTTGGGGTTTATGGTAGCCTCACGGGTTCGAAGTCACGATCCCTTCCTTCTGCTTCTCCCTTTTCCGTTTGTCCTCTATTTTCCTCCGTTTCTACTCTTCTCTCTGGCTCTCGGTTTTACTCTCTGTTTTGTGTGGTCTTGAGCTTGGCTTTTATAACCTCAAGGCCCCTGTCACAAGAATAAAAATCAAATCAGAATAATAATAAAAATTAAAGGGAAAGAAAGGATATAGAAACTCCCCTGATTTCGTTTTTCTTATTTCTCCTGGGATCTCGCTCGAATCGTGACCGGATCTTGAGGGAATGGAGGGTCTGATTTGGTTGATTGGAGAGATTTGGGGTAAAATTGAGAAAAGAATGGAAAGAAAATCAGAAAACAGAAAGAGGGAGATATTAGGGTTGAGGTTGGAGAAAGTTAGGGTTAGAGAAAGGGAGAGAAGAGAGAACATGGGAGAGGGGGTGTGGTGCTGCGGCTAGGGTTGGATGGATGAGATTGCGAGAAGGAGGGAGGAACGTGGAAAGGGGGCACCGAGGCTGTAAAACTAGGGTTAGGGTGAGGATGAGGAAGGAAGGAGAAATTGAAAGGGAAGGAGGACGAGGGAGGAGGGGAGCTGCCGCGGCTGATGGAGAGAGTGAGGGAATGAGAGAAGAATTAGGTTTTTAGGGTTATGAAGGTGTTTGGGTTGGGCCGCATGGGCCAAAGGGCTGGAGGGGTGAGGCGTAGAAAAATAAAGGGGATGTGCGTGGAGAAGGGGCACGGGTGCAGCGAGAGAGAGAGGTAGGACAGGGGGTGTGGGAAAAAAAGTGGGGTGCACGCAGAAAACAGGAGGTGGAGCGATTGCTGGGCTGGGCTGCCAAGCAGGCCACTACTATTTGCACCCCTTTTATTTTACTTCATGCAACCTTTCCCTTTTTTTTCTTTTCTTCTATTTCTTTTCTTTTCTTTTCTTTTCATTTATTCATTTTTTTGTCTTCTTCCTTTTTTATCATTCTAAGACCCAAAAATATTATATATTATTATTACTACTAACTTAAAAGTTAAAATAAATAATAAAATGAAAATAAAATAAAAAGGCCGGACAAAATTAGGGTACTACAGCTGCCCCTCCTTAATTACATTTTACTCGAAGGTCTCCGTGTCTTCGTTGTAAAAGGTAATTAAGGATAAAAGACTCTAATTTTGTCCAGAACGAAATCGTTTGAGGATGCGAGATTGGCTCCCGACTTTGCTTTGGGATTCTAGGTCTGATTCCTAAAGAATTCCCGGTAATGTATAGGTTTAGTTCCTAACTCTTACAAAATTGGTGAGAGATTCTAAGTTCGATTCCTAGTGAATTCTCGGTAAGGCATAGGTCTGATTCCTAACTCTCACATCTTTGGTATTGATTATTTCCCTACTTCGGGAAGGTTTAGGGTGTGAGCTTCTTCGTCGCTCGACACAGGTTTGGGTCAGATTCCCAACAAGGGTAAGTCAGGTTCTTAACTCTTGCTAAAAGGTACGGATTGGCTACCCTATTTAAGGAAGGTCCGAGATATGAGTTTCTCTGTCACTCAATATAGGTTCGGGTCAGATTCCCGGCAAGGTGTAGGTCAGAATCCTAACTCTTGCTAAAGCATGGACTAGTTTCCCTATCGCAGGCGAACGTCCAGGGTACGAGCTTCTCACACTGAAATAGTTCTGTCAGATTCCCGACAAGGTATAGGTCAGATTCCTAACTCTTGTTAAAAGGTGTGGATCGATTTCCATAATTAAGGAAGATTCGAGACGCGGGTCAGGTTCTCGACTAAAGGCTTGGGTCAGATTCCCAAGGTGATGGGTCAGATTCCCAGCAAGGTATAGGACAGGTTCCTAATTCATGCTAATAGATTGAATAGGCTGAGTACTAGTTCTTACTGAGTAACATCAGACCAACTGTATGTAATATTTGAGAGGGTGGGTTAATGGACCCAAAAGCTTTGATGGTCATGCAGGATGCAATGAATGGTATGCCATGCATGAAAAATTTTATTCTTAGAGAAAAGTTGTTTTTTTTTAACATGGGTCGTGGACCCAAAAGTGTTGATGATTATGCAAGATGTAATGAATAGTATGTCATGCATGAGTATTATTCGCTTTATTAGAGGTAGGCAGTATCCTCTTGACTACTTCTGAAACTTTTCTTGATAAGTTAGCTCCAGATCTCTGTAGTTGGCGAATTCTGAACAAGCTAATTGGCCCTTTCGTAATGTATTCAACATTGCTGATTCTGCATTAGGTGAGATGCCTTACTAGCTCTTTTTCCTTAATGTGAAGACGCCAAATTCCTTAGATCCTTTCAGAATTTTCAGTAATTATACAATGCTCTTATGTCTTGATTTGCACATGTTTGTCTTTTAGCACAGATTTCTTTAGAAAGAAAATACAGATTGATAAAATCCCAAATCAAATTTGGAGAGGCTGAAATAAGCATTCTATTGTGCCGATGGTGTTTAATAGATGGCAATATGGATAAGAATGAATCTCCATTATGATGGGGGAGATAAAATATTACAAACAGAACAAATTTGTGTTTGCTAAATTAGAAACTGGTAAGAAATATCAGCTCTTCATATAATCCCTTTGAAAACAAATCATGCTGCCATTCCGTGATTCAGACCCCGATAGCCTTCTTGATCAACTTCAAAAACTTGTGTTCATTAGTTTTGACCATCTCTACCCCGCTTGGTCGTGGCTCAATTCGCTACTCTTGATGCATTCAGGTTGGCTTTTGCTCGGCGCTCTTTATGAAGTTTTCGACCTAGCGAGGTTGTTCTAAATCGCTCTTGGGTTTTCAACTTAGCGCTTTTATTTGACCTTAATTTTTGCCTAGGCTGCCCTTTCGGGTTTTCAACCTACCAGGTCGCTCTAACTTTTGCCTAGACCGCCCTTTCAGGTTTTCGGCCTAGCGAGCTTTTTTTTTTTTTTAGGGTATTGTGCCATTCTAGACGTAGTATTTCTTGACTGCATCTGAGTTTATCGGCAGTGGTAGGTCATGCCCCTCCATATCTGTTGTAAGAATGAGGCCTCCTCCCGAGAATGCTTTTTTCACTATATATGGACCCTCATAATTTGGAGTCCATTTTCCGCGTTGGTCTTTCTGAATAGGTAGAATCTTCTTTAATACCAATTCCCCTTCTGTGAATTCTCGATGACGTACCTTTTTCTCGTACGCTCTCTTGAGTCTCTTTTGGTATAATTGGCCACGACAAATTGCTTCTAACCTTTTCTCTTCTATAAGATTCAACTGGTCATATCGTGTTTGGACCCATTCGGCTTCTTTGAGCTTGGTTTCCATAATTACCCTTAAAGAAGGGATTTCTACCTCTATGGGGAGTACTGCTTCCATCCCGTATACTAGAGAAAAAGGTGTTGCCCCCGTTGAAGTGCGTACAGAAGTTCGGTACCCGTGTAAAGCAAAAGGGAGCATCTCGTGCCAATCTTTGTAAGTCACCACCATTTTCTGAATAATTTTTTTGATATTTTTGTTGGCCGCTTCGACTGTCCCATTCATCTTTGGGCGATATGGAGAAGAATTGTGATGTTGAATTTTGAAGTCATCGCACAACTCTTTCATTATCTTATTGTTTAAATTAGTCCCATTGTCCGTGATGATCTTCCTTGGTAAACCATACCGACAAATTATTTCTTTTTTGATGAACTTGACCACAACACTGCGAGTCACATTGGCATAGGAGGCTGCTTCGACCCACTTTGTGAAGTAATCAATGGCCACGAGGATGAAACAGTGTCCGTTAGAGGCTTTTGGTTCAATCATTCCTATGACATCCAAACCCCACATGGAAAATGGCCAGGGTGCACTGAGGACGTTTAGGGAAGTTGGAGGTACATGAATATTATCAGCATAAGTCTGACACTTATGACATTTCCTCATATGCTTGATGCAGTCACCTTCCATTGCAAGCCAATAATACCCAGCTCTGAGAATTTTCCGAGCCATTGCGTAACCATTGGCATGGGTCCCAAAGGAACCTCCGTGGACGTCGTCAAGAATTTGTCTTGCTTCTGCAGAGTTCACACACCGGAGGAGTACCATGTCGTGATTTCTTTTGTAGAGTACGTCACCGTTCAAAAAGAAACTCATAGCAAGCCTCCTCAAAGTTCGCTTGTCATTCTCTGAGGCACACGAAGGGTATTCCTTGCTTTTGAGGTAGCACTTGATGTCGTGGTACCACGGTTTTCCGTCGGATTCTTCTTCTATCACCTGGCAATAAGCGGGACTAGCACGACTTTCCATCAGGATGAGAGGCATTTCCTTATCACTGTTTATTCGGAACATAGATGACAGCGTGGCTAATGCATCAGCCAACTGATTATATTCTCGTGGGATATGTTGAAATGTGATCCTATCAAAGGATTCGACGAGTTCTTGGATATGCTCGTGGTAAGGGATTAATTTAGAATCTCGAGTTTCCCATTCTCCATTCAACTGGTTGATAACTAAGCGTAATCCCCATATACTTTTAGAACTCTGACCTTAGTTTCTATGGCAGCTCTGATTCCCATGACACACGCCTCATATTCTGCCACGTTATTGGTACAACTGAAACACAAGCGAGCCGTAACAGGAGTGTATTGATTTTCTGGAGAAATTAGTATTGCCCCGATTCCGTGCCCCAATGCATTAGAAGCCCCATCCAACATCATGGTCCACTCTTCGTTTCTTGATTCTTCTTTTTCGGCGGACATTACATCCTCATCAGGAAATTCATAGTGGACAGGTGAATGGTCATCTACTGGTTGGTTGGCGAAGTGCTCAGCGAGGGCACTACCTTTGATGGCCTTCTGAGAGACATATTGAATATTGTACTCGGATAATAGCATCTGCCACCGGGCAATCCTTCCAGTGAGAGCAGGTTTCTCGAATACATATTTGATCGGGTCCATTTTTGACACCAACCAAGTTGTATGAGAAAGCATATATTGTCTTAGACGGTGAGCGGCCCACGCTAGGGCGCAACAGGTACGCTCCAGTATCGAGTAATTAGCTTCATAACTCGTAAACTTCTTACTCAGGTAATAAATGGCACGTTCTTTTTTACCTGTTTCATCATGTTGTCCAAGTACACACCCCATAGATCCGTCTAACACTGTCAAGTAGAGGATTAATGGTCTGCCTGGTACTGGAGGTACTAACACAGGGGGTTTTTGTAGGTATTGCTTGATTTTGTCGAAGGCCTCTTGGCATTTTTCATTCCATTCGATAGTTTGGTCCTTGCGCAACAACTTGAAAATTGTCTCACAAGTGTCAGTGAGTTGTGATATAAACCGGGAAATATAATTCAATCTCCCTAGAAAACCACGAATTTCCTTCTCGGTGCGAGGAGCTGGCACCTCTAAGATGGCCTTTACTTTTTCCGGATCAACTTCTATTCCCTTCTGACTTACAATGAATCCCAGCACTCTACCTGACCTGACACCGAAGTTACACTTGGCAGGATTGAGTCTTAGGCGAAACTTTCTCAATCGCTCAAAAAGCTTCCGTAAATCAATTATATGACTTTCTTCAGTTTGCGACTTAGCGATCATATCGTCCATGTAGACCTCTATCTCTTTATGAATTATATCATGAAATAGAGTCACCATTGCCCTTTGGTATGTTGCCGCAACATTTTTTAACCCAAAAGGCATCACCTTGTAGCAGAAAGTCCCCCAAGCTGTAATAAACATAGTTTTCTCCATGTCTTCTCTGGCCATTTTGATTTGATTATACCCGGAGAAACCATCCATGAAAGAGAAAAAAGCGTGATGAGCTGTATTATCCACTAAAACATCAATGTGAGGCAAAGGGAAGTCGTCTTTGGGACTTGCTTTATTAAGGTCCCGGTAATCAACACACATCCGAACCTTTCCACCCTTTTTTGGAACAGGGACAATATTAGCAACCCATTGGGGGTATTTAGTCATGGCCAAAAATCCAGCGTCAAATTGTTTTTTAACTTCTTCCCTAATTTTTAAGGACATATCAGGTCTCATGCGTCTCAATTTCTGTTTGACAGGAGGGCAATCAGGCTTAAGAGGTAGTTTGTGTTTGACAATATCGGTATCCAACCCTGGCATATCTTGGTAAGACCAGGCAAATACATCTTTATAATCTCGGAGGAGTTGAATTAGTTTAACTCTTACTTTTTGTGACATGGTAACACCAACCTTGACTTCTTTATTGTCTTCCTCAGTTCCCAAATTAATCAACTCAGTCGGTTCTTTGTGAGGTTCGATCTTTCTGGATTCCCCTTCTATAAGTCTCATTAATTCAGGAGGGAGATCTTCATCGGGACTGTCTTCTTCACAACCTTCGTCAGTATGATTAATTAGGCAATCAAAATCTGGTAACACAATTTCAGCACAATCGTTTTCAAAAGTATTATTCGTGAGCCTGCATTATCAAGGTTAGCAATGAGGAGAGAGTAAGGAAAGGAAGTAGGAAGGAAAAGAAAAAAAGAGACGCTTGGGATAAAATCAAAATGCGTTTTATTAATATTCGAAATATGCTTAGGAAAAACATACGGGGCCCTTTAACATTTCCCCTACCGCCTCTGGCTGAGCGGAGAGTTGAGCATTAAATGGATTACATTGAAAATGCATCAAGAATCCTAGGACTTTCCACGATCTCCCAATTGCAAGGTATTGAGGAACATGGGCGGACCCATTCCTCTTCAGGAGCGGCAAGATCTTCTCCCACCGCAGCTACTTAATCCGCATAGATCCATCCAGCGCTACGAAAACTCTGACGAAGATCGCAAATGGGCAACTTCCCAAACTCGGGTTCCCGATTTTCAAGTCGAGCCTTCCTCTTTTCTCTCCTCTCTTCGATTGCTCTTTCCCTGTCTTTTTTAGTGGGGACAAATCCCAGGCTGTATCGGTCTTTGTTTTCGGGAATTCTTAAAATTGAGGCGATACCTTCTTGACTCTTCCCACCCTTTTTCCCCGGCCGGGTACCTCCCTTCAAAGATGACTCCGCCCACCATTAGGGCATTATTGGATAGACAGGTTCTTTAGTCAGAAACCCTATATAAGCGCTATCGACAATTTCCAGTGCCTGAAATGAAGTCCCAGGGGCTTCTTCAGCAGCTTCAATGTAACGCGTCGATGTTGGCTTGCTTACCAGCAGGTCTTCTTCTCCGGATACGATAATCAACTTATCATCCACCACAAACTTTAATTTTTGGCGTAAAGTTGATGGTACCACCCCAGCAGAATGAATCCAAGGCCTTCCTAACAAGCAACTATAGCTGGACTTGATGTCCATTACTTGGAAATTAACGGCAAAAGTGAATGGGCCAATCTGGATCGGCAGCTCAATCTCACCCATTACTTCTCTTTTAGAACCATCAAAGGCTCTCACGAGCATAGATCTGGGCTTCATATGGGTCTTGTCAATGGGCAATTTATCCAAGGTAGATTTAGGCATCACATTTAGGGAGGATCCATTGTCCACAAGGACTTTAGCTATAAGGTGCTCTTTACACTGAACCGAGATATGTAGTTCTTTGTTGTGTCCTCTACCTTCTGCAGGCATTTCTTCATCATTAAAATAAAGGTAGTTGCATGCGGTGATGTTGCCAACTAGGTCGCCGAACTGATTCAAAGTGATATTTTGAGATACATGGGCTTTGTTCAGAATTTTCATCAACACTTTCCTATGACTCTCAGAGTGCATTAACAAGGCAAGTAGAGAAACTCTCGCTGGTGTGCAGTTTAACTGATCTATCACCTTATACTCACTTTGTTGAATGAATTTAAGGAATTCAGCAACTTCCTCACGGGAGGCCTCTTTCTTGTCCTCCTTCCCTGTGTTTCCTTTCTCTATCGCAACTTCTTTTTCCTTATTTTGATCTTTTTCCTGTTCCTTTGCAGCTACTTTTGCTGGCTCTTTTTCTGGGGCATAGATCCGCCCACTCCGTGTCATCCCGCCTATTCCTACAATGTTGGTAACAATCGGAGGGCTTGGTTGTGCATTACTTCCTTCAACTTGGACTTTTACATCATATATCCAAGGAACCGCCTTGTCTTCCTTGTACGGAAAAGGAGATGGTACTTGAACAGTAATAGCTTTGGGAGCATTAGGCATTGTGGGGGATACATTTCTAGAGAATTGAACCACCAAGGGTTTTGGGACTATGGTCCCTGAACTTTGAGTAGATTGGACCATATATACTTCTTCTCTTTGAGAGATAACTTGAACTATGTTCGCATCAAGCAGTTTTTGGAGGATGCCTTTAAATTCCTCATATTCTTCGATAGACAAAAAATCTTCATCATAGGTCCTGCTGACGTCTGTTCTTTCTATCAGACCAGCCTTGCAAAGCTCGATGAACACTTTTCTTATAGGGGTTTTTATCTCAGCAACATCTTTTATTATTCTTCCTTCATGCTCATTGTATATCATATTTACTGATGCATTCCCGTGGTTAGGTAATTGATTATTCCCCACATTGGGACTGTTCTCTTGGAAACTCAACCATTTTGCATTTATCAGATCTTGAACTTTAAACTTCATAGCCTGACATTCTTCTATAGAGTGACTACCGCCTCAAAGATGGTATTCACAGGTGGCATCTGGGTTATACCATTTTGGGTAAGGTGGTTCCATAGGCTTTTGCGGACAAGGGACCACCAATGAGTTTTTGAGTAAGTGTTGATAGAGATCTTTGTAAGTCATGGGGATTGGATTAAACTAGGCCGGCTTTCTCCCTTGAGAGTTGTGAGCTGTTGGTTGATTGGGGTTCTGACCTACTTGACTATCAGAAGCAAATGGTGTCATTTGAACAGGAGACTTAGGCGTGATAGTTGCCGCAACGTATAGAGGGGCACTACTCACCGCGTTAGTCTCTCCTTCTTTCTTTCTCTTGACGAAGGGCTTCTGAGTGTTGGATGATGAAGTATTATTATGGATCTTCCCACTTTGCATCCCCATTTCCACGCGCTCCCCTATGACAATCAAGTCAGAGAAGCTTGAGAACATACTTCCAATCATCATATCATAAAAGGGGGATTGAAGCGTGTCAACGAACGTGTCAATCATTTCTTTATCCGATAAGGGTTCGACCTGAGCAACCATGCTTCTCCATCTCTGAGCATATTCTTTATAGCTCTCACTGTCTTTTTTCTTCATGCTTTGCAACTGGTTACAGCTGGGAGCCATGTCCATATTGTATTTATATTGTCTGACGAAAGCATTAGCTAAATCATTCCACGAGTTGATTTTAGACCGTTCTAACTGCATATACCATCGCAAAGGTGCCCCAGTTAAGCTTTCTTGGAAGAAGTAAATCAGGAGTCTGTCATCATTAGAATAGAAAGCCATCTTTCAGCAATACATGACCAGGTGGCTTTTGGGGCATGCTTCTCCCTTATACTTGTCAAACTCGGTTACTTTGAATTTTGCAGGTATAACTACATCGGGGACCAAGCACATGTCTGAAGCTTCGAAACCTATGTGATTCACCCCTTCAATTGCCTTTAACCTGTCTTCAACTATTTGAAGCCTTTCTTTGGCTTGAGCATCCTCCTGGGGGGTGATGATAGGTACAAAATTTTGAGTATTTGTGTTCTGCGAGGTCCTATTATTTAGAGGCGCATGCCCTTGTGAGGTGTGGGCGTGCCTTTCATTTTCTTTTGACCGACTTTCCTCTTGATCCTCTTCGGACCGCTCCATTTCCGATGTCCTTTTTTCATTCAGGGCTTCCAACAAATCACATATCTTATCTATCCACACACTCATTCGGTCGAGTTTTCCTCTCATAGCCTGTTGGTTCTGCTCTAACGCGTCCATGAATCTGGCTTGGGATCTCGTTCTGTAGGGGTGCAGTTTCTTCGTGTTTATTTTCTGGGTTATGAAGGATACTGTGAGTATGGATGAATGATTTATGCCATGGTTATGCATGCTATGTAAGATGCTCATTTATTTACTTAATTTGTTTTATTTTTATTGGTTTGTTGGAGGATCACAAAACCGTGCAAATGTCTTATCGGTTCGCTGCGTATTGCGAAAACATATTCTCTTATTAAAAGGAAATGCCATAATTCAAACTGCCCTGAAGGGCTTACAAAATTGAGAAAGAAATGGAAATTGCATGAACACATAAAAACAAAAGGAACATGGTCTTCAACGATCTCGTCGGATCTGTCTCCCCAACTCTTCCACCAAACTCTTGCAGTACTCTAGGAAATTCATCACTTTCCCTCGTAAAGGTCGGAAACCTATCGCCGATTGTGCTTCTTCCAAGAGTTCTGGCATATCTTGGATACCTCTATTTGCAAGCCAGACTAGTTTAGAGCAACGATCCATCCAGTATCTGGTTTCCTTATCAAACCAAGTAATGACTTCTCGTTGGTTGTCAATTTTCCCTTGCATGCCGAGGACCCTCTCACGTTCTTCTTCGAGATCTATGTGGTAGCCTATGAACTTTTCTTCAGCGATTCTCCTTTCTTCCTCAAGTTGGGTTCCGTGCAATTGCATGGTATTTTTCAACTGTTGTATTGAGTCTTCAATCCGTCTTTGCAAAGCCCTACTAGCCTCTTGAGAATCAACCCACATTTTCCTCAAATTGCCCTTTTTCACAGAGAACTAGATCTAACTCTTTTTTCATCAAGTCTAATTGTTGGTTTGCAGCTTTTAGACAACCTTGAGTCTAGAGCCGGCTTGCTTTCTCAGCCTTGGCCTTCTTCTGGGATCCTTCCAAAGATTCGGTTTTTCTATTACATTCATCTTGCAGGACTTCTATATCCAGATATGCCCTTTCAAATTCTCCCGGAGAAGCTTCCTCTCCTCTTCCACCTTTTGTAAGGATAGCTTTAAGTCTTCCACTTCTTCATTCTCAGCAGGGGGTGGAGGTGGCACTTCGGGAACCAAAAATGTGTTTTGGAAGGGCAGCTTGACTTGCTGAACTCTTGCTATAACCCATTGACGGTATTTTTCATCCGCATGAGTACTCTTGCGCCCCAGTGTTCTTTTGATCGTCTTCTTCCAAGCTCGGCACACTCTTGTGAACAATGCCAAATCTGAGGAGCCCCGATCATATATAATGAAAGCGGCTAGCCCTTCTTTAGCAGGTTCACCCAGCATCGGGGCACTGAGTTGTCTCAAAGCCAAAGTAGGGTTGTAGTTGATGCAACCTATGGTCCCAATGAGGGGTACATTGGGGAAGTTTCCGCATCGACATATTACTTCCTTGATCTCTTGTTCCCTGAAATACCATATTATAGACTCTTCACTGAGACTCAACAAATAAGTAGTCCACTCTGCATTGCTCCTAGGGCTAAAGGGATGCCCCTTTTTCACCAAATGATTTTTTAGCCATAAGTATAAGACATGAACACAACAACGAATTCGACCTCCTTTTTTCTCGTGGCGCATATGAAGCTCATAGTATAAATCTACAAGGACGGCAGTAGTGGGATCCATACCTTGAGTTTTAAACGCTATGAAGGCTTATATAGCTGTTTCATCCACAAAATGATCAACATGAGGAAATAGGACCACTCCAAAGATAATGAGGGCTACCACATCCATGCACTCCTTCAATTTTCCTGCACCATGAAGGTCCTTAACCTTTCCTTCAAGGAAGCTCCTGGGGAAACCTTTGAAATCTTCCTCTACCTTCACTGCGAGTGTCAAATCTTCTTTAGGGATGCCTAAAACATCAGCAATGGTACTCATAGTCGGGGGATGCTTTGTGTGGCGATACGGACCCTTTTTCTTTTCTGGAATGCCCAAGATTTTCCGATATTCTTCTAAGGTTGGCGCCATTTGGAAATTCTTGAACGTGAAGCATCTTAGGGGAGGATCATAAAATTGGGCCAATGCCGTTAAGGCTCCCACTTGCACGTCCACATTCAGTAAGTCCAAAATGTTCCCAAATTTCCCCACGAAGCTAATCCGATCCACTTGTACCCAATTCTCAGCTATGAAGTCAACCAATGTTCTCAGATGCATCAAACGGGGAGGTTCAATCTTGAATTTCAAAGTATTTCTCCTCTCTAAACCCACAACTGCGCTTTCCGAAGACATTTGCACCAAAGTTTTTTGTTTTGAAATTTCCAACAAGCCTGATGAAATAGGGTAATTAGTGTTATGGCATGTATATGAATGGGTATGATCGCGTTTACTTATTATTTCAAGAATGGAAAAAAGAAAGAAAGAACCGTACTTATTTTATTTATGAAGGTACAAAGAAACATACTCCTATATTTTTTTATAAGAAATTTACATCCTATATGAAGTTTAAAAAAAACCCTAGCATCTATTTTTTCGGAATAATGGATTAGATTCCTAAACAAAAGTTCGTATTTCGAGAAACTATTTTGGAAGTAATATTTTTGAAATAAATTAGTAAAAATAAGTAAACAAATAAAAGTGGTAGGGTAAGCTCCTTTTGTGACCAAGGCTGGTAATTCCTAAAAAAGGATCGAGGGATTATATTAAGTGTCTTTCCATTGGGTGGATTCAAGATACTAATCTAAAAGGTCCCTAGAGCCAAGGGTCCCATTTGAAAATGTTACTACCAATAATAAGTATATTATTAAAGGATGGTTTTTTCTCAAATGGGGCCAAACTCTAGGTGAGACTTTCATAGGAACCCACTGGCCGTACGTCCAGCAGAGCACCCACTACATAGCCTCTCATAACTTAAGATTCACTCGGGCCCGGGTATAGGGTACCCACTCACAGTGTGTGTAAATAAAGTGTATAAAGTGAAGTGTGTGAAGGAGCAAACTTAAAATTACCCGCTGCAAAATAAATAAAACAATATATATATGGTGACTATCCTAATGTTCAATATACATATAATCACAATAAATAAACTAAACAAAGATAAAAACAGATAAGATAAGACAAAAATAAATAAATTGAAAAAATAAAAAATAATAGTAATAAATAAATAAATAAAAATAAAAAAAGGAAACAATTCACATTGTAAGGCAAACAAACAATTCAAACAATCAAAAGGCCTAACTCTCTAAAGTCCCAAATGGAGTCGCCAGCTGTGACAACCACCCTAAAAATTAAAATGGAGCCGCTACCAATATTTATTTTTATAGGAAACATTGGAAAACCTATTTTTTGAATATTTTTGAATTTAATGAAAAAAAAGAAGGTCTTTGAACCAGATTTTGAGCTCGGGAGTTGGTTACGCTTAGGGAAGGTATTAGCACCCCTAAAACGCCAATAAAATGGTACCTTTAATTGTTTGAAAATAATTGTTGCCGATAAATAATTTATTTCCCAAAAGTGAAATTTGTTTATTTTATTTCTATAAGTATATTTACAGAAATGGAAATAAGACTCTATTTATGACCCTGACCTGAACATATCAATTACCGACCATCCCCACTAGTTAATAACACTGCTAATATTATAAAAAAGGGTCAAAAGGATTTCATTACTAATAGCTATTACTATTGATTGTTTAGCATAATTAAAGGAATTGCTCCCCCTAAATAAATCTAATAGACCTAAAGCTACCTTCTTTGTTATTCTAAAAAAATAATAAAAGCAAAATTTTAATCAATTAGTCATTAACAGGTAAAAAAAATCTATTTAAAAGAAATAATATTTTTCCTTTACAGAAGATTAATATATAAAAATAAAAATAAATTAAACAAATTAAAAAATATTAACTTATTTATTAAATTAAAAGAATGTGTAGATAAAGAAATAGAAAGTTCCTATTTCGCTTTTATACCCTCCTCGACAGAAAATTTGCAAATTGGTCCCTCACCTAGGGTTTGGCCCCATTGGAAGGCCAAAACCTAGCCTTAGCTCGATTCAACCAAACCTCAACAGATTAACAAACAACAACAACAACAGAAAATGCAAAGAATACAAAGAAAGGATTACATCGTGTATATTTCAACCCAGAATACAATCATCCAGTCCAAAATATAATTCCTTAGTACACAGGAATGGTAGAAAAAAAAGAAAAAAACAGAAAAATAGAGAGATGAAGAAGACGAGGAACCTGGGTTTGTGGTTTCCCAGACAGTTTACACAGAGATCAAAGGAGGGAGTAAAAAGAAACCTAAGACTAAATGGTGTTTAATTTGGGGTTTATGGTAGCCTCACAGGTTCGAAGTCACGATCCCTTCCTTCTGCTTCTCCCTTTTTCGTTCGTCCTCTATTTTCCTCCATTTCTACTCTTATCTCTGGCTCTCGGTTTTACTCTCTGTTTTGCGTGGTCTTGAGCTTGGCTTTTATAACCTCACGACCCCTGTCACAAGAATAAAAATCAAATCAGAATAATAAAAATTAAAGGGAAAGAAAGGATATGGAAACTCCCCTGATTTCGTTTTTCTTATTTCTCCTGGGATCTCGCTCGAATCGTGACCGAATCTTGAGGGAATGGAGCGTCTGATTTGGTTGATTGGAGAGATTTGGGGCGAAATTGAGAAAAGAATGGAAAGAAAATCAGAAAACGGAAAGAGGGAGAGATTAGGGTTGAGGTTGGAGAAAGTTAGGGTTAGAGAAAGGAGAGAAGAGAGAACGTGGGAGATGGGGGGTGGTGCTACGGCTAGGGTTGGAGGGGTGAGATTGCAAGAAGGAGGAAGGAACGTGGAAAGTGGCGCCATGTCAGAAACTAGGGTTAGGGTGAGGATGAGGAAGGAAGGAGAAATTGAAAGGGAAGGAGGACGAGGGAGGAGGGACTGCCATACCGATGGAGAGAGTGAGGAATGAGAGAAGAATTAGGTTTTTAGGGTTATGAAGGTGTTTGGGTTGGCGCATGGGCCAAAGGGTCGAGGGGTAGCGAGAAAAATAAAGGGGGTGTGCGTGGAGAAGGGGCACGGTGCAAAGAGAGAGAGGTAGGACAGGCGGTGTGGGGAAAGAAAGTGGGGTGCACGCAGAAAGCAGAGGAGGAGCGAGTCTTTGGGTCACTGCCATGTGCCACCTATTTGCACCCCTTTATTTTACTTCATGCAATCTTTTCCCTTTTTTTTCTTTTCTTCTATTTCTTTTCTTTTCTTTTCTTTTATTCATTTTTTTGTCTTCTTCCTTTTTTATCATTCTAAGACCCAAAAATATTATATATTATTATTACTACTAACTTAAAAGTTAAAATAAATAATAAAATAAAAATAAAATAAAAAGGCCGGACAAAATTAGGGTACTACAACTACTTTGGCTGGCCACTACTTTGGTTTGCCTCTACTTAGGCAATGCAGTGTCAACTCGTCTTTTGAAGTCTGTAAGACCAATCAAACGCTCCGAGTGACATGACAACTCGTCTTTTGAAGTCTTTAAGACCAATCAAACGCTCCGAGTGTCGATGCCCAATGGTTAGTACGCATCCAAACAAATTCAACAATATGGCATGCTCACCATAGTGAACGCCCGAGTGATATCCAACAAATTCTACAATATGGCATGCTCACCGTAGTGAACGCCCGAGTGATATCCAACAAATTCTACAATATGGCATGCTCACCGTAGTGAACGCCTGAGTGATATCCAACAAATTCTACAATATGGCATGCTCACTGTAGTGAACGGTCGAGTGATATCCAACAAATTCTACACTATGGCATGTTCACCGTAGTGAACGCCCAAGTAATGTTTTAATTAATCACTGCGGATCGACGAACCCTCACTCACTCAACTTAGTGGGTTTCCAAATCTCAATTAACCAAGAGTTCAACATAGGACACAAAGTCCAGGTGTTCAATTGCGGAACGCTAGTCCCAATCTTAGATCAGAACTCTAGGAACATAATGCGGAACGCTAGGCTCAACTTTTAGGTTAAGATACTAGGCACGCCATACGGAACACTAGGTCCAATCCTTAATCAAGAAAATGCGCACGCAAGCAGGACATTAAGTCCCAGCACAGGACACATGGCTCATATGCTCAATAGGAACACTAGGTTCCCTATGTTTTATTCTTTCGAAATCCTGATCTATGAAGTCTCTTTCTCAGTTCTTGTATCACTCCTATGTATCTGAAAATACTTTTTAGTTCTAGGTCGTTGAAACCCTAGTTGTGCTAAATACACACTGGAAGAATTCCCAGGAAAGAGAGGTGGTGCGAACACTCTTAATTACCAAGTCTTTCCTAGCCAGAATTTTCCCAAGCGCATCATTTAACTCAACCGTTTTCGCAAATTGTACTATTTATTTCAAGTTCTTTTCTCTACTATTATTCCATTGAAATTTCCTTGCAAGCTTTGGCTAGTTGTACTAAAACCCTCACGCTTACTTTTAAATCAAAATGCCCTTAATAATTTGTTTATGAAATCAGAATTCGGCTTGTGGAATCGCATCAGATTTACCGATGTAAATCGGCAACCAATAGCAGTCGATCAACGCATTGTTAATTAATCCATTATCAACAATAATATTTTTCATATTCCAATTCAATACCAAGTTCCAATGAAATCCAAGGTGATTCAAGGAAAACAATACAACTCATAATGCCACGCAGGGCCAAAAATATGCTACATATTA
This sequence comes from Calophaca sinica, assembly GCA_037113605.1. Taxonomy (NCBI): domain Eukaryota; kingdom Viridiplantae; phylum Streptophyta; class Magnoliopsida; order Fabales; family Fabaceae; genus Calophaca; species Calophaca sinica. Next base: position 72,572,966 of record CM073730.1, read on the forward strand.
TCATCAATTTCAAGTCAAATTAAATCAATCAAGTATGATTTAAGTCACACAATACAATTTAGTCTTGCCACACAGGGCCAAATCAATACACAGCAGTTCATGCTACAACATCTCAACAGCACATAGTAGTACTACAAGTACTGCCACACAATCAATCAACAATCAAACAAACAACACACAAGGCGAAAAGCCCAAACTCATTATGTAAGAATTTCCCTTACCTTGGGCGCTTTAACAATCCAAGCAAGGTAAATTCGAACTATCGTCAATTCGTTCCCCGCACGAGCCTTATGCACGAACCTTAACAACGCAAACTTAATCCAATTAGAACCAAAAACCCAAGTCTTAAGACTCTAGGGCAGCCACGGTTTTAGTCCTAAAAAGGGCCTAAAATCTTTCTAACTTAACCTATTTGGATCACATCTAATCATATGTGACGAAACAATTTCAAACCATGCAAGTTTTCAAGCTTTTACAAAAGCTACACACTTAGAAAAATAGCTAAACCAAAATTTACCAATTGGAATAGTGTTTTGCCAACTTTGAACCATTTTTCAAAACACTAAAACATGTCATAAAATTCTAGAAACAAACTCATTTTAGTTTTAAGACAATTCTCAAAACATAACACAATTCTTTTTCCAAAATTAAACCCCTATGAAAGATTTTGCTAAATCAATCATCAACCACTTTTACAACAATTTTTAAGCATAAATGCAAGTCAAGAACAAGTTAGAAGTCTCCCTTGAAGGCCACGATTTTGGAAGTTCAAAAACAACTTCAAGGTTTTAAACCTTTAACTCCTAAATCCTGCAAACTTTATTTAATCAAACCTCTTACCAAAACCAAACTTCTTTACCACTTTAATACAATTAAAAACAAGTTGAAACTCACCCAAATCATGCTATTAAGCTACTGTTTTGAGAACTCCAAAACAACCCCAAATTTGATTTATTTCAAACAATTTTTCAAAGTTTAAACCTAGCAATCTTTATAGTTCTAAAACCTTAACCAAAAGCCAACTTCTTAAACACTTAAAACACTTTGAAATCAATTTAAAACATCCCCTTAAATCATATTATCAGTCATGGTTTCAGCCCCCCCTTTTTCAACAAATTGGTTTTTCCAAAACTTTGTAAACATGATTATAAGACTAGTTTCCAAACTTAGCAAGTCTAACCCATCAAGAATCAACTCTAAAACAACAAAGACCAAGCAAAGCCAAGGCTTAGAACAGCCCCTTAGGTTCGGCCAGAATTGGGGTTAGGGTTTTCCAAAATTAAAACACCAAGAACAAAGCTAATGTTGGAAGAAAACAAAGGGCTAAAAGACTAATCATGCATATCTAGCAAAATCCAACACTTTTTCCCAAAAATAATTCCTAAAACCAACCAAACCCATTCATGAAACTCAAGAGAGGAAAAGGAATGGATGTGGAACTTATCAATCAAGGTGATGATGATTAATCAAGGGTTAGGAAGAAAGGATGGAAGATTGAACTCCAAAATCACAATTTTCTCAAGTTTCTCAACACTTTCTCTTTCTAAATTTTTTTTTCTCTCCAAGTCATGAATGGAAAAACTGAAATGGGGTAGCCAAGGGAAGGATAAGCCACGAAATTTTGGGGGGCAATGGTGGAAGAAATTGTTCATTTAATTCTAAACTAACTAAACTAGTTGCAACCTAACTACACTAACTAACTACAATTACATAACCACCACTCTTAAGCCAACACTTGTCCAAGAAGCTTCTAAGGATGATGTTTAGCTCCCCTAGCCCTTATCCCATCAGCCACTTGCCCCAAAATATCTAGATATTTCGTTTCGTCGCGTTCTCGCTCAACCGGGTGCGTAGCGTTACACGTATATTAGGGTTTTTATATCAAAAACTCCAAATATAAATCTAATAAATTATTCTATAATCAAAAATTATTAATCAACCAAAATTTCTCTAAAAATATTAGAAGTATTTCTATGAATGTCGCTTTCTCGATTTGCGAGCTAAAACGCCATCAGACGCGCTCGGGCGTAGAAAACACCCTATATTATTCTGATGCCCAAAAATTTCTGAAAAATTTCCAATAAATCATAAATATTGGAAAATGCTAAGATCACAAATTTTATAAAATTTGGATCACGTTTAGGCATGTTTCAGTTAGAAACACACACAATAGCCTAGTTACAGCAGAATTCGATAGAATTCTCGCTACGTAATAAAAACTGTAAATTAGTGAGGATCACTAATTTCAATTTCTCTTATTAACTAGATATTATTCAAACAATAAAATTATCAATACAAAATCTTTAAAATAATAGTTATATTAAATATGACATAAAACAGACAATTAATACAATAACTAAACCATGAAAATTCAAACTATGACTTGAAAATATTTATTAAATCCTGAAAATTATTTCTCTTTCAATAAAATAATTTTCTTTAATCAAACAACAATCTTTCACTTTTTTCGGGATTAATTCATATTAAAAACAGTATACGTCTACACTGTCTCTTAATCTGAATTAATTGCTAAAACAGTAAATTGTTTACAATAAATCTTTGTTGTTCTTCGTACTTTTAACAAACCATTGTGGGGATCAATCTCCATGATTTATTTTCAAGTAGCTGAAACTATAAAATAATTTTCATAAAAAAATTGGGATGTTACAGTCTCAACCATCAGTCTTGACAAGACCATCCCCAGGGGAAGTCCTTTATCTTTATCTAGCAGTAGCGAATGAAGCTCTCAGTGCCGTCCTCGTCTGCGAAACAGATGAGGGACAGAAACCCGTTTATTTTGTGAGCAAAGCACTTCAGAGCCCTGAGCTGAGATATCAGAAAATCGAGAAGATTGCGTTAGCGTTAATGGTCGCAGCTCGACGATTGATACAGTATTTCTTAGCACATCCCATAGTAGTTCGGACAGACCAACCCATCAAACAGATCTTACACATGCCTGACTTGGCAGGACGTATGATGAAATGGCCGATTGAGTTATCCGAATTCGAGGTTACTTACGAAGTGCGGCAAGCCATCAAAGCTCAATGTTTGACTGATTTTATTGCTGAGATGACTTCGAGACCCACAGAACCTTGCTCCAAATGGACAGTTCATGTTGACGGATCGTATAATGCCAAGGGTAGTGGCACTGGATTGTTGCTCGAGAATGACGACAGGCTGATCATCGAGTTCTCCTTAGGATTCACATTCCCTACCTCAAACAATCAAGCAGAATATGAAGCATGTCTAGCAGGACTTACATTAGCTCGGGACTTCGGTGCTGAGAAAGTTAAACTCAAAACTGATTCCCAGTTAGTGGTATCCCAGATCAAAGGGGAATACCATGCTAAAGATCCCCTCCTCCAAAAATACCTCGCATTGGTAAAACAAAAGATGAACGACTTTGCTGCAGCCGAGATTACACACATTTCGAGAGAACAGAACACCCGAGCATTTTGTCAAAACTCGCAAGCACGCGAACCTCGGGGAACAACAGATCTGTGATACAGGAAACACTGGCCAAGCCGGGTATAACTACGATCGTCGACACGACGCCCATCGAAGTGCCGAAGTTTCTTCCGAAATTTTGCTTTGTTATTTCCCATGCAAGTGTTGATGACGTTACCAGCATAGCAGATAACTGGATGACACCCATTTAGAAATATATTCAGCTTGGCGAGCTCCCTGGAGACGAAAAAGAGGCTGCCAAATTTCGAAAGAAAGCGTGTTCCTACTCCATTATCGAGGGTATTTTGTGAACGTGAACACAAGAAGAGGGGGTTGAATTGTGTTCAAAAACTTTTCGCAAACTTTAAGTTAAAAGCACTAAGAACACAGGTTTTTTAAAACTGTTTGTTAATCGGACGCTGAGAAACTAACCGGATGATGAGAGACTAACCGGATGCAGGAAATAAAGCTGTTTATGAAAACTTGTTTTACTGAGCAAGGTAAAGATAAAATGCAAAGCAGTAAAGTAAGAGACACATAGATTTATACTAGTTCACCACCAACTGGTAGCTACGTCTAGTCCCTTCGATCCTGAAGGATTTTTCACTATAATCAACTGATTACAATTTTCCTCAAGAGTATTCTACTGTCACAAACATGACAATACTCTCAACTTCTCAAAACGACTCAGTACGATCGAGCCTTTGAGGAACAAAGCCTTAACTAGGCCAAATACTGTTTACAAAAGAGAATATTCTTTTGAATATAATCAAAATAACTCTCACAGAGAAGATGAAAAGATTAAGCTCAAAACAGAGTAGCTTTCTAAAAGAAAGTATAAGACGCTGAGTTCAGTTTTTTGTAGACCAGAGACTTGGCACGAAATTTGATTGCTCACTCAGAGTGATGATGCTTCCAAAATAAAGTTTCTTTCTTTCTCAGAATTTGTTCTAGCAATTTCAGTCTTAGTTCTGGCCACCTTCTTCAATGAATACCTTGGGGTATTTATAGGAGACTTCAGGGATATTACCGTTTGCAGTAAGAAAATAGCTCCTTTTCATTGAGTGAGGTAATTTGAAATGTAGTCATTTTCTTCCTTTCCAGAGAATATCAGAATAGTACATATTACCGTTTTCATACTATCTGCTTTTCACAATTGCCTTGTACGATTTTTGTCTTATACTAAAGGTGTCACATTTGCTTCCTCGTACATCAAAATGAGCGCACAAAATCAAATTCGAATTCCGTTCCAGAACATTCTGAGGTTAAGAGCAAAAACGTGATCCTCGCGTGCGTCATTAAAGAGATCAGACGCTCGCTCAGAACAGAGGACGGATGCTCACAGCAATTGAGTATTCCACGTGTCAAAAAGTAACACTACCGGACGCTCGCTGTTAGCAAGACGCTGGAGTGAGTTCAGATGCTGACATCAGTGGAGTGTATTCAATTCTCTTGTAAATTTCTTCTTCTTTCTTGAGTGTTTTGTACAAATATATGAAGCTTTGATACCTGTACACTCAAAGATATGTTAGAAGATAAATTGTTCTCTTGAAAATACTTTGTTATCATTAAAATTAATGAGGGTCTAAACTTCTCAATCGTTTAGGTTCCAACAATCTCCCCCTTTTTTATGATGACAAATATCCAAGGTTGATGAACAATTTAATTTCAAAATAATATCAAGGGTCTCCCCCTGAATTCAACAATTTAGATATATATGAACAATTCAGGTATTAGAGCGATTATTGATAAACAAATTCATTTGTATGATCGCAAAAATACGTAGATGTATCAGAGCATATATTCATTTAACAAGGTGAGATCGGATGCTGATTTCATTTTATCAAAAAGATTTTCATTGTACCAAAGTTATTGATTATTATCAGAGTACTGGATTAATGAATATCAAAACATTATAGGTGTTAGAGCAATAAATAATCAACACAGATGCTATGTATGAAATGCTATGCGTGATACTTCAGTTTCAGCGTATCCATCGGACTTTGAACATTGGACGGTAAATTAGTCAATCAGACTTTCACGTGTTCATCAAACCTTTCTTTTACTCCCCCTTTTGTCATCAGACAGAAAGAGTGTAAAGCACATCATAGTCAAAATAAGACTTAGAAAAATTTGAATATAAGTCAGATATAGATAAGTAAACAGATAATCAGAGCAAAAGTGTGTGTATATATATATATAAGAGTACCAAAAAAAACTTTATATCACACACAAAAAAAATATTCAAGGATTTGGTGGAGGTGGTGGAGGAATGTTCAGACGTTCATAGAGTAGTTTCAAAGCATTCTCCAACTGAGCAACCTTCAGGTTTGTGGCCTTCATTTCTTCAAACTCTTCTTTAGGAATCGTGACCATCTCAACTGCAGGAGTAGAAGTAGAAGTGGAAGGTGCAGCTTCTGATACTGGTGTAGGTTTCATCTTCTGATGCTCGGCTAGCACCAAATTAGACAGCTTCAGTCTCAGTTCCTTCTTCTGGTGAGCTCTTTGAAAGAATGCATCATTTGGTATATACCATTTGATGAGATTTCCAAGTTTTCTCTGCTCAGATTCTACCTGAATTTCCCTTCTTCTCTTCACATCTTCTGGATACAGCAAATCCATAAAGATGATGTCTCTGTGCAGAAACACATTAGCAGTAAAAGAATCAAACTTGTTTCCAGCATCTTCTCCCTATATTTTTCTGATAAAGACGCTCAATGCTCCAAAAGCGAAAGAGAATCCTTCATTTTCTGCCAGGTATACTCTTCGCAGATTTTCCCTGTCATCTTCTTCAAGCACCAGAGGGACAAGGCATGGCAACATGGCTTTGTCTTTCCAAGACTAAGACTATTGATTCCAGATAAATCCAATGTCAAAATGCTTAGTCACAGCAGCCATTGGACATATATCTTCATGCAGTCAAGAGGCCTGATCACTGATAGTGCCAACTGTGGGAATTGTGGTTTCTCAGCATTGCAGCAATTTGAGGAGCCAGTTCTCCATTCATCTGTCTTCAGAGAACTGAGGTAAAACCTTCTGGCATGGTCCTCAGTAATCTTGGCAATCGGAAGCTCAGAGAATCCTTTAAGATTAAACTTTTGAGGAGCCTTCTCATACTCTTTGAGTCCGATCTTGCTGTATGGCAACTTGCCAGGAGCAGGTTCTTTCCTCTTCCCAGGGATAAACCAAGGTAGCCACCTTTGTCTATCAGGAACAATCTTTACGGATACAGAAGAAGGATCTCTGAACTGTCTAATAACTTCAAGTTTCTTCATTTCATGACAGTGTGCCATGAAGGCAGTTTCTTCATCCGTAATCCATCTTTCGCACTCTTCCAGTGTGAGAGGCTCAATTTGAGGCAGGGACTTAGAAAGGTCAACAGAGAAAGGAATTGCTCTGCTACAAGGTTCTGGTCTTAATCTCTCTTTGAATGACATGTCAAAATGGTCTTCTCCATCCTTTAAGACAGTATTCATTGGAGAGGCAATCTCAAGTCTGGCAACTCCATATGTGAATGTTTTCAAATGCCAAATAGAAGGATGATTGTAGATGCTGTGGTATGACTCATACTTAACAAACTGAGGTTTGTTAATGCGTGAGACATTCTTCCTTCCACTGAAATCTGTAGGTTTGTAGGTGAGGGTGAGTGGGGTGAGAGTGGTTTTAGTGATTGTATAGTTTCTAGATGTGTAGGGTTTGAATGGATTGATGGGAGGTACTTTGAATAATAGGTTGAAGGGATGAGAGTGAAGTTTGGAAACGTATGTAGTAAGAGAGGTATCTGAGGAGATTTGTGGTAGGTCTAAGTTGAGTGTATTGGATTGTGTTTGGGTCGGTTTTGTGGGGATAAGGGTAGAGGTTTGTTGTAGGCTCATTCTGGTTTTCTTGGTTTGTGTTTGGGTTTGTGTTTGGGTTTGTGGTTGTGAAACAGACAATGGAGGTGCAGGAATAACATCATGAGAATCAAAAATAGATATTGACTCATCAATAGTAAAGTCAAGTACCTTTGGGTTTTGCTCAGAAGACCAAACCAGCTTTCTCTTTGTTCCTTTAGAGGCAACAACAGTAGGAGGTGGAGGAGGAACTTGCTTCCCTTGATCAGACGCTGAAACATCTTCTTCAGCTGTTGACTTCTTCTTCTTCTCCAAGATCTTCTTGATGGGGATTTTGTCCTCATCTTCTGGTTCATCAACAGTAGGTGCAGGAGCCACCTTCTGTTTCATTCTTCTTGTCTCCCTTATAGGAGATTCAGCAGGTCTCTTCACACCAGCCATTGAGCTTCTGGTGGTTTTCTTTTCAGCTTCACCAACATTCGCAACAGTTTCTCCTTCTTGTTGCTCTAGTTTCACCTTCTTAATCATAGTCCCAGTTATCAATTGCATTCTGACCAGGCTGTTGACTCCAAAAACCTCAGGACGAACAACAGCACCAACACCAAAGTATTTATCTCTTTCTTCTTTGCTTGTCAGATCACCAAGCTTTCTCACAATACCATCTTTTATCATCATTATGGAAAGAAGAACTCCATAAGGAATAACCTTGACAATATTCTTTTTATCAAAACTTTTCCTTGAGAAGACAAGAGCATTAACAAGATTATTGATAATCAACCTTGGCAGGTTGATTTTCTTTCCATCCATATAGTTTCTCATAATGAACTTTTGCTCATAGTTCACTATGTTGCTTGAACCAACCTTTAGAATCACGCTCTTAGCGATGATTTTGTGCAATACTCTATAGTGGCTTTTCAAATCTTTGGCAGTGGGAGTTATGTTCTTCTTCTTCAACTCACGATAATTTTCAAACAGTGCTTCGTTGACGTTTTCCAAACCTCTGTAAGCGTCAACCCAGTTAGCATGGTAACTGATTCCTTCACAAGGGCACTTGATGGTCTGAGCGATGGAGTTTATAGTGAAACGTAACTTGAAACCTCTGATATGTCCTTCAACAATTTCACCCAGAAGTAGATGAGCGTTCCACCAGAATTCCTTTATAGCATAGCTCAACACATCAACTGGTTCCCAGATAAAATAATTTTTCCAACCCAGTTTCTTCAAACCTTCTTCAAAATCAAAACCATAGAGCTTGAAATTCTCAAAATCAATTCTGTTTTCATTCATAAGTTTTTCTTCTGAGAAGACATCGTAGGCAGCAGTATATTGTCCAACCTTTCTATCGGCCATGGCAGCAGTTGCAGAGTGGGTAATGGAGGTTTTAGGGTTTGAAGTCACACATAGAGAGAGAGAATGATTTTTGCAAGTAGAAACAGAGTGAAGTGATGGAACAAAAAATGTGGAGTAGTGGGAAAGTTGATAGAAAATGGTACAGTCCTTTTTCAAAAAACCGCTTCGCATTTCCAAAAAAAAAATTAAATCAAAAAGAAAAGAAAATGAAGATTCCCCTTTTCATTAAATGAAGACGCCAAAAGAAAAGTAAAATCAAGTAAAAAGATTTTATTGAAAAACATAAATAATCATGACTCAGTGAGATGTGATGAGACGCTTAAGTCCTTTACACGTGTGACACGTGTGTGCACGCTCGGATGCATGGACCGATTCACCAGATCTTTGAGTTATGATGCACATGACAAATAAAATGCTTACACGTATACATGCTTATGTCATACCGTATGTCGAGATGATGCATATCATCCGACTGAGATTAATCATTCTTCTATAAGATGAAAATTTAAATTTCTTCTTATAAAATTAAATTTATCTTCAGCAAGGGGTTTTGTAAATATGTCGGCCCACTGATGATCAGTGTCTACAAATTTTATTTCGAGAATACCCTTCTGAACATAGTCTCTTATAAAATGATGTTTAATCTCAATGTGCTTGGCTCGTGAATGCAATATGGGATTTTTAGTAAGATAGATTGTAGAACTATTATCACAGAAGATAGGAATATTACTCTCTTTTATCAGATAATCTTCAAGTTGATATTTCATTCACAGAAGTTGAGAGCTGCAACTTGTCAATGAAATATATTCAAACCTGTGTTGAGAGTGCAATCGTGCTTTGCCTTTGCTTGACCAAGACACAAGATTTTCTCCAAGGAATTGGCAGCCTCCACTTTTGCTTTTTCTTTCAATTCGTCTCCAAAGAAAGTCAAGATCACGTAAACCTACTAACTTGTAATCTTTTGATTTCTTATAAAGCAAACCAAGATTAGTAGATCCTTGCAAATATCTAAAAATTCTTTTAACAAAGACTCAAGTGTGATTCTCTAGGATCCGATTGAAATCTAGCACACAGACAGGCGAACATAATATCGTCTTGAAGTCGTAAGATAAAGTAGAGACCCAATCATACCTCTGTACATTTTCTGATCTACCTTTTTATCAGTTTCATCTTTACCAAGAATGCACGTGGGATGCATAGGAGTGCACATAGGTTTGCAATCCACCATTTTGAATTTCTTTAGCAATTCCTTGATATATTTGCTTTGGTGTATATAGATACCATCATTGCATTGTTTGATTTGAATTCCAAGGAAGAACTTTAGTTCACCCATCATGCTCATCTCGAATTCAGCCTGCATTAGCTTAGAAAATTCTTTGCAAAGGCTTTCATTAGTACCTCCAAAAATAATTCATCAACATATATTTGAACAATTATAAAATGCTTGTTTGATGTTTTTCTAAAAAGAGTAGTGTCTACTAGACCTCTGGTAAAATCATTTTTCATCAAAAATGTACTCAGTCTTTCATACCAAGCTCTGGGAGCTTGCTTAAGACCGTATAGGGCCTTTTTAAGCTTGAAGACATGTTCTGGAAATTCAATGTCTTCGAAACCAGGAGGTTGTTTTACAAAGACTTCCTCAGTTATGAAACCATTCAAAAAAGCACTTTTCACATCCATTTGATAAAGAATTATATCATGGTGTGCAGCAAATGAAAGTAAAATGCGTATAGCTTCTAACCTTGCAACAGGTGCAAATGTTTCAGTAAAATCAATACCTTCTTCCTGTGAGTAACCTTGAGCAACCAATCTTGCCTTGTTTCTCACAACCTTTCCATCTTCATCAAGCTTGTTTCTAAATACCCATTTAGTACCAATAGCCTGCTTATCTTCTGGTAGAGTAACTAGCTTCCATACATCATTTCTTTGGAACTGATTCAACTCTTCTTGCATGGCCAGAATCCAACCTTCATCTTCCAATGCTTGATCAATCGTTTTAGGTTCCATTTCTGAGAGTAGTGCCATATCTGCATGCTCTTTAAAAGAGGATCTGGTTCTTACTCTGTCTCCAGGTTCTCCTATGATTTGATTTTTAGGATGATTGGTTTTGTACTTACAGCTCTTTCTGGCTTCAGCTTCCAAAGATTCTTGCGTCTGGTCACCACCGGACGATGAAGATGTAAGTTCACTATTTGTAGTATCACCTATATTTAATTCTAAAAATAATTCATCTAGCTCTGACATGGCTGTGTCGGGCTTCTTATCATCAAATTTGACATGAATGGATTCTTCCACTGTCATAGTTTCTTTATTGTATATTCTAAAAGCTTTAGATCTTTCAGAATATCCCAAAAAGATTCCTTTGTCAGCTTTTGAATCAAACTTACCAAGTTGATCCTTAGTAATCAAAATATAACAAGTACAACCAAATGAATGAAAATATGATATGTTTGGTTTTCTACCTTTCCACAATTCATATGGAGTCTTCTTCAAAATAGGTCTAATAAGAATTCTATTTTGAATGTAACAAGCTGTGTTTACTGCTTCTGCCCAAAAATATTTTGCAATATTAGCTTCATTGATCATGGTCCTGGTCATTTCTTAGAGGGACCTACTTTTCCTTTCTACAACACCATTTTGTTGAGGTGTTCTTGGAGAGGAGAAATTGTGGGAGATGCCATTATCATCACAAAATTTTTGAAAGCTTTCATTTTCAAATTCTCCCCCATGATCACTTCTAATAGAAGAAATACAAATTCCTTTTTCATTTTGAACTGTTTTGCAGAATACAGTAAATACCTTGTATGACTCATCTTTGTGAGCAAGGAATCTAACCCATGTCCATCTAGTAAAATCATCAACAATGACTAACCCATATTTCTTTCCAGTTAAAGAGGTTGTCCTTGTTGGACCAAAAAGATCAAGATGCAAAAGCTCAAGTGGTCTAGAGGTTGAAACAACATTTTTTGAATGAAAAGAAGTTTTAACTTGTTTTCCTCTTTGACATGCCTCACAGAGAGCATCAGATTGATACTTAAGATTTGGTAAGCCTCTGACAAGACCGTGCTTGTTTAATTTTGAGATTAATCTCAAATTGGCATGACTCAATCTCTTGTGCCAAATCCATTGTTCTTCATCAACAGACATGAGACACTTGACATCTTGTTTTGCAAGTTCAGAGAGATCAATTTTGTAAATATTTTGTTTCCTCTTAGCAGTGAAGAAAATAGAGCCGTCTTTCTTGCTTTTTACTAGACATCCAGTTTCTGTAAAGATGACTTCATAACCATTGTCACATAATTGACTTTTGCTCAATAAGTTATGTTTAAGTCCTTCAACATAAAGTACATTATCAATAGAGGGAAGAGAGCCTTTACCAATGCGACCAATTTCAACTATTTTACCTTTATGGTTTCCTCCGAAACCAACGAATCCAGCTTCTTTAGGCCTTAGTTCTTGGAACATATGCTTTTCTCCCGTCATGTGACGCGAGCATCCACTGTCTAAGTATCAAGATAGGTGTGTTGACTTTGTTGCTAAGCATGTCTGCAATATAGACTATTTTATCTTTAGGTACCTATATCTTTTTGGGTCCTTTCTTGTTAGTTCTTGAAGGAAGCTTATCCTTCACAGTTTTAAAAACAGTACATGCACTTTTCAAATGACCAGGTTTATTGCAGTAAGTACAATGCAAGCATTTACTATGATTATTGGATTTATCAGATGCTGAATCATTTTCTAAAGGAGGTTCATCTAATATATAACCAAGACCATGAGTTGTCGTTTTACTGACACCCCAAATCATTGAAGCTTGCTTGCTTCGAGTTACACTCTCTGCAAGAAACTTTTGAAATGCATATTCATAATCATTTGATTTGCATTTAAGGTTGCCTGTAACTTTAGAGCTTTCAGCTTGAGAGCTCTCAGCTTCTGGTTGCTTGTTAGCGGCCAGACGCTGGTTATCCATCAGATGCTGATTTTCAGTTTTCAGTTTCTGGTTCTCTTTATTGAGTACAAATTTTTCTTTGTTTAAAGCTTGAAAGTCTTGTGATAATTTGAAATTTTCTTTTTCAAATTCTTATACTCAACAGAGAGAGTGGCAGAGTCCTTCAGAAGATCATCGAATGCAAGTTAAAGTTCAGAGTATGAATCATATACTATTACCTCTTCAACTTCTTCTTCTGAGTCAAGATCAGTGTCTGCCATGAGAGCGAGATTTGCTTCTTCTTTATTATCTTCCTCAGACGAGGATAAGTCTAGATCTTCCCATGTAGCCATGAGGCTCTTCTTCTTTTTCTTGAAAGAACTTCTTGTGGGCTTCTCCTTAAGATTAGGACATTCGGACTTGAAATGTCCAGGTTTTTACATTTGTAGCAGATGACTTGGGCTTTGTCCTTGTCTTTGCTTTCCTTCTTGTCCGTAGTATCTTTCTTCTGAAACTTCCTCCTGAAGTTTCTCTTCTTCCACATTCTTTGTATCTTTATGGATATAAACGCGAGCTCATCTTCTGATGTGTCAACATCTCCTTCTGAAGCTTCATCTTCTGATTCTTCTTCTTCAGCCTGAAGGGCTTTGGAAGAACTGGCTTTATGTTGAGCGACTTTCAAAGCAATAGACTTGCCTTTTTTGACAGGTTCTTCTTCATTTAGCTCAAGTTCATGAGCTTTCAACGAACTCATAAGATCTTCAAGTCGTAGGACATTTAGATCTTTTGCTTCTTGAATGGCAGTGACCTTGGGTCTCCACTGCTTAGTCAAGCTTCTCAAGATCTTTCTAACATGGTCAGGTGTCGTGTAACTTTTTCCAAGGGCCTGTAACCCATGAACAAGTGTTTGGAATCTTCCAAACATAGTTTCAATGTTTTCACCATCTTCCATTTTGAACAACTCATATTGGCGAACCAACATGCTAGCTTTGGTTTCTCTTACTTGGGCAGAGCCTTCGTAAGATAAAACAAGTGAGTCCGAGATTTCTTTGGCAGTATCAAATTTGCCACATTTATCATATTCTTTTTCTGTCATAGCACAGATAAGAATGAATCTAGCTTTTTGATTGGTTTGATATCTCTTTTTCTGCTCATCATTCCAATCTTCTCTGGCTATAGCAACACCACGAGCATTAGTGGGAGGAATGTAACCACTTTGAACTATATCCCACAACTCAAGTTGTTGTGTCTCAAAGAAAGCTTTTATCTTATCTTTTCAGTAATCAAATTTTTCTCCATTGAATAGAGGAAGACGGTTCATATGACCACCTTCAGTAGACATGTTCACAGTATAAGATCTTTTCTCTTAACACTATTAAGTGCTCAACCAAGAGGCCGAGCTCTGGTACCAACTGAACGTGAACACAAGAAGGGGGTTGAATTGTGTCCAAAAACTTTTCGCAAACTTTACGTAAAAAGCACTAAGAACACATATTTTTCAAAATCATAGTTTATCTGGACGTCGAGAAACTAACCAATGATGAGAGACTAACCGGATGCAGGAAATAAAGCTGTTTATGAAAACTTGTTTTACTGAGCAAGGTAAAGATAAATGTAAAGCAGTAAAGTAAGAGACACAGAGATTTATACTAGTTCACCACCAACTGGTAGCTACGTCTAGTCCCTTCGATCCTGAAGGATTTTTCACTATAATCAACTGATTACAATTTTCCTCAAGAGTATTCTTCTGTCACAAACTTGACAATACTCTCAACTTCTCAAAACGACTCAGATTTATTGAGCCTTTGAGGAACAAAGCCTTAACTAGGCCAACATCAAGCATACAAAAGAGAATATACTTTTGAATACAATCAAAATAACTCTCACAGAGAGGATGAAAAGATTAAGCTCAAAACAGAGTAGCTTTCTAAAAGAAAGTATAAGACGCTGAGTTCAGTTTTTTGAAGACCAGAGACTTGGCACGAAACTTGATTGCTCACTCAAAGTGATGATGCTTCCAAAATAAAGTTTCTTTCTTTCTCAGAATTTGTTCTAGCAATTTCAGTCTTAGTTCTGGCCTTGCCTTAGTTCTTGTCTACTTCTTCAATGAATACCTTGGGGTATTTATAGGAGACTTCAGGGATATTACCGTTTGCAGTAAAAGAATAGCTCATTTCCATTGAGTGAGGTAATTTGAAATGTAATCCTTTTCTTCCTTTCCAGAGAATATCAGAATAGTACATATTACCGTTTTCGTACTATCTGCTTTTCACGATTGCCTTGTACTATTTTTGTCTTATGCTAAAGGTGTCACATTTGCTTCCTCGTACATCAAAATGAGCGCACAAAATCAAATTCGAATTCCGTTCCAGAACATTCTGAGGTTAAGAGAAAAAACGTGATCATCACGTGCTTCATTAAAGAGATCAGACGCTTCGTAACAGAGGGACTGACGTCGCAAAGAATTGAGTATTCCATGTGTCAAAGAGTAACACTATCGGACGCTCGCTGTTAGCAAGACGCTGGAGTGAGTTCGGACGCTGACATCAGTGGAGTGTATTCAATTCTCTTGTAAATTTCTTCATCTTTCTTGAGTGTTTTGTATAAATATATGAAGCTTTGATACCTGTACACTCAAAGATATGTTAGAAGATAAATTGTTCTCTTGAAAATACTTTGTTATCATCAAAATTAATGTGAGTTTAAATTTCTCAATCGTTTAGGTTCCAACATCTACTTCTTTATGTTTGTATTTTGGACTGGGGACTTGTACAAAGGCTGGCGCAGATGGTTCACGTATTTGGATTGAGGTTTGGAGAGGGGTTTCGTAGCTGATTCACATGGGATGGAAGATATTTTGTTTTTTTAGGATGTGAATGAGTGTTGTATGTGGAGAGGATGGTTTGAATGAATGTTTCATAGCTGATTCGTGTTGGTGTATGAGTGCTCCTTGTTGTATGTGCATCATCCTCCAGTGATATTCTTAGTTGTAGTAATGGAAATAATAGGGTTTGTAGCAATTTCTGGGCTTTGTTTTAGAGATTAACACAGTTTCTGGGTTGTGATTTTTGGCTTATTCTGCTATTCAATGTCTTGTTCTCAATTCTTGTTCAATGTTTTGCAATTTTTTGGGGTATGGCTCGTTGGTGGCCGGTGGTCCACAGGAGGTCTGAGCTTGCTGAAGATGGTGGCTAAGGATGAGGCTGTTGGACGACATGGAGCGGTGGGGATTTGCATTTAATTACGGTTTTTTTGGTTTTATTGATTCTAATTAATTGATTTTAATTATTTAATATTAATTAAATTATTTAAGTGAATAAATCATTATTAATAACATAAATATTAATTTTGCTGACTCACTTGTCACGTGAAAACCACATCAATTAAAATGTCCAAGTGGCACCTGCCATGTGTATTGCTGTTTGCTAATTTAACAAAAATTTGACGGTAGGGATCAAACTTCGAAATTTTTTTTATAGGGACTAAAATTAAAATTTGAGATATTTATAGGGACTAAAAACATATTTAACCCATATGAATTCCATCTTATAATGAAAAGTGTACTGAGAAAAATGTTTTAGCTAAAGAGATTATTACTAGTATTCCCTTTCACACTAGAAATAAACGCACTATATAATTGTTAACAGTACTTAATATATGACTAATCTATCCTTATGATCTACATGTAGTGGCGTGGGATTACCAAGTCCTCCCTTGCTTGTAAATAATTAAATGCCATTCCTTCTTCTACATGTATTAGATAAATGCCATATGCAGTGACCATATAATAGAAAAATTCCCACTGGACTCAAGCTGGTATATGTCATCACTCTATTCCAAATAAAGAAAGCAAGTTGAGCCAAAAGAGAAGTGTTCAAGAGCAGAAAATTTCAACTAATGCAGAATAAGTACACCTTAACTCGCGCGTTTTAAATCCCTTTTTTCATGGTGATAACCTTTCCCACCCTATAAATACATTTGCTTCAGCACAATTTCTCCTCACCTCCTCCTTCGTAGCCACCAACATACAATGCCACTCTTCCTGGCCTTGTCATTGAGTTTAAACTTTCAATCTTTTTCACCAAACGTATATTGTGCTGAGCTTCCTACTTCAACTTAGCAATAACAAGTTAACAACAATGGATAATACACCACACATGCATCAAATGATTTCTAGCTTGGTTCTGATTTTATCTATTTCATCATTGGCCTCATCATCTCTCCAAGTTGGTTTCTACAGCTCCACTTGTCCATCTGCCGAGGAAATAGTGAGAAGCACAGTTAACAAAGCGGTTTCTCTCAATCCTGGCATAGCTGCTGGTTTGATTAGAATGCATTTCCATGATTGCTTTGTCAGGGTATGTTCAATTGCCTACATACACATAACTTCTCAGTTTTTAATTATATATGCAATTAGTATCAACATATTAAATCACGATCGTTGTCACAGTCACAATTCTTATTATTGTGGAGAATCATGGTTAAATGTGACTGATGCGGCCTCGCGCTCGGGTTACAGTCTCGAAGACATAAAAAACATCGATATCGCGACCCAAATCATGATCGCAGATCTTTTTAAAACCCTAATTGGTATCCATGTCTCTAAAATCGCAATATCCTCTTAATTTATACGCAGGGTTGTGATGGTTCAGTGTTACTAGCATCAACACCGGGTAACCCTATTGCTGAGAGAGACAACTTCATCAACAATCCAAGCTTACGTGGCTTTGAGGTTATCGATGAAGCCAAGACTCGATTAGAGGCTGCATGTCCACAAACAGTATCATGTGCCGACATCCTCACCTTTGCAGCACGAGACAGTGCTCTCAAACTAGGTGGCATAAACTACGACGTTCCATCAGGACGCAGAGATGGCACTATCTCTATTGGTGATGAAGTGCCACAAAATCTACCTAGACCTTCCTTGAGTGTTGATGAACTTATTAGCAATTTTGCAAGAAAGGGGTTGTCAGCATATGAAATGGTGACACTCTCAGGAGCACATTCAATAGGTGTATCGCATTGCTCTTCCTTCTCTAATCGTTTGTATTCATTCAGTAACACAAATGCTCAAGATCCCTCTATGGATTCTTCATTTGCTGCATCGTTGAAAGCCACGTGTCCACCACCACCAAGCAGCGCAAACCCAATAGTGGTTCTTGATGCTTCCACCCCTATTCGTTTGGACAATAAGTACTATGAGGGACTGATCAATCATCGTGGCTTGTTGACATCAGATCAGACGTTGTTGAACAGCCAATCAACACAAGAAATGGTGCTAAGCAATGCTAATTATGGTGCAACTTGGGCTACCAAGTTTGCAGAAGCAAT
Source organism: Calophaca sinica (assembly GCA_037113605.1). NCBI lineage: Eukaryota > Viridiplantae > Streptophyta > Magnoliopsida > Fabales > Fabaceae > Calophaca > Calophaca sinica. The sequence goes on from CM073730.1 coordinate 72,590,852, forward strand.
GGTGCACATGGGTTCTATAGATGTGCTAACTGGATCTGATGGTGAGATAAGGAAACGTTGCAGCTTTGTCAATTAATCTTGCTGCTCTAGTCTTTTGGGAAAAAAAAACAAAATTTAAAAATTTGTCAAATTGCGTTTGTTTTATTTTTAACATTTTTTATTATTTTTGGACGAAAAGTCGATCGGTTCATTTTGAGTTTTAATAATTTGTAATTTTTGTGAAGTTTTGAGCCTGATTAATAATTTGTCTTGATTTGTCCTTACCTCATCCTTTGATAGTTTTGCTTATTTTTATTGCTAAAAGTTTGTGTGCCTTCCATCAGTTTGAATTATGTTGGATTCGTTAAATGTTTCAAGCTTCTTGACTTGGTTGTAGGATTATTAAAATCATTTGACCTTGTAAAATTGACTTGGCAAAAAGAGGAAGAAAGAAAAAATAACAAGGACTTTTCAGACAAATCCATATTATTAAATAAAAGAGGAATTTTATGCTATCAGATACGTATACGCAAGTGCTCTGTTAGGCTCGACTCGCCTTACGCTTTACTTACAAAGAACAAAGAGAATGAAAAATTTTCCGCAATGTAAGAAATGCAATTTCTAATGTTAACACTTATGCCTGGGGTAAGTTTTGTATTCTACCATCTCAGGCGAAGTTTTTTTCCTCTCATTTTTGAGAGTCTTGTCTTCTCTCTAACTTGGAGAGTCTGATCTTTTCTCTAGCCGTCGAGAGCGTAGATTATCGTCACGCTAGTATTGGAGTGTGCTCAACTATGGATATCAATCTTAAAGGCTTGTCTTTGGTGGATGAGGATGAGGAATGTTTGGTTTTTCAGAAGAAACAAAACTTTGTTCAGGGAATGAATCTTGATCTCTATCTTATTGGGAGATTTTTGACAGAGATATTCGTACCAATATGATGAAGAGAATGACGAGTGTCTGGATGTCGGACATGGGTGTGACGATCATAGAGACAGAGAAGGGCTTGTTTATTTTTCAGCTTTGCCATCGTTTGGGTATGGAGAAAGCTGTTAATAGAGGCTAGTGGCACTACAAAAGATTTGCAAATCAACAACGCATATTATTTGCCTTCACCAGCACTTAAAAGTGTTGCCAAATCACTCGCTAGTGATTTGTGTTTCGAAAAGACAGCGTTTCGGAAGCGCTGGTGAAATTGGGAATAGCTAGCGCTTCTTTAGAAAAGTGTTGTCTATTTCGTACTTTAGACAATGATTCTTTAAAGAAACGCTGTATTTTCCCTTTTTTTTATTAAATTTGACTTTTAATGACGGACAAAAGCTGTCACTAAATATTAAAATTCCGTAGGTAAATATCAAGTTGACATTTACCAACGGTAAGTGTAGCCATGCATTATTAGACTTCTAGTTATAGCTTTCGTCTGTTACTAAAGGTTATATATATTAAATAAAATATATTTTGATTATGTTACTATATATTCCAATAAATAATTTAAAAAAATCTGTCAGAATATTCCTTGAGTTTAAAAGAGAACCAAAATCATGAACTTAAAAACTTAGCAGAAATGAAACTTATTCTATGAACAAAGTAATAACATATATGATATAACATCCCAAAAACAAAAAAGAAAAACAAAAAGGAAGTGAACAGACTGAAAGTTCATCTCATGGACTACTTGAAAAATCTAAAAAGAAAAAAAAATCTGAAATACCTTGGAGAAGACATGAGTCCTGTAAAGAATTAATGAAATAAATGCAGAACAATTTCTATACAGTGTAAATCTTCACTCTGAAGTTGAAGTTGAACCACTGATGGAAGAAACTAAGAGGTTTAGCCAGCTAGACATGAGGCTTACACTACCAGTGCCTCTTGTTTGTGGTTTCCTTCTACTACCCACCATGGTTTGTTAGAATCAGCATGGCTATTTCTTTCTTCCTCAATAGCAGCAGGAATATTAAGATCTAGGAAGTCCCTAATTTCCGGAACTGGTTCCTGAAGTACAACTGTTTGAAAGTTTCTACTCTCAGACCCACCAGACATATGAGATATCTTGTGGCCACCCAAGGCTTGTCCAGATGGAAAAACCTTAAAGCAAATTGGACACTCATGCACTCACTGGCGGAGCTTCTTAGGGACACAGGGGGCTATGGCTCCCCCAAGTTTTTTAGTTTTTCCTTATATATACATGATGCTTCCCATTTTTGTGTGAGAACTGTCTGTCTCGCAGCGGCAAACCGCGTATTTTTAACATAGAGAGACGTGGTTCGAACCTCGTCTAGTAAATTTTTGCATTCCATTGAATTTTAAGGCGCAGGCGCAAAATTAGCACCCAAAATTGATGCAGGAAGGATTCGAACCCTGTTCGAGTTGTATAATAAAAGCTAAACAAAACCACCAAGCCAACTCGTAAATCCAATACAATGTAAGTATATTATTAAATATATAACGTAAATCTTGGCTCCCTCACAAATTTTAATCAAGCTCCGCCACTGCATGCACTTTACTCTTCTTGGACTCTAACTGTATCTGCCTCAACATATTCACTGTTGTCACTGTTCTTCATGGGCTTGCTCTCAGTTGTTGGATTAGGAGAGAAGTCAGTTTCAATACTATTTTCACTGCTCTCATTTCTTGAAGCAAAACACCCTTTGATCTTCTTATGACTTGCTCTGTGTCCTCCAAGAGCTTGGTAGGAGTGGAAAATTTTGTTGCAAGTAGTACACTCAAACTTGCCTCTCTTGTTATTAGAGTTCTTGCTGAATTCACCTTCATGAGGCTTGTTTGCCCAATTCCTATGAGAACTTGACTTCAATTCAAAATCCAAAAACTTTGCTGACTTTGATAAAACTGATTCTGTTCCATTGACTATGCCTTTTCCTTTTTCACCTTCAGAATCATCCAATGCAGACATATAATCAAGCTCAGACTTTGTAGCTTTGATGAACCCCTTAAAGGAAAGTCCACTCTTGTTCATCCTAAATCCATTTTCAGCAGCCAAAAGCTCTGAACTTTTCCCTTTGAAGTTGAAATTTTCAGAAGCAGAATTGCCTAACTCCCACTCTACCTATGTGATACTGAAATAAAACCAGCCAAATCATATAATTAATAACAAGGTAATCACTATTTGACTTATAATTGTTAAACAGCCCAACAATTGTTTCATAGGTTGCATCAACATTCCATCAAAACCTAGAAAATCTGCTGAGTCAATAATGTAAATAAATTTGTCGTGATAAAAAAGATGCTCCATATACTAGTCTTCAGCATATAATGCAACACAACAATAACATGGCAACAAAGGAAAAAGCTCTTCTAAAACTTGTCAGTAAAGTGCACGAGTAAGGGTCCGTTTTAAATTTTAAAAAAATAAGCGTTGGACATAACCTTACTTGTGCACTTTATATCAAGCTCACGATAAGCCTTACTAGTTACTCCTATGCCAAAATTAATAGCAGGGCCAAAGGAAAATTGTAGACACCCACAGCGAAGAACAACTTGGTTGTTATCATGAAGATCACGAATTTTCTTATAATGCTTCCTTTATTCTTCTTCCTTGGAGATGATATCCCACCTTTCCTTTTCATTTTTTTTTTCAGTCTCCAGCAACTAAAACAAGTCTAACAAAAGCAAGTGGCATAGACAAACAAAAGGAGTTTTGAGACTCCTCTGAACCTTCCCTTAATGTGGGCTAATACTATATTACTATATTACATTCTTCCAACCAGGAATAGAATCTTTCGAGTTGAAACATGATATGAAAATTGTAAGTATCTTTTCTCTTTATAGACATTGATGTGAAAATTTGGTGTACCTTTTCTCTTCAGAGACTCCTGTTAACATTTGTGAACATTTATATAGACATAATATTTTCAACTGACCTACCAGCTTGTCACATAAGCACAACACAGTCATCAAATCAAATAAGAAAAAAACAATAAAGAAAGTAATTGAAATTATCATAAGAAATGAGATATTACATCATCCCAAATTGAAGTGATTTCCTCAGGGTATCGATCCTTCAGTCTCTCGACATCCACAATAGAATCCAACGACTTCCGTTGCAAAGGGTTGAACCCAGTGGCGAACCTAGACTCCTGCAGAATCCAAGTGAACCATATTTCAGAAAATCGGAAGGAATCTCCGGTTAATCCTGGACACAACATCAGGACAGCTCCAATCAAAGCAAAATCAGCACTTACCATTTCCCTTATTACCAACTCCATATGAAGGGCAAGAAAAGGAAATTAAAAACATTTTTATAGTCATTAGATTTTCTTACCCTCCAAGTAAAATGAGCAGGAACTGAGTTTTAATGGGCATTTTACTCCTGTAACAGATACATCTCAATTAGAAAGTAGAAACCTTGGCACGAATATAAAACTTTCTAATTATGTAAAATAAAATTGAATCAAACAATCCTTATTTATTTATAGGGCGAGACAAGGGTAAGCACTGTTCTCTCATACTTAGCAAATAGTAAGTAGTACTAAGCATACCTTTAGTGTTCTCTGCAAGCATACCTCTATTGTTATCTCGACAGAATAAGAGAAAAGGGAGAGATCATGGGAAAATCGCACACCTTGATGGCTTCGATTGCATATTCAACCTGAAACAAACGGCCTTCGGGAGAAAAGGTGTTGACTCCTCGGTCATACTCAGTCCTATTTCATTGACAAAATATCAATTAATCACACAGAACAAAAGAAATTAAAAAACCCTAACACATTTCGGTAGAACCCATTTGATCAATTAAATCGAGCAAGATGGAGAAATCCTGAAATGCAAATTTCGCAACAAAAGGGAGAGAGAAAGGGGTTCACCTTGTGAGAAATATTTTGGATTCGATTTGATGAACTCACAGCATAAAACGACGGAAGCGAAAGAAATTAGAACCAAAGCGGAAGAATAAGAGAATGAGAAAGAGAAACATTTACGAGAAGAAGGAGCAACGCCGAGGAAGGAGGCAACGAGGACATGTCGCAGTGGCTGGACGGCGGCGGAGAGAGAGAGAGAGAGAGATGAACGCGTGTGAGAGAGAGAGCAAGAGAAAGCGAATGACATATTAGGGCGAACGAAGTAATAGAGTGAACGAAGTTACAAAGTGAACGAAATATTAGGGCGCGAGGTTATAATTTTGGAGAAGAAAGCGCTGTTGAAGGTAAATAAAGGACAGCACTTAATGAAGGAAGCGTTGGCTATTATGTGAAATTCAACAGCGCTTATTATAAAAAGCGCTGGCTATTATCAAACGGCATAATTAGTAACGTTTAATCAAGGAAGCACTGGCTATTATGTGACATTCACCAGCGCTTTCTTAGGTAAACGCTGGTGAAAGTGTTCAGCTTTTTTTAGCCAGCGCTTTAATGACAAGCGTTACTTAAAGTTACTAGTGTTTGGGAAGGTACAAGTGGGGGTTGTTTTTGCTAATATTCCTCTCTTCCATGTTGCTTTCTGGGTGTTGGTTCGTAACCAACCATTAGGTTTCATGACGAAGACAATAGGTACCCTTGTAGGGAACTACATTGGTTCCTTTATAATATTATTCTACCAATAATATGAATTTATGGAGGAAGTATATACACATTTGGGTTCTGTTGGGTGTCTATTTGCCATTGAAGAAGGAGCATAAAGTGAAGCTACAAGGGGAGAATGGAGTATAGTGGTGTTCAAGCATGAACATATTAGTGTTTTCTTCCTCCTTTATGGTTATTGGGACATAGTGATCAGTTCTATCATCAACATTTCTCCGTAGATGTTGATGATGGTTCACGTGGTTGCGTGTTGACCTGAGGCCTAAGTTGCAACGACGAACGACTAAGGGAGGAAGCCATTGGTTGAGAGACTAGGCCAGATGGGTGAGGGCTAATCAGTCTAAAATTTCAAACAATCATGCGCGAGATATTCCCAGGAAATCACAAGCTAATCGAGCGTGGGGAAATCCTATGAAATCGGGAGGCAATGGAGGTGTATCGCCATATTCAAATTTAAATCCAGCAGCTGATTTAAAAGAGAAATTAAATGCATTTCTGGTGTTTAAGGCTAGATCGTATGACCCGGGCGCATCAGTTAAGCCTGCAGATAAGGTTAGCAGAGATAAAGCCAATAACATAGTCAACTCATCCAGTTTGGAAACAAATAATCAAATGATTACTTTGAATTGAAATGTGTTTGAAAATGAAAATCCTTTGTATGACTTTGTTATAAATTCGAAAACATAATTTCTTGTTGAACGGAAAACAAACGCGTAAATGATGCGATCATCACCCATGAAGATCTTAATGAGGCTTGCCAACTCAGGTTCCCAGGTGCTGAAGGCGCAACCAATCAAAATGGTGTAACTCTTTTTTAAAGGTAGGTCCTGGTACCAAAGCCTACTGGGAACAATGAAGATCATTAGTCGAGGCCTAGGTCACTTGAGCGTAGTTCCTAGTTTGAAGAACCTAATTCGCACGTACAAGTTGGAGGCTATTTTCTTGTACGAAACATTACTGTATTGTAATAAAATTGAGGAAGTCAAGAGAATAGCTTTGATTATTGTTTTACAGTTGATAGGGAGGGTTATAGAGGTGGTGTTGCTATGTTCTAGCATAAATTTTTTAAATGTGCCATCACAAACTAATTGTTTTAATATTTGTGTTTGATTGTTTGAGTAGGTATGGATGAATGCATGAGTTTAACGTACGAGGAAGTGACAATGTTATCTGAGTGGATGTCGGATACCATGTCATCTGATTGGATGTCGGATACCATGCGACCCTCGTGGTTGGCAGATGGAGAACAATGAATGGAAGTTAAATCTGAAGTTGAATATCCAGTTTCCAGTGAGCACTTCGTCATTAACGAAGTTGGTTGTTTGAATTGACAATTTTATTTTCAAGTTATCAAAACGTGAACATGATAAGAATTTGGTATATGCTTAATTTAGGTATTTCCTATCCAAGATGATGTCTTGAACTAGGCCCGAGCTGTTGGGAAGCAGTTATGATTTGTCATTGTTATTTTGATGTCAAACACTGGTGCACCTGGAAGGAAGATGATGAGGGAGGCCTTTCAGCACTAGTAAAGGTCAGAAGTTGTATGTAGTGAATGGAAAACATAACCATCATGTGGCAAAAACTTTAGTGGGTCACCCATATGCAAGTAGGTTAAGTGGAGAAGAGAAGTCTATGGTTAACGATATGACAAAAAATATAGTGAAGCCCAGAAGCGTACTATTCACAGTGAAAGATCGTAACATTGATAATCTTAGTATCATCAAGCATGTTTACAATCAATGTGTTGCATATATGAGGGATCAGAGGGGTCTTAGAACATAAATATATCATCCCATGAATTTAATGGTGCGTGATAGTTATGTGCATGATCAGAGAATGGTCGCTAACTCTGATGTTGTTAGAGACATATTCTAGACACATCTTGAATCCATGAAATTGATGAAAACTTTCCACATTGTCTTAATAATTGATACAACATACAAAACCAGCAACTATAGATTGTTGTTTCTTGAGATTATTGGTATCACGTCAACTGAGTTGACATTTTTTGTGGCATGGGCTTACATAGTGAACGCTATGCTCACGATCATAGTGAACGATCGGGACCTTGCATTAATTAATGAATACAATTGAGATTGTTTTTCCGAGCTCAACACTTCTATTGTATCAATTTCATGTTACAAAAAATGTGAGGGATGTTTGCAAAATTAGATGTATGTATATCAAAGTTAAAGAACTTGGTGATGACTACATCAGAGAGTGTTGTAGATTCTCCATCCGAGGTTGAATATGAAGAGGGTCTGCTGACATTACAACAAGTGTGTTTAAAATTTCATTCTTTCATTGGCTACAAGATTAATAAAGTGTTGAATCCATACAAGGAGAAATTTATGAGGGTCTGGACAAATTGTGTGATGCACATTGAGAAAACAACTACAAACAGGTAGATGATCATATTTATTCATTGCTAATACTAGTGATTATAATCTATAGTATTGTAATATTCATCACTTATTTATTGGAAAAAGTTGAATATGCACATGCAAGGTTGAAGAAGTTGCTCTAGGATAACATGAGTGATTTATGTAGTTGTTAGGATGCCATAAACAACATGACTATACTGCAGCACAACAAAATATCTGCGTCATTCTAGTAGAGCATGATTTTAGTGGAACACACGTTCAATAATCTCCCAAATTTGAAGTTGTAGAGTTTTGTATCCAAAAATGTGTTTAATCTTGATGCTTTTGAAGTGAACCAAGCAAATAAGTATGTTGGTGTCGACAGTAGTGCATGTGGTTGCTCTATTAGAACAATGCACAAAATACTTGTGCATGCTGGGTTGCTAAGTTTATGATGTTGGGTGCCTCTATTCCTTTAGTAGAGGTTCACAGTCATTGAAAGAGATTGCAGTTTGAGGTTATCCTGAACAATGAGACATTCACACCTACTTCTTTACTACCAAAGTGGGAAGCGATCCAAAAGAGATTTAGGGTAGCTGATTTTGCGAAAAAATCTCTATCAAAAATAAAATTCGTGAAATAGTCTGGTCGAATATAACTTTAATGTGCTCACCTCCAAACAAGGTAAAAACAAAATGTGCACCAAAGAAGAATTGTAATTTAGATAAGTCAAGTAAGTGTGATCCATCGTTTATTGGGCATGTTGATGCAATGCAATGCAATCAATGCATGATATCACATATACTTGGTCTTTTACAGATACATCAGTCTGTCCATCTAAATAAAAGAGTAATGTGTTATACATAGACCATTTTTTCGAGTTCGCACATCCCTAATCCCTTTATTGATCGTGTTGTTGACGTGGAAGCGGACGGTAACTGTGATTATCGTTCAATTGCAACATTAATTAGTAAGGGTGAGGAACAATGTTCTGTAGTCATTGTGATTTGATGAGAGAGCTTAATAACTATAAGAAAGATTATATCTAGCTATATAGGTCTAAGGAGAAAGTAAACAAAGAAAAGGATGCATTATGGTGCATAAGCCTCGGGAATGCACCTCCATCAAAGTGGATGACCTTATGAACATGGTTTTTTAATTACTTCTGCATATACTAAGGTCCTGGATTTTCTATTGTCTGTTGGATGCCATACGATTTTTCCTTTTAGAGGTCACCCTCCAACTCATCATCGCATCATTTGTATCGGTCGTGTGATGAAGTGCCACTTTGTATAGGTAAAATATGAATAATATATTTAAAATTAATCTGTTTGTTTAAGTGACATGATTGATTGAATAACTCATTATGTCTGACTTACAAGTGTTCTTGAATGATGATTGCCTGATATCTCCTACGTTTAGCTCATGGCGGAGATATTGTAGACCTGAGGATCAAGCATGAGAGTTTCCAAATGCTCATAGGATGTTTGCGTTTAGTTCGTATATTGTAGCATAAAACAAAAGGATTTGTAGACCTAGGTGAAGAATAATTATACTTATTTTTTCGGGTTTTGTAATTGATTTGTTAATACTTTTTTTTCCGTGTATGTATTAAGTGCTTGCACTATATTAATAGTATTTGGATGATACAATATATCTTGTTGTGGTTGTTATTAACATATGCTGACAATATACTGTTTGAAAAACTTTATTTTTTTTTCATGTTCACATTAAGTTTGGAAATATACTTCCAAACGTGTAAAGTACTTCCATAAATCTAGTACTAGACCATTATAATAAGTCTAAATATGTACTTCTCGACATCGTCCAGAAGTATATATCTAGATTCCTTGTTCGGTGTTATATTTATAGATGTTTTAAAGTGTCTGTAAATCCGGTAGACAAATTAACGTGTGACCTCGATCCACTTCGTCTGGGAGTTAGTTCAGTTTAGGGAAAAAAAAACGAAAACTATGAGAGGTGCATGTTAACAAAAACAAGCAGTGTCATTAGTTACTCCCTTGATATATACGCTAGCAGGATCTTTGTAAGAAGAAAAGGAAAAAAAAGAAAGACTAATATTAAATGCACCCCCACCTATTGAGTACACCCCCAATTATGTCATTTGACTAAAATATCCCTAAAAAAATACAAAACTGGCGAAGCTCCCAGAAATTCGAATTTCCGATAAAAAAAATATTTGTAAAAAAATACCGTAAATTGATAATTTACGGTACACAAATAAAATTTTGTGTACCGAAAATTCGAATTTCCGATATACAAATTTACGATACACAATTTTTGCCTTTTGCTGCAATTTGAAAAAAGTACCAGCCACACCTGTCGTTTCCTTCATTCAACAACTGCTCCTCAGCTTCATCATTCTCCAAACACCTGCCTCAACATTTCTCCCGCACAACCACCACGTATTTTCCCCCCCTCTTCTTTAATTTGTTTCACTCTGAATTTCCCTACCCTACATCAAGACTAGGTTTTTTTTTTTTAACATTATGATCTTGTTTGTTCCTTTATTAGTATCAGAACAGAAAAAGGTTTTGCATAATTTGGAAAACGTCTGTCTGTAGAAACAATTAATTAATAGCTGGGCAATTTTGTGCGTGTTTACTAATGGGTTTGCATTTGAATCATTACTTGTGAAATCGGAAGTAAGAGAGATTCACATAGTGTACAAATAACATTATGATATTTTGTTTATCGGAATGTATACCGTAATTTCGAATTTCTGTTATTTGTGTACCGTAAATTATCAATTTACGGTATTTTTTTACAAAAAAAAAAATTTCTTTACTAGAAATTCGAATTTTCGATAAAGAATTTTTCTTTTTTGTTACCGAAAATTTGAATTTTCGAGAGCTTCGCAAGTTTTGTGATTTTTTTAGGAATATTTTGGCCAAATAATATAATTCGGGCGTACTCAATAAGTGAGGGGTGGATTTAATATTGGCCGAAAGAAAACAGAGAGACTGTTCATAGCCCTGGATGGGTCCAAATTCTGACTTTTGCTTTTATTCGTTCCCCTCTTTGGTGTGAGCATAAGGGTCCAACTTTGACTTTAATTAATAAATTATCCATGGTGCTCTAGCATAGTGTGGGGAAAAATACCGTAAAAGTGAACAGATTATAATATTGAATTCGTGCAGATCGACTTTGATACGATAGGAGACTATCTGCAATGGCCTTATATCCGAGAGGACCGAGACTGCTGTTTTATCCATCTTTGTTGCAGATGAAATGAAATCAAGAGATCTGGTTCATGCAGATAGTTAACCATCAAACACCATCTATAGTTAACCTCGTGCTTAAATATGGTCCCCATATTATAGGATGGTTTTTAACTAGTTTAACCAAGTCGTGTAATTTCAGGTCCCATTCAATTATTGGAAACTGACCCATCCTTACTCCGTTTAAAATCCTGTCAGCATCGCAAATATTGATACCCCACCAATAATCCATCCTCAGAAGAGTAGAACGTTTATAAAATTAATTAATTAATTGATGGGTCGGGTTATGCTCAACTTCCTTCCTGTTTCCCAATCACACGCCACCAGGGGGTAACAGATCAAATATTAACTGACCTGACCACAATGATTCTCATTTTCTCACAAACTCACCTGTATCAAGAAAATAAGATGAGAAATGTTATTTCAACACCAATTTGGGACAACTTTTTCGACAACTTTTTAAGTGGTTGACGCAATTCATACACGTGATTAATGAAGTATTAAATTTGGTTAATAGATATATCAAATATTGCAACTCATTAACCACTAATATATACGTTATTAACCACGATTTTCACGTGTTTAACTACATATATATTTGAACATCTGAAAATTGTAATTAATCACGTTCAAATTTGTAGTTAATGAAGTTCAATAAATGATTAATGAATTGCAACACCTGATATATCTATTAATGAAATGCAATATTTCATTAACAACATGTGTGAATTGCGTTAATCATTTAAAAGATTATCGAAAAAATTATCCCAAATTTATTGTTCAAATAAAAGTACGGAATAAGATTTCGTTCACAATAGCGTGCTGAAATTTCTATTGGGAGAAGGTAAGGGATACGAAATTCCTTCAATAGGTGGCAGCCAATATCCCATTTTATTGCCAAGACAAGATATCATCAACTTATCAAACCAATAGTCTTCTTCCTGCTATTTTCCTTATTAGGCGAATATTGAAATAAAATTCAGCAACTGTAATTTAGCCACAAGACCAATGTTTCAACATATCTTTCTTGGGACGGATTTGAATTGCTTGCAGTCACAATCCCCTGCAGTCACACAGTCGGACAAATTACCACCAGTCGTACAAATCGGACGGCTCGTATCATAAATTTTGCAAATCAATTTCAACCATCAAATTTTGCAATGCATTTAGAGATTCCATGCATTCACACAGAAAGCAATTTGGAGTCATTGGATCAACATCAAATGTCTCCGATTTTAAACTCGGTAAATTGGCTTTAAAAGCAAAGATGAAATTGGAGCCGTCAAATCTTGATCCAACAGTTCCGAGCTGCTGGCTGTGTGATTACGGGAATCCAAATTCAATGTTTGTGTGTGTGCGAGAGAGAGAGAGAGTGAAAGAAGGGAAGGGGTCAAGCGCACATGGCTGTTTCAAAGGGTGTGTGTGGCAATAAAAGGCAATGTCACAACCATCAGTATAAACAAGTCATTAATAAGATAACAACACATCAGCCAAAGTTGAATTTTTGTATCAGCAGGAAGACCCAGATTGACTTTGTTGAATCAGCTTCACCACATAAAATTTACTATTTTAACCAAGGATGAAACGTCAAAAATAGCAACCATACCAGGTATCAGCAATTCAATGCATATAGATGAATCTTCTTGGTTACGTATATCAACACAGGAAGTACCTAACCTTATCTTTCATTAAATACAGAAAGGCCTGAGTACAAGCTCCCAGTAAGAGAGTACCATGGTAATGACCAAAAAGAAGAGGTCTCAGATTACCTATGATTGCAGTATTAAACCATTCAATTTGGAATCTGAAATGCCTAGTAGCAGAATGATTTCATAATCATATATGCATAGGGGAAAAGAAAATGAGCAACAATAATAATAAGATATAAAGAAAGAAACAAATGGGTCTTTATTCACTTCACTGACACCCCACAACAATCCAGTTACATACAAGAAAACACATTATTCTCACACTGATCAATCTAAGAAATGGCAAAAGAATTTCAGATAAAATTCTCAAAACAGAGGTCTTACAGAGTAGAACCAGTATCCATGTCATTCAGGTACCAGTCCTCTCTGAAACAACTAAGAGCACCAAAAGAGAGTGAAAGTGAAGGAGAGAACAAGGCATAGCTCACCATCAGCTATGCCAAATTCATGCCATGGCCACTTCAAATGGACCCCAATCCCCTCAGTGATGCTCAATTCGCAGCCAAGAAACATGAAATTCAGGAAAGAAAAGAGTGACAATTGATTATCAGATACACATTGATTCACTCATCAACCTATGCCTATGAATAACAAATAAACTTGCACAGTTCAATCACTTACAGTGCAATAATGACCAACCTTGCATTTGCAATCCATTCCACCTAACTTGCATTTGCATAACAATCAAGGTTCTGAACATCAATTCCAGCCTCAATTAGTTATTCATCATCTATATCATACTAATCCATGCTTCCTTTTCCCTCCTCCACTAAAGACCCCAATAATCTAAACAAATAATCCAATTCATTATCTTCTAACAACCTTCAGTTTTCCTACCCAGGAAAACCCTACTTGAATTTCTTAATTCATGGACTTCTTCTCCACTCCAAAAAGAAACAAAAAAAAAAACTAACTCTAAAATTTGACTAAGAATCTTCTTCTCTCGTCCACACACAACAACAAAAATTACAAAACCATAGGCATAAACCAAAAAAAAAAAAACACACACACACACCATAATACAAATATCTATATAATTATATATACGAAAAACGTGAACAGTGAACACCACCGCCGTAATTCTCCAATCAACGAGCCTCGTCGTCTCTCCGGCCGGAATTTCCGTTGCCGCCGGACAACGAAGCCAGCAAATTCAGGTGTCCCGGAAGGTAATTCACCAGCCTCGCCGCGGAAGCTTCTCCCATGGAAGCTTCTTGCTGCTGCTGCTGCTGCTGTTGCTGGTGGTGGTGGTGATGGTGATGAAACAACGAATTATGCTGTTGCTGTTGCTGTGAAACGGACACGAGTTCCGGCGGTGGTGCTGCGGCGGCGGCAAAGCTCCATAGTTGGGCGAAGTCCGGCCTCGAGGGAAGGGCCCAGAGAGCAGGAGGAGTGGGAGGTGCGGCGACCGAAACGGCGTCGTCTTGTTCGGGACGTAACCGTTTTCCGAGAATGAAAGGAGAGGGAGAGAGGAAGGGTTTGTGGTCCGAGAGAGTGGAGAAAGAGGCTGGGGTGGTGCCGGTTCCGGTAGCGGCGATGATGGAGGGTTCCGCCTGCCGGAGAAGCCACTCGATGGTTTGACCGTCGGACTTGTGTCCTAGCTCACGTGTCAGCTGGAACACACGTGCGGCGCATATTATCGGCATCCGTATTCGCCTTCCACGTCCGTCAACCTTGCTGTGACGGTCCTTTGACGGCGCTTTCTTCACGGAGAGGCCGTTTCCGTTTCGCTGCGTGGCCTGTGCCTCTGCTGTTGTTGTGCCGTTAGTGACGGCGTTACTTGCTCCCTCACAGTTAGACATGAAATGGATTGGGGTTCTAATTTTTTATTATTGTGGAGAATGGGAGTGAAGGGTTTTGGGTTTTGGTTGATTTTTGAAAAACCTCAATGTTGAAACAGAGGAGGAGGAAGAGGTAGAAGGAGGAGTGTGTAGTGTAATGATTGAGTTAGAAACAGGAGCTGGTGGAGACAGGAGGAAGGCACATGGGTGGTGGGGGCCCAGTACTTACACCCCACAGCTCACACCCCTCTAACTTGCCTCTTTCGCTATTTTGCACTACTCTCTCCTCTACTTGCTTCGCACGCGCCTTCTTAAATTCTTCCCTCCTACTCAACCTATTCTCAACCATTTTTTTTTTCCAAGTGAGACCAACGATAATTTGAAAACGGTTGAAAAAACATACACACACATTGTATGTATATTACTTCATAAAAGGGTGTATACGGGTACGGGCCGACCTGAACAACTCGAAGATCCAACCAAATCTAAACCGTTTGGTTTGGTTTTTTAGGTCAAACTCAAACCAATTCGTTTAAACCTGAAGTGGCTTGGTTCGGGTAATGAATTTATAATTTAAAATATGTGAACCTGCGAACCCAACTCAATGACATGAAATTTTGTTTTTGTTTTTATTTTTATTTTTATTTTTATATACCTTATTATCACACGGTCATCATCTATGAGAGATGAGACACTACTTGCTCACTTATAAATTATAATTTCTTTCTATTTTGTTGAATAAATTGTCATTTTTAAAACTATGAAAGTGTTGCTGGAAATTTATGTGGCATTCTAAGTGCTTAATGGTACTTTTTTTAGAATTTTAAAAGCTATTTTATGTCTCATGAACCGCGAACTTAACTCGAAGCAACCCACTCATCACCGAATTGGTTTAGTACGGGTTTGACAGGAAAACTACGGGTTTTCGACCCAACCCAAACCGAGAAAATGTGATTGGTTTATGTACCGGGTTTGGTCAAACCGACCCAACCAGAGGTCTTTATCTTAATTTAAAGTTTCATATTGGTCATTTATATTTTATTCTCAAGTTAATCCTATAAGTATTAAAACGTTAATATCGTACAGAGGTCATTTATCTTAATTTAAAGTTTCATATTGGTCATATTGACAAAAACACAAGAAATGGGGTATGAATTGAGTTTTTAGAAATCTTTTCAAGATACTTATGTTTTTGAAAACCTTTTTCAAAACAACTCTTAAATAAAAATAGCGTTGAGAAGCAGTAAAGGTAACGAAAGAAATGAGACACAGAGATTTATACTAGTTCACTACCACCTGGGAGCCACGTCTAGTCCCTTCACCACACTAAATGATTTTTCACTATAATCAACTGATTACAAAACTCAAGAGTATACTACTGTCAAACTGGCTATACTCTCAACTTCTCAAAATGACTTAGTACGGTCAAGCCTATGAGGGATTACAGCCACTACTAGGCTAAATACAAGTGTTCAAAAATGATTTGAAACAGTAGAAGTAAAACTCTCACAGGAGAGGATATACAATGAAAAACTTAAGCACAAAAATAACTTTCTTGAAGAAAGAATAAAATGTTTGAGTGTAGTTCTCTTGGTCTTAGAATGCTTGGAATAGATTCATGGTTGCTCACTTATCTAACCTTCTTCATCGATTTGAAGATGGTATATATAGCAAGATATTCAAATAGTGTTGTTGTGACCTAAGCAGGTCCTTCACTACTGGATAAAAATTCAGATATCCTTTTTGTGGCTTTTAGTGCATCGTGTCATTTTCAACTTTCCATTCTGTACACTGACACAGCTGTCAATAAAATATTTGTCCTTTTGCGATCTTTTTTGAAAATGAGATCCTTTTAGAGCAAGACAAATTGAATGATTGTTTCCATTGACATTCTTTTTCACCTTCTATTCCTCGTACATTAAAGAGCCATCGATGAGAATTCTTTAATGCTTGATATGGACTTTAATGCTTCGCTCAGTCTGATTGTATACCAGAGGCATCTTCGTAGCAGATGATCTTTGACACAGTAATACTCTGCTTACCAGAGTAAGCTTGTACCAGAGTCTAATTCTTCCAGAGCGTAGTTTCACTTAGGCTTTCATATACCAGAGCCTTGTTGTACCAGATGTAGGAGTCTATTAGAGTGTAGTCCCAACAAAGCATAGTCTTACCAGAGCATGGTCTACTAGACCATCTCACCGGAGCGTTGATTGCCAGATCTTTGTTGACAAAGCTAAGCTGTAAGACACGGACGTCATCAGCTCTTATTAGAGTCTTCATGCCAGACTTAACTCAATAGACCAGAGGGTATAATACGCACAGAGCCAAAGCTTTCTGAGATAGATCCATGTGATGAATAGTGACTTACTCACTAATTTTTGCACACTAACAAACACATCAGAGGATAAATTGCTCTTATCATTATTTTTTATCATCAAAACAATTAAGGGTCATTGTTTCTGAATCCACTTGGTTCCAACAATCTCCCCCTTTTTGATGATGACAAACACATGGATTGATGAACAATTTTCCATTAGAAAAATATTTAAGTAAAACATTTCAATGGGCTACCCCTGAATTAAGCGCATATAAATATTTTTTAAGTGCATTAACATATCAGATGCATGCTCATGTTCAATCATTTATATGACATATCAGAGTGTGAATGCAGTGCAAATGCATGGTGTTCAATTCACTCTAACACTTGGTTGATACATTGTGTTCATCAATTACTCTCCATATTCTTCTCTATTTTCTTCTCCCCTTTTTGTTATCAGACAAAAAGGTTAAAAATATAAAGAACATTATTGTCAAAATAAAACAGAGTATAGAGAGAATATAGAAAGATAAAAGTTAAAACAGAATAAGTACCAAAAGTAACTTTGTCATTAATTCAAAATGTTTCTAAGTTACAAGGTAAAAGTTTGTAAAAAACTACAACAAAACAAAGAAAAGGGCTAAAAAGGGTGAAATTTCTAAGGCTGTCTAAGGCTTGGTCACTTTCTCCAAAAGCAGCTTTAGCATATCAGTAAGTTCATCTTGTCTGTTGCTTGAGGTGACCATGAACTGCTTGAATTCCCTATTGTCTTCAACTAGCCTTTCAAGTATATCCTTTGGCACTTCAATGCGGTCAGATTGACTAGCTTGAGCAGAGGCAGAGGAGTGTGTAACCAGAGCAGATTCAGGTGCAGGAGAAGATGTTTCCTTATCAACAGGTGCAGGTTCAGGTTCCCAAATTGCAGGAGATGAAGGTGGAGTCTGTTTCCATGCAAGAGCAGCCAATAGTCTCTTATCGATTTGTAGTTACTGCTGCTTGTGACTTTTAAACCAGCCAAAGAATCTTTGCCAATCATCATAAAATTCTTCCAAAGCTAGCAGAGTGTGAACAGACAAGGCACGATCCTTCTCTATCTGTTGTTTTATTTCAACCAGTTCAAGCCCTTGGTTCATGTACTTCTCAAAGGTTGGGACAACAGAAAGAGGGGCCAGGGGCAAGGGACGTGTTTGGATCTGGTTCTAGTTTTGGGTATCAGAGGGTAAAGAATGAATGGGGCTAGAAGGAAGAGTTTGGGTAGGGTTTCAATCTGGAGAGTTAGGTTCAGATTCAAGGTTTTCAACTACTTCAGAGGTAATTTTAGAAGTAATGATGATTTTATCTTCTAAAATTGGATCTGTTGTTGTCTCAGGTTCAGTGTGGTGTTGGGGTGATGGTGGTAGTGGAATTGGTTCAAGTGAAGTTAGATGTTGTGGTTCTTGTACGGTTTCAGAGCTAGGGTTAAGTGTGTGAGTCTCCTGGGTGATGGATTGTGGGTCTGTTTGTGGTGGACGAACAAGTTTTGGTTGTGCTTGGAGGTTAAAGTCTGGTTGTGATTCTTGTTGAGATTGATGGTGATGGAGGAGTAGGATCTGGTTATTGTGGAGAGGTAAACAAAGGTGGGTTGTTTAAGTGCAGGAACAGAGGCAGAGGTCCTTGTTCTCTATCTTAATGGGATTTCATCCTCTGAATCATCAGATTATGTGACAGAGGGTGTAATGAGTTGAGGGGAAATAGTAGTTTATGGGTTCTGGGTAGTTTGAGAAGTACTCACAGGACTCACAGGACTATTATAAACTGATTCAAATAAACTAACAACGTTTTCAAGTACCTTGGTTTTCTTGGCTGGTAATTCACTTATCTTGACCAGCTTCCTCTTCTTTGCACCGAATGCAACAGGTGGAAGTGCCTTTGCAGAGGCTTCCTCTTGAAGCCTTTTTGCTCTAAGTTCTTCATGGAATTTGGCAGATTCTTCCTGATCCTTATCCAAGAACTCCTTCAAGTGTTCCTTGTTGTCTTTATCTTATTGAGTGAGAATGGAAGGCATGCATGCTGGACGAACTGGAGGAACTAGAGGAGGTGCTGGAGATGAAATAGGGATCCCAAAACTTTTGGTAACTCTCTTTATAGGTTTAAAAGGACTAGCACCAGCAGTTTTAACCCTCTTCCCTTTCTTCCTTTCCACAGTCTTAGCTGCTTTTTCTTCTTCCTTAGCAGCTTGAGCAACCAACTCTTGTGTTAAGAGGTTCATCCTTTTTAAGTTCTTGCTGTCAAAAATTGGGGCAATGCTTTTACGAAGAAGCAGTGCAGCTTCTTCAGTGTCCTTAGTTTGAAAGTCTTTGATCACATTGTGTACTTCAAGAATAGCTGAAATAACCCTTCGATAGGGTATATTTCTATTCTTTCCACCTTTAGAGAAGGTTACAACTTTCTTCAAGAAATTGAAAATGATGCTGGGGAGGTTAACATTTATCCATAGATCATAATGCCACATCACAAACTTGTGATCAGAGCTTACAATGTCCACTGAGCCCCGCTTTTGGCATTACATTGCTCTTGATAATTTTGAAGAGCACTCTGAAGTGATTCTTCATGTCCACCGCTTTAGAAGCACTCGGCTTCTCATTGATGTAATCCGAAATCAAAGAGGGTCCACCATAATCAGCTTCCCAGTTAGGGGTAATCTCTATCCCTTCGTTTGGACAGTTAATAGCTTGGGATATCAAACTCTGATTAACCAGTATCTCCATTCCCTTAACATAACTGACAATGCTTCCAGTAGCGACCTTTGCAAACTTCCAGAATTCCTTCACTAATTATGGGTAGATTTTCTTTGATTCAATGTAGAAAAACTCTCTCCAAACCATATCAATGAAGTTGGTTCTAAAGTCGTAATCGTGTTGAGCCAGTTCGTTGAGGTCGATTCTTACTTCTGGCATGACTATGAGGTCTTCAAGCTCAAACTCTCTAGTGGGCACATGAGCATTTTGTTGTTGTTGTTCGGCCATTGCAGAGGATAGCAGAAAAAATGCAGAGAGAAAGGTTTGCAAATAGGGGCTAGGGTTTAAGGTGTGAGACTTCTCAGAGAGATAGAGAGTGAGTAGTGGGTGAGTGAGTGTATATGAGATGTGAACAGTTTTGAATATAAACTGCCTTCATCACTTTTTCAAAACAAAAATTAAAAAGAAAATTAAATATGTTGTTTCAAAATTAAAACGTGTCAAACACACTTTAAAGAGGCGCAGTGAAATTGACCTCGGGCAGTAAAAATAATTATGACTCAGCGAAGAGCAATTCTCAACCCTAACATATCAACCAGTCTCAGAGAGACACATGTACACCAATATTCCCAGAGGGAACAAGGAAATGAATTCACTAGATGAATGCTTATATGAACAGTGTAATAGATGCACGAGTAACAACAGAGTATATATATATATATATATATATATATATATATATATATATATATATATATATATATATATATATATATATATAAACAGAGACAACATGCGCAACAGATGCATCATGGTATCAAAGTCAAACATGATCACCAAACACATCATATGATATTAGAGGTAAATATGTTATCAGATGCAAGTACATCAGAGGCAGAGATATCAGAGGCAAATATATTCAATTTAAACAATCATTCCTTTATAAGATGAAAATTCAAGTTTTTCCTTATAAAGTTGAATCTATCTTCAGCAAGGGGTTTTGTAAAGATATCTGCCCATTGATGGTCAATATCTATAAATTTAATTTCAAGAGTCCTTTTCTAAACATAGTCTCTAAAAAATGATGTTTAATTTCAATATGTTTAGCTCTTGAATGTAAAATAGGATTTTTAATAAGACATATAGCAGAGGTATTATCACAAAAAATAGGAATGTTACTCTCTTTTATCTGATAATCCTCAAGCTGATACTTCATCCATAAGAGTTGTGAACTACAGCTTGCTGCAGATATGTACTCTATTTCTGGTGTTGAAAGTGTTATTGTGCTCTGTCTTTTGCTGGACCATGAGATAAGGTTGGCTCCAAGAAATTGACAGCCACCACTTGTGCTTTTTCGTTCAACTCTATCTCCAGCAAAATCAACATCACAGAGACCTACTAACTTGTAATCATCCGATTTCTTATACAGCAAACCAAGGTTAGTAGTTCCTTTAAGATACCTAAAGATTCTCTTAACTGCAGTTAAATGAAATTCTCTAGGATCAGATTGGAATCTAGCACATAAACATATAGTAAACATTATATCAGGTCTTGAGGCAGTAAGATAAAGGAGTGAACCTATCATACCTCTGTATACCTTTTTATCTACCTTTTTACTTGATTCATCTTTGCTTAGAGCACAAGTAGGATGCATTGGTGTGCTCATTGGTTTGGTCTTCTCCAGCTTGAACTTCTTCAAAAGTTCTTTTACATACTTTGTTTGATGGATATAGATTCCATCTTGGCATTGTTTGATTTGAATACCAATGAAGAACTTCAATTCTCCCATCATACTCATCTCAAATTCATTTTGCATAAGCTCAGAGAATTCCTTCCTCTTACGAATATCCCTGAGCAACTAATCGTGCTTTGTTTCTTACCATCTTCATCAAGTTTGTTTCTAAAAACTTACTTAGTTCCCATGGATTGCTTATCCTCTAGTAGAGGTACTAGCTTCCACACATCATTCCTCTGGAATTGATTCAGCTTTTCTTGCATAGCAATTGTCGATCCATCGTCTGTTAGAGCTTCATCAATTGTCTTGGGTTCTATTTATGACAATAGTGCAAGGTCAGAGTGTTCTTTGAAAAATGATCTGGTTCTAACTTTGTCACTTGGTTCACCAATTATCTGGTTCTCTGGGTGATAAGTTTTGAACTTCCAATCCCTTCTTGGTTTTGCTTGAGTCTGGTCACCAGACGCAGAATCAAAGGCAACTTCAGAGTTGTCACCAGACGCATCAGCATCTGCTCCATCATTGATCTGTATATCTACAAATAGCTCACCTAGTTCTGACATTTCAGTGTCAGGCTTCTTGTCATCAAATCTTACATGCATTGATTCTTCAACGATTAGAGTTTCTTTATTGTATACTCTGTAAGCTTTAGAGCATTCAGAGTATCCAAAAAAGATAACTTTTTGTGCTCTAGAATCAAATTTACCAAGACTGTCATTTGTATTGAGAACAAAACAATCACATCCAAACTGATGAAAATATGAAATTCTAGGTTTTCTCCCTTTCCACAATTCATAAGGAGTCATATTCAAAATAGGTCTAACATAGAATCTATTTTGAATATAGCATGCAGTGTTTACTACTTCTGCCAAAAAGTGCTTTATAATTTTTGTTTCATGGATCATGGTTCTGGCCATCTCTTGAAGAGATCTATTTTTCCTTACTATAACACCATTTTGTTGTGGTGTTCTAGGAGAAGAAAAATTATGAGAAATGCCATCTTCTTCACAAAAGTTTTGAAATAGTCATTTTTAATTCACCACCATGATCACTTCTAATAGTTGTAATACAAAAACTTTTTTTATTTTGCACTTGTTTGCAGAAGACATAAAACATCTTAAAAGACTCATCCTTGTGTGCAAGGAATTTTACCCATGTCCATCTGGTATAGCCATCAACAATAACTAGTCCATATTTCTTTTCAGATAAAGAGGCAGTTCTAGTTGGACCAAATAAATCCAAATGCAAAAGTTCAAGTGGTCTAGAAGTGGAAACAACATTTTTTGGATTGAAAAGAAGTTTTTGTTTGTTTCCCTTTTTGACATGCTTCACAAAGAGCATCAGACTGATACTTCAGATTTGGTAAGCCTTTAACAAGTTCCTTCTTGTTAAGCTTTAATATTAACCTCAAGCTGCATGACCTAATCTCTTATGCCAAGTCCACTGCTCTTCATCAACTGACAAAAAACACTTGACATTTTGATTTGTCAACTCAGATAGTTTGATTTTATAAATGTTATTCTTCTTCTTTGCTGTAAAGAAAACAGAGTCATCCTTCTTGTTTTTGACTATATAGGCATTATCAGTAAAGCCAACATCATAACCACTATCACATAATTGACTTATGTTAAGTAGATTATGCTTAAGGCCATCAACAAATAAAACATTATCAACAGAGAGTAGAAATTTCTCACCAACCCTTCCAGTGCCAATGATTTTACCTTTCTGGTTTCCACCGAAACTAACTGTTCCACTTTCTTTATATTGCAGTTCTTGGAACATACACTATTCTCCTATCATGTGTCATGAGCACCCACTGTCCAAATACCAGGATTGGTGTCTCAACTTTGTTGCTAAGCAAATCTGCAACATAGATAATCTTATCCTTAGGTACCTGAATCTTTTTGGGTCCTCTCTTGTTAGTTCTAGAAGGAAATTTGTCCTTCTTGTTTTTCAAGGCATAACACTTGCTTCTTATGTGACCATGCTTGTTATAGTAAGTACACAACAGACTATCACTATGATCGTTGGTCTCATCAGATTTTAAATTTGAGTTTTGAAAAGTGGGTTCATCTGATTTATAGCCAAGACCTTTCTTGCCATTTTGGATGACACTCCAGACCATAGAGGCTTGTTTGCTGCGTGTCACACATTCAGCAAGAAACCTTTGAAATCCCTTTTCATAATTGGAAGAATTGCATTCAAGCTTTTCCTCTATCTTAGAGCTTTCATTCACCAGTCGGTGATTTTCAGCTTTAAGCTTCTCATTCTCTTCATTGAGTGTTCAAAACTCTTTTGATAGTTTTGAAATTTTATTTTTAATGCTTTATATTCAATGGAGAGTTTGGAAGACTCATCTAAGAGTTCATCAAAAGCTTTTTGTAAATCAGAGGATGAGTTAGAATTTACCTCTTTTTCCTCTGCTTCATTGTCTGATCCAATGGTAGCCATCAGAGCCATATTGGCATGTTCCTCATCATCATCATCAGATAATGAGGAATCAAAATCATCCCACGTTGCCTTTGGTTTCTCTTTGTCGAGTAGTGGATATTCAGAATTGAAATGTCCTAGCTTTTTGCACTCGTAGTAAACTACTTGGCTCTTGTATTTGTTTTCCTTCCTTTCCCTTAAGTCCTTCTTCTAGAATTACTTCCTGAGCCTTCCTTTCTTTCTTCACATACGTTGAATCTTTCTTGAGATAAAAGAAAGTTCATCGTCTGTTCCATCAGTTCTCTCACCAGACGATCCTTCGTCTGATTCTTCTTCAGCTTGCAGAGCCTTGGAGGATGAGGCTTTGTGATTTATTTTCAAAGCTATAGACTTTGATTTCTTTGGAGGTTCTTCTTCATTCAACTCCAGCTCATGAGCCCTTAGAGAACTGAGCAAGTCTTCCAAATGCAGGGCATTTAGGTCCTTGACTTCTTGTATAGCTGTGACCTTAGGTCTCTATTGCTTAGGAAGGCTTCTCAATATCTTCCTCACATGATCAGTAGTAGTGTAGCTCCTATTGAGAACTTTTAGACCATGAACCAATGTTTGAAATCTCCCAAATATTGTTTCAATATCTTCTCCATCTTCCATCTTAAAGAGTTCATACTGTCTAACAAGAATGTTAGCCTTTGTTTCTCGTACTTGGGCTGTACCCTCATAGGCCAAGGCTAATGAGTCCCAAATATCTTTTACAGTAGCATTCTTTCCATACTTCTCATATTCTTTTTTCAGAAATAGCACAGATAAGAAAATACCTTGCTTTTTGATTCAGTTGGTAATCTTTCTTCTGGTCCGCATTCCAACTACCTCTAGGTAGTGGAGTACCATATGTAGCCACTGGGTCAGTGTATGATATTTCAATCATGTCCCAGAGTTCAAGCTGTTGTGATTCAAAAAATATTTTAACTTTATCTTTCCAATAGTCATAGTTTGTTCTAGTGAACAAGGGGGACGGTTTATGTGACCACCAGCTTCGTTACTTGCCATAAATAAAGTATAAGATCTTTTCCTCTCACACTAGTTAAGTGCTCAACCAAGAGGCCGAGCTCTGATGCCAGTTGAACTTGACAAAAACATAAGAAAGAAGGTTTGAATTGGGTTTTTAGAAATCTTTTCAAGATACTTATGTTTTTGAAAACCTTTTTCAAAACAACTCTTAAACAAAAATAGCCTTGAGAAGCAATAAAGGTAATAAAAGAAATGAGACACAGAGATTTATACAAGTTCACTACCACCTGGGAGCCACGTCTAGTCCCTTCACCACACTGAATGATTTTTCACTATAATCAACTGATTACAAAACTCAAGAGTATACTACTGCCAACCTGGCTATACTCTCAACTTCTCAGAACGACTTAGTACGATCAAGCCTATGAGGGATTACAGCCACTACTTGGCTAAATACAAGTTTTCAAAAATGATTTGAAACAGTAGATGTAAAACTCTCACACGAGAGGATATACAATGAAAAACTTAAGCACAAAAATAACTTTTCTTGAAGAAAGAATAAAACATTTGAGTATTGTTCTCTTGGTCTCAAAATGATTGGAATGGATTCTTAGTTGCTCACTTGTCTAACCTTCTTCACTGATTTGAAGATGGTATATATAGAAAGATATTCAAATAGTGCCGTTGTGACCTAAGCAGGTCCTTCACTACTGGATAAAAATTCAGATATCCTTTTTGTGGCTTTTAGTGCATCCTGTCATTTTCAACTTTCCATTTCATACACTAACACAGCTGTCAATAAAATATCTGTCTTTTTGTGATCCTTTTTGAAAATGAGATCCTTTTAGAGCAAGACAAATTGAATGACTGTTTCCATTGACATTCTTTTTCGCCTTCTATTCCTCGTACATTAAAGAGCCATCGATGAGAATTCTTTAATGCTTCGCTCAGTCTGATTGTATACCAGAGGCATCTTCGTAGCAGATGATCTTTGACACAGTAATACTCTGCTTACCAGAGTAAGCTTGTACCAGAGTCTAATTCTTCTAGAGCATAGTGTCACTTAGGCTGTCATATACCAGAGCCTTGTTGTACCAGATGTATGAGTCTATTAGAGTGTAGTCCCAACAAAGCATAGTTTTACCAGAGTATGGTCTACCGGACCATCTCACCAGAGTGTTGACTGCCAGATCTTTGTTGATAAAGCTAAGCTATAAGACGCGGATGTCATCAGCTCTTATCAGAGTCTTCATGCCAGACTTAACTCAATAGACCAGAGGGTATAATACGCACAGAGCCAAAGCTTTCTTAGATAGATTCATCTGATGAATAGTGACTTGCTCACTAATTTCTGCACACTAACAAACACATCAGATGATAAATTGTTCTTATCATTATTTGTTATCATCAAAACAATTAAGAGTCATTGTTTCTGAATCCACTTGATTCCAACATTTTCATCCTTTTAGGGTCATTTTTATCCTTAATTAGGGTTCGTAGATCCTTCCTAGGGTTTCTGGGCTATCTGAAACTTTCCCAAAGTCCAACTCTGAGTTCCTACACACATGTCACATCCAAACATCTAATTATACAATCAAATAAAGAACCGGGAAACTGGGATGTTACAAATATCCACTTGAATCTTCAATTATTTTTTGCATCAAAATATACTCGGGATGACCCAACTGGTCATGTCAAACAACAAACTTATTATTATCTGCAAACTTCTAGTTTACAATAATATGTGTTTCAATTGTACTAATATAAGTGTAGTACAAACCGGAGGAAAGAGCGGGTAATTTTTCTAAGACACATTTTTATCTAAGGTATGTCTTGTGATAGAAAGATATTCGATATCCATTTAATTTCTTATTTCAATATGGTATCCATTTAGATGGATATTGAGAAGACCTCGTCCCATTATATCATATCGCATAATCCTAAATCGCATAATAAAATGAGCACACAAATAATAAACAAGGTAAGTATAATAAAATAAACTTCAAAGTGCATACGTAGTGCGTGGATGAAATATATGTATACATTAATGGCCTCATCCATGGGACCACTGAAAGAATAATATACAATATGTCAATATCCAGTACAGTCCTCCAATATATTAAGAGTGTCAAATGTATAAAAGTTAGTCCCCATGTGTCTGTCAACCTACCTAACTATACAACAGAAGTCCTAAAGAGAGAATCATCCTCCACTATATACAAGACAATTGGCCATATAATTAGTGATACCTGGGAATTACACGAGGTCGAGGTGGAAGGCAGGAATCACCAATAATGGGGTGTCCCTGGCGCCTAGGGTCATACATCCGCAAGGGCTGAACCACAGGAATCACAAGCGAGGAATGTCTCGACGTCTCTCTAGACCTACATCGAGTCTTCCGGTTACCACGATTTCCACTACCACCAAAGTGGGTGGATCCTACCACTGAATGTCCATACCCATGATGAGTAGGGTAGTAGTCATGGTAATACCTAGGCTCCCTTCACATACGCCAAAACGAAAACCTCTGTACAATCCTAAAATCTCTTATGAAGGAGGCTCTCGGAAGACCAAACATATGATACTAGATACTAACTAGCTCAGTGTAGATAACAACATGGCATATATAGTTTATCTCACATCACTCTATGTCCATGTCGTGGAAGTACACCTCAAACTCACCCCAGACCGTGATGCTCAAGTCTAGCAACATTGAAGGATGGAAATAGTGCGTCATCACGTCTAGCATCAGCATCCACTCCTGTAGTCATCTCGGTCTCCTCAGGGTCTATCATATGAATTATGGTACAATTCAAAGAAAACAAAAAGGGAGATAAGAACACACTATACACCATAATAATAGGGAAACAGGAAAAAAACTCATCTATAAATAGTACAATCGAGTCAAATACATCTGTCTCCAGGGAACCAACAGATCATTCTCCTAGCCAATAAGTCCCACACTCATGCGTTTATACTCTACATGTCTATCTCCTATTGTGGCTACATAATCTAACTAGCTTCACATAAGTAGACTACGATGATCCCCAACAAGCTATGTTGGGCGAGTATATCAATTGTCGATCCACATATACCACTCATCGTACCTCTAAGAGTGCTTCCCTACTCCCTTTTTCAACGCTAGGATTAGGTGTTGGGCTGCACTCGGGATTATCACGATGGACAGTGAAGCAACAGTACTCCGTTAGGATGACCAGGAACTTCAAACGCCACGACACAATAGTGGCCAAACTATTGTCCCACTATGGAACCATGTCGGACCTAGTCTAAATCCCCAAGGACCTATGTTGTCTTGCACTGTCTAAACTTCGTACCAGCACTCAGGTACCTGACCTCGTACACTAACCTATCAGCAGGACAGTGGTGTGATGCCTCTATACAAACCTCACAATGCAAACAGTGTGTCATTACATTATAAGTTGTGTATCGTAGAGTTATCATACATAAAAAAATACAAATAAATTATTCATAGGGTTGATAGACTCACAACACCTATCCTTAGCTATCACTAGTCACAATGCCTCTCTTGAGGTGTTGTTGTTTACCAACCTCTAGTAGAACTTAGGTCACCCTATAATAATTTATACATTTATCCTAACCCTACTAAGTACTAACCCAGTGGACAGGGTTCAGATCTTCCACCTTGCCTCAGTCGCTTAAACGAGCAAACTTCAAGGTGAAAAGCTGATACTTGCACCCCTTTCTCTGCTACTCACACCTCCTTCCCTTCTAGGACTATCAGACCGCTAGAGGCTCCGCTCCTCGATCCTTGCCCAACCCTCGAGGTTAGATTCCTGGATATGGAGAATCGCGACAAATTTTAGAGAGAGAAAGGAAATTGAGAAAATGGTGTGAATATGGTAAGGGATGGAGGGATATTTATAGGTGTGAAAAGTGGCATTTTCAATAGCGACCACAAGGCATTCATGTTGCGAAGCCTACAACAACTCATGACATCATGTGTGTGACGTCGCGTTGCTAACATCAGCTAAAAGTACTATCGCGTCGTGAATCCCACTACAAGGTCCCTTCACATCGCGAACTGATCAAAGTGAACAATCCTGATTTCGCATTCCGGTCAATCCTAAGCCTATCTCAACCCCCAATCTAAGTTTCTAAACACACATATCACATAATCCAACACCTAAACATACATATAACAAACAATCGAACAAGGAGTTAGGATTTAGGGGGAAAAGTGGGATGTCACATATATCCTTGAAACTTAATAGATTTATATGAAACTTAGAAGAATATAATGCAATATCGATGTGTAACCTTGTTCCTCCAAGTAACAACACATGAGCTCTTCTAAAGCCTTCAATTATCTTTGTGGTACCGAATATAGTACCAACATTGGTTTCTTGCATTACTAAGTAAAAGAAATATTTTTTATCCTTGAGAATTATGTGGGTCATTGCACTATCAGCAAGACACATATCTTTATTATTGATGCTAGTGCTAACACTCATTCTTCCAAAAATAAAAATAGAAATAAACAAACAAGAAGTATAAGAATATATTTTAAAAGATAATAATCATATGAGTAAATTATTTATTACTTTAAAAGAAAAACACATTAAACATAAAGTTCAATAACATCAAAGCATAAGGAATTTGAAACATACTAAACATAAAGTTCAATAACATCAAAATATATATTTTCTTTGGTATTCAATGACATCAAAATATATTTTGTCAAAAAAAAATAACATAAAAATATAAGAAACTTATTTCTTTCTTGACACTCTCATCTCTAATAAGTTGATTAATTTTTTCATCTGGACTATGGGCAGGGGCGGACATACTCATGGTTCAGGGTGTACACTTGCACACCCTGAAATTTTAAAAATTTCACTTATAACCATATATAATTTTTTTAACCCCACTCAATTTAAATTTTTGCACACCCTGACTCATAACTTTCATCTCTCAACCCTCTCACTCAGATAGTGTTTGGTTGGAGGTGAATAGAAGGGAGGGTAGGGGCTATTTTAAATTTTGTATGTTTTGTTCAATTTTTAAGAGGGATGGAAGGGGAGCAAAATCTTTCCTAACTCAATTTTTGTTCCCATCCAATGTTGGTGTTTTTTGGTGGGGAGGGAAGGGGAGCTTAAATCATTTAAAATAAACACTACAACAAATTCTTTAAAAGATGGCGCAACTTTAAACAACGCTTTAGTATTGAAGTGCTGCTTAAAATCAAGTTGAAAACTTTACAAGCTAAAGGATAAAGGAAAAAACAGCGCTTAAAAAAAACGCTACTTTAGGTGATAAACAACACTTCAATAAGAAAAACGCTGGTTTATGTGATAAATAAATAAACAACGCTTAGTATGGGAAGCGCTGTTTAAAGTTGTACCTGACGAATAAACAGCGCTTAGTATATAAAGCGATGCTTTTGTGATGACAAAAAGTAGCGCTTTATATACTAAGCGCTGTTTATTATCCATTTATTAACTGAAAGCATTCTCTCCCACAGAATAGTCTCGCTCGCACACATAGCCTCTTTCTCTCTTGCAACTCTATCTCGTAACTCTCTTCTCTTCGCTCGCCCACATAGCCTCTATCTCTCGCAACTCTCTTTCTTCGCCACTCGCTCTGCCACCCCCTCCGCCACTCTCTCTCGCTCACGTCGCTGTTCCTCACGCCGGAAAACAACCACATTTTCAACGAAAATAGCCACATTATATAGGGTTTCCTGTCTCGCAACTCTCTTCTCCATTCAAGGCTGGTTCGTGTCTCGTTTTTTGTTCCATTTTGCTGTAGTTGTGGTTCGATTTTGGTTCGGAAAACATTGGGTCTGTTCGTGGTTCGATTTTGCTGTTCAAAATCGTTTGCTCTGTGATTCTCTTCACTTGAAGTGATGCTGCTGGTTTTGTTGAAGTGCTGCTAGTTCGTGTCTGTTCTGTGTTGATCTTCACTTAGATGCTCTTCACTTGGATTTCTATTCCTCCTTCGAACTCATTAACTACATCCGCTCTCAGTTTATTACTCCTTCCTTTTCTTCTTCAGAAAAGCTTTGTGAAATTCTTCTTCTCCCAGTATGCAACTCGCTTTTTTAGGTTTTACTTGCTGTTTGTTTGTCCCACTGTGGTCCTATGTCAATGACAAGATTACACTTTATTTACCAGATTGTTTTGGTATCGATGAAATATAACTTCTAAGAGATTTTATAAAACATGCAATTCAATAATACTAATTAATGTAAATGGCCTTCAGAATTTGATGTTTATCATTGATTTAGAAATGTGAAGTCCAAAGTTGAAGGGCTGGATCCTTGTTAAGCCGAAGAAACTTGTTGATGGAATTTCTGATTTTAGCTGTTCTTGGTGCTGTAACATCATGTTTAGTACAGAAACTTAATAGTGATGTCTGAAGTAGGAAAAGTATAAGGCTTTTAATATTAACAGGAAGAAGGTTGCTTAAAACAGTAATTGAAAAGAAGATAATAGATTGGCAATGGCTACTATGAGCATGGAATGAAAGAGTGAAGGTGATGAGGTCAATGAGTTTTGGATCTAACTATAGTAGGAGACTTATATTGCTTGTTCTAGACCTTCCCTACCAGGTCCATTCTTAGAACAAAGATCAATATAATTATAAAGTAGTGAAAGGGAAAAAAAAGTATAGGAAACAATTGATGAGAACATATCTCTGATATGATTAATTGCTGCTGGTTTCTTTTTAAAGTAGTGAAACTACAAAAAACATAGGAAACAATTGATGAGAACATATCTCTAATATGATGATATGCTGTTGGTTTCTTTACTGTGTTTTTTGATTGATAGTTTGATTTTGTTGGAGAGTGCATTACTCATTTATGGGTTAATTTTGTTGTATTATGAATGCAAAATCTAAGGAATATGGAGTGCATACCTTTCAAAATATTTCCAGATTTCATAGATATTTGAATGCCTTTAATTTTGGGTTTAGAAATTAATATTGCTGTAAGTTCTTCTGATCCAACTTTGTCGTGGTTAGCAGTTGTGGAACCAAAGTGTATTTTGAAGTTGGGATTTTGGGGACTGAGGAAATGGAATCAACAGAAATGGAATTGAACTCTGCATTTTGAATTCAGATATAATAAACACTTAGTGTGCAAATTTAGGGATTTTTAGTTGTTGCTTATTTTTTAGCTTTTCTCTTTCTAAAAACCTAATTTTGAGGGTTTTGATCTGCTTTTGGTTTTCAAGGTATGATATGGAAATTGGGTTTAATTTAATTTTTTTATTTTGTTTTTTATAATGATGACTTGGTTGCTCTGCTTGACATTTGGTCATTTAATTTATTGTTTACAGGGAGAGTAGAAATTAAGAACAACTTGAAAAGTTATAGTAATGGATTTGATAATTTTATAAAAACAGGTTTATGTAACTGGCTATCTATATGTAGATATTCCAATTTCAGTGATTCTGTCTCTTTTTATTAGTTTATTTCAGCTGGTAAACAAATTTCTAAATGTTTGTAGTTTTTCCTTCTTCTTTCATCCTTTGTAATATATGCACTAATGCTTTGCTACAAAATCGTTGGCCGCACTATACCTGTGAATGTCCTTGAATTATTAGTGACAGTATGCTCTTATTGATTTGAACAATGAATTTTGGAATGTTATAGGAATGGTATATATTTTGGAATGTCCATATTTTAGGGGAGACTCTGCCAAAATTTTGTTAGAAATTTGATCTAGTCTGTGTGTTGATTTTAAGGGCAGTGGTATTTTTAGTCTTACTTTATCTGAATATATAGTTCGGCGCTTGACATTAGCAAATCCTGAGTCTGAGACTCTGTTTTTGTCACCTTGCAACGTAGTGTAAGTCATTTAATTTAATCATATATATATATATATTTATTTATCACTTCATCAATGATACTAAATTTATTGAATTGTGTTTACTTGCTTATGAATGTTTTCTCCGACATTTTTGTAGGGATCATTGGTTATTGTTAGCGATTAACCTGAATCAAAACACTATGTATTATCTAGATCCATTGCATGTACAAATCAACCTGCGCAAAAAAATGAAAGAGAAGTACAATCAGTAAGTGTGTATATTATATATATATATATATATGTGTGTGTGTGTGTGTGTGTATTTTCTTAATATACATATATGCACTTTTATGCATGTATTGGAATGGTTATGGTTTATGAATCTGAAATTGGATATTGGTTATGAATGTATTGGAATGGTTGTGCTATGAACTTAAACGTTTACAGATATTGTAATGTTGAAGTGTTTATTTGTTTATGTTTGGCCTATGTGACCCCTTGTGCTGGTTGGTACGGTATTTTATGTTATTACAGGTATTTCATAAATTTTGGAATGTCCATATTTTATGGGAGACTTTGCCAAAATTTTGTTAGAAATTTGATACAGTTTGTATGTTGATGTTAAGAGCAGTGGTTATGAATGTATTGGAATGGTGTTTTTTGGTTGATAGAAATTATTATGAGTGTAAAATTGGATATTGAATGATTTTGTTTGATTTTGCACTTAGGGCTATCCTAATTTATCGAATAAACAAATCTCGGTTTTCTAAATTGACTCCACCTAAATGGATATCGATAAAGGTTTTTACACCAAATTTTTTATGCAATTATTCAAATTACCAAAATAAAAACAATTAATTTCATATTTTTTGCTTTATAGTGTCCTTGCCAACCGAACTCTGATGATTGTGACCGATATGTTTTGAAGTTTATCAAGGATTTTATCGTTCATAACCAAACACAAATTCCAACAGAGGTATATATGTAATAATTTCAAAGTTTATATAATTTTTTAACTTTTACACATACCATTTGAATGCATATGTTCAATTCTAACTTGATTTAATTTTCATTTCACAATACTTTCCTGATTATCAATTCGACACATACTTTGGTCATACCGAATTCAAAAAAGAGTGGTGTCGATATTTTATAACGAATTTTATCATTTATAGGCAGGTAGAAGAAGATTAATATTTAATGTTTAGGTGAGTTTGTTAAATTTGGTTTTTGTGGGTTTGGTGTTGATGTAAGTAACATGCTTATGTGGTTAAAAATTTTTGCACATTTGTTGAAGTTTAGCATACTTGAATTGGAATAGGTTCACATGAATTTGAGAGTAAAATTCTGCACTATTTAGCACATTTGTTGAAGATTGTTGAAGATTAGCATACTAGATAGACTTGTATTAGATTTTATTATGTTTGACCTATGTGTTTTCTTCCACATTTTTTTAATGTTGCATGACAAGGATTTTCTTTTTATGTTGGCTGGTATTGTATATATTTTATGTTGGTTGGCTGGTATGGTATTTTATATTGTTACAGGTATTGTATATATTTTGGAATGTCCATATTTTAGGGAAGACTCTGCCAAATTTTTGATCTAGTCTGTGTGTTGATTAGCAGTGGCAGAAGAAGAAGAAGATATTATTGTAATGTTTAAGTACTATTTGTAGCATGACATGTGTAATGTTTTGTTAATGCATTTTAATGTTTTAGCGATGATAATTTTGATAATTGTGAATTTGACTGAGAATTATATCGTAATTTATTCATCTTAATGAAATGAATATGTACTGTTTCTATGAAAAAATTATATTGTAATGTTAAATTTAGTTTTAGTGAAATTTGATGTTGGTACAATTGAGTGTTGATGACAATTTTGGTGTGTATTTTGTATTATCACAATATTATGCACCGGATATCATGTGAATATGAGGAACAAAAAAAAAGGAGAATAAACAACGCTTCATTAAGGAAGCGCTGCTTATTGCATATGAATAAGGAGAATAAACAACGCTTCAATAAGGAAGTATTGTTTATTGTATATCAATAAGCAGCGCTTCCTTAATGAAACGTTGTTTATTCTATATGAATAAGCAACGCTTCTTTAAGGAAGCGCTGTTTATTATCCTTATTCATATGCAATAGCCGCTCTTAATGAAGTCATTTAATGTTACTTTTCAGCGACTTTATAAACGCTTTTAAATACATTTAAGAATGGCTGAATATCGCAATACTTTAAGTCACTTTAAGGCAAAAAATAAGCACTGTTTATTGCCAAAACTGTTGTAGTGAAAATGAGTTAAATAACCTTAATACGTAATATAAATGATTACAAAGATATATAAATGATGGATTTGTTTTTCAAGACACGTAATACAAAGCTGTAATCTGATGTAATTCTATATAGCTTAATTATTTGAGAATATTCTTATGGTTTTTCTTTTCGCTATTGCTATTGATAGTCCCTTAATTTTTTAGTAATAATTTATTATTAGAATTTTTTAGAAATAATCATGTATAATTTTAAAAAATTTTGGCATCCTGTGGGCCAGGCCCAAATACTAACGTAGCTCCATCCATCCCTGTCGCCGAGGAATTGAGATGTGTGGTTGTAGGAAGGGGACCCCATTCACTTTCCGTACTTCTTCGTTAGAGAGTGCAACTATCCGGTAATCTCCAGCAATGTTTCGTTATCCACTCTTCTTTTGCCACCTCAGCTGATTACTTGTAACATACTATAACAAACTCTTTCTTTCTCTTTTTCTTTCAACTTTTTTTTTGTTGTTGATATAATTCTTTCAACCTTTTTATAACCCATTAACACGATATAACTTCATTTCAAAATTCACCATGCAGGATGCATAAATAAATATACCATGCTTTGCAATGTCACAGCAGGAAATAGATTCTCTGGAGTTTGAATTTAACACTATGATTATTGTGATCCAATTGAAATGCACAACTTGTAATTTGGTGATTTCTTTTATTAATTATTTTATTATTATCATAAAAGATAAATAAAAGATAAATTAAAGGTTGAGATCGACTACAATAATACCATAGAGGATCATAGTCTGTCTCAGTGGCGGATGCATGTGTATTGAGTTGAGGGCAATTGCTTCTATGAGGAATTTTTTTTAACTTGAAAATACCTATTAATTTTAATTTTTACCCCCATAAAAAAATATAAGTAGATCTAACTTGTATCTTTTGCCTAAGTGTGAAATAGGAGAAAGAATTCAACAAACCTTGAGGACTACAAGTCGTGACTTGTGTGCTCCCTCTAATCAATATGATGTTGATTTTCTTACTCCATCTCTGATTAATGGCAAATGTTTTGAAAGATTTAAAGGGGTTGACCAAATCAACCCAAAATACTTTGTAAGAATAGGTGGAGTAAGAAAATGAGTGTTAGAAATCCTATCAAGGAGTTCTACATGCAATCCATCATTACTCACAACAAATCCAAGAAGACTAAAGTCACTTGAGATGACAATAGATTTTTCCAAATTAGCACACAA
Source organism: Calophaca sinica (assembly GCA_037113605.1). Lineage (NCBI taxonomy): Eukaryota > Viridiplantae > Streptophyta > Magnoliopsida > Fabales > Fabaceae > Calophaca > Calophaca sinica. The sequence continues at coordinate 72,626,991 of CM073730.1, forward strand.
AGAATCAATACCAAAACCATTTGAAAGTCACTTGAGATGATACTCCTAAAGTGTTTAAAAATCTTGTTTTGTGTCATGATGAACCATATTGTGAGAATGAAAATAAAAGTTTCAATTTGGGCTCAATGGTGTTGTCACTCTTGAAAGGAACAAGACACTTTGTTAGCAATACAATGCCCAAGCAAAGAAAGGTAAAATTGGTTGTAGAGATTTACTCCAAAAGGGTATAATGGAGCTTAAATTCGTGGTCGAATTTCTTCAAGAAAGAGGGAATGATGAGGAACTAAAAGGCATAAAAAGAATCCAATTTAATAAGTTAAATTAGTATGAGCTTTGTCTTATTTTAAGTTGGATTGTAATAATTTTTATTTATTTATAATTTGTTTCCTAATTAAATACTTAGTTAATTTAGGAAAATATGATGTAAGGCCATTATGGGCCCTCTTTTTTTAGGCACCACTTTTGGTCCATTGGTAGGGAGGGTTTTCCCTTAAATTGGGTTAGTGACTCATTTGGAGGCTAGTTTTAACTTTGAATGAAATTTACACTTTGTGTGAGGTTAGAGATAAGTCTCTTTGTGTTCTTCATTGAACCAAATTGGGTCTCATCAAGAGCTTCTTTACTCTTGTGGCAATTCTTCACTATGATCTTATCATTCTCCAAAGGAATGTGGTGATCTTCTTCTTTATTTTTTGTCTAGATCCATTTTTATGTTTTTTATTTATTTTTTTCATTTTGTTTTTCCTTGGATTTTCTCCTCTTTGATTCTTGTATCACATTTGGAAAAGATTCTTTAATTTCTATGGAATCCCTTGGATACAGATCACCCCCATAAGTCAAATTTTCGTAAAGTAAAGGCCTAAAATAATCCTTAACAAAAAACATGAACACTTATTTGGTCCCTCAAAACTGAAAATTATTAATTTTGTTTTCAAAAATCTCAAATATTGGTTAAATTAGTCCTTAATGGATACTAAAAAGTCCCTAAATTTTTTCTTAAAAGGATTAATTTATCCCATATTTAAGATTTTTTAATACCAAATTGGTACTTTTCATATCTCAGAGAACAAATAAATTTCCGTGTTTTTTGTACTAATTTTGGTCTTTACTCTTTTTTTTTTAAAATGAGCGTAAAAAATTATAAGCGATAAAATTTTACCCCCAATACAAAAACTTTCCAGGTCCGCCCTTGGTTTGTTAAGGCTTTTGTCAAAAAAAATATTCTGTCATACATAGGCATCATGGTGCAATAAAGATTGGCCTTTTTTTCTCTCACCAATTTATCTTTGCTGGGTTGACTTTGGTATAGCTATTTATTCATTCATCCATATTTCAAAATTATTATTTTTTCTTTTTATCATGCCGACATATTTTTTAAGTGCACGTGAAAAATCAATATCGAAACGTTTAAACCTTCGGTAAATTAAAAAAATCGTTTGTACCAAAAAAAAAATCGTTTAAGCCTGTTTCTTGTGTTGCATCATGCCTTAAAATTTACACACATACATAATGTACAATAAGACCATGTTCATACGAAAACGTCAATGTCTAAGTGCCGAGAGAGTGGTTTTGGCTTTTAAACCAAGAGATAGTGAATGTTGTTATGGATGAATGTTGTGGTAAGCGCACTACAACATTTTCAATGTACGACGACACTTTACTCAATAGCCACTTAAAAACCGTTCTCTTAAAATGCAATAGGCAATATTTATTCACTTTGTTGTCTTAGCAAGAAACATTTTATGTATTTTATATACAACAGTAAAAAAAACGTTCTAAAAAATAATACACAACAGTTTTTATTCACTATTTTTTATTTTTTTAAGCAATATTTTGGAAAACGTTCTCTTAAATTTAAAGAACTGTTAGGTAATTGTTGTTTATATTTATCTAATTATTATAATTTGGAAAACGTTCTCTTAGATTCAATAATAACACAATAATTTGTCTAATTAATTACATTTTTGTCTGCTTCTCATTTCCAAAGTTTTTTTCTCTCAGTGCACAAGTTTTGTTTCGAATGCTTTCGTGTTTTTCACTTTGACCAGTTCCAAATATTGAAAGGAATCGCCGGTAGACTCTACTAGTATTTATTGTTGAGTTCTAGAGTTTTGTTATTCCAAAGTAAAACAAATTCTTAGTTTCAGAATTTTTGATCTCATTGAGCATTTGTAGGAATCACGGGTAGCCTCTTTCTTTCTCAGCTTTTCATTCTAGAATCCGTAACCTCACGTTAATTTTTTAATGCATGAGTTTAACTTTGCTTAGGGATTTGATTTTTCTGATTTGATTTTGCTTAGGGATTTGATTTTTTCGATTACCTACACTCAGATGTTTCCGATTTGAACTCTTAGGGATTTAGTAGGAAAATCTCTTCTTCTCCGTCTTATTCCTCATCGACCGATTCTCACATCTCTTAGATCGTTGTTGTTGCTGGGTTCAATCACCATTTCGATCTACCTTTCTACCAATGGATTCTGGTATGCAGTGGCGGAGCTAGCCCCTTTTCTACGAGGGGGCCAAATATAAAGAGTAATTTTTTATAGACAAAATGAACTACTAATTTTTTTTAGTAATAAACTACTACTTCAATCTGAAATATAAGCAAAAAAAGTGTTTAAAATATAAGCAATCTGAGTATTTTTTTAGTGTAAGTACTTTATCTGATAAACGTGTTCTATTACTACACTGGGGTAGCGACCTGAGTATTTTTTGGGGTAGCAAAATTCCATATTACTACACTGGTCTTTAGTAATTTTTTATTTATTTTGGGTAGTAATGGCTAGTAATGGCTACCCCATTGCAACATAAGGCTTCGCCCCTGCTGGTATGTGAAGGTATTCGATTCATTTTTATTTTTTAATATATATTTCTTTCATTTTAGTTTAAGATTGATGCTGTTCTATGAATGATTATCGCTTTCTCCAACGATTATCAAATTGTTTGAATACTTGAATATTGATGACCCGTCGCTAGATCTATTTAATAAGTTGGATCACTATTCTGAATTTTTTGTTTCTTGGAAGGTGTGGCATTAATCTTATAATCATAAGATCTGTTATTAGATAAACAGAGGCATCAATATAGAGATGGTAAATTTTGCAGAATTTGGAAGGGCAAGGATGCAATCACTACTTCCGTCAATCACACACTTGGTGTAGTGAGGATATTTATATACAATTTTTTTCATAAATTCTACACAAACTTATGCATCTGAATTTCTTCATGTCCAACTTAAATAAATAGATATAGGTAGGGCCAATTGTATTCAAATAACAATCATTTATCAGTTTGGTGTAGAATATGGGATGGAAGCATAGGCTTAATCTCACCACTGGTTATTTAACAAGTCCTACCTTGTTGGTTATTTTTATTTCAATTTTACATTACTTGGTGATTGGAGATGGTTAAACTTAATGTTTTTCTTTTGTTTTGTTTCTTTATGTTTGTCCTGCCTTGTCCTTGAACTTTTATTGGTTAGTGTCCTTTGATTAACTTTGTTGTGTAATTTTAGGTGCACTTATAGACAAGGTAGTTTTCACTTATATTTACTATTTGTACCATGCAATTTTACATATTTTTACTGTGGTTATCACTAACTGAATTACTCTTTCCTTTGTGTTTCATCAATATTAAGTGATCTTATTCAATTAGGTTGCAGAATTTTGAGTGCAATTCTTGTAGAATCACCATTTGTTTGGTAAAAGCTTTAGGACATTGATTGCATGAAGCTTTCAATTTTGAAATTTACAGGTCTTGACTCTTTTCCAGCTGATTCTGCAAAATTATTATTTCTTGCAGTTGATGTTGTTCTGTTCATCAGCTATAGAAGTCAGAATCCCATACTCTTAGTTGCATTAAGGTGAGCAATGAGCATTGACCTTTGGAGATGGTGCCAATAAATGTTTACTAATCTTCTTGTTAAAGTTTACCAATCTTCTTAGGAAAAAAATTGTTTCAAATTTTGGTTTATGTGATAAGTGGGCACTGGAATCAATATCACCATTCACATCTTATATTTTAATGAAATTAATTTTGTACTTCTTGTTTTGCAGATTTGCCATTTCTTTGTACTAAACTTTTGTGATTGAGACTCACTTATTTTGATAGTACAAGTAAGATCCCATGCTTTATTGAAACAACCACGACATGCAAGCTTTATGCAGAATTTGATATCTTAGTAAGTTCTTTTTTCAAAAGTTATCAGATTATAAGACGTCAATTCTCTATATAATATATAATGTATAGTAATCTTAGAATTTGGAAAGATGTGTATTATTATAGTTTATATTACCCTTTGCCACTATAATTTGGATATGTATTTTCAACTCAGGACTTGATGTAGGGGCCTTGGCAGCTTTATTTTCAACTTTGGACGATGCTAACAGTGCTCTACATTCATCTACATCTGCACATGCTCCAAATAATCATGAGGTAAAATGGAAATAATACTTACATCTAGTATTTTTACCATATGATTTTATCTTAGAGATGTCTGGCAAATTATCTATTCCTTCTACAAATTCTGGACTTTTCTCTGTAAAATTTCCTTTCTCAAATGTCACTGCTCCTCTTCTTCCTACTTGATGCAAGGCCTCAGAAATCATGTTGGCAACTACATAATCATTCCCCCACACTGAAACATCACCATTACCATCACCCAGTTCCATGTATCAAAAGAATTCTTAGTCTTTTCTTTTTACAGAATTATCTATATACGATTGATTGAGTTTATGGCTTCTTAAAGCAAACTATGATTTGAGTAATTGAACTCACTTCCACACCTACCTATTACTCAATTGGTAATGATGGTAGATTGTGTTCTGTATTCATCATTTAATATCTAATGATAAGTGGTTCTTATCATTAGATATGGGTTGTTACTTCTTTGTTATGTGAGTGAAGTGAATGTTCTGTTATGTTACTTCTTTGTTAGTAATAGTATGGGTTGCTAATTATGTGAGCAGTAGGATGATTAATAACTCTGTTTCTTTGTTATGTCATTGAGTTCAATAGGTCGAGGCACTGAATGATTATAAGATCAACTTAAAGCAAATGACTGGTTTGGGGGGTCACTTTGATGTTTTCATTCACTGTTTCATTTTGTTCTATCTTTCAACAAATTGTCTGATGCACCAGCTTTATCTTTGTTCTATTTCAAGTTATTAATTCTATTTTTTATAATAATTTTGTAGCTAAATCATGGTGATGTGGATGAAGACCACTTGGAAGAGTATGAAGATGAACACATACTTTGATGCTTCATTAGTATCATTAGATTTTTCTTATTTGAATATTATTTTGGTGAATATTGATAGAAGGATTATTATTGACTTTATTTTTTTTGTGAAATACATTGCTGACGAAAGTATACATATATTCCAATTAAAAGTATAGTATTAATATTTTTTTCTCAGTTTAAACAAACTTAGAAGTGTTGAATATATTTTGGAAAATGATATTGTGTCAATATTTCTTGTATCATTGTGACCACCTCTTTTTCATTTTAGATATTTCTCATTTCCTTTTTATGTGTTGAATAAGTCCAAGTTCCTCTATTTATTACATGGTTAGAAAATTATATTAGTAAAATAGTTAGCTTAAAAATATCAAGTAAAAAAAGTATCTATATATATTAGACAACGGTTTTATATGTGTACCTTTTGGTAATCATATACAACGGTTTACTATGTTGCAATGAATGACAACGGTCCATAGAATAATCTAAAAACTGTTGTGTATAGTATATTACAGCTACAGTTTTTTTTAGTGTTGCCCATGATTATTAAAAACCGTTGCCAAAAGAATAGGCAATGGCTTAGACTACCACATTTCAAAAACTGTTGCCGTATATAAAGAGAACATTTTTTTTTTGTTTTAGACTACGGTTTTGAGATGTTGTTGTAGACGAAATATGTTGTAGTGGCGACTTTCCCTTGTCTGCTCACCGTGAGCAATATTAAATCAATGTTGATCAAGTAGTTTTATGTGTCACTACCATATGCTTGTCCAAATTATGTTTTTCATTTCATTCTGTCCACTCTCAATCCTTCTCTCTCATTCTCCCATTTTTTCTGGTCATGACGGCAACTGTTGCCACATCCCAGATTTCAGAACACTAGTTCTTCATGTAGTCATCTTTCTAAGTATGACAGTATACCGCTTATTAGAATACTTAAAAACCTTAGATTAGAGTCTAAGTTAACCTAGAACACGAGAATGAACCAAAACTTAAATCCCTAGACTCTGAAACCCAAACTTTGTCACAACCAAATAAGTGAGTGATTCTGATATCCTAGCTCGGCCCTTAATTGATTGGATGCTATCGTCTAATCACATGTTTGAGGACCTATATACTTGCTTAGAACCCTAGATTAGGGCTTGAAATAGGCTTAGAGTTAAAGAGAAACTAAAAACAAAACTTTTGCCTTTTTGCACCTTCGCGACACGAAGGATCCCTTTTGTGACGCGCATCTGCATTTTCGTGTCGTTATTTTTAGCTTCATTTCGCAACGAGAACGTTACCCTCCGCAACATAAAACATGCCACATGCGTTCCAGATGACATGTTCACACGCTTTTCGCGATGCGAAACCCCATTTTGGGAACCTATAAATAGGCAGCTCCCATTTGCATGTATGCACCCCAAATTAAGAGCTTCTCTCTTGTATCTCTTCATTTCTCTCTCTAGAAGAGTTCATAGTCTATTTTCATTGTTCGAGGTCCAAATACCCTAGTTTTGGTCCTATCGAGGTGATCCGGTTCATGAAGAACAAGGTTCGAGAACAAGGTTTTTCATTGATCGTGAATGAGCTTACAACTAGGATTCATTTAGGTGTGGGAAGTCAACTACATGTCGGAGAGGCAATAATTGTTATTGAGAGTTTTATGTGGCAAAAGGGATCACGTTCCTTCGCCAACAATGTAACAACGATACTTAAGTCAACTTGGGACATTCCACTGAGAATGATACCAAGTAGGATTAATTTTTGGGAGTTTCCCTAGTATTGATAATTAATATTTTTCTTAACAATTGATGTGAACGATAATATATGCTTGAAATGTTTGATTTTTATGTTGTGATTAATAACCCTAGGTAGACGACTTACTCCGGTATGCCACCATTTGGTTGTATGTGTTTGATTATCTATGTTTGATTGATTAAATAATATGATTTGATCTGAATATCATGTTGATATGAAAATGTACGATGAAAAACATGTATGTTTTAGACTTAGACGTGATTGATGCTTCTATTATTACAATGATTGATGTCTGACTTAGATGAGTACTTGCATTTGACTCAAATATATGGTTACTGAGATATTGATAGGCCTGATGGGTAATCTATATGAGATGATATAGATTATGAGGTCGAAAGGCTAGACTCATAGGTCAGGACTACATCAGTAGATCCTTGACCTAATGGGCAAGGATACACTGAAGATAATGCAACTTGACCCGATGGACAAGGATGCACTGAAGATTTATGCAGCTCTCCATTGGGTGAGGATGCACTGAAGATTTGGGCAGCATGCATTTAGATTTAGATTCATGTAGCTAGGCTTTAACCCTATAATGAATTCTTCAGGATGGATCTGTTAGTTAGTTAAGACACACTAATTGTTGATATTATATGCATTAAGCTGCTAAATACTATTCTAAAGCCCCTATTTTATGACATTTAGTAGTCTTACCTCCATGTTTTTTATGTATGTGTTTTTCTCTCGATTTTCTCACGATGCATACTGTAACACCCCGAGTATTAGAACATTCACGTGCTAGAGATTCTAGGTGAATTGTGCATTAATTGTGTAGTTTTATAAGTATTAGAGGGTTTATTTAAGAGGGGATACCTTTAAGAGGTACTATGTAACCTTAGAATGGAGAAAAATCACTGTTTAGGCAAATCTGAGTCTGTGAATCGATTTACCCCTGTGAATGAATCGATTCACAGCGGATTATAGCATTTTTTTTAATTAGCGAGTTGCCCCGTTTCGGCCCGTTTCGCTTCTAATCGCGATGAGACTTATGGATCACGACCTAAATATATTTTTAAACCTATTAAGACTCTTTACCTCAGTTTTAATCATCTTCTAAGTGCTGTCAAAGAACCCTAGAATTCCAAGAGCTCTATTTGCTGTTTCAAGCCGTTTTCTCTCGTTTCTCCACCAAATCAAGTCCCGTCTTTAAGGCTGTGATCACAAGACTCTTCTCTCCCTTTATCCTTAATTCTTTTCCGTTTCCAAAGGAGGAATCCTCTAGGTAAGTCACGAAATCAGTTTTGTCCTTTTTCCAACTTCCTTAAAACTCAGTTCTAATTTTAGATTTGAATTCTTTGATCGTCGTTATGCTAGGAACTGGGGAAGGAATCGATCTCTGGACACTCTAGGAATTTGTTGGAGGTTGTGATTTCATTAAGGTATGGGAATGTTGATCCTATGAAAAGAGGACTAGGGCTTCAATAACTTGTTTGGGATGTCCTATGACCTATGCCTTGCGGGGCAAGTTAATGTTTTTAAATCATTGTATGAGCAATGATTTTAATGGTTTGTGTTTATGTTTTGGTTTATTTTTAAGGTCCTTGTAGAAGCAAGGAGCCCTAATAATGTTTGATTATGTTTTTAGGTTGTCTTAATGCTTAATAAGTATTTTTTTTATGTTGCTTGAATATTTGAGAGTGTAGTTGGTATGGATGCATGAATTAGACTCACTATTTTGAAGTGTGAAATACTTGAATTTATGTATATGCTTGCTTGGAATGCCTTTGTGATGAATTAAAATAGAATTGGATGCATGTAATATAATTTGAGATTGTTTAGAAGTTAATTGGATGTTAATTATGCATAAAAGTGTAATTGAATCATAGGATAATAATGACTAATAATTGGATTGATATCTATCATTAGAAAATGAGATAGGATAAGGATTAATCTCCGTAAATGACTGATTAATGATAAGTTAGTTTAAAGGTTAAAACCAAAGAACAAGGGTTAAATAACGATTTGATGGTAATGTAAGTGTTTAAAGACCATAAGCATACTTTAGTAATTGTTTAAAATAATGGACTAGGCATGGGACCACTTAAGAGGGGTTCCCAACTCGCGAAAGTGCAGAAAAACGGCTTTACTGCACTACAGCAGGTCCTGTGAATCGATTCACACCTGCATGAATCGATTCACAGCAGCTATGTATAGAACTGATGAATTGAAGTCATGAATCGATTCATGACCGCTCAATTCGATTCACAGAATGAGTTTTAGACTCTGAATCGTTTCATTGGGGCTATGAATCGATTCATACCCTTGCTGTTTGTTTAATAACCTGTTTAAGAGACTTGTAAGGGTTGGTTAAGAGTAGTAACCACCAAGATTTATAGTATGTTTGATGTTTGCCTTGCTTTAAGAGGATAACGACTTATTTATTGGTCACGGGTTTGTGACCAATGTGTGACTTATTTTAAGAGGGTAACATATTATTATCCTCATTGTTTAAGTCGCGGGTTTGTGACTAATGTGCGTTGTTGATTTGATTCATACCCTACGGGTTTGTTGGGTATTTGGTTTTTGGGAAACTCGTCGACGGGTTTATTGACGCAGTGGACCCATGACTCGGTGATCATGAAAATGTGATTAGTTAGCAACTCCAGTTTTGAGTTACGCACAAATGATGGACACTTAGGCCGATTGCCATGCATCAAAGAGGGTAAGAATAGGTATGCTAGTCAACTTATGCAGTATGGCTTCTCCAAATTGGACGCGCATGTTGCAGATAGTCTTGGCCAAGATATTGGATATGAAGAGATCAGGAGAGCTTTGTTTAGCATGGAGGCATGGAAGGCCCTTGGACAACATGGATTCCCTGCTTGTTTCTTTCATGGTAACTGGACATTTTGTCCACCTCCTTTTGTGATTTTGTAAGAAATATGTTGCATCATCCTGAGATAAGCCAGGTAAATGCTACAGATATTTATCAAATCCCCAAAGTAGATATATCGGAGTTCATTAACTAGTTTAGACAGATCTTGTTGAGCAATGTTTGTTATAAGGTGCTTACAAATATTGTGGTCAACAGATTGAAACCTCTCATCCTGGATATTATCTCGCCTTACCAATGGGGTCTATTTCTATCAGAAGCATCCATGAAAATATTGTAGTGGCCCAAAAGATGGTCCACAGTATGAATAAAATGAGGGTTAAGACAGGCTTCTTTGCCATTAGAGATTTTTAAATGTAAAAGAGTAAAATTTTAGAGATGGCAACTAATTAGAACAATGACGGAAGAATCAGCATAAAAATTGTGAGGTTTTTCAGGAACATTTCATAGCGCTAAAAAATTATAAAGTTCTTTATGAACAAATCTCGTGCTATATGAGGATCAGAGAATCAACACTGGTACTTCAAGACCAAAAAAACGCAATGATTTTGGCTAATTCATTAGTATTGGTACTTTAGGATCAATATTTGTTCCCTTGCAAAAGAATTATACATTAGCGATAATAAATATACATGTATACATAATTTTTTACCTTGAAAAGAAGATCACAAAATAAATTACTTCACCATTAGAGACTTGATCGTGCTGAGAAAGAGTATCTCACATTTTCTTCTAGGAATACATGATTTCTTGCAATTTCAATAGAACCATATTAAGCCACCACTCATATGGTAGAGTCTCGTGCTGATAGCGTGTTATAAATAGAAAAGAAATTAATAGACAAGATAATAGAAATATGGACTCAAAGACAGAGGAACTACAATTCACAGTCTAGTTCTTCAGGAACTAGCTATAATATCTGTATTAGTAATCTGATCAAGTATGTACAAAGATAAACCTAATAGCTCTATTTATAGAGATAATGAGCTACTAAGTAAACCAAATCAAGAGATATGGTAAAGATATTATGAGATAACAAATTGGTGTAGTCATCCACCAAATCTACATATTTATAACATTGGTGTAGCTTTGATTTTTATTGGCAAGGGTTGTTAGCCTTTTATAAAGCAGCTTCATCCTAGGCAGGAGCACTAAGGATAATGCTATCATCTTGAAAGAGATTGTGCACCATATGCAAAAGTCAATAAAGAAGAAATGGGACATGATATTTAAGCTTGATCTAGAGAAGGCATATGACAGAATGGATTGGGGATTCGTGTGAGACACTTTTTCTGGTTTTGGTTTCCCGCCAGTCATCACGAAACTTATCATGCATGGTATCCCCTCCTATTCCATTTCTCTCTTATGGAATGGAAGTCGGATGCCTAAGTTTATACCAGCTAGGGCTTACGTCAGGGGGACCCCGTCTCCCCATATCTTTTTGTTCTATGGGTAGAGCGGTTGTGGAATATGATCACTGATGAGGTGGCCCAAGGGAGGTGGCTTCCTATTCAACTGACTAGGCGAGGGCCTACAATTTCGCACCTATTTTTTTGCTAATGATGTTTTGTTGTTTGCCAAAGCAAAGCCTTCCCAGGTACGCTTAGTCGCTAATGTTCTAGAAACGTTTTGCTCTGTTTTAGGTATGAAAGTGAGTCTGGCCAAGTCAAGAGTGTGTGCCTCTAAGGGAGTGCTATGTTTCAGGAAGAATAAAATTGTGTGTATTACTAATATCCAATTTACTGATTAATTGGATAAGTATTTGGGCTTTCGGATTCATCATGGGAGGCCCAATAAAGAGGATTTTCACCAGCTTCTTGATAAGGTGGCAGCTAAACTGGCGTCTTGGAAGGGGAGATTGTTGAATAAGCCTGGTAGAGTGACTCTAGCTAACTCAGTCTTCACGGTCTTACCTGCTTATGAAATACAAATTACTTGGTTTCCAAGTTATATCTGTGGCCAGTTGGATAGAACGGTCTGGAATTTTATCTGGTGAGAGGATAATATGAGAGGTTTAAACATGATTAATTGGGAGAAGTTGTAACACCCTGCCAAAACAAGACTTTGACTTTATTTATTTAATACAATAGTAGCCCATATTTGAGAAAACACACATTTTATTTATTATTAAAAAAAAAGTATACATGGTTTATTATACAAGTACAAACTAAAAGCTAACGCCCATAAGGGCGACAAAAACCCTACTGGCCGTGACAACCATATCTGCCCCCAAACTCTAGATGGTCTTTCTGTAGGTTCCCAATCTTCCTAGCACAGGTTGATTTTGGTCATTTGCTTATCATATACATTTAATATAATACACAAGAAAACATAGGGGTAAGATATCCATTAACCTCTATCAAACAGGAAAACAGTATAGTAGACAGACTGTTATCATGCATAAGCACAACAACACATATATACTATAACCATCTACATAACTGTCATCATAGACTCTTGAGTACACGGTCACAGACCAAACTATAACGATAATTCATACTGACAAACTCGACCATACGGTCACATCACAGACTGACAAGTGTCACTAATCATTCGGGCTGATCACCGGCCCTACTCCCTAGATCGATCACCAGTCTTAGGGCACCGAGTTTGATGAGTTGGTTGTCCCGGGAACATATCCTGATACGCTACCATCTCCGATTACTGGTTATGGCATCCCATACTACCATATTCAAATACCAGAGTAAGGCACCGTCCTGCGCGCAAGGACGACATTCCTTATATAGAGAATGGCCAAGATTGTCCACCTGTCAGACGTGGAGTCCTGGAGACTCGTCCACTTGACCGAGTCCACATACCCTCAAGGTCAGTGACTATCTCCAAACTACTCCGTACCATAGTACCATAGATGTGGAGAGACTCGTCAGAAAGACCGAGAACCATTCTCTCAAGGTCTTGGTCGAGAACCATTCTCTCAAGACCACCGACTATCTCAACACCACTCTGTCGATACCTCGGTACACCAACCTCGGGTACACTGACCCAGCTACCACCACTACCAACAAGGTAACAACGATAATACTTACTATTACCATCTAGGGATTCGCAAACCTTTAACTAGAGGGCATCACCCTTAACTCTAAGACCATGCATTATGCTTACAAATATCATATGCAACTAGCACATAAATATCAGACATAGAGTAGGATATCATAAATCATCATTTATCATAGATAATAACAAATAAATTAATCTTAGTGTCACATAAACGACTGTCTACTAATCTCATAAATTAACTAATTAAACATAACCTATGTTGGTTGATAGGTCTACGGTAACTATCCTTAGCCACCGTACACAGCAACCCCTCTCCTAAGGTGTTGCTACTATAAACCCCTATCAAGGCTAAGGAACCCTACTCATGCTAACAGTCTTACTCTACTACCTATTTTCCCTAGAGATTAAGGTATCTTCCCCCTTACCTGGTCTAGAAGACTGTTGCCGCTCGCGTTCCTCGCGTCCTCAGAGCTCTTCCACGCCCTCCAAACTCTCCCAAAGGCCTTTGGAAGCACTTGGATGAAATGGTGGCCTTAAGCCTATTTATAGATGAATGGAGAGCTCCCCCCTTTCTTAAACGACTTCGGTCGCGTCGCAATGGCAAGGCCATTGCGTCGCGAGGAGCAACTTCTAGAATCCTCCTTTTCTCTCTGCACTGCCTTAATTGTTCATCGTTCCATCGCGTTGCGATGGAACCTTTTGTACTCTCCGTCGCGACGCGACAATGCTTATATAGTAAAATTTCGTTTTTGACCCTCTAGATGATTCTATGATATTCTAGGCTATTCTAGGCCTCCAATGAGTCATTTTTAAACCCAATTTAATTCTAACTAAGGTTTTTAACATCCAATTACTATTTAATCATTATTCTAATAATTGCTTACGACTTTATTAAAAATCAGGATATCACAGAAGTTGACTCTTCCCAGGAAGCATGGGGGTCTTGGAGTGCGGCATGCTAGGGAACAAAATGTCATTTACTTGGTAAACTTGTTTGGGACGTGATTCATTCCCTTGAAATGTTGTGGGTACAGTTGCTCAGAAGCAAGTATTCACGGGACTCTCACTTATTTGATGCCACAAGCAAACCGTGCTCCCACACGTGGTCCTCCTTATTTAAAACACTAGAGTATTTAAAGGAGGGCCTAGAGGTTAACCTTGGTAATGGCAGATCCAGTATTTGGTACCAACCTTGGGTGTGTCACAAATCTCTCGGCCAGATGCTTCCATTTATTGACATATATGGCACTCACCTCTCAATCAGAGACATTTGGGCTGACAGTGATTGGGACCTAGGAATGTTGTACACGGTAATCCCTAATGAAATTGCACAGAAAATCTCACGAATTCGTCCCTGCTTTAATTTGTTGAGAATTTGGGGGATCGGTGGATTTGGAAGGGGAACATAACTGGTGAGTATACGACGAAGAGTGGGTAGCTGGTTAATTAGCAGAGGCACTAATAACCAAGCAGCGGCCAATTGGACTTGAGTGTGGAAGTTGGAGTTGGCCTTCCCAGTGAATGTTCTGCACTTTATTTGGCAAGCTTGTCATGCTGTCGTTCCGACCCGGACAGTGCTTAAGCGGCGTAATGTGATCACTGGTGATGTGTGTCTGATTTGCACCGGTGAACAAGAATCTATTGTGCAGTTCCACTTTACTTGCTGGCGGACTGTCACTCTTTGGACGAATTGTGGTTTGGGTCACCTCACTTGGCCTGCTTCAGATGCAAATCTTCATGATTGGTTTAAGCAAAATGTGAAGCTTTCCAGTTTTGTCTTGTTTATTCCATGGGTTATTTGGCTTGCCCGCAACACCGATTCAGTCATTGCAAGCGCAGGTTGTGGTGTTGACATACATGACACTCATAGCTAAGCAAGCCGCCATGGCGTTTGGGACGGTTGGGGCTCAAGAGAGTCATGGCGTGAAGGAAGTGTCTTGGCAACGACCTGAGAGGGGCTGCTTTGTGTTGAATGTTGATGGGAGTGCTCTTTCCAACCCGAGGAAAGCTGGTTTCGAGGGCCTTATCCGGGATCATGAAGGAAAACTTGTGAGTGGTTTCCATGGCAGTGTGGGTATCTCCAACATCATTCATGCTGAGTTAATGGCAGTGTTTTATGGCTTGCAAATTAGTTAGGAATGGGGTGTCGCAATTTAGTTTGCTACACAGATTCTTTAGTAAAAGTTAAGTTGATTAATGAGGGAGTGGGCCCCTCCCACCGTTAGGCCAATGAGGTAGCCATTGTCAGAGGTTTCTTACCGAAGGACTGGTCCTTGAAGACTCTACATACCCTTAAGGGAATCATTGCGCTGATTTCCTGGCAAAGATGGGAGCAACGGGTGTTGACCCATTCGTTAAGCATCACAGTGCACCCCTGGGGTTGAATCCCTTTCTGTTGGCAGATGCCATGGAGGTTGTTTTTAGTATAGCATAGTCTATGTTCTTTTTGTCTTTTTTTCCCTTACGTAGCAAAAAAATAAACAAATAATTAACTTTCATATAAACTTACATACCCATCTATTTACTTCTTACGAAGTTCTTCTTATTGACAAGTTCTTCTAATTAACAATTCTTGAATCATTACTTAGGACCGTCTTGAAAACAGGTATAAAAAGAGCAACTTGATCCTAACCACGTCTTGCCAGCAGAACCAATTTTATCAAGAGAAGCGTGATCCTAACCACGAGCTGCCGGTAGAACCAACACTATAAAGTTCTTAACTCAAGAACAAAAGAAAAGCTCTCACAATAGAGAAATTCTCAAATTTTATTATCTCTAGAATCTGATTTGTCCAGTCAAAAAAAAAATCTGATTTGTGTAGTACATGAGTACCTATTTATAGGCTAATCTTACAACCCTTGAAAGCGTAAAAAAATGACTTTGAAATACAAGAAATAAATCCTCACTATTATGCAATTACCAAAGAGCATTGATTAGTGCATTAAATTTCCATGCATTTACCAAGTAAATTGATAAGTGCATGTACATTACTTAGAAAATAAGCATAAACATGCTAATAAATTCCCACTTGCCATCATAATGATCACTTGGGAAGTCTTTAAAACCCACAAACTAACTTAGGATAGACCACATGACACCTAAAATTATTTCATCAAAGTAAAATACGAAAATTAAAAATAAAATAGCAATTATTGGACAACCCATGGATGATTTTTGATTATGTAAATTGGGTTTTTTTTCTTTCAAATTGTTGTCTTCAAGTTGGGCTCAAAGCATCTTCATCAAATTGTAGGAAAGTGACCCAATTTGGTGTGAGGGATTTTCCAAAATATAAGTTGGAATATTGTTAAATCGTAATATTATATATATTTAACGGTTAACAATTTGTATCAAACATTGTGTTGGTCCAGTGGTTGGATGTTGGATTATTGACTGAGTGGGACATGGTTTGAATCTGAACCAGTGCATTTTTTGAATGATTTGTGACTGTTTTAATAAAACGGAAATAAATGGCAAAAGATGTGTCCTGTCCTAGACTCGAACCTACTCCCTCATGGCTAAGGGGCGCAACGCTTAACCACTGAGCCAATGCGTTGGTTGTGTTATAATTTGAACGTGAATAATATATAACCGTTCAGATTAACGAGTGTTATATTGGAAAGTTGTTTCCCTTCACTAAGTGGCATGAGTTGCTCTGTAAATAGAGCCACTCTGTATGCAGAAAAGGATACAAAATTCTTTGCTTGTCTTGTCATTCTTTAATTTCTAAATCATTCCTTTCCTTATCTAGTGCACAAGATTAAGTGAGGAAACTTTATTTTGTAAAATATCATTGATTGATAAGCTTGAAGTGTGTGTGCAAACCACTCTAAGGAATCCAAAGTATCCTGAAGGGGATTTGCCAAGAACCCTTTTGCATCCACTATTCTAAGATTGGTGGGGGTGAATCAAACCTAAAGCTTAGTGTGATACACACGCTTTGGATCTTTTTTGCAATAATCATCATCTTGTTACTCTTTCAAGTGTTGCAGCATCTCCATCAATTCAAGGTTCTAATAATCTTTAGGTTCGAGTTTGGTTTGTGAACAATGGCTGCATCATTAAAAGAGATGACTTCTGACTTTGTCAAGTTAGAGAAATTTGATGGTGGTAATTTCATTCGTTGGCAAAAGAAGATGCAATTCCTACTCACCACTTTGAAAGTTGTGTATGTCCTAAACACTCCAAGGCCAATTGACAGGGAAGATGAGACCGTGGTTGAAGTTAGAGAAAAACAGAAATGGGACAATGATGATTACATATGCATAGGACACATCCTCAATGGAATGTCAGATGCCTTGTTCGATGTATATCAAAGCAGCACCTCTGCAAATGAACTTTGGGAGAAACTAGAAGCAAGGTACATGCAAGAAGATGCTACAAGTAAGAAATTTCTTGTTAGTCGCTTTAATAACTTTAAGATGGTTGATAGTAGGCCTATAATGGAACAAATGCATGAGATTGAACGTATTCTTAATAACTACAAACAACATAAAATGCGTATGGATGAAACCATTATTGTCTCCTCAATCATAGACAAACTCCCTCCTTCATGGAAAGACTTCAAAAAAAAGTTTGAAGCATAGAAAGGATGATATCTCTCTTGAGCAATTGGGTAATCACCTTCGTTTAGAAAAAGAGTATCGAAAACAAGATGATACTAAAGATCAATTTACTCATGAGAAAATGCATGTGATGGAGGAAGGAAAGACTAACAAGTCTCACAAGGAAAGTGTTCGAGATTGTGAAGAATCTCATGACAACAATGGGAATAACCAAAAGAAAAAGAAGAATGGGAGTTGTTTCCATTGTGGCAAACCGGGACATTAAAAGAATGAATGTAGATTCTTGAAGAATGAAAAGAAAGAGAAGAACTCTGGTGCATCAAAGGATTACCTTGAAGCATAGTATTCACTTTTGGGAAAAGTGATTATTCTTAAGAATGTGTGTAATGTACTTATGAATTTATTTTATGTATCATTACTTAACAAGTATGGATTCATGTGTGTATTTGAGGGTGACATATTTATCCTCTATAAGAGGGTATGATTATAATAATAGATTTATGTGTAAAAACTTGTTTAAACTTGTTGTAATGTGTTTCATGTAATAGATAATGATATTATTAAGTTTTGTTTAGTGTTAAGTTTTATAACTTACTCTATGGAGACATATTAATGATTAGAAATGCTATGATATGTTCTTATTTAATATTTAACAAGTAAAATTTATGATGCATGAATAATTTGTATGCTAAGTAAGAAGACAATGCTTCTTAATAGTGTTGACATAAATTTTATAGTGTTAGAATTAATTTATTAATTACTATGTATGTATATGATTTACATGATTAACCCACCTTGGTATTTCAAGATAGTTTTGATCTTCAAATATGATTGTACTAGTTGTTATGAACATTTAATGCATTCATTGCATGATATCTTAAAAGAATTAAGATAACTAAAATAGCATTGAAATTTCACATTCAAATGAGTATTGAATGCTTTAGTAGGAATAAATAGAGTTATTTATAAATTTGTTGTATGATATATAAATTTGGTCAAAACCAATGACATGATTATACTTATATTTGTGATTGTCAAAACAATCAAATGCATATATCCAATTGGATAATGGAAAGTCAATACGACAAGTGGTCCAAATTTTGTGATAGTTATTCAATACTATCAAGAGTACATTAATTAATGAATAGTAAAATGTCATGGGACATTGGACAAAGGCATAGCTATGTGAAGAAGTTACATTTAAATTTTATAAGATAAGTAAAGAAATCTTGCAACCCTTTGACGAAAGGATTGACAAGGCATATGATGCCTTTTGAAACATCAATGGGGATGAAACTCAAGCCCATATCTAATTGATCATCAATAGTAAAAACCCAACTCACACTTGAGTAAAATCAAGTCTTGAGTTCAATGGTGAAAGTATACTATCAGAGTGATTGCAAGTACTTGTTAATAGATACATCCCAAGGTTATAGAGTACTTGGACCATAAGAATAAAAGGTGGAAGGTTGAGCTTTTGCTCTTAATAGACATATAGCATATATTTGCTGAGATGCATATTATGGGTGCATTTCTGATATAGTCTACATATATGAGAATGAAATGTGGCCGTTTCATAGAGTTAAAGGGCTTGACTCTAATAGTTCTCATGAAAAGGGTACATGACACAAGGCCTTATCAAATGTGTCATCTTTATAATTCAATCAATGATACCGAGATTTCATGTGTGAGTTGTAACGACCCGTTTCCGGACCGCTATTAAGCTAGAACAACTCTAAATGCAAGTAGGTTTTTGAAATAGTACTCTTCGTGTCTTTTGGAAAATGCGGTAATTTTTATTTTATTTTATAGACGAGCGTCTTTTGTAACACACAATCAGAGTACGAGCAACATTTTCGAAACATGATGGAATTCTAAATGCAATAGACTATTACAACTAAAGACAGACATACGCACATGCATCCGAAAGATAATCAGTTGAAGAGTTTTACACGCCGGAAGTAGTAATTGAATATGCATAAGCAAAATATACCCGAAGTATGAAAACCCTACAATATTACTATCTGAGGTACTCTCGGCAGTTACCCACGCAGGGGGCTGCTCCAAAAGTAAAACCTTGACACCTAAACAACAACTGTCACAAAGTCAACAAAATGACAGTCTGGTCACCAACACGAAACTATATACAAAACAGTTAAACACCATCTGCTACCCAACTACTCAAGTCTTCTGCACCAAGTCGTCTGCGTCCTCGTCAGTTCCTCCACGCGAAGGTCTCTAACATGCCTTCTATACAAACATCTCGGCCGAGAGTGGGGTTTAACTCCAAGCCGAGGGAATCTCCGTGCTCGAGAAGTCAGAAGCCACCTTCGACGATGTCGTCGTCGCCCGAATCTACACCACGTCCGTCATCGCCTGGGTTACCATCATTAATTGAAGGAACCACTGGCAAGGGTCAACTTCTTATCGCAACAAGATATAGCAAATCACAAGCGATAAACAAACAACAGTATACACATGTTTCAAGGCGCAACTCAAAACTCTCTCGTGACTCATTTCACGACTCATTCTCTCTCGACGCTTCGACAAATTCCGGAATAACGAACAACGCCCTTGAATTTCGGCCTTAGCCTTGAGCTCTTCCACTACTCTAGGAAATTCAAGTCGAAGTTACCCAACGCCACGATAATGGACCGCGCCCCTGAACACCTAGCCGAAGCTTTGAGCTCTTCCACTACTCTAGGATATTCGGGTCGAAGTCTCCCACTACGCCAATGGACGACGCCTTGAACATCCAGCCGAAGCCTTGAGCTATTCCACTACTCTTGGATATTCAAGTCGAAGTTCGAAAACGACACGGCTAGCTCTCATACTCGATGAACAGTTCGCCGCTTACAATAGTCAAAGAGTGGTACACAAACTTATTCGACCGCTTATAAAATAAAGAGAGCATGCTTAATATGAAGAAACGCAATTCGACAATTTAAGCAATAAAGCAATTCGCATGAAGAAACGCAATTCAACAGCAATACACAATTCGCTGCATAAATTCAACCTCATATTAAATCAATGCATAACTCAAACATAACAACAGATATCTCAAGCTCGACACGCAAATCAAGGAATCCATCTCTCTGCAACTCGATGGAGTTGCCAGAGAGGTACAAACAAGTGTTGGGGGTTGGGTTCAGGAGACCAACCGCAAAGGGTTCACCCACGATGACTCGGAAAATGTTCGACCGCACAACAATCAAATAAACGAAGGGGTTCGAAGACCCTAACCTTGAACTCGGAGAGTTCTCAGACTTCTTCGCATTTAATAAAGCAATTAAATAACAGAAGCCTAAAAATATCTAAAGTTGCCCTTACACAAGGACATACAAAAATAAATGCTTACAAATATCTAGAAGTGCCCTTACGCATAAATACATAACTAATAACTCTAGAATGTGAAGCGCCCTTACCACTTGTCGTCACTAACGTCGCTCCAACGTCCTTAAGTCTGCGTCGCTCATATTCCTCGGTTTTTGCACCGCACGATCTCGGGTCCCTCGAGCCTAACATCACAACGAACTTAGCAAAATCTATAATTCTAACTAAACTTAAGCTCTCAACTTAGCCCTTATTCTAGCCAAATTCATTCAAGGATTTTAAATAATTAGCTACTTGAAAATAAATATGGTTTTTAAAACCAAAGTACTACTTGAAAGATAACTTATCACATAACAATTTATAAACCTTAACTTACTTGAAAGAAATAAAGTTTTTGAACTAAAAGCCTTTCTTGAAAATTAACTAACACCTAACACTTAACTTAAAAAGATGCTAACTTTTAAAGAAATCTTTTTTTCTTGAAATTTTAAGTTTAACACGTATCAATAAACCACTTGCATAAATTTTCAAAACCTAATACATAATCACACAAGCATTTATACATGATAACAAAAGCATCTTCCTAACCAAAATCCTCTAGGCCTTGCGGCCATCTCCTCTATTTTTCGAAAATGTTTGGTAAAATCTTCTTTCTACAACTAAACAAATCCAAAACCATTTTAATCATGTTACAAACATTCATACACCTAGCATTTCTACTACAACCCACCAATCATAACTCACAACTCCAAATTAACTAAGTTTTCATAATTAGTTTTCAAAGCATCTTCAAGACAACTAGGCAATCACCCAAAATCTTACATAATTAAGTCATAAAATAAAAGCCAATCAAAACAAAGGTTTCTAAAAATCTTTGCCAACATTCTTTTCCAAAATTTAAAAGAATCACCACTAATTAATTTCATCAAATTAAAAATCATTTCACCAAAGTCAATAACCATTTCTAGTCATTTACTTACTCCAAGACATCAAATTATCAAACACATTTCAAGACACATTCTAAAACAAATCCCAAACTCCAATTGCCATGCATATACTTAAATCAAGCATTAAACTATTTCCTATTCAACTTACTCAAAAGGTGCAGAATTTGGTAATTTTTTTTACGCTATTTAAAATAGCAATTTTCCTACTACATCAAACGAACTCCGTTTCTTATGAAACTTTTTATGCAAGTCCTTGACATACATATACTCATCAACATATTTTTATTTGGATAAAAATCATTACCAATAAGTGCAGAAAAATAATTTGATTTTCGGATTTAGGACACAAATTCTTCAATAAAACTGTTTTGGGTTCATAATGTCCTAGAGGTCTCAAAACTTATCCAAAAATTACAAAATTTAATATGGGAGATCCCAACACACATATGAATCATCTCCAAGTGGTCCCATGTCAAAATCATAATTCATTAATTCCCAGTAATTCAAAGAGTAACAGGTTGTTTTCATGGAAGATACCTATCTAATTACCCAAAATTCTAAACCTTTCAAGAGTAAGTTTTTCCCCAAAATTTATTTCAATCCAACCGATCCCAATTTCAAGAATCCTAAGACACTTACAACATTGCCATCATCATGCCAAGAATTTAAAGAACCAATTGATCCATTCCCACACACCATTCTATCCTCCAAGAATCAATTTTTTTTTTTTGCATAAACATAAACTATGCCTATGCTACTTCATGCATATCTATTTAACAACTTTAAAATTAATCTGAACATATTATCTAATACTTAAACACATAATATAACATCAAAACCTCATGTTTCTTATAGTTCAAGAATAGGAAAAATTCCAAAAATCACAAGTTACACATGCTCATTAAAACTATAACTCTAGTAGGCATCATACAACTTCCAATAGCAATTAAATTAACCCAAACATGTATTCAACAACTAGGAACATGATCCAATAATTAAAACTCACATTTTTATCACTTCAAGAATAGGTGTTCTTCATAAAAATTACCTAATCATGCTTCAATCACTAAATTATCAATTACAACATAAGGAATATCACTTAGCAAATTAGAAACAACAATTGATTACATGTCTTGACCACCAAAACCAACATTTTCACCACTTTAAGAATGAGTTCAAACCCTAAACAATTAATTAGACATGCTAGTTCCAAAACTATTGCTCAAAATAACAACAACAACACAAATGCAACTCAAACAAATAACTAATAGCAAGATTGAACCACAAGATCCCACTACCCCTCTTTTTCCCTTTAGTTTTCACTTAGGGTTTCAAGATTGGGGGTTTATGTGTTCATCTCTTCCATTTGATCATGATCAAACACTTAAGTCAAGTATAAAACAAGACACAAAGCAAGAAAACATCTCTAGAAACTAAGGGGAGGGCCACGGTGTTGGGGCTGTTTCAAGGAAGGAGAAATTGATTTTCCAACTTACTTAGATGGTTGGATGAAGATGATGAAGTAGAAGAAGAACTAGGAGCAAGAAGTGTTGCGATTTGGAGATGAAATGAAGCTAGAAACCTTAATGAAGCTTGGAACTATGGAGGGCATGGGAGCTTCTCTCTCTAGGCATGAAGAAGATGAAGATGATGGGGTTTAGAGAGTGGGGGGTGTTCGGCCAGAGCAAAAGAAAAAGGGGAGGGATTAGAATTTATTTAATACCACAAAAAGAAGACACATACACATAAGTTAATGACAAAGTAAAAAAAAACAAAAGAACAGATGATGAAAAGGGGAGGGTCACGCTGGTGTTTGCTTACAAGGGAAAGGAGAGAAAAAAAATAAAAAATGGAAATGAGGATGGGGTGGGGGTCACGTCCTGTGCTAAACAAATGGGAGAGGTTTTAAAAATTTTATTTCTCATCCATGCCTCTTATTACCAACACTAAAGCAAATGTAATATATGTCAAAAAAAAAAAGATACAAAAGAAGGGAGGCGGATTCGGCCAGGACAAAAGGAAAAAGGGAGGATGAATTTTATTTTGCTCAAAATAACCACTTGGTTGAAAACTAGTCCAAATAAAGAAATATTAAAACTAATCACCCAAAGTGTGACACCTAATCAACTTTATGAGATGCTAATCCCATCAACTAATCTATCTCATCTAATCTCACATCACTCATGAGTACCCTCTAGTTCTAGAGTCCTAGAGTATGAAAACACGGCGACGAGAAACCGAAAAACCGATTAATTTCTCGCCGAAAAGATCCCGAAAAATTAATTCGCGAGGAAATAATTCTCCGCGTGATATTATTATTTCATAAATAGTAAAAATAACCATAATCATTCAAAAACACTTAGAACAAGATACGATTCAATTTTCATCGAAATCGGGGCTCATTTTAAATTTTATCTGCGGCAGAAACTGCCCGGCGATTTGAAATGCGTCGAAACTTCGTAAGAATTTTTCAACGATATTCAAACCACGAATCAATATAAAAATATTAATTCTCAATTTTATTAGCTCTTGATTTAATTAAATCACTTACTTAACGAACAAGAAAATGCTTTATTATAGCGTAAATACGACAAAATATACTAAATAACGCTATTTAACGTATCGTAAAAAATACGCGTGTTACATGAGTTATGCACACTTGTTCTAATGAATAGTTGGTTCAAAGCTTGTCTACCATTCTATTTCGGGATGAGTGAAAACATAGCTTACTAAGTGAAGGTTCAAGTCGCGAGACACCTTTATCTAAAACCATGAGATTTCCGGAATAATGGATTTAGATCTATTTTGAAAAATGGTGGGGGATTGTGAGGGATTTTCCAAAATATAAGTTGGAATATTGTTAATTCGTAATATTATATATATTTAATGGTTAACAATTTGTATCAAACATTGTGTTAGTCCAGTGGTTGGATGTTGGATTATTGACTGAGTGGGACATGGTTCGAATCTGAACCAGTGCATTTTTTGAATGATTTGTGACTGTTTTAATAAAACGAAAATAAATGGCAATAGATGTGTCCTGTCCTAGACTCCAATCTGCTCCCTCATGGTTAAGGGACGCAACTCTTAACCACTGAGCCAATGCATTGGTTGTGTTATAATTTGAACGTGAATAATATATAACTGTTCAGATTAACGAGTGTTATATTGGAAAGTTGTTTCCCTTCACTAAGAGGCATGAGTTGCTATATAAATAGAGCCACTCTGTATGCAGAAAAGGATACGAAATTATTTGCTTGTCTTGCCATTCTTAAATTTCTAAATCATTCATTTCCTTATCTAGTGCACAAGATTAAGTGAGGAAACTTTATTTTGTAAAACATCATTAATTGATAAGCTTGAAGTGTGTGTGCAAACCACTCCAAGGAATCCAAAGTATCCTGAAGGGGATTTGCCAAGAACCCTTTTGCATCCAAAATTCTAAGATTAGTGGGGGCGAATCGAACCTAAAGCTTAGTGTGATACACACGCTTTGGATCTTTTATGCAACAATCATCATCTTGTTCTTCTTTCAAGTGTTACAGTATCTCCATCAATTCAAGATTCTAACATTTGGTGCAACCTCTAAAACATGTTGGTCTTCCTTTTATTTGATCTTTATGATTATGCCTTGTAAAGCTTGATTTATCCTCTTAGACATCTTGGACCTAGTCATAGGACCTCCAATTCTAAGCAAATAATCTTTAGACGGGCCGATTGCTCCTCTATCATTTATTCTTCTATCAAAAACAAATATTATTATGAAAAATCTCACAAGATAATAAAAAAGAAACTTGAGAATTTGCATAAAAGCGATCATTTGGTGTGTTGTGAAAATTTACGTTGACAAAGGTTTAACAAAAAACACAGATATAGTTGGATTTGGGTCTTATCAATGTTTCCAAATTTTAATTTTTTAGGAATAAATAAATTGAATTTTTGAATGTAGGGAAAGTTGAGCTAGATTTGGATGCTAGAATTTGAATTCTAGGCTAAAAAAGGAATTCTTTTGGATTTAGTCGTATTGATTTAGACAATATAATTATATTACTTTTAACTTTATATATATGAATATTATTTTGTTAATATATATACCTCAAAATCATTGGTAAATTGATTATTTGAAAATTTCAGAAGAAAAGGGTTCAAAAATTTTCCATCATTCGAATAAAATGACCACATAAGTTTTTATCAACAAAACAAACAAATTGCAAAATGAGCAATGATAGACCGACACCCATTTTTTCAACACCGTAGTCTTACACTGTATGTCCACAGAAACATGCTGACGTCGTGATGTGTGCCAGAGAGAGAAAATAACATTAAAAAAAGCTCAAAACCGTATTAAAATATGGTGTCGGACAACTCAGTGTTGTCCGTTTATCATTTCTCTTGCAAAATGATGAGATATAATTACAGAACAAGATATAGATGCATCCTGATGTATTAGATTTAGAATTGATTAGAATCCTTGGTTAATTTTGTTAACCTCTAACTAACTCATTGTCATTTGTGTAGGCAAGTTACACAAGTATTTTTATCTTTGTATTTCCTTCAGTTAGTTAGTTAGGATTCTGTTTATTAGTTAATTAGTTTGTTAGTTGGTTAATAGCAGTTTAGCTATTGGGTAGTTTAGTCTTTGTTGTAGCTATATAAGTTGTACCTTTTGTTTGTAAATACACTATTAATCATTTCAGTGAATCATTTTTCCTTCAGATTGAATCTTTCTCTCCTCTGGAAATCTTAGTGATTCAGATTTCTTGAGCTTGTTTTCTAATATGGTATCAGTAGGTAATCTTCCTTGCTTCCTCTGATTCTTTTTGTTCCTCTTTTTCTCCTTCCCGGTCTTCTTTTGTTTACCGTGAAGCCGTTCTTCCTTTTCCCCTTTCTTCTGGGTTTTCCTTCTCACTATGGCTGCCATCGATCAATATGCCAACCACTTCTTTCTGCACCCATCGAACAATCCCGGCATCATCCTAGTCTCTCAAACTCTCATCGGCGAGAATTACAGCTCCTGGCGCAAGGCAATGAGGATGGCGCTTCTAGGTAAAAACAAGTTCGGGTCTGTTCATGGCACCATTCAAGAACCAGCTGCCGATGATGCAAACTTTGCTGCCTATCAACGCAACAACAATATTGTTGCCTCTTGGTTACTCAATTCGATTTCAAAGGAGATGCAATCTAGTGTCTTGCATTATACCACAACTGAAGCGATTTGGACTGACCTAAAGGAACGATTCGATCAACAGGACGGGCCTTTGATCTTCCAGTTGAAGCGTGAACTTGCCACCCTACAACAAGGCATCTTATCGGTTAGTGCCTATTATTCTAAAATCAAAACTTTGTGGGAATCTTTGATTGATCTTAAACCTGCACATACATGAAATCGCAATAGTATTGAACCATGGGTTCATTTTGCCCAAACCGAATATGTCATGCATTTCTTGATGGGATTGAATGATTCTTTCTCATCCATTAGAGGAAATCCTTTCCATGGATCCCATCCCTCCCATAACCAAAGTGTTTTATTTAATCATCCAAGATGAAAAACAGAAAGAGGTTGGCACTCATACTACTCCAAATCAAGATAATTCCCATGCCTTTGCCCTCAATTTTTTTCTAATTCTGCAAACCGAGGGGCTAGGAAGGATAGACCAGTATGCAATCATTGTAGTTTTATAGGTCACACCAAAGATAAGTGTTGGAAACTCCATGGTTATCCACCCACTTACAAGAAGAAGACACCATCCACTACTGTCATTAATCAGTGTTCAGCTGATGAAGAGGACTCCAAATTCCAATTGACAGCTCAACAATATAGCACACTCATGGCCATTCTGCAAAATTCCTCCAATTCGGTCAGTACACCACAAACTGAGCCTCAAAATGGTATGTTGTTCTCTTTTAACCCTATACAAACTACTATAGCACATGATTCTTGGATATTGGATTCGGGTGCAAGTGCTCATGTTTCTTGTTCCCTTCAATCTTTTACTTCTTTTCAATATGTTTCCAATAAGTTTGTTACTTTACCTAATTACAATCACTGCTATAGGCACCGTCCAATTAACTCCTTCTTTGATCTTGCATAATGTTTTATTCATTCCCCAATTTTCTTTTAACCTCATTTCAGTTAGTTCTCTTTTAAAACATTACAATGCAAATATCATTTTCACTTATCCTGAATTTGTCATACAAGACCTCAATCACTCCAAGAGTATTGGCAAGGGTCAACTCATTGAAGGCTTATACATTTTATCTTGTGAAATAGCCCACAACAGTAAATCTGCTACTTCTGTGACCAATTCTATTTCTTTTTGCAATTCTGTTTCCATTTGTGATTCTGTGAACAAAGCTGATGTTTCCTTGTTTTCTGCTGGTTGCAATTATATTACTTCTTGTATAAATACTATCACTTGTAATAAAAATAACAATGCTTATATTTGGCATGCTTGTTTTGGTCACATTTCTGAGAAAGTTCTCAAAATTCTGAGTGATCACATTCCTTTTATTATGCCTGCTGAATTTCCTGCTTCTTTCTGTGATATATGTCCTCTTGCTAAGTTTAGAAGATTATCATTTCAATCTAATAATAACATGTCAGATTTTCCCTTTGATTTGGTTCATTGTGACATTTGGGGTCCCTATAAACATTCTACTTATGATGGAAACCGATTTTTTCTCACTATAGTTGATGATTGCTCTAGATTTACTTAGTTATTTCTTCTTAAGCATAAATCTGAGGCACCTTCTATTATCATTCATTTTTTTGCTATGATTCACACTCAATTTAATAAGAAGATCAAATGTCTTAGGTCTGACAATGCAAGAGAATTGAACACATGATTTTCTTAAAACACAAGGTACTTTACACCAATTATTTTGTGTTAAAAGGCCTCAAAAAATCCTGTTGTTGAACATAAACATCAACATCTCTTAAATGTGGCTAGGTCCATATTTTTTCAATCTAAGGTCCCTATCTCTTTTTGGGGCCATTGTGTTTCCACTGCTGCCTTTTTAATTAACAGGACCCCCACTCATCTCTTGAAGAACAAGTCTCCTTATTCTGTGTGTATCATACTGACCCTGACTATCATATTCTTAAATCCTTCATATTCTTAAATCCTTTGGTTGTTTAGCTTATACGGCTACCCTGCCATCTTCAAGAAATAAGTTTTCTGAGAGAGCTACTCTAGCTGTCTTTCTTGGCTATCCTCAAGGATATAAAGGTTATCTTCTCTACTCTTTATCTACTAGAAATTTTTTTATTTCTAGGGATGTTATCTTCCATGAAAGTGTGTTTCCTTTCCACGATCTTCCTGTTCCTCTTCAAAATAACCAGGTAACCGACTTGTTTCTTAATGTTGTCATTCCTAATCCCCTTCCTAACGATCACTACAACTGATTTGTAGAAAAATGGCGCCGCCTTAAACAGCGTTATCCACTGAAAACACTAGCTAAAAAAATTCGCAACTCATCGCTAGCGCTTCTTCAAGGAAGTGCTACTGATGGTTTAAGAATAGCCAGCGCTTCTTTAAGAAAATGCTAGTAAAAATAGACTTACGGAATAAACAACGCTTCTTTTAGTAAGTGCTAGTGAAAAGCATAATATTAGACAACGCTTGTTACAAAAAGCGCTGGCTATAGTGAACTTTTGCTAGCGCATTCTTAGAAAAGCGCTATTGATTCCTTACCCCAAAATAATTAACAAGTTAATAACCCTAGTAGCAGCCGCAGAACTCGACACCCACTGCGAACTCCACTCCCTCTGCAAATGTTACTCCCTCTACGAACTCCACTCCCTCCGACGAATGCCACTCCCTCCGACAAATGCCACGTCCTCGCTCTCACTATGTCATATCTCTCTTGCACGAAAACGCCACTCTCCACCACTCCCTTTGCGAACCACTGTGCTTCCTCTGTGGACCACTCTTTGCCACTTTGTCTCGTACGAATGCCGCTCCCTCACGCGGCCACGCCGTGCTTCCTGGCTCCCTCACGTACACCGTCACTGAAGTTACATTGAACGCCGTGCTTCCCGACTCCCTCACTCTCCAGTTTGAAACAAGGATCTTCACTCTCCAGTTCGAAACAGTGTTCGCCGGAGGTTGAGGTTTTTATCGATGATTCCTTCTGCTCTGTTAGTTTTTTTGTTTAGGTTATTGTTGTGTTTCATTCATGACCCTTCGATTATTCAAGATTTGAGATTTGGGCTATCTAGGAATTCTTTGGTTCTAATTGCGTGGAATGATTTTAACTTTTAAGATCGGTTATTGTGGTTTGTAAACTATCAAGGAATTTGTTTCTAGAAAGAGAGGCTTCGACGATGAAGGTTTATCCTCAATCAACTCTCCATTTTATCATCATTTAATATCTTAAAGACCGTGCTTAATTGATTTTTTATATTGGTTTATTATTATTCTGATTCATTCATTCATTCATTCATTCATTCGTTTATTTGAAACTCTGTCTGTTTAGACATGCCATAGTGAAAGATATAGCTGCATTTGGTGCTGCTGTACACACTTGTTCCAGAACCGAATCAGAGCTCAATAAGTGCTTCCAAGAATGGCAAAGTTAGGGCTTTTTGGTTACTGGATCGGTCTGTGATGTAAGCTCTCGACCCCAAAGAGAGAACCTCATTCAACAAGTGGCCTCCACCTTCAATGGCAAGCTCAACATCTATGTAAGTACTCATTTTTCCAAGCATATAAATAGGTTGGAAAAAGGCATTACATTGTTGATTACATTGTTTGTTGGAACCTAAACGATTGAAAAGTTTAGACCTTCATTGATTTTGATGATAACAAAGTATTTTTCAAGAGAACAATTTATCTTCTAACATATCTTTGAGTGTACAGGTATCAAAGCTTCATATATATGTACAAAACACTCAAGGAAGAAGAAGATATTTACAAAAGAATTGAATACAATCCACTAGTGTCGGTCAGGAACTCACTCCAGCGTCTTGCTAACAAAGAAGCGTCGATAGTGTTACTCTTTGACACGTGGAATACTCAATTGCCGCGCGGCCCGCCCTCTCGTTTCTGAGCGAGCGTCTGATCTCTTTTAATGAAGCACGTGATGATCACGTTTTTGCTCTTAGCCTCAGACTGTTTTGGAACGGAATTCGAATTTGATTTTATGCACTCATTTTGATGTACGAGGAAGCAAAGGTGACACCTTTAGCATAAGACAAAAATCGTACAAGGCAATTGCAAATAGCAGATAATACGAAA
The DNA here is from genome assembly GCA_037113605.1 of Calophaca sinica. NCBI lineage: Eukaryota > Viridiplantae > Streptophyta > Magnoliopsida > Fabales > Fabaceae > Calophaca > Calophaca sinica. The sequence continues at coordinate 72,657,968 of CM073730.1, forward strand.
ATGGTAATGTGTACTATTCTAATATTCTCTGGAAATGAAGAAAAGGACTACATTTCAAATTACCTCACTCAATGGAAATGAGCTATTTTTACTGCAACGGTAATACCCTTGAAGACTCCTATAAATACCCCTAAGGTATTCATTGAATAAGTTAGCCAAAAACTGTGAAGAAACTTCATTCTAAAAGCAATATTACTCAAGTGAGCAATCAAGTTTCGTGCCAAGTTTCTGGTCTACAAAGAACTGAACTCAGCGTCTTATACTTTCTTTTAGAAAGCTATTCTGTTTTTGAGCTTAATCTTTTCATCCTCTCTGTGAGAGATATTTTGATTGTAATCAAAAGTATAATCTCTTTTGTAAATTGTATTTGGCCTAGATAAGGCTTTGTTCCTCAAAGGCTCGACTGCACTGAGTCGTTTTGAGAAGTTGAGAGTATTGTCAAGTTTGTGACAGTAGAATACACTTGAGGAAAATTGTAATCAGTTGATTATAGTGAAAAATCCTCCAGGAACGAAGGGACTAGACGTAGCTACTAGTTGGTGGTGAACTAGTATAAATCTCTGTGTCTCTTCCTTTACTGCTTTACATTTATCTTTACCTTGCTCAGTAAAACAAGTTTTCATAAGCGGTTTATTTTCTGTATCCGGTTAATTTCTCTGCATCCGATATACAAATAGTTTTGAAAAATCTGTGTTGAAGTATTTTTTACGTAAAGTTTGCAAAAAGTTTTTAACACAATTCAACCCCCCTTCTTGTGTTCACGTTCAGTTGGTACCAGAGCTTGGCCTCTTGGTTGAGCACTTAACAGTGTTAAGAGAAAAGATCCTATACCGTGAACATGTCTACTGAAGGTGGTCATATGAACCGTCCTCCTCTATTCGATGGAGAAAAATTTGATTACTGGAAAGATAAGATAAAAGCTTTCTTTGAGACACAACAACTTAAGTTGTGGGATATAGTTCAAAGTGGTTACATTCCTCCCACTAATCCTCGTGGTGTTGCTATAGCAAGAGAAGATTGGAATGATGAGCAGAAAAAGAGATATCAAATCAATCAAAAAGCTAGATTCATTCTTATCTGTGCTATGACAGAAAAAGAATATGATAAATGTGGCAAATTTGATACTGCCAAAGAAATTTGGGACTCACTCGTTTTATCTTACGAAGGCTCTGCCCAAGTAAGAGAAACCAAAGCTAGCATGTTCGTTCGCCAATACGAGTTGTTCAAAATAGAAGATGGTGAAAGCATTGAAACTATGTTTGGAGGATTCCAAACACTTGTTCATGGGCTACAGGCCCTTGGAAAAAGTTACAATACACCTGACCATGTTAGAAAGATCTTAAGAAGCTTGACTAAGTAGTGGAGACCCAAGGTCACTGCTATTCAGGAAGCAAAAGATCTAAATGTCCTATGACTTGAAGATCTTATGAGTTCGTTGAAAGCTCATGAACTTGAGCTAAACGAAGAAGAACCTATCAAAAAGGGCAAATCTATTGCTTTGAAAGTCGCTCAACATAAAGCTAGTTCTTCCAAAGCCCTTCAGGCTGAAGAAGAAGAATCAGAAGATGAAGCTTCAGAAGGAGATGTTGACACATCAAAAGATGAGCTCGCGTTTATATCCAGGAAGATACAAAGAATGTGGAAGAAGAGAAACTTCAGGAGGAAGTTTCAGAAGAAAGATACTAAGGACAAGAAGGAAAGCAAGGACAAGGACAAAGCTCAAGTCATTTGCTATGAATGTAAAAAGCCTGGACATTTCAAGTCCGAATGTCCTAATCTTAAGGAGAAACCCACAAGAAGTTCTTTCAAGAAAAAGAAGAAGAGTCTCATGGCTACATGGGAAGATCTAGATTTATCCTCATCTGAGGAAGATAATGAAGTAGAAGCAAATCTCGCTCTCATGGCAGACAATGACCTTGATTCAGAAGAAGAAATTGAAGAGGTAATAGTATATGATTCCTACTCTGAACTTCAACTTGCATTCGATGATCTTCTTAAGAACTCTGCCACTCTCTCTATTGTGTATAAGAATTTGAAAAAGAAATTTTCAAAATTATCATAAGAATTTCAAGCTTTAAACAAAGAAAAATATGTACTCAATAAAGAGAACCATAAAATTTGGCGAAAATCAACATCGATGGATAACTGCCTGGCTGCTAACAAGCAACTGGAAGCTGAGAGCTCTCAAGCTGAAAGCTCTAAAGTTACAGGCAATCCTAAATGCAAATCAAATGATTATGAATATGCATTTCAAAAGTTTCTTGCAGAGAGTGTAACTCGAAGCAAGCAAGCTTCAATGATTTGAAGCGTCAGTAAAACGACAGCTCATGGTCTTGGTTATATATCAGATGAACCTCTTTTAGAAAATGATTCAGCATCTGATAAATCCAATAATCATAGTAAATGCTTGCATTGTACTTACTGCAATAAACCTGGTCATTTGAAAAGTGCATGTACTATTTTTAAAACTGTGAAGGATAAGCTTCCTTCAAGAACTAACAAGAAAGGACCCAAAAAGATATGGGTACCTAAAGATAAAATAGTCTATGTTGCAGACATGCTTAGCAACAAAGTCAACACACCTATCTTGGTACTTAGACAGTGGATGCTCACGTCACATGATGAGAGAAAAGCATATGTTCCAAGAACTAAGGCCTAAAGAAGCTGGATTCGTTGGTTTCGGAAGAAATCAGAAAGGTAAAATAGTTGGAATTGGTCGCATTGGTAAAGGCTTTCTTCCCTCTATTGATAATATACTCTATGTTGAAGGACTTAAACATAACTTATTGAGCATAAGTCAATTATGTGACAATGGTTATGAAGTCATCTTTACAGAAACTGAATGTCTAGTAAAAAGCAAGAAAGACAGCTCTATTTTCTTTACTGCTAAGAGGAAACAAAATATTTACAAAATTGATCTCTCTGAACTTGCAAAACAAGATGTCAAGTGTCTCATGTCTGTTGACGAAGAACAATGGATTTGGCACAAGAGATTGGGTCATGCCAATTTGAGATTAATCTCAAAATTAAACAAGCACAGTCTTGTCAGAGGCTTACCAAATCTTAAGTATCAATCCGATGCTCTCTGTGAGGCATGTCAAAGAGGAAAACAAGTTAAAACTTCTTTTCATTCAAAAAATGTTGTTTCAACCTCTAGACCACTTGAGCTTTTGCATCTTGATCTTTTTGGTCCAACAAGGACAACCCCTTTAACTGGAAAGAAATTTGGGTTAGTCATTGTTGATGATTTTACTAGATAGACATGGGTTAGATTCCTTGCTCACAAAGATGAGTCATACAAGGTATTTACTGTATTCTGCAAAACAATTCAAAATGAAAAAGGAATTTGTATTTCTTCTATTAGAAGTGATCATAGGGGAGAATTTGAAAATGAAAGCTTTCAAAAATTTTGTGATGATAACGGCATCTCCCACAATTTCTCCTCTCCTAGAACACCTCAACAAAATGGTGTTGTGGAAAGGAAGAATAGGTCCCTCCAAGAAATGGCCAGGACCATGATCAATGAGGCTAACATTGCAAAACATTTTTTGGCAGAAGCAGTAAACACAGCTTGTTACATTCAAAATAGAATTTTTATTAGACCTATTTTGAAGAAGACTCCATATGAACTATGGAAAGGAAGGAAACCAAACATATCATATTTTCATTCATTTGATTGTACGTGTTACATTTTAAATACTAAGGATCAGCTTGGTAAGTTTGATTCAAAAGCTGACAAAGGAATCTTTTTGGGATATTCTGAAAGATCTAAAACTTTTAGAATATACAATAAAGAAACTATGACAGTGGAAGAATCCATTCATGTCAAATTTGATGACAAGAAGCCTGACACAGCCATGTCAGAGCTAGATGAATTATTTTCAGAATGAAATATAGGTAATACCACAAATAGTGACCCTACATCTTCATCGTCCGGTGGTGACCAGACACAAGAATCTTCAGAAGCTGAATTCAGAAAGAGCCGGAAGTACAAAGCCAATCATCTTAAAGATCAAATCATAGGAAAACCTGGAGATAGAGTAAGAACCAGATCCTCTTTTAAAGAGCATGTAGATATGGCATTACTCTCAGAAATGGAACCTAAAACGATTGATCAAGCATTGGAAGATGAAGGTTGGATTCTGGCCATGCAAGAAGAGTTGAATCAGTTCCAAAGAAATGATGTATGGAAGCTAGTTACTCTACCAAAAGATAAGCAAGCTATTGGTACTAAATGGGTATTTAGAAACAAGCTTGATGAAGATGGAAAGGTTGTGAGAAACAAGGCAAGATTGGTTGCTCAAGGTTACTCACAGGAAGAAGGTATTGATTTTACTGAAACATTTGCACCTGTTGCAAGGTTAGAAGCTTTACACATTTTGCTTTCATTTGCTGCACATCATGATATAATTCTTTATCAAATGGATGTGAAAAGTGCTTTCTTGAATGGTTTTATAACTGATGAAGTCTTTGTAAAACAACCTCCTGGATTCGAAGACATTGAATTTCCAGAACATGTCTTTAAGCTTAAAAAGGCCCTGTATGGTCTTAAGCAAGCTCCCAGAGCTTGGTATGAAAGACTGAGTACATTTTTGATGAAAAATGGCTTTACCAGAGGTCTAGTAGACACTACTCTTTTTAGAAAAACATCAAACAAGCACTTTATAATTGTTCAAATATATGTTGATGACATTATTTTTGGAGCTACTAATGAAAGCCTTTGCAAAGAATTTTCTAAGCTAATGCAGGCTGAATTCGAGATGAGCATGATGGGTGAACTGAAGTTCTTCCTTGGAATTCAAATCAAAAAATGCAATGATGGTATCTATATACATCAAAGCAAATATATCAAGGAATTGCTAAAGAAATTCAAAATGGTGGATTGCAAACCTTTGTGTACTCCTATGCATCCCACATGCATTCTTGGTAAAGATGAAACTGGTAAAAAGGTAGATTAGAATATGTACAGATGTATGATTGGATCTCTACTTTATCTTACAGCTTCAAGACCTGATATTATGTTCAGCGTATGTCTGTGAGCTAGATTTCAATCAGATCCTAGAGAATCACACTTGAGTGCTGTTAAAAGAATCTTTAGATATTTGCAAGGATCTACTAATCTTGGTTTGCTTTATAAGAAATCAAAAGATTACAAGTTAGTAGGTTTCTGTGATGCTGACTTTGCTGGAGACCGAATTGAAAGAAAAAGCACAAGTGGAGGCTGCCAATTCCTTGGATCAAATCTTGTGTCTTGGTCAGGCAAAAGGCAAAGCACGATTGCACTCTCAACTGCAGAAGCTGAATATATTTCAGCAGCAAGTTGCAGCTCTCAACTTCTGTGAATGAAATATCAACTTGAAGACTATCTGATAAAAGAGAGTAACATTCCTATATTTTGTGATAACACTTCTGCAATCTGTCTTACTAAAAATCCCATATTGCATTCACGAGCCAAGCACATTGAGATTAAGCATCATTTTATAAGAGACTATGTTCAGAAGGGTATTCTCGAAATAAAATTTGTAGACACTGATCATCAGTGGGCTGACATATTTACAAAACCCCTTGCTGAAGATAGATTCAATTTTATAAAAAGAAATTTAAATTTTCATCTTATAGAAGAATGACTAATCTCAGCGTCAGATGATATGCATCATCTCAGCATCTGGTATGACATAAGCATGTATATGTATAAGCATTTTATTTGTCATGTGCATCATAACTCAACGTCTGGTGAATCGGTTGCGTGCGTCCGAGCGCACACACACGTGTCACACGTGTAAAAGACTTAAGCGTCTCATCACATCTACTGAGTCATGATTATTTATGTCTTTCGATAAAATCTTTTTACTTGATCTTACTTTTCTTTTGGCGTCTTCATTTAATGAAAAGGCGAATCTCCATTTTCTTTTCTTTTTTGATTTAATTTTTGTGTGGAAATACAAAGCGGTTTTTTGAAAAAGGACTGTACCATTTTCTATCAACTTTCCCACTACTCCACATTTTTCGCTCCATCACTTCACTCTGCATCTACTTGCAAAACTGTTCTCTCTCTCTCTCTGTGTGTGTGATTTCAAACCCTAAAACTTCCATTACCCTCTCTGCAACTGCTACCATGGCTGATAGAAAGGTTGGACAATACACTGCTGCCTTCGATGTCTTCTCAGAAGCAAAACTCATGAATGAAAACAAAATTGATTTTGAGAACTTCAAGCTCTATGGTTTTGATTTTGAGGAAGGTTTGGAGAAACTAGGCTGGAAAAATTGCTTTATCTGGGAACCAGTCGATGTACTGAGCTATGCTATAAAGGAGTTCTGGGGGAACGCTTACCTACTTCCAGGAGAAATTATAGAAGGACACATCATAGGCTTCAAGTTACGCTTCACCATCAACTCTATCGCTCAGACCATCAAGTGCCCTTGTGAAGGAATCAGTTACCATGCTAACTGGGTTGACGCTTATAAAGGACTGGAAAACGTCAACGAAGCCCTGTTCGAAAACTATCGTGAGTTGAAGAAGAAGAACATAACTCCCACTGCCAAAGACTTGAAAAGCCACTACAGAGTATTGCACAAAGTCATCGCTAAGAGCGTGATTCTAAAGGCTGGTTCAAGCGACATAGTGAACTACGAGCAAAAGTTCATTATGAGAAACTATATGGATGGGAAGAAAATCAACTTGCCAAGGTTGATTATCAATAATCTTATAAATGCTCTTGTCTTCTCAAGGAAGAGTGTCGATAAAAAGAATAGCATCAAGGTTATCCCTTATGGAGTTCTTCTCTCCATAATGATGATTAAAGATGGTGTTGTGAGAAAGCTGGCTGACTCTACCAACAAAGAAGAAAAAGAAAAATACTTTGGTGTTGGTGTTGTTGTTCGTCCTGAAGTTTTTGGAATCAACAGTCTAGTCAGAATGCAGTTGATAACTGGCTCTATGATTAAGAAGGTAAAATTAGAGTAACAGGAAGAAGAAGCTGGAAAAAAAACCACCAGAAGCTCAATGGCTGGTGTGAAGAGACCTGTTGAATCTCCTTTAAGGGAGACAAGAAGAATGAAACAGAAGGTGGCTCCTGCACCTACTGTTGAGGAACCAGAAGATGAGGATAGAATTCCTATCAGAAAGGTCTTGGAGAAAAAGAATAAGCCAACAGCTGAAAGAGATGCTTCAACGTCCGGTCAAGGGAAGCAAGTCCCTCCTCCTCCTCCTGTTGTTATTGTCCCTAGAGGAACAAAAAGAAGGTTGGTTAAGTCTTCTGAGCTTAACTCAAAGGTACTCGACTTTACTGCTGATGAGTCAGTATCTGTCTTTGATTCTCATGATATTATTCCTGCACCCCCATTGTCTGTTTCACAACCACAAAATCAAACACAAACCAAGAAAACCAGAATGAGCCTCTGACAAACCTCTACCCTCATTCCCTCAAAACCTACCCAACCACCATCCAATACACTCAACCTTGACCTACCACAAATTTCCTCAAATACCTCACTTACCACATACATTTCCAAACTTCACTCTCACCCCTTCAACCTATTATTCAAAGTACCTCCCATTAATCCCTTCAAACCCTACACACCTAAAACCTATACAATCACCAAAACCACTCCCACTTCACTCACCATTACCCATAAACCTACAGACTTTGGTGGAAGGAAGAATGTCTTGTGCATTAACAAACCTCGGTTTGTTAAGTATGAGTCATATCACAGCATCTACAATCGTCCCTCTACATGGCATTTGAAAACCTTCACCTCTGGAGTTGCCAGACTGGAGATTGCCTCTCCAATGAATGCTACCTTCAAGGATGGAGAAGACCACTTTCAGATGTCATTCAAAGGAAGATTAAGACCAGAACCTGGTAGCAGAGCAATTCCTTTCTCTGTTGACCTTCCTAAATCCCTACCTCAAACTGAACCTCTCACACTGGAGGAGTGTGGAAGGTGGATCACGGATGAAGAAACTGCCTTCATGACACACTGTCTTGAGATGAAGAAAATTGAAGTTATCAGACAGTTCAGAGATCCTTCTTCTGTGTCCGTAAAGATTGTGCCAGATAGACAAAGGTGGCTACCTTGGTCTATCCCTGGGAAGAGGAAATAACCTGCTCCTGGCAAGCTGCCATTCAGCAAGATCGGGCTCATAGAGTATGAGAAGGCTCCCAAGAAGTATAACCTTAAAGAATTCTCTAAGCTTCCGATTGCCAAAATCATTGAGGACCATGCTAGAAGGTTTTACCTTAGTTCTCTAAAGGAAGATGAATGGAGAACTGGCTCCTCAAACTGCTGCAATGCCGAGAAAGCCACAATTCCAACAATTGGCACTATCAGCAAAGTTACTGACACCAATCTGGGAACTGCCTACTTTGATGATACGTTCAGGTGTTCAGTAATCAGGCCTCTTGACTGCATGAAGATATATGTCCAATGGGCAGCTGTGACCAAGCACTTCGACATTGGATTTACTTGGAGTCAATGGTCTGAGTCTTGGAAAGACAAAGCCTTGTTACCATGCCTCGTCCCCCTAGTGCTTACAGAAGATGACAGGGAAAATCTGCGAAGCATATACCTGGCAGAAAATGAAGGACTCTCTTTTGTTTTTGAAGCATCGAGTGCCTTCATCAGAAGAATATGGGGAGAAGATGCTGGAAACAAGTTTGATGCTTTCATTGCTGATGTGCTTCTGCATAGAGAAAACATCTTCATGGATTTGCTGTATCCAGAAGAGGTGGAGAAAAGGAGAAAAATTCAGGCAGAATCTGAGCAGAGGAAACTTGGAAGTCTCATCAAATGGTTCATACCAAATGATGCGTTCTTTCAAAAAGCTCAACAAAAGAAGGAATTGAGACTGAAGCTATCCAACTGGGTGCTAACAGAGCATCAGAAGATGAAACCTGCACCAGTATCAGAAGCTGGACCTTCTACTTCTACTCCTGCAGTTGAAATGATCACTATTCCCAAAGCTGAGTTTGAAGAAATGAAGGCCACAAACTTGAAAGTTATTCAACTGGAGAATGCACTGAAGTTATTATATGAACGTCTCAACATCCCTCCACCACCTCCACCAAAGCACTGCCCAATGCTTCATTTTGCACTTTGATAAGCAAGATGGGAATACATAATATATATTCTCCACCTTGAGGGGGGTATTAGATTTAGAATTGATTAGAATCCTTGGTTAATTTTGTTAACCTCTAAATAACTCATTGTCATTTGTGTAGACATGTTACACAAGTATTTTAATCTTTGTATTTCCTTAAGTTAGTTAGTTAGGATTCTGTTTATTAGTTAATTAGTTTGTTAGTTGGTTGTTAGTTTGTTAATAGCAGTTTAGCTATTTTGTAGTTTAGTCTTTGCTGCAACTATATAAGCTGTACCTTTTGTTTGTAAATACACTATTATTCATTTCAATGAAACATTTTTCCTTCAGATTGAACCTTTCTCTCCTCTGGAAATCTTAGTGATTCAGATTTCTTGAGCTTGTTCTCTAATATGATGGGATATTTATATTTTACACTTTTGTTGACCAAGCTCAAAATTAAGCAATCTTTACAAAATTCAAAGATAAGTAACGTACATGTTAACTTTTATTTTTCACAAGACTAGAGCAGCCACGATCAATTAACGAAGCTGCAAACTTTCCTAATCTCGCCATCAAAGCCAGTTAGCACATCTATAGAACCCATGTGCACCATTGCTTCTGCAAACTTCGTACCCCAACTTGCACCATAATTAGCATTGCTTAGCACCATTTCTTTTGTTGATTGGCTACTAAACAATGTCTGATCTGATGTCAACAAGCCACAATGATTGATCAGTCCCTCATAGTACTTATTGTCCAAACGAATAGGGGTGAAAGCATCAAGAACCACTATTGGGTTTGCGCTGCTTGGTGGTGGTGGACACATGGCTTTTAATGATGCAGCGAATGAAGGGTCCATGGAGGGATCTTTAGCATTTGTGTCACTGAATGAATATAAACGGTTAGAGAAGGAAGAACAATGCGATACACCTATTGAATGTGCTCCTGAGAGTGTCACCATTTCATCTGCTGACAACCCTTTTCGTGCAAAACTGCTAATAAGTTCATCAGCATTCAAGGAAGGTCCCGGTAGATTTTGTGGCACTTCATCACCAATAGAGATAGTTCCATCTCTACGTCCTGATGGAACGTCGTAGTTTATGCCACCCAGTTTGAGTGCACTGTCTCGTGCTGCAAAGGTGAGGATGTCGGCACATGATACTGTTTGTGGACATGCAGCCTCTAACTGAGTCTTGGCTTCATCGATCGCCTCGAAGCCACGTAAGCTTGGATTGTTGATGAAGTTGTCTCTCTCGGCAATAGGGTTACCCAGTGTTGATGCTAGTAACACTGAACCATCACAACCCTGTGTATAAATTAAGAGGATATAGCGAATATGAGAAAATGTCTTGTATTATTTTGATATTATGTTACAGTATTGTAGTTTATCTTGTAAGATTAATTTACTATCTTAAAATTAGATTATCTCTTTTAGATTAGTTTTCAAATTATTTAGTTATTATCATAATTTATTTTCTAGTTTCCCTATTTATATAGGATTAGGAGTCTTGTATGGTTAGTGTTTAGTCTTTTGTATCAATCTCTTATTAAGCTATAATCAAACTATAACCGTATTACACAAGTCTATGTTCTTTCTCTTCCCCTTCTCTATCGAAAACTCATAACTTCAACAACGATTTCACATACATGGATACAAATTAGGGTTTTAAAAAGGTCTGCGAAAGTAATCTGGTCGTGAGACATCAATGTTTTTTATATGTCTCTGATACTTTAATGCAATCGTGAGGCCGCATGCATTTGACTACGATTCTCCACAATACTAAGAATAGTGACGCGACTGTGACTGTGAAAGCGATCGCGTTTTAAAACCTTGATATACCAATTGCATATGTAATTAAAAATTGAGATGTTATGTAAGGATATAGGAAAGTGAACATACCCTCACAAAGCAATCATGGAAATGCATTCTAATCAAACCAGCACCTATGCCAGGGTTGACAGAAAGCGCTTTGTTAACAGTGCTTCTCACTATTTCCTCGGCAGATGGACATGTGTAGCCGTAGAAACCCACCTGCAGAGATGCTGAGGCCAACGACGAAATAGATAGAATCAGAACCATGCAAGAAATCATTTGATGCATGTGTGGTGTATTATCCATTGTTGTTAACTTGTTATTGCTAAGTTGAAGTAGGAAGCTGATCAGCACAATATGTTTGGTGAAAAAGGTTGAAAGTTAAAATTGAAGGATAAAGACAAGGAGGAGTGGTATTGTATGTTGGTGGCTACGAAGGAAGAGGTGAGGAGAAATTGTGCTGAAGCAAATGTATTTATAGGGTGGGAAAGGTTATCACCATGAAAAAAGGGATTTAAAACGCGCGAGTTAAGGTGTACTTATTCTGCATTAGTTGAAATTTTCTGCTCTTGAACACTTCTCTTTTGGCTCAACTTGCTTTCTTTATTTGGAATAGAGTGATGACATATACCAGCTTGAGTCCAGTGGGAATTTTTCTATTATATGGTCACTGCATATGGCATTTATCTAATACATGTAGAAGAAGGAATGGCATTTAATTATTTACAAGCAAGGGAGGACTTGGTAAACCCACGCCACTATATATATGTAGCTAGTAAGGACAAATTAATATAGCTTCAATCACTCTATAACTTCATGGACTATTTAGGAATTTTTAAATAAGATTTTGAATTAAAAAATTGTAATTGAGTCCTTAAACTTGTCGAAAATTTGTAAATGGGTCACTAATTTTTTAAACAGGTCCATGAATTATTAAATAATTTGTAATTAAGTCCATCCACTTCTTAATTATCTGTAATCGAGTCCCTCAATTTAGGGACTTAATTACAAATTATTTAAAAGTTCAGGGACTCATTTAATATTCAAGGACTAATTTACAAATTATATTAAAGTTTAGGGACTCAATTAAAAAAATTAGTTTAAGACCTATTCAGAAATTCTCAAACAGGTTAGGTAAAGACTAAGTAATTAAACCATTAATATTAATATTAATATATTAAGTGTTAAAAATTATATAGTATTTATTTCTACGAAGAAGAGGAATGTATACATTTTTTTATTATAAGGTGAAATTCATGTTCTCAAAAATCATGTTGATCTCACACCCCATTTAGACACGCTATTTAATTAGTATGACTTTGATCTTTTCCATCGAAAATAGGATGTATAGAAACATTTTTTTTTTTTTTGGGTACATAATGTTTAGAAACATTCTACTATGATGAATGTACGTACGGGTATGTGTTGCGGATTTGATATTTTTGAATCGATCCTATATGGTACAATACAACACTGCAAGTCTTCTTCACCTTTTTAATTCCGCTCAATGACGGTCCTAAAGATAATATATTTTTCCAATTAAGCACAATTTTAATTTCACGTATGAGATACTCGTTTGGCTGCGCAAATAAAAATTAGGAGTGGATTTTTGAGTTTATGACCAATTTCGTCTTTGAAATTGGCGAAAAATTCAATTTGGTCCATAACTTTTTCGATATTTCAAAATAGTCCCTTATTTTTGCAAATTTGTCTCAGTTTAGTCCTTCCGTCATTTGTGTCTGTTAAAATTATTCAACAACGTCCCTATAATTTATCACTTAGTGTCAAATTGGTCCCTGAAATACCAAAATATAGGGACGTTGTTGAATAATTTTAACAGACACAAATGACAGAAGGACTAAACTGAGACGAATTTGCAAAAATAAGGGACTATTTTGGAATATCGAAAAAATCAGGAACCAAATTGAATTTTTCGCCAATTTTAGGGACGAAATTGGTCATAAACTCGTGGATTTTTTCCTGAAGCATGGTTTCATTATTAAGAATGTACACTTTCAATATTATATATGTTGGAACACAAATTGAGTTTTCGAGTAAGCGCATACTCACGGGTGCAAAATATGGATTTTACAAGTTTTTGGATCGATTATTTATTAACCAATTTAAAAAAAAAGTTGTACATTTTTTAAAATTAAATGTAAACTTTTTAGATCGGTTAAAATTTTAACCGATATAAAAACTCAGGTAGTGGTATTTTTAAAATTAATTGGAAATGTTTTTTAGATTGGTTAAAATTTTAAACAATGTGGAAACATGACTTTTTAGATAGATGTTTTTTTAACCGATCTAAAATGTTAGATGATAGTATTTTTGAAATTAATTAAAAAAATTTAGATCGGTTAAAATTTCAACCGACATAAAAACTGAACTTTTAAGTAGATTGATTGCTTTTTAACGGACCTAGAAACTTATTATTCCCACTTTCTCTTTGTTGTTGGATTAAAAGTGAGGATCGATATAACTAATGGTTGAGATCTAGCATTCTGTGTTTGTTTGCTTTAGTGAGAATGTGATATTTCAAAAGCCCGCATTTTTTGTTCTCTCTAATCAACATCTCTCTCTATTCTCACCCTCTCTCAAACATGTTTCTCCTCTCTTGTCATTTATCTCTCATCTCTGAATTCTTGATTTTCAATCTGTTTTCAGTTTTTCTTTTGGCAGTGAGAAGGTATAGGCTAAAACTGGAAGAGGGGGTTCATGGTGGAGACGCCTCTAGAGCAGGGAAACGTTGAATCCATGGGAGGAAAAAGGGGAGGCAGGACGAAATCGGATTGACTGCAGTCGTACGGACGACGCAGTCATGCATTCGATCACTTTTCGGCCGTCCGATCATAAAATACACATGTTTTTTATTTTTAAAATCTAAAATATCGACTTTAAATCTGAGCCGCCCGATCTACATCGGATGGCTAAAAAACGCGACTTCGTGAATGCAGAATCTCTGTGACTATAGAGAATCCATATTCAGATAGGACCATGGTGGAGCGTGCCTCCCAGGGTCGTCTTAAACATTTTGGGGGCCCTGTTCTAATCTAAAAAATTGGGCCCCTAATAAAAAAAACACAATTTTAATAATTAAATATTATTTCAAAATATTATTTCAAAAAAAAGGACAATCTTAAATATTATTTCAAAAAGGGTAATTGTTCTAATAAATGCAAAAAAGATTATTAAAATCCTACCAATACAACTTGAAGCTAATATCAACCTTCTAGCTATTTAAAAAGAGTTATCCTTCTAACACTTTTTGAAGCAAGTTCATCAACCAAGTCTTCATATTGTATTGTCTCCAAAAGATCATTCTCAACTGCTATCAATGCTAATCCATTAAGCCTTTCCTGTAACATGGTAGACCGCAAGTAAGACTTCAACAACTTCAATTTTGAAAAACTTCTTTCTGCAGAAGCAACTGTCACCGGAATAGTCAATAAAATTATGTATGCAATAATTGTATTAGGAAAACAATCTAAGCCTTTTAAAAATCTTAATATATCAATAGGTCCTATTTTTTCTGAAGGAAAGATTTCTCTTAGTAACTTTAACTCCACAAATAATTCATTACCATCAATATCAGATTGCTCATTATGTTTCAATGCCTGTTCAAAATGACTACAACAAGACATCAAAGTTGCATCGTCCAATGATTGTAACTTGTGAGAAGTAAACAAGAAACCAAAAATACTTTCATACTCTTGGTATTGCTCAAATCTCTTATTAAGAGAAACAACGGCTTGATCAACAAGGTAAAGAAAATAATTAACCCTAAAAGATTCCTCTCCAGATAGCTCAACTGATGGGGTATTCAAATTCTCATCAAATTGTCCTTTTCTTCTAATTATACGCTTTTGATGAAATACTGGGTCGATATTCAATTCAATAGCAATTTCCTTAGCATTATCCAAGGCATTATAAAAACCAGTTTCTCTATATCCCTCAAAAAATGAAATCAACCCCTTTATTTTTTCCATAGCAACATCAATAAGCATATCCTTTGATTGTAAAAGCTTGCTAACCAAATTAATTGTGGATAATATTTCAAACCAGATAATTATAGCCATTAAAAACTCAAAATCACTAAGCTCATTTGTTGCTAAGGATTTAGCTTCACTTCTTATTTTAGAATCGAGATCATTTTCCGACACTTCAAGTAAAGCTTCTCTAAAATCTGACATTTGAGCTCTTATAGCTTTGACACTATCTACACGACTCTCCCAACGAGTGGATGACAATGATTTTGGAGTCAACCCTTTTACATTATCTTTCAAAATTTGCCATCTCTTAGTAGAATTGGCAAAAATTGTATAAATGCGTTGAACAACTCCAAAAAAATCTTATGCTTTAATACAAGAGTTAGCCATATCACACAATGCCAAATTAAGACTATGACAACCACAAGGAGTATAAAAGGCTCTCGGATTTATGTCTAAAAATTTCTTTTGTACACCTTGATGTTTTCCTTTCATATTTGACCCATAATCATAACCTTGTCCTCGCACATCAAATAAGTCAAGATCAAGATTTTTCAATTCATTTTGTAAAACATCAAAAAGCCCTTGGCCAGTTGTATCATTCACATTCAAAAATCCTAAAAAAGATTCCTCAATGCTAACAGGATTTGAAGAAACATCCACATATCTTATTATCAAAGACATTTGCTCTTGGTGACTAACATCAGGAGTACAATCAAGTATCACTGAAAAATACTTTGCTTGTTTGATTTTTCTAATGATTTCAGTTTTAATTGCAGAAGCAAGCAAAAGTATTAACTCATTTTGGATGTTATGCCCAAGATAATGAATGTGAATATTATCATTTGTAATACGTCTAACATTTCTTGGACAATTGGGTCAAATTCTGCTAACATTTCAATTAAGCCCAAAAAATTGTCATTGCTATTTTGGTACAATCTCTCATTAGAACCATGAAAGGCCAAACTATGTTTAGCAAGGAATTTTACTATTGAAATAATTCTTTTTAAAACATTTTTCCAGTGATCCTTTTCTTTCTCAATTAGTCTTTGATTCATTTTATCAATAGTCTGATTCTTTTGCAGCCTTTGACGCAACTCATACCAAGTAGTCATATTCTTAACATGTTCCATGCCTGTCTCATGCTCTCTAAGTCTTTCACCAATATGTGCTCAATCACTAAAACCCTCATTTGTTAATTGGCCTCTACCAATCCCTATTTTAAAAACTTTACAACAAAAACAAAATACTCTATCAAGCTCTTTCGAATAAACAAGCCAATCTCTATCACACTTCTCTCCATTTGATAAAACTCTAGTATACAAATTAGCCGTAAAGCGTCTAGAAAATTTATCTTTAGGACCATTCACAACGGACAAATCTCTTTTAGGACCTTTTGTAACTAATAAATCAATCATTTTAGAATCAAGAGCATCCCAATTTCTTAGATCTAATATATCAAACGAATGTTCAAATGGATTTGCTTGCTCTAATGGATTATTATCTTCATTATCAAGTGAATTATTCAAATTAACACCATCACCATTTTCAGCATCAACATTTTGATTATTCAAATTATCATTTTCAATGGGCACTTCACCTCTATTTTTCGGATCAACACTTTCATTCTCCATATTATTATTCTCAGTAGTAACCACAGTTTCAAGAATTTCAACATCAACATTATCAACATTCTGATTTTCAACAGGAATTTGTGGTTCATTTCTAAAAAAATTATCAAGAGCTCCTCTTTGAGATTGAGTTAACTCTTCAAGTCTTTTCTTTTTTTTACGCTTCTCATATCCAGATTCATACTTTCAAGGAGGCATAGTAAAAAAGACTAAGGTAAAGAAAGAAACAACCTGGATTTAGAAGAGGCGGTGCCTGTGCCACCGTACCCGATAATGGTTTTCTTCCACGGTTCCACCTTGCTGTTTTGGTTAAAAGTGATCAAAATATACAGATAGCCAGATAATGTGAGTCAAAGATAATACAGATGCCATATGGTCATATTTAAGAAAGTCAAAGAATAATAAAATAATGTGAATCTTAAAATAGTCATTTTTTCAACACAATACTCCAATTATTTTAATCAATTTTATCTCTTCAGACTACACACTTCGCTGACTAAAAAAACCAAGACATGACACAAACTGACAAACCCCTTCGCTTCATTCATCTATTTGCTTTTTCTTATTGTGCCATTTCTTTATTTCTTTTCATTTTGTATTATCTTTTCCTTTTCACTATGTTCACTCACTCTGTCCCATAAAGATAAAAGAGCCGTTCGAATCTTCCCTCAGGGCAGGCAGCCAAGCTTTTCATTTCAACTTTCTGCTTCTAACATTACATTACTAGAGTCTAGAACCATCCGAATTCTTTTGACATTTCACCCAATTGCTTTATTCCTTCATTCTTCTCCTTCAGTCCTTCTTTCCTCACTTCACTTGAATCACTCCCTCTTCTTCTCTCAGTCTCACTGTCTCAGCCACAGCCAGCCACATGAACTTTCACACAAAAAAGAAGATAATGAAAGAAAAAAAAGTTGAAACAAAGAGTTCGCACTTCGTAACGTAAGAAGAAGAAAACCAGCGACGCTGAAAGTAACATACCACTCGCTGGCTCGTGCTGAAGACTTGGAGCTGGAAACCAGAGGAATCGGTGCTGCTGCTGCTTTAGCCTGGAGAAAGAAGGTCAAACCTGAAACGCAGAGTAGGTCGAAGACTCGAAATGGAGAGTGGAGACGAAGGCAGCGCACGGCACAGCAGAATCAACGGAAGAAGAAGAAGAGGAATCAAGAGAAAGAGAATTTCAGAGGGAGAGGATTCGGTTAGGGTTACAAGCAATGACATTTAAACGTTGCAATTCGAATCCCTAATTTTTCGAGCTCCTCAATTAATTCAGTTCAAGCGATCTGAATCTCCTCTCATGCGACAATTCTTCTGATCTTTTTTTTTGGTCGAACAATTCTTTCTTCTGCTCCAAGCGCCAGCGGCCGTGAAACTGAATCCCTACCCCCCTTTTTTTTGGTCATAATAAATTTTGGGCAAAAATTGGGTCAAATTTGAGACCCTGTGCTGTAGCACTGTTTGCACAGCCACAGGGCCGGCCCTGGTGCCTCCCTACACCGGAGTTATGTGAAGAGATCGTTGCTGCCATTCCAATATATAAATTTTTGATCTGAGCATAATCTTAAGTCTACCTTATATATTTTTTGTCGTTCAAAATTTTTGATCTTAGCACAATCTAAAACATGATTCGGAAAAAAATTGATAGATTAAACAATGTATGTACCAAAACGAATTTCTGGTAAATCATAAAAAAAATATGAAATTTAGAGTAAGTGGATTATAATACTTTTTGACAAGGGCCACGCTAAATGTACACCCATTTTGGCGACACCGTCCCAGTCACCATATGTCCGTACATGTACGGATATTTTTATTTTATTTTTTCAAAAAAATATTTTTTTTTAAAAAGTTCTTCAAAAAAATACTTTTTTTTCAAAAAAAAAATTATTATATGTGTTAACCACTTATATGAACTGCGTTAACCATTTACATGAACTGCGTTAACCAGTTAAAAAAATCTGTGTCTGTATTAACTAGTTAGTGGATTACGTTAACCACTTACGTGAACTGTGTTAACCATTTATATGAACTGTGTTAACCAGTTAAAAAAATCTCTGTATTAACCAGTTAGTGGACTCCGTTAACCACTTACATGAACTACGTTAACCACTTACATGAACTGCGTTAACCAGTTAAAAACTCTGTGTATTAACCAGTTAGTAGACTGCGTTAACCACTTACATGAACTGCGTTAACCACTTACATGAAATGCATTAACCAATTAAAAAATCTGTGTCTGTAAAAAAAAAAGAGACATACAGATTCCGTACGGTTTCATACATATCCATATGATATGGACCGTATAAAAATACGGTGTCGTATTTAGGTGCCTGAAAAAGGGTGTTCAAGAATCATTTTTCTTTTGACAAAGCTCTTTTCATAAGTGGATCATGTATAGAGAGGAGAATTTTTCAGTCGAATTTTTTAAATTTTTATGGATTTTTAATACTTGATTGATTGATGTCACATCTTTAGTAAAAGAGTTACAAGACAACTTTATAGCTATAATAATTTTATATTAATTAAAATTAAAATGACAAAAACCAACTCTAACATTTCTCTAGTCTCTTCAATCAAGTTTTTTTTTTTGACAAATCTTCAATCAAGAAAATACTGTAAAAGTTGAACACGAAGACACGAATACATATATTTACAAATTCATGTGCAGGTTTTTACATACAAAAAATGAAAGTATTTAAAAATACATATATTTAAAATTCATATATTTAAAAAAGTATTACCACGAGTGCCATTATTGTTTAAGGATTCTAAATAATATAAGTATTCACTTAAAAACTAAGGATATCTCTTTCCAATGTATTAAATACATCACTTCCCATAAAAATTTACTTTTTTAGAATTATGTTTAGTACAAATTTTGATTCAAATACAGCAAGTGTGTGTCGAACCAAATTTTTAAAGGGTCAGGCCCCAACAACAGGTTTACGGGCCTAAATTCGATTCCACATTGAGAACTAATGAGAAAACAATCGTGAACTAATGGCATAAGAAAGAACAATATGATTTAGATGCATAAAACAGTAATGATATTGAAAAGTAGACAAGATTTAAAATAACAAGTAAAATAAGCTATGAACAGCTCTCGTAACAATGTAATGTGTTTGATCCTTAATCTTGAAATTAAAGGAAATCGAAAGCTAAGTGCTGAAATTAAAGCTAACTAGTGGCGGAGGCGGTAGCGTCGTACATCACTTTCCGTGTGGCCAGTGACCCTGTGTGAGCGGGCATGTTAAGCGTTTTTAGGAATTCGTGAGTAGTTTACACTGTTCCGTCCGTCCCTTTTTCAGTACTCAAAACTCCTATTTATAGCCAATCATCCATCCTCAGGCCACTCCCTTCAACAACCACTCCATTACATGCCTCCTGTTGCCATGTTACTATAGTGGCTTCTGAAAACTGCCCACTACTCCTATCATCACTCTGGGTAACTGCCCTCATTTTTATCCATTTCTGATTCAGCAATCTTCTAACCCCTTCTAGAAGCCTTATCTTTGACATCCTGATTTCAACTTGTGTCTCTGATTTACATTTCCTCGATTACTTGTCTTTGACTCTTCCTCTTCGATCGATCTCCTTCGACTAATCGCCAGCATCTCTTTGCGTCTAACTTAGATGTTACTTCGATTGCATGCACCTCACTCAAAAGGGTCATGCCTCTTAAAAATTCGAAATTTAACCCTCAACAACTTCTTAAACAATGTCATTAGGGCACTCATTAGCATTTGTCGTTAAAAAATTCATGTGCTCAGAGATGAAGCACTCGAACCAAAAGCTGCAGACTCCATGTGTATCCAAAAATTCAACCAGAAATGCGTCCAAAAGAAAGTTTTAATAAAGGCAAAAAATAAAAAGATAGATAGAGTGTGCACGTCTCAATTTTCATGTTTTGTACTTTGACTTATTTGAGTAACGAGAGAGCCTTTCTCAAGCGCTTCACAGTTCAGTATGTCAGTTCGGTTCAAAAATTATAAAACCTGGTGCACTAAACTAAGCCACCAGTTTGGTTTAGTTCGAAATGAAAATTAACCGTGTCAGTTTGGTTTAAGCGTGAACTGAACCGTGAATAGTCAGTTCTATCTATCTATTTGATTATTCTCTTCATTTTTTGCTGCTATTTTTTGTACAAAGGAATGAGGTTGGGTAGATGTTGTTTCACGATATGAGAGTGAGGAAGGAAGTTGAGGTCCTAAATGAATGCTTAACCTCCATTATCTTGCTTTCTTCTCCCTACCCAAAACAAACACACCCCTTTTTTTCTTTTACTTTTTTTGGATATGCGTATGATACAAAGTTTAAAAAAAATGCTTAATCTAATGGCTCTTCATTTACAAATGCAATAACATTCGGAATGTGAAAGAAACGGTCTCAATTGTAAAACTAGTACACATCTATCAATGGCATTATTGGATATGGTGATACAAAGTTTTAAAAAATCCGATCTAAAAAGTCACTTTTTAGATGAGTTATAATAGCAACCATTCTAAAAAAATTATTTTTTAAATCGATTGAGATTGTAACTGATTTAGAACATGTTTGTATTAGATTTTGAGGGTTGAGAATCGATTTCATTAGAAGCAAGGAATAGGGAGCTTTTGAAAAAAGTGCATTGGGAAGCTCAATTTAGTACTATTGTGGTGGAAGAAATCTTTTCCAAATAGACTCTTAGAAGTGACTTTTTAGATCGGTTATAGTGACAATCGATCTAAAAAGTTTGTTTCATTAGATTGATTCCGTAAGTAACCGATCTAAAAAAGTTTTTCTACATTTGTTCAATATCTTATTTAAAAAGTTTTCACATTTTATATCGGTTGAATCTATAACGCCATTATAACCGATGTAAAATAACTTTTCTAACCTTAGAAACTCTAAAGTGCAGCAGTGACTAGTCCTACTTGTAAATATTCTAGACTCAGATCACATAATTATAGAATAAAGAACTCAACATAAAAGGAAGCGGGTTAAAAATGGTTGGTGATACTAATCCTTTACTAGGGTTTGTGACGGAGAAGCATGAGGTTTCCAAAGACGAAGACGATTTGACGGCTCGGAGTTCAAAAAAGGTAAGAGGCGGGAGTCTTTGTTTATTGATACATCAACCTTTCCTATATTGTATGATGATGTTGTGGGAACACTGTTGAAAGATATGGATCATCATGCTAGTAGAACGTACAAAGATTCAATTTTGCAGTCTAAAGGGGAGAAACACAAAACTCAGTTGATGATGAGTCTGAGTATTTTGATGATGAGGATAATATGGAGGGGAAGGGAGATGAAGAGGAGGAGGATACAGGGTTGATGTGACACCCACTACCTCATTGCTTAACAAAAGCGTTAAAACATGCATGAAGTACTCAAAAATACGTAGTTATAAAAAGCGTTTAACGAAGTAGTAGTTCACGTTGACAAATACTGAAAATCAAGTTTACGGAATAATTGAAAAACATTATTGACTGGAATGTAACTTAGCCGATAAATCGACTAACTCTACAACAGTGATTCATTTTTCTTCGAACGATTATGTTGAGGAAGGAACTCTGTTCCTTAACTATGAGTCTCTTAACTCACTTCAGAAAGCGTTAAGTGAAGTGAACTAATCTAAAACAAGAACGTAAAGGAAAAACATAAATGCGACTGAGTGAAAATAAGTTGTTTGTGTTGATTGATGTGTGTAAAATTATGTGCAACTTGGATATTTATAGTAGTAACTAAGAACTACCCCTATTCGCCACGATCAATGGCTAACAACAACAATATCTTATTTGATAGTTAATTGGCTAGATCATGCCACCGCTCCACTAACCACGTTCCTAAATTTTAGGCGCTTGCTTGCTTAGTGGCCATGTTTCCAACCAACGGCTTCATGGCTTGATCTTATCTTCTCATTCCCTCGCTCTGCTCCTAAAAACTTGGTGACAACCCTCAAATTCAATTTTCTTTTAGATTTAAATTAATTCAGGAGTCATCCCCGTCATTTCATTTCTTGGAGAAACTTCCAATAATAGCCCAATAGTGACTTCACCTCAGCCCAATAGGAAGAATAACTTTACATCAGCCCAATAAGACTGGAACCTTCACCAAGCTCTTTGCTTCATGCTTTCGGCTTCTTAGTTGCAACTTTGGCTGATCTGTGATTCGGCTGGCCTCTATTCGACTAGCTTCTTCCAATCGGATGCCATTAAATTCGGCTAACACTTAGAAATATTTTGGGGGCAATTAGCTGTAACATTTTAGGTTTAGGATAATGCAACGTACTGATTACTGACAGTGCTACCTTAGTCATTAATGCTAAGTTATCCATTTGCAACAAACTTTTAAATGAGCAACAGCTAGCTTGATAGGACCTATCCCATCTGATTTATTCTTAATAGCTTCTATCTTCAGCAATCATAATCCCCTTTAAATATTCCTTAGTCGAATTACCCTAATTACTTTTCTGCCAACACTGTTGCCCTGTAGCTTTACCTTCCTTTCTTTTAAATTTCTAACTCACGATCACCATGTCTTCTGCTTCTGATTCCCAAAATCATTCCTATGAGTACGATGATGACCTATCATCAGCCTCTTCCAGCATTAATCGTTCATTAAGTCCCCCAACAGCATCTGATCCTTCGTTTGAATCCCCTATTTTCCAAATTCAAGAATTCCTATCTTTGCGTCCTTCTACCTCAGAGCTAACAGAAGGAGCCAAATTTCTGAACGAGTACATGTGCCCATCACTTTATGGCTTACCAATTTCGCGTGATTGGTTTACCACAAAATCTAAGCCAACCGATCTTTGATCCTGGCCCAGCACAACTCAACCCTATGTCGACTGGGTTAACCGATTGGCAGCTACCAAGTCCGCCCAATGGAAACAATGGGGCCTCTTTGATATGATCATGTTATCTAGACATGATATTCCATTCAACTTGGATATGCTTTATGGCTTTTTTGGCTTCTGGTCCGTCCCCACCAACACTTTCACATTTCCTTAGGGTATGATTACTCTTACCCTGTTAGATGTGGCAGCTATAATAGGGCTTTCTCTTGTTGGAGATGAGGTTCTAGCTCTTCACTATTTCCCTATTCCTGCTTTGGGGATCCACTTCTCCAAAAATACTTCTGGTTACTTGATGCGTTCGAAATAGCATATAGTTTAGTGTTAGTTTTGCATCGCATCTTAGTCATTTTAGTCATTTTAATCCATGTTATTTATGCATTTGGCTTGATTTGAATAACGCACTTGGTTTTGGTTCAATTGTGCTTAAAGGAAGGTATTTGTCCTAGGAAAAAGGAGAAAAATCACTTGGAATAAGTTGGGGTAATTTGTGCTACAAGTTGATAATGTAATGATGTCTCAGCCTGATACCTGTTCAATGTTTTAATCATATCTGGAGTTTTAGGTGTCCAAATGAGATGAAACCGGTGCCATTGGAAAGCTAAGCTTCATAGCTTCAACTTTTATGAAGACACCTTGAGCTAATTCGGAAGTTAAAGAGGTGAAAAATACAAAACAACGTGAAGCACGACCTAGTCGTGTCAGGAAGCACGGCCGTGTTGCGACAACACCTAAACAGTGTGAGAAACAGAATGAAGCACGGCCTAGCCGTGCCTCACACCACGGTCGTGCTACGACAGCACCCTAGATGCAGAATTTTACGTTTTTACATGTTTTGGACCTGTTTTTTACTCCTTTTCACCCTAGACTATAAATAGACACTTTAGATACTTGTCTAGGGTTCGAACTTTGTTATTTGGAGGCACGGTGGAGGATTGGGAACGATCTCTTCATTAATTCTCATGAATTTCTGGTTTGGCTTTTCTTTCTCTATGAGTAACTAAGCTTTTTAGACTAGGGTTAGATGAATCTTGATGAAACTTTTATGTAGTTAATTCTATTATATTAAAGCAAGTTTATTTCATTTCAATTGAGCTTTCAATTCTCCGCGCTTAATGCTTTTCGATACTTGGCCGCTATTGAATCGATTGGGGTTTTTCATAATGATTGGGAAATTTGGTGAAGAACTTGAACTGAGATTGTTAGCCATAGTCATGATGAGTATAGCAATATAACTTTGTGATTATGTGTTCTTATGAATCACTATTCTTAATGCTTAACCTAACTATAAATCACCTAAGGGATTTGGGGTTTTAGTTAGAGTAAAGGGTTTATGAGGCAAGGGATTGTTCTTAAACTAATTTAGTTGATTTGAACTGCTATTTGTATGAAATAACTTGCGTTGGTTGTAGATTAAATGCATGAGAGTGGATACAAGAGGATTCAAACCCCTAGTCGTTTTTATACCATTTAATTACAAATAGTTGTTATTGTTATTTTCAGTTGTTACGAATCTACTTATTTCCAAATACCACTATTCGGTTCTCGTTCAAAATAGTTACGAACTTTGTTTAGTTGAATAATCAATCGCAATCCCTGTGGAGACGATCTTACTTATCACTTTATTACTTGTGCGATTCGGTACACTGCCGAAATCACCAACAAGTTTTTGGCGCCGTTGCCGGGGATTGTTGAATCGATTTTTAACAAGGCAAACGAGTATTATTTTGAACAATCTTATTTTCTGTTTATAAAAAAAAACCAAAAATTTAAAATTTCTTTTCTTTTCTTATAGAGTTGTTGTGTTGCTCACAATTCTCTTAGCTTCACAGTACGCAGCCTCTTAGATGTGATTTTTGTGGAGGAAAATATAGAAATGGCACTTGTGAGGATTTCTTGGTCATATCACCAGAAGATGAGGATCTCTTAGTCATGGTGGAAGAAGAAGAGGATTATTGCATGGAAAGTATCATGGGAGAAGAAGATTCACATCCTCAAACTCAATTCGAAGAATCACATGACAAAGACTCTTACCTCAACAATGTTTTGGTGGAATTCATGAGAGCCAACCAAGCTTCATTTGATAGCTTTGAGGTTCGTTGTGAGGGGTTATCAGAGCAATTATCCCAATTTGAGCAGAAGAAAGTGGAGATAGAGAGTGAACATAACTTCATGGTGGCATTGGAAGAAGAATGGAAAAACAAAAATAGTGACATAAAAGAGGACCTAAGGTTGAGGCATGGAGAGATTCAAGTGATAGCTCAACTCTTGGGCATTGAAGAGAATGGTCATCTACAAGTTGAATTTGATGTGCTTCAAGATAAGGAGTGGGGTAAACAATATCCCAAATGTATAATTGCTGAGACATGGGAACACTTACTTCCCTATGCCAAGTACATGGGAATTCTCTCCAAAAGAAGGAAGCGGAAGGAAGAAATCTTTTTCCTGACATATTATCCACCCTAATAGGGGTGTTGAAGTGTCAAGCTAATGACGTTAAAGAAGCGCTTCTTGGGAGGCAACTCAAGTTTTTTGGTGAGTTCTTTCCTCCTCATCCCTGCTTCAACTTAAATTTTTACATTGGGGACAATGTAAGTTTTTAAGCTTGGGGTAAGGGGTTTGCATTTTTGCATTTAGATTTGCATCTCATTTTAGTTTTTGCTTTTGTGTTAATTTTTGTTTTTGTTTGCATCATTTTATCCCCAATTGGTTTGTTGACCTCCTAATTTTTCTATGTGTGCCACATTTTTGTTGAAATTTGAGATTGCAATGATTTGGAACCCAATTATTTTCTCTTGTGATGGGCTTAAAGGTAGTGTTCTTAATGTACATAGGGATAATCTTTTGATAAGTTGATGATTAGCATGTGGCACTCTGATTTGATGTCTTTCACTGATTTGAACTTCTAAATGTGAGACTTGAGCTTCATTTGGGGCTTGTACTTCATCATGTTCTTATGCCCCTTCTCCTTGTATGAGTGTGTTCCTCTTGATTGTGCTCTCTAGAACTTGACTTGAAACCGTTTCAAAACTTGAAAATTTTTTATTACACACTTGAATATGATTAAGGAATTTTAGGCATGTTTTCAAGCCTCTGACTTTTGAATGAAAGCTTCCTCTAGTTGCCCCTTTTGAGCCTTAACTGAAATAAATTTTCTTGGTACCCATGCTATTGTCAAATATTTATGGTACCTTTTAGAGCATGTTTAAGGGAGCAATTGGATGCTTAATCTGTGAATTGTTTTGATGTAACTTAGGATCTCTTCTGTTGTTTAATTCCTCCCCAATAATTATTGCAAAATCTCAAAAGAAGGGAGAATAAATAATAATAAAAAGAATAAATAATAAAAAAATAGAAAAGGAAAAAAAAAACAACAGAAGATGAGCAAATTAAAAAGGTTTTGAAAGCAAAAAGGGAAAATGTATTGCTCCACTTATTCTGCTTAAAAGGGTTGCTTTAATTGTTCATGTTGTTAGCCCTTGAATTTCCCCTTTTCTTGTTTTTATCCCACCTTAAAAGTTAAATCCCATGGCCACGTTACAACCTTTTGAAAGACCTTTTGATTCTTGTGTGTTTTCATTAATTATTTGCTGAGATTTGGTTAATAGTCAAGCCTATGGTAGAGCACTTTCATTGATGGATATGAACGAATTGTCTTAACCTTTAAAACACTTGGAGAGTGATAAGGAGATTACCCTTATCAGTGACATACATGATTTCAGAGAGCCTAAACTTCTAATTGGACTTGATTTTGATTGTCTCTATTGTGTTTGATAGTCCTTTAGCGTATTACTTGATCTTGCTTCTATCTCGGGTTTCTTATCGGTTGCATCTCGTATTTTCCATGTAGTCTTTGGCCACAGTAATTGCTTGAGGACAAGCAAAGTTCTAAGCTTGAGGTAATTTGATGCGTTCGAAATAGCATATAGTTTAGTGTTAGTTTTTCATCGCATCTTAGTCATTTTAGTCATTTTAATCCATGTTATTTATGCATTTGGCTTGATTTGAATAACGCACTTGATTTTGGTTCAATTGTGCTTAAAGGAAGGTATTTGTCCTAGGAAAAAGGAAAAAAATCACTTGGAATAAGTTGGGGTAATTTGTGCTACAAGTTGATAATGTAATGTTGTCTCAGCCTGACACTTGTTCAATGTTTTAATCATATCTGGAGTTTTAGGTGTCCAAATGAGATGAAACCGGTGCCATTGGAAAGCTAAGATCCATAGCTTCAACTTTCATGAAGACACCTTGAGCTAATTCGGATGATAAAGAGGTGAAAAATACAAAACAACATGAAGCACGACCTAGCCGTGTCAGGAAGCACGGCCGTGTTGCGACAGCACCTAAACAGTGTGAGAAACAGAATGAAGCATGGCCTAGCCGTGCCTCACGCCACGGTCGTGCTACAACAGCACCCTGGACGCAGAATTTTACGTTTTTACATGTTTTGGACCTGTTTTTTACTCATTTTCACCCTAGACTATAAATAGACACTTTAGATACTTGTCTAGGGTTCGAACTTTGTTATTTGGAGGCACGGTGGAGGATTGGGAACGATCTCTTCATTAATTCTCATGAATTTCTGGTTTGGCTTTTCTTTCTCTATGAGTAACTAAGCTTTTTAGACTAGGGTTAGATGAATCTTGATGAAACTTTTATGTAGTTAATTCTATTATATTAAAGCAAGTTTATTTCATTTCAATTGAGCTTTCAATTCTCCGCGCTTAATGCTTTTCGATACTTGGCCGCTATTGAATCGATTGGGGTTTTTCATGATGATTGGGAAATTTGGTGAAGAACTTGAACTGAGATTGTTAGCCATAGTCATGATGACTATACGAATATAACTTTGTGATTATGTGTTCTTATGAATCACTATTCTTAATGCTTAACCTAACTATAAATCACCTAAGGGATTGGGGGTTTTAGTTTGAGTAAAGGGTTTATGAAGCAAGGGATTGTTCTTAAACTAATTTAGTTGATTCGAACTGCTATTTGTATGAAATAACTTGCGTTGGTTGTAGATTAAATGCATGAAAGTGGATACAAGAGGATTCAAACCCCTAGTCGTTTTTATACCATTTAATTACAAATAGTTGTTATTGTTATTTTCAGTTGTTACGAATCTACTTATTTCCAAATACCACTATTCGGTTCTCATTCAAAATAGTTACGAACTTTGTTTAGTTGAATAATCAATCGCAATCCCTGTGGAAACGATCTTACTTATGACTTTATTACTTGTGCGATTCGGTACACTGCCGAAATCACCAACATTACTCCACTTTTCTTGCTCACAATGCCAAAACCAAAGGATCAGTTATTGAGGCTGAGCACAATGCGTTCATTTTGTATTAGTTCAGCAAATACGTCATCTGCACAAGCTCCATAGCAGTAGTACAAGAGCTACAACTCTATGCGGCTCTTGTCACCTCAAACAAGAAACTATCATGGGGTTCCCTCTTCCATTCTTACCTTTATTGATCCTTTTTCACCATCCTGGATCGGCTACAAAAGGAAGAGGACATCAAAGATGTCCAAGGGCCTCTCTGGTTCCTCTAACTCTAGATTATGCTGTACTCTCCAGAGTTTATTGAGGCTCGTTTTAAACCCCGTACTCTTCCTCATAATGAGAGGATTTTGGGAACTCAACTTAGGCTCATTCCTTGTGAGCTTACATATACTTTCAATGTAGTTGAACGACTCTTCAATCTCACCTGCATATTGACTGACTGGCGCCCTGTTCTTGAGAAGGGCATTGGGCCCTCTTGGATATTTTCCACCAATGAGAGTCTCTTAGTCGAGCAATACAACGAGATGGAACTTAACTGAAGTATAGTTTTCACGGCTCGTGATTTACTATGTGGTCTCAAACCCACCTTCCGGAACAACAAGTCTTCAGCCGAATTCTACTACCCCAATTGTGTAGCTAGACAGTTTGGGCTTTTGCAGCATGTGCCTCTGCCTTATGACTCGAAGCTAGGCACTCTTGGTCGGCTGAGCTTTTTAGCCAATGATGTGGAGGATTTGGCCAAGACCAATTCGGCCAAAATCAATGCTTTCCAATGGATTGCATTCACCCTTGCCTCTGGGAAAACTTCTACTTTTGCAAATTGGTGGCCATTTGTGACTACCAAAATGTTTCCAGATAGGCTGGAAAAGTATGTTTCCAGGCTTGTTATCACTGACAGGGAGGATCAAGAAAGGGAAGAACCTACGCCAGATGCACAGCCTAAGAGTACTCCTGCTAAGGCTAGGCCTCAGGTTCACAAGCGATTATCTTCTCGAATCGAGACTCCAACTGCACTAACCAGTAAGTACCTTGATCTCAGCTTTTCTATTTTACCTTATCTTCCTCAAACTTATCTCTTATTTTTAATCACCTCTTGGCAGCTAAAACCACACCCAAGGTAATCATCGTTGAGGATGAAGCTACCACTACCCCTTTATTGGAATGTTCAGGCTCCCAAGTCCTCTGTTGTTCCACCTCCTCCTTCAGAGCCTGCTCACCACACTCCTCCTGTGCCCTCTCCACCTAAAGCTCCTTTAATCAATGTGTCTGAAGAGGAGTTGTCCAAGTACTTCACCTCGGCTAATCCCCTTCCAATGGTTTCTTCTCCCATCTCCAATCATTTAGAGAGAGTCAATTCAGCATTAATGGGGGAAATTCCAACTCGCAGCAGCTCTGAGAACTTCATTGTTCAAGTTGGCCAATTCAGCTGACATCCCTACGGCTAGCCGAGAGGTATACAACACCATTGCTCTTCAGCTTAATGATCTAGCTCACAAGTATAGCCGCTCTAAGGAGATATATGACATTGCCTCCTTCGACCTCAAAAGGCTGAGAGAGATTCAAGAGAAGCAGTCTCAATTTTAGGCCTCCTATCGGGCCCTTGGGGCGAAACGCCAAGGAGCTTTGGCTCAACACAAGGCTATAGATGATCGGCTAGCCGTGTAAACAGCTGAACTCGATCGAGTGAAGAAGGAAATGGGAGAGTTGGCCCCCAAATCAACTGCCTTGTCTCAATAGCTAGACTCCTATTCTAACCAACGCCTTGCCTTGTACTCTCAATCCACTTCTCTAGATAGTGAGATCGTGGTGTTATTCTCTTAGAAGGTTGGTTTAGAAAAGGATCTCAAAACTGGGAGTGATGGCTTAACTAAAGCCAACAAGACTTGGGATTCCTTGAAACAGCTATTGGAGGAATCAAAGAGGACAGAGACCCCTGCTGCAGCTGACACCTCTACCAATCAGCAAGAAGAGCCCATTGATCCCATTGTGCCTGTTATGGAGGCTCTAGCTGATCCTTCCCCTAAAGTTGCTACCCCTTCGGCTACATCTGATCCTTCTGCAACTACGGATCCCTCTGCAGCCAAACAAGGATCAATGCACACGGAGGAAACTGCAGGTGGTTCACTAGCGGCTGCCTAACCCTTTTGAACTTTTCTTTTTATTTTACTCTAAGTATTTAGGCTAGGTGGTCGGTCTGTGGTCACCATGACACTATCTTTTGAATTAATTGCCTTTATTCCTCCAATATGACTTGCCATATAGTAGGGTAGTATCTTTTAAGGTATTTCCCATTTATGCTTCTATTCAATTCCTCACCTTGCATGTTAACCAGCCGATAAGCACCACTGTTATAGGCTTTACTAACAATAAATGGCCCTTCCTAATTTGGCGACCATTTCCTAAAAACTTAGGATCTTTAATCCCAATAGGTAATATGGTTTTCCAAACGAGGTCTCCTTCAACAAACTTTTTTCCTTTTACTCGCTTGTTGTACGCTCTGGCCATCTTCTGTTTGCTGCATTCAATTCTGTTCAAAGCCATGAGTCGATCCTCATCGACTGAATCTAGTTCTATAAGCATGGCTTACTGGTACTCATCCAAGCTTAACAAGCCTTGTTTTGCTACTCTTAGTGAAGTCACATTTATTTCTAATGGAAACACAACATTTTGTCCATATGTTAGCTAATAAGGAGTGAATCTAGTCACATTGCACTTGGAATTCCTTACAGCCCACAATACTTCATTTAGTGTTTCATGCCATTTCCAGGGCTTATCTTCAATATTCTTCTTGATTAAATCATTAAGAATTTTATTAGTAGCCTTTGCTTGCCCATTAGCTTGTGCATAATAAGATGATGAATGAATCATCTTAATCCCAAATTGATGTGCAAAGGCCACCACCTTTTTCCCAGTGAACATAGTACCTTGGTCTGTAGTAATGGTTTCAGGAATACTAAATCTATAAATGATTTGACATTGTATAAACCTAATTAAATCATCCTGGCTTACATTCACCATAGGTTGCGCTTCTACCCATTTGGTGAAGCAGTCAGTCGCAACTATAATAAGCGCATGTCTCTTGGAAGAAGGGGGTAAATTTTACCTATCAAGTCCATTCCTCATCCCGTAAATGGCCAAGGTTTTATCACTAGATGCAAATTCTCTGCTGGAACCCTCTGTGTTGGACCATGCAGCTGACAAGCCTCACACGCTTTGGCATATTGATAACAATCAGCTGTAATGGTAGGCCAAAAATACCCATGCCTGTATATTAGCCACTTCATAATAGGTCCAGTCCTATGAGAACCGCAAATTCCTTCATGTACTTTCCCCATAACCTTCATGGATTCATCTTTATTGATGCACCTAAGTAGCACTCCATTGATAGTCCTCCTATAGAGTTCATCATCCACCAAAGCATACTTAAGTGCTTTCTGCCTAAGTTTGAAGTCAGTACTACTTGAAGGATTTTTTAGATAATCGATTAACTTTTTTTTCCAAGAGTCGAGAGTCGATCGTATCTATAGGGGCACATTCCCATAATGGATACTCCTCATGTTTTACTTCGACTATCATATCTTTGTATCCTGAGGCTTGTTGAGCCAAGTCGTTAGCCTCTTCATTTTCTTTTCTGGGAATGCGACACACTATGGCATCAGCAAACAGGCGCAATAGCCTACTAGCCGTTTCATAACATTCTTTTAAGTTGGGATTATTACATTTGTATTACCTAGTTAGCTATTTTATGACTAACTGCGAATCTCCCATGACTTGAACATAGTTTGCTTTCATGGCTGCCAGGATTCTAAGCCCCAAAATCAATGCCCCATACTCTGCTTGATTATTGGAACAACCAGAATCTAGCTGACACATGAATTTCCAACTCCTTCCTGTTGGAGTGGTTACACCAGTACCTACCCCTCTTTGAGTCCTTAACCCATCAAACATCAAAACCCAGGGTTTCAAGTTGATACACTCAACTTGATCGACTATGGGGTCACTCACCTCAATACAAGGGTGCTGAGCCAAGAAATCAGCTACAACTTGATCCTTCATTGCTCTTAATGGAATGTATTTTAACGCAAAAGCATTCAACTTAATGGCCCACTTCATTAGTCGACCTTGTAAGACAGGCCTATTAAGCAAATACCTAACAATATCAATTTTGCACAAAACCAATATTTCTTTAGGTAACATATAATATTCTAGTTTTGTACAAGCATAGAACAATGATAAACATAGTTTCTCAATAGGGGTATATCCGATTTCTGCATCATTCAATATTCGACTAAGATAATACACAGCTCTTTCTGTCCCATCATCAGCATCCTGCGCCAGTAAGCAGCCGATTGACTCTTCCTCTGCAGCTATGTATAATTTGAGCGGCCTTCCTGGCATTGGGGGTGTCAACACAGGAGGATTGGCTAACACCTGCTTGATCTGCTCTTCTCAGCTGAAGTAGCTATGAACCTTCTTAGGAAATTGATTTTACCTATCAAACTCTGAAGTTCTTTCTTGTTCCTAGGAGGTCTAGCTTCCAAGATAGCTTTCACCTTGTTTTTGTCTACTTTAACCCCTTGATGGTGGACTAGGAATCCTAGGAAATTGTCGGCTGCAACTCCAAAGGCACACTTGGCGGGATTCATCTTCAGCTTATGGATCCGAATCCTCTTTAGAGCCTGTTCTAACTCTACCAAATGACATTCAAAATCTTTGGACTTGACAACCACATCATCAATGTATACTTTCATAGTCTTACCAATCAAGTCATGGAAAATGGTGTTCATAGCCCTTTGATATGTAGCCCTAGCATTCTTAAGCCCAAAAGGCATGACCACCCACTCATATATCCCCAAAGCTCCAGGGCACCTGAAGGCTGTCTTGTGTGTATCCTTTTTTGCTAAGAAGATTTGGTTATACCCTGAGTATCCATCCATGAATGTAAGAATACCATGAGTGGTTGTCGCATCGACTAACATGTCAGCCACAGGCATTGCATACTCATCCTTTGCTGTTGTCAAATTCAAGTTTCTGTAGTCAATACATACTCTTATCTGGCAATTTTTCTTAATCACCGGGACTATATTGGACAACCATTCTACATATCTAGCCGTCCTGATAAAACAAACCTTCAGTAATCTCTCTATTTCTGCTTTGATCTTAGGCATCATCTGGGGATTAAATCTGCGAGGAGCCTGCTTGAAAGGCTTGTACCTTTCCTTAATAGGCAACTTGTGTTCCACTAATTCTCTTGCCAAATCAGGCATTTCGTAGTAATTCCAAGCAAAACAATCCTTGTATTGCTGGATTAGCTCGACTAGCTTGCCTCATTTGTCTTCTTCTAGCAGCCCACTTACTTTGAATGTTATGGGCTCCTTTGATGTTCCCAGGTTAATTTCAATCAGAGGGTCTTCTGCCTTTAAAGCAGATGCAATTTGTGAAGAGGAGAATCTAATTCCATAGGATCGGCTGCAAGTGCCTTGTCAGGCTCAACTGTCGTACCTTTTTTTTCCTGAAGAACAGGTTCTCTTCTTCATCTTCACTCTCAGTGTTACCTTCATCCACCATGGCATCCATCACCTTGGACTCGGCCCTGAAAATCTCCAGCCGACCCAATAAGTCTTCAAGTATTTTGACTCTTTAGCCATTAATCACATGGACATTAAGCCGTGATTTGGCCTAAGACTTCAACTTGAATCCTTTATTGGTGAGATCACATGCCTTCCAAGCCCTTTTTTCATAATCTCCTGGAATAGCAATAGGCCCTAAATGTGGAGAATAGAACAATGTCTCCAGCATCTTTACCTCAGCTGAGAAGGGGTTCTTATCTGTTTCGGGTGTCTCCGTATTGTCCCCAACCAAGAACATTAGCTTTTGATGGAGTGTAGAGGGTACACATTGACTGGTGTGGATCCAGTCTCTACCCAAAATTATGACGTAGGAAGGCTTACCATTTACTACGAAGAATGCTGACTTGATGGTTTTGGGGCCTACAGTTACTTCGGACATCAAAACACTAAGAGCTGTGGATGGTTCCCCCATGAAGTTGGACATTTTCATGTTGGTAGGCATCAAGTCTTCTAAACTCTTCCCAAGTTTTCTTATAGTTGCAATGGGCATTACGTTCAAAACGGCTCCACCATCCACAAATACCCTTCGAAAGATTTTTTCATTAATGTAAGCCTTGATATACAAAGGTTTCAAGTGCTTTACCATTTCCTCAGTAGGTTTTTCAAAGACCATCTTGGTAGCCTTATCAGCCGATCGTTCAGCTAATGTGACCTATTCTGTTTCTTCTGCAAATACATCACCCTCCAAACTTCCTTGCTGGGGGCTGTCTGCCCAAAACTCTTCAGGAAATAAACTAATGACTTCTATGTCTGCTAACAAGTCATCAGTTTCCTCATTGAATAAGAGATCCAACAAGGAATCTTCCATGGTATCATCTGCTTCCCAGTGCATCTCTGGAATTACTGACCCCGCTATAGTGATTGCCTTATCATCGACATCAACTGATGCAATTAGGCCTTCTGCCTCAGGAGAAGGGTCCTCTCCATCGACTGGCTCCACACTCTAGGGTACTTCATCTTTTTTATATTCCCCTGCTTCCAATTTAGGAAATGCTTTATCAAGCATGTTTGTGACATCCCGAGAAAATAAAATAGGTAAAGAAATATTTAGGAAAGTCCTAATATGATAAAAATAGACTAAAAAGGATTTAAAAGGACAAAAATGTCCTTAGGAAGCCAGGAAGGTTCTAGAAAACCCTAGAATTCAAGATACTAGATATTTCTGGAAGACAACTATCCCGACGTGAAGGACCCAAGAGAGGGGTTTCGCGGTGCGAGACATGATATGACAACGTCACCGTTTGATCACTGACACATGGGCTTGATCGCAACGCGATGGAATTTGTATTGGAACCATCGCGATGCAATGGACCTATTTTGGTCTATAAATAGCGCCCTTCCCCTCCCCTCAAACCACCTTACTTCCAAGCTTCTATTAGAGGTTGCAGGGAGTAGCTTTGAAGGTTAGGTGGGGGTACGGGCAACGGCTGTCTTCTAGTCAGGTACGGGGAGATCTGAACCCTATACACTAGAGATAGTAGGAATAGGATGGTGTAGAATAGGGGAGTAGTGTGGCCCAAGCCATACTAGGGGTTGATGCCTTAGCACCCTAGGAGGGGTGTTAAGACTACGATTGCTAAGGATAGTAGTAGCTAGTCCATCAACCATAGGAATAATTGTTGATATGTGAAAACCCTAGGGTAGATGACTTATAATTGCTTGGTGATTGTGTGTGCTATTTGATAATATGTCAGTAGTAGGTCGCCTGAGTGACACTAGTGTTAACTTATATGCTGATAACTGTTGATTGATGTTAATTGTTTGACTGTTTAGTTATTGCTAAATTACTACATGTTTACACCGATGATGTGGGGAGAATAATTAAACTCTAAATAATGGCTGGGATCATGAATAATAATAAGCTGATAGGCTGAGATGATAAGCTTGTAGGTGCTGATTAATAATTAATCATATGCATAGCTATGCTATAATCCACCGTCGTGCACATAGGCTGTGTACCAGGTCAGGTACCAGAGGGCAGGTATGATGCACACAGTACAGGACGCACTGGTCCTTGAGGATAGTCTGGGTCCGACAAAGTCTGCAGGTGACCAATGGTTTGGCCGTCATTGTGTTGGGACGTCGAGTAGCCTGGTCATCCTGACGGGGCACTGTTGTATCACTGTCTATAGTGCCGCCCTGACACCTATTCCTATCAGCCGAAATTGGGGAGCAGGGATGCACTCTTAGGGGTACGATGAGCGGGATATGGGGATGGACAACTGACTAGCTGAGCTGTTAACTACTAAGGCTAAGGTGGGGTCGCTGCTATTGTACTAAGCTGTGTGGCCACATAGGCATATAGTTCTAGGTTGCATAAACGAGGCAGCTAGGTGCTGATCCCAACTGTTGCTCGAGGATGCATGAACCTATTTCTTCACATATTCTATTCTCCTAATTTCCCATTTGTTTGGTGTGTAGTGTGTTCTCATCTCCCCTCCTTTGTCTTGTTTCCTTTCTTTGCTATACTTTACATGAGTAGATTTTACACCATGTTAGAGTCCGTTTTAGGAAAGGATCATGAAATAATATTTTGTAGGAAATTATCTTATCTTTCCAACGCTACCAAGAACGCATCAATTGGACACCTGAAACTCAAGATATGTCCAAAATTGTCTCTATGAATCGATTCACATATGCTGACAGCGTTTTTTAAATTAGTAGGTCGCCCCGTTTCGGCCCGTTTCGTCTCCAAACGTGATGAGACTCATAAATCATGACCCAAACCTGATCCTAAATCTATTAGGACTCTAAAATCTAGTTTTAAACATTGGTTAAGAGCTCTCAGGAACCCTAGAACTCCTTAGAGCTCTATTGTTGCTGTTGTCACCGTTTTCGCTGTTTCTCTCTCGTTTCTCAACCAAATCTAGTCCCGCCTTTGAGGCTGTGATCGTAAGAACATTCTTTTCATTCCTCTTGGTTTATTTTCTATTTTTATGAATCAAAATTCGTGACCCTCAGTGTTCTATGGTTTCTACCCTCTTAGAGTTTCTTCCTCCCATTTCTAATTATTGAACTTGGAGTTGTTGGATACCACAAGGCTTGAAGTAGCAAAGAACTCAACCCCGGATCTTCTAGGACACTTTTGGAAGGCTATAACTTCTAT
The DNA here is from genome assembly GCA_037113605.1 of Calophaca sinica. Classification (NCBI taxonomy): domain Eukaryota; kingdom Viridiplantae; phylum Streptophyta; class Magnoliopsida; order Fabales; family Fabaceae; genus Calophaca; species Calophaca sinica. The sequence goes on from CM073730.1 coordinate 72,695,350, forward strand.
CCAAGTTATGGGGGGTGGATGATCTCTTGAAAAGAGGCTTATGGCTTCAAATAATATGTTAGGGATGTCCCATGATCCCTATGCCTTGCGAGAAAAAGCTATTATTGTGTAATCCTTGTAAGAGCATGGATTTGGATGCCTATGGTTTATGTTTTAATTTAATTGGAGGCCCTTGTATGAGCAAGGACCCATAAGAGTTGTTAATTAACATGTTTAAATGGATTAAAGTATGTTTTTCCATTAAAGGTTGATGTTGTATGTGTTGTTGTTGGAAAAGGCATGGTTTAGGATAACTAGTTTTGTTTGGATTGTTTAATGGCATAACTTGTAATATGAAGTTGTTGTCTTGAATATTGATTAGTTGTCCTTATGTCTAGAATTAAATTAGAATTGATGACTAGCATGTTTTAGTAGATTAATGCGTATTTAATAACAAAAGGTTGATGCTTTATGTGCTTTGGAATAACTTTAGATCATTAGCAATAGTTGTATTGTTTAATAAGATGATTTGTGGTAAGAAGTTGCTATCTTGACAATTTAATTAAGAGTTCTCATTTTTAGAAGTAATTTAGTATTGATAAATAGCGTGTTTAGTAAATTGGTATATGTGCAACAACAAAAGGTTTGTGCTTTATGTGTGTTTATTAGTTTCAATATGATCTAGGATTATTGGTTCTATTTAATTGTAAAGAAGCATGATTCATATGTTGTAATCGTTGTTTTAATGTTCTGCTAAGAGTTCTAATTTTTTAAAATTGAATTGGGGTTAATAACTAGTGTTCTTATATGGCTATATGTACGATTAGTGTTGGTTCATTGTATTGGAAGTGTTTATGTAATAAAAGCATGATGTAGGACTCAATAATGTGTGATAATTGTGTGAAAGTATGATACCTGTATTTTATTCACTATTTTGATTGTTAAGTATGCGCTGATATGCTTAGGATTAATTTAGAAGTAATAAATGTTATGTATGTAACGCTTTGATGAATGGATAGTATTATTTTATTGAGTTTGATGAATTACGACTAGAAGATGCATGTTTAGTGGACATTGGTGTGGTTGAAGTTGTCTAATAATATGAATGATGATTTAAAGCTACTGTTTTCATGATTGAATGGGGGCTATATGCTTAGACTAGTTGCGGTTGCTAAGATGTAATAAAACGAGTGGAATTTGTTATCTAGAATGGAAAGACTTGATGTAGGTAACTAAGGATTGTGTTATAAGTTAGAATTGTTAAATTGAATAAAGAACCTCTAATAGACTTGAGACTTGATGAATTAAATGGACTAGAATGAGTAGTTATGAATCAAGAGTTAAGAGGAGGATGAAAGATATATGTGAATCACCTTGGATAAATATGGAACCATTAATGATTAAAGTCATGAATTGAATCAAGGATAAATGAGTAGAGACCTTAAGGACAACTTGGTAGTTGCCCCGGACCTTGAATTGGACGTGGGACCACTTAGGAAGGGTCCCCAATGCGCGAATAACAGAAAAACTATGTTACTACACTACTGCAGGTTCTGTGAATCGATTCACCACTATGTGAATCGATTCACACAGTTTTCTGGCGCTGTGAATCGAAGCTGTGAATCGATTCACAGCAGTACAATTCAATTCACAGATTGACGTTTTGACCCTGAATCGATTTACACCCTTGTGTGATGATAAATTGATGTTCAAAATGATTTGTAAGTGTTCATTAAGGGTAGTAACCGCCTATGCTTATTGAATGTTGAATGTTTGACTTGTTTGAAGGGGTTACCGGTTAGTAACCCCATGATTGGTGTTGGCCGTGGGTTGCATCCAAGGATGGTATATGTTGATTTGTCTTGTTGATTGTTGTTTGTGTAAGTTGATTAGTCTTGTTTATTGTGGTTTGTGTGAGACCCAGCTCTAAGTAGCCCGTTTATGGGTACTCTTTGATGAATGTTTGTGGGAGACTCAGCTCTGCAAGGCCAGTTTATGGGACTCAGCTCTGAAAGGCCCGTTTATGGACCCAGTCGATGATTGGCCCGTTTATGGGATCCAGCTTTAAAGAGCCCGTTTATGAGACCCAGCCTCTAGGGAGCTCGTTAATGAGTACCCCACTATTTATGTTGAAAGTAAATAAAGAATCCTAAGGTTAAGTTGAATAGTTATAGATTCGCGTTGGCAGGTTTCCGATGTAGGACTGTGGTTGATTATGTGGCGTTTGTTTGATTGTCGTATACTGGTTGTTATACTCGTAAAATGTTGAACCTAAAGTTATGTTGAATAAGTTGTAGGTTTGCGTTAGCTAGTTGCCGATGGAGGACTCCCGACCATTTGATGATACACGACAATTTATCGTCGAGACTTTTTTGACCATGATTGAAACATTGTTTGGCTGTTGACGCACCATATTATTTTGCCTATGCCGTTGTCTTTTCATTTGAGTATGATTCATCACCCCTCTATGTTTTGTGGCTACTTATGCACCCAGTGTATGCGTAGGCGATGAGTTTGCAGGTGATGACGTGGACATGGACACTAAGGAGTAGACTATGTACTGCTATTTAGCCTAGGAGTTATTTACGTATTATATTGATATTAATTACCGATGTAAAACAAGGGTCAAGCTCTGAGATATGTGACATCGGGTTGTTGGGTTTTAATTCCGCAATTTGTTTTTATTCCACAAATGAGTTATGTTGATGTGAAACCTCTATTCCGTGAAAGATTTTTATAAAACCACATTTTTATCTTATTCGCATATGTTTCCATGCATTTCTTGTACGACAGGGTAAAGGGTGTCACAACCTATAGGCTCCTCTTTTACCCGTACACGGGGTGTACAAGTAGCCACAAACATAGAGGGGTGAAGAATCACACTCGTTATGAAAAGATACGCGGCATGGAAACCGATAATCATGATGCGAAAACATAAAAAACACATAACACATCATCAGTCCAATCACATCGGGCGCTAAATAGTCAACAGTCCTGCATCTATAAACCAGCTAATGCAAACCTAACATATACTGCCTAATCATGAAGATCATTTTACCTCTAGGTAAGCATATGCGAGTGCCCTCAACATCCAGAGACACAAACAGAGTCTAGTCAGGGTGATATAGCGTATGAATGGGACGACCCAGTAATGTCTCGCCTTTATGTAAGACCCCCTATTGGCAACTACCCGCAAGGCCGAACAGAGCTCGTCGTGGTCGTCTCCGAATTGTTCTCCATGAAGTCGTTTGCTTACTATCCCTACGACACCACATCTAAGATGCACGATAACTAACTTAAGTGTTAATCAATCATGCGTAACTCAAAACTGGAGCCACTAGCTAATCACATTTTTGTGATCAGTGGGTCATGGGGTTCACTGCGTCAACAAACTCGTTGACGAGTTTCCCAAAAACTAAATATCCAACAAACCCGTCGGATATGAAAACAAGTCAAACTGTCATTCACATATTGGTCACAAATCTGTGACCAATAAACAAGCATTAAGAGTAATAAGTCGTTACCCCCTTAATCTAGGTCAATGATTAAGCATTTTAAAGGTCTATGTGATTACTACTCTTAACCAGCCTTTACAACGAGGCTTTTAAACAGGTTTTTAAATAAGAAGCAGGGATATGAATCGATTCAGAACCCTTGTGAATCGATTCGGGGTTGAAAACACATTCTGTGAATTAAATTGAGCAGTCTTGAATCGATTCATGACTTCAATTCACAAGTCATGTACATTGTTGTGAATCGATTCCTGTAGGTACGAATCGATTCACAGACCTGCAAAAGTGCAGTAAAGCTGTTTTTCTGCACGAATCGGGGACCTCTCCTAAGTGGTCTCATGTCTAGGCCAGTATTTTAAATAATTTCTAAGATACCCCTAAGCTCTTTAAACATTAAAATTACCTTCAAACCCTTAATTAAACCCTTATTCTTAGATTTTAGCATTAAACTCATATTCATTCCATTATTCCTACCAATATCCTATTTTAAACTTTAACCTTCTCATTTAGTCTTCTTTAATTAATCCTTTACAGTGACCTATGTCTTATATTAATCATTTGTCCATTAACCATTATCAATCCAATTATAAAACTTTAACCTCCTATGGTCAATTACATAGCATTCTTAATGTCATGTATAGAGATTCACCAATAATTCAATTTTATAGCTTAAGCATTCAATACTATTCCAATCCACATTAACCATCACATCAATTGTAACATATGATCATGAGATAAGACTCAAAAACCATGAATTCAATCCTACATTCATACTAACATAGTTTCCAATTGTTCAAATAACAATAAAGAGTCATCAATCATCTATCAAACCATTTAATCGTAATAAATAATAACCCTTAGGGCTCCTTGCTCCTACAAGGACCTTAAAAGGCATTAAAACAGAAATATACATCTCCAAACCATTACTCATACAATGGTTTTAAACAAGGTAACTTGTCATGCAAGACATAGAGGTCATGGGACACCCCAATCGTGCAAATTGAAGTCGTAGGCCTCTTTTTATAAGATCATCCACCTCCCATACCATATAATTATTTTGCAGCTTCCAATAGGATTTAGAGAGTCCCAAGTTTGAGTCATTCCCTGGTTCCTAGCATTACGATAACAAAGGAATTAGAATCTAAAATTAAAATTGAAACTTGAAGAAATTTGAAAAGGGACAGATCTTATTATTGGACTTACCTAGAGGATTCCTCCTTTAGAAACAGAAAATAAGTAGAGAGAAAGGAAAAATAATAATTCTCTGATCACAGCCTTAAAGACGGGACGTGATTCGATGGAGAAACGAGAGAGAACGGTGTGAAATGGCAAAGAGAGCTCTTAGAATTCTAAGGTTCTTTGAGATCTCTCAGAGGATGATTAAAATCTTCCTTTTAGAGTCCTAAAAGGTTTAAATTAGGTTTAGGCTGAAACAGGGCGACCCGTTAATTAAAAAACCCAATCTGCTGCTGTGAATCGATTCACAGACTTGATTTTGGCTAAAAAGTGATTTTTCCCTATTCTAACTCTATGTAGTCTTTCCTAAAGATATTCCTTCTTGATGAAACCTCCCAACACTTATAAAACCTTACAATTAACACAAACAACCTAAAATCTCTAGCATATAAAAGTCATAAGATTCGGGGTGTTACAATTGACCATTGAGGAAAGGAAGCTAGGGAGGTATGAGTGTCTTGCCATAATTTTGGCTAAGAAGGAGGAGAAAATGATACAAAGATCATGGAATAATTGTATCATTGTGAAGTTGCTCAGTAGGAAGATTGAGAACAAGGCACTGGAGAATAAACTGAAGCAAATGTGGATGAGGAAAGGGTCACCAACACCATTGACCTGGGTAATGAGTATTTCCTTGTTACCTTTACTCACAAAAAAGACCAATAAAAGGCCCTTATGGAAGGTCCATAGTTGATTTATGACCATTACCTTACTGTGAGGGATTGGAGTCCAAATTTTCATCTTGTGAGCGAATACATTGAGAGAGTTATAGTGTGGGTTCATTTCTCGAGATTTCTAATTGAATACTATGATTTAGGTGTTGAATTTCATTGGCAATAGAATTGGGAGGATAGTGAAGGTGCAAAACTGGGTGTAGAGGTTGACTTATAAAACCCTTGTTGGCTATGTGTGCGATCAAAGATATGTACTACAAAGTCGAGAATGAAGGTCTTCATCTCCTTTGTCTCACTTATGAGAAATTTAGCCACTACAAAGAAGCATGCCAATGCTAAGGATGGGCATTGTAATCAAGTGGTGGTCCCAGCAGGGGTGTAACTGTTAATTCTAGGGAGGGAAGGAATTTGGAGGAGCTGTGGACGGTTGTTCAGAAACTGAAGTGACCAAGAAAAGGCAAAGAAAATGAGGTGTTCTTGCCCTTTTCTGGTGGCAGGATAGTGTCGGTTAGCATTAATGGCGGAGAAAATTCAAAGGGATCTCGGTTTGCTATTCTTAGGGATGATATACCTAATTTGGAGGAAAGGATTATCGCGAATAATTTAATAGTGGGACAGAAGGAGGTCAACACTTAAATTGTTCAGCAAATCGAGAAAGTCGTGTTAATCAATAAAAAAGGAAAGGGGACGGGTGATACAAGTAAACCTAGAACATCAAATCCCGAAAAAGTTGTCAATCATACTATGGTTATTAAGGAAACATCACAGAAGACACGTGTGACTTAGAAAAGCAAGAAAGGGTTTGTATCAGCCCAGCAATGGGAGGATATAGTTGCGATGTTAATTCCTAATAGGATTCAGTTTCGAGCCACTTTAAGAGGAGAGAGAATGGGAAGAAGAGTATATATATTAGTCAATGGAGCCTTCAATGTATGGAACACAGTGTTTTGCTGAAGGATAGTTTGGGTACTCTGCAGTATATAACATGTATTGTGACATGGACCATAATGTGGGCCTGGGTGGGCTTAGTTTGCCAAACCCAACTCGTCCACCTAATTGTTTGATCAAGAATATTTCTTCTAATCCTTTGTTGGGGAAATAGTTCTTCTAATCCTTTCTTCGTAATTTAATGCTTTGAGAGAATGAATATGGTAGGGTTTTGCTCTGCTAGGGTTTACGTAGAGTTTGCATAATCACCATGACTAGCACACCTATTTTTCCATGGAGCTTCCTTGTTCCCCTTTCACCTTCTCCTTCCCCTCCATCTCCTATACCTAATCATGCGACCGGATCAAAAGGCAAGGAGAAACTTTCTTATGCGCTAGTGGCGGCACAAGAGAACTTTGACTTTTCAGTGTCGCAATTACCTAAACCTTGCTTCAAGGGTGCTGCATTATCGATAAAGATATATGAGTCAAAGTACCTTGTTGGTGTTGAATCATGCAAGAATCTGGTTCATAGTAGGTTGATTCTTTCTAAAGGTGATCCTCCCCTTAAAGTGAGTGACTTGCGATCCAAGCTTATCAAAATATGGCAACCGGTTGGTTCATGGGCAGTGGTTCCGATTGGAAGAGGCTACTATGAATTCAGCTTTTCTTTGCAGCAGGATCATGCTCGTATCAGATCACAATTTTCTTGGAATCTTGCCCCTGGAATCTTGCGATTATCATCTTGGAAACCAGATTTCAATCCTTATGCGGTTAAACAAACACATGCTCAATGCTGGATTAGGTTTCACGGTTTGCCAAGGGAATATTGGAGACCTAAGCTATTGTTTGAAATTGGTGCTGCTTTTGGTACTTCTTTAGCACTGGATCAGGCCACCTTGAAGCGAACGTTTGGCCACTTTGCTCGTGTTTTGGTTGAAACAGACCTGAATATGAAACTACATGATCAGCTTCTTGTGGAAAGGGAAGGTTATGTGTTTTTCATTGGCATTGAATATGAGAAGTTGCCTTCTTTTTGTGACTCCTGTCAAATTTTAGGCCATGATCGGTCAAACTGCAAAAAACAGAAAAATTAGAATTTGAATGTTTCTGATGAGTTGGTTAAACATAATGCTGAGGCTAAGGGTCGAAGGCAAAAATTTGTTTATGTCCCTAAAGCTATTTCGGATCGAAAGGATTTAGATTTAGAGATCAATCATGAGGTTACAGAGGAGGTTATTACTATCTCTTCTCCTGTTAATTCTGGTGTTGCTCTGGATAAGGGCAAATCTACTATTGTTAGTGACACTTGTTTGCATCAGCTTACCCCTAATGATGGAGAGGGTCTTAGTTTTTCTAATGCGATTATTTCTGTTCACAAAGTTGTTGACCTAAATGCTTTTGTAGGGATCAATAATGTGTCTTCTCCTAATCCTGCAGCTCAAATTTCTTCTAATCCTTTGCTGGGATTTTCTGCTAGTCATGAACACGGTGGAATGCTGGATACACCTCTTCAGGGTGTGGTTCAGCAGGATGCTCATTCCAAACATTAATCTCTTCGAATTAGTCAGGAGCAAGGATCGGGCCACATTATGGTTATGCAGGACAGCACTCTGCAGAATTTGTCAAACAGCCTTATTGTTTCTAATTCTACAAAACAGATGGATAATTGTGGCATAGTGATTGTGCATTCACTTAATGCAGCTCCTGATGTGGTCAAAAAAGATCTGCTATTGGTTAATCCTCAATGGGTAGATATGCCTAGTGACACTGAGGTGGTGCCTTCCAGTCAATCTGAAATAGGTTTGGAATTGGAGGATACTGCGACATTTGAGGTAGCTTTGTCTAAATCTCAAAGAAAACGTGTGAGGCAAAAGCAAAGGCAGCAACAGAATGCTGTTGTTTACCAAACCCGATCAAGGGCTGGATCTCAAATCCATGCCCAATGAATTGCATATATTGGAGAGTGAGAGGCCTTTCCAACCCCTCTACTAGGTTGGCTCTTAAAAAGCTTTGTGTTCTTCACAAGCCTGACTTTTTATTGGTATCTGAACCTTGGATGCCTGTAGCTAATTTCCCTTCCAAATTTTGGCTTACACTTAAACTGAAGCAATTTGCAGTGAATGCTAGGAATAATCTTCAGCCGAATTTGTGGTGTATGTGTTCTGACTTGTTAAATCCCACTGTAATTGCTGTCTCTGATCAGTTTGTGGCTTTCTTGATCATGCATCAAAATAATCATGTTTATTTTGTTGCTATTTATGCATCTAATTCTTATGTCAAGAGAAGAATGTTGTGGCAGAAGCTCAATAATTTGCAGAATTCATATCAGCACCCTTGGTGCTTTATTGGTGATTTTAAAGTGGTGCTAGGAGCTCATGAGTATAAGGGGAAAGGAATGCCATTACAGCTTACTAGTGATGAATTTCGAAACTGGACAGAGAGTTATAGCCTCACTCACCTCATGACTAGGGGTGCTTTCTATACTTGGTCCAATGGAAGAAGAGGTAACCATTTTACTGAAAAAAAGGCTTGATAGAGCTATTTGCAATGATGCTTGGCTAAATTATTGGTCCTCTGTTTCTTGCTGTACTCTCACTAAGAGTAAGAGTGACCATTTTCCTTTAATTTTGGAACTAAAGAAGGGTGATAAATCTTTTAGTTCTTCACTTTGGTTTATGAAAATGTGGTCAAGTCATCCAGACTGTGCTAATATTATTAAAGATGCTTGGAGTGTTGATGTGGTTGGTTGCCCAATGTTTATTCTTAGTCAGAAATTGAAGCAGGTAAAATCAAGGTTAAAAGTTTGGAACAAAGATGTTTTTGGGAATGTGCACGACAAAGTTGATTCCGCTATTAAGAAAGTTGATCAAATTCAGCATGAGATGGACATCAATGGTTATTCTGACTTATTGTTTGATAGGGAGAAGGATGCACAAATTGAGCTTGAGCATGCTTTACATACGGAAGAATTGTTTTGGCATGAAAAATCCAGATTGAATTGGCATCTTCATGGTGATAGAAACACAAAATGCTTTCACAAAATGACTCAGATCCGTAATGTAACTAAGCAGGTTGATTAGTTGAAAAATGGGGATGATGTTATAATAGACTTTGTGGCTATTGAGAGCCATATTGTTGAGTACTATGAGCAGTTGTTTTCCGGGAATAATATCTGTTATGACAATGGTCTAATTGATGAGGTTATTGCTCCCTCCGTTTCTACAGAGGATAATATTATGCTCACCAATGTTCCCTCAATTGGTGAAATTAAAGAAGCAGTTTTTGCTTTGAACTCTGATGGTGCTCCTAGTCCAGATGGTTTTAGTGCCTTTTTCTTTCAGCAATATTGGGATATTGTAGCTTTTGATGTTATTAATGCAGTGTTGCAATTTTTTAGGCAAGGCTGGCTTATGCCTAATTTTAATTCTAACATTGTTGTTCTGGTTCCCAAGTTTGCTGGTGCTAACAGGATTGAGCTGTTTAGGCCTATTGCTTTAGCCAATTTTAAATTCAAGATTATTACTAAGATTCTTGTAGATAGGTTGGCTAAAATTGCTCCAAAAATTATTTCGGAGCATCAAAGAGGCTTCATTCATGGCAGGAATATTGGAGACTGTATTTGCTTAACATCAAAAGCTATTAATATGTTGGATAGGAAGTCTTTTTGGGGTAATCTTGCCATCAAAATTGACATTAAAAAAGCTTTTGATACAGTGGATTGAAATTTTTTGTTAAAAGTCCTCCCAGCTTTTGGCTTTGATTGAAAGTTCTGTTCTTAGGTTGATGCTATCTTGAAGTCAGCCAAGCTCTCTATTTCTGTGAATGGTAAAGCTACTGGTTATTTCTCTTGTAAAAGAGGTATGCGACAAGGTGATCCTCTTTCTCCGATTCTTTTCTGTTTAGCTGAGGAAGTTTTGAGCAGAGGTATTACTAAATTGGTTCAGGATGGTAAGCTACAATTGATGACTGTTGCCAAAGGTTTGCAGGTCCCTTCACATGTTCTTTATGCAGACGATGTTATGATTTTTTGCAGGGGTTCTCAATCCTATTTGCACAATCTGAAGCATCTCTTTGGTCGATATGAGGAGGTTTCTGGCCAATGTATTAATAACAGCAAGTATACCTTCTACTCTGGGAATATTTCTGCTAGGCGGCAAGGCCACATAGCTGATACTCTAGGTTTTTCTATTGGTAGGTTCCCATTTATTTATCTTGGTGTCCCTATTTTTAAGGGCAAATCGATGAGACAATTCCTGATGCCGATTACTGACAGGATCAGGAACAAATTGGCTGCGTGGAAAGCTTATATGCTCTCTATAGTTGGCAGAGTTCAATTGGTTAAATCAATGGTTTACAACATGCTCATGTATAACTTTATGATTTATTCTTGGCCGGTTAATCTGATTAAAACTATTGAGGGTTGGATTCGAAATTTTATTTGGGCCGGTAATGTTGACTCCAAGAAACTTGTTGTGGTGGCCTGGCATAAGCTTTGCAGGCCTACTTTGGAAGGAGGCCTTGGTCTTCATTCTCTCAGTGTGATTAATAATGCAGCCATGCTCAAGCTTAGTTGGGAGTTGATTATCTCCAATAGGCAATGGGCTTGCTTATTGCGTGCCAGAGTTATTAAGAATTGGATCCCTATTTCTTATCACACATCCTCCTCCATCTGGCCTGGTCTTAAGCCTCATTTTCCCTGTGTTTTTAATAATTCTACCTGGATGATTGGTAATGGGAAAGATATTAATTTTTGGACGGATAGGTGGCTTTCTCGGCCTTTGGTGGATTTGCTTGACATCCCCTCCAATATCCATGCTCAGTTGAAGGCTAAGGTTTGTGATTTTATATATAATAAGAGTTGGTTTGTCCTTGATTTCTTGCTTCCTTTTATTGCTTCTGAATCAAGTATAAGATTATTCCTCTAGATGACTTTTAGGATCAAAGAATGTTGAACTCTTCCACTTCCGGTGGGTTATCTCTTAAGGAAGCATATGATTTCCAGAACCCGTCAGGTCCGGTCTTGCCTTGATGTAAGAAAATTTGGCAGAATAGTGTTCCTCCTTCAAAATATATTTTCCTTTGGCGGCTTTTGCAGAATAAATTGCCTACGGATGATAACCTTTAGCTATGGGGCTGTTACACGGTCTCTATTTGCAGTCTAACGGTCTCTATTTGCAGTCTATGCAAGTCGGTTGCAGAATCTATACAACACTTATTTTGTGATTGCAGCTTTGCTAATCCGTTGTGGCAGTGGTTAAGTTTGACTCTCAACGTCGCTATTAATCCTGCTTCCTTTCAGACCATTATTGCCTTTTGTGACATGAATTGGTCTACTCAGCTTCAACATATTACTATCTCTTGCATTGCTAATGTGGCTTGGGTTATTTGGTTTCGTAGAAATAAGCTGAGGTTTGATAATAAGCTCATTCCATTAAGGTCTGCCATTAATATGATTCTTGCTAATGTTTCTATTGCCGGGAACCTTAGCAATGGTTTTATATCAACCTCTATGAATGAGTTTTCTATTTTGAAGGCTCTTAATGTGGTGGCAAAGCCTTCGAATGCTCCTGCCATTAAGCAGGTGATTTGGCATCCTCCTTCTCCCAATTGGATTAAATGTAATACTGATGGTGCTGCCAAAGGTGCTCCAGGTCCAGCTGGTTGTGGGGTATTTTTAGGGACAAAAATGCTGCCACTCTGGGCTGTTTTGAACTTAATATTGGTATTAATTTTGTTTTATATGCTGAGTTGATTGGTGCTATGATAACTATCGAGACTACTTTTTAGAAAGGATGGTATAATCTTTGGCTTGAGTGCGACTCGCAATTAGTGATCCAGGCTTTCTCCTCTTTGAAAGTTGTTCCTTTGCCTCTGAGGAATCGTTGGAAGAATTGTTTATTGATGACTAAGCGCATGAACTTTGTTTATTCTCACATTTATAGGGAAGGGAATAGTTGTGCTGATAAGCTAGCCTCTCATGGTACATCTGTTCATGGGTCTCTTTGGTGGAACAAAATTCCTCATTTTCTTAGGGAGGATTTTTTTCGTGATAAGGTCGGTTTGTCTTATTATAGATTCAAATAATTTGTTTCCCATGGGTTTTGGTTGATGTCCCCCCATTGTTTGTTATTCTTTTTCCCTTTCTTAATAATACTTTTGGTGTGCTAGCTGCAGAAGATTGGTGGTTGCTGGGGTGCCAACTTAGTTGGGATGTCAGGTTCGACAGTGATGCTTTTGCATGCCAATTTTGCTTTAAAAAAAATAATATCAAAGAGAAGATGGGTCACTGGACAATAACACTAATGAGGTGTTGGGGACAGATGACACTGACATGGAGATGATGGAAGAGACTCCTAGTCTCGAACACCCAGAGAAAGATGGCATATTAAGCTTATCGGGGGTGTTGCCAACACTGGGATTTACCGGAATTGTAAACAATATCTGGATATTCATAACCTAAAGAGTTGATCATTATGGAGATGATAACTCATCCTCTCAAATTAGAGATTACTTTTCAAATGTGGGTTTTGACGATTTTGTTTATTCCGAAGTAATGGGTTGATCATTAGTGGAAGTTTTTGAACGGGAGTTTCAATTTATCTGAAAGATTGCCATGCAAAGAAGATGACACTAGTTCTTTAGGATTGTGTATGCTATTCCTGTGGAGGACCTTCAAAGTGATTTGTGGGTTGATTTGCATCACATGGCTTCTTCTATGTAGGGTCAAAGGTTAGTAGCTTGTGATTTCAATGATGTAGTCTCTCAAAATGAAAAAAAAGTTGGGAAAGATATTAATGTTATGAAGTGTGATTTATTTCTGGATAAAATCAATGCTTGCAATTTAATGGACTTGGGAGCAGTAGGATCCAAGTATATTTGGTTAGGTCTTCATTATAACAGTCTGGGCTCGATAGAGCTTTGTGTAATATTCTTTGGAGAATTGCCTTTGCTGATGCCATTTTCAAGGTTCTTCCTCAGGTTAAGCTCTCTGATCATCATCCGCTACTCATTTGTTTCCATGGCTTCTCTCATTCCACTATCACTCGTATTTTTAGACTTTAGAGCGCTTGGACGAACCACCGATGTTTCAAAGACGACTTTCATAGTTGGTGGGCCACTGATCACGGATTAAAGGATAAGCTTACTATGGTTGAAAGTGAGGTTAAGGCTTGGAAGGACCACAATTTTGGGAGTGTTCATTTATAACAGAGTGAGTGTCTTGCTAGGCTGAGAAATATTCAAAAGAAACACCAAGAGGGTGCTATGAATAGGTGTCTCGAGCAATTGAAAAAAAAAATTGCAAACAGAGCTTGATGATGTCTTGTATCAAGAGGAGTTAATATTGTATCAAAGATCCCGAACCAAATGGTTGCATGATGGCGAAAAAAACACCAAGTATTGTCAAGTCAAGGAAGCCAACAGGAAAAGGCACAATTGTATCCATATTTTGTGGAATGCTGACAGTTACTAAGTCAAGGAGGAGCATCATCTTAAGGTTTTGGTCACTTCATTTTTCAAAGATCTTTTTAAAGAATACGAAAACAGGTGTGCTAGACAACCGATTCGGTATGGCTTCTCCAAATTAGACGTGCTAGTTACAGATAGTCTTGGCCAAGATATTGGTTATGAAGAGATCAGGTGAGATTTGTTTAGCAAGGAGGCATTGAAGCCCAAGACCAGATGAATTCCCACAGGTTTCTTTCATTGTAATTGAACACTTTGTTCACCTCCTATTGTGCTTTTTGTGAGAAATATTTGGCATCATCCTCAGGAGATAAGCTAGGTAAATGCTACATATATTTATCTATTCCCTAAAGTAGGTAAATGCTACATATGTTTAGATTGATCTCGTTGTGCAATGTTTGCTATAAGGTGCTTACAAAGATTGTGGTCAACAAATTGAAACCTCTCATCCCAGATATTGTCTTGCCTCACCAAATGGGGTTTGTTCCTACCAGAAGCATCCATGAAAATATTGTAGTGGCCCAAGAGATGGTCCACAATATGAACAAAATGATGGGTAAAACAGGGTACTTTGCCATTGAGGTGGATCTTGTTAAGTCTTATGATCGTTTGAGGTGGTTTTTTGTTTGGGGTTCTTAATGGGATTCCTCAAGTGATGATTGATTTTGTTATGCACTGCATTACTAGTGTGAAGACTGATGTCCTACGGAATGGTAGTCGTTCAAAGTTCTTTTTTCTCGAGAAGGGAATTCGTCAAGGGGACCATATGTCTCCTTACATTTTTGTGCTTTGTATGGACTAGCTTACCCAACTTATTGTTGAAGAGGTGGATAAAGGTGTGGGTCCCTTTGGAAGTAGAGAGGTCAGGTCCTTCTATCTCTCATCTTATGTTTGCTGGTAATTGACTCCTATTTGGTAAGGCCACAGAGAGGCTGATGCAGTGCATTTCCTCAACTCTTGAGAAGTTTTGTGACATGTCAGGCTAGGTGGTGAGTATGGACAAAGCAACTATTTTGTTCTCTAAAAATATGAACAATCAAACTAGAAACAGGTTGGTGTATCTTTCAGGAATCAGGGAAATGACTAGTCTGGGTAAGTATGTAGGGGTTCCTTTGCTTGGTAGGACACCCCGAAAGTCTGATTTTCATTATCTGGCAGATAAAGTTAAGCTCTCTGGTTGGAAAGATAAGCACTTGTCATTTACGGGAAAAGTCACACTTTACAAGTCTGTTGTGCAAGTTGTGCTTGTGTACTCTATGATGACTATGCATATCCCAAAAAGTTCGCAAATATCCAAAAGGTTCAAAGAAATTTTATTTGGGGTGAGGAGGAGCATAGGAGGAAGTGCACTTAGTGGGAGAACATGACCCTTCCTAACCATCTTAGTGGCTTGCCCATTAGAAATTTTCATGTTATGAATAAAGCATGTCTCATGAAGATCGGTTGGGCCTTGAGAGAAGTTGGCAATAGTTTGTTGTGGCAAGCGTTTTGTGATAAATATGGTAGAGGGTTATGTTGCGGCTCAGGAAAGTGCATCTGATCATAACTCGTAATAATAGTGAAGTATATTTAAGACTCCGAATGTCGAACCCACAGGGAATGCGCGAGTACCAACGTAATAAAGACTCTATGTTATTTAGGCTAATGAAGGTTGTGATTAAAGAATTGCACGGATTAAAACTAAAATCAAATAATAAATCAAACAATGCTCAAGAACATGTTAAGATAATTATGGGAGGCCTAGGAGAACCGGGTTCACCAATACTTAGTCCCTGAATTTACTAATTAATTATTATGAGATCTATTTCCTGGTTGAAAGGTAATCATTCACTCTAGAATTACTAACACCTAATGATCATGCAATGTTAATAGTCTTCTTCCTAAGAACTACCCAGTTTGATCATGCAAGGGGAACCGGGTTTGCCAATACTTAGTCCCTAAATTTACTAATTAATTATTATGAGATCTATTTCTTGGTTGAAAGCTAATCATTCACTCTAGAATTACTAACACCCAATGATCATGCAATGTTAATAGTCTTCTTCCTAAGAACTACCCAGTTTCATCATGCAAGGCAATTAAAGGAGAAAACATTAAGCAATGGTGAGTTTGTTAATTTAATAACTGATCAGAAACAAGCACTTATCCTTGATCCGGCATAAAACGCGAGTTCTTTTATTCCTAGAGTTCCATTAACTAACTGTGGTACGATCGCCTCCAATTACGTTAACTAATTAAAGATTGATCAGGCCTTATAGGATTAAGCAAACTAGGGATAAAACAATCAACAGGATAATAAAAACTCATAAAATTAACTAGATAAATATCAAAAGCATAGTAAAGGATCCCCCATCACCCCTAGTAATGGATTTAGCTACTCATGATAAATGACGGTTAAATTATACTTTTAGTCCTTTATGTTTATTTTAATTTTCATTTTGGTCCTTTATGTATTAAAATTTGAAATTGGTCCCTTATGTGTAAGAGTTATATCAATGCGGTCCATCTTGTTTTTTTATTCCAAAATGGTCCCTTATGTTACAAAAATTATACTAATGTGGTCCTTTTTTTGTTCCATATTTCGTATAAAAAAAGGGACCGTATTGGTATAATTTTTGTAACATAAGGGATCATTTTGGAACAAAAAAACAAACGGGATAACTCTTATACATAAGAGACCAATTTGAAAATTTTAATACATAAAAGACCAAAACAAAAATTAAAATAAACATAAGGGACTAAAAGTATAATTTACCCATAAATGACAATAACAAAAATTCATACATAAAGCCATAAAAATCCATAATAAAGAGCATAAGTCTAAACCGGGACACCCTTTCGGTATGACGACTGTCTTTAAGCACGTTCTTTTCGTCCTCACGAGCTCCGGCACCAAAATGGGACTAGCAAGAGGCTCTAAGGATTCAAAACTCAGTAAAATAGCAAGGGGATTTGTGAGAGACTATCAAAAGGTGGGTAGAAAGTCAAAATTTGGTCAAAAGATCCCCAGAGCAGGCTAAGATTGACTTTTTATAGGCAAGGATGCGAATTAGGTCATCTGGCTTCAAATCTGTGCATTCTGGGCTTAGGTACGGCCATACTGCATTTATACACGGCTGTACCTTGCTTCATTTGCGACGCTAGCCCGTACTTGTGCACTCTGCACTCCCTGACAACAATGGTGTACTGCCGTACTTCCTTTGGTACGGCTGTAATAAACTTTTTCTTTGATGCCAGGCTGTACTTACCAAGGGGGTACGCCCCTACTGCAGATCCTGCATAGATACAATTGTACTGAACGAGTGTCAGGCCATACTTCTTGTCCAGAAACGCCAAAATTCTCCAAAACTAGCAGTTTTTTATCTGATCTCGCATCTTTTGCTCCGAGTATTGTATTTATGATATTTCAGTAAAATGGGGCATAAGTGAGCACTATTATAATTTAAATAGCACAAAATAACATGTTTAAGTACTAAAAATACCCCATAAAAGTAGACAATTTGGTGCGTTAACAGGCTGCTAGAGGATGGAAAAGTTACGGTTAAAAACATGGATTCCTTCATTTGGAAGGGAGTGGTCAAAGCCTGGGCTGATCACGGTAAGTTTTTCAGTAAGGGAGATTGGGGATGGTTGTAACACCTCGCAGTCCTATTCATGCTTTATTCTATATAATTAGCCTAACTCGCGTAATTAACGTGTATAAAAATACGAAGGAATAAAACTAAAACATAAATAAGACTACGACGCATTACGGTGAAGTAAACTAATGCCAAACTTGCATATATACATATAGTACTATCAGAGTGCATAGTTGTGCGTAATGTATAAGGTGAAGATACAGTCATCCCAAAAAGTAAACCTGAGAGGCTAACCTGCTGCCCCAACTAAGCAAAACAACAAAACATAAACATAAACATAAAAACTCCTGGCCAACCAAAACCAAACACCTCAGCGAGGGGGAAACAGAGAGCTCCCACTCTGAGACCCCGCCCGGCTCAGAAACAACTGCCGATAGTCATGAGCTGTCATATGGCGAGAGAGACCAGATGTCGCTCCTCTCCCACGTCTTTGTCTCCCACGGTGGCTCGACTCGCTATGATGGCTAGCAGGTGGCACCGGCATCGGCTGAGGAGGCATCGGTGGATAACCTCCATAACCAAAGCCAGGTGGGAACCCTGGTGCCTGCCACATCTGCTGAAAGGGAAGTCTCTGACAAATCCTGAAGTCTCCAGAGAAGCTGGCAATCGGAAGACCTGGAATCCTGAAATAGACGGAGATGGTACTCATGAAGATCACCGGCTGACGCACATGGTCAATCTCCCACCCCATGCCGTCAAAGTCTTGGTACTGTATCTCAAAGTCACCCCATACGGGGATCCGTGGGGGTAGGAGCATCGACGGGTGCATCAAGAGGAACTACTCCATCGAGTGGTGTGGCTGCTGCATCATCCTCCTCAACAAAGTCTATCACAAAAATAATACATATACACGCAAACATACAAACACAGGGAGGTAAGAATAACACATCCATTAAAAAGTGGGAAATGCATAAGTAGAATGAGTGTTAGACAATCCAACAGATAATCATATATATACAAGTAGGATCTAACTACCCTCTTCCACTTACCCTATGGCTCTCAATGAACTATGCTCTACGGCATCTTTTCTTTACTATTGTCACGGTACACCCCATTTCCGTAAGGAATACTGATTGGCGAACCCCTTTCCGTTAGGTTGTCGTCCCCCTTTTCCGTTAGGGACTCCAGTCTCCCTTTTTCGATAGAGCACGGGGCGACACTAGCCTAGTCCACGAGGTATTCCTCTTTTCCGTTAGGGACGTCCGTTTCCCTCTTTTTCGATAGGGAACAGAGTGGATCTAACCTGCTGGGCAAGGTATCTTCCTTTTTCGTTAGGGATCCTCTCCACATCACATTCCTGTCAAGAATGGAGTGGTTACTAATGCAATATCATATGCATACATCCAACACCTCATCATCATATGCCTCACATCATGTTATGCATTACATTCCCAAAAATATCTCTTTAATCATGTTAACTCATACCAAAAGCTATACTTAAACATTTTAGCATGCAAAGGCAATATACAACACATATTCTCATATAATACACATTTACTCATATTACCCTAAGCATATTACTACCCACATAGAGCATATACAACACAACTTACAAGTAAGCATAGTAGCAGGTAATCATATTTAATAATAAAATAATCATAATTTAGTTGATGGGTCTACCACCCCTATCCTTAGATGTGCCATATCGTAACCCATATCCTTAGGTGTTACTAACATCAACCCCCAGTAGGGCTTAGGTCACCCTACACATGCCAAACAATCATTACTACTACACATAACCCAATGGAAGTATATTTTTTCTCCCACCTGGTATTCGGAGAACTCGGAACCACCAACAGATACTGGAACATAACTAAGAACTCAAGAACAAGCAAACAACACTCTCCACACTAAGTTCAGATTCGGCCAACAACAATAAACAAGTCTAGAGTTACCCAACAATTTCACCGAGCATGCCAGAATGACCCGCAATTAACCAGAAACACAGAAACACACTCGGATTAGAATTAAGGAAACTAATGAGATTACTAAAATACAAAGAGGCTCACAGCCTGGTATTGTCTAGAGGTTCCAATAACTTCAACTTACCCAAAACCAACTCCTGACAAGCTTTTACGAGCAACCGATACCCGTACTAGCACCAAAACCCAAAAATACAAAGAGCAGTTAATCAGGGACAATCCAACTACTAAGGGAATTCACGAAGTCTGAATTTAATCAAGGAGAACAGAGGCTTAAGTCTCTGTCTCGTGGTCCATGGAATCTCCTATGGGAGTTCCGACAAAACCCTAGCTTGTTCGGTACCCGTTCGATAAAACTGGGGTCCAAAACACAGCCTGATTAGGGCTAGGAACCAACACCAATATAAGAATCAAGAATCACAATCTGAAATCCGTGAGGAACAGTATAGAGGAATAGGTTTACCTCGACGAAATGGCGATCGGAGTAAGCCCTAACAAGCCCGAACGGTAATAGACGAGTTTGCACCGTCGGATTGATGAACAGGCGCTTGAGATCACTTGGATGAGGATCACCAAGCTTGGAGAGCTTAAAAATGGTGGATTTCTGGTGTAAGTATGATTTTAGGTCGTGGTGAGGAAGAAAGAAGTGGACAATTCTAAATTAAGGGGCAAATGGGCTTAAATAGGAAAAAAAATAAACTGGGCACGCAACCACGTGCGTCACGCGCATTTCTGCGCTGTGCCACGCACTTCCACATAGGTTTCTTCAGGCTGAAGGACGTTGCTGTATGCTTGCCAAGTGTCCGGCCATCAAACGGTCCAATCAAAATGTGCCACGTGGCACAGAAGGGACAGGGTTGCTGGTGCACTATGGACCAGCGCGCGCCACACGCGTCCAAGGCTTATCAGGTGGGCGTCACGCGCCCTTGTGCAGACTTGTCTGTTTTCGCACGATTTCTTCGATTCCGACTTCTGTGCGATCCAGAACTCGATACCCTAACACTTAAACTTGATTCCTATCATCAGAGGACATCAAATGGACTCAAGAACAAAGGTTCTAAGTCTCATATACTCGTCCGGAAGTTCTCACTCGCTTAAGGGTACGAACACACAAAACCCTAATTTCAACTCCGATCGTTCTCAAACTTTGCCAGGCTTCTAAGACTCATACCAAAACCACATCAAACACTATTCCAACCTCAAATAACATACCAAACCTCAAAACACACTATCATACAAGCTCATGGTAACACAGAAAGCGAACACAGCTAAAAAGTCAAATATACAGTCAAATACACACAAAACCCACCTAGGGCACACAAGTACACATAAACACACACACTAAGCAAGATTTAGAAAAATGAGGATGTTACATTACCACCCCACTTAAAAGAGATTTCATCCCCAAAATCGCGCACCTGAAAATAAATGAGGGTACTGCTGACAAATCTCACTCTCACGCTTCCAAGTCATGTCACCCGTAACATCATCCCATAGAACTTTGACTAAAGGAATAGTTTTACCGCGAAGTTCCTTCATCCTCCTATCCAAAACCCGTACAGGCAATGCTTCGTATTCTAAGTTCTCTTTCAATTGAATTGACTCGGGTTCAAGTACATGTGATGGATCGGGAAAATATTTGTGAAGTTGAGAAACATGGAAAACATCATGGAGTTTGGAAAGATTAGGTGGTAAGGCATTGTGATAAGCTACTGGGCCGATCCTATGAAGAATTTGGAAAGGTCCGAGGAATCTAGGGGCCAGTTTTCTAGATTTGATAGCTCTGCCAATTCCAGGTCTAGGTGTCACTCTCAGAAAAACATGGTCTCCTTCTTGGAATTCAAAAGGTCTTCTCCTTTTATTGCTATAATTCTTCTGCCTATCCTGTGCTGCCTTCATCTTTTCTCTGATTTTTTCTGACTTGTTATGTGGTTTTTGCACTAATTCTGAACCTAACACTTAGGTATCTCCCGTTTCAAGCCAACACAACGGGGTTCTACACTTCCGGCCATACAAAGCCTCAAAAGGTGCCATACCTATACTTGAGTGAAAACTGTTATTATAGGTAAACTCCACTAAGGTAAAAATTCATCCCAACTTCCTGCGTTCTGCAACACACAAGCTCTCAACAAATCTTCTAGGGATTGAATCGTTCGTTCTGATTGTCCATCCATCTGAGGATGATAAGCTGAACTTAATCTCAACTTGGTCCCTAAAGTTCGTTGCAATTCATTCCAGAATCTAGAGGTAAATCTAGGATCTCTATCACTAATGATGCTTGAAGGAACACCATGCAACCTTACAACCTCTTTGATATAAACTTGAGCCAACTTCTCCAAAAGATACTTTTCTTCGATTGGAATGAAATGAGCACTCTTGGTCAACCGATCAATGATTACCCAAATTGCATCAAACTTCTTCGTTGTCCTCGGTAATCCCATTATGAAATCCATCGCTATTCCATCCCATTTCCATTCAGGAATGTCTAAATATTTCAACAATCCTGTTGGCATCCTATGCTCAATCTTAGCTTTCTGACACACCAGACAAGACAAAAAAAAGTTTGCTATGTCCTTCTTCATACTAAGCCACCAAAACATCTTCTTCAGATCCTGATACATCTTAGTGGTGCCCGAATGAAAACTAAGCTTACTCCTATGAGCTTTCTCCGAAGTTCCGAGTCATAAGGGACACAAACTCGATCTCTAAACCTTAGTACTCCATCTGCCTTGATATTGAACTCTGAAGTCTCGTCGTCCTTCATCGAATCCTTTATCTTAATCAACTGCTCATCAAGTCCTTGCTTCTCCTTTAACTCTTGCAGAAATTCATTGGTCACAACTATTTGCCCCAAGCACATCTTGTCCTTATACAACTGCACTCCTAAATTTAGATCTCTGAATTGCTCCACCAGTTCCAACTCCTTTACCATCAAAGCTGACACATGCAGGGATTTCCTACTTAAAGCATCAGCCACAACATTAGCTTTTCCTGGATGGTATTGTAGTTCAAACTCATAATCCTTAATAAACTCCATCCACCGTCGTTGTCTCTATTCATCTCCTTCTGATCAAACAGGTATTTCAGGCTCTTATGATCACTGAATACCGTGAACTTAACGCCGTAAAGGTAATGCCTCCAAATCTTCAATGCAAAAACTATGGCTGCAAGTTCAAGGTCATGGGTAAGGTAGTTTCATTCATGAATCCTTAATTGTCTTGATGCATACGCCACTACTCTCCCTCCTTGCATAAGAACACATCCTAACCCTTGATAAAATGCATCACAATACACTTCAAATTCTCTTAAGGGATCAAGTAAAACTAACACAGGTGATGTGGTCAACCGCCTCTTCAGTTCTTGAAAACTTTCTTCACACTTGTCAGACCACACAAAAAGGTTTTCCTTCATTGTCAACTGGGTCATTGGTAAGGCTATCTTCGAGAATCCTTCTATGAATCTTCTATAGTATCCGGCCAATTCGAGAAAACTTCTAATCTCACTCACCGATTTGGGCCTTTCCCACTTAGTCACAGCTTCCACCTTCGAGGGATCTACAGCAATTCCATCCCTATTGATCACGTGCCTAAGGAATTGCACCTCTTCAAGCCAGAACTCACACTTTGACAGTTTAGCATAAAGCTATCTATCCTTCAAAATCTGAAGTACGGTCCTCAAATGCTCCACATGCTCTTCCTCAGTAAGCGAATAAATCAGTATGTCATCAATGAAGATGACTATAAATTTATCTAAGAACGATCCAAAGATTTGATTCATATAATCCATTAACACTGCAGGAGCATTAGTCACACCAAATGGCAAAACTAAGTACTCATAATGTCTATATCTAAATCTAAAGGCAGTTTTAGGAATATCTTCTTTCTTGACCCTAATCTGATGATAACCAGATCTCAGATCAATCTTGGAAAATATCGTCGCCCCCTTTACTTGGTCCATCAAGTCATCTATTCTAGGCAAAGAGTACTTGTTCTTACTCGTGACCCGATTAAGTTGTCTATAATCAATACACATCCTTGCAGATCTATCCTTCTTCTTTACAAATAACACAAGTGCTCCCTATGGTGAAACACTGGGTCTAATGAATCCTTTCTTGGTTAGGTCATCCAATTAGGATTTCAACTCTGCTAATTCAGCTGGGGACATTCTATAGGGTGCTATGGATATAGGTCCAGTACGAGGGATAAGGTCTATGGCAAATTCTATCTCTCTTTCTAGAGGTAATCCTGGAACGTCATCTGAAAACACTTCTGGAAATTCTCTTACCACAGGCAAAGAGTCAATGCTAGGAGTATCCTTAGCTTCCATAGAAAATAGTGTCACATACTTCTGAGAGTTACCACTAGAGGTAAATTGACTTTCATTGGGAGATACCATACAAGTAGGAGTAGAAACTACCAGTTTATAGGATAAAGAAGAAACAAGCAATTTTAAATGATCCACACATGCAAGTGAAATGAAAACACATACCTTGTATCAGATCTCCCCGTAGCCTGAGGTCTGCCTGCACCGGCTCCTCCTCCTCATCCTGCACCTCCACGTCCTGCACCATTCCCATCTCCTCTTCCTCCACATCCTCATGCATCATGTGTATTAGTAGCTTCCTGTCCACTGCAATAATCTCTCGCTAAGTGACCCATCCGGCCACACTGATAGCATTGCTTCGACTCCACTCCACTAGCTGGCACTGTACAATCCTTGATCAGATGCGGGCTTCCAAACCTATAGCATCCCTGAGCTCTCACAATAGCTCCAGTACTTGTAGTAGCATTAGGCTGTGCCGGCCTAGTGTATGGCCCGGCTCTACCCTGTTGAGATCTTCCTCCACCATGTCTACCTCCACCTATGTGGGCACCACCCCTCGCACCACTGCCACTTCTAATAGGGCCACCACTCCTCTGCTGATCTCTCTCTCTGTCCATACTTTCTAACTCCATACACTGCTCCACTAACTCAAGAAACCTTGCCATCATCAATGGTGCCACAGCCCGACGTATCTCATACCTCAATCCATCATGGAATCTCTGACACATCCACTACTCACTTGGGTGTAAGCGATAGAACTCTGAATACTTCAGTAGTGCTTCAAACCGAGTAGCATAGTCACCTATGGTCATATTTCCCTGCTTCAAACTCTCAAACTCTCTCTCCTTCTCCTTACGGTTCAGCCATGGAAAGATCTTTTCCAGAAAACTCTCTTTAAATAGCTCCCAATTCACTTCATGTCCCTGTTCCTCCAACAACCTTCTCTTGCCTCTTCACCAGGACTCTGCATTGCTAATCAACATAAAAGAAGCAAAAGATACCTTCTTCTCCTCACGAGTGTTCATGGCTACAAAGATCTTCTCAATCTCCTGTATCCATTTCTCTGCTCCTTCAGGGTTAAACTTTCGTCAAACTGTGGAGGATTTGCCTTCAAAAAATTTATCATACCACTGTCATCACTTCTCTCCTCCCTCCTAGTCTGAGCAGCCTATAAAAACTGAGCATTTTGTTGTGCTTGCTGAAGCATAGCAGTGGCCAACTCCCTGACAGAGCGCAAAGTCTCATCTAAGCCATCACCTCCTCCAACTCGAGAGGTCTCACCATGTCGAGCTTCATTCACTCCCTCATGCGTAGGTCTACCGTGACGAGCCATGAAGTCTTGGAAAAAGAAATCATCAGCTCGAGGTTCATAAGATATAAAGAATCATAGAAATATATGCCATATATCTTATGAATTGATAACTTGTCACCTTTATTTAAGGCAATAAATATAACATGAACACTCTACCCAACTTCTAAAAATAGTCATATTCGGTGGAAATACGACTAGACTCAGCCAGAATTAACATCCTAAATGACCTCACAGTCCGGTTAGGGCCAAACTGCTCTGATACCACAAGTGTAACACCCCGTAGTCCTATTCAAGCTTTATTATACATAATTAGCCTAACTCGCGTAATTAACGTGTATAAAAATACGAAGGAATTAAAACCAAAACATAAATAAGACTACGACACATTACGGTGAAGTAAACTAGTGCCAAATGTGCATATATACATATAGTACTATCAGAGGACATAGTTGTGTGTAATGTATAAGGTGAAGATATAGTCATCCCAAAAAGTAAACCTGAGAGGCTAACCTGCTGCCTCAACTAAGCAAAACAACAAAACATAAACATAAAAAAAAGACTCCTGGCCAACCAAAACCAAACACCTCAGCGAGGGGAAATTGAGAGCTCCCACTCTGAGACCCCGCCTGCCTCGGAAATAACCGCCGATAGTCATGAGCTGTCATGTGGCGAGAGAGACCAGATGTTGCTCCTCTCACACGTCTCTGTCTCCCACGGTGGCTCGACTCGTTGTGATGGCAAGCGAGTGGCACCGGCATCAGTTGAGGAGGCATCGGTGGATAACCTCCATAACTAAAGCCAGGTGGGAACCCTGGCGCCTGCCACATCTGCTAAAAGGGAAGACTCTGACAAATCCTGAAGTCTCCAAAGAAGCTGGCAATTGGAAGACCTGGAATCCTGAAGTAGACAGAGATGGTACCCGTGTAGATCACTGGCTGACGAACATGGTCAATCTCCCATACCATGTCGTCAAAGTCGTGGTACTGTATCTCAAAGTCACCCCATACGGGGATCCGTGGGGGTAGGAGCATCACGAGTGCATCAAGAGGAACTGCTCCATCGGGTGGGGTGGCTGCTGCATCGTCCTCCCCAACAAAGTCTATCAAAAAAATAATACATATGCACGCAAACATACAAACACAGGGAGGTAAGAATAACACATCCATTAAAAAGCGGGAAATGCATAAGTAGAATGAGTGTTAGACAATCCCACAGATAATCATATATATACAAGTTGGATCTAACTACCCTCTTCCACTTACCATATGTCTCTCAATGAACTGTGCACTATGATATCTTTTCTTTACTATTATCACTTACACCCCATTTTTGTTAGGAATACTTATTGGCGAACCCTCTTTCCATTAGGTTGCTGTCCCCCTTTTCCGTTAGTTACTCCCATCTCCCTTTTCTGATAGAGCACGGGCCGACACTAGCCTAGTCCACGAGGAATTTCCTTTTTTTGTTAGGAATACTCCTCCCCTTTTTCGGTTAGGGACGTTTGTTTCCCCTTTTCCGATAGGGAACGGAGTGGATTTAACCTGCTGAGCGAGGTATCCCCCTTTTCCGTTAGGGATCATCTCCACATCATATTCCCATCAAGAATGAAGTGGTTATTAATGCAATATCATATGCATGCATCCAACACCTCATCATCATATGCCTCACATCATGTTATGCATAGCTTCCCAAAAATATCCCTTTAATCATGTTAACTCATACTAAAAGCTATACTTAGACATTTTAGCATGCAAAGGTAACATACAACACATATTCTCATATAATACATATTTACTCATATTACCCTTAGCATGTTACTACCCACATAGAGCATATACAACACAACTTACAAGTAAGCATATTATTAGACAATCATAAGTTATTTGATGGGTCTACCACGCCTATCCTTAGATGTGGCATACTGTAACCCTCATCATCATATGCCTCACATCATGTTATGCATAGCTTCCCAAAAATATCCCTTTAATCATGTTAACTTATACTAAAAGCTATACTTAGACATTTTAGCATGCAAAGGTAACATACAACACATATTCTCATATAATACACATTTACTCATATTACCCTTAGCATGTTACTACCCACATAGAGCATATACAACACAACTTACAAGTAAGCATATTATTAGACAATCATAAGTTATTTGATGGGTCTACCACGCCTATCCTTAGATGTGGCATATTGTAACCCCTATCCTTAGGTGTTACTAATATCAACCCCTAGTAGGGCTTAGGTCACCCTACACATGTCAAACAGTCATTACTACTACACATAACCCAATGGAAGTATATTCTTTCTCCCACCTGGTATTCGGAGAACTCGGAACCACCAACAGATACTGGAATACAACTACGAACTCATGAACAAGAAAACCAACACTCTCCACACTAAGTTCAGATTCAGTCAACAACAATAAACAAGTCCAGAGTTACCCAATAATTTCACCGAGCATGCCAGAATGACCCACAATTAACCGGAAACACAGAAACACATTCGGATTAGAATTAGGGCAACTAATGAGATTACTAAAATACAAAGAGGCTCACGACCTGGTATAGTCCAGAGGTTCCAATAACTTCAACTTACCCAAAACCAACTCTTGGCAAGCTTTTACGAGCAACCGGTACCCGTACTAGCACCAAAATCCTAAAATACGAAGAACAGTTAATCAAGGACAATCCAACTACTAATGGAATTCACGAAATCGAAATTTAAACAAGGAGAACAGAGGCTCAAGTCTCTGTCTCGTGGTCCATGGAATCTCCTCCAGGAGTTTCGGCAAAACCCTAGCTTGTTCGGTACCCGTTCGGTAAAACCGGGGTCCAAAACACAGTCTGATTAAGGCTAGGAACTAACACCAATATGAGAATCAAGAATCACAATCTGAAATCAGTGAGGAATAGTATAGGGGTATCGGTTTACCTCGACAAAACGACAATTGGAGATAAGCCCTGACAAGCCCGAACGGTAACAGACGAGTTTGCACCGTCGGATTGATGAACAGACGCATGAGATCAATTGGATGAGGATCACCAAGCTTGGAGAACTTGAAAATGGTAGATTTCTGGTGTAAGTAGGATTTTAGGTCATGGTGAGGAAGAAAGAAGTGGAAAATTCTGAATTAAGGGGCAAATGGGCTTAATTAGGAAAAAAATTAACACTGGGCGCGTGCCACGCACATTTCTACGCCGCGCCATTGACTCTATGCGCACTTTAATGCACGCCACACACGCTTTAATGCGTGCCATGCGCTTCCATATGGGTTTCTTCAGGCTGAAGGACGCTGCTGCATGCCTGCCAAGTGTCCGGCCATCAAACGGTCCTATCAAAATGCGCCACATGGCACAAAAGGGATAGGAGTTGCTGGTGCGCTGTGGACCAGCACGCGCCACGAGCGTCCAAGGCTTATCAGGCGCGCGTCACGCTCCCCTTTGCAGACTTGTTTGTTTTCGCGCGATTCCTTCGATTCCGACTTCTGTGCGATCCATAACTCAATACCCTAACACTTAAACTTGATTCCTAACATCAGAGGACATCAAATGGAATCAAGAACAAAGGTTCTAAGTCTCATATACTCGTCTGAAAGTTCTCACTCGCTTAAGGGCACGAACACACAAAACCCTAATTTCAACTCCGATCGTTCTCAAACTTTACCAGGCTTCTAAGACTCATACCAAAACCTCATCAAACACTATTCCAACCTCAAATAACATACCAAACCTCAAAACACATTATCATACAAGCTCATGGTAACACAAAAAGCGAACACACAGCCGAAAAGTCAAATATACAGTCAAATACACACAAACCCACCTGGGGCACACAAGTACACATAAACACACACACTAAGCAAGATTTAAAAAAATGAGGATGTTACAATGGTCTCTCGATTTGTGCTTGGCATGATAGATGACTGGATATATCTATCAGGCTTGAGGATTATGCTCTAGAAATTCCCAATGGCATGTTTAACTAGAAGTTTTGGGATTTAGTGGACCATGATGAGTGTTGGAAAATGAACCTTACTTTGTTGTCCAGAAAATTTTCTCAGTTCCTATAAGGAGAATGGTTCAGATAGAAAAGTGTGGCCTGGGGATCGTTTGGGCACTTTCTTAGTGTCAAGAGCATACCAGCTTCTTAAGGGTTTTAATACAATGCAAGGTAATGAGTTGTGGAATTGCATTTGGCAGCTTGATGTCCCTGAAAGAATTCAGTGTTATGCGTGGCAGGTCATGCATGGTAGGCTTCCTACCAATATGACTTGTTACCGCTGGGGCTAGGTAGAGCTGGCAAAACAGGCTACTCGACCCCCATCAGGCTATAGGTTTTGTAGGGCCAGGCCAAAAAACTCGGATAAAATTTGGGCCTAGAATTTACTGCCCAATCCCGACCTTATGCGGGTTGCAAGCCGGCCCAGCTTATACAAAGCATTTATTTTTCTAAATAAATAATCTTATTTAAAGTGGATACAAGCCACGAGTTGATATCAAAGGCTCAAAGCTTGCTGTAAATGACTTCTTAGTTGAAGAGTCTTTGTTGCTGTAAATATATAGAATCGCAGATCATCTGACTTACTCTCTCTGACAAAATCTGCAGCTAATCATTCATACAATGTAACTTTTAATTTCAATACGCTAAGAAGCATCCGCAACTAACCATACTTTTTTAGCTGAAAAGGAAGAAACAAAGCAAGCATTAGTTCATATACATAACAATAATCACACTTTTTTACATCTATTTCCATTCTCACCTATTTTTCTTTTAATTTTCTAACATAAAGAAGTGAATGTGAGACTAAATTTGAAGAAAAAAAATACATATGAAAAATAAACTACAAAATCATTGATGACATGTAGCAAATTTGTATTAAAAAACCCCAACATTAAGTAACAAAATGGAGATTTGTGTTCGTTTAAAAAGTATAAGAGAAAAACGAAGCACAACAAAAATTTAGAGGTGAGCCCACCTTGGAAAAACGTAGTTACAAATTCTCAGTAACATAATTTGAGAGAGATTTGAATCAATACACTGAATATCTGTTTGTATTGAATGAATTGTAAAATGTGAATACAAGCCTTTATATAGGCATGGTTCCGTATAACTGCCAAAAGTAACTATGTGATCCTATGTGGCAGTGTATTAAAATGAAGTAGAATTTATTTAGCTATTACCCCCCCTCAAGCTGGAGGATGATACAAATCAAGCATCCCCAACTTGTGTACATGAGATTGAAACAGTTTTGGACAAGCTACTTTGGTGAACAAATAAGCTATTTGTTCTTTAGATGCAATAGGAAGCAAACGCATAAGGCCCTTTTGTAACTTCTCACGAACAATGTGACAATCAATGTCCAAATGCTTAGTTCGTTCATGAAAAACCGGGTTGGCGGCAATATGCAAAGCACTCTGATTATCGCAATAAAGCACAGAAGACCAAGTCATTGAAATCTGCAGGTCAGAAAGTAGGAAGGTAAGCCACTGAAGTTCACGAGTAGCATAGGCCAAGGCTCGGTATTCCGCCTCTGCAGAAGAACAAGAAACAGTGGGCTGTTTCTTAGACTTCCAACTAACAAGAGAACGCCCAAGAAAGAAACAATATCCAGTGATCGAACGACGGGTATCAACGCAACCACCCAATCAGCATCATCGAAACCCGTGTTCGTAAGTCAGAATCACAAGGGAAAAGAATGCCACGGCCTGGGCAGTTTTTGAGATAACGCAGCACATGAAGGGCTGCATGATGATGTGATTCAGTTGGCTTGGCCATGTATTGACTTAATTGTTGAGTGGCAAAGCTTATGTCCGGGCGAGTGGTAGTTAAGTAGAGCAAACGGCCAACAAGACGACGATAAGCAGCTACATCGCTATATAAAGCACCTGCATCAGCAGAGAACCGAATTGCAGGATCAAGTGGTGTGCTTGCAGGCTTACAACCAGTCATTCCTGCATCTGAAAGCAGCTCCAGACAATACTTGCGCTGGCACAAAGAGATTCCACGATTGGAATGAGTAACCTCGAGACCAAGAAAAAATTTTAATTGGCCGAGATCCTTGATTCGAAACTGCTGATCAAGAAGCAGTTTGACAGAGGCAAATTCTGCCAAAGAATCTCCAGCAAGTATGATGTCATCAACGTAAATAAGCAATGCAGTGAAAGAAGTAGAAGAAGATCGGATGAAAAGAGAGTGATCAGCGTTAGCTTGCTGAAAACCCTGAGCTAAGAGGCAAGAAGTAAGTTTTTCATACCACTTTCGACTAGCTTGCTTGAGTCCATATAAGGACTTAAGAAGCTTGCAAACCTGACCCGGTTTTGGAGAAGAAACACCCTGAGGCACTTGCATATAAACAGCCTCTTGAAGATCACCGTGAAGGAACGCATTATTCACGTCAAGCTGATGAAGGTGCCAATTTTTAATAGAAGCAACAGCCAAAAGTAGTCGCACAGTAGAAAGTTTAGCAACCGGAGATAAAGTATCGAAGAAATCAAGGCCCTCAACTTGATTATATCCTTTAGCAACGAGACGCGCCTTGTATCGTTCAATAGAACCATCAGCTTTGCGTTTAATTTTAAAAATCCATTTGCTGCCAGTTGGGACAGCATGAGAGGGGGGATCAACAAATGCCCAAGTTCCATTTGCTTCAAGGGCACTGATTTCAGCAGCCATAGCAGCTTGCCAACGAATATCTTTCTGAGCTTGGGAAAAGGAGGAGGGCTCCACATCATTAGTAATGGCATTAATATAGGTAAGGTAAGGAGAAGAAATGCGGGAATAAGAAATGGAATTAGAAAGGGGATACAAGGAGGTGGAAGAAGAAGCACAAACAAAATCTTGAAAGTGTTTTGGTGGGTGATGAGGGCGGGTGGAGTGGCGGGTTGGCAATGGTGGAGGTGATAAAATTGGTGATGGGACTGGAGAAACAGAAGGTGAAGGATCATCTGAACAGTTAGGAGAATTGTCAAAGTAGATGTAAGGAATAGAAGGATTAGCAGAAGCAGTGGTATTATGAAATGGAAACTGCAAATCATGGAAGACTACATGTCTTGACACAAAGATTGATTTAGAAGAAAAATCCAGTAGAACATAACCTTTCATTCCACTGCGAAAGCCCAAGAAAACAGATTTACGAGCTCGTGGTGCAAACTTACTGCGATGAGCAGAAAGTGTAGAAGCATAATAGAGGCAACCAAACACATGAAGAGTATCCAAGGCTGGTGCTGTGCCATACAAGGCTTCATAAGCTGATTTATTTGACAAAATTCGTGTAGGCAAGCGGTTGATTAAATAAACCGCATGCTGAATCGCATAAGACCGATGGAGTCTTGGGCAATTGCGATTGAAACATCAATGCACGACTCACATTGAGGATGTCTTGATGACGACTTCAACTCTACCATTTCTTTGTGGTGTCTCCACACGGCTAGTCCGTGCAACAAGCCTTTAGAGGCATAAAATCACGAGGAAGCATAAATTCGGGACCATTATCGAGCGGATCCCTTGAACCTGGCGAGAAAATTGTGTCTCAACCATAGCAATAAAATTACGAATATGCATGCGAACTTCAGCTTTGGATTTCAACATAATCACCCAAACAAACCGAGTATGATCATCCAACACAATGTAAAATATCGATAGTTATGCCGCGAAGCAATAGAAAATGGGCCCCAAATATCCATATGAAGTAATTGAAAAGGTTTGGCGACATTAGAAGCGCTACGGGGAAAAGGAACTTTCTTCCGTCTTGCCAAATGGCAAATGTCACAAGCAATATGTGAAGGCGGGGATATGGGAATATGTAGAATGGAGTGTGTGCATACGATCATGAGAAAGGTGTCCTAATTTTAAATGCCAAAGTGTAGACTCGGAGAGAGCCGGCAAGTAAACTGTGAGCGAAAGTGCGGTAGATCAAGTAGGTACACAGGAACCATCTTCAGTCTTGAGGTAATACAATCCATGGGAGATACTAGCTGAACTAATCATCTTCAATTTGTTGTCCTGAATAATACAAGAATTATGAGTGATTTTAAGAGTACAAGCCAAGCCTTGATGGCGAAAGCGAAACCAAATTGAAAGAGAAGCGTGGCACAAACAACACTTGATCAATGGTGAGCCACCGTAAGCTTCACCGATCCGTAAATATGTGCAACAACCATGTGACCATTGGGAAGATTCACAGGTTTGGGTGAAATCCGATTAAAAGATGTAAAGAATTTCAATGAACAACATATATGATCCGTAGCACCGGTGTCAAGGATCCAAAGTGATCAGTGATTGATTGCTCGCTGGAAATTGAGGCGAGAAAATACGAAGTTTCTTCAAAGCTAGATGTCTTTACCACATTTGTGACATTGTGAGTAGTGTTGAAGATGTTGAGGCGGAACTCATGAGAACCAACAAGATATCTTTGATTAAGCAAAGCAAGCAAACCATTATACTGCTCTTTGGTGAAAGAGAGTGAAACAGAATCATCAGACACCTTTGCTGCATCACCAGATTGAGAAATTGAATCATCAGTATAAGAATTATTCGCATAAGAGGTGCCACGACCATAGGAAGGAGGGAAGCCATGCTTCCGGTAACACACATCAATTGTGTGACCAAATTTTCCACAATGAGTGCAAACTTGAACCTCTACCAGGTGATTTGAAATTTGAACCACGGCCTCGACCAGCAAATTTTCTACTATCAACAGAATTCACAACAGCAGGAGATTCATCAATTGGAACCTCATTATGATACTGACGTTCTTATTGCAGAACTAACGAAAATGATCGATTCAAAATAGGTAATGGATCCATTAACGTAATCGTGACCTAAAGATCTTGAATTGGTCGGATAAAGCCGTAAGAAATCGAATGACATAGTCTTCGTTCTGAAATTGTCTAGCATTTCGCATTGCAAGGCGGGAGCAAGGTACAATGCAAACACATTGAGGAATAGGACAATATTGTTCCAATTCCTACCAGAGTGACTTCAATTCAAAGAAAGTATTCACTAATGTAATCGTACCTTGTTTGAGATTTGAGATCTCAACCTGAAGATCGGCAACGCGAATGCGATCGGCCTGCGAAAATCGCTCTCGGAGATCATTCCAAACTTGAATCGCATGATCAATGAACACAATCGTTTGAGCAATTGGAGGAGAAACAGAGTTAACGATCCACGAATGCACCAGATTGTTACAACGATCCCAAGCATCGAAGTTCAGATCTGTAGAAGGAGGAATCGAAATCGTACCGTCGACAAATCGGAATTTGTTCTTCATAACCATAGCGCGCTTCATAGATCGCGCCCAAACGTGGTAATTCGCATCGGTCAAAAGCGGTTTAACGGTCACCGCAATAGGGTTCTCGTTCGGATGAATATAATACGGACTCGTAGTGTCCGGCGGGGGAGAAGCAGTCACGACGGCGGCTCGCACCATGATGCTGAAGAAAGAGTACGCAACGAAGTTTATTAGAAAATCACTGATACCATCTCAGTAACAGAATTTGAGAGAGATTTGAATCAATACACTGAATATTTGTTTGTATTGAATGAATTGTAAAATGTGAATACAAGCCTTTATATAGGCATGGTTCAGTATAACTGCCAAAAGTAACTATGTGATCCTATGTGGCAGTGTATTAAAATGAAGTAGAATTTATTTAGCTATTACAAATAAAAAGAAAATAAGCTACCCAAAAAAACACATAGACATAAGAAACTATGGACCACTCCCGACCTGCACCTTGGCACCAAACTTTTGTTGCTTGGAGTCACAGAAAAAATTCATTTTGTTTGCATATGAGTCATCATTGTGTCACACGAGACAGTGCAGTATCTAACTTTTTGCGGGCTATACGGGCTGCTCGAAGCCCGCTCGGGCTAGCCCGGCACGGGCTGGAGCTTTATCGGGTAGGGCTAAAAAGGCCCGGTTAAAAAAGAGGCTCAAATTTAACTGCCTAAGCCCTACGTTTTCTAGTTGCCACCTCTAGGGCTAGGGAGCCGTATTGCCACAATTGTTCGGTGTTGCATGTGTTAAGAGACTGTCCATTGGATCAATTGTTTGGTTCTATTTGGTTCTGACGGATAATAGAACATGGTTCTTCATTGGTGGCATCAATGAGTGGATTAACTCAAATTTGAGAATTAACAGAGGTGATGGGGGAGAGGCCATGCAGAGAGATATTTGGGCTACTGCTTACTACTATTTGTGGATGTGGAGAAATAAGAGTGTTTACGACTCTTCATTCATGAGACCTTGTTGTATTCTTTTGAGGGTTATTACTCATCTTGTTGATAGCTACTTGCAAGGGAAGAGAAACCTTAATCTAGGTGATAAGAGCTGTCTCTCGGAGGTGCAGGTAAGGTGGAAACCTCCTGAGAAGGGAGTGGATTTGCATTAATATTGATGGTGCATCACGTGGAGCCAGTGGGATGGTTGGTTGTGGGATGATTTGAATTAAAGAGAGAGGATTTACTGCAATCTTCATATGTACTCGTCGATAGTGGTTAGATGTTTGATGGGCGAATCGATGGGAAGTGCCAAGGGGTTGAGCTTGGTGAAGTAGATTATACGACTCATTGGCTCTGATTGGAGCATTCATATCAACTATGTTTACCGAGAGGCGAATATGGCCACTGATGTGTTAGCTAATATGAGGTGTGAGCTTAATGGCCGTATATATGACTATTTTTTAGCATCCTCCTCATAGCAAATATGATGGTGTATAAGTTGTTGTTAGTTGTTGATGTAATGGGGTCTCTACTCCTCGTTTAATTTATGTGTAATTTTGTCCTGGGTTTGATCCCCTTTTTATTTTAAAAAATAAACAACTAAAGAATATATAAAGGCATGTATATATATTTATGACAGAAGATGCTTGTTTCTATTAGAGGTTATACACTTTAGAGATGAAAGTGCCGTGTTAATTTTTAATTGAAAATCACTTGTCATAAAAAACTGTTGATTGAAAGTCAATGAATGAAATTGTAACAAGATACATATATAGGCATGTATAATAAATAATAAAGTTGTTAAAATCTCAACCGTTGATTTTTCTATCATTAGTGGACAATGGTTGTCCATTAAGTGCATTCCTCACTTTATACACTGAAGTCAAATATCTTATTTTAAATATGAAATGCCTTTTTCTTCTTAGCTTGATTTTCCTTAAAAATACACAATGCACAACAAGACACTTGTGAGCTTTTTTGGTTTTTTTTTTGACTGATTGAGCTTTATTTGTTAAAGGGTTTACATGTACTACATCATGAATCGACAATGTTGTTTTGTGATAACCAAGCAGCTTTACACATTGCTGCAAACTCTATTTACCATGAGCAAACTAAGCACATTGAATTAAATTGTCACAATGTTCGTGAGAGAATCCAAAGAGGAGAGATCAAGACAGCATGTGTTCAAAGTGGAAATCAAATAGCAGATATATTAACAAAGCTAATGTGATCGCCAACATTTCATACACATCTCGGCAAGTTCAGCATCATTGACATTAATACTCCAACTTGAGGGGAATGTTAAAGGAAAGGAAATTAATCATGGAAACCGGCATTCATTTGTAATTAGAATAGAGCAATTATAGGATCATGATACTGTCATAATTGTATCCCTAAAATTACTCAATTTGTCCTAGAATAGATCTCTGTTGTGTTTATACAACAACTCCCCTGCACAAATATTTGAATATACAACACTCGGACCTTTATACACTTGTTTAGTATTCACCCCTGATCCCAAGGTTGCACAACAAGGTGTTCCCGACGTACCCATGGTCAAAACAACAAAAGATTTTTTTTGTCTTTTCTTTACACTTTGTTTCGAAGTGAAAAGAAAATTCTTAAATAATAGATAGGAAAAAAAAAAAAGAATGCAAATAGAGAGAGGATGAGGAGCTAGCTTTACAAGTGCTTACTTCTCCTTATTTCATAGATTGGAAAGTTAGCCCTATTTGAGATATCTCTATATATCCAATCACAATCTATTAGTTAAGCCAAAATCAAGAATTCAGATTTATTTCTTCCTTAATAAGTCTAGAAGAAAACAAAAATGCTTGAATAATTTCAAATGCATGCAAATTTCATTACACACATTTGAACAAGGCAGTGCTTTATTTCTTCATCCAGTCATTTTCTTCAATTTTCCCTTGTATTCATTGTTGTTATTTTTCTTTATATCATAGCCAATTCTTTATCAACTTCATGGAACAGACTTTTGATTATGACCACCAATGACAACGTGATCAGGAATGAACTTGTTCCAAAACCAATGCGACTTCCACACCCTGTTCATTTCTTCAATTGGGACGTTTTTGGTCTCAGGTAAGAGCAAGGCAATGAAAATGGTCATGATGACCACAAAACCAGCAAAGAAAAAGAAGAGTCCGAACTTCAAGTAACAAAGCATGGTAAGGAAGACTTGAGCAATGACAAATGTGAAGAACATGTTCACTGCAACATTGATAGCTTGACCTGCAGGTCGAACCTCAAGAGAGCATATTTCGCTAGGAACCAACCAACCCAGTGGACCCCAAGACCAAGCAAATGCTGCAACATATGCACAAATAAAGAACAAGAGGATGTCGGCTTCTCCTCTGCTAAATGATCCTTGACCACTCAATCCAAACTTCACAGCAATCATGATTGCAACAATAACCTACAACCATATAGATTATAGCCTATAAGTTAATCATTTCTCACAAACACACACACACAAGTTTTGATCCTTATGCACATAATCACAGTGAAAATTTGAAGGCATTAAATTTTTTCAATTTTTACCTGACAAATAAACATTTGTGCGCCACCTTCAAGAAATAATATCCTTCTTCCAAACTTGTCTACTGTAAAGATAGAAACAAGTGTGGCAACAACATTGACACCTCCAGTGATAACTGCAGACATGAGGGAAGCATCATCACCGAACCCTAAAATCTTGAAAAGCACGGGAGCATAAAACATGATGACATTAATGCCAGTGAGTTGTTGAAAGAATGGAATAAAAGTGCAGAATGTGAGTTGTGGCCTATATTCTGGTTGTGCAACGTTCTTCCATGGATGTTCCACCTTACTAGCTGCCTCGCTAGCATCAACAAGATCTTGATATTCCTCTTCAATGTTGTCAGTGCCACGAATCTTTTTCAACATTGCCTTTGCATTTGCATGTTGGCCCCTTTCAATCAAGGAATTAGGTGTTTCATCTAGGCAAAGAGATCCTAAGCATAACATAATAGCTGGCACAGCTCCAAGACCTAAAGACATTCTCCATCCATTTTTATGCTTTGAAGTACTATAGTTGATAAGGTTTGCAATTAAGATTCCAATTGTAATCATCATTTGGAAGCCAATATTGAGTGCTCCTCTAATTTTTGCTGGAGCCATTTCAGACAAATACACTGGTACCGACTATTTAGACAATAAAAAAAATTGAAGTTAAATTAAGCAATTTAAATATACAAGACAATTTATTTTATGCTAATTCATACCTGGTTACAAAATCCTACACCAAAGCCTAGCAATATACGACCAATTATTAGCATTTCAATGTTTGCAGCAAATCCGTTTAGTAATGCACCAAGAAAGAAAAACAAGCCACCAAAAAACATTGAGGCCTTGCGTCCCAACATTCTTGAGGTTGTGGCAGCAAAGAAAGAAGCTATCAATGCTGCAAGGTATAGGGAAGAGGTGAATAATGTAAGAAGTTGATTGTTAAATTTGCAATACTGGCTCTTATTCTGTGAGTCATCTTTCATTTTTCTATACACCGATGGAAAGAACTTGATCAAGAACGGATCCATAGAAGTCACTCCTCCTGTAATACCAAGATCATAACCAAAAAGAAGACCTCCCATTGCAGCCACAAAACATGTAACCAACACAAATGCTGTGACTTTGCCCTCATAATGACGTACTCCACTTGAATCAACGAAGGTTCCACCTGCCATCTTTAAAACAATATATATTTATCACAAATCTCTTGAGCTGAGTCTCGGGGTTTGATCTGAATATGTTTTAATAATGTGATTAATAACTACAAAGAAGTACCACTACCACTTTGTTTTTGCTCCTTCTTTTGCATTTTCCTTTCCTTTTTTGTCACTTATTTGACTCAAGTTTCTGCTTTAATAGGTAGAAGCAATGAATTTTAGACGGTTAAAAAAGGGCCATAGCATTAGCAAATAGCAATCACCAAAAATAGATTCCGATTGTCACTTATCCACACTAGCAACTTTTTTTTTTGTTTGAGCGATGTGCATTCATAAATGCCATTTGGATTTGCTAGAAAGTAGGGAGTCAAATAAGCTTTTACCTCAAAAGTTTTAATTCATGGTTTGACTTTTTCTCATCTGTTTCAAACTTCTTCTTTCACTACAGTTTGTAACTAACAAAATATAGTTATTACTTATTTCTGTAATTCACTAACCAGTGATAGATGACTCAGTGGGGGCACCGTAGGTTTTAGCCATATATTTTATTCTTATTTTTTTGGTTTGGACTTTTATTCTTATATCACTAGCTAAATATTACATGAAGAATGTACTTATGTAAATGTCGAATATCATAAAATGGGAGTGTAAATGTAAACTGTCACGGTAATTAGTATGCAAGTTGCCTTAATTTCAATTAAAAATGGAATAAATTCTCGACTCCTAAATTGTTTTCACAAACCAAAAATATATCGAAATGTGTATATCTGTTGTAATACCAAAAATTTAGAAATCAATTTTGCAACGAAATTCCTAAAAGCGTATAAAATAAGGATCATTTACAAATAATTATCTCATTTGCATTGGTTAACTTAAATTGTAAAAAAAAAAAAATCATGTGATTGGAGAGTTTTCTTCAAAGATTCTTATGTTATACCCAATGTTGCTGGTGTGAGTAGTTTGGCAATCTCGTCCCTTAATCATGAACGTGTGTTCGATCCGTGGTTGCTCACTTTGACCACCATTTTTAATTTATCAAAAAAAAAATTCTCATGTTATAAAAAAGTAATTATTCTCACAAAAAGTAAAGAAAAATAGAATTCGAAATATCTTTATCTATTTTCTTGAAAAATATGTTTGTGGCGTGATTGTTTGTTTAATTTGTATTGTTCTTATAATATTTTGCCATTCAAGGAACAGGGTTAAAGATTTTTAACCTGAACAATTCAATAGCCAATTCTTGCATCTCGTTTATGAGCAATTTATGGTTATTAATTAACGATTAATGTTCGCTATTCAAAATGTGTCTTCCCATGTGTTGGTTATGGATAGACTAAAAGAAACGAAAAAGGAAATCCAATTCTCATTAATTTTGAATGAATGATGCGTACAGAAAAGAGTAGGCAATAGCTTATATACCAATGATTAATGAACCGAACCATACCGACTGGTTCAATCGATTGAACCAGGAATCGGCCATGTCTACGATTCAGTTATTTGGGCGGTTTGATCTCCGGTTCATGCCTGTTCGAGCAGTTTGAAGCAATTAAACCATAACTTGGAGGTCTTGCCTATTCGATCTGCAGTTCGATTTTTAACGCATTGTTATATACATAAATACAAAAATGACAGAAAATTGCAAAACTGACAAACTAGTTAACATCAGATAATATCCCCCGCGAGTGGGACAGTGCAAATCACAAAGTCCCAACTTGAATACAAGTGAAGAAAAATAAGTAGAACACAATGGTTTTGTAAAAATGTCTGCTAACTGAGCAGTAGACGAAATGCAGCAGATGAATTATTTTGGCTTGAATCTTCTCTCGAATCACATGGCAACCAATTTCAATGTGTTTTGTTCTCTCATGAAACTAGATATTGACTCGTGTGTTGCATGAGAGAATTTAATATATTAGAATGAATTGAAATTATGTATGAAATTTATATAATGAAATTTATTTTATTGGATTTAGGTATAGAGAAGAATATATTAGTTGTATATAATTTAGTTGATTTTTTGTTTGAAAATTAATCATTATAAGCAAACTTCATTATGGTACAATGAAAAAGAATATGTGTGCCCTTTTTAGCTAAATAAAACATGCAAAACATATTGAAATATGATCTTATCAAAAAGTTTTTGTATCTTTAAATATCACCTTTGTACT
Organism: Calophaca sinica; assembly: GCA_037113605.1. Lineage (NCBI taxonomy): Eukaryota > Viridiplantae > Streptophyta > Magnoliopsida > Fabales > Fabaceae > Calophaca > Calophaca sinica. Next base: position 72,736,450 of record CM073730.1, read on the forward strand.
TTAGCATAAAAATAAAAAATGGAAAATGTCAAATAAAATTTCTTTCTGAAGCCCAAACTTTAGAGTTTAAAGACTACCATGAGATGAAGTATAATATAGTGTTTCTAAAAAAATAGAACACATATAACCAACATCAATTACATCTTAAGGTAATTAAAAAGGTCCATTCAATTAAACTTCCTTAAAAACAGAATTGTGAAAAGGAATTAAACATTCAACCATTAGGATTAATGCTGCCATAAAAACATGCACTAGAAGAGAGAAGAAAAAGATTATTTTAGTAAATGTTGTTAGGAAGCTAAAACAAAATGAAGGTCTGTTGTCAGCATGCATGATTATTCTTTACTGAGAACAAATCTGGAGGATTTGTTTTCCACAAGTCAAATTAATTTTGTCATTACAAACAGCTACATTGTCCTCTTTCAGCATGAGATATTCACGAAAAACAAGCGTGAGATATTCACGAACAAAGGTGCAGACGTTTAAAAATTGTAACAGTTTTTTATAATATTTTAATTATATATAAACAATGAAGTTTAGTGTCGCTAGGAGATCTCCACTGTGGGTGCACAATGAAAATGCTCTTTGAGCATGGGATGGGTGGAACAAAGGTTGAAGGGAAAGTTTTATGGGACATGGTGACTGTTAGAGAGTAAAATACGACAAGACAAAATTAATTGGGCAAATTTATTTGCCCTCTTTTATTATATATAAATACATATATATTTGCTGTTCAAAAAAAAAGTGTGCAAATTTGTTTAATAATGTGCAGGGTGAATAGATTGGAAGAATACGTAGGGAATTAAAGTAATGGTAGGAGAAGGTCAGGATGTAATAATTATAAAAAAAAGGTTAGGATGTAATACATAAAGACTTTGAGAGTGTCATCTCAGAATATAAGTGATGTGACCCAATTTACTAAAATTTTTCCAACCCCTAATTTGATAGATTTTTGGATCCGTTCCTATAGATCTCCAACTAAATATGCGCTTATATAAAGAGGGAGAAATCTTGAAGGGAAATAAATATTATATAATTTTTGTTAATGTAAATACTAGTAGATAGTCATTTGTTTGATGCCTTTGAATGTCAATTACAAATACATGTATGAGTTTAATATATACTCTAAGTTATTCGTAGTTTACAAAACCTTAGATATAATTCAATTGGACAAAACTTAGGTACAGTACACTAAATGCTGTGCTTACTGTTCTCCTATTGAAAGATAACACGTGTACTGTTTTGTTAATCCCTTCTTAATCAACTTAACACCGTTTGCATAACCACCACTGCAATTTCGATTTGCAAACCCAAGCATCGACGAGAACACGTTTTGGCTGGATGGATCCAACAGGATTGCGGGTTGTTATGTACGTGCGTGGTACTCCGTTGTCCAATTGCGGTGGCTTTGTGGTGCTCCGATGGCCCTAATCGGACTTGTTGTATGATTCGACGGCGCTCATGGTTGTCAGCGATGTAATCAAGGAGACCCTTGTGAAGGGAACCGTCAGTGGGTGGTAAAGACCCTAAAGGAGAAGTCTTTCTGAAACGGGTGTTGGGCCATGACTGGTTTGGGCAATGGTGCTCACTACTCTCAAGGTTGTTAGGGGTGAAGTATATGGTGGTGGTTGCTGGTATGGTAAATTTATAGTTAAGGGCTGAAGAAGATTTTGAATGGTGGAGGTTTTGATTTCTAATTTTATTTTTTCATTGTTGTTGGATAATGTCGTTGAGAACTTGCCTGGGGTTATTGAATCTGGGGTTATGTTTTCATGGTGGATGATTATGAAACGATGAGGCATGTTCAAAGGATGATGATGGTGGGCACAATGCAACAGGGTTTCTGATGGAAACAGAGATTGGGACTGGAGAGGCTTTGGTTGTAGAGAGAATAGTCCGAGTGATAATCAATCCTTAACGACGTTAAGTCTTTTTTTTTTGGATTTGTGAAAATAGTACATGCGTCATTTTTTGGTTGGAAAACAGTAGCACCTGGACATAAGGGACCGTATATAAGTTTTATCCATTTCAATTTCTATGGTTTGTAGACTTTTAACTAAATAATTACTAGAGAGGCAATGAAGGTGAATCATGTTGCCCAAGTAGCTATAGAGAAATCCACATCTTTTAATTTTATGATTATCTTGACACAACCCCTTTATCTTACTATGTACTACCTCTAGTCCTATCTATAAAAAGCAAATGAGGTCTTTTTCTTGGTCCTAAATATAAGAAACAAACCCTCATTTCAACCGCATTAATTGTATTTTTTCATATTTGCCCTTATTTACTATGAGACCCATTTATGATGTTTGTCAACTTGCCATTAATTATCTTTCTCTCATTTATTATAAGAGGTAATTTTGGAAAAAAGTGCCATTATTAATTGAGATTTACCCATTCTAATTGACTAACAAAGTTGTAATAAACTAACAAGTACAAACTGAATTTTTATACGGGGCCTAATTTTATTATCCAAATCCCATAATAACTCACAAAAATCATTAATTAGGGATGGGAAAGCGAGTCAACTCGCCTCGCATTTGACTCGTGCTTAGCAGGCTAGGCTGACCCACGTTGAGGAAGTGGGATGAGGCCTTAGCCCTCCCCGTCGCAGGTTGGGAAGTTGGCTTGCCAAAACTAAAAACTATAAAAAAATAAAAATGACGAATCGACTTGTCCCAAAATGGCGAGTTAGCCCACAAAATATAAAAAATAGATAAAAGTAATAAAAAATACTTTTTTGTAAAAAAAAAGTAAAAAAAAGTTATATATGTTGCGGGTTGGGTTGAGGTGAGTAGGCCCACCCCACTTTGCGGGTTACATGGATTGACTCAACAAGCTAAACCTGCTTTAACATCCCTATCAATAATAAAATGACAAATATAAAAAAGAACTAAACCCTTGGACAAGTGCTCTTCGTTGTTTTTAGTATGTGTTTGTTTTGCTAGCTTTTCAATAGTTTCTAGTAGTATTTTGTCTCATAGTTAGGTGTCATTGGTAACCTTGTGCCTTTTCGTATCTGTTGACGGTTGTCTAAACCCTTGGAATTGAGCTTTTGAATGTCATTCTCAATATTTTATGGTTGCTTGAATGTTAAAGACAAAAGTCAAAACCGGCGAACTAATATGATTTAGGAGAGCGGCAGGTTAGTTTTTCTTGAGCTGGTCAGGTTGATAGGTTCAAAGTTGCTTCTGTTTGCTGTTAGTTTTTCTTGTTTGTTAGTTTTTTAGTGTCATTGTTGACCTTCTGCCTATTTGTATCTGTTGAAGGCTGTCTAAACCCTTGGCGAGCTTTAGAATGCAAGTCTCAAATATTTTCTGGTTGCTTGAAGGTTGTTAGTGTTTTTGTTTGTTAGGCTAGATTTGTTTTCTGGTGCATTCTAGAGCTTATCTTTACGGGGGATTAGCTGCTAGTTTCTGAATTACCAGCTGAATTACCAAGCATCTCTACAATTATGGTTTCTTTTTTTTTTGGTCAAGGGTATCATTCATTGCATGGGCAAAGCCCTAGCCATACGGTATCTACAAAGGAACATGCCAATCCAAACAAACAGCATATGCAAAGTCTCAACTAAAGTCTAGCAATACAAAGCAAGACCACTGCCGCAGCCCCCAGTCAAGAGCACCGAAAACACATCTACTACTAACCTAAGATTCGACTATCACAAGACATAAGCTACTAAAAATCTAATTCTATGACTCCTTCTAGTTATGCCTTCATTTCCAGTACTATAACAGCACAAATTAAATGTTCTCAGGAACCAAACTTAGAAAGACTAGAATTATTATCTTCTCTACCATGTGATTGCATTGAACTAGTTTGGGCCATATGTATCATATTAGGAATTAGCCTAATGGGTGTCTAGGCGAATGATACTAGACAAAAAATAGGACTAAATTTGATCATAAAAGGAAAATAAATAATAAATAAATATTTTTTTGATTGAAAATAATAAATAAACATAAAAAATAAAAAAATAAAAAAATTTGAACTATAATTGTAGGGCCCTCAAATTGAGGACCACTCCAAAAATAAGCGTATGCCGTTTCAGGTGACAAACACACGGTATTCTTTAGTAAAAGGCGAAAGAATAGTTCACTATGTGTTTATCACACGGCTCCGTGCTTTCTCTTCGCTGTGTTCCTTCGTTTTATATCGACAGTTTTTAGCTTGCCCTTTGTTGTCTAAGCAGTGTGGGCTTTGAGTAGTAGTAACACTTCTTTTCTTTCCACTTCGATAATTTACCTTATTGTTCTGCTCGGAGAGTAAATTAATATCTCACGCATCTATCTCAAGTATCCAATCAGAATTCATATTCAGTTATTATTGTAAATATATATTCTCTCGATTACACATTTTCTAGATGTTGGCAGGTAAAGAGAAATCACACGTTGGAAATTTGCTTGACCAATACCTGCATGCATGGCTCGCAGAGGACCCCATGGAATACAAGTAATTTTAACTTCGTTTTATGTTAGACACTGAAATGCAGACCTCTTTCTACAATTAAGTGATCATTTCATGTGATTTCTTCCTGAAATACTAAACAATTGTAGAAACAAAATAAATTCAAATATAGTTGTTTGTTAAAAGATGCCAATTAAGTTTTTTTTTTTGGTGAAGAAAGATGCCAATATAGTTAATAAAATTCAAATCAAACGCACCTTGATATATATATTTGGTTCGAGTTCATCACTATTCAACAATTTATAACATTGCAAAATTAATTTATGCATCTTCTAATTCTTACCATCTCTCAATACAAGTTTCAAATAGAAAACCGGGTTGGACTGATTCACCTAAAGCTCCATTATTATTGTGTGATGCATTTTATCTATGTCCTAATGCCCTAATGTTCAATTAACTCATAATGATATAAGGTTAAAATAATGTTTTGGTCCCTATAGGTGACAGCGATTCTTAATTTGGTCCATATACTTAAAAAGTTATTAAAACAGTCCCTACACGTGACAACCGTTACCCATTTGGTCCCTACCGTCCATCCACGTTAATTAACAGTGTCTAACAATCTGATGTGGCAGTTAACAATCTGACGTGTCAAGTTAACAATTTAATAAGTAACATTATTCTTAATATGGTCCCTATACGTGATATTAATTATTAATATGGTCTCTATACAAAAAATCATTATTAAAACAGTCCATGTAAAATACAATGACAGTGATTCTTAATATGCTTGTGTTAGTTGTTTTTTTCATGTGCTCTGGCAAAAATGCTAATTAGCCATACTTCTGGGTTGACACATATGCAGAGGTGTATGGTCGAGTAATTAACCCAATTAATGGAGAGCAAATGTGGATACCAACAGGCCTTCCGGCTATTATGCCTCCACATTGCAGGACTCCAATTGGGAGGCCAAAGAAAGCTAGAAGAAGGGAAAAGGATGAGCCACCAAAGGCAAACAAACTCAGGAGGCAGAATACATCCATACACTGCTCTAAATGTGGCATTTATGGTCACAATAAGAAGATATGTCAGAACATGAAAAAGACAGAAGTAAGCTAATTAGCATTTTTGCCATAGCACATGAAAAAGACAACTAACACAAGCATACATTTCTAGATAATTTTTCATACATTTTTCTCATTATAATTTTTCTTAACAGTTAGTGGAACATTTCTAGATAATTTTTCTTATTTTACAAAATTGAACAGCTCATTTTTCAAAATTGCTCAAGGACTATTTCGATAGTTTTGTTTTTGTACAGGGACTGTTTCAATAGTTTTTTCACGTATCGGGACCATATTAAGAATCACTGTCACTGTATTTTACAAGGACTGTTTTAATAATGATTTTTTGTATAGGGACCATATTAAGAATTAATGTTACTTATTAAACTGTTAACTCGACACGTCAGATTGTTAACTGCCACGTCAGATCGTTAGACACTGTTAGTTAATGTGGATGGACGGTAGGGACCAAACTGGTACGTGTAGGACTATTTTAATAACTTTTTAAGTATAGAGACCAAATTAAGAATCGATGTCACGTATAGGGACCAAAACATTATTTTAACCATGATATAATTACAAAACTTTAAAACTTTTAAACTATAAGGAGCTACTTAAACGATTTATATCACAGGGACCTAATTAAAAATTCAATAAAACTATAGGGACTTAAAGATTAATTTAACCTTTCTTTTATAACAATTATTATATCGAAGATGAATGGTAGAATAATTGTTTAGTTACTTAGATATGTACAGAGATTTTTTTAATAATATCATAAATTAATAAATCTTTCAATGTTTTTAGAATATGAAAACTCGTAGATAATAATTATGATGCATATTTATGCTTTCAAAAATAATATATTATATTTTTAATGTTTTCGTTCTCCTTTTGCCTTTTAATTCTCCTCTTCTTCTTTGCCCTTCTTCTTCCCGTTCCCCCTCTTTCACGTCACAGAGACATACAAACAGGTCTCAACATCTATTTTATGTAAAAAGTAAAAAGAATATATAATTTAAAAATTTTGTTTTGAATATAAATCACAAGTAAATACATTTACTAAATTAACTATTGTAATTTCTGAAATACTTCTTCATACTTAAAAAGCATACAATTATTTGGAAATAATTGTCACCTTTTATATTCATGCATGCATGTGTACACGCACATATATTATTTCATAATAACACATAAGAAAATAATAGTTCTGGGTATCTTTTTTTATTATACTAATCAATATTTTGTTTAATTAAAAATTATCAATAAGCACTAATACATTTATACAGTGTAAAAATATATATAATTGAAATTAGAATTAAATAATAAGAAATTTAGCAAGAATATTGCTAGCTTCATATGTATATAAATAAAATTTATCAAAATTATTAATTAAAATATGATTAAAAAATTTACTAAAATTTGAAGATATATTTGGATACAAAATTTAATATCAAGAATGACATTAATACATTATTATGAGATAGATATCTGTAAGTAATGGGGTGATGAGCTCTTATGATAGTTAGTTAAAGTAAGATTCTGAATGGAATTTTTTTCTACATGTCAAAATCAAAATTTAAATGCTAAAATTCAAATTCAAATGACATATCAAAACAACATGATCCTTTCATGTATTATATTTGACTATTGTAACATAATGACATATGGTATCATACATAAAATATAATATAATTTGAGCCAAGTATTAATGGTGTAACGATACTCAAATATTATACTAGTGTAATCTGATCTCTAATCTACATAAAATATGATATTGGTTGATGTAGAGTATAACATGGACCATAAAAATGGTCCATCCGTACACAACTTAGTTAATACACAACTTAGTTAATACAATTGGCTTGATTTTAGACTTTTTAATAATTTTTATTCATCAATGGTTTAGATTGAAAACCTGGACCAGGGGTATAATAGTTACATTAACTCTTTCTTTCTTCCTCTCTGCTCCCTCTCTCTCTCTCCACAACCTTTGTGCTTCCCTTTCCTCAGGTGCCAACTCCTTCAAATGACCCCAAACCAATTAGCAATCCAAAATTTGAGCCACTCTTGCAGTCACATATGTTGTTACGATATCTCCTTGGTTAAAGTCATCACTACATCAAAAATAAGACAACACAAATGATTAAAAAAACAACAATGAATTGCTGCAAATTTTAAAAAAAAAGAAGGAATCATATGCAATAATAAAGAAAGAGGAAGAATAAGGAGAATTAATAGCATCCAACTGGTGGTCGTCGTGCGCAAACAAGCTCCGCTGCACCGGTGCATGCAGGTGCGGCCTTGTTCCTGGCAGCCGCTGCTAAGAAGCGCCTATTTTGTGCCATATTACTGTCGCTGCAGCCAACGACTTCCCACCTCTCTTTTCCTCCATTTTTCCCTCTCTCCCCTTGCCTCTCCCCTATTTCTCTTTCTATCGTCGTCTCTATGGCGATCAACTGCCACTGTGAAGCGGTTCTCCTTTCCCCCTTTGGTGCTCAGGGTAATTAGAATTTTAAAAAGAGCGCAATTTAAAAGTTGTAATTATATTTGTCATTATTATAATATATATATATGTACTTGTCATACTATGATTATTGAACTTACCAAAAAAAAATACTATGATTATTGTTCCTTTCAAAAACAAAATACTATGTTATTGTTACATATGATTAATCTTAGGATTGCATTGGAGCTATTAATGGTACACATATTCCAGCATCGGTGAGAGAACAAGAAGTAAGCAGTTATCGTAATCGTCATGGAAATATATAATAAAATGTATTAGAAACTTGTAAATTTGATTTGGAACTCATGTACGTTCTTAGTGGGTGGGAGGGTTCGGCTCATGATTTCAGATTGCTGAGTGATGCTTTGACAAGGAATAATGGACCTAAAGTGCCCCAAAGTAAACACTTATTTTATTTAAAAGGTAAATTTGTTTTTTTTTACTTTTCATACTAATTTTATATGTATTGTATACGTAATTACGTAAATATTTCTTAGTGGATTTTGGATTTCCTAATCGGCAGCAGCTTTTAGCACCATTTCGAGGCATGCCATATTATTTACAAGATTTTGCAGGAAATGGTAATGACCCTCAAAATGAAAATGACTTGTTCAATCTCCATCATGCGTCCTTAAGGAATGTGATTGAGAGGATATTTTGTATTTTTAAATCACGGTTCACAATTTTTAAGTCAGTGCCTCCGTTTCTATTTAAGACACAAGCAGAACTTGTGTTAGCATGTGTAGCGTTGCATAACTTTCATCGGAAAGAATGTCGTTCTGATGAATTTCCAGTTGAACCAGAAGGCGAATCTTCATCTTCAACATTGCCAGTTAACGAAGACCACAATTTTGAACCTATTGTTCAAACTCAGGAGCAGGAATGAGAAGATGTTAATGCATGGAGGGCTAGTATTGCTTTGAATATGTGGAGAAATGCTACTTAGGAGGACTTAAAGTTAATCAATTAGCTAGTAGCAATTAAAATATTGGAAAAAAAATGTATTGATTTTACTTTTCTTTGACCAAATACTTTATTTCTTTATTATCTTTTCCATCGATTCTTATAACTTTGAATATTTGCTAAAAATACATGAAGTCCTTTCAAATCTCATAAATGCATAAAGGCATTTCAAATCTTATAAATTCTACTGATATGAATCCATTAAAATCTGAACTACAAATTCCGGATAATCTTTTAAAATCTTGAAAGTCATTATATCCCTGCATAGTCTTTTAAAATCCACAAGACTTTTTTATCACAAAAAAGGTCTTTTAAATCTCAATCCAATACACCCCAATTAGTCTCAAAACGTTGTAAAAACTGGAAGCATAAGGGAACCATAGAATTTAAGTCAGGCCTCAAAAACATAATAAGATTGTACCGATTAGTTTTTGGTAGTCAATACTTAATGTAATCTGGCTTTGTTAACAACTACAAGAACGCGATTTACTTCGACAACCGCTTATGTTTCATTTTAAAGACCGCAATACTAATACTAATAACACAGTACCCTAAGAAAAATTTAAACTATGAATGTAGGGCCCTCAAATTGAGGACCACTCCAAAAATAAGCGTATGCCGCTTTAAATGACGAATACACGGTATTCTTTAGTAAAAGGCGAAAGAATAGTTCGTTTTGTATTCATCACACGGCTCCGTGCAGTGACTCAAAGTGTGTTCCTTATTTTTATATCGACAACACTTTGCTTCCCTTTATACTCCAAGCAATGTGGGCTTTGAATAGCAACATTTCTTTCCTCAGCTCATGTTCTGCTAAGCGTTCACACATCTACCTCAACTGTCCTTAATTAATCAATGGTTGGGAATTTAATCCGGATTCATATTAAGTGTTATCGTCATATTCTCTGGATTAAATATTTTCTAGATGTTGGCAGGGATAGAAAATTCACATGTGGGAAGTTTATCTTCGTTTATGTTACACTGGAATGCGGAACTCTTTTTACAATTAAGTGATCATATCATTTGATTTCTCACAGAAATATTAAACAATTGTAGAAACAAAATGAATTCAAATATGGTTGATTGTTAAAATATGCCAATATTATTAAATTGAAATCAAACTGACCTAAATATATATTTGGCTCGACTTCATCACTATTCAACATATAATATTGTAAACTATATATACTCACTACATCTTTAGACATCTTTAAATACAAATTGAGCTTATATTTTCTGAAAACATGACCAAGGGCATGACAAATTGATATTCAACAAAAATATTAAATACCGACACTCCTCGTTCTCCAAGGTGAGATCCTTCCAGAATCAAACCCCCTCTACTTCTCTTTATTCTCTCCATCTCCTCTCACCTTCTCACGCCATCGTTCTTGGAAGTGGCATGGGTGAGGAATTGAACGAAGTTGCTCTAGTGGTTGTTTGTGGTAACTAGGCCCAATTTCTTTGCTACTTCATCTCCTATTGGTACTCTCGGTCAAAACATCTCGTTCTCACCCTATGACATTCTCTGTCGTGCATCCTTCTCCCCTCCATCATAACAGAGCACGTCTCCTCTTTGTTTCCTTTTCCCTTTCAGAAGGGCCATCGACGACGAGAAGACCATAGCGAGATGAGAACAACATTGCTTCTCTGTGACGACATCGTTCCTTCTCCATAATGGCGTTGCTCCTCGGGATTTACTTCTTCGTGTTTCTTTTGGGTTGATTTCACGTTTCTGGATTTACTCCTCTGGATTTTCTGAGCGAGTTGGTTGTTGTTGGGTTGTTGGTTGCTTTCTCAGTTGATTGTTATTTTCATTTCCTTGATTAAATATCGTATTTTAAGGTTAAGAACCAAGGGCGGACCCACGTTGGGCCCAGGGTGTGCACATGCACCCATTGAAAATTTGAAATTTCCACATACCACCCTAAACTTTTTGTATTTTGACCCCTCTAAATGAAAAATTTTGCACCCACTGCCCCAAGCATGCCCATGCTCAAGTCTGATATGCAACTATGATCGTATGCCTGGAGGAGGAAGAAGGACCATGAACTGCATAGGAGGAAGAAGAAGCAAGACACCGAAGAAGAAGAAGAGGAAAGAATGTTAGGACGGCAGCAGTGAGGAAAATAGGCTAATAATGTGTGTTCAGGGTTTTATTTTTAGGTTTGGGTTGTTTTTCAAATTGGCAGAAAAAGACCAACCGATGGAGTTGAACACATGGGCTAGGAGTGCCAACGTTCACTTACCACTAGGCCGTGTTGGAAGTTTTACACATTTATGGCAATTGTATGATATTTTATTTTTGTAAATCTTATAAGTTAATTTTGATGTTGTACAGCATATTGATAATTTTTATAATTACTAATTAATTGTGTATATTTTATATTTGATTCATATAATTATGCTTAAAATATCTTATTGATATAAAAAAGCTATGTATTTAATGCTCACAATAAAAATAAATTTTTTTTTGATGCAAATACAATTAAAAAGTTAAAAATATAAAATCCTTAAAATGTATTTTTTTAAAATTTTTTTGCATCCACTGATTCAGGGTCCTATGTCGACCACTGTTAAGAACATATTGCTTGTATTAAAACAAGTTCTGCACTCTGGCAACGAGTTGGAGCACTCCAATTGTGAACCACTAAAGAATTGGTTCTTTAAACTTAAGATCCCTGTAAGAATCTCCAATTGGAGGTGCTCTTATTGATCTTTGTTTCGTCGAATGCCATGCTTGCTTTGGAACATTTTCTCACTTATAATATCATTGGTATGGTGAAAACTGAGCATTTTTAATTTCAAAATTGTGTACAACTAGTAGCCTAACTGATCCAAAGAATATATCAAGTCAAACCCTAAAAGGAAAGGACATTCTTATTTCAAGATTAGGCGTAACACTTACACTTTAATTTTGTGTCCCCAATAGGAAAGGGCATTCTTGTTACAAAATTAGCCATGACACTTATACCTCAATCCTGTGGTATCAATAATAGGTTGGTTGTATTGCTACTTGATAGATTTTGGCTTTGGTAATAACTACCAGCATACACAAAACTTCTATAGGGTCTAATTTTATTATCAAAAGTCCATAATATTTCAATTAGTACTTTAACGAGCAAATAAAAAAACCAAATATTTATGCGGGGGCCTATACTTGTATGGCGACTAACGACTTGATTGGTTGCGAAGAAATGTTGAAGAGAGAAAAAGAAACATGTGGGCCCCATGGGTTTTTTTTCAGTCTTCCCATATCAACGACGAAAGAGCAAAGAGTTGTGTTTATTTTCTTACTTTCCAGCATTGGCCTTTTTTTTTAAACTCTTCATAATAGTTTTGGATTATTTTATGAGTATATTTTATTGTATATTCATTTTTAACAATTTTCACTGTAAACAATTGTGGATTATTTTAATAATTCCCTAAAAATTTGTTTTTATTGTTTTTTTTACGAGAAAAAGTAATTCATTAAATCACATTTGACAACAAATCAAAAGACAAGACTGCAGAAATACAATTTGGAGTCTCTTCATTCCATACACGATCAGGATTATGAAGAACAAATTTAGCTAAATAATGAGCAGATTTATTAGCCTCACGCTTAACATGAAGAAATTGTAAACTATTAAAACTAGAACATAACTAAATACAATCTTTTATGATAGGACCCATATAAGAAGCAGAGTAATGATGTTCAGTTTGAGCCAAAATGACATTTAAGGAGTCTGACTCAGCCACAAGATCTAAGAATAGCAAATCCTTCACAAACTCCAGACCCTTGCTACTTGATATCAATAATAGCAGATCTATGATGGTATCAATAATAGGTTGGTTGTATTGCTACTTGATAGATTTTGGTTTTGGTAATAACTACCAGCATACACTAAACTTCTATAGGGTCTAATTTTATTATCAAAAGTCCATAATATTTCAATTATTACTTTAACGAGCAAATAAAAAAACCAAATATTTATGCGGGGGCCTATACTTGTATGGCGACTAACGACTTGATTGGTTGCGAAGAAATGTTGAAGAGAGAAAAAGAAACATGTGGGCCCCATGGGTTTTTTTTTTCTTCTAATCTTCCCATATCAACGACGAAAGAGCGAAGAGTTATGTTTATTTTCTTACTTTCCAGCATTGGCATTTTTTTTTCAAACTCTCCGTAACAGTTTTGGATTATTTTATGAGTTTAATTTATATACAGTTTAAAAAAAATTTAAACCATTATCCAATCACATCTCACTATTATGCCACATTGTTATATAATTTTGTAAAATATCTCAACAAACTTCTAGATGGTGAGGTGTGATTGGATGATGGTTTAAAACTTTTTTAAACCGTCGGTGTATATAAATTAAACTCTTATTTTATTGTATATTCATTTTTAACAATTTTCACTATAAACAATTGTGGATTATTTAATAATTTACTAAAAAAAATTTATTGTTTTTTTTTTTTGACGAGAAAAAGTAATTCATTAAATCACATCTGACAACAAATCAAAAGCCAAGACTGCAGAAATACAATTTGGAGTCTCTTCAATCGATACATGATCAGAATTATGAAGAGCAAATTTAGCTAAATAGTGAACAGACTGATTAGCCTCACGCCTAACATGAAGAAATTATAAACTATTAAAATTAGAACATAACTGAATACAATCCTCTATGATAGGACCCATATAAGAAGCAGAGTAATGATGTTCAGTCAGAGCCAAAATAAAATTTAAGGAGTCTGACTCAGCCACAAGATCTAAGAATAGCAAATCTTTTGCAAACTCCAGACCCTTCTGCATAGCCAAAGCTTCCGTTACATCCGAATCTGGCAATGCCTGAACTTCCCAGCTACCAGCAGCAACTACTACTCCTTCTGCATCTCTCACCACTGCTCCAAATCCCCAAATATCACCAGAAGGTTGGGTAGAGGCATCAACGTTAAGCTTAGTGTAATTAAAAAAGGTGGAAAGTGGAATAGTTTGTGTGATTTTTTTAGGTAATTAAAAAATTCAAATAAATAATAACATTTATTTCTTCTAAAAACAGAGGTCTCTCTATTTTATTTCTCTTTATTTTTTCTTATACTAATCAATGCACTAAATTTACTCAATTTTGTCTGTTCTCTCTATTTTATTTCTCTATTTTTTCTTATACTAATCAATACACTAAATTTACTCAATTTTGTCATCTCTTTTTCTCTTTTCACACTCATTCTCACATCTCAATTTTTTCTCATAACCAAACACCGTATGCTGCTTTACTCAATTTTATCATCTATTTCTCTCTTTTCACACTCATTCTCACCTCTCAATTTTTTCTCACAACCACCAAACACATCCTAAGAAAGAACTACATTAATAAAATTTGAACTATAATTGTAGGGGTCTCAAATTGAGAACCACTCCAAAAACAATCGTATGCCGCTTTAAGTGACGAACACACGGTATTCTTTAGTAAAAGGCGAAAGAATAGTTCGCTGTGTGTTCATCACACGGCTGCGTGCTTAAACCGGGTGGTTTTCCTTCCTTTTTATATTAAGTCATTTGCTTGCTCTTTGTAGTCTAAGCAATGTGGGCTTTGAATAGTAACGCTTCTTTCCACTCCCACACAATTTACCTTATATTCTGCCAACATCAACCTCAACTGTCCTTATTATTATTCAATGACTTAGAATATCTATATGCAGCATGTTTTTTGGTCTTGAGTACATTTGGTTTTCTAAAATGCTAAATCCAAAATATGCTCTATTTCATCTACTTGGGAGTTACCCTATTCTATAGTATTTTAAACTTTGTTATCTTTGGAAGATTATTAAGTATTTCCGGTTATTATTTGGAGAATTTGATTGTATTTTGTGAAGTTCACAAGAGAAGATCAATAGAAGTAGTTTGCAAAACTATTGACTAATTGATTTATAGATCAAAGGATGTTAGCAAAGGTTTAGTGAACTATGTTAATCCTTTTTTTCTTTTGGAGCTGTGTTGTTGTCCAAGATTTAATTATTTATGCTGAAATATGTTTAGCAATCCAATCATAATAACCAAAACATGACTGAGAAAATAAGATACCACAGAAAGAGGTGCCAAATTAAGCAAACAATAAAAACCACAACAATATTACATCAAAAGCATATTGTGACAACCACCCTAAAAAAAAATTAAATGGAGCCGCCGTCAATATTTATTTTTTATAGGAAAAAAATTGGAAAACCTATTTTTTGGATATTTTTGAATTTAATAAAAGAAGAAGGTCTTTGAACCAGATTTGAGTTCGGGAGTTGGTTACGCTTAAGGAAGGTGTTAGCACCCCTAAGACGCCCATAATATGGAACCCTTTGATTATTCGTAAAAATTGTTTGCCTTAAAAATAAATCCCTTAACCACATTTATTTATTTTAGTTTATAAGAAAAGGAAGAAAACCACAAATTGAATGCAAATGACATTTTGGGGTTCCTGGCTAAAGATTTTATTTGCGTGCGAGATAAGAAAAAAAAAAGGGTCCCAAATGATTGTGATTACGTGGAATAGAAATTGGAAGAGATGAGAAATGGGTCAAAAGCCCAACTTGATTTCATGAAGTTAATAAAGCCGGCCTTTTAACTCTTTTTAGCCAAATGGGTCCGAAGCCCACTTTGCGTGCAAATTAAATTAGAGGCCCTAAGTCTAGAAGTAAAGCAAAAATAAAATATGATTAAATTGTATTAATTTATTTATTCCTTTTTTAATATAACAGAAATGACAAATATGAGAAAAAATCTAAAAAATAAAAACTAATCATATTGATATATAAAAAAAAACATGTAGACAAAAATGGAAACTTCTCTTTTTTGCTTTTAAGCCCCTCATTAATCTCCTATTCATTTATAATGATTTATGAAATAATAAAAAAAAAGTAAATTGCAATTAGGTCCCTGGCTTGGGTTTGGCCCCATTGGAAGACCAAACCCTAATCCTAATCTCGTTCCAGAATCGTACAACAACAACAACAACAATCACGATAACCGTGACAACAACAATTGCAGCAACAATAATAATAACAAAGCAACAATAACAACAACAATAATCACATACGCCTCAGTCCAGTATACAAGTCATGGCAAAAAGAACAGAGAGTAAGAAAACGAAGAAGAAGGTGGGAACCTGGGTTTTACAGCTTCCCAGAAAATTTACAAACAGAAGATGGAGGAGAAAAAAAACCTAGAACTAGAAAGTGTTTAAAATTTGGGTTTGGGTGGCCTCACGGGTTCTCTCTCCTTCCTCCTTGATTCTGCTTCTCCTTCTTGCTCTCTGTCTCTGGTTCTCTGTCTCTAGGGTTCGGTTCGTGTCCTTTTCTGTGACCTTGAGGCTGGCTTTTATAGCCTCTAACGAATCTGTAAAGGAAAAAGGGAAATCAATCAGAGGCAGGAAATAAAAACATAAATAGAATATAATAAAAGAGATTAAGATACTTCCTGATTTGCGCTAATCCACATGATTCTCCATATGAACCCCTTTGATATTTTTCGAATTTGGACTGGATACTGGAGGAAAGTGGCTTGATTCGAGGAGATTTGGGGATAGATGGAGATGGTGTTTTAATTGGGATTTTAAGAGAGGATCTTCGAAATCTGTTTCGAAAAAGGAAACCAAACGATGAAGAAGGAAAGGGAAGGAGAGATTTGAGGGAGAGGTCGCGGCAGTCATGGATTTCTAGGGTTGGGGTAAGATGAGAGAGATGAGAGTGGGGGGTTAGGGTTAGGTCAAGAGAGGGAGAGAAATGGAGATGAGATGGAGAAGGAAAAGAAAGGGATGAAGGGAGGTAGCGTGAATGGTGGAGGGAGACGAGAATGAGGAGAAGGGATGGGGAAATTAGGGTTTTGGTTTGAGAGAATGGAGAGAAGAGAGACGAGGGGGTGATGTCGCGGCGTGAGAATGAGAATGAGGGTGAGAGCTGAGTGTTTTAGGGTTAGGTTAAATTAGGTTTGGGCTGCGTGGAGCTTGGGCCGCAGCGTGAATGGGCTGCGAGTTTAAGGAGAATGGGAAAAGGGGTGTGTGAAGGAATGGAGGGGTGCAGGAAGCAAGCTGCAAGGGGGCTTGGGGAAATTGGGCTACGTGGTTTGCTAGTGACACCCCCATTTTCATCATTTGCACTCCTATTTCCTTTTTATTCATTTTTTCTTTTTCTTTTTTTTTTAATCTCTTTTATTATAAAACCAAAAATATTATTTTGTTTATTATTACTACTACTACCAATTAAAATAAATAATAAAATAAAATAAAAAGGCCGGACAAAATTAGGGTACTACACATATTTCTATTAGTTATCTTATTCGTTTGTTCATAAGAATGAACATAGGGAATGTAGGATCCAATTAACAATAAATTAAGCTTAAGCTTTTATTTTCTGAAAAAAAGACCAAGGACATCATCACTTCCACATATAAATAGTTTTACATCATCTCAATTTGGCCACCACGTTTGTTCTTGGTAGCCACTGCTTCAACATCTTCATATAATGAACTTCCATATTTTGAACTTGAATTTTCATGCTTATCACCCTGACCCCAAATTGCATAAGCTTCTTCACCATGAGCAGCCTCATCACCAATTTTCATATCCTCTTTGGACATTCTTAACGGAACGAAAAGTCGAATGAAGAGGCAAATCAAACTCGTGCTCAAAACATTAACAAAGATAACAAACAAAATCCCAAGGAGTTGGATTCCTATTTGCCTGAACCCAGTGCTGGCCATGTTCATTTTTATACCATAAAATAGACCAACATATTTGTTATAATATCCATAGAACAAGTAGTTCAGTTTTGGCTCAACAAAGAGACCAGTGAGAATTCCTCCAAGGCTTCCTGCAATGGCATGAGTGTGCGATACTGCCATTGTGTCATCCACCTTTTGTAGAAGCTTTGATCTCTTGTGGATTACCATCATAGTGAAAAAGGGAATTGAGCCAGAGAATACCCCCATTATAAGTGCTGCCCATCCTTGCACAACTCCTGAACAAGATAGATAAGAAGCAATAATTATAATATAAAACATGCTTGTCAATTTCTGCTTAGTGATCAGGCATTTGAGTACCATGTGTAATAATGCACGAAAAAACTATATAATTATGGAGACTTCTTGGCTACTCTTACTTTTGGAGTTGTATCTGTACATTTAGTGTGATAGGAACCAGAAACAGCAAATAGCAAATGCAGGAATAATAAGACAATAGGAATGGAAATATGAACTGGGATGGAAATGGTGTGTGTATCATTTACTTAATAAGAAGATAGTAACTCAGAAAATTAGACAATTCTCTGCCCAGAGCAAAGCTCCTCTCAAAGTGCACAAGTGCCTCTGCCACAATAACAACCCAAAATCCAGAATCTCTTTTCTTCTCTCCTCCCTAGCTATATAAAAGACTCCCTTTTTTCTTTCTCTCTCCTATAACTAACTTCTCTCCTTTCCCTATTTTCCCACCAAGGGTGATTCTTAGTGGGCCTCCATATATTTGGGCATGAGACCTATCAATACCGCCTCCTTTAAATTCTGCCTTGTCCTCAAGGCAGAGAAAAAGAAAACTGTTCTTTAATAGTTGGTGCCAATCCACTTCTTCCCAAATAGCTTCTTCTACTGTTTGAATCTTCCAAGGAATGAGCCGCTCAATCATTGTTCTGCTTCTGCAATTACACTGACTCTTTCTGCCTTCATCATTATCTTCAGTATGTGATATTGGAAAATATCCTCTTTCTATGTTTTCCTTAATTTTGTTTTACAACTGTCGGCCTTTCTTAATATATAAATATGAGCCATGCACAACAATAGGCTTTCTCTAGATCCAACATGATAGACATCTAACCATTCTTACCCCTTTTTCTTCTCATTGAGTGCACAACTTTCTACACAATGATGATATTATCACTAGTGCTACTATTAGGAACAAAGCTACTTTGGCAAAGACTAAATAAAGAATCCATGATCGGCCGAATGCACTGTGTAAGAATCTTTGTATTCTCCTTATAAGTGACATTACAAAAACATATTGGAAAAAAATCACGAATACAAACCACCTTTATATTCTCCTTACAAGTGACATTACAAAAATATATTGGGAAAAAAATCTCGAATAGAAACCACCGAACCACTGTCGCAGCCCAATCACTTATAAGGTGAATACAAAGATTCTTACACAGCGCATTCGGCCTATCATGGATTCTTTATTTAGTCCTTGCCAAAGTAGCTTTGTTCCTAATAGTAGCACTAGTGATAATATCATCATAGTGTAGAAAGTTGTGCACTCAATGAGAAGAAAAAGGGGTAAGAATGGTTAGATGTCTATCATGTTGGATCTAGAGAAAGCCTATTGTTGTGCATGGCTCATATTTATATATGAAGAAAGGCCAACAGTTGTAAAACAAAATATGCAAAGGATCTTTGTATTATGCAAGGGTATTATTCATTGCATGGGCAAAACCCTAGCCATACGACATCTACAAAGGAACATGCCAGTCCAAACAAACAACATATGCAAAATCTCAACGAAAGTCTAGCAATACAAAACAGGACCACTGCCGCAGCCCAGTCAAGAGCACCGAAAACACATCTACTACTAACCTAAGATTCGACTATCACAAGACATAAGTTACTAGAAATCTAATTCTATGACTCCTTCTAGTTATGCCTTCATTTCCAATACTATAACAACACAAATTAAATGTTCTCAGGCACCAAACTTAGAAAGACTAGAATTATTATCTTCTCTACCAAGTGATTTCATTGAACTAGTTTGGGCCATATGTATCATATTAGGATGTAGCCTAATAATGGGTGTCTTGTTTTGGGCGAATGATACAAGACAAAAAATAAGACTAAATTTGATCATAAAAGGAAAATAAATAATAAATAAACATTTTTTTGATTGAAAATAATAAATAAACAAAAAAAATTATAAAATCAAAAAAATTGAACTATAATTGTAGGGCCCTCAAATTGAGGACCACTCCAAAAATAAGCGTATGCCGTTTTAGGTGACAAACACACGGTATTCTTTAGTAAAAGGCGAAAGAATAGTTCGCTATGTGTTTATCACACGGCTCCGTGCTTTCTCTTCGCTGTGTTCCTTCGTTTTATATCGACAGTTTTTAGCTTGCCCTTTGTTGTCTAAGCAGTGTGGGCTTTGAGTAGTAGTAACACTTCTTTTCTTTCCACTTCGATAATTTACCTTATTGTTCTGCTCGGAGAGTAAATTAATATCTCACGCATCTATCTCAAGTATCCAATCAGAATTCATATTCAGTTATTATTGTAAATATATATTCTCTCGATTACACATTTTCTAGATGTTGGCAGGTAAAGAGAAATCACACGTTGGAAATTTGCTTGACCAATACCTGCATGCATGGCTCGCAGAGGACCCCATGGAATACAAGTAATTTTAACTTCGTTTTATGTTAGACACTGAAATGCAGACCTCTTTCTACAATTAAGTGATCATTTCATGTGATTTCTTCCTGAAATACTAAACAATTGTAGAAACAAAATAAATTCAAATATAGTTGTTTGTTAAAAGATGCCAATTAAGTTTTTTTTTTTTGGTGAAGAAAGATGCCAATATAGTTAATAAAATTCAAATCAAACTCACCTTGATATATATTTGGTTCGAGTTCATCACTATTCAACAATTTATAACATTGCAAAATTAACTTATGCATCTTCTAATTCTTATAATCTCTCAATACAAGTTTCAAATAGAAAACCGTGTTGGACTGATTCACCTAAAGCTCCATTATTATTGTGTGATGCATTTTATCTATGTCCTAATGCCCTAATGTTCAATTAACTCATAATGATATAAGGTTAAAATAATGTTTTGGTCCTTATAAGTGACAGCGATTCTTAATTTGATCCATATACTTAAAAAGTTATTAAAACAGTCCCTACACGTGACAACCGTTACCCATTTGGTCCCTACCGTCCATCCACGTTAATTAACAGTGTCTAACAATCTGATGTGGCAGTTAACAATCTGACGTGTCAAGTTAACAATTTAATAAGTAACATTATTCTTAATATGGTCCCTATACGTGATATTAATTATTAATATGGTCTCTATACAAAAAATCATTATTAAAACAGTCCATGTAAAATACAATGACAGTGATTCTTAATATGCTTGTGTTAGTTGTTTTTTTCATGTGCTCTGGCAAAAATGCTAATTAGCCATACTTCTGGGTTGACACATATGCAGAGGTTTATGGTCAAGTAATTAACCCAATTAATGGAGAGCAAATGTGGATACCAACAGGCCTTCCGGCTATTATGCCTCCACATTGCAGGACTCCAATTGGGAGGCCAAAGAAAGCTAGAAGAAGCGAAAAGGATGAGCCACCAAAGGCAAACAAACTCAGGAGGCAGAATACATCCATACACTGCTCTAAATGTGGCATTTATGGTCACAATAAGAAGATATGTCAGAACATGAAAAGGACAGAAGCATAGCTAATTAGCATTTTTGTCATAGCACATGAAAAAGACAACTAACACAAGCATACATTTCTAGATAATTTTTCATACATTTTTCTCATTATAATTTTTCTTAACAGTTAGTGGAACATTTCTAGATAATTTTTCCCATTTTACAAAATTGAACAGCTCATTTTTCAAAATTGCTCAAGGACTATTTCGATAGTTTTGTTTTTGTACAGGGACTGTTTCAATAGTTTTTCGCGTATCGGGACCATATTAAGAATCACTGTCACTGTATTTTACAAGGACTGTTTTAATAATGATTTTTTGTATAGGGACCATATTAAGAATTAATGTTACTTATTAAACTGTTAACTTGACACGTCAGATTGTTAACTGCCACGTCAGATCGTTAGACACTGTTAGTTAACGTGGATGGACGGTAGGGACCAAACTGGTACGTGTAGGACTATTTTAATAACTTTTTAAGTATAGGGACCAAATTAAGAATCGCTGTCACGTATAGGGACCAAAACATTATTTTAACCATGATATAATTACAAAACTTTAAAAATTTAAAACTATAAGGAGCTACTTAAACGATTTATATCACAGTGACCTAATTAAAAATTCAATAAAACTATAGGGACTTAAAGATTAATTTAACCTTTCTTTTATAACAATTATTATATCAAAGATGAATGGTAGAATAATTGTTTAGTTACTTAGATATGTACAGAGATTTTTTTAATAATATCATAAATTAATAAATCTTTCAATGTTTTTAGAATATGAAAACTCGTAGATAATAATTATGATGCATATTTATGCTTTCAAAAATAATATATTATATTTTTAATGTTTTCATTCTCCTTTGCCTTTTCATTCTCCTCTTCTTCTTTGCCCTTCTTCTTCCCCTTCCCCCTCTTTCACGTCACAGAGACATACAAACAGGTCTCAACATCTATTTTATGTAAAAAGTAAAAAGAATATATAATTTAAAAATTTTGTTTTGAATATAAATCACAAGTAAATACATTTACTAAATTAACTATTGTAATTTCTGAAATAATTCTTCATACTTAAAAAGCATACAATTATTTGGAAATAATTGTCACCTTTTATATTCATGCATGCATGTGTACACGCACATATATTATTTCATAATAACACATAAGAAAATAATAGTTCTGGGTATCTTTTTTTATTATACTAATCAATATTTTGTTTAATTAAAAATTATATAAGCACTAATACATTTATACAGTGTAAAAATATATATAATTGAAATTAGAATTAAATAATAAGAAATTTAGCAAGAATATTGCTAGCTTCATATATATATATAAATAAAATTTATCAAAATTATTAATTAGAATATGATTAAAAAATTTACTAAAATTTGAAGATTTGGATACAAAATTTAATATCAAGAATGACATTAATACATTATTATGAGATAGATATCTGTAAGTAATGGGGTGATGAGTTCTTATGATAGTTTTTTCACGAGTTAAAGTACGATTCTGAATGGAATTTTTTTCTACATGTCAAAATCAAAATTTAAATGCTAAAATTCAAATTCAAATGACATATCAAAACAACATGATCCTTTCATGTATTATATTTGACTATTGTAACATAATGACATATGGTATCATACATAAAATATAACATAATTTGAGCCAAGTATTAATGGTGTAACGATACTCAAATATTATACTAGTGTAATCTGATATCTAATCTACATAAAATATGATATTGGTTGATGTAGAGTATAACATGATCCATCCGTACACAACTTAGTTAATACAATTGGCTGGATTTCAGACTTTTTAATAATTTTTTTTTATCAATGGTTTAGATTGAAAACCTGGACCAGGGGTATAATAGTTACATTAACTCTTTCTTTCTTCCTCTCTGCTCCCTCTCTCTCTCTCCACAACCTTTGTGCTTCCCTTTCCTCAGGTGCCAACTCCTTCAAATGACCCAAACCAATTAGCAATCCAAAATTTGAGCCACTCTTGCAGTCACATATGCTGTTACGATATCTCCTTGGTTAAAGTCATCACTACATCAAAAAAATAAGACAACACAAATGATTAAAAAAACAACAATGAATTGCTGCAAATTTAAAAAAAAGAAGAAGGAATCATATGCAATAATAAAGAAAGAGGAAGAATAAGGAGAATTAATAGCATCCAATTGGTGGTCGTCGTGCGCAAACAAGCTCCGCTGCACCGGTGCATGCAGGTGCGGCCTTGTTCCTGGCAGCCGCTGCTAAGAAGCGCCTATTTTGTGCCATATTACTGTCGCTACAGCCAACGACTTCCCACCTCTCTTTTCCTCCATTTTTCCCTCTCTCCCCTTGCCTCTCCCCTATTTCTCTTTCTATCATCGTCTCTGTGGCGATGAACTGCCACTGTGAAGCGGTTCTCCTTTCCCCCTTTGGTGCTCAGGGTAATTAGAATTTTAAAAAGAGCGCAATTTAAAAATTGTAATTTTATTTGTCATTATTATAATATTATATGTGCTTGTCATACTATGATTATTGAACTTACCAAAAAAAAATACTATGATTATTGTTCCTTTCAAAAACAAAATACTATGTTATTGTTACATATGATTAATCTTAGGATTGCATTGGAGCTATTAATGGTACACATATTCCAGCATCGGTGAGAGAACAAGATGCAAGCAGTTATCGTAATCGTCATGGAAATATATAATAAAATGTATTAGAAACTTGTAAATTTGATTTGGAACTCATGTACGTTCTTAGTGGGTGGGAGGGTTCGGCTCATGATTTCAGATTGCTGAGTGATGCTTTGACAAGGAATAATGGACCTAAAGTGCCCCAAAGTAAACACTTATTTTTTTTAAAAGGTAAATTTGTTTTTTTTTTTACTTTTCATACTAATTTTATATGTATTGTATAAGTAATTACGTAAATATTTCTTAGTGGATTGTGGATTTCCTAATCGGCAGCAACTTTTAGCACCATTTCGAGGCATGCAATATCATTTACAAGATTTTGCAGGAAATGGTAATGACCCTCAAAATGAAAATGAATTGTTCAATCTCCGTCATGCGTCCTTAAGGAATGTGATTGAGAGGATATTTTGTATTTTTAAATCACGGTTCACAATTTTTAAGTCAGTGCCTCCGTTTCTATTTAAGACACAAGCAGAACTTGTGTTAGCATGTGTAGCGTTGCATAACTTTCATCGCAAAGAATGTCGTTCTGATGAATTTCCAGTTGAACCAGAAGGCAAATCTTCATCTTCAGCATTGCCAGTTAATGAAGACCATAATTTTGAACCTATTGTTAGCAGGAATGAGAAGATGTTAATGCATGGAGGGCTAGTATTGCTTTGAATATGTGGAGAAATGCTACTTAGGAGGACTTAAAGTTAATCAATTAGCTAGTAGCAATTAAAATATTGGAAAAAAAATGTATTGATTTTACTTTTCTTTGACCAAATGTTTATTTCTTTATTGTCTTTTCCATCGATTCTTATAACTTTGAATATTTGCTAAAAATACATGAAGTCCTTTCAAATCTCATAAATGCATAAAGTCATTTCAAATCTTATAAATTCTACTGATATGAATCCATTAAAATCTGAACTACAAAATCCGGATAATCTTTTAAAATCTTGAAAGTCATTATATCCCTGCATAGTCTTTTAAAATCCACAAGACTTTTTTATCACAAAAAAGTCTTTTAAATCTCAATCCAATACACCCCAATTAGTCTCAAAACTCTGTAAAAACTGGAAGCATAAGGGAACCATAGAATTTAAGTCAGGCCTCAAAAACATAATAAGATTGTACCGATTAGTTTTTGGTAGTCAATACTTAATGTAATCTGGCTTTGTTAACAACTACAAGAACGCGATTTACTTCGACAACCGCTTATGTTTCATTTTAAAGACTGCAATACTAATACTAATAACACAGTACCCTAAGAAAAATTTAAACTATGAATGTAGGGCCCTCAAATTGAGGACCACTCCAAAAATAAGCGTATGCCGCTTTAAATGACGAATACACGGTATTCTTTAGTAAAAGGCGAAAGAATAGTTTGCTTTGTATTCATCACACGGCTCCGTGCAGTGACTCAAAGTGTGTTCCTTCTTTTTATATCGACAACACTTTGCTTCCCTTTATACTCCAAGCAATGTGGGCTTTGAATAGCAACATTTCTTTCCTCAGCTCATGTTCTGCTAAGCGTTCACACATCTACCTCAACTGTCCTTAATTAATCAATGGTTGGGAATTTAATCCGGATTCATATTAAGCGTTATCGTCATATTCTCTGGATTAAATATTTTCTAGATGTTGGCAGGGATAGAAAATTCACATGTGGGAAGTTTATCTTCGTTTATGTTAAACTGGAATGCGGAACTCTTTTTACAATTAAGTGATCATATCATGTGATTTCTCACTGAAATATTAAACAATTGTAGAAACAAAATGAATTCAAATATGGTTAATTGTTAAAATATGCCAATATTATTAAATTGAAATCAAACTGACCTAAATATATATTTGGCTCGACTTCATCACTATTCAACATATAATATTGTAAACTATATATACTCACTACATCTTTAGACATCTCTAAATACAAATTGAGCTTATATTTTCTGAAAACATGACCAAGGGCATGACAAATTGATATTCAACAAAAATATTAAATACCGACACTCCTCGGTCTCCAAGGTGTGATCCTTCCAGAATCAAACCCCCTCTACTTCTCTTTATTCTCTCCATCTCCTCTCACCTTCTCACGCCATCGTTCTTGGAAGTGGCATGGGTGAGGAATTGAACGAAGTTGCTCTAGTGGTTGTTTGTGGTAACTAGTGTAAATCTGGTATACAACCTAAGAAGGGGGTGAATTAGGTTGAACGATTTTCGAGTGACTTTTAGAGATTTTTCGTTCTTTTGTTTTATGGATAGATAGATGGAGTTTGATTGATAAACAAAAGTAAAAGGATAAGGAAGAAGATTGAGACACAATAATTTATACTGGTTCCCCTAACCACTTGGGTACATCCAGTTCTTCTGATACCTACAGAGCAATTCACTATGATAGAAATTCTTGTTACAAGCAAGCCTCACCCCAAGGCTCCCTAACAATCTCTATACAACAAGATAGCACCCCACTATCTTTTCAAACCAAAACCCAACACAAGGATGAGTTTAATAATTGTGAAGAATGGTAAAGCATATGGTCAGATCGGATCAATATCACTTTGTAACTATACAACTTAGTGCTCAAGAACTTTTTCAGAATATGAAAATAGTATCTAAGTTCTAGGCAAGAAAGTTTTGAAGGTTTAGAACTTGTAAAATGATATTGAACTCTTATGATTGAAAGAATGAAAGTTGTGTTTGTTCTGATGTAAAAGAAAGGTATATATATAATCATCAGATTGTGTCTGAAGCAAGGTGATCGTTTGGCAACTTTCCAGGGACCAAAACACACCATTTGAAATCATAACGTTTCAGAAAATTTGATTTTGAAGTAGTGGTAATCGATTACGTCGTTGTGGTAATCGATTACATGTGTACGTTGAAAATCAGCTATTCAAAAATTTAGTTGATGTAATCAATTACACCTTTTAGATAATCGATTACATACACATCACCGA
Source organism: Calophaca sinica (assembly GCA_037113605.1). Classification (NCBI taxonomy): domain Eukaryota; kingdom Viridiplantae; phylum Streptophyta; class Magnoliopsida; order Fabales; family Fabaceae; genus Calophaca; species Calophaca sinica. Next base: position 72,763,501 of record CM073730.1, read on the forward strand.
GACTTTAGGTAATCGATTACAGCTTTGAGGTAATCGACATCGCAATAAAAAAAGTTTTTTTCTTGAGATTTCAAAAGGATTGCTTCAACACTAACTTTGAAAATAACTTAGATTAAGTTTTAAACTTAAGGAATGATTTGTTTGAGCACATCTAAGTTATATAATCACAGCTTGTAATATGTCAAAGATACAAACCATACTTACAGAGAATTGACAATACATAATTAAAGTCTCTGTAGAATCTTTGACTTGATCTATCGGAGGCTTTTCTTCTTTTTGATCAAAGAATCTTGTTATCATCTAAACCCAGCCAAGTTTAAGAAGGAAATCTTCTTCACAATCTCCCCCTTTTTTATGATGACAAACACCAATCTTGTTAACGGTTTGCGAACTTAAAAGCTCCCCCTGCCTTGTATATCTCCCCTTTGTATTGGAGTTGGGAAACCTGAAAAGTTAGTAAAATACAAGATATACAGATAATATCTCCCTCCCCCTTTTGACATTATCAAAAAGAAAAAAAACATAAACATAATAAAGCGCATAGAGTTACCAAGCGCAGTCAAACACAAACTAAATACTTAATATTAAACATCCATACAAACTTTGCAAAGGTCCTACTTAGTAAAGTCCAAATAAAAAAAGCAATCGAGTAAAATTAAAGGAACAATTACATAACTAGAAATCCAACATAAACAAGTATGACATAATGATAATATGATGCATGCATGATGAAGCAAATCAGGCTACTCTTCATCCTGCTCATTGTCATTTCCACAAGCTTCAAGGCGGTCCATGCGAAAGGCAGTTGATCAAACCTCTCAGCCATGTAACCACGAACACTCCTAAGCTCATCCAAAATCATTTGATTTGTGACCGCACCATCTTGAGGTTCTTCATCTTCTTGTGCAGGAGGGTGTAGCAGATCGCTTCGATGCTTGTAGACTCGTTCAGCAGCATCCCAGTTTATACCCATCTTTGGTAAGATATCCATATGGATTTCATTTTCAGCAGGTGTCATTTCCAGAGAAACCTCATTGTTGGTGTCTACATTGCAGCACTCCAACAATCGGGAGATTTGTCTAGCATAAGGCAAACTTGTAGTTCGCTTCTTCAGTGATAACATGTGATTCATAACCAAATAGGCCTAGTTGATAGGTTTGTTATTCTTGATAGCATACATGATTTGCATTTCAAAATCATTGATTTGAGAGTAGTTTGAGGCCTTAGGTACTAAGACATAGCAGAGAACATAATGAAGAAGTCTATCATCAATGTTCAAGTGTCCTACAGAGAGAATATTTCTAGCAGATGAAATTTGCACTGCACCTTTGTCTTTTGTGGGCAATTTCAGTCTCATCATATCGACACATGGATAAATAGAAGTCTCTCTTGTCATACTCCTCCCAATCACATAAGAAATCAGTATGAATCCTTTCTCCCTCAAATGGAATTACAAGAAACTCTCCAATTTGCTTCAAGGATAATTTAATAGGAACCCCTTTTACCCAAGAAGCCAGACCACTACCCGTAGCCTCTAAATTGCAATAGAACACTCTAACAAGATCAGGGTAATAGTTTCCAAAATCAATAGCAAGTGGTGTCACTTCCTGACTTTCGAGCAATGAAGGAAAATTGAATCTAGCAAAGGCAATAAGACTCACATACTTTGGAGTGATGAGTTTCCTACCAATGAACTATTGGAAGCAAGTTCTTTGATCAGTGTTAGCCAACAGCCTTAATAAGTCCAGAGGATTGGGATTCGCTCTCCTTGCATCATTCACAGAAGGATTCTTGCTTCTGAACTTCCTTGAATGTTCCATGGTGATGATAGTGTGGAAAGAGAGTTTAGGGTTTCAAAATTTGTGGAAAAAACAGAAGAGGGCCACAAAAGGGTAGAGGATTAGGGATTAGAAGTGAAGGATTTGAGCAACAATGGTAGAAATGAGGATTTGAAGGTGTGTGGTTGAGAAAGGATGAGAGGTAACCGATTGCAAGAAATGAATGAAATGATTTGTAAACTAATTTTATGCATAAAACCTGTCAGTTTTCGCAAATTTTCGCGGATGTAATCGATTACACCCAAGTGGTAACCGATTACACGTCGGGTCTGTTGTGCGAAAAACTGAACTTTTTGAACATGTAATCGATTACCCTGATACTGTAATCGATTACATATGGTAATTTTTTTATTTTTATTTTTTTTTTTTTAAAAATTGAAAAATTATTGATAAAACATGCAATGTATGAGTATCTATTCTATGTATAACATACATATCACATAGATTTATGATTAAAAACACATACATACACTAGAATGACACAATAAAAACATATAGGTTAAATGAAAGAACCTGTCACCAAATGTGTTGGTCTCATATATCCTTTTCATCCAAAATGCCAAGTTCTCTTCTTATTTTGAAGAAGGATTCTTTGGCTAATGGCTTTGTGAAGATGTCTGCTAATTGAGCATGAGTATCAACAAATGTAATCTCCACGTCTCTTTTTAGAACATGATCTCGTAGAAAATGATGTCGAATGTCTATATGCTTGGTACGAGAGTGCATAACAGGATTCTTTGAAATATTTATAGCACTTGTATTGTCACACCTTAAAGGAATGCATCCATGATTGATTCCATAATCACATAGTTGTTGTTTTAGCCAAAGACTTTGAGCACAACAACTTCCAGCTGCAATATATTCTGCTTCAGCGGTGCTGAGAGCAACACTTGCTTGTTTCTTGCAAGACCAGGATATCAAAGCATTTCCAAGGATATGGCATGTGCCACTAGTACTTTTTCGATCAGTTTTGCATCCTGCATAATCAGAATCTGAGTAGCCAACTAAAGAACAGATACTACCTTTGGGATACCATAGGCCAACATTTGTTGTCCCTTTTAGATACTTCATGATCCTCTTTACCGAAGAAAGATGAGATTCTTTTGGATTGACTTGAAATCGAGCACAGAGACATACACTAAACATAATGTCAGGACGACTGGCAGTTAAGTATAATAATGAACCAATCATACCTCGATATTTCTTGATGTCTACTGATAAACCTGACTCATCTTGATCAATATAAGTACCAGATCCCATAGGAGTTGCAATCTCTTTGCAGTTATCCATGTCAAACCTTTTTAACAGTTCTTTACAGTATTATGATTGATTTAGGAAGATACCATTCTTAGTTTGCTTGATTTGAAGTCCAAGAAAGTAATTCAGCTTTCCCATCATGGACATTTCAAATTCTTCTTGCATTACCATTGAGAACTCTTCACACAAATCTTTATTGGTTGATCTGAAAATGATGTCATCAACATAAATTTGGACCAATAGAGTGTGATCCTTAATTCTCTTGATGAACAGAGTAGTATCTACCTTACCCTTTTCAAATCCTTTTTCACTTAAGAATTGACTAAGTCTGTCATACCAAGCCCTAGGGGCTTGTTTTAAGCCATAAAGAGCTTTCTTCAATTTGAATACATGTGAGGGGTTTTTGAAATCTTCAAACCCAGGAGGTTGTTTGACATAAACTTCTTCATTTATGTATCCATTCAAGAAGGCACTTTTGACATCCATTTGAAATAATTGAAAATCTAAAGAGCAAGCATAACCAAGTAATAAGCGTATAGCTTCTAACCTTGCAACAAGAGCGAATGTCTCTTCAAAATCAATTCCTTCCTCTTGATTATAGCCTTGAGCAACCAACCTTGCCTTGTTTCGAATAATTATCCCATTTTCATCAAGTTTGTTCTTAAACACCCATTTTGTACCAATGATGTGTTTGTCTTGTGGTCTAGGGACAAGTTCCCAAACTTGATTCCTTTCAAATTGGTTTAACTCTTCTTGCATGGCAAGAATCCATTGATCGTCTTCAAGAGCTTCATTTATCTTTGAAGGTTCTATTTGAGAGACAAAAGCCATGTATAGGCAAGCTTCCTTCAGATTTAATCTTGTTTTACTCCTGATTCAATATCACCAAATACTTTGTCAAGAGGATGATCCCGATGAATTCTCCATTCACGAGGTAGATCAGGATGATTCTGCTCTTGTTGAATATTGTCGTCTTGGTGATTGATTGAATTAATTTGTTTTTCTTTGACCGTCTTCCTTAGGTAATTCGACTCAAAGATCCTTAGTAGTGTCTTTTGTAGATGCTTCCATTATATCATCATCATCGTCACAAGAAACTTTCTCTGATTGGGTTAGTTTCATCAAAGGAAACATGCATAGATTCTTCTATAACTAAGGTTCTTTTATTATAAATTCTATAGGCTTTACTTGAAAGAGAATAGCCAAGAAATATACCTTCGTCAGATTTCTCATCGAACTTACCTAGGTTGTCTTTGTCATTGTTGAGTACAAAGCATTTGCATCCAAAGACATGAAGATGTGAGATGTTTGGCTTTCTTCCTTTATATAGTTCATAAGGAGTCTTTTTCAAGATCGGCCTTATATTGACTCGATTTGTAACATAGCAAGCTGTACTTACTGCATCTGCCCAGAAGTACTTTGGTAGACTTGAATCACTGAGCATTGTTCTAGCCAGTTCAATTAGAGATCGATTCTTTCTTTCTGCCACGCCATTTTGTTGAGGAGTCCTTGGAGCTGAGAAGTAGTGAGTGATACCATGTTCTTCACAGAATTCCTCAAAAAGAGCATTTTGGAACTCCCCACCATGATCACTTCTAATTGACACAATCTTCATAGATTTTTCATTTTGCACTTGTTTTGCATATTTCTTGAACGCCTTAAATGCATCACCTTTTTGTGCTAAAAATAGAGTCCAAGAATATCTAGAGAAATCATCAACAATAACTAAAGCATAAACATTACCTCCAAAGCTTCTAGTTCTTGAGGGACCAAAAAGATCCATGTGAATCAACTGAAGTGGTCTTGTAGTTGATACCACATTCTTTGGTTTGAAAGAGGATTTTGTTTGTTTCCCCTTTTGGCATGCATCACATAATCTATCTTTGACAAATTTCATTTTGGGTAATCCAATAACAAGATCATGTTTGACAAGCTTATTCAAATGTTCCATGTGAATATGTGCTATTCTTTTGTGCCAAAGCCATGCATCATTATTGTTTACCACTAGACATTTAATCTTCAAAGATAAATCATCTAGACATACCTTATAGGAGTTGTCGATTCTATTTCCCACTAACTTCTCTTCAGGAGAGGCTTCATTTTCAATGATACATTTTTCCTTGATGAAGTTTACTCTGAATCCTTTATCGCAGAGTTGACTTATGCTAATCAAATTGTGCTTCAAACCTTCGACATATAGGACATCATCAATAATTGTGAAGGGAGAAGCTCCAATCTTTCCAATCCCAAGAATCTTTCCTCTATTGTTATCTCCATATGTGACATATCCTTTAGATTTCAGCTTCAGAGATGTAAACTTTGTACAATCACAGTCATGTGCCTAGAATGTACCACTATCAAGATACCATGTGTTCTTTGGTCTTTGTTCGAGCATTTCTACAAAATGTATTTAATGTGCGTTAGGTACCCAAAGTGATTTGGGTCCTGATGGGTTAATGCCTTTCCTTACCCATATGAATTCTCCATAAGGAACTCCAAAGTTTCTTATGTAGCAAGCATCAGGTATGGCCTTTTGACATACAGTAATCACAATTCTTATAAATATGACTAGTGATAGAACTACTAGGCTTGTCTCTTTTTACATTTCTAGAAATTGAATGATTTCCATTCTTAACCTCATTTCCAGAGTTTGCTTTAGAAGAGTTTCCAATATGCAATTTAGATGATTCTGAAGTGTTGGTAGTTGTGCTTGCTTTGACAAATATAGTTTTGTTAGGACTTGGTGTTTGAAAATTTGAAAAACCAAGACCATGTTTGTTGTTTGAATACCTTTGTCTACTAAGCACTTCTTCTAAACCAATTTGACCTTTTTCATATCTTTTGATCACTTGGTTTAGATCAACAATCTTAGATTCATATCTTAAACATTTATTACATACGTAATTTTTCACATTTTCTGACTCCATATATGTGTCATTACACCTTCTTTCTAGTTCTAAAATTAATTTCTTTTGTTTCGAAATTGTTCTAGAAAGTATCAAACATTCTTCATGTAACTCATGAAATGCATTCTGTAATTCTATATAAGATGGTTTTTCATTAGACATAGAAGAACTAACCTCTTGTTCATCATCCGAGTGATGTGATGCCATTAGTGCTTTGACTTTATTCTCCACTTTCAATCGGAGGATGTACTTACTTCATTGTCATTCCATGCAATGTAGGCCTTTTGGATTTGAATTCCTTTTTCCTTTGAAGTACTTCTTCTTTGTCGATTAGGACATTCTCGCTTTCATATGTCCTTCCTTACCGTATTCAAAACATGTGAAGTTCGATTTGAAGTGGATGTATCCCTTTTCTTGAAAAATTTCTTTTGTTATCAAATTTAATATTTTGGTCTTTCTTAAGAAATTTTCCAAACCTTTTTACCAGGAGGGTGATGTTCTCATCTTCACCAAGGCTTTCTTCTTCATGTTGTTTTCTGGTTTCAACCTTTAAGGCAATGCTTTTGTTCTTCTTCTCTTTGACTTCGCCTCTTCCAATCTTCCAAGTTCCAATTCATGTTCTTGGAGTTTTCCAAATAATGCCGCAGGTCATTTTTGATGACTTTTCTTCTCAGAAATTGTTGTAACCTTTGGTTGCCATTGCCGAGTCAATGATCGAAGAATTTTAAGATTCAACTCATCATTGGTAAAGGTCTTTCCAAGAGCCATTAAGTGATTTGTCAAATGAGAGAATATCTTTTGCAAATCAAGTATTGATTCATCGGGCTGCATTCTAAACATTTCATACTCTTGTGATAGAGTATTCAATTTAGATCTCTTTACTTCTACTGTTCCTTCATGGGTTACTTCTAGAGTATCCCAAATCTCTTTAGCAGTTTTACAATGTGAGATACGAAAGAATTCATCCATACCTAATGCTGACTGTAGAATGTTCTTGGCCTTTTTGTCGTAGAGCACTCTCTTCTTGTCATCATCCGTCCATGAGGTTTTGACTTTATCTTGCACTTCATTGTTGATGACTGCAAGTAGGCACATAAGGACCATTCTCTACAAAGATCCCATATTTCTTCTCCTTGTGCTTCAAGATAGGATTGCATGCGAATCTTCCGAAGTCATAGTGTTCTCCAACGAAACATGGAGGCTTGTTGTTATCGCCACCATCTCTAAAAGTAGGATTGTTGCTTGGAAGCCATGGATCGAAGGAGCAGGTTACCTTAACTCGCTCGATACCAAATGTAACTGGTATACAACTTAAGAGGGGGGTGAATTAGGTTGAACGATTTTCGAGTGACTTTTAGAGATTTTTCGTTCTTTTGTTTTATGGATAGATAGATGGAGTTTGATTGATAAACAAAAGTAAAAGGATAAGGAAGAAGATTGAGACACAAGAATTTATCTTGGTTCCCCTAACCACTTGGGTACATCCAGCTTCTTCCGATACTGCAGAGCAATTCACTATGATAGAAATTCTTGTTACAAGCAAGCCTCACCCCAAGGCTCCTAACAATCTCTATACAACAAGATAGCACCCCACTATCTTTTTCAAACCAAAACCCAACACAAGGATGAGTTTAATAATTGTGAAGAATGGTAAAGCATATGGTCAGTATCGGATCAATATCACTTTGTAACTATACAACTTAGTGCTCAAGAACTTTTTCGTAATATGAAAATAGTATCTAAGTTCTAGGCAAGAAAGTTTTGAAGGTTTAGAACTTGTAAAATGATATTGAACTCTTATGATTGAAAGAATGAAAGTTGTGTTTGTTACGATGTAAAAGAAAGGTATATATATAATCATCAGTTATTATGCGAAGCAAGGTGATCGTTTGGCAACTTTCCAGGACCAAAACACACCATTTGAAATCATAACGCTTTGAAAATTTGATTTTGAAGCGATGTAATCGATTACGTCGTTGTGGTAATCGATTACATGTGTACGTTGAAAATCAGCTATTCAAAATTTAGTTGATGTAATCGATTACACCTTTTAGATAATCGATTACATACACATCACCGAGACTTTAGGTAATCGACATGACTTTGAGGTAATCGACATCGCAATAAAAAAAGTTTTTTTCTTGAGATTTCAAAAGGATTGCTTCAACACTTAACTTTGAAAATAACTTAGATTAAGTTTTAAACTTAAGGAATGATTTGTTTGAGCACATCTAAGTTATATAATCACAGCTTGTAATATGTCAAAGATACAAACCATACTTACAGAGAATTGACAATACATAATTAAAGTCTCTGTAGAATCTTTGACTTGATCTATCGGAGGCTTTTCTTCTTTTTGATCAGCAATCTTGTTATCATCTAAACCCAGCCAAGTTTAAGAAGGAAATCTTCTTCACAACTAGGCCCAATTTCTTTGCTACTTCATCTCCTATTGGTACTCTCGGTCAAAACATCTCATTCTCACCCTATGACATTCTCCGTCGTGCATCCTTCTCCCCTCCATCATAACAGAGCACGTCTCCTCTTTGTTTCCTTTTCCCTTTCATAGGAAGGGCCATCGACGACGAGAAGACCATAGCGAGATGAGAACAACATTGCTTCTCTGTGACGACATCGTTCCTTCTCCATAATGGCGTTGCTCCTCGGGATTTACTTCTTCGTGTTTCTTTTGGGTTGATTTCACGTTTCTGGATTTACTCCTCTGGATTTTCTGAGCGAGTTGGTTGTTGTTGGGTTGTTGGTTGCTTTCTCAGTTGATTGTTATTTTCATTTCCTTGATTAAATATCGTATTTTAAGGTTAAGAACCAAGGGCGAACCCACGTTGGGCCCAGGGTGTGCACATGCACCCACTACCCCAAGCATGCCCATGCTCGAGTCTGATATGCAACTATGATCGTATGCCTGGAGGAGGAAGAAGGACCATGAACTGCATAGGAGGAAGAAGAAGAAGAGGAAAGAATGTTAGGGCGGCAGTAGTGAGGAAAATAGGCTAATAATGTGTGTTCGGGGTTTTATTTTTAGGTTTGGGTTGTTTTTCAAATTGGCAGAAAAAGACCAACCGATGGAGTTGAACACATGGGCTAGGAGTGCCAACGTTCACTTACCACTAGGCCGTGTTGGAAGTTTTACACATTTATGGCAATTGTATGATATTTTATTATTGTAAATCTTATAAGTTAATTTTGATGTTGTACAGTATATTGATAATTTTTATAATTACTAATTAATTGTGTATATTTTAAAAAAAAAATTGCATCCACTGATTCAGGGTCCTATGTCCACCACTGTTAAGAACATATTGCTTGTATTAAAACAGGTTTTGCACTCTGGCAACGAGTTGGAGCACTCCAATTGTGAACCACTAAAGAATTGGTTCTTTAAACTTAAGATCCCTGTAAGAATCTCCAATTGGAGGTGCTCTTATTGATCTTTGTTTCGTCGAATGCCATACTTGCTTTGGAACATTTTCTCACTTATAATATCATTGGTATGGTGAAAACTGAGCATTTTTAATTTCAAAACTGTGTAAAACTAGTAGCCCAACTGATCCAAAGAATATATCAAGTCAAACCCTAAAAGGAAAGGACATTCTTATTTCAAGATTAGGCGTAACACTTACACTTTAATTTTGTGTCCCCAATAGGAAAGGGCATTCTTGTTACAAAATTAGCCATGACACTTATACCTCAATCCTGTGGTATCAATAATAGGTTGGTTGTATTGCTACTTGATAGATTTTGGCTTTGGTAATAACTACCAGCATACACAAAACTTCTATAGGGTCTAATTTTATTATCAAAAGTCCATAATATTTCAATTAGTACTTTAACGAGCAAATAAAAAAACCAAATACTTATGCGGGGGCCTATACTTGTATGGGGACTAACGACTTGATTGGTTGCGAAGAAATGTTGAAGAGAGAAAAAGAAACATGTGGGCCCCATGGGTTTTTTTTTTCAGTCTACCCATATCAACGACGAAAGAGCAAAGAGTTATGTTTATTTTCTTACTTTCCAGCATTGGCCTTTTTTTAAACTCTCCATAATAGTTTTGGATTATTTTATGAGTTTATTTTATTGTATATTCATTTTTAACAATTTTCACTGTAAACAATTGTGGATTATTTTAATAATTCCCTAAAAAATTGTTTTTATTGCTTTTTTACGAGAAAAAGTAATTCATTAAATCACATCTGACAACAAATCAAAAGCCAAGACTGCAGAAATACAATTTGGAGTCTCTTCATTCCATACATGATCAGGATTATGAAGAGCAAATTTAGCTAAATAATGAGCAGATTTATTAGCCTCACGCTTAACATGAAGAAATTGTAAACTATTAAAACTAGAACATAACTGAATACAATCTTTTATGATAGGACCCATATAAGAAGCAGAGTAATGATGTTCAGTCAGAGCCAAAATGACATTTAAGGAGTCTGACTCAGCCACGAGATCTAAGAATAGCAAATCCTTCACAAACTCCAGACCCTTGCTACTTGATATCAATAATAGCAGATCTATGATGGTATCAATAATAGGTTGGTTGTATTGCTACTTGATAGATTTTGGCTTTGGTAATAACTACCAGCATACACTAAACTTCTATAAGGTCTAATTTTATTATCAAAAGTCCATAATATTTCAATTATTACTTTAACGAGCAAATAAAAAAACCAAATACTTATGCGGGGGCCTATACCTGTATGGGGACTAACGACTTGATTGGTTGCGAAGAAATGTTGAAGAGAGAAAAAGAAACATGTGGGCCCCATGGGTTTTTTTTTTCTAATCTTCCCATATCAACGACGAAAGAGCGAAGAGTTATGTTTATTTTCTTACTTTCCAACATTGGCATTTTTTTTTTCAAACTCTCCGTAACAATTTTGGATTATTTTATGAGTTTAATTTATATACAGTTTAAAAAAAAATTAAACCATTATCCAATCACATCTCACTATTGTGCCACATTGTTATATAATTTTGTAAAATATCTCAACAAACATCTAGATGGTGAGGTGTGATTGGATGATGGTTTAAAACTTTTTTAAACCGTCGGTGTATATAAATTAAACTCTTATTTTATTGTATATTCATTTTTAACAATTTTCACTATAAACAATTGTGGATTATTTTAATAATTCACTAAAAAAAAATTATTGTTTTTTTTTATGAGAAAAAGTAATTCATTAAATCACATCTGACAACAAATCAAAAGCCAAGACTGCAGAAATACAATTTGGAGTCTCTTCAATCAATACATGATCAGAATTATGAAGAGCAAATTTAGCTAAATAGTGAACAGACTGATCAGCCTCACGCCTAACATGAAGAAATTATAAACTATTAAAATTAGAACATAACTGAATACAATCCTCTATGATAGGACCCATATAAGAAGCAGAGTAATGATGTTCAATCAGAGCCAAAATAACATTTAAGGAGTCTGACTCAGCCACAAGATCTAAGAATAGCAAATCTTTTGCAAACTCCAGACCCTTCTGCATAGCGAAAGCTTCCGCTACATCAGAATTTGGCAATGCCTGAACTTCCCAGCTACCAGCAGCAACTACCACTCCTTCTGCATCTCTCACCACTGCTCCAAATCCCCAAATATCACCAGAAGGTTGGGTAGAGGCATCAACGTTAAGCTTAGTGTAATTAAAAAAGGTGGAAAGTGGAATAGTTTGTGTGATTTTTTTAGGTAATTAAAAAATTCAAATAAATAATAACATTTATTTCTTCTAAAAACAGAGGTGTCTCTATTTTATTTCTCTTTATTTTTTCTTATACTAATCAATGCACTAAATTTACTCAATTTTGTCTGTTCTCTCTATTTTATTTCTCTATTTTTTCTTATACTAATCAATACACTAAATTTACTCAATTTTGTCATCTCTTTTTCTCTTTTCACACTCATTCTCACATCTCAATTTTTTCTCATAACCAAACACCGTATGCTGCTTTACTCAATTTTATCATCTATTTCTCTCTTTTCACACTCATTCTCACCTCTCAATTTTTTCTCACAACCACCAAACACATCCTAAGAAAGAACTACATTGATAAAAATTTGAACTATAATTGTAGGGGTCTCAAATTGAGAACCACTCCAAAAACAATCGTATGCCGCTTTAAGTGACGAACACACGGTATTCTTTAGTAAAAGGCGAAAGAATAGTTCGCTGTGTGTTCATCACACTGCCAAGTGCTTAAACCGGTGGTTTTCCTTCCTTTTTATATTAAGTCATTTGCTTGCTCTTTGTAGTCTAAGCAATGTGGGCTTTGAATAGTAACGCTTCTTTCCACTCCCACACAATTTACCTTATATTCTGCCAACATCAACCTCAACTGTCCTTAATTATTATTCAATGACTTAGAATATCTATATGCAGCATGTTTTTTGGTCTTGAGTACATTTGGTTTTCTAAAATGCTAAATCCAAAATATGCTCTGTTTCATCTACTTGGGAGTTACCCTATTCCATAGTATTTTAAACTTTGTTGTCTTTGGAAGATTATTAAGTATTTTCGGTTATTATATGGAGAATTTGATTGTATTTTGTGAAGTTCACAAGAGAAGATCAATAGAAGTAGTTTGCAAAACTATTGACTAATTGATTTATAGATCAAAGGATGTTAGCAAAGGTTTAGTGAACTATGTTAATCCTTTTTTTCTTTTGGAGCTGTGTTGTTGTCCAAGATTTAATTATTTATGCTGAAATATGTTTAGCAATCCAATCATAATAACCAAAACATGACTGAGAAAATAAGATACCACAGAAAGAGGTGCCAAATTAAGCAAACAATAAAAACCACAACAATATTACATCAAAAGCATATTGTGACAACCACCCTAAAAAAAATTAAATGGAGCCGCCACCAATATTTATTTTTTATAGGAAAAAAATTGGAAAACCTATTTTTTGGATATTTTTGAATTTAATAAAAGAAGAAGGTCTTTGAACCAGATTTGAGTTCGGGAGTTGGTTACGCTTAAGGAAGGTGTTAGCACCCCTAAGACGCCCATAATATGGTACCCATTGATTATTCGTAAAAATTGTTTGCCTTAAAAATAAATCCCTTAACCACATTTATTTATTTTATTTTATAAGAAAAGGAAGAAAACCACAAATTGAATGCAAATGAAATTTTGGGGTTCCTGGCTAAAGATTTTATTTGCGTGCGAGATAAGAAAAAAAAAAGGTTCCAAATGATTGTGATTACGTGGAATAGAAATTGGAAGAGATGAGAAATGGGTCAAAAGCCCAACTTGATTTCATGAAGTTAATAATGCCGGCCTTTTAACTCTTTTTAGCCAAATGGGTCCGAAGCCCACTTTGCGTGCAAATTAAATTAGAGGCCCTAAGTCTAGAAGTAAAGAAAAAATAAAATATGATTAAATTGTATTAATTTATTTATTCCTTTTTTAATATAACAGAAATGACAAATATGAGAAAAAATCTAAAAAATAAAAACTAATCATATTGATATATAAAAAAAAAACATGTAGACAAAAATGGAAACTTCTCTTTTTTTGCTTTTAAGCCCCTCATTAATCTCCTATTCATTTATAATGATTTATGAAATAATAAAAAAAAAAGAAGTAAATTGTAATTAGGTCCCTGGCTTGGGTTTGGCCCCATTGGAAGACCAAACCCTAATCCTTATCTCGTTCCAGAATCGTACAACAACAACAACAACAATCACGATAACCGTGACAACAACAATTGCAACAACAATAATAATAACAAAGCAACAATAACAACAACAATAATCACATATGCCTCAGTCCAGTATACAAGTCATGGCAAAAAGAACAGAGAGTAAGAAAACGAAGAAGAAGGTGGGAACCTGGGTTTTACAGCTTCCCAGAAAATTTACAAACAGAAGATGGAGGAGAAAAAAAAACCTAGAACTAGGAAGTGTTTAAAATTTGGGTTTGGGTGGCCTCACAGGTTCTCTCTCCTTCCTCCTTGATTCTGCTTCTCCTTCTTGCTCTCTGTCTCTGGTTCTCTGTCTCTAGGGTTCGGTTCGTGTCCTTTTCTATGACCTTGAGGCTGGCTTTTATAGCCTCCAACGAATCTGTAAAGGAAAAAGGGAAATCAATCAGAGGCAGGAAATAAAAACATAAATAGAATATAATAAAAGAGATTAAGATACTTCCTGATTTGCGCTAATCCACGCGATTCTCCATATGAACCCCTTTGATATTTTTCGAATTTGGACCGGATACTGGAGGAAAGTGGCTTGGTTCGGGGAGATTTGGGGATAGATGGAGATGGTGTTTTAATTCGGATTTTAAGAGAGGATCTTCGAAATCTGTTTCGAAAAAGGAAACCAAACGATGAAGAAGGAAAGGGAAGGAGAGATTTGAGGGAGAGGTCGCGGTAGTCATGGTTCTAGGGTTGGGGTAAGATGAGAGAGATGAGAGTGGGGGGTTAGGGTTAGGTCAAGAGAGGGAGAGAAATGGAGATGAGATGGAGAAGGAAAAGAGAGGGATGAAGGGAGGTAGCGTGAATGGTGGAGGGAGACGAGAATGAGGAGAAGGGATGGGGAAATTAGGGTTTTGGTTTGAGAGAATGGAGAGAAGTGAGACGAGGGGGTGAAGTCGCGGCGTGAGAATGAGAATGAGGGTGAGAGCTGAGTGTTTTAAGGTTAGGTTAAATTAGGTTTGGGCTGCGTGGAGCTTGGGCCGCAGCGTGAATGGGCTGCGAGTTTAAGGAGAATGGGAAAAGGGGTGTGTGAAGGAATGGAGGGGTGCAGGAAGCAAGCTGCAAGGGGGCTTGGGGAAATTGGGCTACGTGGTTTGCTAGTGACACCCCCATTTTCATCATTTGCACTCCTCTTTCCTTTTTATTCATTTTTTCTTTTTCTTTTTTTTAATCTCTTTTATTATAAAACCAAAAATATTATTTTGTTTATTATTACTACTACTACCAATTAAAATAAATAATAAAATAAAATAAAAAGGTCGGACAAAATTATGGTACTACACATATTTCTATTAGTTATCTTATTCGTTTGTTCTGAAGAATGAACATATGGAATGTAGGATCCAATTAACAATAAATTAAGCTTAAACTTTTATTTTCTGAAAACAAGACCAAGGACATCATCACTTCCACATATAAATAGTTTTACATCATCTCAATCTGGCCACCACGTTTGTTCTTGGTAGCCACTGCTTCAACATCTTCATATAATGAACTTCCATATTTTGAACTTGAATTTTCATGCTTATCACCCTGACCCCAAATTGCATAAGCTTCTTCACCATGAGCAGCCTCATCACCAATTTCCATATCCTCTTCGGACATTCTTAACGGAATGAAAAGTTGAATGAAGAGGCAAATCAAACTCGTGCTCAAAACATTAACAAAGATAACAAACAAAATCCCAAGGAATTGGATTCCTATTTGCCTGAACCCAGTGCTGGCCATGTTCATTTTTATACCATAAAATAGACCAACATATTTGTTATAATATCCATAGAACAAGTAGTTCAGTTTTGGCTCAACAAAGAGACCAGTGAGAATTCCTCCAAGGCTTCCTGCAATGGCATGAGTGTGCGACACTGCCATTGTGTCATCCACCTTTTGTAGAAGCTTTGATCTCTTGTGGATTACCATCATAGTGATCAATGGAATTGAGCCAGAGAATACCCCAATTATAAGTGCTGCCCATCCTTGCAGAACTCCTGAACAAGATAGATAAGAAGCAATAATTATAATATAAAACATGCTTGTCAATTTCTGCTTAGTGATCAGGCATTTGAGTACTATGTGTAATAATGCACGAAAAAACTATATAATTATGGAGACTTCTTGGCTACTCTTACTTTTGGAGTTGTATCTGTACATTTAGTGTGATAGGAACCAGAAACAGCAAATAGCAAATGCAGGAATAATAAAACAATAGGAATGGAAATATGAACTAAGATGGAAATGGCGTGTGTATCATTTACTAAATAAGAAGATAGTAACTCAGAGAATTAGACAATTCTCTGCCCAGAGCAAAGCTCCTCTCAAAGTGCACAAGTGTCTCTGCCACAATAATAACCCAAAATCCAGAATCCCTTTTCTTCTCTCCTCCCTAGCTATATAAAAGACTCCCTTTTTTCTTTCTCTCTCCTATAACTAACTTCTCTCCTTTCCCTATTTTCCCATCAAGGGTGATTCTTAGTCGGCCTCCATATATTTGGGCCTGAGACCTATCAATACCGCCTCCTTTAAATTTTGCCTTGTCCTCAAGGCAGAGAAAAAGAAAACTGTTCTTTAATAGTTGGTGCCAATCCACTTTGTAACACCCTGACTCTAATCAGGGGATTACTTACTAATTAAACCAGGATTAAAGGTAATTGCAGAAAACATTTTTCTCCATTAATGAGGAATAATAATAAGAAATAGTGTTGTACAAAATCGTAAGTGTACGATTTTGTCGTTAAGTAATAAAAGATCGAATCCACAGGGATTGTGACCAATTATTAACTAAACAAAAGTTGTAACTAATTGAACTATTGACGAATACGAATGTGTTTGAAAAGTTTGTTTAGCAACAAAACAGTACTAACGAGACGATGTATTTGGATATTAAGGAGAATAAAATGACTAGGGCTCGAATCCCTTTGTTTCAACTTTTACGCTCTTGAATTCTTTTCCAATGATAACGTATTTGAAGTTCAAATCCACAAGTTTAGATTAAAGAAAATCCCTTCTCTAATAACCCCTTTGATTAAATAAACGAGTCCTAATTCCTTAGGTCCAAATTAACTTAATCAAGCATAACGAATAAGGATTCAAGCAAACTCATAACACAAGAATTATATTCCTATAACTTTATTAAGCATGTCAAATTATCCCAAAGCAAGTTTAAAACCTCAATTTTCCAATTGATGCTAAAACCCTAGTTCAACTCAATGATGATCAAGCATCGAATCGCATTAAGAAAAGAGATAAATGATCAAATAACAATAATCATACTTGCATTGAAATTCTGAATTCAATTACATAAAAGTATCCACAAAGTTCATCTTACCCTAGTACAAGAGGTTTAGTTCCTCATAGAAGAGAAGAAACCAATCAATTGAGATGAAGAAATAACCAAAGACTCCATTGATTCCTCAAATTTGCCTTTGATCCTTGTTCTTGATTCAGTCTCTAGCCAACAAGAAGTACCTAGGTTAGTGTTTTCTCCCTCTATTTATAGTTCTGGACCAAAAGGGTTGAAAAACATCTCAAAATTAAGTCAAAACGCGCAAAATACAAGTCTGGACCGAGTCGCAGCACGGCCGCAGTAGTGGAGCACGGCCTGGCCGTCTTTGCTCGTAAAACACAAAATAGCAGAAGCGCAGCCCGACACGGGCGTGGTGGAGAACACGGCGAGGCCGTGTTGTTCTCTGAACATACAGGCACGACCGTGGTGGAAAACACGGCCTGGCCGTGTTTTTCACTGTTTGCTCAATCTTGAATTTCTTCATGTCCCCCAAGGCACGGTCGTGGACAGCAACACGGGTAGGCCGTGTCTTCTTAAATCTTGCCATATTTTGTTATTTTGTCCTCCGAGTTGGTTGCAACATCCGTCTAAGTGATCCAGCTCCACTTTCCTAGGCCAATAACCTTCTTTTCTGTACAATTGAACTCAAACCAAGTGCATTATCTAAATCAAGCAAAAATGCATGAGAACTATGGGTAAACACCACTAAAATGAGTACTATGCAATGCAAAACTAACAACAAACTAAATGCTATAATGAACGCATCAAATTACCCCAAGCTTAGAATCTTGCTTGTCCTCAAGCAATTGCAGTGGCCAAAGATCAAGCAGAGAAACAAGAGATGCGACAAATAAGGAACCCGAGATAAAAGCCAATTCAAGCAATAGGCTAAAGGCTACAAAGACAATAGGGATTACCAACATCAAGTCCAATTAGAGACTCAGGCTCTCTGAAATCATGTCTCTCACTGATAGGGGCACTCTCCTTACCACTCTCAAAGTGTTTAAAGGTTATGACAAAACGCTCAAATCCATCCATGAAAGTGCTCTACCATAAGCTTGACTATTAACCAAATCTCAGCATATAATTTATGAAAACACACAAGAATCAAAAGGTCTTTCAAAAGGTTGTAACGTGGCCATGGGATTTAACTTTTAAGGTGAGATAAAAACAAGAAAAGGGGAAATTCAAGGGCTAACACATGAACAATTAAAGCAACCCTTTTAAGCAGAATAAGTGGAGCAATACACTTTCTCTTTTTGCTTTCAAAACCTTTTTTATTTTGCTCCTCTTCTGTTGTTGTTGTTTTTTTTTTTATTTATTCTCCATTCTTTTGAGATTTTGCAATAATTGTTGGGGAGGAATTAAACAATAGAAGAGATCTCAAGTTCAAGCATCAAAACAATTCACAGATTAAGCATCCAATTGCTCCCTTAAACATGCTCTAAAAGGTACCATAAACATTTGACAATAGCATGGGTACCAAGAAAATTTATTTCAGTTAAGGCTCAAAAGGGGCAACTAGAGGAAGCTTTCATTCAAAAGTCAGAGGCTTGAAAACATGCCTAAAATGCCTTAATCATATTCACGTGTGTAGACAAAAATTTTCAAGTTTTGAAAAGGTTTCAAGTCAAGTTCTAGATAGCACAATCAGGAGGAAAAACACTCATACAAGGAGAAGGGGCATAAGAACATGATGAAGTACAAGCCCCAAATGAAGCTCAAGTCTCACATTTAGAAGTTCAAATCAGTGAAAGACATCAAATCAGAGTGCCACATGCTAATCATCAACTTACCAAAAGATTGTCCCTATGTACATTAAGAACACTACCTTTAAGCCTATCACAAGAGAAAATAGTTGGGTTCCAAATCATTGCAATCTCAAATTTCAAAAATATTGTAGCACACATGCCAAAGCACAAGAGGATAGTGTAACAATTTGGGGGATAAAATGATGCGCACAAAACAACAATTAACACAAAGATGCAAACACTAAAATGAAATGCAAGACTAACATGCAAAAATTTAAAACGCCCTACCCCAAGCTTAAGAATTTACATTGTCCCCAATGTAAACAATTAAACTGAGATAGGGATGATGCAAGGGAGGAACTCACTGTGGGGGAGGAGGAGGGAACTGGCCAGGATATTGCTGGAGATGCCAGTTATACAGTGCAGTGACCATGTCCTGAATGTTGTGGACAGTGTTGTCAAGACCCGTCAGCTGGGCCCTTTGAGCAGCCATCTCCTCCTGGAGAGCGGCATAAGAACCGGGAGGTGGCTGTGGAGCATAGTAATGTGAAGAACTGCCAGGGGCCTCAGGTCTCGGGGGGGTGCCTCAGGTCTCTCCTCTTGAAGGGCTCGGGTTGGGGGCCTCCGGTAAAATTCCAATTCCTCTGGTCTCTGATAGTGGTGTGCTCCTGGTCGGGTAGAGGATGGGTTTCCTCGATGTCGTGTAGCACCAAACAATAACATTGGCCTTCCCGAGTATCATTCTCATTGCCAAGCCTTCCATGTCCAAGCGTGTGCTCCCATGAACAATTGGGAGGCCGGAGGTTCTATAGCCCAGAGCTTCAAAGAATAGGTGATTAAAACACCAATAACAATTTTACCGCTAAAGCTTTCCCTACTTTGACCATGTGGGTGATCAAATGAGAACCTCGCATCTAGCTGAAATTCTGGTGCAAAGATGTTCCATAAAAACATCGATTCCGATCGACGGACAACGCCGCCACTATCCCCGGCCAAACAATGTGTTTGACATTACTCAGTGAACATAAGCGAAAACAGGGGTTTCGCAACTTTGATGATTTGGATGAAGAGGAGTCATAGGTGTCGGACTTAGTTAGCAAGTTCCAAAATCGCCTTGCGTAAAAATCATTGGGGACTTTTCGGTGACCACCATATGGCAATCCATATATTGCATTGAATTGGCTCAATGACAGGCTATGCTCAGTATTGAATAACCTAAAGGTTATCAAATTGTCCTGGTGGTCCTCGGGCCATCCCTCCGCATATGAGACATTGGCATTAACGGATGATAGGAATTCCAGAGTAATTCTTGCATAAGTAAAACTTTTCAATCCCACAAACTTTGTCCAACCCACATTAGCAAATAAGTACTGGACATCATCTAGCAGTCCTAGAATTAACAGTGCAGATTCATCCATATAACGGGTGGGGACTATTATTTTTTCGACAAGAGAATTATACCTTGCCTCTTGAACGTCGTCCTGGAACTGAATTCCATACGGGTTCTCGGTCACTTTTTTCTTGCCCTTTCCCTTGCCCTTGGCCAATGCTGGCTCTT
This sequence comes from Calophaca sinica, assembly GCA_037113605.1. Lineage (NCBI taxonomy): Eukaryota > Viridiplantae > Streptophyta > Magnoliopsida > Fabales > Fabaceae > Calophaca > Calophaca sinica. Next base: position 72,783,826 of record CM073730.1, read on the forward strand.
TTGTGCCTGAGGCATCACCCCTCTGTCTTTTGGATGCCATTATACCCTGTAATCAATTCACACAACACAACCAACACAGGAAAGAAAAAAATTAGTGGTGAAGCCAATGTAGCTTCGGCTGTGGAAGGGAAGGTGGCTGAGGAAGAATGGTGGAGGGGATGACTTGTGGCGGCGATGGGAGAGGGACGTGGAGGAGTGGTGGTGTGAAAGGATGGTGGAAGAAGAAAATGGTGGAAGAGGAAGATGGTAGAGGAGATGCGAATGGAAGGGAGAGTAAGGGTGAGAGAAGGAAGGAGTGGTGGTGGGGTGAAAGGATGGTGATGCGGCTGGAAGGAGAGGATGGTGGGAGGTGAGTGGAATGTAGAGTGAGTTTGAGAGAAGGAAGGAATGGTGGTGGTGTGAAAGGTTGGTGGCGCTGCTTGAAGGAGAGGATGGTGGGAGGAAGAGAATGGTGGTGATGGTGGATGAGGGTTGCGGCTAGAAGGAAGGATTAGGGTTAGGAAAATGAAAGTGAAGAAAGGGTTGGGGGAAGGCACGGTCGTGTTCTGCAAAAGGGAGGGGGGTGGTTAATTTGGGTTTTTCTGTGGTGTGGCTTGGTGTATGGTAAGTACGGTGGGTCTGCACCAGGACCACAGATTAAAAATTAAAAGGAATGGATGGTTGTGATTGGCTGGGGGGAGGATTGGGTGAGGCCAAGCACACATGAGGAATGCCTAATCCTGGCTGAAGGAAGCTCGAACACGGGCGTGCCATAGGGCACGGCTAGCCCGTGTTCTTCACTGTCTATCCCCCAAAAAATTTTAGCTCGAACACAGGCGTGCCAAATGGCACGGCTAGCCCGTGTTATTCACTGTGTCTCCACAAAAAAAAATTTTGAACCCACACGGCCGTGGCATAGGACACGGCTAGGCCGTGTGTCACTGCACTGCCCCCCTCCCTTTTTTTTTCAAATATATGTATGCACTCTTCTACACCTTGGGTTGCCTCCCAAGAAGCGCTTCTTTAACGTCACTAGCTTGATGCGTGATGGTATGCTCAAGGCTCTCGCAAGACTAGAGCAACCTTTGCCCTGTCAAGCTCTCCTCCCAAATAATGCTTCAGACGTTGCCCATTAACCTTGAACGATCTTTGAGATGAAGGCTCCTCCACCTCTACTGCTCCATGTGGCATCACTTCTTTTACCACAAAAGGTCCTGACCACTTGGACTTGAGTTTGCCCGGGAATAACTTCAAACGAGAGTTGAAAAGTAACACTTGCTGCCCAGGAGAGAAAGTTCTCTGTACAATGTGCTTATCATGATAAGCTTTCACCTTTTGTTTGTAGATGGATGCATTCTCATAAGCCTGCAAACGCATTTCATCCAACTCGTGCAGCTGCAAAATTCTTTTCTCTCCTGCCAGAGTTGAATCAAAATTTAAGAACTTAAGGGCCCAAAACGCCTTATGCTCAAGTTCAACTGGCAAATGACAAGCTTTGCCATAAACCAGCTGGTATGGAGACAATCCCATAGGGGATTTGTAAGCTGTCTGTATGCCCACAAAGCATCATCCAGCTTATGGGCCCAGTCTTTCCTTGAGGCACTCACTGTCTTCTCAAGTATCTTTTTGATCTCCCTGTTTGACACTTCCGCTTGCCCATTGCTTTGAGGGTGGTAAGGAGTGGCAACTTTGTGCTTCACACCATACTTTTTCAGCACAGCCTCCAATTTTGAGTTACAAAAATGCGACCCACCATCACTGATTAGAACTCTAGGGACCCCAAACCGGGAAAATATGTTCTTCTTTATGAATTTCACAACAGTCTGAGAATCACTGGTTTGAGTTGCCACTGCCTCTACCCATTTTGAGACATAGTCCACAGCTACCAAAATGTATTGGTTAGAGAATGAGGAGGGAAATGGCCCCATGAAATCAATTCCCCAACAATCAAAAAGTTCAACCTCCAAAATGGAGTTTAAGGGCATCTCATTCCTCTTGGAAATACTTCCCGTCCTCTGGCACTTGTCACAGCTCTTGGCATGAGCATAAGCATCTTTGAAAATTGAAGGCCAATAGAATCCAGATTGAAGCACCTTTGCAGCTGTGCGTTCACCATTGAAATGACCTCCGTATGGTGAATTGTGACAATGCCATAAAATTTTCTGGGCCTCATCATTTGCAACACACCTTCTCAGAAGTCCATCTGGGCCTTGTCTGAAGAGATAGGGATCATCCCAAATGAAGTAGTTAGCATCTTTGAAAAACTTCTTCTTTTGTTGCCAGGTGAGCTCTTCAAGTATCACACCAGCAGCTTTAAAATTTGCCATATCTGTAAACCAAGGCCTCTCAGTCACAGCTAACAGTTTCTCATCTGGGAACTCCTCTAGAATGTCCAACTCTTTAGCTGTAATTTCAGTATTCTCCAGCCTAGACAGATGATCAGCCACCACATTTTCACTTCCCTTTTTATCCTTGATCTCAAGGTCAAATTCTTGCAACAACAAAATCCACCGAATGAGTCTTGGCTTGGATTCGACCTTAGTCATAAGATACTTGATTGCTGCATGATCAGTGAACACCACAACTTTGGAACCAATCAAATAAGAACGGAATTTTTCTAGAGCAAATACTATAGCAAGCAGCTCTTTCTCTGTGGTAGCATAATTGACTTGGTTCTCATTCAATACCTTGCTAGCATAATAGATGGCATGAAAGAATTTTTCTCTCCTTTGCCCCAAAACAGCCCCTACTGCGTAGTCACTAGCATCACACATTAGCTCAAAAGGTGACTCCCAATCTGGTGCAACTATCACTGGCGCTGAAATAAGCTTCTCTTTCAACAATTCAAAAGCCTTCAAGCATTCTGGGTCAAATTTGAATGAGACATCCTTGATGAGGAGATTGCAAAGCGGCTTAGCAACCTTGGAGAAGTCCTTGATAAATCGTCTATAAAACCCAGCATGCCCAAGGAAACTCCTCACTCCTTTCACATTCAAAGGAGGGGGCAACTTCTCTATCACATCAATTTTTGCCTTGTCCACTTCTATACCCTTAGATGAGATCTTATGACCCAGAACAATTCCTTCTTTCACCATGAAGTGACATTTTTCCCAATTCAACACTAAATTGGTCTCCTTACACCTCTTAAGAACATCCTCCAGGTTATTCAGACAATCATCAAAAGAAATACCAAACACGGAGAAGTCATCCATAAAGACCTCAATAGATTTTTCAATCATATCAGCAAAAATAGATAGCATGCACCTTTGAAAAGTTATGAGCATTGCACGTAATCGAAAGGCATCCGTCTATACGCAAAAACTCCAAATGGGCAAGTGAATGCTGTCTTTTCTTGGTCTTCTGGATTGACAGAGATTTGATTGTACCCGGAGTACCCATCAAGAAAACAGTAGTAAGCTTGCCCAGCCAATCTTTCGAGCATCTGGTCCATAAATGGGAGAGGGAAGTGGTCCTTGCGAGTGGCTTGGTTAAGCTTCCGATAGTCAATGCACATCCGCCAACCTGTGACCGTCCTAGTAGGAATTAACTCATTTTTTTCATTTGTTACAACTGTCATTCCCCCTTTCTTTAGAACCACATGTACTGGGCTCACCCATGCACTGTCAGAAATAGGATAGATCATCCCAGCCTCTAAAAGTTTCAATACCTCCTTCCTCACAACCTCTTTCATAACCGGATTGAGCCTTCTCTGTGGCTGAACGACTGGTTTGAACTCTTGATCTAGCTTTATTTTATGCATGCAAAAGGCTGGACTGATGCCCTTTAAATCTGAGATGGTCCATCCAATTGCCTCTTTATGTGCTCTGAGTACTCTCACAAGCTTCTCTTCTTCTAGCCTTGATAAGGAGCTACTGATGATCACCGGATTAAAAACTTCATCCCCAAGAAAAACATACTTCAAATGTGGGGGTAATTGCTTTAATTCCGGGCTAGCTTTCTTCTCTACCTCACCACCTTGCAAGTCATCTTTCTTTCTAGAAACAGCATCTTCAACCTGTAGAGCTTCAAGTTGTGCAAGACACCTTTCTATTTCATCATCCATCTCCTCATCCACCTTTTCCATGGAGTTTACTAACACTTTCTCTAATGGGTGCGAGGGTTGGTCTTGCTCCATGATTTCCAAAACTGAGTCGTCAATCACATCAACTCGAGAGCATTTCTCAATATCATCCGGATGTCGCATAGCTTCAAAAACATTAAATGTCACCTTCTCATCCTGGAACCTCAAAATTAATTTACCTTGTTGAACATCAATCAAGGCTCTCCCTGTAGCTAGGAATGGTCTGCCAAGAAGAAGGGGGACCTCCTTGTCCTCTTCCATATCCAGGATAACAAAATCAACTGGGAACAAGAATTTGTTAACTCTAACCAACACATCCTCCAGTATTCCATAAGGATATTTGACCGATCGATCTGCCAGTTGCAAAGACATCTTTGTGGGCTTGACTTCACCTCCTCCCAACCGTTTCAACATAGAGAGGGGCATCAAATTAATACTTGCTCCCAAATCACAGAGAGCCTTACTAATATGCAAATTCCCAATAGTACAAGGGATTGTAAAACTTCCCGGATCTTTCATCTTTGGAGGGAGCTTCCTTTGAATGATAGCACTGCACTCTTCAGTCAAGGCCACCGTCTCATCCTCCTTAAACCTTCTCTTTTTGGTCAACAACTCCTTCATAAACTTTGCATATGTGGGCATTTGCTCAAGAGCTTCGCAAAGGGATGTTGATTTGTAGACGCTTGAAGATGTCCATGAACTTAGCAAACTGTTCATCCTTCTGGTTCTTCTTGCTCAGATGAGGGTAAGGAAGCTTCATATGTGGCTGAATAGCCTTGGGCTGCCCTTGTACCTGCAGTTTGTCAGTAGCAACTTTATCTTCCTCACCTTCTTTTTTCTCTTTTTTTTCAATATTTTTGCTACTCTCATTTTCAACTCCACCTTTTTCTTTTTCAACTTCTTATTCTACTTCCACTCTCTCTTTTTCAACTCCATCCACCTCACTTTTTTCGCTCTTTTTCTTTCTCTCTACTTCAGATAACAACTTTCCACTTCTCAAAGAAACAGCACTACAATTTTCGTTTTTGGGGTTATCTACTGTGCTAGTAGAAAACTTACCTTTGGATTGCTCTGCTAGTTGCTTTGAAAGTTGCCCAATTTGGTTCTCCAGATTTTTGATAGAAGCCTCCTAGTTTTTGAAATGAGACTCATGATTCTGGAAGTTGGATTGTGTCATCTTCATAAACTGAGTCAGAGCTTCTTCTAATTGATTTGGCTTCTCTTGCTTTTGCGGTTGTGGAGGGTTCTTTGGATGATGGGTTATCTTCTTTGCTTCCATGAGAAGTTGGGATGATTCTTCCACCCTGGATTATAGGTGTTAGAATACAGATTCCCTCCTTGCCTTTGAAAGTTACCCATGTAATTAGCTTGCTCCTTGGAGTCTCCTAATGTATCACACCCTCCATTCTCATGAGGCCCTTGACAAAAGTCACATCTCAAGTTTTGATTTACCTGGTTCACTTGAGCAGAGGAAGAGGCTCCCACTTTCAGTGCCTTCAACTCCTTTGTGATAGCCTCCAATTGTTGAGAGACTAACTTATTTTGAGCCAAGAGTGCATCTTGCGTTTCTAGCTCAAGGACTCCTCTTTTTGCCAGTGTACCTCTATCATTATGACACAACTGCTCATTGGAAGCCATTTGCTCCACTAAAGTTCTTGCTTCTGCAGCTGTCTTGTTGTTGATTGTACCTCCAGCTGAGGCATCTAACATCATTCTGGTGTTCGGTCTCAAACCATTGTAGAACATTTGCATTTGGTTGAAATCATCATATCCATGGCCTGGACACCTCTTCAGAAGGAGCTTGAATCTTTCCCATGCCTCATACAAATTCTCACTTTGATTCTGTTGGAAGCCATGGATCTCACCTCTTCTTTTGATGAATTTGGAGGGTGGAAACAATTTGGTCATGAATTTCTCCTCCAAATCGTCCCAAGTTGCAATGCTTCCTGTAGGCAAGGTGTCAAGACAATCTCTTGCTCGTTCCCGCAGGGTCCAAGGGAAAAGCCTCAATTTCTTGCTTCCCTCACCACTCCAACAGCCCAAAGGTGTCCCAGATTTCGTAGAAACTCACCAGGTGCTGATTTGGGTCATCAATCTCATTCCCCGCGAATTGGCTTTGCTTGAGAGTGTTCAACAATGCCGGCTTGATCTCAAAATTAGCATTTGCTTCAACCTGTTGGTAGGCATTGACAGCCCTTGCATGGTTGTTCCGTCTCCCAAAATCACCCAAAGTGCGTGGTTGGACCCCATCACTTCTTGAGTTGGGACTTGAGAAGTAGATGCAGAGGATTGTTTTTGTCGTTGCTTTGCTTCCTTAGCCTTCTTCCTTAATGCCTTCGCTATTTTTTCGATCTCCGAGTCAAACAACAGTTCACCTGTTTGTTTACCTCGCATGCACAAAACTAAAGGGAAAGATCAGTAGCAAAGCAACAGTTAATGTAATAATTTTTTTTTATCAGAAAATAAGTAAAAGAAATAGTTCAAAAAGGTACTCGTTTGCCTTATTAAAAATTAATTCAACAATCCCCGGCAACGGCGCCAAAAACTTGTTGTACAAAATCGCAAGTGTACGATTTCGTCGTTAAGTAATAAAAGATCGAATCCACAGGGATTGTGACCAATTATTAACTAAACAAAAGTTGTAACTAATTGAACTATTGACGAATACGAATGTGTTTGAAAAGTTTGTTTAGCAACAAAACAGTACTAACGAGACGATGTATTTGGATATTAAGGAGAATAAAATGACTAGGGCTCGAATCCCTTTGTTTCAACTTTTACGCTCTTGAATTCTTTTCCAATGATAACGTATTTGAAGTTCAAATCCACAAGTTTAGATTAAAGAAAATCCCTTCTCTAATAACCCCTTTGATTAAATAAACGAGTCCTAATTCCTTAGGTCCAAATTAACTTAATCAAGCATAACGAATAAGGATTCATGCAAACTCATACCACAAGAATTATATTCCTATAACTTTATTAAGCATGTCAAATTATCCCAAAGCAAGTTTAAAACCTCAATTTTCCAATTGATGCTAAAACCCTAGTTCAACTCAATGGTGATCAAGCATCGAATCGCATTAAGAAAAGAGATAAATGATCAAATAACAATAATCATACTTGCATTGAAATTCTGAATTCAATTACATAAAAGTATCCACAAAGTTCATCTTACCATAGTACAAGAGGTTTAGTTCCTCACAGAAGAGAAGAAACCAATCAATTGAGATGAAGAAATAACCAAAGACTCCATTGATTCCTCAAATTTGCCTTTGATCCTTGTTCTTGATTCAGTCTCTAGCCAACAAGAAGTACCTAGGTTAATGTTTTCTCCCTCTATTTATAGTTCTGGACCAAAAGGGTTGAAAAACATCTCAAAATTAAGTCAAAACGCGCAAAATACAAGTCTGGACCGAGTCGCAGCACGGCCGTGGAGCCTGGCACGGCCTGGCCGTGCTGCTCGTAAAACACAAAATAGCAGAAGCGCAGCCCGACACGGGCGTGGTGGAGAACACGGCTAGGCCGTGTTGTTCTCTGAACATACAGGCACGGCCGTGGTGGAAAACACGACCTGGCGGCCTGGCCGTGCTACTCGTAAAACACAAAATAGCAGAAGCGCAGCCCGACACGGGCGTGGTGGAGAACACGGCTAGGCCGTGTTGTTCTCTGAACATACAGGCACGGCCGTGGTGGAAAACACGGCCTGGCCGTGTTTTTCACTGTTTGCTCAATCTTGAATTTCTTCATGTCCCCCAAGGCACGGCCGTGGACAGCAACACGGGTAGGCCGTGTCTTCTTAAATCTTGCCATATTTTGTTATTTTGGCCTCCGAGTTGGTTGCAACATCCGTCTAAGTGATCTAGCTCCACTTTCCTAGGCCAATAACCTTCTTTTCTGTACAATTGAACTCAAACCAAGTGCATTATCTAAATCAAGCAAAAATGCATGAGAACTATGGGTAAACACCACTAAAATGAGTACTATGCAATGCAAAACTAACAACAAACCAAATGCTATAATGAACGCATCAAATAGCAATTTACAACTATAGAAATACCAAACTTTGATTAAATAAAAGCTTTAAAAGTACATAAAGAGTAATAGTTAAATTTGCTTCTAAGGACCCTATCGAAATTCCTTTTTCAATATACTCATGCTATAATGCGTACATCAGAGTTTCAAAAGCGGGTAGTATGGTGGAAGTACATATAAACACATATACAGTAATTTTAGGTAATATGAACGAATAAGCTAATTAAATTTACAATTTAGTTGCCAACATCACTTAGACCTAACTTAATACTCAATACAACGACTCGTGATCCGGTATCGAATATAGACAGACATCCTCTGCTAGTGGTGTACCTATCATCTGAAATAGATTAAGAAAAGGGGTGAGATATAAAATCTCAGTGAGTTCCCTTAGCCCCGTCCCAGTACATACCTTTAATGCATGATAGTTATACAACACAACTCATCATATCACGTATTCATCCCAACGACATTAATCGAAAGTGTAGTTCACATAGCAAGATCTATCAAATTCCATACAAAATTCATGCACACTAATTCTTAAATTTTATCATAATGGGAGATGATATGATTTTCATTCAACTTTGATTACATACTACCAATAATCACACATGGGTGAGTCTAAGCATTCTTGATGAATTAAAATTATGTCCATGAACCTTTACATTGGCTCATAGTTCTTGGTACTAATTTGACAAAATTAGCCTTTAGGGATTTATCACAAACAACTTGAGGGCACACCCAAGCCAAACCAAGACAACATAAATGGGGTTATATCAACAACCCCAATTTACCAAAATTTGCAAGAATCCTCTTTTTGGGGAAATATATCAAGCATTTTATGGGCACATAAAGCTAACCCAATGCACATACCTAAGGGTGCCTTCAACCATCCAAAATCATCAAAAATACATCAAGGCATCACATACAACCCACCAAATGACTCAACACATAATATTACTCAATAATCCCAAAGATAAAAGAAAGTACCCTAAACTTGGTCTTATAGTTGTCAAACACTAAAATGGAGAATTATTACACAACACATCCAATAAAACCCTTTGAGAACATACTACAAACACTTGGTGTGCACACAAATTAACACTTTGTAAAGCATTTGGGGTTTCTTTCAACAACCCCAAAATTACAATACATGCAACAATACCATCACATACAAGTCAACGAAGTACTCAACACATACAAATAAGATTAATCATCCTATTAACGAGTTTTTCAAAGTTCCTAACCTCTAAATGTAAATATCCCCTAAAGAGAACTCACATTGCTTTCTTAAAGGAGAAGCCCTAAGTTGGAAAATTGATGGAGATGAAGAAATGGTTGATGAGTCTTGATTCTACTCTTCTTCTTGCTTCTGAGATAGGATCTTTATCTTGCCATTCTTCTTCATCTTCCAAGAGCCCTCTTCCTCTCTCTCGTTTTTTTTTCTTCTTTCTCTCACTCCACCTCGCCCCTGACTCTCTCTCGTTCTCTGCCCACCGTGAGGGGTGGCGCGCCGCCACCACTCTCGTCGCCGCCGTGGATGATGGGTTGGAGCCATCGTGGCTCCTCCTTCTTTCTTCTTCCTCGGCACCCTTCTTCTTCTCTCTTCTTTCTTTCCTTTCTTTCCTCTCTTATTTTTCTTCTTTCTTCTTTGAGTTCTGATCGTGAAGGAGGGAGTAAGTGAAAGAGTGAGGGTTGCTAAGGTGAGAATAAGTGCAGTGAGGTGTATGGTGGGGTAATGGGTGTATATTTTTCTAAAAGAATTGCTCAATGATCCTTCCTAATTTATTCTTTGGTCCCTAATTAAACCTTAGGTATATTTAATAAATTAAACTTACACTTGAATGATTAGTCTCACATGTCCTAAATTCTTGGGTAAAATTACTATTTTACCCTTGAGTTCAAACCTTACTTAAAATAACTAAAATAAAGGCTATAAACCTATTTAATCCTTAGGGATTAAATCCCCTTATTAACTTAGGATCTCTAATTACTAGGCTTAGGGAAGTTGGGATGTTACACACTTCTTCCCAAATAGCTTCTTCTACTGTTTGAATCTTCCAAGGAATGAGCCGCTCAATCATTGTTCTGCTTCTGCAATTACACTGACTCTTTCTGCCTTCATCATTATCTTCAGTATGTGATAGTGGAAAATATCCTCTTCCTAAGTTTTCCTTAATTTTGTTTTACAACTGTTGGCCTTTCTTCATATATAAATATGAGCCATGCACAACAATAGGCTTTCTCTAGATCCAACATGATAGACATCTAACCATTCTTACCCCTTTTTCTTCTCATTGAGTGCACAACTTTCTACACATGATATTATCACTAGTGCTACTATTAGGAACAAAGCTACTTTGGCAAGGACTAAATAAAGAATCCATGATCGGCCGAATGCGCTGTGTAAGAATCTTTGTTCTGCTCGGAGAGTAAATTAATATCTCACGCATCTATCTCAAGTATCTAATCAGAATTCATATTCAGTTATTATTGTAAATATATATTCTCTCGATTACACATTTTCTAGATGTTGGCAGGTAAAGAGAAATCACACATTGGAAGTTTGCTTGACCAATACCTGCATGCATGGCTCACAGAGGACCCCATGGAATACAAGTAATTTTAACTTCGTTTTATGTTAGACACTGAAATGCAGACCTCTTTCTACAATTAAGTGATCATTTCATGTAATTTCTTCCTGAAATACTAAACAATTGTAGAAACAAAATAAATTCAAATATAGTTGTTTGTTAAAAGATGCCAATTAAGTTTTTTTTTTTGGTGAAGAAAGATGCCAATATAGTTAATAAAATTGAAATCAAACTCACCTTGATATATATTTGGTTCGACTTCATCACTATTCAACAATTTATGACATTGCAAAATTAACTTATGCATCTTCTAATTCTAACCATCTCTCAATACAAGTTTCAAATAGAAAACCGGGTTGGACTGATTCACCTAAAGCTCCATTATTATTGTGTGATGCATTTTATCTATGTCCTAATGCCCTAATGTTCAATTAACTCATAATGATATAATGTTAAAATAATGTTTTGGTCCCTATACGTGACAGCGATTCTTAATTTGATCCATATACTTAAAAAGTTATTAAAACGGTCCCTACACGTGACAACCGTTACCCATTTAGTCCCTACCGTCCATCCACGTTAATTAATAGTGTCTAACGATCTGATGTGGCAGTTAACAATCTTCCGTGTCAAGTTAACAATTTAATAAGTAACATTATTCTTAATATGGTCCCTATACGTGACATTAATTATTAATATGGTCTCTATACAAAAAATCATTATTATAACAGTCCATGTAAAATACAGTGACAGCGATTCTTAATATGGTCCCTATATTAGATGTGGATATTATCTAATACTCTATACGTGACATTAATTCTTAATATGGTCCCTATACGTGAAAAAATTATTGAAACAGTCCCTGTACGAAAACAAAACTATCGAAACAACCCTGGAGCAATTTTGAAAAATGAGCTGTTTAATTTTGTAAAATGAGAAAAATTATCTTGAAATGTTCCACTAACTGTTAAGAAAAATTATAATGAGAAAAATATATGAAAAATTATCTAGAAATGTATGCTTGTGTTAGTTGTTTTTTTCATGTACTCTGGCAAAAATGCCAATTAGCCTTACTTCTGGGTTGACACATATGCAGAGGTGTATGGTCAAGTAATTAACCCAATTAATGGAGAGCAAATGTGGATGCCAACAGGCCTTCCGGCTATTATTCTTCCACATTGCAGGACTCCAATTGGGAGGCCAAAGAAAGCTAGAAGAAGGGAAAAGGATGAGCCATCAAAGGCAAACAAACTCAGGAGGCAGAATACATCCATACACTACTCTAAATGTGGCATTTATGGTCACAATAAGAAGATATGTCAAAACATGAAAAAGAAAGAAGTATGGCTAATCAGCATTTTTGCCATAGCACATGAAAAATACAACTAACACAAGCATACATTTCTAGATAATTTTTCATACATTTTTCTCATTATAATTTTTCTTAACAGTTAGTGGAACATTTCTAGATAATTTTTCTCATTTTACAAAATTGAACAGCTCATTTTTCAAAATTGCTCAAGGACTATTTTGATAGTTTTGTTTATGTACAGGGACTGTTTCAATAGTTTTTTCACGTATCAGGACCATATTAAGAATCACTGTCACTATATTTTACAGGGACTGTTTTAATAATGATTTTTTGTATAGAGACCATATTAAGAATTAATGTCACGTATAGGGATCATATTAATAATTAATGTCACGTATAGGGACCATATTAAGAATTAATGTTACTTATTAAACTGTTAACTTGACACGTCAGATTGTTAACTGTCACGTCAGATCGTTAGACATTGTTAATTAACGTGGATGGACGGTAGGGACCAAACTGGTACGTGTAGGGACTATTTTAATAACTTTTTAAGTATAGGGACCAAATTAAGAATCGCTGTCACATATAGGGACCAAAATATTATTTTAACCATGATATAATTACAAAACTTTAAAACTATAAGGAGCTACTTAAACGATTTATATCACAGGAACCTAATCAAAAATTCAATAAAACTATAGGGACTTAAAGATTAATTAAACCTTTCTTTTATAACAATTATTATATCGAGATGAATGGTAGAATAATTATTTAGTTATTTAGATATGTACAGAGATTTTTTTATAATATCATAAATTAATAAATCTTTCAATGTTTTTAGAATATGAAAACTCGTAGAGAATAATTATGATGCATATTTATGCTTTCAAAAATAATATATTATATTTTTAATGTTTTCATTCTCCTTTTGCCTTTTCATTCTCCTCTTCTTCTTTGTCCTTCTTCCCCTTCCCCCTCTTTCACGTCACAGAGACATACAAACAGGTCTCAACATCTATTTTATGTAAAATGTAAAAAGAATATATAATTTAAAAATTTTGTTTTGAATATAAATCACAAGTAAATACATTTACTAAATTAACTATTGTAATTTCTGAAATACTTCTCCATACTTAAAAAGCATACAATTATTTGGAAATAATTGTCACCTTTTATATTCATGCATGCATGTGTACACGCACATATATTATTTCATAATAACACATAAGAAAATAATAGTTCTGGGTATCTTTTTTTATTATACTAATCAATATTTTGTTTAATTAAAAATTATCAATAAGCACTAATACATTTATACAGTGTAAAAATATATATAATTGAAATTAGAATTAAATAATAAGAAATTTAGCAAGAATATTGCTAGCTTCATATATATATATAAATAAAATTTATCAAAATTATTAATTAAAATATGATTAAAAAATTTACTAAAATTTGAAGATTTGGATACAAAATTTAATATCAAGAATGACATTAATACATTATTATGAGATAGATATCTGTAAGTAATGGGGTGATGAGTTCTTATGATAGTTTTTTCACGAGTTAAAGTACGATTCTGAATGGAATTTTTTTCTACATGTCAAAATCAAAATTTAAATGCTAAAATTCAAATTAAAATGACATATCAAAACAACATGATCCTTTCATGTATTATATTTGACTATTGTAACATAATGACATATGGTATCATACACAAAATATTATATAATTTGAGCCAAGTATTAATGGTGTAACGATACTCAAATATTATACTAGTGTAATATGATCTCTAATCTACATAAAATATGATATTGGTTGATGTAGAGTATAACATGGACCATAAAAATGGCAGAAATGTTATGTTGACAACATTTCTAGACACCGTATCCAACGACACCGTATTTTCTCTTTTTTATTTTTTTTCTTTTACTTTCACTTTCCCTCTTTTTTTAATTTTTTACTGTCCTCCCAACACTTGGAAGAACACGCAGAATGTGGACTCGTCACACAGCTCTCCCTCTGAAACTAAGGAAATGCTCGTTTCCACGTTTGGTCAGCACACAGCGTGAGGAACTCCATGATTGAGCTTGCTTCCATTATCACTAGTTCATCACCTACCACTTGATGTCAACTGTATCTCCTTCTTCTTCCTTGTAAGGTATTTTTTTTTTCTGTTTTGCTCTTTCTTTCTTTCTCCACAAACATGGGTTTCACAAGTTTGGGTTGTAAATCTTGTCTATCTCCTTCCCACAAATTTGGATTGTTCTCCTTCTCTTGAAAAAACCTTATCATTTTGACAAAAAAAAAAGAAAGAAAACCCCTGTCATATAGCATTGCATTTGCTAGGAAAGAATGAAAATGAATTTCTGCAAGTTTTTTACTGACATGTGACTGATTATGTGGTTAATGGTGTGCAAAACTTTGGTTAATGAAGTGTATTGGGTGGTTAATGAGTTTTCCATGTACTCCATATGTGTACCATTAATCAAACATGGCATACCATTAACCAGAAATTTGAACACTGTTAACCACGTTTGAGCATTTGTAATTAGGTATTAATATGAGTTTATAATGTCAAACGTGTTTATTGAGAATATGTTTAATAATGTACTGAGAATATGGTTACTAAGATAAACCTCTTGAAAGCATTAACCTGAGCTTCTAAGAGTTGTAAAATTTATCTGGACATGTCATTAACCAAAGAACGACTATATTAACCAAATTTTTACAAAGCGTTAACCAGAGTTTTTAATAGTTGTGAAATTTATCTGGACATGTCATTAACCAAAGAATGAACTATATTAACCAAACTTTTACAAAGCATTAACCGAAGTTTTTAAGAGTTGTAAAATTTATCTGGATATGCCATTATATGTTATATTTTTGTTGTGATTTTTAAATTTACAACCTTGTTTGATGCAATAAGCTTCTAAATCCCTATTATTGTAACATAACCTATAATAGATGTAATTGGGTTATTTTGTGCAGTTTTGGTGTGGCACCGACAATTGGAAATTCATGGATAGTTCAAATAATTTCGTGGATTGCGGCAGTGTTCATGGTGAATCTATTGGAGTTGACAATTTTAATGATAATCACGCAAGTTGGGAGCCTGCAACAGGGATGTGTTTTTCTTGCATAGAGGAGGTTAAGACATTTTATGGAGAGTACGCTTCAAGAAAGCATTTTGGGTGGAAGATTAGAACATCAAAAAAAGGAGATGATGGGAACCTCTGCTACTTAATTCTAGCATGCTCAAGAGAAGGGTCTCATGTGTCGAAAATTCCATGTACATTGAAGACACTTCCGACTAAGGCGCAAAATTGTCCTGCAAAGATTTGTATTAAGTTGGGAGAAGATGGACTGTGGTACATTAAAAAATTTGAACCTAACCATTCTCACGAGATCAGCCCTACCAAGGCAAGGTTGTTCAAGGCTAACAAGAAAATTAATCTGCATGTAAGGAGAACAATCCAAATCAATGATAATGCAGGGGTGAGGATCAACAAGACTTTCCAATCTCTTGTTACAGACGCAGGAGGGCATGAAAATATACCATTTTGTGAAAGAGACGTGAGGAATTATGTTAACAAGGAAAGGCGTGCAATTGGAAAAGAAGGAGATGGCAAGGCCTTGATAAGTTATTTTTCCCAAATGAGGGAACAAAATACAAATTTCTTCTATGACATAGATTTGGATGATGATTTTCATGTAAGAAATGTGTTTTGGGCTGATGCAAGAAGTAGAGCTGCTTATGAATATTTTGGAGATGTTGTAACTTTTGACACGACATATTTGACCAACAAATATGACATGCTTTTTGCTGCGTTTGTTGGTGTGAATCACCATGATCAATCAACATTACTTGGATGTGGTCTGGTTTCTACAGAAGACACAGAGTCATTTGTGTGGCTATTCCAATCATGGCTTCGTTGTATGCTAGGAAAGGCCCCTATGGGTATTATCACTGACCAATGTAAGGCTATGAAAAATGCCATTGAGTTAGTCTTCCCTACAACTCGTCATAGGTGGTGCTTGTGGCATATAATGAAAAAAATTCTTGAAAAGCTAAGCGGATATGGTGAATACAAGAGGATTAAGTCTGCAATGAAATCAGCGGTATATGATACAATCACAGCAACTGATTTTGAAGAGAAATGGTCTTCCTTTATTGACAAATTTGAGCTTGGACAGAATGACTGGTTGAGTGGCATGTACAAGGAACGTCATAGATGGGCACCAACCATGCTGAAGAAATATTTTTGGGCAGGTATGTATACTTTTTCCTGTTGATTATCTAGTTAATGGGTCATTATGACACTTCTAAGTTTTCGACATCATTTTTCATATATGGTTAATGACTTGTAAATATGTGGTTAATGGTGTTCATTATTTGGTTAATGGAAGAAAATCCAGAAGTTTTTCACTCCCATTATAATATATGGTTAATCACTTGCAATTATTTGGTTATTTCTTTTCATATATTGGTTAATGGTTAATCACTTGTATGTCAACACAGCGAAGCGAGAGCATACATGCTTTCTTTGATGGATATATCAATTCAACAACAAGTCTGAACCAGTTTGTAAAGCAGTACGATAATACTCTCAAGAATAGAGCAGAAAAGGAATTTCAAGCTGATTTTCAATGCATGGATACAACAATTCCCTGCGGGTCAAACTCGTCGATTGAAAAACAATTCCAAGGCGAGTACACTCATGTCAAGTTTAAGGAGGTTCAAGCTGAATTTAGAGGTAAAATGAATTGTGCTTACTCCTTGAAGACTGTGGAGGGTTGCCTTGCTATTTATCATGTGTTGGAGGAGGTGTTAGTTGGAGAAAGACCGAAAGAATGTGTCTTTAAAGTTGTCTTTAATCGTGACAACCATGATCTCAGCTGTGAATGCTCGTTGTTTGAGTTTAGAGGTATTTTGTGCCGCCATGCCCTATGTGTGTGTACTCAAGAGAGGCTTAAAAACGTGCCAGAGAAGTACCTTTTAGCAAGATGGAAGAAAAATATTAAAAGGAAGCATGCATATATTAAGAGCATTTATGGTGTGTCGGAATTGAACCCACAGATGGACAGATTTGACAAATTGTGGAAGCATTTCCATGAGGTTGTTGAAGTAGCTGCAGATTCTGAAGATGCAACTAAGGCACTCCATGAAATATTACATGAATTTAATTCTAATTTGCCCACCATGGATGCTACAACGAACAATTTTAAAGGAGTTCCAATGATGACTCAAATCCAAACAAAGCTTCTGAAATCCGCAGTCCATTGAGGGTCAAACGTAAAGGTCGCCCTCCATCAAAGAGAAAAATATCTGTAGTTGAAAAGGTTGTTAAGAGGGCCAGGAAGCGAACCAAGCAAAGTGATGACAATGAGACTACTAAGGTATGCATTTTCTATCAGAAACCATGTATTAACCATATACAACACAACATTAACCATCAATTTGAACCCTGTTAACCAAACTTTCAGAAACTGTCAATTCTTCTGCAATTCAAATAACACAGTTTTAGTTTTAGTTTCAGTTAAATTCAAGTATTCCTTTCTGACAGAATTATTGCATCTTACCTTTTTTTTTTGTCCAAATATGTAGGAGGGCAATATGGAAAGATTGGGTAATCAGATCGAAGCCAACATCTGTGTAGAATCATCTATTGAGGTTGTGGCTGGTGGAGATTTGCCGGATGCAAGTACCGTGGTTCGTGTCCATTATAAGATTGTACTAAATGTATAAAATGTTTGGTTTGGTGTGTTGTGGGCTAAATATATGTACATTTATGGATTTATGTGTTATGTTATAGAGTTTTTAGATAACTTATGTACTAGTTGTTGAAGACAAGCTGAGACTTTATGTGATTAGTTAATCTTTTTTCTATACAGTCGAGGGGTTTTTATATGAATTTAGATGCTTCAGTTTCCGTTTTTGAAGACAATCGTTGGGTTCCTCAAAATCCAATTCTTTCACGGCCTCCATTTATGGGTTTAGATGCTGCATTTAATGATGATGTTAATCAGCATACGCCGTCATGGATCTTTCATGGCCTGTCATTTATTAGCTCATTTTCTTTTATTTTAGATTCTTATATGGTGTTGTCCAGGTTGGAGTAATTTATCATTCATGGATCTTTTGACAACGTCCGAAATAGACTTCACGGCATCCTAGCAGTTCAGTACAAATTTGTGACAATTTCTTCGTCGAGGATACCGACTAGTGATAGATGTATTTTGTGAATGGTTGTCACATATTTATACGAGTTGGAAGATTATGAATTGGAAGATTTCAAAGACAATTTTTGCATGATGGTATGGTGTGCTAATCAACATTACGGTCCATTGTTTTGTGTCCAGCTCTTTACTAATGAATATTTGTTGGTGATGCAGGATGGTTGAGTTGAAATCACTTTTGTCACTTTTTGAATGACATGTTTGCGGCACAAAACAAGCATTATCTTGTGAAGGTCTTGCTGCGATCAGGATAATTTTTTGCTCATGACTTATCAGGATATTATTTTGGTGTATGATTCTATGTAAATGATAGAACTATGTAAATGATTCGATTATTTTGGTGTATATAAATATAGATATAGAACTTTGCTCATGACCTGTCAGGATACATCAGCCATTGAAAATGTGGTTTTTAAAGTTGAAAGGGTGTTTAATGATTTATCCAGATACTTTAGCCAATTTTCCACAACTCATAAAAACTCCGGTTAATCCTTTGTAAAAGTTTGGTTAATATAGTTCATTCTTTGGTTAATGGCGTGTCCAGAAGCATTTTCCACAACTCATAAAAACTCCGGTTAATCCTTTGTAAAAGTTTGGTTAATATAGTTCATTCTTTGGTTAATGGCGTGTCCAGAAGCATTTTTCATAACTCATAAAAACTCCGATTAATCCTTTGTAAAACTTTGGTTAATATAGTTCATTCGTTGGTTAATGGCATGTCCATATACAGATAAGTAAATTTTTCAACCCTCATAACAAGTTTGGTTAATGCCTTGTAAATCTTTGGTTAATATAGTTCATTCGTTGGTTAATGGCATGTCCATATACACAAGTAAATTTTTCAACCCTCATAACAAGTTTGGTTAATGCCTTGTAAAACTTTGGTTAATATAGTTGATTCGTTGGTTAATGGTATGTCTATATACACAAGTAAATTTTTCAACCCTCATAACAAGTTTGGTTAATGCGTTGTAAAACTTTGGTTAATATAGTTCATTCGTTCGTTAATGGCATGTCCATATACACAAGTAAATTTTTCAACCCTCATAACAAGTTTGGTTAATGCCTTGTAAAACTTTGGTTAATATAGTTCATTCATTGGTTAATGGCATGTCCATATGCAGATAAGTAGATTTTTCAACCCTCATAACAAGTTTGGTTAATGCCTTGTAAAACTTTGCTTAATATAGTTCATTCGTTGGTTAATGGCCAAACTTGTTATGAGGGTTGAAAAATTTACTTATCTGTATATGGACATGCCATTAACCAGCGAATGAACTATATTAACCAAAGTTTTACAAGGCATTAACCAAACTTTTTATGAGGGTTGAAAAATTTACTTATCTGGATATGGACATGCCATTAACCAACGAATGAACTATATTAACCAAAGTTTTACAAGACATTAACCAAACTTTTTATGAGGGTTGAAAATTTTACTTGTGTATATGGACATGTCATTAACCAACGAATGAACTATATTAACCAAAGTTTTACAAGGCATTAACCAAACTTGTTATGAGGGTTGAAAAATTTACTTATCTGTATATGGACACATCATTAACCAACGAATGAACTATATTAACCAAAGTTTTACAAAGGATTAACCGGAGTTTTTATGAGTTGTGAAAAATGCTTCTGGACACGCCATTAACCAAAGAGTGGACTATATTAACCAAAGTTTTACAAAGGATTAACCGGAGTTTTTATGAGTTGTGAAAAATGCTTCTGGACACGCCATTAACCAAAGAATGAACTATATTAACCAAACTTTTACAAAGGATTAACCGGAGTTTTTATGAGTTGTGGAAAATTGGCTAAAGTATCTGGATAAATCATTAAACACCCTGTCAACTTTAATAACCACATTTTCAATGGCTGATGTATCCTGATAGGTCATAAGCAAAGTTCTATATCTATATCATATACACCAAAAAATATCAGCAAGGCCTTACACAAATATGATGATGATATTTTCATTCATTCATACCATTAACTATTCAAAACAGCCCAAAAAGATATAAACAAGAGTCATATGACCTTTGTGGTTCATATTTACCATATACAATCCGCCCAAAAAGATTTAAACGAGTTACATGACCTTTGTAATTCATATCTACCATATACAATATTACATAATTGTTCTAAACAACCCCCAAAAAAATGGCCATTAACCATCCTTCACATATTCATATCCCATCCACAGACTTCTGCTCATTGCCCTTTTCTTTTTCTCACATACGTAGCCTTAAATGGAGTACGCACTGAGACACTTTGGACACGCTTTCTTGGATTTTCCTTCATTCTTGTTATGATGTTTGATGTAGACCTAGCACCACCATCCACATTATGTTCACCTGTTAACAGTGATTCAAATGTTAGATATTAATTAAACGGGATTTTAAGATGCAATATGCATAAAGCTTAATAACATTGACAATTCCAATTTCAACAGTGTTCCTAGTAAAACTGCACGATCAGTAAGAAATAAAACGGGGTATAGAAATGAATACAGTTTACATTAAATTTGTGATTCAGATATATATTAAGACCCAGCAGCCATAGCAAACGAGAGGTTCAAACAGAATCCAATGTAAACATATGAAAAAGATCATTTTGAGAGATGATGGGTAACAACAAAAATGGACACACGGGAGAGGTTCAAACATTAATGCTCGTTTAGTAACCACTTGCCTCTTTCAACATTCGAACATCCTTCCTCGCTAGCAAAAATATTAGTGTGAGGAGATGGACACACGGGAGAGGCTTGAAAGGAACCTCCCTTATCTGTACTGTGCGGCTCGGCCGTTGATTGGCGTTGAAGCTCTACATCTTTTAGCACCCTAACTTCTTCCTCGAGACTCGCAATCCTCTCTCGGCACTGCCTCAACTCCACCACCAATTGCCGATACTCGGTAATACCCACAAACTGGCGTTCAGCTTGATGCAAGGCATCCCTGGCCATTTCAAACTGAAGCTCTTCATTTGTTGCTGTTACCTCTAGAGTTATCTGCTAACGCGAGAAGCACATCAAATACACATTGTATTTGAATTTCAACATGTTTTACAAACAACAGACATCGATACTTACCAAGTTTTTTTCAAATGCTTCCTTTATTTTTTTGGGTCAAACGCAGAATTTGCCAATTCAAAAAGCGTGGGAAAGGAAACCTAAGAGGATTGTTAGGTGTTCCCCCCACCGACAAGTGGTTCAAGGCCCAGATCTGCAACAAAGAATAACATACATAATACCTGTAAATTTATGTAAAGAGAATGAACGATGTTTAATATAACACATGAACAAATAAATACATGCAAGATAGCTGCACATCCACATATATGTATCTGGCTTAGATTTTTTCCCTCTTTGACACCACGAGCAGTTTTACTCAAACTATCAACCAAGAAATCATAAACTGCTAGACCCCAATTGAAGCTTTTTAAGGACTCTAGGTCATCTAGCAATTTAATACAACCAGTAAATAACAGTATCCCTGATCTTGGAAAGTAAAACTCTCCAAATGCAAGGAGAATGTACATCCTACAAAAATCACCCACATCATCCTCAAACAAAGCAAGCCTCGGTAAAATTTCATCAACAGTTACCTTACACTCTCCGAACAAAGATGATGTATAACAGTTAAAATCGTAATCAACGGGCACCCGCTCACCTACCACAGGTAGTCCTATTGCAAGGCAAACGTCAATTGCCGTAAAAGGAACCACCCTACCCCTAACTCTAAAACCCCCGCTACGCTCATCCCATCTAGTCACTAGTTCCCATAATAGCCCACCAGAAATTTCCAATTTAGCCGGCATGTTTAGAACCCACTTGAATGGGGTGACGTCAATTTGATTTTTCTGTTCACGTGTTAGGTTCTCATTAACTTCAGGCAACCATTTCGGTGTACATGCATGCCTCAAACGTATCTGCGAAGTATCAATAAAGTTCATGTCATTAATAAATCGATCGCATTCATGCAAATGCAAGTAGTTAATATGTTCCTTACATTTGTTCCTTTTATTCTTGAACCAGACCACCTGCAAATTTACGAAATACATGTTGTCAACAACCATACCAACAAATTGGATAAAAGCTGCAATTCAGTAATGAAAAATAAGAGATTAAAAAGAGTGGCAACGAGGCAAATCATGATAACAAATTATTGGAACCAACACCTATCCTATTCAATACAATTGTAACAAATTAGCATACATGATAAGCTACTATGAACCTGTAAACAACATTTCACCAATAAACCAACAAAAATGCGGAACCTACCATGGCAAATAAAGAGCCAAAAACGCATAGACAGAGCAAAAAATACATAGACATTTCAAAATGCCTTCACTCCCCTCATTCACACATACATCACCTAGAGCCAAAAACAGAGATAAAACCCCAAAAATGTATGCCAAATACACTCCAAAACAGGCCCAAAACCCCCAAAACAGAAGCAACCATAACTTAATAAAAATAGAGACCAAATAGTCAACTTAGTTTCCTTCCCCTTGCTACAACTTGCAATCACAATTATTACATGGTCGGGAATTTGCCTCAAGTTTTTCCATTTCAAATAACAACCAATTGTAGAGATAGATTCATAATTGGGAACCCTATGTCGTCAATCTCATAATAAGCAAATACGATAACTTAGAGACATGAACACGAAAAACAGGTATAGCCAAGGAAAAGGTGTGTCATGTTATTTAGTTTCTCTTAATATGGTATTCTTTTTAGCACAATTAACAAAAAGTAAATGAAGAAAACAATTGACTTTGGTCTACATCGTGAACTTGGAAAGTTAAAACTTAAAACAACTAAAAAAATGCAACTTACCAGGACTAACAAAAAGGAACAAACTGACCTAGGTTGCTTTAGCTAAATTAACACCACTCTGTACCTGTCTGCTTGGTTTCAATTTCTGATTTTATGTGTATGGTTTGTTGCTAGTGCAGATCACCTTTCTGAATGTGTAGAGAGCCATGCATTTGAAACTTATGACAAATTTATCAAGGACCAAGGAGCTACTCTGGAGGTTTCTTCTTTTTCTTTTCTTTTATGTATTATCAAGATTTTAATTGTATGTGTTAATAGTTTATAGTCTTGGTTGTATGCTTTCATATTTGAGGGACAGAAAACCATTGGATTATACTTGCTCCTGAGTCATCATTTATTTGGTATGAAATTAATTAGTAGGCCAGCTGTTAGACTGTAGTATGGCTGAATAATTGGCAAGCTGAGATTATTCTAGCTGTAGATGTGTCTTAGATTATCTTGTTCTGCTATGGCCTTAAATTGACTTATAAACAGAAAAATAATAGAAAATGAAAGAAAGCAGATAAATGGTCCTGCATTGAGTATTTAATAAATAATATATTAATAACTTTAATTGATGAAGGTTCCAAAAATTGTTCCACTTTCTTTCACATTCATTTTTATGTTGTGCGTTTGTTCCAGGTAATTCTATAACTAACATGGTTTGATAATTTTTTTGTAGAGGAATTGAAAAAAATGCCAGCTCCTGAGGTTGCTGTCAATTATTATGCAGGAGGTAACTTGTATTTATTTGGTAAGCTTTTCATCTTTTTGACCTATGGTTGTCCACTTGAGGCAAAACAACTGGAATTTCACACTTCCCATTCTATTTTCCTCAGATGAATTTCAAACTTCCAGAGTTCCAAATTCTAGAAGGCCTAAGATAGGTATTTCTTAAAACCTGGTCAAACATTCATTACTAATCTGAATTTGTTGTGTCTTGGACAACATTTTTATTTTCATGCCGGGAAAAGGGGGTGGGGAGGAGGATTTCTGCTAAAAGTAAGTCCAAAATTAATAATCGTTCAAATGTTGTCCAAGTTTTTACATTCAGAGGACCGCGTGTGAGGAGAGGGAAAGGAGCTTTCTTTCTCTAAATGAAGGAGGGAGCTAGAGATGGGAAGTGACTGTATACGGGGAAAGAAGACCACCGCGTGTGAGGAGAGGGAAACAAGAATGAGGTGACAACTTTCTTCAGACTCTAATGAATAAAGGAGGGAAATAAATATTTTTTTGCAAATTACAAAGCTGCCCCTGCACATATACGGTGTCCACCGTATATTGTCAATTTTTTGTGTCAACCTAACATTTTTGTTATTTTTCTTGCCAGAGTCACCAGCAAATCTTGTGTAAAAAAGGAGTCAAAATTCGGATATCCAAGCTATGAAATTCATTTCCTAAATCCATTAGCATTCAGTGGTAAGCAACAGCAATCTACAATGATTGATCTTTAATCCAAAGTAGGATTTAGTAACCTTAGTAAACTTCTACGAATAATATCTCATCCTTCACAGTGTAATGTTCAGGCAATTATTCCCAATGGCATACAAGCAGATTCAGTGTCAAGCAAACAATGAAAATCATGCACATTAAGATGCCAACTAAAACAAGCAAATATTAGCTTCTCAATTTATGGCTCACACGTATCAACAATGCTCTTGCAGCATTATAAATCTATAAATTTTCTACCCAACTCTGAATTCATCAGGGGCATTTCCAAATTAAAAACTTTTTCTCATTTTATTTCTCATTAGACAATTTCAAATGCATAGCGCTACCATTTCCTCTTTACCTTCTTTTCTTCTAGCAATCCCAAGTCCCCAACAAAAAGAAGAAGAAAAAGAACCTCTTAAGAACGAACAATCCTTCAATTGCTGTCTCTTAACAACGAACCTCCTAACAATGAACTACTGAATCCTAATGATCTTCTGTCTCTGCTAGCAATCAAAGAAAAAACAGAGAGAGAAACTGTTGAAACAGAGATAAAACAAAGGAACAAAGGAAAGGTGAGTGAGAGATAGGGCTCACCACTGCGTCCAAACCTCTGTCGGTAATCCCTTCAACGCTAATCCTTCACGATTTGAGATCTACGGTTCACCGTGGCATCCAAACCTTTGTCGCAAACAGCACCAAACAACCTCAACCTTCAATTGTTCGCACGTGTGTCTGAAACAGAGTCCTCTTCACCACTTTCCCTCGCGTGTCTGAAACAATTCGGCGTCTCCACTTTCAAAAGAGAGAGCTTCTTTCTTTATGAAAAGTTTTTGGCGTCCCCACAAGCAAGGGTTCGAACAAGAGAGATTCGAGAGGGAGAGAGATTAGGCGGGAGTGGTTTTTTGATGAGAGAGAAAGAGAAAGACAAATGGGGTGTTCAACAAACATTTTCGGTCAAAATACAGCTGTCTACTGTTATGGAATACTACGGTGTCGCGTAAGTTGTCAAAAATAGTTGTCTAAATAATATTTCTGAAAATGTTATTTCAACAACTTTTTTTGACACCGTATCCACGACACCGTATTTTATACTGTTAACTCCTTCTTCATTTCTTTCAATAAACAAAGACAAAACAGAAACACGTGACCTCCTATTTCTGCTCCACTACTTTCCCTCTTTTTTTCTTTTTTCATTTCCCTCTGTCTTCTTCGTTTGCTCACGCTGAACATTCCTCTTCTACACTGAGCATGCTCGTTTTCACATTTGGTCAGCACACAGCGTGAGGAACTCCATGATTGAGCTTGCTTCCATTATCACTAGTTCATCACCTACCACTTGATGTGAACTGTATCTCCTTCTTCTTCCTTGTAAGGTATTTTTTTTTCCTGTTTTGTTCTTTCTTTCTCCACAAACAGGGGTTTCACAAATTTGGGTTGTAAATCTTGTCTATCTCCTTCCCACAAATTTGGATTGTTCTCCTTCTCTTGAAAAGACCCTATCATTCTGACAAAAAAAAAGAAAGATAGAAAACCCCTGTCATATAGCATTGCATTTGCTAGGGAAGAATGAAAATGAGTTTCTGCAAGTTTTTTACTGACACGTGACTGATTATGTGGTTAATGGTGTGCAAAACTTTGGTTAATGAAGTGTATTGGATGGTTAATGAGTTTTCCATGTACTCCATATGTGTACCAGTAATCAAACATGACATACCATTAACCAGAAAGTTGAACACTGTTAACCACGTTTGAGCATTACAAATTAGGTATTAATGAGTTTATAATGTCAAACATGTTTATTGAGAATATGTTTAATAATGTACTGAGAATACGGTTACTGACATAAACCTCTTGAAAGCATTAACCTGAGCTTCTAAGAGTTGTAAAATTTATCTGGACATGTCATTAACCAAAGAACGAACTATATTAACCAAACTTTTACAAAGCGTTAACCAGAGTTTTTAACAGTTGTGAAATTTATCTGGACATGTCATTAACCAAAGAATGAACTATATTAACCAAACTTTTACAAAGCATTAACCGGAGTTTTTAAGAGTTGTGAAATTTATCTGGACATGTCATTATATGTTGCATTTTTGTTGTGATTTTTAAATTTACAACCCTGTTTGATGCAATAAGCTTCTAAATCCCTATTATTGTAACATAATCTATAATAGATGTAATTGGGTTATTTTGTTCAGTTTTGGTGTGGCACCGACAATTGAAAATTCATGGATAGTTCAAATAATTTCATGGATTGCGGTAGTGTTCATGGTGAATCTATTGGAGTTGACAATTTTAATGATGATCACGCAAGTTGGGAGCCTGCAACAGGGATGTGTTTTTCTTGCATAGAGGAGGTTAAGACATTTTATGGAGAGTACGGTTCAAGAAAGGGTTTTGGATGGAAGATTAGAACATCAAAAAAAGGAGATGATGGGAACCTCTGCTACTTAATTCTAGCATGCTCAAGAGAAGGGTCTCATGTGTCGAAAATTCCATGTACATTGAAGACACTTCCGACTAAGGCGCAAAATTGTCCTGCAAAGATTTGTATTAAGTTGGGAGAAGATGGACTGTGGTACATTAAAAAATTTGAACCTGACCATTCTCACGAGATCAGCCCTACCAAGGCAAGGTTGTTCAAGGCTAACAAGAAAATTAACCTGCATGTAAGGAGAACAATCCAAATCAATGATGATGCAGGGGTGAGGATCAACAAGACTTTCCAATCTCTTATTACAGACGCAGGAGGGCATGAAAATATACCATTTTGTGAAAGAGACGTGAGGAATTATGTTAACAAGGAAAGGCGTGCAATTGGAAAAGAAGGAGATGGCAAGGCCTTGATAAGTTATTTTTGCCAAATGCGGGAACAAAATACAAATTTCTTCTATGATATAGATTTGGATAATGATTTTCATGTAAGAAATGTGTTTTGGGCTGATGCAAGAAGTAGAGTCGCTTATGAATATTTTGGAGATGTTGTAACTTTTGACACGACATATTTGACCAATAAATATGACATGCCTTTTCGCATTTGTTGGTGTGAATCACCATGGTCAATCAACATTACTTGGATGTGGTCCTGTTTCTACGTAAGACACAGAGTCATTTGTGTGGCTTTTCCAATCATGGCTTCGTTGTATGCTAGGAAAGGCCCTATGGGTATTATCACCGACCAATGTAAGGCTATGAAAAATGTCATTGAGTTAGTCTTCCCTACAACTCGTCATAGGTGGTGCTTGTGGCATATAATGAAAAAATTCTGAAAAGCTAGCGGATATGGTGAATACAAGAGGATTAAGTCTGCGATGAAATCAATGGTTTATGATACAATCACAAAGACTGATTTTGAAGAGAAATGGTCTTCCTTCATTGACAAATTTGAGCTTGGACAGAATGACCGTTGAGTGGCATATACAAGGAACGTCATAGATGGGCACCAACCATGTCAAGAAATATTTTTGGGCAGGTATGTATACTTTTTCCTGTTGATTATCTAGTTAATGGGTCATTATGACACTTCTAAGTTTTCGACAACATTTTTCATATATGGTTAATGACTTGTAAATATGTGGTTAATGGTGTTCGATATTTGGTTAATGGAAGAAAATCCTGAAGTTTTTCACTCTCATTATAATATATGGTTAATCACTTGCAATTATTTGGTTATTTCTGTTCATATATTGGTTAATGGTTAATCACTTGTATGTACTTGGACAGGTATGTCAACAACACAGCGAAGCGAGAGCATACATGCTTTTTTCGATGGATATATCAATTCAACTACAAGTTTGAACCAGTTTGTAAAGCAGTACGATAATGCTCTCAAGAGTAGAGCAGAAAAGGAATTTCAAGCTGATTTTCAATGCATGGATACAACAATTCCCTGCGGGTCAAACTCATCGATTGAAAAGCAATTTCAAGGCGAGTACACTCATGCAAAGTTTAAGGAGGTTCAAGCTGAATTTAGAGGTAAAATGAATTGTGCTTACTCCTTGAAGACTGTGGAGGGTTGCCTTGCTAGTTATCATGTGTTGGAGGAGGTGTTAGTTGGAGAAAGACCAAAAGAACGTGTCTTTGAAGTTGTCTTCAATCGTGACAACCATGATCTCAGTTGTGAATGCTCGTTGTTTGAGTTTAGAGGTATTTTGTGTCGCCATGCCCTATGTGTGTGTACTCAAGAGAGGCTTAAAAACGTGCCAGAGAAGTACCTTTTAGCAAGATGGAAGAAAAATATTAAAAGGAAGCATGCATATATTAAGAGCAGTTATGGTGTGTCGGAATTGAACCCACAGATGGACAGATTTGACAAATTGTGCAAGCATTTCCATGAGGTTGCTGAAGTAGCTGCAGATTCTGAAGATGCAACTAAGGCACTCCATGAAATATTACATGAATTTAATTCTAATTTGCCCACCATGGATGCTACAACGAACAATGTTAAAAGGAGTTCCAATGATGAGTCAAATCCAAACAAAGCTTCTGAAATCCGCAGTCCATTGAGGGTCAAACGTAAAGGTCGCCCTCCATCAAAGAGAAAAATATCTGTAGTTGAAAAGGTTGTTAAGAGGGCCAGGAAGCGAACCAAGCAAAATGATGACAATGAGACTACTAAGGTATGCATTTTCTATCAGAAACAATGTATTAACCATATACAACACAACATCAATTTGACAGAATTATTGCATGTTACCTACTTTTTTGTCCAAATATGTAGGAGGGCAATATAGGAAGATTGGGTAATCAGATTGAAGCCAACATTTGTGTAGAATCATCTATTGAGGTTGTGGCTGGTGGAGATTTGCCGGATGCAAATACCGTGGTTTGTGTCCATTATAAGATTGTACTAAATGTATAAAATGTTTGGTTTGGTGTGTTGTGGGCTAAATTTATGTACATTTATGGATTTATGTGTTATGTTATAGACTTTTTAGATAACTTATGTACTAGTTATTGAAGACAAGCTGAGACTTTATTTGATTAGTTAATCTTTTTTCTATACAATCGAGGGTTTTTATATGAATTCAGATGCTTGATTCGCTTTTGAAGACAATCGTTGGGTTCCTCAAAATCCAATTCTTTCACGACCTCCATTTATGGGTTTAGATCTTTGCTTTTAATGATGATGTTAATCAAAGATACGAGCATGGATCTTTCATGGCCTGTCATTTATTAGCTCATTTTCTTTTATTTTAGATTCTTATATGGTGTTGTCCAGGTTGGAAGTAATCTATCATTCATGGATCTTTTGACAACGTCCGAAATAGACTTCACGGCATCCTCGCGATTCAAGACAAATTTGTGACAATTTCAACGAGGATACCGACTAGTGATAGATGTATTTTGTGAATGGTTGTCACATATTTATACGAGTTGGAAGATTACAAATTGGAAGATTTCAAAGACAATTTTTGCATGATGGTATGGTGTGCTCATCAATATTACGGTCCATTGTTTTGTGTCCACCTCTTTACTAATGAATATTTGTTGGTGATGCAGGATGGTTGAGTTGAAATCACTTTTGTCACTTTTTGAATGACATGTTTGCGGCACAAAACAAGCATTATCTTGTGAAAGTCTTGCTGCGATCAGGATATTTTTTGGCGTATATGATATAGATATAAAATTTTGCTCATGACTTATCAGGATATTATTTTGGTGTATGATTCTATGTAAATGATAGAACTATGTAAATGATTCGATTATTTTGGTGTATATAAATATAGATGTAGAACTTTGCTAATGGTCTGTCTGGGTACATCAGCCATTGAAAATGTGGTTACTAAATTTGACAGGGTGTTTAATGATTTATCCAGATACTTTACCCAATTTTTCACAACTCATAAAATCTCCGGTTAATCCTTTGGAAAACTTTGGTTAATATAGTTCATTCTTTGGTTAATGGGGTGTGCAGAAGCATTTTTCACAACTCATAAAAACTTTGGTTAATGCCTTGCAAAACTTTGGTTAATGTAGTTCATTCTTTGGTTAAAGGGGTGTGCAGAAGTATTTTTCACATCTCATAACAAGTTTGGTTAATGCCTTGCAAAACTTTGGTTAATATAGTTCATTCTTTGGTTAATCGGGTGTGCAGAAGCATTTTTCACATCTCATAACAAGTTTGGTTAATGCCTTGCAAAACTTTGGTTAATTTAGTTCATTCTTTGGTTAATGGGGTGTGCAGAAGCATTTTTCACAACTCATAAAAACTTTAATGCCTTGCAAAACTTTGGTTAATGTAGTTCATTCTTTGGTTAATGGGGTGTGCAGAAGCATTTTTCACAACTCATAAAAACTTTGATTAATGTCTTGCAAAACTTTGGTTAATGTAGTTCGTTCTTTGGTTAATGGGGTGTGCAGAAGCATTTTTCACAACTCATAACAAGTTTGGTTAATGCCTTGCAAAACTTTGGTTAATCTAGTTCATTCTTTGGTTAATGGGGTGAAAAATGCTTCTGCACACCCCATTAACCAAAGAATGAACTACATTAACCAAAGTTTTACAAGGCATTAACCAAAGTTTTTATGAGTTGTGAAAAATGCTTCTGCACACCCCATTAACCAAAGAATGAACTAAATTAACCAAAGTTTTGCAAGCCATTAACCAAAGTTTTTATGAGGGTTGAAAAATTTACGTACGTCTATATGGACATCCCATTAACCAAAGAATGAACTACATTAACCAAAGTTTTACAAGGCATTAACCAAAGTTTTTATGAGTTGTGAAAGATGCTTCTGCACACCCCATTAACCAAAGAATGAACTAAATTAACCAAAGTTTTGCAAGGCATTAACCAAACTTGTTATCAGCTAGAAAATGCTTCGCACACCCCATTAACCAAAGAATGAACTATATTAACCAAAGTTTTGCAAGGCATTAACCAAAGTTTTTATGAGGGTTGAAAAATTTACGTACGTCTATATGGACATCCCATTAACCAAAGAATGAACTACATTAACCAAAGTTTTACAAGGCATTAACCAAAGTTTTTATGAGTTGTGAAAGATGCTTCTGCACACCCCATTAACCAAAGAATGAACTAAATTAACCAAAGTTTTGCAAGGCATTAACCAAACTTGTTATCAGTTGTGAAAAATGCTTCTGCACACCCCATTAACCAAAGAATGAACTATATTAACCAAAGTTTTGCAAGGCATTAACCAAAGTTTTTATGAGGGTTGAAAAATTTACGTACGTCTATATGGACATCCAATTAACCAAAGAATGAACTACATTAACCAAAGTTTTACAAGGCATTAACCAAAGTTTTTATGAGTTGTGAAAGATGCTTCTGCACACCACATTAACCAAAGAATGAACTAAATTAACCAAAGTTTTGCAAGGCATTAACCAAACTTGTTATCAGTTGTGAAAAATGCTTCTGCACACCCCATTAACCAAATAATGAACTATATTAACCAAAGTTTTGCAAGGCATTAACCAAAGTTTTTATGAGGGTTGAAAAATTTACGTACGTCTATATGGACATCCCATTAACCAAAGAATGAACTACATTAACCAAAGTTTTACAAGGCATTAACCAAAGTTTTTATGAGTTGTGAAAAATGCTTCTGCACACCCCATTAACCAAAGAATGAACTAAATTAACCAAAGTTTTGCAAGGCATTAACCAAACTTGTTATGAGTTGTGAAAAATGCTTCTGCACACCCCATTAACCAAAGAATGAACTACATTAACCAAAGTTTTGCAAGGCATTAACCAAACTTGTTATGAGATGTGAAAAATGCTTCTGCACACCCCATTAACCAAAGAATGAACTATATTAACCAAAATTTTGCAAGACATTAACCAAAGTTTTTATGAGTTGTGGAAAATTGGGTAAAGTATCTGGATAAATCACTAAACACCCTGTCAAATTTAGTAACCACATTATCAATGGCTGATGTATCCTGACAGGCCATTAGCAAAGTTCTATATGTATATCATATACACCAAAAAATATCAGCAGGGCCTTACACAAATATGATGATGATATTTTCATTCATTCATACCATTAACTATTCAAAACAGCCTAAAAAGATATAAACTTGTTACATGACCTTTGTAATTCATATCTACCATATACAATATTACATAATTGTTCTAAAGAACCCCCCAAAAAAATGGCCATTAACCAGCCTTCCCATATTCATATCCCATCCACAGACTTCTGCTCATTGCCCTTTTCTTTTTCTCACATACGTAGCCTTAAATGGAGTACGCACTGAGACACTTTGGACACGCTTTCTTGGATTTTCCTTCATTCTTGTTATGATGTTTGATGTAGACCTAGCACCACCATCCACATTATGTTCACCTGGTAACAGTGATCCAAATGTTAGATATTAATTAAACGGGATTTTAAGATGCAATATGCATAAAAGCTTAATAACATTCACAATTCCAATTTCAACAGTGTTCCTAGTAAAACTGCAAGATTAGTAAGAAATAAAACGGGGTATAGAAATGAACACAGTTTACATTAAATTTGTCATTCAGATATTTATTAAGACCCAGTAGCCATAGCAAACGAGAGGTTCAAACAGAATCCAATGTAAACATATCAAACAGATCGTTTTGAGAGATGATGGGTAACAACAAAAATGGACACACGGGAGAGGTTCAAACATTAATGCTCGTTTAGTAACCACTTGCCTCTTTCAACATCCGAACATCCTTCCTCGCTAGCAAAAATATTAGTGTGAGGAGATGGACACACGGGAGAGGCTTGAAAGGAACCTCCCTTATACATCTTGTGCGGCTCGGTAGATTGATTGGCGTTGAAGCTCGCATCTTTTAGCACCCTAACTTCTTCCTCGAGACTTGCAATCCTCTCTCGGCACTGCCTCAACTCCATCACCAATTGTCGATACTCGGTAATACCCACAAACTG
Source organism: Calophaca sinica (assembly GCA_037113605.1). Taxonomy (NCBI): domain Eukaryota; kingdom Viridiplantae; phylum Streptophyta; class Magnoliopsida; order Fabales; family Fabaceae; genus Calophaca; species Calophaca sinica. The sequence continues at coordinate 72,817,221 of CM073730.1, forward strand.
GCGTTCAGCTTGAAGCAAAGCATCCCTGACCATTTCAAACTGAAGCTCTTCATTTGTTGCCGTTACCTCTAGAGTTACCTGCTAACACGAGAAGCACATCAAATACACATTGTATTTGAATTTCAACATGTTTTACAAACAACAGACATCGATACTTACCAAGTTTTTTTCAAATGCTTCCTTTATTTTTTTTTGGGTCAAACGCAGAATTTGCCAATTCAAAAAGCGTGGGAAAGGAAACCTAAGAGGATTGGTAGGTGTTCCCCTCACCAACAAGTGGTTCAAGGCCCAGATCTGCAACAAAGAATAACATACGTAATACCTGTAAATTTATGTAAAGAGAATGAATGATGTTTAATATAACACATGAACAAATAAATACCTGCAAGATAGCTGCACATCCACATATATGTATTTGGCTTAGATTTTTTCCCTCTTTGACACCACGAGTAGTTTTACTCAAACTGTCAACCAAGAAATCATAAACTGCTACACCCAAATTGTAGCTATTTAAGGACTCTAGGTCATCTAGCAATTTAATACAACCAGTAAATAACAGTTTCCCTGATTTTGGAAAGTAAAACTCTCCAAATGCAAGGAGAATGTACATCCTACAAAAATCACCCACATCATCCTCAAACAAAGCAAACCTCGGTAAAATTTCATCAACAGTTACCTTAGACTCTCCGAACAAAGATGATGTATAACAATTAAAATCGTCATCAACGGGCACCCGCTCACCTACCACAGGTAGTCCTATTGCAAGGCAAACGTCAATTGCCGTAAAAGGAACCACCCTACCCCTAATTCTAAAACCCCCGCTACGCTCATCCCATCTAGTCACTAGCTCCCATAATAGCCCACCAGAAATTTCCAATTTAGCCGGCATGTTTACAACCCACTTGAATGGGGTGACGTCAATTTGATTTTTCTGTTCACGTGTCAGGTTCTCATTAACTTCATGCAACCATTTTGGTGTACATGCATGCCTCAAACATATCTGCGAAGTATCAATAAAGTTCATGTCATTAATAAATCGACCGCATTCATGCAAATGCAAGTAGTTAATATGTTCCTTTCATTTTTTTCTTTTGGGCTACTTGTTCCTTGCATGGTTACTGGTGCACTCCTGATAATGTCGGCTTATACTACTTACAAATGATACGAGACCACCTGCAAAGTGAAAATTTTAGAACAAATAACAAAACTGAAAGTGAAAGTGAAATTGGATTATCATAGCAAGGAAAGATAAACAAATTTCTCTATTGAAACAAGGAACAAAAAGTTCATGAAATATTTGATCAAGAATTGTATCCCATAATAGCTATATACACTTTTTAGAAAAGAAAAGCATTTTGTATTCTTTCACATGAATTAACCTTTTATCACATACACATAATGTTAAAAAATAGTACATTATATCGATAGTTTTTCCAATCTATTTTTTTTTTTTGGGCACCCTACTAGCAAATTTTTCATCTAATCAGATTTCAAGAGAGAATTTCTCAACTCCAATAGGCTAGAATATGGATTGGTAGAGTACAAAGGGAAAAAATCATAATGCCTTTGAGGATATAACATCAAAGAAGCATTTCATTCAAATAAATCATATTTGCAGCCTCTTTATCAAAACATTTCTTTTGCCATGCGAGTATCGTGAGAGATGAAATGTTAATAAATAATGAAGATTCTTGTTCAATCTTAATGAAATTAACTTTATGGGAACTTAACAAAATAAAGGTTGCGTTGAGGAATATGAAAACTTATTAAAAACTCATTAACAAGTTCATCATTGCATTCTCTATAGAAGTCTTCAAGTTCCTAGATGTGCAAATATCAATCAAGCGCAAGGGCATGACTTCAGAACCAGCAAAATTTCAACATACAAAAATCCAATAAGCAAATTGCAATCAAGCACATTATTTTGCTTTTTTGTTTCTTATTTGAATATGAGATACTACTATATAGTGTCATCTAACAAGTATTAACAAGCAGAACTGCATCCATCCACTACATAAAAACCATGGCCCAAGAAAATGTTTTGTTGATTTCTCAGAAAACAACAACATAAAAACAAGAGTAAAAGATGCAAGTAGAGTTGATGAGTTCTGAATTAACCAATTCGTTAATCATGTGTACTACCAAACCAACAATGAGTCAAGAGCATCCATGGCAGAATGCCTACAGCAAAATGTCTTTAACCATGCCAGAATGACATTGTGAAAATTCACAAAAAAAAATGAGCCCCTAAACTGAGCCAAAAACACAGAAGCAAAGGAAACCAACAAAAATGGCAAATAAACCCTAAACATAGCAAATTAAAAGAAGCTTCCACTTATAATTCAGTTCCCTGGCTGAAATCAAAGTGCAATAAATCACGAAAATGACAATGTAGAGAGAGGGAGACGGTTACCTTGAGGGAAAATGCGAACTTTGGTTTATGATGTTGTCATCGTCATTGTCATCGAATTAGGAGAGGATGCGGAGTTGAAAGAGGCGGGAGAGGAAGAAGGAGCGGCCGAGGTGACTTCTAATTCAGAATGCGGAGTTGAAAATGCTCAGTCTCCTGTTAATCCCCAAATTGAGAGAAGTTGGTGAAGGAAATGCTCTGAGAGTATGTGGCGGTGGAGATCTGTGGCAGTTTTCGGGAGTTGGGAGGGAATGCTCAGCGTGAGCAAATGAGGAAGACAGATTTTTGAGGAGCTAGTTCTTCCTGAGCATAACCTTCAACTGCCTCCACACAGTTCCCATGGTTGCTAAACCCTAGGAACTACAACGCTGGAAGAATGCGAAGGAGATCAGAAAGTGAAAGAAGTAGAAGAATCGTAGTGATCACGTTCAACACATAGTTTGGTGCGGGCAGTGCGAGCGAGGGGAGAAGGTGAAGGAGCAAGCATCAGATGTTTTCTGAGGGAGGACCGCGTGTGAGGAGAGGGAAAGAAGAATGAGGTGGAAAGTTGCTTTCAGACCAAATGGATGAAGGAGGGAAATATTTTTTCACAAATTACGCATCTGCCCCTGTACACATACGGTGTCCACCGTATGTTGTCGATTTTAGGTGTCTGTTTATCATTTCTGCAATACAATTGGCTGGATTTCAGACTTTTTAATATTTTTTATTTATCAATGATTTAGATTGAAAACCTGGACCAGGGGTATAATAGTTACATTAACTCTTTCTTTCTTCCTCTCAGCCCTCTCTCTCTCTCTCCACAACCTTTGTGCCTCCCTTTCCTTAGGTGCCAACTCCTTCAAATGACCCCAAACCAATTAGCAATCCAAAATTTGAGCCACTTTTGCAGTCACATATGCTGTTACGATATCTCTTTTTTTAAAGTCATCACTACATCAAAAAATAAGACAACACAAATTATTAAAAAAACAACAATGAATTGCTGCAAATTAAAAAAAAAAGAAGGAATCATATGCAATAATAAAGAAAGAAGAAGAATAAGGAGAATTAATAGCATCCAACTGGTGGTCGTCGTGCGCAAACGAGCTCCACTGCACCGGTGCATGCAGGTGCGGGCTTGTTCCTGTCAGCCGCTGCTAAGAAGCGCCTATTTTGTGCCATATTGCTGTCTCTACAACCAACGACTTCCCACCTCTCTTTTCCTCTATTTTTCCCTCTCTCCCCTTGCCTCTCCCCTATTTCTCTTTCTATCGTCATCTCTATGGCGATCAACTGCCACTGTGAAGCGGTTCTCCTTTCCCCCTTTGGTGCTCAGGGTAATTAGAATTTTAAAAAGAGTGCAATTTAAAAATTGTAATTATATTTGTCATTATTATAATATATATATATATATATATATATATATATATATATATATATATATATGTACTTGTCATACTATGATTATTGAACTTACCAAAAAAAAAATACTATGATATTTGTTCCTTTCAAAAACAAAATACTATGTTATTGTTACATATGATTAATCTTAGGATTGCATTGGAGCTATTAATGGTACACATATTCCAGCATCGGTGAGAGAACAAGATGTAAGCAGTTATCGTAATCATCATAGAAATATATAATAAAATGTATTAGAAACTTGTAACTTTGATTTGGAACTCATGTACGTTCTTAGTGGGTGGGAGGGTTCGGCTCATGATTTCAGATTGCTGAGTGATGCTTTGACAAGGAATAATGGACCTAAAGTGCCCCAAAGTAGTAAACACTTATTTTTTTTTAAAGTAAATTTGTTTTTTTTTACTTTTCATACTAATTTTATATGTATTGTATAAGTAATTACGTAAATATTTCTTAGTGGATTGTGGATTTCCTAATCGGCGGCAACTTTTAGCACCATTTCGAGGCATGCGATATCATTTACAAGATTTTGCAGGAAATGGTAATGACCCTCAAAATGAAAATGAATTGTTCAATCTCCGTCATGTGTCCTTAAGGAATGTGATTGAGAGGATATTTTGTATTTTTAAATCACGGTTCACAATTTTAAAGTCAGTGCCTCCGTTTCTATTTAAGACACAAGCAGAACTTGTGCTAGCATATGTAGCATTGCATAACTTTCATCGCAAAGAATGTCGTTCTGATGAATTTTCAGTTGAACCAGAAGGCAAATCTTCATCTTCAGCATTGCCAGTTAATGAAGACCACAATTTTGAACCTATTGTTTAAACTCAGGAGCAGGAATGAGAAGATGTTAATGCATGGAGGGCTAGTATTGCTTTGAATATGTGGAGAAATGCTACTTAGGAGGACTTGAAGTTAATCAATTAGCTAGTAGCAATTAAAATATTGGGGAAAAAAGTATTGATTTTACTTTTCTTTGACCAAATACTTTATTTCGTTATTATCTTTTCCATCGATTCTTATAACTTTGAATGTTTGCTAAAAATACATGAAGTCCTTCCAAATCTCATAAATGCATAAAGTCATTTCAAATCTTATAAATTCTACTGATATGAATCCATTAAAATCTGAACTACAAAATACGGATAATCTTTTAAAATCTTGAAAGTCATTATATCCCTGCATAGTCTTTTAAAATCCACAAGACTTTTTTATCACAAAAAAGTCTTTTAAATCTCAATCCAATACACCCCAATTAGTCTCAAAACTCTGTAAAAACTGGAAGCATAAGGGAACCATAGAATTTAAGTCAGGCCTCAAAAACATAATAAGATTGTACCGATTAATTTTTAGTAGTCAATACTTAATGTAATATGGCTTTGTTAACAACTACAAGAACGCGATTTACATCGACAACCGCTTATGTTTCTTTTTAAAGACTGCAATACTAATACTAATAACACAGTAGCCTAAGAAAAATTTAAACTATGAATGTAGGGCCCTCAAATTGAGGACCACTCCAAAAATAAGCGTATGCCGCTTTAAATGACAAATACACGGTATTCTTTAGTAAAAGGCGAAAGAATAGTCCGCTTTGTATTCATCACACAGCTCCGTGCTGTGACTCAAAGTGTGTTCCTTCTTTTTATATTGACAGCACATTGCTTCCCTTTATACTCCAAGCAATGTGGGCTTTGAATAGCAACATTTCTTTCCTCAGCTCATGTTCTGCTAAGGGTTCACACATCTACCTCAGCTGTCCTTAATTAATCATTGGTTTGGAATTTAATCCGGATTCATATTAAGCGTTATCGTCATATTCTCCGGATTAAATATTTTCTAGATGTTGGCAGGGATAGAAAATTCACATGTAGGAAGTTTATCTTCGTTTATGTTACACTGGAATGCGGAACTCTTTTTACAATTAAGTGATCATATCATGTGATTTCTCATTGAAATATTAAACAATTGTAGAAACAAAATGAATTCAAATATGGTTGATTGTTAAAATATGGCAAAATTATTAAATTGAAATCAAACTGACCTAAATATATATTTGGTTCGACTTCATCACTATTCAACATATAATATTGTAAACTATATATACTCACTACATCTTTAGACATCTCTAAATACAAGTTGAGCTTATATTTTCTGAAAACATGACCAAGGGCATGACAAATTGATATTCAACAAAAATATTAAATACCAACACTCCTCGTTCTCCAAGGTGAGATCCTTCCAGAATCAAACCCCCTCTACTTCTCTTTATTCTCTCCATGTCCTCTCACCTTCTCACGCCATCGTTCATGGAAGTGGCATGGGTGAGGAATTGAACGAAGTTGCTCTAGTGGTTGTTTGTGGTAACTAGGCCCAATTTCTTTGCTACTTCATCTCCTATTGGTACTCTCGGTCAAAACATCGCATTCTCACCCTATGACATTCTCCGTCGTGCATCCTTCTCCCCTCCATCATAACGGAGCACGTCTCCTCTTTGTTTCCTTTTCCCTTTCATAAGAAGGGCCATCGACGACAGAAGACCATAGCGAGATGAGAACAACATTGCTTCTCTGTGACGACATCGTTCCTTCTCCATAATGGCGTTGCTCCTCGGGATTTACTTCTTCGTGTTTCTTTTGGGTTGATTTCACGTTTCTAGATTTATTCCTCTGGATTTTCTGAGTGAGTTGGTTGTTGTTGGTTGCTTTCTCAGTTGATTGTTATTTTCATTTCCTTGATTAAATATCGTATTTTAAGGTTAAGAACCAAGGGCGGACCCACGTTGGGCCCAGGGTGTGCACATGCACCCACTGAAAATTTGAAATTTCCACATACCACCCTAAACTTTTTGTATTTTGACCCCTCTAAATGAAAAATTTTGCACCCACTGCCCAAGCATGCCCATGCTCGAGTCTGATATGCAACTATGATCGTATGCCTGGAGGAGGAAGAAGGACCATGAACCGCATAGGAGAAGAAGAAGCAAGACACCGAAGAAGAAGAAGAAGAGGAAAGAATGTTAGGGCGGCGACAGTGAGGACAATAGGCTAATAATGTGTGTTCAGGGTTTTATTTTTAGGTTTGGGTTGTTTTTCAAATTGGCAGAAAAAGACCAACCGATGGAGTTGAACACTTGGGCTAGGAGTGCCAACGTTCACTTACCACTAGGCAGTGTTGGAAGTTTTACACATTTATGGCAATTGTATGATATTTTATTATTGTAAATCTTATAAGTTAATTTTGATGTTGTACAGTACATTGATAATTTTTATAATTACTAATTAATTGTGTATATTTTATATTTGATTCATATAATTATGCTTAAAATATCTTATTGATATAAAAAAAGCTATATAGTTAATGCTCACAATAAAATTAATTTTTTTTTGATGCAAATACAATTAAAATGTTAAAAATATAAAATCCTTAAAATGTATTTTTTTAAAAAAAATTTTGCACCCACTGACTCAGGGTCCTAGGTCCACCACTGTTAAGAACATATTGCTTGTATTAAAACGGGTTCTGCACTCTGGCAACGAGTTGGAGCACTCCAATTGTGAACCACTAAAGAATTGGTTCTTTAAACTTAAGATCCCTGTAAGAACCTCCAATTGGAGGTGCTCTAATTGATCTTTGTTTTGTAGAATGCCATGCTTGCTTTGGAACATTTTCTCACTTATAATATCATTGGTATGGGTGAAAACTGAGCTTTTTTAATTTCAAAACTGTGTAAAACTAGTAGCCCAACTGATCCAAAGAATATATCAAGTCAAACCCTAAAAGGAAAGGACATTTTTATTTCAAGATTAGGCGTAACACTTACACTTTAATTTTGTGTCCCCAGAAGGAAAGGACATTCTTGTTACAAAATTAGCCATGACACTTATACCTCAATCCTGTGGTATCAATAATAGGTTGGTTGTATTGCTACTTGATAGATTTTGGCTTTGGTAATAACTACCAGCATACACTAAACTTCTATAGGGTCTAATTTTATTATCAAAAGTCCATAATATTTCAATTAGTACTTTAACGAGCAAATAAAAAAACCAAATACTTAAGCGGGGGCCTATACTTATATGGGGACTAACGACTTGATTGGTTGCGAAGAAATGTTGAAAAGAGAAAAAGAAACATGTGGGCCCCATGGTTTTTTTTTTCAATCTTCCCATATCAACGACGAAAGAGCGAAGAGTTGTGTTTATTTTCTTACTTTCCAGCATTGGCCTTTTTTTGTAAACTCTCCGTAACAGTTTTGGATTATTTTATGAGTTTATTTTATTGTATATTCAGTTTAACAATTTTCACTGTAAACAGTTGTGGATTATTTTAATAATTCCCTAAAAATTTGTTTTAATTGTTTTTTTTTGACGAGAAAAATTAATTCATTAATCATATGTTTCTTATATATAGGATCGGAGGTAGTATGTTGAGATCATTATCCCAAAAATCTATGTTTGTAAAGTTTAATGATTGTAGATTTCTTTGGTCAGAAACCCAATTAAACAAAGAGTTCGTGTAAAAGAAATCAAACAAAGAGTTGATTATATGAAATAACCATGATAATTGCCTATTTTAGACATTGGACATTCAATTTGATAGATGAATAGACTTATATAAAAAAATTGATAGATAAATAGAAATTTGTAATTGAATGGTGGGATTGTAGATTTCTTTGGTCAGAAACCCAATCAAACAAAAAGTTCGTGTAAAAAAAATCAAATAAAGAGTTGATTATTTGAAATAACCATGATAATTGCCTATTTTAGACATGGGACATTCAATTTGATAGATGAATAGACTTATATAAAAAAAATTGATAGATAAATAGAAATTTGTAATTGAATGGTGGGTCTTGAAATACAATAATATGATAAAAACTTATTTAATAGTATAACATAAATTAAAATGATTTAAAGATTTCCAAATACATATATGACATCAAAATTACAAATTCTTGGTAACAGTCTTGTGTTTTAATATTTTTTGCATCTTATACATATTTAGCCAATAAAAGGACTCATATTTTTGTCAATATGGTACAACAAATTGTGTACATATTGATTAAAATTTTCTACTACTGTTATATATATGCATATATTGATTAAAATTTTATACTACTATTATATATATATATATATATATATATATATGCTCTAAAGACATTCTTTTTGTGTAAATTTACATATCTTATAAATAATTGGTACATCACTATTTAACAATTCATTTACATGATATATTCAAAGTAAATATTTTTTTTACATATTTTTTTGCGTCAATAGTAACAAAAAAATTCTAACCCGATAGTTTTTTTTGTGTTATTGTTTTCAAATTTCAAATTTAATTTTTCCATATTACTCCCCAACATAACTTACTCGGTGCGTAGCACGGGTACATGTACTAGTTTGTAAAAATACATCGTAATAAACTTCAAGGGGAAGTGTTGTGTTCATATCCACCAATGGCACCCTCATCAGGAATGAACTTGGCCCAGAACCAGTGTGACTTCCACACTCTATTCATTTCTTCTATTGGAACATTCTTTGTCTCGGGCAAGAGCAAGGCAATGAAGACAGTCATGATAATGACAAAGCCAGCAAAGAAGAAGAAGAGGCCAAACTTCAAATGGCAAAGCATGGTGAGGAAGATTTGAGCAATGAAAAAAGTAAATAACATGTTCATGGCAACATTAATAGCTTGCCCTGCAGATCGAGCTTCAAGAGAACATATTTCACTAGGCACCAACCAACCCAATGGGCCCCAAGACCAAGCAAAAGCTGCAACATATGCACATATCAAAAACAAGAGGAAGTTGGCTTCTCCTTTAGTTAATGAGCCTTCACCACTTAGTCCAAACTTTGCTGCAATCATTCCTCCAACGGCAATCTACAAGTAATGGTTGTAACATATATATCAGTCATGCTCACAAGACAAGAGGGAGAAAAAATATATTTTAAGTCATATACAAGTGGTTAGCATAAAATTCAGAAATAAATAGTCATCATTTTCACCTGGCAAATAAACATTTGGGTGCCACCTTCAAGGAACAAGATCTTTCTTCCAAACTTGTCAACAGTGAAAATGGAAACAAATGTGGCAACTACATTGACACCTCCAGTGATAGCTGCAGACATGAGGGAAGCTTCATTACCGAAGCCCAAAGTCTTGAAGAGGACAGGTGCGTAAAACATGATAACATTGATGCCAGTGAGTTGTTGGAAAAATGGGATAAAACTACAAAAAGTTAGTTGTGGTCTATATTTTGGTTGTACGATGTTCTTCCATGGATGTTCCACCTTTTTAGCTTGTTCACTGGCATCTATAAGATCTTGTAACTCCTCATCGACATTCTTAGTACCACGAATCTTTTGCAACATTGTCTTAGCATTTTCATGTTGACCTCTTTCAATCAAAGAGTTAGGTGTGTCACCTAAGAAAAGAGATCCAAAACATAACAAAATTGCAGGCACTGCTCCTACACCCAAGGAAATTCTCCATCCATTCTCAAGCTTAGAAGTACCGTAATTGATAAGGTTTGCAATTAAGATGCCAATTGTAATCATCATTTGGAAGCCCATGTTAAGTGCTCCTCTAATCTTTGCTGGAGCCATTTCAGATAAATACACTGGAACAGACTGTTGCAAAACAAATATATCGAAATAATCTAAGGAAATATTTTTTGGTTCAAAATTTTAGAAATTAAAGGATACAAAAGAATTTTAATCATTTACCTGATTGCAGTACCCCACCCCAAAACCGAGCAATATACGTCCAATGATAAGCATTCCAATATTGATAGCAAAACCATTCAACAACGCACCAACAAGGAAAAACAAGCCACCTAAAAACATCGAAGGCTTACGTCCAAGCAATCTGGTTGTAATGGAAGCAAAGAAAGAGGCTACCAATGCTGCAACATATAAGGAAGAGGTGAACAATGTGAGGAGTTGATTGTCAAATTTGCAATATTGACTCTCTTGGCCAGATTCATCTTTCATTTGTTTGTACACAGTTGGGAAGAACTTAATCAAGAACGGTTCCATGGAGGTCACTCCTCCAGTAATACCAAGGTCATAACCAAAGAGAAGACCTCCCATGGCAGCCACAAAACATGTGACCAACACAAAAGCAGTAACCTTGCCTTCTTGATGTTTTGCCCCTCTAGTAGCTACAAAAGCCCCTCCTGCCATCTTTTTAAAATAGTTATATCTCAAGATGTATCTCTTTGTTCTTTTATTGCTTTTCTTTGTTTAAAATGTTAATTCAAATCTTGAACAATGATGCAACATTATATGGGGTTTGATTTTTTTGTGATAAGATTTGACAAACCGAACGTTATCTGTCGGAAACTTACATTGTCTTAATTTATGAAATTTTCTTATTTGGATTTGGTGTCAATGTGTTGGTGTAACAACTCAAGATAAAAAACTATTTATTCGCTTAATGATTTTCCTATTTGGATTTCTTATTTACATTGTTTTGAATCACCTTGTCTAACTTTTAATAATATTATCTAATTATGTTAGCGCTATTGTGTTGTTCCTACTACCTAATTCATAAATAAACTGTCACATGTGTAGAAGTTGTTTACTTAAGAAAAATATAAAAATAATATAAAAAACTTCAATAAAAGCGTGTATTGATAAGTAACCGTATATTTGTAAGTTTGTATGAAAATGATTCATATGAAAGATAATTTGCAAGAGTATGGGAAATTTAAAAGCAAAATTAAGAACAATTTCATTTTTCGCATAATTAATTTTGAAAATAATTAAAAAGTAAAATGAAGAATATTTTTTTATAATTATTAACAAAATGCAAAATAAAAAAAAAGATAAAGTGGTTTTTTCAAATTAAACAACTTCTCTGCAAAGTGGAAAGGAAATAATTTTCCTTTTGAAAAGGTACCTTCTCTAAAAATATTTTATTTATAAAATGGGTTTGACATTGAAATTTATATAAATATCTTGTTTTTATATGTGTATAAACAATTAATCCTTTAGACTATTTCAATGCGTTCTTGACTTAGACAAAAATAAATCATTGGAAAAAAACAAACACATATAGTATGTGAATATATAAAAAAGTAAGGGACAAAAGAAAAAAAATCAATCGATAATTACAAATATAAAAAAAATAAATAAACGATCTTTTAATTATACACACATAATATCATGAGTTCAATTCTAAGCAATCATTTTTCCCTTTATATCAAGATGTTTTGCTTACACCTATAAGTCATGATATTTTGAAAATATAAGAATTGATCTACAAGGTTTGGGTTTCCGTCATTTCTATGGATTTAATTTAGCTATGCTACGGAAGCAAGGGTGGAAGTTTTCTACCGACCCAGATGCTATAGTAACACGTGTCTTCAAAGCTAAATATTTCCCGAATGGGGACTTTTTGGGAGCCCAGTTGGGCCATAACCCATGTTTTATTTGGCATATCATCCACACTTCCCAGGTAATTGTTAAAGGAGGCTTGAGATGGCAAATTGAAAATGGTCAAAAGATAAATGTGTGGCGTGATCCGTGGCTTCGTTTTGAAGCTGACCCTTTTGCCAGAAGCAGACCCTTGATTGGCACAGAAAACATGCAGGTCAGTGAATTCATAGACGATACAACACATGGATGGAAGGTGAGCATCCTAAATACTCTCATGAACCAAACTGATGTCACTAGGATAATGCAACTCCCAGTGTATAACCTAGCAAATGAGGATAAATTGATTTGGAGTTATAGTAAAGATGGCAAATACACCGTAAGGTCTACTTATAGATATGACATGGAATCATTGATTGATAATTCAGGTTTGCGGGTTCCAGGTGATTGGAGAAAGCTTTGGAATTTGCAGGTACCGCAGAAAGTGAAATATTTCTATGGAGAGTAGCAAGAGGTTGCCTCCCAACCAGGGAAAGGCTCCAACAAAAAGGAGCAGATTGCACCACCCTATGACCATTCTGTGAGAGATTATTGGAAAACGATTGGCATGTGTTTTTTGAATGTGTGCACACGAAGAAGGTGTGGGATGAGGTGAACCAATGTCAACGTATCTGTGATATGGCGGAGAATGCACAAAGCTGCTCGGTGATGATCTTTAACATCCTGCAGGTGCTCAACACAGATCAATGTAGGGATGCAGTATGATAATGTTAAGGTGTATATGGAAGAGAAGAAATGAAAAGGTTTGGGAAAGTGTTGAAAAGCAGGTCATGAGTTCGGTTAAAATAGCAAGAGAACTGCTATATGATTGGCAACAAGCTCGAAAAAGGGAGAAGGACAGAAGCATGGTGCCACTACAGAGAGAAGAAGCTCGATGGAAGAAACCAAATGCAGGAGAGCTGAAGTGTAATGTCGATGCGGGTGCTTTGGTATTGGCATGTGCATCAGAAATGCAAGAGGAGAATTTGTCAAAGTTCAAAGTTGTTGGTATCATGGAGTTCCACCTGCTCATGAGGCCGAGGCTTTGGGAGTACATAGAGCATTAGAATGGATCACTGCAACGGGTTTAGACAAAGTGACCATAGAGGTAGATTGCAAACAAGTGGTTGATGGCATCCAAGGAGACAGTAGTCTTCAAAAATGAATTTGGCACAATTATTTCACAATGCAGAGCCAAGCTGAATTATTTAACAAACTGTAGGGTCAGTTTTAGTTGGAGACAAGCAAATCTTGTTACTCATAGTCTTGCTAGAGCGTCACGATTGTATGCTAGTCGCTAAGTTTTTTATTATAGTCGACCATATATTCGATCTTTGATTATAAATGAAATGTCATGAGTTTTGCTTTGGTCAAAAAAAAAAAAGAATTGATCTACAAAAGTAACAAAGAATATATTCAAACTGAGAAACTAACAAAGAATCAATCTTAGAACTATGTTTCAAGTGACTTGACATGCTTATATTATTATAGTTCATAAGAAAGACAATTTGTGAGAATCGTTATTGGTAATCAAACTGAAAAATTAAAATATAATTAATTGAATTAATTGTGAGTACAATGGGGTTTTATAGCTTTTAACTTATTTTCATGTCGTTTTGTAGCTTGGCAAATGGAAAACATAGACATATGAAGAACTTTCTTGCTATACAACCACTTCGTTGTATCATTTTTTATGTCTTGTAGATATCTATTTTATATACATTAAGCTTTCAACGAAGTAAACAAATATTGTAATATTTATCATTAATATATTGAGTTTATTCATTTTAAATATTTTGTGAGTTCTAGGTATTTAAATTTTAATTATGAATTGCTTCACATGTATAAACTTTTATAAATTATACATGTACATGTTAGTATAGTTGCTACATAAAACTTTTGAAAAGAACGATACCTATATTAGCAGTTTAATTTAGGAACCGCTAATATAGGTTGCACCTAAATTAGCACTATGTAATGTAGGTGCAACCTACATTAATGATTCCCAAAAAGAAACACTAATGTATGTTGCACGTATATTAACGATGCTAAATCGCTAACATATCAACAATCCTATATATATTAGCATCTTGTTGCATTGCAATTTCTACAAATGCTAAGGACACAAAATTGCTAATAAAGGTTGTTTTAGTGTACCTTATTGTGATTGTTAAATGGTTTCTATGTTGAAATTAATTAGTATGTGGATATTTTAATTTACTTTTTTTGTAACTATTAAATGGTTCTATACTACAAAAGCAATGTAAAAAATGACTTTTTTTTTAAATAATGGCGATTTTAATCGCCATATTTAACATGAATGACTCCATGGAGGTTAAAAAATGTCGTAATTGTCTCCATTATTCGATGTAAAATGGCGGTTTTTCATAAACTATTGTACACTCTATTATAACATATATGGTATAAAATTACAGTTCATTTTCATAAATAATGACGGTTGAAAGGTCCTTAATATGATGTCAAAAATTAGATTTACAATGGCAAAAAAAATTAGGGGTGCTCATGGTTTGGATAATCATGTAACCAAAACCAAATTCAATTAAAACCACATAAATGGATGGGTTTTCAAATCCAAATTTATAAAACCGGTTCTCAAATATGGTTATGGATATATAACCGGTTGTTTCTACATATCTGGTTATAAAACCGGTTTTGACTCAAAATTGGTTTATAACCGATTTTATCTAAAACCGGTTATGGGTTCAAAATCGGTTCCAAACAAAACCGGTTTTTGCCTTTAAAATATGGTTTTCAACGGTAGAATCGGTTTGCCTATAAAATCAAAGTTTTCACATTTCAAAACCTGGTTTTTCTATTGGACTAAATATTGTGCAAGGAACTAAAACAGATCTTCCTAAATCCTAGGATTCAATTTGCTTTACCCTTCCGAGAATTCAATTGCTTTTGTGATAACTTACAACTCATAGTTACATGTTGACAACAATGATTAGCATTTAGCAGATGCAACTCATACATAGCTAGCTAAATATTGCCAACAAACAATACCGTAGATATATTACGGGGTTACTCAAAGAAATAGAGGACATTGATAGGTAAGAAGAAAAAAAGGCTAGAAAAATAATAATAATTAGAAGGTATATTCATTCATATTCGAATTGTCAAATTGACTGTTATACTTCATTATCTAAATTAATGAACTACATTGTGGAACAAATGGAATCGGGGTTGAAAATAAGGTTCCCACATTTGCACTTCCTCAACTCCATGGGCTTGTAGTTGGAACTATATTCTCCTCTGGCCCGGCATAAGCAATTGTAGCCACCTTTGAAGGGTTGATCTTCCCATTCCTGGCAGGGATCTGCCAGGCACTTGAATAGCCTCACAAAGGCCCACAGGACCTGCACCTTGTCTCACATCTTGGTGGCCTTGATCCTATTGTGCCTCACCATAGCCTTGTTATCACTCTAATGCCTCACAAATCACCACAATTCCCAGAAAATTAAATAAAGTTCTTTCTTTATCACTCATGATAAATATATTTAGCAAAGGCAAATTCTACCTGGTGAAAACCATTTTGGTTGAAAGTCTTTCTACCTGTTAGAACAAAAGAAAATACATTGTTAGTTGTAGCTGGTTAATTTTTATTTGGCAGCTTTAAAAATTTGCTCATGTACCTTCAGTAACAAGTCCCAGCTGGGTCCAGCTTGAAATTATCAGAAAGAAAAGAAAAATGCTAAGATCAAGCCCCATTTCAGGGTGAAATTATCAGCTTGAAATTATCAGAAAAGAAAAGAAAAATTTTGAGATCCCACATGCATTTTGCCAATCTAGAGTGGTAGGCACACCCTTCCCCTTGTTAAGCTCTTCACGATACTTAGTATCTATGACCTCAAGCTCTAGAAATGCCGCTTGAAGCTTCAATGCAGCATTCAACATGTCATATGTCGAATTCCACCTGGTTTCACAATCAATCAACATACCCTCAGATTCAATGTTTCTACTTTTAACCCATTGCAAGAATTTATTGTCGGTAGAAGAAGCCTGACATACTTCACGCATTACGAATTCTAGAACAGAATCACAATTTCCTTTAAACCTTCCTTCACGATTAAATTTAGAATATGCGGCGAACAACGCATATGAATGTGATCTCCGTTCAAAACTAAACCATTCCTCAACTTCAACATCGTTTTCAAAATTTCAATCCCACGATCATTTGCCGGTTGTCCGTACTGTCACACACATATACGGTTCAACTCCATTCATCTAAGCACATTGTGCAACCTCCTTAATAGAATCTCTGAATAGCTTGTGACTTGAGGAAAATTAAGAATTTTCTTATGCAAGGTCCAATTGTTGTCTACAAAGTGGGCGCTTATACACATGTAACTCATATTTTGACACGAGGTCCATGAGTCATTGTAGAGGCACACACTTCTGCAATGATGGGAAAGAAAGTACTTTAATTTAGTCTTTCTCAGATCCCACAACAACAAAGCGTCACGTACTTTCAACATGAGAGATAGGATCAAATTTTACTGCAAAACACTCATACGATTCACACGGGTCAGATGCTCCCACATGCCTTAGTAAGGGAGCTCCATGCTGGCACAACCATCTTCACCACCCCGAGCATTCTATTTGGTCAAATTTTTGGCAACTAAGGAGAAGTCACATTTGCCATTGAGGATGAAGTTGATTTCAACCTCTTTGCTTGCTTCTCAACTGTGAGGTTACTCTTACAATTGCTTGCATGAGCTCTCATGGAACTCGTTCCATTGTTGCACTTGAGCACTGAGCCACAATGGTTGCATCTAGCTTCTCTTCTGGCCAGACTAATGTGAAGTAATCTCAAACATTAGACTTGTTTTTACGTGGCGTAACGAATAAAGATTTGAGACAATCTGGTGGAGTGGAGGCAGCAAGTTCTCTTCATTGTCTCGTAGTCCAGAACAAAATCGTGATCGACATTTTTACTTCACCTTTACATAAAAATAGGGACATAAAACTAGTTAGTCTCAACCACATCATTGCTAAGGTCTTTATGATAAAATCAATTCCCCACTTAAAGATTTCTTATGATAAAAATTATCAAAGCTACCAACAAGCCGATATAACATATATAGATTGCAACCTCGGCTAAGTGAGAGTTCTTAACACCAACATAAAATTACCATGAGCAAATGCATAAGTTAAATCAGAGTCAAATCTTACCTTGCACTTTAATACTAGAGTTTAACTTCTTTTTCATTTAATATTATTACCAAAAGCAGGTTCAACATACACAAGTGCACCTAAAACATCCGAAAGGAGAAATTAGAGCCTATACAATGTTGAATTTCGCCATCAATCTATATTATATCATCACACTAAGATGATTTAAATTATGCACATCCGAGAAAAGTGGCATATGATAAAGTGGGCTTTACACATAATAAGCACACAAAACTCCTCACACAAAAGTTGTAGAATCTCATCAAATGCCAAAGGCACAAAACCAAAGATTCGGTCATTAACTCAAATAAACCCACTTCCGGAGGGCATGATACTATCATGATCATTTTCACAACACCGTGCGAATTAAAATGACTCAACCAGAGATAAATCTATTACAAGGGGCATATTAAGGAACTGAAATGGAAATATAGCAAGGAATTGGAGCTCTTACAATTAGGTAATTGAAGTGAAAGAGAAAATCAACAACAGGGAATGATAAACTCGCTAGAGAAGGAACCAACATGCAAGCAGAACAAGGTTTCATGGTACAACTAATTCTACCAAAAGCGTTAAGGGTAATACATAACAAGGTTTCATCGCCACCATCGAGAATCAATCTAAGTTTAACCAACATGCAAGCAGAGGAACAATTTGAAGAAACCCATGGTCAAGCCAAAACCATGGAAAACCAAATAAAAAGCAGAGCGTGCAAAAGCGAGTTGGTAATTTTACCTAATGAGATTCTTGGAAGTCGGAAGTGATTCTGGGAGCCTTGATTGCGGCAAAGACCGATCAAGCTACTCTTTTATGTAAATTCGAATGTGAGAAGAACGAAGAAGTAGAGAATCGGAAAGCAGAAAGTGGGAGAATCGGAAACGGACCCATCGTTAGCGCAGATGCGGCAGCGTCGATGCCGATGGCGGAGGTCGAGTACTCGCCGCAATGGAAAGCGTGAGATGTTGGCTTGGTGAGTGTGGGATGTTGGCGCAGGTCGAAGTTTTGAAGAAAGTCTTATGGAAACTTTGATTTGGGAATTAGGGTTCAGAGGACGAGGACAGAGGTTCACAAAGAGGACGATGAAAATATGGATGTTGGCGCAGACAATTTTTAGTTTAGGTTGGTTTTTATTTTTTTTTATTTTTACATGGATATCCAATAATAACCAGTTAAGAAAACAAGACAATCCAAATTATAAAAATATGGATTGGATATAAATCCAAATAAATTTATCCAGATATTTTTTAACCGGATCTAGATCTGGTTATGGATTAGGCCCATAACCAGTTTTTTTGAACACCCCTAAAAAAAATAGTTCAAACATGCCATAATTTGCTGGACAAAATGTGGTTTTAACCGCTAAAATTTTCACTTTATTATTTTACAAAAAATAAGTGAGAAACTCAATTTGGGAGGCCTTCTTCCACCAGATCTTTAGCCTATTATCATTCTGCAAACCACTTGTAACATCAAAAGGAATTTTCCCAATTACTACTACTTATCTCCAAATGTCATGGAAAGATATTAAACACAAGAAAAGGAAGAACAACACAACCCAATGTGTACACTATATAAACTCAACTACTTCACCAACAACATTACAAAAGTAATACTTTCAATTCATCACTTTCTGAGACTTCAACCGAGAAAGTTGTGTCTCTACATCTAGGCTTTGCTATTTGAATAGGATTCACTCCATCTCTACCATGCTTATTTCCTTCAGCGATAATAATGGTTAAAAGAACGCCCTATTGCAGTATTGCTATATGCACATGTTCTTTTGTTTAATTGATTTAAGCTATCCTAAAGAAATGGTAAAGCTATTTCAACTTGTCCATGCACCGGAACCCTTAAATCTCTCACATTCAAATCCAGTGGTAAATTTAATTTTAAAAAATCACCAATGATGAAGGGACGCAGTCAAAAAAACCAAACGAAGAAGAAATGGAAATAACAAATGATCAAAATTCTCTTCCAGCAAAACAGAGGACAAAAGGCAAGATTTTTCTTGCTTTTATGAATAGCTACTTGTAGTTGTAATTTACTACCCAGCTAGTGTATCTACAAAAGTTAGTTCCACCTATTATCTTTAATTATCTTTAATTTATATAAAAGATTAGAATGACAAAACAATCTAACAGCATACAAGCAAACATACATATGTAATCTAAAATGAAACAGCCAAGGTAATGTTACCTCTTATAATTTTTTTACCATAATCCCTACCTCTTAAAGCGTACAAGCTATGGTCTAATTTATTCACTTACGTAACAATCTTGATATGTTTGTTTACATTAAGAATCAATATAGTAATGATTGTCCTGAAACTTTAATGCATATCTTAAGGGATTGTGAAGATACTCAGGTTCTTTGGAATAGATTTATACATCTGAATCAATATAGTAAATTTTTTAGCTTAGGGCAAGATGCTTGGCTGGAATGGAACTTATCTTATCTGAATGCGGGAAGAATTAATTGGTAGTGGCCTATCTTATTGGTGGCTTCTACGGTGAAATTGTATGACATAAGGTTCACTTGTGAACGAGTGAAATAACCTAATATAGTAGGTAAACTCGGTATTAGTATTACGATATGCTATTTTTACGAGGGAATAATTACAAAATTTGTTATATTGCAAAAACACCCTTTCATCATGTGCTCTTCTCCACCGACACCAAAATCCGTGACATCCAGTGGATCCAGCGGCGTACTAAAAACCACCGCTTTCGTATGGTTCCCCACCACTTTTGATGCCGTTCCTTGCAAAATCGTACGACATGGTATAAGATTCCATCGCAAACAAGATTGTATCGTGGAGCTCATTCAGACTGTCGGTTCATACACGTAGCAGTAGCAAGTGAGGGATTGGGCGGCGGTGAGGGCCGCCGAACGTCGCTTGGGTTGCGGGTGCGTCAAGAGGATACGATTTCATTTAGAGACAATTTCGCGGAAATTTGGGAACTACGGTTGCATCCAGAGGCTAGGATTTGTTTTTTCCTTGTTCATCTGGATTTCGGCCCCTTTTGGTTTCCGAATTTTCGAGATGGGGTTAGGGGCATATGGCTAAGGTCGATTCGGGATTCAAAGTGTTTTCTTTCATCACATATTGTTAATCTCAGTTTTTTAATGCCAAAGTTCACTCCTATTTAGCATCTATGACAGTACCAGGTTGGATGTTGCTGATACTTCATAGTTTCTGCTTTTGTTTTTATAGTTTGATACTATTGTTTGATTCTCCCGAGTTAACGTTGAAAGTGCTGAACTTGTGATTTGGAAGAGATTGAGATGCCTTTCTATTATGACTACTATAATTATAATGTCTTGCCTCTTCCTTCAGCTTCTGCACCGCCTAAGAAGAAATTGTGTTGCTTTTTTATTTGTTTTTATTTTACCTGCAATATAGTGTTTTATTGAATTTGATTATTTTTCTATTCTTTTTTGTTCAAGTTTGTTTTTCTATTCTGATTGTAAACATGATACTTGTGTTCTTTAATGTAGAAATATTTGGTGGTAGGGGTGAGGGACACCACCGACGCATAAATGTCTAAGAATGAAGATATGTGGGAATGGGTGAGTTCGTGTACAGGTTTGCTATGAAACACTGACTTTCCAGAGCTCCCAGGGTGCAAAATCGGGGTCCGAGGGAGTTTTGATGTTGTCTTACAATATGGGGATGTTTTGTGAGGTCAAATTATAATTTTTGTTGTTGTGGGTTACCGAAACATCTCGTCCTTGATCTAAACCGTTGCTTTATTTTATATTATATCCAACGGTGATTTATTAATGGTTCATCGACCACCTATTTGATGGTTCACCTTAGATGTCACCTATCTTATTTAGTGTGACTTGAAGTAAATAAAGTAAAACACAAGAAGGTGGGTTAATTGTGTTTTCGAAAATCTTTTTCGAAAACAAAAGTATGCCAGTTTCAAAATAAGTTTGGAAAAAGTTTACTCAATAAAAATAGACATGTGATGAAAACAGACTGTTAGAAAGCTAAGAAAGACACAACGATATATCCTGGTTTACTATCAAACTGATAGCTACATCAAGTCCCTTCGTTCTTGAAGGATTTTTCATTATAATCAATCTTGATTACAAAAGCTCTTGAGAGTACACTACTGCCAGACCTTGGCTATACTCTCAACTTATCAAAACGACTCAGTACAGTCGAGCCTTTGAGGAACAAACCTTCACTTAGCTTTAAAAAAGTTTGAATAAAAAGTTTTGAAATCAAAGTAAACTCACAGGAAGGAGAAGATCTACAAATAAGCACAAAGAATAACTTTCAAACAAGAAAGAATTTTGCAATGAAGTTCGCTGAGATTTCAGACAGGCATAACTTTAGCACTTGATTGAACAATTCTCTATTTTTGCCTTCAAGTCTTAAGGTATTTATAGCTTTTTCAGAGATAGAATTGTTGTGACTCAGCTATAATACTGTTATGTGAAGCAGGCTTGAAACATTTGAATTTGTTTGTTGTCTTTGTCTTCTTCTGAGTAGTGATGACAATTACTGTACGAGATCCTACTTTTTAAGAAAAAAATCATTGACCTTTTTGTACCAATTACTTTTGTGTCTCCAATGGCTTTCCAAATGTTGCCAATTGGCTAAATTTGAATTAAATACCGTTTGACATTCCCTTGTATATACTCTTCAGACTTCGAGGTTGATTGCGTAAACAAATATTCCTCATACTGAGTCAGACAAAGTAAATGCATTGTTTGTCTTACTTGAAAGCCAGGCACTCTGATTTAAGAATGTAGACATCTTTATGATGCGCGTAGTCAAACATGTGATTCCAGTTGATGTGTCTGGTTTTAGTAGATAATGTCTTGAGAGGTTCTCTTTAATTTCTAACTTCAGACATGTGTAGTGTGACTTCTTTGTATTGATTGTCTACTAAATTAAAGAATACTGAGATTCTTTTTAGACCATTAGACAATGTATCAATACAATTTAATACGTTCTGCACACTTAAAAACACATATTAAATACCTTAAGATAAATTATTCACTTAGACAGTATTTGTTATCACCAAAATTATTGAGGGTCACTCGTCTTGGTTCCAACATGACTCTTTAGTACTTTTGGAAAGATAGGAACTCACTTGTCTTTTCTCAAAAAACTGATATGGGAGACGATATTTGATATGCTATCCAAAATTATGTTCATATTGTAGAGGAGTACTGTAGAAATCCTATTCCTTCCCAATTTGCTATGTGTGACCCGATAACTAAGGCTTGGAAGAAGCCAACTTCAGGTTGCTTTAAACTGAATGTGGATGGTGCTTATAGTAAAAAAAAACATGGAAGCTCTGCTTGTGGAGGTTTGATAAGAAATGGCATTGGTTTTTTTATCAAAGGATTTTACTGTAAAGTGAGTTCATATAATTCTATTTGGGCTGAAATGCGAGCTTTGTTTTCTGGCTTAAAGCTGGCCCGTGAAGAATGCTTGCATCAAGTCATGGTTGAACTTGATTTCTATACTATGGTGGACATGGTCAAAAAAGGATACTCTGTAACATCCTCAATTTTCTAACCTTGCTTAATGTGTGTTTGTGTGTGTATAAGTGTATTTGTGTGTGCCTAGGTGTATTCTGTAGAGTTTGACAGTGTATTAGAGTGTTCAGCTATGTATTTGCTTTTTATGCCACTGTGTAGGTGCAAGTATGAGGTTTTGAAGGTTAAGAAGAGGTAGAGAAGTGCTTGTTAGGGTTTTAGTATAAGTCTTAGAAGCCTCGTAAAGTTTGAGAACAATCGGAGCTAGAATTAGGGTTTTGTGTACTCGTGACCTAGAACGAGTGCGAGCTTTCGAGCGAGTATTGGGATTCTAAATCCTAAATTTTGAGGTCAATTATATGTACTATGTGTTTAGAAGGATGTTTAAGTGTTAGCATATCAAGTTCTGGGTTGTACAAACGTCGAAATCGAAGAAATCGCGCGAAAACGGACCAAAGCACGTGAAGCGCGCATGAGACGTGCGTGACGCGCGTTGACTAGGGTTAGGGGGTCAAATCCTTATCCGTATGTGACACATGGCATTCTGTGATTGGACCAATGTTTAGTCCAATGACGAAATGACACATGGAAAGTTCTAATTGGACCGTCTTGGAAGGAGAAATCTTCGCAGCGAAGAAACGGTGCGCAAAAATGCAAGCGCGCGTGACACACGCAGGATAGGACAGGGGCATGCGCGGAGTGTTCTGGAGCGCGCATGACGCACGCCCAGCAGGTAATTTTTTATTTAAGGCCAATTCTCACCATTTTTACCACTTTTTCTTCTTTGCTTCTTCATCCACGACCATTTTTGAGCATTTCAAGGTTTAGTGATCCATTTCCAAGCCATTCCAAGTGTCGGTTCGTTCGTTCGATCCTACTGATTCGTCGGTTGCCGTTTGTGCTTTCTAGGGTTGATCTCCGAGCGAGGTTTTGCCAAGGTAAACCTAAGAACCTTAACACTATATTACTCAGTTCCTTGCTGATTTTAGGATAGTGATTCAAGGTTCTCAATTCTAACCCTAATCAGAATGTGTTTTGGACCCCGGTTGAGCCATACGGGTACCAAACGAGCTAGGGTTTTGCCGAAACTCCCGAATGGGTTTCAATGCACCACGAAATAGAGGGGAGAACCCCTGTTTTCAGTATATGTGGTGGAGAACTTGTGAGGTTTAGTTGGTGTTTATAGTCCCTAATCAACTATTATTCATATTTTAGGGTTTTTGTGCAAGTGCGGGTACCGAACGTCCGTAAAACCTTTTCAGGAGTTGGAGTTTGGTAAGTTAATACCTCTAGACCCTCTGGTCTGTGGCTGGCTGCAGTATTCTTGGTATTTTTGTAATTCCATAGTTTGCCCTAATTCTAATTTGAGTGCGTTTATGTGTTTTCGGTGAAATATAAGTTGTGTAGGTGTGCTCGGTGAAATTTTTGCACAACCCATGATATCTTAACTTTAAGGGGTAGAACCTGGACATGATAGGAGGGGAGGATTAAATTTCTTGCTTGTTCGTGGTTGAGGTTATTAGAGTACATGGGACGCAGAGGTAACGTTTTGGAATCCAGGTGGGAGAAAGAATACATTTTTACCGAGATTGCTAGTATAGAATAATATAAATTGTATGCGCAGGGTACCTAAACCCTAATAGGGGATTGACGTCAGTATCACCTAAGGATAGGGGTTACAGTTTACGATATCTGAGGACATGTGTCGTGAACCTATCAACCAACATAGAAACAATATTATATGTTTTGTGATATATGTTTGACATGCTTAGGGTATGATAGTGAGTTGATGTGTTATATGTGATATTAGAAACATGCTTAGGATAATGTGATATGTGTTGATGTGATAATGTACTTGAGTTATATGCTCTATGTGTCATAATTGTTGTATTAAGTGTTATAGCCCTGTATGATGTGCTGGGATATTGTGACCTAAGTGAGATGATGATATCGTGATGTAAAATGTGAATAAAGTGATTAAAGTGATAATAAGTGCATAGTGAT
Source organism: Calophaca sinica (assembly GCA_037113605.1). NCBI lineage: Eukaryota > Viridiplantae > Streptophyta > Magnoliopsida > Fabales > Fabaceae > Calophaca > Calophaca sinica. Next base: position 72,842,163 of record CM073730.1, read on the forward strand.
ATGTGAGTGGTGTGAAATCATATAGTGAATGTGTTGGTGCTATGTCACAGCCGTGTGTGGTGCACGAGGTCAGGAGATACTCGAGCACGAGTACGAGGTAACAGTGCAGGTCATATAGACCTTGGGGGTGCATACCATGGGGCCAAAATATTCCACAGGAGGCCGATAGTCTGGTCGCTATTGTGTCATGGTTCCGATATTGTGTTTGTTTACCCCGACTAGTACTGTGGGCTTAACGTCCTTGGTGAACGATCTCGAGTACAGACCTAGATACCCAACCCTGAGTGATAGGAGGTATGGGGATGTTCTCTTATAGGTCACGATGAGCGGGATATGTTGCTCAGACAACTGACTGATACTCTGAGTGGTGACGAGTACATTGTGACACAGGGTTGTACCTTGGGTGGTGAGGAGTACATCAAGCCAGTGTAGTTAGTGGCCACGAGTCTATAAATAGGTAACAAAAAGGTTAATGAATAATTAGTGTTTAATTAAAGGTGTGAATTATGATATATGTGATTATGTGCTTGCAATATACTTTGTATTGCCTTCTACTGCTACTTTCCCATTTTTATGGTGATTATGTTGTTCTTATCTCCCGGTATATGTGTTTCATGTGCATATGTTGTATATGTTAGACACAGGTGTTGAGGAGACTGTTGCAGATGATGTCTCAGTTCATGCATCCATGGATGGGGACGGAGCCGAGGATTCCGGTCTGAGGGGATTTTGAGTTGCAGTTCCATGACTGGGATGACGCGGGTTGGGAGATAGACTTCTCTCGACATACTGTGTTGTATACATGATTGGTGACTGTATACTTTCATCTGCCTGGATCACCATCTGCTAGTTTGGTCAGAGACTTCCAGATCTGCTTGAGGCTACCGTTTCACCGCATGGGGTCGCCTCCACCTGAATACTACCCTGGGTATGGTCAAACGTGGCAGCGATACGTTCCTACCCAGTGGGCCGTTAGGCCTATGGGTAACTATTCCCAGGGAGGTAGTCACGGGAGTAGGGTCGGGCGTAGAGAGGAGGATGCGCTTGGACCTTCTCGACCCATGACGGCGAGGCAGTACCATCGACTTTTCACCAGGCATTCAGGATCGCGTAGTGGGAGTTCCCATTATCCTGCTTGTTGAGGAGTAGCCTTGTTGGCGGGGGTTTCCTTTATGTTCCTTTTTGTTATGGCCAGGAGTCTTGTGTAGAGTTGACTTGTATTTTGGTGAGGCATGTGAGAGCCTCCTAGTTGTTTTGTGGATGACTGTACTACTTACTACGCTTCCATCTTATCTTTTCTTTTGGTTGTACTCTAATGTAGGTGAGCCTTAGGAGAGGCCATTAGAACCTTATACCGATGCATATAGTGTACATTATGTTTGATCTATTCCTCTGTGTATTAAGTTTTAAATTTTTACGTGTTTTTCGCTGTAATTATCAATGCTATGATAAATGAATAAGGCTAATTAATTAAAGGTTACTTTGATGGGACAATGGGTGTCTCATACTCCACTAATCATATTTTGAATTTTCTTCTTAAAGACATTTTTGCTCTAATACGGTTACCTAATTGGAAGGTTTTTGTCCATCATATTTGGAGAGAAGCAAATAAATGTGCAGACCTTATTGCTACGGCTACCTATGCCTCTCATAGATTTGTTAATGTTTTTCCTTTATTACAAAATCCTTTGGAATGATGACACCTGAGGAGCATGTTCCTCGGGGGTGATTAGTTAGTTTGTGTTCCCTCCTTTGTATATAAAAAAATAACTTTAACCAAATCTATTTTACAAAATAAATTGTAGGCTTAAATGCACTTTTGGTCACCCAAGTATTCTGATTTGGCGATTTTGGTCCCCCACTTTTAAAACGAGCTAATTGGGTTCCTAATATCTATCCCTAATTGCAATTTCATGGTTCCCTTCAATTTTGACCAATTCAACACGTATGTGTCATTATTTTTCCTACGTGGATGCCAACTTTCAACACGTAAACAGATCTGATGTGGAAAATAATTAATAAAAAATTAAAAAAACCTCTTTCCCTTTTTTTTAATTACACAACACCCATTCTTTCAAATTGTGAGCCACTGTCGCACATGCATTTCCTCAAACACCATAGATGCAACATCTCAATAAACCAACAATAACCAAGAAATCGAAAGAAACCAGTAGCAACCATTGAAGTGCAAAAAAAAAATATTCCACAACACCATTGAAGCAACCAAGATATCGTAGTAAATCACCAGCAACCAACGGGGGAAAACTTTGATGAAACCCAGTTCGCATAACCCCAAAATTGACAACGACACCCATTTCCTCAAAATGCACACCATCAGATTCAAATCCACCAATCGGATGATTGTATTCTGGGCTTGTTCAAAAAAATGTCGCATTTCTGTTTTCCTGGTTTGCGCAATTTTTTTTCTGCTTGCGTGTTTTGATGTGTGCCATTTGTTGCGTATCTGGCATTTAGCTTGCGTGATTGTTGAAATGCACAGTATTAAAAATGATTCGATGCCTTGTTTTCTAACTTGATTTTTGTATGTAAAAACGTCAGTATGCATGTGGCAAGTGACGACAATGGCTTGAAGTGGATCTGTACTTTGTTGGGTGTAGTGAGTTGATCTCTAAAATTCGTTGTTAGGTGTTATGTTCTTTGTTGGGTCATGGTGAATGGGTTTGTGTGATATGGTCAGTGATGACAATGGCTTGGAGGGATGCAATGGTGGTGTGAGTGAAGGAGGCAATAGATGAGTATTGTGAATGATTTTTCTGGGTTCACGGGTTGATTTGGGTGTTTATGGGGCTAGTGTTGTGAGAATTAATTGTGCATAAACACGACCTGACAAGTAATAAAGAGTAAGTGAGATCATTCCCACGAGGATTGATTGAGTTATTTTCACAAGTTTTTGCTAGTAAGTAAGCTAGTGAGCAAATAAGAAAAATAATAAAAAGCTATCAACAAATTTTGGTTCATTTTGTAATTCAAAGTTAACAATAAAAAGGTAAAACATCCACTGTTGAGTGGTAAAAAGTTGAGTAAAACAACTAGGATATCATATCCATTATAACTGGACCAAGTTAGCTAGGTGACCTGAATGAGTGTTCTGGCATCTGAGAGCAAAGTGCTAATATGTGTGCCTTTCAGTCACTTACTATAGGGCTAAATAAAGGGTACCTTATGTCTCAGCCCTCATTATGATAACCCTTAACTATTAAGTGTGACTCAGACCCCTATGGATTTAATTGCCTATGTCTTGTTTAAAAAAGATTAGATGAAGTGTCCTCCACTGATATTGTCCATATTAACCCATGAGTTCTGCACATTAAACCTTTTCAGCATTTAACATACATGTGTCTAACCTAAGGTGATCAAACTCAAATTAATCATATAACAATAAATGCACGAGTTAAAGGTACTGAGCAAACATCACATATTTTCACTAATAAGGTTTGATTACAACTTCAAATCATCCTAGCATAAAATATTTAACTCATAAGGAGCAAAGATACTAAACAGCTAAAACAGGTGCTGCAAAACAGATCCATGGAACCTAAACTTTTCAGTTCATAGTGTTTACAAACAGAAGCAAGAAATAACACGTGGAAGGCCTTCAGCTTTGTCAAGATGAGAGGACGCTTCACTCCAACAATGTCCTGCTACTACATTTCCTTGCTGCGCTTGAGATTGATCCAACATCCATGATATTCAGCTTGTTTTTCTCTTGAAAATGGCATATGAAAGATAAATGAAGGTGAAAATGAGATATGGAAGGTGAAATGAAGTTGGCGGCTATTCACAGAGGAAGGAGACAACTCTGACCTAGGGATCAGCAGAATGTACCCTCCTCCTCCTCCCTAGGGTTACTCTCTATTTATTCTCTCTCCTTTGGGCCCCAAAAGTGAGGTACTAGATAAGAGAGAGTGGCCTTGGCCCTTACCAAATAAGGACAAGCTGTCCACTCTAAAAATATCTGCACAAACATGTTGGGACCACACCAAGGTACAACAGCTCAAGCTTGGAGGGCAAGAATTCAGCACGCCAGCTCAGCAAAACACAGTATTTTCAACTTGGCTCAGTTTCATGCTCCTCTATTCACAAAGACTGGTGCTATAACACCCATTTAGCACCTGACCATTATCTTAAAAATCCTACACAACTCCAAAATAGGTTAAAATTCTCCCAAAGGCACTAGAGTGCCACAAAACACAACTAAACATCATCAACACAATATTTACTGATTCACAATAATAAAAGACACCAATTTACTCTTAGACTTACAGGTTTTAAGCTTAAAGAAGTATAGATAACTCTTGTTTCTAAGAGTTATCAGCTAGGGTTTTGAGGAATAAGAATTGGGAAGAAGAAGAAGAGGTTGTTGTGTAATTAAAATAATGGGGAAGTGTTTTTTTTTAAAAAAATTATTAATTGTTTTCCACGTTAGATCTGTGTATGTGTTGAAAGTTGTCGTTCACGTAGGAAAAATAAGGACCCGTAGACGTTGCATTGGTTAAATTGAGAGGACCATGCAAATTCAATTGTGGATAGATATTATGGACCCAATTAGCTCGTTTTAAAAGTAGGAGACCAAAATTGTCAAGTCGCTATGGTTGAGAGACCAAAAGTTGATTTAAGGCTAAATTCTACTATTATGTTATTTGTACACCTGAAATTCGCGACACCTGTGACACTTGATTAATGCAGTTTAAATAAGATTATGGTTAATTCAGTTTAGTGAGTGGTTAATTGGTATATAACTCATTAACCATCAAGTGAACCGAATTAACCATGAATTTGCACACTATGAACCATGTTTGTAATGCTTTGGAAGTGTTTAATGAGTACAACTTGTATCAGGATAACCCATTACTCACATCTAAACATGGTTAATTGTGTGCAAAATTCATGATTAATTCGGTTAATGAATTATATACACATTAACAACCCATTGATATGCATTAACCCCAATTTTAAACTGTATTAACCGGTTGTCGCATGTGTCAAAAATTTTTGGTATACTAACATTTTTGAATTTCTATTCGAACTCAGCAAAACAAAATCAGTGTTTTAAAAACCAAACCGAACCAGATGATTCAATCGGTTGAACTGTGAACTGGCTTTGCTACGATCTAATTATTTTGACTGTTCGATTGCGATTTTGTCCTGATTCGAAGTTAAAAACAGTTAAATAATGACTCAAGTGTTGCTGGTTCGATATTAGGTTCAATTTTTAAAACGAACAAAACCATAGATCAAGTGTTCGCCCGAGCACTGAGTTGAAAACAAAATTCTATTCGAAGTAAATTTCGGGCAGAAATTTACACGGGAGAGCGGCAGGCGGGGGACGGCGAAGCCGCGAGAGATCAGAACAGAAGGAGGCATTTTCAATTTCCAATTCCATCCATCGAATTCGAAGCAGCGAGGAGAAGAGAAAAAATGAGCGGTGCGAGATTGTGCGCATTGCTCGGAGAATTGGGTTACGAAGGAAGAGGATCAGGATCGGAGGCATTAGACCCTGACAGCTTCGAGTGGCCCTTCCAATACGAAGACACTCGCCCCATTCTCCACTGGATCTGCTCCACTCTCCGTCCCTCCAATATCCTCTCCCTTTCCGAACTCTCCCGGTTAGTTACTCACTCACTCACTCACCATCTCTCTCTCTCTCTCTCTCTCTGTAACTGTAATTAGTTATAATTATTATTGAACTTTTTAGGTATGAGCAGTTCAAGCAAGACGGGAAGCTGTTGGAGGGAGAGGATTTGGACTTCGCTTTCGACAGCATTTCAGCCTTCTCTGATTCCACAGACAACCAGGAAGCCCTTTTCGGCGCTAACGAAGCAATCAATTTGAAGGATGTCAAGTTAGTTTTCACTTACATTCATTATTTTACCTTTTTCGCTTTCTGTTATTAGGGAATGAAACTTGAAATGTTTTGTCTTCAGGGAGGCAACTTTGGCTTATAAAGCTGAAGCTGCTGATTTGCAGAGACAGCTAAGGCAGTTGCAATCTCAGTTCGACATGCTTTCTAGTCAGGCTTCGACTTTGACGCAAGGAAGGCGAGCACGTGTTAGCGCGACATCTGTTGTTAACGGACACCTCGCGACAATAGATGATAGCATTTCCGGCAGAAATTTACAGGTGCTTCTCCAAAGTCTTAGCCACAGGTCATGTAATAATGAATTTTTTTATGACTCTTTTTTTTTTTGTTCCTGTCTGTTATCAGTGTTGATGAATTATTGTGTTTCTTCAGTGAATAATTTCAATGCTGAATTTGTGTTGATAATGTTGTCTGGATGAGTTTTTCAATAGAAATGATACATTTAGAGGCAAAGCAATAAATCCAAGAATGTTTCTCAGTGGATCATTTTCTGACTAGAGTAACGAAATGACGGGGATATTGTTATTGTTAGAGATGTAGAGCCAATCTTAAAGCTTTTCGGACGGATAGCACCAACTTACTATTAACTTTCCTAAACGGTCTCTTAGATGTTGCTACTTTATTTGTTCTTCTGCTAGTCCTATAAGTTATCTCACTAATATCATTAATTATTTTATCAAGCATGAGTAATTTTTAATTCGTTTTTCATCCTGTGGATCGTGGAATCCGTATTTCAGATTGTTTAAAGTATTGTCTCATGGTTATTTGTTTTTATGTTTTTTTTATCGAATTCCTTTATTGTTTAGATGAATGCAGTTCTTGGAAGAATTGCTTCCACAACGGAGGAGTTGGCTCATTACCATTCGGGTGATGGTAATATTCCCTTTTTATATTGTTCTCTGTTGGGACTTCCTTATTCTACTCACTTTTAGAAAGTACATTCTTGTAATCAGTGTATATATGTGATCCTCAAGTGACAGACTCAAGTTTATTCTTTATCGTTTAACCATGTTGGGCAGTGAAAGATCAAATGATGATTTTCTTGGTTCATATTTTCAGCTTTGGTTGCTGAATTTGTTAAATGGAAGAGGTTCAAAACGGACAACTTCTAAGAAGATATAAATTTTCCTGAAATTCCATCATGTTGAAAGTTTGGTTTTTAATAGTGCATAATGGTGTTGCTTGATACTTTAAGTTGATCCCACTTGGTGGAATAAGACTTGATTGTTATTGTTGTTGCTGTGGTATACTGGTATAGTATACTGAAAACTAAACCTTTGGACTCAAAATAGATACTGAACTACATACATCCTGTAGTCCTAGAGACTGCAAAGGAATGGGAGTCTATGAGTCTAGCATTTGAAATAAATGAAGACTTTTATAGGACTCCTTTCGGGACAAAATAGAGGTTGTATTGGCTGCCAATAGAAATATTTTGCCACTGGTTTCTCTTTAATGATTCCAAAGCATTTTCGTTGCTTGCAAAAGTAAAATATGAGCGGTATTGATCTCATAGTCTTGCTGCATAAGATGATAAAACTTAGGCATCGTAATATGTGAGAGAAAACACTTCTGGTCATGAATCACGATGTATGTGTGACACATATCTATTGTTCATTTGATACATTTTAACTTGCTGTGGCTGCTGCACGCTTTACTAGCTGTTTCCTTCCTCTATTCTGTTCTTCTATTTATGTTGTATTTTTCTTTTGAATTTGTATTGCCATTGGTATCTGGCTGATTCCGTCTTTCTTCTGACGAGTTTAGCGACTTTGAAATGCAGAAGATGGTATATATTTGGCATACTCAGACTTCAGCCAATTCTTGCTTGGAGACTCATCTTGTCTGAAAGAGCTAAATCAGTGGTTTGCTAAGCAACTAGACACAGTATGTGGACAAAACATTTTTTTCTTCATTTTCTTTTCACCGTGTTTATCATAGGATATGTTAGAATAATACATTTAACGTGTTTAATATGTTTAATATGATGCTGAGTAGTCGAAGTCGCTAAGTAGATGCTGACTATTAGATGATTCTCTATAATTAATTAGGAGATACACTATGTAATCATTGTGTAAGTATAAACACAAAACTCCAATATTTCAACATTTTACATGTTATTTGAGCAAGTTTTGATTTTGTGACCTTCCTTCGTGATTCACCGCACCGCCAGCGCCTCCTTCCAGTTTTCCGGTGCCATCTTTCCAGCATTCCGGCGACCCTTTCTGTTCTCCGGTGAGTCCTTTTCCAGTGACCGTTTATTCTCACCTCCGGCACCATTGCGTTCGCACCGTCAAGACTGACCAAACTTCCGACCACCACCCTAAACAAAGTTGCCATAGACAACCCGTTCAGATTTTCTTGTAGATCTAGCCCTCTCTGATGCGCATCTCACCTCCACCACCGTTGGACCCCTCTCACTCAGGCGAGTCTGACCCAGTGGCCAGCCACCATGGCTGTCGCCGAAAAATTTTCTGGTGAGAACCCCGCCATCTAAAGCGCCTCCTTCTGGTCTACCTGCTGCCAAATTTTCAGCTTGTGGGTCCCATTTTTGAGGTGTGTTCCAGGGGTTTCTTTACTTCTGATTTTCCGGCGAGCTGCTTTTTCGGCCAGTTCTCTTTTGCCATGTCATCCTTCCGGCGTTTTTAGACTTTCCTCTGCTGTCATTCAAGCTGTATGCATATATGCTCCAGCTTGAGGGGGAGTGTTGAAATATTTATATTTTATTGGCTCACTTCTATCTTTCCATCGCAATAGTACTTCGACCGCGCTATAGTACTACGACCACCACTATAGTTCTAGTCGCCGTTTTCGTTTTGCTGTGTGCATTCACTGTGCTTCATGTGCTTCTTTTCGCATCGGTGCGTTTCTCTCCTCATCCAGCAGTGAATTAACCAGTGGCGCCTTCTTCGGTGAGACCTATACCCGACAACCACCACAACCACCTTCTGAATCCTTCGGTGAGCCCAATCGTCTTCGCTACAGTACATCCGGCCACACTACTACAGTCATAAAAGGATATTTTTGTAACAAGCTTAAAGCTTAGTATGCTTTAGCTTGAGGGGGAGTAGTTGCTGATTAGACGCTGACTATTAGATGATTCTCTGTATTAATTAGGAGATACACTATGTAATCACTGTGTAAGTATAAATACAGCTCTTGTGTGGTCACTAGACACACAACACTCCAATATTTCAACATTTGCCAGGATAGATATTGTTTGCATGAAAAAAAAATTGTTGTTGTTTCTGACAAATTGACAATACACTTATTTTAGAAGGATGAGTATGATTGCTTTAGAGGACAATCCTTGGCACAACGGTAAAGGTTGCTCCTTGTGACATGGTAGTCATGGGTTTTAGTCATGGAAACAGCCTCTCCACCCACCGGGAAAAGTTTCATACATATGACCCTTCCTACACCCCATAATGGTGGGAACATCATGTACTTGCAGTGGCGGACGCACCTTGACTGGGTCGGGGGCAATTTCCCCCACGAAATAATTATTTTTTAGTTGAATATGCTTATTAATTTTCATTTTGCCCCCATAAAAAAATTAGGTATTGCCCCCCATAAGATACATTTTTTTTTAAATAAGTGAAGAAAGTTATAAGAGATAAAAAAGAGAATAAATTGGTACTAATTGCATCTCTTTATTCTTCTAATTTTTACCATCCCTTTAAAACTAAACTCATACAGTGACAAAGCACGTTAGATTTCAAAAAAGAAACACCGTTCAGGATAGAGAAAGAGATTAAGAGACTCGAAAAGCAGAGACAAGTTCTTGATGATTTTCTATCAATGCCATTAGACTAAGATATAAAAAGTGGTACCGGAGAAGAGCATATATGTAACAGTTGGGTCCACTTTTTGGGCTTTTTTTGTAACACCCCTTTACACCACTGGGTTCAAACGTGACCGCTAGGCTCCGGGCTGTGTACCTCACAATCTTCTCCCCCCCCCTCCCGAAGGGAGTTTTTGCCTTTTGAAGGGCTCGAACCTGGGACCTAAGGGTTAAGTACCACGGGAAGCACCTTTCCATTACCACTTGACCAATTTATATTATTAAATTAAATAATTTAATTAAATAAATACTTTCTAAACTTAAATTATTATTATTAAATAAATAATTTCAAATAAATAATTTCTAAACTTAAATAATTTCTGATCTCTAGTGGATCTCTCAGTAGGATTTAAATCCAGATGAAGTTCTGACCATCGGTTGTAATTCACTAGTTATTCCTGATGCTCGCCAAATCTGAAAAAAAAAACCAGAGGTTATTTGTATTCCTCGGAAGCCTCCGCCTACATCACCATTCGATATTTCTTGGCCTACTATTGGCCAAACTACCTGGGCACTAGGAACAATGCGAGTAGGATCATTTAGCCATGCTTCATAATTGGAAAAATGAGCACCATGGAAATACATGCCACTCAGCTTGGTCAAGTCAAGTGGTAATGAAAGGGTGTTTCCCGTGGTACTTAACCCTTAGGTCCCGGGTTCGAGCCCTTCAAAAGGCAAAAGCTCCCTTTGGGGGGGGGGAGAAGATCGTGAGGTACACAGCTCGGAGCCCAGTGGTCACGTTTGAACCCAGCGGTGTAAGGGGGTGTTACAATATAAGGGATGAATGGTTAATTTTTTTTTTTTTAAAAAAATGCTTAAGTGGTTGTGTTGTTATATACATACAAATATATTTTTTTATGGTATTGACAATGAAAAAAATCATATAACACTTTCAAAGCATAAAAATGCGTAGAGAACAATTGTAATATGTAGATGTTTAGATATTTTAGGTTTTTCGTCATAAAGATTATGTATTTTGTAAAAATTTATAATGCTTTTCTTATATGAAAATATTATAGACTATTTCTTGCCCTCACCAAAGAAAATTTCTAGATCCGCCATTGTGTACTTGCCCTCTTTTTTTTGTAGGTTCCTTTTACCCAGTTGCTGTGGATTATTGTATAGCAATTTCTGATTGCTGGTTCACATTCGCTGAAGTTACACACAGTTTTTGAGATTTTTCTCTCTTACCTTGACTTTCACATATATTCAGAATACTTGTCTAGTATTCCTTTGGGTTTTGCCTAGTTTTCCAGTCCAAAACTGTAACTCCCAACGTTGTACTTTATCTGCTTCCTTCCTGATAATATTCTTATTCTATCAAAAGTAAAGAAGAAAGAAAACTTGTCTGCCATGCTTAAACCATGAGAGAATGTAGTGGCTAAGTTATGTTCCATGGGTCATGAATCATGATCAACACTGGTAAGACCATAAAAGTTGATATGCTTAAACCACCGAATAACTTTTCTGGGCTCTTTTCTTCCCTCTAGCTATTGATTCATCAGTGGCTAAAATCTAAATCTTACTCTATTGTCAATTGATCTGGATCCATGATAAAAATGCTGTTTTGTAGAAAATTTTGTCTATTTTCTTGTTGAAATACCGACAAAAGTTCATGCTTAAATATGCTTGCTAATACGTTATACCAGGATGTTATTTTTCTTTCCTTATCCTATATTGTTTAAATTTAAATATTGACTTCTGACCATGAGACTTTTAATCTGAAACATGTTTCAAGCTTTGGATTATAGTTTTTTCTTGCTGAGATCTGCCTACTATTAAAACAATCTAGAATGGAGAAATTACCGAGAAGGTAAGAAAAGGAAATATGAAATAAAAGACATATATTGTTTAAATTTAAATATTGACTTCTGACCATGAGACTTTTAATCTGAAACATGTTTCAAGCTTTGGATTATAGTTTTTTCTTGCTGAGATCTGCCTACTATTAAAACAATCTAGAATGGAGAAAATACCGAGAAGGTAAGAAAAGGAAATATGAAATAAAAGACATATATGTCGCTTCCTGAGCTAATGGACTTATAAAATTAGGTTAGTTACTCTTGGAATAGACATCTTAGGGTCAATCTCATATAACATGCCCCTAGTCCTGAGCATTTCCTCCGAAAGAAAGAATATCAGGTTTCTTTTTGTAAATTGAAACACACTACTTAACACAAAGCTGTCCTCCGTTCGTTGTAATGTTCCTCTTCTCTGCAGGTCTCTTCATGGCATATATATTGGTATTTTATGTAATATTTGAAAATATTCATAGCATGACTGTGATAAAATGTGATGAACTTTTCACATTAGTCCCTTGTCTTTGTTTAGCTAGATGCTAAATGAAATCTTGAAAATCATGTTTCATACTTGTCTTTCTTTTGGTATCGGTTATTCCATGCAGCTGACCCTGCTCTGTGGGATAAGGTTATTGTTATCAATTTAACTATATGGGTGTCACCCATAACCCATTCTGCTTAGTAGTTTTTTTGAAAATGATATTTTAAACTTTTTATCAATTTATTATCTGTTTAGATCTTGATGCCCTTTTATGATTTGTTAGAATATAGGAAAGTATCTAAGAATATCTTGATATTATCCTAGTTTATCTCGTAAGATTAGTTTATAATCTTAGAATATCTTAGATTATCTTCTAGGATTAGTTTCTATATTATTTAGTTATTATCATGATTTGTTTCCTAGTTTTCCTATTTAATTAGGCTAGAGGTTTTGTATCCCTATAAATAGGGATTAGTGTTCAGTCTTTTGTATCAAGGTATTATCAAGATATCATCAACTTATTGTCAATGATATTTTATCTTTATTCTTTCTATTCTCCTTATTTTATCTAACCCCCATAACTTCAACATGGTATCAGATCGGTACCATCTTCCGTGACTTGTCCCGTCACTATTCCGCTGCCGAGTTCCCAAAAGTTTGGGAATGTAATGTAATAACGATTTTATTTGTTGACTGTTGTCAGCACTATTCATCGCGTAATTACTGTTTCACGCGCGTTTCTTCTACAACCTGTTTCCGGCGCGTGGGGTCCAATGCCACTTTCTGACCTCCTTGGTTCTGTTTCACGCATTTCCAGCTTGTGGGTCTCAAGTTTAAGGCGTGTTTCAAGCCTTTTTTGGTTGCAACGATTTTTCCTCTACGTGCTCGTGTCTCTTCAATCGGTTGTTTGGTGATTTGTTTTGGGACAAAAATGGTTCTACCTTGTGTTGTCCCTTATTGTTCGTGCGAACCGTTTTGGTCGTATTTTCTCCATTCGCTCCGTTTTCAGATCTGTTTCTGAGCATCTTTTTGGTTTGTGCGCCTCTAGTATTTACGACTTTGTGTTGTTTGAGAAATAGAGTTTATTTTGGGTTCTATGTTTGGTCAGAAACCGTTGCATATTTTGTTTCGATTGAAGTTATGCCACCATTATCTATTATAGTTTGAGCTTCAGCAGCTGGAATGAGCGCTGACTCAATATTGTTTAAGTTTGTTTCGAAGTTGTGACACTTCCAGTTAAGGTTTCAGCTGCCAGAGTGAGCGCTGACTTAACATATTCTTTTGTTTGAAGTCGTGACGCCTTCAAGTTTGGGCTTTAGCTACCGGAGTGAGCGCTGGTCCAGTTTGGTTTGGTTTGATGTGGTGACACCTATCAATCATGGCTTCAGCTACCCTAGTAAGTGGTGGCCCAATATTGTTGTAGTTTGGTTTGCTTCTGGTTTGTATGTGTTCCCCCCTTTCAACTTGTGGTCCCAGTTCGGGAAGCCAATTTTGAGTTTTTTGGTTTGCTTCTGTTAAGTGGTCAAGCCTTGAGTTGTTGCTTCTGCTTAATGGTTAAGCTTTTGCCTATTTTGGCATTTGATGTTTGTTCCCAAAATTGGGGTTCTTGATTCTTTTGAAGTGAGTTTTGTGGGAATGTTATATTTTCAATTTCGAAAGGTATATTTGTAACAAGCTTAAAGAAAAGTAAGCTTTAGCTTGAGGGGGGAGTGTTAGAATATAGGAAAGTATCTAAGAATATCTTGATATTATTCTAGTTTGTCTTGTAAAATTAGTTTATAATCTTAGAATATCTTAGCTTATCTTCTAGGATTAGTTTCTATATTATTTAGTTATTATCATGATTTGTTTCCTAGTTTCCCTATTTAATTAGGATAGAGGTTTTGTATCCCTATAAAAAGGGATTAGTGTTCAGTCTTTTATATCAAGGTATTATCAAGATATCATCAACTTATTGTCAATGATATTATATCTTTATTCTTTCTATTCTTCTTATTTTATCTAACCCCCATAACTTCAACATGATTTTTTTAAATCTCAATATCAGGGTCCATTCCGACTTGTTGCCGAGGAGGGGAAATCTAAATGCTCTTGGGTCAATCTTGATGACGTCTCAAGTAATTATGTTAGAGGTATACATATCAGTTCTTACAATTCACTATTACTTTTTGTCATCCTCAATACAGTAGTATTATCTTTATCCATCATGACTCACAAATTTTATTTGAATCTTTCAGCCTCTTTACCGGCAGTGAACATGAGATATTTGATTTATTCTTATAGATTGTTAGATATGGGCAGTTTATGTAATATTAGAATTAGGTAGTTTATTGATAATGGGCAGTTTATTAGTAATAACCATCAGATGTAACTGCTATGAGCAGTTAGAATAGGAGTTAGTTGTCTATAAATAGAGAGTAGGGTGCAGTTAGGAGTTTATCTTGGAATTTGTATGGATTTGGGGGCCTATTAGGCATTGAGAGAGTTCTGGATCTCTCGAATATCCAGAGAATAGGGTTGTAATCTTTATTTTACAGCAATATACCAGTTGGTTTCTATCAACTGGTATCAGAGCAGTTCTGATCCAGGAGGAAAAAAAATGATAGAGATGAAAGTTTCTGGGAATCAATCAATGCAGCAAACAATGCAACAGTCCAAGGATGAAATTCTTACCCAGATTTCATCAAGAACGGAGCGAACGTTTGGTATTTTTGATGAAGTGTTGAAAGAACTTGCAGATTGGAGAAGAGAACTCAAGAGAATTACGACTAGCCATTCCAATCTTTGAAGGAGAAGATATTGCGGGGTGGTTGATCAAAGTCGAGAATTATTTTGATGCAGGAGGCGTATGTAAAGTAGAAGATCAAATACCAGAAGTGGTGCAATGGATGAGTGGTCCAGCCCTCTCATGGTACCAACTATGGGTTTCAGCCAATCCAAACGCTTCTTGGGAAGATTTTACAGAGGCAATTCTCATGCAATTTCGGTCAGAAAGGAAAGTATCAAGAAACCAGAACAACCATGGTCATAAACAGGGAGCGGAGAAGAGGAACACGCAAATAAAGGAGGTCAAGAGGTCATTGTTGTTTCGGCTCATTCACAGGTTTGGTCAAAACTGAATGTTGTGCGAGCATTGATGATGATTGGTATCACAACAAAGCAGAAACGAAGAAAGTAAAATCGCGGAAAAGGAAAAAGGGAAGAACGAGCGGGTAAAGATAAGGGAGAAATCTACAGTCTTGGTGGGTTGGGTTCCGCGCCAAACGGGTCGTTCGTCATCACCAGGCTGGCGAACGCGAGGTGGTTGGTGGAAGGAGAAGGACTATCAACAGGGAAGGAGGACGTGATCTTGAACAGGGCAGCAGAGCGTCCACCGCCGAAATCGCCAGACAAGGGCAATCGCGCAGTGGCCGTTGCGAATCGGGAGGAAGAAGAAAACGAGGGCAACAGTGCAAAGACGGCTTCGAAAAGGGAAGAATTGGCGACCATTTTGAACAGGTGGGACTCGGGCGGGTCGAATGGGCCACCGTTGTCACCCGAATCGCTGAACACCGTCCAAATAGCAGCGGTTCTGGAAGGTTCGATCAAGATGCAAGCGCAGAGAGTTGAGAAGAGATGCGCCGCTGCTAAGTACATCGCATGCGAGAAGAAGATGAAGATTGGATCGGGATTTAGGTTTCAGATATTGGGCCAAAATGTGGGCCTAAGGAATGCAACCCATATTATTGTTGTGAAGGTGGGCTCTTTTCAGCAGCTATTCAAAAGCTTTGTCAAATTAACCAAATTACAAGGAGCTGGCTGCCAAGGATTCAACAAGAGGCAATTATGCAATACTTCAAACATAAATGGGTCTTTATTTTTCCAACAGTGGGACCGAGGGGGTGAAATTGGGCTGCAGGATGGTGCAAATAATTCAGTTTTAATGCCTGTTTGGAATTGTTTTCGTTTTTATTCTATAGTAATCACCTTGAGGACAAGGTGAATGTTTAGGGGGGAGTATTGTTAGATATGGGCAGTTTATGTAATATTAGTATTATACAGTTTATTGATAATAGGCAGTTTATTAGTGTTGAAAATAAAATAGGATCTTTGTATTTATTGTATAGGCAAATCATATCATGTAATTAGGAATATGATATCTTGTAATTAATTGTTTTGATTTCTTTTTAAGCCTATATAAAGAACCTCCGTTGTGTAGTTGAAACACGCGGTATTCAACATATGTTTCTCTCTTTTCTCTCATTTAACATGGTATCTAGAGCCTAAAGAGAGGCAATCCTAAAACTGTGTTTACCCGGTGAACCCACTGTCCTCCGGTGACAATTTTTCGACAAACCGTGTCTCAACTCCGGTTTGCCCCTTCTCCACTGCCGTGACCCATTCCGGCACCCCTTTTTTGGCCTGAATCGCCTCTGCCGCCGTCGACCGCCCTTACTCCGGCGACCTTTCCGGCGGCCGCCGCCACCACCATCGTGACCGACTCCTTCAGACTGGCCCAGCCATAAAACATCAGCTCTGGCGGCCCTCCAATGCGCCTCCACGTGCCAGTTTTCCGTCGCGGCTCCTCTTCTCACAGCCACCGTCGCCGCCGCGCGTGGCAGCGCGTGCAGCCTCCTCTCCGGCCGTCCTTTCATCTCCGGCATCGCCCTACCACCGCGGTCCTCGATCTGGTGTTAGTTTTTCGTTTCGATACACAGTTGACCATGTTCCAGTGCAAACAACCACGTTTTCTCTCTCCTGGACGTGTTTCTCTCTCTCTCTCCTGTGACTGAAAAATGAGGTACTCTGCTGCCGATGCTTCCAAGTCTGTGTTCACCAACTTTGTCACTTCTCCCCTCTCTACAGAGAAGTTGGACGGTTCCAACTATGAAACTTGGGTTTCAGACATTCAGTTATGGCTTATTAGTCAGGGGTATAAAGACCATCTCACCAAAAAGGCCGAATCTGTGCTTGACCCAGCTGAACGTACGAAATGGGAGAAGATTGATGCTCAGTTGTGCAGTCTCATCAAGTTCACGCATCATCCCACCATCAAATCGATTTTCTATCCTCATCTCACGTGTGAATCGGTTTGGAGTCAGGCTAAGGCACTCTACACCAATGATATTCAGCATCTCTATAGTGTGGTTCATGATGTGGGCACCCTCATTGGACCAAAGAAGTTGGATGGCCGATGTCAGCCTATCTCGGTCGTGTTCATGCTGCACTCCATCAATTTAATGAGCTTCTACCTCCGGCTGCATCTGCCACAGATGAGAAGAAGAAGGAACTTGAGCAACGAAACACATTCTTTATGCTCCTTGGTCTTTATGGTTTACCTCAGGAGTACACTGCCATCCGTGATCAGATTTTAGGATCTACTATTATTCCCACTATGTCTGCCGCTTTTTCTGCCCTTCTTCGGGTCCTTTTGAAGTCCACCTCTGAGCTTCCTGTTGCTCCTGGCACTGGTGACATTGCTGCCCTTGCATCTCAGCACAACAATCAGGGGCGTGCTCGAGGTTCCACATCCAACACTAAGAATCGTCTCAAATGTGATCATTGCAACCGTATGGGACATACTATCGATCGATGCTGGAAGCTACACGGGCGCCCTCCACGTCCGGTAAATTCAGCTCCGACCACTCCGTCTGACACATATCAGAACTCGGCTCAGCCTAAGCCAACTCCACTTGACTATGAAGAATTTCTCCAATGGTTTGGGAATCGCCAGAACTCCGGATCCACTGCTTCGGTTGCACACACTGGTAACTCATTTGCTTGCATCTCTCAGCCCAATTCCCTTGGCCCCTGGGTCCTTAACTCTGGTGTATCCGACCACATCACTGGTAATAAAGCTCTTTTATCCTCTCTTTCTACATCTGGTTACTTACCTAGTATGACTTCAGCCAGTGGTACTGAAACCAAATCCCAAGGGATTGGTACTGCCAAACTCCTCCTTTCCCTGTCAGTTAATTTTGTACTTTACGTTCCTGAGTGTCTATTTAATTTGCTTTCAATCAGTCGTTTGACCCGTTCTCATAACTGTGATGTTACCTTTACTAATAACAATGTTACCTTGCAGGACCGAAGTACGGGACGGATGATTGGAATCAGATGTGAGTCTAATGGCCTCTGCTATCTATTCTCATCCAGGGTGTGGTCTGCCACAGATTCCCCTCTTACTATCCATGCTCAGTTGTGTCATCCTAGTCTTCCAAAGCTTCAGAAGCTGGTGCCTAGTCTTTCCAAGTTATCTAGTTTAAATTGTGAGTCGTGTCAGTTAGGGAAACACATTCGTAGTCACTTTCCTGATAGAGTCAATAAACGGGCTTCGTCCTCTTTTGCTTTAGTTCACTCCGATGTTTGGGGTCCGTCTCGCACTAGTACTACTTTTGGGTCCAAATATTTTGTTACTTTCATTGATGATTTCTCGCGTTGTACTTGGTTATTTTTAATGAAAAGCAGTCCGAGTTGTTCTCTATTTTTGAGCAATTTTATCAAGAAATTAAAACTTCGGTTTGGTGTTTCGTTAAGCTCTTTATAGTGACAATGCTCGTGAATACTTGTCCCAACAATTTCAAAATTTTATGGCATCTAACGGCATTCTTCATCAAACATCCTGTGCTCACACACCTCAACAAAATGGGGTAGTGAGCAAAATCGGCACCTCATTGAAACCACTCGGACTGCTTCTTCATAGTAATATCCCAACTCGTTTTTGGGCGGATCTTTGTTCTAACGACTTGTTATCTCACAAACCGCATGCCTTCTTCTCAGGTTTGATGATCGAGTGCCACACTTTACTCTTTCCACATATCCCTCTCCATTCGGTTTAGCCTCGTGTCTTGGGTCCACATGTTTTGTCCACAATCTCACTCCTGGTCTTGACAAACTCTCACCTCGTTCACTCAAATGTGTCTTTCTTGGTTACCATCGGTCCCAAAGGTTATCGTTGTTATTCACCTACTCTTCAACGTTACCTTATATCTACCGATGTTACCTTTTTCGAAACTGCTTCCTTTACTTTCGAGTCGACTCACTTGTTTCCCGAGCCTCTTCTCGCAGTCCTCCCGTTCCTCCCGCGATTGAGCTTCCCGAGATTGTCACCCAGATACTCCATCCGTGGACCCACCAGGCGACCACTACAGACTATCATCGCCGCCACGACTCCATCAAGTACATATCCCCTGCTCCTCGCTCCCCCGCTTCGACATCGAGGCCATGCCAGACTCACCACCGCCGCCATCTCCTTACTCGAATCTACCGCCACCTGAGTCTGACCTTCCCATTGCCCTTCGTAGAGGTATACGCTGTACTCGTAACCCATCCCCTCATTACATTGCTTTGAGTTATCATCGTCTTTCTACTCCACATTACACTTGTTTGTCTTCTGTCTCTATTCCTAACACTCCAGGTGAAGCTTTATCCCACCCGGAATGGCGGCAAGCAATGATTGACGTGTGCTCTTCAAAGCAGTGGTACCTGGGAACTGGTCTCTCTACCTCCTGGAAAGTCTGTGGTTGGTTGTCGTTGGCTTTATACTGTCAAGGTTGGCCCTGATGGTAAGATTGATCGATATAAGGCCCGGTTGGAGGCCAAAGGATACACTCAAATATTTGGGCAGGATTACAGTGACACCTTTTCACCCGTGACTAAAATGGCGTCTGTTAGGCTCCTCCTCTCCATTGCCGCCATATGTCGTTGGCCACTTCACCAACTTGATATTAAAAATGCTTTTCTGCATGGTGATCTCAAAGAGGAAGTCTATATGGAGCAACCACCTGGGTTTGTTGCTTAGGGGGAGTCCTCTAGCATGGTTTGCAGGCTCCATAGGTCTCTCTATGGTCTTAAACAGTCTCCACGAGCTTGGTTTGGCAGATTTAGTTCTATAGTGCAGTAGTTTGGTATGATTCATTGTAACGATGATCACTCTGTTTTCTATCGCCATTCAGCTCAAGGATGTGTTTATCTGGTTGTGTATGTGGATGATATTGTGATAACTGGTAGTAATCAGCAGGGTATAATCCAGTTGAAGCAGTATCTCTCTCACAAGTTTCAGACTAAGGACCTTGGTAAACTCCGTTATTTTTTGGGTATCGAGGTAGCCCAATCCAAGGATGACCTGGTGATTTCACAGAGGAAATATGCTATGGATATTATTGAGGAAACAGGTTTATTGAATGTCAAGCCAGTTGATACTCCTATAGACCCAAATGTCAAACTTCTGCCTAATCGAGGGAGCCCTTTCGCATCCAGGGAGTGCAGAAATTGGTTGGTAAATTAAACTACCTCACACCACCGTCCAGATATTTCCTTTGCAGTTAGTGTGGTAAGCCAATTCTTAAATTCCCCTTGTCAGGATCATTGGGATGCTGTAATACGCATCCTGAAGTATATTAAAAGTGCTCCAGGAAAAGGTCTTATTTATGAGGATAAAGGTCATACTCGAGTAGTTGGTTACTCAGATGCCGATTGGGCAGACTCACCCATTGATAGGCGATTCACTACTGGGTATTGTGTACTAGTTGGAGGAAACTTGATATCCTGGAAAAGCAAGAAGCAGAATGTTCTAGCAAGATCTAGTGCTGAGGCTGAATACAGAGCCATGACATTAGTGACTCAAGAGCTCATGTGGTTGCAATCACTTCTCAAAGAACTCAAGTTTGGAGAGGATATGTCAATGACAGTGATATGTGATAATCAAGCGACATTGCATATTGCCTCCAATCCCGTGTTTCATGAGAAGACTAAGCATATTGAGGTGGACTGTCATTATACCAGAGAGAAGATCGAATCGGGGGGACATCACCACTAGCTTCGTCAATTCCATGACCAATTGGCAGATGTCTTCACTAAATCTCTAAGAGGTCCTCGAATCAGTTATATATGTAACAAGCTTGGTGCATATGATTTATATGCTCCAGCTTGAAGGGGTGTGTTGAAAATAAAATAGGATCTTTGTATTTATTGTATAAGACAAATCATATCATGTAATTAGGAATAGGATATCTTGTAATTGATTGTTTTGATTTTTTTTTAAGCCTATATAAAGAACCTCCGTTGTGTAGTTGAAACACGCGGTATTCAACATATGTCTCTCTCTTTTCTCCCATTTAACAATTAGTAATAACCATCAGATGTAACTGCTATGAGCAGTTAGAATAGGAGTTAGTTGCCTATAAATAGAGAGGAGGGTACAGTTAGGAGTTTATCTTGGAATTTGTATGGATTTGGGGGCCTATTAGGCATTAGGAGAGTTCTAGATCTTTTGAATATCCAGAGAATAGGGTTGTAATATTTATTTTACAGCAATATACCAGTTGGTTTCTATTAACTATAAATATATGTTATTCTATAAATATATGTTATTTTATATATGATAATTATTTTTGCACTGATGCAAAAAACTAGTTAACATGGCAATTCATTTGTGTTTTGGTTACTTATTTGTGGCTCTAACGAAATATTATGGGTAAGGATTTCTTAAACTATCAGGCATTCTGTTCCAACCTTTCACAGCACAAAGCTGCATTTGAAAGACTGATTAAATTATACTCACCTTAGACTGTTTACCTTAAAAACTTTTTACTGAACCAACTAAAGATGCTCCTAGAGTGTCTAGTGTCTGACTGTCTGGACAAAACTGAGACTCATAAATATAATAAATCTATCTTGACCTCACTCTGATTAAATGCAACCATGCTGTGGCTTATGCAAAAATATATATACATATGTATCCTGTATGAACTAGCATAGTCTTAGCTTGACCTTTTTTTTGTGGTTGAGCAGATTTAGAAAAATCACATCATCAACGCGTATCTGAGTTGCAACGGCTTCGCTCAATGTATGTGCTTCTTTCCTATAACATTGTAGATAGCCTACTTCAGTAATTTGTGGATTGATCTAAGAACAAGGCAGCTATTCATCCTCCAAATATTAGGGTGTCACCCATTATCCTCCAAAGATCTTTATCAACAAATTAGCCCTAAAAATTCAAGTGTCACCATATTAGTCCTCTAAAGAAATTTTCTCCAAATTAGTTCCTTGAAGATGAAAAATTATCACCCAATTTGTCTTTTTTGTGTCACCACTTTAGTCCTCTGTATGGATGAATTTGGCGACAATTGTGTATGTCATTGTGAGGGACTAATTTGGTGAAATATTCTTTCAAGGACTTACATAGTGACACTTCAATCTTTGAGAGACTAGTTTGGTGACAAAAATATTTAAAGGACTAATGTAGCGACACCGTAATCTTTAGAGGACCAAATTGAGGACTCTTGATTAATATATACCGAGTTGTACTGCTAGAGGAATTGTTGATCTGTTCATAAAGCACGAGTTAATAGATGCCAAGTTGCACTGCCAGAGAATCGAAGATATGGTCACACACTCACATAGATATATACAATTATACATATACATACATACATATACGTGCACACACATGTTGCCGCGGGGGGGGCTCTGATCTGCTTCATAAAAAGTGTGAGTTGGTTTTGTTATCTATATTTGTTAATTGTGATAGGCTTGTCTTAGAAATTGTTATTTGATTCGAATAGCCAACCCAAGCTTGTGTTTTACCCAGACACATGCTTGATAATCATGCCTATATTATCATCATATTGCTATGTTAGACAAACTTGGTTTGTTACTTGGTTTCTTTTTGAAGTAGTTGAGGGATGGCTTGACACAAGAATATTGTGCGTATCCTGTATTTAGCCCTATTGTTGCCTGTCTACCATATTTGATCATCTCATGGGTTTACTTATAAAGACATACAAAACACATTTTGTAATGATTGATTCGTTAGATTTAATTAGACTGGATGCCAGACTCGTGTTTCTGAGATTCCACCAATCTTTTAGTGCTTTTGGTCTGTGTAAATAATGGCAGATTTGGAATAAGTGAAAGACAATGGGTTGAGGCGCAAGTTGAGAATGCCAAGCAGCAGGCCATTTTAACGACACTTAAATCACAAGTATCATCAGATGAAGCTTACATTCGTCTTGATCTTCATTCTCTTAGGTAATTTGCATCTAATTTTAACTTTGATGTTAATATGTTCTCTATAGTGCCTTCATGCTTCCTGGTCTTAGATTTGTAACTTCTGTCCTCCTTTATGACCATTTTTTCAAGACAACAAGCCATAAGCTTTTGCATTGTGTATTAGTAACCCTTATAATTCCATTTGTGATCCCCTAATGTAAAAGTACAAAAAATGTATATGAATGATCAGTTTACAGAAGCATTTTTCTGTGAAGGAGTTCTTTTATTTCTTAAATATATTTTTTGTTGCAAAATCATATCATATGATGTAATGTTCAGGATATTTTGAATTGAAAGGTGAACTTTCAAATTCTTTTGACCATAAATGCTTTTTATTTTTTAAATTACAATAACAGTTTTTCATATGTAATCACTCATGCGGTGCAATGTTCAGGAGAAAGCATTCTGAATTGAAAGGAGAACTTTCAAATCTTTATAACCACGAAGAAAAGCTTCTATCAGAGGTTTGTTACTACATAGCTTCTGTCCAAGGCTTGTTGTACCTTCTCGCTTATAGCATTGATTTTTTCCCAATAAAAATGATTAGTGTATTCTGTTTAACCGGTCACATAATTGGCAAATTAGCAATTTAACATTTGTTTGTTTGAGTTATACACCATGTGAAATTAAATGCACTGCAGTCTCCATTTTCCAACACTTCCAAGGTTCAGTTTCTTATTTAATTTGTTTAGAAAGCCGGTCCTTTTTCTAGCCACATTGCTATGGTTGACATAAATGCTAGTCTATTATGAAATTTATTCTGTTGATGCCCATTCTCCTATTCAGATCGAAAATAACTGCTGTTAGGAACCAGTGTTGTCAAAAATCGGCCATGGCGGCGCCATGGCGGAAGGCGGAGGCGGATTTTCACTAAACCGCAACAGTATAGGCGGTGGCGGGGCGGATTTTGCATGGCGGCCGCTTTGCGTGTGGCATCCATGGCGGACAGCGCCGCCATGGCGGAAAACCCGGCCCAAAAACAAAAAAACGATGTTTGGCTGCTGCGCGACCCGGATCCAACCCACCAGAAGAGGAGGGGGAGCGGCGGTGAAATCAGAAGAGGAGGTGGCGCGGCGGATCGTTGGGGAAGATCGTGAACTAGTCGAAGCGGCGATCTCTGCGCACGTCCAAATTTAGGGTTTTTCAACCCGTTTCTCCTCTTTCAGGGTTTCGACCCTTTTTTAACAAAAAACCCGAAATGGGCCGAACTCTGCGCACGTTTCTGTATTCAGCCCAGTGCTGAATAGTGACTAATACGTTTTGACCCGTATTGAGAGAGACCATGAGAGCTTTTTTTTTTTTTTTTTTTTTTCCTCGTCTTGTTTTTTGTCTTCCTGTTTTGTTTTTTCTATACTCTTATTTTTTTCCTTCTTATTCTTAAACAGTTTTTATTTTATTTTATTTTTTTCATTCTTTTCTGTTTTTATTTTTTTCAGTTTATACTTTTCAATTTGTTCTTTTTTTTTTTAATCTCTTTTTATGCTGTTTTTTAATCTTTTCTCCCTCCAATTTTTGTTCCTTCATTTGATGTCTTGAACTTAATGTTTATGGTCTTGGATTTGGTATTTTGCCATTTTGGTTATGAAGTTATGATATTTGCTATCAATTTGGTTCAACTGAAGCCTTATATTTTATTTATGTAGCATTTTTTCTGCACTACAACTGTTATTCTGTAATTTTTTATTTATATTTACATAGCTGTGTGTGTGTGTGTGTGTGTGTGTGTGTGTATATATATATATATATATATATATAGTATTTTATTCCGTCCGCCATAGCGTCCGCCATTTTCCGCAACACAATCCGCCATTTTTTTATGGTGGATTTTTGGCTGTCCATCATGGACCGCCATCCGCCATTGATAACATTGTTAGGAACCCGAGGAAGAGAAATGTTAAATTGATAGTCTTAGAATTTGGGCTTTGGTTCTGGCTCAACCCCACAAACTGTCTTGTAAGGTGAGAATTGTCCAAACCTTATAAGCACTACTTAGGCCATATCTTTAGTCGATGTGGGATTCTCAACATACCTCCTTACGCTCGGGACTGGAATGTTGTTAAATAGCGGCCTTGGTGGAATGGCGTGACGGAATTTGTGCCAACCGCTGTAGGCAATTTGTGAAGTGCCACCCGCCATGGCGGCGCTATAGGTTTCAATCCTACATTTATATGATGGAATTTTTGGCCATCTGCCATAAACCGCCATCCGCCATTAACAAGATTGGACTGGACATTTGAAGTCTGGACTAATATAGGTGGAATAATAAGGATCTCAACACATCCCTTCACGACCATCACTAGACATTTGCAGCATGGACAAATGCAAGTGAAATAATAGAGACCTTTGCTCAATAATAGATTTAGGAAAAACTTTGATATCATCTTAGAATATGATGGAATTTTTGGCCATCTGCCATAAACCGCCATTAACAAGATTGGACTGGACATTTGAAGTCTGGACTAATATAGGTGGAATAATAAGGATCTCAACACATCCCTTCACGACCATCACTAGACATTTGCAGCATGGACAAATGCAAGTGAAATAATAGAGACCTTTGCTCAATAATAGATTTAGGATAAACTTTGATATCATCTTAGAATTTAGACTTAGGGTCTAACTGAACCCCACAAAATCGGCTTGTAGAATGAGGACTATCCAAGCCTTCTAAGCACTACATAGGCCATAGGTCTAGAGCCTAGTTGATGTAGTAGGACTCTCAACACACTCCCTCATGCTCAAAACTGGACATTTGAAGTGTGGACTAATATGGGTATTAGAATTTGGGTTTGGGCCTAACTCAACCCAAAAAGCTAGCTCATAGGGTGAGGGTTGCCCCCCACTTATAACCATTTATCAGGCCATCTTATTCTTCCATGTGGGACTTCTAACACACCCCCTCATGCCCAGGACTAGACAACTGAAGCGTGACCCGAGTGGCCCGATAACGGGTAGCCCAACAAATGGATCTATGATAGGCTTTGATACCATATTAGAATTTGGGTTTGGGCCTAACTCAACCCAAAAAGCTAGCTCATAGGGTGAGGGTTACCCCCCACTTATAATCATTTATCAGGCCATCTTATTCTTTCATGTGGGACTTCTAACAATGGGTGGAATAACAAGGATCTCAACAGATAGAAACAGTTAAAGGAAATTAACAATCTTATAGAATGCCGAGAATAGAAGACAGGTTTCTCCTTCAAGGGTTTTTCCTTTTAAAACCAAGCCACTGCTCTGTTTTTTAAGCCAACTAATCACAATGATCTCCCTACCCTTGTATCCCTCTATTTATTATGCAATTGATTGCCTCTAGCAAACTAGCTAACTGTTGCTTATTATTTTTTACTACTCCTCTGGCTCGACAACTGCACCACTAGATAAGGGGACATTACACCTAAGAACTACTACATAGAGTGTTACTCTAACATAGTTTCCACTATCTATTTTAAGGCATAAATGTCCTAGGTTTTGTTTCATCAAAAAATGAAGAAAGGACAACAAATACCTTGAATATAAGAAATGATAAAGTTATTCAAGAAATTGATGTTTCGCTTTATCAATGAACCAGTTGACCTGAAAGTTTGAGCTGTTGAGCAAGGAACAAAAAATGAGGCTTATGACTGTGACTTAATTTAATTATGTGATTCACCATGGCATTTTATACTGAGATCCAATTTCTACCTAAACTAATGGAGAGAATGAAATAATTGGAAATACACTATCAGATGAAACAGAAATCTGTGATTGAAGATTAAGAAGATGGGACCGACTAATTATGTCCTAGGAAGTGTCTCTTGGTTTGCTTGGATGTCAGCAATATATCTTGCTAAAATATCCTACCTTTTTATGATTTATCTGTTTAAATATACACTTTTTCATCTAAGTACATATTCTTCCCTTCTCAGACTATTCCAGATTTGTGCTGGGAGCTAGCTCAACTCCAAGACACATACATTTTACAAGGTATTTTCTTGACTCTCAACTGTTTGTACGAAATTCATTTTTTTTTTTTTGCCTGTGTTTAGATGTCTTCTTGTACAAATTTAGAGTGGCTCAAATATTTTATCCTCTAGGTGATTATGATTTGAAGGTCATGCGCCAAGAGTACTACATTAACAGGCAGAAAGCGGTATGTTTAGCCACTTATGTTGACTGTGTTTGTTTTTTGTAAATATGTCCTTGAAGCTTGAGATATGTTGGTTAGATTCATGTGTACATGCTCCAACTTGAGATGATTCCTTGTTAAGAGTTACTTGAACTTGTCATACGTTATTTTGATGCATAAATTCTGTTGAACACACAGAATTATTGTACGTTGAAACTGCAGAAATTATGTTGAATGCACACATTTTTACATACCAGGCAGTACATTGCTTGCATAAATCCCCTATTTCCGCATTTCAAAACATCTGTTGCTGTAAAAGTCTGTTGGTAACCAGGAAAAATTGTTTGAATTTTGAATTAGTTTAGATTAGATTAGGATCTGAATTGAATTCAGATCTTGTCTATGTTCTGTTTTATGTCTTTTCCCTTTTATTTGAATTTCAAATTGCAACAGATTGGTTAGCATCTTCCTTACCAACTCTGTCTACACTGCCTATATATCTGATCCATGTGTGAGTATAACCTTGAAAAATAAGGAGCAAAATAATTATTTCTTCTCCAAAAACTAAAGTTCCCAAACATGGGTATGTCATTAGACATGATTTATGATAGGACATTACGACATCGTTTAGTCCTTATAGTCAATCACACCAAGTTTGTGAAGACTCTTGTTGTTTTAACTACACTTTTAATCCCTAGTCAAGGTTGTCAAACGCGCGCGAAGACTCGTAGGAGCGCACGATTCCATGCGATTTGCCACCATTAGCGAGGTGGAGCGGCGGCGAAATCGGAGGAGGAGGCGGCACGACGGGATCGTCGGGGAAGATCGCAAGATCGCTGGAGCGTCGCTCTCTGTGCGTGCCCAGATTTAGGGTTTTCTAACCCTTCCCCTTCGTGGGCGACACTTTCTCCCTCAGCCATCGACCCTTCGTGCGGCCCATTTGCTCATTCGTGCCGCTTTTGCAACTGCAAGACTATATAACCAGTCCTCTGTTCTGTGCGGCGCTACTGTAACCACAAACGTGTGTTTTTTAGGTCAAGCTTTTTTAGATCAAAGCCTCTTCTGTACGTGTTGTCTTTTAAGGCAAGCATCTAAACTTGTTGGGCTGGGCTGTTGGGCTTCATCTTTAATCTTATTTTATGAATTTTATGATTTATAAACTGATTTATTCCCATTAGAATATTTTTTCTTTTCATAATCACAATTTTAAATATAAAATAATTAAAACATTAACAATAAAATAATTATCTACATTCATACTTTAGTTATATTTATATTTATATTTTTATACTATTAATTTATTATATTATCATATTTATATATTATAATATATTTTATTGTTTTTGGTGGGATCTCACGATCCCACGATTTACGATCTTCCTTTCCCCTAGCGATCCTAGGTGGGATCTCGAGTTTCACTACCATGCCTATAGTATAGCTATTATGTGTTTTTAGTCCCTCAATTTTATTCATTGTTTCAATTAAGTCCCTTTATCACTTTATTTCTACTTAAATTTCTCCAATTCTCAATTGCTTTTCAAAATTTTTGCAAATTGAGTTGATTATATCATTTGAAACCTTCTTTTGGTCAAAACTCACCAACCAAAACATCAAATTTCACACAACTTAAAAAAATATTCCTAATTTCTTTTCTTCTTCAAACTCTAACTCAAATCCTATAAAATCATTAAAATTTATAAATTTTCACTAAATTTGTTGCATCTAAACTCTGCAAATGAATTCATATTCCAATTCCATCATAAACCCCAAAAATAATTGGATTGAAAATGAGAATTTAAGAGTTTTAGAAAAGAAAATTGACTACAGGACTAGATTAGCGTAATTTTAAAAATAGAGACACTTTATTGGCTTAAAAAAACTTGAGGAACTAAAATCACACATAGTCAAAACTAGAAGAACAAAAGTTCACTTAAGACATGCCAGGGTCATAACGGTCTATATGAGATCCTAACAACGTCATGGCATGCTCAATTATCTATTAACCTAGCTATGTTAGGCTCTTTGACCATTGTTGTAGCTCACCATATGTATTCTATGCCTCCTGAGATTTATATATGAATATTTGGGAGTTACATTTATCCAATTACCTGGAACTGGAATTGTTTTAAATGATCTATAACCTTTGAATTTTTGAACATGTATTTATATTTGACCTTTGGTAATGAGCACTCAATTCTTTTGGCAGTTCATAAACCATCTCATCAATCTGCTTGCCAGGCATCAGTTCTTAAAGATAGCCTGCCAGTTGGAAAAGAAGCACATGCTTGGAGCATATTCATTGCTTAAGGTTATTGAGTCCGAGCTGCAAACATACTTGTCTGCAACCGAGGGACGAGTGGTATAGTTTCTTACAAATTTCCATTGCACTTTTTCTTTAATTCTTTTGTCAATGTTTTCTTTACAATTTTTTTTTTGTTTGTGGCAATGGTATTACTCTTATTTTAGTTCAATTTCTCCATTCACCTCTTCTTTTCTAACCTACCTGACTATGTTTTTCGCATATGTACATCTGAAGAGAGTGGTAATCTTTTAGAATGCTTTCTAAACAAATACGTGATTGAAATTATTCGTCCATGTATTTTGCATATCTGTTTAATCCAATGTGAGTGAAAGCATGCAACAATGGGTTATATCATTCATGGCTTGGTGGCTGGTTGCACTGGAAAAATCTTTGTAGTTAACATCAAGGTTTTAAATCACTATCGTGGTCACGGTCGTGTTCCTTAATACTGTGGAGAATCGCGGTCAAATGCGGCTGATGCGGCCTGAATCGTGGTTGCGGAGACCCTAAAAACCTTATGGTCGCGGCCCAGATCGCGGTCATGGACCTTGATTTAAAACCTTGGTTAACATAAAATAGCCAGAAGGCAGTTTCATAAAGTCATGACAAGTATAGTTTATTAAATAAACCCTGGCTTTCTGTCTTTTGCCACCAATTCCCTTCAATATACCTTCTAAAGATATTTTCCCTCTCACCATGAGCCAGGGCTGTATTGGTATCAAGATTCTGCTATCTTGGCATTCCTTATATTTTCCTTCCTTATTCATCTGTCTCAGAATCTTACAGTTTACCATGGGCATGGAACTACTACTTTTATCTTTTCAACTTTACTTGATGGTTTGCAGGGTCGTTGTCTGGCCCTTATCCAAGCAGCATCTGATGTTCAAGAACAAGGGGGAGTACATGACAGTGATCATTTTTTGCATGCTATTAGAGACCTACTTAAAATTTATTCAAGTAAGGATTTACTTATCTAAGTATTATGATTTGTTCAAATCATAACGGTCTTATCATTCTTAAAAGCCTTCTTATAAGCTTTCTTGTCCATTTTCTTTTTTACTTTACCTTTTTCCCCAGATACTCAAGCTGCACTGTCGACATATGTATCAGCACCAGGCATTGTCCAGCAAATATCAGCTCTTCATTCAGATTTGATGACCCTTCAGTCGGACCTTGAGAATTCTCTTCCAGAAGACCGAAATAGGTGTATTAATGAACTGTAAGTTCTATTGGTGAAAATTGATGTACTGTTTGTTATAATATCTCTTTTGGGTTATCAATTCATAAGCTTCAATGACCTAGTGTAATTAAATTGCTCTTTTGGATGCCAAAAGTATATTGTTTCTGTTGCAATCAGTGGGTTACGGATGTTGACACCGGTGTAAATGAAAGTCGCCTAACATTTATTTGCATACTGATCTATAAAGCATTACAGTATGAGACATTCTCTCTTTTTTATCAACTGCATTATTGTCAATTTTGGAGCCTGTGTCCAACTCATTTTGTATTTACAATCATATGTAATGTTACTGCATGTTTTTGATTGACATAGCACTGATTCTTCTTTCCCATAATGGTCAAGTTTTGAGTGTCCTTTTCTTCGTGATTTAATTAATAAAATTGGGAAAATATTCATGTCAATTTTTTAATCTATAGGTGCAACCTTATTCAAAGTATGCAGCAACTGCTCTTTGCATCTTCAACAACAGCACAGCCAATACTCACCCCTCGGGTATGAATCTCAGATTAGCATCCAGCCATCCATGGCTTCATGATTTCACTAATACAATTGTTTTTCCTCTTTCCTTCTCTGGTTTTAATTGTGTGACTTTGATAGATCCCACCTCTGCTACGAGGTTGGGAAGTAGAGAATCAACACGCGAGTAAGGATACAATGGGGGAATATTCACCTGTGGCATGGTGGAATGCCTATGTAATAGTGACAAATTAGGAGATAAGAGGGAATTCAGTTGAGGGGAGTGACATAAATGTGAAGAGAAGGGAGAGTGGGAGTTTGGTAAGACACTGCGTGAAGGTTTTAGGGCCCTTTGGGTGGGGAGGTGGACAGACCAATGTTATCAAAACCGGACCGGACACTGAACCGGTGTAGGTACTGGTTCAAGGTTCAAAGGTCAGACCGGGGTCGAACCGGGGTTGGACCGGAAATGAATTAAATTATATTTTCAAAATTTTTAATATAACATA
This sequence comes from Calophaca sinica, assembly GCA_037113605.1. Lineage (NCBI taxonomy): Eukaryota > Viridiplantae > Streptophyta > Magnoliopsida > Fabales > Fabaceae > Calophaca > Calophaca sinica. The sequence goes on from CM073730.1 coordinate 72,873,814, forward strand.
TAAAGCACTAATAAACAAAAAATAACATAATATTTATAACATCACGATATAAAAAATTAAACTCCGCTTAAAATGTTATAAGTCAACATATAACATGTAAAAATTACATATTAAACTAAAACAAATATGTTATAATAACATTATAATATTCAATAATCACAAATATTGTAATGTAAGTACTCTCATAATAATATTAATATATAAATTAATTTTAAATTTTATTATAATATTTAATTTAATCCATCAACATGAAAAATGGATAAAAAATCTCTTATATGTCAAAGATAATGTCATTTACCATTTTAAAAAAAAATAAAAAATTAATTTTTTTAAGAACCTTGCCGGTTCCGGTTTTGGCCAGTTTTTAGCGGTTTTCGGTTTGGCGGTTTTACCGGTTTTCCGGTTTTTAGGCCGGTTCTTATACAGTCCGATTTTCAGGTTCAAACGGACCGGACAGGGGTCCGGTTCCCGATTCAACCGGTCGGACCGGCCGGTCCGGTCCGGTTTTAACAACTATGGGACAGACCCTTAAAGATTCGCAGATGTTTCTATCTTTAATTTTTTTATTTTTCAATGTAATCACGAGATTTTCCCTAGGTTAGGTGCTATACTCTGTTATTTCCTATTGCTATTAAATCGGTGCCTATCAAAGCTCTTTTCTCACACGTTTCACTCAAGGGTAAGAATGGTATTACCCAATACAGTACCTAAATAGCATTTAGGCTTTTCCTGACTGTAGATTTTAAATTTGTAAACTCCATTTGACGAGAAAATCATGGGCTGGCCTGAATTTTTATTAAGGCAAGAGATAGTCCAATTAAAGGTTGAAGATGAAGGGCAAGGAAAGCTCTATAGGAGAAACCATTAGAAGACCTATCACCAAATGGTTTTATTGAAAGTTTGGTTTTTAGTGGAGTTCAGTGACATTGACTGATTCACTTAGCTGGCCACACCTAGTGGGATAATGCTTGCTTACTGCTATTGTCGCGGGCTACTGCATGCATATCAGTATATTACTCATTTACTTATAATACTGAAGAGCACATTTCTCTTTCAATATGGAGGTCTAGAGATTGAATATTTCATCTGATTCATTAGTAATGCTAAATTTAATATTTCATTAATTTTAATTTGTAACATATGACCACAGAGGTGCTTTTGATTTTTTTATTAACTTAACATTTAGTTAATTACTTTTTCCATGTCCATTACAACAACATCCACCAAAGTCTATTTCTACTGGGTCAGTTTTGTCTCGTCCATTATTTTGAGTAAATTAAAGGTGGTATTCCTTTGTTGGGTAAGGGAATGGATTACTTTGTGATGGTGTAGTTGAGAATAAGGTGGCGTTATTGAAATAAATTAATTGGATATTTTGATTACATTTCTTAGCAGTTCGTAGCTTCTGCACTATGTTTGCATCAAGGTCATAAAAAGCTTAACACCTTTTATTCTTGCTTAACACCTTTTTGTCTATGTTGTGATTTGACATTTTGTCTTGTTCTATCTGATGTTTTAATTAGCCATTGATGAAAGAGCTTGATGAGATGGAAAAGATTAACTCAAAGCTCTCTGCTGCTGTGGAAGAGGTGACACTAGAGCATGTCAAGAAGAATGAGGTAATGTTGCTTTTGAGGTTCACTTCCATCTGATTTGTTCTGCTCATCACAAGACCTTTTTGCAGACATCAAAGGTTTTTCATCGAAAATAGTGTTATGTTGCAAGCCAAAAATCCGCCATACCAATTGCGTTCTGGCTCATGGCGAAAGCATAACAGCTATAATAAAAATAAAAATTATATACATGTTAAGTAGAATAAAAAAAGCTGCAGAATATTATAAAATAACTAATGATGTAAAAAATAACTAATGACATGTCAAAACCAATAAACTAGAAATATATTGCAATAAATATAATTCATCAATAGTACGTGATAATGCTTTGACCTTCACTTCCCATTATTAGCAGCCCTTAACCAAATGTATTTCAAATTGTAGATTAAAAAACACACACATAAAACAATCCAATATAGTTACGAAAATCTATGGTAAAAATTATAGTACATGGATTGCTATTATCTTTTTACTTTATGTTTTTAAAACATAAAGTGATAGCAAATTTATTGAAACATAAAGTGATAACAAATTTGCTATCACTTTATGTTTTAAAAATATTTGTTACTCTTTACTCTTTACTCTTTTAATACATAAGCATTTTTTAAATATTATATAAATAATACTAATTAGTCAATTAAATAATAAGAAATAAAATAAATAAAAAATATGATAAATAAAATAGAAGAGAGATACATGGGTCAAAAAGTGGAGTTTGACTCCTTTAAAATAAATACCACTTTAGAGGATAAAGTAAGATGTCTCAACCATTCAAGAGAAAAGTAGTGATTGATATTCTAACCCATTCATGATTTGTCATGCACGGGCACGTAATATCAACCGTTTATTTGTTCATAAACGATTGAAATTATTTAGGTATAGTGATATATAAATGGGTCACGAGAGATAGCAAGTGACAGTAGAAGTGAGAAACAACAAAATAGAGGCCAAGACGAGTGAGAAGAGAGATAGGTTTGAGGCAGGATAAAGGTTTCTGCTCATCCTTGTGTTTGTCGTGAGCAGAGAATGAGCACTAGTGTTTTCCAAGAGCAGAGAACAGAAAGGAAGATGAAGACAGAGAACAAAGAACAGAAATGAAAATCCGGTTGTGGGGAGAGGAAATACCCTAGAGAATTAGTGAAGCACAAAAGTGAAGATGAAGAATAAATGCCGGACAGAGATGTTGCTGGAGAAGAAACAACCGGCAAATATAGGTCCTGATCACCAAGGATGCTGTGTTGCAGAGCGAGGTTTGAGTGAGATTGGATTGCTGAGTGATGTGGGTCACAAAAATCATATTCCTATATTTGCAAATAACAAAAATGCCCTAGAAACTGCCATTTCAGCCATGGTCCACTGTGACTGCCATGCCACCACGAATATCGCGGCCGCTATTTTCCACCATTCAAAATCTGCAACATCGTGACTTAACATTTTGTTAGATTTCCTCCACCCGGCCTGCCTCATTCAAACATGGCTCTGCCGTGACAGCCTTTTTAGCAACACCGCTTCATCATTTGTGTGTTTGATAATATGAGCTTTTCATCTAATCGATAATTTCCCCGTGTATCATCTCAGAAGTAGTCCTGTTTATTTAGTTGCTTCTAATTGGTCTGAATCTGGTGAATAATAATTGGAATTTATCTTGGCCTACTATGATGAATTAAAAAAAATAAAATCATTAACAAGCCACAACACAAATGCATACTTTAGAATATATGTAGATTTTGTTCGTTATGGACAATTCTTTCCTAGTTTGTAAGCCTTGTCCTGTATTCCTGCTTATACCATTCCTTTCCCTGCTTCTTAAAGTTAAGGTTTGATCTTTTCGAAATAGAGTTTACACATAGGATCTTAACACCGAGAAAGGATTAAAGGCTCAGTGAAACACAGGCAACAGCATAAGCACGAGAGAGATCATTTATCAGATGCATCAGCATTAAAATACTAGGATATTTCTCCCCAAATATTAAAAAAAATGGCGTCAAGATTCTTTTTGATACAGTCGAGTAGAGTTTTCACCTCCTCTTATCTGCAATGATTATCTGAATTGAGAATTAGAAACAGAGGACCTTTGCTTCTCTCTTGATAACTCTTTGCATGGTAACTTGCATGAAATAAATTCTTGATATAATTTGCTTTTTATATTCTTGAGTCTGAAACCTTATTTTAAGGACAATAGTTTATCAATCTCTGAATAATGAGCCTTGGTCCTAGTTTCTTTCACAAAAGAAAAAGAAAAAAAATATCATCATTTTGGGTTTAAATCATTGTAGTCGCTCTTGACCTATACTGGGTTTTTTCTTCATACCAAATTAGTCGCATCTTTTGCTCTTCCATTTCCACCTCTTCTCCATGATTTTGAATCGCACCTTTTGTCAAAGGAAGTGAATTTCTGCTTGAGTATAGAATGCAAGGGAATGTGGACGTATTTCTGTTACACATATTACGATTTTGACACCCCCACATTATTTACAAAGATTCTCAACTTATTTCTGTTATGTTAACTGAGACTTGATTTGCACTTTGTCATCCAGATTGTGAAACATCATTCACAAGAAATTGGACTCCAAAGGCGCGTCTTTGTAGACTTCTTCTGCAATCCAGAACGGTTGAGGAGCCAAGTTAGGGAACTGACTGCGAGGGTCAGAGCCTTGCAAATTTCCTAGCAATCACAAGTACTCTTTTATTTTCCATTCTCTTTCTCTCTCTCTGCTTTATTTATGTTTTTATAATATCTTTTTCCCCTTCTTTAAGGTTTTTTTTTTCCTCTCCTGTATTCTATCCATCTCCTTGTGAGCAATGCGCTATCCTGTATGTGTTTTAAAATTGGAATATATATTCGCTGAATTGTGTATATTGTAATAGAAAGACGTTACTACAGCAACCTCCTTCGCCTTTGGCCTTTGTCCCCTCTTTCTCACCGTTTGATGCCGTTTACAATTTAACTTAGCACTCTTTCATGTGATCAAAAGAAAATAGAAGAATGAACTCTTCCTTGTGGACTTAACCGAAGTGAGATTTTTGAACACCTGGAATTGAAAAACTGAGTGCTGCTTTTGGATACGAATGGTGGCTGTCACTGTCATCATTATACTATTTTCGGCTGTTTGCTTAATATACTGTGTTGATGTTTGTTTGGTTTTGATTTATTGAGGGACGGATCGCTTTTATTTTTCGAAAGTTATTTTGTAAAATTTTGATTTAAATTTGTTTTGAACATAAATTAAGGTACTTCGGACACACTGCATTTGAGGAGCAGAAATATTTAAGATATTTTGAACTTCATTGCATTTTTTTTATAAATCTTATATTTCGAGAGAACATCAACATATTAATCTATAGCAGTTTTTTTTTGAGAATTAATCAAGTTAAGAAGATATTGTTTTGAAAAACTTGATATTAATTATTAAATGATCATTTTTGAATTGAAAGCGATGTTTTACAGAGAGATATAATATTATGGTTAAAAATATTCTGTCAGTTTGAGGCATGCTTCGTGACACTTATCGTTGTGCAACAACGATACACTTGTAATTTTTAACTGTTGTATATAATTTATTTATACAGTTTAATGAATCCAGCTATTAAAACTATGGATATCTTGATACACCTAAGTGTCGCACTGGGTATACTTGTCTATTCAAACACTACATTTATTGTAAATCGTAACAACTTCATTGCTATTGCTCCAGATCAGCTGCAAAACAAGTCTTGAAATTCAGAGATTTCTTGTTCCCCTTTACGCCTTAGCTTGGAGGACACTGATCTCAAAATTATTTGTAGTGGGATTGGTAGTAGTATTGCTAGTGACATTCTTCATCTTTTTGTTTTTCTTGAGTATCCTTCAGACCATATTGTTCTCGCTCTTTACCTTTACCCCATAGGAGAATATACGCGCCAGAAATAACCAAGACTGATCCTACAACACTGTTTATGCAAATGGGGATGAATCAGGGACAATGCAATATAAAAGGTGGAAAGAACAAGCGAGTGATAACTAGAATTAACCTTCCTAGATAAATTTGCTCTTGCAATACAAAGAGATCAAGCACTGCCACAAACATCTGTAGAAGAGGGGTAAATGCTGCAGTAAAAACTGGACCCCTTTGTTTGACACACCATGACATTGCCACATAGCACAAGCCTGATCCCACCAGCCCCTATGACAGCAAATTCAAATGCAAAATTTTGTACAGAGATAAGTTAGGCCTGTTGTATCCTCTACAAATGTTAATTGATTGATATTCATATTCATATTTAAACTTGTAACTAGTAGGTAGGCAAATTCTATGGTGGGCCAATACTTAAAAATCATTCGAAGCTCCAATGACGACCGACGCCACCTCCAGAAGCATAAGCTCACGATCCTCCTTGTCTTCACGACTGAGACAATGACCTAATCGGTGTCCGTTCAACAAAAACAAGAAAAAAAACGAATATGAGTGCCTTATAACTCAAATGATATCCGTTTCCCTTTGTTTTTATTAAACTCGCATCGATTAGGTTAACTTCTCATCCGTGAGAACCAGGAGGATTGTGAGCTTTTGCTTTCAATAGTAGTGTTGGTCATCGTTAGAGCTTTAGATGATTTTCAGGTACTGATACACCCTGCATCACTATGAGGGCGGACAATTCTAGAACCCATCCTAGTAGGTATCCTAATTTGAAAACAACTTAGCTCAAAAACATTGTAAAGGATGAATTTTGTTATGAATAATATACTTACAGAATATATAACAGCCACTATTTGTAACTTTCCTTTGAGAATCCATTTGGCATTGTTTCTATGGATGATCAAAGTTAATATTGCGGATTGAATGGTAGCAAATAGCGACAAAAGGGCTGTGCTAGAGTATTGATATGGATACTTTTTGCTAATCCTTTCTTGAATAAGAAACCATGAAGACCAGAAGAGGCAGCCTGCAGTCAGAAATATTGAGCCTATAATCCATTTCTTTAACTCGGAGGCTGATGGTGTCATTGTTGCTTTGTCTGCTATGTGATGAGATTGTGGATTGATTAAGGGCATTCCTTTATAAAGGATCAATAACAAAGCTCCACCAATACACACAAAAGTTCCCAACACCTTGGCTTTAGCACTCTTGCTTTTCATGCTCACTTTCTCCATCCTAAGAATTTCAAGCCAAATTAAGGGTCATAATTATTGTGGGATCTATTTATCTTTCTATAAGTTATATAAAATATTTTTTTGATAAGTTATATAAAATATGTTCCATTAAAATTATTATATTACATTCGTTAAGTTTTTATTTTTAAATTATTAAATCATAAATTTATTTGTTTTCTCTTTTTGACTTTTCATCCCTTACTAATTATATTTTCTTTGACTTCTCATATTTTCTAATCTTTCAGTTTTTTTTAACAAATAACAATCAAGATGTATTAACTTTTAATAAATTAGAAAAAAGGATATCGTAATGTCAAATAAAGATTCTAATCTTTCAGTTTTTTTTAACAAATAACAATCAAGATGTATTAACTTTTAATAAATTAGAAAAAAGGATATCGTAATGTCAAATAAAGAAAAGTAAAAATATATTATCAAAATTTCTTTAAGTATTACTCGTATATTTATTTCTATATTCTATTTTTTAAATTTTATTCTTGCAAATTCTAATGAAAACTAATTAAGAAGTATTTATTTAATTAAATTTAGATTTTGTATGTTACTTTTGTCATATTTTATATATATTAAAAATAATAGCATAATACATATAGAATAACATTTTAAGTAGAGATCTTTCTAAGAATATGTATATTAATAGAAATTGTTTTATTGTATAAAACATTAAACTTTAAAATGATCTAAGAAGTAGTGGAGTTTAAGTGGTAGAAATTAAATAAGTTAATAGTATTAAATGATTGAATTTCCTAACCACTCCCTCCATTTCATATACACTGATGTTAGGATTTTTCACAATGATTAATAAAAAAAATAACTTAATAAGTGAAACAATTTTACTAAATTGTCCTTATTAACTATTGGTCTGTTAACATTTGTCATAAATGCATAATGGTGTATGATGTCTTAAGAGTAGTATGCATAGTATTTATTTGGGGAAAAAGTTGGGAGAAAAAAAAATAATGCTACACTATACCAATAAAACAATAGTTAATATGAAATTTTTCATTTCCCTAAAATGATAGTCAATTAGAAATTGAGGGAGTATGAAATTTTGAAAATGACTATTCACATGATGTCAGTTAGAAATATAGACAAATCAAATGATTCCACAAATCTTATTAGCTTTGTTTGAATTTTGTCCACATCTTAGATTACCTTGAGATGCATTTAATAATACTCTTAATGATCAATTATCAAAAACATGTTAAAAGTATTATCATTGAAAAGTAATTATTGAGATATTAATATTATATGAAAATAAATTTGATTAAAAATACAAGTAAAATTTTTTCGAAATATAATTAAAATTAAGTTAAAAATCTAGTCAAATAAAATATATGAAAAGTAAAAATTATATAGATGTTCCTTATTGCTAAAATATTCACTTCACACCTCAAAATAAATTACGGTGGCCTTAAATTTTCTTTTAAATTATACAAAGTAAAGAAATGTTCCATAAAAAAAATGTATGTAAATATTACCTCATATAAATGAAATAAAATTGGGTCACTTAACAAGTGAAAATAAATATAATTAACCTAAATAGTATATAAAGTTAAAAATTGTATTCAAATATAATTAAAAACAAAGAAAAACAAATTTGAGTCTTAAAATTATAAAATTTTAATTAACCATGTTTGAATTAATTAATTTTGTACTATTTTTTAAAGAAATTATCTTTTAAATATTTTACTATGCTTTTTTGTTAAAGCTATTAACTTAAATTTACCAAATGTTTATTTATTAAATGAAAAATTCATTATCAGCAATATTAAATTCATGCAATCACATATGCTATTTTCATGCAAAAAAGGCAGGAAAAAGGCAAATAGTAAAGTTTTGTCAGAACCTTATACCAAAACAGGCAACCATCCTATTTTAGTTATATTCCGTGATAAAGTAATATCCTTTAATTTGAGTTACCCCAGTGGCAGCGCCATAATGAAGGTGAATACAGGCACCATGTTGAGGAATGCGCATGAGAAGGTGGCTGATGTATACTCAAGTCCAACAAGATAAAAGTATTGAGTGAGTGTTACTCTGAAATACATAGTTAAAATCATAATTTTAATTAGTGCCACCAATTCAAACTGCATCAATATATAAGAGTAAGACTAGTACTACTAATAACTAAAATCATGATTTTGGTTATAAGACTACTTACCCGACAAGAGCACTGAGGAAAAGGAGACATATTATATGACCCTCCATCTTGCTTTCCCTGTAAAAGAAAAAAAAATATAAAAAATAAACTTGAAAATCACCCCGTCATATCTTTTATAAATTTAAAAAGTGTTAACATGCAAGAGAGTGGAACTTTTAATGTTAAAATTTCACACGACTCAACCCCAAGTTTTGGGTATGAGTGGTTAATGCACTCTATTCAAAGGGACGAGCTGGACTAGTACCCAAGTTCGATTTTTAGTGATAGAACAATTTGGGGATATACTTTACTTAATTACCTCACAGTCGAAGTCCGAATTAGTCAGAGTCCATTTTTCTTAGACACCGGAGTGGGTAAAAAAAAATCACATGACTCATGTTATGTTGAAATGTTATGGGGATCTCTCTCTCTCTCTCTCTCTCTCTCTCTCTCTCTCTCTCTCTCTCTCTCTCTCTCTCTCTCTCTCTCTCTCTCTCTCTCTCTCTCTCTCTCTCTCTCTCTCTGGACCAACATGGTGTGAGACAGTTGCCAGATAACTGGGTCTCTTAAACATGTGGTCAGAGAGATTAATCTTGGCTCGCGATGACGGGATACCCTCCGGAAAAAAATCTCTCTCCGTCGATATTAAGTAAATGGGATCTTATCAAAATTATTGACCATTTATAAAGAGAAAATAATCACAAAATCTTAACATGACAACATCAACATCAACATCATGTGAAAATAATTTTAATATAAAATAAAATGATACATTTCCAAAATGCAATTTGGTCCCAGAAACATCTTTCATTAAAAGAAAAAGAAAAAAAAAAGACCATTTTTTGCATTATATGCATAGAAAAAGACATAAAGAAGATAATTAAGTAGATGGTACCATTCAAAGAAGCAAGCAATTGGTGCCAAGAAAATGGCTGAAATTGCCTGTCGATATGTTAGAATGGTTAAGTGGTCCATTCCTTCATTTAAAACCTTCTTCATGAATACATTGACAAAGGCCAAAGCTAAATTAACTAGAATCATCACTAAAACTGGCTTCCACAGTTCATGGAAATTATGCAACATCATGACTTTTTAATTCTCTTAATTGTTTGTTGAGCTTTGGAAGCATGCTATGATGCCCAATATGTTCTTCAATATATAGAGGAATTAACCTCCCAAAGAAGAGAGGGGAAACAAACATATATATTCCTTCCCAAATATTTGTCAGTTTTCATTATTTCTTTGGTGGGAAATTACGACATATCTTACGGCATTCGTCATCGTCACATTTTACACATGGGTTCCTTTTGGCTTGACATCATTGTAATTTTCTGCGGCTTGAATCACCAGAATAAAGTGCTACTAGCATCTCATTTTATTTAATATCATCAACTGACATCAGAATTAGCTTCTCTTGACTTTTTTTTTTTTTTTTGATAAGCACTTCTCTTGGCTCTTAATACACATGACTCATATAGTTTACTTCAAGTCTTAATTAGAACCACTTTAGCTTTCTCTTTGGAAAGTGGCTGTAAGCATCATTGCCTCATTGGAAAGTAGAGACAGATAAGACATGGTCTCCATTTTGTTAGAATATAATCTTATGAAGCATATGTTTAATTTGTTACACGGTCACAGCAACTAGACGCACGGTACTATCAGTGAAACAACAATTTATAGCCTTCTTTGTGAAGGTGTTTGGGCTTTTGAAGAGAAATTAATTCTGCTTTTCAAAATCAATTCTACCCTGAAGCAAGAATTTGTAGCTTCGACGTGCATTGAAAATCGATTCTACTATTGCATATTGGTCTATGGTGCCTCTTCCCTAACTGCTGTTCACCTAAAATGTTGTTTTTGATATCTTCATTGTTGGAAGAAAAAAATAAATCCTAATTTCAGTGTGCTTTTCGAAAGGATAAAACTTAGATGCAGTTGCTTATATCCTATTGGTACTTTTTTTACTGTTTTTTCTCTCTCTTATACATTAGCAATAGTAGTTAAAGAAAATACAAATGGCAGTTACTTGGTTTGGAAGTGACATGGAATACACATTTTGTGTATAGAATTGTAAAAACAAGACATAAGCAAATGCACCTAAGTTTTCTCCTTTTCGAGGACGTTGTATGGCCCCATATTTTTTAACGTCAACGTATAAACATTTATGCTAATATTTGCATTTGTTTATTAAAAATATTTAAAAAAATTATACCAACATAAATTTAAATATTATACAATTATATTAAATTTAATAATTTAACATAAAAATAAATAATGATCTAAAATGGAGAGAAATCTAGTTTTACACACAAATGTTATGACCCATTTTGGTAATTACACAAACAAAATCATTTTTGATCCAGATTTTCCAGACAACTTGAATTGTTAAAAATTATTTTTCTCTAAACGTATCCAAAACATAACTCACCATACATTTAACTCACTTTTAATCAAAATTAATTTTACAAGTAATTCAGTCAAAATCAATTCTCACATAGCCAATCACATGCTTACTAAATGTAGTTATTTATTGAGCTGTGATATTCCGACAACAACATTGTCGACAACGTACTCAACATAGTATAAAAATAAGAGAGAAAGCAGAATTTCGAAACAGTGCCGGAGAGAGAGAAAAGTTTAAAAAAAAAAGCCAAAACCGTATTTTAATATGTAGTCCGACAACACAATGTTTTCGGAATATCTTTTCTCTTAGTTCTATTATACGCAAGGACAATATGTCACGTCTTGGCAAGGGAGAGAAGTGGATGGAAAGCGAAAAGATGCTCCAACTCATGAAGCAAAAATCGTCACTGGGTGCTTGAATAAACTGGGAATATAATTTCAAAACAGTTTTCAGCACTTAGAAATTTTATTCTCTGAACGTTAAGCATGAACGTGAAAGTATTTTTGTAGTATTTAGGGGTGTTCAAATCCAAACAAATACAAAAAACTGCAACTGATCCAAAAAAAAATAAAAAAAATAAAAACCACAAAAAACCAAATTTTTTTAGATTTGTTTGGGCCATTTTTTCTGTCAACCGTGTGGTTCGGTTTGGTTTGCAATTGGCTTACTTGGAACAGAACCAAACCAAACCAAATTGTTGTATTATATAAACACCCTGCTAAATGAGTTTATTTTATGGAGTTTAAAACCGAGTTTATTTTATTGAGTTTATAGCTCAAGTTTTATAGTGTTTTGAGGTTTTTTTTCAAGCCTCTGATGAGGGTTGTGCTTAATAAATGATTTTAATGTTAAATGATTTTATTTTATTGAGTTTGTAACTGAGTATACATGGATATATGTAATGTTATTTGACATTAAATGATTTTATTTTATTGATGTTAAACTCAATAAGATCGGTGTTTTTTGTAACATCAATTAGGCCAGCTATTAGCTCAATAAAGATGATACATTAAGTTAATTTGATGTAATATAAAAATGTAATGCTTTGCAAAGCGATCCAATCCAAACCACATTTAACTGGATTGAATTGGATTTTTTTTAGGAAGCAATCCAAACTAAACCAAATCAAACTGCATGCTATTTTAATCTTTGGATCAGATGATACTTTGCCTCAAAATCGAACCAAACTGCACCACAAACGCCCCTAATAACATCCAAGTAATAACATATTGCATGCATGTATATCTACATGTGGGCTTCTATGAATATGGACTTGTAACAACAGACATAACTCTAAAGCCTGATCCATGCAATTTGATGATAATGTTATATATATCACATATAAACAATTTCCTAAAAACAAAATAAATAAAATAGCCATTGCTTTGTACCAAAAAAAAAAAATCCATTGCATATAATTAAGTTTTGTAACTTCTATATATTTAAGTTTTGTTACTGTTCGTGCTAAGATAGTGCCTCCGTCTAGTGCGGTGGTGTAGGTGGTTGCTATAGTGTTGATTGTACCTAATCGTCCATATTCCAATGCTCCAATCCTCGCTAGTGTTGGGAAAAAAGGGTATCTGCAATGACATTCTAACGCTCAAATTAGCAGAGGTGATGCAATGTTTCAGTGTATTATGGAGCTAGCGTGTGTACTTGGTCTCTTATAGGCGAATGGTATATATAGTTGAGCTGAGTTTTGGTTGACTACAGTTCACATGTTTCGAGTCTAATGCTGGGGGATTTTCTTTTTGATGTTTTGGTTATTTGCATAAATCAGTAGCTCTTGTGTGTTTATGAGCTAATAGATAAATGTTATGGGATATAATGTTTATGATTTTTTCCATTGGTTTGTAGTTGACTATTGTTTCTTGTATTGGGCACATCTTGTGCTCATTGTTGTAGCCTTTTATTTTTCTATTTTAATATATGCTTTCGGCATATAAAAAAAGAGGTTGGTAAGAAGCTCAGAATTTGTAATGTGTGATGGCAACGAAGCAGAGAACAACCTGCAGAAAAGGGGAGAACAACTTATTTAGGTATTTTGTAAAGGAAAACAACGATTTAGAGGAAGCTGTAAAGGGAATAAAAATTAAACATCAAAGAGTTACCAATTAGGAACTAGGAAGGCCGACAATGTTGCAACCCACTAGAGCCGTCAAAATGGGTTGTGGCCCGAGAGCTAACTCAGTTCATTGGTGGGTTGAATTGCAAAAATCACGGCTCACCAAGATCTATAGGTTATGGTGGGTTATCCTCGGGTCGAGCCGAGGCAAGCCAACCCACCTGTTTTTTTAAAAAAATATTTTTTTTATAAAATATCTTAGTTTTTAGTTTTATTTATGTTGTTTTGTTTTTCATTGTACAATTCATTAATCGTTTTGTTGTTTTTAACCAAAAAAAAAAGTGAAAATGTTCTTTTATTTTATTTTCCAGTTTTCTAGATTTTTTTGGCATTTTTTAATTTGAAAAAATAATAGGCGAGTCAACCCACAACCCGAGGGTGGGTCGAGCCGGATTGATATATTCCTAGCTATACTACAACATAATGTGATATAAATGGTGCCACAAAAACAGTGCTTTCCACAAAAGCGCTGATGAACTTATATAAAAGACAACGCTTCCTTTATTAAGCGCTGCGGATTACAAGGTTCAATCATAGACAGCGCTTTCTAGAAAAAGCGCTGTCTTTTATAAAATATTTTCCAGCGTTCACCTTAGAAAGCACTGTCTTTTATTGAGTTCGCCAACGTTCTTAATAAAACGATGTCTATGTCAAAATTTTATATACCTGCGCACTATAGCTAGAGCTGGGTATATGGGCCGCGACCCGCGGGCCGGCCCGTTTAACCCGCGGCCCGTGCGGGCCAATACCCAAAAATAATCGGTCCGTTTTGATGCGGGCTTATATGGGTCACCGCTTAGCTCATGTTAGGCCACCATGAGTTAGCGGGCGACCAGGAACCCGTTTATGTATGTTATTTATAAAAAAAATCATAATTTTCTTGAAAACTATACTCAACCCATTTAATTTCTTTGGCCTAAATATTTTTTTGGCCCAAATTTAGATGGATTTTATTGTATCTAATAATATTATTTTCTTTTAGTGCCTATAATACTATATAAGTACTAAAAAAAAACCAATATAAGGACCAACAGGCCAGCCCGTTTACCCGCGGGCCAACATGGGCCGAGTGCGGGCCACAATATTCCAGCCCATATAATTTTACGGACGGACTGGCCCGGTCCGTATGTATTGCGGGCTTACGCGGGCCGGGTTAAACGGGTCGGGCTGGCCCGCGTACCCAGCTCTAACTATAGCTTTTATCCTCTGTTTCATCTCTCTCACACCCATCTCTCTCTATTTTGCATGCTCTCGCTCTCTGCGTTCATCTCACTATTTCATCTCACTCGCACTCGTCCTCTACTCACACTCTCTTATTCTCCCTCGCACGCGTACTTCGTCCTCCTCTCCACTGTCGAACAACTTCCCCGTTCCTCCTCCTCTCCACCTTCGCAGTTCCGGTTCTGAAGTTGCACGTCACTGCCGCCTTGTTGTTCTTCTTCATCCTGTTTCCATGCCGTCTTCTTGATCATGCCCACATCCTTGAGTTAGTAGCTGCTGCATTTGGTTTCTATTCACCGCCCACCTCTTTATTTTCTAGTTGATTGAGGCAGGTAGGTTTTGTTAACATTTGGTTTCTATCTGCCCCATTTTAGTGTTTTGTTAACATTCGGTTTCTAGCTACTACATTTTAGTGTTTGTTAACATTTGGTTTCTAGCTGCTGCATTTTATTTTTGTCCCACAGAATGAATGGCCCTTTACCCGTTCATCTGTTTAAATGTCCCATAGAATGAAAATGTGATCGATTTATCTGTTCCACTTTTCAGTTTATTATGGTAAATATTTGCATGGAATTATGTCTGTATATTTCTAAATAGCATAGGAGAAATATTATGCTTTTGATCGTGTTCAGCCCTTGTTTAGTGTTTGTGTTTGATTAAGGGATTGAGATTAGGTATGCCTGACACCATATAGCTGCTGCATTTTAGATTTTGTTAACATTTGGTTTCTAGCTGCTGCATTTTAGTGTTTGTAGTGTTTGATTAGGTATGTTTGATTAAGGGATTGAGAAAATTTAACACCATATAGCTGTGCATTTTAGAATTCGCTTGAGACCAAATTAAAACTCAATTTTTATAGTTGTTTCGTTTACTTTATATTTGAGGGGTTCTGATACATCTTTACTTCTATGTTCTTTTACTTGAATTTGTTGAAAATTTTGTTGAAGTTTTTGACCTAACTGATATACAGATAGCTAGATAGCTTCTCCCGGGCATGAAACTGATGCTCATGAACATAGTGATGTTGCGGCGGCCCAAACTATAAAGCGTCGTCCCCGTGGTAAGACTGTCAACAAGAATCTCATCCGTAGTAGGAGTAGAGGACATAGGCATGTGTAAGTTGCTTACTAATTAATTAATATAATTAGTTATTTTTTTTTATTTATTATCTAATGTTGTACACTTAATTTGCATAGGTTGAATGGAATCTTAAGGGTCAACCCATAGGCAAAAATGGCATAGAGTTGATTAATTCATTGGATCTCAAGTGCGGCAGAATTTTCCAATTACTAAAAGTAATTGGAGGGAGAGAAATAATCCACTCTTGAATCGATTGAAAGAGGAGCTTTAGTGCGAGATACAGGTATATACAATCAGTTGTATTTTTTAATTGTAAATATACTTACCCTACTATTTTGTAATTGTTAACGTATTTGCAGAAAACATTTGATGTTGATGACACACATAAGGACATTTTACTTAAGCATGGCGGAAGATGTCTTCGGAATTTCCGATCATGGTTGTGCAAATATTGGCTGAGAGATGAAGGTGGCAATGTTAGACTTGAGCCTCCACCTGATTATGAATCAGTCATAGGAGTGGATATTTGGAGACCATTTGTAGCAAAACACACCGGAGACCCTGAATTTCTGGTATACTTATATAAGTCCCTACTTGTATACTTGTATATGTCTATACTTGTATATTTATATGTTTGTTCCTAATCACATTTATATGTTTATATAGAGATTAAGTAATACAAATCGGGAGAGGGCATCAAATCCTCCTTACTCATACAGAGGAGGGGCTAAAGGGTATCCCCGCATTGAGGAAGATATGGTATGCATAGTAACCCCGGATTATATGTAACCCTAAACACTAAACCTAGTTAACACTGATTAATTTTAATTTCTTTATTAATTTGTATAGCTGAAGATGTCTGGACAAAATGCATCAACAACATCAATTGATCGCCATTACTTGTGGATAGAAGCCCGCCGCAATAGGGATGGTCTGATTGTGGACCCCTCCACTATGGAAATTGTTGATAAAATTGTAAGTATATGATAGATTAACATTTTCATTTGTAATTTTCTTGTGATAGTGTTAATATTTAACAATCTTTATTAATAATATTTGTGTGTCTCAAGAAAGCCTATCACAACAGTCTATGACACAGGGGGTAACAGACGTCATTACCGAAGCCATACTGATCAGAGAGTATTCTGGTTGTGCAAGGGGCGTGGGATTTGGTGTTTCTCAAAAGCAAATTTTTGGTAAACCAAAGCGCGCTAGAAAAGATAAAAATGAAGAATTGAAAAAGATGGTAGCCCATCTCATTCGGGAGGTCCAGGATTTGAAAAGTAAAATGCCTCAGGACAAGGGACAGGTAGAGATGGATGAACACCTTAGCGCTAGAGAACCGATAGAGATGGATCAACACCTCAGTGCCAGAGATAGTTGCAATCTTAGGTCGCGTAAGGTAAATCAAATTACTTCAAAGACTTATTTGGTTGCTAGATTAAGTATTTGTGAATTGCATTCTAATTTAATATTATTGTGGATCTTGATTACTTAATGAACTAGTGGAGGTAATGGAACCGGAACCGGAACCGGTGGAGGAACACGAGCCTACTTTACCCATGGATAGATGCACTCTTAAGTCATCTGAGGTAATTGAGCATTAGAAATTTTTCTTGTTACTTGTACGTATAGCATCATTAATTTATCATGTCTAATAATTAATTTGTTTATTAATTCATGGTTTAGGACACTGTAGAGTGTTCCTTGTTATTACGTGGCTCGTCTCGACCGGTTGGTAAGGGCATTTCTTACACCGATTTGGGTGTTAAGTTGCACAGTTATCCATTACCTCCCGGTTGTGTAAAAGTCAGAGTTGACGTTGCTTACAAGGCAGAAGCACCGTTGCCAATTCCACTTGAGGACGCAGGTATCAACGACGTGGGAGAGACAATAGGTACCTTTGTGGCATGGCCGCAGCAACTCGTAAGAGTAAGTAACATGTTATTTTTTAATAAATTAACATGATTCATAATCATATATTTATTAAATTATGTGGCCACTAACTATGTATGTATCTTTACTTAAGTTAATGCAAAATATTTAGGTACCCGTACAATCCAAACTCAATGACAAGTCTAAGATCAAAGGGAAGCAGCAAACAGTTGGGTCAATTACATCCCCAGCAAAAAATTAGGACAACTTGAACCTTCCCCTTCCACATCTCCTGCTACAACATTTTTTTTTGTTTCTTCAAGCCCATGCTAATGCTGCTATGGTTGATGGAGCTACCTTGATTGTAGGTATTCCTAAAGAACTTTTAGGGCATAAAGAAGATTACTCCTTGTGTCTCGGTGCCAAAGACGAACTGTCTAAAATTTTTAATTATAGCGCTTCGATCAGTCAGGCTTCTATTATTGTATATATGAGGTACCATATTTAAATTTAACCTATACGTTTTTTTTATTGTTTCACCTAAATTAATATTGAAGTTATTATTAATTTATTAATTTGTATACGTTTAATTTAAGGTACTTTATTATGAGAGGTTTGTGTTCTTGTGCCCAGAGAGCACAGATTTAACATTTGAGAAGAGGCTTCCCATGGCTAAACAATATATATCTAAACGCTTGGCGCTAGGAAACCTTGAGTCTAAGATATTGTTTCTGTCACCGTGTAATGTAGGATGAGTCATTTAATTTAATTTAATCATATATATATATATATATATATTAATTTTTGTGATATGTGATGACTTGCTAATTATTTGTAGGTGACATTGGGTATTTTTAGCAATCAATCTCAATGCAAACACGATGTACTATTTAGATCCATTACAAAAGAATTTGAGCAGCCGTAAAAAAATGAAGGATGTGTACGACCATTAAGAATCTAATATATAGTAGTGTTAAATAATTGTGCTTATTTTGAGTTGTGAGTGCTATGAATTTTGAATTTTGATGATTCAAAATTAATGATGATGTTTGTTTTCTCACTCAGGGCTCTACAAATTCTTCGACGACTTGATGGAAGTTCTAGGCCATCTCGAATTTCCAAATCACCCACCGCATTTAATTGGATAACTATTATGATATTTATCAAAATACTTATACAGTTATTTAATTCTAAAAATTAAATCTATATTGATTTAATATTTTTAATTTTGTAGTGCCCCAAACAATCAAACAGCAATGATTGTAGGTACTATATTATGAAGTATATGAAAGACATTATTGTTCACATCCAAATGGAAGTCCCAACGGAGGTACGCAATTTGTTCTACTTTAATTACTCTTACATTTCACCATTCTTCCAATTTAATTCTAATGAGTTATTTTTCATTTCGCAGTACTTTCTCGACTGTAATTACGAGCCATACTCTGATTCACAAATTCATGAATTAAAGGAAAGGGGTGCTCCTATGTGGCAAGAAAGTTTGTTTTAAAAGTATGAAGGTAATAAATCAAATTATTATTTCAAAGTCTTTTTTGGTAGTGAATTGCATAATAGGAAGACTTTTATAGTGACTTGTGCTGGCTGTTATATTGTATTTTTTGATGTTATAGGTATTAGATAATTTTTGGAATGTCCATATTTTAGGGGAGATTCTGCCAAAATTTTGATAGAATTGGTTGATATTTTTCGTGTATGTGATGGTATTTTTTGTGTGATGTTTGTTGGTATGTGTGTGATAGATTTGGTAGATTAAGTATTTTTGGAATGTGTGTGATTGCTAATTTCCTTTATGTGTGTGATTGATTCCTTTCTGCTTGTGAATTTGATGTAGGAAATGGATCAGCAAAAAAAAAAAAAAGACATAGACATCGCTTTTTTGAAAAAACGCTGTCTATATAAATTATAGCCAGCGCTTTTTCAAAGAAGCACCGTCTATGTTCCAAAATAGACATCGCTTCTTTGAAAAAGCGTTGTCTATTTAAAATTATATCCAGCGCTTTTTCAAAGAAGCGTTGTCTCTATCCAAAATTCTCAGCGCTCACCGAACGCTGTCCTATCGAATCACAATCCCCAGCAGGTGATTAGGCAGCGATTTTAAGCGCTGACGAAGGCCAAAATTAAGCGTTGTATATGTCCTTTTCTATTGTAGTGCTCACTAGAACATCAGCCCGTGGTGGCCCAACTCACAACCCGCAGTGAGCCACCCTAGGTGGGTCGGGCTGGCCCATTTGGACAACTCTAGAACCAACGATAGAGGATGGTGTGGCTGGGCAAAGGATGACACGACTTGAGTAGAGGACGCTTGGACGAAATACAAATGGACAAAGTATGATGCCTAATAGAATTGGGACGCAGTACGCTGGACAGAGTAGGGAGTAGTGGCGCCTGGCAAAGTAGTAACGATGACAATCTCCGATTAGGGATGGATGTGGTGTGCCCTAGATGGGAAAGTGAAAAAAGTGAATATGGTCACGTGAGTGAGACTCGTGAGTACTGACTGAGTGACTTAACAGGCTAAAGACTTACTAAGATAGGCTGAAAAAATAAGTCACTTGTACGATCGTGTTTGCGGGTTTTAAAGCCAAAATCCATTACTCAGCCCAATTGAGGATTAGTTTGTTTGGTTCGGCTCGGGCCGAGTTGACCCGAACAAGAAAAAATCGAACCATATAATTGGTTTGGATAGGATTTTTGGATTCATCAGATTAAACCGAACCAATTTACACACCTACTTTGCACTCCTGCCATGGCCTTGTTTCTAGTACCCATCGTCTTGTTCATGCCATGATATCGGTATCTTGGAGTCATATCTTTAGGGAAATCAATAGGATGGCTGGTGTTTTTTTCCAAGCACGATGTCTCAATGGAGTCAGGGACAAGAGTATTTTATTTTGTTTCCTCTTTTGCTAGTATCTTCTGTATGATGCCTTTGTGTGTGTATGTTTGTTTTTCTTTTAGCCTCTTTCTTTCATAAATAAAAAAAAACCTGAAAAAGTGAGCTTTTCGTGAAAAGAAAAATGATTATGATTTGCATACTCATTTGCTTATACATCTATAAAAGGAATATCTGTTAGATTAATTATTTAATTTAGGATTAGTATTAACCAATTATTGAGAATTATTCTTTAATTATTAATATATTAATTTATTTTGAATACTTATTATTATAGCACCTAATCAATTGATGGACATTCCATTTTTTTGGGAATGACCCTGTGATGGGTTGGGTCATTCAGTTAGTAGTCTGCTGAAAGGTCCCTACTCTCTACTGGTAAGTTAAAATATTGCCTCCCCATTAAGCAGTATCATATTCTATTGTACTTAGGCTTATCAGAAAGAAAATAGTTTACTCTCACGTTCATCTTCCTCTTAAGAGCGGTTAAGAACCACGGATTCTACCATGCCAGGTACACAAATCTTGATCTATCTCGTTGGTATGATGATGATTGGTATCAAAGCCAACCCAGATACAGATTATCGCTATTATTATATTAGTTTCGTTTGAATCCGTTTTTGCATTTTCTTCCTATTTGTGGGTTTCAAGTTTCAAGATCTGAAAATCTCTCAAACAGGTGAACGGTTTCGAAAATTTCCAAAGGGTATCTCTTAATCAATGTACTGCGATATAAAAGCAAGAAAATCAAAGCAAAACGATTCTTGCATCGCGAGAACTAAATAGGTCTTCAATATGGGTCATGTTTAGGGATGGCAAGACGGGCCAGCTTGGCCCACCCCGCAGTGAGCCCGCCAAGAGGTGGTGGGTTGAGAAAGTGAGCCCATCCCTCCCACCGCGGGTTAGCAGACCAGCAAGTTGTCCCTCAAATAAAAAAGCCAAAAAAAAGAATTTTGGTCTAAAAAAGTGGCAGGTTGGCCCGCCTAAAGCTGCCCTAAAACTGGCCAAAATGACGGGTTGCCAGGTTGGCCCAACCAAAATACATAAAAACATAGAAAAAAAATTGGTTAAAAATAAAATAAAATATATATTTTGGCTTGGCGGGCTACCCCGCTTGTGGCCCGGTGGGTTGGCGAGCTAAGCATGGCAGGTTCTGCGAGATGGTGGGCTGACATACCCCGACCCACCCTGCCCCGTTTTGGCAGACCGACCCACCGGGCCCAGCCCGTATTGCCACCCCTAGTCATGTTATAGGTCGCGCAAGACCTTTTTTGTGCCAGTTCTGGATGTAGTTTCCTTTTTTTTCTCGTTCTGGTTTATTTTGTTGGCCCACTTGCTGCGATTGGTGTGGGTAGCGCGTGACATGATTCATTGGCACTTAACATAAGAATATGAATTGTGCACATTTGTTTTAAGCTCATTTTTACTGAAACTTCTATTCTCAATAGCTTCTAGAGTGGGACAGTGCATCATGTGCTCTATGATGGACTGATGCTTGAAAATAGTTCGAAACTCCAACGATGACTGACGTCACCTCCCGTATGTAGAAGCTCGCATTACTCCACATCCACACGACTGAGGCGGTGACCCAATTTGTGTTGGTTCGGCAAAAAACAAAGAAAAAAGAATATGTTGAGTTTTGAGGCACTCATATGCGTTTTTCCTTGTTTTTGCCGAACCGACACTGATTGAGTCACCGTCTCAGTCGTGTGGATGTGGAGGACCATGAGGTTCTACATACGGGAGGAGTTATCGGTCGTCTTCAGAATTTTGAGTTATTTTCAAGCATTAGTCCACCATAGACCACATGATGCACTGTCCCACCCTAGCCATAGCCATTTATTATGATATTAATTGAGCATTCGACATTGAGCGTTTCTTTTCTGGGCATGCCAACCACAATATGACTTTGACAGAGAGACCTTCGGTGAGTATAGTCAGACCATCCAGATTCTTGAGAGCAGAGTCTTCCAAAGGAGTCATTTTACGTACTCCTACATTGTTTTGGTACCACCTCGATGCCGAAACTGTGCTGGGACTCATCGGACCATAGAGTGTGCATTACAGGAGGATCGATGGTTTACACTGTCCAATGAGGAGGAGATGATGGTAGATGTCCCTACACCCATTGTAGACCCGACTGACCCAGAGGCTAGGAGATATTACAGGATTAGCCAGGGGTGTGAGTCAGTAAAGGAGGAGTATCGCCGAGCTCGAGAGGAGCAAGAGGGACTAGAGAGACTCTTGGCCCATCGTAGGACTGTTCAGCAGGGTAGGACCCAATGGGGGAGTGTAGGAGGATGATACTACCCTTAGGGCTTGACCATGAGAGTGACCTAGACTATAAGTACTTTTTGTGTACTAACTTTTGTAAAACTTTCATGTATATATGTATATATGTATATTTTGATGACTACCTTTGCATGCTATTATTTTCCTCGCAAATCCTATTTAATGCTGTAGGATTATTCTCTAAGCGTGATCGAACCTCTACTCTCCTAACACTTGTATGTTAGGAGAAACCAGACGCTAACTTAGACTTCACTTCGTCAAATCTCGGCTTGATTAATTTCTCAAGATTGAGATCAAACATTTTCTTCACCAATAATGATGGTTGGGATCATTTGTTTTCCTGGCCCCAACTGCCTACTTGTTTGACTACAGTTACCAAACTCTTTCCTGGTAACTCTCATTCACGAAAGGACGACTATGATCGCAGACGAGTAAACAACAGCATGTACAACATTCACCAAAAGATTAAGAGGGATTGGAACACAAACTTAGGAATGAAGTCAGATGAAGATGTGTTTCGTTCCTCAGTCGAAAAGAGAAGTAAGATTTAGAATGATGCAAGAATATTGACCCTTGGAAGGAATTTGAAGGAATTCACGCTGATCTATTCGTGCTACTTAACACGAAGCTACCCATTTTAGATTTGTCGACCCCATCTTTAGAAAGGTTGTCAGTATCAGATTTAGTACGGATTAAACTTTCGAAACACTCTGTATACATATAACCAATCGTCATATTCAGAGAACATCTCATCGAGATAGTTCTATAACTCTGTTCTTAGTAAGATCCCGAGATCATTGATAGTCTAACTAATATGGATTCAGTTTTTGATAGAATCCATGTATTCCACCCATTTCTCCGTCTGATGTCATGTCCATCAAATGCTCAGATAGTTAATCTTGACACCTATCAAATAGGGTGATTACTCCCTTACGAAACGAATCATCCCTTGATTCCATTTCCAGTCAAGAAGGAAGGCAAGACTTGAAATTCCCTGATGAAGATCTTAAAATTTTTCATATTGGACTATCTTGTTCTAGTCCAAGTTTTTATGCATCACCTACAGTACATGTGTAAATCTCTAGAAATCGTGCCTCTTCAATGCCTTCTCTTTCAAGACTTAGAAAGATTGAAATCATCAAAATTTCTTGATGATGTACCTTTCACAAGGAATACCGGAGGAGAAGGAGAAGCTTCACCATAGAAGGAGAAGTAAATCGATGAAGCTGGAAGGAGGATATGGTGTGAAGCTATTCGGATAACACTAGAAGAAATAAGGAAGGAAGAAAAGGAGAATGAAGGAATAATAAGCAAGAAAAATCATCAAATTCTCATGTAAGGGAAGACGATGAAGACGGATCGAAGGATAAGACCCATCAAGAAATAAGAAAGTTAAGAAGGAAGACATTGGGAATGTCTCTATAAAGAAGGAGAATAGGAGGAATTTATTCCAATATTTGGGATTACCACCCATCTTATTAAATTTTCGAGGACAAATACTTTTGTAAGGGGTAGTAGTGTAACATCCCAAATTTCCTAATCTGGAAGCCCTAATCGGACCCTAACGCACTTATAGTGTTAAGGGCTTTAAATAAGTTAAAGGGATCAAAGAATGGGGCTTGAAATAGGTTATGAGCAACAAAAAGAAAAATATGTGAATTATATGTCAACACTATCGCGACGCGACAGGAAGCACTCGTAACGTGAGTAACAGCTTTATCGTGACGCGACATGGATATTCTACGATGCGACCAGCCAAGAAGCGTGTCTTCATGCATGCGTCTCATCATTGACACGTGTCAGAGATGGAACCCGTAGCAACACGACAAGATCTGTCTCATGACGCGACGATGTCAGTTTCCAAAACTATAAATAGCCCATCCCATTTCATTTTTGGATGTGCCTAAGCTCGCTCTATCTCTCTCTAGCATTTTCTCACTCTAAAAAGGTATTTGGGTCACCTCGACCAAATACCAGTGCGATAGCGAGGCTCTAAAGCTATTCTGAGGCTACGCGAGTTGTGAGAAGGTATTGCACGAGGAGGTCAAGGTTCCAATTCAGAGGTTACCTACGCGTCCTTTCGACCCATAGCAATAATCCTAGGTCGATGGCATACCCAATACAAAGTTGGGTCATGCCCGTAAGGATTTCCTGTGTCGTAGCGACATCTGGGGGGTATCCCAAAGCCAATGGCGAGAACATGAAGTGCAAGTGAGGACTTATTCTACAAATGCTAGGTATGTGGGAGAGAGAAACCTAAATACTGGAATAGTAGTTAGACTACCTGTATAGAATAGAGTAGAGTCTCACGCTCTATTAGAGGCTGATATCAGTTATTCTTAGTAGGACTATGATGCGAAATCTCTAGAGAGTGATTGGAATACCTATCAGTTGCCATAGGATTGGTGTGACTTATATGCTTTATGTATCTGTATACTCTGTGATTGTATGCTTATGCTTGTAGTGGTCGTCTTATGCGACGCTAGGCTTTTATATGTATTAATGTTTGCTATGATTGATGTGATAGCACAAGGTGAGGTTTATTAGGATTAGGATAGGTTGATTTAGAGATAGACACTTGGGTGAATGATGATTATGGTTTAGTGAGTAACCGACCCTTAGGAAGATTGATAATTTATAAATTGATATGGTTAATGGATAAAATGGGTCGAGGTTACTCTTAGGCTTGAATCTGGGATGTAATCATGGTTTGCATTTTACCACCATTGTGCATATATGGGTCGACCATTAGGTACGAGGCTAGAAGTACTAGAGTGGGAGTACGATATGCGCATTACAAAGGACTTGCAGTTTCCTTGAGGATGATATTGGGTCCGACGTATGCCTTTGGTGACGGAAGGGTTGGGCACTCTTCCTATCTTGGTAGTCGGGTAGCCCAATAATCCTGACAGGGTTACTGGCATATCAGAGTCCATAGAGTGTGCTATCCAGAGTGCAGCCTCGATACCTAACGTTAGGGGCGGGGAACCACTCTTAGGGGTATGATGAGCTGGATATGCTGGATGGACGACTGACTCGTTCCTACTCTCGATCGGCGTGATATGGGCAACATAGGTAGGCCTGATGAGGCCAATAAGGAGGATTTTTTGATTAGAGAATGGCCACATGCATGTAGTGAGTATTAGGATATGCATGGAAAAATGGAATCAACAATATTATGGTTTAGAGGGGACCTTAGGACATGATCTTTAGTCTAGGCTATGATCTAGAATATGAATACATTTGGAGATGGATGCTTTGTGTGATATTTTATATTAGTATTTATACTATCTATTCCACTGTAGCAGTATTTAGATTACTTCTCATCTCTCATTTTTCTCTGTTAGTATGTACTGGATGATTGCTTTGACAGCTGGGAGAAGACCTTACAGTGCACGGGTAATGCGAAGGAGTTATCCATCAACCTAGGTTGGTGAGTTATGGCCAGTGGGTCAGTATGTGTGTGTCTATGTTCTATATGTAATGCTTGTCACTGCACACACGTAAGCCGGATGTATAGTAGGCCTATAGAAGGCTTGGTATACACTGATATACTATATTTATAATAAAGTATTTTTTACTATTCTGCAATAGCGCATATTCTAATGGTATCAGAATATTTTGTTGTAAATAATTAATTAAAGAAAAATTTATCAATGAACCGAGATAATTAGGTAGTTACACTCAATATTTAAAAAAATAATTTAAAATGACTAGGGTGTCACACCTTACACGGGTTAAATGCTAATTTTTTAGCACATTATAACAAATTAGATATTATGTGACTGTCTTAAGCGCATAGTATGTGCTTCTTATCCCGCACTAGTTTTATTATTATTATATTATAATGTGTGTGTGTGTGTTTATAGGATACCAGAAACTAGGCTACCGGCAGCTGTTAATTTGCAGCGGTTTATTTTGGACCGCCTTCCGTGTCCAATGCTCGACATTGTGCAGCGATTTACGAGGCGAATATTTTAACCGCCGAATTTTACTTATAGACAAGGGCGGTTCTAGCATCATTCTACGGCGGTTTTGAAAGGAAAAAAAAAAAAAAAAGGCGCCAACACTTTTTGCCAAGCTCGCCTCGTTGTATCCTGAAAAACCCTATTCCCAATTTTCTCATTCTCTCTGAGAACCACTCATAGTTACAATGCATCAACATCAATCCTAACCCTAATGTCTCCACCTTTCAACTCCAACACTCCTCTTTCATGTCCCGCCTCCGTCAAATTCAACCGCAGCAGCAGCAGCAACAATAGCAAGTGGCGAGACAGCAGACCAAACTTTACGGCGCACAAATGAATTTCGGAGGCTTCGCAGCAACCTCTGCTCGGCAGCAGCAATTAGGCGGTGGTGTTGGCGTCGGCTCCAACCTGTCGCGGTCGGCATTGATCGAACAGAGCGATGTTGTCCGGCGCCGGAGCAACCGTGGTGCTCGTTGGTTTCAGATCATGCGCTGGCTGCTCGCGGTTTTGTTTCTCCCTCTATTTGCTGTTGGCTGCTTGCAATTTAATGCGAGTTCCTAATTTTTGTGGCTTCTTTTTCCCTCTATTAGCGGTTTTGTTCCTAATTTAATAAAGTAGTTCTTAAAATTGCTAAAATTGTTGAAGTGCTTATATTCTGCTACGCGGTGACTACTGTCTTGAGCTTCTTATACAATTTTGCAGCATGAGCATTTTAATATGCTTAGTAGGCAGGAAATTAAATTGTGCAGTAATAGTTCGGTAAATTAAAGCTTGGTTTGAGCATATTTTCACAGCACTTTAATTTGAAGCTTGTTCAATTTTGCTCAATTTGAAGCTGTTTGCTTGGTATTAGTTTGAAGTATATTTTCACAGCACATTTTCTTTGTTGGCTCACGACTATTTTGTGTTCAATTTGAGGCTAAAGTGGTTAAAAAAGTCATTTTAATAAGAAGCTATAATAAAAATTAACTAGTTACCTTTTTACTTTGATCAACATGATAGGTTTCAATAGCTAGAATGGCTTTTATTTAATTCTAAATTTGGATTCATTCAATTTACTTGGAGTTATTATGACAGCGAGAGGAAACAACATTTTAACACAGAGATATTTGTAAGTACTATTGCTTAGGTCATTTCATAGGGAATGAAATACTTCAATTGACATTTCTTTGACAGGTGCTCAATAAACTGTTTAGACATAGGCAATTTCTGTAATAGACAAATTCACGCCCGTATGTCGTGTCTTCTCCATGTTTGTAGGCAAGTTTTTATGCTTTTATAATTTTATGCCTCTGTAATAGTCCTCGTTTTTTCTTGTGTTAAATGCTAATTCTTAGCTTCCTTTCATGCTTTCTTTCGCAATATATTGGCTATTCTTTTGGACTTTCTCCTGCAAGTTACCACATTCATAGCTCTGATAATTCTTGAGTCTTTGCGAGCAAAGGATGCGAGAGTTGTTGTTTTCCTTTGCATAAAAGTGCATCCTTGCATAAAGGTATAACTAAAATTTTAATGTGAGATAAAACTTCCACATTTCGTCACTTCATTATATTCAATTTGATTATTTTCCTCATTTTTTTCAATGTGGACCAGTTCACTGCATCTTCGATTTTTACGAGGGAGGAACTTGTCATCCTTTGAAGGTTTTCGGGTTTCAGCACTTCAATTTTCTTGTAAACATGTGAGAATTGGCACTGTCACACAAAGGTTGTTACTTGTTCCCTTCTCTAGTTTTCAAACCATGTGAGTAATATATTATGCTTTTGCTTTTTGAAGGTTTATTTGTTCTTAGGAGGAGTCCTGTTTATTAAGTGGTTGGTTTGGTGAAATTATCTTTTACAAACAATAATTCATTTGCTTACATGATTGAGAGCATTGCAGTGTTGATCAACGACACATATATGATATATCTTTCCTTCTTTTATGAATTGTGCTAGTGTAAGAGAAATTATATGAATTTGTGAATATATAAAGAAAAGCAGAAATCGTTTCGCGAGGAAAAATGTGCTAGTCCAATTGGAAGATTTCCCCTGGATGCCTCGTGGTAGACAAATTGATGTCTCCAACTGAATTTTTTTGGTTTACTTTCTTTTTAGATAAGCATTTAAAATCTTTATGGTACACTTTGATTGAAGGTTAGGAAGGCTGGAGGAGAGAAATGGAAATCCATGACTAAGGCCGTAAGCAATTCAAGTAATTCATGTTTTTAAATATTTTTAAATATTTAAATATTTGGAGAAATGTAGGGGCTGTAAGTAATTCAGTCTTTTTAAATATTTTACTCTGTCATGTCTTTGAATTTACATCTAACTCATGTTTTTTCTTAATAACTTATGTAAGTCTAAAAATTGTAGTCCTGGTATTTCCTAAGAACCAATTACTTACTATCCTGGTCAACTATTTCCTCTCAATGAAGTTGTCAGGATTTTGCTTTGTGTACTATCCAATTTGTTCTACTTTTTATTTTCAACTTTGTGCACATTTCCCTTTGTTTCCATTCCCATTTTTTTTTTAAAATGTACGTGCCAATAAGTTGTCATGAACTAATAATTTTTTTGTGTTTTGCCAGGTGAAGAAAGTGATTCCAAAATTATTTTTCTATCCCTGTGTGCAAATGGTTTGGTGACATTGCCGAACGAGTTCTATGGAAAGCATTTTGTCAGCCAAGAGCTCTTAGGATGATGTTTTATCAGCAATCTAGTAGACTCAGAGAACTTATGTTTAGTTCTTTATTTAGGATTTATCGACTTACTTTTTAATATTGAACTTATGTCAAATATATTTGTACTTTTTTAGAAGATTCTTATATTATTTTATTTTGATAGCAATGAATCAATTTTAATTTTATTGATGTTTTTTATACTTTTAAATGTTGTTATAATAATAATGATGATGATGATGATGATGATTCAACAACTATTTCATTAGCATCAACTAGCACCCTGACGAAAAGCTAAATAAAAAAATGGTTTTTGGTTAATTGCGGCGGTTGGAACCGCCGCTAAATGCAATTGTAAAGCTATGGGCATATTGAGCGGTTTGGAAGCCACTGATGAAAAGTTGGTGTGTATTTTGCGGCAGTTAGACGTTTGCAGCAGTTATTCCAGCGGTTACAAAAACCACCGCAGAAAACCTCCTGACGGTGGAAACTGCAGCAGTTGACCAACCACCGCGAGATTGAACCGTCGAAGATTACCAATTGCAACCGCTGCTGATTACCAATTCTCTTGTAGTGAGTATATGGATACGGATCCAGATTCCCTGCAATTAGGGAATCACGCAATCATGCATTTAACATATTGGCAGCCGTCTGATCAATATTAAATGGTCCAGATTTTAAGGTCAGTAAATATACATCTTTATATATAAACCGTCCGATCAAAATCAATGGTCGAGATCTCCAACTACGTGAATGCACGACGGCGTAGAATCTAATTCCATACAGTTATGCGTCAAATTAGCAACATGTGTTTAAAATAAGTGAAACATTATATATTAATGTTGTTTATAAACAATTGTAAAAGGACCTGAATATAGAGAATTATATAATATTTGATTTATCTCAATAGTGCACCACATAGTATAGTACTTTTAAATTTACTAATTTATCTTATAAAGTAGAAAATAAATCATTTTTATTTTTTAGGTATTGTAACAATACTAATAATGATATTAATGACATAATATTTAATTTATTTATAAAATAATACATATATGTAATAGGCCGCTTGGACACAAACAATGGTATATGATTTTCCCATGAAATTTTTTTAAAACATATTAATATACGACTGGATTTGTTTTGGGTATGTCTTTTAGCCTTTCAAATTTTATCTTGTAAAATTTGAAAGATATTTACTTTTATTACTAAATCTTAAAATTTAATTTTAATAAGCTTGATTGTAGGAGAATAAGAAACTACAGAGATGAAAGGAGAAGAAGACTCTCTTACATTGGGAGCCGATATCCACCACAGTGCTTGATATAAAGAATGTTGAGGCGACAAAGGAGCCCCAACAAAATATGTGAAACAAATAAGGTCGCAACCACAATTTCATATTTCAAACTTGAATTAAAACCTTCACACACACATATTTAATCTTTCCTTTAATTGTCTTTTTAAGATTTTTTAAAATCAATTGCAATCAATCTGTGTTAAAATTTGAAATCTTGCAAGTGCATTATACAGGTCATAGCATTTTATGTTCACCTAGAGTGTTTGACCTGTACCATGCACGGGCTATAAGTCGACATACGAATGATGTCTTTCGACTATAATTATAAGAAAGTAAAAATATTTTATTAATAATATTATGATATCATAGTTCATTTCAATGATGTCATCAAATTTAATAACTATTTTTTAAAAAAAAAGCTACAACTATAAAAGAATTAGAAAAGTTTATAATAAAGATAAATTTATTTTAAAAAATATTCAAATAAAGTTTAATCCCTATTATAATCAGCGGTAGAAGACTTGGAAGAGGTTATATCCAGTTCCAAATTCCAATTACACAACTTCTCCGAGGGTTTTTTTTTTTTAATAGTATCCCATTATTATTTTTTATGTTTCTATCTACCCCTTTTTCAATCAAGGACGCAATTGCCTACTTTTTGGGCCAGGGTGGGTAGTCGACAATGCTAAAACCGACTTATCACCTATGTTTAATTCTTTTAAATATAGATAGTTAGGGCAATTAGGACATTAATTTGGAGAGGGGTACATCCGAATATGACAAAAAAAATGGGATATTCCCAGAAAAATCTCCTTCGATGAGTCTTTCCTTTTTTCCTTGTTGGGTAGTCATAATGATCATATAGAAAGATAATGAATCAGCAACACATACATATTTGAGACAAAATAGACATCTACATTTTCAGTTTTGACTTTTGATCATATGATCACTACTTTTTGTTCCAAATGATGCTACTACCCTATTAGATCTTGGCTTAATAATGAATTTTGGCTCTACTTGGCTGGTAATATATGGACCTCTGATGTGGAGTCTTACCTAGGATCAACAAGGCTATATACGTTGTCTAGGAAATGGACTGGGCATTGTCAAAGTTGGCCTAATAAAACGGGCTATACCAGGATTTGATCATATATATGATCTATTTTTATACTTATATTGCTTAGTAACTTTTCTATAGATGTAAAATTAACCGGTTCAAATTGTAAATAAGATACACGTGCATGCGCACGGGTCACTCTGTTTTTACGTATTTTTACACTTGTTTATAAAATAAAAGTTTTACATTGTGACAAATATAATTAGTTGTTTTAGTTTTTTGAATAAGTAGAAAGAGTGGGAATAAACAACACGTAATATTTTCCCATTAAGACTCAAGAGTAAAATAATCATTTATAAATAATAAGAATATTTATAAAATTGTTATGTAATAAAAGACAATTAAATTATTCCATAACATGTAATGTTTTCTCGTCAAAACTCAAAAGCAAAATAATCATTTATAAATAAGAAAGACACTTATAAAATTGATATGTGCTCAAAGACAATAAAATTACACTGACAACATATATTGTTTTCCTGTCAGGGCGGAAACATTTAATGTTTTCCCATTTCCAGGTCGAGATTTAAAAGTAAAATAATCATTTATATATAAATAATAAAGACATTTATAAAATTGATAGGTTCTCAAAAGACAATAAAACGATTCCGACAATATCGAATGTTTTCTCATTGGGATGCAAAAGAAAAGTAATCATTAATACCGACAACATATAATGTTTCTTCGTTTTATCGTCGAGATTCAAAAGTAAAATAATCATTTATAAATAATAAAGACATTTATAAACTTTGATATGTGCTCAAAGACAATGAAACTATAACGACGACATATAATGTTTTCCTTGAGACTTAAAAGAAAAATAATTATTTATCATTCATAAATAATAAAGACATTCGTAACGACAAAATAAAAAAAATAAAAAAAATAAACAGCTAAAAAAATTAATAAAATATGATACGTGATGAAATTATATCGATAATGTGTAATATTTTTCCATGGAAACTTAAAAGCAAAATAATAATCTATAAATAATAAAGACATTTATAAAATTGATATGTGCTCAAAGGCAATAAAATTTTTCCGATAACATATCATGTTTTCCCGTCGTGGCGTAAAAGAAAAGTAATAATTTATACCGACAACATCTAATGTTTCCCGTAGAGATTTAAAAGTAAAATAATTATTTATAAATAATAAAGATATTTATAAGAACAAAATAAAAAATTGAACAACTAAAAAATGAATAAAATTTGATACGTGATGAAATTATAGCGGCAATATGTAATGTTTTCCCGTAAAGACCTAAAATAAAAATAATGTCTTTACAAATAATAAAGACATTTATAAAATAGATATGTGTTCAAAGACAATAAAATTATTTCGACAATATCTAATGTTTGCTTGTCGAGATGTAAAAGAAAAGTAATCATTTAAAAATATTAATAAAAATATAAAAGAAAAAAAATTAACAAACTTAAAAAAGTAAAAAATTTGAAAACCAAAGAAATTAAAACATTAAGAAAAAATTAAAAAATATAAATATAAGAAAAATAGAAGAACTAAAAAGTAAAAAAAATTATAAAAATTAAAATTTAAAAACATAGAAAAATAAAACAATTTAAAAATAAAAATAATTAAAGTAAAAAAATCTATAAGTAATTAAAAAGTAAGAAAAAAATTTAAAATTTAAAATTTAAAAATAGAATATAAAAAACTGGAAAATAGTAAGAAAAAATAAAAATATTAAATTTGGAAAATAAAAAGGTAAAAAAGTAAAAAAAAAACAAAAACAAAAATAAAAAAAAAAAAACAGAGTATATTTTTAAATAAAAAAATCTATAAATAGTAGTAAAAAATAAAAATAAAAAACTAAAAAACGTTTTTTTGACAAAAAAATTAAAAAACATAAATAAGATTAAAATAATATTAATATTATAAAAAGGAGGAAAAAACAAATCCCAATAAGTGACAGGTGTCCTCAAAGAGTTTGTTTTCTTATACAGAGATTGATGTATATATAATTTCAGATAATTTAGATATTGATAGATATACTATCTAATAATTGATTTATATTTATATTTTAAATAACATACTATAAATGAAATAAAGTAGTGTAATTAAGTGTTAAATAATTTTTTATTTGTATAAAACTGTGTGAACTTGATTTAATTTATGAAAAACTTTAAATCCAATAATTAGATTTTTTTTTTATTTTCACATTTTTTAACAAATATTTAGTAGTGTAAATATAAAATTTTGTAACTGCTCTATCTCGATTCTCCAGCAGGCTGAGTATTAGATTGGACCTCCATTTTGTAACGAATGATGTGTTCCAATTTGTCATAGTTGTGAGCGGTAGAGGTGGGTACCTGCAAAGACCCTCTGACGTTCAAGTCAGTAAGTTATTAGTCTTAGGCTAAAAAAGGGATATAATAACATACATTTGCATGAAGATGCGAGTCTCCTTATATAGTGTTGACCCGAGTGGGCTCTGATGTTTATCTTCATGTTTCGAGGTTATAACTCAGAACTGTGCCACATCAATTATCAGGGTGGATATCCTCTGTTGTCGGGATGCCCCATCTCTCTCGGGTACTATTTGTGGTTTACCAGATGTTTCCTTCTTACCACCTTCATACTTTGTCTTTTCTTCTGACTTTGTTCTTCTTCTACTTTCTACGTTCTCTTGTGAGACCTGTGCTCACCCTCAATTTCTACCAACCACCTTCCTTTATACCCAGGTAATATGCTCCCTAAAATTTTTCACCTAGTTGCTACTTCTGTTATACCGGTGGTCGTGGTGATTTTTGGGGAAACTAAAGCGTAGTGCATCGATAAGGGTTCCACTCAACCTTCTAAATGTTGAGGTGATTCCGCCATGGCGGGCTCCCAAGTTGAGCCTTTCTTTCCTCGGGCTTCTTTTCCTAAATCCTTTCTTTTGGGTCGTAGAGATTGTTGCTGCATCAATCAAAAAATAACATCAGATAAATTATTTAAATAGAGTTCTTATACAAGTTGAGCATCCGTTGATTTTTCTGGCAGAACACGCTTGGAAAATTAGGCTGAGTCGCGGACTAGGTCGCTCTCTTTAAGACATTTTGCGGCCAGGGACGGATCCAGGATTCTGGGTAACTGGGGGCAAACAGTGACACTATGGAAGACGACGACGTGGTATCTGTGTTAAAGACGGCCTCAACAAAACATCATTCACCATCGATGTCCGTAACGGAGCCGCAACGGTGCTGCAACTGACTTTTTCTCCCCAAATCTCGTTCAGAATCAATAAATTTTACTATTAGGGAAGATAAAAACAGAAGTTTTTCCAAATCTGAAAATGAACTCTAACCTTATTGTTGTTCTCTACCTCCATTTTCTATCTCGACCTTCGCTGGTTCAGCAGCAAGAGCACAAATAACAGTAGTAACAAAAACTAGTGTTATTAAACCCGGACCAGTCATCGACTCAGTTAGGGTACTGGGTCAGTGGGTCACTGATCGGACCGGTGGGTTACTAGTTGAACTGCATGACCCGATCACTATAAAATTTAGAAATATTTTATTTTATATATATATATATATATATATATATATAATTTGCCATCTAAATATACACAAATATATTACGATTTTCCCTCATTACAATTAAATAGCGACACTGCATTTTTGTTGTTAAGGTCCTAATTATAATTTGATCTATTTTTCTATTTTGATAACATTAATTTATATTGGCCTATGAAATAAGACCGTAACTCATTATCTTCCACGTTTATGAAATAAGACCAACACTTTGAGTTGGGCTTACACAAGCCCTTTATGCCAAAACAAAAACAAAAAACAATAAAAAACCTAAAAAACCATATGCTTAAAGAAAAGCTGCCGCCGCATACTCATTCTTTTGTGAAAAAAGGTAAGTTACTGTGCATCGTTTCTTTCCTTCTCTTCTGTCGTTCTGTGTTTCTTCTGATGTTCTGCCTTTCTCTTGGTTTCATCTCCATCACGTTTTCACTAGAGTACAGTCGTGCAAGACTGTTGCTGCTTCTTCGATCTTCTTCTCTAATTTTTTTTTCTTCGATCTGCTTCTTCAAGACACTCTGTGAACTGGGGGCAAACTCAAAATTTATGTGGGGTCAAAACTGAAAAATGCTAGATAGTAAGTGGGAATTTTTGAAGTAAAGTGGGGGCATGTGCCCACAGGGAGCTATACGTGGATCCGTCCCTGTTTGCGGCTCTACCTAAATT
Source organism: Calophaca sinica (assembly GCA_037113605.1). NCBI lineage: Eukaryota > Viridiplantae > Streptophyta > Magnoliopsida > Fabales > Fabaceae > Calophaca > Calophaca sinica. The sequence goes on from CM073730.1 coordinate 72,909,867, forward strand.
GTGCAGCAGTGTACAGTCTCGTCGTCCCCAGGATAAAACAGTCTCTCAAGAGATATGGTCATCCCTGCACTGAGAAGAACACCAAACTCACACCGCCTTATTTCTATTTTACTGCTGAGTAACAAAGAGAAGAGAAAACTCAATTTTCTTAAAAAACACTGTTTCACGTTTTTCTACTTTTTCCTTCTCATCCATGGTTATATAGCTTGAAAGAATGTAACCATGCATATTGTTCCAACGTACAGAAAAAATGAGTTAATAAAACCATGATATAAAATATCATAAAAGGAGAGTTAATAGACAATAATAATTTTAATGTTTGATAACGGTATATCAACGGAAAGAATATCAAATATATTCAAAGACTTTATTTTTATTTTAATTTTTTTAAATAAAACACAACAATCCCCCACTTGTTTTCTTTAAAAAATTTCGTGGAGCAATAACGTAATACAACATAAGGTTAAGTATAAGCAATGGTGTCCATAGACTTGAACCATTACATAGTGATGATGTTTCAGGTTATACTAGAGTGACACGTAGTTTTGAACTCTATCTCTGACAACATTACGCACTCAACCTTTGAGGGTGTAGTTTAAAAGCTTGTGCATTATAGCCGTACACGTATATCCCAGTATAGTGAATGTTCTAGAGAATTTTGCCTAAAATTCCATAGGAAACGACCTCATTTCCACATTCACATAGGCGAGTTGTTAACATACTAAATTGTCTACTTTTATGGGGTATTTTCAGTACTTAAATATGTCATTTTGTGCTATTTAAATTATAAAAGTGTTTACTTATGTCCTGTTTTGCAGAATTATCATAAAGACATCACTCAGAGCAAAAGATACGAGAATAAATTAAAAACTGGCAAGTTTTGAAGATTTTTAGCACTTACGATGACGTCTGACACGATAGTCGATCGATCTGGCCGTACCTATATCGAGCGGAGGGCGTACCCCCTTGGTCAGTACAACCTGGCGCCGATGAGAAAATTCAGTACGACTATACCAAAGGCAGTACGGCCGTACACAATTGTGTCAGGGAGTGCAGAGTGCACAAGTACGGGACAGCGTCGTAATCAAAGTTCGGTACGGCTGTGTATAAAGACGGTACAGTCGTACCCAAGCCCAAAACGCACAGATTTGAAGCCAGTTGACCTAGTACGCCTCAAAGCCTATAAATAGGCAATCTTATCTCTCTTTCAGGAGAGCTGAAGGCTGGGGGTCTTTTGACCACTTTAGCTCTTGCCTCTTGTCTTTTATCTTTTCTTTTCTTCTATAGGATTGCATGTTTGGATTTATGTTATTCTATTATGTTGAGAAACAATATGAGTAGCTAACTCCATCACAAGGGGTGATGGGGGATCTTTTACGATGTTCTTGACATTTATTTAATTGCTTTTATGAACTTCTTATTATCCTTATGAATGTGTTCTTCCTAGCATGCTTAATCCCATAGGATCTGGCCAGTCCTTAATAAATTAGTTAATTGGAGGCGATCATACCACAATTAGTTAATGGAACTCTAGGATAAACAGAATTCGCGTTTTGTGCCCGATCAAGGTATTTGCTTATTTCCAATCAGTCATTGAATTGATAAACTTAGTAGTTCTTAATGCTCTTTCTTTTAATTATATTCTAGGACCAAACGTGATAGTTATTTAGGAAACAGACTATTAACTGAGTAGTTATTAGTAATTTTAGCGTAAGTGATTGACTTTCAATAAGGAGATATAGTTCGTAATAGCAGGGTAATAGATTCATGGACTAGTATTAGTGAACCCGGTTCCTCTACGTTTTTCCTAATTTAGTACTCGTGCATTCCCTGTGGGTTCGACATTCGGAGTCTTAAATATACTCCACTTTATTATGAGTTATGATCAGGTGCACTTGCCTGTGCCGCAACACGAGTCTATCAAAAGTACTCCTGTAGCTAGGTACCCCACTCCACATAGAGTATAGAACTCATTAAGAAATTAATTCAGTCTTTTAGCACTACAGGATATCATGCTCTAAATATATGAATGAGACTTAGAAAAATTATTTTTGCATGATTCTCACATCTCCTTATAAGTTGTTATTACCCTTTGAACCTATTTATTGGGATCTCCAGTCCATAGGTTGGGTTACCCTTATAAGAGACAATTTAATCTATGGGCATCTGTCTCATTTCTTTTAAGGTTTTGAAAACCTTCTCTCTTGCTAATCATTTCATCAAAGGATCAGCCAAATTTTCTTCAGACCTCACATGATCCATCATTACCATTATAATAATGGTTCTAAATCTTTGCAATAGCCGCGGTACTATCGCAATGGATCAATATGGCTAGAATCAGTTTTTCACATATAGGAATATCTGAAAGGGTATTCCAATCAGCATCGCTGTATTTTAGTACAGCGACAAACTTCTGATAATGGAACTCTGGGTTCATGGTCCTTTTAAGGTACCTCATGACCCTCTCATTAGCACATCAGTGGTCATTACTAGGACTGCTAGTAAACCTACACAGTAACCCCGCAGCATAAGCTTTATCAGGCCTAGTGCAATCAGCAGCATACCGAAGGCTGCCAAAGATGTTCGCATACCCAGGTTGATTAACATTGTCACCAGTGTTCTTGAACAACTATACACTAGGATCATAAGAGATATATGCTGGTTTAGGTCCAAAGAAATTCTCTTTTCAGTTCTAGTAATTTTAATTCCAAAAATATATTTACATCATCAACGTTCTTCATGTCAAAATTTTTGAGAGCGTATTTTTGACATTTTTTTCCCTCACAAAATCAAGACCAAAATTGGCATCTATAGATGACAAGGCTTCATGAACAGAGGAAGGATCCTCTTCAACGTTAAAAGCATAAAAATTAGGACTAAAATTGTTAGCCACATGTGCTCTTTTGCTTTTCTAGATTCATCTAATAATCAATATTAGAATCGCGAGTTCTAATTGATGCACTATTAGAAATAGAGCACCCACTATTTTCAATTTAAATGGAAAATGGTCTTCATAAAAATCAGCATCATTTGATTCAATAACAATTTTCTCGATTAAATCAAAATAAATATATATACGCTTTACTATTAACTGCATAGCCAATGAAAACACATACATACACTCCAATTTTTTAAATAAAAAAAATTAAATAAACAGTTTTCATCTCCATTCAAATGACGTACTTGAAGACTACTATTATCTTTACCTCAGTTTTCACAAAATATCCTTCATAACAGAAGAAAAGACAAGCAGATACCATATCATAAATTATGCATTGAGTCATGAAGGCAATATGTATTTCATAGAGAACAACAATGTTCACCTCAAAACATAAACAAGAAACAAAACGATAGAAAATGCATCAAGCTTTGAATAAGAATGAAAACCACAGTCTTTCGTCTCTTTTTTTTTTTAAATAAAATCCACTTATGTCGAAGATATTTTTTTTTAATCACACTGCATAAGTGAATATTTACAAGGTAATTAAAACTGGACTGTATATTGAACCGGAGAGGGCAAGGGTTCAGGGTTTTGGGGTTAGTCCGGGGTCGAATAGGTACTAATAAAATATTAGTTTTTTATACTGAATATATAATATATATACATAAGTAACATAACATTTCAATTTATATACAAAATAACATGCAACCTAGTGGTAAAGTGGCTTGTCGTGGCCTTGGAATAGGGGTTCAAGACCTTACCAAAATTGATTTTTTTTAATAAAAGAAATTAAAAAAATTGATTTTTTTAATAAAAAAAAAGTCGAACCCGATTTCTGGTTTTGGCACCGGTTTTGGCCGGTTTAGCCGGTTTCCGGTTTTTTCTCCCGGTTCGTTGCCATCTGGTTTTTGGGGTGCTACCGGACCTGACACAGGCCCGGTTCCCGGTCCAACCGGTCTGACCCGCCGGTCAAAGCCGATTTTTGTTACCATGATATTTAATCAACTTGCAAACGGTGACAAAGCCTCGTCAAATCATAGCATAAAAATACCATAAAATCGTGGATTAAGATCACAAACTATATTTCAAAACAAGCAGAGTTAAGGAGACTTACTTTACTCCTTTATCAGTAAAACCATTGGTATTCCCCTTTGTTTGTGGTGTGAAAACATACAATTAAAGGAAAATATTCGGTAATGTTTGTTCTTCACTACTGGTTTGGTGTCATGCTCAGAAGGCATAGCAGAAAGGATAACGTCTTAAAATTATTGCTGCATCAATCAAAAAATATCATCAGATAAATTATTTAAATAAAGTTCTTACACAAGTTGAGCATCCATCGAATTTTCTGGTAGAACACGCTTGGAACATTAAGCTGAGTCGCGGACTAAGTTGTTCTCTTTAAGACGTTTCACGGCTCTGCCTAAATTGTGCAGCAGTGTACAACTCCGTCGTCTCCAGGATAAAACAGTCTCTCAAGAGATATAGTCCTCCCTGCACTGAGAAGAACACCAAACTCACACCCCCTTATTTCTACAGCAATGTTATTTGAACACATAAATATATAGATACCGTATAGACACCGTATATAGTTGTCTCTATCTCTCTCTTCTCCGCACTTACACGCTACCCGAGACACACAAAACACACACATGGGTGTACACAAATTTGGTGTCTGTGTCCAAATTTGTGTACAAAAAACATTTTCCTATTTCTATTTTACTGCTCGGTAGCAAAAAGAAGATAAAACTCAATTTTTCTTAAAAAAACACTGTTTCATATTTTTCTACTTTTTCCTTCTCATCCATGGTTATATAGCTTGAAAGAATGTAACCATGCATATTGTTCCAACGTACAGAAAAAACAAGGCCATTACATTCAAACGACTAGAAAGAAAATGAGTTATAAAACCATGATATAAAATATCATAAATGGAGAGTTAATAGCCAATAACATTTTTAATGTTTGAAGACGGCATATCGCCGGAAAGAATATCAAATATATTCAAAGACTTTATTTTTATTTTTATTTTTTTAAATAAAACACAATAGAGATTGAGTCTCTTTACCCCTTATCCTAGGCTTGTTTTGAGTATTTTCACCTTACCTTCTTTTTTTTTGACCTTTTTTTCCTAATTATGATGGAGAACTTCCTTTTGTAGGTGTGTGTATGGGTCGTCCTAAAGTCTCACTTGTCATTCCCCTTCATCTTCAAGTTGCTCCACATTAGTGGATCAACGAAGGATCACCTTGACCTTTTCCGAGGTGGATGTGGATCATTACCACGTTTTTACCTCCTTCAACTTTTTTGGTTACCATGTTATTGATGCGTAGTATTTACCGGCTTCGCCGGTGACTAATCTATGTCGGGAAACCTGACTGGCCACATGTTTTTTTACTCGATTTTTCTGGTCCGTGTGGTTCTCCTCTCCCAACAGAATTTTTGCCCCACCCAAGACTCGAACTCGAGACCTTAGAATGATATCCGAGCCCAATTACCACTCGGATCAACCCTTATTGGTGCCCCCTTCAACTTTAATAGAAAATATAAAAAAAAATGATACGAAAGTAATACATTTTATTCTATTAAGGGAGGAGAGTGTATACTTTTAATTGATAGAAAAGAGGAATGCAATATTTGAATCTCTCATAGGATGGCAGTGTCGAGGATAATTCAGTAATAAAATTATATTTTAACAAAAAAATTAAAAATAGAGTAAACTATAATATATTTTTATCAGTTAGGGAAGGAGAGTGCATAATTTAAAATAAGAAGGTGAAGCAATGTAATACTTGCATCTCTTAGGGGATGTCAATGTAATACACGCAACTTTTAGGAGAGGGAAGTGTAAAAGATATTTTGGTCATAAATTTTCATTTTAACGGAAGTTAACAAAACTTTAATAGAAAATTTAATTAGAGGAAAATGTAGTATAAGGGGACGGGAGTGTATATTTTAAAATAAAATGGAAGGAGTGTGAAATACTCATATCTTTCCGATGAGGGGAAAGTAATTTACTTTTTAAACGAATTTATGACCATCAAATTCTACTAGTTTTGTTGGTATAATTTTATTACAAGACTCGAATATAGATACCTTGGTCCAAATAAGTATCGTTCCACGACAAATCAACACATTATCACCATTGATATATTATAAAATAATAAATCCCCCTTGATTATTTTATAATTTATCAATGGTGATGATGATTAGTTGATTTATCATGGATTAAAATTTATTTGGAGCATGCCAAGTTTAGACCAGAAAAGATGCTCATCGTTCGACTGTCTCTATCGAAGATACACCTATTTATGTTCCTTCCAAAGCCTAAGATCCACTCGCCAAACTCATTTCTAAAAGAAAAACACTTAGGTTCAACAGGTGGAATTTGTGATGTTTACTAGTTATTAACATGTCATTTGGATTAAAATTTTTATTTAAATTCAAATTCAAAGTGATCTTATTTTTACGTATTAGATAGTTATCCATGTGTTGAAATGTGAATGAAGTACAATAAAAATTGCACACAATGAATTGCATCTAAGTTTTGTCCTTTCTAAAAACGCCCCGCAACTATCATATAAACCACCCTTGATAATTGTGTTATAATATATCAATGGTGATGATGAGTTGATTTATAATGGACGAAAACTTATTTGGACCATGCTATCCTCATCCATGTTATTCGTATTTGTAAGTTTAGAAAAAGAAAGATAGCCTGAATTTTTTCTATTTATATTTTTTCCAATTCAATTAATTGATTGAAATGCATGCTCACCTAAATAATTCCAATTAAAAAAACATTGTCATATCGACGCGCAAAAGGATTAGCTAGCGTGAAGTGAGATTAATGTAAAAAATTTAGCTTCATATAAAAGGGGAAAAAAAAAAAAAAGGATCCAACATAACTTCACGGTAATAGAAATATCGGTAACAGAATTTTTTTATGAAATATGTTGATATGACGTACCATGAAAAGTTTTTATTAAGTCTTGAACTCAAATGTACTTACTTTATGAATAAAAATTGGTGTGAATAATAATAATAATAATAATAATAATAATAATAATAATAATAATAACTCTTAAGAAGTTAGTATAGCACGGATTTGATTCAGTTTCAAGTATAATTTTTCTTGTAATACAGAAATTTTAATTTTAAGTAACTTTTGATGCAACCAAAAAGCTAACTAATGGTTGTATTAATGAAGTACACGAAGGCATTAATTGAAATACTAGTAGTAGAAATGTGGTCCGTCTCCCAGTCATTGATTTTCTAGAGCCTGAGAACCGATTCTGTAATGATATGCATTAATTTCTAATGAAAAGTATTAAATTTCAATAACTACAAAAACAAAGAAGAAACAAAACACAATTATCATACACACAAAATGGTACAACAAAAGTACTTTGCTATACTCACCATTTGAGGTACTGTTGTTATACCAATTTTTGTTTGTACATAGCAGATACTATCAGTTTGGCACTCCATCATGCTATCAATCAATAACCATCACTCACCAAACAGCATCCTTTTCCCTTTGGAGTCAAGTTGCCTTAATCTTAGTACCAATTTCTTCACTTAAAAATACCAACAACATCCCTTAGAAAATTTGCTTCAACTCAACTACTCTGTATGCTTCAGATAGTAACACAATTCCTCTCTGAAAGCCAATTTGCCAATTAAATTGCAAACTGAAAGTAAATAAATGAAGCCACAAAGTTGTTTTAATGCCACCAAATTCATTATCTAAAGTAGAAAAATAAAATCAAATTAGTTGGTCTTTCTTCATCCAAAGTTGAATACCCCAACCAACAACAACAATATCCTTAAGGTTCTTATTTATATGATATCAAAATTTTATTTACCAACAACATAACCATATAATGAATAGCCTTATCTGGCTCCAAGAATACCCAACATTCCAACCTGGATTGGACTTGGAAGAAATCCATGCCACATTCTTCAAATGCATTAGTTGGCAATTGGAAGAAACATTAGATGCAATCAATTGCCCTTACCATTATGTTTGTGACAAAACTTACCCTCCAAATTACCCTTTTTTTGTTGATATCTTAGTCCTTCTCTTCACAACAGCTTCTTACTTTGTAACCCTTGTAATTGTGATAATGGATATGAGTTTAGGAAGAGGAAGAATCTTTTTTGGTCAATCAAAAAGGTTCTTGTTGCCTTCTGGTCCTATATCTCTCCCTTTTATAATCTTAGCCTTTGCAAAGGGTCCTCAAATCAACACAATATTTCCACTCTCCTGTATTGGTCCTGCAATTCTTCTATTGGTTCTCATTTCTGCATTGTCCTTTGACAATGAGGCTGATAAGGATATTAAGTACACATTTTTTGCAGCTTCAACTGTGTCTGGCATTTTGCATGCAAGCTTGTATTTGGATTCTGTTGTGTTGCCTTATTATACAGGTTTTGATGCACTCATGTCTTCAACATTTTCAGGTGAGTGTGCATCATGTGTGTGTAGAAAAGAAGCTTTGGTTGTGGGAGGGAAACTAGTTAGGTACAAGGGTTGGTCAATGACAACATTTTTGGTTGTGGGGGTACTTTGTTTGAGGATTATGTGTAAAATCTTAGGAGAAAATGTTGCAAGGAAATTGTTGTCAATCAAAGTCTTGATGGAGAGGTTTAGCTGGATGTTGATAACTGTGGATTGTGTTTATCTGATTGTAAACTCACCACCAGAAAGAGTAGTGTTGAGAGTTGTTGCTTTTGGAGGCATATTTCTTTTGATTTTAGTTCATGTCCTCAAAGAGGCATGCAGTCAAATTTACACTATGGTTTATGTGGCTGAAAAATTGAGATGGGTGTCTACATCATTGCAAACAGTGTAAATAAAAAAAAAATTTGTCAAAAGCAAAATGGAATTTGGGATATCAATAGCTTAATTTTGTTGTAAATTTGTAAATCATAAGCTGTGAGTGTACTTGTGTTAGATGCTATTGCCATCCTTTCTTCCTGTGCAAAAAGTCTTTTCTTCTTCTAAACATAGTTCTGTTTGCTTTTTTTACCTCACATACACAAGTTGGCCTTTAGAATTCAGCCTCTTATTTTCTAAATGTTTGACTTTTTTTTTGTATTAATTAAAAGAAAAATTATTATTTTAACTTAATCACGCCCAATTATAGGCATCCACATCTTGTTGCTCTCTTTTTCATATTTTTACTTATTGCAGTTTTCAAATTAATTCCGCCCCACTGTAAATACAAAAGGATTAACAAAATTAGAGTGTTGAATGTTACGAAAAGTTTTCCGCACGAATTGCAGGAAAGGCTATTGTATTTGTTTTAAGGAAAACGCTTAACATTACGAAAAGTTATCGTACAAAAGAAATACGAAAGCTTCTCATTGGGTATTCGCCGCGTGATTTCCATCAAACACGGATCAAACCATTTTTTGTTTCTTTGAAAAATCAACGTGTGTGTATTCGTGCACAAGGTCTTCAGTAACATGTATCATTGCTCTTGTTTTAAAGCAACAAGTAACAACATGTAGTTTTCCCTAAAAAAAAAGGAAAAAAGAAAAAGAAAAAGTAACAACATGTAGTTACTTCTACCTTTGATGGAAATCACACATGAGTAAACATTGAAATAAGCCAAACAAATCTTTTTATACGTTTTCGTGCTTTTACAATTCGTAATAATCAACATTTTCTATTAAATTAATATGACATCATTTACACGTGTAAAATTAGAATTCAAAGGTTGGGGAGCCAAAGTCGAAATCTTAAAGTAGTACAGTTATATTCAAAAATAAAATAAAACTTAATCCTGGTTTGGTTTGATTGTTTAAAAGATTTGAAGTTTTTTACCCACCCAATAAGAACCCTTTTCGAATTTGGATGACCGCTTTCCAGACCTTCATTGCCTTCCTAAGGAAAATGAGGTACAAAATAGGAATGCTATTCAGGATCAAATTTATGAGGACGATTCTCCCCCAAACTAACATACCTATTACCCTAATATCCCAACCTCCTACGAAGGACATCAGGCATCGGTTGCCAAGTCTCCAATTTCCTAGGATTAGCTCCAACTGAGAGCCCAAGATATATGAACGACACTGAGCCACGCATACAAAATGCAGAATCCTTACAGTCATAGAGAGGAAGGAATCTTGCGCATTTACACCCTGAAGGTGACTTTTCCATTTACCTTTATGTCCGATACTAACTCAAAGCACCATAGAATAAACTTCATAGCTAAAAGATTCTAAACAGATGCCTCCCCGATCAAAAGAGTAAGGATATCAACCCGTCTAGCCCGTCAACCCGTTAGGCTACAAGCGGGCCGGGCCGGTCCAACCCATCGGATTAACATATATTTTTTATTTTCTTATTTTCTACTCCCTCTGTCTCATTTTAGTTGTCCTCTTTGGAATATTTTATTGTTTCAAATTATTTGTCGTTTTAGAAAATCAAAAAGTATTAATTACTTCTTTTCCAACAATACCTTTTGTATTTTTTCTACTTAACTACTCCACTACTCTAATTAATAAAGGGTATTTTAGTCAAGGAGTGTCATTTTATTATGGCAATTTGTCATTTTCTTAAGAGGTGTACATAAACTAATAGGACAAGTAAAATGAAACGAAGGGAGTAACAAATCTTCTTTTTTCTTTTTTTTTTCCACATATTTTGGGCAAGCCAGTTCGCTATTTTGGTCTGTTTTAGGCGGGTTGGCCAGCCATTTTGGCCCTATTTTAGCCCGAATTTCGGTTTTTATATTTATTATTTGTTTTTTGATTTTTTAACGGGCTAGTATGCCAACCCACCAACTCATAACAGGACGGATTGAGTTCAACATCTCAACCCACCACCCTTGGCGGGCCGTGATGGCCTGTTTTGCCATCCCTACAAAAGAGTATCATCAACATACTGTAGATTTGAAACCAAGAGTTTCGAGCTCCCTATTCTAAACCGTTAAACATATTAAGAGACACACATTTCCGAACCAAGCCTCCTAACCCCTCAGCCACCATAAAAAAAAAGGAAAGGCGCCAGTGGATTACTTGCTTAAGGCCTTGTTAAATGTTGACTTCCTCCGTAGGGCTACCATTAACAGCATAGAGAGACTCCTTGAGAAGACATAAGCATATGGACCCAAGCTCCCCATTTCTCATCAAAGCCCAACCTCCCCAACATATAATTCAGGAAATCCCACTTGACTGAATCATAAGCTTTCTCAAAGTCCACCCTAAATATCAAACACTCATTTCTAGTCTTTTTGGCATAGTCAACCACCTCATTCACTACCAACACCCCATCAACTAGTTGCCTCCCTTGTATGAAAGCGGACTGGTTTGAGGAAACCACTAAATCCATCACCTTTTCCAGCTAGCAGCTAGAACTTTTGCCACCAACTTATATAAACAACACAGGAGGGAAATGGGCCCAAAATCACTAAGGGGGAAAGGGCAATCCACCTTCGACACCAGTGTTGTGAAAATGTTAAAACAAAACCAGCACTTCCTCCTTAAAGAAAGACTAAAAGGACTTGAGGATGAAATTAAACTCACTTGGCTTCGGGATTTTATTCCCGTCACATGAATTGATCACGTCCTCTATTTCAGCATAGAAAAGGGGCCAGGTCATAATGCCACATTGTCATTTGCTGAGATTGAAGGAAAATCTACACCATCAAGATTAGGATTATCCCAATAGTCTATAGAGAAGTGTTCAGCGAAATACCTTTTAACCTCCCTCTGAGTACCTGCCACATCTTCAACCGAAACCTCATCCACTAACAACACTGAGATTTTGTTCACCTTACCCTTAGTTTTCACACAAGTATGGAAGTAACCAGAGTTTGCATGTCCTTTCTTCAGCCATCATGATCTCGACCTCTAAAACATGAGACTACCTTTTCACTTCAATAGTCACCAAAGCTTAGAAAAATTTTGCCTCATAAGTTGGACCTCTTCCTCTTAAAGACTCACCCCTCCACTTTTTAGATTTGCCACTTTAATGTTCTCCACTAACAATTGGATCTTCACATCCACACTCCTATTGACCTCACACTTCAACCTTTTAAGGTCAACATTAAGCACTTTCAACTTCTGTTTGAAGATAAAACTCATCTAGCTAGAGAACTAACAGGTAGACCAACTTCAGACACAACCTTCTAGAACTCACCATGCTAGATCTATAATTATTAAAGTGGAATGGATTCAGGCCCCAATTATTAGAACATTACATGAGTATCAACAGGCATTGATCTGAGGCATCTCGAGGAAGGGCCCATAAAGTTAGTTCACCTCGGTTATCCAACCACTCTTGAGAGACTAGAAATCCAGTCAAGTCGACTCATTGCCAGACCATTCGGTTGAACTAGGGATGGCAAAATGGGTCAGCCCGGCCCGGCCTGTCGTGAGCCCGCATAAAAACGGGCTAGCCTAACCCGGCCCGCCAAGGGATTATGGGTTGAGATGTTGTGCCCGGCCTGATCTATGACGGGTTGGGCTGGCTTGGGCTGGCCCGTCAAAAAATAAAAATAACAAAAATAAAATAAAAAATAAATAAAAATCTAAATTTTAGATTAAAACGAGCCAAAACTGGTTAACTTGTTGGGCCGGCCCTCAAGAGTCCGCCCAAAACGGGCCACAATAGTGGGTTGGCTGGCTAGCCCGCCCGAAAATGTAAAAAAAGAAAGAAAAAATTGTTTAAAAATAGGAAAAAAATTAATATATATATATATACTGGCCCAATGGGTTGGCCCAACCCGGTCCGCTCGTGGCCCGTAGGGTTGGCGGGCTAGATGGGTTGGGCTAAATGGGCTAGTGGGTTGATGAACCCTAACCCAACTCGGCCCATTTTATGCGCCCGGCGGGCTGGCCCAATGGGCCAAACCCGTTTTGCCACCCCTAATTGAAACCATATAAACCTCTTACCCAGTAAAGATAAATCAATTAGGATCTTATCTTCTAGAAACGTGCCAAACTCTCGGATCTCAGCACCCCTTAGTGACTGACCCAAGGACCAAACACCTCTACGTTCACTTCGATCACATACCGAAATAAAGTCTCCAACTACATACCAAACACCATTACCAAAATCTCTTTTGGACATTCAATGTCTCTTCCATTTTCTATTCTACATCCATATGTCCCTGTCATCGTCGTCCCCCGTAAAACCTATCACGGTGGCTTTGTTGCGGAAGAAGGGAATGGGAAGTTGAAACCAATAGCACAATTGAAGAAGGGTTTAGCTGGTTTGGTTGGTTTCGACGAGGAAAAAGGGTGATGGCTTTGCGGTGGTGTTTTGTGGGGTTTAGTAGTTGACATGATGGCTTAGCAAAGAAGATGGTGGCACTGAGAGAGGGGAGGAGATGATGCCACTATGATGAGATAGTGTCGCCGTTGTTGGCAAGGACAAAGCTCTCTCTCCTCAAAGTTCTCCACTGCTCTGATATCACTTCCAAATCCAACATCATTTTTGTCTTCACTTCTCCTTTGATGGCGTATTGGTTCTCCCCGTGTTGTTCGGGAGAAGAGCAACTCATTTTTGTCATTCGTTGAGCTTCACTGCGAGTTTAACTCGAATCAGTGGAACAAAGAGCCCGAGTCGGGTTTCGATGTGACTTGGTTCTTCATGGCTGCAAAGAAGAAGGTGGAGGTCGGGTCAGTTGTCTCGGCTGAGTTACTATTCAGGGGAGGGTCAATTGTCTCGGTTGAGTTACAAATCAGTGCTGAGTTTCGAGGCAAACGAGCTCGACTCAGAGAACTAGCTGGTTACTTGAATGCAATCGAGGTGATGGTGAAATGGTTGTTTGGTCTATCGCAGTGAGAGTGAGAGGCCGTGGGAATGAACGGCTGAGACACTCTAGACGTGGTAGTTGGCATGATGCAACAATCAAAACAACGAGAAGGTGGGAGCAGTCGGAGTGGTGGGTTGCCAGAAAAGAGTGAGGACGGAGGGTTAAGGCAAGATGAGAGGGAGAGCTACGGGGTTGGAAAATTGGGGCGTGGGTGAGGAGTCGGAGAGTGTAGAGGGTTTATGGTATTACTGTAGTAACTAAATTAATCCAACGGTGAAAAAAATGTAGTGCACGATAAACCACTAATAATGATGGTCCATTTATTAACTAAAACCCAATTTCATTCTTTTTCAGTAATATCCCGAAGCTCAATTTCAATTCCTTACATTTTTTTCCTGTTTTGTGAATGGCTCTTCACTACAAGAATTGCAGGACTTACCGGGGGCCAAAATCCCTCGCTAAGGACTAAAAGCCCTCGCTAACGGGTGTTTTACCGAGGGCCCATAGTCCGTAGGTTAACCGCCCATCAGTAACTCATAACGAGGGCCCCCAGAAAAAAGCCACTGGTAATTATCGAGGGCCAAAAACCCCAGGTAATTACCGAGGGCCAGTGGCCGCAGGTAATTACCGAGGGTCATTTTTTGTCAAGGCCCTCGGTAATCCAAGCGTTTTTATAAAAAAAAATTACAACCCAGACACCCAGAAATGCAACCAATATTACAAACCCAGAATGCATAAAAGAAAAACAAACAAGAAATCCAAAGATCAAAAAACAAAATATAAAAAAAATTACAACCCAGAAATGCAAATCAGGAACAAAAACAATCACAAAAATTAAAAATCTGAAACAAAAAAAAATCAGCAATGCAAATCAGAAACAAAAAACAAAAAAACAGAAACAAAAACAAAAAAATGAAAATGAGTTAATCAATCTCCAGAAATGCAAATCAAACTCCACCTGTGAAATGATGAACACAAGAAACAAATCAAGGAAGAGATGATAGAATGAAAAAATAAATAAAAGAGATGATAAACAAATCAAAAATAGGTGCGGGAAGAGATGAACCAATGCCCACCGTCGTCGTTGATGTGCGCCGGCACCGTCCATCTTCCCTCTCGGTCGCCGCACACGAACACGCCATGAGACACGAACACGAACACGCCATGCGACACAGAGAGCCAAGGGAGACACAGAGCGCCGTGAGACAAAGCACCGCACACGCGGTTTTTAATTAAGAGAAAATGAAAGAAGAAAGAAGGAAGAAGAGAGAATGAGAGGATGATGAATGAGTGAGATGACAGAGAAGAGAGAAAAATGGGGGGGGGGGGAGAAAGCGCTGCTTCAGGAGATGAGGGAGGTAAGAATGGGTGTGGTTTTTAGGTTTTTATTATTATTAGTATCCTGAAGTGGGTTTGGGCCAAAAAGGGAGAGGGACAAAAAAGGCAGGTTGTGCATTTCCGCTGCGCATTTCAAATGGAGAGGGACAAAAGTATTTTTTTTTAAAGACAAAAATATTATTATTAGTTACCGTGGGCCTCAGGCCCTCGCTAACGGGGCAGAGAAAAAGAAGCAATTATCGTGGGCTAAAAGCCCTCGCTAACGTCACTGTCAGAACGGTCAAACGCTTTTGAGTACCGTGGCCGAAAAGCTCTCGCTAAGTGTCAGCCTAATGTTTCCTGCGACCTAGGCTCTCGGTACTAAAAAATACCTACCACCCTTTAGCCCTCAGTAATAGTCCCTAGATAATTCACCATATTCTTGTAGTGCTTCTTTCCTACTTCAATATGCATCTTGAAAATGAAAATGCAACTGGTTCCTTATCACTTGGAAAATTGTGTCTTGTAACCATTCTTTAGTCTTGGCCCCTCTAGATGATAATCCTCGCTCCGCCCTATAATTATAAGGATACAAAAAACCCATGATCTGCTCATGCGCCATACACACGCATCTAGTGTCGTCGGGTTGCTTGGTGGCTTGGTGCTAGTGCATGAGAAATTATAACATTACCTATCACATTATTTTACAAGAGTTAAAGTAGTGATGAATCGCATTTTTGATATTTTCTATAGGTTGAACTGCCCACAATCTCGGAACATTTTACCAAATGAAAAAGCAAATTTAATTTTGTTTTGTTAATGGATATACGATAAGACATCCTCTTACATATTCTTTCCGGTCTTTTTTATAAGGAACAAAATGATCTTTTTTTGTCATAATTATAAGAAATAACATGAATTTTCAAAAACATTAAATGCTTAATTTTCATTTATATCCTTATTTATAGTGAAACGTATTAATTTTCTATACAAATGAGTTGGTTCATAAAAACGGTAATTTTGGAGGGGAAAAAACACAATATTCAAGAGTATTAATTAGAAAGAAAAAAAAGATTACAATGTAATTTCTTGGTCTGTGTGAATTAGGGTTTTATTTCTTATATTAGGATTGGAGAGAGTATATAATAATTAAAGTTGCTATAATTTTTGGTGTGAACATTTTAAGTTGTCATATATGTCATGTAAGGTTAGATGAAATTGTACAAGTTACATAGTTTGCTGCATTGTACGTCATGCCTCTGTACGATGTAAATAGGCTCACCTTGAGCCTTGTTTCAACCATATCAATAAAATCTCTTTTTTGCCTCTTCAAAAAAAAATTATATATATGTTTCCATGTCTATAGAGACCCACCGGCTGTAATGATGCATCTCTATCTGTATAAATATATCAATTCTGAGGAGAACGTATGGCCAGTTTATAGCTACATAAATATATAACTCATGACAATCTATAACTATATATAAAGGGGATATTCCTTTTTGGTGTAGACATTTTTCTTTCTAATTTTATCCTTCATTTCTCTTTTATCTATGTTTATCCATAAATTAACTTCTCCCTACTTTTGTGTATATCAACCGTTTTTAACTTATACATTTCTTCTCCCTGATAGCGGTTAACATATACACACGTAAATTCATAGTGAAATCAAATATCTTAAATCAATTTCTAAAAAGTAAATCCAAATCCAAATTCTTTTTATTAAAAGAAAGTAACATATATGTGTACATATCAATAGGCGTTAAATACTGTTAATTAATAATAATATGTCATTTTCAAAATTAGTGTAATAAAATACAAGGAATGCTTAATTAAATTTCTTAAAACCAACATTAAACAATAAAATGCGATAAAATATTTCATATTGTAGCGTAATAGAAATTCGGAAAGACGGGCACGGTAGTGCCCGTCTTGCCGCTAGTATATATAATGTCCACAAGCCCTTCTTATAGGTAAGATATGCGTAAATAAATAAGATTACCGGAGAATAGAAATTACTATACCTAATACTCTCTCTTTAAATCATCAACATACTGACACAAATATAAGTACTTTCTTAATCATATCCAACATACAACTGAAATTAGACGTATATACTAGACTCCAAAATACGGGGGAAAAAAAACAAGTTATTATTGTCCACTTTCAAATTAGATATATACTATATGGCAGCAGGAAATCTGTCTATAATGTAGATAACATATTATGCTCCATGTTGCTCTGCAAGACGAACACTCCATGTTGCTTCTGCACAAGTCACGATCCCAGTAACATTACTAACGACTAATTACTAACATTTGTCATTCGAAAATAAAAAAAGCAATGGCTAGCTATTAATTAACATATGAATACCATGAATTTTATGGCTCTGGGGCGCCCCCGACGGAATCTTGATTAATATTGGGCAGTGCGAGCTGAAGATAAGGGTGAAGGTGCGGAAGGACAGGAGCAGCAAGTTGAAGGATGCTACCAGCTGGTTGATCCTCAAAGAATGGAAAGTGATCCATTACTTGCTGTTGCTGATGCTGATGCTGATGCTGATGCTGCACTGTTTTACTATTTGCTTCCACTGCAGCCTTCTGAAACTCCATCACTGCCCCGTGCTCCTGAATCTTTATTAGTGTTATCAAACACACAAACTACATCATCTTATTTTTTTACCACATTAATTAAATTGCCAAATTAGTAATATATCAAGTTCGTATTATTAATTTAAAGATCCAGCTCTTCTAAAGTGAGTAACTTACTTTTAAGTCTAGAGTAAGTATGAAAAAATCAATGATTGATATTGCAGGTATATCGTAATAATGTATATATGAATTCAAATTCCAAATGGTGTTAATTAAAATTAGTTTGAACATATTCTTACCCAATGGGACAAATTGTTGTTTTCATCTTCCAAGATTCTCTCCTAAGTCACAACAAGATGTGGAATAATAATTATTAATGATGTCTATTCAAGGATAAAGGTGCTTATAAAAAGAAAATCAAGGACAAAGGTGGGAATTGTGTGTGTATGCATATGTGAAAGAGTTTAATTAATAATTATTTATTTATATAAATATGTGACCTTCCTTCGCAGATTCTCCATTTGCTGTTGCAAGAGCTCATTCTGCATGGAAAAGTCATGTCAAATAATTTGTGTTGAACAATAATCATGAAAGTAAAACTACAAATAACCCCATAACGTTTAAGTTATTTTCAACTTCAATTAATGAAGTTTATTTTGTAGCACGCAATCAGCGTTTAAAACTTCAGTTAGAAAAAAAAAATCATTACATTTTGGAAGTCCTTAAAGTTTTAGAAATTAGTTGATTAAACTTTCACGCTACACATCTCACTTATTTGAATATGATTCTCCCATGATGATCTACAAAACATTAAAATTAATATGATTTGCATTTTTTTTTAATTTTAATCCAAATTTTAGGGTGTGGTTGTATACTTGTATTGATAAAATAAACTTTATATATGAAAATTGAAAAATTACTCAAATATTTGAATTTATTTTTAATTTACCCAAAATATTTTGCTGTTAATGTTCACCTGACGGTTTCGAACTTTTGCAACAGAGTTCTCTAATTCCTCTTCAAGTTTAGTCAAGTCTTCATATTTTAAAGAGCTCATGTCTTCTCCAAGATAACGTTGAATTCCATATTCAAGACGAAGAGTTTCCTGCCTCAGCATTGCCATGTCATGGAACAATTCTTCCTACAATTTTATATTTGACCAACCACCATTATTAATTATTAGGAGCTAATAAATAATAATAGTGTACAGTATAACCAAACACTCTAATTATACAAGGAAGGCTTAAGTTTTCACAATATAAACGAAAATTTAGCATATATATGAGCCTCGTACCCTGTGGTGATCATGATCACGTTCCACCACAATGCGAGTACCTGTAGATCTCTGGTACTTTTCTATGATTTGCTCCATCCTGAGAAAGTTTTCAAGTTAATTATTTATCACATGAATAAAATCCATGACATAAATTAAACTTCATATCTTAATTTTATTGCACTATCAGAAAATAAAATTAAATAAAATTGTCAATCAGTACATATTAATGGATGGGTATTTAAGTTACATAACACAAAAACTTTACTCTTTTCCATCACACGAAGTTAAGTCTCCAGTGCCTCTCAATTTTGACCTTACATGTTGATCACATGCTACTTGAGATAAGTTTAATTTATTGATATTTAACATGTAAATGTAATTAAGTATTGCAAGTTAATTACCAAAAAAAATTGACAAAAAGTTACAAAATATTGATGGAGCAAAGAGATAGCTTTAATTTGTTTTCATAACATATAGGTGAATAAAAAAATATATCCAGGAAATATTCACTATATATCATTGATGGTTCAGACATGAAAAGTTATATAAGCTCAGAAAAACATATGTTGTTGAAAGTGAAATCTATACCTACCACATGCAGCCTGAAAAAAAAAAAAAGAATTATAACATGAAATGATCAGATCTGTAATCTCTTACATCATCAGAACATCAAACCGTCAAAGTCCAAGACACTCAAGTTTGGTCAACCTTATATGAGTTTTGAGAATGAAAGATGTAGACCTAATTAAAACCTCCCTATCACATGCACATCACACATCATTTTCTCTCTCATATATACACACAACACAAGTACACAACATAGAGAAAGAGAACATAATTAATCAGCAAGGGGAAAAAAAAAAACACACACACACTAAATATATATTATTAGGATTAGTACATTTGAGGAGAGAAAATCAATCAAAATACTCAGAACTAAGCTGCAGAAATTAACACTTGAGTTTACATCAAAAATCACATTTTTTAATTTACAAGCAAGGGATCTAAGAAAAAAAATATAAAAAGAAGGGTTTAGGAGGAACCTATAGGGTTCACTGCAGTACTGGAATAGCTTCCCAGTGCTGGAGAAAATGATGAGTCCGATTTGTGCATCACAGAGAACAGAAAGCTCATGAGTCTTCTTGATTAGTCCTGTTCTTCTTTTGGAGAAGGTGACTTGCCTTGTGGTTGTGTTCTGGATCCTCTTTATCTCAATTTTTCCACGTCCCATTTCTCACAAAAAAGAACCCTACCTTTCTTTCTTTCCACCCTTTGTAGCTTCTCTATTTTTTACCACATAAAGAAACAAATATTAACAAAGAAGAAAGCCAAAAAAAATTATAGAAATACACACACAAATTAAATCACACGTTTTTTCTTGTGTATAGACATCTCTTGAAATACTAAAAAGCTTCCGATTCCAACCAGAAAATTAACAAGCAGCCAAAAAAAAAGTTAAAAAAATTAAAAAAGTGGTGACTGACTTGTATAGCTATAATATAAATAATAACAAGAAGTAATTATAAACTGTGGAGAAAATTGGTTTTAGAGAATGTAATTTGTGGCTAGAAAACACAGAAAAAGTTTCTTGAATTAAGGCATTGCTTGTAAAGTAAGAGAGTTAATCAAAGAAATTAATGTTTTAATTTCAAGAATGTTCATAAGAAGAAGGTGAGGGGGAGAGAAAGAGGGAGAAGGGATATACCTCAGTTTAATTATAACTTCTTTTTTTCCTTGTAAGATGAGAAACTGATCTGAGAACTGTGATCAAACTAGCAATATATATAATGCCATTGAAATAAAATAAAAGACTAGCTCTATTTTCTGAAGGTCAGTTAAAGTCCTAAACTACCACATCAATGTGGAGAGAGAAAGAAAGGGTAGAAATGTCATTTTGTGTTGGTGATCATAAAAAAAAAAAAAAACACAGAAGCTGAGTGTCATGCAGGTCCGAGGATATCAGAATGTGGGGTCATGTAAAATCAAAACAAATGAACGTGAAGCGGGTGTGGGTGAGGCAAGGGCATTTTGGTAATATTGTACAAAAGACAAGGGTTTTTATGTAATAATATTGAGAAATGTTGAAACAGAACGGGTTGTTGCAAAACCAGACCCACTATTTGATTTGTCTGAAGGGAAATCTGAACTTTACAAAAATAGATAAAAGGTGAGAATATTAAAGTTACTATAAAAGGGGGGTACTGAAGACTCATTTGGAAACGACAGTGAATAAGAATCCCTGTGCACAGCATTCATTGGCATGTGCTTTGTGTTAACCATTAAGTAGTGGCTTACTCATTGCCGACTAGAGAGACCAATCAACTATATATACATTTCAAAGTCACGGAGATAATTTTCACAGTATAATATTGCGATATGTAGGTCCTATTTTTATGCATAATAATTTGGCTCTATTGTTTAAAAACATTTGGAAAAAAAAATTATTATAAGGAAACCTAGTGTTTACAACTGATTTAGATTTTCTAGAAACATTGATTCTGTATTTGTGTATTCGTCCAAATATTATTTTCGCCCTTTTTACTTTTTTTTTCTTTAACATTAATTTTGTATTTGTTTAATTAAAGACGACAGTCACTACTAGAAAAATCCTTATTACAGACGGATTTTAGACACGGATTTTTATCCGTCTCTAATATAGAAAGAATTAGAGACCAAAGAAAATAGTCGGAGACGGAAATTCAGTTTCGTAAGTTAGAGACGGAATTTTCCGTCTCAATTAATTTCCGTGTCTAATGCCGTCTCTATATAGTGAATAAAATTTAAAAAAAAAAAACCTTTTTTGTTAGAGACGGAATTTAGAGACAAAATATTCCGTCTCAATTTTCTTCCGTCTCTATCTTGTTAATTCATATAATTTCAAATTAAAATATTGTCAGACATGGATTTTATCCGTCTCTAACAAGTTAAAAAAAAACCATTCATTCTGAAAAAACAAAATCGATCCCTCCCAAGTTTTTCAGTTCCCTTTCAAGTTTCTTCCCCTTCCCTCTCCATATCCAAAATAAGGGTTCGGTTCCCTCCCAAGTTTTTGCCCTTTCACTATCCAGTCTCCATATAACCAAAATGAGGGCTCGAGTCACCCTCCATCTTCACGGAAACCATATCTAACAAGGAGGACGATCTGCAACGCCAAGTCACCATCTACAATGCCGAGTCTCTAACCATCTGCAACGCCGAGTCACCATCTTCACCAGTTCACCATCTTCTTGAGTTCACCATCTTCTTGAGTCCTACAAGGAGGCATTCTGGAGGGCGCGTGCGTGTAGCCACCTACAGTCAGAGTTCGTACCGTCACACTGAAAGACCCACTACAAGAATTTTCGCTATTACCGACGGCCATTTTTCGTTGGTAAAGCACGAAAGCCGTCGCTTAATGTTTATTACCGATGGCCTCGGGGCCCTTGGTTAATGGCTCGTTGGAAATCCTTTACCGACGGCCATTAAAAGCCGTCGGTAATACCGAAGGCTAAGCCGTCGGAAAAGTATGTATAGCCGTCGGTAACTCGGTGACGTATTTTAATTTTTTTGTGAGATTTACCGACGGCCTAGCCGTCAGTAAATCTCACAAAAAATTTAAAATACGTCACCGAGTTACCGACGGCTAATTTACTGACGGCTGAGTCGTCAGTAAATTACTGACGGACAATTGAGACGGCCTAGCCGTCGGTAATATACTGACGGCTCAGCCGTCAGTAATTTACTGACGGACATTTGCGATGGCTTAGCCGTCGGTAACTATGACAAAAAAATAAAAATAAGATTTGCTTTTGCGACGGCTTAGCCGTCGGTAATTAAAAATTGAAAAATTCCATCAATTTTTTGCGACGGTGAGGCCGTCGGTATCGTCAATTTTTTTTTTTGGAAACCTTTGTTTTTAAAACCTCCCCAAAATTTTACGGTACCTGACATATAAACGCAACAGCAGCAAAGAGACATCAACATACATTTTTTAATGGCCATCAACATACATTGTCTTTAAGAGACATCAATATACATTTTTAATCATTAAAAGTCATAGTAAACAATCCATAATGTAAAAAACCACAAATCCATAATGTCAAAAGCCAGAAATCCATAATGTCAAACAAGTCAATAATAAAAAAAGTCTGTAGCCTAACGGCAAGACTAATCCTCCTCAGACTCAGACTCCTCATAGTCTGGATGGCGACGACGGGATTTGTGGGCCTGGATGGCAGCAACACTAGCAGACAACTCACTCAACTGCCGTTGAAACTCCTGATCCTGCTCCGAGACAATTCTCCTTGCCTCCCGTGCCTCCCGAGCCTCCTCATCTGCCTTTCTCCTTGCCTCCCGTGCTTCCTCTCGTGCCTCCCGAGCCTCCTCCTCTGCCTTTCTTGCGCGCTCCTCAAAAGCCGCAATCTGTGCAGCCACCTCAATAGAGTACTGAGTCGGGGACTGGGTACTGGTGCCAGATGCACGAGACTCCTGGGTCAGAGAGGAGACACCAGACCTAAAACGTCCGGACAAGCCTCCGACACCGTACAGCCGTCCCCGAGTCCTACCCCCAGCAGATTGGGCCCATAACTGCAATCGAAGCCAGGGGTCAACACCGCCGCTGCCTCCTCCATCGAGGCCCGAGAGGCTGCTACACTTTCTCTTGATAGGCTTCTGCCAAACCAAAACAAAGTAAAGATTGGTTACAATATTGTTTATGAAACAAAATAAAATTAATTAAATAAAAAATGCAATGATCTGACTTACATATGTCTCCCTGGATCTGTTGTCCACCCAAGACTTATCCTTCTTTTTTGTGTGAGTCTTCAAGAAGATCTTATCCATCGTGGGCTCTCTACCCAACTCATCGATCAAAACATAATTAAAAACGTTAGAAACATATATATAACAACAAATTTATGTGATGAATTTTAAGCAATAAAATGTTTAAAAAACATACCAGGCGTAAGGCATGCTCAGTGATAGATATAGATCCACCAGTATGCATAGAACCACCCTTAGAAGAAGCGCTGCTCGCTTGGCCTTGGTGCATTTCTCCTTATAGTCTGGAGCCTTCCACTTTGCATTAAGTTCTGCATAAGCCCTCTCGCCTATCCAGGTTGGGCGTTTACCATTCTTCCTTACCTCCATAAGCATCTCAGAAAGACGCTTTGAGCCTTTGGTGTTGAAGAGTTTCTCAACCAGATAATGGTCTTTACGATCCCACGAAACATGCTCCTACAATATTATATTACAAATAAGATCAATATTCATTATTAATATCAACACACAATAACGAAAACCCTTAAATAAGAAAAGTAACATTATCTTACTTCAAATTTCTCAAACCATTTCTCCACCGCCTCTCCCGAATCTCTCCCCAAGTATGATATGGTTCCTGAATCGTGATTGAATGATCATGTGATGGCCTTAGAGGCTACTTTACCCGGGATGAACCTATAAATAAGTTATAAACATAATATCAGCATTAACTAAAGATACTTGCAATGGATTTTAACATGGATTTAAAATTTCTTCAGCAAGAAAAACAAATCAAAGTTGGCTCTGGTTCTCTAATATGACCAGACATTATTTAATTAATATCTCAATTTTGCAACCACAGGAAAATGATAACCAAAAAAAAAAACCATGTAACACACTTCTAAAGTAACAGAAAAATGGTAATCAGTGAAACAATATGTTTGCCCAATGAATACTTATAATCTCCATTGAAATCAAATGCCAGAAACAACAAACAAAAACCATCCCTTTGAATTTCAAGTAAAAAACAAAAGGCAAGTAGACAAACAAATTTGAAATAAACCAGATCTAAATTGTTAATGAGGAGCTGAGAACTAAATCAAAGGAAGGATGCATGCTCTCAGAGAAAGGAAAATGAGATACTACAGACTTGGAATAAAGTGACGTACGATTTGCCATGAACCCTAATGATGAGTTTCCCATTAGGTGTCACCTCAGTCCAGGCCGGATGGGAATATCGTGACCCCTGCACTGTCGGACCACTACGTGCAGTGTGCGAAGGTCCTGCACCTGCATCATCCTAACTCGGAGGAGTGTGCTGCTCAAAAATGGATGTCACTTGCGGTGAAGGGGAAACATGCTCATACAATAAAAATCAATTTGTTACCACAAAGGGAAAGCAATTAAAAAAAAATCCAACAACTAGTTAAATACATACCTGTACAAGAGGAGGTACGAATCCCGGATTTGGGATCATCATTATAGGGGACAGGGGAGGTGGTATCACTTCGGCAGTATGCTGAGCAGGAGGTTGCTGACTAGCCTCACAGAGTGGTGTGCTAGCGTCGTCCTCCAGTGGTGACTGTGTCAATCGATTTGCCAATTGTTGTGGCAAAATCATCTTAGCCTTCTTCGTAGACAGCTTAGACCTACGATGCTCTTTCTCTTTAGGAGACATCTGTAAAAAAAAAAAACAAACATTCACATATATGTTCACACGTATTGTCAGTCAACATGTACAATAATTAAATAAACAAGTATAATAACTTCACTAAATTTTAGAATAAACAAGTACAATGATTTTACTAACTTTTAGAATAAACAAGTACAATGACTTCACTAACTATTTAAATAAATAAGTACAATGATTTCACAAACTTTTAAAATAAAAAAGTACAATGACTTCACTAACTATTTAAATAAACAAGTACAATGACTTCACTAACTATTTAAATAAACAAGTACAATGACTTCACTAACTTTTACAATAAACAAGTACAATAACTTTAGTCAATGTCTTCATCTTCATCATCCACAGCCATATCAGCATCTCCGTCATTAGAGTCAAGCTCAGACTCATAATTATCATCATCGTCGACATCCATGTCAACTTCATTATCAATATCAATGTTTGGAATTGACATAACATCGACCTCTTCATCACTATGTGTTTGATCACGCAAGCAATCCATTTCTTCAATTTCAGTTATCTGCTCTATACGTGTCATCTCTTCATCTTGATAAGGAATGTCATCGTCAATTTCATTCACCTCTACACGGCCTCTGGGCTTTGTTTTTATCACTGCACACCAACCACGCTTGTCCGTCCTCATATCCGGGTAAGGTACATAATACACTTGTCTAGCCTTTTGTGCAATTATGAATGGATCGTGAACGATCATAATGCTTATTCATCTTGATATCTACAATGCCATATTACGGATGAACTTTAGTTCCTCTATTCCGCCTTGGATCAAACCATTGACAATAAAACAAGACAACCCCGTGAGGCAACTTGTGATACGTTAATTCGTAGATATGTTGTATGACACCATAGAAATCATCTTCTCCTTCTTCAGAACCCTTTGACATAAACCCCACTGTTTATGGTCTTTTTACCCTGAGCCCATGCTTGTGTGTGGTATTTATACCCATTAATGAAGTATTTGTGCCAACTTATGGCCTTTGACTCTGGACCCCAAGCTAATGATATCAAGTTTATGTCAGCCACGCCACTTGATTCATTAGTAACCTATACAAACAAGACACTCACAATGAGGATAAGAAGACAATTTATTTGCAATAGGATTTTGGTCAAATACTTACATAGAACCGAAACCATTCTGGGAATTCAGCATAAATACGAGTTTGAGCTGAAGGATCTGCTTCATCGATGGAGTTATATTGCAAAAAGTAACTGCCAAGAAAGACAGAGTTGTTGTAAGTATATACTAGTAAATACATTGAGTGTGGGTTTAATGGTGTATTTCTTACTCAATATATGGCTTAACCTCGATGCAATTGATGAGGATGTGTACGTGTGCAGACCTCCATTCAGCATCACTCAACCAGTGAGCTTTGGATTGCCCACTAGGACGTCCTAGTCCATTGCTAATTGACAATATTGATGTGACATCGTCATTCAATCTTGCAGCTTCATTACGTTGACTTTTGGCATACAAGTCAATCATTTTGAAATAATGTGAACAAAAATATGTTGTCTCCCGTTGTAAGTAGGACATACATATTGAGCCTTCTACTCTAGCCTTGTTTTTCACTGACCGCTTAAAATCACCCATCATTCTACAAATAAATGAGAATAAAATGGCTTATAATAAAGATATGACAATATAAAGGGAGATAATTGCAGATATCAACGAATACCTTTCAAATGGATACATCCATCGGTATTGAACTGGACCACCAAGTGTTGCCTCGTGTGGGAGGTGAATTGGAAGATGCTCCATTGAATCAAAGAAACCTGGTGAGAAGATTCTTTCAAGTTTGCATAAGATTAATGGAATGTTTTCATTCAATTTGATCAAATCATTCTGGCTCAAATTATTACTGCACAAGCCCTTAAAGAATTGACTTAACTCTATAAGTGGTCTCCACACAAGGTCAGGCAATGAACTGAATGCAAATGGGAGCAAACACTCCATAAATACGTGACAGTCATGACTCTTCATCCCGTACATTTTCCCTCTATTAACATCTACACATCTTGCCAAATTTGAAGCATACCCATCTGGCATCTTGATCTCTTTCATCCACTTCATCACATTTTTTGCCTCACCTGAAGAAAGACAATAATTTGCCTTTGGTTTTGTCATTTTTCCATTGGCTTTTGGAATCAACTGCAAGTCACTACATTGGCATATGAGGGCCAAGTCCATTCTTGCTTTTTCATTGTCCTTTGTTCTGCCCTTAACATTCATGACTGTCATAAACACATTATCAAATACATTTTTCTCTATGTGCATCACATCTAGATTGTGCCTTAATAAATTGTCTTTCCAGTATGGAAGATCCCAGAATATGCTTCGCTTTATCCAATTGTGACTACGTCCATACTCAGGTAACTTTTCAACTTTTCCATCTTCTACCACACTTGGAACCCCACTGACCCAATTCCATATGATATCACCTGTCAGTATTACAGGAGGCCCATGTTTCTCAACCCTGTTTTTTGTAAACCTCTTTTTACTTCTTCTGAATTTGTGTTCACGCGGTAAAAATCGACGGTGGCAATCGAACCAAGAGTTTTTCCCCCCATATTTTAGTCTAAACGACTTTGTATCATCCATACATATGGGACATGCCAATTTACCTTGTGTACCCCACCCAGACAACATACCGTATGCGGGAAAATCATTAATTGTCCACATCAAGGATGCTCTCATTTGAAAGTTTTGCTTTTTAGATATATCATAAGTCAAAACACCCTCACTCCACAATCAAGCTGCCTCATCTATTAAAGGTTGTAAGAACACATCTATTTTTTCTTTCGGATTAGATGGTCCGGGTATGAGGCAAGTCAAAAACATAAATGGTTTAGTCATACACATTTCAGGAGGGAGATTATATGGGGTCACAACAACCGGCCAACATGAATATGGGGTTGTAGATGCCTAAATATAAGGTGTGAACCCATCGGAACATAAACCGAGCTTTACATTTCTTGGTTCGTTTGCAAAGTCTGGATACACCGCATCAAAATGCTTCCAAGCTTCACCATCAGATGGATGACGTAAAATGTCTGACCCAGATCTATTATGAGAATGCCATCTTATTTCAGCTGCAGTCTCTGTTGATGCATACAGTCTTTTCAACCTAGGAGTGATTGGCAAATAGAACATCTTCTTTGCTGGAACATCGTTGTACTTACCCATCCCTGTCTTATGGGGAACATACCGTGGTTCTTGACAAAACTTACATTGTCGTTCTGCACTATCATCCTTGTAATACAACATACATCCATTAACACAACAATCAATTTTTTGAGATTCCAAACCTAGCATGGACACCAATCTTTTTGCTTGGTAAATTTTTTTTGGCAATTTCTCCTTTGAAGGACACACGTCTCCCAACATACTTGCAATGAAATCAAGACACTTTTGAGGAATGTTCCAATTTGTCTTGCATGCTAACAATTTCACGCATATTGAAAGCTTTGACTCAGAAGCACCCTCATATATGGGCTCGTTTGCAGCAGTTAGCAAATCATAAAAGTCTTGAGCATCAGCATTTGGGGGCTCTTCATGAATATCTTTCTTGACTTCATGAATATCTTCCTCGTCTTCCTCATTACCCATATCACCCATACTTTGGAAGTCATACCTAGTCCTAAACGCATCGTCGACCATATGTTGCATTAGCGTGAACGGATCATCATTATCCATTTGTCCACTACTACTAGGCACATCTACTGGGTGAACACGTGGCGCTTCTTCACCGTGCTCAGTCCAATACCAATAATTTGGTTGGAACCCAACACGATACAGATGGACCTTGACTTCTCTTTCAGACAATATGTTCCTAAACTTGCAAATGTCACAAGGACATCTGATTCTACCATTACTTGCAACTTCAGGTTGTACTCTAGCTTTCAGTATAAACTCTTCAACTTGCAAAGCCTGGTTTCACCCCTCCTCTACCAGGATAAAGCATATCATATACCCAACTCCGATCTGGAGGGTAACCATCCATTTCTGAAATGTGTCACTTTTAGTAAGGCGACCAAAAAATTCTGCTTATAATGTTACAAACAATATACTACATCAATTCAAATTAAATAAATAAACAGCAGACCTCTCCTTGTACTCATCTTCCAAGGGAGGTAATTCAACACTATACTACATCTACTATTGCTGTTAAGGCATACAAACACAGATTGAAATAAAATATCTGATAATTGATCAAACTGTCATGTTATTGGTATGGCTAACAAGACAAAGTGAGTAGAATGCAGCCCTTCAAATTAGTTAGTGTGAATGGTAGTTACATCTTATTAGCAAATAGACCTTTCCTTGCCTAGTTTAAGAGGTCACTCTTAACAATTTTAGCTAAAACAGTCTCATTTGTTTGCCATATGGATGAAAGCATGTTTCCATGTTGCACAGGGCTCAAAATCTGACCACATTAAATTTGTCATTCTGATTTTTTGTTGCAACGACTTACCAGCATTTCACTATTGTTATCAATCCTTTTTCAAAACATACTACCAGCATTTCACTATTGCAATTCATAACACAAAAGTTACATCACATGAACTCAATATGACTGCTACCATTAAAAGTAACTAAAAAATAAAGTGGAATTGGGTAATGATGTCATCTCATACTGTAGATCTACTACTACAGTAGATAGTGCTTCCACTGTAGCAAGCTGAACATTAGTGTCATTGTCATTGAGGATACCAACAGGGGACTTGACTCGGTACTTTATTGAATGGGTTGTTGTGAGCAATTTCAGTGCCAACAATCTCAGCATAATCCGATAGGATTTCCACATATTCAAATTGATGCTTCAATTAATTTTCTGGTAATTATAGCCCAAGTTTCCACATAATCTGATAATTAATCTCAGCATAATCTGATAATTAATTTCCACATATTCCACATATCCCAATATCTGAAATTGCCCAAGTTTCTCCCTTCTTACACCAGATAAGAATCTTTACCACTTCCTTTCATATACTGAATCTGACGAGAGAGCATAGCACAATCTGTAATTTACTGAGAACCGCCAATTTGGAACTTACCGCTAGCAATAGGAAAATCTGCATCATGCCAACCAATCGCACATTGGTCATCTGGGAGGCCACCAGCTCATGCATTGCAGGGACATTAAGTGCTGTGGTGCATTGTTAAGAGTGACCTCTTAAACTAGGCAAGGAAAGGTCTATTAGAGGGATGTTTCCAATACTTCCATATATACCTTCAACGGACAGAGAAACATATATGGCACTTCTCACGATCGCTTTTTTTTTGCCCCCCGTAATTTTGAATAAGAGTTGTAACAATAATGATAGTAATAATAATAATACCACTTTTCTAGCTATGTCATTTTCTTATTAAAAATCTATCCCCTAACTATTTTATCTCCTCTTAACATCCAACAATATGGGTTAGAGTACTTGTACTCTTATATATATATGTATACAATGATCGCAAACACAAAATGATAAAACTTAAATATACAATGAACAGGGGATAACAAATTTTATGAAACCATGAAATTTTGACAAGAAATCATGTTGACAGCAATCCATCGGGGATTTCATCAAAACCAAGAATTTGACAAAAAACTTAAACAAATGCCAATATTCTTGTTAATATGGCGGTTATTTGAAACAAGTTGAAAGAAAAATGAAGGAAATAAAAAGATCAAAAGCCAAAGAATATCAAGAACAAAATGAAGTGAGCAATAAGAATGAAAGAAAAGTGGAGAAGAACAAAAAATCAACATAGGAAAAGCACGTAAAGAACTGAAAAGTAAATAAAAGCATGTAAATCACAAGAAATGTAAAGTGCAGGAATGATACATATGCATTAATGGAAAGGGCTTGCAGAAACGTTAATGCATGAAAGTAAATGAATTTCAAATAATCAATATATAAAAATAGAGTGCTTGAAATCGTAAAGTACTGAAGTGTAAAGTGCAGGAATGGTAAAGTAATTGAAAAACAAGTGTAGAAATCTTAAAGAAAATGAATTTAAATGACATTGAATGAAAAATTGGAAGGATTACTTGATGTGAGACGTATGAGGGGGAATGGAGGTATTCAACCTGACTACATCGAAAATTCTAGCATTTATATTTTATACATAAAACTAAAAAATAACTAGCTATATGTCATTGTGACGCGTATGAGGCAATTTATTTTAGACTAAAGTTAGACATAATCGCAGATCTTGAGAGTAGGGCATTTGTCTTGATCATTTCCTTCTCATATCGCAACCAAGTTTAGTAGTAGTTTCACATTGGACTCAACACTTGGCCATTTTACTTGACAATCTTATAATACGTCAACGAAAAAACTACACAACTTGTTCGACAGTACTTGACATGAGCAATCTTGTCAAATTGTACTTTTCGATCAACAACCATTCTATTAAAGAATAACTTAGTCATTTTCTCGAATTCTCTCCTGCATCATTCGACGAAACTTGGTCTTTGGATATTTCTATTGAATCACATTTTCTTGCCTTGTCGAACCATTAGTCGTGGAATCTGAGTTTTTTGTTTGTTTTCCACATTTTTTCCTGTCCAAGTAAGAAATTTCATCACCCAACAAATGTATATTATGTATACTATGCTTAGTGTACACAAGAAAAACCATGGAATCATTTTTAAGTTTTATCATTTTGTGTTTTCGATTTCCTCCCAATTCTATCTCTTCCTTTTTATCCCCTGTTCTGGCTTGATATTTTTTCCAAATATTTGTACTCTTCCTTTTTACTCCCTTCAACCTATACAACATCACTGTCAATTGTATACAATGATCGCAATGAAATTCTAGCTTATAGGAAGCTGTGAAAGATACCATGCCATATATAACTAAAATGTTAAAAGAACAATATGTTTTGTTTTACATATAGTTAAATTGATACAGATATAAGCATAAGAATACTATATTTAGATTGATTTATTCTATCTCGTACCTTAATAGTTTGTCAACAAACAAGGTATCTATCTATAGCAGCAGCCACAACACAAGGATTATAATTGAACACAAATATTAATTCTATATGTATAGCATTGCCATACTTACAAAGGAATTCAGCTTCATCACTGAGATCGAGTGTGAAAAATGTAATAAAATTATTCGCTTTTTGACTACTAATTAAGCATTGTTTCATTAATTTCACATCCTTTGCATGATAATGCATACAGTGTGGAGAGCTTCAAGAACGAGCACTATCCATATCTTCTGGTTGGCTATAGTTGTTATTATTATTATCTGAATCAAGAAGCTTTGAACTAAATGGTGTTATTATCGAATGGCATTGACCAAGAACTTACAAGTATATGAAATTTCGATAAATCCCAACCCAAATCCCAAAATCTCCCGTCAATATAACCAGAGCAATATATAAAAGAAAAAAAAATCCCAAATCCAAGGTTTCACAAAAACCCTAACAGTGATGTTCTTAACCAAAGAATAAGAAAGATGAAAGATACCTGGAATACAGGAGGGGTTGGCAGCGGACTGGTCGTGTGGTAGATGTGTGGTGGTTGGCGGCGGCGCGATGAGCTCTACGGGCTGCTGGTCGCGAGTGACTCGCTAGCTTGGTGGAGGAGTAGATGGCTGGCGGTGGCACGATCTGGTCGGAGGCGTGGAGATAGATACGGCGGTGGTGGGTGGGTGCAGCGCGAGGCTGGCCGCCTGGGAGGCTGTCGGGCAAATTTCGAATGAGGGAAAAATGGTGAGTATGAGTGCAGCGCGAAGTAAGGGACTGCAGAGTGTGTGTGTGGTGGGTCTGAGAGTCCTAACAAAAATCACAGTCCAAGAATTAAACGCGGGAGGTACCGACGGTTAAGCCGACGGTAAGTTTAAATTTTTTTACCGACGGCTAAGCCGTCGATAAATCTGAAACCTTACCGACGGCTAAGCCGTGGGTAAATTTTATTTCTAAATTAAAAATAAAATAATTATTTACCCGTCGGTAAAGCAGAAAAAATTAAACTCCTGCATAGCCTTTTTCTGGGGGATTACCGACGGTCTGGCCGTCGATATTTAAAATATTACCGACGGCCACGAGGCCGTCGGTAATTTTCCGTCGGTAATCAGCAGATTTCTTGTAGTGACCCCACGCCACCGTCAAATCTTCCTCTTGTGGTGAGTTTCATTTCACTCAGATTTATCTTTCTTTGAGCTTTTCCCCAACGTAAAAACATAGATCCCCAAATTATAGAAACCCTAGGTTCTAAATGGAGATCATTAACTTGTCTGGAAGTTTATTGAAATAAAATATAATGGATGTCTCTTGTTTGGTTAGGTGTTAATACATATGGGAAGTGGGGACATTAAGGGGATATACTCAAGTTTCAATCAGTGGGCGCTGAATTTTGGTCGTTGATTTTCTGAGGTAACTTCTTTTCCTTTTCCTTACTAAAATATTTCCCCCTTTTTATCATTCTCATTCTGTTGTGACTTTCCAAGAGAAACGAATCTGGTATTCTCATCATAGAAAGTATTCTCTGTTGACTACCGTGTTAAATGCCAACAAACTTCAATTTTGAGCCTTTTTGTGTCTCTCTATGTGTTTGAATTTAAACAACAACTTCACACTTTGCATATTATAGTGTGGTAAAAGAGCAAGGGTGAATTTAATTTTTAAAACTTATCAAATAGGTATTCATATTCATTACTGTTGTTGATGCTGCTTGGGTGCTTCTATTTCTATGCAGGCCAAAGATAATGTGGCTAGTTGTTGTTGATGTTGTTAACTAGTGTTATTGATATATACAATTACAATTTTACTATAATGGCCATTGGAGAACATAATGTAATGTAACAAATAAGAAGCAGGGTCAAACACTGAAAAGAAGCATGAGGGTGAAGAATATTATGGCTAGCAGAAAATTCATATGGGTAGATAAGTAGGCTATTCTGCAGTTGCTCTTCTCCAATTCGTTCTATTCAACACTTCTTTGTGTTCGTTTCTCTTCCTTTTTAGTTTAAGACCATTTATGTGATTTGGATCACAAGCAAAACATGTTTCTTTATTTATTTATTACCTGGGTTTAGTCCGAAAATGAGGTCTGCTGTAATGGATTTCAGGAGGTTTAGGTAACACAACAACGATGCCTTTGGTTAGTTTTTGTTTTATATTTCTTCTTGGTGTGATGTTGTTGAAGCTTCATAGTACCGGTTTGTTCTTTATAATTTTGTTGTTGTTGAAGTTATTGATAACTTTATCCATTGCTGCTTTTATTTTGGAAGGTTCCTGCACTTACAAGTGATAATTTTGGTATGCTGGAAATGTAAGTTGTTTTCCTCTTTCAAATGTTAATTGATATTATACTCTAGATGTGTTCATCTTTCATTGATTCTGAATGAATGATGGTTGATAATATTTTGATAATAATATCTGCTGCAAGTTGCAAAATTTGAAGTCTTCATGTGATACTTGGATACTCTTTTTTTTTAGTTTCAGTATGATAATAAGTTAATCGTCATCATTGGAAGAAATCAATTGTCAAATTATGGATTTTTCATGTCATAAATAGGTACTCTTTTTGTTTTGTGTGATTAAGAGAACGAGTTATTTATTAGCATTGTTCGGGTGTTGGTGGTTGTCTGGATATTTACATTGTTTTTATACCAATTTTTCATTTTATTCTTTAGTTCAATGAAGGCAATATAGCTTGAATTGATCTTTTCATATTTTTTTGGAGTGTTTGCCTAACCGGCTTGAATTTTAAGTGAAATGTTATTAAATGTATTTTTATACATATACTTATTTGAAACTGAATACTCACTGCTTTTGTATATTTGTCTCAGCCTGAGTCAGCCACATTTCAGTGGTAGGGAAACTTTGTTTCATTCAATATATAGGGGTTTAGGGGAAGCAAGACTTCAAGCTTTTTTAAAGTTATTACATGGCTTGAACTTCACTCCATGTTATTTTTGGAGTTTTTTTTTTTTTTTACCCATGCTCTGTTGCCGGGTTGTGGCATCAATTGTCCCGTGGCAGAGGCCCAGGTGGGGTCAAGTCATAATTAACACGTGGCGCTTGGGCTGTTATGGTTAAGTAGAAAGGGTTGCGCCCTGACTAACAGCTATAACTTTTGGCCTAGTGGTAAGCGCTCGATCCAACAATTGGTATCAGAGCCAAGGTCACGTGTTCGATTCCCAGCAGGATCAATTACTGAGGGGGAGATTGTTGTCAGGTTGTAGCATCAATTGTCCGGTGGCAGAGGCCCAGGTGGGGTCAAGTCATAATTGACACATGGCGCTTGGGCTGTTATGGTTAAGTAGAAAGGGTTGCGCCCTGACTAACAGTTATAGCTTTTGGCCTAGTGGTAAGCGCTCGATCCAACATGCTCAACACTTAATTACATGTTTCTTCTTTTCTTCTATGGGGGTTATTGATGGTGTATCTGTGGGTTTCCTGTACGTGGCAGATTTACATTATAAAAACTCTTTAACTTACTTAAAAGCATGATATTACTTCTACTATAGCAGAGGTGGAAAAGTAGCAACTGCAAAATAACCTTGCTAATATTGTTTCTTGTGTTAAATTATTAGGCAAATTGAGTTACACAACCATTTGTTGATAGGAACAATTTAAATTGTATGTATATATATATATATATTGTAGTTGACATGCACTTTTTTCAACTAGAGAAAAATGGAAATTCCTGAACATCGCAAGTGGATGGAGAAAAGGGTGGGTCTTGATAAGAGAAGAGTTATTGATGAATATATGAAAGGGGTCGAAGAGTTTGTTAAGCTTGCTTGTGCACAAAAAAGTTACAAAAAGGAAGGAAAGTTGAGATGTCCGTGTCAAAAATGTAAGTGTAAAAAGCATCACATAGTTGGTGATGTCATGGCACACCTTTGTATGAAGGGGTTTATGGATGGTTACTATTATTGGACTAACCATGGCGAACGAAAGCCTCCTATTCCGCCAATGGTTTAAACCAATTCCTATTATGGAAGTAGTGGGGCTCGGGAAGACTTCGAATGCTATGAGCAAATGGTAATGGATGTCGCTGGACCATCTCTTGGTACTTATCTTGAGCAACAAGGATTTTGCTATGGGGAACAAATGAGAGAAGATCCTAACCCATATACCAATTTTTTTTTGATATGTTGTCAGTTGCACAAGCCCCTTTGTATGCTGGTTGTGAAAGTTATTTTGAATTGTCGGCAGCAATAGAAGCTTTAGGTATCAAGTCTGACTTCAATATCTATGAGACTTGCTTTAATCGATGGGTAGATTTCATGGGAAAGGCATTGCCAAATGACAACAGAATGCCTAAAAACTTTTATTGTGCAAAGAAATCAATGGAAAAGCTTGGATTAGGTTGCATAAAGATTCATTGTTGTCTAAATAGATGCATGATTTATTATCATCCTGAAGATAAGAATCTTCATAACTGCAAAATATGTGGGGAAGATCGTTATAAAAGTGTTGTTAGAAATGGTAAGATTAGAGAAGTTCCTTTGAAAAACATGTGGTATTTTCCCCTTATCCCAAGGCTTCAAAGACTTTATTCTTCAATGCAAACTGCAAGTATGGGATGACATCGTGAGAATGTGAGAGAGTTTGGCTATTTATCTCATCCATCGGATGGAGAAGCTTGGAAGCATTTTGATGAAAACCATCCAGAGTTTGCAATGGACCCTCGAAATGTGAGGTTAGGGTTGTGTGCTGATGGTAGGGCTGGAAATGAGTCGAGCTGAGTCGAACTTGGTTCAGCTCGACTCGACTCGACTCAATTTGGTTTAGCTCGTAGCTCGACTCGAGTTCGATATGAACCACTTTTTTTAGCTCGAACTCGACTCGACTTGAGCTCGCCAGCAGCTCGGTTTAGCTCGTGAGCTCGAATCACAAAAATCAATAAAACAAAAAAAACCATTCCAGGACAGAGGAGAATCAAGGGAATCAGAAGCTAATGACAATAATAACATACATGATGAAACGGTTGTGAATCAAACTGAAAATTTGTTTAAAAAATTTTTCGGAACAGAGAAAAACAACCCAGAACAAATTAATAAACACAAGCCCAGACAAATGAAAACGTAATGAAGTTTTTCAGTAGCCTCTACTCTAAAGCGTTTGTCCCAGTATCATACAGAATAGTTGAAAAAGCTCAACGAACAAAAAAAAAACATTATTCATACAACAAACTCAAAAAAATCAACTTTAGTTGCTGAAATGATTTTTCTTCCTCTGTTGTTGTCTCCCCTGTTCCTCTGATAATCTCTTCTTCTTTATTGAAGCAAAGTTTGCACCTTAGACAGACCTGAAGAAAAGCTCACACCTTGGGGTAGATCTGAAGCAAAGGTCGCACCTTTTCTTCTTTGTTGAAACAAACGTAGCAGTAGATGGGGAGCTTGCGTGAGGGCGAGGTGCGCTTGACTGATGACGGTGCTTGTGGTTAAACGAACGATGGAGCTTAGATGACTTCGCGAAGATAGGGAGTCAGAGAAGTTGAGATGAGGACACCGGCGAGGGCGGCTAAGGTTTCCAGACTAGAGAGACTGAGAGAGGTTTGGGGCCGAGAGAGAAG
Organism: Calophaca sinica; assembly: GCA_037113605.1. Classification (NCBI taxonomy): domain Eukaryota; kingdom Viridiplantae; phylum Streptophyta; class Magnoliopsida; order Fabales; family Fabaceae; genus Calophaca; species Calophaca sinica. The sequence continues at coordinate 72,947,754 of CM073730.1, forward strand.
GAGAAGCAATTTTAGGGTTAGGGTTGGAGCCTTGGAGGTAATGGAAGAAGATGAGAGAAGGAGAGAAAAGAGAAGGAGGGAGAGAGAGCTGATAAAAACAGAGAATGAGAAGAGGAAATGAGATCGGAGGGAGGGATCATGCGGTCGGCGCTGCGAGAAGAAGAGGGAACGAGAGAAAAGAGAGGGGTAGAGGAGCGGCGTAAGAAGAGGGAAATGAGGGGAATGGGGAAGTTAGCGTGGTTTTTTAGGGTTTGAGGCGGGCTGGAGGAGAAAGCAAGATTGGGCCTGGGGTGTCCACTAGTAGATTGCTAGTGGCACCCCCAATTTCATTATTTACATCCCATCTTGAAACCAAAATATTATTATTGCTTTTTATTTTATTATTTATTTATTTATTTATTTATTTATTTATAATCGAGCTGGTTCGTGAACCAAACGAGTCGAGCTATACATAGCTCAAGATCAGCTCATTTATTTAACGAGCTCAATTTTCAGTTCAAGTTCAGCTCATTTGGTTCATGAACCAAGTGCAACGAGCTAATTATCGAGTCGAGTTTCGGACTTGGTTCGAGCAGCTCAACTCATTTCCAGCCCTAGCTGATGGTTTCACACCATTTGATAAAACTGGTAGGACTTATTCATATTGGCCAGTGATTCTTACTCCTCACAATCTTCCACCTTGGATGTGCATGAGAAGAGAGTTCTTGTTCTTAACTATTATAATTCCCGACCCTTATAATCCAAAAAATAAAATTGATGTGTACTTGCAGCCACTTATAGATGACCTAAAACTTTTGTGGAATTCTAATGTGATCACTTATGATGTCTCACTGCAGCAGAACTTTGTCATGAAAGCTTGTTTGTTGTGGACAATTAATAACTTTCCTGCATATGAGATGTTGTCAGGTTAGACGACAATGCAAAAACTTGCTTGTCCAAAAATGTGAGAACAGAGTGTCAAAAAGGTTACTAAAGTAACCTTTTTATATGGTCTATCTTTTTATAGGTTTAGATATAAATTTTTGCTTAAGCAAAAAGACTATATCTAAACCTATAAAAGGATAGACCATATCTATTACATTAAAATCCTCTTTAATGAAATTAAGAATTAAATCTCACCAAATGAAACAATAAAAAATTATCCCAACAACAATTAATTTATTAACACAAGTATTTCCCTCCGTAGTTAGAGACTGATGTCATGAGTAATCTCTTTGTACAGTTTCTTTTTTTGTTTTTCGCTTTTGTAAACAATAAAAAATCAATCGTACTCCTTCAAATGTGCATTCAAAGTTCAAGTAATTAGAAAGTTTCTTGGGTGTATGATAATTGATAACACAACTAGGATTTGGGGCAAGTCCAAAGTGTAAGGCTCCCCTTGAGATTTGTATTGTATCCTATTATTAAGTATCAAAGAGGTCCAATAGCTAACAAGCAGAGTTACTGCCCTTACTTTGTCAAAGACAAATGTTGCACATAAATCCTTACCCTTGTATTACTAGGTTATTGAAGAAATGAAATAATCTTGAATAGATAAAGAAAATCAAAGCTACTTTCTACAACCTCAAAGGCCAGCCAATCTCACTTCATCACTAATTCTCACTAAGTGGGATCCTTATGAGGTCCTATACATAAGCGTACAGTAGTAAACGACGAAGTCATGAGCTCATTTTTTTTTTTTTTTTAAAGAGAAACTTAGGAAGGCTACAAATGTTTTACTTCTTCGGTAAGGCATTGCAAAGGCTAAAGATTAGATACCAATAACTAGAGAAGGATTATTTTGTGCTAGTCATTACTGCTAGGAGACTTGAGCAATGCTTTTAGAATACTCCCATTTTCATTTTCATCGAACCTCCTCATTCAGTATTAGCTTTGAGGTCTCCACAATAAACAACACTTCACGTAGTGGAGTACCCCCAGACCAACTGGCAAGTGTAAATGGTGAATCAGGTCATCCTTTGGGCCCTACGTCAAAGTCTGGATGAAGTCAAAGAGAATTGAGCAAAGGAACTTGATCACGTCCTATGAACCTAATGGACTACATATCCCACTTAACTTATCCATAGGGTAGTCCCTTTACAGACTTACCTAACATATTGATGTCATGGTTCTAATTAGAGATCAAACAAATCAACATAAAGGATCCTAGAGAAAAGTAACTTAATGAACTAGCACTAAGTTGTAGCACACATTAGTGAAGTAATAGCAAAGCAGCAAATCAACTCTCTCTCTAATACATTGCCAGACTCTATAAATAGAGATACCTTGAAACATATGCATCATCCTTACCTATTTGAGCATCGTAGTAGTATAGTACCTTTTTAAGTACCCACCGCTACACCTCTACCATGTACAATTATGTAAAGTAACAATACAATTGCCACTCTTACTTTGTTGGAATTCATACTGATTTGAGGGTTAGAGTGTAATAACTCATTGTAACCATTAAATTTCATCAATCCCCGATTGTTGAATTTTTAGATAAATTGAACATATGCATCTATGTAATCTTATAGTCAAGAGTTTAACGATTATGGTTATAGTATGCATAGTCGGTGTAAAGTATCTTACATTGTCAACCAATCACAAATCATGATATGCGTGACTTTTAAAGTTGTTAAGATAAGAGTCAAACATATTTGCGTAATGCCTAGCATTTAAGATAAGAGTCAAACTTATATCTATATATTATATCTCTTCTTTTATTATATTTTTTCTATAAAAAATGTTACTATATATTTTTCTATATTCTTATTATTCTACAAAATTATAGAATTAAGAATACCTTATATTAGTATAATTTAAAGGTAAATTCTTAACTATCCTATAAACTAGTGTGTACACTCGTGTGATGCACGGGATAATCGATGGTGTGGAGTAATATTTTATATTATTCTAATAAAATAAATATGAAAATAATAAAAAAATGCAATATGATAGAATTTTTTTTATTACAAACAACACAAAATAAGAAAAATAATTACTTTAAATATATTTTTATGTAAATAACTTACTAAATTGGGTACTCGTGTGACACAGTAGGTCTCGTCCGGTCTTCAATAGTAGCTGATATCCGACAAGCCCTAGCGGGCGTATGACCCCTCGTACGTGCCGTAATTTTGTAAAATAAATTCATAAAATTAATGTTAATATGGTTATTATTATATTATTTATAAATAAAAAATAAATAAAAAAATAAATTAATTAAATGTTGCAGTTTAACAAAATCCCGGATTCAAGAATCCGAAAAACCAGAGAACGCAAAAAAAAACGCAATGGGATATTACCTAGAAGACGAGGCGGAGAGACGAAGCAACTGAGAGGGAGAGATGTGTTCCAGAGAGGGAGAAAGACATTCAAGGTGAGAAGGAGGTGAGCTCATGACTGAGAGTGAGAGGGAGGTGAGGTTCGAGAGAGTGAGGGAGGTGAGGTATGAGACTGAGAGTGAGAGGGAGGTGGGGGTCGAGTGATAGATTGAGGGAGGTAAGGAAATGAGGGGAGGGATTAGGGTTATTTAGAGGGTTATTTTGGTCTTTTCTTTGGGTGGGGGAGGTGGGAAAATTAAGTGGGGGAGGTGGCAAAATCATGAGCCGACTTGCAATTATGAATTTACGAGTGCTATTCGATGGGTTTTCTGGTGATCAGGCTTCATTGGTGATGCATGCAATCCAGGACGTGCGTAGAGAAACAAATGTTTTTTTTTTTTTACCAAAGCAAACTCAACTCATTTCATTAATAATAAGTTCCACAATACAGGGAGACATATAATCGAAAACATGGTGACTAGCAGAAAAACTGAGATGCCCTGGCTAACTCATGAGAAACAAATGTTGGATCTTAATAGGCACATGTTATATTTAAGAATTAATTTAATATAACATTTTAATTTTACTTTATTTTTAAATTTACGAGCTGCAAAATTGCTTAATAGAGCAATTCTAATATTTTATGTTATATCTTGAAATAAACAATTAATGTAAAAAAAATCATATTATATATGTTTTTAGAAGAATAAAATATACCCCTTTCATTCATATAAGTTAACTAATAGTATACCCGTGTATATGTACGGGTCACGCTGCATTGGTTACTATGTTTCCAAAACATTTGTATGCATTAAGGAAAATTTAATATTAATTGCTATGTCTTTTTGACCTAACAAATATTTTAATACAATAATTTTTATATATTAATTGTATATAATAACAGGAGCCAACATACAATGACCCAAAATTCTCTATACAAATAAGTTGTCTATATTGTTGATCAAAAAAATAAGTTGTTTATACTAAGTTATTACATGTTTCCTGTCAATAATCGAGATATATATATATATATATATATATATATATATATATATATATATATATATATATATATGCATAACATTGATTTTTGTTCAAAGAAAATCAAACTATACTAATAAACTCAATAAAAATCGTTACATGTTTTATCGTTAGGAGTCAAAAGAAAAATAATTATTTATTAACAATAAATACATGCATAAAATTGATATATGCTCGGAAACAATAAAATTATCTCGAAAAATTCAATCCAACTCATTACATGTTTCCCGTTGGGACTCGGAATTATGAATAAATATATGTAATATGTCAAATCTTTATCTCCTAATCTAAAAGAATTCATTTTCTCAACCAAAAAGAATTTATCACTTAATACAATAACTCAAATAAAATAAGTTATTTTTTAAAAGAAAATAAGTTAAATTTAATATTAGGAATAATACATGTATAATATGATGGCTCGTACTACGCATTATTTAATTAAAACAATTATATATTAAAATATAAATATGTTCATGGAATATAAATACATTTTATGATTACAATCATCCTTTTAAGATATAAAACATATAATTGCATTTAATTATGGAATGGAAGTGTTTTTATCCTTAAATAAATAATAGATTTTGATATTCTTCTGACTCCTTTTTGTTAAGCCTTGTGATTTATAATAATAAATGTTAAGCCTTGTGATTTATAAACTCAACAATAAACTCATCTTAATATGAGGTGTTATTTGACCAATACAGATATAGATAGTTCAAAATAGCTGATAGAAAAAGAATATGGAGTAAAAATGTAGTTTAATATATAAGCATAAATATAGCATAACTCAATATATGAGGAGATCCACATGTAACTGTGTCTATATCCTCTGAGAGGAACAACTCTTTTCCTGCGAAGAGTGTTACAGAACAGATTGAAAGGGAAATGAAATTCTCATTTGTATTAATCAACAGAATTTGTTTATATACAAACTAAACTAGCCAGCTAAAGACAGCTATTAAATAACAAACTAACAAACTGTTTAACAGCTAATCTAACTAATGATGCTGACTCAGCAGTAAATTACATATAAATGAGCTTATACTAACAGCCCCCCTCAAGCTGGACTATGAATATCAGTCATGTGCAGCTTGGAAAGAAGTGAAGCAAAAACAGAAAATGGAAGAGCCTTGGTGTGCAGGTCAGCCAATTGATCCTTAGATGCAATAGGCATGAGGTGAATTGTTCCATTCTGTACTTTGTCCCTAATGAGATGGCAGTCTATTTCAATATGCTTCGTGCGCTCATGAAAAGTTGGATTCTGTGCTATCTTGATGGCTGACTGATTATCACAATATAATTGAATTGGTAGAGGGACAGGATGCAGTAAATCAGTAAGTAAGTAAATCAGCCACTGAATTTCAGAAGCAGTAATAGTGAGAGCACGATATTCGGCTTCAGATGACGACCTTGAAACAGTAGGTTGCTTCTTTGATTTCCACGAGATGAGTGCAGAACCAAAAAATACAGAAAAACCAGTAACAGACTTTCTTGTTTCGGGGCAAGCAGCCCAATCAGAATCGCTAAAGGCACGCAGTTTGAAGTCACTAATAGATGAGAAAAATAAACCTTTTCCTGGGCAGCCTTTGATGTATTTCAGAATATGCATAGCAGCATCAAGATGAGACTGATTAGGATTGGATATATACTGACTTAATTTGTGGACTGCAAAACACAAATCAGGTCTTGTGTTGGTCAAGTAGATAAGTCTTCCAATTAATCTTCTGTAGCTTGATGGATCAGACAGAAGAGGTCCTGAACTTGCTGAAAGTTTGGAGTTTGGAATCATGGGAACAGTAACAGGTTTGCAACCCAACAGCCCTGCATCAGTGAGCAATTCCAAAGCATACTTTCTTTGAGAAAGTACAATGCCAGACCTTGATCTAGCAACTTCCAAGCCCAAAAAAAACTTAAGAGGACCCAAATCTTTTATTTTAAATTGCTGATCCAGAAACTTCTTCACAGAATTGATCTCATCCATGTTATTTCCAGTCAACACAATGTCATCCACATAGACTAATAAGATGGTAATGAAGGAATTGGCACTTTTAACAAATAATGAATAATCAGAAACTGATTGGTGAAAACCCAAAGATAAAAGTGCAGCAGTAAGTTTTGAATTCCATTGTCTACTTGCTTGTTTCAAGCCATATAATGACTTTTGTAATTTGCAAACCAAACCTGATTTAGGAGTAGAAAAACCAGGTGGCACCTTCATATACACTTCTTCAATCAAATCCCCATGAAGAAAAGCGTTGTTGACATCCAACTGATGCAAAAACCATTGCTTGGCGGCAGCCAGAGCAAGAACTAGTCTGACAGTTGTAATTTTCACAACAGGAGAGAAAGTTTCAGCATAATCCACCCCTTCTAGTTGGGTATAACCCTTGGCAACTAAACTTGCCTTATACCTTTCAATGCTACCATCCGATTTCCTTTTAATCTTGTAGACCCATTTGCAACCAATGGGCTTCTTGCCAAGAGATAAATCAGTGAGGATCCAAGTTTTATTGTTTTCTAAGGCTGCAATTTCTTGATCCATAGGATCTTTCCAACAAGCATGCTTAACAGCTTGAGCATAAGACTGAGGTTCGGATGTGGTAGATAAAGAAAGGATGTATGCAGCATGAGGGGAGGATAATTGATGAAAAGAAGTGAAATTTGATAGGGGATAAGGTGTACCTGAAGATGAATCTGGACTGCTGTGAGAATGAAGAGTATTACATTGATAATCCTGTAAATATGAAGGAGTCTTTTTGGTTCTGCCTGAGACTCTAAGAGGGCGAATGTGTTGATTCACAAAGGCGGTTTGTGAGTCAAGGGAAGTGTCTATAGCGGAATGATGTAAGAATCGGCAGTGGTGCTGAAGAGGAAGTGCCAGGTGTGACACTTGTGGCATTTGCAGGCATAGATGATTCTCAAGAGAGAAAGGTCAGCACTGAGATCTAGTGCAGGGAGAGGAACTTGAAAAACAGAATCATGAGAAGATGGAGGAGGTGTATCTTTATGAAAAGGAAAAATTGTTTCATAAAAAACAACATGTCTAGAGACTAAAAGTTCCCTAGTGTGCAAGTCATAAAGTAGATAACCTTTCATGCCATAAGAATGACCTAAATGAATACACTTCTTAGCTCTAGGTTGGAATTTTGTCCTATGAGCATGAAGAGTTGATGCAAAACAGAGAGAACCAAATACCCTCAGTGAATGAAAATCTGGAGCCTCATTATAAAGGAGAAAATGAGGAGAATGAGAATTCAGATTTTTGGTAGGCAACATATTTATAATATGGACAGCATGAGATACTGAAAAAGACCAAAAAGATAAGGGAAGGTGAGACTGAAACATTAAAGATCTTGCAATATTAAGAATATGTTGGTGTTTTCTTTCAACCGCCCCATTTTGTTGGGGGGTTTCAACACAAGATCTTTGATGAATAATCCCTTTGGAATCAAAAAAAGAATGCATAAAAAACTCAACACCATTGTCACTCCTAATGATTTTAATGGTTTTGTGAAATTGAGTTTCTATTAAAGAAATGAAATTAACAAGATGTTGCCTAGTTTCTGTTTTGGATTTCATGAGTTTAAGCCAAGTATACCGTGACTTGTCATCCACAATTGTTAAAAAGTATTTGTATCCTTGAATAGATGGGATGGAGTAAGGACCCCAAATATCAACATGGACTAAATCAAAAATACAATCAGTAATGGTATTACTGGAAGTAAATGATAGATGTTTTTGTTTAGACAAGTGACAAGTATCACAAGGTTTATTCATAATAGGTGGAATATTACAATGAGACTTTTGAATGATGTCATAACACCATGAAGAAGGGTGGCCTAACCTATGATGCCATACATTTTGAAAAGAAATGGTATGTGATGTGTTTACAGTATGAACACTAGAAACAGAATCATCAAGAGTACAATATGCAGGATTTATCAAATAGTAAATGCCTTTAAATTCTCTAGCAGTGCCAATCATCTTCGGGCCAGGATTCTGTTGCAAAAGACAAAGATTGTGAGTAAAAATTGCTTGACAATCAAGACTTTTGGTGAGTTTTGTGATGGAAATAATGTTGACTGAAAAATGTTCAACAAACAAAACATCATGCAAAATCAGCATATCAGTCAAAGCAATGGTTCCTCTATATAAAGCAGAGGCAGATCTACCATTGGGAAGTGCAACGGGAATTGGTTTAATAGCCCTATAGGATGAAAATAAATGCAAGGAACAAGCAAAATGGTCTGTGGCACTCGAGTCTAAGATCCAAGCAGTGTTACCTGGTCCAGGCTGTGCAGATATATGGTGAGAGCAAACCAGATTGGATGAACTAACTGCAGTGGAGGTGCTGGTGGCAGTGGCAGTAGGTTGGGCAGAAGGTAACAAAGCAAGCAAGCTTTGAATCTGCTCCTTAGTCATGCTGGAGAAGAAATTAGCAGCCTCAGAACCATTTTCAGAATCTAATTTTGCAGTAGAAACATTGTGCACAGCTTTCTTTGACTTCCAGCCCGAGGAAAACCATGCTTGATGAAGCATGTGTCTATGGTATGATTGGTTCTGCCACAGTGTGTACATTGCCGAGCATGCCCTTGCTTAGAAGAATTGGGCCTAAAATTACTCTTGCCATGACCCTGAAATGAATTAGAAGGAGTTTGCACAGCCAATGCAGTGGGACTAGGTAGTACAGCAATGTTTAATTGGCGCTCTTGTTGAAGAATTATGGAGAAGACCTTATCCAAGTTGGGAAGAGGATCAAGCATCAAGATTTGAGACTTAGCAGGAGCATATGCCTCATTCAGCCCATGAAGGAAAACCAAAACACTATCACAGTCACGATACTTTTGAAAGGCAACTACTGATTTACAAGAAGCAGTTGTGGAAACATCACAGGAAGGAATTGAACGGAAATTACACAACTCGTCCCACAAAATCTTCAATTTGGTAAAATAACTGGTAATAGAAAGATCACCTTGCTTCATTGAATAGAGATCACTGTGTAGTTGCAAGATCCGAACATGATCACCCAGAGAAAAACGATTTCGAAGTGCAGCCCAAACTTCCGATGCTTGCGTTAACCAGATAACGCTTGTTGCAATTTCAGGATTAACAGAATGATTAATCCAAGACTTAACCAGGTTGTTACAGCGTTTCCAAGCACCGAAATTCGGATCTTGAGCATTTGGCTTTGAAATGGTGCCATCCACAAAACCAAGCTTATTCTTCATATCAAGCACCATTGTCATGGCTTGAACCCAGCCATGATAGTTAGAACCATCAAGAACCGAAGTCACGAGTTTGGTAGATGGATTCTCGTTCGGGTGAACATAGTAAGGATTAGAAAAATCTTGAGGCGAAGAATTAGGGTTTGCTGGAGTGACGGTGGCGGAAGAAACAGAGTTTGCGGAAGCCATAGAAGAAACACCGATAAATCGAGGAATCGAAGAAGAAATTGAGGAACAATGACAAATCGCCGGAGAAGAAGAACGGAAATTTGCAACGCTCGCGGAGAAGAAAACGCAAGAACGAAGCAAGAATTGAAGAAGATTCGAGAATGTTCGAGAGAATTTCTTTAGCAAGCTGATACCATGTTACAGAACAGATTGAAAGGGAAATGAAATTCTCATTTGTATTAATCAACAGAATTTGTTTATATACAAACTAAACTAGCCAGCTAAAGACAGCTATTAAATAACAAACTAACAAACTGTTTAACAGCTAATCTAACTAATGATGCTGACTCAGCAGTAAATTACATATAAATGAGCTTATACTAACAAAGAGACTGAAAATATGAATGAGAAACTTTTAGAATTTTTGTACCATTCGAATGAAAATGGACACCTAATGATCTACGGATAGTTACCATTCAAAGCTCGTCCTTTGTTTGTTCTTTGCACTATAAATAAGCAAATTAATGAGATCCATAGTTGAATAACAGTTTCTATCAAGTTCCTCTATCACTCAATCATACCTTTTGAATAAATTTGAAAATGTCTCTATATGATTATGAAAACTTAAAAATGGAGAAAATGTGAAACGCTTGACAGTTACAGATGATAATGTGGGGACAAAATAAAACAAATAGGCGAGCTAAGCAAGTCAAAATATTTTTATCTGTAATTGTTCGCAAAAAGAAACACAGAAGTATAGAGTGAAGAAAAAGAGGATAATTTGTTAGTGAAAAGGAATACACTTGGTTAGAAGGTAACTTGTGAGGGATTTTTCAAAATATAAGTTGGAATGTTGTAAATTCGTAATAATATATATATATATATATATACATATAACGGTTAACTATTTGAATCAACCATTGCGTTGGTGTAGTGGTTGGACACTAGATTGGTGACCGTTTGGGTCAGGGACGTTCAAATGCGAACCTTTGCAATTTTTGAATTTTTTCTGACTGTTTTAATAAAAACAGAAATAAAAGGTGAAAAATTGCGTCAATTTGGAATTGAACTGCGCACCTTCTAGTAAAGGGGCGCAAGGACCAACCACCAAGCCATGGGTCACATTGTGTCATGTGTTGAACGTTATTAATATATAATGTTTCGAATTAACCAGTGTTAAAAACTCTTGGAGAGTTGTTTCCCTTCACAAAGTGACATGAGTTGCTCTATAAATAGAGGCACTCCACATGCAGAAAAAAAACACGAATTTCATTGTTTTTCTTGCCATTATCAAATTTTAAATCATTTATTCTCTTCTCTAGTGCACGAGAGTTAATGAGGAAACTTTATTCTGTAAACTATTATTGATTGATAGGCTTGAAGTGTGTGTGCAAACCACTTCAAGGAATCCAAAGTATCCTGAAGGGGATTCGCCAAGAACCCTGTTGCATCCAATTTATTAAGATTGGTGGGGGAAAATCGAACCTAATGCTTAGTGTTTCACACACGCTTTGGATTTATTTGTGCAACCATTTTCTTCTCTTTCATTGTTTAGGTGCTGTAGAATCTCCCACAACATCTCCATCAATTCAAGGTTCTAACAATCTTTAGGTTCGATTCTAGTTTTTGAACAATGGCGGCAACACTAAAAGAGATGACATCTGACTTTGTGAAATTGGAGAAATTCGATGGTGGCAACTTCATCCGTTGGCAGAAAAAGATGCACTTCCTACTCACAACTTTGAAAGTGGTATATGTTTTAAACACTCCAAGACCAATGGATAAGGATGATGAGACAATTACTGAAACTCGTGAAAGACAAAAGTGGGACAATGATGACTACATATGAATGGGACACATCCTCAATGGCATGTCTGACTCCTTGTTCGATGTTTATCAAAGTAAAAATTCTGCAAAAGAACTTTGGGACAAACTTGAAGCAAGATACATGACTGAAGACGCAACAAGTAAGAAGTTTCTTGTTTCTCATTTTAATAATTACAAGATGGTTGATGATAGATCTATTATAGAACAATTGCATGAAATAGAAAGAATTCTCAATAACTACAAACAACATAACATGCATATGGATGAAACCATTATTGTCTCCTCAATCATAGACAAACTCCCTCCTTCATGGAAAGACTTCAAAAGAAGTTTGAAGCATAGAAATGATGATATCTCTTTTGAGCAATTGGGTAATCACCTTCGTTTAGAAGAAGAGTATCGAAAACAAGATGATACCAAAGACCAATTTACTCATGAGAAAATGCATGTGACGGAGGAAGGAAAGACTAAAAAGTCTCACCAGGAAAGTGATCGAGATTGTGAAGAATCTCATGACAACAACAATGGGAATAACCAAAAGAAAAAGAAGAAGAAAGGGAGTTGCTTCCATTGTGGCAAATCGGGACATTACAAGATTGAATGTAGATTCTTGAAGAATGAAAAGAAAGAGAAGAACTCTAGTGCATCAAAGGATTACCTTGAAGCATAGTATTCACTTTTGGGAAAAGTGATTATTCTCAAGAATGTATGTAATGTACTTATGAATTTATTTTATGTACCATTACTTAACAAGTATGGATTCATGTGTGTATTTGAGGGTGACATGTTTATCCTCTATAAGAGGGTATGATTGTAATAATAGATTTATGTGTAAAAACTTGTTTAAACTTGTTGTAATGTGTTTTATGTAATTGATAATGATATTATTAAGTTTGTTTAATGTTAAGTTTTATGACTTATTATATGGAGACATATTAATGATTAAAAATGCTATGATATGTTCTTATTTAATATTTAACAAGTAAAATTTATGATGCATGAATAATTTGTATCCTAATTAAGAAGACAATGCTTCTTAATAGAGTTGACATAAATTTTACAGTGTTAGAATTAATTTATTAATTACTATGTATGTATATGATTTACATGATTAACCCACCTTGGTATTTCAAGATAGTTTTGATCTTCAAATATGATTGTACTAGTTGTTATGAACATTTAATGCATTCATTGCATGATATCTTAAATGAATTAAGATAACTAAAATAGCATTGAAATTTCACATTGAAATGAGTATTGAATGCTTTAGTAGGAATAAATAGAGTTATTTATAAATTTGTTGTATGATATATCAATTTGGTCAAAACCAATGACATGATTATACTTATATTTGTGATTGTCAAAACAATCAAAGACATATATCCAAGTGGATAATGGAAAGTCAATAGGACAAGTGGTCCAAATTTTTGTGATAGTTAGTCAATACTATCAAGAGTATATTAACTAATGAATAGGAAAATGTCATAGGACATTGGACTAAGGCATAGCTATGTGAAGAAGTAACATTTAAAGTTTATAAGAGAAGTAAAGAAATCTTGCAATCCTTTGACGAAAGGATTGACAAGGGATATGATGTATTTTGAAACATCATTGGGGATGGAACTCAAGCCCATATCTAATTGATCATCAATAGTAGAAACCCAACTCACACTTGAGTAAAATCAAGTTTTGAGTTCAATAGTGAAAGTATACTATCAGAGTGATTGCAAGTACTTGTTAATAGATACATCCCAAGGTTATAGAGTACTTGGACCATAAGAATAAAAGGTGGAAGGTTGAGCTTTTGCTCTTAATAGACATATATCATATATTTGCTGAGATGCATATTATGGGTGCATTTATGATATAGTCTACCTATATGAGAATGAAATGTGGCCGCTTCATAGAGTTAAAGGGCTTGACTCTAATAGTTCTCATGAAAAGGGTACATGACACAAGGCCTTATCAAATGTGTCATCTTTATAATTCAATCAATGATACCGAGATTTCATGTGTGAGTTATGCACACTTGTTCTAATGAATAGTTGGTTCAAAGCTTGTCTACCATTCTATTTTGGGATGAGTGAAAACATAGCTTACTAAGTGAAGGTTCAAGTCGCGAGACACCTTTATCTGAAACCATGAGATTTTCGGAATAATGGATTTAGATCTATTTTGAAAAATGGTGGGGGATTGTGAGGGATTTTCCAAAATATAAGTTGGAATGTTGTAAATTCGTAATAATATATATATATATATATATATATATATATATATATATATATATATATATATATATATATATATATATATATAACGGTTAACTATTTGCATCAACCATTGTGTTGGTGCAGTGGTTGGATGTTGGATTGGTGACTGTTTGGGTCAGGGTTCAAATGCGAACCATTGCAATTTTTGAATGTTTTCTGACTGTTTTAATAAAAACAGAAATAAAATGTGAAAAATTGCGTCGGTTAGGAATCAAACTGCGCACCTTCTAGTGAAGGGGCACAAGGACCAACCACCAAGCCATGGGTCACATTGTGACATGTGTTGAACGTTATTAATATATAATGTTTCGAATTAACTAGTGTTAAAAACTCTTGGAGAGTTGTTTTCCTTCACAAAGTGACATGAGTTGCTCTATAAATAGAGGCACTCCACATGCAGAAAAAAAAACAAGAATTTCATTGTTTTCCTTGCTATTATCAAATTCTAAATCATTTCTTCTCTTCTCTAGTGCACGAGAGTTAGTGAGGAAACTTTATTCTGTAAACTATTATTGATTGATAGGCTTGAAGTGTGTGTGCAAACCACTTCAAGGAATCCAAAGTATCCTGAAGGGGATTCGCCAAGAACCCTGTTGCATACAATTTATTAAGATTGGTGGGGGTGAATCGAACCTAAAGCTTAGTGTTTTACACACGCTTTGGATTTATTTGTGCAACCATTTTCTTCTCTTTCATTGTTTAGGTGCTGCAGAATCTCCCACAACATCTCCATCAATTCAAGGTTCTAACATATCCAAACTAACATACCAAACATAATTAATTAGAACTGAAAGTACACTATACAGAGCTATGCAAGTCAAAGTATTGTAATGGAATTTGCTACCTCAGGGGTAAGTAGAGGATTTAGGTCTCATTCAATAAAGCCTGGAATTAATAGCACCAGATATGGTTACCTTGATTCAGATTGAACATGTTTTGATGGATAATTTCATAGCTATTTTGTTTGACTAAAGTTGAAGCATGTGACAACAACTAAGAGTTGGTTTGAATAACCTATGGTACAAAAAGGAATAGGTAAATCAAGACTTCGATATGCTGACATAAGCCAAAAGAAAGATTCATACCCTCATAATCTTAGAAGCCAAATGAAAAATTCGTACTCTAATAGGTAAAGTTTTCCCTGACCATATTAATAAAAAATATGGGATGACAGTGTCTTCATATTTGTACAGCATGGAAGTGAAAAGGAAACCTTTTTCACATTGAAACACCAAACATAATCTTGACAGGTATACACTAAAAACATCACCAACAAAACATAATCTAACCCAAAACGAGAGGGAGAAAGATAAACCAATACACTTTATCAGCTCTCAAAATCAAAAGCACTATGTCAAAACATATATAAAACACAAAACCAACATATCACTCGAGGAGTAAATGATGAATGAGAAGGGTCACAACTTATAAGTTTTAAGTCGAACATTCCACCTTTTGTTGCTAACTTATAATGGCAGGTACATAGTTCATCCAAATATATAAAATAAACAGAACAGTTGGTTAGACACAGAGAAGTATGTGTATGTGGAAGAAGAATTGTTGCCTTCTTTTGTCCAGTTACCGATAAGAAATTTTTCCAACCAAAACACCTAGAAAATTAGTGACTTCTAGCATGGCCTATGAATTCTTTAGCATATGTTCATGGCAGCTTCTTATTTCTCATTGCAATTTCTAGATCTTCTAGAGTTACTTGGCCATCACCATCTCTATCCAACTCCTCAAAGAACCCCCTTAATGTATGGCTATGTAAACAAAAAAAGAAGTGTGAATGTGTCATTCCAGAAAGCAAAGAATGTACACGCTAAATAAACTACAAGTCTTGGTTATGAATACTGCAGGCAAAGATATCAAAAATAGACCAGCAAATCAAACACTAATTTCTCTTGTTGGGGATAAGTTACAGACCATGTTATGAGTTGGTTTTACTTTTCTCTTCCCCTTGTTTTCTTAATTGTTCTCCTGTCGCTATTTATTCCCAATTTGTCTGCTTTGGAGATAAATTTCCTGATATTTACCCCCTCCAGAAAAGGAGAAACATAAACACGCGCGCGCACACACACAAAGAAAACATAATTATTTTAATTTTCAAACAATAGAAAATGGACTATAGGGTCTCATGTTAATCTCAGTTGTTTTGTGCAGCAAGTAAAGGCTGTTCAAAAGTTGGAACCAATAGGAGATAAAAAAATGATGAACTGTGAGAGGGCAAAAGTCAAAAGCAGGATCTAAGTACGACAGACTCTAGAAAGAAACTGTTTGCTATCACTCTTTATCAATCAGACAAGAATGGGGATTAGAAACTTAACTATCCGAAAACTACTTAACAATCTTAATGATCATTATTTAAAGTATAGTAGCTTCAAAAAATAAGGATGAAATGCACATCACAAAAGCCTTTGTTGCTTTCATGATGATTAGCACCGAATGAAATACCTGA
The DNA here is from genome assembly GCA_037113605.1 of Calophaca sinica. Lineage (NCBI taxonomy): Eukaryota > Viridiplantae > Streptophyta > Magnoliopsida > Fabales > Fabaceae > Calophaca > Calophaca sinica. The sequence goes on from CM073730.1 coordinate 72,964,051, forward strand.
GCATCTTTGTAGTGCAGCTTCCATAATTTGAACCCTCAGAGCTACAAACCAAAACAAAGTACTCACATAAGGGCGTGCAAATGCAAACTTTAATTGTTAAACTTCAACAACATGTAACCCTTTGAGGAAACTGAGAGACTAAGATGCATTTGCAACTACAATGGGCTTCAAAAATTCCTAATAGTTGATATTACCTAAGTTCCTGATGATATTACCTTCAAAAGTTCCTAATGATATTACCTTGAAAATATTATTCCCTACATTCAATGTAACACCAACAAAAAGACCAAATCAGAAAGAAAAATATCATTAAAACCAACCAAAAACAGAATTGTGGGCCTGTTGATCGATGAGTAAAACCAACCATAATATAAACAACTTGAAGATTCAATTGTGAATTCAAAAAAGGAACAGATCCCCTGAAGAGTAGAATGATTTTTTTTAAAAATTATAAAACAAAAAAAAAAAGCCAAAAGAGCTAAAAAGATAGAAGTTCGATGAAAAATTATTGGTTTACTCAAACAAAAATGAGTTGGTTAACCAAAAGGAGGAGGTGGAATATGTGGCTTCAAATAAAAAGTAAACCCTTAGTTGCATCCGTTAGTTGCACACATACAAAGCTAACATCCAATAATGTGTGTTCATGAGTTTATATACAATCAATTGAATCCTTGGATGCTTATCCAATCAAATACAATCAATTGAATCCTTGGATGCTCATCCAATCAAACATAAAATTCCTTTATAAATTTCCTACCAATAATAACAACTCAGAAGTCCCAACGCCAAGAAAAATCTACCATAGAGAGAATACTACCTACAATCGGAGTCACATAACTTAGCCAAAGAACTTAAAAGCAATGATTATGGAGATTTGGAGGGTTCCTTTGCTTTTTCAGCTTTGCATGGAAACTTTCTCTTGACAAAATTTTGCACAAACCAAAAATCAAACCTTTTGATGTTTTTTGACGTGGAAATTGTGAATTTCAATCAACTGAAAAGGATGAAACATCCAGAGAAATTATGTCAGCAATACAATTAGGAATTTCTTCCATCCAAATTCTATCACTATTACATAAAGCTGATTTTGCCAAACCATGAGCCGCTTGATTTGCTAGTCTTCTAACATGAGAGCAAGTGAAGGTGGAGAATGATCCCAGGAGAGTCTTGCGATCTTGAATAATGAGGCCCGTATAGTTATTGATGTGTGCCACTGTATTCATGGCTGCTACAACAGTAGAGGAGTCGGTTTCAGCATGAAGTTGGAGGAAGAAGAGATCACTGGTTTTGAGGGCTAGAGCTTCTGCAACACCTACATCATCTAAGCACGACAGTTTCCATCGACCAGCAGCCATCACTTCTCCTGCATTATTTCTTATAATAACTCCAATTCCCTAATATTCATTCAATGGACCTGCCGCATCCACGTTCAATTTGTAGAAATCTTCAACAGGTGGGCACCAACTGAAAAGATTCTGAGCTGCTAGCTGCTCTCTGTTATTCAGATCGGCTACTTACTATAAATTGTGAGAATTAAAATCCTGCACCGATGAGATTGCTATGTTGATGACCTGAGGTACATTTATCAGCAGTTGTTCAAAGCATAATTTGTTCCTCACATGCCAAATGCCATAGCAGATGGAAAACACGAGCTGCAACACCTGTTCATCGGAATTTTTTATAGCCTCGGCCAACCAATCATTAAACCGAATCCCATTAGTAATTTGCTATATCAAACCTGACGCCCAAAGGACTAGCAAACCACACCATCTTTGCATATTCTCATTCCATGAAAATGTGAGAAACACTTTCAGCACACTCACAGCAAGTAGGAGAATTCAAGACACCTCTCTTAAAAAGGGACAATCTAGATGGTAATTTGTCATGCAGAATTCTCCAAACTAGATGAATGTGAGTAGGAGTTGCCTTGATGCCCCATAATTTCGACCATTGACCAGACTCATTTGAAGGTGTAGACTGCTGCAGCAAGAGCTCGTAGAAAATGGTAAGCAAATTTTACAGAAAATTCTCCTCTCTTATCTGGCCCCAAATTAATTTATCCAACTGGTTTTGGTAAGGCAGCGGGATTTACAGAATTTGTTGAGATTCAAATGGCATGAATAAGGATGATACCAATTGATGATTCCAGGCCCAGCTCTTCCCATCTGGGTTGATTAATTCAGAAACATATGTCACATAAACATATGTCACATTAGAGTTCAGAGGCTTTGGAGTCCATACCTTATAGCCAAAAATTAAAGCATACACAAATAGGTCAGGTCCTTTAAGTTATTGTTCTGGAGTCCATATCTTTTTGCAATTTTTTTTCTTTGAATGAAATTTCATATACTTGATGTTTGTGTTTTTTTTTTTTGACAAGCTTGATGTTTGTGTTATTAATAAGTAATAACCTAACAATCTAGTATTTCATAACAAAAATTAAAAGGCGTGTGTTTCCCTTATTGCACTATATGCGTTTTTTTTTTTTGAACACTTAATGGAATGGATCTTTTCCATTTCCCTTCTTCGTGTTACTATAGTTTTGGAAGTTTTGGAAGTGAGGGTAGGGGGAGGGAATGAATTTAATTCGATAATTAAGTTATTTATATTACATTTTATATAAGGTTATTTATGTCATTTTATTTTAAATGATTTAAGTTCTTTTCCCCTTTTCTCCAAAAAATCTCCAACATTGGAGGGGAACAAAAATTAAGTTAGGAGAGATTTTGCTCCCATTCCGTCCTAAAAATTGAATCAAACATAAAAAATTTAAAACAACCATATCCTTCAAAAAATTGAACTAAACAATAAAAATTTAATAATAACTTATCGCTTTCCACATTCCTCTTCCACCAAACACTAACCTTTTTTTTTTTTTACCAAACACTATCCTAATGTCACATTTTCATGTTTTTTTACTGGCATTATTATTATTATTATTATTATTATTATTATTATTATTATTATTATTATTATTATGTTTTTTTTACGGGACACTGTCCTTATTGTGCTAAATAATCACTACTTAACACCAAATTCAGGAATTACAAACAATACATCAGATAAGTTCTTAGGAAAGAGAGGCGATGATAAACACACTTCATAAACCAAGTCTTTCCTTAGCCAGAACTTTTCTAGACGTGTGCTATTCAACCCGACTAATATTTCTAGTAGCTATTGGAATTTTAACGCAGTGGAAATACAACACTATAGAAATAAGGCAAAAACTTTAAACAAATATTAATGCAAAAAAATAAAGAATATACCAAGAATTTTACGATGTTCGGTAAATACACCTACTCCTCGGGCACCGCAGATCACTTCACTGTCATCAAATAGAGAAAACTCCAAGTTACAAATAGGGCCTGATTGTATAACACAATCACCCTTTTACAAAAGTGAAGCAACACTCAAATGTAACAAATGAGTTTTTGGGATGAATAACAACTAAGACTTAAGACCCTTTATATAGGCAAGCAACTTGGAAATTTTCCAAGTGTTGGTCGATGTGGGACTGCCCACCAAAATAAAAGAGCCAAAAATCAACAAATCTCCACCTTCGTGACTTTATAAGTCACGAACAAAAAACTCCTTCAATCTCTTGCACAACTTCTAGCACAAGCTTTAGCGGCACCTACCAACGTGTCTATAGACACTTCAAACTTGCAGGATGTTAATCAAGTCCAAACAATGCTTGAACTTGATTGCTATCACCACCTTGGTCATCATATATGTAGGATTATCAGCGGTTCCAATCTTCTGAAGCAGCATTTCACCTTCTTCAATAATTTCCCGCACAAAGTGATACCGAACATCTATATGCTTCGTCCTTGCATGAAACACTTGATTCTTCGCCAAGTGGATAGCACTCTGACTATCACAATGCACGTTGATATGCTTTTGAAGAATTCCAAAGTCTTTCAGCAACCCTTGAAGCCAAATAGCTTCCTTCACAGCCTTTGTAACTGCCATATACTCTGCCTCTGTAGTAGACAAAGCTACCGTAGATTGCAAAGTAGACTTCCAATTAATTGGAGCTTTAGCAAGAGTGAAAACATATCCCGTAGTCGACCTACGTTTATCCAAATCACCCGTGTAGTCAGAGTCCACATATCCAACAACTGACTGACCAAATGTATCATCCCGCTCAAACACCAAACCAGTATCTACGGTATTCAGAATATACCGTAGAATCCATTTTACAGCTTGCCAATGCCTTTTACCAGAATTACTCATATACTTGCTCACAACTCCAATAGCCTGTGAAAGATCAAGTCTCGTATACACCATTGCATACATCAAGCTACCAACTGCATTCGAATATGGAACTTGCGACATATATTCTCTTTCTGCATCATCGTTCGGAGATAACAATGCACTAAGCTTCAAATGAGGAGCAAGTGGAGTACTTACAGGTTTTGACGTTTCTGACATGCCAAAACGTTGTAAGACTTTCTTCAAATATTGACCCTGGGTCAAACAAAGCTTACCCTTATCTCTGTCTCGACTTATCTCCATGCCGAGAATCTTCTTGGCTTTACCCAAATCTTTCATCTCAAAGTCCTGATTCAGTTGAGCCTTCAATTTGTCAATTTCCTCTTGGTTCTTGGATGCGATCAACATATCATCCACGTACAAGAGAAGATAGACAACAGTACCATCTTGTAGCTTGTGAATGTAGACACAGTGGTCATACTTACTATGTGTATACTTCTGCCTTTTCATAAACTGATCAAATCGCTTGTACCATTGTCTTGGTGACTGCTTGAGTCCATACAGCGATTTCTTCAGTCTATCAACCCATTCATCTTTTCCAATAAATTTGAAACCTTCTGGCTGAGACATGTAGATTTCCTCTTCTAAATCCCCGTGTAGAAACATGGTTTTTACATCAAGATGGGATAATTCCAAGTCCAGCTGTGCTACCAAGGCCAACAAAGTTCTAATAGAGGAATGCTTCACTACTGGAGAAAATACCTCATTGAAGTCGATTCCTTCCTTTTGAGCATAACCCTTTGCTACCAATCTTGCCTTGAAGCGAACATCATTCTTCTCAGGAAATCCATATTTCATTGTATATATCCATTTGCACCCAATTACCTTTTTATGCTTGGGCAGTCGCACTAACTCCCAAGTCACGTTCTTTTGAAGGGACTTCATTTCTTCATCCATGGCAGTCTTCCACTTCTCATTTTCTGAACTTCTAACTGCTTCTCTGTAAGTAGAACAGACGTCATCACTTTCAACTGGTAGTGCATAGGCCACCATATCAACAAATCGAGCAGGTTTGCGAATCTCCCGTCATGGCCTATCAGATGCAATTGATTCATGTTATTGTGGAGGATCATGGGTCGGAGCCTCCTCGTCACTTGGATCCTCTTCTGCTGATTGAGGATCATCATCTGGGCTGACTGTTGTCGTCTCAAGCTCCACCTACAGCGGAGTATACTCCACCTGAAATGGAGTACTGGTCTTATTTTGGGAATCTTCCTAAGTTACCTTTTTCAACATGGAAGATTCATCAAAGGTAACATCTCTACTGAAAATGATCTTTCGAGTAGTAGGACACCAAAGGCGATATCCTTTTACTCCTGAACTGGGACCCATGAATAGTGTTTTCTTGGCTCTTGGATCCAACTTTGACTCCTTTACATGATAATCTACAATAGAACCAAATACATGTAAGGAATCATAATCATTTGCAAGTTTCCCAGACCAAACCTCTAAGGGAGTTTTCCCTTCAATTGCAGTAGACGGCAACCGATTAATGAGATGACTTGCATATGTAACGGCCTCAGCCCAATACTCTTTGCCTAACCCAGCATTAGACAACATGCATCGAACCTTCTCCAACAAGGTTCGATTCATACGTTCAGCCACCCCATTTTGTGGTGGTGTATGTTTGACTGTGAAGTGTCGAACAATACCTTCATCTTGGCAGACTTTGAGAAACGAGTCACTGTGATACTCTCCACCATTGTCTGATCTTAGACACTTAATCTTCTTGCCAGTCTGAGTTTCAATCACCTTTTTCCAATTAAGGAAAATGTTTAGCACTTCACCCTTAGTCTTCATCGTGTACACCCAAACTCGTCTAGAAAAGTCATCAACAAAAGTGACAAAATAGTGCATACCTCCCAAAGAAGCTATCTTTGTAGGTCCCCACTCATTAGAGTGAATGTAATCTAGAATACCTTCAGTATTATGAATTGCAGTGCCGAACTTCACTTTTGTTTGCTTTCCCAGAACACAATGGTCACAAAAATCCAGCTTGCATGCTTTCGCCCCTTTCAATAATCCTTACTTCACCAGAGTTTGCAGAGCTTTTTCTCTTGCGTGACCCAATCGCATATGCCACAACCTGGTAGTTTCAGCAACCTTTTCATCATCAGCAGCTACAACTGCTACTCCTATAACTGTATTACCTTGATAGTAATACAAGTTATTTTTCCTAGTGCCCTTCATCACTCACAAGTGCGCCTGAAACAACTTTAAGAACTCCATCTAGTAGCACCACCGTGAAACCTTTAGATTCTAAGGTTCCCAACGAGATGAGATTCTTCTTCAAATTTGGTACATATCGTACCTCCGACAAAATGCTGGTTGATCCATATTGTTTTTTAAATGGATTGAACCTATCCCAAGAGTTTTACATGAGCTATCATTGCCCATGAAAACCACTCCACCATTTAGCTCTTCAAAATTAAAGAACCATTCTTTGTTAGGACACATATGATAGGTACAACCCGAATCCAGAATCCACTCGTCTGAGTCGGATATGGAATTTACACCAACCAGAACAAATCTGTTTCTTCATCTTTGACCTCAGCAACACAGGCATCTGGGGCTTTGCCTTGCTTCTTCAGCAACTTTGGACAATCTTTCTTCCAATGCCCCTTTTCACGACAAAAGGCACATTCATCTTTCTCTGGTCTACCTCTCGATTTGGACCTTCCTTTCTTCCCTTGTTTGCGGGTTTGATCACGACCCCTTACTGAGTATATTTCAAAGCATGTTAGATAAGGGCATAATGGGTAACACTTCAAAAGAGGATTTTCCTTTGTCGATGCCAACAGTTTTATCTGTGGATCTAAGATAAAGCCGTAGGTTTACTGAGAGGTTTACTGAGAGATTTTTCCATTGTGATCATAGTCAAGATCTTCTCAATAAGGTTCCTTTGTTGATTTTTAAGTCAGGTCAGTATTTTGTCCCTTCACTTTTCATGACCCCAATTTTCAACAAGGAGCTTAACAAAATGTTCCCAGAAATAGACACAACTTTCCACCATTTAGGGCGCTATCTTTTCCACCCTTCAAATGATGTATGGGGACTAATCAGTAATTTCTATCAAACACACTTGGCAAAAGTAGATGAGAGGATAAACCTTCAAATAAGAGTGTTTAAACCTTCTACTCCACAAGAAGAATTTATGAATCAAGTTTTAAACTGCACCATGCATAATAAGATACTACACAACTAGGTATGTAACTTCAAACTTCAGTGTCTTCTGGTGGCAAAAAACATACTGTGAAGGTTGTTCTTGTGGTTTCTTTATCTCCAGAGTATGGTGAGAATTTACGCACAATGTATCTGAATAAACCAAACTATTACTGGGGAAGTAATAGAGGTTTATCAGCCAAGTCATGAGAAACATCAAAAGTTTGATGATAAAAATCAAAACATGAAGGCCTGGGCTGAAATGTATTTACTGGGTTTATCTAATGTATTGGTGACTACTTATCAGTCTACTTTTGGTTATGTTGCTAAAGGTTTGGGAAATTCAAGGGCATGGCTTCTTTACAAGTCAATAAATAACGAGACCCCTTTTCCAGCATGTGAACGAGAGTTCTTATTGGAGCCTTGTTATCATGCTCCTCCTTTACATTACTGCAATGGAAAGCCTATAGAAGATTTTACTTCTTTCCCTTATCTCATACACTGTAAGGATTGTACGGATTATCCCGGTGTGAAGCTGAGTAATGGTTCAATATATATGTAGTTGTTTCATGGTTACATATTCTTCTCCATTTTCATTAATAAAGTAGTTATAGAATCTTTATTTAAATCTGGTGCTTGTTCTAGTTTGGTCAAGATGAATAGTAGCCACCACTAATGTTCTATTTGTGCAATGAATTTTTTTTTATGGCAAACTTTTTTTCGAAACATTTAAAATTAATTCATATATGTGCGCTATATGAAAATAAAATTGGATCTTTTATGAATATACTTGTTAAATATACATGTTAAAAGAGGGAAACGAGGAAACTCTCAATCTGTCTCTCACACAGGACAATTGTTGTTCATCAAAAAAAAAAAAAAGAAGCAAAAAATAATATTACTAAAATTTTTGTTTCACTTACACGGTGTTTTTCAAGTGTGTTTCCGTGCAGTATTTTTTCTTCTTGTATGAATGTAACATTTTTCAAATATTTAAATAATATAAAAATAGAATTTCAAATTTTAATTGATTGATTCGGTAAAAAAAATTAAATTATCATTAGTAGTAGGAAAAAGAAAATATTTAATGCATTCATTAATACTTTGAGTGAAAAAATTCAAATTAAAAAATATATTAAAACCCAATAATTCATTGTATACAAACATACACTTGGGGTGAGGAATTTAACCTGTTACAAACTCTTTGGTGGCAATGAAGCATATTTCAGAGGGAGTCACCCAATTTCACTTATATGCTAATGAGCTCAGTTAACTTATTAGACAGTTCCTAACAAATGGTCTTTGGGCATGCAACACATTTTTAGGGAAGAAAATCATTGTGCTCGCTTCTCAACAAAACATGGAGCCAGAAGTGGTGTCCCTTGTTATTTTTATTTTTTTTTGGTTACAATGTCCCTTGTTGTTTTAGATGTAGCGCTGGGTGGCTTAAGCTTTTTTGTTTTGTTTCCCTTTTGTATACCAAAAAAATATACTTAATATAATTATTTTAGTGCCTAGAAAAAAAATTAATAATAAATACTAAACAAGAAATATTTAAATATTAAAAGAATATAAAAGATATTTAATACTTTCTTCATTTAGTGATAGTCAATATTATTTGAATAATTTATTGAAAGAATTCAAAACTTTATTATATTTTCTTACTGTAAAACTATTATTAATAAGTTTTAATTTACACAGAGACAGATACACACACACACACACATATATATATATATATATATATATATATATATATATATATATATATATAATAGAGTTTTACCACGTAGACTCATGTCACGGGACAGTTCCACATTCATTCTTTTACAGCCAAAATGAAATATACTTTATATTTTTATTCACTATATTTTGTTAATTAAGGCATATCAATCACTTAATGCTCATATCATATCTAGACTCTTATCATTTAATCAAATTTGAATTAAATTAAATTCAAATTCAAATTCAAAATATAATAAATTAAAGCACATCAATCAATTAATTTTCATATCTAGACAATTGTCATTCAATCAAAATATTATTTAAGTCATGTGATAACATAAAAATCATTAATCTTTTTGCCTAAATCAATTTAATTTTTTAGTTATTATTTTATTTAATCAATCATTACTGCCTCATGTCAAACAATAATTTAGTAATGTAGATCATTAATAATAGAGAAGCAAATTTTTGCATAGATATTTTAGCCAATATGGATCGTTAGGGCGATTTTACGTAGACTATCGTAGATGTCTCTTTCCCCTCCCTTAGTCTTGGTTTACGTTCTCATGTAATGGGGTATGCAACCCCTAGGCTTGTGTCTTAGTTCTTCTATTATTCCCTTTAATTATAAAAAAAGTTTAAATCATTGCCTTACATATTTTTATTTATTAATTATATCAATTATCAGTCACTAGTCATTATTATTTTACCATACAAATTTGATAACTTTTAATTTCATAACTTTTCATAACTGATTTAGGGTCCGTTTGTTTTAGATTCTGGCGGAATAAATTGTGAAAAATCTTGTTTAAAAAAATTTATTTTAAAAAAATTGAGTTTAAAAAAATTGATTTGTGTTTGGTAATGGTAGTTTAAAAGTGAGTTCAGAAAAATTGATTTGTGTTTGGTTGACAAAGTAGAATCACTTTTGAAGTGTAAATATGAAAGATTTTGTGGGTCTCATACCCAGAATCAATTATTCTGAACGGAAAAGCTTGGATGTTGTAGATTCTACTAGAATTGATTCTGGAGTACAAACGAGATTCTGAAATTTGCTAAAATCTAAAACAAACGCATGAATAGTAACTAAAAAAATGCCAGAATTGATTTTGGATCCAAACGGGATTCTAAAATCTAAAACAAATAGGCACTTATTTTACTATGCACATCATAAAATTTAATAGAAAAATCATAACTATATAATGTCAAAATTTTAATTTTTATAACTTTTTTTTTCATAATTTGTATATTTTATCTCTTATATATTATTAAAATTTTAATTTTCTAACATTCCATTAGAGTATAAATATTCCATGTATTCCAACGTTCGCATGATTATTTATGTTTAATTATAATAAATATTAAATCAATTATTTTTTCAACATAGATAATTGATTATCACTTTTTCATATTACTTATTTTGAAGTTATCTTAATGTAATTTAGATAAATTATTCAATTTTGTGTTTTATATTTTTTTGCTGAAAATCGTAGTTGAGAACCATATATATAAGAAAAAATAGAACCGATATTTTCTGTTTATTTGTTATATTTTAAAATTGAGGTATACATATAAATACATATATTCTCTACTTCATAATTAATTATTTATAATATTTGTGATAAATTCAAATCTGCTAAAGAAAAAAGTCCTCAAATTTATTATTACATAGTGGATATGTTTACAACTCATACGAATAACGGTGCGTGCACGAATAAATACACTAGTACACACACAACTCACGTGCCTTCCCCTTCTCTGCTACACGGTCTATTCCCAAACACAAGAAAATGCGATTCTGTGATTTGCCCGTAAACACAAGCGGTGCTTTCACCTTCTCTGCCACACATCCTTCTGCTCCGTCGCTGCTACACATGTACGCAGACGTGGCTCCGCCCCCTCTTCCACTACAGAATTGCGACCCTCCACTGTGACCGGCGTCAACTATTGCGCAGCCCCACTCGCAACCGTATCTGTCAAAAAGGGCTTCGTCGCCGCTGATGTTCTTCGTCTCCTTCGCCAGCAACGGTAACCCACCACGGTAGGAACCTCACCAAGAAACGAGTCTCCCTCGTCTGAGAGTTGGCTTCAATACCGGTCAACGTTTTGTTGGGGGCTTTTATATTTAAATTGGCGTTCTTTTCTTTCTCACTTTCTCTGCTTTTTACTGATTGATTGATGAAACTTGGCTAATTTTCATAGAGATCTTGATTACATTATTAGGCACTGGTTTAGCTATATATTGATTTCTTTTACAGCATTGAAGCGCTGGTTTGCATCCATAATTCTTGAATGATCAATTTGCAAATGGAAAGGTAAACAGAACACTAACTTATAATCCAATTCATAACAACCTTTTCTCAATTCCTAGTAACACACTTGGTTAAGCGCAAATTTACTGGTTCAAAGTTTTAGTTGCGGTTTGCCAAGACCAGAAGCCATAGAAATTGATAGCTTGCTGTCGTAGAAATTTTTAACTACGTAAAATGTTCATTTCTCTATTTTACATGTTTATTTCATTTGGTTTTTCCCTTGCAGAATTGTATTTTGCAGGGTCTATCTTTGTTAACTTGTTAGTTTTATTTTAGCAAGGGATAATTCTTTTGGCAATAATTCATATGTTTACTGATATAAATATTTCAGTAAAGCCCAGCCATAGAATGTTCAAAAGTCACTAAACCAAGGCATAGAATGGAAAAAAATACTTGAGTAATATATTAGAAGCCAAGTCATGGAGTGGGCAAAAAAGACACAATCTGAATGCCTCTGATCACTGATATTTATGTTATTTGAAGAGGTTTCCTCTGAACACATGTATAACCCGAATGCACCTTTTTAATCAAAGTCCACTTTAGATGTAGCAATACATACAGAAACTGGTGCTGACCCTTTTTTTTTTTTTATAAACGGTGCTGACCTCTTTTACCTTTTTTACTCAATCATTCTGCCTCATGTTACAAAATATGCAGTGTAGTGTATTTGTGCCAAGGAGATGCTGCTACTTAGATTGGAAGGACATATTTTAAATATTTGATGATGCAACGAGCACAATTACAAAAAGTCGTTTCTGAAGTTGGATTCATGTTCATCCATTTTATGTATAATTTGGGTGTACTTTAAGTCTTTTATTTCCCAAATTGGGTATAGATTGTAATACTACCACATAGAAAGAGTAGCAACTTGCTGCTATGTAATACAACCAACATACCTATTGTAAAGAATCTGTGCATGTTTCTTTGTAACACTGGTTTATGCAATACTGGTTTTGATTAGTTATAGATCTTTTGCATGTTTATTAGAATGCTTGTTTTCTGACAACATAGAATGTTGATTTTTTAAAACTTTTCCATAAGCTTTGCTCCCAAAAGCAAAGTTTTTAATTTCTATAAAACCAAACATTACACTGAACCTAAGCAACTGTTCAAATTAACTTGAATTTAAAAACCAACCAAACAATCTGAACCTAACTAAAAACTGAACCATTGCAGCAACTAAATTTTAGAACCAACTAAAAAAAGCTGAGCCAAATTAAAAATTGAACCAGTGGTGTTTTGTTATTGTTATTGTTACAAATTCCAAATTTTATTACATTATGTTTACTAAAAACCACATTCCAAATCAGTGCTTCATGCAAAGACATGAAGCCAGGAGAGCAGCAGTTGATATCCCATAACATCTCAACTTCATTTTCCTTGCTAGATTTGTTGAAGAACAACAACCAGTTATAGTGTTGCTTGTAGAAGTTTCTGGAGAGAGCTCAGAATTCAACATGTTGTTTTTTGCAACATATGATGGTTTGGATGAGGATTCAGACCCATTAAACTTGTCCTGCCAAGGATCACCCAATGTAGATGCACTCAAATAGCTTCTAGATTTTCACAATCATTACAAATTTGATCAAATAAATATTGTTTATGATCGGATATAAGCTTCCTGAATGCATTTTTTCAGCTTTGCTCCACTGTACAGTTCCTTCGGTTGTCCTCAATAGCAATGAAACACTATATGAGGTGCCTGTTTTACAATGTGAATATTAAAACGAGTCATTTTCTTCTGCCTTTGATTTCCCCCTAGAGGTGAAACAGATAGATTCAATTAGCACTTCAGTCTCACCAAACGAAACGCATATGTATATTCCATTACCTACGACAGTAGATAGTGCAACAAAATATAACAACAGGAGGCAAATAATAATCACAATGGACTCCAGTGTGAATTTAGAGAGAATCCATAAGTACATAGTCTCAGTTTGTGCATATGCAACAAGAAGCCGTTAAATTGTTTGTCTAGCAAGAACATAATTGTGTACACCAATGACTGTCCTCACAAGCAATTTGCTTTATCCTTAGAGCGTGTAGTGCTCTAATGGGATGAGGGGTGAACAAGTTGCTATGAACACCCTGACCCAACCTTCTCAAGTTTTGAATTTCAATTCATCTATAAATATTGTATTTCATCTTTGGAAAAAAAAACACAAATACACACACAAATCAGCTAGAAACCCCTGGATATGAGAGGTAAAGAACAAGCAACTTTTTTGTAAAATTAAGATGAGAAAAACAAGAACAAATACTGAACCACAAAACCACAATGCAAAAAAAAAAAAAAAAAAAAAATGAGAGGCAGAAATCTTGGGTTACCCAAAGACCATAAAAAAAGATGTTTTAATTTTTTTTATGAAGTCTTCTCTCTTTCAAAAAAGGTTGCAGGACCGGCTGGGCATAAAGTTGTCCATTGCTCGTTGCAGATCGAAGAGACTAAGAAAATCCGACGATTATCGGGATGAAAGCAGATTTGGCTCCTATAATTGACCCATGTAGTTTGTTGACCTATTGCCGTGTCTTGTTTGTGAAAAAAAAAAAAAAAAACACTGAATCAGTTGCAATGGTGAGGAAGGTGTGGGTGGCATCACCGATAGTGGAGGAGGCCGCCGACAACATCGCCGATTTTGGTGGCTATGGCGGCCGATAGCGGTGAAGGCAGGGGATGAAGACGTTCTGTAGTGATTAGAGAGAAAGACGAGGCACGTGAGTAACTTGAAAACATCTTTTAATCTCCACCATCTACCATGATCTAAGGGCCAAGAATACTCCCTCTCACTCTCACTAGATATGTGCCCTCAATATATATATATATATATATATATGCAAGTTCTCATTTTAAAAGGTAGATTAGACTGTGAAGCTTGAATTAGACTCTCATTTCCTCTTGTTTTAAAGTCTGCACTCTCTTGTCCTAAAATGTAAATATGTCTTTATCTGTATCTTGTCAAAAAATGTCTGTATCTGTCATGACCTGTAAGACTAGAAGTTGAAGCAAGCATTTGGGTAAATCGAGGGCACCGATTGAAGTATGGACAACCACTCTTTTCTTCTTCTCTAGTTGAATAGGACATATTGCTATGATATGTCCTTGTAACTTGCAATAGTTGCAAAAAACTTTGGACAGTCTTTTGCAATACAGTCATATCTTTTTTAGTTATAGCAATGTACATCACGAACAAAACATCTACTATTCTACAAAATGGTGTCTCATTGTCTCCCACCAATTAAAAGCTGAGGATATGTATATGTGTTAATAAGTTATAATTTTATTTTATTATGTGAAAAATTATTATTGGTAGAAGACAGAGAATGTGGCAGGAAAATGAGACATAAGATTTTTATCCAACATGGACAAACATCTGTTGTCCCATGATGAAGATTACTAATGTTAGATTTATGTTTCATTGTTGCTTGAGTAATCATGTGTTGCTATATTCTCGACGAAGTTCACTCAAGAAAATATCCAAAGAAGCTACAAAAACACGGTTCATCGTATTAATTATAAACAAAACTATTCAATTTCATCTATTTCCTTAAATGAATTATTAAAAAAAAATATTTTATATATTTACATTGTGATTATTGTTGAACACACACAAACAGGATTCCAAAGATAAACTAACGACGAACACACGCACACACGCGAGGAAATAATAAGAGACAAGATTTTCGTGGTTCGGCGAATAGTGCATACTTCCACGGGAGCTGTTACGGCTGTTTTCACTATGTGAAAAATAGGGTTACATAAGCACAGTATTTATATTGTTCACCACTGCGATAGAAATTACATAAATGTCCCTAATCCATACCGCGGGGGCTTCGCCCCCCGCACCCCCAACCCACTCGTCGTGCCCCGAACGTATGACCCAATCCCAAGGGGCCACGCTTCATAATCTGTATGAGCCATGCTCAACAATCTCCACCTTGGCGAATATCAAGCCCTTTTGAAGATAACAACTCCTGTCGGGTTGGGGGGTCAGCTCCTGCTTAGCATTGAGAAACATGTAACAAGTCCAAGCAATGCTTGAACTTGTCAACAGTGACTGGCTTTGTGAACATGTCAGTTGTATTCTCTAAAGTGTGAATCTTTTCAAGTAATATCTGTCCAGATGTTTGCAACTCCCTGATCTTGTGGAATCCCACATCAATGTGTTTTGTTCTGGCATGATACACCCGATTCTTTGCCAAGAAGATGGCACTCTGACTATCACAATGCAACCTAACTCCACTTTGCTCAATGCCCAACTCCTTCACTAGCCCTGTAAGCCACAAGGCTTCCTTGGATGCTTCAGCTACTGCTATATACTCAGCTTCAGTTGTGGACAATGCCATTATATCCTGAACTATCGATTTCCAACATATAGGCCCACCTGCAAGGGTGAAAACAAACCCAGTCGTAGACCTTCTGTTATCCAAATCACGGGCATAGTCTGAATCCACATACCCAACAACTGAAGGATCACTCCGCTAACTGCCAAATATAATACCATGACCTATAGTACCCTTTACATATCTGAAAATCCACTTGACTGCTTCCCAATGCTGCTTACTAGGATTAGACATAAACTTGCAAACTTGGCTTACTGCTTGTGCCAAGTCTGGTCTAGCGCAAACCATAGCATACATCAAACAACCAACTGCACTGGCATAGGGAACCTTCAACATGTACTCAGCTTTCGCCTCTGTCTTTGGACACTGTTGCACTGAGAGCTTAAAGTGATTCGCCAATGGGGTACTCACAGCCTTGGCATTGTTCATGTCAAATCTGTCTAACACCTTCTGAACATAGCCCTGTTGAGAGAGCCATAGTTTTCTTGCTCCCATATCCCTGTGAATATCCATCCTAAGAATCTTCTTAGCAGCCCCCAAATCCTTCATGTCAAACTCCTTCCCTAGCATGATTTTCAGCTCATTCACATCATGCAAACTGTTAGCCGCAATCAACATATTATCAACATAAAGTAACAGAAAAATAAAAGAACCATCATCAAGGCTCTTCGCATAAACACAACAATCATACTCACAACGCCTGTAGCCAATCCTAAGCATGTAAGAATCAAAGCGCTTGTACCACTGCCTTGGAGACTGCTTTAACCCATATAGAGAACGTTTCAACTTACAAATCAAATGGCCCTGTCCAGCTGCTCTGAACCTTTCTGACTGCTTCATGTAAATCTGTTCCTCTAATTCACCATGAAGAAAAGCTGTCTTCACATCCATCTGTTCTAAATGCATATCCCGACTGGCTACCAAGGCTAACACTGCCCTGATAGAAGTATATCTCACAACCGGAGAGAAAATCACATCATAATCAATCCCCTTCTACTGTGAATACCCCTTTGCAACAAGACGAACCTTGAACTTTTTCCCTTCTTCTTCTGATACTGCATGTTTCCTCTTGTACACTCACTTGAACCCAATAACACGTTTTCCCTTAGGAAGCTCAACTAACTCCCAAATTTGGTTTTTATGCAAAGACTCCATCTCTTCCATCATGGCACTCATCCATCTACCCTTCTCATGGCATTGAATTGCCTCTTTAAAAGTAGAAGGATCACTTGAACTGATGAGAAGTGCAACAAAAACTAACTCTACATAACCATATCTAGTGGGTGCCTTAGTAGTATGACGATCTCTATCTCTGGCAAGATTATAGTCCTGCAAACCATCTGGGTTGTTGGTTTCAACATCAGATTCATGCTCCTGCTTATGTACATACTCATGCTCTGGCTCAGCCTAAGGCACTGGCAAACCATGAGCCACTGGTAGCTCTTCCACCTCCACCTGAACTGTCTTGGAGCTAGAGTCAACTCCATTTGTCACTGCGGCAGGAGCATCTTTCGCAACTTTCTGCTTTAACATAAACTTATCATCAAACACTGCATCCCTGCTGACCACCATTTTCTTTGAAACTGGATCCCAAAACTTAAACCCCCTCACGCCTTTGGCATAACCTACGAAAATGTACTTTTTTGACTTTGGATCAAGTTTAGATCTTTCATCACTGGATATATGCACATAAGAAGGACACCAAAAAATTCTTAAATTATTAAAATCAAATGGGTTACCAAACTTCCTCTGCAAACTTCCCATCCAATAAGGCCTGTGGTGAGTGATTGATGAGATAACATGCCATACTGATTGCCTCCACCCAGAATCCCTTTGAAAGTCTAGCATTCAATCGAAGACATCTGACCCTTTCTGTGAGAGACCTGTTCATTCTCTCTGCAACACCATTCTACTGTGGTGTTTTCTTCACTGAGAAGTGTCGTTGAATACCGTGTTCTGCACAAAATTTCTGAAACTGCTTGTGAGTATACTCAGTGCCATTATCTGATCTCAAATACTTGATTTTTCTGCCTGTCTGATTCTCTACTTCTGCCTTCCATAACTTAAAAGTTGTCAAATATCTCTGATTTCTGTTTCAAAAACTAGACCCAAACCTTGTGAGAAAAATCATCAACAAATGTTACAAAATACCGAGATCCTCCCATTGAGGGCTCACGGGTAGGCCCCCATACATCAGAATGTACATAGTCTAAGATACCCTCAGTTTTGTGCTTTCCAGTCTAAAAAAGAACTCGAGTTTGCTTCCCAATTACACAGTACTTACACAAACCCAACGTGCAGCTTCGAACACCTTTCAACAGTTTCCTCTTATGAAGTTTTGCCATCCCACGTTGATTGAGATGACCCAGATACATATGCCACAGTCTAGTGGCATCATCATCCGACTCAACAGAAGCAACTCCACCTACAACTGTACTTTCCAATAGTGTGTATGTTTTCCCCATAGTCCTCCTAGCTTTCATCACAGTCATAGCACCCTTAGTTACCCTGAGAATATCCTTATCTCCATTTGCCCTATAGCTAAAGCCATTTGCTTGCAAAGTGCCCAAGGAAATCAAATTCTTTCTCCAGTCAGGAATATGCCTAACCTCACACAACGTCTTGACACCACCATCATCCATTGCAACTCGGATCTGTCCCATGCCTACAATAGCACAAGCTTTATCATTGCCCAAATAAACAAAACCGAAATTACCTGACCTATAAGTGGTGAACCACTCCCTGTTTAGAGTCATGTGATAAGAGCATCCCGAATCAAGAATCCACGCATCTGTGCACTGCATAGGGGAGACTGAGAGCATGTCGCCTTCACTGAAGTCCGAGTCATCGGACTGGACCACATTCGCAGCACTGTTTGTGCTCTTCCTCTAGTTTGGACAATCCTGCTTCCAATGCCCGATCTGCTTGCAACCAAAACACTGTGCTGTTTTCTTGGATTTCGATTTCTTCTTCTTCTTCTTCTTCTTACCATCTCCGCCTTGTTGCCTCCCACAGTCCTGACTCCCCTTCACATACAGACTCCCCCTGGGATGGACCCCCTCCTGCGTTCTGTTTCCTCTGACTGTGAGACATAATTGCAGTGGTAATATCCTCCAGTTTAATGGTGTCTTTCTCGTACGTGAGAGTGGTCACCAGGTGTTCGTAAGAATCTGGCAAAGAGCACAATAGAAAAATTGCCTTATCCTCGTCATCGAACTTCACTTCAAGATTCACTAAATCCATGATGATCTGATCGAAGGTATTGACGTGTTGTTGCAGATCCGAATCTTCCTACATCTTTAGGCCGTAAAGCCTCTGCTTGAGATACAGCTTGTTCGTCAAGCTCATCGGCCAGTTCCTTCAGCGGACATGTCGAATAGTACCCGCAACCCTCTCCTTCATCTCCGTCTAATCCAGTTCCTCCATTGTAGCAGGTTTCGCACCTCACGCAGCGACTTTAGCAACCCTTGTTGTGCCAACAAATCCTTAACTCGCCTCTGCCATAGCCCAAAATTGCCAGTCCTATCAAACTTGCCCACATCGAACTTCGCACCGGAATTAAGACTCATCTGATACCAATTGTTGGAACACACGCAAACAAGATTCCAAAGATAAACTAACGGCGAACACACGCACACACGTGAGGAAATAACAAGAGATAAGATTTACGTGGTTTGGCGAATAGTGCCTACTTCCACGGGAGCTGTTACAGCTGTTTTTCACTATATAAAAATAGGGTTACATAAGCGCAGTATTTATACTGTTCACCACTGCGATAGAAATTACATAAATGTCTCTAATCTATACCGCGGGGGCTTCGCCCCCCACACCCAAACCCACTCGTCGTGCCCTGAACGTATGACCTAAGCCCTAGGAGCCACGCTCGAGCGTCGGCCCACCTTTCATAATCTATATGAGCCATGCACAACAATTATATTGTTAACTATTGTTTTCAAATTATATGTATTTAACATATTACACACAATCTAACATACCTGTCAAAAAAAACATCAATGTGAATTTGACACCCAACATCGTCCAAGTATGTATTACAATATTAAATAACATTTTTATGCATAATATATTAAAAAAATATAAAAAGCTAGTAATAGTTATCTCAAAAGATACTTCAAATATTCCATAAAAGTACTTAATTGACAATAATTTTAAAGTTTTTTATTAGTCAAAAAAGTATTCACAACAAAATCATTACTCTCTCCTGTCTGAAATATAAGAAAAAAAAACTACTTTTCACTTATTAAGAAAATTGATTATTCTCATTTAATATTATTAAAGTTATCAAAATAATTTTATTTCCTAAAGTATCATTGCTTTAAAGTAAAAAGTTTTATTGAAAAAAGACAATCTCAATAAATTTAAGGGTATTTTTTAGAACATCATCATTAAATTGAGTAAAAACAGTTAATATTTGCTTATAATTCAGACTATGAATAGTAGATTTTTTTGCTTATATTTATAGCTGTAGGGAGTACTCAATAAAGTAATTGAAATAATATGCACATAACATATTTTATATTTTTTTTGTCTGATGGCCTAGCGGCCTACTACGCACTCCTAAGAGCGCTGAAATGGGGCTATTTAATATATATACATGTTAAAATGGAAAATGAATTTAATTATAAGCATCATGTGTTAATTATAACATATTTAATTATATAATAAATAGCAAACTATTTAGTGACATACATCTATGTGAATTTGACACCTCACATATTACAATAATTAAATATTCTACTTTTACTGCATAAAATATTTAAAAAATATAAAAATTTAATAATAGGAATAATAATAATCTAAAAAGATACTTCAAATATTCCATAATAGTATTTCACTAATAATAATTTACTATGTTAATTTTATTTAATAACCAAAAAATATTCACAATATAAATCATTACTCACTAAAATAACAGAATTAATAAGCTCACCACGTATTTAATAAATAAAAATATATATTAAAATGTAAGATAAATGTAATTATTCCATAATAATAAATTCTGTATTAAAAAAATGTATGACTAGAGATTGTGTGTTGACTTGATTTTGGGGGGAGCACCATTATTGGTATTTTTGGAGAAGGCTTTAGTCAAAACTTTAAAAAACAATTATAATAATTTATTTTTTAAAAGATTAATATTAAATTCATACTACCTCCGTCCCAAATTATAAGCACCCTTTGACTAAAACATGCAGATTAAGAAAGTCATTTAACCAATTTAATTTGTCTAGAAAGTGTACTAGTTTTCCTATACTACCCTTCAATTATTGAGACAATCTTTAATACTCCACTTTGACTTCTCATCTCCCAAGACTACCTAAGGGTATTATTGTAAAGAATTAATTAATGTACCTTGTAAATTGAAATGGGGGCTTATATTTTGGGACAATATTTTTTTGCAAATGGTGCTTATAATTTGGGACGGAGGTAGTATACAATTTGACAATAAAAAATAAAAATAAAAATAACAAATTGTTTTCTTTAATATTATATGTATTTTAATTCTCTAAATTCAAAATTAAAATAAACATAGGTAATTATGTTACTGTCACTACTATGAAATTATTTGTATAGTTTTCAGAGAATAATTTAAAAGACAAAGGTAAAATTGTGATCAAAGTTAAAAAGACACTTAATCAAAAGTAGAAATGTTAAAAAATTACTTGTGTGACAATAGAATAAGGGTTTAAGATATTAAAGTAGTAATTATAGAATTTAGGTGTTTTTTTTTTACCTTCTAACCCACCTTAATTTGAGTCTTTAGCTCTCCAGTTGGCACTCCAGGGTATCCCTACAAACTTAGATCATTTGGACTCGTTATGAAATTAGTCGCCAAGTCAGCAATAAAATATCTGGTTTTTTACACACGGAGTTAGACTGTCTCTCAAATAGGCGATTACAAATATCGAGCCTGAGTTTTTCTACTCGATGAGAGCCACATTATTACCAACTCTCTCAGCATCATATTGTTATGCTTTCCTTTTTATTTATTACTACTTCCGGTTCTCAAGATAAGCAACAAAACCGTAAAACATAGAAACCAAGAAAAATTATTTAAATAAGTTATTTCTAAATTTTATTCCCTAAATACCCCTATTTTATTCTATACTGCTCTTCCCTGTAATTACTTGGTCAGTTGCCGCATTGCAATGCGTGCATCTCTTTATGTTACAGTATCAAAAAAAAAAAAAAAATTGCGTGCGTCTCTTTTTGATTATAAAGCGTGCGTCTTTTTTTTTACTGATGCGAGCGTCTCTCACTGTCAGATATAGACAAAAGTATTTAATCAAAAAAAGATATAGACTAAAGTACGTAAAATAAAAACACCTTTCATTAGTCATTTAAATAACTAGGGGTAGTTACAGCCAAAAAAAAAATAACTAGGGGTAGAAATGGAATTTAATATAAAAGCTGCTCCTTATCTCTTACATTTTGGACCAAAGAAAAATCACTTTTTGTTTCCAATATTGAGGACCGGAAGGAGTATTATAATAGATAGATAATAGATATATAATAGATTGTCACTGGCCTCCTTAAAGACATAAAATGTTCATTTTAGCATTTAAGGAAAAAAAATCCAATATTTCAACTCAATTAAATTGGGCAATTTGAAATACTAAATATGAAGTAGTCCTTCAATATCTTATTATTATTATTATTATTATTATTTGCTCTCTCAATTTGATTTATGGTTCCTTTTCTCAGTGTGTTTACTCACCCTCTTGAAATACACTTTGAGTGAACATGAGTTATAAATAATTAAATTTTATTCCCTGTTTCAATCAATCTCCAATAATCATATATTCATGTTATCTGTTTGTCGTGGTATTCTTCCTTCTCTCTTGGTCGTGAGTCTCATGTCCGATTTTAATCTTTATTTTTGGTTGGTAACCTACCGTAATTAGGATCTTTGGCTTCCCAATAGTCCACTAGGGTATATATACAGCTTTGACCGTTTGAACTGTCTATGAAACCAATCTATGGTTGGGCAGCGACATACATCTGGTATTTTACAAACGAGGTTGGGCTACCTCCCAAATTGGGAATTCCATGAATTGAACATGGGTTCTCTTCCGGGAAAAAAGTCACATTACCAACCTCCTTCAATACCACGTTGGTTGTCGGCTTTAAATCTAAAATGTCTTTTTAATTATGCATTTGGTATGTGAAATAAGACAAAAATAATGATAATACTAAAGAGAACAAAAAATGAGGTTTTGTTTTATTTTAAGGCTTCTTACTTGAATTATGCTTCTTTGCAATTTCAAAGGGTACGTGAAATACTTCAAGCTTCGAAGGAAAAGATGGTAGCGAGTTTTGTGAGACTTGGAATGTCCTTTGTTGTGTCCCTCATAGCTTTCCTTGTAATTCTCATGGTACCTTTAATGTACCAAAACTCTAGTTTCGGACTATTCAAGAAGGTTTCAAAAGACATGGTAGTAGGGGGATCAACTCAGAGCGTTACAACAGAGTTGTTGACTAAAGGACCAAACGTTACAACTAATGGCTTTGGATTGGGAGGAGGGGTCCAAAATATAAAGTCAGGAGGAAAAGACATGAGTGGTAACATTCTCAAAAGAAAGTAACAGTACTTGTAACACCCTTTTGTGCCTGAATTTTTCTAATTATTATCATTCAACTTTTGTTTACTCTGTCTGTTATGTTTTGTAAGGACAAAACTCTCTACAATTCTTAAGTGCATATTTGGGTTTAGAATCATTTTTTACGTTATCAAGTAGAATTATTTTTTCTTCAACAAAAGTATAATTATTTTGTTTGACTAGAAGTAGAAGTGTCTTATGAGTTTCCATAAGTATCCTCCACCAGAGGCAATTCTACTTGAGGCACAGTCGGAAATTAGATGACACACCAACAGAAATTCGAATCTTGATTTGTCACGTTGTGGGGGACTAATTCATTCCGCTATATCCAACCTCGATTGGTTGACTAGAAGTATAATTATTTTTTCCTTCAAATCTTAGTTTGAATAGAAGTAATAAAAATAATATTTTTATTAAGTACATTAATCATGGTTTTGCATTAAATTCATTAATACCATGTTTAATAAACGATCACCCTAAGAATATAATAGCAATAGATGTAGGTACATGCATTTTTCTTTATTTCATTTTTTAGTTATTGTTATAACATTTTTATGCCTGATGGTTATTTTCTAGTCATTAAAGAAATTATCTTTAATCAACAAGGATACGACTCATATTCCACACAAACGTAAGTTCGAATCACGACGCCGATATGAGTACCGCGTAGGTGGGTAATGCGTAAATACATATATAAGCATTCTTTGAGTCGTAAGATTTTCTGGGACCCTAATAAGCCCTAGGACCAAACTTGTCTAAACTTTTTCGTTTGAAAAAACTACTTTGCAATGTATTGAGCGTGAATGATGAATCTGTTAACACAATTCAAAAGCACTCAAATGGTTCTCTATAATTTATTCCTTGTCGTAGCTGCAACAAGTCCTTTGATTGCTACAATTTTGTCACAAATTAAATGGTAACACCAAAACACCATATGCAATGTCATGAACAAAATCCTTATTCTCTAGTATATTTTTTTTAGGACATTTCTTCAACTACTTGCTCACTTCTTTACAATATTCACTACTAAATCTCCAGGATCCAAAAATGACAAAGACATATTGCTGAATGGATTTTTAGTTTCTGGATTTGATGAAGCAACATGCATAAGCAGGCTACAATCCCATTCATATCGTAAAGCTTCACCTCACAAACCTTCTCCATATTTGCCATCTAAACTACGCAACTATGAAGAAATTCATAGAAGGTGTGGACCTAAAAGCAAAGCTTACAATAGAGACATGGCAAACATTGCACATTCAAAGAATAACACTGCAACTACAATCTGTAAATACATTATCTGGTCAGGTGCCAATGGTTTAAGGAACCAAATAATCAGCATGGCATCAACATTTCTCTATGCTCTCCTCACAGATCATGTGTTGGTTGTAAAATTTGGAAAAGACAAGCATGGCCTATTTTGTGAACCATTTCTCAATTCAACTTGGTTATTGCCAGAGAACTCACCATTTTCGAATGATAAGCATGTCCAAACATTTCAAAGCATAATAGATAAAGGCATAATGGGTAGTAACATTTCAAAAGAGGACTTTTTTTGCCATCAGTTTTATATGTGGATCTAAGATACCACCCTAGTTATCCCGAGAGATAATTTCACTGTGATCATAGCTAAGAAGACATTCTCAGTAAGGTTCCTTTGTTGATTTTTAAATCAGGCCAGTATTTTGTCCCTTCTCTTTTTTTGACCCCAATTTTCAACAAGGAACTTAACAAAATGTTCCCAAAAATGGACACAATTTTCCACCATTTGGGGCGATATCGTTTTCACCCATCAAATGAGGCATGGGGACTAATCAGCAATTTCTGTAATGTACATTTTGCCAAAGCAGATGAAAAGATAGGCCTCCAGATAAGAGTGTATGAGAGGAGTTCCATTCCACAAAAAGCATTTAAGAATCAAGCTTTAAACTGCACCATACATAATAATATACTATCCCAACTAGGAGGCATGCAATTGCAAACTTCTGTGTCTTCTAGTGGCAAGAAACATATTGTTAAGAAGGTTGTTCTTGTGGCTTCTTTATCTCCAGAGTACGGCAAAAATTTACGTGCAATGTATCTGAATAAATCAACTGTTACTGGGGAAGTAATAGAGGTTTATCAGCCAAGTCATGAAGAGTGTCAAAGGTTTTATGATAATAATCATAACATGAAGGCCTGGATTGAAATGTATTTATTGAGTTTATCTGATGTGCCAGTGACTACTTATCAATCCACTTTTGGTTTTGTTGCAAAGGGTTTGGGAAATTCAAGGGCATGGCTTCTTCACAGGCCAATAAATAATGAAACCGCTTTTCCAGCATGTGAACGAGAGTTCTTATTGGAGCCTTGTTATCATGCACCTCCATACATTACTGTAATGGAGAGTTCATAGAAGATTTTACTTCTTCTGTCCCTTATATCAAACATTGTAAGGATATCCTTTCCGTGTGAAGCTGATCAATGGTTCTATATATATGTAGTTGTTTCATTGTTATAGACTTCTCCATTTTCGTTAATTAATAAAGTAGTAATAAAATGTTTATTTATAAATAAGACAAAAATCCAGTGCTTGTTCTAGTTTGGTCAAGAGGCATTTTAGTAGGCACCACTGATGTTCTATTTCTGCACTGTATGAAAATAAAATTGGATCTTTTATGAATATACTTGTTAAATATACTTGTTAAAAGGGGGAAAGGAGATGCTCAATCTGTTTCCGACACAGGGCTAGTTGTTGATTAAAAAAAAAAAGGAGTTAGATTGGTTCGGTTGTTCCCGATTTTCATTTCCACCGAAACTTGATCTAGTACTTCTCTCACCATTTCTTTTTCAATTTTTGAAAATATATCCAGTATTTCTAGAAATTTCAAAAATGTCAAAAAACTACTTTTATTGTTTCCGAAAACGATTTTCCATAGTTACTCTTACATATTCTCTTTGTTACAATTGTTCTCAAATGGAAAATGTTTTTAGAAATTTCTAGGATTGATGACCATCCCACAAATCAACACAGATTTTCTCAACATACTTTGTCACCAGTCTTAAAAGTACTGCAAATCAACTGCGCTTAACTGCAAAGTTCTTATGTCATAGGCTATCAGAAAGGTGATCCATCAAGCTTATTTCACACTTGATGTTTTCCATGTGTGCTTCTGTGTTGTATTTCTTTTTTTTTTGTTTCTTTTCTGAATGTAACATTTTTTGAATATTTAAATTAAATATAGAATAAAGTTTCAAATTGTAATTAATGGATTCAGTTCAATTTATTAAATAATCATTAAAATTAAAAAAATAGTTAATGCATTCATTAATACTTTGAGTAAAAAAGTCAAAATAAAAAATATATTAAGGATTTTTCTAACCTGTGCAATATTGCACAGGATAAGCCTCATTAAATACATTATTTCAACTACCTAATTAATTGTGTTTTTGTTGAAAAATGATTTTTTCTCTCTCCTCTTTTGCACATGTTAGAAAAATCCATATATTAAAATTCATTAATTCATTGTATAAAAATATACATTTAAAATAATAATTTTAGTGCCTTGAAAAGAACCTGAATGATAAATTCTAAACAAGAAATATTTAGATATTAAAATAATATAATTATTTTTTAACACTTTCTTCATTTAATAATTTATTTAAAGAATTCAAAATTCAAAACTTTTTATATTTTGTTACTGTAAATTTATATATATATATATATATATATATTATATTCAATTTCTCATTTTAAAAGGTAGATTACACTCTCTACTAAGAGAAATTTGAATTATATTCTCCTTTTCGCTTGTTTTAAAGTCTAGGCTCTCCTATGGTAAAATGTAAATTTGTATTGCACTTTAACATATTTTGACTTATACAAACATTTTAATGGTAGTAAAAAAACTTTAAACTCCTTTCAATAATTTTTTTCCTTTTTACTTACAACTTTAAATATCGTATAGCTAGTAACTAGTTTTGAATAATTTAAGCTTAAATACACTTTTGGTCCCCTCTATTTTACCAAATCCGTAATTTTAGTCCCCAATTTTTTAAATCCGCAATTTTAATCCCGTAATTTTTAAAAATTCTGAAACTGGGTCCCCACCTCCAATTTTGGTCAAAATTGGGTGATGTGGCAGGTCAAATGCTGAGGTGGCAGTAAGAGAAGAATACATGTGTGGACTATTTCACCACTTATTTTCCATGTCATAATTTTTTATTTTTTAATTCTTTTTCATTATTTTAATTTTAATTATAAAATTTCACCCACTCTTGGGTGCATGGATGCACTAGAAGAAGCTTTCCCATGGATGCTCAAATTTCAATTCCTTCAAATTTTTCTATCAGTGAGCTAAAAAATTAGAGAAGATGGGAAGCATTGAGCAAAAAGGAAGAAGAAGCAGCTCTGAAGATGGAGTGGTTATCGTGCATCGACTCAACCACACTCTCTCTCTTAGTCTAAACTTCACACCCCCTCTCTCTCACTCTTTCCTCTCCACCTTCGACTTAACCTCCACTCACGAACTCCTCACCCCTCAAATCGACCCCTCCCTCTTCACCGAGAGCACCGGCTCCCACAGTCGAACCTACTCCAGACCCCGGCGTCTCAGCCATGTTGTTGCCTTCCTCCCTCGCATCATCATGGAATACGTCAAACAATTGATCCGTGAAGACCCAATGTTCGATTAGGTTGAGCTTTTCTAGCCTTTTATCCCTCTCCGCTGGAGGCTATGGTCAGATTTGGCACTGGAGAAAATTTGAGGAAGAGGAAAAGAGGGAGGAAGCCGAAAGTGAAGGTGCATTTGGAGGAGTGTTACAAAGGAATGGGGATTGTCAACAAGAACGGTGTTCCCATCGAAGTTAGCGCTGGCCACCGTGGAGGATCCTTTTGTGGAAGAGTTGGTGAGACAAACGAAGGGGCTGCGCGAGGAAGAGGAGCTGTTAGGGTTTTTACTATACATTTTTTAATTAATTTATTAAATAAAATTTTATAATTAAAATTAAAATAATGAAAAGGAATTAAAAAATGAAAAATGATGACATGGAAAATAAGTGGGTGAAATGGCCACGTGTGTATTCTTCTCTCACTGCCACCTCAATATTTTGTCCTGCCACATTACCCAATTTTGACCAGAATTGGAGGTGGGACCCAATTTCAGAATTTTAAAAAATTAGGGGACCAAAATTACAGATTTAAAAAGTAGGGGACCAAAATTACGGATTTGGTAAAATAGGTGGACTAAAAGTGCATTTAAGCTAATAATTTATTATTGATTTTACGACTTTAGAAGATAAAATGAAGATTTAAATAACTATTTCATACCTTTTAAAATTTATCACTAAAAAAAAAGGCTAAATAGTGCTTTTTTTAGGCGGTTTTACAACCCCCCCACCCGCAAATTAATAAAAAAAGCCCCGGTCACAAGGAGTGTGTATACCATTTTTATTTAATTTGAGGGTGTTAAAAACCCTCTAATTGTATTCAGTTCCCCCTCTATTTCTTTTCACTATCGCGCTTCCCATCTCCCCAAAATTTTCATTAACAATATTTAATAGAATACTTAAAATTATAAGATAAATAAGGATATGTAAAAATCAAATGTTTCAAGTTACATTTTACTCTCTCTCCCTTTCTCTCATTTTACTTGTTCTGTTTGGAATATTTGATCGTCTCAAATTACTTGTCTCTTTAGAAAATCAAGAAGTAACAATTACTTGTTTTCCAAATATACTCTTTTGTCTCAACCAACATATATTAATGAGTTTTTCTACCTAACTACTCCACCACTACAACCACTCCAATTAATAAGGGGTATTTTAGTCAAAGTGTATCATTTTATCATGGAAATTAGTAAACTTAATCATTTTCTTAAGAAGTGTGCATAACCTAAAATGACAAGTAAAATGAGACGGAGGGAGTAATTGAGTTGCCTACATTTAAATAAAAAAAGAAAAAAGAATATTGAAATCTTTTACAATAATTACTTTTTTTCTGAATCTTTTACAATTACTTCTCAATTAAGTTACCATATAATCTTGTATAAATTAATTAATCTAGTTTTAAAAATAAATAAATCAGATCACTTCACACTTGAGTGGGTTTCACTTTGCCTTCTCTCTCAATCTCATTTCTCGCTGGCTGTTGGTTCTGATTGCAAATGAAACTCGTCGTCGGAGTGGGAGATGGAGAAATCTGTGGCAGGGGTTGCAATAAATAATGAGGTAAAGTTATGCAACCAACTACAAATACCTGATGATCTTGCCTTTTCCATTCTCTCTAAACTGTCTCTTAAATCTTGAAAACGATATGGAAGAGTCCATAGATCATGGTCCCTCTTATTTGAAAACCCTCATTTCATGAAAATGTACTGCAATAATTTCTTATCTAATGATTATTCTTATTACAATGGTACATCTCTCCACCTACATCAGAGAATCAATGCCAGTTTTGAAAGTTATTATTTTGAAGATAATTTTGCGTTACATTATCTTTCTGGCGAGAGGTTTGAGAATAAGGTCAAATTAGATTGGCCCAATCCATTTCCACAGGCTGACAATGGTTTTGATATTTTGGGTCCTGGTTGTATTAATGGAACTTTTTGCCTATTATGTATCTTAGAAGTGAATATTGTATTGTGGAACCCAACTACCATAGAATTCAAGGTCATTCCTCCCAGTCCTCTTGATTCTGTACCTTATTGGGAAGTTTCGGCTGATCAGAGTGGATTTAGTTATGACCCTGTTACAGATAACTATAAGGTGATTTGGCATGTACAATTGTCTCAAAGAACTAACCATGACCTTGATGGACAGCCATGGGGAGATGTATCATACGGAGATATTTCTGACGAATCCTTATGGGATATATATATATATAGCCCAAGAAGTAATTCTTGGAAGAAACTCGATATTAATATGCCTCGTTCTTGTGACGGTCGAGAAGTGTACATGTACGGAATGAATCACTGATGGGGTAAAAATGAAACACGTAATGAAGCATGTTTGGTGTCATTTAACTCGGGGAACGAGGTGTTCTTTACAACATCCATACCCTCAGACACAAATGACAATTTTGATGATAGATTGGTGTGGAGACAATTGATGGTATTAAATGGGTCTATTTCTTTCATCTTAGTTTGTACAGAGACGAGTACTTTTCACATATCAATTTTGGGGGAACTTGGTGTGAAGGAATCATGGACAAAACTCTTCATTGTTAGGCCCTTACCTTGCCTTGAGTATCCTATCGGAGCAGAGAGGAAGGGTGATATATTCTTCAGGAAAAAAAAGATGGTGAACTGGCTTGGATTGATTTAAGCACCCAGATGATTGAGGAGCTTGGTATTGATTTACAAAGATTCTGTTATAGGATATTAATTTATAAAGAAATCCTTCTTCCAATTGGAGGAATAAATAATTAATTATTTTTCTTGTTTTCACTCCAGATATGTGATCGTGGTTATTAGGATTTTACCTTATATAAAAACTGGCTTTATCAGTTTTATTTTGAAGATTTACTCTCTTTCTATTTGCAAACTGATATGGTTTCTATTTAATTGTAAGAATGATCTTTAAGTTGTCTTTGGCCTTTACTAAATGGCCTACGATTTTATGTAGAAATAGACTATATTTAGAAAAGTCGATAATCTATTGAGTACATATTCTTTGTTCTAAACTTTATTACATTCTAGTTCTAGTTGAAATATGTATGCCACTATGCCTACTTTTGTGCTTTAGTTTTTTCTTTTACGATCCATAGATAAAAAACCAAAGCATACCAAAACAAAAGACATAATTTGAAATGCACCAAAACATTGAGTGCAAGTATTTGAAATCAGAGGACTTATTTAAACTAATTCGGAAAAAACCGAGTATTAGCACTAAATAGTAAATACTATATTCTAGAAGTGGATCTTTTCTATTTGCTGAAGTAATCCATGAAGATCCTTATTGGAAATATGAAAGCAACAAGTTCTGCCACTAGTCAATGAACACTTTCTCAGCTTAGATGTTTTGGTGAACAACAGCTGGGTTATTTGCTTTGTATATACACATGAATATTGAAAACCAAAACAGCTTGATTCACATGATTACATTCAGTAACAAAATGACCACTTAATCAAAACAATTATGAATTCAAATAAATGCATGAATTAATACTTTTAAAAGAAATTTAATCTACAGTCACCTTAAAGTAATAATACAACATACCAACTATGTTTTGTAAATATTATATAATAAGCAAAGCAGGATGGAAGGTGTTAAAATTTTCCACAGAACTTGGTCAACCATATATATGTGTGTGTGTGTGTGTGTTCTTTTGAACAATGTTCCACGTCACACTTCATTTTTGAAGCAGCCAACATGTACTATGATGAAATTAACCATTAATAAATCAAAATGAATTTATGTTTTTGCAGTATACAAGCTATTAGAAAATGTTAATCGAAGAGAAAATAGGAGAAATCCAAAGAAAGTAAGAGAAAACCATTAGTGAAAAGATGCAGAGTCTGAGAGAACTTTGAATTTGATTTTGTATTTTCATTTCACTGGTGTGAATATTAAAAAGGCTATTTATACTAGTTACAATGCACTTGCTATAACTGTAAGTCAGAGAGAATTGTAGTTATAGCTTACAACTGTTTATAGAATGAACTATTAACTTATTCTAACACATTAATTTATAACTAGAAGGGAAAACAATTTTGCAGTCATATACTAAATAAATTAAAACCCAGAAAAGAAATTGGGAAACCAGAAAAAATAGTTCTTCTAACAAAATAAATAACCTACTAAGCTTCTTTCTACCTGAAACCATATTTCTTGTCACTCACTGTGAGTTTGAATGGTGTAAGTGCACCACTCCACATGCTTGCTGCCAACTCAGTAGACCCCTCATCCAATTCACTTTATCTGCTTTTATGCCCTTGCTTCCCTTCTTCTTTCCCTTGCCCTAATTATTTGAAAGCCACCTTTATTGAGCATTCATCATTGGCTCACATATGACAATCTCTTTATGGACTAGTAGAAAGTTCAGAAACATATGAAGCCAAGTTCTGAGAGTAACAAATATAGAGGAGAAAGGACTTGAAGGCAATATTAAGGAGGAGTTGAAAGACACTTAATTGTAATTAATTACAATTTGTAGTTAGAATTCATTTTAGTTAGACAGTTAGTTTGCAGTGCTGGCAGGTAGTTGTAATTGCTGCATTATGTATATAAACAATCTGTAATACACTTTTTTGGTAATGAGAGTCAGTTTCACATTTGCAATTTCTCATTCATCATGCTGTCCAATTCTGCTCTGGTGGAATTAGAGCAGGTTATTCCCTTTCTGCTTCTGCATCGCGTGAATCTTTGATGTTTCATCGATCAATTCTTTTGCTTGATTTATTCATCTCTTTTTCTTCCTCTTCGTCATTTAGTTGTTTCAATTTCACTGTTATCTTCTTCTTCAATCGATCGATTCTCTAATGGCAAGAAACTCACACAATCAAGTTTCTACTTCTAACAATTCTACAGTGAATCAACAAAATACGAATCAAGATCTGACTCTTGATTTATACTATGTGCCTACTTCAGATACACCTACTACGGTGTCAGTTACACCACAACTAACCGAGAAAAACAATCACATTTGGGCGAGGAAGATGCGCGGAGCCCTTTTTTCGAAGAACAAATTTCGTTTTATAGATGGATCAATTCCAGTGCCAAATGAAAAGGATCTTCTCTTCGTGGCATGGGAGAAGTGTAATAATCTTGTACGTCATGGATCATCAATTCGATGACTCCAGAACTAGCAGAAAGCATCATGTTCATAAAAAATGCAATGGATGTGTGGATGGATATTAAAGACAGATTCATGAGAGGAGATAGAATTCGAGTGTCTCAATTGCAACAGGAAATCGCAAATTTGAAGCAAGGTAATCGCTCAATCTCATATTACTATACTGAATTGAGAGTTTTGTGGGAAGAATTAGAACAATTCAGACTTTTACCACAATGTACATGTCCCATGACTTGTGCTTGCTTAGCTATGAGAAATGTTGGATCTTTGAGACTAGAGGACATGATTATTCAATTCCTGGTTGGTTTAAATGATGAATACCAAAGTGTGAGGTCAAAATCACAAGTGCTTCTTACGAAGCCACTGCCACAAATAAATAGAGTATTTTCCATGGTCTTAGAAAAAGAAAGACAAATGCAACCAAGCAGTTCAATAACCACAGTTGATGATGCTGTAGAAGGCTCAAAGCCTTATGGAAGAGGAAGAGGATACGACAACTCTCATGGAAGAGGTAGAAGAAATGGAAAGATTTGCACTTATTTTGGTAAACTTAGGCATACTTGCAACAAGATTAATCTCATTGCAGTGAAATTACCTGATGGAAACTATATAGAAGCTAATTTTGCTGGAAATGTTAAGTTCAGCAGTGATTTATTGATAGAGAATGTTCTATTTTTGCCTCGTGTGAATCTTATCTCAATAGCAAAATTATATGTAGCACAGTCTTGCTCATTAGTCTCTAGTTCTGATTCGTGTATCATACAAGTAGGCAAATTTGAGGAAGATTGGTTTGGCTAGACAATTTGATGGCTTGTATTGCTTGCAAGTAAATGAAGATCCCCCAAGTGATGTTACTAGTTCTCTTACTGCATACAGTCTTCATACTCGTGTACTTCCCTCAGCCATTCTTTGGCATTTGAGGTTAGGTCATCTTTCACATGATAGGATGTCATATTTGAATAAACAGAATACATATATCCCAATAGCCCACGCATAAAGCTTGTGATATATGGCATAATCTAGATAGAAGAAATTGTCATTTCCAGTTTGTAATAGTAATGCAAAAGCAGTGTTTGATACATTTTGATACTTGAGGAACATTTTCCACTGATTCAGTACATGGTTTTAGATATTTTCTAAACATATTGCTATGATGTTAAAATTGAAATATGAAGTTGTTCATTATGTGAAAAGTTTTGTTGCTACGGTAGAAACTCAATTTGAAAACAAAGTCAAAGTAATAAGAAGTGACAATGGGCCAGAATTCATGTTAACTGATTTCTATGAATCAAAAGGAATTATCCATCAGAAGAGTTGTGTAGCAACTCCTCAGCAGAATGGCAAGGTAGAGAGGAGGCATCAGCATATCTTGAGCATCAGCAGGGAATTTATGTTTCAGTCACAATTTGTACGTGGATATGGTGCCTAGATGACTATGTACATGGTTTGGACAATTATATCACTAAATTGGCCTAAATATCTCAATAGGAGCATGACTTTTATAGTTTCTCGTATTTAACAAGTAACAAAAGGGCTTAAGCCAGAATGTGCTCCCTCCAAAAACAACTAAGGACCCATTACTCAGCAGGGATTTTTGAAAAATTTGACTAGTATACTAAGAAGAGCAAAAAACATTGCAAAATAGTACCCCAAAAAAAGGGAAAGAACTCATGCAAGACTCAGGGTCAGACCCTCTGATTCAAATCGAAACATTATGCTCCACGTGTTTACGGGGGGTTGGACTTGTAGTTGTAATGACAGTTCAGTACCCGGAGAGGAAGTGGGGGCGGATTCCAAGGGAATAGCCACCACTCCAGAATCTTGATTATAAGAAAACTTTACTGCCTTGGAATTAACTTCCACAGAACTAGGTTTAGAAGTTGCGTAGACCACAAACGTGACATCCCCTGCATCCTTTGTGTCGATAGTTATCTTGTAACCGCAATTGAGCTCTTGGAGCCCTACTATGGGTTGGTAGTAGCAACACCTTAGGAGAGGGGTTGCGGTATACAGTGGCTAAGGATAGTCACCGTAGACCTACCAACCACAGGAAAGATTTATTGATATTTATGGATGGATGCTGATTAATGTGATGCTTTGCTATGATTATTTTATGGTTGTATGACTATTGATGTGTTAATGGATAACATGTCAGTAGTAAGTCGCCTGAGCGACATTAGGATTGATCCTTATGTTAATTAGAGATGGCTGATAATCTGGTTAACATGCTGTATTTATACATTGACTTGTATATGATATCTGTGAGTTTGATATATGAGTCAAGGATGATGTCTCTTGTTAGAGGACAACGAATCCCTAGACAGTAATAGTGAGTATTACTGTGATACTCTGTTTGTCAGTGGTGATAGTCGGGTCAATGTACCCTAGGTTGGTGTACTAAGGTACAGACGGAATGGTGATACGATGGTCGGTGGCATTACTCGGTGTTTCCGACGAGTCTCTCCATGTCCGTGGTACTGAAAGTACGGAGGACCTTTGGGGATAGTCGGTGGCATTGAGGGTGTGTACTTTGCCAAGACCTTGAGGAAGTGTACTCAGTCTTTCTGACGAGTCTCCAGGACTCCATGTCTGACAGGTAGACAATCTTGGCCATTCTTTGTAAAGGGAATGCCGTCCTTGCACGTAAGATGGTGTCTAGCAACGCACTCTTTAACACTCTATTTCCAATACTCACTAAATAATTGGATGATTTTCATGTGGATTCAACCTCTTTGGAAATGGGACTCACTAATTAAGTGTGACCCACATGAATTTTACCCAATCATAGAAATAGTGTTTAAGAAAGAGTGTTAGAAAGTGTGTTGCTAGCACTCTTCCCTTAGTATTTATACTTATTGAACCCTAGCCTCCTTTTTCTTTCACCTTTCCTCTTCTCGTCTTCTCTTGTCTATGGATTCCTATTGTTATGATTTCTCACATTATTTAGTTGCTGGTAATGCAAAAATCAGATGAATCTTAAAGCGATTTTGACAGCG
Source organism: Calophaca sinica (assembly GCA_037113605.1). NCBI lineage: Eukaryota > Viridiplantae > Streptophyta > Magnoliopsida > Fabales > Fabaceae > Calophaca > Calophaca sinica. The sequence continues at coordinate 73,000,253 of CM073730.1, forward strand.
ATTATGATGAATACTTTTTCCCTTACTTACACGGAATGTTGACGAAATTCCAAAGACTTTGTGTTTGTGATTTGATTTGAAGGGACAAAAAAATGTATGAATCGGTGGTGTATCTAAGGGAGGTGATGTTGGGTGAGGTAGATATATACCCTGAAGAGAACGACAACTACAAGAACTTCGATGTGAAGGAAATTTGAATAAGCCACTTCTCGTAACCCAGTGAGAGGTGTCCATCACTTGTTGTGCTTCACACCGTTACCTCATGTGGTGTTTGCTTCAAAATGGAGTCAAAGACACGGCAGCAGCAATCGCTCTTTCACTTGCACTCCTTGTGTATCAAAAAGAACAAGGTATATAGCAACACTTGGATTATAAAAAAAAACAGGGGTCAAAAGCACTTAACCCCCCTCAATTTTTAAATTAATCAATATAGACCCTAATTTAACACTTCTTGTTGTAATTTACCATATAATATCAATCCACCGTTAAAGTTAACAATAACATTTTTAAGAAGTTATCTCTCAATCATGAAAATACATATTTATCCATACTTAAATGAGGATTAAAGCTATGATTTTCTGTCGGCCACGCCGGTACTTGTCATTTTCCTTGAGCCCTCTATATTGCTTGTTGAAACCATCTTCATTTCCTCCTAACTTGATGCAAGTGTTGCATTTTTGGGTTCAGTAATCAACGATACTAATTCTTCAAACTAATCTTGAAAGGATTGTAAGAATTCCTATTTACTGATTACGCTTCTAGCTTATAGCCATCAAGTCATATTTGCATTTGAGATATTTGCTGTTGATATTAGATTGCAGTTAAACACATACATACCACTAGAGACTTTATTAGGGAAACACATGAATGTTTAGATGTGTTGTATTTCTGGCAGGAATATTATCAACTTTTGCTTACTGATCGAAAGGGGTTCTTTACAGAAAATACCAAGTATGGTATCATGTGACATTGATAAAATTCCTGCATTGGTTTCCCTTATCCACTGTACAATGAGCGGAGCCCATTTTGTGGATAACTTTATTAACTTTATCTGTTAAGTTTGACAGTAGAATTACATTAAAAGGGTAATTGCAACATGAAGTGTTAAATTAGGGGTGTATATTGCTTAATTTTAAAAATGAGGGTGGAAAGTGCAATTACCCCAATAAATCAGGGGGTTAAATGCTTTTGACCCAAAAATAGAGAAAAATGCCAACTATAACCCTGGATTCCAAAACAACATGATTTTGGACAAAATCTGAGTGGACTACCATTGAAACTCTGGATAACTCACCTATGACTTGTGTGTTAATGTTGCCAGAATTTTTGTAATAATTTACCATAACTTACCAAATTTGCTGTTTTGAACCCAGATGCCTGAAAAAACTGGCTAATTGGCCACTTATGACTTAACAATTACCAAGAATTCAGCATTACTTCTAAACTGAACTGGGTGTTATGATGTTTAAGGAGAGTAGTTGATCTTATAGCAGTTGTTGTTAATGGTTGGTTGTAGGTTGATAAGTATGTGACGGTAGTGAATTGTAGTATCTGTCCTCGTCAGGGTTTATGCTGAACAAAAAGAGTCTTAAAATTTATTGGGAATTTTGGTTGCTCTCTAAAAGTGTGGTAAAATGTTTGTTTTCTGACTTGAACATAACTACAAATCTGTCCATTATGTATCATACTCAAAAGTTGTGTTGGGCTGTTCATGATATCATGGTAAGATAGTTAACAAAGGGAAATTCATGGTATTTCATTATGGGTTTAGCTTGGTATATAATATTGTTTTGGCACTGTGTGCTTCTTTAACATTTTCCTAAACTCCACTTGCTTACATTTCATTGTTTCTTTTTCGCGTTGTCCTCATGTTTATCACTTAAATTTTATGTGGTTACCAGTTACCTTTTTTTTCCCCTCTCCTCAATTCTCTTGCTCGATTATAACAATGGTTGCAATATTGGCACCTGCAGACTACTGTTATGCCACTATGTGGGGAAGAAATACATTTGGTTGCAATGCATTCGCGGAATGATGATAGACCATGTTTCTGGGTATTCACTATTGCCGCTGGACTTTATAATTCATGCCTTGTGATTTTAAATCTAAGATGTTTGGGTATATTGTTTGATCTGGACGAAACACTTATTGCAGCAAACACGATGCACTCATTTGAGGATAGAATTGATGCACTCCTGAGAAAAATAAACTCAGAGGTAGATCCACAATGAATTTTTGGCATGCAAGAAGAGGTCAAGCGCTACTTAGATGACAAGAGTATGTTGAAGCAGTATTCTGAAAATGATCAGGTCATTGATAATGGGAAAGTGAAAAAGTTCAATCTGAAATTGTTCCAGCATTATCTGAAAGTCACCAACCTATAACTCGACCACTGATACGGTTACATGAAGAAAAACATAATTTTGACACGCATCAATCCGCAGGTTTATAATTTTTTTTATCCAATCATTTAAAGTATCTATTGCCATGTCTTGTGGCTGTGCATTTTCTTGTAGGTTTATTATTCTACCGTGGTAGTGTTTTGAAATGATATTTCATATTTCTAGTTATTGACTGATTTTCTTTTCGGATCAAGTGAACACTTGGCGCTTTTCATTGCCACCACTGGTGCGATTTCTGCCTTGTCCTGTTGTTTGGAGGAGAGACACTACAAGAAATCGCGGGATTACCGACGGCTTTTGCGGGATTACCGACGGCCAAAAGCCGTCGGTAATCCACAAATGCCGTCGGTAATAAAAAAATTCCGACGGCTTACCGACGGGCTAATATCCGTCGGTAAAATGTGCGTCGCAAATACGTACCGACGGCTTTGGCCCGTCGGTATAATCGTTAGGTCACTTCCGACGGCTTTAACCCGTCGGTAAATTTCCGACGGCTTTCTCCGACGGTTTTAACCCGTCGATAATTCCGATGACATTTCCGACGGCCATGGCCGTCGGTAAAGCCGAACTTTAAATTTTTTTTTGAATTGAAAATTGTTTAAATTTTTATTAAAAAATTATTTAATTTTTTAAATTATTTAATTTTAATTTCTGTAATCAATTTAATTTATTTATCCATTTAATTAACGATTACTAGTTATCACATTTAATTATTAATTTATTGCTGTATTTAAAAATGCAATGCGATAACATAACTATAAAACAAATTAAAAAGAAACGTAACAAATAAATAAAAAAATTCATTTAACAAAACAGTAATAAAAAATATTCGAAAATATAAAAAAATATCGATACAAATATACTTAATTATTAATTTATTCCTGTATTTAAAAATGCAATGCTATAACATAACTATAAAACAAATTAAAAAAAAAGAAACGAAACAAATAAAAAAATTCGACGAACAAAACGGAATAAAAAATATCCGAAAATATAAAAATATCGATACAAACATAACTAATAGTCCCGATAATCATGATCATGATCACCATCCGCATCATCGACATGATCACCAAGATTATGAGGCGGAGGCGAGGCGAGGCGGTGGAGGAGGCGGTGGCGAGCTAGCAAATGGTACAGATCCTCCTGCCGCCGCAGAAGACTGAGCCAACATGGCAGCCTCCCGGCGGCCTCTCTCTTCTTTGGGCCGCGATCCGCCGCCGCCGGCCGCTAATCGCCGCCGCCGCCATGGCCCGCTTCAACTCGCTTATCTCCCGCTCATCCGCGGCAAAGACGATCAAGTAGATTTACTCTCCAGCCAGAAAGGCGGGCCTTTCTTGTAGTTGCCGGGCAAGGTCGCCAAAGACCTATAAGCGACCCTTCTTCTTGCCGCCAACAACATTCGCCAAACCATCGGGCCGATGCAAATGGATCCTTCCGGCTCGAGACAGGGAATATGAGGATGTCCGAGATCTAACCCGAGACATCCTCGCCTCAAACTCCTCCTGTCAAACATAAACAAATTAGTCAATTTTATTGTAATAAAACAATATAAACATTGTTAAAAACTATTCATTATGTTTTATAATTACGTGGGTCCGCCTCGACCACCCATCGACAAAATCCCCGGTACCTTTCCTAATATGAGTTGCACGATGGAGCTCGTGCAACTGAACCTCCCTTTTCAACCGCTGAGATTGTAATTATTTAATAAAAAAAGCTTAACTAAATAATAATAATAATAATAATAATAATAATAATAATAATAATAATATAAAACGTACAAGACGAGCTGCGTCGCTACCGACCGACCGAACCTCCAAAGATGCAAGCTCCCACCCTTTTCGTGAGGCTCTATTCTTCTTCGCTTCGCTACCGCCTTGAACTCGGGAGTTCCAAAGGCGCCAGTAGTCGCCGCCAGATCTCATCTCCTATCCAAGTGGGCTGCCCATTGAGGCGCATCTCTAAGCATATCGATAGGCGGTGGGAAGCCTTCATATGGAAGTTCTTCTTGATTTGCTCCTCCGCTCTTCCTTCCAAGAAACCTCTCTCCGTATGAATATAATACGTTATTAAAAATAATTGAGATTCATGAAATAAAAAATAATACGCAACAAAAAAAAACAACTTATCTTGTGAAAGAATTGAACATGTGCCTCCGCCATCCACCGTCGGCGTCCCAGGTGGGCCAATAGGTGTGGTAATTTTGCTCAATTACTTCCGTGATAGCCTTCGCAGCTGGCTTTGACTAAGGAACCTAAACAATAATAACATACCAAACAAGTTAAAAAATATAGGTTAAATCAGATTTTCGTCCCTTATCCTTTTTTAGTTTTCATTTAAGTCAATTAAGTTACAAAAATTCCTTCATTTTCGTCCTTTCTTTTTAATTATTCTTTTTTTGTCTTAGATGAAATACCATCTTACACGTGGCAGTTTGTTTTATTTTATTTTTATGCCACGTGTCAGATGGTGATTCGTCTAAGAAAATATGAATAAATAAACAGAAAAGACGAAATTGATGTGATTTTTGAAGTTTAAGGGACTTAAATGAAAACTAAAAAGATAAGTGGACTAAATTGAAAACTAAAAAAAGATAAGGGGCAAAAATGTGTATTCAACCTACATACTCACCTCTACCACCGGCACGATAGCAACTCGGCCATCATGCAAAGATCTCAATATCATCAACGACCTCCGCTTCATCCCGCCGCTCAACCTCCTCGTCCCGCCAACCCCTGGCCTGATCAGGTGCCTGGCCCACACTATACTCCTGATCGGACACATGAGTGTCGGGCACCGCCTCGCATACAAAATGAGAGGAAGAAGCGGCAAGTGTCTGCTGGAACCCTGGGTGGGCATCATGTAAATGGGTGTCGATGCGTAAGGTCCCGTGATGCCGTAGGTGTCGAATGTGACGAGGTCGCGTGGCGTAGATGTATGCGACGCTGTGTGGATGACAACATCGCATAGCCAAGCATCATCAATCCTAATAATGTTCGGCCTCCGACGACGAGGGGGTCGACAATGATGCCCTTCCTTCCGCTGACCACTACCGGGTGGTCGGGGGCCTGAACTGAACCTCCCGATGCCATATATGTCTATAGAGCAATTTAATAATAATACTATGAAATATTATATTTAAACATAACAATATTAAAAATGAATTCCAAAAATAAACAAGTTATATGAAAATAATCGACAAAATAAAATATGTTGTTAGACATTAAATTCTCTAATTGTAAAAAGTTAAACAAATTTATTCTCGCCCATTCTCGCCCACTCGCTTGCATCGCCTTCGATCTTGATGGTTCTGCCACTTCTTCATTTAATTCCTCATCTCCATTTACATCTTCATATGTGATTGGATCGTCACGTAGTCGAGAAATGGGTTCAACTTCGTTTACTACGTTGACATGAGACATCTCATCCACCTGATAAGCCACTTCTTCCTGTGGATCATCTGCTTCAATGCGACCCCTTGGTTTTGTCTTTATTGCAACACACCAACCTTGTTTGTCTACCCTTCCCATTATCAGTATGTGACATATACATTGGCTCACCACACAATTTGCATTCAACCAGCGCACTATCGTTTTTACCAAATTCATTGTCGTAATATAACATACACCCTCTCACACAACAATCAATCCTTTTAGATTCCAACCCCAATTTGGACAATAAGCTTTTAGCCTCGTAATAACTTTTTGGCAAACCATCTCTGATAGGTGACGAGTCCAACATCATCTTCGTTACGAGATCCAAGCACACATCCGTAGCACCACAATTGGACTTGAGAGCTAAAATTCTCACACACATTGATAACTTAGAGTCGGCAGACCCTTCAAACAACGGCTTATTTGTTTCTAACAAGAGATTATAAAATCTTTGTGCAGTCTCATTTGGAAGTTCATCTGTGTCATCATACTGTGGCTCCTCGAATGATACGTTGACCCCCAAGGCATGTTGAACCATATCTTGCATCAATTCAATCTGCTCACCATATCCCGTATCTACGCAATTGCTTGAAGCACCTGTGCAATTATCGCCAACCCCTAATCCAACCCGAGGTAACTCTTCACCATGTCTAGTCCAAATCCAGTAATTAGGCATAAATCCAACTCTCTGCAGGTGCAGCATGACCTCACCTGGGCTCTTGATCTTTCTGCAATCGCATTTAAGGCACGAACATCTAATCCCTCCATTAATTTCGAAATCTTCGTGTGCCATTGCGACTTGAACGAAGTGATCAATCCCATCGCAAAAAGATTGTTTCATACCCCCTCTTCCCGGATACAACTTATCGTACATCCAACTACGATTCGAAGGAAAAAATTTCATCTTCTGCATGTCAAAAAAATGACAATTTCAGCAGCATGTCATTCTTACAATCGCTCTCTTTCTTTAAATGGTATGACCCTATCCCATTCGAGGAAAAACTTTTTCAGAACTCGTATAATAGTCATTCCTTAATTCCCATATCTTATACTTGACAAAATTTCGGCAGCATTTCCTATTGGTCTCTGAGTACACAAAATGATCGTAGTTACGAACAAGGCAATCAAGTATGCACCCAGAGAACAAAAGGAAATGAATCTAACCGAAATTTCATCAAATATCAAGATACGAGAATCAAGCAACAACTATTATACAAGTAAAGAAAAAGTTTTTTCCCAAACTGTCCGACTTGGACAATTCAAGGTTCAATATACAATGAACACGTGGTATCTAAAAGAGTACACGCACTCAATAATATATTGAACCTCAAACGGGAAGCTAAGGCTTTTCTCCGATACTAATAACAACAATTAAACATTCATTTCATCAATAATTAAAAAGTAACATGTTGAAAGTTGACATCCTCTTAAAGGATAGAATTAAACAAGCAGAAGTGGCAAGGGAAGCATAAATCCTTTTAACAATTTTTGTTTTCATAGTGGTTTGGCTTGGTATGTGCCATGCAATTAGAGCTCCTATATGGCCACATCTACCATACATCCTAATCCATTAATTGGCCAAAAAATAATCATTTTCTGCTTTAGCTTAAAAACTAGCCTAGCACCGTAATCTACTACATTAACCAAGGCGATTTAGTGAAGGGCAAGGCAAGTGGTCATAGACAACAGTGGACACCCCAAAGGTCTCGGTCTCATATGTTTATTGTGGTTTGCCCATAATCGGTGAGATGGAAAAACTAAATGTAATCACCATAATGCTTAAGGTTCCACTAAATATTGAAATTGTTAATCTGACGTAAGTTTTCCATTAAACCAATTTGAAACTAGACTTGGTGTTATTAAGCGGTTGTTTCATTTTGTTATTCTGAAAAATATTGTTATTAAGCTTACACGAATTTTGCAACCTGCATTAGGGGGAAATTCTAACACAGCTATAATTTGTAATATCACACTTGCTCAGGTTAGATATCCCTACATTTTGGAATCTGTAATATCCCTGTTAGTGTTTCGCCTTTTGTAGCTCATCCAACACAACATATTCCCATATCATGTAAATATTAATTATAGAGTATTTAGTATGCATTATCTCCTTTTCTCCCATCTTTATGCCTGAAAAGATAAAACCCTATAATTTTAGCATGGTATTAGAACGGTGTCTTACTATCTTATCTTCCTTGACCCGTCTTATCAGTATTCCACTACCAAGTTCCCTAAAGTCTGGAGCTCCACTTTATTTTCATGATTATTTTCTTCCTTCTGATTAGTATCTCTCTTGCTGTGTTTTCCTTCCTGCATTCGCTCTTTCTTGTTTATATTTGTCAGTGGGCTTTTTCTAACATTGCTGCCACCAGCCCCATCATTGCCTCATTCACCTAGAAGCGTTGTTGCAGTTTTGCCATTTTCTAACAATGTCATTCCCCATCCCTATTGTTATCCCATGCACCCAGTGCGTCATGTCATAGTTTTGTCATTTACGACAAACTCATCCTCCCGCCAGGTCCTCCACGAGTTTGTTCTTCCACAATCAGCCACTATGTATAATTTTGCCCATGCTTGACCACTTGTCCTGGTGGTTAATACTGCTTCAGTTCATCTCCTTCATCCAACTCAACGCCAAATTGCCTATTAAGGAAGCTTTCTTTGTGTATCCTTATTTAATCGGGAAACATGGAAAACATGATGAATTATGGAATTTTGAGGCAACAGGAGTCTCAGAACCCGTTCTCCATACCTTTCTACTAATTGGAAGGGACCAAAATAGCAGTCGCCCATTCAGATTAATCCTCTTAGCAACAGACTGCATTCCATGAGGGCACAGCTTAAGGAAAACCCAATCTCCCGCCATAAATTCCTCGATCTTTGTTTTCTGTCTTTTTGTGATTTGTTTTCTTATATAATTAGGATTAAGAGTGTAGTACAAGTATAAATAAGGATTAGAGTTATCTTTTGCAACACATCATCTATTTTCAAGTATTTAGTCTTTATTCCCTCCTTTTCCTCACTCTAGCTTAAACCCATAATTTCAACATTTTCTAAGATTAGAAATTTAAAGATCCATACTCATAGATTAGGAAACCCAAACAAATATTCATAAGATAAGCTTTCTGTTGTATCTAGCTACTCTCATAAAGTCATCTTTTGTGTCTTTCACATTTTTGATGTTACGTTTTGTCTTGTGGCATATTCATTGTAATGTATTGGTTTTGTTCAAATGCATTACTCTAGGCAGCTTTTATTATGGAATTAAAGGAAATTTTCACAAAAGCTGTTTCCATCAAAATGTATTTCTCACATATTTTATTTGATTAAAAAATCATTAACACACTTTTCTGTGGTTTCTAACGTTGTTTAGACTTGAGAGATGCCCAATTCATACTTTTTTTTTGGTTGGGATTTTCATGTGTAAATTTATATCCATGCTTAAACCAATTGCTTGAGATTATGAAAGTGTTGTTACCTGTAGCATCTATGTTGCAATTGAACAATACTTCAGTATTTTGGATTTTGCATTGTAGGCTCTGAATCGCTGGGGATACTATCCGCTAATTCTAATAGGATCATGGGCTTTTGGCACTATTAACCGAATTCATGATTTTTTTGAACCTAACCACAAGATCTTTTGGCTTTCACTTCTTGATGTTGGAACGGCTTCACTTATGGTATCTACAAGTAACCATATTGTTTCCAGCTTTATTTTCCATTCATTGAATGTTCTATAACTTGTTTGGAAACTCGGGATGGTCATGATTATTAATAAATCCTTACTTTTGACAGTTCCATTCATCTCTTAGGACCCATCTAGTACATTTTACTTTCTTGAACAATCGGACTTATTACATCTTCCCTACTAATATATTAATAACAGACTAGAATACGTTATCTAATTTGTAACCCAGATGCATCTGAAATAATTGATATTTGATATATTAACACTTTTGACTTTGATTGTGAAAATCTGGATAACAACTTGTTCAAAATTGTCATTTCTTCATATTTAAACAAAAAATATAATAATAGTTTAAACAGCGTGTGATTTCACTGCCTTCCTGGTATATTAGCAAGATTAAAACTTTGATTTATCTGGTTCATACATACATCAAATAAAATTTCCTCTGTGGAGAGAACTATACATCACTTCAACATAAAACATCATTTCTTAGTCAAAATATACATCACTTCAAAATTCCCTCTGTGGAGAGAACTATGAAGGAAATCAAATAAATATGTCATGCAAAGGGTCAACAGCCAACCCTTTTCCACCCAATGAGTCAACCGACATTTCGTTAGAGTGCATACCTAATTAGAAGAACAAGAGAATGTCCACGTCCTTCGATGCTAGTGGCGGTCTCGGAGCAATGTGACAGCCTTGGACAAAAAATACTAAAAACATAGAAAATTTTAAAATTAGTTCATCATATATCAACTACCAAGACAACACTCAACATTTTTCTATGTCTCACACCATGCCCACAGTATCACCTAGAAGGCATACAAAATACCTTTCAAGTAAATAGCTATAATTTGACCTCAGAATAGTGGAGTTGATTTCTCAATCCATCATCTCTAGATGCTGCTATTATCACTTAACCTAAACACAAACAATTATCACCAGTAAGATATCAAGTCATAATGTGGGAGGAACTTATCTTTGCCTAGGATTACAAACATAAGTATTTCCTCTCTTTTCTATCATTGATAAGGAGGAGATTGAGCTTTCATTTTATATATCACTTAACTCAAACAAAGCTTCTAAACATCAGTACAATCAAAAGGGCAAATATCAAATAATAAATAGGAATAACAGTGAGGTAAAGCCAAATATTAACACTAACCACCTCGCAGAAAACGCCGGAAGAACGCCGTGGAGAAACCCTAAGCCATTCGAAAGTGTCCTTGAGTCCGAGTGGAGAAAGAACCACACACCGAGTGGAGAAAGAACCACACGCAAAGTGGTGCGGTCCAGTGGAGAAAGAGAAAGAACCACACGCAGCGGGTGCGGTGGTGGGGCAGTGTCGCGATGGAGCGATGTCGCGGTGGAGACGAGCGAGGGAGCGGTGGTCCGCGAGATGAAGAAAGTGGAAGAAAAGTCACGGAGAAGAAGAAAATGAATAGAGAACTAAGAGAAGTGGTGGTATGGCGGCTACTGGGAGAGGCGAACGAGAGAGAAGTGGTGGTGGCTGCGGCACTGGGAGAGAAGTGGTGTCGGAGAGAGAGGAGAGAAGAAAAGAGAAGTAAATCTGGGAAGGGAAAGACGGCCTCTGGTTGTATTCAAAGCTTACCGACGGCCAATTAAACTTACCGTCGGTCTAAAGCCGTCGGTCAAATCCGTCGGTATGCGAGTGTTTTCTTGTACCGACGGGCCCATAACATTACCGACGGCTGTAACCCATCGGTTCATTGACGGTATTAACGACGGAAATATTCAAATACCGACGGCTAAGCCGTCGGTAATTTAAAAAAGCGGGAACCGTGGTGTCTATCGGGCCAGCCCGTCGTATTCTCTCTTTACCGACGGGTGAAAGCCGTCGGAAATCCCGCGATTTTACCGACGATAAAAGGCCGTCGGTAATGTCCGTCGGTATATGCGTGTTTTCTTGTAGTGGGAGCAATGTAATTTTCACATTATAATGCTTTATACTATCCTATGCTCAAAAGTTTGATTTATGAGCAGGCATAGGCAGATAATCTGGTGTTTTATTTATTTTTTTAAAACATACATAAGCTGAAAAACTTGTCAGAATCTTTAGTCTAACAAAAACTAGTGTGTTTTGAAAGATTCGCGATACAAGTGTTCTTGTGAGGTTGAGACCTGCATGGGAAGATCTTCGGAGCTACCTGATTGCAAGAGGGCGAAGCGTTTTGAGGTTTATGTTTGCACAATGGATGAAAGGGACTATGCACTGGAAATGTGGAGACTTCTTGATCCAGACTTGAATTTGATAAATTCTAAAGAACTATTAGGTCGCATTGTGTGTGTAAAGTCTGGTAAGTAAGTGGCATGTTTGTTATTTTCTATTATTTTTGTTTTCAATGAGAAGTTGTATAGTTGTAATAGAACACCTTGAAGAAGCAAATTTTGAGCACTAGGGCACCTTATATTTTAAAATTCACGTGAGTCCGATGCAGGGATGTAACTTGTGTATGACTTATTATCTTACTGTACTATATGCCAGTGTTTCTGCTACTGCGGTTTCATTAACTTTTAATTCTCTGTGTTCCAATAATAATGTAATAGGTTTGAAATGTCATTATTCAATGTCTTCCAAGACGGCTTATGCCATCCAAAGATGGCATTGGTAATTGATGATCGCTTGAAAGTGTGGGATGAGAGAGATCAACCTCGGGTGCATGTTGTCCTTGCTTTTGCTCCATACTATGCTCCTCAAGCTGAGGTAAATTTGCTTGCTTACATTGTTGGAAGCTTAATACTTTTGGTTGCGAGAATTGAGGTCATCGTTTTTTCAGTGATATGAACTGATTAAGCTCATTTGTCTTGTAGGCAAGCAATACTATCCCTGTCTTGTGTGTTGCAAGAAATGTTGCTTGCAATGTTAGGGGTGGCCTCTTTAAGTATGTTACACCTTTTAAAATTATTTTTTTTGCACGCCTGAAAGAAAGCTAAAAATACACTGATTCACTCATTTTCCTTGCCTAACCTGGAATATCTCTATTTAATAAGGTTGATTTTTAAGAAGTTTAATTATCTCCAATCGGTATAAAGATAAATACTACATAGGATTCTTAGATGGTTCGACCTAATTATGACCCCTGATTTGATGATAGGGAATTTGATGACGGTCTTCTACAAAAGGTTCCTCAAATTGCTTATGAAGATGATATCAAAGACATACCTCCTACTCCTGACGTGAGTAATTATCTAGTTTCAGAGGTAAGTGTATGTCAATCTACGTACAAGACTACAAGTATAGACATGTTATCAATTCTAATCTGGTTGGGATATACTAACTACTATGCTAAAATTTAAGCAGAATGTGCATTGTTCAATTTTCTGCACATGTATATGTTTGTATTCAACTACCTATGTTTTACTACTTTGCAGGATGATGGATCTACTTCCAATGGAAACAGAGATCTGTTTTTGTTTGATGGCATGTCAGATGCTGAGGTAGGAAGAAAATTGAAGTTATCAATCTGAGCTGAGTGAATATTTGAGAACTGTGATTTAAGTATGATTAAACATGAAGCTTGTCTAATCTTTTTTTGTGATTGTACTCTGCTGCTAGGTTGCAATATCAGCAGCTTCAGCTATTCCTATTACAACTGCTAACTTAGATCCTAGGCTCACTTCTTCTCTTCAGTACACAATGTTATCTTCCGGTTCAGTTCCACCTCCTACAGCACAACCATCTATGATGCAATTTTCCCACGTACAGTTTCCACAAGCTGCTACTCTTGTAGAGCCAATGGGTCAAATTGCCCCTTCAGAATCAAGCTTGCATAGTTCTCCTGCTAGTGCTAGAGAAGAAGATAAAGTACCTAAATCAGAAATAAACCCAGATACAAGGCATATGCTTCTCATATTGCAACATGCACAAGATACAAGGGATCATGCATCTAGCGAGCCTCCATTTCCCATTAAACATCCTATACCAGTTTCCACTTGTGCACCATCACGTGAAGGATGGTTTCCTATAGAAGAAGAGATTGTTTCACAGCCAGTAAACCGGGTAATACCCAAAGAATTTCCTCTAGATTCTGGTCCATTGTGTATTGACAAGCACCGGCCTCATCATCCATCCTTTTTCTCTAAAGTTGACAGCTCTATTTCATCTAATAGAATTCTCCACGAGAGCCACCAAAGATTGCCAAAGGAGGTCGTAGAAATTGAATATACTGAATATTATTTCAATCATGTCTCATTTACAAACACTAATACATTTAAATAGACTAGAAGAAACTAATGGGCCTAACTAATGGACCTTATAGAAAAATACTACTAATTATAAAATATATGTTATATTTACAACACTCCCCCTCATGCTGGTGAATGGATATCTATCATTCCCAGCTTGCAAGTAAGTTGGCCGAATCGTTCTGTTGGCAAGCCCTTTGTTAACACATCTGCTAGCTGGTTCCCAGAGGGAATGTAGGCTGTTGTTATCATACCACAATCTAACTTCTGCTTGATAAAGTGTCGGTCTATCTCAATATGTTTTGTCCTGTCATGCTGAACAACATTATGAGCAATACTGATAGCTGATTTGTTATCACAAAACAACTTCATAGGACCCTCATATTTTATCTTCAAATCATCAAGAATAATCTTCATCCATAGTAGCTCACAAATTCCATATGCCATAGTTCTGAACTCTGCCTCAGCACTTGATCGAGCCACTACATCTTGCTTCTTACTTCTCCAAATAACAAGGTTCCGACATAAGAATGTGCAATAACCTGTAGTGGACCTTCTATCACTCACTGAACCGGCATGATCTGCATCAGTATAAGCCTCCATAGTTAAACTTCCACCTCTTTTGAATAAGAGTCCTCTTCCTGGAGTGGCTTTGAGGTACTGCAAAACACGATCTACTGCCTGTAAGTGTCTCACCCTCGGATCATGCATAAATTGACTCACAACACTGACATCATAAGCTAAATCTGGTGTAGTGTGTGCTAAGTAAATCAACTTTCTCACTAGTCTCTGATATTAAACCTTGTCAACTTTAGCACTCTCCTCTTCAGTGCCCATTTTGTGATTTTGCTTGATGGGAGCACCTGCAGGTTTACATCCAAGTTTGCCTATTTCTTGCAAAAGATCAAGCACATACTTCCTTTGAGAAATAAAAATGCCTTGCTTAGAGTAGGCCACTTCAATTCCCAAGAAGTACTTGAGTTTTCCAAGGTCCTTCATCTCAAATTCAGCAAATAGTTTCTCTTTGAGCAGTTGTTGCTCAATTGGATCATCTCCTGTAACAATAATATCATCAACATAAACAAGAAGTACTGTCAGCTTTCCTCCCTGTGAATGTTTGAAAAATAGTGTGTGATCGCCTTGGCTTTGCTTATAGCCTAGGCACACCATAGCCTTCGTGAATCTTCCAAACCAAGCTCGGGGAGACTGTTTCAGCCCATACAAAGTTTTTCTCAGTCTACACACTTTGTTTGCTCCACTAGTCAAATCTAGGAGGAATCTCCATATACACTTCCCATTCTAAGTTTCCACGCAAGAATGCATTTTTGACATCAAATTGCTATAGTTCTCACCTAGAGTGGGCGGCAAGAGAGAGTAAAATTCGAACAGTGTTCATCTTTGCCACAAGAGCAAATATCTCCTCATAATCGATGCCATAAGTCTGAATATATCCCTTTGCCACTAATCTTGCCCTGTACCGATCAAGAGTACCATCTGATTTGTGCTTGACTGTATAGATCCACCTGCAACCAACGGGCTTCTTGCCCGTAGGTTTGTTAACAATCTCCCAAGTTCTATTCTTCTCAAGTACTTTCATCTCCTCATTCATAGCTTGGACCTAATTTTTATCCTTTAATTCCTCTTGCACAGATGCTAGGATTCTCACAGAGTCAATAGCTGCAATAAAACTCTGATGCTGCGGGGAAAGATGTTTAGAAGAAACAAATTGAGAAATAGGGTACTTGGCACAAAACCTTTTCCCTTTTCTCAAGGCAATAGGTAAGTCATCTGAATCATGGTCAAGGGTATCAGAAATCTGAGAATTAGAAGTAGAGGGATCATTTTCAGAACTTACCTTTGGTTCAGACAGTTGGAGTTATTTCTGGACCAGGTTGGGTTTTCCTTTCCTCTGATAAGTCAACACACGCTCACTAGCCCTTGTCCTACACTGGTGCCAAAGGTGTTGTTTCCTGCAAAACAAAAGACATAGGGGACACAGGAGGAACAGAAGGACTAGGAACAGGACCACCAAGAGGATCAGGAGCATCAGGACCTGGAGACTAAGAATCTGAAACAGGAGGTGAGTCACAAAGCCAAGGACCAAGGAAGAGGAACTCGAACTCGGACTTAGATTCCAAATTAGAATTACAATCACTATTCTCCCACTGAAACTGAGGACGAGTAAAATAAGAGACATGCTCATGGAATGTGACATCCATAGAAACAAAGAACTTATGACTTGGTGGATGATAGCACTTGTCCCCCTTTTGTTAGGGGCATAACCCAAGAAGACACACCGGATGGCACGAGAATCCAACTTATTTCGGTGTTGTGGATGAACATGGACAAAAGCCACACAGCCAACTACCCGAGACTCAAGACTCTACATGATAGGAACAGAAGGAAACTATGAGATCATAAACTGAACAGGACTAACATTAACTAAAACACGAGACGGCACACGATTAATCAAATAGGTGTCAGTCAATACTGCTTCACCCCAGTATGACTTTGGGATGGACATTTGGAAGAGAAGGGCTCGAGCAACTTTAAGTAAGTGACGATTTTTCCTTTTGGCAACCCCATTTTGTTGCGGGGTGTCGACACAAGTAAGTTCATGGATAATGCCCTGTTTAACAAGAAAACTGGAAAGGTTATGATTAACATATTCTTTTCCATTATCAGAACGAATTCTTTTAATGCGTCTTCCAAATTGAGTCTGTATCATATTATAAAATTGAATAAACAATTGAGATATCTCAGATTTATCTTTCATCAAGAATATCCAGGTTACTCGAGTACAATCATCAAAAAATGACACAAACCATCGTGCACCAGAAATATTAGTAACTGGGGTAGAACCCCAAACATCAGAGTGAATAAGATCAAAAGGTTCAACACTTTTAGTAATACTAGAAGGAAAAGTAGCACAGTTGTGCTTAGAAAACTGACAGACATCACACTTAAAAGACTCAACAGATTGTTTTAAAAATAAAGATGGAAACATAGACCTCATTAAAGAAAATGGAGGATGACCAAGATGCTTATGCTGAAGCCAGATTTGTGAGGCAGCAGAATGAGACTCTGATTGAAACCGGAGTGCAGAAGACAACACCTTCTGACCAGTTCGTTCATCAGACAGATAGTACAACCCTCCCAGTTCCTTGGCAATTCCAATCGTCTTTCCCATTGTAAGTTCCTGAAAAACACAATGAGAATGAAAAAACATAACTATACAGTTATTGTCCTGATTAAGCTTACAAATAGAGATAAGGTTATTCGAAAGACCGGGAACATGAAGCACATTTTTTAATTTAAAAAATTGAAGGTCAATGTCCTAAAACCATTAATCCGAGTATGAGAACCATCTGCAATAGTAATATACAGATTGCTGGAAGAGGAAGTATAAGTCTGAAACAGTTCGGAATGAAAGGTCATGTGATGAGTGGCACCGGAGTCCAGAATCCATGTACTCTGAGTGATAGTATCATCAACATGAAGAGAATTCAAGGCTGAAACGGCCATAGATCTATTGTTTGACATATTAATTGTTGTCTTGTAACTGTGTCTTGCTCAAAAGAAAAAAAATAGCCAATAACAGAGAGAGAACACAGCAAAGGATGGAGCCAAATAACCTGAAACTAAACCCAGCAAGCTTGAAACGAAGTAACAGAGACAAACGATCCAAATAACTGCAAGAAATTGAAGGTACGCCCCTCAAAAGTGGAACCCGTGCACTAAAATTGGTCCCAAACGAACCAATAGGGGCAGAGCAGTTGCCGTGAGACCAGAAACGGTAACCAGATCAAATGCAAGAACACAGAAACAGTGTCTTCAAAGTGACTCACGAACCAAAATGCTCAAAACCAAAAAAGTAGCTGAACAGCAAGCTTACGGATGTGATGAACAGTGTCGTACGGTTGTACGGACACGGTGAATAGTACCATATCGACGCGATGGACATTGACGTACAGACTCGTTTGGACGTGATGAACAGTACCCGTGCGGACTTGTACGGGCGACGGGAATAGTGACTGTGCGAACATCGGTGAGCAATGCCGGTGCCAACCAATAAAAGATCTGAGCACAATGAAGGTGCCAAACGCTGCAATAAAGGCAGTCAAGAAGGCCGCAATGAAGGCAGCGAAGAGAACCACAACGAAGGCGGCTAGGGTTTTATGCGGAAGCGAGGCGGGCCCTCAAGACCGAGAACTCATGATACCATGTAAAAAATTCAGGCATCCGAATGGTCCCCTCAAAACCGGCTTGTGAGGGGGTGGTCTACCCAACTATATAAGCAACGGTCAGACTCGTTATCCACCCGATATGGGACTCGCAACACGCCCCCTCGAGCCTGGGCTCGTCACCACAACCGAGGGCTAGCGGCAGTATCCACACCACCAGGCAAAACGTGGCTCTAATACCATGTAGAAATTGAATATACTGAATATTATTTCAATCATGTCTCATTTACAAACACTAATACACTTAAATAGACTAGAAGAAACTAATAGGCCTGACTAATGGGCTTTATAGAAAAACACTACTAATTACAAAATATATGTTATATTTACAACAGAGGTAATGGCTGTGTTTCAATCTATCATGTGATGTTTCACATGAGGGTCAGACTTTGGGCTTATTTAGTGAATTATTTACACTATATGATAATTTATTTGCAGATGTATCATAGAGATGATCGCCCAAGAGTAACCGATAAGCTCTCGTATTATTATTCTTTATCTGGTAAGCTGCAACACTGGTTAGTTACTACGTGTTTGGTTGATTCTCTTCTGTCTATTTCCCAAGCATTCTCATGTATTAGTGGTGATTGGAAGCAGTTATTTGGCTCTGAAAATGTAGTTTAGTTTGAGTGAGCCTTGTTTAGCTTGGCTTTAAATTTTTTTTTTGATTAGTAATTAGGTTTGGTTTTCGGGTTATTGTTTTCTTGTGAAATAATAGGTCTATGTTTTGGTTGTCACAAACATATTCTTTCTTTTTTTTTTTTTAAATAATATATATATGTTTTGATATGATTGTCTTTATCTTTCTTCATTTACTTTTTCGCCGGACTTGAGCGTTCAAAAAACCTTATATGAAACTTGAAAATATTTTTTTATGGTCTTTTTTTTTTTTATGGGGTATTATCAATTGCTTTTGTTGTTGTTGTGTTTGTGTGTTTCTTTCTCTTTCCCAATTCTATTTGTTTTAGTGGTATCATTTGAATGACAATATCTCCTGGTTGTTTTGAAGGTGATGACATCCCCTTTGGTAGGTCATCTTCCAGCCACAGTCTCGACTCTGAATCTGGTCATTCTGTATTGCACGCGGATACTCCAGCTGTAGTATTACAGGAAATTGCACTGAAGTGTGGAACTGAGGTGAGCTGAAATATGTTGGTCTGCTAGTGTACTGTTTATGCGTTCTTTGCTTTGTGTACCCAGAAAGTTTCTTTGCTTTGATATGAACAGGTGGAATTTACGCCATCTTCTGGTTCAGTTCCACCTCCTGCAGCACAACCATCTATGATGCAATTTTCCCATGTACAGTTTCCACAACCTGCTACTCTTGTAAAGCCTATCAGTCAACATACAGCTCATAAACAATAAATTCTGCTTGCATATCAAATCGTGGATGATTGGCATATCAAATTATGATTGTTTCAATCCTGTAATTATTAGAAATAATAGGTGCTAGCTGGTCAATAGGAATTATGTCCTATAATACCTCAAAATATTCCTCTCATTACCAGCCATTACTACCATTATTAGTTAGCTGATATTATGCCAATGCTGTCTGGCAATTACCGTGTATATATACTGCCTTCCTTTCTCAATGAAAGTTACGATTGCAAAGCATCATTCCTTTGCACATTTATATGGTATCAGCAGCTTTTGCTTAATCAGCAAATCGATCCAACTCTGTCACCATGGGTTCTGCTGCAGTCCCAGTCCCTAACACAGATATTGTGGTAGCTCTCAATACTCAGCATTCTGTCAAACTGAATGCAAGCAACTTTCCTGCATGGAGAGTCCAATTCAATGCTCTATTGGTAGGCTATGACCTCATTGGCTTTGTTGATGGCACCAAAACTTGCCCTGCCCCTAATCATGCGGACTACTCCTACTGGAAACGGCAAGATCAGCTAATCTTGCATGCCATCATCTCATCGATTGACACCACTGTCATCACAATGCTTGGAAACGTCAAAAACTCCAAGCAAGCCTGGGACGTGTTAGAAAAAATGTTCGCCAACAAAACTCATGCCAGAATCGTGTACTTGAAAGAACGTCTCACTCGCCTCAACAAGGGCACTCGTTCAATGACTGAATACCTTTATGGTATCAAATCACTCTCGGATGAACTAGCCATTATCAACTCCCCCTGGATGATGTTGATCTAGTCATTCACACCTTGAATGGCCTAGGATCTGAATACAGAGAAGTGTCAGCAGCTCTGCGAACAAGGGAGAACCCGATCAAGTTTGAGGAGCTGCATGATATCCTCACAGATTTTGAGAACTACCTCAAAAGAGATGAGGCCCAACAGGACACCTCCATCATTGCCACGGCACATGCAGCCCACAGAGGTAGACTATTCTATCACAAAAAGGGCCATCATGCTGGAAATACCAGCAACTCTCCACTATCAACCTCGACCACACTAAAACTGCATGATGGTACCTCCTCAACAAATGCAACTGAGTACAGAAAAATCATTGGAGCTCTTCAATATCTCACTCTCACTAGGCCTGACCTCTCATTCTCCATTAACAAGTTATCTCAATTTATGCACAAGCCTACAACTCTTCACCTTCAGCACCTCAAGCGCATACTGAGATATCTAAAGTCCACCATTAATCATGGAATCATCCTGCAACATCCTACTTCTCTTAATCTTATAGCATACTCAGATGTTGACTAGGGAGGGAACTCTGATGATAGAACATCCACCTCAGCGTTTATTATTTTCTTTGGAGGTAATCCCATCTCTTGGTTGTCAAGAAAACAAAAAACAGTTGCGAGGTCATCAACGGAAGCAGAATACAGAGCGGTGGCTACAGCAGCTACCGAAATAATGTGGCTTAAAAATCTGCTGCAAGAGCTAGGTGTGCACTTGCAAGAACCACCAAGACTTTTGTGTGACAATGTAGGGGCAACTTATCTCTGTTCAAATCCAGTGTTACACTCCCGAATGAAACACATCTCAATGGATTATCACTTTGTGAGGGAACAGGTTCAAGCCAAGTTGTTGCAAGTATCGCATGTTTCCACCAAAGATCAGGTGGCGGACATTCTCACCAAACCTCTAGCCACCACACGATTTCAAGAACTATCAACCAAGATGAAGGTTTCAGATGGCACCTTCCTCTTGAGGGGGCGTATCAGTCAACATACAGCTCATGAACAATAAATTCTGCTTGCATATCAAATCGTGGATGATTGGCATATCAAATTATGATTGTTTCAATCCTGTAATTATTAGAAATAATAGGTGCTGGTCAATAGGAATTATGTCCTATAATACCTCAGAATATTCCTCTCATTACCAGCCATTACTACCATTAATAGTTAGCTGATATTATGCCAATGCTGTCTGGCAATTACCGTGTATATATACTGCCTTCCTTTCTCAATGAAAGTTACGATTGCAAAGCATCATTCCTTTGCACATTTATAAAGCCAATGGGTCAAATGGCCCTTCAGAATCAAGCTTGCATAGTTCTCCTGCTAGAAAAGAAGGTGAGGTACCTGAGTCAGAATTATACCCAGATACAAAGCGTAGGCTTCTCATATTGCAACGTGGACAAGATACAAGGGATCATGCATCTCATTCTTCTTCCTTTGGAGTGGTGTGACTTGCTGAAATATGCTTACCATTCTATTTATTCAGAATTTATTGATATGCCTTGGTCAACTCATAATTGTCATTTTTTATTTGCGGGCTTGGTTTTCTGGAAAAAAAAAAAATTGGTCATGGATTTGGCAGAACCAGAAAGGAAGCTCAACATAAGGCTGCTGTTAAACATTTGGCTGGTAAGACATTCCAAATTTTTTAAGTTTGTGACATTTGCTACTGCATTATATAGAACTGTCTATGATAACACCATCATGTTGAATTTTATAATTCAATAATTATAAGTGGTTAGCATTAATCAATGATGAAAATATAATTAATATTTTAACTATGGAATTTTAGTAATAACCTATTACGTCAATTACTGAATAATATTGTGATTGGGTTTTAATTATGGGTGGCCCATGATGGATTAGACCATTCTTTTAGTAACCCGCTGAGAGGTCTCTGGCCTCATCTAGTGAGTATTTAAATTGCCTCCCTATTAAGCAGTTTAACCTAACACACGGACAACTCACCAGATTGAGGGCAGTTCTCTCTCACACCGTTTCTCTCTCGTCTTGTTCATCTATGGATCCTCAAAGTACACATTCTATTACCTAAATTTATCATACGAGTACTTAATATATGCCATGATTAGTATCGAAGTCTGTGATTAGGATCCTTCACATAATTCCCTATAAAATCATGTTTGGGGACAAACCATTTAAATCTAAATCCTTCTTCAGGCCTTGACCCATAGTTTTTCTAGGTCTTTCTTTACCCCTTACCATTGAGCTACCCTCCATTTCATCTACTATTCATTACTGGGGTTTCTATAGGTCTTCTATACACTTTCCAAACCCACCCAAGGCGAGATTCTACGGATGATTTTATTCGACGTTTTTACACTATTTAATTCGCAGCCTGTTTCAATCCCGGCACCTTTTGTTATTTATTTTATTCTAACTTATTATAATTATTATATTATTTTAATTTATATTTATATTTATATACACAATTTAATTGGTTCTGTTTTTTTGTTTTGTTTCGTTGTCTCTTCACCAAAAAAAACGCCATTTTCTATATTTTTTACAATTTAATTTATATACACCGTCCGTGCAAAAATATTTTGTACTTGCATTTAATGATGCGTTAACACATCATTTAGTGGGTTTGACAAGTCATATATTTTTAAATTTATTGAATGATGTATCAACACCTCATAAGCCCTAAACCCTAAATAATAAACTAATACTAGGGTTCGATATTGCCGCTCAGCAGTATCGGTGTGGCTAACCAACCCGACTCGGCCCTGCCTGTCTTATTTGACAAGCAAAGCATTATGTGTATGAGGATGAAAACATATTTTAATGCCTAAAAAATTACTCCCTCCATCCCTCCGTTATTATAAAACCCATTTGTAATTTTTTTTGTCCCTTAATGTAAGACGATTTTCAAAGAACAAGGTGCATTAATTTTTTTATTTTTTTTTACAAAGTTAACCCCATACCAAAGTGCCTTAATTCTCTCTCTTAATAGTTTTAGAAGATGAGTAGGGTAACTTGAGAAAAATAGCACACATTTTATACAAATTTAATGCTATTAACTAACAAAACTTACTTTCTTAAGGGGCGTAAAATGATCAAAATGGTCTTATATTAAGGGACCATTTGTAAAAAAAATTTGTCTCTTAATGTAAGATCATTTTCAAAGAACAAGGTGCATTATTTTTTTTTACAAAGTTACCCCTATACCAAGGTGCCTTAATTCTCTCTCTCTCTCTCTCTTAATAGTCTTGGAAGATGAGAAGGGTAACTTGAGAAAAATAGCACACATAATTTTATACAAACTTAATACTATTAACTAACAAAACACACTTTCATAAGGGGCATAAAATTATCAAAATGGTCTTATATTAAGGAACGGAGGGAGTACTCCATTCGTCTCACATTTTTTTTGGTTCGGGAATCATCGCTGGCTACTCACACAGCGTTCCAATGCTTTCAACGAAAGATTAATCTGCGCTCGTCCGTAGAGGCTTGGACTGGCCAAGGCTTAGTTTTGCACCTGGGTGGAATCGATCCTGCTACCAATAGGCCGACCCCCAAACACCCTAGTGTTCCACCACTAGGCCAAGAGCACTTGGTTCTCCATCCGTCTCATATTATTTATCGTTCAAGGTTATGCACATATATTAAGAAAATCATTGGTTGCACCTATTTTCTAGGTAAATAATTTATTTTGACCGATATACCCTTATTGCAGTGAGAGTTATGTGAAATGGTCAATTAATATAGGGTAGTTGGAAAAATATAATTAATACTTTCTCGATATTATAAAGTGATAAAATAATTTGAGATAATAAAATATTCCAAACAGGATAAATAATATAAGACGGAGAAGTAACTTACAGAATTTTTAGGCATAGTTTTGGGACAAATATAACTCGTTTAGGATTTTGGGACAAATATAACTCGTTTAGGATTGTAGCACAACCCCACATTATTAGTTCTATTTTTTTTTAGGATGAGTATCTTATTTGCTTAAAAAAAAGGATGGGTATCTTTTTTTTTTGGTACAAAAGGATGGGTATCTTATATACGAAATATTAGAATCCATGTTATTTTAGTTAGTGATTTTGTAACAAATTACTACTACAAGATTTATGTTTGAGTTAGGATATATGATAAAATATTGAAAATATTCGATTTATAAATTTTAGTCATAATTTAATATTCATTTTATGATTTTATTTTAATCGTTTTTCGAGTTGACTCGGTCTCGTCTTAAATAGACATAATCTATTTGTATGTATGTATGTATGTAAAGAAAACTTGAGCTATAACATTATAAATTAATTCCGATCTATGAGCTACAACCTTTTAATTACTCTTATTAATTAATTTTATCATTTTAGTACTCTATTTAAATATTATTATTAAACATTAACTAATATATTAAATAATGTAAGGAGACTTGCAGGTTTAGTATTGAATGTAAATTTATTTTAATTTGTGAGTTACACCCTTTCAATTACTATTAGTAATCAATTTCATCATTTTCACTCTATTTAAATATTATTATTAAATATTACTTTATTCATCAATTTAATTTATTTTTTTCTAAAAAATCAATTTAATTTATTATTTTTTGTGTTAACAATTAAATATAAAACTTCTTAGACATTCTTTAAAATGTTAAAATTGATTGATGATAATGTTATTTATTAGTTATAAATTAATAAAGATACTAAAAATGACTACATTAGAATATAATTTATTAAATATTGTTATGAATATAAAATATAAATATATTTACTAAAATTAGTTAATGACAATACTAAGTGCTATTTTCTATTGAAAAAAGTTATCTTAAAAATAATTATATGTGTTGTATATTTTTTTGATAAGTACTGGTACTCCAAACCGAGTACATATATACATGCATACATACATACACTCTCTGGATTTTGCATTATTTAATATTGCACTCTCTGGATTTTGGCTTGAAAATTTTTCCGCCAGTTCCTCTCTATGTTATTAGCATTTGGGTATGCTTCACTCTCCTTGCTAACATGTCACACGTATGGAAATAATTTTCAGCTTATATTTAGATTACTTATTTTTTTTATTATGCATGATATAAATTTATCATTTGTTGAGCATAATTTTGTATATTTGTGTAATTGTAATTTCACCTATTGTGTGTGCAATTATGCAAATTTATGCGTTAGCTGTATAATTGAGCTTAATTAATTGTTATTGTCCATATTATGTTAATAATAACTATACCCTATCGGTGTATTATTATTAGCGTAATTTTGTATAATTAAGTTTTATGGTTAATTTTCAATCATATTGCATTAGTAATAGTCATACCCTATCGGTGTATTATTATTGATGTAATTTGGTATTTTCTATGCTTATGTTGATCATTTTTCGAGTACCCTATCGGCATTAGAATTTTGATGATATAAGTTTTGTGTATTAGGGGCATGTTTGGCTAGACATATATAGAATCATTTTATTCTGAAATTGCATAATAATGTTGTATACAATGATTCCTTGTTGTTTAATGTCAGCCTTCTTCCCTAACTCTATGAAAAGACTATCTGGGACCAATTATGAGGACTGGAAAGAATCTCTAGATCTTTACCACGCTATCTCTAATCTTGATTTAGCCTTGAGAGTTGAAAAGCTTGCAGAGCTAACAGCTGAGTCTACTGAGGCTCAAAAGACCTTTTATGAAAAATGGGAACACTCTAATAGGGTGTGCCTGAAGGTGATGAAGTATACCATGGAGAAATCTATTAGGCAGAGTATCACAGAGAGCAATAATGCCAAGGAGTTTCTAAAATCTGTCAGCGAGAAATTCGTTACCTTTGACAAAGCACAGATAAGCCAATTTCTTTCTTTGTTCAATAAGACTAAGTATGATGGCGTCAGAGGTGTACGTGAGCATATTATGAAGTTAGTGCGCTACTACAATAAGCTGAAGTCCTTGAAATGTGAAATTGGTGAGAGCACCTTAATCTATCAGATTCTTGAGTTCTTCCTACACAGTTTGATGTTATGAAGACCTCTTTTTTTTTTTTGATAAGCATGAAGACCTCTTATTACATGCAGAAGACTGAATGGATAGTGGATGATATGATTGCGATAGTCACACAAGAGGAGGAATCTATGAAAAAGGGTAAATCGCACAATGTTCAATTTGTTGCTTCCAGTTTAGATACGAAAGATGCAAAATGGGGAATAAGAAAAGGCATCAATCTAATATGAAGAAAATAGGAATGGCAGTGAACCATTTGGAGCCTAAGAAAACTCCTTTCATAGGGGAGTGCAAGTACTGCAAGTAGTATGGTCATAAGATGGTCGACTGTTATCTTCAGAAAAAGAAACAACAGAAGCAAGGTACACTCCTAGCTCTAGCTTGTTTTGAATCTAATATGGTTGATGTTCCTCCCAATACTGGATTGATTTGGGGGCAAGTATTCATGTGGTGAAATTCTTTACAGGGGTTCACAAGCATGAGGAAACCAAGTGATGCTGAGTTGAAGGTTATCGTGGGAGATAGAACTAATTAAGTGTGACCCACATGAATTTTACCCAATTATAGAATGAGTGTTTGAGAGAGAGTGTTAGAGAGTGTGTTGCTAGCACTCCTCTTTTAGCATTTATACTTCTTTATTATCTTGTATTGAGATTACTTTTGAACATTCTAAATCTATTGGAACCCTAGCCTCCTTTTTCTTTCTCCTTTCCTCTTTTCGTCTTCTCCTGTCTTTGGATTCCTATTGTTATCATTTCTCACATTATTTTGTTGCTGGCAATACAAAAATCAGATGCATCTTAAAGCGATTTTGACGGCGATTATGATGAATACTTTTTCCCTTACACGGAATGTTGACGAAATTCCAAAGACTTTGTGTTTGTGATTTGATTTGAAGGGACAAAAAAAAATGTATAAATCGGTGGTGCATCTAAGGGAGGTGGTGTTGGGTGTGGTAGATATATACCTTGAAGAGAATAAGAACTTCGATGTGAAGGAAATTCGAATACGCCACTTCTTGCAACCCAGTGAGAGGTGTCCACCACTTGCTGTGCTTCACACTGTTACCTCATGTGGTGTTTGCTTCAAAATGGAGTCAAAGACGCCTTGTGACGGGATGCGCTCTTTCACTTGCACTCCTTGTGTATCAGAAAGAACAAGGTATATAGCAACACTTGGATTATAAAAAAAGGGGTCAAAAGCACTTAACCCCCCCACCCCGATTTATTTGGTTAATTGCACTTTCCATCTTCATTTTTTAAATTAATCAATATAGACCCTAATTTAACACTTATTGTTATAATTTACTATATAATATCAATCCACCGTTAAAGTTAACAATAACATGTTTAAGAAGTTATCTCTCAATCATGAAAAGACATATTTATCCATACTTAAATGAGGATTAAAGCTGTGATTTTCTATCGGCCACGCTGATACTTGTCATTTTCCTTGAGCCCTCTATATTGCTTGTTGAAACCATCTTCATTTCTTCCTAACTTGATGCAAGTGTTGCATTTTTGGGTTCAGTAATCAACGATACTAATTCTTCAAACTAATCTTGAAAGGATTGTAAGAATTCCTATTTACTGATTACGCTTCTAGCTTATAGCCATCATGTCATATTTGCATTTGAGATATTTGATGTTGATATTAGATTGCAGTTAAACACATACATACCACTAAAGACTTTATTAGGGAAACACGTGAATGTTTAGATGTGTTGTATTTCTAGCAGGAATATTATCACCTTTTGCTTACTGACCGAAAGGGGTTCTTTACAGAAAAAATCGAGTATGTTTACAAGGAGATATATGGAGTTGGTTTATCAAATCCAGTGTTTATCAAGCCTCCAAATGGTACTAAATGGAAAGTGCATTGGACAAAACTAAATGATGAGGTTTGGTTTGAAAAGGGTTGGAAAGAATTTGCTAAAAATTAGTATCTAGAATATGAGTGTTTATGTTGTTTAAATATGAAGGTGAAGGAACTTCCCATTTCAATGTACTCATACTTGACCATGGTATCATGTGACTTTGATAAAATTCCTGCATTGGTTTCCCTTAATCCACTGTACAATGAGCGGAACCCATTTTGTGGATAACTTTATTAACTTTTTCTGTTAAGTTTGACAGTAGAATTACATTAAAAGGGTAATTGCAACAAGAAGTGTTAAATTAGGGGTGCATATTGCTTAATTTTAAAAATGAGGGGGGAAAGTGCAATTACCCCAATAAATCAGGGGGTTAAATGCTTTTGACCCAAAAATAGAGAAACATGCCAACTAAAACCCTGGATTCCAAAACAACATGATTTTGGACAAAATCTGAGTGGACTGCCCTTGAAACTCTGGATAACTCACTTATGGCTTGTGTGTTAATGTTGCCAGAACTTTTGTAATAATTTGCCTGAACTTACCAATTTTGCTGTTTTGAACAATGCTGGAAAAAAATGGCTAATTGGCCACTTATGACTTAATAGATACCAAGTATTCAACATTACTTCTAAATTGTACTGGGTGTTATGATGTTCAAGAAGACTAGTTGATCTTATAGCAGTTCTTGTTAATGGTTGGTTGTAGGTTGATAAGTATGTGATGGTAGTGAAATGTAGTATCTGTCCTGGTCAGGGTTTATGTTGAACAAAAAGAGTCTTAAAATTTATTGGAGATTTTGGTTGCTCTCTAAAAGTGTGGTGAAATGTTTGTTTTCTGACTTGAACATAACTGCAAATCTGTCCATTATGTATCATACTCAAAAGTTGTGTTGGGTTGTTTATGACATCATGGTAAGACAGTTAACCAAGGGAAATTCATGTATTTCATTATGGGTTTAGCTTGGTATATAATATTGTTTTGGTACTGTGTGCTTCTTTAACATTTTCCTAAACTCCACTTGCTTACATTTCATTGTTTCTTTTTTTGTGTTGTCATCATGTTTATCATTATTTTATGTGGTTACCAGTTACCTTTTCTCCCCTCTCCTCAATTCTCTTGCTGGATTTTAATAATGGTTGCAATATTGGCACATGCAGACTGCTGTTATTCCACTATGTGGGGAAGAAATGCATTTGGTTGCAATGCATTTGCGGAATGATGATAGATCATGTTTCTGGGGATTCACTGTTGCGGCTGGACTTTATAATTCATGCCTTGTGATTTTAAATCTTAGATGTTTGGGTATAGTGTTTGATCTGGATGAAACACTTATTGCAGCAAACACGATGCACTCATTTGAGGATAGAATTGATGCACTCCTGAGAAAAATAAACTCAGAGGTTGATCCACAACGAATTTCTGGCATACAGGAAGAAGTCAAGCGCTACTTAGATGACAAGAGTATATTGAAGCAGTATGCTGAAAATGGTCAGGTCATTGATAACAGGATAGTGATAAAAGTTCAATCTGAAATTGTTCCAGCATTATCTAACAGTCACTAGCCTATAACTCAACCACTGATACGATTACATGAAAAAAACATAATTTTGACACGCATCAATCCGCAGGTATATAATTTTTTTTATCCAATCATTTAAAGTATCTACTGCCATGTCTTGTGGCTGTGCATTTTCTTTTAGGTTTATTAGTCTACCGTGGTCGTGTGTTTTGAAAGATTCGCGATACAAGTGTTCTTGTGAGGTTGAGACCTGCATGGGAAGATCTTCGGAGCTACCTGATTGCAAGAGGGCGCAAGCGTTTTGAGGTTTATGTTTGCACAATGGCTGAAAGGGACTATGCACTGGAAATGTGGAGACTTCTTGATCCAGACTTGAATTTGATAAATTCTAAAGAACTACCAGGTCGCATTGTGTGTGTAAAGTCTGGTAAGTGGCATGTTTGTTATTTTCTATTATTTTTGTTTTCAATGAGAAGTTGTATAGTTGTAATAGAACACCTTGAAGAAGCAAATTTTGAGCACGAGGACACCTTATATTTCAAAATTCACCTGTGTCTAATGCAGGGATGTAACTTGTGTATGATTTATTATCGTACTGTACTATATGCCGGTGTTTTTTGAACGTGAACACAAGAGAGAGGGTTGAATTGTGTTCAAAAACTTTTCGCAAACTTTAAGTTAAAAGCACTAAGAACACAGATTTTTCAAAACTGTTAGTTTATCGGACACTGAGAAACTAACCGGATGATGAGAGACTAACTGGATGCAGGAAATAAAGCAGTTTATGAAAACTTGTTTTACTGAGCAAGGTAAAGATAAATGTAAGGCAGTAAAGTAAGAGACACAGAGATTTATACTAGTTCACCACCAATTGGTAGCTACGTCTAGTCTCTTCGATCCTGAAGGATTTTTCACTATAATCAACTGATTACAATTTTCCTCAAGAGTATTCTACTGTCACAAACTTGACAATACTCTCAACTTCTCAAAACGACTCAGTACGATCGAGCCTTTGAGGAACAAAGCCTTAACTAGGCCAAATACTGTTTACAAAAGAGAATATACTTTTGAATACAATCAGAATAACTCTCATAGAGAGGATGAAAAGATTAAGCTCAAAACAGAGTAGCTTTCTAAAAGAAAGTATAAGACGCTGAGTTCAGTTCTTTGTAAACCAGAGACTTGGCACAAAATTTGATTGCTCACTCAAAGTGATGATGCTTCCAAAATCAAGTTTCTTTCTTTCTCAGAATTTGTTCTAGCAATTTTAGTCTTAGTTCTGGCCTTGCCTTAGTTCTTGCCACCTTCTTCAATGAATACATTGGGGTATTTATAGGAGACTTCAGGGATATTACCGTTTGTAGTAAAAGAATAGCTCCTTTCCATTGAGTGAGGTAATTTGAAATGTAGTCATTTTCTTCCTTTCCAGAGAATATCAGAATAGTACATATTACCGTTTTCGTACTATCTTCTTTTCACAATTGCCTTGTACGATTTTTGCCTTATGCTAAAGGTGTCACCTTTGCTTCCTCGTACATCAAAATGAGCGCACAAGATCAAATTCGAATTCCGTTTCAGAACATTCTGAGGTTAAGAGCAAAAACATGATCATCACGTGCTTCATTATAGAGATCAGATTCTCGCTCAGAACAGAGGACGGATGCTCGCAGCAAATGAGTATTCCACGTGTCAAAGAGTAACACTACCGGACGCGCGCTGTTAGCAAGACGCTAGAGTGAGTTCAGACGCTGACATCAGTAGAGTGTATTCAATTCTCTTGTAAATTTCTTCTTCTTTCTTGAGTGTTTTGTACAAATATATGAAGCTTTGATACATGTACACTCAAACATATGTTAGAAGATAAATTGTTCTCTTGAAAATACTTTGTTATCATCAAAATTAATGTGGGTCTAAACTTCTCAATCGTTTAGGTTCCAACAATCTCCCCCTTTTTGATGATGACAAATATCCAAGGTTGATAAACAATTTAATTTCAAAATAATATCAAGGGTCTTCCCCTGAATTCAACAATTTAGATATATATGAACAATTCAGGTATTAGAGCGATTATTGATAAAAAATTCATTTGTGTGATCGCAAAAATACGTAGATGTATCAAAGCATATATTTATTTAACAAAGTGAGATCGGATGCTGATTTCATTTTATCAAAAAGATTTTCATTGTACCAAAGTTATTTGGATCAATGAATATCAAAGCATTATAGGTATTAGAGCAATAAATAACCAACACAAATGCTATGTATGAAATGTTATGCGTGATACTTCAGTTTCAGCGTATCTGTCGGACTTTGAACATTGGACGGTGAATTAGCCAATCAGACTTTCACGTGTTTATCAAACCTTTCTTTTACTCCCCTTTTTGTCATCAGACAAAAAGAGTGTAAAACACATCATAGTCAAAATAAGACTTAGAAAAATTTGAATATAAGTCAGATAGAGATATGTAAACAGATAATCAGAGCAAAAGTGTGTATATATATATATATAAGAGTACCAAAAAAAACTTTATATCACACACAAAAAAAAAATCAAGGATTTGGTGGAATGTTCAGACGTTCATAGAGTAATTTCAGAGCATTCTCCAACTGAGCAACCTTCAGGTAAGTGGCATTCATTTCTTCAAACTCTTCTTTAGGAATCGTGACCATCTCAACTGTAGGTGTAGAAGTAGAAGTGAAAGGTCCAACTTCTGATACTGGTGCAGGTTTCATCTTCTGATGCTCTGCTAGCACCAAATCAGACAGCTTCAGTCTCAGTTCCTTCTTCTGGTGAGCTCTTTGAAAGAATGCATCATTTGGTATAAACCATTTGATGAGATTTCCAAGTTTTCTCTGCTCAGATTCTTCCTGAATTTCCCTTCTTTTCTTCGCATCTTCTGGATACAGCAAATCCATAAAGATGATGTCTTTGTGCAGAAACATATCAGCAGTAAAAGAATCAAACTTGTTTCCAGCATCTGCTCCCCATATTCTTCTGATAAAGACGCTCAATGCTCCAAAAGCGAAAGAGGGTCCTTCATTTTCTGCCAGGTATACTCTTCACAGATTTTCCCTGTCATCTTCTTCAAGCACCAAGGGTACAAGGCATGGCAACACGGCTTTGTCTTTCCAAGACTCAGACCATTGATTCCAGATAAATCCAATGTCAAAATGCTTAGTCACAGCAACCCATTAAACATATATCTTCATGCAGTCAAGAGGCCTGATCACTGAACACCTGAACGTATTATCAAAATATGCAGTTCCAAGATTGGTGTCAGTAACTTTTCTGATAGTGCCAACTGTGGGAATTGGGCTTTCTCAGCATTGCAACAATTTGAGGATCCAGTTCTCCATTCATCTTCCTTTAGAGAACTGAGGTAAAACCTTCTAGCATGATCTTCAATAATCTTGGCAATCAGAAGCTCATAGAATCTTTTAAGATTAAATTTCTGAGGAGCCTTCTCATACTCTTTGAGTCCGATCTTGCTGTATGGCAACTTGCCAGGTGCAGGTTCTTTCCTCTTCCCAGGGTTAGACCAAGGTAGCCACCTTTGTCTATCTGAAACAATCTTTACGGATACAGAAGAAGGATCTCTGAACTGTCTAATAACTTCGAGTTTCTTCATTTCAAGACATTGTGCCATGAAGGCAGCTTCTTCATCCGTAATCCACCTTCCGCATTCTTCCAGTGTGAGAGGTTTAATTTGAGGCAGGGACTTTGGAGGGTCAACAGAGAAAAGAATTGCTCTGCTACCAAGTTCTGGTCTTAATCTCCCTTTGAATGACATGTCAAAATGGTCTTCTCCATCCTTGAAGACAATATTCATTGGAGAGGCAATCTCAAGTCTGGCAACTCCAGATATGAAGCTTTCCAGATGCCAAGTAGAAGGACGATTGTAGATATTGTGGTATGACTCATACTTAACAAACCGAGGTTTATTAATGTGTGAGACATTCTTCATTCCACTGAAATATGTAGGTTTGTAGGTGAGGGTAAGTGGGGTGAGAGTGGTTTTAGTGATTGTATAGTTTCTAGGTGTGTAGGGTCTGAATGGATTAATAGGAGGTACCTTGAATAACAGGTTGAAGGGATGAGAGTGAAGTTTGGAAATATAAGTAGTAAGTGAGGTATCTGAGGAGATTTATGGTAGGTCTAAGTTAAGTGTGTTGGATTGTGTTTGGGTCGGTTTTATGGGGATAAGGGTAGAGGTTTGTTGTAGGCTCATTCTGGTTTTCTTGGTTTGTGTTTGGGTTTTTGTTTGGGTTTGTGGTTGTGAAACAGATAATGGAGGTGCAAGAATAACATCATGAGAATCAAAAATAGATACTGACTCATCAACAGTAAAGTCAAGTACCTTTGAGTTAAGCTCAGAAGACCTAACCAACCTTCTCTTTGCTCTTTTAGAGGCAACAACGGTAGGAGGTGGAGGAGGAACTTGCTTCCCTTGATCAGACGCTGAAACATCTTTTTCAGCTGTTGACTTCTTTTTCTTCTCCAAGATCTTCTTGACGGGGATTCTGTCCTCATCTTCTGGTTCATCCACAGTAGGTGCAGGAGCCACCTTCTATTTCATTCTTCTTGTCTCCCTTATAGGAGATTCAGCAGGTCTCTTCACACCAGCCATTGAGCTTCTGGTGGTTTTCTTTTTCAGCTTTACCAACATTCGCAACAGTTTCTCCTTCTTGTTGCTCTAGTTTCACCTTCTTAATCATTGTCCCAGTTAACAATTGCATTCTTACCAGGCTGTTGACTCTGAAAACCTCAGGACGAACAACAGTACCAACATCAAAGTATTTATCTCTTTCTTCTTTGCTTGTCAGATCACCAAGCTTTCTCACAATACCATCTTTTATCATCATTATGGAAAGAAGAACTCCATAAGGGATTCCCTTGACAATATTCTTTTTATCAACACTTTTCCTTGAGAAGACAAGAGCATTAACAAGATTATTGATAATCAACCTTGGCAGGTTGATTTTCTTTCCATCCATATGGTTTCTCATAGTGAACTTTGGCTCATAGTTCACTATGTCGTTTGAACCAGCCTTTAGAATCACGCTCTTAGTGATGATTTTGTGCAATACTCTGTAGTGGCTTTTCAAGTCTTTGGCAGTGGGAGTTATGTTCTTCTTCTTCAACTCACGATAATTTTCAAACAGAGCTTTGTTGACGTTTTCCAAACCTCTGTAAGTGTCAACCCAGTTAGCATGGTAACTGATTCCTTCACAAGGGCACTTGATGGTCTGAGTGATAGAGTTTATAGTGAAACGTAACTTGAAACCTCTGATATGTCCTTCAATAATTTCACCAGGAAGTAGATAAGCGTTCCCCCAGAATTCCTTTATACCATAGCTCAACACATCAACTGGTTCCCAGATAAAATAATTTTTCCATCCCAGTTTCTTCAAAGCTTCTTCAAAATCAAAACCATAGAGCTTGAAATTCTCAAAATCAATTCTGTTTTCGTTCATAAGTTTTGCTTCTGAGAAGACATCGTAGGCAGCAGTATATTGTCCAACCTTTCTATCGGCCATGGTAGCAGTTGCAGAGTGGGTAATGGAGGAGTTAGGGTTTGAAGTCACAGAGAGAGAGAGAGAGAGAGAAATAAAAATTGCAAGTAGAAACAGAGTGAAGTGATGGAGCAAAAAAAGTGGAGTAGTGGGAAAGTTGATAGAAAATGGTACAGTCCTTTTTCAAAAACCGCCTCGCATTTCCAAAACAAAATTAAATCAAAAAGAAAAGAAAATGAAGATTCCCCTTTTCATTAAATGAAGACGCCAAAAGAAAAATAAAATCAAGTAAAAAGATTTTATTGAAAAACATAAATAATCATGACTTAGTGAGATGTGATGAGACGCTTAAGTTCTTTACACGTGTGACACGTGTGTGTGTGTGCTTGGATGCACGCAACCGATTCACCAAACGCTAAGTTATGATACACATGACAAATAAAATGCTTACACGTATACATGCTTATGTCATACCAGATGCTAAGATGATGCATATCATCTGACGCTGAGATTAATCATTCTTCTATAAGATGAAAATTTAAATTTCTTCTTATAAAATTGAATCTATCTTCAGCAAGGGGTTTTGTAAATATGTCAGGCCACTGATGATCAGTGTCTACAAATTTTATTTTGAGAATACCCTTCTGAATATAGTCTCTTATAAAATGATGCTTAATCTCAATGTGCTTGGCTCGTGAATGCAATATGGGATTTTTAGTAAGACAGATTACAGAAGTATTACCACAAAAGATAGGAATGTTACTCTCTTTTATCAGATAATCTTCAAGTTGATATTTCATCCACATAAGTTGAGAGCTGCAACTTGCTGTTGAAATATATTCAGCTTCTGCTGTTGAGAGTGCAATTGTGCTTTGCCTTTTGCTTGACCAAGACACAAGATTTTCTTCAAGGAATTGGCAGCCTCCACTTATGCTTTTTCTTTCAATTCGGTCTCCAGCAAAGTTAGCATCACAGAAACCTACTAACTTGTAATCTTTTAATTTCTTATAAAGCAAACCAAGATTAGTAGATCCTTGCAAATATCTAAAAATTCTTTTAACAACACTCAAGTGTGATTCTCTAGGATCTGATTGAAATCTAGCACACAAACAGATGTTGAACACAATATTAGGTCTTGAAGCTGTAAGATAAAGTAGAGACCCAATCATACCTCTGTACATTTTCTGATATACCTTTTTATCAGTCTCATCTTTACCAAGAATGCACGTGGGATGGATAGGAGTGCACATAGGTTTGCAATCCCCCATTTTGAATTTCTTTAGCAATTCCTTGATATATTTGCTTTAATGTATATAGATACCATCATTGCATTATTTGATTTGAATTCCAAGGAAGAACTTTAGTTCACCCATCATGCTCATCTCGAATTCAGCCTGCATTAGCTTAGAAAATTCTTTGTAAAAGCTTTCATTAGTAGCTCCAAAAATAATGTCATCAACATATATTTGAACAATTATAAAATGCTTGTTTGATGTTTTTCTAAAAAGAGTAGTGTCTACTAGACTTCTGGTAAAACCATTTTTCATAAAAAATGTACTCAGTCTTTCATACTAAGCTCTGGGAGCTTGCTTAAGACCGTATAGGGCCTTTTTAAGCTTGAAGACATGTTCTGGAAATTCAATGTCTTCGAATCGAGGAGGTTGTTTTACAATGACTTCCTCAGTTATAAAACCATTCAAGAAAGCACTTTTCACATCCATTTGATAAAGAATTATATCATGGTGTCCAGCAAATGAAAGTAAAATGCGTATAGCTTCTAACCTTGCAACAGGTGCAAATGTTTCAGTAAAATCAATACCTTTTTCCTGTGAGTAACTTTGAGCAACTAATCTTGCCTTGTTTCTCACAACCTTTCCATCTTCATCAAGCTAGTTTCTAAATACCCATTTAGCACCAATAGCTTGCTTATCTTCTGGTAGAGTAACTAGCTTCCATACATCATTTCTTTGGAACTGATTCAACTCTTCTTGCATGGCCAGAATCCAACCTTCATCTTCCAATGCTTGATCAATCGTTTTAAGTTCCATTTCTGACAGTAGTACCATATCTGCATGCACTTTAAAAGAGGATCGGGTTCTTACTCTATCTCCAGGTTCTCCTATGATTTGATCTTTAGGATGATTGGTTTTGTACTTTCAGCTCTTTCTAGCTTCAGCTACCGAAGATTCTTGCGTCTGGCTACCACCGGACGATGAAGTTGTAGGTTCACTATTTGTAGTATCACCTATATTTAATTCTGAAAATAATTCATCTAGCTCTGACATGGCTGTATCAGGCTTCTTGTCATCAAATTTGACATGAATGGATTCTTCCACTATCATAGTTTCTTTATTGTATATTATAAAAGCTTTAGATCTTTCAGAATATCCCAAAAAGATTCATTTGTCAGCTTTTGAATCAAACTTACCAAGTTGATCCGTAGTAATCAAAATATAACAAGTACAACCAAATGAATGAAAATATGATATGTTTGGTTTTCTACCTTTCCACAGTTCATATGGAGTCTTCTTCAAAATTAGTCTAATAAGAATTCTATTTTAAATGTAACAAGTTGTGTTTACTGCTTCTGCCCAAAAATGTTTTGCAATATTAGCTTCATTAATCATGGTCCTGGCCATTTCTTGGAGGGACCTATTTTTCCTTTCTACAACACCATTGTGTTGAGGTGTTCTTGGAGAGGAGAGATTGTGGGAGATGCCATTATCATCACAAAATTTTTGAAAGCTTTCATTTTCAAATTCTCCCCCATGATCACTTCTAATAGATGAAATACAAATTCCTTTTTCATTTTGAACTATTTTACAGAATATAGTAAATACCTTGTATGACTCATCTTTGTGAGCAAGGAATCTAACCCATGTCCATCTAGTAAAATCATCAACAATGACTGACCCATATTTCTTTCCAGTTAAAGAGGCTGTCCTTGTTGGACCAAAAAGATCAATATGCAAAAGCTCAAGTGCTCTTGAGGTTGAAACAACATTTTTTGAATGAAAAGAAGTTTTAACTTGTTTTCCTCTTTGACATGCCTCACAGAGAACATCGGATTGATACTTAAGATTAGGTAAGCCTCTGACAAGACTGTGTTTGTTTAATTTTGAGATTAATCTCAAATTGGCATGACCCAATCTCTTGTACCAAATCCATTGTTCTTCGTCAACAGACATGAGACACTTGACATCTTGTTTTGCAAGTTCAGAGAGATCAATTTTGTAAATATTTTGTTTCCTCTTAGCAGTGAAGAAAATAGAGTTGTTTTTCTTGCTTTTTACTAGACATCCAGTTTCTGTAAAGATGACTTCATAACCATTGTCACATAATTGACTTATACTCAATAAGTTATGTTTAAGTCCTTCAACATAAAGTACATTATCAATAGAGGGAAGAGAGCCTTTACCAATGCGACCAATTCCAACTATTTTACCTTTCTGGTTTCCTCCGAAACCAACGAATCCAGCTTCTTTAGGCCTTAGTTCTTGGAACATATGCTTTTCTCCCGTCATGTGATGTGAGCATCCACTGTCTAAGTACGAAGATAGGTGTGTTGACTTTGTTGCTAAGCACGTCTACAACATAGACTATTTTATCTTTAGGTACCCATATCTTTTTGGGTCCTTTCTTGTTAGTTCTTGAAGGAAGCTTTTCCTTCACAGTTTTAAAAACAGTACATGCACTTTTCAAAATACTTTTGTCTTATGCTAAAGGTGTCACCTTTGCTTCCTCGTACATCAAAATGAGCGCACAAGATCAAATTCGAATTCCGTTCCAGAACATTCTGAGGTTAAGAGCAAAAACGTGATCATTACGTGCTTCATTAAAGAGATCAGACGCTCGCTCAGAACAGAGGACGGACGCTCGCAGCAAATGAGTATTCCACGTGTCAAAGAGTAACACTACCGGACGCTCGCTGTTAGCAAGACGCTAGAGTAAGTTCGGATGCTAACATCAGTGGAGTATATTCAATTCTCTTGTAAATTTCTTCTTCTTTTTTGAGTGTTTTCTACAAATATATGAAGCTTTGATACCTGTACACTCAAAGATATGTTAGAAGGTAAATTGTTCTCTTGAAAATACTTTGTTATCATCAAAATTAATGAGGGTCTAAACTTCTCAATCGTTTAGGTTCCAACATTTTTTTTTGAATAGCAAAAGATATATTATAGAAAAGGAGTATTAGGGGTACTCCAACCCAATACAAAGTAGTAGCCTCAGTACAACACCCGTGTCTGGTAAATGAGTCGAACTTGAGCTAAAAATTGAGCTCGTTAAATAAACGAGCTGAACTTGAGCTGTGCATAGCTCGATTCGTTTGGTTCATGAACCAGCTCGATATCTATATAAAATATTTTTGATTTTATATTTTTCTAAAAACACATTATTTTAATTCCAGAAGTCTTATAACTAGGAAGGATAATGGGCATTTGTGAAAACCTAAAGAAACAATTGGGCCAAGCCCATCAAGCCACAATCATGCATAAAAATAAACTGGAAATGGCATTAAAAAAATAAGAAAACAAAATAGTAAAATAAGAGGCAGCCCTAATATCCTAGAGAGATCTGATAGGAGAGAAATCAAAAGGGGAGAAGTGTGAGGGAGTGGTGCTGCAGAAGGGGCAAAGGTTTGCGATCTTCTTTGCAGTTGCTGCGATCTTCTTCGCCATTGCAAGCTTCTCTCTGTGATCTTTACGCACTCTTCTTTGTGCAATCTTTTACGTTCCTCCTTCACGTTCATCACGTTTTTGCGCTATACTCTGGTTCCTGTGATTTCTTTGTCGCAGTGTTTGTTCTTTGCTTCCTGAAACCCTAGCAATGGGCGATTCATCTCCTACATCTTCTAAATCTTCTACTAGGGAGGCTAGATTGTGAAAGATGAAAGATGAAAGATGAAGATGGCGATTCATCTCCTAGCAATGCTCGGTCATTTAACCATGAGCACCATCGTCAGTCAAGCCGCGAAAGCACCTCGCCCTCACGCAAGCTCCCCATCCACTGCAACGTTTCTTTCAACAAAGAAGAAAAGGTGCGACCTTTACTTCAGATCTACCCCAAGGTGTGATCTTTTCTTCAGATCTGTCTAAGATGCAAACTTTGCTTCAATAAAGAAGAAGACATCATCAGAGGAACAAGGGAGACAACACGAACGATATGTTGATAGTTAGCTGCTTCAGGACTTCTAAAAAATTTGCAAATTGCAGGTCCTGCAAGTCGTTCTTCAATCTCTGTGGGAATGGCGCAAGAGGAGTTGTATCAGGTGGATTGACAGGTACTATTAACTGTTCTTTCTTAGACTCCTTGTTCCTTGTCTATCTTTCTTCGGTCGGAGCAGGTGATTTTTCTTGGGGTTGAGTTGATGTAGCTTTTTCTTTGCTCTTCT
The DNA here is from genome assembly GCA_037113605.1 of Calophaca sinica. Taxonomy (NCBI): domain Eukaryota; kingdom Viridiplantae; phylum Streptophyta; class Magnoliopsida; order Fabales; family Fabaceae; genus Calophaca; species Calophaca sinica. The sequence continues at coordinate 73,040,680 of CM073730.1, forward strand.
CATATGGCCCCGCGAGTACTGTTCCTCCCCTTATAGTTAATAAATTAGACTGCACTTCTTGGGTAGGTGTCTTCTCCCTTGTCTTGGACAAATAGTTTATCAAGAGGGTTAATTGCTCTGCCAATTGTTTTTGACTTTCCGTATTTTCCATTACCAATTTTTTTAGATGCTTAAACCTTTCGTTAAGTTCTATCATGCATCCATGAATTACTGCAGGATGGCCTAGGTGTCCCTTCCTTTGAGCTTGAACCTGAAAAAATGAGTCTTGGTTTCTCCACACCGGTTTATTGTTATTCGAGCAGGAACTACCATGGTTCTCGGTGTTTATAAAGTTAACCTTCGTAATTGCATCCTCATTTATTGTAAACTTCCTTGAAGTTTTGGTATAAGTGTGAGGTGCTAAAAGAAATAGCATTGAAATCCATTTTTATTGACCAATTAGAATTGCCTCCCAGGATCTATAATTGTCTCAAAAAGTCCAATATACATACATTATTGGAACTCTTGAATAAGAGTCAAGAAGACCTTATGAAAATGGAACATTTTCGCGTAGAAGATGTAAAACATATATTAAACATTTTACAAATCGAAAAGCATTTTGCATAAATTTGAAATGCATTGGATTTTTCTTTCATCTTTCATTTTTCTAAAAAGAAAGGTGAAAATATTGAATTTGAATCGTTAGCACAAATCCATATATTCAGAATAGGTCTAAAATGGAATAGATGTATCTAGGGATTAGTCGTTTCAAAGTGAATTCTCCCTAGATACACAATACACATAGCATGATATTTTATTTCACAATTAATTGAATCATTTTAAAAAAGACCTAAAGTTAGGGATTTCTCAATAGGTAATGTTGCTCCAATACCCAACCAAAGAGCGACTACGGTACCAATCAAAAAGACGGTTGTTGCTACTGGACGGCGAAATGGGTTTTGGAGCTTATTAACATTCTCCAAAAAGGGTACTGTTAATAATCCCGCAGGTACCGAAACCATTAAAAGAACGCCCAATAACTTATTGGGCAATCGCATTTAAGTATTTGAAATACGGGAAAAAAATACCATTCGGGCAATATTTCCAAAGAAGTTGCGAATGGATCTGCGGGTTCCCCAATCATTGATGGTTCTAGAACCGCTAAGCCTACATTACAGGCAATAGTACCTAGAATGACTACTGGAAAAATATATAAAAGATCGCTGGGCCATGCGGGTTCTCCATAATAATTATGACCCATTCCTTTAGCCAATTTAGCTCTTAATACAGGATCATTCAAGTCATGTTTTTTTGTTATTGGGATAGGTGAATTCTTATAGATCCATCCTCCGAAAGAACCGGACATGATAATTTTTCATCATCCGGCTCGAGCACGAATCAAACGAACTGAATGCATCTATAGAAAATATTTATATGTTATTCACACATATATGAAGATTCTATGTAAGAAAATAGACCTGATTCTCGTTTTTTCCTAAATTACAACTATCCATTGCAAAAAATTCAGTTCTTATTTTTAAGTAAATGCTTTTCACCCAAGTATGTTTTCAAAATGAAAAGTTCTTTCTGGGTGATCTCAAACCTTTGATCATTATCCTCCAAAACCGAATCTCGGGATTTTTTACATACAAAGGATTTACTTGTTACTAATATAATACAACCCCTGTTCTTCTTTAGATCTACTTATTTCACTCCGATAGTCTCATAAATTGAGCCAATGCATAGGAAATGAATGCATTTCCATACTATTAAGTTAAGTGAAATAGATAAGACATAATCTGGATTATATCACATTACTTATTTGACTTTTACTGGATATTACGGAGCCTGTTCATGCAGGATATGATCGAGTCTGATCATAGAAAAGATTCTCGTCAAGCGAACCGGCCTATCCTCCGTAGGGGGCTTGCGCGGTGGTTGAAACAAAAACACATTTAATTGTGAATTCAAATGTGGCAGATAAAATAAAGTCATATATCTGCACGGCCCAATCAATAGTTCAAGTCACACACTCCCATAATCCATTCTTTTTTCGGAGAGTTCCCTTCAACTATTCATGTATGTCAAATAAATAATCAATTTCTTTTGTTAAGTTGAAGGGAAATATCCAAATACATGTCTTATTAAAAAAAAAATCCATATTTGTAGCAATGAAATACTATAGCCCCTCCCCAAAATGATAAATGATTGATTACAAATATCTATGATCCATATTTTCTATAAAGGACCAGAAATGTCTTACTTACGTATCATTGGAAAGTGCATTAACATGAATACGGCAGTAAGAAGAGGTAACACAAAAGTATGTAAACTATAAAAACGAGTCAAGGTAGATTGTCCCACACTAGCGCTTCCGCGCAATAACTCTACCACCGACGATCCTATTACAAGAATAGCTTCGGGTACACCTGTTACAATTTTTACTGCCCAATAACCTATTTGGTCCCACGGAAAGGAATAACCGGTTACACCAAAGGATGCAGTCAATACACCCAAAACTACACCCGTAACCCAAGTCAATTCGCGAGGTTTTTTAAAACCACCCGTGAGATACACGCGAAATACGTGCAAGATCATCATTAAGACCATCATACTTGCCGACCATCGATGAACTGATCGGATCAACCAACCAAAGTTAGCCTCAGTCATTATCTATTGAACAGAGGCAAAAGCCTCGATAATGGTCGGACGATAATAAAAGTCATAGCAAGCCCCGCTGCTGCTTGGACTAAAAAACAAGTAAGTGTAATTCTTCCTAAACAATAAAATATATTGACATGATGAGGAACGTATTTACTAGTTATATCATCCGCAATCGCCTGAATCTCAAGACGTTCTTCGAACCAATCATAGACTTTATTCAGATAGGTAAACCAAGGGACTTCGAGAACCGTAGATGAGAATTTCATCTCGTACTCAAACACAAATACTCAAATCGTGGTTATTTGGAAAACGGATATGTGTAATAGAAAGTTTTAAACTTCTTAACTTAATCCTATGATTTCAATCTTCTTTGAAGATAAGAAAAAAATAGAAATCCGAAAGCTATTCTTTGTGGTTATAATGCCAAAATCTCAAGTCGGCTCACTCGTCTTTTCTCTTGATCCTTACAGGCCTCTTGAATATTCTATTATTTACTTCATTTTCTTTATTTTTTATTTGTGTATGAAATGCTATTTTACTGTTGTTTTATTATTATTGATAGGAATTTTCTTGTTAAGACCCTATGAATCAATTCAAAAACCTCAGATTCATACCAGAACCACGATGATTTTCAATAAAAACCTTTAATCGAAGTCCAAAAATTCCCTGAGTAAGAACTGCTGGATCATCACTTATTCACTGAATAGATATAATGGAAAAAAATCCAAAGAAACGTTTGTCCTTTGATCAAAATAAAGATAAGCGGCGGCAGTTTAAAAGAATAAAAACCGTTCCATTTATTTTTCGAAATTTATTCTTCTAACTCTTTCAATTTTTTTTAGCCCGGTTGCGAGGTCCAAATATAAATATGAAGTATGAATCATAGTTCTAATACTTTAGAATATTTTTTCTATATTCCGTGCTCCAGATACTAGAAAAACCCACTTTGGCTTCCAAAGATAAGTGAGTGTGCAACCCATAGTCTCCAATTTTGGGATCAATTTGTTTTTCTTCTGATGACCATTGAGCATTGAGTCATTCCTTCAATGATTTCTAGAGTCTCAGATGGTGTTCTTATTCCCAGAGACCCCCCCACATGCAGCGTTTATTGCAACTCTGCTTTGTGCATCTAACCATTATAGACAATGTGAACTAGCTGCCATGTAGCAAATTCCTTGTGTGGAAAACCTCTGAGTAGTTCTTGAAAGCGCTCTCAAGCTTCATGCATTGGCTCTAACTCAAATTGTTTGAAGCTAGTTATTTTTTCTCTTATTTCGGCAAACTTGGCTAAAGATAGGTATTTATGGAGAAATTTGCTCTTCAGATCTTCCCAAGTGACAATCGAGTTTGGTGCCAAAGAGTCTAGCAAACTTGAGCTTTCCCCTGCAATGAGAATGGAAACAGTGTTAGTTTAATAGCTTCTGCTGGGACTCCATTATACTTAACAACGCTAAGTATTCTTTGGAAGGTCTTCCGAAGGAAGTCTCAAAAATTGTACTGCAAACACCAGCTTGATTAAGGCAGGATTAAATTCAAAGTTACGTCACCTAATGGTTGGGATGTTTATGTTATCCTGAATATTGACAGAAGCAGAAAAGTACTCTTCGAGAGTGAGCTCTTGCTCTTCTTCCATTGTGGTGCCTGAGTGCAAAGATGATTACTAGTTATAAAATAATAAAACATAAATTAAAAAAAAATATTAAAGTGATGAAGATCTCGTTGAACTAATATTGCTAAAATATTCCCCGGCAATGACACCAAAAACTTGTTGCTACTCAGGCAAGTGCACCTAATCGTAACTCATAATAATAATGGAGTATAATTAAGACTCCGAATGTCGAACCCATAGGGAATACGCAAGTACCAACATAATAAAGATCTTAAATTCCTCAAGCTAACAAGATAACTGGATTGGGATCGAGTGGAGAAATAGGGGAAATTTTAATAAAACTTAAATTTAAATAATTAGAGCAAGATTGAATAGGAGAAACCTAAGGGAGCTGGGTTACCTAATAATAGACCCTGAATCTACTTCCTTGCTATCATGAATTGTATCACTTTATCGAATCCCAATCACTCACTCTAAATTACTAAGGGCTACCTAGCTTGCAATAGCCTTCCTCCTAACTAATTACTATGTTTGGTCCTAGAAGGTAATTAAAGGAAAGAGCATTAAGAATGGGCAAGTTTGTTAATCTAATAACTGATTGAAAACAAGCAATAACTTATCCGGCGTATAAAGCGAGCTCTGTGATCCTAGAGTTCCACTAGTTAACTATGATCATGTTACCACAATTAACTAATTTTATAAGGGTTAGCTACTCCCTATCATACTAAGATCAACACATTTATAAGGATTATAAGGAATTCAAAATACCAATTAAATAGATATCAAGGACATTGTAAAAGATCCTCCATCACCCCTAGTGATGGAATTAGCTACTCATAATGTTGTGCAACAATAGAAAGTAAAAAAAAAAAACCAAGCTCCTAAAAGCCATGAGTTAATAGAACCGAAACACCCTTTCGGTAAGACGATGATCCTCTCGTGTGTTCCTCACGTCTCCATAAACTCTAACAGTAATTCAGAATTGATGGGAAACTCCAATGATCCAAGACTCACTCTAGTCTTATGGTGTTTGTAAATAACTCTCAATAGGGGTTATTGACTTGAGAATTCGTCAAAAGGTCTTTAGAAAAGATTAAGAGCCTGTATTTATAGATTAGGATGCGAACTAGGTCATCTGGCTTTCAAATCTGTACTTCTGAGATGGGGTACGGCCGTACCGAGCTTCGATGATGATGTTGGACCGTACCCATGCTTGTTGCAGCCCTGGCATCACTTGTGTATGGTCGTACTACCTTTGGCACAGTCATACTGGACTATTTCATCGGTGCCAGGTGATACAGACTAAGGGGGTACGCCCTTACTGAAGTTCTGCTCTAGGTATGGTCGTACCGCTTGTCTAGAAGCGTTAAAACTCTAAAAAAAACCAAGTTTTTGTCCTTTTTCGCATCTTTTGCTCCGAGTAGTGTCTTCATGATGTTTCTACATAATAGGACATAAATGAGTACCCTTGTACTTAAATTAGTACAAAATGTTATATTTAGATACTAAAAATGCTATATAAAAATAGACAAATTGGTGTGTTAACTGTGGTTACTGGGTTTGCTTTAACCCCAGCTCTTCATTTGGAATAGACTTCGCTCCTCGAGTGAAGCGCCCATGTTTAGTACACTCGCTTTGGAATGTAATTCACGGTCTATAGTTCCTATAATTCATGGTATATAGTTCCTGCCCGAGGAAAATACAGGAATTCCAAAACATGAAAGTATAATCATATGAAAGTATAATAGAAATAAATTTCAATCATTAGAGATTGCGGTCCTTCACTTCTGGTCCAAGTGGTAAACTCCAACGGATTTCAGTAACATATGGACATCTGGTGTAACCCAGGTTTGAACTCTGGGGAGTGCCTTTGGTGTGCGTATTTGAGGCGTGACGCTTGCCACTTCACCTATGAGACTAACAAAAAAAAATCATTAGAGATTGCTCCTTGGCTTTGTTGGTGTTAAGCCTTTACCAATTGAATGAAGATAAATAATATAGATATTATCTATACCACTTCTGGGGAGGCGATTATGGATTTCATAATTGAAATCTAGCAAGTATAGGCCTTAGATTGCATTTGGGCTTCATTTTCGATTCCCCTGTATTGAAATACATACTCAATGGGGTACTCTTTTTGCTTTGCCCATGCGGGCCTTAGCTTGTTCACATATTTACTAGATCTTTCTTCGAATGCAGCTCGTAAACCCACTTGAGAAAGTATGTCCTTTATATGAAGCTAGCACAATAAGAATATATAAATTAGGCTTAATTATAATTTTGGTTCCCCTATTTTCACTAATTTACGATTTTGGTCCCCCATTTCAAAATTCAGATATTTGGTCTCCCAATTTTTAAAAATTCAGACATTTTGCCCAAATGCTAAATTGGCCCACCAGATTGTATGACGTGGCATCACTTAGGCTTATGTGACACATGCCACATCATTTAATTACGCCATGTCACTTATCCCATGTCACAAAATTTATTTTTTTAATATTATTAATATATCAGAATTTAAAAAAAAATACTAAATTAGAAATTGAAGGAATCAATTTCTCTGCATCACCCCCTCTAACTCCAACCTCCTCCCACATCACCGTCACCACCTCCTCCCCCCTTATCCTCGCCCCCGTCATCTCCCTCCTCTACCTTTGCATCACATGGAAGGAATCAACTCTAACCATCTCCCTTTTCGTCCAAATGCAGAGAAAACAAAAAAAGATAGATTAGGGTTCTTCAAGAAACCCAAAAATGACCATTGGAAGTTGGATTCGAAACACAAAGGGGAAGACAGAGGGAAGAGATTTGGAAGAGAAGAGGAAAGAAGGAAGTGGGAGTGGGGTTTTTGCGAAGCAAAATACAGGGGAGGGGGATCTTGAGTGGGAGACACAAAGGAGGAGGCCAATGGGAGAGATCTGGAGAAGACCAAACCACGCAAACACGAAACAGAGGCACAAAACCACGCAAACACGAAACACACCAGAACGAACCCAAACCAGTGGATCTACGCGATTTCTACTTCTTCTTATCCTCTTCTTTTGCTTCTTCTGCATCACAATTTCTGCTTCTTCTTCTCCTCCTCTTCTACTTCTTCTGTGTTTTGTTGTTGTCGTCGTCGTCGTTTCAGTGTTGTTATCGGTATTGTTGTTGTCGTCGTTCCAAACACAGGAGAAATGCAGGAGAAGAATTCAGCGTTCGATTGGTGTGTTGATGATGATGTTGTTGTTGTTCTTGCTCTTGTTCTTGCTGTTGATGTTGTTGACAAAAAAGCAGCAGAAGAAGAGGAGAAGAAGAAGAAGCAGCGATTAGGGTTCATCTCAAATTAGGGATTTTGGGTTTTTTTCCAGAAAATGATTTTTATCATTTTCAGAATTTGTTTTTGTGTTTTTGTTTTTTAAGAATAGGTTTTAATGCTGACTTGGTTGCTTATTAGGATTAGTCATGTGCCACATAAGCCTAAGTAATGCCACGTCATACACTCTGGTGTGCCAATTTAGCATTTTGGCAAAATGTCTGAATTTTTGAAAATTGGGGGACCAGATGTCTGAATTTTGAAATGGGGGACCAAAATCGTAAATTAGCGAAAATAGGGGGACCAAAACTATAATTAAGCCTATAAATTATTGAAGTGACAGATAAGCAATTTGGATCGCCCAACATCCCAAATTTCGTGTCCCCAAGCTCGTGGCATACTTGGGCTTTATTCCAACAAGTAGTGGTGGCAAAGTTATCCATTTATTCATCATCTATCCAATCCATCCATAAAGAAATTCATCCAATCCATCCATTATAAACAAAAAAATTAAATGGATTGGATTCAATCCATCTATTTAATTTAATGGATGGTTAGTAATTCATCCACTATTTTTTTAAATCCATTGGATTACACAAGAGATGACAAATTGATGGATTGGATAATTTTTTTAAATTGATTATAAAATTTATTTTTTTAATCAAAAAATATTTTAATTACAAAAAATATTTTTATTTATAAAAAATTATTTTACTCTCTCTTCTCTCTCCCCCTCTCTCTCCCTCCACTGCCTCAATTCATCACAATAAAATCCTAAGAAGCCTAGATATGGGATACGATACGTGATACGATACAATATGGATACGGAGATATGGCAAAATTTTGAAATTCAAGATACGACACGGCCAAGATACTTTAATATATATATATATATATATATATATATATATATATATATATATATTCAAAACAACAATTAATAATTATTAATATGTATATATATTTATGTATACTAATTAATATTATTTGTTTATATATATATTCAAAACAACAATTAATAATTATTAATATGTATATATATTTATGTATACTAATTAATATTATTTGTTTTTTGGGTACAGATAATTAATAGTACTATTTGTAAGTATTATTTGTATTTATATTAAATAATAAAAGGAGTGATAACTAATAATTTTACCAAGTGATGCAATAATAAAACATTCACTCTATAAATGAAAGAGCGCTGCATGTTTCAAAAGAAAAAAAAAACGGCGAACAAGAGCTTTCATTATTAAAAAAAGAAATGAAGAACTTTTAAGGCCTTTTATTTCACCACCTCCCCCACTTAATTTTCCCACCTCCCATATTTTTAAAAATCCAACTTTGCCCTTGCTCTAAAATATCCATTTGTTAAAAATCCAACTTTTCCCACCTCCGGATTCTTAAATCCGGATAATTCTGGATTTTAGAATCCGGACACTTTAAATCTAGCAAAAAATTAACACGTCCGGATTTTAGAATCCGGACACTCTAAATCTAGCAAAAAAATTAACACGTCCGGATTCTTGTCTCCGGAGTGATCCGGTAATAAGAATCCGGACGTGTTATTTTTAATTTTACAGATCTAGCAAAAAGGGAGGTGAATTGTTCAAAAAAGTCCGGATTCTTATCTCCGGAGTGATCCGGTATTAAGAATCCGGAGGTTGAAATTTTTCCAAAAAAAAAATAACGTCAACATTTTGAAGCTGGAAGATAGGAAAAGTAAAGGGTAAAATAGTCTTTTCCTTAGGTGGGGGAGGTGGGAAAATTAAGTGGGAGAGGTGGGGAAATAAAAGCCCAACTTTTAATTGTTATTGGGCCAAGCCCATTACAAGTAACTCACTGATCACGTTTTCTTCTGCCTTATTCATTTTCTTCTGCCTTCTAAAGCAGCAAATCGCGTTTCCTTCATTTTCCCTACTCTGTCATCTCTGTGTCCTTTGCTAAACACTAAAGAGACTCCACAACTGATCGCAGCTTCCACTGTGCTCTACTTCGGCTTACCTTCACGCCGTCAATAGAAACGTCGCGTGCTGCCTCCATGCCGTCGCTCCTCACCATCTCAGCAAGAAGAACGAGACTGCTCGCTCTCTCCGCCGTATCACGTCCATGTCACAGATTTATAGCCGTATCAGTGCCCTAACAAGCCATATCCAAGCCGTATTCATACCGTATTGGTAATAATTTTGTTTGAATAATAAATAAAGTAGGTTAGATACTTGTGGGATACGTATCGGACATCCGATACTTTGTCAATTTTGGAGTATTGGGGCTACATAAGTAAAATCACATCACATCATGTTCTCTTAAATAGAATGCTAATCATTCATTTACCGCTGGAAATTGCATAACCGAATAAACACAAGCGGTAAAACACAAATCCTGTCTATTTCAACCCTGAAAAAATATTTAACATAATAAAATAACCATCCGGTGACTTACATGATAAGCTAAGCCATCACAAAGCAGATCAATCCAAAATCACTACAAAAAACGAGCTAAATGGCGACGGTTTTTTTTTTCTTCCCATTTGCGGGGGTTTTCAACAGCCGCTAAATGATTTGCGGGAGTTTTTAAAACCGCCCAAATTACGTTCGCCGCAATCTATTTGCAGCTTTTTTAGAAACCGCTGGTATGCGGCTTATTTTGCAGTGGTTTTTATTGAGGAGGTTGATAGCCTCCACAATCTGCAACACTGATTCCACACTTTATGTAGTTATATTTGTGGGGTTTTTAACCTCCTCTAATTGCCAGTTATGGATTCTAAAACTCCTCTTTTATATTTTCATTTGTAATCCAGTTTTTGAGTTTTTGAGTTGATTAGTGATTTTATTATTAGCTTCCTTATATTATATATCTATTTTCTAATAATTGGTTCCAACAAAAAAGAAATAATTTGTTGCAATTGCAAAACATGAAATCAATTTTATAATAGTACTCAAAAAATCCATTCAAAATATAACCATAGTAACATAAATGTACTTCAAATATTTGTTGTTTAAACATCAAATGTGATAATACACCTCAAAAATAGTACTAAAAGAACGTAAAAGAAGTCTTATATAGAACTCCAAAAGAAGTCTAATACTAAATAAACTTAAACATCTTCAAATGTTGCAAGCACCAGTTAATTCTCTTACATCCAAAGACAAATTAGGCTAACTTGTAGAATCTGTAGGCTGAAATAACCAAAAAAAAAAAAATACTTAGTAAAAATGCTTAAAATTACAATTAAAACATTCAAAATGAACAAACTTTGTACCAAATTTGACTTCAAAGAAACTAGCAAAATACTCGTGCTACGCACGGGACGGGACGCGCCGTGTTATATTATTCTGAATAAGATATTGCTTGTATAAAATTAAGAATATAATAGGGATATATAACAAAATAAAATATGCAAATAAAGATGAATATATTTAACATTATATAAATTCAGTAAGAGTTTATCAACTGTGTGTGATAAAGTGTAGCATTATGTAGCTCAAGAATATAATACAAAGACATGTTCTACACATCTAACTTTACCATATAATACAGACATAATAATCAAGAAAAAATATGTAGCTCAAACTTGTGCACATGCTGAATACAAAAAACAATAGATAAATTTATTTGGCTATATACATTTTATGCAAAAAGAAACATTCTGATAAGCAAGCCCAACAAATTTTATCCTTCTATTAAAACACTTGTTAAGCTGAAAAAAGAAAAAGAAAAAATGGTTATCATTAATCTTTTGGTATTCATTAATTAGTAACATAATATAAATAGAAATTCAATCAAACACTAAGACTAACTTCTGGAGCTGAGAAACAATCAAGCAGCAATGACATAACAAATTGTCTTTCTTCGTATTTCGAATGGTGGTTTAAGCTCCTCAGTTTAAATGATGAGTGTGTAATTGGGTATATAAGCATATTATTTGTAGAAGATGCACCAACATCAAATGAACTATCCACCAAAGGCAAAAACAGGGTCATCAAAATTCTCAACTTCAATAATTTTTCAAATATTTGGGTCATCAATTTTCTCAACTTGAAGAATTGTTGCTGGCACCTTTAATATGCAGAAACAAAAGACAAACACAAACCACTTCAACTTTAATTCAGCTTTATATGATCAGTGGAGTTGGAATTGTTATTGAAGTACTAAGAAGAACATACCTTTCGACAAAAAGCAATATGCTTGGAAAACAACTTGCTGATTCCTTCTTGCTCATCAACCATCAATTAACTATAGTTAGGCTATATACTGGATTGCTCATTGCCACCATCCACTTACTTTACCCATAAAAGTTCCTGCATATGTAAGATAGAACAATGCTTATTGTTCCATTCTATGTATTAACATAAGAAACAATAGCAGCAAAATTATGGAAATACCAAAAGATTTATTTTGAAATATTTGGATCATTGAATGTAATAGATTAATTAGCACCATCAATTTTGAAAGAGAACGTACATGTATAATTTGTAAGATAGAACAATGCATATTTGTAGTTGACGTTGATGTCACAGCAGGAACATTCAAAGACCATAAACAAATAATTAGCATGCAGAACTGACATGAAATTGAATCACTATCGACAAAAAAGTTGTCAAACCATTACTACATTAGCATCCAAGTCAAGGGAAGAAATAGATGTGGCACTGCTGCAGATTGTGGAATAGCTCTAATATGTATTATCAAAAAGCAAAGTGGTATTGACGTTCAGTTTCTTCCACTTGTCTATAGGTGATGAAAAACAGATACTTTACTTCAATGGGGAGAAAAAAACTAATATAGTATAATAGACATATAGTATATCACACTTCACCAAAGACAACTGAGTTTTACAATACCTTTTTCTATTTTGAACTAATAATGTGGCCATTTTTTTCTCTCTGTAACAAAATATCCAAAACACAAAAGCAGAATGATGAGCAAAACTTTCTTAAGACCCTTGTATGCATATTCAACAGTGATGTAAGAAGTAGTCATACCATAATGTCTAAAACTTACTTGCTAGCAGTTTATGAGATTACCTCTTAACTCTACTCAAAGTATATCATACACAAAGTGAATGGAAAAGCCAAATGTTCCAATACATAATTCAGCCACTGCTTAGTGAATGGAACCTAAAAGGGTAAAATTTATGTTGAAATATCTTAATTTTCCACCTTGAAAATAAACATCAAAAGGCTTGATCATGGAATAGAGAAAAAATGCAGACACTAACCTAACAATGCACTAAACCGCCATTTCATAAAAATATTACCATAACCGAGATATCCTCAAGTGTAAAGTTACTTATTAGTGGACCATATTACTGCTTGTACTTCATAAAACCTCAAACAATGATGGTTGAAGTAAAAGCCTTCAAATATAGCAGACATGGCCAAATGTTTAAACAACTTATCCATGTGGATGGCTAATGGTCTTCTTAGTACAACAATAGTGTTACTTTGAAAAGTTCTTTTTTGCATCAATACTGAAATACTGAAATGTAATAATATAAACACTTTCTAGATAAAATATGCTCTTGACTACAAATCAAAGTTTGAACAATGCCCAAAAAAAATATATTTGAGAGAAAAGTAAACGATAGCAAGACTGTCCAAAAATAAAATACTAAAACATTAAGTAAAGATTCGTTCCATCTTTTCTTATAGTAGATAGATGTCAAGTATTAAAGTATATTCATTCCTGGTACCAAATATATCCTTCTCACAGATTGTCAATATATATATATATATATATATATATATATATATATATATATATATATCTTGTTAGTGAGTTAGCCCATTCGAACCGAAGCGTATAATTTTGAACAAAATCCAAAAGTATTGATTCAGACCCAAAAATAAGAAAAACAAAGCAGAGCTCCATTACTAAGATAGCAAACCACTGAAACACATGTACAGAGCAGAATAACGATTGCTAACAAAAGACAATGCAAAAAATACACACCTTCTTTGTAGCTAACAATTGGAGTGGAGGAACATGAGTACATGACAGAATGGCTTAGGCTGGTGGTACTCTAGCAACCTCAATATGCATGAGAAAGTGATGAGGAACAAAAAATCCTCTTGCAGTTGTTGAAAAGGAGCAAAAATTGGAAAAAAATCAACAGGTACTATTTTAACCAATATATTCACTATAATAACAATCGACAACAAAGATAAACAAAAGATGATACAAAATGCTACATGGAACACGACTTGCCACAGGGATTGTAATTGGATCATGTGGCATTTTGTTAAAGTGATTAACACTACATAAAGTTGTTGTGCATGAAGTTACAAAATATCCAATAAAACCTCCAGTGAGAACTACAATCCTGGAGAGGAATATGCAAAGATAAACATTGTGGAAATTTGTATACCTATCTTGTGTTCTACAAGGGAATTAACCAGGGTCGCTCTTTGCTTGGACATTTTTTATGAGTAACTTTCTCCTAAAAGCTTAAGTTGATGATGGCTTATAAGAATATTCATGGTCTCAACTCAAGTCAAGTCAAGAAATTTTGACCTTGAGAAGAGTCTCAGCCCTCCACAAATCCATTCCCTTGAAGAATGACCTAGAGGAAGTTCCTGTGCAAAAATAAAAAATCCAATTTTTGTCTCAAAAAAATATATGAAACGGTGTTCTTTGGCTCAAGAATTGATTCATTAAAAAAGACCACAATGGTTTCATTTGCAAGTAAATATTTTAGTAGTAATCGCACTGACCTATGAAGAGAATGATAATGAGGACAGTAACAAGCCAGAAAGGGAAGCCCCTTTATGGACAGTAACAAGGTTCACGACAGGGTTTACGGAGTGGCTGTTCTTCTGCAATTTACAAACCCTACCCACGAGTCACTAAAAAATGGGAAGCCCCAAACCGAAGCAAAGTAATACAAAAACATCAGGTAGAGAATGAGAGAGGAAATCAAAAGGAGGGAGAAGGAGATATACCTAAGAGAGATGGGGACAAACTGGTAACGTGGCAGATTCCGGCAAGGCTCGCCGTTAAGGGGTGGTGTGACGGAAGCCACGCAGAGCCGCGAGCGATGTGACGGCGCGATGAGAGCGATTCACATGCAATGAGAGCGATTCGCCGTGAAGGCGATGAGATCGATTCGCCGTGAAGGTGAGGCATGAAAAGAGGTGAAGACGCACGCAGAGATTTGAAAGCTTCGTGAAGAGACGACCGCAGAGGTGAAGAGAGGTTCGGGGGGTAAGGGTTTTGTGGGTTCTGTGAAGGCTTCGTGAAGATGCACGCAGAGGTTCGCATGATTGAGATAAAAAAGGGAAACTCGCGTCGGGTCGGTTTATTTTGCGAAAATATTTTCTGTTTTTAATTTTTAAAACTTGTGTTTAATTTAATTTATTAAGAAGAAGATGAGATGCTCTTGAAGTGAGTCATTGTAATGGAGAAAAGATGAAAGGTGGGATAAGGAGGATATATTTCCGGGAATATTGAAAATGGTTTTTTTCGCATTTTCATTGTTTCCAAAAATGTAGACAATTATTCACTCAAAGAGTCTCTCATCTTTTTATTAGCAAATTTTAGGAAATAAAAACATAAAATGTTTTCACAAAGTAAACATGTTCTAAAATTTTTAATTAGACGGGGTTTTTAACCCCCTTAAATTAAAGAAAAATTTCAATGATCTGAGCACAAAAGGGGTCTTTGTTTATTAATTGGGGGGTTTTGTTACTTTGTAAAATCTCTGCGGTAAAACAGCCATTATTTAGCGCTTTTTTCGTAGTGAATACATAAGAGGAACTCAAAATATTTAAAAACTTAGAAAAATGAAATCAATTAAGAGAATTGCAAAAGGGAAAAGGGATAGTACCGCTATTGCCGACGAGCAGAAGCTTTATTAGATAATCATAATCGGATCGAGCTCTTGCAGGTGGAGCAGCCATCGAGATCAACGCGAGAATAGAAAAACCTGACCTGATCCAAGACAGGTGTTGTGTGTGCTTGAGGGAGAGGGGAGAGAGAGAGGGTAAAATATTTTTAATTAAAATATTTTTTTATGATTAAAAATATTTTTATGATTAAAAATATATTTTATTACACTACAAAAAAGTAACCCTTTAGGGACCAATTTTTCGGTCGATAAACCTCTAAAATCGGTCACTAATCAAATTAGCGACCGATTTAGAGACCGTAAACCACTGGTTGCTAATTTTAGCGACCGATTTAGTAACCGAATATTTAGCAACCGATTTAGAGACCGAATATAGCAACTGATTTTAGAGACCGATTTAGCGACCGATTTTAGAGATCGATTTTGAGACCAAACTTGACTAAATTGATTTGATAATTTTACAAATCGGTCGCTAAATCAGTATCTAAAATCGGTCACTAAATTGGTTGCTAATTTATGTTTGGTTTGAAAAAAATTATGCATTCAAAGCTGCTTAAACTTTTTTTTTATGTACTACTAATCCACTGTCTATTGAACCTTGATGATGAGCTAGGCATATTACGAGACAAAAACAAATCAAAATTTTGGTATTTCTGAAACCATCAAGCAATATACATTCATAAATAGCTCTATTTTATATAAATGTATCAATGTTCACAGGCAAAACTTCACAGCGATTATGTTACATTCATAACTTCGACTTGAACTTGATAAATAGCTGAATTGAATGAAATAAAGTAACATCCTCACAACAATAACTCATCCTCATCACACTTGATATCATAGAGAAATTCTAGGGAAATAAATCTATGAAAACAGAAGAGTTGGATCACTGTTGCTGGTGAAATTCTAGGGAAATACACCTTTCCTGCTGGTGATCCCAGAATTCGGTTGCAAAGAGAATCCCGGGCAATCTTAATGTCTTGGATCACTGTTCCAGGCATTGATTCGAGGCAAGGAAATATCCACTACAACTACCTCAATCTCAGGACACTTCAAGGCAATCACAGCCATGGTTGGACCACCAACATAGCCAGCTCCAATGCAGCAAATCTTCACCATTTTTTTTTCAATTCTTCTCATCAACCTATTATGACACAAATAGTCCAAACTCAAAAACAACACACAACAAATGCAAATTCACACTCAAAATGTTTGTTACTTGTTAACAAGATATAACAACATTAAGATCATGTACCAAAAAAAAAAAACCACATTAAGATCCAAAGCTTAATAATTGGAAAGATCAAACAATGAAATATTCATCTAATGTCCATAGACATAATAAACAATGGAGAAACACGAGTACTTTGAGAAATCATGAGTATGATCACATGGAGAACATCATCTATAACATTAATGAAAAAAACTCACAGATCCAGAGGTTTATCGGGGAAGAAAATGCAAAATGGTTAAATAAAAACTACTATTTAAATGTTCAGCTCAACCATCATCCTCGGTTTCTACACAAGCACAAACACAAATGAAACAAGAGACAAATTATGGAATAAGAATTTCCAAATAATATATTCAGCTATCAGATCCAATGACAAATCACACAACAACCAAAACAACAGATCCATGTAGAATTCACAAACCAAATCAGAGTTACCCAACATGCTCTGTATGCATGTCACAACCAGATCTACTGAATATTAAAGTAATATATAAAGAATAAAATGTGTCTATCCTGCAAGTGCAACTACAGTGTATCACCCAGTAAAACAATAGCATAAAAGGTGCATTATGACATTAGACAAAAAAGCAAAGAACATTTTAAAAGCTACATCTTTGGCATTAGAAGTATGGTGGGGACCTTTTGCATGGTAAATCAAGCAATGTTATAGGAAAAGGAAGAACAGATCTATACCAACAATCACCAACTCAACTCTTCTAATTTCGCATCTTTGGAAAGATTGATGACCTTACCCGTTTTGCTGTGGACAAATGATCTTTCTTTCATGAGAGTCTTTGCAAGATCCAATGTCCTGTGGCGTTTGAAATTAATTAGCAAATTCTAAGCAAGTCTGATGATACAGAACAAAGCAATAAAAACAGGCTCTTTAACTTTCATAATTAGGAAAGTGACGGACAACTCTGGCTTGCCCAAGAATCAAAGGTGTGTGAGAACCAACACCGGAATTAAACTCTTCACTGCAGGGCAAGAAATCAATTCAAAAACTCCAATACAAGATCTTAATTTGGGCCTACTCTCAAATAATCTGAAGAAAAACAAGGCACATGAACCAATATTTCTAAAAGCAGAAACTATCTAACCTAGACCAGTGAAATTCCGAGCCAAAATGTCGCAAATAAAGAGAAATCAGAGTTAGGGTTCTTAAGAAAATTTAGGGAAACCAAATCTGTGTTGAAGCAAGGAGTGGAATCAACTTACCAAACAAGAAAGAAGAAGATGTCATAGCGACCAGCAACTCCGGCGCGGTGGTGACGATTTCCGGAACAGTGGAGCTCTAGTGATGGTGCTTCATTTTGAGCTTTGGTTGAGGGGTTTTGTTGCTGACAGAGAGAAGAATACGAATATCCAGTCTATTTTCCAACTGGAGGCTCACGGTGGCCGGAATCTAGGAGAGAAGGAGGCGGACATAAGGTTTGCAGATCTGTCCGTTTTAGACCTTTTCATGGAGAACGACGACCCTGGATCTTGTTGAACTGGAGGAAAGGAGAAGAATAGTGGTGGTGGTACTTCAATTCACGACCGAAGTTGGCCGGAAAACATCATTAGAGGCCGCGGTTGGGGTTTCGTTTTGGTCCCTGTTGCGTGAAATCTTGATATGGGTTTTGTATAGAATGAAGAGAGGAGAAGAATGGTGGTGGTTTTGTGGCCAATTGAGGCTAAACGGGGACAGAGCGGCCACTGGAAGTGGGGCATCGGTGGTACTTGACGAGAGAAAAGAGAAAGCTTTCTGGTTTTTTTTATAAGAGAAGAGAAAGCTTTCTGATGAGTAAAAGTCAGGGAGATAAAATGAATGAGCGAGATTTGGGGTTCAAAATAAATGTACAAATATTTACTCTAATGACCGATTTAGCGACCGAAATTTTGGTCACAAAATATCAGTCTCTAAATTGGTCGCTAATTATTGAAAAATATTTTTTAATTTTTTTATATCGAAAAAAAATCTGGTTTAGAGATGAATATTTCGGTCGCTAATTATCGGTCTCTAAATCGGTCGCTAATATGTTTTTTGCGACCGAATTAGCGACCACACTTTTTTAATCAATAATTTTTAGAATTTGGTCTCTAAATCGGTCGCCATTACGACAAATTTTTTTCGGTCACTAAATTGGTCACTAAATAGCTAATTTATAGTAGTGTTAGATGTCCATCCATAAAAATTTTGTTAACGGATGGATTGAATGGTTTTTTTTAAATGGATGATGGATGAATTTGATTTTTTTGACGAAATTTTAGTGAATAGTAAATTGATAAATGGATTTTTCTAGTCTATCTATTAGGATCCATAAGGAAATCCGTTCCATCCATCTATTTTGCCCCTTACTACCAAGCAGTAATTCACACATGGTGAAGGGGTTGAAGATGAGGATCAAGAGGTGCGATATGAAGTTTGGGAAGCTGTCGGAGATTCAGATCTACCAAGGAGTATTTTGTAGAAATGTGATCATAGATCTGCCAAGTTCATCTATGAAAGTTTGTTCCATATTTTATGGGGTAGATAAAATTTCCAAGAGCATGGTTTGCAATTGGGAGGAAAGTATGCGTGTCCATGTTCCAATTCACTGGCCTGGAGACACACAACAACTGAAAATAAAAATCATTATTGCTCATAAACATAAGTCATATGTGGGACTAGATCATAGTCCTTTGTTGTCACTTCCTGGCCCATTAATTGGGTGATAAAAGGACTTACTTTAACAATAAACTAGAAAGATTCATTTCTAGTAATAATAATAATAATGTCATGATTGGAGAATTGTATGCATAAACAGCAAATGGGAGTCATCATGAAAGCTTTGATAATTACTGCTACATGAATGGCAATACGATTTAACATATTACACCAGTTTCATATATAACAGGTGTAAAACGTAAACGTGGTGGCAATTTTGTAATTAAAATGTGATAAAATGAGTTTGCGCTTTATATTTTATACTGGTTATATATAAAACCGTTGTAAAATGAAATGCGATGGTAATTTTGTAATTAACTCATGATTTATCTAATTCTTTCACGCTGGTTTTTATAAATAACTGTGTAAATTCTTATCTCGTTCAAATGACAGAAACCCCTGTATCCTCTGTCACATTCCAAATTTCCAACGCCTAAACGATTCAGGACGTAAGTTGTTTTTTTTACGATGTAATAAACCATATAGACACCGAAAAATTTGGAAGCGTGACCAAGGATATCGGGGGTTCTGCCATTTGAATGAGATCTGGAGCTTTGGCGAACGCACATAGCAAACATCAAAATAGACGGTGTGGTGATGATGATGAGGAAGAAGGAAGGAAGTGGTGGTGATCAACAAACTCGATCAAGGTGTATTTATACTGAAAGGGATATTAATGTGAAACACATCAATTGCCTAAAAAATGGTGCAGATCTGAGATACAAACGTAAGAACTGGACGGTGTGGTCAAAGCATTTTAAAAGAAAGAAAAACGTTTTAATTAAAAAAAAAAGGCATATAGTATTAATATAAATGTAATATTATTACAACGGTTTTCAAACGTACCTGATGTAATATGTATTAAATATACTTTGAATGAATAGAAGGCTTTCTACACCGGTTTATCATAAAACTGGTGTAAAATAATTAGATAATTTTAAATTTATAATGTTTTACACCGGTTTCTTTTAATAACTGGTGTGAAAAGATTGTTTCCCACCTTTAATCGCGGGACTCAGTGGAAACATTTCATTCTCCTCCTTATTTCAAAAAACCTCACTTATACTCTGATGACAAACCACCACCTCCATTTTTCGATCCCTTTCACTCTCCTGATGAATCGCCACAGGCCGCCATTGTTCCGTTCGTGGTCCCTGGTATTGCTCTCTATCTCTCTTTACTTCTCGTTTACGTCCTTCCTCTTTCTCTCTTTTTCGCGTTCGCATTCCTCTGTTTCATGCATGGTTTCGTACGACCTCATGTCTGTCGTCGTTTTCTTCTCATTTTTGCAAATAGCTGTTGCCATTGCCGCCGTTTTCTTCTCCACTACTGTCGCTGCTACGTGTTTTCGTATCTGATTATCTCGCTTCTGTCACCACCAGGTATGTTGTCTCTGAATATCTTGTGTGTTGTTGTTATTATTGACATGATAGCAGAGCTTCTCGTTTTTTTTTCTTTTGTTGATTTTTACTTACCATTTTTTGTTTCTTTTGTGAAGCGTTAATTACCTTGATGAAAGTAGATGCTTTTTATGTTGTTTCCATTGCAACTTGTTTCCATTACATATATACATACATATATATATATATATGCATGGAAACAAGTTGCAATGGAAACAACATAAAAAGCATCTACTTTCATCAAGGTAATTAACGCTTCACAAAACAAACAAATATATATATATATATATATATATATATATATATATATATATATATATATATATATGAATGAGTGTTAAACTACACGATTTTTGTGCTAGCTTCTTGAAGCTACAAGCTTAAAAATTTTATAAGCGTATGTAATTTTTTTTTTCAAAACTTAGTTATGGATCGAAGTTGGATGTAAAAAAAAAAAATCTCTTGAGTGATGAGTATAAGAATGGAGTGTCAGAGTTTATCAAATTTGCTAAAACAAAGCTTCCAAATAGTAATAGAAGATTTTATTGTCCTTGTGTTAAATGCTCGAATCGGGCACCTATAACAGTTGAAGACATACGATATCACCTTTGTAAATATGAGATTTGCTAGAGTTATATGACATGGACATGGCATGGTGAAGTGTTAGATACGCCAAATGTGTCCCAAAGAGAGGAAGTTGGGGTAGATATGGGTGATCGAATCGAGGAAATTGATTTGTGATATTGGACAAGCCTCTTTTCAGCGATCACATTTGTATTATACTCTGTGCAGTGACAACGAAAAGCCTTTGTATCCAGAGTGCACCAATTTCACACTGTTGTCAGCGGTGTTGAGATTGTTCAATTTGAAGGCGATATATGGGTGGACTGATAAAAGCTTCACTGCTTGGCTTATTGAAGGAAATGCTTTCAGAAGGAAACACATTGCCTAATCATAAATATGAGGCAAAAAAGTTATTATGTCCGATGGGTGTCGAGTATAGGAAAAATACACGCATGCCCCAATGATTGCATAATGTACTAGAAGGATAATAAAGACAAAGAAAGGTGTCCCGCATATATGACATCACGCTACAAAAAGAAGGGTGATGATGAGGGTTGTGATGTGACCACAAAAGGTCCTCCTGCGAAGGTGTTATGGTATCTTCCAATTATTCCAATGCTTAAGCGATTGTACGCCAATATAAAAGATGCAAAGAATATTAGATGGCATGCAGATGAGAGGAAATATGATGGAAAGCTTCGTCATCCGACTGATTCTTTGCAATGGAAGCGACTTGATTCTCTGTTTCTGGATTTCGAAAATGAACCAAGAAATCTTAGGCTTACATTTTTTTACGGATGGAATGAATCCATATGGTACTTTAAGTAGTATTCATAGTTCATGGCCTGTTCTCTTAGTTATTTACAACTTGTCTCATTGGTTGTGCATGAAGAGTAATTATGTTATGTTATCTATGATGATTTTCGGACCAAAACAGCCAGGTAATGACATAGATGTTTATCCAAGTCCCTTGATTGAAGACTTGAAATATTGTGGGAAGAAGGCATTGATGTCTTTAACGGGTATTCCTGTGAAAATTTCAAGTTGCGTACCATGTTATTTGGCACCATAAATGACTTTCCAGCTTACGGGAACGTGTCTGGGTATAGTGTTAAGGGGCATAAAGCTTGTCTAATATGCGAAGAAGACACATGCTACCATCAATTGCAACATGGAATAAAACTGTTTATCTTAGGCATCAGAGAATTCTCAGACGTAATCATCCTTATCGGAGGTTGAAGAAAAGCTTTTAATGGATGCCAGGAGAATGGAGTTACTCCAAACGCCTTAGCTGGGGAATAAGTTTATGAACGGGTGAAGAACATCAATATTATATTTGGAAAGAAAGAAAAGAAGTCTACTGGAAAAAAAACATATGGAAGAAGAAGCCAGTTTTCTTTGATCTTCCGTACTGGTCGAGTCTTGATGTGAGACACTGTATAGATGTGATGCACGTGAAGAAAAATGTTTGTGATGGTGTAATCGATACATTTCTCAACATCAAGGGCACGATAAAGGATGGTTTGAATGCTCTTCTAGAGATGGTTGATATGGGCATAAAAGAATAGTTAGTTCTAGAGCCAAGAGGTAACAAGACATATTTGCCACCAGCATGTCATACCTTGTCAAAAAAGGAGAAAATATTCTTCTGTGAGTGTCTATGAGGCGTGAAAGTGCCGCAGGGCTACTTTTCAAATGTCAAGAGTCTTGTGTCAATGAAAGATCTCAAACTACTTGGCTTAAAGTCCCACGACTGCCACGACTACCATGTCTTGATGCAATACTACCAGTGGCTATTGGTGGTATCCTGCCAAAAAACCCTCGCCATGCGATAACTAGATTGTGCTTATTCTTCAATGTTGTGTGTAGTAAAGTGATTGAACCTTAGGAATTAGACGCCTTGGAAAATGAGGCCACTATTATCCTATGTCAGTTGGAGATGTTCTTTCCTCCTTTATTTTACGACATCATGGTTCACTTAATTGTTCATCTTGTGAAGGAGATTAGAGTGTGTGGCCCCGTTTATTTAAGGTGGATATACCCTATCGACCGATACATGAAGATCTTGAAAGAGGATGTCAAGAATCCATATTATCCCGAAACATCTATTGTTGAAAAGGTACATCACAGAAGAAGTCATTGAGTTTTGTACAGACTACTTGTCAGAAGCGGAACATGTAAGGCTTCCAAAGTCTTGTCATGAGGGAATATGTGTGATGGCAGGGCGTATCTATATTCAATTAAGGGTGTGCACTTTCACACCCTTAATTTTTAAAAATCCCACTTATTTCCTTGTAAATTTTGTATTTGACCCATCGAACTTTGCAATTTTGCACCCATTGCCAATAATTGCACTGTCTCTCTCATTTCATTCGTCCAAATCAGTCTCTGGCAAAAAATACAGAGGCCAATATAGTCTTTGAGAAATGAAAAATATCAATTTCGTCATACAATATCTCAAATTGTCAAGTTAATCTTTTTTAAGATGTTTTTAGGGATATTTTAGCTCCTTTCAGAGACTAATTAGACCGATATCTGAAACTCTTAACGACTAAATTGATATTTATTCATTTGTTAGGACTAAATAAGTCTTTGTGTTTATTTTGAAGGACCAGTTTGAGTCTATACTCATTTTATTTATAAGCAAGAATTCTAAAACTCATTTAATTGTTATTTTGAAATTTAAAAACAAGATCAACTACGTGTACCTAACATAGGGAGTTTTGACAATACTAATTTATTGTTAAGTTCGTTTTTTTACCATCAATTTTGTTTTAAAATTGTAGAAGATAACAAACAGATTTTTGAAAAAGAGATTGTCATCAAATGAGCAACAACAATCCCGTGAAATCAAATTCCAAAGAGGGGCTTAAGGGTGTGTGGGGGCCACCTGGACTTGTGTGTCCGGGGTTTGAGACATTGGGGGGGATTTAGGAACAAATATTGATCCCCCTTTATAAAGGGGATTAAAAAGAATTAAAAAAAAATTCTAAACAACAAATATTGAAATTAATTTAGAAGAATTGTTATCAGATCCAGGAAAACAAATTAAAATATTGATATATTATCATTATGATCAAGATAAGATACAAAAAACATATTTATAAAACAGAATATAATAATTTTAATTAAAGTTAAAAGGTTTGACCCCACTGACCCAAGGTCCTGGATACGCCATTGTGTGATGGTAAGGGTACACGAGGTATAAAGGTTAAGAGCAAGGATCGGGAGGAAGTGCTTCAAGCACATTTGTATATATTGAATAACATTGATGAGGTTGAGTCATACTTGTTTACTCACAAAACTATTGTCAAGTCTAAACACCCTCAAAACGAAAAATGGTCATTGAAAGAGCATAACAAGACATTCTGAAGCTGGTTTAAAATACTGATTATGAATGATGATACTACTTCTAATACCATAAAATTGCTAGCACATGGACCTAGCTTTATTGTCTTACATTGGAGTGGGTATGATATAAATAAGTTTTTGTTTTACACAAAGTCACAGGATGACAAGAGTACTGTGCAAAACAGTGGGGTTGTGATCATGGCTTCTACCATGCACTTCTCTAGTTCAAAGGATAAAAACCCCGTTCTGGCATTAATAGCTTACTTTGGGATCATTGATGATATTTGGGAGCTTGACTATTGTAAATTTAGCATTCCTATTTTTAAATATAAGTGGGTTAACAGTAATAGTGTACAAGCCGATGAATTAGGGTTTACATTGGTGGACCTTAACAAGATGGATTATAGTGACGAGCCTTTCATCATGGCTGAACATGCAAAACAGGTATCTTATATCACAACCATCTAGCAGAAGTTTATCCATAGTCCTCTAAAGAAGCAGCACGCACCAGATTGATGAAACTCAAGATCCAACCCTAGATATTTATGAGACTCCTTCTTTCACAACTCAAAGATCTTCTTTCACAGATGAAAGTGAAGTAGATGATGTATATACCAGTCGTGATGATCATCATGAAGGGATTTTGGAGGACAATAAAAAATGAACAAGACCTATGTATTTGGGTGAATTGAGAGGTAATTAACATATATATTCACATTGATTTGTCTTTTTAGATCTATTGCGTTAATTTGATATGAATTCATTTAATTTTCAGAGCTATGTTAGGATATTACCTTTTGAAAGGTCGTAAGAAGATGATCAAAGCCTATTAGATAGGTGATTCCGCAAGTAAGTACTTCAATTGTCTGCCCGAATATGTATAATGTGTATAATATTTAAATATCATTTATATATGCAAGCTAATAATGTATTCTAATGATATTCATATTCATATCTGTAGCTGCATGCGAGGAGAAAATTAAAGATGAAGTTGCTGCAAGAGAAAGAAGGTGGAATTTACAATTTTGACTTATATGCACTTAGTGACAATTTTGATGCCAAAAAAATTATACATATAGCTAGGCACATGCATTTGGTGCCAATAAGAAGTGTATATATAAGTTTGTATAGTGTTTATAATTTAAGTTTGTGAATTTTGTTGAAATATTATGTGAATTAAAGTTTGTGTATTTTATTGAAATATTTGTGAATTCTGTGGCTTTGCCTATTTTCTGTAATTCTGCATGTTTTTGAATTTTGGTGCCATATTGGACAAGCTAGGAAAGGATTGAAAAATAGGCCGAACTGTATAAAAAAATGGCTAAATTATATATTTGGTCCTCTATATTTAATTTAGTTTTCAATTTGGTCATCTATGTTTTATCTGTTTCATTTTGGTCTGTTACGTTTCAAACGTTACAACAAGTTGGTCCTTTCTGTCACTAAAAGCCAATTGTCCTTCAGTATAGGTCTTCTTCTATGTTTAAAAATGGACTTTTACCTACGAACAATTGGCTTTTAGTGACGGAAAAGGACCAACATGTCGTAATGTTTGAAACGTAGTGGACCAAAACGAAACAAATAAAACGTAGAGGACCAAATTGAAAACTAAAATAAACATAGAGGACCAAATGTATAATTTAGCCAGAAAAAAAAAACTATTTTACACCGGTTATAGAGATAACTGGTGTGATATTCGTGACATTTCACACCAGTTATCAATATAAACAGGTGTCTATTTTTCATCCATTTAGTTTCCACAGGTGTAACATGATTAATATTAGACATCGGTTTATGTTAATAACTGGCGTAATTAATCCTTTTTCTACACCGATTATAAAACCGGTGTGAAAAGGCCTACTTACAACATCGACAGTATCTATGCCGGCAAAAAAATCGGCGTTAAATGTCAACTTTAACTAGCGTTAATTGCCTTTCTTGCACTAGTGAATCAGGCTACTGTAGATAGTTTGAGAGCAAGCCAAGAGAATTGACAAAAACTGTCAGCATACTTCTGAGATTAAAAATGTTTCCTTAGAAGGAGGTGAACCAGAATTCCCCTTGACGAGGTCAGGTTCTGTAGTACATACAACACTAAAGTGTCCATGTAGGTGTAATATTGGATTTGGATCCTCTCCTGTTGGGGTCAAACAGGAGAGGTCATGTCCCTCACATCCCCCATGAATAGGACACTCCCCTTTTTTTTTCAAACCTTTGTCCTTTTTTTTTATTGTAACAGGACCTCTCCTATTTGACGCCAACAGGAGAGGATCCAAATCCTATAATATTTAGACCCATGGTTGTTGCACAACTGTGTTTAGAATTTATCCTTTCCTCACAATGCAACGTACTGAATTACCATAATTTATAATGTATGGAAATCGTCCTATTTGTCCTCTATTTGGAATATCCTTCAATCAGTTAGATGGACTATTGTTGTCGCAGATTTTTTCTTTTTGCAGATAATTGCTGCAATGTAGTCTCAGTATAGACTTTTATTGGTATTTGACTTGGCTTTCATTCTCAAAAGCCTATGCTTGTCAACTCGTGTCAAGGAAAAACATATACCAACTCCAAGAAAATGATTATAAATAATAACATGTGTTATTGGTATTAATCGAAGTGTTGGAACTCCGGATTGCTGCTCTTTACTTGAGGTGATACACGTGAAGAGGGGTGGACATGATAGTGGATGTCGTTGATCATCTTTTACTTTCGTTTTGTATTGATATGTGGATGATGTTCCGAGCAAAAAATTTAGAAATGGCTGGAGTTGCTGAGTTCGCCGCGTAAGGTGGTAGGTGACGACGGAGAACGGCGGTGGAATACCTGCAAAAGGCACTCCGATACTCAAGTCGGTATGATTTTGATGAGGTCAGTATAATATAATGAAAACGTACCTTATTCTTTGTGGGTCCTCCTTATATATGACTCCTTTTAGGGTTTGGAGTAAATGGACATTGATCGGTTGATCAAGCCCTTCATGGTGTGTTATGGACTGTTGATCAGATCGACGGTCCCAGTTCAGTAGCGTAAAGGCAACGCGAATCAGGGACCGTAGATAAAACAGATGTGCCAGATCGACAACCATTGGTCAGCCTCGATGAGTCGATGGCATTGAGCCACATAAGTGGTTTTGGTAGGAGTGGGCCTTAGCCCAGTCCGAAACAGTTGTTCCCCAAGTCGATATTCTAGTAAGATTGTAATACATTGTCGAAGTGTGGTTTTCGACATGTCATTCAGTGTAACTCCCCTGACTGGACTTTTTCGAAGTGTGACTTCAGTTGCATCATCTGTACGACTTTGGAAATCTCATAAGCGCGACTTCGAATACATCGAAGTGTGACTTTCGATGTGTAGTTGAATGTGTTTCGACGTGTAACTTCGGATGCTTCTCAAAGTATCATTTTGGATACATCAGGGATGTTTCGTTCGAGTAATCATTGAAGCATTAGCGGTTGTACCATCGAAGTGTTACCTCAGATGTTATTTTGAAGTTCGACTTCAAGAAGATCATTGTCGTACGCTGCACGCATTGTTCCCTGATGACGGTTTCTAGGGTGTTCTATGTCAAAAACCCTAATCGACGCGTCATTTCAATCATTTCAAACTGAAAAGGTGGCCTTTTCGCGCGTGGGTGGTATGCCAGTTCCCTTATCGATGTTACGCTTAGATTGACATGCCAATTAATGCGTAGGTAATCATTACCCTGGTGTTATAAATTGAGGAAAGGGGGTTTCATTTGACACTTTCACAATTCTCCTCCACTTCTCAGAGCTTTTGATTTCTTGGAGATCCTTTCGATTTCTTTCTCTCTCTGCTTGGCTCTTCTTCTTCAATACTCAAAGTGTGTTCTTTCTATACATTTTGTTTTACTTTTTTCTGTTCTGGGCTTGGCCGCCGCAAGGCTGGATGGATCCCTTCTTCTCGCGGTGGCTCCTAGCTCTCTGCCTGGGTTTCATGTTACGTTTGTTACGTTGCCTATTTTTACTATTTTTGAGAGTTTTTCGGAGTTAACTATGAGTTTTCCGACAAGGCCATGAGTTTTCTGGCGAGGTTATGAGTTTTTTGGTGAGGGCTAAGAGTTTTCTGATGAGAGCTATGAGTTTTTGGGTGAGAATTATGAGTTTTCTGGTAAGGGTGTCTGGTGGAGGTTTCTGGATTTTTGTTGGTTTAGGAGTTCGGTGATTAAACAATCCTTTCCTTGGGCAGGTCGACGATGGGAAAACCAAAGGACCCGAAAGGCAAAAAGGATACTCACCTCCGACCAACACTGACTGATATTCGTGGGTGGCTGATGATGCCTTGTTCGCTAAATCGGTGTTTAGCAATGAGAGAATGTTGGCCGAATTTCTACCTTATTTGGACATCGACCAAGGTAAAGGAAATATGTGCAACTGAGAGATGATCTCTACAGGTGCCAATGATCAGATCTGTGTTGAGCCTGTCGAGGATGAGGACTTCTTCTTGCCTATGCACAAGGTATATTTCACTGAGCTAGGAGTTTGGTTGCCGTTCATCGACTTCCAACTCGAAGTTCTAAACCACTTACGGGTTGCCCCCTCTCAGATTCACCCTAATGCGTGGCCCTTTATCAGGAGTTTCGAGCTAGTTTGTTCCCACCTCGACATCCTGGCCCTCAAGAGTGTGTTTTTCTATTTCTTCTTCCCTATGCGATCAATAGAAAAAGGCGATGCGCCACAGGGGTGGTTGTCTTTGAAGCCGAAGATAAGACTTATTGAAGCCTATAGAAACTCCGTTCAGGGATTTAAATGCGAGTATTTCTTCCTGAAATCCTTGAACTGGTTGTCCACGAAATGTCTCATCAGGAGGAAGAAAAAAAATGGGGTATAGAGGAGTTAGTTCGACCTTACTAGAGTCAGGAGCACTTCCTCATCGAACGTAAGGAGTTCAGCACTCTCGAATATTCGTTGGACGTTCAGGTGGTCGAATGTGTAAATAATTTGACGGAGTTTGTAAAAGGGTTTTCTCCCGAAGTCAGGGATACCCCATTAGGTCAAAAGATTTCAACTCACTACGTGAGTAGTCAGTTGTTGATGAGTTGCACTTCGGTAGTTGAGGGTAAGGAGTTTCTAGGTAACTTAGTACTTTATATATGCCCTTGTTTTGTGTTAGATCGTGGTTTTAACATGTCTCTTTGTTTCAGGTGCAATGGGCCACATCGAAGCTTTGAACGTGTTTCTTTCCAAGAGGAAGAAAGCCGTTATGGGGCTGCTTCGTCATCGGGACTGTGGGTAGCTCTTCAGTGGGTTCATTGTCGTTGACAGTAGCCGCCTCTATGTCCCTTGCTTCTCATCGTGCTCTGACACCAACCCCTAATTAGGCCGAAAACGCAGAGGTCAAAGAGATTCCAGCTCCTCCTTTCCAAGGTGAGAAAAGAAAGGATGCCGAAGTCGAACAGGGCGTTCGCCTTTCTAAAATGCAAAAGAAAGATACCGGGAAAAAACCAAGTCATATAGAAAAGGTCATCAGGAGCGGCGACTTCTTAGGAAGCGATGGTCTGCCGATGTGGACGCTTGACAACGCTCTGACTTCGGAAGAATTGCGTCATTACACTTCAGCTGTGGATAAAGTCTACTTGTCAAACTTATCTAGTTCGGATCGTGAAGACTTGGTGTTGGAGTGTTCGAGCTAGATGGTTCGAAGTTTGAACCTCTTTGTTCACACCGAATGTAATGCTGTGTTGGAGAAGGAGAACAAGGAGTTTCTCAACACAGCCGAGAAGTTGAAAGCTCATGCCGAAGATGTGGGGAAGAGGGAGGCCAAGATGACGGATCTTGAGAACAACCTCCAAGATAAAATAGATAAGTTTAGAAAATGCAAAGAAGGAGGTCCCAACGTTGCAGCAGAGGGTCATCGACCTCGTGAAAGAACGCGATAAACTCCTCTCTGAAAAGAAAACCCTTCAAACTAAGAAAATGAAGAAAAAGAGAAGTTTGAGAAGGACTTGAAAGATGCTAGGAACACTCTTACTTTAGCCTAGGCAGAAACCGAAAACTGGAAGAATATCGCTGGTGAGTTCGGGTACTAACAGTTTGGAAATGATGTCGATCAAGTCCGGTTGATGTACCCGACTGTTGATGTCGATGTCTCCTAGTTGTTCAGTATGGGTGTTGTCGATGAAAACCTAGTCATTAACCCCAAGACCTTAGAAGTCCTTTATGAGGCGGCGCCTACAACGGATAAGGAAGTTGCGCCTACATCGAAAGTCATGGAGAAGACTGCCAAAGACATGGTTTAAAGACCTGGGATGCCAGGGTTATTTTGTAACTTGTATACATTTTTTGAACAATTTATGACTTAGACCTCTTCAGAGGCTTATTTTGTAACAGATAATAGTTCATCTTTGTTTATCCATGTTAATTTTCCTTGCAATGTGTCGCAATCTTTTATGCATGTTTATCGAGATTGGTTCCGACCTCGTTTTATCGGAGTTGATTCTGATTTCGTTTCATCGGAGTAGGTTCCGATTTTGTTTTCGAAGTAAGATCCGGTTTTCGTTTCGGAGCTGGATCCGATTTGGATTTCTTTGGAGTGGGATCTGATTTGGATTTCTTCGGAGTGGGATCTGATTTGGTTTCTCGTAGGGTCCACTTTGGCTAAGGAGTAGTCCCCCTCTGCCCCGATCTCAGGGAGTTCGATCCCTAAGATGGGTGAATACTGATTCGGTGTGACCTGCCCTGGAAAAACTGGCAAGGTTGATCAGGTGGTCTACCGCGTGTTCCTCGAATGCTGCTTATGAGGATCTTCAGACGTGTCATTTACATCCCGAATTCCTTCGAAACGTGTGCTGGGATTTGAGTGTTTCGATGTCGTTTGCCGGAAAGTTGGTGCCAATGACACTTACGGGTTGTGTGAACTTCCCAGAAATCTTTCGACACATGTCAAGGTGTAGAGTTCGACGTTTGTTAGTGTACTAATCGGCCGTTATATCTCTTTCCCAAACACAAGAAATAATCATTAGAAGTGTAAACTTTGTATGTAACTTGCGTTAGAAATTGATGACAAATTACAATTTGATGGAAAACTGTAAGTGATTTAATTAAATTTCGACATTGGATAGTTCAAAGTTGTTCAGAACACAAGAGTGCAATTGGTGAGGTACTGTCATTGATTGATCCTGGTCGTAGAGACCAGATCCAAATGTAGTACTTCCGAAGCTTCGTCGCATTCCAGGTTCGGGCGATTGCCCTTCCTTGGAGATCTTCGAGGTAATAGGCCTCTGTACCGGTCTTTGTAGTGACCCGATATGGTCCTTCCCAATTCAGAGCTAGCTTTCCTTGCGCAGCTTTCTTCAATCCAGCATCAGCTCTTCGGAGAACGAGGTCTCATGTGGTGAAGTTTCATGGAACCACGCAGTGGTTATATCTCGCAGCTATGTGATGCTTGACAGTGGCTTCATTCAGTGCCGTGATCTCTGAGTTTTCTTCTAAGAGGTCCAGTTATTCTCGAAGATATTGGGTAGTTCAGCCTTGATTCAAGTGGGTGTAGGGTTCTCCAGCTCAATTCGTCGACCTCGACTAAAATTACTGCTTCCAACTAGTAAGTTAATCGGAAAGGTGTCTCTCCTGTCGACGAATGGGGAGTCGTCCTGTAGGCCCAGAGAAAGTTTCCATTACAGCAATCCTTCGGATTTGGTTTTCGATCATGTGAGTCTGTCTCTAGATGATCGAAATGACGTTCTTCCGTAGGTGGTGGATCCACCATTGCAGTCGGCAGAGCTTCGTCGTGAGGAAGCAATGATGGTGGAACTTCTTCCACAGTGATAGGGAATATGACTGGTTTCGGTGTGACAGAAACCAGCTGTTCGTCTACCTGAGGTAATGGAGGACGAGATTCGAGGTTGTTCCTGGTGATGGATCAATGAACAGGTCCAACCATCGTGTGATTGGAGAGCTCTGAAACGGGAGAAAATGCTCCCACTCTAGTCGCTAATGTTCCGAGCAAGGAACGTAAAGGTGGCTAAAGTCGCTGAGTTCTGTTAACACACCAATTTGACTATATTTATAGGGCATTTTTAGTATCTAATTACACCATTTTGCACTGATTAATGCACAAAAGTACTCATTTATGTCTTATTATGCAGAAATATCATGAAGACACACCACTTGGAGCAAAAGATACGAAAAATGACCAAAAGCTGGCTAGTTTTGGAGAGTTTCAGCACTACTGGACAAGCGATATGGCCTGACCTGCCAACGGTACAACCATACCTAGAGCAGAACTTTAGTAATAGCGTACCCCCTCAATCTGTACCACCTGACGCCGATAAAATAGTCTAGTACGGCCATGCCTAATGCGGTACGGCCGTACACAAGTGATGTCAGGACAGCAGCATGCATGGTACGGGTTAACGTCATCTACGAAGCTCGGTATGGCTGTGCATATACGCTGTACGGCCATACCCCATCCTTGATCTATGCAGATTTAACGCCTAAAAACCTAATTCGCAGCCTAGTCTATAAATAGGGGTTCTTAACATTGAACGAGTACTTCAATCCAACTACAGATATGGCGGATAGTATCAACTATCCAGTTATTGAGGCCAATAATTTTGAACTGAAGCTAGCACTAATTTCTATGACATCTGCAGTGCAATTCTCTAGCTTATCTTCTGAGGACCTAAATGCCCATCTTAACAGATTTCAAAAGGTTGCTAATACTGTCAAATGTGAATGAGTATCACCAGAGGCAATCAAGTTAATTACTGTTTTCTTTCTCACTGCAAGGGAAAGCACAATTATGGTTGGATTCATTCCCACTTAATTCTATTACTACTTGAGAGGACCTGAAAACTAAGTTCTTAAACAAGTACTTTCCTCCTGCAAAATCTGCAAAGCTGAGAGCTAATATCTCTAGATTCACCCAAGGAGAATCAATGCATGAGGCATGGAAAAGATTTCAAGACTTATAGAGAAGCTGTCCTCATAATGGTTTCATTAAGTGGCAATAACTTCAAATTTTGTACAATGGATTCAATATGCAAACTAGAGGAGCTATTGATGCTGCTTGTGGAGGATCTTTCGGAAAGAAAATACCCACTGAGGCTTTTGATATTATAACTAAAATAGCTCAGAACAATGCTCAGTGGTCAGCTAATGATAGACAACCAGGAAAGAAGAACCAACAGGCAAGTATCTACAAGGTTGAAGCCAACACAGCTCTAGAAGCAAAATTGGAGGCAATGACTGAAAAATTAGAGACTTTGATGGCTGCACAAACTAGTCTAGTTCTAAGAATGATTGGAGTTGTATGGCGATTAAAGATCAATTAGAAGAAGTCAATGCTATAAGCCAAAAATATTTTGACCCAAAATTGGGAATGCAAGAGGCTATGTTAAAATACATGCAAAGACACGGACACCCGTGTATGAGAGTTTTAGCCGATTTTATGGAGAAGACTGAAGAAAGATTAAAGACTATAGAGAATAAGACGGTTAAGGCATCTTGCAATTTCTGTGGAGTTACAACTCATGATTCAAAGGATTGCACTGAGGAGGTAAACTATATTGGGCATAAGCAGAATGACCCATATTCAAGCACCTACAATCCCGGTTGGAGAAATCACCCAAACTTCTCACGGAAAGAGCAACAGAGACCCCAGGGCCAAAATCAGAATACTTATAAGCCTCCACATATGCAAAATCGTGGTCAGCATGATAAAAGTCTCGGAGAAAATGACATTAGCACCGTTATAGGAAGATGAATGAGAGGTGTAGCAACTTGAAAAAATAGTCACTGAGCAAGCAGCAGGCCAGAAAACATTGAGTGAAAAAATGGCACTTGTGTTGAAAGCAGTGACTCAAAGAGAAAAATGAGCACTCTCAAGTCAAGTGGAGCCAAATCCCAATGCAAAGTGCAATGCAATCATGGAAAAAGACGAACCAAAAGAGGAAAAGACTCAAACCGAGTCTCAGCAGGTAAGTAACTCTTCCCAAGGTTCTAAAAATTCTCGTACGGATAGGCAAGATAAGAGGTTACTAGAAAAACATAGAAAACAACCTGTTAATATCCCTTTGACTAAAATTGTCTCTGAAGTTCCTAAACATATTAAATTTTTGAAAGAAATAATTTCTAACAAAAATAGGATAGAAGATGAGACTATTAAATTAAATGAGGATTGCCCTGCTATTCTTTTGAAGAAATTACCACCGAAGCTTAAGGATCTAGGACCTTTTGCTGTTTCTTGTTCAATTGGTAATAATACATTTAAGGCACTATGTGATTTAGGCTCAAGTATAAATTTAAAGCCTTTGTCTGTTTGGAAGAAACTGAATTTGCAGGAACCACAACCTACTTACATGTCTCTGCAGTTAGCTGACAGAACGTTTGTTTATCCAAGAGGGATATTAGAGGACATGCTAGTAAAAGTAGGAAAATAAATTTTCCTTGTGGAATTTGTAGTTTTGGATATGGAGGAGAACAAAAATGTCCCTATTATTTTAGGAAGACCATTTTTGGCAATAGGAGATGCTACCATCCAAATGAAGAAAGGAACCATGACTCTGAGAATTGAGGATGAGGAAGAAATATTTAACATATATAATTCTAATAAAATTTTTCCCTCTAGTGCTTCTTGTTGTTTCTTGCATGATATAAAAATTGAAGAAGGTAAAAAAGTGCAAGTTACAGAACAAGATAATGATTCTTTAGAGCAGGACAAAGACATAATCCCCTCTTTGCTTTTGGATGCATTATGTATTCCTAAATTTAAAGGACTTGATATTTATGAACCTTCTTGTCATTTATTGAACTTTTATGGCTTGGAAAAATCTAACAATCTTGTAGGAGCCAAAGCAGAAAGAATAAAACTCAAACTATTTCCCTTTTCTCTAGGAGGAATAGCAAAAGAATGGTTTTTAATCTACCCCAAGCACCACTTTTCAAGTTAGGAAGATTTAAAAGAAGAATTTTTGAGAGTTTTCAAGTCCACAATAGAAGAGAGAATGGACCTATCTAATTTTTTAGAGGATCCAAGAAAGACACTCAAGAGGAATTTACAGGTTTCAAATTAGACCCATCTTTAATCTCGGAAGTGTCAAATTGCAATTCAAGGGAACCAGGGGACAAAATCCTATTTAGCACATGAGACAGTTTTGCAAAAGGATGAGGAATACAAAGTTTGAAGGCTTATCTCCAAATGAAGCAAAACTAATGATTTTCCCATTCTCATTAGATGAGGAAGTCAATATTTGGCTTTATCTCCTACCAGTTGAGGAAGTAAAAACATGGAATAACTTGATGAAGAAATTCATTAAAACTTTTGCACCCAACTTAGAGAAGCCAATTTATATCTGTGAAGACTGTGGATACATAATGAACCCATCAAAAAAGTGCTCAAGACCTACTTCGATGGACCACTCTGAAAAAGGTGACTACTCTGTTGTATCCCCCAATGGTGAGAAGATCAAAGGTAATGTCAAGGATGGGTCATTGCCTGTTGAGGACTAATTTCTAAGTCCTCCGACCCGTCAGGCTCTGGACGTTAAACAAGAGCTTACCAGGAGGCAACCTTGGTTACTAACATTTTTTTTTATTATTTTTCTATCTGTTTGTTTTAATGTTATTATTGTTTTACCCTATTGTTATTGATTTTAGGAATATTTAAAAATACAAAAAAATTATAAAATTTAAAAATAAAAAATTTTCCCAGAAAACCAGTGGTACGGGCGCACCTCGCACCATCTACGACCGTTTCACACGACTTCATCTTCAAAAACGCGGAGAAACAGACAGGTACGGCTATACATAAACCAGGTACAACTGTACCCCGTGTCTAGAGACTGAATAAAAGGTAAACAGTGAGAGGTAAGGGCGTACCTCCACACCATCCGCCCAAAACCCTCTCCATTCGAGCACCCTCTTTTCTCATTTTCTTCGCATTTCCACTCACAAAATCATCCAGGTACTGATTTTAAACTCAATTGTGGACTGATTGGATGTTTTACTGGTTATTTTCAGTTTTTAGTTAGTTTGGGTTTTTCGTTTTGTTTAAATCTAATTTTAGGTTATTAGGAGTAGTTTTTGCTTGGTTTTGCATATTTAAATCCAATTTTATTACGAGTTACGATCAGGTGCACTTGCCTAAGCCGCAACAAGTTCGCCGCGTATGGTGGTAGGTGACGACGGAGAACGGCAGTGGGGTACATGTAAAAGGCACTCTGACGCTCAAGTCAGTATGATTCTGATGAGGTTAGTATGATGTAACAAAAACGTACCTTATTCTCTATGGGTCCTCCTTATATATGACTCTTTTTAGGGTTTGGAGTAAATTGACAATGATCGGTTGGTCAACCCCTTCATGGTGTGTTGTGGACCTTTGATCAGATCAATGGTTCTAGTTCGGTAGCATATAGGCAACACGAATCAGGGACCATAGATGAAATGGAAGTACCAGATCGGTAACCATCGGTCGGCCTCAATGAGTTGATAGCGTTGGGCCACATAAGTGGTTTTAGGAGGAGTGGGCCTTGGCCCAGTCCGAAACAGATGCAATGTAGTATTTTACAACATATATGCCTTGCTTTATAAACAGGTACACATTAGTGTTAAGTAAGAGGTTTTTAATATATTACCTTTTGACACCGCTTTCATGTTAAGCTATTCGTGATGCATCTCAATGTTGACTTTTTTTTAATCAGCAAAGGAAACATAATTAATTAAAGAACATGGAGTACAAGGGGTACTCCAATCCAAATACAGGAACAATGCAATACAGCTATTACAGGGAATCACAGCATGCCACCAGATTTAACCACTAATCGGAATAGTTCCACCCCGAACTTCTACCTTCATGACAAAAACCACCGCCATGACATCA
This sequence comes from Calophaca sinica, assembly GCA_037113605.1. NCBI lineage: Eukaryota > Viridiplantae > Streptophyta > Magnoliopsida > Fabales > Fabaceae > Calophaca > Calophaca sinica. The sequence goes on from CM073730.1 coordinate 73,078,157, forward strand.
TCTTAACATGGCCTAATACAGCTATACAATCAGCCCGTTCCCCCTAAAAAATAATCTTATTTTTAGATAACCACAATGACCAAACCACTGCACACCAAATAAGGTAGCGAACTTTTCTACCAGCTTTACATGTAATGGGTAAATTATGCGCCACAAAATTTTCAATAAGAGCACTAGGCCCTACACCATTAAATCCCACCCAGCTAAACACGGTATGCCGAACATTATAAGAAAATTTACAGGAGGAAAATGGGTGATCCACCGTTTTAACTTCTTGAAAACAGAAAACACAGCTGTCATTATGAAGATTAGGAATGATACCTCGATGTATTAGAGCATCCCTTGTAGGTAAACGACCCTGAAGCAAACACCACACAAATACAGCCACATTTGAAGGGATAGAAGTCCTCGAAACACATCTGAATGCTTTGTTTAGGCTATATATGATCAAGTCTATCCTCAATAATGCTATTAAGTGACAGGCTCAAGTAAGCAGATCTTGTGGTAAAGGAGCTGGACGAATTTAATATCCAAACCCATTTATCTGGCATTGAAATATCCGGCTGTATACCCATTATTCTCAAGGTTGACTATGTTATTGTTTGCTGACAGTAAATTCTGGAGTAAGCTTGTAATGCTCTCCATGAAGGGATGGATGACCCAGATTTACAGTCAAGCCAATGTTGACGTCCTTTCATTTTCCTTGCAGCTTGAGCTGATTTAATATAGAGTCGTTGTTATATAGACTATGCCTCTAGGAAAAAATGCTCCATGATATATTATGATGAAGGCATAAAATCCAACAAAAGTGCTTGAGAAGTAGTGAATTAAATGCTAATTAAAATAATGCAAAAATTGCTACTAGCCCTTAACCGATAGGTAGAGAGTCAACTATAGCAATTTTATTGAAAAGAGGGACCCGGATAGTTCCGTTGATTGTATCTGTAATTGCCCTTAGATACATTAGATAGATTAGATTAGATTTGAAGATTAGATTAGATTAGATTTGGCTTATAAAAATAAAAAACTACCCATTATATTATCCCATCATTTTTTCTCTTTCCTTAGTGCCGTAGAAGGTGTAGCCGGCAGAGAATCCAAATTCGGCAGGTTGGGGTTCAACTTTTTTTTTTTTTGACCAAAAAAAAGGGTCAACTTTTGAACTTGAAAATGGCACTGCTCTTGTTCTATTTAATATTTATTTATTTTTTCTTGTTCTATTTACTTTAACTGAATATCATAATACCATCCCGCAAGCGCAGCGCAGCGCAGCGATGTCACGGCGGCGTCAGCCCAAGGCGGCGGTCATCCCCAATGAACTTATCGAAGAAATCCTTTCCTGGCTCACCGTGAAACCTCTTATACGACTGAGGTGCGTGAGCAAGTCATGGAACGCTCTCATCTCCGATCCTTCTTTCGTGCAAATGCATCTTAAGAGATCGCCACGCAACCCGCACCTCATACTAACGTGGCTACACAAACCAGAGGAGAATTGCAGTGTCGTACCCTTCCCCATTCGCAGTAGTTTACTTGAGAATCCATCGACCACAATTGACGACTACCCGTCCCTTGCTATCGATTTGACGACAAGGACAGAGATGGCTTCTGGTGGAGGATCGTTGGTTGCTGCAATGGACTGTTATGCTTGATTCAACATTGCCAGATCTGTTTTTGGAACCCAGCCACGAGGACAATATCTAACACTTTTGGGAATTTTTCCGACCCTTCTTTTGGTTTCTATAAGTTCGCCTTTGGTTATGATATTTCAACCGGAACTTATAAGGTAGTAGCGTTCAGTGTGGTAGGTGATGAAGGTGACAAAGCTTCATTTAGAAGCGAGGTGAAAGTTTTCAGCTTTGGGGGTAAATATAATTATTGGAGAACTATTCAATGTTTGCCCGTCTTTCCTCTTTACTGGTATTGGTGTTGTACGGAGAACAATGGTGTGTATTTGAGTGGCACTCTTAACTGGTTGGCTCTTCACAATTACTTCTATTTTAATTATTTTTGGCAGAATTTTATCAGTGTTACTGTTGAGCAATATGTGATTCTTTCGCTTGATCTCTCCACTGAGATGAGACATACACTCAGTTGCGGCTGCCTCGCGGTTTTGATGAGGTGCCAATTGTTCATCCAATTGTTGGGGTTTTGATGGACTGCATTTGTTTTTCTCATGATTTCAAGGAAACCCATTTTGTTATATGGCTGATGAAGGATTTTGGAGTTCAAGAGTCTTGGATTCAATTACTTAAAGTCAGTTATCAGAATTTATATTGCCGCCATCACTATAACTTGCAATTTCGATTCTTGCAATTGTTTCCATTGTGCCTTTCTGAGAATGGTGATACACTGATATTGGCAAATGATGAAATTGGCTGGCAGGACGAGGCAATTATCTACAATTGCAGAGACAATAGATCAGAGCGAACTAGAATCAGAATTACTAATAAAAAATTGTGGTTCTGGGTCAAGGATTACGTTGAAAGTTTGGTTTCGACTTGTTGAGAGTGAGTTTCTCTTTGATAGATTGCTTGTTTGAATTTATGTCACGTCATGCATGTTGCTTTAAAATCCTTGTCGTTTAGTAATACTAGATTGTGTGAATATTCTGTATGATGGCTTAAGTTGATTGTATTGTTGAGTGATTATCGATTGGCCGTTGTTAACAGTTTGGCAATCTACTGAATTGAATGAATTTATTTTGATTTTATGTTTATTGTATGTTAGAATATGAGTGTTTTTAAAGGCAATTTGCTATGCGATGATTCTCCCAAAGGAAAATTCTCTCTCTTGTAAATATTCTTATAGGAAATGTGAAACAAATGAAATAGTTCTTGATTTGGGAAGATAATACATTGTTTAGAATTGAGATGCAAGAAAGAACCTAAAAAAATAATAGAGAGGGAGGTCCAAGTGGGAAACAGATTAATGAGCAGGTGACACATATCAGCATACTTACTGATTTATTATATCTACAGATCTTGTTACCATGTTTTGAACTCGGTTATCTATTTATATTTCAATTTTATATATATATATATATATATTGCAAATTAGTATATATTGGATGTTCTTCTTGGTTTGACTTTGTTTACACTAGTTCAAGCACGTCCACACTGATTTGGAAAGAAAGAATTATTTTATTTGTACACCTGATAATGATATTGCATATAATCTAATTTTTAACGAACAGCCTTGGTGCCACCGGCTTGTGGTACAGGCTTGTATTGATTGCATCATTGTTAAAGCTAATTTCTTTTTTTGTTTCAAGAGGATATGGCTGCACTTTTGACCTTTATGCATTCATGTTTTTCTTTGTGTTTTTGTTTGACTTTTCTGTGTTGCTGTTTTACATCCCGTCTAACTGGTATTTTTTGAATCATAGATCCACAACCTCAGCTTCAAGCACATTGGGTATTACTCATTGCGGGATGGTAGAAAGAAAGAAAGGAAGAATGGAACTTATTATAGCTATAGTTTGTTCTTCAAGGACGTTGTTACTATTTTTTAGCCTAGACTAGATGATCTTTGATCTTTTAAAACATCTGATTTTGAGAAGTGCCAATGCACTACAACTCGCAAAACGTGCAGATTTTGCTAGTTTTGATTTGTTAGTTGAATTTGCATGGAAAGGAAAACTTTAGGTTGCTTCTAGCTGACCTTTTCTTTTCCTGAGACAGTAGGGAACCAAAGCGCAATATTCTGCAGTCATTTTCTTAGCGATAATTAGGCTATATCCAATTGGGTACCCATAAAGTTGGTACTCAAGTTAAGAGGTCTCATATATCCATGTTACTTATTTTTATTTTTTAACTTGGGTACCTAATAAGTACCCTATCTCTATAACCCAACATTTTTAAAAAAATTACTAAATTGGTTCCACCAATAACTCTATATCATCACATATTAATAATAATTTATTTAATAATTAAAAAACTAACATGCGAAGCCTACGACAGAGGAGAGAATTGTATCTTTATAGGTATCCAATCCTAATAGGTACCAATTTGTTTTTTCACAATAGGGTATTTAATAGATACAGCTCTAAATAGATGTCCAAGTCTTAAGTACGTTATAGATACTCCCATTAGAAATGCCTTTAGAGTCCTACACTTAAAAAAAGGCAATATGTTTGTTACGCTTTGAATGGATGCAACAAGATCATACAGCCAACAAAAGAACATAAATCATATCCATTGATTGAATGTCGATTATGAGCATGGTTACAGTTGTATAGAAGTACGAAAACGAAATTAAAAAAGAATGTATAATCAAGCCATTCTGCTATGTCCCCCTAGTTTCTTTACTACAAAATGTATAAAATAAAAGAAATACAAAGCCCACTAATTTCACTCAATTCTACAACCAACTCTTGGGGGAAAAAAAAAGAATGGAATAAACACCAAGTGCAAAGCAAAAAGCAAAATATCAATTTCTAAGACACAAAAATCAAAGTTTCAATACACAAAAATAAAAGCAAAATAACTAAGCCTTCAAGATGTTGCTCGCATGGGATCGTGGATTCATTCAATGTGCTGCTAAGTGTTGTAGAGTTGTCTTCCACTTGCGCTTTATTATTATACCTTGGAACCCACCAAACTCTCACACTTCTGTCAAGGCTCCCAGTGTATAGCAAAAATCCACCGCCAACTCTATTGGATGAGGACTGCAAACACTTCACAGGCCCTTCATGACCACTTATGACCCCCCCAAACATTACAAAGCTTACCAAAAAGTAAAGTTGGGTTAATAAACCACAACCATTGATAAAAGTATGCTTCAGAGATCTAGTATCCTGAAATTTTAATTTCATTTACTAACTCTAAATACCAAGGCATCTTAAGTCATATTGTTGCTAGGATGGAATCTGAAGTTTTTTTTAAAGATGAGGCACTACAAGAAATACAAGGCATACCGTGGGCCATAAACCCTCCCTAACGACAAGAAGCCGTCGCTAATGATGACCTTACCGTGGGAAAACCGAGGGCCATGTGGCCGCAGGATAGTTCGTGGTAGGAAATGTATACCGTGGGCCATATTGAAAAGACCGCCAGTAATTTTCACGGGATAGAGGCCCCAGATAAGTACCGTGAGAAATGTAGCCGCCGATAAATACCGTGGGAAGGGACTCACAGTAATGAACGCACAGAATTTAAAAAATATAATTAAATTTAATTAGTATTAACTGATTAAATTTCATTATTTTTATAGAATTTGCAAAGTGGTCCACAATATTGTTATAAAATTTGCAAAGTGTTCCAAATCTAAAAGTAAAGAAATCCATTCTTTATGCAATTTTGCAAACAGTAAGCTTAATAAATTGCAGAACTGGTCATACTATTTCAGAAATTGCAGAAAAATAACCCAGAAATTACAATTCACAAATTACATTACATACATGTACAAATTATACACACAAATTACAAACCCACAATGTATTAAATTACAAGCCCCAGAACCCAGAAATTACAAACCCAGGAACCCAGAAATTCCAAAACCCAGAAATTACAAACCCAGGACCCCAGAAACTACAAACCCAGGAACCCAGAAATTCCAAAACCCAGAAATTAAAAACCCAGGACCCCAGAAATTCCAATTGGTTTCGAAATGCTACAGAGCTTTTGTCAAACACCAAATGTGCACACTCCAAACTCCACCACTGTGAACCTCACAGCCGAATGCAAATCTATAGGAAAAAAACCAGAACCAACCAACAACAGTGGCAAACCTAAAAAACAATAATTTCCACAGAGAAAAGAGTGGTGAGGATATAACCACCTGAACAGTGCAATGGAAAATACCACTATTCCCATTCTTGCTTGTTTGAAGCTTCCCCAAAGATCCAACACACTAAACAATCACAAAAATGGGATTAGAAAAACAAATCTAAGAATCAGGAACCCTAAATATTGGGGAAAAAAAAAGAAACCCTAAATCTAATAAAAACAAGAGCTTAGAGTGAATGACCTTTAACAGGTAGGAAATGTGGTGGCGGAGCCCCTGGTTCCACGCGGTGGCCGCTGGCGAAAGTGCTCCGTTTCGAAAACTTTATTGTAGGTTTTGTTGTGGACGGTGTGGGGAAGAGATTGATCGGATTAGATTTTCTAATGAAGATGGACGTATGCAAGCTCTGTGGGAGAGGGAGAGGGAATGAAGAAGATGGTATGTTTTTTTTGGGTTGAAACTGAAGTGAAGAGATGAAGTGAGGAGGGAAAACTCGGGTTTTCCTATACGAGGCGGATTGACGAGCAAGCTGGCGCGAGCCCTTTTTTCAGCGGCCTGTCAGAAATTATCGTGGGTTTTGGCCCACATTATTGCAAGCCAGTAAATTTCGTCGGGAACGAGCCACGAAATGTGGTCAAACTTGTCAGACGCTATCCATATCTTGGGACACGGCGCACGAAAACGTCTCCTTGCAGTATCGTGGGTCAGGGCCCACAAAAATAGGTCACAAAATTCAAATTTTTCATTTCCTGGGGCTTAGCCCCACGATAGTGAATTTTTTTACCTGCCAATTAGAAGCCTCCAGTAATATTATTAGGTAAGTTGAAGTTTTCTTGTAGTGAGGGGAAACATAAGCCAGTTATGATTATTAAGGTAGAAATAGAGAAGAGGGAAGATCCTTAGCTCAAACATAAGGTAAGAAAAGGAGGAGACAAAATGCTACTCCCAATAAAGGTCTCAACAAGTCATCTACTATGAAGGTATAACAAGTATCTTTATTTTCTATTCCTGAACAACACTCAACATGTTAGTAAAACCTCACATATTTCCACTTTGTAGGGTCTGAGTACAGAATTTGCAAGTAAAGCAGTAAATCCAACTAAGGAAAACCCATAGGAAGGGGTGAGGAGAACGCATGACTGTGTGTAGAGATACGCATTAAAAATCTAGCAGAGTTATTGAAAAGAGCATTTGAAATTTTAGTTTATTTTTTCAATAATAAAAACCCCTTGAGATGTCCCATTTTCTTCAATTTTATGTAATCTATTGTTTTTCTGTTTACCTTTGTTGAACATTGCAAAGGGTTGGAGTATGAGTTGGGACTTGGGAGAGACAAAGGGTGGGCATCACGTGCCTCACACTTTTGGGCCCAAACATGGGAATGAGCTGGGCACCAATTACTGGTCCAATCAGTACGTGCCCGTTGGATCAGCGAATATGGGTCGGAGTAACGAGTCGGATGGTAATAATAACTGTGTGAGCAATGAGGGACGAAACAGCGGCCTTGATTTTACCACTCCCCCACTTAATTTTCACACCTCCCATATTTATGAAAACCCAACTTTACCTTTTTTCAAAAGCACAAAACAACAATCACCTCCCTAAAAAACACCTCCCTCTCATTCCCTCATGTTCTCCGCCTCACCTCCCTCTCTCAATCTCGTTCTTCCTCTCTGAATCTCTCACACTTTTTGAAGGTTTTTTGCTCACCTTGTCATCTGCCCTAAGCGCTAGTGCCATCTCGTTCCATACCTCTTCCATATTGCCACTTATTTGAGGTGCATTGACGTCTTTTCCCCCCCTAAAATCACTGGTTTTTTGGATTCTTATTCCCGGATTATTCTGGATATAAGAATCCGGGCGTTTTTATGCTATTTCATTATTTGAAAATTTCGGATTGTAAACTCCGGATTCCTCCGTATTCTAAAGTCCGGTAGTTCAAAACTTTCCGGCAATAAGAATCCAGAAGGATTCGATAATAAGAATCCGGAATTTGTGTCTGTTAGAATTTTGAGATGTCTTTTCCAGTGCAGTTTGAATGGAAGACAACTTTGCCAAAGACAACTTTCCCGACACCATAGTAGCCAGTGTTCCTGATGTTCTAGAGGTCGTTTCCATGGATTGTACTAGTGCATTCACTACTGCGTGAGTACTTATTTTAGTGATTAGTTTTGTTAAGATTTATTGGATGAGTTGGTGAATGATACATGTTATTGTTTCAGGTATTTTCTACCCGAGATGACCTGTTGGCGCACGAGATGTTGGCAAATCTGTTGGATGTGTGATTGTTACTTTAAGATCAGACAATGGGCAATCCAGCCAAAAGACTTTTGTGATGCTGGGTTATGAGAAAAGTGGCAAGTATAAACCTTACAAGACTACGAGTTTGAAGGCTACTGGCATTAGAAAATGTTAATGCCCATTCAAATTGAAAGGAAGGCTAGTGAAAGGTGTTGGGGGGTAGGTTTTGAAGGTAATGTGTGGTGTACATAATCATGGGTTAGTTGAAAACTTTGAAGGTCATCCATATGTCAGTCACTTAACTTCCGAAGAGTTGTCTAATCTAAGTGACATGACATTGAACATGATTAAGCCGAGAAACACCTTACTTTCATTGCAGCATAATAATACAAACAGCACACCATAATTAGGCAGATTTACAATACACGTCAACAGATCCGGTCCAGTCTAAGACAGAACTGAGTTACAACATTTAATGAACTTGATGCACTGTGATCATTATCTCCACTGGCACAGAAAGGCCTATAACTCTGATGTTATCACTGATATAATTTGGGCACATCCTGAAGCTATCAAGCTTGAAATTTCGTTCAATACTGTTTTGCTTATTGATTCGACATACAAGACTAACATGTACAAAATGCCACTAATTGAGATTGTTGGTGTGACCTCAATAGAGATGACATTCGTTGTTGCATTTATTTGTGGAGTCGGAGAAAGCTGATAACTACACATGGGTGCTTGAGAAGTTAAAGGGTATGTTTGTGAGACAGGATTCATTACCACAAGTGATAGCGACTGACCGGGAACTTTCTATGATGAATGCAGTGGCTAACGTTTTTCCCCTGTCGTCTAACATGTTGTGCCAATTCCATATTCGTACGAATGTGAGGCAAGACTTATGTGTATCCACAAGAAAAAATTGAGTTAATGATGATTGCGTTTGATTCTGTTATTAATTCACCAGCACTGGATGACTACCAGCAGTGACTGCAACATTTCGAGGATGTGTCAGCATCGTTCAGTAACTTCATTGACTATGTCAAAAACACGTGGATGAATCCTCACAAGAATTTTTTTTAATGCATGGATATACTTGATTATGCACATTGGAAACACAACCAACAGGTATGCATTTGAATTGTGGGTGACTTCTCATATTTATCAATGTTTTTGTAAAGTTCTGAATTGTTATGTTTGTGTTCTAATGAACAGGGTTGAGTCTGCAGATTAGAGGTTGATGAGGTTGTTATCTGATAATAGAGGAGATTTGTGTAACTGTTGGGATGCAATGAATAACATGATCAGGTTACAGCACACTGAATTAAAGGCTTCATTCGAGCATAGCATTAGTACACAACAACATTGCTATAATACTGCAGTCTACAAGCACTTACATGGCCTTGTGTCTAAGAGTGCATTAGAGTACATTACCGATGAGCTTGTGTGCTAAGATACACGCATGGACTATGTGATATCCCAATTTTTTTTATGGAAAGAGATTTTAGCGAAAACCCTGATTACTTGAAAAATAAATTAGAGAGATTGATCACCTCGATGATTTATTAAGAGTACGGAAAATTATTTGAGTTATTTTGAAATAATTTATTTATTATTCATGATGTCAATTCAAATTAATAGACAGCGTAGACGTATGCTGCGTTAACGAGAATTCATCAATTTAAACTTATATAAGTTTTCTGTTTGACGCTGACGCTGCGTAATTTTGTTGACTAAGAAAGTGATTGAATTTAGTCAAGATAAAATTATATTTGGGACTTAATATATTATATTAAGTCACAAGAATTTTCAGTTCAAAATTCCACCGCTTTCCTAGCGTTTTGAACTACTCCTAAGTTTTGCACGATTAAAAACTCTAATTAATTCGAATATTTAAATATTTGGGAATTTGATGTTTTATAATATTTCTGATTTATTAGAATTTTTGGCAATTTTACTTAATTTTTTATAATCTTTGTATTTTCTACGTGAGAGGCGAGACACGTGAAACCGAACGCAGCATTTAAATCTGAGCCGAGAGACCCTAGGAAGAGGGCGAGTAAAATAAGAATTTATATGATTAGATTATGTTAGATTTTAAGAGTGACATAAGGATACGGTGATGTGATTAACTTACCTTAAATGTTAAAGTGTAGTTCCATATTTGGTAAGAGTTAGTAAGGTTATGGAGTTAACTTGCTACCATAGATTTGATCAGATTTTTCCACTTTATTTTGCATGATTTCTGATCAAAATTCTCATGCTTTTGGGTGACCAATCCATCACTTTTCTTGTGTAATTTACTAGGCACAAAAGGTGGAAAACAATGGACATTATCCATGATGTCTCTTAGCTAGTCTTGAATTATTAAGCAAGCCAAAAATCTGCTCCTTTCAAATCAGTGAGAGAGAGCTTCTTAGGGTCTATTAAAGGTCAAACCACTCCATTTAATTCACTTATAAGTTGAGAGAAAAATAAAGGAAGAGTGCTAGGTTTAACTTGCCAAAAATGATAAAGTTTGATGCCATTTTTAGTAGAAGTAAGGAAGGCATGGAGCAGGCTTGTTTTCTTGGATTTGGTCAGCTCATTACTCCTCATTTTCTGCTCCTCATGATCGAAATTCCAGCTGGTTTTGAGTAAGAAACTCTTCCAAAATCATTCACCAAAGATCTTTTGGCATACTTGCTTGATTTCCTAGTTTTCACCACCTTTCCTATGATCACTTCAAGCATCAAATCCTCTTCTTTTGAACATCAAATCCTCCTATTTTTATGGCTGGAAATCAGCCCTTTTGATGACCAAAATCCTTCCTAAAATTCAGTTACAAGTTGCTAGTTGGAACCATAAGTCTTTACCTTGTGGTCCTGCATAGTTGTACTTGTAAAGGCAAAACAAATTATTATTTTTTTTATCCTTTCCAACCAGCTGGTCATGGCCTATATAAAGGCATGAGGACCACCATTTTTTTCAGTTACATATGGTGTATTTTGGTGCCAAGAAATAGAGGAGAGATAGTGAGAGAAAGTGAGGAAGTGTTGTTGTTACTTTGCTCAAGAAAAAAATTCTGCACTTGCATTTCTTTCTCCTAGTTTCGACCAGCAGCCCCTTGGGGTAAGAAACACTATTTGTCTTCCTTCTTAAGCTCACTTTATATCACTAGTAGTTGGCCATGATCCCTACTTAAGTTCTTCCAAAGCAAAAAGGATTTTTATGCTACTTTGTGTTGCCATTTTCTTCTATACTTCTAGTTACTTAAGCATGTGTTTTCTTTTTATTTCAAGCTTGATGAAAAGCCAAGAACATAGATGGATACATATATATATGTGTCATGAATGGTCTATGTAAAGGCTTGAGAGCATTTCTTGAAGTTGTGACTTGAGTTTTGTTGTTAAAAACTTGCTTGGAAGATTTCATTTTGTTAATACTACTACCAATATTTTAAGATAAGTTATAAACTCCAATGAGCTTGATGAAACACATAGAGGCTTGATCATTTCAAAGGTCATGACCCAAGTTGTTGAGAGCAAGGGAACTCCATTTTTTTCACTCTTTCTTGTTAAAGAGTTTATGGACTCAAGAACCTCAAAGAAAAGAACTCTACTACATCATTTGTAATATAGTAATAAAAAGGTTTTTCAAACAACAAAATATGTATATTTTAAAACTCCATTGTTTGGGCTATGATCTAAAAGAGAGCCTCACTTTGAATGGGTGAAACATCTACTTGATGAAAGGATGTAACTCATGACAAGTTTCTTACTACTTTCATTCTCTTATCATAATTTGTTGATAAAGGGAATGGATACTTAAAATAAGAAAGAATGATCTAGGCATTTTATAGCCTTGTGGCCGTGAGCTAGAGGGAGTGAATCTTCCATTTTTTTTGTCTTGTGTTAATAGTATAATGTTTTAGTAGTTAAATAAACCTACACTTTTTAGTAGACTTGAACTTTCAAAGGAGTAAAAATAATGAAAGGAAACAAACTTTCCTTGCCTTTTCCTTGTAGAACCGTGGCCATAGGGTAGGGATTAGGACACTAGGTTGGGTTTCTAACTTAGTTGAATAACTTGATTGGTTGAAGGTGTGAGAAAGTAAACTTGTAGAGCAAAATCGTGCGTTGGAAGGAAAGCGTCTACGGTAAGGGCGCTTCACATTCTAGTGTTATTGTTATGTATTTATGCGTGAGGGCAACTCTTAGATATTGTTAAGGATTATGTTTTATATGCTTGTATTTTACATGCTTTATATGCTTGTATTTTACATGCTTATGTTTCATATGTTTTATATGCTTGTATTTTACATGCTTATGTTCCATATGCTTATGTGTAAGAACATCTTTAAGTGTGTATATTAGTAATATGTGAATGCATAAATTAAGTATGTGGCAATATGATGAACAATGTGATGGAATGATTTTCTTGAATGATGCCTTGTGATTATGATTATTGTGTTGTGATCATTGACTATATTTGAGAATATATTGTTAAATGACTGTGATAATTTGGGGAAGTGCCGAGAGTACGTGAGTTGGGTTACCATCGCATCAACGTCAAATAAATCTTGGATTTTGAAATAAAAACTAAGAGGCATTTTATTAAAATCAAAGAGACACTTAAAAATAGATCTTTCTAAAACCCTAATTAGTAATGGACTAACCACCTTTTCATTAAAAAGAATTAAGTGAGAGTTAGAATAATTAAATTAATTATTTTGAACTATTAGTAGATTTCCAACATAAATCATTTTATAACTAGTAGGGGATTTTCTAAAGAAAAGAGACTTAGGACTATAAAGGGAGATCTTGAGCCGAAAATATGGGGTTCTAATTAAGGGAGTTAGTACCAGAATAGATGATCTCGGACACTCCGTGTGAGTGATCCCGTCGAGGTAAACTAACTATGATGATAGAGTTGCTTGTTCATGCATACATCGATGCCAGAAGCGAGGTGTCGTAGAGTCGCCCGGACACAGGTGCGAGCACGCGTCTGACGATCAAGAGGAAAAACGGGCGTTGTGTCATCAGAGGGATTGCTCTGGGCACAAATCCCTGCGGGGAATAGCGTTTGGGAAAGCCTGGTAGCGGACTCCAGAGCTCCTAAGGCCCTTGCGAGGGTGATATTCCGGAATCATGTGCATTGGCATATAGATTGACAAATAGGAATTTGTGGTGCATCTTATTTTGTGGACTATTCGTTATGATATTGTGTCATGCTTGCCTATTCGTATATGTTGTCATTATTTATGTCTTGTTAAGAAGTTGACCCTTGCCCGTGGTTCTTTTAATTAATGAATGTAACCCAGACAATGAAGACTGCGAAGTATTCGAGACTCTTGTAAGTAGTGAGGCGATCCTTTGTAGTTGTCTGCTTGTGTAGCTTTATGGTAAGCTTACTAGAGGTCTAGTAAGTGCGATAGTGTGATGACCAGCTATAGGGGGTTTAATGTATTAATTTCAATATTGTACTAAATATACTATGTTATCAAAGAATTGAATCATTTGTGTGAATTGAGTAAATGAGGTAAATTGCATGGTTGCTATAAATTTGATTAGGGTGTTTATTTATTCACTACCTTTCAAAAATGCTGCAAAACTCTGATTGCTATTTTCAAGAAGTTTGAAAAGAAAAGAGAAAATTTTAGACCCATATTTTCTAAAACCCATGCAAACAGAGTATTGCCTCCAAAATTATTTCAATACTCTTAGGTTATATTAGATCAGTAATGCTCCGAAAAGCGGGGTGTTACAGACTACCTTGTACATGTGAGCTTGACAGATATACGATGCACTACATCCCAATCTCGTTGGAGGCAGTTCATATTCACTGGAGAAAATTGAGCTTCAATAACCCCTGTGACACCGACAGTGGCCATGATTCAGAACTAAGTATACAGGTTGAGCTAGAAGCACTAGCACGTAGGTTTTAAGAGCTTGATGTTGTAGGCAATGTAGCACTAAAGGCGAAATTACGTGAGTTAGCATTTCCTAACACCACTTCCATGTGTCCACCCCCTTGTAAGGTGAACCCAAGGGGAGCACCAAAGAAAGGAAAGAGGTTGGCAGTAGATACTTTAACAAAAATGTGTTGATGACTTCTTTGCATCCCAACACGACAGTGCGTCAACTCCAACCTCGTCTAGACATTTAGTTCCTCCCCCGCCAACCAAGTCAGCTCACACTTTGTCTAGACATTCAGCTTCTCCTCCGCCCAACAAGTCAGCTCCTGCTACGTCTGTACATTCAGCTCCTCCTCTGCCCACCAAGTCAGCTCGAACTTTGTCTAGACATCTAGCTCCTCCTTTGCCCACCAAGTCAGAGCCACCTACATATCCTCCTCCGCTGAAGAAGTCAGCTACGACCCTACCATACATACAACAATTTCCTTATCAAATTCATCAATACATTGACAACATTATTGATGTACAGCCCGATGGAAACTGTGGGTATCGTAGCATCGCTGCTGTGACAACCACACTAAAAATTTAAATGGAGCCGCCACCAATATTTTATTTTTATAGGAAACATTGGAAAACCTGTTTTTGAATTATTTTGAAGAAAAAGGTCCTTGAACCAAATTTGGATCCGGGAGTTAGTTACGCGTAAGGAAGGAATAAGCACCCTCACAACGCCCATAAAAAATGGTACCCTTTAATTACTTGAAGGAATCTGTTTGCCTTTTAAAATTTATTCTCTTAACAAAATTTACACGTAAACAAAATATTTCTCTTGCTCCTCTAAATAGAACGGGACAGAAGCCCAATGTGCCTTTTTTGCTAAATTTATGATGTAAAAAAAAAAAGGAAAAGAACCCAATAAAATTATTCAAAACTTTGCAGAAACTAAATAGAATCTAGAAAGCCCTTTTTTGCACTTATTATTATTTCATCTCTTTTTAACAAAACAGAAAAAAAAATGGAGGTACAATTTAATTCCATAAGAGATATTAATTTATTTATTGAAAAAGAAAAATATGTATAAATGAAGAAACCAAATCTAGAAACTTCAATTTTGCTTTTAAGTCCCCCTTAATATGATAATTGCATATTCGCCCCAGTTTGGGTTTAGTCCTTTTGGAAGGCCAAACCCGAACACTAATCCAACGAGATCATGGCACAACTCACAGGGAAGATCAGAAAAATAAATCAACAACAGTATATATGTAAAAGCGTAAAAACAAAGAAGATGAAAGAAACTAAATCATGCATTGTTGCTCTAACTTCATGTAGTACAGACCAGTTTAAGTTCAAGGATATACATAATAAGGACCAAGAATTACAAAAGAAATAAGAGGTGTTAACCTGGCCTTAGCTTTCCCAGAAATGAGAATAGAACCGAAATGAAAGAAGCTAACAAAAAAAAAACTAAGACTTTGAGAGTGTTTATTTTAGTTCTTTTTGATGCCCTCACTACTTTTGGGCCGCCAGCTTCTTCTTCTCGTTCTGCTTCCGTTCGTCCTTTTTTGGTATCCGAATGCCCTTGGTTCGCCTTTTTTCCTTTTTTTTCCCTCGAGCGTGTGTGGCTTTTATAGACTAATACCTGCGAAACAAACAGATCCAATCAGTTTAAAAATCAGAAAAAACAAATAGAGAGATAAAGGGAAATAAAGGAACCAAATACCCCCTTTTTGGTGAAAATCTCGTTCGGATTTGATGATGGAGAAGGAGATGTTGCAGCCGTTTGGATAATTTTAGGGTTAGGGTTTGAAAGGAGTTGAGGTTGGAGAAAGTTAGGGTTAGAGAAAGGGAGAGAAGAGAAAACATGGGAGAGGGGGCGTTGAGGCCTCGGGTTGGAGGGTTAAGGTTTGGTGGAAAAGGGGAGGCCGAGAATGGTGGAGAAATTGAAGGAGAAGAGGATTTAAAGAGAGAGGGGAGCGCCGTTGGGATTTTAGGGTTCATGTGCTCCTAGGTTTTGAGAAACGGAAGAAGGAAGTGAAGTGAGGGAAGAAAGAAAGAGGGAGTCGATAATGGTGGCGAAAATGGTGGGAGGAGAAGCTAGGGTTGGAAAAGGGGAGAGAAGAGAGAGCGAAGGATGAAAGAAGGAAGTGGGGAAGATGAGAGAAGTGGAGCGGCGCTGAGTAGTGAGTGGAGAAGGGAAAATTAGGGTTTTTAGGGTTATGAGTTATTGGTTTGGGTTGGAGATTGGGCCGTGGCTGTGCATGGTGCGTTGGGCCACGCGGGGTGTGGAAAAGAAGAAGCAGGGGTGCAGCGAGTAAGTAGGAATCAAGGGAGGCGTGCAGGAAGAAAAAAGGAGGTGTACGAAGGAATGAGGGCTGGGCTGATGGTTTTGGAAGGAAATGAGCCGCGTGGGGGTTGTCATGCTGGGCTGTGCTGCTATATGCACCCCCAGTATTGCTATTCACATCCCCTTTCTTCAAAAAACATCTTATTTTATTTCTTTTTTTCACTTTTTTCTTTCATTTTGCCTTCTTCTCTTTATTTTAAGACCAAAAATATTATTATATTTATTATTACCACTACTACTAATTTTAAAAAATTTAAAATAAATAATAAAATAAAATAAAAAAGCCGGACAAAATTAGGGTACTACAGCTGCCCCTCCTTAATTACATTTTACTCGAAGGTCTTCGTGCATTCGTTGTAAAAGGTAATTAAGGATAAAAGACTCTAATTTTGTCTAGAACGAAATTGTTTGAGGATGCAAGATTGGCTCCCAACTTTGCTTTGGGGTTCTAGGTTTGATTCCCATTGAATTCCCGGTAAGGCATAGGTTTAGTTCCTAGCACTTACAAAATTGGTGAGAGATTCTAGGTTCGATTCCTAGTGAATTCTTGGTAAGGCATAGGTCTGGCTCCTAACCCTCACATATTTGGTATTGATTACTTCCCTACTTAGGGTAAGTCCGGGGTGCGAGCTCCTTCGTCACTCGACACAAGTTTGGGTCAGATTCCCAACAAGGGTAAGTCAGGTTCTTAACTCTTGCTAAAAGGTACGGATTGGCTACCCTATTTAAGGAAGTTCCGAGATATGAGTTTCTCTGTTACTCAATATAGGTTCGGGTCAGATTCCCGACAAGGTATAGTTTAGATTCCTAACTCTTGCTAAAATATGGACTGGTTTTCCTACTGCAAGTGAACGTCCGATGTACGGGCTTCTCCGTCACTCGAAACCATTCGGGTCAGATTCCCGACAAGGTATAGGTCAGATTCCTAACTCTTGTTAAAAGGTGTGGATCGATTTCCATAATTGAGGAAGATTAGAGGCCTTGAAGTCGAGTTCGAGTAAAGGCTTGGGTCGATTCCCAAGGTGGTGGGTCAGATTCGACAAGGTATAGGACAGGTTCCTAATTCTTGCTAATAAAGAGATTGGGTAGGCTGAGTACTAGTTCTTAGTGAGTAACAACAGACCAACTGTATGTAATATTTGAGAGGGTGGGTCAATGGACCCAAAAACTTTGATGGTCATGCAGGATGCAATGAATGGTATGCCATGCATAAAAAAAATTATTTTTAGAGAAATATTTTTTTTTAGGTGGGTCGGAGGCCCAGAAGTATTGATGATCATGCCAGATGCAATGAATGATATGCTATGCATGAATGTTGTTTTGTTTTTTAGAGAAATGATTTTGAAGGTGGGTCGGGAACCCAAAAGTATTAGTGTAATGAATGATATGCCATGCATGAATATTATTTTGCTTTGAAAGATTTTTTTTTCCCTGAATTCCTTTGAGTACTCTGTCCCTTGACTCGTGGGGTAATAACTTATGTTAGCTAGCTTATCCAAATGGTTGACTCACCAGGTTTGCGTACTTGCCCTTTGATAAATCATTTTATGGATCTTCAAATTTTCATCGTCATGCTTTGAATGCCTTTGGAAGGGTTAGATTGGCAATTTTGATCCATAGAGACTTTTCAGTGTCCCTTTGGCTTTCGTCCGGCCGTGTGAGGAAGGATCCATGTTGAGAGACAGATCACCTTGCGTAGTTCTGAAACCAGAATGAATGTGAATGTGAAGCTTGTAGATGACGGGCACAGCTTTTGCCCTCTAGCTTCTTGGTTTATGTTTAGATCTGTGAGGCCCAATCTGGGTTGACATGTTTGTAAATTTGACACTAACTTTTGCCTAGGCCGCTCTTTGCGAGTTTTCAATCTAGCAGGTCACTCTAACTTCTGCCTAGACCGCCTTTTCGGGTTTTCAGCCTAGCGAGCATTTTATTTGATAATCTTTTTTTTAAGGTAAAGCAACTGCACTGAGGAGTTTATATGGATTTCCTCTTTCAAAAATCAAGTTTTAAGAAAATATGAGCAATTTGACTTTGATCAGAATGAACTTTATTAGGGTTGTAACGTGGCTAGGAGTTAAGGGTTATGAAAGAAAGGATATTTTAGGCTCAAAAAGTATTTAAGGGTTTATGAAAACAAGGATATTTAGTGCCAAGACGCACTTGGATGGCTACTAGCACGATTGTCTTGTTTTGCTTTTGCATTTTTATTCATTTTCCTCGCAATCGTCTTGATACGTTGTATTTAATACTTATTTACTTGCTTGCTTGTTTTTCTCTTTTTTTTTAAACAGAAAAAATTTAATGGACTATTGTGCTAGCCTTCAATGTATAGGTGATCCTTGTTTAGGGTATTTGAAAGATTTTTTTTTAGGCTCAAAAGGGGTAGCAAGGGATAAATATTTTTTATATTTTTAGATAGAGAAAAACGGCCAAATTTCATCTAAAAACCTCATTGCTCAAATTTTCACAAAAATAAATTTTGATAATTATGTATTTGCTTTACCATTTTATTTTATATTTTTCTTAACTATTTTTTTTTATCCTGGATTGACCATGTATCAAGAAGGGAAGTTAAAATTCAAATTGCATCTCCATTGATGTATTGAAAAGATGGGAACAAAGTGGGCCCTTTACAAGATGTGCCATTGGGCTTGGAGCAAAAGCATAAAAAGTAAACAGAATTATCTTTCTTGAAGTCCAACCACTTGGCATTGATCAGATCTTGCACTTTGTATTTCAAAGCCTCAACAATTCTCAATTGAATGACCCACTGCCCCAACTTGGCATGTTGTGGTGAGTAGCATTTGTATCTTCTTCCATCTCTTGGCTTATACTGCGTGATGGTTTTTGAATATCGAGGTTGGTAATCCTTCCGCTTATTATCCCTGCTTCCACTCTTTCCCCGACAATGATTAGGTCTGAGAAGCTTGAAGAGACATTTCACATCATCAGATCATAAAAGGGTTGTTGAAGTGTGTCAGTGAACGTGGTAACCATCTCTTTCTCAGATAGAGGAGGTTTCACTTGGGCTGCAATCCCTCTCCATCTTTGGGCATATTCTTTGAAGCTTTCATTGCCCCCTTTTGTCATGGTTTGCAACTGGGAGCGACCCGGAGCCATGTCCATATTGTATTTATACTGTTTGATGAAAGCTTTAGACAAATCATTCCATGAGTTGATTTTGCTTCGCTCTAACTGCATATACCAGCGTAGGGATGCCCCGATAAGACTCTCTTGGAAGAAGTGGATTAGGAGTTTATCATTACTGGAGCAAGAGGCCATCTTCCGGCAGTACATGGTGAGGTGGCTTTTTGGACAAGTTAAACCTTCATACCTGACGAACTCAGGAACTTTGAATTTTGGAGGAATTACTATGTCCAGGACCAAACATACTTCTGAAGCTTTGAACCCGATATGATTTGCCCCTTCAATGGCTTTCAGTCTATCTTCCACAATTTGGAGTCTCTTCTGATCTAGGGGGTCTCCTGATGGGCCGTTGGAAGCAACTTGATACTCATTAGTGCTGATGTAATGGTTCTTATCAGTGGTCAATTTTGGATTCAAGTTCTGTTGAAGGTCCAATATCTTATCCATCTTACCATTGATTTGGTCGTGTTCTTCTCTCATCGCTTGCTGATTCTGTTCCAACAAGTCCATGAGTCTAGATTAGGCTTGAGTCCGGTAGGGATGCAGGGAAAGCTTAGGTGTATCTATTTTCTGTGGAGGGGGAAAAATGAGTTATGTTATGAAAATGTCATGATTATGCATGTCATGAATTTTTTTTTTATGTATATTTTATGCAAAATAATATGATGGATAATGGAGAAACATTTTTATTTATTTATTTTTTTCTATAAAAATAAAATGAATGCAAGGATAATGAGAAATATTGCTAAAAAGAAAAGAGAAAATATTTTTTTTCGAAAATTTATTTTTTAGAGGGAAAAAGAATGAGAAGGGAAAATATGTTTTTTGAAACTGTGTTTTTTCTTGCAAAGAAAAATAACAAATAGTATTTTTTAGAGAAAAATATCATTTATTACATTTCACAATTTTTGAAATGTGAATGGAAAATAAATGGATGAAGGAAAAAAAAGGGCAGAGTGTGCCCCTTGTGATGTAGGCCGGTATTTCCTAAGATCATAGGTCATACGACTTTTGTCACGTGGAAAATGAGAAAATGAGATAAGTTATGCTCCTTTTGTGATATGGGCCGGTAGCTCCTTAAAAGGATCTAAGGTTTATATTAAGTGTCTTTCCATTAGGTGGATTTAAGATACTAATCTAAAAGGTCCCTAGAGCCAAGGGTCCCATTTGAAAATGTTACCACCAATAATAAGTATATTATTAAAGGATGGTTTTTTCTCAAATAGAGCCAAACTCTAGGTGAGGTCTTCATAGGAACCCAGCGCCGTCGTCCAGTGAGCACCCATTACACAGCCTCTCCTAACTTAAGGTTCATTCGGCCCGGGTATAGGGCACCCACTCATAGTGTGTGTAAATAAAGTGTATAAGTGAAGTGTGTGAAGGAACAAACTTAAAACTACCGGCTGCAAAATAAATAAAAATACAATATATATACATGTCTTCTACCCTAAGGTTTCAAATGCATAAACATACATAATATTTACAAGAAAGGAAAAAAAATGAAAGAGAATGAATCACAAATAAAAAATAGAAAAATATTTTTTTTTTAATGCATGTTTTCTATCCTAGGATTCAAGTATACAAACATATATACAAATGAATGAATAGGAATAAAAACAAAAAGGGAATAATTTGTTTAATAAGGCAAACAAATCATATAAACAATCATAGGGCCTAACTCTCTAAAGTCCCCAGTGGAGTCGCCAGCTGTGACAACCACACAAAAAAATTAAATGGAGCCGCCACCAATATTTTATTTTTATAGGAAATATTGGAAAACCTATTTTTGAATTATTTTGAAGAAAAATGTCCTTGAACCAAATTTGGATCCATGAGTTAGTTACGCGTAAAGAAGGAATAAGCACCCTCACAACGCCCATAAAAATGGTACCCTTTAATTGCTTGAAAGAATCTGTTTGCCTTTAAAAATTTATTCTCCTAACAAAATTTACCCCTAAACAAAATATTTCTCTTGCCCCTCTAAATAGAACGAGACAGAAGCCCAATGTGCCTTTTTTGCTAAATTTATTCAAAACTTTACAGAAACTAAATAGAATCTAGAATGTCCTTTTTTGCACTTATTATTATTTCATCTCTTTTTAACAAAACAGAAATAAAAATTGGAGGTGCAATTTAATTCCATAAGAGATATTAATTTATTTATTGAAAAAGTAAAATATGTATAAATGAAGAAACCAAATCCAGAAACTTCAATTTGCTTTTAAGTCCCCCCTTAATATGATAATTGCATATTCGCCCCAGTTTGGGTTTGGTCCTTTTGGAAGGCCAAACCCTAACACTAATCCAATGATATCATGGCACAACTCACCGGGAAGACCAGAAAAATAAATCAACAACAGTATATATGTAAAAGCATAAAAACAAAGAAGATGAAAGAAACTAAATCATGCACTGTTGCTCTAACTTCATGTAGTACAGACCAGTTCAAGCTCAAGGATATACAGAATAAGGACCAAGAATTACAAAAGAAATAAGAAGTGTTAACCTGGTCTTAGCTTTCCCAGAAATGAGAATAGAACCAAAATGAAAGGAGCTAACAAAAAAAAAACCCAAGAATTTGAGAGTGTTTGTTTTAGTTCTTTTTGATGCCCTCACTACTTTTGGCCCGCCAGCTTCTTCTTCTTGTTCTGCTTCCATTCGTCCTTCTTTTGTATCCAAATGCCCTAGGTTAGCCTTTTTTCTTTTTTTTCCTCCCTCGAGCGTGTGTGGCTTTTATAGACTAATACCTGCGAAACAAACGGATCCAATCAGTTTAAAAATCAGAAAAAACAAATAGAGATATAAAGGGAAAGAAAGGAACCAAATACCCCCTTTTTTGGCGAAAATCTCGTTCGGATTTGATGATGAAGAAGGAGAGGTTGCAGCCGTTTGGATGATTTTAGGGTTAGGGTTTGAAAGGAGTTGAGGTCGGAGAAAGTTAGGGTTAGAGAAAGGGAGAGAAGAGAGAACGTAGGAGAGGGGGTGTTGCGGCCTCGGGTTGGAGGGTTAAGGTTTGGTGGAAAAGGGGAGGCCGAGAATGGTGGAGAAATTGAAGGAGAAGAGGATTTAGAGAGAGAAGGGAGCGCCATTGGGATTCTAGTTTTCATGTGCTCCTTGGTTTTAAGAAATGGAAGAAGGAAGTGAAGTGAGGGAAGAGAGAAAGAGGGAGCCTATAATGGTGGTGAAAATGGTGGGAGGAGAAGCTAGGGCCGGAAAAGGGGAGAGAAGAGAGAGCGTAGGATGAGAAAAGGAACTGGGGAAGATGAGAGAAGTGGAGCGGCGCTGAGTAGTGAGTGGAGAAGGGAAAATTAGGGTTTTTAGGGTTATGAGTTGTTGGTGTGGGCTGGAGATTGGGCCGTGGCTGTGCGTGGTGCGTTGGGCCACGCGGGGTGTGGAAAAGAAGAAGCAGGGGTGCAGCGAGTAAGTAGGAATCAAGGGAGGCGTGCAGGAAGAAAAAAGGAGGTGTGCGAAGGAATGAGGGATGGGCTGATACTTTAGGAAGGAAATGGGCCGCGTGGGGGGTGGCATGTTGGGTTGTGCTGCGATATGCACCCCCAGTATTGCTATTCACATCCCCTTTCTTCAAAAAACATCTTATTTTATTTCTTTTTTTCACTTTTTTCTTTCCTTTTGCCTTCTTCTCTTTATTTTAAGACAAAAAATGTTATTATATTTATTATTACTACTACTACTACTAATTTAAAAAAATTAAAATAAATAATAAAATAAAATAAAAAGGCCGGACAAAATTAGGGTACTACAGCTGCTTTACTTGGTTTGGGCGAGAATGCATGGCCTTTAATCCGACAGGATTTGATTAGAGAGGTTAAGAGAAATTGTGACGACCATGTTGGTGTACTTTGTGGCGAAGACAACGTTGAGGCACTAAGGCAGTCACTATAAGTTGACAAGGTTGATCGGATTGCTAAGAGAGACAAATGGATGACCATGCCAGATGCAAGATATGTCATTGCTAACAAATATAAGGTGGTCGTGATATGTTTAGACCTAGGTGCTATAGTTGCATTGGCTCTTTATTTTTTGTAACTTTTACATAGTTTTCTAACGTTGTTTAATTGGTTTAAAAATGACATATTTCCAGTCTATTTAAGGAGTGATGCTCCAATACCTCATCCAGATGTTCAATGGAAAAGGTTTAGAAGCGATAATGCTAAGGAATGGGAGGCGATATATCTTAGTCGCATACAACATTGGACGCCTATCTTTTTCATCTACAAACCATGTAGCTATAGATTGAATATTTATTGCATTGGATGTCTATGTTTATAATTCCCTTTCCATTTTAATTGTATTTACCTTGTGCTTAAGTTTAATGATGTTGTTTAGCCCTATAAAATAGACTAATTTTGAATTCAGACCACTTTGAAAACATACTGTAAACTCAACTTCCAGATTCTTGAGTCCAAAAATTTCTGGATACAAGAATACGGGCGTGTAAAACACAGCTGTTGTAAACTAAACATTCGGATTCTTGAGTTCGAAAATTTCCGGACTCAAGAATCCGGAAATGTAATAGATACATATTGTAATTCAAACATCCATATTCTTAAATACGGAAATTTTCGGACTTAAGAATCCGGAAATATAAGACATATGTATTGTAATTCAAACGTCCGGATTCTTGATTATGGAAAATTTCAAACTCAAGAATCCGGAATTTTGGAGCACGCAAAAAAAAAATTGCAGAAATTGAAGCAATGAAGGTGAGAGGGAGGGCGGCACTTTGGGAGAGGTAGATAGAGAGAGGGAGCTGAGCAAGTGTGAGGGAGGTTTCGTATAAGAGAGAGGGAGATGAGAAAGAGGAAGGGAGGTGAGCTGAGCGTGCGACATAGATGGGGAGGTATGGAAAGGAGAAGGGTTGAAGGGGGAGGGGTATTTTCATCTTTTCCTTGGGTGAGGGAGGTGGTAAAATTAAAGAAGGGAGGGGGGCACGAAACAGAAGCGTTTTTGGGTCGGCCCATAGGAAGGACGGAACGAGAGAGCTGTTAACACACCAATTTGTCTATATTTACAAGGCATTTTTAGTATCTAATTACACTGTTTTGCACTAAATAATGCACAAAGGTACTGATTTAGGTCTCAATATACAGAATTATCATGAAAACAACATTTGGAACAAAAGATGCAAAAAAGGACTGAAAACTGGCTAGTTTTGGAGAGTTTTAGCACTTCTGGACAAGCGGTACGACCTGACATACCATAGGTACGGCCCTACCTAGAGCAGATTCCCTATAAGGGCGTACCTCATCAGTCTGTACCACCTGGCACAGATAAAATAGTCCAGTACGGCCGTGTCCAAGTCAGTACGGCCGTACACAAGTGATTTCAGGGCAACAGCTCGTACGGGTACGGGTCAGCGTCATCTTTGAAGCTCGGTACAGCCGTGTATATAGTCGATACGGCTGTACCCCATCCCTGATTTCTGCAAATGTAAAGCCTGAAAACCTAATTCGCAGTCTACATTATAAATAGGGGCTCTTAACATGTTACAAAGTCCTTTTGACGATTTCCTGAGTCAAGAGCCCCAGTTGAGAGCTGATAGCAACCCTTATCCCATTCTGAAGATTTCCTGTCTCCTTAAAGCTTGATACCATTCTCGGATTGCTATCGGAGCTTGTGTGGATGTGAAGAACTGCTTAAGAACTGCCGTCATACCGAAAGGGTATCCCGGTTTAGAGTTTATTCTCATGTTATGGATTGCCCTAAATTCGTACTTTTGTTTATGTTACTATCATTAGGAATGAGTAGCTAAACCCATCACTAGGGGTGATGGGGGATCATTTACAATGCCTTTGATACTTTGTTCTTTAATTATATGATTTTCTATCAATTGCTTGAGCATTTTATTCTTATTGTGCTTATGCCTATAAGGCCTGATGACCCTTTATTTAGTTGGCTTAATTGTAGTAACAGGATCATGAATAGTTAATGAAACTATAAGAAAAAAGAACTCGCACTATATGCCGGATAGGTTAGGGCTTGTTTCTAATCAGTTATTAAGTTAGCAAACCCATCTGAACTTAATGCTCTTTCCCTTAGTTATCTCCTGGATACGGAATAATTAGTTGTGGAGGAGGCTATTGTACACTAAGACAGCCTCTAGTAATTTAGAGCGGGTGGTTAGTGCTCTTGCATAATAGATAACTCATATCGATTGAATTGCGAACTCAAAGGTAGAGTATAGGTGAACCCGGCTCCCCCTAGGTTTCCCATAACTTGTTAAACCGTTCTTGCATTCGTTTCGTTGTTGCTTTACTTTCAGTTGCGCACTATTTCCTTAATCATAACATTTGCTCGCCTAATAGGATAGAATTATAATTCACTGGTACTTGCTCATTCTCTGTGGGTTCGACTTTCGGAGTCCAAATTATACTCCACTATTATTACGAGTTACGATCAGGTACACTTGCCTGAGCCGCAACAAGTTTTTGGCGCCATTGCCGGGTAATGATAGTAATAGTAGTACAATTATAGATTTTATTCGCATTAGGCATAATTCTAATTAGTTATTTAATTTTCTTTTATTTTTATTTTTCTAAACATTCTAATCTGGTTTTCTTTGGTGTATGCAGACAAGGTCTCAACATCCTGAATTGATTTTTGATCCTGAAATTGAAAGAACATTCAGATTATTGAGAAGACAGCAGTTAACAATGGCTAAACGAACGTTGAACGAGTACTTCGCACCAACTACGGATGTGGCAGACAATGTCAACTATCCGGTAACTAAGGCCAATAATTTTGGGTTGAAGCCAACACTGATCTGTATGGTATCTGCAGTATAATTCTCTGGCTTACCATCTGAAGACCCAAATGCCCATCTTAAGAGATTTTAGAAGGTCGCTAATACTGTCAAATGTGAAGGAGTATCACCAGAGGCAATCAAATTAAGACTGTTTTCTTTCTCACTACAAGGGAAAGCACAGTTATGGTCGGATTCATTCCCACCTAATTCTATTACTACTTGGGAGGACCTGAAAACTAAGTTTCTGAACAAGTACTTTCCTCCCGCAAAATCTACGAAGCTGAGAGCTGATATGTCTAGGTTCACCCAGAATGAAGGAGAATCAATGCATGAGGCATGGAAGAGATTTCAAGATTTAATGAGAAGCTGTCCTCATCATGGTTTTACTAAATGGCAATAGCTTCAGATTTTGTACAATGGGTTCAATATGCAAACTAGAGGAGCTATTGACGCTGCTTGTGGAGGATCTTTCGAAAAGAAGACACCCACTGAGGCCTTTGATATTATAGCAGAGATGGCTCAGAACAATGCTCAGTGGTCAGGAAATAAAAGACAACCTGGGAAGAAAAACCAGCAAGTAGGTATCTACAAAGTGGAAGCCAACACAACTCTAGAAGCGAAATTGGAGGCTATAACTAAGAAGTTAGTGACTTTGATGGCAGCCCAATATCAGTCTAGTTCTAAGAAGGATTGGAGTTGTATGGAAATTGAAGATCAACCGAAGAAGTCAACGCTATAAGCCAGAAAGACTTTGACCCAAAATCGGGGATGCAAGAAGCTATGCTTAAATATATGCAAAGGTACGGACACTGATGTATGGGAGTTTTAGCCAGTTTTATGGACAAGACTGAAGAAAGGCAAAAGGCTATAGAAAATAAGTCAGTCAAGGAATATTGCAATTTCTGTGGAGTTACAACTCATGATTCAAAGGATTGCATTGAGGAAGTGAACCATATTTGGCATAAGCAGAATGACCCGTTTTCAAGCACCTATAATCCTGGTTGGAAGAATCACCCGAACTTTACATGGAAAGATCAAAGAGACCCCAGGGCCAAAATCAGAATGTCTATAAGCCCCCATATATGCAAAATCGTGGTCAACATGACAAAAGTCCCGGAGATAATGATATTAGCACTGTTATGGGACAAATGAATGAAAGGTGCAGCAACTTGGAGAAAATAGTCATTGTGCAAGTAGCAGGCCAGAAGGCACTGAGCGAACAAATGGAACTTGTGCTAAAAGCAGTGACTCAAAGAGAAAAAGGAGCACTCCCAAGTCAAGTGGAGCCAAATCCAAATGCAAAGTGCAATGCAGTCTTCATAGAGGAAGAGGAGCCAAAAGAAGAGAAGACTCAACCAGAGTCTCAGCAGGTAAGTAACTCTTCCCAAGATTCTAAAATTTTTTGTAAAAATAGGCAAGATAAGAGCCTGCTAGATAAACTCAGAAAATTGCCTGTTAATATTCCTTTGAGTAAATGGTCTCTAAAGTTCCTAAATATGTTAAACTTTTGAAATAAATAATTTCTAACAAAAATAGGATAGAAGATGAGACTGTTAAGTTGAATGAGGATTGCTCTGCTATTCTTTTAAAGAAATTGTCACCTAAGCCTAAAGATCCAGGAACTTTTGTTGTTTCTTGTTCAATTGGTAATCATATATTTAAGGCACTATGTGATTTAGGCTCAAGTATAAATTTAATGCCTTTATGTATTTGGAAGAAACTGAATTTGCAGGAACCATAACCTACTTACATGTCTCTGCAGTTAGCTGACAGGACTCTTGTTTACCCAAGAAGAATAATAGAAGACATGCTAGTAAAGGTAGAAAAATTTATTTTTCCTATGGATTTCGTAGTTTTAGATATGGGGGAAGACAAGGATGTCCCTATTATATTGGGAAGACCATTTTTGGCAACAGGAGATGCTACCATTCAAGTGAAGAAAGGAACCATGACTCTGAGAATTGAGGATGAGGAAGAAATATTTAACATATATAATTCTAACAAAATTTCTCCCTCTAGCGCTTCTTGTTGTTTCTTGCAGGATATAAAAATTGAAGAAGGTAAAAAAGTGCAAGTTGAAGGCTTAACTCTAGATAAAGCAAACCTACTGATTTTCCCATACTTATTAGATGAGGAAGTCAAAATTTGACTTTATCTCCTACCAGTTGAAGAAGTTAGTACATGGGATGACGTGGTAACCACATTCATAAAAAATTTTACACCCAAGTTAGAGAATCCAATCTACATCTGTGAAGACTGTGGGTATACTATGAACCCACCTAAAAAGTGCTCAGGACCTGTATGGATGTACCACTCAGAAACAGGTGACTACTTGGCCATATTCCCCAATGGTAAGAAGACCAAAGGTAACATTTTGACGGGTCATTGCCTGCTGAGGACTAATTCCTAAGTCCTCTGACCCGTCAGGCTTGGGACGTTAAACGAGCGCGACTAGGAGGCAACCTTGGTTACTAACATTTTATTTCTTATTTGTTTGTTTTTTATTTTTTTATTTATTTACCTTTTTATTATTAATATTCAAAAACACAAAAAATATATAAAAATTAAAAATTAAATTTTTTCCCAGAAAACCAGTAGGGACGGGCGCACCAAGCACCATGTACGGCCGTACCCCGCGACTTCATCTTAAAAAACACGGAGAAACATACAGGTACGATCGTACCTCGTGTCCAGAGGCTGAATATAAAGTAACAGAGAGAGGTAAGGGCATACCCCCACATCGTACGCCCAAAATCCTCTCCAATCAAGCACCTGCATCTCTCATTTTCTTCGTATTTCCACCCACAAGATCATCTAGGTACTCATTCTAAACTCAATTTGTGGATTAATTTGAGGTTTTACTGGTTATTATATGTTTTTAGTTAGTTTAGGTTTTTTGTTTTTATTTAACTCTAATTTTAGGTAATTAGGAGTAGTTTTTGCTTGGTTTTGCATGCTTAGAGACCCTAGGATTGATTAGAGACTTATAATCTAGGCTTAAAATTGAGAAAATCTGATCATAGTGTAGATTTTTCACAAAATCGTAGCACAATACGGTCGTACCTATCAAGAACAGGCCATAATGAAGGCCGTACTGGCGGCCTTAGGGTTTTAGTCAGCCACTAGGTATGGGCATACCTATGGCAGAGTGCAGCCGTACATACACCTTAAGTCAAGCCGTACTGACCCATTGAATTGGGGCATACTTAGAGCATCATTATGACCGTACCAAATGAAGCACGGCCGTACCTAACACAATTTTTACTTGAAAAATTAATTTGTGTTTTATTTTTGAAGGAAAATGCCTAAGCGCCAAAAGACCGACGCTTTTTCGTCTGCAGCAGCACGAGGACCTAGGGTCGTGCCTAATTTCATTCCACCCTAGTTCAGAGACAAATATAGACAGCTGAGGGATTTCCACACCCACACCCAAAGGTACCTAGATTTTGATGCCCTTCAGCATGTTGGCCTGCGGGAGGAGGTTGAGACCCTGCTACGAGGGATAGGATGGCTGCAGGCCGCTTCTGTTAGACAGCCCTTCTATATGGAGGTGGTTATTGATTTCTTAGCCACTTGTGGCTATCATCTGAGAGACAGAGAGCCTCAAAGAGCTGACGGGGAGGAGGAGCCAGAGCAGGAGGTCGTGGTCACATTTTGGATCCGTGGGACTCACCACGAGATGACACTGGCCGAGTTCAACATTGGGCTCGGATTTGAGATGACGCAGTCAGTTCAGACGCCGGAGTATATTGAGGCCTTTTTGGAGATCCTAGAGGGATGGTAGGATTCAGAGAGTTGGAGAGCTCTCACTAGGATGGCCACTACATTCCCAGCTGTGCCAAGGCCAGTAAGATCAGAGACCCAGTTGTGCGTGCAGTGCACAGATGGATTGCCCGTTCTATTAACAGGAAAGCCTTGAACGATGACACGATGACGAGGCCGAACTTATTTCTGTTGTGGGCCATGACAACAGGACAACGCTGTGATGCCGGGTTGTTTTTCTTGCGGACGTGCACCTAGTTGAGCGTTCATCTATAGATCCAGAACACATGGAACATTGTCTTGGGTTCTTTCATCTCCCATCTAGCCCATCACCTCGGAGTTCGAGCCGGAGCTGGAGCTACGATGATTTAGATTGAGCCCACTGGCCTTCAGACCCTTCTTAACATTGGTGTTCTACAGAGACTGGGGCATGATGAGTATGCGGTCATTAGACCGGAGAAGGAGGAGCAACAGCAGGACGGGGTTGCAAATTTTGTCCACCCAGCAGAGGACCATTCACCACCACCACAGCCATAGCCTCAGTCAGCAGCACAGGGCCACTCCTACGAGGACGTCATACTGTGTCTTGACCAGATGTAGACCAGCTTTGTAGAGCATAAGACACATGTGGACCAGGGACTGGCACTTATTTTGGAGCACCTTCAGCGCCTCCAGCCTTTCCCTCCTGCCGAGTGATGTGGACCTCACCTTATTTTCCTCTTTTAGTACTTAGGCTTTGCTTTTGTATTAAAAAGAGATGTATATATTTTGGCACACTCCAGGAGATGCACTTTAATTTAGTATTTTTATCTTTATTTTTAGTTTATATATTTTATTTATATTTCTAAATATTTTTAGTTTGGTGTTACACAGTTCTTTCGCCGCTTACCAGCTCCATCGATATTGTGACAAGGAAACAGCGTAGCTAATATCCCCATGCAATTTGCTCGGGATATCTTACAGAGAGGAGTCTCTTTTCACACTCTTTTACAGCACATATTTTCAATTTCTATCTTATTTATTGTGCTTGCTTTGAATTAGTCGCAGTGGGGACACTGCTAGAAATAAGTTTGGGGAGGGAGTTTTACATAATGCTCATTACTTGGTTGTGCTTATAACAGCTTACAATTATAGAAGAACTTTAAATTTTTGATGATTTAGGGGCTATTCAATTTTTTTTTATGACAACTTTTGATTAAATTAATTCGTTGCTAGTTTTAGAATTTGCTGAAAATTAGCATTGAAATTATGTAAGTTTGACTTTCTGTATAGCTACTAAATGTGAGTTTTGAGCCTGAAATAAGAGGTACCATCATGCTTTTGTCTCTCTTCTTTGATTGAGTGATATTTTTTATGAATTATGCATTCTAGAACTTGTGCTGAGACCATTACGAAGCGAATATGAATTTGTTTGCACGTGAATCTGGAAAAGGGCAATTTTTAGGAATTCTTCAGGCCTCTACTACTTGAATTTATTATCCCACTAGTTGTCTACTTTAGAGCCTAAAAGTATTATGCTTAATTTACTTGGTACCCTTCTTGTTTTATTGATTATCTTATGTAAAGTCATTCCTTGGTACCCTTCTTGTTTTATTGATTATCTTCTGTAAAGTCAAGCTTGGAAAATTTTATGTGAGAGCAATTAGTGGCAAAAATTTATTGATTAATGTTGCAAAAATCCCTTCATTTGTTTACAAAGAAAAGAAGGCTCATATTAATTTTATTTCCCTCCTAGTTCTTGAAAATTATTAATTGCTGCATAAATGCATAGAAGGGGGAAAGGAAAAAAGAAAAAAAAAGGAGAAAAGAAAAGAAAGAGCATAAGAAAAGAAAAAGAAAAGTTATGATAATGCTCATGCCTTCATAATGTGCTAAAAAGAAAAATATTATGCTGGAAAAAAGGTTGAGATTATTGTCTGCTCTTAAAGATGAAAAGAATTGGGTTGCTTGTTTTGGTTGATTTGTTTCTGACCCTCTGCATGACCTTTTCTTTCTTTTATCATACCTAACATTATTACCTTGGCCCCATTACAACTAATGAAAGACCATATTTCCTCTTTTGCATGTCTTATAGATTCTAATAGTAGAGTTTTTGGTCAATGTATAAGCCTATGGTAATGCCTGTTCATTTGAAAAATCTGAGTGTTAATGACTATACCTTCAAACACATTGAGATTGGTGAGAGTGTTACTTTAAATCACAGATTGTTGGCTTATTTAAATTTACACCTCTAATTGGGCATTCTATGGACTGCATGTTTTGGTAAAGTCATATTGTTGTCTCACTTATTTTTCTACCCCTTTTCAATAGGAATAGTTTTTCTTACTATGACTACCCAAGTAGTTTGCTTGAGGGCAAGTAAAGTTCAAGTGTGGGGATGTTTTAACACACCAATTTGTCTATATTTACAGGGCATTTTTAGTATCTAATTACACTGTTTTGCACTAAATAATGCACAAAGGTACTGATTTATGTCTCAATATGCAGAATTATCATGGAGACAACACTTGGAACAAAAGATGCGAAAAGGACTGGCGGCTAGTTTTGGAGAGTTTTAGCACTTCTGGACAAGCAGTACGGCCTGACATACCATAGGTACGGCCGAACCTAGAGCAGATTCCCTGTAAGGGCGTACCTCATCAGTCTGTACCACCTAACGTTAATAAAATAGTCCAGTACGGCCGTGTCCAAGTCAGTACGGCCGTACACAAATGATGTCACGGCAACAACTCAAACGGGTATGGGTCAGCGTCATCTTTGAAGCTCGGTACGGCCGTATATATAGTCAGTACGGCTGTACCCCATCCCTGATTTGTGCAAATATGAAGCCTGAAAACCTAATTCGCAGTCTACATTATAAATAGGGACTCTTAACATGTTATAAAGACCTTTTGACAATTTCCTAAGTCAAGAGCCCCCAATTGAGAGCTGATAGTAACCATTCTCTCATCGCTTGCTGATTCTGTTCCAACAAGTCCATGAGTCTAGATTAGGCTTGAGTCCGGTAGGGATGCAGGGAAAGCTTAGGTGTATCTATTTTCTGTGGAGGGGGAAAAATGAGTTATGTTATGAAAATGTCATGATTATGCATGTCATGAATATTTTTTTTTATGTACATTTTATGCAAAATAATATGATGGATAATGGAGAAACATTTTTATTTATTTATTTTTTTCTATAAAAATAAAATGAATGCAAGGACAATGAGAAATATTGCTAAAAAGAAAAGAGAAAATATTTTTTTTCGAAAATTTATTTTTTAGAGGGAAAAAGAATGAGAAGGGAAAATATTTTTTTTGAAACTGTGTTTTTTCTTGCAAAGAAAAATAACAAATAGTATTTTTTAGAGAAAAATATCATTTATTACCTTTCACAATTTTTGAAAAGTGAATGGAAAATAAATGGATGAAGGAAAAAAAAGGGCAGAGTGTGCCCCTTGTGATGTAGGCCGGTATTTCCTAAGATCATAGGTCATACGACTTTTGTCACGTGGAAAATGGAAAAATGAGATAAATTATGCTCCTTTTGTGATATGGGCCGGTAGCTCCTTAAAAGGATCTAGGGTTTATATTAAGTGTCTTTCCATTAGGTGGATTTAAGATACTAATCTAAAATGTCCCTAGAGCCAAGGGTCCCATTTAAAAATGTTACCACCAATAATAAGTATATTATTAAAGGATGGTTTTTTCTCAAATAGAGCCAAACTCTATGTGAGGTCTTCATAGGAACCCACTGGCCGTACGTCCAGCAGAGCACCCATTACACAGCCTCTCCTAACTTAAGGTTCATTCGGGCCCGGGTATAGGGCACCCACTCATAGTGTGTGTAAATAAAGTGTATAAGTGAAGTGTGTGAAGGAACAAACTTAAAACTACCGGCTGCAAAATAAATAAAAATATAATATATATGCATGTCTTCTACCCTAAGGTTTCAAATGCATAAACATACATAATATTTACAAGAAAGGAAAAAAAATGAAAGAGAATAAATCACAAATAAAAAATAGAAAAATTTATTTTTTTAATGCATGTTTTCTATCCTAGGATTCAAGTATATAAACATATATACAAATGAATGAATAGGAATAAAAACAAAAAGGGAATAATTTGTTTAATAAGGCAAACAAATCATATAAACAATCATAGGGCCTAACTCTCTAAAGTCCCAGTGGAGTCGCCAGCTGTGACAACCACACACAAAAATTAAATGGAGCCGCCACCAATATTTTATTTTTATAGGAAATATTGGAAAACCTATTTTTGAATTATTTTGAAGAAAAAGGTCCTTGAACCAAATTTGGATCCATGAGTTAGTTACGCGTAAGGAAGGAATAAGCACCCTCACAACGCCCATAAAAATGGTACCCTTTAATTGCTTGAAAGAATCTGTTTGCCTTTTTAAATTTATTCTCTTAACAAAATTTACCCCTAAACAAAATATTTCTCTTGCCCCTCTAAATAGAACGAAATAGAAGCCCAATGTGCCTTTTTTGCTAAATTTATTCAAAACTTTACAGAAACTAAATAGAATCTAGAATGTCCTTTTTTGCACTTATTATTATTTCATCTCTTTTTAACAAAACAGAAATAAAAATTGGAGGTGCAATTTAATTCCATAAGAGATATTAATTTATTTATTGAAAAAGAAAAATATGTATAAATGAAGAAACCAAATCCAGAAACTTCAATTTGCTTTTAAGTACCCCCTTAATATGATAATTGCATATTCGCCCCAGTTTGGGTTTGGTCCTTTTGGAAGGCCAAACCCTAACACTAATCCAATGAGATCATGGCACAACTCACCGGGAAGACCAGAAAAATAAATCAACAACAGTATATATGTAAAAGCGTAAAAACAAAGAAGATGAAAGAAACTAAATCATGCACTGTTGCTCTAACTTCATGTAGTACAGACCAGTTCAAGCTCAAGGATATACAGAATAAGGACCAAGAATTACAAAAGAAATAAGAAGTGTTAACCTGGTCTTAGCTTTCCCAGAAATGAGAATAGAACCGAAATGAAAGGAACTAACAAAAAAAAAAAACCCAAGACTTTGAGAGTGTTTGTTTTAGTTCTTTTTGATGCCCTCACTACTTTTGGCCCGCCAGCTTCTTCTTCTTGTTCTGCTTCCGTTCGTCCTTCTTTTGTATCCAAATGCCCTAGGTTCGCCTTTTTTCCTTTTTTTTCTCCCTCGAGCGTGTGTGGCTTTTATAGACTAATACCTGCGAAACAAACGGATCCAATCAGTTTAAAAATCAGAAAAAACAAATAGAGAGATAAAGGGAAAGAAAGGAACCAAATATCCCCTTTTTTGGCGAAAATCTCGTTCGGATTTGATGATGAAGAAGGAGAGGTTGCGGCCGTTTGGATGATTTTAGGGTTAGGGTTTGAAAGGAGTTGAGGTCGGAGAAAGTTAGGGTTAGAGAAAGGGAGAGAAGAGAGAACGTAGGAGAGGGGGCGTTGCGGCCTCGGGTTGGAGGGTTAAGGTTTGGTGGAAAAGGGGAGGCCGAGAATGGTGGAGAAATTGAAGGAGAAGAGGATTTAGAGAGAGAAGGGAGCGCCATTGGGATTCTAGTTTTCATGTGCTCCTTGGTTTTAAGAAATGGAAGAAGGAAGTGAAGTGAGGGAAAAGAGAAAGAGGGAGCCGATAATGGTGGTGAAAATGGTGGGAGGAGAAGCTAGGGCTGGAAAAGGGGAGAGAAGAGAGAGCGTAGGATGAGAAAAGGAAGTGGGGAAGATGAGAGAAGTGGAGCGGCGCTGAGTAGTGAGTGGAGAAGGGAAAATTAGGGTTTTTAGGGTTATGAGTTGTTGGTGTGGGCTGGAGATTGGGCCGTGGCTGTGCGTGGTGCGTTGGGCCACGCGGGGTGTGGAAAAGAATAAGCAGGGGTGCAGCGAGTAAGTAGGAATCAAGGGAGGCGTGCAGGAAGAAAAAAGGAGGTGTGCGAAGGAATGAGGGATGGGCTGATACTTTAGGAAGGAAATGGGCCGCGTGGGGGGTGGCATGCTGGGCTGTGCTGCGATATGCACCCCCAGTATTGCTATTCACATCCCCTTTCTTCAAAAAACATCTTATTTTATTTCTTTTTTTCACTTTTTTCTTTCCTTTTGCCTTCTTCTCTTTATTTTAAGACAAAAAATGTTATTATATTTATTATTACTACTACTGCTAATTTAAAAAAAATTAAAATAAATAATAAAATAAAATAAAAAGGCCGGACAAAATTAGGGTACTACAGCTGCTTTACTTGGTTTGGGCGAGAATGCATGGCCTTTAATCCGACAGGATTTGATTAGAGAGGTTAAGAGAAATTGTGACGACCATGTTGGTGTACTTTGTGGCGAAGACAACGTTGAGGCACTAAGGCAGTCACTATATGTTGACAAGGTTGATCGGATTGCTAAGAGAGACAAATGGATGACCATGCCAAATGCAAGATATGTCATTGCTAATAAATATAAGGTGGTCGTGATATGTTTAGACCTAGGTGCAATAGTTGCATTGGCTCTTTATTTTTTGTAACTTTTACATAGTTTTCTGACGTTGTTTAATTGGTTTAAAAATGACATATTTCCAGTCTATTTAAGGAGTGATGCTCCAATACCTCATCCAGATGTTCAATGGAAAAGGTTTAGAAGCGATAATGCTAAGGAATGGGAGGCGATATATCTTAGTCGCATACAACATTAGACGCCTATCTTTTTCATCTACAAACCATGTAGCTGTAGATTGAATATTTATTGTATTGGATGTCTATGTTTATAATTCCCTTTGCATTTTAATTGTATTTACCTTGTGCTTAAGTTTAATGATGTTGTTTAGCCCTATAAAATAGACTAATTTTGAATTCAGACCACTTTGAAAACATGCTGTAAACTCAACTTCCAGATTCTTGAGTCCAAAAATTTCTGGATACAAGAATACGGGCGTGTAAAACACAGTTGTTGTAAACTAAACATCCGGATTCTTGAGTTCGAAAATTTTCGGACTCAAGAATCTGGTAATGTAATAGATACATATTGTAATTCAAACATCCAGATTCTTAAATACGGAAATTTTCGGACTTAAGAATCCGGAAATATAAGACATATGTATTGTAATTCAAACGTCTGGATTCTTGATTATGGAAAATTTCGAACTCAAGAATTCGGAATTTTGGAGCACACAAAAAAACAAGCAGAAATTGAAGCAATGAAGGTGAGAGGGAGGGCGGCACTTTGGGAGAGGTAGATAGAGAGAGGGAGCTGAGCAAGTGTGAGGGAGGTTTCGTATAAGAGAGAGGGAGATGAGAAAGAGGAAGGGAGGTGAGCTGAGCGTGCGACATAGATGGGGAGGTAAGGAAAGGAGAAGGGTTGAAGGGGAAGGGTTATTTTCATCTTTTCCTTGGGTGAGAGAGGTGGTAAAATTAAAGAAGGGAGGGGGCATGAAACAGAAGCGTTTTTGGGTCGGCCCATAGGAAGGACGGAACGAGAGAGCTGTTAACACACCAATTTGTCTATATTTACAAGGCATTTTTAGTATCTAATTACACTGTTTTGCACTAAATAATGCACAAAGGTACTGATTTAGGTCTCAATATACAGAATTATCATGAAAACAACATTTGGAACAAAAGATGCAAAAAAGGACTGAAAACTGGCTAGTTTTGGAGAGTTTTAGCACTTCTGGACAAGCGGTACGACCTGACATACCATAGGTACGGCCCTACCTAGAGCAGATTCCCTATAAGGGCGTACCTCATCAGTCTGTACCACCTGGCACAGATAAAATAGTCCAGTACGGCCATGTCCAAGTCAGTACGGCCGTACACAAGTGATTTCAGGCACAGCGGCTCGTGCAGTGCGAATTGGCGTCATCTTTGAAGCTTCGATGCGGTAGTGTATATAGTCGATACGGCTGTACCCCATCCCTGATTTCTGCAAATGTAAAGCCTGAAAACCTAATTCGCAGTCTACATTATAAATAGGGGCTCTTAACATGTTACAAAGTCCTTTTGACGATTTCCTGAGTCAAGAGCCCCAGTTGAGAGCTGATAGCAACCCTTATCCCATTCTGAAGATTTCCTGTCTCCTTAAAGCTTGATACCATTCTCGGATTGCTATCGGAGCTTGTGTGGATGTGAAGAACTGCTTAAGAACTGCCGTCATACCGAAAGGGTATCCCGGTTTAGAATTTATTCTCATGTTATGGATTGCCCTAAATTCGTACTTTTGTTTATGTTACTATCATTAGGAATGAGTAGCTAAACCCATCACTAGGGGTGATGGGGGATCATTTACAATGTCTTTGATACTTTGTTCTTTAATTATATGATTTTCTATCAATTGCTTGAGTATTTTATTCTTATTGTGCTTATGCCTATAAGGCCTGATGACCCTTTATTTAGTTGGCTTAATTGTAGTAACAGGATCATGAATAGTTAACGAAACTATAAGAAAAAAGAACTCGCGCTATATGCCGGATAGGTTAGGGCTTGTTTCTAATCAGTTATTAAGTTAGCAAACCCATCTGAACTTAATGCTCTTTCCCTTAGTTATCTCCTGGATACGGAATAATTAGTTGTGGAGGAGGCTATTGTACACTAAGACAGCCTCTAGTAATTTAGAGCGGGTGGTTAGTGCTCTTGCATAATAGATAACTCATATCGATTGAATTGCGAACTCAAAGGTAGAGTATAGGTGAACCCGGCTCCCCCTAGGTTTCCCATAACTTGTTAAACCGTTCTTGGCTTTACTTTCAGTTGCGCACTATTTCCTTAATCATAACATTTGCTCGCCTAATAGGATAGAATTATAATTCACTGGTACTTGCTCATTCTCTGTGGGTTCGACTTTCGGAGTCCAAATTATACTCCACTATTATTACGAGTTACGATCAGGTACACTTGCCTGAGCCGCAACAAGTTTTTGGCGCCATTGCCGGGTAATGATAGCAATAGTAGTACAATTATAGAGTTTATTCGCATTAGGCATAATTCTAATTAGTTATTTAATTTTCTTTTATTTTTATTTTTCTAAACATTCTAATCTGGTTTTCTTTGGTGTATGCAGACAAGGTCTCAACATCCTGAATTGATTTTTGATCCTGAAATTGAAAGAACATTCAGATTGTTGAGAAGACAGCAGTTAGCAATGGCTGAACGAACGTTGAACGAGTACTTCGCACCAACTACGGATGTGGCAGACAATGTCAACTATCTGGCAACTAAGGCCAATAATTTTGGGTTGAAGCCAACACTGATCTCTATGGTATCTGCAGTATAATTCTCTGGCTTACCATCTGAAGACCCAAATGCCCATCTTAAGAGATTTTAGAAGGTCGCTAATACTGTCAAATGTGAAGGAGTATCACTAGAGGCAATCAAATTAAGACTGTTTTCTTTCTCACTACAAGGGAAAGCACAGTTATGGTCGGATTCATTCCCACCTAATTCTATTACTACTTGGGAGGACCTGAAAACTAAGTTTCTGAACAAGTACTTTCCTCCCGCAAAATCTACGAAGCTGAGAGCCGATATGTCTAGGTTCACCCAGAATGAAGGAGAATCAATGCATGACGCATGGAAGAGATTTCAAGATTTAATGAGAAGCTGTCCTCATCATGGTTTTACTAAATGGCAATAGCTTCAGATTTTGTACAATGGGTTCAATATGCAAACTAGAGGAGCTATTGACGCTGCTTGTGGAGGATCTTTCGAAAAGAAGACACCCACTGAGGCCTTTGATATTATAGCAGAGATGGCTCAGAACAATGCTCAGTGGTCAGGAAATAAAAGACAACCTGGGAAGAAAAACCAGCAAGTAGGTATCTACAAAGTGGAAGCCAACACAGCTCTAGAAGCGAAATTGGAGGCTATAACTAAGAAGTTAGTGACTTTGATGGCAGCCCAAAATCAGTCTAGTTCTAAGAAGGATTGGAGTTGTATGGAAATTGAAGATCAACCGAAGAAGTCAACGCTATAAGCCAGAAAGACTTTGACCCAAAATCGGGGATGCAAGAAGCTATGCTTAAATATATGCAAAGGTACGGACACCGATGTATGGGAGTTTTAGCCGGTTTTATGGACAAGATTGAAGAAAGGCAAAAGGCTATAGAAAATAAGTCAGTCAAGGAATATTGCAATTTCTGTGGAGTTACAACTCATGATTCAAAGGATTGCATTGAGGAAGTGAACCATATTTGGCATAAGCAGAATGACCCGTTTTCAAGCACCTATAATCCTGGTTGGAAGAATCACCCGAACTTTTCATGGAAAGATCAAAGAGACCCCAGGGCCAAAATCAGAATGTCTATAAGCCCCCATATATGCAAAATCGTGGTCAACATGACAAAAGTCCCGGAGATAATGATA
Organism: Calophaca sinica; assembly: GCA_037113605.1. Taxonomy (NCBI): domain Eukaryota; kingdom Viridiplantae; phylum Streptophyta; class Magnoliopsida; order Fabales; family Fabaceae; genus Calophaca; species Calophaca sinica. The sequence goes on from CM073730.1 coordinate 73,118,386, forward strand.
TTAGCACTGTTATGGGACAAATGAATGAAAGGTGCAACAACTTGGAGAAAATAGTCATTGTGCAAGTAGCAGGCCAGAAGGCACTGAGCGAACAAATGGAACTTGTGCTAAAAGCAGTGACTCAAAGAGAAAAAGGAGCACTCCCAAGTCAAGTGGAGCCAAATCCAAATGCAAAATGCAATGCAGTCTTCATAGAGGAAGAGGAGCCAAAAGAAGAGAAGACTCAACCAGAGTCTCAGCAGGTAAGTAACTCTTCCCAAGATTCTAAAATTTTTTGTAAAAATAGGCAAGATAAGAGCCTGCTAGATAAACTCAGAAAATTGCCTGTTAATATTCCTTTGAGTAAATGGTCTCTAAAGTTCCTAAATATGTTAAACTTTTGAAATAAATAATTTCTAACAAAAATAGGATAGAAGATGAGACTGTTAAGTTGAATGAGGATTGCTCTGCTATTCTTTTAAAGAAATTGTCACCTAAGCCTAAAGATCCAGGAACTTTTGTTGTTTCTTGTTCAATTGGTAATCATATATTTAAGGCACTATGTGATTTAGGCTCAAGTATAAATTTAATGCCTTTATGTATTTGGAAGAAACTGAATTTGCAAGAACCACAACCTACTTACATGTCTCTGCAGTTAGCTGACAGGACTCTTGTTTACCCAAGAAGAATAATAGAAGACATGCTAGTAAAGGTAGAAAAATTTATTTTTCCTATGGATTTCGTAGTTTTAGATATGGGGGAAGACAAGGATGTCCCTATTATATTGGGAAGACCATTTTTGGCAACAGGAGATGCTACCATTCAAGTGAAGAAAGGAACCATGACTCTGAGAATTGAGGATGAGGAAGAAATATTTAACATATATAATTCTAACAAAATTTCTCCCTCTAGTGCTTCTTGTTGTTTCTTGCAGGATATAAAAATTGAAGAAGGTAAAAAAGTGCAAGTTGAAGGCTTAACTCTAGATAAAGCAAACCTACTGATTTTCCCATACTTATTAGATGAGGAAGTCAAGATTTGACTTTATCTCCTACCAGTTGAAGAAGTTAGTACATGGGATGACGTGGTAACCACATTCATAAAAAATTTTACACCCAAGTTAGAGAATCCAATCTACATCTGTAAAGACTGTGGGTATACTATGAACCCACCTAAAAAGTGCTCAGGACCTGTATGGATGTACCACTCAGAAACAGGTGACTACTTGGCCATATTCCCCAATGGTAAGAAGACCAAAGGTAACATTTTGACGGGTCATTGCCTGCTGAGGACTAATTCCTAAGTCCTCTGACCCGTCAGGCTTGGGACGTTAAACGAGCGCTACTAAGAGGCAACCTTGGTTACTAACATTTTATTTCTTATTTGTTTGTTTTTTATTTTTTTATTTATTTACCTTTTTATTATTAATATTCAAAAACACAAAAAAAATATAAAAATTAAAAATTAAATTTTTTTTCCAGAAAACCAGTAGGGACGGGCGCACCAAGCACCATGTACGGCCGTACCCCGCGACTTCATCTTAAAAAACACGGAGAAACATACAGGTACGATCGTACCTCGTGTCCAGAGGCTGAATATAAAGTAACAGAGAGGTAAGGGCATACCCCACATCGTGCGCCCAAAATTCTCTCCAATCAAGCACCTGCATCTCTCATTTTCTTCGTATTTCCACCCACAAGATCATCTAGGTACTCATTCTAAACTCAATTTGTGGATTAATTTGAGGTTTTACTGGTTATTATATGTTTTTAGTTAGTTTAGGTTTTTTGTTTTTATTTAACTCTAATTTTAGGTAATTAGGAGTAGTTTTTGCTTGGTTTTGCATGCTTAGAGACCCTAGGATTGATTAGAGACTTATAATCTAGGCTTAAAATTGAGAAAATCTGATCATAGGGTAGATTTTTCACAAAATCGTAGCACAGTACGGTCGTACCTATCAAGAACAGGCCATAATGAAGGCCGTACTGGCGGCCTTAGGGTTTTAGTCAGCCACTAGGTATGGGCATACCTATGGCAGAGTGCAGCTGTACATACACCTTAAGTCAAGCCGTACTGACCCATTGAATTGGGGCATACTTAGAGCATCAGTACGGCCGTACCAAATGAAGCACGGCCGTACCTAACACAATTTTTACTTGAAAAATTAATTTGTGTTTTATTTTTTAAGGAAAATGCCTAAGCGCCAAAAGACCGACGCTTTTTCGTCTGCAGCAGCACGTGGACCTAGGGTCGTGCCTAATTTCATTCCACCCTAGTTCAGAGACAGATATAGACAGCTGAGGGATTTCCACACCCACACCCAAAGGTACCTAGATTTTGATGCCCTTCAGCATGTTGGCCTACGGGAGGAGGTTGAGACCCTGCTACGAGGGATAAGATGGCTGCAGGCCGCTTCTGTCAGACAGCCCTTCTATATGGAGGTGGTTATTGTTTTCTTAGCCACTTGTGGCTATCATCTGAGAGACAAAGAGCCTCAGAGAGCTGACGGGGAGGAGGAGCCAGAGCAGGAGGTCGTGGTCACATTTTGGATCCGTGGGACTCACCACGAGATGACACTGGCCGAGTTCAACATTGGGCTCGGATTTGAGATGACGCAGTCAGTTCAGACGCCGGAGTATATTGAGGCCTTTTTGGAGATCCCAGAGGGATGGTAGGATTCAGAGAGTTGGAGAGCTCTCAGTGGGATGGCCACTACATTCCCAGCTGCGCCAAGGCCAGTAAGATTGTAACGACCCTCATTTTTTTTTATTATAATTTTTGTGGCAGTTATTTTAATTGATTTCATTATATGTTTGTGCATGAAAAGAGACTTTTAATTTAATTAAATGATTTTTTTGAGAGTTGTTAATAAAAAGAAAGGGGAGGGCGTATAATGCCTTGGGCTAGCATCTTATATGCATAGTTATTTTCCTTTCCACCTACCTAGTGGGCCAACACCCATGGACTCTCTCCAACCCAACCCAAATTATAGAACCTAGGGCGTATGAAGGCATGTGACGCCTCAAGCCAAGCCCTAGCGCCTCCAAGCCTCTCTCTCTCAAGTTGATTCACTTGTTCCTTCTCCTTTCTAGCTCCAAACCCTAGCGCCACACAAGCTTGAAGGAGGCATTCCACGTTTTTCTTCTCTTGCATGATTCGATCACCAAGGTTAGGAGCAACTCCATCTTTGTTCTTCATCTGAAATTGGGTAAGTCATGACTCTTCTCCTTCCTATGTTGCGCCTCCTAGAAAATTGTGAGTCTTGGGGATTTCCAACGTTTCTTATAGTTTTCTTTTCTGTCAGAGCAAACTCACCGTAGGATTGATTCGGAGTCATCATCATCCCTCTTTCATTAAGAAATTTCGCAAGGACCAAAGGTAAGGGGGGGAGATTAATGGAATTGGGGATATTTGAGGGAATAGGTGAAGGGGTTGTCCTTGAACCCGTTGTGTGTTAATTAATTGAAAAAAAAAATTATATTTTTCATGTGTATACACGTCAGAATCGTTGCTTGAAAAATCGATGTGGCTGCCATGGTTGTTCATACATGTTATAGGTGTTAGAAGAATTTCTGTTTTGATGCCTAGGAAGTGATTGAATTATTAGAACACCAAATTGATATGTTCGTTAAATTTTAGGGATGAATTTCAATGTTAAATTGTGCCTGAGACCTTATAAATGATTAAAATGGACGCTATTTTATGGATTTTGTTAATGGAAAATTTTAGAATAATTTTAACGTACTTCGTTCATATTTTAATTTATATTTTTCTTTGTGGAAATGTTACCGTAACTATTTTGGAATTAGAGAACCGGATTAGAACCTTAAGAACTACTCCTAATTAGTAATAAAGATTTTTCTCCAAGTGTTAGTCTTGATTGTAATGTTCCTAAATATTTAGAATCGAAGAAAAATAGGTGAAAACGTATGTGAAACAATATGTAGCGCTGCTATTGTTGTTCTGCTGCTGTTGTTATTTTTGTTGCTGTAGCGCTGCTGTTGTTGTTCTGCTGCAGTTCTGTTTCGCTGCTGTTGCTGTTTCTGTTGCAGTTTCTGTTTTCGCTGCAGTTCTGTTTCGCTGCTGTTGCTGTTTTTGTTGCAGTTTCTGTTTTTCGCTGCAGTTCTGTTTTTGTTGCTGTTGCAGTTTTTGTTGTTGTTTTTGTTGCTGTTGCTATCTAAAGTACTGCGAAAATTCTGTTTTAGGTTGCTGTTTATGTCTCTCAAGTATGTGCTCGCAGATTTTTAACTACATGATTAAGAAATAATTATGCTTAAGACAAGTCATGGATTTCCTATAATTATTCCTTGATCCGCTTATTATTTTGTGACGATGGTTGTGAAAAGTCCACACTTGTGGCAATGACCTTGAAAGGATAAATGACATTTTGTGCAAGCCACCTAGCTATTAGTAGCCATAATGGGACTTGAGTCATTCCTTGTGAGATGATCCTAGCCATATGGGCCATGATGGATTGTCGATGAAACATTGAACTATGACGTTCGAGGAAACCCGACCTTGTGTGTTTGTTTGTCATACAACCCTTGTGACAGGATGGGGAAGCACCATTGAAATGAAAGGTGGAGGCCATTATGAGTGAGCACAGCGTGGCAATACCTCGGCCTAGAGGGTGAGAAGCCGAGTTTGTGATCCCTAATAGTTTGAGTGTCGCGCCTTGGGTGGGACCACTTATCGACTTAGCTACCCCGACCGCCACCTGACATTATCATCCCTAGTTGAGAGTATGCGGTAATAGAGTAAAACACCCACGAGGTGATCTCTAATAAACCAAATATGTACTCCTAGGAGACTTCCCAGTAGTAGATGGTACCACATGCATAAGAAGTAGTGATGTTAGCATCTGCATTATTTTCTTTTGATAATTATGTGGCTATGAGAAATGATGAAATTTGTCTGCGTGCATTTGTAGATGATATGAGATGTTGTTACTACTTTATGTGAATAATGTTGTTACTACTTTATGTGAATTGATTGTTATAGTGTGGTGTGTGTATATATATATATATATATATAAATATATTATTTATTTATTCACCTTTTTCTCTCCAAATATCACTTTAACTCGATTTCAACGCACTCACCCTCTATGGTTGTTTGTCTCTTGTCCTCCTATTTTCAATTGCGCATAATTACTAATACCAGGACACGTAGCTAGTGGTGAAGACCTCTTCTCAGTAATTATTTTATAGTTTTAATTCGAACATTTTCGATTGAGACGTTGAGTCATTTATGTATTTTGTTATCGTAGTGTAAGTTGGGCTAAGTCAAGCTCGAGGCTATGTGACACAGGTTTTCTTTTATTTGGGGTTCGTATATCGCTTGGTTTTATTTTTATTTCACAAGTTCAAATAAGATTTCTTAGAGAAGTACTTACTATGCTTGTTGTTACTAAATATTTGCAAACTGAATGATGTCTGAAATTGAATTACTTATCGAGTTATCCGTTGATCCTTTTTATATTTTATTTTCTTATTTATTTTTATTTAACGATTTTCAAACTGGGATTAGAGTGTCACATTTAGTGGTATCGTGAGCAGTTCGGTCTTACCGACCGTATGTGTCTATTATGTTTCTCTGTGTGAACTATGTGTTTTGTGCGTCAATGTTTGATTTATTTATTTATTGATTTAGTTATGGGTCGACGTTGCTTGTTGCATCCAATTTGGTTACGATTGGTGCGAGGAGTAATGGCGGGTAGGAACGATAGAGCTTTAGCGGATGCACTCGTTGCCATGGCTCAGCCGCATAAGGAATTCAATAGGAATGCTAATGCCGAGCCGCTGAATTTAGAGGATTGGAGCAATTCCAAAAGAATGACCCACCTACCTTTAGGGTGGACATGATCCCGATGGTGCCCGAGGTGGATACGAGAGATGGAGAAGATCTTCCGTGCTATGGCGTGTACGGATGCTCAAAAGGTGACTTTTGGTACCTTTAAGCTTCTTGTCAAGACGCAGAATCTTGGGAGAGTAACCGCCACGCGTGGAAGCCGCACCGGAGGAGTCACTGGGAAGCCTTCAAAGAGATTTTCTTGGAGAAGTACTTTCCGAGGATATCCGTGAATCGAAAGGAAGCTGAATTTCTAGAATTGAAGCAGGTAATATGTCGATGGTCGAGTATATCACCAAGTTTGAAGAGTCATCCTGTACTATCACCCATATGTGGAGAAGCGAGTGAACGTTCAAGTGTGTGAAATTCATCAATGGATCGCGACCGAAGTCAAGCTAGCCATTAACTACCAGAGAATTCGACAGTTCCTGAATTGATCCACACCGTAGAATGTGGGATGAGGACAACAAAGCTAAGGTAGCACACTACAAGTCGGTTGGCTCCCGTAAGGATAAGAAGAAAGGCAAGAGAGACTTCCAGAAGCCGGGAAGGGCATAGCCAACTCCGAATGGACGGTTTGGACATAACCGTAATGGTAACCGCAATCAATCTTTCCACAAACCTGAGGCACAAATGTTTGGCGGAGGTGGAGGAGGCCCTTCGACCCCTCTGCGTTGCATGAAGTGTGGCAAGTACGGACATGCCTACCGAGATTGTTCTGAAAAGCAAATGATCTGTTTCAACTGTGGAAGGCCAGGACATATCGGAAGGGAGTGCCCAAATCTGAAGAAAGAACCAAACGGGAATGGAGGGCAGAATTCCCAACCCAACCGACCTAAGCCAACAGGACGAGTCTTTGCTCTCAACGTGGCTGAAGCCGCAGCGTCGGACAACCTTATCCAAGTTGAACCCAGAGATCATCGACTCTTAACGGCCAACCAAGTACAGGCATGTTTGAAACAAAATGCCCAAGTTTACATGATGATAGCCTCTCTAAAAGTCGAAGACCAAGTCAGGATAGATGGTATGCCTATAGTGAGTGAGTATTCCGATGTGTTTGAAGAAGTACAAGGATTGCCTCCAGAGAGAGAGACCGAATTTACCATAGACTTAGTGCAGTGCACGGACCCATATCTATAGCTCCTTATAGGATGTCTCCCGAGAACTAGTTGAGCTTAAGAAACAATTGGAGGAACTGCTAGAGAAACAATTCGTGGTAAGTGTATCCCCTTGGGGTGCACCAGTGTTGTTAGTCAAGAAAAAGGATGGGAGTATGAGGTTGTGCGTAGATTACCGCCAATTGAACAAGGTAACTATTAAGAACAAGTATCCCTTGCCTAGGATAGATGATCTGATGGACCAGCTAATTGGAGCCTGTGTGTTTTCTAAGATAGACCTTAGGTCGTTATCACCAAATCAAGTGAAGTCTGAGGACATCCCAAAGACTGCATTCAGAACCCGTTATGGGCACTACGAGTACCTAGTTATGCTATTCGGTGTAACCAATGCTCCTGCCGTGTTCATGGACTACATGAACCGAGTCTTCCACCCATACCTTGATAAGTTTGTAGTGGTCTTCATAGATGATATCTTAGTGTACTCTAAGAGTAGGGAAGAACATGTGGAACACTTGAGGAAAGTATTACAGACCCTTAGGGAGAAGCGACTTTATGCCAAGCGTTCTAAGTGTGAGTTTTGGTTGGAGGAAGTGAGTTTCCTAGGACATGTGATCTCAAAAGGGGAATAGCGATGGGCAGTCTAAGGTAGAAACGGTGCTGAAGTGGGAATCACCTAAATCAGTGACTGAGGTTAGGAGTTTCTTAGGCCTGGCAGGATACTACCGTAGATTCATAGAGGGATTCTCTAAGTTAGCCTTGCCTTTGACAATGTTGACCAGGAAAGGAAAAGCTTTTGTGTGGGATGCTCAGTGTGAAAATGGATTTCAAGAGTTAAAGAGGAGATTGACTTCACCCGCTTTAGTACTACCTAATCCAAGTGAACCTTTTGAAGTGTATTGTGATGCATCTAAGTTAGGACTCGGAGGTGTGCTTATGCAGAATAGACAGTAGTGGCCTATGCCTCTAGGCGCTTGAAAACCCATGAAAGGAATTACCCCACTCATGATTTAGAGTTAGCCATTTGTGGTGTTTGTGTTGAAAATATGGAGACATTACTTGTATGGTTCTAGGTTTGAAGTGTTTAGTGACCATAAGAGCCTTAAGTATCTTTTGACCGTAAAGAATTGAATATGAGACAGAAGGTGGATAGAGTTTCTTAAGGATTATGATTTTGGGCTTAACTATCACCCCTAAGAAAGCCAATGTAGTGGTGATGCTTTGAGTAGGAAACCCCTACATCTTTCCGCTATGATGGTTGTAGAGATGAGTTTGATCGAAGAGTTTAGTGGATCTGAGCTTAGTTTGTGAGGTCACTTCTAAGAGTGTACGACTAGGAATGTTGAAAGTCACTAGTGGATTACTTGGAGCGGATTAGGGAAGGTCAAGACCGATCAACATCTTTCGGACTGCAGGAGCTTATCGCTCAAGGTAGGGATATAGGTTTTAGTGAAGGGAATGATGGGATTTTGAGGTTTCGAGGTAGGGTTTGTGTACCTAATGTTCCCGAGCTTAAGAGAATAATTTTAGAGGAAGGGCACAAGAGTAGTCTAAGTGTTCACCCGGAGCAACTAAGATGTACCAAGACCTTAAGAAAATTTTTCTCGTGGCCTGGAATGAAAAAGGAGGTAGCAGACTTGTCTACGCCGCTGACTTGTCGTAAGGCCAAGATAGAGCACCAAAAACCATCTGGATTCTTACAACCCTTGAGTATTCCTGTATGGAAATGGGACAAGATAGCAATGGACTTCAGATCGGGACTCCCTAGGACTCCGCAGAGTAGATGCCATCCGGGTTGTTGTGGGACAGATTGACAAAGTCCGCACATTTCATCCCCTGTGAATATGGAATACCCTTTAGAGAAGTGACCAGGTTGTACATTAGGGAGATAGTGAGGTTGCATGGCGTACCTTCTAGTATTGTGTCTGACAGAGACCCAGTGTTTACCTCTAGATTTTGGGGAAGCTTACATGAGGCTTTAGGAACCAAGCTCAAGATGAGCTCGCTTATCACCCTCGGTGATGGTCACCTGAGCGAACCATCCAATCATTAGAGGACTTGTTAAGAGCTTGTGTCTTAGAACAAACCGGTAGTTGGGATACCTTCTTACCTCTTGTTGAGTTTACCTACAACAATAGCTATCATTCCAAAGTATTGGGATGGCACCCTATGAAGCCTTGTATGGCAGGAAGTGTAGGACTCCCTTGTGTTGGTATGAGACCGGTGAGAACCTTGTGTTGGGCCCTGAAATAGTTCAAAGAAACCAATCGAAAAGGTCAAAATGATTCAGACAAGATGAGGGCCACTCGTAGTAGCGTAAGAGCTATCATGACAAACGAAGAAAGGAATTGAGATTTGAAGAGGGCGATCATGTATTCTTGAGAGTCACTCCCAAGACTGGGGTTGGCCGAGTAATGAAGTCGAAGAAACTTACTCCTCGTTTTATTGGCCCCTACCAAATTTTGAAAAAGGTTGGGGAAGTTGCCTACCAGATTGCCTTACCACCTTTCCTTTCAAACCTTCATAATGTCTTCCATGTGTCGCAACTCCGTAAATATGTCCATGATCCTACTCATATAATTGAACTTGATGAAGTACCATTGAAAGAGAATCTTACCTATGAGGTACTACCAAGGAGGATTGAGGACCAAGCGAGTCAAGCGATTGAGAGGGAAGGAGGTTCCGTTGGTCAAGGTTATTTGGGGAGGAGGCAATGAGGAGAGTGCTACTTGGGAACTCGAAAGTCTGATGCAAGCCTCTTCTCCACACTTGTTTGACCACGGTAAGTTTCGGGGACGAAACTTTTTGTAAGGAGGGGAGGATGTAACGACCCTCATTTTTTATTATAATTTTTGTGGCGCTTATTTTAATTGATTTCATTATATGTTTGTGCATGAAAAGAGACTTTTAATTTAATTAAATGATTTTTTGAGAGTTGTTAATAAAAAGAAAGGGGAGGCGTATAATGCCTTGGGCTAGCATCTTATATGCATAGTTATTTTCCTTTCCACCTACCTAGTGGGCCAACACCCATGGACTCTCTCCAACCCAACCCAAATAATAGAACCTAGAGGCGTATGAAGGCATGTGACGCCTCAAGCCAAGCCCTAGCGCCTCAAGCCTCTCTCTCTCAAGTTGATTCACTTGTTCCTTCTCCTTTCTAGCTCCAAACCCTAGCGCCACACAAGCTTGAAGGAGGCATTCCACGTTTTCTTCTCTTGCATGATTCGATCACCAAGGTTAGGAGCAACTCCATCTTTGTTCTTCATCCAAATTGGGTAAGTCATGACTCTTCTCCTTCCTATGTTGCGCCTCCTAGAAAATAGTGAGTCTTGGGGATTTCCAACGTTTCTTATAGTTTTCTTTTACGTTCGTAGCAAACTCACCGTAGGATTGATTCGGAGTCATCATCATCCCTCTTTCACTAAGGAATTTCGCAAGGACCAAAGGTAAGGGGGGGAGATTATTGAAATTGGGGATATTTGAGGGAATAGGTGAAGGGTTGTCCTTGAACCCGTTGTGTGTTAATTAATTGAAAAAAAAATTCTATTTTTCATGTGTATACACTTGAATCGCTTGCTTGAAAAATCGATGTGGTCGCCATGGTTGTTCATACATGTTATAGGTGTTAGAAGAATTTTGCTTTGATGCCTAGGAAGTGATTGAATTATTAGAACACCAAATTGATATGTTCAAGTAAATTTTATGGATGAATTTCAATGTTAAATTGTGCCTGAGACCTTATAAATGATTAAAATGGACGCTATTTTATGGATTTTATTAATGGAAAATTTTAGAATAATTTTAACGCATTGCTCATATTTTAATTTATATTTTTCTTTGTGGAAATGTTACCGTAACTATTTTGGAATTAGAGAACCGGATTAGAACCTTAAGAACTACTCCTAATTAGTAATAAAGATTTTTCTCCAAGTGTTAGTCTTGATTGTGATGTTCCTAAATATTTAGAATCAAAGAAAAATAGGTGAAAACGTATGTGAAACAATATGTAGCGCTGCTGTTGTTGTTCTGCTGCTGTTGTTATTTTTGTTGCTGTAGCGTCGCTGTTGTTGTTCTGCTGCAGTTCTGTTTCGCTGCTGTTGCTGTTTCTGTTGCAGTTTCTGTTTTCGCTGCAGTTCTGTTTCGCTGCTGTTGCTGTTCTGTTGCAGTTTCTGTTTTTCGCTGCAGTTCTGTTTTTGTTGCTGTTGCAGTTTTTGTTGTTGTTTTTGTTGCTGTTGCTATCTAAAGCATCATGAAAATTCTGTTTTAGGTTGCTGTTTTTGTCTCTCATTATGTGCTCTGCAGATTTTTAACTACATGATTAAGAAATAATTATGCTTAAGACAAGTCATGGATTTCCTATAATTATTCCTTGATCCGCTTATTATTTTGTGACGATGGTTGTGAAAAGTCCACACTTGTGGCAATGACCTTGAAAGGATAAATGACATTTTGTGCAAGCCACCTAGCTATTAGTAGCCATAATGGGACTTGAGTCATTCCTTGTGAGATGATCCTAGCCATATGGGCCATGATGGATTGTCGATGAAACATTGAACTATGACGTTCGGAGGAAACCCGACCTTGTGTGTTTGTTTGTCATACAACCCTTGTGACAGGATGGGGAAGCACCATTGAAATGAAAGGTGGAGGCCATTATGAGTGAGCTCAAGGTGGCAATACCTCGGCCTAGAGGGTGAGAAGCCGAGTTTGTGATCCCTAATAGTTTGAGTGTCGCGCCTTGACCGGGACCACTTATCGGACTTAGCTACCCCGACCGTCACCTGACATTATCATCCCTAGTTGAGAGTATGCGGTAATAGAGTAAAACACCCGCGAGGTGATCTCTAATAAACCAAATATGTACTCCTAGGAGACTTCCCAGAGTAGTAGATGGTACCACATGCATAAGAAGTAGTGATGTTAGCATCTGCATTATTTTCTTTTGATAATTATGTGGCTATGAGAAATGATGAAATTTGTCTGCGTGCATTTGTAGATGATATGAGATGTTGTTACTACTTTATGTGAATAATGTTGTTACTACTTTATGTGAATTGATTGTTATAGTGTGGTGTGTGTATATATATATATATATATAAATATATTATTTATTTATTCACCTTTTTCTCTCCAAATATCACTTTAACTCGATTTCAACGTACTCACCCTCTATGGTTGTTTGTCTCTTGTCCTCCTATTTTCAATTGCGCATACACTACTAATACCAGGACACGTAGCTAGTGGTGAAGGCCTCTTCTGTAATTATTTTATAGTTTTAATTGAACATTTTCTGATTGAGATGTTGAGTCATTTTATGTATTTTGTTACTGTAGTGTAAGTTGGGCTAAGTCAAGCTCTGAGGCTATGTGACACAGGTTTTTCTTTTATTTGGGGGTTCGTATATCGCTTGGTTTTATTTTTATTTCACAAGTTCAAATAAGATTTCTTAGAGAAGTACTTACTATGCTTGTTGTTACTAAATATTTGCAAACTGAATGATGTCTGAAATTGAATTACTCATCGAGTTATCCGTTGATCCTTTTTATATTTTATTTTCTTATTTATTTTTATTTAACGATTTTCGAAACGGGGATTAGAGTGTCACAAAGATCAGAGACCCAGTTGTGCGTGCAGTGCACAGATGGATTTCCCGTTCTATTAACAGGAAAGCCTTGAACGATGACACAATGACGAGGCCGAACTTATTTCTGTTGTGGGCCATGACAACAGGACAGCGCTGCGACGCCGAGTTGTTTTTCTTGCCGACGTGCACCTAGTTGAGCGTTCATCTATAGATCCAGAACACATGGAATATTGTCTTGGGTTCTTTCATCTCCCATCTAGCCCATCACCTCGGAGTTCGAGCCAGAGCTGGAGCTACGATGATTCAGATTGAGCCCACTGGCCTTCAGACCCTTCTTAACATTGGTGTTCTACAGAGACTGGGGCATGATGAGTATGCGGTCATTAGACCGGAGAAGGAGGAGCAACAGCAGGACGGGGCTACAGATTTTGTCCACCCAGCAGAGGACCATTCACCACCACCACAGCCATAGCCTCAGTCAGCAGCACAGGGCCACTCCTACGAGGACGTCATACTGCGTCTTGACCAGATGCAGACCAGCTTTGTAGAGCATAGGACGCATGTGGACCAGGGGCTGGCATTTATTTTGGAGCACCTTCAGCGCCTCCAGCCTTTCCCTCCTGCCGAGTGATGTGGACTTCACCTTATTTTCCTCTTTTAGTACTTAGGCTTTGCTTTTGTATTAAAAAGAGATGTATATATTTTGGTACACTCCAGGAGATGCACTTTAATTTAGTATTTTTATCTTTATTTTTAGTTTATATATTTTATTTATATTTCTAAATATTTTTAGTTTGGTGTTACACAGTTCTTTCGCCGCTTACTAGCTCCATCGGTATTGCGACAAGGAAACAGCGTAGCTAATATCCCCATGCAATTTGCTCGGGATATCTTACAGAGAGGAGTCTCTTTTCACACTCTTTTACAGCACATATTTTCAATTTCTATCTTATTTATTGTGCTTGCTTTGAATTAGTCGCAGTGGGGACACTGCTAGAAATAAGTTTGGGGAGGGAGTTTTACATAATGTTCATTACTTGGTTGTGCTTATAACAGCTTACAATTATAGAAGAACTTTAAATTTTTGATGATTTAGGGGCTATTCAATTTTTTTATGACAACTTTTGATTAAATTAATTCGTTGCTAGTTTTAGAATTTGCTGAAAATTAGCATTGAAATTATGTAAGTTTGACTTTCTGTATAGCTACTAAATGTGAGTTTTGAGCCTGAAATAAGAGGCACCATCATGCTTTTGTCTCTCTTCTTTGATTGAGTGATATTTTTTATGAATTATCCATTCTAGAACTTGTGCTGAAACCATTACGAAGCGAATATGAATTTGTTTGCACGTGAATCTGGAAAAGGGCAATTTTTAGGAATTCTTCAGGCCACTACTACTTGAATTTATTATACCACTAGTTGTCTACTTTAGAGCCTAAAAGTATTATGCTTAATTTCCTTGGTACCCTTCTTGTTTTATTGATTATCTTATGTAAAGTCATTCCTTGGTACCCTTCTTGTTTTATTGATTATCTTCTGTAAAGTCAAGCTTGGAAAATTTTATGTGAGAGCAATTAGTGGCAAAAATTTATTGATTAATGTTGCAAAAATCCCTTCATTTGTTTACAAAGAAAAGAAGGCTCATATTAATTTTATTTCCCTCCTAGTTCTTGAAAATTATTAATTGCTGCATAAATGCATAGAAGGAGGAAAGGAAAAAGGAAAAAAAAGGAGAAAAGAAAAGAAAGAGCATAAGAAAAGAAAAAGAAAAGTTATGATAATGCTCATGCCTTCATAATGTGCTAAAAAGAAAAATATTCTGCTTGAAAAAAGGTTGAGATTATTGTCTGCTCTTAAAGATGAAAAGAATTGGGTTGCTTGTTTTGGTTGATTTGTTTCTGACCCTCTGCATGACTTTTTCTTTCTTTTATCATACCTAACATTATTACCTTGGCCCCATTACAACTAATGAAAGACCATATTTCCTCTTTTGCATGTCTTATAGATTCTAATAGTAGAGTTTTTGGTCAATGTATAAGCCTATGGTAATGCCTGTTCATTTGAAAAATCTGAGTGTTAATGACTATACCTTCAAACACATTGAGATTGGTGAGAGTGTTACTTTAAATCACAGATTGTTGGCTTATTTAAATTTACACCTCTAATTGGGCATTCTATGGACTGCATGTTTTGGTAAAGTCATATTGTTGTCTCACTTATTTTTCTACCCCTTTTCAATAGGAATAGTTTTTCTTACTATGACTACCCAAGTAGTTTGCTTGAGGGCAAATAAAGTTCAAGTGTGGGGATGTTTTAACACACCAATTTGTCTATATTTACAGGGTATTTTTAGTATCTAATTACACTGTTTTGCACTAAATAATGCACAAATGTACTGATTTATGTCTCAATATGCAGAATTATCATGGAGACAACACTTGGAACAAAAGATGCGAAAAAGGACTGAAAACTGGCTAGTTTTGGAGAGTTTTAGCACTTCTAGACAAGCAGTACGGCCTGACATACCATAGGTACGGCCGAACCTAGAGCAGATTCCCTGTAAGGGCGTACCTCATCAGTCTGTACCACCTAACGTTAATAAAATAGTCCAGTACGGCCGTGTCCAAGTCAGTACGGCCGTACACAAGTGATGTCACGGCAACAACTCATACGGGTACGGGTCAGCGTCATCTTTGAAGCTCGGTACGGCCGTATATATAGTCAGTACGGTTGTACCCCATCCTTGATTTGTGCAAATATGAAGCCTGAAAACCTAATTCGCAGTCTACATTATAAATAGGGACTCTTAACATGTTATAAAGACCTTTTGACGATTTCCTAAGTCAAGAGCCCCCAATTGAGAGCTGATAGTAACCATTGTCCCATTCCAATGATTTTCTGTCTCCTTGAAGCTTGGTACCATTCACATATTGCTACCGGAGCTTGTGAGGACGTGAAGAACTGCTTAAGGACCGCCGTCATACAAGAAACGGTGTCCCAGTTTAGAATTTATTCTCTTGTTATGGATTGCCCTAAATTCATACTTTTGTTTATGTTACTACCATTAGGAATGAGTAGCTAAACCCATCACTAGGGGTGATGGGGGATCCTTTACAATGCCGTTGATACTTTGTTCATTTATTATATGAGTTTCTGTCAATTACTTGAGTATTTTATTCCTATTGTGCTTATTCCTATAAGGCCTGATCACCCTTTATTTTGTTAGCTTAATTGTAGTAACAGGATCATGATTAGTTAACGGAACTATAGGATAAAGGAACTCGCGCTATATGCCGGATAGGTTAGGGCTTGTTTCTAATCAGTTATTAAGTTAGCAAACCCATCTGAGCTTAATGCTCTTTCCCTTAGTTATCTCCTGGATACGGAATAATTAGTTATAGAGGAAGGCTATTGTACCCTAAGATAGCCTCTAGTAATTTAGAGTGGGTGGTTTGATAACACCTTGCATGAGTATAGTATGTTACCAATTAAATAGTAATCATATACCGCTAGGCTTACTCCCAGAGCATCCCACAACACTTCTTGTTAGTCATAGCATAACTCTTGTGATGAACTTCCAATAGTAGCAGAATTTAATGTGGCCAACTCACCTCACTACAGCTAGGTGTACATCCGTGGACTTAGGCAAGATAGTGGCTTCAAATTCGTGACCTAAACTTCCATTAGACGACCATTACTAAATTCTAAATCTATATGTATAAGTATATACATATATGAGGAAGTCTCGCATTGTACAATTATCTTATTAGAACGATTATAAATCTCAAAAGTTCTAATACTATAACTCTAAGTTTTCAAACAACTTATGTTTTAATAACTTTTCTAAGGGATTCCTAGGACATCCCTTTAATCTTATATGACTTGGAACATTAAAAATAAGTATTCAAGGCCTTAAAAGCCCTCAAAATGTGAAAATGATACATTTCTACATAAACTGGTGTGTGCGCTAGTCATGCGTGCTTCATCTTCCCTTTCTGTCTCTCCACGCTTCGTGCACGCCTGGAGCACGCGTCACACGCATTTATGCTCCTGCCTTCTGTTTCTGAGCGCACATGGCGCACTTCCCCTGTAGAATTCTATAGAACTCAAATTTTTTCCGCCTAATTGGACTTCCAACCTCAATTTCTCTCAATCCAAGCCAAATCCAAAACAAATTAAGGACTCAAAAGAACAAGGATCAAACATACATAATTGAAGAATCAAAGCAAGTAGCATATGAATCACATCCATAAACCTATTTCTCATGTCATCATATTCATCAAACTATGAACATAACATCAAGAATTAAAACATGCTTTAACCAACTCGACAACCTCATGCTTCAATCATCATCAAATATCAAATCAAATCTCATTATTTTCCAATACCTGTTGTATTGTTCCCATAACCTACACTTTGAAGCCAAGAAAACACACCACATGGAACATAGACACATACATGATAAAATATCACAAAAACTCATCAATTCAAAATCTTTCTAATTTGCACAACCTTGGGACTTATGGTTGCCCAGGCTCTAAGTGAGAAGAACTCACAATTGATACATTTAACACCAATCCATTCTCATGGTTCACAATTTCTCCCAATTGGAGCTATGTGAAAATTACAATGGGGCAAACATCACACAAATATTTGTGGGGGGTTGGGGGCAGCCATCCAACCCTTAACCAATCCCACTAAAATATCACAAATTCTACTAAATAAATATTCAACATCTAGAAATTTAATAATAACCTAAGGACACCCTAATCAGAGGTTTTTAAGGGGAATTCTATGTTACCTTAGGGCTTCCTCAAGTAAGATGGTTAACCCCCAATTTTTGGAGCTTCCTCCTTCAAGCTTTTTTTTCTCCTTAACTCTAGCTCCATTTGAAGTTTTAATTTTAGTCCCTTCATGAAAGCACCTTCTTGAAAATTCAATTTCAGCTTTCTTCCTCCTTGGTCTAGGGCTTGATTGAGGGTTTAGATCTTCCACTTATTCTTCCATTTCCCTTTCCTTCTTCTTCTTCTCTCCCTGTTTCGAGCTCTCCCTGTTCTTCTCTCTCGCGCGTGATATCTTTCTATCTTAGGCTCACCACCGCGCCGCCACCACAGGGCCACCACCAGCGTGACCTCGCCTTCTCCCTCCTTCTCCACCACCGCGCCCTTCTTCCTTTTTTTCTCTCTTCTTTCTTCTTCTATTTTCTTTCTCCTTTTTCCTTTTCTTTCTCTGTTTTTCCTCCTCTTTTCTTTTGTTGCTTCTCTGCGCAGTGTGTGTGTGTGTGTTTAAGAGAAGAGAAAACATTTAAGAGAAGAGAAAGTGGGGTGCTAGGGTGCGTACAAGGGGGATGCGGTGTATGGTGGGACATATGCCATGATTTATTTAGAAATTAACCAACAAATCCTAGTTAATTTCATACTTAACCCTTTGGTCCTTAATTCAGCTTTAGGTGAACTAATCAATTAAACTACTCATTAATAATTAGTCCCCCATTTCCTTAATTATTGGAAAGAATTACCATTCTACCCCTAAGTTCTAACTTTGTGTTAAAACACGAGATTAAAGGTTATTAACCTCAATAATTCTTAGAGATTAAATCTCCTTTGTCAGTTAGTAGTTTTAATTACCAAGCTTTAGAAAGTTGGGATTTTACACTGATATTATCTGAAAGGGGAATAAAAGACACTTTTCAAATTACCTCACTCAATGATTTGGAGCTGAAGATTTCTGCAATGGTAATATTCTCAAGGAAGTCTATAAATACTCCAAGCTCTCTGTTGAAAAAGGTTGCTAGAAAGACTACGAGACAGAGTTATTACAAGTGATCAGCTACGTTTATGTGCCAAAAACTCTGAGAATCAGAACCAAAACTTCAGCGTCTTATTCTTTATTTTAGAAAGTTATTCATTTGAGATTCAAGTTTTTCATTCCCTCTTGTTGAAAGTTATTTGATTGTATTCAAAACTTCTTTGTGAAACTTGTATTGCCTTATAATAGGCTTGTTTCTCAAAGGCTCGAACATACTGAATTGTTCTCAGAAGTTAAGAGTATTGTCAAGTTTGTGATAATAGAATACTCTTAAGGAAATTGTAATCAGTGTGATTATAATGGAAAATTCTTCAGGAACGAAGGGACTAGACATAGCTACCAGATTAGTGGTGAACTAGTATAAATCTCTATGTCTCATTCTCTATTGCTTTAACTTTACTTTTGCATTGTAAGAAAAACCAGTTTTCACAGTTTTTATTCCTACGTCCGGTATCCTTTCAGCATCTGGTAACAAAAGTTTTCAAAAGAACTTGTTTAAAAGTTGTTTTTAATTTAAAGTTTTCAATATAATTCAACCCTCTTTGTGACATCCTGGAAAATAAAATAGGTTAAAAAGAATATTCAGAAATTTTAATATTCGAGGGGTGTGATTAATAAATGAAGGGGGTGAGAAAAGAAGAGAAACTTGACCTAAAAGAGGCAAAAAAAGGCCCAAAAGGGCCTGTTCCCGTAACAGTTAAGGAAAAAGAAAATATTTAAAATGTGATAGGTTTACGATGCGACGGATTAGAAGAAGAAAGGAGCCGCGACGCGACAGTAGGTCGGTGGAGAGAATTCTGGTGTTAAGACGGTGACCGAGGCGGTGGTCACAGCCAATGGAAGAGTGCCACGTCAGCACTTTCACGATGCGATGGTCCTTGCGTGCATTTTTCTCCCGTCTGACGGGACCAATTTATGCCTATAAATAGAGTTCACCCGTCCCATTCCGGGCAGGTGATCCAAATGGTCACCTGAGGCATGGAGAAGGCCCCGGAGAGGGAGGAGCGATAGGACACGAGGAGCGAGAGCGGCAGCGACCATCTAGGCCAGGTAAGGGGGAAGATACCTTAATCTCTAGAGAAAATAGGTAGTAGAGTAGCCTGTTAGCATGTGTAGGGTTCCTTAGCCCTACTAGGGATTGGTAGTAGCAACACCTTAGCAGAGGGGTGGCCTAGGAGGGACACCGTAGACCTACCGACCATAGGATTGATCTGTGAGTATACTTTATGGATGGATGCTGTTTGTTGTGATATGATTGCCCTATGTGACTATTGTTGTGTTGTTTGATAACATGTCAGTAGTGGGTCGCCTGTGCAACGTTAGGAACTGATCATTGTGGTAATAGAGGATGATTGGTAATCTGTTATCTTCCTCATATTGGTATACTGGGTGTATATATAATATCAGTGCGTATGATGGGTAGTACGTCATATTAGAGTCTGTCGATACTCTGTAACAGTGGTGGCAGCCGGGTCAGTGTACCCGAGGTTGGTGTATGGAGGTACAGACGGGATGGCGATGAGATAGTCGGTGGCATTGAGGGTATATACTCTGCCAGGACCTTGATGGTAGATGCTCGGTTTTTCCGACGAGTCTCTCCATGTCTGTGGTACCATCGGTACGGAGGGCCTTTGGGGACAGTTGGTGGCATTGAGGGTATATGCTCTGCCAGGACCTTGAGGGTAGATGCTTGGTCTCTCCAACGAGTCTCCAGGACTCCACGTCTGACGGGTGGACAATCTTGGCCATTCCTATTATGGGAATGTCGTCCTAGTGCACAGGACGGTGCCTTACTTCGGTGATTAGATATGGTAGTATGGGATGTCATACCCGGTAATCGAAGATGGTAGCGTATCAGGATATGTTCGCGGGACAACCAGCTACTTCTGATTCTTTCCGGTACCCTGAGATTGTGATAATCGGTCTAGGTTGTGGTATTTTGTGTCCACTAAGTCCGTAGAGCTGGCAATCAGCTGAAGGACTAGTGAGACGTGTCAGTCTGTGGTATCTGAGTGTCGTGATGATCGTGTGGTCAGGTTTATCAGTGTAACGTGTCAGTTCGGTTTAGTCTGTGACCGTGTATTCAAGAGTCTGAGTGTCTGATGTCTCTAACTATGTGGATTATGTGATTATGCGTGTGCATGGTAACATTCTGTCTGCTACATTGTTTTCCTATTTTATTGGGGGTTAATGGGTATCTTACCCCTGTGTTCTCTATATTTCCTATGTTGTTTAATGATTAGCAGATAAACAAGATGAATAAGAAGTGAAAGCCTAAGAAGCAGTGTCATATCATGACCAGAGGGTTCTGTTGCGTACTCTAATGGTAATTGAAGATATGTGATTTATTTGAGCTTACGTGTCAAGGTACAGTGACACCCTATATCAGTAGGGTGTTACACTCTTCTTGTGTTCACGTTCATGTTAGATTTGCATGTTTCAAGTTTGGCCATAGATGAACAAGTGATCCATGTAAAGATTGAAACATTGGGGAGGATCCATGGTTTTTATCTACGGTAAATGCAAATCCCCAAGGGACTGATAAGCATCCTTTTTGGGATGGCATAGCTAATTTCTCAGCAAATCTGAATGGGGAATGGATGATTTTGGTGACTTCAACGAGATTAGCAATGTCCATAAGCAAAAAAGAGGAGAAAATGTCAAGGTCTGAAGATGTAGAAGTTTCCAACAATGGATCAATAGGTGCAACACGCGGTGGGATTGAAATTTCTTCGAGAAGCCCCAAATGGCATAATAGAGAAAGGGTGTTTAAATGGCTTGATACAGTTCTTTGCCATGCTAGATGGCGTATTCATTTTCAAAAAGTGTGACCCCATGGGTTCTATACCTCTTTTCCAATACTTGTCAAGAAATAAGTAGCTGGATTGCAAGTCAAATGAGAATTAAACTATTCAATATAATGTAACTATTCACAGTCCAATCCTGAGTCCCGACAGAAAAACATGTAATGATTTTGTCTGAAATTGTTAGGATAGTTTTGTTACTTCTGGACGCAGATCAATTTTATGCATTTATTTATTATTTATAAATTTATAAACGATCATTTTTCTTTTAAGTCATGACAGAGAAACATGTAATAATTTTTATTGAAATGGTCGGTATAGTTTCATTTTCTTTGAACACATATCAATTTGTGTTTGACATAAGCACATCAATTTTAAGCAAAGTGTTTATTATTTATATATATTTATTCACAATCCCAAGTCTTGGGAAAAACATATAGCAGTTTAATTATTTATCTATACAGTTAATATTGGTATAGAGATCATTATATTAAAATATTTGCTATGTCAAAAGGCATAACAATTAATTTTAAATTTTAGTTAACACATATAAATGTTTTAGAAACGTTTGTAGCAACCAACGTGGCGCGACCCATGCGGATGCATACGTATACAACTAGTGTCTCCCAGAAGTTAACTTTTAAACAAGGGTTAATTTAAGGGAAAAAAATGAAAAGACTATATAGATAGTATATTAGTAAAAAAGGGATGCTAATAGTAATTCCCTTCTTAGTCCTCCAAACCCTCTATTCCAACATATTTTAAGTTGTTACAAGTTTTTTATTTTGTAAATAAATGGGCCAAAGTTTTTTCAAAACTTGAGCGACCACTAAATAGAAAGAAAGGTCGGGTCATATGTAAACTATAGTCTTATAATCCCCTATGTTGAGATCCAAACCCTTTAGAGATGTGGTTTTAATGACAACAAACCTTCTGAACCAAGTGTTAAGTTTTCTGAATGGTGATCCACTGATGTTTGCACTTGAGTTTGTTGAAAAAATAGGTACCTCAGAAGTAGACAAGGTAGAAGCCACTTACATCAATAAAGTGCATGTTATATCTACTCAACCATTGAAGAATTAGAGTATCATCAGAAGATTACAACAATAGCATCACAAGCTTCATGAAGATATTAGGAGGTTACTACAGAACCATGAGAGGAGGATAAGAAAACTATCATCTGGAGTTTTGTTCATCACATCACCTAAAGGCTCAGAACAGGTATAGAAGGCTCAAGCAAGAAGAAGAAGATTCACAGCAAGTAAAAAATGTTCAAGCAAGAAGAAGAAGATTCACAGCAAGTATAAAAGGTTCAAGCAAGAAGAGGAAAGTGTATGAAGATGGAAGAGAATCACCAATAATGTTCACACAATAGATTGAAGAGGACTAGAGCAAGCTGAAACCAAAGGAGTGTGCAAAAACAGAAAGTACAAGTCAACTTACTCATGTTGAGTAAGTTAAGGAACATGCTTTGTAACTAAAGTCAGTATCCTCAAATTAGCAAGAAGATAATAGAGATTGATCATGAGAATTTGAGTGGATTATGAAGGCATTAAAGGGACAGTAATGGCTGAATACATAACAGAAAAGTAAGGAAGAAATTAGAAGAATGCATGCTATAGTGTTTAAAGCAAATGTTTGTAAACTTACTCAGTATGAGTAAGTTCAAACTTATTCTCGTTTACTGCACAAACAGATTTTACAGTAAAGGGACAGATTACATTCGTTCAAGGCGAGTAAGTTCAAACTTACTCTCGTTTACTGCAGAAACAGATTCTGCAGTAAAGAGACAGATTACATACATTTAGGGTGAGTAAGTTCAAACTTACTCTCGTTTACTGCACAAACAAATTTTGCAGCAAAGAAACAAATTAAATGCATCAAACACTTGCACACCATGCCATTTATTGAAGAACAATCACTGAATGTAAGAGGTAGTTGCTACTACTGCTGCAAATGAGAAAGTTCAGAGAGAGAGGGTTCTAAAAGCTGATTTGGCAGGTCATAGGACTGACACAAGGCAAAAAGCAAATCTGCTTTTTGCAGAAACAATCATTATGCTGCCTAACTCTTGCCCAATGGCTTCCAAGGTCTCCCAACATCTCTGTAACGGCTATATTTTCAAAAGGGGTCTATAAATATCAGAAAGAGAAGACTAGAAACAGAGAGAGAAGGGGTTTACACTGACCTAAAGCAGATTCTGCATTATCTCCATCTTACTCTCCCTGCTGCGAACTTGCTCAAGTTCTGAGCAAGTTTACTGCAAAAGCATTTCAGCCTTGTTCTTCAAAGTTCATCCACTCTAGGAGTGTCCAGTAGCTCAAATGCATCAAGAATCAAAGAAGAAAAAGAGAGATAAACACAAGCCTTATCAACATCAACCATTGCTCTCCTTTATTCTCCTCTTTCGCACTCTTGTTCATATGTGCTTAACATCTTGGGATATCTAAGAGAGAGTGCTTAGCTTGCTTTATTATTTATATCCACTTATCAAAGTGTAACCAAGCTGTAATAAATCCCAAACCCCCTTTGTAACATTCTTTACCATGTATTTCTACCAAGCTACCTCGGGTAGGTGAGTGTTGATGAGAAAAGTCTTGGGAAGATATTCTCTATCAAGCCACCTAGGATGGGTGAGTGTTGGTGAGGAAAACAATGGATAGAAGATGAGGGAGAAAGCCTGTAGAGGCTATGCAAAAGAATACTCAGAAACGGCTTGAAGAGACTGGGTGAAAGAACACTTGTACTATTTGGGAAATAGTGGAAAAGTCTCACTGATGGTGAAGAGTGGATGTAGCCCATGGTTGTTGGGTGAACCACTATAAAAATATGATGTGTAATACTCTTCTCCCTTACCTCTGCATACTTTACATTTTGCTCATACTACATCATTCACTAAACCTCACATTGATTTATGCTCAAAACAGAACCTACTCACGTTTACATGCATCCTCCACAACTAGAGTAAGTTCACTGCGTGGAACCTACTCAAGTTAAGAATGTTTTCTAAAACTACATAAAGATATTCATTAGAGGAGGTTCATTCTGCATAACACTGCATAAAACTTATTCTGGATGGAACCTACTCATCTAAAAGGATATTCAGAAAAATGTTTTATGCTAATGGTTTCATCTCCAAGTATCAACTTGAGAGCATGCCCTCTAAGCTTCATGTTGGAAATTTTAAAAATGTCACAATTCAACCCCCCTTCTTGTGACTCTCTATGCCACTTCAATTGGTATCAGAGCATAGGCTCTTGGGGGTTGAACACACTTAACTGTGTGAAGAGATGAAGATTCTGGAAGAAGTGATAACTAACCATGAAGCTGAAGAACATGTTTCAGAAGGATGATTTACAAGAGACAAAGTCTGTACATACGACAGAACTTGAATATGCTGCAAATGATGTAGAAGAGAAGCAAAGGAGATGATGCAAAGGGTAAGTTACTGAGGGCAAGTCATGAAACTTTTGAGGTATGTCTTTGAACCATCTTTTAAAAAGAGCTTGAAATTTCTTTCGACCTTATTTTATCTTGCTCTCATAAAACAACTCATCATCTTCAACAAATTACACCTTAAGCTTTCTAAGGTGATTAAACTTATGAAAAACCAACCACTTTTTGAAAATCAAACTCATTCATGTTTTTCTATGTCTAAAAGAAAATGAAATAGAAGTTGTGAGAAGAAGAGAAAGTGAAAGTGGGTGTAAGAGGAATATGGAACTATCCATTTAGTAGTGAAAATACACATGAAGGAAGGTGAGATATCAGATATAGAAAAATGATAAAATAAAAGGGGTGGTCTTTGAATCTGCTGTAAAGATGTAGTAGTTGTTGTTGTTTTTATGAAAGATGGAAAAGTATTAAATTTGGGTTTGATAGTAGTGAAATGGAAAATGTTTGAAAAGAATGATGAGTTTTAAGCTTGGGGGAAGATGAGTAGAGGTGAAGTTGGAGGTTGCAACCCGAGATGGCATAAAGTCGGTCCAATCATTTTTTTTGGTCTAGCCATTTTTTTTTGTGTCATATATCTGGCCATTTGTGTGAAGTATTATTAGCAAGTGGATGTTGTATAAACCATGAGTCAAAAAGTGAAAGAGTGTTGTATGGGAAAGTAGTGTTGCAGGTTTCTTACTGACAAGCTGAAAATAAATTCAAAATCACGTGCAATGATGAGACCACATGGCACCCATGGTTAGTGGTTTTTGGGAGTAGATTTTGATTGGCTGGTTTTTTCCTTGAATCTTGCCAAATTAAATCCATGACCTAGCCACAAGTCAAGCCAAGGCATTATATCCAGATGCTGCACATGATTTGCTATTAAGGGGATCTGGAAAGGAAGTGCATCACGTATTTTTATTGGGATTCACTATTTCACAAACTCAAATTCAGCCAAGGTGTGTGGATATTAAGAAGGAAGCCACTCGCAGCTTGGTTCAATCAGTTTTGGGCATGAATGAAAAGTTTGGAGCAACATGAATTAGCATTATATGGCAAATGAATAAGGTGAGATTTTAAGTGATGTGATTTTTATTGTTTTCATTTCCATCGAAAGTCTCATATATTTTTAATAACCAACAAAACATGATAATAAAAGGGGGAAACTTAAAATTAAATTGTATTTGCTTTATATTTTAAAAGTAACATGTTTTCAAAGCAAAACTATAAAATGGACTCATAATGTGTAATTTCAAAAATGTTAGTACGGCATTTAAAATTTTAAATTACTGAATCTCATATTCCTTAATTTGGTTTGAAAAACTGGTTTATGCATAAATTCTAGTCCTTCATAAATCCTTGCTTGTGTGCTCATAAAATTTGCATAAAATTATTTTTTCTTTAACTCTCTTAAGGATATAAAAAGAGAAATGATATTAAGGTTTTTCAAGTTAGGACTTTGTTTTTGAAATGGGCAAACTCTTTTATTTGAAGAAAACAAATTTCTTGGAAGTTGTGTTTGGATCTAAAATTGCTTGTTAAATGACACTTAGTGCCTAGAATATTTGAATGCAAACAAAAATGGATATTAAACTGGACATATCTTTAGAAAGCTTTTAGATGCATAAAACATTATTCATGACTTCATGTTGATGTTCAAAAGGCCAAGATTATATATGTTCATACTGTAACATTTTGGTTATGAGATCTTACAATGTTACTACAAGAACAAATCTCCTGAGAAGAGGTATACTAACCCGTGAGGACCCAATAAGTCTTGGGTACCAAATTGTTTGTGTATGCTCATGCAGGTATACTAGTTGGATTTGGTTTTAGCAATTTCAAGAATTAATTTGCAACACAAGGGTGAATTAATTTTGAAGCTGCACATGCTCATGAAATGAGATTTGGCTATTATTAGCGTAAATTGATTTATTGGACCCAATCACAGAGTATACATGGTCCAGCTCATTCTTTATTCACGGTTCCACGTGAATTAAATTGTTGCACATGAATTGGATATAAAGTAATCCACCAATAATTCAAGTGGTGTTGGTCAAACAAGAATTGTGCATGGACTTGAAAGAATCACAACCTTGATGTTTCTCCTTTTCAAACTTACGGGCTGATCAATATTTGGGTCAAGAGTAATATCGCATGGCCCAGTACACGGCGCAAAGCCTTACACAATGAATTCAAGTGGAGCTGAGCTATTTGAGATTTGGTCACAATATGTGCATAAAAATTTATTTGGAGATGCGTCATTCACGATCGCATTTTTAAGAACCTCCAGAAGCTCAACTTGCTCAAACACATATTCCCCTCCAATAGACTTCTCTGCAATTCTCTGATAAGAAACTTGATAAAGATGAAGCCACAATTACTCTATCTCAGCTGAAGTGCAAAGAGTCAATTGCTCTGAACATACTTCCCTTTCCATTCTCACCACCTCAAGCCTCTCTACGAAAAGATGTTCCTCTCAAGTGAACATTGAAGAGGATGCATATGCCCACATCAGGAGGATACAACAAAATGCTGAAATTCATCTTCTTAACCATCAATCAAGTGTCCTCAAGCTCTCAATATATAAGCCTCAAATAAGGAAAGTCATTAAGGGAGGTACACTCAAATCTTATCCTCTTGCACTATGATAAATCTGAATTCTGTTATGCAATGATGTTATTTGATTAATTGGATAGTCTTGATGTTAGGAATGCATGATAGAACTATTGATGCAAAAATACATGACTTTTAAATCCTAATTACACGAATCAATATTTTGTCACAAACTTGAATGTGCATTTGCCTAATCCCCTGCTTGCATGATATATGTTGCACAACCTCTGATTTAAGTCATTCTTAAGCTAATGTATTGACCATAAACAAGTTTGCAAATCTGGGCTAACGATTAAAATAATTGCATGATGCTTTAGGCTTAAAGAACACATATTAAGAGTCAATATAAAATGAATTGGTGTTCTTTAATGTGTTGGACAAGGGGTTGTTTTGTTAAGTGTTATTCTTTGCATAAATTTGGCTCTCACATTACACAATCTTCACTTCTTGACTGTCATGATAAATGCTACATGAATTGACATTATCTTGTGCTAGTTCACCTCTTTACTGTTGGCTAACAACTCTTTAAATATGCTCAAACTTGATTAATCTCTGCTATATGCAAGTTCTATTGAGTGCTTAATGATGAATCAGTTCTTAATGTTAAAAAGATCCTTAAATGTTTGGAATTAGCCTCTTGACCATGAAGCATGATAGACCTAAGGCTTAGAGCAAGAAAAAGGACAAAAAACTCATGTTTTTAATTGAATCCTGGTCAATTGATGTTCTTGTACAAATCTGACTTGTAGTGCATTTTTCATGTTATATCTTATTTCTATAAGTCTTATGTGCATGCATGGATCTCAATACAAAATTTTGGATGAATCCAACTTGGTTTGCATTTTTTGATTAGCTTATATTTTGCTTGATGCCTAAGTGTAATATTTTGACTATGACTTTTCAAAAATTGAGACTCTGAGATTGGTTCTGTAAAATATCCTTCTTCAACATATTTTAAATGAATATTCTAATATATGATATAATTTTGGAAGGATTTCAAAAAGAGTCGATATGACTGGTCTTCCATACCAAATTGATTGCCTTCTTGTGGATGTTTGAAATTAAATGTGCTATGAATGCCAAATCTGATCTAAGGAGAATAGAATCCATACACTTGTGTTCCTAAACTTATATTTGACTTATCTTTAGCATGGAGGTGTTGTTTTAATGACTATCTTGTTGTATTTGCATATATGAAGTCAAAAATAGAGATATGAGCACAATGTGGCATATGAATGCATTTTTTTGCATAATATGAATGCATTTTTCTGCATAATGAATCTTACTTTCTGCATAATTCAGTTGTGATACATGAATTAAAAGTATTTAAAATGTATTTCAAACAATGCAACTAGTGATAGCAATAACCTAGAGGTTTCACACACATTTCCTATTGAAAGTAAGTTTAAGCATTTGCATAAATGATAACTTGTGTGTTTACAGAAATTTTGTGCATAATTTTTCTGAGAAATTTGCCTTTAATTCAATCATTACTTTGGATAACTAAATATGGTCAATTGATTGTCCTCAAATTGTTATTTCTAAGTGAGCATTTCCTTGCAAAGGTTTGAGGTGAATTAAATGTTGAAATCAATTGTACTTCATATTGAACACTTCTAAAGCTTGAGATAAAGTTGTTGATTTGCATTTGTGCCTAAGAAAGTGCTTCATAATAGAAAAAGGGTTGTTAAGAAAATCTGCATTTGTTAATCCCTACAATGTGCATTGAAAGAATTTTTCCTCCAAATTATAAAAGCTTTCCGCTAAATCCTAACAATGAGAATGAGCATGTCTACAAGGAAATGATTGCCTCTATTGATAAAAGGATGACCATCTCATATACTCTGGGAGAGTATTCTGAATTTGAAAATGCTCTTATCTTTAAAACTTGCATTGAAGTTAAGGTCAAAGCACCTTTTCCCATATTAGAGAGTATGGAGTGAGTATGTTAAATTTCTAAATGTCTTGAAGTGCTTGCATGTAATTCGGTTGTATTGCTTCTGTTATCATTGCCTATGTCTTGATTGCAATATTAACTGAAATGATCAATGATTCTCTTAAATACTATGTGCTCATGTTGTTAAATGCAAACTTGCTAAGTTTGACATGTGCATAAACCTCTCAATTATATGCTTGCTGTGTGTGATAAAATAGAACCCTATTATGCCTTGCTCTTGGTGCCTATACTTGTACTACGTATTTTTGATCCTCCTAAGCCTTTACGATCCTCCCCTCACATTTTTTGATTGATGCCAAAAGGGGGAGAGAAATAGAAGAAAGAAATATGGATGGAAATAATTAATGAAGAATGTTAAGAACATGTTAAGAATTAACCTCTTGCATATGTTTAGGTGGAGTTTAATTGTATATCCATAAACACTCTTGCACTTGTTATTATATCCATCCAGAAAACTTAAGTTTTGTTCTGAAGGTTTGTCATCATAAAAAACGAGGAGAATGTTGAGATCAAAACCCTTTTAAGATGTGGTTTTAATGACAACAAACCTTCTAAACCAAGTATTAATTTTTCTGAATGGTGATCCACTGATGTTTGCACTTGAGTTTGTTGAAAGAATAGGTACCTCAGAAGTAGACAAGCTAGAAGCCACTCACATCAACAAAGTGCATGTTATATCTACTCAACCATTGAAGAATTAGAGTATCATTAGAAGATTATAATAGTAGCATCACAAGCTTCATGAAGATATTAGGAGTTTACTACATAACCATGAGAGGAGGATAAGAAAACTATCATCTAGAGTTTTGTTCATCACATCACCTAAAGGTTCAGAACAAGTATAGAAGGCTCAAGCAAGAAGAAGAAGATTCACAGCAAGTATAAAAGGTTCAAGCAAGAAGAAGAAGATTCACAGCAAGTATAAAAGGTTCAAGCAAGAAGAGAAAAGTGCATGAAGACGGAAGAGAATCACCAATAGTGTTCACACAATAGATTGAAGAGGACTAGAGCAAGCTGAAACCAAAGGAGTGTGCAAAAATAGAAAGTACAAGTCAACTTAGTTATGTTGAGTAAGTTAAGGAACATGCTCTATAACTAAAGTCAGTATCCTCAAATTAGTAAAAAGATAATGGAGATTGATCATGAGAATTTGAGTGGATTATGAAGGCATTAAAGGGACAGTAATGGCTGAAACATAACAACAAAGTAAGGAAAAAATTAGAAGAATGCAAGCTGCAGCGTTTAAAGCAAATGTTTATAAACTTACTCAGTATGAGTAAGTTCAAACTTACTCTCGTTTACAGCACAAATAGGTTCTGTAGTAAAGGGACAGATTATATGCATTTAGGGCGAGTAAGTTCAAACTTACTCTCGTTTACTGCATAAACAGATTCTGTAGTAAAGGGACAAATTACATGCATTTAGGGTGAGTAAGTTCAAATTTACTCTCGTTTACTGCACAAACAAATTCTGCAGCAAAGAAACAAATTAAATGCATCAAACACTTGCACGCTATGCCATTATTGAAGAACAATCACTGAATGTAAGAGGTAGTTGCTGCTACTACTGCAAATGAGGAAGTTTAGAGAGAGAGGGTTCTAAAAGCTGATTAGACAGGTCATAGGACCGACACAAGGCAAAAAGCAAATCTACTTTTTGCAGAAACACTCATTACGCTGCCTAACTCTTGCCCAATGGCTTCCAAGGTCTCCCAACAGCTCTGTAACGGTTATATTTTCAAAAAGGGGTCTATAAATATCAGAAAGAGAAGATTGGAAACAGAGAGAGAATGGGTTTACACTGAGCTAAAGCAGATTCTGCATTATCCCCATCTTACTCTCCCTACTGCGAACTTGCTCGAGTTCTGAGCAAGTTTACTGCAAAAGCATTGCAGCCTTGTTCTTCAAAGATCATCCACTCTAAGAGTGTCTAGTAGCTGAAATGCATCAAGAATCAAAGAGAAAGAGAGATAAACACAAGCCTTATCAACATCAACCATTGCTCTCCTTTATTCTCCTCTTTCACACTCTTGTTCATATGTGCTTAACATCTTGGGATATTTAAGAGAGAGTGCTTAGCTTGCTTTATTATTTATATCCACTTATCAAAGTGTAACCAAGCTGTAATAAATCCCAAACCCCCTTTGTAACATTCTTTACCATGTATTTCTACCAAACTACCTAGGGTAGGTGAGTGTTGATGAGAAAAGTCTTGGGAAGATATTCTCTATCAAGCTACCTAGGATGAGTGAGTGTTGGTGAGGAAAACAATAGGTAGAAGATGAAGGAGAAAGCCTGTAGAGGCTATGCAAAAGATTACTCAGAAACAGCTTGAAGAGTGGTGAAAGAATACTCATACTATTAGGGAAATAGTGGAAAAATCTCACTGATGGTGAGGAGTGGATGTATCCCATGGTCGTTAGGTGAACCACTATAAAAATATGTTGTGTAATATTCTTCTCCCTTACCTCTGCATACTTTACATTTTGCTCATCCTGCATCATTCACTAAACCTCACATTGATTTATGCTCAAAACAGAACTACTCATGTTTACATGCATCCTGCACAGCTCGAGTAAGTTCACTGCATGAAACCTACTCAAGTTAAGAATGTTTTCTAAAACTACATAAAGATATTCATTAGATGAGGTTCATTCTGCACAACACTGCATAAAACTTATTCTGCATGGAACCTACTCATCTAAAAGGATATTCAGAAAATGTTTTATGCTAATGGTTTCATCTCCAAGTATCAACTTGAGAGCATGCCCTCTAAGCTTCAGGATGGAAATTTTAAAAGGGTCATAATTCAACCCCCCTTCTTGTGACTCTCTGTGCCACTTCACCCTAGACTCAAATATAAGCAAAGAAAAAAGACCATGTTTGGTGATTAAAATATAAACAATTTCGAACTAATTTCACTCTATTTAATAATATCAATCCCAAAATACCTTTCAGTTAATTCAGATTTTGTTTTTCAGTAACACTTTATTATCCTCGTGAAACAAGTTTCTATAAAAAAATTAAACAAAGAAAAAGACAACTTGAAAAATACAATTATTTTTTAATTACATCAAGAAAATTAAATGAAATTAAATAACACTCATAATCAGTATGAATTTAATTATTTTTTCTAATATTTAAATATGGAGTAGTAGTTGGTCGATTGAAGAGAGATATTTGGCATAATAGCACTTTTGGTCCCTTAACTTATATTTTAGTTTTCATTTTGGTCCCTTAACTATTATATTTTTTATTTTGGTCTCTTAAGTTACAAAAATACGACACTTTTGTCCCCTAACTATTTTTTGTTTCATGTTGGTCCCTTAACTTTATTTTAGTTTTCGTTTTGGTACCTTAAGTTAAGAAAGTTATGTCAAATTCGTCTTTTTCGTCTGTAATCTTTTTAAACAATAAAGTCAAAATCATGCTCCTATCAAAGTTCTTATTAATGAAGTAATATGATAAAAAATAATGGAGTAAAAAAAAAGAGTTTCAATGACTATACACACAAAATAAATATATTACAGACAGAAGGGACTAAATATAAGCAAAACACAATTACCCATACCATATTTATTATCATTGTTTAAAAAACACCCTTATTTAATTCTGCTCTTATTTTCCATGACATTGCAACTCTCAAGGTGTTCTCGAGTGTGTGTAAAGGGATACCGCCGCCACCAGGTCAGGTGTTGCCTAATGGGTATATTTAGGGTAAAAGTGGATGTCCTTTTCTATGACCTAACAATTTCCTGTATGTAGTGATCCCCTGATCTACACATTGTTCTACAGTTTATCGAATCATTCCCCCCCACTAGAACGTTAGGGGAAGATCATGGGTAATCATGAGATTCAGCACTATCCTATCGCAGGGAGACACATAGCCCGAGGACTAGTACGATTTGGTACTATCCATTCCCCAGCCATTACCCGGCCATCCAAGATACGTCTGTTCAGCTTCTCACACATAGAAAATTGATCGAATGGTTATTCGTCCATCGCCATGGATTAGTCACCCTAGCGTGATACTCGAACCTTCGGGCCTTAGGCTTCCTAAACAGGAGAGCCATAAGTATCGGTCAACCGAGCCCTTCGGTATACGACTGGTCGGTCGATTATAGTACACAGCACTTCAAGCGCCTTGCCGAATAGGCAAGAGCATTCCACCGGCTATGCGCGAGCCCTTTGGTACACAACCGATAGGTCGAGTACGGTACACATCCCTTCGAGCGCCTTACCGAACAGACAAGAGCGTTCTACCAGCTATGCGTGAGCCCTTCGGTACACGACCGGTCGCTTTGACTCATAATTAATGAGTCATACCCTCAATTGCTTTGTCAGTTGTACTCATATTAAATGTGTAACTCCCCATGTTGACCCAGTTATGAGGGTTGCCTCTGTTACTCTGCCTCAAGTTCCTATATATGTGTTCCATGTGTGCTTTGTTTCTCCATTCCATTTTGAAGTTCATTCCCTTGTATTTTGAGAGGGGACCTGTTGCTTTGTTAAATGTTATAAACATTTTTGCTTAGTTGCTTTCTTTGGAAAAATGTTTGGGCATCTAACATGGAGGATAGCCCCCGATTCTGTTATTTTGTGGAGTTGTCCTCTTGTTTGTGAGCCCTTTGCTCCAAAAATGTTTGGAACATCTAACGATTCTCCCTTTTTTACCATACTTTGAAAGTCTCATAAATCCCTCGAATGGTGATGCCAAAGTCTTTTTTAGGCAATTGGTGTTGTTTTTGACTGGCCGTGCATTTCGATTGAGTCAGAAAAGTAAAGTTTGAGGGACATGTACTGTGAGCCGACCGTTTCTCCTTACAACCCGCAGCAAGAGAATACAGGCATTAAATGGCTGCCCATGATATGGGAGAATTTATTGGCCGGTCGTTTGATCATCGTGGGGAAGAAAAGAAGAAATGTCGATCGTTGATCAGATGTTTTCTTGATGTCCAATATGTCGTCGCTTTTGCGTGTTATAGTATGAACTTAGACTAAACCGTTGTACTATACTTAATTCACAGTTAAGAAATAAACTGACTGGTAATTTACTTTTTGCCGACCGTCTATTTTTTTTGACTGCGATGCGACTCTTGACATGATTTGCGCCACCGAACTGTTTCCAATATGTCACCTCGTTTCATGTGAGTGATTTGAAGTGACTAAGTTTTGGTTGACATGTGGCACCATCTTGTCTCTCTGTGGATATGTAGAGGCGCCATCTCACGCCGTTAATTCCATTTGTTTTTTATCTGTTGGATGAAAACGAATCATCGATTCTAGCCGTTGGATTAACCAGTTGGTTTATAAAATGCTTGTGTTTTGCTTTCCCCCATTTCTCCTTCTCTTCATTTTTTTACTATTTCCCATTCTTCTCCAGTCTCTACGATTTTTTTTCCTTTTTCATTCTGGTTCCAGATCCGTTGCAGGGAACCTTTCATTGAATTCTTTAGTCTTGCTTCATTTTCCAGGTATTTCTCTCACGTCCTTCTGTTGTTTCCTTTTCCGCGATTGTGATTAAATAACTTGAGAATTTGGTTATCGGATTACCGTTCATAGTTAGGGTGCTGTATATTGGTTTTTTGTTCTGAGGATTTGCCTTTGAAATCTGGAAATTCGTTAGCAGTTGAAGTCGCTTCCTCTTTCTCTTGTTGATTTTAACACTTTTGTCATTCTGGAATTTGTCTCCTCTTTTCGTTGTTCTGGAATTTTTGCCTCCTCTTTTTAATCGCGTCCAACCTATCATGTATCACTCCATTGTTGTGCTATTGAGTTTTTGAAAATCTGGTTAGAATTTTTACTTATAATGATGGAGAGAAGAACCAAGAAGAACTGCTTGTTCATCACTGGCGTTCGGTGGCTTCTCAACAGCCTTCTCTCGAAACCCTAATTGAAAGGGGTAGACAATTGTTTGCTAAATTTAGTGAAGATTCTTCTGGGGGCACGAACGACATAGCTGATGCTGATTACTATATTGTATCAAGTCCATCAATGGTTGATGCAACATCGTTAAACCAAATGGCCCCTCAAGAGGATGTCGACAACCACTTGTATGGCTGGGTTTCACCTGAAGTATGCCGCATTAGAACGAAGTATGTGACCACATGTCTTGCCAATAGAAATTACAAATGGGTCTCATACCCAGCCCACGAAGGTTACGTCGAGATCCTGCCCTGCCGAGAAGATGAATCGGTTTGTGAAGAGCAATCGGACGATGCTCAACTGAGATACACCTACGTCTACAAGACTTTATTCAAAAGGCTTGGTATTCGACTTCCATTTACTGATTTCAAAGTAAAATTCTTCGAATGTTGAGTATAGCTCCAACGCAATTACATCCGAACGGATGGGCTTATATTCGGGCCTTTGAGGTTATGTGCGAAGCCACTGGAATGGAGGCGTCTGCCTTAAGGTTCTTTAGCTTCTTTCGTAGTGGGTCTTCTAATTGATTATCATGGATGTCCATAGGTAATTTATCGCGGCACCGGTTCATGGTGGTGTATGCTTTGAGTTATAAAAAATTTAAAAATAAGTTTTTTCGAGTTCGTGCCGGTCCCCGCTATCCTAACCTTATTATCAACGAAGATGGTCACGAGAGATTTCCTTTGTCTTGGACTTGCGACCCTTGTAAGAATTTTAGGGCGGAACGTGCCTTGTTGTCCGTAAAAGAAAAGGAGGATGTGGACGTTCTTTCGTTCGTCCAGTTGTTGCATGCTTATGACTTGCTTTCACTGGAGGATAACTTGCACTGTCTTTTCAATTATTTAAGTAATTGTTTGCTCACCTTGTCTTTTTTGCCAACTTTGTTGATTAGTGTGAGAATTCTGGCTTAAACTTTCTTCTTTTTTTACAAAATCTCAAGGAATGGCTCCCGTATCTGTTAAAGAAAGGCGTCGCCTCAGGGACCAGCTGAAGAAAGAGAGGGGATTGACAGAAACAACCAACGTCTCAACCAGTCACCCTAAGAATAAGCGGCATATCAGCATTATAGAGGAGGGTGACTAAGACACAACCCGATCGGATCTGTTTCTCAGTAAAAAATCGCGGACCGAGGACGTGAAGGGAGATCGTTCTGTCAGTGAAGTAGATGGCTCCAAGGTAGTTCCTCAAGCTCAAGCGACTCCTCCTCCGCTCGCCATTATTCAACCGATGTTAGGTGAAGATTGGCGTATTGTTTTGGCTCATGAGAACCACGAAGGCTCTGTGAAGTCTGTTTTGGATCGTTTATTTCCTTTCCATCAACCAATCGACAGTCATATTGGGGAAAAAGATCCAGAGAAGTTAAAGCGAATTGGCTTCTGTTCAAGCTATGCAGACCATGGAAGTGTATTCCACTTGGATTGCTTCTTTAGCTCGAATGTCTGAGAATTCCTTTGGAGCAGTACTGACCTAAGGCTCTCAATCGGCCGAAGACGTTGCTAAGCTGAACGAAGAATTGAAAACTTTGAAGTCCAAGGTGGCCAAAGCCGAGAAGAAGGTTCATGCTATTGATGAGAAATTGAAGACTGTTATGGAGAATTGTGATCAATTGGCCACAGAGAAGACTAACTTGCAGACCAAGAAGGCTGGTCTTGAAGAAAAGTTTAATAACAAGGTTACTCAGTTTAATAATAAGGTTACTGAGTTCAATGAGTTGAGCTCAAAAGTTAAGAAACTTCTTGCTCAACTCGACTTTGGAGTCTAAAGTTGAAGAATTGAAGAAGGAACCGGTTGGTGAATACGATCGGGGTTTTGAGAATGCTCTAGAGCAGGTTAAGATTTTGCATGAAGGCATTGATCTATCTGGGACTGACCCTGATGCAACTGTCGTGGACGGCCAAATTATTGGCCATCTTTAAGTTTTATTTTGTACTTATTCGTGCTTTCTATCACTTGTAATCATAACTTGTTGAACAAGCTCTTTGCCGTTTTATTTGACATTTTGAATGACTTTGTTTGCTAGTTTGAACGATATTGTCTTGAACAATTTAGTTTGATAACTTGAATGATTTTGAATGATGACTTGTTTGTCGAGCGTTAGATATCAAAAACCCGAATGCTCTTTTTTTTTTTTTTGCCTGGACAGTTTACTAAGTAACTCGTGGTTGATTCCACTGGCTATCCGTTCCTTCGTGTGCTGGGCCAGTTTTACTGGGTAACTCAAAGTTAATCCCGTTGGGTTTCCGATCTTTGTTGTGTCGGGCGAGTTTTCTTGGGTAACTTGAAGTTGATCCCGTTGAGTTTCCGGTCTTTATTGTGTCGGGCCAGTTTTCCTGGGTAACTCAAAGTTGATCCCGTTGGGTTTCCAATCTTTGTTGTGCCCGGCTAGTTTGCTAGGTAACTCGAAGTTGATCCCACTAGGTTTCCGGTATTTGTTGTGCCGGACCAGTTTTATCGAGTAACACGTAGTTAATACCGTTGGGTTTCCGGTCTTTTTTATGGGTCAACTGGCAATGAACTTCAAATTGTTGAAACACCACTCTTAATGCACATACTTGGACGTTGCAAACTTCAAACTTCATTCATGCTACTACTTGTATAGCAAATTACAAGTATTTTGGAGGAATGTAAATAAAACAACAAAATAGCAAGTGTCAACTAAACAACAAATTTAACTAAAGTAGAAACGAAGGTTAGTCGCATTCCATGAATGCGGGATGCTAGCTCCGTTCATCTTCTCCAACTTGAAGACACCATTGCCAACCGAATGCTTGATACGAAATGGTCCTTCCCAATTTGATGCTAACTTTCCTGCAGTAGCCATGTGGATTGTTCTTCGGAGCACTAACTCACCTTCTTTGAAACTTTAAATCATCACTTTGGAGTTGTATTTCCTGGCGGCTTTGGCCTTACAAGCTTCTTCTTTGACATGGGCCATTTCCTCTGTTCCTCAGTTAGGTCAAGGTTGGCTCTTAAGTTTTGATCATTCTGTTCGGCTTGCATAAAAGATGTGCGAGTATTCGGCTCCATTATCCCAACTGGAATAGAGCATCGGTTCCATAAACCAAGCGAAAAAGGGTTTCTTGGGTGTGGAGTGGTGTGGTATGACCACAGGACTAGTGGTAGCTGGTCGGCCCATGCACCTTTAGCATCGTCTAATTGTTCCTTGAGGCCACTGAGAATAACTTTGCTCGCTGCTTTCGCTTGACCATTGGTTTGGGGATGCTCGACCGAAGTGAATACTTGCTTGATTCCCCATTCAATACAAAAACGGTTAACAGAGTTGCTTGATTCCCCATTCAATACAAAAATGGTTAACAGAGTTGCTAGCGAATTGACGCAACCGGTTCAACCTCAACCCACTTGGTGAAATAATCCAAGGCCACTACCAGGAATTTTACTTGGCTGGGGGCTGGTGGAAAGGGTCCTAAAATGTCTATTCCCCACATGAAGAAAAGCCATGGGGAGACGATCGAGTGAAGATTTTCAGGGGGAGATCGCTTTATTCCACCGAATCTCTGACACTTGTCACACTTTCTAATGAAATCCGAACAATCCTTATTCATCGTTGGCCAGAAATACCCGGCTCTTAGTATTTTAGCTGCCAGTGCCCTACCTTCAATGTGGCTTCCACACACCCCTTCATGAACTTTAGCCATCACTCATTTGGCCTGATCTTTGGTCAGGCACCTTAGCAAAAGAGCTGAGAAACCTCTTCTGTACAACTGGTCTCTAACCATTGTGTACTTGGCCACAGCTCTCTTAATTTTTGATGCCGTATTGGGATCATCTGGCATGTGGTCATTCTTTAGATATCTGATTATGTCTCCCATCCTTGAGCCCATTTCCTCAACAATACAATGTACTTCCATTTTCTCTATACTTGGAAGCTGAAGCGTTTCCTGAATGACCGAGTAGTTGTTTCCAGGCTTTGTAGTGCTTGCCAGTTTGGAAAAAAATCTACTTTAATATTTTCTTCCCTGGGGACATAATTTAATTCTATTGAATCAAAGAAAGAGGATAGATGTTGTACCTTTTGCAGATACTTCGCCAGTTGGGTTTCCTTTGTTCGAAAGCTTCTACGAACTTGACCGGTCACCAGCTGAGAATCGCTTTGGACTAACAGCTTTCTGACCTCCATTTCCCGAGTTAGCTTCATCCCTGCAATCAAGGCTTCATACTTGGCCTGATTATTGCTTGCCTTAAAAGCAAATATGAGAGACCACTCCAAGAGCATGCCATCTGGTCCTTCTAGCATAATTCCAGCACCGCTACCCCTTAGATTTGAGGACCCGTTGACCGATAGTATCCACTGGGCGGCTTGCAAGTCATTTTTTTCATGGTCGGCCTCATCCTCCAAATCCGGATAAGCAAATGCCAAATCTTCCTGCCAAATCTGGTTTCTATCGAACTCTGACAACACCACCAACCAAGACACAATTCTTCCTGCCAAATCCGGTTTCTGAAGTACCTGCCGAATTGGCAGATCGGTTTTCACAATGATGGAATGACTCTGGAAATACGGCCTTAGCTTCCTGGACGACAAGATTAAAGCAAATGCCGCCTTTTCTATTTTCTAATACCTAGCTTCGGTCCCTCTGAGTACTCACAAAATATACTAGAGATTGCTCCTTTTCGGACTCTTGTATCAATACTGAACTGCACGCATTATCTGAGACTGCCAAGTAAAGTAGCAAAGGTTTCCCCAGGGTTGGGGAGACGAGAACTGGAGATGTTGTCAGGTATTCTTTAAGTTTTTGAAATGCCTCTTCACATTCGGCCGTCCATGTGAGCAATTGATTCTTGCAAATAAGTTGAAAGAACCGTTTACTCTTGTCGGCTGACCGGGACATAAACCTGGAGAGTGCGGCTATTTTCCCGGTCAACTTCTGCACTTCCTTTGCATTTGTCGGACTTTTCATTTCAATTACTGCTCTACACTTGTCCGGGCGGGCTTCGATTCCTTTGCTAGTAAGCATGAATCCCCGGAATTTGCCCGACTGTAGTTGCATTTCTCTGGATTCACCCTCAAGCTATGCATTTGCAACAAGTCAAACACTTTGTGAAGGTCCACTATATACTCTATGACCTAATAGTTTCCTTTATATAGTGATCCCTGATCTACACGGTGTTCTACAGTGTACCGAATCATTCCCCCCACTAGACCGTTAGGGGAAGATCGTGGGTAATCATGAGGTTCAGTACTATCCCGTGACAAGGAGACACGTAACCTTAAGGGTACGAGGATTAGTACAATTTGGTACTATCCATACCCCAGCCACTACCCAGCCATCCGAGATACGTCTGTTGAGTTTCTTACACATAGGAAATTGACATAATGGTTATTCGTCCATCATCGAGAATCGGTTGCCCTAGAATGATACTCGGACCTTCGAGCCTTAGCTTCCTAAATAGGAGAGTGCTAAGTATCGGTCAACCGAGCCCTTCAGCATACGACCGGTCGGTCGAGTACGGTACACAAGGGTAACTTAGTAATTTTAACTCATTTTTTATATAAAATCAAGGAAATTAATTAAATTAACCAACTTTCTTATTAAGTGTGTAGGTATGTAATTTTGATTATACTTAGATCCAGAGGGAGTACAATGAGAAGTCTCCCCATCCTACTACTATGCTCCAAACAGCCAAATCATATCAAACCAATTTTGTTATATAGGGATAATTTATTATATCAAATTATCAAATAACATTAATGTTTTATTAAAAGGCTGATTTAGCGGCGAAGTAGAATGACTAGTGGAAAACGGAAAAATGGACCTCCATCCCACATAAAAACTTAGAGAGAAAAGAACATCCAACAAACATCTAATGCCTTTTAATCCAGAGTTACTGGAAAACTATGCTATTTAATAGAATACTTTTCAAGATGATTTGGCAGAGGCAGAACTGGATGAGAGTCTTTGGCTCCTTGCTTTATCAGCTTTTTCCAAGTAATCTTGATGAGACTGGTGTTTTGTTCCTGCAAGGAAACAGAGGCTCAACGATTAAGTAACTAAATGAAATGTATACTTGGATACTCGTTTGAACTTTAAATACTCAAACTCACTTCAGTTCATTCCAATTGTGATTTGACTAAAAGTTTTGATGTTTAGATCAAATAATGCAGTTATTGCAGCTCCCCTGAAGGGGACCCTGTAACTAAAACCCCGCAGCGAACCCTCACCGGGTGGGTGCCAAGGAGACAACAGTGAATGAACTATATTACTTAATGGGGCACGAACAGAATATTTTATTCAAAATTATGTCTCCAAATTTAGGTTGACTTTGAGGAGAACTGATAAAAGGTAACTTTTACATTAGGTTGATTATTTTAAACCTAGTTTTACATCAAACTTGCTTCTAGAGTAAAAACATCCAAACATAAATAACTTCATTTCAAACTCAAGTTATAGCCAAATCAATTTTACAAAACCAAGTTCATTCAAAACCACGTTTAGCAAGCGCTTGTTCAAACACACATAGAAGGCTCAAACGAAAGCATCACTGACAGTACGACAACGATTATTTAAGAAGTCTAACCTTGTTTCTAGATTTCAAATAATAAAAACATACAACAAGAGAATGGGTAAAATGCATTTTGGCCAGGACAGTTCAACAGTCATGCCATAGAATTCGGATATTTTGGATCTTTGACCAGGGTATCCCCACAATTTTTTTTTTTACTTTTTCTTTAATGCATTGTTGCAATTAGGATAGCCTCCTAAAAATTGCTTTGCCAAGGATATGAACTTTGGTTCTCCCCATAGAATGTGCTTGCTTTTGATAGACAAACTTTTATTGCCACCAAAAATAGGTGAGAGAGAGAGGAGAGCTAATTGTATGAAATACTAATTTTTCACTTAGGCTAGAAGCTCAACAGATTAAGTAACTTAATGAAATGTATATTTAGATTCTAGTTTGGAAACTTAAAATCATTTCACTCCGTCCCAATCGTTATTTCATTAAAAGTATTGATGTTTGGATATTTTGATTCAAAATTGATTTTGTCTCCAAAACTAAGTGTGACTTTGACTAGAAGTGATAAAAAGTAGTTTTTTATTTTATTTTGAAAAATTTACACCAAGTTTTACATCAAACTTGCTTTTAGAGTAAAAATATCCAAACATAAATCATTTCATTTCAAACTCAATTTTAATCAAATCAATTTTACAAAACCAAGTTTGGAAAATGCTCATTCAAACACACGCGAAGGCTCAAAAGAAACCAACAGTATGGGTAAAATGCATTTTGGCCAGGACAGTTCTACGGTCATGCCATACAATGTGGATATAAGTCAACACTTATTGTTTTGAGCTTTTTTTTTTTTTGGGCAAAAAGACGGAAAATAGCCTCGATAAAACCTGTTTTGGGCCTTTGACCAGGGTATCCACACAAGTTTTTTTCTTTTTTTTTTTCATGCATTGTTGCAATTAGGAGACCCTTAACAATTGCTTTCCCAAGGATTTGAACTTTGGTCCTCCCCCATAGAATGTGGCCTGCTTTTGATAGACAAATTTTTGTTGCCACCGAAAAAAGGGGGGAGAAAGAGAGAGAGAGAGAGAGAGCGCTAATGATATGAGATACCAATGTTTCACTTAGGCTGCTTTGCCTCCACTTTATCCTATCTTCTTTTTCCTCACAACAGGTCCTAGTGTGTTTGACTGAGTAAGTGTTTGCAATCTTGAAATTGAATGATCTTGATTTTACAAAATTGACTTTGGTTAAAAGTAAATTTGAAGTGAAGTGATTTATATCAGAAAATATTAATCTTAAAATTCAGTTTGCAGTAAAATTTTATATGGAATTCTCAACTCAATGCATGTGTAGAGAAGTCATGCGGATGCGCCAATAAAGAGGGTTGACCAGATGAAGGACAATCCAATGGCTAGACGTAGACCGAGAGGTTTAGAGATAAGTAGCTTATCTTTGAACTTAGTATACAACACTATGTTATGACGTCATTTGATCATACAGCCGATCCCAGCGAGTGGAAAATGGCTTGGTGGTTTTTGTTATTCTCAACCCAACTTATAAGCTACATTTTTTAAAGCAAAAAAAAAAAAAAATAATAATAATAACTTGGAACAACCAGAGATCATTCTCTTTCTTCAAATCACGTTTTCTTGGATAAGGTAACTTTTGGAGGTTCTCAGCCGGGCTAAGGCCTCCTTTCCAACCCAAGGCGAGAGAGTCAGAAGCTGAGCATTGCCACAACTTCATTTACTCATGAACCCTAGTCAAGGTGCTAGTTATATGCCTCCAGCATAAATATACCATGCTCCACTTTATTCCATAGGTGTTTGTGCAAAAGCCATTCTTAAACACGTCTAATTAATCAACTAATTTCACCGAATTTAAAGACCAATTAAAGGAGTAGCAAGGGTTCATCTAGACCTAGAACATATGTAGCAACTTTTGTTTCACCAAAAAAAAAAATGTAGCAACTTTTGTAATGACAATGCAACTTAGCAAGAGATCTGAAACACTCAGCACACTTAACAGTGACGAGCTTTACACATAACGGTGCAGCCAAACATCGGAAAAAGAAACAACTCTTTGATGATTATGTCAAGCCAAAATTCAAAAGTTTCCAACAAATCTCAAATTTAGATAGAAGGTAAATTCATATTCATAATATTACTCCTAAAACAAAATCCTATGAAGCCCGGATACTCCAAAATAGGAAATGTATTCGTGTTGTACCCGTATCGGATACTTCCCGATACGTGTCCCAGAAGTATCCCAATTTATTTTATTTTTTTAAAATTTTTATTGCTGAAGATACTTTTCTGATACTTCTTGGATACTTCCCGAGTCATGTATCCTGAAGGCTGTTTCGTCTATTCGATCCCAGCAACGGTCTTGATCTCTCTATCCTGTAGGCGGTTTTGAGTTTTTCCATCTTTGGTTCTCTTCTTTCAGCGGAAGTCTTGTTGTGGAGGGCAAAAATTTGGTTCCAGTGCTGAAGTGTCATATGTTTTGTCAATTCTCACACTCTGTGTTGTATTGTTCGTAAAAAAGTCTAAAACAACTGGGAAGAGGGTTCAAGTGATGGGTCTAACACTATTGTTGTGATGTCTCTTACAAAAGTTTTGCATCTATATAAGTTTTTAT
Source organism: Calophaca sinica (assembly GCA_037113605.1). Lineage (NCBI taxonomy): Eukaryota > Viridiplantae > Streptophyta > Magnoliopsida > Fabales > Fabaceae > Calophaca > Calophaca sinica. The sequence continues at coordinate 73,162,576 of CM073730.1, forward strand.
ATAAAATTTTGTTAACGTATCAAAGCCGTATCGTATCCTATTACCTTGAATTTTTGTAGGAATTCTGTTCATTAAGTAGACTGCACGTGGTATTGCATCAGACTAATACATTTTTGGCAAATAATGTTTTTTTTCCTTCATTTTTTTCATTAAGAAAGGGTGGGTTTAATTTCTTTAAATCAAATGTCTTTTTTTTTTTTGAAAGAGTTTCTTTAATATTCAAGTGTGAACCTGTAAAACCACGCGTAATACCAACAGTATATCATTCAGAAACAATGAGCACAAACCTCAGAATGCATGTGCATGGTCCCCTCCCTTTTCCATCTCTTTTTTCTCCTACCTATACTTTCTCCCTTCCTTGTCGTTGTCTGTATGTAAAATGGAAAGGAAGAAGGAATAATATTGCTTTGTTTCACATTTTTCTCTTAAAATAATCTGAAATAAATAGGCTCTAAAACCTGTTTGTTATAATTTAGAGATTCTTTTAAAAAGTAAAAATAATTTTTTAAAAAATAATTTAGTGATTTTGTATCTAAACAAGTTTAAAATGATTTTTTTAATAAATATTTGTTATTATTATTAACAAACATAAATTAGTTTTTACTTTTTTAAAAAAATCTCTAAATTATTTTGTTACAAAATCACTTTTTTAATCTTAAACAAACGGGCCCTTAAATCTAGGAGAAAAATTGGGAATGAGAATAACTTTTGTTTATTTTAAAATTCGGTTTTAATTTAAAATTTAAATTCAGTTTTAATTTGTAATTTTTCATCCGTACGATTAATTTAATGATTGTGATGTATTTTTATAGAGAAAATGAAACATAAAATTTAGAAGAGAATCCGAATCCAGTTGTTCTCGTGTGTCACAGCAAATAAGGACTGCTAACATCCATCTTGCCGAAGGATTTTGCAGCAATTTTTATGTTGAACTGCTACTCTTTTTTGTATTGGATAGCAGTTTGTTAATAGAACTATTATCAAAAGTGAGTAAAATACTACGAGTAAGTTTTATTGCATTAATCAAATAAAATACTGCTCTTCATGCATGTAGGAAGGTTTTATACGCCGGCTAAAATGAGAACCGCTCTAAAAATGTTTCACTTGATTGCAAAAATGTCACCATCTTTTTTTTAAAAATGGGTTTGCATTCAAACCGATGTAGAAACCTGTCGTAGAATATGTTTTTTTTGCACTAGTGTGACTCACTTGTCACGTGGACACTACGTCAATTAAAATATTCACATAGCAATGTCGATCTCCGTTTACTAATTCCTCAACAGTTTAACAGTAGTGACTAAAGTTGCAGTCAACAAATAAGGGGACTAAAACATCAATGAAAAAAAATTTTAGGACTAAACTTAAACTTTGAATATTTTATAGGGACTAAAACATATTGACTTAAATATGTTTTTCGCCCTGCAAAGATTGAAGTTTTTGTTTTTCGTCCATGCAATTTTTTTGTGTTTTATCCTTGTAATTTCCTTAATTTTGTTTTTGGTCTTTACAAACCTTTTTTTTCTTTTCGTCCTTGTAACTCTTTTTGTTTTTTCCTTAACTTTGCTTTTCGTTCCTTAATAAAGAATATATATTTTTGTGTTGTCTAATCCCTTACTTTTTTTTTGCAAATCAAATGAATCTTAATAGTTTTTAGCTGTTCGTGATTGGGGGCTTTAGCCCTTTATTCCGAAAAAAAAAAGGAATGAAAGAAAGAGGATTAATAAAAGCCCCCTGTATTTACTTTTCGTCCCCATAACTTTTTTTTTTTGCTTTTTCCTTAACTTTGCTTTTTCATTCCTTAATAAGGAACATATATTTTTATGTTGTCCAATTCCCTACTTTTTTAACAAATCAAACGAACCTTAATAGTTTTTAGTTGTTCGTGATTGGGGCTTTAGCCTTTTATTCAAAAAAAGGAACAAAAGAAACGGGATTAATAAAACCCCGTATTTAATTTTCCCTCTCCCCTCTCCCTCATTTCCATTTTTACCCCTACCTCCTTCCCTTTCCCCCCTCCCCTTCATTGTAATTCCTAAAACTCCAGTACCCCTCCCCTCCCCATTACCCCATCCCTTCCCTGTGATTCCCTCCCACCCAAAACCCCAATCCTCCTCTCTCTTCCCTCCTCCCTTCACTTCCCTCCCTAGGACTCTATCTTGCCCTAAACCCCACTCCTTCCTCCCCTTTTTTGGAATTCCCCTCCCCTTCCCCATGAAACCACCCTCCCCTAAAAACCCCATGCGCCCCTCCCTTATTTCCCTTTTTTAACTTCTTCTTTCCCACTTCAACAAATTTTCAAATCTATTTTTTTAGTCATCTGGAAACTAAATTCCATACGTGTCTTGAAACTTGTTTTCGAATGTCTAAAAAATCATATCCATTTTTTTTTTGGCTTTTTTTTACATGTCCAGAATTTTAATTTCGTATGTGTCCCGAAACTAAATTTTAGATGTACGAAGTGAGTACATTTTTTATACATTAGGAATCTAGTTTCCAAACACATATGAAATTTAAATTTCGGACAGGCTAAAAACGCAGAAAAAAATTAAGTGTCGAGAGTGCGACAGAAAAGTGGGAGATGGGGAAAGAGTGGTCACAAAAATGAGAGATAGTGGAGTGGGGTTGTGGACACATGAAAGTGGGAGGTTGGAGGGGGCTCATTGGGTTAGAGATGGTGGTGGTGATGAAGGGAAGTAAAGGAGTATTTTAAACTTTTTATAAGGGAATAGGAGGTGGAGAAATTAAGCGGGAGAGGTGGGTTTACAAATTGGTCCTAATTATTTTTAAGGCTTTGTTTTTTTGTCTTCGTAATAATTAAAATAATTAAAATTTAAATATACTACCTAGCACAAAAAAAAAAAAAAAATTAAATATACTACCGAAGCCCATCCAACGACATCGTTTAGAGACCAATCTTCTTCTTCGTTAGGGTTTTTCAGAGAATTGCAGGAACCATCTTCGTTGTGGCAGTTTCCGTTTGAGAATCGAAAGATGGAGGAGGGAACTTGCAATAACGACAGGCGCAAAATCCGAAACATATGCATCATGGCACACGTGGACCACGGCAAGACGACGCTGGCGGACCAGCTAATCGCGACGGCAGGCGGCGGCGTGGTCCACCCAAAGGTAGCGGGCCGGGTCCGCTTCATGGATTTCCTCGACGAGGAACAGCGTCGAGCCATCACGATGAAGAGCTCCTCCATATCCCTCAACTACAACCACCACACCGTCAACCTCATCGATTCCCCCGGCCACATCGACTTCTGCGGCGAGGTCTCCACCGCCGCTCGCCTCTCCGACGGCGCCCTCCTCCTCGTCGACGCCGTCGAGGGCGTCCACATCCAAACCCACGCCGTCCTCCGCCAGTGCTGGATCGAACGCCTCTCCCCTTGCCTTGTCCTCAACAAACTCGATAGGTTAATCACCGAGTTGAAACTCACTCCCTCCGAAGCCTACACGCGTCTCTTGAGAATCGTTCACGAGGTTAACGGCATCGTAAGCGCATTCAAGTCGCAGAAGTACCTCTCCGATGTGGATTCCCTCCTCGCCGGCGGCACCGCCACCTCCGGCGAGGTCATGGAGGATTACGACGACGTTGAGGACGTGTTTCAGCCTCAGAAAGGGAATGTGGTTTTTGCATGCGCGTTGGATGGTTGGGGTTTTGGGATTCATGAATTTGCAGAAATTTATGCTTCAAAGCTTGGGGCTAGTGTGAGTGCATTGCAGAAGGCTTTGTGGGGTCCACGGTACTTTAACCCTAAGACTAAGATGATTGTTGGGAAGAAAGGGATTGGTGGTGGTGGTGGTGGTAAGGCTAAGCCTATGTTTGTTCAGTTTGTGTTGGAGCCTTTGTGGCAAGTGTATCAGGGGGCTCTTGAAGGGGATAAAGGGTTGCTTGAGAAGGTTATTAAGTCGTTTAATTTGCAGGTTCCAGCGCGAGAGCTGCAGAATAAGGATGCTAAGGTGGTGCTTCAGGGGGTTATGAGCCGTTGGCTTCCGCTTTCGGATGCCATTTTGTCAATGGTGGTGAAGTGTATGCCGGACCCTGTGGCGGCACAGTCCTCTCGGATCTCGCGGCTGATTCCGCAGCGTGAGGTTGTGGGGGACGGGGAAGGGGTTGATCAGAGGGTGATGGAAGAGGCGGAGCTCGTGAGGAGATCGGTGGAGGGGTGTGATTGGAGGCCTGAGGTTCCTTGTGTTGCCTTTGTGGCAAAGATGTTTGCTATTCCGGTTAGAATGCTTCCTGCCCTAGTGGGGGAGGTTGTGGGGAGTTTTGGTGAGGAAGGAGAAGGTGAGTCTGATGAGTGTTTTTTAGCATTTGCTCGGATCTTTAGTGGGGTTTTGTCTGTGGGGCAAAGACTTTTTGTGCTTTCTGCTTTGTATGATCCCTTGAAAGGGGAATCAATGCAAAAGCATATACAGGAGGCTGAATTGAAATCCCTGTATTTGATGATGGGTCAAGGGTTGAAAGTAGTGAAATCTGCAAAAGCAGGAGATGTTGTTGCTATCCGAGGCCTTGGCCAATATATATTGAAAAGTGCTACCCTTTCTTCTACTAGGAACTGTTGGCCTTTTTCGAGTATGGCATTTCAAGTTGCCCCCACTTTGAGGGTTGCAATTGAGCCATCTGATCCTGCAGATATGGGTGCATTGCTCAAAGGCTTGAGGCTTTTGAATCGAGCCGATCCGTTTGTTGAGGTCACGGTTTCTGCAAGAGGAGAGCATGTTCTTGCTGCGGCTGGTGAAGTTCATCTTGAGAGATGCATAAAGGATTTGAAGGAGAGGTTTGCAAAAGTAAGCTTGGAAGTCTCTCCTCCGCTTGTGTCCTACAAAGAGACCATTGAGGGAGAGGTATCCAACATGCTGGAGAATTTGAAAATTCTTAGTAAGACCTTAGATTATGTCGAGAAAACAACACCCAATGGAAGATGTGTTGTTCGCGTGCAGGTGATGAAACTTCTACCTTCTCTCACGAAGGTGCTCGATGAAAGCTCTGATTTACTTGGGGATGTCATTGGAATAAAGTCAGGGCAGACGGTTAAAAGTTTGGAAACCCAGAGATCAAGTATTCTCAAAAATAATAATCCAGCTGAAGAGCTTAAAAAACGTATAATGGATGCAGTGGAGAGTGATATTTTGAGCAGGAATGAGAATGACAAAGACCATGTTGAGAAATGTAGATTGAAGTGGCTAAAGCTTTTGAGGAGGATATGGGCATTTGGACCAAGGTACATTGGTGCCAATGTTCTCTTTACCCCTGATATTAAAGCAGAAAGTACCAGTAGCTCTGTTCTAATACGAGGTTGTTCTCATGTATCTGAAAGATTGGGCTTTGTGGCTGATTCTGGTAACCGTAACTCGGTTTCAGAGACATCTTCAAATGAGAGCCAAGCTTTGTACATGGATGCCGAGCGTCTTGAGAGTAGTGTTTTAACTGGGTTCCAACTAGCCACTTCAGCTGGGCCCTTATGTGATGAACCTATGTGGGGTTTGGCATTTGTCATCGAGGCACGTATATCTCCATTTATAGGGCATCATGATGAATCAGAAATGCACCAACAATCTGACCAGTATGGCATCTTTGCAGGGCAGGTAATTGCAACTGTCAAAGATGCTTGTAGAGCAGCTGTGCTTCAGAATAAGCCGCGGCTTGTGGAAGCAATGTACTTTTGTGAATTGAATACCCCTACTGAATATTTGGGTCCCATGTACGGTGTACTTTCCCGAAGACGGGCTCGAATTTTGAAGGAAGAGATGCAGGAAGGTTCCCCTCTCTTCACTGTGCATGCATATCTTCCTGTTTCTGAGAGCTTTGGTTTTGCAAATGAGCTTAGAAGGTGGACTTCTGGTGCTGCAAGTGCACTTCTTGTCCTTAGCCATTGGGAAGCACTACCCGAGGATCCTTTCTTTGTACCTAAAACAGAAGAGGAAATTGAAGAGTTTGGAGATGGTTCTAGCGTTCTTCCAAATACAGCAAGAAAGTTGATTGATGCAGTCAGACGGCGTAAGGGCCTTCCTGTGGAGGAAAAGGTAGTACAGCATGGAACCAAGCAGAGGACATTGGCGCGTAAAGTTTGATACTATTCATTACTGTTGTGTCCCTTGCTGTGAAGAGAACATGTAATTGTTCAATGCGAGTGTAACTTATACTTCATACACTGTACCATTAGGAACACTTTTTCAGCCAAAGTTTATTTTATATAGCACCAATGAAGTTTTGTCACATACAATCAATTTCACGATGATTATATATTTTGCAAGTGAAATATCTACAATAGTTTATTTTTTGCCAGAGCAACCACATGATTACAAGCCAATCCTGGAGTCAAATTTTTTGTTTTTTTTGTGTTGATATTGGGGAAGAAGATAATTGTTGTTGTTAGTGTTTAAGATATCCTTGAGTAGCTTGGTGCAGAGGAAAGCACTAAATTGTAATGTATCAAAATGGACATAAGAAATTTCGAATTACTTCTTATGTGGGGTTCAGTTTGAAGAGTTCTTTATACATGATAAGGACTGATTATTACTTTGTGAACTTCATCTCATTATTCTTCTTTCATTAATTATGATCTCTGATGGCACCTTTTATTTTATGGAAAAGGAAAAACTGGAGCCATTGCCAATGTGCTAAGCACATTCAATATAAGTGCAACTTTGACATATATATAACTACGGAAAAACTAATATAACTTGTTACTTTTTGTTGGTTGGAGTGGCCTGTGGTGGGATGCACATCGCTGATGATCTCGTGACATGCTGTGGATCACATGTACATTGGATTGGCCGTGAAATCGTTTTTATTTCTATATGAGGGTATTCAATCTTAAGGGCCTGCATGATGCAATAGCTGCTGCCAGTATACAATTCATTTTTATGAGAATATGAATCAGCTAAAGAGCTGTTTTTCTCAATGATAATGGTGCAATTACTCTGTAAGATTGGAAAATGCTGTTCTTTGTCCCATCCCTCATTATGCACTGTACTCGGCCTAAATTGCCCTTAATGGTGGCAACATAGTAAGCAGGGGGTGTTGCTACATTATACTTGATCCCCACTCCTGGCAGAAGCAATGGTATGTCCTTCTTTAGGCTCCCTCCCTGTTGAATCAGTTAGCTCTGCCCCTGCCAGTAAGATTTTATCTGAAGAGTGTAAAGTGTAGTTTGACTTTACTATTTAGTTATGCTCCAGTGTGAAAAATTGATAGGCTATTAGCCATCTTTGAGCAGTAATAGGCAATACTTTTATGTATATATGTTTTTATATTTATTAATGTGGTTGGCTGGAAATCACTTAAACTTGGAATTTTGAACTATCTTGTTATGATACTTTATATTGGTTTGAATGTCAATATGAATTTGACATTTTTTTAAGGTACCCTATCCTCTAAATGAAGCAGCATGGGTTGCCAGTTCAAGCGTATCACTGTCAGGTCTTTAGTTTTAAATCCAGGCAACCCAATAGCGCAGATGATCTATAAAGAATTTAGTTTTTATTTTACTTTTTTATGAGTTTATGTTGGTCTGTACAAGACTTGGTTGTTGCTGCTGCTCTTGAAAACTGTTTATGGAGTTGATTCAATATATTCCAAAGCATTCCCCTACGAAAACTTTATTCATTAAGAATACAGATTTCTGATTCTGTGGAGTAAGTTAAAAGAGATATTAGATCACATTCTCAGTAAATATTCCTGGGTGGTTTGCTATGGAGCTTATCATGAGGAGGCCATATATGTTGTTTTTTTTTTTTTTTTTTTTTTTTTTAACTATGTGTTGAACCAGAAAGATCTCCACATGCTTAATTTCTATGATTATAATTTTTTGTTTCTTAGTTTTGAGCATAACCATCATAAACAAATAAACCCCACATTTTTTAGCAGTGACCTGGAATATCAGCAGATGAGTTTGTTAAAGACACATCATGAAAACCCTTTCAGTGAAATGAGTTTTACTCCACATACTAGAAATTTGTTCTTTTAAGGTTCAAAGAATTCTTGGTGAGGCATGGATGAGCACGATAAAATTCTATTAACTTCTTGTTTTGCACTCTGTTATTGTCTTCTTTATTTGTTAGGTGACCTCATTAGGTTGGTTTAGCTAATGATTAGAATTGATACTTCATATACACATATTTGTTTGCTGGAATAAATCTGTTCTGGTAGAAAACTCTGACAATGCAGATGAAGGGGGTGGGAGAATGAAGTGAACGTTCTTGCTGAGTTTATAGGGGACCTAAGCTTATTGCGACATGGAAAGGTAAGGGTGCAATTGTATCTGATGCTTGGGGGCTATGCTGTTTGTTGATGGTAAATAAACACTATGGTCTGTTCCACATTCAAACTTTTATTTGAAAGAGTGGCTTTCATATATTGATTGAACCGTACCAGTCACTGGATGAGTAATAGATACTTCATGCTTGTGTGCAATTTCCTATATGCCCATCTGAATAAGTGTCGAAGGGCTTTTTAAGTTGCCAGCAGGGAAGTAGCTAGTGATTTCAAAGACTTCAAAATATTTTTAGAAGAGTCTTTCAACTTTTCATGGCTAATTAGTAGCAAATCTTTCATCTTTTCAAAGACTCCAAAACATTACTAATTAGTAACAAGTCTTTCATCTTTTCATGGCTCTTCAGGCATTATACAAACACAAAGCATATTGTGGAAGTGGCTCCAGATATCCTAGATCAGTTAAAGTGGAGTTCTCCTGGGATTGGTTTCAGATATACTAAAACAGTTGAAGTGGAGTCCTGCTGCATGTGACTTGGAAGCATTTATTCATCACTACATGGAATCGGTACTCATGATTTATTTAGAGATGTGTTGGTCAAGCTTTTTTTTTTTTTTTTGGGTCAAATATGTGGCTATCTTTCATGCTCCTTATTTTTTTTCTAGTTCCAAGATGTTTCATGAAATATGCTACACAATAGTGCAGCCATGTATTTATTATTATTATTATTATTATTATTATTATTATTATTTTTTGGGTGAACCCACGTGTCTGCTCCTATTAGAGGCAATTATGTTCGAAGAGTAGTCAACTATTAGATATATGCTTGATAAAAATTATTAGCTTCAATGATATTGTGAGGGACCAGTTTGGTCTGAACTAGCTACATCAATTTGGTTTCTGGGAACAGTTTGGTTAGGCTAAACTTTTAGATCATCCATGAACCTTTAATGATCAAAGAAAGAACACTGAATCAAAAAGCAAGTTGAATGTGCTATAATTTTTTTTTTTTCCATTTCGGGATCAGATTCTGTAGATTCTGTCTTTGCTTCCGTTTCTTTCTATTTTTATTTTTGACAACTTTTCAGCTTCTGATACCAGTTTCATTGTATCTTTTCTTGTTGATAGCAACCATGTTTGATGCTGCGTGCATGATGGGACGAAAAAAGATTCAACAACCCGTTTAGTCAAGGAATACCCGAGAGGTTGACGGTAACAGGATTGAGAAAAAATTCTTGTTTTCTTTAATTCAAATTCAAATCTCCTCTCTAGAGGTAGTAAATACAAATATATAGGAAATAAGGAAATCCTAAGGAAAAAGAGAAACAATCATAAGAAATAAGAGAAACAAATCCTAGGAAATAAAGAAACAAATCCCAAGAAATAAGAGGAACAAATCATAGGAAATAAGGAAACAAATCCTAAGAATAAAAGTAAATAATCTTAACATAATAAAATTGATAAAATATACTTAAAATTACGGCAACAGGAAAAAGTCGATATTGTTGATTTTTGAGGCAAGTGGGCCCTACATCATTCTCCCCGGGATGGAGAAGATTCGCCCTTGAATTAGGCGTCATCTCATCTTCGGAAGAAGTATCACCAGAATATGGTATGAGGTGCTTAACATTGAACACATCTGAGGCGTGAATATGACTAGGAAGGCGCAAACGGTAAGCATTTTGATTGATCTTCTCAATAATCTCCAGTGGTCCAATCTTTCGAGCAGCAAGCTTGTTATATTCATGAGCAGGAAAACGATCTTTAGTCAAGATATCCTAGGCAAAATCACCCACAAGGAAGTCAACGGGTCTATGCTTCCTGTCAGCCTATAACTTGTATTTTTCAGTGGAGGCAGCTAATTAAGAATGGGCCTGTTGGAGTAGCTGGCGAAGCTGTTCAATAAACACCTCAACTGTGCATGTATACACACCTCACTAGGAAGTGTCAGCAGGTCGAGGGGACTACGGGGAACCAAGCCATAGATAACCTGGAAAGGACTATATCCTGTACTGTGGTTAACAGCATGGTTGTGAGCAAATTCAGCTTGACATAACTTAACATCCCGTGATTTAACATTATCACCAACCAAGCTTCTCAACAAATTACCAAGTGAACGATTCACCAGTTCCGTTTGACCATCAGTTTGTGGGTGGTAAGCACTACTGAAATTGAGAGTAGTGTTAGTTGACCTCCATAGACTCTGCCTGAATTGACCGAGGAATCGAGTATCACGATCAGATACAATGGAAGTAGGCAAGTCGTGCAGGCGATAGATCTCTCAGAAGAAAAGCTGGGCAACATGAACAATATCTGTGGTGCGCTTGCAAGGTATGAAGTGCGCCATTTTGGAGAACCGATCAACAACGACAAAGATAGAATCACTGCCACGCTGTGTATGCAGGAGGCCAAGCACGAAATCCATACTAATATCTGCCCAAGGTTGTGTGGGTATAGGAAGTGGTAGATATAACCCAGCATTGGTGGAGGTACCTTTGGCCATCTGGTAGACATGACAACGGTCTAAAAATCTTTCTACTTCCTTGCGCATAGAGGGCCAGTAATAAGAACTAGAGACAAGATGTAAGGTGCCATCACGACCCACATGACCTTCATTGTGCAGTTCCTGGATGATTTTCAAGCGCAGGCTACTCTCAGAGATACAAAGTTTGAGTCCATGAAAAAGAAAACCATCCTGCAAAACAAAATCTGTTCGCTCGCCATTTTGTATTTTCAACAACACTGTAGCAAAGATCGGGTCAGTAGTATATAATTCTAGAAAATAATCAAAACTAGGCACAGTGATTCGCATCTCAGCAAGAAGGCTATGGCGACGGCTTAAAGCATCAGCCACCCGATTAGAAACTCCAGCCTTGTGTTTTATTACGAAAGTAAACTGTTGCAGATAGGCATGCCAAGTGGCGTGGCGTTCAGAAAGTTTGAACTGACTCCCAAGGTATTTAAGGGCATCATGATCAGTGAAGAGGACAAATTCCCGTTGAAAGAGATAGTGTCGCCAGTGTTTAACTGCTTGAAATATTGCATATAATTCCACATCGTATGTGCTGTAGCGTAGTTTGGCACCTGAAAGTTTGTCACTGAAGTAGGCGACTGGGCGCCCAGATTGGCTTAAAACAACACCAATACCCATTTTAGAGGCATCACAGTGTACCTCAAATGGTATGGAGAAATCGGGAAGTACCAACAGCGGTGTGGTAGTCAACTTGTGCTTGATTTCAAGGAAGGAAGCCTCGGCATCATCTGTCCAAGTGAATCTAGTGCCCTTCATGCAATCAGTAATAGGTGCCATGATGCTATTGAAGTGAGGGATAAAGCGACGGTAAAAGGACGCCAGGCCTTGAAAGCTACGCACAGCAGTAATAGAAGTAGGTTGAGGCCACTTCTCGATAGCTGCAACTTTGGAACTATCAACTGCAAGACCATCCTTAGACACCACATACCCCAAAAAGTGAATAGTATCTGTCATAAAGGCACACTTGCCCATCGCAGCATAGAACCTAACCCTGCGTAAGACGAACAAAACTTCCCGCAAGTGTTGGAGATGCACTTTGGGGTTAGCACTGTAGATAAGTATATCATCGAAGTAAACAACAACATATTTACCAATGAATGGGCGCAATGCTTGATTCATGACACGCATAAATGTGCTAGGGGCATTAGAAAGACCAAACGGCATGACTAGCCACTCATACAAACCTTCACGTGTTTTGAAGGCAGTCTTCCATTCATCTCCTGGTCGAATCTGAATCTGGTTGTAGCCACTCTTTAAATCCAACTTACTAAATATTGTGGCACCAGCAAGTTGATCAAGGAGGTCATCCAATCAAGGTATTGGGAAACGATAACATACCGTGATCTTGTTGATGGCTCGACTATCCACACACATGCGCTGTTGAGGCCACTTCTCGATAGCTGCAACTTTGGAACTATCAACTGCAAGACCATCCTTAGACACCACATACCCCAAAAAATGAATAGTATCTGTCATAAAGGCACACTTGCCCATCGCAGCATAGAATTTATCCCTGCGTAAACAAAACTTCCCGCAAGTGTTGGAGATGCACTTCGGGGTTAGCATTGTAGATAAGTATATCATTGAAGTAAACAACAACATATTTACCAATGAATGGGCACAATGCTTGATTTATGACACGCATAAATGTGCTATGGGCATTAGAAAGACCAAACGGCATGACTAGCCACTCATACAAACCTTCACGTGTTTTGAAGGCAGTCTTCCATTCATCTCCTGGTCGAATCCAAATTTGGTTGTAGCCACTCTTTAAATCCAACTTACAAAATATTGTGGCACCAACAAGTTGATCAAGGAGGTCATCCAATCAAGGTATTGGGAAACGATAACATACCGTGATCTTGTTGATGGCTCGATTATCCACACACATGCGCCATGTGCCATCTTTCTTAGGAATGAGGAGAGCAGGCACGACACACGGGCGAAGGCTCTCTCGGATGTGGCCTTTAGCAAGTAACTCCTCCACTTGCTGATGAATTTCTTCATGTTCTTTAGGGCTCATTCTGTAATGGGGACGATTAGGCAATGCAGCACCCGGAGAAAAATCAATCTGATGTTGAATGTCACGAAGATGAGGTAGTTCATTAAGGAGTTCTTTAGGAAAGATGTCTGCAAATTCCTCCAATAAAGGATGGACAACAGGGGGAACAGTAGTGGCAGTATAAGAAACAACATCCACAAGCTTAGAAAGAAGCACAAAAATAAGTCTTGTCTCGGTCATAGCTTGTTCAAAGGGAGCTTTAGCAAGCAGAGTGATATTGTCCCCAAGGGTGTTAGTCTTACTAGGTAATAACACAATCTTTTTGCCACGAAATATGAAAGAATACGTATTATCACGACCATCATGAATAACTATGCGGTCATATTGCCATGGACGTCCCAACAGTAGGTGACAAGCATCCATAGGAACCACGTCACAAAATATCTCATCAACATTGGTAGAGCCAATAGAAAAAGATATCAGAACACGGTGGGAAATAGTGACACCTGTACTCTTACTCAGCCATGCCAGTTTGTATGGTTTCGGATGCTTTTCAGCAGTTAGGCCCAATTTCTGCACTGCGACTTCAGACAACACATTTTCACAACTACCAGAATCAATTATGAAATGACAAACATTCCCTGCAATCGTACGTGTGGAGGAAAAAAGGGAAGTGCGACGTCAATCATCCTCTAAAGCAGTAGAATTGAGAAAGGTACATTGAGAAAGGTACGTTGTAGCATTAACAAAGGGCCCACGTCACCTTGTATGAGTTCATCCTCAACATCCGCCTCAGCTACAGCCTCAGTATCAAAAATAGGTGCACTATCCACATAAGATCATTAGCTAATAGCCCCCTAGTCTTAGGCAACGTTGTGCGACATTCTGCCTGACGGTGACCTATCTCACCGCATTTAAAACAATGGATTCCCCCAGTGACATGCTGTTGTGTAGGCACAGTTGGACGAGTTTCAGGGCGTGCCTGTGGTTGGTTAGAAGAGCTGACTGCGGGAGTAGGATTCATTCGACGGGCCAGTTGTTTTTCAGCCTGTAATGCCCGTTGGTCGGCTTCAGAAATTGTCAGAGGGTCAAACATAATAATAACAACTCGCAGTTACAGTCGCAGGCCACCAATATATTTAGAGATAAGTTGGATAGGTGATTCTGCAATTTCTGTGCGAGCGAGCAACTCGTAAAATTTTGTTGTGTAATCGTCAACAGATTGAGCGCCTTGGCGAAGAAGTTGAAGACGCTGATATAACTCTCGCTCATAGTTGTACGAGAGAAATGCAGGAAGCAAGTGTTTCTTGAACTTCTCCCAAGAGATGATTTTGGCCTTACCAGAGCGTGCACAAACCTTCTTTGTCTGTTGCCACCATGCTTGTGCCCTTCCACGTAGTCTCATGGTGACCAAGGGAACACGACGATTGTCTGGAACCTCTTTAAATTCCAGAATTTCTTCCATTGTATGTACCCAATCCAGAAATTCATCCGCCTGGAGATCGCCATGGAATTCGGGTATGTCGACTTTGAATCCTGCTTCCCAACGACGATCGGAATGAGGAGGGGCAGCAAAAGGGTTGCCGTCAAGGGTAGAGTCATCAGTTTCAGAGCCTAAATGAACACTGTGATGTGACGACGGTCGAAGGGCAGCCAACTGTTGCGTCAATTCTTCCACCTGTGATCGCAATTGTGCGATCTCATCCCGTTGACTCTCGTCTCCCTGAAGCAAGTCTTCCAGGTTAGTATGAACAATGCATCTCCTCGGTGCCATGGTTGAGGAACGTACTGACTATTGATACTAATCTGAGAGTACGTGATGGGACGAAAAAAGATTCAATAACTCATTTTGTCAAGGAATACCCGAGAGGTTGACGGTAACAGGGTTGAGAAAAAATTCTCGTTTTCTTTAATTCAAATTCAAATCTCCTCTGTAGAGGTAGCAAATACAAATATATAGGAAATAAGGAAATCCTAAGGAAAATGAGAAACAAATCCTAGAAAATAAAGAAACAAATCCCAAAAAATAAAAGGAACAAATCCTAGGAAATAAGGAAACAAATCCTAAGAATAAAAGGAGGAAATAATCCTAACATAATAAAATTGATAAAATTTTCTTAGAATTACGACAACAGGAAAAAGTCGATATTGTTGAATTTTGAGTCAAGTGGGCCCTACATCAATGTTGCACCGAGCATCATATGAAATATATAAATTTGATACCAGTTATGTGATAGAACTCAATAATTCAATAATCAAAATAGGAGTTTATTGATGAATTATGGGACTTATTAGCCCAAAAAGGAAAAGACGGCAAGCTACCGGAGCCTAAGCTCCTACCAGAGAGTAAGGTACTCTCCTAAAACCCTAATATTCAAATAAAAATGACTGACTCTACTCCTCCTAGACTCCTTATATATCTCATTAGTTAACAGATTGTCCTAACTTTTAGGAACAGATCAGTAACTAATTAGATACTCTTATCTTATCATATTTTCTTTCTCCTAGAGTACACTTGCCATATAGGAGGCTTTTTAGAAACCAAACCTAATCCTATTTCATCTCTTGGCCCGGTTACCCTATCATTATGCAACTTACCACTAATCATTTACGCTAGAGGCAACAAACACGTTTTTCACTAGACAGGTTTGTTTGTGATCAAATTTTTTATATAGCTTTGGCAAATTCTTGAGAAAAAAAAACAGCTTTGCAGTTACTCTAGAAGTTTGGGCAGGAAAAAAAATTATTAAAGAAATGTGACAATTTTTAATCTGTATTGATTGTACCATCTTAAAAATGAGTTTTCATTAAATTTTCAAACAAGTGAAATGATCTGTCCTCTAATGACACTTCTGAAGAAGCTGTGAGAAAAAAATGCAGTCAGCAGATTAAGGAAATGAAGTTCCAAGCAATCAACCAGGAGGGGTGCTTATAGATCAATAATGTATTGTTGCTCCTGAATACTTGAATATTTTGCTATTTTGACTCAAATCAAGGCTGCCACTAAATTAATTGAAGGCTGTCAAAAGCTACGAGGAACATGCTTCTTTAAAGCCGATGGGAAGAAGTTTGCTATTCTAGAGAGTCAGCTTTCCAGATGTTATGTATGGCAGTATCTCTAGGGTAGAAATACTGTATGTGGTCACACTTGGAGCATTGTTGCCATCAGGAGAACGGTGTTCATGTCCTTGTATTATACATTAAGGCAATTGGTTGGTATATTAGATCCGCCACTCAGCATGTAACTAATGTGCTATTGTCAATTTTATTATTGAAGTTATCTATTATATATATCTATATAAGAAACTTCATTACGCTAAAGATGTGTTAAAAACTCATTCATCCATTTTATTGTAAAAAAATATTTTCTCACTAAAAACTTAATTACACTACAAAATCTTAATTACATTATAGATTCTGTTTTTCTTTGTCATCTCGTGCTGACTGCTGAGTACGGATTCTCTCAACTAGTTGGTTGATAAAATCAAATTTAATCTTATTGTCAATTTTACTTTAGCTCTCTCATTGTTCGTAAGTTTACGATGAATCCTAAGAACACAAAATATGGATTCTTTAGAAAATATATTTGATTATTTGAACAAAAAAAAAATCAGAATTGCAAAACAATTTAAATGAAGGGAATTCTGTGCAAGATTAGAGAAAAAATTTGGTGCTCCGGTGTGTATGTGTGTGTAAGATTTCAAAGGAAGAGAGAATTTTGGCAAAACTAAAAAGATAGATTGTTATAGAGAACTCTAGCGCGTCGCACCATCATAGGCAGTGCACATGTTGTGTGTTTAAACAATGTTGGATTTACAGTCTCACTCGATCTTATGGTAGATCATCTGCATCAGATTTTTCCATCTTTCTTGTACGTCTTCGATTAGGTTTTTCTGTTTCACACCTCTCCATTTGTCCTTTTTTTCCATTTCACCAGATTCCACCACTGCTACCATAAAGGACAGCGTCACATCGAAGGAAAACCCACCACCACCACCATCGTTTGCAAGCCCACCCCCAGAATTGTGAGTTCCAACATGGTGGTCTAAAGATGGGCATGAATGGATCGAAAATCTAATGAGTTGCTTCGATTGGTCTTCGAGGAACCTCCCTCCTTCATAATTCCCTTCGGTTCAGATCCGGAGTGGCCAAAAGCCCACTCCGTAATGGGCTGATCTAATCCGACCAGGAGGATCCACGCCAAAATAGTACTAACCCGAAATGGCCCGAGGCCAACCTATATCTTTTCTTTGTTTTAATCCTAAAAAACTGGAGATCAAATTCAGACTTTAGATTAGACTGTTATGCCATTATTTCAGTCTCATTCTCAATCTAACAAGAATGGAATCACGCTCTGTAGGATTTGAACCTACGACATCGGGTTTTGGAGACCCGCGTTCTACCGAACTGAACTCTAACAAATTCTTAATTGGAATCATAGAATCTTTTTTAAATTTATTAATTCCTTTTCTTATCCCTATCCCATTGTGATATTTTACGTTGTTGAATGGTCTCATTTGAAAACAATTAGATGATGACAAAATTATCAAAGATCGGCATTCCTTATTTCTATTCAACAACATACGAGGTAGCCAACCCAACCCAAGAGGTCCACACTCGAGGTAATAAACCCAATAGATCACATTATCGCGGTTTGAAACCCTAGAACGCAAACATTGTGGCGCTAGACCTAAAGCGACCTCCTAACCACGTGAGCCCTAGAAGCTACATCGACTGTTGGAAGCATCCGACGGCTGACAATTGATCTAGGGTTACCAGGGAACACCCACGCGTCAGCACCCTGACCTCACCTATAAAAGGCCCATGACCTCAGCAACAAAGGTACGCACTGTTCATTTCTTACCTAACCTTATTCCGATACTGATTTAAGCATCGAGGTGTGTGTAGGTACACCCCCCCACCGTTGTCTCCGCTGTGCTCCGCCGTTCGTGACCAGATTCCGGCCAATCTTGATATCCATTTTGGATCATTGGCGCCATCTGTGGGAACGTTTCTAGTTCCTCTCTTAACTTGGATCTTCCGATTCACCATGGCCGGATCCAAACGAACCATCCTCACGCGAACACGGCTAGCATGCCTATGTCCACTGACGTTCCCGACCAAGGCGACGACATTCCTGTCACCGTCGAAGACGAGTCTCAGTTAGAGCCCCATGGGGAGACCATTCCCGTCACCGAACCGAACGCGTTCCGGCTCCCGACCCGTCTGTCACTCGACGACCGCTGCTATCGTTAACGAGCTCCTCATGCTCGTTCAACATCAAACGGAGACCATAGCAGCGCAGAACCTCCGCCTCATCCACATCGAGGATCAACAAAACTATTTGTCAGGGTAGGTGGATGCTTATCGTCAAGCCCTGCAGTGAACCCCTCCGGACTGGTCAGGGGCTTCCGAAGAACGAGACCCAACGGGAAGTAGATCTGAGGGCCACCAAGTTTCTATCCCTAGATCTGCTGACCGCTCTTCTCCAGGCGTTAGGACGTACGAACCATCTCCTCCGAGGCACCATTATATGTGGTAGACGAGAAAATCCTGCTGACGACGAGATTTCGCAAGTCACGTCGATCATGGGAGTTCAAACCGACATGACTAGCCATCATGTCAGTCTGTGGACATTTCCATTATATCGTCCACCCGAAGCTTGGCAACACACCCAAGCTTTCGGGGTAAAAGGAAGGCTCTCTTGGCCAGACTCCCTTCCCGAGTTGACAACTAAGTAAATTAAATCAAATTGCGAACTGACAAGTTACAAACATTAAGTATTAAAGAGCCAAAAGCAGAACGGAAAATTCAAAATCCCCATTCAATTGTCATAAGTACAAAGCGGTCAGGTACAAAATGAGCAAAGTACGAAACGACCAAGAAACCAAAATTACAAACAAAGAGGCAAAAGCAAAATACAAGGGAAGTCAAGCATTAGCCGGAGTGGGAGAAGGGCGAATGACGAGGACGACCTTAGTAGAACATGAATTATGTGGTCCCCTGAAACCACTCCAAGGTTCGTGACACCCTTAGTCCGAACTGCCACACCAGGATTAAGAAACACCACCTAGTTGACGCTGTTCTCAAATTGTTCCGTTCCGATCTCCACCATGGCTTGGTCGCTAGCCTCCTTTGCGGCCACAGCATACTTGAGATCTCGATCTTTCTCCTCCAGCGACTTCTTCAGCTTGGCCAATTCGGAGCGAAAGTCATCCTTTTCCTTACGGAAGGCATCTCTTTCCTTGGCAACTTCCCCTTTTTGGGATTCAAGATCAAATTTGTCCTTCTGGAGTTCGTCGACCGTGCTGGTCAGCTCTCGAACATTCTTCTCAGCCTCATCAGCCCTATGAATCTCCTTCGAGAACTGGGTCTAAAGACCCACTGCATTCTGCACCTTTGTAACACCGCATATTTACCACTGGGCTTTACCACTCTTTTTGGTAGATTTACCGCGGGGCTTCACCAAGCGTGCCATTTATAGGACTTCCCCCCCCCTTTTGGGGAATTTTTGCCTCATGGAGGTTTCGAACCCAAACCTAAAGGGATAAAGGTAATGGGAATCCACCTCCCATCACCAACTCAACTATAGTAGAGCATGAATTAGTAGGAGTATGAACTATGTGGTCCCCTGAAACCACTCCAAGGTTCGTGACACCCTCAGTCCAAACTGCCACACCAGGATTAAGAAACACCACCTAGTTGACGCCGTTCTCAAACTGTTCCGTTCCAATCTCCATCATGGCTTGGTCGCTAGCCTTCTTTGTGGCCATAGCAGACTTGAGATCCCGATCTTTCTCCTCTAGCAAATTCTTTAGCTTGGCCAATTCGGAGCGAAAGGCATCCCTTTCCTTGCGGAAGGCATCTCTTTTCTTGGCAACTTCCCCTTTTTGGGATTCAAGATCAGATTTGTCCTTCCGGAGTTCGTCGACTGCGCTGGTCAGCTCATGAACATTCTTCTCAGCCTCATCAGCCCTATAAATCTCCTCCGAGAACTGGGTCTGAAGACCCACTGCATTCTGCACCTTTGTAACACCCCTGATTTACCACTGGGCTTTACCACTCTTTTTGGTGGACTTACTGCGGGGCTTTACCGAGCGTGCCACTCATAGGAATTCTCCCCCCTCTTTTTGGGGAGTTTTTTCCTCATGGAGGTTTTGAACCCACACCCAAAGGGATAAAGGTAATGGGAATCCACCTTTTACTTTTACCTTTAAAGGTGGATTCCCATTACCTTTATCCTTTTGGGTGTGGGTTTGAAACCTCCATGAGGCAAAAACTCCCCAAAAAGGGGGGTAGAAATCCTATGAGTGGCACGCTTGGTAAAACCCCGCGGTAAGTCTACCAAAAAGAGTGGTAAAGCCCAGTGGTAAATCCGGGGTGTTAAAACCTTGCTGCGAAGGTCTTGGTTATCAGTATCAAACTTGTGAAGACGATCTCACAACTCCCGATCCTTCTTCAAGGCAGTCTCGGCCTGACCCTTCACCTTGCGCAGGCGAACAACCTCCTCCTCCAGTCTCGGCCTAGAAGGCTCCGATGTCTGTTTAAGAGCCAAAAAAGCTGATCCAGAGCCCCTATTCTTCAATGAACTGGAATCGGAAGCCCTGTTAACATCGACAGCAGCAGGAGAAGGTTGCACTTGTTTTCCCTTCTCCGAACTTTCCTCCAACTTCTTAGCTAGGGCGGCCTGGGCTTTAGCAAATCTTGCGATGCTCAACATGGATTCTGCACAAAAACAAATATCATCAGCCAAAGACACTGCAAACAAAAATAAACACAAGCAAATAATTCTCTACCTAAGCAACTTCGAGCTTCTCCCCAAGTTCGGCATCTCAGAAGAGTTCGGGAATGAACGAACCGCTTAGAAGTCATTTGCTCTTGGGTATTAGGGTTGGTATAAACGATAGGTTCAAAGCCGCCGATGCAATCTTTGATACTTTTGACCCAACTCTTCTCGAGGTCGCTGAGAACGGAAATCTTGAAGGAGTACGACCCAGCAGGACTTTCGAAAAGCGACCTCGACCAGTAAAATGGAAACTTGGGAACTTCTTAACCGTCTTTGGTGAGATCAAAAATACACTCCCGAGCGACGTCGTTCATCAGAAGGAGGAAAAAATATTTTGTCATGAAGCCCTTGAGGGATTCATGATAAGGCTTTTACCTTGCTTTAATATATTTTATTAGTGGTTTATCTTTATTTATGTTTTATTTTTATTACCTTTTGGTTTATATTTTGATTTGTAGGAAAAGGAGTTGAAGAGTTGATGAATTTGATGCAAAAAGAGAGGATTACGGCCCCCCAGTGTTGAAGAACATGACCATAATTCGTGGGAAGCAGTTGGAAGATCAAGTGAAGAAACAGAGAGGATTACGGCCCCCCAGTGTTTTCCATTATGGCCGTAATTCATGGAGGATGAGCTGAAAAGTCACAGTTTGAAGATTATGGCCCCCCAGTGTTGTGCATTACGGCCATATTTATGGCAGAATTTTGTAACAGCTCAATTTAAGTGTTGAATCTGTTGAGCTGTTTTAAGAGGGTCTTAAAGGGGATATAATGACACTTGATTGGGATAGAATTGAGCTATAAATTGAGGCTTTCAGGGCACAAAATTGGATCCTCTTCCTCTCTATTTTTCTTAGCTAAACTTGTGTTCTTTTGTGGTTTTCTTCATGTATGTTCAAGCAACTTTTCTATGGCTTTAAGCTTTGAATGAATTTCAGTTTCTATTACCTTCTAATCTTCATCTTTTACTTATTCAAGTTCTGAATGTTTAATTTACATTGTCTTATTTACATTCCTATCATGTGTGAGTAGTTTCTTTTATCTTGGGATTGATTATATTCCAATGATGAATTATCGTTAAGTCTAATTTTCTTTCCTCAGATGTTATGAGCATTGTTCCATTCTTAATTTAATCTTGAATTTTACTTTCTCTGCAATCATAACTAATATGATTGTATGAATCCTAGATATCTTATTAAGCACTGAAAAGTGAAAATTCGATATTGGAATTACAAGAATAAACAAGGGGATCAATTCATGAAAATAGAATTGGTTTTCTTGAGACTTAGAAATAATTATTCTTAATGAGTTTTATCATTCCTTCTACCATGAAAATAGGTAGATTCTATGTTTGAAACATTTTATTGTACTTTGAAAGAAGACAATAATCACATTTGATTATTTGGCCTTTAAGAATCCATTGCTCATACTCAAAGGAAAGTGACAAGGAATTAGCTTAAAAGAAATTTTCATTGGAAGAACATCAATCCCAAGAGCCTTTTATTTCCTAAATTAAACTCATTTTATTTTCCAAAGAACAACAATACCATTCTAATTTATTCCTTTAGCTAATCATCTTAGTGAGAGAAATTGGTACTCAATTCTTAGTCCTTGTGGGAACGATATTTTATTATCACGATAAAACAAAGGTACTTGCGGGCCTATCAAGATTTTGGCGCTGCTGTTTGGGACTTAAGTCATTGATATTGATTTTTCTCTCTATTTCGGTTAAACTAAATTTTATTTTTTCTGTTTTTGTTTCATATCATCTTCTTTGTTTTCTCGCTGATTTTTCAAAGTGAATGCGAAGAGTCCAAGTGTTGGTGATTTTGTTGAACCAGTTCTGAGATGTAAAGATTCTTCCATAGGAGAAGAAGAGAACAACACAAGGCAAGGACTAAAACAGAGAGTCGGCAAAGATGGTCAAGACACGAGGTCTTTGAAGGAGTTTGCTTCCCTAATACCACTGGTTGCAATGTAGCATCACTCGCCCGACAAAGGAGGCAAACAACTTCGAGTTGAAGCCTTCTCTACTTTCCATAGTGCAAAGAAACCAATTTGGCGGTGTTCCAACGGATGATCCAAATCTCCATTTGTCTATGTTCTTGGAGTTTTATGACACTCTAAAGATGAACGGTGTCTCTGCGGATGCCATAAAATTGAGGCTTTTCCCTTTTTCCTTGAGGGATAGAGCAAGAGCTTGGCTACACTCACTTCCAAATGGTTCCATAACTACATGGGATCAATTGTCTCAAGTGTTCCTTTCCAAGGACTTTCCTCCGAGCAAACCGCACAACTCGTAAATCAAATAACAACTTTTGCTCAAAAGGATGGAGAGTCTCTATGAGGCATGGGAACGTTTCAAGGAATTGTTGAGGCTTTGTCCTCATCATGGGCTGGAAAAATTGTTAATAGTGCATATTTTTTACAATGGGCTCAATTACAACACCAGGATGACAGTGGATGCAGCAGCAGGAGGTGCTTTGATGAACAAAAACACCACAGAAGCTTATGCTCTCATTGAGGATATGGCACAAAATCACTACCAATGGTCAAGCGATCGTGCTCCTCAAAAGAAAGGTGGCAGGTATGATGTTGATGCTATAGACCATTTAGCTGCTAAGATTGATTCTTTGTTTCAAAAATTTGATAAAATGAGTGTGAATACTGTTACTCCTAATATTGCAACTTGTGAAATTTGTGGTGTTGTTGGTCATATTGTTGTTGAATGTCAACTTGGGAATTCTTCTAGTGGGGGGGTCTAATAATGAGCAAGTTAACTTTGTTAACAATTTTAATCAAAAAGGGGATCCATTTTCTAGTACTTACAATCAAGGGTGGAGGAATCACCCAAATTTTTCCTATAAAAATCCTCCACTGAATCCCATTCCCCAAGCTACATCTAAGCCCCCTGGTTTTCAAGGACAAAGGGGTTTTAATCCTCCTCAAAAATCCAATTTGGAAAATTTGCTGGAAAATTTTGTTTTGACTCAAAGCAAGCAAAATGAGGAGTTTAAAACTCAAAATCAAGTGGTGGGTGAGGCCATTAAGCAGTTAGCATCTAAGATAGATTTTTTGACCACCTATAATAAGATGCTAGAGACCCAAATAGCCCAATATGTTAGCTCTTCCTCTAGGCCACCCGGTACGTTTCCAGGACAACCAGAACCTAATCCTAAGGCAAATGTGAGTGCTGTCATTTTGAGGAGTGGGAAACAACTAGAGGAACCTAAGGATGAAGAAAAGAAAAAAAATGAGAGTGAGAGGAAAGAAGAGGACCAGCCACTACCTAAGGAGGATGAAAAGAAAGGGGAAGAGGAAGAAGAAACACCCTATATTGCTCCAGCACCATATAAGCCACCTATACCCTTTCCCCAAAGATTGGTTAAGGCTAAAATGAGAAGCAATTTAGGAAGTTTCTGGATGTTTTAAATAAGTTGTATATAAATGTTCCCTTCACTGAAGCTTTGTCTCAAATGCCATCATATGCTAAGTTTTTGAAAGAAATTTTGTCAAATAAAAGAAAGCTTGATGACAATGAGACAGTAGCTTTGACTGAAGAATGTAGTGCTATAACTCAAAACAAATTGCCCCAAAAGCTCAAGGATCCAGGTAGTTTTACTATTCCATGTGTTATTGGTGATATGAGTTTTGACCATGCTTTATGTGATCTTGGGGCTAGTGTTAGCCTCATGCCTTTGTCAATTTGCAAAAGGCTTGAGATGGGTGACTTGAAACCCACAAAACTTTCTTTGCAATTAGCTGACCGGTCGGTCAAATACCCAATTGGAATATTGGAGGATGTGCCTATCAAGGTAGGTGAGTTTTTCATTCCAGCTGATTTTATTATTTCGGAAATGGAAGAGGATGCAAAAATTCCCCTCATTCTTGGGAGACCTTTCCTTGCTACAGCAGGAGCTGTTATTGATGTTAAAGAAGGGAAACTTTCTTTGAATGTGGGTGATGAGAAGGTAGAATTTAATTTACCCAATGCTATGAAATGTCCTTCTCTTGAGAATTCTTGTTGCAGGATAGATTTGATTGACCATTGCGTTAAGAAAAGTTCTCTTGGAAAATTTTCCAATGATGCATTGGAGGACTATTTGGTAGGGAGTATTGATCAAGGGGATGAAAATTAAGAGGTTGTTGCATATGCAAATTTTCTGGATGCCAACCCTTTTTCTTCAAAATTCAAAGTTGAAGAACTCAAGGCTGAACCCAAGGGTGCTCAGTTAGGAGAAGCTCCATAGGTAGAACTGAAGCCTCTTCCTTCAAATCTCAGGTATGAATTTCTTGGGCCCGATTCTACATTTTCAGTCATTGTGAATGCTAATTTGAATGATAAGGAAACTGAAAAATTGCTTGACATTCTTAGAAAGCATCAAAAAGCAATTGGGTACACTATAGACGACATTAAGGGGATTAATCCATCTATTTGTATGCATCGAATTCTATTGGATGATGATTATAAGCCCTCCATTGAACATCAAAGAAGGTTAAATCCTAATATGAAAGAAGTTGTGAAAAATGAGGTGCTTAAGTTGTTAGATGCAGGGGTAATTTACCCTATTTCAGATAGCAAGTGGGTTAGTCCGGTTCAAGTTATTCCTAAAAAGAGGGGTTTGACTGTTGTTAGAAATGAGAAGGATGAGCAAATAGCTACTAGGACAGTCACGGGTTGGAGGATGTGTATTGATTATAGGAAGTTGAATAAAGCAACCCGAAAGGACCATTTTCCCCTTTCCTTTATAGATCAAATGTTAGAAAGGTTAGCAAAGCATTCGCATTTTTGTTACTTGGATGGTTATTCTGGATTTTTTCAAATTCCTATTCATCATAGTGACCAGGAAAAAACTACTTTTACTTGTCCTTTTGGCACTTTTGCCTATAGGAGAATGCCTTTGGCTTGTGCAATGCTCATGCTACCTTTCAACGTTGTATGATGTCTATATTCTCTGATTTCACGGAAAATATTATGAAAGTGTTCATGGATGATTTCTATGTATATGGTTCAACTTTTGATGATTGTTTGACTAATCTTGTCAAAGTGCTTAAAAGATGTGAACAGGTCAATCTTGTCCTTAATTGGGAGAAATGTCACTTCATGGTAAGAGAAGGAATAATCCTTGGACATTTGGTTTTACGAGCGTGGTATTGAGGTGGATAAGGCTAAAATTGAGATTATAGAAAAATGCCTCCTCCTACTGCTAAAGGAGTGCGGAGTTTCTTGGGACATGTCGGTTTTTAAATGCGTTTTATAAAGGATTTTTCTAAAATCTCAAAGCCTTTGACTAATTTGCTCCTTAAGGATGTACCTTTTGAGTTTAATGATCTTTGTCATGAGGCATTTTGCAGGTTAAAAGAAGCTTTAATTTCAACTCCAATTATGCAGCCACCTGATTGAGTCTTCCATTTGAAGTCATGTGTGATGCAAGCAATTTTGCTGTTGGTGCAGTGTTGGGGCAGAGAAAAGACAAGAAGATTCATGCAATTTACTATGCAAGCAGAACCTTGGATGAGGCTCAAATCAATTATGCCACAACAGAGAAAGAGTTGTTGGCGGTTGTGTTTGCCATTGACAAATTCAGGCCATACTTGGTGGGATCAAAAATAATTGTTTATTCAGATCATGCAGCCATCAAGTACCTATTGAGCAAGAAAGATGCTAAGCCAAGGTTGATTCGGTGGATACTCTTGCTTTAAGAGTTTGACGTCGAAATACGGGACAAAAAGGTGACTGAGAATGTTGTGGTTGATCACCTGTCAAGGTTGAGGCAAGAAGCTAATAAGAAGAGTGGAGATGAGCTGCCCTTTGATGATTCTTTTCCAGATGACCATCTATTTGCAATTTCAAAGGTGGAGGTACCATGGTATGCAGACTATGTGAATTACCTTGCATGTGGCATCCTACCCACATAATTGAATTACCAACAAAAGAAAAAGTTCTTTTCTGATCTCAAGTTTTATTATTGGGATGAGCCCTTACTCTTTAGGAGAGGTGCAGATGGCATTTTCTGGCGGTGTATTCCAGAAAATGAGGTTGAAAGCATCATATTCCATTGCCACTCTTCTGCATATGGAGGGCATGCTGGCTCTTCTAAAACTGCTGTAAAAATACTTTAAGCAGGCTTTTATTGGCCTACTTTCTTTAAGGATGTACAACAATTTATGCTTGATATGACCCGGTGCCAGCGCCGGCAACATTTCAAGAAGGAATGAGATGCCTCAACAACATACTTGAAGTGGAAATTTTTGATGTATGGGAGTAGATTTCATGGGACCTTTCCCATCATCTCTTGGTAACAAATATATCCTTGTGGCAGTTGATTACGTGTCCAAGTGGGTTGAAGGTGTAGCTGCCCCAACAAATGATGCCAGGATAGTGATCAAGCTTTTCAAAAGAACCATCTTCCCTCGGTTTGGAGTGCCAAGAGTTGTGATTAGTGACGATGGATCTCATTTCATTGCCAAGCAGTTTGAAGCTCTGTTGAAGAAGTTTGGGGTGTCACACAAAATTGCCTTACCATATCACCCTCAAACAAGTGGTCAAGTGGAGGTATCCAACCGAGAAAGCAAAGTCATTCTAGAAAAGACGGTTTCAAAGTCAAGGAAAGATTGGGCATTGAAGCTAGATGATGTGCTTTGGGCTTACCGCACGGCCTACAAGACTCCCATCGGAATGAATCCTTTTAAATTAATCTATGGGTAGTCTTGCCATCTACCAAGAGAACTTGAGCATAAAGCGTGTTGGGCCATCAAGGCGCTTAATTTTGATTTGAAGGTCTTTGGTGAAAGAAGAAAGCTCCAACTTAGTGAGCTTGAAGAGTTAAGATTGGATGCTTATGAGAATGCAAGAATCTACAAGAAGAGAACTAAGAGATGGCATGATAAGCATATCATTAGAAGAGAGTTTAAGGAAGGTGACCTTGTGTTGCTTTTCAATTCTAGACTCAAGCTCTTTTCAGGTAAACTTCGGTTTAGGTGGTCCGGGCCATTCCAAGTTTGTAAAATCTTTCCATTTGGAGCTGTGGAAGTTTAGAGTGAAGCTACAGGTGCTTTTAAGGTAAATGAACAGAGATTGAAGCATTATGCAGCTGGAGAGCCAATAGAGAAGGGGATGAACTTCACCCTTCAAGCACCACATTGAGCAAAAAGAAAAGGGGTCGAGCTAATGACCATAAACAAGCGCTTCTTGGGAGGCAACCCATGTTTTTAATTTGTTTCTTTTGTTTCTTTTAATTTTCTTTGTAGGTAGGTGTTGGGTGTGGAAGAATTTGGAGTTTGGTAGTTAAAAAGAAAAATCTGTGGAAAATATGGCCTGGCAGTGTTCTTCATTATGGCCATAATTTGGCCAAACCATGTGGCCAAGAAATCTCTCAGAATGAATTACGGCCCCCAGTAATAATAATTACGGTCGTAATACTCCTAGAGAAAAAAAATTTGAAAAATTTGAGCAGGCCCTTAGTTACGGCTAGGCCGTAATGTCAATTACGGCCGTAATTCGGGCAGCGCTTTTTAAGAAAAGGGGAAGGGGGAGAAACAGAGCGGATTACGGCTGGCCATAATTCTCGTTCTGACCATAATTCGCCTCTGCGTGTTTAAAACCCAAAATCCCTAATTTTTTTCTTCCTTTCTTCCCCTCCCCCCCGCCTCTTCCTTCTTCTCCCCCCATTTCTTCTTCTTCCCCTCCCCCCCGATCTCTCTTAATCCCCCAACTCCTTCCCTCCTTTCACCATTTTTACTAAACCCAATCTAATTCTTTCATCTTCTTTCAATTTCGCCAAATATTTCTGCATTTCTTCCTTTGTTCTTAGCAAAGTCACGAATTCTTTTGAGGAATCTTCCTTTCTCTTCAACAATGGCTTTAAAAAGGGCAACAACAAGCAAGGGTTCAACTTCCAGAGGTGGGTCTACCCAAAATCCTAGAAGAACCAGAGGCAATTTGACCGTGTTGCTAAAGCTAGCAAGGGGACATTGTCATTGGTGGAAATTGGTGAGCTAGCTGAATTGTAGGGAAACACCAGAATTGATTTAGAAGCTTGTCTAGCAATAAAAATGATTACCAAGCTTAATGATGTTTATCATTTGATACTCCCGGATGGTTCAACAATGGCATTGCCAAATCCAGTCAGAACCACTGTGAGGAATAGAGCCAATTAGAAGTTTGTGGGAGTCATTGATAAACCGGAAGAGCCATACTTGCAACTTCCTCCTCCTTCAGAGCATGACAGTCTATCTTCATCTCGTCATCATGAGAATCCTGACTTGAATGCTAGGATGGCAGCCATGGAGGAAGCACAACAAAGGCAAGGTCATGTTTTGGACAGTATGAATACCATGATGTCAGCTATGTATGGTTGGCATATTTCTCAAGGCCATTTTCCTCCGCTGCCATAACTTGAGCTGTGAAAGAAGAGCAGAGAAGAGGCACTACTGATGGTGACCTCAAGACTAGGGGAGTATTGTTTTTCTTTCTCTTGTTTTATTTTGTTTTGTTTCTTTATTTTGTTTTTGCATATGTCTGTGTCTGTTTTCTGCCTTTTATCATTCGTCTCATGTGAGATCCTTGTTGTGAAAATTGTCTTGAATTGTCCTCTTTGGAAATCCTTTTTTTTGTGGCACTACTTAATTAATTAATTGGTATTCAATGAGCACAGTTGTGAATGTTGAAAGCTTTACTGCGTATTGGGGCCACACGCACACAACTTAGATGGGTTTTGGCATTAGGATAATTGGGAAGAACCTTGCTTTGGTATCTAATTATTGGTTCCCTTGGTAACACTCACTGCATATTGGTTACTGGAGAAATGTCTGTGTTGAGCTAGAAAAAAGAAAAAGAAAAAAAAAGAGTGGGGTTAGTTAAAAAGAAAAGAATAAATGCTGAAAAAAAAAGAATAGAAAAATTAGCTCAACACCCCTTTGAGGTCATAAGTTACTAGGAAAATACTCTTTGTACCTTTTTGAGACTGATTGGCTACTAGGAAACAAAGACACTCCTTTGAAACCAAGTGTGGCAATTGCTTTGTTTGCATATGAGTGAAGGACCCAAGCAAAAGTGATGGGAATCTAAGCTTAAAAATGAAAAGATCAGAATAATAATTTAGGTCTCACTCAATGTTCTGATGCCTTGAACCATCTGATAATGCTATGCGCTAGGTTCCAATAAGTGGTGTGTTAAAATTGTGCAAATCTTGTCATTGGATATCATCAAAGAACTTTGATATGGTGTGGTTGAAACAAGGCATTTCCAAGCCTGGCCATTTGTTGGGATTTGCTTGAGGACAAGCAAAGATCTAAGCATGGGGGAGTTTGATAGGTTAGAATTTATCTAGTTTTTTACTTTGCTTTAATAGGTTTTATTAGTGGTTTATCTTTATTTATGTTTTATTTTTATTACCTTTTAGTTTATATTTTGATTTGTAGGAAAATGAGTTGAAGAGCTGATGAATTTGATGCAAAAAAAGAGGATTATGCCCCCCAGTGTTGAAGAACATGGCCATAATTCGTGGGGAGTAGTTGGAAGGTCAAGTGAAGAAACAGAGAGGATTACGGCCCCCCAGTGTTTTCCATTATGGCCGTAATTCGTGGTGGATGAGCTGAAAAGTCATAGTTTGAAGATTATGGCCCCCAGTGTTGCGCATTACGGCCATGTTTATGGAAGAATTTTATAACAGCTCAATTTAAGTGCTGAATCTGTTGAGCTATTTTAAGAGGGTCTTAAAGGGGACATAATGACACTTGATTGGGGTAGAATTGGGCTATAAATTGAGGCTTTCAGGCACGAAATTGGATCCTCTTCCTCTCTATTTTTCTTAGCTAAACTTGTGTTCTTTTGTGGTTTTCTTCATGTATGTTCAAGCAACTTTTCTATGGCTTTAAGCTTTGAATGAATTTCAGTTTCTATTACCTTCTAATCTTTATCTTTTACTTATTCAAGTTCTGAATGTTTAATTTACATTGTCTTATTTACATTCCTATCATGTGTGAGTAGTTTCTTTTATCTTGGGATTGATTATATTCCAATGATGAATTATCGTTAAGTCTAATTTTCTTTCCTCAGATGTTATGAGCATTGTTCCATTCTTAATTTAATCTTGAATTTTACTTTCTCTGCAATCATAACTAATATGATTGTATGAATCCTAGATATCTTATAAAGCAGTGAAAAGTGAAAATTCGATATTGGAATTAAAAGAAGAAAAAAGGGGATCAATTCATGAAAATAGAATTAGTTTTCTTGAGGCTTAGAAATAATTGTTCTTAATGAGTTTTATCATTCATTCTACCATGAAAATAGGTAGATTCTATGTTTGAAACATTTTATTGTACTTTGAAAGAAGACAATAATCACATTTGATTATTTGGCCTTTAAGAATCCATTGCTCATACTCAAAGGAAAGTGACAAGGAATTAGCTTAAAAGAAATTTTCATTGGAAGAACATCAATCCCAAGAGCCTTTTATTTCCTAAATTAAACTCATTTTATTTTCCAGCAACAACAATACCATTCTAATTTATTCCTTTAGCTAATCATCTTAGTGAGAGAAATTGGTACTCAATTCTTAGTCCTTGTGGGAACGATATTTTATTATACGATAAAACAGTGCACTTGCGGGCCTATCAAGATTTTGGCGCTGTTGCCGGGGACTTAAGTCATTGATATTGATTTTTCTCTCTATTTCGGTTAAACTAAATTTTATTTTTTCTGTTTTTGTTTCTGTTATCATCTTCTTTGTTTTCTGCTGATTTTTCAGTGAATGCGAAGAGTCCGAAGTGTTGGTGATCTTGTTGAACCAGTTCCTGAGATAGAAAGATTCTTCCATAGGAGAAGAAGAGAACAACGCAAGGCAAGGACTGAAACAGGAGAGTCCAGCATGGCTGAAGACACAAGGTCTTTGAAGGAGTTTGCTTCCCCTAATACCACGGGGTTGCAATCTAGCATCACTCGCCCGACAGTGGAGGCAAACAATTTCGAGTTGAAGCCTTCTCTACTTTCCATGGTGCGGCAAAACCAATTTGGCGGTGTTCCAACGGATGATCCAAATCTCCATTTGTCTATGTTCTTGGAGTTTTATGACACTCTAAAGATGGAAACTTGGGAACTTCTTAACCGTCTTTGGTGAGATCAAAAATACACTCCCGAGCGACGTCGTTCATCAGAAGGAGGAAAAAATATTTTGTCATGAAGCCCTTGAGGGATTCATGATAAGGCTTTTACCTTGCTTTAATATGTTTTATTAGTGGTTTATCTTTATTTATGTTTTATTTTTATTACCTTTTGGTTTATATTTTGATTTGTAGGAAAAGGAGTTGAAGAGTTGATGAATTTGATGCAAAAAGAGAGGATTACGGCCCCCCAGTGTTGAAGAACATGACCATAATTCGTGGGAAGCAGTTGGAAGATCAAGTGAAGAAACAGAGAGGATTACGGCCCCCCAGTGTTTTCCATTATGGCCGTAATTCATGGAGGATGAGCTGAAAAGTCACAGTTTGAAGATTATGGCCCCCCAGTGTTGTGCATTACGGCCATATTTATGGCAGAATTTTGTAACAGCTCAATTTAAGTGTTGAATCTGTTGAGCTGTTTTAAGAGGGTCTTAAAGGGGATATAATGACACTTGATTGGGATAGAATTGAGCTATAAATTGAGGCTTTCAGGGCACAAAATTGGATCCTCTTCCTCTCTATTTTTCTTAGCTAAACTTGTGTTCTTGTGGTTTTCTTCATGTATGTTCAAGCAACTTTTCTATGGCTTTAAGCTTTGAATGAATTTCAGTTTCTATTACCTTCTAATCTTCATCTTTTACTTATTCAAGTTCTGAATGTTTAATTTACATTGTCTTATTTACATTCCTATCATGTGTGAGTAGTTTCTTTTATCTTGGGATTGATTATATTCCAATGATGAATTATCGTTAAGTCTAATTTTCTTTCCTCAGATGTTATGAGCATTGTTCCATTCTTAATTTAATCTTGAATTTTACTTTCTCTGCAATCATAACTAATATGATTGTATGAATCCTAGATATCTTATTAAGCAATCAAAAGTGAAAATTCGATATTGGAATTACAAGATTAAACAAGGGGATCAATTCATGAAAATAGAATTGGTTTTCTTGAGACTTAGAAATAATTATTCTTAATGAGTTTTATCATTCCTTCTACCATGAAAATAGGTAGATTCTATGTTTGAAACATTTTATTGTACTTTGAAAGAAGACAATAATCACATTTGATTATTTGGCCTTTAAGAATCCATTGCTCATACTCAAAGGAAAGTGACAAGGAATTAGCTTAAAAGAAATTTTCATTGGAAGAACATCAATCCCAAGAGCCTTTTATTTCCTAAATTAAACTCATTTTATTTTCCAGCAACAACAATACCATTCTAATTTATTCCTTTAGCTAATCATCTTAGTGAGAGAAATTGGTACTCAATTCTTAGTCCTTGTGGGAACGATATTTTATTATACGATAAAACAGTGCACTTGCGGGCCTATCAAGATTTTGGCGCCAATTTTAGGACTTAAGTCATTGATATTGATTTTTCTCTCTATTTCGGTTAAACTAAATTTTATTTTTTCTGTTTTTGTTTCTGTTATCATCTTCTTTGTTTTCTGCTGATTTTTCAGTGAATGCGAAGAGTCCGAAGTGTTGGTGATTTTGTTGAACCAGTTCCTGAGACAGAAAGATTCTTCCATAGGAGAAGAAGAGAACAACACAAGGCAAGGACTAAAACAGGAGAGTCCAGCATGGCTGAAGACACGAGGTCTTTGAAGGAGTTTGCTTCCCCTAATACCACGGGGTTGCAATGTAGCATCACTCGCCCGACAGTGGAGGCAAACAACTTCGAGTTGAAGCCTTCTCTACTTTCCATAGTGCAGCAAAACCAATTTGGCGGTGTTCCAACGGATGATCCAAATCTCCATTTGTCTATGTTCTTGGAGTTTTATGACACTCTAAAGATGAACGGTGTCTCTGCGGATGCCATAAAATTGAGGCTTTTCCCTTTTTCCTTGAGGGATAGAGCAAGAGCTTGGCTACACTCACTTCCAAATGGTTCCATAACTACATGGGATCAATTGTCTCAAGTGTTCCTTTCCAAGTACTTTCCTCCGAGCAAAACTGCACAACTCAGAAATCAAATAACAACTTTTGCTCAAAAGGATGGAGAGTCTCTCTATGAGGCATGGGAACGTTTCAAGGAATTGTTGAGGCTTTGTCCTCATCATGGGCTGGAAAAATTGTTAATAGTGCATATTTTTTACAATGGGCTCAATTACAACACCAGGATGACAGTGGATGCAGCAGCAGGAGGTGCTTTGATGAACAAAAACACCACAGAAGCTTATGCTCTCATTGAGGATATGGCACAAAATCACTACCAATGGTCAAGCGATCGTGCTCCTCAAAAGAAAGGTGGCAGGTATGATGTTGATGCTATAGACCATTTAGCTGCTAAGATTGATTCTTTGTTTCAAAAATTTGATAAAATGAGTGTGAATACTGTTACTCCTAATATTGCAACTTGTGAAATTTGTGGTGTTGTTGGTCATATTGTTGTTGAATGTCAACTTGGGAATTCTTCTAGTGGGGGGGTCTAATAATGAGCAAGTTAACTTTGTTAACAATTTTAATCAAAAAGGGGATCCATTTTCTAGTACTTACAATCAAGGGTGGAGGAATCACCCAAATTTTTCCTATAAAAATCCTCCACTGAATCCCATTCCCCAAGCTACATCTAAGCCCCCTGGTTTTCAAGGACAAAGGGGTTTTAATCCTCCTCAAAAATCCAATTTGGAAAATTTGCTGGAAAATTTTGTTTTGACTCAAAGCAAGCAAAATGAGGAGTTTAAAACTCAAAATCAAGTGGTGGGTGAGGCCATTAAGCAGTTAGCATCTAAGATAGATTTTTTGACCACCTATAATAAGATGCTAGAGACCCAAATAGCCCAATATGTTAGCTCTTCCTCTAGGCCACCCGGACGCTTCAGACAACTGCAGAACCTAATCCTAAGGCAAATGTGAAAGGTCAGCCATTTTGAGGAGTGGGAAACAACTAGAGGAACCTAAGGATGAAGAAAAGAAAAAAAATGAGAGTGAGAGGAAAGAAGAGGACCAGCCACTACCTAAGGAGGATGAAAAGAAAGGGGAAGAGGAAGAAGAAACACCCTATATTGCTCCAGCACCATATAAGCCACCTGTACCCTTTCCCCAAAGATTGGTTAAGGCTAAAATGAGAAGCAATTTAGGAAGTTTCTGGATGTTTTAAATAAGTTGTATATAAATGTTCCCTTCACTGAAGCTTTGTCTCAAATGCCATCATATGCTAAGTTTTTGAAAGAAATTTTGTCAAATAAAAGAAAGCTTGATGACAATGAGACAGTAGCTTTGACTGAAGAATGTAGTGCTATAACTCAAAACAAATTGCCCCAAAAGCTCAAGGATCCAGGTAGTTTTACTATTCCATGTGTTATTGGTGATATGAGTTTTGACCATGCTTTATGTGATCTTGGGGCTAGTGTTAGCCTCATGCCTTTGTCAATTTGCAAAGGCTTGAGATGGGTGACTTGAAACCCACAAAACTTTCTTTGCAATTAGTGACCTGGTCGGTCAAATACCCAATTGGAATATTGGAGGATGTGCCTATCAAGGTAGGTGAGTTTTTCATTCCGGTGATTTTATTATTTCGAAATGGAAGAGGATGCAAAAATTCCCTCATTCTTGGGAGACCTTTCCTTGCTACAAGGAGTCATTATTGATGTTAAAGAAGGGAAACTTTCTTTGAATGTGGGTGATGAGAAGGTAGAATTTAATTTACCCAATGCTATGAAATGTCCTTCTCTTGAGAATTCTTGTTGCAGGATAGATTTGATTGACCATTGCGTTAAGAAAAGTTCTCTTGGAAAATTTTCCAATGATGCATTGGAGGACTATTTGGTAGGGAGTATTGATCAAGGGGATGAAAATTAAGAGGTTGTTGCATATGCAAATTTTCTGGATGCCAACCCTTTTTCTTCAAAATTCAAAGTTGAAGAACTCAAGGCTGAACCCAAGGGTGCTCAGTTAGGAGAAGCTCCATAGGTAGAACTGAAGCCTCTTCCTTCAAATCTCAGGTATGAATTTCTTGGGCCCGATTCTACATTTTCAGTCATTGTGAATGCTAATTTGAATGATAAGGAAACTGAAAAATTGCTTGACATTCTTAGAAAGCATCAAAAAGCAATTGGGTACACTATAGACGACATTAAGGGGATTAATCCATCTATTTGTATGCATCGAATTCTATTGGATGATGATTATAAGCCCTCCATTGAACATCAAAGAAGGTTAAATCCTAATATGAAAGAAGTTGTGAAAAATGAGGTGCTTAAGTTGTTAGATGCAGGGGTAATTTACCCTATTTCAGATAGCAAGTGGGTTAGTCCGGTTCAAGTTATTCCTAAAAAGAGGGGTTTGACTGTTGTTAGAAATGAGAAGGATGAGCAAATAGCTACTAGGACAGTCACGGGTTGGAGGATGTGTATTGATTATAGGAAGTTGAATAAAGCAACCCGAAAGGACCATTTTCCCCTTTCCTTTATAGATCAAATGTTAGAAAGGTTAGCAAAGCATTCGCATTTTTGTTACTTGGATGGTTATTCTGGATTTTTTCAAATTCCTATTCATCATAGTGACCAGGAAAAAACTACTTTTACTTGTCCTTTTGGCACTTTTGCCTATAGGAGAATGCCTTTGGCTTGTGCAATGCTCATGCTACCTTTCAACGTTGTATGATGTCTATATTCTCTGATTTCACGGAAAATATTATGAAAGTGTTCATGGATGATTTCTATGTATATGGTTCAACTTTTGATGATTGTTTGACTAATCTTGTCAAAGTGCTTAAAAGATGTGAACAGGTCAATCTTGTCCTTAATTGGGAGAAATGTCACTTCATGGTAAGAGAAGGAATAATCCTTGGACATTTGGTTTCTGAACGTGGTATTGAGGTGGATAAGGCTAAAATTGAGATTATAGAAAAAATGCCTCCTCCTACTTCTGTTAAAGGAGTGCGGAGTTTCTTGGGACATGTCGGTTTTTACCGTCGTTTTATAAAGGATTTTTCTAAAATCTCAAAGCCTTTGACTAATTTGCTCCTTAAGGATGTACCTTTTGAGTTTAATGATCTTTGTCATGAGGCATTTTGCAGGTTAAAAGAAGCTTTAATTTCAACTCCAATTATGCAGCCACCTGATTGAGTCTTCCATTTGAAGTCATGTGTGATGCAAGCAATTTTGCTGTTGGTGCAGTGTTGGGGCAGAGAAAAGACAAGAAGATTCATGCAATTTACTATGCAAGCAGAACCTTGGATGAGGCTCAAATCAATTATGCCACAACAGAGAAAGAGTTGTTGGCGGTTGTGTTTGCCATTGACAAATTCAGGCCATACTTGGTGGGATCAAAAATAATTGTTTATTCAGATCATGCAGCCATCAAGTACCTATTGAGCAAGAAAGATGCTAAGCCAAGGTTGATTCGGTGGATACTCTTGCTTTAAGAGTTTGACGTCAAATACGGACAAAAAGGTGATCGAGAATGTTGTGGTTGATCACTGTCAAGGTTGAGGCAAGAATCTAATAAGAAGAGTGGAGATGAGCTGCCCTTTGATGATTCTTTTCCAGATGACCATCTATTTGCAATTTCAAAGGTGGAGGTACCATGGTATGCAGACTATGTGAATTACCTTGCATGTGGCATCCTACCCACATAATTGAATTACCAACAAAAGAAAAAGTTCTTTTCTGATCTCAAGTTTTATTATTGGGATGAGCCCTTACTCTTTAGGAGAGGTGCAGATGGCATTTTCTGGCGGTGTATTCCAGAAAATGAGGTTGAAAGCATCATATTCCATTGCCACTCTTCTGCATATGGAGGGCATGCTGGCTCTTCTAAAACTGCTGTAAAAATACTTTAAGCAGGCTTTTATTGGCCTACTTTCTTTAAGGATGTACAACAATTTATGCTTCAATATGACCAGTGCCAACGCACTGGCAACATTTCAAGAAGGAATGAGATGCCTCTGAACAACATACTTGAAGTGGAAATTTTTGATGTATGGGGAGTAGATTTCATGGGACCTTTCCCATCATCTCTTGGTAACAAATATATCCTTGTGGCAGTTGATTACGTGTCCAAGTGGGTTGAAGGTGTAGCTGCCCCAACAAATGATGCCAGGATAGTGATCAAGCTTTTCAAAAGAACCATCTTCCCTCGGTTTGGAGTGCCAAGAGTTGTGATTAGTGACGATGGATCTCATTTCATTGCCAAGCAGTTTGAAGCTCTGTTGAAGAAGTTTGGGGTGTCACACAAAATTGCCTTACCATATCACCCTCAAACAAGTGGTCAAGTGGAGGTATCCAACCGAGAAAGCAAAGTCATTCTAGAAAAGACGGTTTCAAAGTCAAGGAAAGATTGGGCATTGAAGCTAGATGATGTGCTTTGGGCTTACCGCACAGCCTACAAGACTCCCATCGGAATGACTCCTTTTAAATTAATCTATGGGAAGTCTTGCCATCTACCAGTAGAACTTGAGCATAAAGCGTATTGGGCCATCAAGACGCTTAATTTTGATTTGAAGGCTGCTGGTGAAAGAAGAAAGCTCCAACTTAGTGAGCTTGAAGAGTTAAGATTGGATGCTTATGAGAATGCAAGAATCTACAAGAAGAGAACTAAGAGATGGCATGATAAGCATATCATTAGAAGAGAGTTTAAGGAAGGTGACCTTGTGTTGCTTTTCAATTCTAGACTCAAGCTCTTTTCAGGTAAACTTCGGTTTAGGTGGTCCGGGCCATTCCAAGTTTGTAAAATCTTTCCATTTGGAGCTGTGGAAGTTTAGAGTGAAGCTACAGGTGCTTTTAAGGTAAATGAACAGAGATTGAAGCATTATGCAGCTGGAGAGCCAATAGAGAAGGGGATGAACTTCACCCTTCAAGCACCACATTGAGCAAAAAGAAAAGGGGTCGAGCTAATGACCATAAACAAGCGCTTCTTGGGAGGCAACCCATGTTTTTAATTTGTTTCTTTTGTTTCTTTTAATTTTCTTTGTAGGTAGGTGTTGGGTGTGGAAGAATTTGGAGTTTGGTAGTTAAAAAGAAAAATCTGTGGAAAATATGGCCTGGCAGTGTTCTTCATTATGGCCATAATTTGGCCAAACCATGTGGCCAAGAAATCTCTCAGAATGAATTACGGCCCCCAGTAATAATAATTACGGTCGTAATACTCCTAGAGAAAAAAAATTTGAAAAATTTGAGCAGGCCCTTAGTTACGGCTAGGCCGTAATGTCAATTACGGCCGTAATTCGGGCAGCGCTTTTTAAGAAAAGGGGAAGTGGGAGAAACAGAGCGAATTACGGCCTGGCCATAATTCTCGTTACGGCCATAATTCGGCCTCTGCGTGTTTTAAAACCCAAAATCCCTAATTTTTTTTCTTCCTTTCTTCTTCTACCACCCGCCTCCTCCTTCTTCTTCCCCCATTTCTTCTTCTTCCCCACTCCCCCGATCTCTCTTAATCTCCCAAATCCTTCCCTCCTTTCACCATTTTTACTAAACCCAATCTAATTCTTTCATCTTCTTTCAATTTCTGCCAAATATTTCTGCATTTCTTCACTGTTCTTAGCAGGTGCGAATTCTTTTGAGGAATCTTCCTTTCTCTTCAACAATGGCTTTAAAAAGGGCAACAACAAGCAAGGGTTCAACTTCCAGAGGTGGGTCTACCCAAAATCCTAGAAGAACCAGAGGCAATTTGACCGTGTTGCTAAAGCTAGCAAGGGGACATTGTCATTGGTGGAAATTGGTGAGCTAGCTGAATTGTAGGGAAACACCAGAATTGATTTAGAAGCTTGTCTAGCAATAAAAATGATTACCAAGCTTAATGATGTTTATCATTTGATACTCCCGGATGGTTCAACAATGGCATTGCCAAATCCAGTCAGAACCACTGTGAGGAATAGAGCCAATTAGAAGTTTGTGGGAGTCATTGATAAACCGGAAGAGCCATACTTGCAACTTCCTCCTCCTTCAGAGCATGACAGTCTATCTTCATCTCGTCATCATGAGAATCGACTTGAATGCTAGGATGGCAGCCATGGAGGAAGCACAACAAAGGCAAGGTCATGTTTTGGACAAAGATGAATACCATGATGTCGACTATGTATGGTTGGCATATTTCTCAAGGCCATTTTCCTCCGCCGCCATAACTTGAGCTGTGAAAGAAGAAGCGCAGAAGAGGCACTGCGATGGTGACCTCAAGACTAGGGAGTATTGTTTTTCTTTCTCTTGTTTTATTTTGTTTTGTTTCTTTATTTTGTTTTTGCATATGTCTGGTTCTGCTTTCTGCCTTTTATCATTCGTCTCATGTGAGATCCTTGTTGTGAAAATTGTCTTGAATTGTCCTCTTTGGAAATCCTTTTTGTGGCACTACTTAATTAATTAATTGGTATTCAATGAGCACAGTTGTGAATGTTGAAAGCTTTATCACAGATTGGGCCACACGCACACAACTTAGATGGGTTTTGGCATTAGGATAATTGGGAAGAACCTTGCTTTGGTATCTAATTATTGGTTCCCTTGGTAACACTCACTGCATATTGGTTACTGGAGAAATGTCTGTGTTGAGCTAGGAAAGAGAAAAGAAAAAAAAAAAAAAGAGTGGGGTTAGTTAAAAGAAAAGAATAAATGCTGAAAAAAAAAGAATAGAAAAATTAGCTCAACACCCCTTTGAGGTCATAAGTTACTAGGAAAATACTCTTTGTACCTTTTTGAGACTGATTGGCTACTAGGAAACAAAGACACTCCTTTGAAACCAAGTGTGGCAATTGCTTTGTTTGCATATGAGTGAAGGACCCAAGCAAAAGTGATGGGAATCTAAGCTTAAAAATGAAAAGATCAGAATAATAATTTAGGTCTCACTCAATGTTCTGATGCCTTGAACCATCTGATAATGCTATGCGCTAGGTTCCAATAAGTGGTGTGTTAAAATTGTGCAAATCTTGTCATTGGATATCATCAAAGAACTTTGATATGGTGTGGTTGAAACAAGGCATTTCCAAGCCTGGCCATTTGTTGGGATTTGCTTGAGGACAAGCAAAGATCTAAGCATGGGGGAGTTTGATAGGTTAGAATTTATCTAGTTTTTTACTTTGCTTTAATAGGTTTTATTAGTGGTTTATCTTTATTTATGTTTTATTTTTATTACCTTTTAGTTTATATTTTGATTTGTAGGAAAATGAGTTGAAGAGCTGATGAATTTGATGCAAAAAAAGAGGATTATGCCCCCCAGTGTTGAAGAACATGGCCATAATTCGTGGGGAGTAGTTGGAAGGTCAAGTGAAGAAACAGAGAGGATTACGGCCCCCCAGTGTTTTCCATTATGGCCGTAATTCGTGGTGGATGAGCTGAAAAGTCATAGTTTGAAGATTATGGCCCCCAGTGTTGCGCATTACGGCCATGTTTATGGAAGAATTTTATAACAGCTCAATTTAAGTGCTGAATCTGTTGAGCTATTTTAAGAGGGTCTTAAAGGGGACATAATGACACTTGATTGGGGTAGAATTGGGCTATAAATTGAGGCTTTCAGGGCACGAAATTGGATCCTCTTCCTCTCTATTTTTCTTAGCTAAACTTGTGTTCTTTTGTGGTTTTCTTCATGTATGTTCAAGCAACTTTTCTATGGCTTTAAGCTTTGAATGAATTTCAGTTTCTATTACCTTCTAATCTTTATCTTTTACTTATTCAAGTTCTGAATGTTTAATTTACATTGTCTTATTTACATTCCTATCATGTGTGAGTAGTTTCTTTTATCTTGGGATTGATTATATTCCAATGATGAATTATCGTTAAGTCTAATTTTCTTTCCTCAGATGTTATGAGCATTGTTCCATTCTTAATTTAATCTTGAATTTTACTTTCTCTGCAATCATAACTAATATGATTGTATGAATCCTAGATATCTTATTAAGCACTGAAAAGTGAAAATTCGATATTGGAATTACAAGATGAAACAAGGGGATCAATTCATGAAAATAGAATTAGTTTTCTTGAGGCTTAGAAATAATTGTTCTTAATGAGTTTTATCATTCATTCTACCATGAAAATAGGTAGATTCTATGTTTGAAACATTTTATTGTACTTTGAAAGAAGACAATAATCACATTTGATTATTTGGCCTTTAAGAATCCATTGCTCATACTCAAAGGAAAGTGACAAGGAATTAGCTTAAAAGAAATTTTCATTGGAAGAACATCAATCCCAAGAGCCTTTTATTTCCTAAATTAAACTCATTTTATTTTCCAGCAACAACAATACCATTCTAATTTATTCCTTTAGCTAATCATCTTAGTGAGAGAAATTGGTACTCAATTCTTAGTCCTTGTGGGAACGATATTTTATTATACGATAAAACAGTGCACTTGCGGGCCTATCAAGATTTTGGCGCTGTTGCCG
The DNA here is from genome assembly GCA_037113605.1 of Calophaca sinica. Taxonomy (NCBI): domain Eukaryota; kingdom Viridiplantae; phylum Streptophyta; class Magnoliopsida; order Fabales; family Fabaceae; genus Calophaca; species Calophaca sinica. The sequence continues at coordinate 73,204,598 of CM073730.1, forward strand.
GGGACTTAAGTCATTGATATTGATTTTTCTCTCTATTTCGGTTAGACTAAATTTTATTTTTTTCTGTTTTTGTTTCTGTTATCATCTTCTTTGTTTTCTGCTGATTTTTCAGTGAATGCGAAGAGTCCGAAGTGTTGGTGATTTTGTTGAACCAGTTCCTGAGACAGAAAGATTCTTCCATAGGAGAAGAAGAGAACAACACAAGGCAAGGACTAAAACAGGAGAATCCAGCATGGCTGAAGACACAAGGTCTTTGAAGGAGTTTGCTTCCCCTAATACCACGGGGTTGCAATCTAGCATCACTCGCCCGACAGTGGAGGCAAACAATTTCGAGTTGAAGCCTTCTCTACTTTCCATGGTGCGGCAAAACCAATTTGGCGGTGTTCCAACGGATGATCCAAATCTCCATTTGTCTATGTTCTTGGAGTTTTATGACACTCTAAAGATGGAAACTTGGGAACTTCTTAACCGTCTTTGGTGAGATCAAAAATACACTCCCGGCGACGCTGCTCATCGGAAGGAGGAAAAATATTTTGTCATGAAGCCCTTGAGGATTCATGATAAGGCTTTATCTTGCTTTAATATTTTTTATTAGTGGTTTATCTTTTTTTATGTTTTATTTTTGTTACCTTTTGGTTTATATTTTGATTTGTAGAAAAACGAGTTGAAGAGTTGATGAATTTGATGCAAAAAGAGAGGATTACGGCCCCCCAGTGTTGAAGAACATGACCATAATTCGTGGGAAGCAGTTGGAAGATCAAGTGAAGAAACAGAGAGGATCACGGCCCCCCAGTGTTTTCCATTATGGGCGTAATTCAGGGAGGATGAGCTGAAAAGGCACAGTTTGAAGATTATGGCCCCAGGTGTTGTGCATTACGCCATATTTATGGCGGAATTTTGTAACACTCAATTTAAGTGTTGAATCATTGAAATGCTTTTAAGAGGGTCTTAAAGGGATATAATGACACTTGATTGGGATAGAATTGAGCTATAAATTGAGGCTTTCAGGGCACAAAATTGGATCCTCTTCCTCTCTATTTTTCTTAGCTAAACTTGTGTTCTTTTGTGGTTTTCTTCATGTATGTTCAAGCAACTTTTCTATGGCTTTAAGCTTTGAATGAATTTCAGTTTCTATTACCTTCTAATCTTCATCTTTTACTTATTCAAGTTCTGAATGTTTAATTTACATTGTCTTATTTACATTCCTATCATGTGTGAGTAGTTTCTTTTATCTTGGGATTGATTATATTCCAATGATGAATTATCGTTAAGTCTAATTTTCTTTCCTCAGATGTTATGAGCATTGTTCCATTCTTAATTTAATCTTGAATTTTACTTTCTCTGCAATCATAACTAATATGATTGTATGAATCCTAGATATCTTATTAAGCACTGAAAAGTGAAAATTCGATATTGGAATTACAAGATTAAACAAGGGGATCAATTCATGAAAATAGAATTGGTTTTCTTGAGACTTAGAAATAATTATTCTTAATGAGTTTTATCATTCCTTCTACCATGAAAATAGGTAGATTCTATGTTTGAAACATTTTATTGTACTTTGAAAGAAGACAATAATCACATTTGATTATTTGGCCTTTAAGAATCCATTGCTCATACTCAAAGGAAAGTGACAAGGAATTAGCTTAAAAGAAATTTTCATTGGAAGAACATCAATCCCAAGAGCCTTTTATTTCCTAAATTAAACTCATTTTATTTTCCAGCAACAACAATGTCATTCTAATTTATTCCTTTAGCTAATCATCTTAGTGAGAGAAATTGGTACTCAATTCTAAATCCTTGTGGGAACGATATTTTACTACGCGATAAAACCGTGCACTTGTGGGCCTATCAATTCACTGTACAACTCGAAGACTTTGCCATTTGGCTTAAATAAGATCCAACCTTGCCTCTCATCGATTTTTTTCGAGGTCCTCAAGGGCGAGAATAAATGAAAAAAGAGGTGATGGGAGGCCGGTATCCAAAGATACGAACAAACCAGGTCAAACACCCTTATAAAAGCCCAACTGTTGGGATGAAGCTGAGAAGGTGCCACACCTAGATGCCTAAGAACGGAGAGTTCGAAGGGCAAGAACGGGAAGGCAATCTGGAGTTTGGTGAACAACACCTCGTACATCGGTATTTGGTTCATGTCACTACTTTCCACGGAACAAATCTGATAATCTCCTACCAAGTTAGGAAGGTCCATTCCCCTCCGGACTCGATCGTGTCAGCTACCCGGACCCGACTCTCCAAGTCGGTCATATCTTCGTCGGTAGTATACTCAGATCAGAGACTGAGAAATTCAAACGATACCCACCGGTATTCCTCCGCATCGGCAGGAAGAGTAGAAGTATCATTCAAATCTATACCCCGTTTCTTTCCCATGGTAAACGTGTCCATGGGAACCTCAAGGTAAGAGACGGTGTCATACACTTCTTTATACCGCTGAGCCACTTCACGGGGGTTGCAAGGACGTTGAAACTTGTCTTCTAAAACCACCCGGAAAAGCTCCAAGCGTTCAGGAGTAATTTCAACTCCGCGTTTTAAATGCTCTTCCGCCTCTTCCTCGCGGAGAGGTGGCAGCGCCACCATGGGCACCGCCGTAGGGACAGGAACTGAAGAGAGAGTTTTCGATTGAAACCTCCCATTATCAGAAGCATTAGTTCCGGGTAAGAACCCAAAACCAGATGGGGGAGGGAAGACTCTTTCCTCAAAGAGACCCCTGAGACGTCATGAAGTTTAAAAATTTAAATGTTCCCCCTTATCCTCTTCTGATAAAGCGAATAAATAAGCAAAAGGAGAAGAAAAATACCTTTGGGTATATGACAAAAAGACATGAGCAGGTGGGTAGACCCCAAAAGCTTGATACTCAAATGGCGGATTCGCGGAGAAGAAGCAAGAAGCAGCAAAACAGCAAAGAAGAAGAAGCAAAAGCGAAAGAAGCAAAGAGGTACTCTCCTTCAGAATTTATAGATTCTGAAAGGACAATGTTTAATGCAAAAAGACACATTAATGGGGTGCACGGGAAATGAGGCAATTTCCCATCAAATCGTCACCAAATCTCTACTGCTGTCATTTCGGGAAACGAGCGCATCTTTTCAAAACCTCAAATTTGAAAACAAACCGCCTCGGCTCCAAACCTCTCCTAGAAAAAACTGAGCAAACATAGCCGATATGGGAGTAACCACCTCGGACCCAAAATTCACAACTAGATCGAAATCCGAAGACTCAAGCCCTCGACTAGGAGAATATCCGAAGTCATCAATAACAAATGACATTGGCTAGGGGGCAACTGATCCGGAGTGGCCAAAGGCCCACTCCGTAATGGGCTGATCCGATCTAACCAGGAGGATCCATGCCAAAATAGTACTAACCAAAAATGGCATGAGGCCCACTTTGGGTAGCCAACCCGGCCCACGAGGTCCATACTCGGGGTAACAAACCCTAGAGATCACATCGCCGTGGCGCGAAACCTTAGAACGCAAACATTGTGGCACTAGACCTAAAGCAACCTCCTAACCATGTGAACCTTAGAAGCTACATCGGCTATTGGATGCATCTGACGGCTAATAATCGATCTAGAGTTACCAAGGAACACCCACGCGTCAGCACCCTGACCTCACCTATAAAAGGTCCATGACCTCAGCAACAAAGGTACGCATTGTTCATTTCTTACCTCATCTTATTCTGATACTGACTTAAGCACCGGAGTGTGTGCAGGTACACCCCCCACTGTCGTCTCCGCCGTTCATGATCAGATTCCGGCCAATCTTGAGATCCACTTCGGATCAGGTTCATACCACGATTAGATATGAGGATTCCAAGTTTCCAACCACACGATTGAGCTACACAACACCCCTTCTGCTTTGCTAAGTGGAGGATATAAGATGAGGATCATAATTGCGATAACAATACTACCTCTAGTCCTATTTATAAAAAAAATGAAGTCTTTTTCTTGGTCTATTAATTGCACTTTTTCATATTTGTCCTTATTTACTATGAGAACAATTTACAATGTTTGCCAACTTGCCATTAATTATTTCTCTTTCTCTCATTTATTACAAGGGGTAATTTTGGAAAAAATAAAAAATATGACATCATTAATTGAGATTTACTCATTCCAATACACCTCCTTGGTCCTTGTGATTTTGTCCTATATTTCTTATATATAGGACCGGAAGTAGTAATATTTTACATTACCAGTATCTGGCAAGTAATTGATATCATTCGTCCATTAAATAAACATTATGGCTCTGTTTGACTTATAGCGGACAAACTCGTAGAACTAAAATAGAGGTGTTTGGTGACCAACATTATCTCTCTAGCTTATAGTGTTTTTCCACTAGCTGGTGATTTTTTTTTCGTACCTTGTTTGAAGTAGTGTTTGAGCTTATAGTATATTATTTTTTATCTCATTTTTGTCTTTATTATTTTAATTAAATTCCTCATTTTTTCTCTATTAAATGAAATTAAAAATCATTTATGTTGTTATGTACTCCCTCCGTTCTTTTTTATAAGAAACAGAATGATCTTTTTTCTTGGTCCTAATTATAAAAAAAACACCAATTTACAAAAGCATTAAATGTCTAATTTCTATTTATACCGTTATTTATAGTAAGACATATTATTAAGATACACATATTTCCTGTGCAAATGAGTTAGTTCATAAAAGGGATATTTTTGAGGAAAAAAATATATCTTTAAGACTATTAATTAAAAAAATCTATTTTCAATGTTTTTCCTTAGTCCGTATGATTTAGGGTTTTTATTCCTTATTATAAAGACAAGAGAGAATATATTTTTATAACATATATTGTTATAAAGTATTAAAGTTAAATAAAATAAGTTAAAATAATATTTTCAACTAATAAAAACATTTTAATGATAATAAATAAATTAATTAGATTATTAAAATACAACGTTAAAATTTTTAACATATAAATTTATTTTTTTTCGAGACCAACATATAAATTTCTTAAAATTTAGATTTAGAGATAAATTTATTTAAATAATAATTTATAAATATTTCATTGCAAACACTTTAAATTTAATCTGTCGTTGATAGCGTAGTTTATTATTTAGTTTATCAAGTATTCGCTAGTCAAGTTGTGCTATATCTGATATAGATATTGTGCCAAAAAATATATCTGATATGAATATCTAATCTAACGGCTAATATCTTATCTTTGGTGCACTGGTGAACCGTTATTTTAACGCTTCCTCTGCCTTATATATAATACGCGGTTTTAGAAACCCATTCTGTTCGCTCAAACCGTTGGTTCGTTCGCTCACCGACCCATCCCATACCATCTTCCCTACCCTCAATTAATTCTATGGGCCAGGACCTCAGCCGCACCACCGACGACGACAATATCGAACAAGAACCCGACGACAACGTTTCGCTGGAGGACACAATGCTGCAGAAGCTGAAGGAAGATTTGAAGAAGCTTCCTGAGGATCAGGGGTTGGACGAGTTCAAGAACGTTCCCGTCAAGGGTTTCGGCGCGGCTCTTCTTGCACGATACGGCTGGTCTGAAGGAATGGGGATAGGGAAGAATGCTAAGGAGGATGTGAAAGTTGCTGAGTACAAGCCCAGGATCGCAAAGGAAGGCTTGGGTTTCGTTAGGAACTCCTCTTCGTAAAAGACCTCTCTCATAATGACTCACCAAAGAAATCAAGATTTTATTTTTTTTCTTCATGTTTTTAACCCTTCTATCTCGATTTTATGTTAATTGAATGCTATTAGTTAGTTAATTGTGAATGATGTTTTGTTAAAAATTCTCTTGGTATTTGAAACTATACGAACGAACCTAGATTTCGTTAACACGGTTTTCTGGAGGGTTTCTTCTTTATCTTTTTTTCTTTCTTTCTTTTAGGTCTTGCTTAATGCTACCTTCGTTATTTGTTAGATTTCATTTAAGATTGTTTTACACAAGCCAATAAAATTAATAAATTTTGTTGTTCTTGATAAAATTATTAGTCTTTTTCCTATGATATTCTCGACTATTTTTTCTCCCATTACTCTTATTTTTTTCTATAATAAATAATTAATGGTATAATTGACAAAAAATAATTAATGTAACATTGAACTTTGATAATGACGGATACGTAATAACAAAATTTCTCTGAAAAATAGACAAGTAAAAAAAAAAAAACTGAGGGAGTATAGTTTTTAGTACATGACTTACATAATCCTTTTTCTTTAGTGATCTTTTACTTTACCCTCTTATTTTCAGAAACTAAGCACCCATTACTTTTGTTTGCATCAACGGGTTGTGCTTCTTGACCTTTCTTGTGCTGCTTGGTTCTGATATTAGCTGTTTTTGGTTTGGAATTAAATATCAGGCTGGTGCTCTTGTCAAATTACGTGTAATGTATATGGATTCATAGTTGTTTGTTGTCGTTTCCTCAACTAGAATCAGTTTTTCATTTGAGGTTCTTTGTTTAGTATTTGTGTGATTGTGTGCATGGCTAGTGAAATAGTTAATAGTGATGAGCAATGGTTATTTTACAAAGTAAACAAATTAGTGAGCTTAGCACTATATAACATGCAGTCTGACTTTGTGCTAACCTAGTACAGATGTATATAGTGCTGCAATATTAACTTTTGGGCTAATATTTCTTTTGTTTCTTGTTGGGGAGTATAGGAGCTGATTTTACAATCATTCAATTAGAAGGGGACATCTAGGACCAAGCTCCCAAATACAATGTACTCCCTCCGTCTCATACTGTTTATCCTGTTTGTAATATTTGTTTGTCTCAAATTATTTGTCACTTTATAATATCGAGAGAGTATTAATCATATTGTTCCAACAATACCCTAATTTATTTATATTTCAACTACCCTATATTAGTTTACCCTTCCACCTAACTCCCACTACAATAAGGGTATACTAGTGCAAATAAACTATTTTACTTTGAAAATGAGTGCAATTACTAATTTTCTTAAAATGTGTGCATAACCTTAAACGATAAATAATATGAGACGAAGGGAGTATAAAAGGAAATAAGAAATTATGACAAAAAAGGAAGGAAAATATCAGAGAATCATTAATGCTACTATGCCCCTGGGCCTAAGCCTCTCGGTATTTCCTTGCAGATTTGATGCCTCTTCTAGTCCCAATTCCTCACTCATATTCCCTCCACTTTCCATGCTTTCCACACTTCCCTCACCACTGATTGGTCTATCTATTCTGTTAGGTTTCTTCCTCACTGATAGGTTTATATGATACTCCTTCCCTTGTCTTGCAGAGAATACTGCTCACTGCAGTATTCTAGAGCCTTCTAGATCAGCTAGTTGTTGCTTTGTTAACAGTTTGTTGTTATACTGCTCACATATTCACTAGAGCAGTAGAGCTTTATCCTATTATTAATACTACTGATTGGAGACTGTAACAATCACAATCCATTATCAAAATTCAGTTTCTATTTTCCTATTCACTAATTCTTTCATACTATGAAACTTCTATACTGACGGATTCCTCCACCTCAATTCCTATCACACCCTTGTCATTTCTACCCCTTTTATTTCTCTAGTACCCCTGAACTGGGCACCCATTATGCCCAGCAATGAGGTGCCCATCAGAGTTTTTCTCCCCCCATTGGGATGTGGGAGAACAAAGTTCTTTGTTCTAAGGAGACTTTTGCTTAGATGGTAACTTCCTGAGGGTGGTCATTTCCTGTGGATTTAGAAAAACCAGAACAGTTAAGTGTTTAACTACTCTTCCTTTTGTGAATTGTTAGGGGTGCTGATACCCATTAGCTACTCAATGTCAAACTTGAACAAATGACAAAGCATAAAGGCGACCCAAGTTTATTAGGACATTGAAATGTAAGGATGAAATGTTTTGCAATGCTTGGGAACTATGCAATTTCTTGAGGGTAAACACGATATTCTAATTCCCATTGAAGCTTTTACTGGAAGGGTTGCTTTCATTTTTTTTTTTTTTGATAAGCAAATGTTAGTTATTAGTAAGTTATGTTAGTAGCCAGGATTTGAACTCTGGACCCCTTCTTCCAACTCTTTCAAATGTTCTACACCTTGGGGACGTTGCTTTCATATATTTATTGAAGGTGAATAATAGATAGCTCTTTGTAGCAATACTTTATTTTCATTGTTTGATTGTATAGAAATAATCTATGCAAAAAGGTTTTGTCATTGCACTTATAGTATATTCTAATTTGTCAAAATGAGCACCTCAGTGGGTTCTCTAGTAAGTCGAACTCGGTATCTGATTATTGTGGATGAAAAAGATAACTGAAGGAAAACAGAGTTCAGAACCTTCAAAACAAATAAAAAAGACATGCTTGAAAACCTGTGTGAATGTGATGTCATTATCTAGACTAGAGAGACTGAATCTTTTAAAATTTTAGTAGTTGGCTTATCTGTTAAGTAACTTTCTTCATGTCATAACTTTGATGGGCACCTCATTGCTGGGTTTAGTTTCCCCTAGCAATGAGGTGCAGAAATGACCAGTGCGGGATGAAAATGCCAAGGTATTTTCAGTGCTTCTTTCTTTGGTTTTTCTTTTCTGTTTAATTATGGAAGTTTGTGGCTTGTAGTAGTAAAATTTTGTATTTGAATAGTTGCACCTGTTCATCTCAAGTTTGCTTTATTGTGTCTTCTGCAGCATTTGTTGTTCAGTCTAACATAACCACAATTTTGGGGTGAAGCCTGCTGGTGTTTCAAACGTATTTTCCTTTGCTCAATTTATATTTTTAAACTATGTATATGATCTAGGGTTCAGTTTTGCATCTCCTTAAAATTGGAAGGGAGCAGTTTTTGGATGAATTTTATATAGAAATTGAAAATTTCACCACCCAAATTTTTTTTTGGGGGGGAGGATACCGAACTTACTCTTTGTTTTTGGCCTATAAAAAACTGTTACTTCGTTCCCATTACTTGTCTAACTATGGGGAATAGTTCATATTGCCAGATCATGGGGGGTAGAGACCGTGGGGAAGCTTGAGGGTATGGAAAGTGCTGATAGAGAATGTATTTGGCTGTTCGTGGTTCTAAGGATCTTTCACAATGTCTTGATTTAAACTTTATTAGTCCTAAGTTTTTGGTAGTTGTATGTTCTTGCCATGAATTTATCTCAAGGGGTATACTACTGGTAGTGAACTCACCTAGGCAGCCTTCTGCTCATGGCAATTGCATGAATTGGGATCAGATCCAAGGGATTGGCATGGGTAGGACCTGATTTCACATGTCAAAGTTGCTTGCATGATATACCTTAGTGATCATGTCACATAAGGCAAAGGACTCAGCTTTGAAACAAAGAAAAGAATGTTTAAAGGAAGTTCATAAGGAGATTGGCAAAAGAAGTTGATCACAGGAAAGAATTGATCACAGGAAGTTTATAAGGAGGTTGAGCAGACATGTGGATATGTTTATGTGATATTTAGGATTAGCTGGCTAGGTGCAATTAGGTAAATCACTTGTCAAAATGAAGTAGATTTGGGTGGGAGTTATTGACTTTTACATTGATATTTATTATTGTATTAATCTACATCTACCAGTCAATATTTAACAAGTAAGGTGAATTTACTAACTTCTGAAGGTTTAGGAAATGCTGGAAATAGTGTACAAGACATAATGCAATCCTTGAGGAACTGCAAATTATGAGTATTTTTACTCACAATTCTTAAAATACTTGCTCCTTGTTGCTCTCTAGAGCATGTCTTAGAACCAGTTGATGAAAGAGGATAAAGACTATTGAGATGTAATTTTGAAGAAAATTTGGACGAATTCTCTTTCACCTATGCATTATTAGAAGGTTCTCGAACACTTTTGGAGCCTATGGTCAATTAATACATCCCCGATTCACATTGTACAGATCTAAAGATGAAGTCATTGTTTCATATGCATGGAGATTACGTATAACCCAAGGCAATGTCAAGATGTGGTTGCTCTTCCCTTTATTTTTCCCAAGTTCAATTTTGAAGTGGTATTGACTATGTTTTCTACACTCATTGTTGATTTTGAATTTTCCTTTTTTTTTTTTTGGTGGATTTGACTTTGAAGTTTCTAATATAATCTGTGCAAGTCATTATCATCCAATTGAAGAGTTTGTTTTCACATGTGAATGAGCACCGAATCCAGTCCAGGTATAAGCAACTAGTCAATGTCAAACTCAAAATAACTCACTGTAGTTACAGAGAAATAATAGTCTGTTTGTCTTAGATTTGCCTCACCGCTAACTGAAGAAATTTTGCCCTCCAATACATGTTTGATGCAACTTGAAAGGAGCAAATCGTTCCTTCGGGAATAATTGTTCGGGAAAGTCACATTTTCCGTTTGCTTTCGCTAAAAAAAGATAGTAGATGGTTAAGTTTAAGCTAGCCCTTCAAGTCCAAAGACAATTTCTATTGCGTCAAGAAGGACAACTTCTATGCCACTAATATTAACTGGAAGCTTAAAGATGCTCTTAGAATGAGGTCATCTAAGGAACAGGTATAGATCTAAAATTCAACGGAAGAAAGGAAAAGAATGAGACAAGCATGATATCAAGAGTGTAAATGCCAAAATTAAGTTATAGATAGTAATAGCATATGAAGCTCCTGCACATAGGACTCTGCAGTTAATCTGTAATCTAAGCATTCACAACAGTCATTTTAAAAATCTTATATACATGACTTCGATAATGTATTAATAATCAAAATATATTTTGGTGTAAAAAAAAATCAAAATATATTTTCTTCATATTAGAATTGTTTTAAAAAAATGTTCCAACTAATCAATTCAATCTTATTAAATATGATTGATTTAAATTCTATTTTATTTTAAACTAAAAAACAAACAAACCCACGTGTACTCAATGAGTGTGGCTCAGTTGGTTGCATGAGTTGAGCTTGTGGACGAGAATTACAGTTCAAATTCTGCCAAGCACATCCTCGGGGAGGGGCGAAAAACCTTAACCGTGACTAAACAATGATGTGTTACTGTGTCTACACAAGAATTCCTCATCGTAGCGGGTTAAGAATTAATGACGTGTCACATTTTCATTTGTTGTGCCTAAGAATGACGTGTTACTCTGTGTCTACACAAGAATTCCTCATCATAGCGGGTTAAAGAAAAACTAAACTTGTAAGAATACTTCATGCACTCACTGGGGAATCAAAGACCCTACTAAGGTCCTAAAAAAAAAAAACCACATGTAATGACAATAGAAAACACTGTGTGAGCTAGGGGTGAGCGAGGGACGAGTTATACTTGCCTCTAACTCAACCCTAAATTTTGACCAGGACAATTCTTTAGACCTTAACCCATTCTTAGACTTTGAATAAACCTGATGCTCTGCGGGTCAAATTAAGACCGGACCTTTTTTAAACAAGATTGAGTTGACTTGAAAGACAATTGAAATAAAATTATAAGGTGATAATTCAATTATGACTAAAAGGTAAAAGTGAAAAATCGAATTTACTATAAGATTACTAACTAAACTAACACGAATTCCAACATAATAGAAATAACAATTAAGGGAGTAAGGGATGGGTTACACATCCCTAAGTATTGATTAGAACAATTTTTTTGACTCTTAGTTGTCTTTAGATCAGAATAAACCCGATGTTCAACGAGTCAAATGAAATTGAGACGATCTATATTTGTGATTTTTTTTTATGTATTTTCCGTTTTTTAAAGTTTTTCCTTATTTTTAATATATTTTTATTTTAATAATTTTTAAAATTTTTAAATTTTAGCTATTCAATTCCATTCCAATCTAGTCCCTGCACTTATTTTTTAACAATCTCGTTGCGTCCCCTGCAGAGCAGTATCATCACCGCCTTTACCTTCACTATTCAAACCACTAACCCCAATTTTACCAGCGCTCGCAGATCTCCATAACCACTATGAAACCCTACCGACGGACCAGCACCCACCGCAGCCCATGTAATTGAATCAATCACCCGAAATTCTTCTTCTTCTTCTTCTTCTAGTTATTGTTGTTGATTCGCTGCACAAAACCATGAAGCTATCTTTCTCCCTCCCTTCTTCAAAATCATCGTCGAAGTCCAATTCCGTCAAACCCTCAGCCACCTTCGACGACTCTTCTACCAAACAAGATCCAACCACAACATCCAAACACTTAATCACCGAATTCGACCCTTCCAAACCCCCAACCCTTCCCGCTCCCAAAACCCTAATTCCCCCAATCCAAAACGAATGGCGTCCCCACAAGAAAATGAAGAACCTCGACCTCCCCATCACCGATTCCCACGACTCCCATTCCCTAGCCTTCGAACCCGACACCTCTTCCGCCGCCGATCAACCCGGATCCGACATGTCCTACGGCCTCAACGTCCGCCGCACAAACGACAACAAACAACAACCGGACACCAATGACGACGACGCGCTCCAGCACCGCGCTCCGCCGGAGGCCACAATGCTGCAGAAACTGAAAGACGATTTGCTGAGGCTGCCGGAGGATCAGGGGTTCGACGAGTTTAAGGATGTTCCGGTTGAGGGTTTCGGTGCGGCCCTGCTTGCTGGGTATGGCTGGTCTGAAGGAATGGGAATAGGGAAAAATGCTAAGGAGGATGTGAAGGTTGTGGAGTACAAGAAGAGAACTGCAAAGGAAGGCTTGGGTTTCGTTGGCGATGCTCCTCCTTCAAAGAAGGAGAAACGGGAAGGGAAAACGGAGAGTGAGAAGAGGAAGAAGGAGGAGAAAATTGTTCGAATTGTTGGGGGAAGAGATGCCGGATTGAAGGCTAGTGTTGTATCTAGAATTGAGGATGATGATTACCTTGTTTTGAAGCTTTTAGGGAATGGGGAGCAAGTTAAGGTAAAGGTGGGTGATGTTGCTGAATTGGGTTCTGTAGAAGAAGAGAGGTGTTTGAAGAAATTGAAGGACTTGAAGATTCGACAGCGTGATGAGGAGAAAAGGTCTAAGAGTACGCGTAGAAGGGATGAGGTTGAAGTTAAGAGAGTGAATGGTAGCGGTGGAAGGGAAAGGCAGGAGAAGAAACTGGTTTCTTGGCTCGCAAGTCACATTCGGGTTAAGGTTATTAGTAAAGATTTAAAAGGGGGAAGGTTGTATTTGAAGAAGGGAGAGGTTTTGGATGTTGTTGGCCCAACTACCTGTGATATATCTATGGATGAGAGCAGGGAGATTGTTCAAGGGGTGTCTCAAGAATATCTTGAGACAGCTATCCCACGACGAGGGGGACCGGTTCTTGTATTGTATGGTAAACACAAGGGTGTATTTGGGAGTCTGGTTGAGAGGGATTTGGACAGGGAGATTGGCATTGTTAGGGATGCTGATACCCATGAGCTGCTCAATGTCAAACTCGACCAGATTGCAGAGTATATAGGGGACCCAAGTTTATTGGGACATTGATTCTATTGTATCCATTGCGGTGTAGGAGTAGGACTTCCATATGAAGAAACAAATTTACAAGTACGTGTCTTGGGAATGTCTAATGCTTGCTTTTCCCCTTTAATACCTTGAGGTACTTTAAGGATGTTATGAATGGGAACTTTGCTATTTTTTCATGGAAACATAACATTCTATTCCACATTAAAGCTTTTACTCTGTATGTGTGGCTTTCATTTATTGATTGAACTGTACTGGATGAATAATAGATAGATTTATAGGAAAAATCTATTTTCATTGTTTGGTTACATAGCAGTAATCTGTGCAAAAAATTGTCATTAAATAAGTTGTGAATTGTGATTATCCCTGTTTAAATTTGAGTATGATTTCATCTCTACCTATAAAGGCTGCAGTGCGTTTTTGTCATTGCACTTAATAGTATATTCAAATTCATAAGTACCTCAGGGGGTTCTATGACTAGATGAATCTATTGTCTGATTCTTGAGGATGAACGGCCCATCAGAACCTTTAAATCAGATAAAAAAGACATAATTGAAAACTTGTGTGGATGTGATGTTATTATCTAAACTAGAGAGACTGAATCATTTAAGATATTAGTAGTCCATTATCTATTAAGTAACTCTTTCTTCATGTCATCTATCCTATTTTTGTAGTTTCGGCCTGTAAATATTTTTTATTTAAATTTAAATTAATGCCGTGTTTATCTGTTCAGTGCAGGCTTTACTGATTGTTTGTCAAACCATACCTTCTTGTTATTTTTTGTGCTGACAATAAATAGTAAACTATTGGATAGAAGAGGTGCTGTGTGTATTTTTCTTTTTGTGGCTTTGAATTTTCTTCAGTTTTTTCTTTTCCCCCTTCCTGTCAGTGTTAGATTCGTCATTGTTGCTCACAGTGTCAATATGGTGCTATTCCTAGGTATGTATGATTTGTTTTCTGTAATATCTGGTATAGCAGTAGTGATGTATGAATCCTCAACTGAATCGAACCCTGTCGTAAGGCATGTTTGCCTGTATTTAGGAAATATTCTGTAAGCTTTCGCAATCTTGCACTCAAGATCTTCATCTTGGATTTTGCCAACTTCATCATGATTATCTGGATCTACTGCTTCCCAAATATATGTTGGCTTATCATTGTCCAGTATTTCATTTTTTGAATGTTAGCAGCATAATTTTTTGCGTCATTCTCTCTAATTCTATGCATTTAGCTTTCACCTTTCCTGGTCACTATTGGTAATTACTAAATGCTTGTATACAATTTCCTATTCTTCCATTCCATCTGGAGTTTTAAGGGCCTTTTCAAGTTGCCAGCGAGAAAGTAGCTAGTAATTTCAAGGCAGCTTAGAGCAGAAAGAAAACTGACACTCCTCTTAAAGGCCGCTCTCTCCCTCTCTGATAATAACTGACAAGAGAAATCAAGATTTTCTTTGTTGTGAAAGAACTTCAGTTTTTGATGTTTTACCCTTGGTTGTCCTGATTTTATGTTAATTAAATGGTATTTCATCTTTTTATTTATTTTAACATGAATGATATTTTGATTTGTTTTTTGCTATTCTATGAAAATAAACGTTTCTTGCTTCCTGTCAATAACAGTTAACACTTACCACAGTTTTCCCAAAGTTTTCTTCCTTGTTACCTCTTCATTTCTTTTAGGACAATGGGACATAGTTTAATAAAAGAAGAGAAGAAGGGACAGTATAATTTTTTGTCCTTGACTCCTTGCTGAAAATTAGTTTGCATAATCCTTTTTCCTCGATGATCTTTTACTTATAACTGTAAATTTTTCTTCTCTCTCTCTCTCTCTCCTTGTTAGAAAATTAGAGCATTTCTTGTGCTATTTGATGCCAATAGTGATGTTGACTGTTTTTGGCATGTGGAACTAAATCAGTGTAGAGATCAGGCTGGTGCTTGTCAAATTCTGTGCATATGGATTCATAGCTGTTTATTGTCATTTTCTCAACTTGAATCAATTTTATTTGAGATTCTGCGTTTAGTATTTGTTTGAATGGGTGGTGCTATGACATAATGAGCTATTGCTCTTTTATAAAATTTAAAAAGAAAATCAACCAGCTGTAGGCTGTTCTCTTAGACATTTTTTTGATGATCGAATTGCGTTTGCTGGTTTTTTTTTTTTTTTTTTTTTTCGTTGATCGAATTGGGTTTGCTGCTTGCAAAGTGCCAGTTAAGAGTGTTTGGTAATTGTCTGATTGATGATCTGATGTTGGATTTGATTTGACAACTAATAATGTTTGAATTGCTATGGATTCAGTGACTTATGGGCACAATACTGATATTAGAGCTTGCGGTTTGTAGTTGTCATTCGAATATAATTGTTATCATATTTAAAAGCTGGTGGAGTTTCTTCAGTCTAATTGTATTTGAAGAAATGCATTTGAATATGTCATTTTCAAAATTAGCCATTGATGATAAGGCAGGCCCCAATGTTTGTCTTTCATGAATCTATTAACAGCCTGTGTGGTTTAGATTGGTTTAACCGCAAAATCAGAAAAAAGAGTCCCAAGGCACATTTCTTGATTATTTTGGAAGCCGGGGTATGTGTAGATTCTGGCAACAGAACTTTTCACGGGGATTTTGGGGTGGCAAAATCTTAAACAAATTGACTCTAAATAGTAAAAATCTAATCATCACTGGACATGATATTTGACATAAAAGTTCAAAAGGAAATCTGTAGTCCTATGACGAACACATTTATTTTTTTGTTTACCATGTTATAAGTGCGAAGAATCAACTGTCTTTACTAATGACTAATTTTTATTGGAAAATTTGGTTGGTCACCTTTAATGGGTCTCTCCTTACAACCACTTTTTTTATCTACAAAGCTTGAATTCGAGCTCTTGCTTAAGAGATTTAAGCTTAGTTCAGCTCAGACATGGGCGGAGAGGAAAAAGGGGGTGTGCAAACAAATAATGGTAAAGTAAATGTAACAAAAATGCATGTTCTCATAGGATTCATCATGTTATCGTGAATATGATACTTATAGAGAGCACAAAATTTTGTGACCCTTTCTAGAAAACATTGCATTAAAATTTTAGAAAACTTAATAAAAGCAAGGTATTAAAAACCGGACCGGACCGGCCGGTTGAACCGGGAACCGGGCCATGGTCCGGTCCGATCCACCCCATAAAACCGGTTGGCAGAGAACCGGGCGGGTCTGTTGATGAACCGGTTAAGAACCGGACCGGCCTAGGTCAAAACCGGCCAAAACCGGGTTTTCTGGCCGACCCGGCCGGTTCACAAAAAA
This sequence comes from Calophaca sinica, assembly GCA_037113605.1. Taxonomy (NCBI): domain Eukaryota; kingdom Viridiplantae; phylum Streptophyta; class Magnoliopsida; order Fabales; family Fabaceae; genus Calophaca; species Calophaca sinica. Next base: position 73,221,199 of record CM073730.1, read on the forward strand.
AGTTTTTTTTTTTAAATATTAAGGGCACATTTTATATTTTAACTGTTTTTTTTCCTGCGTTATTTTGCTTCTCAAACTCGTCTACCTGCGCCATTTTTCATATTTTGTGTTATTGAACGTAATAGTTATGTCATATTTGAGATGGATGAATGTGTAATTTTTTGTTATATGTCGACTTATTAAGAAAATATTAAGTGAAGTATAATTTTTATGGTATAAAGTTATGAAAATCACTTTATTTTTTGTTTATTATTTATTTATATATTGTATTAAATATTTTTTTAATAATATTTAATCGAACCCGGTTCGACCCCGGTCCAACCCCGGTCGAACCCAAAAACCCTGAACCCAGGCCCTCTCCGGTTCAATGCCCGGTCCGGTTTTTAATACCTTGAATAAAAGCTTAACACCAAAATTTCTTAAATAATGCTATCTCCGGTCCCTATCATAAGAAAAAAATTTGTGTATTTTTTTGTCCTAATTATAAAAAAAAACTCATTTTAAAGTGTATTAATTGCTAGAATTCATTTTATACCCATATTTAATGTAAGATGTATGTTTACTAGAAACTCACATAGTGAGTATAAAACATTTAATGCTAAGATATACTTGAGATAACATATCAATTTTATAACATTAAGAGTAAAGTTTCATTTTAGTCCCTGACAATAATTGCGCGACCCATTTTAGTCTCTGACAAAATATAAGTCTAAATATAGTCCCTGATATTTTCAAAACAGGGCTACGTTAGTCCCTTCGTCCACCTCCTTCCAAATCCATCACTTAACGTACTGATGTGTCACGTTAAGTACTCACGTGGCCACGTTATCCATTTGCTCGCTGGCAAAATAAGACAAGTGTTGTTTTTTTCATGCAAACCCAAATTGGGAAGTTTTAGTCCCTGTCAGTTTTGGGACATATTAGTCCCTCTACCCCATTCTTCTTCTTCTTCCTTAAATCTTAATATGATTTTCCCCCTCTTTGGTGTCCTTAATTGTATGGTTTTTGAATTCCTTGGTGATAATCTCCTCACCCTTATCAAGTATAGTGATTATCGAGGCACTCCCCTTCCCATGGTCAAAGAAATTTGTTTCCATATTTTGGTGGGTTTGAATTATTTGCATCGTGAGATTTCTATAATACACATTGATTTGAAGCTAGAGAATGTCTTGTTTCTCTTTCCGATAGATCCATCTAAGGATCCTAGAAAATTAGGAGTCCCACTTATACTTCCAAAACACCAAGGACAAGACTGTGTCCAAGAATGGGAGCACAAAAGATGTTAAAACTTAAAAGTTTGAATGGAGATCTGACCAAGAATCAGAAAAAGAAAATGCGGAAAAAGGCTAAAAAAGCAGCTCAGGGTTGTACTGGGAAGGAAAATCCTGAGGTTGCAGAAGAAGATGTCCTGAGGTTCTTCTTGGTTCTAAATACTCAATTCCGGCAGATATGTGGTCCTTTGCTTGTATTTGCTTTGAGCTTGCCACCGGCGATGTTCTTTTTGACCCTCACAGTGGTGACAACACTTGTTACGGAAGAGAAGGAAGAAGAAGAAGAAGAAAAAGAAAAAGAAGACGAAGAAGAAGAAAACGACACCTGTCTTGTTCTGCCAGCAAACAGATGGTTTACGTGGCCACGTGAGCACTTAACGTGACACGTCATTACGTTAAGTGACGGATTTGGAAGGAGACGGACGGAGGGACTAACGTGACCCTATTTGAAAATGTCAGAGACTATTTTTGGATTTATTTTTTCTCAGAAACTAAAATGGGTCGCGCAATTATTGTCAGTGACTAAAATAGGACTTTATTCTAACATTAAATAAGCTCTTTGGTCTTGGTTTGTAATTTTTTTTTATATTAGAGACCAAAGATAGTAATAAAAGCTCAAATCAATTTTCTTCCGTAAATAAGAATGTTGAATATGGAGATAAAAGAAGAAAATTTTCAAAATTAGTGTTTTTTTTCCAATGTGACATTAATTAATTTGTTCCAATTTTATTCCCAAATTAATATTGTGTGCATGTTACTCCCTCCGGTTCAAATTATAAGAAACAATATTTTTTTTGGTTTATTGAATAACTCATGTATTTAGTCTATATAATTTGGACCGGAGGGAGTATTTTACTATACTATACGTTTATGACAATGATTAATACCCAATAATTAATAAGGATAATTTCATAAAATTATTATGCCCATTAATTTTTTTATTGTGTTTCTTAATCCTTGTAAAAAAAACCGTAAACGACTTTAAATATGGAGCAGATGAGTGAGCAAAGCACACGAAATAAAAAACAAAACAAAAAAATTGTTTTTCTCCCACTCTGCTATGCCCTCAATTTGATTTCTTTTCCTCTCTTTTATCCTTTCAAAAAGCTAGGTCGGCCATAAAATATTTTCATATAAAAAAAAAAATCAAAAGAACTTCAAAAATTAGGGGACCATCACCTTTTCCTCCGCCTCTGCACTCAGACCAATGTAATGTAGGTAATGAACGCATTTATTATTGAGATAAGTTATTGCAGCTTATATACAAATGACAACCACTTCATTCAAGGAAAATAATCTCGGAAGTATAAACTGTGATAAACCTTACATGCTAAAAACAATGGTACAATGGTTAATATGAAGATATAATTCTTACATCAAGTTACTCCAGTAACATGTTTCAGAATAATGGCCAAACCTTTCAAAACACTTTGTGTATTCCCCTAACAAATCAGACATAATTCCCTGTGAAAATAATGAAACTGCTAAATAAACTACCGAGTACAATTCCAAAATATATTGCATGCCTTAAAAAATGAATGAGGAGCAGAAATTTGCCACAATCTGAATAGTGGCTATCCTGTCATCTTCGGTTAAGAAAATTAACAGCTTATTTTAATTTTTTAGATTTCGCCAAAAGAGAAGATATTGCTTATGATTTTTTTTCCCCCCACTTCTTCCCTATATGACTCGAACCCATGTCCTTTTAGATATAGGTGAAGCGTCTTACCAAGAGAGCTGCATTGATCTTGATTTGCTCTTTCTCAAGTTGTAAAGGATTCGGGGTCTTTTGGTATTCATCACTGATGGAGTTCTATTGTCCCTACAATGCTTCATTGTTGTCTTTTTATTCTTTCCAACATTGTGCTTGATGCTGTCTGCTACTCTTCTTTTCAATTCAGATGCTGCCCCTAGAGAGTTAGCAGTTCTTCTAGCACTTTTTTCTTCATGCCATGGATTATTCTGCTTTTAGTTTCATTTTCAAAAGTAAAAATAGATTAGATAGAGTGAAATAAGCAACCTGAAGATAAAGTAATGCAACATGCTTGTGATGCAAGCAAAGGAATGCAATTATTTTAACTAGCGGAAGTACACTAACATGCTCGTCTGTCCGCATTTTTTATTGCATTTTGTTGTGTAATATATGTTGGATTTTGAATTGTCAATGCAATTGCCAAGCCGTCTAAATTCCTTGATCAGATTCACGTTTGAATTTTCACATACCTTGAGATCTTTGATGCATTCATTTTTGTAATAGGAGAATATCCTTGATAGAGATAACACGTCAACGCATTCTTTTTCGTGTTGAAAACTTTTGGCAGCATCTTCCATTGCCAACATGTCATTCCTCTTAAAAACAACATATTTTCTCCCACATAGGCAATTCTGTGATGCAATGTCTGAATTACATAATTAGCAGAGCCAGAAAACATATGTCATTTTGTCATCGTGATACTAACAAATGGGATCTGACTCCTTTTAAAGTGAGCAACTCACTTTAAAGTGTAAAGTAAGTACTTTCAAACATTGATGAGAAAACCAATGGTACAACAAATCATTCTTGATTTTCTTGTTAATGGTTATGATTATTTACTTTACACTCTACTCACTTTAGAAGAACCAAATCCAACAACATAACGAAATCATTATGAAATATGAGTCTAATAAGTAATGAAAAGCAAGTTCACCAATCAATGATTCAAGCAATTGAAATAACAGTTATCAAAATAGAACAATGATGTCTTACCATGGAAAAGACATATTGGATGGGAATTGCAGTACTTGCACAGTAAGTAAGCTACATAACAATCCCTATGGCAGAGGCTGCATGTCAGTGAATCTAACGCATTTGAAGAGCTTGACAACTTTCTCGAACTGTTCAATCGCAAAAAGGATGTCTTGTAAAATTGCATAAGATGCAAGAAAGACTGTAAAATAGCGCGATAAGATGCAGTGTCTTCAGGTATGTTCTTGGAACTTCTGACTCTTGAGGACTTGTAAACCTGCATTGCCTCTTTACAAAGAAGTTCCTCATATGGAATTATAGGTTGCATTCTGAGAAGTGAATAACGTTTGCTAGCTGCAGCACCAAGTGGAAACCAATCGCCAATAGCAAAGTTTACAGCTTCTCCACAGTTAAAACCTAAATCAACAAAAAGAATGAAATAAGTAATTAATGACCATCCTTAGAATTTGTTTGTTTCTGTATATGTAGCAACAGAAACCATTGTTGTCAAATAGCGGTGCTATAGTGCTGCAGCATATTGGATTTTGATGAATCCGCTATGAAAACCATGATGCTATGCAAGTTCCGCTATAAGGGCAATGGATAGCGAAAGAATCACACAGACACGTATATATGTGTGTGTGTGTGTGTGTGTGTGTGTGTCTATATAGAGGGGGAGAGAGAGAGAGAGAGAGATATTACCATGACTAAATCCAGCATGATATGCTCTAGGAAAGGTGATGATAAACTCTCCTGCCTTCTGCACAGCCTTGTAAACTGGAACATCATGCTGTAACAAGATATTGGGAGGGAACATAGTTGTTTTATGTGCAAGAAATTGGAAAGCACCATCCTCTCCATGTTTTGTTAAGACTTTATTGCAATACACATGATGTAAGACAGTCTTTTCAAATTGAGAGGCTGCATAGCTAGGCACACTATACCAAGTTTTGTTTGCACCTGAGTGATGATAATTTATGCTGCAAAAAAGATAGTAATATATATATATATATATTTGGATCTGAGTTTAGCAATGTTAGACAATGGTTGAAGCAATGGAGAAGCAGGTTGTTCAAAGATAAATATACCTGTACAAATAGTGATCTTCTACATGCCATGCAAACATACTGAACAACATCCCAATGTAAAGCATAGGATCTGTTATTCCCTAAAATTTCACAAGAAAATTAGAAAGGAAAAAAAGGCAATTATAAGTTTTAATTCAGATTAGATTACAAAAATTGCTTCCTTACTGGAATTTCTCTGTCAAGTAAACGCAATGGGGATTGCAGCAGCCGCGAGAAATTCTGAAATCAAATGAAAAATGTTAATCAAACAGTAAATAAACTTCCAGAAGAATGGTGCATTTACTTGTTCACTAAGTAAAAATTATTAGAACACTAAGAAGAAATGGAGTAAGCTATGAGTCTGAGAGAAACCTTCAAATTCCATTTGCTTTTTCCAAGTCTGTCATTAGGATCACATGAAAAGGCACTACCCTCAATATTGACTCCATATTCTACAGTTCCCTTCTCTCCATGTGCCATCTCATGCCAGAACTCTTTTTCCAAGTAAGAAGAAGAAGGACCTTCAGAACTGCAAAATCTATTGAAAAAGGCCTTGTTTGCCAGAGCCTCAAATTCATGATATGTATATTTTCTGGTAGAAACAATATCAAACAATTAATTTATTTTGTATCATTAGGTGGTATAAAAACTTTTAATACTCTTTTACCTTCCTCTCATTGAAAAGGTTATTGTATCATTCTCATTCCATTTAGAAAGCCTAAGAGGCTGTACATTTGTTTCAAACTTGAAGTCCTTTTTCTCTTTCATTAGGACAGAAGCTGCAGGATTAGAGGCAGCAATTGGAGAAACAATTTTGCATATACCTGAAATATGAGGATGAAACATTAAGCATACAATAAAAAACAAAAGACATAAAATAAAAATGCATAAAGCACATGCGCTATTGTACATAAGTTTTCCTATTAGAATACATTATTAGAAAGTGCTCCAACATATTTGTTAACCATACTAAAAGTTACATCAATTTCTCATCATGAATGGGGAAATTTCTTGGTTAAAACTTTCTAATGACTGATGAAGACCCTAAAGACATCTCATAAACACTGATGAAAAGAAAAACATCATAATTCTGTTAACACATACCATATTTAGAAGCCTGAGGAGCAATTTTCTGTAGATAAACTAAAGGATGCTCAAACTCCTTCTCTGTTGGCTGGTACACTGGACATTCTGGAATCCTGTTGGTCCAGTTTAGATCAGCTAAATCAAATTTACTCAATTTGTGTGAGATGTTTCTGGCTGTTGGCTGAGTAATTGAACTCTTATCAACCATTGTTCTTCTTCTTCTTCCAAGTCTAACAACTTTTGTTGCACCCATTTTGTTTGTTTTTTTATATAACAAGCATTATTAGCATCTAATATTTCTGCAGTGACACCAATTTCCACCCTTGGAGGCTTTTCCTCCAACCTAAAATTATAAGGAAAAATAGGCAGTAATAAATATACAAAGTTACCATGTTGCAACAATGAAGCTAACATAACAAAATTGGAGAAAATAAATAAAAGATTATGCACACTATGGAAAGCATCATTATAGTTCTTATTTTCTGTCCTTCATGATGGCCCAGAAAATAGTGAATAGGAGGACTTCCCTTGACCAATTTGGAAGAACTTCACAACTACTGTAAAATAGTGATTACTTTCCAAATAATTATTGTATTGTAATGGCATAAAATAAATTTTTGTTGCTTCAAAATGGCCACGATTGCAGCGGGTAAAAGATCTCAGTTAATTTACTGATACCCCTGTACTGCTAAATTTAACCACTCTTTCTTCTTAAAAGGAAAGTTAGAGATTTGTTTTTTGGGCACCAAACTTTACACTACACAAAACTAAAAGCATCTTTAAAAGGAAACAGGCTTTAGTGTTTGATGCTAGCCTCAGTTGTCATTGCCAATGACACAAAAGAATTGATGAGAAGGATTTCGTTTCTTGAAGAAAAACAAATGAAGATATGAATGAAACTTTGGCGACTGAACAGAATAAAATTCTCTATTACTGTGTTTGCTTTTGGTACAAAACTGAATATATATATATAAATCAATGTTCATACTGAAAGAACATATTTTGCATTAGTTCCTTCATAAGCTGTGTAGATTTTCAGAATACTCTTGACAGTTGACACTAAGCATTGGTGCTTTGAATTTGAAAATCAAAACATCTTCAAGTTGTTAATGAATTGAAATTTATAGTAAGCAAAATATGAAATAATCGCTGTAATGTAACTAGTTCCAACTCCTTACAGAGATATTTGATTTCATATATTAATTATTTATGTGTAACTTGTCATCATCCAACTTAATGAAAGGAAAACATGCAATATCTTGCAGTGTTCAACACAATGTAATTAATTGCACAAACCTATAATTACATATCCTACTGTACACATTACATAATCAATTAATTGTTACTGTAGTTACACATACAATTGCAAATTTAATTAGTGATCATCATCATAGAATAAATATATCACTTTCATCTTGGGAAGCATGCACGACATGCCAGAGACATTTTTTTTGTTTTTTTTTTTAATTTCTTTTCTTCTTACCTTTTACTTGCATGCTACGAAAACAGATTAGGATGAGTATTTTTTGATTGTGTGATCTTTCAAGTATGGATACAGGAATGCGTGTGTGTGTTGAAATATGTTTGATGGTGGCCAAACGTATGTTAAATGGTTGCGGAGGCGTATGAAGTTAACCGTTAACGAAACTGAAACAACGTTCACTCAAAAAACCGCGGGATAGTAACTGCTATATTACATGGCTGTTAACGAGTTCGTTAATTTTGTTCTTTCCTATCGATGCACATCTCATTCTGTCCAAAATTTATGGATACTAGCGGGCTGTTTTTTTTTTTCCTTCTATGGCGCTACTATGTGTATATATTTTATTGCGTTTTGTTTTTTAACGTTAGTTTTAAGGAATTTGATTATGTATTTCAAGTATTTCATCACACTAATTTTTCATAATAACATATTATTGTTATTTAGGATGAGGGGATGATACTTCAATCCAAAATAAAGAATACCTATGGGCTCTAAGAGCAATTACAAAAAATTTTACATTTACTTCATATCCCAAGGGAACCAGTGAATCTTCAAACCTGTTAACTTTGATTACATGATTACCTTGGGTAGTCAGACCTGTCAATCCTCAGGTCTTTAGGACGTTGGGCCCACAGGTTGTCTAGCTCGTCAATCAGTGGGTTTGCTAGTTGGGGTCATCGGGCCTACCAGTCGTGAGTCATTGACTCGTTGGTCGTCGATCGTCTCGGCACTGATCATAAATTTTCTTTTACTTAAAACTCATATATTCTTAAATGTTTAAACCATTTGTTTTACTTTTTACTAGTGATTTACCTCGTACGTTGCATGTGTTTGTTTATATTTAATACAAATACCTTTTAAAAAAATTGTGAAAGTTATATAATTTAAATATATAAAAATATTTTTTACAAATCTACTAATAAATTGGTGTTCACCTAATACATAGTTATCTTTTAGCATATTTTCAGTTTTTGTTAAAGGACTTTATATGGTCATTCTCATCTAGTAGGAATAGGTTGCAGTTTTTTTTTGTGGGTATTAGGCCTGCTTTAGTATCAAAAAATATGAAATAAATAAAATTTTATTAATTATAAAATAACATGTAATAATTAAATATAATTTTAAAAACTAATAATAAATAACTCATTCATTTATAAATTATTTTTCATATAAAATATATCTTATCGTGTTTAATATTTAGATTATCAATTTTTAGTAAGGTTTTCATTGAAAATTTAATATTTCAAAATATAACTCTATCAAAGAAACTTGTTAATTACGTTATGGTATTGTAATTTTTTTAGAATGTATATTTCATATATTGGTTATCAGCAAATAGTTTCAATTATTATGGTTACATTATTGTTTTTTGCCGACAAATATGGTTATATTATTATTGACAATGAGATATGTAATTGACTAATTGTACATGATAAAATATAGTTTTTTTTAATATAATCTCATATAATCAGTATTTGTCTTTTTTGGGATTCAATTAGTATTGGGTTTTGATTATCATCACTACATAAAATCTATTTATTGAAGATTATTTTGTTCTCCAAATAAAATATTATTTGGAGTCATTTATCAATAAAACTATTTATAAAATAAGTACTTTTATATTGGTATCACTTTTTGTAAATAAATTTTGATTGAATTATTTAATATCTCACAATAAGGAGTTTTATTCCATTACATATTCATAATATAATAATAATATTTCAAAGTAAAATAATTGGTATTTGTTTTATAAATATAGTAAAATTAAGTGTTCACAATCATATGAATTGTTTTGTCATTCTTATAAATTTTGGTACTATATCTTTTGTTCTTTAATTAAGCCATTATATTATACTTTTTTTTTTCAAACTAAATTTCATATGTTAAACTATCACGTAACTTTTGTCACAAAAAATATAGTTTTTATTCAATATATATGATAATTAAATAATAGATAATTATTTTTTAATTCATTAATCATTGCATTAATAATAAAATGTATAAATAAAAGTAAAAGACATAGTAAATAAAGATATACTAACAAATTTGATCATAACTTCAGTTGAAAAATATTATTAGTAAATTCAATTATTAAAAACATTTAAGATAATAACGAACACTCCTAAATAGAAATGCTACAGTAAAATTGCATCAATTTTTTTTTTGTTTGAAAATATGATTTTACATAATTTAATATTTTTTTTTTGAAAATTCTCTTGTTACGAAGAATTAGACTGTATGACCACAAATTACTAAATATAAGAATAGGAGCATACATCATAGCTAATTAAAGAAATTTCAAAAAACAATAAGGTAGAGATTAACATAAAGATAATCTTTACTGTATAATATAAAATACATCTAATTTTTATAGTCAATATGCTAATATAAATGAAACCAATAAAGAGTTTTTAACACACAAATCACATTAAAAATTGAAATTGAAAACCTTTTACTCATCCTTTAAATATCATTCCGATTATAAATGATACAATTTATATTTAATATTAATATTTATTAATATACAACATCATCGGTTATACCTATATATATATATATATTTATATATTATATATATAACAGATAATATTCGATAATATACAATATCAATTAATTATTTTTAAAATAAATTTGTAAATAATAAATATTATTTAATGTTTTCATTGACTCATTTTATTAAATAGCACTATATTTTATATTTCATAACAATATTATTAATTTATAGTGCAATTTAATTATATTTTAAATATTTTTCACAAATTTTAATTAATAATAAATATTATCATTAAGAATATTGATATTTAATAAAATGTTAGAAGTTTTATATTTAGTAGTTAATATAACTAATAATAAATTAAATTGATAAATAAAATAATATTTAATAACATTATTTGAATTCAATAATGAAATGATGAAATTATTTAATAAAAGTAATTGAAATGTTGTAACTCATAAATTAAAATAATTTTATATTTAATACTAAAACTCAAGTCTCAATTTTATATTTAATTTTATATTTTATGTTTTATAAAATAGTTTTATATTTTATACCAGAAATAATACCGGTGCGATGCACAGGTTTTTATGTATTTATAGTTTTTAGTTATAGTTTTTTTTTAATAATATAATAGTGTTTTTAAGAAATGCTTGAAATTAGTCCCCAAAAAAAATGCATGAAATTGTTACAATAGGTGCATTTGCACCAATATTAATTTCTTTAATCACTTTTTGCTTTTTTGGTATCTTACAATAAGAAGTTTTTTACTGTTACATATTTTTTAATGTGAAATGATCATCCCAAAATAGAAGATGAAAAAATAAAAGGAATAAAAACTATTGGTTACATTTTTACCTTTACATGTTAAGTCGTTGTTATTGGTAGTTTAGAAATACAATAAAAATAAAATTGAAAATTGAAAACTTTAAAGACTATATTCTAGGCTCTTATTCACATTGTGTAAATTAATCATCTAAATAAAAATGTCACAAAAAGGGAAAATAGTATCATCCAAATGAGAGCAAATTAAAACAAATGCATATTTGGGAGAAACATGATTATTTGCATGATGATAAGATGGTAAGATATACATTTTTTAGCTTTGAAGAAGATGAGTGCTTTGTGTGAGGGACATAAAAGTGTATATGAAACTAAGTAGAGAATGATGCTTAGAAATAGATTTGGCAAAAATGATGGCAAGACCTACGACATGGGAAAAATGGAACAAAAAATCCATCGCAATATGTTATGGCTACACATGATGGACCCAAAGTCCATATTCTTGGTTTTCTAACTTTTATTCTTTTGCCCTTTCACGAATCCAACTTTGAAGTATTCTTATCCAAATCAGGACATTGATTCATTGAAGATGGTGACTCTGATTATTGTGATCAAGTAGTGTTGCCTTATCTCACTCTTGAAGCCACTCCATCACTTGTGTTCAACTGAAAGGACTTCTCATTGTTTCCTTGAATGCATGATGTTATCTAAACGGTGATAAATTTCCTCTCCTTATTATCAATCTCTTTTACTATTTAGGGTGACCTTCATAGTATTTGATATGATGATTCAAAAAAAAAATAGTGTCATGGATGTTAGTAAACAAATTAACAAACAAATAAATATAATAACAGGAGATTAAATCGCATATGAATATTATACTCACCAAAAAATGGCATGAATAATGGAAGATGAGAAACTCAATTGAAGACCGTGACGATATATGAGTGATAGGGCGAGGATTTATAGGAATTTATATGTTTGAGAACAGAGATATGGATGTAAATTAGAGGCTTAGATATTGGAAGATAGAAAGTTTTTTTTCCATAAATTAAAACATTTATTTGTATCAATGTGTATGGACATAATAATGGTTATGTTTTCTGCTATCTCTTTAAATTCCTTTATATTCTAATCCCTTGATTTTCTAGACGGAATTTTGTAAAAAAATATATTATTAATGCTAAAAAAATTTGCAATATTACTATAAATTTATCCAATAACTAACTATAGTTATAAATCACTAAATTTGCATATAAAATAGCATTAGAAATAATGTTATAAAAAATTTTGACTTTTAAACTTCAATTTGTTTCGACAAAATCAACTTCAAAGTATTAACATTTGGACCTTTGGCTAATAATCTATATATATGTCCAGCTAAATCAATTTTCAGTTAACATTCAACATGCACATATATATTTCAAAGTAGCTAATTCTTTTCAACGCACACATTCATCTACATGTAACTCATTTTTTTAAACATATATGCACATAACACTATAGGCTTTTAATATGTGATTTGAATCGATGTTTTAATCGATATAAAATAAAAGTGTTCTATTGGAGTTAATGTTCTCAAAACTGATCAATAAAAATAATTGAATAATAATTTAGTATTGTAATTTGAAGATGAAAATATCGGAATTTATTGGTCGAATAATAATAATAACAACTAATAAAATATTGCTCAAATCTCCTTTTGTGAAGTCAAGATTCTATTACATATAGATATATAGATAAATATAAATAGATGGTATTTTAATGTATCATTACAATTTTTTTCCTACACTTTATATAGGTAGATTTTAATATGTATTTATTCCAATTTTTTAATATGATAGATATTTTTTAATAGTTAATATTTGATAATATATATTATCATTTAATATTTTTAAGATAATTTTTCAAGATTGTAAATAGCACTTAGTGTTGTCATTATCAAATTTTAGGAAATAGCACTATACTTATATTTGATAATGTCATTTAATAATTTATAGAGTAATTTAATTATTTTTTATATATTTTCTCAAAGTGTAAATAATAGTTAACATTGTCATTAAGAAATTTTAATATTTAATAGAATTTCTATGAATTTTTATATCTAATAGTTAATACAACCAATAATAATATAAATTTATCAATATAATAATATTTAATAATAATAATTGAGTAGAGTAATAAAGTGATAAAATTGATGTAAGGTAAATGAACGGTTGTAACTCATGAATAAAAATAATTTTGAATTTAATGCTAAAACTCAAGCTTTCTTTACACACACACACACACACACACACATATATATATATATATTCCAATTTTTTAATATGATAGATATTTTTAATAGTTAATATTTGATAATATATATTATCATTTAATATTTTTAAGATAACTTTTAAAGATTGTAAATAGTACTTAGTGTTGTCATTATCTAATTTTAGGAAATAACACTTACTTATATTTGATAATGTCATTTAATAATTTATAGGGTAATTTAATTATTTTTTATGTATTTTCTCAAAGTGTAAATAATAGTTAACATTATCATTAAGAAACTTTAATATTTAATAGAATTTCTATGAATTTTTATATCTAATAGTTAATACAACCGATAATAATATAAATTTATCAATATAATAATATTTAATAATAATAATTAAGTAGAATAATAAAGTGATAAAATTGATGTAAGGTAAATGAATGGTTGTAACTCGTGAATAAAATTAATTTTGATGTAAGATAAATTGGCTAGAACATTTCATTTACTTAAAACTCATAAATTCTTTTTTTTATTAAAAAAATTTATAAATTGAATTGATCAAAATGTTTTAAATTAAATTTTCTTCATGTTAATTTTTTGGCTTAAATATGTTTTTAGTCCCTGCAAATATAGAGTGTTTTGATTTTAGTCACTATAAAAAGTTTTGTTTGTTTTTTCTCCCTGTGAAATATTTTATTTTAATTTTAGTCATTCTAACCAAAATTCATAGCAAAATCCATAGAAACATTTCATTTTCATGCAAATGTTTTTGTGAATTTAGATCTGAAGAACTAAAAACCATTATTTCGACCAAAATTCATAGTAAAATCCACAAAAACCACTTCATTTTCCTACTGAATTTCCTATGAATTTTAGTCAAAATGACGAAAATCAAAATAAAATATTTTATAGAGACCAAAAACAAATAAATAATTATACATGGACTAAAATTAAAACACTATCTATATTTGTAGAGACTAAAAACATATTTAAGCCTAATTTTTTTTATAAACTTCTTCCTATCGAAATTGATCAATCAAAATATTAACTCAAAAAATATCTATTTTTTTTTGTCTTTATATAAACCCTAATTTAATAATATCCTATAGAATCTTTTAAATTTTATCAAATTTTTACCCGATTATTCACCTTTTAATTTTAAAATTAGTTTATATCGCAAAAACATCACATACCATCAAAACATTTAAGTAGAAAATTAAAAATTAAATAATGTCAGATTTATTAAATTTTGAAGATAAGAAATTTGATTGGTTGAAAAAAAAACCTTGAAGAATTAAAATGGCCCGTATGATACAAGTTAGAGAGAGATAAAAATTGCAACGAATTAAGACGAAGAAAATATCGTTGGGTATGTCACATCGTTTTGAGGAAAAGTTAGATTAGAAAGCAAAATATGATGTCATCATGTCATATATAGAATAGAAGCCGTGGCGATGAAACTCTCCGGTACGATGATGTCTTATCCTCTTGCTTCCTCTCAAACTCTAACCATAAAAATGGCGAGTGCTTCATCATCTACATGTCTTCCTTTCTACACTTCTACGATAACAAGAACAGGTCAACTGGGCTTTCACCCTTCAAATCTCCACAACAAGTCGTATTCTAAATCCAATTATTGCTCCAGTACTCTCACATGCAAGGCATCATCATTTTCATCCATGTTGGGATTCGACTTGTATGATCTTCTGGGCATTGATAGTTCGTGTGATCAGTCGCAGATCAAGATGGCCTATCGCTCTCTTCAGAAGCGCTGCCACCCTGACATTGCTGGCCCTGCTGGCCACGACATGGCCATCATTCTCAATGATGCTTATGCCATTCTTTCTGACCCAAATACCCGCTTCGCCTATGATAAGGTTAATTTGTGCTCTTTTTGCTCTGTTTGGCATCTCATCACTTGTGCTTGTGCTTCTTTTGATTTCTTGTATCCAATTCCAGTGATCTAGTCTTTGATTGATTACAAGCTAGTATTAATTAGGGTCATGAGATTAATATAAGAGTTGTAGTGCTATTTAGTATGAGAGTATTAATCGCACAAATAGTATTTGAAAAGAGGAGTAAAAAACAAAACATAAATTAAAAAGGAGAAAAAAGTTTCTTTAAGGTTTTCTTCGGTAATTAAACTAAGATTTTCCTCTACAACTAAAATATTTGCACAAAAGTTATAAATGGTTTTTTTTATCAACGAACATTATTTTTAATATAATATTATATTATGTTTGTCCAAGTTAAAATGAAAAAAATTTAAATAGAAAATTCTGAGATTTTTTTTTTTTGTCTAAACTCTTTGTGTCCAAAAGTCACCGTAGTCGGGTAAACCCATTTAAGGGAAAGTTCTCTTGATATCTATGTTTTTTATTCATGGGACTCGAACTTGATGCTTCCTTAAGAGAAAAAAGATTTGGATTCCATGTAGTCAGGAATCCCACATTCAAGCGATCCAGGTTGTCTGATTTTGATTGGACAACTCACAAAACGTGTAGATTTAGACTTTTTTTTTTAATATGAATTAATGAACTTGAAATCTGGATTGTCTGATTTTGATCTAACGGCTCTCGACATACTTACTGTGTGACTGCCGGATTCCTTTATCGTAGGGAGTCCATATGCAAAATGGAGCTCCTTGTTTAGTGACGGACCTACATCATGCCCAGTGCACACCCTGAAATTTAAAAATATTCACTTAGCTCCTATATAATTTTTATTTTGACTCTTCTCAATTTTAAATTTTGCACCTAGACCCATATACCTCTTCATCTCAACTAGAGTCGATATGGGTCTGGACCTACGTGTTGTCTAGAGTGTGCACTTGCACCCTCTAAAAAATTAAAAATATTATGTATCTCCTATAAAATTTATATTTTGACAACTCTCAGAATAATAATTTGCACCTAGTGTCATCACATAGTCAACTTTTTTGTCTTATTCAGCCAAACTCAGTCATCTCTCTCTTGAAACTCAAAACACAACTCCTCTCACTGTCTAACATCTTGACCTCACGTTAGTGAGTGTCATTTTCGATCTCTATTTTTCCCGTTTACTAAGTTCACGTTTCCCCCAATTTATTTAGACTAAAACCCTAATCTGATCCATTTGTTAATTTTCTCTAGTAACTTTTTCTATTGTAATTGTATCTCTGTTAATTCGGTCTAATTTTGTTATGTTTTCTTGTAATTTTTTTAATTCCGCAACCTTTCTATTTTTTTAATTCCAAAAACCTGTTTTGTGTTATCTGAAATCATGTTCTTGTTATTTTGCACGAAGAGTAAATATTTGCTTTTATTATTATTATTATTATTATTATTTTTGTAAAAAAACATACGTCGATGCTCTTGTTATAATTTTGGTGATTTAAAAATTTTATGCACCCCTGGCCCAGGGTCTTTGGTCCGCTACCGTTGCTTGTACAAAATAATGAAGTTTTTCCTTTGAAGTGGGAATAAGTCAGTGATTGAACAGTGGTAAATTAGTAGTCTATATGTTTGCATAACAATAATTTAAAGGGAAATTGATTGCCAATTTGTTTTGGTTGGTTGCTTAATTAATATGAGAAAATATATATGGTGCAGGAGCAAGCAAAGAGTTCAGAATTCAAAGGGTTCACTGGCAGACCCATATACTCGGTTTGGTGTGGGTCTGAAAGCGAGCAGCGGGCAATTTTTGTGGATGAAATCAAATGTGTTGGATGCCTAAAATGTGCTTTGTTAGCTGAAAAGACTTTTGCCATTGAATCGGTTTATGGAAGAGCAAGAGTTGTTGCTCAGTGGGCTGATTCTGAACACAAAATTGATGAGGCAATACAAGCTTGTCCTGTCAACTGCATTTCGTAAGTGTTGTTAAATTGTTTGTGCAATTTTCCTTCAGATAGCATAAGGGATAAGAAATCATTGGATATGATATGATATTTTAGATATCACATGCTGGCTATTTGAAATTCATTTTATTTCTTAGTTATCTTTGGTTCCAAACAAGGTTGTTGATAATTCCTTGTTTTGTTTCGTTTCTAGAAGAATATATGTATCAGCATGATAGTCCTTTTTCTGCTGCTCTTTTCATCTTTATTCTTTTGTTTGCCAACTGTTACTATATTCTTTATTAACAAGTATGCTCTTGTCTTGATCGTACACAACTTGAAATTTTCATTTATTTACAACCTAAACCCTTGTGACCTAGTCATTTCTCCTTTGCCAATGATATTTTGTGGGCTAGAATTGCCCTGGATTTAACTTTGATCTTGTAAATGTTGTTTGTTAGGAATCCTGTGGGTGTGTAGTTTGTGCACAACTTAGATAACATGTTAACTGTTTTAGGATTTCTCCAAGGAGCAAAGACAGAATGAGTCTCTTCAAACTGTATGTCAGAAGTAGTGTTTGTTACATTGGTTGGAACAGAATACTTGACACTTTATGAATCAACTTTACCTTTTAGTTATTTGAGGATAAAATACTATCTTTGATTCATGATAATGTTCCTCTATTGGATCTTTTATGCTTGTACATTGATCTCACATCAACAAGATTGACATTCTCTTCCCGGATTTCCAGGAAGTTCTCTTACATTTATTTTCTTGGAATAATCCATCATTTTGCTCTCTCTTCTATGAGTGAAATGTTGTTTAAACTCAAGAAATTACACTATGTACTCTATAGTTGAAATGTTCATATAAAGTGAGATTTGCTATAGCCTTTTTCCCATTTGAAAATCCATAGGATTACTGCTATTAAGAAAGGAAAGAGTTGATCAACTAGCCAGATGTATTTACTGGATTGTTTGATATTAAAATGGAGAGTAGTATTCACTGTGCGCAGAAAAATACATCATCAGGATTTGTCAATTGTGTATAATCATTAAAGAATTGCCATTAGTTTTTGAAGAACTGTGACTTAAGAACTAATATGGAAAAATGTTGGCCATTAGTTCTTAAATCACAATTCTCCCTTTTCCTTTTCTTTTTACATCTCATGAACCGTCATTTTTCTGCTTCTGAATAAACTAGAGTTGTAGAGAGATCCAACCTTGCAGCTCTGGAGTTCTTGATGTCCAAGCAGCCACGTGGCAATGTAAGAGTAGGTGCAGACCATACAGCAGGTGCTCGAGTCTCTAACATATTCGTTGATGTGGAGAAGTTTCAGACTAGATTCCAAGAGACAATGGAAAAAGCTTCTAAGAGTTCTAAGGTTAGTTTGTCATATGATGGAGTGAAAACAGAGAAAAAAAGAATCAAGGTTTTAAATCGCAGTTGTGTTTATGGTCACGGATGCGTCGCGATCCTTGATATTGCGGAAAATCACGGTCAGATGTGGCAGATGTGGCCACGCCAACGTCAAAATCCATGATGTCACCGGCCAGACCGCTGTCGCAGACCTTTTTTAAAGCCTTAGAATGAATGGCCATAAGAAATTGTCTTTATTATGCTAAATCTTCAAAGCTTGTATTCCTCATTATTTCATTATGGATTAACTAGAGAAAATCTTTCAGGAAACTGACCTGCAAAGAGAATCTAGAATGTCAGCAATTCAAGCAATAAGATCAATTTCCAATTGGTTATACTGGCAACCACTTAGTGCAAGTGGTAGCTCATCAAGACATGGCAAAAGCATGACAAGAGTTGTGCATAAATTACCTGATCCAACTATTGGTAAGCTCAGAGATGCAGCTGCAAAGAGGAAAATAAGAGAAAGGAAAAACACCAGCTATCAAACCACATCAAATTTCATTCATCCTGAGGAATATTGGGCTCCATCTACTTATGTTCTTCCTTCTTCAACTATAAGTACTGCTACTCCAACACCAGTTGAGAAGCCTTCATTTGCTAAAGGAAAGAAGGAAACAAATAAAAGTGATTCTAAAACACATGAGAACCAAAATAGCCCTATAAGATGGGGATTACCAATGGTTACTGCATTGTTTGGTATGGCTACAGTTCGGTTACATGAAGTAGGGTCAACACATGAGTTGAAACAACATGTCGGTGGTTCTTTTGCTTTGGAAATTGTTAACAGCTCTTGGTTGCAATATGTACTGGCAGCAGCTACATGGTATATTATTGGAGTGGCTGTTATAGAATTTGTGGCCATCATTGGAAATAGAAACAGATAGAAGTACATAATAGAAGCTTAAAAGGTTACTAGCAAATATGGGATATAGATACATGTAATATGAAGTTAGGTATATGAAGAAACACATGAATAAACAACAGATGATTTATTACAAGTTATCTGTTAGCAATAGCATACTTGTTTAGCTCTCTTAGTCAACTTATTCTGCAACTCAAGTGTGAAATAGTAACACAAACTTCTTGGGGGTTTAAGATTTACTACTGTCTTTAATTTGTGATATATGGACATTTAAAATTCTATTTGATGACTCAAAGGTCATATGTTTACTTTAATGTAGGCAATGGAATGATTTTAGAAATCTATCTAGACAATGGATCTGTGTTCTGGACCAGCATCTTGAATACTTGGCCCAGTGGACCTCAAGCCCATTAGCAGGGCCCAAATGCATAAAACTGAGACACATGAAACTGTGATTAATGGATTAGGGTGGGGGCAAAGGGTCATGCCACTGTCAATGTCTCATCAGTGGCAAAGGGAAACAAGTGTCCCTGGTCACCAACACCAAGTTCCCGTTTACTGAGATGGTCATGCACACCCAGAGCAGTATCAGGGGAACTGCTGCTCTACGTGGATAAAGGGTCATGCTGGTGGATCATCAAAACTCACATCGCCAAGGACCTAAGAAGCCCAGATATGTAGTACAATACGATACAGATACGGAGATATGAGAAATTTTTAAAATTCAAGATACGGGTGTTATTAAAAAATTTTATATAGACACATAATACTTATAAAATATCTTAATTAATAGTTTTTAAATACTTAAGATCATTTTGTCAAAAAATATATATTTAATATCATATGTTATGTAATATATTAAATAATAATTGTATATTAAATTTATTGGTTCAATTTTTTGTGCTATTTGTCAGTTTTAATTAAATAATAATAATAATAACCATAACGCAAACATTTTTTGTGCTTTGCAAGTGAGTGTAAGAGAAATGTTTTTTTGACAACCACTTTTGGCAACTTTGTTGAGGACTATTTACTATTCAAGCGTAGTTAATGCAGTGCAAATACTTGGTTAATTTAGTTCGTTATAAGGTTTATAAGTTGCAATTTTTTATGCATAGAATTAATTTCAAATTTTTCACAACCAAATAAAAATTACATGATTAATGCAATGTAAATGATTGGTTAATTTAGTTCATTACGTGGTTAATGACTTATTAATTTATTATTATTTTTGGACAATTAATTTCATTTTTTTTCACAACTCACAAAAAATTACATGGTTAATGACTTGAAAATACTTGGTTAATTCGGTTTATTAAGTGGTTGATGAGTTACTTTGAAATTATATGGTAAATAAATTACGTTGATACTACATGATTAATGACTTGTAAATACTTGGTTAATGCAATTTACTACGTGGATAATGAGTTGCAAATAATAACTCATTAACCACATAATAACTGAATTAACCAAGTATTTATACTGCATTAACCATGTAATTTTTAGTGGGTGGTTAACCATGTAATGAACTGAATTAACCAAGTTTTTGCAAATAATTAACCACACACCAAAACATGGATAACAGCAAAAAAAAATAACAATAAAAAAAATGTCCGTAAATACAATCTGTACGTACACCCAGTTGTCAAAATAACACAACTACAAAGAATAATACACCAAGCAAAACAGAATTTTTTTTTTTTGACAACTACAATTTTATAATTTTCTTACAACTTTTTACTATTTACGTGTGGTTAATACAGTACAAATATTTGGTTAATTCAGTTCGTTATGTGGTTAATGAGTTGCGATTTTTTTATGCACAAAATCAATTTCATATTTTTCACAACTCAATAAAAATTAGGCTTAAATACCATTTTGGTCTCTTAACTTATTTATTAGGTTCAATTCGGTCCTTTAACTTTTTTTTTGTCCAAATAAGTTCTTTAACTTTTTTAATTGGGCCAAATTGGTCGTGACTTCCATTAGTCACCCTTTTGATGTGGCGCTTACGTTTTTAAATGAGGATGACGTGGTGCCTACATGGAGCCTACGTGGCAATGACTAAACAATTTAACATTATTTTTTTGTTTTGTTTTGTTTTTAACAATTTAACATTATTTGAAAAATAAAAAAAGGATCAAACGGTGGAATTGTGGGTGGCGATCTGGAGCGGAGGTGGGGGAGAAACTGGAGTGTCGCTTCCACTCTCTGTTTCTTTTCTTCTTTTGCCTTTTTTGTCTGCGCTTGATTTCTTTATTTATTAGTATTTTATTTTATTGTGTGTATGAGTTCCATGGATGAATGATGATGGTGTTTGTTTGGTGAATGGAAGGAGGCGTGTATTTATGAATGGAAGAAGGGATGGAAAGAAGCGACTGATTTGAATTGAATATAGTACTGAGGAGAGGAGGATGGGAAGAACAGTAGCAAGTGGGTATTTTGATTTTTTTTTGTTGTGGGAAAAGGGAATTGTCCGTTGGAAGTGCTATTGGTTTGATGGGGGAGAAATTTGTTGTGGGAAGAAGAAGAATTGGGACGTTGCTGTTACAGATCCAAACGGTTCCAGTTGCAGAAAAGGAAGAAGAAGAATTGGGGATTTCAAATCCCTAACCCTAGAACCAGAGCTGGACGAAGAAGAAGGAGGCTGAGCCATTTTCCACGTCAGCAAAGTTGATAACACCGTTAGGGTGGTTCTGACGGAAAGGACCAATTTGGCCCAATTGAAAAAATTAAAAGACTTATTTGGACCATAAAAAAGTTAAGGGACCAAATTGAAACTCATAAATAAGTTAAGGGACCAAAATAGTATTTAAGCCTAAAAATTACATGGTTAATGCAGTGCAAATGTTTGGTTAATTTAGTTCATTACGTGGTTAATGGATTGTAAAAACTTGGTTAATGGTAAATGAGTTACGGTGATACTATATGGTTAATGCAGTGCAAATATTTCATTAATTTAGTTCATTACGTGGTTAATGGATTGCAAATACTTGGTTAATGGTAAATGAGTTACTTTGATACTCTATGGTTAATGCAGTGCATATGTTTGGTTAATCTAGTTCATTACATGGTTAATGGATTGCAAATACTTGGTTAATGCAGTGCACTACGTGGTTAATGAATTGCAATAACTCATTAACCACGTAAAGAATTGAATTAACCGATTATTTACAAGTCATTAACCATATAGTTTTTAGTGAGTGGTTAATAAGAAAGAAAAAAATAATTTTTCTCCATAATAGTATTTTTCCCATATATGAATAGTATATTTCCGTACATGAAAGTAGAAATCCGTACGTGAATAGTAGCGGTGTACATAAACAGTGACATACATATAGCTTACGGTGTGAGTATCGGTGTAAAAATCAGTTGTCAAAATATCAGGACTCCAAGCAAAAAGACAAGTCACCAGAATCATCTAATCAATCTCGCATACGCATACTTGTCTTCTTCTTTCCTAATGGAGCACTGATATATTGACACCAAAAAATCGACACCGTATTCCCACACACACATTGCATCGTATGCATTTGGTCGGAGGAAAGAGAAATAATAATTAAAAAAATAAAAGCCGTATATTTCGATGGTGTCGGACAACTTAATTGGTGTCGAGAAATCATTTCTCTTCCTAATGGCACTCAGATCCAAAATATACAACTTCGGATATACATTTTAATAGATTTATCTTTTTTTTGAACAAGAATGTAGATTTAGCTTACGAAGTATATATTTTAATAATTTTCATCAAAATAATAATAATCTTAATAATCTTAACCGTTAGATGAGAGCTATTATTCTCCTTTTTAACCTTTATACTATGCTTTCTCTCGAAAGAACTAAATCCTTTTTTAATTTTTTTATATTATTATTATTATTGAGTAAAATTTAACCGGGTGAGTTCGAATTCGAAGCTCTTCGACCCGCGAGACATATGTAGCACCTCGAAAACCCAATTCACCTTCTTCTCTTTATAAAAATCAATTCCTGAGAGTCCTTTGTTCCTCATCTCCGTTCACCACACAAAAATTCAATAATGTCTTCTCTAAAAAAATCGTGTTCATCCTATGAGAAGTACGAGATAAGAAAGAGAAACCCAAATCCGAAATCATGTGCACTGTTGGTCATCGACGTGCAGAACTACTTCTCTTCCATGGCTACCCCAATTCTCTTCAACCTCAACACAACCATCAGCCTCTGCAGACGTGCTTCCATCCCCGTCATCTTCACGCGCCACTGCCACAAATCTCCTTCCGACCACGGCATGCTCGAAGAGTGGTGGTTCGGAGACATCATCACCGACGGCACCGTAGAGGCTGAGCTCATGGCGGCGTTGGACCGCAAGGGTGAGCAACAACAACTGTACAAATTTCACCGCATTTAATATTGTATATTTTTAAATTCTTATATTAATAGTGCTAAAAATATCATAATAATTACATAAATAATAATAGGCTTAAATATGACTTTCGACTATGCAAATATGGATGTTTCTGATTTTCGTCCAAGTAAAAATATTTTTTTGTTTTTTATCCTTGTAATTTTATTAACTTTGTTTTTAGTCCCTACAAAAATTTATTTTTACTTTTCGTCTCTGTAATATATATATTATTTTAGATTTAGTCCTTATATTCTCTATATTTTAGGGACTAAAATCAAATTGGTCTCTAATTTTAGAGATTAAAACCAAACATGAAAAATATTACGAGGACTAAAATAAAATAATAATGATCAAAAGCAAAAATTGTTATATTGCAGGAATGAAAAAAAAAAAATTTACAGGGATAAAAAACAAAAGGCCTTATAATTACAGGACGAAAAATATATTTAAGCCATAATACTATTATTTAATTACATAAATATGTTTTTCCAACACAAATATTGATTTTTTAATGGGTTAAATATGTTTTTAGTCCCTATAAAAGTTTTATTATTTGTTTTTAGCCTTTAAAAAAATTTTCTTTGAACTTTCGTCCCTTAAAAATTTCTCGTTAGCAACTTTGGTCCCTGCGATTAAATTTTTGCCTATCTAGCTAACAGTTGTCCTAGTCACAGCTGCCACATGGACATTTTAATTGAGATAGCATCCACGTGGCAACTGACTCAAATTAGTTAGGCTAAATTACAAAATTGGTCCTCTAAGTTTATTTTAGGTTTCAATTTGGTCCTCTACGTTTTATTTGTTTCGTTTTGGTCCTCTAAGTTTTATTTTAGTTTTCAATTTGGTCCTTTCCGTCACTAAAAGTCAATTGTCCGTAGCTAGAAGTCTATTTTTCAAAATGTTATTTGGCTTTTAGCTACAGACAATTGGTTTTTAGTGACGAAAATGACCAACCTATTGTAACTTTTAAAACGTAAGGGATCAAAACGAAACAAATAAAACATAGAGGACTAAATTGAAACCTAAAATAAATATAGAAGACTAATTTTATAATTTAGCTAATTAGTTAACTCAAATTAGTTAATTAAATTAAGATAACTAAAAATTAAAAACAATGAAACCTAAAACATAACCGTAATCCTTAATACTACCTTAGTTTCTTATTATAAGGCCTTTTTTGTCAATGTACACGAATTAAAAAAATAATTGTTTACAATAAATTTGTCAATAATGTGTATTTTTTTTCAAAATTATCCCTCAATAAATTTTTCACTTAACTAAGATATTATATTCTCTTTTCACTTAATGAGTACTATTTTTTATAAAAAAATAATTAAAACACCTAAAAAGTTGGAAAAAGTGAGACAAGAAAATTTTTCAAAAAGGACTTAACGGGTATTATCTGCCTTCTTCTTTGTCCCTCTCGTCTCCTCTGCTTCCCCCTTCTTCATTTGCACCATCATCCTCACCCAGCCAAAGTAACCACCACTCTTATCAACTCACAGTATCCATAACCCTTAGACCAAAAAAATGAAAACAAGGAGATAGGGAGAAGAGAGCATTTTAAGGGAAAGTACAATTGAGAGAAACCATTGGCAATCCCCATAACCAGTGTTTGCTCAATTTACCCAGTGTTACAAAACCCACAAATCATTGATGTCCATGGGGCACTGAGACATCTTTCCCCATCGAGCACACAGAATCAAAAAGAAAAAAGCAATCAAGCCACAAACTACCTCACCCGCGCGAGATCGGTCAGGGCGTCGAACCTAAACCCCGTCGCGATCTACCCCCTTCTGGCTGCTCAAACGCGCAGCACCACCCAGTTGCAACCTTGAACGCCACCTGGCAGTGGCGGATCCAGGATCGAGAGTCCGTGGGGGCAAGAAAGATGGTGGTTAGACAGTCAGATGGTGGTGGTCCAATGATCGAAAGTCGACAGTGGTGGATCTTGAGATAGAGAGAGGAATCCATGCTATTAATTACAAAAGATAGATGAATTTTTGAGTATTCAAATTATTAAAAAATTGTAAAATCAATTTTTCAATAAAGGATAATTATATACAAATTGATCATTACCGTTAATCATAATTTGTTTTTGTTTTACATATTTCCATTTCTTCATGATAATCTTAATTTCATTATAGTTACATTCAATTAATTGCTTTTTTATTTGTTAACATTTTTCCAGATAAGTTTTATTTTTTCTGGTTATTCTGAAATGATCATAATATATGGTTAATGGTTTAGTATTGGTTATCATTCATGACTTTGGATGTCAGTTCCATATTTTCTCTCCATCATTAGATAGCATGTTTCTCCATTTTCCAATAAATTATGTGGGGCGGAACCAATAAGCAATAGCGTGTCTTGAGACATTTTTTTAACACTTTTGACAATTAAAAGATCAATACATGGAACCTATTATTACCACATTTTTTGTCTTTAGGCTTGTGTCTTTGACACGACAGAAAAATTCATCCCTTGCTGTCTTATTTTCGTGAATTATGGGGGCAATGCATAATTTATCATGGGGGCAAAATAAAAACTCATGAAATATGAACAATAAACAAATTTAATCTCGTGGGGGCAATTGCCCCCAATGTTATTTATGTGGATCCGCCATTGCCACCTGGTCGTCGTCTGCCGTCATATCCCACATCTCTCTCTTTTCATCCCTCTGTTTCAGAGTACCCCACCAGCTTCTTCTTCCCCTTCCCTCTCTTCCCTTCTGTATTCCCTTCTCCTTCTCTTCCAAAGATCCATAACCAAATGGGGGTAAGGTGGTTTAGGAGCAGCCAAAATTTAGGGGGAGGGAAGAGGTGGGTGGCGGCTTGGTGTTGAAGGAGATTAGGATTTTTGGGTGGGTAGCGGCCAAATTAGGTTTTGGGGGAGGGAGGAAATTAGGGGTTTTTTTTCTTAATTTGGGATTAAAAACCTCTTAAAAAAAATATGGGTTTGTCAAAAATATATATATATATATATATATATATATGGGTTTAAAAAATAGTTAAAATTAATTTAATAATAAAAATTTAAGTCAGCTGCCACGAGGACGCGACATTAATTAAAATGTCCACGTGGCAATTGTGACTAGGACAACTGTTAGCTAGCTAGATAAGCAACAACTTAACAGGAGGGACCAAAATTGCTAACGAAGAATTTTTAGGGGACGAATGTTCGAAGGAAAATTTTGTAGGGATTAAAAACAAAAAATAAGAATTTATAGGGACTAAAAACATATTTAACTCTTTTGTAATTTGTGTTAGTTAAAATAAATTAATATTTTTTTGACTCATTAAAATAAATTAATATTAACTATTAGATAAAAAAAACTAATATTGACTACCTTTTAAATAATTATTTAGTTGAAAATATTATTAATTTTTTTAGTTCTTCTGATTGATATTTAAATTTTTTCAATTAATTACTATTAAATAAAATGTAGTATTTATAAATCACCATTAAGTTAATTCTTTGTAAATCAAATTAATTCCTAAAATTTTTAAAACTTAAAATACTTCGAATTTTTTTTTATATTTTAATTTGTTTTTCAATTTTTTTATATCTTATAAAAATTACTTTACACGAAATTGTAGTTAGTTTTAATTTTGAAAAATCAATTCAATTTTCTACACCAAATTGTGGTTAATTCGATTGTTATACTTATAGGATTGTGTATAATAATTTTTAAAATTGTGTTATTAGTAGAACCAAACGAGATACTCAAAATCGACAATATGATTGCTGATTAAAATATTGGTAAATAAAGTGTTAAACTTTATTAATGAATATATAAGATGTTGTAACTCATTAAACATAAACTGAATTTTATTAACCATAATTTTGAACACTATTAACCACGATTTGTTTGTCCAGTCGTACACATATCATTTCGTCGCTAATTTTTATAGGGTTGATAGGTGAGGACATGGCGGTGGAGAAGAATACGTACAGCGCGTTTAGGAAAACGGGGTTGGAAGAGAAGCTGGTGGAGATGGGTGTGGAGGAGGTTATAGTGACGGGGGTGATGACTAACCTCTGCTGTGAGACAACGGCGCGTGAGGCCTTTATTAGAGGGTTCAGGGTGTTCTTCTCCACTGATGCCACCGCTACCTCTGATATGGATCTTCATGAGGCTACTTTGAAAAACATGGCTTATGGTTTTGCTTACCTGCTTGATTGTCACAGGCTAAAACAAGCCCTTACTCACTCCTAAATGAAATTAGAGAAATTAAACCTTGTTATAAATTCCAGTGTGAAATTAGTCTTTTGCTGTAATAGAAATTTTTATAACAGTACTAGACCTTGTTATGTGTGGACATGATATGAATGAATATACAGTTATCATAATTTCTCATTATCTTGATTTAGTTCTTGTTTATTTCTCAAAATTCACCTATATATTCTACTTGTTTTACTGCAAAGAATGTGAGCGGTTTTTTTTTTTTTGTCTTTAGTTTCAATTGATGGCATATATACTATATATTACAAGACAGAGTCTTTATTTACCAAAAAAAAAAAAAAAAAAAGAATACAGTCTTTAGTTTCAAAAGTACTCGGTAACCAAAATCCAATCTATTCATCATATCAACGCGCTGATACATCAACATGGTCACCAATAAAGATAATTTAAGGCATTCTGTCAATGTTTATGCTCAACTTACCACATAAAGTACTACTACAGATATAATTCCAAACCGAACGCAGCTGAAATTGCAATCAGAAGTTATGTAGAAATGAAGCTAGGAAACCGCTGGTTTTAGACGTGTTATATGTCTAATACGATACGTGTCAGACACCTCATTTAGATATTTAATTAAATTTTTTTTGTTCATAACGAAACCGCTCCGACACAAACAGAACATCCTACTAGTTGAAAGGGATACCCACATAAGCAAACCTTCTCGCATACCCAAATGTTCGCATGGGTAGCGATACTTGCATAAGCAAGTCATAACGCATGTTCAACTTTTTCGGTCTTCGCTATTCTCTTTTGTTCCCTGTTTCTCTTTTCCAGTCGACTTCTCCCTCCCTCTTGGTCTTCTTTGTTTCATTTCTGTTCGCGGAAGACACCTCTCTCCCTATTGATGCTCTGATGGCCTAGTGATGTCTCCGCTCCCTCTCGGTACTCTGTTCCCAGTCGATGTCTCCACTTTATTCACAAACAACATCCACTTTCAGGCGAAATCTTGGTGCTTCACTTTCGCTTCAGTCTTAAATTCTCGATTTGGATATTTTATGAAGGCTTAAATATATTTTATAAAGGCTTAAATATAATTTTAGTCTATCAAAAATTCAAAAAGTTTATTTTTAGCCCCCTCAAAAAAATTGAAGGTTTTTAGTCCCTCAAATTTGAAAATGTTTTTTCGTTAATCCCTGACTCCGATCCCGTTATATGGCGCTTATGTGGCAACATTTTTAGGCGACTAAAAACGAATTTTTAGAATTTTTTGGGGACTAAAAACGAACTTTTAAAATTTTTGAGGGACTAAAATGAAATTTAAACAAAGAAAAAAAACTAACGGCGTCATAGTCAGAGACTAACAGAAAACATTTTCAAATTTAAGGGACTAAAAACGAATTTTTCAAATTTTTGAGAAATTAAAATCATATTTAAGCATTTTTATAAATGTTGCTCATATCAATGTCAATGTCCTATATTTTGTACATATGTGCTATCTACGTGTCCGTGTCCTTGTTTCATCGATGTATAGACTACCAGAATCATTACTATACACCAGCTAAAACAAAATACCAAGATGATCAACCTTAACCACAAATGTTCAGACCATAGGCATGGCTGGTTCATGACCCAACCATAAGGTCTAATACACTTATATTTCCTTCCACTATTAAACTTTTATAACCCACTGTTCGTGATATTAAACTTTTAAACTTCAAAATTAATTGGACCTACATTACGAATAACCAAAATTGCTTTTCAGATTTGCATGAACTATAAAGTCCGGTATGAATTCGACAACTTTTGTCCTTTAAAGTACGGAAATTTCTAGGAAGAATCTGAGAGAAACGGTGGATGATAGCATCCAAGATCATATGTCGTTCACTTTCTAAACAAAAACAAACCACAGTTGTCAGTGATCCATGCTTATATTATATATATAACATAATCTTCTAATTTAAAAGCTAACATCTTATATTTTACATTAAACCTTATATAATTTGTTTCAAGCCCCTTTCTTTGAAAAACATTTTGTCAGCTCCTAAGTAACTTTCATAGGTTGGCATGCACGAGTGCATCCCCTCATGTTCATGATTTGTTAATCATATTTCTCCCATGTTCAACAACACTATCCTAAAACCACTAACATATCCAAAGGGAAGGTTCCTTTGGACAAAATTTGTACCTTAGCTGTTACCATTATCCCAATTCCGTACCACACAAAAGGATACTTCACTTTTGCTTCCTTATCTGAATCTGAGATCTACTTAGATTAAATTAATTTCATGCTTTGCTACTATAAAAACCAATTGAAGCACCCTATTAGCCTACACATCAACTTTCTAGCCATCTATACAAGCCTTATTTTCTCACAAAGTGAAAAGCAAACTCCTTTTTCCACTAATTCAAGATGGCACCACTTGATTTTGATGCACTTAAAGACATGCAAAATTCAGCAAATGATCTCCTTCATTCACCAATGGTTCAACAAGCACTTGTCCATCAAAGAGAAGAAAAATGGGTGAATGATGTGTCAGAGTCATCAATGAGGATATTGGAAGTGTGTGCTATCTCTAAAGATGTTCTTTTGCTAGTAAAAGAACACCTTCAAGAACTTCAATTCACTTTACGCAGAGCGAGCATTGGCGAGCCGGGGATCGAGGAGAAAATCACAGCTTACAATTGCTATAGGAAGAAGTTAAAGAAAGAGACATTGAAGTGTTTGAAGTGGTTGAAGGGTATGAAGAGTACTAAAACAGTTACTAATTTGCACCCTCCAATGATGAAAGAACAAAAACTAACATTGGTTGTTGATGTTTTAAAAGAAGTAAGGATGACAAGCATTTCCATTGTGGAATCACTTTTGTCTTTGATTTCTACACCTTGGTTGGATTCAAAACAAGGGAAAAGGTCTTTTGCATCAAAGCTTGTGTCTTTGAGTTTGCAGAATTGTGATGATGATGATAATATGATCTATGATGTCATGGTGCTTCAAAGTGCAAAGAAAAGGTTGGCAGGGGTTCAGATGGCAATAGAAAATCTTGAGGTTGAGTTGGAGTGTATGTTTAGACGTTTGATCCACACAAGGGTTTTGCTTCTTAACATACTTACCAATTAACTAGCTAGCTCAAACCCTTTAGAGACAATATTAACACTTGTTGTTATCTTAAGCATATTAGTTAATTATATTTTTAACCATTCCCTTTATTCTTTGATTGTTTCAAATAATTATGTTGTAAATCTGATATCAACATCCAAATTTCCTATATAATGGAACACTGTCTATTCCATCTTATGTAGTTTGGACCAAAAATAAATGCAATTAAGTGTTTTTTTGTACTTATGCTAAACAATATGAGGGGAAGAAATTTCATAATGTCATTATCATGTGCATCTAGCTGTCTGCAGTGGATTTCATGTTGTCGCCAGCTTATGTACTAATATGAAGACTTAATTGCACTTTTGGTCCCTTAGGTATCGCAATTGTGCGATTTTGCTCCTCCAAGTTCTAATTGAGTGAATTGGGTCCTCCGAATATCACAATTGTGCGATTTTGGTCTCTCAGGTTCTAATTAAGCGAATTTGGTCCTCTAGGTATCGCAGTTGTATGATTTTGGTCCCTCCGTTCAATTGTCATTCGATTTATAACTGAAAATATTGTAAAAGTTTTTTAATTTTTAAGCCAACTAACAGGCCACATAGACCAAATTATGTGTTAGGTCATACCCACATGTGATACATCAATATTTTTTATTAGAAATTGAACGATACGGGGACCAAAATCGCACAATTGCAATAACTTGATTACCCAATTTGCACAAATAAAAATTGGGGACCAAAATTGTATAATTGCAATATTTGGATGACTGAATTTGCACAACAAAAACTTGGGAGACTAAAATCATACAATTGTGATACTTAGAAGACCAAAAGTGTAATTAAGCTTAATACGAATTGAAGAGACGTAAAAAGGACGGTTGGAAATGCATATTTCACGCCCGAGAACATATTACTTCTTTTAATTAAGCTTCATTGGCATTACGTATATATTGGTGTAACAGGATGTCTCCACGTGCATTTTCAATTGTACGATTCCAAATTCCCAGTGAACATTGCTATATATATGAAGTGTGAAGTACTATATTCAAGCGAATTTAACATGTGAACAGCATGTCGGGATAGGTGTAACATGGGAATTCCCATATTGTTTATTTTTGTGTTCTCCTACAGAGTGTAGTTTCAACGTGAGGGATCAATGATATACTACCTCCGTCCCAAATTATAAATATATTTTGACCAAAATATGGAGATTAAGAAAGTCATTTAATCAATTTAATTTGTCTAGAAAGTATACTAGTTTTTTCATACTACCATTCAATTATTGAGACAAAATCTTTAATACTCTACTTTGGCTTTTCATCTCCCAAGACTATCTAAGGGTATTCTTGTAAATAATTAATTAATGCACCTTGTAAATTGAAAAAGAGCTTATATTTTGGGACAATTTTTTTTTGCAAAGGGGGCTTATAATTTGGGACGGAGGTAGTACAACTTTTAATTGTTTATCAACTAGTTCAGGATAATGGGTCTATGCACTAGTGCAAAAACAACATTTAATCGCGGTTTTTTTTTACTTTTAACGTCGGTTTTTGTTGAAATGTGAGAAACTTTGTAATGGTTTCTTATTCAATCAATATTCTGTGAACAAATACAGAGAATATATAACTGTACAGGGGCCAATCAAATAATCTATTTTGGGAGAGAATCATCTAAGTCAAAACCAGAATTGATCCTAATTGTGATCCTATAATCTATCACAATAAATGCTTAATTGACAGCTAATATACAGGCTGAAACTTGTCTCCCAATACTCCCCCTCAAGTTAGAGGGCGAGGATCATGAGCACCCAACTTGACCATTAATTCGTGGAAGGACTTTGCCCCCAAGGCTTTTGTGAAGATGTCAGCTTGCTGCTTCCTGGTTGGAATGTAGCTAGTAGAAATTGTCCCTGCCTGTAAATGATGGCGAATGAAGTGGCAATCCACCTCTATGTGTTTGGTTCTCTCGTGGTATACTGGATTTGCGGCAATGTGAATTGCTGCCTGGTTGTCACAATGAAGCACAGTTGGTGAATCACACTGAACTTGTAGACTTGACAACAGACTGCGAAGCCATATAACTTCACTGGCAGCTTGGTTCATGGCTCTATATTCTGCCTCACTTGAGGACTTAGAAACCGTGGTCTGCTTCTTGGTATTCCAAGATATGGGAGCTGAACCAAGTTTCATCAAATATCCTGTTGTAGACTTCCGAGTTAATGGACATGATGCCCAATCCGAGTCACAATAAGCAACTAGAGTGAGATCATTTTCCTTTGGCAAGACAATCCCCTGGCCTGGTGAAGATTTGAGGTATCTCAGAACACGCATGGCTGCGTCCCAATGAGGTTGTTGTGGAGACTGCATAAACTGACTCAAGATGTGGACAAAATAAGTAATCTTTGGACGGGTTATGGTGAGGTAAATCAAGCGCCCAATGAGTCTTCGGTAGCGAGGAGGATTTGGGTATGGAGAACCCGAGGCAAGAGCAAGTTTTTGATTTTCTTCCATGGGAAAGGCAGATGGTTTGCAATCTAGCATCTTGCACTCACTTAAGATATCGAGAGTGTATTTTCGTTGACACATGAATAGCCCAGATGGTCCGCGAGCTAGCTCTAGGCCTAAGAAATATTTGAGTGCTCCAAGGTCCTTCATATGGAAACATTTGCATAAGTACTGCTTAAAGTCACTGCATACAAGGGTATTATTCCCTGCAATCATGAGATCATCAACATAGATCAATACTGCCAGGAAAACATGTCCCTTTGAGTAAGTAAACAAACTATGGTCTGCATGGGACTCTTGAAAGCCATATTTCTCAAGTGCTTGAGATAGTTTTGAATACCAGTTACTAGACGCCTGCTTCAATCCATATAGAGATTTCTTCAAACGACATACCATTCCAGCTTTAGGAACTTTATAGCCTTCTGGAGCTCGCATATATACTTCCTCTTCTAGTTCCCCGTGCAAGAAGGCATTGCTCACATCCATCTGATGTAGTTCCCAACCTTTTGCTATGGCAACTGTTAGAAAACAGCAAACGGTGGTCATCTTGGCCACAGGAGCGAATGTTTCATTGAAGTCCTCCCCTTCAACTTGTGTGTATCCTTTCGCCACTAAACGAGCTTTGTACTTCTCAATCTCCCCAGAGGCTTTGTACTTCACTTTGTAGACCCATCTGCATCCCACTATTTTCTTTCCTTTGGGTGCCAAGGCTAGATCCCAAGTACCATTTTCTTCTAAAGCTTGAAGTTTTTGTGCCATGGCTTCTTGCCATTCACGTTTATGCACAGCTTCCGCATAACTTTGTGGTTCCTCGTTGCTAGTGACAACTGCAAGATAAGCTCGGTATTTGGGAGAAAAACAATCATAACTCATGAAGTTAGTGATAGGATAGACTTTACCTGAAGAGTTTGAATGACTCGGTTTTGTGCAAGTGGGGTTTATGTTGGCTGCATAACAATAATAATCTTGGAGATAACCTGGAGGATGTCTGGTGCGAGGTGCAAGCTCTGTGGCTTCAAATTCTATGTGATCCTCCATTTCTGTGGCCTGAGTCTCCCCCTCATTCCATGCCTCCTGACTTTCATCTCGGTTCTCTTCAGAATTTGTGTTCTCCTCCTCATTTGTGTTGTCTTTCTCTTCTTGCAACATTGTCACATCATGAAATGCATTTCTTGGCAACTCAATTGCAACGTTTCTCTCCTGTGTCACATATGGCAACTCATGTTCATAGAATATTACATCTCTGGAGACACAGAACTCTCGAGTCTTTGGGTTGTACACTTTCCATCCTTTCTGTCCTTGCGGATAACCAATAAAGATACATCTATCTGCTCTTGAATCAAATTTGTTTCGTTGCTTGGAGCTTGTTCCTACATAGCATAAACAACCAAATACCTTTAAGTGGTTGTATGTAGGTGGTTTTTCAAAGAGCTTCTCATATGGGATCACTCCTCGATTTGCCACTGTAGGTGTCCTGTTGATAATATGGGTAGCAGCCAATATGCATTCTCCCCAGAAACCGATTGCAAGGTTGGCTTGAAACCGTAAGGCTCTAGCTACATTCAATATATGTCTGTGCTTGCGCTCTACTCTTCCATTTTGCTGCGGTGTTGCAACGCAGGAGGATTCATGTAGGATTCCCTTTTGCTGAAAGAAATTCTGCATTGCTGAATTGACAAACTCAGTCCCATTATCGCTCCTTATCCTCTTGACACATGCATTGAATTGTGTCTTCACCATATTATAAAAATTAACCAACATTGCTGCAGTTTGATCTTTGCGTTTCATAAGATATACCCAAGTTCCCCGAGAGTAGTCATCCACAATGGTGAGAAAATAATAAGAACCATCATGTGCAGGTGTATTGTATTTGCCCCATAAGTCACAGTGTATCAAATCAAAAGGTCTCTTGGCTTTATTAATGCTTTGAATGAAAAGAGGTCTACATTGTTTGGATTTGTGACATATGTCACAGCAAGCAATGTTATTGAAATTGAAATTGCAATTGACTAGTCGTGAAATATGCCTAAGAGCTTGATCTGATGGATGTCCCATTCTTGAATGCCAAAGGAAGGTGCTGTCTTGTTGTCCAGCAGCAAACTAAGAGCTTGATCTGATGGATGTCCCATTCTTGAATGCCAAAGGAAGGTGTTGTCTTGTTGTCCAGCAGCAAACACAGCTCCATGCATTTCTCCTTTGAGCACATAAACCCCTTCACGCAAGTCACCCGAACCAATCATCCTCTTCGAAGCTTGGTCCTGTATCACACAAGAGTTAGATTGATAGGTCACCAAACAATTCAAATCGCATGTCAACTTATGTATGCTAATTAAATTGCAGCTAAAATCAGGCACATGCAACACATTGATTAATTTAATGTTCTTATCAAGGCTTATGTCTCCCACTTTATCCACCAACACAGTATTGCCAGTGGGTACTGTGATGCGGAATGGTTTTTCTAGCCTTATGATGTCCCTTAAAATGTGGATTAGAGGAGTCATGTGGTGTGATGCACCACTATCTAAGATCCATTGGATCTCTGCATTACCAGACATGCTATTGTGAGGTGACCGAATGTGCATTCCATGCAAGGCAAGTGCCATGGTTGCTGTCTCTACATTCTCATTCTTCTGCTCTTCATCAGCAAGAGTCACATGTGCAGCACCAACAATTTGCCCTCCACCTTGCCTGATATTTCCTCGCTGTGGGCGCCTAGTGTCCCAATGTGATGGGTATCCAACAATTTCAAAGCATCTTGCGTTGATATGTCCGATTTTCCCACAATGATCACACTTAGGCCTAGATCCTTCTCTTCCTTTGTGCCTGCTTCCTGAATAGAAAGCTATTCCCAATTCAGATTTGTTGTTGTTCTTCTCCTTTTCTGCAGTGAATCTTGCTTCCTCCCTCAAGATATGGTTGAAGGCACGCCTTAATGGAGGCAAAGGGTCAGAATTAAGAATGGTTGCTTTGACATGACCATATTGCTCATTGTCAAGGCTTCCAAGAAAGAGGTGAAGCCGCTGCTCTTCTTCTCTCTGCCTCAATTCCTTTGACGCACCACATGTGCACTCTGGCAGTGATTGAAGCTCACTGATTTCATCGAAAAGAGCCTTAAACTTAGTGTAGAATTCTGTTACACTCAGATCGTCCTCCTTCTACATCAAGCAAAGCATGCACCATAGTTGGTGGATCCTGAGTGCGTTGATTTGGGCGAAGCGTTCTTCGAGATCGAGCCAGATATCCCTCGCGGTTGATGCGTGTGAAATACTGCTGTGTAGTCTTGGGTCAGTGGCATTGATGATCCACGCCATTACCATTGAATCTGCTCTTTCCCAGTTGATGTAATCTGCAGTTGTCTTCCCTGGTTTCGTGATCGTCCCATCGATGAACCCTAGCTTCATTTTCGCTCGAAGCGCCGTTTTCATCGATCGCGACCATGTTCTGTAGTTTTCTCCATTGAGAACAGCCGCCACCAATGGGGTTCCTGGATTGTCCGAGGAGCCAAGATAGTATGGTGAACTTGGAGCAATGACAAGAGGGCTTTTACCTTTATCGGAGGTATGATCTTTCTTCTCCAATCGTTCTCCCTCAGAACCGTTTGCTTCTGATACCATGTTGAAATGTGAGAAACTTTGTAATGGTTTCTTATTCAATCAATATTCTGTGAACAAATACAGAGAATATATAACTGTACTGGGGCCAATCAAATAATCTATTTTGGGAGAGAATCATCTAAGTCAAAACCAGAATTGGTCCTAATTGTGATCCTATAATCTATCACAATAAATGCTTAATTGACAGCTAATATACAGGCTGAAACTTGTCTCCCAATAGTTTTCAATCCGGCGTCTTTTTTTCGACGTTGTAAGTGTAAATATTTAACGCCGGTTTATAAACCGCGGTTAAAAGTCAGTTTTAATCGCGGTTTTTAATAAAACCGTCGTTAGATCATGACGTAAAGGGACAAAAGATTTTGAAAAAAAAATGTTTTAACCGCAGTTTATAATAAAACCGGCGTTAGATCCTGAAGTAAAGGGACAAAAAATTTTGAGAAAAAAAGTTTTAACTGCGGTTTTTAAGGAAAACCGGCGACGTATGTTACATTTAACCGCGGTTTTAAGGAAAACCGGCGCCGTATGTTACCTTTAATTGCGGTTTTCTGAAAACTGGCGCCATATATCACTTTTAGCCGCAGTTTTACGAAAATCCGGTGCCATAGATATATTTATATATATATATATATATATATATATATATATATATTAATACATTTTTTTTAAAATTTCCATTTCCAAGATACAAACAACATCAGAATTCACTGCCATACAATTCACAAACATCACTGCTATACAAAATTCACAAACATCACTGTCATACAGAATTCACAAAACTCCACTGCCAGACAAAATATATAAACCACCACAAACACCCTAATAACCCCACAACAACCTATCCATTATGTGAATAATAGAATTAATCAAAAAGAACTACCAAAAGTCATGGCACCCAAGAAAAATTGAAGGCAATTAAACTCAACAACGACCTCGAAAAAAAACCATGTCATTTTTGTTGTGTTGCTTTTCTTGCTCGGCGTCTTGGTGGTTCTAGGTTTTGCTCTTCAATCTTAGTCACAAAAAAACGTGCCCAAGTTTTCCGAATCTCGACAATTTCTTCACGATTGTATGAGTTTGTGCCACGACCATCAAATAACTAAAAGTTCAATTCAATACATATCTAATTAACTAATTACAAATATTGTAAGGTATCAAAAAGTTCGATTAACAAGTTATGAAATATTTTATTACCAAATCCCATCCAGAGGTAATCCTCATCGTGACAATGGACAACATAGTCTTCATGACATAATAACCACACGCCCATGAGTTGTCTTGGTAAGGCCCCTACAAATGACAATATAAATTTGTACAAATTATATATACACATAACTAATACGGCTTTTAATATGTAAATATCATATAAAGACAAACTACTTACCGCGAGTATGTTCCAATTAGGCTTCTTTCCTTTTCCCAGACCTTTCTTACTATTATAGTCCATCATAGCTCTGATAAAATAATATAAGTTATAGATATAAGATAAATACATATATGACATCACAAGTATGACAAATAAATTAAAAGTTTACCCCTCAAGTACACGCTTAATCTGTAGGTTTGGCCTTTGATGAAGTGAGCATATCCAGACTATGAGATTATGCTTAGGACAAATGACAATCAACTGCCAATGATTACTAGGTAACAACAATAAAGGTATATTAGAAACACGGAGAGAAAAACGTATGCTATGAATAAAAATGTACTCACCTGTGCCAGTACGGTCCTAAGAAAACATCTTTGTCCTGCTGAATTAGCTTATCCAGTATGTAAGTTTGAACAGATTCATTAGACTCTTTTGGGTTGGGCTTGACAACCATCAACGTTGGATCCAAGAATCCATATACATCACTGTTGTTGTTCTGAATACAGATACGATGCAGATACCTAGGAGTTGAAACAAAATAATGTTAATTATATATAATTGATACAAAGGAGATAAAAATATACAAATATGTTAATTAATACTTACGTGCACCATAATTGCAAGTGTTGATTGCAAGCCAGAACTCATCACCGAGCGACAGGTCCGTTAAGTCCTTTGCGAAAATGTAAAAAATTGGAAGATTGTCGTGCTCCAAGGTAATCACAACTTGTCCGTTGGGAAGATCAAAAGCCATGTGACCAATGCAATTTAAAATGTTGTCTTTAGGATCCTCCTCATTTTCTGGCGAACAACTATCCTTGGTGCTGACATGCGCAGTGGCTTTAGGAGAATACACTATCTGTTGACTTAGTTGGGCTTCCACATCTGACTTGAGCTGAGATTTGTAAGCTTCAAACCTAGCTTTAAACATTTGACTAACCTCCTGCATGATCTGATGTCTCATGGCATCCATGTCCATTTGCTTTGACTGACTGCGTAAAGTTCGTCCGAAGTATTTCTTGAAGCCCACACCTCGACCAGCAGTGCGGACACGACCATAGTGCTCGGGTGTTCCAAGGGTAGTAGTCAAGATATCTTGACGTCCAGTTGGAATAAAAGTACTCTGAGATTCATCTTAACCAATGACTCCTACAACCAAATTCAATCACAGAGGTGTTTGATCAGTCGACCTAAATTGGTTACAAATCACATAATATTAAATAAGGCAGATACACTTACAATTTTAGAAGCAATTGAGGCCACAGCATCAGATGTATAAGATCCTGATGGTTTTGTTCGAGCCATAGTCCATAGCTCATACCGGTTTCGTTTTGGAGGAGATTCTAAGGCTTTATCTCCAGCCTCTTCCTGCAAGGCTTTCCTTCTGTGTGTCATTACATTCTTCTCAAGTTTATTATAACCCCCACGAGACAATAAGTGGGGGTAGATATTCTTTGCAGCATTTGTCCTTCCCTTTTCTCTTTTTTTTTCTGTTACAAATAACGTAATACACCACAAATTAAAATAAGTAAAAAATTATATTAGTCAAGTTAAAAAATATAATTCAAACTAACCAGAAACTCTTCTTCCTTGCGGCTCCTAACAAACTCATTCCATATGTCCTCTGAAAGGAAATTATACTTCTGACAAGGATTTGTGCAACCATTTTTGTCTCCATTCCCAAATACAAATGTCCTGGAGAGTTTAGACTTAAAGTCCTTCCAACGCTCACCCGCATAGGACAACCATCGGTCCCTAAACTTTTTATCATGGGGAACATAAAAAATATCCTACAATACACAACAAAATGGTGGTGTTAGTAAATACATACACACAAAGATCAATAAAGCTAAATACGAATATGCATACAACTAGAGATAAAGGTCAATACCACGACATCTTGCCATATCATATCTTTGGTTTTTTCAGGGACATCTCTCCATTTAGGTATCAGAATGGAGGCCTTGCTTCGTGCAAGGTACGCCAAATAAGTGTTGAAGCTGGCTGTGTTATCACCATCAGGTCGCCCAGTATCTGGATCAAATTCAATAGAAAACTTCTGACCAGGAAGAAGTCTATTTTTCAATTGTGATGTAGTGGTAATACCTCTAGTCCTTTTTTTGGAGGACTCTGATGTGGATGGATCAGCCATATATGATGCATGTTTAAACAAACAAACAAATGTAAGAAACAATGTGAGATAATCTAACAAACATGTATCAATATATATAATTATAATGGATAATTTAACAGATATTAATTGTGGATAATCTAACAAACATGTATTCACCTATAAAATTCTGTAGTAGTCAAGTTTTAATGTCCTCCAATATCCCTTCTTGGTGATCATTACGAGTGGCATATACATCGTCTACTTCATTTTCATCAATGAAGATGGGTCTTTGTGTTGAGAAAGAAGGGGTGTCATTAATATCTAGTGTTGAATCTTGATTTTCATCACTCTCATGCATACTTCTTCTTTGGAGAACCACATACCACCTTTTGTTAGAAGGATCCTTGACATAAAACACTTGTTTTGCGTGAATTGCCATGATGAAAGGTTCATCCTTATAACCTATCTTGTCAAGATCCACCATTGTAAATCCTAACTCATAGGTTTGTACGCCACTGTTACTGTTATCCCATTTACATTTAAAAACAGGCACTTTGAATTTATTATAATCGATCTCCCAAATCTCTTCAATGACCCCAAAATAAGCTATCGATGCCAGAACGGGGTTTTTATCCTTTGAACTAGAGAAATGCATAGAAGAAGCCATAACCATAACCCCACTATTTTGTACGGTATCCTGTGACTTTGTATAAAAAGAAAATTTGTTGATATCGTATCCTCTCCATGTCAAGACATTAAATTTAGGATCATGTGCTAGCCATGTTAATGTCTCAGAAGCAGTATCATCACACAAAATCTGTTCTTTAAACCAATGTATTAATGTCTTGTTATGCTCCTTCAACACCCAATTTTCATTCATTCGAGGGTTTTTGCCCTTGACATGATTTTTGTGAGCAGACAAGTAAGGTTCAACCTCATCAATATTATTCAATATATACAAATGTGCTTGCAACACTTCCGCTCGACCCATGCTCTTAGTTTTTAGACCTAGTGTACCCTTACCTTCACATTTTCCCTCATGACGAGACTTAGGAAGCCCTACAGGTGCCGCTTCTGACAAATAATCTGAACAAAACTCAATGGCTTCTTCAGTTACGTACCTTTCAACAATATGCTTCGGGACGATATAGATTCTTCATATACCCTTTCAATATTTTCATGTATTGCTCAATAGGGTACATCCACCTTAAATAAACCGGGCCACACACTCTAATCTCTCTGACTAGATGAACAATTAAATGAACCATGATGTCAAAAAATGAGGGAGGAAAGAACATCTCCAACTGACACAAAATGATAGCAGCCTCATTTTCCAACTCGTCCAATTTCTGAGGGTCAATAGCTTTGCTACATACTGCATTGAAGAATAAACACAATCTAATTATGGCATGTCGAACATTTTATGGCAAGATGCCTCGAATAGCCACCGGTTGTAATTGTTGCATCAAGACGTGACAATCATGAGATTTTAAGCCAACTAATTTGAGATCTGTCATCGATACAAGACTCTTTACATTTGAAAAGTAACCCTGTGGCACTTTCACACCCCGTAGACACTCGCAAAAGCTTTTTTTTTCTCTTTTGATAATGTATGACAAGCTGGTGGCAAATATGTCTTGTTACCTCTTGGCTGAGGAGCTAACTCCTCTCTTATACCCATGGCAACAAGGTCTAGACGAGCATTCACTCCATCCTTTGTCTTTCCCTGAATATTGAGAAGCGTACCGATTACACTATCACACACATTTTTCTCCACATGCATCACATCAATACAGTGTCTTATATCAAGACTTGACCAGTATGGAAGATCAAAGAACACTGACCTTTTCTTCCATATGTTTTTCACAGAAGAATGTTTTTTCCTCTTTTTTTTCCCAACTTAACATTGATGGAGTTCACCCGTTGATAAACTTCTTCTCCAGTTAAAGCTTTTGGAGCAATTTCGTTCTCTTGACATCCATTAAAAGCCTTTTTCAACCTGCGATACGGGTGATCACGTCTCAGAAATCTTCTATGCCCAAGGTAACAAGTCTTCCTCCCATTTTTCAGTTGAAAGAAACATGTGCCGTCTTCACAAATAAGGCATACTTTATGCCCCTTAATACTATACCCGGACAAGTTCCCATGGCACGCAACTTGAAATCTTCACCTGAAAACCTATCAAACACATCAATGCCTTCTTCCCACAATGTTCTCAATTCATCAATCAAGGGTTTTAGATAAACATCTATGTCATTTCCCGGTTGTTTTGGATCATAAATCATCATAGATAACATAATGTACTTGCGCTTCATGCACAACCAAGGAGACAGATTGTAAATTACTAAGAGAACATGCCATGAACTATGGATGCTACTTAAGTTACCATATGGATTCATTCCATCTGTTGCAAGTCCAAGCCTAAGGTTTCTTGGCTCATTGCCGAACTCCAGAAACAATGAATCAATTCTCTTCCATTGCAAAGAAACGGCCAGATGGCAAAGCTTTCCATCACATTTCCTATCAACTGCATGCCATCTAAGGTTCTTTGCATCATTTACATTGGCGAACAGTCGCTTAAACCTGGGAACAATTGGAAGATACCATAACATCTTCGCAGGAAGACCTTTTTTGCTCACATCATCACAACTATCATCACCGTCCTTCTTTTTGTAGCATGGTGTATTACACTCGGGACACTCTTCTTTGTCTTCATGCTTTTTCCAGTACAATATGCAATCCTTCCGGCATGCGTGTATTTTCTTATACTCCACACCCATCAGACATAATATCTTCTTCGCTTCATAATTACTGTTCGGCAATGTGTTACCTTCCGGAAGCATGTCATTCAACAGTTTAAGCAATTCAGTGAAGCTCTTATCAGTCCACCCATTTATCGCCTTCAGATTGAACAATTTCAACACCGCTGACAGCCGTGTGAAATTTTTGCAGCCCGGATACAAAAGTTTTTCCTTGTCGCTGCATAGAGTTTCATACAATGTGCCCGCTGAAAAGACTCTTGTCCAATATCACGAATCATGTCCTCTAGTCGATCGTCCATATCTACATCAACTTCCTCTCTTGAGGACATACTTGGCTTGTTTAACACTTCACCATGCCAGGTCCATGTCGTATATCTTTGCCAAATCCCAAAAACACGAAGATGATTCCGTATCTCCTCAACTTTTAGTGTTGGTCCATTCAAACACTTAACACAAGGACAATAGAAAGTTGTGTGATTAGGAAATTTTGCTTGGGAAAATTGTAAGAACTCTTCGACCCCGTTCTTATGCTCATCACCTAAACGATGTTTTTGCATCCAACTACGATCCATAAATGTGTTCTGAAATAAAATACACACACTTTTATGCTTAGATATTTAACTAACATTGACATGAACATTGATGTACTTTTGATAAGCCACAGAAATAGATATCATTATACAATAGGCCCAAAATGGGTCCAATATCAAAGCTAACATCCATCAACATCATCATTCAAATGCAAAGAAACATTCTAAGAGTTCCTTTGCATGAACAAATATGTTTTAAGAAAGAAATGAGAGCTAAAGATTTTAGATACCAATGTAGCTCCTAAATCTTCAACACTTCAATATGATCATTTTGTTAAATAAAATGTAAAAATAGTTTGAATCAAATGGAAGATGATTGTAATGTTACAATAGAATATAGAATAGAGTGCTTGCTGCTACAAATATCAACTCAAATAGTGAAATGAAATAGATATAAAGCTGCCACCAACTATATAGTGTGCATTACTTGCCATTGTCATTTGAAATTTTGGATGAAAATGAATGGATTCAGAGTTTTGAAAAATTGGTTGTGATTTCACAACCAAAATTTTTCTAAAGGACTTTGAATAAAA
The DNA here is from genome assembly GCA_037113605.1 of Calophaca sinica. Lineage (NCBI taxonomy): Eukaryota > Viridiplantae > Streptophyta > Magnoliopsida > Fabales > Fabaceae > Calophaca > Calophaca sinica. The sequence continues at coordinate 73,265,614 of CM073730.1, forward strand.
CATCTCTGACTATATAGTGAGGGAAGTTGCTAAAACAAGATTTGATTTTGAGAAGTTGATTTAGCAGGTAAATGATTCAGAAATAGATAATTAATAAATAAATAAATAAAAACGATTTCATTACATAATTAATAACCACATTTATCATAGCAGTGACAAATCAATATATGCAACTTAATAACAAACATACCTGAATTTACAGAGCCAGCAAACCCCAAACTATTAGAACCGTCAATGTACAAGAGAGGGGGGAAAACAAGTAGATGTTTTGAACAATATGAAGTGATCCTCAGCGGAAACTAAAGGTAAATTAACTCAGCTTCGCAACACTCTTGCTCTAACTGCACCAGCTTCAAACAATTTGATTCTAATCAGAAAGAAATGTCAGAAATCAAATGCACATTATGCACATTATGTTAAAGAATAGCAAACCACATATTTAATGGAATTCAATTCGAGCAATAGCAGTCAAAGTAGATAACAAGCAGCAAAGCATGACAGAGAGTTAGCAAATTATACCTTGAGTATTCGAAGAATGTGAGAAAGTTGTCAGGGCGCCTTTCTATTGACCCGCGGTGGAGAAACGGGGCTGTGCCTGGCCGAGTGGGTGCAACGGATGAGCCTCTCGGAGAACCGGGGCTGTTGCTAAAACTCAACGCGGGTGGTGAACCGAAGAAGGAATGAACAATGAGGAAGGAAGAGAGGGAGGAGTGTCACGGTGGAGGCGGTGGTGGAAGTGGAGAAACGAAGAAGGAATGAACGATGAGGAAGGAGGAGAGGGAGGAGTGTCGCGGTGGAGAAACGAAGAAGGAAGTAACGACGAGGAAGGAGGAGACGGAGGAGTTTCAGAAACAGTGTCGCGGACAAAGGAGGAAGGAACGGTGTGATTGTATTGAATGAGACAGAGGTGAACTGATTATTTAAGACACATACGACCCCAGTTTTATATGAAAACCGACGCCATATCTACCGATTCCAGATTTCTCCTTTTTATAATATTTTTAATATATAACTCCGATTTTTTAAAAAACCGATGCCAAAACTTTTAACCGCGGTTGTTTGAAAAATCGGCGCCGTAGGTTAAACATTTAACCGCGGTTTTTTAAAAAACCGGCATCGTAACGTGATGGATATTTATCTTTTCACTTATAACGTCGGTTTTGTAAAAAATCGGCGTTAAAAGTTACGCTTTAATTTCAAAAATGTTACCGCATTATATTTTACGCCGGTTATCTCCAAAACCGGCATTATAAGTCTATTTTTTAGGTGTATTTCGCACTAGTGATGGGATGGTCAACTCAGCAACCCGTTAAACCAGTTGAACCGACTTGAATTATAAAGAGGATGTGGACAACAAAAAGACATTTTTTTAGTGGAGCATCTTTGCTAATGAGATATCTTGTTTATTAGAGCATCTTTGTTAGTGGAATATATTGTTAGTGGAGCTTCTTGTTTAATGAAACATCTTGTTAGTGGATCATCTTTATTTAGTGGATCATCTTGTTTGTAGAGCATTTTTGTTAGCTGAACATCTTGTTAGTGAAACTTTGTTTTTATTGAAATGTGAATTATGTACTCACATTTCAAATCAATTGAGTGAAGTTTGTTCAAATTAAAATCAATTTTCTCTCAAATTCTTTTAAGAATTTCATATCAAACTTATCAAGGATCTTTTTCGTGTGACATTTATCTTCTTTATAGCTTAGGTTCTTGATTCTTTATAATCAACGACTCTAACTTTTGTTTCAACAAATCTACTATATAGCTTTTAGGGGTGAACAAATTTTGTTTTTGGATTTTGGGACTTTTGATTCCCAATGGTTCATATCACAACCCAAGTAAAATAATGTAAAATTTACTTAAATGCCATTTGTAATATATAATTATTTTGGGGATTGGGTACCAGGTCCAATTTGTGCAAAATTTTTGATTTAGGGTTTACACGAAGAATAAAAGAGATGATCTGATTTAGGTATTTAAACATAGACAGTGATCGATTTGCCCTTTTTTTTTAGTTTTGCAGGGACCGATTTGGACTTTTCAATTTTGACCTTACATATTTTTTGACCATTTGATACGGTGGAATAAAATGGACACATCACCACTTTAACGTTACACGTCAGTAATTTAACGGTGGTTACTGGACAGAAATAAACGGAGGGACTTTTGAGAGACTATTTTAGAATTTTTTTTTTCTGAGCAATTAAATTGGATACAACAGTTTTTTTGTTAGAGATCATTTTAAATCTTTACTCTATTTTTAATACTGTGAATTTAAATACGTGAGTTGCCCCCACAACTCAAGATTTATGGGTTCGTCCCTGGGAGCAAACCTACACAAGTATAATATTGTAACATAGAAAATGAAAAGTTGTTTTCAAATTTAAAAAAAAAAACACCAAAAGTTGTCTTAAAATGAATTATAATGTTCAAATAATTGACTAAATTAGTATAATTGTCGTGTCAAGCTATGAAATTTCTGTTTTTAAAGCACCATCATAACATCATTTTTTTGAACCAAGATTATCCTCAATTCTGAATTTTGAAGTATTTGACCACTTTGACGCACACGACCAATGGGTAGTGAAGAACGCCCTTGAATTTCTTCAATGCCTCCATTTTTTTTTTTGGAAAATGCTTCTTTTTACGAAAACCAACCGCAAGAAAACGTACAAAGCCATCCCTCAGTGTATTTTCTCACCCATCTCTCCGTGTTATCCGTCAAACACGGAAGTGATAATTTCTAAGCTCTAAGCATCTTACACATTGGCATTCGTGCGTTTCTTGCACTGTTTCTTGCACTATTTGATTTGTAATAAATAGCACTACTCTTTTTTTTCGGAAAACGATAAATATAACGAAACTTGATTGCACGAAATATGACGAATGCACAACGACCGTGCGATGGTGTTATGATTTACATTCTATTTTGATTTTCATGTATTTTAAAAATAAAAAATTATCTCATTGTTGTATCTGTGGAAATTCTGAACTCCGGAATCCTTTGATTCAAAGACTATTTTTCAAATTATTCTTATAAAAAGGTTTTTCCTATTGTTTTTCCTTAATAAACTTTAGGTGGCGGCTCCATTTAATTTTGAGGGTAGTTGTCACAACCATGCATCAGAAGCTATAAAAGACAAAACTTGAAGATATATGACAAAACTCACATTGAGTTTGTGTTGCATACTTTAAATATCTGCCACTATAGTACGAGCTAACAGGGAGATGCAAACATTTCATGAAGATCCTCAGAACCAACTCTGAGTACCATCTCTATTGAATCTACTCAAGTTGAGAATGTTGCTAACTATATTATTGAGTAAGTTCAGTGAAAAAGAAGATCAAGAAAAGCAATAAATGAGTACAGAAAGGAAGATTCAAGATCAATCATGTTATGTGTCTATAAAGATGGAAGAGAATCATCAATAGAGTTTACATAACAGATTGAAGAAGACTGAAACAAGCAGAAACCAAATGAGTATGCAAAACAGAAAGTACAAATCAACTTACTCGTGTTGAGTAAGTTGAGGAACCTACTCTGGTATTTAAAGTCAGCATCCTCAAACAAGCAAGAAGCTATTAATGCACCAAGACTTAGCATTAATCAGCACACCATGTGAGTTAACAAAGAAGGATACAATGAAATCAAAAAGACAAAGAAAATCTAAGTGGAAGAGTAAGTTCAAGAGAAGGTTATGTTGAGAAGGTTCGAGAGTAAGTTATGAGAAGGTTCTGCTGCAGAATATGACATGACAACATTGCAGAAAAGCATAAAAGTATAGCAGAAAAGTGTCCAATCAAGTAGGAAACATACCAAACACTGTAGCAACATCTATATCATCATTGAACCTCTATTTAAACAAAAAATGCAGCTGGAGAACTTGAGAAAGTAGGTTTTTACTGCACATAAATAGATTCTGCATCATCCCCATCATCCTCCCTTTTCATGACCATCCTCTTGCGAGAGGAGATTACTGCAAAAGCAATTTCAGCTTTGTTTTTCAAAGTTCATCCACTCTAAGAGTGTCCAATAGCTGAAAAGCATTAAGAATCAAAGAGGAAGAGAGATAAACACAAGTCTTATCAACATCAACCATTGCTCTCCTTTATTCTCCTCTTTCACACTCTTATGCATTTGTGCTTCAACATTTTGGGATATCCAAGAGAGTGTGTCCAGCTTGCTTTATTGTTTATATCCACTTACCAAAGTATAACCAAGCTGTAATAAATCCTAAACCCCCTTTGTAACATTCTTTACCATGTATTTCTACCAAACTACCTAGGGTGGGTGAGTGTTGGTGAGGAAAACAGTGGGTAGAAGATGTAGGAGAAAGCCTACAGAGGCTAGGCAAAAGAATACTGAGAGGCAGCTTGGAGAGGCTGTGTGAAATAATACTCAGAGGCAGCTTGGAGAGGCTGTGTGAAAGAATACTCCACTTGTACTATTGAGAGAATAGTGGAAAAATCTCACTGATGGTGAGGAGTAGATGTAGCCCATGGTTGTTGGGTGAACCACTATAAAAATTCTGTGTGGTAATCTCTTTATTTAACTCGTGCATACTTTACATTCTGCTCTCACTGCATATTCCTCAGAAACTTGCTCACTGCATATTCCTCAGGAACTTACTCGATGCATATTCCTTCCAACTCAATATTCCTCTCAAACTAACATATGCTTAAATCAGAATCTTACTTTCATGCATAACTTATACTCTATAATTAAGCATCTGCATAATCCTCTCAAGCTTCTGTGCATATAATGTTTATCATGTATTTATGTACACTCTCATGGTTTTATCATTAACTGACTATTAAACATACTTAACATACATACATCTTTTGATAACCAGTTTTGTGTTGATCAAAGTTTGAAAAACCATGTTTGACTAAAAGCTTAGTGTCATAAGTGTCCTAAAACTATTTCATGTATAGTATTACTTAAAACCATTTTGCATGAACATAGTCTACTCCAAAGGATTGTTACATGGAGCATTCTCTACTCGAGAGAAAGTTCTCTGGAACACACTTATCTGAGAGAAACATCATCTTATGACACACCTATATGAGAGGATGGTTATTACAACTATTTTTAAGCCAACAGTCTCATCTCCAAGTGTTATCTTGAGAGCATGTTCTAAGTTTTCACGTTGGAAATTTTGAAAGGGTCACAATTCAACCCCCTTCTTGTGACTCTATATCATTTCAGTCCTTTTTTGAAAGAAAAAAGTACCACATAAGTATTTCTTTACTCATCCCTTACATGCCTATGTGATTCTCCCCCATGCCTATGTGATTCTCTTATGCATGACCTCCCTACCAATGCAAAAAAAAAGTGGATATATGATGAAGAAAAATAAAACAAGTGAGTTGATAGAACAATGGATATACAACCCGTGCAATTATGTGATGAAGAAAAATAGAACAAGTGAGTTGATGGATAAGTCTCTTCTACAATTATGAGATTCTCATGCATTAGTCTCTTCTTCACAAACATGCCCCTCACCCGTGAACATGAACACATGTAAAAAACCAAACGCTATATATAGTAAGGTATTTACGTGTTTGGGAAAGCATGTGAATGTATTAATTTTTTAAAGTAATACTTTCAGTTCTCTCATTTGAGACTTTCAGTGTAATACTTTCACTTTCACTCGTTTGAGACTCTCATTAGTAACACTTACACTAATATGATTACAAAGATATTATTATTTTTAAGTAAATTAAATTATTAGTTATATAGATATGGCTAATCATTTCATTTTATTTTGCCTATAGATGTCTATTAATCCCATGTCATCTACAATTTTCAATAATCCAATTATAAGAGACAACGTGACTGATTTTAGTGAAGATGAAGACTTGGAGATATTCAATGAAGGTTGTACAGGTATTATTGATGATGTTGGATCGTCCAATATGGGACTACATGTTACACCATCTCCATTTTTACCAATATTTATAGTCAGAAAACCGAAGATCCGATGGGTGTTGTGGATTATAGACAAAGAGGCAGCAATGTATGGTTCAACAATGATCTTGTCATGGGAATGATGTTCGAATCAAAGCAAGAAACATTCAATGCCATTAAACAATACTTCGTTTAACTATCGGGTAGAAGAATCACGCCCAGATAGGTATATTGGTAAGTGTATAAAGCTTGGTAATGGATGTTAGTGGCGAATTAGAGCATCATATAACAAGAGGTGTAGTAAATGGTAGATAAAGAAAATTGATGGCATTCATACTTGTACAACCTCAGCGATCTCACAAGATCACACTAAATTAGACTCATTCATTATTGTTGATAGTGTTCTTAAGTCTTGATCCTAGCATACCTGTCAAAGCCCTAATTGAAGAGATGCGAAATCAATTTCACTACACAGTAACTTATCGAAAAGGGTGGATGGAAAAACAGAAAGCCATGGCAAACGTATTTGGTGACTGGGAGGAATCATACACCGTATTTCCTAGAAAGATGAACACTGTCCAAAATTCCATACCAGGGACCATTGTCAAATACAAGTTAACCCCTTATATTATCGATGGTGTAGAAGACCCTGAGAGTATGCTACTTAAACGTATGTTCTAGGCATTTAAGTCATGCATTGAAGGGTTTCCATACTGTAAACCAATTGTTTAAGTGGATGGAACATTTCTAACTAGAAAGTATCGTGGTACACTATTGGTTACTGTTGCACAAGATGAAAATCGTAACATCCTTCCAATTGCATATGCAATTGTTAAAGAAGAGACAAAAGAAGCTTGGTCATGGTTCTTATATAATTTGCGCATGTTTGTCACACCACAACCAAATTTATGCATAATATCAGACAGATGAAAAGGTTTATTGGCAACTTTGAAATCTGAACAAGTTGGGTGGGTTGGGCCGAACTTACAATCTTGTATTCGACATATTGCAAGCAACCTCAATAATAAATTTTACAAATTCGGATCTCAAAAAACATGTCATCAATATAGGTAAGGAGTTAAATGTTTAAGTTGTCATTATTTTTTTCACTTATTCTTGACAATTGATTTACTTATCATTCTCATATTTTTGTAGGATATGAGATGCAGTAACCACGATTTGAGGCAAAACTGTTTGCCATGAGATCAGAATTCAGACAAGCGGCTGAGTGGCTAGATAATATCTCAAGAGAGAAATGGAATCAAACTTATGATGGAGGAAAAAGATATGGGCACGTGACTACCAATCTTGCAGAGTGTTTGAATTTAGTTTTAAGAGGAGCACGAGCGGTGCCCATTACAGCCCTAGTGAAGACTACATTTCATTGGCTGACTTTATTGTTTGTGGATGAAGGAGTGAAAGCACTTAGCATGATAAGTGTAGGACATATTTACTGTTAGGATCTATCCATAGCATTGCCTGAAAATAGGTTCCTAGCAAGCTCTCACCATGTTCATGTTATACCAGGGCGTCATCAAAGTTCGAGGTAGAAGAGATGAAAAATCCACATGTCGGCCAACGTGCAATGATATGTAGGGTTAATTTAAACAACTGGTGGTGTGATTGTGGAGAATTTCAAGCATTCAGGTATCCTTGTTCAAATGTCATTGCGCTGTGTGCCTCTTGCAATGTGGATTGTCAGGTTTATATTGACCCAATATAGAGACTGGAGAATATCTTCAAGGTTTATCGACATAGGTTTCATCCTCTTGGAGATGAAGAATATTGGCCACCATATACAGGTTCTACGTTGAAGCCTAATCCTCTCATGCAAAGAGATACCATGGGGAGACCAAGGACGTCTTGGATACATAATGAGATGGATGAAACGGTTCCGAATCAGGAAAAAATGTGGTTATTGTCGCACTGAGGGACATAATAGAAGTAATTGTCCTTATAAAGAGACAAATGTTCAAGCTATGAATTTTAATTTCATGGATGCAATATTTACCTTTGTTTTTAATGCATGTGTAATATTTGCCTTTGTTTTTAATGCATTTGTAATATTTATCCCAACAGATTAGGGTTTTGTTATTAAAAAATTTAGGGTTTACCTTTGTTCACATGTCACTTTTTTATAATTAGGGTTTTGTTATTAAAAAAAAAATTAAGGTTTGAGATACTTTTAATTAGGGTTTGATATCTAATTGCTTGCATTTGTTTGCATGAAAAAAAATTAAAAAAATGAAAATAGAAGTGTCGTGAATGCTATTCACGACTTATACAAAAAAAAAAAAGGTATGTTGTGAACATGAATCATGACTTATAAAAAAATAAAAAATAAAAAAGGGTAAATCGTGAATCCCATTCACGAGTCAAATAAAAACAACATAAATCATGGTTGTCAACCACGACTCATAAAAAATAATTTTAAAAAATATTAAATAAAAAATGGTAGTCTCGACTTACACCAGACAGGTAAATAAAGACCAACTTACCCCAAAAATGTAATTTTGCGATTAAACTAAACTAGTGAGTTAAATTAGCCACTGGGTGTCACATCCTCCATTTTGACCTATGAGAAAACTATCCTAAAATATTACTCTCTACATTCCTTTTTAAATATTGTTTAAAGCTGTTTTACAATAATTAAATAAATTAATAAATTTTGTTGTTTTTAATAAAATTATTAATTTTTTTTACATGTGATACCACTTTTTTTCCATTAATAATCCACTGTACATATTTCTCTCAATACAATAAATAATTAAGGTATAATCGGTGGCGGATCCAGAAATTTTTGCTAGTGGGGGCAAAAAATAGTCTATAATATTTTTACCGAAGAAAAAAATTATAAGCCTTTACAAATATATACTTTTTTACGCACATAATTTCTTTTTTATCTCTTATAACTTTTGTTTTCATTTAAAAATGAGAGTAAAGTCCCAAAGTAGTCCTTGAGAAAAAATACAAAGACATATTTGTATTCAACAATCTTAAATATCGGTCAAATGAGTCAATTTTAGGACAATTTTGAGGAACATTTTAGTCCCACCAAGGAGTAATTTAATCAAAATTTGAGACTTTTATGACCAAATGAGTACTTTCTATTTTTTCAAGAACCAATTATGTCTTCATATTTTTTCTCAAGGAACAATTTGAGCTTTTATTCTAAAAACATTTGTCTTATGAGGGCAGCACTTATTTTTTTATTGGGACAAAATTGTTTTTATTAAGTATCTTTAAGTAAAAAATATTTATCTTGTGGGGTCAATTGCCCCCGTATTCTTCAACCTAGATTCGCCACTGGGTATAATTGACAAAAAAAATAGTTAATGTAATTTTGAACTTTGAAAATGACAGATATATAGTATCCCTTCGGACTCAATTATAAGAAAAAAAACCCATGCATTTGGTCGAAGGAGACTTAATTATATGCAAAAAAAGTTCATGTATTTGGTCCAAATTTGGACCAAATACATGGACTTTTTTTTTGCTTATAATTGAGTTTGGAGACAAAGTTTTTCTGAAAAATGGACAATTAAAAAGGAACAGAGTTAATATTATATTGATTCGTATTACTTTATTATTACTACATCTGTCCCTATATATAAGACCATTTTGACTAAATCACACAAATTAGAAAAATTAGTTAGTGTATTAAATTTATCAACAATGTGTATCGTTTTTCTAAAATCACTCTTCAATGATTAGGACTCATTTTTTCAATACTCTTAAGAGGGAGAAATTGTCACCCCATTAATTAGAGATATTATTGTAAAAAAATAATTAATGTATCTAGTAATTTGAAAAATATCTTATAGAAAGGGATAGAAGTTTTTTTCAAAAGGGTTTTATATATAGAGACGGAGGTATTATTATTATTATTATTATTATTATTATTAGGCTTAAATACTAATTTGACCCCTTAACTTATTTTTAAGGTTCAATTTGATCCTTTAACTTTTTTAGGTCAATTTGGTCCTTTAATTATTTTAAATGGGTCAAATTGGTCATTTTCGTAATTTTTGTTGGTCAACCTTTTGACGTGGCGCTTACGTGTCAAGATGAGGATGACGTGGCCCCTAAATGGCGCCTACGTGGCGCCTATATGGAGCTGATTTTGACAAAAAGGACCAATTTGGCCCATTTAAAAAAAATTGAGGGACCAAATTGACCTAAAAAAAGTAAGAACCAAATTGAACCTCAAAAATAAGTTAAGAGATTGAAATTTAAACCTTGTTATTTTTATTATTACAAAAACATTATTATTTTGTTTGGAAAAGAACCTTATTGTTATTATAAAAACTAGCGTGTAACCCGTGCATTGTGTTTTATGTGTATGGAGTATTATTTGCTATTATATTGAGAGAAAAAAAATTATATTTGAACCATAAAACTAATAATAGAATTTATGCCCCTAAAAGCAAAGTAGTAGAACTGATTTTATAGAACCAAGATATCTGACATGACTTAAAGATAAATCCATTCGATCATGGTGGACCGAAAAGCCAATTTTGCATGACTGAAAGATAAAACTGATGTTATTGTTCATCACTAAATAAGTAATCCAGAATATCATATTGATGACAGCTTGGGAAATATGTCATCACCATAGACCAAAATTGCTCACAATAACAAAACTAAAGGAATCTGCCGTGTCAAGAATTTGTATCAAATTGTGTGTTTACAAAGAAGAATTATGAGTTATGCAGAATGTCAAAGGAATTCTAACATGCCTGTGTCATGTTAGAAAGAAATTTATCAGTCACAAATAAGTAAGTTACAAAACAAAAAAGTTCATCCAAAATCAGAAGTGCGACACAAATAAAATAATGAGAATTATTCAAAAGCTAATAATCAGTACTAAAAAAAATGATAAAAAAATTGTCCCAACTATGAATTAGTTCCAAATCATATATCAAATAGAAGACATGGAACTAATCTAAGTTTTTTGTATGTAAACCTCAAACACCAGCAAAGGGCATAAATCAAATAGAAATACAACTGTCACTACATAAGCAACATCTTCTATAATATTTCTTCTTGCTGGCCAATATGCAACCATTCTTAGAGCATCAAAAGTTTAAACTCATTAAAATATGCCCTGCTATAATAATACTCCCTCCGGTCCATATTATAAGAGACAAAACTAAAATTTGGTTCATTGAATAACTCATGCATTTGGTCTAATAGACCAAATGCATGAGTTATTCAATGAACCAAATTTTAGTTTTGTCTCTTATAATATGGACCGGAGGGAGTATTAGTTAATATATGTAAGTCCCTTGAACCCATGACATATACACGTGGATCAAATTTTGCACAAATTAAAAAGAGCTAGCAATTGATCATCATTCCTTACATTGTGCACTTTCATTGGAATAGGAAATGCATTTACCATTTGACGGAAAGTACTTTAATCATATGCTGTCATATCTAATTTGATTAACTCATGACAGCAACTTGTTTTCTTATTAACCAAACTAAGCCTTTTTTTTTGGCCTAACTCATCAATCCATGTGCCTTATTCTGCTCTGTTCTCCTGCAACCCCGTGAACCTTTTTATCCAATGGAACAAAACTATGATCCAAAATCAAGACCTTAGTAGCAACTAAATGATACCCAAACCAAAGCAACCCAGAAAATTTAATACTAACTCATGCAATGTAGAACTGTATAAGATGTTATTCAAACTTGTGTGTTTTCAATTTTATGGGCTTCCAAAACTGAGTTACAAATAACTTCCCCAAATCACTTTCACTTAAGCCTTGCTTATTCTATATGTTGGCAGCATATTATATTACCATAAGTATGCAGTCATAATTATGTAAAACAGAACAACACATGTTATAATACTTATGCAATGGAGACCAAAACCAATTTCCATGTTTAATGCAAAACATGCTTCTGAAATACCAATATTTATGACAGCTTGAATTTCTTTAACTACTCACCATGTATTGACGAAAGACAAATGTTTCATCCACTGATAATTCCTTTAACTCTCATGTATTGATAGCTTGAATTTCTTTAGCTGCTCACCAGCTACATTCATTGATCTAGCTGCACTGCTAATACTGGATAAGACAACCTCAATTGTGCAACACAAATCATAACTGACGCAACGAAAATAGCATAAACAGATTATTAGAATTATAGATAGAGTAAAATAAATTAAACAAAATTGCCAATGTATTAACCGATTACCTATTTTAATTTCTGAAACACTTCTTTGTAAACCACATTTCTGACCAATGTAAACCGATTACCTATTAGAATTATAGTGGAGTTAGATGTCTGACCTTCACTGTCACAGATAAGTATTTTCAATCTTAAGGTAGAGAAATTGTCACCCTATTAATTACAGATATTCTTGTAAAAAAAAATACTTAATTTATTTAGTAATTTGAAAAATGTCTTATAAAAAGGGGCAAATCTTTTTTTTTCCAAAATGGTTTTATATATAGAGACGAAGGTATTATTATTATTATTATTATTATAATTATTATTTTGTTTTCAAAAGAACCTTATTATTATTATCAACAAAAATATTCTTTTATTCGCCCGCACACAAAAATCCAAATCCAACAGAAGTAACGTAGGATCCCAATCCCATATTACTGTTACGAGACTACAACTTATAGCATCTCTAAGGATGAACTAAAAGTGGGTTGCTTAAGTGGGTCTCATTATGTCACATCATTTTTAAGCAATACATCTTTTTTTTGCTACAACAGTGAACTCTCAAGAACCCAAAATGGGTCCCACGACTTATCTCATTTTTATACTTTTTTACTTGTATTTCATTTTTTTTAAAGTTAAATTATTAATTCATTTAATTTAAGCTTAATTGCACTTTTGATCCCCAAACTTTCTCAATTTGGTAATTTTGGTCCCGATATTTTATTTTTGGCGATTTTAGTCGTATAACTTTCTCAATTTGGCATTTTGGTCCCCATTCTTTTTAATTGCACTTCTAGTCTCTCAAAATTATGAATTTTTACACTTTTGGTCCCCAAAATCTTGGGTTTTAGGAAAGTGGGGACCAAAAGTACACAATCCACGATTTTTAATGGACTAAAAGTGTAATTTAAAAAAATAGGGACCAAAATCACTAAATTGAGAAAGTTAGGTGACTAAAATCGCAAAAAATAAAATAAATCACCAAATTGAAAAAATTGAGGGACCAAAAGTGCATTTAAGCCTTTATTTTAAATATAATACCTAATTTATTAATTCATTTATGACCATTTTAATTTTGGGTAAATTACACTGACCTCCCCTAAACTTTGTTGAAATGTCACGCACACCCCCTCTAATTTTCAACCATACAGTCACCTCCCTTATTTTGTTTTCCAAGTGACAGATACATTCCTTTCAGATTAACACCGTTTTACTTCCATTAAAACAAAAAAAAAATCGTGAGACTACTCCCCAATTTCACGTAGCGACTACTCTCAAGCCTGAAACTACTCCCCCATCGCTGAAGCTATCCCCCTTCACTCTGTGGTTACTCCCCTCATTGCTGAAGCTACTCCCACTTAATCTTCCCTTTCCTTTCTTCCACCCTTTAAGTTCCCTTTCATTTTATTTTATTTTTATGTATTTCAAATCCCTAGCTGTGCAATTTGAAAATCAAATCTAAATGGATGTTTGGGTTGCAATTTGTTGGTGTTGCACAACATAGTAGGATTCATGTGAGTTCAATGGGCACAAATTACAGATTTGAGCTAATCTATGACAAGTTAGTTGGCCAAAAGGATGAAAGAATTTGATATATTTGCTGCTGCCATGAGAGTTCAGCGAACGAGCTTCACGAACAAGCCATCAAGCAGTGTACACAGCGTAGAAGAAGAAGAGATTCACGAAACACTCTGTTTCTTTGAGGGAACAAATCAAATAAAGAAGACGACAAACAAAAACTTTAGTTTTTTTCCCTCTAACGGTGGCCGGTGGGGTAACGGTGTCAAATTCAGGGGAGGTCAGTGTTTTGGGGAAACTAGAGGGGGGTGTGAATGACATTTTAGCAAACCTCAGGGGAGGTTAGTGCAATTTTCCCTTTTAATTTATAATACATAACATTATTTTTTTTATATGACCATTTTCAATTTTTTTCAATTTTTCACAATTTTTTTATTACTGTTGCCAATTTCTATTGAGTATTGACCATGTTTACGGTTATTTTTTTTTTTTTTATTACATTCACAATTTCCATTTTTCATATGACCTTTGACCATGTTCGGAGCTGTCAAAAAAAAAAAAAGACCATGTTCTGATAGTTCACAATTTTTTTCCCACTGTCTCGTCTCCCTCACCTCTCCGTTTCAGCTCCCTCACCCCTCGTTTCCCTCACATCATCAGCCTCACCTCATCACTCTAGCTAACTCATCCCTCTCATCTCGTTCAGCCCCTCATCAGCGACTAGTACCATTCTTGACTACAACCGCCGCATGCGTTTTTCTCGTCGCTCAGACACGGTGGAGGTCCGACGGAGCAACGGCGGCGCGCGGCTCGTTCTCTCGCCGGATCTCCAGCCGTGAACGGTTGAAATATGGGTTTCGAACGTTGGACACGCTGGCGAACGTGAGTTACGAACCAGCGTGGAGGTGCTCTTACAATTACAATACGCTATTTGTGAAGTTTGGACCTACTAATCAATTTGTTAATTCCGAGTTTATGCATCACACATCATTGAAACCTGAAAGATGAGGAAGCTATATTATCATTTATCATTCATTTTGATGCGTGTTCCGAAGCTCAACAACACACACCCAAAGTATATCATCTATGGCTACCCATTGCTAAGCAATCTTAGGGTCCGGTTAACATCCACGGTCAGTCTTAGTTTGGAAATGAAACGCTGCAATTTCTTCATCTCCAGGCTTTGCAAGGAAGGGAAAATCGACGAGGCACGCAAGCTGTTTGATGAAATGACTGAACGGGATATTTGTTTGTGGACCACAATGATAAGTGGGTATATCAAGTGTGGCATGATTAAGGAAGCTAGGAAGCTGTTTGATAGATCGGATGCCGAGAAAAGTGTGGTTGTTTGGACGGCTATGGTTAGTGGGTACATCAGGTATAATCAAATTGTGGAAGCTGAGAGGTTGTTTTATGAGATGCCACTAAGGAATGTTGTGTCTTGGAACACCATGATTGATGGGTATGCGCGAAATGGCAGAACACAACAGGCATTGGATTTGTTTAGCAGAATGTCAGAGAGGAATGTGGTTTCTTGGAATACAATCATAACGGCCTTGGCACAGTGTGGGAGGATTGAGGATGCACAACGGATGTTTAGTCAGATGAAGGAAAGGGATGTGGTTTCCTGGACTACCATGGTCGCGGGTTTGTCAAAAAATGGGAGAATTGAGGATGCTCGAGTACTCTTTGATAGGATGCCAGTTCGTAATGTGGTTTCTTGGAATGCAATGATCACGGGTTATGCGCAGAATGGGAGGTTGGATGAGGCTCTAAAGTTGTTTGAGAGAATGCCCGAGAGGGACATGCCTTCATGGAATACAATGATCACGGGTTTCATTCAGAATGGGGACTTAAATAGGGCAGAGAAGTTATTTGATGCAATGCCACAGAAGAATGTCATTACTTGGACTGCTATGATGACAGGGTATATACAACATGGTCTAAGTGAAGAAGCATTGAGAATATTTAACAAAATGCAAGCTAATGATGGGTTAAAACCAGCCACTGGAACTTTTGTGACTGTTTTAAGTGCTTGTAGTGACTTAGCAGGTCTCACCGAGGGACAACAAATTCATCAACTAATAAGTAAAACAGTTTTTCAGGAGAGCACCCACGTGGTATCAGCGCTGATAAATATGTACTCAAAATGTGGGGAGTTGCATAGTGCTAGGAAAATGTTTGACAATGGGTTATCAAGGCAAATGGATTTGATATCTTGGAATGGTATGATTGCTGCCTATGCCCACCATGGATATGGAAAGGAGGCAATTAATCTATTTAATAAAATGCAAGAATTAGGTTTCCAAGCTAATGATGTCACCTTTGTTGGACTTCTCACAGCTTGCAGTCATGCTGGTTTAGTTGAGGAGGGGCTTAGATACTTTGACGAGCTTCTGAAAAACAGATCTATACAAGTCAGAGAAGATCACTATGCTTGTCTGATTGATCTTTGTGGTCGTGCAGGAAGGCTGAAAGAAGCTTTCAATATCATTGAGGGACTTGGGAAAGAGGCATCATTGTCTATTTGGGGTGCTCTCCTCGCTGGATGTAATGTGCACGGGAATTCTGATATTGGGAATCTTGTAGCTAACAAAATTCTGAAAATTGAACCGCAGAATGCAGGCACTTATTCATTACTCTCAAATATGTATGCTTCTGTGGGTAAGTGGAAAGAAGCTGCCAATGTTAGGATGAAAATGAAGGACAAGGGTTTAAAGAAGGAGCCAGGTTGTAGTTGGATTGAAGTGGGCAATTCAGTGCAAGTATTTGTAGTCGGTGATATGTCACATTCTCAATCTGAGCTGCTAGAGTATTTACTTCTTGATCTACATACAAAAATGAAGAAGGCTGGGGACATGCCAGAGGATGATTTGTTAGTTGATGTGGAAATTTAGTAGTATAAATCCGTGTTGGTCATAGCTTGGATAATGCAGTGGACTTGAAATTTGGGAAAGTTTACTGCCGCTGGTACATAACGCATTTAACTTTCTCTGATTGAAATCATTGATTACCAAGTGTAATTTAGTCTCTTTCCCCTCCGTCCCAAGAAAAAACTCAACAACATGTAAACTGTTATTTAAATTACTTAAGAGAGATTTATTAGCTCATGTCCACTATATTTCTGTTCAGGTGATCACGAAGTTTAAGAAAACTGAAAGAGCAATTGGCTTCTCAAATTTCTAGTCTTCGGTTACAAAGTAATATTTTGGTTATGAAATTAATATGTATAATATATAATTTTTGTTTAATCAGACAAAAAAGAAAAGAAACTTGTGAGATTTTACATTTGAACTGGGAATATGTTAGTCATTTAATAGTACTGAATCTAAGAATCTATGTTTTTGCAGAATAATTTCAAGTGAAATTAATTGCCATGTTTTTTGATTGGTTGGTTGCTTTTTGTGAGAAAATATGGTGTAGGAGCAAGCAAAGAGTTCAGAATTCAAAGGCTTCACTGGCAGACCCATATACTCAGTTTGATATGGGTAAATAAGCGAGCAGCGTTTGTTGATGAAATCAAGTATGTTGCACAAACCACATGACTTATGATCGTGAGCTCTTCAAAGACCTGGACGAGACAACTATTTCCAAAGTCAGAATTGGAAATGGAGCACTTATTGCAGTAAAAGGCAAAGGAACGGTTTCAATTGAAGGCCACTCAGGTTTGAAATTAATTTCTGATGTCTTAATGTTCCTGAAATTATTCAAAACCTTTTGAGTGTTGCTCAACTGCTGGAGAAAGGATATAAGGCGCTGTTTGAGGACAAACAATGTGTGATTAAAGATGCTAACAACATAGAAATGATCAAAGTTCAAATGAAAGGCAAGAGCTTTGCCTTGGATTTGATGAATGAGGAGCAGCAGGCTGCTGTACACAAGGAAGATGATAATACAATGCTTTGGCACAAGAGATTGGGACACTTTCATCATGCTGCTCTACTTTTCATGAAGAAGAACAACATGGGGAATGACTTGCCTGAATTAGAAGATTTACCTCCAAAATGTGCCGCTTGCCAATATGGGAAGCAAAGTAGGCTTCCTTTTCAACAAAACAAGGCTTTGAGGGCTCCACAAAAGCTGCAATTAGTACACACAGATGTTGGAGGACCCATGAAAACACCATCATTGAATGGCAGTAAGTATTATATTGCATTCATTGATGATTATTCAAGGATGTGTTGGATTTATTGTATGCAACTTAAATCTAATGTTGCTGACATCTTCATGAAGTTTAAAGCTTTGGTTGAAACTCAAAGTGGATGCAAGATGCAGGTGATCGGGTCCGATAATGGAACTGAATATACCTCTGAAAAATTTAACGAGTTTTGTATAGATGCAGGCATTGAACATCAGTTGTCACTTGACAGCACCATACATTCCACAACAGAATGGCGTTGCGGAGAGGAAAAACCGAACAATTATGGAGATGACAAGGTGCTTACTTCATGACAAAGGACTGCCAAAGAAATTTTGGGCCAAGGCTGCAAACACAGCGGTGTTTTTGCTGAACGCGGTGTTTTTGCTGAACAGGTTGCCAACAAAAGCTTTGCAGAAAAAGACTCCATTTGAAGCATGGCATGACTACAAACCAAAGCTGATAAATCTGAAGACATTTGGATGTCTATGTTTCTCTTACATACCTCAAGTAAAGAGAGACAAGCTGGACAAGAAAGCAGAACCTGGATTTTTTGTAGGCTATAGCTCAACTTCAAAGGCCTACAGAATCTACCTACCACAAAGCAACAAAGTAATTGTCAGCAGGGATGTCAAATTTCTGGAGTCAGATAGTTGGAACTGGGAAGATGATGAGAAGCTTGAATTTCAGGAGGAGAATGAAGATGTTGATCATGAACCCATTAGAGGAACTAGATCACTTTCAGACATCTATCAAAGGTGCAATGTTGCTGTCATGGAACCTGAAGGATATGAAGAAGCTGCAGCTGACCAGAAATGGATAAATGCAATGAAGAAAGAGCTCAAAATGATTGAAAAAAATCAAACATGGGAGCTGGTGGACAGACCTCGTCACAAAAAAGCTATAGGTGTCAAATGGGTCTATAGAACCAAGCTCAATTCGGATGGTTCTGTAAACAAATACAACGTAAGGCTTGTTGTTAAAGGATATGCTCAGGTGTTTGGAGTTGATTTTTCTGAGACTTTTGCCCCAGTTGCCAGGCTAGAAACCATAAGAATGTTGCTGGCTCTTGCTGCACAAAAGGGCTGGATCATACATCAAATGGATGTGAAATCAGCTTTTTTAAATGGATACTTAAGAGGAAGAAATCTTTGTTGAGCAACCTGAAGGGCTTGCTGTTCAAGGGCAGGAGGAGAAAGTATATCGACTAAGGAAAGCTTTGTATGGTTTAAAACAGGCACCGCGGTCATGGTATAGCAGAATTGATTCACACCGCGGTCATGGTATAGCAGAATTGATTCACACTTGGTGAACTTAGGCTTTAAAAAAAGTCTGAGTGAATCTACTTTGTATGTGAAGAAGACTGATGGTGAAATACTTGTAGTATCTGTATATGTTGATGATCTACTGGTTTCAGGGAGCAGCAGGGAGCAGATTGATAAGTTCAAGGAAAAAATGAAAGATGTTTTTGAAATGACAGACCTTGGAAGGATGACATTCTTTCTTGGTATGCAGGTATATCAAGAACAAAAGGAAATATTTCTTTGCCAAGAAAAATATGCAAATGAAATTCTCAAAAAATTCAACATGGAAGGGTGCAAACCAGATGCAACTCCAATGAATCAAAAGGAGAAGTTTTGCAAAGAAGATGGAGCTGAAAAAGTGGACGAAAAGCTGTACAGAAGCCTTATAGGCTGCCTAATGTATTTATGTGCAACAAGGCCTGATATCATGCATGCAGTAAGTTTGTTATCAAGATATTTACACTGTGCTAGTAAAATTCATTTTCAGGCAGCAAAAAGAATTCTCAGATATGTTAAGGGCATAACTGATTTTGGAATAAGATATCATTATGTTAAAGATTTCAGTCTTCTTGGTTATTCTGATAGTGATTGGGCTGGATGTGCTTGATGATATGAGAAGTACTTCCGGTTATCATTTTAGCTTTGTTTCTGGAATTTTTTCATGGCATTCAAAAAACAAGAAGTCATAGCTCAATCCACAGCAGAAGCAGAATGTGTAGCTGCAACTGCTGCTGTAAATCAAGCTCTCTGGATCAGAAAGCTCATGACAGATTTGCATATGGAACAAGAAGAAAGTACACAAATATTTGTGGACAATCAAGCTGCAATTTCAATTGCGAATAAATGTTCCATGGCAAAACAAAACACTTCAAGATAAATCTCTATTTTCGCAGGGAAGCACAAAAGGAAGGAGAAGTGAAATTAATCTAATGCAAAACAGAAGATCAAAGTGCTGACATTCTAACAAAGGCACTTCCCAAAGTGCTTGGATGACTCATGAAACTGATATTTTAGTTGTTGCTAGTTTTTAGGACCCATGCCTATTTCTTGTGCTATTTGTTAGGAACTTTCTGATATGCTCAACGTGTAGCAGATTTTTAGGCATTTAGCTAGTGATTTATGCTTATCAAGTAGCAGTTATTTTTATGCAGTTTTTCAGTCTTTCCATGTATAAATTAAGATGCCCATCGTTCAATAATATTATTATCCTGCAGTTCACAAAGTATCCCTGTGTTCTTCTTATTTTCAGCACTCTATATTTTTCTATATCCAACAAATTCCTCTCAGAAAACAAGAGGGTTAGTGATAATATATTGAGTTTGCTCAGAGCCTAAGTGGTTGGCTTTTGCTTAATATATAGGCATACAGCAAGAAAAAGTAAGGGAGACATGAAAAATATTTTTTCCTCTAAAATGTCACCTAATAAGTATGAAACTATATCATTTTAATGTGGCTCTCAGCTTCGTTGCTATTGTTTGGCAATGCTTCCCATGCACACAGCGTCCAACTCATCCCTCAATTTTTAACTTGGCATCACATGGATGAATGGAATCTTTGCAGGTTGCTAATATAAAATTTTATCTGTGCAGATCATCCATCGTAATGGTGATGGTATCTTTTTTGTTTGCAGGAGGAGAAGCTATTCTATTCTAGAATAGCATGCTGTTTTTGAACTTGTCTGCCTTCAGGGGATCAATTTGGGGCAAGAGGAATCTTCTTGTTGAGGTATTATTAATACAATGATTACATAGTGCTGACTATATTTTGCAGTGTCTTCCAACTCCATTTTTGTTAATAAACCAATATATACTAATATTAAATGATGTTAGCTCCAGAATTTATAACGAGCTATACTCTATGACAATATACCTATTTGCTTCACCTCATTACTTGAACACAATCAGCTTATTCTTCGGGTAAAAGTAAGGAATCTGAGTCTCTCTGCATACAAGACTGCTGTGAAGAGAAGAGCACATGTTTTGGTGACAATGATTGGCAGAGGAGGCTTTCCTGTCGGAGACTTTGTTAATCTTTGAAGGGATCATGGGAAGGGAGGTGGCAGTGGCAGAAGCTTAAAGGAAGACAGATTAGAAGCAAGTATGAATTAATGCACTATGCAACAGAATGATGATAACATTGTTGACAGGGTTTCAAGGGGAATTTTTTGAGTAGGAGTGAAGTTAAAGCATAATATGCATTAGTTATGAAAAAAAACTGTGCTTAAGGATATTGGATTATGAGGGTTGATACCATATATAATTAATTTTCTTCGTGACACAGACCATATACTACCCTCATAGTTTATGCAGGGTGTTTGGAACTCCAGATTTTGACTGAATGCAGCATCCAAACTTTGTGGAAGTACTTATCCGTTTGAGCCCTTTTGAACATTCAACTACATAAGCTTTAGTCACTTGATTGAGTTTAGTACTTAAGATCCCTTGAGGCATGCACCTATGCTTCAAATCCGGATTAAAACATCTAATATGTTCAACCTTAAGGTATTACATGATCAACCTTAAAAAAAAAAAACAAAATTTTCAAGGTGACAATTTTCTTTTTATTTTATACATGTTTCCGAGTTTGCGTTTTGTACTTGTTGAAACTCAATTTATAAGCGTTGTTGTTTGATGAATTAATCTCATGGCTGTCTACGAAGGTATGTTGGTTTAACACAGTAAAAAGGCTAAAATGCAATGAACATACTCAAATTAAAGTTAAGTTTCAGAATATCCCATTGGTTCAAAATTCTACAACTTTTTGACTATCTAAATTTACTAATAATACAACGTGATCTGGCATGATTATGTCGGGCCCAATACCATTCAAAAGAGCTAGAGCCCAAAGACTGCAAGGATCCTAATTGCGGCCTATCAAAAGGATCTCTCCCCAAAAGATCTATTAGAAACAGGGCATACGAAGGGACAAATAGTACGCCAAGAGACAATAGGAACCTAGTCTTCAACTGCCTTGCGCAGGCCGCATCAGGCCTAGCAGGTAGTGTATCACGAAGACAGAAGATATGCTCCTCAAATAAAGGGAAACCCACTATCGAGATGAGACCTCGGTCACATAAAGACAAGGAAGGTGGCCCCATGCTGCCTCATATAAAAGGAGCAACAAGATACTATGCAAAGGTATGCACATTGTTCCATTCTCTTAGCCATAGCTAAGACACACACTGACTTGAGCATCTGAGTGCCTTTGTAGGTACCCATCTCCGCCGCGTTCAGCCGAACTAGATCAACAAGAGTAGCGTACTGGCTGTTGGAGGAAGGCCCAACCACTTACCAATCTACCAGAGAATCAGGACAGAGCATTGGTGCTATCTGTGGGAACCTGATAAATATATTCCCATTATCTTTGCCAAATGCTGGCAAGGCAACAACATAACTCACAAATGCCCCTCGAGCATCCTATTGAGGTGCTGTTTGTAAGCACATCGGGACCACTAGCCTCAAACAGAAAAGATAGGATGAACCCTCACAATAAAATGCTCCTCAGCAAAGACGAAGGAGGGCAGGTGCAAAGCTAGGTTTGGAGTGGCAATTCCTCTCCAACGAAGAGTGCCCGTGAGTCATTTCTCAGCAAGGGCCACAATTGGCCAATGGCGTGGGCGACAAACCCATTACCCCCATACTTCATTAGAAACACATAGAGCCAGCATGTTCCTACACAATACACACCATCAGTTGACTGGGATGATGCGGGTCATCAAACATACCCATCACTTTTGAAATGTCCAAGTTCGCCTGCTCCACTTATTCTGCGACAATAACAGTGGGGTGGAGAACCTAGCCACCCGCTCAACCTACCTTCGAAAGAGGACCCTAAGCCTCTAAAGAAATAAGTGCCTGGGGCACAACAAGGGTCACCTCGATCCAAAGATAAAAGCACCCTAAGAGAAATAAGTGTATTCAGCGGGATTCTGACCCCCTGCAGTACTTCAATGCATTCCAAGAAACAATGCAAAAAGCAAGGTACTCGCAAAGCTGTTTGTGCCAAGTGTTCCCACAAACCTTAATGGGAGATACCTAAGCATGATTTAAAGTTTGAGGCCTTCAGTACACAACCATGTGGGACGAGATGACGAGCCTGTTCCTGGAGGTCTTCACCATCTCTCGACAACTTGTTGAAATTCTCGTGATCCCCACATCACTATGGCAACATGAAGACAAACCATTAAGGGTGTTATTTGAGAGACTCTACAAAGAGGTTGCGAGATAACTAGAAACAAAAGGAGAGTGTAGGAAGCTCTAATCCCGAGACCGTTAAAATTTTGGCTGACAATAGCTCATCCTCGGTCAGTAGAGGAGTTCTTGTTGATAGTTTAGTTGCAATGCATATAAATATAGAGGGTGCAGAAAGGCCATAAATAGGAATGGAGTACAAAATGGCATCACCAAAAGAACAACTCCCTGATTTGGGACGTCCCCCTTTAGAGATTCGAAGGAAAATGATACAAGGAAAATACGATAGATACACTCTGTTGGGAACCCCATTGGGGTGTGATCCTTAATGAAACCTAACATACCAATTTCGGGGGAATTCTTAGGCCTCCGATACTAAAAAAAGGACGACATCGGGATAAGGAATAATAGTTGAATTCCATGAAGACTTTGGGCACACAACAAATTAATGTGTTCACTTAAAGGACGCAATTGAACAACTTGTTCGAAAGGGGCGCCTACGAAGTTACATTGGGACTACAAACGAGGAGGGAAAAACCTTCCCCAAAGGAAGCTTTTAAGCCAAAAAAAGAGAGATAAAGGTCATCAAACAAATGGCCTCAGGTAGAACGACAGCGACACGACGACAAAAAGGGTCACGATGAAAACGAATCCAATCACAGGTGTCCCAAATATAGTTGTCCCGCACGGCCACCTGACAATAACTAATCAACATACAAGCAAGAGGACCCAAATGCGACTGACTGAAATCCAAAGATCCCTCATCATTTAAGGAAAGTATCTTGACATACATCTATTTCAAGTCATACACCGATTTAAGGAGAACACCTCCATTTATATCTGTTTATAAAATATGCAAATCCCGACCACAGTAAAAAGAATATTTGCGGGCAGCATCCCATACATCAATAATGACGAATCTGAAGTCACATTTAAAAGAAGTCTTCCCCCGGCCTGATATGTGTGTGAGAGAGAAAAGTGATAAAGAAGTCCTCCCACGACCCAATATGGATGTGGCGGAGATAAGGACGATAAAGAAGTCATCCCCAACCCGATTTGGGTGTGAGAGAGGCAAAGGGCGACAAAGAAGTCTTCCCCTAGCCCAATATTGGTGTGACAGAGAGAAGGACAATAAATAAGTCTTTTCTCGACTCAATATGGGTGGAGAGAGAGAAAGGACGATAAAGAAGTCCTCTCCCGACTCGACTTAGGTGTGAGAGAGAGAAGGACAACAAAAAGTCCTCCCCGATCCGATATGGATGTGAGAGAGAGAAAGGACAACATCGACACGATAACAAAAAAGGTCGTGGAAAAAAGGGTCCCTTAAGGTCACCCAACAATAACTATAGCGAACATATAAGGAAGAGGAACCAAATGTGACTATCTGAAGTCCAAAAACCCCTCAACATTTAAGGAAAGTATTTTGACATACATCCATTTCAAATCATACACTGATTTAAGGAGAGCACCTTCATTTATAAACATTTTTAAAATATGCAAATCCTAACCACAGTAAAAAGAATATTTGTGGGCCGCATCCGATACATCAATAATGACAGATCAAAAGTCACATTAAAAGAAGTCCTCCCCCAGCCCGATATGGGAGTGAGACTTAGAAAGGTGATAAAGAACTCCTCTCGCGACCCGATATAGGTGTGAGAGAGAGAATGATGATAAAAAAATTTACCCAACCTGATATGGGTGTGGCAGTGAGAAAAATGATAAAGAAGTCCTCCCTAGTTCGATATGGGTGAGAGAGAGAGAGGAGGCTGATAAAGAAGTCCTCCCTTGACTCGATATGGATGTGAGAGAGAGGGATGATGAAGAAGTCTTTCCCCGACTCGATATGGCTGTGAGAGAGAGAAGGGTGATAAAGAAGTCATCCCACAACCTGATATAGGTGTGAGAGTGAGGACGTTAAAGAAGTCCTCTCCTGACTCGATATGGGTATGTGAGAGAGAAAAGCAACAAAAAAGTCCCCCCGCAGTCAGTTTTGGTTTTAGAGAGAGAAAGCCAATAAAGAAGTCCTCTCTTGGCTCGATATGGGTGTGAAAGGGAGAAAGATGATAAAGAAGTCCTCCCCCAACCTTATATGGGTGTGAGGGAGAAAAAGGTGATACAGAAGTCCTCCCCTGACCTGATATGGGTGTGAGAGAGGGAAGAGCGATAAAGAAGTCCTCCCCCAACCCGATATGGGTGTGGGTGTGAGAGAGAAGGGCGATAAAGAAGTCCTCCCCCATCTCGATATGGGTGTGAGAGAGAGAAGGGTAACAAAGAAGTCCTCCCCTGACTTGATATGGGTGTGAGAGAGAAAAGGGAGATAAGCAAGTCATCTCCCAACCTAATATGGGCGACAAAGAAGTCCTCCCCGACCAAATAACTGCGTGTGAGAGAGAAGGGCGATAAAGAAGTCTTGCCCAGACTTGATATGGCGAGAGAGAGAAGGACGACCCTCCTCTAAACTCTGAAGAGTTTGAGATTGGAAGGGCCTGAGGTCATAAGACGAACCTCCTCCAAACTCTAGAGTTTGAGATAGGAAAAGTCTGAAGTCGTAAGAATACCCTTCTCCAAACTTTGAAGAGTTTGAGATAGGAAGGGTCTGATTGGTACCTACAAACTATAAAATATCCTCCTTAAGTACTCAAGGATATTCTTGACAGTAGTTGAGTGGCCTTTATTGGTACGAAATTGGTACCTGCTTGTTAGCATAAATGATAAACCCAATTGTAAATGCATATGGAATCTTACTTATATCTTCCATCTCTTCTTCAGTAGAAGGGGATTGTGCCTTAGACATACATATACCATGTGATATAAGCAATAGTCCTTTCTTAGATTCATGTATATTAAAGAGTCTTGACACTTTGTCTGTGTATGTATTCTGACTTAGACCAAGTAGCTTCAGTGATCTATCTCTATAGATCCTAATACCCAATACATAGGTCGCTTAGCCTAAGTCCTTCATCGAGAAGTTCCTTAACCATGTCTTCACATTCTGTAGGGTTAGGGATGTCATTTCTGATGAGTAGTATATCATCTACATACAAAACTAGAAAGACAATTATGATCCCACTAACCTTCTTATGGACATAAGTTTCATCTTCATTTTTTGAGTTCAAAGTATCTCGCTTGCATCTTCACTAAATCCAAGATTTCAGCTTCTAGAAGCTTGCTTTAATCCCTAAAATGGATCATTGCAACTTGCACACATTTTCAACATTTTCCATAATGGAAAACCCTTGAGAAGGTTTTTGTAACACCCTGGGCCGCCACCCATTTTTGGGCCGTACCACAGTGTGCCCGACCCATTGTCTCTGCGACGCATACCGGTCCCACAGACCCCTATGCAATGCATGTCATAGTGTCCGGTTCACTCACAGGACTTCACCACCCCCTTCGGATTTAATCCAAATTAATAGTGTTTTTGCCTTCCCTAGGAATCGAGCCATGTACCTAGGGGTTAAATATAATGGTTTTTGATTCCTACCAATGGTGCCACGAAAAATAATAGTGGCAAAAAATTTTAGTCCAAAATAAGTCTAAATGGATCAAGATTTTTTTACATGACTAGTTTTTCGGTTGATAAACCTTAAGGATCGTTTGTTATATATTAAAAAAATTGATTTTGATATAAAATAATTTAGTATTTTTTAAAATTTTTAAGAAAAATAAACGCTAATTTAGTGATCTATTCCAATGTAGTTAGTAACGTATGATACACACGATTCAAATCGCGAAACGCAACAGAATTTGTGGCTGGCGATACAAATTGCAGATATGAATCCAAGAAGGCTTGAAATCGTAGTATGTATCGTCAGAATTGCGAAATAGAGAAGAATCGTGTGATTCTTTGCGCCGAGCGTGTTTTGCCTATTTCTAGGTCGGGTCACGCGACCCACTTATCTTAAAAGCTGCCTTAGAGTTTTTCTTTCCAACTTTTTATAGAGAGCAAAAAGGGTGTTGACTTAAGGACATTACTAGGTCGGGTAACGCGACCCACTTTTCTTGAAAATCATTTGTAGGCTTTTTTATTCAATTTTAAAAAACTGGTAGGGAAACTGCCGATAAGTATACCCAAGCATGATTTGTGAAAAAAAAAACACTTCAACCTCCTAGAGAAAGTAGGAAACTACCGATAACATTATATCACAAAATCACAATTCTGATTCATTCGTATAATATTTAAAAGTACGTTCTACCTCTACGTTAAAAACAGTAGGTCCCACCCTCTACTTAATGCCTTATATTTTTCATTCTTCTAGTCAACTTTGTGTTTCCCTCCCACTCTTTTCTTCTTTGTTTTGGTCACTCTTTGGGGATAAGTGTGAAATTAAATAGATAGTTTGAGATGCAGAGGAAAACGTAAAGCATGAAATACAAGAGGAGGATCATGAACTAAGTGATATTGACCTTGGGGATGATGAATGAGAATGGAGAGTAGTTAGATTATGATTTAGGGGTTGAAGCACTTTTTTTGACTTGAATCTTGAAGTATTTTGAAGTTGATAAATGATATATTAGCTCTTTTTTTTTTTGCTTATGTTAAGAAAAATGTCATAACTTTATTGATCATGTATCTTACGATTCATAAAAAGATATGATACACGATTTGAAAAATAGGTCTTCCGATTCACGAGACGTATCTCGATTTGATAACTATGATCTACCTACACACATCATACTACATCACTTTTATTAACTAGCTAACTATCTATTTTATTTAACTAGTGATTTACTTATATTTACTTCATTAAAATTTCTTGTCACAAATTCCTTGATAGAATAAATTTGATATTCAACCCAGTGGGAGACTGAGAACTAAGGGGTAAAACCTTGCTTAATCAATCGATCCGCATATTAATTTTATAGCGAGCCAATGTTGGTGATATTTGTGGTGGGGATGCTGCAACTAATAAGAACAAACAATAAAAATTGATAAGTTCAAATATGAAGATGCCGTAAAATAAAGAACAAAGAAGAAGATGAATAATCATTGCGCAAAACTCCAAGGCGTGTGTAAACACTAGGCTTTAGGTTCGATTCGCCCCCACCAATCACTATAGATTGGATGCAATAGGATAACCAGCGAATCCCCTTCAGGATACAATGGAGTTCCCTTGATATGGTTTGCATATCCACACCAAGCATATCGTCAATGACAGTTTACAAAACAATAGTTTTCTTAACTCTCTCTACGCACAAGGGAGAAAAGAAAATGATTTGGAGTAGTGAAGACTTAGCAAATTCTAAGTGTTCAATCTGCATGTAGAGTGTCTTTATTTATATAGAAAGTCATGCCATTTGGTGAAGGAAAATAATCTTTCATGTATTGAAAGAAGGAATGCGACCTTTCATGCATGTATCTTTTCATATATAGCCACACATGCTCATAATAGAACACACCTATTAGGAAGGATTTTAAACTCATGAAGAGACACCTTTCCGCTTAGATGCTCTTGGACTTCTATATTTTGGAAATCTCTCACAATCCCCCAACATTTTCAAAATAAACCCAAATCCCATTATTCCGGAAATCACATGTTTTCAGATAAAGAGGTATGTTGCGATTTGAACATTTACTTAGTAAGTCATTATTTCACTCATCCCGAATATATAGGTAGACAAGCTTTGAACCAATTATTCATTTGAACAAGCGTAAATTAACTTACACATGAGATCGCGTTATCATTGAACGAATTGTAAAATGATACATTTGATAAGGCCTTGTGTCATGTATCCTTTTCATGAGAGCTTTAAGAGTCAAATCCTTAATCTCCAAGAAGCGGCCCAATTTCACTCTCATATAGGTAGACTCTATCGGAAATGCTCCCATAGTAAGCACTTCAACACATACATGCTATAGGTCCATTAAGAGCAAAAGCTCAACCTTCCAATTTTATACTTATGGTCCAAGTACTTATAAACCTTGGGATGTATCTATTGTCAAGTACTTTCAATTACTCTAATAGTGTACTTTCACCATTGAACTAAAGACTTAATGCTACTCAAGTGTGAGTTGGGTTTCCACCATTGGTAATTATTTAGATATAGTCTTGAAACTCATCCCCAATGATGTTTTAAAAACATTATATCCCTTGTCAATCCTTTCGTCAAAGGATTGCAAAATTTCTTTTCTTTTCTTATAAAATATTTGAATATCACTTCTTCACATAGCTATGCTTTAATTCAACGTCCCATGACATGTCATTATTCATTAATTGATATACTCTTGATAGTATTGAATAACTATCACAAGAATTGACCACTTGTCCCATTGACTTTATAGTATACACTGGCTATTATGCTTGTAATAGTGTTGACTATCACCATGTATGTATACTTGTGCTATTAGTTTTGACCAAATTGATATATCATACAACAAGTTTCTAAGAAACTTTACTTTGTTGCTACTAAAACATTTAACACTCATTCAATATGAAATTATAATTCTATTTTAGTTATCTTAATTTATTTAAGATATATTGAATGCATTAAATGTACCTAGCAACAACTAGTACAATCTTGTTTAAAGATCATAAACTACCTTTGATTACTTTAGATCGGTCAATCATGTAAATCATAAACAACAAATTTATTCTAACACTTTAGAATTCATGTCAACTCTATTAGAAGCATTGTCATCTGACTTAACATATAAATAATGAGTAAAAATTCTCTCAATTTCTCAAAAGAAATGAAGATCTCCATTACTAAAGTTTTGGGGTATATAAATGCATCTATTTTTAAAATGGTGACATAAATTATGCATTTATTTGCATTTATACACCAAAAACTTTACTCCATTTCTTCTGAGAAATGGAGAGGATCTCTACTAATAAATAACACATGCATTATAAATTCTACTTGTTAAGTATTAAATATGAACTCATCATAGCATTTAAATGTATCAAGAGAGTGAACCATCATAACATAGTATCCATAGAGAGTGACTATTATAAATAGGTCCACCATAATGTCAAAATATTTTCCATGCCAAAAGAAATAAATTTAAAATCATTATTTGCAATTTTTAAATGATTTAAAAGGTATTAAACAAAATAAAATTATTAAAAAAAATAATTTTATATATTCATCAAATATGAAACCTAGTTATCCAATAACTATTGGGCAAGACAAACACAATGCAAAAAAGGCACTGAAAACAGAGTTTTCTAAACTCCACACTCTCCTGCACTCTCCAGAAGCCAAGAGTGGGTATTGTCCTTACACCGGAGGGGTCACCCCCTATATCCATCCAGGTCTGTTTGACCCGTTTTTCTGCAACATGGGTTGCGCGACCCGCTTATTAAGGACTCATTTTATCCCTCATTTAAGCACCGTTTCACTAAACAAATGATTGGGTATCAGTCCATACATGATTTATAATCATTTAGAATGAGTTTGATGGATCAAGCCTTTTGAAAAATAGGATAGAAATGGTACCCAAAATAAAAACCGAAAATAGCTTGATTTTCGAATGGATTCCTTGCAACCCATCAAGAAACAGTACCATTCTTAACCAAAAAATGCGTTGATTCACGCATAAATAATTGGGTTCTCATTTTTTCCACATTATATAATCTCTTTACATATTTTTAATGAAGAAATCAACATGAAAATTCATCAACATGGTACCCATAAAAATATAATAAAATGGGTCTTTTTGCCAAAATTTGAATCAACTGGCACTACAAAAAAAACACTAAATAGTAACAGTTTTTTTGCGGGGGTTTTGCAAACCCCTCCAAATCAATTAAAAAAAACACTTCCTCGATCCCAATGTTTACAAATTTCCATTAAATTGAAGGGGTTAAAAACCCCCTCTAATTGAACATTATTTTTCCTCTCCCTTTTTTTCCTTTTTTCGATGATTCCCCCTTTTCCCTCTCCCTTTTTCGATTATTTGGGCATAACATCGCGCGTCTCCCAAAACCCTATCTGAGAATAGTTGCAAAACCACAACAAAAACCCTATTGGGCGTCCCCTTCCTATTGATTTCGCCGTCTCTAGATATTGAAAATGGTGACAAACTAACCCTAGAGCATAAATCAGATTGAGAAGGAGACCCTTTGAATAGGATAGAAATGGTACCCAAAATAAAAACCGAAAATAGCTTGATTTTCGAATGGATTCCTTGCAACCCATCAAGAAACAGTACCATTCTTAACCAAAAAATGCGTTGATTCACGCATAAATAATTGAGTTCTCATTTTTTCCACATTATATAATCTTTTTACATATTTTTAATGAAGAAATCAACATGAAAATTCATCAACATGGTACCCATAAAAAAATAATAAAATGGGTCTTTTTGCCAAAATTTGAATCAATTGGCACTACAAAAAAAACACTAAATAGTGACAGTTTTTTTGCGGGGGTTTTGCAAACCCCTCCAAATCAATTAAAAAAAACACTTCCTCGATCCCAATGTTTACAAATTTCCATTAAATTGAAGGGGTTAAAACCCCCCTCTAATTGAACATTATTTTTCCTCTCCCTTTTTTTCCTTTTTTCGATGATTCCCCCTTTTCCCTCTCCCTTTTTCGATTATTTGGGCATAACATCGCGCGTCTCCCAAAACCCTATCTGAGACTAGTTGCAAAACCACAACAAAAACCCTATTGGGCGTCCCCTTCCTATTGATTTCGCCGTCTCTAGATATTGAAAATGGTGACAAACTAACCCTAGAGCATAAATCAGATTGAGAAGGAGACCCTTTGAATAGGATAGAAATGGTACCCAAAATAAAAACCGAAAATAGCTTGATTTTCGAATGGATTCCTTGCAACCCATCAAGAAACAGTACCATTCTTTACCAAAAAATGCGTTGATTCATGCATAAATAATTGGGTTCTCATTTTTTCCACATTATATAATCTCTTTACATATTTTTAATGAAGAAATCAACATGAAAATTCATCAACATGGTACCCATAAAAATATAATAAAATGGGTCTTTTTGCCAAAATTTGAATCAACTGGCACTACAAAAAAAACACTAAATAGTGACAGTTTTTTTGCGGGGGTTTTGCAAACCCCTCCAAATCAATTAAAAAAAACACTTCCTCGATCCCAATGTTTACAAATTTCCATTAAATTGAAGGGGTTAAAAACCCCCTCTAATTGAACATTATTTTTCCTCTCCCTTTTTTTCCTTTTTTCGATGATTCCCCCTTTTCCCTCTCCCTTTTTCGATTATTTGGGCATAACATCGCGCGTCTCCCAAAACCCTATCTGAGACCAGTTGCAAAACCACAACAAAAACCCTATTGGACGTCCCCTTCCTATTGATTTCGCCGTCTCTAGATATTGAAAATGGTGACAAACTAACCCTAGAGCATAAATCAGATTGAGAAGGAGACCCTTTGAATTGAAACCACTGCATCTCACCATGGAATCTGCTGCTCGAAGAAGAGGAGGATGCGTTTTCGAATGCCTTTAGGTCATTATGTGCCGCAACTCTGTCTATGTTACCTTCATCATTGCTGGTACCTTCCTAGGAGAATAGGTTTGTCATTTTCCCCTTTTCATCCTCCTCGTATTCAATTTTCTTTTATTCTTTTTGCTCAGAGAAGATCCCTAAATTTCGTTGCAGGCTGTGGATTACGAAGTTCACAAGCTCTGGGAGTACAATAATGTTGGGGTAATGAATCTACTCTACTCTATGGTTAGTCTATCGATTATATAGTACATGCCATGTATTGTGCAGTTGGTTTTCTGAGATGATAAATTCTCGATCTTCGTCGTAAATTTGGTTTTGGGCTTTATTATTATTATTATTATTATTATTATTATTATTATTATAAGCATTTAAGCTTCTAAAATTTCCGCTTTTTTGGTGCAGATAGTTATAGTTCATGATATTTTTTCAATTTTTCGGTTGAATTATTTATCGTGGTTTTTAAATAATAATCTCTTAGGGTCTTCCGTGTGTTTAATTTTATTTTTTCTATTTTTAATTGTTGAATCTCTGGGTTTTGGTTGCGAAATTTTGCATCTAAATTGTGGAGTTGCATGTTTATCTTAACTCTTAAGTATGTTACTGTGTGTGTTGTGCAGCATTTGTTGTCAATCATTATGAATCTTTGGTTCATTGGGGCTCCTTTGCCTTCAACTTCTCAATCACTCTTGTTTATGCCTTGAACAGAGGAGCTGAAATCACTGAAGTAGCTGTGTCTGTGGTAAGCTTCTTGCTTATACTGTGCATATTTATTTTATATTCAATCTTAGTGCTAATCTTGTTAACTATCTGATTAGTTTATGATGCATAGTGTTAATAATTACATGCAACTACCTGAAGAGGGTCATAAATATGGTTACTTTTTTTTTTGCTATTGTAAACTTTTAGGATACAAGTTCAAACTCTGCAGAGGCCTTCTAGATCTGTAGGCTCCCTTCATCTTGTTCTTTGGCGAGGTATGTTCCTTGTTTAATTACTGCATTCGTATGCAATATCTGGTTTATATGTGTAAACTTGGTTGTGAATATCAACATGTCATATCATTATTCGGTTTGGTTTTTGTGATTGTAGGTGTTGTCATGTCACCACAAAGCTCATTTGTCCTTGGCCTTCATCACTGAACAAGCATAGAAGGGTATAGGAGCATAGATAGCTCATTTGTCCTTGGCCTTCATCACTGAAACTTGAATTTGTTGGCAGATCTAGGATTCCACACTATTTCTCTATTATTTGA
This sequence comes from Calophaca sinica, assembly GCA_037113605.1. NCBI lineage: Eukaryota > Viridiplantae > Streptophyta > Magnoliopsida > Fabales > Fabaceae > Calophaca > Calophaca sinica. The sequence continues at coordinate 73,299,555 of CM073730.1, forward strand.
TTATTGTTGTGAATTTTGATCTACGGCTCAAACTGTTTTCACATAGATCTGCTAATTGTGTCAATGTGCAAAAGAGAAGTGCACACTATGCAGAACAGTTATATATAGACCTTTAGATGTTGAGTATGGCTCATATGATGCAGTATCAAAAAGGCTGGGGGGCGGGGGAGCTGAGCTAGCAGAGCGTAGCGAAGCTCCCTTCGCCCCCAGCCCATGGGGCTTGGCCCAGGGGTATTGTTGTAATCAGTTGCGTAATTTTATATATACTACTTGTAACACTGAACCCTAATCTTCACTGAGAAATAAAATGGAACTACAGTTGCTCTGTAGTTGCTGACGTAGGCAACCATTGGCCGAACAGCGTGACCAAATATCGTGTCTCTTTTTTTGCGTTTTTCGTTTCCTTATTTCTTCTATACTGTTGCTGTTCTAACAATTGGTATCAGAGCTCATTTAACTCGGGTGCGAAATTCGATGTGGCAAGGTTCGACGGGATGGGCAACTTCGGATTATGGCAAAGAAGGGTTAAGGATCTGTTGGCCCAACAAAGTTTACATAAGGCGCTGCGTGAGACGAAACCGGCAGATTTGGCGGACGTCGATTGGGTCGAGATGAAGGAGAAGGCCCCAGGATTGATACGTTTATGTGTTTCAGACGAGGTGATGTATCATATCCTGGACCTAACGACTCCGAAGGAGGTTTGGGATAAATTGGAGAGTCAGTATCAGTCAAAGACGCTGATGAACAAACTGTTTGCAAAGCAATGACTGTACAGCCTTAGGATGCTGGAAGGATCCAATTTGCAACAACACGTCAATACCTTCAACACCATAATCACGGATCTGGCGAAGCTTGGGGTTAAGGTAGATGACGAAGACAAGGCAATCATTCTTCTGTGCTCGTTACCAGGTTCGTTCGATCACTTAGTGACTACTCTTACCTACGGGAAAGACACTATTAGCCTAGATGATATTACTGCTGCACTCGTGTCTCATTCTCAAAGGAGACAAAGCGCAGAGGAAGGAAGTCAAGGAGGCGAGGGTCTGTATATGAAAGGGGGTCAAGATCGTGGGCGGAACAAAGGTAAAAGAGGTTCTGGAAAGAAGAGGTATAAATCCAAGAACAAGAAAACAGAGTGTTACATTTGCAAACAGACTGGGCATTGGAAGCGGGACTGTGCAAACAGAAAGTAGGGCTCATCCAGTTCTACAAATATGGTCCAAACTGATGATTCTGGCAGTGAAGGAGATATGCTTTGCGTTTCAGACGGCAAGTGCACAGAGGCGTGGATTCTTGATTCTGGTTGTTCTTACCACATGACGCCGCACCGGGAATGGTTCACTACATTCAGGTCAGGCAGTTTTGGGTTTGTTTATTTGGGTAATGATAAAGCTTGTGCTATCCAAGGAATGGGACAAATCAAAATTGCTATGGACGATGGTGGTGTGCTAACGTTGAATGATGTCAGATATATTCCAGAATTGAAAAGAATATGATTTCCTTAGGTAATCTACAGGCAAATGGTTTTTCCTACAGGTCTGATGGAGATAGGGACATCATGAAGGTCAGCAAGGGTGCCTTGACAGTGATGAGAGCAAAGAGGACTGCAGGTAACATTTATAAACTGTTGGGCGCTACAGTTGTAGGTGATGTTGCGTCAGATGAGTCAGATAACGATGCAACTAAGCTCTAGCATATGCGTCTGGGTCATCTCAGTGAGCGTGGGATGATGGAACTTCATAAGAGAAATCTGTTAAAAGGCGTTTGCACTTGCAAGATGGATCTGTGCGAGTATTGTGTACTCGGGAAACAGTGTCGTGTTCGGTTCCAGACCGGGAAGCACAAAACAGAGGGAATCATAGACTATATCCATTCGGATGTGTGGGGGCCTACCAAACAGCCCTCCATGGGTGGTTCCAGGTATTTTGTGACTTTTATTGATGATTTTTCTCGTAAGGTTTGGGTGTATTTTTTGCAGCATAAATCTGAAGTCTTTACAAAGTTCAAGCTGTGGAAAGCTGAAGTGGAGAATCAAACGGGCAGAAAAATCAAGTATTTTCGGTCAGATAATGGGACAGAGTACACTAATTCGAATTTCAAGAAATTCTGTGAAGAACATGGTATTCAAAGGCATTTTTCAGTTCGCAAGACACCACAACAAAATGGTGTGGCAGAGAGAATGAACATGTCTCTAACTGAAAAGGGCAAGATGTCTCCGGTTGAATGCTGGATTGTCAAAGGGTTTCTGGGCAGAGGCAATTAACATGGCATGCTATCTCCACAACAGGTCATCGCGGGCTTCTCTGGAGGGGAAAGTTGCAGAGGAGGTATGGACAGGCAATCCCATTGATCTTACCAATTTAAGGATTTTTGGGTGTCCAGCTTATGTGCATATATCCAGTGAAGATCGATCCAAACTTGATCAAAAGTCGAAGAAGTGTGTCTTCGTAGGAAACTCAAAAGGTGTAAAGGGGTTCAAGTTATGGGATCCAGTTTCAAAGAAGGTGGTTACTAGCAAAGATGTTGTTTTTGATGAGCAGTTCATGTTGAAAAAGTTAGTTGCAACAGATGTGACAGTCTCTGAAGGGAAAACTTCCAACAATGAGGTGATTCAGGTGCATATTGAGCCGTCCCCAGTGAGCAATGTGCAGACAGAACCAGAAACACTAGACGAATCAGGCTCTCCCACTGAGCCATACCATGGACCTGAAGATTCAGGTGAAGTACATGACTATTCTCTGATGCGTGATGCAGAGCTTACTGGCAGATCAAGCCACCAGAGAGATATGGGTTTGAAGACTTGGCAGCATATGCACTTCTTGCTAGTTTTGGAGATCCGTCCACTTTTCGAGAGGCTATAGCTAGCCAGGAGAAAGATAAGTGGATGGGTGCTATCGTGGGGGAAATGGAGTCCTTGCAGAAAAATGAGACATGGGAGCTTGTTCAGCTTCCTAAGGGCAAAAGGGCTATCGGTTGCAAGTGGGTGTACAAGCGAAAACCAGCAGTAACAGAAAAAGAAGGGGAAAAGTTCAAGGCTCGTCTTGTAGCAAAGGGGTACTCACAATGTAAGGGATTGACTATGATGAGATTTTCTCTCCGGTCGTCAGACATACCTCTATCAGGGCAGTGTTAGCCTTGGTAGCCAGTCGAGACATGCATTTAGAGCAGATGGATGTGAAGACAACATTTCTTCACGGTAATCTAGATGAGCAAATTTACATGCAGCAGCCAGAGGGTTTCGTGACACTGGCAAGGGTAGACTTGTTTGCAAATTGAAGAGGTCTTTGTATGGTTTAAAGCAGTCTCCAAGGCAGTGGTACAAGCGCTTTGATTCATACATGCTTCAGATTGGCTACAGAAGGTGTGAGTATGATTGTTGTGTTTATGTTAGGAGCCTTGATGATGGCTCTTTTATTTTCCTGTTACTATATGTGGATGACATGTTGATCGCTGCTAATCATCTACATGATGTAAATGATCTGAAAATCATGTTGGGTAAGGAGTTTGACATGAAGGAGTTAGGGGCTGCTAAGAAGATTCTTGGGATGGAAATTCACAGGGATAGGAGTGCTAGAAAATTATGGCTATCTCAGAAAAGCTATGTTGAAAAGGTGCTAGATAGATTTGACATGAGTAATTCGAAGGCTGTGAGTACTCCATTGGCGAATCACTTTAAGCTCTCGTTGGATCAGTGTCCAAAGACATATGCAGAAGCTGAGTATATGTCAAAGGTTCCTTATGCCAGTGCTATTGGTTGTTTAATGTATGTTATGGTCTGCACAAGGCCGGATTTGGCACAAGCTGTAAGTCAAGTTTGCAAGTTTATGTCCAAACCAGGGAAACATCATTGGGAAGCAGTCAAGTGGATTTTGAGGTACAGCAGGTCATGGTATCATGTTTGGCAGTGAAAAGGGTGATCCTACAGTTGTAGGATATGTTGATTCAGACTATGCGGGTGATATGGATGATAGGAGGTCTACAACGGGATATGTCTATACTCTTGCAGGTGGACCCATTTGTTGGAAGTCATCAATTCAACTCATAGTGGCCATGTCGACAACTGAAGCAGAGTATATGGCAGTAGCAGAAGCTGCAAAAGAAGCCTTATGGCTTACAGGATTAGTGAAGGAATTGGGTATTGAGCAAGGTGGAGTTCGGTTGCATTGTGATAGTCAGAGCGCCATTTACTTGGCAAAGAATCAAGTGTATCACGCCAGGACCAAGCATATTGATGTGAGATTTCACAAGATCAGAGAGCTACTTGCATCTGGACAGATACTACTTGAGAAGGTTTATACTTCAGAGAATGCAGCTGATATGTTGACCAAGCCAGTCACCAGTGACAAGTTCAAGTATTGCTTGGACTTGTTACATATTACTCAGTGATCAAGCAGGAGCTCTACCCCCCAGTGCCAAGGATGTGATCGTCATGCAGTGAATCGTCATAGGGGTTTGATATTCGCCAAGGTGGAGATTGTTGAGTATGGCTCATATGATGCAGTATCAAAAAGGCTGGGGGGCGGGGTAGCTGAGCTAGCGGAGCGTAGCGAATAAAACAGAATAAAACTAACTCTAATCTTGTTGTAATCTGTTGCGTAATATTATATATACTACTTGTAACACTGAACCCTAATCTTCACTGAGAAATAAAACGGAACTACAGCTGCTCTGTAGTCGCTAACGTAGGCAACCATTGGCCAAACATCGTGACTAAATATCGTGTCCCTTTTTTTGCGTTTTTCGTTTCCTTATTTATTCTATACTGTTGCTGTTCTAAATTAGAGGTCAAAAAAAAAATAAAGTGCTAAAAAGAAGTATTGTTAAACTTTTGGTATTCTATACTTAAAATAAATTATATGTTCTTCAATTTGAGAGTTAGAGTTTAATTATTTGATTCATATGATGTTTGTGGCAGTTATGTGCATCGATCTACGTTTTAGAATGTTGCCATGCTCATATTATATCTTCAATGATTTGTAAAGCATCAAGTAGTCTTTAACTCTTTATTCTAACATATCATATCTTCCATTCTTCTGTAAGTCATTGGTTATGTTTTAATTTATAGATTGTTAAGGATACAGTGTTTGATGTGATGAAGCCTCCCTTTTTTAAAAGTTATCTATCTTTATTGAGATAGTTCATGTGGAGGAGCTTGAAGGGTGATCAATACCAGCCTTTATAGAGGAAGCTTCATATGATTTGTCTTAGTCATTTGTTATTCTCTACTTCTATTAATTGTTAAACTACACAAGAAAGAGTTACTGTAAGTGACTTGAAGTAATTTACAATTTGGGTTGATTTCTTTTGCTATGCAGGGAAAAGGGTTTGTGGATAATACTTGAGGGGTTACTGCTTCATGCAAATGCACCACCAATACTGAATGAGGACCGTTTTCTTGCACCTAGAGGATGGGACTTATCAGATTTTTCAGGCCGCAAGACAAAATCTTGTTTACAGTAAGATCCTTTGGAAGCAAGAGGATCGTCTGGTGCTAGCAACATTTGAAGATATTTAAGTTCTTTTGTATTAGGTTTATTTTGGAGTTTTATAAGACTTTTTTGAGGTTCCTTTAGTACTATTTTTGAGGTGTATTATCACATTTGATGTTTGAACTACAAATGTTTTGTGTACATTTATGTTACCATTGTTATATTTTTAATGCATTTTATGAGTACTCTTATAAAATTTATTTTATGTTTTACAATTGCTATAAATTATTTTTTTGTTGGAACAAAGTATTAGAAAATAGATATGTTTAGTAACAAAATTATTCAGATAGCAAGGTATATAATATAGGGATGTTAATAATAAAATCACTAATCTGCTCAAAAACCTGATTACAAATGGCAATATATAAGGGCAGCTTTAGAACCAAAGACTGACAATTAGAGGAGGTTTAAAACCCCAACAAAATAACGCAGATCGTGGAGGTTATCAACCTCTGCAATAAAACTGCCGCAAAATAAGGGGCATATCGGTGGTTCCTAAAAACCTCCGTAAATAGATTGCGGCGAACGTAACTGGAGCGGTTTTAAAAACCCCCGCAAATAATTTAGCGGAGGTTGAAAACCCCCGCAAATTGCAAAAAAAACCGCCAAGCGTGTTTTTTGTAGTGTGATGGCATTTTCATTTTTTTTCATTTTTCATAAACTCTAAAAGCAATTGGTTGCAAGAAACAACAATTTCATTAATGCATACACTTTATATGATAGTTCATATACACTATTATTTCAAAATACAACAATATACAAGCATGCGATATAAACATAATATATTCATGCTTATCTAAATTCACATATTTGAATGAATTCTAAACCATGCATCTAAGGCTCTAACACCACATGTTAAATATAGGCTAAATTATACGTTTGGTCCTTTATGTTTATTTTAGTTTTCAATTTGGTCCTCTATATTTTATTTGTTTCGTTTTAGTCCTCTACGTTTTATTTTAGTTTTTAATTTGGTCATTTCTGTCACTAAAAACCAATTGTCCATAGCTAGAAGTCCATTTTCCAAAACATTAATTGGTTTTTAGCTACGGACAATTGGCTTTTAGTGACGGAAATGACCAACCTATTGTAACGTTTGAAACATAAGGGACCAAAACGAAACAAATAAAACATAGAAGACCAAATTGAAAACTAAAATAAACACAGGGGACCAAATGTATAATTTAGCCTTAAATCTAACATAAATAAGATTACTTCAAGAATATCATATCCATATAAAGTAATTGTGTACCTTTCACCATGGTTATAAATAACAATTTTTGATGAATCATTCATGAGTGTTCATCTCTCCCAAAGTCGCAAGTATAAAATCATCTTCTTTCAAAGTTGCAGCCATTATTAATCACAAATGCAAAATCGAAAGACATGAGGATACTCTAGTGGACGACCCACTCGGTCTAAATAACTAATTAGAGTGGGTTCCGAAAGAAAATAAATGATATTAAGTAGTTAATGAACAGAGATATTAAGTGTATTGACATTACTCTTCGAAAATAGACTTGTACCAGAATGCAGAAATATGTCCTTGTTTTGCCTTGTTACAACCTGGCATTTTTGTTGTACTAGACAGTGTGCATGTTGCTTAACATAAGAACAGATTGATTTGATAGAATGTCATAGTAAGTTGTCTGAAGATCCACAAAATAATTGAAAATAATGCAAAGGGTCGAGGTTGTGTGAAAATCATGGATCTTCCATAACTTATCATAAATGTTAATATGAGACAGAGCATACGATGTTATCAGAAAATAATTGGAAGATGACTTGTGTCCATACAATATGTTTGTGGAGAGTTGATTAATTTCTCGTTAAACAAAAAACTAGTAAAGTGCTGCTGGACATTGAGAATGCGGGTTCAAATTAATCAGCAATGCTCCACTTCCTCTCTCCTCATCCCCCACCCCATGACAACTGTACTGAGGACAAAAAAAAAAAACAAAAAAAATAGCAAGTTTTTCTCTCCATGAAATGAAATGAATGACAAAAGAGATTTCAATACTATAAGTTAGCTATTTTGTCTTGGAACTCCACGTGCAATGAATCCTTAATTTACGAAACGGAAAGTTAGCCACGCAGGCTTCTTTTGGGTGTGGAAACAGTGACCACGTATTGTTTATTGAATCAAATCACTTTGTTTTTTTTTTTTATGTCTTTAAATTAAGAAATACTCCCTCCGGTCCTAAATATAAGAGAAAAAACCCTAATTCATCAAAACCAAGAAAAACACTCTTTTTTCCAATGAAAAACACCTTTTTATCTCACATATCTCTTATATTTTAAAACCCTAAAAAACACCTTTTTTTTCTCTTATATTGAGAACCGGAGGGAGTAATTCCTTAACAAAAAAATAAATTAATGATTAAACGAGATAATGTCATTATTAAAATATTTTTAATTGAAATAAAATAAAACTTAAACAAAGAAGTAAGTGATTTTAATCATGTGGTTAATTATAACATCATCAACTTTCTCCTACCACGTGGAAACTCTGTCCTGTCCCTTAGCTACTTTGTGGTGAACATTATGTGGGTCTGGTGTAATCTAGTTAATTTCTGCATAGGTTATTACTTATTGCAGGTAAGTCTTTCACTGTACATCCTTTCCATATCCATATTGTTTATAAACACAGAATAGACCAAAGCTGGGCCTGAGTGAACCACAAGCTTTTGTTTCTTTGTTTTTTTTTTAAAATAAGATTTCAAATTTTATTGAATACTTATAAGAACAATTTGAATTTTTTTTATCAACAAATGATATGCAAAAACATCACCGCAGAAAAAGAGACACCAACTATATATATTGGCACCTCATAATCTACCAAAAACAAATTGATTGTAAGAGTATATATTTTTTGAAAAAATGCAAATTATCTTATTATGTTCCTTTTTTCTAAAAATTAAGCATCTGATTTTTTTAAATAAATTAATCTTTCCTTTTTTTTAAGAGCAAAAGAACTAATTATATATAAATCGGAATACAAGAGGTATTTCAACCAATATACAAAAAGAGAGACAAGAGGGAAGAGAAGAAAAGAGAGGGGAGGAGAAGGGAAGTACTTGTCCCAATTAAGCCCTGGAGGTTACTTCCTAGAGATACATTCATAATAGTTATGGCACCATTAATAATGCATACAATGATATCCCTTAGTCCGATTAAGAAACCATCTCCACTACAACACCTTTATGTGTTCATCAAAGGTGATACAATCTGACACCCTATCAGAAAACATACATATGTTCCTCATATTCCAGATCGGTCACAAGACTATATGTCAAATCAAAGTCATACCCTCAAATCAGTCCCCTATGGCCGGTATGAACAAAATACAAAGTACACAAATCTTGTGGCATCACCAAAACTAACCCCAACCAATCAAATACAACATATCATACACGAAAGGAGAAGTCACATAAGGCAAACAAGTGCAAGCTAGATTCTAAATTATCCACACAAATGACACAACAAGCTATAGGCTCCTCAGAAATCACCCTACGCTTTCAAAAATTAACTCTAGGAGGAAGTCTATCAAGCAAAAGTTGCCAAGAGATGACATTGACCTTGGGAGGCACAAGGCTCCTCCAATAGTGATCAAGAACAAGAAGGTCATGAGGTGAAAGGCTAGACTGCTGAAGAAGTTTGTCAGACAATAAAGCATATGTGAATTTAACCGATAATTCCCTGTAATCATACCTCAACCAACTCCACCTATCCTCCTCCTCTGAGATGTGTACTCCGGCATCGTAGATAAATCCCTACATTGTTCCGTCTCCAGCATCATAAATAGATCTTCCATCTTATTTTAATAAGTTCAAAATGATCTAACCTTGAGTTTAATTATACATTGGACCGCCTTTAGATTAGATTCCTAACTACACATATTAAGGACTAACAAAAATATGAGTAAATTACACTCTTTCTCCACAGAAACATTTAGATTATCTTCTATCTCATCTTATTTTAAACATATACTCCTATACCTAGGATATAAATACGTATTACACTTTAGTCTAGTCATGAGATAAATGAATATTTTAATGATGGTGGGTTACTATTAATGAGTTTTCTAACAAAATTGCTTCTTTATCTGCAACTTTCAGAGTTATTGTTGACTAATTTTAAATATTTTATCATTTGAACTTAGGATTTAGAAGATAAAATAAATGTTCATTTTACCATTTAAAAATTCTGTCTAAAATATTTGTTTATCTATTATTGTCTGGTAATTGATAGGAGGAGTTCAAAATTATATATTAGCGATGAATCACACATAGAGAAAAAATATTCATATAAGAGGTTTTGTTATATTAAAAAAAGATTAAAGTTTAATATATATTTATTTCTCATGAGACGAGAGTGAAAATTTTTAAAAAAAGAATTCTAAATAGAGGAGAGTGCAATTTTCTCTAAGAATTTTTAGACAATAATTAGAATCAAATTCATTGTTCGAGATAATGTTAAATCTAACACGATCTCACTTGGTCAGAAAATTTTGTGGGTTGTGGTTCCATGTCCATAATGAGTAGAAGTTTCGAACGCTAAGTAGGTCAACAAAATAAAAATGATAGTTTTTTTTATTTTTGATAGACAAATGTTAGTGATTAGTTTGTTAGAGGGGAGAGAGATTTTGTTAGTGGCAAGGATCTGAGCCCTGCACCTCCTGCTTGCAACTCTTTCATGTCTCTTGACTCAACTACTGAGCCACCTACATGGGACAAAAATAAAAATGAGAGTAATGAGTACTAGTGGTTCTGCACTAGAACCACTATAGATGTGGCACATAGAGTAGTGTTTTGCTTTTAAAACTACTCCCGCTCCAAAAGGCGTTAACTAACATACTGCAGTGATTCCCAATATAGAACCAATATCCAAAGTGATTTTTTTTATTCAAAAATAACTTACTATAATTTATCCAATTAAACTTATTTCATGTGTTTGTACAAATAAATCTTTCTAAAGACATGCTTGTGGAGCTAAAATTTACTAAACTTCATATTCTGAAACTAGAAATTTCTTTAAGGGATGCAAAAGACTTAAATCATCCGGTGATAGCCCTACCCAGCAATGACGTTCCAAAATTGACTAGTGCTTTAGGAAGAAATATAGATCACAATGGAAGACGTCAAGATGAACCAATGTTTTTAGTTGACATTCATGTCTTCTCATGAGATTCTTCCTTCTTCAAAAAAGTTCTCTTTTTTTTTTTTTTTTTTTTTTTTGGAAACATAGTTGAGCAATATATTATCACTAGGCAAGTTTAGTTTTTTTCATCCTTAGGAGAAATTCCTAGTTTCATATGAAGTTTAATAAAAAAAAGTTACATCTGCCTGTCTTGCTACTAGTATGTTGTGTCAATAGTCTACATCATGTATCTGTATAAATAAATAATTTTGAAAAGTACAAACATAGGGCGGTACGAAAGAGTTTGGAAAAATATGAAATGTTTTTTAAGAGAGTGAAGAAAAATGGCTTGACTGATAAAGATATTAACAGAGAGCTAAAAAAAATATACTAAAAATTAAATTTAAGTAATTTTATAAAAAAATGTAGGATGCTAATTCCAACCTATAAGTAGCCTCTAAGCCATTTTATAGTATATATGCTGCTTTTTCACATCCAAATATTTACATTGAAATAGAATGAGAATAGTGTCATTCATCTCCTCTGTGTTTTTTAAATCTCTTTTGGTGGGAATACATTCTGAAAACCACAAAGGTATCATCATTTCTTTTATTCAAATTATCTTAATTACAAAAAAAATAAAAAAAATAAAATTTAAGGGTTCTCATGGGAGTGAAGAACTTAACAAAACCAAGTTACGGTTTCAAGAAGAAACACGAAAATCCGCAAGACGGAGAATGACACTGCTTCAAAGATATACATGGGTGTGTGACATACGACAACAAAGATGGCAGAGGACACATTAGATGGTTGAGAGCTTTGAAAGAATGGTGCAAAGGCCACATTATGACATTAAAACTTTGAAATGATGATGAGTTCATAGAGTCAATGAGAGAGAAAGAGAGAACTCTAAACTAAATAAAGAACATTTGAAACATATTTTTTTTGATAAGCAAAGAAGATGTATTAATAAAAAAATGGAGTACAAGAGGTACTCCGAACCCATATTTACAAATGGTCTAGGGAGGAAGTGCCTCATTAAAACCCCGACGGCCAAAACCCATTGGGAAAAAAACCGAAAGGGGAAAAAGAGTACGACAGCCAACCCTAGCAAGGCCAAACAACAGTAGCATCATCAAAGTTTAAGACATTGAATATGATTCATGCACCAATTAGAAAAAATAAAACTCCTCTTACGGCCTTCCCTAAAGATAAACCACCCCCATGAGCTATATTTGCTTTGAGCCAAGAATTTGCTAGCATCCTTACCCTCATCTCTAAAGATGACCGCATTACGAAGGTTCCAGATATTCCAAACAACGACCAACCAAATCGGATATCTCACTTTGCCAAGTTTCTTACCCTGACAAAGTTCCCAAACCGTATAAAATGCTCCATACAATTACCTCGACAAAGCTCCATCACCCTAACCAATTCAAGATCAGCACTCCAAATACCAAGTGAAAAAGTGCAAGAAAAGAACAAGTGATCTCTATCTTCATTATGCATAGAGCACAAAACGCAAATCCCACTTGAGTACCAAGATCACACCCTCCGTTGTAATTGATCACAAGTGGGTAACCTATTGAGAAATAACCTCCAAGCCATGAACAAAATCTTAGAAGGCAGTATATGCCATACCTTTTTAGAATGTCAGCCCAACTCGTGAGTTGCGTTCTCCAATGAAAGCTACCAGTAGCAAATTGTTGTATGCAGACTTGATCAAGAACCGCCACCTTCCTCAAGTTTCCAAATCCATTCATCATCCGTGTCTTGCTTTGGAGATACCCTGTTCAGATATCGTTTAATGCTTGAACTTGAGCTTCTTCCCAACCGAAAATCCTCCCACGCCAAGCGACACTCCACCGCCAACGATCATCAACCCAAGCCCCCAAGTCGAAAATGTAAGCCTCCTTATTTGTCGCAAGAATAAAGACGCTAAATAGATCCATTAACTTTCCTTCGTTTGACCAATCAACAAATTCAAAAACAAAATTCGAGCCGTTACCAAGTTTTGGCCGCACTAAGTCAAGAAACCAGGCCGAAGTCTTGTGTCACGAGATCCCTCCACCATAACGAAGATGTCGGGCCATGAGTATACAGGCCTAATCCATTACGGTGATGTTACCATATTTATGCGATAGCAGCTCATACCAAATTGCCTCTTTATCATTTAAAAACCTCCACTTCCATTTAGCCAGCAAACTTCTATTGAATAACTCCAAATTCTTAATCCCCAGACCACCCTGATCTTTCGGAAGACAAATTTGCTCCCACTTTACCCAACTAATCTTTTTGGACTCTGCACTACCTCCCCACAGAAACTTCCTTTGCAAAGCAACTAGAACCTTGAGTACTTTCTTTGGCACTTTGTAGAAGGAAAAGAAGTATAACGATAAGCTAGATAACACTGAATTAATCAAAGTAACTCTACCTCCATAAGATAATTGTCGACTCTTCCAAGTAGATAGTCTTCGCTTAAAGGAAGAAATCACTGGCCTCCAGGTAGCTTCTTTCCTCGGATCCACCCCAATTGGGATACCCAGAAACTTGAACGAATTATTTCCTATTGCACATCCTAAGAATGTCGAAGCAGCTAACGGGAAGCTCTCCTCGACATTTACACCAATGAGGTTACTCTTGAAGAAGTTTATAACATGCATATTGGGAAGGTGTGATCACTTAACATATCAAATTTTTTTTTTTGAAGAAGCAAAACTTTTATATTAAGTAGAGAGTAATACAAGAAATGCTCTAACTCGTTACAACCAAGAAACAACAACCAAACTACCGCTTAGAGAAACAATTCAATGGGTCCATACATCATTCATAGAAGAGGCAATGACTACTCTTTTTCTCTTGCTTAGTGTAGGCGTGGGCTTTCATAGCAGTGGGGTATCCATATAGTGGGGGTGTCATATTTCTTTTCTAGCTTTTGTTGAAACTCATTGGATGCAGCACTCTTTTTTCTCCTTGGGTCTTTTTTCCATAGGGTTTTGGCTTAGGGAGGTTTTAATAAGGCTCATTCTTGTAGTTGTATCCTTTCTCCTGAGTACTCCTTGTGCTCCTTAATAAATTTATCTCTTGCTTATAAAAAAAAAAACTAGAAGAGGCAATGACTACTCTTCACCTTGGCTAAAAACCACTTCCATGACACAACCTTAATATAATCAAGCACCTCTTAAAATATCAAATGGTAGAGCATATGTCACCTTCTTTTTTTATTGAACAAGGAGATTTCCTCCATGAACCACTATCCAAGCTTACTTAGGAAACTTAGTAGATAAAACCACAACTTAACATATTTGCAGAGTTTTTCCTCAGAGAGTAACAATTTTGTATCTAACTACTACCTGTTTGGCGTTATTTTCCAAATCTTAACGGCTTCGTGTCTAATCTTGACATTTTTTTTTCTTCCAAATTTGGTCTAGTGTTCGTGTATTTGAACATCTTAGAAGTTCTTTATTTAATGATTTAATTACTTTGTAAGTCCTTGAACTGTTTAATATTTTTAAAAATAAGTCTATAAACAAAAAAAAAATATAATTAAGTCCTTGAACTTTAGGCCCCTGTGTTTTAATTGGGTGCTGAACTTTTAAATAATTTGTAATTAAGTACCTGAATTTTGAAATAATTTATAATTAAGTCCCTAAACTTTTAAATAATTTATAATTAGGTCCATAAATGCAAAGACCTAATAACAAACTATTTAAAAGTTCAGTGATCCGATTAAAATGCAAGGACCCAATTACGAAATGTTGATGAGTTCAGGGATCCAAATATAAATTTTTTTAGTCCAAAGAGCTATTTAATTTTTTTTTTAAAATAATTCATGACCTCTAGAATAATTAAACCGATTTTCTACCTTCAAGAATATCTATAAACGTTTTCTAAATGTCAAATTCATCGATGCAATATTCACATAGTACTAGTATTAATTTGTACAATTTTTTCTGCACGAACATGATGTTTACACAGATATTGACACGGCAGACTGGCAGAGTGTACCCACCCAATGGGAGCTAGCTATAAATGGGAAAAGAATCTCTGCGACGAAAGAAATAGAAAACAAAAAAATAAAAATAAAAAAATCATTGATTATCCTGACAGTGTACAAATACTCAAGGCCCCACTAATTCCAATCATGTTCTGAATTCTCGACGGGTTTGAAATTTGCAACTTCATGCAAATATCTAATCGCAGTTCCTTGGGGTTATCTTTACTGGTAATCCGTGTTTGGGCACTGGAAAAGGACCATATTGAATTCCATCTTCATTTCCCACAACTTGCCACCTAAAACAACACCATCAAAACGAGGATGAGTACAATCTTGACAAAATCTGTTTGAAAATTTGACAAAACATTTTTTTTTTGTCATATTCTTCCAAATCATCTCAGAATTGAATGAACTTAAAAATATTCAAAAAACAAAAGTATAATTTATTGTACCAAAAAAAAGTATAATTTATTAAGTCACTAATACATCAAATAATTATATGCATTTTAATCGATTTATTTTTTATCAGTGCTTAAACGGTGTTTTAAATATTTGTTAACAATATTCTATGTTTTTATTAATTACTAAACAATGGCTGAATTTGACAAAATAAAACTTACATGTTGCAATGATGATTATGCATATAACCATTTTCCTTTCATTATCACAACTCCATTAACAAAATTCAACTTGTAATGCGATGGTACCAACTACGTACCAAGGAAAGAATCACGTATGTCACATGTTCTAAGGACTAGATAATAGTTTTTTTAATGATAAAAGTTAGTGTTAAATGTTAGTATTACTATTTTGTTAGTTGGTGGGATTTGGATTCTCTCCCTCTTTTTTTTTTTTGGTTTGCAGACGGAGTGACAAGTACCACTCGTAAACTCACACACGCAAAGTGGGGATCACGTCAAACTCAAGAACCACAAAAATATCCATTTAACAACGCTGGCCACGCTGTCTTAGACCTTACGGATATTCTCTCTTTTTTTATCACTCCACTCCTTAACTCCCTATTAAAATGATGGTCACCACGTTGAAATTACACTCCCATTTTTCCGTATTTCTTGGTATTTTTTATTTTTTATTATATCATTCATTATAATTTTTCTTTTTTCTTTTTAATTTTTTATACCTTTAAGAGATGTGAAACATTATCCTTCCAAATTAGTAGTATATGTGACCAGGAGAAGGTGAAAATATGATGTGGTGTGTAATTGTGCAGGGGTACGTGTGGTGTTGAGTAAAACTTGTTCTTTTGAAATTTGACTGCAAAGCTTTTTGTTTTCAGAGCCGGCGCCAATCCACATGCATTCCTTTCATTTAGTTGATCTGGCTGACAAATTGCGTGGACAAATTTTATTTTGATTCAAATTCAAATGGATATATAAATAAATATAAAAATGAAAATTTTAACAGTTTTATCATCTTTGAATAAATGATAAGAATTTAATAGTTTTAAATAAATTTAATATGATAGAGGAACTTAATTATAATAATTAAAAATTACAGCGACTTAATTTGCTCAAAAAATTAAATATACCCCTGTTTCTTAACAGCTACTAACTTGATGCATCTGCTAAAAAAAAATTGATGCATTTGATGCTTTTACATAATATAGAAAACATATACTAAATTTATATATGTAGCCAAAAAAAAAACATATACTAAATTTAGTCATAGTTGGAATATCATTCTGAAAATGAAAAGCGTGTCTACAATTGGTTTGTATCCCCATTTTATGATTGAGAGGGTCCTAGAATGTGAAGTTTTGAGTAATTCTGGACCCAGTTTGTTTGTGTGTGAACTAAAGGACAATTAATCTTGATTGGCCGAGAAACATGGGATCAGTGTAAAGTCCCACTCATTCATTAAGTGGCTACAAAAATAGAATGGTCTTTCTTTTGGAGTAAATTATTTCTATTTTTTGAAAATCTTTAAATATCATTATTTTAAGGGAAAAATATTATTATTTTAATTACTTAAAAATTTATACATCAAGTGAGTTTTTTAATCGTAAAAAATATTAAAATGGTCATTTCTATGGATTAAAACAAGATTTTGAAAATAAGACATTGTCTTGTAAGGCCAAACCGCTAGCTTATAGCGGATAAGTTTGCATGGCCAAAGTAAGAGCGTTTGATAACTGCTAACTTATAACATTTTTTTTCATTAGCTTATAGCGATTTTCCAGACACTATAATTAGAAATAGCGTTTGAGCTTATAGCTCATAGCGTATTATTTTTTTGTCTCGTTTTTACTCTTATTATTTTAATTAATTTCGTCACCCTCTATTAAATAAAATAAAAAATTATTAACCACTATCCTCTCTCTCTCTCTCTCTCTCTCTCTCACTACACACATTATATTATTGTTACATATTTTTTTATAATACATATATTTTTATAAAGAATGAAAAAAAAATATTTAAAATGATATTTTTAACTAATAAAGACTATTTTAATCATAATAAATAAGTAAATAATTTACATTATAAATTTCAAAATTTTAACCTATAACTATCTTAAAAATTAGTCTAATTAACAAAAATTTATTTTGATAATAATTTATAAATATTTTATCATGTTTAACATTGATTGAAGATATTTAAGCATTAATTAAAAATGTTCTTTTATGTCATTTCACCTTTAACAGTTTCAACTGTTAATTTTAACAAACACTTCAAATTCAATCTGTTAACTTATTTCGCTATCAGCTATTCGTTATCCACTACTTTTTGCGGAATAGAGCCTAAATCAATTTAATTTTATATGATTGGGAGAATAAATTAATGTAAACATCAGATGATTAGAATTAAAAATGATGATATTTTTTTATGACTTAGGAAACTAAATTTTAATTTTGTAGGATAAATTAAAGCTAACCTTTACAATTAAGAGACATATTATGATAAAATATTTAAAGGACCAGGGTAATGTTTACATCATACATTTAAAGGACTAAAAATTGAATTTACTTTTGATGTACAGTTTATTAGTAGAATTTATTTTATATAATATAGTTACAAATGTGTGTACCAATGCAGGATGGATCTAGCGGAAAGAGTCATCTAATGGAAGGAGTCAGTACTCCATAATATGGCGAGCAACGATTTGAATCAGTGCTAGGAGAGGCATCCACATGTTAATTTCCGAAAACTCTTTAAACAGGATGTCCTCCGTTAGAAGGATAAAGTTCCACTTATTGATTATAGATGGATTTGGGGGGCTAACCAGAATGAAGGGGAGTACTCAGTGATATCGGCATATCAGTTCTTGTTGCTTAGGCCTCCTTTGCATGGTAAGATTTCTGACTTGGTATCTTCTGCTCTAGAGAAGCAATGGAAGACTTATGCTCCCCCTAAGGTAGTTTCCTTCACTTGGCAACTCCTTCTAAATAGGCTCCCGTCACGGGTTAACCTATTCTGTAGGGGGGTTATAACCGATTTTGGGCTACTACTTGTGTGTTATGTGGAGGGAGTCAAGAGTCTGAACTGCATCTATTTACTCGATGTGTCTTCTTCTTACGTTTATGGTATGAGGTATTTTGGTAGTTGAGGTTGGTTGTGGTGTTCCTCCTGATATCCATGTTGTTCTCAAGCCTTTATCCTGGGGGACTCCCAGGTTGGGATATAAAATACTTGGTCTTGATCATCATACATTTCTCTGGGAAATTTGGGATGCTATATAGGGATGGGAGAATTTTCTCTATCAAGGTATTACATTTCTTTAAGGTTTTAGAAAATATTAAGGTGTCATCATAGAAGTGGCATGGTTTTTGGCAAAGGCTAAAAGGTGGTCATCGTCTCTTCTATAAATGGTGTGTGAACCCCTTGACTTGTATATCTAGGAGGTAGGTAGTAATATTTTTGGGCCGTAGAGCTTGTGTCTTGGGTGGTTCGCTGTGGGGTGGCACTTTAGTCCCCCATGGTTTGTTTAAGCTCAATTGTTGGGCAGTACAGAGGCGGTTCCTTGTGTATCGATGAGGTAGCCATGACTATTATAGAATATGCAAATATTTTATTTTGGTCCCCGATCAGTTAATTTTATCAGTTGTTAATCAAAGATAAAATATAATGAAAGAATAGAAAGAATATTGAGTGACAAAAATATTGAGTCAAATTGAGTCTCATTTTCCATATTTACTTCTGCTGCCTATATTTTGTGTGGGTTTGTGAGAAGATAAATAATATTTGGTTCTCCTAACACTTTTGGTTCTCTTTTATTGAAGTTTATTTTGCCTAAAAGATTTGCTCTTTATATTTAGCTACTTCATAAAAAATAAGCTAGCTCTACCGGCCACTGAGTATAGTTGTATTAGTAGCTTGTTGTAATTGGGTTGAATACCTCCTCATACTCACTTCGTAATAATAATCTTTTGACATTTAAAAACAAGAATAATAAATAATATATAACCAACTTTTTATTTTTTTAAACTGAAACTAATAATTTCTTTCTTTTATCAAAGTTATGGTGACCACAACTCCTTTTTCGGTTAAATAATTAAAAAAAATGTAAGATTGTTACAAATTATTTATTTAATAAAGAAATATTTTAATTTTTTTATCTTAAAAACAATTAAAATGTTAAAGCTCCAAAAAATGAAGGTTTGTGTTGTGTGCGTCTGGAGAGAGAGAGAGAGAGAGAGAGAGAGAGAGAGAGAGAGAGAGAGAGAGAGAGAGAGAGAGAGAGAGAGAGAGAGAGAGAGAGAGAGAGAGAGAGAGAGAGAGTTTGAATACATATATATTTATATTTAGCTTAGACTCTATGGTCTGTCTCTAGCTAGGGAAACAACAACTTAGCAAATCACATGTGCAATAGTCTTATGGAAACGTTTCGCGACATAGTACCATGCATGTTTGCCACGTATACGTATGAAATACATAATTATTGATGAGATCCCTACTCACTTGTACAGTAGCTATATTATATTGGAATATATACATTCCAAAAAATACCCTATATTCATTCATTATACTTGAAGGAAAGAGCCAGTTCCACATCCTATGGAGCACCACTAATTAGGACCACCACCAAGCAAGATTCATTCTAATAATTGTACTGTTGCAAGGGACTCATCCAAAAGGGAAATTAAAGAGTTGTATATAATCATGACTGCTACTAATAAAAGTGAGGGATAAGTTCTGAGATTTCGTTTTCTTCATCGTTTGCTAGTGGTTGTGATCACAACTATTTATCTTAGTCTTTTATTTTTTTCCGGTGCATATTTATCTTTGTCTTTTAAGTTGTATATAATGAGGGTGAAAATTAAATTTTAATTACCTGTAAGAAACGGTGAGGTGATGGAGCAAGACAAGAAGCTCAAGCTTAGCCAGCTCACTACCGGGACAAGAGTGGACTCCATTTCCAAATGGCATGTATGTGTTTGGTTTCGGTGGCACCTGCACCATCACATAAACTATATACATAAGTCAACTCCATATATATCTCTTTATCTCCTCTTATATATGTTCAATGTTTTGATCCAAGTGGTGGACTGAGGATATTTAAGGAGGAAACTAACAAGAAGACTGGGGTTCGAATCCTTCTCACCCCACTAACAAGAAAAAATACTAACTGTCAATAAAAAAAATATGTTCAATGTTTTGGTACTATGTATAGATATATGTAGCTACTATTATACTATATGTTTTGGTTCATTTATTGGGAGGGTAAGAGTTCAGCTTTATCTTATTTTGATTGGTGTATGAATCCTTTAGAATGTTTGAAACAAGTTAGGGGCCAAAATCTATACTTGTATTAGACTGCTTTTGATGTAATGGGTTAGAGTACCCCTTGTACTTTTTTTTTTTTGGTCAACTACCCCTTGTACTCCTTGAATCAAATAAATTTTGCTTATAAAAAAATACTATATATTGTTGAACAAAAAGGATAAATGAATTAATTATTGTACTAGGCTACAAATGTAAATCACGTGCTAGATACTAGCATGGTTTTGGAAAAAAAACCTGAATCACCTAGGTGAAGATTCAATTCACATAGGAAATGAAAGGGACAAGTTAATATATCGGATAATCTAACCATTGATAACCTTATGTTTCAGACATAAAGGATAAAGTATAACCCTCACATGACCCGCTAGCTTTATAACCCCTTTTGGTCCTCAAATCTTCCAACTACATGGTGAATTGTTATTATTTATTTATTTATTTATTTATTGAATCACGGTATAGAATCGGTTCAATCTCTGGTTCGATTTTTAAAACATTAATATAGAGTTAGGCAAGGTGAGGTGATATTTTACCTCGAATCTTGACGGGTCAAACTTCTCTGGCTGAGGGAAGAAATAAGCTGAATGATGAATGCTTCTAAAGAGTGGAAGGACCTTCCAACCTTTTGGAATGGTGTAACCTTCTAGCTCCACATCTCTCACTGCTTCTCTGAATGTGAATGATAGTATGCTTGCACTTCTTAATGTCTCTTGGATTACCTGAATATCATACTAATTGGTTGTTAATAAGTATTTCAGAGACACTGATTAAGAAATAAAAAAATTACAATTCAATTTTTTGGTCCAAAATATAAGAATTTTTTTTTATAAACATTAAATGCTAATTTCCAATTATGTCCTTATTTAAGTTAGTGAAATTTGTGTGAATTAAGTGTCATTAATTATCAGTCACCATTTATGAAAGGAGTATATTTGGAAAAAGGTTAAATTTTTAGGAGCATTAATTAGAATTAACTAATTTCAAAACATTTATTTAGTTTGTGTGAATTTGATTTTTTTTCCTTATAATATGGAGCAGAGGGAGTAAATATTTCTTATTTTCATTCCTTATATATATGATAAGTCATGGTTGAGATATCAAACTTCCCATTTTTTTTTTTAAAAAAGTAAAAAGAGAAACAAGATTTGATTTGGCTCATGATAATTTACTACCCAAAATAATTGTAAATATCTATTTTTATGCGTCAAAGATGCATGCCATCACGTTATATAATTTTTACTATTTATAGTAACATCGAATTGGTCAATGTCAATTGAGATGACAGTATATTTGTCATCGAATTAAAAGACCAAAATCAACTAATTAATATATTATATATATTTTCTTCCACAAAATAAAAAAAAAGCCTAGCGAACAAAAGAAAATATTAAACTTGGATCCTCTTCATCCTAATAATAATAATAATAATAATTTTTACCCGGCTAGTGAAAGGCATCTGCCTGGTATCATTCCATGAAAGGCCACGATTTTCCTTAGCTAGTTTGTTTTTTATTCCTTCATGCTCTTTCTGCAAATAAAATAATCATATATACAAATTAAGAAAAAGTAAATAAAAATTAAGACTAATAAAAGAAAAATTCAAGAATGAAATGAAAGAGAAAGAAAGAAATTAATGTATGACCTTCACAGTTTCCAAGAGATTGACATTGTCATGCAAGTACTTTAGAACCCATGTTAGAGCACTTGCAGTGGTGTCATGTGCAGCAAAGATCACACCTATGAGATTATCAGCAACTTGAGAATCTGTGAGTGTGATTTGGTACATCTTGTGACCTCTTGCTCTCGACAGAACCCCCAACAAGCCTCCACCATAGTTCCTGCTCTCTTTCCTTCTATGTATTATCCTCCTTATACTCTCATTCAGAAGCTTCCTTGCCTAATTCATCAATTTTCATTTCACCAATAAATAAAAATAATTAACTAATAAAGTAATCACTGTGTTACCAAAATAAATCTTTAAAGCACATATAAGTATATATAGTTGAAAATAGTTAATTAGTCCCGAATTACATAATAAAATTAAGTAAGGATTTAAAAAAAGTTTGCCATCGCTATCTGAGTCGCAGCATCATGCTGTTTGATGTCTCCGTGACTGCAAGTAAGACCACGTCAACCAAATTTTTTTATCACTCGTAGTATTAAGGACTCCGACGTGACCGCAATTTAAAACCTTGCTTATTATAAATTATAATTGCAAAACCTATATAAAACAGGAACAAGAAAAAAAAAAGAACAAAAAAGAAATTTTGTTTTACCTTCATTGCCTTCCAATAGGAAGTCCCGGGAAGATGCAAAGGATATGAATTGTAGCCCTTCTCCAAGCAACAATACAACTCTCTGATTTCTTCCATTTCCAGCTCCTTTATTTCACCAAAGGCAGAGATTGCAGCCACTTCAAAAGCATACTAAAAAACAAAAACAAGCAGAAAATTTGTTTATATTAATCAAATTTCTTTCTTATAGTTAATGTATTGTGTAATGTAATTAATGAACCTTCTTCATCTCTTGCAAGGTGTTGATGGTTCTATTGGCCCAAGTTGGCAACAATTTGCGTACAATTTGGTCCACCTCAGAGACTGAGTTCTTAATTGTAGAAGGTAAAAAAGAGGCCTGAACTAGCTTCTTGAGCATGGAGTGATAAGCACCTTGTTGAAAGAACACAGCTTCTGGTCCAATCATCTTCTCTTTGCTTGGAGGGTATGTTGGTTTGAAAAGATGTGCTTGACTCACAAGCACAGCTCTAGCTGCCTCAGGACTTGATATCATCACACATGGACAACCAAGTATGTGTGTCTTGAATATATCTCCATACCTATTTTCCATTAAATCAGAATCATGAGACATTAAATTTCAACTTTCAAATATGTTACATAACAAACCAAGGTTTTAAATTGCTGTTTGCAATCACAATTGCACAACATAATAGTTTTTTAGGCCTCCGTAACCGCATCACAACCATAATTGCGACTATATTTATCTGCAATTTCTCGCAACGTAACGGTTTTTGAGGCCTTCGCAACTGCAACTGCAACCGCAATTTAAAATCATGATAACAATATATAGTATAATTTGTTGTGTTTTTTATTTTTGAATGAAATATGCATATGTGTACCGTTTTTGCCTGTTGGAGAAGAAGGAATTTGGGTTTTGTGTGTAGAGTTTGAGGGTCTCTCCAAGGAAGGGCCAACCCATAGAACCAGGGGGCAAACGGTTGTCTTTGTCCCTATGTTGTTGCCACCATTGGAGGAAAGGAAGGAGAAAGAACAAAGAAGAGAAAAAGAGAAATATAATGAAGGGGAAAGAAAAATTAGCCAGTGATGTGAAAAGTTGCATGGTTGTCATATTTTGGTTGAGGACACAAAAAACAATCAGGTGTTAAGGTATAGAGGGATTGAGAATTGGAGGAGATAGTGATGTATAGTCGGGATGTGTGTTTGTGTTTGTGCAGTGAGATGGTGGTTTTTGGGGGGGGGGGGGGGGGGGGAATGGTTTTATAGAGTGGCAGAAAGAGGAATGGACAGGCGTCACCATTGTTGTGGGAACACCTCCAACTTTAATTAGTAAGCTCATTTCTAATGCCACAAAAAAGTTTTTAATAAGCACACGTATGCTTTACCAATTTTTCCAAAAATATATAAAATAAAATATAGAATTTGACCGATTAAATTGTCAAGATTTATACACCCTCGGATCTGAAATACAAAAAAAAACCCACTATTTATGGTCTAAATTATAAGTAAATATTAACTACTTTTACTCTATTTAATGATGTTGTTTCAAAAAAATACTCTTAAATTTATTGAGATTGTCTTTTTCAATAAAACATTTTACTTTAAAGCAATGGTACTTTAGGAAATAAAATTATTTTTTTTGATAACTATAAGAATATTAAATGAGAATAACAAACTTTCTTAATAAGTGTGAAGTAATTTTTTTGTTTATATTTCAGACTAGAAGGAGTATTAAATATAACTGGAAAATGATAATGACCACTAATGTCAAAGTCATGGGGTGACTAGCTAAGGAAGGTTGGTCCGTTACAAACTCATATCTCACAAATAGTTCCAATCATTTTGCTAACGTGAGGAACTAGTGATGGATAATCTATAAGCGTTCTTTAAGTTGTGAGACCTATCTGACTTTCGTGAGCTCTCAAGATTTAATTCACTTAATAAATAACGATTTGGCATAAATAATGATATATCTAATATACGAATAATTTTTAGAACTTGATCTTATTTCGTTTTTGAGTAATTAGGTATCTCTATGTAAGAATTATTTATTCATCCTAGGTTTAATTGTATTTTTGATCCCTAATTTTTTTAATTTGGCGATTTTAGTCCCCAACTTTCTCAATTTGGCAATTTTAGTCCCATATTTTTAATTGCACTTTTAGTCCTTCAAAATCATAGATTTTTTGCAATTTTGGTCCAAAAAATCTTGGATTTTGAAAAAGTGGGGACCAAAAGTGCACAATCCATAATTTTTGGAAGATCAAAAGTGTAATTAAAAAAAGATAAGGACCAAAATACCAAATCGAAAAAGTTAGGAGATCAAAGTTCATTTAAGCCTTCATCCTAGTATGACAAAGTTCCACATTGTCCTTTTCATCATTTCAGGCGCATCCTTACGTTGTAAAAAAAATAATTTCATTATTCAAGATAAAATGACACGTAATTCCTTTTTATATAAATAAATGACACGTAATTATTGTGTGAATACTAAAAAGCTTTCGTGAATAAAAAATTGTTAGAAAAAGTCATAAAAAAAAGGCGTAATTCTTTTTCGATTCATAAAAAAAAAAAAATTGATACGTAAAAAAATTTAAAGCATTCGGGACCAATATATTTTACTAATTCGGGTAAGAATGCGTGGATATGAAACTTTAGTATGAACGATGTCATTGTTTATATTATAATTTATTAAATTGAACAAAAATAAATATAATTAAATTGTTTTTTATTTTTTCTATAATTGAAAAGTATAATTATTTATTAATCTTGAAGTATCAATTAAATAATTTTAAATATATAGTTACAGTTTCAATCCAGTGATAAATATTATTATATAAAGTTATTTAATAAATAATTATTCAATTATATATATAAAAATAATTTCTATTTATAGCAGTATAAATCGATTTCTCCTTGTATGTTAAATTTACACAAACAAAATTTGATTTGAGTGGAACTCGGAATTGGCCGGATGGATGAACAAAGCGATGATGACGGCAGAGCACCACGGTGGGGTTGGTACCTGCACAAACTCTGATGCCTAAGTCAATATCGGAATGAAGAGTTTGAGGTAAGAGATAGTACGTACCTGATTCTAATGAGGTCACTGACTTATGTAGGTGAGATCAGCATGTAGAGTAAGGTTTTGTGCGGCTGTTCAAATCCATAATTTGCGGCTGGCAGTATAGATCAGACTTGCAGACCAAGCTAGTGGTTATTGGGCTCGGTGGTTGTTTAATCCGGTTGTGAGTCGTGGCCCACTCCGGATCAAAATTAGATGCTAATATGGATTCCTCAATCGAATTGTACTTAAATTAGTAAAAGAATAGTATGATTAGTTTATCTAATCAAATTTATGTTTTATTTTGTAATTTCTACTAAGTTGCCATGAAAAGTGTGTTATTTCATCTAATTTTTTCATCAATATATTGGTCATTGTAATATCTACTATATTATATAAAATAAAGTTTTACCACGTGAGATTATGCTATGTGTCACCTCCATATTCATCTATTTTTCTGCCTAAAACAAAAATTAATTTTTAATTATTCTTATTTTAAGATAGTCTTTATTACATTATCTCAATTAATTGTCATTAACAATCAGAGATATATTTTCTTAAATGACTTACTTATTTTAAATTATATATCATTTATCTTTATCAATCATCATTTATTATATTTTGAACTAATGATGAAATTATTATTAACTTGTCTTACAAAGTTAATATTATATATTGTATGACAACGATTATTTTTTATGCATTATTACTTAATTTAATTAATTAGTATCCGTGTAAAGCACGAGTAATTTCACTAGTTAGATAATATTTAAAAGAGTAGTACTATATTGAAAATAGGGTTAATAATGTTTTTTGTCCCTGTGATACGAGCAAAATTCGGTTTTAATCCCTGTGAAATTTTTTTATTTGTTTTTGGGCCCTGCAATATAGAAATTTTTGTTTTTGGTCCTTGTTGTTTCGATTTTAATCCCAGTAATAGTTTTTCATGATAGTTCTAGTCTCTGTAACATGTAATCCATGTTGATTTTAGTCCATATAATATGGACCATATAAGGACTAAATCAAAAGTAAATAAATATTATAGTAACTAAAATCGAAACTATAAGGACTAATGCTAATGGGAAAAAAAAAAGGAAGAAAGAAAAATGCTAACATCTTTTAGATACAATCTTGAATATTCTGTGATTGATACATTCCTTAAAAAATTCAAATACATTGTTTTAAAAAGCAACGAACAGGGTTAGGTCTAGTGGAAGGGACTAGTCTCCCACAACGTGATGAACCAAGGTTTGAATCCTCATAGGGAGAAGTACTCATATTTAGTATCTGACAGTGCCTCAAACCGAATTACCTCTGGTGGAGAGAACCTATGGAAAACCAAAAAATAAAAAATAAAAATAAAAATAAAGCAATCAATTTATAAAGCAACTGAAAAATGCAGACTGATCACAAAATATCTGTTCAATAATACATCAAAAGAGCATGTTACTAGTATTTCTCTTACTATGTGACTATCCTCTTTGGCTTCTGATTTTCATAGTCCAACCTATCTTTTTGCTCACACCTCTACTCCAGAATCTCATCCTTCCTGGTAAATATATTAGACTATATATCATATAGACATTTTTAATGCATCAAAAGATCTTCTGGACAGATGCATATTGGCAAGGTTCAAACTCAATTGTGTAAAATTTAGAATTCCACCAATGCAATTTAATATACAGCGAAAATACAATTAATCCCATGCATGTTGTTAACATCATCTCACACATATCCATCATTATTATTAATCATTATTTAGTCTAATTGAATTGAGCTTGAAATTCCAGTAAATCCCCTTGACTTGGATTTTGATATCAAAAAAGGGACCAAAATCTTATTGTGTCAGAGAAACAATATCCAAAATAAGGATTACAAATGCAGCTTTCTACGAGACAAAACAAAAATGAGATTCTGTAGTCAATGATGGATTGGCTAGCTCCATCTTCTCCTGTCCTCTTCTTCGTCAACCGGAGCATACCATTCCGGTCTCCGCTTAGTGTTGCTCAGCCTGTAGTTCAGGAGGAGTTCCTCGTCTTGGAGAGCTCTAGTAGCTACCAACACAAGTGATTTCAGTGTTGGAACATCTGATCCACTATTTTTTGACCCTCCAGATTTGAACCAAAAGCTGCCAAATCTCCTCATATTTACTTCTGCATTTCCAAATAATATATTTGGAATGTAAACTCTCATGTTGTTTTCAGTCAATGGAAAGTCATAAGGGCAAATCATGACATTTGGTAGCACCCCTTCTGGAGGGTGATTGGCAAAATGAGCTAATGCTAATGGATTTCTTCGCTCAATTACTTCGCCATTATCTTTTTGGTTTCCTTCCAAAGGCTTACTCAGCACTTTCCAGATCCTGTCTGAACCTGTCTCAGCTCCTTTCATATCAGTCTTGATTTCTCCAACATTTCTACCATTCCACAATTCTCTCTTGTCACCTCCAGAACCCCAAGGCTGCGCATTGATGACATTCCCGTCATATCTTGTAATCAAATAGGGGTTCAGTGCACCAACCTTTGGGTACCCCGGAATATAACGATAATAAGCGGGAGAGTAGACTACACCAGGATAAAAGGCCACCACAGCACCAACATCCACTGCACCATCTAGAAAAAGACCCTGGCCAGCATCCTTGTGAGATATTTGAGAAGGTTTAACATTGAGCGTGTAGCCGAATTGGTCTTTCAATTTTTGAGAAACTTCAGCTTGGCTTAATGGTCTTGTCTGAGGGAAAGCTGCTCCAAAAGCATATCAATGACAATGGCTACAGTGAACAGGCAAAAAGGAGAAAATTTTCCAATAACATGAAATTCTAAATTAATTAAAATACATAAATAGGCAAAGGCAAATTGTTACTGGCATAGGATATTTTCTGTACCCTTGTGAATCTAAAGGCAAAGAACCAGAATAAAATGACTAAGTGGCTATTAAAAGAGAGTGTGTTGGAAAAAAACTGACATGTCAAATTCATGGATGTTTTATAAATATGGGCATTCCTCATATGGAAAGCAGAGAATCAAAATAATTGCATATACTCATTTATAAAGGCGAAAATTATAATTAAAAATCTTGGCATCACATTCACGGACTTTTGATCCTAGAATCTAGAAGACAATGTCTAATCCAAATAAGGAGAGAGTAAATAGGTTGGTATTGTTTTGTATGATGCTTAAACCATCAATCACACCAAGGACGAGGATATTTTGATCAGGAAAAGACGTAGAACTTTGAGTACATTACTTCTTGAAGTGTCCAATATGTCAGTTCCAAACAGGCATAATTGCACCTTGCTGGCTGCTAATTCCTATGGCTCCTACCACTCACATTCTAGGTAAAAGTAAAGCAACCAAAAGAAGGGGGGGAAAACCCACCAGAATTATCAGGAGATGAATCACTCCTACCAACAGCCAAACTAAGCCCACTTCGGCGAGGCAAAACACTTGATTGCTTAGATAATCCAAGGGGGTCATTCAACGTCTTTTCATTTGGAAGTAGAATTTCATCCATGAATGCACAAAACGTCCTAACTTGTGAATGAACATTCTCTTGTACTTGCATCTGTTGATCAGCAAAGGAGGTCTTACTAGCCACTTCAATAATCTCTTCGGCATCTGCTTCATCAGCACTCCTCCCCAATCGATTGTAGCTGAATATTTAATTAGTCTTCGCATGAGCAAAATATTTGGAGATGTGAAGAAAAGCATCACATATACCCCAACAAAGTTGAAACCAATGGCATCCAAATAACATGAACCCACAAAAGCATCAAATAAACAACCATTCATCAATGTAATCTTAACATTGAAGATCTAAATCTAACATGTTAAAGTTCAAATTTACTTAACAATAACATCTAAAAGAACTTGACAATTCCACCTCTGCATGAATGTTAATGCAGACAACAGAAAACCACTTACCTTGAATAAAGGAACAAGCGGTTAACGTCAGCTTCAAATTGCAGTTGCCTTGGATCCTTAGTCAAAGCAGGGCGTTTTGCCAATGCTTTCACAGCCTGAAAACAAATTCAGAGCAATATTAATATTTGTGATGCATTTTAGCATAGCACAAAACTCTAAGATAGATCCCTGCAAGAATTCATCACAATTCCATCAAATATAGAGTCCCTCCTTTCAGAACATTGATATTCCCAAAATCCATATGGATCAAGGGAACATTATGCTCTACTCTATCACATTACAAAGGGTTTTTCTTAAAGTAACAACCAAATACTTATCTCAATTGAGTTCTATTCTATTTCTATAAGCAAGAAGCTAATGCAAACTACATTAACCTTGTGATAAAAGTTCTAGTAACTTAAACTTTGTAAATGGTCATGAATAATTATTATTATTTTTATTTTTATTTTCTCCATCTCTTATTTTGTTTCATAAATAAACATTAATTTATACATATTTTGCCATAATCTCTGAAAAGGGTATGAATTTCTAGGCAATCGTTAAAACGATTGCGTAACGACGTAAGGATACACTACCTCTCGAAATTTCTGGAACAAAGATGCCATGGTATGGAAAAGAAAGGACCTATTCACAAGTGAAAATGATTTTAATGACAGTGTTTTTGGTGCTGGAAATTAGTGTAAAAAATAAAATAAGAAAACGTAATATTTGAAGAGAGAAACGTACTAACAGTGAATTATGAGTACAAGAGAGAGAAGCGTAGAAGCAGTGCTCAGCTCAGGAGGACCCGTCGCCGCAAAACTGAATGGCACTGGCGGTGAGACCTGAGACAGAGAGAGGACGGCTGAACCCACTCCCGGCCTGTGGCTTTGGGCTTGGGTTGGCCCATGTATATGAACCAAGGGTATAATATTCACTAGGGTTTTGATATCCCCACCACCCCCGTTTAAGTTCCCCCCTTCACCACATAAAAAGTCAAAATTGCCCCTACCCCATTTAACCTAACCCCACCCTTCCCCACCCCACTTTCTCACCCCCCCCTTTTTTCTCTCTCTCTCTCTCTCTCTCTCTCTCTGAAGCCTATGTCATAGTATTTTCATACTGCAACATTACCTGAGTCAATATGCACTTGAATAAACTTTAGTGTAGGTCTTCCTGTTACCTTTAGTATATGCTCTTGCCTTCAGCCTTACTTGCTGACGTGTCATGAGCTGTTAGAATATTCTATTAACTGATTGAGGGTGTAAATAATGTGACTATATGAGATGCCTAGTGGGGCCAATGAGATCATCATCAATTTCAGTGCGAACATTCTATTCCCCTTTTCTGTTATTTCTCTGCACACGCATTCTGCATTTTCTCTCTCCGTTGGACTTCATTCTCTAACTGAAGTCCCTGTATTGGGTCTGAACAATTCTCGGTTAATTCCTAAATTGTTCACTGTTACATGTGCTATCAAAGACGCTCTTCCTCGGACCATGGCTGCTTCTATGCGTTCCCAACCGACGCTCGTCGAGCTTCACTAGTCCAGAAGGATGATTTTACAACAGTTAAAATCGACATTTTACACCGGTTTTGTTATCAGTGTAGATGTTCCCGGTGTAGTATGTTCGGGTTTTTACACTGGTTATATATCCGGTGTAAAATTTCAATTTCTGTTTGTTTTTTTATTTTTTTAAGGACCTTTTACACCGGTTATTTAAAACAACCGGTGTCAAAAACTAACCTTTTCCACCGGTTGTTGTCAATAACCGGTGTTAAATATCTGTATTTTACACCGGTTTCTTGTATAATTGCGTAAAAGGTGCACTTTTTTTTGTTTTTCTGTTTATTTTTATCCTTTCCTGCCCAAAGACAATCTAAAATGACAATAAATAAACAATAAATTTGACAACATTCAGCAGCAGAATTGACACCAAATGTACCCAAAATTCAAACCATCAAAAGCTATCAAATGTAATCCATAAACATATCAACTCAAATATATATATATATATATATATATATATATATATAAACAATATATAAACAATGTACAAAGAAAGTAGTGCTATAAATATCTACATATGCATATAGTCCTAAACCTCGTAGGAGAGTAGGCTGAAGAATCATCTATGATGCTTGTAGTATAGAAAAAAAAATATGTCAGTCAGACTATAAATAATGAACAAATAACAAACATGCATGTATTAACAAAAATATTATAATGTTACAAATAACAAACTTACTTGATCATTTCTCCTCTAATATCTCTTCTTGATGATCATCACGAGTGACATATACACCCTCCACTTCATTTTCATCAGTGAAAGAAGGTCTTTATGTTGAGAAAGGAGTGTCATAAATATCTATAGATGCATCTTCATTTTTATCACTCTGATCATGCATGTTTCTTCTTTGGAGCACTACAGACCACCTATTGCTAGAGGGATCCTTCAAATAAAATACTTGTTTGGCGTGAAATGCCATGATGAAAGGCTCGTCCGTACAACCCATTTTATCAAGGTCCACTAATGTAAATCCTAATTCATTGGTTTGTACACCACTGTTACTGTTAACCCATTTACATTTAAAAACAGACACTCTAAATTTACAATAATCGAGCTCCCAAATCTCTTCAATGACCCCAAAGTAAGCTATGGATGCCAGAACAAGGTTCTTATCCTTTGAACTAGAGAAGTGCATTGCAGAGGCCATGACCACAACCCCACTATTTTGTACAGTACTCCTGTCATCCTGTGACTTTGTATAAAATGAAAATTTATTTATATCGTACCCACTCCAACATAAGACATTAAATCTAGGGTCATTTGCTAGTCATTTTATGTCATCAGAAGCAGTATCATCATTCAAAATATGTGGTTTAAACAAGCTTAGGAATGTCTTGTTATGCTCTTTCAACACCCATTGTTCGTTCCTGTGGGGGTTTTTGGCCTTAATAATGGATTTGTGAGTAGACAAGTATGGTTCAACCTCACACTAATACACAAAACAAAAAAGAATTAGGTCTTTTACACCAGTTTTAGGTTTAACCGGTGTAAAAAGTGACGCGATGGCAATTTTGAAATTATCGCGTAACTTTTTACACCGGTTATATGTCCAACCGGTGTCAAAGGTTTCGAATTTAAAACTTAAAAAAATTTACACCGGAGTTTTATATAACCGGTGTTAAAAGTCTTTCTCTTTGATTAAAATTACTTTCTCCCTCTCATTCTCAGATATGCGGGAAGCATTTCTCTGAGATAACCCTTCTCTTTCTCTCTCGTCGGTACACTCTCCTTGTTCTCTCTGCCATTCGAGCCCTCTATCTCGCCACTACACTGCCTTCGTTCTCATCCTCTCTTGCCGCCGTTCGAATCTTTACTTCACGTGGTTCTCGCCGCCGTTCTTCTTCTCGTGGTTCTCGCCGCCTTTCACCTTTGAAGCCCTGTCTCAAAGGCAAACCAGAAGCGACCTCACCCACTTGTTCCTTCTCCGTGCTTATAGGTTTTTTCCTTTACCTTATAGCTTTTTCCCTTTTTGGTTTTAATCTGTTTGATAATCTATTCACGTTAGCTTCTAATCTAGCTTTGGTCTAATTCTGAGCATTAGCTAGCTTCATGGGTATTCATCATTGGCGAGCTATGTACTATGTTTAGTTTCTTTGTGCCACTCGGGTTGTGCCAGTGTTTCAGGTTAAAGTCCTTCCCTGCCACTTGTGTTACTGTCAAGTGTTATGGAAACATTTGATACATGATTTTTGACATTTAACACATGACAAAGAATGTCAAGTAATATTGTCTGCAAGGTGTATATAAGTTTACCTACAAAGATAATATGGATTGTTGTTTTCAAATTATGGTCAAAGTTTGAAATTTATAAGGTGTACTGGGTTTTTGATTTTCATTCAAGTTTATATCATTTACAAAAAGGTAATTCTCTGCACTTACGAATAATAATTAAACTATTGAGGTATATTATGCTTTTTGTTGTCATTCAATTAAATTTCAGGTTTGGTGCTCATGACTGACCATTGTTGACAACAGACAATGTCTTTAGATGAAATTCGTGGTCTTAGGGGGGGCGTACTCGCATGGCTTCCAGGAGGTCACGTCTCTCTATTAGCAGGCCAATGATGACTGCAAAGGGAGTATCGAGATAGGTTTGTGAGGATTGAGGATTGCGATGCTCGTCATCGCGATCCTTATCGTGATGGGGATCGTGATTTGATGAACCAGTATGGTGATCCTCGTGCCAATGTTGACCGTTGGGGCACGGGCCTTTGTATGTGCATGCTTTAGAGAAGACCACCCTCTCCTAGGAGACCCGTAGCTGCCAGGGATGTTCATCAAGGGACGGACATCGTTCAGATCCCCAGTGATGACGCTGAGATCTCGGAGTATACTCCATCCACACCGGAGTATTCTCCCATCGTAGAGGATTACACTCCATCGACTCCTTCGGAGGAATCTACAGCCCGATTTTGTCCTGGGGACCCCTTAAGGAGCCACCACTAGCCTTGCTTTTATATTATGCATGTTATCTATTAATGTATTTGACTGTTTTGATATTTTAATTGGATAAATGTATCAGGAGAATATATTAATGTATTTTTCATTGCTTTTTATGAATATCCTGACTATTTAGATGGATCATTATGATTATGATATATGATGTATATTTTTATATTTGAGCTTTTCTATTTAATTTGTATTAAGCCTTAGTTTCCCGATTGAGATTCAATAAAATGTTTGCATGTGTACTGGGGATGGTACCGCTCATTTTATTGAATCTTGAATTGTCCAAATAGGACAGTTTGGGAAGAAACTTTTTCTTTTATTTGGTTAATAGTTAGTCTTTAAATCTTTTATCTAATACATGATGAAATTTCAGAGTGCTACATTTACTATTGTCTCTAGGTGCATGCTTGATCGTGGTGGATGCCACCACGTTTAGGTTGTGTACTTTGAGGCCAATGGGAAATGCTGCCGAAATTTCGTCAGGTATAAGATATAAGGATTTAACGACTAACTATTAACCAAATAAAGAAAAAGTTTCTTCTTGAATGGGATAGGTTCATACCAAATATACAGAGATCTGTTGGATACTTGTGGTTGAAGGGTCCCGAAGTGATGATTGTGTTCACTATATAAGCGTGTGTTTACTTTTTCAGAATGTAGCTATGGATCGTAGTTGGATGCAAAAAAATTGATTGACCGATGAATATAAGAATGGAGTGTTAGAGTTTCTGAAATTTGCTGAAACAAAGCTTCCTAATAGTAATGGAGAATTTTATTGATCTTGTGTTAAGTGTGGGAATCAGACACCTCTAAAAGTTAAAGACGTACGTGAGCACCTTGATGTCTTTGGGATTTGCCAGAGTTATACAACATCGGCAGGGCATGGTGAAGTGTTAGACACGCCAAGTGTATCCAAAAGTGGGGAAGTTGGGGTAGATATGGGCGATCGAATAGAGGACATGATTCGTGATATTGGACCAGATTCTTTTAAGCGAGCACAAGTGTATGATACTTTATGTAGTGACAAGGATCAACCATTGTATCCGGGTTGCACAAATTTCACACGGTTGTCAGCGGTTTTGAGGTTGTTTAATCTTAAGGCGATAAATGGGTGGACTGATAAAAGCTTCACTGAGTTGCTGGAGTTGTTGAAGGACATGCTTCCAGAAGGCAACACATTGCCGAACCGTAACTACGAGGCGCAGAAGATATTATGTCCGATTTGTGTGAAGTATAAGAAAATACACGCTTGTCCCAATGACTGTATATTATACTAGAAGGAGAATGAAGACAAAGAAATATGCCCTAAATGTATGAAATCACGATACAAAAAGAAGGATGGTGAAGATGGTTGTGATGTCACCTCAAAAGGTCCTCCTGCGAAGGTGTTATGGTATCTTCCAATTATTCCAAGGTTTAAACGACTGTTCGTGAATGCAAAAGACGCAAAGAATATTAGATGGCATGCGGATGAGAGGAAATGTGATGGAAAGCTTCGTCTTCTGACTGATTCTTTGCAATGGAAGAGAGTTGATTCTTTGTTTCCGGATTTCGGCAATGACCCAAGAAATCTGAGGCTTGGACTTTCTACGGATAGAATGAATCCATATGGTATTTTAAGTAGTAACCATAGTTCATGGCCTGTTCTCTTGGTTATTTACAACATCTCTCCTTGATTATGCATGAAGCGTAAATATATTATGTTATTTATGATGATATCCAGACCAACACAGCTAGGAAATGACATAGATGTTTATCTAAGTCCCTTGATTGAAGACTTGAAAATATTGTGGGATGAAGGCATTGATGTTTTTGACGGGTATTCCAATGAAAATTTCAAAATACGTGCAATGTTATTTTGCATCATAAATGACGTTCCAGCTTACTAAAACTTGTCTGGGTATAATGTTAAGGGGCATAAAGCTTGTCCTATATGTGAAGAAAGCACATGCTACCATCAATTGCAACATGGAAGGAAGACTGTTTATCTTGGGCATCGGAGATTTCTCAAACGTAATCACCGGTATCGGAGGTTGAAAAAGGCTTTTAATGGACGCCAGGAGAATGGAGTTGCTCCAAACGCCTTAACTGGGGAAGAAGTTTATAAACGGGTAAAGAAAATCAATGTTAGTTTTGGAAAGAAACAAAAGAAGTCTACTAAAAAAAAATATGGAAGAAGAGGTCAGTTTTCTTTGATCTTCCATACTGGTCGAGTCTCGATGTGAGACATTGTATTGATGTGATGCACGTGAAGAAAAATGTTTGTGATAGTGTAATCGATACGCTTCTCAACATCAAGGGTAAGACAAAGGATGGTGTGAATGCTCGTCTAGATTTGGTTGAGATGGGCATAAGAGAACAGTTAGCTCCAGAGCCAAGAGGTAACAAGACATATTTGCCACCAGCATGTCATACCTTGTCAAAACAAGAGAGAATAAGCTTCTGCAAGTGTCTACGGGGCATGAAAGTTCCACAGGGCTACTCTTCAAATGTCAAGAGTCTTGTGTCAATGAAAGATCTCAAACTACTTGGCTTAAAGTCTCACGACTGCCACGTCTTGATGCAATAACTACTACCAGTGGCTATTCGTGGCATCTTGCCAAAAAAGGTTCGGCATGCCATAACTAGATTGTGCTTAATCTTCAATGATGTATGTAGTAAAGTGATTGACCCGCAGGAGTTGGACGACTTGGAAAATGAGGCTTTTATTATCTTGTGTCAGTTGGAGATGTTCTTTCCTCCCTCGTTTTTCGATATCATGGTTAACTTAATTGTTCATTTGGTGAGGGAGATTAGAGTGTGTGGCCCCATTTATCTAAGGTGGATGTACCCTGTCGAACGATACATG
This sequence comes from Calophaca sinica, assembly GCA_037113605.1. Lineage (NCBI taxonomy): Eukaryota > Viridiplantae > Streptophyta > Magnoliopsida > Fabales > Fabaceae > Calophaca > Calophaca sinica. Next base: position 73,336,504 of record CM073730.1, read on the forward strand.
AAGATCTTGAAAGGGTATGTGAAGAATCCATACCGTGCCAAAGCATCTATTGTTGAAAGGTACATCACAGAAGAATCCATTGAGTTTTGTACAGACTACTTGTCAGAAGCAGAACCTGTAGGGATTCCCAAGTCTCGTCACAAGGGAAGATGTGACGGTAAGGGTACACGAGGTCTAGAGGTTAAGAACATGGGTCATGCAGAAGTGATGCAGGCACATCTGTATATATTGAATAACATTTATGAGGTTGAACCATACTTGTCTACTCACAAATCCATTGTCAAGGCCAAAAACCCCCCACATGAACGAATAATAGGTGTTGAAAGAGCATAACAAGACATTCCTAAGTTGGTTTAAACCACATATTTTGAATGATGATACTGCTTCTGATGACATAAAATGGCTAGCAAATGACCCTAGCTTTAATGTCTGATGTTGGAGTGGGTACGATATAAATAAATTTTCCTTTTAAACAAAGTCACATGATGATAGGAGTACTGTGCAAAACAGTGGGGTTATGGTCATGGCTTCTGCAATACACTTCTCTAGTTCAAAGGATAAGAACCATGTTCTTGCATCCATAGCTTACTTTGGGGTCATTGAAGATATTTTGGAGCTTGATTATTGTAAATTTAGAGTGTCTGTTTTTAAATGTAAGTGGGTTAACAGTAATAGTGGTGTACAAACTGAAGAATTAGGATTTATATTGGTGGACCTTGACAAGATGGGTTATACGGACGAGCCTTTCATCATGGCATTCTAAGCCAAACAAGTATTTTGTGAAGGAACCCTCTAGCAATAGGTGGTCTGTAGTGCTCCAAAGAAGAAACATGCATGATCAGAGTGATGAAAATGAAGATGCATCAATAGATATTTATGACTCTCCTTCTTTCTCAACACAAAGACCTTCTTTCACTGATGAAAATGAAGCGGACGGTGTATATACCACTCGTGATGATCATTAAGAAGGGATATTAGAGGAGAAATGATCAAGTATGTTTGTTATTTGTAATATTATAATATTTTTGTTAATACATGCATGTTTGTTATTTGTTCATTATTTATAGTCTGGCTGACATATTATTTTTTTGTCTATACTGCAAGCATCATGGATGATTGTTCAGCCTACTCTCCTACGAGGTCTCGGACTAGATGCATATATAGATATTTATAGCACTACCTTCTTTGTACATTGTTTATATATATATAGCTTAACTTTGTTTATGTGTATATTTGAGTTGATATGTTTATGGATTACATTTGATAGCTTCTGATGGTTTGAATTTTGGGCACATTTGGTGCCAATTCTGTTGCTGATTGTTATCAAATTTATTTCCTTTTTTTTTACGTTTTAGATTGTCTCTGGGCAGGAAAGGATAAAAATAAATGAAAAATGAAAAAAAGTGCACCTTTTACGCCGGTTATACAAGAAACCGATGTAAAATACTGATATTTAACTCCGATTATTGACAACAACCGGTGTAAAAGGTTAGTTTTTGACACCGGTTGTTTTTAATAACCGGTGTAAAAGGTCCTTCAAAAAAAATAAAACACAAACGGAAATTGAAATTTTACACCGGATATATAACCGGTGTAAAACTCAACATTTTACATCGGTTAAATAACCGGTGTAAAAACCCAAACATACTACACCAGGAGCATCTACACCGGTAACAAAACCGATGTAAAATGTCGATTTTAACCGGTGTGAAATCCTCCTTCTACACTAGTGTCATCAATGTTATTCAATCCTCACTGGTTCATCAAATCACGATCTCATCACGATAAGGATCGTGATGACGAGCTTCGCGATCCTCAGTCCTCACAAAGCTATCTTGATACTCCCTTGTAGTCATCATCGGCCTGCTAATAGAGGGACGTGACCTCCTGGAAGCCATGCGAGCACGAAGCCCCCCCAAGACCACGATTTTCATCTAAAGACATTGTCTGTTGTCAACAATGGTCAGTCATGAGCAACAAAACTGAAATTTAATTGAATGACAACAAAAAGCATAATATACCTCAATAGTTTAATTATTATTCGTAAGTGCAGAGAATTACCTTTTTGTAAAGGATATAAACTTGAATGAAAATAAAAAACCCAGTACACCTTATGAATTTCAAATATTTGACCATAATTTAAAAACAACAATCCATATTATCTTTGTAGGTAAACTTATATACACCTTGCAGACAATATTACTTGACATTCTTCGTCATGTGTTAAATGTCAAAAATCATGTACCAAATGTTTCCATAACACTTAACAGTAACACAAGTGGCAGGAAATGACTTTAACCTGAAACAGTGGCACAACCCGAGTGGCATAAAGAAACTAAATATAGTATAGCTCGCCAATGATGAAGCTAGCTAATGCTCAGCATTGGACCAAAGCTAGATTAGAAGCTATGAAACAGATTAAAACCAAAAAGGGAAAAACTATAAGGTAAAGGAAAAAACCTATAAGCACGGAGAAGGAACAAGTGGGTGTTGTCGCTTCTGGTTTGCCTATGAGACAGGGCTTTGAAGGTGAAATGCAACGAGAACCACGAGAAGGAGAACGACGGCGAAAACCACGTGATGTAGAGATTCGAACGTCGGCGAGAGAGGATGAGAACGATGACAGTGCACCAGCAAGATAGAGGGCTCGAATGGCGGAGAGAACAAGGAGAGTGCAGCGGCGAGAGAGAAAGAGTAGGGTTATCTTAGAGAAATTCTTCCCGCGTATCTGAGAAAGAGAGGGAGAAAGTAATTTTAATCAAAGAGAAAGACTTTTAACACCAGTTATTTAAATAACTGGTGTAATAAGTTCCCTTTTAACACCGGTTATATAAAACTCCGGGGTAAATTGTTTTCAGTTTTTAAATCCGAAACCTTTGACACCGGTTGGACATATAACCGGTGTAAAAAGTTACGCGGTAATTTCAAAATTGGCACCGCGTCATTTTTACTCCAGTTAAACATAAAACCGGTGTAAAAGACCTAATTCTTTTCCATTTCGTGCACTAGGGCTTGCAAGTAAACAAGATGAATTCAATGCTCGATTGGAAGAATTGAGCACTCACATGTCACGATTGGAGTCTCTTGATTCGGGCATGGAAGAAATCCATAGCATGTTGCGCGCTCCATCGCAGAGGCCCCCTTTTGTTGATTCTTCTTCCAATGGTAATAGTGATCCTCGCCATACTCATCGTACCGAATCCACAAACCCATATTCGACACGCATTTCTAAGGTTGAGTTTCCTCGTTTTGATGGGACCAAATTCAAGGACTGGTAAGTGTACCCAATTCTTCTCCCTAGATGGCACCGCCGATGATGCTAAGGTCCGGTTGGCTTCGATCCACCTTTACGGCATCGCACTTCAGTGGCACTTGAATTATATTCGCAACAAATTTGACATCTACCCGTCCTGGACGCATGATGAGTGAATATTTTGTGATATTTTGAGGGGTATTTTAAGCTTATTTCCCTGTATTTTTAACCTATTTTATATGAGAAATCCTCATATTTGCTCATATTGTGCAGAAAAGGGTAAAAGAACTCTCTTGAAGCAAAAGTACGCAATTCTGGGCAAAAATGAGCAAATTTCTGAGCTTCTGGTCAAGCAGTACGGCCGCACATACTCTATGTACAGCCGTACACCCCTTTGGTGAGCAGTTAGGGCATACAATGCAACATGTATGGGCCAGCGCTAAAGTCTCTCAGATGTATGGCCGCACATACCCTAAGTACGGCTGTACATACCTGTGCGTAAAAGTAAGGATGCAGGTGCAGCGCAAAGTATGACCGTACATGATAAGGAAGTATAGCCGTACATACTGACGAATCGGGCAAATCTGTAGGCCTGTTGACCTAATTTTTCCCAACTCTATAAATAGGGGCTCAATCCTGCTTTGGGGGGACTCTTTTGAGAGAGAGAACAGACGCTTTTGAGAGAGAGAAAAGGGCAAAATCCTGATTTTGAACCTATGGAGCCGTCAAGAGGACTTTGGAGCATGAGCCAGGATTCGTCTAGAGACTAGAACGAATTCCTTGCCAGTTTCTTTTACTATTCTTGAATATGTTTGCTGATTGTATTGTTTTTCTATTTTGTGACATGAGTAGCTAAGCTTTCTTTTAAGGTTTTTGGTGTAATTACCATAGTAGTTCCTTAGCTATGTCTTAGTGACTATTTTATTCTATTTCTATTCCAAATTTACTATCCAGGTTAAAGTCCCTTAGTGTTATGATTTCTTGTGATTTATTTATTTATGTTTGAGTCGTTGCATTATCTGCAGAGGATCCGGAGTTTTACAGCGGGACTATAAAGGAATCCTAAATAAATAAATTACATATTTTAGTTAATTAATCTGTCGGAGGATCCGTGGTTGGTTAATGTATCTATAAGAGAATTGGGGATTTATAACGGAACCGAAAATGGGAGATATAAGACGTTTTAACCAATTCAAGCTCCTAGACTATCATAAGACTTAATGCTTTCAACCAAGGTTAGTTCAGAAAATTAGTCTTAGGGAGAAAAGGTTATTGGATGTTCGAGGATCATTGCTAATAGATAGAAAGGGGTCAATAACATGGAGTAAAGGAAGAATATGATAGAATAGGGTTAAGAATGGAATGAACAGGATAAACGAAACTAAGGCCCTGGGCTCTAACTCTATTGTTCTCCTAAACGCTCTTCATGCTTTCTTTCTTCATTGCGCATTCAAACCAACTATTCGACGCTTAAATAATTGAGACGCCTAAAGTTGATTAATACTTATCCTTATTCTCTGTGGGTTCGACAGCCGGGACCTAAAATCCAATGTATTACTACAGCTGACCAGGTTCACTTGGCTGAGACGCAACAACGCAGTACATAGCTGATGTCGCACAGCGTTTTGGGGAATTGTATGAGGATCTGTTAGCTGCCCTGATCCAAGTCAAACATTTTGGCATTGTTCAAGCTTATTTTGATGCGTTTGAACTGGCATTGACGCAGGTATCCCTTTTACCTGAACATTCTTTGAGCATTTTCTTAGCTGGACTAGATCATGAAACCCAAATGCATACCTCCATTGCTCACGCGGCCAACTTAGCAAAATTGCACAAGGCTGCTAAAACACCTCCACCCCGCCCTGCTACTCGCCATTATACCACACCCACCAGAAATGCCATCCCACCCCTACTCCACCAAACACTTCCATCCCAATTAACCTAACCCCTACCTCCAAACCTCTGTTAAACCGTATTTGCCGCACATTTAATGCCACTTAGATGTTGGAGCGCAGGGCCAAGGGCCTTTATATGTTCTGTGATGAACCGTTCACCCCTGGCCACCAGTCGAAACATAGGCGTTCCCAAGTGTTTGTCATGGAATTAAAGGATGATGACACTCAAGACCCCGAAGCTATGCTTAAGCCTGCTTAAGATACCCAACCTACTGATCCTATAGCTGTGGAGACTCCACAACTCTCCTTGAATGCCATGATCGAAAATTCAAGTTTCCAAACCATGAAGGTTACTGGATTGCACAACAAAAGAATGTTGCATATATTGCTTGATTGTGGGAGCACCCATAACTTCCTAGATTTGGAAGTGGCAAAAAATTGGGTTGTAAATTAGAGAAGATATCTCCTATGACAGTCACAGATGGAGGAAGGACCAAATTAGAGGCTCCCTTCATTTGTAAAGCCTTCTCTTGGCAATTGCAACAAACTACCTTTAACACTGATGTTATTGTTTTGCCATTGGGACGCTATGACTTAATCTTGGGCATACAGTGGCTCACTTCCTTAGGTCTGACCTTGTGGGATTTCTCTAAGTTACAAATGGAGTTTACAACTAAGGGCAAGAAGTTTGTTCTACGTGGGGCTAAAACCATAGGTGTGAAGCTAATCAATAACAAAACTTTCTCTCAGGCCCTACAACAAGGTGCTCAGATGTGTTTTCTATAAGTAGATGCTAATCTCAACATGTTGCAGGCAACCAATTGTCAATTGTTTGTTGTTTCTGAAGGTGATCCCACCCTACCCGTAGCTATTGATTCTTTAATTGCCCAGTATGCTGACATTTTTGTAGAACCTACTGAGTTACCACCCTTTAGACCCAATTTTGATCACCATATTCCCCTGAAGGAGGGCTCAAATGCTTTCAGCTTAAGACCTTACAAGTATTCTATCATCCAAAAAGATATTGTTGACAAGCTCATTGAAGACATGCTCCACCAGGGCATTATACAATATAGCAACAACCCTTTTGCTTCCCCAGCTATTTTGGTGAGGAAAAAAGGAGGCTCTTGGAGACTTTGTGTCGATTATAGATGAGTTAATCAAAACACTATCAAGGATCGTTTTCCTATTCCCCTCATTGAGGATCTCATGGACAAATTGTACGGTGCCACAATTTTCTCTAAGTTGGACTTGCATTCAGGTTACGATCAAGGGCGAATGCAATAGGAGAAGAGCATAAAACTGCCTTTAAGACCCACGCTGGCCATTTTGAGTATCTTGTTATGTCTTTTGGGTTAACAAATTCCCCGGCCACTTTCCAAGCCCTAATGAATCACATCTTCCATCCCTTTCTCAGACGGTTTGTCATTATTTTCTTTGATGATATCTTAATCTACTTCCTTCCCTCAGTGAACATGTTCACCATTTACATTTGGTGTTTCAAACTGCTCGGGATCATAAGCTGTTTGTGAATAAAGATAAGTGCAGTTTTGCCTCATCACGGGTTGAGTACCTTGGTCACTTTATTACAAAAGGAGTTTCCACCGACCCTTCTAAGATACAAGCAGTGGCTGATTGGCCCTCCCTAAAAACATCAAGCAACTTCGAGCTTTTTTGGGCCTAGCTAGGTACTATTGCAGATTTGTGAGTAACTTGGGCAAGATTGCCAAACCATTGACTGATATGGTCAAGAAAGAGGCCTTTATATGGTCTGATGAATCCGTAGCGGCATTCACTTCCTTGAAGCAGGCTTTAATCATAACTCCAGTGTTAGCTTTGTCTAATTTCTCTGAACCTTTTATTGTGAAAACAAATGCCTCGGGCAAGGGTATAGGTGTTGTCCTTATGCAAAATAATCACCACATAGCTTACATCAGCAGGTCTTTGGGCCCGAAGCAACAATCTTTGTCAGTTTTTGAAAGAGAGCTACTTACTGTTGTTTATCATTAAAAAATGGGGTACTTATCTTTCTCATGGTCACTTTATTATTAAAACGGATCAAAAGAGAATCAAGTTCTTGTTGGAACAATGGCTGAACACTCCCTTCCAACAAGTCTTAATGTTCAAACTCATGGGCTTAGACTTTGAAATACAGTATAACTAGGGTGCTCACAACCTCGCGGCCGATGCTTTATCCAGGAATTCAGTAGCTGAATTACTACCTATGATGCTTGATAATGCACATATGGTCCTGCTTGATCAAATTAAGATGTCATGGCATACGGATCTCGTTCTCCAGAAACTTATTTCTGAGTTGTCAACTGCCCACTTTCCTATCCTAAATTCACTTGGCACCGTGATGAACTCCGAAGACTTGGCAAGCTTATTATTGGTGATGATGCCACAGTTAAGGACACTATTCTCAAATGGTTACATGATTCCGCCACAGGAGGCCATTCGGGCAGAGATGTTACTGTTACTAGAATCAAATCTTTATTTTATTGGAAGGGCAAGCTTAAAGAAATCCAACATTATGTGAGGCAATGTGCAGTTTGCCAGCAGCGCAAATCGGATTTGGCCGCCTCTCCAGGCCTTCTACAGCCTCTTCCAATTCCAACATGAGTTTGGGATGCAATTAGCTTGGATTTTATTGAGGGACTTCGTCCTTCTTCTAGGAAGCATGTGATTTTGATGGTAGTGGATCGTTTGAGCAAGTATCATGCTTATACAGCTCTAGACGTTGTGCAGTCATTTTTAGACAACATCTTCAAGCTCCATGGCATGCCTTCTTCTATAACTAGTGACCGAGATCCCACTTTTCTCAGCCAAGTCTGGTGTGACTTCTTCAAGTTATAGGGAGTTTCCTTAAATAAGTCCAGTGCTTACCATCCTCAATCCAATGGCCAAACAGAGGTTGGCAATAAATGCCTCGAGACCTATCTTCGTTGTATGTGTAGTGAGAAGCCCTCTTCATGGTCTAAATGGCTCTCCTTGGCTGAATGGTGGTATAACACCAATTTTGACTCTTCTATTCACATCACTCCTTATGAGGTTGTGTATGGCCAGCGCCCTCCTATCCATCTTCTTTATTTGCCTAGGGCATCAAACAATGCCTCTGTTGACCGCTCTTTGTCAGTGAGGGAAGCCGCACTTAATTTTCTCAAATTCCATTTACTTCGAGCACAGAACCGTATGTCCCAACAAGCCAACAAACGAAGAAATAATCGGAGTTTTTCTGTTGGTAATCATGTCTATTTGAAGCTTTAACCTTATAGGCAATACTCTATGCATCACACTTCCTTTCACAAGCTCCCTCCTAAATTTTATAGCCCTTTTAAAGTCTTGGATTGTAATGGACAGACTGCGTATCAGTTGGAGCTGCCTGCCTCTGCAGAAATTCATAACGGGTTTCATGTCTCTTAGTTGAAGTTGTGTCCTAATCCTACTAGCAGCATTATCCATCCTCTGCCTGCTGCTCAGGGTGCGAATTTTGCTACGAAAGAACCAAAGGCCATATTAGATAGGAAGATGGTGAAATGTGGTCGAGTTGCTGCCACAAAGGTGTTGGTAAAATGGAAGAATGTGCCTCCGGATAAGGCAACCTGGGAATTTTATTATGACTTGCTGCAACATTTCCCAAATTTCCACCCTTGAGGTCAAGGGGGTCCTTTTAGGGGACGGTATTGCCACAGTATTTTCATACTGCAACATTACCTGAGCCAATATGCACTTGAATAAACTTTAGTGTATGCCTTGCTGTTACCTTTAGTATATGCTCTTGCGTTCAGCCTTACTTGCTGACGTGTCCTGAGCTGTTAGAATATTCCCTTAACCGATTGAGGGTGTAAATAATGTGACTATATGAGCTGCCTAGTGGGGCCAAGGAGATCATCATCAATTTCAGTGCAAACATTCTATTCCCCTTTTATGTTATTTCTCTGCACACGCATTCTGCACTTGCTCTCTCCGCCGGACTTCATTCTCTAATTGAAGTCCTTGTATTGGGCTTGAACAATTCTCGATTAATTCCTGAATTTTTCACTGTTACAGCCTCTTTCTCACTTGCTCTCTCCCTCTTCTCTCTCTCTCTCACACACACACGCACACACACACACACACACTCGGTCTATGACTCCTTCACCTATCACTTTCACTCCCCCACCGTTCTCTCATTGTTCGGTACACCCTTCCGGGCACAATCGGCAGGCCCAAAGCTCTATAAATCCATGTGACCGTATCTCTGTTCTCACAAAGTGACCCAACATCCGACCGGCCCAACCCTAATCGAGTAAGGCTCGGACGGAGGTTAATCAGCAAAGATAAGAACATGTGAATGACCTCCTGATATAGCGCTTCCATGACTTATAGATAAGGATGCTCCTATTGATCTCGGAGGATAACATTCTCAGGAAATCCAGGGTGAGCGTGCCCACAACTTCCACTCACCCCCGCTCCAGTGGAGGCCAAGATATTCAGCCGGTCTGTCACATTAGCTTGGGAAGAAAGTCACACTCCAACGGCTTTGAAATTAGTTTCCTGGATGAGGGGAAAAAAGACTAGTATAAATAGGAGGTTCACGAGATAGAATAGATACTTCACCATTACTAGACTAGTAAACAGTGACTATTGTATTCCTTTAGCTTTTTGTATTCAAGTATATTGTAATTGGGCTTAGTCCCCCATTTTAGTGCAACAATGCTCACCATTATCATCGCACAAGTTTGTCCCAGTTGTGCCCTTTTTTTTTTTGCAAATCTAAATTTTCTGGAATTTTGATTGTGTGTTTGATAATTAGTTGTCACACGTGCTTTTATTTTCTTTTTATATATTATCTACCGCACGAAACTACTTGAAACTACTTTCTAGAAATTAGTTTCTCTATGGTACAAATCAGGAAAAAAAATAAAAGCACATATGACACTTAATTTTCAGAAGAATCCATAAATTAGATTTCGGAGATATGTCTAAATTTTGTGATTTACGCTTACAGAGTCTTGTTTTTGTACCGTATAAAAATGACTCATTAACATTTTTTTTTGGGCAGGTATGACACGCACAAGAAGAGGCTACTTCTTTTCATGCTGATCGGAAAAGCCTGACTGCTTCTACATGCAGGTAGGGGCGGAGGGTAGTGTATCAATGGGGTAGCCATTGCTACCCAAAATTTTTTTTTTTACTAAAGACCAGTGTAGTAATATAGAATTTTGCTACCCCAAAAAATACTCAGGTCGCTACCCCAGTGTAGTAATAGAATACGTTTATCAGATAAAGTACTTACACTAAAAAAAAAACTCAGATTGCTTATATTTTAGACACTTTTTTTGCTTATATTTCAGACCGGAGTAGTAGTTTATTACTAAAAAAAATTAGTAGTTTATTTTGTCTATAAAAAAAATTACTTTTTATATTTGGCCCCCTCGTAGAAAAGTGGCTAGTTCCGCCACTGCATGCAGGCAACGTTAGGCTTCCCGTCAGGAGTCTGTGGTGTCGGAGGAGGTGCCATATGAGGTGCCTCTACATGAGGAGATGGCAAGGAGTTCTAGAAAGGGTGGTGAAAGGGTGATGAGGAGTTCCAAAAGTTAACTTCTTAAAAGAGTATTTTGGAGGAAAAAAAAGGAATGGCTGTGTTAGTACAAATGAGGATGCAAATAACAATCCCCATTTTAATGCGTAAGTTTACGTGCCATGCAATGAGATTTTTTTTTGGGAAAAAAAAATTCAGCTCATTTCATTAGCTATAAGAATGTCAATACAAGAAGGTGTTTTGCCAAACCCATGGGGTTGACCCAGTGGAGCATGACATGACTTATATCCGATATATCGGGGGTTCGACTCCCCACTAGTCCCTTTGGGGTGAGATAAATGTAATTACCTTCATAAGTGCTCAAAAAGCCCGGATGTCTTCCCTACCTTGGACTGGGGCGCCATCCCCTCAAAATAGATTTTTCATTATAAAAAGGAAGGTGTTCTATCAAAAATCCGGGGACTAAACAACAATAAGGTCATTCTAGGCAACGCTATTAGCTAATCTCGTTATGCTCTTAATAGTGAAGTCTGCAACGAGATTTCTTGAGAACTTCTCTTTATTAATTAGTGATATTAGGTGAGCAATAGGCTCCACGTCCTCTATCCAAACGTTCCTCAAATTTGCTTTCAATTTGATCTAACATTGTCAGGACTAAATCCCGACCACATCTACAAATTTTGGTCAAACAATTTTTTGACCAATGAACAACAACTTTGACCAATAGTTTTTTCATTACTTTTATTTAATGACAAATATCAGTTGTTAGTTGTTATGCTAGTATTTTTTCCTTCGCTGGGGTCTGAACCCCGGTCCTCTTTCTGTCAACACATTATGTCCCAAGCTCTAACCACTTGAGCTACACATTGGGGATAGTTTTTTCATTACTCTCTCCGTTCCTTTTTACTTGTCGTTTAAGGTTAATTTACAATAACCAAGAAAATTAGTAAATTTTGTTGCTTTTAATAAAATTATTAGTCTTTTTCATATGATACCTTTAACCATTCATTACCCGATAGAATATATTTCTCTCTCTGTAATAAATAGTTAAGGGTATAACTGACAAACAAGTAATTGGTATAACCTTAAGCTTTGAGAATGACAAGTAATTTGAAACAAAATTTATCTAAAAAATCGACATGTAAAAAGGAATGGAGGGAGTAATTTTTTAGTTTCTGTGTTTAAATAATTAAAAGTTCGAGTTTAATTTATTGTTAATATACAATATTTTACTAATTAAAAAATAAAAATTACTGAATTATTATAATAATGAATTTTTTATTTCTGATTAAAAATATTTTAATACATGGATAATATTTCTTTGGGCTTCGGTTGTATTTGTATATATAAAGATAACATTACTTTATTAAACTATTAGGATTTTTTCGTAGTTCATCCTCCTTATAAAATATTATAAAATGTGAGGGATGTTCATTGCTTAAAAGCTTTATTTGGGCTTTATTGCTAGCCGATATATAACTCTTTTCAGACTTTATCTATAGTCGATGTGAGACTTGAGTTTTTCCCAATATACCCCTCATGTCCAGTGTTATTGGGTTTGGTGCATGGATAATATAGTGGATGGCTTGATGGATCTACAATAGACTTTAATGTTCATTTCTTATAAATTCTTTTGAGACTTTATCTCTAGGCTACGTGGGAGTTGGGTTTTCCCAATATATAAGTATGTGTTTCTATACCGTAGAAATAAAGGAAAAATCAAAATGTGACTTAACTATTGCTTTGTACGAGGGTGAGAGTGATCGAACCGAAATGGCTGCTGGGGTTTCTGATGTCCCTAAGGCCCTTAATGGCAAAAGTAGTGAAGAAGAAGATCTTTTCAAATGCAGCAAGAAGAAAGTCCGATCTTGGGAGGAAAATGGGACTGATACCACGGTGGAAACATCACCATACAACGTACCCCGATCTCAAACTAGCACGTGGAGAAACTGCTTGATTTATTTGGTGAGGAGATACCAGAAAAACTTGATGCAAAGGCTATGAAGTAGAGGTTCGATGTAGATGTTTCTATAATGGAACAGGAATCGAAGGGTGATAAACCCAAGTCAGCAGGATTAGAGATAGCACTTTCAGATAAAGAATAGGCTGAGTGGTCTGCACTGTGGAAGCAAACACTGGTTACAAAACTTTTACGGAAAAAGGTGAGTTTTAAGACTCTAGAGAACTACTTACAGAGGAAATGGGCTAAAAAAGGTTCCATTAAAATAGTGGATATGGCAGATGGCTACTATTTGATTTATTTTTCCATGGAGGAAGATTATAATTTGGCACTCTTTGAGGGACCTTGGATGATTACTGATCAATATTTGATAGTTCAACAATGGCGTCCATTCTTTCTTCAGAGTGTGGAGACTTCAAGCAAGGTTGCAGTTTGGATTAGAATTCCAAAACTTCCTTTTGAGCTTTATAATGCAAAGTTTCTTTGGCGCATAGGATCAAATCTAGGCACAACTTTGAAAATTGATATGCTGATCTCAATTCATTCTCGGGGTAAATTTGCAAGAATCTATGTTGAAATAGACCTTGCTAAGTCACTTGAATCTCATCTGGTTATACGTGGTTACAATCTGCTTATTGAATATAATGGTTTGCATCTTATTTGATTTAGATGTGGTCTTTATGGCCACAAAGCATATACATGTCAACAGATGTTGGAGTCTAATGAGCCCAGTATTTTTACCGATCAAGTTCCAGTTGACGGTAAGACTCCTTTGGCTGCGGTGGATCTTGCAAAGGAGATGGAAAGCAAGGTAACAATGGCAAAAGCTATAGTTTCGAAAAAAACCGAGGAAATGGCAGACGTCGTGCATGCAATTAACTCTCATCAAATCATGAAAAAAACAGTTCCTCAAAATAAAGAGGAGGACCAGCGTTAAAACTAGACCCATGGAATTATGTCCAACGTATTCGTAGAGCAAGAAATCTGGGAAATTTGTCTCTTGTCAGGAAAGCTAGATCAAACGGCAAATCCACTATTTTGGGAAAGGATGAAATTAAGGCTAGTGGCAAAAATGGTCCCAAGACTGATTCTAATTTAAACCTGGATGCGGTAAATATCTTTCCTGGATCACGATTCAATGTGTTGGACTCCGAATTAAGCCCAAATGATAATAGCATGGAGAAGGCTGATCCTATTTCATCTGGCCCAACTACTAAAGCTAAGGCCCAACGGGTTAAACACCCTCTTGGAGGCAAAAATCCTCAGAAGGGTAATAATCCCCAGGGAAATAAAGGGAAACCATCGGTTGACACTAAGAAATAAACCTCTGCATCAGTTCGTAATCCTCCGATAATACCATAGAATTGCCGAAATTCAATGCAGAAACCAAACAAGGCAAAGGGGGGAAAGACAAAGGCAAATCTTGAGATGGAACAAATTAGAATTCTGCAGAGACAACATTCTGATACCCTAAATACATGCTTCAATTGGAATCATCCGTTGAAGGATGTGATGGTGGAATTCGATGTAGAAACTCTAGCGTTGGTTGAAAAGCAACGCCAAATGAAAGGGAGTAGTGTTACTTCAGCTAAGTTGAAATCGGTTATCAATGAGCAACCCATGGTGTTTGGGGCGAGTGAAAATCTCCAAGCTAAAGTGGCAAAGAGTAGCTCTGTGTTTGATGACCTGAGTCTGGTGATTAATATAGGAGGTGCAGATGACAGTGATCCTCTCAAATTGCCAGGTATGTCTTCTGATGGTGTTCATCTAGTTCATGTGCCTGACATTGAAATGGAGGTTGAATTGCCAGTGCAAACCGAGTTGCAGCAGGGTCCCAGTGAGATTGTGTCTCACCAACTTGATAATATGTCTCAATGAATTGTTTAGTTTGGAATTGTAGGGGGGTTGGAGGTACATAATTTCCCCATCTCATTCGTGATAGTTATAGAATCTACAACTGTGATTTTGTTGCCATTCTTGAACCAGAATTAGTGGGTCAACTGCTGAGAAAGTGATAAACAGAATTGGTTTCCCAAATTCTGTCAAGGTTGATGCTCAAGGTTTTTCTGGTTGCGTGCCCCCTATATCAGTTCATGTTATATCAAAATTTTGTATTCAATTAAAGATAAATGCCAATACTCCTAATTGTTGGTTTTTATCTATAGTGTATACAAGTCCTAGCTTTTATCAAAGGTTGGATGTTTGGAAGGAGTTAAGTGATCTGAAAGATTCCATCTTGAATCCTTGGTGTCTTGAAGGCGACTTCAACCAAGTGTTATCTAATTGGGAGAAGGCAGGTGGTGGACCTGTTAATTATGCAAATAGAGATGCTTTTGCAGATTGTATTAATCACTGTCATCTTCTGGACTTGGGGTATACAGGACAACCCTTTACTTACAAACATGGGGATTTGCTAGAGCGACTTGATAGAGTTTTGTGCAATGCCTCCTAGCAGTCTAAGTTTCCTCATAATACTGTCATCCACTTACCTCTATCCTCTTCTAACCATTGTGCTCTATGGCTGCATATGAACCCAGGTAACATTCCAAATAGAAGAAATTATTTTAAGTTTCTTAGCCCTTGGCTGGAACATGAGGGCTTTGAACATCAAATTATTTCTTCTTGGACTCCTACTAATAGCTGGTGTGATAACATTGCTTGGGTTACATCTACTCTCAAAATTTGGAATAAGAATGTTTTTAGGAATATTTTTCTTCAGAAACACCATATCATAAAAAGATTGGAGGGGATAAAAAATAAGCTCATGGCTCATTCAAATGATAGATTGCTGCATCTTAGTCTAGATCTTTGGAAGGAGTATCAATCTATTTGTCATCAGGAAGAGGCTTATTGGCTCCACCAAGCTAAAGCCAAATGGATTACTCAGGGTGATAACAATACCCATTTCTTCCACCACTCCTGTCTTATTAGACGCGGATTGAACCGCATTGTGGGTCTTATTGATGATGCTGACAATTGGGTTTATGAGGAGGACCGTCTTCAACAATTGGTGGTTGATTTTTACTGTAGGTTGTATTCCTCTTCTGGTGTTATAGATAGCAGGTTCATTACTCAATCAAATTTTCCTATCAAATTTTCCTATGGTTTTGGAGCATGACCTTATAAATCTAGGAAGTGATGTTACTTTTAAGGAAACTAAACAGACACTTTTCAGTATGCAAAATATGAAGGCTCCTGGGCTTGATGGTTATCATCCACTATTTTTCAAGTCCCAATGGAATGTGGTTGGCCCATCTCTTTATCAATTTGTGAAAGATTGTTTCCAGCAGCCTAGTAAAATTCTTGAAGTGAATCAAACCCTGCTTACTCTAATTCTGAAATGTGATGATCCTTCTAGAGTTTCTCAATTTAGGCCATTTGCTCTTTGTAATGTGGTTTATAAGGTTATTACAAAAAATATTGCTCTTTCTTTCTTATGTGGTATCGGCTAAACAGAGTAGTTTTGTCCCTGGTAGGTCAACCATTGACAATATTCTTATTTTGCAGGAAACAATCCACTCCTTTAAATATTTGAGGGGGAAAAAGGGCTATATGATTTTAAAGCTAGATTTAGAGAAAGCTTATGATCGGATGGAATGGAGGTTTGTAATGGACTCTCTTCATTGTCTTGGCATGCCTACAAATCTTCAAGATCTTATCTATCAGTGCATCTCATCTGTGTCTATGAAAGTAAATTAGAATGGCTCTATCACTAATGCATTTCAATATACTAGAGGACTTAGGCAAGGGGATCTCATTTCTCCATACTTGTTTGTTCTCTGTTTAGAGAGGCTTGGGCACAAAATTAATGATGTTGTAGCTGCAGGGGATTGGTTGCCCTTTTCTTTTAGGAGGGGTGATAGTCCTAAAGTTTCTCATATGTGTTTTGCAGATGACTTGATTCTTGTAGCTGAAGCTGATTCTACTCAAGTATCTTGTATTAATTCTATCCTGCAGCAATTCTGTACTTTATCAGGGTAGAAAATAAATTTTAATAAGTCTTAGGTCTTCTTTTATGCAATGTTCTAGAGGATAAAGCTTTGGTTCTTAGCCATGACCTAGGGGTTAGCATTACTTAAGATCTTGGTCATTATCTTGGTACTCCAATGCTTCACTAACGAGTTTCCAAACATGATTTCTCCTTTCTCTTGGATAAAATGAGGAAGAAATTGACTGGTTGGATGGCTAATACTCTATCTTTTGCTAGGAGAGTCACCCTTGCGCAGGCTTCTCTTATTAACATACTAGGTTATGTGTTTCAATCAACTTTAATTCATGTTTCTGTTTGTGATGAAGCTGAGAAAATCTGTAGGGATTTTATTTGGGGATTGACATCTGATGCTAGGAAGAGCCATCTGATTGCCTGGTATAAACTATGTCGTCCAAAAGATGAAGGAGGCTCGGGGTTTCGTAATTTGAGAATGCTTAGCAAAGCTCAAATGATGAAACTTGCTTAGAATATTCTTATTCATCCAGACAAACTTTGGGTTAAAATCATGAGGGCTAAATACTCTTGTGGTATGTACACTGTCCCTAAATTTTTTCATAAAGCAAGATCTACTAGTACTTGGAAAGCTATAGTCAATGCTTGGGAGGATGTGAAGGATAATACTATTTGGGTCATAAATAACGGTCATGATACTAGTTTTTGGAAAGATAATTGGATCCCCGAGGTTGGCATTTTAGCGGAATTTTTGGAAGAATCTATCCCTCCTGCTGAGATGGATTTTTGTGTATCTCATTATTCTCTTGAGGGAAATTAGAATTGGGAGTTGATCCAAAGAATTGTGCCAGCTGAAATTTGCACTAAAATTGCTTCTTTAAAGCCTTCAAGTTCTGCTTCGGATGATTTTCTATGCTGGAACCTCACTTCTAATGGTTATTTTTCTTTGAAGTTAGCTTATGATTTTATGCAGGCGAAGCAATCAGATTCTACTGACTCTAATCCTATTTGCAACAAAGTCTGGAGATGGAATGGACCAAGTAGAATTAAAACCTATTTGTGGAAGTTGGCTCATGGTAGATTAATGACAAATGTTGAAAGGAAAAAATGAGGTATGACAGATGATGATATTTGTCCAAGATGCCATAGTTGCCCTGAAACAATTATGCATATGTTGAGAGATTGTGAAGAGGTACAAGAGTTTTGGACTAGTCTCATACATATATATAAAATGTGTAATTCTCGTAATTCTCATTATTTAACTATATGGGATGTCAAATTATTTTTCTGATCATTTACCAAATAGTTCTTTTTCGATCTCCTCATAATTATCTTGATGGCACAATAGATTATCAAAGGTGTGTGGTTGATTTCAGTGGCACAATATCTTGATGGCACATATATATGTTAAAGCAACTTGAAATTTAAGTGGGGGCATTTGCCCTCAATGTCTTCATGGTAAGTTCGTCCTTGGTCTCATTGATCCAGAACAATGGAGTAGATTTTTCAGCATTGGTTTCCATAATTGGCTTGATTGGAACTTGACAATTGATCATATTGGTATTCAAAATGTGCATTGGCCTACTGTTTTTGGTGTGTCTGCTATGGAAATATGGAAAGATAGGAATTCAATTGTGTTTTCACAAATGTCTCATATGGGAAAGAGTTTACTTTTCCAAGTTCTTAATCAATCTACATTTATCCTCCAGCAGCAAAAGCAGGGTCAAATTACGGGGAATAAAAATTCTACAAATGAAATTGAGGTTTATTGGACCCCTCCCCCCTTAAATTTCATTAAGATTAACATTGATGGATCTCATATTGGTCACTCAGGTAGCTCTGCTTGTGGTGCTCTAGCTAGAGATTCATATGGCAAATTAATCAAAGGTTTCTATAGAAAAGTGGGTTCTTGCAATGCTATTTGGGCTGAACTTTGGGCATTAAGATTGGTGATTCAGTTAGCCCAACAGTTGAATTTTCCTTGGGTGGAATTTGAATTGGACTCGAAGATTCTTGTTGATATGATTTTCAATAAGACTACTCACATCTCCTTTCTTAAACCTCTTCTCCAAGAGGTTATATCTCTCCTCCAACTTCCAACATGGAGAACTTCTCTTATGCATATCTACTGAGAAGCAAATAAATGTGCGGACTTCCTTGCCAATAAGGCTCATTCTACATCTTATGATGGAATTATTTTTTATTCTAGTTTTCCGTTACTGAACTTGTATTTACTTGCAGATGCTAGAAGTGTTTGTACCTCTCGTTCGATTGCTTAGTTGCTTTCCTTGTTATATCGAAAAAAAAGGAAGAAATTCTCTACCTTAACTTGTCTGACTTATTAAGCAGTGTCTAACTTACCATATATACAAGTGATACCAGGTTAAGAAAACTCCTTGAATATATGGTCACAGCCAAATTTATAGGCTTCAACAAAAATATATGTTGTGCATGTTTGGGAGTCAATTTAAGATAGAGAAAAATGGTTTTTTTTTTATGGATAGAAAAATGGTTCTGTACTTCTGTCATACAATCATTTTAATCATTAAAAATCAATGGCGAGTGATCGATGGTGCTTTGGTAAATTGTTTGTCAACAATTATGCAAAATTGTTTACAGGACTGTAGGAATAAAATTCAGTAAAGCTATTTCAATATTTATATACCCCTTAGGACAAGAAAAATATCAAGTAGATTTTTTTTTCACAGAAAATTTAAGATAACGGGATGAAGTTCCAATCCGAAATAGGGAAAACCTCATTTACGAAGAGAATTACATTTACATCACTCAAAAGGACTAGTGGAGACTTGAACCCGCAACATGTCGAAAACAAGTCCTGTCATGCTCCACTAGATCAATCCCTTGGGTGTTAAAAATATCAAGTAGATTTCTTTTTGTTATTAATGTTGACTTTTCAAAAAAATAAATATGAATTAGAATATAGGAAGAGAAAACTATACTCCTTTTTCTAATTTTAGTTAGATTAGACTCACCTCCCCATTTATTTTAGAATATACACTTTTGTCTCTTAAAAAGCGATCATGAGAGCCGTGAAGTGCCTTTTTTTGTTTTTTTTGTTTTTTGACTAAATGAAGTGCTTAGAAAGTAAAGTGTGAGAGAGGCAAACAATTTTTAGTGTAGATGAGTTTTGAATTTATACAAGCGAAGTATCGTAATTTTTATTTTGATGAGTGAAGGATAGATTTGTTTCAGAGTTCCATTTTGATGTTTTTTTAGTATCAAAAGGTTTTGTATTATATTGTTATTTATTTAATAATTTTTAAAAAAATCATTGAACAATAATATAATTCTTTACACCGAAAATGTATATAAATTACAATCGCGTAAATAGAGGTAAAAGTAAAACAATCATGAAGTTATGTATAAACTAAATTCATTAATTAACGTGCCTTGTTTTTTGTTGATGCTGAGAATGGTAGAGCTCTCCTCCTCCTTGGGGTTGAGTACTCCCTCTTCCAGAGTCCAAAAAAGGGAGGTGGTACCTACAAAGACACTCCGATGCCTGAGTTAGATAGGGCTTTGGAGGAGAAGGAGAACAGAGTAGATTAGGGTTTAGAGTAAGTAGTGAATATCAAACCTGGGGGGTCAAGCCCCTTTATATAGTGGAGTCACGTCGAATGAGGGTAATCACCGATCCGAATTCTGCGCGCGGTAACTCCTCCCTCACGCTTCAAGGATCAGCTCATCTCTTCCTGATATCTCGCACCTGCCAAGTCCGTCGCGTACTGGCTGCGTGATCCTCAATCTTCGGAGTGGCAACGGCTCCAAGAATCGTCTCCAGGCGTATCCCTTTCTAGAAGGTCCGAGGGTCATGAGTCAGCTTGCCCCTGACCTGCTCGGTGTTATCACTGGGGCGATCGTACCGGAGGGCCGGTTTGGCATCTCCGGGGTCGGATGTAGCTTGCCGAGCTCAAAGGAGGTCGGAACCGATCCGGGCCAGCTCGGTTTGGTGGACGCTAGAACTCGCCTCGGGACCGGTCCGTAACACAAGCCCCCTAGACTCTTTGCACGAAAGGGCAGAGGGTCTACCTATTATTCTTGGGTCAGTATCCGAGTTTAGTTATTGAGGTCGGGGGCGTATCCCAGAAGCTTGTTTGTCTGGGGCGTCACGCTCCACGTGTCGCACCTTTACTTGGTGTTCTGCCACGTGATGGGATTCAGACGGGACGTTTACTCAACCGTTCCTCTTCCCACCGTCGATCATCTGATGCGGCCTGGACCACTAGATCTACATCCGATTTTGTAAATGGAGGGCTCGGATTGGTTCGCCCGCCGTTTTCCTCTGCGGGGTTATAAAGCCACCCTCTCCTTCCTTCTCTCTTTTTCTTCGTTAAAGCTCTCCCTGAGCGGCTTCGTCATCATCCTTCCCTGCATTTGTGTTTCGGGCGGCCGGTTCATCCTCATTCCTTCGCGTTTCCTGGTAAGTCTTGTTACTGTTCTTCATTAATGGCTTCTTCCTCTTCTTCTCGTCGTCCCCCTTCCCCCATACCTTTGAGTTCTGGGAGCGGGTCGTCGTCTGAAACGACGAGCACGTCTTTTGACCTTTCTACGCCACCCTACGTCGGAGGCTCTGGCCACAAGGGGCTCCCCTCCGACGGTGGTCGTGACCCAGTGCCTCTCCAGGTGGTTCCTCCCACCTCCTGGGTTTCACCTTCTCCCCCCATCGCGTCTGTTCCTTCGTACTCACTTCATAAGGGGGGCGAGCGCCGAGTGGGAGATGATAGGTCTCCTTACGCCTGGGTGCACCCCGATGTACTCAGGGTGGCCTCCAACATTTTTTCAGACACTGGCGTGGCTGCTCTTCGGTCTAGTGTGTCATTTATGCCGAACCGGGATCGAGACGAGGAGGTAACTTGCCTCCCCTGCTCTCCCGACGACCGAGTATGCTTTAACAAGGGCGAGTCTAGTTCCCCAGACTTCTGTTTCTTCTACAAAACTTTCTTTACGCGAATATGCCTCCGCTTTCCCCTAGGCAGGTTTGAGTGCGAGGTCCTCCAATGGCTGGATGCGGCCCCTTCGCAACTACACCCCAATAGCTGGGCTTTTATCCGGGCTTTCAAGCTCGTGTCCGAGTACTTTGGGGGTACCCCTCTCTTTGCTCTCTTCTTGATTTTCCGGCTTAGGCTTGTGAAGCGGCTTAAGTGGTGCTCGCTCGATAAAATACCTGGCTTTTACATTCTCGAGCTTTTCGACCAGTCTTATAAGAACTGGAAATCTGATTTCTTCAAGATCCGAATGCGGAGAGGGATCCACTTTTTCTTTCTCGCTCAAAACGAGCCTCTATTTCCTTTTCTTTGGAGCTCCGGTCCTCGCCCCATAAAAGAGGTGGATTTCAATTCATTGTCGGTCACCGACCAGGCGATAGTGAACTTTCTCGCTCGTTTGCCCATATTGCATTGTGGTCCTCTCCTGCCCGAGCTCTAAAGGACCCGCTGATGGAGGGATTACTTAAGTAAGTCTTGTTATCATCCTTTAGCGTGATTCTCAGCCCGAACATGGGTACTAACTTTCATTTTATTTTCAGGTACGATGGCTCTGAAGATGACCAAGAAAGAGATGGCCGAGCTCCTCAAGAGAGCTCAAAGAGAGAAGGTCGCCCAAGTTCCTGGGCCGGTTCCCTCTAATGCTGCCGCTTCCCCTTCCTCCGCCAAAGCTACCAAAAAACGAGCGCGCGCTCCCCCGACTCCCGGTTCCGACCAGCCCCCTGCAAAGGAGCCGAGGGGGCCTCATGGGGGATTCTTCTGAATATCCCTGATGGCTCTGAGTGGTTCCTCCACCTTCGGGAATTTGCCGAACGAAGCGAGAACGCCGAGGATTCCCTTTGGAATGTCGGCTTCGACCGCTCCGACCAGATCGATCAGATCATGCGTAGGTCCGACGATAGGTGCATGGCCGAGGCGGGTGAGCTGGGTTTGTGCAAGGCACTGGGCCTCTATGGGCTCCGCACTTCTGCTATGGCCCAGTTCCTTTCTGATCGGATAAGGGCTCGGGCCACTGAAGCCGAGCTGGCGAGGAGGAAGTACCAAAGCAAGGCCACCGCACTTGGTGAGCTCGAGGAAAAAATGGGTAAGTTGGAGGAGGACTATGCTCGCCTCTCGGAGGCGAGGGATGCTCTGAACAAAAGCAACACCTCTCTGCTGGCTCAGCGAGAGGAGCTCCAGGCCCAAAACGACCTTCTGTTGCGTCAACTGCGGGAAGAGAAGGAGAAGTCCTCGTCCGAAGCTGCTCGGGTCGAGGAGTATCGCGAGTATAGCGCCCTTCAGTATAAGGAGGGGTTTGACAATGCGGTCGCGCAGCTGCGGGTGGTTGCCCCCGATCTGGACATCTCCGAGCTCGATTTCACCAAGGTGGTGAAAGAGGGGAGGATTGTGGAAGAGGAGGACGAGGAAGAGGGCTGTGCTGATCAGGAGGAGTCTGGGGGCGAGGACGCCGGAGTTGGGCTTGGCTCGGAGGCTGCTGGTCCAAGTGTTGCGACCGAGGAGGTCGTTGGGGCCCGAGTTGAAGACCAAGGGGATGCCCTTGTGTAACTTGTTTTTTAGAATGCTTTGCTTTGTCTCGACAATGTACTCGCTCTTCTATGAGCTCTTTTATATTTTTGCTTCAAGTTAATGAAATTGACTAAGTTTAAACCTTGTCTTCTCTGTATCGTTCCAATTTTATCGGACGTGATGGTCGCCAGCGGACACGCCTCTATCCACTTGGAGAAGAAGTCTATGGCGACTACGATGAACTTGAGTTGGCCCGGTGCAAGGGGAAAGGGGCCAAGTATGTGAAGCCCCCAGGTATTGAAAGGCCAAGGGGCGATGACTTCGTGCAGGACTTCTGGTGGAAGGTGGTCTCGTTTGGCGAACCTTTGGCACTTGTCGCACTTCCTTATGTGTTCCAGGCAATCCGACCTGAGCGTCGGCCAGTAGTAGCCTGCTCGTAGGATTTTAGCTGCCAGGGTCCGAGTTCCACAGTGGTTCCCACAGATACCCTCATGCAGTTCCCTCATAACATACTCGGAATCCGATTTCTCTATGCAGGTGAGTAGTGGCTGTGAGAAACCTCTTCTGTAGAGTCTGTCTCCGATTAGAGTGTAATGTGCGGACTGCCGTTGGACCCTGCGTGACTCTGCCGGGTCCTCGGGCAGTCTTCCCTGCTTCAAGTATTCAATGATGTCCTTCATCCAAGAATCCGGTGATCAACTGCGTAGTTTAATTTGTCGCGATGCTTGGTGACTTTAAAGTTTGGGCGACCAGCTTTGTATGGGCTGTCCTCGGTCTTCATACTATCTAACTTTGCCAGCAGATCTGCCTTGTTATTTTGTTCTCGAGGGATGTGCTCGAGTTGGACCTCTTGGAAGTTCTGAATCATGGCGTTGACTTTTTGAGCATACTGGGCGAGTATGTCGTCTCGACACTGGTATTCGCCCTTGACCTGGTTGATCATCAGTTGGGAGTCGCTCCTGACTCGGGCGTTTGGCGCCCGGCTCCCATGCGAGTTTGAGACCGAGTAGTAAAGCCTCGTACTCGGCTTGGTTGTTGCTAGCTTTGAATAGGAACGTGAGTGCCTGTTCGACGTTGATTCCTGCAGGGCTTTCAACGATGATTCCTGCTCCGCTGCCTTTGGAATTGGAGGAGCCGTCCACGTGGCGTCGATGCTCGATCTCAGGGGTCGGTGTTAGCTCTGCAATAAAGTCAGCCAAAACTTGTGATTTAATGGGTCCTCTGGGCTTATTCCTGATCTGGAATTCGGAGAGTTCTATCGACCACGCCACCATTCGCCCTGAGAGTTCGGGCTTCTGCAGGATCCTTTTGATCAGGTAGTCCGTTTTGACTACCACCGTGTGCGCTTGAAAGTAAGGTCTCAATCTCCTCGCGGAGGTTACTATCAGGAGCGCCAGTTTCTCTACCTTCTGGTACCTTAGCTCCGCCCCATGGAGGACTTTGCTCACGAAGTAAACTGGGCGCTGCTCGGTCTCTTTCTCTTCTATCATGGCCGAGCTGATCGAGGTATCGGTGGCCGCCAGGTAGAGGAGGAGAGGGGCTCCTTTGGTGGGCCGTGTAAGGACCGATGGTGACGCTAGAAACTCCTTGAGCCTCTGGAAAGCCGTTTCACACTTGTCGGTCTATTCGAACCGAGCTGGTTTTCGAAGTACTTGGTAGAAGGGAAGTGATTTGTCAGCGGAACGAATTACGAACCTGGAAAGGGCTGCGATGCGACCAGCGAGTCTTTGCACTTCCTTGATAGAGCTCGGGCTTCGCATCTCCATTACTGCTCGGCACTTGTCGGGGTTGGCCTCAATGTCTCTGTGGGTGATCATGAACCCCAAGAACTTGCCTCCGAGCACCCCGAACGAGCACTTCTCGGGGTTAAGCCTGATGTTATATTTTCTCATAATGTCAAATACCTCCTGGAGGTCTCGGTAGTGTGCCTCGAAGCTGGAGGTCTTGACCACCATGTCGTCCATATATACCTCAATCGTCTTCCCGATCTGCTTGACGAAGACCTCATCCATCATCCTCTGGTAAGTCGACCCTACGTTCTTCAAACCAAAAGGCATAGTGACGTTGTAGAAGTTGGAGGTTTCCGTCATGAAAGCCGTCTTTGGCGCGTCGAGTGGGTGCATGTTGATCTAATTGTACCCGGAGTACGCATCCATGAAATTGAGCACCTGGTACCCCGACGTGCCGTCTACCAGAGCATCGATGCTTGGAAGGGGGTATGGGTCTTTAGGGCAGACTTTGTTTAGGTCGGTGAAGTCAGTGCATATCCTCCATTTACTGTTGCTCTTCTTGACCAACACCACGTTGGAAAGCCAAGTGGGGTACTTGATCTCTTTGATAAATCCGGCTTTCAAGAGCTTCGAGGTCTCTTCTCGGGCTGCCTGCTTCTTTTCCCCTGCAAGTCTTCTTTTGCGCTGAGCAACGGGGCGAGCGCCGTGCTCTATGGCTAGCTTGTGACAGGCCACTTTGAGGTCTATTCCGGGCATGTCCTCCGGGCCCCACGCGAACAGATCTGCGTTGTCGAGCAAGACCTTCGTCAGGGACTGTTCGCTCTGCTGGGGCAGTTGTGTCCCGATGCGTATGCTCTTGCCCGATCCTCTTACTTCGACCTCCTTGATGTCGTCGACCGGCACTGGCCGGAAATCACTCTCGCCCCTCGGGTCGAGCTCAATCATGCAGTTCGACTTGGGGCGATCTCTTCTCCTGTCATCCCTTAGGCTATTGACATAACACTGTCTCGCCTCCTTCTGGTCGGCGTGTATCGTAGCAATCTGCCCATCGGATAGGGGAAACTTCATCGCCAAATGGGGGGTAGAGACTATGGCCCCGATCCTATTGATGACAGTTCTGCCGATTACCATATTATAGGCGGTGTCCGCGGCCGACTCGGCTTCCACCACCAGGAGGTGGGCTTCGATTGTCTTGACCCCGACGTCCGCCTTGAAGGTGATCAAGACGTCGAAGTATCCAGTCACCCGAGCTTTAGCACCTGAAAAACCGACTAACGTACCTCGGTAGGGTCTGATAATCGAGCTCGGTAACTTGGGTCGATCGAAGGCTTCTTTGCAGATTACGTCCGCCGAGCTTCCTTGATCAACGAGCACTCTCCTGACGTTAAATCCAGCGAGATGCACTGTGATAACCATGGGGTCGTCTTGACGGACCTCAGGTGCCTTTTCCGACCGTTGCTAGATTCGCCTCCACCTGCAAAACCACCTGCAATTAAATTGAGTGAGGGTTTACCTTCGTCTCGACCCTTCCTGCGTTGACGGGCGGGTGAACGCCTTTCTCGCCCTCTTCGAGCCGGCGATCGGTTGCGCCTGTGCTCGGGTGAACGGGATCTTCTACGACTTGTTTCGTTTTCTCACGGGCGCCCATTCCCTTTGTCCACGTACTTTGCTAAATGTCCTGCCTGTATGAGTTTTTCAATCTTTATCTTTAGCGCCTGACATTCATTTGTGGTGTGCCCGTAGATTCGGTGGTATTCGCAGTATCTCTGGCGATCCGCATCTGGTGGGGAGTCCTTCCGAGGGGGCAAGGTAATGAGGTTGCCCGTGTAGGCTTCCTTCAAGACTCGGTCCCTTCCCACTATCAAGGGAGTGAACCGCCCTCCGTAGTCTGCCGCCCTCGGCGCTCGTTTCTCCTCTCTGCCCTCTCTCGGGGCAGATCTCTACTTCTGTCTTACCGATTTTGGGTTTCCCTTTTGGCGGTGGCAACCTCCTCCATGTTGATATACCCCACTTCTCGGCGCCTCAGCTCATC
Organism: Calophaca sinica; assembly: GCA_037113605.1. Taxonomy (NCBI): domain Eukaryota; kingdom Viridiplantae; phylum Streptophyta; class Magnoliopsida; order Fabales; family Fabaceae; genus Calophaca; species Calophaca sinica. Next base: position 73,363,350 of record CM073730.1, read on the forward strand.
CAGAGATCCTGCAGGCCGGCGAGCGAGGGAGTCCGAGAAGGGACCAGGCTTTAGTGCTGACATTATGGCGTGGAGCGCCACATAGGTGCTGAGATTTCTGATTTGAGCCGTTTCGTTGTTGAAACGCTCTATGAAGGACTTCAGTGTCTTGTCCGACCTCTGTTTGAGCCCGACCAAGCAAGTGGAGTTTCTCCGGAAGGCTCAGCTCGTGGTAAACCTGGCCACGAATTGCTCGGCGAGTTGCCTGAATGAGTGGATCGAGCGTTGTGGGAGGTTAGAGAACCACATCATGGCCGGTCCTTTTAGGGTGCAGGGTAAGGTCCGACATTTCAATCCCTCGGATGCGTCGATCAGTAGCATCCGTGCGTTGAAGGAGGTAATGTGTTCCTCGGGGTCGGTTTTACCCTCGTAAGCGTCCATGTTGGGGATTTGGAACCGCTTCGGGACCGGATCGGCCATAACCCTCTCGTCGAAGGGGAGCAAGGTTAGTCCGATTTCGAAGGGTCGGTTCTCACGCTGCGGCGTGTGCCGAGTGTGGCCCTCTCACCTTGGGCTCTCTGTGGCGCTGGATGCGTCCGATATGGATGAGTCCCGGTTGTCTCTTCTGGTCCGCGAGGGCGTCTCGTGGCCCTGTCTTTCCTCGCGATCGCGGGCTTCCGCGATCCTGCGCCTTAACTCTTCGTTTTACGCCTGAAGCTCCAAGACAGGTCCGTGGTGGGCGTTCATCTTGACTGGCTGAGTGATGACTCAGCGGTGGCGATCTGTGATTCCCCGTGCTCCTGGTGCGCACCATCTTGCTAGGGGTATTCTTGAGGCCTGGGTTAGTTTTACCGGGCCCCACGGTGGGCGCCAATGTTGATGCTGAGAATGGTAGAGCTCTCCTCCTTGGGGTTGAGTACTCCCTCTTCCAGAGTCCAAAAAAGGGGGGTGGTACCTGCAAAGACACTCCGATGCCTGAGTTAGATAGGGCTTTGGAGGAGAAGGAGAACAGAGTAGATTAGGGTTTAGAGTAAGTAGTGAATATCAAACCTGGGGGGTCAAGCCCCTTTATATAGTGGAGTCACGTCGAAGGAGGGTAATCACCGATCCGGATTCTGCGCGCGGTAACTCCTCCCTCACGCTTCAAGGATCAGCTCATCTCTTCCTGATATCTCGCACCTGCCAAGTCCGTCGCGTACTGGCTGCGTGATCCTCAATCTTCGGAGTGGCAACGGCTCCAAGCATCGTCTCCAGGCGTATCCCTTTCTAGAAGGTCCGAGGGTCATGAGTCAGCTCGCCCCTGACCTGCTCGGTGTTATCACTGGGGCGATCGTACCGGAGGGCCGGTTTGGCGTCTCCGGGGTCGGATGTAGCTTGCCGAGCTCGAAGGAGGTCGGAACCGAGCCGGGCCGGCTCGGTTTGGTGGACGCTAGAACTCGCCTCGAGACCGGTCCGTAACATTTTTAAATTATTAAAAGTGAGAGCCGAGAGGGTAGCCGAACAACATTATACTTCCAAATTCGCAGGCCAAATTAGCAGGACAAAAATAAAATATTGCCAATAGAAATATTGCAGGTTCGTTAATCGTTACCCCTAAATGACAATTAGGGTCACTAGTATATAGTGCAAAACCTTGTTACCTATAGTAGTATTTGCCAAGTGTTGTCACATAAACCAAGAGCAACACAATTGTTTTTCTTTTTTTTTTTTTTTTTGGTAATTCTATGTGCTTGGCAATGATAAGGTGCTGTAAGAAAAGTTGACGATAGTATCCAATTCATCATAATATGAAATATAGAAGGATCAACAAATTATAGTGATGTTCAAAATCATATGAAAACATAGGACATTAACACTGTACAAATTCGTTGCTACTTGGGTGATCAGCCGCACCCACCTCTTATCCTCCTCATAGTCATCATTCCATACCATAAAAGGTGTCATCCCATTTATATGTCCTATTTGACACTCAAACCAACAATACACCCACAATTCTATTTTCATCAAGCAAACATTCCCAAAAAAGAAACAGTGGTTCAAGTGCAAGACACTACAAGCAGTTTAGTCATTGCAAAAGTAACCAATTGCCACAACATTTCTTTCAGCTCACCAAATCAAACCGCTTGGTAAAACTATGCACGCCAAGAAACACAACACAACACCCCCCATATAACCAAAGTTACCCTTCTAATTTACCATGCTCATGCATCTCCACATTCCCTATCATTCCAATACCATGACCAATGCTAGTAGTTTCAACCACACCTCCCACATGGCTGTTGCCACAGGAAACATGTTTTCCCACAGCCGCTTGCTCTTGCAAGATATCCAAATCCTGGAAATCATAATTGCAGCCATGGTCTTCATAGCCATTCATTCTTTGAGGTCAAAGAAACACCATGGCCTACCCATTTGGCCTGTCCTTGGAATGTTACCTTCCTTGGTCTCAGGACTCAAAACCAACATGTATGAATGGATCACAGACGTGCTCAAAAGTAAAAATGGGACTTTTAGATTCAAAGGGCCTTGGTTCACTAGCCTCAACTGCATTATCACCTCTGACCCCCAAAACTTAGAGCATCTTCTCAAAAACAAATTCACTATTTTCCCTAAAGGAAAGTACTTTAGGGACACAGTTTGTGACTTACTTGGAGATGGTATTTTCAGTGCTGATGATGAGATATGGCAGAGACAAAGGAAGACAGCAAGCATTGAGTTTCACTCCACAAAGTTCAGACAACTAACAACTGAGTCATTGTTTGAGCTTGTACACAAGAGGCTCATACATGTGTTAGAAGCATCTGTTAAGAAATCAATTGCTATAGACCTTCAGGATGTCTTGTTAAGGCTCACTTTTGATAATGTATGTATGATTGCCTTTGGTGTTGATCCAGGTTGTTCACAACCTCACTTGCCTGAAATACCATTTGCCACAGCCTTTGAGGATGCCACTGAAGCCACATTGCTGCGATTCGTCACCCCGGTTTGCATATGGAAGGCCATGAGGCTTCTCAACTTGGGAATGGAAAGAAAGCTGAAAAATTCAATAGAAAAAGTAAATGAATTTGCTGAGAATGTTATCAGGACAAGAAAGGCGGAGCTCTCTTTGCAATGCGGCGACAGTAAGCAGAAATCAGACTTGTTAACCGTGTTTATGAGGCTCAAGGATGAGAATGGACAACCATATTCAGATAAGTTCTTGAGGGATATATGTGTGAATTTCATATTAGCTGGGAGGGACACTTCTTCGGTTGCTTTGAGCTGGTTTTTCTGGTTGCTTGATCAGAATCCTGCAGTGGAGGAAAGAATACTAGAAGAGATTTGCAGGGTGGTGAGTCAGAGGGAGGACATCAAGAAGGAAGAGTTTGAGAACTCTTTGACATTCAGGCCAGAGGAGATAAAAAAGATGGACTATTTGCATGCTGCTCTTTCAGAAGCTCTCAGATTATATCCTTCTGTGCCTGTGGATCACAAGGAGGTAACATTTCAATTTTAGCCATTTAGTTGTATTTTTTTTTTTTTTTGCCAAATTAGTCCTTCAGAAAAAAAACACAAAGACATATTTGGTCTCTTTGAGAAATGAAAAATATTAATTTGATTTTTTAAAAATCTCAGATGTTGGTCAAATTACTCTTTACTCTTTTTTTTATTGTCATTCTTTATGTCTTTCATATTGATCTTCACTATAATTACATTTGGTAATTGATTTCTCTGTGATAACAAAGAAAGAGTTGAAGACATGTCCTTTTTGCTTTTGTTTACTTTCCCTAATTAAATTCTCTGCATCTGCATGTCGCTTGTAAATTACAAATTTGTTGTTTCTCTTTCTAGCAACCAATTGTCTTGTCATGGCTTTTTATTAAATACTTATGAGAGCTATAAGTATTACTATTTGGTTAAGTTGTTCACCTGACAAACAGAATGTTTCTCAGGCCCCGCAAAAAAAAAATTATATATATATATATAAAAAAAAACAAATAAATAAAAGTTGGCACAGGTGAGCCAACTCAAATAGTCAAATCTGATGTTGAACTGTAGGGAAAATTTTACCAAAAATAAAATAAAATTTGCATATTGCAAATCTGTCAGAACACCCATTTGGCTAATTAGTTAAGAAAATCACACAATTCAAGGTAGTAATGAATACAGTTTGGGATACAAGATTGAATGCAACTGTCAATTGATGATAGAAGTTCATATTGATCAGTTATGATTTTTCAGGTGGTGGAAGATGACACACTCCCAGATGGAACTCAAATAAAGAAGGGAACAAAAGTGATATATGCAATTTATGCAATGGGGAGAATGGAAAGCATATGGGGAAAGGACTGCATGGAGTTTAAGCCAGAAAGGTGGCTAAGAGATGGCCGTTTCATGAGTGAGTCTGCCTACAAATTCACTGCCTTCAATGGTGGACCTCGATTGTGTTTAGGCAAAGATTTTGCATACTACCAGATGAAATATGCTGCAGCCAGCATCATATACCGCTACCGTGTGAAGGTTGTGGAGAACCACCCTGTTGTGCCAAAGCTTGCTTTAACACTCTACATGAAGCATGGATTGAAAGTTAATCTTCAAAAACGTCATGCAGCAGAAATTCATAAATACTTCAAAGTTTAACTATACTAATGACAATAACTGCGTAGTTTATTTGTGCAAGTAATAATACATAATGTACTTATTTTATTTTTTAGTTTTTTTAGGCTAGAAAGTATAGTTTTATAAATCATACTGTATTGTTATCTTTTTAATTTATAATTAAAAAAAGTGCCACGCTTGTTTGTGGCAAGGTCATGACCAACAAAGCGTAGGATTTTAAACATTATTAGAATTCAAACCAATGAAAACCGCAAATGCTCACAATTGTAGTGTGCAATTTATCAGCAAAAATTTAGGCCTGAGCTGATGAACCTAGGTAAATTATATGCCTTCAAGCTTCAACCTTATCTGCTTCTTATAAAGATCAGCCATCAACAGTCCTAGATAGTTGGTGTGCTCCATTTTAAGATGAGTCTAATGCAAAAAAAACTAATTTTAAGGATTTAGCTACTCCCAGTTAAGAAATGTTACTCTATCCGTCCCATTATATATGTTATACTTGGATAAATCACATATTTTAAGACAAAAACATTAAATAAAAGATAGAGAACAATAATTTTACCAAATTAACCTTGACAGAAATCATTTAATATTACGTGATATTGGCAGAAAGCATTTAATGTTAAAGGTAAAATTGACCGAAAGCATTTAATATTACCTTGAAAAGAAAAAATGACATATTTTGGGATTATTTTTTTTTTTCAATGTGCATATATATTGAGACGGAGGGAGTATATATTAAGTGATGAAACTGATTAGGCTTAAGTATCTAATATTAGCATTACATTCTGTTCTTCACAGCACAGTTTCAGAAACTCCTCCAAAACCTTATGCCTTCTCTCTCAGCCATCTTCTGTCAACCTGAAATATTTAGTTAACATTTCAAACATTTTAACAGACTTAATACATAGGTGTATGAAAATTACGCATGCAGCAGCATGCTTTAGAATATGGAAAGATGCATGGAAAGGCATTACTGAAAATTTTGTAAGGTCGGTTTTTATCATGAAGATCGGGCTTCATACAACTTGTCCGTTCATCAAACACTAGTAACTTCCTAATAACAATTGCCTTTGGTATGATAAATTTTAACCGAGTTAGATGACCCTGTGTAAACTAGGGTTTATTGCACAGGAAATTGAGGAGTTTCTCGCGTGGGTTGAGGACATGTTGGTTAGCTCCAGCAATTTATTCTCCCAAGCTGCACGGGAACGGTTAAAAGCTAAGAAGAAACGATTTTCTGTTGAGTAAACAATCATTTTATTCATTAAATCTGTGAGGCGCTGTCATTAGAGTTTTTAAATGTATCAAAATTATAAAAATATCACTAAATGTGTCTTTCATTTGTTAGTTTGGTTCTCAAATGTGTTTTTTGTTTTCTTTTTAATGGCGAAAATATATTATAATTGGAATACTAGGGGTACTCCAACCGAAGACAATATACAAAAGTAATAATACCGCAAAGTGGATAGACCCATATAGCTACAACCTAGCACTATAGCGAATGGGCTCAACATACCACTTGTAATACAAAACCGGTACAGACTTTCCTCTAGACAAGCACCATCTCCAAGACAAGGATATAATATGCTCCACAGAATATTTCAAATCCGGCACTGCCCCCGAGAAAGTACACCTGTTCCGTAGATCCCAAATGGCCCACAAAACAGGAATAATGAGAAAAAATCCAGAGGCATAACGAAAACAAAGTCCATCCACCTAAGTTTCTCATACCATACCCTAGAGGAGAATATGCATCTGGTGAAGAGGTGTAGTGATGTCTCTTGATGACAGCCGCATAAAACACATACAGCAACTTGAGGTTCTAAGAGAACACCTCGACTAAGCAAGTTTGCTCGAGTTGGCACTCTATATCCAACAACAACTGTCAGGAAAAAGCAATTACCTTGGATGGTGCAAAACTCTTCCAAAGCTTACTTAGTACCAATGTCTACTGATCAGAAAGGCGTGACACTGTAGAATCATGCTCAGAGAGAAAACCATAAGCAGATGACACCGAGAAAATATCCTTAGGATGTTTGGTCCAGATCCACCTATCCAGGTCAGCTGACAAAGATATAGGTGCCAAAGCTGCCATAAGCTCAGCCACCTGTAACTCCTCCCACACAAAAAGGCTTCGTCTCCATGGGATTTCCCAAGACCATGTGCCATCTTGCCGAGTACTATAGTTCCCCACCATTACCTCTCGATCCACCGCAAGCGAAGCTAATCTAGAGAACCTACTACCAAGAATAGAATCCCCCAGCCAGATGTCATATCAGAACCTAGTAGAATTTCCATCTCCGACAGACCTCCTAATACTACCCAAAAACCAATCACCAACCTGATCCCCCCAAGCCCCACCATGCAAATATCCTTCCACCACACCGACCCCGAAGAAGGAACTCTGAAATCCCCAAAATAAGAAAGGTTATTTATTCGAGTCCCGTACTTCAACGCTAACACCCTATGCCATAATGCCTCCTCGTCCCCTAAAAGCCTCCACCTCCATTTACCTAATTAGCTAAGGTTTACTCTCCTAAGATCCCTTACCCCTAAACCACCCCCTCGTAGGCTTACAAATGTCTTCCCACTTTACCCACATAATCTTTTTCCTCTCCACATCTCTCCACAAGAACTCCCTCTGCATCCTGACCACCTGCTTTCAGACCTTCACCGGTAGTTTCATATAAGAGAGGAAAAAGATAGGAATATTGTTAAGCATCGAGTTGAGAAGAGCAATTCTTACCCCTAAACTGATCGTCTGATGTGTCCACCCAAGTAGCCTACCTCTAAGCACCTCCAGCATAAGGTTCCCAAGTAGATGCATGTCGCAGATTCGCTCAAATCGGAAGACTAAGATACTTAAAATGTAGTTTCCCAGACTTACAGTTAAGGAATCCCACTACTAAGGCTAAAAAAGGACCATCAACAATTACACCCACGAGGCTACTTTTAGCAAAATTCACTCGGAGTCTTGAAAAAAGCTCAAACACCTAAGCTCAAACCAACTAAGTACCGCCTTTATTGCCCAAAGGTTCTCCACGTTAGCCTCCCCAATGAATAATGTGTCATCTGCGTACTGTAAATGAGACACCAATAAATCTGACTGTCCGACCTTGAGTCCTGAGAATAACCCCGTAGTTACTGTCTGCCTCATAAGTTCACTCAGACCCTTCACCACTAGAAGAAAAAAGGAAAGGGGTGAGTGGATCACCTTGCTTCAACTCCCTATTAATAGTAACCTCTTCCGTTGGGCTTCCATTCACCAAAACCGACAAACTACCCGAAAAACACAAGCCCAAATCCAGGCTCTCCACCTATCATCAAAACCAAACCGCCGCATCATATAATCAAAGAAGGCCTAACTCGCCGAATCATATGCCTTCTCGAAATCCACCTTAAAGATGAGACATTTCTTCCTCCTCTTCTTCCCTCTCTTATTAGTCAATTTACTCTTCGAATGTATCTTCTGTTAGTCAATTTGGTCCCTGAAATTTTTAACAGAAGACACACTCGGGAATCAGTGGTGGAGCTTGATCAACTGTTTTAGAGGAGCCAATTGTTAAATGTATAATATAACATAATTTCACAAACTTTACGTGAGTTGTCTCGTGGCGTAGTGGTATGAGATTTGGCTATAGCAGAGATATTGTGTGTTCGAATCCTTCCTAGAGACTTTCTTGGAGCTCTTTTTCAAAGAAATATAACTGAAATGCCAAAAAAAAAGGTCCTACAAGAGTCGAACTCTGATCCAGTATGTTACCAAAATGAATTTTAGCACTCGGCTGGTGCAAGAATTTAGAAATCATAGTGCTAGAATATTTATATAATAACTTGCGAAAAAATGCTTGGGGGAGCCATAGCTCCCTTGTGTCATAAGGAAGATCCGCCCTTTGTCGGGAATGTTTTTATAATTTCAATATATTCAAGGACTATATTAACAACGTCTCACATATATAAGAACCAAAATGACTATTTACTCTTTTCTGTTGCTTTGGGTTTGTAGGCTTTCTTGATGTGCCATAATATTTGACACCCCCAATGTATTAATTTTTGTGTATTAATATATATTAATATCAAAAAACTAAATTTTCGGATGTTATGTTGTCAATTTTAACATCTGTAAATTTGTAGTTTCTGAACGTTCAACGTGACAACAAAATCTCTGGAAACTAAGTTTCCTGAGGTTAAAAGGCAAGTTCTAGGGTGCACAAACATGGTGGGTAACACCACCGTGCACAAGTAGTTTTTGCCATTTGATTAAAAATTCCACCATATGTTATGGTGAGTATTCTGCACCATATCATTCCTCTCTAATCTCCATCATCACCCTCTCTCCTCCTCCACCACCGCCAACCTCCATGACTAGCCAGAATCGCTATTGTTCATCTTCCACACCTCTATCCTTCTTCGCTAATCTCTCTGTCGCCTTCTCATTCCCTCTTCGTACTCTCTCTCAACATGATTGTTCTTCGTAGTTCATATGAACCCTAAATCAAAAATTTCTGCAACTTTCCCAATCGGCCTTTTCGCTTGCTTCTGCTTCAACCACTTTATCAGAATCTCCAAATCATCCACGATCTTCCACGTGTGATCAAAAACGATGTGGTGGTTTGGCGACACCGCCCACACCGCCGTCTGCTGCTTCTTCTGCGACTCCACCACCATCCTCTTGTCGACGATCGAAGAGGAGGAGGCCTCTGACGCCGGCGATTTGTTTCCAGAAAGAGAGGCTTCGGCGATGTTGAAGTTGAAGAGGAGGATGAAGGAAGTTATGGAGTCTAAAGGGATGGAGAAGCGCTGGATGAGGGAGAGGAAGATGGATCCGCCCATGAAAGCAAGTTTTTTTTTTCTCTTCAGCTCTTTGAATCTTAGAATTTTTTTTCCTCTTGTTCTCCCGAGTTTTTGGTTGAGCACTGGTCTTCGTTTGTGCGGTTCTAGCATTGTCCATTTTTCGATGGGATGATTACGAGGGGTTTGTTGTTTGAACACTGAGTCGGAGCATTTGTTGTTGTTGTTGGAGGAAAGGGTGGTGGCGCAAAGTGTCCTGGAAGAGGAAGAAAGAAGGTGAGAAGAATAGGGGGAACGATTTGGTGTTGATAGTCCATGATAAGATTCAGTGAAATTACAAGAGAAGATTAATCTGATGGTTAAAACTACTTGTGCACGGTGGTGTTACCCACCTTCCTTGTGCACCCTAGAACTTGCCAGGTTAAAATTAACAACATGTTTGGAAACTTTGCATTGTTAATTTTAATAATGTTTGGAAACGTAGTTTTCGGAAAATCACAAAAATCGGGGGGGGGGGGGGGATAATGGATGCAGATGTGTGACTTTTATGGGGGAAAGGGTATTCTTTTTTTGTAAAAGCGCGGAGAAATGAAATGTATGGTATGTATAAAAAAAAAAAAAATAGAGGTGTATCTAGCGGCCATGAAGAGGATATACCACTCATATGGATTTGTTTGTACCATTCGATCCATTCATATTGATCACATACAGTACTATTTTCCACTAGTTCCCTGAATGCATAGTTAAAACATGTGGATTTTGTTCCTTTAAAGCGAGCAATTCACTTTAGACTGTAAAGTAAGGAATCTTAACCATTGATGAGAAAATCAATGGTTGATATTACATATACATGCATAACAAACTAACCCTTGATTTTTTCATTAATGGTTAAGATTACTCACTTTAAAAGAGCCAAATCAGTGTAGGGTGTTTTCTGTTTTAAAAATTTGGCAAGATGAAAATTTGTGCATGATCAATTGCAAGGTGCAGGATTCGAATCCTGCCTCTAACAAAAATTCTCTTCTCCTAACAAATAGCTAACAACTAATATTTGCATATAAATAAAAAGTGCAGGCTATTAGATATGGCGTTCCAAATTGAATGCCTCAGCACGATCAGATTTTCGGAAAACTTGTGTCATTTTCTTTTTTTATATTCTTTTATTTATTTATTTATTTAATTTTTTGACAACTTTTATTTATTTTTTCTGTCTCTATCTTATCGTAATTAAGTCTTAATTAAGGATGCTATTCCTGGGTTGATTGCTCCCCAAGTTTGAAACTGATACTCGTCAACCAAAAAAAAGTTTGAAACTGATAATTATAATAATGTATGCATAACTAACCAAAAGAAGCCGCCTCTTATCATATCATATAGTACACAAAACGAATGTTCTAATTCAACGAGGAGCCTCTGCTAAAAAAAATAAAAATAAAATAGACGAGGAGCCTCTTCTTTATAAATTTTTGTTCTGATCGAGCTACAATATTTTTGTATGCATAAATGTATAGTTATAAATGCAAAATTTATATTTTCGATATAACCAATTAGACCTTATTTTTCTTCCCAGTGAAAGGAGGTTATGAATAATAACGTGTCCCGTTAAAATTCTAACAGGGTTGGGTATATTTGAATGTTGTAGGGGTATATTTGAATGCTGTTGGCATCTTATGCATACACAATTAAATTAAGCGCGTACACTACATAATGATTATGATGACTAGTACTTTGTCCCGTGCGATGCACGGGTTAGTTATCCTGGAATCATATTAAAAGGATAGTTATATGAAAATTAAATTAAAAAGAGGGATTATATGGAAGTCACATTAAAAAGAAGGGTTCTATGGGAATATATATTAAAAACATAAAATAAAGGCATGCAAATTAAGAAAAGGAAACAGTGAGAAGGAGAAACTTTATGAGAAGGAGAGACTTTATGGAGTTGCTCAAGATTTCATCACTCAATTTTCAAAAAAAAAAAAAAAAAATTCATCACTCAATTCGGCAAGTGTTTCTATACAAAAGCCAACTTGCATCAAAATCAGAAAATCTACAGCTTGTGATATAGCTTTGCTTAACCACTGCTTACCAACTCAACATGGAACTAACATGAAATCAAAAATCTAGTATAGACAATTAACTAAAATAGCCTCCATCTTGTGAATTGCCTTGGAAAAAATAATGTGTATTCTTGTTGGACTAATTGTTTGAATTTAAGAAGTTAAGTTGAAGGTTGTCCCACTTCTCAACGTTGCACTTCACGTCCTGCCAAAGTTCTCCAGCAAAAGAAGGTGCATCAACATTCTGACCAGGGGTAGCAGCCCCATGTGCTGGAAAATGAAATGCACTGATAAATGGGAATAATAAGTAATGAATTACTTCATGACCATGTTTGTGAGCCTATATTACAAGCCTATATTACAATTTGGTAAGTTGTTCATCAGTCAACTTGGTTGCAAAGCCTCTGAAACCATGTTTGTAGCTACAAATATGAGAATCTTGGGCTTGTTCAATATTGTTGAAAACATTTCCGATGAATAAAAAAGGAAAAATCACATATCAGGAATAACATGGAAAAAGAGAAAAAAAAACTGCAGAAACACCAACAGGATATTTCCTCTAAGCATATGGATTCAAATGAGCCGAAGAAACCAAAAAACGCATACGTGAAACCAAATTGTGATATCATTCTGGGAAATCAATTGAATGGATTCAAGGAGAACATAAAGGGAATGATAAGGCATATATTTTCTGCTATCTTTCATCAGTGCACTATATTTTATGTGCTGACTCTATGTGCATGAAATGATGCCTGTGATAATATTGACTATCAAACCTCAATCGATAATGTTGACTAAGAAGACACCAACCTGTAATGAAGTTATGCAGGCAGTCCATATTCTTGTCATTAAGAATTCTACTTATTTTTGTCCCCGAAGGTGCATCAAACACATCATAATTGAAAACTATAATATCATTAAAAAAATCAGGTATAGTAAAATTCTTTGAGAACCCATTTGCAAAAACTCAAGCTATTAGAATTTATTAAGAAAATGATAGTGGATTACCCAAATGTACTTTCAAATCCCAATACACCTAATATACTCTATTTAACAATTTTAATTTATCACTGAAAAACAATTTTAATTTTGATCATTGAATTAAAAGTTTTATAAAATAGATTAATTAAAAAATTTCATAAATTTTTAAACATTGATTATAATTTTATTTTCAGGTATAATATATTTTTAAAATATAAACAATTGTTGACTATGAGATTACATATGTTCGTGTTTGTGTGTATCAATGTCTAGTTTATCTAAAATGTGATGTACACGATCATCATGCTAATACCACATGATTTAACAGTTGATTTTGTTATGCAAATATATATTATATAATGTTACGAATGAAATATATTAAGGCTAGAGAATGGATAAACTAATCGCTAGCGGAGAAGTTTATAGCGGATAACTGATAACGAAAAAGTTAGCAGATTCAATTTAAAGTATTTGGTAAAATTAGCGGTTGAACTAATTAATAAATAGTACAAAATGACAAAAAAAATTAATTTTAATAAATGAGAGAGATTGTAAGAGTTAATATTCTTTTATTTCATTTAATTTACGATAAATGATGAATTTTATTAAAATAATAAGGATAAAAACGAGAGAGAGAAAAACGATATGTTATAAGCTATAAGCTCAAATACTACTTTAAGTAGTATCAGAAAAAATGTTGTAAACTAGTGAAAAACCATTATAAACTAATGGTTATCAAACACTTACTGCAAGTTTATCTGCTATAAACTAGCGGTTTGGTGTTACCAAACAGAGCCTCAAAAGGAATTATTCTTAAGGTAAGTGAATCTTTACCCTTTTTATGTGACAAAATATTCACTTATTTATTCTACGAGTGGCTTTTGTTATACTTACGTCGTTTAAAAAACTTTTAGAAACATTAATCATTGAACATTATGATATTATTTCAACGATCAAAATTTTAGATAATTTATAAATAGCTGTAAGTATCCAGCATAAATATATCGGGCGAAAAACTGATTGAAATACTGTGATCCCAATTACAATCATAACACAAGACCTACATATAAAACCTTTTTTTTGGCAAATCGCTAAGAATAAGGGCAAAACATTATCCTTAACCCCCAACGACATTGTATCGATTGTGTGGCGCATCAGGGAGTCAGAGATACACGACTATGAAGAAGATTTCCCCCTAGCCGAAGCCTTACCTTGGCAACCAATGAATATCTACTATAGACCTTAAGTCATCATCCATGTCTTGACCCGACTCGGCGCTAATCATGTGCAACTGGCTAAGGCATACATAATATCTCAATGAAAGAAAAGTTGAGACAGGTGGCTAAAAAGTCACTTCCACGGTATGGTCTCTTGAGGAGGCTCATACCCCCTCAGGAAAGGTTTCCATGAAAAAGATTTTGATGTACCACACACGACCTCATTTAATGAGCACCTTACCTCCTCATCAAGAAGACTAACAAAAAGAAACTTCTAATTGATTACAACAAGTTTTGGCAATAAACAGCGCTTATTTTTAGCCTAAAACAGCGCTTAAAAGCGCTGAAAATTAAGCCACTGCTGATTGTATTTCAAAACAAATATTTATGAAGCGTCATTGAAAATGGACAATAATGGGCTTGATTATGGAGCTGTTTATTGTCGACAATAAACACTTCAATAATGAAGCTGCTTATTGTATAGACACAAACAGCCTTCCATATCAAGCGTTGTTTATTTTGAATAATTAGCGCCGCTTCCTTTTAGAAGCTGTCTTTTTATACACAAGCGCCGCTTCATTATCGGGCTGTTTATTCTCCTTTTTTTTTATTAGTTCTCTCACATTTACATTATATCTGTTGCATAATATGATAACACAAAATGCAATCAAAATTGTCATCAACATTCCCCAACATCAAAATTTAACATTATAATGTAATTTTTTCATAGATTCCTACATATCCTTACATTAAACATAAATAAAGTACAATATATTTCATAGTCAAATTTACAATTATACAGAATAGATCACTAAAATATTGCACATGTCATGCTACAAATCCTACCTAAATAGTAATATCTTTTTCTTACATCCACACGCAACTAAACATGCATACAAAGTCAAAATTCTAACAAAATTTTGGCGTAGTTTTCCTTAAAATATGAACATTCCAAAATATAAAAAATACCAGTAATAACATAACATATCATACCAAATACCAACATAAAATATATAAAATATTAGCCAACATAAAAAGGAATTTTATTCCTAATTTCATGTGAACCTTTCCAATTCAAGTATGTTAAACTAAAAACCAAATTTAACAAAAACTCACGTAAACATTAATATTAATCTTCTTCTATCTCGCTTATAAATGATAAAATTTGTAGTAAAATATCGACACCACTCTTCTTTGAGTTCTGATGATCAAGTATGTGTCGAATTGACAATCGTGATAGTCTTTGCGAAATAAAAATTAAATGAAGTTAGAATTGAACATAAGCATTCAAATGGTATGCGTAAAAGAAAAAAATTATATAAACTTTGAAATTGTTACAAACATACCTCTGTTGGAATTTCTGCTTGATTATGAACGACAATATCCTTGAGAAACTTTAAAACATATCGCCACAATCATCGAGTTAGGTTGGCGAGGACACTATAAAACCAAAAATATGAAATTAATTGTTTTTATTTTTGGTAATTTGAATAATTGCATAAAAATTTGATATAACTCCCTTTATCGGTATCCATTTAGGTGGAGTAAATTTAGAAAATCGAGACTTGTTTCTTCGATAAAGTAGGATTGCCCTAAGTGCAAAATCAAACAAAATCATTCAGTATGGACACATAGACTATATATATCAAATTTCTAACAAAATTTTGGCAGAGTCTCCCCTAAAATATGGACATTCCAAAATTTATAAAACACTCAGAATTTAAACAAATACCACCACCAAAGACAAGATGTCACGTAGGCCAAACATAAACAAATAAATACTTCAATATTACAAGTAACTTAAACGTTTAAGAAATTGCATACATATATATATATATATGTATATATATATATATACATATCTATGATTTATACACACTTACTGATTGTACTTCTCTTTCATTGTTTTGCGCATGTTGATATGTACAAGCAATGGATCAAGATAGTACACAATGTTTTGATTCAAGTTAATCGCTAACAATAACCAATGATCCCTACAAAAATGTTGGACAAAAAAATATAAGAAAGTAAACACATTTCAATAAATTTAGTAATATTGATTAAATTAAATGACTTACACTACGTTGCAAGGTGACAAAACAAAGTCTCAAAGTCGGGATTTGCTAATGTCAAGCGGTGAATGACATACTCGGACATGTCAAGATTCCATGATCCCATATGTGTCCGTTGTGGGCACAAAATACAAACCTTTGAGTTTGTTCTTGTGGGATCAATATCTCTTGATACAAGTACCTTAAATTAAAACATGCATACAAATTAATGCATTAACAATAACATAAATATTTAGTGTAAAAAATAAAAATCATTGGATACTTTAAAATTTAATGCAAGACTGAGATATACACTAATAACAGCTTTCACTTAACCATAGGTTGTCATTAAGAATTTCTTGAAGTGCACCATCAACACCAGCTCTTAGGCCGTGCCCATAACCCAAGATTGATTCATCCATTGGTACTTTAATGGTATCTCCTGCCTCCATCTTTGTTACCACAAGGACTCTAAGATAAATTGTAAAATCTGTAGCAGGAGCTGTAGGAGGCCGAGATACCATGACCTTCTTCACCGGGAGATGTGAATGACCCATTTGTTGGTCGCTTGCAACACTCTTGCTAGCTATAGGCGACTTGCCCTTGCCTTTGTCCTTGGCTTTGGATGTTGGAGATACCTACATATTTTGCATTCCAACATATTGACTAGTTAGTGAGTGATCACCTAATTTAATAAATATATGCAAGATATGATAGTGAAGCATATACTTTAACATATACGTACTCATATCACTTGTAACTACGAGGTGGTTTGGCCATGCCACATAGGTTCCTATTGCCTGTTCCACTGTCATCACATCTGCCCCCGTCAGGGGTACAGGCAACAGTGCATCCGCCTCAACTGCAACGTCAACTCTAACCTTGAAATGATTAGGAGGTAAGGGAAGGTTGTGTAGTGACACACCGGTTCATTATACAACTTTCCTTACCAACCATTCGTTGTGTTGGACTTGTCAAATACAGACTGCACTCATAAATGCCCTAAACCAATGATAAACGAAATATTAATATGTTAAATCTTTGAATACTTAGGTGAGAAAGTATAAAAAGAAATATAACGATTATTACCTCGGGACTCACAATAGTGCAACTATCTCTAACACTCTTTGGGTTAGGGATAGGTGACTGATGCTCGTTCCTCTCCACTTCATCTTTATCCTTCTTGCTATCTTCCAATTCCTGAACTTTTTGGTATAGCTGAGTTACCATTCTCCTCAATTCTTCTCGCTTCACTAGCATCGCATGGCGTCTTACACGCTCGTGATCCAAAGATAGCATGCAGGAGACGCCAAATCCCACGCCTCTTGCAGACCAGGATACTCCTTGATGGGTATGGCTTGGGAAAGGATGTCTTGACCAGACAAATCGACATAGACATTGACAGCTCATTCGCGAGACACAAATATTATTAAATATTATTAAATAATATCATTAATTTAAACGTTAATTAATGTTATCATACTTACAATTTTATCACCACTTCTAGTGGGTAGATGTTCAATGTCACCCTTCTTGTTTCACTGGCTTCTATCCACAAACAAGATCGATCAATGGATTGAGAAGTTGCATCTTCTCCTGACTCCAACAGCTGTACATGTGAACAAACAAATTGAGAGAAAGTAAGAAAGAAATTGTACATACCAAGAGATGCGTTAAAACAAGTTATAATTAAAGATATTGTACATACCATTTCTTCCTCAATCCTTCCAATTATCGCGGCTAATTGGGACCGTCTTCCGCACTGTGGCCCCAATGAATTGAATAAAGTCATTAACATTTTCACCAATTGGTTGACCCTTAGCATTCCATATAACCTATAAAAAAAATAGTATTAGTGTACAAATTTAGATACTCAACTAAAAAAAATAGTATTAGTGTACAAATTTAATCGACAAGTATCTTACCACACGTTTTGCAACTCCTTTACTCCTCTCACGGATGAGTTTCTTCTTAAAAGTCGGTCCACGGACGCCGTCCCTTTTGGGGGCATCGAGCACTATCATCACCTTCAGATGCCATTTACCTGAAAAAATTATACACATAAGTTATTAATAAAAATTAATAAAGAAATCAATGTATACACATTTAATTGATCAATAAATTAATAAAAATTAAATAGCATTCACTACATACATGTACATTTAAGCAACTCTTTTCCTTTTTCTCGTTTTATTCAAATTTATGCATCCCTTATGAAATAATGGATTGATCCAAAGCCCTTCATTATGATCATTTCTAATATACACATCATCCTCTATAGGTGTCCTTGCCCCAAACAATGATTGTGATGTCCCGAAGAAAGTGGTCATCCTCAATGTCGAGATATTCATGTGCTTCATCATCAATCTCATTAACAATTTTTTGTTATTCAATAGAACAATGGACCAATTCATATCAATTGGATCGGTGACATAGAACACTTGTTGAGCTTGCGATGCTAAAATAAAGGGCTCATCCTTATATCCCAACTTATTAAAATTCACCCGCATGAACCCCAACTCATCCATTTGTACACCGTTGTTATTATCAACCCACTTGCATTGGAACACAGGCACTCAAAACATCTTGTAATCCAACTCCCATATGCTCAATGACCCAAGTATGACATATTCGCATATATGGGATTTCTATCTTTAGCACTTGATATATTCATAGCTTCAACTACAAGAGTCAACTCCACTATTTTGTATTCTCCTCCGATCATCATGTTCTTTTGTATAAAAAGTGTACCCATTAATCGATAACCTGTAAGAACTAACATGTATATCCGACCTTTAGCTAACCATCTCAATCTTTACGAAACCGAGCTAGGATTTGCGATGAAACTCTGCAGTAAATGTATTCTTTCAACCATTTTATAAAACACCGATTGTGTTCTCGTTGTTAACCAATTTTGACTCTTATTTGGGTACAAGCTCTTGAGTATGTCCTTGTGTTTTACAACATATGACTCAACTTCATCGGCGTTGCGTAAAACATATAAGTGTGATTGTTCCCATTCTTTCCTTGATATAGTCAATATTTCAAGTCCAAGAATCCTCCCCTCGCACTTCTTCCTGTAGGTGACGACCGCGGCCCTATAGAATGTTCAATATCGATACATACTGCATGTAATTCAACAAATTTCTTCGACTATATACTGCTCAACAATACAACTCTCTGGCCGTGATCGATTTTCACATACCCTTTTAATAACTTCATGTAACGCTCAAACGGGTACATCCTGTTGGAATCAAGTGGATTCAGAAACAATAACCCTTAATTGTTTTGATGATAACAAAAGATTAAGAGAACAATTTATTCTCTAACATGGTTATAAGTGTGCAGAAAGTATTTATATTCGGAAAAATTCTGCTTCAGAAGACTTAGTGAAATCTTGAATTTCACTGAAAGCCCGGCCTGCCTGCTCGTTCTTGGCACATAGAATCTGCTTTGGTCAACGCCCGTGTAAGTCAACGACTCGTAGATCACCTAAGAGACTACACTCTGTTTGGTCAACGCCTGGTGTAAGTCAACGCTCTGGTAGATCGCCTAAGAGACTACACTCTGTTTGGTCAACGCCTGGTGTAAGTCAACGCCTGGTAGATCGATCTAAGAGACTACACTGCTTAGTCAACGCCTGGTCTTGATCAACACTCAGCAGATTGTGTTATATGTGCTCTATGATAGACTTAGTGCTTTCCTACACGATTCTGTCATTTGGTAGCCCATTTAATTCTACACACAAGAATCTGGTGATCCGTGAAGCTTCGCTATGATAGTAAAATTCAAGTACCTTGTTATACGAGGTATCTTTAGACAAGAAGAATGTCAAAGGATAAAATCATCAAGGAAACTTGTGCTTGAAGTGTCTATATTTTTGAAAAGCTCACTAAGGACAAAGGTACTGACATTGCATAGTATACTCAGAATGCTTTTCGCCTTGAAAGCGGCGTATCCTGCAAAGCCGAAATTCCAGGATCTGAACTTTGACTTTGGACAAAAAGAAACGTTGTGCGGACAAAAAGAGACGTTGTGTCACAACGGCACTTTTTCAACCCTAGCTATATATCCTACCTCATACACTGAAGTAAGACAAGAATTGAGTTTTCAACAAACGATTTTCAACACAGTTGTACGCAATCTAGCAACTTGAATATTTTTCTGAGTAGTGAGAGCATCAACATCTATCTTCTCAAACACTACCCAATCAAGAGACAGTGAGCAATCAAGAATTCATCCAAGTCTCTGAGATCGTTGAACAAGGCACTTACTGTTTTATTCTTTCTTTTAAGAAAGTCATTTTGTGCTAAAAGTATTCTCATTGTAAATTCTCTCTGAAGAGAGTTATCTCTATATTGTTTCAAAAAACTCTTATTTGAATCAGTACTTAGCCCAAGAAGTGGTCAGCATACCTTAGAGGCTCAACTGTATCGAAGTCGTTTCTAAGAAGTTGTGAGTATAGCCAGTTAGCGTAAATATACTCTCAAGTGTAATCGGTTGATTATAGTGGAGAAATCCTTCAAGTGAGTGAAGGGACTAGACGTAGCTATCGTGTGATAGTGAACTAGTATAAATCTCTGTCTCTTTCTTCTCTCTACTTTATTCCTTGCACGCTTTATTCAATAGTTATTTTTCATAAACATTTGTATTTGCGAAAAAGTTTTTAAAAACCCAATTCAAACCCCCCTTTCTTGTGTTTTGCCACGTTCAATTGGTACCGAGCTCGGCCTCTTGGTTGAGCACTTAACAAAGGTGAGAGGAAAAGATCCTATACTTTCCTATGGCAAGCAACGAACCCGTGGTCACGTTAATCGTCCCCCTTGTTCACTGGATCTAACTATGACTACCGGAAAGATAAAGTGAAAACTTTTTCAATCTCAACAGCTTGAACTTTGGGATATGGTTCAAAACAAGACACGTAACCGCTGACTCCAAAAGAAATCCTATTCCTAGGAGTCTTGGGTGATGATCATAAAAAGGAATATACCTTGCACCAAAAAGCAAGATACTTTCTTGTATGTGCTATCTCTGAAAAAGAGTTTGAGAAATGTGGTAATAACAACATCGCTAAAGAAATTTGGGACTCACTGCTTTAGCCTATGAGGGTACTTCCTATACAAGAAACCAAGGCTAATATCTTGGTTAGACAATATGAACTCTTCAAGATGGAAGAGGATGAAAGCATCGAAATTATGTTTGGAAGATTTCAAACATTAGTTCATGGCTTGAAGGTTCTCAAGAAAAGCTATACTATCACGACCATGTTAAGAAAATCTTGAGAAGTCTCACAAAGAGATGGAGACCCAAAGTCACGGCTATTCAAGAAGCCAAGGACTTGAATGAATTACGACTTGAAGATCTTTTGAGTTCACTAAGAGCTCACGAGCTTGAGCTTGATGAAGAAGAACCTCCCAAGAAAACTAAGACCATTGCTTTAAAATCATCACACAAGGCATCTACTTCTAAAGCTCTCCAAGCCGAACTTGACATTGACAAAGATTCATCTGAAGAGAGTAGTGAAGATACTGACGATGAAATTTCCTTAATATCAAGGAAGATTCAACGCATGATGAAAAGCAAAGGAAGGTTTAGAAGAAAGTTCCCTAAAAAGGACTCAAGGGAAAAACACGACTCAAAAGAAAAGAAGGACTTCAAGGACAAAAGCCAAGTCACTTGCTATGAATGCAAGAAACCTGGCCACTACAAGTCAGAATGTCCACAACTTGAGAAATCAAGGAAAGGTGGCTTTAAGGGTAAGAAGAAGAAGAGTCTCATGGCTACATGGGATGATTCTGAGTCATCATCTGATGATGATGATGAAGAACAGGCCAACATGGCTCTTATGGCCAATATAGAGTCAGACAGTGAAGAAGAAGAACAAGAAGAGGTAAATTCTAACATTTCTTCTAATATTCAATTAGCCTTTGATGAACTGTTAGACGAGTCTTCCAAACTCAACAATGAGTATAAATCCTTGAAAAAGAGATTTTCAAATCGTCAAAAACAATTTCAAATACTCACTGAGGAGAATGAAAAACTCAAAAACCACCGATTGGTGAGTAACAGTTCCAGCAGTAAGGAATCAGTAGAATGCAACTCTTCAAAATATGAAGAGGATTTCAAAAATTTCTTCTTTGAATGTGTCACACGTAGTAAACAAGCATCTATGATTTGGGGAGTAAGCCAAAATGGTAAAAAGGGTCTTGGTTACAAACCGTAAGAACCCACCTTTCAAAATATACATTTGGAAACCAAGGATACTAATAATCATAGTGATCGCTTACTTTGTACTTTCTGCAATCGAAGGGACACATTAGAAATGCATGTTATGAACTGAAAAATGAGAAGGACAAGTCTCCTTCTAGAACTAACAAAAGAGGACCCAAAAAGATTTGGGTACCTAAGGACAAGATTGTCTATGTTGCAGATTTGCTTAGCAACAGAGTTAAGACACCAGTCCTGGTTCTTAGACAGTGGGTGCTCACGACACATGACGGGAGAAAGGCGTATGTTCCAAGATCTTCAACTTAAAGAAGGTGGAAATGTTGGTTTTGGAGGAAACCAAAAGGTAAAATCATTGGTTGTGGAAGAATTGGTGAGAAATTTCTACCTCTATTGATAATGTTTTATTGGTTGTGGCTGAACCATAACTTACTGAGTATAAGTCAATTATGCGATAGTGGTTATGATGTTGCCTTTAACAATAATGAATGTATAGCCAAAAGCAAAAAGGACGGATCCATTTTCTTTAGAGCAAAGAGAAAGAACAATATTTACAAAATCAAACTTTCTGAGTTGGCTGATCAAAATGTAAAATGCTTTTTGTCAATTGATGAAGAGCAATGGATCTGGCACAAGAGACTTGGTCATGCTAGCTTGAGGTTAATCTCAAAGCTTAACAAGAAAGGACTTGTTAAAGGCTTACCAAATCTCAAGTACAAATCTGATGCTCTTTGTGAAGCATGTCAAAAAGGGAAACAAACGAAATCTTCTTTTAATTCCAAAAATATTGTTTCCACCTTAAGGGCCCTTGAGCTTTTACATTTAGATTTATTTGGACCAACCGTAATCGCCTCTGTCTGGAAAGAAATATGGTCTAGTCATTGTCGATGACTATACTAGATGGACATGGGTAAAATTCTTAACCCACAAGGATGAGTCTTTACGGTGTTTTCTCAGATTCGTAAACAAGTGCAAAATGAAAAAGGTTTTTGTATTACTACTATTAGAAGTGATCATGGTGGTGAATTTGAAAATGAATCCTTTCAAAACTTCGTGAAGAAAATGGTATTTTTCATAACTTTTCATCCCCTAGAACACCACAACAAAATGGTGTTGTAGAAAGGAAAAATAGATCTTTGCAAGAAATGGCCGTAACCATGATTCACTAAACAAATATTGCTAAGCACTTTTGGGCGTAATGGTAAACATCAAGATGTTACATTCAAAATAGAATCTATATTAGACCTATCTTGAATAAGACTCCTTATGAATTGTGGAAAGGAAGAAAACCCAACATTTCATATTTTCATCAATTTGGGTGTGACTGCTTTGTTCTCAATACAAAGGACAGTCTAGGAAAATTTGACTCTAAATCACATAGAGCTATCTTTTTGGGATATTCTGAACGCTCTAAAGCATACAGAATATACAACAAAGAAACATTAGTTGTTGATGAATCTATGCATGTAAGATTTGATGATAAAAAGCCTGACAATGATACGTCAGAGCTAGATGAAGTTTTTGCAGATTTACAGATAAACAAGGAAACAAGAGTTGATATCACAAGTGCTGACTCTGGTGATGTTTCTGGTGTGATCTCTGGTGAAGTCTCTGGTGCTGATTCTGGTGATAAGGAAATAATCATATCAGACTGGAAGTTCAAACCCCATCACCCAAAGGACCAAATCATTGGTGAACCTAGTGATAAAGTCAGAACAAGATCCTCTCTGAGAGAACACTCTGACCTGGCCTTACTCTCTGAGATAGAGCCAAAAACAATTGATGAAGCCTTTACTGATGATGGTTGGATCATTGCTATGCAAGAAGAGCTAAATCAATTTCAAAGGAACGATGTGTGGAAGCTTGTGCCTCCTCCAGAGGACAAGTTAGCCATTGGAACCAAGTGGGTTTTCAGAAACAAACTTGATGAAGATGGCAAAGTGGTAAGGAACAAGGCTAGACTTGTTGCACAAGGTTACTCACAAGAGGAAGGTATTGATTATACTGAAACCTTTGCTCCTGTAGCTAGACTTGAAGCTATTAGAATATTACTATCTTATGCTGCACATCATGGCATTACTTTGTACCAAATGGATATAAAAAGTGCATTTTTAAATGGTTTCATAAATGAGGAAGTGTTTGTGAAACAACCACCTGGTTTTGAAGATACCGAAGTTTCCTGAACATGTTTTCAAACTTAAAAAGGCACTTTATGGTCTTAAACAAGCTCCAAGAGCCTGGTATGACAGATTGAGTTCCTTTTTAATGTCAAATGGTTTTGAAAGAGGACAGGTGGATACAACCCTCTTTAGAAAATCATCTAAAAAGCATTTCATTGTAGTTCAAATTTATGTAGATGATATTATCTTTGGTGCTACTAATGAGTCTCTTTGCAAAGAATTCTCTAAGCTTATGCAGAATGAATTTGAGATGAGTATGATGGGAGAACTAAAATTCTTCCTTGGCATTCAAATAAAACAATGTCAAGATGGAACTTATATCCATCAGACTAAGTATGTGAAAGAACTGCTGAAGAAGTTTAAGCTAGAGGAAACCAAACCTATGAGCACACCAATGCATCCAACATGTGCTCTTGGCAAAGATGAATCAAGTAAAAAGGTAGACCAAAAGGTATATAGAGGTATGATTGGTTCACTCCTCTATCTTACAGCCTCAAGGCCTGATATTATGTTTAGTGTGTGCTTATGTGCAAGATTTCAATCTGATCCTAGAGAATCTCACTTAACTGCAGTTAAAAGGATATTTAGATATCTTAAAGGAACTACTAATCTTGCTTTGCTTTATAAGAACTCAGATGATTACAAGTTAGTAGGTTTCGTGATGCCGACTTTCTTTGAGACGAATTGAAAGGAAAAGCACAAGTGGTGGTCGCCAATTTCTTGGAGCAAATCTTGTCTCTTGGTCCAAAGAAAAGACAAAGCACAATTGCACTATCCACAGCAGGTTTAGTACATATCTCCGCAAGTCGTAGCTCACAACTACTTTGGATGAAGTATCAACTTGAGGACTATCAGTTAAAGAGAGTAAAATCCCTATATAATGTGATAATACTTACGCTATATGCTTGACTAAAAACCCTATTTTGCATTCTCGAGCCAAACATATTGAAATTAAACATCATTTTATTAGAGACTATGTTCGTAAAGGATTCTTGAAATTAAATTTATTGATACTGACCATCAATGGGCAGATATCTTTACAAAACCCCTTGCTGAAGATAGATTCAACTTTATAAGAAAGAACTTGAATTTCCTTCTTATAAAGGAATAGGTGTTTGATCTGAATATAGTTGACTCTGTTTGACTAAGTTGACTCTGTTTGAATATAGTTGACTCTGTTTGACTAAGTTGACTCTGTTTGAATTTAGTTGACTCTGTCTGACTAAGTTGACTCTGTTTGAATTTAGTTGACTCTGTTTGACTAAGTTGATTCTGTTTGAATAAAGTTGACTCTGTTTGACTAATTGACTCTGTTTGATGTGTTTGACTTGTTGACTCTGCTTGAATGTGTTGGCTATGTCGTAGTTAAATCTGTTGATTATCTTATCTCGTTATATTCTTTTCATTAACTATTCGTATGATCATTGCATAGCTGTCTCTGGGAATCTTAAGTACACGTGTCTCTCTGAGACTGGTTGATGCGTTAGTGATTGACATTTGCTTTTACTGAGTCATAATTGCTTTTACTGGGAAATGACAATTTTACTGCGCCTCTTTAATTTTGACAGCTACACGTTTTGAAAAAGACAAATATTTGTTCAAAAATTCATTTCGAAATCTGGCGCATAACGCTTAATCTTCTCGAACACGTTTATAACTCACTCACTCACTCACTCACATCACCCACTACCCACTCTATCTCTCAAAAAGAAGTCTACACTTTTCTGAACCCTAAACCCCTTTCATCTTCGCACTCTGTGTTTCTCCGATTTCAAAAATGGCTGCTCCACAACAACCACTGAAAGTTCAAGTTCTCAAGAAGAGCGTAGGGTAATGCTGGAAAATCTTCAACCCTCGACCTCAAGGTGTTGGTGGAACACAGTAAGGTTTGAGGATATGGCAAATGAAGGATACGACTTAGAGCGGACTTCATTGACATGGGGATAATGGATTTCTTCTACATGAATAACTCAGTCTATGAGAATGCAGTGAAGGAGTTACGGACTTATGCTTGGAGTAAAGATAAGACCATTTCGAGTCATGTTCAAGGCGGCGCATTGTGGTCACTCAGGACCTAATTGCTGAAATCACCCATTGCCCTAATGATGGAGCGGTTGAAACCGGGTTGGGAAAAAGGATCTTGGTGGTGGGATGTCGTGAATGAAACCATCTATGAGAAGCCGGAGGGACCAAGGCGATGGACATGAAGAACGAGGTTTGAGCAGCTCGTAATCATCATGAACTGCTTGGTGCCAAAATCGCTCTGTGGATCTTGTCGGCGGTACCCACAAGTTCATAATGTGGAATTATGAACTCAAAGCTAAAATCAACCTTCCACAGATAATTTTGAACATCTGAAGAGACTTAATGTACTCCGAAAGGGAAATATATGAATATCCCTTATGGAAAGTCGTTGTCAAGAATTATGGAGAACCAAGGTCTTATAAATCTTCTTCAAGGTCTCAACACCTTGGAAGGCAGGGCTTGCCACAAAGCGATGGTGATTCCTATTCTCTCTTCGCACAATCTAAGGAAAATGGGACTCCTTTCCAAGAAGGTTATTGCTTGCAATTCAAAGAAGGTGAAGAAGGAAGCAAGGAAGAAAGTTGTGAAGAAGGGGAAGAAGATTGTGGTGGACTCTGGTGTCTCTTGGACCAACCGGAAGGGTCACTCGAAGCCACAGGCATTCACATTGCCTCGTAATCCCCTCACCTCACTCTCCTGTGAGACCTACATGCATGCCCTCTATGCTTACAGAGGAAGAAGAAGAGAAGAAACCGAGATTGATCAAATGATAAAGGAAAGGTTAGAGGAAACACGACTATATCATGAAGCAAGCTTGGTGCGCAGCCTTGTGCAGCGTGAAACCTTTGCACCTCCAATTGCGTGCTCCTACCTCGACCCTAGAGTGGCTATTCCTGCCGAGCCCGCCTCTGTTGATCCCGCTCGAAGCCACCCCAAAAGGATACACAAGGTTGGAGATGCCCTGGCCGCAAAAAGGAAGAAGGCACTTGATAAGGTAGTTGATTTATATGAAACTACTTATCAATGCAGTTACTGTTCTGTTGCTTCTACGATTGTTGAACCCTCCATCATAATCCTTGCCCAAACCTAAACCCCAACTGCCTCTGCACTCCAAACCAACACCTACCAAAAAGCCTTTGCCGTCTTTACCCTCGGACTCATCTTCATCCGATGAAGATGATGTTGCTCTCGAGGACTAGACAAAGACCTCAACCACAGGTTCAAATTCCCTATATTGAACCTTTAGCCTCTTTACCCCAGATTCCACTATACCTCAAACCCAAACACCTTCACCACCTAAATCACCACCCAAACCAGCTTCTCCACCTAGAACCGCTTCACCCTCACCAACAACCGGACCTCAACATACCATGTGAGATCGAGTCCATTTCGAGGAACCTGAATCTGAGTCAAGGGTTCAAGAGTCTTCATCTCTTGAATCCGCAATATGGTTGTGTGTGAAACTCAACCTCTTCGCATGTTGCAACCTCTCCTGACTCCTCTTTCAGACTTCCCATAATGGTACCCTTCATGTCTCAACTGTTCTCCTCCAAATTCTCCTCTCCAGGAAGAACCAGAATCTGCTGCGTAACTCCTGGGATGATCTTTGATGATCTCTCTTTGAGCCTCTGCCACTTCTTCTCACTGCACCTGGACCCTCCGAGCCTGGTCTTGGGAACCAAGAATTGTGCCCAACGTTCTTCCAAATTTAATTGGTAGCATTGAGTACTTCAAAGCCGAAAGATTCAGGGAATCTCGCTTCGGGGTTTCCTTGGAGGCAGCGATTTGATGAAGTAATCAATGATCTTGTCAAGAAGATCGGTATGAGAACCGGGTGTCTGTGGAACACTTGGTTTGACAAGCACAGAGAGCAAGAAGAAAGAAAGGAGATGGCATGTCACTCGACATGGAGAGTTCCTCCAAGAGAAGAGGTCATCGTTGTTTGGGAACCAGAACTCGCACCTCCTCCTCGTCCTCCTACTCCTCCAAGAGAACACAGAACTCCACCACCGCACACAATGCTATGGTTGCATCTACTACGGATCGGCTTCACATGACAGTCAATCAGTAGTTGTGCCAAAGAAGTTTTGATAAGTGGTTGAAGAAAACAGCGATTTGAAGATTTATGGAATCTCTTGATCAAAGGCCGAAGCCTCGAGAAGAAGCAAGATTTGATGACTACTCTGTGCGGCAAATTTTGGAGAGGATGGAGCAACCCTAGAAAACCTTAGGATTTTTTTTGCCTTTTTAGTTTTCTCCCTTTTGATAGATTTGCTTTGAGTTTGTTTTTGTTCACTCTGTTTTTATTTCTAATAAAATTTATTTATGACACTTGAAGTTTTCTCTTTATCTTTCTTTATCTTGTTTTGACTGTGATGTTCTTTATTTCTGTCTTAATCTTTTTGTCTGATGACAAAAGGGGGAGAAGAATATAGAGAGTATAAAGCAATTGATGAACCTAGTGTATCAACCAAGTGTCATCATGCATACATTATGTGTTCTGATTAATATATTCCTGTATGCTCTGAAACTTATATGCTGTAATATCTCATGTTCGTTACACTTAGAAATATTTATATATGCTTAATTCAGGGAGCCTCTGAAATCATCTGAATAAATATTTTTTATAAAGAAAAATTGTTCATCAATATATGTATTTGTCATCATCAAAAAGGGGGAGATTGTTGGAATCAAGTGGATTGAAACAATAACCCTTAATTGTTTTGATGATAACAAAGATTAAGAGAACAATTTATTCTCTAACATGGTTATAAGTGTGCGTAAAGTATTTATATTCGGAAAAATTCTCGCTTGAAGACTTAGTGAAATCTTGAATTTCACTCTGGAAAGCTTGACTCGGCTCACGGTTCTTGGCACATAGAATCTGTTTGGTCAACGCCTGGTGTAAGTCAGCGACTGCGGTAGATCAGTCTAAGAGACTACACTGTTTGGTCAACGCTCTGGTGTAAGTCAACGCTCTGGTAGATCGCCCAAGAGACTACACTCTGTTTGGTCAACGCTCTGGTGTAAGTCAACGCTCTGGTAGATCAGTCTAAGAGACTACATTCTGTTTAGTCAACGCTCTGGTCTTCAGTCAACACTCAACAGATTGTGTTATATGTGCTCTATGATAGACTTAGTGCTTTCCTACACGATTCTGTCATTTGATAGCCCATTAAATTCTACACACAAGAATCTGGTGATCTGTGAAGCTCAGTTCTGATAGTAAAATTCAAGTACCTTGTTATACGAGGTATCTTTAGACAAGAAGAATGTCAAAGGATAAAATCATCAAGGAAACTTGTGCTTGAAGTGTCTATATTTTTGAAAAGCTCACTAAGGACAAAGTTACTGACATTGCGTATAATACTCAGAATGCTTTTCGTCTTGAAAGCGACGTATCCTGCAAAAGCCGAAATTCCAGGATCTGAACTTTGACTTTGGACAAAAAGAAACGTTGTGCGGACAAAAAGAGACGTTGTGTCACAACGTCACTTTTTCAACCCTAGCTATATATCCTACCTCATACACTGAAGTAAGACAAGAATTGAGTTTTCAACAAACGATTTTCAACACAGTTGTACGCAATCTAGCAACTTGAATATTTTTCTGAGTAGTGAGAGCATCAACATCTATCTTCTCAAACACTACCCAATCAAGAGACGGTGAGCAATCAAGAATTCATCCAAGTCTCTCGAGATCGTTGAACAAGGCACTTCTTGTTTTATTCTTTCTTTTAAGAAAGTCATTTTGTGCTAAAAGTATTCTCATTGTAAATTCTCTCAAGAGAGTTATCTCTATATTGTTTCAAAAAACTCTTATTTGAATCTGTACTTAGCCCAAGAAGGGTCGTATACCTTAGAGGCTCAACTGTACTGAGTCGTTCTAAGAAGTTGTAAGTATAGCCAGTTGGCAGAAATATACTCTCAAGTGTAATCGGTTGATTATAGTGGAGAAATCCTTCAAGTGAGTGAAGGGACTAGACGTAGCTATCAGGTGATAGTGAACTAGTATAAATCTCTGTGTCTCTTTCTTCTCTCTACTCTTTATTCCTTGCACAGTTTATTCAATAGTTATTTTTCATAAACATTTGTATTTGCGAAAAAGTTTTTAAAAACCCAATTCAAACCCCCCCTTTCTTGTGTTTTGCCACGTTCACATCCATCTCATATAAGCTGGCCCACACAATTGTGTCTCCCTAACCAGATGAACTGTCAGATGAATCATTATGTCAAAGAATGAAGGCGGGAAATACATCTCAAGCTCACACAAAGTCAGAATAATTTCTTTTTGCAAGGTGGCAACTTTACAGGGCCAATCACTTTACTACAAATTGCCTTAAAGAAGAAACAAAGTTTACTTAAGGTATTCCGCACTTTGTCAGGCAAAATAGATCGTATAGCTATGGGTAGCAAATTCTCCATGAGAACATGACAATCATGAGACTTTAGACCCTTTAACTTGAGATCTTTCATCGATACGAGGTTCTTAATGTTTGAAGAGTACCCCTCTGCAACCTTAACTCCATCAAGAAACTTACAAAAATCTCTTTTCTCTTTTTTAGATAGAGTATGAGCGGCTGGAGGTAGATATGTACGACGTTTCCCTTTCTTTACCGGTCCCAACTCTCGTCTCAATCCCATACTAACCAAGTCCAGCCTTGCATTGATGTCATCTTTAGTCTTCCCGGGCACATTAAGTAAGGTACCACTGAGACTATCAAAAATATTTTTTTCAACATGCATCACATCAACGAAATGTCTTACGTATAATGATTTCCAATATGGCAACTCAAAGAAAATCGACCTTTTCTTCCACCCTCGTGTGGCAAGGTCTCCTGCAAAAGGTTTACCGAATTTAATATTCAAATCTTTTACTTTTTCTAACAATTGTGTACCCGTCAGAGGCAAAGGAGCTCTTCGTTCTTCTGTATTCCCGTTGAATGCCTTTCTCCATGACCGATAATGATGATTTGGATGCAAAAATCTGCGATGCCCAAGAAAGACATTCTTCCTACCATGTTCCAACCGAATCCAATCTGACTATCTTCACATATAGGGCATGCACACCGACCTTTGGTACTATATCCCGACAGATTACCATATCTTTGGAAAATCATTAATTGTGCCGAAAATCATAGCCATCAAGGTGAAACTTTCTTCTCTATACCTATCATACACCACCACACATGTCTCCCACATTTGCTTCAAATCTTCAATTAAAGGAGCCAAATATACATCGATATCATTTCCTGGTTGTTTCGCCCGGAAATTAACAAAGACAACATCATATATTTTCGCTTCATGCATAGCCATGGAGGTAGGTTATAAATCACCAAAATCACAGGCCATGTCTTTGTGAGAGCTACTTTGAACACCATGTGGGTTAAATCCATCGATGAACAATGCAAGTCGTAAGTTTCTTGGTTCATTCCCAAAATCGGGATAATCAATATCAATTTTTTCCATTGAGGAGAATCTGTAGGGTGCCGTAGCTTGCCATCTTGAATCCTTTCATCCTCATGCCATGTCGGGTTTTTGCATCTTGAACTACGATACATACGCTGAATCTGGGAATTATGGGAAAATACCACAATACCTTCTCTGGGCCGAATTTTCCTTCTTATACCGTGAGGCTTCACATTTTGGACCACGACTTTAACGATGCATATTCATTACGAAATAAAATGCGATCGTTACGACAAGCATGTATCTTCTCATAGCTCATGCCAATAGAGCGTAACATTTGTTTAGCCTCATATGTCCTACTAGGAAGCACATTATCATTAGGCAACATATCTTTCAACAAAGTGTGAGTAAGTCCAGTAAAACTCTTATCAGTCCATCCATTGCCCGACTTCAAGTTAAACAACTTTAACATTGCCGACAATCTTGTGAATTTAGTACAACCTCATATAACGGCTTCTCCGCATCACTCATCCACTTCTCAAACATTTGAGGACAATCACGAAGATCTTCTTCAACCGTATTTGCCATATCTTCAAACGGTCACCATCATATGTATTTGTAGCGGTGTCCTCGACGCATATCTCCCACTATTCCCCATATTAGAAGATTCACCTCTTGTCTCACCGTGCTTTGTCCAACAGTATAAGTTTGATCAATCCCATTGCTCACTAAATGCTATTCCAATTCCGAACACTAATTTTTTTGTATAACAACAACTTAAACAAGGACATATGATTCTACTATAGTGCATTTGTATGCCCAACTACAAACCCAATAAAATCTTTCACTCCATCCTTATATTCCTTCGACAAACGATTGGCGGAACATCGACTTTCGATCCATATTTTACCTATGGATTGAGAGGTAAAACAAATGAAAAACCCCATTTAAATAAAGCAAGACTAAAACTATCAATGCTCTTAAAATCAACACACAGACTAGATCAAAATTCTAACAAAATTTTGGCGTAGTCTCCCCTAAAATATGGACATTCCAAAATATATACAATACCAGAACATTCCAAAATTCATTGTTCAAAACAAAAAAACCAAAATCAGGTTCCACAACAAAATTCATTGGTCATTTTTCCATTGATTTCCATCCGATATGCATATATATTTACTAATCATACATTTTAACAAACTGATTGAAGCATCTTTAACACTTCTAATTTATCTCTGGACAACAAAGTGAACAAAATCAAACAAAATCAAACCCTTCGATTCCAAACTGGTCAACAAAGTGAACAAAATCAAACAAAATCGAACGAGACCAAAAACTAACGAACCACCAACAATAGAAACCAATGTGGAATCGAGATACAAAATGGAGACAGTGGCCGTACACTGAAATGGACGCAAACAGAGTTTGGAGATGGAGGCGAGGGGAGGACGGAGGCCGGCGCCGCCAGCGGCACTTTGGAGGGCGGCGGACGAGCTCGGATGGAGGGCGGCGGACGAGCTCAGATGGAGGGCAGCAGGCGAGTTTTGGGCGAGCTCGGATTTCAGGTTTTGGAGGGCGGCGGACGAGCTTCGGTTCCCGCTTTTGGGCGACCTCGGATTTCAGCTTTTGGAGGGCAGCCAGACGAGCTGGGTTTCCGGCTTTTGGACGAGCTCGGTTTCAGGCTTTTGGACGAGCTCACGATCTTCGGCTTTTGAAGCACACGATCTCGTTGAGGGGGACGACGACGGTAGAGATGGAGGCGACGACGGTGGAGTTTGCGAAGAGAGAGTTGACAGACAGAGAGAGAAACAGTGCTTCTGCATGCGAAATGAGAGAGGAGGAAAATACATATATTTAATAAACTGACCAAAAACAGCGTTTAATAAGAAAGCGCTGTTTATTATTTCGCAAAAACAGCGCTTAAGTCTAAAAGCGCTGTTTATTGTAACACCAAAAACAGCGCTTCATGTTTGAAGTGCTGATTAATGTGCCAGTTCGTTTTTTATTATTTAAAGATAAAACAGCGCTTAAAGGACTAAGCGCTGTTTATTATATGAACTAAACAGTAGCGCTTAATTAGTAAGCGTTGTTTATTGTTTACGTATGACATAAAGTAGCGTTTTTTATTTTAAGCGCTGCTTAAAGGAGCGCCATCTTTTTTAGAATTTGTTGTAGTGACGGTATCCCAAGAGTGATGGTGTATCCCGGTAATAGAGGATACCCACCCCGGTACTAAGCCAGAACTCAATGTCGAGGTATTACCTCGCCACAGACAAAACGCGAACTCCCACTCAGGTCAATGTCTATAAAAGGGAATCATAACACCATGAAAATGTATGCTTTTATACATTCTCGAAAATGTATGCTTTTATACATTCTCTCTTTGCCAAAGCTAAACATATACTGACTTGAATGTCAGAAATCATTTATAGGCACCCACTCCCGCCAAACTCATCAAGACCAGAATAGAGGAGCTATTTCTTGGACCATACAAGAGGGGCTCAATCCAACTTCCAAACGGTTGGAGAATTTGGATGAAACAATATGTATGTGATTTTATGGTCTTTGTTTATACTTTAAAAACTATAGTATGCGTTAAATTGAAATTATTTGATATAATATCAAGTAGCTTTTGAAATTTTATTAAAATTATAAATTTAATCTACTTGTCAAGAAATTTTAATTAGACAATTAGATTAATAAAATTCAATGTATAGACGAAGTTATTAGATGAAAGGTACCTCTAATGTAAGTGGATCTCAACATTCCATATACATACAGATATAGATAGAGTGTATTATTCTCACTAGATATCAGTCCCTCGTATGCGCACGAGCACACGCGCTCACAGAAATATGTGTGAAAATCTATTTACTTTAAGAGTAATATTTATCGCAGTTACTTTTTTAATAATTATTTGCAAATAATAAATTTTTATCAACTCAAATATCAAATTAAAATTTCATATTAAATAAACCAAGCTTACAATTTTTTATAGAATTTAAAAACTACTTCGTACTTCATCAAATAACCTCAATTTTGCTAATGATGTACTTTTTAAAACATAAGTAAAGTCGGAGGGGTGAAGAGATATTTAATTTCATATTGTGTTCGGTTCAGATTAGGGGAGAAATTTTAATGGAGGAGAGAGATTAATTTACTTACATATCCTTATAATCATTTATAGTACATTTTATATAAAGTTATTTAAGTCATTTTATTTTAAAAGATTTAAGCCTTACTCCCTTCCCCTCCAAAAAACCCCAATATTGGAAGGGCGCAAAAATTGAGTTAGGAGAGATTTTGCTCCCCTCCCCTCCCTTTCCCTCCTAAAATTTGAACCAAACATAAAAAAAAATTAAAATAACTCCTCTTCTCCCCTCCCCTTCCCTCTATTCCCCTCCAACCAAACACTATCTAAGTTCATATAGATATAAATGTCCAATTTATCTGCATCATAGTTAATATAGAGTGTGTGTGTGTATGTGTGTGCGTGCATAGTGAAAGGGCTTTTGTTATACAAGAGTGAGAAGAATAAATCTTGATTATACAAGATTGAAAGTTATTTAATAGTCACATGATTATTTGGGGAAAAACATTTGATTTTATGTTTTAAATATGACCACTCATACTTAATCTAATGCAATGACTTGTTCCCAACGCCTGTTGCTCCAAGTGGCAAGAGTTTGGTTCCTCTTACATAAGGTCTTGAGTTCGAGTCTTGTGAATAGAAAAAATAGGCGTTGGGAGAACTTTACACCCTTATATGAGTTCAGCCAGCTCAACGCGGGTCATACCGAGCTTACATAAAAAAAAAAACAACAACTTGTTCCTCTTGTGGAACCAAGTCCCACATTGGTTAGCATACAATTAGCTGACCCCTTTGAAGTACTAAAAGGAGGCTTAAGGGGTGCATTTGTATTCATCCTAAAAATCTCTTCCTTCTCTCATGTGTATTTTCTTGTATTCTTTGAGTATTTGTGAGATGTAGTCGCCTATTTGTTAGAGAGAGGTCCTGTAATATTTTCCCACATAGTGAAATTCTTTTGGTCTTGCCCTGTGGTTTTTCCCTTATTTGTTGAGGGTTTTTCACTTAAATTTTGTGTGTTCAGTTCCTTATATTCTCATCTCTTATTTTAAGTTTTATGTTACTATTCTGTCACTCTGGTATCTAACAGTGGTATTAGAGCTGCAAGGTTGTCGATACTATTTCGCCGCATTACGCTGGGAAGGTCTCTATGGTTGCAACATTGTCTGATCTTTCACATTAGAAAAGAATTATTGCTAGAAATAGTTTGGTAGTGTAAAAGAGCATGTCTAGACTAGTTTTGGCTAAGGAAAGACTTTTGGTATTTAAGTGTATCCATTGGCGACCTACCTTTCTTTCCTAGGAACTTACCTGGTGCACTATTTATGGGCTACAGTCACTATCCCGGTATATGGTACTATTTAGTTATTCGGTTACTATTCACACATGTGGTTGTATACTTTTACAGTGATTATTAACGTATACTAGATTTGTTATAGTGTATGGAATATGTACAATAATGTTCATGTATACTGTACTATTCACGGTGAAATAGTGTAATTTGGTTCGATTCGTGTATAACCATTCAAACAAAATTTGAGATAGAGAAGCTCAGTGGGAGTAATTTCTCCTTGTGGAAATTAAAGATGAGGGCAATGCTGAGGAAGGACAATTGCTTAGAAGCAATTGAAGGAAGACCCACAAATATGACTGATAAAAATTGGAAAGAGAAGGATGGTAATGTTGTTGCCAATTTGGACCTAGGCAATGGCGGATTTAGATTTGTCAAGTGTTGCAGAAAGAAGACCGCAAGGGAGATTTAGGATGTTCTCAAGAAACTGTACGAGGTTAAGTCACTTCATACCAGAATATTCAAGAAGAGGAAACTCTACGCTCTTCGAATGAGTGAATCCACATCGGTGACAGATCAAATCAACACCCTAAAGACGCTATTTACTCAATGTGCATAACTTCTACTTCAAAGTTTACCAGATTCTTTTGATCAACTCATCATCAACATTATAAACAACAATGTTGCTGACACTCTTCACTTTGATGATGTCACCGGTGCAATTCTTGAAGAAGAATCCAGGCGCAAGAATAAGGGGGAAAGGTCAGAAAGTTCAAAGCAAGCAGACACTTTAACAATGACGAGAGGCATATCAATAGAATGTGGCTCAGTGGGAGTTAAGATCGTGGTAAATCAAAATCTCGAAGAAGAAATAATCTCAAATGCTACAACAGTGGCATAAGAGGGCACCTGAAGAAGGAGTGTTGAAACAAGAAGAATAGAGAAAAGACCTCAGAAGCATCAACCTTTCAAGGTTGTATTGCAAGTACCTCAAATGATGGAGAAATCCTATATAGCAGAGCAGCAAGTTCTAAAGGTGGAAAGAAACTCAGTGATGTCTGGATAGTGGATTCAGGTGTGACATGGCACATGACTTCACACTGAGATTAGATTTGCACTTATGAGCCTGTCTCAATAGGATCTGTGTTTATGGGAAATAACCATGCCTTAGAAACTGTTGGAATCGATACTGTTAGAATATAGATGCACAGTGGTACTATTTGTAAGATACACGGGTACGACATGAGAAAGGCTTGAAGAAGAACCTATTATCCATTGGGCAACTGGACGACCTCAGGTGCAAGATCCACACTTAAGGTGGAATCTTGAAAGTAGTAAAGGGTAATCTTGTGGTGATGGAAGCAGAAAAGATCACAAGCAATCTATACATGCTTTTGGGAGATACGTTGCAAGAGGCAAAGGCATCAATTGCAGCAGCCAGCTAGAAAGAAACAATGATGAGGAGGCATCACAGACTAGGCCATATGTCAGAACATGGCTTGAAAGTCCTTGCGGAACACAATCTCCTACCCGGGCTCAAGACAGTAACTTTACCCTTATGTGAGCACTATGTGACAAGTAAGCAACATTGATTGAAATTTGCCAAAGTAACTACTAGAAGTAAACACATACTAGACTTTATAAATTCTGATGTGTGGGAGTCACCGAAAATATCCATGGGAGGAGCAAAGTATTTTGTTTCATTCATTGATGACTACTCCAGGAGATTGTGGGTGTACCCGATCAAGAAGAAGTTATATGTGTTTTCAGTATTCAAGGATTTCAAAGCACAAGTGGAGGTTGAAACTGGGAAGAAAATCAAGTGCTTCAGGACAAAAAATGGAGGAGAATATGTAGATGGTAACTATCTAGCATTCTGCAAGCAAGAAGGTATTACGAGATAATTCACGGTTGCACATACACCTTAGCAGAATGATATAGCAGAGCAGATGAATAGAACTCTCCTAGAAAGATATACTGAGAATAGTGGGAGTGGCCAAATCTTTCTAGGTAGAAGCAGTTAAAACTGCCTGTTAAGTGATAAATCGATCGCCATCAACAACGATGGGTTTGAAGGCACCAATGGAGATGTGAAAAGGAAAGCTGATTGATTATTCTTCTCTACATATGTTCGGATGTCTTGTGTACGTAATGTACAACTCCAGAGAAAGATCAAAGTTGGATCCAAGGTCCAGAAAATGCGTATTCTTGCTGACAATGGTAAGGGGTATCGCTTGTGGGGCCCCACTACCTGCAAGCTTGTTATTAGTAAAGATATAGTCTTAGTGGAAAATGAACTGCAAAGTGAGCAAGAAAGTGACAGCACTTCTAAAGAGACTGTTATAGTGTAGTTGTAGAGAAAGACTCAAGAAGAAGATTCATCTTAAGCAGAACCAGAGCACATAGAACAAGAACCAGATGGGGTCAGTGAAGAAGAAGTTCGACAATCAACATGTCAGATAAAGAGACCATCTTGACACTCAGAATATGTAATGGCCAGCCATGATGCATATTGTCTTTTGATTGAAGAAGGTGAACCATCAACATTTTAAGAAGCATTGAACAGTCCAGATGTTTCTCATTGAATGGTAGCAATGCAGGAAGAAATGGAAGTCCTACATAGAAATAAGACTTGGGAACTTGTTAAGCTTCCAAAAGGATAGAAATCCATCGAGAACAAAGGGGTGTTCAAAATCAAACGAGACGATAATGATCAAGTGGAAAGGTATCGTGTAAGACTGGCAGTCAAAGGTTATGCTCAGAAAGAAGGGATAGACTTTAACGAGATATTTTCTCCAGTTGTCAGGCTTACTACTATCAGGGTAGTGTTGGCAATGTGTGTTGCATTTGATTTACATCTTGAACAGCTGGATGTAAAGATTGTTTTTCTCCATGGAGAACTTGAAGAAGAAATTTATATGCTCCAACCTGAAAGCTTTAAAGAACAAGGAAAATAAAACTTGGTTTGTAGGTTGACCAAATCTTTGTACGGTCTAAAGCAGGCACCCAGATGTTGGTATAAAAGATTTCGATCCTTCATAATTAGTCTTGATTACAATAAATTGAGTTCAGACCATTGTACGTACTACAAGAGATTTGATGATAATGATTACATCATTTTGCTATTGTATGTGAAAGACATGTTGGTGATAGGCTCCAACAAAGATCGAGTCCAAGAATTAAAGGCACAATTAGTTAGGGAGTTTGATATGAAGGACTTGGGACCCGCATACAAGATTTCAGGGATGCAAATTCACTGGGACATAAAAGATAGGAAGATTTGGCTTTCTCAAAAGAATAATCTAAGGAAGGTTTTGCGGCGCTTCAACATGCAAGATTGTAAGCCAATTTCTACCCCGCTTCCTATCAACTTTAAATTATCCTCAAGTATGAGTCTTAGCAATGAAGCAGAGAGGATGGAAATGTCTTAAGTACCGTATGCATTAGTAGTGGGAAGCCTTATGTATGCCATGATATGTACAAGACCAGATATTGCACAAGCAGTGGGAGCGGTTAGTCGGTTTATGCCAGATCCAGGTAGAGAGCATTGGATCACTGTCAAGAAGATCCTTAGATACATCGAAAGAACCTCAGTTGTCGCATTATGTTATGGAGGATCATAATTCATTATCAGGATTTATGTTGACTCAGATTTTGCAGATGATCTTGACAAAAAGAAATCCATTACGAGCTATCTGTTCACAATTGTAGGAGGAGCGGTGAGCTGGTTATCTAAGTTACAGACCGTTGACGTTTGTCTACTACAGAAGCTGAGTACATGGTAACTACCCAGGTTTGCAAGGAAGCTATCTGGATTCAAAGTTTATTGGAAGAACTCGGGCACAAGCAACAGAATATTACTGTGTATTGCGACAGCCAGAGTGCCTTGCACATTGCAAGGAATCTAGCCTTTCATTCCAGGAAAAAGCATATAGGTATCTAGTATCACTTCGTTCGTGAAGTAGTAGAGGAAGGAAGTGTGGATATGCAGAAGATTCATACCGTAGATAACCTAGCAGATGTGATGGCGAAGTCGATCAATGCTGACAAGTTTATTTGGTGTCAATCTTCCTATGGCCTATTAGAAACGTAAGCAACATGGAATGGCAAGACAGAAAGAGTGGTGTGAAGATATGATTGACTCAATCAAATCCTCAAGTGGGAGAATTGTTGGAACCAAGTCCCACATCAGTGGCATACAATTAGCAAACCCCTTTGAAGTATATAAAAGGAGGCTTAAGGGGTGCATTTGTATTCATCCCAAAAATCTCTTCCTTCTATCATATATATTTTCTTGTATTCTTTGAGTATTTGTGAGGTATATTATTTGTGACGTGTAGTCTCCTATTTTGTTAGAAAGAAGTCTTGTAATATTTTTTCTCATAGTGAAATTCTTCTGGTCTTGTCCCGTGATTTTTCTCTTATTTATTGATGGTTTTCCACATATTTTGAGTTGTGTGTTTCAATTCCGTCACTTTAGTATCTAACACCTCTCACCCTCACATAAAAACGTTCCTCTCACTTAAAAGAATATATATTCTTTTAATATTTGTAAATTCAGAATTCGTAAGCTGGTAAAGGTTTTAAATAAATTTACATCTTTAGATTGGTGACACATATAAGATTTACCATCTGACCTATTGGTATGGATTTATATACTGGATCCATACAAATTGATCTCATACGTTGCAATTGTCAACATAGCACAAACTTTTTGGTGGAAACAGGTGGGGTCCTTCTGTTCTAAACGTCTGGCAAAATGGAGATTCACAAAAAGCCAAAACAAGGGATTAGGTGCGGTATTCCATATTTGAATACCTCAGCTATAGAATCACATTTTCAGAAAACTGTCATTTTTTAATCTTTTTTTTCCCCCCTTTCTGTCGATCCGTTTCTGATCGTATCAAGTTTAAATGAGGCTATTCCTCGCTTGATTCTTTTTAAAGTTTGAAAATAAGATGTTCTTAGATTGTAATAATTTAATACGAGAAGAGATCAAATTACACACGAAAAGTTATACTAATAGTTACACTCATTCAGTAACATCCTATCTGATATTTTTCAAAATCAACCGTTAGATTGAAATTTACTATCATATATATTATATCTGTAAATTTTAACATTAATCTGTAATCATTTGCTATGTCATCAAGTGACATATCAAATTATTTTAGATTAATGCAAACTTTTGTAGATATTATCTATGTGATGATATCTTTCAATCCAACGGTGAATTTTGTAATATAAATCTGCGTTACAAAATTATTGAGCAATGCAACAGTACCCAAATATTACACCGGTGTAATTTAATCTCGCCCTATTTAGTATAACATCAATAACCAAAATTAAGAAGTTCCTCTAATAGTCGCCTTTCCTTATCATGCACACAAAACGAATGTTTCAATTCAACGAGGTTGCGGAGCCTTTTCTTTATAAATTTATGTTCTAATCGATCTAGAATAATTCAATTTTTGTATGCACAATTCTATACTTTATTTGTGAGTTTCATTAGTGTCATTGTCGAGATCTAAGACATTTCAGTAACTCTACTACAAAAGATCGAACTGCTATTGTGTAGCATAGAAAGTGGGATAGAGATAGGATGTAAGCACATACACTAAGATTTTGGGTATCTGTTTACGGGAAAATTTGGTTTCTTAGTGTATTTCTACCAAATTCAGCAAAGTAACAAATAATTAGTTCAAACGATTATGAGATCGAAGAATTATGTGGTAATCTCGTTTTGCAAACAACGATTTTATAAAATAGCGGTCAATTTCTCGACGTGTTATTAGTTTTATAACATTATTGGCTCTGAAGCCATTAACTGTTATGTCTTATGCCAATTTTGGGTATAATAATTTCAACTAACAAATCAGTTGTTGTCGAAATGGCAATAACAGATTAAATATACAAGATTGGCCGTTGGCAGCCAATGACTTGATTGACAAGTAATTAAAGAAAAATTCAAGTATATGCATACGATGCAATATCATAAAAATGCCTTTGTAGGATTAAGCATACAATTGAAAACATAACAGAAATGCAAACAAAAAGCACTTAAATGACTGATTTTAAGGAATGTTTTTTAAAAGGCATGAATTTAAATGAAAGCATTTAAAGAACGTGAATCTAAAGAAAGGCTTGTAAATGACTTTGAAAGTAAAAGTGCTGAAAAATGTAAAGAACATGAATTAAGATACTGAAATTGAAAAGAATGCAAGAAATAAACTGGTTTTCAATGAGAATAAAAATGCAGATAATAAAACACAGATAAGTTTAAAGTGCTGTAAGATGGTAAAGTTTGAATGCGATAAAATTTAAAGTAAAATGCATAAACAGAATGTAAAATTGCAGATAAGATAAATGAATAGACAAGTGCAAATAATTGAAAATGGACTTGAATTGATTAAATTGCAGAAAAAATAGAGTTTGGAAGGCATACAGTGATCGTTTTCCCTTAATCTGCTTTAGCCGTCGAGATGTTAGGAATTTAGATCATGTATCCAACCTGATTTACATCGTAGAAACTACTATTTGTAGGCAAAAATGTAAAAAAAAAACTACCTATCATCCGGTAGTTGTTTCTACTAAAACTACTTAATTCCGACAGTAACACTTCTTGTCGAGCTATACATGTGTTTCATAACGCCTAAGTCTAATTCGACCATGCCCATATTGACATCTTCGACGTTTCACACACTCCGTCGAACAACCGCCAAGTCACTTGGTCTTTCAAACTTAGCAAATTTTTGATTACTTATTTCTGGCTCCTTGCATCTTCACTCGTCGAAGTCTTGAAGTTTTGTCGAAAAACTCAAATTTGAAATTTGGCACCTAACAGATACCCCCCAAATTCTGAGTTTTCGACACCAATATGTGATGAGAACCAGAATTTCATTCACTCTATGCGCGACGGTTACTTCTCCGCTTTATCCCATCATAGGTCTGCGCTTCCCACTTCCCTAAAAAATAGGACTATTATTATTTCAAAACTAGGCGGTTATAATCCTGTGCGCACACTTGCATCCTAGCTGGGTTATAAATAACCATTGAAACCCAAGTGAAAACACTTTTGCTTCTCCTGCGTTTCTTGAAGAAAACTTCTCGAACTTTTAATGGCGTCTTCTTCAACTCCAGCTCAAAGCTCCAAAGCA
The DNA here is from genome assembly GCA_037113605.1 of Calophaca sinica. NCBI lineage: Eukaryota > Viridiplantae > Streptophyta > Magnoliopsida > Fabales > Fabaceae > Calophaca > Calophaca sinica. Next base: position 73,406,408 of record CM073730.1, read on the forward strand.
CCTCTAAGGAAGACTTGGTGCAATCCCGATGTCGACGAATCGATCCCATGGCAGAAATCGAAGGTAATGATACCTTACTTACACGATCCTTCCTTCCTTTTAGATCCCCCCGCTGTTTATTTAGGACCAGTCATGACCCCTACTACATTTCCCAAAGATTTTAGGGATTCTTTCCCAAACAAAAAGTGTCACACTGACATTCTTGCTTCGGCTCCTAAACTGCACATTCATTATTTCTCCAAAAGCTCCAGGCTTTTTAGAACTGGGAAATTTGGTAATTAGGGCAGACAGTGTTGACATGGATCAATTGTTTGATGATCCTATCGTTCCATCTACTCAAACTGCTGCATCAACCAACCCCATGCCACAAGATGTCAATACTGGACAGGGCACCGTTGGAATAGATGAATGGATCAGCTTACTATCAGGATCTAGCAGCAAGACTTCACCCATGTCAGCGCGTTCTTCCACTCTCCCTGGGGACAATTTTGCTGAGAAACTTGATGGCCTGATGGAAAAACTGAAAGGTTTTTTCAAATACTCATTTGAGGAGCTTTACCTCAGTCCAAAACTCAGAGGCAATTTGATGCATGTAAGCAAAGAACTTCACACTCGTCGCAAGAAGCTACCTCCAATTCGTCGAGGTTACTTCAATATCATCTATGAGTTCGTTGAAGACTTGACTCCCAAGCTGCCTGAACTTGACAACAGCATCATGCCACATCAACAAGCCCTCAAAGCAAAACAAGAACTTCGTGACAAACTGGTGGCCCTTCGAATCAGAATTGGCCACTGCCAAGGCCCAACATCTTGAAGCCACTGCAGCGTCCTTTTCAGAAGAAATCAAGGCACTCGACCAACAAATGTCAGACAGCTTTGTCGAAGCAAAAGCTATCTTGTCGAAGGTTGAAGATCTTGAAGTCAACTACACAAATGCCGAAGCCACGAAGTTCGAATTTGTTGCAGCTTAGGAAGACCTCAAGAAAGCACCTCTTTAGCTTTTCAGTCCTTTTTTAAAAATTGTTTAATTTATTTCTGTCGAACACGTTTGTTCAACCATCTCTTGTACTTTACTGCAACACTGAACTTCGATTTGACTGTTTTCGATCAATCGTTTCACCGTCCAGCTAGCACGTTTCCTTTATCACTTTAATTTTCAGTTTCAGGCTATAAATTACATTCAAGGCCTTTGACCAGTCAACTTGACTGTTAAAACTTAACAATTAATGTCAGCTTGCGCTATAAATAGGGGTATGGCACCCCAGTTGCCAACACCACAATCAATAACTCTTAAAATTCTCTTGGTTTCCTCTCCAAAACTTCTGAGAGCCATTTACTTCTTTAACAAATTTCAAACCCGAATGCAACTCCATTTTGCCTTTGAACAAACCAACTGAGAGTAACGAATTGCAATGGAAGTCCTTTTCACCTACTTCCAACCTTTCCCACCTGGTTCTTACCATTTCGTTTGGGAACCAGGAAACTCCATTCCTTGGAGTTACCCAAAAGGTCTCTGTTTTAACGGTGAAGCCGACATTGGGTTTTGGTAATTTGCCTAATACCAACAATGAGTTTTGGTTAGTTGCCTAATGTGGCTTACCAAACTCATTGAACTGTGTGAGAAGGATGAAGGCCTGGTCCATTCTTTCTTTCACTAGTTTTACGCTCTTTCACACCTCACGTTGGAAATCTTTCCGTGAAGGATCCGTAAAACCACTGGAAAGATTTCGCAGGGTCGAGGCCTACTGTCAAGCGCATTATGGCACCAACAACTGCCTATTTTTGGATCCTAGCCTTCCCTTTGCTCACACAAAGTTAGACATTCCTCCTCGACGCGTCCTTCAACTTCAAATCCCCGTCGAGTGGGATGTCACTCCTTTGAAGCGGCTCTCGCAGACTTAATTGTCTGTCCAGGTGACATGCCAGGGAGACCACTTCTGCTTCCCATGTTCCTCTCTCTTCCTAAATTCTTCCTCGGCATGAGCTGAATTTTGAACATGGCAAAGCTTCTTCAACTGGACTTATTTTGTAATAGCCTAGGTTTAAGAACTTTTCAGTGCTTGTATCACCAGGCTATAAGCCTATTCGACAATATATACTGTGTACTGTCAAATGGCTTATGAATAAAGTAATCCAGTTCATACTTCAAAGTTGTATTTTCACTTCGCACATTGTTGGTCTATATGACTTTAAATATTTGCCATTAATAGACTTAATTCTAAAACCAGAGTTAATTTCAGCAAGTGCATAAGCATTTCCTGAAAACACTTGGACAATCTCAAATGGTCCTTCCCACTTTGGGGACCACTTTCCAAATTCTCGACACTTCTTATCCATTGGCAAAATGACTTTCCAAACTAAGTCACCAACCTTGAACCGTTTATACTTAACTCGACTGTCATAGAATTTAACTATTCTCTCTTTCTGTCGAATTAAATGCTCTAAAGCCACAATTCTCTCATCATGGACTTCATTTTATTCATCAAACATCGAATCCCAGTATCGGTCTACTGGTACATCATCTTGCTTTTGAATTCTTAATGAACCAAGATTTATCTCAACAGGCAAAACAGCATCATAGCCATAAGCCAACTTATAAGGAGTAGTACCTGTCGATTCTTTTGGAGAATTTCTACATGCCCAAAGGACTTGTTCCAAAGTTGAGTGCCAGATTTTTGGATATCTGCCAATGTGCTTCTTTATCAACCCAATGATGATTTTATTCATGGCTTCGACCTGACCATTTTCTTGCGCATAGTATGGCATCGAAGTCATCATCTTGATCTGCCTCGACTCAGCATACTCGACAACCCTCTTCCCAACAAACACAGATCCTTGGTCTATTGTGATTGTTTGTGGTATACCAAATCTACAAACAATGTGATTTTCAATGAAATCCACAATGTCTTGTTGCGTTACCTCTTTCAAGGCTACTGCCTCTACCCATTTGGTAAAGTAGTCCACCCCTACTAAGATATATTTGTGCCCTTTTGAAGAAGTAGGAAAGATTTGGCCTATGAGATCCAGAGCCCATCCTCTAAAAGGCCAAGGTTTAACGATGGAATGCAACTCACTAGCAGGCATATTTTGTATATGGCCATGTTTTTGGCATTCCTCACAAGACTTTGTAAACATAATGCAATCTTTAACCAAAGTGGGCCAATATACTCTTTGTCTTCTTAGCACCCATTTCATCTTCTCGCCTGCCTGATGAGCTCCACAAATTCCTTCATGAACCTCTGCCAATGCCAAGTAGGCATCCTCTTCACTAAGGCATGTTTCCAAATTACCGTCGACAGACTTCCTATACAAAACTCCTGCAAGTACAACAAACTTAGTTGCTTTGTACTTAATTTTCCTATCGACGTCAGCACTTGGATTTTCCAAATAGTCAATTATTGGCTTACGCCAATCAGGCGAATTTGACGCATTGGAAACAAGAATATCTCTTTCATCCAAAGGGTACAGTAACTCACGGACTTTTATGAATTCTGTCAACACCTTTGAAGATAACTTATATCCTGAGGCCAACTGGGCTAATTCGTTAGCCTCTTGATTCAGCTCTCTCGGGATATGCTCCAATTCGACACTGTCGAACTGTTTCATTAACTTGTTGGCTACTTGACAGTATTTGACAAGATTATGGCTAACACATTTGTATTCTTGAGTTAACTGCCTTATAACTAATTGTGAATCCCCAAAAACTTTGACAGTGCGTGCTCGCATTTCTATCAAAATTTCCAAACCCACAATTAAGGCTTCATATTCAGCCTCATTGTTAGAGCAAGCGTATTTTAACTCGAACATTAGTTTAGTTGGCACACCTAAAGGTGAAATTATGAGAACGCCAACACTAACCCCATTTCTGTGTCTTGAGCCATCAAAATACAAATGCCAAGGCTTTAAATCAACTAGCCCTGTCAATTCTTTTATTTCTAAACATGGATAGTCCGTCAAAAAGTCAGCAATTGCTTGACCTTTAACAGCTTTTAGAGGTACATATTGCAAAGAGAATTCAGACAATGCAAGTGTCCATTTTCCAATTCGACCATTCAGAATTGGCTGGGACAACATGTACTTAATTACATTCGTCTTTGACATCACTAAGACATTACAAGGCATTAAGTAATACTTAAGTTTTGTACATGAAAAATATAATGCTAGACACAATTTCTCTATAGCACTATATCTTGTTTCTGCATCATTCAGCACTCGACTGAGGTAGTAAACGGCTCTTTCGACGTTATTCTCATCCTCCTGAGCCAGTAGACAACCTATAGTTTCTTCTGATGCAGATATGTACAACTTCACTGGTCGATGCGGCTCTGCAGGCATCATGACCGGTGGACTTGTCAAGTATTGCTTGATTTGGTCGAAAGCCTCTTGATGTTGTTGAGTCCATACAAAGGCTTCCTCTGCTTTGAGCTTTACCAAAGGAGCAAACACCCTTGTCCTTCCTGAAAGATTTGATATGAACCTTCTGAGAAAGTTCACCTTCCCCAAGAAAGATTGGAGTTCCTTTTTGTTGGTAGGTGGTTTAAGCTGTCTGACCTTAGCTTTGTTCTTGTCTACTTCTATGCCTTTCTTATGCACCAAAAAGCCCAAGAACTTAGCAGCTGAAACACCAAAACCACACTTTTCAGGATTCATCTTTAAACTGTGCTTTCTCATTTCTTGAAAAGCTTGCCGAAGATGGCTCAAATGCTCCTCTTGGCTCTTTGACTTGACAATCACATCATCAATGTAGACTTCCAAAAATTTGCCTATCATTTTATGAAAAATAGTATTCATTGCCCTTTGGTAAGTTGCACCTGCATTCTTTAAACCAAAAGGCATCACTATCCACTCATAAGTTCCAATAGACTCTGGGCACCTGAAAGCAGTTTTAGGTATATCCTCTTCTGCAATGAATATCTGGTTGTAACCAGCATGTCCATCCATGAAACTTAGAATTTTATAACCAGATGTTGCATCCACTAGCATATCTGCTATTGGCATAGGGTACATGTCTTTAGGAGTTGCAGTGTTAAGATTCCTGAAATCAACACACACCCCCATCTTGCCATTCTTCTTTATGACAGGCACTACATTTGACAACCATTCAACATACCTAGTTGTGCGAATGAACTTAGCCTTCAACAAGCGCTCAACCTCCTCCTTAATTTTCTGCACAACTTCAGGAGCAAACCTCCTGTTGGCTTGTTTGACAGGCTTACAGTCAGGTTTGAGAGGCAACCTATGTTCCACAAGATCTCTACTCAGACCCGGCATTTCATGATAATCCCAAGCAAAACAATCTTTATACTCGGAGATTAATTCCATAATCTGCCTTTTAAACTGGTCTGGTAACAAAGCACTAACATATATCGGCCTCTTTCTATCTTCATCCCCTAGATCAATCTCCTCCAAAGGATCTTCCAACTCGAAACCATCTTTATCCTCAAGCCCCTTCTCAAATCCTAAAGGGCCATCATCGAATATGCAATCAGCCAACACCCCTTCTTCTGAGTTTGGCTGTCGGTCAGCCTTGCAAGCCGACGTTTGTATTTGAAGCTTCTCAAGACTCATTGTTATCGATTGGCCGGCTTTCATCGGCCTCATCTAGCAGCCTAACTCCAAACTGCTCCTCCAAGCAAGCATTTAGAGCATCTTTATCAACAACACCACCCTGCACAGATATGGGTTTCACCTTTAGGTCATACACTTTGAAATCCACATGCATTTGCTGCAGATAGCATAGGCTGTCATCAGCTTCAATAATCTCAATGTCATCACGAGCATTCCAAAAGATAAGTTTCTGATGCACCGTCGAAGGAACTGCTCTGACAGCATGGATCCAATCCCTACCCAACAGGACATTGTAACTTGACCTTGAAGGGATCACCACGAACAAAGTGGATCTTACTACTGATCCCACTTGCACATTCAGCATTGCTACACCATTTGTCGGTGCAGATCTACCTCCAAAGTCAGTAACCACCATGTTAGTTGGTAGCAAATCTGTTTCATCCTTCCCTAACTTCTTGTACATAGCTCTTGGGATCAAGTTCACAGATGCTCCTCCATCGACCAACACCCTGTTGACAAGCTTTCCTTCAATCATTGCCTTAATGTGCAATGGCGGAAGATGACTTCTTTCCTCATTAGTTGGCTTGTCTAAACGAGCAAAACTGTCGAAGATGGTAACCATATCTTGTTCGACAAAGTGCCAACCAATTGGAAAGTCATCAAACTCCTCTTCATCAGGAACTTCTACAACAAATTCATACTGAGCCTGATACTCAGCTGGTAAAATCGATACCAAGTTCACATCAAGATTGGTGAACTCCTCTTCAGTAGCTGTTTCCTCATTTTCCAAATAACTTCCTAACCTCATGTCTTCTTTGTCAAGAAAACATTCTTCAGACCCCAAATCTGACAAGGTTGTTCCCATCGCCATCACCAATTCATCCAGGTCTTTGTCTAAGTTAGTGTCAAGATCAAACTCCTCTTTGTCATAAAGACCAATTGGGTCATCTGGATCATTTAAGGCTTCGATGACCTCTTCCATGGACAAGTCTGTTTTGACAAGACTTTGTTCCACTGGTACCACAGGTTCATCTAGCAAATCAGAATCATTGACTATGATCCTTAATTCCTCCATAGACACATCACTGTTTGTATCTTCGACTGGAGCCGCTTGAACACCAAACTTTCCTCGCTCGGAGGCCAACTTTTCAGCTTCAATCAAACCTATTGGCCAAAGCTTCCTCTCTTGAACTGTCGACGGAGCCTTAGCAGGCTTGGCATTCCATTTGGAATCTGGTGAGAATGCTTGCCCCCCGGCCTGGGACGTTTGACCCCGTTCAAAATTAGCCCCTTTGACATCAACTACTACACTCTTTAATCTCGACCCAACCTCCTTGGGCAATGGCACCTTCTGGATCCCAACCATGAAGCAGTCCTCATGTTGAGTCTTGGCCATCTCAGCAGCTTTCAGTTTTTGTTTCTGAGCTTTCCTCATCCTCTGTCGACGACGTTTCTGACTCTTTGGCAGTGGGGCTTTCTTCACTTGATCACCACCAGGATAGGGTATTCTGCCACGTTGGTAATCTTCATTCCAAAACGGCACTTGTCAGGGATTACTCTTCCTAGCCCTCACTCTATTTCTCAGCTTAGGGCAACGAGCCTTGGAAGAATTCTCCACCCACTTGTTCACCACCACATTGGCATCAGGCTTCCTAGTCTTATTTATCACTCGACCAGGAGACGACCCATGGTTGCTTCCAATTGATTCCCTTGAGGGCTCAACCAACCAACCGCCAACTGCTCTATGGGGCTTATGTGCCATAGGCCTCTGCACTCAGTTCACTGAAACAGGCATCTGGTTTATTGGAACTGCATTATAGTTTCTCTTCGCATAGCCAGTTCGCATGTGCTGGTGAGATATAACCTTTTTGATCGTTCTTTGCTTTCTGAGCAGCTTTCACGTCAAAATACTTGTCACAATGTGGGCATAAACTCAACTGCCCCTATTGTTCTTCCTTCTCAAAAAGTCTTCAACAGACTCGTGAGGCCTTGGGTAAATGTCAAATAGGTCTTCCACATTCACCACATACTTCTGTTTGGCGCTGATATTCACCATGTTGCAGCTTTTTGCGTTATGACCTTCGACATTGGATATGCCTTGGCCAAATGGATCCGTGTTCACCTTCATGCTAGGCTTCTGCTTGTAAGCAAACTTGAGTCTACCTTCTTTCAGAGCTTTTTGTATCAAATCCCTGAAATGAAAACACTCATTAGTAGGATAGCCTAAAGCCCCATGGTACTTACAATAGTTTTGACCATTGGAGTCCTCAGGCCTTTTTACTTTATGATCATCTGACAACTTAAGCTGTTTGTCTTTCAACAGAATATCAAATATTTTATCAGCTTTAGTTATGTCAAACGTATATGTTTTGGTGTTTGCATAACTCATCTTTTCCTTCCCCTTGGAAGGTATCAAAGCTTGACAGGCATAAGGCGGCCCTTCTTTCAACTCAGCAAGGTTTATTTCTTGCTCAGTCACAGCCTCGTCCTCACTGTCTGTTTGGTCTTGCTCGACACAATTGATTTTCTCACGTCTAACAAATTTCTTATTGTTTTTCTGATTCTTTTCAGACCTGAGTTGTTCAATCTGTCGAACCCTTTCCCCTAATTGGGCAAGATCGACAATGTGTTGGTTCACCAATTTCTTTCTAATATGGTAATCCAAACCACTAGCGGCCATTTTAACAATTTTCGCTTCAGGGACAGGTGTAAAACACCTGCTCTTCATGTGTTTGAACCTAGAGATGTAATCATCTATAGATTCATTATACATGCGCTTGACATTGAATAAATCAGTCAAATTAACCCTTAGGTCGCCCCTAAAGAATTGATCATGGAACAAACCCTCCAGTTGGGCCCAAGAGTGGACTGAATTGGCCCTTAAAGTTGAGAACCAAGAAAACGCATTCTTTGTTAACGAACTTGGAAAGAACCTCATTTTCAAACCTTCCATAGTGGCCAATTCCCCCATCTCTATCGAGTATCTGGCAACATGCTCGACAGTCGATTCTCCACTGTCACCAGAAAATTTGGACAGTTTATGAATCTTTATTCCCCTTGGCATTTCAGCTTGCTGTACCCATTCAGGGAACGCATATATGAAATACGGTCGATTAGCTTGACCAATATTGAAACCAAGTCTATTAAGCATCTGCTTGACAGCTTGATTCACATTTTGCTCTATCTGGTTTCTCATGATATTATGCCTAAGGTTGGCCAAACCTTGATGCATTGGTGGCCCTTGATCTTGATTCCTTTGCAAAACTTGAACATGGCCATAAGCCAAGTTGTTCACATTCTGACCAAGATTTTGATTTGGTTGAATGACTTCATTCTGCATCACATTGGGGTTATTCACATCTTGTGGGATGCCCCCAAGTATTGACCTTGAGGCCTGATTCCTAGGCCTTGCTGAACGTTGTCATTCACTAGTGTTGCCAAACCCAACGCCTGATTCAGCCTTTCCATTTGTACAGCCAATGTATTACATGCTTGGTTAGTAGTTTGCATAAGAGGCGTAATAACTGCACCCATTTGCTGAGTGAACATATTCACCATCTCATGGTTACTGTCATCCGCCTGCTGCCGAATGCTCGCCAATGAATTTTGGGTCAGACCCCCATTATTCTGAGGCATTTGCCTTGACATTTTCCCTACACCAGACCCTTGTTGATTGGTTGTGGTAGTAGTCATGCCTGCCATTCCCTGAGTATTGGAAGAATTCCCAAAGGACAAGAAAGGCTGGTTAACATATTGGTTGAACATGGTCGAACCAATAGCGGGAACTGTCGAGTTATTCAAATAACCATACGACATTCCAAATAGAGGTTGTGTTGCCTGCGGTATTGGCCTAACACTTGAATTCCTTGCGCTTGCAGGCGATGCCTGAACTTCTGGAGCACTTTGAACCACCAGGTGTTCATGTACTACAGCGCTTGGAATAGCCTCTCCTTGCGTGTTGGCCATTGTCATCCCGATGCGGCCCCAATGATAGTATTATTCATCCGTGGGATGTTAACTACCTCTGCATTAAATGCGGTGGTCGAAGCATTAGTATTGCTTGACGACGCATTCGCATTAGCAACATTTGGTATCGTGGCACTGTTATTTGTGCTGCCACTCATGTTTCTTTGTCGCGTTACATCAGAAGCAGTAATTTTTCCACTTCTTAAACGCATAAAACCATCGTTTAAAAAACGAGTTACTCTAAACTCGTCCTACTGGGCGTGCCAATTTGTTTACTGGAAAATTTGGTTTCTTAGTGTATTTCTACCAAATTCAGCAAAGTAACAAATAATTAGTTCAAACGATTACGAGATCGACGAGTTATGTGGTAATCTCGTTTTGCAAACAACGGTTTTATAAAATAGCGGTCAATTTCTCGACGTGTTATTGGTTTTATAACATTATTGGCTCTGAAGCCATTAACTGTTATGTCTTATGCCAATTTTGGGTATAATAATTTCAACTAACAAATTAGTTGTTGTCGAAATGGCAATAACAGATTAAATATACAAGATTGGCCGTTGGCAGCTAATGACTTGATTGACAAGTAATTAAAGAAAAATTCAAGTATATGCATACAATGCAATATCATAAAAATGCCTTTGTAGGATTAAGCATAAAATTGAAAACATAACAAAAATGCAAACAAAAAGCACTTAAATGACTGATTTTAAGGAATGTTTTTAAAAGGCATGAATTTAAATGAAAGCATTTAAAGAACGTGAATCTAAAGAAAGACTTGTAAATGACTTTGAAAGTAAAAGTACTGAAAAATGTAAAGAACATGAATTAAGATACTGAAATTGAAAAGAATGCAAGAAATAAACTGGTTTTCAATGAGAATAAAAATGCAGATAATAAAAACAGATAAGTTTAACGTGCTGTAAAAATGTAAAGTTTGAATGCGATAAAATTTAAAGTAAAATGCATAAACAGAATGTAAAATTGCAGATAAGATAAATGAATAGACACGTGCAAATAATTGAAAATGGACTTGAATTGATTAAATTGCAGAAAAAATAGAGTTTGGAAGGCATACAGTGATCGTTTTCCCTTAATCTACTTTAGCCGTCGAGATGTTAGGAATTTAGATCATGTATCCAACCTGATTTACATCGTAGAAACTACTATTTTATAGGAAAAAATGTAACAAAAAACTACCTATCATCCGACCTGACACGTGTACGGACACAAGATCGGTAGTTGTTTCTACTAAAACTTCTTAATTCGGATAGTAACACTTCCTGTCGAGCTATACATGTGTTTCATAATGCCTAAGTCTAATTCGACCATGCCCATATTGACATCTTCGACGTTTCACACACTCCGTCGAACAACCGCCAAGTCACTTGGTCTTTCAAACTTAGCAAATTTTTGATTACTTATTTCTGGCTCCTTGCATCTTCACTCGTCGAAGTCTTGAAGTTTTATCGAAAAACTCAAATATGAAATTTGTCACCTAACAGTATCCGGTGCAAATCGAGAAAGTAATACCCTAATCTTTGAATACTAATTTTCTTTGTATTAATAATACGGTTTTTTTCACTTTAATGTTGATTCTTTGTTGTTGTTGTTGTTTCAATGTTTTGTTTGTATGGAGGCGCAAATAAACCAAGGCAAAGAGCTAACAAAAAGAAATGGAAATCCGAGTTGAACCTTACAAAAAGGGAATGTGCCGTAAAAACTAGTAGTAAAAAATTGTTTTCGGGAGACCTAGAGCAAGAACTTACCAAGTTTAGGACCTAAAATTTAAAATAAAGTTGGTCGCTCAAGCTTTAATATATATAATTATTAATTACAGAAAATTTTTATTTTAATATTTATATATATACTAAGTAAAATTTTCACTGTATCTGGTACCCCTAAAAAATGGGGCCATGTACGGTCGAGCACCCAAAACATGCCGAGGACCACCAATGAGCGCATATAAGAAACTTCAACATACAAGTCATTAGTAATTTAAAACAACAGTAAAAAAATGTGTAGGTGATGGAGGATCTTTTTTATATAGACTAGCAGATGTGAGCACGGATGTGAAAAAATTAATGGAAAAGAATTTTTCAATATTTTATATAAAAGATGGAGATGATGTTGTTACATAGCGCAACGCGGATAACTAAACTTAGTGTAGTTAATTTTATTAAATTGATAATGGATAGATGTGTATGTGAGTCACAATCGAGTTCAACCCAACCACTGAAAAATTGGGATGAATTGGATCCCCCTTTTGGATGATCAATTTTCCCACTTCATTTTCATTTCGGGGTTAAAAACGTGAAACTACATATACAATTAGGCGGCTTCTAGGGCAAGGAAGTGAATCATGAGATCTATGGTGGACCATGTTTAAGAATCGTAAGATTAAGTAGTTCCACCGGATCTTATGATGTGATGTCTGCATCAGTGGCCTGCTTAAAAAATTCAAGGTTCAAACCCGACATGTTACTTGTCATGGACTTTTTTTAAACCTGTGACCTGGCCTTTTTAAAAGCATGGTATAGACTGAAGCCTACTTAAAAGTCTATTTCATATTAATTAACCCCTTTAAATAAGTTATCTAACATATTTCTAAATAGACTTACAGGCTAATAGAATAATGAGAATAAATTATATTTATAATAAACTATAAATTATAAAAAATGAAAATTATAATCACCACCACTACTACTACTACTACCATGAGACATGATACATATATAGGGGTGGAAATATATATGCTGAGCTGAGTTCTATAAGGTTTGATTCTATTTTATTTGCATGATATAAATCTTTTTTAAGGCCTAGCCTGGTCTTTTAGAGAGTCACACATTATATAATACCCTATTTAAATTCTATTTCGTAATAAGGCATTTAAATATGTCAAACATATATTTAGGCAAATATGCTTAAATTATTATCAGCAAATATATGATTTAACACAATGTACAAAATCTAATATAATAATAATAGTAATAAAAAATATTTACTTAAATAGTCCAACCTGTTAGGCCTAAAAAAGTTTTTTGATGCCCGAAATCTGGTATTTTTAGTTAAATAGGCTTATCAAAAAGCCTTAACATTGTCTATTTAAAAAAAAAAAACTAATCAGATGTAGAGTAGGTCATAAGCCCCTATCGTGCGACCTAGCCTATTCCCACCATAAATTGTAACTGTCAGAGTCCAAATCAAAATAGTTCCCCTTCCGTGGCCTTGTGCAAGCCATAACCATTGCCTTCCATGCGGCCCTTGCGACCTTGTGGTACCTGGCGAGTTTCTGCCAAGAAATTCCCCTTTCCTTTCTCTGTTAAAGCAAACACCTCTCTCAGCCTCTCCTCTCTCAAACTCATCCTTTCGGAGATCCACTGCTCAAAACTGTCAACCACAGCTTGACGCCACCGAGAAGCTGTGTGAGGTCGAGGGAAGTTGCGGGCCTCTCCTTCTTCAACGAGTGCCCCATGTCGGAGAAGCTCTAGTGCACCTGTGCCGCCGCTTTAAAGGGGTACGACTGCCAAATGGTGGTGAGATCAGAGAAGGAACGAAACGACGTTGTTGCGCATGTTCCCACAGCTCCACGATTCGTTGGCATCGTCAACGTCGGTGGCGGTAACGAAATGGAACAGGGCAAGTGAGAAGAACGGAGAAACCGTGCGTGAGAGAAGAAAGAAAATTATTTAGCAAGAAGATTAACCATAAGACTACAAAGGATGAATTAATCCAATGGTTGTAAATCATGGTCCACATGGACAATATGATACACTTCCCCACTCTAGAAGCAAAACAGCGTATGAATTGTCCAATCAAACTATGTATAACTTATAAATGCAAAATTTAAATATTCGATATAATCAATCAGAGGTCATTTTTCTTCATAGTGAAAGGGGCTTCATTAATAAAATATGTCCTAGCTAGACATGTAATTTTAATTTCCTAACAGGATCGGCTATATTTTTTTTCTTGATATGAAAGGATCGGCTATATTTGAATATACAATATCATGTTAAGCACATGCACTTAATAAATTTTTTATCAAATAATAATAATAATAATAATAATAATAATAATAATAATAATTAGTAAAAAATTGATTTGAGGTCCTCAATTCAAACATCTACTCCTTTCTGTTTTTTGGTACAAAAAGAAACATCTACTCCTTTCTAATCACTAATAACTAAACATCTTTCTACATATAAACAAAATAATTTCTACTTTCTCGTCAAGCCTAAATGTGACTAACTTCATCTATGTATGGTTTGACATTCTCGTTGCTCCCATGTGAGTAAAGACGACGTTCTTTCTTTTGTGATCACTGTTTCATTTCATTATTTCATTAAACACTTTATATGTATGTTGATTCTGCCCAACGAGGCATGCGCGTAAACTAGAAGTACCTTAGAAAAGCCTCCATATTAAAAATTGGAAGGGGGAAGAGAGTATAAATTATATAAGGGCACAAGGAAACGTGAGGAAGGTGTAAACGTGTTAAGAAGATTAGACTAAAATGACAAAGTCCAAGTCTTCCCTCCAAACCCACAACTTTGTGTATCAAACAATTAAAACACATTCTATATATAAAATCAGTGGTGGCGCTGATGGTGTGCGACCACACAAGGCCCCATATTTTAGGGGCACCAAAATAATTTTTTTTATTTAGGGATATTGTTACATGTTCGGGTTGATAGTTACACATATAACTGCTTTTGCTATAATTTTATTTTAATTTGCTGGTTTGATTTGAATTTTTCAATGTTGTAATAATTTTTAACTTTGTTAGTTTAGTTTTTTACATCTTTTGTGTGCTGAAGACTACCTTCTTTTGATAATCAATATATCTATATATATTTGACATATAAAAAAAATAAGACACCAATTTCTCAGTTCGAACAGGGCATACGAAATGTCAGAGACGACCCTATATAAAACCATTTTCCTATATTCCCTACCCCTCAAATATTTTAATCATCATGCTTTCATCACCATCAAGGACTAAACCATTCATTCATGTCTCAAAAATCCTCCATCAAAATCATAATCATGTTCATCCCTTGTTATTCCTAGTCTCTTCTTCTAAACCTCTCTTAATTCCATGGCCAAAACCAAAACCACAAGCACCCAATACTCAAAATCAAAAACCTCTATTTTTCTATGTTGTTTTGGATCCCACCTACCCAAGAAAGCTTCCACCGAATCATCAACCGTGAAAGGGTCTGATCCTATCATCCCAAAGGAAAAGAGAACTAGCTGGTTTTCATGGCGAAGGATTAAAATCAATACAAAGTCAATTTCCAAAACGGTGCCGCTTGAAGCCTCACTCTCTCATGTTAAAGCTCATTATTCCAAGTCCCGGTCAAATTCATCAACTCTTCATCATAGTAAATCTCAACCTCTAGCAACCAATCCGCCACCGCTAACTCATCCGCCTCCAGTGCTCCCCGGCACACCCTATTATTCACCCACACAGGTATGTATCTAGTATCTACTGTCTATGCTCATATTCAATTAATCATACCCAGCATATGTTAGCGGTATTTTTTGTCAAATTAGTGCAATTGGATAACAAATTTGAGCTTTTTTTTTTTTAGAGAAATACTCTTCTTCTTAAATGCATGTCTTTCTCTTTGTTACTTTGATAGTAAATCACATCAATTTTTTTTATTTCTAATTATTTGCTTAGTAAAATAAAATTTGTATTATTTTAATATTTTGCCTAATATGAAATTTATATATCGTCAAATCAATAAATAATTTTTTGTTTATTAAATTATTTTTCATAAATTTTTCAAAACTAGACGTTTGAAATATCTACATTTTTCTCTTAATTTTTATTTATTAATAAATATTTTTACTTGAATCGATATCTTAATATGTATATTGGAAAAAACCCAAGTCCCACATAGACTAGAAATAAGGTCTAAAAAGAGTTTATAAGTAAATGACACCCATCACCTTACAAATCGGTTTTGTAATGATGAGTTAGGCCAAAAATCCTAATATGACATCAAAGCCTATTCTAGATCCACTGGGCCACCTACTGCATTATATACATGCACAAAACCAAATAGTGCTGGGCGTGATGGGGTGTATTGGGAAAAATTCGAGTCCCACATAGACTAGAGATAAGGCCTAAAAAGAGTTTATAAGTAAATGATACCTCTCACCTTATAAGCCAGTTTTGTAAGAATGAGTTAAGCCAAAAATCCTAATAACATATTTGTTAATTTATATATTTTTTTAATATTTTTTTGTTTGGTAATGTTTGGTTCAGACAAGGCATGGTCCCAATAGAAACAACATAGAGGAGACGCGTGAACAAGGTAGCGCTACTCCAACGCGCGTGAAACGGCAAGCGCGACGGCTGTCGTCGTCTTTGCAAAACCAAACGACATCAAAGAAGCCCAAAAACGCGGGCGGCTCGTACGACTCTGTGGTTGGATTGTCCGTACTGGTAGTTACCTTGGTTATAATGATATTTTGGGGTCGTTTATGTGCGATCCTCTGCACTTCTGCGTGGTTGTATTTTATCCCGCGTTTTAGAAAGAATGCTGCTGTAAACGACGACGACCACCCCAAGCCGAAGTCAAATGTTGTGGACTTGGATTCGGAGGAGTATAAGAAGAAAATAATTATGGAAGGACTTCTTGGGAGAAATCACCGAAGTATCATATGAAGATTCTTGTGATTGGTTAACGTAGGCCAGTAGGTGGGTTGTTGATCTTGTCGTCAATTAGCGGCTGCTTGCAATTTTGTCTAAATTAGTATATATGACCAAAAAAAAAAAAAAAGAAGCTGTAAATTAAGAAATTAGGTTGAGAAAGAAAAAGAAACAAATATTTCTGTTTACCTTATACTTTCTTAAGAAACTAAAAAAAATAGAATAAATAAATATTTATGTTTTAAATATTGATTTCCATTAATTTTATTAACTTGTATTTTTGTTCTTGCCTTATTCCATTAAGTAACTCAACTAATTAGCTAGTCCTAGAGAATTATTCCATTAAGTAACTCAACTAATTAGCTAGTCCTAGAGAAAGTATCCGAGTGGTAAAAAATTACGGGATATTAATAGTACGTTTTCGAACCCGCAACGCTCCATTTTCTATGCCCCGACCATCTGTGCTAAAAACAAAAAAACTCAACCAATCAAATCAAATTGTCAATAGTCATTTAATGAGTTAAGATGGATGGATTCATTAAGAAAAAGAAATTCTACTCACATTTATTTATTCTATTTACAAGATTTGAATCTAAAACCTTATGAAACAAAAAAAAATTGTGTCAAAAAGAAAAAAAGAAACAGATAAACTTCTTGCCTCTTTAACAATAGCTATTGGTATGAAGAAAATATTTTATTTTACTATTCATATTGGTTAGTGTTCTTGCTAAGCAGTTCTCCAATGAGGTGGTTATGGAAAGGGTGTGTCGTTTGTGTTTGTGCTTGAGTTCCCTTCTTTAGTGAGAGTCCTTTCCTTATGTAAAGGATGTCGTTGGCGAGTCGTTACCTCGTACGTGGCACTCTGGTCTAAACCGTCCTTAGCCACTAAGCCCTCAAGAAGGTCTGTCTTAATCGTTCTCGACCACTAAGTTAAAAAGATCGGCAGACAACGCTATGGGTTCGACTAACCTGAGCCGACCTAATGGGCTACAAAGACGAGGTAGGCAGACCCATTAGGGGGTTCTAGGCTACTAATTCAGAAAGGTCGCAGACAACGCTATGGGTTCGACTAACCTGGCCCGACCTAGTGGGCTACAAGGACGAGTTAGGCAGGCCCATTAGGAGGTCATATATGGTTTGTCTTAATACAACGGTCTACAGCCCCATAAGCACGAGACCTAATAAGGGTGAAGCGATTAAGCAAGGTCCTTAGAGGTGACCTTAACATGACGGTCCACAACCCCACAAGCAAGAGTCCTAATTAGGGCGAAGTGATTAAGTAAGGTCTTCAAGAGTGGCCTTATCTTGCTAGTCGACGACCCCATAAGCATGAGGTCATATATGGGCGATCTTAATATAACGGTCCACAACCCCACAAGCACAAGGGTGATAAGGACGAAGTGATAAAGGGGGGTCTTCAAGGACGACCTTATTTTGCCAGTCCACCACAAGCTTGAGATCTTAAAAGGGCAAACTTATTGTGCATGGCGACCTTGATGCAGTTAATGAAATGATCATTGATGGTTAGTGTGATACGTGGCATTATCTTCTAAATTTCTGACTTATGATTGGACCTTTCGTGCTTTTCCAACGCTGTAATAATGGTGACTTACTGTAGAAGTCTCGACGCTTGGGATACGAGTTTCGAGTACATAGCGTTTCACTAGGCGCTATGAGGTGTACAAAGTGTGGCCATTATATCTGCTACTGAAGATCGCCACCGTTCATTCATTGCGAAACGTTTTGTTTCCTTTTGAAAACGAAACGATGGATAAATCCAATGGATAACCTATGCTGGGTCGCCATACGCTGCGTTTTGATTCTTGTCGTTTGGATTTTCAATTGTTTTTCAATAGTCATAGTTATTGGTGTTGAATAACTTAAACAACACAATGTTTCCATGTTCTTACCAACGCCTATAAATCTAATCTGGCATAAACGAGCATTTCCACCTTCGATTATTCAGTCTAGTGTTCCAACTGAGACTTCAGTTTCTTTTGCTGCCATTTGTTCCTGGGCCTCCATCTGGGTAGAAGGTAATGTCTTCTTCTGTTCGTTTTGTTCTTATTGTTGTTACGTGTTAGATTTTAAGAATGGTTGAATTGTATTTGTTGGATAGTGATGAGGAAGAAGTCGATAAGCTTTCTTCTGTGCCTAGAGAAAATTACCGAGTCCATGAGACATCATCCACTAGGGATCCTCCAATGTCTAGTAGAGAAGTTCTTTTCGAGTTAAAGAAAAATTTAGGGCTCTCCTCATCTTCTAATTCTTTTGAAGATAATTCATATAGTGATAGCTTATTTTCTCCTTTGTTAGGGAAATTAACTACAGAGTCTCCCTGCCAAAGCCAATTTAGGCGACCTATCAGGATCATAATGGATTCTACTAGGCGTACTAGAGATTGGGTGAGTGAAGAAGTGAGGAAATTCTATTCTGAATGTCTCTGTGAGAGTTCAATACAAACATGGCGATAGAAAAACAAGGTGGCCTCACTTGGTCAAGAAGAAGATATTATTTTAGAACCATGTAGGGAGGGCGAGGTAGTATGTATCATGCTCCCTGTTAGTTGAAAACTGGAATTTACTTATATGTAATAAACTCTATATGAGGACCTCCATGTTCGGGTACCTTTCACCCAATTTGAGGCAAATGTTCTTCGCATTTTAAATGTGGCCCCAACTCAATTACACCCTAACGGGTGGGCTTTTGTAAAGGCGTTTGAAATCATGTGTGGCAGGCTATGTATAAACACTTCTATAGGTAGATTTTTCTCTTTTCATCAGGCCAAGGGTTATGACAAGGGGGTTGGGTATACATTAGCAGTATTCTCAAAAGAGGTATATTATCCTCATATCATTCATCATATAAGCATTTTAAAAATAAGTTTTTCCGAGTTAGGCTGAGCGATTTCTTCCCTGAGTTATTCATATATAACTTTGGAGGTTATAAATTTCCTTTGTATTGGGAAACCAAACCCACTCTCGTGTCTGGGTTTGATCATAACGCTATGACTAATGATGAAAAAGCTGATGTGGATCTGTTGGAAAAATTCGCCCCTATTTCATGCAAAGAACTCAGCTGAGAGAATAGTTAACATGTTTTTCATCACATAGTAACCACAAAAATAGTCATCCATTTGTCGAGCCGCTTACAAATATGAATACCATGGTAGCATATAAATGAGTAAATATTATACACATTAACTAGTACTATTAAATGTAAATGAATTTTTGAGTAGACAAAGTACTTACATCAAGAAATAACTATCTAGGCTTCTTGTTTTGACGGCCTTTCAACAAGTAATATCCTTCTATAGCTTTGAAAATAAAATGAATATTAATTCATCAAATTAACGTTATAGATCTAATTAAAGACAAAGTCAATGTACACACACACACACACACACACACACATATATATATATATATGTTATAAATAAAAGCTTACCTGTCAATTATGCCCCTAATTTCTTTGTTTGGTTGATAGTACAGCAAACACAGGACAATATCAGGCAGTAGATTCCTCTGAAGGAATCGATGGAGTGTGCACTGCTGTCCTGGTTGTCATGGAAGTGGACTCCCATGTCAGTGGAGTATACTCCGATATGTCCTCATCATCGATCGAGATCTGAATGATTTCTGACTTTGGACAAACCTCCGCAGCAGCTAGGGGCCTCCTTGGAGAGGGTGGTCTCCTCGGAACCATCAAATCGTGATCCTCATCGTGATCCTGAAACTCCTGGACCTGGAAGAAGGCATTATACTCTCTAGCATTCATCATCGGCCTCCTAATAGGTGGCCTCCTAGGAGCCATGCGCCCCCCACAACGCCCCCACGACCACGATTTACCTCTTATAATATTGTCTGTTGTTAACAATTGTCAATCTTGAGTAGGAAAATCCCAGATAATTCAACCATATCAACTAATTACAAATTATGTTGGCAATTCAAAAAGAAGTACAATTTAAGCCTATCCATGTCAATTTCTCACAAGACAATAAGTAAAACGACATGCACCTTATGCCAAAACAAAACATGACATGCCCCATCCACACAAATTAGAGTGATAAACAAGTTCGATTTCAACATAACCAAGTGAGGGTTCTTTTAGTTTGCTTGTCATGTCGACTTAAACTAAACAGTTTTTATCAAAAGGACGATAAATAAGCAAGTTTTAAATGCTCATTCAGGATTTCGGTTAACTTTATGATCCAAAAAATGAGATCCCTACAAATGTTTGCGCACATGAGTTTTTCCTATTAAAAACCCTCACTTTTTCTGCATTCTATATCCCCAAAAGCTTAAACTTTAAACCCCCTACAAATAGATTACAAATAGTGGCAAAAAAATAACATACCTGTGAAATAGTGGCGAGAGAAGTGAGATAAAGAGAGAAAGAGGAAGAAGAATGGCAATGGCGGCAGCAGTAACAAAAAATGAAAACGACGGCAATAGTAGCAGTTGCGGCAACGACAACATCTGGAACGAGAGAGACAGTGAGATAAAGCATGAGAGAGGGAATGAGACAGAGAGAGATAGATGAAGGAGAACGAAAACGAGAACTAGGGAGAGGCAAAGAGCTTTACTAGGAACACGACTGGAACATAGTGGTGGCCAGAGGAAGGTGGTGGTTCATCGTGAGAGAGAAAGCGGACGCTTCAATGGTGGTGGTGGTGGTTTTCGCAAAGAGAGTAAAATTTGAGGGTTTTGGAAGAAGAGGAAAAGTGAAAGGGTTCTGTGAGGTCGTGTGAGTAAAAATTAGGAAACAAACTTTAAACACTATTTGTTAATATCACCGGTGTAAAAGGTTATAAAAAAATGGAATTTAACGCCGGTTAAAATTTCAACCAGTGTAAAAAGGTTCCTTCTTTAAAAAAAACACACATTTTACACTGGTTGTCCTTATAACCAGTGTAAAAAGTGAAGCGCCATTTTAAAAATTGAATCAATATTTTCAAAAATGCCACCACTTCACTTTTTACACCGGTTATAAGGACAACTGGTGTAAAAAGCCCAATTCTTTTCTATTTTGTGTAGTAGTGGGCACTAGCAATGGAGACTCTAGAGGAATCAGGTGGATGTCTTGGAACCAGCTAACGGTTAGCAAATCTAAAGGTGGATTGGGATTTCATCAATGCTTGGCAAGTAGGCGCGCAAGTTGATTTCTAAACCGAATTCCATGATTGCTCAACTTTTACAGGCCAAGTATTATCATGAGAGTACTTTTTTGAATGCAAGATTAGGTAGCAACCCAAGTTATGTGTGGAAGAGTTTGTGGCATACAAGGCCCATTTTGGTTGAAGGGAGCAGATGGAGAATAGGTGATGGGAGGTCCATTCGAGTCTTTAATACTTCATGGCTGAAGGGTGATGAGTTGCATCGCATTCATATGGTGTAAGATCACGTGTTGCAGCATGCATGTGTAGTTCAGTTGCTACGGCCTGATAGGAAGCAGTGGGATGAGAATGTAATTCGTAGTCTCTTTGAGCCATCTGTAGCGAATAATATTTTGAAGACCCCTCTTTTTGATTCAGTTACCACTGATAAACTTATCTGAAAACCCAACAACAATAGTGAGTATTTGGTTAAGTAAGCTTTCCATCTCTGTCGTGATTTATTTCCACAAGATGATCATATTGCTATTCTAGGTAATTGGAAGACTGTGCAAGGCCCCTTATCGTGTTTACGATGCCACACAGGTATTGAGTCCCTCACGCATCTCTTCATTAGTTGTCCATTTTGTAAATTGTGTTGGGAGAAGGAAGGGCTTTGGGGAACTATTTCTTGTTACTTGAACAAAGCATCATATTTTAAGGATTTATTTTTTGAAGTTTACTCTAGCGTGCCTCCACCAAAAATTATTAATTTTGTGATGGTGTTGTGGAGCTTGTGAATGTGTAGGAATGTTTTGGTCTGGGATGGAAAGGAGGAGAAAGTTGTTTCAGTCACTACAAGAGCTATAATTACTGGGGAGGAATGGTCTATGGTCAAAGCTTGCTCGAGTAATTACATAGTGAAACCGAATACAAAGCCAAGGCAAGGTGAGACTTTGAGTAAACCACCAGCTGGTTTTCTAGCATGTAATATTGATGTTCCTTTTCCTAATAATATGGCAGCAACCGGACTGGGTATGTGTTTAAGGGGAGAAGCAGGTGATTTCCTTTTAGTTCAAACCAATTGCCAAGCTCAAAGATTGAATGTAAAATAAGGAGAAGCTTGGGGTTTATTAAAAGCGTTGCAATGGGCACGTATCCTAGAATTATGTCATGTCATTTTTCAGCTCGACTCCCGAGTAATGGTAAATACCACAAACTCTTTTAATAGTGACGTCTTTGAATTTGGTTGTCTTATTCAGCAGTGTAGAGACATTTTAATTTCATATCCAAACTTTAAGGTATAGTTTATTAGGAGATAAACAAATGTAACAGCCCATATGCTAGCTAGGAAGGCTACATCTTAGGCTAGTCCCCATGTTTTTGAGTTAGTACCTTCATGTATTAGGTTTAGAAATAGAATGATTTTATTCTCGTAAAAAAATGTACACTCTCTTATATTAGGTTTCTTTATTTTTTTTAATTTTTATTTTTTTTGATATTTAAATTGTTTTGTCGATTTTAAATTCGTGTCGATATTTTGGAAAAACGTGCCTCATTTTATTAGTATTTTTAAATTCTTCTATAAAAATAATTTAATTGACATTATTTTTATTATCATTGAAAAAATTATATTTATATGTAACAGATTTTTACATTGAAAATTTATCTTTTCTTTTTTAAAATCATTTTAATTCATTTCCATATCATCCATTGATTTTATAATTTTAAAAGTTTTAATTTTTATGTCACAGGAAAGAAAATAGTAATTAAGTAATTAAAGCAAAATACTTTATGATAAACTTTTAGTTATATATTTTTATAGCTAATTTTTACTCTCTCACGCACACATATATTCGTTAATATTTAGATATTTAGTCTATGTTGTACAGAATGAACATTGTATAATCATATAAATGGATAATTTGAATAAATCATATTTAAAGTCTTTACATATTTATTAACAATACTTAATGTTATCCTAATATATTTATATAAAATGTTAAATATTTATATCATATAAAGCTTTTTTTTTAGGAGATATCACGTAAAGCTGAAAACTTTGATATATTTACTTTACATGAATTAATAAAAAGGTTAAAATTTGTCCCAAAAAAAAAATAAAAAAGGTTAAAAGAGAAACCGTGAGTAGCTCGGTTTGAATAAAAAAAAAAAAACCGAAACCATGATTAACATACAAGAAACCATACGGTAATGACCAAATTGTAAAATCAAAATCCTAATGATCAATATTGATTGGCTCTAATACCAATTGCTACAACCAAAACAAATCCTTTGATGAGAAACATCATCTATAATGCAGAATCAATCATGCAGAAAAATTATACGAAATCGTACCTGAATTTATAACGATTGATTACTCTTTAGAGACGTGCAGTTTAGTCTTTCAGATCTACGTGTACTTTTTTCGAGAGAACCTTTTAAATATTTCTCTATCTCATTCTAATAATGGGATGTCAGAAAAAATAAGACGATACATGTGACCTGGAGACCATGACGTATTTATATAGACAACTTTAGGGCTATCTTTATGGTATTTCAAATTTAACTTATCAGTAAAATAGAAATTACCCTTCAGACTCTACACATTAAGCCCCACACCCTATTAGATACATTAAAGCCCAAATTATCGAAACCTTATTAGATCACTTTCGATTGGGCTTAACCTTAAACAACAATCCACAATTAATATTAACATGATATAATTCAATCAAGCTAAGAGAGAGTATATATTTGACAATCCTTTAAAATCACTGGACAATATTGGCAATCCTTTTACATTGAGCTATTTTATTTTTATAGAGCCCTTCAAGCAAGACTGTAATGTCTTCTGATGACAGTTAGCTTTTGAGAAGCAATCCCCGAAGCTTCGACTAAATCAACACAAACAGCTATGATCGGAGCTATCTATATATTTTCAGATAATAGTTCCTTGGAAACCTTAAATGATATTTGAAGCTTTCAAACTTTTCTTGCATTGGGCTGCACATGTATTTGAATGAAAATGGCTATTGTTGTAAAAAATTTCACATAATAAATAAATCACAAAACATTCTGTGATCGGCCTTGTCTATTTCTACAACATTCCGCCTGTAGGATGGGGCTGATTTCTCGGCAATTTCGGGATAAACGGAGGTTCATTCTTTTTGGGTAGTGTTTTCACGCCCTCTCTTTCATCACCAGTGCTAAGCGGGTCAAGAACGTCCTCCTATCATGGTTGTTAGGGATTCTCCACTGGTAGAGCTTCGTTAGATTCTCTAGGAAAGGAGGTTAGCGCTATCTTGAGGCGTTTGTAGGTGGGTCAAGCATAGACACAATGTACATCTTCCAAATTATTCTTAGGCTTGCCTTTGCCTAGAAGTTAACTGTGGATGCAAACTTACCCATCCTATCTAGGAATTACTCTATTTTGTATGCCTTTCCATGGCTTATTTTGTATAGACTACCTTGTAGCCTTTGTATTTTGTACTTCTTGTTCTTAGTTGATATTTGCTTTCCCCTTTCTTACTTTTTCTATGTTTTTATGTAAATTCTTATTGGTGAAGCTTAATGGTGAAGAGTCCATTTGCGATCTCGGACCCCTCCTTTCTCAAACTATTTGGAATTTAGAGGAAGGTCGTTTCACGAACTTAGACCCTTCATTTCTCAAACTCTTTGAAGTTTGAAGAAGGGTCGCTTTGCAATCTCAGTCTTTTTCATTCTCAAACTCTTCGAAGTTTAGAGAAGGTTCGTTTTGCGACCTTGCACCATTCACTTCTTAAACTATTTGGAGTTTGGAGGACGGTCATTTTGTGACCTCAAACTCTTCCTTGCTCAAACTCTACAAAGTTTGGATGGGTGACGCTTCGCAACCTCGAACCCTTCTTTTCTTGAACTCTTTGGATTCTAGAGGAGGGTCGTTTAGCAACCTCAGACTATTTCTTTATCAAACTCTTTGGAGTTTGAGGGAGGGTCCATGCATTGACGACGTATAGCCTTCATTTCTAAAACTCTTTAGAATTTTGGAGGGTCGCTTGATGAACTCGGACCCTTCCTTACTCAAACTCTTCGGAGTTTGCAGGAAGGTCAATTCATGACCTCAGTCCCTTCCTTTTTCAAACTCTTTGAGGTTTGGAGGAGGGTCAGCTCACGACCTCGGACTCTTCAATTCTCAAACTCTTTGGACTTTAGAGGAGGGTCATTTCGTGACCTCATACCATTACTTTCTCAAACTCTTTGGAGTATGGAGGAGGATCATTTCATAATTGCAGACCTTCCTTGTCTACTTATGAGGAGGGCGATATTTAATCTTGGTGTTTCCTTTTGTTGGGTTAGCATTGAGAAGAATAGTGCTCGTGAGGATTTTGTTGTCATCGTCTCTTCTTCCTTGCTGTGATTTTGCAGCAATATCTATGTAAGGGAAAGATTATCTTACTCATGGGTATATGGTAGTTGTTGTGGGTAGAGGGATTGTCCTTGGACCCTAACATTGCCTTGTTGTTATCTTTTTAATTCCTTGAACATTATTGTTGATGGACAGTAATTGCTTGATACTCTAAATTGTGAATTCATTGAGATGTATGTGCCTTGTGAATCATGTGAAAAGTGGTATTCTTGTTTAGTGGTTGATTTTTGGGAAAAATGTGTTTTCTCTTTTGGATTTGAACTCTTAAGTTTTTGGTAGTCTTTGACAATCTTTGCATATTCTAAGGATTATGATAGCTATCAGGCGTTATCTTTATGGGTAAAACGAGCTATGAAGATGATTGGATTAGGCTTTGAGATCTTCATACGAAATGTATCCCTGAATGTTATAAAACTAATGGCTTTGGTTTCACCTCCAAAGGAGTTCTATAACTCAAGTTATGATCAAATTAGTGAACAAAGGTCAAGTTGTTAGGATTAGGTAATGATTCCATGAGTTTAGACATAGTAGATTGATCAAACCAGGTTTTGAGATCAACATAAAAGTTGTATCTAATCTTCTTATCTTTTAAATGAGATAAAAACCAATTTGGTTGGATTAGTGTAACTCTTGATATTGTGTTGACACTCTAGGGAGGTCATAGAAGTGTTGGAATCAAGTGGATTCAGAAACAACGACCCTTAATTGTTTTGATGATAACAAATAATGATAAGAACAATTTATCCTCTGATGTGTTTGTTAGTGTACAGAAACTAGTGAGTAAGTCACTATTCATCAGAAGAATCTGTCTCAGAAAGCCTTAGCTATGTGCGCAATTCACCCTCTGTTCTATTAAGTTAAGTCTGGCATTAATTATCTGGTAAGAGCTGATGACGTCAGTGTCTTATAGCTTAGCTCTGTTGATAAAGCTCTGATAGGACTACACTCTATTGAATCCTGCGTTTGGTACTACAAGGCTCTGGTTGATGAAAGCTTAAGTGAAACTACACTCTCAAGAACTTGACTCTGGTAAAAGCTTACTCTGGTAAACAGAGTATTACTGTGTCAATGATCATCTGGTAGAAGATGCCTCTAGTATACAATCAGACTGAGTGAAATATTAAAGACCTTATCAAGCATTAAAGGATCCTCATTGATGACGCTTTTAATGTACGAGGAATCAAAGGACAAATGGAATGTCAACGGAAATAATCATCCAGTCTGTCTTGCTCTGAAAGGAACTCAATTAAACAAGGATCACAAAAGGACAGACATTTATTTGACAACTGTGTCAGGGTACGAAATGAAAGTTGAAAAGGACACGATGCACTAAAAGCCACAAAAGCGGATCTCAAGTTTTATCCATTGATGAAGGACCTGCTTAGATCACAACGACACTATTTGTTACCCTAGCTATATATACCTTATTCAAGTCAGTGAAGAAGGTTAACAAATTGCAACGAAACTGAATCAAGTGAGTAACCAAGAATTATTCCAAGTTTCCGAGGCCAAGAGAACAACACTCAAATCGTTTACCCTTTCTTCAAGAAAGTTATTTTCAGTGCTTATGTTTTTCATTATAAATCCTCTCTTGTTAAGAGTTTGTTTATATTGTTTCAAATCATTTTTGAACACTTGTATTTAGCCCCTGTTATTTCTCAGAGGCTAGATTGTACTAAGTCATTATGAGAAGTTGAGAATATAGCCAGTTTGGCAGTAGCATACTCTTGAGTTGTAATCAGTTGATTATAGCGGAGATATCCTTCAGTGGGGTGAAAGGACTAGACGTAGCTACCAGGTGGTAGTGAACTAGTATAACTCACTGTGTCCTATTCTTTCCCTTCTCTTTACTACCTCTTATTGTTATTTTTTTTAAAGAGTTGTTTTTAAAAGGTTTTCAAAAGCATAAGTATTGTGAAAAGATTTTTAAAAACCCAATTCAAACCCCTTTTCTTGTGTTTTTGCCACGTTCAATTGGTACCAGAGCTCGGCCTCTTGGTTGAGTACTTAACTAGTGTAAGAGGAAAAAATGCTATACTTTATCTATGGCAAACAAATAAGCTAGTGGTCATGTTAACCGTCCTCCTTTGTTCACTGGAACAAACTATGACTACTAGAAAGATAAAGTTAAAACCTTTTTTGAGTCACATCAACTTGAACTTTGGGATATGGTTGAAAAATCATATACCGAACCAGTTGATGCTAAGAGAATCCCCATTCCTAGGGATAATTGGGATCCTGAACAAAAGAAAGCATATCAACTGAATTAGAAAGCAAGATATTTCCTTATCTGTGCTATTTCTAAAAAAGAATATAAGAAGTGTGGGAAGAATGCCACTGCTAAAGATATTTGGGACTCATTGGCTTTATCCTATGAGGGTAATGCTCAAGTGAGAGAAACAAAGGCTAACATTCTTGTTAAACAGTACAAATTCTTCAAGATGGAAGAGGGAGAAACATTGAAACAATGTTTGGAAGATTTCAAACATTGGTTCATGGTCTAAAAGTTCTTGATAAAAGCTACATTACTGCTGATCACGTGAAGCAGATATTGAGAAGTCGGCCTAAGCAATGGAGACCCAAGGTCACGGCTATATAAGAAGCCAAGGACCTAATTGCTTTACGTCTGGAAGACCTACTCAGTTCCTTGAGAGCTCATGAGCTAGAGCTAAATGAAGAAGAACTTCCAAAGAAATCAAAGTCTATAGCTTTGAAATCTAGTAACAAAGCTTTCTCCTCCAAGGCTCTGCAAGCTGAACAAAGAACAGACGAAGGATCGTCTGGTAAGAGTAGTGATAGAACACAGGATGAACTTTCTTTTATTTTAAGAAAGATTCAACGTATGTGGAGAAAGAAAGGAAGGTTCAGGAAGCAATTCTAGAAGAAGGATACAAGGGACAAGAAAGAATACAAAAACAAGAGCCAAGTGGTTTGCTACGAGTACAAGAAGTCAGGACACTTAAAGTCAGAATGTCCACTACTTGAAAAAGAGAAGCCAAAAAGAAGTGTTCAAAGGCAAAAAGAAGAGTCTCAGGCAACATGGGATGACTCTGATTCATCATCGTCTGATGATGATGAAGAACATGCTAACATGGCTCTGATGGCTATTATTGGATCAGACATTGAAGAAGAGGAAGAAGAGGTAAATTTTAACTCATTCTCTGATTTACAAAAAGCTTTTGTTGAAATCTTAGATGAGTCAAGCTCTCCATTGAATACAAAGCATTAAACAAAAAATTTTCAAAACTATCAAAAGAATTTTTAACGCTCAATGAGACATTGAAGAAGAGGAAGAAGAGGTAAATTTTAACTCATTCTCTGATTTACAAAAAGCTTTTGTTGAAATCTTAGATGAGTCAAGCTCTCCATTGAATACAAAGCATTAAAGAAAAAAATTTTAAAACTATCAAAAGAATTTTTAACGCTCAATGAAGAGAATGAGAAGCTTAAAGCTGAAAACCACCGTCTGGTGAATGTAAGCTCCAAGATAGAAGAACAGGTTGAATGCAACTCTTCAAAATATGAAGAGGGATTTCATAGATTTCTTGATGAATGTGTGACACACAGCAAACAAGCATCTATGATCTGGGGTGTTAGTCAAAATGGCAAAAAGGATCTTAGCTATAAGCCAGAGGAACCCACTTTTTAAAACACCAGTTTAAAATCTGATGAGACCAATGATCATAGTGAGAGTCTGCTGTGTACATACTGTAATAAGTAGGGTCACATAAGAAGCACTTGCCATGCTTTGAAAAATAAGAAGGACAAGTTTCCTTCTAGAACTAACAAGAGATGACCCCAAAAAGATTTGGGTACCTAAGGATAAGATCATCTATGTTGCAGATTTACTTAGCAACCGAGTTAAAACACCAATTCTGGTACTTGGACAGTGGGTGCTCACGACATATGACGGGAGAAAGACATATGTTCCAAGAGCTGCAAATAAAAAAAGTGGAATAGTTGGTTTCGATGGAAACCAGAAAGGTAAAATCATTGGCAATGGAAGGTTTGGTGAGCAATTTCTACCTTCTATTGATAATGTTTTACTTGTTGATGGCCTTAAGCATAATCTACTAAGCATAAATCAATTATGTGATAGTGGTTATGATGTTGGTTTTAGTGATAATGCCCAGTCAAAAAAAAGAAAGATGGCTCCGTTTTCTTTACAACAAAGAGGAAAAATAATGTTTATAAAATCAAGCTCTCTGAGTTGGCCAATCAAAATGTCAAGTGCTTTTTGTCACTTGATGAAAAACAATGGATTTGGCACAAGAGATTGGGACATGCCAACTTGAGGTTAATATCAAAGCTTAATAAGAAGGAACTTGTTAAAGGCTTACCAAATCTCAAGTATCAATCTGATGCTCTTTGTGAAGCTTATTAAAAAGGGAAATAAACAAAATCTTCATTTCAATCTAAAAACGTTGTTTCCACTTCAAGACCACTTGAACTTTTACATTTGGATTTATTTGGTCTAACTAGAACTACCTCTTTGTCTGGTAAGAAATATGGTCTTGTTATTATTGATGACTATACCAGATGGACATGGGTAAAATTTCTTGCCCACAAGGATGAGACTTTTAAGATGTTTTTTGTCTTCTGCAAATAAGTGCAAAATGAAAAAGGTTTTTGTGTTACAACTATTAGAAGTGATCATGGTGGTGAATTTGAAAATAAACTATTTCAAAACTTTTGTGAAGAACATAACATTTCTCACAATTTTTCTTCTCCTAGAACACCATAACAAAATGGTATCGTAGAAAGAAAAAATAAATCTCTTCTACGCCTAAAAAGTGCGTAACTGCATCGTTTTGTCTTATATTTTGAGAAAACGAAATTCATGTAAGTATTTCTCATGTCATGAGGACTATTTCGACTGAACAATAATTTTTAGCTGTAGGTTGGTGAATTAGAAAAATTTTGAGAGTTTTTTTGGATAAAAACTCTAATATATGTGAAACGTCGCGCACCCGGTTGATTGATAACGCGATGAAACAAAACCTGATCTAGGGGGGATGAACCACGACCACAGCTGGACCAAGCGGAGCTGAATCTTGATCCTTAGCTTCCATGACAAGTATTTGATTAAGAGTGGCAATTAAGTAAATGGTGGGTAGTTAGTTAAGTTAGTTTCTAACTAATTATCTAAATCCTAACTAAAATGAACAAATTCCTTCCTTCCATGTCCCTCGTTGAAACCGTGGGTCTCTTCTAATTAGGAGATCATCTTCTCCATTTCTCCATTAGTGTCTTGGAGAGAAAAAAATTTAGAGAGAGGAAGTGTTAATTCTTGAAGGAAATTGGTGTTTGAGCTTGCAATCTTTCTTCTTTTCTCCTTAATCCTTGATCAATCATCCCTAAACTTCTTGGTAAGCTTCATAACCATTCTCTTTTTCCTCTTGGGTTCCATGAATGGGTTTGCATGGGTTTGGAGTGATTTTTGCTTAGAAAGTGTTGAATCTTGTTTGATTAGCTTGATTAATCCTTAGACCCATCATTTTCCTCCATGATTAAGCTTCCTTAATGTATTTAAAAATTGAAAAACCCTAACCCTTGGGTCTGGTCGAATGCTAGGGGTTGCTAGGGAGTTTTAATCTTGACTTGATTTTGTTGATTTGGAGTTAGATCTTTTAGGGTTTTAGTCGAATACACTTAGATCTAATCATATATATGTTAAGCAAGATTTGTGAAATTTAATTTGGTGATTTTGGGTCTTAAAAACCGTGGCACATATATATATTTTTGATGATGCTTTAAATTGTTTTAAAGTGTGTCAAAGTGATTAATAAGTTGGTTTATGGTAAAATGATTTATGTTTAACAAAGTTTGTATGATTTAGAGGTTAAAAGTTTGAAAACTTGGATTTATTTTTGGAGCCCTAGAAACCGTGGCATTCAAATGGGATTTGTAACTTGTTCTTAACTTGTTTTATGCCTAAATATGTTGTAAAAAGTGGTTAATACTTGGATATAACATAAACTATCAAAAGAATTTGATTTAGGGAAGAAGTTTTGGTATATGTACTAAGAATAGTCTTAAAGCTATAATGAATTTGTTTCTAGAATTTTATGACATGTTTAAGTGCTTTAAAAATTTATTCAAAGTTGGGAAAATACTATTCAAAGTCGTAAAATACTATTCAAAGTGGTAAATTTTGGTTTAGGTATTTTTCTAAGTGTGTAGTTTTTGTAAAAGTTTCAAAACTTACACGATTCAAACTTGCTTCATGAAATATGACCAGGTGTGATCCAAATGGGATTAAGTGAGTAATTCTTAGGTCTTTAGTGATCCTAAGCCGTGGTTGTCCTAGGGCTTTAGGACTTGAGTTTTTTGTTCTAATTGAATTAAGTTTGTGTAGTTATATTTGTTCGAGGTACGTGTTTGTTGTGGGGCTTTATCGATTGTTAATTGTGCGATAATAAGTGTAGTATTACTATATGATAGCATGAATTGTTGTGATGTGATTTGGCCCTACGTGACAAGACTGAATTGTATTGTGTGACTTAAATCATGTTTGATTTAATTTGAACTTGAAAGTTAGAAGTACGCATAATAATGTTGATGATGTTGAATTATTAATAATGCGACGATCGACTGTTATCGGTTTGACGATTTACAACGATAAATCCGATGTGATTCCACAAGTCGAGTTAAGATTTCATAAGTGAAATGTTAAGGACATTTTGAATCAAAAGTAAGCGAGAGAGTTTTGGTAAAACTAGCCAAAGCTTGCAAAGAGTTTTCTTAAGGGGACCATATTAGGAAAAGAACTTGAGTAAACATTGTAGTTTGCGAAAACGGTTGAGTTAAATGATGCGTTTGGGAAAATTCTGGCTAGAAAAGACTTGGTTATTAAGAGTGTTCACACTGCCTCTCTTTCCTGGGAATTTCCCTAAAGCATTATTTGGTACAACTAAGGGTTCCAACGACCTGAAGCTAAAGAGCTATTTCTGGTACAATATCACTTAGGTGTGACACAAAAACTAAGATTTGGAATTCACTAAGTTGAGAGAGTTAAGGACTCGTTGATCCGCATTGATTAATTAAAATATCTCTCGGATACTCCTTAGGGTGAGTGGGCCATAACAAAGAATTGATTTGATGCATGCTAACCATTGAACATCGACACTCGTAGCATTTGACTGTCTTAGGACTTCAAAAGGGCGAGTTGTCATTTCATGCCAGATACCCGAGGTACATTTGTGGGTCGGAGATCGGAGTTAGCAGTACAGCCTAATGTGTGTCAATTGTAATACCCTTGGTAGGGCAATTTGTCTGGACCTAGAAAAGGCGTTCCTGTGTCTATTGCTGTCCTTATTTAAGGCTGCAAGTGTATACACAACTTATTCATAATTCATTGGCATGCATAATTAACCACATTGATAATATGTGATGACTTGATTGTTGATCTGCTGATTGATTTATTTACTCACATGCAAATGCTTGATATACCATGATGATGCATGCAGTCTATTAAGTATGTATATGTATATAAATGCATGTTGTGGTAGTGTGTGTGTGTGTGTGTGTGTGTGTGTATCTTGTTTGCAAACGACATAGTCTACGATAAACTCATGGACAAAGAATTCACCATTGTATTTATTTTGTTTCATGATTTCGTTTTGGACTCGCTACTTAGATGATGCTAATCCCCATGAGGTATGTGGGGTGCACGACTTATGAATTCCCACAAGGGAAGGTACCATCGGCGTGGGCCGTCGATCACATTTTCAGACGCTTGTCTCATTCCGGAATGGTGATTGAGACTGACGACGATCTCACTGCTGTACGATTCAGCAACAAGAGAATTCAGTTTTATATTCCTCCTAATCTACTTGTTGTACCTAGTGAAACGTCACCGTTCATTGACCTTCCTTTTGGGATTGAGGATCTGGCACCTGTGTTGGTTGGTATAGATGTTCCTTATCCTACTGTGATACCGAGTATGAGTACTATTCCACCTTCGGCTGGAGTTCCTACTACTCCTCCCTTCATTACTACTACTACAGCTGCTATTGCTACTGATTTTTCTACGACATCTACTATGCCTGCGAGTACTCCTTCCTTATTTTGTACTCATTATCCTCACTATTCGTATCCTTCGTCATCGACTCCTATGGCCGGAGACCCAATAGATGGGCGTAGGACCACCAGGGAGTGGTTGGCTAGGGATAGGGTAGTGATTGAGAGTGAGGACGAGGATGAGGAGGAGGAGGATCCTTCTGAGGCAACTGGACCAGCTAGCTCGGAGTGTGCGACCTTTCGTGCGGGGTTTCTCCTTGCAAACATCTTAGGTTTACCTTTGGGCCAGCATAGATAGATAAAGTCAGTTGGTTAGACTCTAGTTTAGTATTTTGTACAGTATAACTTTTTGGGCCTAGTCCTTAGAGAGGAGCTGCCAGGGTACATCACAGATATGAGTCAACTCTAGATTTTTAGGGTTTTTCATATGGCTGATGTATTTTATTTTGGGTCTATAATTCTCGTATATTTTGAACTTCGCCTGGGTGCGACACACCCTGATCTTGATAGATGTATGATGCATATATATATGATGGTATCAGTTTTGTTATATAACTGATTGTTATCTGATTTTACTATCCATCTTTTGAAAGTTGTTATACTTCAGTTATGGTTTTGAAAAGAAAAAAAATACTGCTTTTTGCAGAGAAAACCCTTTTGTGAAAATGATTATTCCGCAATTAGTTTAATCTGGGGAACAACAGTAGTGCTCTGGAAAATGGGGTGTTACAATAAGCAAGCCATTGGAACCAAGTAGGTTTTCAGAAACAAACTTGATGAAGATGGTAAAGTGGTACGAAACAAAGTAAGGTTAGTTGCTCAAGGGTATTCGCAAGAGGAAGGTATTGACTATACTGAAACTTTTGCCCCTGTAGCTAGACTAGAAGCTATTATAATTCTCTTATCATTTGCTATACATCATGGCATTATTTTATATTAGATGGATGTAAAGATTGCATTTTTAAATGGTTTCATAAGTGAGGAAGTATTTGTCAAATAGTCACCTGGTTTTGAAGATATTGCTTTTCCAAAGCATGTCTTTAAACTTAAAAAGGCTCTATATGGTCTTAAGCAAGCTCCAAGAGCTTGGTATGATAGACTTAGTTCCTTTTTAATGTCATATGGTTTTGAAAGAGGACAGGTGGATACAACACTCTTTAGGAAATCATCTAAAAAGCATTTCATATTAGTACAAATATATGTAGATGACATTATCTTTAGTGCTACTAATGAATCTCTTTGCAAGGAATTCTCTAAGCTTATACAGAATGAATTTGAGATGAGTATGATGAGAGAATTGAAGTTCTTCCTTGGTATTCAAATCAAACAATGTTAAGATGGAATCTATATCCATCAGACAAAACATGTGAAATAACTCCTGAAGAAGTTTAAGCTAGAGGAAACCAAACCAATGAGCACACTAATGCATCCTACCTGTGCTCTAAGCAAAGATGAATCAAGTAAAAAGGTAGACTAAAAAGTATATAGACGTATGATAGGCTTACTCCTCTATCTTACTGCCTCAGGCCTGATATAATGTTCAATGTATGCTTATGTGCTAGATTTTAACCTGATCCTAGAGAATCTCATTTAACTGATGTTAAGAGTCTCTTTAGGTATCTTAAAGGAACTACTAACCTAGGTTTGCTGTATAAGAAATCAAACGATAACAAGTTAGTAGGTTTCTGTGATGCTGACTTTGCTGGAGATAGAGTTGAAAGAAAAAGCACAAGTGGTGGCTGTCAATTTCTTGGAGCCAACCTTATCTCATGGTCCAACAAAAGACAGAGCGCAATAGCGCTTTCAACAGCAGAAGCAGAGTATATATCTGCAGCAAGCTATAGCTCACAACTCCTATAGATGTAGTATCATCTTGAGGATTATCAGATAAAACAGAGTAATATTTCTATCTTCTGTGATAATACCTCTACTATATGTTTGACTAAAAATCCTATTTTACATTCAAGAGCTAAACATATTCAAACTAAACATCATTTTATTAGAGACTATGTTCAGAAAGGGATTCTTAAAATTAAATTTATAGATACTGACCATCAATGGGCAGATATCTTTATAAAACCCCTTGCTAAAGATAGATTCAACTTTATAAGGAAAAACTTGAATTTTTATCTTATAAAGAAATGATTGTTTAAATTGAATATATATGCCTTTGATACCATGCTGCCTCTGTGTGTATATATATATATATAAGGAAAAGCTTGATTTTTCATCTTATAAAGGAATGATTGTTTAAATTGAATATATATGCCTCTGATACCATGCTGCCTCTGTGTGTGTGTGTGTGTGTGTGTATATACACACACAGAGGCATATACACACACACACACACACAGAGGCAGCATGCTATCAGAGGCATATATATATATATATATATATATATATATATATATATATATATATATATATATATATATATATATATATATCCTCTGTTGTTGCTTATGCATCTGGTACACTGTTCATATTCGCATGCGTCTGGTGCATTCATTACTTGTTCTGTCTGGGAATATTGGTGCACACGTGTCTCTCTGAGACTGGTTGATACATTTGTGGCTGAGAATTGCTCTTCACTGAGTCATAATTACTTTTACTGCCAGAGGACAGTTCTACTGCGCCTCTTTAAAGTGTGTTTGACACATTTCATTTTAGAAATGACAGTTTTAATTTTCTCTTTAATTTTATTTTGAAAACTACTGAAGGCGGTTTACCTTCTTTACACGTTTATACCCACTCACTACACTTACTCACCCACTACCCACTCCATCTCTCTGAGAAGTCTTACACTTTGAACCTTAGCCCCCTTTCACATACCTTGCTTCTTCTCTCTGCTATCTCTCTGCGAACTCTCTGAAATGGCTGAACAACAACAACAACAACAACAACAACAAAAGCTTGTTCCCCAGAACGCACCTATGACCACTGTAGACATTGACCCTATCTCATTGTCATGCCTGAAGCAAGAATCGACCTCAACGAACTAGATGAACATCATTACGACTTCAGAACCCATTTCATTTATATGGGATAGGAGAGAGTTCTTCTACATTGAGTCGAAGGACATCTACCTAGAATTGGTCAAGGAATTCTGGAGGTTTGCTAAGATTGCTACTGGAGGCATTATCAGTACTGTTAAAGGAAAGGAGATTCTAGTGAATCAGAGTTTGATTACTTAAGCTATCAACTGCCCCATCAAAGGGATTAGGATTACCTCTAACTAAGAAGCTGACTTTGGTGGACCCTCGGTGATTTCAGATCACATCTATAAGAAGCCGGGTGCTTTTAAAGTTATGGACATGAAGAACCACTTTAGGGTGCTCTTCAAGATTATTAAGAGCAACGTAATGCCAAAAGCAGACTCAGTGGACACTGTGAGCTCTAATCACAAGTTTGTGATGTGGCACTACGATCTGAGAATAGTTGTTAACCTCCCCAGCATCATATTCAACTTCTTGAGGAGAGCTATATCACTACAAGAAAATTCGGATTTACCGACGGGCATATACCGACGGTCAGAGACCGTCGGTTAAACGTTGGATTTTCCGACAGCCAAGCCGTCGGTAAAACAACAAGTTCGTCGGTAAATTTACCGACGGACAATGCCCGTCGGTAATTTCAAAGATATTTCATTTACGCGCGTATTTTTCAAATACCGACGGCCTTATACCGTCGGTAAGTTAAAAAACCCGTCGGTAATGCCGAACAGTTTACCGACGGCCTAGACCGTCGGTAAAAAGCCGTCGGTAATGCGTGATAATAATCAGAAGCCAGGCCTTCCCTTTCTCCTCCATCTTCATCCCTCTTCTCTTTCACTTCCCTCTCTTCCTCCGCCCCCACCACTACGCTGCCACCACCACCACGCCCACACCCCCACCAGGCCGCCACCACCACCACCACTCTATTCTCTCTATTCTCTGCTCCACTATTCTCTCCTCCATCTTCATCCCTCTTCTCTTTCACTTCCCTCTCTTCCTCGCCCCCACCACTACGCCGCCACCACCACCACGCCCACCACCACCACGCCGCCACCACCACCACCACTCTATTCTCTCTATTCTCTCTATTCGTCCACTTGTTCTCACTTTGTTCTCACTCTTTCTCTCCACCACAACCACCACCACCGTGCCGACACCACCACGTCTTAGTCGCCACCACCACCGTTTCCTCTGCCACCACCACCACCACCGTGTCCGTCTCTCTCTGTCTCTCATCTCTCTCTATCCGCCGCCACCTCCACAGAACACCATCTGCCGCCGCCACCTCCACAAAGACCACGCTGCGCCGCCACCACCTCCACAAGACTTCCGCGCCACCTCCACAAAGACCGTGGTCCGCCGTCACCTCTACCACCACCGCCTATTCTCTGTCTCTATTCTGTCCTTCTTTGTTCGTGTTTTTCTTCCGAATCCCAAATTGATTTGGTGTTCCTTTTCGATGTTTCAGGAACGATTGAAAGTTCTTGAAGTGATTTGAAGGTTTTTGACGTGATTTTGAAGGTTTTGGTGCATCAGGTATTCTTTTGTGGCTTGACCTCCAATTTTGTGTTCTGTGATTTTGGGAACTAAGGTTTGTTTGTATTCCCTGTTGTTGGTATTTGATTTTTGTTTTAGTAGCTTTGCAAGAGTAGCACTGCGTGAGATTATTAGTTGTTTGATGGTTGTTCTGCTGTTATTGATTTTGTGGATTGTTAGTTGTTTGACGGTTGCTCTGCTCTTATTGATTTTGTGGATTGTTAGTTGTTTTAAAAGTTTAGGATACTTATATTATGTCCAAGGTTAAAAGTTTGTCTTAAGCATGCTAATTAGAAGGGAAAAAAAAAACAATTCTAGTTGGCGCATCCTGCTCGGTTAGCATCATGATTTGAAAAAATATTGAAAAAAATATTGGAATAAAGTCTTAAATACTGCAAACCTATGTCTTTGTTCGTTTTGTTGTAATTCGATTATTTTTAGTTTATATGCTCATGACTGACCAATGTTGACAACAAACAGACAATGTCTTTAGATGGAAACCGTGGTCGAGTTAGGGCTTCCAGGAGGCCGATGATGTCTACAAGGGAGTATCGGAATAGCTTTGTGACGATTGAGGATCGCGATGCTCGCCATCATGATCCTCCTATGCCTTCTAGGAGGCCGATGATGTCTGCGAGGGAGTATCGAAATAGCTTTATCATCAGGACTAAGGATCGTGCTGAGGATCGTTATTTGATGAACCAGTATGGTGATCCCAGGAGGCCTGTAGCTACCGGTGATGCTCATCGAAGGACATACATCGTTCAGGTATCCAGCGATGACGATGAGATCTTGGAGTATACTCCATCCACACCGGAGTATTCTCCAATCGGAGAGGATTACACTCCGACCTCACCGGAGTATTCTCCAATCGGAGAGGATTACACTCCGTCCACACCAAAATATTCTCCCACCGTAGCAGATTACACTCCATCGACTCCTTCTGAGGGTGCTACCGCCTGATTTTGTCCTGGGACCCTCAAGGAGCCGCCACTAGCTAGCCTCTATTTTATATTATGCATGTTATGTACATTAGTATTTGACTGCTTTAACATTTTAATTGGATAAATGTATTAGGATAATATATGATGTATGTCTTTACATTTGTGCTTTTCTATTTAATTTTTGTCTTAAGCCTAAGTTCCAATTATTCCAATGTTTCAACGATTGTTCGCGAAACCAGGCCGCCACCACCACCACCACCACTCTATTATGCTCTATTATATGTTTTACATGAGGAGGTTAAATAGCTTTTGAGAATTCATGATTTGATAAAAATAGTGAAAGCCAAAAAGCTTACTTGGGGTTTATTTGGAATTATTTTATAACATGATTGTTGTTTGGTTGGCATCCTGCTCATTTTTGTTGATTGCTATTTGGTAGCTTGTTAGTTAAAATTTTCTATGTTTTTTCTGTATTTTTAGTTCGAGGCCACGACATTGCTCCGAGACTGCCACTCACATTGAAGGACGTGGACACTCTCTTGTTCTAAGAATTAGGTATGCACTCTAACGAAATGTCGGTTGACTCATTGGGTGGAAAAGGGTTGGCTGTTGACCCCCACACCGACATATTTATTTGATTTGCTTCATAGTTCTCTCCAGAGAGAGAATTTTGAGGTGATGTGTGTTTTGGCTAACAAAGGATGTTTTATGTTGAAGTGATGTATAGTTGTCGTAGTTTTCGAACAAGATATCAATCCACATTGAAATTGATTTTCGATTCAAAATTGAATTCAATTGAAGAGTAACTCTATTTTTTTTTTAAAAACATATTTTTTTTTAAAAACAGTAGTAGTTCTAGTGGTCGACTCGCTTTTTTTAAATTGAAGTAATTTTATTATTAACAAAAGGTACCGGAATAAGAAAGGGTAACGCAGATAAAATACGAGCTTGTTTTATAGCAATCGTAATTAATCGTTGTTGTTTTAAGGTCAATCTATTCACGCGTCTAGATAATATTTTTGACGAATTCGAGGGGTCCCGTTGAGTTCTTCATAATCATAATATTTTGGATTCGTATAAATGACTCAATAGATCACCTTTTCCTATGTTTCAAAAAATCCCATTTCATTTTTTTTTAATGATGTTTTTGAAAAATGAACTTCATTAATTGATTCAAAACCCCTCTTTCTGGATAATATATGTCGATACTTTTTCTTTTAAGTTGAAAGAAAAGTAAAAGAGAGAAGGAATCACTCGATTTACTTCTCTCCACAGAGGGAATTTTGTTTGATGTATATTTTATGTTAGAGTAAGGTAGCATGTAGATTATTCATTTAGCAAGCAACACATAAACTCAATTTCAGTAAGTGAATCTCTGATCCTATGTTCATGCTACGTCTCGCTATACTTGTAGAAACCAATTTATATTGAGATAGTAACCATATTAATCTCCAAAATATTTACAGATTATAACTATATACTATATCAGTAAATACAAATAACGCTTATTAAACTAAAAAATTTAACATATGAAAGACATATTATTACACAAAGACATGAATTTGAGGAAATCGATTCCCAAATTAATCGTGACGTATTAATTAATTATAAACTATTAAAATCCTATATTTGATGAATTTAATTATGTGATGATCTTATTTTTTTAAAAATAATAAAGTAACCAATTTTATGTTGTTTAGAGATACCATCAACTCCTTGGTTAATGTAGTAGATTCTCGTGCTAGGCTAGTTTTTTAAGCTGAAAGCAGAAAATGATTGTTTTTGGCCAATTAAAGGATTAGGATGTATGGTAGATGTGACCATATAGGAGCTCTAATTGCATGGCATATACCAAGCCAAACCACTATGAAAACAAAAATTGTTAAAAGAATTTATGCTTCCCTTGCCGTCGGTATGCTTGTTTAATTCTATCCTTTAAGAGGATGTCAACTTTCAACATGTTACTTTTTAATTATTGATGAAATGGATGTTTGATTGTTGTTATTAGTATCGGAGAAAAGCCTTAGCTTTCCGTTTGAGGTTCAATATATTATTGAGTGCGTGTACTCTTTTAGATACCACGTGTTCATTGTATATTGAACCTTGAATTGTCCAAGTCGGACAGTTTGGGAAAAAACTTTTTCTTTACTTGTATAATAGTTGTTGCTTGATTCTCGTATCTTGATATTTGATGAAATTTCGGTTAGATTCATTTCCTTTTGTTCTCTGGTGCATACTTGATTGCCTTGTTTCTAATCACGATCATTTTGTGTACTCGAGACCAATGGGAAATCTTCTTGAAATTTTGTCAAGTATAAGATATGAGAATTACGGAATGACTATTATACGAGTTCTGAAAAAGTTTTTCCTCGAATGGGATAGGGTCATACCATTTAAAGAAAGAGAGCGGTTGTAAGAATGTCGTGTTGCTGAAATTGTCATTTTTTTTTGACATGCAGAAGATGGAATTTTTTCCTTCGAATCGTAGTTGAATGTACGATAGGTTGTATCTGGGAAGAGGGGGTTTGAAACAATCTTTTTGCGATGGGATTGATCACTTCGTTCAAGTCGCAATGGCACACGAAGATTTCGAAATTAATGGAGGGAATCATTCTCGGTTGTACAATCATTACTAGTAGTTCCAGCGAGGTCAGATCTTTCATCAATTGGCTTTCACAGGGCGGGTGTTCATAATCTGGAGTAAAAGGATTCGAACCTTTGCATGCCGGTACCAAAAATCGATGCCTTACCACTTGGCTAGGTGTCCGTGCCTTAAATGCGATTGCAGAAAGATCAAGAGCCCAGGAGAGGTCATGCTGCACCTGCAGAGAGTTGGATTTATGCCTAATTACTGGATTTGGACTAGACATGGTGAAGAGTTACCTCGGGTTGGATTAGGGGTTGGCGATAATTGCACAGGTGCTTCAAGTAATTGCGTAGATACGGGATATGGTGAGCAGATTGAATTGATGCAAAATATGGTTTGTGATGCCTTGGGGGTCAACGTATCATTCGAGGAGCCACAGTATGATGACACAGATGAACTTCCAAATGAGACTACACAAAGATTTTATAATCTCTTGTTAGAAACAAATAAGCCGTTGTTTGAAGGGTCTGCCGACTCTAAGTTATCAATGTGTGTGAGACTTTTAGCTCTCAAGTCCAACTGTGGTGCTACGGATGTGTGCTTGGATCTCGTAACGAAGATGATGTTGGACTTGTCACCTATCAGAGATGGTTTGCCAAAAAGTTATTACGAGGCTAAAAGCTTAGTGTCCAAATTGGGGTTGGAATCTAAAAGGATTGATTGTTGTGTGAGAGGGTGTATGTTATATTACGACAATGAATTTGGTAAAAACGATAAGCCTTATTTGGTTGAATGCAAATTTGTGGTGAGCCAAGGTATATGTCACATCTTGATAATGAGAAGGGTAGACAAAACCGCTCCACTAAGGCAATGTTTTATTTGCCAATTATTCCAAGGTGCGCAGAGAATGTTTGCGTCAACACGCATCGCAGACAAAATGACTTGGCACTATGAGAATAAAAGCACTTCGTATGTTGGGACATCCTTGTGATGGTGAAGCTTGGAAGCACTTTGATCGTGTGAATCCCGAATTTGCGCAGATCCACGTAATGTACGACTTGGCTTATGCTCGATGGTTTTACCCCATATGTTCAATCAACGACGAAACCTTATTCTTGCCGCCGCTTATTGTTACCCCATACAATCTTCCTCCCGATATGTGCATGTCTAAGCCCTATATGTTCTTGACTTGTATTATACCGGTCCAGATAATCCAACAGATGGTATTGACATCTACTTACAAACCTCTCATTGACGATCTCAAAAGGTTATGGAATGGCGTTGTGACTTATGATGTTGCACGAAGAAGAACTTTACAATGAGGGCGACTCTTATGTGGACCATTAATGACTTCCCTGCATATGGCATGTTGTCTGGTTGGGGTA
This sequence comes from Calophaca sinica, assembly GCA_037113605.1. Taxonomy (NCBI): domain Eukaryota; kingdom Viridiplantae; phylum Streptophyta; class Magnoliopsida; order Fabales; family Fabaceae; genus Calophaca; species Calophaca sinica. The sequence continues at coordinate 73,449,573 of CM073730.1, forward strand.
CTCATGGTAAGATGGCATGTCCCATTGCATGGAGCATACAAAGGCCTTTACCTTGAAATTTGGGGAAGAGTTCTTGGTTTGACTCACATCGCAGGTTTTTACCACAGATCATCCATTTAGACTAATAAGAACGCCTTCAAGAAGGGGAAGTTGAATTAGATGGCGCCCGAGGTTGACATCCGAACAGTTTTTACCAGAGTTATGGATCCGCCAATAATCACAGATTTTGGTGAATTGGATCGATTTGAAGGATATGGACAATGGCACAATTGGACTAAAAGAAGTATTTTTGGGATTTGCCGTATTGGAAAGATAATTTGTTGAGACACAACCTTGATGTTATGCACATTGAGAAGAACTTTTTGACAATGTTTTTCTCACGATGATGAACGTTAGAGGAAGAACGAAAGACAATGATAAGGCCAGACGGACTTACCACTTTCTTTATGTGAAAGGACTTGCATTTGGCGACTTCGGTCGAATGGGAAAACCACGAAACCCAAAGCTTGTTACTCTTTAACTGTTGAGGAAGCTATGTCGATGCATCGGTGGATAAAAGAACTTTGAATGCCAGGCGGTTATTCTTCTAATTTGGCAAGATGTCTTTGATGTGAACAAAAGAACAATGATTGGGATGAAAAGCCATGATTGTCATGTATTCATGGAGTGTTTACTTCCTATTGCATTTAGTTCCCTGTAGTCAAATATTTTAAATCCACTTACGTAACTCACCAATTTTTAAAGATTTGTGTTCTCCAACATTGAGAGATGATGATCTTATCAAGATGGAGCGAGAACATACCAGTCATTCTTTGTAAGTTGGAGAGAATATTTCCCCTGGTTTCTTTGACTCTATGGAACATCTCCCGGTGCATCTTGCACATGAAGCTAGGCTTGGTGGACCAGGTTCAATACATGATGGATGTATCCATTCGAAAGGTAATATAATCAAATATTCTTTAACATAATTATTCACTGCCCCGGGTTAAATGTTGATCACCAACCTTGTTATTCTGTAGATTTATGGGTGACTCAAAACGGTCGGTGAAAAATAAGGCCAGGGTTGAAGGATCTATTTGTGCAACTTACTTACATCGTGAGACAATTCATTTCTGTTCCCATTATTTTACGAACTTCATGCTGACACCAACAAATAATAGGAATAAAATAGAAATTGAAAGTGAAAGACACCCGCTGGCCTTATCAGTGTTTTGCCTTCCCGGTCGTCATGCTGGAAAAAAGCTGAAGTCCTGGTTAACGGGAGAAGATTGGAAGTCAGCACACGTTCACGTGTTGATCAATCTTGAAAGTATCACCATATCTTACGTATGTATACTTTTGACCACTTTCAATTTATTTAGTCCACACCTATTCATGATCATTTGTTTGATAATGACTTGTTCAGGGCATTCTTGTTAACTAAGCCCACAAGCGAACAAGACTCTTCTGCCTATATTCATGAATATTTCCCAACGTGGTTAAGGAGCCAGGTATGTATTTTTAGTCCTATTTCAACTATTTGTTGTTTGAAAATACAAAAGATTGTTTGCAAAAAGGAACCCTAAATCACTTGTGCATGTGTATACGCAGGTGTATAGCGAGTCAGAATCGCCCATAATCGAACACTTGAGAAATTTATCTCATGGTCCTAAATCATGTGTAAAAGAATGACACACGTATTTCGTAAACGGTTACAAATTTCAAACTCAGTCAAAAACAGTTAACAGCGGAGTTTATGTAAAAGGTGCCACAGAGGGAGGTGAAGACGACTTCTACGGCGTGATTCAACATATATATGAGCTGGCGTACAATACTTTAGACTATACTAAAAGAATAGTGCTATTTTATTGTAATTGATTTGATCCGTCAAGTAGAGGTACAAGAATGGATCGCAAATATAATACTGTTGACATATGCATGAGCAGAAGATACCAAATGTTTGATCCGTTTATCATAGCACAACATGTAAGACAGGTGTATTATGTCCCTTATCCGTCAACTCGAAGGGACAAACAAGGTTGGTGTGTTGCAATAAAGGCAAAACCAAGGGTCGCATTGAAGCGAGATGATGCACAGGAAGATGTGCCTTATCAAGTGGATAAGATGTCTCATGTCAACGTAGTACAAGAAGTTGAACCCATTTCTCGACTACGTGACGATCCAATCACATATGAAGATGTAAATGGAGATGAGGAATTAAATGAAGAAGTGGCGAGAACCATCAAGATCTCAAGACGATCTTGCAAAGCGAGTGGGCGAATGGGCGTAATAAATTTGTTTAACTTTTTACAATTAGAGAATTTAATGTCTAACAACATATTTTATTTTGTCGATTATTTTCATATAACTTGTTTATTTTTGGAATTCATTTTTAATATTGTTATGTTTAAATATAATATTTCATGATCAAGTATTATTGAATTGCTCTATAGACATATATGGCATCGGGAGGTTCAGGCTCAACCCCGACCACCCGGTAGTGGTCAACGGAAGGAAGGGCATCATTTGTCGACCCCCTAAATCGTCGGAGGCCGAACATTATTAGGATTGATGATGCTGCTATACGATGTTGTCATCCACACGGCGTCGCATACATCTATGCCTACACAAGGCTCCAGCCGAGTTCGGCCCCTACGCGACCTCGTCACATTGGGCACCTACACGGCATGCGGGACCTTCTCGCATCGACACCCATTTACATGATGCCCACCCAGGGTTCCAGCAGACACTTGCCGCTTCTTCCTCTCATTTTGTGTTTGAGGCGGTGCGACACTCATGTGTCCGATCAGAGTATAGTGTGGGCCAGGCACTGATCGAGCCGGGTTCAGCGGGACGAGGAGGTTGAGCAGCGGCAGGATGAAGCGGGGAGGTCGTTGATGATATTCGAGATCTTTGTATGATGGCCGAGTTGCTATCGTGCCAGCTGGTAGAGAGGTGAGTATGTAGGTTGAATACACATTTTTGCCCCTTATCTTTTTTAGTTTTCAATTTCGTCCCTTATCTTTTTAGTTTTCATTTAAGTCCTTAAACTTCAAAAATCACATCAATTTCGTCTTTTCTGTTTATTTATTCATATTTTCTTAGGCGAATCACCATCCGACATGTGGCGAAAAATAAAATAAAATAAAACAAAGCGCCACGTGTAAGATGGTATTTCGCCTAAGACAAAAAAGAATAATTAAAAAGATAAGGGACGAAATTGAAGTAATTTTTATAACTTAATGGACTTAAATGAAAACTAAAAAAAAAGGATAAGGGACGAAAATTACGCTTTAACCTATATATTTTTAACTTGTTTGGCATGTTGTTATTGTTTAGGTTCCTTCCACAAAGCCAGTGCGAAGGCTATCACTAAGTAATTGAGCAAAATTACCACAATATTGGCCCACCTGGGACGCTGACGGTGGTGAGCGGAGGCACATGTTCAATTCTTTCAGAGTAAGTTGTTTATTTTTTTTTTGCGTATTATTTTTTTATTTCATGAATCTCAATTATTTTTAATAACGTATTATATTCATACAGGAGAGGGTTTCTTGGAAGGAAGAGCAGGAGGAGCAGATCAAGAAGGACTTCCATATGAAGGCTTCCCACCGCCTATCTGATATGCTTAGAGATGCCCGCCTCAATGGGCAGCCCACTTGGATAGGAGATGAGATCTGGCAGCAGCTACAAGCGCACTGGAACTCCCCTGAGTTCAAGGCGGTAAGCGAGAAGGCGAAGAAGAATAGAGCCTCTGAAAAGGGTGGAAGCTTGCATACTAGAGGTTCGGTCAGTCAGGCGCAGCACGCAGCTCGACTTGTATGTTTTATATTATTATTATTATTATTATTATTATTATTATTATTATTATTATTATTATTATTATTTAGTTAAGCTTTTTTTATTAAATAATTACAGATCTCGGATTTGCAAAGGGAGGTTCAGTTGCACGAGCTCCATCGTGCAACTCATATTCGGAGAGGTACCTGGTGAGTTTGTCGATGAGCGGTCGAGGCGGACCCTGTAATTATAAAACATAATGAATAGTTTTTAACAATGTTTATATTGTTTTATTACAATAAAAATTGACTAATTTGTTTATGTTTGACAGAGGAGTTTGGCGAGGATGTCTCGGGTTAGATCTCGCACATCCTCATGTTCCCCGTCTCGAGCCCAGAGGATCCAGCGTCGGCCGATGGTTTGGCGAATGTTGTTGGCGGCAAGAAGAAGGGTCGCCTATACGGTCTTGGCGACCTTGCCAACTACAAGAAAGGGCCACCTCTCTTGAGAGTAAATCGTCGATCGTCTTTGCCGCGGATGAGCGGGAGATAGCAGAGTTGAAGCGGGCCATGGCGGCGGCAAAGCGATTAGCGGCGGCGGCGGCCGGATCGCGGCCGTCCCGGCGGAGGAGGCCGGCCGGCGAGCTGCCATTTTGGCTCAGTCTTTGCGGCAGGAGGATCTGTACCATTTGCTAGCTCGCCCGGCCGCTCCTCCACCGCCTCGCCTCGCCTCGTAGTCTTGGTGATCATGTCGATGATGTAGATAGTGATAGTGATCATGATCATGATTATCGTGACTATTAGTTATGTTTGTATTGATATTTTTATATTTTCAAATATTTTTATTCTTGTTTTGTTAAATCAATTTTTTATTTATTTATTTGTTTCTTTTTTTAATTTGTTTTATAGTTATGTTATCGCATTACATTTTTAAATACAGAAAGAAATTAATTATTAAATGTGATAACTAGTAATCGTTAATTAAATGGATAAATAAATAAAATTGATTACAGTAAATTAAAATTAAATAATTTAAAAAGTAAATAATTTTTAATAAAAATAAATATTTAAACAATTTTCAAAAAAATTTAAGTTCGATTTCTTGTGGTCATGGCCGTCGGAAATGTCATCGGAATTACCGACGGGTTAAAACCGTCGGAAAAACCGTCGGAAACTTACCGACGGCTTAAAGCCATCGGAAATGGCATCGGAAGTTCCAACGAGTTAAAACTGTCGGAGAAAACCGTCGGAAATTTACCGACGGGTTAAAGCCGTCGGTATGTATTTGCGACGCGCAGTTTACCGACGGCCTAATGTCCGTCGGTAATCCGTCGGAATTTTTTTATTACCGACGGTATTTGTGGCCGTCGGTAATCCTGCTATTTCTTGTAGTATAGACCTTCTCTAGAAGTGGGAAGAATAGGAATATACACTATGGAAAGGTTATTTCAGCTATATTGGAAGGGCACGGTGTAATCAGGCATCTTCAAGCACAAGATACTGAGGAAGCTGTACTTTTGTTTCATAAGATTGTTGCCCTAATATTTGACAGCAACAACTTGAAAAGAATGAAGTTCTTAACACAAGAGTTGGTTGCCCAAGCTGCTAAGGAGGAAGAAGAAGCAGCTAAGGCTGAGGAAAGGAAAAAGGGGAAGAGAGTTAAGTTAGTTGGTGATGGTCCCTCTAAACCTACAAAGAGAATCACCAGAAGCTCTGCTGGAATCTCTACTTCTTCACATGCACCTGCCTTGGTTCCCTCAGTTCATCCTTCTTTCATGCCCTCTATTATGACCCAAGAAGATGAAGACAACAAGGAACCCTTGAGGGAATTTCTGGATAAGGCTGAGGAAGAAGCTGCTAAATTCCATGTGGAACTTAGAGCAAAAAGGCTTCAAGAGGAAGCCTCTACAACGGCATCTCAACCTGCTGCCTTTGGTGCAAGGAAGAGGAAGCTTGTCAAGACAAGTGAACTACCAGCAAAGAAAACCAAGGTACTTGAAAATACTGTTAGGTTATTTGAATCTGTTTATCCTGACCCTATTGGTGCCTCTCGTGTAACCCAAAATCCTAAACCAATTCCATTGCCCCCTAAACTACACTACCCTTTGCCTCATCATCTGATGACTCAGAAGATGAAACACCACTAAGACAGAGAATGAGAACCTTTTCCTCTGTTCCCGCCCTTAAACAACCTACTTTTGTTTACCCCCCACAATAACTAAATCCTACTCCTCCACCATAACCCAAACCTACCTCTCTACCTCAAACTGAATCTACTTCTACTTCACCACAAGTAGAAACCCAACCAGAACCACAACCAGACCTTAACCTCCCAACTCAACCAGAACCAATTCCTCTACCACAGATAGACCCACAACCTACCGAAACACTTGAACCTGACTCTAATACTATACTAGAAGTACAACCTTTAAACTCTCTTAAACCAATCTCACCACCACCATCACCCAAACACCACACTAAACCTAAAACTACAACAGATCCAATCCTAGAGTCCCCGAAGGATAGCCCAATGGTTTGGGTTGGGACACCAAAGGAGTATTAAGCAAGAGGTGCAGGGTTTGAATCCTGCCGCTAACAAAAATCCTCCTCCCCATAAGAAAAGCTAACCACTAACATTTGCCTATAAAAAAAAGATCCAATCCTAGAAGATGAAATTATCGTCACTTCTAAGATTGCCTCTGAAGTAGTCGAAAACCTTGAATCTAAACCTACCTCTCTAGATTCACACTCTACCCAAACTCTTCCTTCAAGCCCCATCAATTCTTTACCCTCTGATACCCAAAACTAGATCCAACAAACCACCCAAACCAGATCCAACCAACAACCACTGAAAACCAGATCCAGCTAACCACTGTGAACCAGATCCAACCAATTCCTGTGACTCATACCCAAACACCCCCTGCCAACCAAAACCAGAACCAAACCACTTTTGTGAACCAAACCCAAACAATTCCTTTGCCTCTGGAAACTCCCTCTATTTTTCCAACCTTTGAGAGGTATATGAACCAACATCTTGAACTGGTTGAAATAGAACAACAGATAGTCAAGGACCTTGCTATGTCTACTCACACTTGGCTAGACTTAAAAGATTTTTATGCTGATTGGTACAAAGTGGTTGAGTTATTTGAGAGTCATAAGAAGCAGTAACTTCAGATCAACAGTCGACTCTTGGCTGCTCCTACTTGGAAAAGGACTCCACCTCCAGCTCTTGTTGTTTGGGAATGACCTGAACCTGCATCTGTTGAAATATCTCCTCTTGCTCTGAATCTGCTTTGGTTGCACAATCCTCTGCCACTGCTCAAGCTAGACACTCTGACTGCATTGAGGTTCAAAGGGATGTACTTGAACGGCTTGTTGAAGACAATAGGGAATTCAAGCAGTTCATGGTCACCTCAAGCAGAAGACAGGAAGAACTTGCTGATATGTTGAAGCTGCTCCTAGAGAAAGTGACTAAGCCCTTGATAGCCTTAGGATTTTCACATTTTGTTTTAGCTCTTTTCTTTGTTTTTTTCTTAGTTGTTTCAAATTTCTACTTTGTAACTTGGTACAATTTTTGATTTAATGACAAAGTTAATTTTGGTACATAGTGTGTTTTAACTTTTATCTTTATTTTTTTTACTATGTCTTGTTTTGACAATGAGGTTCTTTATATCTTTAACCTTTTTGTTTAATGACAAAAGGGGGAGAAGAAAATAGAGAAGTATATGGAGTAATTGATGAACACAATGTATCAACCAAGTGTTAAAATGAATTGAACACCATGCATCTGCATTGCATTTACACTATGATATATCATATTAATGATTGAATATAAGCATGCATCTGATTTGTTACTACATTTAGAGAATACTTATGCATTTAATTCAGGGGAACCTCTGAAAATCTTTTACTTAAGTATTTTTCTAATGGAAAATTGTTCACCAATCCATATGTTTGTCTTTATCAAAAAGGGGGAGATTGTTAGAATCAAGTGGATTCAGAAACAATGACCATTAATTGTTTTGATGATAACAAATAATGATAAGAATAATTTATCCTCTGATGTATTTGTTAGTGTACAAAAACTAGTAAGTCACTATTCATTAGAAGAATCTGTCTCAGAAAGCCTTGGCTATGTGCGCAATTCACCCCCTGGTCTATTAAGTTAAGTCTGGCATTAATCATCTGGTAAGAGGTGATGACATCAGCATCTTATAGCTTAGCTCTATTGACAAAGCTTTGGTAGGACTACACTCTGTTGAATCCTGCGTCTGGTACTACAGGGCTCTAGTAGATGAAAGCTTAAATGAAACTACGCTCAAAAGAACTAGACTCTGGTATAAGCTTACTCTAGTAAGCAGAATATTTCTGTGTTAATGATTATCTGGTAGAAGATGCCTCTGATATACAACCAGACTGAGTGAAACATTAAAGACCTTAAAGCACTAAAGGATCCTCATTGATGAATCTTTTAATGTACAAGGAATCAAAGGCCAAATGGAATGTCAACGAAAATAATCATCCAATTTGTCTTGCTCTGAAAGGAACTCAAATTCAAAAAGGATCACAAAATGACAAATATTTTATTTAACAGCGGTGTTAGTGTATGCAATGAAAGTTGAAATAGACATGACGCGCTAAAACCCACAAAAAGCGGTTCTCAAGTTTTATCCATTGGTGAAGGACCTGCTTAGGTCACAACGGCACTTTTTGGAACCCTAGCTGTATATACCTTATTCAAGTCAGTGAAGAAGCTTAACGAATTGCAACGAAAATGAATCAAGGGAGCAACCAAGAATTATTCCAAGTATATGAGACTAAGAGAACAGCATTCAAATCATTTTATCCTTTCTTCAAGAAAGTTATTTTCAATGCTTAAGTTTTTCATTGTAAATCCTCTCTTGCTGAAAGTTTGTCTATATTGTTTCATATCATTTTTGAACACTTGTATTTAGCCCAATAGTGGCTGTTATTCTTCAAAAGCTTGAATGTACTAAATCATTCTGAAAAGTTGAGAGTATAGCTAGTTTGGCAGTAGTATAGTCTTGAGTTGTAATCAGTTGATTTTAGTGGAGAAATCCTTCAGTGTGGTGAAGGGATTAGACGTAGCTACCAGGTGGTAGTGAACTACTATAAATCACTGCGTCCTATTCTTTCCCTTCTCTTTACTACCTCCTATTGTTATTTTTGTTTAAAGAGTTGTTTTTAAAAGGTTTTCAAAAACATAAGTATTGTGAAAAGATTTCTAAAAACCTAATTCAAACCCCCTTTCTTGTGTTTTTGTCACGTTCAAGAAGCATATGGGGAAATGAAGGAAATAGTACTTAAGAACTTAAGAAACGATTATATAACCCATAAATATCAAATGGATAGTTGTTATAATAGGAGAATGGTATAAAGTAGTGTATGATTTAGTTGATATGTGTATAAAGATGTTAGAGTCGAGTGAACATAGGTTGTGAATTAATAATGATGTGATAAGAGGATGTTTGTGTTCGATGTGTTTGAGATATCGTGTGTGTTTGTGATGTGATGTGAGCAATGGATATGTCTTGAATTCTGGATTAAGAGTATAGGTTTTGTTATATATAAATGATGAGTTTGAGGTTTAAAAAACTATAGGATTATGTGAATACCTTATGGATGGTTAAAAGAACAAAAAAGTTATGATTGAATTGATGTTTTAGAATGTATATTGAGGTACGAGTTATGGATGATTTTTAGGCCTTAGGTGATGATTTTGGATCATTAGGAATAGTTAAAATAACATTTAAATAACCTCGTTTTATGTTTTTCAGTCATTCTTGTGTCTTTTAATGGTATTTGAGGATAGCTACAGCCTAGGTATTTGATATATTGATTGAATGACTTAGGATTGAGGTTGTTTAGCTTAAGGATATGATCAATTGAGTTAGAAACTATGAGGTGATACTTGAGGATGTATGTACAACTTGTGTTTGATTATGTGATGTGTTTTAATCATGCTATGAGATGTGTGAGTTTTGGATGGGTGTCAATGTAACGAGTGACCTAGCCTGAGAGAGGTGAGGATGGTGCTCGGTTGATATCTTTACTATGAGAGACCTATACTGAGACAAACGAGAATGATTCTCATTTATGTTGTGATGAAGAGTGCAGGGGACATATTCATTGAGTATTGTCCTGACTAGTTTATGTATGATGTAACTTGTGACTATACCCGTGGGGGGTGGATTGGATATTGAGGCTACACCTGTGAGGAGGTGGGTCTACCCTTGGTTACACCTATGAGAAGGTGGGACCTTGACTACACCTCTAAGGAGGTGGGTCTCTACATGAGAAATGGAACATGGTACCACGTGCATATCTAGTAGAGCGGAAGGAACATTGCATTGACATGCATATATTGTGAGATGTGGTATGCCTGAGTTATTGATGTTAGGCTTGTTTAACTGTGTGCTTTTTTATGAACTTCCATTGTTGTACCACATAACAATGTAAGGCGTACTCACCTCTTTCCTTTTTAAGTGATTCCTCTTGTATGCTTGTGTATAAGCACATGATACTCAACATGAGACCGATCATTGGTGTTGCGTCCATAAGGATAGAGTAGAGACTATGTCTCAACTTATGTTATTGCTTTTTGTCAGTTGGATTTTATTTATGTTTATCTTGGGATTGTACGACTCTAATAATGTGACATCTAGGGGTGTACACGGGCTGGATTTGACAAAACCCGATTCCCAAACCAATCAATTTTTTTCCGGTTTGGTTTAGGTTGAATCTGAACCAAACTAATCCAGTGATGATCGAGTTGGTTCGGGTTGGGTTTGCGGGTTATGAGCCAAAAACAAATAGCTTTCAAAATTCCAAAAATAGTGTCATTTACCACTTAAAATTCTGCAAAATTTCCTGCAGCACTTAAACTAAATTCAGAAATTTTTAAAAGGGTTGATAGTACTTTTCGTCTCTGTAATATGAGTGAAATCTGGTTTTAGTCCCTGCAAAAAAATTACTTGTTTTTGGTCCCTTCAATGTTGAAATTTTTGCTTTTAGTCTTTCTAGTTTCAATTTTAGTCCCTATAATATTTATTTACTTTGGATTTAATCCTTATAAGATCCATATTACATGGACTAAAATCAACTTAGACTACATGTTACAAGGATTAGAGCCATCATGAAAAACTATTACAGGTATTAAAATCGAAACAACAAAGACCAAAAACAAAAATTTCTATATTACAGGGACCAAAAACAAATAAAAAATTTTACAGGGACTAAAACCGAATTTTGCTCATATTACAGGGACGAAAAGCGTTGTTAAACCTTTTTAAAATGGAATTTTATTCCAAAAAATTTCCAAGCAAGTTGTGTCTCATCTCTCATGAGTCATGATTGTGTGATAATAATATATATAAAAAATTAAAAAGTAAATTTCATGTCATCAGGTTGGGTACACGGGTTCACGGATTTAAAATTATACATCAGTTACCCGAACCAAACCAGTTCGGGTTTGAACGGGTTAGTTCGAGTCCGACCTAAACTACGAAAAAACCAAACCAAATGTTATAGGTTGGGTTGGATCGTCAGGTTGATCGGGTTGACCCAGACCCATGTACACCCCTAGTGACATCGAAGGCCAGGATTATTATTATTATTAGTATTATATAATTTTCTATTTCGAAAGATACGATTATGCTCAGTTTTATTTTGAAAATATGTATGGCCATTTGAGAGCCAAAGATTCAATCCGTTTAATTTATGAAGTTTAAGATGGTACATATCGTTACAATGCGATGTCCTTATCCGTGCGAAAAATGGTTTTTTTTTCTAAACTCACTTTTTTGATTTGTCAAAAATGTAACTCCTCGACTCTAATCAGAGCATTACTTACTAACTTAACAGGATTTAAAGTTAAACGTGGAAAAAATTTCAAAAACTAACCATTTAAATGGTAGTGGGGAAAACGTTAAAAACATAATACTCTAGCCTATATAAGAACTCTAATACATACAAGCATTTATATAAACATTTCCACAAAAGAATTACAAAAGACTCTTAATAAATTTAATGCAAGCTTAAAAAAACTTACTACTAAATACATTGGACTCTTAATTTGAATACATAATGCCACTAGAGATTATACTAAACTCATACAAATATAAGACCAAACTTGACTTGTGATTTGGTTCAGCCGTATAAGAAAATCCCGCATTAAGGCCAGACCGAACATCCTGGCATGCTCTAGACTTCTCCAAATGCTAAGTACCTTTGCTCCCAATTGCTTTGGGATGAAAACCCCTAAATTCTAGGGCTTGGAGTTTCCTCTTTCATGCTTGCTCCTTTCCACCATTAAAGCTCCAATCCTTGCTTCTTCTTCCTTTATTCTTCAATCTCTTCTATCTTTGAGCCTTGATTCTCCTCCTTTCATTTTCCTCTTCCTCGATCTCTCTCCCTCCGCTCAGTCTCTCTTTCTCTCTCTGTTTCCTCTCTCTCTCTCTCTCGGCCTCGTTCTCCCCTTTCTCTTCCAAGGCACACGGTGGTGCGGCACCACCTCCCTCCAGCATTCGTAGCCGTAGCTCTCCCCTCTTCTTCCCATTCGCGCGTTCTCCCTCTCTTTCTCTTCTTCTTCTCTGTTTTCTTTTCCTTTTTTTCTTCTGCTCAGCATGTGTGTGTGTGTGTGTGTATTTTAAAAGAGAGAAAGTGAGGGTGCTAAGGTGGGAGCAAGGGGAACATGTGTATGGTGGGGGTAAATGCATAGGTTTAATAAAATTTGACTAACAAGTTCTCATTTAATTTCTTAATTTATCCTTTGGTCCTCATGAGATCCATAGATAAATTAATCAAATTAAAACTACTCATGAATAAGCAGTCCCACATTTCCTTAATTATTGGAAAAATTACTATTTTAACCCTAAGTCCCAACTTTGTTTTAAATCATTAGATTAAAGGCTATTAACCTCGTTAATCCTTAGGGATTAAATCCCCTTTTTTACTTAGGGTCTTTAATTACTAAGCTTAAGAAAATTGGGGTGTTATAAAAAACTAACATATTTTATTATATTTAACTACTAAACGTTTTCGGGGTTAAGGATATCCCATTTTGGGTCGAGGTTCCCTATCAATATTGCCTTTTTCTCGCACCCCTTTCGGGTCGGGATGTAATTTCTTTATCGCTTCGCTTTCTCTCTCCCCACTTTCAGGCCGAGGGGAGGACTTTCTTTATACCCATTTCAGGCTGTAGAAGGACTTTCTTTATAGACCTTCTCTCTCACACCCATTTCAAGCAGGGGGTTTCTTTATTGGCCTTTCGTCTCTCACACTCATTTCGGGCAGAGAGAGGATTTTTGTTAATGCTCATCTCTCTCCCATATCCATTTTAGGACGGGGAGGACTTTCTTTATCGATCTTCTATCTCTAACCCATTTTGGGCCGTGGGAGGATTTTCATTATTGACATTCTCTTCACACACCCATTTCAGGATAAGGGATATTTTCTTTATTGATCTTCTCTCTCACATACACCCTTTTCGAGCTAGGGGAGGATTTTCTTTATTGCCATTCTCACTCTCACACCCATTTCGGTCAGAGGATGACTTTCTTTATCAACCTCCTCTCTGTTACACCCATTTCGAGCTCGGGGATTTTCATTACCGACCTTTCATCTCACAAATCAATTTTTGGTATGAGGAGGATTTTCTTTATAGACCTTCTCTCTCACACACTATGTTGGGGGGACTTCCTTTATCAGCATTCTCTCTCTTAGACCCATTTCTAGTCGGGGAGGATTTTCTTTATCGCTCATCGCTTTCACGGCCTTTTCGGGCTGGGGAGGACTTTAGGTCCTTCTCTTTCTCCCCCCTCTCTCTCTCCATATATATATATATATATATATATATCACCCATACAGAGTAATAGGAAAAAAAACCCGAAAAATGAGCATATCATAGAAAGCTGGGAAGGAAACGAGATACCATGACATTGGAGCGCAGACAATCTAAACATATATTACAGTTAAACACATCATAGATGTTTATCTTAATTTATTTCGTCATTTAAAAGTCATTACTGGATATTAACTGCACTCTTTTTACTATTAGCATGCACTCTGCTAAGGGCCACAATGCCTAGGAAAACTAAATAATAGGTTTTGTGCAACAGATAAAGGGGCTGAAATCCCATAACTATTAAAAATCTCTAACAAATGTAGCTGGCCAGAGAAGCCCCCCATAGAGGAGAAAAAGAATCGCTCAAGAACTGTCTGAAATAGTTTCTAAATGATTAAAAATAGGAATGTGTCAGATGTCATTTTCAGACGACGGGGTTTCCCTAAAACATTGAAAGTGTCTAATGTTGTTCCTGAACGAGGGGGTCCCTTAAAACAAAGAAAGATTTGACATCATTCGAGGATGAGAGGGTTTCTTCAACACAAATGAAAGTGATTGATGTCATTCCCAGACGAGGGGGCTTCCCCAAAATAATGAAATGTTCGTTGTCATTCTCAGATGAGTGGGTTTCCTTAATACAAATGAAAGTGTCTGGTATCATTTCCGGATGAAGGGGTTTCCCCAAAGAAAAGAAACAACATCATTTCTGGGCGATAGGGTTTCCTCAATACAAATTATAGCATCTGATGTCATTCACGGACGAGGTTTCTCCAAAGTGAAGAAATGCCTGAAGTCATTCCTAGACGAGAGATTTCCTCAACATAAACAAAAGTGTCTGGCATCATTCCCAGGTGAGGGGTTTCCCCAAAGCAAAGAAACATTTGATGTCATTCCTGGATGAGAGGGTTTCCTCAACAAAAACGAAAGTGTTTGATGTTGTTCCTGGACGAGGGGGTGTCCCCAAAACAAAGAAACATCTGACATCATTCCCAAACGAGAGGATTATTTCAACACAAACAAAAGTACTCAATATCATTCCTCAGATGGGGGACTTCCCCAAAACAAAGAACACGTCTAACATACTTCTCGGACAAAAAGTTCACCATTAAAAAGAAAACTAGCCGACACCATCCACATAGGAGAAAAAGTCCAAGAAAACAAAGCGCCAAAAAATCTTAAGGTAAGCAATACTCTTATCTTGATGAGGGAAGATACCCTAACCCATCGCAAAGAATTTGGAAAGCTCGAAGATACACCTAGTCGTTAGGGTGAAGCTGAGAAAGGGCCACCTGGGGCCTCTATTTTAAAATTTGAAAAGGGAATGCGAACCCCAAGTTGAGTCGGTCAAAAGTCGTACTGATAAAAGAAATGCCTCGACGAATCATCAAATTCACACACCGTTCCGAATGATTATTGTGGCTCAGGCAAGTACACTTGATCGTAACTCGTAATAATAGTGGAGTATATTTAAAACTCTGAATGTCGAACCCACAGGGAATGCACGTGTACCAATGACTTAAATGATTCTATTTTATTAGGCTAAGGAAAGTTGTGATGAAAAAGTAGTAAAAGTTGTCATGTAATTAAAGCAATAAACAAACTAAAAGCAAAAACGGATTAGCTATGTTATGGGAGGTCTAGGGGAACTGGGTTCGCCAATACTCTACTCTTGAATACACTAAATAATTACTACTAGTTTTCTATTTATGATTGAAAGCTAATCACCCACTCTAGATTACTAATAGCAACCTAGCTTATACTAGCCTTTCTCTTAACTAATTACTCCGTTTGGTCCAGAAACGTAATTAAAGGAAAGAGCATTAAGAACAGGTGGGTTTGTTAATCTAATAACTGATTAGAAACAAGCACTAACCTATCCGGGTTTATAGTATGAGTTCTTTTATTTCTAGAGATCCGTTAACTAATTATGATCCTGTTACCACAATTAAGCTAACTAATTAAAGTTTGATCAGGCCTTATAGGATTAAGCACACTAGGGAAAAAACATTCAATCAATTAATGGAAACATATACAATTAAATAGATAAATAACAAAAGTATTGTAAAGGATCCCGCATCACCCCGAGTGATGGATTTAACTACTCATAATCAATAATAATAACATAAACACAATCATAAAAACTATATGAATCCATAACAAAGAGAATAAATCTAAACCGGTACACCCTTGCGATATGACGACGGTCCTTAAGCACGTTCTTCGCGTCCTCACAAGCTCCGGTAGCGAATTGGGATTGGCACCAAGCTCCAAAGAAACACAAATCAATAGGAAAGACAAGGAATTAATATAAACTCTCAAAAGAGGGCTCTTGACTTGAGAATTCGTCAAAAGGTTCTCAGCATAGGCTAAGAAGGTCTATTTATAGTGTTGGATGCGGATTAGGTCATTTGGCTTTCAAATCTGTACATTCAGGGATGGGGTACTGCCGTACCGGATGTATACACGGTCGTACCAAACTTTACTTGTGACGTTGGCTCGTACTTGTGTGTGATGCACTCCCTGACATGATCTGTGTACGGCCGTACTGGACTTTTTCATCGGTGCGGGTGAGTGTGACCAGAATGCGCCTCTCGAAATTTTGACTTAGTGCAGTAGTACTAAGAATTTGTCGGCCGTCTTTGCTCGTCCAGTAGTGCTAAAACTCTCCAAAACTTGCAAGTTTTTAGTCTATTCTCACGTCTTTTGCTCTGAGTGGTGTCTTTATGATAATTCTGCAAAATAGGACATAAATGAGTACCTTTGTGCTTTGAATAGTGCAAACTGATATGTTTAGGTACTAAAAATGCCCTATAAAAGTAGATAAATTGGTGTGTTAACAATGATTCCGGAACGTTCAACACATAGCTCTAGTTCTATTCCCGGCCAGACCTAAGGGCAACCTACGAATGCAGTTTCGACTTCGTAGTCTTATCAAAATCGAAAAGTGTATCTAACACTTTCTGTTCAACCCAGACATATTGATCCGTAGTTCCAAAATCACAATGAAGCACTCGTCGTGATGCCTCCAAATTGGGAATCTATAGAGACCAAGGTAGGTTAGCACCTTAGGGTAAATTGGTCGGTGGACAACAACCTTCTGCCCACCATCAGGAGAGGCAAAACAGAGTCATCATAGCCACTGGTGGTCTCTACAACCCAGAAAAGGAAAAGGAAAAAAGAAGGGAATGAGCAAAAAAAAAACCTCTTCATATACCACCACTGAGAGACAACCTAAAAGGCTTTATTATAATAAAGGGAAAGGGAGAAAGAAAACTGGAATTATCTGAGAAACATTGAGAAGAAAGGACACGTTAAGAAAAAGAGAGTTCTGAGTAGCAACAGAAGAAATAAACTTTCAAAATCTACAGGCAAAACATGAAGAATAACAAGGGGAAAGAGGGATAAAATCCCTTTTAAAACAAGCGCCTCAGAAAGAGAAGCGTCCTTTCACATCAACCATTATGACATAACCTAGAGTCTTGCGCCCTAACAATTCATCCTTAAAAAGCGCGTAGTCACCAACTGACATAAATAAAAAAAATGTGACATGAGATACGAAACGACCAAGGTCGTTAGAATTCGAAAACTCTTGACCTACCCTTATGCCTCGGTAAGCCAGATGGGGGTCTACTGTTCCAGGGGTAATCTCCAAGGCCTAAGTACCACCACAAGAAGATTTAGCCAAGCCCACTGATCACTTGTACAAGAACAAAATCGACATAAAAGAGGAAAAAGATCACACCTCTCATGTTGGGAATTCTAGAATCATCTATTATTATTATTTAATCATCTATTGTTATTATTTCCTCTCAACATCCTAATAAACCGTGAGAGAATGTCATTATCTGACCAAGTTGTGACACAAGCATGAGTACAACCATATATACCACATGCCCCTAAAGGTGAAGGTATTCTCCAACTCCATATGCTAAAACTCTGCATCACCTCTGCTAACTTGAGAGTCGTAGTGTGAATGTCATTGTAGGTACTCTCTCGTCTCTTACCAAGGCGACTAGATGAGCCAAACATTTGATCAATTCTTTTTAATATTTTTAAGGGTAGCACATTGAGTTCTTTTCAAAAACCTAATCAGTTCTTCCTTTCAAACACTCTTAGTCTTCTATTCGAACTCTATTTCGTTAATGTCAACACTTAACAAAATTTCTAATAATGTGATGATGATATAAGGAGTTTCATGGAATAAGTCTATACATTCCTGAATTCCTATTTTGACTCCTTTATCAACCAAATTCAAGAGCAGTTACAAGGTGAATACTTCAACTAAAGAAAACTAACAACTGATTATGATGATTCTCCCTTCACTATGAGCCCGTTTGTTATGGATTATTTCATAAAAAATCATTTTTTAACTAAAAATCATTTTTATAAGTTTTAACAATGTTTGTTCAAGATTTTGATGAAAATGAAAATCTGAAAAAAAATGATTTTTGGGGTCAAAATGAAAAGCTATTACGATCAGCTTTTGTAAAAATAAGCTGCGATAGAAAAGAGAGAAACTCAGTTGAAAACACGGAGGTTTGTGGTTTCATTATTCAAATGAAGTTGTTGACCAAATAAGATAAAAGTAGCCTTGCAAACAGCAAGCCACTACACTGATCTCATTTCATTAGCCTCTTTTTATTTTTTTATTTTCACTATACCCTTTGTTCTCTTTCTATATTTGTATCCTAATTCTATAGTTGAACACAGTCCAACGAAAACCAATATAAAATCATGATAATATAAACACGAATATAAAAACTAATGTTATATTTTATATAAAGAATTAGATTTCATTTAAAACCAACGAAAACCAATATTATATTTTATATAAACACGAAAATTAATTTGGTCCCAGTAACACACATACTTCAAAACTTGGTTAAACTATAAACATAAAAACCAATATCTCTCTCAGAAAAACCAATATAAAACACGAAAACGAATACAATATAATAATGATAATATAAGTACATTAAAATATGATTGAAGAACTCACATTAACATATGAAATATACTTAAGAATTATCACTGAATATATGTAAATATGATCTATAAACAAATATGTTTTCTTGAAAATAATTTTATGTCCTTTATTGTAATTTTATAGGAGAAAAATCACTTATATATAATTGTATCCAAACAAGTTAAAATTTTTTTTTTTAAATTGATTTTTATTATCGTAAACAAACACAAATCAGCTTCTTTTTTTTTAAATTCTCTAGAAAATAATCTCTAAATTATTTTGTATCAAAATTATTTTTTTTAATCTGTAACAAACGGCCCTATAGTTGTTTATTAAAATATCAATGGTTGTGTTTTGTTTGATGAACGTTCATATGGCAGGCACGAAGTATAAATTTCGAGTAATAAATAAATGATTTTCGTCATTTTCAATTAAAAAAGGAAGGGAGAAGTTTTTACCTAAATTTGGTGAATGCATGCCTGCTATGTTGAATTTATGTGTGTGAAGGGAATGCATTTTGTTTTTTTTTTTTTTTTGTGTGTCAACACTCGACAATGTATTTGGTTTTTTATAAGAGAATTTTCAATGGCCCATGTACCCAAAAAAATTTTCAATGGTCCAAAATGCATTTCAAAGTCAAAGTATTTTACTTTTAACAATTGAAGGCTGGACCTGGACTGATGGAGAGAAGCTTCCCTAGGCTACTGAATAGTGATAATGATTTATGATGGTAGGTTGTTTTCTAGCACTGTCGGGGATTAAAGTGTGAAGATTAGTTAAGTTTGGTGTGAAAATTCGTGACTCGTCTAAATTTAGTATTTTTAGCTAGGCTTATTTAGTTTGCAAAACTAGCTAGTTAAATTAGTTGGGCCCAAATAAATTGGACCCAATGGCCATTGGGTTCGTCCATCAGAAATTGCTATCCTCACCCCGCCAACTTAATTTCCACACCCCAAAATTACCTATTTTTGTTATACAAAATAACCCTTTCTCCTAAAACCACGCACCATCCCCATTTCTTTCCTAACTCGTCCCACTCTATTATCTCCTCATTGCCTTGTCTCCATCTCTCCAACATCTTACTAGTGATTTCTTTCTTCTCCCTCTACAACTTCTTCTCTCCCCCATCATGTTAGGTTCTCGCTATTTTTTTTTGTGTGTTTTCCTAACTTTTTGGAAATTAATTTCCGGAATACAGTTTTTCTTCCGAAAAATTATTTTTGGAATATGTTTTTTTAAACATGATGAGTTTCTAAAATTAATTTCCAGTACAAACGAGTGGCAACACACTGTCTACGTGCAGAAGTCTTCGGTTGTTGGTATCCGACAACACTCCTCTGTTTCGTGTCATATCTACATACTAATAAAACCAAAACAAATAATTATGACATTGTACTATAATTCATAAATTTATTTTTAGTTTAAATGCACTTTTGGTCTCCCATGTATTTTGATTTGGCGATTTTATTTTCCCACTTTTAAAACGAGCTAATCGGGTCCCTACAGTCTATCCCCAATTGCAATTTCGTGGTCCTCTCCCAATTTTGACCAATTCAACGCCTACGTGTCCTCATTTAGCCTACAAGGACACCAGCTTTCACGACATAAACAAATCTGACGTGGAAAAAGTAAGAAAAATTTTAAAAACCCTTTCCCTTTTATTTTAATTACACAACATCCCCTTGGAAAACCCCCACATAGCAGTAACAGTAATTCAATGGAAAAATCTCCCACCTCCTTTTCAGTTGATCCAACATTGGTTAAAAGAAATTCCTTGAATGCGCCTGTTGCGGCTCAGGCAAGTACACCTGATCGTAACTCGTAATAAAGTGGAGTATATTTAAGAATCCGGATGTCGAACCCACAGAGAATATACGAGTACTAAATTAATAGAGATCCTTTATTATTTAGACGAATGAAGGTAGTGATTATGAGAATGAGACAATTAAACAATAAAGTAAATACGCAAGAACGGAATAGAAATCAAATAGAGAGAACCTAAGGGAACTGGGTTCACTAGTACTTAGTCCTTGAATTTGTTAACTAACTACTATGAGTTATGATTCGTATTCGACTGCCAACCACCCACTCTTATATTATTAACACTCAATGATCATGCAATGCTAATAGTCTTCTTCCTAAGAACTACCCAGTTTAATCATGCAAGGTAATTAAAAGAAAGAGCATTAAAAACTAGTAAGTTTATCAATTTAATGATTGATTGGAAATAAGCAATTATCCTTGATTCGGCATAATTAGCGAATTCAGTTATTCCTAAAGTTCTGTTAACTAATTGTGGTAAGATCTCCTCCAATTAACTAACTTATTAAGGATTGGTCAGATCCTATGAGATTAAGAAAGCTAAGAACAACACATTCAATAAGATAATAAGAAAACTCATAATAACAATTAAATAAATATCAAAGACACAGTAAAATATCCCCTATCACCCCTAGTGATGGATTTAGCTATTCATAATATTTTTCAATAACAAAAAATAACAAGAATCCAAAGAAGAAACCATAAAAGAAAAGGAAAGACAAGTGGCAAGAGGCAAGAGGCAAAGTATAAAGCAAAAGCCCCTCACTCAGGCAGTGAGTTGTTCTTCGAAAAGGGTTGAGAATGCCTATTTATAGGTTCTGCTGCACATTAGGTCAAACTGGCTTTAAATACATGCGTTACGGGCTTGAAGTGTCAGATCGACTTTATGTACACCAGCTTGCATTTTCTGGGCTACCGGGCCGTACCACACAACATGTACAGCCATACCTCACTTATGTACGACCATACCTACCTTGTAGATCTTTTCGAGAGCTTTCCAATGCCATATAGATCACCTCAATCAGACATTGCTACCTCAAGTTATGGTCAAAATACCTCAACTGCGTAAAAACTGAATTATGCACTATGTACGGCTATACTAAAGGGATGTGCAGCCGTACATTTGGAAAACTTTGGCTCTGGCCCGTACTGACTGCTCTATATGCCTCTACTGTGTACACAATTAGGTACAGCTGTACTGAATTTGGTAAGACCGTACTGAATGTCCAGAATCATCAAAATATGCTCAAATCTTGCCAGTTTTTGCTCTGTTGTTGTTTCTTTTATTCTTTGTGATATTTTTGCAAAATGAGGCATAAATGAGTACTTCTATACTTTAAATAGCACAAATTAACACATTTTAATACTAAAAATACCCCATAAAATAGACAAATTGGAGTGTCAACAGTGCCAAAAAATTTCATCTTCCTGATAGGGTTTTTGTGAAAAGCTTCCTGAAATGAAGGGGAAACCTAACCCATCAGTTTCCCTTTTAAAAAAATAAAATAAAAACCCTAACCCATTTCTAATCTCACCCTTCCATAACTTCTACAATCATAAAACCCAAACCCATCTGCAATCTCACCTCTCCCATTTTCCATCTTTCCTTAACCATCTTCCCATTTCCCTTATCTATCCTTATTCCCCGCCACCAGCACATTGGATCTAAAGAAATCAGAAGCGGCAGCCACATCCCGACCAAACACCTCAACAAGACGAGATCTTTGCCAAGCAACTCCTAATTCCCCTCACCGACCACCACTTCCAAGACCCGCACAGGGAACCCGACTAAAATTACAGTGACATGGTCGTCTCCTTTCCTTCGTAACAGGGTGAAACCGAGGCGTATCTGTGAGGAGGTGAGATGATCCCATCCCATTTTTCCCAAATAATTAAAACCTTAAACGAGTAATTAGGCGATATAGATATACTGAAAATACTAATTTATTCAAACTAAATATATTGTCACTTACGTATGTAAGATTACATATTTAAGGAACCCGTGCTTAGGGCCCACAACCTATACAGACTTTGACCCACTGGTTGTGCTGTGTAACTGCAAAGAGAGTGAGAGTCACTCTTACTGAGTACCCTCTACACGCTCCAAGATGCTGACAATGCCTCCATCAAGTCCATATTACTCTGTTTTATGTGAAAAAGAACATACAACATAAGAAAATAGAAGGAGCTAAGAAACACATTACACACCATGAAAGTCGGGAAAGCAGAGATAGAAAGTATATATAAATGGCACACACTCAAGCAAGCACAACAAATTCTCGCGTCTACCTAGATCATATTCACTATTCCTTAGGTTTGCACTACTATATCTAAGCCTAGTTCTACCCATTTCCTTCTCACACCCTATAGCCCTCTTCGTATCTTACTCCGAACTACTCTGTATCTTTACTAGCTAAACTGTCAGCTCTAATAGCATTTCTGTCCCTTTCACCACTCTTAGTCAACTATTTCGATTGTCCCTATAGTTTATCAAGGTCTATCCTACCAGCTAAGGTCCAACGGTATTCACTCGATACTCCTATCACATCAATAATTCATCTCAATCACGGGCAGAGTCAACAGTCAAAATCAAAGCATATCTCAAGTATCAGATTAGCACAGATAGCACATGGATCAATCCTAGCATCGCTATGGGCGACCATTAACTAACATATTATTCAGCAACATAGTCACACAGATACCAACAATCATATATAGTCAGTAGCATAATCACACAATTGCAAACAACCATATTTAATCAGCATCACCTCAATCAGCATTTGTCATCTATACTAGGTTACTATCTATCCATAAATATCAGTAAATAATTCCTATGGTTGACAGACCTCTGACAACTGTCATCAGCTATCACAGGTCACATCCCCTATCCTGAGGTGTTGCTGTTATCAACCGCTAGTAGGGATTGGGTTACCCTACGCGTATTTGTATGCACTACTCTATCCTACATTCCCTAGAGTGTAAGGTTTCTTGCTCCCTTCTGGTTAAAATCGCTGAAGCTTTTGCCACTATCTGCACTCCTTCCGCATTTGCTACTCGCACTCCTACCTTGCCTGTTAGGCCATCCTTCCTCTTTTCCTCTTCCTCCCCGATGATTGCCTACTAAGAGCTTTCTGATACACAGGATCCTCACTTGAGGCAAGTGCAGAGCATACTTACTTCTTGGAGGAAATTCCTAGAGAAAGCTAGAGGGAAAAGATGATTTGGTGTAGGAAATGAATGGATGGTGAGCACCTATTTATAGGCAAGCTTCAACCCCATCGTGTCGTGATGGACCCCTCTCACAGGACCGTCGCTTCGCGATGGTACCCTTACTTTTACACGTGTCAAAATCTAAGCAGAGACAAGTATCGGACCTCATCGCGTTGCAATGACTCCCTCTCATAGGACCGTTGCGTTGGAAGGCTACATTATTTCTTCTTCTTTTTTTATAGGCTAACTTAATAATAATTAAAAAATTTAGTTTATTGAACGTGACAAAAACACAAGAAATGGGGGGTTTGAATTGGGTTTCGTAAAACTTTTCGAAATACTTATGTGTTTTTAAAAACCTTTTCAAAATAACTCTTGAACAAAGTAGATAAGTAAAGAGAAGAGAAGAGTAGGACACAGTGATTTATACTAGTTCACTATCACCTGATAGCTATGTCTAGTCCCTTCACCACACTTGAAGGATTTCTCCATTATAATCAAATGATTACACTTGAGAGTATACTTCTGCCAAACTGGCTATATATGTTCACAACTTCTTAGAACGACTTAGTGCAGTCAAGCCTCTAAGGAATACAGCCACTACTGGGCTTAATATAGGACTTCAAAAATACTTTGAAACAATAACAATAACTCTCAACAGAGAGGATTTACAATGAAATACTTAAGCACAAAGACTAACTTTCTAACATAAAGATTGAAAATGATTAAGTGCTAGTTCACTTGGTCTCAGAGACTTGGAATGATTTCTTAGTTGCTTACTGTTTCAGTTTGTTGTAATAGAATCATTAACCTACTTCAATGAATGAAGTAAGATATATATAGCTAGGGTTGCAAATAGTGCCGCTGTGACCTAACAGCTCTTTCACCAATGGACAAAACTTCAGATCCACTTTTGATGGCTTTTAGTGAGTCCAGTCACTTTCAGCTCTGCTCTTGTACACTAACACAACAGATAATTGCAAGATCCTGTCCCTTGTGGTCTTTTTGAAATGAGACACTTCTAGAGCAAGTTATTTCTGATGATTATATCCGTTGACATTCCCTTTGGCCTTTGATTCCTCGTACATTAAAATATTCATCAATGAGGTCTCTTTAATACTTGAAGTAGCCTTTAATGTATTGCTCAGTCTGATTTCTAATCAGAGACATCTTCCTACCAGATGATGTTTGTTACTGAGATACTCTGCTTTCCAGAGTAAGCATGGACCGGAGGCAAGTTCTTCAGTACAATATTTCTTGGCCTTTCGTATAACAGAGTCTTTGTAGTACCAGACGAAGGGTTCCAACAGTGTAGTCTTATCAGAGTATGGTCTTATCAGAATATGGTCTATCAAAGTGTTGACTACCACTAGAGCGTTGACTACTAGAGCATGATCTTAGGAGTGAGGCTATAAGATGATGACATCATCAGCACTTTTCAGATGATCAATGCCAGACTCAGAGGAATGGATCGAAGGGTGAAATGCACACATAGACATAGTCTTCTGAGACATTTCCATCTGATAAATAGTGACTTACTCACTGAGTTCTGCACATTAACACACGCATCAGAGGATAAATTATTCTATTCATTATTTGGTATTATCAAAACAATTAAGGGTCATTGTTTCTGAATCCACTTTATTCCAACAATCTCCCCCGTTTTGCTGATGACAAACACATAGATCGATGAACAATTTTCCATTAGAAAAATTTTTACTTAAAAGAATTTCAGAGGCTCCCCCTGAATTAAGCACATATAAATATTTTCTAAGTGCAATGTCACATCAGGTAAATGTATTATATCAGAGGATTTCATGAAATTTATGCTTGTAAAATATCAAAGCATGTATCAAAGCATTCATTTAAAGAGTGAAACATCAGAACATATTGTATCAGAGTATATACTGAGGCATTATCGGAGCATACTATTATCAAAGTATATATTCCAAGTCAATGCATTAGAGCAGATAGCAACTATAATGCAATGCATGGTAACATTTGGCTGATACACTAGGTTCATCAATTACTACTTCTCTATTTTCTTCTCCCCCTTTTGTCATCAGACACAAAAGGTTAAGATATTAAAGAACATCATTGTCAAAAAGAGTTCATAGAAAGATGAAGTTCAAAACAGAGTAAGTACTAAAAAGAGATTGATTTCATTAATCAAAGGAAGTACCAAATTACAAAAATTTTGAGTAAAACAAATACAAGGCTAGAAATAACAAAAAAGAAAATCCTAAAGGTTATTTAAGGTTTCTTCAGCTGTTCTAGAATTGACTTCAGCATATCAACAACAGCATCGTGTTTCTGATTTGAAGTGGCCATGAATTCCTTAGAAGCAACCATGAGGTCCTTGAATTCTCTGTTTTCTTCCAACAATTTGTCCAAGATAGCCCTTGGAACAACAACATTCTTAGAGGGTCCAGAAGAGACAGAGGCTTGAGCAACCATGGCAGTTGATGCTAGAGGAGGAGTTTCAGGTTCCTAAACTGCCAGAGTTGTTTCCCTTGGGGGTTCATTCCAAGCAGGTGCAGCTAGAAGTCGCCTATTTCTCTTGAGTTGTTTCTCCTTGTGACTCTCAAACCAATGAGTCATAAAGTACCAGTCTGCATAGAAATCTTGATGAGCTAGCCACGTGCCAACATCATTCATACGATCTTTTTCAATGAATTTCTCTATATCAAGATCATATTGGACTTTAGTGGCAAACCTCTCATAGGTAGAGAAAAGGTGGGGGTTTGGCTGTGGCAACATGTTAGGGCCACAGTAGATAGGGATAACCTCTGGTTCACTTGAAGAGGCAATGATTTCTATTACAGGAGGTGGAGAAATGATGACTAGATCATCATCTTATTCAAGGTTTTGAACAACCTCCGAGGCAATAGTAGCAGCAATGACAATGTCATCACCTACAATTGGATCTGTTGTATGTTCAGGTTCAGGTTAAATGGATGGAGATGAAATAGGTTTAAAGGTAGAAAGAGGTTGAACCTCAAGAACTGTATCAGAGCTAGGTGCAAAAGTTTAAGCTTCCTGGGTGACAGATTATGTTTCTATTTCAGGTTGTGTTTGGAGGTTAAGGTCAGGTTGAACCTGTGGTGGTGATTTAGGTCTAGGTGGAGTGGTAGGTTTAGGTTGTGGTGGAGAGGTAGATGTAGTTTGTGGTTGTGGTGGTGGAATGGGTTCAGAAGAAGTTATGGGGATAATAGCAAGGGGCTCAATGTATTGAATTAAGATATGCGTTCTCTGTCTCTATCTCAGAGGTACATTATCTTCTTCATCATCAGATGATGATGAGTCAGAGGATAATGGGGGTAGGTTAGAAGACCTTGGTTTAGAAGGTTTGGGAAGAGGAATAAGATTAGAAGGTAATGGTTGAGAAGATTAAGAGGTTTGGGTTACAGCAGAACCATTACCATAAATAGAATCATATAATCTAACAGCATCATCTAGTACCTTGGTTTTCTTGGCAGGCATGTCACCAATTTTTGTGATCCTCTTCCTCTTAGGAGCAGTTTCAGTAGCAGCAGTGTTGCAGGCAATAACAAAAGGAGCAGCAGAGGGAACAAAGGAGGAACTAAAGCCTTTGGGTTCTCAGCTCAACATGAAACTGAGATGTTTCTTCCCGAGTATTTTCCAAGAAAGCTTGAAGGTTTGCTTTCTTTTCTTCATGCTCTTCTGGTAGCAAGGATGGCATGAAAGAAGGTCTTGCTGGAGGAGCCATGAGAGGAGGCTCAGAAGCAATGGAAATTCCATCACTTCGAGTAATTCTCCTTGTAGGCTGAGAGGGTCTATCATCAGTAATCTTCATCCTTTTTCCCTTCCTGTCAGGTTTGACCACAACTTCATCTTCCTTTTGAATCTCAGTAATTACCTTAGAAGACAGAAGCCTCATCTTCTTCAGATTGTCATTGTTGAAGATGGGGGCAGAAGCTGTTTGAAGCGCAAATCCAGCTTCCTCAGTGTTCAGAGCTTGTAGGTGTTTGATCACACCTTATTGTTCCAACAACGCTGAAATGACCCTTCCATAGGGTATATTCTTGTTCTGTCCTTTCCTAGAGAAGCTAATAGCTCTTCTCAGGAATGCAAAAATGATGCTTGTCAGGTTGATTTTTGACAGGAGATTGTAGTGCCACATTACAAATTTGTGGTCGGTGCTCTTAGAATCCACAGAGCCCGTCTTGGGCATGATATTGCTCTTAATAATCTTGAAGAGCACCCAAAAGTGATTTTTCATGTCCACTGCCTTCGTGGTGTTGGGCCTATCATAGATGTAGTCGTTGATTACATCAATCCCTCCAAACGCGTTTTGTGAGTTTTCTTTGATTTCTCTTCCAGAGTTAGGGCACTTGATAGCTTCAGCAATCAAGTCTTGTGTAATCACTACGTGTCTTCCTTGAACATAACTGTAGATGGTGTTGTTTTCAGGCTGTGCAAACCTCCAAAATTCTTTGACAAGTTCTGGGTAAATGGGTTTGTTCTCCATGTAAAAGAAATCAATAATACTCATTTCAGCGAAGGTGGCACTGAAGTCATACTCATTCTTTGCGAAATCTATGAGATCAACACGCGATTCATACAGAACATTCAGAAGATGATACTCAATGATCAACGTGGGTTGAGGAGGATTCTGGGAATCAATCACTTGTTACTGTTGAGTGGCCATTGCAGAGAATGCAGAGAGAATGCAGAAACAGAGAGCAGGAAGGTTTAGGGTTCAAGAGTGAGACTTCTCAAAGAGTAAGAGTGGGTAATGGGTGAGTGAAGTGAGTGAGTGGAGTTAAAATGTGTTTCAGAAGGTAACCGCCTTCGTCAATTTTCAAAATAAAATAAAGAAATAATAAATTTGTCGTTTTAGAACTGAAACGTATTAAACACTGTGTTAAAGAGGCACAGTAAAACTGTCCTCGGGCAGTGAAAGCAATTATGACTCAGCGAGAGTAATCCTCATCCATTAACGCATCAACCAGTCTCATAGAGACACGTGTACATAAAGATTCCCAGAGGGAACTTATAATAAATGCATCAGATGCATATGATTATGAACAGTTATCAGATGCATGCAACAACAGATGATATAAATATAATATAATATAAACAGAGGCAGTATAGTATCAGAGGCATATATGCATTCATCAGACGCAGTAACAGTATCAGAGGCGCATGTGAATATCAGATGCACACATGATATCAGAGGCATGTAAGCCACCGGATGCAGGCATATCAGAGGCACATATATCAGAGGCAAATATATTCAAATTAAACAATCATTCCTTTATAAGATGAAAAATTAAGTTCTTCCTTATAAAGTTGAATCTATTTTTAGCAAGGGGTTTTGTAAAGATATCTACCCATTATATGGTCAGTATTAATAAATTTATTTTCAAGTATCCCTTTCTGAACATAGTCTCTAATGAAGTGATGTTTAATTTCAATATGTTTAGCACGTGAATGCAAAATAGGATTCTTAGTCAAACATATAGCAGGGGTATTATCACAGTATATAGGAATATTACTCTCTTTTATCTGATAGTCCTCAAGCTGGTACTTCATCAATAGAAGTTGTGAGCTACAGCTTGCTACAGATATATACTCAGCTTCTGCTGTTGATAATGCGATTGTGCTTTGCCTTTTGCTGGACCAAAAGATATGGTTTGCTCTAAGAAATTGGCAGCCACCACTTGTGCTTTTTCTTTCAATTCTATCTCCAGCAAAGTCAGCATCACAGAAACCTACTAACTTGTAATTATCTGATTTCTTATACAGTAAACCAAGGTTAGTAGTTCCTTTGAGATACCTAAAGATTCTCTTAACAACAATTAAATGAGATTCTCTAAGATCCGATTAGAATCATGCACATAAGCATACACTAAACATTATATCTGGCTTTGAGGCAGTAAGATAAGGGAGTGAACTTGTCATACCTCTATATACCTTTTAGTCTACCTTTTTATTAGATTCATCTTTGCTTAGAGCGCATGTAGGATGCATTGGTGTGCTCATTAGCTTGGTTTTTCCAAGCTTAAACTTCTTCAAAAGTTCTTTCACATATTTTGTCTGATGGATATAGGTTCTATCTTGACATTGTTTGATTTGAATACCAAGGAAAAACTTTAGTTCTCCCATTATACTCATTTCAAACTCATTCTGCATAAGCTTAGAAAATTCCTCAGAAAGAGATTCATTAGTAGCACCAAAGATAATATCATCAACATATACTTGAACTACTATGAAATGCTTTTTAGATGATTTTCTAAAGAGAGTAGTGCCCACCTGTCCTCTTTCAAAACCATTTGTCATTAAAAAGGTACTAAGTCTATCATACCAAGCTCTTGGAACTTGTTTAAGACCATAGAGAGACTTTTTAAGTTTGAAGACATGCTCTGAAAGGGAAATATCTTCAAAACCAGGTGGTTGTTTTACAAACACTTCCTCACTTATGAAACCATTTAAAAATGCACTCTTTACATCCATCTGATATAAAGTAATGACATGATGTGCAGCAAATGATAATAAAATTCGAATTGCTTCTAGTCTAGCTACAGGTGCAAAGGTTTCAGTATAATCAATACATTCCTCTTGTGAATACATATGAGCAACTAGTCTTGCTTTATTTCTTACCACTTTACCATCTTCATCAAGTTTGTTTCTAAAAACCCACTTAGTTCCAATGGCTTGCTTATCCTCTGGTGGAGGTACAAGCTACCAAACATCATTCCTTTGGAACTGATTAAGTTCCTCTTGCATAGCAAGTATCCAACCATCATCTGTCAATGCTTCATCAATTGTCTTTGGCCTAATCTCTGTGAGTGATGATTTGGTTCTGACTCTATCACTTGGTTCACCAATGATCTGGTCCTTAGGGTGATAAGTCTTGAACTTCCAATCCTTTATTGTCTCAGCTTGAGTCTGTTCACCAAACGCAGAGCCAGAGGCAATATCAGAGTCACCAGCAGATGCATCAGCATCCATTCCTTTGCTTATCTGTATATCTACAAAGATCTCATCTAGCTCTGATGTTTCATTGTCAGGCTTCTTATCATCAAACCTCACATGCATTAATTCATCAACAATTAACATTTCTTTGTTGTATACTCTGTAAGCTTTAAAGCGTTCAGAATATCCCAAAAAGATATATTTTTGTGCTTTCGAATCAAACTTACTAAGACTGTCTTTTGCATTGTGAACAAAGCAGTCACACCTAAATTGGTGAAAATAAGAAATGTTGGGTTTTCTCCCTTTTTACACCTCATATGGAGTCTTATTCAAGATAAGTTTAATTCTATTTTGAATATAACAAGCAGTGTTTACTGCTTTTGCCCAAAAGTGATTTGCAACATTAGTTTCATGAATCATGGTTCTGGCCATCTCTTGAAGAGATCTATTTTCCTTTCTACAACACCATTTTGTTGTGGTGTTCTAGGAGAAGAAAATTGTGAAAAATGCTATGTTCTTGTTGCGGCTCAGGCAAGTGCACTTGACCGTAACTCGTAATAATATTGGAGTATAATTAGGATTTCGAATGTCAAACCCACAGTGAATTAGTATTCTATCAGGCGAGCAAAGATTGTAATTAAGCGAGTAGAATAAGAAATCGAAATTAAAGCAATAACAGATTAAATGCAAGAACGGTTTAACAATGTTATGGGAAACCTAGGGGGAACCGGGTTTACCAATACTCTACCCTCGAGTTCATTAATCAATTGATATGAGTTATCTATCATGAAAGAGCATTAACCACCCACTCTAAATTACTAGATGCTGTCCTCGCATACAATAGCCTTCCTCCCAACTAATTACTCTGTTTGGTCCAGGAAGATAACTAAGGGAAAGAGCATTAAGTTCAGATGGATTTGTTAATCTAATAACTGATTAGAAATAAGCTCTAACCTATCCGGTGTATAAAGCGAGTTCTTTTATCTTATGGTTCCGTTAACTAATCATGATCCTGTTACCATAATTAAGCCAACTAGATAAAGGTTGATCAGGCCTTATTGGATTAAGCACAATAGGAATAAAATACTCAAACAATCAATAAAAACTCATAATTGAATAACAAAACATCAAGAGTATTATAAAAGATCCCCCATCACCCCTAGTGATGGGTTGAGCTACTCATTACTAATGATAGTAACATAGACTTAAATATGAAATCAGAATATTCCATAATATGAGAATAAATTCTAAACCGAGACACCCTATCGGTATGATGACGGTCCTTAAGCACATTCTTCGCGTTTTGACATGATCCGATAGCGATTCGAGATGGTAACAAGCTTCAAGGAGATAAGAATTCGATGGAATGGGCAAGGGTTTGCTATTAGATCTCAATTGGGGGCTCTTGATTCAGAAATTCGTCAAAAAACCTTTGTAACATGTTAAAAGCCCCTATTTATAGACTAGGCTGCGAATTAGGTCATCTGGCCTCAAAACTGCACTTATCAGGGACGGTGTACGGCTGTACCGCATATATACACGGTCGTACCAAGCTTTGCTAATGATGCTGGACCGTACCCATGCGTGCTGTTGCCCTAACATCACTTGTGTACGGCCGTACTGCCTTTGGCACAGCCGTATTGGACTATTTTGTCGGTGTCAGGTGGTACAGACTGAGGGAGTACGCCCTTACTGAGGTTCTGCTCTAGGTACGGCCGTATCGTTGGTAGGTCAGGCCGTACCGCTTGTCCAGTAGTGTTAAAACTCTCCAAAACTAGCCAGGTTTTGGTCCTTTTTCGCATCTTTTCCTCTGAGTGGTGTCTTCATGATAATTCTATATAATAAAACATAAATGAGTACCTTTGTGCATTAATTAGTGCAAAATGGTATAATTAGATACTAAATATGCCCTATAAATTTAGACAAATTGGTGTGTTAACACATCCCCACACTTGAGCTTTGTTTGCCCTCAAGCAAACTACTTGGGTAACTATAGTAAGAAAAACTATTTCTACTGAATAGGGGCAGAAAAATAAGTAAGACAACAATATGATATCACAAACATGTCAGTAAATAGAATGCCCAATTAGAGGTGTTAGTTCAAGTAAGCTAACAATCTGCGATTTTCAAGTCACACTCTCACCAATCTCAAAGTGTTTGTAGGTATAGTCATTAACACTTAGATTTTTCAAATGAAATGACATTATCATATGCTTGTACATTGACCAAAAACTCTACTATTAGAATCTATAAAACATGCAAAAGAGGAATAAGGGTCTTTCATTGGTTGTACGGGGCCACGTTAATAATGTTTGGTATAATAAAAGAAAGAAAAGGTCATGCAAAGGGTCAGAAACAAATCAACCAAAATAAACAACCTAATTCTTTTTCACTTTCAAGAGTAGGCAAGAATCTCAATTTTTCAATCAATATTGTTTTTTATTTTTTTTGTAAATTATGAAGGCATGAGCATGATCACAATTTTTTTTTCTTTTCCTTTTCCTCTTTTCATGCATTTATGCAACAGTTAATCATTTGTAAGAACTAGGAGGGGAATAAATTTTTAAGCCTTCTTTTTTGTAAACATATAAAAGGGATTTTGCAACATTATTCTTTTGATTTTGCCACTAATTGCTCTCAAATAAACTTTTCCGAGGTTGCCTTCACAGAAAATAATCAAAAGTAACAAGAAGGGTACCAAAGAAATTAAACATAATACTTTTTGGGAATAAAAGTGGGCAACTAGTGGGATAATGCATTCAAAATGGTAGTGGCCTGAATAATTCCTAAAAATTGCCCTTTCCAAATTCACATGCAAAAAAATTCATATTCGCTTCGTAATGGTCTCAGCACAAGGTCTAGAATGCACATTCCAAGAAAAATATCACTCAACAAAGAAAAGAAGTAAAAGCATGATATGGCCTCTTATTTCATGCTCAAAACTCGCATTTAATAGCTTACACAGAAAGTCAAGCTCACAGAACTTCAATGCTAATTTTCAACAAATTCCAATACTAGCAACGAATTGATTCAATCAAAAGTTGTCATAAAGAAAAAAAAATTGTATAGCCCCTAAATCAGCGAAAATTTAAAGTTCTTCTATAATTATAAGCAGTTATAAGCACAGCTAAGTAATAAGCATAATGTAAAACTCCTTCCCCACTTTTCTTTCTAGCAGTGTCCCCTATGCGACTATTTTAAAACAAGCACAAAAATATACAATAAAAATAAGTGCTACAAAACAAGCACAAAAATATACAATATTAGTAGCAGGTCGCTTGAGCGATATTAGGGTGGACTCATACATTGATTGAGGATGATTGCTAATTGATGTTGTGCTAGATGATATGGTAATGATTACTGTTGTATGTGCTGGAAGATGCGCTGATTATATTGAATTAATATTAAGTATTACTGTGTGGGAATATGGCTGAGCTGTTTATCTACAACAGAATGATAAGATAATAAGTGCAGTAACTAAAATGATAATATTGGCCGAGATAACAAACTGTTGTACTGAAGATGAGGTGATGAGCTGTTGTGCTGAGCTGATGTGCTGAACTGATGATGAGCTATAAAAGTGCTGAATAATAAATGATCATGTGCATGTGTTGTAAACCACCGTCGTGCACATAGGCTGTGTACGAGGCCAGGTGCCAGAGTGCGGGCACGATGCAGTCGGTATAGGACCATTTCGAGCGAATCCTTGAGGATAGTCTGGGTCCGACAAGATTCCTAAGTGACCGGTGACTTGGCCCCACTGTGTCGGGACGTCGGGTAGCCTGGTCATCCTGACGGGGTACTGTTGCATCATTGTCCATAGTACCGATCCTGAGTGCCACCCCGATACCTGTGCTCTATCAATAAGTCGGGAAGCCAGGATGCACTCTTAGGGGTACGACGAGCGGGATAAGGGGATGGACAACTGGCTGGCCTATCGAGGTCGATGATATTTATACAGGCAAAGTAGCTAAGGTGGGGATGCTTCTGCCATAGCTGAGTTGTGTGGTCACGTAGGCATATATACCTAGATTGCCTGAATATGGGTAGTTAGGAGATGATCCTAACAATTGATTGGGAGATGTGTGACCTATTCTATTGCATATTCTATTCCTCTACTTTCCCATTATGTTTGGTGTATAGTGTTCTTATTTCCTATGTTTTGTGTTGTTTGCTTTTCTTTTCTTTTCTATGTTCTTCTACATTTAGACTCTGAAGATCATTCTGAGAGAGAGAATGTCCCACTATTTTCATCCGGCAATGTTAGAGGAGCTGAGGACGCCGGTGTGGGGAGGCTTTGAAGTGTATTACCATGACGTTGATGGCGACAGTGGGAAATAGATTATAACCAGCATGTCATCATATATACAGGCTTAGTCAGTATGTTTTTTTCCGTGTTTTAGGTTCCCCTAGGGCATCTTTTGTCGGGGATTTCTGTATTACCCAGCGGTTGCCCTTTAACCGTATATGGCGGGACCCCAGACGACATTACTGTGCTACTCCATCTTCCTCAGGTACATGTAACATAGCCAGAAATAGTGTAGGTGGTAGAGGATTACGTCGTTCTGAGTCTACTATTCTGACAACCTCTAGGGACCCTAGAACCTACCAGCCGAGGTGCTCTGGACATCCTCATACCGGGAATACCCGTTTGCCAGCACCTTTCAGAATTAGGATCCCTAGACCCCATTAGATGTAGAGTCTTTGGAGGGTTGTAGACCACTGTTTTGGTCAGGTTGTAGGAATGGTGGATGTCTGACCTTTTGATCTTTGACTTTTTGTTGGTATGTCACTTGCACCCTTAAGATTTTTGGGCAGTTGTACCCTTAGGGTTATGTATACAGTTTGTACAATATTTTTTTATGGTTCTCAGGTCGGAACTTCTGTATATAAACCTGATGTAGAATATTATATATATATAATGAAATAGTTTCTTTTCTTCTACGATTCCTTGTTTATGTTTACTATTTCTATTACACGAAATTGTGGGAAAAATATTATAAATGAGGCTGTTACAGTAGATACGTACATTCTTTTTTTTATCAATTGCATTAGTAGACTTGTAAAACTAGCAGAGTTGTTACTATTATTA
This sequence comes from Calophaca sinica, assembly GCA_037113605.1. Classification (NCBI taxonomy): domain Eukaryota; kingdom Viridiplantae; phylum Streptophyta; class Magnoliopsida; order Fabales; family Fabaceae; genus Calophaca; species Calophaca sinica. Next base: position 73,485,227 of record CM073730.1, read on the forward strand.
TATTTTAACAGGTTGATCAGTATACCTTTAATGATTACAAATATGACAGCTGGGACTCGTAAAAAAATTCAAGCAAGAAGGTCTGGGGTAGCTGAAAGTGTTGTTTCAAGATTAGTGCTCGTTGCAAAGGCTTGTGGAAATGATGTCCAAAGGTAAGTCATATTGGTTACTACTTTTTATGATTTGGTACATTGGTTACTGCATTTTAATCAAAGTCAGATTATTTCTTGGTAGTATTTTATCTTATTTCATGGTAGTGTTTTATTAATTTGAACTGTATCTACTTTGGAACTCTTGAATACTTGCTGCAACTGCAATAATCAGCTCAATGTAAGTGTTATTTCTTGGTAGGTGTAGTGGGTGTCACAGAGAGAGAGTGTCCTATATTATCCTTCAATTACTGTTCTTAATGGACTCTGTGTGTGTGTGTCTCCTATGTTGTCCTTCAATTCCTAGTTGGGAGCATTAACACACCCCACACACACCATCTCTCAACTGAGCTAGTCGGGTTCACTTCATGTGGCGATTGTGGACACGATTGTAGCTTTCATTAAAATCTTGTTGTTCTTATATTTAATATGCTTTTACATGAACAAGACATGTCATTGCACCATTTTTTTTATTTAAGTTGAAAGTGTTGGTGTTTGAGTATGCTCCATATTCATAGTGTTGAACACTTTCCCATTTCTCTCTATGAAATCTATAGAGACACAATTTCTTGTGGTCTAAATTTCACTAGTGCAAATTTGGGATTTAAAATCGGTTATTTAGGGTTTTAAAATCGGTTGGACAACCGATTTAGATATTCTGGATTTAGTATGTCTGGGGATTTTAAATCGGTTATTTAACCGATTTAAATTAGACTTTTAAAATCGGTTATTTATAACAACCGATGTAAAACGACTGAATACGAGTCAAATTGTGGTCATATTAGACTTTTTAAATCAGTTGTTTATAAAGAACCGATTTAAAAAGACCTTTTAAATCGGTTGTTTATAAACAACCAATTTAAAAAGTCTCACCTGGTCTAATTGAAATCTACCTTTTAAATCGGTTGTTATAAACAACCGATTTAAAAAGAAATTTTAAATCAGTTTTTTATAACAACCGATTTAAAAGGTCTAATATGTCCTTAAAAGGATTGAAATCTACCTTTTAAATCGGTTGTTTATAAACAGCCGATTTAAAAAGTCTTTTTAAATCGGTTGTTTATAACAACCGATTTAAAAGGTTGTTTTTTTTTTAATTTTTTTTTGTTTTTATAGCAACCATATATATAAACCTGTAAAAACAACCAAAACAACCACAACAATAGTTTTTCCAGCAACCCAATACAACCAGAACAATCACAAAGAATATATTTTTTCCAAAGAACAAAATACAAACTAAAACTAAACCAAATCAAAATACAAACTAAAACTAAAACTAATAGTCAAATACAAACTTAACTAAATCTAAAACTTAAACTGAAACAATCAAATACAACTCTGACTTCCAATTTGTTAAAACACAAGTCAAAACCAAGTCAAATACAAACTAATATTCAAATATAAACCTAACTAAATAAAAAACACAAGCTGAAACTTCACTATTTGTTTTTTCTACCATTTTTTCTATTCTTTTTCCTCTTTGGCTCGTATTTCAACTCGGTATGGAATTTGCAAAAAATTACGCCTGAGTTGTCTTATGCTCAAAAGCTCATCATTTGACATTGGTGATGTGTCATTGAATACCTGTAAAAAATAATATAAACACTAGTTAATATAACCAAAATAATGCTTAATTAAGTACAAAATCAATTAAGCTTATTGAGTTTTTAAATATTACCTCCATCCAATTTCCGATTATCCCCGCCGAGATAATGGTCATCATATTCCTCATGACATATATCCCACATGCCCACCCGTCGGTTTGACGAGCCACCTCCAAATAAATATAAAAGATATGCACTCGGTTAATATTAAATATCCTAATATTTGTAAATGAATATTTTTAATTTAAACCACTTACTTTGGGCAACAACCATTCAGGCGGATTACTTCTCCTAACTCCTTTAAGTCTGTTATAGCCATCGATTGCACTGATAAAAGAATATTCATGATAAGTCAAAGTTCTAAAATTATATCATAATGTATGTTAAGAATTAAATTGAATCTTACTTATTAATTCTTTCTACAATGGTTTGATTAGGCCGATAACCCAGGAGCACAACCAGGCGACAACGTGGTCTTCAGACAAATGATGGCCAACTGCCAATGGTCACTACAATATTGGACAACAATAATGGTATAAAGAAACAGACAAACAAAAGAAAACAATATAAACACACGTAAATGAACTTACCTATAGCAGTATGGTGCTAAATAACATTGCCTCTTCTCTTCCCACATCTTGTTCTGGATGTATGCTTGAATTTCCTCTAATTTTTTGGGAGCAGACTTGGGACATAAAGAACCAATCTGGTAAGGCGAAAAAATTTCGTACCTATCATCATAGCCTCTATCCTTACATAGGCGCCAACAATACCTAATATATTGAAAAACATGTTAATTAATATTACAAATGATTTAAGCATGCTTACAATATAAACTTAGATTGACATATACTTACGAGCCCCATAATGCCAAGTGGCATAATTCAAGCCAACGTCCACCCATAGTAATGTCGGTTATCTCTTTCTCACCAATCCAATAATGTTCGACACACACGCGCTCATAATCCATCACTACCCCACGTGACTTGCCCCCAAAGTCATATAACATGGCAGATAACTCTCTCAACCAATTAGTGGGGGTTGGCATCCCCGGTTGGGACGGTGAGCAACTGTCCTTAGCGCTTTCGCGCATAGGAGTCTTCATAGAGTTGGGCTGGCCAGATGAGGGTTGACTTGCACAAGCCATATTTGCAAGTCTTTGCAAAATGAAATTTTATAAATGAAGACCATGTTGAAAGTTTACAGACCATGTTGAAAGTTTACTTAAACTACAGAATTTATATTGTAGCATTTTACACATACCTCAGCTACTGTCTTTTCTATCCTCTGACTAATTGTCTCATGTAACTCTTGCATGTTGATGGTTGCGGGTTGACTTACGCAACCCTGAGATGCAAGTCTCTATAAATGAAATTTTATAAATTAATTTCTTCCTAAATCTAGTTAAATTAACTGCTTATTTTATATTGTAACATATTATACATACCTCGGCTACCGCCTTATCTACCCTCTGATTGAAGGTCTCCTCAAACTGCTGCATCAGCACTGTCTTGAAGGACTCCATCTCCGCATAGGCTTTTGCTTTGCCACGAGGTGCAACACTTCCATAATATGTCTTCAGGCCGACACCAAAAGGGGCAACGCGGGGACGGCCGCTGTGATCAGGTGTCCCAATGGCAGTAGTCAGGATATCCATACGTGTATCAGGAACAAAAGTTCCTTGAGTGGCCTGATCCACAAGGTCATCCTGACAACATATATGGTGTAAGTCAATGTTATGTAAGGCATTACACTAAAAATGATATATTGAAAGTTTTACTTACAATTTTTTAGGCAATTGTGGCTGTCTCCTCATTTATAAACCCTCTGGTTGACTTTATTCGAGCCAACTTCCATTGCTCGTGACGTGGTGGAGATCAACATCATCCACCGTCAACTGCATATTGCCACTCTCTTTTTGCATTTCCTTCAACCTATTCTCCTTCCAGGTGGCCTTCAAATATGCATAACCACCACGAGAAGTTCTGTGGTAATACTTGTTCTTGGCCTGGTTTTGTTTTCCCTTTGCTCTTTTCTCCTGTTAGAAATAATGCACATGTAAATTAGCTAAACGAAAAATCAATTAATATGAGAAATTAAGAAAAAGTACTAACCAAAAACTCAGGGTCATGTCGACTCTTCACAAACAACTCCCATGTTTCTTCTGAAATGGATTTATACTTATAACATGGGGTCTTACATCCGTCCTTGTCACCAGGGCCAAAAACATAAGTCCTGGTGAACATAGTCTTGTGTGACTTCCAACGATTAGCAGCATAAGATAGCCATCTCTTCTTAAGCCCCTTATCATTAGGATCAACATCAAATGTTTCCTTAAATAGACAATAAAATGATATTAGTAATAAAGATTTAGTTAAATAGTATAAGAAATTAAAGGAGTTTGTAAAAAGAGGTATTACCGTCACATCCTGCCAAATGCACTCTTTTGTGCCGTCATCCACGTTCTCCCATTCATTTACCAATATGCTAACCTTGTTTCTAGCCAACATAGCCACAAATGTCTTGAACTTAGTTGCATAGTTCCCTTTAGGTTGGCCTGTCTCCCCATCAAACTCAATTGCATACCTATATCCACGGACGCCTGAAGTCAACTCCTCGACAAGAAGTGGCTGATCTAGTCTTCTTTTTTGTAGATGTCGTACTATCTACAGGATCAGCCATGATATCTGTTTAGAGGACAGAAGATAAATGTCAAAAACAATAATATAGGACAAAGCAGAATAAAATCATTAATAAACACAATAACAGATGTAAATTTAAATATAAAACAAAATAAGCACAATCAATGTCAACAACAAATAGGTATTAACCTTTAAATTTATTCCATGGGTGAAATACAAATGTTCTCCCATATCCCTTCATTATGATCACTACGAATGGCACGTATATCGTCCACATCTCGTTCTTCTATGAAAGTAGGAATTTGTGTTGTGAATGAAGGAGTCTCAGAAATATTAAGGGTTGAATCTTCATTTTCATTATTATCATGAATGTTTTTCCCTTGTAGGACCACTGACCAATTTTTTCTAGAAGGATCATTGACATAAAAAACTTGTTTTGCCTGTTCTGCCATGATGAAAGGCTCGTCCTTGTAACCTACTTTGTCAAAGTCCACCAATGTAAAACCCATTTCATCGGTTGTTATTCCACTGTTACTGTTAACCCACTTACATTTAAAAACAGGCACCTTAAATTTGCAGTAATCCAGCTCCCAAATCTCTTCAATTACTCCAAAGTAAGTTATGGATGCAAGAATAGGGTTTTTATCCCTTGAACTAGAGAAATGCATCGAAGAGGCCATTACCATAACCCCACTGTTTTGAACGGTACTCTTGTCATCCTGTAACTTTGTGTAAAAGGAAATATTGTTTATATCGTACCCACTCCAGCACAAGACATTAAAACTAGGTTCATGTGCTAGTCTACGTAATGTATCAGAAGCAGTATCATATTCCTTCATAACCTGTGCTTTGAACCAAGATAGGAATGTCTTGTTATGCTCTCTCAACACACCTTTTTCGTTCATTCGAGGGTTACTGGCCTTGACAATTCTTTTGTGAGCTTCTAAGTAAGGTATAACCTCGACATTGTTATTCAATATATACAGATGTGCTTGAAGCACCTCCACACGACTCATGCTCTTAACGGTTAACCCTCGTGTACCCTTACCTTCATATCTTCCAACATGACGAGTCTTAGGAATCCCTACAGGTTCCACTTCTGACAAGTAATCCGTACAAAACTCAATGGCTTCTTCTGTGATGTACCTTTCAACAATGGATGCTTCGGGGCGGTATTGATTCTTAACATACCCTTTCAAGATCTTCATATATCGCTCCACTGGGTACATCCATCTTAAATAAACGGGGCCACACAATCTAATCTCCCGCACTATATGAACAATTAAATGGACCATGATGTCAAAGAATGATGGAGGAAAGTACATCTCCAACTGACACAATATAATAGCAGCCTCGTTTTCCAAGTCGTCCAACTTCGTAGGGTCAATGACTTTGGCACATATAGCATTGAAGAATAAGCACAATCTAGTTATGGCATGTCGAACTTCTTTAGGCAAGATGCCATGGATAGCCACTACAAGTAATTGTTGCATCAATACATGGCAGTCATGAGACTTTAAGCCCACTACTTTAAGGTCCTTCAGTGAGATTAGGTTTTTAACATTGGAAGAGTAACCCTGTGGCACTTTAATTCCACGAAGACACTCGCAAAAACTTCTTCTCTCTTGTTTTGACAAAGTATGGCATGCTGGGGGCAGATATGTGGCATTACCTCTTAGCTGTGGAGCTAATTTCTGTCTTATACCAATTGCAACCATATCTAGACGAGCATTCACACTATCCTTTGTCTTGCCCTGAATGTTGAGAAGAGTAACAATTACACTATCACACACGTTTTTCTCCACATGCATGACATCAATACAATGTCTTACATCAAGACTGGACCAGTATGGAAGATCGAAGAACACAGGCCTCTTCTTCCATATATTTTTCTCAGTGGACTGCTTTTGTTTCTGTTTCTTGCCAAATATGACTTTGATGTCCTTCACTTGTTGATACACTTCTTCCCTTGTTAAGGCATTCGGAGCTACACCATTTTCCTGACATCCATTGAAAGCCTTTTTCAACCTACGATATAGGTGATCACATCGAAGAAATCTACGATGCCCAAGGTAAACAGTTTTCCTTCCATGTTTTAATTGATTGTAGCAGGTGCCCTTTTCACATACAGGGCACGCATTATGCCCCTTAACACTATATCCGGACAAGTTCCCATATGCTGGAAAGTCATTGATGGTGCAAAATAACATGGCACGCAACTTGAAATTTTCATTGGAATATGCATCGAACACATCAACGCCCTCATCCCACAATTTCCTCAAGTCTTCAATCAGGGGACTTAGGAAAACATCTATGTCATTTCCAGGTTGTTGCGGGCCCAAAATCATCATGGATAACATCATGTATTTGCGTTTCATGCACAACCAAGGAGAAAGGTTGTAGACTACCAAGACAACAGGCCATGAACTGTGGTTGATACTTAAGTTACCATACGGATTCATTCCATCAGAAGCAAGCCTAAGCCTAATGTTTCTTGGATCATTGCCGAAATCTGGAAACAGAGTGTCAATTTTCTTCCATTGCAAAAAATCGGCAGGATGGCGAAGTTGTCTGTCACACTTCCTCTCATCCACATGCCATCTAATACTCTTTGCGTCTTTTTCATTGGCAAACAATCGCTTCAATCTTGGAATTATTGGAAGATACCATAAAACTTTTGCAGGCACACCCTTAGTGCTCTCATCGTCAGAATCGCCAACACCATCCTTCACCTTGTAGCGTGATAGCCCACACGCGTGGGGCACTTGTGAACATTTTCAAACTCTTTTCTGTACAATATGCGCCTTTGGGGCATGCGTGTATTTTCTTATACTCCACACCCATCGGACACAAGATTTTCTTCGCATCATACGCGGTTCGGCAATGTGTTGCCCTCTGAAGCATATCTTTCAACAACTCAAGCAAGTCGGTGAAGCTCTTGTCAGTCCACCCATTTATTGCCTTCAGATTAAACAATCTCAACACGGCAGACAACCGTGTGAATTTTGTACACCCCTTATACAAAGCCTCTTCATTGTCTTTTGTCAAGGATTCATAAACATGTGCTCGTTTAAAAGACTCATGTCCAATATCACGGATCATGTCTTCTAACCGATCGTCCATTTCTACGTCAACTTTCTTTTCTTCAGACACACTTGACATTTCCTTCTTCTCACCATGCCATGTCCATGTTGTATAACTGCTGCAAATCCCATAGACAATTAGATGTTCCCGTATTTTTTCGACTATTTGTGGTGTCTGGTTCACACAAATAACACACGGACAAGAAAATGTTCTGCCACTTTTAGGAAGATTCGTTTGAGCAAAATTCAGAAACTCTTCTACTCCCTTCTCATACTCTTCACTCAATCGATTTTGTTGCATCCAACTACGATCCATAACTATGTTTTAAAAAAAATACAGACTTCAGGGAACGTCAGCCATAACTTGTTATCGTCTACCTAGTTGAAATTCACAATTATTTCTAACTAAATTTCAATGGGTGCCAAGAATGGGTGCCAAGAATAAAAAATAAACAGTCTTGCTCCAATCAATGTCCCGATTGGTGACAAAGGTATCAGTTCCCAAATTTCAATCAGAACACCGTTGTTCATGGCTAACCAAACCAGTTATCTGTTTGCACCAAAAGGAAAGAACTTTAGATTTGATTAGAAAATAAAATACCCTTTTAAGTATACTTTGACTCCTAAGTAGAATAAAATATTCGCATAGACTGCACTAATAAATAATCTAATAAGCATGAATGACGAAGCAGATTTTTATATTCATTAAAAGCAGAATAAAAAATGAAGACTTTTGGAGTTTGGATCATGAATGGAACTTTACTAGCAAAGAAAGCAAACCAATGAAGTGGATTATGGAACCTTTAGTAGTTATTTGCCATTACGAACCAAAAATTCTAATTCCAGTAGTCTCAAAAAGGAAAACTCAACTCTCAATTCTTGTTGAAAAGTACATGTACAATTCACAAGGCCAGAGAAAGAAAAAGCGGTAGAATAAAAGAATAAAAGCAAAACATTAAACAAAACAAATTGGGCAAAATTTGTATTTGGAAGACTCATAATCATGTTAAGGCAAACACACACACATAAACAAACACACACATACAGAGAGAGAAACAATTTCCAAAAGAGAAGAAAACAAGAAAATAAATAAACAAAGAAACTATTCACAAATCATTGAAGAGTTTGTTCCCTTTGATAAATGAAAAATTTAATCATGTTAAGGCAATAGAAGAGAACCCCATATTTTTATTTTTATCATCATTCTTTATAACAATAGCATTTACATAAGGAGCATAGAAGAAAAACCTCACCTGAGCTAGGACCAAGACAGTGTTTTTTTGTTTTTTGTTTTCTCTGACTTGTTGAAGTAGAAGTTAGCTTGAAACTTGAAACAACCCAACGCAGCTCGTGACCAACCCAACGCAGAAACATAGTTGGTGGGTGAATCAAAATACTGGCAAATGGTTCAAGCTCGTGACCAACTCAACGCATTCAGAGGAGTATGCATGTGTCTGTGTGTGCGCTGAGGGAAAAAAAATAAAAAAAATGGAAACCTGGAGGACGAACGGAAGGAAGAACGCGACGGAAGAAGAAACCCGGGAGGACGAACGGCGAATAATGTCTGAAACCAGGGAGGATGAACGCCACCGCGACGGCGAACAATGTCTGAAGCTCTTGAGGAAGAACGCGACGGCGAATGGAAGAAGAAACCAAGACGAACACGACGGCGAACGGAAGAAGAAACCAAGATGAACGGCCGCGACGGCGGCGACCTCGAACCAGAACAAACGACGAACGAACGGGGTGTGCAGAAGCAGTCGCGGCCAACAGGAGGTCGTACGTGGCTTTGAGAGGGAAAACAGAATAAAAGTTTAAAGGGGTCTTTTTAAATCGGTCATCTTAAATAACCGATTTAAAAGACCATTAATTTTTTTCAATTTGGGATTTCACATCTGTTCTTTAAGATAACCGATTTAAATTGTTTTTTCAGAACGATTTTTAAATCGGTTGTTTTAAACAACCGATTTTAAATGTGACGCACAATGTTAAAATTTCAACTTAATTTCAAAAATGCCACCGCATTTCATTTTAAATCTGTTGTTTAAAACAACCGATTTAAAAACCCTGTTCCGAAAGTCAATTTTGTACTAGTGTTTCGGAATGAAATTTGTATCTTCTGGATACACTCACTTTCTTGGCTTGTTGATGTTTTCTTGGCTTGTTGATGTTTTGGTCATGGACTTCTTAGAAGTGATTCTTGGTTAGATATGCAAGATTGGGATGCCTTGTTACATGAATCAATCTTTTAGTTTCTTGGTTTTTTATTGTTTGTATTTTCTATTTTGTTATGAGGATGTCTTATCTTTTCTAGCTTATCTTTTGTTAGTTCTTATGCTTTGCTTTTCTTTATTGGAAAAACTGATAAGCTTTCTGCCATGGTGAATTACTTTTCAGTTTTGGATAATGAAAAATGATGTCGATTGTAGAAAATAACAATCTTGTAAATATCATTACGACATAACATAAAGTTAATAACATATCGGTTGCTACGTGGTTTCTTTTTGTTTATGTGATTCTAATTGATATATTATCATTTCTCTGTTTTTATTGTATAGGTAGTCTGACATGGTTTTATATAACCCCAAGAATATCCTCGTTACTGGACAACTGGGTTACTAGGACAACTGGATATATTGCATCTCGTGTTGTGAACTAGCTTGTCCTAAGCTATCATGACTACATAATTGTTGTATTTGACAAATTAGATTATTGATCTAATTAATACAAAGAACCTCTTGTATAGTGTTCAACTTATGATAAATATATTGAAGTATTTTGATTTATGTATAGCGATACTTGTTTTGAATTTCTAAGATTCCTTCAACTAAAGTTGTCTTTTAATTGATTAACAATGCTTTGAAAAATATTTAGGTTTTTGTTTGCATTTCAAGCATATATTATTTTTCCTTCTTTAAAAATAAATACAAAGTAAAACAAAATAAAAATAAATCATGATCCAATGATAAAAAGGAAATAAGAGATAATTAGAAGAAAAAAACACTCAATAGCTAGGAAATAGCTATAAAATTGCTATGCAATATCCTAGATATGTAGCTAGGAAAAAATAATTTTGAACAACTTATTACTATGAATTAACTATGAAATAGCTAGGATTTTATTAAAATTAGCTGGGAAAAATTTTCCTAGCAAATTAGCTACTTAATTTATGCTACGACTACAATTATAGTTAATTTGTAGCTAATTTGCACCTAGATTCTTTTGCTTAAGATTAGCTACGAATTAGCTACTATTTTTGTCATAGCTAATCCCAGAATTTCTTGTAGTGCGGCTCCGTTTGGTTTGAATGGTTTCCTTTAAAAAATCCAAACCAATCCGATTCAATTAAATGCGGTTTGGATTTGATCGGATGATTCAGTTTTTACTTTTTGTCAAGCATTGCATATTAATTATTTATATGATTTCAAATAACATATTTAGAGTTAATTTTTAAAGAGTTAATTTTTTTATAAATATTTAAAGAGTATATTTACTTTGGTTTGGTTAGGTTTCAGTTTGGTAAATATTTGAAGAGTGAATTTACTTCAAATTCTCTTTGAATTTACTTTTTTTAACAATATGCGGTTTGGATAGGATTGGTTCGGTTCTAAGTAAGTAAACCGCAAACTGAACTGAACCATGCGGTTGATAAAAAAAAGGTGACCCAAACAAATCCAAAAAATATCAGTTTTTTTATCGGTGTGCGATTTTTCTTTAGATCGGTTTGGATTTGAACACCCATACTCCACCGTGTTTGCCCTCAATTAAATATTGTGAAATTGTATCAATTTTCAATGTAAAAAACGATAAATACATAAACTTGAAAAACAAGTGAATTATATCTTGGATTTATAAAATACTCATTGTTTCGGAAAAAAAATTGCTAAAACTACCAAAGTTATTAAACAGATGGAATAACTTTTTAGTCACTCATTTCTTGAAATGTGTCATTAGTGGTACTTGAAGGGCACTTGTTAAGGTTTCAAGAAAAGCAAATTTGTTTGCAAAAATGAATTATTTATCATTCTATATAGGATGTTGTACATTTGGCTTTTCCATAAAAACGTTATTTTGTTTTCCTTAACGAGTGCCCATAGTAACACTCGTCAGCAAGACCCTAATTTCTATATACCATACCTCAAGGCGTGAGGAAAACCATATTGAGAATGCAGGTTGAGGAGTAACTAGTAACCTTTTCCATTGTTCCTCTCATTACAGATATTGTCATATGATCAAAAGATTTGCATAACTTGTTTTTCACTATGTTCATGCTTCTTAGCGTAAACAATCACAAGCCACAATATGAACGGTTGAGGAAGGGGAGGGTGATATCTTAAAAAATGATGAAAATGTATTCAGTAAGTATATCTAAATCTTGTTTCCGATTAGCATTAAGTTTTGGTGTGTTGGCCTGAGTTTTTGTATCAATGTATTGTCTTGTAAAATTTGCAATTATATCTCATTGCCTTTTTGAGGACTCCCAATTTTGGAATATGGATTCTGCATAATGGCTATGACACTTGGAAGCATTAAGAAACAACAAAAGACTATGAAGATGTTAGGAGACATTTGGAAGCATTAAGAAACAACAAAAGACTATATGAAGATGTTAGGAAACATTTGGAAGCATTAAGAAACAATAAAAGATTATATGAAGCTGTGAGCACCACCTTAAAATGCTAGAGAGCTTATCTCATCTGTTCTCCATTCCTCTTCTAAACACTTCTGAGAAGGCTGTGTGGAGCCTTGCACATTATTTCTTCCTATGCAAATGTTGCATGAGTGTCCTATGCATGTGATAAACTGTTTTAGCCCAAAAGCTTTCTGAAGAAAGGAGGTATCCATTTCTGTAATAACTATCTTGTAATTAAGAGGTGGTAGGGATTCCTCAAGAAAGCAATGAGATATATTCAGAACTTGTAAATGCTCAAACCTCTCTAAGATGAAACAGAGCACATCCTTGTCTAGCTTTGTGCATCGGAGACTAAGAACTTCCAATTTTGGAACATATTCAGCAAGCATCCGAGCAAAGGCCATTGTACATGACCCATCAATTTTCAGTTTTCTAAAACTATGGCAATGGATTGAAATGCCTTTAGAACATATTGAGCCAATGGCATTTTCCCATAGTCTTCCATATCTTGTTCAGCAAGAAAAGCAGGAAGCATAGACAGGGATTCAAGTTGTGTCCCGCAAGAGATGGCATGAATCATTGCATCTTCAGTTACCTTAACTCTCTTAGGGTTATCTTTTGGCAAAATAAGCCTTTTCAATTGAGGGGTGCTGCATAGAGGGACAAAAGTCATTAGACATTGACATTAATTAACTAAGGTAAAGTACGGTTAGTGTACAAAATATACTGTTTTCCAAATATGCAAAATATACCTTTCAGCAATCCATATAAAATCATCATCCCTCAGGACTGCCATGAAAGGTAAAATCAGGGTCTCTATCCTTTGGCTGCTCAGCCTCAACGACATTCTTAATATGCGTCTGAATATCTCATTAGCTTCCTTACATAGAAAAAGTTGCTCTCTTATGGTACTGAGATTATTTCTTATGAGTAACAAGTCTATGGTTTTAGAGAGATCAGCATTCCACTTATCAGGATGAAGGCAAGCATCAAGCCATTCATGAGACACCTTAAACCAGCAGAGATGAAGTCACTTAACTGAATGATGTTAATATGCTTAAAAATGATGAACAAAATATTTTTTATCATTATCCTTCCATCTACTTGTGTCACCGTCTTCCATGATACTTACCTAAAAACAAATTGTACATTATGCATTAAGAAAAACCCATAAAGAAAGAAATAATACCTCTAAAAGAACAAAAGAAGAATACCCAAATATCAGAAACGATCACACAAAAGTAAGAAAGAAAACCCAAATATCAGAAACGATTACACAGAAGAAAGAAAGAAAGAAAACCCAAATATCAGAAACGATTACAACCCAAATATCAGAAACGATTACACAAAAGTAAGAAAGAAAATCCAAATATCAGAAACCATTACACAGAAGTAAGAAACAAACACCTGTTGAGCCTAATTCAAACTATGCTGATATGTGTAATACAATAGTTGATTAGTGGATTTTGTGTTTAGTCTACTAAATGCTGTTATAACAGATTGTTAGTTATAACAGATTGTTAGTTTTGTTAATAACCAACTATGATGACATGTACTAGTAGTATAAAAAGATAGTTAGTGTGTAAAATTTCTTTAAGTGCAATCAATGAGAAATCCTTCTTTCTCAACTCTCTCATCTCTGATTTCTTTCTCTCTAAATTATGTGTGTGTATGAGTTAATGTGTGCTGGTTTGCACCAACAACACCCAAATATCATAAACGATTACACAAAGGATAAGAACCAAACGCTTGAAGAAATCATGAAATGCAAATGAAACCCATAAAGAAAGAAAGAAAGAAAGAAAGAAAGAAAGAAAGAAAGAATCTCTAAACAAAATGCATAAAGAAAAAATGCAACAAAATCAGAACCATGAAGGAAAAAGAAAGTAAGAAATAATACCTCAAAACTGTTAGGGATAACACTTGTGATACACGCTAAGTCTATGAACAGAAATAGAAAGATTAGAGAGAAAGTAAGATAGTGAATGTAGAAATTTTTATTGAATGATGACACAACTTACAATAATAGCACTTTTAAAGTATAAGGAGGGAGGAGGCAACTGAATGTGTGTCTACAATATAAGAATCCGAGACTACTGAGTGAGTGTCTACAATATTGGGAGGCCATGCAACTTAGGGAATGTCTTTTTTTTTATCGAACATATTTATTTTTTGATCTACAATATTAGAAGGCAACTGAAACAATGATTTTTGTTATGATAATAGAGATTGTTGATGCTGTTAGACAGTTTTAATACAAACTAAACAACTGTTAGACAGTTGGAATAATGTAACCAACTTACCGAGTTGGTGTAGGTTAGTAGTGAGTGAGTGAAGGTTAAGAGGCTATATATAAAGCCTGATGTAACGAACATATTTATTTTAAAATAGGTCAATATGGATGGCATTGAATCAACTGCAAACCAAGAGGACTCAGCTAAAAAGGAAGCTAAAGTAGGAAACAATTTTTTTTTTCAAATTATAATCAGATCCTTTGCCCCTTCTTCATTGGTACTACATAATTTTTAAAAGCTTAAATCTTATTACATGTAGGTTTGTGTAGACGAAATGGACACTCCTTCAAGCAAGTCAATTGGAAAAAGATCAGCTGAAGGCATGGAAATCACTTCTCTGTTTGAAGATGGTGGAACACAATCCTCAACCACAAAAGTTCCAAAAGTCCTTGCTGTTAAAAAAGAACCCCTTGATTAAGTCTTTAGGAAAATCATTGTTTCAAATTTGACATTTGGTTTAAGTTATTGTTATTTTTTGTTGACAGTTGCCCTCTAATCTCTTTGAAAGGGTTTAAGTGTTGTTTTTTTATGTACGATTATTGTTTTGCGAATTTCCCAGTAGTTGTTTTGGAAGTGTTTGATAACATTACTACTTAGTTCTATGTTAGTTTAGTGAAGTGACTTCATGACACTATTTTTGTAAGGTAGTTTTGTACCATTTTGGGGCATATATATGGAAAGTGTCGATGAATATCTTTTGAAATTTTCATTCTATGGTTGACCGTAGAGATCACAATTTTATCGTTTAATTTCGAATACACTTCAATTTATGTGCTTAATCAGTTCATTTCAAAAGCATCACATACATATGAAACCGACGGGAAAAAAAAAATCTAATAATAACACTTTACATTGTTGTCAGAGTATCACATGCATGTGATACTATATATTAAATCAACACACGATAAACTAACAGTACTTTCAAACACCTTCTATTAGGACAACAACAAACTCTATGATCACCAATGTATATTTAATCACAGTATATTTTAAAGGTTATAAACAGACAAATTATCTTCTATTTTAATACGATTTCATAGTAAATAATAATTACATCTTCATTTCTTTTTAAATTTTCTTTCCCGAAAAAAACTTTTGTCTTCTCAACGGAGAAGAAAATAATTATATGGGCTGGTGAAGTTTCCTATATAAAAGATTTTTTATTTTTTATATTAACGAATGTGAGTAGTCATTGTGAAGAGAGAAGCAAACTTGGAAGTTCACTCATTGACAATGGTAGCTATGTTATCTGCTAGCTCTCAAGTTTATTGTAAAATTCCTGCATGTACTGAGAATTTTATTATAATTTATAAATGAAATGAAATACTCCCTTCGTCACTATTTATAAGCCCCTTTAGACAAAAAAATGCATATTAAGAAAAATAGTTAGCATAATAAAATTTGTCTATAATGTGTATGCTTTTGTAAATTTATCCTTCAATCATAAATAATACATGTCTTGGATTTTTAAACACTATACAATTAATTAGGATACTTTCGAAAAAAAATAATTAATGTATCTTGTAATTTGAAAGGGAACTTATAATTAGTTACAAATTTTTTTTTCTAAAAGGGGCTTATAAATAGTGACGGAGGGAGTAGTTGGTAAAAACAGTAGCCCAATAGCATCTAACAACACTGTGGCCCTATAGTGAAGTTAGGGAGGGGTAGGATGGGGACAAAAGCAATGATGCGTTTAATGAGATATGGGATTTTTTTTTTTTTATAAGAAAATTTGGGGTTATTTTGTGTCTGGGTGTAAGCACCAAGAAATAAAAACGGACAAAACACCTCTGTTGATACTTATTATTTATTAGAAAGATTTTATACTTTGTTTTTTTTTTTAGGCTTAGATAATGGGTATGGATGGTATTTTGGGTCGTGCTTTAATCTTGGTCCAAGGCTACAAATGGTTGAAGCAATTGAATCATTCATTGCAGGTACCATTTTGGGCTAGCCCCATTTACTTTTATACTATATATATATATATATATATATATATATATATATATATATATATATATATATATATATATATATTAGGATTTATACTTCTTTCACTTAATTACCATATTGGTTACTGAGTTGGCCTTTTCGTTTAGTGTGGTATTGATTTCATCTGTCATACCTTAAACTAATTGCATTAATTACGACATAGTGTAGGCCATATCTTCTCCAATTCCTTTGTCAGAATGCATGCTGCTGTCAAGTGAAAAGACACCACTATAGCAAATTGTTCTTTAGTTAATCCAGAACATATCTGCTGTACATTTCAAGTGAAAGGTATTTATCTCATTCCTGCAAATTTTTCAGGCATCCTTTCTTCCCATTCTTTATTTCGTTCAACTCAAACGGACACAAATGGGCAACCATGTTTTGGAGGCAAAAGTCATTTCTAGAAGTAATATTGGGTAAAAGGTTTTCATTCTTAGATTATCATTAATATCATCCGATCCAAGAATTCCCTTTAAGTTTCAACGCAAATAATTTCCAGTGGTTGTTTCTTTTGCATTGACTTTAAAAAAAAAAGTCAGAGACAATCTCTCAAACATGTGGGCATCTATCTTCCGTAACCTGTTTTTTCTCATGGTCAACTTTATGTTGCAATATCAAGGGTTACATCGTGTATCGGTTTGAAGATACTTATATGCAACAATGAGGGTGATATTACAACAACAACTACAAATGTAGTTTATCAAGAAGTGTTTCAGAATTTGAGATAGTGATATGTCGGAACTTTCATGCTGATGATCAAAAAATGCATTTGCAAGCTTTGGACATGTGGTTGAAGGTGAGTTCAACTTTCTCCATTGTAGTGTTACATGGTTTGATTTCAGTTTGCTATTAGCTTCAATTTACCATGTGTTTTATGGTTCCCATTCTAAGAACTTTCGTTTTGTATTTTAACTATTATTATTATTATTCTTATTATTATTATTACTACTTTGTCATGCTCAATAAAATCAACTTGACATACATAGAAAGTAAATCATTGGAAGCAATATTAGTATAAAGCTTAGCCTTGGAATATTATTGGATCCTTTTTATAGTTACTTCCATTTTGTTTAACCATAAAAAAAGTGCAAATCATTTGATATATTCACATATCACATTTTTCTCATCTTATGGAATCACTAGCAGCACCATTTTCTTGCTACCATCATTGTATTTGTTGACGATAATTTTTTTTGTTTTAAAGTTGAAATCTGAAGTTGTCTTGCTTTATAAGTTGGTAATAATAAATTCTCTATGTTTACAATTTACAACTACCATATTATTGTAATAATTAAATGGTCTATTTTTGCAGGTTCAAACAACATCTTTTTTTTCAATGATTTAAAGAAAACTGAGGGAATCTCAAGTAAAGAATAGAGGAACAGTTTTGAATTACTTGTTGTTATCAGGCAACTATGTCGATTCAAATGTCTGTAATACCTTCTATTTCTACTAGAATCGAACATGATAACTATAGTGGGTTTTTGTTGCAATCTATTTTTCTGTAAGAGTACCGAATTACCATGATAACAACATTAGTCATTAGGAGCAGGTTGGGTGCTTTAATTTACGCCAATTTCAAAATTTTTGTTCTTATCTTTGTGGTTGTTATACTTGGTTTCATACAGGACTGCTAAAAGGCTATAATGCTAACACTTTCGTTGAGTTCTTCTTATATTCGTTATTCCTTTATATCTGTTTTGCTACAGCTTTCATAAATTGTAATTGCAAAAAGCAATACAAACTATAGTTAGATGTCGTTAAACAAATTGGCATCAGTTACAACGTGTTACTTAGGGGATAAATTTGCGCTTATTACTCCCAACAAATTCATTACAATGGGAATCTCACATGTTTATGTGTCATAAGTATGTATACTGTGTTTGTTAATAATGAGGAATGTTGTCGCGTTATATTATTATCTATATTTACATCTATCAATAGTTTTTAACAATCTTCCTATTTTAAACATTCAATACAATATTCCAAATCAGAACTACTATCACAACTCTGTATCCCCGTGCATCGCACGGGTCAGAAATCTATTGTGTGCCTTCAATATAAGAATCTGAGACTACTGAGTGAGTGTCTACAATATTAGGAGGCCATGCAACTTAGCGAATGTCTTCTTTTTTTATCGAACATATTTATTTTTTGATCTACAATATTAGAAGGCAACTGAAACAATGATTTTTGTTATGAGAGTAGAGATTGTTGGTGTTGTTAGACAGTTTTAATACAAACTAAACAGCTGTTAGACAGTTGGAATAATGTAACCAATTTACTGAGTTGGTGTAGGTTAGTAGTGAGTGAGTGAAGGTTAAGAGGCGATATATAAAGCCTGATGTAACAAATTCAAATTCAATCAAAATGAGAAATACAGTTCAGTTTCAGCTTATTTTCTTTGCTTCCATTTTCTCTAATAACAGTGCATATGTTTACGGCAACAAAAAAATGGAAATGATACATTTTAAATATTTTTGTTTTGTAAAAATATAAAAATATAAAAATAAACTAGCACTGAGTCAAACATCAAACAATATGAAATCCAAAGTCAAAAACAAAAATCTTCCACTCATAATTCTCTTTTACCGGAAACACCCCGCAAGAATGAGAAGAATCTTTTGCTAAATCAAAAAAGAAAGTAAGAAAGAAAAATAAAGAGAGAAGAAGTTGAATCTTTTGCTGCATGTGGTTGTTTACCTCTCACGGGAAAAAGTTGTTTTCCCGTGTGAGGGGCCTCCGCACTCAGCTCCGGTCGGACAGCTGCGGCGCAGTGCTTTACGGTGGTCGCTGCTGTGCAAATCTGGTGGCCTTATGGAGATCTGTCGTGAGTGAGGAGGAAACGGGGATATGGCTTGGCCACATCCTGTGCTGTTGAAGGCGGTGCCGGAGCGCAATTGATGGTGTGCACAGGAAACGTTACATCTGCGTCAACTTCTTAGCCCGTCTCTTTCTTTCTTTCTTTTTTAACTTTGAATGGAGTGAAAAAACTTGATGAATGGTGATGCCTCATGGACTTAGTTGAGGGTGTGAGAGTGTTTAAAAACTAACAGCTTGCTTGATGAAGGAGAGTTAGACTAGATGGAAATGCAGAGAGCAGAGAGCAGCGTGATAAGAAAATGGAGAGTTAGACTAGATGGAAATGCATTGATTGATGAAATGAAAGCACAGGCGGACCTATGTATAAGAGGGTGTGCGGACCTATGTATAGTCAAATTTTCTTTTTATCTTTTTGGTGCTGCATAATCAAATTTTCAAATTTTAAAAATTTCATTTACACTTTAATATAAATTTTTTTTTACACCACTCAATTTAAATTTTTGTACATTCTGACTCATATTTTCGTCTTTCAACCCTCTCACTCAGATAGTATTTGATTGAAGGTAAATAGAGGAAATGTGAGGGGCTATTTTAATTTTTTTATATTTGGTCCAATTTTTAAAAGGATAGGGGAGTAAAATCTCTACTAACTCAATTTTTTCTCTTATCCAATATTGGAGTTTTTTTTTAAAAGAGAGTAGAGAGCTTAAATTATTTAAAATAAAATGATTTACAAAACTTTATATAATATATAATATATATAATTATAAGAATATATAATTAATTTTTTTTATAGGCAAATGTTGGCAAACTTATGACTCCCAACTCCTATGCCACTTTGATACGGTTTTTTGCCTTTTTTATTTTTTTTTCAACTTGGCACGCATGCCGAGAACCAACGTTGTGTCTTGTTGCTCTACGGTGTTCGGTTTGGGAGTCGGGATTGTGGTGTTCGTTTAACATTGCTTATTTTTTAACAATAATTTGTTATTAAAATTTTTTAGCAATAACAATGCATAAGTTTAAAATTTTAATATTTTTTGCAGCTCTGGCATAAGGTCTAGCTCCGCTACCTTATGAAAGCATAGTCGCCCATAGCCATGAAACTCTCGGGAAAGCCAGTTTTGGAAAATTTATTTATTAAATTAAAATTAAAACAAACATTTTAATTTTGAATGCTGATGGTCTACTTCTCTACTCTTGGGAAGCAAACTTTTTTTTTGATAAAATCTCGGGAAGCAAGCTTACACTTTATTAAACAACTCTATTAAAGCAGTGTTATTAAACTCGGCTCAGCCCGGTCCCCGGGCCAACCGGGACCCGGTGATATGGCTGATTCGAGCGAGTAATTCGACTGGTTATGCAATAGACCCGGTGTGACCCAGTTCGACCCGGTCGGTTTTAAGCAAAAACCGATGACCCAGTTGGTCGAACCGGTGGGTCATCACGGGTTGACCCGGGTCATCAGGTCAACCCGGTTTTGAATATATTTTATAATATTTTTTTATTTTTTTAAATACTAAAGTGGATAAAATACTATATTTCATGAATTTTTTATAATTTTTTAGTGGTGAGCGAGTCATGCGGGTCAACTAGTGGCTCACGGGTCTGCCTAGTAACCCACTGACCCAGTGCCCTGACCGAGTCGATAACCAGACCAGTTTTAATAACACTGCATTAAAAGATTTGGATCCTCTCCTATTGCAATTGTTGTACCCTAAAAAAATTAAAAGACAAAAGTTTTGGAAGAAAAAAAAAAACGGGTGGTGCTGTTGAGTTGGGAACACATGTACTTTATTTAAAAGAAAATAGTGATAATAGGCAGATGAGTAGTCACATTAGTTTGGAGTACATGCACTCATTTTAACTCAAAGGCTATGTTTAGTATATAAAAAAGTGAGAAGGAAAAAAGTGAAAGAAAAAAAAGTTTATTAGTTAAAGTATAAAATTTATGATGTACTATATTATTATTGGTCTATCACATTTATCAATGCATCTTTTTCACACTTTACCAAAAACTTTCTTTTCCCTCTATTTTCTTTTCTCTCTCCCAAACAGACCGTTTCGGTTTGCCATAGTTACAACGGTAGAACTCTCGCTTTTTTATCTTTTACACGTGATTTAAGATTGTTTTAAATAAATTTTGTTGTTTTTGACGAAATTATTAGCCTTTTTTTACATGATGTTCTTAACTTTTTATTATTTTATTATACATATTTCTCTTTTTAAAAAATAGTTAATGATATAATTAAAAAATAACTAATTAAATTGATCTTGAACTTTAAAAATGACAAATAAATATTAACAAAAATTGTCTAAAAAATCGACGTATAAAAAGGAACGAGAATAGTACCACTCATCTCAAAACAATTGCCTTAACACGGTCAAGTACAGATACCGTCGTGAATTTTTCCAAAACCGAACCCGCCCACATCTATCTATCTATCTATTGTTATATATAAAGGTAAGTGGCATTTTTTTGGCCACCAAAAAAACTATTCCATCCCACTCCCACTTTCTTCTCTCTCTTTTGTCTTTTTCCCCTCTCTCACACTCTCTCAACGTCATCTTTTTTTTTTTTTGCTTTTTTCTCTCTCTTTCCTCCCAAAACAATTTTTAACTTTTCCCTCCCAAACAATTTTGTATTTTTTATTTTATTTTTGAGTTCTGATCGGAAAACACTACTTAGGTACAATATCGTCGATGAAAACGAAATTATTAAGTCTTGACGGGACAAACACTACATGTTGTCGGTGTAATTTTGTTTTTAATTTTTTATTGACATTTTTTTTTATTTTTTTAAGTTATTTATCAAAAAATAGTTTTTGCTTTTGAGTCGGGACGGGAGACATTACATGTCGGTATAATTATTTTTTATTTTTTCATCAATGTATTTAATTTTTATAAAAGATTATTTTGATTTTGAGTTTCCACGGAAAAACACTACTTAAGTACAATGTCGTCGACAGGAGCGAAATTATTAAGCCTCAACGGGACAAACATTACATGTTAGCGGTATAATTTTATTTTTATTTTTTATTAACATTTTTTTATATTTTTTTAAGTTATTTGTGAAAAAATATTTTGCTTTTGGGTCGTGACGAGAGACATTACATGTCAGTATAATTATTTTTTATTTTTTATTAATCTATTTAATTTTTATAAAAGATTATTTTCTTTTTGAGTTCTGACGGGAAAACACTACTTAAATACAATGTTATCGACGGGAACGAAATTATTAAGTCTCGATGGGATAAACATTACATGTTGTTGGTATAAATTTTATTTTATTTTTTTATTAACATTTTTTTAAGTTATTTATAAGAAAATTATTTGCTTTTGAGCCGTGACGGGAGACATTACATGTCGGTATAATTATTTTTTATTTTTTTGTAAATGTATTTAATTTTTTTAAAAGATTATTTTGTTTTTGAGTTCTAACGGGAAAAACACTACTTAAGTACATTGTTGTCTACAGGAACGAAATTATTAAGTCTCGACGGGATAAACATTACATGTCGGTATCATTATTTTTTATTTTTTAATAAATGTATATAATTTTTATAAATGATTATTTCGTTCTTGAGTTCTGACGGGAAAACACTACTTAAGTACAATATTATCGACGGGAACTAAACTATTAAGTCTCGACGGGACAAACGTTACATGTTGTCGGTATATTTTTAATCTTATTTTTTAATAACATTTTTTTTATATTTTGAACAACTTATTACTATGAATTAGCTATGAAACAGCTAGGATTTTATTAAAATTAGCTGGAAAAAATTTTCCTAGCAAATTAGCTACTTAATTTATGCTACAACTACAATTATAGTTAATTTGTAGCTAATTTTTTGCTTGAGATTAGCTACGAATTAGCTACTATTTTTGTCATAGCTAATCCCAAAATTTCTTGTATTGCGGCTCGGTTTGGTTTGAATGGTTTCCTTAAAAAATCTGAACCAATCCGATCCAATTAAATGCGGTTTGGATATGATCGGATAATTCGGTTTTTACTTTTTGTCAATCATTGCATATTAATTATTTATATGATTTCAAATAACATATTTAGAGTTAATTTTTAAAGAGTTCATTTTTTTGTAAATATTTAAAGAGTATATTTACTTTGGTTTGGTTACGTTTCAGTTTGGTAAATATTTTTGAAGAGTGAATTTATTTCAAATTCTCTTTGAATTTACTTTTTTTAACAATATGTGGTTCGGATAGGATTGGTTCGGTTCTAGGTAAGTGTTGAATGAGAGAATAGAGAGAGACATATGTTGAATACCGTGTGTTTCAACTACACAACGGAGGTTCTTTATATAGGCTTAAAAAGAAATCAAAACAATTAATTACAAGATATCCTATTCCTAATTACATGATATGATTTGCCTATACAATAAATACAAAGATCCTATCTTATTTTCAACACTCCCCCTCAAGCTGGAGCATATAAATCGTATGCACCATGCTTGTTACATATATAACTGATTCGAGGACCTCTTAGAGATTTAGTGAAGACACCTGCCAATTGGTCATTGGAATTGATGAAGCTAGTGGTGATGTCCCCCGATTCGATCTTCTCTCTGGTATAATGACAGTGCACCTCAATATGCTTAGTCCTCTCATGAAATACGAGATTGGAGGCAATATGCAATGCCGCTTGATTATCACATATCACTGTCATTGGCATATCCTCTCCAAACTTGAGTTCTTTGAGAAGTGATTGCAACCACATGAGCTCTTGAGTCACTAATGCCATGCTCTGTATTCAGCCTCAGCACTAGACTTTGCTACAACATTCTGCTTCTTGCTTTTCCAGGATATCAAGTTTCCTCTAACTAGTACACAATACCTAGTAGTGGATCGCCTATCAATGGGTGAGCCTGCCCAATCGGCATCTGAGTAACCAACTACTCAAGGATGACCTTTATCCTCATAAATAAGACATTTTCCTGGAGCACTTTTAATACACTTCAGGATGCGTATTACAGCATCCCAATGATCCTGGCAAGGAGAATTTAAGAATTGGCTTACCACACTAAGTGCAAAGGAAATATCTGGACGGGTGACTGTGAGGTAGTTTAATTTACCAACCAATCTCCTGTACCTCCCTGGATCTGAGAGGGGCTCCCCCTGATTAGGCAGAAGTTTGACATTTGGGTCCATAGGAGTATCAATTGGCTTGGCATTCAATAAACTTGTTTCCTCAGGAATATCCACAACATATTTCTTCTGTGAAACCACCAGACCATCCTTGGATTGGGCTACCTCGATACCCAAAAAAATAACGTAGTTTACCAAGGTCCTTAGTCTGAAACTTGTGAGAGAGATACTGCTTCAACTGGATTATACCCTGCTGATCACAACCAGTTATCACAATATTGTCCACATACACAACCAGATAAACACATCCTTGAGCTGAATGGCGATAGAAAATAGAGTGATCATTATTACAACGAATCATACTAAACTGCTGCACTATAGAACTGAATCTGCTAAACCAAGCTCGTGGAGACTGTTTAAGACCATAGAGAGACCTGTGGAGCCTGCAAAACATGTTAGAGGACTACTTCCTCTTTGAGATCACCATGCAAAAAAGCATTTTTAATATCAAGTTAGTGAAGTGGCTAACGATGGATGGCGGCAATGGAGAGGAGGAGCCTAACGGATGCCATTTTAGCCACAGGTGAAAAGGTGTCATTGTAATCCTGCCCAAATATTTGAGTGTATCCTTTGGCCACCAACTGGGCCTTATATCGATCAATCTTACCATCAGGCCCAACCTTGACAGTATAAAGCCAATGACAACCAACCACAGACTTTCCAAGAGGTAGAGAGACCAGTTCCCAGGTACCACTGCTTTGAAGAGCACACATCTCATCAATCATTGCTTGCCGCCATTCCTGGTGGGATAAAGCTTCACCTGGAGTGTTAAGAATAGAGACAGAAGACAAAGAAGACAAACAAGTGTAATGTGGAGGAGAAAGACGATGATAACTCAAAGCAATGTAATGAGGGGATGGGTTACGAGTACAACGTATACCTTTACAAAGGGCAATGGGAAGGTTAGACTCAGGTGGCAGGGCCGGTTCCGGTAAAGGAGATGGCGTCGGTGGTGAGTCTAGCATGGCCTCAGTAGCAGGAGCAGGAACAGGAACAGGGATATGTACCTCGGTAGGTCGCTGGCGACGATGATAAGTCTGTAGTGGTCGCACAGCCGGGGGGTCCACAGATAGGGTGTCTGGAGTGACAAACTCAGGAAGCTCAATCGCAGGAGGAAGGGGGTGGACTGCAGAAAGAGGCTCGGGAGACAAGTGAGTCGACTCAAAGTAAGGCACAGACTCGAAAAAGGTAACATCAGCCGATATAAGGTAACGTTGAAGAGTAGGTGAATAACAACGATAACCTTTTTGGGACCGATGGTAACCAAGAAAGACACATTTGAGTGAACGAGGTGAGAGTTTGTCAAGACCAGGAGTGAGATTGTGGACAAAACATGTGGACCCGAAGACACGAGGCGAAAGTGAATGGAGAGGGATATGTGGAAAGAGTACCGAGTATGGCACTAGATCATCAAGCACAGAAGAGGGCATGCGGTTTGTGAGATAACAAGCTGTTAGAACAACATCCCCCGAAAAACGAGTTGGGACATTACTATGAAGAAGCAGAGTCCGGGTGGTTTCAATGAGGTGCCGATTTTTGCGTTCAGCTACCCCATTTTGTTGAGGTGTGTGAGCACAGGACGTTTAGTGAAGAATGCCGTTAGATGCCACAAAATTTTGAAATTATTGGGACAAGTATTCACGGGCATTGTCATTACGCAAAGAGCAAACAGAAACACTAAACTAAGTTTTAATTTCTGGATAAAATTGCTCAAAAATAGAGAACAACTCACACCTGTTTTTCATTAAAAATAACTAAGTACAACGCAAGAAATCATCAATAAAAGTAACAAAATATTTGAACTCAAAATTAATACTAGTGCGAGACGGACCCCAAACATCGGAGTGTACTAAAGCAAAAGGGGACGAAGCCCGTTTATTGACTCTATCAGGAAAGTGACGACGAATGTGTTTTCCTAACTGACATGACTCACAATTTAAACTAGATAACTTGGAAAGACTAGGCACCAGCTTCTGAAGCTTGTAAAGACTTGGATTACCCAACTAACCATGGATAGTAAGAGGAGAATCTGTGGCAGAGCACACCCTGGATGAGGATAGATAGTAGAGGCCATTAGACTCACATCCGATTCCAATCGTCCGTCCCGTACTTCGGTCCTGCAAGGTAACATTGTTATTAGTAAAGGTAACATCACAGTTATGAGAACGGGTCAAACGACTGATTGAAAGCAAATTAAATGGACACTCAGGAACGTAAAGTACAGAATTAACTGACAGGAAATGGAGGAGTTTGGCAGTACCAATCCCTTGGGATTTGGTTTCAGTACCACTGGCTGAAGTCATACTAGGTAAGTAACCAGATGTAGAAAGAGAGGATAAAAGAGCTTTATTACCAGTGATGTGGTCGGATGCACCAGAGTCAAGGACCCAGGGGCCAAGGGAATTGGGCTGAGAGATGCAAGCAAATGAATTACCAGTGTGTGCAACCGAAGCAGTGGATCCGGAGTTCTGGCGATTCTCAAACCATTGGAGAAATTCTTCATAGTCAGGTGGAGTTGGCTTAGGCTGAGCCGAGTTCTGATGTGTGTCAGGCATAGTGGTCTGAGCTGAATTTACCGGACGTGGAGGGCGCCCATGTAGCTTCCAGCATCGATCGATAGTGTGTCCCATACGGTTGCAATGATCACATTTGGGACGATTCTTAGTGTTGGA
This sequence comes from Calophaca sinica, assembly GCA_037113605.1. Classification (NCBI taxonomy): domain Eukaryota; kingdom Viridiplantae; phylum Streptophyta; class Magnoliopsida; order Fabales; family Fabaceae; genus Calophaca; species Calophaca sinica. The sequence goes on from CM073730.1 coordinate 73,512,288, forward strand.
TGTGGAACCTCGAGCACGCCCCTGACTGTTGTGCTGAGATGCAAGGGCAGCAGTGTCACCAGTGCCAGGAGCAACAGGAAGCTCAGAGGTGGACTTCAAAGGGACCCGAAGAAGGGCAGAAGAAGCGGCAGACATGGTGGGAATAACAGTAGATCCCAAAATCTGATCACGGATGGCAGTGTACTCCTGAGGTAAGCCATAAAGGCCAAGGAGCATAAAGAATGTGCTTCGCTGCTCAAGTTCCTTCTTCTTCATCTCATGCAGATGCAAATGGGAGGTAGGAGCTCAAAAAATTGATGGAGTGCAGCATGAACACGACCGAGATAGGCAGACATAGGGCCATCCAACTTCTTTGGTCCAATGAGGGTTCCCACATCATGAACCACACTATAGAGACGCTGAATATCATTGGTGTAGAGTGCCTTAGCCTGACTCCAAACCGATTCACACGTGAGATGAGGATAGAAAATCGATTTGATAGTGGGATGAAGTGTGGACTTGATGAGACTGCACAACTGAGCATCAATCTTATCCCATTTCGTACGTTCAGCCGGGTCAAGCACAGATTCGGCCTTTTTGGTGAGATGGTCTTTATACCCCTGACCAATAAGCCATAACTGAATGTCTGAAGCCCAAGTTTCATAGTTGGAACCGTCCAACTTCTCTGTAGAGAGGGGAGAAGTGACAAAGTTGGTGAACGCAGACTTCGAAGCATCGACAGCAGAGGACCCCATTTTTCAGTCAAAGGAGAGAGAAAAACACATCCAGGAGAGAGAAAATGGGGCTGTTTGCACTGGAACGTGGTTAACCGTGTACCGAAACGAAAAACTAATAGCAGATCGAGGACCGGGGTGGTAGGGTGACACCGGAGATGAAAGCACGGTCGGAGGGGAGGCCGCACGCGCTGCTACGCACGGCGGCGATGGCGGATGTGAGAAGATGATCTGCGGCGAAGAAATGGCGCGTGATGGCGCGTTGAAGGGTCGCGCGGAGCTAAGATTTCAGGGGTGGGCCGGTCTCACCGAGGCGAGTACGGTGGTGGGGTCGGTTGCCGGAAAGGTCACCGGAGATGAGGGCGGCTGACGGCAGCAGTGGTGGTTTTAGGCCGGAAAAGGTTGCCGGAATGGGTCACGGCAGTGGAGAAGGGGCAAACCGGAGTTGAAACACGGTTTGCCAAAAAATTTTGTCACCGGAGGACAGTGGGTCCACCGGGTAAGCACGGTTTTAGGGTTGTCTCTCTTTAGGTTCTAGATACCATGTTGAATGAGAGAATAGAGAGAGACATATTTTGAATACCGTGTGTTTCAACTACACAACAGAGGTTCTTTATATAGGCTTAAAAAGAAATCAAAACAATTAATTACAAGATATCCTATTCCTAATTACATGATATGATTTGCCTATACAATAAATACAAAGATCCTATCTTATTTTCAACAGTAAGTAAACCGCAAACTGAACTGAACCATACGATTGATAAAAAAAAAAGGTGACCCAAACAAATCAAAAAAATATCAGTTTTTTTATCGGTTTGCGATTTTTCTTTAGATCGGTTTGGATTTGAACATCCATACTCCACCGTGTTTGCCCTCAATTAAATATTTGTGAAATTGTGTCAATTTTCAATGTAAAAACGATAAATACGTAAACTTGAAAAACAAGTGAATTATATCTTGGATTTATAAAATACTCATTGTTTCGGAAAAAAAATTGTTAAAACTACCAAAGTTATGAAACGGATGGAATAACTTTTTAGTCACTCATTTCTTGAAATGTGTCATTCGTGGTACTTGAAGGGCACTTGTTAAGGTTTCAAGAAAATCAAATTTGTTTGCAAAAAAGAATTATTTATCATTCTATATAGGATGTTGTACATTTGGCTTTTCCATAAAAACGTTATTTTGGTTTCCTTAACGAGTGCCCATAGTAACACTCGTTAGCAAGACCCTAATTTCTATATACCATACCTCAAGGCGTGAGGAACACCATATTGAGAATGCAGGTTGAGGAGAAACTAGTAACCTTTTCCATTGTTTCTCTCATTACAGATATTGTCAGATGATCAAAAGATTTGCATAACTTGTTTCCGATTAGCATTAAGTTTCGGTGCGTTGGCCTGAGTTTTTGTATCAATGTATTGTCTTGTAAAATTTGCAATTATATCTCATTGCGTTTTTGAGGACTCCCAATTTTGGAATATGGATTCTGCAGAATGGCTATGACACTTGGAAGCATTAAGAAACAACAAAAGACTATATGAAGATGTTAGGAGACATTTGGAAGCATTAAGAAACAATAAAAGACTATATGAAGATGTTAGGAAACATGGTAGAGCCCAAGGGAGAAGAATTAATTGAGAAGAGTGTCTATGAATTGATAGAATGAGAAAAAAAATGTAGTTGACAAGAACAAGAATTAATTGAGAAGAATGTCGCCCCTCTTCTCATTTCGCTGTGAGCACCACCTTAAAATGCTAGAAAGCTTATCCCATCTGTTCTCCATTCCTCTTCCAAACACTTCTTAGAAGGCTGTGTGGACCCTTGCACATTATTTCTTCCTATGCAAATGTTGCATGAGTGTCCTATGCATGTGATAAACTGTTTTAGCCCAAAAGCTTTCTGAAAAAAGGAGGTATCCATTTCTGTAATAACTGTCTTGTAATTTAGAGGTGGTAGGGATTCCTCAAGAAGGCAATGAGATATATTCAGAACTTGTAAATGCTCAAACCTCTCTAAGATGAAACAGAGCACATCCTTGTCTAGCTTTGTGCATTGGAGACTAAGAACTTTCAATTTTGGAACATATTCAGCAAGCATTCAAGCAAAGGCCATTGTACATGACCCATCAATTTTCAGTTTTCTAAAACTATGGCAATGGATTGAAATTGCCTTTAGAACATATTGAGTCAATGGCGTATTCCCATAGTCTTCCATATCTTGTTCAGCAAGAAAAGCAGGAAGCATAGACAGAGATTCAAGTTGTGTCTCGCAAGAGATGGCATGAATCATTGCATCTTCAGTTACCTTAACTCTCTTAGGGTTATCGTTTGGCAAAACAAGCCTTTTCAATTGAGGGGTGTCGTATACAGGGACAAAAGTCATTAGACATTGACATTAATTAACTAAGGTAAAGTATGGTTAGTGTACAAAATATACTGTTTTCGAAATATGGAAAATATACCTTTCAGCAATCCATATAAAATCATCATCCCTCAGGACTGCCATGAAAGGTAAAATCAGGGTCTCTATCCTTTGGCCACTCAGCCTCAACGACATTCTTAATACGCGTCTGAATATCTCATTAGCTTCCTTACATAGAAAAGGCTGCTCTCTTCTGGTACTGTGATTATTTCTTATGAGTAACAAGTCTATGGTTTTATAGAGATCAGCATTCCACTTATCAGATGAAGGCAAGCATCAAGCCATTCACGAGACTCCATTAAACCAGTAGAGATGAAGTCACTTAACTGAATAATGTTAAGATGCTTAAAAATGATGAACAAAATATTTTTATCATTATCCTTCCATCTACTTGTGTCACCGTCTTCCATGATACTTACCTATAAACAAATTGTACATTATGCATAAAGAAACACGTAAACCCATAAAGAAAGAAATAATACCTCTAAAAGAACAAAAGAAGAATACCCAAATATCAGAAACGATCACACAAAAGTAAGAAAGAAAACCCAAATATCAGAAACGATTACAAACCCAAATATCAGAAACGATCACACAGAAGTAAGAAAGAAAATCCAAATATCAGAAACTATTACACAAAAGTAAGAAACAAACACCTGTTGAGCCTAATTCAAACTATGCTGATATGTGTAATACAATAGTTGATTAGTGGATTTTGTGTTTAGTCTACTAAATGTTGTTATAACAGATTGTTAGTTATAACAGATTGTTAGTGTGTGAAAAGTTACTTGTTAATAACCAACTATGATGACATGTACTAGTAGTATAAAAAGATAGTTAGTGTGTAAAATTTCTTTAAGTGCAATCAATGAGAAATCCTTCTTTCTCAACTCTCTCATCTCTGATTTCTTTTTCTCTAGATTCTGTGTGTGTATGAGTAAATGTGTGCTGGTTTGCACCAACAACACCCAAATAACAGAAACGATTACACAAAGGACAAGAACTAAACGCTTGAAGAAATCATGAAATGCAAATGAAACCCATAAAGAAAGAAAGAAAGAAAGAATCTCTAAACAAAATGCATAAAGAAAAAATGCAACAAAATCAGAACCATGAAGGAAAAAGAAAGTAAGAAATAATACCTCAAAACTGTTGGGGATAACACTTGTGATACATGCTAAGTCTATGACCGTAGATATCACAATTTTATCGTTTTATTTCTAATACACTTCAATTTATGTGCTTAGTCAGTTCATTTCAAAAGCATCACATACATATGAAACCGACGGAAAAAAAAATCTAATAATAACACTTTACATTGTTGTCATAGTATCACATGCATATGATACTATATATTAAATCAACACACGATAAACTAACAGTACTTTCAAACACCTTCTATTAGGACAACAACAAACTCTATGATCACCAATGTATATTTAATCACAGTATACTTTAAAGGTTATAAACAGGCTAATTATCTTCTATTTTAATACGATTTCATAGTAAATAATAATTACATCTTCATTTCTTTTTAAATTTTCTTTCCCGAAAAAAACTTTTGTCTTCTCAACGGAGAAGAAAATAATTATCTGGGCTGGTGAAGTTTCCTATATAAAACATTTTTTATTTTTTATATTAACGAATGTGAGTAGTCATTGTGAAGAGAGAAGCAAACTTGGAAGTTCACTCATTGACAATGGTAGCTATCTTATCTGCTAGCTCTCAAGTTTATTGTAAAATTCCTGCATGTACTGAGAATTTTATTATAAATTATAAATGAAATGAAATACTCCCTTCGTCACTATTTATAAGCTCCTTTAGACAAAAAAATGCATATTAAGAAAAATAGTTAGCATAATAAAATTTGTCTATAATATGTATGCTTTTACAAATTTATCCTTCAATCATAATTAATACATGTCTTGGATTTTTAAACACTATACAATTAATTAGGGTACTTTTGAAAAAAAAAATTAATGTATCGTGTAATTTGAAAGGGGACTTATAATTGGTTACAAATTTTTTTTCTAAGAGGGGCTTATAAATAGTGACGGAGGAAGTAGTTGGTAAAAACAGTAGCCCAATAGCATCTAACAACACTGTGGCCCAATAGTAAAGTTAGGGAGGGGTAGGATGGGGACAAAAGGAATGATGCGTTTAATGAGATATGAGATTTTTTTTTTTTTGATAAGAAAATTTGGGATTATTTTGTGTCTGGGTGTAAGCACTAAGAAATAAAAAAGGACAAAACACCTCTGTTGATACTTATTATTTATTAGAATGATTTTATACTTTGTTTTTTTTTAGGCTTAGATAATGGGTATGGATGGTATTTTGGGTCGTGCTTTAATCTTGGTCCAAGGCTACAAATGGTTGAAGCAATTGAATCATTCATTGCAGGTACCATTTTGGGCTAGCCCCATTTACTTTTACACTATATATATATATATATATATATATATTAGGATTTATACTTCTTTCACTTAATTACCATATTGGTTACTGAGTTGGCCTTTTCGTTTAGTGTGGTATTGATTTCATCTGTCATACCTTAAACTAATTGCATTAATTATGACATAGTGTAGGTCATATCTTCTCCAATTCCTTTGTCAGAATGCATGCTGTTTTCAAGTGAAAAGACACCACTATAGCAAATTGTTCTTTAGTTAATCCAGAACATATCTGCTATACATTTCAAGTGAAAAGTATTTATCTCATTCCTGCAAATTTTTCAGGCATCCTTTCTTCCCATTCTTTATTTCGGTCAACTCAAATGGACACAAATGGGCAAGCATGTTTTGGAGGCAAAAGTCATTTCTGGAAGTAATATTTGGTAAAAGGTTTTTATTTCTAGATTATCATTGATATCATCCGATCCAAGAATTCCCTTTAAGTTTCAACACAAATAATTTCCAGTGGTTGTTTCTTTTGCATTGACTTTAAAAAAAAAAGTCAGAGACAATCTCTCAAACATGTGGGCATCTATCTTCCGCAACCTGTTTTTTCTCATGGTCAACTTTATGTTGCAATATCAAGGGTTACATCGTGTAGTGGTTTGAAGATACTTATACGCAACAATGAGGGTGATATTACAACAACAACTACAAATGTAGTTTATCAAGAAGTGTTTCAGAATTTGAGATAGTGATATGTCGGAACTTTCATGCTGATGATCAAAAATTGCATTTGCAAGCTTTGGACATGTGGTTGAAGGTGAGTTCAACTTTCTCTATTGTACTGTTACATGGTTTGATTTCAGTTTGCTATTAGCTTTACATGTGGTTGAAGGTGAGTTCAACTTTCTTTATTCTAATGTTACATGGTTTGATTTCAGTTTGCTATTAGCTTCAATTTACCATGTGTTTTATGGTTCCCATTCTAAGAACTTTCGTTTTGTACTTTAACTATTATTATTATTATTATTATTATTACTACTACTTTGTCATGCTCAATAAAATCAACTTGACATAAATAGAAAGTAAATCATTGGAAGCAATCTTAGTATAAAGCTTAGCCTTGGAATATTATTGGATCCTTTTTATAGTTACTTCCATTCTGTTTAACCATAAAAAAAGTGCAAATCGTGTGATATATTCACATATCACATTTTTCTCATCTTATGGAATCACTAGCAGCACCATTTTCTTGCTACCATCATTGTATTTGTTGACGATAATTTTTTTTGTTTTAAAGTTGAAATCTAAAGTTGTCTTGCTTTATAAGTTGGTAATAATAAATTCTCTATGTTTACAATTTACAACTACCATATTATTGTAATAAATGGTCTATTTTTGTAGGTTCAAACAACATCTTTTTTTTCAATGATTTAAAGAAAACTGAGGGAATCTCAAGCAAAGAATAGAGGAACAGTTTTGAATTACTTGTTGTTATCAAGTAACTATGTCGATTCAAATGTCTGTAATACCTTCTATTTCAACTAGAATCGAACATGATAACTATAGTGGGTTTTTGTTGCAATCCATTTTTCTATAAGAGTACCGAATTACCATGATAACAACATTAGTCATTAGGTGCAGGTTGGGTGCTTTAAGTTACGCCTATTTCAAAATTTTTGTTCTTATCTTTATGGTTGTTATACTTGGTTTCATACAGCTTTCATAAATTGTAATTGCAAAAAGCAATATAAACTATAGTTAGATGTCGTTAAACAAATTGGCATCAGTTACAACGTGTTACTTAGGGGATAAATTTGCGCTTATTACTCCCAACAAATTCATTACAATGGGAATCTCACATGTTTATGAGTCATAAGTATGTTTACTGTGTTTGTTAATAATGAGGAATGTTGTCGCGTTATATTATTATCTATATTTACACCTATCAATAGTTTTTAACAATCTTCCTATTTTAAACATTCAATACAATATTCCAAATCAGAACTACTATCACAACTCTGTATCCCCGTGCATCGCACGGGTCAGAAATCTATTGAGTGCCTTCAATATAAGAATCTGAGACTACTGAGTGAGTGTCTACAATATTAGGAGGCCTTGCTACTTAGCGAATGTCTTTTTTTTTATCAAACATATTTATTTTTTGATCTACAATATTAGAATGCAACTGAAACAATGATTTTTGTTATGAGAGTAGAGATTGTTGGTGCTGTTAGACAGTTTTAATACAAACTAAACATCTGTTAGACAGTTGGAATAATGTAACCAATTTACTGAGTTGGTGTAGGTTTGTAGTGAGTGAGTGAAGGTTAAGAGGCGATATATAAAGCCTGATGTAACAAATTCAAATTCAATCAAAATGAGAAATACAGTTCAGTTTCAGCTTATTTTCTTTGCTTCCATTTTCTCTAATAACAGTGCATATGTTTACGGCAACGAAAAAATGGAAATGATACATTTCAAATATTTTTGTTTTGTAAAAATATAAAAATATAAAAATAAACTAGCACTGAGTCAAACATCAAACAATATGAAATCCAAAGTCAAAAACAAAAATCTTCCACTCATAATTCTCTTTTACCGGAAACACCCCGCAAGAATGAGAAGAATCTTTTGCTAAATCAAAAAAGAAAGTAAGAAAGAAAAATAAAGAGAGAAGAAGTTGAATCTTTTGCTGCATGTGGTTGTTTACCTCTCACGGGAAAAAGTTGTTTTCCCGTGTGAGGGGCCTCACTTACTCACTCGGTCGGACAAATTGCGCGCAAAGGCTTTACTGGTCGCCAGGCAAATCTGGTGGCCTTATGGAGATCTGTCGTGAGTGAGGAGGAAACGGGGATATGGCTTGGCCACATCCTGTGCTGTTGAAGGCGGTGCCGGAGCGCAATTGATGGTGTGCACAGGAAACGCTACATCTGCGTCAACTTCTTAGCCCGTCTCTTTCTTTCTTTCTTTTTTAACTTTGAATGGAGTGAAAAAACTTGATGAATGGTGATGCCTGATGGACTTGAGTTGAGGGTGTGAGAGTGTTTAAAAACTAACAGCTTGCTTGATGAAGGAGAGTTAGACTAGATGGAAATGCAGAGAGCAGCGTGATAAGAAAATGGAGAGTTAGACTAGATGGAAATGCATTGATTGATGAAATGAAAGCACAAGCGGACCTATGTATTAGAGGGTGTGCGGACCTAGGTATAGTCAAATTTTCTTTTTTATCTTTTTGGCGCTGCATAATCAAATTTTCAAATATTAAAAATTTCATTTACACTTTTATATAAAATTTTTTTACTCCACTCAATTTAAATTTTTGTACATTCTGACTCATATTTTCGTCTTTCAACCCTCTCACTCAGATAGTATTTGATTGAAGGTAAATAGAGGAAATGTGAGGGGCTATTTTAATTTTTTTTATATTTGGTCCAATTTTTAAAAGGATAGGGGAGTAAAATCTTTACTAACTCAATTTTTTCTCTTATCCAATATTGGAGTTTTTTTTGAAAAGAGAGTAGAGAGCTTAAATTATTTAAAATAAAATGATTTACAAAACTTTATATAATATATAATATATATAATTATAAGAATATATAATTAATTTTTTTATAGGCAAATGTTGGTAAACTTATGACTCCCAACTCCTACGCCACTTTGATACGGTTTTTTGCCTTTTTTAATTTTTTTTTCAACTCGGCACGCATGCCGAGAACCGACGTTGTGTCTTGCTGCTCTACGGTGTTCTGTTTGGGTGTCGGGATCGTGGTGTTCGTTTAACACTGCTTATTTTTTAACAATAATTTGTTATTAAAATTTTTTAGCAATAACAATGCATAAGTTTAAAATTTTAATATTTTTTGCAACTCTGGCATAAGGTCTAGCTCCGCTACCTTATGAAAGCATAGTCGCCCATAGCCATGGAACTCTTGGGAAAGCCAGTTTTGGAAAATTTATTTATTAAATTAAAATTAAAACAAACATTTTAATTTTGAATGCTGATGGTCTACTTCTCTACTCTTGGGAAGCAAACTTTTTTTTTGATAAAATCTCGGGAAGCAAGCTTACACTTTATTAAACAACTCTATTAAAGCAGTGTTATTAAACTCGGCTCAGCCCGGTCCCAGACCAACCGACCCGATGATATGGTGATTCGAGCGAGTAATTCGATTTGGTTATGCAATAGACCCGGTGTGACCTGGATTCGACCCGGTCGGTTTTAAGCAAAAACCGATGACGGTTAATTGAGCCGTGGAGTCATCACGGGTTGACCCGGGTCATCAGGTCAACCCGGTTTTGAATATATTTTATAATTTTTTTTATTTTTTTAAATACTAAAGTGTATAAAATACTATATTTCATGAATTTTTTATAATTTTTTAGTGGTGAGCGAGTCATGCGGGTCAACAAGTGGCCCATCGGTCTGCCTAGTAACCCACTGACCCAGTGCCCTGACCGAGTCGATAACCAGACCAGTTTTAATAACACTGCATTAAAAGATTTGGATCCTCTCCTATTGCAATTGTTGTGCACTAAAAAAAATAAAAGACAACAGTTTTGGAAGAAAAAAAAAACGGGTGGTGCTGTTGAGTTGGGAACACATGTACTTTATTTAAAAGAAAATAGTGATAATAGGCAGATGAGTAGTCACATTAGTTTGGAGTACATGCACTCATTTTAACTCAAAGGCTATGTTTAGTATATAAAAAAGTGAGAAGGAAAAAAGTGAAAGAAAAGAAAGCTTATTAGTTAAAGTATAAAATTTATGATGTATTATATTATTATTGGTCTGTCACATTTATCAATGTATCTTTTTCACACTTTACTAAAAACTTTTTTTCCCCTCTATTTTCTTTTCTCTCTCCCAAACAGACCGTTTCGGTTTGTCGTAGTTACAACGGTAGAACTCTCGCTTTTTTTATCTTTTACCCGTGATTTAAGATTGTTTTAAATAAATTTTGTTGTTTTTTACGAAATTATTAGCCTTTTTTTTACATGATGTTCTTAACTTTTTATTATTTTATTATACATATTTCTCTTTATAAAAAAATAGTTAATGATATAATTAAAAAATAACTAATTAAATTGATCTTGAACTTTGAAAATGACAAATAATTATTAACAAAAATTTTCTAAAAAATCGACTTATAAAAAGGAACGAGAGTAGTACCACTCATCTCAAAACAATTGCCTTAACACGGTCAAATACAGATACCGTCGGGAATTTTTTCAAGAACCGAACCCGCGCACATCTATCTATCTATCTATTGCTATAAATAAAAGTAAGTGGTATTTTTTTGGCCACCAAAAAAACTATTCCCTCCCACTCCCACTTTCTTCTCTCTCTTTTGTCGTTTTCCTATCTCTCACTCTCTCTCAGCGTCATCTGTTTTTTTTTTTTTTTCTTCTCTCTCTTTCCTCCCAAAACAATTTTTAACTTTTCCCTCCCAAACAATTTTGTATTTTTTATTTTATTTTTGAGTTATGACGGGAAAACACTACTTAGGTACAATATCGTCGATGAAAACTAAATTATTAAATCTCGACAGGACAAACACTACATGTTGTCAGTGTAATTTTTTTTAATTTTTTATTGACATTTTTTTTTAAGTTATTTATCAAAAAATAGTTTTTGCTTTTGAGTCGGGACGGGAGACATTACATGTCAGTATAATTATTTTTTATTTTTTCATCAATGTATTTAATTTTTATAAAAGATTATTTTGATTTTGAGTTTCCGCGGAAAAACACTACTTAAGTACAATGTCGTCGACAGGAACGAAATTATTAAGTCTCGACGGGACAAACATTACATATTAGCGGTATAATTTTATTTTTAATTTTATTTTTTATTAACATTTTTTTATATTTTTTAAGTTATTTGTGAAAAAATATTGTGCTTTTGGGTCGTGACGAGAGACATTACATGTCGGTATAATTATTTTTTATCTTTTATTAATCTATTTAATTTTTATAAAAGAATTTTTTTTTTGAGTTCTGACGGGAAAACACTACTTAAATATAATATTGTCGACGGGAACGAAATTATTAAGTCTCGATGGGATAAACATTACATGTTGTTAGTATAAATTTTATTTTATTTTTTTATTAATATTTTTTTAAGTTATTTATAAAAAAATTATTTGCTTTTGAGCCGTGACGGGAGACATTACATGTCGGTATAATTATTTTTTATTTTTTTGTAAATGTATTTAATTTTTTTAAAAGATTATTTTGTTTTTGAGTTTTGACGGGAAAAACACTACTTAAGTACATTGTTGTCTACAGGAACGAAATTATTAAGTCTCGACGGGATAAACATTACATGTCGGTATCATTATTTTTTATTTTTTAATAAATATATTTAATTTTTATAAATGATTATTTCGTTCTTTAGTTCTGACGGGAAAACACTACTTAAGTACAATATTATCGACGGGAACGAAACTATTAAGTCTCGACGGGACAAACGTTACATGTTGTCGGTATATTTTTAATCTTATTTTTTAATAACATTTTTTATATTTTGAACCACTTATTACTATGAATTAGCTATGAAACAGCTAGGATTTTATTAAAATTAGCTGGAAAAAAATTTCCTAGCAAATTAGCTACTTAATTTATGCTACAACTACAATTATAGTTAATTTGTAGCTAATTTGCACCTAGATTCGTTTGCTTGAGATTAGCTACGAATTAGCTACTATTTTTGTCATAGCTAATCCCAAAATTTCTTGTAGTGCAGCTCGGTTTGGTTTGAATGGTTTCCTTTAAAAAATCTGAACCAATCCGATCCAATTAAATGCGGTTTGGATTTGATCGGATAATTTGGTTTTTACTTTTTGTCAAGCATTGCATATTAATTATTTATATGATTTCAAATAACATATTTATAGTTAATTTTTAAACAGTTCATTTTTTTGTAAATATTTAAAGAGTATATTTACTTTGGTTTGGTTAGGTTTCAGTTTGGTAAATATTTGAAGAGTAAATTTATTTCAAATTCTCTTTGAATTTACTTTTTTTAACAATATGTGGTTCGGATAGGATTGGTTCGGTTCTAGGTAATTGTTGAATGAGAGAATAGAGAAAGACATAATACCGTGTGTTTCAACTACACAACGGAGGTTCTTTATATAGGCTTAAAAAGAAATCAAAACAATTAATTACAAGATATCCTATTTCTAATTACATGATATGATTTGTCTATACAATAAATACAAAGATCATATCTTATTTTCAACACTCCCCCTCAAGCTGGAGCATATAAATCGTATGCACCAAGCTTGTTACATATATAACTAATTCGAGGACCTGTTAGAGATTTAGTGAAGGCATCTGCCAATTGGTCATTGGAATTGATGAAGCTAGTGGTGATGTCCCCCGATTCGATCTTCTCTCTGGTATAATGATAGTCCACCTCAATATGCTTAGTCCTCTCATGAAATACGGGATTGGTGGCAATATGCAATGCCGCTTGATTATCACATATCACTGTCATTGGCATATCCTCTCCAAACATGAGTTCTTTGAGAAGTGATTGTAACCACATGAGCTCTTGAGTCACTAATGCCATGCTCTGTATTCAGCCTCAGCACTAGACCATGCTACAACATTCTGCTTCTTGCTTTTCCAGGATATCAAGTTTCCTCCAACTAATACACAATACCCAGTAGTGGATTGCCTATCAATGGGTGAGCCTGCCCAATTGGCATCTGAGTAACCAACTACTCGAGTATGACCTTTATCCTCATAAATAAGACTTTTTCCTGGAGCACTTTTAATATACATCATGATGCGTATTACAGCATCCCAATGATCCTGGCAAGGAGAATTTAAGAATTGGCTTACCACATTAACTGCAAAGGAAATATCTGGACGGGTGACTGTGAGGTAGTTTAATTTACCAACCAATCTCTTGTACCTCCCTAGATCTGAGAGGGGCTCCCCTGATTAGGCAGAAGTTTGACATTTGGGTCCATAGGAGTATCAACTGGCTTGACATTCAATAAACTTATTTCCTCAAGAATATCCATAGCATATTTCCTCTGTGAAATCACCAGACCATCCTTGGATTGGGCTACCTCGATACCCAAAAAAATAACATAGTTTACCAAGGTCCTTAGTCTGAAACTTGTGAGAGAGATACTGCTTCAATTGGATTATATCCTGCTGATCGCTACCAGTTATCACAATATTGTCCACATACACAACCAGATAAACACATCCTTGAGCTGAATGGCAATAGAAAATAGAGTGATCATTGTTACAATGAATCATACCAAACTGCTGCACTGTAGAACTGAATCTGCTAAACCAAGCTCGTGGAGACTGTTTAAGACCATAGAGAGACCTGTGAAGCCTGCAAACCATGTTAGAGGACTCCCCCTGAGCAACAAACCCAGGTGGTTGCTCCATATAGACTTCCTCTTTGAGATCACCATGCAGAAAAGCATTTTTAATATCAAGTTGGTGAAGTGGCCAACGACTGATGGCGGCAATGGAGAGGAGGAGCCTAACGGATGCCATTTTAGCCACAGGTGAAAAGGTGTCACTGTAATCCTGCCCAAATATTTGAGTGTATCCTTTGGCCACCAATCGGGCCTTATATCGATCAATATTACCATCAGGCCCAACCTTGACAGTATAAAGCCAATGATAACTAACCACAGACTTTCCAGGAGGTAGAGAGACCAGTTCCCAGGTACCACTGCTTTGAAGAGCACACATCTCGTCAATCATTGATTGCCGCCATTTCGGGTGGGATAAAGCTTCACCTGGAGTGTTAAGAATAGAGACAGAAGACAAAGAAGACAAACAAGTGTAATGTGAAGGAGAAAGACGATGATAACTCAAAGCAATGTAATGAGGGGATGGGTTACGAGTACAACGTATACCTTTACGAAGGGCAATGGGAAGGTCAGACTCAGGTGGAAGGGCCGGTTCCGGTAAAGGAGATGGCGCCGGTGGCGAGTCTGGCATGGCCTCAGTAGCAGGAGTAGGAACAGGAACAGGGATATGTACCTCGGTAGGTCGCTGGCGACGATGATAAGTCTGTAGTGGTCGTACAGCTTGGGGGTCCACAGATAGGGTGTCTGGAGTGACAAACTCAGAAAGCTCAATCGCAGGAGGAACGGGGAGGACTGCAGAAAGAGGCTCGGGAGACAAGTGAGTCGACTCAAAGTAAGGCACAGACTCGAAAAAGGTAACATCAGCCAATATAAGGTAACGTTGAAGAGTAGGTGAATAACAACGATAACCTTTTTGGGACCGATGGTAACCAAGAAAGACACATTTGAGTGAACGAGGTGAGAGTTTGTCAAGACCAGGGGTGAGATTGTGGACAAAACATGTGGACCCGAAGACACGAGGCGAAAGTGAATGGAGAGGGATATGTGGAAAGAGTACCGAGTGTGGCACTTGATCATCAAGCACAGAAAAGGGCATGCAGTTTGTGAGATAACAAGCTGTTAGAAGAGCATCCTACTATGAAGAAGCAGAGTCCGAGTGGTTTTAATAAGGTGCCGATTTTTGCGTTCAGCTACCCCATTTTGTTGAGGTGTGTGAGCACAGGACGTTTGGTGAAGAATGCCATTAGATGCCATAAAATTTTGAAATTATTGGGACAAGTATTCACGGGCATTGTCATTACGCAAAGAGCGAACAGAAACACCAAACTGAGTTTTAATTTCTTGATAAAATTGCTCAAAAATAGAGAACAACTCAGACCAGTTTTTCATTAAAAATAACCAAGTACAACACGAGAAATCATCAATGAAAGTAACAAAATATTTGGACTCAAAAGTAGTACTAGTGCGAGACGGACCCCAAACATCGGAGTGAACTAAAGCAAAAGGGGGACGAAGCCCGTTTATTGACTCTATCAGGAAAGAGACTACGAATGTGTTTTCCTAACTGACACGACTCACAATTTAAACTAGATAACTTGGAAAGACTAGGCACCAACTTCTGAAGGTTGTGAAGACTTGGATGACCCAACTGAACATCGATAGTAAGAGGAGAATCTGTGGCAGAGCACACCCTGGATGAGGATAGATAGTAGAAGCCATTAGACTCACATCCGATTCCAATCGTCCGTCCCGTACTTCGGTCCTACAAGGTAACATTGTTATTAGTAAAGGTAACATCACAGTTATAAGAACGGGTCAAACGACTGATTGAAAGCAAATTAAATGGACACTCAGGAACGTAAAGTACAGAATTAACTGACAGGAAAGGGAGGAGTTTGGCAGTACCAATCCCTTGGGATTTGGTTTCTGTACCACTGGCTGAAGTCATACTAGGTAAGTAACCGGATGTAGAAAGAGAGGATAAAAGAGCTTTATTACCAGTGATGTGGTCGGATGCACCAGAGTCAAGGACCCAGGGGCCAAGGGAATTGGGCTGAGAGATGTAAGCAAATGAATTACCAGTGTGTGCAACCGAAGCAGTGGATCCGGAGTTCTGGTGATTCTCAAACCATTGCAGAAATTCTTCATAGTCAGGTGGAGTTGGCTTAGGCTGAGCCGAGTTCTAATGTGTGTCAGGCATAGTGGTCTGAGTTGAATTTACCGGACGTAGAGGGCACCCATGTAGCTTCCAGCATCGGTCGATAGTGTGTCCCATACGGTTGCAATGATCACATTTGGGACGATTCTTAGTGTTGGATGTGGAACTTCGAGCACGCCCCTGATTGTTGTGCTGAGATGCAAGGGCAAAGCGATGTCACCGCCGAGCAACAGGAAGCTCAGAGGTAGACTTCAAAGGGACTCGAAGAAGGGCAGAAGAAGCGGCAGACATAGTGGGAAAAACAGTAGATCCCAAAATCTGATCACGGATGGCAGTGTACTCCTGAGGTAAGCCATAAAGGCCAAGGAGCATAAAGAATGTGCTTCGCTGCTCAAGTTCCTTCTTCTTCTCATCTGCGGCAGATGCAGCCGGAGGTAAGAGCTCATTAAATTGATGGAGTGCAGTATGAACACGACCGAGATAGGCATACATAGGGCCATCCAACTTCTTTGGTTCAATGAGGGTTCCCACATCATGAACCACACTATAGAGACGCTGAATATCATTGGTGTATAGTGCCTTAGCCTGACTCCAAACCGATTCACACGTGAGATAAGGATAGAAAATTGATTTGATAGTGGGATGAAGTGTGGACTTGATGAGACTGCACAACTGAGCATCAATCTTATCCCATTTCATATGTTCAGCCGGGTCAAGCACAGATTTGGCCTTTTTGATGAGATGGTCTTTATACCCCTGACCAATAAGCCATAACTGAATGTCTGAAACCCAAGTTTCATAGTTGGAACCGTCCAACTTCTCTGTAGAGAGGGGAGAAGTGACAAAGTTGGTGAATGCAGACTTGGAAGCATCGGCAGCAGAGGACCCCATTTTTCAGTCAAAGGAGAGAGAAAAACACGTCCAGGAGAGAGAAAACGGGGCTGTTTGCACTGGAACATGGTCAACCGTGTACCGAAACAAAAAACTAATAGCAGATCGAGGACCTGGGTGGTAGGGTGACACCGGAGATGAAAGCACGGTCGGAGGGGAGGCCGCACGCGCTGCTACGCACGACGGCAATGGCGGATGTGAGAAGATGATCCGCGGCGAAGAAACGGTGCGTGATGGCGCGTTGGAGGGCCTCGCGGAGCTGAGATTTCAGGGGTGGGCCGGTCTCACCGAGGCGAGTACGGTGGTGGGGTCGGTTGCCGGAAAGGTCACCGGAGATGAGGGCGGCTGACGGCAGCAGTGGTGGTTTTAGGCCGGAAAAGGGTGCCGGAATGGGTCACGGCAGTGGAGAAGGGGCAAACCGGAGTTGAGACACGGTTTGCCAAAAAAATTTGTCATCGGAGGACAGTGGGTCCACCGGGTAAGCACGGTTTTAGGGTTGCCTCTCATTAGGCTCTAGATACCATGTTGAATGAGAGAATAGAGAGAGACATGTGTTGAATACCGTGTGTTTCAACTACACAACGGAGGTTCTTTATATAGGCTTAAAAATAAATCAAAACAATTAATTACAAGATATCTTATTCCTAATTACATGATCTGATTTGCCTATACAATAAATACAAAGATCCTATCTTATTTTCAACAGTAAGTAAACCGCAAACTGAACTGAACCATGCGGTTGATAAAAACAAGGTGACCCAAACAAATCCAAAAAATATCAGTTTTTTTGTCGGTTTGCGATTTTTCTTTAGATCGGTTTGGATTTGAACACCCATACTCCACCGTGTTTGCCCTCAATTAAATATTTGTGAAATTATATCAATTTCCAATGTAAAAATGATAAATACATAAACTTGCAAAACAAGTGAATTATATCTTGGATTTATAAAATACTCATTGTTTCGGAAAAAAATTGCTAAAACTACCAAAGTTATGAAACGGATGGAATAACTTTTTAGTCACTCATTTCTTGAAATGTGTCATTCGTGGTACTTGAAGGGCACTTGTTAAGGTTTCAAGAAAAGCAAATTTGTTTGCAAAAATGAATTATTTATCATTCTATATAGGATGTTGTACATTTGGCTTTTCAATAAAAACGATATTTTGGTTTCCTTAACAAGTGCCCATAGTAACACTCGTTAGCAAGACCCTAATTTCTATATACCATACCTCAAGGCGCGGGGAACACCATATTGAGAATGCAGGTTGACTAGTAACCTTTTCCATTGTTTCTGTCATTACAGATATTGTCATATGATCAAAAGATTTGCATAACTTGTTTTTCACTATGTTCATGCTTCTTAGCGTAAACAATCACAAGCCACAATATGAACGGTTGAGGAAGGGGAGGGGGATATCTTTAAAAATGATGAAAATGTATTCAGTAACTATATCTAAATCTTGTTTCCGATTAGCATTAAGTTTTGGTGCGTTGACCTGAGTTTTTGTATCAATGTATTGTCTTGTAAAATTTGCAATTATATCTCATTGCGTTTTTTAGGACTCCCAATTTTGGAATATGGATTCTACAGAATGGCTATGACACTTGGAAGCATTAAGAAACAACAAAAGACTATATGAAGATGTTAGGAGACATTTGGAAGCATTAAGAAACAATAAAAGACTATATGAAGATGTTAGGAAACATGGTAGAGCCCAAGGGAGAAGAATTAATTGAGAAGAATGTGTATGAATTGATTGAATGAGAAAAAAATATAGTTGACAAGAACAAGAATTAATTGAGAAGAATGTCGCCCCTCTTCTCATTTCGCTGTGAGCACCTCCTTAAAATGCTAGAAAGCTTATCTCATCTGTTCTCCATTCCTCTTCCAAACACTTCTTAGAAGGCTGTGTGGACCCTTGCACGTTATTTCTTCCTATGCAAATGTTGAATGAGTGTCCTATGCATGTGATAAACTGTTTTAGCCCAAAAGCTTTCTGAAGAAAGGAGGTATCCATTTCTGTAATAACTGTCTTGTAATTAAGAGGTGGTAGGGATTCCTCAAGAAGGCAATGAGATATATTCAGAACTTGTAAATGCTCAAACCTCTCTAAGTTGAAACAGAGCACATCCTTGTCTAGCTTTGTGCATTGGAGACTAGGAACTTCCAATTTTGGAACATATTCATCAAGCATTCGAGCAAAGGCCATTGTACATGACCCATCAATTTTCAGTTTTCTAAAACTATGGCAATGGATTGAAATTGCCTTTAGAACATATTGAGCCAATGGCGTTTTCCCATAGTCTTCCATATCTTGTTCAGCAAGAAAAGCAGGAAGCATAGACAGAGATTCAAGTTGTGTCCCGCAAGAGATGGCATGAATCATTGCATCTTCAGTTACCTTAACTCTCTTAGGGTTATCTTTTAGCAAAACAAGCCTTTTCAATTGAGGGGTGCTGCATACAGGGACAAAAGTCATTAGACATTGACATAAATTAACTAAGGTAAAGTATGGTTAGTGTACAAAATATACTGTTTTCGAAATATGGAAAATATACCTTTCAGCAATCCATATAAAATCATCATCCCTCAGGACTGCCATGAAAGGTAAAATCAGGGTCTCTATCCTTTGGCCGCTCAGCCTCAACGACATTCTTAATATGCGTCTGAATATCTCATTAGCTTCCTTACATAGAAAAGGCTGCTCTCTTCTGTTACTGAGATTATTTCTTATGAGTGACAAGTCTATGGTTTTATAGAGATCAGCATTCCACTTATCAGGATGAAGGCAAGCATCAAGCCATTCACGAGACACCATTAAACCAGCAAAGATGAAGTCACTTAAATGAATAATGTTAAGATGCTTAAAAATGATGAACAAAATATTTTTATCATTATCCTTCCATCTACTTGTGTCACCGTCTTCCATGATACTTACCTATAAACAAATTGTACATTATGCATAAAGAAACACGTAAACCCATAAAGAAAGAAATAATACCTCTAACAAAACAAAAGAAGAATACCCAAATATCAGAAACGATCACACAAAAGTAAGAAAGAAAACCCAAATATCAGAAATGATTACACAGAAGAAAGAAAGAAAGAAAACCTAAATATCAGAAACGATTACAAACCCAAATATCAGAAACGATCACACGGAAGTAAGAAAGAAAATCCAAATATCAGAAACCATTACACAGAAGTAAGAAACAAACACCTGTTAAGCCTAATTCAAACTATGCTGATATGTGTAATACAATAGTTGATTAGTGGATTTCGTGTTTAGTCTACTAAATATTGTTATAACAGATTGTTAGTTATAACAGATTGTTAGTGTGTGAAGAGTTAGTTGTTAATAACCAACTATGATGACATGTACTAGTAGTATAAAAAGACAGTTAGTGTGTAAAATTTCTTTAAGTGCAATCAATGAGAAATCCTTCTTTCTCAACTCTCTCATCTCTGATTTCTTTCTCTCTAAATTATGTGTGTGTATGAGTAAATGTGTGCTGGTTTGCACCAACAACACCCAAATATCATAAACGATTACAGAAAGGACAAGAACTAAACGCTTGAAGAAATCATGAAATGCAAATGAAACCCATAAAAAAAGAAAGAAAGAAAGAAAGAATCTCTAAACAAAATGCATAAAGAAAAAACGCAACAAAATCAGAACCATGAAGGAAAAAGAAAGTAAGAAATAATACCTCAAAACTGTTCGGGGTAACACTTGTGATACACGCTAAGTCTATGACCGTAGAGATCACAATTTTATCGTTTAATTTCTAATACACTTCAATTTATGTGCTTAGTCAGTTCATTTCAAAAGCATCACATACATATGAAACCGACGGAAAAAAAATCTAATAATAACACTTTACATTGTTGTCATAGTATCACATGCATATGATACTATATATTAAATCAACACACGATAAACTAACAGTACTTTCAAACACCTTCTATTAGGACAACAACAAACTCTATGATCACCAATGTATATTTAATCACAGTATATTTTAAAGGTTATAAACAGGCTAATTATCTTCTATTTTAATACGATTTCATAGTAAATAATAATTACATCTTCATTTCTTTTTAAATTTTCTTTCCCGAAAAAAACTTTTGTCTTCTCAACACAAAAGAAAATAATTATATGGGCTGGTGAAGTTTCCTATATAAAAGATTTTTTATTTTTTATATTAACGAATGTGAGTAGTCATTGTGAAGAGAGAAGCAAACTTGGAAGTTCACTCATTGACAATGGTAGCTATGTTATCTGCTAGCTCTCAAGTTTATTGTAAAATTCCTGCATGTACTGAGAATTTTATTATAAATTATAAATGAAATGAAATACTCCCTTCGTCACTATTTATAAGCCTCTTTAGACAAAAAAATACATATTAAGAAAAATAGTTAGCATAATAAAATTTGTCTATAATGTGTATGTTTTTACAAATTTATCCTTCAATCATAATTAATACATGTCTTGGATTTTTAAACACTATACAATTAATTAGGGTACTTTTGAAAAAAATAATAATTAATGTATCTTGTAATTTGAAAGGGGACTTATAATTAGTTACAAATTTTTTTTCTAAATGGGGCTTATAAATAGTGACGGAGGGAGTAGTTGGTAAAAACAGTAGCCCAATAGCATCTAACAACACTGTGGCCCAATAATGAAGTTAGGGAGGGGTAGGATGGGGACAAAAGGAATGATGCGTTTAATGAGATATGGGATTTTATTTTATTTTTGATAAGAAAATTTGGGATTATTTTGTGTCTGGGTGTAAGCACTAAGAAATAAAAAAGGACAAAACACCTCTATTGATACTTTTATTTATTAGAATGATTTTATACTTTGTTTTTTTTAGGCTTAGATAATGGGTATGGATGGTATTTTGGGTCGTGCTTTAATCTTGGTCCAAGGCTACAAATTGTTGAAGCAATTGAATCATTCATTGCAGGTACCATTTTGGGCTAGCCCCATTTACTTTTATACTATATATATATATATATATATTAGGATTTATACTTCTTTCACTTAATTACCATATTGGTTACTGAGTTGGCCTTTTCGTTTAGTGTGGTATTGATTTCATCTGTCATACCTAAAACTAATTGCATTAATTATGACATAGTGTAGGCCATATCTTCTCCAATTCCTTTGTCAGAATGAATGCTGCTGTCAAGTGAAAAGACACCACTATAGCAAATTGTTCTTTAGTTAATCGAGAACATATCTACTGTACATTTCAATTGAAAGGTATTTGTCTCATTCCTGCAAATTTTTCAGGCATTCTTTCTTCCGATTCTTTATTTCGTTCAACTCAAATGGACACAAATGGGCAACCATGTTTTGGAGGCAAAGGTCATTTCTGGAAGTAATATTGGATAAAAGGTTTTTATTCCTAGATTTTTATTGATATCATCCGATCCAAGAATTCCCTTTAAGTTTCAACGCAAATAATTTCCAGTGGTTATTTCTTTTGCAATGACAAAAAAAAAGTCAGAAACAATCTCTCAAACATGTGGGCATCTATCTTCCGCGGCCTGTTTTTTATCATGGTCAACTTTATGTTGCAATATCAAGGGTTACATCGTGTAGCGGTTTGAAGATACTTATATGCAACAATAAGGGTGATATTACAACAACAACTACAAATGTAGTTTATCAAGAAGTGTTTCAGAATTTGAGATAGTGATATGTCGAAACTTTCATGCTGATGATCAAAAAATGCATTTGCAAGCTTTGGACATGAGGTTGAAGGTGAGTTCAACTTTCTCTATTGTACTGTTACATGGTTTGATTTCAGTTTGCTATTAGCTTTACATGTGGTTGAAGGTGAGTTCAACTTTCTTTATTGTAGTGTTACATGGTTTGATTTCAGTTTGCTATTAGCTTCAATTTACCATGTGTTTTATGGTTCCCATTCTAAGAACTTTCGTTTTGTATTTTAACTATTATTATTATTATTATTATTATTATTACTATTATTATTACTACTACTTTGTCATGCTCAATAAAATCGACTTGACATACATAGAAAGTAAATCATTGGAAGCAATCTTAGTATAAAGCCTAGCCTTGGAATATTATATTGGATCCTTTTTATAGTTACTCCCATTCTGTTTAACCATAAAAAAAAAGTGCAAATCATGTGATATATTCACATATCACATTTTTCTCATCTTATGGAATCACTAGCAGCACCATTTTCTTGATACCATCATTGTATTTGTTGACGATATTTTTTTTTGTTTTAAAGTTGAAATTTCAAGTCTTGCTTTATAAGTTGGTAATAATAAATTCTCTATTTTTACAATTTACAACTACCATATTATTGTAATAAATGGTCCATTTTTGCAGTTTCAAACAACATCTTTTTTTCAATGATTTAAAGAAAACTGAGGGAATCTCAAGCAAAGATTAGAGTAACAGTTCTGAATTACTTGTTTTTATTAAGCAACTATGTCGATTCAAATGTCTGTAATACCTTCTATTTCAACTAGAATCGAACATGATAACTATAGGGGGTTTTTGTCGCAATCTATTTTTCTATAAAAGTACCGAATTACCATGATAACAACATTAGTCATTAGGTGCAGGTTGGGTGCTTTAAGTTACGCCAATTTCAAAATTTTTGTTCTTATCTTTGTGGTTGCTATACTTGGTTTCATACAGGACTGCTAAAAGGCTATAATGCTAACACTTTCGTTGAGTTCTTCTTATATTCATTATTCCTTTATATCTGTTTTGCTACAGCTTTCATAAATTGTAATTGCAAAAAGCAATACAAACTATAGTTAGATGTCGTTAAACAAATTGGCATCAGTTACAACGTGTTACTTAGGGGATAAATTTGCGCTTATTACTCCCAACAAATTCATTACAATGGGAATCTCACATATTTATGTGTCATAAGTATGTGTACTATGTTTGTTAATAATGAGGAATATTGTCGCGTTATATTATTATCTATATTTACACTATCAATAGTTTTTAACAATCTTCCTATTTTAAACATTCAATGCAATATTCCAAATTAGAACTACTATCACAACTCTGTATCCCCGTGCATCGAACGGGTCAGAAATCTATTGAGTGTCTACAATATAAGAATCTAAGACTACTGAGTGAGTGTCTACAATATTAGGAGGCCATGCAACTTGAATGTTCCATGTGAGGGGCCTCGGCACTCAGCTCCGGTCGGACAGCTGTGACGCAGTGCTTTACGGTGGTCGCTGCTGTGCAAATCTGATGGCCTTACGGAGATCTGTCGCGAGGGAGGAGGAAACGGGGATATGGCTTGGCCACATCCTGTGCTGTTGAAGGCGGTGCCGGAGCGCAACTGATGGTGTGCACAGGAAATGCTACATCTGCATCAACTTCTTAGCCCGTCTCTTTCTTTCTTTCTTTTTTAACTTTGAATGGAGTGAAAAAACTTGATGAATGGTGATGCCTGATGGACTTGAGTTGAGGGTGTGAGAGTGTTTAAAAACTAACAGCTTGCTCGATGAAGGAGAGTTAGACTAGATGGAAATGCAGAGAGCAGAGAGCAGCGTGATAAGAAAATGGAGAGTTAGACTAGATGGAAATGCATTGATTGATGAAATGAAAGCACAGGCAGACCTATGTATAAGAGGGTGTGCAGACCTATGTATAATCAAATTTTCTTATTATTTTTTTGGCGCTGCATAATCAAATTTTCAAATTTTAAAAATTTCATTTACACTTTTATATAAACTTTTTTTACTCCACTCAATTTAAATTTTTGTACATTCTGACTCATATATTTTCGTCTTTCAACCCTCTCACTCAGATAGTATTTGATTGAAGGTAAATAGAGGAAATGTGAGGGGTTATTTTAATTTTTTTATACTTGGTCCAATTTTTAAAAGGATAGGGGAGTAAAATCTCTTATCCATTATTGGAGTTTTTTTTGAAAATAGAGTAGAGAGCTTAAATTATTTAAAATAAAATGATTTACAAAACTTTATATAATATATAATATATATAATTATAAGAATATATAATTAATTTTTTTATAGGCAAATGTTGGTAAACTTATGACTCCCAACTCCTACGCCCTTTTCTACAAACCAAGCCAACCACCTTATGACTCCAAGAATATATAATTAATGTAAATGGTGAATTTATTTTTAAGACACGCAACATAAAGTTGTAATCTAATGTAATTTTACATAGCTTAATTATTTAGAAATATTCTTATAGTTTTACTTTTCGTTATCGCCGTCAGTAATTCATTAATTTTTTAACAGAAAAGATATTCGGACACCCTTTTGGTGTCCGACACCGTATTTTGATACGGTTTTTTGTCTTTTTTATTTTTTTTCAACTCAGCACGCATGTCGAGAACTGGCGTTTTGTCTTGTTGCTCTAGAGTGTTCGGTTTGGGTGTCGGGATCGTGATGTTTGTTTAACACTACTTATTTTTTAACAATAATTTGTTATTAAAATTTTTTAGCAATAACAATGCGTAAGTTTAAAATTTTAATATTTTTTGCAACTCTGGCATAAGGTCTACGCTACCTTATGAAAGCATAGTCGCCCATAGCCATGGAACTCTCGGGAAAGCCAGTTTTGGAAAATTTATTTATTAAATTAAAATTAAAACAAACATTTCAATTTTGAATGCTGATGGTCTACTTATCTACTCTCAGAAGCAAACTTTTTTTTTTGATAAAATCTCGGGAAGCAAACTTAAACTTTATTAAACAACTCTATTAAAGCAGTATTATTAAACTCGGCTCGGACCGGTCCCCGGGCCAACCGAGACCCGGCAATATGGTTGATTCGAGCGAGTAATTCGACTGGTTATGCAATGGACCCATTGTGACCCAGTTCGACCCGGTCGGTTTTAAGCAAAAACTGACCCAGTTGGTCGAACCAGTGGGTCATCACGCGTTGACCCGGGTCAACCCGGTTTTGAATATATTTTATAATTTTTTTTATTTTTTTAAATACTAAAGTGTATAAAATACTATATTTCATGAATTTTTTATAATTTTTTAGTGGTGACCGAGTCATGCGGGTCATTAGTGGCTACCAATCTGCCTAAGAACATCGAACCTGTGCCTGTACCGATAACCAGACCAATTTTAATAACACTGTATTAAAAGATTTGGATCATCTTCTATTGCAACTGTTGTGCACTAAAAATAAATAAAAGACAAAAAGAAAAAAAAACGGGTGGTGCTGTTGAGTTGGGAACACATGTACTTTATTTAAAAGAAAATAGTGATAATAGGCAGATGAGTAGTCACATCAGTTTGGAGTACATGCACTCATTTTAACTTAAAGGCTATGTTTCGTATATAAGAAAGTGAGAAGAAAAAAAGTGAAGGAAAAGAAAATTTATTAGTTAAAATATAAAATTTATGATATATTATATTATTATTGGTCTGTCACATTTATCAATGTATCTTTTTCACACTTTACCAAAAACTTTCTTTCCCCTCTATTTTCTTTCCTCTCTCTCAAACATACCGTTTCGGTTTGTCATAGTTACAACGATAAAACTCTCGCTTTTTTATCTTTTACACGTGATTTAAGATTGTTTTAAATAAATTTTGTTGTTTTTGACAAAATTATTAGCCTTTTTTTACATGATGTTCTTAACTTTTTATTATTTTATTATACATATTTCTCTTTATAAAAAAAGTTAATGATATAATTAAAAAATAACTAATTAAATTGATCTTGAACTTTGAAAATGATAGGTAAATATTAACAAAAATTTTCTAAAAAATCGACATATAAAAAGAAACGAGAGTAGTAACACTCATCTCAAAACAATTGCCTTAACACGGTCGAATACAGATACCGTCGGGAATTTTTCCAAGAACCGAACCCGCCCACATCTATCTATCTATCTATTGCTATATATAAAAGTAAGTGGCATTTTTTTGGCCACCAAAAAAACTTTTCCCTCCCATTTTTCACTCCCACTCGCACTTTCTTCTCTCTTTTGTCTTTTTCCCCTCCCTCACTCTCTCTCAACGGCATCTGGTTTTTTTCTTTTGCTTTCTTCTTTCTTTTTCCTCCCACAACAATTTTTAACTTTTCCCTCCCAAACAATTTTTCCCTCCCAAAACAATTTTTAATTTTTCCCTCCCAAACAATTTTGTATTTTTTATTTTATTTTTCAGTTCTGACGAGAAAACACTACTTAGGAACAATATCGTCGATGGAAACGAAATTATTAAGTCTCGACGGGACAAACACTACATGTTGTCGGTATAATTTTGTTTTTAATTTTTTATTGACATTTTTTTATTTTTTTAAGTTATTTATCAAAAAATAGTTTTTGCTTTTGAGTCGGGACGGGAGACATCACATGTCGGTATAATTATTTTATATTTTTTCATCAATGTATTTAATTTTTATAAAAGATTATTTTGATTTTGAGTTTCCACGGAAAAACACTACTTAAGTACAATGTTGTCGACATGAACGAAATTATTAAGTCTCGACGGGACAAACATTACATGTTAGCGGTATAATTTTATTTTTATTTTTTATTAACATTTTTTTATATTTTTTTAAGTTATTTATGAAAAAATATTTTGTATTTGGGTCGTGACGAGAGACATTACATGTCGGTATAATTATTTTTTATTTTTTATTAACCTATTTAATTTTTATAAAAGATTATTTTCTTTTTGAGTTCTGACGGAAAAACACTACTTAAATACAATGTTGTCGACGGGAACGAAATTATTAAGTCTTGATGGGATAAACATTACATGTTGTTGGTATAAATTTTATTTTATTTTTTTATTAACATTTTTTTAAGTTATTTATAAAAAAATTATTTGCTTTTGAGCCGTGACGGGAGACATTACATGTCGGTATAATTATTTTTTATTTTTTGGTAAATGTATTTAATTTTTTTTAAAGATTATTTTGTTTTTGAGTTCTGACGGGGAAAACACTACTTAAGTACATTGTTATCTACAGGAACGAAATTATTAAGTCTCGACGGGATAAACATTATATGTCGGTATCATTATTTTTTATTTTTTAATAAATGTATTTAATTTTTATAAATGATTATTTCGTTCTTGAGTTCTGACGGGAAAACACAACTTAAGTACAATATTATCGACGGAACTAAACTATTAAGTCTCGACGGGACAAACGTTACATGTTGTCGGTATATTTTTAATCTTATTTTTTAATAACATTTTTTTATATTTGGAACAACTTATTACTATGAATTAGCTATGAAACAGCTAGGATTTTATTAAAATTAGCTGGAAAAAATTTTCCTAGCAAATTAGCTACTTAATTTATGCTACAACTACAATTATAGTTAATTTGTAGCTAATTTGCACCTTGATTCTTTTGCTTGAGATTAGCTACGAATTAGCTACTATTTTTATCATAGCTAATCCCAAAATTTCTTGTAGTGCGGCTTGGTTTGGTTTGAATGGTTTCCTTTAAAAAATCGGAACCAATTCGATCCAATTAAATGCGGTTTGGATTTGATCGGATAATTCGGTTTTTACTTTTTGCCAAGCATTGCATATTAATTATTTATATGATTTCAAATAACATATTTAGAGTTAATTTTTAAAGAGTTCATTTTTTTGTAAATATTTAAAGAGTATATTTACTTTGGTTTGGTTAGGTTTCAGTTTGGTAAATATTTGAAGAGTGAATTTACTTCAAATTCTCTTTGAATTTACTTTTTTTAACAATATGCGGTTCGGATAGGATTGGCTCGGTTCTAGGTAAGTAAATAGCAAACTGAACTGAACCATGCGGTTGATAAAAAAAAAGGTGGCCCAAACAAATCCAAAAAATATCAGTTTTTTTTTATCGGTTTGCAATTTTTCTTTAGATTGGTTTGGATTTGGACACCCATACTCCACTGTGTTTGCCCTCAATTAAATATTTGTGAAATTGTATCAATTTTTAATGTAAAAATGATAAATACGTAAACTTGAAAAACAAGTGAATTATATCTTGGATTTATAAAGTACTCATTGTTTCGGAAAAAACAAATGCTTAAACTACCAAAGTTATGAAACGGATGGAATAACTTTTTAGTCACTCATTTCTTGAAATGTGTCATTCGTGGTACTTGAAGGGCACTTGTTAAGGTTTCAAGAAAAGCAAATTTGTTTGCAAAAATGAATTATTTATCATTCTATATAGGATGTTGTACATTTGGCTTTTCCATAAAAACGTTATTTTGGTTTCCTTAACGAGTGCCCATAGTAACACTAGTTAGCAAGACCCTAATTTCTATATACCATACCTCAAGGCGTGGGGAACACCATATTGAGAATGTAGGTTGAGGAGTAACTAGTAACCTTTTCCATTGTTTCTCTCATTACAGATATTGTCATATGATCAAAAGATTTGCATAACTTGTTTTTCACTATGTTCATGCTTCTTAGCGTAAATAATCACAAGCCACAATATGAACGGTTGAGGAAGGGGAGGGGGATATCTTAAAAAATGATGAAAATGTATTCAGTAACTATATCTAAATCTTGTTTCCGATTAGCATTAAGTTTTGGTGCGTTGGCCTGAGTTTTTGTATCAATGTATTGTCTTGTAAAATTTGCAATTATATCTCATTGCCTTTTTGAGGACTCCCAATTTTGGAATATGGATTCTGCAGAATGGCTATGACACTTGGAAGCATTAAGAAACAACAAAAGACTATATGAAGATGTTAGGAGACATTTGGATGCATTAAGAAACAATAAAAGACTATATGAAGATGTTAGGAAACATGGTAGAGCCCAAGGGAGAAGAATTAATTGAGAAGAATGTGTATGAATTGATTGAATGAGAAAAAAATGTAGTTGCCAAGAACAAGAATTAATTGAGAAGAATGTTGCCCCTCTTCTCATTTCGCTGTGAGCACTGCCTTAAAATGCTAGAGAGCTTATCTCATCTGTTCTCCATTCCTCTTCCAAACACTTCTGAGAAGGCTGTGTGGACCCTTGCACATTATTTCTTCCTATGCAAATGTTGCATGAGTGTCCTATGCATGTGAGAAACTGTTTTAGCCCAGAAGCTTTCTGAAGAAAGGAGGTATCCATTTCTGTAATAACTGTCTTATAATTAAGAGGTGGTAGGGATTCCTCAAGAAGGCAATGAGATATATTCACAACTTGTAAATTCTCAAACCTCTCTAAGATGAAATAGAGCACATCCTTGTCTAGCTTTGTGCATCGGAGACTAAGAACATCCAATTTTGGAACATATTCAGCAATCATCCGAGCAAAGCCCATTGTACATGACCCATTAATTTTCAGTTTTCTAAAACCATGGCAATGGATTGAAATTGCCATTAGAACATATTGAGCCAATGGCGTTTTCCCATAGTCTTCCATATCTTGTTCAGCAAGAAAAGCAGGAAGCAGAGACAGAGATTCAAGTTGTATCCCGCAAGAGATGGTATGAATCATTGCACCTTCAGTTATCTTAACTCTCTTAGGGCTATCTTTTGGCAAAACAAGCCTTTTCAATTCAGGGGTGCTACATACAGGGACAAAAGTCAATAGACATTGACATTAATTAACTAAGGTAAAGTATGGTTAGTGTACAAAATATACTGTTTTCCAAATATGCAAAATATACCTTTCAGCAATCCATATAAAATCATCATCCCTCAGGACTGCCATGAAAGGTAAAATCAGGGTCTCTATCCTTTGGCCGCTCAGCCTCAACGACATTCTTAATACGCGTCAGATTATCTCATTAGCTTCCTTACATAGAAAAGGTTGTTATCTTCTGGTACTGAGATTATTTCTTATGAGTAACAAGTCTATGGTTTTATAGAGATCAGCATTCCACTTGTCAAGATGGCAAGCATCAAGCCATTCATGAGACACCATTAAACCAGCAGAGATGAAGTCACTTAACTGAATGATGTTAAGATGCTTAAAAATGATGAACAAAATATTTTTATCATTATCCTTCCATCTACTTGTGTCACCGTCTTCCATGATACTTACCTATAAACAAATTGTACATTATGCATAAAGAAACACATAAACCCATAAAGAAAGAAATAATACCTCTAAAAGAACAAAAGAAGAATACCCAAATATCAGAAACGATCACACAAAAGTAAGAAAGAAAACCCAAATATCAGAAACGATTACACAGAAGAAAGAAAGAAAGAAAACCCAAATATCAGAAACGATTACAAACCCAAATATCAGAAACGATCACACAGAAGTAAGAAAGAAAATCTAAATATCAGAAACCATTACACAGAAGTAAGAAACAAACACCTGTTGAGCCTAATTCAAACTATGCTGATATGTGTAATACAATAGTTGATTAGTGGATTTTGTGTTTAGTCTACTAAATGTTGTTATAACAGATTGTTAGTTATAACAGATTGTTTGTGTGTGAAGAGTTAGTTGTTAATAACCAACTATGATGACATGTACTAGTAGTATAAAAAGATAGTTAGTGTGTAAAATTTCTTTAAGTGCAATCAATGAGAAATCCTTCTTTCTCAACTCTCTCATCTCTGATTTCTTTCTCTCTAAATTCTTTGTGTGTATGAGTAAATGTGTGCTGGTTTGCACCAACAACACCCAAATATCAGAAATGATTACACAAAGGACAAGAACCAAACGCTTGAAGAAATCATGAAATGCAAATGAAACCAATAAAGAAAGAAAGAATCTCTAAACAAAATGCATAAAGAAAAAACGCAACAAAATCAGAACCATGAAGGAGAAAGAAAGTAAGAAATAATACCTCAAAACTGTTGGGGATAACACTTGTGATACACGCTAAGTCTATGAACTGAAATAGAAAGATTAGAGAGAAAGTAAGATAGTGAATGTAGAAATTTTTATTGAATGATGACACAACTTACAATAATAGCACTTTTATAGTATAAGGAGGGAGGAGGCAACTGAATGAGTGTCTACAATATAAGAATCTGAGACTACTGAGTGAGTGTCTACAATATTGGGAGGCCATGCAACTTAGCGAATGTCTTTTTTTTTATCGAACATATTTATTTTTTGATCTACAATATTAGAAGGCAACTGAAACAATGATTTTTGTTATGAGAGTAGAGATTGTTGGTGCTGTTAGACAGTTTTAATACAAACTAAACAGCTGTTAGACAGTTGGAATAATGTAACCAACTTACTGAGTTGGTGTAGGTTAGTAGTGAGTGAGTGAAGGTTAAGAGGCTATATATAAAGCCTGATGTAACGAACATATTTATTTTAAAATAGGTCAATATGGATGGCATTGAATCAACTGCAAACCAAGAGGACTCAGCTAAAAAGGAAGCTAAAGTAGGAAACAAATTTTTTTTTTCAAATTATAATTAGATCCTTTGCCCCTTCTTCATTGGTACTGCATAATTTTTAAAAGCTTAAATTTTATTACATGTAGGTTTGTGTAGACGAAATTGACACTCCTTCAAGCAAGTCAATTGGAAAAAGATCAGCTGAAGGCATGGAAATCACTTCTCTGTTTGAAGATGGTGGAACACAATCCTCAACCACAAAAGTTCCAAAAGTCCTTGTTGTTAAAAAAGAACCCCTTGATTAAGTCTTTAGGAAAATAATCATTTCAAATTTGACATTTGGTTTAAGTTATTGTTATTTTTTGTTGACAGTTGCCCTCTAATCTCTTTGAAAGGGTTTAAGTGTTGTTTTTTTTTATGTGCGATTATTGTTTTGCGAATTTCCCAGTAGTTGTTTTGGAAGTGTTTGATGACATTACTACTTAGTTCTATGTTAGTTTAGTGAAGTGACTTCATGAGACTATTTTTGTAAGGTATTTTTGTACCATTTTGGGGCATATATATATGGAAAGTGTCGATGAATATCTTTTGAAATTTTCATTCTATGGTTGACCGTAGAGATCACAATTTTATCGTTTAATTTCTAATACACTTCAATTTATGTGCTTAATCAGTTCATTTCAAAAGCATCACATACATATGAAACCGACGGAAAAAAAATCTAATAATAACACTTTACATTGTTGTCATAGTATCACATGCATATGATACTATATATTAAATCAACACACGATAAACTAACAGTACTTTCAAACACCTTCTATTAGCACAACTACAAACTCTATGATCACCAATGTATATTTAATCACAATATATTTTAAAGGTTATAAACAGGCAAATTATCTTCTATTTTAATACGATTTCATAGTAAATAATAATTGCATCTTCATTTCTTTTTAAATTTTCTTTCCCGAAAAAAACTTTTGTCTTCTCAACGCAAAAGAAAATAATTATATGGGCTGGTGAAGTTTCCTATATAAAAGATTTTTTATTTTTTATATTAACGAATGTGAGTAGTCATTGTGAAGAGAGAAGCAAACTTGGAAGTTCACTCATTGACAGTAGTAGCTATGTTATCTGCTAGCTCTCAAGTTTATTGTAAAATTCTGCATGTACTGAGAATTTTATTATAAATTATAAATAAAATGAAATACTCCCTTCGTCACTATTTATAAGTCCTTTTAGACAAAAAAAATGCATATTAAGAAAAATAGTTAGCATAATTAAATTTGTCTATAATGTGTATACTTTTACAAATTTATCTTTCAATCATAATTAATACATGTCTTGAATTTTTAAATACTATGCAATTAATTAGGGGTACTTTTGAAAAAAATAATTAATATATCTTGTAATTTGAAAGAGGACTTATAATTAGTTACAAATTTTTTTTTAAAAAGGGTTTATAAATAGTGACGGAGGGAGTAATTGGTAAAAACAGTAGCCCAATAGAATCTAACAACACTGTGGCCCAATAGTGAAGTTAGGGAGGGGTAGGATGGGGACAAAAGGAATGATGCGTTTAATGAGATATGAGATTTATTTTTTTTTATAAGAAAATTTGGGATTTTTTGTGTCTGGGTGTAAGCACTAAGAAATAAAAAAGGACAAAACACCTCTGTTGATACTTATTATTTATTAGAATGATTTTATAGTTTGTTTTTTTTTTAGGCTTAGATAATGGGTATGGATGGTATTTTGGGTCGTGCTTTAATCTTGGTCCAAGGCTACAAATGGTTGAAGCAATTGAATCATTCATTGCAGGTACCATTTTGGGCTAGCCCCATTTACTTTTATACTATATATATATATATATATATATATATATATATATATTAGGATTTATACTTCTTTCACTTAATTACCATATTGGTTACTGAGTTGGCCTTTTCGTTTAGTGTGGTATTGATTTCATCTGTCATACCTTAAACTAATTGCATTAACTGCATTTTCTCCTTTTTTAATAATATTGATCGGGAGGGGTACTCTTTTTCCTTCTAGATATTTTTTTCCCTAAGGAGGGTTTTGCATCAGAAGGTTTTAACGAGGCCCCTGTCCTGTTTCTTTGTCTAAAAAAAAAATTGCATTAATTATGACATAGTGTAGGCCATATCTTCTCCAATTCCTTTGTCAGAATGCATGTTGCTGTCAAGTGAAAAGATACCACTATAGCAAATTGTTCTTTAGTTAATCCAGAGCATATCTGCTGTACATTTCAAGTGAAAGGTATTTATCTCATTCCTGCAAATTTTTCAGGCATCCTTTTTTCCCATTCTTTATTTCGTTCAACTCAAATGGACACAAATGGGCAACCATGTTTTGGAGGCAAAAGTCATTTCTGGAAATAATATTGGGTAAAAGGTTTTTATTCCTAGATTATCATTGATATCATCCGATCCAAGAATTCTCTTTAAGTTTCAACGCAAATAATTTCCAGTGGTTGTTTCTTTTGCAATGACTATAAAAAAAGTCAGAGACAATTTCTCAAACATGTGGGCATCTATCTTCCGCAACCTGTTTTTTCTCATGGTCAACTTTATGTTGCAATATCAAAGGTTACATCGTGTAGCGGTTTGAAGATACTTATACGCAATAATGAGGGTGATATTACAACAACAACTACAAATGTAGTTTATCAAAAAGTGTTTCAGAATTTGAGATAGTGATATGTCGGAACTTTCATGCTGATGATCAAAAAATGCTTTGGCAAGCTTTGGACATGTGGTTGAAGGTGAGTTCAGCTTTCTCTATTGTACTGTTACATGGTTTGATTTCAGTTTGCTATTAGCTTTACATGTGGTTGAAGGTGAGTTCAACTTTCTTTATTGTAGTGTTACATGGTTTGATTTCAGTTTGCTATTAGCTTCAATTTACCATGTGTTTTATGGTTCCCATTCTAAGAACTTTCATTTTGTATTTAAACTATTATTATTATTATTATTATTATTATTATTATTATTATTATTATTATTATTATTATTATTATTATTACTACTACTACTTTGTCATGCTCAATAAAATCGACTTGACATACATAGAAAGTAAATCATTGGAAGCAATCTTAGTATAAAGCTTAGCCTTGGAATATTATATTGGATCCTTTTTATAGTTACTTCTATTCTGTTTAACCATAAAAAAATGCAAATCAAGTGATATATTCACATATCACATTTTTCTCATCTTATGGAATCATTAGCAACACCATTTTCTTGCTACCATCATTGTATTTGTTGACGATAATTTTTTTTTTGTTTTAAAGTTGAAATCCGAAGTTGTCTTACTTTATAAGTTGGTAATAATAAATTCTCTATGTTTACAATTTACAACTACCATATTATTGTAATAAATGGTCCATTTTTGCAGGTTCAAACAACATCTTTTTTTTCAATGATTTAAAGAAAACTGAGGGAATCTCAAGCAAAGAATAGAGGACATGTAACACCCCAAATTTCTAAGCTAAGTTGAGAATAAGTTATGAGAAGAATTGTGTGATTGTATTCAAGCTTAAATTGATTTTAAAGTGAGTGAATATAATTACACAAAGTTTTGATAAGAAAGTTAATGGGTTTGAGTTGAGGAATAAGTTGGATTTAATACTAAGATGGTTAAAGGTGTTGATTTGTAGTTATGGAAGTTAATTTGAGAAGAAAGTCTCAAGGTTTGGTGTTAGAACTAAGTTTTCTGGTTTTTCTGCAGTGTGAATCGATTCATATAGCCCAGGAATCGATTCACAGCATTAAAAATCCATAGGGTTTGCACTTACGTAGCATTGGGTTAGTTGTGCTAGATATAGCTAAAGAAGTGATGTTTGAATTAGTCCCTTCAGGCTAGTAAGGATGGACGAGAGAACGGTGAGGAG
This sequence comes from Calophaca sinica, assembly GCA_037113605.1. NCBI lineage: Eukaryota > Viridiplantae > Streptophyta > Magnoliopsida > Fabales > Fabaceae > Calophaca > Calophaca sinica. Next base: position 73,548,426 of record CM073730.1, read on the forward strand.
TCTGTGAAGGGCTCACTGAGATTTATAATCTCACCCTATTCCTTTTATTTGTTTTCAGATAAGCAGGTACCGAAGACGATGAGCCGAAGCTTCAAGCTTGGGACTCATAGGCTAGTTTTATATTGAAGTGGAAATTTTATATTCCAAGTTATGTATAATATGTAATCTATTCATTAGACTAATGAATTAAGTTTAATTTATGACTTGGATTACTGTAATCAAGTTTGTAAATGCTTAGTAATTCCTGTGCCTTAATGTAATTTGTCGTACTTTCAATTGTGTTGAGGTGCGGGTGTTACATTATGGTATCAGAGCAGTTCGATCTTATCGGGCTGTGAGTCACTAGTTTAGTAAAAACTTGGTTTAGGAAGTGTCAGTTTAGTCCTTGTTGGACTGTAATCAGTTAGCCTGAATTTTTCTTTGTCCGAGAACTTCTCTAGATATTCTTATGCTTAGTATGGAATATTAAGCCTGATCAACTTAATACTTCATACCGTATACGAAGAATGTAGTAGATGGAGCTGGCGGATGAGGGAGGAGACCGAATAGGAGCGTGAACTCTGAGGAAGTTTGATGGATAAGAATGATGCAGACAAGAAAGGAGCGGATGCAAGAGCTCTCATTAAGTGAGAACCTTAGGAGTACGGAAAAAGGGAAACAAGTTCCCACCTTTTTGGAACCAAGAGTTAAGGAATGTTTCAAGAGTGGTCGGAACCATGGTGGTGAGGGTTTGGCTAGACAAAGCATGTAATTCATGTACTGCTCACCGAGACGCTCTGGAAGTGATTGGAAATGACGAGCAAGTAAGGGGTCTTAATTGTGAGGTTTCAATCAACTTAGGATGGGCATTTGTAATCGGTTAGGGTTACAACACTGGTTATGCTATCAAGTTGTTTCGCCTAATCCATTATGAATGGATCCTAGAATGATTGATATCTTATGATGATTCCCAAGTTAATTCAAGTGCCCTTCGTGGTTAACAGTAAGTGCTCTTAATTGTAGGATTTCAATCGAGTAGGATGGTCGATTATAATCGGTTAGGGTCTGAACACTTGTTGTTTAGCAGGATTGGTTAACCTAGCCGATCATAGGTGGATCCTAGGTCGCTAGAAATCCTACGATAATCCCTGAGAGAACCTTAGCGTTCCGAGTGGTAGTGGTAAGGGTAAGGAACAAGATGGAGTTAGGCGATATGCTACAACGCCCAAATGGTAGTATGGGTCCTCAAGGGTGATCCTGCCATAGTGAAGCAGAAAGAAAACTCTAAGTCTTCAAGGAACGGTGTCCTTAGTGGAACAACAAACTTCAGAGGATCGGATAAGATGTAGTCTTCAAACTATAGAAGTTTCAAGAAAAGCTGAGTCAGCGGAAACCTAAAGTTATTGATGTCTACATTCGATCTAATTGTTCAGTGCGTAAAGTGAATTCAATTGATCAATTATAGACCTTGCCTTAGCCAAGTAAGAATAGTAGTTGGAATAAGACTTAGTCTATGATTGGGTAATGAGATCACTTAATTTCCTGAGCAATTAGTTTCTCTATAGAGATTAATCCCTTCCAGGGTTTCTAATGATTCAGATTGGGTAAGGATGATAAGACAGGATCAATAAGGTAGATTGTTCCCAAGAATATCAAGGATTTATTTTCTGGATACTTGTTGGTCCATTGGTTATTAAACGCGTCGATCTACACCGCTATCAGATAGAGCCGTGTGGGTTCTGGTTTAATTCCAGTAGCATCAAGAAAGGGAGTTAATCCATCAAGCGAAGGAGAGCAGTAGTAAAGTTCATTTAAGAGTGAATATGGTGGACATCTGAGACTATAAGTTACTGCGAGTCAAGTCGTTAGGTTGGGTCTGATGTGATTCTAACTATTCACTTGTAAATTAAGTCTCCAACCAAGTGATGCTTAGACCTCGTGTGAGACAAAGTTTGTAATCAACTAATGAAAATCAAGTCAGTTTAACCAACAGATACCTCCCAAGAGTTGAACCACCCTAAAGTTTCAAGTTTCCTAGGCCAAGTCGGTTGCAAGACCAAGTATAGTGAGCTAAATATGAGTATCAACTCCGTAGTTGCGGAAGGGGTCTCTAAGAAAGGATTTCCATTGGTAACATAAGAGTGAACGTCACGAATGGGAAAATTTGTTCAAGGTATATATTGGTTACCTCTAGGTGACAATTCTATTTTGATAAGATAGTTGCCCAACGAAGGGTTACGAAACCACCAACGATAGTATTGGATGCTGTTTTGGGTGAACTTCCAAAGAGTATTCGAAGGAGAGTACCTTCCAAGAAGTCTAAAGAGATAGAAGGAGCAAAGATTCACTCGCTTGACACCAAAAGGCACGTCTGCAGGGAATTGTGTGGACAAATTCAAAGAATTCTCCACATACTTAACCTACCTTCAACATGTATAGGATGATGAGTAAGCGACTCATCAGTTGGGTTGAAAACCCGAACCGAGTTAGGAAATGTCGTGTGGCAATTTCATGGGGATGGTTATGCGAGACTGTGGGTTACTACAGAATTACAGAGGAAGCATAGGTTATCTTATGGCAGAATGTCTAGGTGAGTAGCAGACGATGAAAAGCAAGCGTAACAATTTCCAACAGTCAAGAGCAATCGAAAGATAGAACAGCACCAGAGTTAAACTCTCAGACTGCAAGTAAAGTATTCCATCTGATGGAAATAAGACGAAAAGAGTTCATTCATTTGAAAAGACGTAAGATCAGAGATCACAGCGGAAGCACCAGAAGCCAATTTATTATACAGAAGGATGAGGTAAGAAAGAAAGGCGTGGTTTGGGGACGAGATTCTATGGAGGTAAATCTCTGTTCGCATCCCATGCTATCAACGCTAAGAAGTTCCTACACCCTTAACTCCACATAGGGAGTCTGGAAGTGAGAACCTATCTCATGGGGGAAAGATTTGAAGTTATTAAGGATGTGAGTTACCACCAAATCGGAGGATACCTAGAGTCATTCACGATTGCAAGTATTCTATCGATTAATGCTTTGTGAGAGTTAATCGTTTCTAGGTTTTTCAATGGATGGAATGGGCTATGAAAGGAAGTTGTAGTTGAAGTTCCAATGAAAGATGCAGTAATTTTCGAGGACGAAAATTTTTAAAAGGAGGGTAGTAGTGTAACACCCCAAATTTCTAAGCTAGGTTGAGAATAAGTTATGAGAAGAATTGTGTGATTGTATGCAAGCTTAAATTGATTTTAAAGTGAGTGAATATAATTACACAAAGTTTTGATAAGAAAGTTAATGGGTTTGAGTTGAGGAATAAGTTGGATTTAATCCTAAGATGGTTAAAGGTGTTGATTTGTAGTTATGGAAGTTAATTTGAGAAGAAAGTCTCAAGGTTTGGTGTTAGAACTAAGTTTTCTGGTTTTTCTGCAGTGTGAATCGATTCATATAGCCCAGGAATCGATTCACAGCATTAAAAATCCATAGGCATCGAATTTTAGCAGTGGGAATCGATTCACAGAAGCCAGGAATCGATTCACATAAGACAGGCCACTGGGACTCGTATGCAAGAATCGATTCACTCATTAAAACTGTGATTCAGGCACTTTTACCTTTGTGTGAATCGATTCACACTATGTTGTGAATCGATTCACAGCTGCAGAAGTGTTTAAAAACGTTGTTTCAACGAGCAGAACGCAAAAAGAAAGAAAAAGGGAAGGAAAAGAGGAGAAAGGGAAAGGAGAAAGAGGAAAGGAGGGCTAGGGTTTCACCCTTTGAGAAGGATTGAAGAGATTCATGTTAGATTTCTTCAATCACTTGCCTAAATGGAGAGTTTGAGAGTTGAGATTTGGGTATTTTGAAGATTTGGGTTTGAACCCTAGAGAGGAGAAGAAGAAGCACGAATTGGAGAAGAATAAGGGGGAGAAGACCAAGCTCCAGCAAGGATGGCTCAAGTTCTTGGATTGAGAAGGAAGATTGAAGGTTGAAGATCAAGATTTGAGAAGTATTTGGAGAAGCCCCAAGTTGAGCAAAGAGGGAAAAGCTTGAAGAGGAGCAAAGAGTCCAAAGTTCAACCTTCCTAGCTCAATGTCTTGAAGAATAGAGGTGAGTTCTTCAACCCTTAGGTGATGGGCACCCATAAGTCCCACACATAGGAATTTCTCTTCCTTTAGTAACATGTGAACCTTAGGTTCAAGTTAGGTTTTAAATACCTATAAGAGGTTGAGTTGTTATTGTTATCATTGTTATGATTGTATAGTGGGCTTGGTTAAAGAGGTTGGCGGCGCTTCCAACCCCCACAGTTGAATGTATGTTTGATGTTTTCTCTCTTGAGATCTCCATAGAGTTTCAAGGGATGAGTTAATGTATGTGTTGTCCATTAATTCGGTGAATTGTGAGGCTTGTCAACGAGCCATAAGCTTAAGTCAAAGAGGTCAAAGAAAGGACCCTAGGAAAAGTATGTGATAGGAAGAATGTGTGAATTAGTGTGCATGATTTGGCGTAATTCATATTATGAATAAAGTATGTGAATGTCTGAAGTAGATAATTATGATTGACATAAGTCTTATTATGAGCGTATCATGTTTTAACCTCTAAGTGAGTAATTAGATAAAAAGGAATGCTATTAATGTAAGCTGGATTCATTGAAATAATTGTAATTTCCTTGAATAGTTAAGTAATGAGGATGATGTTAATAAATCCTAGTTAGCCAAGTTGTATTTCTATGAACATGCATATAAGCATAAGCATAAGCTAAAGTCCATGGCAAGACTCCTCTATTTAAAGGAGTAGATCGGTTTGGTTAGCCAAGTGGGATGCCCTTGGATGGTTATGACGTCTAACCACCATACCGAAAGCGTGTAATTGGGGTCTAGGGACGGAAGCCTACGACACTACCCAATAACACAAGATGCATTACATTGCATAGCCTCATATTATATATCTCCTTATGAATGGTATAATATGTGAAGTGATGTTAAGTTTATGAATGTTAATGAATTCCTTGTATATATATATATATATATATGTATTCGGAATTAGCTTAATTAATTGTAGGAAATCTTGGATCGCACATCCCTAGTCGCTTAATTAATATATGGTAATGGTGCCTAGAAGTAGAAAGAGATGTGATAAGATCAATTTCAATAATATAAAGAAAAGCAAAGAAGTGTTAAGTATAAAGTAAGTAAGTAAAGAAGAACAAAATGTTCTTAGTTAAGAAAGTTTGCACTTACGTAGCATTGGGTTAGTTGTGCTAGATATAGCTAAAGAAGTGATGTTTGAATTAGTCCCTTCAAGCTAGTAAGGATGGAGAGAGAACGGTGAGGAGTCCGTGAAGGGCTCACTGAGATTTATAATCTCACCCTATTCCTTTTATTTGTTTTCAGATAAGTAGGTACCGAAGACGATGAGCCGAAGCTCCAAGCTTGGGACTCATAGGCTAGTTTTATATTGAAGTGGAAATTTTATATTCCAAGTTATGTATAATATGTAATCTATTCATTAGATTAATGAATTAAGTTTAATTTATGACTTGGATTACTGTAATCAAGTTTGTAAATGCTTAGTAATTCCTGTGCCTTAATGTAATTTGTCGTACTTTCAATTGTGTTGAGGTGCGGGTGTTACATTATGGTATCAGAGCTTGATTCGATCTTATCGGGCTGTGAGTCACTAGTTTAGTAAAAACTTGGTTTAGGAAGTGTCAGTTTAGTCCTTGTTGGACTGTAATCAGTTAGCCTGAATTTTTCTTTGTCCGAGAACTTCTCTAGATATTCTTATGCTTAGTATGGAATATTAAGCCTGATCAACTTAATACTTCATACCGTATACGAAGAATGTAGTAGATGGAGCTGGCGGATGAGGGAGGAGGCCGAATAGGAGCGTGAACTCTGAGGAAGTTTGATGGATAAGGATGATGCAGACAAGGAAGGAGCGGATGTAAGAGCTCTCATTAAGTAAGAACCTTCGGAATACGGAAAAAGGGAAAACAAGTTCCCACCTTTCCGGAACCAAGAGTTAAGGAATGTTTCAAGAGTGGTCGGAACCATAGTGGTGAGGGTTCGGCTAGACAAAGCGTGTAATTCATGTACCGTTAACCGAGACGCTCTGGAAGTGATTAGAAATGACGAGCAAGTACGGGGTCTTAATTGTGAGGTTTCAATCAACTTAGGATGGGCATTTGTAATCGGTTAGGGTTACAACACTGGTTATGCTATCAAGTTGTTTCGACTAATCCATTATGAATGGATCCTAGAATGATTGAGATCTTATGATGATTCCCAAGTTAATTCAAGTGCCCTTCGTGGTTAACAGTAAGTGCTCTTAATTGTAGGATTTCAATCGAGTAGGATGGTCGATTATAATCGGTTAGGGTCTGAACACTTGTTGTTTAGCAGGATTGGTTAACCTAGCCGATCATAGGTGGATCCTAGGTCGCTAGAAATCCTACGATAATCCCTGAGAGAACCTTAGCGTTCCGAGTGGTAGTGGTAAGGGTAAGGAACAAGATGGAGTTAGGCGATATGCTACAACGCCCAAATGGTAGTATGGGTCCTCAAGGGTGATCCTGCCATAGTGAAGCAGAAAGAAAACTCTAAGTCTTCAAGGAACGGTGTCCTTAGTGGAACAACAAACTTCAGAGGATCGGATGAGATGTAGTCTTCAAACTATAGAAGTTTCAAGAAAAGCTGAGTCAGCGGAAACCTAAAGTTATTGATGTCTACATTCGATCTAATTGTTCAGTGCGTAAAGTGAATTCAATTGATCAATTATAGACCTTGCCTTAGCCAAGTAAGAATAGTAGTTGGAATAAGACTTAGTCTATGATTGGGTAATGAGATAACTTAATTTCCTGAGCAATTAGTTTCTCTATAGAGATTAATCCCTTCCAGGGTTTCTAATGATTCAGATTGGGTAAGGATGATAAGACAGGATCAATAAGGTAGATTGTTCCCAAGAATATCAACGATCTATTTTACGGATACTTGTTGGTCCATTGGTTATTAAACGTCGATCTACACCGCTATCGATAGAGCCGTGTGGGTTACGGTTTAATTCAGAGCATCAAGAAAGGGAGTTAATCCATCAAGCGAAGGAGAGCAGTAGTAAAGTTCATTTAAGAGTGAATATGGTGGACATCTGAGACTATAAGTTACTGCGAGTCAAGTCGTTAGGTTAGGTCTGATGTGATTCTAACTAGCCACTTGCAAATTAAGTCTCCAACCAAGTGATGCTTAGACCTCGTGTGAGACAAAGTTTGTAATCAACTAATGAAAATCAAGTCAGTTTAACCAACAGATACCTCCCAAGAGTTGAACCACCCTAGAGTTTCAAGTTTCCTAGGCCAAGTCGGTTGCAAGACCAAGTATAGTGAGCTAAATATGAGTATCAACTCCGTAGTTGCGGAAGGGGTCTCTAAGAAAGGATTTCCATTGGTAACATAAGAGTGAACGTCACGAATGGGAAAATTTGTTCAAGGTATGTATTGGTTACCTCTAGGTGACAATTCTATTTTGATAAGATAGTTGCCCAACGAAGGGTTACGAAACCACCAACGATAGTATTGGATGCTGTTTTGGGTGAACTTCCAAAGAGTATTCGAAGGAGAGTACCTTCCAAGAAGTCTAAAGAGATAGAAGGAGCAAAGATTCACTCGCTTGACACCAAAAGGCACGTCTGCAGGGAATTGTGTGGACAAATTCAAAGAATTCTCCACATACTTAACCTACCTTCAACATGTATAGGATGATGAGTAAGCGACTCATCAGTTGGGTTGAAAACCCGAACCGAGTTAGGAAATGTCGTGTGGCAAGTTCATGGGGATGGTTATGGGAGACTGGGTTACTCTGAGTGCAGAGGAAGCATAGGTTATCTTATGGCGAGAATGTCTAGGTGAGTAGCGATTTAAGAAAAGCAAGCGTAACAATTTCCAACAGTCAAGAGCAATCGAAAGATAGAACAGCACCAGAGTTAAACTCTCAGACTGCAAGTAAAGTATTCCATCTGATGGAAATAAGACGAAAAGAGTTCAATCATTTGAAAAGACGTAAGATCAGAGATCACAGCGGAAGCACCAGAAGCCAATTTATTATACAGAAGGATGAGGTAAGAAAGAAAGGCGTGGTTTGGGGACGAGATTCTATGGAGGTAAATCTCTGTTCGCATCCCATGCTGTCAACGCTAAGAAGTTCCTACACCCTTAACTCCACATAGGGAGTCTGGAAGTGAGAACCTATCTCATGGGGGAAAGATTTGAAGTTAGTAAGGATGTGAGTTACCACCAAATCGGAGGATACCTAGAGTCATTCACGATTGCAAGTATTCTATCGATTAATGCTTTGTGAGAGTTAATCGTTTCTAGGTTTTTCAATGGATGGAATGGGCTATGAAAGGAAGTTGTAGTTGAAGTTCCAATGAAAGATGCAGTAATTTTCGAGGACGAAAATTTTTAAAAGGAGGGTAGTAGTGTAACACCCCAAATTTCTAAGCTAGGTTGAGAATAAGTTATGAGAAGAATTGTGTGATTGTATGCAAGCTTAAATTGATTTTAAAGTGAGTGAATATAATTACACAAAGTTTTGATAAGAAAGTTAATGGGTTTGAGTTGAGGAATAAGTTGGATTTAATCCTAAGATGGTTAAAGGTGTTGATTTGTAGTTATGGAAGTTAATTTGAGAAGAAAGTCTCAAGGTTTGGTGTTAGAACTAAGTTTTCTGGTTTTTCTGCAGTGTGAATCGATTCATATAGCCCAGGAATCGATTCACAGCATTAAAAATCCATAGGCATCGAATTTTAGCAGTGGGAATCGATTCACAGAAGCCAGGAATCGATTCACATAAGACAGGCCACTGGGACTCGCATGCAGGAATCGATTCACTCATTAAAACTGCGATTCAGGCACTTTTACACTGTGTGAATCGATTCACACTATGTTGTGAATCGATTCACAACTGCAGAAGTGTTTAAAAACGCTGTTTCAACGAGCAGAACGCAAAAAGAAAGAAAAAGGGAAGGAAAAGAGGAGAAAGGGAAAGGAGAAAGAGGAAAGGAGAGCTAGGGTTTCACCCTTTGAGAAGGATTGAAGAGATTCATGTTAGATTTCTTCAATCACTTGCCTAAATGGAGAGTTTGAGAGTTGAGATTTGGGTATTTTGAAGATTTGGGTTTGAACCCTAGAGAGGAGAAGAAGAAGCACGAATTGGAGAAGAATAAGGGGGAGAAGACCAAGCTCCAGCAAGGATGGCTCAAGTTCTTGGATTGAGAAGGAAGATTGAAGGTTGAAGATCAAGATTTGAGAAGTATTTGGAGAAGCCCCAAGTTGAGCAAAGAGGGAAAAGCTTGAAGAGGAGCAAAGAGTCCAAAGTTCAACCTTCCTAGCTCAATGTCTTGAAGAATAGAGGTGAGTTCTTCAACCCTTAGGTGATGGGCACCCATAAGTCCCACACATAGGAATTTCTCTTCCTTTAGTAACATGTGAACCTTAGGTTCAAGTTAGGTTTTAAATACCTATAAGAGGTTGAGTTGTTATTGTTATCATTGTTATGATTGTATAGTGGGCTTGGTTAAAAGAGGTTGGCGACTGCCCCCAACCCCCACAGTTGAATGTATGTTTGATGTTTTCTCTCTTGAGATCTCCATAGAGTTTCAAGGGATGAGTTAATGTATGTGTTGTCCATTAATTCGGTGAATTGTGAGGCTTGTCAACGAGCCATAAGCTTAAGTCAAAGAGGTCAAAGAAAGGACCCTAGGAAAAGTATGTGATAGGAAGAATGTGTGAATTAGTGTGCATGATTTGGCGTAATTCATATTATGAATAAAGTATGTGAATGTCTGAAGTAGATAATTATGATTGACATAAGTCTTATTATGAGCGTATCATGTTTTAACCTCTAAGTGAGTAATTAGATAAAAAGGAATGCTATTAATGTAAGCTGGATTCATTGAAATAATTGTAATTTCCTTGAATAGTTAAGTAATGAGGATGATGTTAATAAATCCTAGTTAGCCAAGTTGTATTTCTATGAACATGCATATAAGCATAAGCATAAGCTAAAGTCCATGGCAAGACTCCTCTATTTAAAGGAGTAGATCGGTTTGGTTAGCCAAGTGGGACGCCCTTGGATGGTTATGACGTCTAACCACCATACCGAAAGCGTGTAATTGGGGTCTAGGGACGGAAGCCTACGACACTACCCAATAACACAAGATGCATTACATTGCATAGCCTCATATTATATATCTCCTTATGAATGGTGTAATATGTGAAGTGATGTTAAGTTTATGAATGTTAACGAATTCCTTGTATATATATATCTATGTATTCGGAATTAGCTTAATTAATTGTAGGAAATCTTGGATAGCACATCCCTAGTCGCTTAATTATTATATGGTAATGGTGCCTAGAAGTAGAAAGAGATGTGATAAGATCAATTTCAATAATATAAAGAAAAGCAAAGAAGTGTTAAGTATAAAGTAAGTAAGTAAAGAAGAACAAAATGTTCTTAGTTAAGAAAGTTTGTACTTACGTAGCATTGGGTTAGTTGTGCTAGATATAGCTAAAGAAGTGATGTTTGAATTAGTCCCTTCAGGCTAGTAAGGATGGAGAGAGAACGGTGAGGAGTCCGTGAAGGGCTCACTGAGATTTATAATCTCACCCTATTCCTTTTATTTGTTTTCAGATAAGCAGGTACCGAAGACGATGAGCCGAAGCTCCAAGCTTGGGACTCATAGGCTAGTTTTATATTGAAGTGGAAATTTTATATTCCAAGTTATGTATAATATGTAATCTATTCATTAGATTAATGAATTAAGTTTAATTTATGACTTGGATTACTGTAATCAAGTTTGTAAATGCTTAGTAATTCCTGTGCCTTAATGTAATTTGTCGTACTTTCAATTGTGTTGAGGTGCGGGTGTTACAGGACAATTCTGAATTACTTGTTGTTATCAAGCAACTATGTCGATTCAAATGTCTGTAATACATTCTATTTCAACTAGAATCGAACATGATAACTATAGTGGGTTTTTGTTACAATCTATTTTTCTATAAGAGTATCGAATTACCATGATAACAACATTAGTCATTAGGTGCAGGTTGGGTGCTTTAAGTTACGCCAATTTCCAAAATTTTCTTCTTATCTTTGTGGTTGCTATACTTGGTTTCATACAGGATTGCTAAAAGGCTATAATGCTAACACTTTTGTTGAGTTCTTCTTATATTCGTTATTCCTTTATATCTGCTTTGCTATAGCTTTCATAAATTGTAATTGCAAAAAGCAATACAAACTATAGTTAGATGTTGTTAAACAAATTGGCATCAATTACAACGTGTTACTTAGGGGATAAATTTGCGCTTATTACTCCTAACAAATTCGTTACAATGGGAATCTCACATGTTTATGTGTCATAAGTATGTATACTGTGTTTGTTAATAATGAGGAATGTTGTCGCGTTATATTATTATCTATATTTACATCTATCAATAGTTTTTAACAATCTTCCTATTTTAAACATTCAATACAATATTCTAAATCAAAACTACTTCACAACTCTGTATTCCCGTGCATCGCACGGGTCAGAAATCTATTGAGTGTCTACAATATAAGAATCTGAGACTACTGAGTGAGTGTCTACAATATTAAGAGGCCATGCAACTTAGCGAATGTCTTTTTTTTTATCAAACATATTTATTTTTTGATCTACAATATTAGAAGGCAATTGAAACAATGATTTTTGTTATGAGAGTAGAGATTGTTGGTGCTTTTAGACAGTTTTAATACAAACTAAACAGCTGTTAGACAGTTGGAATAATGTAACCAACTTACTGAGTTGGTGTAGGTTAGTAGTGAGTGAGTGAATGTTAAGAGGGTATATATAAAGCCTAATGTAACAAATTCAAATTCAATCAAAATGAGAAATACAGCTCAGTTTCAGCTTATTTTCTTTGCTTCCATTTTCTCTAATAACAATGCATATGTTTACGGCAACGAAAAAATGGAAATGATACATTTCCAATATTTTTGTTTTGTAAAAATATAAAAATATAAAAATAAACTAGCACTGAGTCAAACATCAAACAATATGAAATCCAAAGTCAAAAACAAAAATCTTCCACACATAATTCTCTTTTACAGGAAACCCCCCGCAAGAATGAGAAGAATCTTTTGCTAAATCAAAAAAGAAAGTAAGAAAGAAAAATAAAGAGAGAAGAAGTTGAATCCTTTGCTGCATGTGGTTGTTTTTCCATGTGAGGGGCCTCTGCACTCAGCTCCAGTCGGACAGCTGCGGCGCAGTGCTTTACGGTGGTCGCTGCTATGCAAATCTGGTGGCCTTATGGAGATCTGTCACGAGGGAGGAGGAAACGGGGATATGGCTTGGCCACATCCTGTGCTGTTGAAGGTGGTGCCAGAGCGCAACTGATGGTGTGCACAGGAAATGCTACATCTGCATCAACTTCTTAGCCCGTCTCTTTCTTTCTTTCTTTTTTAACTTTGAATGGAGTGAAAAAACTTGATGAATGGTGATGCCTGATGGACTTGAGTTGAGGGTGTGAGAGTGTTTAAAAACTAACAGCTTGCTTGATGAAGGAGAGTTAGACTAGATGGAAATGCAGAGAGCAGAGAGCAGCGTGATAAGAAAATGGAGAGTTAAACTAGATGGAAATGCATTGATTGATGAAATGAAAGCACAAGCGGACCTATGTATAAGAGGGTGTGCGGACCTATGTATAATCAAATTTTCTTTTTATTTTTTTGGCGCTGCATAATCAAATTTTCAAATTTTAAAAATTTCATTTACACTTTTATATAATTTTTTTTTTACTCCACTCAATTTAAATTTTTGTACATTCTGACTCATATATTTTCATCTTTTAACCCTCTCACTCAGATTGTATTTGATTGAAGGTAAATAGAGGAAATGTGAGGGGTTATTTTAATTTTTTTATACTTGGTCCAATTTTTAAAAGGATAGCGGAGTAAAATCCCTACTAACTCAATTTTTTCTCTTATCCAATATTGGATTTTTTTTTAAAAGAGAGTAGAGAGCTTAAATTATTTAAAATAAAATGATTTACAAAACTTTATATAATATATAATATATAATATATAATATATAATATATAATATATAATATATATAATTATAAGAATATATAATTAATTTTTTTATAGGCAAATGTTGGTAAACTTTTGACTCCCAACTCCTACGCCCTTTCCTCCAAACCAAGCCAACCACCTTATTACTTCAAGAATATATAATTAATGTAAATGGTGAATTTATTTTTAAGACACGCAACATAAAATTGTAATCTAATGTAATTTTATATAGCTTAATTATTTAGAAATATTCTTATAGTTTTACTTTTTGTTATCGCCGTCAGTAATTCATTAATTTTTTAAGAGAAAAGATATCCGGACACCCTTTTGGTGTCCGACACCGTATTTTGATAATTTGTTAAGGTTTTTTGCATTTCTTAATTTTTTTTTCAACTCGCCACGCATGCCGAGAACCGACGTTGTGTCTTGTTACTCTACGGTGTTCGGTTTGGGTGTCGAGATCGGGGTGTTCGTTTAAGACTGCTTATTTTTTAACAATAATTTGTTATTAAAATTTTTTAGCAATAACAGTGCATAAGTTTAAAATTTTAATATTTTTTGCAACTCTGACATAAGGTCTAGCTCTGCTACCTTATGAAAGCATAGTCGCCCATAGCCATGGAACTCTCGGGAAAGCCAGTTTTGGAAAATTTACTTATTAAATTAAAATTAAAACAAATATTTCAATTTTGAATGCTGATGGTCTACTTCTCTACTCTCGGGAAGCAAATTTATTTATTTTTTGATAAAATCTCGGGAAGCAAACTTAAACTTTATTAAACAACTCTGTTAACGCAGTGTTATAAAACTCGACTCGGCCCGGTCCCCGGGCCAATCGAGACCCAGTGATATGGCTGATTCGAGCGAGTAATTCGACTGATTATGCAATGGACCCGGTGTGACCCAGTTCGACTCGGTCGGTTTTAAGCAAAAACCAATGACCCAGTTGGTCGAACCGGTGGGTCATCACGGGTTGACCCGGGTCAACCCGGTTTTGAATATATTTTATAATTTTTTTATTTTTTTAAATACTAAATTGTATAAAATACTATATTTTATGAATTTTTTATAATTTTTCAGTGGTGACCGAGTCATGCGGGTCAACTAGTGGCCCACCGGTCTGCCTAGTAACCCACTGACCCAGTGTCCTGACTGAGTCGATAACCAGACCAGTTTTGATAACACTGTATTAAAAGATTTGGATCCTCTCCTATTGCAACTGTTGTGCACTAAAAAAATAAAAGACAAAAGTTTTGGAAGAAAAAAAAACGGGTGGTGCTGTTGAGTTGGGAATTATTTAAAAGAAAATAGTGATAATAGGCAGATGAGTAGTCACATTAGTTTGGAGTACATGCACTCATTTTAACTTAAAGGCTATGTTTCGTATATAAGAAAGTGAGAAGAAAAAAGTGAAGGAAAAGAAAGTTTATTAGTTAAAGTGTAAAATTTATGATGTGTTATATTATTATTGGTCTGTCACATTTATCAATGCATCTTTTCACACTTTACCAAAAACTTTCTTTCCCCTCTATTTTCTTTCCTCTCTCTCAAACAGACCGTTTCGGTTTGTCATAGTTATAACGATAGAACTCTCGCTTTTTTATCTTTTACACGTGATTTAAGATTGTTTTAAATAAATTTTGTTGTTTTTGACAAAATTATTAGCCTTTTTTTACATGATGTTCTTAACTTTTTATTATTTTATTATACATATTTCTCTTTATAAAAAAAGTTAATGATATAATTAAAAAATAACTAATTAAATTGATCTTGAACTTTGAAAATGATAGGTAAATATTAACAAAAATTTTCTAAAAAATCGACGTATAAAAAGGAACGAGAGTAGTACCACTCATCTCAAAACAATTGCCTTAACACGGTCGAATACAGATTCGGGAATTTTTCCAAGAACCGAACCCGCCCACATCTATCTATCTATCTATTGCTATATATAAAAGTAAGTGGCATTTTTTTGGCCACCAAAAAAACTTTTCCCTCCCATTTTTCACTCCCACTCGCACTTTCTTCTCTCTTTTGTCTTTTTCCCCTCCCTTACTCTCTCTCAACGGCATCTGGTTTTTTTTTTTGCTTTCTTCTTTCTTTTTCCTCCCAAAACAATTTTTAACTTTTCCCTCCCAAACAATTTTTCCCTCCCAAAACAATTTTTAATTTTTCCCTCCCAAACAATTTTGTATTTTTTATTTTATTTTTGAGTTCTGATGGGAAAACATTACTTAGGAACAATATCGTCGATGGAAACGAAATTATTAAGTCTCGACGGGACAAACACTTCATGTTGTCGGTATAATTTTGTTTTTAATTTTTATTGACATTTTTTTAAGTTATTTATCAAAAAATAGTTTTTGTTTTTGAGTCGGGACGGGAGACATTACACGTCAGTATAATTATTTTTTATTTTTTTCATCAATGTATTTAATTTTTATAAAAGATTGTTTGATTTTGAGTTTCCACGGAAAAACACTACTTAAGTACAATGTCATCGACATGAACAAAATTATTAAGTCTCGACGGGACAAACATTATATGTTAGCGGTATAATTTTATTTTTAATTTTATTAACATTTTTTTATATTTTTTTAAGTTATTTATGAAAAAATATTTTGCTTTTGGGTCGTGACGGGAGACATTACATATCGATATAATTATTTTTTATTTTTTATTAATCTATTTAATTTTTATAAAAGATTATTTTCTTTTTGCGTTCTGATGGGAAAACACTACTTAAATACAATGTTGTCGATGGGAACGAAATTATTAAGTCTCGATGGGATAAACATTACATGTTGTTGGTATAAATTTTATTTTATTTTTTATTAACATTTTTGTAAGTTATTTATAAAAAAATTATTTGCTTTTGAGCCGTGACGGGAGACATTACATATCGGTATAATTATTTTTTATTTTTTTGTAAATGTATTTAATTTTTTTAAAAGATTATTTTGTTTTTGAGTTCTGACGGAGAAAACACTACTTAAGTACATTGTTGTCTAAAGGAACGAAATTATTAAGTCTCGACGGGATAAACATTACATGTCGGTATCATTATTTTTTATTTTTTTAATAAATGTATTTAATTTTTATAAATGATTATTTCGTTCTTGAGTTCTGACGGAAAAACACTACTTAAGTACAATATTATCGACGGGAACGAAACTATTAAGTCTCGACGGGACAAACGTTACATGTTGTCGGTATATTTTTAATCTTATTTTTTAATAACATTTTTTTTATATTTTTTTAAGTTATTTATAAAAAATTATTTTGCTTTTGAGCCAAGACGGGAGACATTACATGTCGGTATAATTATTTTTTATTTTCTTTATAAATATATTTAATTTTTATAAATGATTATTTTATTTTTGAGTTCTGACTGAAAAAACACTACTTAAGTACAATGTTGTTGACGGGAACGAAATTATTAAATCTCGACGAGATAAACATTACATGTTGTCGGTGTAATTTTATATTTTATTTTTTTAATTTATTTTCTTTCACTTTCACTATAAAAATTGTTATTTTTTAGTACGTTGAATCAAAAATATTATTTACTATAAACAATCACGTCTTTAAATGTTGAGCGTAACAAACAACGTGCGCATCGCGCGTGTATCGTACTAGTGAAACCAAACGAGGCTGACTTCTTCACCCGCGAACCCAAATACCTGACCACCCGCCCCGATTGCGGACTTATGTTGGCGGGTTCCTCGGTACTTGTCCACCCCTACTGTATATAATAATGAAACAGTGGCTTTTATAACATTCTTCAATAAAATACATTCTCAAAATTTTAATATAAAACTCTAGATAAAAAATAGGAAAGTATTATTTTTAATATATAATAGAATTATAAAAACAAAAAAAAAATATTCTGACAAATATAAGAGATTATAGGGAAAGTAAATACTTAAAATAAATATAAGAGAGAATTATATTTTTCAAGGAATCATAATTAGTTAATTGTACCAAATTAATTAAAAAAATCAGATATTTAGTTAACCTTAACGCGTGCGAAGTTACACACGTTAGAAAAATTAAAGAGAGAAATCTCAACTATGTTGGCATCACAAACCTTACCAATGATCTGATCTGTGGCCCCACAAAAATTTTACTTCAAAAAATAGGAAAAGAACAAAATCATGATGAGACATAAACCAAAACTCATGGCAGAGGAAATTATTTGAATCTAAAACTACGTAAACCTATTATGGGGAAAAAAAACACCCTCCCTAATGAATCTAAGAACTAAATCCCACCAATAAAAAGCAAGATTATCAGCAGCATAAGAGGATAATTTATCAGCACAATAATTAACCTCCATATAAATATGAGAAAAAATAAATTGCATATCTTTGCCTAACAGGAAACAATGATTCCATCTATTTCTGAGAGACCAAGGCACGATCTGATTAGAAGTGAAAGTAGCAACAACTAAAGAAGAATCACATTCTAATCAGAATTTCATTTTCGATCTTAATGTTAATGTTTTTATGTCATATGCTATTTCTTTAGTTGTCTCCGCTACTTATCTTTCTGGGACATACTCAAAGGGGCACATGACATCCTCTATAGAGAAATTTCAAATTCTGAAAGTTTTTGGTGTTGATGGGCATCCCCCCAAAGCTCCTGTTATAAAACAAGTTGATTGGAACCCTTCTCTTAGTGGTTGGATAAAACGTAATATTGATGGGTCATCTAAGGGGTCTCCGGGTCATGCTGGTTGTGGAGGTATTTTCAGAGGCCATAGAGGAGAAATTATGGGTTGCTTTGCTCCTTATATTGGCATTATCTTCTCCCATCATACGGAGCTTGTTACTGTTATGATTGCTATAGAGTTTTCTCATATTTAGGTAGTATTTGACTCAGTTTTTTTTTACTTAACTTCTCCTTTAAAATAAAAGTCGGGCCAAACAGTTTTCAGAATAAAGTCTTTTAAAAAAAGGAGCTTATTTATTAAGAAGAAAAACCTAAAATAAGTAGCTTTAATAAAAGCTAATAGGAACCTTCCCTCTACTCCTTTTTTTCTTCTTCCTCATCCACCGGAGGGGATATTTTTTGCCATTTTTTGGTCTAGAATCACCCATCTACATCATTTTTTCCTCTCCTTTCATATAAATAAGTGGTTTTTCCACAATGATCTGGTTTTTCTTTCTTATTTTTTCTTGATTTCGTCATCTGAGTGAAGCGTTATTTGTTAGTCGTCTTGGTGCGACATTGTTTGGTTTTCTGTCTTATTGTGGTGTTCGTTTAGTTCAGATTGACAGATCAACTTCGATCCATTACAGATTCAATCAAGACTTGGGTTGTCAACGTTACAGATTCGGATGCATGCGTATTCCGAACACTTTGATTTTGTCACATTTGCAGGCATTTTGTCGTTTTATGCTATTAATCTGGGTGTTGTGAGTTTATTCGCAGATTTATCATTTCGAATTTTAGCGATATTGAATTTGTGTTATTCTCGATGTATTTTTTCAATTTAAAAGAAAGGATATTTTTTTTAGTAAAATAAATAAATAAAAGCTAATTGGAGCACCTTTAAATTGGCTTGTTCGAAGCTTTTCACAGAATATACACTTCAAACCTGCCTCTAGGTGAAATCTTTCTATTTTTTTTCTCTCTCATTTACTGGTGCACGGACGTTGCACTCCATAGTCCAGACGACTTTATTTTATTTATTTTTTTGATAAGCTCACACCACTTTCATCCCCCTTGTCATTATTAAATAATTTGTGTTCAGTTGCTCGTTACTAAATGCTACTCCATCCGTCATTATTTATAAGTCTTTTTAGACACAAAAAATACATATTAAAAAAATAGCTAGCATAATTAAATTTATTTATAATGTGTATGTTTTTACAAATTTATCCTTCAATCCTAATTAATGTATGTCTTGGATTTTTAAATACTATGCAATTAATTAGGGATATTTTAGAAAAAAAGTAATTAATATATCTTGTAATTTGAAAAGGAGCTTATAATTAGTTACAAATTTTTTCTTCTAAAAGGGGCTTATAAATAGTGACGGAGGGAGTATTTTTCTTAAAAAACTGAATGAAGGAACAAAAAATGCTATTTTTTCTTTTCCTCATTTGTCTAAAAGATGCTATTTTTCTTCAATCGAACATCTATGTAGAAAAAAATATTGTAAAATAAATTTAATCCAACTAGTTGTAGATATTCTGAAACGTGCTATATTGTAAATATTATATTTTTCACAAATAAAAAATATTACAACTATAGAAAATCACCTAGCATTTGACAATTTTCTATTATAGTTTCTTGTGAATTTTTATATGTATGATAAAAAAAATTAGTTATTCTTATTGGTGGCATATTTGAAAGAATTTATTTTTTCATTCATTAGTAATACTAGCACAAAGACGGACAACCATGTCCGTCTTTTCGCTTTTTTAATTGCGTTTAATTGTGTATTTTAAGTAGTTACTTCTTCTTCTTCTTTTTTTGTTTTTTGACCGTTCGCTTATAGGGCCAATTTTACGAGAAGAGCAGAAAACGGTTTGGAAGTTATGCTTAAATTCAAAAAAATAAGTTAAGCAAAAGGGCAAAAAAGTATTAAAAAGGTGATACACCAACATAAGTGGTTACCAAATGGAACTTTCCCCATAAATAGTTATAGATATAGTTTACTCAGATATTCTTAAAATAAGTACTTTTATAAAAATATTTTACCAAACAACTTATAGCTTAAAAGTAGCTTTTATGTTAAACAAATGTAAAAATTACCAAACAACTTTAACTTTATTTTTAAAGCTTTTATTTTTAACTTTAACTTTAAAGTAGCTTTAAGTTCAAAAATAGCAGAGTCAAATGCTACCAGAATATATTTCAGTCCCAGACCTCCTTCAGTAGTTGGAAGACAAACCATTTTCCAATTCGGAATAACAGTCTTTCTAGTATTAATGTCTCCTGCCAAAACAAAATTCCTGATCCATTTGTCAACATCTTTCAAGAGAGAAATAAGCCAAACGTATACATGAAAGCTATAGATCAGTATGCTATTAATAACTAAGTTAACCAGCTGAACTCTACCCATAATAGATAATAAAACACCCTTCCAAGTAGCCAATTTACTCTTGAAGTGATCAGCAATTAGTTGCAAATGCACTTTTAGGCTTACCTTTAAAAAGTGGAACACCAAGGTAAGTAAACGGTAAAGAGCCAGTAGAGAAACCCAAAAAATTCTTAATTACCGAGGTTCTTCTAGCAGCAAGATTAGCATAGAACTTGCATTTATCAATACTAAGCAGTTGCCTAGAAGCTTCACCATAACCATTGAATAGATTCATCAAAGCGCCAAGATTTCTTTTAGTGCCTTTACAGAACATCACCAGCTGCATATAAAACATGACCAGGGAAACTTATCCTACCATTAATAGCCATAAGAGTAAGCTTGTTGTTAGCCACCAGATGAGAAATGCCTCTGCTAAAAACATCTTCGGCCAAATTGAAAAGAAGAGGAGAAAGAGGATCACACTGCCTCTCACCCCTTTTACAAGAAAAATAGCCAACAGAATTCCCATTCACAGCAAAAAGAGAGTTTAGCAAAAGAATATTTTTCACCTAATTTCTGAACTTAGTGTCAAAACCAAAGGTTGATAAGACTTCAAGAAGAAAATTTCAAATCGAGGGTATCAAAAGATTATTTAACATCAAATTTCAAAGCCATATTACCTCCAAAAGTTTTAAAATCCAACTTATTAACAGCTTCAGAAGCTATGCAAATACAATATGAAATTTGTCTGTCATGAATACATCCTTGCTGCTAAGGAGTGATAATTTTTGGAGCAATTAAAGTGAGCCTATCTGCCAGGATTTTAGTAATGATTTTGAATTGAAAATTTGCCAAAGCAATTGATCTAAAATCCTCAATCTTATCAGCACCCGCAAATTTGGGAATAAGAGTAAATATCTTGGAATTCAAGCCAAGAAGGAGCCAATATTAGTGGTGAAGAATTGAAGGACTGAGTTGAAAACATCTTTTCCAACGATATCCCAAAAAGGATGATAAAAGCTACCACCAAAACCATCAGGTCCAGGAGCACTGTTACTATTGCGAGCAAATACAACTGCCCTCGCTTCATCCATAGAGGGAAGGTTAGTTAGTATATAATTATCCACATTGGAAAAAAGCAGGATTTACTTTGGAAATAAGATCATTTGGGAGTGATTTGAATTCGATTTTTTTTTTAGGAAATTTGAATTCACATATTTTAATCTGATCAAACAAGAGAATTTTATAACCACTGGATTGAGTGGAAATGATTAATGCGCACCATCTAAAAGAACAAGTTCGGCTAGTATTGAAGTTCGATTCCCAACCAATGGTTTCGACTTGATCAGAACTAATTAGGGCTCCCGATAACTTTTGTACACCGTACATTTTTTTTTAAATGTAACAATTAATTTTATAGGAATCTTTGACTGTATTGGTGTAGCCTCTGAAGCGGTTAACTTGCTTCATAAGAAATGTTTTTGTGGTAACATTGCCCTTAAAATTGATATTCGCAAGGCTTTTGATACCATTGATTGGTCCTTTCTTCTTAAGACGCTTAAACAATTTGGCTTTGATCCTACCTTCTGTAATTGGGTGGACATCATTCTCAAATCTGCTAACTCTCTATCTCCATCAATGGGAAAGCTGCTGGTTATTTTGCTTGCAAAAAGGGAGTCAGGCAGGGGGATCCCCTTTCGCCCTTTTTCTCCTGCCTTGCTGAAGAGGTTCTTAGCTGAGGTATTTTGAATCTTATTCAACAAGGGAAGTTATTGCAGATGGCTAGCCCCAGAAGTTACAAAGTTCCTAGTCATGTGCTTTATGCAGATGACATCCTTATCTTTTCCAAAGGTACCAAGAATAATACTGAGCACATAATGCAGCTTTTCTAGCTTTACAGTCAGGCTTCAAGCCAGAATATTAATCAGGAGAAATCTAAATTTTATGATGGCTGCATTCCTTATGCTCGGCTCTAGTCTATTTCGGATATCTTGGGTTTTGGTAGGGGTCAACTATCTTTCACCTATCTTGGCATACCTTTATTCATAGGTAAGCCTGTAACACCCCATTTTCGGAGCGCTACTGTGCAACCCAAACTAATGCTGAAAACATTAAATGCTTGTATGCTTTCAGTTAAAGAGTACTCTTATGTATTTCGCAATGGAAAAATAGGAGTAATTTTTTTTCATTTTCTTTCCTTTGAAGCCCTTTTCAAAATAAGACATAGAGTACTACAGTTTTCTAAATGATGCCAATTCAGACTTTTGCAATTATCGGAGTATAATGCATCACAAAATAATACTTCACATAACATAATCATTTCGCACTAAGGCGAGGTTTTCTGAAAAGAGTAATTACACCAATAACAACGGTATTACCCTAAGCTAAGCTGGCCAACCACTATAACTCTTACTGAGAAACAGCTCAGCAAGACCATAACATAAAGCACTCAGAGGAATCTTCCTCCATTGGCTCAATCTTCAATGCTCCAGAAAGACGAAGCTGCAACAGCTATCGAACTCCATCTGGAAGTGACATCCATAAGGACATCCAATCCAACAACAGTGCAAGGGTAAATCCTTTGTCCACGAGTTTATCATAGGCTATGTCGCAAGCAAACAACATATACATATAAAATATAACAACATGCTTTTATACACATATACATACTTAATAGACCGCACGCATCATCATGGTATATCAAGCATTGCATGTGAGCAAACAAAACAACCAACAGATCAACAATCAAGTCACTACAATATCAAACTATTGCATGTGAGCAGGCAAATCTATCAACAGATCAGTGATCAAGTCATCACAATATCAAATTCATCACATATCATAAATGTGGTTAGCTATGCATGTCAATGCAGTATGACAAGTTGTGTATACACTTACAGGGGACTACTTTCCCAACGTCCGAACAAAATAGCCTCTGCTTAGGCTTGCCACTACTTTGGCTGGCCACTACTTTGGCGTGCCTCTACTTAGGCAATGCAGTGTCAACTCGCCTTTTGAAGTCTGTACGACCAATCAAACGCTCCGAGTGTCGATGCTTAATGGTTAGTACGCATCCAAACAAATTCAACAATATGGCATGCTCACCGTAGTGAACGCCTGATTGATATCCAACAAATTCTACAATATGACATGCTCACCGTAGTGAACGCCCGAGTGATATCCAACAAATTCTACAATATGGCATGCTCACCATAGTGAGTGCCCGAGTAATGTTTTAATTAATCAATGCAGATCGATGAACCCTCACTCACTCAACTTAGTGGGTTTCCAAATCTCAATTAACTAAGAATTCAACACAGGACACAAAGTCCGGGTGTTCAATTGCGGAACGCTAGTCCCAATCTTAGATTGAAACTCTAGGCATGTAATGCGGAACACTAGGCTCAAATTTTAGGTTGAGATACTAGGCACGCCATACGGAACACCAGGTCCAATCCTTAATCAAGAAAATGCGCACGCAAGCAGGACATTAAGTCCCAGCACAGGACACATGGCCCATATGCTCAATAGGAACGCTAGGTTCCCTATGTTTTATTCTTTCAAAAACTCGATATTTGAAATCTCTTTCTCAGTTCTTGTATCACTCCTATGTATCTGAAAATACTTTTTAGTTCTAGGTCGTTGAAACCCTAGTTGTGCTAACATTTTTCATATTCCAATTCAATGCCAAGTTTCAATGAAATCCAAGGTGATTCAAGGAAAACAATACAACTCATAATGCCACGCAGGGCCAAGAACATGCTACATATTATCATCAATTTCAAGTCCAATTAAATCAATCAAGTATGATTTAAGTCACACAATACAATTCAGTCTTGCCACACAGGGCCAAATCAATACACAGCAGTTCATGCTACAACATCTCAACAGCACATAGTAATACTACAAGTACTACAACATAATCTATCAACAATTCAAACAAACAACACACAAGGCGAAAAGCCCAAACTCATTATGTAAGAATTTCCCTTACCTTGGGCGCTTTAACAATCCAAGCAAGGTAAATTCGAACTATCGTCAAGTCGTACCTCGCGCGTATCCTAACAACACAAGTTTCAATCAATTAAAACCAAAACTCAAGCCCTAATACCCCTAGGGCAGCCACGGCTCTAAGGTTCCTAAAGCCTATGAATTACTCACTTAATCCCATTTGGTTCACACCTAGTCACATATCATGAAACAAGTTCAAACTATGCAAGTTTTCAAACTTTTACAAAAGCTACATACTTAGAAAATACTAAAACCAAAATTTACCAATTGGAATAATGTTTTACCAAATGAATAGTGTTTTGCCCAACTTAAACCACATTTAAAAACCCTAGAACATGCCATAAAAATTTTAGACACAAGTTAGGTATAAGTTTAAGACAATCCTTTAGACATAAACCAAACCATTTCCTAAAATCAAACTTCTTTGAATTGTTTTGCTAAACCAAATCAACAACCACTTTTTACAACATATTTAAGCATAAAACAAGTCAAGGACAAGTCACAAAATCCCTTTGAAGGCCACGGTTTTCAAAGCTCCAAAACAACTTCAAAATTTCAAGCCATTAACTCCTAAATCCTACAAACTTCATTTAATCAAAACTTCTTACCATAAGACATCTTCTTTGCTACTTTGATACAATTTAAAACAAGTTAAAACTCATCCTAAAACATCTAAAAATTCTGTTTCAAAACAGCCCCATCAAGTAATTTTTCAATTATATAAAACAACTTGTTTTTCAACATAAACAACAAGATCTAACCACCTATAATTTAAACAAGTTTTCACAACCATTTTGTAACTAAAACAACTCACATATTTTCTCCAAACACAAGTTAAAACATCATTAAAAACTTGCTCTTAAGTCACGATTTTTTAAAGCCCAAAACAGCCCCTAAATTCATTTTATTTCAAACCATACAAGTTGCTAAAAATGCTAAATCTAATTACTACATCTTAACACAAATTAATCATAAAATT
Organism: Calophaca sinica; assembly: GCA_037113605.1. Taxonomy (NCBI): domain Eukaryota; kingdom Viridiplantae; phylum Streptophyta; class Magnoliopsida; order Fabales; family Fabaceae; genus Calophaca; species Calophaca sinica. The sequence continues at coordinate 73,573,518 of CM073730.1, forward strand.
TAAGCAACAAAAACTTAATTAAAAACACCATAATCAGCCCCTAAATGGCCATGATTTCCAGCCCCAAAAAATCTCCAAATTAATTTCACAAAACTTTGTATAATCATGTATATGGCTAGATTAAGTGTACTAAGCTAAAACCCTCAAAAATCTAACTCCAAAATCACAAAATCAAGCCAAAAATAAACCCCCTAACAGCCCTATAAATTCGGCCCCTTTCATCTCTTAGGGTTTCTCAAATTTAAAATGATCAAACAAGTGTAATCAAGGAGGAAATTGATGGATTCAAGGATTAAACAAGCTATTCTAACACAATCTAACACTTCTAAGCAACAACAACTCTAAGAATCAACAAAACCCATTTTATGAAACTCAAGAAACATAAGAGGAAGTTCATGAAGATTACCAAGAAGTTAGGTGATGATTGAACAAGGATTGAGTAGCAAAGAAGTAAAGATGGAAGCTTTGTCTCCAAAATCCTTCAAAACCCACACTTTCTCTTTCAAGTTCTTCAACAATGGAGAAAATGGAATGGGGCTGGTCATATGAGGAAGGAGGCCACGAAATTTTCAGCTAGGACATGGATGGAATAGATTTGTTCATTTAAGTTGAATCCTAACCAAATAATTAGAAACTAACTTAACAAACTAACTACCCATTACTTCTTAAACCAATCAAAATGCTTCCTTCAAAATTGTAGGCTACAAGCACATGGCTGGCCTCCCATTGGTCCATGTGTGGCAGCCATTTGCTCAAAATATCTCAGGGTTTCGCTACGACGCGTTTTCGCTCAACCAGGTGCACGACGTTACACGTATATTAGGTTTTAATACTAAAAATTCCAAAAATAATTCTAATTATAACCCCACACCAAAAAATTACAAATATTCCTCGCGGCATGAGAAAAGTACCCATGTTTCTCGTTTTCTCGAAATGCGAACAGAAACATTGCGATAAGACAGTTTCTGGTCATAGAAAATAAACTAAATATTTTCTGATGCCCAAAAATTCTAGAAAAATTACAATAAATCCTAAATATTGGAAACTGCTAGGATCTCAAATTTTATAAAATTTGGATCACGTTTGGGCATGTTTCAGTTAGAAACACACACAATAGCCTAGTTACGGCAGAATTCGATAGAATTCTCGCAGCGTAATAAAAACTGTAAATTAGTGAAGATCACTAATTTCAATTTCTCTTATTAACTAGATATTATTCAAACAATAAAATTATCAAGACAAAATCTTTAAAATCATAGTCATATTAAATATGACATAAAACAGACAATTAATACAATAAATAGACAATAAAAATCCAAACTATGACTTAAAAATATTTATTAAATCCTGAAAATAATTTCTCTTTCAATAAAATAATTTTCTTTAATCAAACAACAATCTTTCACATTTTTCGGGATTAATTCATATTAAAAACAGTATACGTCTACACTGTCTGTTAATCTGAATTAATTACTAAAATAGTAAATTGTTTACAATAAATCTTTGTTGTTCTTCATACTTTTAACAAACCATTGAGGTGATCAATCTCTATGATTTATTTTCAAGTAGTCGGAACTATAAAATAATTTTCATAAAAATTGGGATGTTACAAAGCCTAAGAAGGACCATCTTCGCCCTATTGCAGATAAGATTATCCTCAAGCTTGCAACTTGGAAAGGCACTATGCTCTATTTAATAGGAAGAGTCCAATTGGTGAAGTCTGTGATTTTTGGAATGCTCACGTATTCTTTTAAGTTTATGCTTGGCCTGTTTCTCTTCTTAATATGCTAGATAGATGTATCAGAAATTTTATTTGGTCGGGTGACATTAACAAGTCTAAGGTAGTCATGGTGGCTTGGCATAAGGTATGCACCCCTTATCATGTTGGTGGTCTGGGGATTTGTTCTTTAAAAGCCACCAACAAGGCAGCTATGTTAAAGAGGTGTTGGGAGCTTAAATCCACCAATGCTCAGTGGTCCCAACTGTTCCCAGCGAGAGTTTTAAACAATAAAGCTTCTATTTGCTATCATATTAATTCTGCAATCTGGGCTGGTGTAAAGCATTTTGTTAATACTGTGGATTCTCATACTTTGTGGCAACTGGGAGACAGTTCTACTATCAATTTCTGGTTAGATTGCTGGCTTTCTCAACCAATTGTTAATTTGATCCATATTCTGGAGTCTATGCATAGTTCTTTAAAGGCTAAGGTTAGCGACTTAATTTTCAATTATGAATGGCACATTCCTCATGTTTTGTTGCAGTGCTATCCTATCCTTGTGACTGAGCTCCAGAAGATCAGTATTCCCAAATTTCTCAGCTCTGATACTCGGCTTTGGAAAGACAATGATTCGGGGAACCTTTCTCTCAAGGAAGCATACTGTCCAATCCCCTACTATGCAACACCTATCTTGGTCAAAGTTGATTTGGAAAAACTCCATCCCTCCCTCGAAATCTTTTCTTTTGTGGCGCCTAATTCACAACAAGTACCCAACTGATGATCAATTATGGAAGAGGGGTTGTACCATATCTCTGTGGTTCTCAATATGAAACTACTTAGCATTTGTTCTTTACTTGCTCTTTTGCTTCTCACATCTGGCGCTGGTTGGGTCATTGTGCGGGTCTGGTTTTGGATACTTCTTCTATTTTATCTATCTTAAAGATATGTGATCGCGACTAGAGTTCCCAGACCAAAGATGTTCTCATTGCCGCCATTGCTAATTCCGTCTTGGGCTATTTGGTACTGGAGGAATCAACTTCGTTTTGAGAATAAAGGTATTCCTCTTTCTGCTACTTTAAACATGATTGTTGCTAATGTCAGACTCACAGGTAATCTATCGCCGAGCTATATGACTGGGAACATTCAAGATTTTGTCTTTCTTAAGAATTTCCTTATTAATGGGAAGCTTAGCAAAGCGCCAAAAATTATAGAGGTCAACTGGCATCCGCCTAATTGCTCTTGGATCAAAGTTAATACTGATGGCTCTGCTAAGGGATCTCCCGGTCTTGCTGCTTGTGGCGGTATTTTTAGAGATAGTAGGGCGGCAACTCTAGGCTATTTTACTTTTCATATTGGTATTGCCAACGCTTTCTATGCTGAAATAATGGGTGCTATTATAGCTATTGAGTTGGCCAACCGTAATGGGTGGCATAAACTCTGGCTGGAGTGTGACTCTAGGTTGGTGATTTTGGCCTTTTCCAATCATGAGATTGTTCTTTGGAAGTTGCATAATCGTTGGTTGAATTGCATCCAACTAACTAAAAGTATGACTTTCTCCTACTCTCACATCTATAGAGAAGGTAATGCATGTGGAGACAAGCTGGCTACCAATGGTATTTATTCTCCTGGTCTTAACTGGTGGAACACTATCCCTTCCTTTGTTGTTGAAGAGTTTATTCGTAACATGGCTGGTCTACCATGTTATCGCTTCAGATAACTGCTTTTGGATATTGGATTATTGCTTTTTTCTTTTTATTGTTGATTAATTATTTTGGTGTGCTGCAAATGATTGTTAATGTCTTTGGTGCCAACCTCATTGGGATGGAAGACATTATAGTGATGCATCTGCATACCAATGTGGTTTGGCTTAGATCTATTTTGTTATCTATTGCAGTTTATCACCCTATGGGTATGTACTATGTTCTTGTTCATGGGTTTTGACCTAGTCCCCTCATTCTTCTTTGTTCTTTTTTCATTTTTATTAATAAAATTTAGTCGGCAGTACTTTTTTTCCTTCTAGATTTTTTTCCCAAAGGAGAATTTTACATCAAAAGGTTTTAACGAGGCTCCCTTCCTTTCTTTTGTTTAAAAAAAAATTACTAAGCCTAAATTTTCATTCAACATAAAACAAATCCTTTCGTTCAAAGGAATAGAAATTTGAAAAGAAGAAACAACAGGACTCCTATCATATTATAGGATTTACTGCAGTTTTGGTCCCCCTATTTTCACAAATCCGTAATTTTGGTCCCCCTATTTTTAAATCCGCAATTTTAGTCCCCTAATTTTTAACATTTCTGAAATTGGGTCCCTATCTCTAATTTGGGTCAAAATTAGGTGATGTGGCAGGTCAAATGCCGAGGTGTCAGTTACACGTGTCATCTTTTTCATTATTTTAATTTTTATTATTATTTTAATTATAAACTTTAATTTAATAAGTAAATTAAAAATCCAAGATATGAGAAAATCAGAAAATTAATTACAAATCACTATTTTACAAATCATTAATTAGAAACTTTAATTATAAACTTTAATAGATTAAATAAATTACAAACAAATCAGAAAATCAAACAAATCATTATCAAAAAAAAAAATTCAAACAACAGCAACCAAGCTTCTTATTCTTCATGCCGATTCTTCACACTTTCATCTTCATCTTCACACCTTCATTTTCAGCTTCAACAACAATAACATATTCAACAACAACCTCTTCTTCTTCACGCCGATTCCCTTCCCCTCTTCTCTCACGCTTCACAAATTTTGGAACCCCACTTGTTCCCAAACGCTCCCAATCGGTGGACTGCCGGCGACCTCAACCCACAGCCCCCTTCCCGATGCAACCAAGCTTCTAGTAACTTCCACTCGTAGCTTTTTCGTTTCGTTTCAAGGAGAAGCCTTTTTGCTACCTATTAGCAAGAGCAAGGTGAAGACCTCATCAACCCCTCCCGTCTTAGCACCACCCTCCCGTCTCAGCACCACCCCATCCTTCCCCAAACCCAAACCCTAACCCAATCCAAAATGCAATCCCCAAACCCCCACTCCAACTCCTCCTCAACCTCAACCTCGCCCTCCCACCTCGTTCAAATGAATCATCTTCAACCTCGTTCAACCGAATCAACCATCTCAAACCCCTATTTTCACCATCATGAACCCTAAACCCACAATCCCTCACACAAAATCAACCATCTCAAACCCTTGCTTTCACCATCGTGAACCCTAAACCCTTTTCTTTTTCTCGCTCGCTCAATCTCCATGGTCAAGTTCCAATCCCTTCCTGGAAAAGTTCCCTTGACTTTCCTTGCAATACTGTCGAACCCTTCATCTCTCTCTGGATTGATCACTGTTTCTCCTGCGATTTTTAGCTAGATCTGAGCTTTCCGATCAGATCTTGCGTTTACAAGCGAGTCCAGCACCTTCGATACCGTCCATTCTGGCGGCAATGGATGTTGAATATTAGGAAGAAGAAGGGAGTAAGGTTCTTTTGGTGAGAAAGAAGGAAAGAGTGTGATGATTGATGAAGGATTTGGTTGAACCACGTTGGGGGGTTGTGTTTTGAGCAATTTGATTTCACTTTCTTTAAATTTCATTTTTTAAAATGTTTTTTACTTGCTAGAAATAATAAATAATAATGTTAAATGTATTTTTATTTTTAAATTAGAAAATGCTGACGTGGTAATGTTAAATTCCAAGTATGCAAGGACATGTAGGCAATTCACTTGCCATGTCACCAAAATTGAGGTCCAAATGCTCAACTGGTCAACATTTCAGAAATTTAAAAAATTGGGTGACTAAAATTACGAAATTAAAAAACAGGGGACCAAAATTACGGATTAGTGAAAATAGGTGGACCAATACTGCAGTAAAGCCCCTATTATAATTTTATTCATCTTTTAATAAGAGTTCTATTACATATAAACATCATTTAATAATGAGTTCTATTACATAAAGTACTACTACACACAAGATTGTAATTAATCAAATTGAAAATGAACTGTAAGTTAATATAATTATATTATCAAAAGAGTTTGACAAAATAAGGGCTTAATTTTTTTTCTTTTGTGGTCACTAGGGAAAAAACAAACAACATTACTTAGGTCCCAATTGGGATAACCATCCCATTACAATCGGCACTAAAGGCCAAAGACAGAAAATTAGGCAAACTACGAAAACGAATCCTACAAGCATCAAGACCGAGACCAAATCGAGCCAGCCCATCTGCCACTTGATTCGCCTCCCTCAGAATATGATCAATGGAACAAACCCCATCCATTCTCATGAGGTCAATAATCTCATTCACCAGCTTCCGATGAGGATGTAAAAGAGGACACCCTCTCTTAATCAATCTAGTTGCAGCAACAGAATCAGATTCAATTAAAATCCTAGTGAAACCCACCTTCCTTGCCGCCAACAAACCGAGACAAATGGCCCTTAATTCTGAGTCCACAATTGTGCACAACCCCAAAAATGAAAACACCAGAACTATCCCTCAGCATAAACTCAGTAACCGAGTTCGCACCTAGGGCCTGAATTTCTTCTGCAAGAGAGAGAGTTTTCATAGCCATGTCATGGCTGCTGAAGACCATAGAATTGAAGATAAAATAATTCCTACACCTCCAAAAGACCTGAATCGCAACTCTATAGACTCCAAATGCTTGGCATCTCTAGCTGACAGATTAGAGCAAAGCCAAGCCTCGGTCTCAGCTATGAAGAAATCGTCAGCTAAACGACCCTCCCCAAGGTAAAACCAGGTCTGCTTAACTTTTTCACACTCACGAAAAACATGAGACAAAGTCTCTCGGTCAGAATTACAGATAGCACAGCAGTCTGAGGCCGCAATACCCCAACACACGCGAGAGACATTTGTTGTAAACTCACCCCGAGCTTGCTTCCATAACTGAAATCGGTATCTCTCCGGACCTTTCCATCCCCAAATCAGCTTATAAACTCTGCTACCAGGTCTTCCATCGTGATGCAAAAGCAATTCATATGTTGAAGCATTTGAAAAGGAACCATCACATGTGCCTAGCCAAGCCACACTATCCAGCAATCCATCATTTGCATAGGGTCTACACTGCAAGATCTGTTGGATGACACCCGTAGGAAGCAAATGGGTAATTCTCGAAGTATCCCATGCCCCCGAGACTGAGACTACATCAGAAACAGAAAAATATTGTTCCATTATGGTTAAAGGACAAGTAACTAGAAGGGCCAATTTTCCCACAGCAGGATTCCACAAGTCAAACCATAATATAGCATCCTTACCATTCCCCAATCTCCAGCACTAGTTCTTCTTAACATCCTTCAAGCCAAGGAAAGACCTCTCCAAAAATTAGATCCAGGTTTCTCAAGGTTCATACGAGGTATGATGTCATTGCCACACCTGTATTTAGACCTTAGGATTCTCACCCAAAGATCATCTCTAGTAGAGACAAACTGCCAACCAGATTTCATTAGGGCCGCCTGATTCATTTTCCTAGCTGAACGTAATCTAAGACCACCCCAATCCTTCGACCTGCACGCTCTCTGCCAAGCCACATGCAGTGGTGGCCCTGAGGGTGATCTTGAGGTGCGATCGCCCATGGCCCCAATTTTAGAGGGGGCACACAAATTTTTTTTTACTAAGTAGTAGTATGTATATATATTTAAAAAAATATTTAAAATTATATAAAAAATTATTGTAAAATAATTAAACAAACAATATGATTAAATAAATTGTAGAATAAATTTAACTAATCACATTCCCAATTTTGGAAAGTGAACCAATGAACCGTCCAATTTTTTTCTTGGTATTGAGCACCGTTCATTTTTTTTTCTTTGATGACATTTAATTATTTCCCTAATGCATGCACGACTTATAAAATAATATTAATTATCTCTGTTACCGTTGCATCTGCTGAAAGAAGTTTTTCTAAATTGAAATTGTTAAAATTTTATTTACGATCTACTATATCACAAGATAGATTCAATAGTCTTGCTTTGATTTCTATTGAAAATAATTTTTAAAAAAATCTTAATTATGAATGTATTATTGATGATTTTGCATGCAAGGAGAACGATATTTAAATAATTATAAGGGCACCATTTTTTGGTTCGCCCAGAATACCCAAAAACTAAGGACCGACCTTGGCCACATGATGATTATGTCTCTTATCATCAACATCACCTCAAATGAAACTACAACCCTTTTTGTCAGTCTCATCACAAATAGACTTTGGCAAGCAAGTGGATTGCATGACATAGGAGGGAAGGGCTTGAAGCACAGACCTAGTCATGCAATTCTACCGCTTGATTGATATTTTTTTTTAACGATAATCAAACTTCATTCAATAATTTTAAAAAAGATTCATATACCCAAATTGAACAGAATGTGTTGAGACATTCCCCAACCATAATTGAAAATCAACACAAATATCTAAATTACCCAAGTACACGGTAACGAAACACTTAATCAGAACAGAAGCTAATATGGCATTACCAAACCATCTTAATCCTAACCGCCAAAACAGAAGCTTCTAAGTACGGTCAATGACCAAAGAGAAGTGAGATTAAGCCACAGTCTTTAATCTCATCCATTTACGGGTCACTACTATACTCTATGCAGACTCAAATCGACTATAGGTGGTCTCGGAGATGACCAATCGAACCACATGCTCAGAAGCCATTTGTAGGAGGGAAAAGATGCTGAGGTTGGCGGTGACCACCATTAGCACTTCGGTTCTGTAACGTTGACGCCCACATGTTGATTGACTTTGTAATGGAACGAAGCCGGACTGCCAATTTGAACCAAACGAACCCCGCAACATGATGAAACACCAAATAACGCAGCACCAAGACAATGAACAAAACAATGCCGCACTTAGACGATGAAAACACGAAAGAAAATCTAGATCTATGTGAAAAAACCACTTATTTAAATAAAAGACGGGGAAAAAAAGATGTAGATTGGTGGTTTCAGGCCAAAAAATGCCTAAAACCATCCCCTCCGATTGATGAAGAAGAAAGTCGAGAGAGGGTTTAGAGAGAATAAGGGGGAGGCGCTAGGTCAGGTTGTCAAAAAATGATTGATGTTCCTAAAGGCTTAAATGACACATTTTTTTGTAACCAAAAAATAAATATATAACACCGTCAATATATAAGAAACAGCATATGATTAATGTACTCGCACTCGCGTTTCAGTATTTTAAATACAAATATAACCACATATATCCAACATATCATGCCCCAGTGAGACTTCAAGACATCTGCATTTGAATAACAAAATATAACTCTGATCATCAACCAAAAGTACCCCTTCCCCTAACCCATCTCGGAATTCTAGGAGAGCGGCCTCTCCCTTTCTCTCTCTCTCTCACTCTACCCTCCACTCCTCTTTTTCTTCTTCTTCATCCATCGGAGAGAGGTGGTTTTTGGCTATTTTTTGGCCTGGAACCACCCCTCTACATCGTTTTTTCTCTCATTTTTATCTAAATAAGTGGTTTTTCACGTAGATCTAGATTTTCTTTCGTGTTTTTCCGTGTTTTCATCGTCTGAGTGCGGCGTTGTTTTGTTCGTCATCTTGGTGCGGCGTTTTTTGGTTTTTCGTCTTGTTGCGGGTTTCGTTTGGTTCCGATTAACAGATGAGCTTCGTTCCATTACAAGGTCAATCAACACGTAGGTGTCAACGTTACAGATCTGGAGTGCTAATGGTGGTCACCGACAAACTCAACATCCTTTCTCCCCTACAAATGGTTTCTGAGCATGTGGTTCGATTGGTCATCTCCGAGACCACCTATGTCGATTTGAGTTTGCACAGAGTAAAGTAATGACCCATAACTGGATGAGATTAAAGATTGTGGCTTCTCACTTCTCTTTGGCCATTGACCGTATTTGGAAGCTTTTGTTTTGACTGTTAAGATTAAGATGGTTTGGTAATGCCATATTGGTTTCTGTTCTGATTAAGTGTTTCATTACCGTGTACTTGGATAACTTAGATATTCGTGCTGATTTTTAATTATGGATGGGGAATGCCTCAACACATTCTGTTCAATCTGGATGTATAAATATTTTTCCTAATTATTGAATGAAATTTGATTGCTAAAAAAAAAAGGTTAGAGTAATGTTTTGGTCCCTATACGTAACATCGATTCTTAATTTGGTCCTTATACTTAAAAAATTGTTAAAACAGTCCCTACACGTGACAGCCGTTACCCATTTGGTCCCTGCAGTCGAAACTACGTTTTCTAACTGTTATCTATTTGGTATTTATACGTGACATAAATTCTTAATTTGGTCCTTATACGATTTTTTTTTATTAAAACAGTCCCTATAAGAAATAGTGACTAAAAACTTATTAATATGGTCCCTATACGAAAAATAAACTATTAAAACAGTCCCTATACGAAAAATAAACTATTAAAACAGTCTCTATATCAAAAAAATGTCTAAAACTTGCCTATGTTGTAATTCAAATATGGTCCCTAATGTGAACTCACCCATGTGTTAGGTACATATAAAACATATTTAATCCACAAACAAACATATAAAACACTTTGATTAGGTACATACAGTGCATATAAATCCACAACATAATATGTTTATTTATGGATTAAATGTCTTATATGTTTGTTTGTGGATTAAATATGTCTTATAAGTACTTAACACATGTGCAAGTGTCACATTAGGGACTATATTTAGATTATAACATGGGCAGATTTTAGTCATTTTTTGATTATCGAGACTGTTTTAATAGTTATTTTCGTATAGGGACTGATTTAATAGTTTATTTTTCGTATAGGGACTATTTTAATAGTTTATTTTTTGTATAGAGGCCAAATTAATTTATGTCACGTATAGGGACTGCAAATAATTGTTTTTAAACAACTAACGCCGTTACAAAACAGTGTTAGACGTTAAGGACTAAATTAAGAATTTATGCATATATAGGGACTGTTTTAATAACATTTTTGTATAGGGACCAAATTAAGAAATAATGTCACGTATAGGGATCAAAACATTACTTTAACAAAATATAAATAAAAATAAAAAGTACCCCTTCCCCTGTATTATACGAGACCTCACCGTTAGCCAGAGAATCCGCCCGGCACGTTTACACGTGAAAAAAATTCTGGCGTGCCTCTGCAAAGTAAAAAATCACTAGGTAGTGTAAGGTGCGAATATGTGTTCCTCCAGTCCAAAATGCCATGAATAAGTGATCGAATTATTCACCCTGTAATAATCCACGTTAGTCCTGCGAAATTAAAATCATCAGGTGCTCAATCACAATCACAATCACAATGGTCGCAGTTAAAGTCAACTGAGGAAGTTCAATGATATTTTTGGTACATATATTATATACTATATAGCTTAGATTTACATAAGAAAAATGATTTTTGTACACACAAATTGACACAAAAATAGACCAGCATATTTCCGTACATATATGGATCGTATGTCTGTACATGTACGGGCAACATTTTTTTTTCAAATTTTTTTTTTAGATTTTTTAAACTGGTTAAATTTTTTTTGTCATTAACCAGGTAATGAGCTACATTAACCAGATATTTGAACTTGATTAACTAGATAAAAAAAGTTTCAGGATTTGGCATTAACCAGATAATGAATAGCATTAACCAGATAAATGAACTTCGTTAACCAGATAAATAAAATGTTGGCATTCACCAGATAATGTGAACCATTTATTTATCTGGTTAACGAAGTTCACTTATCTGGTTAATGGTTCATATTATTTGGTGAATGCCAACCCTGAAGTTCATTATTTATCTGGTTAACGAAGTTCATTTATCTGGTTAATGTAGTTCATTATCTGGTTAATGACAAATATTTTTTTAAACAGCTAAAAAAAACTAAAAAAAAAGAAAATTGAAAATAAAATAAAATATTGTGTCCGTAATGTACGGACCGTATGTCCGTACAGTACGGACTGTGTGTCTAAAATTGTGTCCCTTTTTGTGTACAAATAACGGGACCCATTTACATAATAGGGAAGTATGTCCCACAACACATTCATATTCATCTTCTTTACTGACACGGGTTGGTTCGAGTGGTAACTGGGCTCAGATCCTATTTCAAGGTATCGAGTTCGAGTCTTGGGTATAGCGAAAATTCTATTGAGAGAAGATAACCACGCGGATTGGCAAAACCGAGTAAAAAAAAAACACGTGGCCAGCCAGGTTTCCTGATGCAGATTAGCAACCGGTGAAGCTGGTAACATGGTAACTAAAAAAAATATTCATCTTCTTTTACAAGACAACTTAAATGGCCACATTGCAATATTATTTTCAAGGCAAAATTACACTATAGGTCCCTTAACTTATTTTTTGTGTTTGAAATAGTCATTTTTTTTTTTTTCAAACAGGCCCTTTAAGTTTTAAAATAGTTGCACCGTTGACATTTTTTTCATTTTCCGTCTAACACCGTTAAAAAAAGCTGATGTGTCCGTTAATATGCTTAGGTGTCAATGATGGTGCTTACGTGGAGAGCTGAGTCATTATTTTTTATTAATTTTGTATTAAAAACAAAAAAAAATTGAGAAAGGGTTCATCGTCTTCAACCTAGTTCATCATCTTCTTTCTCCTAACATCATCATCATCTTTCTCCTAACATCATCTTCTTCCAACTCTGTTTTCCTGTTTTAATGCAGTTTCACCATTATTTAGCATCCTCTTCTTCACCAACAGGGAAAGAGAAAAAGGGGACGGGGAAGATCTTTTAGCACACAGATCGAACTCGCAAATCAATGGCGTAGATTAGAATGTTTTTACATCTTGTTTACATGGCATCCTGGAAATGGTTGCTAGGGAACTCAATCTTTTAAAAAGCAAAGCAAAAATAATTTTGTGCAAAAAATTTGTTAACAATCTTCACAGAACAGAGAAGGATAGAGGGAGCAAAACAGAGAAGAAATTTTTGCCTGGAAAAATTGGGGTTTGGGAGAAATCTGGAAAAAATGTGATATTTTTGGGGGGAAAAAAAATTGAAACTTTATCATCTCACTTCTCTTCCTCCCTCCTTTCTATCTCACATTCTTCTGTTTTTTCGGTGGTGTTCTCTCTACTTGCTCTTTCCATTTCCTCTTTTTCTTTGTTGTCAGTGGAAGTATTGTGAAAAAGGAATGGTGGGTTAAGGTTGAACTCTACGTCCCTGGTGCTCTCTTTTGCACAGAGCCGAAAAAAAAGTCCCCCTCCATGGTTTCTGAAATTTACGGCTTTTGCTAATTGAAAATTGTTGGATCTTAATTTTTGTGAGAGCAGCTTCATGACCTGACCTTCACTTTTGATTTTGGCTAAGCAATACAATTCGGGTTTCTGGGTCTGGATATGAGTTTCTGCTACATAGGAAGAACCCTAACTTATTTATTTTATTTTTAATAAAAAAGAAATTAAAATAATGACTCAGATTGCCACGTAAGCTTTTTTAAAAAGAGTTAGACAGAAATCCAAAAAAGGCTAACAGTGTAACGTTTTTAATACTTAAAGGACCAATTTAGGAAAAAAAAGATAAAAGATGATTCAAAAACAGAAAATAAGTTAAGGGACTTAAAATGTAATTTTGCCTATTTTCAAACTGATACTTTGAAATTTTATTTTTGGATAACAAAAAGAAATGCCATTAATAAAACAGAAAATTTCAAAAAACGAGATTAAGATATATCTGCTTGCTTAAGCCTATAATATATCAAGTCAAGCTCGAATGAGAAAGGAGATTTTGGGGAAGAATTTCTCACTTTAATTTTTCAGAGTCATATTTAAATTATTGACCACTATTTTTAAGAGATCAACAACTGGCTCATCCAGGCTTGTTAAATTGATCAAAGTGGAGAGCATTTCATTAACCGAATCTTGTAAAATGTACTACAAGTGATTACTTAAGAGAACAAGGCTGCTTCTATGGTGAACAAGCATCGTGAGTAACACCACCATGCACAAGTTTGGGCAACCGTTGGATTAAAAAAATCCTAGATCTTATCATGCACCCTCCCCCATCGGATCAAACTCTCTTTTCTCATTTCTCTCTCTCTCAACCCACGCAGCCTCTTCCTCTCCCTCCGGTCACCCCTTCCTTCTCCCACCATCATGTTGCCGGCACCGACTACATCCCTGTTTTGCAACACCCTCCTCGTTGTGTCGTCGACCTTGAACAACTTCTCGGTGCTCGACTCCACCACCAACAGGAAATCTCGTTGAGCCTGAGGAGGTTGTCGCAGATCGTCAAATTGTTCGCTGGATTTGGGATTTATGGTTCATGAAAGGGAAGAAGATGCATGATTTGGATTATTGATAGATGTGAGTCCATGAGTATGTAAAAGACGAGTTACAGAGGTGAGTTCGTGAGTTTGATTTGAGCTTTTTTTTTACCTAGTGTTTTGCTGAATTTAGGGATTTAGGGTTCTTGCAATTTTAACAAGAACCGAGGTTTGAGATGTTCAGTGATTATCTAACGAGAGGCTTACCGCAAACAGTTCGGGTTCGCAACATAATCTGGTTGTTGATGGTGGTAGTCTGGCCATTGTCAGTGGGGGCGGGTAGAGATCTGGCGCCAGTGATGTTGGTGTGGCGGCTCCGTTGCAGAACAAAGGGTGGGGTAGCAGTGTGTGCAATGCATGATAGGATCTGTGAGCTTAATCATCTAATGGTTAAAAACACTTGTGCACCATGGTGTTAGCCATGTTACTTGTTCATGGTAGAACCTGGCAAGAGAACAATAGGCTCTTCCTGTCTTGTTACACTGATCAAAGTGTAGAAAATTAAGGAGAGCATCTCATTCAACTGAATCTTGTAAAATGTACAAGTGATTACAAAGGAGAACTAAGCTCCACACACACACACACACACTCCACAAGTTATAACTTAATAACGGAATGCCAGCTAAGCATCAACTAATTACCACAACTAACTTGAGCAATGTTAACTAACTCAACTGGATCTATTATGTCTCTAGAAGTACGTATTTGAATAGGCAACACCTTAATTAAACTTTGTACTCTTCAAGATGCAGCCACTCCGTTGAAGACCCTGATCAGAATGACTTATCTATTGCTTTGAGAAAAGGGAAAAGGTCTTGTGCTAAGTACCCCATTTCTCAATTTGTTTCCTCTAAACATCTTTCTCTACAACATCAAAGTTTTATTTCAACTGTTGACTCTATGAGAATCCCAACATTTGTCCAAGAAGCCCTAAAGGATGTAAATTGGGTCAAAGCTATGGATGAGGAGATGAAAGCTCTTGAAAGAAATGGAACTTGAGAAATTGTTGAGAGGTTAGGAGGCAAGAAACCAGTTGGTTGCAGGTGGATCTATACAGTCAAGCACAAGTCAGATGACAAGGGAGATCAAACAAGGTGTGCAGATTAAAGAAAGCCTTATATGGATTGAAACAATCCCCCAGAGTAGGTTTGGAAGGTTCTCAAAGGCAATGGTGTGCTTGGGCTACAAGCAAAGCAAAGGCGATCATAACTTTTCTTCAAACATTGACAGGGAGGAAAACTAACTGTACTTCTTTTGTATGTTGATGATATTTTTATTACACGAGATGATCCAATTGAGAGACTTCTGCTCAAAGAGAAGTTATCTACAAAGTTTGAGATGAAGGACCTTGGCAAACTCAAGTATTTCTTAGGAATTGAAGTGACTTATTCTAAACAAGGCATCTTCATTTCTCAAAGAAAATATGTGCTTGACATTTTACAAGAAACAAACAAATTTGGAAGTAAACTTCAGGTATACCCATAGAGCAAAATCACAAGATGGGTCTTGAAGAGGAAAGTGCCAAGGTTGACAAGGTTAAATATCAGAGACTAGTAGGGAAGCTGATTTAATTGACACACACTAAACCTGGCTTAACTTATGCATTCAATGTTGTGAGTTAGTTCTAGCATGATCCGAGGGTGAGACACTTGCAGGTAGTAGATCATGTTCTATAGTACTTCAAAGCCACTCTAGAGAGAGGACTCTTGTTCAAAAGAGGTGGAAGCTAACTTTAGATGCTTATGATGCAGGTTCTGTGAGTGATAGACGATCCACTTCTGGTTATTGCACATTCTTATGTGATAATCTTATCACTTGGAGAAGTAAGAAGTAAAATGTTATTGCTCGATCGAGTGCTAAAGTAGGATTTAGAGCTATGGCACAAGGAATTTGTGAGCTCTTGTGGATGAAAATTATACTTGATGACTTAAGAATAAAGTATGAGGATCCTACGAAGTTGTTTTGTGACGATAAATCGGCTATCAACATTGCTCATAATCTTGTGCAGCATGACAGGACAAAACATATTGAGATAGACTGACACTTTATCAAGGAGAAGTTGGATAGTGGAATGATAACAACAACATACATTCCTTTTGGGATTCAACTACAGATGTGTTAACAAAGGGCTTGTCAACAAATCGTTTCAGCCAACTTAGTTGTAAGCTGGGAATAATATTCATTCACTCGCTTGAAGGGGAATGTTGAAAATATGTAGTTATTATAGTATTTTCTGTATTAGGCCCATTAATCAGGCCCGTTAAGTAGTTTGTCTATATATACAAGATTAGTGCTTGTAATTACATACAATTCTAATAATACTTAGAATCATTTTCTACAAAAGTGTAGGTATCTTTCATCTTGAGCTGGAAGACTCCCGATTGTTCTACCTATCCGCTCTGCAAATCTTAACATATCATATTATCTCACCAAGTATTATATAATCCTGTAACCCCACTGAAGTATGCATTTTAGGCTATATATAAAAGTTTATTATGCTCTTTTGTATATAATATTGTTATGTTTGTTAGTGTTGAGATCCTTGTTATTCCACACGCATTAGTTCACACTTTAGATGTCTAGTCCTGAGCGTGAGGAGTGTATTGTATAGTTATCAAAAGTGGCAGAGCAGTGCAGAGCAATAGCAGGCCGTTATTCTCTAGTTGTGGCATCGCAAATTAAAGGTGCGGCCGTAGCGGGGGGATGTGCTATTTTGGGAATTTGCAGCCAGTCAGGCTTAAGAGGGAAAAAAAAACCTGTTCAATGCTTTCTACCTCACCTTGAAAACTTTTGTATTGGGCATCGTATATATAAAAAGTGTTAGAATAGCGGTCATCCTGCTATAGCATTTCTAGGGTCTGTGGCGCCGTTATCCAAGATTGATAACTATGGTGTGTTGATAGCCCCATTGACTAGAGATATGACCTAAGTAGTGTTTATAAGGTTTGAACAACCCTCACCTTACAAGCCAATTTTGTGGGGTTGAGTTAGGTCCTAAGCCCAAACTCGAAGATGGTATCAAAACATATCCTAAACTTGTATTGGGCCAAGATTCTCTGTTATTCCACGCGCATTTGTCCATGCTCTAAATGTCTAGTCCTGGGCGTGATGAGATGTATTTAGATCCCTACTATTCCTCTTGTATTAGTCTAGGCTTCAGATGTCCAATCCTACATATGAGGGAGCTGTGTTGAGAGTCCCACATGGACTAGAGATATGTTGAAACAATTTGATACACACACACACACACTCACTTGCACACTCAGAGCAGAGGGAAAGAAAGAAAGTAAAAGTATTGAGAATTGAATTGAATGGGATTGAATATTATTGATCTTTCAATTTGTATTTATACATTGTATTACAAGTCCCACATCATGTGGTTTTGTATCAATCACTCACACTGTTACATTCATTAACTAACAACTAACTTCCTCTCCCACTTAACTAACCTGTAACTAACACTCTTAACAGAATTAACTTCCAAACTGAATTAGTTAAACACCTCACAAACTAACACACCTCCTTAATTCAGCTTAGATAAGCTCACAATTCCCAACTTGCCTCTGAACAGCTTAAATGATTCACCTTGCCTCTGAACAACTTAAATGATTCACCTTTCAAGGGCTTGGTTAATATGTCAGCAATTTGTTGATCAGTCCTGCAATACTCTAGCTGAAGTCTTCCTTTGCTCACTTGTTCTCTAAGGAATGAAACTTTGTTTCAATATGTTTGCTCTTCCCATATGCAATTGGATGTTTAGCCAAGTTTATTGCTAACTTGTTGTCTACATACATCTTCACTGGTCCGGGTTCTCTCAACTTCAATTCTTGTAATAGTAAATCCAACTAAGCTGCTTGGCAGGCACCTAATGATGCAGAAATGTATTATGCTTCACAGGAAGATACTGCTACAACTTGCTCCTTCTTTGAGCTCCATGAGATAGGTGCCTTCCCATACATGAACACATACCCTGCAGTGCTTTTCCTATTATCCTTGTCCGCACACCAGTCTGTATCCATATGCCCATATAATTCTGACTCTGTGATGCTGCTGTCCTCATGACTAGAAATCAGAATTCCATAATCCAAAGTCCTTTTCATATACCTTAATATTCTCTTTGCTACAAGCAAATGTGGCACCCTTGGTTCTTCCATGAATCTACTAATTAATCCCACACTGAGCACCAAATCAGGCCTTGAATTGCACAAGTATCTCAATGATCCAACCAGCCTTCTATAAAATGTTGCATCAACCTGCTCCTCACCTCTTTCCTTTGTAAGAACAAGACTTGTTTCAGCTGGTGTAGTAGCTGGATTACAGTTTTTCATATCAAATCTTTCAAGCAAATCATCAGCATACTTTCTTTGATGCATCACAAGCCCTTTTTTAGTTTTCTGAAATTCGATTCCCAGGAAATAGGCTAGTTGACCATGGTCAGTCATCTCAAATTCATCAAGCATACACTTCTTAAACTTGCAATCTGTACTACTGCCAGCTACTAAGAGATCATCAACATATAGGCACACCACTATCAATTCATTGCTAGAACTAGACTTAACAGATACTCCATGCTCATTAACACATTTGGCAAAACCAGTTTTGATTAGAAAGCCATCAATTCTTTTGTTCCATGCCCTTGGGGCTTATTTTAGCCCATTAGGGGCCTTCTTCAGTTTGTACACCTTCTCATCTTGCTCTTTAATTTTAAAACCAGGAGGCTACTCTACAAAAACTTCTTCATCAAGCACTCCATTTAGAAATGCTGATTTGACATCCATTTGATGCATCGACCAACCTTTTGATTGTGCAATAGCAACCATCATTCTAATGGTTTCTAATCGGGCCACTAGTGCAAACACCTCCTTAAAGTCAATTCCAGCTCTTTGTAGGAACCCTTTGGCCATTAATCTGGACTTGTACTTGATAACTTTACCACTAGGATTCATTTTATGCTTGAACAACCACTTAACCCCTATTGCTTTCTTCTTGTATGGCAGATTAGTTAGCTCATAGGTCTGATTTCTTTCAATTGAACTCAGTTCCTCCTTCATGGCATTAATCCATTTAGGACCTCTCATAGCTCCTTCAAAGCTTACTGGTTCAGCTTCGGCCAGAAGAGCATAGTGCACCAATTCTCCATCTGAGTCTACAATAGCATCTGATATGAATGCACAATCCTGAATTCTTTAAGGGGTTTGCCTTGTTCTGAGAGATCTTCTTGGTCCAGTCATAGTGGCTTGTGTTTCACTTTCAATCTCACTACTCTCATTAATCATAACACTTGCATACTTTTTTTTTCTGCTGCACTATCCTAGTTCCAATCCTTCAATTCATCAACAACCACATCTTTGCTGATTATTACTTCTTTGCTTGCTGGATTGAATAATCTATACCCTCTATTAGTGTGATACCCTACTAGAATTAGTTGTTCACCGTTGTCATCTAGTTTTCTTCTCAATTTATCTGGAACGTGTCTATAACACATTGAGCCAAACATTCTCAAGTTGCTCACATTCGGCTTCCTTCCAGACCGGCACTCTTCAGGTGTTAAATTCTTCAATCTCTTGTTGGGACTTTTATTCACAATGTATGTTGCAGTAGACACTGCCTCACCCCATAGGTAATTAGGCAAACCTTTGCTTTTGAACTTACTCTTTACCATATTCATGAGTGTTCAATTTCTTCTCTCAGTGCACCATTGTGTTGAGGAGTACATGATGGTGTTATTTCATGCACTATCCCTTCCTTCTCACACATTTCATCAAACTCATTGACACATATTCTCCACCTCCATCTATTCTTAAGCATTTAATTGGCATGCCACACTGTTTTTCCACCATAGCTTTAAACCTTTTGAAGGTATCAAGCACTTCATTCTTTCTTTTAATCAGGTAGATCCACATCTTTCTAGTAAAATCATCAAGGAAGGAAACAAAATACTTGTTGCCACTAATTGAATATGTTTGAATAAGGCCACACACATCAGAGTATACAATTTCCAGCTTGCAATTTGACCTTGTCTCCACCAGCTCTTGAATGAATTTCTATGTTGTTTTGACTGGATGCACTCTTCACAGAACTCTGTTGGCACATGGATGTTTGGGAGCCCTTTCACCATCTCTTGCTTGCTTAACAACCAAACCTATAGTGCCAAAGCCATTCCTTCCTACTAGCTGCAGATGCAAGCACTTGTGCTCTAAGATCTGAATTCCCACTTGAAATGTCCTATTTTTAGACATAGGAGCCTTAAGAATTAGGTTCTTCTTGCTGTCTAGTATCCTTATCACTTTGTCTTCAAGAATCATCATATATCCCTTCTCCACAAGCTGACCAAGACTCAATAAATTGCTCTTCATCTTAGGAACAAACAACACATCATTGATCAATGCATGTTTCCCATCCTTTCTCTTAATTAGTACCTATCCTATACCTACTGCAGAGAGTGTGCTTGCATATGCAAACCTTACTCTACCTTTGATTGTGCCATCAAGCCTCACGAACTAGTCCTTTCTTCCAGTAATATGTGTTGAGCATCATGTATCAAGATACCATTGATTGGCCTTCTCTTCACCCTCCTTGGTTGTCACCATCAGAGTCAAAATATCCGAGTCTTCATCTTCTTGAGCAAGCTTGGCTTCTTCAAGATAATTTTTTTTTTTCTTTCAGCATAACATTCATCTGAAAAATGGCCCCACTTTTGACATTTATAACATTGGATGTTACTTTTTAGACTTCTTTTTTCCTCTTCTTACATTTCCACCTCTGTTGAAATTTCCTCCTCCTCTATTTGATCCTCTTCTTCCTCCCTTTTGGCTACCATTTGTACCATTCTGATCACTCTGCTCCTTCCCAGAATCTTGACTATAGTGGCCTCTTCCTCTCCCTAACTTCCATATACCTCTTCTTCCTCTTTTCCCTCTGCTGCTTTCATCAAGGAGTCGTCAACCGAACTGGGCCTGCAGTGCCACTTCAGAATTCTTTTCTACACTTCTATCCTTCATTCTTTGTTCATGAACTTCTATGGTAGCATGCAATTCATCTATACTCAAGGTTGAAAGTTCTTTGGTTTCTTCCATCGTAATCACTATGTGATTAAATCTTGGAGACATTGATGTCAAAATTTTCTCAACAATGGTTTGATTAATGATTGTATCACCATAATTCTTCATGCCATTTGTCACAACAAGTACCCAGTTAAAGTACTTTGCAGCCTCTTCATTCTTATCCATTTGCAACAATTCATATTGCCTCCTTAGAGTTAGTAGCCTTGCCTTCTTGACTTTTACAGCCCCAGCATATACACTTGCCATGTTATCCCATGCTTCCTTTGCATTTTTTGCACTTGCAATCTTCTCAAAATTCGTAGAATCGACACACTGATGGAGTATGAACATTGTCTTGTAGTCTTTCTTTTTTGCTTCTTTGTAACTCATCCTCCGTGCTTCTGTTGCACCTTCACCAGTATCTTGAGTTCCCCCTTTTTCAACAATTTCCATCACATCTTGGAAACCAAAGACTGCCTTCAATTGAATGCACCATTTGTCATAGTCCTTCCTATCAAGAACGAGAAGATTAGCAAGGAAATGGCCATTCGATGATGTAGCCATAATCTGTTATGCAATTCACTGTTTTCTCACCAAAGAAGATAAGCACACACAAGCACATGATCACTTACCTATGCTCTGGATACCAATTTGTTGGAACAATTTGATACACACTCTCACTTGCACACTCACAGAGGTGTTAACAAATAAGAGGGAATGAAAGAAAGTAAAAGTATTGAGAATTGAATTGAATGGGAATGAATATTATTAATCTTTCAATTTGTATTTATACACTATATTACAAGTCCCACATTGTGTGGTTTTGTATCAATCACTCACACTGTTACCTTCATTAACTAACAACAACTAACTTCCTCTCACACTTAACCAACTTGTAACTAACACGCTTAATAGAATTAA
This sequence comes from Calophaca sinica, assembly GCA_037113605.1. Classification (NCBI taxonomy): domain Eukaryota; kingdom Viridiplantae; phylum Streptophyta; class Magnoliopsida; order Fabales; family Fabaceae; genus Calophaca; species Calophaca sinica. The sequence continues at coordinate 73,595,437 of CM073730.1, forward strand.
CTTCCAAGTGAATTAGTTAAACACCTCACAAACTAACAAGATATGACCTAAGTAGTGCTTACAAGGGCTTGGACAGTTCTCACCTTACAAGTATTGGAATAATATCCTAGATGCTAGGATTTGTTATTTGATTTTCCATTTCCTTTATTAGGCTCTTTAATTGTAGCTAGACTTTATTGCCTTGATTCAGTCAGCATGTGTATATATGTAATATTGCAAAAACAGAATAAAATAATTCAACTTTATACCTAATTCCCTTTCTCTATATGGTATCAGGTTTTTTCTAGGTCTCACCGCCTCCACCGATCCTCATGGGTGACACTCCAACCTCTTCCCTCACTCGCACCGACCTACCAGGTCTCATGGAATTTAACACCGCCTCCCAACTTCCAATCAAATTGAACTCCTCAAACTATCCTGCCTGGTATGAACAGCTCGAGATCTCATTGGCTACATCAATGGTGACAAACCCTGCCCTCCGGCTATGCTTTGCCCTGCCGGTGCCCCTGCGACGCCGAATCCTGCTCATTCCTTATGGATTTGCCAAGACAAGCTTCTCTACATAGCCCTCCTTGGCTCTTGGGACGCTGAAGCACGATCAGTTATGGCTTCAGCTGACACATCCCGCGATGCTTTGCTTGCTTTTTAACGAGTCTTCTCCAACCGGTCTCACTCAAAAGTGATGTCCTTGAAAGAGCGCCTCAATACTGTCTCCAAAGGCTCCTCCTCAGTCCAGTTATATCTCTAATCTATTCGCCCAATTGCTGATGAGCTTGCTTTGATCAATCATCCCATTAATGACCTTGATCTAGTTATTCACACACTCAATGGCTTGGGTCCAAACTTTCGAGAGTTCACTGCTTCCATAAGAACTCATGATACCCCTATCCGGTTCACTGAACTCTATGAAATTGAAGATCACACTCAAGCCTCTGCCCCTGTGACTGCAAACTATGCTAATCGTCATCCTTATCGTGACAAAGGCAACTTCTCCAGGACTTCAAATTCATCTGCTGGTCGTCAAAACCCTCCAGTAATCTGCCAATACTGCAACAAAAGAGGCCACACTACTGTGCAATGCTACAAGCTCAAGAAAGATATGCGCAAGTCATCACAAGCCACTGCTAATACTGTCCAATCCAGTATACCTCCGCTAGAATGGTTCTTTGACTCTAGAGTTTCACACCACATCACCAATGATTTCAACAATCTCTCCTTGAAGCATGATTATAGTGGCTCAAATCAACTGCAGGTTGCAAATGGTAATAAACTTCCTATCTCTCACTCTGGCCTCATAAAAATTCCTACCTCTCATAAGCCCCTACATTTATCAAATATATTTTTTGTTCCTGGAGTCACACAAAATTTAGTTTCAGTCTCTCTGTTATGTCAATCTAACAATGTTTCCATTGAATTCTTTTCTTGGCATTTTGAGGTAAAGGATATGAGCACGGGGGCGATACTGCTACGCGGACTGAATGATGGAAATTGCTACAAACTACCACCTTCCTCCACACCCCGTTCATTCTCAGCAAAGTCCATGCCTTCTCTTCACCTTTGGCACAACCACCTTGGTCACCCTGCCTCTCGCACTCTCATTTATGCACTCAATTCTAGTCGCATTGAGTTTCATGGATCTTCCTCTCAATGTTCCAATTGTCTGTCCAAAAAGAGTCATAAGTTACCTTTTTGTAGTTCATCATTAGTTAGTTCTAGACCTTTGCAATTTATCTTCTCTAATGTATGGGGCCCTGCTCCCTTTGTTTCCATTGATCATTTTCGATATTATGTTATTTTTGTTGATCACTACACAAGGTATACTTGGCTCTATCCCATGAAACTCAAATCTGATGTGTCCATCATCTTCCCTGTTTTCAGAAAATTTGATTGAAAATCAATTCAATTTTAAAATTCAAAACCTTTATTCTAATAATGGTGGTGAATTTTTAAAATTGAGATCTTTCCTCCAAAATCATGGCATTTCACATCTTACCTCACCACTACACACTCCAGAACACAATGGAATTTCATAGCGTAAACATCGTCATTTATTAGAAACAGCTCGCTGTCTTATGCACCGAGCATCACTACCATCCTCATTTTGGACTTTTGCATTACAAACAACTGCATATTTGATAAATAGGCTTCCTACTCCTAATCTCAAAATGAAATCACCATTTTCAAAGTTGTTTAATCAAGATCCAAATCTGTCTAAATTAAAGGATTTTGGCTGTCTTTGTTTTCCTTGGCTTAAGCCTTATACATCCAATAAATTTCAATCACTCTTTGAACCTTGTGTTCTCCTTGGTTACTCTCTCTCACTCTCAAAGTGCATACATCTGTTTCAATTTCAAATCAACCAAATTTTATCACTCTAGGCATGTCCAATTTGTTGAGAATATCTTTCCCATCTTAGATTTACACTCTCATTTTGAATCACCTAATTTCTCTCCATCAACTCCTACCTCCACGCCTAATTTGCCTCTTACATCTTTACATCCACTCATTTCAAATTCTCAACATGCTTCTTCAAATCAAACCGCAACCAACCCACCCGAATCCATCCAAATCACACCACTCTTGGATGACCCTTTATCTAATCCTAGCCCATTGCCTTCTTCACCAGTCCTCTGCGCAACCAACCCTTGTGAATGTCCCAACATCTTCTCATCCTATGGTCACAAGGAGTAAAAATGGCATTTCAAAACTGAAGAGAATCTTTGCAGTCACAAAATATCCTATGCCTTCTTCGGTTGGACCAACGTGTGTCACATAAGCACTCAAGCATGATGTTTGGAAGCAAGCTATGAGCGAAGAGTTCAATGCCCTCATGAAGAATGGAATGTGGACACTAGTTCCCCCTCAGCAGAACTACAATATCATTGGCAACAAGTGGGTTTTCAGGCTAAAATACAACACAGATGGCACAATTGCAAGGCATAAAGCCAGACTAGTAGCAAAAGAGTTTCACCAACAATCAATTATTGATTTCAAGGAAACATTCAGTCCAGTTATCAAGCCATAAACCATCAAGACCATCTTATGCCTTGCTCTTTCCAATGGGTGGCCTCTTTGCCAAATGGATGTTAATAATGCTTTCCTTCAAGGCTCAATCAATGAAGATGTATATATGACATAGCCTGCAGGTTTTGTTCGCCCCACTCTTCCTCATTACATCTGCAAATTACACAAGACACTCTATGGCCTCAAATAGGCTCCTCGTGCATGGTTTCATGCGCTCAAAGATTTTCTCATTGGCTTTGGATTCAAAAATTCCAAGACTGACAGCTCCTTATTTATTTTCAAAAGTGGTTCACTTGTTGCCTACTTCTTGGTTTATGTGGATGATCTATTGCTTACAGGTAATAATACCTCATTACTTAGCAAGTTTAAAAGCTCTCTTCCTGCCGCCTTTTCTCTTAAGGACCTTGGCTTCCCAAATCACTTCCTGGGAGTAGAAATCCTTCCATCATCATAGGGTCTGTTCCTTTCACAGCACCATTACATTCGACAGTTACTTGAGCGTGCAAATATGGCTGATACTAAGCTAGTATCCACACCAATGTCCACTTCTTTCTCATCTACAGTGCAACCATATTCTACTACATGTGATGCCTCTTTATCGCAGCCTAGTGGACTCCCTACACTACCTATCTTTAACCAGGCCAGATGTTGCATTTTCTGTTAACAAGCTGTCACAAACTATGCAGAATCCTAACCCCATCCATATGCAAGCATTAAATCGTGTTCTTCGTTACGAACATGGTATTCCAAAACGGGCATGGTATCCCGGCCTCGTTGAAAATGGATCCACATGCATTTCCTCATGGTCTTAGGATTTGCATTGAAATACATGAGCTGAACATGCATGATGATTAGTTAATTGTCACTCCTACGTTTCGTTGTACTTTGATGATTGTTGTTAGTTAAGTTGAACATGCATGATGATTAGCTGATTGTCGCTCCTATGTGTCGTTGTACTTCGATGATTATTGTTAGTTAAGTTGAACATGTTATGCGTATTGCTTATCCTTGTTCCTTTATTGTATATACTATTTGAGGTTATGATGACTAACCCCCTATTGTGGCTATGCATATCCTATTCGGTATGTATAGATGATGAGACTGCAGGTGTTGAGGATAAGGATGCCGACGAGTGATCGTGATAACTCATTGAAGTAGATAGAAGATTAGTTTTGCTTGAATAAATTATTGTTATTTTCCGATGTAAAAATTAGGGAGAAGCTCTGAATTATTGTGACATCGGGGAACCTTGGGTTATTTTTCATTATGTGTCTTTCGTACTTATTTTTATTTTCGCATGTTGTGAGCGTGACAACTCTACCTTGTTTGAAATGAAAAGATTTTTTTTTGGATCAAAATTTTATTATGTGCTCTTTCTTTTTATGTTACTAAAATGCCATGATGGGGTAGAGGATGTCACACATCTGCCCTAGAATCTTGAATTAAGTGGAGAAGAATCATGAAGCCTTCGGAAGGTTCCGTCTCTGAAACGGCAATACGTTGAATTTGAAGAATCAGTAGAGGGAACTGACACTAATGACAACAGCGATGACGAGTGTCCATCTTGGGTGCACGATGATGAAATGCCTAGTTTTGAAGCACTTAGAAGAAATGACAACAGCGATGACGGGTATCTTAAGGCTAGTTTTGGCCAGTACTAGAGGAGTAACTAGGATAAAATCGGGCAGTAGATTCCTCCGAAGGAGTCGATGGAGTGTACTCGGGTGCGATGAGAGAATACTCCGGTGTCGGTGGACTATATACTCTCCGATCTCATCCTCATCACTGGGGATCTGAACAATGTCCAGACTTTGATGAACCTCCCTGGCAGCTACGGGCCGCCTGGTAGAGGGTGGTCTCCTCTGAAGCATGTGCATACGAAGGCCTGAGCCCCAACGTTCAGCGTTAGCACGGGGATCAGTATATTAGATCATCAGATCGCGATCCTCATCGCGATAAGGATCGCCAAGACGAGCGGGACATTCCTCATTCCTCATAAAGATAGCTCGATACTCCCTTGCAGTCATCAGCCTGGTAATAAGGGGATGTGACCTCGTGGAAGCCATGCGAGTACGACGCCCGCAACGACTACGGTTTTCATCTAAAGACATGGTCTGTTGTCAACAGTAGTCAATTATTAAGCAAAAAGGAGATAATATACACACACTATTTCCGACCGAATCCTATAAACAACCACCATTCCATGTACTATTTCTAACATCTACTATTTTTGACATGTACAAGGGAAACCCAGACAAAGAATCAAACGAAACAAGCTCACCAAAATGCAAATCAACAGAGCAAAAAATAGCGAAAGCAAAATAGATAAACAATAAAAAAAGGAAAGAAAATGAAAAAAAATGAAGCAGTGACGCACCTACGAGGGATTCTTCTTCTTCTTCACCGGTTTTCTAAGCTTTGTTCAGAGGGAACAGTAGAGTGTACAGTAAAATCTAAAGAGATTATCAAACACATTAAAACCAAAAAGGGCCAAAGTTATAAGGTAAAAAAAACCTATAAGTAAGGAGAAGGAAACTAAACCAGAGAAGGAAACTAAACCAGATCTACGATAGGACTTCAAAGGAGAATGGTGAGAACCACGAGAAGGAGTATGGCGGCAAGAACCACGTGAAGTAGAGGTATTCGAACGGCTACGAGAGAGGATGTGAACGATGACAGTGCAACGGCGAAAGAGAAAGAGAGAACAAGAAGAGTGAAGTCCCTGTTATCTCAGAGAAAAATGCTTCGCGCATATCAGAGAATGAGAGGGAGAAAGTTATTTTAATCAAAAGAATGACTTTTAACACCAGTTTTTTAAAACAACCGGTGTAAAAAGTGACGCGATAATTACAAAATTGCCACCATGTCACTTTTTACACTGGTTAAATCTAAAACAGGTGTAAAAAGTGACACGTTTTAATTTTTTATAAAACATTTTTCTTTCTTTTAAAACACATTTACCACACCGTCCAGCAGCTCTGACGTTTTTATCTGCACCCTTTTTCAACCAATAGATGTGTTTGACATTGAATATTCCTTTCATTATAAATACAACTTGAGTTTGTTGATCTCATCACCAGTTCACAACTTCTTCCTCATCATCACAAGTTCAAGTTCATGTTAATCCCCCGTTTTCTGTTTGTTGTGTGCGTTTGCGAAAGCTCCAGATACATTATCTCGTTCAAATGGCAGAACCTCTATATCTTTTGTCACACTTCCAAATTTTTCAGTGTCTATACGATTCAGTACGTCATTTATGCGATTAAGTAAGTTGCAAAAAAGTGACTTACGTACTGAATCGTATAAGCAATGGAAATTTGGAACGTGAGAATGGATACAGGGGTTCGCTATTTGATCGAGATAGTGTAAAAAGGATTTTACACCGGTTATTTATAAAGACCAGTGTGAAAGAATTAGATAAATCATGAGTTAATCGCAAAATTGCCACTGCGTTTCATTTTACACCGGTTAAAAAAATAACCAGTGTAAAACGTTAAACTTTTACACCGGTTGTTTATATAACCGGTGTGAAAAGTTAAGCGATAATTGTAAAATTGCCACCGCGTTACTTTTTAAACCGATTAAACGCAAAACCGGAATAAAAGACCTAATTCTTTTCTGTTTTGTGCACTAGTGTGCGCAGGTTGTTATGCAGTAAGAAAAGCAGTGTTCGGATTCTGTTCAGCACTTTGCCACTGAGGATGCTTCTGCTACATAGGCTGCTGCACAGGAAAACTCTATTCAGGTTTTTAATTCTTATGCCTCTGATACTGTAAGTGGCTGCAATATAGATACTCCAATTGATCATTCAAATGCTAAGGTTGTTAACAATATGCAAATTGCTAGTAAATTTTGGGGTGATTTTGTTGGTGAAACTGAAGATGAGCAAGTTTCAGATGAAGGTGATTCCCAAGTGGTGTCATCTAAGTATTTAGCTGATTATAATGCTAACTTTACAGAAGTTTTGTCAAAATCTAAGAAGAAAAAATTGCGAAAGAAGTAATTACAAGTTCAAAAAAAGGCAAGTTATATGACCCAATCTAAGAGTAGTCTCTGACACTCCTCTCATTGTTAAAAGTGATTTACTGGAATGTCAGGCGCATTGGTAATCCTGACTTAAGAGTAGTGTTAAAAAATCTTTGTAAGTTGCATAAGCCGGTTTTTTTTTGTTTATATATGAGCTTGAGTTGGTTTACACCAAATCCCTTCTAATTTTTTTTTCTAAGTTGTATTTGAAGTTGTTTGCAGAGAATAATAGAGGTTCCTTTTCCTCTAATCTTTGGTTCTTTTGTACTTATGCTTTCAGTCCAACAATCATTTCTTCTACTAATTAGCAGATGACTTTCTCTTTAGCTATGGAGTATTAAACTCTTTTATTTCTCAGTTGTTTATGCGTCTACCAATTACATTACGAGGAGGCAACTTTGAAGTGATTTGAATAATTTGCAGCAGGCTTACCCAGCCTCTTGGGGTTTTATAGAAGATTTTAATGCAGTTATGGGTGCTCACGAACACAGAGGTAAGAGTATTCCTTCAGTTATTTCTTGCAGTGATTTTGTGAATTGGTCTGAATTGAATCAATTGATCCACATTAATACGAGGGGATCTCAGTTTACTTGGTCTAATGGTAGAGTTGGTAATAATAATACTGAGAAGAGATTGGATAGATCTATTTGTAACGAGGAACGGATAAGTTTTTTGGGACAATGTTAACTGTTGTACCTTTACTAGAAGTAAGTCGGATCATTACCCGCTACTTTTGCTTATGAAACAGGATGCTTTTTAGAAACATTCTTCTTTTAAATTTATGAAGATGTGGGCTCAACACCCTGATTATGAGAGGGTTGTTTCTGAGGTTTGGTAGAGTTCTATTGCTAGTTGCCCTATGCATATTTTATCTCAGAAGTTGAAAAACTTGAAGGCTAAGCTTAAGGAATGGAATGCTTCTATTATTGGTAATGTTTTTTTTTCTAATGTTACAAAAGCTTTAGCCAAGCTTGATAATATCTAGGAGAAGATTAATAATCTCGGAGGTTCTGATAACTTACTTTCTCTTGAGAAGGAGGCTCAAACTAATTTGCAGATTGCTTTGAATTATGAAGAAGCTTATTGGAAATAGAAATCTAGAATTAATTAGCATTCTTTTGGAGGTAGAAATACAACATTTTTTCCCCAAAATGATCTGCTAATGGTGTTGTTGTTAGTTTCTTTGGTTGCAAGAAGGGGAGTTAGACAAGGAGATCCCCTGTTCCCTCTCCTCTTTTGTTAGGCGGAAGATGTCTTAAGTAGAGGTATTTCAAAGTTTGTTGATGATGGTCAGCTCCAACTTATGATAGGCCCCAGAGGTTTTCGTATGCCCAATCATGTTTTATATGCTGATGATATTATGGTTGTTTACAAAGCAACTACGAGCAAGTCTTTGGCTAGGTTATTAGCAAAGAAAAATCTAAATTTTACACTGCTAATATTTCTCAATCTCGAGTTCATGCCATCTCGGATATGCTTGGTTTTTCTATAGGCACTATCCCTTTTACTTATCTCGAGGTCCCTTTGTTTAAAGGAAAGCCTCGGAGAATGCATTTATTGCCTATTGCAGATAGAATAAAGGCTAAGTTGTCCTCCTGGAAAGGTTACTTATTGTCTATTATGGGTAGAGTTCAACTTGTAAATTCCATTATTCTTAGCATGTTGGTTTATAGCTTTCGCATTTATGCTTGGCCTGCTAATCTTCTCAATTCTGTTGATACTTGGATTAGAAATTTTGTGTGGCCAGGGGATATTAATACCAGGAAAATTGTTACTGTTGCTTAGAGTAAGGTGTGTAAGCCAATTTAGGAAGATGGATTAGGTTTGATTTATCAAAGCTATCAATAATGCTGGAATGTTAAAGTTTGGGAGGAATTTCATTTCTTCTGAATTACAATGGGCTCTTTTAATGAAAGTGAGAGTCTATAGAAATAATGCTCCTGTGAATTATCATGTCTCCTCTTCTATTTGGCCTGGGATTAAATCTTGCATTTCTGTGGTTTTAGAGCACTCTACTTGGAAGCTTGGTAATGGTGTCAATATTAATTTTTGGGCTGATACTTGGCTTTCTAGTCCAATTGTGGATGTTATTGGTATACCTTCTAATTTGCATAGGAATTTTGAAGCTACTTTGAGTGACTTTATTGTTAATGCTAGATGGTCAATCCCTACTGTTCTTATAATTCATTTCCCTCATCTACATTCTGAAATCCAGGAAGTCGTTATTCCTATTATTTCGGTGGATGATAAGTTGATGTGGAATACTTCTACTTCAGGGGACTTGACTTTTAAAGATGTCTTCGTCTTCCATAACCCTGTGGGTGAGGTGGTTCCTTGGACCAAAACAGTTTGAAGAATTTTATTCCGCCTTCTAAATCCTTTATTCTTTGGAAAATTCTTCATAACAAGATGCCAATGGGTGATCAACTTTGGAATAGAGGTTGCACTATTGTTTCTGTTTGTAGTCTTTGTGGTAATGCTTCAGAGACTTCTCATTACCTTTTCCTTGATGCTCTTTTGCTGAATCTATTTGGAATTGGCTTGATGGTATTCTAAAACATTTCTATTGATAGCTCCTCTTTTCAGAACATTTTATCCTTGCCTCTTCATGGATGGAGCCCTCAGTTGTGTGATATTGTCTCTGCTGCAATTGTTAATGCTTGTTGGACAATTTGGCACTGCAGAAACAAGACTAGATTTGATAATAAAATTGTCCCCTTACACTCGATTATTAACTTAATCCTTTCCAATGTGGCTTTAGTAGGAAATGCCTCTAATTCTTTAATGTCTTCTTCTACTGTTGAATTTATGATTATAAAGGCTTTCAATGTCACAGGTAATTACAAAAGTTCTCAGAATATCAAAGAGGTTACTTGGATTCCACCAGCTCCTTATATGGTTAAATGCAATACTGACGGGGCTGCCAAAGGTTGTCCTGGCCCAGCCGCTTGTGGTGGAATTTTTAGAGTAAGTGATGCTGTCCTAAGTTGCTTTTCTGCTAACATTGGTTTCAACTATGCGCTTCATGCTGAGTTAATTGGGGCCATGCTGGCTATAGAAATTGCTTTTAATAAAGGTTGGAAGTTTTTGTGGCTGTAGTGTGATTCTCAGTTAGTGGTTTCTGCTTTCAAGAATTGCAAGGTGGTTCATTGGAAGCTCAGAAATAGATAGAATAATTATATTCACTTGACTAGACAGATAAACTTCATTTGCACTCACATTTATAGAGAGGGTAATGTTTGCGCTGATAAGCTTGCTAGTCATGGAACTAGCATCAGTGGTTTTGTTTGGTGGGACCTAATTCCTATAGTTTCATTGCTGGGAAATTTTTTAGAAATAGACTAAGTTTGCCTAGTTATAGGTTTAGTTGATTTTTCCATGGGTTCGGTGCAACTCCCCCCATGTTGGATTCTTTCTGTTTTCTTTTTGATTTCTGATTTTGGTATGCTGCAAATAATTGATAATATCTTTTGTTACGGGCCGGTCCCCGAGCTGGATCCCACCGAGCCGACCCCAATGACTATCAGATGACATCGAGCTCGACCTAGTACCGATCGTGTTCCTACGAGCTCGGGTCACTACCGACCGGGCAGGGCTAAGTATGCACGAGCATAGGCCTGTGCCCGCCGAGCCACTATGGACCCTCAGACCATTTCCCGTGATGGGCCGCTCCGAGCCCATTATAACACTCGGGAACCGAGTCACGTGCCCCGGCATGGAACCCCCGTAGAAGGGGCCCGCAGGGTAGTACCGTTGCGAAGAAGGCGAGGCACGTTATCAGATCATAATGGGCCGTTACCCTTATCGGGTGCGAGCCGTTACCCCGCATGAAGAAGGTGGGCCGCGCAGTTCAGAAGGGGAGTCAGCAACCGCCTGCCAGGTTTCACTATATAAAGGGGGCTTAGCCCCCCAGGTAAAGGGGCGAATTCTAAACACTAATTTACTCCGCTCTCCTTCTCCTCCAAAGCCTTATCTAACTTAGGCATCAGAGTGTCTTTGCAGGTACCACCCCCCTTTCGACTCCAAGAAGAAGGAATACTCAATCCCAAGGAGGAGGAGTGCTCTACCGTTCTCAGCATCAACATCTTTGATGCCAACATAGTTGGGATTAAATTCATTATAGTGATGCTTTTGCATGTCATCATTGCTTTTCTTAGATCTAGTATCTCATTATATGTTTGGTTTCCTTCCTATTGGTTTGGCTATTGTTTTTGTCCATGAGTATTGGCCTAGTCCCCATGTTTCTTTGTTTTTCTTTTTTCCTTTTTTTGATAACAAAATATGAGGGTGAGTACTCTTTTTCCTTTTAGATTTTTTTCCCTAAAAAGGGTTTTGCATCATAAGGTTTTAACGACTCCTTTCCTTTCTTTTAAAAAAAAAAGTTCCAATGCTCTAGGAAGAGCATATTTTTTTTATTGAAGAAATTTAGAGCGAAGAAATGGTGCCCCATCCAAGGCAGAAAATACCTTTGGCTCTTAGAGCAGTTACAAATGAAATTACATTTACCTTATCTTAGAAAGACTAGTGGGGGTTCGAATGTGAGATCTATTAGATACGAGACTCTGTCATGCTCTAATAGACCAACCTTATTGGAGTTATTCTAGCAAGAGCGTCTAACTCATGCTCCTCGGAGTGATTTTCATGTGATTTTCATTATATCTTTGGATGTATTTTGAACACTATTTACAATAAAATGAGTTGAATCACGTGAAAAAATATAATTATTCCACGATAGCTGTTTATATTTTGGTTATGTAAGGTAGATAAGTCCGTGTATGTATATATTTGTACCTTTTCACGTATAATAGTGACCATAGCTTCCATTTTTTAGATTAAGATTTTTTTTTTATATATAATAACAATAACAATAATAATAATGATATTATAATAGCAAAGGTTAACTATCAAAATAGAAAAGAGTGTAGATTTACCACGTCAGAAAAACTAGTGAATCTCCGGTTTTTCCTTGAATACGGGTATCATATCTGTTAGCATGCCACCGTTGCACCAATCACAACTAGTAAAAGTGACATTTTCTAAACCGTTGAATTCTGCCGAATTCTTTTTTTCCTTTCCATCAGATATTCAGATTCAATTCAATGGTTAAAAAACTACCACACTGGTGATGTAAACAATGAGGTGCTTGGATGATGATGGAGGCTTTGATTGATTGAACAAAGGTGTAGATTTTCATTGCCCCCCCACCCAACAATTCCATTTTCTTCAATTTTTTTTTTTTGGAATTCATCATCATAGGATCAAGAATTTCACTAGACATGGTGGTGACATGCATAGTTGTGTGAGATTCATGTACAAGAAATGAATTCAAGGTGTGAAGAAATTACAACGAGGGATAATTCAGAGATTTTTTTCTTCTGTTGGAAGTGTATATGGCATCTTGTGAGTGGAGTTAGGACACAATGTGAAGATGGATTTCATGGTGTGCCAGTTACATAGATAATAATATATAAGACAGTTTCTGATTCTGATCGTGTTTAATTTCACATTGTCGTTGTTGGGGGGAAAAGAACAAGAATATTAATTGAGGGTTGAGAAACAAGGGAAATTATAGTTGGAAAAAGACATTGGAAGAAAGTGTGAGGGAGGAAAAAGGAAGGAAATAAATTAAGGGGAGAAAGTTGCAGAGGAGGGGTTAGCATAGGTTGGATTCTTCTTCTTCTTTTTCTTGTGACGTGAAGCCTCTTCTGCAACGACACTTTCCCAGGGTGACTCCTATTTCACATCTCTTCCAACCTTGATATATAACAGGAAAGACCAAGATCACATTATTAGGTTATAGCAGCAAAGTTTCTTTCAGTTATAGAGATAGAGAGAACATATCAGCAAGACAATTAATTACTCACTGCACCTGTTGGCGATTGAATATTTCTAAGTTGATTTGGCTCCACATTGGTTGGCACATTCTGGTGATGGAATTCCAGGTTTGAGAAGCTGAGTCTTGGATTCATTTGGGTGCATAATATTTCACTAACAATGGTAATTAATTTTCTACAGTCTTTAATCTTCACATTTGTTTTGGCTTTCTTTTTATGCTTTTTTTATTTAATTGGGTTTCACTTTCTGTTAAATGGTTCAAATGAGCAGTTCCTATTCACTTTGTTTTCTCTTTAGTGTCTGCATGTCTTAGAAGCTTTTGCTCTAATGGTTTTAGTTTTGGAATATGGGGTGGTTGAAATTCTTTTGTGCATGGCAACTTTAAAGTGCTCTATTTTGGTGTTGCATGGATTATGACTACACAAATCTTAAACAATATTGTTGGAAGTATACATGGGATGGGATAGTCAGATGCATGATTAGTGGTTACAAGTGGCGGTAACCTGCATTACGTGAGCTAGCTTTTGGGGTTGAGTTAGGCCAAAATTTAAATTCTAAAATAGTATCAGAACCTATCTTAGATCCATTGTTGGGCCACTCGTTATCGGGTCACCCGAGTCATGTTCCAACTGTCTAGTCCTAGGCGTGAGGGGTGTGTCCCACGTGAAATAATGAGATGGTTTATTTAGTAGTTATAAGTGAGGATAACTCTCATCTCATGAACTAGCTTTTGGGGCTGAGGAGCAACCGTTAGCCCAAACACACATTCTATGAAATATGACCAAATTATATTTCATTCCGGTTTCTTAGAAGTTGTTGATGTCATTTCTCAACATGGTTGAAGTAGACATGGTTGCACCATTGGTTTTTATTTTTATTTTTATTTTTTATTATTGAATAGTTAGAAAATGAGTGATAATACACATTGGTTAAACATGGATCATTAAACTTATGCTTGCCCATTTAGAGCTGAAACTATGAATGCAGAAGTGCATTTATTTTTAATTTAGTTATAGACGACAATGCTTTAAAGGGGCTTAATTAAGTAGCATTTACTATATCATTATGTAATATAATCATAGTATTTTCTTGACCCTTACTTATAATGTGGTACAGACTGCTCAACTCAATTTTTTTGTTGGATCTCACGTTTGGATTGAGGACTCTGAAGAAGCATGGATAGATGGAGAAATCCTGGAATCTAATGATGAAGAGATCACGATTAGCTGGGCATCAGGCACAAGGGTGAGTCCCCTGCAATCTATTTAAATCCATGCTTCAGAATTATTTATAATGTATGTCTACAAATGGCACACACTAGATTTCGTTCTGTTGGTGTAGTAACATTCATTCCTTTTCGTTTTTTTTTTTGGGGTAAAATTTCCTTTTCTTTTTCTATTAATCCCTTTTAACACTATCATGTTCTATTTAAATTAGCTAGAGATACATGAATTTGGTTGCATTATGTTTCAACAGGGTATCCTTCTTATAGTACCTTTTTGCAATACTTTGTACCTTTTGATGCATTTTTGGGTCGGTAGTGGGCATTCATAGCATTTGGTCCTGATTGTGCATTATTATGAGTCTAAGATGGGATTGTTTTGCACCAAAAATCTGACCCTTTCTTCCAAAAACCGATCAATAATTTGTCAAGTTTTGCGTGTTAAGTTGTACTTATAAGGAGACCTTTCTCTCAATCAAATTAGCATATGGGACCCGTGAGCACGAGTGCGAGACAAAGGAATTTTTTTTTTATATATTTTATATAAAAGATGGTGATGCTGACATATAGTGTAACATGAATAATCGAATTTAGTGTAGTTCTTAAATGGATAATAGATAGAAAATATGGAAAATGTTTATGTAGATTGACTTAGAAAAGAATAAATGAAAAACCCAACTCAACAAGTGGAGGTGCATCTATTTGTCCTCAATAATGTTATCGGTTACCATTATTTAGATTTTTAAAATTAAAAGGAATAGCATGAGATGTAATTATTTCATCTTATTGATCTCATATTCTCATTTCCTCCCTAATATGAAAGTATGAAACAGAACCAATTTAACAAAAAGATATACATTTGTGTGTATAAAACACTTATTATTTTGTCTATTTTTTAAATACTACATCTTCCGTTTATATAGTACTCCTTTAACTAATTTACAAGAATTAAAAAAGTTAGTTAATTTAGATAATGACATTAAATTTGTTAATAATTAGTGTTATTTTTTTTTAAAATTATACTTAAAATTATTAGAACTCGTCATTTTATTCTTTTCACTTAATTAATTAATGTGTCTCAAAAAAGTAAAATTGATGACCGATGCAACTCTGTCTCATAAGAGAGAGAAATATTTTAACTTATTAATTTACAACATTTATTGTTTATTAACTAAAAAAATTGTAAAGTAATTAAGGGTGTTTTAATAAAAATAAATTAACACGAGAGATAATTTTAAAAAGATCTTATAAAAAGGAAAAAAAAAATTCTGAAAAGATTCCAATACAAGGCACAGAGAGGGTAATAAATTGAAAACTTTCTTCTCTTCATATCATATATAATATTTAAGTAATGATATAATTTTCTTGGTCAAAATAAATAATGATATAATTTTACTTCAATTTATTCTATCTTATTTTTTTTATTTCATATTTTTGTTAAATATGCAAGCATGATAAAGTGCAATGCATTTTCTTTCTTTTGTTCTCTTCGTCCTATTATAAGTGTCATATTTATAAAAAAAAATTAGTCACAAATAAGTGTCATGTTAGATTTTAAATATAATATTAATTATTTTTTTCTAGTTTTATCCTTAAATTAATAATGAGTACATCGCTTCAAAGATATTATACTTTACTATGTATTTATGACAATTGTTAATACCCAATATTTAATAACGATAATTTTGTAAAATTGTTATACTCTTTCATTTATTTATAATTTTTCTATGAACTTTTTGATGTGACAATTATAATGTGATGGAGTGAGTATTATCAACTCCGAATGATTTATAAGGAAAAAAAGAGTATTGGACATGGTGCCTTGATTATAATATTCTGAGAGCAAAACTCTCGAGTTTGAAATGGTGGCTAAAGAATCGCTTCGCAAGCGTCCCCCCCTTCCTTTCCCTCTCTCTCTCTCTCTGAAGCAAGTCCGAGAACTGTTTTGTGCTGGGGAAAATCGCACACACGCCAAAGGATCGAAAATGGGAACACTAAATTTTGTTGATAGCACTTATATTTTCACCCTACATTTTCATACACGCCAAGGATCACCCTACATTTTGTTGATAGCACTTACATTTTCATACCCCTATTTTGTTGAGAGCACTTGTGTGTGTGTGAAAAAAGGTCAAAAGTTGCATCATGTAAACTTCTTTTGCAAGGAATAGTATAGCTTATCACAAACCTTATCAAGAAATTTCTATGTAAGTTTATCCATTTTTACTTCATTAGAGTGAAATTACCTCACTTACACACTGAGATTATGACATTGTTAAAATTGCTCAACTGCAAAAAGGGAAGTAGAAACAAGAAACTCTTCACGTGTTTCTGCTGTTTATGTCAAATTTAAATTTTTTTATACATTTCAATTGCAGGTTGTGAGCAAATCATCAAATATCTATCCCAAAGATCCTGAATTCCCACCTAACGGTGTGGAAGACATGACAAGACTTGCATATCTGCATGAACCAGGGGTACTTCAAAATTTGCAAATCCGTTATACTATCAATGAAATATATGTAAGATCTCACTACTTCAACTTATCTATCTTGTCAAGTGTTTGATTGAGAATGTTTGCTTTGTGTTTTGCTGTCACACTCATTGTGATGAACCCTTTAACTTTTGCTGATGGTGTTTGCAGACATACACAGGAAACATATTGATAGCTGTTAACCCGTTTCAAAGGTTACCTCATTTGTATGCCAATAGTACAATGGCACAGTATAAAGGTGCGGCTTTCGGTGAGCAGAGTCCACATCCTTTTGCAATTGCAGGTTCTGCATATAGGTAGGTATCTTGTTGCTGCTGCTGCTGCTCTCAGTTTTTTGTCACTTAGTCATAGATTTATAGTATTCTTGGTCTACAACAGTTTTATAGTTCCAAGAAAAGATATAAAGTTGAAATATCAATTTTGTCAATTGAAGCACTAGATGATATGATGTAGAGAGATAATGTTAAACTGTGTCCTCCTTTGCCTTATAGAGAACTAGCGTCCTGAGGGGCACTCCCGTGCCCGTCAGTCTGCTTTTCCTATTTTGCATCAGTATTTAGTTTATTTTTTAATGTGGGTGAGGCGTGGCAGTTTTTTTTTTTTTTAACATGTTATTGGTTTTTTAACCGTTCTATTTTGTTTACATGGGTGTTTGAAGGAGTTGAATGGCATACGTGGTTAAGTTATGCAGTTTTAATTGAACCGAAAGTTAAAGGGTAAAATAGAGACAAAAAATAGTACACCAAAAAAACAGTTACCAATTCCCATGACAGTTTTTTTTTGTTTTACTTGGTGCAGTTAATAGTAGGTAAGGGTAAAAAAGGAACATGAAATTAGTACACGAAAATTGACAGTTACCTTACCCCATCCTCTTTATATAATGGTATAGATGGTATAGATATTGCATAACTTTTGTTGTACAATAAGAATTCATTCTAAATCACTGGAAGAATTTTTAATTTTTTTCTACTTGCATAAATTTTCTGAGTATAACACTAAATTTTCTTTACAATCCATCTGCAATCTGGAGTTGACACATTTAATAGTGTTTCTTTCTGGATGTTGCATCACCTATAACTTTAGTTTGTATCCAGAAGTCATTGCAAATGATACAAAATTATGAATAAGACGTGTCTGCTTTCACCCAAAAAGACAAGTATCTGCAGGAAGATGATAAACGAAGGAACAAGCCAAGCTATTTTGGTTAGTGGAGAAAGTGGAGCTGGTAAAACAGAAAGCACAAAGATGCTTATGCATTATCTTGCCTTTTTGGGAGGTAGAGCAGTAACTGAGGGACGGTCTGTGGAGCAACAAGTTCTGGAGGTAAGAAAACTAAATACCGAAAATATTGCGCGCTTAATTGAGTTTAATTTTGGATGTTAGTACTCATTCTGCTTACTATTTGCATTTCTGCAGTCCAATCCTGTTTTAGAAGCATTTGGGAATGCAAAGACTGTTAGGAATAATAATTCAAGGTAATCAATTAAGGTCATCTTTAACCATCTTTGCATTCTGCACCATACCCTTCTTTCTCTTATAAAAGTCTGTCCTAAGCTTACATAGTATAATTTCAGTCGTTTTGGTAAGTTTGTGGAGATTCAGTTTGATCAAAAGGGGAGAATTTCAGGAGCTGCTATCAGAACCTATTTGCTGGAAAAATCCCGTGTCTGTCAAGTTTCTGACCCTGAGAGAAATTATCATTGCTTTTATATGCTTTGTGCTGCACCACAAGAGGTACATATTAAGTTCTTCCTTTATGGATAAAAAACATATGCCTATAGAAATTCAAGTCTTCTGCTTCCATGACATGTCATAGATGTTTAACATTAAGCAATCTTCCATGTAATGTTAGATTGTAGTATGTGGCATGATGTGTAGCAATTTTGTAAACCAAAATATATTGTGTTCGGGAGTGTACGAGATATTTTTATGTGTTTTTGGGGGGCAGGGGGGTAACTGCATTCATATTTGAGGTTTTAAATCTCTTATTATGGTCATACTTCATATTTGAGGTTTTAAATCTCTTAACTTTTAAAATACATTGGCCTTCTTGATAAAATGGGAGTTAGGCAGCATAAAAACTTTGCATACATGAAATGCTCCTGTTCTTAAGAGGCAGGGATATTGCAATAACATAATTGTGGCTTAGCAGTAGTTCATGAACATTCTCTAGATGTAGTTGAGCTTCAAAAGTTACCTTTGAATTTAGCTTGTTGGTTGGTCATGTCATCCTTAACTTACCTGAGATGATAAGCCTTTGATGTGAAATTATTTTTATTTGAGCTTTTCCATATCTAGGATGTCCGTAGGTTCAAATTGGGAAATCCTAGAACATTTCATTATCTTAATCAATCGAATTGCTATGAGCTGGATGGGTTGGATGATTCTAAGGAGTACCTTGCAACTAGGAGAGCTATGGATGTTGTTGGGATCAGCTCTGATGAGCAGGTACCCCTCATTAAAATCTCTATTGGAGAATTTTCTTTTTCTTTTTTTTTCTTTTTCATTACAGGAATTTTCTGTCCCTCTCTTCTCAGGATGCTATATTTCGAATAGTAGCTGCTGTACTTCACTTAGGAAATATTGAATTTGTTAAGGGAATGGATGATGGGATGGATTCCTCTCAACCCAAGGATGAACAATCCCGTTTCCACCTAAAAACTGCAGCTGAACTTTTGATGTAAGTGAGTTTGCTCTATATTCATTTTATCTCTGGAAGATTAAAAATCAAATCTATAACATCTATAGATATTATTTATTTTAGGTGTGAGGAAAAATCCCTTGAAGACTCTTTCTGCAAACGTGTCATGGTGACTCGTGGTGAGGCTATAACAAGATCGCTTGATCCAAATTCTGCAGCTCTGAGTAGAGATGCTTTGGCTAAAATAGTTTATTCAAGGCTTTTTGACTGGTAATTTATGTGAAGTTTATGGAAAGAATAAATTAGTATACATCGTTATAAAAGCTCATTTTATTATGCATGGGCTTTTGTAATTCAGTTGATGAAAACATCTGTTGATCCAGGATTGTGGAGAAGATTAACAACTCTATTGGACAAGATCCAACTTCAAAGAACTTAATTGGGGTTCTAGATATATATGGATTTGAGAGTTTCAAGACAAACAGGTGCTTTAGCATTACCCTTTTGCCTTGTTTTTATATAAAATTTCATGCAGACAATTTCATGAAGAGATTTATGAGCTGGGATTATTAATTAGGGAACTTGTGTGTTTTATCTCTGTAAATTATGATGCAAAAGTTGATAAAGCTGTTGATTTTTATTTTATGCATTACTTGATATTATCCAAGGTTTTTATTTTATGCATTAGTTATCTCTACTAAGGATAATATTCTTGGTAATAACTCTGTAAGTTTTTGTTTTGTTTAATGAACTCACACAGGGTAAATGGGACAAAAATAAAAATACTGAAGAAATAAGGAACACAAGATTTTAACGTGGTTTGGCTTTTAACCTAAGTTGACATGTAAATATGACAAACAAATGTGCATGTAAAAAAATGATTATGCACTTGAAACTTTGCTTACGTGTGGATGAGTAATATTAAGTATGGTGCATGGCACACCTCCACAAAATTCAAGCCACAAACAATACTTTATTTTGCTGTCTGTCACCAATGCAGAATTATTATGTGTGTGATATTGTACTTTTTAATAAATGACTATCTTGTATTTTCTTGGATTGGTTTTTCTCGTGCCTACTGCCTACATTACTAACTTTTTGAACTCTTCTGTGTAACATTTGTTCGGTGCTGTTCAGCTTTGAGCAATTTTGTATCAATCTGACGAATGAGAAATTACAGCAACATTTCAACCAGGTTTGATTCTTTGATTATCTCCATCTTGTTGGATATCATTATCTGGTAAACAAATACTATTAACTCAATTAACATCTCATTATTTCATTATGCAGCATGTCTTCAAAATGGAGCAAGAGGAATATACAAAGGAAGAGATCGATTGGAGTTATATAGAGTTCGTTGACAATCAAGATGTTCTTGATCTTATAGAGAAGGTGTAATTCACCCTTCCATCCCATTTTGTCATTCTAGGAAACTTCTTTCAGTTTACCATCTCGTTCTTGTATTAAATGTATTTTTATTTATATCTGAATGGTTTCACCATTGATTTAAGATAATTATTAGTAGTGATAGTTCATGTATCATATTGCATTTTTGTGATGCACTTTTATTTTTTCAAAATTCCCATTCCAATAAATACTCTTCACATCATTAGGTTAATCTGTTGTGAACAGTGATATTTTATTATTGTTGAAATTACCTTGTGTTAGGAACCGCAGAAAGGGTCCAACAGTTGAGAAAAATTCAAATGGGAGGGGTTGTAACTGCTGGGAGGGGTTGTAACTGCTTCTGCATAACTGTAACTGGCAGTTATTGTAATTGTAATAGTATAAGTAGTGGGGTAATGGGTAGTTTTAGGTAGGAAGAAATTGGGAATGGACTTGGGAGAGACTAGGCACTCTCGAATTTGCTTAGGCTATGTTTCCTTCTGTTTTCTGCATTTCCTTTGTAATTTCTGAACCCAAGATCTTTATCTTCTTGATACAGATCTGATTCTCAGTAATAATACATTGCATTTTCCCTATATTTTCTGGTACCTATCAATTGGTATCAAAGCTCACGATTCCTGGAGCATTTGAGATCATTACACGGACTGCAATGGAGTCAAGAGTGGAGAATTCGGTGAGAAGTTTGTTGGAACGGAGGAAAGGATATCAAATGCGGCTGGATGAGATCAAGCATCTCTAGAAAAAGAGGAACGGGGACTACTCCAGACGTCGATCTCGACGCGATCATGCCCCGACTCGCCGTCGACGTACTCCGACAATAGACGCAGAAAAGGGAGGCTATGGAAACCCAGCGAGTGGAAGTCGATGTTTAGAAACACCTTCATCACAGAGCGACCTTGCGATAAGGACGCTGGAATTCAGAGAGAAGGAGAAACCTGAGGAAGAAGACAAAAGTAGAGGAAGGGAACAATCTTTTAAAACAGTGGAAGTAAGGAGACAGCAACTTCTTCATACTCAGTGTTGTGTGCCCATCGAGAGCCACCAATTTTTCATGCCAATCGTTGTTCAACTTCCAACCAAGACCCCTTCCATAATATTTAGAGGAGTGGTAGACCACAAACCATGGGATCCTGGTGGAAGTTACTATGTGTCATGTACATGTTGGTCCTTATGTTTCAAGCAGTGGGATCCTGGAGAAAGATCTGTTGCTGTCAGGTTTATATCCCCTCACCTTGAGGACAAGGTGAATTTTGAAGAAGGGGGTATGTTAGGAACCGCAGAAAGGGTCCAGCAGTTGAGAAAAATTCAAATGGGAGGGGTTGTAACTGCTTCTGCATAACTGTAACTGGCAGTTATTGTAATTGTAATAGTACAAGTAGTGGGGTAATGGGTAGTTTTAGGTAGGCAGAAATTGGGAATGGACTTGGGAGAGACTAGGCACTCTCGAATTTGCTTAGGCTATGTTTCCTTCTGTTTTCTGCATTTCCTTTGTAATTTTTCAACCCAAGATCTTTATCTTCTTGGTACAGATCTGATTCTCAGTAATAATACATTGCATTTTCCCTATATTTTCTGGTACCTATCACCTCGATTTTCTGACAGTATAATGAAATTGGTTCAGTAAACAAATTTAATCTTAAAAACTGTTTGAAAAGGATGCAGCTTGCTAGCTTGTGCATATAACTTTATATATGTTTGAACTCAATAGGGCTATACTTGTTTGTTTGTATTTTATATTTCTAATTGATGTTTGTTCATATTTTCAGAAACCTGGCGGTGTTATTGCCCTTCTGGATGAGGCTTGGTACGTATTAAATGATAATGGTTCAAATATTTATATTATAGTCATTCTTTTATATATGGAGTGGCTTGTCTTTGTCATCTTGCATTATGTAAAATGACATATGCACATGCATATACTTTGAGATTGTGAGAGTCCTGCTTATTCTTTGTAGTATGTTTCCAAGATCAACGCATGAAACATTTGCTGAAAAGCTATATCAAACATTTAAAGACAATAAACGCTTCAGCAAGCCAAAGTTGTCCCGCACTGACTTCACCATCAACCACTATGCTGGTGATGTAAGTGAAGTACATTTTTGGTCTACACAGATATCCACCATCAAAGATGAAAGTAAAAGGCTTACTATATGATTAATTTTCAATTTCAGGTCATTTATCAAACTGAACTTTTCCTTGATAAAAACAAAGACTATGTTGTTCCAGAGCATGCTGCCCTACTCTATGCTTCCAAGTGCTCCTTTGTTTCAGGACTTTTCCCACCTTTAACTGAGGAAACTACAAAATCAACAAAGTTCTCTTCTGTAGCCACTCAGTTTAAGGTCTGTTTTCTTTTGACATGCATGTACTTGCAAATTATAAGCCTTGTAAATAACTATTTATCGGTTTTATTGTTAATTTTTATATTATGAAGCAACAACTGCAATCTTTGCTTGAAACACTGAATGCTACTGAGCCGCACTACATTCGTTGCGTAAAGCCAAATAATCTTCTTAAGCCAGGGATATTCGAGAACAATAATGTGTTGCAACAGCTTCGTTGTGGGGTGAGTTCAATGCCATTTTGGTCGTGTTCTCTAGTGTCACAGCTGAGGTTCTATCCACCCTCCAGCTGTACTCACGGTCTTCTCCACCCCCATGTGGAGTTTTTGCCTTCGACAAGGTTCGAACCCGGGACTCTGGGGCGTAAGTAACCCTGAAGCACCTTGCCATCACCAACTAAGCTAATCCACTCTCATGCGCAGTTTTTGCCTTCGGCAAGGTTCGAACCCGGGACCTGGGGCTTAAGTAACCTGGAAGCACCTTGCATCACCATCTCATGGTGATGCAAGGTGCTTCCGGGTTACTTAAGCCCCAGGTCCTGGGTTCGAACCTTGCTGAAGGCAAAAACTCCGCATGAGAGTGGAGAAGACCACGAGTACAGCTGGAGGGTGGATAGAACCTCGGTTGCGACATCTAGTATGACATGAGTATTTTTGTTAAGTGACTTGAAACTTTGTGGTTGCCATTAACAGGGAGTAATGGAAGCAATTAGGATAAGTTGCGCAGGATATCCCACTAGAAAGAACTTTGATGAATTTGTTCAGCGGTTTAGTATCTTGGAACCTAAGGTTCTTAAAGCATGGTATTTTCATCCCCTTTCTCCCCCCCCCCCCCCCCGGTTTTCTGGTCATATAGATGAATTTGATTGTGGGATATTTGAGAACAATTAATAATAACCTTATATTCACAGCCCTGATGAGATGACTGCTTGCAAGAGACTTCTAGATAAAGCAAACCTTCAAGATTATCAGGTACTAATTCATCTCATCCTGGAATTTTTGTTAATTTCAGTTATAGCATTTTTCTTTGCTAGCTGATTACATGAATCATAGATGATAAAGCTAATTTTTTTTCTAACATATTTTGTATTAAAAGATGTATTGGATTAAAATGTTGCTTGGAGATTGTTTTTCCTTTTGCATTGGTTTAAGTAACACCACAAAAGAAGCATGAAATGTTCCAGCATGCTACTAATAGAGTATGGTATGATTATTGGATATGAGATTCTAGCATAAAAGGAAAGAAAAAAACACTCCTGCTAAACTTTTTCCATGGCAGATTGGAAAGACAAAAGTGTTTCTGAGAGCAGGTCAAATGGCAGAATTAGATGCATGTCGTGCCGAGGTCCTAGGAAGATCCGCAAGCATTATTCAGAAAAAAGTTCGCACATTTATCTGTCAGAAATGCTACAATTTATTGCGATTTTCTGCCATAGAACTACAAAGGGTTGCTAGAGGTATCAATTATGTGAATCCTTTGGGGCTGTTTATAGTTGTTTACTATGTTTCAATGATTTTGATTATTTTTACATATTTTATGAATATAACGTAGGACAACTTGCACGCCATCAGTATGAATGCATGAGGAGGGAAGCTGCTTCTTTGATAATCCAGAAACAATTCCGCATGTATCTTTCCAAAAGTGCTTACAAAACTATTTACACCACAGCTGTTTGCATTCAAACTGGTATGCGAGGGATGGCTGCTAGAAATGAACTTAGATTCAGGAAGCGGACACAGGCTGCAGTTGTTGTTCAGGTACGATAGAACAGCATTTTCTTCTTAATTAAAGAGGACTACTATCTGAAGCTTTTCTTTCTGCTTGGTTTCTTTTCTCCTTGTCCATATATTTCCCATGTTATCTTTGTTTTCTTTTAATCACGGTGGTTAAGACCACATACTTTTTATCCTCACACCACAATGGAGGGAACCTCATGTACTGAACCACCCTTTGCATATTGCTTGCCTTATTTTAAAATTCTCTCTTTGCTAATTAGAGTCTCAACTGAAATTTGAGTCCTCTGTTTACCCTTCCTTTCAATGTATAATAAATGACAGACCAATCTTAAGGTTTGAGAATTGGAATGTTGGACAATTGTTGATCTATGTAATAATCAAATATTCATATCATATGATATTTGGTGAATTGTTATACATAAGGTATGCTTAAATTAATGTGAGTTTTTCCCTCTCAATTATAGGGTCACTACAGAGGTTATTTAGCCCGTACTTACTTCAAAAGGCTAAAGAAAGCAACAATTGTTGTACAGTGTTCCTGGAGGAGAACAAATGCACGTAGAGAACTTCGAAGGCTTAAAATGGTGTTCCCTCTTCTCCTCTTGTTTACTTTTCTTAATTCTTCCTACATAAGCAAACTGCTGTTCTTTCTATTTGTTTCAGAAGTAACCGACATTCTTGAACATTTTTATTTTTTTATAAGATTTTTGAAAAGTTTTATTTGTGGCGGATGTTAATGTTGTTTGACTTTTTTTTCCCTTTTCAATTATTGGAAAATTTCTTTATATCACTACTATTGTACTGATTCATTTTAGATTTAGATAGAATAATTATGTTAAAGTTCAAATTTGTTGTTCTTTATATTATATCTCATGCAGTACACCAGTTAGCACTTTTTTTTTAACGGAAAATGTTAATATCTTTTTAGTTAGTGTGTTATGTTAGTTTCCAGGGATTGAACCCTGAAACTCCTAGTCAATCTCCTTATGGTGTCCTAGCTCAACCACTTGAGCTATTCTTGAGGGACAGTACACCAGTTAGCATTGACTAACAACAATATGTATCTGTTGAAAATGATTTGATGAAAAAGTGTGTCATCCCCCCCCCCAAAAAAAAAAACCAAAATTAGTGAAACCTATAGTGCTATATCTTTCCTATATGTGAATATTATCATCTTCTGTTATTTGTTATCATACTGGAAAAATATCTAAATTTTAAACTCCTGCAGGCTGCTAGGGAATCCAAGGCTTTAGAAGCTGCCAAAATTAATCTGGAAAAGCAAGTCGAAGAACTAACTTTGTGTCTACAAACAGAGAAGAGAATGAGGGTAATTTATTTATTTATCGTATTTGAAAATGATACAGTATGAAATTAAGTTCTTCCTGTCTACTATTGCTAATTTGGTTCTTTTACCTTTAAAAGTATTTTTTTTTTTATTACAGTATTTTGCTGGCATTCTAACTGTTTTGGTTCATTGTGATATTGAGGAAGCCAAGACACAGGAAATTGAAAAACTACAATGTGCTTTGAAAGAGATGGAGCTTCAGTTCGAAGAAACTAAGAAAACACTCATTCAGGAACGTGAGGCTGCCAAGAAAGTAGCTGAGCAAATTCCAACTATACAGGAGAATTATGTTGTTGACAATGAATTGATCAATAAGCTTACTGCAGAAAATGAACAACTCAAGGTAAGCATTACGTAAGAAAGTGTTTGGAAAATTGATGCCTCTGGATGTGTCAGTATCCATAATTATTGTTACTTTTGGTGCTTTACAGGAGCTGGTCAATTCATTGGAAAAGAAAACAAAACAGGAGTTTCCTGCTAATTTTACTGACAATAAACTAATTAATAAGCTTACTGAAGAAAATGAACAACTCAAGGTAAGCATTACATAAGAAAGTGAAAAATTTACGCCTCTGGATTTGTCATAGTATCCAAAATTATTGTTACTTTTGGTGCTTTACAGGAGCTGGTTAATTCATTGGAAAAGAAAAGTAAACACGAGTTTCCTGCTAATGTTACTGGCAATGAACTGATTAATAAGCTTACTGCAGAAAATGAACAACTCAAGGTAAGCATTGCATATAAAGTGTTTAGAAAATTTATGCCCCTGAATGTGTCATAGTATCCAAAATTATTGTTACTTTTGGTGCTTTACAGGAGCTGGTTAATTCATTGGAAAAGAAAACTAAACATGAGTTTCCTGCTCATGTTACTGACAATGAAGTACTTAATCAGGTTCCTGCAGAAAATGAACATTTTAAGGTATAAATTATATCAAGTGTTTGAAATTTATGCTCCTGGATGTGTCATAATATCCAAAGTCATGGTTGCTTCTGATGCCTTGCAGGATCTGGTTAATTCATTGGAAAGGAAAATTGATGAAACACAGAAGAAATATGAAGAAAGTAGCAGGCTTAGTGAGGAGCGCATGAATCAAATTATAGAGACAGAATCAAAGATGATTGAGCTAAAGACAAATATGCAGAGGTTCTTATGGCGGCTTTTGTGTCTGCAAGTGCCAGATTGCATTAAAATGCATATTTTATGTTTCAATTGGTTTGATATGTTGTCTGTTATATGCTAGGCTTGAAGAAAAACTCTCTGATATGGAAACTGAGAATCAAATTTTGCGGCAGCAAGCCCTGTTGAGTTCATCTTCCAGGAGAATGTCAGGAAAGTTTTCACCTCCAGTTCCGGTAAATACAAAAACATTGTTTATTAAGTGAGTCTGTTGGTACTCTTAATTGTCTGTTCACAATCCCCACCAGTTACTTTTAATTGATAATTTTCAAAGTATCCTCAATTAAATAAATATTTATTTAAGTCTAGTCCGAAGTAATTATTGTTATTTGATTATTCATATACAATTGAGGACAATTTGGAAAATTTCAATTAAAACAAGTTAATGAGCAATGTCAACAAACAGTTGTATGTCTCAACAGTCTCAAACTTTCATTTTGTTTACCCTTACCGGAGATTGTATTAATTTATTTTCCTCCTCTTACTGCAGCCTTTGGAAAATGGTCATCAGGTAATAAAGGGTTTTTATAATTGAAAGACCTTTTATTTTCCTTGTAATTTTTATCATCTTTGTCTTTTTCAAGAAACCAAGTTTTCCGCCTATCCTTTTGCCATGGTTTTGAAGAAAAGTCTATTTTCTATAGGCACCAGCACCAGTGAGTTCTACACCAGCAAAAACATTTGGTTCAGAATCTGTGAGGAGATCTCACATGGAGAAGCATCAAGTATTCTCTAGCAGAACAATTGTTTATTTTTAATATATTTAATTGACATTTTTATATACTTTCACAGCACTTGGCCAAATTATCTTTTTGTTGTTTTCTTTGGGTTTAGGAGAGTGTAGATGCTCTTTTCAAATGTGTGACAAAAGATCTTGGGTTCTCTGAAGGGAAACCTGTTGCAGCATTTACCCTCTATAACTGTCTACTACATTGGAAATCTTTTGAAGCAGAAAAGACAAGTATATTTGACCGTCTTATTCAGATTATTGGTTCTGCAATAGAGGTAACTTCCTGTTTACTCAAACCAGTGTTTGATAAGTGTATCAGATTTAGGATTTGTTTGAAAAGTGAAGACTGAATTTAGCTATGAAAATGAGAATGAAAATTTTTAGTACTTAAAATGATTTGCAGTTACTTATTCAATGTTGTAGGTTTTGGTTTTCTAGGTATTGATCAAAGAAAAATGGAGAACATAGACTATTACTCTGAAATTGATATTTACTTAATAAAAAAACGATGTGTTGGATATTGTTACCCAATAGAAGATACTAATTTATAGTTATATTAATAGTAGTACTTTTTTTGGGTGAACCCACAGGTCTCCTCCTACTGGAGGTATTCCTGTTCAAGGAGTCGTTTGGCACTAAACATGGGTGCCTCTCCTAGGATTCGAACCGTGGTTCGCCACGTTGTAGGAGACTAGCTTCTCCCGCTAGACCCAACTATCGTTGGTATATTTGTAGTAGTACTTTACACATAATTCTAATTATATAAAGAAATAATTCATGAAATATAGGGAAATATGAAAATAATGGGGTCCTTTAATAATGTCCAAAAAGTCTTCATATCCTTAACAGAGAAAGGACAAAACCTATAACAATAATCACCATACAAAAGGCACATCAGCTACATTGAACTCCAAAATCTAGCTCAAGAGGTGAGGATTGTCCAAGTCTTATAAGGACTACCTTGGCCATATCACTAGTTGATGTGGGATCTCAACATTTTTCATGTGCCAGCATGATAATTTTAATTAATAAACTTCTTAAAACAAAAGATGAAAAATCTAATCAATAAGAAGCTAAGTATCTGATAAGTACCCAAGCACTTAGGGAACCCTTAAAAGCTAATTGTTAAGGGGAAAGAACCAATCCACAGAACCAATCCACTTAAGTACTCCACCGAGCATCCCATATTACTCGATGTGGGACTTAGGCACCCCATAATACCCAAGTCCTATCATAGCACTGCCCTGAGAGCCGACGTCCTGGCGGCTGCACTCTACGACGCTTTACTCGGCCTTTCCGGTCAGCCCCTCTGTAGGTAGCCCTTTCTGAGATGCTAGCAACCAGCTTTAATACCAATTGATAAGTACCCAAACACTTGGGAAACCCTCCCTTAAAAGCTATATGTTAAGGGGGAAGAACAAAGCCACTCAAGTACTCCACCGAGCATCCCATATTACTCAACGTGGGATTTAGACACCCCATAATACCCAAGTCCCTATCAGTATCATGAAAAAATGTTGACATGGAAAGATAAATGAATATAAGATGTTGACATCACAACTCGGGCTTCAAATTTAATACATTACAAATAGATAGATTGACTTGGACAAACATCAAGAACGGCTTCGACACTTGACCAACACTCAACTATGACATAGACACTTGAAGGACACATGGCTCTTATAAAAAACTTTCATTTTGTTTTTAAATAACTTCCAAAAGAGTCAACTTAAAATACAAAAAAGGCAAAACTACTTCATTGGTCTTTATCTTAATTTCCAGTTTCAAGTTAGTCTTTTATCTTTTTTTAGTTTTAATTTAGTCCCACATGTTCTAAAATGTCAACAATGTTATCCTAATTGGCATGTTTTTGGTTATCTACTGCAACTTTTTGGGTTCTGATTCATGGCACAATTGATGCAGCAGATTGTGCCTGTGACACACATGCATTTCTCATCGTAGATGGTCCAACAGTTTGCCTCCATATTAACGTTTTAAAACATGCAAGACTAAATTGGACCTAAAAAAAGAAAAATGACTAACTTGAAACTAGAAACTAAGATAACGGAGTAATTTTTCCTATAAAAATAGTTAAAACTCGAAAAAAAGTGTTAACAAATGTCTCCAACTCACTTCGTTTTCGAGTGTCAAATGAGTACACCGGAGGAATAATCTTGAATTATAGATGGTCAAGAATAACTCCTACCATGCTGTCATATAACATGTTCATAAGTGTGGTGTGGTATCTCGGTGTCCTATGCTTTTTCCAATGCCAGCGTTGGTGTTTCCAGGTTATTATTGTGTTCGGTGTATGTGTCTATGTCTGTGCTTTATACAAGTGTCATGAGGAGACAACGACATAAATTGACTCACTACACTCGCTCAGAGGTAGATGTCCCAACAATGAGGTTGTTAAAGTGTCAACCATCTTCATATACTAATCTAGAAGATCAAGGAGTCAATTTCTTCATACTTTTTCATCTTTCAGAATGAGTTTTTTCCTACAAAAATCTTCAATTTTCTATTTTTGTGTCCTTTATGTTTGAAAAAGGTTGATTCATGGGACTGACAACGATCAAATTTGGGACCTACAGGTTACTTTCATAAAGTCTCACATGGTATTACTTATAACATTTTTGCAGGATCAGGATAATAATGATTGTATGGCTTATTGGTTATCCAATACATCTGCTTTGTTTTTCCACCTACAGCGATGTCTAAGAGTACCTACGGCGCGGAAACCACCCACTCCAACAACATTTTTTGGGAGGATGACCCAGGTGTTAAGTTTAATTATAGCTAATTTAACATGTGTTGAACATAAGTTCCTTGTGAACTTTTGGGTCAATTGCATATATGATTATTTAGTTTATATACTCTGTTATAGTATTACTGAGTCTACACAATGTTCCAGATTGTATGATCAATAATTGAAGGCTTTTAGTAGGATGTGTATGTCTCCTAAATATCCATAACATGCTATATACATAGATTTTTACTTTGTATGTCTCCTAATTATCCATAACATGCTATATACGTAGATTTTTACTTTGTAGAATGTTGATGTCTACACCTCATTAGTGATAAAGGCCAAAGAAAATGAAAGGAAAGAATTTATATGGATGAATTGGTATCTGAAATCAAGAAACTCCATTTGGGTAATTCGATTATTTTTCTGTCATACACCTTTTTCCATTTTTTTTGTTGATCTAAAATGATAATTTTTTTTTTTTTTTTTTTTTGGGTCCAACTTTTCTGTCAATTTAAGAGGAAAAAGTTATGTTTGTCCTTTAATTGTATTATGCATCATTCGTGCATTTCATTTTAAATAGATGCTTATAAATAATGGTATATTACTTAGTATTGGTATCTGTCATAAATAGTTATTAATCATCTGTGCCTCATGTTGTAACTGATGATTATAGTTGCAGATAAATGACATGAAACTTATATATGAAATACAATGTTGTTTCTCAGGGTTTCCGCTCATCCAATAGTCTTTCCAGTAATGCATTTGATGTAGTGCATCAGGTTGATGCTAAGTATCCAGCTTTGCTGTTCAAGCAACAGCTTGCAGCTTACGTGGAAAAGATATATGGAATCATTCGAGAAAATATGAGGAAAGACTTGTCACCTCTGCTTTCTTCTTGCGTTAAGGTATGGAGGCTGTGTATTTCATCGTCAAGTATGTCTTTTATGCATTTCCATGTGTATGATACCAGTGTGCAACAAAATATATGCTACTAGGGATAGTATCATAGGTGGAGTGGTGATATTTTTTCTTAGGCGTACTTTTATACTTCGTGCTATAATCTGGTGTTAATTTTACCAATAATTTTGTCTTGATGTTCATGAAATTCAAAGTAACTTCCTGTTAACATTTTACTTCATAACCATATCTTCAAAGTTATTATTCCTCCGCTCTTCTGTTTCATTCTGATGGCTTTATGTATTGATGTCTAGTGCACTTGTAAAGAAATGCATTATTTGAACACTTTTAGATTAAAGGTTGATACATCTCAAGAAATATAAGTGTTATTCCTTTCTTTTTATCCCTTTTTTTAAACAAAAAATTTGGGGTCATGTTTGGCTTGAATATGTCTCCTGCATGCCTGTAGGTAGAGCTCAACATGTATCTGGTTGACTGTGTTAGTGTCATTATGCTTATTCCACTTGCATGTTATTATGACTTCAGGGTCACAGAACATCAAACGACAACAGCCAACCATCTGGTTCTTGGCTCAACCTTATTGAATGCCTTAATAGATTTCTCAAGATTCTGAAAGAAAATTATGTATGTAAAGGTTTGATTGTACAGTGAATCAATATATTTACATCCCTTGCCTTTCTAGTCCTTTTCTTTGTTGTAGAGCAAACTTATGTTTTTTTGTCTCAGGTGCCTCCCATTCTAATTCAGAAGGTATTTAATCAGACTTTTCAATACATCAATGCGGAGCTCTTTAATAGGTAAGTGTTTTGTTTCATTTGGCCCCTTTTATGGCAATGGACTTATTATAAGCATCTAGGTTGACTTGTGAGTTGGGAATGCTATGTTCTCCAGCCTTCTTTTACATCAAGAATGCTGCACATTCAGCAATGGAGAATATGTAAAATCAGGGTTAGCTGAACTAGAACTATGGTGTAGTGAAGTAACGGAGGAGGTACGCTATAATAACACTTATATAACTTCCATAGGCGTATTTGAGTCACATGAAATATGTGAACAATGATTTCGTTTTTATTTAGCAAATAACTACAAATAACTACTTTTGTTGCAGTACGCTGGCTCATCTTTGGATGAACTCAAACATGCAAAGCAAGCAGTTAGATACTTGGTATGCCTATTACTTCTGTAAAAATTTTCTTTATAGATAGACATGATGTAGTGATATTTAGTTAATCTTTTTTCTATGGCTATTTTTCACCATATTTTCCATTCTCCTTTGGTGTCTCACTTTGGATATAATTAAGCCAGTTGATTAAGATTTTGCTCTAAACTTGTGATCTTTGTCTTTCGCATGTGAAAGGACTCTGCCTTACTTGGTATTGTGTTATTACTGTATATATACACGAGTAATATACCATAAATTTAGGATGCAGTACAAGAAATTTCCTAAATCCTCAAGCATGCGTTTCTCTCCCTATCTTAATTTGTTTGCAATCATTTCTCCAGGTTGCACAGCAAAAGGAGGAACTATCCTATGATGATCTTACAAATGACCTCTGCCCTGTAAGTATTTTCCTCTAATGAGTGAATGATAACATGTGTAAGCTAAAGCTTTGAATACAATAACATACTTGTAAGATAAATCTGAAAAGCTAACCCTCGACAGCTAACATTAACTCAACTTAAAAATAAAAAATAAAAAAATAAAAAATTAGCTCAACTTAAAGCTAACAAAGATTTTCAACTTGAACTTTGTCTAAATCTTCTTTATGTAAAACAATAAGTAAGCAGATTTTTTCTTTTTCCATTTTTTTTGGGTAGAAAGTAAACTTTGAATTTCTGATTGAGAGGTGCTTATAATATACTTGTAATACCTGATAGTGGGATCAGCTATATAGATAATCATAAGACACTGTTGGACTGTATCAAATATAATATAGATAAATGTTTCTCTCACTCTAATATCTACATATGCTGAATTCAGGTCCTGAGTTCTCAACAGCTTTATAGAATATGTACGCTATACTGGGATGAAAATGACAATACGCAAAGTGTATCAACAGATGTAAGTTGCAGAAAATTATAAGAGTAAAAAAAAAAAAAATACTCATTTTTCTCAGTAATTACTATGTTATCTGAATATTTAGTTACTGTAATTACTGCTACGTACTTGAGCAGGTCACTACTAGATTGAAGCTGCTAATGACAGATGGTGTAGATGATGATAACAAATCCTTCATGGTGGAAGACAATTCAAGGTAACTTCATGTGATACACACATACATGTGGACATAGGAAATTTTATGTTAATTGAAAACTGAAGTTTTCACCTTTCAATGTTTTCAAACTGCAGTCATCCTATTATCGTTGAAGAGCTTTCTAGTTCCCAACAAGATAAGACCGTTCCAAAAGTAAAACCGCCTGCAGAACTTCTTGAGAATCCGTCCTTCCAATTTTTACACGATTATTGTTAATAATTGATGCAGCTTAGCTTACCTGATTCAAAACATCTTCTCTGATTAAACACCATGTTGTAAATCCACCCCCTCCCCTTCCCCCTTTTTTCTTTTTTTACTTTTAGTGCCATCCATATTTGTATTGGTTATGATAGCAAAAGGGCAGGGTAGGTTTCCTCATTCTTTTTAACAAATTTTTGACCTCTATTTTCATTAGATTATATGGATGTTCACATGGGGCACAAATCTTCGTATTAGTATGAGGGAAGAAAAGTAACATTTGTAAAATGATAGGAGTTGATCCCATTGATTGTTGTTGAAAGCGGCATATTACCATCAAATGCTATGGTGATATTGGACATTCATGTAGGGGCATCATCCTTTGTAATATTGACACAATATTTGAATTATGTGGCGCATTGATCGCCTTTTAAGCTTCATTTACAATGCTTAGGTATTGATTCTGTCCATAAGTTCATCCAATGATACGATGTTTGATTATTTATTATATAATGATGATGAGGTATAATAAATCCAGAGCACTAAATAATAAAAAAAATATAAAGGAAGTAATGAAGCAACTGCTCCAAAGAACTTTTTGTCATAAGAATCTATTATGCAAGAATTCTTAATCTATAGTTCTTAAATTCTTAAAATCTCTCAGCTTATTGTTTATTTGTTCATGCAAAAGTTGACATTTATAAAGGAAAAGCTGAAGTCTGGAGATGTGTGCAGGAGCAGAATGGTTGGTGTTCAAAGAATTAGATGCTTGTGATAGTTTGGCCACTAAAGATGTGTTTTCTAATGTGCAACAAGCTACAAGTGTTAATTGGAGAATGATACTGATTAAATTATTCTGGGGACTAAACTAGTTTGAGGTTGTTGAAAGTCTCACATCGACTAGAGATATGGCCTGAGTGGTGTTTATAAGGCTTAGGCAGTCCTCACTTTACAAGCCAGTTTTGTGGGGTTGAGTTAGGCCTAATGTCCAAATTCAAGATGGTATCAGAGCCTATCTTAGATCTATTATTGGGTCATGATCTCTATTATTTCACTCGTATTTGTCTACGCTACAAATGTCTGATTCTGGGCGTGAGGGGGTGTGTTGAGATTCTATTATTCCACGTTTCACATGTCCAATCTTGAGCGTGAGGGGGTGTGTTGAAAATCTCACATCGACTAGAGATATGGCCTGAATGGTGTTTATAAAGCTTAGGTAATCCTCATCTTACAAGCCGGTTTTGTGGGGTTGAATTAAGTCTAATGCCCAAATTCAAGAGGGACAATTGCCAAAAGTTTAGATCGAAATGAGCCAAGAGAAATACTTTAATTTTAATATTTGATGATTGATAAAAAGATTACTAATATTTTTCCTTATTATTCTAAGGGGGTGTCATTTCGTTCTTCTATTGAGAGATTTTATTAAGCTATATTCGGTTAGCTATTAATCAGGTGAAATAGCTGTCATGTAATCACTATAATATTAGCACTGATAGGAGAGATAATTTTAAGATTTTGTGTAGTTGACCATGTGATACAATTCTAGGAATATTGTTAGGCATACTTTTTGGAGTAATTGTAGGCAGCACCAGTGTGCGTTCTTGTGTATATGTATGTTGTTGAAACCAATGAATAAAACAGAGGTGCAGATACATAAATGTTTATATGGCATCAGAGTTAGCACCACCAGAAAATCTTAGATCAAAGAATACCTGACGATTGTCATGGCTGAGAATCAAGAACAACTAAAGTTTGATCCTGTCAAGAGGAACCTGTCACCTTACTGTCTAAACTCTGATAGGTTCTATCGTGCACAAGTATTATAGGTAACACCACCGTGCACAAACTGTGGTTATTGTTGGATCAAAGAAGCTCATAGATTTTATTCTGCACCTCCCCCACCAGATCAAATCCATTTCTTCTTTCCTATTTCTTCCTTTCTCATCTCTGGTGGTTCCTTTCACACTCTGCCGCTGTTGTCTACCATGGTAAGAGAACGAGAGGTCGTGCATGGGGGAGAGTGGATTGAGACAATGCTCTTGATGGGGTTCCTGGCTGAGTGACTTGTGACATTGTTTGGATTTCTTCGGTGGTGCTGCTTTTTGGTCACAGAAGGCCGATTGATGTAGGAAACCCTAGATCTAAAAATTGGGGGTGAGGGGCGAGGGTGAAGGGGCGGTGGATGGAAATTGGGGATATGGAGTAGGTGGGGAAGCTGCGATGCGGTATCTATTCCGCCATAAGCACGCCCACCTCCCACTGTAGCACCTTCGTCGCGTGTGTGCCTTAAAAGGAGAGTCACTCTCAGATCTATTCCTCCCTCACTCTCAAATCTCTTCTCCCTCTTCCTCCCTCACTCTCAAATCTCTCGTGTGTGCCTTAAAGTAGAGTCACTCTCAGATCTCTTCCTCCCTCACTCTCAGATCTCTTCTCCCTCTTCATCGTTTCAGACCTCTCTCTTACATCTCACTCTCACCCTGATCGAGAGAGGAGAGTCAAAGTTGGGGGTGAGGGGCGAGGGTGAATGTACATTCTTTGTAGTCTGTCGATTAGAATTTAGAAATTAGAACTCAGGGACGAACATGTTTGTATGGAAGCTTTCCAGAAATTTCCCTTTTTTATTTTTTTCCTACAAATAAAATGTTTTTCCATTACATGTTTATTGAATGGGAGAGAGTGAGTACAACTGAAAAGAAGAGCGGGGTATTCACGCTAACGCCGGGGATATGTTTTTTTTGGCTAAGATGCGCATTTTGGCTAAGAGACAAAGAGTAGCAGGAAAGATATGGTACAAAGCACTCACCATAACATCTGGTGGAATCACATATGATAGATTAATTTAACTGTCAAAATTGCTTGTGCACCGTGGTATTACTTATTAAACTTATGTATGGTAGAATCTACCCCAAACTCAAACGGTAACCCGGAAAACATCATAATGCAGGTGCAGTTGTGCGATTAAAATTATGAGGAATGGGACGAGCAATGTGGGCTGCATTCATGTTGGTGTCATATAATCCATGTTGGTGTCATGGATACTAAACACAGTTGAACGCAACTCATATATGGAGAAGGCAGTTGGTAACAGCACCCATCAACTCATTACCTACACCCCCCAAAATATGAAAACCCCAAAATACTTCCAACTAAAAATTCCTTAATCCATCTTTCTTCATTTTTGATACGGTGCTTTTTTTTTTCCGGTCTGCCATACCGTAAATATGTAATTTGCGGTATGTATTTTTATATATTTACTGTATGGGAAATTTTTTTAGTAAACAATATCGTAAATATGTAATTTACATTACAAGTCATGGACAAGGTGGAGGAGTGTGCACCAATGCTTCACAAACCATTCCTGCGGGTGCTAGTACTGCAGTAGGGTATGTTACAAAGGTAGAAAACCCCAGAAGAATAGGACTGAGCAGTGAACAATGGTGGACTTTGCTGGAAATATTGAACAACTCTAAGAACAACCAAGTGAAAAGATGACTAATAAGGACACTCTCAACTCGTGGATAATTGATGTAGGGGCTTCAAACCATATGATAGGAAGCCTAAGTAATTTGTGTGATCTACGAGATGTGAAGAGATGCACAACGAGTTGCTCCCACTAAGGAAGGATCAATAAAGCTGGATTGAAGTTTACAACTCAGTGATGTTCCTTATGTTCCCAGTCTAAATTGTAACTTGATTACTGTATCACAATAGATTGATGAATCAGATTGTATATTACAACTCACTAACACTTTGTGCGTAGTAGATGACTAATTGGAGGGAGTGATTGAAGAAATGGGCTCTATCTGTTTCAAGGGATTTCAGGTGTTATGGCATACAAAACTGATGGAGTAA
This sequence comes from Calophaca sinica, assembly GCA_037113605.1. Taxonomy (NCBI): domain Eukaryota; kingdom Viridiplantae; phylum Streptophyta; class Magnoliopsida; order Fabales; family Fabaceae; genus Calophaca; species Calophaca sinica. Next base: position 73,633,393 of record CM073730.1, read on the forward strand.
ATCAGCAACTAAGGCATGCTATGCATGTCAACGGGCCAAGAAGACTAGAGAGAAATTTACTTTAAGCAATCAAAAGGCATCTAATGTATTTGAACCCATTCAATGTGATTATGGGGACTATATAATAATAATTATTATTATCATTATTATTTTGACTATAGTAGACAATTGTTTGAGAGATATGTGGATTTATTTGCTAATTGATAAGAAAGAAGTGTCGCATATATTGTTGAATTAGTTTGCTTGGGTTTGAGAAATGTTTGCTTGACACCAAAATTTGACAACAAATCGATAACTGGTTAATGACGTGCAAAAGTTTGGTTAATTCAGTTCAGTAGTTAGTTAATGGTGAATCGTATATATTAACCAAACTTTTGCCGGTCATTAACCATTAACCATTAACCAACTACTCAATTGAATTAACCAAACTTTTGCACGTCATTAACCAAACATTTGCACGTCATTAACCATTAACTATTAACCAACTACTCAACTGAATTGACCAAACTTTTGCACGTTATTAACCAGGTGTCGATTTGTTGTCAAATTTTGGTGTCAACGTAACACAGCTGGGGTGAAAAGACAATACAATAAGTAGGTTAAGCTTGTTCGCAGTGATAATGAAAACAAATTTACATGCTTAAGGGGTTATTTTCTTGAACAAGGTTTTTTTTCCAAAATTCCTGCACAAGCACACTGCAGCAAAATGGACGAGTTAAAAGAAAACATAGACATATTTTAAATGTGGGCACGAGCACTCTGGTTTCTAGGTAATCTTCTTTTTGAACTTTGGGATGGGTGTGTCTTGATCGTGGTTCATTTGATTAATCTGACTCCTTCTTCAGTATTACATGGGAAACCACATATGAAGTGTTGCATAGTCAAGTGCCCTCTTATGATCATTTGCGAGTGTTTGGCTCGCTTTGTTATGCACGTAACAAGGCACAAAAAGGTGATAAATTTGGCAGCTGAAGCTGTAAATGTGTCTTTGTGAGGATTAGCACTATTTCACCAAGAGAGGATCTTGTGGTCACCATTAGTCAAGAACATGTAGCATAAGATATTTTGGGAGGGACACATAATACTGCTCTAGACAATTATGATCCTTGTCAATTGAATGAGCCTGGACAGAATGATAGGGGAGCATAGGCTGATAATGAACAGGGAGACACTGAACTTGTCACACAAAGTGTTGATATTGCAGTCTCAGCTTAGCAACCTAGTGATGAGGATCCAGATAATGAATAACTTGGTCGGGGTCATAGGATAAGGCAACCTTCGGTGCGCTTACATGATTATGCCACCAACAGAATTGCAGATTGAGCCCAGCTAATAGTTCACCGGTTCCAATACACACTTCAAGTGCTCCTCATCCCTTAGCACATTATGTGAACTATGATAATTTTTGTATGGAGCATTGTGCTTTCATTGCAATTATCATCACTAAACGGGTGCCAATATCTTATCTTGAAGCTGTCAAGGATGCTCATTGGAGAGAATCCATGCGCAACAAGATTCAGCCTCTTGAGAACAATGACACATGGGAAGTCCAAAACTTACCTCTTGACAAGAAACCTTTCGGCTGTAAGTGGGTCTACAAGATTAAGTATCGCTCGAACAATAGTGTGGAGAGATTTAAAGATCGATTAGTAAATTTTGGTGACTATTAGGTTGTGGGTGTTAAGTGAAACACCCATTAGTATTCCATTAATCCTAATATTACGTAACTAGGTTATATAGGATATACAAGTAAATTCAAAAATTTTATAAACAAACTTATATACATCAAGTATTTACAATACATTACCAAAGTTATATACATTAGTAGTAAGACAAACGTATAAGTCAAGTAGCATGGTATTCCTAACCATCTCGTTTACCCAAAATACATCGAAATCCAAAATAAAAATATAGACATCCATTGGCCAACGCAAATTTACACTCACTCGTCCAAGGGACTCACTAGAGCCTCCAAGAGTCCGCAACCTCCTTTCTTGGCTTATCCTGTCTCTCAAAGATGTGTGTCACAGGAGCACTAAGGATGTAAAGAGTACCAGGAATTCAGGTATGAGCGGTAAACAAAGTCAAGTTTCAGATTGACTATAAAAGGCCTAAAAGAAGAGAATATGAGAGGCAAGACTCATATGCTTAGTGTACTCAATAATTTAAGGGCCCATTTGATGGCAAGGATATGATAAGATAGTTGGATAAGGATAGAATGAGATATAGACATGGTATTTGATGTGCATCAGATAACAAATTAGATAACATTATATTATTGATTCATGTGTTTGAGATTAACTTTTTTTTTATGACTTTGAGATGGATTAAAGAATAGTATGATAGGATATAAATTATATAAAATGACAAAATGACCTATGTGACAAAAATTTAAAACAAATTTTAAAATTAATTTTAAAATTTTTTAGTAATATAAATTAATTTTTACATTTTTTATTTTTAATATAAACATTTGAATTTTAGTTTATATTTTTAATATTTTTAAATTTATTAGATTTTGTTTTTTTAATAATTTTTAATTTTGAAATCATATAAATGAAAAAAATTACCCTTATGATAAAATACATATAATTTTTAAAATTTGTTTTTATATTTTTTAACTTAATTTTTTTTTGATAACGTTTAATACTAATTATTTTTAGTTTTATTTTAGGTATTTTATAATTTTATTAGATTTTAAAATATTTTTGAAGTTTTTTAAAATAATTTAAAATGACAAAATAGCATATAATTTTTAAAATTATTTATTAATGTGTATTTATATAGTTTAGATTATTTTTTAATATTACTTTTTATTTTTAGTTTTTATTTTAAATATTTTTTATTTTATTAGATTTTGTTCTGGACGACATAAGGGATTACCTGAGAAGGAATGCCTCACGGTGGAAGAACAAGGTAGTTATGGTGGTGCTTCGAGCTCCGGTGGAAGACCTTGGTGGTGGTCATCTGTAAGCACTACAACGCTCAAGTCAGTGTATGAAAGAGGTGGGTGAAGAGGTTAGAATGAATAATTACCTGATTTGGTAGTGGAAATAGGCTTATATAGCCTTGGAATGAAGCTTGTCAAGGAAGCTATGTTGATTTGGGCCTGACTTTTATTATGGCCCAGTAAGTTGGATTTGGGCCGGATCTCAATCCGGAACAATTGCCCCCCAAGTCGGGTGCTCATGTAATGTGGAGCCGACTTGTAAGGAGTTGTTGTCTTGCATATCGCAGACCTGTGAAGTCAAAGTTCTTGACGGCAACAGAGGAGCTTTAGATGAACATTTATTTTCTAGAAGTAAAATGCTATTATAAATAGCTCAAATAATTCCCATCTGTCATGGCACGTAAGTCGTTTCTGTTTTTAGCATAAAGCATCCAAGTGCTGGGGGGTAAACATAGTGATTCTTCAGCATTTGAGAGATCATGCTTATAAGAGAAAAAGCCACTGGTGGACACTAGAATCCGTCCTTATCGACTTGGTTGGCAAGTCACGTTTGTATAGGTGAATAATTTCACCGAGGCAAATCATATGTTGCTTTAATCGTATGTGACGTCGAAGTCTTTATCCAAGCTTAAGAGCTTCATCGAGGAAAAACTGGTGAGATGTCGAGATTCGCTCTCAACCAAGCGTAGGAGCTCGGAAGGGGAATCTCGATACTGCTGAAATCCAATATTAGAAAATCTGTGTAAATCTGCCGAGTTCTTAGAGCATGCAAATCTGTGTAGAAATAATAAGATGCAGTTGTGCCTGGCAAGAGCGTGAAAATATTGAACGTGAACACAAGAAGAGGAGGTTGAATTTTGTCCAAAAACTTTTCGCAAACTATATGTTAAAAGCACTAAGAATACAGATTTTTCAAAACTGTTTGTTTATCGGATGCTGAGAGACTAACCGGATGTAGGAAATAAACCGTATATGAAAACTTGTTTTACTGAGCAAGGTAAAGATAAATGTAAAGCAGTAAAGAAAGAGGCACAGAGATTTATACTAGTTCACCACCAACTGGTAGCTACGTCTAGTCCCTTCGATCCTGAAGGATTTTTCACTATAATCAACTGATTACAATTTCCTCAAGAGTATTCTACTGTCACAAACTTGACAATACTCTCAACTTCTCAAAACGACTTAGTACGATCGAGCCTTTGAGGAACAGAGCCTTAACTAGGCCAAATACAGTTTACAAAAGAGAATATTCTTTTGAATACAATCAAAATAACTCTCACAGAGAGGATGAAAAGATTAAGCTCAAAACAGAGTAGCTTTCTAAAAGAAAGTATAAGATGCTGAGTTCAGTTCTTTGTAGACCAGAAACTTGACACAAAACTTGATTGCTCACTTGAGTAATATTGCTTTCAGAATGAAGTTTCTTCACAGTTTTTCCAACTTGTCTTCAATGAATACCTTGGGGTATTTATAGGAGTCTTCAGGGATATTACTGTTTGCAGTAAAAACATAGCTCCTTTTCATTGAGTGAGGTAATTTGAAATGCAATCCTTTTCTTTCTTTCCAGAGAATATCAGAATAGTACATATTACCGTTTCCGTACTATCTGCTTTTCACAATTGCCTTGTACGATTTTTGTCTTTTGCTAAAGGTGTCACCTTTGTTTCCTCGTACATCAAAATGAGCGCATAAAATCAAATTCGAATTCTGTTTCAGAACATTCTGAGGTTAAGAGCAGAAACGTGATTATCACGTGCTTCATTAAAGAGATCAGACGCTCGCTCAGAACAGAGGACGGACGCTCGCAGCAATAGAGTATTCCACGTGTCAAAGAGTAACACTACTAGACGCTTGCTGTTAGCAAGACGCTGGAGTGAGTTCGGACGCTGACATTAGTGGAGTGTATTCAATTCTCTTGTAAATTTTCTTCTTCTTTCTTGAGTGTTTTGTACATATATATGAAGCTTTGATACCTGTACACTCAACGATATATTAGAAGATAAATTGTTCTCTTGAAAATACTTTGTTATTATCAAAATTAATGAAGGTATAAACTTCTCAATCGTTTAGGTTCCAACAATCTCCCCCTTTTTGATGATGACAAATATCCAAGGTTGATGAACAATTTAATTTCAAAATAATATCAAGGGTCTCCCCCTGAATTCAACCATTTAGATATATATGAACAATTCAGGTATTAAGGCGATTGTTGATAAACAAATTTATTTAAGTGATCGCAAAAATACGTAGATGTCTCAGAGCATATGTTCATTTAATAAAGTGAGATCGGATGTTTCATTTTATCAAAAAGATTTTCACTGTACCAAAATTATTGATCATTATTAGAGTACTGGATCAATGAATATCAACGCATTATAGGTATTAGAGCAATAAATAACCACACAAATGCTATGTATGAAATGCTATGCATGATACTTCAGTTTCAGCGTATCCATCGGAGTTTGAACATCGGACGGTGAGTTAGTTAATCAGACTTTCACGTGTTCATCAAACCTTTCTTTTACTCCCCCTTTCGTTATCAGACAAAAAGAGTGTAAAGCACATCATAGTCAAAATAAGACTCAGAAAAATTTGAATATAAGTCAGATAGAGATATATATAAACAAATAATCAGAACAAAATTATATATATATATATATATATATAAGAGTACTACAAAAAATTTATATCACACAAAAAAAAAATTCAAGGGTTTAGTGGAGGTGGTGGAGGAATGTTGAGACGTTCATATAGTAATTTTAGGGCATTCTCCAGCTGAGTAACTTTTTGGTTTGTGGCCTTCATTTCTTCAAACTCTGCTTTGGGAATAGTGACCATCTCAACTGCAGGAGTAGAAGTAGAAATAGAAGTAGAAGTAGAAGGTCCAGCTTCTGATACTGGTGCAGGTTTCATCTTCTGATGCTCTGCTAGCACCCAGTTAGATAGCTTCAGTCTCAATTCTTTCTTCTGTTGAGCTCTTTGAAAGAATATGTCATTTGGTATAAACCATTTGATGAGATTTCCAAGTTTTCTCTGCTCAGATTCTGCCTGAATTTCCTTTCTATTCTTCGCATCTTCTGGATACAGCAAATCCATGAAGATAATTTCTCTATGCAGAAACACATCAGCAGTGAAAGTGTTAAACCTGTTTCCAGCATCTTCTCCCCATATTCTTCTGATAAAGACACTCAATGCTTCAAAAGCGAAAGAGAGTCCTTCATTTTCTGCCAGGTATACTCTTCGCAGATTTTTCCTGTCATCTTCTTCAAGCACTAGGGGGACGAGGCATGGTAACATGCCTTTGTCTTTCCAAGACTCAGACCATTGATTCCAAGTAAATCCAATGTCAAAGTGCTTGGTCACAACAGCCCATTGGACATATATCTTCATGCGTTCAAGAGGCCTGATTACTGAACACCTGAGCGTATCATCAAAGTATGCAGTTCCCAGATTGGTGTCAGTAACTTTTCTGATAGTGCCAACTGTGGGAATTGTGGCTTTCTCAGCATTGCAGCAATATGAGGAGCCAGTTCTCCATTCATCTTCCTTCAGAGAACTGAGGTAAAACCTTCTGGCATGGTCCTCAGTGATCTTGGCAATCGGAAGCTCTGAGAATTCTTTAAGATTAAACTTCTTAGGAGCCTTCTCATACTCTTTGAGTCCGATTTTGCTGTATGGCAACTTGCCAGGAGCAGGTTCTTTCCTCTTCCCAGGGATAGACCAAGGTAGCCACCTTTGTCTATCTGGAACAATCTTTACGGATACAGAAGAAGGATCTCTGAACTGTCTGATAACTTCAAGTTTCTTCATCTCATGACAGTGTGCCATGAAGGCAGCTTCTTCATCCGTAATCCATCTTCCACATTCCTCCAGTGTGAGAGGTTCAATTTGAGGCAGGAACTTCGGAAGGTCAACAGAGAAAGGAATTGCCCTGCTACCAGGTTCCGGTCTCAATCTCCCTTTGAATGACATCTCGAAACGGTCTTCTCCATCCTTGAAGGTAGTATTCATTGGAGAGGCAATCTCCAGTCTGGCAACTCTAGAGGTGAAGGTTTTCAAGTGCCAAGTAGAAGGGTGATTGTAGATGCTGTGGTATGACTCATACTTAACAAACTGGGGTTTGTTAATGCGCGAGACATTCTTCCTTCCACTGAAGTCTGTAGGTTTGTAGGTAAGGATGAGTGAAGTGGGAGTGGTTTTCGTGATTGTATAGATTTTAGGTGTGTAGGGTTTGAATGGATTGATGGGAGGTACTTTGAATAATAGGTTGAAGGGATGAGAGTAAAGTTTGGAAATGTATGTAGTAAGTGAGGTATTTGAGGAGATTTGTGGTAGGTCAAGGTTGAGTGTATTGGATGGTGTTTGGGTCGGTTTTGAGGGGATGAGGGTAGAGGTTTGTCGTAGGCTCATTCTGGTTTTTTTGGTTTGTGTTTGGGTTTGTAGTTGTGAAACAGACAATGGAGGTGCAGGAATAACATCATGAGAATCAAAAATAGATACTGACTCATCAATAGTAAAGTCAAGTACCTTTGAGTTAAGTTCAGAAGACTTAACCAACCTTCTCTTTGTTCCTCTAGAGGCAACAACAGTCGGAGGAGGAGGAGGGACTTGCTTCCCTTGACCAGACGTTGAAGCATCTTTTTCAGCTGTTGGCTTATTCTTCTTCTCCAAGATCTTTCTGATGGGAATTCTGTCCTCATCTTCTGGTTCCTCAACAGTAGGTGCAGGAGCCACCTTCTGTTTCATTCTTCTTGTCTCCCTTATAGGAGATTTAGCAGGTCTCTTCACACCAGCCATTGAGCTTCTGGTGGTTTTCTTTTCAGCTTCTCCAACATTCGCAGTAGTTTCTCCTTCTTGTTGCTCTAGTTTCACCTTCTTAATCATAGAGCCAGTTATCAACTGCATTCTGACAAGATTGTTGACTCCAAAAACTTCAGGACGAACAACAACACCAACTCCAAAGTATTTATCTCTTTCTTCTTTGTTTGTAGAATCAACAAGCTTTCTCACAATACCATCTTTTATCATCATAATGGAAAGAAGAACTCCATAAGGGATAACCTTGACAATATTCTTTTTATCAACACTTTTTCTTGAGAAGACAAGAGCATTGACAAGATTATTGATAATCAACCTTGGCAGGTTGATTTTCTTTCCATCCATATAGTTTCTCATAATGAACTTTTGCTCATAGTTCACTATGTCGCTTGAACCAGCCTTCAGAATCACGCTCTTAGCGATGATTTTGTGCAATACTCTGTAGTGCCTTTTCAAATCTTTGGCAGTCGGAGTTATGTTCTTCTTCTTCAACTCACGATAGTTTTCGAACAGAGCTTCGTTGACGTTTTCCAAACCTCTGTAAGCGTCAACCCTGTTAGCATGGTAACTGATTCCTTCACAAGGGCACTTGATGGTCTGAGCGATAGAGTTTATGGTGAAACGTAACTTGAAACCTCTGATATGTCCTTCAATAATTTCTCCCAGAAGTAGATAAGCGTTCCCCCAGAATTCCTTTATGGCATAGCTCAACACATCAACTGGTTCCCAGATAAAGTAATTTTTCCAACCCAGTTTCTCCAAACCTTCTTCGAAATCAAAACCATAGAGCTTGAAGTTCTCAAAATCAATTCTGTTTTCATTCATAAGTTTTGCTTCTGAGAAGACATCGTAGGCAGCAGTATATTGTCCAACCTTTCTATCGGCCATGGTAGCAGTTGCAGAGAGGGTAATAGAGGTTCTAGGGTTTGAAGTCACACAGAGAGAGAGAGAGAGAAAACAATTTTTGCAAGTAGAAACAGAGTGAAGTGATGGAGCGAAAAATGTGGAGTAGTGGGAAAGTTGATAGAAAATGGTACATTCCTTTTTCAAAAACCGCTTCGCATTTCCAAAATAAATTAAATCAAAAATAAAAGAAAATGAAGATTCCCCTTTTCATTAAATGAAGACGCCAAAAGAAAAGTAAAATCAAGTAAAAAGATTTTATCGAAAAACATAAATAATCATGACTCAGTGAGATGTGATGAGACGCTTAAGTCCTTTACACATGTGACACGTGTGTGCGCGGTCGGATGCACGCAACCGATTCACCAGACGCTGAGTTATGATGCACATGATGAATAAAATGCTTACACGTATACATGCTTATGTCATACCAGATGCTGAGATGATGCATATCATCTGACGCTGAGATTAATCATTCTTCTATAAGATGAAAATTTAAATTTCTTCTTATAAAATTGAATCTATCTTCAGCAAGGGTTTTGTAAATATGTCAGCCCACTCATGATCAGTGTCTACAAATTTTATTTCGAGAATACCCTTCTGAACATTGTCTCTTATAAAATGATGCTTAATCTCAATGTGCTTGGCTCGTGAATGCAATATTGGATTTTTAGTAAGACAGATTGCAGAAGTATTATCACAAAAGATAGGAATGTTACTCTCTTTTATCAGATAATCTTCAAGTTGATATTTCATCCACAGAAGTTGAGAGCTGCAACTTGCTGCTGAAATATATTCAGCTTCTGCTGTTGAGAGTGCAATCGTGCTTTGCCTTTTGCTTGACCAAGACACAAGATTTGCTCCAAGGAATTGGCAGCCTCCACTTGTGCTTTTTCTTTCAATTCGGTCTCCAGCAAAGTCAACATCACAGAAACCTACTAACTTGTAATCTTTTGATTTCTTATAAAGCAAACCAAGATTAGTAGATCCTTGCAAATATCTAAAAATTCTTTTAACAGCACTCAAGTGTGATTCTCTAGGATCTGATTGAAATCTAGCACACAGACAGACACTGAACATAATATCAGGTCTTGAAGCTGTAAGATAAAGTAGAGATCCAATCATACCTCTTTACATCTTCTGATCTACCTTTTTATCAGTTTCATCTTTACCAAGAATGCACGTGGGATGCATAGGAGTGCACATAGGTTTGCAATCCACCATTTTGAATTTCTTTAGCACTTCCTTGATATATTTGCTTTGATGTATATAGATACCATCATTGCATTGTTTGATTTGAATTCCAAGGAAGAACTTTAGTTCACCCATCATGCTCATCTCGAATTCAGCTTGCATTAGCTTAGAAAATTCTTTGCAAAGGCTTTCATTAGTAGCTCCAAAAATAATGTCATCAACATATATTTGAACAATTATAAAGTGCTTGTTTGATGTTTTTCTAAAAAGATTAGTGTCTACTAGACCTCTAGTAAAACCATTTTTCATCAAAAATGTACTCAGTCTTTCATACTAAGCTCTGGGAGCTTGCTTAAGACCGTACAGGGCCTTTTTAAGCTTGAAGACATGTTCTGGAAATTCAATGTCTTCGAATCCAGGAGGTTGTTTTACAAAGACTTCCTCAGTTATAAAACCATTCAAGAAAGCACTTTTCACATCCATTTGATAAAGAATTATATCATGGTGTGCAGCAAATGATAGTAAAATGCGTATAGCTTCTAACCTTGCAACAGGTGCAAATGTTTCAGTAAAATCAATACCTTCTTCCTGTGAGTAACCTTGAGCAACCAATCTTGCCTTATTTCTCACAACCTTTCCATCTTCATCAAGCTTGTTTCTAAATACCCATTTAGTACCAATGGCTTGCTTATCTTCTGGTAGAGTAACTAGCTTCCATACATCATTTCTTTGGAACTGATTCAACTCTTCTTGCATGGCCAGAATCCAACCTTCATCTTCCAATGCTTGATCAATCGTTTTAGGTTCCATTTCTGAGAGTAGTGCCATATCTGCATTCTCTTTAAAAGATGATCTGGTTCTTACTCTATCTGCAGGTTTTCCTATGATTTGATCTTTAGGATGATTAGTTTTGTACTTCCAGCTTTTTCTGGCTTCAACTTCTGAAGATTCTTGTGTCTGGTCACCACCGGACGATGAAGATGTAGGTTCACTATTTGTAGTATCACCTATATTTAATTCTGAAAATAATTCATCTAGCTCTGACATGGCTGTGTCAGGCTTCTTGTGATCAAATTTGACATGAATGGATTCTTTCACTATCATAGTTCTTTATTGTATATTCTAAAAGCTTTAGATCTTTCAGAATATCCCAAAAAGATTCCTTTGTCAGCTTTTGAATCAAACTTACCAAGCTGATCCTTAGTAATCAAAATATAACAAGTACAACCAAATGAACAAAAATATGATATGTTTGGTTTTCTTCCTTTCCACAGTTCATATGGAGTCTTCTTCAAAATAGGTCTAATAAAAATTCTATTTTGAATGTAACAAGCTGTGTTTACTGCTTCTGCCCAAAAATGTTTTGCAATGTTAGCTTCATTGATCATGGTCCTGGCCATTTCTTGGAGGGACCTATTTTTCCTTTCTACAACACCATTTTGCTGAGGTGTTCTAGGAGAGGAGAAATTGTGGGAGATGCCATTATCATCACAAAATTTTTGAAAGCTTTCATTTTCAAATTCTCCCCCATGATCACTTCTAATAGAAGAAATACAAATTCCTTTTTCATTTTGAACTGTTTTGCAGAATACAGTAAATACCTTGTATGACTCATCTTTGTGAGCAAAGAATCTAACCCATGTCCATCTAGTAAAATCATCAACAATGACTAACCCATATTTCTTTCCAGTTAAAGAGGTTGTCCTTGTTGGACCAAAAAGATCAAGATGCAAAAGCTCAGGTGGTTTAGAGGTTGAAACAACATTTTTTGAATGAAAATAAGTTTTAACTTGTTTTTCTCTTTGACATGCCTCACAGAGAGCATCAGATTGATACTTAAGATTTGGTAAGCCTCTGACAAGACTGTGCTTGTTTAATTTTGAGATTAATCTCAAATTGGCACGACCCAATCTCTTGTGCTAAATCCATTGTTCTTCGTCAACAGACATGAGACACTTGACATCTTGTTTTACAAGTTCAGAGAGATCAATTTTATGAATATTTTTTTTCCTCTTAGTAGTAAAGAAAATAGAGCCATCTTTTTTGCTTTTTACTAGACATCCAGTTTCTGTAAAGATGACTTCATAACCATTGTCACATAATTGACTTATGCTCAATAAGTTATGTTTAAGTCCTTCAACATAAAGTACATTATCAATAGAGGGAAGAGAGCCTTTACCAATGCGACCAATTCCAATTATTTTACCTTTCTGGTTTCCTCCAAAACCAACGAATCCAGCTTCTTTAAGCCTTAGTTCTTGGAACATATGCTTTTCTCCCGTCATGTGACGCGAGCATCCACTGTCTAAGTACCAAGATAGGTGTGTTGACTTTGTTGCTAAGCATGTCTGCAACATAGACTATTTTATCTTTAGGTACCCATATCTTTTTGGGTCCTTTCTTGTTAGTTCTTGAAGGAAGCTTATCCCTCACAGTTTTAAAAACAGTACATGCACTTTTCAAATGACCAGGTTTATTGCAGTAAGTACAATGCAAGCATTTACTATGATTATTGGATTTATCAGATGCTGAATCATTTTCTAAAGGAGGTTCATCTAATATATAACCAAGACCATGAGTTGTCGTTTTACTGACACCCCAAATCATTGACGCTTGCTTGCTTCGAGTTACACTCTCTGCAAGAAACTTTTGAAATGCATATTCATAATCATTTGATTTGTATTTAAGGTTACCTGTAACTTTAGAGCTTTCAGCTTGAGAGCTCTCAGCTTCTGGTTGCTTGTTAGCGGCCAGACGCTGGTTATCCATCATATGCTGATTTTCAGTTTTCAGCATCTGGTTCTCTTTATTGAGTACAGATTTTTCTTTGTTTAAAGCTTGAAAGTCTTGTGATAATTTTGAAAATTTCTTTTTCAAATTCTTATACTCAACAGAGAGAGTGGTAGAGTCCTTAAGAAGATCATCGAATGCTAGTTGAAGTTCAGAGTAGGAATCATATACTATTACCTCTTCAACTTCTTCTTCTGAGTCAAGATCAGTGTTTGCCATGAGAGCAAGATTTGCTTCTTCTTCATTATCTTCCTCAGATGGGGATAAGTCTAGATCTTCCCATGTAGCCATGAGGCTTTTCTTCTTTTTCTTGAAAGAACTTCTTGTGGGCTTCTCCTTAAGATTAGGACATTCAGACTTGAAATGTCCAGGCTTTTTACATTCATAGCAAATGACTTGAGCTTTGTCTTTGTATTTGCTTTCCTTCTTGTCCTTAGTATTTTTCTTCTGAAACTTCCTCCTGAAGTTTCTCTTCTTCCACATTCTTTGTATCTTCCTGGATATAAACGCGAGCTCATCTTCTGATGTATCAACATCTCCTTCTGAAGCTTCATCTTCTGATTCTTCTCCTTCAGCCTGAAGGGCTTTGCAAGAACTAGCTTTATGTTGAGTGACTTTCAAAGCAATAGACTTGCCCTTTCTGACAGGTTCTTCTTCGTTTAGCTCAAGTTCATGAGCTTTCAACGAACTCACAGAGATTTATACTAGTTCACCACCAACTGGTAGCTACGTCTAGTCCCTTTGATCCTGAAGGATTTTTCACTATAATCAACTGATTACAATTTCCTTAAGAGTATTCTACTGTCACAAACTTGACAATACTCTCAACTTCTCAAAACGACTCAGTACGATCGAGCCTTTGAGGAACAGAGCCTTAACTAGGCCAAATACAGTTTACAAAAGAGAATATTCTTTTGAATACAATCAAAATAACTCTCACAGAGAGGATGAAAAGATTAAGCTCAAAACAGAGTAGCTTTCTAAAATAAAGTATAAGACGCTGAGTTCAGTTCTTTGTAGACCAGAAACTTGGCACGAAACTTGATTGCTCACTTGAGTAATATTGCTTTCAGAATGAAGTTTCTTCACAGTTTTTCCAACTTGTCTTCAATGAATACCTTGGGGTATTTATAGGAGTCTTCAGGGATATTACTGTTTACAGTAAAAACATAGCCCCTTTTCATTGAGTGAGGTAATTTGAAATGTAGTCATTTTCTTCCTTTCCAGAGAATATCATAATAGTACATATTACCGTTTTCGTACTATCTGCTTTTCACAATTACCTTGTACGATTTTTGTCTTTTGCTAAAGGTGTCACATTTGCTTCCTCGTACATCAAAATGAGCGCATAAAATTAAATTCGAATTCCGTTCCAGAATATTCTGAGGTTAAGAGCAGAAACGTGATCATCACGTGCTTCATTAAAGAGATCAGACGCTCGCTCAGAACAGAGGACGGACGCTCGCAGCAATAGAGTATTCAACGTGTCAAAGAGTAACACTACTGGACGCTTGCTGTTAGCAAGTCGCTGGAGTGAGTTCGGACGCTGACATTAGTGGAGTGTATTCAATTCTCTTGTAAATTTTCTTCTTCTTTCTTGAGTGTTTTGTACATATATATGAAGCTTTGATACCTGTACACTCAAAGATATGTTAGAAGATAAATTGTTCTCTTGAAAATACTTTGTTATCATCAAAATTAATGAGGGTCTAAACTTCTCAATCGTTTAGGTCCAACAAATATATTCCAGAAATAAATTCCATCGCAAACTATTTAAAGCTTGGAGATTATTGAAGAAGGCATCCATACACGAAGGGACGTATTGTGATAGCTTCTTGGAGGTGAATAATAGATTTCACCATGACATCTTTACCTGTCTTTAACAGTTATTCATGAGCAATAAGGCACTAAATTCTCCTGGAAATAAGAAATTCAAGGTTCAGAATACAAAAGCTATATGTTACCTAGCCCAGTTAAAGAACCTCCGGTAATTCTTAGTGCTTCAGCTTCGAATTTGTCACTATTCATGTGCACATGGATAATATTTTCTGCAGCAGCAGTAATTAAAGGGTTGAAATTGTACCAATCAGTAATTACAAATCAGCATAAGGCATATGGCGCTAAAAGGAGGGCCTAAGCCACGCACGAGGGCTGACGACCCTTTTGCCCCTTGGCCTTGACTGGGGGCTATTGTTCCGGAAACACCAAAAAGTCTCACATTGCTTGGGAATCAAGGCCAATGGGAGTTTATAAACACCCACATGCCTTAACCCACTGAGGCGCCTTTTAAGGACAAAACCATGAGAGCCCACATCACATGTGGCCTAAAGTGGACAATACCTCGGAAAACGATGTTACCGACTTGAGGTCGGAACATTAATGTTCCGGATTGAGATCCGACCCAAATCCGACTTACTGGGCCATAATAAAAGTCAGGCCCAAATCAACATAGCTTCCTTGACAAGCTTCATTCCAAGGCTATATAAGCCTATTTCCACTACCAAATCAGGTAATTATTCATTCTAACCTCTTCACCCACCTCTTTCATACACTGACTTGAGCGTTGAAGTGCTTGACCACCACCAAGGTCTTCCACCGGAGCTCGAAGCACCACCGTAACTACCTTGTTCTTCCATTGTGAGGTATTCCTTCTCAGGTAATCCCTTATGTTCGTCCAGAATAGATTTATTGAATTATTTTTTATAAGGTTGAATGGGAAAACAAATTTTTAATAATATCTTGTTGGTTTCTAACTCAGCCCCCATAACAAGATAAAATATTAACTAGATGGACATGATATGATAGGTTATTGGATTGATTTATCTTATTCTACTAGCTCACGAAACAATGGATTCAGACAGAATATGATAACTTATCATATTGTGCCTCTGTTATTATGGCTATCAAACATACCCTAAAGGTTTTGTGTGAAGATATGGTGTCAAGTTATCAAGTCGTGATGTGTTTCTTATGCCATTGTAAAAGATACCCTTGCTTCCATGCCCCCTGGACTCCCATTAGTGATATAAGAGTCGATGGTTCAGTTGCCAAGTATTTGGAAGGCATATAGACCTGAAGAGAGAAGAGGCTTAAGCCTAAGGAAGCATAGCAATGTGGAGATTCACACTTGAAAGGGAGATATTGGGAAGACATTCAAGGCACACATTGGTTACGGACTAAATGAAGAGAATCTTATGGTGTATGTCTTGGCCTTTTGATTGGCGCACTAAAAATGATCCTCTCCTGTTGTGCTCCTTGACAATAGAAATGGTGAGACTTGAAAAGAGGAAATGATGGTAGAAGTGGTGAGGCTTCGAAAGAGGAAATGACACAACTTATTGGTGGAATTGAAGATCTAGAGGTTCCAATATGTTGGATTGTGGGTAAGCTCAGGAGGGGTGAATTGAGGTTTAATTTTTTTTTTCCTTTCAATTTTAGAACCTTTCCTTTGATGAATAAGTTGTTGGAATTTTATATTCCAATAATTAATATGGGCTGATATCATTAATAATTATATTAGCTATTTATCATAAAGGAGCTATATTTTATGTGATCATATAAAGTTAAAATAAGGTAAGCTCATTAGACTCCTAATTTAATTGATATGGACCTTATATGAGTAGATGTAAGTGTGACCCGATAAGGGATAATGGGTACCTTGTTAGGTTTAACACACTATAAAGAAGGCTATGGTCCCCAATACACCGAATCACCGTCATCCATTCTTTTCTCCCCATCTGAAGAGAACCTAAAGTCTCGTGAGAGAGCTCAAGAAGATTCGGTTGAGAAAGAACCATAAAGCCACCGTTAACATGCTCGTTGTTCGTTGCTATGGATTCAGTTGCTCGTTGGTTGTTCGTGATCATTCCTTTGGTATTCCGCTTCAGGTGATTGATTGCTATGAATCCAGGTATTCTTCTAATCCTTGATAATCCAACATGTCGTAGATCCTAAGGGTAGAGAACATGTTGTTCTTATTGAGCATGCTTGTATGTCTTTATAGCTTCCGCCTAAGGTTTTTTCTTCTATGAGATTTAAGCATGCTTGTTCTTGTTGTTGTTATTAATAATGAATTAATTCCAACAAGTGGTATCAGAGCGGTCTTCTATGTTGGTTTATTAGGATTGATTTATGATGCGGTTTTGCTCTTGAATGAGTTTTATGTTATTCCTCAATTTTGCGTGAACTCAAAATTACAAAATTTATGGCTTTTATTTTTGTATGCGGATCTTTCAAAATACTGAAGGAAAAAAAAGTTGTGTGCCTTTCGGATTTCGGTAATTGATCGAAATTTAATATAAATTTGCACAATAAAGTTTTCTTTTTTTTCTATCTCTCGGTGTGAAAGATTTTTTGGAAGAGAGTTTTGTTTTGATTTGAATATTATTTAATATTCATGAATGATTGTTGGCAATTTTTTAATGATTGGAAATTTGGAATTTGCAATCAAGTGTTGTACGTGAAAAGTTGTTTTTTTTTTGCCTTCTTTGATAATTCCGTATGCAAAAGTCAATAATTATAGCTTTTGACTTATTTCTTTTTCAAAGGCCACGATGCTAATTGCTTTCAATTTAGTTTGATTTCAAATATTATCATAAATTATGATATGACTTCATATTATTTGAAATTGAAAATATGGATTTGATTGAGAATTGTTCAGTGTTGTGCGTTAATTTCGAAATCAAAAGATTTCAATTTTTTGTTGAAATTATCGTAATCGAGTTTTTGGAGGGCAGTTGATTTCATATATTTGAAATTGAAATTGATTTTTGGAAATCTTGTACATGAAATTTGTTTTTGGAATAAGGAAAATAAAGATTTGGTTTTTTTTTATATTGCATAAAAAGGAAACCAAGAAAGTTTTGTCATTTTCTGATTTGTTTTAGGAATTATTAAAGTTGTGATTCTATACGTTTGATTTGGACAAAATATTTGAGCGAGATATTATATGTGATTTGTGCCATAAGAATTTTACGATTTTTTGGCCTTTGCATTAAGTTTATTTGCTGTGAATCTTCAATTATATTTGGTATATATATTGTTGATTTTGGCCATCGTGAAAGAAGGCATACAAATCTTTGGTTGAATATCTCTTTATTGTGATAATAAGATTTAACTGTCTTTGATTATTACATATTTCATGTTTTTGTCTATATTGAGAATGAATCAAATAAAATTATTACCGCAATATTATTTTTAAGATTTGGATTTTGAATTTAATAATAATTAATGAAATATTATTATAATTCAAATTTGAGGTATATGGTTATGGCCTTAGAATTTTTGGGCGTTGTTTATTTATTTTAAATACGACCTGCGTGTCGTGATTTAATTCAAATACGACCAGCGTGTCATGACTTTCTCTTTATTTTAGTTTATTTTTTTTTAAATATTATAAATGATCAAAAGAGACGAAAGAGGGGACAACACCATATGGACGCCGGTTTGGAGCGACTGGCTTTTGGGTTAAAGAATTGTAATAAATAGTTATTTATTTCTTTTCTGTTTAGGAGGCCATAACCATACCACGATAACTCTTATGAATTATGCATGTGATGTATGAAGTGTATGCATGTATGCTTGTATGCTATGTATGTTTCGCATGCTAAATGTCGCAGTTAGAACTTCGCCTCCCAACTGCTGGGCAATGAAGAGCACCACTCGGCAATGGTGCCGATTTCAGCAGGCCACTGGGCGATGGTCTCGGTTCGTCATCTTGTCGTATTTGAGCCATCGAGCGGCCAACAACACCACTAGGCAGTGATGTGTGAGATACTTCTCTCGCTTTAGGACTGCTAAGTGGTCTTTTGACTGATGTGTGGTGTTGTAAACATACAGTTATAGATATTCCTACACCTAGGTGTTGAATTTATGTAAACTAAGGCCCTCCCATTTTTTAATTAATAATTGTCTAGTATCTTTAATTGGGTTGATTGAAACAACATGTTGCCAAAGTAACCTCTGTTGCGTAGATTAGTTCAATTAAATTTACAAAAGATGTAGTGTGGAGTTATTCATGCGAGTTGTTGTCGGCCCAAAGGAAGGCGCAACTTGGCCGCATAATTCCATACCTGCGATGATAAATGTGTGGTGATTATAAAGACAATTTATCCATGTGAGCAATTGGGATGCCCAAAGGCAACCATTGTTTGACAGGACTTATCGCCAATGTTTGATCGTTGCGTTGAGAGTACTGCTTGCAGTTAGTCTTTACAATCCAAAGATTGGGGATTAATGGTGCACTTGGTATCTTGTTTGGGTCTTTAATTTACAGATAAAGAATAATTGAGCATGTCTTATTAATTATTTTAATTTGACGTGTCAATTGATGTTGTGTGGGTGCGTGTCCATGCGAATATTAATCGGTCCAAAGGAAGGTTAATATTTGGTCGGGTTGTATTCACACCTGTAATGGTAAACCTGTGGCGATTATAAGGATAATTTCTCCATGTGAGCAATGAGATGTCCAAAGATAACCATTGTTTGACAGGACTTATCGACAGTGTTTGATCATTACAACAAAATACCAATAGCAATTAATATCATTGTCCAAAGACTTGGCATTAATGTTGCATCGGATATTTTGATAAGTATATTTTAGCACTTTTGTTCTCTTTGAACTATAATAGTTTGTGTATCTGCTGTTTTGAGTTCAATTTAATCCTTAAAAGTTTAGAGTTTTAGGATTAAAGACAGAACATTAAAGAAAGTTTTGGATTTACACCTAGCATAAAAATGGAGAAACTCACTTTCTCTCACTCAATTCGGTATCTATGAAGTGAGAATCAAGTATGGGAAGTAGGATTTCTTCAGCCGCATAAATCTGATGATCATAAAGTACAATATTTCAGAGAACTTTAGGGGTGTTATTTCCGATGATATAATTTATGTCGTAAATTTCCTTGCTGAAATTAAAAGTGCTTGCAAAAGGCAATGAGGCGAAAATGAGCACTCGTTGGAGAGCTTAATTTTCATTACGTATAAAAGTAAAGGGAATATGAGGAGCACATTATGAAAGTATTCAAATCTTGTCTTCAAACTTAAGGCGCTAAAACTTGAGCAGTCTAGCGACTTGCTCAAACATTTAACATTTGTATTCTTTCTTGCACAATTAGATCAGATTAAATCAGTTTACAACTGTCAAAGGAGGAATAAGATTATTTCATAAGGTGTGAAAGAAAATAAATGGTGAAGCAAGAGAAAAAATAAAATAGTGCTCATTTGGCAAATACCCCAAAGGATAAGGGCAAATAAAGAAAATTAAAGATGAAACTATTAAGGGTCTTTCTCAAAATAAACAACTAAGGTTGTCTTAACTGACAAATGTCAAGTGACGCTAAAAGATGCATCCATATAGGAGTTGGCAAAGTCGGTGAAGAATGAGACTCTAGACATTTTAGATTGTTGTTACTGGCTTATATTTGAAATTAAAAGACAATTTGGTTGAATCAAATTTTGGGATAAAGTTTGGTTTTTTGTTTCTTTTTGAACAAATTAAGATGATTTTGGGTTTATTTTTTAAATAATGGATTCAATTTGTCTTTTAAATTCAAATATTGTTGGAGTCAATTGAGCTATGATTTGTGACAATCTATAATTTCTAAAAGTTTTGAGAGGTATAAACTTTGGTCCTAAGTTAAAGAAATTTTTGAGACAGGAACCCATAGTTCTTTAAGGATATTGAGTTTGGGGGAGAGATAAGGTTAGAGAACAAAATTGAGTGAGGAAGAAGCAGTTCTAATTATTGAACCAATTCATACAGTTGCTATTGGTGTAGCAAATTTGGATCCTCATGAGGACATTATTGTTCTTCCTCCCAATCAAGTTAAGGAAATTATTCATGAAGATCAAACTCAACACCGTCAAGAACTAGAGCATTGGGAGCCATAAAGAAAGGATTAACCGTAAAGAGTTATTCTATTTGGTTTTATTGAAAGACTCCTTTTCGGACAATCACAGCACTTATTGCTCATTATAACTTTGGAGCTACATAAGATGGATGTCAAGACGGTGTTTCTTAATGGCAACATTAATGAAACAAATGTATATGGTGAAACCGATATACTTTGTGTCGATAGACCCAAAGATAGTTTGCGAACTGACATAATTCACCCATTAGCTAAAGAAGTTGTCTCATTAGTGATACTGCAAAGTCTCATCAGGTAATTGTCTCATTTGGTCTCGAGATGAGGATTGTGGACGAATGTGGGTATTGCAAGGTCAGTGGGAGTAAGTTTATATTACTGCTACTATATGTCGATGATATTTTATCTAGTCAATAGCGATATAGTCTGGTTGAGCGAAACCGAGTAATCTCTAACGAAAATTTAGAGATGAAGGATCTTGGGGACGTCTCTTTTGTATTTGGAATCCAAAATTCTGAGAGATATCTCTTGGAATATTCTGGGATTATCACAAATGAGCTATATCGATAAAGTTTAAATAAATTCGACATGAAATATAGTAAATCAGAGGATACCTCAGTTACTAAGGGAGACAATTTTGGTCTCAATTTTTGCCCGAAAGAAAATCTGGAAATTCAGGAAATACTGGGAGTTCCCTATGCTCTAGCTATGGGAAGTCTGATACATGATCTTATCCATACACATCAGGAAACGACATACATCGTGAGATCATGTGGCAGATACTTGAGCAATTCTAGTTTGAATTATTACAAAATGCAACCATAAGGATCATTAAGGAGAAGAAAAGTCTATATATGCCCACATTCAGAGATCTGAAAGATTAGAGATCATTAAGAACTCTGACTCTGATATTCAAGATGTTGATAATATAAACATCAAATTATGGGATATGACTGAAATATCTATGTCACTAGGTTGCATATAGTGAAAGGTATTAAAATACCACTTAAGTTACAGTGTGACAGATAAGTTAGTCGTATCATACTTCAACAACAATAAAGAATGATACAATGTCTATTGACATAAAGGTGTTCGTTGTTGAAATAATGAATTCAGGATAAAAGAATTTCGATAGAGCACATAGAGGCTAATTCCATGCTAGCTATCCACTGACTAAGGGCTTGACACCTAAGGTTTTTCATGAGCATGTTGCTTATATGGGTGTGTTGTCACTAAGGTTGCCTTAGCTTAGTAGGAGTCTTTATTTGTGTTCTATGTTTAAGATACAAATTTTATGTTATTTCGGATTTTCTGCAGAAATAAATATTATGTTTATGAATACATTATAAACATATTTGTATCTTGTGTGCAAAATTAATTTGCACATTAAGGATTTTGTTTTGCAGAATTAACTTTTGCAAAATTGATCTCACCAAAGATTTAAGTAGGACCAGTTGGAAATAGGCATGATTGAGATCACATTCCATGTAATTTCCATGCTACTCATCCATATTGATCTATGTCATCAAGTGTGTTGATGTGGTGATCGTCGGGGTTTAGTCGCAATTTACAGAAGTGACAAAAGCCGCGGTGGTTTCATTATTGATACATGAGGTGGACCAGATTGTAAGGAGGAAGTCTAAAGATAAATAGCATTCAGATATGCGCACTAAGGAATTCTGATATAATTATTATGATATATAGCCCAAGTGGGAGATTGTTGGAATTTTATATTCCAATAATTAATATGGGCTGATATCATTAATAATTATATTAGCTATTTATCATAAATGAGCTATATTTTATGTGATCATATAAAGTTAAAATAAGGTAAGCTCATTAGACTCCTAATTTAATTGATATGGACCTTATATGAGTAGATGTAAGTGTGACCCGATAAGGGATAATGGGTACCCTGTTAGGTTTAACACACTATAAAGAAGGCTATGGTCCCCAATACACCGAATCGCCGTCATCCATTCTTTTCTCCCCATCTGAAGAGAACCTAAAGTCTCGTGAGAGAGCTCAAGAAGATTCGGTTGAGAAAGAACCATAAAGCCACCGTTAACATGCTCGTTGTTCGTTGCTATGGATTCAGTTGCTCGTTGGTTGTTCGTGATCATTCCTTTGGTATTCCGCTTCAGGTGATTGATTGCTATGGATCCAGGTATTCTTCTAATCCTTGATAATCCAACATGTCGTAGATCCTAAGGGTAGAGAACATGTTGTTCTTATTGAGCATGCTTGTATGTCTTTATAGCTTCCGCCTAAGGTTTTTTCTTTTATGAGATTTAAGCATGCTTGTTCTTGTTGTTGTTATTAATAATGAATTAATTCCAACATAAGTAACTTATGAGAATTTTCTTGAGCCTCTAAATGCAAAACATAATTTGATGTAATGCATTATGCACCCCTTTTATTATTCTATTCTTATTGCACGAAACAATTCAAATTAGAATGATATAATATGGTAACCAATGAGGAGTCAAAGGCAGCACAGCAACATCAAAACGAATGAGGAGACCAACATTGTTGAGTTGTTTAAGCTCAACCTCCATCTGGTCTAGGAGTAGATTCAAAAACTCTTCTTCAAAGGCACTTAACAAGCTTTCTTCTTCTGTTGTTTTTTCTCTAAGAACCCTGTTTTGCCAGTAGATGAACTATCAAACTTCATAGTCAATCCATTCAGCAATTTCATCATCATATTGACTCATGATACATTCTTCCACAACAGCCACATATGGAGTGACTATATCTAATGGCTCTCTTATGTAGGGGCCAAAGATGGAGTCAATGAAATGGATCATGTGAGGATAATGCCGAGGCCCATAGTATTGAGTAAGGTGCTCATGATGTGTAGGGATTGTAACACTCTAGGTATCTATTGCTTATCCTATTATAAAATAGTATGAGTTCGAAATGTTTTGTAAAAATATTTTAGTTTCTTTTTCGAAAATTAATTCCTTTTGTGAGTAAGATTAAAATCTTCATTTTTAACAAAACATCGCGTTCATAAAATGCCTTGTGATTAAAAGCATCACATCCGGAAATCACGCTTCCATTTCAAAGTAATGCTTGCAAAATCTTTTCTAAAAAATATAAGTATGTGAAAACTATTGAACATCGAATATATCAGTTTCACACAGATACTTTTATAAAAGATACAAATTAAATATCAATGCAATTACAATTACAATAAGACACATCTTTCAATATTGTTAAATAGTACACACTTAAAGTTTTGTTTACAAAGTACTCCTCATTTATCCAAATTGCAACTAAATAAGAAGCTTCAATACTCTAAGCCAATTAATTGGAAAAAATTAAACTTAAAGGAATGAGATAAAAATATCAGCGAGTGCTCCCAACACACACGCACCGGGCAATTAACAGGCAAGACATGCAAAAGAGACGAGTATTCATGCAATAGACATAATGAAGCTATACAACAACTTGGTCATTTAACACATAATACAAACCACATTAAAATCAATAGCAACCAAAGTTCCATTCATGCAAGTGCAAGGTCAAATCCATTTCAAAAGTACATAGCTCAAGCACGAAGCCAAGTCAATCTCAACAACGAATGTTAATCGATCAACAGTCCTACATTGACAACCAACTAATGCGAACCTAACATCTATTTCGTCAAAGTCTTCAGGATCCTTTTCCTCTCTGGGTGAGCGGATGAGAGTGCCCTCAACATCTAGAGATACAGATTGAGTCTATTCACGGTGATCTAGTGTATGAATGGGACATCCTAGCAGTTCCCCACCTTTACGTAAGACCCCTACTAGCAACTACCTACAAGGCCGAGCAAAGCTCCTCATGACCGTCTCCGAACTGTTCCCCATGAAATCGTTTGCTCACCACCCAAGCGACACTACATCCTCGATGCGCGGCAACCGACCTAAGTGTCCATCAGCGTGCGTAACTAAAATCTGGAGTCACTATCCAATCACATTTTTGTGATCAACAGTCATGAGGTCCACTACGTCAACAAACTCGTCGACGAATTTCCCAAAAACCAGATACGCATTAGTCACAAACCCGTGACCAATAAACAAGCAATGAGGCTAAAATCCCTTACCCTTATAACACTCTCGTTTTTGCCGTTAGTTAATTCATTTGTTTTTCTATTTTACAGGTATTACGCCATTAATACGTATTTTTGTATTGTTAATCAAGTGAGTGAATTTCACAAAATTAAAATTATATTTGGGACATTATATATTTTGTTAAGTCATGGTTAAAATTTCGGTTCAAAATTTCACCGTTGTCTAGTCGTGTTTTGGACCAACCGGGTAAGATTTTACCTGACAGAAAACTCTAATTCGACCTGAATATTAAAATATTTGGGAATTTGATGTTTTCTATTATTTGTGATTTATATAAATTGTTTTGGTAATTTTTAGATGAAGAAAATATAATAGTGTATTTTCTACGCGATTAAAACACGAGACGCATAAAAGCGATGCTCGGCAAGAAAACGAATAGCGAAACCGGACAACCCCAAAACCCTAGGGCTGATTGGCGTGACAATAGAGGGATCATAGGGTTAGGTATTTTATTTTATGGATACAAGGGTGATTAGACTTTATGTAGTGCATTATCCATTAGTTAAGGACTTTTTACCTTATTAGGCATTACTTGTCATTTACCTTGTGAGATTAGACTCATTCCCCCCCCCCCCCCCCGAGCCCAGCCGTGCACTCTTCCTCTCATTGGACTTGGGATTTAAAATTTTACTTTAAGGAAATATGGCTTAGCTAATTCAATTCTCATTTAGTCAAGTGTTAGTAGGTTTGAAAGAAAGGAAAAAAAAACCTCTCCTCCGCCCATTTCCAGCGTGAGAGACAGCAGCCAAGGGTGAGAAAAAAAATTTCTCAAACTTCTTATCTTTTACTTCATTTAGTGTTTTGGTATTTTATGATGCTATATGTGTTCAAGTTTACTAAGAGAAAACAAAAGCTATTTCACCATCCATTCCTTTCTTCTCTTGGCAGCCCCTTCACCATTTTTTTGGGGTGAGGAATTAAATTTTTCTTCTTATTTTCTTGTAGATCATGAGTAGATAAATGTTATGTTGTTCATAATTTAGAACAAGTTTCAAAGAAAATGGTTTAGTTCATGTTCTTTCCTTTCTTGAACCAAAAATGAAATAGTATTCTTATTTTTTTATAGAGTTGTTTTAGGCTATGAAAACCTTAAGTGATGAGCCTTGATTCAAGAACATGGGATCTTGAGTTAGTGTTGAAAAATGTTCAAACCTTGATCTAAAGGTTTGCCTTACACTAAACTCTAGTGATGTTGTTGATAAAAGAAAAAAAATGTGTTATCCTACCAAATTTTTCCGAAGGAGGCCGAGGCCCCTTGGTTGTAAAGGAGGAATATTAATTTCCATTTTTATTACTTTCTTGATGATAAGGAACAAAGGCTTGGAAGGGCTTGATGTTCATGAGAGAAAGGTTTGAAAGTACTTAAATTTTTTTTTTTTGAAAAGATGCAAACCTTTTGGTGTTCTTTAAGTTGATGTTTAGTTAGGACTTAAGACTTTGGACTTACAATCTTATGATGTGAGTAAGGTTAGATCCTCAAAGAGGAAGGGAAGACCCAAAGTTTAATTTTAAGCACCTTGGAGGAAGTTGTTGTTTTGGGAAATGAAACTAAGTTTTACTTAGAGATCCTAAGTTATTCCATTACCTTTAGCTAGTTTCAAAAAGAAAACAGGGAGAAAACAATTTTTTCTCTTTTTTTTGGACATAAGGCCGTGAGGCCTAAAGGGTTTTTGGAACAAAAAGATTTCATTTTAGTTAGTGTTATGTGTATTATGTGATTTAAGTTTTAAAAGGAGATGAACTATGGTTAGGCCTAATGATCCTAAGTTGTTTTCTTCACTTTAATCAAAGCTTTAAAAGAAATGATTTGAGAAACTATTTTTCCTATAGGTTAAAAACCCTAGTGGTTATGTTCTAAGGTTGTCTTAATTTGATTGAAGGTGTTGAGTACTTTGAGCCTAGAGTTAGGAGCGTTTACTTGGAAGAAAAGCTTTGAGGTAAGGGAAATACTTTAATAGTGAGTTTGGGATTTCCATGATTGTTTGTTGTGTGATTGATTGTTTTGGTTGTTAAACTATTTGGATGTAATATGTGTAGTATATTATTTGATGAGTTGTTATGTTGTATGGCCTATGTGGCACTATGATGTTGATATCATTATTGTGAAGATTGTATGTATGATGATGACATACTTGAGGTTGATGCACAAAATAAATATCGATTGTAAATGGTTTGACGACATACACAGTATGCCCGATGCAGTTCCACAAGCTGTGCTAGGTTTGAAAGGAAATCTAAGGAGTTTTCTTAAAATGAATCAAGAGGTTATTCATGAAGGATTTGAAATTAAACAAGTTTAACTACTTTTCCAAATAAATTAATTAGGAGTTAGGAATAGTTTTCAAACTTCTAATCCAATTATGAAAACCCTAATCATAAATTTCTAAGGAAATAAGAGACACTTTATTAAAGAGTTTCACCAAAAGAAATGCAACAGGTTTCCAATTAGTCATGAGTTTCTAATGGAGTAAGTAACACTTTAGTGAAGAGTTTTTCAACATAAATACAAAGTGGCCGACATTAGTAAAGATGAAAACCCTAATCATAAATTTCTAAGGAAATAAGAGACACTTTATTAAAGAGTTTCACCAAAAGAAATGCAACAGGTTTCCAATTAGTCATGAGTTTCTAATGGAGTAAGTAACACTTTAGTGAAGAGTTTTTCAACATAAATACAAAGTGGCCTACATTAGTAAAGAGTTTAAAAGAAAGGAGTTTTCGAGGTAGAGTAGGATTTAGAAAGAAATCTATTTCAAAAAGAAAGAAGAGACGTTCCGCTGAAATTCTAAAATCAAAATCTTGGACACTCCTTGTGAGTGAGACCGTCTAATAAAGACAATGATGTTGGTTGTACTAATCATGGAGCATCGATGCTTGGCCTAGAATCTGGAGTCGGACTAGTGTCGGATATTCATTTGTTGGCTCGACCCATGGTGCGATTACGGATCTAAGGTCATGAAAGGGCGATGTAACATAACAATTTGGAGTCGGATATAGGTTATGAATCCCATTGGTATGGGAGATGTTGATGTGACCTGGATTCTGGAGTCGGAACCAGTGTCAGGCCTGGATTCTGGAGTCAAAACCAGTGCTTACATACGCGAACATTTCATGATGCACGAGCATGCATATACTAACCATATTTGGGAATGTGAACTGATGAATTGATGTATGTCGTGTTGGTATGTTGTTTGATCACATGTTTGATTTGTGTGTGATGATATTACGATATATTATAATGCATGTTGATGTATTATATGTATTATTTATTTCTCATGTGATAGCCTGTGATAAACTCGTACACGAGAGATTTACCTTTGCTACTTGTTTGTTTCCTGTTCTGTTGCGGTACTTCTGATGTCAATCCTAAATGGAGAGGGGGAGGCGGATATCCCACTCGAGGACGACGAGGCTTGAGTTCCCAGACGGGAACAACGACTACAGCTGGGATTGTTAGGTGCCAGATTTCAAATTTGGGTTTCTCGACGGAACTTCAAATATTCGACAAGTGAAGGCACAAGGAGCCAGAATAAGTGACAAAAATTGGCTAAGTTTAAAAGACCAAGTGATATTGCGGTTGTTCGATGGAGTGCATGAAGCATCGAAGATGTCAATATGAGCATAGTCGAATTAGACTTAGGCTTTAGGCAATACATGAACAAACTCGACAGGAAGTGCTACTGTCGAGATTGAGTAGTTTTAGTGAAATCAACTACCGACCCTGTGTCCGTACACGTGTCAGGTTGGATGATATGTAGTTTTTTACATTTTTTATCTATAAATAGTAGTTGTTACGATGTAACTCAGGTTGGATACATGATCTAAATTCCTAACATCTCGACGGCGAAGCAGATTAAAGGAAAATGATCACTGTATGCCTTCCACCCCTTACTTTCAGTAATTTGCAATTCAATTCAATTACATTTCCAGTTATTGCCTTGTTCCTAATCTAATTTATCTGCAAATTTATTTTTTGTTTATGCATTTTACTTCGAACTTTACTGCATTTTCCAAACCTTTTTGAAATATTATTCTTTCATACTTTCTGTATTTATTTCTTGTAGAGTTTCAATTTGCTTACTGCATTTGGCTTGTTTCTATTTCAATTTCAATATTTTATTTCGTGTCTATTACTACACAGTCATTTAAGTTTCATGTTGTTACTTAAGTTTTTTTGTGTTTTGGCAATTTCTCCTTCTGTCAATTTTGCTTTCAAAGTCATTTATAAACTTTCTTTAATTCATGTTCTTTAAATGCTTTCATTTATTTTCCTATGTCTTAAAAGCTTTTCCCTTGATTCCTAGTCATTTAAGTACTTCATTTACGTTCCTGTGTCAATTTCAAATTATATGTCTTACTCTGTGAATGCATGTTCAAAAACTGCATTGTTTACTTTGACTTTATTTTCTGTTTAAGTTACTTGTCAATCAAGTCATTGGCTGCTAACGGCCAATCTTGTCTATTTACACTTTTAATGTCATTTCGACAACAATTAACTTGTTGTTCGAGATTATTAAGTACAAACTGGCAAAAACCCTCAACGATTAATGGCTTAGTAGCCAAGAAAATTGAAAACTGATATCTGGTCGAACTTTTGACCATTATTTCACTAAAACCGTTGTTTTCAAAGTGAGATTACCACATAGCTAGTCGATCTCGTAATCGTTTGAAACTAATTATTTGTTACTTTGACAAATTTGGTAGAAACACACTACAAACCAAATTTCCCAGTTAACAAATTGGCACGCCCAGTGGGACGAGTTTAGAGTAACTCGTTTTAAACGATGGTTTTATGCGTCTAAGAAGTGGAAAAGTTATTGCTTCTAACGTATCAAGACAAAGAAATATGAGTGGCAGCGCAAATAATAGTGTCACGATACCAAATGTTACTAATGTGAATGCGTCGACAAGCAATACTAATGCTTCGACCACCAGTACGAACGCAGAGGTAATTAATATCCCAAGGATGAGTACTACAGTCATTGGAGCGGGTACTGGGATGACAATGGCTAACACGCAAGGGGAAGCTATTCCAAGCGCTGTAGTATTTGAACACCCAGTGGTTCAAAGTGCTTTGGAAGTTCAAGCATCGCCTGGAAGTGCTAGAAATTCAAGTGTTTGGCCAACACCGCGTGTAACACAACCTCCGTTTGGAATGCCGTATGGTTATCTGAATAACTCGACAGTTCCTGCTATTGGTTCGACTATGTTTAACCAATATGCTGACCAGCCTTTTGTACCTTTTGGAAATTCTTCCAATACTTAAGGAATGGTAGGTATGACTACTACCACAACCAATCGACAAAGGTCAGGTATAGGGGATATGTCAAGGCAAATGCCTCAGAACAATGGAGGACTAACCTAGACTTCATTGGCCAGCATTCGACAGCGGATGGATGATAGTAACCATGAGATGGTGAATATGTTCACTCAGCAAATGAGTGCAGTTATTATGCCTCTTATGCAGACTACTAACCAAGCATGCAATGCTTTAGCTTTACAAATGGAAAAGCTGAATCAAGCATTGGGTTTGGCAGCACCAGTGAACGACAATGTTCAGCAAGGCCTAGGAGCTATGCACCAAGGTCAAGGCTTGGGGGGCAATCCACAAGATGTGAATAACCGCAACATGGTGCAAAATGAAGTAGTTCAGCTAAACCAGAACCTTGGTCAAAATTTGAACAATTTGGCTTATGGTCAAGTACAAATCCTGCAAAGGAATCAAGATCAAGGGCCTCCAATGAATCAAGGTTTGACCAACCTCAGGCACAATATCATGGGAAACCAGATAGAGCAAAACGTTAATCAAGCTGTGAAACAGATGCTTAACAGGCTTGGCTTCAATATTGGTCAAGCAAATAGACCATATTTTATATCTGCGTTTCCTAAATGGGTACAACAAGCTGAAGTGCCAAGAGGAATGAAGGTCCCTAAATTGTCCAAGTTTTCTGGTGATAGTGGAGAATCAACTGTCGAACATGTTGCCAGATACTCAATAGAAAGGGGGGAATTAGCCACTATGGAAGGCTTGAAAATGAGGTTCTTTCCAAGTTCATTGACAAAGAATGCATTTTCTTGGTTCTCGACGTTAAGGGCTAATTCAGTCCATTCTTGGGCTCAACTAGAAGGACTGTTTCATGATCAATTCTTCAGGGGCGATTTAAGGGTTAACTTGACTGATTTATTCAACATCAAGCATATATATAATGAGTCTATAGATGATTACATCTCTAGGTTCAAGCAAATGAAGAGTAGGTGTTTTACACCTGTTCAGAAATTGTTAAAATGGCCGCTAGTGGGTTGGATTACCATATTAGAAAGAAACTGGTAAACCAACACATTGTTAATCTTGCCCAGTTAGGGGAAAACGTTCGACAGATTGAACAACTCAGGTCTGAAAAGAATCAAAAGAACAATAAGAAATTTGTTAGACGTGAGAAAATTAATTATGTCGAACAAGATCAAACAGACAGTGAGGATGAGGCAACTACTGAGCAAGAGATAAACCTTGCTGAGTTAAAAGAAGGTCCACCCTATGCTTGTCAAGCCCTAGTACCTTCCAAGGGAAGAGAAAAGATGAGCTATGCAAACATGAAAACATACACATTTGATATAACTAAAGCTGATAAAATATTTGATATTCTGTTGGAAGATAAGCAACTTAAGTTGTCAGATGATCATAAGATAAAAGGGCCTGAGGACTCCAATGGACAAAATTATTGTAAATGCCATGGGGCTTTAAGCCATCCTACTAATGAATGTTTTCGTTTCAGGGATTTGATACAGAAAGCTCTTAAAGAAGGTAGGCTCAAGTTTCTGACAAGCAAAAGCCTAGCATGAAGTTGGATACCGATCCATTTGGCCAATGCATATCCAATGTCGAAGGCCATAATGCAGGAAGCTGCAACATGGTGAATATCAGCGCCAAGCAGAAGTATGTGGTGAATGTGGAAGACCCATTTGACATTTACCCAAGGCCTCATGAAACTATTGAAGACTTTCTGAGGAGAAAGAACAACAGAGGGCAGTTGAAGTTGTGCCTACATTGTGACAGGTACTTCGATGAGAAAGCTGCTCAGAAAGCAAAGAATAATCAAAAGGCTAAGGCTCACCAGCATATGCAGGCTGGTTATGTGAATAGGAATGTTAAGCCTGTTCGATGAAACGGATACTGTTTTAGTGAACCGATCACGAGGCTGTTGTGAATAGCCCTAATAGAGCAGTTGGCGGATGGTTGGTTGAATCCTCAAGGGAATCAATTGGCAGCAACCATGGGGTAGCTCCTGGTCGAGTTCCAAACAGGACCAGGAAACCTGATGCCAATGTGATGGTGAACAAGTGGATTGAGAACTTTGCTAAGGCCCGTTGCCCTGAGTTGAGAAATAGAGTAAGGGCAAGGAAGAGCAACTCTCGACAGACACCATTTTGGGATAAAGATTACCAATTTGGTAGAGTGCCTTATCCTGGTGGTGATCGAGTGAAGAAAGCCCCACTGTCGAAGAGTCAGAAGCATCGTCGACAGAGGATGAGGAAAGCTCAGAAACAGAAACAGAAAGCTGCTAAAATGACTAAGTCTCAACATGAGAAGTGCTTCATGGTTGGGATACAGAAAGTGCCATTGCCCAAGGAGCCTGGTCCAAAGTTGAAGAGTGTGGTGGTTGACGCCAAAGGGACTAACTTTGAGAAGGGTCAGACTTCTCAGGCAAGGGGACAAGTACCTTCAGCAGGTTTCAGACAGAATGTCAAGCCTGCCAAGGTTCATTCGACAGCTCAAGAGAGGAAGCCTTGGCCAGCAGGTCTAATTGAAGCTGAGAAATTGGCCTCAGAACGAGGCAAATTTGGTGTTCGAGCAGCTCCAGTCGAAGACACTAGCAGTGATGCATATATGAAAGAATTGAGGATCGTAGTCAACGATTCTGATCTACTAGATGAACCCATGGAATCAGTGGAGCAGAATGCTGTCAAGACAGATTTGTCCATGGAAGAGGTCATTGAAGCATTGAATGATCCAGGTGACCTAATTGGTTTCAATGATAAAGAAGAGTTTGATCCTGACACTAATTTAGACAGAGACTTGGATGAGTTGGTGATGGCAATGGGAACTACTTTATCAGATTTGGGGTCTGAAGAAAGCCTTCCTGATAAGGAGGAGATGAGGTTGGGAAGTCATCTGGAGAATGAAGAAACTGCCACTGAAGAGGAGTTTACCAAGCTTGATGTAAACTTGGTTTCAGTATTGGCAGCGGAATATCAAGCTCAATATGAGTTTATGGTTGAAGTTCTTGATGAAGAGGAATTTGATGGTTTTCCTATTAGTTGGCACTTCGTCGAGCAAGACATGGTGACTATCTTTGATAACTTTGCTCGGTTAGATAAGCCAACTAACGAAGAAAGAAATCATCTTCGACCATTGCATATTAAGGCAATGATTGAAGGTAAGTTTGCCAACAGGGTGTTAGTTGATGGAGGGGCATCTGTAAATTTGATCCCAAGAGCCATGTTCAAAAAGCTAGGAAAAGATGAAACAGATCTTCTCCCAACTAACATTGTGGTTACTTATTTTGGAGGAAGATCTGCACCAACAGATGGTGTGGCAATGCTGGATGTGCAAGTGGGATCAGTAGAGAGGTCTTCCTTGTTCGTGGTTATTCCTTCGAGGTCTAGTTATAACATTTTATTGGGCAGAGACTGGATTCATGCTGTTGGAGCGGTACCTTCGACAGTACATCTGAAACTTATATTTTGGAATGCTCATGATGACATAGAGATTATTGAAGCTGATGATAACCCCTGCTATATGCAGCAAATGCATGTGGATTTCAAAGTTTATGAGCCAAAGGTAAAGCCCATATCTGTGCAGGGTGGTTGATGGCTCAAATCCGCAAGTGCACGGAGTTGTCGTCAAGTAATAAAATATCGATCCCACAGAGACTGCTTTTACGCTAATTAAACTAATTCTAGAAATAGAATTTGTTATTGTAATAGAAATAAAATAAATTAAGAACAATGTAATGGATGATTTTAATAATAAGGAAAAGCTTCTAGGACTGGGGGTACCACAATGATGCTTTGAAATCCTAATTGACTACTCTCTTATTAACAAATAAATTCAATTGAAGGCAAGCTATCCTAATTTAGTAAAAGCTCCCTCCCAGGATACAGAAACCGTGCTTAAGCGATACAATTCATACTCTTGTGGTAATTGAAATCGAATAAAACCCGTTAAGAAATATGATAGCTTGTTTTATCCTCGAAGGACTAAAAATTACTCTCGTGATTTTAATCCTAAGTTCCGTTCTTATGGTTCCGATAACAAAGGTTCACCTCTCGGTTCATCCCTAGAAATCTAACACATGAATAAGTGGCCACCGAATTCATAAGAAATAATAATAACAATAAGAACGAAATCGAATTGCATTCAAAGTAATAGAGAGAGTATCAAATAATCATCCAAAAGACATCAAAAGGCATAGCCCCAAATCCTAGAACAAGGGAAACTACTCTAACATGATGGATAGAATAGAATCCATATAAATAAACATTCAAACTAGGAAATCAAGAGAGAAGAGACGAAGATATTGATCCCAATCCTCCACCGTGCCTCCAAGAATCAAAGTTCGAACCCTAGACAAGTCTCTAAAGTGTCTATTTATAGTCTAGGGTGAAAAGGAGTAAAAAACAAGTCTAAAACATGTAAAAATGTAAAATTCTGCGTCCAGGGTGCTGTCGTAGCATGGCCATGGCATAAGGCACGGCTAGGCCGTGCTTCATTCTGTTTCTCGCGTTGTTCAGGTGCTGTTGCAACACGGCCGTGCTTCCTGACACGGCTAGGCCGTGCTTCATGTTGTTTTGTATTTTTCACCTCTTTAACATCCGAATTAGCTCAAGATGTCTTCATGAAAGTTGAAGCTATGGATCTTAGCTTTCCAATAGCACCGGTTTCATCTCATTTAGACACCTAAAACTCCAGATATGATAAAAACATTGAACAGGTGTCAGGCTGAGAAAGCATTACATTATCAACTTGTAGCACAAATTACCCCAACTTATTCCAAGTGATTTTTCTCCTTTTTCCTAGGACAAATACCTTCCTTTAAGCACAATTGAACCAAAACCAAGTGCATTATTCAAATCAAGCCAAATGCATAAATAACATGGATTAAAATGACTAAAATGACTAAGATACGATGCAAAACTAACACTAAACTATATGTTATTTCGAACGCATCAAATTACCCCAAGCTTAGAATTTTGCTTGTCCTCAAGAAATTACTGTGGCCAAAGACGACATGGAAAATACGAGATGCAACCGATAAGAAACCTGAGATAGAAGCAAGATCAAGTAATAGGCTAAAAGACTATCAAACACAATAGAGACAATCAAAATCAAGTCCAATTAGAAGTTTAGGCTCTCTGAAATCAAGTCTGTCACTGATAAGGGCACTCTCCTTATCACTCTCCAAGTGTTTTAAAGGTTAAGACAATTCGCTCATATCCATCAATGAAAGTGCTCTACCATAGGCTTGACTATTAACCAAATCTCAGCAAATAATTAATGAAAACACACAAGAATCAAAAGGTCTTTCAAAAGGTTGTAACGTGGCCATGGGATTTAACTTGTAAGGTGGGATAAGAACAAGGAAGGGAAATTCAAGGGCTTTCAAAATGATCAATTAAAGAAACCCTTTAAAGCAGAATAAGTGGAGCAATCCATTTTTCCCTTTTTGCTTTCAAAACATTTTTATTTTGCACCTCTTCTGTTTTTTTTTCTGTTCTATTTTTTTATTTTTTTTATTCTCCCCCATTTGAAATTTTGCAATAATTATTGGGGAGGAACTAAATAACAGAAGAGATCCCAAGATCAAACATCAATATTCAAACAAGATCAAGCATCAAATTTCTCCCTTGAACATACTCTAAAGGGTACCATAGACATTTGACAAAAGCATGGGTACCAAGAAAATTTGTTTCAATAAAGGCTCAAAAGGGGCAACTAGAGGAAGCTTTCATTCAAAAATCAGAGGCTTGAAACAAATTGCCTAAAATGCCTTAATCATTTTTAAGTGTGTAGACAAAAATTTTCAAGTTTTGAAAAAGTTTCAAGTCAAGTTCTGGAGAGCATAATCAAGATGAACACACCCATACAAGGAGAAGGGGCATAAAAACATGATGAAGAACAAGCCCCAATATAAGCTCAAGTCTCACATTTAGAAGTTAAAATCAGTGAAAACATCAAATCAGAGTGCCACATGCTAATTCTCCACTTTTCAAAAGATCATCTCTATGTACATTAAGAACACTGCCTTTAAGCCTATGACAAGAAAAAATAATTGGGTTCCAAATCATAGAAATCTCTACATTCCACAATGATTATATGGCACACATTAACGGAAATTGGGGGATAAAATGATGCATGCAAAAATTAAAACTAACACAAAATGCAAAAATTAAAATGAGGTGTAAGACTAAATGCAAGAATGAAAGTGAAACCCTTTACCCCAAGCTTAAAAGCTTACATTGTCCCCAATGTAAGGAATTAAGTTGAAGCAAGGATGAGAAGAAAAGAACTCACTAAAAACTTTGGGTTGCCTCCCAAGAAGCGCTTGTTTAAAGTCACTAGCTTGACCCTTGTAAGTGCTCAGCCCGGTTCCAATTTGGGAGTGGCACTCCCCTTCACCTTCTAGATCTTAAGGATTCTTGGCCCCTTCACCTTCCCTTTTGTATCCGAAATGTTTCCTTTAGCATAAGGAGGCCAAGGGAGTCTCGATGGAAGTAGCTTCCTACGAACATGCTTCTCAGCTTTGCACTTGGCTTTTTTTTGCTCTTTATCCGTCTCCTCCAAGGAATTCCCGATTACCTTCTCTAAGGGCTCGGAAGGTCGGTCTTGATTAAGAAATTCTCCAACCGACTCCCCAATCATATCAATTCTAGAGCACTTTTCAGTGTCATCGGGGTGCCTCATAGCCTCAAACACATTGAAAGTCACATTCTCATATTGGAATCTCAAAATTAATTTACCTTGTTGGACATCAATCAAGACTCTCCCTATAGCTAGGAAAGGTCTTCCAAGAAGAAGAGGAACCTCCTTGTCCTCCTCCATATCAAGAATCACAAAATCAGCTGGGAAAAGGAATTTGCCAACTCTAACCAGAACATCCTCCAATATCCCACATGGGTATTTGACTGATCGGTCCGCTAACTAAAGTGACATTATAGTGGGCTTGACTTCACTTCCTCCCAACCTTTTCAACATGGATAGGGGCATCAAATTGATACTAGCTCCCAAGTCACACAGAGCTTTGCCAATGTGTAAATTCCCAATGGTGCAAGGAATTGTGAAGCTTACAGGATCCTTCATATTTGGAGGAAGCTTTCTTTGAATGATTGCACTGCACTCTTCTGTCAAAGCTACTGTCTCATCTTCTTTAAATATTCTCTTCTTGGTCAGCAATTCCTTCATAAACTTGGCATATGTGGGCATTTGCTCAAGAGCTTCTCCGAAAGGAATGTTGATCTGTAGGCGCTTGAAGATATCTATGAATTTAGCAAACTGTTCATCTTTTTGGCTCTTCTTGCTCAGATGAGGATAAGGAAGCTTCACATATGGAGGAGTCACTTTGGGCTTCTCTTGTACCTGCAGCTGTTCAGTTATAACTATGCCTTCCTCTCCTGAGTTGGATTTCTTCTAAAACTCCTTTTTCTCTTCTTTTTCTTTATTTTCACTTCTCTCATTTTCAACTCCATCCACCTCACTTTTTTAACTCTTTTTCTTCCCCTCAACTTCAGACATCATCTTACCACTTCTCAAAGTAATAGCACTACAATTTTCACTCTTAAGATTATCTACTGTGCTAGCCGAAAACTTACCTTTGGATTGCTCTGCGGGTTGCTTTGAGAGTTGCCCAATTTAATTCTCCAGATTTTTGATAGAAGCTTCTTCGTTCTTGAAATGAGACTCGTGAGTCTGAAAGTTGGAGTGGATGTTCTGAAAATTGGATTAAGTCATCTTCATGAATTGAGTGAGAGCTTCCTCTAATGCATTTGGCTTTTCATGCTTTTGAGGTTGTGGAGGGTTGCTTGATGATGGGTTATCTTGTTGTTTCCAAGAGAAGTTGTGATGATTCTCCCACCCAGGATTATATGTGTTAGAATAAGGATTCCCTCCTTGCTTTTGAAAATTACCCATGTAGTTGGCTTGCTCATTCAAAATTCCCTTAGCATCACAACCTCCATTTTCATGAGGCCCTTGACAAAAATCACATCTCAAGTTCCTGTTCAACTGATTCACCTGAGCGGGAATAGAGGCTCCCATTTTCAGCGCTTTAAGCTCCTTTGTGATAGCTTCCAATTGTTGAGAGACCAATTTATTTTGAGCCAAGAGTGCATCTTGTGTTTCTAGTTCAAGGACTCCTCTTCTACCCTGTGTGCCTCTATCATTCTGACACAACTGCTCATTTGAAGCCATTTGCTCCACTAAAGTTCTTGTTTTTTTAGCTGTTTTGCTGTTAATTGTACCTCCAGCTGAGACATCCAACATCATTCTTGTATTTGGCCTCAACCCATTGCAAAACATCTGCATCTGATTAAACTCATCATACCCATGGCCAGGACATCTTTTCAGAAGAAGCTTGAATCTCTCCCATGCCTCATACAGATTTTCGCTCTGGTTCTGTTGGAACCCATGAATTTCACCTCTTCTTTTGATGAACTTGGAGGGTGGAAAAAATTTGTTCATAAATTTATCCTCCAAATCATCCCAAGTAGCGATGCTTCCTTGAGGCAAAGTGTGCAACCAATCTCTTGCTCTATCTCACAGGGTGAAAGGAAAAAGCCTTAGTTTCTTGGCCCCCTCTGTCACTCCATCCAGCTTCAAGGTGCCACAGATTTCATAGAAATTTACCAAGTGCTGATTTGGGTCTTCAACTTCATCCCCAGTGAATTGGTTTTGCTTGAGAGTGTTCAACAGAGATGTTCTAATCTCAAAAGCATTTGCCTCCACCTATTGGTAGGCAATGGCTGTCCTCTGATGGTTGTTCCTTCTCCCAAAATCACCCAATGTGCGTGGTGGTGGTGGTGCGTCCCCCATTACTACTTGAGTTGTAACGAGAGAGGTAGAAGCAGAGGTTTGATTTTGTTATTGTTTGCTTCCTTTGCCTTCTTTCTATTAGACTTTGCGGTCTTTTCTATTTCAGGGTCAAACAACAGCTCACCTGTTTGTTTACCTCACATGCACAACACTAAAGGAAAAGGTAAGTAGCACAGCAACAATTATAGAATATTTTTTTTATATTAACATGAATTAATTTAAAAAGCAATAAGACGCAGTCCCCGGCAACGGCGCCAAAAACTTGATGGCTCAAATCCGCAAGTGCACGGAGTTGTCGTCAAGTAATAAAATATTGATCCCACAGAGACTGCTTTTACGCTAATTAAACTAATTCGAGAAATAGAATTTGTTATTGTAATAGAAATAAAATAAATTAAGAACAATGTAATGGATGATTTTAATAATAAGGAAAAGCTTCTAGGACTGGGGGTACCACAATGATGCTCTGAAATCCTAATTGACTACTCTCTTATTAACAAATAAATTCAATTGAAGGCAAGCTATCCTAATTTAGTAAAAGTTCCCTCCCAGGATACAGAAACCGTGCTTAGGCGATACAATTCCTACTCTCGTGGTAATTGAAATCGAATTAAACCCATTAAGAAATATGATAGCTTGTTTTATCCTCGAATGACTAAAAATTACTCTCGTGATTTTAATCCTAAGTTCCGTTCTTATGGTTCCGATAACAAAGGTTCACCTCTCGGTTCATCCCTAGAAATCTAACACATATGAATAAGTGGCCACCGAATTCATAAGAAATAATAATAACAATAAGAACGAAATCGAATTGCATTCAAAGTAATAGAGAGAGTATCAAATAATCATCCAAAAGACATTAAAAGGCATAGCCCCAAATCCTAGAACAAGGGAAACTACTCTAACATGATGGATAGAATAGAATCCATATAAATAAACATTTAAACCAGGAAATCGAGAGAGAAGAGACGAAGAGATTGATCCCAATCCTCCACCGTGCCTCCAAGAATCAAAGTTCGAACCCTAGACAAGTCTCTAAAGTGTCTATTTATAGTCTAGGGTGAAAAGGAGTAAAAAAACAAGTCTAAAACATGTAAAAACGTAAAATTCTACGTCCAGGGTGCTGTCGTAGCATGGCCATGGCATGAGGCACGGCCTATTCATTCTGTTTCTCGCGCTGTTCAGGTGCTGTCGCAACACCGCCGTGCTTCCTGACACGGCTAGGCCGTGCTTCATGTTGTTTTGTATTTTTAACCACTTTAACATCCAAATTACCTCAAGGTGTCTTCATGAAAGTTGAAGCTATGGATCTTAGCTTTCCAATGGCACCGGTTTCATCGCATTTAGACATCTAAAACTCCAGATATGATTAAAACATTAAATAGGTATCAGGCTGAGACAACATTACATTATCAACTTGTAGCACAAATTACCCCAACTTATTCCAAGTGATATTTCTCCTTTTTCCTAGGACAAATACCCTCCTTTAAGCACAATTGAACCAAAACCAAGTGCATTATTCAAATCAAGCCAAATGCATAAATAACATGGATTAAAATGACTAAAATGACTAAGATGCGATGCAAAACTAACATTAAACTATATGCTATTTCGAACGCATCAATGGTGTTATTGACAAAGAGGCTCTGAATGCTTGCCTGATGGAGCAATTTGGTGTTAAGTTGCTGGATGAGGCCGACGAAAATCGGCCAATCGACAAAGATGAGTCTTGAATGTCATCGAACCACGGTTAGCCGACTGTGAAAGGTGGCCAAACGATAAACTTCGAGAAGAAGGTGTGTTGGTTGATTGCATATTCGACGATGGCCCTTTAGGATTTGAAAAGGGGCTTAAGGATAAATGTGGGTTTGAGTTGGAAGATCCTTTGGAGGAGATTGATCTGGGGATAGTGATAGAAAGAAGCCAATATATGTGAGTGCTTTATTGTCAGACCAGTTTAAGAGGCAGGTTGTGGAGTTGATTTCTGAGTATAAGGACTGTTTTGCTTGGGATTACCATGAAATGCCAGGTCTGAGTAGAGATCTTGTGGAGCATAGATTGCCTCTGAAACCCGATTGTAAGCCTGTCAAACAAGCTAATAGAAGGTTTGCTCCTGAAGTTGTGCTGAAAATCAAGGAGGAAGTTGAACGCTTGTTGAAGGCTAAGTTTATTCGTACAACTAGGTATGTTGAATGGTTGTCTAATGTGGTGCCTGTCATAAAGAAGAATGGCAAGATGAGGGTGTGTGTCGATTTTAGGAATCTTAACGCTGCAACTCCTAAGGATGAATACCCTATGCCCATAGCAGATATGCTAGTGGATGCAGCGTCTGGTCATGAGCTTCTAAGTTTCATGGATGGACATGCTGGTTATAACCAGATCTTCATTGCTGAAGAAGATGTGCCTAAGACTGCTTTTAGGTGCCCAGGTTCAATTGGAACTTATGAATGGATAGTGATGCCTTTTGGTTTGAAGAATGCTGGTGCAACTTACCAAAGGGCGATGAACACTATTTTTCATGAAATGATAGGCAAGTTTGTGGAAGTCTACATTGATGACGTTATTGTCAAGTCAAAGAGCCAGGAGGAGCATTTGAGTCATCTTAGACGAGCTTTTCAAGAAATGAGAAAGCATAGTTTGAAGATGAACCCTGAGAAATGTGGTTTTGGGGTTTCTGCAGCCAAGATCTTGGGCTTTCTGGTGCATAAAAAGGGCATTAAAGTCGACAAGAATAAGGCCAAAGCTGTGTTGGAAGCAAAACCACCTACTAATAAGAAGGAACTTCAATCTTTCTTGGGGAAAGCAAATTTTCTCAGAAGGTTCATATCAAATCTCTCAGGAAGAACAAGAGTGTTTGCCCCTTTGGTGAAGCTCAAGGCAGAGGAAGCTTTTGTTTGGACTCAACAGCATCAGGAAGCTTTCGACCAAATCAAGCAATATTTGACAAGTCCACCGGTCATGATGCCTGTAGAGCCACATCGACCAGTGAAGTTGTACATTTTTGCATCAGAAGAAACTATAGGTTATCTACTGGCTCAGCAAGATGATAACAACGTCGAAAGAGTCATTTACTACCTCAGCCGAGTGTTGAATGATGTAGAAACAAGATATAGTGCTATTGAAAAGTTGTGTCTTGCATTATATTTTTCTTGTACAAAACTCAAGTATTACTTGATGCCTTGTAATGTCTTAGTGATGTCAAAGACAAATGTAATTAAGTACATGTTGTCTCAGCCAATTCTGAATGGTCGAATTGGAAAATGGACACTTGCATTGTCTGAGTTTTCTTTGCAGTATGTACCACTGAAAGCTGTTAAAGGTCAAGCAATTGCTGACTTTCTAACAGACTACCCATGTTTAGAAATAAAAGAACCGACAGGGCTAGTTGATTTGAAGCACTGGCATTTGTATTTTGATGGCTCAAGACATAGAAATGGTGTTGGTGTTGGCATTTTGATAATCTCACCTTTAGGGGTGCCAACTAAACTACTGTTTGAGTTAAAATATGCTTGTTCTAACAACGAGGCTGAATATGAAGCCTTGATTATGGGTTTGGAAATTTTGATAGAGATGCGAGCTCGCACTATCAAAGTTATTGGGGATTCACAATTGGTTATAAGGCAATTAACCCAAACATATAAAAGCGTAAGCCACAATCTTGTCAAATACTGTCAAGTAGCTAGCAAATTGATGAAACAATTCGACAGTGTCGAATTGGAGCATATTCCAAGAGAGCTAAATCAAGAGGCTAATGAATTTGCCCAATTGGCTTCAGGGTATAAGCTTTCTTCAAAGGTGTTAGCAGAACTTATAGAAATTCGTGAGTTACTGTATCCTTTGGATGAAAGAGATATTTTTGTCTTCAATGCTTCAAACGCACCTGATTGGCGTAAGCCAATTATTGAGTATTTGGAAAATCCAAGTGCTGATGTTGACAGGAAAATCAAGTACAAAGCAACTAAGTTTGTTGTACTTGCAGGGGCTTTATATAGAAAGTCTGTCGATGGTAATTTGGAGACTTGTCT
Organism: Calophaca sinica; assembly: GCA_037113605.1. Lineage (NCBI taxonomy): Eukaryota > Viridiplantae > Streptophyta > Magnoliopsida > Fabales > Fabaceae > Calophaca > Calophaca sinica. The sequence continues at coordinate 73,676,142 of CM073730.1, forward strand.
AAGTGAAGAGGATGCCTATTTGGCATTGGCAGAGGTTCATGAAGGAATTTGTGGTGCTCATCAGGCAGGTGAGAAGATGAAATGGGTGCTAAGAAGACAAAGAGTATATTGGCCAACTTTGGTTAGGGATTGTATCATGTTTGCAAAATCCTGTGAAGAATGCCAAAAACATGGCCACATACAAAATGTACCTGCTAGTGAGTTGCATTCCATCGTTAAACCTTAGCCTTTTAGAGGTTGGGCGTTGGACCTGATAGGTCAGATTTATCCTACTTCCTCTAAGGGTCACAAGTATATTTTAGTAGGGGTGGACTATTTTACCAAATGGGTAGAAGCAGTAGCCTTGAAAGAAATAACGCAACAAGACATTGTGGATTTTATTGAAAATCACATTGTTTGTCGATTTGGTATACCACAAATGATCACAACAGACCAAGGATCTGTGTTTGTTGGGAAGAAGGTTGTCGAGTATGCTGAGTCAAGAAAGATCAAGATGGTGACTTCGACACCATATTATGCTCAAGCAAATGGTCAGGTCGAAGCCATGAATAAAATTATCATTGGTTTGATCAAAAAACATATTGGCAGATATCCAAAGAGTTGGCACTCAACTTTGGAACAAGCTCTTTGGGCATGTAGAAACTCTCCTAAGGAATCGACAGGTACAACTCCTTATAAATTAGTAATGGACATGATGCTGTTTCGCCTGTTGAGATAAATCTTGGTTCATTATGGATTCAAAAACAAAATGAGTTACCAGTAGATCAATATTGAGACTTAATGTTTGATGAGTTAAATGAAATCCATGATGAGAGGGTTGTTGCTTTGGAAAACTTGATTCGACAAAAAGAAAGAATAGCTAAATTCTATGATAGTCGGGTTAGGTATAAACGTTTCAAGGTCGATGACTTCGTTTGGAAAGTCATTTTGCAAATGGATAAGAAGTGTCAAGAATTTGGAAAATGGTCTCCAAAATGGGAAGGACCATTTAAAGTTACTAAAGTATTCTCAGGAAATGCATATGCACTTGTCAAAGTTAATTATGGTTTTAGAATTAAGTCTGTTAATGGCAAGTACTTGAAGTCATATAGACCAACAATGTGTGAGATAAAAATTCAACTTTGAAGCATTAAACTGGATTTCTTTATTCTTAGGCCATTTGGCAATATACAAATACATTGTCGAATAGGCATGTAGCCTGGAAATACAAACAAGGAAAAGTTCTTAAATCTAGGCTATTACAAAATAAGTCCGGTTGTAGAAGCTTTGCCATGTTCAAAGTCAACTCATGCTGAGGAAGAGTTTAGAAAGCATGGGAGGCAAGAGCAGATTATTCGTCAAGACAATTAAGTCTGCAAGAGCCGCTTCAAAGGAGTGACATCCAAATCGACGGGGATTTAAAGTTGAAGGACGCGTCGAGGAGGAATGTCGAACTCTGTGTGAGCAAAGGGAAAGCTGGGGTCCAAAGAGAAGCAGTCGTCGGTGCCATAATGCGCTTGACAATAGGCCTCGACCGTGCAAAACTTTTCCAATAGTTTTGCGGATCCTCCACGATAAATTTCCAACATGAGGTGTAAAGGAGCACAAAACTATTGAAAGAAAGAATGGACCAGGCCTTCATCCTTCTCACACAGTTCAATGAGTTTGGTAAGCCACATTAGGCAACTTACCAAAACTCATTGTTGATGTTAGGCTAATTACCAAAACACAGTGGTTCTTTCACCGTTGAGACAAAAATCTTTAGAGAAACTCCAAAAGTCGGAGTCCCCTGGATCCCAAATGGAACAATCAGAACCAGGGAGTAAAGGGTTGGAATTGTTGAAAATGACTTCCATTGTAGTTTGTCACTTTGAAATTGGTTGGCTAAAAGGCAAAAGACAATGGATACAGGCTTGGGATTTATAAAAGAAACAAAGGTTTCCCAGAGATTCTGAAGAGGAAACTAGAAGAGTTTTGAGAGTATTTGTGCATGAAGGGGAACTAATGTTCTGGTGTGGTGAGGATGACCAAGATGGCAAGTCCCTATTTATAGCACAAACCTACGTTGATTTTTAAGTTTCACCAGTCAAATTGACTGGTCAAAGGCTTTAATTACAATTTATGGCCTGAAACTGAAAATTAGATTGGTAAAAATAAATGTGCTAGCTGGACGGTGAAACGATTGATGGTAAACATGTCAAATCGAGTTCAGTTGTTTCAGTAAAGTACAAGATGCAGTCGAACAAATGTGTTCGACGTAGAAAATTTAATACAAATAAAAAGAACTGAAAAGAAACTAAAGAGGTGTCTTCTTGATTTCCTCCCAAGCTGTGGCAAATTCAAGCTTTGTGCCTTCAGCATTTGTATAGCTAACTTCACGGTCTTCAACTTTAGACAGGATAGCTTTTGCCTCGACAGCACTAGCAGACATTTATTGATCAAGTGCTGTGATTTCTTTTGAAAAGGATACTGAAGTGGCCTCAAGCAATTGTGCCCTGGCAGTAGCCAATTCTGACTCCAAACGAGCAACAGTTCTTTCCAACTCAGGTGTTTTGGCTTGATGGGGAGCGCCTTGTTTGACCAATGCAGCCTTGTCTTGTCGAAGTGACACCAGCTTATCACGAAGTTCGTGCTTTGCCTTGAAGGCTTGATGATAGGGCAGCATGTTGTTGTCAATTTTAGGCAGCTTAGGAGTCAAGTCTTCAATGAATTCATGAATGGCACTAAAATAACCTCGTCGAATTAGAGGCAACTTTTTGCGAAGTGCATAATCTCTTTGATTGTACGCATTAAATTGCTTCTGATTTCTTGGTTGAGGCAGAGGTCATCAAATGAATACTTGAAGAAACCTCTCAGTTCTTCAACTAGTCCATCAAGTTTTTCAGTAGAAGTGTCCCCAGGGAGAGTGGAGGAATGTGCAGACATAGAGGAAGTCTTGTTGCTAGATCCTGAAAGTAAGTCAATCCACTGATCCACTTCGGCATTACCCTTTTCAATGTTGGTGCCTTGCGCCACAGGGTTGGTCGATGAGATAGGCTGAGAAGATGGATTAGTCAGATTATCAAAGAGAAGATCCATGTCAACACTATCTGCTATAACCACTACAAGAGGTACCTTCTCAGTGGGTTGGGGGGCAGAAGTGGTTTCCACAATGGGCGTGGGATCATCTTGTTAAGGAGATGCCAAATTTGGATTTTCCGTCGAGAGAGTGGGTTGAGCCACGTCGACATCCATAGCAGTATGTTCCTCGACACTTGGTTCAGGTTGAGTTTCTGGAACCTCCTAATGGAAGGGAAAACCAGAATTAGTTACAATTTGTTGTTCTAACATCAACAAAGTGTTTAACCTCAGTGGTTGGACGATCAATGGGTGGAAAAATCATTTGAAGAGGTATGGAAGTATCCACGTATGGCCGTTCAGGAGAGCCCTGTCGAGTGTGCTTGATGAGGTGATGTGCATGGTAAGAGCATGTATCTAAGTGTTATGTAATGAAGCATACGTTGTCAGTGCTTGACAAGCCAACCTCTTCGACAGAGGGAGGAACCTTTGAAGAACATTCTTCAGAAGCACTTTTCTTTGAGGATTTGGCTTTGGGTTCTTGAAAAAATATGATAAATAAACAAAAAAAGTTTTCATAATGCAATGTGACCATCAGTTAAAGTACTGGTGAATGGTGCAATTAACTTACCACTACAAACCCCGTTGTGGGAGTATCTTCAGAGTTTTCAGAAGCAGATTTCTCTACAAGAGATTCCTTGGAAAATGAAAATGAAAAATTTTGAAGTTAGTGGTTGATGGGTCATATATCAAAAGGAAGTCAAAGATAGAAACATTATATAAGCAAGAAAAAGAAAAGAGAGAACCGTTTAGGTGTCGAGCGAGAGGGAGTGTCAAGCAGGAACATTTTGCGCCTTTTGGGTTGAGCTTCAGGAGTGGCTGCCTTTACTTTCCTCTTGGTTGTTTCTTGTTGAGAAGAACCGGTCGAGCGCTTTGTTTTTGCGGGTTTTCTCTTCGACACAACTGGTTTCTTTCCATTATTCGCTTTCTTGGAAGAAGTCTTGGCAACCTTCTTTTTGGGTGTTGTGGATTGAAAAGGGGATTCACTATCCTCATCATCTTCTTCTTCATCATCAGCTTCATGGCTTTGCCACTTGTTTGCTTATACTTTAGGGGTTCTTTCAGAGCTAAAGCTAAAGTAAAAAGAAAATATAAGTACAAAGCAAGTAGACTTCCAGGAAAGAGTTAATTGAATTAGATACCTTGGGGAAATTGGGAAATGATCTTGACAGCCTCGTCATATTGTTCAAAAGGTAAGGCAAACCGACCAGTGAAAGTAACTTCTTTGTTTTCATACTTGTCTATATTAGAATGATATTGAAATCTTTCTATAGCAAGGAAGTTACCAGTTCTCGTTGGTTTACCTGGAAATGGATCAGCCAAACCAAAAGTTGCACAAGGCAAAGGCACTGGTTCAGGACAAGGGGGTATCACAAATGTTTGTCCCGTGGCTTCCTGATGTTTTAAACCTTAATACCCCAATTGTTCTCGTGCTTTTCTTTTGATTTGGCGTCGAACAATATAAAAAGGATACCTAGGATCCCATTTCACCTTGTAAAACTTTTCAAAGCTACGAATATCCTTCAAGAGCTCACCTTTGGTCTTTGTCGAAGGGTCTTGTTCCTGTATTGTGGGGTCAATGAACTTTGTTACACATTCTTCAAAGGATGGGTGAAATTTTCTGTAGTAATCATCCCACTAAGCTACGAAGTCTTGAGATACACCCAAAAAGGTGGTGAAAGGGACAAGATTGACGGCAGAGTTGCGAGTGTTGTTCTTGTTCTTTATGTCGTCGATGGTTCCCTCTTTGAGATTGATGGCATTCAAAAGAATATCTTCTTTCTTGAGAAGGAATGGGCCAGGGATGGATTGCAGGAAACCAATGTTATTGACAGAAGCATTGGGCAGACAAACAAAGGCAGAATTATCCGTCGAACTGGGTAATCCTGCAGGAAAGACTTGGCGAGCCAAGAAGTGGGTCCAAATGTTTTTGCACATTTGGTCATTTGGATCAAAAGGATTGGTGAACCACTCAGGTCCATGTTTCCTACCAACAAAGGGTTGGAAACGGATGCCTGGAGTTCCAGCAAAGAGAGAATGGAAAAGTCTGAAGTAATACTTGAAACTTTCGAATTCGCTGTCAAATGGTTTGGGGGCACAGTGCATGGCCAAGGTGCCATAAGTGTCGATTTGATGGTTCGACGGAGCTTTGTTGACAGTGTGACCAGGAAGTGTGGCATTCAACCACAATTATAAAAGCCATAATGGGCCACCAGCTCCAACTTTTTTCCCCCCACCTTTTACCATGTTACACAGGCTTGACATGCTAGAATAAAGGTTAGACAACAGAAAAGAGCCAAGAGCTCACCTTTTGCCTTCATGTAGAAGGTTTGCCAAGTCAAGCAATAGCTTCGACATTTGGACATTTTTGTTGCAAATGACAAAAGCACATAGCCAATGGAACAGGAAGGCTACATGTTCTTCATCAGAAACCTCTGATGTACTTTGCATTTGGCTAGAAATATACTTTGAAAAAGCAAGAGGTTGATCAGTAAAAACATCAATGATGTTTTCTGGAGAACACAAAGGGTGAATCATATGGCCATCCGGTGGGAGGCCAGTAAGAGCAGCAACATCAAAAAGAGTTGGACTCATCATCCCACAAGGGAAATGGAAGTTGTTGGTAGTAGGGTTCCAGAAGAAAACAACAGCTCCTAACATAGAAGGGTCCAACCTGAATGTGTACTCGGACAGTTTGATTAAATTGTAAATGCCTTGTTTCTTCCAAGTATTAGCTTTTTTGGCTTCAACCCTAGCAAGCCAAGCAGAATATCCACTTATGCTAAGTGGTGGAGTTCTGAAAAGCCTAGTGCTTTTAGAGAAATAATGAATATGCAAGTTAGGGGAAGAAGCGAGAATGTCAGTTTGACCATCCTTGTTTGGGAAATAGTCCTTAAAATCTTCAGGAAAACTAGAGAGGGTCATAACTGGTCCTAAATAAGCAGCAGGAGGATCTAAAAGGAAAGAGGGATCATGCAAGTAAGGTATGATTACCTTAGATTTCTGCCATGGATCGACGCGTCGACATTCGGATTGCACCACGTCTTCCTTAGAGGTGCTTTGGAACTTTGAGCTGGATTGGAAGAAGACGTCATTAAAAGTTTGTGAAGCTTTCTCAGAAATGCAGAAGAGACGAAAGTGTTTTCACTTGGGCATTGATGGTTATTTATAACCTAGCTTATGGTGCAAACGTGCGCACGGGATTGTAACTGCCTACTTCATATGCAATGATGGCCCTATTTTTTAGGGAAATGGGAAACACAGCCTTGTGATGGGACAATGCAGAAAGGTAACCGTCGCCCGTAGAGAAGACAAAATTCTGGTTCTCTTCACATAGTGGTGTCGAAAACTCAGAATTTGGGGGGTATCTGTTAGGTTCCAGATTTCAAATTTGGGTTTCTCGACGGAACTTCAAATATTCGACAAGCGAAGGCACAAGGAGCCAGAATAAGTGATAAAAATTGGCTAAGTTTAAAAGACCAAGGGATGTGACGGTTGTTCGACGGAGTACATGAAGCGTCGAAGATGTCAATATGAGCATGGTCGAATTAGACTTAGGCTTTAGGCAATACATGAACAAACTCGACAGGAAGTGCTACTGTCGAGATTGAGTAGTTTTAGTGAAATCAACTACCGACCCTGTGTCCGTACACGTGTCAGGTTGGATGATAGGTAGTTTTTTACATTTTTTGTCTATAAATAGTAGTTCTTACGATGTAACTCAGGTTGGATACATGATCTAAATTCCTAACATCTCGATGGCGAAGCAGATTAAAGGAAAACGATCACTGTATGCCTTCCACCCCTTACTTTCAGCAATTTACAATTCAATTCAATTACATTTCCAGTTATCGCCTTGTTCCTAATCTAATTTATCTGCAAATTTATCTTTTGTTTATGCATTTTACTTCGAACTTTACTGCATTTTCCAAACCTTTTTGAAATATTATTCTTTCATACTTTCTGTATTTGTTTCTTATAGAGTTTCAATTTGCTTACTGCATTTGGCTTGTTTCTATTTCAATTTCAATGTTTTATTTCATGTCTATTACTACACAGTCATTTAAGTTTCATGTTGTTACTTAAGTTTTTTTTGTATTTTGGCAATTTCTCTTTCTGTCAATTTTGCTTTCAAAGTTATTTATAAACTTTCTTTAATTCATGTTCTTTAAATGCTTTCATTTATTTTCCTATGTCTTAAAAGCTTTTCCCTTGATTTCTAGTCATTTAAGTGCTTCATTTACGTTCCTGTGTCAATTTCAAATTGTATGTCTTACTCTGTGAATGCATGTTCAAACACTGCATTGTTTACTTTGACTTTATTTTCTGTTTAAGTTACTTGTCAATCAAATCATTGACTGCTAACGGCCAATCTTGTCTATTTACACTTTCAATTCCATTTCGACAACAATTAACTTGTTGTTCGAAATTATTAAGTACAAACTGGCAAAAAACCTCAATGATTAATGGCTTAGTAGCCAAGAAAATTGAAACTGATATCTGGTCAAACTTTTGACCGTTATTTTACTAAAACCGTTGTTTTCAAAACGAGATTACCACATAACTCGTCGATCTCGTAATCGTTTGAAACTAATTATTTGTTACTTTGATGAATTTGGTAGAAACACACTATAAACCAAATTTCTCAGTTAATAGGGATATAGACCCCGAGACCCAGCGAGTCGTATACACCGGGGAGGTCATTAGAATCGAGTGTGATGACGATGACAGCCCCTTGAGTACTACCACCCATATGACTACCATGCACTTCATGCTGCCGTTCACCCACATTTGGAGAGCACTAAGGACTTACCCGGAGACGACACCGACGGAGTCGAGCGCCCCGTCTGAGGCACCAGAGTAGAGTCCGCCCATGGGGATACACCGGCATTTCTATGGATCTTGCTTGAGACAGACCTTACGAAAGATCACGGTTCCCCGATCTTCTGTTGGCGCTTCCTCGTCTGCTATGGAATTTGTGCCATGTAGTCCATTCCTGTCTTTGAGGGCCTAACACCTGTCGAGACCCCTCTGCCTGAGGTGGCACCTGTGCTTATGCCGGAGGTTTCTGGTCTACCTCCAAGGTTTCTTACTCCTTTGACTCACGCACCTTCTCTTGTGTCCGTTCCTCCGGGAAAGGCCAAGGAGAAGAGCTCGTACAGAGTTAGACAGGTGTGGATGTCGTACGACGTCCTTGATCTGTCTAGTGAGGATGAGGAGGAGGTTTCCTCTATGGCTCCTGTAGGTCCTGACTTTGTTGGGGAGTCCTCCAGCAAACGCCAGAAGTTGTGACCAGCTGTGAGGTGTCTTTTCTTTTGTAGAGGTCGATTCTCAAGGGACATGTTAATGACCTCTGATAGTCATTTTGGAGTAGTCTACTATGATAGTGTGATACGGGGTGTATCTGACTATTGAGTCAACTTTTGCTTGTAGTTGTACTACACTTTCAGATGTATTTCTTTCAGTTGTATTTGCATTCCAAAACTTATATTCGCCTTCCTGCGAGACTTATGTATGTATTGATGTCAGTTCTAGTTTTGAGTTGTTTCATTTATTTTCCGCACTTATTATTCGAAAAGGTTTTTAGGAAAAAAATTTAATCGCATTTTTCTACCTCAAAGTAAAAAAAGATGGTTGTAACCGAAAGCAAAACCAGTATTATTTTTAATTCCGCATTTAGTTGGGTTGGAAATGTAGCGCCCAAAGTTGGGGTGTTACAACCTTCTCAACACAATCCACACATTGGTCACAAATTCGTGACCAATAAACAAGCTTTGAGGGTAATAAGTCGTTACCCTCTCAATCAAGGTCAAACATCAAACATTTAAAATTCAACACAAGCACAGTACTCAATTCGCAATCTCATATAGATTCATATCTCAAGATATTCATGATAATCCCACACTTAATCGTACACCATAATTTTCTAACACATCATCATATATGATATCAACGACACAGTTACCATCCCATGAGATTAAAACAATGATCAATCCACAATAAAATCTTCAACATATCAATTTAAGCATAAAAAGGTAAAGCAAGTCATACGATTAATTTCATTTCTCCTACAAAGAAAGTACACCAAGACTCATGTCACATCACAGAATCATAACATTTGCTCATACGATGGTAACAACATAAACCAAATAAAGAAACGTTTGGGGCCACGGGGTACCCCAAACAAGGGAGAACTCACCTTTATCGACTCAGCAATTATTAACGTCATCCCATTCTTTCTTCACGCGTAACAACAATCCACGTAGCATTAAGCTCCATATCTCCTGTCCAACGATCCATTCCTCTGTTCTAATCGGCACTCGCGACCAACGACCTGTTAAGGGCCAACGAATGTAAATCACAACAAACAACAACAAACCAATAAATCATCAGCCACAAATACAATTCAAAACCAATTAAATAAGTAATTCATCGCTTAATAAAATCGAGTTGATTTCGAAGACAAATTGCTCACCCAAAATGCACAAGAAGGAAAACGACTCATTTTTTAAACGTCTTTGTTTGTGATTCCAATTGGATGGAATGAAAGAATACTTGTCGATGACTCCAAAACAATCACCGGGGTGGCCGAAAACGAGACCGAAAGTGGTGACACCTGGGCAAAACGGGTTTGTCGTCAATTGTAACGGAACAACGAACTATATACCAAACCGAAAAGCTCTCATGGCAAGGATTCCAAATATGGTCTCTGTTTTCACCAACAATGCTCGTGGTGGCCGAAAATCAAGCTCAAATGTGGCGGTGCTCATGATGGACTCTTCTCTCGGTCACCGTTTTCGTGAAACAAAGGGTGGTTTGTGTAGCCTAAGAGAGAGAAATTGCGGCGAAGAGAGGAAGAGGAGGAGGAAGGACAACAAGGTGGTGGCTCATCGTGGTGGTTGGGTGGTCCGAATCGGCGCCTGGAAGACAGCCTAAAGAGGTTCACGAAGAAATAGAGAGAGAGAGAAAGCGCTCTAAAAAGAAGAAGTTGTGGCGTTGTCAAACTTTGAAGGAAGAAGATAAACTTTTAGGTTATGCAAAAGGGGCACGTGAAGAAGTTTTGTGGGGTGCAGGAAGTAAAAATGTGGAGCGCATTAGAAATAAAACAGGGTGTAGGTAGCAGGATTTAGGGTCTGCATCAATAGTAAAAGGAATGCATGTAGGGAATCAGCCCAAAACTCATATTAATGTGTTTTCAAAGCTCGTTTCATTATAACTCTCATTTTAACACTTTCTTGACTCAAATAATTTTCCAAAAATAATAATATTCCAAAACATAAATTTTACAAAAATAAAATAAATAAATAATAGATATCAAGGCAAGATACTTCCCGCAAAATGACTTTCTCGACGCTTCCAAAGGCAACAATTCGAGCTATGTGTGGAAAAGCATCCATGAAGCTATTCCAATTTTGAAGAAAGGCATTAGATGGACTATTGCCTCTGGGTCAACAATCAGAGTATTCCAAGACAATTGGGCTTTTGATGGGCGTAAGGCCCAACCTGCTGCAAACATGGCTTATGACCCAATGCTCCGAGTGAGTGATTTATTGCTCCAAAACCCTAAGCGGTGGGATGCGAATGTGGTGCAACACCTTTTGGAGCCCCGATCAGCAGTGGCTGTCTTGAGAATGCCGCTCTTTGCAACTATTATAGAAGACACCAGAGTTTGGCGGGCAGACCCGAAGGGGGAGTATAGTGTGCGTTCGGCGTACATGTTTTGTATGGATGAAGTCCTTGACACCGCCGAGCTGAAAGTTGAAGGGAGTTGGGACGAGATCTGCAAGCTGGTGGTGCCTCCGAAAGTAAAAAATTTGGTGTGGAGTGCATGCCGAAATAGCATTCCGACGAGGGACAACCTCCAAGCGAGGGGAATCAATGTAGACAATCAATGCCCTTGGTGCGGGATTTCAGGCGAATCAGCAACGCATATCTTCCTGACATGCTCAAAAAGCGAAGCAGTGTGGCATAGGATAGACCTCTGGCGTGTCATTGAGCCCAAACTGGGCAGCGTTGAGAGCCTCAGGGACCTCATAGCAGGAATCAAGCAATTTGGGAAACGAAAGATGAGAGGCCTGCAGAGATCATTTACCGTGGAAGAACTTTGCTTGAGGAGTGGTCCAAAGCTAGGGGGCCTGGCAATCAGCAGGTAGGCCGGGCAACACACCGTGAAGTTGCTAAGTGGTCTAGGCCACCCACTGGTTTCACGAAGTGCAACATAGATGCTTCGTTTTCCCAACAGCACAACAGAGTTGGAATTGGGCTCTGTCTGAGGGACGAATTTGGACTATTCATGGGGGCTAAGACTCTTTGGTTACAGCCACTCACGGATGTGAAATTGGGAGAAGCCTGTGGTTTACAAGCAGCGGTGGATTGGGTGAGGGAGTTGGGCTTGAAGGATGTGATTTTCGAGCTGGACTCTAAGCTTGTGGTAGACGCATATAATTTCTGTGTGCGTGATGCTACTGAGTTGGGGTGCATTTTGAATTACAGTAGAATAGCTCTTTCCTCGTATTGTAACAACTCTCATGTGGAGTTTATTAAGAGACAAGCTAATATTGTCGCTCACAACCTGGCAAAGGTGGCCATATATAATGCTAGTTCTCATCTTTATTATGATGTTCCAGCATGTATTGACCCCTTGATTTTTAATAAATTGCATTAGCCTTTTCCTGTAAAAAAAAAAAACATATTCAATAATCCAAACACATATAAGGCATCAAAATCATTAAATCTATAAATCATAATAATTAATAAAGTGAACATATATCTAAATATACGCAATATAAGAAAATGTCGACGTGTTACAGGGATTCCTTCCTTTTCTTCTGGAGTCACATCAGAGGATCCAACTTCTTGACTTAGCCTTCGTCTATGATCTCTCCTCAATAGGAGTTTTGAGTAAAATGTTTGATTTACCCGGAGTTAGTTGGTTCCATCTTGTTAGGACGGGATGAGTAGATACATCCTTTTGCTCTTTCCTTTTGTTTTTGTTGATCCAGAGATTATATCTTTGCCTTTCAGGCATAGTCCTGTGAACGAGTTTGGAGGGATCCTTGTTGAGCAGATGCGTCTCTGTTTCTTTCTTCCCTACCATGTCTTCATGGTTAATCTTCTCTTATCCAGTAAGGTAACTGCCAGTGACGGATTCAGGATTTTTTAGTAGTGGGGGCATATTTTGAAATAAAAAAAATTCAAAAGTTAACAAAAAAAAAGACAAATAAATAAATAATTAAGGATATGGGTGCGGATTAGATAAGTTAATAAAAAAATTATATAAATAATTAACACTATAAATAATTAATTTTATATATGGAAATTCTAATTATCTTCATTTTTTTTATTATTATGTATTTTAAACTGGTATCTTATATTTATATATATATTGCATAATAATGTTGTAAAATTTAAATGATGACAAGTGAAAAATAATGGAAAAAGAAAACAAATATTAGTAGCGTGAAGTGAACTAGACTCAGCGTCAGTGCAAGTGAGTATTAACAAAAGACAAAAGTGTTAACAAAAGACAATGGTATTGGGCCAAGCCCATTATCAGCTAAGTGCTAACCCTATTTTTGTGTCTTTGGCTATGCATAGAATACGAAGAGAAACAGCGCCGCAGCCTCTGAATTCTTCTGGTCTTCTGTTTCTTCTTCCCCTTCTCTCATCTCTCATCTCTCATCTATGTGTACTTCTTCAGAAAATGCAACCGTCCAGAAGACGAAGAGCTGGTCAGATCTAAGTTTTGTTCTTCATTCTATTCATCTTCTTTCCATTATGTTCTTCTTTTGTTCTTCTAATCTTGTATCCAAGCGACCCAGCAGGATGACAATGACAAACATACCAAATGCTATTATTGCGTGGGGGCAATTTCAACTATTATCAAATTTTAGTGGGTAGGGTGAAATTTAAGTGGGGTCAAGTGCCCCCAATGTGTTGAATGTGGATCCGTCCCTGGTAACTGCCATACTCTTCCAAGGTAATTGGTTCAACTTGAGGCGCTTTTATCGAGAGGAACTGTACCGTCTTGGGCATTCTTATTCTTCCTCCAAAGGTCTCCCCAATAACTTCTTATTCTTTATCATAGTGATTCCAACAGTAAAGGTCTTTAATTGTTCCTTGGTAGAAGGAATTACATTTGGAATTGGTGGAGGAAAAGATTTCTGAGGAAGTTATCCAATCATGTATTCTCTTCTTCATCAATTATTCTAGTGCACTCATCACAGAGCTTTGGTTGGAGAAGAATTTCGTGGTGGGACTTTATGATGTTCCTATACTCTCGTGATGGGGTCCAAGTCCAACAATGGTAGGGGAGGATGAGAGACATGATTTTGGCATTTTATGTGGCAAGTGAGAGGATTTCTCTTGTGTATTAGAGGATAGTAAAATTTTAACTTGATGGCTTACACTGGAATTTGGAATATATTGATGGGGTGCCAGCTTGGGCTAAGGGTATGTGGTGGTGAGATACGTGGTTCACAAACATTTTCTGGCTGAGGTGGAGGTAAAGGTAATGGATCGAATATCATCTAAAACAGCAGGCACATGAACGGTTGAAGGTCTAGCAACAGAAATAAGACTTGGAGAAATAATGGAGGTTTCTACAAGTACTTTAGTCTATTTGGAAAGAGGTGGTGGAAGGAAGATCAGAGTCCTTCTCCATTCTTTGTCACTTGCTCCTCTTTCTGGTGCCAAGAACAGACGGTGTAGGTGCTAGAGAAATCGTTGGATGGATCAAGTGGTGCAACAGAATAGATACAGCCTCTATTTCTTTAGCTTTCGTCCGGACAAGCTTGTAATCTTTCATCAATGTGCTTATGGGGAGTTGGTCATTTGAGTCGTCCTCATCAATTTCGATGAGAATCATTCTCTTGAATTCACACTTTTCTCTGCAACCTTTCTCACATTCTTAGCAGGTTTTTCAACTATAGAGACACCAGACTCAGTACCTTATTCTGGTTCCTTCCTCTTCCGAGGGATGCTTGATTTCACTTGAGTTCACTTCCTCTTATATAGAGGGGTCAGAGACACCAACTTTGGCTTTTCCTTTTTTCTTAGAAATAGAAGAGGTTGGTACATTCACCTCAATTCATTCTTTCATCATTGTAGATCGAAGGATAGACGATCTTGTTAGTGAAACAGAAATGTTAAATGTACACACACATAGACACAGACACGTAGTCCCTGTAGCAAAATACGGATCGTATGTTTTTTTTTTACCAATTCACGTGATCTGCTTTTGGAAATTTGTTTCATTTTCCCTCTTTCTCCCCTTTACTTTCCCTCCCTGTTTCAGTCATCAACTTCAGAAAGGATCTCGTTCAAGCTCCATTTTCCCTCCTTCTCCCAACTTTGTCACTCCAACAGTGTGAGAGCTCCATTCTCCCAACTCCATTTTCCCTCCTTCTCCAGCAACGTGAGAGAGCATGTGAGAGACCATTGCTTTGAAGCTTTCATTTTCACTGTACATCGGGTCAGGGACGGATCCACATTCAACACATTGGGGGCACTTGACCCCACTTAAATTTCACCCTACCCACTAAAATTTGATAATAGTTGAAATTGCCCCCACACAATAATAGCATTCGGTATGTTTGTCATTGTCATCCTGCTGGGTCGCTTGGATACAAGATTAGAAGAACAAAAGAAGAACATAATGGAAAGAAGAAGAATAGAATGAAGAACAAAACTTAGATCTGACCAGCTCTTCGTCTTCTGGACGGTTGCATTTTCTGAAGAAGTACACATAGATGAGAGATGAGAGATGAGAGAAGGGGAAGAAGAAACAGAAGACCAGAAGAATTCAGAGGCTGCGGCGCTGTTTCTCTTCGTATTCTATGCATAGCCAAAGACACAAAAATAGGGTTAGCACTTAGCTGATAATGGGCTTGGCCCAATACCATTGTCTTTTGTTAACACTTTTGTCTTTTGTTAATATTCACTTGCACTGACGCTGAGTCTAGTTCACTTCACGCTACTAATATTTGTTTTCTTTTTCCATTATTTTTCACTTGTCATCATTTAAATTTTACAACATTATTATGCAATATATATATATAAATATAAGATACCAGTTTAAAATACATAATAATAAAAAAAATGAAGATAATTAGAATTTCCATATATAAAATTAATTATTTATAGTGTTAATTATTTATATAATTTTTTTATTAACTTATCTAATCCGCACCCGTATCCTTAATTATTTATTTATTTGTCTTTTTTTATTTGTTAACTTTTGAAATTTTTTTATTTCAAAATATGCCCCCACTACTAAAAAATCCTGAATCCGTCACTGCATCGGGTTGTTGGAGAAACTGACAGAAGTTCCGACGGCAGTGCTCCGGTGGATAGTTGGGCGAATTAATTTCTGAGTTGGGCGAATCAATTTTTGAGTTGGGCAAATCAATTTCCAGCCAGCGTCGGGTTCAGTATCTGTCTTCTTCTTCAGATACAAGAGGGAAGCATAGGATACACGCAGAATTGAAATGGTTGGAACAAGAAGCAAGGTACTTAGAGGTAGGTACTTCATCATCATCATCATCACTGTGTTTTGGAGTTTTTTTCTTTGGTGGCGTTGTTTTTGTTTTTGTTTGTTCTGTCTGTGTGTCGTTTTATTGGACTTATGGATTTTGATGGGTTGCATAATTGCCTGCGTATGCTGGATAATTAGTTAACTTTTTTTTGTGCATTTAGTTGGTTTCTTGGGTATTCTTCTAGCAAATGGATTTATGTGTATGGTTTAGGAAGTATGATGAGTAAAGACAATTTGGGAAATTGAAGTTCAGAGAGGAAAGGTACATGTTATTATGGTCCATCATGGGGTGCCCTCCTGATAGTTAAAAGGGTATTTTTTTTTATTATTAAATGTAAATACATGTGATGTAGTAATTTCTTTTCCTTTTTTTTTATTAACTAAGCTACCATTTTGTTCCTCTAAAGATCATCAACTTGGTCCTCCAAAATTTTGGGCCATCAAATCACTCTTTCAAATATTTCAAGTAAATTGATCTTTTAGTTAGAATATGTTCAAGTAATCACAATGCATCGATACGTGAGATTTTTTCACAGTAATGTTAACAGTATTTGGGTTATCAATTGTGCTTAATGAATGAAATGTGTTTTTAGCTGGTAATTTTGTCTCGAGAAAGAGGTATAAACATTTTAGTGTGTCAGTGTCAGTGTGTCTTAGTGGAGCATTTACTATCTGTGAATTTTAAGGAACTGAATTCTGATTCTCTGAAAGGCTCTCGAAATGCTTGTGCTTGCGCATATGGCCATGTGTATATGAACACATCCTTTTTTTGTCAGAAACTTGCTAAAAAATTTGTCTCATGCTCTAAAGTCACATAAATGTATAACATATTCACTTACCTTGATGGCTTTATGATGCCACTGACATCATTCAGAATGCTTATATTGGCTTCTTGAGAATTACATGATATAGTCTTTATGAAACCCTGTTCAAGTGACAAATTAGCCCATCATGTACAGACATATATGCAAATATTTATTTGCTTTTTATTATCTCTATCTTATAAAGTTAGTTACTAACCCCAATTAGTTAGTTAATTGGGATTAGTTAGGATGAGGTAGTTACAGAGGTAGGTTAATAGGTTAATACAATACTGCTTGTGAAAAACACATACCTTTGTAGTCTATTTGTCTTCGGTATGCTTTGACTGCTTCCTGGCCCTTCTTACAAAGGTAGGTTATTAGTTCAGTAAATAAATGGTTAATCATTTGGAAATATTTGGTTACTGCTTCTCATTATTTGGTTAATCGGTTACTCTGATACTGCAATTGTTTCCAGAACTCAGCAAATAAATGGTTAATCAGTTGAAAATATTTGGTTACTGCTTCTCATTATTTGGTTAATCCGTTACTCTGATACTACAATTTTTTTCAAAACTCAGTAAATAAATGGTTAATCAGTTGGAAATATTTGGTTACTGCTTCTCATTATTTGGTTAATCGGTTACTCTGTTACTACATTTGCAGTCAATGTTAACCATGTACAACATTTCTACTTTATAGTTATTTGTGGGTTTTAGTCTGTCAACATTATTTGATACGATAAACTTGTAAATCGATGGTTTAATTGTGACATAACTTATGAAAGATCTAATTTGTACAGTTTTATTGTGGTACCCACAATTGGATATTGATGGATACTTCAAATAATTCCATGGACTGTGGTGGTGATGATGGTGAAGCTGCTGGAGTTGACATTGTTAATGATGATCATGAAAAGTGGGAGCCTGTAACAGGGATGTGCTTTTCTTCCATAGAGGAGTTTAAATCATTTTATGGCGAGTATGCTTCAAAAAAAGGTTTTGGTTGGAAGATTAGAACATCAAGAAAAGGAGAGGATGGGGAGATCTGCTACCTGATGCTAGCATGCACAAGAGAGGGGTCCCGAGCGTCAGAAATTCCATGTACGTTGACAACACGTCCGACTAAGGTGAAAAATTGTCCTGCAAGGATTGTTATAAAGTTGAAGGAAGATGGACTGTTGTACGTTACAAAATTTGAACCCAACCATTCTCACGAGGTCAGCCCTACAAAGGCAAGGTTATTCAAGGCTAACAAGAAAATCAACCTCCACGTAAAGAGAATAATCCAAATCAATGATGAAGCAGGAGTGAGGATCAATAAGACTTTCCAATCTCTCATTACAGATGCAGGAGGGCATGAGCAAGTACCATTTGGTGAAAGAGACGTGAGAAATTATGTCCACAAAGAAAGGCGTGCGATTGGGAAAGAAGGTGATGTCAAGGCCTTACTAAGCTATTTTTGTCAAATGACGGAGCAAAATAAAGATTTCTTCTATGACATAGATATGGATGATGATTTTCATGTAAGGAATGTGCTTTGGGTTGACGCAAGAAATAGAGCTGCTTATGCATCCTTTGGAGACGTCATCACTTTTGATACAACTTATTTGACCAATAAGTATGACATGCCTTTTGCTGCATTTGTTGGTGTGAATCACCATGGTCAATCAACATTATTTGGGTGTGGTCTGGTTTCTGCAGAAGACAAAGAGTCATTTGTCTGGCTTTTCCAATCATGGCTTCGTTGTATGCTGGGAAAAGCCCCTGAGGGTATTATCACTGACCAATGCAAGGCTATGCAAAATGCCATTGAGGTAGTCTTCCCTACAAATCGTCATAGGTGGTGCTTTTGGCATATAATGAAGAAAATTCCTGAAAAACTAAGCAGATATGGTGAATACAAGAGGATTAAGTCTGCAATGAAAGCAGTGGTTTATGATACAATCACATCAGCTGATTTTGAAGACAAATGGTCCTGCTTTATTGAAAAATTTGAGCTTGGATAGAATGACTGGTTGAGTCAATTTGTACAACGAACGTCCTGAGATGGGCACCAACCATGCTGAAGAAATATTTTTGGGCAGGTATGTATACTTACTCCTGTTGATTAATGGGTGATTCTGATACTTCCTAAGTTTTCTGGACATAATTTTTCATATATGGTGAATGGCTTGTAAATAAGTGGTTAATGGTGTGCATTATTTGGTTAATGGAAGAAAATCCTGAAGTTTCACTTTCACTATAATATATGGTTAATGAAGTGCAATTATTTGGTTAATTACATTTCTTATATGGTTAATGGTTAATCCCTTGTATGTACTTTGGCGGTATGTCAACAACGCAGCTGGCGAGCATACATGTTTTCTTTGACGGATATATCAATTCGACAACAAGTCTGAGTCAATTTGTGAAGCAGTACGATAATGCTCTCAAGAGTAGAGCTGAAAAGGAATTTCAAGCTGATTTTCAATGCATGGATACAACAATTCCCTGCGGGTCAACCTCTGCAATTGAAAAGCAATTCCAATGTGCGTATACTCATGCCAAGTTTAAAGAGGTTCAAGCTGAGTTTAGATCAAAGATGAATTGTGCGTCCTCTTTGAAGGCTGTGGATGGTTGCGTTGGCACTTATAATGTGTTGGAGGAGGTCTTACTTGGAGATAGACCAAAAGAGTGTATATATATGGTTGTGTTTAATCGTGAAAACCATGATGTCTATTGTGAATGCTCATTGTTTGAGTTTAGAGGTATTTTGTGTCGCCATGTGCTCTGTGTGTGTACTCAAGAGAGGCTTAAAAGTGTGTCCGATAAGTATGTTTTAGCAAGATGGAAGAAAATATTAAAAGGAAGCATTCATATATTAAGAGCGACTCTTGTGTGTGGAATTGAAGCCACAGATGGGCCAGTTGATAAATTGTGCAAGCATTTCTACGAGGTCATTTGAAGTAGTCTGCAGTCTGAAAAGAACTAATGCACTCCATGAAAGACTCCATGAATTTAGTTCTAATGTGCCCACCATGGATGCTACAACTCGGGATGTTAACAAAAGTCCCATTCTTTGAATCAAATCCGCACAATGCTATCGGCATTCGTAGTCCATTACGAGTCAAACGTAAAGGCGACTAACCTCCTACAAATAGAAAAATGGGGATAGTCGAAAAAGTTGTAAGAAGAGCCAAGAAGCGGTCAAAGCATACCGAAGACAAAGAGACTACCAAGGTATGTCTTTTTCACAAGGAAAAATGTATTAACCATATACAACACTTGATTAACCAATAATTTGAACGCTGTTAACCAAATATTTTGAAACAAATATGCAGGAGGCAAACACCGAATGATGGGTAATCGTGAGCCAAAGCAACGTCCGTGTAGAGTCATCTGTTGAAGTTGTCACCGGTGGACATTTCTTGGATACAAGCACTGTGGTTTGTGTCCATCATAAGATTGTGGTTAATGTGTAGACTTTGTTTTATTAGGTGTTGTGGGTTAAATGTACGCAATTTGATAGATCATGTGCCGGGAATTTATTATGTGTTGTGGGTTATATGTACGCAATGTGTAGACGTTGTTTTATTATGTGTAGACGATGTTTTATTATGTGTTGTGGATGATGAGCTGGAATTTATGTTGATTGATTGATTGTTTTTCTATACAGTCATTTGGAGGTAATATATCATTCATGGACCTATTGACAACGTCCAATGTTGACTTCATGGGGTCCTCGCAGTTCACTACAAATTTGGATGATTAGACAGATTTTCGAACTTATTTGTCTTGACTAATGACATGATTTGGTATATGGTTGTCACATATTTACATGGGTTGGAAGATTAGGGATACAATTATTACACGATGGTATCTTTGTTCATGAGTCCTTTATTGTGCTTATTATCATCGTGGTACCTTTTTAGTGTTTAACACTTTACTAACAAACACCATTGCTTGTGCAAAGTTAGTCTGGGAACCCAACACCTTTGTCATTTTTGATGTGCGTAGCGACACTAAAGAAACCATTATTTTGTAAAGGAATTGAAGTCATTTTTTTGATGTGCATAACGCTTACCATGTATATGGAGTTCATGCAAGATCGGGGGGTGCAACTCACTTTTGTCACTTTTTTGTATGACAAAACCACCACTTGTTGTGTATTTATTCAGACAATCCTATGTAAATGATCATGTGTAGATATCAAAGGAAGTTGCATGGTTAATGATCAGTGTCTGATTTATTCCTTTATTGTGATGGTTAAGTCATTTTGCACAACCCATCAATTATGTAGTCAATCAACTTTACCTATATGGTTAAGCCTATTCATTTTCATTTATATTCAACCAGTTTGCCTATTCACTAAGGAATAGAATAATTTCATTAAAAAATGGAATGGTATAATATGTGGTTAATAACATACTGCAGCAACGCAGGATGTTGTTTATCTGGTTAATTGCATTCATTTATGTGGTGAATCCTTCACAATATGTGGTGACTGCATAACTGACGTGCCATTTATATATCTGGTTAATTGCGTTCATTTATGTGGTGAATCCTTCACAATATGTGGTGACTGCATAACTGACGTGCCATTTATATATCTGGTTAATTGCGTTCATTTATGTGGTGAATCCTTCACAATATGTGGTTATGTGGTGACTGCATAACTGACGTGCCATTTATATATCTGGTTAATTGCGTTCATTTATGTGGTGAATCCTTCACAATATGTGGTAACTGCATAACTGACGTGCCATTTATATATCTGGTTAATTGCGTTCATTTATGTGGTGAATCCTTCACAATATGTGGTGACTGCATAACTGACGTTTCAATGAATTTATGTGGTTAATTGCGTTCATTTATGTGGTGAATCCTTCACAATATGTGGTGACTGCATAACTGACGTGCCATTTATATATCTGGTTAATTGCGTTCATTTATGTGGTGAATCCTTCACAATATGTGGTGAATGCTTCACAACATGTGGTGACTGCATAACTGACGTGCCATTTATATATCTGGTTAATTGCGCTCATTTATGTGGTGAATCCTTCACAATATGTGGTGACTGCATAACTGACGTGCCATTTATATATCTGGTTAATTGCGCTCATTTATGTGGTGAATCCTTCACAATATGTGGTGAATGCTTCACAACATGTGGTGAATGCATAACTGGCGTGCCTTTTATATATGTGGTTAATTGCGTTCATTTATGTGGTGAATCCTTCACAATATGTGCTGAATGCATAACTGGCGTTTCAATGAATTTATGTGGTTAATTGCGTTCATTTATCTGGTGAATCAAGTGCAGAAATCACCTGTGGCAGAAATCACTGTTGTAAACCTGATAAATAACCATAAATAAAGCGTCCATACATAAACATAACTTCATCCAAACAAGCGTCCATAAACATGTAGTTGCATTACATTCATCGATATCCTAAAAAACATGATATACATTACATGATGGTATGGTGTTCATCAGTCATTTATGTGGTGAATGCTTAACAATATATGGTGAATGCATAACTGACGAGCCATTTGTATATCTGGTTAATGAAGTTCATTTATGTGGTGAATGCTTAACAATATCTGGTGAATGCATAACTGACGAGCCATTTATATATCTGGTTAATTGCGTTCATTTATGTGGTGAATGCATAACTGACGTGCCATTGGTTTATATGTGGTTAATTGCGTTCATTTATGTGGTGAATACTTCACAATATGTGGTGAATGCAAAACCCAAGTTCCTTTTATTTATCTGGTGAATCAAGTGCATTTATCTGGTGAATTACTCGCAATATATGGTGAATGCAAAACTCAAGTTCCTTTTATTTATCTAGTGAATCAAGTGCATTTATCTGGTGAATTACTCGCAATATCTGGTGAATGCAAAACTCAAGTTCCTTTTATTTATCTGGTGAATCAAGTGCATTTATCTGGTGAATCAAGTGCATTTATCTGGTGAATTACTCACAATATATGGTGAATGCAAAACTCAAGTTCCTTTTATTTATCTGGTGAATCAAGTGCATTTATCTGGTGAATTACTCGCAATATATGGTGAATACAAAACTCAAGTTCCTTTTATTTATCTGGTGAATCAAGTGCATTTATCTGGTGAATCAAGTGCATTTATCTGGTGAATTACTCGCAATATATGGTGAATGTAAAACTCAAGTTCCTTTTATTTATCTGGTGAATCAAGTGCATTTATCTGGTGAATCAAGTGCATTTATCTGGTGAATTACTCGCAATATATGGTGAATACAAAACTCAAGTTCCTTTTATGTATCTAGTGAATCAAGTGCATTTATCTGGTGAATCAAGTGCATTTATCTGGTGAATTACTCGCAATATATGGTGAATGCAAAACTCAAGTTCCTTTTATTTATCTGGTGAATCAAGTGCATTTATCTGGTGAATTACTCGCAATATCTGGTGAATGCAAAACTCAAGTTCCTTTTATTTATCTGGTGAATCAAGTGCATTTATCTGGTGAATTACTCGCAATATATGGTGAATGCAAAACTCAAGTTCCTTTTATTTATCTGGTGAATCAAGTGCATTTTTCTGGTGAATCAAGTGCATTTATCTGGTAAATTTCTCGCATTTATCCTGAAGCTGCTTTTAGCAAAAAAGGAAGACGGTTTTGCAACAAAACCATGGATGGTCATTGCTTATCATGTATCCTCAAGATTTTGTACGAACCATCAATGCCATATTCAAGTAACAAATATGCAGCTTGTTTTTGGATGAAAGCAACATGCTCTTAAAGATCTTTGGTGTTACAATTTTAACTATCACGTTGCAGTTCAGTTCAATAATTAAAAAAATCTACACTAGACATAATTGTTAAATAAATTGTCCATCGAAGATTGACAAGATTTGTCTCTGTTCCATCTTTTATCTCCATACTTTGTTCGTCTTCATCATCAGATTCAGCAGATTCATCATCATATCCAAGACTAAAATCAATCTTTAGCATTATTTCCACATATACATGTGTCTTGCATTGGAATATTCCTGCAAGCATGCAGGATTATGTAGAAGTAAGAACCAACATGATCCATGATCACAAGCCCAATCAAACACACACCCCAAATTCAACCTCTTCTCTCTTTCTTGCTAAATTACAAGCCACGCTACTAAATTAAACACATAAGTTACTAGGGGAAAAATTGAAAATTGAAAATTGAGGAATAACCATAAATAAGGCGGCCATACATAAACATAACTTACTCCGCATAAGCGCCCATACCTAAACCAAATAAACACCATATACATACTTTTGTCCATACATGTACAATTTTTCTAAAACAGCCCTAAAAGGCAATAAACATGCAATTGCATTATATTCATCCATATCCTAAAAACATGATACACACTACCCACAAAAAGGTCTCCCCACCTGTCCCTAAATCCAAGCCCAATGAACAATTATTTCTTTGTGGTCCTCTTGTTCTTTCTTGTATATGCCCTGGTGCAATATGGGAGTCAAGTTTTACACTTTGGGTGCGCACTTAGGGCCACCCTTTATTCTTGTTGCTATACTTGAACTGCGATTTGACGCACCATCCCCAATATCTTCACCTGGAAATAACAACCAAAATTGTACATGGTAAGTTGCCTATCTTTTTAATAAAATGGTATAGTGACCAATGTGCACTATGCATATAAATCTTCCAGCAAGCATTGCCCCCAAATAACAATAACTTTCACGTAAATTACAAATTAAACATATCCAATATTTTCAAAAGTTAACACAAAATATTTTATAATGCAACTTAAAACCAATATTTGTTCTTCAGCCACTTGAAAACAGTCGTATTCCAACCAATAAAGAAATGGATACTGAATGGTACACTTACCAGTTCCTCCTTCAACAAGTGCCTCCTCCTGTCCACAAGGCATTGTTGTTGGAGGCTCAAAAGTTTGGGGATTAGCAACCATCCCAGTATAAGTTACCATTTCTAAACCTGCATATAAAAATGATCTCTCTGTTATTAAAGTACTTATAGAATTAGCATTTCTACAAACAAAAGCACACGATATGAGTCAAGAATAAAATTTCAACCCGCAACTAATGGCATATATCTCAAACATCAAAAATGTTCACCTAAATATGATCCATGTTTTCGTTATTCTATCTAGGATTCAATTCCAACAAAGTAGAGCTACAACTTTTTACAAATAAAAAAAGAGCGGAAAAAATACAACAAATGTGCACACAGTTCACATTGATTCAATCTATTGGGACACATACCAAATAAAAGTAAAAAAATAATGAAAATGCAGAGTCCCAAAAAATGAAGTAACCACACACCTGTTACAACACCTGCAACTCCTATGCCACCCACGTCAGCATGCGTATCAGCAAGGGGAGTTTGCTGAAGAGGAGATGCATCATGATGCCTACCTGAGCTAGAGCATCCACCATACTCAGTCATCGGCGACGTCTGTGATCGGCGACGAGAAGCAACCTCTTTCAAGCTTCTGACGTCCGCCTCTAGAGCCTTTATCTTGTCTTCATGCTCCCTATGCATCTTTTCATGCTCCCTAAGCTTTGCCAACACTTTTTCATGTTCATCAACATTTACATATCTGTGATGTTGGCCCAGCTGCAATGCATCCCTGACAATGGGGTTCTGAAGCTTAGCATCTGTTGCTGTTAAAGCAATAGTTACCTACAAAAACGAGAAGCACATAAAATACATATTGTATATATAAATTTCACCATATTATACAAACAATGGACAACCATATTTACCCTAGCATTCTCGAATGCTTCCTTCATTTTCTTATTTCTCAATGCCAAGATTGGCCAA
The DNA here is from genome assembly GCA_037113605.1 of Calophaca sinica. Classification (NCBI taxonomy): domain Eukaryota; kingdom Viridiplantae; phylum Streptophyta; class Magnoliopsida; order Fabales; family Fabaceae; genus Calophaca; species Calophaca sinica. The sequence goes on from CM073730.1 coordinate 73,701,400, forward strand.
TTTAGAATTCTTGGGAAAGAATGCTCAGGAGAGGTTGCAGGTGTTTCCCCAATGGATAAGTGGTTCATTACCCAAATCTATACAACAAAGATTAATGACCAATTATAAGGTATAAAAAAAAATTTAACACAACAAAAGATGATGATATAACATATGCGAAAATAGATACCTGTAGGATTGCAGCACAGCCACACAGATGTATCTGGTGGTCAATTCTCCCACTATCTATGGCAGTAATAGCTTTCCTCAAGTATTAATCGGTGTCGTGACACCACTCTTGCCCGATTGAAGGAGTTGGTTGCTTCTAGGTTATCAAGCAACCAAACATAATCAGTAAACAACAACCTCCCTGTTGTTGGAAAGTAAAACTCTCCAAACGCAAGGAGTATGTATGTCCTCGCAAAATCCCCCTCATCCTCAACCACAGCCAACTTGTTGACAATATCCTCAATGGTCACCTCACCCCGTCCTAACATTGACATTGTATAACATTGGTCATCCTCTGCCCCTGCCCCTACCACAGGATCACCTGTGGCTGGGAGTCCCAATGTTAAGCATACGTCTGCAGGGGTAAAAGGGACCACAGTACCCCTAACAACAAATCCTCGGCCAGCCTCATCCCACCTTTTAACAAGTTCCCACACTCAGATCACCAAAATTCAGAAGGAACCCATGTATATAGGCAGTGAATACAATGTTAGCTTTTGAAATTAGGCAGTAAATCCAACCCTCCTCATTCTTTTTCAATTATATGGCATGTAATTCATTTTGGATCAATTTTAACAGCCAGTGAGCTGTTAAAATTGATATGCTTATACTCGTATAACAGTTTAGAAGATTGAAATGCCTCGATGTCTAGAGCTGAGGTTGCTGGTTAATCAGTAGATATAATTACATGAAAGCTTGTTCTAGACATGTCCATGAGAAGAATTGAATTCTAAGATTTTATTTGATGATGATATTATTATCAACTCTTGTCTGAGATGAGACTGACAAAAAAAAAAAAAAGCATTGCCACTATATTAGAATTTCTGTCAAGAGGCATAAGAATTCACAGATGTCATAGTTTTAGTGTAACATAAAATATAACGGATACTATATTCAAGCAGGAGAGCAAGAAACTTCAAAGCAACAGAACTTCTTGCAAATCCTAATTACCTGCATGTTACCGATTAAGTGAGCAAACAGAACCAGACCTAAGATAGCTATGAGTATTGCAAATGCAGTTTCCCAAACAAAAGTACTTATAGTCAAACCTTGGCCATAGGAACTGAAAATACAGAAAGAAAGGGATTAATCAAATGTGAATAAATAAAGAATCAATGAAGCTGCAGCAATGTTGCGAGCGGCCATTGCTACAATCTTTGAGGCCTTTTTGGATCTTTTTGGATAATTCTACTTTTCTGTAATTCTGTTATAAGTTGATTCATTAATGACTTCATTTGGCCTTTTCTTTTGGGTAGCATGTGTATCTCTGTTCCAACATCTTACTGGTTTTTAGTTTCATTTATTGTTTCATATGCATGAGTTGGAAAATTCTGGTGCATTTTGGGGCTACTTGATGTATTAATTCTTGGCATTACATAACTGTCCTTGTATACATATTATATCTGATGGTACTTGGCTGTCCTCTAGATGGACATTGGACAAACACATACGGACACTGAATTCCAACCAAAGCATCAACACAATCAATATTCACTAGTGACTCAAGCAGGGAAACAGAGCCTAATAAACCTATTATCCACTTCCAATGTATAACTAAGACAATTAAAAGTAGACAAATCACAAACAGAAAAAGTCTCGAATCATACAAGAGATGCAAGAAATCACAACTTTGAACAACCCCACCAACCGATTCAGGTCACTTTAAACATGAAAAGTTGTGTTAATGTGGAAAGGAAAGGGAACCTAAGTGCTAGGAATGAGAAAGGTGAAGAAAGCGAACCTTGGATTGAGGAAGCCGCAGATGAACGACGGTGCCAGTGACCCTGAGTGTTCGACGAGAGAGAGAGAGACAGAGAAGGAGAATCACGACGGAGGGAGCTTCGCTGCGGAGGGAGGAGGGAGCTTCGCTTGGAAGGAGGGAGCTTCGCGACGGAGGGAGAAGCTCGCGGCGGAGGGAGAAGCTCGCGACGGAGGGGGCTTCGCTGCGGAGGGAGGAGGGAGCTTCGTTTGGAAGGAGGGAGCTTCGACGGAGGGTGCTTCGCGACGGGGGAGAAGCGCGCGACGGAGGGCCTTCGTTTGGAAGGAGGGAGCTTCGACGGAGCGCGACGGAGGGACTTGCGTTTGGTAGGGTTTTTCTGCTTGGTTTTCTCTGCTTTTGATTTCAGTTGCTTCAAACGAAAACGGTTCTCTGCTTGCGTTTGGGAAAGTGGAGCTGAGTGAAGCAAGGAGGGAAAAGGAAATGAAGGAGGGAATTTCACGTGAGTTTGTGTGTGTGTCACTTGTATTTTGTTATACGATGTACACAGTATTTGTGTCGTATTTGTGTCACAAACTGTGTACATTTAACATTTCTGTTAGTGAAATATCTATCAGTGATCAGTGATCTCAATAGAGCTTCTTTCATACGACATTTCAATAATACCGTGAGTCCTCATCTTCCTGGACAGTGGGACTCCGTACGGAAGACCAGGCAAGGTAGTTAGAGGCTTCCTTAGGTTCATGTTCGTAAATCTATTTCCGGACGTGATAAAACCTGGTCGCTGGTAAGTTAGCCTTCCGTAGAGTCATTTATGGATAATTTATAACCTTCAGAAATGTTTTTGCGGACAAATTGCTAGGAATTCCGTAAATATATTTACGGACAAGTTCTGGTTTGTATCCGTAAATGTATTTCCGGACGCATATAATTGCATTCCAGAAATGTATTTTCGAAGGTTATAAATATCTCAAAAAACATTTGTTTTTTTTCTAATACACCCCCTAATTCATCGTTGTCACCTGTGTGTCCGTAATGAATGGATGAGATCACACCGATAGTTTGAACGGTTGAGATTGCACTGACACTTGTATAAATAGAATTGATCTGAAACACCTCATCTAAGAGTTCTTTCATCTTCCTTCCTTCAGCAACCTTCATTATAAATATAACATCCCAATTTTTGAGAAAATTTATTTTAACAAATAAAATCCCGAATACTTGAAGGTAAGTCGTAGAGACTGATCACCTCAATAATTTACTTAGAGTACGAGGAATTGTTTTGATTTATTTTAAATATAATTGATTTATTTTAAATAATTATTATTTACGATGTCAATTCAAATTAATAGGAAGCGTAGACGTATGCTGCTTTTAATATGAATTCATCAAGTAAGTTTTATATAAGTTTATTGTTTGACGCGTTGACACGTATTTTTGTCAATTAAGAAAGTGATAGAATTAAATCAGGATAAAATTAAATTTGAGAATTAATATTTAATATTAATTCATGGTTCAAAATTCGTCGAAAAAAAAATTCTAAGTGGATTTTCGCAGTATTTTGAACTGTCAGATTATTTTTCTATCTGCAATAAAATCTGTAATGAATTCCGAATTCGATAAAAATCGAAGCGTGATTTGTTGTGATATAACGTGTCTGTATTAAACTAGATTTATGATTTATTGGTGTAGAAATTATTCGGGAATAATTTTCCTAGTCACGAGATAAATTAATTTCTCAGTAAATTAATTTACTGAGACGAAATAAAATTGTGACACTTGAAATTTTTCTATTGGTACATTTTGCATGGAGGGTAATCATGATTTAGGGTGATTTATGACAATTTATGTGGTTAAAAATTAGTTAGGGTGATGATTCATAAGTTTAGGTGAAAAATGGTTAATTATGATTGGTTAATACTTTGACTTTGCTTGATCCTTATCTCCCAGGTCTTTATTAGCCAAGTAAAATTTTTGAAGGATAATTTTCTCTAAGTCCCACGCATGGGATTCACAGGAATTAAATAAAAAGGTTGCTCTGTCGTGATGGCTCTGCTAGGGTTAGCCGCTACGTGAACTAGGGTTTTGCATGCAACGTGATCATGTCTTCCCCCTCTCTCGTTTGTCCATGGCCGTTTATGGCTGCTCTTGCTGCAGATCCTCCGGGTGGTGCTACTCAAGATTCGGTCCCTGCTGTGGTTTCCTTGACACCGCAGAGCAAAAGGTTTGCGCAAGCAGTGAATCACACATGTGATATTACGCTCAGTCAGTTGCCGCAACCTTGTTTTAAGGGCGATGAGGTCTCTATACGCCCCTGAAGATGCTTATCGGCGTGGTTTGGAAAGAAGTAAGAACAACCTCCATGGCAGGTTGATTTCCTCCAAGGGCGACACTCCTTTGCGAATCAGTGAGGTCCTGTCTAAGCTCTCATCGTTGTGGTCCTCGCTTGGTGCATGGAAGATTATTCCGCTGGGAAAAGGATTTTACGAACTCTCGTTTGCTTCATTGGAGGATCAACGCCGAGTGCTATCGGTTGGTACCTGGAATTTAAAGCCAGGCTTGCTCAAACTATCGGTCTGGACTCCAGATTTTAACTCCCTCAAACAACACAATTCTAAAGTTCAATGCTGCGTGAGGTTCTTAGGCTTGCCACAGGAATATTGGTGTTCGGAGATTCTTTTCGCCATTGTCGAAAGTATCAGTGTGCCGCTCTGCCTTGATGAAGCCACAGCGATTACAACTCCTGGTAGAAAGGGAGGGCTATGCTTTTTTTTTTATAGGTGTTGAATACGAAAATTTGCCTTTATTCTGTGACTTTTGTAACTCGGTGGGGCACTCTGTGGAGCGTTGTAGAAGGTGCAGAGATCATCACTCAGATCATACTGCTGTAGAGAAGGTTACTAGTAAGGCTCAAGTTCTGAAGCAACAGATGGTACCATGGGTGCTACCATCACTCAGATTATGCCTGTATAGGCCGAATTCTGCTGTCATTACTGCAGTTGATTCAGTTCCTGCGCTTGATAAAGGCAAGTCTCCTGCCCAGCTAGCTGATGTTTCTATCGAGTTTATTCATGATGATGCAGCTTTTAAAGGAACCAACAATTTCCATTACACCCAGTGACGGATCCAAGAATTTCGACTAGTGGGGGCAAAATCATATACTAAAAATATTTATATAAAAATTAAATAGATGCATAAGTGATAAAATAATGACATCATTATCATTGAGCAAAAAAATAGATATTAACAAAACTATAGCATTTTATACCCAAAAAATTTGAAGACACCTTAATGTTTACGAAATATAATTGCTCTTTAAGTGTTTTCTCTTTTCATTGTCAACACTATTAACAATATCTCTCTATGTATGTGACCAAGCAATCATTCAACAATTCATCTCTCAATCATATCAAAAGAGAGTGACTCATTTTCTATTTTTTTCTCTTTAGTGGGGTCAACACTTAATTTTAAGTGGGGGGCAAAAATAAAATTACTCAATAATTAGTAAAAAAACAAATAAGTCAGTGGGGTCAGGTGCCCCCAATTTCCACCATGTGCATCCGTCCCTGATTACACCCAAGAGCTGTTGTTACTTGTTACAGCTACAAGATGACAACCCTTTGCTGGGTTTTGATCATGTTACTGAGGTAGGCTGCTCCTCTAGATTGAATGAGACCTCTCGGGTTCCTCTGCAGCAAGAGCAGCCTCTTGATCATGCTATGGTAACAACCGTTTTGGAAGATAATGATATGGTTCAGGATGATCTTTCGGACCAAGTGGAGGTGCGCCAATCTCCTGGGGTTGCCAATGAGATAGCTTCTGTTTTGATGCATCACTCTCAGTTGGTTGTCCCTGGTAAGGCCCAAGTTGAGAAGTCTAGGATTGGAGGGGCTCAAGTTATTGCAGCTGATACAAATCATTGTTTCGCTGTGGTACAAACGGATTTGGTGCACCTGAATCATTTTTGGGGTGATGAGGAGGAGCTTGTTGACGTTACTGTTAAGGAATCTCAAGAGTTGCTGCAGCATGGTGAGGGTGACTTTGAGAGGGTTCTTTCCAAATCCCAAAAAAGGAAGCTTAGACAGAAGAAAAAACAAACCTCAAAGGCAGTCTCTTATGATACCCGTTCAAGGGCAGGATCTCAAAATCTTGCCCAATGAAGTGTCTCTACTGGAATGTCCGTGGGTTGGCTAACCCCCCTACTAGGTTAGCTTTAAGGAAGCTTCGTGCTTTGCATAAACCTTCTTTTGTTTTTATTTCTGAGCCTTGGATGTTGATTGATAAATTTCCTCCTAGAATTTTGCGCAGATTAAGACTTAAGGTCTTGGCGGTTAATGATAGAGGCAACCTTGCTCCTAATTTGTGGTGCTTTTGTGATGAGTCCCTGGATCCTAACATTATTCAAATTTCAAACCAGCATGTTTCCTTTACGTTACAGGTTAATGGTAACAAATTTGGTATTTCTGCTATTTATGGTTCTACTAATTATTTTAATAGAAGAACTCTTTGACAGGATTTGTCTCTGCTCCAGTCCTCCCAGAACTTCTCGTGGTGCTTTATTGGTGACTTTAATACTGTGTTGGGTGCTCATGAGTATCGAGGAAGTGGTTTATCTTCCAAAATTGCTTGTGAGGATTTTCAACAGTGGTTTGAGGATAATCATTTAATTCATCTTCTTACTCGAGGTAATCAATTTACTTGGTCCAATGGTAGGAAATGTAGGGCTTTAACTGAGAAGCATCTTGACCGTGCTATTTGCAATACCTCCTGGATTAATAGTTGGGACTCGGTGTCTTACTGTATTCTAGCCAAGAGTGAATCAGACCATTCTCCATTGCTTTTAGATTTTAAATCTGACATTGATGTTCATTTTTCTTCTTTTAAATTTTTGAAAATGTGGGCCTCCTATACGGATTGCCAGACTATTGTGCAGGATACTTGGAATATGTCAGTTGTTGGTTGTCCTATGTTTGTCCTCTCTAGTAAGCTGAAGGCGCTTAAGCTCAAGAATAAGGATTGGAATAAAAACATCTTTGGTAATGTTTCTAATAATGTTCAGTCTTCTTTACAGTCTTTTGAATTAAAGTATTCAGCAGGAAATTGATTATTGTGGCCATTCTGAGGACCTTGATCTCAAAGAAAAAAAGGTCAAATAGACCTTTAGAAAGCTTTGCAATTTGAAGAGAAATTTTGGCAGGAAAAGTCCAGACTTCATTGGTCTTTATTTGGAGACAGAAATACCCAATTTTTTCATAGGGTGACTAAAACTAGGCAGGTGGCTAAGCAGATAAGTGTCTTAAAGCATAATGACTTAGTTTTAAACACTGCTGGAGATATTAAGGATCATGTTGTCAACTATTTTCAGAATATTTTTGTCTCTCCTAATACTTGTGTTGATAATGGGTTAGTTGAAGAAGTTATTCCTTCCTTGGTTTCTGCTGATGAAAATATTTTTCTTACTAATTTACCTTCGGTGGAGGAGGTTAAGTCAACTGTTTTTTCTATGAATTCAGATGGGGCTCCTGGGCCAGATGGTTTTGGTGCTTTCTTTTTTCAGAAATATTGGGACATTGTGGCTGATGATGTGGTTAATTCTTGTTTACAGTTTTTTAAATCTGGTTGGATGCTTCCTAATTATAATTCAAATATTGCGGTGCTGGTTCCCAAAGTGCAGGGTGCTGATCATATTGAGCAGTTTAGGCCTATTGCCCTTGCGAATTTTAAGTTTAAAATTATCAAAAAAAATTGGTTGATCGGTTAGCTAAGATCGCTCCCAAAATTATTTCTCCGGCTCAAAGGGGTTTCATTCAAGGTAGGAATATTGGTGACTGTATTTGTCTCACTCCGGAGGCTATTAATCTTCTGGACAAGAGAACCTGGTGGTAATCTGGCTTTGAAAATTGATATTCGTAAAGCCTTTGACACTGTTGATTGGAATTTTCTTTTAAAGTCTTGCATGCTTTTGGTTTTAATAACACTTTTTGTGACTGGATTCATAATATTCGTCTCTCTGCTAAGTTGTCTATCTCTATTAATGGGAAAGCATCCGGTTTCTTTTCTTGTAAAAGAGGAGTGAGGCAAGGTGATCCTCTTCCCCCTCTTCTTTTCTGTTTGGCTGAGGAAGCTTTAAGTAGAGGTATCTCTAAGTTGGTGCAAGATGGTAAGTTGTCCCTTATGAATGGGCCGAGGGGTACAGTTGTCCCTTCACATGTTTTCTATGCTGATGATGTTATGATTTTTTTGTAAAGGTAGCCAAAAAAAATCTGCAAGGGCTTCTGCATTTATTCCATAGATATGGGGAGATTTCAAGTCAAATCATCAATCCCAGTAAATCTACGTTTTTTGCTGGCTCTATTACTACCAGAAGGCAATATGTCATTGCTACCACATCATTGCTACCACGTTGGGTTTCTCTGTTGGTCAGCTTCCCTTCACTTACTGGTGTTCCCATTTTTAAAGGTAAGCCTCGTGTTCATCACTTACAGCCTATTGCGGATATGATCAAATCCAAGCTTTCTGCTTGGAAGGCTTCTCTTCTCTCTATTGCTGGTAGGGTGCAATTGGTCAAATCAGTGATTCATGGTATGCTTTTATATAGCTTTATGATTTATGAATGGCCGGTTAGTTTGCTGAGTACAGTTGATGGATGGATTAGGAATTTTATTTGGGCTGGGGATACTGATCATAGGAAAACTGTTACTGTAGCTTGGCATAAAGTGTGTTGTCCTACTGCTGAAGGTGGTCTTGGGCTTAGATCTCTCAGAGAAGTCAATAAAGTTACGGTGTTGAAGCTGTGTTAGGATTTAGTCACTTCTGATAATTAATGGGCCACTCTTCTCAAAGCTAGAGCTATAAAAAATGGTAGGCCGATCCCTTATCATTTTAGCTCTTTTATTTGGCCTGGTTTGAAGCCTTGGTATAATAATATCTAGGATAACTCTATTTGGCAAGTTGGTGATGGCTCTCTTATTAACTTTAGGAGAGATAATTGGTTGCATGCTCCTCTTGTTGAGATCCTTGGTATCTCTCCCTCTTCCCACTCTCTTTTCTCTGCTTGTGTCAAGGATTTCATCAGAGATGGTAGTTGGTATATTCCTGGTTGGTTGTTATCTGAATATCCGGCTATGAAAACAGAATTGGAAAAGGTTCATATTCCTATTACTCCTGCTAAGGATAAAATGATTTGGGCACAAACTAATTCTGGTTCTTTATCTTTTAAAGACGCTTATTACTATTTACGTCCTCCTGGGCAATCCATTGGTTGGTGTAAATTGGTTTGGAGCAAAATAATCCCTTCTTCTAAATCTCTCCTTTTCTGGCGGGGTATGTTAAACAAGTTACCTACAGACACAACGTCTTGGTCTCTATGTGTAGCCTTTGCAATGTTGCTATTGAGTCTACCTCCCATCTGTTTGGGGATTGTGTTTTTGTGCAAAGGTTTTGGCTTTGGCTTAGTTCTATCATTGGTTGCGGCATTGATACATCTTCCCTCTCATCTATTCTTTTTATCTGTGATCAAAACTGGTCCTCTCTGTGTAAGGATGTCATTCTGGCAGCTATCATTAATATTACCTGGGTGGTTTGGCTCTGTAAACAAACTCAGATTTGATAATAAGAGGATCTAATTCGCTACTGTAATCAACATGGTGATTGCAAATGTTTCATTATCCGACAATTTTAGCTCAGGTACCATCTCCTCTTCCATGGTTGATTTTGCAATCCTTAAGTTTTTTAATGTTGCAAGTAGGCCTCCTAGCGCCTAGATCATCAAAGAGGTCGCTTGGCAGCCCCCTGCTTGTTAATGGATTAAGTGTAACACCGATGGCGTAGCTCATGGTTCTCTTGGGCCTGCTGCTTGCGGCAGAATTTTCAGAGATTCAAGTGCGGCTGCACTTGGTTGTTTTTCCCTCAATCTGGGTGTCTTCTCTGCCTTGCACGCTGAGCTTATTGGGGCTATGTTGGCTACAGAAATTGTGTTTAAGAATGGGAGGCACAAGCTTTGGTTGGAGTGTGATTCTCAGCTTGTGGTTTTAGCGTTCAATTTCGTCTTTATTGTTCCTTGGAAGCTCGGGTGCGTTGGCAAAATTGCCTTTCATTAGTTGCTAATATGACTTTTTATTGTTCTCATATTTATCGTAAGGGTAACCACTGTGCTGATAGGCTTGCTACTCAAGGTGTCTCTATTAGTGGCTTCCATTGGTAGGATATTATTCCTAGATTTATTAGTGAAGACTTCTACCGCAATAGAGTGGGTCTTCCTAATTTTAGATTTAAGTAATGCTTTTTGCAAGGGTTTTGGTATAGTCCCTCCTTGTTTGTTCCTTTTGTATTCCACGTTTTTCTCTTTTCAATAATAACAGGGAGGGATACTTTTTTTCTTTCTAGATGTTTTTTTCCCTAAGGAGGGTTTTGCATCAGAAAGTTTTAACGAGGCTCCTTTCCTTTTTCTTTGCTTAAAAAAAAAAGTCCCACGCATGGGCCGACCAGAATTTGCAGGAAAAAAAGGGAAAGATCATCTCATTTTTTTTACTAGTTTATGTCATAAGTTTAGAAGAAAAAAAGAAAGCTTTTTTCCTTCCATCTTTCCCTCTAGAAACCGTAGCTTCCCTTGCTTCTAACCTCCATCTTTTCTTCAATTTCTCTCATCCAATTTCATGATAGGATACCTTAATCGTGTTTATGGAGTCATGAATTAAGAGTTTTCCTTTGTTGAAAAACCCTAAAACCTTGAATCCTTTGGAGAAATTTTGGGTAAGAATTCTTGATTTTTATTTCTAAATTTTTGTGTAGTGATTGATGATGATTTAGGAAACAAAAATGAGGAATTCTTCTTCTCCTTTACGAGCTTTAGGCCATGACATATAAAGGGGAAAAAGAAAAGTTTTTGCTCCTTTTGAATCTTAGATGATGTTATTGCTATTGTTTTTGTTGCTCATGATGTTCTTGTTAATATTTTGAACAAGAAAAGAATTAAAAATTTCTTCTCCTTGAGCTTGAGCAAGCTATGACCTAAAAGAGAGTTTTGGAAAATTTTTACTTGAAGTTTTAAGTTTATTTTTTAGGATTTTGATGTTGTTTTAGTGTTGTTGTTTTTGTTGTTGTAGCTAATAAATAAAATTGAAATTTTTTCCCTAAAAACACCCTAGAGGCCGTGAGCCCTAGGTAGAGGAACGATAGAATTTTTAAGTTTAAATCTTTAATTTCTTTAGGGGTTTTGTTGTTGTAGTAGTTTAGAAGTTTTTGGAAAAGTTTGGAGTAAATTGAAGTTGTTTAAGAGTTGTTTTGATAATTTGAGATTTTGAATCACCAAAATCTTGGAGAAATTTTTGTGTTTCTCAAAGATGGTGGAGTCTTAGAATTTTTAGTAATAAAATGTTTGGTTTTGATGTTGGTTTTGTTGTTGAAAAAGATTTTGGAAATGAAATAATTTTGTTGTTGTTCTAATTAGAGAAACCGTGTGGTTTCTAAGTTTTTAGAAATTTATTTTTATACTCTTAATTGATTTAAATGTTAGTAGTTTGGTATTTAGATATTTCAGAAGTTAAATCTTTGATTTGGTTTAAAAAGAATGAGTTTTTGGTTAATTTAAAAATTAAAAGTTTTAATAAATTAAAGTTGTGAAAAGTTTTGAGTAAGTTGTTTAATTTTAAAGTGTTGTTTTTAACCTTATTTTAATATTTTAAGTGTGAGTTTTAAATTAGAAAAATTTTAGAATTTTGTATCCTAAGTTTAGTTGTCTAATCGTGAACTAGGTGTTATTTTAGAGGTTTAAGAATTGGTTCTAAACCTTAGTGTTATTGCGTTAGGTTGTAAAGATCGTGATTGTACATGTGAGCGAGTACGTGACAGTAATTTTGACGTAAACAAGGAAGAAAAACTTGGTGGTAAGGGCATCTTCCATTGTATTTATGAAATTATTATAAGTATGATTGTGATTTTGTGAATTGTTTGAATTTGATGATTTATGAGTTGTTGTAGTGATGATGTGTTTTAGTGACTACACGTGTTTAAATCAGTTTGGCAAGTATTTGTGAATATAGGTATGAATCTTGTTGTGTCTTGATTCAATGATGATTAATTTATTGTGATTATTGAAATATCATATGTGTTGGTATATTCAATAAAATATGATGATGCATTAACATGCATACATAGTGAAGTGGACCTGAATAATCCCATATGTGGACTAATCCTATGTGTGGAGTTCAGTGTCAATAATTCCTACGAGATAGTGAAGATGCCGGTTGGTGTATCCTATGAGTGGACCAGCCGATGCCGGACTGTTGTGTCCTATGAGTGGACCAGCCGATGAGCCCATTGGTATGAGTATTATTGTGATATTCAGGAATCATGTGCACTAGCATATAGGGTGCATCAATAGGGATTTGTGTGCATTCCTTAATATGTTGATTATTAATTTGTTGAATAATATGATACTTAGTATATGTATATGCATTTGTTGTTTTATAAGTTTTGTGCTATAAGATGACCGTTGCACGTGATTCTTTCAATTGATGAATGTAACCCAGATGATGGAAACTACAGAGTGTTTGAGGCTGCTGACGAGTATGGCTAAGAAGAGTTCTATTTGGCTGTTTGTTTTGTGTGGCTGTTTTGTAAGCTCAATAGAGGGGCCAGTATGTGTCATAGTGTTTCGACCAGCTATAGGAGTTTATTGTAAATTTCAAGCTGTATTAAGTTGATTATTGTAACACCCCAATTTTCAAGAAAAATTGTTTTAACAATAAAATCTCAGATACTTGAAGGTAAGTCGTAGAGATTGATCACCTCAATGATTTATTTAGAGTACGAGAAATTATTTTGATGTATTTTAAATAATTTATTATTATAAATAACTATTATTTATTATGTCAATTCAAATTAATAGACAGGGTAGACGTATGCTGCTTTTAAGGTGAATTCATTAATTATACTTATTATAAGTTTTCTGTGTGACGCGGTAACACGTAGTTTTATTGACTAAGAAAGTGATTGAATTAAATCAAGACAAAATAAAATTTGAGAATTAATATTTAATATTAATTCATGGTTCAAAAATTGTCGGAAAACTCTAACGAAGTTTTGTCGTATTTTGAATCGCTGGGTAATTTTTATCCGCATTAAAATTTAAAACGAACTCTGATTTCGATGAAAATCGAAACGTAACTTGTTGTGACTATGATTGAGTGTTTTCAATTGTTTTTATTATTTATGATAAATTATTATCACGCGGTGAATTAATTTCTAAGTAAATTAATTTTCGCGATTTAATCGGCAAGAAAATTAATCGGTAACGTGATTACTCGATGCTGTATTTTTAGTACACTCTAGACTCTAGGATTAAAAGATAATCATGAGAAGAGAGGGATTAGATGTTAGACTTATGACTAGAATAGAATCTTACTTTATAGTGTTTAGGTGTCACACCTTTGGTAGTTAATTGATACTTTTACTAAGTTAATCCTAGCCAAATAAATTAGCACATGTTTTATTTATTTATCTTTTCTTCCCTTTTAGTGGAATCACGCGAGACCCCTCCCATTCTCACTCATTCACATTTTATTTTACTTTGGCTCCAAGTTATGTATCGTAAAGTGTCACCTATCAATTGGTTCTAAAACAAATACTTCTCTTAAAGTATTCTTGATCTAATATTAGAAGAAAAGACCTACCTTCCCCTTTTCTCCCATCAGGCCGTGACCCCCTTCTCCAACCTCTCTTCATTCTAATATTTTTTTGTCTCTAAGTGTGTTAGTGTGAGTGGAAGAAAAGGAAGTCAATCTCATTTATTCTTCTTATTGCATTCCCAGCCGTGGCCATCTTCCAGCCATTCCCTCATTTTCTTCATTCCATTCCTTCTTATCTTGTCTTAGTATGAGTGGTTTGGAGAACAAAAAATTTCTTCCTTGCCCTGTAGCCTTAAAATCATGAGCTATAACCAAGAAAACACCACCATCCTTCTTTATTTTATCTTCCAATTTAGTACCAACCTCTTGATTAAGGGTTTGAGAAGTTAAACCAAAATTTACCCCTTTTTCCTTAGCCCCAAACCGTGGCCTTGAGTAATAAATTAGGTGTTGTTTTCTTTAAATTCCTTGCTTAATTATTGTTTAATAGTTCTATATTATCTTGATAATGATCATGAGAGAAAGGAACAAAGTTTCCCCCAAATTTTGGGAACCCTAGGCCGATTGGTCCAAGGGAAAGGGCTTTGTGATTTCTCAAGTGAATCAAGCAATTAGTTTGTGGTTCTTGTTCCTTATTAATTATTATGGTTGTTGTAGTTGTTAATTTTTGGTTTGATCAAAGGATTTGTGAAATTTGAGAAACCCTTGAATTCTTGGGAAGTAATGATTTGGTATTTGGCTTGGATAATGTTTTGGTTTTGTAAAAAATTTGTTGTTTTGTGAAAGAAACTAGGTGATGGAATGGTGTTGTTGTAGTTAATTCGAAGTTTTGCAAAAAAAATTCAAAGAATGAACCGTGAGTCCCTATAAGCTTGGAGGGGATTATTTTTGCGTTCTTTAGTTTATAATAGTTGTTTTGGAGTGAGTTTAAGTTTTGGAAAGATTTGGAAATTGTTTGATTAGTTTGAAAGTTGTTTCGATGATTTAAGGCAATGAAACACTTAAGGCAAATTAGGATTTTATAATCCTAAGGCCTAGTAGAGCCTAATTAAGGATTTTAAATTGAGTTTGGAATGATTTTGGTGATCTTGGTTTATACCAGTTGTAACTAGTGTGTTGAGAGTTGTTTAAGTATTTAAAAATGTGTAGAAAGGAATTTTGATTGAAAGTTGAAGTGGTTTGGAAATGTGGGGCTATGATACATTAAGGTGCAAAGGGATTTTATAATCCTAAGACCTAGTAGAGCCTTGAATCCAATATTGTTAGTAGTAGGATTAGATTTCAAGTCATGGTTTCATGTTTCAAAGTTTAAGAAAATGTGTTTTGACTTTAAAAGATTTTGGGGTTAAAACCTAGGAATTTGAATTGAGTTTAAGCCTAGGGAATCATTTTGAGTGGATTAGAATTGTACTAAGCTTCGGTGTGTTGTTAGGACCTTGAGAATTATTTGTGCTGAGCGAGTTACGACGTGCTCAGACACGTGGGCGGTTAACCCTCGGTAAGGACACTTTACATTCTATGTGCTTATGTTGTGTGGTTGTGCGTAAGGGCTACTTCTAGACACTTAGGATTTTATTTGTTTTTCGATCAAAGAAGTCTCAGAACCTCAGGGTTCGAAGTGAGGGTCTTGTACCCCTTTGATTTTATTGTTCTTAAGCTTTATACTTAATTACTTCGTGGGCTTGGTTAAAAGTGGTTGGTATTCTGACTCCGACCCCTCACACTTGTTTGTTTACCTCTTTGTTAGTTCCGTCGAACTTCAAAGGGACAAAAGGTGTTTATTGTTCGTGTGATGAATTAGTGTGATTCTGTGATGTTGGGACTGTGGAATTTATTATGTGGACATATGCTTGATTGTTGTGAAATACATTGTTGATATTGTTGGATAATTCAATAGTATTTATTGTTGGAGAGTTATATATTTATTGTTTTATGCCAAGTTGGAATATTATGCATATGACATATTCATTGGGGTTGGTGGAAGCATTGTCGTGTCGTTGGGAAACTTTGACCTGAATATCCTAGAGTAGTGGAAGAACTCAAGGCTACGGCCGGAATTCAGGGTCGTTGTTCATTGTCATGTCACTGGGTAACTTCAACTTGAATCTCCTAGAGTAGTGGAAGAGCTCAAGGCTACGGCGGGAATTCAAGGGCGTTGTTCAATATTCCGGAATCATAAACAGTGGCATGTAGTTGCATTTGCAGAGCATTTATGCATTCTTGTTGGATTGTGTATTATGTACTATTTGTATAGTATGAAGTGTTATTGTACATGCTGTTGTGTTGTATATGTCTTTTTGTAAGAAGTTGACCCTTGCCCGTGGTTCTTTCAATTAATGATTGTAACTCAGATCATGAAGGCTGCAGAGTGTTCGAGGTTGCTGATAGGCGTTGCTGAGGATAGTCCCATCTGGCTATCCGCCTTGCGTGTCCGTTTGAACTTACTAAGGGTCTTGTAAGGGTTGTAGCGTGTCGACCAGTTATAGGACGTGTATTGCTTTAATTACAATGTTGTAATAGTGTATTATGTTTCAAGACTTGAATGGTCGTATGTGTATGTTTTAAATAAATTTCCTTGTATGGTTTTGTGAGTTAAACATGGTATCTTATTTATTCACTGCCTTCGAAAATGTTGTAATACTCTAATTGCTAATTTCTTAAAAAAGGTTTGAAAAGAAAAAATTTAGACTCATATTTTCGAAAACCATGCAGCAGTGTGTTCCATTTTCGAAAGTATTTGAACTGCCAAGAGTAATATTTAGTTTAGTAGCGCTCCCAGAACGGGGTGTTACAATTATGTTTCCAAGACTTAGATCGTGTTGTGTAAAATGATTAACTAAAGTTATTTGCATGGTTGTTGCAGTTTGATTATGGTGTCTTTATTTATTCACCATCTTTCGAAAATGTTGCAATACTCTGATTGTTATTTTAAAAGAAGTTTTAAAAAAAATAGACCCACGTTTTTTCGATAACCATGCAAGCAGAGTATTTCATTTTCAAAAGTAAACTTTTAAAAGAAATATTTGATCAGTAGCGCTCCAGAAATCGGAGTGTTACATTTTGGTATCAGAGTAGTTCGATTCTACCCGGACTGTGAGTTGGGTAGCTATAACTGGTCAAGTGTTAGGTTTGTAGAGAATAGGTTGTTGGGAGTCAAGTTGTGTTTTATTGTGAGTCAAATTGTGCTTGTGTGTTTAGCTTGTTTCCCCAGTGGAGTAACTCTGCTTGTAATTGTTTGAATTATTTCTTAATTGAAGCAATGTGTGTTGACACACAATATTGTTGTGGGATTCCGAATAGGTTGTAAAATCTTGTGGGAATCCAATACCTCCGAGATGAACGATTCTTTCTTTTAGAGCTGATAATTCAGAGATGGATTAAGGGATTCAGATAGCCGAAGTTGTGGCAGGGATAACAATTAATGTTGCTCAACAGACTGCTACAGAGAATCATTGTGACCTAGTAGAACATCAGGGATAGGATCAAGCTACAGAGATCAAAAGATTGGTTGACTTTTGTCATCATGAACCTCATAAGTTCTCGGGGAAAATAAGAGATGATATTTAGGGATCTGTATTGCCTTTGGAAACCCAGGAATTTCAACGTCTGATGGAGAAGTGTAGAGAGGTTGAGACCATGGAAAATCGGAGACTCGATTGTGGCAACAACAACAATGGAGGGTTAATCAAACAAAACAGTTCAAATCAAGAACAAGGTGGGAAACAACAAGAGAATCTCTCTTACAGTCCTCAGGAGGACCACCGAGACCAATACCACCCTGTGGCTTAGGGTTCAGGAAATGGAGGTGGGGGCAAACGACCCTGGAGTCAAGAAAATTGTTGTTTCCATTGTGGGGATGAAGGACACATGGTGTACCAATGTTTTTCTATGAAGATACTATGTTTTAATTACAAGAAGCCTGGGCATTTTGCCAGAGATTGTCAAGCATTGAAGGTGAAATCAATTGAAAATGTTGTGGAGATTACACGTTCAGCTGTGGAAGGACGTGTCTGTTCATCAAGTTGAAGGGAGACCTCATTGTCTGAAGACCTTATTCCAAGAAACGTGACACAAAGGAGTTATGAATGGACAAAGATTTGGAAAAGGGATCGTCTGTAGGAGATGCCATTACTATTATTATTTAGTATAATCTTTGGTGTATTAGTGGTTCTAGATATAAACCATAGTGTTTTGATGTTTGAAGTATTTTGATATGTACTAGATTTGAAAATAAGAAATATTTATGATTTTTGAGAATGTGACATATTTGCTACTAACATCTGTGTTTTCGCAGTAGTTTAATTTAGCACTGCTGTGATTATATGTGGTTTATTGTGTGATTGTTTATTTATTGTAAGCGTATTCATATTTTTCAATGAAAATATTATACCCAATTATTTTCTAGCGAGCGTTAATTAAATGTCTTGTGATAATTTAATTTATGCAAGACTCATTTGACTTAGTCAAATAGAATCTAGAGGGTTAGTAAGAGTTGTTGGTGGGGATATGATAGGGGATAGCGCGTGATGAGGTGTCGAGCTATTATTGGGTAATACCTAAAAAATTTTACCAAACCTTATCCTTATTTCTTTAGATCATGGAAGATTTTCTTTAAAGGAGAGCCAAGTATTTTGGATGACTCATTTTTTTTTACCTTTTCTTTTCTTACTTGGCCGACCACTTACTCACAATAGGATGGAGAAGAGAATATTTCATTTTGGTCTTAGTGTTGGTAAGTGATGAGGTGAGAAAACCTAAATTTCTTCCTTCTTCTACCTCTCGTGCGCCGTAAGCAAGTTTTGCTCAAGAGATTCCCATTTTTCTTCAATCTTTATCCTAGATTATGCTAAACCGTGTGGTGATTAGAGTGTGTGAGAGATCTTGAGAAGTTTAGAGAGCTACATTTCTTTCTATTTTCTTGGGTTGAGTCGTGAGTTTGAGGGAGAGATTTGGAGTTGTTTTCCTCTTTCATTCCCTTAGTTGAGCCGTAAACCTTGCGATGATTTTGGAGGAGGATTCTACTTGGCATTTATTGGTGATGTTGTTTTTGATTTTGTTGTTGGTGATTGTGAAAATTCTTCTTTCCTTTTGATCTCTTAAAACCGCGGGTTCTTGAGTATTGAGTATTTTTGTTCTTTTGCTTTCAATTTTTGTGTTATTGTATATGATCTTGTTGATAATAATTTAGTAGTAAAGGTTTTCATTCCTTGTGTGGTATAAAATCCGTGAGTTATTTTAGAAAAGAGAAAAATGATTTCAAGGTTTTCTAGTTGATCTTTTGTTGAAAAATGTTTTTGATCTTGTTTTGTTTGAAAAACCAAGATTTATGCGTGGGTAGTGTTAATTTTTTTTTTGAAACGTTTGGTAATAATTTGGGAGCATGACCCGTGACCACATGTATATATGTGTGACGTTAGATTTCAAGTTTTTCTAGCTTAAATCTTTGATTATTTGTGTTTGTAGTGATTTAGGAGTTGTAGATAAAAGTTATAGTGTCAATCTTTTGATTAAAAAGCTTATGTGTGAGTTAGAGTGATTTTGAGAAATGAATCTTGGAGTGGGTGTGTAATCCGTAGGGTTCTTGAAGGAAAAAAAAAAGGATTTCAAGTTTTAACACTTAATTGTTAGTAATTTTGTTGTTGTTGGTGTATAAGAATTTTTTTTTTAGAAAAGTTTTAATTTAAAAGAATTTTAAAGAGAAGTGAGTTTGTTGATTTAAAATTGTAGATTTAGTTTTAACCTTTTGATTGAAGTGGTTTTGATGTTTTAAGACAATGAGAACCTAATCTCAAAGAAACTTTAGTGTCCATGGGAGTGGTTGAGTTTTAAGAGAAAAATTGTGTTTTGTTGGTTCTTTGTTTTTGTGTTATTCTTAAGAGATTTGAGTTGTTTTAGAAAAAAGGTGTTTGATTTAAGAAAGGATTTTGATCTTTTGAAGTTTTAAATGGTTTTTGTATTTTTGGCGTGTGTAACTGTAATTATGTGTGTGGTTGTGTTAGTAATGTTTTCTTGGTGATAGCGTATAGCCAAAATTGTGTTCGTGATCGTGGATGAGTAGAGATCATGGTTTTGGAATAAAGCGTCAGTGGGTTGTAAGAGCTTCCTTGTCTACCAAATTATGTACGTAATACTGTGTGATATAAATATACTGGGTGTTGTTGAGTTAGATTCTTGTTGGGTGTTGTAATGTGATTATAATATTAAGTATGTTTTGATAAAGTATTGTAGTTTTACTTATGTTAATATATATATATATATTTATTTATTTATTGTGAATGCCTATGAGTTACAAATTATTTTTATGAATTTGATTAAAAAAAAAATTCGTATTTTGATAGAGCTTAGTTTCGAGGACAAAATTATTTTAAGGAGTGGAAATATAACATCCCAATTTTTGAGAAAAATTGTTTTAAGAAATAAAATCCCGAATACTTGAAAGTAAGTCGTAGAGATTGATCACCTCAATGATTTACTTAGAGTACGAGGAATTGTTTTGATTTGTTTTAAATAATTGATTTATTTTAAATAATTATTATTTATGATATCAATTCAAATTAATAGACAGCGTAGACGTACACTGCTTTTAATGTGAATTCATCAAGTGAGTTTTATATAAGTTTATTGTTTGATGCGTTGACGCGTATTTTTGTTAATTAAGAAAGTGATTGAATTAAATCAGGATAAAATTAAATTTGAGAATTAATATTTAATACTAATTCATGGTTCAAAATTTGTCAAAAAAAATTCTAAGTGGATTTTTTGCAGTATTTTGAACTGTCAAATAATTTTTCTATCTGCAATAAAATCTGTAATGAATTCCGAATTCGATGAAAATTGAATCGTAATTTGCTGCGATATAACGTGTCTGTATTAAACTAGATTTATGATTTATTGGTGTAAAAATTATTCGGGAATAATTTTCCTAGTCACGCGGTAAATTAATTTCTCAGTAAATTAATTTACGTGACGAAGTAAAATTGTGACACTTGAAATTTTTCTATTGGTACATTTTGCATGGAGGGTAATCATGATTTAGGGTGAGTCAAGACAATTTATGTGGTTAAAAATTAGTTAGGGTGATGATTCATAAGTTCAGGTGAAAAATGGTTAATTATGATTGGTTAATACTTTGACTTTGCATGATCCTTATCTTCGAAGTCTTTATTAGCCAAGTAAAATTTTTGAAGGATAATTTCCTCTAAGTCCCACACATGGGCCGACCAGAATTTGGAGGGAAAAATAGGGAAAGATCATCTCATTTTTTTACTTGTTTATGTCTTAAGTTTAGAAGAAAAAAAGAAAGCTTTTTCCTTCCATCCTTTCCTCTAGAAACCGTAGCTTCCCTTGCTTCTAACCTCCATCTTTTCTTCAATTTCTCTCCTCCAATTTCATGATAGGAACTTTAATCATGTTTATGGAGTCATGAATTAAGAGTTTTCCTTTGTTGAAAAACCCTAAAACTTTGAATCTTTTGGAGAAATTTTGGGTAAGAATTCTTGATTTTTATTTCTAAATTTTTGTGTAGTGATTGATGATGATTTAGGAAACAAAAATGAGGAATTCTTCTTCTCCTTTATGAGCTTTAGGCCATGACATATAAAGGGGAAAAAGAAAAGTTTTTCCTTCTTTTAAATCTTAGATGATGTTATTGCTATTGTTTTTGTTGCTGATGATGTTGTTGTTAATATTTTGATCAAGAAAAGAATTAAGAATTTTTTCTCCTTGAGCTTGAGCAAGCTATGACCTAAATGAGAGTTTTGGAAAAATTTTACTTGTAGTTTTAAGTTTATTTTTTAGGATTTTGATGTTGTTTTAGTGTTGTGGTTTTTGTTGTTGTAGCTAATAAATAAAATTGAAATTTTTTTCCAAAAAACACCCTAGAGGCCGTGAGCCCTACGTAGAGGAAGGATAGGATTTTTAAGTTTAAATCTTTAATTTCTTTAGGGGTTTTGTTGTTGTAGTAGTTTAGAAGCTTTTGGAAAAGTTTGGATTATATTGAAGTTGTTTAAGAGTTGTTTTGATAATTTGAGATTTTGAATCACCAAAATCTTGGAGAAATTTTTGTGTTTCTCAAAGATGGTGGAGTCTTAGAATTTTTAGTAATAAAATGTTTGGTTTTGATGTTGGTTTTGTTGTTGAAAAAGATTTTGGAAATGAAATAATTTTGTTGTTGTTTTAATTAGAGAAACCGTGTGGTTTCTAAGTTTTTAGAAATTTATTTTTATACTCTTAATTGATTTAAATGTTAGTAGTTTGGTATTTAGATATTTTAGAAGTTAAATCTTTGATTTGGTTTAAAAAGAATGAGTTTTTGGTTAATTTAAATATTAAAAGTTTTAATAAATTAAAGTTGTGAAAAGTTTTGAGTAAGTTGTTTAATTTTAAAGTGTTGTTTTTAACCTTATTTTAATATTTTAAGTGTGAGTTTTAAATTAGAAGAATTTTAAAATTTTGTATCCTAAGTTTAATTGTCTAATTGTGACCTAGGTATTATTTTGGAGGTTTAAGAATTGGTTCTAAATCTTAGTGTTATTGTGTTAGGTTGTAAATATCGTGATTGTATACGTGAGCGAGTACGTGACAGTAATTTTGACGTAAACAAGGAAGAAAAACTTAGTGGTAATGACATCTTCCATTGTATTTATGAAATTATTATAAGTATGATTGTGATTTTGTGAATTGTCTGAATTTGATGATTTATGAGTTGTTGTAGTGATGATGTGTTTTGGTGACTGTACGTGTTTAAATCTGTTTGGCAAATATTTGTGAATATGGGTATGAATCTTGTTGTGTCTTGATTCAACGATGACTAATTTATTGTGATTATTGAAATATCATATGTGTTGGTATATTAAATGAAATATGATGATGCATTGACATGCATACATAGTGAAGTGGACCTGAATAATCCCATATGTGGACTAATCCTATGCGTAGAGTTCAGTGTCAATATTTCTTACAGGATAGTGAAGATGCTAGTTGTTGTATCCTATGAGTGGACCAGCCAGTGCCGGACTGTTGTATCCTATGAGTGGACCAGCCGATAAGCCCATTGGCATGGGTATTATTGTGATATTCTGAAATCATTTGCATTGGCATATAGGGTGCATCAATAGGGATTTGAGTGCATTCCCTAATATGTTGATTATTAATTTGTTGAATAAGATGATACTTAGTATATGTATATGCATTTGTTGTTTTATAAGTTTTGTGCTGTAAGATGACCCTTGCCCGTGGTTCTTTTAATTAATGAATGTAACCCAGATGATAGAGACTACAGAGTGTTTGAGGCTGCTGATGAGTGTGGTTGAGAAGAGTTCTATTTGGCTGTCTGTTTTGTGTGGCTATTTTGTAAGCTTGCCAGAGGGGCCAGTATGTATCATAGTGTTTCGACCAGCTATAGGAGTTTATTGTAATTTTCAAGCTATATTAAGTTGATTATGTTTCCAAGACTTAGATCGTGTTGTGTAAAATGATTAACTAAAGTTATTTGCATGGTTGCTGCAATCTGTTTATGATGTCTTTATTTATTCACTACCTTTCGAAAATGCTGCAATACTCTAATTGTTATTTTAAAAGAAGTTTAAAAAACAAAATTAGACCCATATTTTTCGAAAACCATGCAAGCAGAGTATTTCATTTTCAAAAGTATTTAAACTTTTAAAAGTAATATTTGATCAGTAGCGCTCTAGAAATCGGGATGTTACAATAAACTTGAGTTTCAGACTTGTGTATTACGATGGTCAAATTACAACAACTGATAAAGGGATTGCATTTGAATGTGATGCCCCTAAATTATTTAGGATAAACAAAGGCACCACATTTAATGTTTTAAAGAAAAAAGTTTGTGATAATGTTAGAGCTACATATACTAAAAGGGTGGTTGATATCCATTATCGCTACCCAATATCTGTGGGACCTCGATGTGTTGAATATAAAGCTCTTAAACTTGAAGAGGACGACAACATTGAAAAGACGTTCTCCGTTTTTGCCGAATATGCTAGTCTCGGGCTAATCGAGTTATACACGGATCTGGCCAGAACCAATGAGGCATTGCCTGTTTGAGGAAACCAAAGTCCGTCAACGAAATCATCACCAGTTTGACTGAACCAGGGCCATGAACCAGTTCTGATGATCACACCATCACCAGCTTGACACAACCATGAACTGTATTTTTAAGTTTGTTGTATTTTAAATATTTTTAAGGTTGCTTTATTTTTATGTTTGTTTTACTTTAATATTTGTAATGTTGAGAGTGTCTTTTTTTTTCATCAAATTGATTAATATATTAGGTGTGTGTACACAAAACAAAAAATAATTACAAAATATATAGTGTGCGTACATAACCCATAGATAATTACAAAATAAAACTGAAAATGAAACTGGAAATGAAAATGGAAGAAATGTCACTACATCTGTGTTGATCGTGTTCTCTTCCTCCTCATCTGATAAGTGAAAGTGAAGGGCTTCCCCGCTTCCCATATCAGGTCCCAAAGTGATAACCAGGTAGGGGTCCCCTCCCGCACCTCCCCTCTGTCAAGGATACCCTGCATTCCATCACGTAACATTGTGATCCTCACGTGCAAGTAGTAACTTAACATATTAAATAAACATTAAAAAAGTTATTTACAATGCAAAATTATATAACTTAATATTGACTTACCAAAAAAGGCTGAGCAGAACTGTTGGAGGCAGAGCTATCCTCTGGTGCATCAACAGCACCTCCGTAGTGGCCTATACAGTGGCGACTCTGGGTAGGTCTCCCTCAACTGTTGGTAGAAGGTATGGATGACAGATCCACACGAAGCAGCAAAGATATCTCGATAGGGTGTCCCACGGCTGTGTGACACACTCAGACCTAATGGGAACGTCCACCTCCTCCCATGCGAGGTATACGACATTTATCTCCTCTGGGGACGTCACCGATCGTGTAGACTCTACAAGGGGATGCCCTGGACGTACCCTAATTGTCATAGGACCTGCTCTGGGTGGCGTGGGTGCATTATCCTTCCACAGCGGATCCACCCAGAGTACTAAGAGATCTCCTGGAGATCTGCACATGTCATCATGAGTCATGCGATCTAGAGCAGTCCGGTACGACATCACCTCTCCAGGTCCCTGAACTGCTAACCATTGGCAAGCTCGAGGCCACTTCTCCTCGTACTCCAGGTGCTACTGATAAGCATAAATGTTGGGGAAGTGCTCTAGAATTCATGGCTGAAAAAAATGAGTGTCTCAACAACAATAAATAATTACGTGTAATGAACAACAAAAATAACAATTTATAAGCTTACCTGTAGAAGGTTCATGTATCCCTCTATCTGCTTCATCCTGTGAAACCTCGCATCACATAGGTGATTGTATAGGTATGCCAGGATAGCAGTACCCCATGCATACTCTCTGCATCTGTGGAGGTCGCAGAAAGCCTTCAAGTACATGACTTCCACGTAGGTCTGACTCTTGTCCATGAGCAGAGTGTAGCCCACAAGATGCAATAAATAATCCCTTGCAGCCTGCGTCCGATGCAGCTGCACCACCAGCACTGTCCCATGATAAAGCTCCCCAACCTCCGCATCACGCCTCATCTCGAAGTTGTAGGTATATAACAACTAGATGTAGCGCATGTGTGCGCCTTTGGTCGCACTCCCCCTTAGCCTCATCGTATCTGCACCCAAGTAGCTCCTACAGTAGGGCGCAACATCATCTCTGTCGATGGGAGGGAAACACAACAGACACCCGACTATCGATAGATGGAGCAGGTTGGAGTCGTCATTGAGTGTGATGGTCATCTCGTCGTAGAGAATATGGAAGATGTTGGTCTTCTTTTTCCACCTCTCACAAAAAGAAACCCTTCTCCATGGTATTGGCGTAGCTGAAATATCTCAAGGCACTAGCCCGGACTCCTTCAAAATTTGCATCAACCAGTCATCCTTAGGGATGATCACACATTCCGAGATCTTCTACGCGTGGTTAACCATTTTCAGTGGTTTTCGATACTGTAAGAAAAAACAACAATTAATTAGTAGTGAACTACAAATTCTAGAGAAATAATAACGCGAGTGCCTGTGTGGTCTGAAAACAACAAGAGGAGAGACATATCCTTCGGGCCCTCGGGAAATGGTGTCGGTAACCCCTATATCTGTGTGGGTGGACGTGGCGAAAACATCTCCCTAACCTATGCAAGGAATGGCAGGGGTGGTGGCGGCATCTCCCTGGCTTATGTGGGGAATGATGGAGGTGGTTTTTATGTAACCCACCTCCTCAGCTCTTTGTACTGGTCCTGTGTATGTCACCAATGTACTATTATACCGTTTCTCCACCACTCTTTTTACAGGTTTCGTACTTGGAAGAAAACCAACTAATATATATATATATATATATGTATATTTATTGGGGAGCCATCACCGGAGCCACTGCCACCACCTGAGCTACCTCCACCACCAGTTAGTAATATACATTTTTTAATAATTTATTAGTTATATTCAGGGCCCCACTTTAAGAGTTCCCAAATGAAGAGCTTAATGTGCATTTTTATTTACCACCCCTCCCAACTCTTTTTACTAGTTTTGGGTTTGCCACCAATGTACGTTATATTGTTCCTCCCCCGCTCTTTTTGCGGGTTTCGTACTTGGTTTTTTCTACGCTTCCCCGAGATTCAAACTCAATACCTCATTTTAAGAGTTTTCAAGTGAAGAGTTTGGTACCAACTCATCCAATGGCATCTCCCCAGCCTCCGCAGGTACCTCCTAGGCCACGGGGACAGCCTGAACCTACTGCTGCTATTCTCTCCTTTTGCTGGAAGAAGCTGTGGACACCTCTTGCCCAGCTCGTCCTCTTCACGAAAAACTTTTCGCATTGGCCTTTTGTCATACTTGCACACATAATTATTATAATATTAGACAATTTTAGAGTTAGAATTATTAAACAAAATTGACCACTTTCGTAAATATATTTAGGAGGTGTGTTTCCGCTGTCTCCATAAATGTATTTACAGAAGGTGTACATGTACGCAGGACTTGTATCTTCCGTAAATGTCATTAAAGGTGAAGTTTTTACCGATTCTGTAAATACATTTATGGAAATAACCAAACAAGTTCCAAAAATTCATTTCCGGACATAACCAACGACCACAAAAAAATAAAAACGTGAAAAAGTGAAAGAAGATGACTAATCTTATGCCCGATGCATGTTTTAATGAGATGCAAGAAATGGAAGAGCGGATTCAAGAGAGAGTTGAGTTGGGGTGTGTGATTTATGGGTTAGGGTTGAAGAGAGAGGAGGAGAAGAAGAAGAAGAAGAATGGAGAAGAAAAGAAGAGGTAGGTGGGGGTTTTTAAAAAACGATTTAAGTGATTTTCTAGAAATGTATTTACGGACAAGTAGCGTCCATAAATGTATTTTTGAAGAAGGATAAAAATGGAAAAAAAAGACACCGGGAGGTATATGGTAGCATTTTTGGGGTGTATTTAATAAGGAAAAAATCCACATGTACGAACACCAAGTTTTTTTTTTTAATTGTTAGTTTTGTAGAAAAAAATGTAAATCACATTTAACCACATAGATAACACGATTAACCAAATTTTTCACCCAATTATCCACATATGTGCATAGTTGAATTCAATTGGTATCACACCCTTGTAGTTAATTGTCTGCAAAAAAGTGGTTAATCGTGTGATCTGAGTGGTTAAATAAAATTCTCTTCTCCAAATTTAACCATTTTTCATCATGAAATCTCATTTAACCACACAGATAACACGATTAACCACTTTTTTGCACACAATTAACCACACTTGTGCATAGTTGAATTCAATTGGTATCACACACTTGTGGTTAATTGTGTGCAAAAAAGTGGCTAATCTTGTTATCTGTTTGGTTAAATGAGATTTTGTGATGAAAAATAGTTAAATTTGGAGAAAAAAATTTATTTAACCACCCAGATCACACGATTAACCACTTTTTTGCACACAATTAACCACAAATGTGTTATACCAATTGAATTCAACTATGCACATATGTGGTTGATTGGGTGAAAAAAAAATTAGTTTATTGTGTGATCTAGGTAGTTAAATAAAATTTTTCTTCTCCAAATTTAACTATTTTTCATCACAAAATCCCATCTAACCACACAGATAACCCGATTAACCACTTTTTTGCACACAATTAACCACAACTATGCATAGGTGTGGTTAATTGTGTGCAAAAAAAGTGGTTAATCGTGTTAACTGTGTAGTTGTTTACACCCAAAATATTCCTAAGTGTCAGCCGAATTCAACAGTAGTCGATGGGAGGAAGCTAGTCGAATAGAGATCAGCCGAATTTGCAGCTAACAAAGCCGAAAACAAGAAACCAAGAGCTAGGCGAAGGCCTTGGGCTTATTGGGTTGATATGAAGATATTGGGACTATTGGGCTAGTGTGAAGTCATTATTTGGGCCAGGTTCTAGAATTGCTCCATGAGCCGAAAGTAATGGAGATGGATTTTGAATTAATTTAAATTCAAAATAAATTAAATTTAGAATTATCTCCAAGATTTCAGGAGCTGAGCGAGGGAACAAAGAGATAAGATCAAGCTTAAAGAGCCGTTGGCTGAGACATGGCCATGATGCGAAGTGGCACCTAGATTTTAGGAACGTGGTTAGTGGAACATGGTACTACTCAGCCGAATAACCGTCAACTAGGAGTTTATCATTGTTAGCCAGCTGAACGTGGCAAATAGGGGTAGTTCTTAGTTGTACTATAAATACCTAAGTTGTACATAATTTAAAGACACATCAATCAATACAAACAACTTATTTTCGCTCAATCGCACTTTATGTTTACCTTTACGTTCTCATTTTAGTTTAGTTCACTTACTTAACCCTTTCCTGAGTGAGTTAAGGGACCTATAGCTGAGGAACAGAGTTTCTTCCTTAGTGTAATCACTTGAAGAAAATGGAATCACTGTTGTGGCATTAGTCGATCATTCGGCTAAGTTACATTCCAGTCAACAAAATTGGCATGCCCGGTGGGACAAAAGGTGAACAGATCAACAAATTCGAATCCCCAGTCAGGATTACCATTGGCGTATGCACTTGCGGTCTGGCAAGAGCCTAAGCAGCATGGAACAGCCTACGTCAAAGAAGAACAATCCCAAGAAGATTGTTGAAAGGACCCCCTCAAGGAGTGCCCACTTCAATAGCTGAGCCAGTGCATGTAAAAGCAGTCCCTGAACCTAATGATCAACCTTTGGTGATGTCCACTCCGTTTATACACCAGCAACTCGATTTGGGAATTAATGATATCATGTACCAAGTGTCACAACAGTTGGGTGATATTGTGAAGCCGATGGTACATAATGAAGTGCAGTAAGCCAGAGAGATAGAGGCTAAAAGGGCTCACTCAGGCGAGAGCTCTATCAATTATGCTATTCCAACGTAAGTGGGGTACACTACCTAGGCAGGACCTGTCTCCCAGCCGAATGCAGCTCTGGTAGGACCAACTCAGGTTCAGCCGAGCACGACCCCGATAGGGATACAGCAAGTTCAGCCTACCTATGTGCAGGCAGGACCTACTCAGGTTCAATCGAATATGGGATAAGTACCTTTTAATCCAATTAATTCCCAGCCTAGTACTTTTGCCACTTTGAACACTGGAGGTCAACAAGTGGTGAATGATACAACTAATCAGGCTAATTTTCATATTGGACAGGTGTAAATGGCAAGGAGGCCACCAGATGCAGTGGGGCAAATTGGAATGTTGCAAGTAATGCCATATGTGAAGCCCTATGACACTGCTAAGCAAGCAACTAACTCACAGTACACTGGGGGGCAACCTCTTGGCATAGGAGGAGGTGTGATGAGACCACCTGGGAGTTATGCTGGACAACAGCCATGGAATAATTGTCTACCTGTATCGGCTAATCCCCCATTCTATCCACCTTATCCTGAAGTGTCTGCAGGCGCTTAAATGGGGTTAACACCTCCAAGGGCATCTGGTTTAGTGATAGAGCAGTCATGTGGACAGATCCCACCTCCACCATCCAATACAGGTGTTCCAGGGACTCAATACAGGGTGCCAGGTGAATGAAGCATGGAGCAACCATAGGCAGTTAACCCACCTCTAATGCCAAATCAGCTAGGTTACCCCAATCCTCCAGAGCAAGTATCCCAGGTATATCCCTCAACATGGAGACAACAGCCGCAGACAACAACTTTTCACTTAGGGGAAGTGAGACCAGGGGGTTCTCAGTTGCTGGACCCAGCTGTGATTGCAGATACCATCAAGAAGTATTTTGGAGTGCAACTGAAGCCTCTGGATAGGCCAATCTACAGGAAACCATATCCTAAATGGGTAGACAGATTGGAACCTCTGCCTAGGGGATACAAGACTCCAGATTTTGCCACTTTCTCTGGAGAAGATGGCAAGTCTACTATGGAGCACATGGGCAGATTTACTGCTCAATGTGATGAAGGGAACCAGAATGAGTTCCACAAATTGCAGTTGTTCCCCTTGTCATTTACAGGGACAACATTTACATGATACTCTTCTTTACCACCTAACTCTATACAGACATGGGCAGATATAGATAGGTGCTTTCATGATAGATTCTATTGGCCTCAATCTGAAGTCACTGCGGCTAACCTCATGAACCTAAGACAACAGGTAGATGGGTCGACTTCTGATTTCGTGGAACGGTTCAGAAAGACAGCTGGAAAATGTTCAGTACAGTTTCCTGAGGCAGAATATGTAGCCATAGCCATTAGCAGCATGCATCCTCAACTCAAAGAAAGGCTAGTTGGCCAAGCCTGCACTGATTTGAATCAGTTAGTTTCCAGGGCTATACGCATTGAATAGTTCATCCAGGAGAAAGAAAATAGGCGAGCTAGTAGAGGGAGAGGCCCTCAGTTGGTATCCATTATAGATGCTAAAGACTCTGATGATGACTCAGCCGATTCCACGGCAGAGATCATGGCAGATAATAAAGGGTAAAGGCTACTCTTGCCCAGCCCTGAGAGCTGCCAAACGGAAAGAGTCAAAGTCAGGAGATGGCATGGTGGAATATTCCTTTGACATTTTTAAGGCAGATCAAATCTTTGCCTACTTGCTCAAAGATAAGAAAATTCGGCTACTGGATGGGCACAAAATCCCACCTGCTGAAGAGCTAAAGGATAAGAAGTATTGCAAGTGGCATAACTACTATAATTATGCAACTGTAAACTGCATGGTTTTTAGGAAGGCCATTCAGAAGGGAATAAAGAAAGAAAGGTTCAAACTTGCAGATAAAAGAATTGCTGAAATGACAGTGGATACTAACTCATTCCCTACCTTAGGGATAAACATGGTTTCATTCTCAAAGCCTGAAAATGTAGAGTCTGGCCACAGGCGTAGGATATCTGTTCAACAAGTTTTGAGGCCAAAAAAGGGGCTAGCCGAATCAAGCAATAGTGATCGGCTAAAACCTGAGGCAGTCAGGACTTTTGTTTTTGACAAATTGGGGAATCCTCAGCCGATCTCAAAGCACAGGCAGGGGTAGAGACCACCCAAGCCAGGGCGGCTCACTCAGGAATTAGTCAAGCAATATGTGAGACATTGTCATACTTCAGCAGAAGGATCTGCCAAAGCCAAAGGGAAGGCATCTATTATTGAAACTGGGGGGCAAGATCGGCTAGCCATTAGAGATAATGGGAGGCTATCTTTACCCAAGATTTATGAGGAGCCTATCCCCAAAGACAAAAGAAGGGTTGCTGAGTTTACCATGGAAAGAGACATGTCTTCTCTGAAAATAACAGTGAGAAATGATGAGAAGCTAAGGCCACAGAGAATGTTGAAGCCTCCTGCTGATGTCACAGAGGGGCATTGGTTCTTGAAAAAGTATACCAAAGATAAGAAGGTAATACCAGCTGTGTTGACAAGAACTCAAAAGAGAAGAATGCAGAGAATGGGATCTGTTCAGTAAATGAAACATGTGACACCCTCTACCCCACATGTTATCGTTACGAAAATAAATTAAGAAAAAATGTAACTGCTGAAAAATACAGTCAAATAAAATTTTCATAAATAAAGGTAGAGTCGTCATGCTCTTCAAACTTGCGAAAACAATCAATTAACAATTACGAACAAAATTCAAATGATAAAAACAACCCGATGTCACAACGTCTCAAAGCTGACCCTAAGTATTTACTTCAGAAACAACAACAACGATAATAACTAAAACATCAGAAATCGTAATCTACGGTGACCGCGCCCACGATCACTCCTCAGTCACGTTGTCATCCTCACCTGCAGTCTCATCGTCTAAACATACACAATGGTGTATGAGTAGCCACAACAAACAGGGGTTAGACATTATATACAATCATAGCACAAAACGGCAAAGGACATAGCTTAAGCGATGTGCATACAACACGTTAACTTAATCAACACATAACATGAATGCTTGACTCAACGAGTACTTATGCAATCCTAGACAACATCTACTCCACCGAACATGTGGATCCAAACTAACTCAGATGAGCGAGTTAGAAAACATCATCACTCTTGAGTACGAACAGTGTCTAGTCAGGGTAACCGGTATATTTATTGGTCACGCCCCAACTGTGGTAGCTATTCACCGCCTTTATATAAGACGCTCCTACCCGATTGACCCCCAAGGCCGGGTAACTTTTCTATCATGGCCGATACTATATCGCACCAACGTTGCTCACCCCCAATAACGTTAACTTAACAAGACACATATGATGCATGAACACAAACCAAACAAGTGTCTAACAACAACAACAACAACTTAACAACTCACCAACCATCTCATCAAGCGGTCGGTTACAACTTATTAACTCACTGACCATCTCATCAAGCGGCCGGCTACAACAACGTTAACAAGATACTACTCGTCAGTAAACTGACAAGTTTCCCCCAATCTTGGAACAAGTCCAAGTTATCAACCTACCTCACAACACTAAGTCGAAGCTAGCTTAACTTAATTTCCAACTCTTAACTCAAGTATTTCAACTTACTTAATTTGACTGGACGTACCATACTACTCCCCTAAAATTATAGGACACTATCTAAAAGAGTTTGGGTCAATACTTATTATATCTTGAATTTAAAAATTCAATTAGTGAGACTTTGCTAAAACAATTTCAGACTTAGTCATTTTTCTGCATAATTTTTCTGCATAACTATTGCTCTAAGTTGTCAACTGTGCTCAATCATGCTCCTAACCACTCAAACCTCTACCACATAAAAATCATCATCATTCTTAAGTTCTAAGACTCCATTGATCATAACTTAACCATTAAAAACACTAGTCTTTCCTTATCAAAATTCTGCATAATTCATTCTTAGCCTATCATTTACAATTTCTACAAAATCACTTCTTACACTTACTAACTCTAAGTGAGACCATTCATACATCATAAAACTTCTACACATATCAAGCTACAATGCTAAAAACACTTAGGAACATAACACAAGTCATGAGACAACATACTAACCACAAATTAACACTTAGGAATAAAGGTAATCAACATCACACTTTACATACTTGACATACCATTATCATATTTACTCAAACAGCACATTTTAAGATAAAATCAATTAACATAAGCATTATGACAGAGATTAATATCAAGTTTTCCCATCACAATGGCAATGGTACTTATCTTGCACAACCGCGCAAAGTCTAGGGACCATGGGACGTCCCTATTGCCTAATTATATCCATAAGCCCACTAATCTTGTAACCATCTACCCCTTACCTCAATAAAGAAGTTCGAAGTATTTCAAGGCAAAGAAAATTGCCTACAACGACAATTTGGGCACCAAACGAGCACAGGGTTAAATTTACGGAAGAGCAAAATACGGCTGGAAAAAATAATAATTAGTATAACATATTTTTTTGAATTTTTAAGGTTGAAACGAAACTAAAAGGAAGCAAAAAGAGTGACCGAAAAACGTCTTACCAAGACACAGGGGTTACAAGGGGTCCGGCGTCAACTTCACCGAAACGAGCAAATGAGTAATGTTTCTGAAGGTTTCGACGCGAGGAATCCGAAAATGACGTCTCTTTTTCCAACGGAAAACTGTGGTGGCCGAAAAAATGAAATTACAGTTCACCTGCGTAAATAAATGCGACGAACGGAATCACAGTTGACCGAACAGAGGCCGAAAACGTATTCTATTGCCGATTTCGAGTTGGATGGTAAATTTTGGAATTTTTCTGTGATCTAGAGTGAGAGAACAAGAAAAGAAAAATTGGAAACAATGGTTTCTTTTCTTTTTTTCCTTGTGCAGTGGCCGTGTATGTGAAGAAGGGAGATGATGAACAGTTATTTAACATTGAAACAGGGACCGGGTGCGTGGGTGCTGGACCAAAATGTGGCCCTTCTTTTTTTTTATTTAAAAGAAGAAGCATTAGCGGACACACACACACACACACACACACACACACATATATATATATATATATATGTTTTAATGTTTTAAACATTTGTCCCTTCAAAAAAATCATTTTCATACTAACTTCTAAAATAGACTACTACTAAAAATATTATAATAAATTCAAGGCTAATATTTAATAAAATAAGATAAAAATAATATCATTAGAATATATTAATTATTAAGGAAAAAACCATAAGTTATCGCAAAATTACCAATATAAGCACACAATTTATAGGATCCTAAGAATTCAAATTTGAGGGTGTTACAAAACACACTCTGCAAATGCTAGCTGATGTCAAGAACAGGGAAAAGAAAGAAATTCCCTTGGAGACTGTGAGCAACATGCTAGACAAGGCCTTCCTAAAACTGGAGGTTGTAGAGATTAAGAAAGATGAAGTGCCCCAGAGCATGGAGCCAGTCGATGAGCAGGATCCCGCTCCTGAAGCTGAAGGCCTAATTGCTGCAGTTGAGGTGGATGAGAAAGCAATCACTATAGAGGGATCAGTGATTCCAGAGATGCACTGGGAGCCAGATGATACCATGGAAGACTCTTTATTGGATCTCTTATTCAATGAAGAGGCTGATGGCCTGTTAGCTGACATAGAGGCCATTAGCTTAATCCCTGAAGAGTTTTGGGCAGACAGCCCCCAACTAGGAAGCTTGGAGGGTGATGTGTTTGCAGAAGAAACAGAATGGGCCACGTTAGCAACCATCGGTTGATGAGGTAACCAAAATGGTCTTTGAAAAGCCCACTGAAGAGATGGTGAAACACTTGAAACCTCTCTATATATCAAGGCCTATATTAATGGAAAGATCTTTGGAAGAGTATTTGTGGATGGTGGAGCTGTTTTGAATGTGATGCCCATTGCAATCATGATAAAACTTGGGAAAGATCTAAAAGACCTGGTTCCTACCAACCTGAAAATGTCCAACTTCATGGGGGAACCATCTACAGCTCTTGGAGTCTTGATAGCCGAAGTAACTGTAGGCCCCAAAACCATCAAGACAGCCTTCTTTGTGGTTGATGGTAAACCTTCCTACAGTATAATTTTGGGTCGGGATTGGATCCACACCAGTTAATGTGTGCCCTCTACACTTCACCAAAAGCTTATGTTTTGGGTTGGAGATAATGTGGAGACAGTCGAAGCTGATAAGAATCCCTTCTCAGCTGATGTAAAGATGCTGGAGGCATTGTTCTATTCTCCACACCTAGGGCCTATTGTTGTTCCAGAAGATTATGAAGAAGGGGCTTAGAAAGCATGCAATCTCACCAATGAAGGATTCAAGTTGAAGTCTCAGGCCGATTCACGGCCTAATACACAAGCGATTAATGAATAAAGAGTCACAACTTGATGAGGACCAAGAAATAGCTAATAAGAAGAAAAGCAAAGGGAAATTCAAGTCAAGACTTTAGGATAATTTTTTAGATTTTTATATATTTTAATTTGGTTGTAATAGTTTAGTCATGGGTGATGGGAGCATTGCTTGTTTCCTACACTTAATTATTTTGAGAATATAATGTAAGTCCACTTATGGGCACTTTAGTAATTACTTCATTTAGGCCTGTTAGGGTAACAGGGAGTCTCCCTATAAGTAAGCTTGTATGACTTCATTTTACCAATTTTGAATGAAGATACACTTTTAGTGTGATGATAGAGAGATGCTCTCTAGGGTTCTTAGATGAACTAAATTAGAATCTTATCAAGAGCCTCTTACTCTTGTGGGGATTCATCTTTGATCTTATCATTCCCTTGTGGAGTGTGGCGATCCTTCTTCCATCTTCTTATCTATTCCATTTGTTTGTTTATTTTCCCTTTTATTTGCCATTTTGATTCAAGAAATCTTTTTTTTTTTTACAAAAGAGAGGAGAGAGGCCTCGTTAAAACCTTCTGATGCAAAACCCTCCTTAGGAAAAAAACACCAAGAAGGAAAAAGAGTACCCCCGCCTAAAATTTATTAATAAAAAGGAAAAACAAACAAACATGGGGAGACTAGACCAAAACCCATGAGCAGAAACAAAATGGAAAACCGCAAGAAAGAGACACCCGCCTAAAAATCAAGAAATCACTTGGTTAGATCCTAGGTTTATATGGATTCATCATGAACCATATCAAGTGGTAATCAGAGCTTGTTACCAAGTGTGTTTGTGTTTTGAATCAAGCAACAACATAAAAAAAAAATTTGTATATATTCAGTTTTGTTTTTTGTTTTGCTTTCACTTGTGTTTCCCAATTTTTAATTCCTTCCGTCTTTTACCCATTTTCTTTGATTTAATTTTTCTTCCTTAATTTTTCCCTTTGAATTCGCACTGTGATTCTCGATTTCGGACAACAGCTCACGGTTTTATCCCCTTGGTCCATGAATATTGAATCATGATTGGTTGGCCATTTTGCTTGAACGTGAATTTGTTGAATAGAATTTTGTGAGACGCTGATTTAACCAAACGGAATTCAAGGCCAGCAAATTTGGTTCCCATTATTTGATTGGCTCATGGAACTAATTGAAAGCTCATTTTCGGTCCAGGGGGGTACAAGTCGCGGCTTTAATTAGTGAGTGTCCAGCAGGAGTTTGGGTATTTAAACCCTAGCCTTTACTCTTGTTTTGAGCTTTAATGTTTTGTTATTGAGCTGACTTTGTTGATTATAAGTGTCATAATATTCATAATATGTGTGGGAAGGTTTAGTTTGATGATTACTTGCTGCATTTTGGTTAATTTCGCACTATATGAGCTGCTGGAATTTTTTGGAAATTATGTTTTGTTCATAGTCATCTTCTTCACATAGAGGCTGTTTGATCTAAAATTTCATTTGCAAACTTGATTTTGATGTTATTTCTTCCATACATGTCCGATTCTGGAAATTCAAAAGGCTACATTGGTTAGAAAAATAAGAGGAATTCAAATGTGCAGAGAAAAATCTGAAAAGAAAAGCGCTGTGAAAAAAAGTGATTCTACCCAAAAACACTTAAAGAAAAAGGCATTTTACAAAACAAAAAAAAATTCCAGAATTGTTGAGGATGATACATCAATCATTTTTGCATCCTTGTTGCCTCTATTAGACATTGCAAGTTTGACTTTAGTATCTTACCTTCCATATATTTGTGTCATACACATATTTGGATCACTTAGTCATTTAGTTCCAATCTTTCTTGAGCTGTTTCATTGATAATCTATTTGAGTGTGTCTTCCTTTGCTTAGATTTTTCTTCTTTGTCTTTTAAATTCATTAGTTTTGTCTTAAAAGTTTCTCTTATCTTGTTTGACTTCTTGAATGATAACTTTCATGTGTGTTTTGTCACAATTGTGCAAAGTTTACCACAAACTTGATTGAGATTTGTTTAGTTGTGATCCGCTGTCGCGCACGGGTCAAAATAAATAAAATAAGAATGTAGTAACAAGGCAGTTAACCTTAGTCGTCTCACAGGGATCTCTAATTAACAATAACCAATAACAAGAACACGCAAAGAAATAAAGTTGGGGGGATTTCGATTCAAGAAACAGGTTATAAAAGATGTAAATATCAATATATAAAAAGGACTAATCCACTGGTTCAAGATAATTAATATTTGGATCTATCACGGGTTTCAAAGGATTATTATATTTCGTGATTCTATTCTTGTTTGACTATAAAATTATTCAATCAAGCGTCAATTAACTTTATAAGAATTCCCTCTTTATGTCTGAGAATTAATTAAGCATCAACTAAGCATCACAGAATCGATTAATCATGATTAAGGAACAAGCGTCACAAGAACACAATTAATCTAATAACCAAATTCAATCAAACCTACAACTAAGCGTTATAGATCCTAATAATCTCTATTCGAAATAAACTAAAGCAAGCGTTCAATTTAATTCAAATAATCTCAAATCAGGGAGCAAAAACGAAGTTGATATGATTAAGCATCAATACCCAAAACGAATTTGCAAACAGAAATCAAAGAGATGAAAGATCAAAAGGAAAATAAATAGAAATACAAAAATCAAAATTAACAATAATAATCAAACCTCAAGATCCTTATTGTGATTTCATGCCTTGACAGGATTTGTTTTGATGATTGACAAAAGGAGTTCCACGAATAGTCATGTGCAAAAAGCGGAAAAATACACCAAGACGCCTACCAAGGATCAAAGGGTTTTTGAGTATTTATTTTATTTTTAGGACTATTTGTAAGTAGTAATAAGATGCTCTCAACTAATTAAATCACACACACACAAAATGATTTTTATTCTAAAATTGATTTTATGATAATTTTTCCTAAATTATTTTTAGGCAAAAAGTATTTTGAAAAATTCTTAAGTTGTGCTCAAAATATTTTTTTGAAAAATATTTCAAGTTTTCTTTTGGCAAGTTGTTGCAAGAAACAGAATGCGTTTAAACGTTTATAAGGATATTCATAATCGTTTATGACGTGCTCCTCTTCTCCGTGTCGGCAAAGTTGATATTTTGACATCACAATCTCGTCTGCGTGTCGGTGGGGAGGTCGTATCTGTGGGGAGGTCGATGGAAATCGATGTCGGACACCAAAAGTGGTGTCCGAGAATCATTTCCGTCTCCGTGTCTTTTGATCACTTGAAAATCGATTACAACCTTCATATAATCGATTACACCCCTTTTAAATGTCATCCGTGTGTCTTTTTTTAAATATATAATCGATTACATACCTTCTATAATCGATTAGATAACGATCAGAAATCCCGGATTAAACGCAACGAGTCAAACCTCACGCGTTTTCTTTTTCTATATAGAAGGATATGCTCAGACCGTGACAAATAAGGATTCTTACGCTATTGCTTTGCCAAAACGCTGTTCAAACAAATTTTCATAACTCACATTTATTTGAGCACAATTCTTTTGAGAGCCTTTTATTCTATATAATTTGAGTTGTATCATTTGAGCTTCAATTTGTTATATCTGCACTTTTGAGTGTCTCTTTTTCATCTCATTTTATTTGTAAAAATCATTTCTTTTGGGTTGGAATCCCAAGTCGTTCACAGAGAGGTGATATCTCTTGAACATATTGCTCTGGTATAGAGTTGTAAAGGTTTCTAGCTGAACCTGATTTAAAAGCTAGTGATTTAGTGAAAATCCCATAGTGCTTTGCTTTGGGGACGGGCGTAGGCCAGAGGGTGTTTGGTGGCGAACCTCAGTATAATTTCTTTCGCGGCTCTTCTTTGCTCTCTGTCTCTTTATCATTCAAGCACTTTATTTATTTTTGTTCTTTATTTATTTTTCGGTCATTTATTTTCTGTCATTTATTTTAGTGCTATTTAATTCCTGCAATTTATTCTTCAAGTTATTTATCTTTTTGCAATTATTTCTTTCAAGTTTTTTTTAATTCAGTAATCTATCTGTAATTTTTATATAAGCACCGTTATCACAATTCACCCCCCTCTTGTGTTTGAAGTCACTTGGCAACAAGTGGCATCAGAGCTAGACTCTTGTATAAAGGACTTAACCGTCTCAAGAGAATGACTTCAAACAATAACGAGGGAACTTCCATGAACAGACCCCCATTTTTCAATGGTGAGGGGTATGGTTATTGGAAGGATAGAATGCAAATCTTTCTTGAGGGTGTTGATCTTGATATTTGGGATGCTGTGGAAAATGGTCCATTTGTCCGCACTCGATCAATTAATGATGCAAAGTGGTAAACAAACCAAGATCACTTTGGACCGAAGATGATAAGAAAGGTCGATACAATTTGAAAGCTAAGAACATCATCACTTCGCTTTAAGCTACGATGAGTTCTATAGGGTCTCAAATTGCAAGACTGCTAAAGAAATGTGGGACACCCTTCTATTGACCCATGAAGGTACTCACAGAGGTCAAGAGGGCTCGAATGAACACATTAACCCATGAGTATGAGTTATTTAGGATGAAACCAAGTGAAAACATACAAGATATGCAAAAAGGTTCATCCATATAATAAACCATCTCGAGCTCTTAGGAAAGTCTTGATAATGAAGATTTAATTAATAAAGTTCTTAGATGTTTAAATAGAAACTAGCAACCCAAGGTTCTTGCTATATCTCAATCTAGAGATTTATCTTCTATATCATTGGCAACCTTGTTTGGAAAATTGCAGAACATGAACTTGAACTAAATCGACTCACCGAGAGTGAAGAAAGTGATAAGAAAGAAAGGAATTGCTCTCAAAGCAATCGTAAATGAAAAAGAGGAATCGACAACAATGATAGTCTGGATGAGAATGAGGAAGACATAAGTCCGATGGTTCAAGGTTCAAAAGGTTCATGAGGCAAAAGGGGAGAACGGGCAAGGTACAAAATCCTCAAAAGAAAAATGAGGAAGGAACTTCTTTTAATCCAACTTGCTACAAGTGTGGTCAAAGGGACATATAAAACCCGATTGCCTCTCATGGTCAAGAAAACGAAAAATTTGATAGAAGATCACAAAAGGAATCAAAAAGGAAGAAGAGCCTACATTGCCTGGGATGACAATGATATGGACTCGTCGATGAATCGAAAAATGAGGAGGCCAACTTTTCTCTCATGGCAAAACACGAGGAGGATGAGGTAAATGCTCTTGAACTCGAATCTCCTTTAACTTATGATGAGCTTATTGCTTGTGAAGAATTAAATAATGAAACGATTAGACTTGAAAAATTATTTCTTCTTCTAAGAAAACCATCTCTTCTCTTGAATCTAAAATTATTTTCTTAAACCAAGAGATGGAAGTTTTTAAGGAAAAACAAGTTGTTGTGGAAGTTTCTACTTGCACCTTTGTGAAAACCAAAAGATTGATACTTTCAAGTGTGATGAATGCAATGTTTTGAAAAACAAGATTGAAGATTTGGAAAACACCCTTGCCAAATTTACCATGGAAGGGATAACTTAAACATTCTATTCGGGAAAACAAAAGGGTATTTTTGGAAAAGCGGTTTGGGTTATAATCCACAAACGCATGAAAAATCCTTTAAACTTGTTAATCACAACAACACTTCAAGCAAATTCTTTCATTAAATGCTTTCACTGTGGTAGAAATGGTCACACCGCTCCATTTGCAATATTAGAAAGAACAAGAATGTGGTTGGCAAAAGATATGGATTCCAAAGGGCACTTTGCCAAAAACTAACTTATCCTGGACCCAACTTGGTTTGGGTACCAAAGGTTAAAAACTAATCTGTTGTTGTAGGTGTGCTTGAAAGCCGAGGACTCAAATTGGTATCTTGACAGCGGCTGTTCAAAGCACATGACAGGGGAGAAAAGTAAGTTCTCCTCGTTGGGACCTAAAAATAATGGTTATGTCCGGTATGGTGACAACAACAAAGGTAAAATTCTAGGGATTGGCACTGTTGGTAAGAGTCCTAATCCCACTGTTGAGAATGTTTTGTATGTGGATGGTTTGAAGCACAATTTGCTAAGTATTAGTCAACTTTGTGATAAAGGGAACAAAGTGGTTTTTGATTCTTCAAAATGCATGGTTATGAACTCTGTAACTGAAAATGTTGTTCTTATTGGACCTAGAATTGGAAATATCTACATGGTTGATTTAGATAGAATACCTTCAAATGATGCATGTTGTCTTATTAGTAAAGAGGATGAATCTTGGCTATGGCATAGGAGAATGGCTCATATTCACATGGATCATCTTAATAAGTTGGTTCAAAAGGACTTAGTAATTGGCTTACCAAAGCTTCGTTTTGAAAAAGATAAATTATGTGATGCTTGTCAAAAAGGAAAACAAGTAAAGGCCTCTTTCAAATCAAAAATATTGTTTCCACAAACCGCCTTCACAACTTTTACACATGGACTTATTTGGACCATCTAGAACTAAAAGCTTTGGTGGAAAATACTATGCCCTTGTTATTGTGGGCGACTATTCTCGCTATACATGGACTTTATTTATTTCTCATAAAAATGACGCTTTTCTTGCCTTTCGTAAACTTGCTAAAGTTATCCAAAATTAAAAAGAATGAACATAGTATCCATCCGTGATCACGGTGGGAATTCCAAAATGAGGCATTTGAGGCCTTTTGTACAAAATGGAATTGAGCATAATTTTTCCGCACCTAGAACACCACAGAATGGAGTGGTGGAAAGGAAAAATCGGTCTCTTGAAGAGCTTGCGATGGACGATGCTCAATGAGACCAACCTTCCTAAGTATTTACTCGGCGACGCAGTAAGCACCACATGCTATGTAATGAATAGAGTCCTCATAAAACCTATTCTAAAACAAAGCATACTATGAAATTTACAAGGGAAGGAAGGCCAAGATTTCTCACCTTCACGTAGTTGGATGTAAGTGCTTTGGTCTAAATAACGGTAAAGATAAACTTGGTAAATTTGATGCTAAAGTGATGAAGGTTTATTTCTTGGATATTCCACTTCTAGTAACGCCTTTCGAATTTTTAATAAACGTGCTTTAAGCTGTTGAAGAATGCATTGCATGTTTACATTGATGAATCTAACCCCAAATCTTGAGAAGAAAGTGTTGATGATCTTGCGAAGTGTTTGGAGATGCCTATTTAGAGGAACAAGAGAGATCAAAAGTTCAAAAGGAGGATCAAGAGTCCTTGCCTCAACCTCTCAAGAACTCTTTCACTCAAATCTTCCAAAGGAATGGAGAGTCTCAAAGAACCATCCTCTTGACAACATAATAGGTGATATCTCAAAGGGTAACGACTGAAACTCTCTTAATCATGCATGTCATCATATGGCCTTTGTCTCTCAAATTGAAC
The DNA here is from genome assembly GCA_037113605.1 of Calophaca sinica. Lineage (NCBI taxonomy): Eukaryota > Viridiplantae > Streptophyta > Magnoliopsida > Fabales > Fabaceae > Calophaca > Calophaca sinica. The sequence continues at coordinate 73,744,065 of CM073730.1, forward strand.
CAAATGACGTCAATGAAGCCATCTTTGATGAGCATTGGACCCTTGCTATGCAAGAGGAATTAAATCAATTTGAGAGAAATGATGTTTGGGAACTTGTCCCTAGGCCTAAAGATCACCTAGTCATTGGGACCAAATGGGTCTTTCGCAATAAGCTTGATGAAAACGGTATCATTGTTAGAAATAAAGCTAGACTTGTTGCAAAAGGCTATAACCAACAAGAGGGCATAGATTTCGATGAAACCTATGCACCCATGGCTAGATTAGAAGCTATTCGGATGCTTCTCGCATTTGCATGCATCATGGATTTCAAACTTTTTCAAATGGATGTTAAAAGTGCATTTCTTAATGGCTTTATTCAAGAAGAAGTATATGTTGATCAACCTCCCGGTTTTGAAAATTTTGAATTTCCAAATCATGTTTTTAAATTGAAAAAGGCTTTATATGGTTTAAAACAAGCTCCTAGAGCTTGGTACGAGAGGTTGAGCAAGTACTTACTTGAAAAAGGTTTTGAAAGAGGAAAAGTTGATACCACTATTTTCATTAAACACAAAAATCATGACATTTTACTCGTTCAAATTTATGTCGACGATATAATATTTGGTGCCACTAATGAGTCTTTATGTGAAGAGTTTTCTAACATCATGCAAAGTGAGTTTGAAATGTCCATGATGGGAGAGCTCAACTACTTCCTTGGTCTCCAAATCAAACAAACAAAGGAAGGAATTTTCATAAGCCAATCCAAATATTGCAAGGAGTTGGCAAAAGATTTGGAATGAGCAGCCAAAGAAATCTCCAACTCGATGAGCACATCGTGCCATCTTGACAAAGATGAAGCGGTAAGTCCGTCAGTAAGTAAGTATCGGTATGATAGGATCTCTTCTCTATCTCACTTGCTAGTCGTCCGATATTATGTCTAGTGTTTGTATGTGTGCACATTTTCAAGCAAATCCTAAGGAATCACATCTCTTAGCGTGTAAACGATCATGAGATATCTCACCGCACACAAAATACGGGTTTATGGTACCCCAAAGGTGCCGATCGCACACTTATTGGGTACTCGGATTGATTTTGCGGGTTGCAAAATGGGACCTAAAAGCACTAGTGGGACATGTCACTTACTTGGGAATGCCTTGGTTTCATGGCATAGTAAGCAAGCCAGCGGTGTGGCTTTGTCCCTTCTTAACACGCTGGAATACGCAAGTGGTTGTTGTGCACAAATCATTTGGATGAAACAACTTGAATGATTACGATCAATCGAAAATTGTTCCATTAAGTGCGATAAATACTAGTGCCATAAACTCACGAAAAATCGCTTATCACCTCTGACCAAACACATAGAAATTAGACACCATTTTATTAGAGATCATGTACAAAAAGGAGATTGTGTGATTGAGTTTGTGGGAAACATCTAAGCAAACTGCATATTTTTACTAAACCTTGCCTAAAGAAAATTTCTTTTTCATAAGAACTGAATTAGGAATTTTAGATCAATCGTGCATTGAATGATTGCGTGAGTGCATTTTATCTTTTACAAATTCTAACTTGGTCGTTGGAGTGTGCTATACAATTTTATGGTCTCAAATTTCATACGCCTTAAGGACAAGAGCAAATGAGAAAACCGAGAGCTCTTAAACGCTTATGATAATCGCTATTTAAAAGTTTAAACCGTTATCTAATCGATTACAAAGATCTCGCCTACTTCATAATCGTTTATGTAAACGACATTTAATCGACATCTAAATTACACAGCTGAGCTCACGCCGGCTATAATCGATTATGAGAATCCCATAATCGTTTATGGGTGGCATTCTCTGCCAATCGATCACGCTGACGGTAAGACATAATCGACATTACTGAACTTAAGTAATCGATTATGACAGATAAAAAGGTCTAAACGCTTATTTTACCCTAATCTACTCGTTTCTGCTCTTTTCAACCCTAGCACTCATTCTTCTCCCAAACCAGGCCGCGCTCTCTCTCCTGTTTTTTCTTTCTTTCCTTTTTTAACCATGCCACCAAAAAAGGCAAAGAACTCTCCAGGAGTGCAGGAACGCTGAAGCGAGGAACTTCAAGAAAAATATTTCTCCTTCACGAACAAGTTCTTTGAGTATGGAAAGTCCTTCTTCAACGTGAGAGAAATTCAAAAGCCAAGAATTACGGATCGCTTTGCTTTCTTCGAGAACAAATTGAACTCATGGAGCTTACGGAACATGCCAATCTCATCCATTTTTCTCACCACCTGGGGATATCTACCCGAGGGTGGTAAAAGTCTTCTGCAACCTTTACGCCACAAATGGAATCCTTCTCTCGAGATTGGGTGGCTTGGTTATGCAAAGATATGTATGACAACGAACTCAGGCCTTTGCCATATGGTCACTCTAGTCACTCAAGCATCTTGGTTGAGGCTCAAGTACTCTTGGCGGGAGCTTAAATATTCCCATGATCAATATTATGCCTCTTTCAATCAAGGATCTATTAACAAGATTGGCTTAGTGTTTCATCTTTGGTGGGTGGGAGCTGGAAACCCAGAAAGAGCCACCATCCTCTGCGCCCAACAAATACCTTCACGCTCTTCCTTCAGCCGTATCCTCGCCACGCATCTGCATTAGGCATTCCCGAACTCACGCACTTCAGCCGGTAGTTCTCCGTGAACAACAACATATTCTCGAAAAGAACACAACCGAGAGTGTCAATGCAATCTTTGCATGTGAAAGTGGATAGCCGGAAACTACTTTGCGCGATGCAAATCATTATTAATGACCTATTCGCCAACATCAGCACACGAGTTCTTCTTCCGCTACTCCTAGTGCATCCGAAGCGATGATGAGGACGCTCTTGATAATGATCTGATCATGATGGGCCTGATGAGGATTAGTAAACCTCATTACTGCTTTTCTTCCTTTTTTAAGCACTTTATTCGATACATCATGAATCTGTGGTTTTACGGTTTGTTTCTCTAATTTGAACCAATGCCGTTTTCATATATAATTTACCATAGCATCCTTGACATATGCATATCGATGGTTATCATGCTTGGTATGTTTGTAAAATCATCTTGATGCTTTGATACCTTCTCATTTGGGATGTGATATTTTTTGGTGCAATGTCTTTGGGATGTGCAACTTTAATGCATATACATATGACTTAGTACTTTGATGCTCAGTGGTGTGAAACCACTCGTTGTATTATCCATGCCCTTTCCCGCTTTTTGATGTTACCAAAAGGGGAGAGTTATATGATCAAATGAGTGGTTTATTTCATGCATATTGTGAGGGGGAGTTCTTCACCAAAATGCGCCTAAATTCTGATATCTCCCTTTGAAATAATTATGCGTATATATCGTTGTCGGATTATCAATGTACTTCACTAACTTCCCTCTTTGAGATGTTTGTCATCATCAAAAGAAGTCTGTGATTTCATGCCTTGACAGATTTGTTTGATGATTGACAAAGGAGTTCCACGAATAGTCATGTGCAAAAAGCGGAAAATACACCAAGACGCCCTACCAAGGAGCAAAGGGTTTTGAGTATTTATTTTATTTTTAGGACTATTTGTAAGTAGTAATAAGATGCTCTCAACTAATTAAATCACACACACACAAAATGATTTTTATTCTAAAATTGATTTTATGATAATTTTTCCTAAATTATTTTTAGGCAAAAGTATTTTGAAAAATTCTTAGTTATGCTCAAAATATTTTTTGAAAAATATTTCAAGTTTTCTTTGGCAAGTTGTTGCAAGAAAGCACGAATCGCTTAAACGTTTATAAGGATATTCATAATCGTTTATGACGTGCTCTTCTCAGTGTCGGCGGTGATATTTTGACATCACAATCTCGCATGCAAGCGTCTTTGAGGGAGGTCGTATGGAAATACGATGTCGGACACCAAAAGTGGTGTCTGAGAATCATTTCCGTCTCCGTGTCTTTTGATCACTTGATAATCGATTACAACCTTCATATAATCGATTACACCCCTTTTAAATGTCATCCGTGTGTCTTTTTTTTTTTTAAATATATAATCGATTACATACCTTCTATAATCGATTAGATAACGATCAGAAATCCCGGATTAAACGCAACGAGTCAAACCTCACGCGTTTTCTTTTTCTCTATAAAAGGATATGCTCAGACCGTGACAAATAAGGATTCTTACGCTATTGCTTTGCCAAAACGCTGTTCAAACAAATTTTCATAACTCACATTTATTTGAGCACAATTCTTTTGAGAGCCTTTTATTCTATATAATTTGAGTTGTATCATTTGAGCTTCAATTTGTTATATCTGCACTTTTGAGTGTCTCTTTTTCATCTCATTTTATTTGTAAAAATCATTTCTTTTGGGTTGGAATCCCAAGTCGTTCACAGAGAGGTGATATCTCTTGAACATATTGCTCTGGTATAGAGTTGTAAAGGTTTCTAGTCAACTCTGATTTAAAAGCTAGTGATTTAGTGAAAATCCCATAGTGCTTTGCTTTGGGGGACGGGACGTAGGCCACAAGGGTGTTTGGTGGCGAACTCAGTATAATTTCTTTGCGTGCTCTTCTTTGCTCTCTGTCTCTTTATCATTCAAGCACTTTATTTATTTTTGTTCTTTATTTATTTTTGGTCATTTATTTTCTGTCATTTATTTTAGTGCTATTTAATTCCTGCAATTTATTCTTCAAGTTATTTATCTTTTGCAATTTATTTCTTTCAAGTTTTTTTTAATTCAGTAATCTATCTGTAATTTTTATATAAGCACCGTTATCACAATTCACCCCCCTCTTGTGTTTGAAGTCACTTGGCAACACTTATAAAAACTCCCTAACCAGTGAATTAATCTAAGGTCTTAGCCTTTCATAGAAGGATTTGACAAAAACGAAATTAAGAAGGAGAGAAGGAGAAAAGATTGCTAAAACTCAAAAAGGCAAAATATTCAAAAGTAATCAAAAGGTAAATCCTAAGACTCTAAAAATCCTATTTATAATGTCTCTTTAGGTTAACCTAGGTAACCTAAAGTTTATGACCAAAAAGAAGGGCCCAAAAGGGTTTAATTAGCCTAATAACAACTAATTACATGAGTGAATGGTCCAAAACCCGTAGTGCAACTCGCCAGCCTCAGTAAAGTGGATATTTGACCTTCAAAACGGCAGAACTGGGCTTCGGTGCCAACATAAGAATTGTACCTCTGCTTCTTAGCTTTCCAACGCCATAAAGAGCACTGAAATCGGACAAGTATAGCCCAAGTTATGGCCTGTAGAAGAGACATGGGTCAGGATGTAACAAAATCCGAAAATTAGCAAATAATTCCACTAAAGCCCAATCAAGACCCAAAGATATAAAACCATGTTAAAAAGTAGTTGTTGGGCAAAACACACAATTAAGAACACCAAGTGCAAAGCTATAAAAGATGCATTAAAATGCATTGATCAGTTGCTTTCAAGAACTTGAAGAGTTGCATTAAGGAGTGGTAAAAGGCAAGTGTGAGCATTATAGTAAAAGTCATCATTGAGTGATATACACGAGTGATACATTTCTTGAGTGTAAACACTTAGTGAGTGGTGAGGGCCTTTTTATCTTGATTTGGTTCTTTTTACTTGCTTAATCATTGTGGTACTTGTTGGCTTGTTATTGTTGGAATCATGAGTGGAAATGAATCAAACCCCCTTTCTCCTAGAACTACTTCTCTTGTGGATTGTTTTACAAGGATATTGACTACTCAAATGAATGCCTTGAGAGATGAGCTTGGGAACCAAAGAGAGAGGAGATCTCATCATGGGAGATCTTCTCCACATGAAGATGACATTGAAACCGAGGGAAGAAGGAGACAAAGAGAGCATGTGCAAAACCATAGAGATCATTATGAAAAAAGGCATAAAGATTATCATGAGGAAGACAAGAGGTATAAAAAAGAGGATAGGAGGTTTGAAAAGAGAGATAGGGAAAAAGAAAGAAAGCATAAGGAGTATGAACGAGAAAGAAAGTGTAGAGAATTTATGGAGGGTCCTGAGTATGAGAAGTATTTGATTAGAGAATTTTTGAAGGATCCGGAGTATGTTAAGTATCATGAAGAAAGGAGAAAGAGAAAAGATGAAAGAAAACAAAAGAAAGCATTGAGAGAAAAGGATAAAGCCTTGAGGAAAAATGAGAAATTGAAAGAAATGAGTGAATGCAAGCTTGAGAGTGCATTTGAAAATGAAGTAAAGAATGTAGAAAAAGAAAAGAATGAGGGAAAAGAAAAGAGTGAAAAGAAACTTGAGGTGAAGGAAATAATTTTGGATACTTCTTTTATTGCTAACCTTCATTTTTTGTCAAGTTGTGTTGATTCTAGTGTAAAGGAAGTTGATGATGACATATCAAAGGAAGTTTGCAAGACAACCAATGTGCTTGATGATTTGACTTCAAAGAAAATACTTCATGGTTTGGTCACTTGCTTGGATCCCCAAGAGTATATACATCCTAACTTGAGATTTAATAACATGCTTGGTAAGTTGCAAGAGTCTTGCCATTCTTCTACATGTGTTGGATTTGATGATTTGCTTACATTGCATGACTCTTGTCATCTTAATGATTCTAGTTTAAGTAATAGTTGCCAAAAAGTTTCTTTTGACACATTGAAGCATGATGCAATCAACCCAACTTACTCTTCTAAGCTTACTTTGTGAGTTATGAGCCAAAACTTAAATGAATTTATTGATAAATGTGTTGTTGCATTTTCTAGTGATAATTTGGTTCATGAAAATATTTTTGAGGGATGTGTTGGATTTCTTAAAACCAAGAAGCATGTTTTGAATGAAGAACACTTTGTGTCAAATAAACTTTAGAACCCTTGGTTTTATTATGAGCATTAAAGGATTACACGTGGAATTAATTGATGGGTTCACTACTACACCTCTCCTTACTCTACCTATTTTTGCCAAATATTTTAAGCTTCCATATGATGCTCCTAATGTGTTTGAGAGGGTTCTTTTATCTCAAAACGAATTATCCTTAGTTTGTGATGAGGAGAATATCTGTGAGGCCCAACTTGCTATGGAGCCTTTGCAAAGGCGAAGTATTTTATCTCTTGTCACCCATGTCCAAACCAAGGAAGGTAAATTTTGTCATAAATGTCAACTCAAAGAGGTACAACTTTCTCCTTACTTTTAAAATTCCTTACCTTGGAAATGAATATGTTGAGCTGTTGATTGTAAAAAGTGGAATTTTGTTTCACCTACTTAGTACATTTGGTGATTTTTCACAATTTCCATTCGACCCCGGGGGAAAGATTAACTATGTCTTTCATGTTATTGACTTGCACTTTTCTTCATATAGGTTATTTTGGAGCTAAATTCGAGGTCGAATTTCTTCCAAGAAGGAGGGGATGATGAGGACCAAGAAATAGCAAATAAGGAGAAAAGAAAAGGAAAATTCAAGTCAAGACTTTAGGATAATTTTTTAGATTTTTATATATTTTAATTTGGTTGTAATAGTTTAGTCATGGATGATGGGAGCATTGCTTGTTTCCTACACTTAGTTATTTTGAGAATATAATGTAAGCCCACTTATAGGCCCTTTAGTAATTACTTCATTTAGGCCCATTAGGGTAACAGGGAGACTCCCTATAAGTAAGCTTGTATGACTTCATTTTACCAACTTTGAATGAAGATACACTTTTAGTGTGAGGATAGAGATATGCTCTCTAGGGTTCTTGGATGAACTAAATTAGAATCTTATCAAGAGCCTCTTACTCTTGTGGCGATTCATCTTTGATCTTATCATTCCCTTGTGGAGTGTGGCGATCCTTCTTCCATCTTCTTATCTATTTCATTTGTTTGTTTATTTTTCCTTTTATTTGCTATTTTGATTCAAGAAATCACTTGGTTAGATCCTGGGTTTAAATGGATACTTGAAGACCTGTTGGGTCGGCTAGAGATCTTCAAGGCCAAGTCCAAGGTGATAGATGCCATGATGGAGGAAGATGATACTGAAAGTGAAGATAATAAAGAGGACTTGCTCTTCAAGAGAGAAGGTACGGCAGCTGAGCCTGATAAGGCACTTGCAGCCGAGCCCATGGAATTAGATTATCCTCTTCACAAAACTGTACCTGCTTTTGAGGCAGAAGACCCTTTGATTGAAATTAACCTGGGTACACCAGTGGAACACAGAACTGTTAAAGTAAGTGGGTTACTTGAAGAAGACAAACGAGGCAAACTAGTCGAATTGATCCAACAATACAAGGATTGTTTCGCTTGGAATTACTATGAAATGCCTAGTTTAGCCAGAGAATTGGTGGAACATAGGTTTCCTATTAAGGAAGGATACAAGCCTTTCAAGCAGGCCCCTCGCAGGTTTAATCCTCATTTGATGCCTCAGATCAAGGCTGAGATTGAGAAGCTATTGAAGGCAGGCTTCATTAGGACAGCCGGGTATGTAGAGTGGTTATCCAATATAGTCCTTGTTGAACGTGAACATAAGAAGGGGGGTTGAATTGTGTCCAAACATTTTTCGCAAACTATACGTTAAAAGCACTAAGAATACAGATTCTCAAAGCTGTTTGTTTATCGGACACTGAGAGACTAACTGGATGCAGGAAATAAACCGTGTATAAAAAACTTGTTTTACTGAGCAAGATAAAGATAAATGTAAAGCAGTAAAGCAAGAGACACAAAAATTTATACTAGTTCACCACCAACTGGTAGCTACGTCTAGTCCCTTCGTTCCTGAAGGATTTTCTACTATAATCAACTGATTACAATTTCCTCAAGAGTATTCTACTGTCACAAACTTGGCAATACTCTCAACTTCTCAAAATGACTCAGTGCAGTCGAGCCTTTGAGGAACAAAGCCTTAACTAGGCCAAAAACAGTTTACAAAAGAGAACATACTTTTGAATACTGTCAAAATAACTCTCACAGAGAGGATGAAAAGATTAAGCTCAAAACAGAGTAGCTTTCTAAAAGAAAGTATAAGACGCTGAGTTCAGTTCTTTGTAGTCCAGAAACTTGGCACGAAGCTTGATTGCTCACTTGAGTAATATTGCTTTCAGAATGAAGTTTCTTCATAGTTTTTCCAACATCTCTTCAATGAATACCTTGGGATATTTATAGGAGTCTTCAGGGATATTACCATTTGCAGTAAAAAAAACATAGCTCCTTTTCATTGAGTGAGGTAATTTGAAATGTAGTCATTTTCTTCCTTTCCAGAGAATATCAGAATAGTACATATTATTGTTTTCGTACTATCTGCTTTTCACAATTGCCTTGTACGATTTTTGTCTTTTGCTAAAGGTGTCACCTTTGCTTCCTCGTACATCAAAATGAGCGCATAAAATCAAATTTGAATTTCGTTCCAGAATATTCTGAGTATAAGAGCAAAAACGTGATCATCACGTGCTTCATTAAAGAGATCAGACGCTCGCTCAGAACAGAGGACGGATGCTCGCAGCAATAGAGTATTCCATGTGTCAAAGAGTAACACTACTGGACGCTCGCTGTTAGCAAGACGCTGGAGTGAGTTCGGACGCTGACATCAGTGGAGTGTATTCAATTCTCTTGTAGATTTTCTTCTTCTTTCTTGAGTGTTTTGTACATATATATGAAGCTTTGATACCTGTACACTCAAAGATATGTTAGAGGATAAATTGTTCTCTTGAAAATACTTTGTTATCATCAAAATTAATGAGGGTCTAAACTTCTCAATCGTTTAGGTTCCAACAATCTCCCCCTTTTTGATGATGACAAATATCCAAGGTTGATGAACAATTTAATTTCAAAATAATATCAAGGGTCTCCCCCTGAATTCAACCATTTAGATATATATGAACAATTCAGGTATTAAGTCGATTGTTGATAAACAAATTCATTTAAGTGATCGCAAAAATATGTAGATGTATTAGAGCATATATTCATTTAATAGAGTGAGATCGGATGTTGGTTTCATTATATCAAAAAGATTTTCATTGTACCAAATTTATTGATCATTATTAGAGTACTGGATCAATGAATATTAACGCATTATAGGTTTTAAAGCAATAAATAACCACACAAATGCTATGTATGAAATGCTATGCATGATACTTCAGTTCCAGCGTATCCATCAGAGTTTGAACATCGGACGGTGAATTGGTCAATCAGATTTTCACGTGTTCATCATACCTTTCTTTTACTCCCCCTTTTGTCATCAGACAAAAGAGTGTAAAGCACATCATAGTCAAAATAAGACTTAGAAAAATTTGAATATAAGTCAGATATAGGTATATATAAACAGATAATCAGAGCAAAATTAATGAATATATATAAGAGTACCAAAAAAAATATTTTATATCACACAAAAATAAATAAATTCAAGGTTTGGTGGAGGTGGTGGAGGGATGTTGAGACGTTCATATAGTAATTTCAGAGCATTCTCTAGCTGAGTAACTTTCAGGTTTGTGGCCTTCATTTCTTCAAACTCTGCTTTGGGAATAGTGACCATCTCAACTGCAGAAGTAGAAGTAGAAGGTCCAGCTTCTGATACTGGTGCAGGTTTCATCTTCTAATGCTCTGCTAGCACCCAGTTGGATAGCTTCAGTCTCAATTCCTTCTTCCGTTGAGCTCTTAGAAAGAATGCATCATTTGGTATAAACCATTTGATGAGATTTCCAAGTTTTCTGTGCTCAGATTCTGCCTGAATTTCCCTTTTATTCTTCACATCTTCTGGATACAGCAAATCCATGAAGATGATTTCTCTGTGCAGAACCACATCAGCAGTGAAAGCATCAAACCTGTTTCCAGCATCTTCTCCCCATATTTTTCTGATAAAGACACTCAATGCTTCAAAAGCGAAAGAGAGTGCTTCATTTTCTGCCAGGTATACTCTTCGCAGATTTTCCCTGTCATCTTCTTCAATCACTAGGGGGACGAGGCATGGTAACATGGCTTTGTCTTTCCAAGACTCAGACCATGGACTCCAAGTAAATCCAATGTCAAAGTGCTTGGTCACAGCAGCCCATTGGACATATATCTTCATGTATTCAAAAGGCCTGATTGCTGAACACCTGAACGTATCATCAAAGTATCACGGTTCCCAGTTGGTGTCGATAACTTTCTTTGATAGTGCCAACCGTGGGAATTGTGGCTTTCAAAGATTGCAAAGCTGAGGAGCCAGTTCTCCATTCATCTTCCTTGAGAGAACTAAGGTAAAACCTTTTGGCATGGTCCTCAGTGATCTTGGCAATTGGAAGCTCTGAGAATCCTTTAAGATTGAACTTCTTAGGAGCCTTCTCATACTCTTTGAGTCCGATTTTGTTGTACAGCAACTTGCCAGGAGCAGGTTCTTTCCTCTTCCCAGGGATTGACCAAGGTAGCCACCTTTGTCTGTCTGGAACAATCTTTATGGATACAGAAGAAGGATCTCTGAACTGTCTGATAACTTCAAGTTTCTTCATTTCAAGACAGTGTGCCATGAAGGCAGCTTCTTCATCCGTGATCCATCTTCCACACTCCTCCAAAGGTGAGAGGTTCGATTTAGGCGTGAACTTTGGAAGGTCAACAGAGAAAGGAATTGCCCTGCTACCAGGTTCCGGTCTCAATCTCCCTTTGAATGACATCTCGAACCGGTCTTCTCCATCCTTAAAGGTAGCATTCATTGGAGAGGCAATCTCCAGTCTGGCAACTCCAGAGGTGAAGGTTTTCAAGTGCCAAGTAGAAGGGTGATTGTAGATGCTGTGATATGACTCATACTTAATAAACCGAGGTTTGTTAATGCGCGTGACATTCCTCCTTCCACTGAAGTCTGTAGGTTTATAGGTAAGGGTGAGTGAAGTGGGACTGGTTTTGGTGATTGTATAGATTTTAGGTGTGTAGGGTTTGAATGGATTGATGGGAGGTACTTTGAATAATAGGTTGAAGGGATGAGAGTGAAGTTTGGAAATGTATGTAGTAAGTGAAGTATTTGAGGAGATTTGTGGTAGGTCAAGGTTGAGTGTATTGGATGTTGTTTGGGTAGGTTTTGAGGGAATGAGGGTAGAGGTTTGTCGTAGGCTCATTCTGGTTTTCTTGGTTTGTGTTTGGGTTTGTGGTTGTGAAACAGACAATGGAGGTGCAGGAATAACATCTTGAGAATCAAAAATAGATACTGACTCATCAACAGTAAAGTCAAGTACCTTTGATTTAAGTTCAGAAGACTTAACCAACCTTCTCTTTGTTCCTCTAGAGGCAACAATGATTGGAGGAGGAGGAGGGACTTGCTTCCCTTGACCAGACGCTGAAGCATCTTTTTCAGCTATTGGCCTATTCTTCTTCTCCAAGATTTTTCTGATGGGAATTCTGTCCTCATCTTCTGGTTCCTCAACAGTAGGTGCAGGAGTCACCTTCTGTTTCAGAAGGAGATGTTGATACATCAGAAGATGAGCTCGCGTTTATATCCAGGAAAATACAAAGAATGTGGAAGAAGAGAAACTTCAGGAGGAAGTTTCAGAAGAAAGATACTAAGGACAAGAAGGAAAGCAAAGACAAAGACAAAGCTCAAGCCATTTGCTATGAATGTAAAAAGCCTGGACATTTCAAGTCTGAATGTCCTAATCTTAAGGAGAAACCCACAAGAAGTTCTTTCAAGAAAAAGAAGAAAAGCCTCATGGCTACATGGGAAGATCTAGACTTATCCTCATCTGAGGAAGATAATGAAGAAGAAGCAAATCTCTCTCTCATGGCAAACATTGATCTTGACTCAGAAGAAGAAGTTGAAGAGGTAATAGTATATGATTCCTACTCTGAACTTCAACTAGCATTCGATGATCTTCTTAAGGACTCTGCCACTCTTTCTGTTGAGTATAAGAATTTGAAAAAGAAATTTTCAAAATTATCACAAGACTTTCAAGCTTTAAACAAAGAAAAATCTGTACTCAATAAAGAGAACCAGGTAATTTAAAACTGAAAATTAGCATCTGATGGATAACCAGCGTCTGGCCGCTAATAAGCAACCAGAAGCTGAGAGCTCTCAAGCTGAAAGCTCTAAAGTTACAGGCAACCTTAAATGCAAATCAAATGATTATGAATATGCATTTCAAAAGTTTCTTGCAGAAAATGTAACTCGAAGCAAGCAAGCGTCAATGATTTGGGGTGTCAGTAAAACGACAACTCATGGTCTTGGTTATATATTAGATGAACCTCCTTTAGAAAATGATTCAGCATCTGATAAATCCAATAATCATAGTAAATGCTTGCATTGTACTTACTGCAATAAACCTGGTCATTTGAAAAGTGCATGTACTGTTTTTAAAACTGTGAATGATAAGCTTCCTTCAAGAACTAACAAGAAAGGACCCAAAAAGATATGGTTACCTAAAGATAAAATAGTCTATGTTGCAGACATGCTTAGCAACAAAGTCAACACACCTGTCTTGGTACTTAGACAGTGGATGCTCGCGTCAAATGACGGGAGAAAAGCATATGTTCCAAGAACTAAGGCCTAAAGAAGCTGGATTTGTTGGTTTCGGAGGAAACCAAAAAGGTAAAATAGTTGGAATTGGTCGCATTGGTAAAGGCTCTCTTCCCTCTATTGATAATGTACTTTATGTTGAAGGACTTAAACATAACTTATTGAGCATAAGTCAAGTATGTGACAATGGTTATGAAGTCATCTTTACAGAAATTGGATGTCTAGTAAAAAGCAAAAAGGATGGCTCTATTTTCTTTACTGCTAAGAGGAAACAAAATATTTACAAAATTGATCTCTCTGAACTTGCAAAACAAGATGTCAAGTGTCTCATGTCTGTTGACAAAGAACAATGGATTTGGCACAAGAGATTGGGTCATGCCAATTTGAGATTAATCTCAAAATTAAACAAGCATAGTCTTGTCAGAGGCTTACCAAATCTTAAGTATCAATCTGATGTTCTCTGTGAGGCATGTCAAAGAGGAAAACAAGTTAAAACTTCCTTTTATTCAAAAAAGGTTGTTTCAACCTCTAGACCACTTAAGCTTTTGCATCTTGATCTTTTTGGTCCAACAAGGACAACCTCTTTAACTGGAAAGAAATATGGGTTAGTCATTGTTGATGATTTTACTAGATGGACATGGGTTAGATTCCTTGCTCACAAAGATGAGTCATACAAAGTATTTACTGTATTATGCAAAACAGTTCAAAATGAAAAAGGAATTTGTATTTCATCCATTAGAAGTGATCATAGGGGAGAATTTAAAAATGAAAACTTTCAAAAATTTTGTGATGATAATAGCATCTCCCACAATTTCTCCTCTCCTAGAACACCTCAACAAAATGGAGTTGTAGAAAGGAAAAATAGGTCCCTCCAAGAAATGGCCAGGACCATGATTAATGAAGCTAACATTGCAAAACATTTTTGGGCAGAAGCAGTAAACACAGCTTGTTATATTCAAAATAGAATTTTTATTAGACCTATTTTGAAGAAGACTCCATATGAACTGTGGAAAGAAAGAAAACCAAACATATCATATTTTCATTCATTTGGTTGTACTTGTTATATTTTGATTACTAAGAATCAGCTTGGTAAGTTTGATTCAAAAGCTGACAAAGGAATCTTTTTGGGATATTCTGAAAGATCCAAAGCTTTTAGAATATACAATAAAGAAACTATGACAGTGGAAGAATCCATACATGTCAAATTTGATGACAAGAAGCCTGACACAGCCATGTCAGAGCTAGATGAATTATTTTCAGAATTAAATATAGGTGATACTGCAAGTAGTGAACCTACATCTTCATCATCCGGTGGTAACCAGACACAAGAATCTTCAGAAGCTGAAGCCAGAAAAAGTTGGAAGTACAAAACTAATCATCCTAAAGATCAAATCATAGGAAAACCTGGAGATAGAGTAAGAACCAGATCCTCTTTTAAAGAGCATGCAGATATGGCACTACTCTCAGAAATGGAACCTAAAACGATTGATCAAACATTGAAAGATGAAGGGTGGATTCTGGCCATGCAAGAAGAGTTGAATCAGTTCTAAAGAAATGATGTATGGTTACTCTACCAGAAGATAAACAAGCTATTGGTACTAAATGGGTATTTAGAAACAAGCTTGATGAAGATGAAAAGGTTGTGAGAAACAAAGCAAGATTGGTTGCTCAAGGTTACTCACAGGAAGAAGGTATTGATTTTACTGAAACATTTGCACCTGTTGCAAGGTTAGAAGCTATACGCATTTTACTATCATTTGCTGCACACCATGATATAATTATTTATCAAATGGATGTGAAAAGTGCTTTCTTGAATGGTTTTATAACTGAGGAAGTCTTTGTAAAACAACCTCCTGGATTCGAAGACATTGAATTTCCAGAACATGTCTTCAAGCTTAAGAAGGCCCTGTACGGTCTTAAGCAAGCTCTCAGAGCTTGGTATGAAAGGCTGAGTACATTTTTGATGAAAAATGGTTTTACCAGAGGTCTAGTAGACACTACTCTTTTTAGAAAAACATCAAATAAGCACTTTATAATTGTTCAAATATATGTTGATGACATTATTTTTGGAGCTACTAATGAAAGTCTTTACAAAGAATTTTCTAAGCTAATGCAGGCTGAATTCGAGATGAGCATGATGGGTGAACTAAAGTTCTTCCTTGGAATTCAAATCAAACAATGCAATGATGGTATCTATATACATCAAAGCAAATATATCAAGGAATTGCTAAAGAAATTCAAAATGGTGGATTGCAAACCTATGTGCACTCCTATGCATCCCACGTGCATTCTTGGTAAAGATGAAACTGATAAAAAGGTAGATCAGAAGATGTACAGAGGTATGATTGGATCTCTACTTTATCTTACGGCTTCAAGACACGATATTATGTTCGATTAATGCATTGTGTTAGATTTCAATCGGATCCTAGAGAATCACACTTGAGTCTTTGTTAAAAGAATTTTTAGATATTTGCAAGGATCTACTAATCTTGGTTTGCTTTATAAGAAATCAAAAGATTACAAGTTAGTAGGTTTACGTGATCTTGACTTTCTTTGGAGACCGAATTGAAAGAAAAAGCACAAGTGGAGGCTGCCAATTCCTTGGAGCAAACCTTGTATCTTGGTCAAGCAAAAGGCAAAGCACGATTGCACTCTCAACAACAGAAGCTGAATATATTTCAGCAGCAAGTTGCAGTTCTCAACTTCTGTGGATGAAATATCAACTTGAACTGATAAAAGAGAGTAACATTCCTATCTTTTGTGATAATACTTCTGCAATCTGTCTTACTAAAAATCCCATATTGCATTCACGAGCCAAGCACATTGAGATTAAGCATCATTTTATAAGAGACTATGTTCAGAAGGGTATTCTCAAAATAAAATTTGTAGACACTGATCATCAGTGGGCTGACATATTTACAAAACCCCTTGCTAAAGATAGATTCAATTTTATAAGAAGAAATTTAAATTTTCATCTTATAGAAGAATGATTAATCTCAGTGTCAGATGATATGCATCATCTCAGCATCTGGTATGACATAAGCATGTATAAGTGTAAGCATTTTATTCGTCATGTGCATCATAACTCAGCATCTGGTGAATCGGTTACGTGCGTCCGAGCGCACACACACGTGTCACACGTGTAAAGAACTTAGCCGTCTCATCACATCTCACTGAGTCATGATTATTTATGTTTTTCGATAAAATCTTTTACTTGATTTTACTTTTCTTTTGGCGTCTTCATTTAATGAAAAGGGGAATCTTCATTTTCTTTTCTTTTTGATTTAATTCATTTTGGAAATGCGAAGCAGTTTTTGAAAAAGGACTGTACCATTTTCTATAAACTTTCCCACTACTCCACATTTTTCGCTCCATCACTTCACTCTGCTTCTACTTGCAAAACTACTTTCTCTCTCACTCTGTGTGACTTCAAACCCTAAAACCTCCATTACCCTCTCTGCAACTGCTACCATGGCTGATAGAAAGGTTGGACAATATACTGCTGCCTTCGATGTCTTCTCAGAAGCAAAACTCATGAATGAAAACAGAATTGATTTTGAGAACTTCAAGCTATATGGTTTTGATTTCGGAGAAGGTTTGGAGAAACTGGGATGGAAAAATTACTTTATCTGGGAACCAATTGATGTGTTGAGTTATGCTATAAAGGAATTCTGGGGGAACGCCTATCTACTTCCAGGTGAAATCATTGAAGGACATATCAAATGTTTCAAGTTACGTTTCACCATAAACTCTATCGCTCAGACCATCAAGTGCCCTTGTGAAGGAATCAGTTACCATGCTAATTGGGTTGACGCTTACAGAGGTTTGGAAAACGTCAATGAAGCATTGTTCGAAAACTATCGTGAGTTGAAGAAGAAGAACATAACTCCCACCGCCAAAGACTTGAAAAGCCACTACAGAGTATTGCACAAAATCATCGCTAAGAGCGTGATTCTAAAAGCTGGTTCAAGCGACATAGTGAACTATGAGCAAAAGTTCATTATGAGGAACTATATGGATGGAAAGAAAATCAACCTGCCAAGGTTGATTATCAATAATCTTATCAATGCTCTCGTCTTCTCAAGGAAAAGTGTTGATAAGAAGAATATTGTCAAGGTTATCCCTTATGGAGTTCTTCTTTCCATTATGATGATAAAGGATGGTATTGTGAGAAAGCTTGCTAACTCTACCAACAAAGAAGAAAAAGATAAATACTTTGGTGTTGGTCTTTGTTGTTAGATCACGAAGTTTTTGGAGTCAACAATCTGGTCAGAATGCAGTTGATTACTGGCTCGATGATTAAGAAGGTGAAACTAGAGCAGCAAGAAGGAGAAACTACTGCGAATGTTGGAGAAGCTGAAAAGAAATCCACCAGAAGCTCAATGGCTGGTGTGAAAAGACCTGCTGAATCTCCTATAAGGGAGACGAAGCTTCGTCTTCTGATTCTTCTTCTTCAGCCTGAAGGGCTTTGGAAGAAATAGCTTTATGTTGAGCGACTTTCAAAGCAATAGACTTGCCCTTTTTGACAGGTTCTTCTTCGTTTAGCTCAAGTTCGTGAGCTTTCAACGAACTCATAAGATCTTCAAGTCGTAGGACATTTAGATCTTTTGCTTCGTGAATAGCAGTGACCTTGGGTCTCCACTGCTTAGTCAAGCTTCTTAAGATCTTTCTAACATGGTCAGGTGTAGTGTAACTTTTTCCAAGGGCCTGTAACCCATGAACAAGTGTTTGGAATCTTCCAAACATGGTTTCAATGTTTTCACCATCTTCCATTTTGAACAATTCGTATTGGCGAACCAACATGCTAGCTTTGGTTTCTCTTACTTGGGCAGAGCCTTCGTAAGATAAAACAAGTGAGTCCCAGATTTCTTTGGCAGTATCAAATTTGCCACATTTATCATATTCTTTTTACTCATAGCACAGATAAGAATGAATCTAGCTTTTTGATTGGTTTGATATCTCTTTTTCTGCTCATCATTCCAATCTTCTCTGGCTATAGCAACACCACGAGGATTAGTGGGAGGAATGTAACCACTTTGAACTATATCCCACAACTCAAGTTGTTGTGTCTCAAAGAAAGCTTTTATCTTATATTTCCAGTAATCAAATTTTTCTCCATTGAATAGAGGAGGACGGTTTATATGACCACCTTCAGTAGACATGTTCACAATATAGGATCTTTTCTCTTAACACTGTTAAGTGCTCAACCAAGAGGCCGAGCTCTGGTACCAACTAAACGTGAACACAAGAAGGGGGGTTGAATTGTGTCCAAAAACTTTTCGCAAACTATACGTTAAAAGCACTAAGAATACAGATTTCTCAAAGCTGTTTATTTATCGAACGCTGAGAGACTAACCGGATGCAGGAAATAAACCGTGTATAAAAAACTTGTTTTACTGAGCAAGATAAAGATAAATGTAAAGCAGTAAAGCAAGAGACACAAAAATTTATACTAGTTCACCACCAACTGGTAGCTACGTCTAGTCCCTTCGTTCCTGAAGGATTTTCCACTATAATCAACTGATTACAATTTCCTCAAGAGTATTCTACTATCACAAACTTGATAATACTCTCAACTTCTCAAAACGACTCAGTGCAGTCGAGCCTTTGAGGAACAAAGCCTTAACTAGGCCAAAAACAGTTTACAAAAGAGAATATACTTTTGAATACTATCAAAATAACTCTCACAGAGAGGATGAAAAGATTAAGCTCAAAACAAAGTAGCTTTCTAAAAGAAAGTATAAGATGCTGAGTTCAGTTCTTTGTAGTCCAGAAACTTGGCACGAAGCTTGATTGCTCACTTGAGTAATATTGCTTTCAGAATGAAGTTTCTTCACAGTTTTTCCAACATCTCTTCAATGAATACCTTGGGATATTTATAGGAGTCTTCAGGGATATTACCGTTTGCAGTAAAAAACATAGCTCCTTTTCATTGAGTGAGGTAATTTGAAATGTAGTCCTTTTCTTCCTTTCCAGAGAATATCAGAATAGTACATATTACCGTTTTCGTACTATCTGCTTTTTACAATTGCCTTGTACGATTTTTGTCTTTTGCTAAAGGTGTCACCTTTGCTTCCTCGTACATCAAAATGAGCACATAAAATCAAATTCGAATTCCGTTCCAGAACATTCTGAGGATAAGAGTAAAAACGTGATCATCACGTGCTTCATTAAAAAGATCAGACGCTCACTTAGAACAGAGGACGGATGCTCGCAGCAATAGAGTATTCCACATGTCAAAGAGTAACACTCTTTGGGCCTTCATTTGTTAGCAAGATTTGAGAGTGAGTTCGGACGCTGACACCAGTGGAGTGTATTCAATTCTCTTGTAGATTTTCTTCTTCTTTCTTGAGTGTTTTGTACATATATATGAAGCTTTGATACCTGTACACTCAAAGATATCTTAGAGGATAAATTGTTCTCTTGAAAATACTTTGTTATCATCAAAATTAATGAGGGTCTAAACTTCTCAATCGTTTAGGTTCCAACACCTGTGATCAAGAAAAATGGCCAAATAAGAGTATGCATTGATTACAGAAATTTAAATTTGGCAACACCAAATGATGAATATGCTATGCCTGTGGCTGACATGTTAGTCGATGAGACAGCCACTCATGGTAGTCTCACCTTCATAGATGGATACTCAGGGTATAACCAGATCTTCCTAGCAAAAGAAGACACTCACAAGACATCCTTCAGATGTCCTGGAGCTTTGGGGATATATTTGTGGGTGGTCATGCCCTTTGGACTTAAAAATGTTGGGCTACTTATCAAAGGGCCATGAATACCGTTTTCCATGACTTGATTGGTAAGACCATGGAAGTATACATTGATGATGTGGTTGTCAAGTCCGGGGACTTTGAATGTCATTTGGTAGATTTAGAGCAAGCTTTGAAGAGGATGTCGACCCACAAGCTAAAAATGAATCCTACCAAATGTGCCTTTGGAGTTGCAGCTGACAATTTCTTAGGATTCCTGGTCCACCATTAAGGGATTTAAGTACACAAAAACAAGGTGAAAGCCATCTTGGAAGCTAGATCACCTAGGAACAAGAAAAAACTTCAGAGTTTGATAGGCAAGATTAACTTCCTAAGGAGGTTCATAGCTAATTCGGCTGGGAAAATGAAGGCCTTTTCCCCTTTGTGATGGAATTAAGTGGATTAAGAAACAATGACCCTGAATTGTTTTGATGATAACAAATAATTAATAGAACAATTTATTCTCTGATGTGTTTGTTAGTGAGCAGAAGTCACTATTCATCAGATAGAAAAGTCTCAGTAGACTATGTCTATGTGTGCATTTCACCCTCCGTTTCATTCGTCTGAATCTAGCAGTGATCGTCTGATAAGTGCTGATGACGTCATCGTCTAATAGCCTCACTCCGAAATCATGCTATGAAAAGGTCAACGCTCTGTTGGTAGTCAATGCTGTGATGAGACCATGCTCTGATAAGGTCAACGCTCTAGTGTTGGTCAATGCTCCAACAGACCATGAATAGACTACACAGTGGAATCCTTCATCCGTTTCTACATGATTCCAATATATGAAAGGCCAACAAATTCTGTACTGAAGAACTTGCCTCCGTTTCAAGCTCACTCTGGTGAACAGAGTATCTCAGTAACTAGCATCGTCTGTTAACAGATGCTCTAATTAGAAATTAGACTGAGTGTTCATTAAAGGCTACGTCATATATTTAAGAGACCTCATTGATGAGTATTTTAATGTACGAGAAATCAAAGGCCAAAGGGAATGTTAACGGATATAATCATTAGAAAACTTGCTATAGAAGTGTCTCATATTCAAAAAGATCACAAGGGACAAGATCCTGCAATAGTCTGTTGTGAATTAGTGTACAAGCGCAGAGTGGAAAGCGATGTGACTAGCTAAAAGCCACGAAAAGTGGATCTGAAGTTTTGTCCTTTCGCGAAAATGTTGTTAGGTCACAATGGCACTATTCACAATCCTAACTATATATACCTTACTTCATTCACTGGAGTAGGTTAACGCTTATAAACAAAACTACTCCAATATCTGAGAAAGTGAGCAACCAAGAAATCATTCTAAGTCTCTGAGATTACATTGAACAATCACTTAAACGTTTTATTCATTCTGTTTAAAAGCTATTCTTTGTGCTTAAGTTTTTCATTGTAAATCCTCTCTGCTGAGAGTTATTGTTATTGTTTCAAACTACTTTTGAACATTGTATTTAGCCCAATAGTGACTGTATTCCTTAGAGGCTTGATTGCACTAAGTCGTTCTAAGAAGTTGCGAGATAGCCAGTTTGGCAGTAGTATACTCTCAAGTGTAATCAGGTTTATAATAGTGAATTAGTATAAATCACTGTGTCATTCTCCTCTCTTCTCTTTACTTATTTACTTGCTGTTTTATTAAAGAGTTGTTTTGAAAAGGTTTTCATAAATACACAAGCTTTGCGAAAGATTTCTAAAACCCAATTTAAACCCCCCTTTCTTGTGTTTTTGCCCTGTTCAATTGGTACCAGGAAAAGATCTTATTCTTTATCCATGGCAAGCAACGAAGCCGGTGGTCACGTTAACCGTCCTCCTTCGTTCATTGGAACAAATTTTGACTACTGGAAAGATAAAGTGAAAACTTTCTCCAAGTCTCAACAACTTGAACTCTGGGATATGGTTCAAAAGCAATATACCGAACCAGTTGATTCCAAGAATAAACCCATTCCTTGGGATAAATGGGAAGATGAGCATAAGAAAGCCTATAAACTGAATCAGAAGGTAAGATATTTTCTTATCTGAGCCATTTCTGAGAAAGAGTACGAGAAATGTGGGAAGAATAAAACAGCCAAAGAAATTTGGGACTCATTGGCCTTGGCCTATGAGGGTACTTTCCAGGTGCAAGAAACTAAGGCAAACATTCTTATTAGACAATATGAACTCTTCAAGATGGAAGAGGGAGAAGACATTGAAACTATGTTTGGAAGATTTCAAACATTAGTCCATGGTCTAAAAGTTCTTAAGAAAAGCTATACCACTGCTGATCACATGAAGAAAATCTTAAGAAGCCTACCAAGGAAACGGAGACCTAAGGTCACGGCCATTCAAGAAGCCAAGGAGCTGAATGCCTTGCGACTTGAAGATCTTCTGAGTTCCTTGAGAGCTCATGAGTTTGAGCTAAATGAAGAAGAACCTCCTAAGAAATCAAAGTCTATAGCTTTGAAATCCTCAAACAAAGCTTCCTCCTCCAAAGCTCTTCAAGCTGAACTAGAAGCAGACGATGAATCGTCTGATGAGAGTGGTGAAGACATAGACGAGGAAATTTCCTTAATTTTAAGGAAAATTCAACGTACGTGGAAAAACAAAAGAAGGTTTAGGAAGCAATTCCACAAGAAGGACTCAAGGGAAAGGAAAGACTTGAGGGAAAAGAAGGACTACAAGGACAAAAGTCAAGTAGTTTGCTACGTGTGCAAAAAGCCAGGACATTTCAAGTCTAAATGTCCACAACTTGAGAAACAGAAACCAAGCAAAGGTGGTTTCAAAAGCAAGAAGTAGAAGGGTCACATGGCAACATGGGATGATTCTGATTCATCATCGTCTGATGATGATAAGGAATAAGCTAACATGGCTCTGATGGCTACCATAGGATCAGATAGTGAAGAAGGAGAAGAAGAGGTAGATTCTAACTCATCTTCTGATATTCAAAAAGCTTTTGATGAGATCTTAGATGAGTCTTCTAAGCTCAACATTGAGTACAAAGCTTTGAAAAAGAAATTCTCAAAACTTTCAAAAGAATTTCTAATACTCAATGAGGAGAATAAGAAGCTCAAAGCTGAAAATCACCGTTTGGTGAGTGACATCTTTAAGACTGAAGAAAAGATTGAATGTAACTCTTCAAAATATAAAGAGGGCTTTCAAAGATTTATTGTTGAGTGTGTGACACGAAGCAAACAAGCATCTATGATTTGGGGCGTAAGCCAAAATGGTAAAAAGGATCTTGGTTATAAACCAGAGGAACCCACCTTTTAAAACAAAAATTTGAAATCCAAAGATACCAATAATCATAGTGACTATCTGCTTTGTACTTTCTGTAATAAGAAATGACACATTAGAAGTACTTGTTATGAATTGAAAAATAAGAATGACAAGTTTTCTTCTAGAGCTAACAAAAGAGGACCCAAAAAGATTTGGGTACCTAAAGACAAGATTGTATATGTTGCAGATTTCCTTAGCAATAGAGTTGAAATACCAATCCTGGTACTTGGACAGCGGGTGCTCACGTCACATGACGGGAGAAAGGCATATGTTCCAAGAGCTTCAACTTAAAGAGAGTGGAACAGTTGGTTTCGGAAGAAACCAGAAAGGTAAAATAATTGGCAGTGGAAGAGTTGGTGAGAAATTCCTACCTTCTATTGATAATGTTTTATTAGTTGATGGCCTTAAGCATAACCTACTAAGCGTAAGTCAATTATGTGATAGTGGTTATGATGTTGGCTTCAGTGATAATGTCTGTATAGTCAAGAGCAAGAAAGATGGCACCATTTTCTTTAAAGCAAATAGAAAGAACAACATTTATAAAATAAAGCTTTCTGAGTTGGCAAATCAAAATGTCAAGTGCTTTTTGTCACTTAATGAAGAACAATGGACTTGGCACAAAAGATTGGGTCATGCTAGCTTGAGGTTAATCTCAAAGCTTAACAAGAAGGAACTTGTTAGAGGCTTACCAAATCTTATGTATCAATCTGATGCTCTTTGTGAAGCATGCTAAAAAGGGAAACAAACAACATCTTCATTTGAATTTAAAAATATTGTTTCCACCTCAAGGCCACTTGAGCTTTTGCATTTAGATTTATTTGGTCCAACCAGAACTGCATCTTTGTCTGGAAAGAAATATGGTCTTGTAATTATTGATGACTATACTAGATGGACATGGGTAAAATTCCTTGCTCACAAGGATGAGTCATTCACAATGTTTTCTGTTTTCTGCAAACAAGTGCAAAATGAAAAAGGTTTTTGTATTACAACAACTAGAAGTGATCATGGTGGAGAATTTGAAAATGAGTTATTTCAAAATTTTTGTGAAGAGCATGACATCTCTCACAATTTTTCTTCTCCTAGAACACCACAACAAAATGGTGTTGTAGAAAGGAAAAATAGATCTCTTCAAGAGATTGCCAAAACCATGATTCATGAAACTAATGTTGCAAAGCACTATTGGGCAGAAGCAGTAAACACTGCGTGTTATATTCAAAATAGAATCTATATTAGACCTATTTTGAATAAGACTCCTTATAAACTGTGAAAAGGAAGAAAACCCAACATATCTTATTTTCACCAATTTGGGTGTGACTGCTTTATTCTCAATACAAAGGACAGTCTTGGAAAATTTAATTCAAAATCACACAAAGGTATCTTTTTGGGATATTCTGAACGCTCTAAAGCTTACAGAGTATACAATAAAGAAACATTAACTGTTGATGATTCAATGCATTTGAGATTTGATGATAAGAAGCCTGATAATGAAACGTCAGAGGTAGATGAGATCTTTGTAGATATGCAGATAAGCAAAGGAACAGATGATGATGTCACAGGTGGTAGCTCTGATTCAGCGTCTGTTGACAAGACTCAAGAAGAGACTATAAGTGACTGGAAATTCAAAACTCATCACCCAAAGAACCAGATCATTAGTGAACCAAGTGATAGAGTTAGAACAAGATCATCTCTTAGGGAACACTCTGACTTTGCATTGCTGTCAGAAATTGAACCTAAGTCAATTGATGAAGCACTAACAGACAATGGATGGATACTTGCTATGCAAGAAGAGCTTAATCAATGTAAGAGAAACGATGTTTGGAAGCTTGTGCCTCCACCAGAGGATAAGCAAGCCATTGGAACTAAGTGGGTTTTCAGAAACAAACTTGATGAAGATGGCAAAGTGGTAAGAAATAAAGTGAGAGTAGTTGCTCAAGGGTATTCGCAATAGGAATGTATAGATTATACTGAAATCTTTGCTCTTGTAGCTAGACTTAAAGCAAATAGAATTTTATTATCATTTGCTGCACATCACGACATTACTTTATATCAGATGGATGTAAAGAGTGCATTTTTAAGTGGTTTTATAAGTGAGGAAGTCTTTGTAAAACAACAACTTGGATTTGAAGATATTGCTTATCCAGAGCTTGTCTTCAAACTTAAAAAGGCTCTCTATGGTCTTAAACAAGCCCCAAGAGCTTGGTATGATAGACTGAGTTCCTTTTTAATGTCAAATGGTTTTGAAAGAGGACAAGTGGACACTACACTCTTTAGAAAATCATCTAAAAAGCATTTTATTGTAGTTCAAATATATGTTGATGATATTATCTTTGGTGCTACTAATGAATCTCTTTGTGAGGAATTCTCTAAGCTTATGCAGAATGAGTTTGAAATGAGTATTAATGGGAGAATTGAAATTCTTCCTTGGTATTCAAATCAAGCAATGTCAAGATGGAACCTATATCCATCAGACTAAATATGTAAAAGAACTTTTGAAGAAGTTCAAGCTTGAGGAAACCAAACCAATGAGCACACCAATGCATCCAACATGTGCTCTAAGCAAAGATGAATATAGTAAAAAGGTAGACCAAAAGGTATATAGAGGCATGATTGGTTCACTCCTTTATCTTACTGCCTCAAGGCCAGATATTTTGTTCAGTGTGTGCTTATGTGTAAGATTCCAATCTGATCCTAGAGAATCTCACTTAACTACTGTTAGGAGAATCTTTAGGTATCTCAAAGGAAATACTAACCTTGGTTTGCTTTATAAGAATTCAGATAATTACAAGTTAGTAGGTTTCTGTGATGCTAACTTTGCTGGAGATAGAATTGAAAGAAAGAGCGCAAGTGGTGGCTGCCAATTTCTTGGAGCAAACCTTATCTCGTGGTCCACCAAAAGGCAAAACACAATCGCATTATCCACAGTAGAAGCTGAGTACATATCTACAGCAAGCTGTAGCTTACAACTTCTATGGATGAAGTATTAGCTTGAGGACTATCAGATAAAAGAGAGTAACATTCTTATATACTGTGATAATACCTCTGCAATATGTTTGACTAAGAATCCTATTTTGCATTCACGTGCTAAACATACTGAAATTAAACGTCACTTCATTAGAGACTGCGTTCAGAAAGGAATACTTGAAATTAAATTTATTGATACTAACCATCAATGGGCAGATATCTTTACAAAACCCCTTGACGAAGATAGATTCAACTTTATAAGAAAGAACTTGAATTTTCATCTTATAAAGGAATAGGTGTTTAATTTGAATATATTTGCCTCTGATTTGTGTGCCTTTGGAATGCATGCGTCTGATTGCATATGTGCCTCTGTTTTCATGTGTTCATCTGTTTTTCACATGTGCCTCTGTTTTTGTTATTGCGTCTGTTTTTCACATGTGCCTCTGTTTTTGTTATTGCATCTGTTTTTCATATATGCCTCTGTTTTTAGGTTACCTCTGTTTATATTATATCATCTGTTGTTGTTAACTGTTCATATTCATGTGAGTCTGATGCATTCATGACAAGTTCCCTCTGGGAATCTTTGTTTACACGTGTCTCTCTGAGACTAGTTGATGCGTTAGTGGATGGGGATTGCTCTCACTGAGTCATAATTATTTTTACTGCCCGAGGACAGTTTACTACGCCTCTTTAAGGCCGAGTATGACATGTTTCATTTATGAAAAGACAGGTTATTATTTCATTTATTTTTTGAAAACTGAACAAGGTGGTTTGCCTTCTCAAACACGTTTATACTTCACTCACTCCATTCACCCACTCCCGACTCTATCTCTCTCTGAGAAGTCTCACTCTTAAACCCTAAACCCTCTTTCACTTCCTGCTATCTTCTACTACTTTCCTCTGCAATGGCTGCTCCTCTTCAACAAGTTTATGTTCCTAAACCTGAACCTCAACCTACGTTGATCATAGAGCAACACCAACTGAAAGTGATGTGTGAATCATAAGTTAATTTTCAAAGATTTGGCTGAAAATTAGTACGATTTCAGAACTGCCTTTGCTGATATGGGCATCATAGATTTCTTCTACATGGAGAACTATCCCATCTATCCAGAGCAGGTAAAGGAATTCTGGAGGTTTGTTAAGCCTAGAGACAACACTCACTACAGCTATGTGCAAGGAAGACACATAGTGATTACACAAGACTTGATTTCTGATGTTATCAAGTGCCCTAACTCTGGAAGGATAATCAAGGACTACTGGGAAAACGAGTATAGTGGAATGGACACCATCAACTCTACCATCTATGAGAATCCTAACTCTGCAAAAGTTGTGGACATGAAGAACAAGTTCCGGGTGCTCTTCAAGATCATCAAGAACTGCATCATGCCCAAGTCTGGGTCAGTGGGCACTGTGAGCACAGACCGCAAGTTTGTAAGGTAGCATTATGAACTCACATCCAAGATCAACCTGCTAACTATCATCTTCAATCACTTGCGCAGAAACAATGCATTCTCCAGAAAAAGGAAGAACCTGAATATACCTTATGGAAGGACGATCTCTACGATTTTGGAAAACCAAGGATTAATTAGGCATCTTCAAGGTTTGAATACTGAAGAAGCTGGAGTTGCACTCCAAACCTGCAGTACTAGTGCCCCAGTCTTCAACAATGACAACTTGAAGAAGATGAGGGTTTTAACCTCTGAAGTTATTACTGATATCCAGAAGGAAGAAGAAGAAGCTGAAGACAGACCTGTCAGGAAGGGCAAAAGGAAGCTTGCTAATGTTGTCTCTGCTGAGCCTACTAGAAGGATTACAAGGAGTACTGGAATCTCCATTGGTTCGTATGCACCTCCACTGGTTCCACCAGTGAGACCCGCTTGCATGCCCTTATTGCTGACAGAGGAGCAAGAAGACAAGAAGGATGTTATTGCTGAGATGATTGCAAAATCTCCAGAGGAATCTCGCAAATTCCATTAGGATTGCAGAGCACAAGAACTTCAACAACGAGATACCTTTGCTCCACCTCAACAGACTCCATCTGTTGCTGCACCCTCCACTGCTCCCTCTACTGCCTCCGGCACCACTACTTTAGCTATCACTAAAAGGAAAAGGATCACAAGGCTTAGTGATCTCCCTACGAAAAAACCCAAGGTACTTGATCAAGTTGTTAATCTGTATGATTCTATGTATGGTACTGGTTCTGCTTCCACTCAATCCTTTTTATCTTCTCAAACTTTACCTTCCAACCCTATTCCTAAACCTTCTGAACCCACCTCTTCTAAATTACCTCCACTACCCTCTGATTCCTCTTCATCTGATGATGATGATGATGAAGATCATGTCCCCTTAATACATATATAGAGACATATTCTCAAAGTCTCAATCCCTTACATTGAACCTCTTTCTGTTGTACTCCCAAATACTTCTGAACCTATTCCTTCCCCACAAGCACAAACTACATCAACACCTCTACCACAACCTAAACCTACCACACCACCTAGACCTAAATCACCACCACAAGTTCAACCTGACCTAAACCTCCCTTCACAACCTGAAACTGAAACTGAAACTATCATCCAGGAAGCCCAAACTTCTATACCTAGCTTTGATATGATTTTTGATGTTCAATCCATGTCTACCTTAAAACCCATGTCACCTCCTTCTCTTCAACTTACTATCTTATCACCTTCACCAACCAACCCTGAATCTGAACATATTACAGACCCAATTGTAGATGATGACATTGTCATCGCTGCTACAATTGCCTCTGAGGTTGTTCAAACCCTTGAACAGGATGATGATCTAACCATCATTGAACCACCAATCCAACCACCTCCTACAATAGCAACCCAGGTTCCTTCAGTTGGAACTGAACCTCGACCCAACCATCGTGAAGCAACCATTGTGCCTTAGCCAAATCCTCGCATCTTTGCTGGATTTGAGATGTTTAAGGCTATGAGACAGTATGAGCTGGATATAGAGAGATATATTGAAGAAGATAGAATGGATGGTGTTGGTTCTGCACTGGCTCAAGAGGATTTCTTTGCAAATTGGCACTTTGTGAATTACTGGTTTAAGAAGCACAGGAAGG
Organism: Calophaca sinica; assembly: GCA_037113605.1. Classification (NCBI taxonomy): domain Eukaryota; kingdom Viridiplantae; phylum Streptophyta; class Magnoliopsida; order Fabales; family Fabaceae; genus Calophaca; species Calophaca sinica. The sequence goes on from CM073730.1 coordinate 73,773,498, forward strand.
AACAACTTGAGAGAAATAGGAGATTTCTGACTGCTCCTGCTTGGAGAGTACCTCAAAGGGAAGAAACCCCTATTGTTTGGGAACCTGAACCTGCTCCTGTTCCTCCACCTGCACCAGAACCCGTAACCCCTCCTCCTGCTTCAACTGCAATGGTGATTCCGCCCTCTGCTTCTGCATCTGCATCAACTAGTCACTCTGAGAGTGTTGTGGTTCCAAAGGAAGTTTTGGACCAACTAGTTGAAGATAATATGAACTTCAAGCAGTTTACGGAAACTACTCAGCAACACAGGGCTTCTATAGATAGGAGGCATGATCTTCTTACTGAAATGTTGAAGTCCATCAAGGAGCAATTGAAGAAATCTTAGATAGCCCTTAGGCTTTTCACCCTTTTTGCTTTTAGCCCTGTACTTGTTATTGTTTAAGTTAAAAAAAAAATGTAATATGGTACTCTTACTTGATTAATGAAATCAGTTTTGGTACTCCATCTGTTTTAACTTTATCTTTCAATACTCTATTTCGACTATGATGTTCTTTATATATTCTTAACCTTTTTGTCTGATGACAAAAGGGGGAGAAGAAAATATAAAAGTATAGAGCAATTGATGAACCTAATGTATCAACCAAGTGTCATCATGCATTGTATTCTGCATTATTTACTCTGATACATAATCTTGGAATGTATGCCCTGACGTTGTGTTAATAAATATATGCTTTGATACATCATTCTGAAAATGAATACTCTGATATCGTATGTGAAATGCTCTGATGTGATACATTTATCTGATGTGAAATTACACTTAGAAAATATTTAAATGTGCTTAATTCAAGGGGAGCCTCTGAAATTCTTTTAAGTAAATATTTTTTTAATGGAAAACTATTCATCAATCTATGTATTTGTCATTATCAAAAAGGGAGAGATTGTTGTAATCAAGTGGATTAAGAAAAAATGACCCTTAATTGTTTTGATAATAACAAATAATTAATAGAACAATTTATTCTCTGATGTGTTTGTTAGTGTGAAAAAGTCACTATTTATCAGATAGAAAAGTCTCAGTAGACTATGTCTATGTGTGCATTTCACCCTCCGTTTTCATTTTGTCCGAACCCTAGCGGTGATCGCCTCGATAAGTCGATGGCGTCATCATCTAATAGCCTCAGTCCGAAATCATGCTTTGAAAAGGTTAACGCTCTATTGGTAGTCAACGCTCTGATAGACCATGCTCTGATGAGACCATGCTCTAATATGGTCAATGCTCTGGTGTTGGTCAACGCTCTAACAGACGATGAATAGACTACACAGTGGAATCCTTCGTCCGTTTCTACATGACTCCAATATATGAAAGGCCAACAAATTCTGTACTAAAGAACTTGCCTCCGTTTCAAGCTCACTCTAGTGAACAGAGTATCTCAGTAACTAGCATCGTCTGTTTGACAGATGCTCTAATTGGAAATCGGGTTGAGTGTTCATTAAAGGCTACTTTACATATTTAAGAGACCTCATTGATGAGTATTTTAATGTTCGAGGAATCAAAGACCAAAGGGAATGTTAATGGATATAATCATCAGAAAACTAGCTCTAGAAGTGTCTCATATTCAAAAAGATCACAAGGGACAAGATCCTGCAATAGTCTACTGTGCCAGTGTACAAGCACAGAGTGGAAAGCAACGTGACTAGCTAAAAGCCACGAAAAGTGGATCTGAAGTTTTGTCCTTTGGTGAAAGAGTTGTTAGGTCACAATGGCACTATTCACAACCCTAGCTATATATGTCTTACTTCATTCACTGAAGTAGGTTAACGCTTACAAACAAAACTACTCCAATATATGAGACAGTGAGCAACCAAGAAATCATTCTAAGTCTCTGAGATCACATTGAACAAGCACTTAACGTTTTATTCTTTTTGTTTGAAAGCTATTCTTTGTGCTTAAGTTTTTCATTGTAAATCCTCTCTGTTGATAGTTATTGTTATTGTTTCAAACTATTTTTGAATATTGTATTTAGCCCAGTAGTGGATGTATTCCTTAGAGGCTTGACAGCATTAAGTCGTTCTAAGAAGTTGTGAGTATAGCCAGTTTGGCAGTAGTATACTCTCAAGTGTAATCAGGTTGATTATAGTGGAGAAATCCTTCAAGTGTATGAAGGGACTAGACATAGCTATCAGGTGATAGTGAACTAGTATAAATCACTATGTCATTCTCGTCTCTTCTCTTTACTTATTTACTTGCTATTTTATTAAAGAGTTGATTTGAAAAGGTTTTCATAAATACACAAGCTTTGCGAAAAGGTTTCTAAAACCCAATTCAAACCCCCCCTTTTTGTATTTTTGCCATGTTCAATTGGTACCAGAGCTCGGCCGCTTGGTTGAGCACTTAACAGTGTAAGAGGAAAAGATCTTATTCTTTATACATGGCAAGCAACGAAGCCGGTGGTCATGTTAACCGTCATCCTTTGTTCATTGGAACAAATTACGACTACTGGAAAGAAAAAGTGAAAACTTTCTCCGAGTCTCAACAACTTGAACTCTGGGACATGGTTCAAAAGTAATATACCGAGCCAGTTGATTCCAAGAATAAACCCATTCCTTGGGATAAATGGGAAGATGAGCTTAAGAAAGCCTATAAACTGAATCAGAAGGCAAGATATTTTCTTATCTGAGCCATTTCTGAGAAAGAGTACGAGAAATGTGGGAAGAATGAAACAGCCAAAGAAATTTGGGACTCATTGGCCTTGGCCTATGAGGGTACTTCCCAGGTGCAAGAAACTAAGGCTAATATTCTTGTTAGACAATATGAACTCTTCAAGATGGAAGAGGGAGAAGACATTGAAACTATGTTTGGAAGATTTCAAACATTAGTCCATGGTCTAAAAGTTCTTAAGAAAAGCTATACCACTGTTAATCACGTGAAGAAAATCTTAAAAATCCTACCAAGGAAATGGAGACCTAAGGTCACGGCCATTCAAGAAGCCAACGACCTAGATGCCTTGCGACTTGAAGATCTTCTGAGTTCCTTGAGAGCTCATGAGTTTGAGCTAAATGAAGAAGAACCTCCTAAGAAATCAAAGTCTATAGCTTTGAAATCCTCAAACAAAGCTTCCTCCTCCAACGCTCTTCAAGCTGAACTAGAAGCAGACGATGAATCATCTGATGAGAGTGGTGAAGATAAAGACGAGGAAATATCCTTACTTTCAAGGAAAATTCAACGTATATGGAAAAACAAAGGAAGGTTCAGGAAACAATTCCACAAGAAGGACTCAAGGGAAAGGAAAGACACAAGGGAAAAGAAGGACTACAAGGACAAAAGTCAAGTAGATTGCTATGTGTGCAAAAAGTCAGGACATTTCAAGTCTGAATTTCCACAACTCGAGAAACAGAAACCAAGGAAAGGTGGTTTCAAAGGCAAGAAGAAGAAGGGTCTCATAGCAACATGGGATGATTCTGATTCATCATTGTCTGATAATGATGATGATGAATAAGCTAACTTGGCTCTGATGGCTACCATAGGATCAGATGGTGAAGAAGGAGAAGAAGAGGTAGATTCTAACTCATCTTCTGATATTCAAAAAGCTTTTGATGAGCTCTTAGATGAGTCTTCTAAGCTCAACATTGAGTATAAAGCTTTGAAAAAGAAATTCTCAAAACTTTCAAAAGAATTTCTATTACTCAATGAGGAGAATGAGAAGCTCAAAGCTGAAAATCACCGTTTAGTGAATGACAGCTCTAAGACTGAAGAAAAGATTGAATGTAACTCTTAAAAATATGAAAAGGGCCTTCAAAGATTTCTTGCTGAGTGTGTGACATGAAGCAAACAAGCATCTATGATTTGGGGCATAAGCCAAAATGGTAAAAAGTGTCTTGGTTATAAACCAGAGGAACTCGCCTTTCAAAACAAAAAATTGAAATTCAAAGATACTAACAATCATAGTGACTTTCTGCTTTGTACTTTCTGCAATAAGAAAGGACACATTAGAAGTACTTGTTATGAATTGAAAAATAAGAAGGACAAATTTTCTTCTAGAGCTAACAAAAGAGGACCCAAAAAGATTTGGGTACCTAAGGACAAGATTGTATATGTTGCAGATTTGCTTAGCAACAGAGTTGAAACACCAGTCCTGGTACTTGAACAGTGGGTGCTCACGTCACATGATGGGAGAAAGGCGTATGTTCCAAGAGCTTCAAGAGAATGGAACAGTTGGTTTTAGAGGAAACCAGAAATGTAAAATCAGTGGCAGTAGAAGAGTTGGTGAGAAATTCCTACCTTCTATTGATAATGTTTTATTAATTGATGGCCTTAAGCATAACCTACTAAGCGTAATTCAATTATGTGATAGTGGATATGATGTTGGCTTCAGTGATAATGTCTATATAGTCAAGAGCAAGAAAGATGGCTCCATTTTCTTTAAAGCAAATAGAAAGAACAATTTTTATAAAATAAAGCTTTCTGAGTTGGCAAATCAAGATGTCAAGTGCTTTTTGTCACTTGATGAAGAACAATAGACTTGGCACAACAGATTGGGTCATGCCTGCTTGAGGTTAATATCAAAGCTTAACAAGAAGGAACTTGTTAGAGGTTTACCAAATCTTAAGTATCAATATGATGCTCTTTGTGAAGCATGCCAAGAAGGGAAACAAACAACATCTTCATTTGAATCTAAAAATATTGTTTCCACCTCAGGGCCACTTGAGCTTTTGCATTGAAATTTATTTGGTCCAACTAGAACTGCATCTTTGTCTGGAAAGAAATATGGTCTTGTAATTGTTGATGACTATACTAGATGGACTTGGGTAAAATTCCTTGCTCACAAGGATGAGTCATTCACAATGTTTTCTATTTTTTGCAAACAAGTGCAAAATGAAAAAGGTTTTTGTATTACAATAATTAGAAGTGATCATGGTGGAGAATTTGAAAATGAGTTATTTCAAAACTTTTGTGAAGAGCATGGCATCTCTCACAATTTTTATTCTTCTAGAACACCACAATAAAATGGTATTGTAGAAAGGAAAAATAGATCTCTTCAAGAGATGGCTAGAACCATGATTCATGAAACTAATGTTGCAAAGCACTTTTGGGCAGAAGCAGTAAACACTGCGTGTTATATTCAAAATAGAATCTATATTAGACCTATTTTGAATAAGACTCCTTATAAACTGTGGAAAGGAAGAAAACCCAACATATCTTATTTCCACCAATTTGGGTGTGACAGCCTTGTTCTCAATACAAAGGACAGTCTTGGAAAATTTGATCCAAAATCACACAAAGGTATCTTTTTGTGATATTCTGAACGCTCTAAAGCTTACAGAGTATAAAATAAAGAAACATTAATTGTTGATGAGTCAATGCAGATTTGATGATAACAAGCCAGACAATGAAACGACAAAGCTAGATGAGATCTTTGCAGATATGCAGATAAGCAAAGGAACAGATGATGATGTCACAGGTGGTGGCTCTGATTCTGCGTCTGTTGACAAGACTCAAGAAAAGACTATAAGTGACTGGAAATTCAAAACTCATCACCCAAAGAACCAGATCATTGGTGAACCAAGTGATAGAGTTAGGACAAGATCGTCTCTTAGGGAACACTCTGACTTTGCGTTGCTGTCAGAAATTGAACCTAAGACAATTGATGAAGCACTAACAGACGATGGATGGATACTTGCTATGCAAGAAGAGCTTAATCAATTTTAGAGAAACGATGTTTGGAAGCTTGTGCCTCCACCAGAGGATAAGCAAGCCATTGGAACTAAGTGGGTTTTCAGAAACAAACTTGATAAAGATGGCAAAGTGGTAAGAAATAAAGCTAGACTAGTTGCTCAAGGGTATTTGCAAGAGGCAGGTATAGATTATACTAAATCCTTTGCTCTTGTAGCTAGACTTGAAGCAATTAGAATTTTATTATCATTTGCTGCACATCACGGCATTACTTTATATCAGATGGATGTAAAGGGTGCATTTTTAAATGGTTTTATAAGTGAGGAAGTGTTTGTAAAACAACCACCTGGATTTGAAGATATTGCTTATCCAGAGCATGTCTTCAAACTTAAAAAGGCTCCCTATGGTCTTAAACAATAACCAAGAGCTTGGTATGACAGACTGAGTTCCTTTTTAGTGTCAAATGGTTTTAAAAGAGGACAGGTGGATACTACACTCTTTTGAAAATCATCTAAAAAGCATTTTATTATAGTTCAAATATATGTTGATGATATTATACTTGGTGCTACTAATGAATCTCTTTGTGAGGAATTCTCTAAGCTTATGCATAATGAGTTTGAAATGAGTATAATGGGAGAATTGAAATTCTTCCTTAGTATTCAAATCAAGCAATGTTAAGATGGAACCTATATCCATCAGACTAAATATGTAAAAGAACTTTTGAAGAAGTCCAAGCTTGAGGAAACCAAACCAATGAGCACACCAATGCATCCAACATGTGCTCTAAGCAAAGATGAATCTAGTAAAAAGGTAGACCAAAAGGTATATAGAGGTATGATTGGTTCACTCCTTTATCTTACTGCCTCAAGGCCAGATATTATGTTCAGTGTGTGCTTATGTGTAAGATTCCAATCTGATCCTAGAGAATCTCACTTAACTACTGTTAGGAGAATCTTTAGGTATCTCAAAGGAACTACTAACCTTGGTTTGCTTTATAAGAATTCAGATAATTACAAGTTAGTAGGTTTCTGTGATGCTAACTTTGCTGGAGATAGAATTGAAAGAAAGAGCACAAGTGGTGGCTGCCAATTTCTTGGAGCAAACCTTATCTCGTGGTCCACCAAAAGGCAAAGCACAATCGCATTATCCACAGCAGAAGCTGAGTGCATATCTGCAGCAAGCTGTAGATCACAACTTCTATGGATGAAGTATCAGCTTGCGGACTATCAGATAAAATAGAGTAACATTCTTATATACTGTGATAATACCTCTACAATATGTTTGACTAAGAATCCTATTTTGCATTCACGTGCTAAACATATTAGAATTAAACATCACTTCATTAGAGACTAATGACTTAGCTCAACAAGCCTCAGGGTACAAAGACATGATAGTCGAAGTGAAATATGAGGAGTACCCATTGTGGGAATGTGCGCCTATAGATACGATCGACTCTTGGAAAAATGAGTTAATCGACTATCTAAGAGATCCTTCAAGTAGTACTGACTTCAAACTTAAGCAGAAAGCACTTAAGTATGTGTTGGTGGATGATGAACTCTATAGGAGGGCTATCAATGGAGTATTACTGAGGTGTATCAATAAGGACGAATCCATGAAAGTTATGGGGGAAGTACATGAAGGAATTTGTGGTTCTCATATGGCTGGACCCATTATGAAATGGCTAATATATAGGCATGGGTATTGTTGGCCTTCCATTACAGTTGATTGTTATCAATATGCCAAAGGGTATGAAGCCTGTCAGCCGCATGGTCCAATACAAAGGGTTCCAGCTGAGAATTTACATCCAGTAATAAAACATTGGCCATTTAGGGGATGGGCAACGAATATGATAGGTAAAATCTATCCACCTTTTTCCAAGAGGCATGCGTTTATCATAGTTGCGACTGACTACTTCACCAAATGGGTAGAAGCGCAGCCGATGGTGAATGTGACTCAGGATGATGTGATTAGATTTATATAATGCCAGATCATTTATAGGTTTGGTATTCCTGAAACCATCACCACAAACCAAGGTACTATGTTTATTGGAGAAAAGGTGGTGGCCTTTGCACAGCAATTTGGGATTAAGGTGATTCATTCATCCCCTTATTATGCACAAGCTAATGGGCAAGCAGAAGCTACTAATAAAATTCTTATTGATTTAATCAAAAAGAATATTGAAGACAAGCCCAGGAAATGGCATGAAACACTGAATGAAGTATTGTGAGCTGTGAGGAACTCCAAGTGCAATGCAACTAGGTTTACCCCTTATCGGCTAACATATGGTCAAGATGCAGTGTTGACATTAGAGATAAATATGACTTCGCTAAGAGTATCAAAACAAGGCCTGCTAAGCTTAGATGAGTATCAACAAGCCATGCTTATGGAGTTAGATTCAGTTGATGAGGATCGACTCATGACTTTGAACAAAATTGAACACAGAAAACAGAAAATGGCCAGAGCCTACAACAAGCATGTAAAGGCAAAGAGGTTTGTTGAAAAGGACCTTGTTTGGAAAACCATATTACCTATTGGGATTAAAGATCCTAAGTTTGGGAAATGGTCACCAAACTGGGAAGGGTCATTTATTGTTAGTAAAGCTTATAATGGTGGTGCTTATCGGCTAGTTAATATGCAAGGCGAAGAATTAAATAGAAGTATAAATGGGAAATACCTTAAGAGATACTACCCTACTATATGGCAAGGCATATTGGAGGAATAAAGGGAATTGATTCAAAAAAGGTAATGTCATGGTGACCACAGGCTGACCACTTAGCCAAAGTACTTAGACAAAAAATGAAAGTAAAAAAGACTTCAAAAGAGGCTAGGCAGCTGTTGCACCAGGTGAACCACCACTAGTGCAGAAGGAGGATTTTACACCGGTTAAAAATGACTTTTTACACCGGTTTTTGTAGCGGTGTAGATGCTCCCGGTGTTGTATGTTGGGGTTTTTACGCCGGTTATTTATTGATTTTTACACCGGTTATATTTTCGGTGTAAAATGTCAAGTTTGGGTTTTATCTTATTTTTTGAAGGAAATTTTACACCGGTTATTAAAAGACTTGCCTTTTACACCGGTTGTTGAAAAAACAGGTGTTAAAAGTATATCTTTTACACCGGTTTCATGGAAAACCAGCGTAAAAGGTTTTATTTTTTTTCGCTTTTTTTTTCTCTTTTTGTTTTTGTCCATTCCTACCCTGAGGCTATCTAAATTGACAATAAACAGACAATAAATTTGACAACAATTGGCACCAAATGTGCCCAAAATTCAAACTATTTAAACATATATCAAATTTAATCTATAAACATATCAAATATACATGTAAACAAAGTTAAGCTATATATATACAAAGTACAAAGAATGATTAAGTGCTATATACATAAACAATATACAAACAATGTACAAAGAATGATCAACTGTTGTATACAAAGTTATTTTGATGTTTTTTTATGTCTTTTTGATGACTTTGTTCCTTGGGATTCTTGCAATTGCATTTTCCTTTCTTTCTCCTCAATCATTTGCAAAAAGATTTCTACCCAAGTTTGTCTAACCTCCTCAATTTCATCTTGACCATATTCATTTGGGTCATTGAATATCTGCAAGTTCAAACATATATATAGTAAATTAAACCGGCCTAAAAGTAATAACATGTTTTTCATATTACAAATATAATAGCAAGAGGTTAAAATTTTTATTACTTTTTCCCATCCGTCAACAATATCTGCTGAGACAATTGTTAACATTCTTTTCATCACAGGCCCAACCATTTTTTTGTCGAGACCCCTACAAATGAATACCGTAGTAACATATAATGAGTAAAAATTATACACATTAACTAGTACAACAAATGAATTAAGTAAATGAATTTCAGGAAGACAAATTACCTTAGGCTGCACCCATTTAGGTTTCTTATTATATATCCTAATAAAAAAAACATATTCATCAAAATTAAGTTGCAAATCAGGAGACAACGAATCAATGTATATATGATAAATATAAGTTTATCTTTCAATCATGCCTTTAATTACATTGTTTGGCTGATAGTGCAGCGAACACAACCAAACAATAACATTATCCTTAGGCTTAAGGATAAACAACTGCGAGTGATCGCTGCAAATAGTGAACAACAATAATGGTTTATCTAAAGCAGAAACAGACAAAAGCAAACTAGGCTACCAATTTGACAACAACTAGTAACATATGTACTTACCTATGCAAATACGCTCCTAAATAACACATTTTTGGCTCACTCTATATCTTATTTTCCATGTAAGATTGAATAGCTTCTGCAGGAAGGTAATGTTTGGAGAAAATAATCTTGCCTGGGTCAAAGAATCCAAACATATCGCTGTTGCCCTTTGTGATACAGAGGCGATGTAGATACCTAAGATTTTTAATCAAATGTTAATTACAATTAGCAAATAGACTTTAAATAATTAATAAATTTTGAAATAGTTAATTACAATTGATACAAAGTGAATAAGATACTTACGTGCACCATAATGACAACACCTCGGCAGAAAGCCACTTAATACCATCCATAATCTCATCCACGTCACGCCTATCAATGGCGAACCATGTAGGGACACTGGAACAATGCTCCAAGTCTACTTCGAACCTATCCCTTTGAGATTCTTTAGCTTTTCAACAAAATTTTCTCTAGGCGGCTGGTCCTCAATGTCAAGTGCACAATTACTACCCTTAGTGCTGACATACATGGTAGCTCTAGGAGAACAATCAGGTGGAGCTTTATAATTGCTCACACCCATGGATTGCAGCGTCTGTATCAAATTAAGTAAACATTACTAACAATATTGATAAAGTTAGTATTTTTTACACGTTTCATTAATTGTGTCAAGTTACACATACCTGCAAAACCTTTTGTTGGATGTCGTCCTTCATACTTACGCTTATCTCCTCCCAGATCTCCTTTGAGAGCTTATCCCGGAGCTCTTGTTGCTTCTTCTCATTGAACTCATGTTTCTCCTGGAACTCCTGGTTCATCTTTCTCCGGACCTGCTGCTGGATCTTGAGCCAGATGGCCCGAAGTACCTCATCAGAGATCATTCCTGAGGTGGGGTGTGCAGGTCCTCCATAATAGTACTTTAGGCCAATACCCCAACCAGCAGTGCGGACACGACCAGGGTGCTCTTGTGTTCCAATGGTAGTTGTCAGGATATCCTGACATCCATGTAGAAAAAAGATCCTTGTGTGCTCTGTTCGACCAACTCTTCCTACAATATATATATATATATATATATATATATATATATATATATATATATATATATAAATTTGTCAATTAATACATGATGTGAGATAATGCATAAGTTGTAAAACAATTACATTGATGAATCTAAAGATTTACTTACAATCCTAGCAGCCACTGAGGCTGTGGTCTCAGATGTATAATCTCCCAATGGCTTTTATCGGGCCATCAGCCATAGCTCATGACGTCCTGGTTCGGGAGGAGGTTCATTTAAAACTGAACTTGCTTCATCTCCCAAATCTTCGGTCATTTTTTTCAACCACTTTTTCGCGATTTTCTCCTTAAGCTTTACATAACCCCCACGAGACATTCTGTGGGGGTATAGATTCTTTGCTGCATTTTGCTTGCCCTTTTGCCTTTTCGCCTGTTACAAATATTACATAACAAATTAAAAATCAGTAAAAAATTTAAATTAGCTAGGCCACCAATTAAAAAACAACCACTAACCTGAAACTCTTCATCATGTCGGCTCTGGACAAACAACTGTCATGATTCCGTGGAGATAAAACTATATTTACCTAATGGCGTTGTGTTGCCATCTTTATCTCCCCCACTAAATACATAAGTCTTGGAGAGCATTGTCTTAAATTGCTTCCAACGCTCCCCCGCATATACAAGCCATTTCTTCTTAAACCGCTCATCATCAGGAACAGTGAATTGTTGCTACAACAATTACACAACAAAATGGTGGCATTAGTAAATGAAGTTGAACCTAGTTTTTATGTTAATATATAAGCAACAACAATAATTATGTTAATATTAAATACTTGGACATCTTGCCAAATCATGTCCTTGAGATCCTTGTGTATGTCTTTCCAATTACTTTCATTGATACTAACCTTGCTACGGGCTAAACAACCAACATAACTCTTGAACTTCGCAGCATACTGACCACTGGGTTGAAAGGTAACAAGATCAAACTCAACATGGAACCTCTCACCAGGGGGACGTCTGGCAGTAAAACCAGTCAAAGTCGTGGCACGTCTAGTCCTAGACCTCGTAAGAGAGGAGGCTGAAGAATCATCCATAATGCCTGTATAGGAAAAAATAATATGTCAGTTAGAATTGTGCCACTAGCATTAATCATTAAGCATTCAAACCAGGTGCACACATAGTATAAACATCTTACACACTGCCAAAGTACTACCAGAAATAATTTCAATATGAAACAAAAGCAGCAGAATTGGTGACATTGTAACACATAAAGCCCCTAATTGTAATTATCATATTTACAATATGTCTAACAATTGTAACACATAAATCCAGAGCAAAATTCACAGAAATAATCTCACTGCCACAGCAACTCACAACATTTGCACACACTGTTTCAAAAACTAACAGACTTCAAAGAATATGCCACTCTAGGAACCAATATTGAATAATCAAAACCAAAGTCAACAACATTAACATCACTTCACAACAAACCAAACAAACTAATCCACATTTCACAACAAACCAAACAAACCAATCTAAGCTATAATAATCAAGTAATGCCATAAACCATTCACATATAGCAAGATTCATAAGCACTTACTATAGAATGTTAATGCAGAGTAGTGGTGACAACAACAAAGGACAACTAGGTATAAATATCTTGTTTAACACACTCTTATTCAACTTCAAGGTGTCATGCCTCATATGTGTTTATTATATACAATGATGAATCAAACACCCAACAGAAGAATATTCATCGAAAGAAGAAGCAGGGAAACTTACGTGTTGATGAACTCACCTGAGAAACTTACGAGCACTGACGATCGCGAAAGGAAAATTGAAATAGAGAACAAGACGAGCACTGATGAACAGCTGCGTCGAACGCGAGCTCTGGCAAACGGTGCTAGGGGAGAAGACGAAACAGACACAAACGGGGCGGACGATAAGGATTAGAGCGGCGACAAGAGAGACAGCTTCGAATGGCGGCCAGAGAGAATAAAGCGAGAGAGAATAAGAAGCTTGGAGACGGTGGAGTGCATGCAACAGTGACAGAGAAACAGTAGGGTAATCTGTATGAGAAGAAGAAGAGCTTGCGTAAATGAGAATGAGAAGAAGATAGTAATAAAATCAAAAGAAAAGATATTTAACACTGGTTCTGGAAACACCCGGAATAATAAGTGCTCAGTTTAAAACTTTTACATCGGTTGGGATTATAACCGGTGTAATATGTTAGGTTTTTAACACTTTTTTTTTTTAGGCAAAAGAGAGGAGAGAGGCCTCGTTAAAACCTTCTGATGCAAAACCCACCTTAGGGAAAAAACACCAAGAAGGAAAAAGAGTACCCCCGCCTAAAATTTATTAATAAAAAAAGGAAAAACAAACAAACATGGGGGGACTAGACCAAAACCCATGAGCAAAAACAAAATGGAGATCCGCAAGAAAGAAACACCCGCCTAAAAAGATAAAACAAAGCTTGACATGCACAAGCATCACAATAATGGCTTTCATCCCAACTATGTTGGCACCAAAGCCATTAACAATCATATGCAGCACGTCAAGGGAAGACAAAGTAAAACCCAACCCCAATAGGAGACAATCATAACTAAAGACTGCAAAAAGCAACAAGGCACAATTACTTGAATCTATAACAAGGACGACCCAATCTATTATTAAAGAAATCTTCATAAAGAAACTTAGGCAGCGAATTCCACCAGTTGAAGCCAGAGATTCCAAGGCCATGAGCCGCTAAACGATCCGCGCAGTTATTCCCTTCACGAAAGATATGAGACACAAGGAAAGTCATATGTGTTTGTTAGAGCAATGCAGTTATTCCATCTATTCTTAAGTCGCCAAGGCACAATACTTTGATTCTTAAAAGCACCAACAACCAACTGGGAGTCACACTCCAGCCAAAGGTGATGCCAACCCTTTTGATAGGCAGTCTCAATAGCGAACATAGCGCCAAATAATTCGCCAAAAGAGTTTTTAATACCCAGTTAGCGTAAAAACAACCCACAATAGCTGCATTATAATCACGAAAGATACCCCCACAGGAAGCAGGGCCCGGGCAACCCTTCGCAGCACCGTCAGTATTGCATTTAAAAAACAAAGGTTGAGGGGGAGTCCAAAAAACCTCTTTATATAGAAAACCGGTGTAAAATGTCTTTAGTTTATAAAAGCCAAGTATTTTACACTGGTTGTTTGTATACTCGGTGTAAAAAATAATGCGATAATTTCAAAATTGCCACCGCGTCACTTTCTACACCAGTTAAACGTAAAACCGGTATAAAAACCCTAATTCTTTTCCGTTTCGTGTACTAGTGCACCTGCAGTTTCCTCCGTGTGCATTGAGCCTTGTTTGGCTACTAAAGGATCAGGAGTTGCAGAAGGATCTTCTGTAGCCGAAAGGGGAGCAAACGGAGGGGTAGGATCAGTTGCGGCTTCCGCAACATGCACAACCGGGTCAATGGACTCATCTTGCTGGTTGGTTGAGGAATCAGCTACAGTAGGAACTTCTTTCCTTTTTTATTCCTCTAGCTGCTGCTTGAAGGAGTCCTATGTCCTGTTGGCCTCAGCCAAGCCATCACCTCCAGTCATCAAGTCCTTTTCCAAACCAGCCTTCTGTGCAAAGAGTACTGTTATCTCACTATCCAAGGAAGAGGATTGAGTGTACAAGGCGAGGCGTTGGTCAGAAAAGGAATCCAACTTCTGTGTTAGGGCAGTCGATTTGGGGGCCAATTCTCCCATCTCCTTCTTAATTTGATCCAGTGCAGCTGTCAGAACAGCTAGCCGATCATCTATGGCCTTATGCTGAGCCAAGGCCTTTTGTCGTTCCGCCTCAAGGGTTTGATAAGAGGTTTGGAATTGAGACTTCTTCTCCTGAAGCTCCCTCAACCTTTTGAGATCATGAGAGGCTATATCATGAATCTCCTTGGAGCGACCATATTGGTGGGCTAAATCATTGAGTTGAAGGGCTATGGCATTATATACCTCTTGGCTAGCCGTAGGGATGTCAGCCGAATTGGCAAATTTGAACAATGAGGTTCTCAGGGCTGCAACTTGCTCCCTGCTGGTTGGAATTTCTCCCATCAATGCTGAATTCACCCTCTCTAAATGATTAGAGATAGGAGAGGAAACCATTGGAAGGGGATCAACCGAGGTAAAATACTTAGCCAACTCTTCTTCAGAAAGTTTGACCAATAGAGCTCTAGGAGGAGAGGGCATAGGAGGAGCGCCATGAATAGGTTCTTCAACATGAGGTGAAACAGCAGAAGTCTTGGGTGCCTGAGTATGATAACAAATGGTTAGTTGACAAAACAAATAGGCAAAGATACATTAAGACAAGAGAAATCGACTATACTACTGGGGCAGCCTGTGAACTGGTGCCTTGAAAGGGCTCTGGGATATAAGGAGAAGAAATCTCCACACGTGGTTTCTGTATACATCAAGAATGGTTAAATACAGGATGATAAAAGAAGTTTGGGAAAAACCTAGGGAAAACCTAAAGAAGAATTTACCTTTGGTTATTTCCCCTTATCGGCCAATTGAACCTTCTCTTTAGGCCTGGTAGGAACTTGGGCTGGTTCCTCTATAGTAATGTTAGGACCCCTTGTCCTCTTTTTGGAAGGGGGAGTGGTTGGATCATCCTCAACTAAGATGACATTTGGAGTGGTTTTAGCTGCCAAAAGATAATGGAAAATAAGAAACAATATTGAGGAAAAACAAGATGAAATAAAGGAGTTAAGGTCAAGAAAAACTTACTGGGTGGAATCACTGGAGTCTTGATTCTGGAAGAGGTCCTTTAGTGAACCTGAGGCCTAGCCTTGGCAGGAGTCTCTTAGGCTGAGCAGCGGCCTAGGTTCTCCCTTTTCTAGTTCAACATTCTCAGTGATGACAAGCCTCGTGACATACTTTTCTTGACGATTAGGAAAATAGTTTGGTAGTCACTGATGACCACAAATTTGCAAAAGTGGAGGTTTCTCCAGAAGCAGGGGTGAAAGCAATCCACTTGAAGGTCTTGATTTTCGCCATATTAGTCGTGGCCACCTCCACCACATCATTGGCTGAAAAGCTCAGCCGACCAAGACTCTTAATCTTAGAGTCATATGGCAGAGGCACATGCCGCAGAAGCCCAAACTGCCTAGCCACGCAGTTGGGGTAGTAGAATTCTGTAGAGGACTTGTTGTTTCTGGAAGTGGGCTTGAGGCCACATAGCAAATCACGAGCTGTGAAGACTATGCTCCAGTTCAGCTCCATCTCATCATGTTATTCGACTGGGAGGTCTTCATTGGTTAAAAATATCCAAAATGGCCCAATGTCCTTCTCCAAGATAGGGTGCCAGTCATTCGATATGCGATTGAGATTGAAAAGTTTCTCAGCCACATTGAAAGCATAGGTGGACTCACAAGGAGTGAGCCTAAGCCGAGTCCCCAAAATCCTTACATTCTGAGGAAGAGTGTGTGGGTTGAAGTGAGCTTCAATGAACTCTGGAAAGTACAGCATGATCCAGAGTTGAAAAAACCAAAGAGGTCCTTGAACATTCTTGATATCCTCTCCTTTTTGCAGTCGATCCCAGATTGTGAAGAGGCATCGGTAGAGATAGGAGAGGAAGAGAGATCCCCAAAATAGCTTCCTATCAGACATGACAAGACCCACATACAGTTGTAGCTCTTGCACCACCGCAATGGAGCTTGAGCGAAGAAAATACTTGCTAAACCAATACAGAAGAAATGCATTATGTTCAGCCTCGATGACTGTTCCTCTAGTCTTGGCATTATGAGCAAGGAAATTGGAATAACCAGAGGTGTACTTGGAGAAATTAAACCCCAACTCCGGAATGGGGAAGGAATGCAGAGCTGAAACTTCATCCCCAACAAGAGGAAGTCCCACTATGGCTGCTACGTCCAACAGGGTTGGAGTAATCATACCCCAAGGAAAGGTAAAAGTGTTGGTGGGGACAAACCAGAAGCTGAAGAAGCCATAAAGAAGATCCAGGTTGAGTGGAATGTCATGCGTGGACAGCATGATTATGCATAAAGGCCCCATTGATTCCATTTATCAGATTTGGCCTTCTCCAATCTGTTAACCCAGTTGACATAGGATTGAGTCACGCGGGGCCAGGACTGGAGATCGGTTGGTTTGGATTTGGTGGTAAACCAATCGCAGGAAATTGGTAAGCCATAGAGCGATGGAGACATGTACTCTTTAAGAAGATGGCTCCCTCATGTAACTCTGAAGTGGAAGGATTTAGGGATAAGAAATCCTGAATTTCGAAAAGAGGGGAAGGAAAGGTAGAATCAAGAGCTGTTGGGGGACTTGGAGAACGCTCAAAGCTTACAGAAGCAGATGATTGCTCATCATCATTGTAGGAACGGTTTTGAGAGTCAAAAGCTGAAGACATGGTGATGGTGATCGCAGGTTAAAATTCACAACGAAGAAGGTAAAGCTACAGGGCAATAGTGCTTTCAGAAAAGTAATTAGGGTAATTCGGCTGAGGGATATTTAAAGGAGATTCTGATTACTGTTGATAGGGTTTGTTGAGTGTTAATCGGATGAGATAGAGTTAGCCGTTGCTCATTTAAAAGGTTGTTACAAACGGATAACTTAGCATTTATGATTTGGTTGGCGAATTAACAGTAATCATTACGTTGCATTAGCCTAAACTTAAAGTTTTACAGCTAAAGCAACGTAGGGGGCAATTGTTTACACCTAAAATATTCCTAAGTGTCAGTCGAATTCAACAGTAGTCGATGGGAGGAAGCTAGTCGAATAGAGGTCAACTGATCCACAGGTCAGCCAAATATGCAGCTAATAAAGCCAAAAACAGGAAACCAAGAGCTAGGCGAAGACCTTGGGCTTATTGGGTTGATATGAAGATATTGGACTTATTGGGCTAGCGTGAAGTCATTATTTGGGCCAGGTTCTAGAATTGCTCCATGAGCCGAAAGTAATGGAGATGGATTTTGAATTAATTTAAATTCAAAATAAATTAAATTTAGAATTATCTCCAAGATTTCAGGAGCTGAGCGAGGGAACAAAGAGATAAGATCAAGCCTAAAGAGCCGTTGGCTGAGACGTGACCATGATGCGAAGTGGCGCGTAGATTTTAGGAACGTAGTTAGTAGAACATGACACTACTCAGCCGGATAACTGTCAACTAAGAGTTTATCATTGTTAGTCAGCTGAACGTGGCAAATAGAGGTAGATCTTAGTTGTTACTATAATTACCCAAGTTGTACATAATTTAAAGACACATCAATCAATACAAACAGCTTATTTTCGTTCAATCGCACTTTATGTTTACCTTTACGTTCCTGTTTTAGTTTAGTTCACTTACTTAACCATTTCTGGAGTGAGTTAAGGGACCCATAGCTGAGGAACAAAATTCTTTCCTTAACGTAATCGCTTGAAGAAAAGAGAATCGCTGTTGTAGAATTAGTCGATTATTCGGCTAAGTTATATTCCGGTCGACGGTAGTTAAATGAGATTTATATTTTTTTTTTACAAAACTAACAATTTTTTTTTTTTTAAAAAACTTGGTGTTTATACGGGTACTAATGGGTGTCTCCAAGAGTGCGGTGTCCAAATATGCGGGACCGATTTAATAATTTCCGAAAAAATAAATATCAGAAAATTGAAAATTTCCATTGGGTTCAATTCCATACTAACAGTATACACCTTCCTTCCAAAGCCACCCAGCCAGCCACGCTCACTCACAACAAAATCTTCCACACCCTCTCTCTCTCATTCTGATTTCACCGCCTCAGCGATTCTCTCACTCTCAGATTCTCTCTCTGTCCGCCATTGTCAATGTCGGTGCCGAGGCCTGCCTCTCCTCCTCCGCCGCTGCTCTAGCCGCTTCCGCCGGTGATTCCTCGCCGGAGATCCCCGTGGCGGTTCCCTGGGAATTTGTTAGGGTTTTCTGTTCGCTTGTTGCGCCGTCATTTCGTTCCAGTTTATTCGTTGTGGCATCGCCGCCGCCATGCCTCCAGCGCGCCGACGCGGAGCGCACAAGGCCAAGGCAAATGAGCACTTGAGTCTCGGCGATCTCGTGCTAGCTAAGGTCAAGGGATTCCCCGCCTGGCCTGCCAAAGTGCGTCTTCCTTCACCGAACTTGTTTTTGTTAATGTTGTTGATATCTTGCGAATCATTGTGTTACGTCTTTGTTAAGTCGTGTTCATACTTGGATTCTGCGAGGTATGGTGTAGCTTGTCGAGTGATTTCTTTGCTGAGTTTTTGAAATTGTGCATATGAGAGGCTTTGCATTCGTAGTAGGAATTTTCTTTCATTTAAGTGGTTGCACAGACTCTTGAAGTCGAACATTGTTAGGATTTTTGGAAATTTGATTGATCTCCGAGTTGTTTCATCAAGGAACGTTAATTTTATGCTTCATCTCCCTTTAGTATTTATTTATTTTTTATTGCTTTTGGCGATCTTTCTCAATGCTAAATGTTTAACGAATTAGTTTTAGAGGTTGAGCTTTAGGTTGTTAATTAATGCTGGGGGTAATGATTTTGTTGATTCTTTGTCTTCAGATAAGCAGGCCCGAAGATTGGGACAAACCCCCTGATCCGAAGAAATATTTTGTTCAATTTTTTGGGACCAAAGAAATGTAAGTCTCTCTCTCTCTCTCTCTCTCTCTCTCTCTCTCTCTCTCCCCTCCCCTTCCTATCCCCTGCTCTCTCCTGTTTTAAATGCAGTATTTAGAGCTGAACGCAAGGTTGAATTGTGGTTGTGGTTGTGGTTGTGGTTGTGATTGTGTTGCGGATGCAAGCCAATTGCAGCTGATACGGACTGCGATCGCAGCAACTGAGACAGCCATACTGAGGTGTTGTGCAATTTAAAACCTTGCCTTAACAGTGTGTGAATGGCAAGGTTGTCATGTAATTCCGTGAATATTGATAACCTCTTTAGAAACTGATAATGGCTAGGGTGACAAGTAATTAAATGAATGTTGACAAGTTCTTTAGTAATCGAGAAGAAGGGCTGGCCGATGCTGTGAAGTTTCTTATTGTCTAGTAATTCAACTATGAAGTCTTTTATTTAAGTTGCGAACACTGATTATGATTCTTGGTAAGAAATTAATGATTTTGGATCTTTGTTATATTCTCCCAAGTAAGAAAGAATAATTGCTTGTTCTTCCTTAAAAGGATATTCCAGTTGTTTGGTAACTTGTGGAGTATTACATTCAAGATCGTGATCTTCGTTGTAAAATTGCAAGATCTTGTGCTTTTGTGTGGGAGCTTCGATCCTGATTATACACACCAACTCGGTTGGGTGAGATTGCTTTAGGATGGTTGGATGCGCCAGTGAAATTGTTGAAATTGGATGATTTTCGGATCTCCACAAGCCACAATGTAAGTGGCAGAGGAGCTCATTTTTTCAAGGAAAAAACCCATGCCCTCCCTGAAATTAAAAAATACCCCAACCCCCAATTTCTTTTTGGCTGTTTCCTTATCTCTGTTTTCCTTCTATTTGATATTCCGAGTTGTTCTTCTTACACTGTTATCAGTCGCTCTGAGTTGCTTTCCCAATCTGTTGGTGCTGCTGCTGTGAGTGGTGCTATGACTCTGCCTTTTTCTGGGACCAAGTTGGTCAAACTTGGTGGTGTTGCCCCGCACCCAAGTTGTGGACTTGTGGGTTGTTGGGTGTGATTCTGTTGAAGCACCAACAAATTATTTTGATTTTTTCTACATTTCTGGGCCAAGGCCAAAAGAACAAAAATTACAATCTTTCATCCTTGGGACAGCACCTACACAGTTTTGGCTGTGTTTTATGGATGTATTTTACTTTGTCTTTTAATTTTGTGTGGTAGAAAACTTTTTGGCCTTTTATTTATGAATTGTATGTAACTTCAATTTGAGTTCTGAGTTCTGACTTCATTTTGTATTTTCAATTGCAGTTTAATTAAATATTAGTTGTGATTTCAAGGTTATTTTGTTATGTTGTTTGGTGTTATTATAATTGTGCTCTCTCTCTATCTCTATATATATGTGTGTATATGTGTGGGTATGTATATGTATATGTATGGATGCGTATATTTGAATATAGTTTTGTATGTTAGGTAGGATCTTACATCATGTAACAATCATGTTTATCTGCATGTCTTTCACTCCCTTCCGATCCTAGGTCGGATCTCCATTAACCTTTGGATTTATGGGAGGATCTTCTGTTATGTCCATTAAGGGTGGGGACCAGTGTTTTAATAACCGAACCAAACCGACCGATTGAATTGGGAACCGTCCATGTCTACAGTTCAGTTATTTGGGTGGTTGGACCTCCGGTTCATGTTGGTTCGAGCGGTTTAAAACAATTGAACCATGATCTGAAGGTCTTGCCGGTTCGACCTCCGGTTCGGTCTTTAAAACAATGGTGAGGACATAGAGATGGTGTGACTGCGGATGGTTTTATGAACCTGCCCAGACCAGCTGGTACAAAAGGAAAAACTGGGAGCTAGTCATACAGTCAGGTTGTTCATGCATTAAAACCAGTAAAATATGGGTAGTAGGCAATGGTTCAAGATCTGGACTGGATAAAAAGTATACAGTTGTAGCTTTTCTTTTTCATTTTGATGCTTTAGACTTTTTTGATGTGCTGCTATGCGTTTGCAATCTGTGTATTTGTGCAGTTCTGTATTTTTTTTTTTTTTTCTATGAAACTGCAGTTTTTATGTAATGGTCATCTTTGTTTTTTCCACCTCATTTCATTGGGACTTGTGTGTGCTATATAGTGTAAATTCTGATTCTTATTTCTCACCTTTGTTTTTGCAAAAGCTATATGACAGTTAGTTCCTACTTTCATGGCTGGGTACTGAACTCAAGTTGTGGCACGTTGGAACAATTCAGGGAACTAGTTGACCAACTCCAATATACATTTTGTATTTGTTATGTAAATTATATATCTCAAACCGACTCATACATAAAGTAGCAATAATTATAAAAAATAAATATACGTTGATGTAGTATAAGTGTAAAAAATGAATCTCAAGACCTTTGACCCTCTTCCTTCACTGGTTCAGTAAAAGGTCATTAGTTTCTAATTCTGATATTCAAAGAATACTTGATAGCCTTGCTGCATTCTTGAGTTTTTTAAAGTTCCTTCTTGTGTAAAAAAATTCTTTCTTGGAAGATATCTTATCCTTCTTGTAACTGTTTGTTTTATTGTTTCTCTCTAACAGTTTATTTTCTAGTAAAAAAAAATAGATGTTATGATGTTGGAATTTTAACCCTGTATTGATCTTTGGTTGATGGAAACCAGTTCTAGAAGGATGAAAATTTTACTTGATGCCCATATATATCATGTGAACTGTGATGCGATACTGGGTGTTGGATGTGGTGAATTTGTTTTGTGTAATCATGGTTGTCAAACTCGCGAGTTATCTTGTAAACATCCGAGTTTATGAGTCTAGGTAGCAATTCTGGTTAGTTCGCCCTCAGAATCGTTTTCTGGTAGACTTACCAAACTCAAACAAACTTGTGAGTCTGAAGCCGAGTCAGCGAGTTTGAATTATAAATGAAAAAGCCCCAAATTGCAGGGCTCACACGCATTTCACTTATTTTTATAACTGTCCATTTGTGTTTTCGATCTCGCGTTCTCTGAAACTCAAAATTGATGGCACTTGAAGACCAAAGTTCATCTTGGGCTCCCTCTGCAAAACAGCCTCCCCCCTACCCGCGAACCTTGACCGAGTCAGCTGCTGATCCACTGAGTTCGAATAGGTTCTGCACTCAAAAGTATTACTCGAAGCCTTACTCGAACAGTTTCATGTTCACCTCGCTCGAAGATCAAACCTCATTGTTGTTTGCCTCACTCAAAGAGGTAAGTCCATTTGACAGTTCAGTTGTTGTTTGCCTCCTACTTCTTGTCGTTACCACACCCAGATGGCCAAAGCTTTGTGTTGACAGCCCTGTTATTGCTGCCATTGTTATCTTTATTTGTTGCCACTGGAGACTCTGTTATTCTTCCTTATTTTCTATCCTGCCATTGTTCAAGTCATTCTCTACATTCTTTTTTTTTTCCATTTATTTTTTTTATATCCATTCATGATTCTTCAATATAATTTTGTTTCACCCAGGTTCTGTTTGATACTTTGCTTTGTTATGGAGTTGGAATGTTGAATTATTATTGTGTTAACTGTATAGGTTTGTTAATATTATTTTTATATTAGGTAAACTCGTTATGACTTCACTCATTACAAGCTTACAAGTCGAGTCTACGGAAGCTCCACCGGTTTACGTAGACTCTCGAGTTGGACAACCTTGTGTGTAA
Organism: Calophaca sinica; assembly: GCA_037113605.1. Lineage (NCBI taxonomy): Eukaryota > Viridiplantae > Streptophyta > Magnoliopsida > Fabales > Fabaceae > Calophaca > Calophaca sinica. Next base: position 73,796,617 of record CM073730.1, read on the forward strand.
TCCAAATATGTTATTTCTAGAAGGAATCATATTATTTTCTTCACTGTAAAAGTGAAGTGTTTTTAGCATATTTTTATAAATTATTTAGTATCTACAATAAATGTGACTCACAATTTTAGAAAGGCTCTGTTCGGTAAAAAGTAGTGGATAGCGAATAAGCTAGCTAATAGCGGATAAGTTAGCGGATAGCGGATGAACTTATAGCGGATAAGCTAGCAGATTGAATTTAAATTATTTGGTAAAATTAGCGGTTGAACTAACTGATAAATATAAAATGATATGAAAGGACATTTTATTAAATGAGAGAGAGACTGTAAGGATTAATAGTTTTTTATTTCATTTAATAGAGGATAACTGAGGAATTTAATTATAATAATAAGGGTAAAAACGAGAGAAAAAATGATATGCTATAAGCTATAAGCTCAAACGCTACTTCAAGTAGCATTTAGAAAAACGCTATAAGCTAGTGAAAAAACGCTATAAGCTAGTGGTTACCAAACACCTGCTACGAGCTTATCCGTTATAAGCTAGTGTTTTGTCCTTACCAAACAGAGCCAAAATATGATAACCCCCTCTGTGATTAAAAACTTAAGGCTTGAGCTGACAACTATGATGAGTATCATGTAAGTAAGTTTCAAGTAATTTGATGAGCTTTTTCAAAATACCAAGTAATATGATTTTGTGATCTCTCTCATGCTTTCTACTTTTTACCTTACTGTTTTCTATACATTAGATTGATTGCCTTGCTTTTTATCTTCTTACATTGCACCCTTGATATGTTCTTTTCCTTCCCAGAGCTTTTGTTGCCCCTGCGGATATTCAAGCATTCACCAATGAGGCTAAAACTAAGTTGACTGCTCGGTGTCAAGGTAAGACAAAGTACTTTACCCAAGCTTTGAAGGAAATCTGCACAGCATTTGATGAGCTAGAGAAACAGAAAGCTGGTGGTTTGAGAGATGACACTGATGATTCACGTGTTGGTTCAGAGGCTGCTTCTTTTGATGGGGTAGTGGGTGACCTAAAGGATGCCACTGATGCTGTGGTATTAAATATAGAAAAAGCTAAGACTAATATGGGAGACGTTGTCTCAAATTTGGAGCACTGTACACAAAGATGTGGAGAAATTGATAGCCAAGATGAAAAACATTCTGTGTCTGGCTGTCCAACTGACAGTTCATCTCCAGTTGTCTCACCTGTGTTGGAAAGTAAACCATCCATTGGTACAGAACTAAACAAGCCCAGTAGTAAATCTGGTCTTGAGGATCGATCATGTCTGAAAATGGAAGTTTCTGATTTTGAGGATGTGTGCAATGTTAATGACCTCAAGCAAGCTGATAATGTAAAGTGTGTTTCTACCAATGGGAACAAAGCAAGAAAGCTTTTTACCGGCTCAAGGAGAAGCGAAGCTGAAGCTGATAAAACAAGAAGTGATGGATTCAATAGAGCTTTTTCGAAGGATGAAAATTCTGCAGGTTATGCTGATCTTTCCAGTTCTAGAGAGACCTTGAAAGGTGGGAAAAAAGGGAAAAATGCACTTTTAGTTGAATCAGATTCTGCAGATGCGCTTAAATTAGACTCTGATATTAAAAGTGTAAATAAAGATAAGAACTTGCTGAAAGCTAAAACAAGTCTTAGGGTAAAAAATGAGTTGCAGGAGATCTTTGTTGATTCTGAGGAGGCTGATAGAAAGAATTCTTTTAAGAAAAACAAGACCCAAGTGCAAGGTAAACGTAATTTGGGAACAAATCAAACTTTACATGCTTCCAAGAAGTTGAAGTGTATGGATACCAAAGACAACAAAACTTTAAAATTTCTCCCTGAAGATGTGAAGAGCGCTTTGCCTAGCTCTCCTGTTGTTGATGACAAAGCATTCAAAAAAAGAGAGTTGAAAAGGTCTATATCATGTTTGAAAACAGAAAAAGGTTTGTCATCAAGGGGTCATACCGGTAATGTAGATTCTGATGATTCTGTTTGTGAAGTGCTGACTGATGCAAAACAGCATAACCAAGTACAGCAAGCTAGGTCTCATTCTGCTAGTCTTGCTTCTGGTGAACATGCAGAAATGAGTTCTCTTAAACTGAAAGGTAATGCAAATAGTCTTGCAATTAAACAAGTACGGAGGAGACGTAGAGCAGTTTGCCTTTTTGATGATGATGATAATGATTATGAACCTAAGACTCCTGTTCATGGAGGAGCTGCTAAAAATACTAAATCACCCTATCTTGTTTCAGAGGTTATGAGGAGTAATGATGCATTCCTAGAGAATGGTGATGTTGCTCAGCTGACTAACCGAAAACCTAGTGTACTTGAGGATAGCCATTTGAAAGAACCCCGTACTGAATTATGTAATGACTCCTTGTCAACAGGGCATCCTCAAAAAGAGAAGGCTGATGATGTTGTTGATGTCCATTTACCTCACAATCCCAATAAATTAGATTCAAAACAATTTCCTTCCAAGATGGAAAAATTAAGCTCCAACTCTCCAGTAATTTCTCCCCAGTCTCTTCCTAAAACAAAGTCAAATGTTGAGCGACATAAATCTTCCAAACCTTTGCCTAAAGTTTCCAGTAATGCTACTCAAAAGAAGTTTGATAATGGGTCTTCAAATAGTTTAATTAGCGTCAGCACTTTGCTGAGTCAAGTCACAACTCACAAAAAGGAACCTACATCTTCTGTGGAAAGGTCTAAAACTACCCCAAAGACATTACCACAGGCAATTGAAGTTCCTGCTACAACAGAAAATTTAAAGGAACTTGATACTATTCATGTTGATAGGTACACGTGCTTTTGATTCTTTTTGTTTCTACGTTTTATTCTTTTTTGAATTATTTACTTATTTTTTCCCTTTATAACTCATTTATTTTATTGTAGATTGGAGGTGGGCACAGGAGAAAAAAGTAGCCTATATTGTGGTTCTAGTACTCCAGAAACTGCTAAGACTATAAAGCATCTTATTGCAGCTGCCCAGGCAAAAAGGAGACTAGTAGCTCAATTTCAGTGCCATCCTCTTGACCTTCACAATGCTCAAGGGGGAACACCTAGCCCCTCTCTAGTTCAGCCATTTATGTCTGTCTCTAGCAATTTTGGCCAGGCAGATCTGCAGGGAGTTTATGAGCAGCCAACATTAGCTTCTCCATCAACCAATGTGTATCACCCCACATCTCAAAGTCAACTTGATGCTGAAGAAAATGAGGAGAGAAGAGTTGGTTCAGGGCAAGCGGCTGTAGGGGGATCTCTGAGTGGTGGTACTGAGGCTGCTATTGCTCGTGATGCCTTTGAAGGAATGATTGAGACTTTGTCAAGGACCAAGGAAAGTATTGGGCGCGCGACACGTCTTGCCATTGATTGTGCCAAGTATGGCATTGCCAATGAGGTATGTTTCATCATATCATTATTATTTCTAAAAGGCTTAAATATGTTTCTAGTCCTTATAATATACTCACTTTCTCGGTTTAGTCCTTTTAAAATTATTTTTTTCGGTTTCATCCCTGTTATATGTTTTTGTTTCATTTACGTCCCTGTCATTAGTTTTAGCTGTTAAGTGCTGAAGTGGCTCAAAGAAGTCCTCCTCAGCATGCCACATGGATGCCATATCAATATCACGTCACTTTATTTCATTTTCATTTTAGTCCCTCTAACACATTTCATTTTTCATTTTAGTCCCTTGAACCCACTGTCTCTCTCTTCCCCCCTCACCTTTCCTCCTCCACAGCCGCCCCTACCTCCCCTTCCACCTCCCCAGCTGCCCCACCATTGCCAATCAAGCTCCACCTCTGCCTTGTACGTTGAATTTAACCTTTTTCATTTTTAATCCCCATGATCTGTTTCCTTCAAATTTTATAACTTCTTGGGAAACCCATATGGGAACAGGGTTCAATTACAAACCTGTTTCTGATGCGATATCATTCATAGCCGTAGTAGCTCTTCCTTCGGTTGCTGTACCACTATGATGCATAGACACAATATGAGTATCGGATACGATGCGTATCTGATACGGCTATATGTGGTTCCTTGAAAAATATAGGATACGATGCGTTTAGGATACATATATAAAAAATAATAAATTCACAAAATATAATAAATATATTATTGTAATGAAACAAAATATAATAAATATATTATGCTTAAAAATGTTTTTCGTCCCTGTAAATATACGGGTATTTGGTTTTCATCCCTGCAGATTTTTTTTTTTTTTTGTATCCATCCCTGCATTTTTGACCGTTTTGTTTTACGTCTCTCTCCGTCATGTTCCGTTAAAAAAATGTTGAGGTGGCAAACGGACCTCCACTTTGCACCGCTAACTCATATTAATGTGCGCATGTGGCACTACATGTCAACTTGTTGAGTCGTCTTTATTTATTTTTAGAATAAAATAAAATTAGAAAAAAATTTAGGGTTCCATCGGCCACCCCATCCATCAGAACCCCACCTTCTCTCCCTCTCCCCATCGGCCACCCACACTATCCACCCCTTCTCTCCCTCACCCCATTTCATTTGAAACCCAGAAATGAAACCACACCCACACCCACCCCATCTCCCCCCTCAGTCAAACCATCTTCGCCCATTTTGAAATTATCCGTGAGAGTGTAACGTTCCTTAAAGATATGTGAGCCAACACTATTAATTCCATGGGTATCAAATTGACACACAAATTAGCTAATTCTGAAAACGTGATGTTCCAGAATTTCATTCACAAGGTGCCAAACCTAAATTAATATCCAGTTGAATAAATTGCAAAAGGTTGCAATTCTAGTCAAACCCATGTAAAAACGTGAATGTAACTCCCCAAATAAAATAACGTTCCAGCAACTTCCAATTCAAGTCGTGACCCCACATCGAAAATGTGAACCCATCAAACAAATTGTCGTCCACCGATTGAAATCTCAAGAAACCCCAAATGGAAATCACTGCGAGATTCGACCCAGAGCAAAGCACCGAAATCTTAGAGACACCGTAAGCTAATCTCCCAATCGAGCCATAGAAAGATCTCTGCGAGATTCGAACCACAATAGCTGTCCAGGGATCCGTCATAACCGCAAACACCGAAGAGCACCTCTGCAGAATCACACATTGTCAGATTCAGAATACGCACAAACCGTTTTGTTCACATCTTCTTCTCCGACGAGGCGCAACAATCGCTTTGCAGAATAGAGCTTTGACTTTGACATGCCTCATTGCGTTCTTTGGTCTTAAATCGCAGGTCCACCACTGCCTGGACCTGAGTGGAAATCCCAAGTAATACCCATGTTGAAATTCCAAGTGGATTAGCTTTTTATGTTATTAGAAAGATAAACACCAACCCGAAGTCGTCGTGGGTGGGGTGGGGGTGACGACATGGGAGGGGGAGGGTGAGGATTAGAGGGAGAGGAGAGGGAAAGAGGAAGTTGAGCCCTAAGATAAAAAGGAAAAAAAATAATAATTACACAATCATCAAATCTTTAGTCCATGTGTTACGACTTATCTGACGTGGTAGTGCCAGAATGGACCACAGTTAGCCACCTCGACATTTTTTTAACGGAACATGACGGAGAGGGACGAAAACAAAACGGTCAAAGTTAGAGGGATGAATAACAAATTTTTTTTGCAGGGGTGAAAATCAAATACCCCTATATTTACAGGGGCGAAAAACATATTTAGGCCAATATATTATTGTAATTCAAAACATATATACAAGTAATTATTTTTATAAATATATTTAAATACTAAATGTTAATATAACTAATTATATTTGAAATAAGTCTAAATACCGAGCCGTGAGTCTTGCTTTTCAGAATAATGAAGCTAAACAATTGAACCGATAACAACAATAAAAATAATAATAGTTGATAATAGCCATACTAAAAGAATACTTCAGAATAATAAATTTTAACATAATATGTTGAGATTTAATTATGTTGCTTTGTTATTTTATTATTGGTTTATTATTACTATTATTTTTTGTAAAACAATATTTTATGAGATTTATATTATATTATTTTGTTATTTTATTATTACTATTATTTTATTAAAAGCCTAGCGCGATCAAGGGCAACTTGTATATATTCTGCTCCCTAACTCCTAGACCTAGCAGGAGTGTTGGTCTGCAGCAAGATTTGTGCGCCTCTCTCTCTCTCTCTCTCTCTCTTTCTCTTCCCTCGACTTCGACCTAGTGAAGCATCCTCTCTTTGCCAGTGAAATCTGCAACCTCCCTCGCTCTCTCTGTTGGCGCGCGATTTTGGCAACACCGGATATGTCGAAGGAGTATCAACGTGTTGGATTTTTATTTTTTTATTTTTAAAAAAGGGTCTCCGATACTGCACCGATGCGTGTCGATTGCGTATCGGAGCGTGTCGCCGTATCAGAGCGTTTCGATACGGATACGCAGGGAAACGAGCGTATCAGTGCTTCAGAGCTTTACCATTTTGAATATATTCCGCAACTTAATTACACCAAGTCCATTAAGAAAATAAAGTGAGTTTTGGTCCGTAACAAACACACGAAACAAAAAAAAAAATTGCATGTAAAAGGGTGTGATACTGTTACCTACCTTGGGCATGGATACTTTCCGTTCATTTTCTCATCTGATGTATTATGGACTCTTCCTTTCAATGGAAAGCCGTTGGTTGTAACATTTTTAACGTTCTGAGTATTTTCTGTGAGTACCACCTTCACCTTGACTTTCGTTAACCCCTCAAAAAGAGGGGAGCTTAAGTTTGAGTACAACTTGAGTTTGGGTACATGAAAAGGTGAAATTCAATGTAGGCAGAGGTGGAGCTTTATTGGCAATGGAGCACTCGGGTGGGGCGGCTGGGAAGGTGGAAGGGAGAGGTGGGGGCGGTTGGGGAGGTGGAGAGGGGAAGGGGGAAGAGAGAGAGAGAGAGACATAGAGAGAGAGCGAGCGTGAGTTAGGGTTAGAAGGACTAAAATGAAAATGGCGTGTGTTAGAGGGACTAAAATAAAAATGAAATAAAGTGGCATGTCATTGATATGGCATCCATGTGGCATGTTGAGGTGGACTTCTGTAAGCCATCTCAACACTTTATATCTGAAACCAACAGTAATGACATAAATGAAACAAAAACATGTAAGGGGATGAAATTGAAAAAAATAATTTTAAAAGGACTAAAACAAAAAAGCGAGTATATCATAGGGACTAGAAACATATTTAGGCCTTTCTAAAATTATGAATTGGATATTGACTTTCTTCCTTATCTTCTACTCCAAATATACGAGTATAAAGTTGCCTTATAAAATAATTTAGATGCTACTTTGGTGTGCAAAATTAGAGTCTTAATTGCCATTGGAATACTTCTTTCGTGTGATTTAAATTCAAAATTCTGATGAGTTGTGTTGGAAGTGTGAAACCAGTTCATATCTCCAAAACCATTATTGTCACATTGTAGATGGAAGTTAAGCTCAGTTTGCGAACAAATCTAAGCTTGAAGTTATATTGAAAATAAAGGGTTTTCTAACAGCGTGTTAGTTGTATGGCATGATGTGTAGATAAAATACTTCAACTATCAGTTTGCCAATGTGCTTTTTGTATTCAATTATTAGTTATAGAATATGTAAAAGAAAACAGAGTACAATTGAAAAAGAGAGGGTAAACTGAAAATGAACTTTCTGTTATTGATTGTTTGTAACCGAATTTCTTACAACTGAAACACACTAGAACCAAAGGAATGTATTGGCAAACCTTGGCTGTTTCCTATGAAAATTTGGTCAGGTCCAGTGAATGAACCAAGCTGCTAGATATTCTTTTGATCACTAGTTACATGAAAGGAGGCTCTAGAATCAGGGAACCAGGAACTTGAAGCACTTGGAGCAAAGTTAGTTACCATAGCACTTGGTTAAGATGCTTGAAAACCAGTAGGCCTTGGTTGTGATGAAGGCGGCACCCAAGTATTTGAAGGAAATTGCTGTGGAAACATATTTGAAGGCATAGGTAACCCAGGGAAACCATGTGAACCATAAGCTTTGGCCATAGGAGGGCCATGAAAACCAAAAGCCTCAGAATGAGGACTCTGAAATCCTTGAAAATTGGCAGGTATTGGAGGCTGAAAGCCTGATTAAGTAGCAGCCAAATGACCAAATTTGAAACAAACTTGACACTGAACATTAGAAAATCGACCACCACGGCCACAACCACGACTAGCACCACGCCACGGCCACGAACAGAAGCATTTCCAACAGATCCAGTCAGATTATGAGCAGTTTGTGACTCATGAGTGAGATGAACTTGTGCCGAAGTATTCTTTTCTGCGGTTTGAGCGGAAGGCTTAGGCACATGAGTCAAATTAACTGAGACTGATTAATTAACAACTTTCTTCTTGAACTTATCAAGACGAAGTTCATGTGCAAGAAGAAGAGCTTCAACTTCTTCAATATCCATGGATTCGAACTTGCTTTCAACAACAGAGATAACCGGTCCAAAATCTTGAGGCAAACCTTCAAGAACTACATCAAGATGTTGATTCAGAGGAACCGGATCTCCAATCGACGCTAGAGAATCAACTAGAGCCTTGATTCGAAGCAAATATTCAGGGACAGTGCGATCAATGAGTTGCATCGCGCGACGTTCAGATCTCAGTTGCCTCGCCTTCGTGCGCGTTTGCTTCTGGAAATACGCATGAAGACACTCCCAAACCTCATACGCATGAACACATCCAAGAACGCGAGAGAGGATGTCGCTCAAAAGCGTCGATTGCAACCACAACTGAAGCATTTGATCTTTCTGCAACCACGCATGATACTCCGGATTCACCTTCGCAGCGAGACGATCTGCATCAGTTAGGTATTGCGACGGAACCGCAGGACAAACAAGGAACTCATGCATGCCATTCACAATGACATAGGGCTCAACTTGTTGCCGCCAAATCAAGAAGTTCTTCTCAGTGAGTTTCTCCGAGATTTTGAGAGAAAACGACATTTGCGCTGATGAGCGATTGATCGGAGTGGCTTGAATCGGAGGAGGTGACGGTGGTGGAGGTGGAGGAGGCGGAGGAGGAGGAGAAGTCTCGATCGAAGCAGCCGTGGATCGAACTAGCTCTAAGATACCATAATAGAAAACAGAGTTCAATTGAAAAGAGAGGGAAAACTGAAAATGAACTTTCTGTTATTGATTGTTTGTAACTGAATTTCTTAAAACTGAATGTGAATAATCTGACTTATATAGAGCGCTAAACATGTGCTCACTTTGCTATCCTACACCCTCTTAATGAGCTGGCAATGAGCTGTCAAAACAGCTTTCATAAACTGCCATAACTAACTGATACTCAGTTAGTTTTACACTAAAACATATCACTCTAATAATATGGCATTGCATATTGTTTTCTTCATATTTAGAGATCAATTATTGTAATGTGAATATAATTTCTATAATACTTTTGCAATTAAATTTTGCAGTTACATTAATTTTATTGTTAATTTGCAACTTACTCCAAGGTATATATGTTCAGGTTGTTGAACTTCTTATCCGAAAGCTAGAAAATGAAATTAGTTTTCATCGTAAAGTGGATTTGTTCTTTCTTGTTGATTCCATAACCCAGTGCTCACATAATCAAAAAGGTGAGAGGATTTACTTCATAGAATACTGTTTAGCAGCATTGATTATGAATGCACCTGTTTCTCTCTCTGGCTCTGTATGTTCTCTTTTCTCTGCTTAAATAAAATTGCAAGTCCCAAGTACTGTTTTCTTCATGGCATCTTCAACTCTAATTGTGGAGATATTTGCAGGTATTGCAGGGGCTTCCTACATCCCTACAGTTCAAGGAGGGTTGACACGTCTTCTGGGTGCTGCTGCTCCCCCTGGGGCTAGTGCCCGTGAAAATCGTCGCCAATGTCTCAAGGTCAGCTCTTGTTCTTTTTTGTGAAAAATATATTTTATTCGAAATAAAAGAAGTGGAGTATGGAGGGGAAGATAAGCATACTCCAAAACAGAAAAAGAATAGAATGAGAGGGAAAATGAAATGATCAAGAATGCGACAAGGGTACTCAATTTCTCTGCATATTAATTTCATTGAAACAGCCATGAATGCACTAGATAGAAGCTATAAATGTGTAAATACAACCCCAACGACCTAACCTGTTTGAAAATAGATATTGTTGATATTTATGTAAATAATATATTCTGATTATAGAAATATTAGGTTATTAGGATAGTCGAATATCGTAATTATTTTGTAGTTATTACTTATTATACTGATTTGTTCGGAGCCTATATAATCGATTCTCCGTGGTGTAGTTGAAACACAGGTTTCACAATCTCATGCCTCTGGTATCTTGCTTTTAAAACTCTGTTTGGTTTTCCTATTCGCTGTTTGCGTAGTGATAATGCCCCCGTGAATATTTGTTCCAACAATTTCAAAATTTCATGGCATTTAATGACATTTTTCACCAGATGGAATATTTGAGCACATACATTTAAAGAAAAACGGGGTTGCTAGACGCAAAAATCAGTACCTCATTGAAACCACTCAGACCCTTCTTCTTCATGCTAATGTTCCATTTCGGTTTGAGGATGTTGTTTTAACAACCTGTTATCTTATAAATCGCATGCCCTCTTGTGTCCTTGTTGACCAAGTACCCCACTCGATCCTTTTCCCCATACCCCTTTACACTCACTTCTGCAACGTGTCTTCAGATCCACATGTTTTGTCCACAATCTCTCTCATGGTCTTGACATACTCTCGGCGCGTTCACTCAAGTGTTTCTTTCTTGGTTATCATTCGTCCCAAAAAAGTTATCGTTGTCCTTCTACTTTTCACTGTTACCTTATATCGGCTGACATTATCTTTTTCGAGTCTGTTCCTTACTTTGACTCGACCCACTTGCCTCTTGAGCTCTTTCTACAACCGTCCTTGTGCCTACTGCTATTGTTTCTCTCTAGGCTGTCCCACTAGAGACCCCACTTGTGGACCCCCCTAGCCGCGTGACCACTACAGATATATCACCGTCGTCGGCCATCCTCTGTGGTGCACGTCCCTGCCCCTGTTCCTACTAGTGAGGCCATGTCAGACTCTTCACTGGCACCAGCTCTTTTACCGGATCCGGCCGGCCACCTAAGCTCGATCTTCCCATTGCTCTTCATAAAGATATACGCTTTACTCGTAACTCATCCTCTTATTACCTGTTTTGAGTTATCGTATTTCTCCTTTGCAGTACACTTGCCTTTCTTCGTTGTCTTCTATTTATGTTCCTAAATCTCCAAGTGAAGCTTTATCCCACCTAGCTAGAGTGGAGACAATGAATGATTGACGAGATGTGTGCTCTTCAAAGCAATGGTGCCTAGGAATTGGTCCCTCTACCTCTTGGAAAGTCTTTGGTTGGTCGTCATTGGCTTTATACGGTCAAAGTTGGTCCTGATGGCAAGATTGATCGATTTAAGACTTGTTTAATGGCCAACGAATACACTCAAATATTTGGGCTGGATTACAGTGATATTTTCTCACCTGTGGCCAAAATGGCCTCTGTTAGACTCCTCATCTCTATTGCAGCCATTCGACACTAGCCTCTTCATCAATTTGACATTAATTTTTTTTTTTTTTTTTTGGCATGATCTCGAAGAGGAAGTATATGTGGAGCAACCACTTGGGTTTGTTGCTTAGGGGGGAGTCCTGTACCATGGTCTGTCAGCTTCACAGGTCTCCTTATGGTCTGAAATAGTCTCCTCGAGCTTGGTTAGTTAGATTCAGCACTGTAGTACAACAGTTTGTATGATTTGCAGCGAAGCCGACAACTATGTATTCTATCACCATTCGGCCCAATGATGCATTTACTTGATTGTTTATGTGGATGATATTGTGATATCTGGTAGTGATCAGCAGGACATACTTCAGTTGAAGCAACATCTCTCTCATCGGTTTCAGACTAAAGACCTTGGTAAACTCCATTACTTATTGGATATCAAGGTAGCCCAATCCAAGGATGGTCTATTGATTTCAAAAAGGAAATATCCTATGAATATTCTTGAAGAGACAGGTTTATTGAATATCAAGTCAGTTGACACTCCTATGTATCTAGATATCAAACTTCTACTTAATCAGGGAGAGCCACTTTCAGATACAAGTGATTGTTTGGGAAATTAGACTACCTCACAATCACCTGTCCAGACATTTCTTTGTAGTCAGTGTGGTAAGTCAATTCTTAAATTCTCCTTGCCATGACCATTAGGATGTTGTGATATGAATTCTGAAATACATTAAAAGTGCTCTAGGAAAAGGTCTAATTTATGAAGATAGTGGACATACTCAGATAGTTGTCTACTCAGATGTCGATTGAGCAGACTCACCCATTGATAGGCGATCCACTTCCCGGAATCGTGTACTTATTGGGGGAAACTCGATGTCTTGGAAGAGTATAAAAAAAATGTGGTTACAAGATCCAATGTTGAAGCGAAATACATGGCCATGGCATTAGTGACTTGCCAGCTCATTTTATTGAAACAGTTGCTCAAAGAGCTTCAATTTGAGGAAACCATGCAAACAACGCTAATTTGTGATAATCAAGCAGCATTGCATATTGCCTTCAATCCTGTTTTTCATGAGAGGACTAAATATATTGAGATAGATTGTCATTTTGTTAGGGAGAAGGTCGAATCAGGAGAAGTCACCAATTCACTACCAGCTTTGTCAACTCCAATGATCAATTGACAGATGCCTTCACTAAATCCTCAAAAGGTCCTCGTATCAGTTATCTATGTAACAAGGTTGGTGCATATGATTTGTATGCTCCAGCTTGAGGGGGAGGGTTGATATTTATGTAAATAATACATTTTGATTATAGGAGTATTAGGTAATTAGGATAGTCAGATATCATAATTATTCTGTAACTATTACTTATTACTACCTTGATTGTATGTTGATTTGTTCAGAGCCTATATAATAGATTCTCCGTGGTGTAGTTGAAACACACGGTTTCACAATCTTATGCCTCTGGTTTCTCTCTTTTAACAGAGCTAATGTGAGGTGTTAAAAAATACATGCATTTTACTCCAACAATATAGATCATAGAATTGTTATAACTTAGAAGCACGCAGTCGTCGTGCCACTAAATCTTGGCCTTTTTTCTTCCAAAGCCTGTAAAACAAACCAAAGTGAAGCAGCTCCAAAGTGAAGGGGCAAGCAACTAGATTCCAGCACATCGAACATGTTTTCTAAAAGAAAGTATCTTCTTCGATGTAGAAACAGAAGGGCTGTTATTTTTATGTTTGTGCTGAAAATTACACAAGTATCAGTGGAAGGGGCTGCAGAGAGTCTATGAATCTTAAAGATGTTTGTATTAATTCTATTGAGTACAAATGTTGAGATAAAAAACTTGATCTTTCAGGTAGTTTTAGATTTTCATAAAGGCTATGTGCGAAGAAATTTCTGTTCTTAGGAAGTGTAAAACAACAATGACAAAATCTGTTTCCCACTAACGTTAGCAACATGGATCAAATAATGTCGTTGGGTTGTGTCAAAAACCAACTTTCCCGAATGGCCATTTAGATCAAGGTTGTTTTAGATGATATCTTTTATAGATTTTCTTGGCCTTCCTCTATCTCTGTATATTAGGTTGACCTTGAAATGATAAATTCTTATTAGGGCCACTGTTTTTCCTCTCACACAAGCAGACCATCTTAAATTAGTTTTTGTCATTTTTTTTTTCAATAGGTGCTACTCCAGCTATTTTAGATGTATATTCATGATCTTATCTTTTCTTGTATGTGCGCTTATCCACCACGACATTCTCATCTCCGCAACACTTGGTTTATGCTCTGGATTGACTTTTACTTTCAAACAATTGCTGCCATAAAGCATTGCTGGTATTTTGTTGATAGGTAAAAAATTTCTTTGAGCTTGAGAATCATGTTCTGAACACTTTGGAAAGTATGTGGAACTGAAAATAGGACATGCAAGAAAACACACCAGAGGGATCAACAATAGAAATTCTATCTTCATGATTGGAAGAAAATTAAGAATAATTAAATAAAAGCAAAAAGAACTGAACTTTAGTACTCCCCCTCTCACTCAGGTCCCATCTAAAATGAAAATCCCAAGAAATGTTTGAATCCATAATGGGTAAATTATATAAATGAGACAGTTGATATGGATGAAGATAACATGTAAGGGTAGAACATTGCCTGTTTGAAATTCCTCCCGAAATCTGACGCGAGAATCATCTTGAGGCAAATGAACTTCGTGGGACTCATGTGATTGACAGTGATCACGAGGATGTCACTCCTCCTTTTTGAGATTGAAAGAAAACTTCGAACTAACAAGATGATCTCTACTCTTCCTTACCAGAGGAAATGTATGAATTTTTTTTATCCTGAGCCACTGTAAAATGAAGCTGGAAAAGGTAAGCATAGTACAATGGCATGGTGGACAAACAGGCTCGTATGTGTAATGAGTCCACCAAAGAAAAGTTCGATCATTTCTGACTATCTAGGTGCTTAGAGTTTTTCTAATAATTGGAAGCTAAAAGGGGGGGGGAAAAAGCCCCGAGAATTACAACACAAATTTCCAGATTAGTGAGAAGGCACTGGAAATTTTGGCATCCTGCCAAGCAATGGAAGAGGAAAGGACATTATTGTCCATGATTGTATCCCCCAAGCAACTTTTAGCAATTAATCCTCAGGTCAGTAATAATTTCTGTAAACTGGAGAACATAAAGAATGATCAACATAACTACCTCTATTCTGTCCACAAAACAGAACTGTCATACACCAATGGAAGGTGAGAGACTCTTAACTTAGTGTGAACTAGCTTTGATCCCCTTGATGAGGCTTTTATCCACAATGATTTAGTGTCGGACTCAACATATGAACCACTAAGGTCAAATCGAGTGTAGATTAAATCTCCTAATCTGATGTCTCGTTGTTTGCAGGATGAAGGATTTTGGCTGACTATTAATCAAAAAATAGTTGAGAGAATTTTCTAGAATTATAAAAAATTTACTCCAATCTTTTCTTTATTATGGTACTAATAAGTATCCCATGCATTGTACGAGTCCTTTTGTGAAATATAAAAAAATTAGTTTAAAATACATTTTAAAAAGATTGGTTCAATTATTAAAAATAATAATAAGGGTTTCTCTCCTTGCGGTTCTCTCCTAGCGCCGTCGCCTAGGGTTTCTATCCTTGAGCCGTCGCCTAGGGTGTGAGTCCTTGTGAGAAGGTTCTCTCCTTGTGAGAAGGTTTTAGCTCTCGTTTTCCTTTCAAGCACTGTCTTTGTGTATCGGTTTGAGATTCATCTCGTCATGGCGTCAAGTAGTAGCGCGCCAGTGGTGGAGTTCGACGAAGAGGAGGTGGTTGACGTAAGGTCCAATACGGCGCTGACTTTGGTGGGTAGGTTCCTCACGAATCGCCCGGTTAGAACTCATATCATGAAGGAACGTATGGCGGGGGTTTGGAGGCCGGGAAGAGGTGTTTCGATCAAAGAAGCCGGTCAAGGTACCTTTCTATTTCAGTTCTTTCATCATTTGGATCTTCAAAAGGTGTTGAAGCAAGGTCCGTGGTCGTTTGATAAACACTTGCTAATATTGGGCGTGATCCCGGAGGGTGTTGTGCCGTGTGAAGTACCTCTTTTTCAGATACCGTTTTGGGTGCAAGTCCATAACGTCCCAACGGGGTTTATGTCCGAAGCTATAGGGAAGCATGTGGGGAATACGGTGGGTTCGTTTCTTGAATATGACTCAAAGAATTCATCGGAGTTTTGGAGGCTCTATATGCGCATAAGGGTTCTCTTGGATGTAAGGAGGCCATTGTTAAAAAGCTTGAAGTTGAAGAAGAAAGGCAGAGAGGCGAAGGAGGTGTATCTTAAATATGAAAGGTTGGATGTCTTTTGTTGTCTCTGTGGGTTGTTGGGACATGCGGAAGGTGAGTGTGAAAAATTATTTGAGATGCAACATGATGATGGTTCGCGGGAGTGGGGGCCGGAGTTGAAAGCGGAAGTGCGTAGAGGGGGTGATGCCGGTGGGGCGCGGTGGTTGAGGGAGGAGAACACGCCATGGAAAGCTCCAATTTGTGGTGGCGTTAATGGTAGCGCAGGTCAAGGGGGACAAGCTCCCAATGTTGTGGATCGTAATAATTGCGCATCATTGCACCAACCAATCACGGCTAGTAATAATGTTCCCAACCAAGATATAGCACAATTAGTGGAGGTGTTTAAAAATCCAGCATTGTTGTTTCCAAAGCCGTTACAAATTGCCAATGAAAGTCACGTGGTAACTAATGAACGTCCAGTCAGCAGTGGGGACGTACACATGGACGCTGAGGTGGAGGTTGAGGACAAACGGAAACGTATGCGTGAAGGTACAGGTGGTGGGGGGGAGGCCGAGACTGATTTTGGTGTTGAAGGGAGAGAGAATGGCGTCGCAACTATGGTGGTTCAGCCGGAAGGTGCTATTTCCTTCATAGACGATTCTTTTTTATGGGCAGGTCCTAGCAAGAGGGCCTGCCGGGAGCAATGAGTATCATCAG
The DNA here is from genome assembly GCA_037113605.1 of Calophaca sinica. Classification (NCBI taxonomy): domain Eukaryota; kingdom Viridiplantae; phylum Streptophyta; class Magnoliopsida; order Fabales; family Fabaceae; genus Calophaca; species Calophaca sinica. The sequence goes on from CM073730.1 coordinate 73,813,058, forward strand.
CTGGAACTGCTTGGGCTTGGGTCACCCACGAGCAGTTCCCTCGCTACGGGACCTCGTTCGGTCGTATCAACCGGACATTTTGTTTTTATGTGAGACATTGGTGCATGCTGACAAAATTGAAGAGATTCGTGTTCGTCTTGGTTTTGACTCTGCTTTTGCCGTTGACTGTCGTGGTAGGAGTGGGGGTTTGGCTCTCTTTTGGCGTCATCCTTTTGAGTGTACGGTGACGAACTATTCCATTAATTATATTGATGCTGAGGTGGTTAGTGTGAATGGTCCTTCTTGGCGACTCACTGGTTTCTATGGGTGTCCGGAGAGTGGTAGGAGGCGTGAGTCGTGGAATTTGTTGAGAACTTTGGCTCGTGATAACTCTTTACCATGGTGTGTGGTTGGTGACTATAATGATTTACTGTCTAATGATGAGAAGAGAGGGAGTGCGGATAGAGCTCCATGGCTTCTGAGGGGCTTTAGAGATGCTATACAGATTGTTTCTTTGTTGGATATTCCTATGGAGGCCACCCTTTCACGTGGAGTAGGGGGAGTGCGACGCCTTCAAAGAGGAGAGGTTGGATAGAGCTCTTGCGACACAGGATTGGATTGATTTGTTTCCTAATTGTTGTCTCATTAATGGGGTTGCTGATCGTTCGGATCATTCGCCTCTTTGGTTGCAGCTCTGGGAGCGTCGGCGTCGTGGGGCGCCTCGTCCTTTTCGTTTTGAGAATGCTTGGTTGGAGGAGGAGGATCTTCCGATTGTAGTGGAGGAGGGTTGGGCGAGGAGCGGGAGTGGGGATTTCTTATCGAGGTTGGAGCGTTGTACTAGTGCTATTGATGACTGGGGGAAGAGGTTAAGGGCTCGGTACCGTCTTGATATTAAGAAGTGTAAGGAGGAGATGGAGATGTTGCGGGGTTCTTCAGATAGAGACGCCATGCATCGTTATAAAGAAGTGAATGATCGGCTGAGTTCTTTGTTGGTTCAGGAGGAAGCCTTTTGGAAACAACGGGCGAAGGTTCATTGGTTAAAAGATGGCGATACTAATTCTAAGTTTTTTCATGCGATGGCTAGTGCGCGACGTCGGTGCAATGCTATTGCTAAGTTGACGCGTGATGATGGATCCGTGGCTGACTCGCAGGTTGCTTTGGGTGAGGTTGCGCATGATTACTTCACAAATCTATTTACAGGTACGCGTGGTGATTACCTGCCGGTGGTTGATTGTATGCGCACAGTTGTTACGGCGGAGGATAATGTTCAGTTGACGGCACCTTTCACTATTAATGAGTTTAAAGAGGCTTTGTTTCAAATGCATTCGGACAAAGCTCCCGGGCCGGATGGTTTGAACCCAGTTTTCTTCAAACGATTCTGGAATTTGTGTGGTCCTGAGTTATTTCATTCTGGGGTTGCTTGGCTTGATAGTGGTGAGTTTCCGCCTATGTTGAATGATGCTAATATTGTTTTGATTCCTAAGGTAGACAATCCCAATACTATGCGCGACTTGAGGCCAATTTCGCTTTGTAATGTAATTTATAAAATCATCTCTAAAGTGTTGGCTAATAGATTGAAAGTTTTGCTTTACAAGTGTGTTTCCTTAGAGCAATCAGCTTTTGTCTCAAACCGCTCTATAATTGATAATGTCATGGTTGCTATAGAGACTATCGATCACATGAAATGTAAGGTGCGGGGGAAAGTAGGGGAGGTGGCACTAAAGATTGATATTAGTAAAGCGTACGATAGGGTGGATTGGGGGTATTTGCGATGTGTTCTTGAGAAGATGGGGTTCGATGAGAAGTGGGTAAATTGGATGATGATGTGTGTTGAAACGGTACACTACTCAGTGCTTATGAATGGAGAGAGAGCTGGCTCAGTCTCACCTGGGAGAGGACTTAGGCAGGGTGACCCACTATCACCTTACCTTTTTATATTGTGTGCAGAGGGTTTAACAGCTTTACTCAAAAAATGTGAGGCGAGAGGTGAGATCCATGGAGTTAAAGTGTGTAGGGGGGCTCCTATCCTCACACACTTGTTATTTGCAGATATTTGTTTCTTGTTTTGCAGTAGATGTAGCCGAGGCAACTAATCTAAAAAGGTGTTGGCAACTTATGAGAAAGCTTCAGGCGATCTGTCGACCTTCGTAAATCTGAAATCTTTTTAGTTAACACTCGGGGCGACATCGAGCACGTGGTGAACATTTTAGGCGTGGATCGAATGCTTGGAGTGCAGAAAATATCTTGGCTTGCCTTCCATGGTAGGTCGCAGATAGCACTGTTCGGTTACTTGAGGGACCAGGTGTGGAACAAAGTCGACAGTGGTCGTACGTCACCTTTCAAAGCGGTAGGAGTGTTCTAGTGAAGTCGATGGCACAGCAATTAGCGTATTGTATGAGTACTTTTACGATTCGACATCTCTAGGAGAGGAGATGGAGAGAATGATCAATTCCTTCTGGTGGGGTTCGAACAGAGGAGCTCGGAGAGGAATTAATTGGTTGAGCTGGGAGCGTTTGTCTATGCGCAAGGAGTTTGGAGGTATGGGCTTTCGACATTTCTATGGCTTTAATTTGGCTATGTTAGGGAAGCAAGGTTGGCGTTTGTGCACCAACAAGGATGCTATAGTTACTCGCGTCTTCAAAGCTAAATATTTTCCCAAGGGGGACTTTTTGGGGGCTCGCTTGGGCCATAATCCCAGTTATGTTTGGCGTAGCATCCACACCTCACAGACATTGGTCAATTTTGGGGCTCGTTGGAAAATTGGAGATGGCGCATCCATTAACATTTGGCGCAACCCGTGGGTAAAAGGAGGTAATAATTCTTTTGTGTCTTCCAATGTGGTTCAGGGAACTGAAAATATGACTGTCTCTAATTTATTTGATGCACATAGTGGGGTTTGGAATATATCTCTTCTTGACCAATTGTTTAATGAGGAAGATAAGAGTCACATTAAGGGTATGGTGTTACATGGGAGGGAGAGCGAAGATCATCTAGTATGGGATAAAAGTAGAGACGGCACCTATTCGGTTAAGTCGGCATATTATGTTTGTATGAATGAGATGATTGATAGTTCGGCTTTACGTAAACCCGGTGAGTGGAATTTAATTTGGAGACTCAAAATTCCACAAAAAGTCAAGATACACTTGTGGCGATGTGCAAGAGGGGTGCTTCTGAGTCGTGTGAATTTGGCGCAAACGGCATGTGAATTGTCCCGTGGATCGTCTGTGGAAAGTAACAAGAGGAGGAGAGTGATGTGCATTGTTTCTTGGTTGTTCTCAAGCTATTGACGTATGGCGTCAATCCGGTCTTTATAATACTATTCAACGCTTTCTTCCCACAGTGCAGGAGTTTAACTCGATTATTTTTAACATTCTCGGTGCACTTTCTGAGAACAGTAGGAAGCTTGTAGCAATGATTGTTTGGTGCCTTTGGAAGAGAAGAAATGAAAAAGTTTGGGGGAACTCCGTTAGGCCGCGTTTGTCCATTGCTAGCGCCATGGAGTTGTTGCACCATTGGCAACATGTCCGACGGCCAGCGATGGCACGCAGGCGGCGGCGTCTTGGGGCTGGTGATGCGGTTGTTGATGATGTTTTGTGGACTCGCCGCCACCCGGATGGTTAAGTGAAATGTAGATGGGGCTCTTTTTGACGATAACAAGTTTGGGGTTGGTATTTGCATCAGAGATAGTGATGGGAGGCTTGTTAAAGCGAAATCCACTTGGTTCTATGGAGCTCCACCACCACAAGAGGCGAGGCACCGGGTTATTACTAGCAGTCAAATGGCTTCAAGAATTAAACATCCAAAGAGTTACCATCGAGCTCGATTGCAAAGCAGTAGTTGATGGCATCAGATGAGTGTCTAATTCTGTTACCGAATTTGGCTCAATTTTGCGTAATAGTAAACACTTTTTATCTTTGTCACGAAACTATATTGTCAGTTTCATCCGGAGGCAAGCTAACTTTGTTGCTCACTCTCTAGCTAGAGCATCAAAGGAATTTGCTAGCTCCCAAATTCATGATTGTAGTCCGACATGTATTGCTTCTTTGATTTTGAATGAAATGATATGACTTTTCCTTTGTCAAAAAAAAATAAAGATTGGTTCAATTGATAAAAAATTATTTAATGATGATAAAATATAAATTAAAACATAAAAAAGCAGATGTTTGAAAATTTTAATTTCGAAAAATCTCAAAAATTTGTCTAAGTAACATAAAATCATTTTAATGATGATTTGCAAATATCTCGTTATGTTTAGTGTTGATTGAGATAATTTATGTATTTGTTAAAGAAATAAAGGAAAATAAAATCTTCACTAATTGGATAACTAATTAAAAAGGATACTAGTTTTGAATTGATTTAATTTAATATGAAAGCTCAAAATGTGTCAAAACACATGGATCCGTGAGATGAGAGTTTGGCGTGACTTTGTTAGAAGAGTAAGAGACTCGGAATACATATCTAAATTATCCCACTCACGATAAAAGACTTAAATTTTATATTAGAAGTGGATAGTTAATGATAATTTTGTTTAGGAAAGTTTATGATGCCTTTTTTTTTAAGTCGGTATGTTGTGTGCTAGAGGGATATTACATTTGTGTTTTTCATTTTTTATGTTGTGTGGATTGCAGGTTTTAAGATTATGGCTTGAGAGGAAAATTTTTCCTGAATCACTTCTTCGTCGTTACATGGATGATATTGGAGGTTCGAATGATGATATGACAGTTAGCTTTTCTTTCCGGCGTCCTTCTCGAGCAGAACGGTCTGTGGACGACCCAATTAGAGAAATGGAGGGCATGCTTGTTGATGAGTATGGAAGGTGTGGTTATTTGTTTCATCACCTTTTTTAGACTGAAAGCTCATGTTGTGCCTGTTTTAATTATTATTCAAGTTTTCCTTTCAAAAGTCACTGGTCATTTTTGTACTAATAGTCCATCTGACTAACCCATTAGAGATAGTGAATGATGAATCCTTAAATGAGAAAACAGATACAGCAAACAATTGAATATCACTTTTGGAATTATTGTATCACAAATGAGATTGACGGTATAGAGTGAAATTAAAAAGAATATAATATGAAATAACAGTTAGTAAAGCAAAAAATACTTTAGAAAGAAACAGGTCAGTTATTTTGGTGAATGGTTATGTCAATACAATTAAGTAATCGGAGGAAATTTTAACAAATTTTAACCGTTGCTAAGAATTTTATGTTAAAACTAGCGTCATTGATCTCTGTGAATTCAAATTGGTTTCAAATCATATTTTTGTCAAAATATTGTTTTGAAACATTGGGCTTTTCTGTTTTGATCTAGTTTGACTTGTATACTGATCACATGAGATCACATTTTTCATTTTGTGAGTGATTGTCAAAACCCATAAGGTTACAAAACTCAGCAATCGAAAAAGAGTTGTGGCTTGACAAAGTTGAACCATATTCTAGTGCCTGCGTTGTTGCAGCTTCTACCATTTTAAAGCTTATGGTGCTTTGCATTGGTTTTGCACATTGGGAACATGGAGATTAAGGAAAAATTGGTGACCTGCAGCTCTTAATGGTCTAATATAAGTATTTGCTCCTTTGCTCTCTTCCAAAAATAAAAAATAAAAAAAATTCAAAAGAAGTAAAAGATGATTTCTTTTTTTATCTATACTTCTATGGAAAGAAGACTCATTTCCTAGGATTCCAGTTTTTTCCAAAACGTAATTGTTAGAAAGCATATTTAACATGTGCTTATTATAGAGTTAATACGTGCTGATAGTTAGGGATATAGTTATACAAATCAAGGATTTGATTTGATTCTTTGTAATTATTATACGATTGTATTCTCTGATTATAAATAGAGACTGTGCGATCACATAAGACACACAACATTCCAATACAACTTTAACATGGTATCAGTAGTTTAGGTTTTGATCTCCTGCCTCAGTCGCCGCCTCTCTTCTGTTTACTTCCTGCGTGAACAGTACCCGCGTGATTGAGAAGCCATTTTTCTCCGCAACCGTGATTCGTTTCTCCGGTCTGCCACCACCGGTCGCACCGCCTCCCCGAGTCGACCCTACGGCCAAAAGCGCGTCCCCAAACGCCGCCAAGACGCGCTTCACGCCGCCACACTCGCCAGGTTCCGCTATGCGCGTCCGCGCCAGATCACGCTTCCTTTTCTCGCCCGCCACCACCCGCCGCCACTTCCGCCGCTTTCCCACCACCAGCGCCCGCCCAAATTCACCTACAAAACTCATGGGTGATAATTCGATTCGACACCGTGGCGTTCACCAAGGTTCCGTTGATCCCGTGCGGAAAATCGACCGACAGCTAACTACAAAGATCTGGTCGCCGCCGCTGCTTTGGTTCCAAGGTCAAGCCCGTGAAGACCACTTGACCAAACAAGCCAAGGATATTGCTACCAAAGACCGCTCAAAATGGAAGCAGGTTGACGCTTCCTTATGTACTGTCCTATGGTTTTCCATTGTGCCCAAGCTTCAGCCGCAATACCAAGCATTCATTATGTACTGTCCTATGGTTTTCCATTGTGCCCAAGCTTCAGCCGCAATACCAAGCATTCACCACGTGTTATGATGTTTGGGAAAAAGCCAAGAAAGTCTACTCCAACGACATTCACCGCCTTTATAGTGTCGTTCTCAACCTCATCTCTTTGAAGCTCGAAAACATGGATGTGCAGACGTGCCTTGGTAAGCTTGACCATTTGATTGTTGATTTTCAATCCCTAATGCCTTTTACTAGTGATGCAGCAGCTCATGCCGAGCAACGCAGCAAGTTTTTCATGATTCTTGCACTAGCCGGTTTACCACCAGAACTTGATTCTGTGCGTAACCAGATTTTATCGGGATCCACTGTTCCTTCATATGATACAGTCAGTGAACAACTGTTGCGTCTTGCTACTCCTCATGCTTTTGGCCACTCCTCCAGTTCTGCTGATTCCTCCACTCTCGTCTCCCGTTATCCCAGTCGTGGTGGACGGAATGGAGGACGTGGTGGCCAACGCTGCGGTTCTCAATGCAACTATTGCAATCGCTATGGCCATATTGAAGCTGAATGTCGCACCAAGGCAAGACAACAACAGTCTAAGGTTGCCAATGTTGCTCACACTGCAATCACTGACGATGTTACTATTTCGGCTGCTGACATAACGAAGTTCCTTCGCTCAAAGCAAACTAATCAGCCAACACCCTCTGCTGTCGCTCGATGCGGTAATCCCCAGAGCCTTTGTCTCTCGATCCTCCTCTCTTGGACCATGGGTACTTGACTCCAGTGCTTCTGACCATATGACCGGTAACAAATCTCTTTTCTATCATCTGTCTTACTCTGATTCTTTGCCCTCTGTCACCATGGCAAATGGCTCTAAAATCAAAGTTCAAGGCATTGGTCAAGCACAACCCCTTCCCAACCTTTCCTTACATTCTGTACTTTATGTTCCTGGTTGTCCTTTTAATTTAATATCCATTAACAAACTCACTCATACCCTTGATTATTCAGTCCTTTTTGTTCATAATTCCGCTTATGTGCAGGAACGACGTACTAGACGGACGATTGGAACAGGACATGAGTCTGGAGGATTATATCACCTTTCACTACCGGTGGCATGTGTCTCTGCTGCTTCTCAAACCCTTACACATCAACGTTTGGGTCACCCTAGCCTCAATAAAATGCGTCTTATGGTTCCTAGTTTTTCTAAGCTTTTATCTTTTGAGTGTTAGTCGTGTCAGTTAGGAAAGCATACTCGTCAAACTTATAGTCAGCGAGTCAATAAAAGTGTCGTGTCACCTTTTGCTTTAGTTCATTCTGATATTTGGGGTCCTAGTCGTGTCTGTTCAACTTTAGGCTATTATTACTTTGTCACATTTATTGACGATTTTTCCCGATGTACTTGGTTATTTTTAATGAAAAATCGTTCTGATGTTTTTACTATTTTTCAAGGATTTTGTGCAGAAGTTCAAAACCAATTTGGTACTTCCATTAAAATATTACGCACTGATAATGCTCGTGAATATTTGTCATCCCAGTTTCAATCACTTTTGTCTTCCCAGGGAATTGTTCACCAAACATCATGTGCGCACACACCACAACAGAATGGTGTGGCCGAAAGAAAGAACCGCCATTTAGTTGAAACAGCACACACCCTTCTCCTTCACCATAATGTTCCTCTTCGTTTTTGGGGTGATGCGCTCTTCACGGCCTGTTACCTTATCAATCGCATGCTTTCCTCTGTCCTTCATGATCAGATTCCGTACTCTCTTCTGTACCCACAACAGGATCTCTATCCCATTCCTCTTCGTGTCTTTGGTTGCACATGTTTTGTCCATGACCCCACTCCAGGTAAAAATAAACTCTCAGCTAAATCTCTCAAATGTATTTTTCTGGGCTACTCACGTGTACAAAAAGGTTATCGTTGTTTCTGTCCTCAACTACAACGATACATTGTTTCGCCGATGTCACATTTTTGAGACTTGCCCATTCTTCTCCTCTTCTCGCTTTACTTGATGATACCTTCACGGACCTTCTGGATATCCCACCGCCGTTCCGCACCTATTGTAACTTCGCTTCCACCTCGCTTTGCGTGTCTACCAATCGGCGAACACGGCCTCCCAATGCATTCTCCTGGCATTGATCCACCAGTCTCATCTCCTGCTCCAACTGCCCCTCCATCTACGTCGCCTGCACCTGAACTTCCTGTAGCATTAAGGAAAGGTATTCGGTCCTCTCGCAACCCAAATCCTAAATATGCTTGTGTTTTAAACTATGACCGGTTGTCTACATCCTATGTTTCCTTTGTTTCTGCTTTGGATTCTGTGTCTATTCCTAAGTCTACAGGTGAAGCCATGACTGATCCGAACTGGCGTCAGGCGATGTTGGAAGAGATGGCAGCATTGCACTCAAATAACACTTGGGAGATTGTTCCGTTACCTCCAGATAAAACTACAAAGAGGGTCATCGATGGGTTTATACAGCGAAGGCTCGGGCCGATGGTCGATTAATCGCTTCAAAGCTCGTCTGGTGGCTAAAGGTTATACATGATCTTTGGTCTCGATTATGGAGACACCTTTTCTCCGATGGCCAAAATGACTTCGCTCGTCTATTTCTTGCCATGGCCGCCATTCATCACCAGCCACTTCATCAACTAGACATTAAAAATGCCTTTTGCACGGAGAGTCATAGGAGGAAGTTTATATGGACCAAACCCCGTGTTTCAGATTCCTGGTGATTCTCGCCTTGTTTGTCGGCCGCCACGCTCTTTATGGATTGAAACAGTCTCCTCGTGCTTGGTTTGGTCGGTTTAGCTCTGCCTTAATACAATTTGGCATGACCAGGTGTGAATCGGATCATTCTGTTTTCTCCATCCATTACCCTACCGGTCGGCGCATCTTTCTAATAGTATATGTTGATGACATCGTCATTACTGGTGATAACACAGACGGTATCCAGCGGCTTAAAGCCCATCTCTTCAAACACTTTCAGACAAAAGACTTGGGTCCTCTCAAATACTTCTTGGGGATTGAAGTTGCTCAGTCCTCTTCAGGCATTGCAATTAACCAATAGAAGTATGCTCTGGATATTCTTACTGAAACTGGTATGCTTGACTGCCGCCCAACTGATACTCCTATGGATCCCAATGTCAAGCTTCTTCCGGGTCAGGGGGAGACATTGAAAGACCCGGGAAGATACCGACGTCTTGTAGGCCGACTAAATTATCTCACGGTCACCAGACCAGATATCACTTTTGCTGTGAGTATTGTAAGCCAGTTTCTGAATGCTCCTTGTGATAGCCATTGGAATGCGGTCATCCGTATTCTTCGATACATAAAAAATGCACCAGGTAGAGGACTATTATATGAAGATAAAGGCAATGCCAAAATTACTTGTTACTCAGATGTTGACTGGGCAGGATCACCATCAGATAGAAGATCCACTTCTGGATATTGTGTTCTCATTGGAGGAAATATGATCTCATGGAGGAGCAAGAAGCAAAACACGCTGTTCTATCCAAAGGCGTGTTTAATACCGTGCTATGATATCAGCTACAAAGGAACTTGCATGGCTTAGGAATCTACTCCAACAGCTGAAATTAGGAGACCTCCAGGATACAAAACTTATCTGTGACAATCAAGCTTCACTTCACATTGCATCAAATCCGGTCATCCATGAACAGACTAAACACAGAGAGATAGACTGTCACTATGTAAGAGAAAAAGTTCTTTCTGGAGAAATCACCACCGATTTTGTCAAGTCTGAGGACCAATTGGCTGATATGTTTACTAAGTCCCTCAAAGGCTCTCGGGTTGATTATATTTGTAACAAGCTTGGTTCATATAACATATACGATCCAGCTTGAGGGGGAGTGTTAGAAAGCATATTTAACATGTTCTTATTATAGAGTTAATACATGCTGATAGTTAGGGATATAGTTATACAAATCAAGGATTTGATTTGATTCTTTGTAATTATTATACGATTGTATTCTTTGATTATAAATAGAGACTGTGTGATCACATAAGACACACAACATTCCAATACAACTTTAACAGTAATGGAAAAAAAATGTCATTCTGACTTCTTGACATAAGTTCACCCATTACACTCATCATACTAATTTCCTTTTTAGAATTGATTCTAATGATATAGTTGAAAAAATGAAATGGGAGAAAATAGCATATTAAAGATTGACATACATGTGTGCATGATAAGTAGGACTAGGATTAAGTTTTGTGTCAACGGGAAAAATAAGTTGTAGATGGAAATTGTTTTATTTTTGTGCCGGTTTGCGTTTTCCCATATTATTTGGCTGAACTGTCTGATTGTTGTTTTGTATTCTAGTTCCATTTTTACTTGTTTTCAGTTCCAAAATTCATTTCAAATTCTGATTCATGTCATATATCTGGATGTTTTGTATCAGTAATGCTACATTTCAGCTGCCTGGCCTTTTATCTTCTCACGTGTTTGAAGAAGATGAAGACGATGATTTTCCTGGTAATGCGTCCCCAGCAGATCCTACTCGCACTCTTGTGGATTCAGAAACTTCTACGGTTACCCCAAGTGCAAGTGATAAGCGCCACTGTATCTTGGAAGATGTGGATGGTGAGCTAGAAATGGAGGATGTTTCAGGTCACCCAAAGGATGAAAGGCTTGTATCATTGAACAGTTCTTCAGAAATGGATCGTCAACTTCAGGACTCAGATAGGATATTGGATCCAACATCAAACGTTTCTGCAGAGGTACCTGTTATTCTTGAGGGTTCTCCTCCATTGCCACTTGATTCACCCCCTCCTCCCCCACCGTTGCCGCCTTCACCTCCACCACCACCACCTCCATTATCTCCATCTCCTCCCCCACCCCTGCCACCCCCATCGCTGCAACCCCCACCTCCTCCTTTACCACTCACCGGTCCTCCACCATCATTGATTCCTCAATCATCTGGACCAGGTCAGCCTTCACTTTCTACCCAGGTTTTAGTGCCATCTCAGTCATTGCAACAGTCATCGCAGCTATCAGGGTATCAGCAACCTCATGACTGTAGTGGCACATCTAGTGTAAGATGTTTTTGCTTATGATTCTCACTGGTTTCTTTTATTGTTTGCATTACTGGTTTTGACAAATGAAGTCCTTTATACAGGGCAACCAAATAGTTCAAATGGCTGAAAATTCATTTCCTGGAGGTCAAAATAGTTCACTTGTAAAGAATGAAATATTGCCACATCCACCTGCTTGCTTTCCTCCAATGGCAGGTTGCAGCTCTCAGGAACCTTCTGCTTCAAACCCTCCAAGGAAGTTGGAATATGGACAGAATGATATATATCTAAATTCTCAAGTTCCTCAACCTAATCAGCAATTTCAGCTGGGTAACCCTCCCTTTGCTCCAAGACACATGCATCCTACCCCACCCCAAAATCCATCTAATCTGTATTCGTATCCGAAGCCTTCAGTTCAGCAGCATCTTCCACATTCTTTCCATCCTCCGTACTCATTGCCATCTGTTCCAGATAGCCAGAGGCAATTTTTTGCTAATGAGCAATGGAGGATGTCAACAAGTGAATTTAAAATAAACAATCAACAGGGTTTTTGGAGAGGGATAAATCCTTCATGCCCTGGTCTACCCTTTGGGCAGGAAGGTATGTGAATATTTTCAGCTGATTGATGTTTTATGCTGTTAATTATGTGTGTATATCTTATTCCTGAAGTTTGCCATTAGGTTTTTGTGAAGGTCTTCATCCATTCATTTATTTTTTATGTTTGATTCTAATTTTACCGTTTGTTTTGTTTTTGGTTAGTGATATCAAAGCTCTTAGTAGTTACCTTAATCAAACTTATCAGATTGTGGTTAGAAATGTGAATTGCCATGCTAATTTTGGCATCATAAATCGTATTGAATCTTAAAATTCAGAGGCACAATGTAAAATAGCATGATGTGTAGTGCTTAACGTAGCAATTGACAAAACAACTTGGTCGTAATCCTCACAGAACAAAATCATGTTATATATCACAAGTCAAAATGAAAACAGAGCAAGGGTATGGCCAAACAAGGTGGGCATAGAGTAGCTGTGTGAAATCCCAGTCTGGGCATGTGACTCAGTGAGTGACAATGTGATGCCCTGTTTCAAAAAATGAAAGCAGAGCAATGGAATAATTAAATTGGGTGCATTGAGTAGCTTCTTTAGTTTCTTTTCATTTAACAATTTATGTGTTTGACTTTCAGATTTCTTTGATGAGAATTAGTGAAAGTAAAGCAAGAAAGGGAAAAAAATAACAACTTGTTGAATTGTGCAATTCATACCGCCACTAATACTAGTCACACTGATTATTGCATAATTCGAAGCCATTTGTGAGTAATTGCACGATATAATTTTGCTGGCTTGATGGATCTTATCGTGTGCTTCCAACAACTGTGACCCTAATGTTACTGGTATTTGTGTTATTTGTGAGGTAAATCTGAATATTATAAATACTGTTTTAATGATGGTGATAACAGATTATTTTCGGCCACCACTTGAAAGACCGCCAATAAGCAATGTAGGTTTTCAGCATGCAAACCCTAGCAATATACCTGCTCCTCCAAAATCAGGTAATTGTTCCTATTTTACACTTTGTTTTTTCTCATTTCTTAGTCCCCTTTGAAATTCCACTTGTTAAGGAACTACATTCATGCGTCAAGAACATTTTTCCTTCTTCAGGATATGATGTTCCTCAGATGTTGCCCTGTAGGCCAGACATTCCTGCACTTAATTGTTGGAGGCCTACCTGATGTTGATTGAAATTTTTTCCAATTCATCTGCAATGTTGGTGGGTAAGGATATCGGTTATTAGATTCGGCATGTGTGGCTTATTTCATATGGTTACATAGCTTAATTGCTTACATCAAGAGGAAATTAATTTTGATTTAATGATCATTATACCTGCCTTTGCATGGAATCAATTTCTTTTATAATTAAAAGATTTTAGGTTGTTATACATGCCTCAAGTGTGAAGTGTGCTTTTGTTTCTTATGCTAATTTTTGTTCTGAATTAAAAATGGTATTTCAAGGTTCTCTCTTATAATACTGAATTTAATCTTTCAGTGCTGTTGCTGGTGGTTCAACAAACAAGGTTACCTAGTGTGGCCCGAAGTTAATTCACTTGTGTAGTACGTATAACTACCCCTGCAGAAAATTTTGAAAACTTGTGGAGGCTTTTGGCAGGACTGTGTATATTATAATTTTTCCTGACAATGTATCCCCAGAACATTTGTTTCTAAGTTTAGGCCCTAGTTTTTGAATTTTTTTAGTTTATCCGGTTCTCATCCCTTGTAATTATTACAGCAGATCTAAATATAGAAATCAGTTTCATACACTCAATTTTAAGTACAACAATTGAATTTTTTTTTTTTTTTGATAGGCAAATGTTAGTGGTTACTCCCTCCGGTCTCAATTATAAGCAACAAAAACTCCATATTCTTTGGTCTCAAATATAAGCAAATTTAACTAATTTTACACTAACATTCATAAAATACTCTTATTAAAATCACTTTTTGACCTCGAAAATCGTAAAAAGTGTGTCTTTTACATATACCAACAAAAAAAAAGTTCACTTTTTACATTGTGATTTGTGCTCCTTAATAAGTGTGTTTTTTTTTTTTTTTTGCTTAAATACAAGACCGGAGGGAGTAGTTTGTTAGAGGAGAGGGGGATTTTGTTAGTGGTAAGGATCTGGGCCCAACACCTCCTGCTTGCAACTCCTTCATGTCCCTTGGCTCAACCACTGAGCCACCTACATGGGACACAATAATTGAATGTTAATTATACTATCTAGTCTTTGGTTACTGTTTTCAAATTTTATTCTTTGATTCTTTCTAGTGTATTGCATTTTTGGAATAAGTAGCATGTTTTACTGACTTCAGTGCCCATGACCTTTCTGTATGTGTCAAGTGAGTTTTGGAGCTCTTCTCTGTGATAAAAGTCTATTGTTTTATTGGAAAAGAAAAACAAAATGGGGTAACTGATGGCAGGCAGGTAGGATGTGAATTTTGTTTTAATGGAAGCTCTTTTCAATTTTCATACTGCTTGAACTTCATAAAAACATTTAGTTATGTATTCATGTACTTCACCTCTTTCTCCTCCTGGACCAATTAGCATCTAAACTTCATTTGAGTTATTATTTTCACTTCTAAAATATTCTCTGTGCTTTACCTGGTCCTTTTAGTTGATTTGCATTACCGGGTAGAAATTAATACTAGGTTAAATGTACTGTATTTTGTCCTAAAAGTTGCTAGAAAGAAAATTTTAAGGGTACAAGGTAAGTGTACAATATTTTTTGGTTTTTGATAGGGCTTATTGGTGTTATGTGATTAATGTAGAGGGCACCCAACCTAATTGAATAATGGCATAAAGCTTGGTTGTTATTTTAATTAGACATTAATATACATGTAAACTGAAAAATCATTATGTTCAGATTTTGGAGGTCAACATTTAAACCAGGCAAAAAGCTAGTTTCATGTGAGACAGCCTTTGGGTTGTTTTATTTTAAATTTCTAATTGAACTGTTATTAAAGCCCTGCTTTTCTCAAGGAATCATGAAAACTCAACTCCATTTTGATGATTTTTTCTAAACTGTTGATGTGTTTTGACATTATTTGTTTCTTTAGAGTAATCCTGTGAAAAGGTCATGCATCAAACATCCTCTGTCTTTGTGTCGGACAATGTTCTCTGAGAAGTCCGCTGATGTGGCATATTCTCAATTTCCAATTAATAAAAAAATACCGAGTTTGAGAATGACGGTCATGATTTTGTCAAACGGTGAATATGCCGAGTATCTTCAGCTAAAAGCAACACAACAGGCCTCATGTTTAGCCATTGTTGCTCACTCTGGTAATTCTACTATTTGTCTCATTCCTCATTGTTAGAATCTAGATTTTGGATTTGGTGCTTCTGAACACACAGCTGGCAATCTGTCTCTTTTCTCAAAATTGTCACAGCCTAAAATCTAATTCAAGGTTAAAGCCACTGGCAATGGTAAAGCCACGCCTCTTCCTTACATTTAACTTCTGCTCTTGTAAACTGCTGCAAAAACTCAGATCTGTGCAGCCTCGGTCTAACTCGCGAGTTGGCTCATGAGTTAGCGAGTCTGAAGAAAAGCAGGAAAAAGCCAAAAACGCAAGGCTTGGTTGCATTTCACTCACACACACTTTCAAGTTGCATTCTTTGTCGAAGCTGGTAACAGACTCAGCAATCTTCAGACCTTCACTGCCACTGAGGGTTCCCTCCGGCGAAGAGTCCCCTCCTTTCTGGAGACATTCAAGCCGCAAATCCAGCATGGAACTCCAGCAAAATCCAGTGAAGCCTAACTCAGAATCCGGCGAAACCTCCGCCACTTAGTCGCTCGCTGCACAGAGCAAGGTTTTTATGTTTCCAGCTTCCTTACTTTATGATTGTGCTTTAATCTTCCTGACTTTTTATCTTTTATTCTTTCCATCTATGCTTGCTGACTTAATGACTACACTTCTTAGTTCTTACCCAAGGCTCTGTTCAAGTCCTTCCCTCTCGTCAATTACACACTGCACTTGGATTTTTGCTTTTTATCTTTTCAGTTTTCATCATTTTAATTTTTTTATGTTTTATTTGGTCATTTATGTTGTATGATCTTAACTAGTACTAATGTACCGTCACATTTTATTATTGTGGTTTGCTACTTTGCTTTACTGTGGAGTTGGAATGTTGAATTATTATTGTGTTAATGGTATTATATTATGCATATGTCAATTATAGGTTTTTTTTTTCATATTATTATTTATGTTATAGTCTGCTCCACAAGTTTACATAGACTCTTGAATTTGACAATGTTGTACATGCCTCTCAACAAAATGGTATTGTCAAGAGAAAACATTGTTACATTATTGAAACTACTCTTATCCTTGTTACATGCCAATGAAACTTTAAAATTTTGGAGTGATGTTCTCACTAATGGTTTCTTAATAAATCAAATACCATTCTCTGCTTTGAATAACAAGGCACTTCATTTCTTATTGTTTCCCAAGGACCCACTTTTCATAGTTCTCCCACATGTATTTGGTTCTATTTTTTGTGTGCATAATGTCACACTAGGTCTTGATGAACTATTTTTTTGTGCTGTTAAATGCATCATCCTCAGTTGTTCTCAGGCACATAAGAGATATAGATGTTACTCTTCTTCCTTCCATTGTTTCTACATGTTTATGATGCCGATTACTTCACTTGATTAGGGACACCGAATTGTCTCAGGTAATACCTGTTCCCTATTCTGCTCTTGTCTTTGAGATGTGTCAAGATCTCCTACTCCATCTTTGTCACACACTATGCATCCTCTCATTTCTTATCAGCACCATCTAGGTGATTCATCTATTGCACCACCATCTCAACTTACTCAGAATCCACCTAAAACGAGAACCTCTTGACCCTATCCCATCTATAATTTCCTATGTTAGTGCCATTTATCCTCTTTCCACTGTGCTCTTTGTGTTTGCTATTTTCTATGTTTCTATTCCTAATATTGTCTTGGAAGCACTGTCATCCAAGATGGAGATGGGCTTTGATTGATGAAATGAGCCTCAAAATCCAATTACACTTGTACACAGGTTCCGTTTTCTAAAAAATCGACAAATGGTTGCCATTGGCTATTTACTGTCAATGTGGGCCCTAATGGCCAGGTTGATCATTTGAAAGTCTGTTTGGTTGCTAAAGGATATACATGAGATATTTAGGCTTGATTATGGTGATACTTTTCGCTCTAATTGCAAAAATGATCTCAATTTGTCTTTTCTTAATTCCCCTCATGCTCGAATCTTGATATACACAAAGTTCTCTTGGACTTTGTTAGTTCTATGAGAATAGAGGTCATATTGATATTGTCATCTATACAAGAGTAGACTGGGCTGGTTGTCCAATTGATTGACAGAAAATTTTAGGTTATTATGTTCTTATTGGAGGTAATCTTATTGCATATTGTTGAGATCCCTGTTATTCCACCTACATTAGTCCATGTTTCAAATCTCCAGTCTTGAGTGTGAGGGGATGTGTTGAGACAGTCATCACCTTACAAGCTGGTTTTGTGGGGTTGAGTTAGGCCTTAAGCCTAAATTCTAAGATGGTATCAGAGTCTATCCTAGATTTGTTATTGGGCCAAGATCTTTGTTATTCCACCCATATTTGTCCACGCTCTAGATGGCCAGTCTTGAGCGTGAGGGGGTGTGTTGAGATCCCTGTTATTCCACCCACATTAGTCCATGCTTGATACCATGTTGAAGTTATGAGTTTTAGATAAAAGGAGAAGAGAGAGAATAAAGATGTTTAAAAATATGATTACGGTATAATATGATTGATAATAACTTGATACAAAAGGCTAAGTATTAACCCTTATTTATACTAATGCAAGACTCTAAATCCTAAATAAATTGGGAGATCGATAAACAAATCATGATAATAACTAAGAAATATGAAAACTAATATTAAGAGATAATCTAAGATACTCTAAGATAATAAACTAATCACATGAGATAATTCAAGATGATATTAAGATATTGTAAGATATTTTTCTTATATTCTAACATTTCCTCAGGTTAAAGTTTACTAAGCTTTAAGTTTGTTACAAATACACTATTTGGAAGAGAAACTAGTGCAAAAACCACAGCTAACTTTTACGAACAACAAGCAAACCAAATCCGCAATGATATTGGGCCAATGCTTACAACAACTGAAGCCCTAACTTGATGGTGTCACAACTCCAAACCAAACTGAAACTATATTGGGCTAACGCTTCCAGCGGCTGAAGCCCTAACTGGAAGGTGTCATAACTTTAAACTAAACCAAAACAATATTGGACCAGCGCTTAACTGCAGTTGAAGCCCAAACTAGAAGGTGTTACAACTTTGAACCAAACTGAAACAATACTAGGCCAGCGCTTACAACAGTTGTAGCCTTAACTAGAAGGTGTTACAATTAACTAAACTGAAACAAAGTAGCAGCTGAAGCCTGGAATCAACTATGGCATAGAAAAGAACAACAAAGAAGCACTTGGGCAACTAGCCTTCAAAACAGTGACACAACAGCGGCGCGTGGACTTCAGGAGAAAGGGGAGACCAGAGAGGGGAGATGCTACTGGCAATTAGAACTACCAGAGACAGAAAACAGACCAAAAAAAATGCACAAAATCGAACTAGAAGGATATGCACAGTGATCAGAGCAACGGACGTGTCCAAAAACAGAAAAACAGCAACGCAGTAATGCAGAACAGCAACACAGAAACTCAGGTACGCCAAAAAAACAGTGCACAACAACGTGCAGAACAGATGCACGTTGCAAAAATGAATCAGCAGCAGCAAAGAAGGTCCAGAACAGAACACACCTCCACAGAGAGGCCCATGAGCTGGAAGAGGTCTCAACAAAATCAGCACGGGCTGATGAGTCAGACGGGCCTGACGACGCGACCGAAAGACGTTTGGAGGGTGGTGCGTGGACCTCATGCATCGATAAACAACTTGCACGAAAAACGAACGTGATGGCGCATGACTGTTGCTTTAGTGACGACGCTTGGTGGACCGTTGATCGACTGATTTTACTTCTTTTGCAGGTAATGTTGTCGGAAAATCTCACCAGAAATTTTTTTCAGTGACAGCAAACTGAGCTTCGCCGGACGACTATTCTTCTTGTGACAAAAAATTAAGAAGCACGGATACGCTAATTTGCACGCCGTGTCCGTGTCGGACACGTATCTGACACGATACGTTACAATACGCGTAAAATACGTACTGAAACAGTATCCCGAAGCAATTTGAAAAAAAAAAAAAAAAAGCACCGATACGCCTTTGGTACGCTGCGATACGCAATTACTGATGCGCCGATATGCCGTAAGTGCGTCGTTTCCGCATCTCCAAGATTCTTCCCCCTTTTCCACTTCGATTGGTGATTTCCGAAGCAAACGTGCAATTTATAGCACCAATTTTGGACTTACCACTGTTTATTCCAGCAGCGGCGCCGATTTCTCCTTCTCTGGTTTCCAGCTCCAGCTCTCCAGAGTCCAGCGTGAGAGGTAGACCTTCTCCGGTTTCCAATTCCAGGGCATCGTGAGAGGTATTTTTTTTGTTAGCCTCTGTTTTTAAGTTACACGCTCTGTTATCTTCCTTTTTGTTTGACGCTCTGTTACCTTCTCGGAGAGAAGGCTTCTCCGCTTTTTGTTGTCTTCCTTTTTGTTTGGCTGATTTAGTGAGTCACTGGTTTTCTTTTTCTTTTCTTTTTTTTTTCCTTTTTTTTTCTTTTTTTTTTTCTTTTTGTTATTCTGCTTTTTGTTTGACTGATTGACTCTTAGTGAGTCACCAATCGCGATACATTGACACCCGCGGTCAACCATACACCCAAACGACACCCGCCGACGTGGCTTAGTTTATGAGTCAGCCAAAAAATTTGACACGTCCGCTTCTCTCTCTGTTTCACTTTTCAGTTCAAAAAAACAATCAAAACCTCACTTCTCTCTCTCTCTCTCTCTATGTTTCCACGTGGCGGCGAGGTAGACGCAACAGCGACGACATGGAGAGGTGGACGCAGCGGCAAGCGGTGGCGGGGACACGACGTGGTGACGACGGAAGGCCGGCGAAGTGAAACTAAGATAGAGAAGTAAAACAGAGAGAAATATTTTAGTCATGTTTGGTTCTCCATCTTACGTTTTAGATATTGGGTCAGCCTTCAGTGGATTCCTAATTCTAGTACCCTGCTGTTGCTTCATTTTGTTCTTTCTACAGTTATGGATTGTAAGGAGATGGAACTTATCATAAAATTAATTTTCAATTTCATATTATGTTTGTGAACCCAATACAATTCCGCTCATACAATTCCCATACAATTCCGCTCAACCCGTGAAATTTTGACTCATGAAGAAGGGTGATGCACATATATTTTAATGATTTTAATTTTTAACCAAGTTACAGACTTCTTTTATTTTTTGAATAATTAGTTTGAGTGCTCCAAGTGCTACCATCTCAGCCATATAAGAGGTACTGGTAACTGAACGTGCAGGGAAACAAGGTTCTGTTGTTTTGCAGCACTAGTAACACTATTGGTATCTGTGATCTCACTTTTACTTGTATTATAATGTTTTATAGGTAGGTTAATTACTCCTTTTGTGTTTGTAATGCAATCACTCGTTTCCATATCTGTTGTTTCTTGTCATAGTGCAGATGGTCAGTGATAAACTATCAGTGAAGCTATTGAGCTGATCAAAGTAAATATGAGCCAGTTCATTTGGTTTATATCATCATTCGTGTTGGAATATTTACCTTTAGGGTTGATTGATTTCTGCAGTACTTAATGGGAGTTCAAATTCAATAGCTTCCTAGGTGATCTGATTCAGTTCAATTGCCTGAAAATTGCGTAAGAATGAAAATTGTTGTATTGTAAGTAACAAAGTTTAACACGAATAAAATCTCAGAGTATATATTGCCATTCACTTACATGATTTTGCTATCACCATATGTTTGGTAGATTTTGAATGAAAGGAACAGTCCTTAGCAAGTTGTGCAACAAATATTGAAAAAAAGAAACAAAATAATATCAACTTCATTATTTTTGGTTAACTTCTGGCTAGTTCTTTTGTAGGTCCTGGCTTATGCTCAATAATCAAGAGAAATGTCCAATTATCAGCAGGAAGCTCTCAATGAAAACTGAGATAATCATGGGCGTTCAGAGGAAAAGTAATATAACAGATCAGAGGGTAAGTTGATTATGTTATTGATTTTATTTTCTGAAGTCTTTTCTACTTTAAGAAAATACAAATTTAGATATGCATTTGGCTATTAGATAAATAGTAAGTGACATGAACGAAAGTGAAAATTTCAGTGACAACAAAACACTGATATAAAAATTATGGAATGCTTTTTTACCCACGAGAATTGATTTTTGCAGTGATCCAAAAAAACAAGAGAGAGTTGCAGTGAACTTAAGATCCAAATAAAAGATGCTTGGTATCATTTGTGTTTCTCGGATATAGCAGAAATTCTTTGTTGGGATGATGTTGTGTGTAAGATGATGTTGCCGCAATCCGTCAAGAAATTATTTGTCGATGGGTCCTTCATCCCAAAAAACGATAATCGGAAGAATGTATTGGAGGATGCAGAGCTTCCCAAAGACTTGATGATGATGTGGGTCCTTCATTTGAGGCACTCGCATATGATTTTGCGTTTTAATTGTTTAGGCTTTGTTTGTAGTTAAATATTCCTTTTGGAAAACTGATGTATTTTGTTGGAGTTGTTGAACCTTACAAATGTAAATACTTGTATGAGCTTTTGCCCATTTATGAGGTAAGTGACATAAAATAGGATTTAACCACACTGATCAGACGATTAACCACTTTTTTGTACGCAGTTTGTGGAAATGTATTGTTGTACTTGTGTTATGTCTTATTTGGGTATTTGGTTTACATGTCTTAAATGGTGTTAATCTTTTGGTTGACTTCTGTACTACTGTCTACAACTTGTATCTTTTATATGCAAAAGCAGAGTAATATTAAATTTGGTTAAAGTACTACAAGTATCCAATGTCATCCATGTAAATTATGTGAATAATATTTTTCAATGTCTTATCTCTTCTACCTATACAAATTTGTTTCTACACATCAAGTATTTATAACAAGATAAAAAGTATGCTAAACATACATTGGCATGTCAAGTCTATGCAGTCACCTATATATAACAATTATATATAGTGAAGTTTTCATGTAGTTTTCAGACAACAATCCAATTTAACCATATTGGGAAGGGTGAACAACTATGCACTCACGTTCTATACCACTATAGAAACATACAATGAATCATCAAGGAGGGAATTTGACAGAAGATCCAAGTTTTCAGCAATGTTGTCAAAAATCGGCCATGGCGGAAGGCGGAGGCGGATTGTGTGTAAACCGCGACAGTCCAGGCGGTGGCGGGGCGGGTTTCGAATGGCGGCTCGTGGCGGCCGCTTCGCGTGTGGCGGACGGCGGGCGCCATGGCGGAAACCCAGCCCAGAAATGCAAAAATCTTGTTGTTTGGCTGAAACGACCCGACGACCCGACCCGGTTCGTTTAAGTTAAAAAAAAAAACCCTAAACTCCTTCAGTCTCTCTCTCTCTCTCGCCACTTCTTCAGTCTTCTCCCCGACCCTGCGCCGCGCCTCGCCTTGTTGACCCTGCACTGCGCCGCGTCGCGCCTCGCCTCCCCGACTTCAGGCTAACTCGCAAGTCGCAACCCGGTTCGTTCTCGTTCTCTCACTATCTCTGTTTGCTTCCATTTCCTCTGTTCGTTCTCGTTTTCCTTCTCTGTTTTTCATTTTGTTTCTCTGTTCATTCTCGTTCTCCTCTCTTTCTTCTTATTTCGTCTTTCTTTCCTCATTTTGTTTTTCATTTCATTTTATTTTATTTTGTTTCTCTGTTTTTCATTTTGTTTTTCATTTTATTTTATTTTTTTTCATTCTTTTCTGTTTTAATTTTTTTTTCAGTTTCTTTTATTTCTTTCCTTCTTATTTCTTAAATAATTTTTATTTTTTCATTCTTTTCTGTTTTAATTTTTTTCCAGTTTATACTTTTCAGTTTTATTTTTTTTAATCTCTTTTTATGCTGTTTTTAATCTTTTCTCCCTCTAATTTTTATTCCTTCATTTGAATAGAGGTCTATTCATTCTTTTCATCAATGGTGGGTGAAGGAACAAGTAGTCAACCACAATCAAGTAGTCAACCACAATCAACAAGAAGTGCTAGAGTGGACCCGGGATGGAAATATTGTTATCCTCTAATCAAGGAGACACCAATGCCATTGTGTGTAATTTTTGTAAAAGGTCACTAATGGAGGAATCACAAGAGCAAAACAACATTTAATGGGAAAGAAAGGGAATGTTCTTTGCTTGCAAAAAGTGTCCACAAGACGTTAGAGAAGAGCTTTGGAAATATCCGAGCGTAAAAATTGAAGACAGCCTTTGCAACTTCACGTGCTAGAGATCCAATTGAAAGTGAAGATGAGGTTGATATGACAAGAACACAAAATGTTAGGAGAAATAAAGGACTAATGGATTTATTTTGTAGAAATCCGTGTCGTAATTGCAAAAAGAAAGAAGGAGAAATTGAGGCAAACTACTATAAATGAAGCATGCGACAAAAATTTAACGGCTAAGGTTCATCAGTCAATTGCTCGCTTTTGGTATCAAGTTGGATTGTCATTCAATCTTATAAAGTTGAAGAGCTTCGAAGAAATGGTTACAGCTATTGGTTCCTTTGGTCCAAATCTGCGAATTCTCAGTTATCATGAAATTAGAGTTCCACTCCTAAACAAGGAATTGGAATTCACTGAAGAACTACTAAAAAATCACAAGGAGCAGTGGAGGAAACATGGGTGCTCTATTATGTCAGATGCTTGGATTGATAGAAAGTCTTGATCTATAATCAACTTTTTGGTGAACTCTGCTGCTGGAAGGATGTTTTTGAAGTCTGTTGATGCCTCTGATGTTGTGAAAAGTGGCGATCTTTTGTTTGAGATGCTTGATTCTATTGTAGAGGAGGTTGGAGAAGAAAACGGCGTTCAAGTCATCAGTGATAATGGAAGCAATTATGTTTCAGCTGGTAAGAAGTTAGAAGAGAAAAGACCTCATCTTTTTTGGACTCCTTATGCAGCCCACTGCATTGATTTGATGCTTAAAGATATTGGAAAGCTTCCAATGATAAAGAAGACAATTCAAAGGGGAATCAGCCTTGTTGGTTTTATCTATGGCCATACTAGTACATTGAGTTTGATGAGGCAATTCACAAACAAAAGGGAATTGGTGAGACATGCTGTTACAAGATTTGCTACATCTTATCTGTCATTAGAAAGACTTCATCAAGAAAAAAAAATCTGAGAAAGATGTTTACTTCCGAGGAATGGACCAAGAACAAGTTGTACAAGGAGGCTAAGGGGAAGCAAGCAACAAAAACTGCCCTAATGCCTTCATTTTGGAAACATGTGGTTTTCACTCTTAAAGTCATGCCGCCTCTTGTAAGAGTTCTTCGTCTTGCTGATGGTGAAAGAAAACCAGCCATGGGCTATATTTATGAAGCAATAGATAGGGCAAAAGAGACAATCACCAATTCCTTTAACGATCCAGACAAATACAAAGATGTATTTGCAATAATTAATAAGAGATGGGAATGTCAACTTGGTAGAGATTTGCATGCTGCTGCTCACTTACTAAACCCAGAGTTCTTCTATAGCAACTCAAAGTTGGAGAATGATTTGAAGGTTAATAATGGGTTATATAATTGCATTACGAGATTGGTGCGAAGTGAGGAAATACAGACAAAAATACTAATGGAGTTACCATATTATAAGAGTGCTGATGGTCTCTTTGGTACTAAGTTTGCAGTAAATGGAAGAAAAACTATGGCTCCCGGTAAGAAACTATTTCTAAGAATACATTCGTAGTCTCCTGGTAATATAAACTTTAACATTCTAAGTTCTCTTCCATTTTGTAGCTCAATGGTGGAAAATGTATAGCATGGGAGCTCAACATTTACAGCAGCTGGCTATCAAGATTTTGAGCTTGACATGCAGTGCATCTGGATGTGAACGCAATTGGAGTGTCTTTGAGCAAGTAATAATCCTTCCTAACTCTTAACTCTTGATATCATAGGAAAAAAGAGGAATAGCATTAAAAATCTATCAATTAACACTTACTTTAATTATGTTTATACTGCAGATTCATACAAAAAAGAGGAATAGACTTGAACATAAAAAGTTGCATGATTTGGTTTATATCAAATATAACCAACAACTCAAGCAAAGATATAATCTTAGAGATGAAATTGATCCAATTGCCCTCAATGACATTGATACATGTAATGAGTGGTTAGTGGGAGAGATGGATGATCCTAATGAAGATGCTGAGAATGATTTGGTCTTTGATGATGATCCCACACTACATTGGCAAACTGTTTATGAGGCTTCAGGGGCTAAAGAACTTAGAACTTATACTAGGAGCAAAGCAAGGAAAAGAAAGGAACCACCAAGTGCTGTCCGTATCACAACTTCCACAACTTCAACATCAAAGAGGCAACAAGTAGGTAAGGGAAAAAGGATAGTTGTTGAAGTTGAAGAAGCTGAACCATTGGAACATGAGGAGAGTTCTGAAGAATCCGATGCATCTGATGAATATGTGGAACAGGGAGATGATGAAGATGGAGAAGAGGAAGAAGGATATGCCCCAATAGATGATGGCATTGAAAATGATTATGTTGGGGTTAATGAAGAGGACTAGGCATTTACTTGATGTTTGATGTCTTGAACTTATGTTTTATTATGTTGTTATTTTGATATTTGATGTCTTGAACTTAATGTTTATGGTCTTGGATCTGGTATTTTGCCATTTTGGTTATGAACTTATGATATTTACTATCAATTTAGTTCAATTGAAGCCTTATATTTTAGTTATGTAACATTTTTTCTACATATATATTGTATTTTATTTAGTCCGCCATGGCGTCCGCCATTTCCCGCAACGCAATCCGCCATTTTTCTATGGCGGATTTTTGGCTTTCCGCCATGGACCGCCATCCGCTATTGATAACATTGGTTTTCAGTTTCCAACTCAAAATAAAATGTAACCACGTTGTGAACACGATTAATCATATTTCTGTACTCAATTAACCACTCTTTTTTGCCACACCAATTCATGTGAAGGGTGGGCAACTATGCACTCACGTGCTATACAACTATAGAAACAGGCCTTGAATCATCAATGACACACCATGAATCCGACAGAAGATCCAAGTTTTCAGTTTCTAAATCAAAATAAAATTTAACCATATTGTAAGCACGATTAACCACATTTCTGCACTCAATTAACCACTCATTTCTGTCACACCAATTCATGTGAAGAGTGGGCAACTATGCACTCACGTGCGGAAAATAATCCACCTAAAAGGATCAATAAATAAATAAATAAATAAATAAGTAAAAACAAAATATTAATTTTTTAAACTCCGCTTGGAGCGTATTTTTCTTTAAATTATTTGATAAATAATATTAAAGAATATAGAAAAAAATATTTCTATAGAATATTAATATATAAAAAAAAATATTCATATTTCATATATAATTATATAAAATATAATAACATATAGAATATAATATATAATAATATATATACATGAAATTAATTATTTAATTATATAATAATAATAAGAAAAAAATGTAAAATATTATTAAAATATTTAAATATATATATATATATATATATATATATATATATATATATATATATATATTGATTGTTATATAGTTATATATTAATATAGATGGAAAATATGAATTTAATTTATTTTTTCTTTAAATACAAAAAAGAAATAAAATAAAGAAGAATTATATATTTAAAGAAAATGTAATATGCCTATCTCATTTGTGCTTCAAGTGCATTCATCTTCTTGGATCTTCGGATGGAGCGCATGGTTTTGTCCCACTTGCGCTTCAAGCACATTTATCTTCTTGGATCTTCGCTTGGAGCGCATGATTTTATCTCATAAATGGTTGAAGCGCCTTCAGATGCACTTGAAGCGTACTCAGCGCAGTGCCTGCAACAGTGGTTAATTGTGTGTAAAAAGGTGGTTAATTGTGTTGTGGATGTGGTTAAATCTAATTTCTGGTCATACCACCTCCAAAATTGGATGACGACTTTGAAACCACTGTTATGTCACAGTAATGATGTTGCATTGAGGATTCAGAGCCTTTGCCTATGGTTCCAAACCTTGTGAGTGTATAGTTATCGGTTACTGCAGCAGTGGTTAATTATGTGTAAAAAGGTGATTAATCGTATTGTGGATGTGGTTAAATCCAATTTCTGGTCATACCACCTCCAAAATTGGATGACGACTTTGAAACCACCGTTATGTTACAGTAATGGTGTTGCATTGAGGATTCAGAGCCTCTGCCTATGGTTCTAAACCTTGTGAGTGTATAGTTATCGGTGACTGCAGCAATGGTTAATTGTGTGTAAAAAGGTGGTTAATCGTGTTGTGGTTGTGGTTAAATCCAATTTCTAGTCATACCCCCTCCAAAATTAGATGACGACTTTGAAACCACTGTTATGTCACAGTAATGGTGTTGCATTGAGGATTTAGAGCCTCTGCCTATGGTTCCAAACATTGTGAGTGTATAGTAATCGGTGACTGCAACAGTGGTTAATTATGTGTAAAAAGGTAGTTAATCGTGTTGTGGATGTGGTTAAATCCAATTTCTGGTCATACCACCTCCAAAATTGGACGACGACTTTGAAATCACTATTATGTCACAGTAATGGTGTTGCATTGAGAATTCAGAGCCTCTGCCTATGGTTCCAAACCTTGTGAGTGTATAGTAACCAGTGACTGCAGTAGTGGTTAATTGTGTGCAAAAATGTGGTTAATCGTGTTGTGGATGTGGTTAAATCCAATTTTTGGTCATACCACCTCCAAAATTAGATGACGACTTTGAAACCACTGTTATGTCACAGTAATGGTGTTGCATTGAGGATTCAGAGCCTCTGCCTATGGTTCCAAACTTTTGAGTGTATAGTAATCATTGACTGCAGTAGTGGTTAATTGTGTACAAAAAGGTGGTTAATCTTGTTGTGAATGTGGTTAAATCCAATTTCTGGTCATATACTACCTCCAAAATTGGATGAACACTTCCTTTTATTCCAGTTTCTGGTTTCTAGATTCTAAGATCAGGTTATGATTCTTATTAGTAATATTGCCAATATTTCAGCAAGTATTTTAAAAGTGTAGACTTGGCTGTTACTATTTGAATCAATTTTTTTGGGGTGATATGTATAATCTATTCAATCATCAATACTGCATGGAAAACTAAAATTTGACTGGAACTGCAAGATATGCTAACATGAATACTCACCTTGGCATTGGTATGTGTTAGTTCATCATTCTTCACTGACCTTGTATAATGAGGGATTAAATTTTACCTAATAGATACATATTCCTTCTACTTCTCTGGTGATTGATGCATAGAGCAAAGTCGAAGACATGATTTAGAGTCTCTTAGTTAACTGTTTTGGCCTCAAATAGGGGGTGGTTAACTGTGTGCAAAAATGTGGTTAATTGTGTTGTGAATGTAGTTAAATGGAAATTCTTGTTGTAAACCTCCATTTTTTCTCCAGATTTTAATTATGAGGCTTGTCCTAATAAATTTAGAGCGTATTCATACAGTTATGGTGCATGTGAGTAAATAGTACATGTGTTTGCTTCATTGAATTAGTGTCAGAGAGAGGTGGTTAACTGTGTGCAAAAAAGTGGTCAATTGTGTTGTGAATGTGGTTAAATGGAAATTCTTTGTGTAAACCTCCATTTTTTCTCCAGATTTTAATTGAGGCTTATCCTAATAAATTCAGAGCATAATTGTACAGTTATGGCACATGTGAGTAAATAGTACATGTGTTTCCGTCATTGAATAAGTGTCAGACAGATGTGGTTAACTGTGTGTAAAAAAGTGGTTAATTGTGTTGTGAATGTGGTTAAATAGAAATTGTTGGTGTAAATCTCTATATTTTTCTCCAGACTTTAATTGAGAGGCTTGTCTTAATAAATTTAGAGCGTTATCATACAGTTATGATGCATGTGAGTGCATAGAATTTGTGTTTCCTTCATTGAATAAGTGTCAGACAAGGGGTGGTTAACTATGTCCAAAATAGCAGTTAATTGTGTTGTAAAAGCTGTTAAATGGAACTTCTTGGTGTAAACCTTCCTATTTGGCCTATAATCGAAGCCTTTTGTGATTTGAGTGGTTAAATTGGATTTTTCCCTTAACGTGCAATCATTTTCTTTCAATGATCCGATGTTTAACATTAAGATACAATGATAAAGGAGTAGATATATCATAAATGGAGTGTGGATTTTGATGCTTGAAATTCAGTTTAACTTACTTTCTTCACTATTTAATACAAATGTATTGGTTGAATGTGGATTTCCAATACGTTCAGAATGTTCTAAATTTGTAGTATTGTTAATGAGATTATAATCCAAATGAGTACGTAATTCTAACAAAACCAGAGCTTTGACCAGAACGAAAATAATTGCACCTTAATAACCTTTGGAGTCCCGCAACTGCATTTATTTACCAGAAGTTCAAATCATTCAAATTAATACCCTAAACAACAAAAATGATATACCACCGACTACAATAGACTATGTCATCCATTTCATGACTTCTGTAAAATACCGAATGGGAAACTAGAAATGGCATATGCATGAACTTAATAATAAGCGAATTATACATAAAATAAAACAAGTTCCTCAATCTCTGTACGTCAACTCTAACATAAGTTACACAGTAAGGATTTACATGTATTTACATTTACATTTGCAATGTTCAACAACAAACAAAACCTAAACAATTACAACGCAAATGTGAATGCATCTCAAATGAAGGACCCACATCATCATATCCAGAACCGATTAAAATGGACAAGGTCAAACAAGTCGTTCGGCCATTCAGCATCCCTCAATACCCTGCTCCTAACCTCATTTGTTGTATGAAGGATCCACTGACAAACAAATTGTCGATGTAAAGCGGCAAATTCATCCTACACACACAAGTATAATATTATATAAGATAAGCACCACTTTAAACACATAAGATAGAAGGTTGCCTAAATTACCTTGATCTCATGATTTCTTAGCCAGAATTGGCTATCAGCAGCACCTCAGTCTCAATAATAAGATATTAGTAAACCTCTATTAGCTGATTCATCAGAGCTTTTTAATAAATGTAAAAACAATAACCACCAGTACTCCCAAGCCAAGTTTCAATTGCACGAGTAAAGATAGTAAAATACTCTCATGACACCTGTTATGACACCAAATGGAAGCCGTCAATATTTTCCATCTAGGACTTAACAATCCAACATAAATTAGACCCAACTAAATAACAACAATTTAAGTCTAAATTAAAACAACTATTTTCAAGGGACCCATTCAAAAGAAAGCCCTATTAAAAATTCTTAACAAAGGGCTTTGGTAGCCCCCAGAGCCACATGGAAGTTAAAACACGATAAAAAATAGTAGTACTTGCTAATGTTAAGCACCTACCAGCAAGAACCCACACAATCAGTCCTAATAATGAGCACTTTGGTATTCTTTATATGCATAATTCAAAGATAAATTCAATTTTGTAGGCACTACTTCATTCAATAATTTCCTAAATGAAAATAGCTAAACTAAAATGAGTCACTTGGATTTGTTTCTCATTGACATTGCTATACGACGGGGAATCTTGTAATCCCTGATACACTCAGTCAATAAAAATTCTAAAACTTGAGAACGAGGGCTTTTATATGTCTTTTATATGTCACTTGGCTTTTATATGTTTCACTTTTATAAACTTTTATTAACTTTTCAGTGTCTTTTATATGTATCATATAAACCATTTAACACTCTAGGTTGGAACCAAAGAAATCAAGAAGCAATTATACCCCAAAAATCAGAATATACTTGATATAGTAAGGTAATAAACTGATGTGAATTTTGAAGTTAACAATCCTTATGGCCTTTAAATGACCAAAACTAAGCATGTAGCTCAAGCATAATCATCTAGATTAGTTAACCAATAACATATGTAGGAATAATATTGACCAAATCAATTATTTGACAGAGGTCAAAGTACTCAGTTACCAACTCAACTAATGCAAAGCCACATTTCTCATCAGAAGGAAGATTATCCCATTCTATATGTATTCAATGGAAAATCAATGCAGTAATTTCACTTATTAGTAGCAAGAACAATAGAGTTACAATCACATACTAATTTACTTCGCATTGTTACAGAATCATATAGATAAAGATGAGCACCAACAAAACACATTATAATCACTTATAGTATTTTGAGTAGACTGAGATTTCCAGATATATTGGGACGACCCTTGAGCACACTATCATGGACAAATGCATTCGATATGCAATGAGGTCATACATATTGTAGTTTTCACTCTGCATGTCTTGCTTCATTCGAAGTGTGGCTTTTCCTTCTTCTATAACACCACGTCTCATATCCTCAAAAAGTTTCAATGATTCTGAAATTGGTCTGTCTCTCCAAGGACTGTTCAATTTCTTCTCCCTATACTCCTTTATCTCATCAGGTGTCTACAACCAAATCATGAATAAATAATGTCTATTTTGTTGCAACAACTGCAAATAGAATAACTTAATGTAATTATCTCATCCTCCATAGTAATTCCGCATTAATTGTTTTATGTTGAATGATACATTCCACACAATCAAGATTCTCACAGCCCAGATTCAACTATGGTTAGAATTGGTGCTTTGAAATTTGAATGATTCAATTACAGCCAATACATGTATTACATCCACCAAAAAGGAAAAAACAATGAAAGATTTAATGACACCAATGAACAATTTAAACACTTGTAATTATAATTTATTTGCATGTTTAGATACCAACCTGATAATCAACATAAGCATGACCACTTCTTATGGGCTCCAGGGCTAATTCATACAATTCTTGGAAATAATCACTTGTGTAAGTTATCTGCACAAGTGTAAATGTGTTAAACAACTAAAAGGCTAGGTCAAAACAACATAGGGGATGCAAACCAACAAACATACCTTGAATGGTTTCCAGCCCATCCACTGGACACTTTCTTCAATGTGATCAATATACTCTTTCTTTTCTGCTTCAGGATTTGTATCATCATACCTGGAAGTGCAACAAGCCATAAAACTCAAAACAAAAAATATGGTATATTGAATGTCCAATGACAAAGATCTCATGAAGGCTTTTGTATATAATTTGCTAACAATAGAAATACTTATTGAGTATTGACACATATTTAATCCTACTTACCTATATCCTAATCGTGCCCCAAACAGAACCCAATTAGAATCTAACCCTGCCCAGCACACCACCCAAAATACTACTCAAAATACTACCCAAAATACCACCCAAAGTAATACCCAAAATACCACCCAAATCCAGAACAGATACATGGTTTCCCCAAAAATACAAAAAATCAAAGATACACAGACACAAAGACCAAAAATTAAATACACACAAACATAAATACACACATACAGAAATACACAAATACAGAAACCAAAAATACACAATATACACATACAGAAATACAAAAATACACAGACCCAAAAGACCAAAAACCAAAATAAAACCCTAAATATGATTTGAGAACACCAAGACCCAAAGTACAAAAGAACTGCCAAACAAAAAAAAATGGAAAAAGGTAACTGAGTAAGGGAAAACGGAACTTAGCGCGGTGATGAACAGAGGAGACGGAGACGGCGTGTGGTGCGGCGATGAACAGAGAAGGCGAAGACGAGCGGCGTGTGGCGCGGCGATGAATGTAGCGTATGATAACGAAGACGAACAAAAAAATTGAAGAATAATATCGAAAAGGAAGAGGTACTACCGTGAACAGGGTATGCCCCCCTTGTTCGGGATCCCACCTTCGTTCAGCATCCCCCCTTCGTTCGGCGTCACCGCTTCAGTTCCGCGTGCCGCCTTCTGTTCGCCGTCAACCCAACGTTCGACATCTGAGTCCTCTTTCTCTGTGAAATTTTCCGGCATCCCATAGATTCTGCGTGCAAGGCTTCGATCGAGAGAGATGAGAGAGAGATATTGAGCGGTTAGGCTTCGTTCGACGTCCCCACTTCTTTCTCTGTCAAAATTTTCCGGCGTCCCACACAGGCAAGGAGTGGTTAGGCGAGAGAGATTTCGAGTGACAGAGAGTGAGAGAGATTAGGCGGGAGTGGTTTATTTCCCCCTTTCTTTCACGTTTAATTTTATATTTTAATTTTATTTTATTTACTTTGTTTTTGTTGAGTGTTTAGCTGAGTCACTTAAAATGCCACATGGGCAGGTGTTGGAGGGGTGTAGGTCAAACACCGGGTGTCAATGAAACATTAGCGGTGAGTCACTGGTTTTCTACTTTTCTTTCTTTTTCTTATAATAACCGAGTGACAACTTTTCTACCAAAAGATTATTCTATTGTTCTTTAGTAATTTACTTCTTTAATTCTTTATTCAATTGAATATTTAATTGTTTTCTACTTGACACCCATCACCTATCCATCGTGATATTACTATCTCTTGCAAGATTAATTGTTTAATTCTTTTTTTCAGAAGCAACACCACCATTTTTAGAAAACAATGATTTGCAATTTTTATTTTATATTTAGTAATGTCTGAAAATTATGTATTTAGTTTGGATTTTTGGAAGATAATGATTTGAAATTTCTATTTTTATTTTATATTTACTAATATTTTGTGAACTTTTTATTTTTTTATATACGTATCCTAAACGTAGTGTATCCTATATTTTTTAAGAAACGACGTATCGCCGTATCGGATATGTATCATATCCGATACTCGTATCGGATATGTATCATATCCGATACTCGTATCGTATCCGTGCATCATAGGGCACAACACTTGATGGTTGCTGAAGTCTTAGAGGAAACCATTTTAAACCAAGAAGGAAAAAAGGAAGGTTCAACAAAAAGAATTCTAAATACAACTATTAGTACAGTCCCAAACTTTCGGGAATTTGGCAACGAAATAGTGTGGGACAGGTCACGAAGGATGGTATTGCTCTGATACCATCTTAGAATTTGGGCCTAGGTTTTAACTCAATCCCACAAAACCGGCTTTTAAGGTGAGGACTGTCCAACCCTTATAAGCATCATATCTGTAGTTGGTGTGGGACTGTCAACACACACCCTCACACATATAAAATCAAAAGGCAATGTTGCTAGATCAACTTCAGTGGGAGACTATTGAGCTATGGCTATCACCACATGTAAATTCATGGCTAAAATAATTTCTTTTTGAGCTGGAAATTTTGTAAAATAGATTCTTGAACGTGAACACAAAAAGGGGGTTGAATTGTGTTGAAAAATTTTCGCAAACTTCAAGTTAAAAACACTTTAGAACAATGGATTTTGAATCTTTTGAAAACAGATGCTGGAGTAAGACCAAACGCTAGAAATAAAGTTTATGAAAACTTGTTTTTATGCGTAAGATAAACGTAAGTATAAAGCAGTAAAGCAAGAGATACAGAGATTTATACTAGTTCACCACCAACCTGGTAGCTACGTCTAGTCCCTTCGTTCCTGAAGGATTTTCTACTATAATCAACTGATTACAAATTTCCTTAAGAGTATTCTACTGTCACAAACTTGACAATACTCTTAACTTCTCAAAACGACTCAGTACATTTGAGTCTTTGAGGAACAAAGCCTTAACTAAGCAATACAACTATCACAAAGATAGTTTTGAATACAATCAAAATAACTCTCACAGAGAGGATGAAAAGATTAAACTAAAAAACAAATAGCTTTCTAAAACGAAAATATCAGACACTGAGGTTCAGTTCTTGTTGTCCAGAAACTTGGCACGAAACTTGATTGCTCACTTGAGTAATAGCTCTTTTAGAATGTAGTTTCTAGCAGTTGTTGACAACCTTCTTCAATGAATACCTTGGGTATTTATAGGAGTCTCTGAGGGGTATTACCGTTGCAGTAAATTTCAGCTCCATATCATTGAGTGAGGTAATTTGAACGCCTGCAATCATCAACAAAGTGCTTTGCACTGACCCGTCCTCGAACCGGGGAGCTGGGCAGAAGGCTTTGCTCTAACCGAAGCGTAGAAAAGCAAACCCATCTTTTACTAAAAGGAAGGTCTTGGAAAGCTGTCATTTTTTCCTTTCCAGAGAATATCAGAATAATATATATTACCGTTTTTGTACAATCTGCTTTTCACAATTGTCTTGTACGAATTTTGTCTTATACCAAAAGTGTCAACTTTGATACCTCGTACATCAAAATGAGCGGACAAAATCAAATTCGAATTTCGTTCCAAATAGCTGAGGTAGAAGAGCACAAACATGACCATCACGAGGTTCATTAAAAGACCAGATGCTCGCTCAGAATAGGAGTCGGACACTCACACCAATTGAGTAATCCACATGTCAAAGAATAACACTACCGGATGCTCGCTATACCCAAGATGCTGGAGTGAATCGGATGCTGACACACATAGAATGTATTCAATACTTGTGAGTTTCTTCTTCTTGCTTGAGTGAGATAAAACATAAGAGATTTTAATAGTTGCACACTCAAAGACTTATTAGGAGATACTTTGTTATCATCAAAATTAATGAGGGTCTAAACTTCTCAATCGTTTAGGTTCCAATAATCTCCCCCTTTTTGATGATGACAAATATAAAAGGTAGATGAACAATTTAATTTCGAAAAAATAATTTCAAGGGTCCCCCCTGAGTTCAACAACTCATATATAATTAAATAATTCAGGTATTAGAGCGATTTTTAATAATCATATCATTTATTGTGATCGCAAAAATACATAATAATATCATAGCATATATATTCAATTAGACAAGGGGATCAGATGTTGAAATAATTGTACCAATGATGAGTATACTCAGCAAACGGATGCTGAAATTCATTGTACCAATATAATAAACCAATAGATATTAATGATTATTAGAGCAGTAAATCTTATAAAGTATCAAAGCAATTTAGAAATGTGTTATGTATGATTTATGCATGAAATGTATGATACTTCAACGTGTCCATCGGACTTTTAACGTGTTCATCAGACCTTTCTTTTACTCCCCCTTTTGTCATCAGACAAAAAGAGTGTAAATCACATCATAGTCAAAACAGTAAGATATAATACTAGAAAAATTTGAAGATAAAAGGTCAGACCATAGAAACATAATTGTACCAAGTAAGCAGAATAATTGTTCCAAAATGATACTAAGTGCAAAATATACTTGTACCAAAAAAAAGATTTTATCACACAGTACCAAATAAAAAAAAACCAAAGTGTTTAAGGATTTGGTGGAGGAGGAGGAAGTAATTGATTAAATCGTTCCAACAGAAGATTCACAGTGCTTGCCAACTGGTACACCTTATGATTTGTAGCCATGATAGCTTCAAATTCAGCTCTAGGCAAGATGACAACATCATCATCTGCAGCAGGAGGAGCAGAAGAAGGTTTAGCTTCTGGAACAGGTTCAACAATTTCTGGTTTCAGCTTCTGATGCCCTGTTAGCACCCATTTGGACAACTTCAATCTTCGCTCTTTCTTTTCCTTTGCCTTCTGGAAGAAGTTATCATTTGGTAAGAACCATTTGATAAAACTTCCCAGCTTTCGTTTCTCAACTTCCATAGCCACTTCCCATTTCTGCATATTCTCTTCAGGATACAACATACTCATGAAGATAA
This sequence comes from Calophaca sinica, assembly GCA_037113605.1. Classification (NCBI taxonomy): domain Eukaryota; kingdom Viridiplantae; phylum Streptophyta; class Magnoliopsida; order Fabales; family Fabaceae; genus Calophaca; species Calophaca sinica. Next base: position 73,849,794 of record CM073730.1, read on the forward strand.
TTTCCCTGTGCTTGATCAGATCTTCAGCAAAAGCATCAAATTTCATAGCAGCAGCTTCTCCAAAAATTCTTCTAACAAAGATTTCCATTGCTTCAAAAATGAAGTTGAGTCCTTCATTTTCAACAAGATACAATCTTCGCAGATTCTCCCTATCATCATCTTCAATATCCAGAGGCAAAAAATGATGCAAAATGGCTTTGTCTTTCCAAGACGCAGTCATTTGACTCCAAATGAAACCAATATCAAAATGTTTGCAAACAGCAGCCCATTGGACATAAATCTTCATAGCATTCAGAAGCCTGATCACAGAACACATAAACATATCATCGAAATACAGTGTTTCAAGATTAGTGTCAGGTACCCTGGTGATAGAGCCGACTGTAGGAATCTTTGATTTTTCTGCATCACAGTAGCTAGAGGAGCCTGTTCTCCATTCATCTATCTTTAGAGAATTCAGGTAGAATCTCCTAGCATGGTCTTCATACAACTCTTTAAGCTCAGAGAATCCTTTGAGATCATATCTCCAAAGAGCCTTCTCATATTCCTTCAGTCCAATTTTACTGAACGACATTTTCCCAGGAGTTGGTTCCTTCCTTTTTCCAGGAATAGACCAAGGCAACCACCTTTGCCTATCAGGGACAATCTTGACAGACGCTGAAGCAGGGTTTCTAAATTGACGAATAAGCTTGAGCCTTTTCATCTCCAGACAATGAGTCATAAGGGCCACTTCTTCATCTGTTATTCACCTTTCGCATTCCTCAAGAGTAAGAGGTTCATTCTGTGGTAGGAACTTGGGAAGATCAACAGAGATGGAAATTGTTCTGCTGTTTGATTGAGGTCTCAATCTTCCTTTGAAGGACATATCAACTTTCTCATCTCCTTCTTTGAAGACAACTCTTAATGGAGAGGCAACTTCCAGTCTTGCAACCCCAGAGCTGAATATTTTCAAATGCCATAGAGAAGGGTGATCATAAATGGAATGATACACATCTTCTCTAACAAACCTTGGTCTGTTAATGGCAGATACAAGCTTCTTTGCACCAGAAAAGGAGGTAGGTTTGTAAGTGAGGTTAAGTGGGAGAGGTGAAGTCTTCTTGACAGTGAATTTTTTGGGCTTATTTGGATGGATTTTAAAGAGAAGATTGAAAGGGTGAGAGTGAAGTGATGAAATGTATGTGGAGAGGGATGTGTATAAGGAGGTAGAGGTTTGTGGTGAGGGAAAAATGATTGTTCTAGGTCTTATGGTTAATTTGGTAAATTGGGTAGTTTTAGTAGGTATTAGGGCAGTGGTTTGTTATTTGGTTTGTGGTTGTCGTTTTGTTTGTGGTTGTGCAACAGATAATGGTGGTGCAGGAATAGTATCATCACACTAAAAAGTAGTTACAGAATCATCAACTGTAAAATCAAGTACCTTTGAGTTAAGCTCAGAATGCTTAACAAGCCTTCTTCTTTTGCCATGAGTGGCAACAGTAGGAGGAGGTGGAGCTTGCTTCCTGATACCAGAAGCTGAAACAGGTTTTTCAGCTTCTGTCTACTTCTTTTTCTCCATTATTTTCTTGATGGGGACCAGATCCTCATCATCTTCTTCTTCAACATTCTCTTGAGGACAGGAGGCACCTTCTGCTTATTGCTTCTTGTCTCCCTAGCTGGAGACTCAGTAATTCTCTTCACACCAGATGCTGAGCTTCTGGTGGGTTTCTTCACAACTTCACAAATAGAAGCACCTGCTTCTTCTTGTTGTTCTTGTTTTACTTTCTTGATCATATCAGCATTGATCAATTTCCTTCTTACCATGCTATATACGCCAAAGACATCAGGGCGAACAATAGCACCGACTCCAAAATACTTATCCCTTTCTTCTTTGTTTGTCAAGGCAGCAAACCTTCTCGGACATCTTTTATCATCATAGTAGTAAGAAGAACTCCATAAGGAATAACCTTGATAATGTTCTTCTTGTCAGTAGAACCCTTCCTTGAACCAACAAGCGCATTGACAATATTGTTGAAGATCAACCTATGCAAGTTGATTTTGTGACCAGCCATATAATTTCTCATAATGAACTTCTGCTCGTAGTTCACTATGTCACTTGACCCAGTCTTCAGAATAACACTCTTAGCAATAACTTTGTGTAGAACTCTGTAATGACTTTTCAGATTCTTGGCAGTAGGAGTTACATCGTCTTTCTTCAATTGGCGATAGTTCTCGAACAGAGCTTCGTTGATGTTGTCCATTCCTTTGAAAGCATCTTCCCAAGCAACATAGTAACTAATGCCTTCACAGGGGCACTTAATCGTTTCAGCAATGGTGTTTATAGTGAACACCAACTTAAAGCCTCTGACATGAACTTCAACTATTCCACCCAGAAGCATATGAACGTTTCCCCAAAATTCCTTGATAGCATAAGCCATAACTTCAACTGGTTCCCAAAAGAAGAAGTTTTTCCAACCCAGATTACTCAAACCTTCATCGAAGTTAAAGCCATAGAGCTTGAACTTTTCCAAATCAATCTTGTTCTCATTCAGGACCTTTACTTCTTTCTCGGTATCGTAGATAGCAGTGAAGTCACCGACCTTAACATCAGTCATGGTAGCAGTTGGAGAGTGATTTGATGGAGGTTTAGGTTTTCAGAGAAATTCATACACACACACACACAGAGAGAATAGTTGTCGCAGACAAAAACAGAGTGTGGAGCGAAAGTGAAGGAGTAGTGGGAAAGTTTTGATAAATGGTACAGTTACTTTTCGAAAAACTCTTCACATTTCCTCTGAATAAAAATAATTCAAAAAGAAAATAAAATAAAGATTCCTCTTTTTCAATAAATGCAGTTGCCAAAATGAGGATAAAATCAAGAAAAAGATTTTATTAAAAACATAAATAATCATGACACAGATTAGGTGTGATGAGACACTTAAGTCCCACACGAGTTCAATACGTGTGTGCTCGGACGCACGCAAACGAATTCACCGAACATTGAGTTATGCATTATGAATGACATATCATATGAGTACACGTGTGAATGCTTATGTCATACCAGATGCTGAATGATGCATATCATCAGACGCTGAGATTAATCATTCTTCTATAAGATGAAAATTTAAATTTCTTCTTATAAAATTGAATCTGTCTTCAGCAAGGGTTTTGTAAAAATATCAGCCCACTGATGATCAGTGTCTACAAATTTTATTTCAAGAATACCCTTCTGAACATAGTCTCTTATGAAATGATGCTTAATCTCAATGTGTTTTGCTCTAGAATGCAATATTGGATTCTTAGTAAGACAAATTGCAGATGTATTATCACAGAAAATAAGAATGTTACTCTCTTTTATCAAGTAGTCTTCAAGTTGATATTTCATCCATAAAAGTTGAGAACTGCAACTTGCTGCTGAAATGTATTCAGCTTCTGCTGTTGAGAGTGCAATAGTGCTTTGTCTTTTGCTTGACCAAGACACAAGATTTTCTCCAAGGAATTGGCAGCCTCCACTTGTGCTTTTTCTTTCAATTCAGTCTCCAGCAAAGTCAGCATCATAGAAACCTACTTACTTGTAATCTTTTGATTTTTATAAAGCAAACCAAGATTCGTAGATCATTGCAAATATCTAAATATTCTTTTAACAGCACTCAAGTGTGATTCTCTAGGATCAGATTAAAATCTAGCACACAGGCAGACGCTGAACATAATATCAGGTCTTGAAGCAGTAAGATAAAGTAGAGATCCAATCATACCTCTGTACATTTTCTGATATACCTTCTTACCAGTTTCATCTTTCCCAAGAATGCACGTGGGATGCATAGGAGTGCACATTGGCTTACAATCCACCATCTTGAATTTCTTTAACAATTCCTTGATATATATGCTTTGATGTATATAAATATCATCATTGCTTTGCTTGATTTGAATACCAAGAAAAAACTTTAACTCTCCTATCATGCTCATCTCAAATTCAGTCTGTATTAACTTAGAAAATTCTTTGCACAGACTTTCATTAGTAGCTCCAAATATAATATTATCAACATAAATTTGAACAAGTATAAAATGCTTGTTTGATGTTTTTCTAAATAGAGTAGTGTCTACTATACCTCTGGTAAAGCCATTTCCCATTAAAAAGGAACTTAGTCTATCATACCAAGCTCTAGGAGTTTGCTTAAGACCATACAAAGCCTTTTTAAGTTTAAAAACATGTTTTGGAAATTCAATATCTTCAAAACCAGGAGGCTGTTTCACATAGACTTCCTCAGTTATAAAACCACTCAAGAAAGCACTTTTCACATCCATTTGATAAATAATTATCTCATGGTGTGCAGCAAATGAAAGTAAAATACGAATAGTTTCTAACCTTGCAACAGGTGCAAAAGTTTCTGTAAAATATGCACTTTCTTCCTGTGAGTAACCTTGAGCAACTAATCTTACTTTGTTTCTCACAACCTTGCCATCGTCATCAAGCTTGTTTCTAAATACCCATTTAGTACCAATAGCTTGCTTATCTTCTGGTAGAATGACTAACTTCTAGACATCATTTCTTTGAAATTGATTAAACTCTTCTTGCATAGCCAGAATCCAACCTTCATCTTCCAAAGCTTGATCAATCGTTTTGGGTTCCATTTCAGAGAGAAGTGCAATATATGCATGCTCTTTGAAAGAGGATCTTGTTCTAACTCTATCTCCAGGTTCTCCTATGATTTGATCCTTAGGATAATTGGTTTTGTATCTCCAACATTTTCTGGCTTTAGCTTCAGTTTGGGTAGAATCCAATGTCTGGTTACCACCGGATGCTGAAGATACTGGTTCACTGTTTATTGTACCACCAATATTTAAATATGAAAATAATTCTTCTAGCTTTGACATGGTAGTGTCAGACTTCTTGTCATCAAACTTGACATGAATAGATTCTTCCACTATCAAAGTTTCTTTATTGTATATTCTAAAAGCTTTAGATCTTTCAGAGTATCCCAAAAAGATACCTTTGTTAGTTTTGGAATTAAACTTACTAAGCTAATCCTTAGTATTTAGAAAATAACATATGCAGCCAAAGGGATAAAAATAAGATATGTTTGGTTTTCTACCTTTCCACAGTTCATATGGAGTCTTCTTCAAAAAAGGTCTAATAAGAATTCTATTTTGAATATAACAAGCTGTGTTTACAGCTTCTGCCCGAAAATATTTTGCAATATTAGCTTCACTGATCATGGTCCTGGCCATTTCTTGGAGGGACCTATTTTTCCTTTCTACAACACCATTTTGTTGTGGTGTTCTAGGAGAGGAGAAATTATGGGAGATGCCATTTTCTTCACAAAATTTTTGAAAACTTTCATTTTCAAATTCTCCCCCATGATCACTTCTAATTGAAGAAATACAAATTCCTTTTTCATTTTGAACTGATTTGCAGAAAACAGTAAATACTTTGAATGACTCATCCTTGTGGGCAAGGAATCTAACACATGTCCACCTAGTAAAATCATCAACAATGACTAACCCATATTTCTTTCCAGTTAAAGAGGTTGTCCTTGTTGGACCAAAAAGATCAAGATGCAAAAGCTCAAGTGGTCTAGAGGTTGAAACAATATTTTTAGAATGAAAAGAAGTTTTGACTTGTTTTCCTCTTTGACATGCCTCACATAGAGCATCAAATTGGAATTTAAGATTTGATAAGCCTTTAACAAGACTGTACTTGTTTAGTTTTGAGATTAATCTCAAACTGACATGACCCAATCTTTTTTTGCCAAATCCATTGTTCATCTTCAACAGACATGAGACACTTGACATCTTGTTTTGCAAGTTCAGAAAGATCAATTTTATAAATATTTTGTTTCCTCTTTGCTGTAAAGAAAATAAAGCCATCTTTCTTGCTTTTTACTGAACACCCAGTTTCTGTAAAAATGACATCACAACCATTATCACATAATTGACTTTTGCTCAATAGATTTTGCTTTAGTCCTTCAACATAAAGTACATTATCAATAGAAGGAAGAGAGCATTTACCAATGCGATCAATTCCAGCTATTTTAACTTTCTGGTTTCCTCTGAAACCAACAAATTCTTCTTCTCTAGGCCTTAGCTCTTAGAATATATGATTTTCTCCCGTCATGTGACGCGAGCATCCACTGTCTAAGCACCAAGATAGGTGTGTTGACCTTGTTGCTAAGCATGTCTGCAACATAGACTATTTTATCTTTAGGTACCCATATCTTTTATGGGTCCTTTCTTATTAGTTCTTGAAGGATACTTGTCCTTCTTAGTCTTAAAAGCAGTACATGCACTTTTCAAACGACCAAGTTTGTTGCAATAAGTACAATGCAAGCATTCACTGTGATTATTGGATTTATCAGATGCATGATTTTTATTTTCTAAAGAGGGTTCATCTGATATGTAACCAAAACCTTGAGTTATCGTTTTACTAACACCTCAAATCATTGAAGCTTGCTTGCTTCGATTTACACGTTCTGCAAGAAACTTTTGAAATGCATATTCATAATCATTTGATTTACACTTAGGATTGCCTTTAGCTTTAGAGCTTTCAGGTAGAGAGCTCTCAGCTTCTGGTGGTTGACATATCACCAAACACTGACTATCCACCAGATGCTGATTTTCAGTTTTCAGCTTCGGGTTCTCTTCACTAAGCTTTGAGTTTTCATTTTTCAAAACTTGAAATTCTTGTGATAATTTTGAAAATTTCTTTTTCAAAGCTTTATACTCAGTGGAGAGAGTAGCAGAGTCCTTAAGAAGATCATCAAATGCAAGTTGAAGTTCATAATAAAAATCATATATTATTACCTCTTCAACTTCTTCTTCAGAGTCTAAGTCAGTATTTACCATAAGGACAAGATTGGCTTCTTCATCATTATCTTCCTCAGAGGATGATGAATCCAGATCTTCCCATGTAGCCATGAGACTCTTCTTCTTTCCCTTGAAGGAACTTCTTGTCGGCTTCTTCTTAAGATTAGGACATTCAGATTTGAAGTGTCCAGGCTTTTTATATTCATAGCAGACAAGTTGGCTTTTGTCTTTAATTTCCTTCTTGTTCTCGACATCTTTCTTGTGGAATTTCTTCTTGAAGTTTCTTTTCTTTCACATCCTTTAGATCTTCCTGGATATGAACGTGAGCTCATCATCCGACCCATCAATGTCTCCTTCTGAAGCTTCATCTTCTGATTCTTCTTCAGCCTGAAGGGCTTTAGAAATACTGGCTTTATGTTTGTTGACTTTCAAAGTAATAGACTTGCTTTTCTTTACATGTTCTTCCTCATCAACTCAAGTTCATGAACTTTCAGAGAACTCAAAAGATCTTCAAGTCTTAAGACATTTAAATCTTTTGCTTCTTGAATAGCAGTGACTTTGGGTCTCTACTGCTTGGTCAAACTTCTTAGGATAGGTCAGGTGTGGTATAACTTTTTCCAAGGGCCTGTAACCCATGAACAAGTGTTTGGAACCTTCTAAACATCTCAATGTTTTCACCGTCTTCCATCTTAAACAATTCATATTGGCGAACCAACATGCTAGCTTTAGTTTCTCTTACTTGGGTAGAGCTCTCATAAGACAAAACAAGAGAATCCTATATCTCTTTGGCAGTATCGAATTTGCCACATTTATTATATTCTTTTTCTGACATAGCACAGATAAGAATGAATCTAGCTTTTTGATTGATTTGATATCTCTTTTTCTGCTCATCATTCCAGTTTTCTCTGGCAATAGTAACACCAGCAGCATTAGTGGGAATAAGGTAACCACTTTCAACAATATCTGATAACTCTTAGAAATAAGAGTTATTTATGCTTTTATGACTATGAATTATGTGAGTTTAAGAGTAATTTAGATCCTTTAATTATTAGATTTATGTAAATAATGTGATTTCCCTTGCTTGGAGCTATTTAAGGCACTTTGGTGCTTTTGTGAGCATTTTGATGTGTTTTGACATTGTGCAGGATTTTATTGAGAAATACTCAATGCCAAATCTGGTGCCATGGCACCGCACTCTGAAGTTACAACCCCTGTCCTTACTGCAGCAGCGTTTTTAATTCATTAGAGCTGAAGGAAAGGACTTTGTCCTTTATTGCAATGCTGCAGAGTGCATTTCTGATGGTCCCCACTGTTCTGCAGTGTTTTCTCTCTCTGCTAAAGGACAAAAGCCTTTATTTTTGGGCCAAAAGGAATCAACTTTCATTGGGTTTACCATTGGTCATCCCATTTGAGGAAAGGCTATAAAAACAAAATGACTTAATCAAGGAAAAGAGGGTCAGTGCGGGTCAGGCTCCCTAGATTAGAATTCATTTTTATTCCTCTCGATGTTACGCCATCCTCAACATCACCTTCATCCATCATTCTCCATTTCCATATCCCTTCCATACACCATTTTTATGACAAAAACATGTTTAGAAAAACATGGATGTCGAACTGGCCTCGACATAGCAAGGAAATGCAAAGAACAAGACATTGTTGCGATGAGTAGCGTTCTTTCATCTCGACAGATTTGAAGGCCTCCACGTCTTTGTTTCGCTTCGCTTGTAGGCATTTATGCACTGCAGATTTCTGGTGCCATGGCATCGATTTTTGGCACCAGTTTATGCTATTCTATGTTTTTGTTTATTATGAGCTAAATACTTTATGCTAAGATGATGTGATTTTGTATTGAATCCTTGTTGGTGAATGTCTATCAGTCTTTGTCTTTGAATCTTTGACTCATGCACATTTATTTACAATATGCTTGACCTAAGTCTGGCCAACTTTTGTTGGGTACATGTATGTTAGGTGCTGAAAGGTGGTAACATGCTGAATTCATGAGTTAATATGAGGGGTATTAACTAAGGGACACTTTAGTTAATTTTGATTAAACTAGACATAGGAAATCTGTCTCATAGGGTGTTCTGGGTCACATTTAGAAGACAAGGGGGAACATAATGGGAGCTTAGACATAAGGTACCCTTTACTTAACCTTGGTGAAAGTACTGAAAGGTATATACATTAGTGCCCTGCGCCCAGTGCCAAATGGCACTGACTTATCGTACTAAAACCAACTTGGTGAAAATATGAATGAACTGAAATCCTAGCTGTTTTTCTCAGATTTTTATCACATCTTTTTAAGTTATTTTTACTGTCCTTAAATTACTGTTATCATCACCTCAAATTAATGTGTTACTTGTTACTTTGTTTCCTCACTAATTAGATTAACGAAATTAGGAATTTGTGGAATTAACCATAATCAATCCTCGTGGGAACGATCTCTCGTACTCTTTATTACTTGTTCACGATTGTGTATACTTGCACAACTGTTATTTCACACAATAAGTTTTTGGCGCCGTTGCCGGGGATTGAAAGTGTTGATTTCTATGAGTTTTCAATTGTGTTAATTTGGTTTAGTTGAGATTCTTAGATTTTAGTGTATTTCTTTTTAGCAGTAAAATTTTCTGTTTTGTGTTGTTTTTGTGTTGGTGGTGTTGTCTTTGTTGTTTTTAGCATTGCTCACCTTGTTTATTGTTTGTGAAAAAGAAAAACCCGCTCCTGGCTGTGGAACAATATCATTTTGACTCTATGCAAGCAAGGAATGTTCAACCACAATATTTCAACCATGAATTTTATGGAGGTGAATGTGAAAGGTGCTATCATGAGACAAATTTCATGTCCATGACAATGACGAATGTTGATTATGGCATGGAAAATTTAATTTGAGAGCAAGAGTATTATCCTCAAACTCAATCCGAAGGATCCCATGAATCCAACCTCAAAGATGTCTTAGCTCAATTCATTGAGGCTAACAATGTGTATAATGAGGACTTTCAAGTCTCTTTCAAGAATATAGAGGCTCACCTTAAGATAATGATGGAGTCTCTAAAAGAGGAGAGTTTTCTTGAAGAAGTGGTTGAACAAGAAAAAGAAAGTGTGGAGTTGAAAATTGAACATGATCTTGTGGAAGTAGTCGAAGTAGTTGAAGAAAAACAAAAAAAGAGTGTGGTAGAAGTAGTAGAAGAAAAAGAAAAAAAGAAAAATAGTGACATGGAAGAGAAGCCAAGGGTGAGGCATGAGGAGACCCATTTGACAATTAAGACACCACCTATGGTGATTGAAGGGAAGAGTAAAAATCAGAAGTTAGAATATGATGTGCAGGGAATCAACATGTCTTCGCTTGCAAAATCATGCAAAATTCTGAACTGTAAGTAGGTGCCATCCCAAAGACCTATTTCAAGACTACACATTGTTTCCAAGACTACATAAAGACTGCACCAGAATTTTTTTCCCCAAGTTTGTTCCTCAGAGTCCCCCACAAGAAGAGTTTTATGAGCTTTATGAGATGGGGAACACATATCCCAAATGCCTAGTTATTGGGACATGGGAACACTTGCTTCCTTATGCCAAGTACATGGGATTTCTCTCTGAGAAAAGGAAGAAGAAGGATGACATTTTCTTTTTGTCATATTATACCCCCTAACTTGGGTGTTGAATAGGAAAAGTCAGGCTGAGGACTTCTGCAAACCAAGCGCTACTGGGAGGCAACCCAGATTCTAATAAATTGCTTTTGTTTTTGTTTGTTTATTTTCTTGCTTTTATTTTATTTTCATTTTAGGTGGCAAAATGAAGATGAGATGGTGATGAGTGCTGTGATAAGTGCTGAGGCAAAGACCTACACCAAAGATCTCTGTTTCATTAAATGTTGAAGGTGCCAATACTCACTGCTTTCAAAGACTGGAAATCAAGAGCAAGGAAAACCTCTCAAGTTTGAGGCAAAGACACTCAAAGATCTCACACTGTCAAATGTTGAAGACGCATTGGAGCTCTAGGCTTCAAGCAGGATTTTCACATCCTAATCTTTTACTTGCTTTTTCCAGAAGTAAATATTTAGTATGTTTGTTTGTTTTGTTATTTGCTGAATTTTTATTTTAGTTTGTTCATAGGTTGCTTAATTTGTTGTTTTGTGTCAACCCTTCATCTAGCATAGAACTTTAAGCGGTGGGGACACTGCAAGGTACTATCTTGGGGGGGGCATAGTTTAGGATTGTGTTATGTTGCATTTATAGCAAGGTCATGTCTATTTGTATCTTTGTTAAAAAAATGATTTCTTGGACACATTCGCTAAGCTTTTAATGAGGAATTTGTGAATGTGTCGAACTTTGTGCCGATTGTCAATTGATAGGAACACTGACCTTGACACAAAACCCTTAGCTTAAGAGGAAAGAATAGATAGCTTGTTAACTAGTTGAAGTGAAACCCTTTGTGAATTGAACCTTGTTGCCAAATTTGACTAATAAGTGGGGGTATAGCAATTAGATAAGTTTGGGGGTATACGCCATTGTAAATATCTAAAGAATCGCCAATGCACAAACTCTATTAAATAGAAAAAGCCAAAATATATAAAAAGAGAGAAGAAAATGGAATGAACCTCTTTGTTGAGTAACCGTAACTTCATTACAATTGTTGTTATTCAAGCCAAAAGGCAAAGAGGCAAGTTCTAGTAAAAATAGTAAAATTTAATAGTGTGCATTATGCCTTGATCATTCAAGTTATGTTTGTATATTCGATCTTATGCAAATTTCCTAGTACCCAAATTATAAGCCTATTCCCTTTATTTGATTAGGAGGTGCAAATTAGGGACACTTTAGGGGAAGCTAAGATGACACCGATAGGACTATATCGGCTTTAATCGAAAGCATAAAGGGTGCACGCACACACACACTTGAGGTTAGTGGAACAAATCAAGGAAGCATGATGCACAAAGGGATTGCTTGCAAAGTGTTAGTCCTGAAGTGAAGCCATGTGAAAACCACTCAATAAAAAATTTTATGCTTGAATTCACTTATTCGTCACGCATTTGTGACAACTTTTCTGTTTTCTGCTGTTGTTCATGTGCCATTACTTGAGGACAAGCAATGGTTCAAGTTTGGGGGGTGTGATAACTCTTAGAAATAACAGTTATTTATGTTTTTATGACTATGAATCATGTGAGTTTAGGAGTAATTTAGATCCTTTAATTATTAGATTTATGTAAATAATGTGATTTCCCTTGCTTGCAGCTATTTAAGGCACTTTGGTGCTTTTGTGAGCATTTTGATGTGTTTTGACATTGTGCAGGATTTTATTGAGAAATACTCAATGCCAAATCTGGTGCCATGGCACCGCACTCTGAAGTTACAACCCCCGCCCCATCGCAGCAGCCGCTTTTAATTCATTAGAGTCAAGGAAAGTGACTTTGTCCTTTATTGCAATGCTGCAGAGTGCATTTCTGATGGTCCCCACTGTTCTGCAGTGTTTTCTCTCTCTGCTAAAAGACAAAAGCCTTTATTTTTGGGCCAAAAGGAATCAACTTTCATTGGGTTTACCATTGGTCAGCCCATTTGAGGAAAGGCTATAAAAATAAAATGACCTAATCAAGGAAAGGAGGTTGGTGCAGGGGCTGTGCCCTAGATTAGAATTCATTTTTATTCCTCTGGACAACAACTGCCATCCTTAACATCACCTTCATCCATCATTCTCCATTTCCATATCCCTTCCATACACCATTTTTATGAGAAAAACATGCTGAAAAACATGGATGCTGAACCAGTCTCAGACATAGCAAGGAAATGCAGCAACAAGACATTGTTACAGTGAAGGGTTCTCTAATCTTGACAGATTTGAAGGCCTCCACGCCGCTTTCGCTTCGCTTGTAGGCATTTTCAGACTTCACAGATTTCTAGTGCCATGGCATCGATTTTTGGCACCAGTTTCTGCTATTCTATGTTTTTGTTTATTATGAGCTAAATACTTTAGCTAGGATGATGTGATTTTGTATTGAATCCTTGTTGGTGAATGTCTATCAGTCTTTGTCTTTGAATCTTTGACTCATGCGCATTTATTTATAATATGTTTGACCTAAGTCTGGCCAACTTTTGTTGGGTACATGTATGTTAGGTGCTGAAAGGTGGTAACATGCTGAATTCATGAGTTAATATGAGGGGTATTAACTAAGGGACACTTTAGTTAATTTTGATTAAACTAGACATAGGAAATCTGTCTCATAAGGTGTTTCGGGTCACACTTAGAAGACAAGGTGGAACATAATAGGAGCTTAGACATAAGGTACCCTTTACTTAACCCTGGTGAAAGTACTGAAAGGTATACACATTAGTGCTCTCTGCCAAAGCCTAAATGGCACTTATGGCAATCGAAACCAACTTGGTGAAAATATGAATGAACTAAAATCCTAGCTGTTTTTCTCAAATTTTTATCACATCTTTTTATGTTATTTTTACTGTCCTTAAATTACTGTCATCATCACCTCAAATTAATATGTTTCTTGTTACTTTGTTTCCTCACTAATTAGATTAACGAAATTGGGCATTTGTGGAATTAACCATAATCAATCCTCGTGGGAATAATCTCTCTTACTCTTTATTACTTGTTCACGATTGTGTATACTTGAACAACTGTTATTTCACACAACAATATCTCACAACTCAAGTTGTTGTGTCTCAAAGAAAGCTTTTACCTTATCTTTCCAGTAGTCAAATTTTTCTCCAGTAAATAGAGGAGGACGGTTCATGTGACCACCTTCTGCAGACATGTTCACAGTATAGGATCTTTTCTCTTAACACTGTTAAGTGCTCAACCAAGAGGCCGAGCTCTGGTACTAACTGAACGTGAATACAAGAAGAAGGGTTGAATTGTGTTGAAAACTTTTCGCAAACTTCAAGTTAAAAACACTTTAGAACACTGGATTTTGAATCTGTTTGAAAACAGATGCTGGAGTAAGACCAGATGCTAGAAATAAAGTTTATAAAAACTTGTTTTTATGTGCAAGATAAACGTAAGTATAAAGCAGTAAAGCAAGAGACAGAGAGATATATACTAGTTCACCACCAACCTGGTAGCTACGTCTAATCCCTTCGTTCCTGAAGGATTTTCCACTATAATCAACTGATTACAAATTTCCTTAAGAGTATTCTATTGTCACAAACTTGACAATACTCTTAACTTCTCAAAACGACTCAGTACGTTTGAGCCTTTGAGGAACAAAGCCTTAACTAGGCAATACAACTTTCACAAAGATAGTTTTGAATACAATCAAAATAACTCTTACAGAGAGGATGAAAAGATTATGCTAAAAAACAAATAGCTTTCTAAAACGAAAGTATCAGACACTGAGGTTCAGTTCTTGTTGTCCAGAAACTTGGCACGAAACTTGATTGCTCACTTCAGTAATAGCTCTTTTAGAATGTAGTTTCTAGCAGTTTTTGGCAACCTTCTTCAATGAATACCTTGGGGTATTTATAGGGGTCTCTGAGGGGTGTTATCATTGCAGTAAATTTCAGCTCCATATTGTCGGGTGAGGTAATTTGAAAAGCTGTCTTTTTCTTTCTTTCTAGAGAATATCAGAATAGTACATATTACCGTTTTTGTACTATCTGCTTTTCACAATTACCTTGTACGGATTTTACTTATACCAAAGGTGTCACCTTTAATACCTCGTACATCAAAATGAGCACACAAAATCAAATTCGAATTCCGTTCCAAATAGCTGAGGTAGAAGAGCACAAACGTCACCATCACGAGATTCATTAAAAGACAAGATGTTCGCTCAAAACAGGAGACGGTCGTAGCAATTGAGTAATCCATGTGTCAAATAATAACACTACCAGACGCTCGCTATACACAAGACGCTGGAGTGAATTGGATGCTGACACACATGAAATGTATTCAATACTTGTGAGTTTCTTCTTCTTGCTTGAGTGAGATAAAACATAAGAGATTTTAATACCTGCACACTCAAAGACTTATCAGAAAATACCTTGTTATCATCAAAATTAATGAGGGTCTAAACTTCTCAATCGTTTAGGTTCCAACTGTTCTGATTCTTATTTGTGATAATATAGCAGCATTACACATTGCCTCTAATCTAATCTTTGGTGGACAGATTAAACATATAGGGATTGATTGTCATTTTCTTCGTGAGAAGGTTATCTCCTCCATGAGAAGACTATCTCTGGAGAAGCAATATGTCATTTGAGAATTCCAATTATCAGTTGGCCATTGTTTGAAATTACGGTTACGGTCGTGGATGTTGCCTTTGCAGTTGCAACATTGTGACTGGTGTGATACATATTCGGCCATTGCAACGTGAACTTATTTTATGTTTGCATTTGTTGGAGATTCAGGCCCAATCCCAATATTATTTTCCTAGATTTTATTTTATATTTATTCCGTCATATTTGATTGTATTTTTATTATTAATTAGTATCTTCTATTTTAGGAAATCATTAATGTACTTTTCTCTATATAAGCAGCCTTAGTCTGCTGAATAATACAAGAAAGATTCTTCCCTTGTTTTCCACATGGTATCAGAGCTCCCGTCTTAGGGGCCTCGCTTCTGCATAAACCCTAGCCGCCACCTTCATCGCGGTTCTTCCTTCTTTTTTTCTGCCTTCATTGCGGCTCGTTTCTGCTACTTTTTCAAGTTACCTTGCAGTTTTCTGTTTTCCAGTACAAAGAAACAAAAAAACAGTGTTAGCTTTTTCCCTTTTTTTGGGTTCGGACAAGACAAGCCCAAAACACCACTCTATGGTACTCCGATCAGACCAGCGATCACACCATCAGGACCGGCTCAAAAAAACCGGCCTATCCTCGAAAGCGCGTCTCCGGCGGCCCATCCAAGCGCTGCTGCACTCCGGAAGCTTCGCGGGCACGTGTAAGCCACGCGCCGCCGTTCCGTGGCGCGTTCTCCACCATTCTTTCACAGATTATAGATCGGCACCCCCTCTTTCTATTTTGGGGGTTCACTCTCCGATTCGAGCACTTTTGTACGTGGGTCATTTGAAACCCACATGTTTTTCGCTCGCTTTCCTGTTCTTCAGGTTGTTCTACCACTGTTACTTCGTCCCAGATTTGGTGGGTTCCTTTCTTGGTCATTCGGCTTTGCTCTTGTTGCTGGTTTTGTGTCGGATACTTCCAACTTATGGGTCCCACTTCTCAGTTGTTTTCAGGAGACTCTTTTCTACTGTTTTTAGGCTAATTTTTGTTCTCTTGAACAAGAAACAATAGCAGGACATCAATCAATATGTCAGATAATTCCCTTGTTAGTAAGAATTACAGTGAAGAAGGGAAGAATGACGGGAAAAAACCATGGTGTGATCACTGCAAACATCCCTATCATACACGAGAGACATGTTGGAAACTCCATGGTAAGTCTCCTAACTTGAAGAAGAAATGGGGGAATGAAAGTCGTGCTCCTCAGGCTAGTACTTTTGATCAAGGGAAACAGTCTCCTTTAAGCCCGTTTCCATTCACCAAGGAACACTTAGACCAACTGTACAAGCTACTTGAGTCTCAAACTCCTTGTGCTATAGCTCAGAGAGGTAATTTCCTAAATACTGCCCTCCTTAGTGTCAGTCCCAATCATGCTTAGATCATTGATTCAGGTGCTACAGATCATATGACTGGAGAGTCGAGTTTGTTTTCTTCATATAGTCCCTATGCAGGTAACCAGAAAGTTAAGATTGCAGATAGCTCTCTTTCAGTCATTGCGGGAAAAGGTTCCATAGTTCTATCACCCTTATTAACTTTTAAGGATGTCCTACATGTCCCTAACTTGTTTTGTAATATTTTGTCAATTACTAAATTAACCCGAGATAGTAGCTGTCAAGCTAACTTTCTTCATTCTCATTGTGTTTTTAAGGATTTGAACTCGGGGAAGATGATTGGCAGTGCTAAAGAGAGTGGGTGACTTTACTACCTTGAAGATGGAATCAACTCCAGACCACAAGCTCAATCAATAAGTTCCTGTTTTGAATCTATTTTTGTCTCTAGTAGTAATGATGACATTATGTTTTGGCATTTACGATTAGGACATGCAAGTTTCCGCTATTTGAAACATCTTTTTCCAAAAATGTTTAATGATAAGGATCCATCTTTATTTCATTGTGAAGCTTGAGAGTTTGCGAAACATCATCGTTCTTCATTTCCTATTCAACCTTTTCGAACAAAAAGTGGTTTATAACTTTTATAGATGATCACACTAGACTTTGTTGGGTATACTTGTTAAAAGAAAAATCTGAAGTTGGACAGGCTGTCAGAAATTTCTTTAAAATGGTGCAAACTCAATTCTAAACTAATATTCAAGTCTTCAGAAGTGACAACGGAAAAGAATATTTCAACATGATCTTAGGAGATTTTTTTCTTGAAAATGGAGTTGTGCATCATAGTTCTTGTGCTAATACACCCCAACAAAATGGGATTGCAGAGAGGAAGAATACACACCTCCTTGAGGTGGCTCGAGCCTTACTCTTCCAAAATAAGGTCCCGAAATACCTATGGGATGAAGCTGTTTTGACTGCTGCATATTTAATTAATTGTATGCCATCCAAAGTTTTGCAATTTCAAACACCTCTTAATGTTTTCAAAAATTGTTTTCCCTTGGCTCATGTTTCTGTTGATTTGCCGTTAAAAATCCTCGGGTGTACTGCTTTCGTTCATGAACATAAGCATCTAGGTAAATTAGAACCACGAGCTATAAAATGTGTTTTCATTGGTTAATCCCCTACCCAAAAAGGTTACAAGTGTTTTGATCCAAAATCAAAAAAGGTTTTTGAGACTATGGATGCCACGTTTTTTGAAAATCAACTTTACTTTAATGACATTCATCTTCAGGGGGGAATCCAAAAGAAGATTCATTTGGAAAAGATTCATTTGAAAATACTATTTCTTTGGATAATGTTAATTTGTTACAAGATTCTGAGACTAATTGTGTTGCACCAAAAGAAGATGCCCATGAATCCTTACCTGAACCCATTCCCACTATGGAAGAGGTTCGCATTGATTCTGAGGCGACATCTTTAAATCAAAAGCATGACCAACAAGTCTGTGAAACTGGTGATGAATCAACCGTAATGCCACAACAAAATGATTCCCATAAAGAGACAAGAAACAAGTACAATGATGGTGACAAAACTTGGAAGGAAAAGGTCTTTGAGAAGAAAAACCATAAGAAAGGAAATAAGGAACTCACTCTCCAGCACTGCCAAGAGTCCGAACCAAGGGAAAATCCACCCAGTGAACCTAACATAGGTAAGTTTTCTTCTGAACCTATAGGTCATGATGAATATTCTGAAATAGATCTCCCTATAGCGCTTAGGAAAGGTATTAGATCTTGTACTAAGCATCCTCTATCCAAGTATGTGTCATATTCAAATTTGTCATCCTCTTTTGTTGCATTTACTTCTCAGTTGTCTGCTGTAGAAATTCCAAAAAATGTACAGGAAGCTCTAAAAGTTCTGAAGTGGAAGGAAGTTGTGTTTGAGGAGATGAGAGCTCTTGAGAAGAACAAAACTTGGAGAGTTGTGACATTACCAAAAGGAAATAAGACTGTGGATTGTAAGTGGGTTTTCACTGTGAAGTACAACTCAGATAACTCAATTGAAAGGTACAAGGCCCGGTTGGTGGCTAAAGGATTCACCCAGACGTACGGCATAGACTACTCAGAGACTTTTGCCCCTGTTGCAAAATTGAACACTGTTAGAATTCTTCTATCTCTTACTGCCAACTTGGATTGGCCCCTGAATCAACTTGACTTGAAAAATGCCTTCCTCAATGGTGACTTGGAGGAAGAAGTATACATAGACTGTCCTCCTGGCTTTGAAAGAAAATTTGGGTCAAAGGTGTGTAAGTTGGAGAAGTCACTCTATGGCCTTAAACAATCCAAGGGCTTGGTTTGAAATGTTCACCCAGTCAGTAAAAAGACAGGGATGCACTCAATGACAAGCAGATCACACCTTGTTCACAAAGTTTTCTTCTAATGGAAAGATTGTTGTTTTGATAGTCTATGTAGATGACATCATCCTCACCGGAAATGATAGGGTAGAAATGGAGAGATTAAAGAGAAACTTAGCAGCAGAATTCGAGATCAAAGATTTGGGAGCATTGACATATTTCCTTGACATGGAGGTTGCTCGCTCAAAGAAGGGAATTGTAGTCTCCCAAAGAAAGTACATTCTGGATCTCTTAGAGGAAACTGGGATGAGTGGATGTAGGCCAGCAGACACTCCCATGGATCCTAATATGAAGCTGTGGGAGAAGGGTAGTGTTTCGGTTGATATTGGCAGATACCAGAGGCTAATTGGTAAACTAATTTACCTATCTCACACCAGGCCTGACATTGCATTCTCTGTGAGTGTTGTAAGTCAGTTCATGCACTCTCCCTATGAGGAACATCTTGAGGCAGTATATAGGATCTTAAGATACTTAAAGACCAACCCAGGGAAGGGCTTGTATTTTAAGAAAACTGATGAGAAGAATGTTGCCATCTTTATGGATGCAGATTGGGCTGGTTCAGTTATCGATAGGAAAACCACATCTGGATATTATACCTATGTGTGGGGAAATCTGGTTACTTGGAGAAGTAAGAAACAAGGAGTTGTTGCTAGAAGCAGTGCAGAAGCAATGTTTAGAGCAATGGCTCAAGGTATTTGTGAAGGCTTATGGATTTACAGAGTCTTAAAGTAACTAAGAGTGACAATTGATCTACCTTTGAAGCTTTACTGTGACAGTAAGGCCGCAATAAGTATAGCTCATAATCCTATTCAGCATGATAGGACCAAACATATTGAGGTTCACCGCCACTTCATAAAAGAAAAACTGGATGCTGGAATTATCTGTTTGCTTTTTGTGACTTCTAATCAGCAAACTGCAGACATTCTGACCAAGAGTCTGGCCAGGCCCAATTTTGAGCGATTAATAAGCAAGTTGGGCATGATAGATATCTATGCACCAACTTGAGGGGGGTGTTGGAGATTCAGGCCCAATCCCGATATTATTCTCCTAGATTTTATTTTATATTTATTTCGTCATATTTGATTGTATTTTTATTATTAATTAGTATCTTCTATTTTAGGAAATCATTAATGTACTTTTCTCTATATAAGCAATCTTAGTCTGCTAAATAATATAAGAAAGCATTATTCCCTTGCTTTCCACAGCACTGAATAAAGTGATCATGACTGATGTTAAAAATCTGATGTCTCCTACTCCTCGCCCCCCAAAAAATATCCCACATCTCCCTCATCACCAAGTCACTATCATCTTAAAATCTCCCTAACCCTTCAAAAGTCTCTCTAAATCTACTAATAAAGAAAGAGGAAGAATGAAAAACAATTTTTGAGAACTGTGGAACTCGCCGCAATTCAATGTAGCCGTTGCACCTGTTGCATTTAACCGCTGCGGTGTTATGTTGCGGATTTTTCCATGAATTTTGAACACAGCACAGTTATGGTGTGATGCGGTTGCAGACACTGCTACAGTTGCAATACTGTGGCCACATCATTTGATGGGGTCTGCAATTTGAAAACATGCAATTGACAGATATTCTTACTAAGTCACTCCGTGGTCCAAGGGATAACATTATGAAATATATGCACCGACTTTGGGGGAGAGATTTCAGTATTTCCTTTTCCCTGTTTCCTATTTTATACTGATCAATTTTTTATTTTATTTTTATCACCTGTACACATTTAGATTTTGCTGTAATTCAATGCCTCAAGCTGAAAGTTAAGCTCTTTTGCAGTTCAGTCTATACTCGGTCTAATTCTCAAATGTGTCATGAAAATCTTTAACCTGTTTTTTGTGCCTTGTCAATTGTCATGTTTGGAGATTCTAAAAAATGTACAACGTCAGCCACACTCTAATTTTACAATTGCATGTCACTAATTTTTAGTTGATAACCTTGTTACGTTAGTAAAATTAGTGTTGCTTGGTGGCTCCTTTTTCCTTGAGCTATATAGTCTATAAAGATGTTCCTCTTATTCAAAGACAGATTATATTCATATTTTTATGAATGATTATTTGTTTTTTGAAATTCATAGACCAGTATACAATGAGGTGATCCATTTCCCTCCTAATTGGCAACCCATTTGAAGGAATGTACTAAGTGGCAAAATCTGATTTAGTATGATTTAGATCGCAAGCTTTACAAAAGGCCATTTTTTACTGACTGATTTTAGATTAGGACCCTTCATAGGGTGCCTAGAGTTGTTCTATTGGTCTGAATGACCGATCATCTAAAGGGTATCCCTACTGTTAGAAATATAATATAAAACCATTCATTTGCCTTCACCCAACAACTTAAGCTTTTGGGATAGTTGGTTCGTTGACATTGTATCAGAGTCTCTATGACTAAGTGGTATAAAGTTCGATCCTTTCCGCCCTCATTCTTCTAATAAAAATAATTAAATTTCAGCACAAGGTAGGTGGGCCTGTGCATGATTCACGTTTCAATCACAAAGGGCTCTCACGTGAGGGGGCGTGTTAGAAATATAATATAAAGTCATTCATTTGCTTTCACCTAACAGCTTAAACTTTTGGGATAGTGGTTCCTTGACACCTACAATGCTCTCTATATTGTAGCGGGACAGCAGACACTGAGCACAAGCAATGCATGAGGATAGTTGTTGTAGAATGAGACAAAAGATAGTTTAATCAGGATATGTGCATGGAGAAAAAGTCGGAAAACTTCTTGATTGGCTTATTGAGAAATTTGAAATTCCTTCATATATTTAATCTGATCAGTGATACTTGATAGAATTGACACCAATGACATATTAGAATAATGTAGAATTACAGTCTACAGACATTTCTTATTGTGTGTTATGTATAAGACTAGTTTGGAAAGAGCTGCTCATTTACTATTTCTTTGTTGGGTTGCTACTTTCGACTCTGCTTTTAGTGACACATGGGATAGGGGTCTGTTTATGGCCTTTCTTGGCATTCTATTTATGGTTGAATTCCTTCTGGTATGGAGAGATTGTACTGCCTGCCCTTGCAATTTTGAGCATCTTAAGCTAACTGTTTTCTTTAGTTTCTCCATTTTGAATGATTTACCTTATCCTTTTGAATTTTCCCCCACTCTGAAAAAAATTGAGAAGAATGTTGATAGATTATAGGCATCATGTATAGTTTGAATTGAGTATTTCAGTGAAAACACAAATGCTAACATTTGGTTATGACTTACATGGTTGCTAAACATGACTGCTAAAATGTATGGAGTATGGACCTGAGTGTGAACATTTAGGAAAAATGTTTGCTTGAGCTAGGGTTACCCAGTTATAAATGTGTATAGAATTTTCTTTGTAAGGGTTGGTTTGTTTTCTATCTTCAAATGTAATAAATAAATATAAATATATTTTCACTATTGTTACAAAAAGACTGCTTTGTTTTCAGTTTGTTTTGTACTTTTCAGATTTTGTGAAGGAAATAGTGAAAACAAGATTTTGTTGTTTTTAATATTTCCTTAACAAAATCCTGAAAATAAAAACAAAAATGAAAGCAATCTGGCATTTTGTAATACTTAAATTGTGTCAGCTGAAAATATGAAAATGAACAAATGAAAGCTGGATGTAAACAGATAACCCCTAGAAGTGGATTGAATCATATCAAATAATTTTTGCTTGTGCTCAATATAGATCATTTCGGCAAAATTTCAAATTTGCTTATTTTCTGATGATTAGCTGAATTTAGTTATTGCATTTCATGCACATTTTGAATGCTGCTTCTTAAAGTTCGTGATAGAAGGAACAACAACCATGGTCCACAGGAATTATTTAAAATTATGAAAATGTGTGCATCTCAGCAGGTGTATATGTTTGAGGGAATTAAAGTGTAGGTAACCTTGGACTGCATTTATTAGAGAAACTTTTAGATGCAATATCTGATTTTGTAATATAAAGAAGTGCTTATGCTAAAACATTTTCACAAAATTGCAAAAATACTATTGACATCCTTATTTGTTGCAGTTTAATAACTTTTACAATCAGTTTTTGACAAGACCAAGCACTAGAATCAGTTTTTGAGATACTTGACTATTTCAGATATTTGCATAAGCAAGGATGGGAACAGTGATTACTTTTTCGTGTTTTCAATGCAGCCACTGAATAGAAAATAAGGTCAGACTTCCATCACATACGGCACTGTAGATCTTTGAGCTACATGTTTGACATGGAGGAACAAATTTTATTTCTTATATACTTCCTCCATTCCTTTATATATTGAGAAATTTGTCTCTTTTTTTTATTAGACTCGTCCAAATTCTCTCTTGCACTTGCATTGATAATTTTTTTATCAAAATACTTTTAATTACTTCATTATCTCTCTCTTATGAGGATTGAGGAAAGAGCATGTGTTCCAATACAAATTAATTAGATGGATAATTAATTAGGTGGAAAGAGTGAGATGACGAGTCCCAATTTAAGGATAGTTTTGAAAAAATAATACAAATTGTTAACAAATTTAATGCCACTTAAACTAAATAAAATTGTATTGCTTGAAAAATATTATGAGGGTAAAGTACAATATTTATATACGAGACTAACCTAACCAATCCCTAAAGATTAGGGAATAGAATCAACTAATAAAGGGAAACAGGGAAACTAATAAATGACAATATCTCAACACTCTCCCTCAAGGTGGAGCATATACATTATATGCATGCATCTTGTCACATATGTAAGTTATCCGAGGACCTCGTAGAGATTTTGTGAAGATATCAGCAAGTTGATCCTTAGAATGGACAAAGGAGGTTCTGATGATTCCAGAGAGAATCTTTTCTCTAAGAAAATGACAGTCGACTTCTATATGCTTTGTCCTCTCGTGAAAAACTGGATTGGAGGCGAGGTGCAAGGCTGACTGATTATCGCACACAAGTTTCATAGGACCAACCTTACAAAAATATAGTTCCTGCAATAAACCTTTCAACCCCAAAAGCTCAGATGTGGCATGAGCTATAGCCCGATACTCGACTTCTGCACTTGACCGAGCAACAACTGTCTGCTTTTTGCTCTTCCATGAAATTAGATTTCCTCCTAAGAACACACAATAACCTGAAATAGACCGTCTATCACTTGGATCTCCTGCCCAATCGGCATCTGAATACCCAATGATATCAATGTGGCCTCTATCACTGAAAATAATCCCCTTCCCAGGTGACCTTTTGGTGTACTTAAGAATTCGAACAACTGCATTCCAATGACTGTCACATGGAGAGTTAAGGAACTGACTTACTACACTGACTGGAAAAGATATGTTTTGTCTGGTCAAGGTGAGATAATTTAATTTTCCCACTAGTCTTCAGTATTTACCTAGATCAGGATAGGGCTCTCCCTAATTAGGAAGGAGCTTTACATTACGATCCATAGGAGTGTCAACTAGTTTACAATCTATTAAGACCTGTCTCTTCCAAAATATCGAGAGCATACTTCCTCTAAGAGATAGCAATACCTGACTTTGATTAAGCTATCTCAATCCCAAGAAAAGAGATAGCAATACCTGACTTTGATTAAGCTATCTCAATCCCAAGAAAGTAACGTAGAGGACCCAAGTCCTTAGTCTGAAAATTCTGAAAAAGGCGTTGCTTCAATGCCTTGATACCTTCATAATCATCACCTGTAATAACAATGTCATCAACATAAACCACAAGATAGATATATTTATTTGACGATGAGCATCTAAGAAAAACTGAGTGATCCGACTCACAACGGATCATCCCAAACTGCTGTAGAACTTTGCTGAATCGACCAAACCATGCCCGAAGTGATTGTTTCAGGCCATATAAAGACTTCGGCAATCTGCATACCAAACTATGCTCCCTCTGTGCAACAAACCCAGGAGGTTGCTCCATATAAATCTCCTCCTCCAAGTCACAATGCAAGAAGGCATTCTTGATATCCAACTGAAACAGAGGCCAACGTCTCATGGCAGCTATAGCTAAAAAGAGGCGAACAGAGGCCATCTTCGCAATTGGTGAGAAGGTATCACTGTAATCCTGACCATAAACCTGTGTATATCCTTTTGCCATTAGGCGAACTTTCAATCTGTCCACCTGTCCATCAGGGCCCACTTTAACATTAAACACCCATCTGCAACCAACAACAGATTTTCCAGGAGGAGGTGGAACAAGCTTCCAAGTATGGTTTGAGTCTAAAGCTGACATCTCATCAATCATGGTCTGTCTCCACCCTGGATGGGATAGTGCTTCTTGAATTGTCTTAGGAATAGAGACAGATGAAAGTGCAGAAACAAAAGCATAATAGAAAAGAGACAGTCGGTAATAACTCAAAAAGTTATAAATAGGATGAGGATTAGACGTAGACCGTTTACCTTTACGAAGTGCAATAGGAAAGTCATCAGAAGTAGCAGGTGGGACCACAGCGGGAGAAGGGGTTGGAGTAAGAGCTGAATCACGGGAATCAGTAGGAGCAATCTTTGGAGTTTCAGGACGTCGACACTCATTATTAATACCAAAACGATGCAACTCAAGGGCATCCAATGACTGTGGAGAACCGTGAGTAGAGACAGATGTTCCTAAGAGAGGAATAGGTAGGACCTGAGAAGGAGTAACATATGTGGTAGAATCTGCTGTAGCTGATGATGCAAAGAAAGGTGTATCTTCAAAGAAAGCAACGTCTGCTGAGACATAAAAACGATGTGCAGCTGGAGAATAACAACGATACCCCTTTTGGTTTCTGAAATACCCAAGAAAAACACACTTAACAACCCGGGCATACAATTTATCATGACCAAAAGAAAGATCATGAACAAAACATGTAGAACCGAATACTCGGGGAGGAACAACATACAAGGGGTCCTTCGGGAACAAGAGTGAGTGAGGAATCTCATTACCCAATATAGAGAATGGCATGCGGTTTGGTCAATAATGTCCGAGCTGTATTAACTAGATGACGGTGTTTCCGTTCAGCCACACCATTCTGCTATGGCGTGTGCGGACAACTGGACTGATGTAAGATGCCATGAGAAGCCATGAAGGAGTTGAATGGTGCATAAAAGTATTCTTTGGCATTGTCACTCCGCAAAATTCGGATTGTTCTCCCAAATTAGGTCTTTATTTCTGAGCAAAAAGTCTGGAAGCCACCAAATAATCCAGAACGATCCTTCAATAACGTAATCCAAGTGCACCTCGAGAAGTCATCAATGAAAGTGACATAATACTTGTACCCTAAAGTTGAAGTCACACGACTAGGACCCCAAACATCAGAATGGACAATATTAAAGTGAGTCATGGATCTTTCATTGCCACTACTAGGAAAAGACGCCCTTACGTATTTGCCAAGTTGACACGTACGACTCACAATTCAGAAACTTTAACTATGAAAGATGAGGAACCAACACCTTTAACTTATCCAGACTTGGATGACCCAAACGACGATGAATGAGATCCGGAAATGTAGAAACAGTGCATACAGTGGATGAAGGAGGTTGAAGGTAATAGAGACCTCGTGATTCAGATCCTGTTCCAATCGTCTGTCCTGTACTACGGTCTTGTATAAAGAAAGAATCAGAAGTAAATGTTATGGAGCAATTGAGAGAACGAGTAAGTTAACTAACTGAAACCAAATTAAAGGGGCACTCGGGTACAAGTAAGACAGAATTTAAAGACAAGCCTGGAAGAGTTGAAGCATGACCGATACCGATAGCTTGCGCCTTAGAACCATTAGCAATGGTAACATAGCGAGGAATTTTAGGAGATGACAAATTAGAGATAAGAGAGGGATTACCAGCTATATGGTCAGAAGAACCAGAATCTAAAGTCCAGGATCCTATAGAGTGAGATAGACAAACAGTAGAATTACTAATAGAAGCCTGTTGGTCTGCCATTAAACTAGAAACAATAACTAACCTTGAACGACATAGGAGCAAAGTGAGCAACAACAAATAAAACACAAATTACCAAGTAACAAAATGAGGCTCCAAACAGCCAGAGAAATGTTCAAACAGCAGCAAATAAACCCTCAAAAATAGGACCCACACGCTGAAAGCATTCCCAAACAAACTAGGAAGGTCTAAAAAGCCAAATGACAGTTGCAATGCAGCAAAAATAGCACCTGGGTTGCAGAAAGACAGAAGCTGGGTGGCAAACACAAAACCCAATGACAAAGCAGGCACTCAAAACACACCAGAAGCGAAAAACACCAAAAACACACCTCAAACGTGGGACCCACAAGCTGGAAGGGGTCCCAAAAGAACCAGAAGAAGGAGACGAATCAGGCAGTATCGGTTTCGCGGCAAACGGCGGCCCAAACGGCGCGTGGTGGTCACGCACTTCAAGGTCGCTCGGGCTCTAGCGGCGCGTGGCAAGGCAATCGGCGACGAAACTTTTAGGTCCGACAGATCGGCGGCTGGCGAATCTAATGGTCCGGCGCGTGTCGGCGTCAGAGGCGGTGGCAGTGGTGGTCCGGTGGCGATAGCAACTCCGTGAATAGTAATCTGAATGTGGTGTCCCTTGGACACCTAGAAACCAAACTAGGATTTCATACCTTGCTCTAGATACCAACTTAAACTGAATAAAATTGTATTGCTTGAAAAATATTATGAGGGCAAAGTACAATATTTATATATGAGGCTAACCTAACCAATCCCTAAAGATTAGAGAATAGAATCAACTAATAAAGGGAAACAGAGAAACTAATAAATGACAATATCTCAACAATGTCATTAACTAAATTAGCCAATTTTCGTAATTCCTGTGAGTTAGTTAAAAGGGTCTTATATAAAAGGATGGAGGAAGTATTTTATTGACTTAAAATTTCTATGCAAAGATATTTAAATTGTAAAGATGGTTATCATGAAGGTTTCAAGAAATGTAAATTATTTCTGATAGGCCTGACATTCTGTGGCACATTACAATGTCTAGTTTGTTGTGTTGTCCTGTGTAGTACAAATGCTTGCATATCCACATGCAGTTAGAGTTAGCTTATCTGTATCCTTACAGAAGCAACTCAAACTAGGAACGTTTCGTGTTTAACTGTAGAAACCTTCTCTGATAACGGCATTCCGTCTTCCCCTTCCATAAAGATTGATGATTTAGTCACATGCCTTTGAGAGCTAACACATAATATTGTCGACTATATCACACGACCAATTCTGAATTCATTAGTTCACCCTGTCATATGATTGATTATCGTAGCTCATTGCGAGGGAAGATAGGAATTCCTAGGACCTGTTTTCAAACTATCATCTCAAAATTGGAGGCAAGAAGCATTATGTTTGAAGGATCCCTTTTTTTTCCACTTCACTATAATTTACTTTCTTTAGGTTGAGTCATGTTGGTGAGTGAAGCGCGCTCGTGCTTCTTTTCTTTTCTAGTTATTGTATGTTTCCTGTTCTTAATTTTAATTATAAAAATAACATTATTTTTATTTTGTTTTAAAATTATACTAGAAACAGAAAAATGTTTTTTATTTTAATTTATTCACATGAATCACAAAAAAATACTCTCTCCGTTTCTTTTTACTTATTTATTTTTTAGAGAAATTTTATCACTATTTATCTGTCGTTCTTAAATATCAATATTACATTAATTAGTGCTTGTTTGTTTTACATTTTGGAGGGCCAAAATGCCGTTTGAAGTAGAAAAAATGGAGTTTAAATATTTCATGGATGTTTGGTTAAGATTTTCGATTGGTATAATTTTGTTTGACCAACTCAAAATCCATTTTAGTGACAACAAATCTCAAGTTGTTCCGTTTGGAAATATCCGTTTGTGTCCGGTGTATGTGTTGCCCATGTTGTACATGCTGGCCCCACCCATATAACTCTTAACTTTTAAAGTAAAATATAATATTTATTAAGGATCTCCCTAATATGGACTTGGTTCAACCGTGGACCCTTCATTCCAACCGGCTATAGCATGTTAAAGTTAAAAAAGGCGTTTTTAAAAATAACATTTCTCAAGTGTCTGAAACAGCACACCACAGCCGAGGAAACCAATGGAGGCAACAAAGAACAGGGACGAGAGAGAGTGGCCATGTCGTTGGCGGTGGCTAGGTAGTTGAGGTGGACCATCGATTCTATTCCCTTTACGATGTTCTCTGCTCTTACGCAACGCTTAGGCTTGGAAGCATGGAAACAGGGTAGAGTGCATATGTTTGTTTCCCATTGGGTTTGGCCTTCTTCAGTTCTTTCAGATCAGGTGCTCTTCCTCTAATTGATGGGATTGAATCCAGATTACGCATGAAACAAGTGTTCATAAAAGGATATAGACCCAATCCAATGCTTTTACTTTTCCCCAATATTCCATGTTTTACTTTCGTTTTCCCCTTTTTCGGTTAAACAACTTTTTTTTCCCCTTTTATTTGAAAATGTGCAGCTATATATTCCAAGTAATAAGCCAACATAACCCAATGTGAAATAAAAGAGAGGGAGAAAAAAGGGGTAGGGGTAGCGCAGCCATGGAGGCTGGAGAAGGGTGAGCCGACCAACAGAGGCAGTCGTGTTCTCGCGGCGGAGCTAAGAGGCATCGCAACAGACCGAGTCGGAGGCATGGTTTTAAATTGCGGCCCGCAACCGCAATTGCGGCCGCAATATTGCGGATGCGGACGGCGGCGCAACCGCATCGGACCGCAATTGCAGTGCGTTTCGAAATCACGGGATGCGGCTGCAACAAAACCGCACTGGTCCGCAATCTGGCAAGAACAAAACGGCGTTTTTTCCCGCAACGGGCTGCAACCCCCCGTTCCGTTCGATTTCAACAATGCTTAACAAAAAAACAGAGATATTACAGGCCAATCGTACCTTTCCTTCTTATCCATTGTCTGATTTCGTATTTCTCACTCATCTCTCGGTCCCTTCCAGATCTAGATTGCCCTGCTTCTCTCAACTCTGCATCTCCATTTCCCTCTCCACTCAGATCTGCGATTCTGGTCTTCTGCATTGCTGGCCCGTGAGTCCCTCTCCCTACTCCCTCTCCCAACTCTGCAATTATGCGACTCTGTCTCTGCGTACTCCATTCGTTTTCGTTCTGTTATGTAATTCATCTTATCTTTTTTGTTGTTCACTTCTTCTGCAGCTTCTAGCCTTCTGCTAGGTGTTGTGCTTCTTCTGCTGGCTGCCTGCTTGTTTCTTGTGGAAGAAAGCGAACGTGATCCAGCGAGGTGAGTGAATTTGTGGATCTGCTTTCTTCTTTTATTTTTTTATTTTGGAAATTATTTTTTTTGGTCATGATTTTGGAAACTGGCGAGTGCCTGGTCATGGTCATTTTGTTGAGTGGTTGTGGATCGCCTGCTTCTTTCCAATGGTATTTTGAAAATATTTGTTTTTTTATTTTGGAAATTATTAGAGGAGTAGGTTAGGGCGGTGGGTTTGCTTTCTTTATTTTTTTTTACTCTGCTTCATTCTTCTTCTTTGTTTGATACTCTCCTTCATTCTTTTTTTTTGTGTAAAAAAAGTTAAAAAATTATGGACTTTAATTATTTTTTTAATCTTTGAATCATTATTTTGGTAGTCTTGAATAATTTTTTTTGGGACTATACGTCAGTGATGAGAGAGTTCTTGTAGATGAAAAAATTAGGAGTTTTAGTAGAGAGAAAATTTGGGAAGTGAGGGATGCTTTTGTGAGGGAATTTGATAAAATTTGGAAATTATTAGAGGAAAATTTTGAGAAATTTTAGGATGAAAATTTAATCAACTAACAGTAGCTTATATTGCATATCAAATTATTATTTATTTTCATTGCACATTAATAATTAGCTTATTTTTGTTCATTTAATTACTTGTTTATATTAAATATTTAAATTTGATTGAGTTTTTGTTGATATTTATTTTATGAATGTTGAACAGGTATTGTAAAATGTACACAATGCCACCAAGAGAAGAAGTATTTCCCACTAGTAGATTAGATGGTGCTCCAAGTGACGACATTGGATGGCATTATGGAATACCGATGCCTGGAAGCCGAAACAATGTCGAATGCAAACTTTGTCACCAATTGATAAAAGGTGGAATCACAAGATTGAAACAACACATAGCACATATGAAGGGAAACGTTACGGGTTGTGCTAGAGTGACTACAGTGGTTAGACAAAGTATGATGAAATTTCTCCTTGATGAGAAAGCGAAGAAAATTGACTCAAGGAAAAGAAAAGAAGAATTCGAAAAACGCTTGAGAGGAGATGATGAAGAGGAAGACTTATACTGTATTGATGAGCAAGTGAGGCTTGCTACAGAGGAAAGCTTTAGATCGCAACGCGAATGGGAAGAAAGGCAACAATTTAGACAGCAAACAGGAGGGTATACAAATGTGTATGAAGAAGGTGGAGGCTCCCGTGCAAATGTTAGTAGGGTTGAAAGGCCACAAGATGTCGCTTTTGCTTTGAGATCAACAAACATTGATCTTACGAGGAGTAAAAGCTCGAAGCAACCGAAAATCAGTGGGGGTTTCATGAACACAGAAAGAAAGACGATTGGAAAGGCTGTAAGCAAGTTTTTAATCTATGAACGGTTACCAATGAATTTATCTAGCTCTCCTTGGTTGCATAATTTGATCGTTGCAGCTGCTCAGGCAGGTAAAAATGCTAAATGTCCAACTCCTTATGAAGTCTCAAACATATACTTAGATAATGAGTATCAAGATATGCTTAACTGGTTGAGTACATTGAAAAACACATGGAAAGAAAAAGGGGTAACACTAATGTGTGATGGTTGGACTGATAGTATTAACCATACACATATTATGAATTTTTTGGTGTACTGTAGTAAAGGGACAATTTTCTTAAAATCTATTGATGCTTCTGGTGTTGATAGTAGAAATACTGATTACTACTTCCAGTTATTAGATAAAATTGTAGAGGAAGTGGGAGAAGAATTTGTAGTCCAAGTGGTTACCGATAATGAAGCTGCATTAAAAGCTGCCGGTCAAAAACTAATGGAGAAGAGACCACATTTGTATTGGTCTGCTTGTGCAGCTCACTGTTTGGATCTTTGCTTGGAGGATATTGGGAAAAAGAAAAATATACAGAAGATATTAAATGAAGCAAAGGTAGTAACAACTTTTATCTATAACCATATATGGACTGTGAATCTCATGAAAAAATATACTGGAGGTAGAGAAATTGTTCGTCCTGGTGTTACCCGTTTTGCAACACAGTTCCTACAACTTCATGCAATTGTGAAGCAAAAGCAAGGTCTAAGAAATATGTTCAGCTCAAGAATTTAGAAGATCTAAATTTGGAAGAGAGAAAAGTGGACCAACAATGGAAGCAAGGAAAATTGTTGGAGAAGGTGAATTCTGGAGTAAGGCCAATGACATATTGAAAATGTTTGAGCCTTTAGTGAAAGTTTTGAGGTTGGGTGATGGTGATGAGAAACCAACAACGCGTTTTATATATGAAGCCATTGATCGAGCCAAACAAGCAATTCGACAAAATTCTCAAGTTATCATTCCGTATAATGAGATAATAGATAAGCGTTGGAGATTCATGCATTCGATCTTCATTCTGCTGGTAAGTCAATATAATTTATAAACTTACCTTTGTCGTGTAATTTTATATTTATAATTTCATAAATAAAAATTTAATATCCTTTTTTAGGTTATTTTCTTAACCCACAATTTCAATTTGGAGTTGAACATGGACGTGATGTCTATAAAGAAACATTTGAAGGAACACATAGGGTCATCACGACATTAGAAAGAACCTTGGATAGTCAAATTAAAGCTCTGAACCAGGTTAGTAATGAAAATTTATAGTTTAATTTTGTAGATTATTATTTATATATATACATACATACATACATACATACATACATACATACATACATACATATTAACATATTATGTTATGTATGTATATTAACCTTTTATTTTAAATTAACCGTTAATTAACCTTTTATATTATGTTATGTACATAGTTAATGCTTTTTAAAGAAAAGAGTTAAACATTTGGTACGCCTTTAACTCAAGAAGGTTGGTCCAGGATGAATCCAGGTAAAATACTAATTTTTATTTTATTTTTTTATAAATCAATCAAAGTTTTGTTTTTTCATATAACTAATAATTTTTCTTTAACGTTTGTTGCTTTGTTATAAAACTGAATGGTGGATGATATTTGGTTCATGTGCTCCTGAACTTCAACGTGTGGCAGTAAAAGTTCTCAGTCAAATAACTTCAGCCACAAATTATGAGAGGAATTGGAGCACATTTAGTTACATACACACAAAGACAAGGAATAGATTGAAGTATAAAAAGCTAAAAAAGCTCGTCTTCACACATTACAACATGAAGTTGAGAATGAGGAGTGAAATGAGAAAAAGTCAAGAAGAAATTGAAGTAAGTTTTAATCCTATTAACCTTGACTATATATTTCAAGAGGATGATCCACTATCTCCATGGATTGAAGAGAGAGAAGGTCCACTATTAGATGGATTACAAAATGCAGCATGGTTGCCTATAGTGGATACTGATGATGAAAATGTGGAAATTGGTGATGATAATGATGATTCTATTGAAAATGTGGATGATGATGATGATAATGATGATTCTAATGAAAATACTGGTGGTTTAAGTCCGCCAAGTAATAACGGTGGTGATGGTGATGGAGGTGGTAATGTAGAAGCTGAAGAAGATGGTGGTGGTGGTCATAATGATGATGATGATGATGATGATGATCAAAATGATTATTATCAGGAGTTACCACATAATAGGCGTTATAGGAGCTTGACTGATATGGAGCCTTCTGATAGTTCAATGCTTGACAGTAGAAGAGATGAATCACGTTCTCGAAAGGGGAAAAGAAAACAAAAAGTTTCACTTGAAGATTCTGCTTCAGGTACTGCACAGAATTTCAGTAACTTGAGTATTGATGATTCTTCAAAGAGTAGTCAACAATCTTATCCTCCTTTTTATCAATATCCTCAAATCACACATATAACCCATATGCAAGTGATCAAGCTCCCTCATATCACCAACCATTAGTGAATTATCAAGATCCTTATCATCACCAATCAAGTGGGGGATTTTTTGAATATGTCTTTGGTCAAGGAGCCACACAGGATGATAGTCAAAGTGAAGGTTATGATCATCCACGCCATTCCACCATGTGGTAGCAAATGGTGATAGTGTGAGTATGACATTGTTTTTTATTTGTGGTTTATTTATATTTGTACACTTTTAAGATTCTTAATTCTTTGTTAATTTTGTACTTATATGTGCTTAAATAATATATTTTAGAAGGTTATTTATAGTAATACTATTTTTACTATAATTAAGGTGAAATTATTCAGAAAGATGATGCAATGTCTTTAAAATGAATGAAAATTTATACAATATTATTCATAAAAAAGAAATATAGTGAATTAGAATAATTATAGATTTTTTTTTTACATTTTGTGCGAACATAAATTTATTTCACGCCGCAGCGGCCGCAATGCGCACTGCAGCGACCGCAATATCTGTAACCGCAGCGACCGCAACCGCAACCGCATCCGCAACCGCAATTTAAAACCTTGGTCGGAGGCAGGTTTTGCCTCCCCCGTCTCCATCCACATTTTCAACGGGTTCGAGTTTTGTCTTCCCCATCCCCGTCTCGATAGGGTCGGGATTCCCTGCGGACCCCCAACTCCGCTCTAAATATATAGAAAAATCGAAAAATTATATTTATGATAATTAATAAAAAAAATCATAATTATTATACAATGATAAAATAATTAAAAAATATCAAAAATAAAATGTTCTATTGAAAAGAGATTAAATTAAAAATAAACAAAATATATGAAACAAAATGAATGAGTATACATGCATAAAACAAAATAAAAATTTACAATTTATATTTAGCCAGACGGGTTCGAGTCGGGGGCGGGTTGGGTATCGACATCCCCAACCCCGCCCCACTCCCAGTCAAAGCGGGTTTCTCCCGTCAAAATCGGGTCGGGTCGGGTAGGTACCCGCAAGTTCGGGTTTTGTTGTCATGCCTAGCTAAGAGGAGTTGGTTTGCCACGCCACGACTAAATGTGTGTGTGACGGTGAAATCGGCGAGGCATACGTCGCAGTAAAGGGTTGTAGGCACGATAGCTGGGGACTGCGACCCCTTCTATCTCCCCCTCTTCGTCCTCTCTCTCTCTCTCCCCCCCGTCGGTTGCTTCTTTTCTCACTTCCTGGTTCTCTCTATTTTTGGCATAAGGTGATAGTGCCTGCAACAGATTGTTAATGGCTCAGGGAAAAGGGGCTAAGCATTATGTCCGAATAATTAGCGGGGTGCCTTTGCAGCAATAACACACACACTGAAAAAAAATCTAAAAAAAAAAAAGCTAAACAGGCTATAGCCGGTGGAAATCGTAGGGGTGCACCTTTGAACCCTTTTTTAGGGTCCATATTAGATGGACCCATTTATTAATATATGTGTATCTTTTTAGGTAATTTTAACACCAAAAGTGATTTTACTTTATCACATCCAAACAAAATCAATTCTTTTAAACCTAGTTTTAAATTATCATTACCAAACACAAATCAATTTTTTTAAACTCAATTTTTTTTTAAATCAGTTTTTCTAAACAAGATTCTTCACAATGTAGCCTACCAGAATCTAAAACAAACAGACCCTTACTTTTTGTCAATAATACAGTTAACTATTTATTGTAGAGAGAAATAAGTGTAATAGGGTAATAAACAGTCAAAAGTATTACATGATGGTCAGAATTTGGGTTCAGAGGTGGCATCCTGGGGCTTGAGGTTTGAGATTGTGTTTCGAAATGTAAGTTTTAGAATTTAGTTTCGTTTGTTTTGAAAAGTATCGAAACTTTGATTGTGTACTTTTGGACTTTAAATTTCGGAACACTGTTATATTTGTAACAACCCCCTCCCCACGCACACACACACTAGAGAAATTTATGTAAATACATCCCTTAAACTAGAGAAAATATAAACAATGGATTTTTTTGTGCACCCTCTGAACACTAAAAATTATAGAGAAGATAACATAACTTTTAAAACAAATATCTAATTAAATTAGGAATGCAACAATTATTATAAATACAATTTTTAAAACAATAGGAATTTGTTATTAATTTCTACTTATTTTAAATAATTAAGCTTAATTTAGGACTTGTAAAATTAGGGTCGTAAATTAGGGTTTTACATGGGTTGGGTTTAGCCAAACCTGATTCCTTACCCCTTGGTCTTATTTTGGGTTTGGCTGAGCTTAGAATCTTTTTTTTTCCTTCTTTTTGAATGCTATCAACCTAGCCCACTCAGATCCGGGTCTGGTTAGGACAGGATCGAGTATGAAGGGGGTGTTGGACCAAAACGCAGAGACCGAAATTACTAGCTAGCTACCAAATTGCACCTACGCTTTAAAATCATCCTTACAAACAATTTCCATAGCATTTAGGGATTAAACTACTCAATTATCACAACCAGTATCATCAATAGTTACATAGAATAACAAGAAAAAAATAAATCAGAGTCGGGCAAATTAAAGAGAGAGGCAAAAGAGTAGTCGAGATAGAAAAGAAAAAGGGAAAGGGCTACCAGCGTGTGACCTAAGATTGGCAGATCTAAGATGAAGACTGGAATGAGGATGGAAGGTTGATAGGGAGGTGCAAATCTGAAGCAAGACGGTGGTTAGGGCACGATTCGTGAAACTGTGGTGAGAAGACGGGGAGTTGATGAGACGGTGGCGGGACAACGGGGAAGAGATGACGATAATGAAGGATCTGTCCCTTAGCAGAAGAACGACGTTAGGACATGATTGTGCTTTCGAGAAGTTTGTAGCATTTTTTTGTTGTGGCCACCGTGGGTAACGAAATGGAATCATTATGTGAGGTGTGACAGTGTAAATGAAAGGAAACACGATTTTCAAATTTTTTTTTTACTTGCACATGTCTCCTTGAGGTGGGTCGAGTTTTTATTAGTTTGAATTTGATTGATAAACCTGGTGCTCAACCCAATGTGATCGAGTTCTATCTTTTGAAAGACTGATTTTACCCGGTTACTCGACCCAGCTCGATTTTTGTGGGTTGGGTCGCGTCGGGTTGGCCAAACCTATGAACAATCGTAAGTAAAATACAAACTATAATAGATAATTAATTTCTTAAGTTAAAAACCTAATCAAATAAATTATTCATTTCTAGAATATCCTTAATTACCATAATTTGCAAGATACTGGCCCAACATGTGTAAGGGCCTTAAGCGAAATTTGAAGTGAGATCTTTTTAAAACTAACAAAAAAAAATTAGAGGTCTTATTAGGCCTAATTAGTTTTTACACTATTAAACAATACAAAAATAAATATTAAATGCATTCACATGATTAATTAATTTTGTTGCTGAATTATTTAGTAGCAAAAGTAGTGAGTGAAATTAATATTATGGGGCCTAAACAGTGTTATCAAAACCGGACCGGACCGGGTTGTTCGACCAGTTGAACTGAGAACCAGACCCCTGTCTAGTCCAAATGAATTGAGAGCCGTTTTGCATGAAAACCAGGGATCGAACCGGATTGAAAAACGGGGTAAAAACCGGGAATCGGCGGTTTGATCAAAATCCAATTTTTTTTAAAAAATGGTAAATGAGATGTTTTTTATTCTTTTTTTTGTACATTGATGGATTAAATAAAATAATATAATAAAATTTAAAATAAATTTGTACATTAGTATTATTATCAGAGTACTTAAGTTGTAGTATTTGCGATTATTTAATATTAAAATATTATTATGACATATTTGCATTTGTTTAATATGTAATTTTGTATGTTATATGTTGACTTATAACATTTTAAGTGGAATTTAATTTTTAATACTGTGAAGTTATGAATATTATGTTATTTTTTGTTTATCATTGCTTAATATATTATATTAAAAATATTATTTAATTCATATCCGGTCCGACCCCGGTTTAACCCCGGTCAAACCTTTGAACCTTGAACCGGTGCCTTGTCCGGTTCAATGGCCGATCTGGTTTTAACAACCTTGGGCCTAAATTAATAAATACTAATTAAATTAATACTATTAGTTAAATTAAAAAATAAATTTGAACCCTAAAAAAATTTGAGTCCAAAAGCGGTTGCTTTAGTTACGGTCCTCTTGTGCCGGCCCGAAAGGATATCACACGACCAAAAAAGAAAAGAAATGCATTTAGAATTTAAATAGGATTACAACTTGTAAAAGAAATGATTAATGAAAGCAACTTGCACATGATGGTTTGGATTTAAAAATTATTTCCTTTTCTCTAAGACTGTATGCGCCTATGATAAAGGAAAAGTGCAAGTTGAAAATTTAATCATGGCACCATGTGAATAAGATAAGGTTGTGTTAGAATAAAGATGATTTGAACCGGAGCTAGATGAGGACCGTGGAGATTGGGAAATTGACCGCCAGCAGCCCGGTAGGGTGTTCATATACAGATGACCCATCAAGGTTGTGGTGACCTACATGCTAATGCAGGAGCAGTCCCCCATCACCGTGAAGACCCGTCTGTTTATTCGTGTGTTTTTTAACCTTTCATTATCCTGTTGTCTGATAACTACGGGTCTGACTGAGTAGGAAAGCTTTTGGAGTGTTGACACGATATTCATTCACAAGGGGACTTTTCTGATATGTTCCTTGGATAGGGTATATATGGCCAACACATTCTCTTTTGTTTTGTATATTCTATCTGAATGGAAGCTAGATAAGGGCTCTGTATTTTGTTGTCATTCTCCTTCCTACGCAGTCAGAACTCATGTCTCTAACCTTTATGTTCATGTATGTGTGTTGTACTTTTGTACCATATGTTATGAAAGCTAATGATGTTTGTTTCGGTCGTGGCGGATCCAAAACTCAGGCCAGTGGGGGCAATTGATTTAACAAAACAAGAGAAGAGAAACGGGGATAAAATTAAGGATTGGCAAATGTAGCAACCTAACATTTTGAAAATTGTTCGAAACAGGGAGTCGCCAATAAAGTTTATCTAATTAATTGGGAAAAACATGAATAATCCCACTTTTATAAAAAGCTGTTTTTGAAACCAGATTTCGAGTTCGAGAATTGATTACGTGTGGAGAATTCTATCGAGAGCCACCACAAATAGTATTTGAAGACGATTTGAGTATGTCAATGATTTTTAACTGGGGTATTAGTTACTTAAGTCCCTAGAAGTGTGACTCGATGTCACTTTAGTCCCTGAAAACATATAAACTCCAAAATAGTCCCTGTAACTGTGCTCCGTCTATCACTTTGGTCCCTGCCGTTTTTCATTGACTCAGGAGTAATTGGTCATTTTGGTCCCTAAAAGTGTAACTCGGTGTCACTTTAGTCCCTGAAAGCATATAAACTCCAAAATAGTCATTGAAAGTGTTCTACGTTTGTCACTTTGGTCCCTATCGTTAGCCATTATTTTGGAACGAGAGACAATCAAATGACTAATGGTAGGGACTAAAGTGACAAACGTAGAACACTTTTAGGGACTATTTTGGAGTTGTTACTCTTTCAGGGACCAAAGTAACACCGAGTTACACTTTCAGGGACCAATGTGACTAACTACTCACGGAGTCAATGAAATTGTTAACGACAGGGACCAAAGTGACTGACGGAGCACACTTACAAGGACTATTTTGGAGTTTATATGCTTTCAGGGACTAAAGTGATACCGAGTTACACTTCCAGAGACTTAAGTGACCAATACCCCATTTTTAACTATTTATAAAAGTAATTATCAATTATCACATAAAATTGTATCAATTTCAAGTTGTTATGAATTACTAAATATATATTTTTTGGTGGAATAGTACTTTTTTTTGGTTGAAATAATACTAAATATATGATATTAAACAATTCATTATATTAAAGAAACAAGATAAAAAATTTATCACCAACACACATTTTTTTGTTTGTTTTATGTCACTCACTCTACACACACTTAACACTTTTCTGTGGTATCAAATGTCACTAATATTCAAGCACACACTAATTATATACATCACGAGTTGAGGGAAAAGGTGGGCCAGCCTGATCTAACCCACTTTATGATGAGCCAGGAAAATTGTAGCTGACTTGACCCACTTTGGGTTGGGTGCGTTAGCTCGCCTATTTTTTCAAAAAATAATGAAAAATCAGAAAAATGAAAATAAAATCAAAATTTTCTCTATTTTTTTAGAAAAACAAACAAAAATATAACTTAATTGTTCAATAAGAAATCAAAATAAGTTACACATATAGCATACGTCATTCGAAGTTATCGATCCAAATATTCCGCAATAATATACCATTCATAAATCCAAATCTCACAATAATACACCATTCAAAACGTACAAAAATACAAATACAAATCTTAAAATACCAAATTTAAAATACAGGTCTTACAACACTAAATTTAAGACAATTAAAATTACAAACATCATAACAAAAGTCCAAAGTGCCAAGATGCGCATCATTCAAATTTCAGGGCGTTGTTCTTGTCCAGGAGCAACATTATAATCATGGATTGTGAAATCTAAAACAAGCTCCTCCTCTTTTCCAACATCCAGCTCATTATCTTCATCTGCAATTACATAAAAAAAAACATGTTAACAATAAATGGGATTGTTGAGAAGTAATATGGAAATAAAGTATCGATAAGTATGCAAATTACCAAAATATTCAAAACCATTTAACCAATTTCGGGTTAAAGTGAGGGCTTGAACATTGTTCGAAAGAAGAAAATAACGATATTTATTAAGCACATGGGCACCAGTGCTAAATACAGACTCACTAGCAATTGTAATTATTGGAATGCTTAACACATCACAAGCCATCCTACAAAGATTTGGATAGCGTTCTTGGCGATCCTTCCAATAGTGCAACAAATCTAAGTTCTTCTCATATTTCTATCAACTGGTGTCATCCAAATAAAGATCCAACTCGGGCATTTCAGTGTCATCAACATTTTGGCTCACATGATTAATAAATTCTTAAGGCATTACAAGAAGAATATAATAAATTGACCAATAGGAAGGATTAAGTAACATTGAAACAATAGTTAAACAAGAATATTGTTTCTAAGATTATATGGATCATGAGCTGCTTCCACTTCTTCCAGGTTAGAGTCTTCTTCAATTGGAGCAAGATTTTGATGACTTGATGCGCCTGATTTATTTGTCCTTGAATTCACATATTCTTCGAAGAGCTTGTACAACTTGCTCTTTATATTACTAACTTTTTCATCACAAGTGGAAGGATCAAGCCTTGAATTCACATATTGCTTCAAGTTTCATCCTTGGGTCAAGAACCATAGCAATTGGAAGAAGGACACTATAGTCATTACAATACTTGCTAAACTTGGTGTGGTCATCCTCTCTGACATGCTTTGCTTAATGGATCATCACTTTTGGCGTTTTCATGCAACAAACGTTCAATTTGCCACTCTTCAAACTTTGAAAATTTATATTTTTGTTTGTTTTTCTAAAAAATTAGAGAAAAATTTGACTTTATTTGATTTCTTTTTTTTCTTGTTTTTTGTTTTTCGGAAAAACAGCTTAGCTAACCAACCCAACCCACCAAACTGGGGCAGATCGAGCTGGTATCAATTTTCCTAGCTCACCACAAAGTGGGCCAAGCTGGCCTAGCCCATCTCGTGGTGAACCAACCTGGGTGGGTCAGGTTGGACCATTTTGACAACTCTAGGTCAATATTAGTGCCTCTTGGCTACATATAGGTGGATATGGACTCCAACATCATCATCTGAATTATGTCACCTTGATTTGGAAGTGATTGAACTATTTACGATGGTTGGCTTGGGATACCAAACAGAGATATGCGGGTTTTACAGTTGAACCATATAAAGGAAGGCCGAGTTCATCCTGCTTACTGGTGCAGCAATTGCAATTGCAATTTACAATTTTACTTTGAACTTGGAACACAGTGGTGGAAGCAAAATGAGGGAGAAGCCATACTTTGCATTGGAGCACATCATATTGAACCAATTGTTTGACATATCATCAACTTTTCTCAAATGAAGAGCAATGAGAATGTATCTTGTTAAAAAATATGCATATGAGTATTGTTTTCCGAAAATTATATAGTATAAATAGATAAATAAATGGATAAGGTGAGAACTAAATTCTTAACTTTTGTGGAGAGGAAAACTTCATTTAACTACTTATTTACATGTTTTTGCCAATTGATATAAAATCAATGATTCACCTATTTGTTATGTGTATCAATTCCTTAGAAACAATCATCAATAGTGCCTTCTAATTTACTCTCTATAGTGTATTTACGTGTATGTGGATGAGTGTAAAGCTCCACAATAGTTGTAGTAGTGGAGCGTTAGAATAAAATTTACAATAGCCATCAACCGAATGATATAGACAAAAATTTCACTGAGTTCTTGGCAATTTTTTTTTTGTTAAGTAAAAGTCAAATTTAACAGTGGGTATATACCTTTTAGGGTTATGCCAATAAATGATAAACTAACAACCTTCAAAATAGTGTACAATGTCAGACATAGTTAATGAACCAACATATGGTAATATGCAAAACAATCCTATTTTCTCACCTAGCAAGAATTTTTTCCCCTCAAACAAGCCATATTTTAATAACTCCAACATATTACTTTGTATCAGTAAAAAAAAAAAACATTACTTTGCAGCTATTTCTTCACTCACTTTTCTATGTTGTCTTGTCACAACATCGTCAAAATTCTAAAGGTTTAGGCCCCGTTCGGGGTGCTTTTTAGTTTTAAGTTTTAAAATTTCAAAAAACTAAAACTGGTTTTCAGTTTGTAGCTTTTAGTTTCAGTTTTTTGTGGTTTTCAGTTTTTAAAAGTTGTTATCAACATTATAATTTCTCCTTTAAAAGTTATTAACAACAACAATTCTTTCAGAAAATAATAATAATAATAATAAAAATAATAATAATAATAATAATAATAGACAAGTTGTGATACCTCGTCCAGCGGCTCTGTCTGTCGAGAAGAAGGATGATAGAATTCTTCAATCTTCCTAGTTGATGACGAAGACTTGAGAGGGAGAGAGTGGGGTTAAGTTTAGAAGTCACAATGGAGGAGAAGGAGATACGAAAATAAGTAGAGCTGAAAAAATGGGTCCGACCCAATGGACTTGGCCCATTTGACCCGATATAAAGCATGGGTTGGGCTTAGAAATCTAGGCCCGAATTTATTTTGGCCCAGCCGGACCCGGCCCAAAAATTCATATGCTCGACATGGGCTAGCCCGTGACGAGCTGGACCAGCCCACTAGCTCGAATAATAATTTAATTATTTAAATCTATACTTTTTTAATTTAAATAAAACATGCCATTCAAAAACACATTTTTATTGGTCATATAATATCTAGTAAAAAAATGCCCATATAATATCAAATATGAAGAAGATATAGCGTTTTAGTTTATTTCAATATCGATCAACCTATTCAAATTTTTTATTGTAATTAGAATAACAGCAAATATGAAAAACTACATGGACTTGTTCCAAGAAGTTGTGACTCTGCGGTCTTGCATAGAAGGAAAAACGAACATGGGGTTAAACTTATAATTTATGGAACATTTGTGGTCTTGACGCTGTGACGTTTGTGATCTTACGTATCCATATGAAAAATGTTTTGACGTCGATTTGTATAGTTGCAATGCTAATGAAAATTATTTTTATAGGTGCAGTATTAATTAAAAATTACGGTAATTTGATAGTAAAAACTCTTTTTGAGACGTTATATAATTATATCATTTTATGAATGTTGTTTATCAATAAATATTTTTTAAAAATGAGCCCATGGCCCAGCCCGTGGTGGGCTGGACTGGGCTAACAAATTAGTAGCCCATAATTAATTTGGCCCAACCTGACCCGACCTGAAAATGTGTTGGCCCGTTGTGGGCTGGGCCAGCCCGAATTGACACCATAAAGCACGGTGGAATAGTCATATTTTTAAAACTAAAAACTCAATTCTAAAATCCTTTTTTTATGGTTTTAAAAACTGATCTAAGAGTGTTTTGAAAATGTGTTAAAAACCACTTCAACTCCTATTTTACTGAATACGTTCTATTTTCAAATATACATTTAGGGTCTGTTTGGTTTGAGGGTTTTGGAAGGGAGAGAAGGGGTTATTTTAAATTATATTTGTTTTGTTTAATTTTGTTAAAAAGAGGGGAGGGGAGCAAAATCCCTCCTAAATCAATTTTGGCTCCTTTCAAAAGTGAGGGGTTTTGGAGGGGAGGAGATAGGAGATTAAATAATTTAAAATTTAATTACTTAAATATCTTTATATATAATATAATATAAAAGAATATAAGGATATATAAGTAAATTAATCTCCTCCTCCATTAAAATCTCTCCCCTCTCCTCCCCACCTCTCAACCAAACACAAAATCAAATTAAATCCCTCCCCTCCCTTTCCCTTTCCTCCATTAAAATCCCTCCCCTCTTCTCCTCTTGTTTGAACCAAACATACCCTTAAAAACCAAAAA
Source organism: Calophaca sinica (assembly GCA_037113605.1). Classification (NCBI taxonomy): domain Eukaryota; kingdom Viridiplantae; phylum Streptophyta; class Magnoliopsida; order Fabales; family Fabaceae; genus Calophaca; species Calophaca sinica. The sequence continues at coordinate 73,893,946 of CM073730.1, forward strand.
CTAAAAACTGTCAACCACCCAAACGGGGCCTTAGATATTATACTCTTTTATTAGTAGCCTAGGTATTGAACCTCGGTGGTTGCATTACATGAGAATAATGGAAACAATAAAAAATAGTTTTTGATTTCAATGAGGTCTCAAGGACCACTAAACTAAAATGCTACGGGGAAGAACACTCCCAGCACATCATCATGCCACAATAGCTGAACACAAGAAGGAGGAGGTGTCTCGAAAAAGATGACACCCTAATACTAAAGAATGTGCTAAATCTACCATACAATCAGCAACTATATTTCCCTCCTTATAAACATGGGACAATTGAGCTTGCCAAGGTTTACCCAATAATTCCTTGATCTCTTTTACCTTGGACGAGTATGGACTTTCCGAGCTTTGATGACCCCCTGGCTCGGAAAGGACCATCCAATAAGCCTTGTCACATATCTTTGTTCATCACTTTTCCAGCAGGAGTTACCCTCTCCCTCTGAAGCAAGAAATTTCACAAATTTCCCCCCACTCTCAAAGGACTCGTAGCTTGACACCCCAACACCTCTCACACAATATCTTCAGGAATCAAATTGCGGAACATCTCCATACGCCAAGACCCTTCCACTGAGTATAAGCTTACCTTGGAATCCAGAATCTCTTCTGAAAGACTGACAACCACATGCTCTTTAAGCGCCTTACAAGAAGGAAGCCATGAGTCTTTCCAGATGTTTATGGAAATTTTTGGTTTGATTACGATGAATCTATCATATCCGTCAAACAAAAAAAAAATATTTTTATTAGTCAATTGTGAGTTGGACAAGTTATATGGTAATCCCGTTTAAACAATGGATTTTATGTTTGCGATTCAATAGGAAATGTCTCCAACAGTATGCCATTGAAAATTCTGTCAAATCATTCACCAAACTCGACACTAAATCAACTAGGAAGCAAGCCAAAGACAATTGTCGATTTAGCGGTTACGAAGCAATGCCATATGTTTAGCAAAGTAAAAGAATTCAAATGATCTAAAAGATCATTTAATTGACGAAAGAAAAAGAATGCCAAAATGTAACGAAAAACATTAAAATATGCATGTAAATGGCAGAAAAATAGAGAAAAACATATAAAGAACATGAATTTAAAAGAAAACTTGTAAATGAGAAAATTGTACTCACTTCAAGCAACAATGAAAACGAAGAATTGCAAAAGATATGAAATGCAGTAAAATAAATGAACTTCAAAAGAAAGAATGCAAGAGAATAAGATGAGATTTCAAATATAAGAATATAAGGAACTTCAAATGCAGTTACTTGGGAATGAAATACAGTAAATGTAAAGGCGAGAGAATAAAATTTTGAGTGAAATGTAAATTGCATTGAACTGAAATGGAAGTGGAAGGTATACTTGATCTTTGATCCATCAATCTCCTTTTGTTGTAAGATGTTTAGGTTGTCCATTCAAGTATCCAACCCACTTTACATCTGAAATGTCAGTATTTATAAACCAAACTAGAATAAACTACTTATCTATCTTCTTGGCACGTATATAGAACGTAGACAACAATTACAGAATCCCTAAATTCTAAGTATCGGCAAAATTGCCTTCGTCAATAATGAAGTCATGACCGAGAGCAATTATCCTTTGTTAACAATGCCTCAACACTTAGCCAATTCGAAAAAACCTTTATTGGCTTGGTCGAACCTCTTTAAATCATTAGACGAAGTTCAAGATTTATACTCCTCCACGAGAAGAGGACCGCTTCTACAACCATAATTTTCTCTAAGTATTTTCACACAAAGAACATCAGGCTTGGTAAGGAAAGTCTAATACATATTATTAGGATTGTTGTTAAGTGTATTGGTGAGAAAGTGAAAAGGCACGAAAGGAGAAGAAAGAATAATTTAGCAAGGTGAGACCTCAGCCAAAAGGTTGATGTGGCAAAATAATATTGAATAAACTATTGATGTGTCAACGCTACAATTTGGGCTTCAGATTTAATATGTTATTATTATAGAATAGATGTTTACAATGTACCCAAAAAAAAAAAATAGATGTTTACAAACTAATAAGATTACTGCAACCAAGTAAATTTAGGCAGTTTGATAAGCACAATAAAACAGTAGAAAACTTGCTGAAGTGACCTATTAATCAATTTCCAAAATAAGATTTGAGAAGTCAACTTGCAAAGTAATAATACTACACATATCCATACGAGCAACTTGTATTCAGTCAGGGCTAGCCACCTGTGAAACCAATACATTTACCGGTCACCTTAATGTGCCCAAACCCATTACGGTATTACTATAACTATACAAACAAAAAATGGGTGAATGATAATACTAAGGAATATGGTCCTCAGTCCTACATTCTTTAGATGGCCACTCAGGCACCCAAGACAATTTAAAAATAAATAAATTGTAAGTATTTTCTGGCATAAAAACATTGCCCTATTCAAAGAGAAAATGTGGTATTTGATTTTTTTCCCCCTTCTACATTGTTTTACTTCTCCAACCTACCCATTGGTGTAGTCGCTAATGATTCCATAATAACTCACAAAAAGGGTCAAAATTGTTTTGATAAATTATTACTATATATTAATCAAGTGCAGCTTTGTTCCTTCTACCAGTTATTGGCTTAGGCAAGCCATCAAAGATTGGTTTTCCAATGGCTGCAGTTGAAAGGGCCTGTAAATCTGGTTTCAAATTCCACATTGAGGATGGCCAAATGGATGAGGATCCACTGTTATCCTGGTCTTGTAAACAAGATGTACTTGATGATTTCCTCACACCAGATGAACCATCAGATTGAAAAGTATCCCCCATACCCATTGGCACAGGATTCAAACCACTTGACTCAGAATCAATTGTCGCCGCAGTTCGGCTAGCTGCTTTCTGTCTCAGAGCTAAGCCCTTTACTGTTCTTGAAGGAAGACCGCCACTGCTGCTATTATCCTCCCTCAAAAGCAATTCCGGTATCCTGGTAAAGTCAGCTACAGATTTCTGACGCCTCTGGACAGGTTTGTCATTCCATTTATCAGAGCTGAGTTCCCAGGTTTCCGCAGCTGGTGGAGTATCAGACTTTTCCATAATCTCTTCCAAAATTACATTGACCAAACTTTTGGATTTACGGTGGCGACTCAGAGGTCGGTCAGACATAGGTGAGTTCTTGGAGGATGAACCATTTTCTGCAGAATTAGAAGCCACTTTAAGTCCATAGTAACCCTGTAATGAGCTCATAGCTGGGGTGACCTTCCGCTCAGAAGACTTTATTCTTAGGAACTGGAATGATTCAAGCAGATCACGGTGCGCATTATCAGGTGGACTGTGGGCAGAGTTACCATGTCTGATGGGACAACATTCATGGTCATCAGTGATTTAAAAGCTAATGGGAAATAAATCACTCAGAAATGGTGATATTTAAAAGAAATTATGTATTAATCAACATAAACTGGGAACATTATCAATCTATTTTCTTGTATTACATTTCTTCTGAAATTTCCACCTGTAGCTATTTATAAGGTAAGAAATTTAAGACAAATGACAGATTATAACATAGTTACAAAAAAGGCCCCCAAGGATACCTATTGCGGCATAAAAATTCTTAAACTGCAATTTTGAAGGAAAGCAACATTTAAAAGCAGCATTCAAGAAACAGAGGAATATATCTGTGACAGTTAGAACCCATTAGATTAATGTCCAGAAAACGGTGTCTTCTGTCCACCATTTCAATTCCCTAAAACCACTTCACTGTAACACAATCTAGAAGCAGAGCACAGAAATTATGGATATAAGTACTTTATCATAGCATCACACGTGAATGAATAACATGTTGTGATAGAATAATTTGGTCATATGACAGAGAATATTAAAGAAAAAACTGTAACTGGTACAATATTATGGATACAAGAATTTTGAAAGTAAAAGAATTAGGCCTAATAATATAACACAAGGATTCAATTTTGACCCAGTGACAAGATTAAAGAGTTTTACACTATTAGTGAACAGCGTGTTGTCAACTACATAAAAAACTGTCAAAAAGCCTTCACTACAAGCAAACAAATTTTATTTTCGCCATGAAGCAGCACTGTCTTGTTTAATAGTAGTGTAAAAGGTTTTACACTGACAGTGGACACAATATAAAAATCTTTTACTTGATTCTAATTATTTTGAAAAATTACAGCCTAGAATTTAATTCTAGATAAATTATCAGTTTCTGCCTTCATATTCTTTTTTGTCACTTTGTCTATACAAGCCTGGTCAATGCATGCACTTAACCAAAGCACAATACTCGTCAAAAACAAAACAAAAACAAAGCACAATAAAGAACTTAGCTAGCTATTTTAGTGTGAATCATGCTCAAGCCTCAGAGTACGAAGAATCAAACTACTTATGAAAGCTCCAATTTAAGGTAAGCAAACAAAATTTCTTAACACCACCCCTTCTCTTTTCAGCCCTTTAATTTCATCCAATATAAAAAGGATAAGGTCTAGCTTCTAATATTCAGTGCCTTTCCTTAATGGCTTTAATCGAGCAGAGATAAACATACCCTGGAGTACTGGAACCATTTGATAAACATGGAGATGGAGGGTGCCTTCCAGGTAATGGAATTTGAAGAGTTTTAAGCGCAAACATCTGATGGTCTGTAACAAGGCTATTCATCTTTTTGATATCTGTGACCTACAATTTCCCAAAGCATAAACAGCTGAAGAAATCATACTTGATCACACAACTTAAATTGAAAACAGAAAGGTAACTTGGAAAAAAAAAAAAAAAAAAAAGAATCTAGCACAATGTTTTCCTCATTCCAAAAGTGGTGGAAGGAGATGAGTAACCAACCAACAATGATATTAAACTTACAGGTGTAAATACTTCAGCAAAAACCCAGAAACAAATAAACAAAAACCACAACTTGGAAAAAATAAGGGGCAAAGCTCTTCCGGCACTTACTTTTTCCATTGTGAATGGAAAAAAAATAGGTGTCGGAAGAGCTTTGCCACCTCATATGGATCCACCCAGCTTAACTCGTATTATACGAAGGGTTTAAACAAAACAAAAAAGGCAACTTGGGAACATACATAACGTAACAAAAACATAAAAGACCATTTCAAAACAGAAAAATATTAATATGGGTGAAAAATACCGGGCACAGATCGTCTAACTTTAGGGCGCCAAAATCACAGTGTCTTTCTCTCCGTCTCTCTCCTTTGTTGCTCTATCTCTCTCTCTCTCTCTTCTCTCACCTTCCTCCTTCATCTTTCTCTCTCATCAAATAACCTAAAGTTACCCTGCCTTTGGTGGAAAAAAAGGCGGGGGATCCATTTCCGTTTTCACCCATATTAATACATGTTCCTCTTACTTTTTTCCTGAGTTTCCTATCACTTAATTTTGTCCCTATACCAATGACAATTACAACCAAAACATTCCAAAAAGCATATCATATCAGATAAAAAGCATGCACCCACATGCAGCACCACAACAACAAAAATTGCAAGAATGTAACTCATACGCCACCGTTTCAGGATTTCAACATCAAATTCCCAAAAAAGAGGAAAAAAGCTCGAAGAAAAAAAAAACCATCCATAACACAAATTCTAAAACTGTTTAAACAATATAAATAATCAAGCCGATATATATAACATTATAATGAAACGTAAAAAGTAGAAAAAATATATAGAATTGAAAAAGAAAGTACCTCAACACCATACTTGATTGCGATACCAGCCAAGGTATCGAATTTGGATACAAGGTGTTCGATGTAGCCAAATCTAGGAGGAGATGAAGTCACCGAGGAAGGTAACGTAGGGCTACGTTCTCTACTCGGTACCTCTCGATCATAATCAGACAATAACTGATTATCGTAATACCCATTGTTGTTATTCTCTTTCCACTTTTCCCTTTCCATTTCAATTTCTCGAATCAATAACCCAAACCCATTTCAATTCAATTCACATAGAAACAGAGTGATGAAGGGGATTGAAGAACAATGAGTAATGGAAGGATCTGATCGTGCTGTTTGTTTGTTCCTGAATTCTGATCAGCGTTTCGTTCTAATTTCTCGGGAAAATGGCGAAGGAAAATAGAAAACTCTTTCTCCTTGTGTTTTATCTTCCATTTTTTTTTTCTCCCTTTTTTTTTTTACTCTCCTTCCACGGTTATAATGAAATGAACCATGGGAATATTCTCTGCCTCTGCCGATATAAATAATTAAGGTTAAAATAAATAAATAATTCAGTTTAATTGATATGCTATTATAAGGTGTGTTTTATAACACCATACATTCAAAATATTTTGAAATTAAAATAATTAATCATTAGGTATAGTCATCCCAAGAGAATTTAAACTCAAAATATAAATCAAGTTTAAATAGTACAAGGCTTTAACCAAATTTACATAACCCTTCAAGGACCTAATACAAACCAAAAGTACTTTTTTTTTGTACCAAATTCTTAAAGTGTTACATAACCAAAACTACAAAACATAATCCTAAACTCCGGCCTCATGGCCTCTTCAGTCTTTCTCTTCAACCTGCACATCTGAAATAAATAAATAAATAAAGGACGGGGTGAGATAAAATCTCAGTTAGCTCTCCCCTCGACTCCTCACCATCGCTCCACTTATTATACAATTCATAATAAGAATAGATAACATATACTATGCAATGCATCTTCTTAACTATAAATATTAAATCTTTTTCTTTGCTTTGTGTTATTGGGTTATGTCATAGGCTTTGATCCCTAGACCCCAATTACACGCTTTCGGTAAGGTGGTTAGACGTCTTAACCGTCCAAGTGGCGTCCCACGGGGCTAACCAAACTGATCTACCCCTATAAATAAAAGAGCCTTGTCATGGACTTCTTAGTGATTTCTTTGCTCACATCTTTCATTCTTTAATGCATGATTACAATGCAACATAGCTTACTAGAGCATATATATAAATATAACCCTCTTAATCATTTGACTATTCAAAAGAATGTATAATCAATTCTATGAATGAACTTAACTATGAGTTTGAAACAATAGTGTATACAAATCATACTAATCATCAATCATCACTTGAACTTAGCCATTCATAGACTCAACTCATCCCTTTGAAGCTCCATGGAACTATCAAAGAGGCAAACATAACATACATTTGTGGGGGGTTGGGGGCAGCCATCCAACCTCTTGCAGAGAAACCCAATACATAATCATAAAGAAAAGCTTTAAATCAAAGGGGTTTACAAACCCTAACTTTGAACCCTTGAGACATTCCTAATGTGGGACTTATGGGTGCCCATCACCTAAGAGAAGGAAGAACTCACAACTCAAGCAAAAATTCGAGCTCCAAGGACTGAGTTGCAACTCCTTCTTCTTCCTCATTCACGAGCTCCTTCGTCCTCTAGCTAGGGCTTCAAACCAAAACTCCAAAATCACCCAAAATCTCACTCTCACACTTTGATTCAAGCTATGTTTGGGAAGAATCTAGCAAGAATCCATGGATTTCTCATAGGATTTGAGAAACCCTAGGTTTTTCCCTCTTCTCTCTTCTCCTAAATCGCCCCACTCCTCTTCTTTCCTTTCCTTTTTCGCGTTCTGCTGAAAAATCAGCGTTTTTAGTGTTTTCAGAGTGTGTGAATCGATTCACAGTCTTCTGTGAATCGATTCATCCACTTAAAACTGCACATGCGCCTTTCGTGAATCGAATTGGTGAATCGATTCGCAGACTCTCAATTCGATTCACAGCATCATTTTAGTGGACAAAAACATTAGTGTGAATCGATTCAAGCCTAGGTGAATCGATTCACTCTGCACAAAAATGTGAAAAATCATCTTTTAACATCAAATCTTGAAACCTTCTTCTTATTCCTTCTTTCTCTAACTCGTGATCCATCCATAAAATCACTTTAAGACTAATTTCAACTCATCTAATCACTTAGATTCATCAAGACACAATATCCTCATTTTTCAGTAATGAAAATCAACATGAAATTACTTGAAATTCACCATTAACTATACTAAGCTTTATGCATATAATTCTAAACTAACAATTGAGAGATTTGGGGTGTTACACATTTGATTTGCAACGAAATAAAGGACTGGACAGGATAAGACTGATTGTTCCTTGTTTGATTCAAAAAATAGTCAGGAGACTGGACAAAACAAGGGTACTGGACAACACAAAAACCCAATTTTTTTGTCCTCCACTAAACCATGGGACAAAAAGTTATCCTATGGACAAGCCGTAAAAAGACAAAAGTACCCACACTTAATTATTTCTCACCCAATAATATCTCTCTCTCTCTAACGTCGTTACATATACAATAAAAATATTATTATTATTATAAATATTATTATAAATATCAATATTATTATTATTATTATTATTATTTACATTATAATTATATAGCTTAATCTATATATATATATATATATATATATATATATGATAAAATATAAAATATTACATACATATATATTATAATAAAATATAATATAATATGAAGGGTATTACAATAAAATATACATCATTTTATTTGTGCTGTCTATTGTCCATCAAACAATAAATAGGACAAAGAGTTGTCCAGTGACTCAAGAATATGTCTTATGCTGTTCTACTGTCCTGTACTCATTGCAATCATATCTCACCATGTAGATGTTTGTTGAGATATTTTAGGAAATGATATAACAAAGTGGTACAATTGTGAGACATGATTGGATGACAATGTAAAACTTGTTTACACTATCAGTGCATATCAATTAAACTCTAAATAATTATTTAAGGAAAGAAAACGACTAGAATTAGAATGAGGATATAGTTGTCATACCCCATTTTTGTCCGGCCCTTATTTATTTATTTATTTATTTTGGTAATAAAAATAAAAATTAATATTTTTGGTTTTCATAATAAAAAAGAAGAAAAAAGAGGGGGAAAAAAAGAAAGGAGGAAAAGGGTTGTAATTAGCAATACTGGGGGTTGCTAACAACAGCCTAGATAAAGCACCCCAGCCCAGTTGGCCAGCTTAACCCAGCGCCCCTGCAGTCCAATTTTCTCACTGCACCCTTTTTGTCTCTTCATGCATCCCCCTGCGCTGCACCTTCTCCATGCTACTCACTGCACCCTGTTCCATTTTCGCACCCTCTTTCTCTCCTTTAGCCCACACGCCCAAATGGCCCAAACCAACACCCGCCCAAATGGCCCAAACCAACACCCAGTCAGCCCAACAATCTAACCCTAATTTCCCTAAAAAAACCTGATTCTCTCACTCTCCCCTCTTCCATTTGCGCCGCAGCCCCCTCCCTCACTCTTCTTTCTCCATTTCTCTCTCATCACCACCCCATAATTCTCTCCACCATTTTCGCCCTCTCTCTCTCTTACCTGCCTCCTTCTCTCTTCATCCCATGTTCTCCAAAGCAAACCCTAACCTTAATTCCTCTACCCACAGCGCAGCATCCCCTCTCCCCTTCATCTTTCTTTTTTGATTTCTTTCCATTTTTTTCCTCAACCACATCTCTAATCCCATGAATTTCTCCAAACGAGCCCATTTCCTTTTTTCCTTGCGATATGATTCGGATTCACACATCAAGAACGAGATCTCAGAGATTCGTATAGAGAAATAAAGGGGATCATGTGGGTCTAGCGCAAATCAGGGAGCAATCTTCCCATTTCTTTTTTTATTTTCGGTTTTATTTTCCACTAATTTGTTTCCTTTTCTGAATGCAGGTAACTTGGTCTATAAAAGCCTCTCAGAGTCACGAAGAAAAAGGGGGGCAAACCTGGGCAGGATTCGAACTAGAAAGAAAAAAGGGAGAAAAAGAATGAGAAGGAAATGGAAGGAGGCAGAGAGAAATAGAGAGTCCAAAACACCAAAAGATAGATTTTTTTTAGGGCTTCTTTCTTTCTGTATATTTTTTTTTTATCTTTGGTGGTCCAAATTACTTGAGGATTTTCTGTATAGTTCTCCCCTTACCTGTATTTCTTTTCCATTTCTGAGCGTTCTTGTGGATCGATTGAGAAATTGGGAATTTTAATTTTAGTGTTTTTCATTCTTCACCTCATTCATTTTTGCCATTGTTTTAATTTATTTTTATTTATTTATTTTTGTTTTGTTTATTGTTTATTTCTGAATCGGCCAGAACAGGGAGAGGGGACCTTGGTTCTCCCTTGATCCCTTTGTTGGGTCCATATGGGTGACCCTAGATTGGGTTTATGGTTCAGTAATTACAAGTGCTATTCTATTTTTTACACACATATGATTTCTGTTTTTGAGGACAAAAAAATGCTTCTGAGTTCCCTTTTGATTCATGCAAAGAATTAGGTGACTTTGGGTTTGGGTTTGGCCTTCCAAAGGGCCAAACCCAAACGAGGGACCTACTTGTAATTTATTTCTTTTTTTATTTTTAATCAGAAATGAAATAAGAGGTTAACGAAGGATATAAAAGCAAAAAGGGAATTTTCTATTTTTATCTATACCTTTTTTATCTTAAAAAAGGGGTTTGGTTAATATAACTTTTGCTTTCCATTATTATATTATTATTTCTGTTTCCTTTAGAAGGAGATGAGCGATAATTTTTGTTAAATGTTTGAGGTTTCTTTTTATTGAACCCTTTGTTTATTACTTTTGTAACTTGGTGACTAATAGACTTGTATATATTTATAGGATAATAAATAGAAGATCTTGTGGGAATAATTCATTTAATGGCAAACAAACATTTTTGAACAATTAAGGGTATCGTTTTTATAAATAGGCGTCGTGAGAGTGCTAATCCTTCCTTACGCGTAATCAATTCCCGAACCCAAATTTAGTTCAAATACAATTTTGTCAAGTTATTCCAAAAAAAGATTTTTCCTATTGTTTTCCTAATAAACATTGGTGGCGGCTCCATTGAATTTTTAAGGGTGGTTGTCATAATAGTCATAGGCTAGCCTGCACAACCACATTAGGTTCTGTATTGTGCACAAGTTTCATTTATATTCCATTGAGAAATTCCACCGAATGCTATGGTGGTGATCCTTTCACACAATATCTTTCCCCTCTCCCTCCCTTACTTCTCTGTTGTAAACTTGCGTCGTCTCCTGATAAGTTTTCATCTTATGTTAATTTAGAGTGATTAATTGAATTAAATACGTGAGGAATTGAGAGAGTTGAATATATATTGAGCTTAAACTTTGGAATTCTTTACACTTGGTTGTTTGATTGTATGTTTTAACTCTTACATTATTCTCATGTATATTGCACTTGAATTGCTAGGAATGGAAACAAAACCAAAAGAAGACACTCTCAAGAATTCAATTAAAGGCAAAGAAGATGATTCGTGAGAGCATAAGATTCGAAGGCAGCCAAAAATGCTGAATTTAGCCATTGAGTATGCGCGCGTGACGCATTTACAAATAAAGGAATGCGCGTGACGCGCATTTATGTAAATCGCTCTGTCTTCATGCGCGTGACCGCTGATCGAGAATCATGCGTCGACGCGCATCGGTGCAAATCTGAAGCCGCTCGGTCTTGTACGCCGACGCATTGTATCGCTTAATCTGCCAGCGCGACAGCGCGCAGTGCTGGCTGAGAATCAGTATAATTAGATATTTGTTCACTTTTTAATGATCTTGGACCTTTGCTAACAGCCAAAAACACTAAAGAGAAAGATAAGGAGTGCTAGGGTTCCATTGTTCTTCATCTTCAAGGAGGATTCATTCTTGGGGAACAAGGTTTGGATCATCAATGGAGTTGTTTTCTTTCATATGTTTGTTTTCTTCTTTTACTACCATGATAGCTAAATACCTTAGATTAGGATGAGATGAATCATGTACAAACTCTTATGTAGTTAGTTCTCTTATATTAATACAAGTTTATGTTATGTAAATTGAGTTTCTAATCTCTATACTTCATGCTTTTCAATACTTGATCAACTATTGCATTGAATTTGGGTTTTCATCTTTATTGGAAAATAGGATGAATGAACTTGAGCGAGATTAGTAATCATAATCATGAAGATTATAGGAATATAACTTGTGGTTATGTGTTCTAATGAATCATGGATCTTATTGCTTAGTCTAATCATTAATCACCCTAAGGGATTAGGGATTGTGGCTAGAATAAAGGGTTTATGAGGCAAGTGGATTGTCCTTAAGCTAATTGAGTTGATTCGAACTTCAACTTATATGAATTTACTTCAGTTAATGATGAACTAGTTACATAAGAGCAAGTACAAGAGAGGATTCAAATCCTAGTCGTTTTCAACCAACCAAGTCAATTCTATTTTTACTTTAACTTGTTCAACGTTACAATTACAATCAAAATATCGAATCATTTCGCTTTAAGTAATTACACACTTATTCTTATTGATAACCATCATAATCCCTGTGGAAACGATACTCTATTCATTACTATATTATCGGTTATGATTGGTGCACTTGCCTTAAAAAGTAGTGTATGAATTCGCTAACAAGTTTTTGGCGCTGCTGTCTTAGGGATTGTTGATTTGATTGTCAGCGAGGCAAAGGAGTTACTACTTTGAACAATTTAAGTTTTATATCTAGTTTGTTAGTTTTTGTGGATATTCTTTATCTTGTTTCAAAATACAATTGTATTGTGTGCTTAATCATCTTTCTAGTTATATGTATGCGAGGGAAACAGACATCTGAATTGGTGTTTGATCCGGAGATAGAAAAGACAGCAAAAGCAAATAGGAAGAAGGCCCTAAGGAGGCTGGCAGAAAAAGAACATCAACAATCTCAAGCTTCTACTTCTACTCATACTCGGGTAGAGGAAAGAAATGTGCGTAACCGCCACCTAGGCGTACTCTTGGTGATTTTGGCGCAGAAACAACAGGAAAGATTAGCTATTGGTTACCAAACCCAGAGAGGCCAATGCATTTGAGATCGTGACTTCTCTCCAGTGCACTCAAGAAAATCAGTTTTCTGAGTTTGAAATGAAGACCCCAACCAAGACTTGGTGAATTTCTTTGAAATATGTGGAACTTTGAAGGATGATTGTTAAGGATGAAATAGAAACCGAGATTATTCCACTTTTACTTTGAGGATAGGGCAAAGGGTAGCTAAGTTTATTACCCCAGGGAAGTATTAATACCGAATGACTTAGAGGATAAATTCATGGATCGGTTTTCCCCAACGCCAAGTTTGTCGAGGAGAGGTGAAGTGAGTAGCTTTGAACAAAAAGATGGTGAAACCTCTCTGATGCTTCGGGAAGATTCAAGGTGTTGTTGAAGAAATGTCCTGGTCATGGTTATGATGACTTGTGCCAAATGCAAATGTTTTGTCATGGGTTGAGGCCTAACACAAGAATGATGCTTGATGCTTCGCTGAGGCTCAATGAATTCAAAGGCAAGCTGAAGCAAGAGAACTAGCTGAGGCAACGGTCTCAAATGATTATCTTGTCCACCATGATAGAGGCACAAAGCAAAAGGGCATGTTTGCGCTAGAGACAAGTGATGCTATTTTGGCTCAAAACAAATTAGTATCACAACAACTTGAAGCCCTTACAAAAGAACTTAAAGATTTAAGAATGATCTTCTTCAACCGGCACAAGCTAAAGCGGTAATCAAGATGCAAAGAAGTGTGATTTACGTGGTGGAGGGCATGAAAATGGGCAATGTGAAGCCCAAGGTGAGCTTAGTGAGGAAGCCAAATACATGGAAAATTTCCAAAGGCAGGAGGAATCCATATTCCAACACTTATAATCCAGGTGGAAGAATCATCTGACTTTTCTTGGAAGCAAAATGATACCCTTCGATCAAGCAAGCCTCCGCAACCAGAAGAATCAAAAGATAAGCAATCGACTTAGAAAATGCTCTCCACTCGCTTTATGAAGATGACTCAAACAAACCTCCAAAGTCATGAAGCTCATTTCAAGAATCAAGATGCATCCATCAAAAATCTTGAAAATCAGATTGGACAACTTTCAAGCAACTTTGAGTAATCCAAGGGTAAGTTTCTGCCATAACACTGGACAATCCAAAAAATGAGTCTTGTAATGTCAATTACTCGAGAAGTGGAAGGTGGTAACACCATCTATGGTGGAACCATTAGTCCCTGAATGTAATGATGAAAATAACAAGGTAATGTTGGATGAGGAGTTGAAAAATAAAAATGAGTGAATGATGTTGAAAGAAATTGAAAAGGAGAGTGAGAAAAGAAAAATGATGATAAAAATAGTTCGAGATTGGTGGATGAAGGTTCTATCATCGAGAAGAACAAAAATTTGTCAAATTTTGAAGGATGGAAACAAGCCTCAAATTCTTCCTCCATATGTGAGACTTCCTTATCCTCAAAGGGAGAACAAGAAAAAGAAAAGGAGGAGCAATATTCAAAATTTCCGGACATTTTTAAGAGGTTGCATTAATATACCTTTCTTTGAGGCTCTTGAGCAAATGCCTACATATACCAAGTTCATGAAGGAAATTCTCACAAAGAAGAAAAATTTAGAGATGAAAAAATCACCTTGGTGAGGAATGCGATTGCAATAATTCATGAAACTTCCTCCAAAGCTCAAAGATCCCTAGTTTCACAATTCCTGACTATAGGAATATAACTATTGGGAAGGCATTATGTGACTTAGGAGCAAGTATCAACCTCATGCCACTTTCTATGTTGAAGAAGTTGGAATGACAGGCTTTACGGAGATGTAAGCGATTCAATTAGACCGATCAATTAAATATCCTTACGGTATTATGGAGGATGTCTTGGTGAAGGTGGATAAGTTCATTTTTCCAAATTGACTTTGTTATTCTCGACATGGAGGAAGATCTGAAGTTCCTCTTCTCTTGGGAAGACCCTTTCTCTTGCAATGTGTAGAAGCTCTTGTGGATGTGCAAAAAGGCCAACTAATGCTCGAGTACATGATGAGAATGTGACCTTCAATTTGTTTGAGGAGCAATGCAACATCCAACTGATAGAGATACACTGTGAGTGTAGACTCAACATTACTTGGTGGAGGAAACTTTTTCTCAAGAATATCCTTGACTCTCTTGAGAAAGTACTAGTATGCAAGTTGAAAATCTTTGTGAGGAGGATGAAGGGGAAATAGCAGAATGTGTGAGAGACAAGCAGCACTAAGTACTGCAAACAAGTCAGGAATTTGAAAGAGAAGAAATGAAAAAGAAGAGGGTCACGAAAAACAGAAAATTGAGTTGAACCATTCACTCCCACTAAATCTGATTCCTTGATGATGAGGAAGAAAGTCCGATTATTGTGAGCAACTCATTTGTCAAACTTGGAGGAAGAAAAATTGATGAGAGTGTTGAGGAGAGTCAAGATAGCAATAGGTTGGTCTATTTAGGCTTGAAAGGAATAAGCGAGATTCGCATGCATAAAATTCTGTTGGAGAAAGAATTTAAACCGGTGGTGCAACCTCAACGGAGATTAAATCCATAATGAAGGATGTGGTCAAAAGAAATCCTAAAGCTTCTGATGCGGGCATGATTTATCCCATTTTGAGGATAGTGCATGGGTGAGTCCAAAGGCAAGTTGTTCCCGAAAGGAGGGATGGCCGGTGGTCAAAAATGAAAAGAATGAGCTCATCCCTACAAGAACGATCGGATGGAGAATGTATTGGCATTAGACGCAAGCTCAATAATGCCACGAGGAAAGACCATTTTCCATTGCCTTTCATGGATCAAATGTTAGAAAGGTTAGCGAGGCTAAGCTTTTATTGTTTTCTTGATGGCTATTCAGGTATAACCAAATTGCGATTAATCAGGAGGACCAAGAAAGACAAATTTTTACTTGCCCTTTTGGTGTGTTTTTGCGTGCACGGATGCCATTTGGATTATGCAATGCTCACGCAACTTTTGAGGTGCATGCTCTCCATATTCTCGACATGATTAAAAGCTCAATAGAAGTGTCTATGGATGATTTCTCCGTTTGCATGGCTCATGTTATGATTTGTGTCTATCCAATCTAGTCGTTCTTAAGAGGTGCGTGGACACCAATTTAGTGTTAAATTGGGAGAAATGCCAATTTATGGTTAAAGAAGGATTGTTTTAGGACATAAAATTTCAGCAAAGGGAATTGAAGTGGACCAAGCAAAAATTGAAGTAATTGAGAAGTTACCACCACCTCGTGAATGTAAAAGGGTGAGGAGTTTCTTGGGTCATGCGGGCTTTTATCGAAGATTTATTAAGGACTTCTCAAAGATTGCAAAGCCAATGTGCAATCTCCTGATTAAAGATTCGATTTTAAGTTTGATCAAGACTGCTTTGAATGCTTTTAATGTGCTGAAAGGAAAGGTCGATTTCTCCGATTATAGTAGCTCCAGTAGGTTTACCATTTGAACTCATGTCGATGCAAGTGATTATGCAGTCGGGCTGTTTTGGGACAAAGACAGAAAAATTCTTTTCATACTATCTATTATGCTAGCAAAGGTCTTGAATGAGAATCAGGTGAATTATGCCACCAGAAAAAGAATTGCTAAAGCTATAGTATTTGCTTTGGAGAAATTCCTGATCTTACTTGATCGATCGAAAAGTCATTGTCTATAATCTTGATCATTCGCCATCAAATACACCTTACTAAATTGATTCTAAGCCTCGCCTTAGATGGATATTATTCTTGTAGGAGTTTGATTTGGAAATAAAAGACAAGAAATGAAGTGAGAATGTGGTAGTGACCACTTATCAAAGGAAAATTCAAGTAATGTTAAGGAGAAAGAGATTAACGAAGAATTTCTGATGAGCACTTGTTGATGGTATCGAGAGGCCATGGTTTGTTGATATGGCTAACTTTAAGGCAACAAGTGTGATACCAGAGGATTATACTTGGCAAGCGAAAGAAACTCTTCAAAGATGCAAATTTCTACATTCGATGATCCATTTTTGTTTAAACTGGGCCCCTGATGGGTTATTGAGAAGGTGTGTCACATCCGAGGAGGCACAAAGTATAATGAAACATTGTCATGATTCAGTATGGAGGTCATTATGGTGGAGAAAGAATCCGCAAGGTGTTACAAAGTGGGTTCTTTTGGCCAACGCTTTTCAAAGATTGTCATGAATATGTCAAGCAATGTGATAAGTGCCAGCGCACAGGAAGCATTTCCAGGAAAAATGAGATGCCCCTCAATAGCATTCTGGAAATTGAACCATTTGATTGTTGGGGGAGATTTATGTGAATGAATACAAGGGTTTGATATCAATGTCGTGAAGTGGTTTATTTCTTATTTCAAGATTATGAGCCTACTATCCAAATAATTCCTGCCCTTACCTAAGCCCCTAAGCCAGATTCTGACCTTAAAGGCCTTTTAAATGTGTATTACATTGCATTGTATTTAATTTTTTAGAACTTGGTCAAGCTTCATGGTAGAGTGTTGCGTATGATATGATTGAAGAGCGATCCCAATGACACGAGTGAAAGTGAAATATCATTTGTGAGGAAAGTCGATAAGTTGAGCATAATTGATAATTGTAATGCGTTATGTTGCTTGATTTGTTCATTTGGGAGAATTTGGAATTGAGAAAGCAAGTGATATAAGAAGGCATGAATTGTCACATTTGACAAGTGTGATTAAAGAAAGTTGATTGAGCATGTGTTTATGGTGGAGATTGAAAATACATCCATTAATTTCAATTTTTTTACCCATGTTTTAAATTAATTTTTGCTTGAGGACAAGCAAATTGCCAAGTTTGGGGTTGTGATAAGTTTTCATCTTATGTTAATTTAGAGTGATTAATTGAATTAAATACATGAGGAATTGAGAGAGTTGAATATATATTGAGCTTAAACTTTGGAATTCTTTACACTTGGTTGTTTGATTGTATGTTTTAACTCTTACATTATTCTCATGTATATTGCACTTGAATTGCTAGGAATGGAAACAAAACCAAAGAAGACACTCTCAAGAATTCAATTAAAGGCAAAAGATGATTCGTGAGAGCATAAGATTCGGCGATAAAAATGCGGAATTTAGCCAAGTAATTGGTATGACGCTGTGTGGCGCATTTACAGTAAAGGAATGCGGCGTGGCGCATTTATGGCTCGCTCTGTCTTCATAGCGCCGCGCTGCATCGAGAAGAATCTGCGCGGCATCAGTCAATCCGAAGCCGCTCGGTCTGGCCATGGCAATAGATTTATCTTGCCCTAATCTCTTGTAGCGCCGCGACTTTCGCAGAATCTGTATAATTAGATATTTGTTCACTTTTAATGATCTTGGACCTTTGCTAACAGCCAAAAACACTAAAGAGAAAGATAAGGAGTGCTAGGGTTCCATTGTTCTTCATCTTCAAGGAGGATTCATTCTGGGAACAAGGTTTGGATCATCAATGGAGTTGTTTTCTTTCATATGTTTGTTTTCTTCTTTTACTACCATGGTAGCTAAATACCTTAGATTAGGATGAGATGAATCATGTACAAACTCTTATGTAGTTAGTTCTCTTATATTAATACAAGTTTATGTTATGTAAATTGAGTTTCTAATCTCTATACTTCATGCTTTTCAATACTTGATCACTATTGCATTGAATTTGGGTTTTCATCTTTATTGGAAAATAGGATGAATGAACTTGAATCGAGATTAGTAATCATAATCATGAAGATTATAGGAATATAACTTGTGGTTATGTGTTCTAATGAATCATGGATCTTATTGCTTAGTCTAATCATTAATCACCTAAGTGGATTAGTGATCAGGCTAGAATAAAGGGTTTATGAGGCAAGGGATTGTCCTTAAGCTAATTCAGGTTGATTCAACTTCAACTTATATGAATTTACTTCGCTTAATGATGAACTAGTTACATAAGAGCAAGTACAAGAGGATTCAAATCCTAGTCGTTTTCAACCAACCAAGTCAATTCTATTTTTACTTTAACTTGTTCAACGTTACAATTACAATCAAAATATCCAAATCATTTCCGTTTTAAGTAATTACACACTTATTCTTATTGATAACCATCATAATCCCTGTGGAGACGATACTCTATTCATTACTATATTACTGGTTGCGATTGGTGCACTTGCCTTAATAAGTAGTGTATGAATTATGCTAACATCTCCTGTGACCGTCGACCAACCATCAGCACCACTAAACCCTACCCCTCGAATCACCATCTCCTTCTATACACCCTTTGAACCATATCTTACTCTTTTTCCCTCCCATGGTTCCCTCCGATGGTTGCCTCTAACTCCATTTTCGTCAACCTTACATAGACCACTATAAAAATCAGATCTTTTTATCAAACTTAAGGTTACCCCACCATATGGCCTCCCTTCGAACAGTTTCCCCATTCTGTCGCACTCCGCCATCGCCACCATGCAACTTCCCCTCTTCACACCGTCCATGGAAGCCACGGCCACCGTCGAAACCATTTCAAGAATATAGGGAACTGATATTTATGTTCCTTCTTCTGTCTTTATTGGCGCTTGGTGCTTGGTTCATTGAGAGATTCTACAAGGAGATGAGAATACAGAGACATGAATCCATATAGCTATTCAAATTGAACTATGACACACCCTTTGTCGCGTCATTGAGTTTTTTTGTTTATGCATATGGTTCCTCATTCCAAATTTGCTCATTTTTTGTTCCACAATAATTTTTCCAAAAATGATGGAGTTGATTTCATATCTTTTGTTTTTGTTGAACCTGAGTCTGTATTTCTCCTGCAAGTTTCCAAGATTTCTACCATGATTAACTGGAACAACGCTTTGTAGGCTATGTGAGGGGAACGTATAAAGCGATGGGGAAGGCGACGAGAAGGGAGTGTCTGTTGCGTCCATGGAGGTTAGACAAGTTGAGATGAGCTATTCGAAGTCACCTGAAACCACCATCGGAAATCACAAAGCTGGTGATTACGAGGGAGAGAGAAAAGATTGTGTGCTATAGGGTCTACGAACATAATCATGGAACCACTCAATCCAATGATCGACAAAAGTTGTGTATCATACACAACCTAAACACATTTTGTACTGTAGCATTCGCCTATAGTCATATCACTAGTTGTAACTAACAAAACCATGGCGAGTTCTAGCATGCCGCACCACTATAGAAGCGACACTATGCTCCGTGTTTAATATCAAGCCTTCAAGCTCTTGGGTCGGTCTGTATTTCCATTAGGGTGATTGTTACATACACCATTTTTTTTTCATCCATACACCCACTCCCTTTCCCTTCCTCCACTACTCCACCACCGCCCCCACCATTTTCCCTCCCCATCCCCTTTCCCAATGTCACTGTTATTATGAAAAAAAATTCAGACACTCAATTTGCAAACTGGAATAAAAAAAGGGAAAAAAGGGAGCTTTAATAATGACGGTGAAAAGGTCTTCCAATTGCAAAGATAGAATGCATGAGGTATACTTTCTTGTGTCACGTTTTTATAAAAGTAAAATAAATAAGGCATGGGAATTTTGAATTTTTTGCTGGATAACCTTGTCTCTTCTACAAAGATAGCACATAGCAGTTTAGTTTCTATTCATATCAGACACGATCACACATTCACACATGAGAAATTTGAATGTTTCTGACACATTTGTTCATAACTCTGTGCTTGGGAACATAAATAGTGAGCATCCCATTATCCATACAATCCTCAACATGACCAATCTTGGAGCTTTTAGGCAACGTGAGATGTTGAAAGAAATGGACACAAGAAACCTACACACGGTGCCACAAAGAAATTGCAAATCAGAAACTATGTTTCCGGAATATAAAAAACAAAAACAAAATAACAATGACATGAGGAGACTGTGGGAAGGGAGGAGGGGGAGTGGGGCGCATAGGTGGTGGAGGAGAAAAAGGAGTCGTAGAAGAGGGGACGAAAAGTGAGGGCAGTGTTGGGGGGGAGGGTGTTGCAGGGAAGGGTGGGGATAATTTTTGAAAAAATATGTTTTATAGGTGTATGAATGAAAAAAATAGGGTGTATGTACCAATCACCTTCTTCTTCCCTCTTTCGACCCCTCACTCTCTCTCTTCGCATTCCCCTCTCTCACGACCTATCTCATTCTCTCTTACTCTCTCAATATCAAATCCGAGGTAAATCCCTTCCTCCCCCATTGTTTTTTTTTCGTTTTCCTTGATTTCCTTTTTTATTATTTCTAGAAGTTTCCGAAAATATAATTACGGACAGGTAAAAAAACACGTCCGTGAATATGTTTTTGGACATGTGTTAAAATATAACATTTGTAAACTTATTTATGGACGTTGGTTTAATGTAACACATCCGTAAGTATATTTATGGATAGTACTGAAAAGCTAGAAAATTGATTATGTTGTGCGTTTCATCGTTTGAAACATGTATGGATCATGATGAGTGGATTAGCTTGATGTATGAGGAGGTGACAATGTCATTTGAGTGGGGGCAGGGTATGATGCCATCCGAGTGGTGGTTTAGTGTTGTGAATTTTATTTTTGAAGATTTGAAAATGTGAACATCATAATAATACAATGTATGTTCTTTAGGTATTTGGTTCTCGAGATGATCTATTGAATTGGACCCGAGATGTTGCGAAGACTTTATGATTTGCCATTATCGTTTCAAGGTCAGACACTGGTGCACCTGGAAGGAAGACAGTGTTGGTCTTGGGTTAGGAAAGGAGTGGAAAATGCAGGTAGTACAAGAACATATTGGTTCGCAAGGATACTACAACGACAAAAAATGTGATTGCCCCTTCAGACTACGGGGAAGAATTTTGAGCACTGATGAAGGTTGAAAGCTAGATGTAGTGAATGGGACACATAACCATCCTACATCAGTTACTTTAGTTCGTCACCGATACGCAGGTCGGCTAAGCGGAGAAGAGTGTTCTTTAGTTGATGATATGATCAAGAATATGGTAAAGCCGAGGAACATTCTAGTGACGTTGAAACATTGCAATGCTGAGAATTTTAGTATTATCAATCATGTTTACACTGACGGAAAGCATATAAAAGGCATCAGAGGGGTCCTAGAACATAAATGCAGCAACTGATGAATTTGTTGGTGCGCGACAACTATGTGTATGATCAGAGATTATTTGATGACTCTGATATTATCAAAGACATATTCTGGACACATCCTGATAACATCAAACTACCGAACACTTTCCATATTATCTTGGTAATGGATAGTGTGACAACCACCCT
Source organism: Calophaca sinica (assembly GCA_037113605.1). NCBI lineage: Eukaryota > Viridiplantae > Streptophyta > Magnoliopsida > Fabales > Fabaceae > Calophaca > Calophaca sinica. The sequence goes on from CM073730.1 coordinate 73,915,973, forward strand.
AAAAATTTAAATGGAGTCGCCACCAATATTTTATTTTTTAGGAAAACATTGGAAAACCTATTTTTTGGATATTTTTTGAATTTAATAGAAAAAGAAGGTCTATGGACCAGATTTGGGTTCGAGAGTTAGTTACGCGCAAGGAAGGATTAGCACCCATACACGCCCATTTAAAAAAATGGTACCCGTTAATTGCTTGTAGAAAATTGTTTGCCTTAAAAAAACAGGTTCCCTTTATCAAATTTATTAAATAATAAGAAAAAGAATCCAACAAAAATTATTTAAAAACAGGAAGCCCCCTTTTTTATTGTATTTATTACTATTTCATCATCTTTTAATAAGACAGAAATACAAACTGAAGATATGGATTAATTCCACAAGTTACTAACTTATTTATAAAAAAAGCTTAAATGAGGAAACAAAATTCGGAAAATTCTTTTTGCTCTTTCGCCCTTCCTTTTATTCTTATATTTTTTGGATCATAACTTACAAAAAATTTAATTGCAGACAGGCCCTTTGGTTTATTTATTATTTGCAAATTAATCCCTATTTAGGATTTGGACCCATTGGAAGGCCAAATCTTTAAAGCGTATGAACAGGAAATAAAAAGGAAAAGCTTGTTTTTTTATTTTTTACTTTCTGGTCCCTTTTATCATATATTTACAAATTAGTCCCTGCTTAGGGTTTGGCCCTGTTGGAAGGCCAAACCCTAGTTTCAACTCGTTTCAGCCGAGCCTCAACCAATCAACAGACAATAACAGCAACAAAAAAATGCAAAGAACGGGAGGAAAGAATCACATCATGTATATTCCGAATTAAAACATTCAGTCCAAAATACAATTCTTTTTACACAGTCATGGCAAAAAAAAAAAAGAAACAGAAAATACAAGGATAAAGAAAATGGGGGAACCTGAATTTGAAGCTTCCCTGGAAATTTCCAGAAAGCAAAAAAAGATTCAGAAGAAACCTAAACTAATGGTGTTTTGAATTTGGTTTTAGGGGGCGGGGGGTCTCACAGGTTCTGTCCGTTCAGCCTTTCCTTTTCCCTTGCGTCTCCTTCCTTAGGGTTCTTCCTCTCGGTTCCTCCTTTTTCTGCTTCTGCTTTGTGTCTTTTTATAGCCTTCAAGACCTGCGAATCAAAAAGGGAAAGAGATTAATGGTGATTTCAAAACAAAAATAATAAAAGAAAAAAAAACAGAAACTTCCCTTTTTGGAGGTATGGATCTTTGATTGAGAGATTTGAGGATAGGTTGAGGGCCGCGGCCATTCTCTAGGTTTAGGGTTTGAGAGGATGAGAGGAAGAATGGGCCTGGGTTTTGGTGTGGACGAAGGGAAGGACGAGGAGAAATTCGGGTTGGATCTAGGGTTACGGTGGAGCGGCTGGTTAGGGAAAGATTTGGTGAGAGAGATGAAGGGGTGAGGCTGTGGAGGAAGCTAGGGTTAGAGGGAAGAATGACTGCTTGTGCGAAAGGTTCGAGAGGGGGACGCTGCGTGCGGCGTGAAGGAGACGAGGGTTTTGATGTTATGAGGAATTAGGGTTTGGAAGGAGGGAAGATGGGGATTAGGGTTTGGGAGAGTGGAGGAAGAAGATGAGGTTGATGGTGAGGGAAGCCGTGGCGTGAAGAAGAAAAAGAATGAGGGGAAGGTTTTTAGGGTTAAGAGTTAATGTGATTTTTGGGTCGGGTTAAGTATTGAAATTTGAAGGGCCTTGGCGCATGTAAGCTGCGTGAGCGTGTAAGGCTGGGGGTGCGAGTGGAGGAAAGCAGGGTGCAGGAAGCAGATGGCAAGGAAGGAGAAGGACGCAGGAGAGGTGCAATCCAAAATAAAAGGGGTGCGCGTAGGAATGGAGGAAATGGGCTGGGCTGGATCCAACTTGATTTATTGCTGTTTGCACCACCCAAATTTATTTTTTACACAACCCTTTCTCAAATAAAAATCCCATTTTTCTTATCCATTCTTTTCTTCTCCTTTTTAATCTCTTTTATTATAAAACCTAAAATATTATTTATATTTATTATTACTACTACTAATTAAAATAAATAATAAAACAAAAATTAAAATAAAAATAAAATAAAATTTAAAAGGCCGGACAAAATTAGGGTACTACAGATAGCACATACAAAACCAATAGGTATCGGTTGCCGCTGCTTGAAGGTGTCAGTGTGATGTCTACTGAGAAGACATTTTCTACAGCATAGGCTTAATTGGATGCAAAGCAAGAAGAGAACTTTATTTAGGATTTAGAGAAGGTAAAGGGGTTATTGACCGATCCTGATGATATCTCTAGTAAAATTGGATACGAACTTAATAGAAGAAATTAGGAGAACCAAAAATTACGAAATTAAAAATAGAGAGACCAAAATCGCGAATCCAATAAAATGCTTTTAGTGTGCACAGACTTTACAACCCTTGTTGGAATTATTTTAGTTAGTCGTGCTTCAGCGAAAGTGTTAAAAACAATTTTTTGGGTAAGCTTTCACATGGAAAGTGCTAAAAATGACAACATATTGATCCTAAAAAAGAATGAACGACAATATATTAAGAAATTCGGGGTATTACACCGGACCTAACATCTACTTCTACCAACTATACATACAACATCATTCACATTATGTCATTCATCACCATACAACAATCAATATTAAAACAATTCAATACTAGCATGTGATCTTCATAACATCATACAAACACATGTGATAGCATATAAATGCATGTTAAACACATAGTAGCATGTTTCACACAAAGTACATGGTATCATATACGACAGATAGTCAAGTAAGCATGACAACAACAATCAACACATTATCAAGCATTACACAATTCAATCAATGCAAAAACATGTCATCTACCCAAAAACCACATGTTATCAATCTACCCCGATAATTTTATAGATCAATCTATTTAGAATATCCCTACAAATATTAGAACCTAGTTGGAACTATTCCACTGTAGTCTCCACTGGGATTTAGTATTATAGGTTATTACCCTTTAGTAGGGTTTAGGTCACCCTACGCACATTCAAGCATGTTATTCTATCCTACGATCCCGATGTGTAGGGTTTCTTTCTCACACATGGACTCTTAACATAAGCCTCTAATAGTACAAACGACCTTGACCCTCGTACCGAGTAACACGAAGCATGAACACGACGCTTGAAGAGAAATAAAGAATCTGTCGCAAGGGATACCAGTACACTGAGAACTCCGAATTTAGTCCCGAAGATGTCAACGAGACCCGCAGGCTGCAAATAATACAAATACGATCACAGATATCTAATCAGGGACCAAATGAGACGATTAATATCAATGAGAGAAGAATCTGTTCTGAGGAGTTTACCACTAGTTCGAAGTGACCAAAAGAGAAAACAATGCTCCAGACAACGATACAACAAGTATATGTATCGAAAACCCTAACAGGGACCAAAACAAACACAAAACGATATTAGAACCAAATTGAGACAACTTATTATAACTTAATTAGTAAGGACATAAACTAAAGTGAGCATTTTACCAATAAAAAGACCAAAATTAATTACAAACTATCGGAAGCTCCCTGTGCTCTTGCAGTACCAAAATTGCTAACGAAAGGCTAAACCGACGAGATAATCATGCCAAACTCTAGAATCGTGAAAATAAGCTAAAATCAGACCAAAAAGGAAGAATGGAAGCTTTTGTCCTTACCAAGTTTAATTCCGGAAATTTGAAATGATTCGTCCTATGGAACGCTAGTGAGGTCTCGAACACAATTACAGTGCTAGAACAATGAATTTAGGTGTATTTTGGGTGTTTGGATCATAAATCATGGAAGTCTATGTCTCTGTATTGTGGGAGGGAGAAGAGGCCGGGTTCGGTGAAAAGAGAAACAGTCACAAATCCGAACTGAAGGGTTTTTTTTTAATGGCAAATGTTAGTGATTAGCATTTCTCCTTATTAGTGGGGTGAGTGGGGTTCGAACCTCGGTCTCCTTGTTAGTATCCTCCTTAAGTGTCCCTAGTCCACTACTTGGACCGCCCTACTTGGACAAAATTTGCCATCAATGGGATTGGAACACTGGTTTTCCACCTTGTAAAACACTACCTTTGCCACTGCACCACTTCACACCGAACTAAAGGGGTATTTATAGTTTTTCAAAACTTTAGCGAGTTCCCATCACGAAGCCCCTGATTCGCATAGCGAACTAGGCTTTCACCGCTTTACTCAGTTTGACTGGCATGTGGGCATGTGTTAGCAATGAGTCATGCAAGACAACAACACACTCAATTGAGTCACCATTTTTGTGTAGCACACTATACCGTTCGCGTCGCAAAAAAGGAGAAAGTTAGCGTAGCGAAGAAATGAGCTCACATAGTTAGCAAAGCAAACCCTAAAATCTTGATTTTGGCTCCTTTCTAGCCCAAAGCCTACCCGAAACCATAATCTAGGATCCTAATCACGCATGCAGAACATCTAACACATAAGCACACAATTAAAACAAGATAATTAGGGTTTCAAAAAATGGATTGTAATGTTCTCCTTGATTTTAAGCAAAAGATTATTGAAACTGTCATTTATAATCTGATATGCATTTGCTTACACTCTAATTCATGTAGACATCAAGTATTTTTAATGAAATATATGAAAAGAAAAGAGTACTAAGAAGGGAAAAACAATCACTACCACAACCCCTAAACCTTTAACATATACATTGGTAAATATATCAGATGAGTGTGGCATTTTATTTTCCTGACAATCAGAAAGTAAAATAGAACTCTAATTTTAAAGCAAATACAACAACTACAAAAAATGCAAATATGTAGGATACAAAAGTTATTTGAAGTTTTAAACAAGAAATACAAAAACATTTTAGCTTGTTATACTCTTTTGGTCTTGAGTGGGAATAAAAATAAACACTTGGCAGGAATTTTTTTGGTTTAAGAAAAAAATTATCGGTGAAACCCCCTATAACCTGCATCACAAAAAAGAACTTATTAGAACAAAAAAGAAAAACAAAACCATGTTGATAAGCACATAAACGAAAGCAAATGAACCAATGGGCAAAGAGTATGTAATCAAAAATTCATAAACCCAAAAATCTACCTTCGTTCAAAACAAAAGGAAGAAAAAGAAGGAGGAGAAGATGATACTTTAAACTTATCGTGATGCATCAACCACGAAGGAGGAAAAAAAAATGAGGAGGAAAACAAATATAAAAGAATGTGCAAATTGGTTTTGGAGAAGAAAACAGAGAAAGAAGAAAAAATTGGGATTACCCACCTGCCTCTTAGCTAGAGCTGTGAGCTTTCTTTTTGGTTTGTGAAGTTTCTATTTTTTTAAGGGTTTCACAATAGGGATTATGAGAGAGGAATAGAGAAGACGAGAGATGGATAATCTTGGGGTTCAAACCAAAGACCATGGATTTGAAGAAGAATCACTATGCCACTACACCACCTCACCTAATATATATTTATAGCAGAACAAATGTTATATATATCTTGTGAATTTTATATTTATACTTTTCATTTTATAATGCATCTCTTTTGCATTTTATATAAAATAAAACTAATATCATTCAATAAAAACAATTTATACCAGGTAAAATATTTTAACAGACAACAACATATTTATACCAATTTTTTATTGTTTTTAAATGCATGTTCGTAGATGCTAAATTCGGAATTCTTCACATTTTTATTTTAAAAGTGGTTTGATTTTATTAACTAAAATATTTTGTAAATTCGATTATAAAATATTGTGTTTAAACACTAATTAATCCCTTTAATATCAATTTTTTACAATACCATTTTAATCACAAATACCATTTTAAATTCTTAAAAAAAAGACTCGGTTTAAAATAAACATATAGGAATAAAAGTCTAACCTAGCCCAAATATCAATAGTTAAAAAATGGCTCACCAAATATTTTTAATATTATTTTAGAAAATGACAATCAATTAAACACAATGAAAAAAACTATTACTCATTATTTTTGCTAATAGTAATTTGTAATAATTTTCATATCATTGTATTCTTATTTTTGTATTAATCATTGGTAATAGTTTCAGTTTCAGTTATATTACTAATTATTAATATTTTGTATTATTGTATCTAATTTTTTTTATTGCTTTGAGTTAATATATGCTGTGAAGTATTGAATATTGAGGATTTTGAAAATGAAAATATATAAATATATTGGATTTTACTTATGCTAGCTGTTTTTTTGTAATATTTTAGCAGTTTTTTTTGCTGAATTAAAATTTTATAGTAATTGAAACCATAATTTGTTTAATAATAATACTTTTATTATTAAAATAATATTACATTTTCTCCTAAATTTTACTATTTTACTATAATGTCTGTTTATTAATATGTTATTTAATGGTATTGTTTAATAATAATATTTAAAAAATGAATTTACAAAAGATTTTAGCTAATAAAATCAAACCGCTTTTAAAACGAAATTGTGAATAATTACGATGTTAACATCTGTAAACAAGCATCTAAAAACAATTTTCTCTTGTGGAAAAGGTTAAAAAAAATTGGTTAATGCGCAAGATATATATTATATTGTTTTGTTACACATATCAATTAAGTGAGGTGGTGTAGTGGTTAATAGGTGCTCTTCCTTCTACACCCATGGTCTTGGTTCAGAAATTAGGTTTTATATTTTTCAGAATTTCCATACCCAACAAGTTTACTGTTAGGCTTTTTCTATCCACACCCCCCATTGGACTAGCCACACCCCCCTGTCAGCTTTTATGTTGATGAAAAGACTAAAACCCAAAACCTAATCTCCAGCCACCAGCCCTGATGAACTCCATCCTCATTCACAACCAATTTCGTTTTTTAATATCTCTCTCTCTCCCACACTCTCTCCCATCCACTGCCAGCTCCGATTCTCACCTCCACCATTTTCGTTGGTGGCACAACCCACTCCTACGACGGTGGATGGTGAGCCGTCTGTTTTTTTTTTCTTCACCTGCGAATCGTCCGTAAATTGAATTCACGTACTCACACGTGAATTCAATTCACGTAATAGTTATTTTTGACATTCCCAGGTCTAACGTCACGTAAATTCAATTCACAGAAGGATAATTTGTAAACTGCTTACGTAAATTAAATTTACGGAACATTCGTAAATTCGATTCACAGAAGGAACGTAAATTCAATTCACGGAAGAATATAATTTGTAAACTGGTTACGTAAATTCAATTCACGGAACGCACGTAAATTCAATTCACGGAAGAATATAATTTTTAAACTACTTCCGTAAATTCAAATAACGTACGTTCCGTAAATTCAATTTATGGAACATACGTAAATTAACTTTACGGATACTGAGATATTTGATTTCAATTTTATACGGCTTTAAAACAATTCTTGCGTTTTTTGAAATTCCCAGGTCTAACGTGAAATACGTTTACGTACGTTCACGTAAATTCAATTCACGGAAGGATAATTTGTAAACTGGTTACGTAAATTCAATTTACAGAACATCCGTAAATTCAATTTACGGAACATCCGTAAATTCAATTCACGGAAGGCACGTAAATTCAATTCACGGAAGAATATAATTTGTAAAATTGTTACGTAAATTCAATTCACGGAACGCACGTAAATTCAATTTACAAAAGAATAATATTTTTCGCCATAGTTCCGTAAGTTCAATTTACGGAACGTACGTAAATTCAATTCACGGATGGTTATAATTTTTAAACTACTCTCGTAAATTCAAATAACGTATGTTCCGTAAATTCAATTTGCGGAACATACGTAAATTCAATTTACGGATACTGAAATATTTGATTTCAATTTTGTACAGCTTTAAAACAATTCTAAAATATTGTGAATGCTTTCCATGCAGTAAATGGAGGTCGATCAAGATAATTTTGATGAAGTGGATGACGGTGTGAAATACGAAAATACTGAATTCGAAGTGGATTGTACTGAAAAATTTACCACGGACAATGTAATTAATTTTTGACTCTAGCCTTTAGCAAATTTACATTGTTGCAAGTATTTGTTTCAACTTTGTCATTTTTTTCTTTATAGGTGTTTGCCACGCGAAGTGATTTGTTACAATGGGCTAGAAATGTTGGGAAGGAAAATGGAATAGTTGTGGTGACTATTAGGTGCGAAGCAAAGAACAGGGCGTTAGGGAACAAAGACAAAATTAGTCCTTGGTTGTGAAAGAAGCGGCAAATCTGGACACAGGAAGAACCTTGAACTGGCGAGGAGTACGGGTACCAAAAAATGTGATTGTCCCTTTAGATTGAAAGGGAGACCCACGAGTGGCAGTGAAGGATGGATCCTGATTGTATCATGTGGGTTGCCTGACCACGAGTTGGTGAAACACTTGTTGGCCATTCTTTTGTTGGTCGTTTGTCATGTGAAGAAAAGACTTTACTAGAAGGCATGACAAAGAATATGGTTAAACCGAGAAACATTTTGCTAACAATGAAGAATAATAATGCTGAGAATATGACTACTATGAAGTAGATTTACAATGCACGACAAGCATATTGGTCATCCATTAGAGGTAATAGAATCAAATGCAAGAACTCATCAAGTTGATGGACCGCGATCGTTATGTCTATCGATATAGGTTGGTGGAAGGTTCTAATGAACTCAGAGACATTTTCTGGACACATCCAGATGCCATCATCCTTGTCAATACCTTCCACCTTGTGTTGATTATTGACAGCACATACAAGACTTGTCGATACCGCTTGCCACTACTTGAGATTGTCGGAGTTACATCGACTGGATTGACATTTTCAGTGGCCTTCGCATATTTACAGAACAAGCGCACTGATAACTTTGCATGGGCACTCTTGATGTTGAAAGAACAGATTACAAGCGGTGATGTCGAGGTCATCGTTACTGATAGAGACCTTGGCTTGATGAACGCATTGCGTCTTGTTTTTCCCTACGCGTACAACTTATTATGCTTGTTTCATGTGTGCAAGAACGTGAGGGCCAAGTGCAAGACTCTTGTTTCCCCGAAGAAGAAGCAGAAGAGGTCATAGACGCATGGGATGCTCTTGTGAGGTGTTTTGACGCAGCTGAGTATATAAAGCAGTTAGGTGTGTTTGAACGTATTTGTCATGATTCTCCTTATTTCTATGATTATGTGATACAGCAGTGGTTGAAATCTCACAAGGAAAAATTTGTTGAGGCATGGACAAACCAGGTGATGCACTTAGGGAACACGACGACAAATAGGTATAATGATATATCTTGTGCAATCAAACAAACAATTATGCAACCATCACTTATTTTGTGTTATTGTCTTTGTTGTTTCTTAATAGGGTCGAGTCTGCACACTGGAGTTTGAAGAGGTTGTTGCAAGATAGTATGGGTGACCTTTGCAGTGTTTGGGATGCTGTTTCAAGCAAGATCATACTACAGCACACTGAAATAAAGGCATCGTTCCAGAAAAGCATAATTGTACAAGAACATCGACATAGTAGCAGATTGTATGCCCATTTGCGTGGCGTTGTGTCAAGGAGTGCATTGATGCACATTGCCAATGAATTTGACCGTGTTAAGTATGTTGGTATTGATAAGTCCTTATGTGGTTGCATCATTAGGAAGACACATGGATTGCCATGTGCTTGTGAGCTTGCCATTTACAGTATGATGCCTGCCGCCATTCCTTTGGACACGGTTCATATTTTTTGGAGGAGCTTAAATTTTGTTGATGAAGGTTTTAGTAAGTCCTCAGTTTTGTCTTTAAAATCAGAGTTAGAAGTCTTAGAACAAACATTTGATAGGCTTGATGTATCTGGTAAAATTGCACTCAAGGGTAGGGTGCTCGAGCTAGTATTCCCAGCCACCACCTCAATGTATCCACCTCCTGCAAAGGTAAAAACAAAGGGTGCACCGAAAAAGGGGAAAGGTAAGTTGTCCGCCTTATGAAAGGCGGAGAAAAAAGAGAAATCAACAAGGCGTGACCTATCATATTGGGAACGTGTGGATGATTATTTTGGATGCAGTGGAGTAAAGGCATGCGGTACTAGTCATCGATCCATAAAGTTATCCGACCTACTGTTGCTTCCAGTCATAAACCACCTAGTGTTGAATCGGTCCCTAGTGTTGAGCAACCTAGGGTGTTCCCCTATATGGAGTGGTTACTTGTGGAGATCCATCCTTTTATTTCTAATGTCGTGGATGTCGGTGATGACGGAAATTGTGGGTATCGTTGTGTTGGTGCCTTGCTAGGTAGGGGTGAGGAATCTTGGCCTGAAATCTGTCACGAGTTGATCATGGAACTTCAGCAGTGGGCCGGTGATTATTCGAGGCTTTTTCGCGGTGAGTCCTGGGTGTACCACCTTATTGACTCTTTATATGTTCATGATGTTATAAGATATGATAACTGGATGACCCTTCCAGAAATGGGACATGTAATTGCTTCAACATATAACGTTGTCCTGGTCAGTTTATCGCTAGGCCAACCGTTGACTTTTCTTCCACTTAGACGTGGACCGTCTACATCATGTATTCCCGTCATCGCGATTGCTTTTGTTAAGAAGTGTCACTTTGTGCAGGTACTACAACCTTTATGTATCACACAAGTTGCTATAATTATTTGTTTTTTTTTCAAATAAATTAATTTATACAATTGTCCCATCATGGCAGGTTCATTTGCAGCGTGATGCGCCAATACCTCCTCCAACAAGCCTATGGAGACAGTGTGCCTATGAAGATGCCCGCACATGGGAGGCTCTTTGCGTTCCACGCATACAACACTGGTTGCGAATATTTCCACTTACCGAGACGCCTCATATAAACCTTGCAGATGACTGATATTACTTAATAGCCTTTTTTACATTATTGTAATTACTTCTACCAACACTTTTGTGTTTTTTTGCGTATCGTATCGTTTCGTTTAAGTATCTGTGACTAGTCCACAAATCATCATTTTCTTAAGTACACTGTTATCAATTTACTCTAAATATACTCCAAAATATAAAGCCGCTACAGGCAAATATACAATACGCCATAGGTCCACAGATCACCGAATACGCCAAAGGTACCAAAACATAAAGCCACTACAGGCAAATATACAATACGACATAGGTCCACAGATCACCGAATACGCCAAAGGTACCAAAACATAAAGCCACTACAGTAAATATACAATACGCCATAGGTCCACGGATCACTGAATACGCCAAAGGTACCAAAACATAAAGCCACTACATGCAAATATACAATACAGAAATCACCGGGAATCTCGACCTCTCTTCCCTGTTCTCACATATGTCCTACTCAACGTCCACCACCAGGTCTACCATTGCGTCTTTGCAGAGGCATCCCCCTGATCATGGTCACTGTGGATTAAATGCATCAACTCCCTGGCGATTTGCATCCCATCGGGTGAGATGTGCAAGTCCATAAGAGTCTGCATGAGCTCAACCATCCTCATATGTCTCAACTGCAATAAATAACAATGACCATAGATATATAAAGTATAATGTCGTTTTATAAGCTAACAATGTAAGTTATAAAACGTACCCCTGTATCTGGTGATGGATCTGGGGCTGGACCCGGAGCAGGCACTGAATCTGCTGCAGGTGGAGCATGTTGTGGGATGATGAAGGGGTGGGAGATCCTGCAAAACCAGTCCATATAATCAGCAGCACACTGTCCCGGGTGCACTACAGGATGACCATGAATCACGTGAATACCCCACTGCGTGAACATGATGTCCATCTCCTCCGGCGTGGTCGTATGAACTGTGATGTCGCTCGGTGAGGGCGGAATGGTCTGAATAAACCCGTACTGGCGCAGGACCCTATCTGGGAGATGTGCAGACATATGCGAACCCCATCTGATCCATCCTCTGTATAGCGATGCCTCCTGAAAAGGCCATAAGGCTCTATGGCCATCGTATGGGGTCCAGCACACGGACTCCTCTGTCAGCAGATCCAACTGCCTCCTAAAAGGAAGTACAAGCCCCCTAAGCCTCTTCGGTTGCCATCGAAGAGCCTGTGGTTGGGCCTCATTATAACCTGGGTGCTCCTTCTTGCAGTCGTCACATAGATCAGGAAAATGAGCATATATCCAAGCCTGTAGAAACACAAACAACATGTTGCTTCAAACGCAACCAACATGTTACTCTAATGAGCATATAACTGAAAAAAGGTTCATAGAAAACACAACAACAAAAATACCTGCAGGAGAGTCAGATAACCGGCAATAGTCTTTGTGTGGTGAAGACTGGACTCGCATAAGTTGTCATACAAGTGTGCAAGGCCTGCAGCGCCCCAAGCATATCCTCCACAGCTGTCCAAGTCCCTAAAACACTCCAGAAAAGCAACGTTGACTGCAAATGCACTCTTGTCGCTAAAGAGTGTACACCCAACTATGCACAACAACAAAGCCCTGGCAGCCTCCTCCCATCGCTCCTGGTCACAACGTCGTCTGTATATGTCAAGGAGCTCAGTATAGCGAATAATTTGCTTGCTTGGTAGTCTTGGAACTTCGAGCATTGCTTCGATCCGTGACTCCCAACAGCTCCCTCATGACCCCTGCAGCCTGATCCCTGTCAAACACGGTCACAGTGAAGAATGCCCCCGTGATCGGTATGTGCAGTAGTGACCACACGTCGTCCAGAGTAATGGTCATCTCCCTAACCGGGAGATGAAAACTGTTGGTGTCCCGGTGCCATCTCTCGACAAAAGCAGACACCAGCCCCTTGTCAACAAGGCCATAACTGCACTCCAACACGGGTAGGAACTGTGACCCCTGTACATATCGCATAACCCCGGCATGTACAACCACGTCCTTCAGCTTCTTCCCATTCTTTGAGCGATCTCGACTCTCCACGATCCTGAAATCACAAATGATTTTATCAAAATAAATTTTATTTTGTTAGTTAATCAAGAATTCAATCGACAACAAACAAATGTCTTTTGGGACACATTACCTCCACTCCACGGTCGAGTGGCCACATGGTCTGCATATGTCCCGAGGGCGGATGTGTCAACGAGGACCACCAGGAAATCCCTCGGTCGGAGATCGACATCATCATGTAATTGGTGCTCCCGAGGTGTGACTCTTCAGCGGACTCCTCATGGGGTTGTGCCTGATACTGCTCCTCCTGTGCAGGTGGATCATCTTGTGCAGGTGCCTCATCCTGGACCATTGGCTCATCCTGCTGAGGCTGAGGACGGGGCCTCTCCCACTGGCGTCGAGCCGCGGTTTCTTCTTCTTCTTTGTTTTCACGGACCCTACGTGCAGAAGCATGAAGCATAACACGACGACCCTCGCCATCAATCATCATAGTCTTAACCATGCCTGCACATAGTTCAACAAGCATAACTGAACTTTTCTTCAAAAATGATAAAAACATAAAACCAAAGAATTTTGAGAGAAGGAAAAAACATAAAAGTCATGTTTTACGTGGCGAGTCACGTCTATTACGTGAGCGAAAATACTGAAGCGAGTTCACGTCTATTACGTGGCGAAAATCTGGAAAGACAAAAAATAGCCCATTACGTGGCCGAATTTACGTAGGCCACGTGAACTCAATTCACGAGTGATACGTAATTTCAGTTTACGTAATGGGCTATTTTTTGCCTTCCCGTATTTTCAATTCACGTAATAGACGTAAACTGAGTTCAAGTCTATTACGTGAACTGAAAATACGGAAAGACAAAAAATAGCCCATTACGTAAACTGAATTTACGTAGGCCACGTGAACTCAATTCACGAGTGATACGTAAATTCAGTTTACGTAATGGGCTATTTTTTGCCTTTCCGTATTTTCAATTCACGTAATAGACGTGAACTCAGTTCACGAAAAGTTCAAATTTTTGGGGAAAAAATGCAGCAAAACCGCGACTGCACAGCGACTATACAGGAACACATAAATCACTATAATCAAGTATCAATGCCCAAATGTGGAAACAATCAATGCCCTAAACGAACAGAAGCTTCCCTAAACGAACAGAAATCATATAAAGGAGAAAAAAAAAAAAGGCGCCTTGCATGCGATGGGGGTGGTGAGGCGCGATGGAGCTTCTCCGGCGTGGGTGTGTTGAGGCGTGACGTGAGGGTCGTTGAGTGTCGTGAGGGACGACGTGAGGGACGACGGCGTCCCTGTTCAGATCGTCGGAAAAAAAATTAAAATGGGAGGGAGAGAGTGATGTTGGTGCGTCCGTCAACGAGGGAGTGAAAATGGGAGGGATTTAGGATATTAGGTGGGGTAGGGGTTTTTGGGTCATTTCATCAACAAAAAAAGCTGACAGGGGGGTGTGGCTAGAAAATGGGGGGGTGTGGATAGAAAAAGCCTTACTGTTATGTTAGCTCCATGTGTACCTTACCCATCAATCAACATCTCTTGTAACAGTTGGATAGCAACTTAAGAGCTGCCACAACGATCTTTCTTATAGTTGTCTCACCCACCGACACACCACGTTCTCATTTTTGTTTCGTGTATCTCTCTTTCCAAATTGGGCCCACATTGCATTTTACTTGCCATAATCTCAAGAAATGCTTTGACCCAAAAACAAATCACGATGCACTAAAAAACACCCGTCGTTTTAACCGAAATAATGCTAGCTAAATTAAATCACGGTGCACTCAAATTTAGTTGCTCGCGTTAAAGCTGGCCTAATAGATAGATCAAATTTGCGTACTTTAAAAATTTTAAAATTGCGAAATTAAAAATAAAATAAACAAAATCACAAATCTCATAAAATGCTTTTAGTGCACAGACTTTACAACCCGTGTTGAGATTATTTTAATCAGTCGTGCTTCAGCGAAAGTGTTAAACACTTCCTTTTTTGGTAGACTTTCACATTCACATCTAAAGTGTTAAAAACAACAACATAAGGCTCATAATTAGTCCCAAAAATAAATCTAATTTAGTCCTTAAAAAATAAAAAAATACTAATTTGGTCCATAAAAATATTAAATATGAGTTAAATTAGTTTTTGATAAAGATTAAAAAATTCCTAAAAATTATCTTAAAAATGAACAATTTAACCCGTATTTAAAGTTTTTAAGGATTAAATTGATATTCTTCGATTTTCAAGACTCAAATGGTCTCCCTAATTTTTGTGTTTACCATTTTGGGTAAATACACAATGAGATCTGAACAAGAAGATTCGAGTCTTGACAGCAACAGAGAGAAGAGAAAGCTCTCATCTTCTCTTTCTTTCCTTCCACCACGGACCTGCATCCCCTGCTTTGTTCGACGATTGCACCTACCATCTGCATCCCCAACTTCCTCTCCCACGAGATGGACACACTCAGTTTCATACTACTCTTTCTCCTCATCACCTGCACATTCCTCAAAGCCCTTCGTTCCATGCTCCCAAAACACAAGCTTCCACTTCCACCAGGACCACGTGGCCTTCCCATAATCGGAAACCTCATCCAACTGGGCCAAAAGCCCCACCAAACCCTCGCCGCATACGCCAAAATCCACGGCCCAATCATCACCTTAAAATTGGGTCAAGTAACCACCATTGTAATGTCCTCAGCCGAAACCGCCAAATCGGTTCTCCAAATCCACGACCAGTTTCTCTCCAACAGAAAAATCCCAGACGCAATGAGAGGCGCTAACCACGACCAATACAGCTTACCCTTCATCCCCGTTTCTCAACGCTGGCGTGACCTCAGAAAAATCTGCAACAACTTACTATTCTCCAATAAGAACCTCGACGCCAGCGAAGAACTCAGGCGCAAGAAGATTCTAGAACTTTCCAACGACGTCAATAGAAGCGGTTTAAAGGGTGAGGTCGTTGATATTGGAAGACTGGCTTTTAAGACCACGATAAACCTGTTGTCGAATACGGTTTATTCGGTGGATTTAGTGCAATCGGAGAATAAAGCAGGGGAGTTTAAGGAGTTAGTTGCGAGCATTATGAAAGAGGTTGGGAGGCCGAATGTTGCGGATTGTTTTCCTGTGTTGAAGGTGTTTGACCCTCATGGGATAAGGAGGCGTACGGGAGGGTATTTTGGGAAGTTGCTGAGTATCTTCAAAGGGTTGGTTGATCAACGGTTGAAGATGAGGGAACAGAGTGGTTACTGCACTAAAAGTGACATGTTGGATGCTATGCTTAACAGTGCTGAAGAAAAGAGTGGGGAGAAGATGTGTAGAGATAGGATTGAACGTTTATCATTGGTATGTTTTATTTAATTTCTCCTTTTCACACACTTTCTGTTTTTGCAAGTAGAGTTTTAAATTGCGATTCTAGTTGTGATTATAGTCACCTCGTGATTTTAGTATTGCAAAAAATTACTCACGAATACAATTGAATATATAATCACATTTACAATTGTAGAAATCGTGAAAACCGTTATGTTGTTGGTGCCAGATACAGTTATTAACCTCAATTTAAAACCATGATAACCAGAAATAATTGTCAGTGTTGCAATTTTATTTAAAGGTGTGTAAGGGGATTATTGTATATAGAAAAACATTTGTTACAAAAATGTCATCTCCTTAAATTGATTTCCGCACCTTTTGACTTTTGACGGCGATTAATTTGTGTTCACTGTTCAACCAAAAAAATTATTTTACTTTTGTCATCTTAAATTGTCTGTATTTTTCACTTTATAAAGATTCCTAGTATGTTTTAAGGCAAGTTCTATCGTGGACAAGTTTTATAGGTAGTACCACGGTGAATCATTAGTTTTCATCGTTGATTAATCTCATCCCCACAATAATATCATGCACCATATCCACCAAAGTTTTTCTCTTTTCCCCTCTCTTCCTTTCTCCCTCTCCCTCTCCCCGCCGCGAGTCTTCCGGTGCGGCCAGTCGCCTCGTCCTCCTCTCCCTCCGGTCTCAGATTCCTTTCTCCCTCTATCTCCTATATCTCTCTCCTCTCTCCATCTTTTCTCTCTGCCATCAAAAACCTTGTCCCCACCCCCACAATCTCGCGATCCAA
This sequence comes from Calophaca sinica, assembly GCA_037113605.1. Classification (NCBI taxonomy): domain Eukaryota; kingdom Viridiplantae; phylum Streptophyta; class Magnoliopsida; order Fabales; family Fabaceae; genus Calophaca; species Calophaca sinica. The sequence goes on from CM073730.1 coordinate 73,932,855, forward strand.
CCTCCCTCAACTGTTTCAACCTCACATCGACCCAAAATCCGGTCCCGCACAGCTACACCGCCGCACCATGTGGGACTATTTGCGACCCAGCCACCGGAGCACTACACGCACGACTTCCATCTTGCCACTGTGTGCCTCCCCTACTTCCCTCTTCATTCTTTAGCAGCTTCACGGTGAGGGAGATGAGATGCAACATCGACCAGCATGTGAGTGGAAACGTCGATCGGGCGCGACATCTTCGCACCAAGGAAGATCAGCATTCGAAATGTCATCGTGATCTCAAAGAATGCCTCGAAGCCGCTTGTGAAGGAATAATAAGGTGTGTGAGGGTCTATCTAACTATTGTAGGAACAAATGAATCTAATGGTGAGAAGTCATGATTCACCGTGGTACCACCTATCAAAATGGTCCACGGTAGAACTTGCCTATGTTTTAATAGGACAACTAGTACTATGACCCGTGCATGCACACGGGTCGAGCTGTTTTGCTTGGTATAAGAAATTGTAATAAAAATGTATAAACAATAAAATGTTGTCTACTTTTTGTTTTCATATTGCTTCAAGTAGATAAATCAATAATACTAAACAATAATAGAAGCAAAGAACAGGTTCATATGCCTCTATATGTATTTTGTCCACATGTTCAGGAAAAGAGCAGGTTTAATGCAAGTCGAGAAAGCTTGGGTGCAGCAGCGGAGAAGGGAATTGTTAGAGAGATTCCTAATCATGACAATACTCAAGAAATTAATCTCGGTTTAATATCAAATAAAAATTGAGAACTTATGATTTTGTTATTTCAAATAAAAATGGAAGAAGTGTCTACCCCTTTTTTCTTGACAAATCAATCTCATTTTTATGCATCTTTACTAATAGTCAAATTTATAGAGTCATCAAACTAAAAAAAAAAAAAAGAAGGTTGTTGGACATTGTTATAAGTGTTTGCTTGACTTCCCACGACATTATATAATACAAATGGTGGAATCCCTTATATTTCCAAATGTTAACCCATATATTCTGTGACTTTTTAAAGAGCATGAATACCTTGTGAAAGGTTGATCCTATGACCTTTCAAAGAGCATTAATAAAATGATATCATGCTACACAATGAAAATGAGTACCTGTGACCTTTTAAAATGTAACAATAGAACCAAATTCAATGAAACTAATAAATAACAGCCATGTCACATAAATTGAAATTTCTGAAACTAATAAAAAGTGGCAAAAATATGTTATAACTCGGATCCATCTTTTTTATATATATAAAAAAAAAGATATGTTTAAAAAATAAAAAAAATTAAGTTTTGTCTAAATTATGTTTCAACTAATAAATTATGTTTCCTTTGTCATCTTAAGTTTTGTCTGTATTTTTCACTTTATAAAGATTCGTAGTATGTTTTAATAAGACAATAGCATCTCATTGAATTTTTATAGTTCACTTTATAAAGATTCACATGTTTTAATAGCATCTCCTAGAATTTTTATAGACTGAAACACACTGTATTACTTTTGTGTCCTTTTTATACCTTATCTCCAATGAAAATACGATAGCACTTCGTCGATACTAGTCAAAATGTTTCTGATTTTTATTTTTTATTTTCACTTTTAATGATAAAATTACTCTTTTTTTAACTCTGTTTTCTTTTTTTCAGATTTTTTTTTTTATTTTCACGTTTTTCTGTACAAATTTTTTAAAGCAGAAAACGGAGTGAAAACAAGAGGCAATTATACAACTAACGGTGAAAACATAAAATAAAAATAGGAATATTTTTTTTCCAACACCGGCCCAATTTTAAATAGAAATAGAGGGGGGAAAAGGAAAGGAGTGATATACCCAAAAAAAAAAAAAAAGGAAAGGAGTGATTTCAATCCAATTTTCATGTCTTGAGGTAAAAAAAATTTACAAGAGGAGGATGCCTCCCGTGTTAGCCATTGACCAGCAATAGCATTTACGGCTTTGTGATTGAAAAATATCCCACTTGTTAGTCATGTTTTTTGTTTTGTTTGCTAGGACTTGTTTGTGGCAGGAACGGACACTGTTACTTCTACAATAGAATGGGCAATGGCTGAGTTACTTCACAACTCGGACGTTATGTCAAAAGCAAAAGCAGAGCTGGAGCAAACTATTGGCAAAGGTAACTTAGTTGAGGAATCAGACATTGGAAGACTCCCTTATTTGCAAGCAATAGTGAAAGAGACTTTCCGGTTACACCCAGCAGTTCCACTTTTACTCCCACGAAAAGCTGAAGTGGATCTTGAGATAAATGGCTATATGGTCCCAAAGGGAGCACAAGTCTTGATCAATGTGTGGGCCATTGGGAGGGATTCAAAGTTATGGGAAAATCCAAATGCATTTACACCAGAGAGGTTTTTGGGGTCGGAAATTGACTTTAAAGGTCGAAGTTTTGGGTTGACACCGTTTGGCGCTGGACGGAGAATTTGTCCTGGCTTGCCATTGGCTATAAGGTTGTTGTTCTTGATGTTGAGTTTGCTTATCAATTGCTTTGATTGGGAGCTTGAAGGGGGGATCAAACCAGAGGATATGAACATGGATGAGAAATTTGGACTTACTTTGGAGAAGGCTCAACCCTTGCTAGCTGTTCCCATTAAAGCAAGCAATATTTGAACCGTTGATGTGGCAAAATAATTATTGTCTTTTTTTTCTCTATCACTATTGCACGATGTTTGATTTGTTAATGTTGCAAATTTCCCATAAATAAAGTATTGAGAAATTTTTTACCCAAAAAAAAAAAGTATTGAGAAAGTCAATACCATCACATGCAGGCAATAAGAAAATGAATAGTAGTAGTCCACGTGAAGTTCCTTAGCCAATTTGGACATAATATATATATAACCATCAATAATAGAAAATGTTGACCACAACCACATGAATCATTATAACGAAAATAGAGCATGTTTATTATGAAATTTCTCATATTATTCACTAAATGGATTAAAGAGATTACAAGGCTAGGGCCTGTATATATAGGATCCAAACAGACCAAGAAAGGCCCAAGAAGAGAAACAAAAAGAAAACTAATCCTAGCCAACAATAAGTTCGCCCAACTAACTAATATAACAGATTTAACATAACAAACGGATTTACATTAGAAATCAGAAATAACAAACTAAAAGGATTTACAAATAATATTCCTAATACTCCTAATACCCCCCTCAAGCTGAAGAGTGGATATTGAGCACTCAAAGCTTGGAAAGAATTCATAAAATGGAGTAGGATCAAGAGCTTTGGTAAAGATATCCGCTAATTGATCCACTGTTGAGATTGGCAACAAGTGAAAGAGCTTGGACTGCAACTTCTCACGCACTATGTGACAGTCAATTTCTACTGTGCAGGCGAATTCAATTTCTATTATGCTTCAACGCATGGCCCTACTGTGCAGGCGAATTCATATGGACAGCCGAATTGGCAGCCGATGGCCCCTGGTTATGGTTCAGGGAAGCTATCTGGGGATTGGAATGTTAACAATCCACCATTCTACCAACCGCAACCAGTCCCCACGCCATACCCTCCAGTAAGTTCAAATATACTACGAGCGGTGGCAACTATGGGGAAGCGGACATGGAACAATGTTCCACCTCTACCCCCTGCATGCATCACTGTTCCAGGGACTCAGTCGGAGGTTTTGGGGAGTATGGTCCAGAGCGTGAATGGACTTCTAATCCACCTCTAGGCAATGTTCCACCAAATACCTTCAACCTTGAGTGCGTTCCAACGAGCTTCCTCACTGAGACCAACGGGTCGATGCGCCCGGTAGAATCCACAAGATAATCGGTAGGGAGCCTCTCATTTGATAGACCCGAAATGATCGCAAATACCATCAAGAAGTACTTGAGTGCAGTTAAAGCCGATTGGACCGTCCTATTTCTGACAGTACCACTGAATGGGTGGATCGGATGTTTCCTCTCCCTGAGGGATTCAAAACTCAGATTTCACCATATTCTCGGGGAAGATGGCAAGTCTACCATGGAGCACATAGGGCGTTTCACGGCCCGGTGTGGTGAAAGCGGCGAATGAGTATCACAAGCTTCACTCTTCCCATTATCAACTCCATCGGGACAACGTTCACCTGGTACTCCTCCTTGCCTCCAAATTCGATGTAATTGGGCGATATGGAGAGGTGTTTCCATGATAGATTTTATTGGCCGCACCCCAAGTAATTCTTGAATCGATCTAACTAGTCTCGAGCGTGACAAGTTGATGAGTCGGTTCTTTGATTATATTGAAAGATTCAGAAAAGCGGGGAAATGTTACGTGCGATTCACGAAACATAATACACTTCTATGATGATTAACAACATGCACCAGTGGCTGAAGGAGAAGTTGGTAGGACAAGCCTGCCTGATTTGAATCGACTAGCAAAGAAAGGCTATCCGAGTTGAGCAATATATCCAGGAAAAGGAGAAGCGAAGGGCTAGCCGAGGAAAGGGTCCCATCTAGTCTCTATTATAGAGGCAGAGGAATCGACTCGAAGCGGTGACCTTACGGTGATATGATGGTAGCGAAATAGTCAAAGGGAAGAGCTATTCTGCCTTGAGATTGAAGGCGCTAAAGCCAAAGAAACTAAATCAACAGAGGATAGGGCAGGGTACTCCTTTGACATAACCAAGGCAGACCAGATTTTCGACTACTTGCTCAAGGACAAGCAAATTCGGCTGCTAGACGGGCATCGGATTCCACCTCCTGAAGAATTGATGAACAAGAAATAATGTAAGTGGCATAACTCATATAACCATTCTACAGCTAACTGTGTAGTTTTCAGGAAGGCCATACAGAAGGCTATCAAAGAGGGTAGGTTCAAGCTAGCCGATAAGAGCATAAGCGAGATGTCGATGGACACCAATCCATTCCCAGTGTAACCATGGCCATGGTGTCTTTCTCAAAACTGATCGGCCAGGCCGATAAGAAGAACAATCTATCGAGTGTTTGGATGCCCAAAGAAGAATCCAAAAGAAACCAAGAGGTCACCAGGATCTGTGTTTGACAGTTGGGAAACCCACCGGTGCTACCAAAAAGCGGCGAGGTCGGCCATCTTCGAGCCGATTCCATGGTAAACCTCCCAAACCCGGACGTTTGACTAACGAGTTGATCAGCCAGTACCGCAAAATGCTAGCAAAGACCGAGAGAGTCCAAAGATGCCCAGAGGCGGGGGCAAACTCAGCTGAGAATCTCACCAAGCCCGATCGAGTATGCCCAGGATCACTGAGGAACCTCTCCCAAAGTCTAAGAGAAAAGTGGCGGAGTTCAATGTCGAAGGGGGACTGTCATCTCTTCGCATAACTGTAAGGAATGATGATGAACTCCAACCACAGAGGATGATCAAGCCAGCTGCAAATGTCAAAGAAGGGAAGTGGGTGGTTAATCAACCTCCGAAGAAGAAAGAGTTCAAACCAGTAACACTGACTAGAACGCAGAAAAGAAGGTTGCAGAGGGCTAGATCCTTGCAAAAAATGAAACAAACCTTGCAGATGATAGCCGATGCCAAGGCGTAGATAAGAAGGAGATCCCAGAAGCTAAAGTGGCAGAAGCCATTGACAGGGCTTTTGGACCTTGCGGTTTGGAGCCTGACAAAGTTGAAACTGATCAAACCAAGGAGGTCCCAGTGACAATCCCGGTCGCCGAGGTAGACATCGGGCAGCCTGAGGAAGGAAAAGGGGAACCTGATGAAGAGGAAGGGCATATTCACATATACACAAACTGCTTAAATGGTGATGACGAGCCGATCCTAGAGTCTGGTTACCGAGAAGATTCAATTTTGGATTATCTCTCAGATGAGAGTGAAGCCGGACTGATGGCTGCCATCGAGGTCGTTAGTCTTATCCCAAGTGAGTTCTGGGCTGGTTACCCCCAGATCGAACACTTAGAAGGAGACGTATTTGTGGAAGAAGCAGAATGGACAACTTTGGCGGATGACCACGGCAAAAGATGCTTTGGGTACTATATTTGGTAGGCCAACCGAAGACATGATAAAACACTTGAAGCCCCCTGTGTGAGAGCCCACATCAATGGCAAGGCCTTCAATCAGTGTTCGTTGATAATGGGGCGAGATTAAATGTGATGCCAGTGTCCACCTTGAGGAGTCTGAACAAGTCTGAAGAAGATCTGATCCCAACTAACATGAAAATGGCTAGCTTCATGGGAGAGGCTTAGTCGCCTTAGGAATCTGATGGCGAGATCACATTGGCCCCAAAAGCATCAAGTCAGCTTTCTTCGTGATTGATGGCAAACCATCTTATGCAGTCCTGCTAGGGAGAGATTGGATCCACACCAGCCAATGCTTACCTTCCACCATGCATCAGAAGCTCATTTTTTGGGAAGGGGATAAAATTGAGATAGTCCCAGCTGATGACAATTCATTCCCAGCCGAGGTACAAAATCTAGAAGCCTTGTTCTACTCTCCTTCTGTGGCTCCCATAGCTGTTACTGAGGAATACGAGGAAGGATCCTGGGAATCTTGTAACTTGACACCCCAGGGGTTCAAAATTGAGCAATTAGCCGAACCACGGCTAACCACAGAGGTTTGATATGTTTAAAGACACCCAAGTGGTGCAGGACTTATGGGACCGGCTAGAGGCTTTCAGGATTGAATCTCACGTAGCTGAGTCTTGGCTGATAGACAAACAACAAGGTGATGGCCTCACATCGGCAGACGAGATCACGGAGTTGCCGATGGAGTTTGAATCACCTATTCGGAGGACTTTGCCAACCTTCGAATCACAAGACCCCTTGGAGGACCTCAATTTAGGAACTCCAGAAGAGCCTCGGCTAACGCAAATCAGCGGATTGCTGGGGGAAAAGGATAAGGAAGAGATGGTAGCCCTGCTGAAAAAATATAAAGACTGCTTTGCATGGGATTATCATGAGATGCCTGGGCTAGCACGAGAATTGGTGGAGCATAGGCTACCGATCAAGGAGGGATTCAAACCACATAAGCAGCCACCTAGAAGATACCATCCTCAGCTGATACCACAAATCAAAGCGGAAATCGAGCGTTTGCTCAATCTTTGGTTTCATCGTAACAACAGTGCGTAGAGTGGTTAGCCAATATAGTACCTGTAAAGAAGAAGAATGGCAAGATTCGAGTCTGCATTGATTATAGAGACTTGAATTTAGCCACTCCAAAGGACGAATATGTGATGCCTGTGGCAGACATGTTAGTCGATACAGCTGCCACACATGGTATTTTAACCTTCATGGACGGGTACTCGGGCTATAATCAGATACTTGTAGCTGAGGAAGACACTCACAAGACTGCATTCAGGTGCCCAGGGGCACTGGGAATTTATGAATGGTTAGTGATGCCATTTGGCTTGAAGAATGATGGGGCCACGTACCAGAGAGCAATGAACGCTATCTTCCATGATCTAATCGGCAAGATTATGGAAGTATACATAGATGATGTGGTAGTAAAATCCAAAGACTTCAAAGCCTACTTAGCCGATTTGGAACAGGCGTTGCAGAGGATGAGGGTCCATAACTTGAAGATGAATCCTGCAAAGTGCATGTTTGGTGTATCGGCTGGTAACTTCCTCGGTTTCTTGGTGCATCAAAAGGGCATTGAAATAGATCAAAACAAGGCCAAGGCGGATGGAGGCTAGACCACCCAGAACAAAAAGGAGTTACAGAGCTTTGGGTAAAATCACCTTTTTGAGAAGATTTATAGCTAATTCGGTTGGTAAGATGAAGGTTTTTTCCCCTTTGCTAAAGCTCAAGAATGCTGAGGAGATGGTGTGGGGCTCTGAACAGCAAGAGGCCTTTGAACAAATAAAGAAGGCTTTGGCTAGTCCACGGTTTCTTGCCCCCATGCCAGGGAAGCCTTTGAAACTTTACATTGCATTTCTTGAAGAGTCTATCTACTGTTAGCGCGAGATCTTTGAAGATGGAATTGAAAGAGCGATGTACTACCTTAGCCGAAGTCTCAATGATCTTTGAGACCAGATATACTCCATTGGAGAAGTTGTGCCTATCTTTGTTTTACGCTTGTACAAAACTTGAGTATTATTTAATGCCACATGAAATATTAGTTTTGTGCAAAAATGACATTGTTCGGTACTTGCTTAATAGGCCTGTCTTACAAGGTCGTTTGATGAAGTGGGCCATTAAGCTCACTGCCTTTGCATTGAAATACGTCCCACTAAGAGTCGAGGTCGCACTAGCCGATTTCTTGGCGAGAACATCCTGCGTGGAAGTTGATGATCCTTGGGTACCCCAATTACTTGCATAAACCTATTGCCTTGGGTCCTAACTTTTGATGGGTCCCAAACCCGAGAAAGAGTCGGGCCGGGTGACAATTACCAACCCGGATGGGAAGATGTGGAGGTTTGCGTATCGCCTAAACCCAGTTTAACTAATAACCAAGCCGAGCACGATGCCGTGATCATAGGGTTAAAGTTGTTAGCCATGATGGCGCCGAGTACATTCATGTAAAGGCGACTCGGTTGGTGGTCAGACAACTAACCAAAGAATATGGGTGCAACAACCCAAATCTGTTGGCGCGTTATGCAACGGCTGACAGATTGATTCACCAGTTTATTGATGCAAAGGTGTCATACATCCCTAGAGGAGCTAATATGGAGGCGAACAATCTGGCCCAAGAGGCCTCCAGATATAGGAACTCGTTGCTGGCTTTAGAGTACGACGAATTACCAGCCGAGGTGATGGTCGCAGACCAAGTCGAGTCATGGAGGAACGAGCTGATCGAGTACTTACGAGATCCTTCTAAGTGCACTAACCCCAAAGTTAAGAGACGAGCTCTAAGGTATGTGCTTCTTGATGATGAATTGTATAAGAGAAGCATGAATGGGGTATTGTTGAAGTGCATAGATAAAAATGAAGCCCTAAGGGTTATGGGTGAAGTTCACGAAGGCATATGCGGCTCGCATAGGGCTGGGCCAGTTATGAAATGGCTGATTTACCGCCATGGTTATTATTGGCCTACCATCACAGCCGATTGCTTTCAATACGCCAAAGGATGCGAAGAATGCCAGTTGCATGGTCCCATTCAAAGAGTACCAGCCGAATTGATGCATCCAGTGGTGAAGCCTTGGCCATTTAGAGGCTGGGCCATGGATTTGATCGGCAAAATCCATCCACCGTCTTCTAAAGGACACAATTTCATTATTGTGGCAACCGATCCAGCATGTTAAACAAAGCCCTATAAAGATAGCAGAGGAAGAGTGATCCCCAAGCGACTTGCCGACCCGATACAGCTTGGGCCACATATACTTGAAGTTCTTGAACGACTGCGACAGAGCCGGTACAGACAAAGTACTTACTAAACCAATACAAGAGGAAGGCGCAATGCTCAGCATCAGAAACCGCAGTACCCCTTCCCTTTTGATTGGCTAGAATGAAGGAAGAATAGCTGGAGCTGTTCCGATCATGAACAATCTTGATGTTGGAGGTTGAAATGTCGTATAGATTCGGAGCTTCCTGACCAGCTAAAGGCAAACCTGTAATGGCTGCCACATCAAGAAGAGTAGGGGTGGCCATTCCCCAAGGAAATACAAAGGTATTGGTGGTAACGGACCAATAGCCAAGAAAGCCGAAGATCAGTCCGATGTTGAGTTGAAGGTCTTTAGCCGACAACATGATAGCATCGTAAAGACCCATTCTTTTCCAGTCCTCGCCTTTTGCCTCAGCCATCCTAGAGTGCCAACTCAAGTAATCGGCAGTAGTACGGGGCCAGGGCCTTATGTCGGCTGGACACCGTTTAATGGTAAACCAATCGCAAACGAGTGGTAAACCATATGTGTCTGGGGAGAGATATTCTCTAAGATACATTGCATCACCCTGCAGGTCGGTGGATGGCCGCAAAGTGAGAGAACCTTGAATCAGATAAAGAGGGGGTATGACGCCTTCGGCTAACCCAGTCGTCTCTTGAGTGGAGGAATGAGAGTCAGTTGAATGGGAAGACTCGTCCAAGGAGTCATGGCCACCGTAGCTGTGTTCACGATTTTGAGAATCGGATGCGGAAGACATGGTCGCAAGAAGAGGATGTGCAGAAAGGAAGCTAGGGTTTGAGGGTCCAAAAAAGTTCAAAATGCCTGAGTAGTAAGGAGGACGAATGGGCCTAGCTATTTAAAGAGAAATCATGTGCACGATCAACGATGAGAGTTGTTAAGATATTATCGGATAACTTGCTTGATCATCGGGTGTGGGAAAAGTAGCCGCTCGTGTCATAATGAGTGACATTAAATGCATAAAAAGTGACTAACGATTGACGTTTCGGAGACTCAAAGTTTATCCGATACATCAATCCAGCATGAAGAGCAGAAATGATGAAGGAGGGCAATTGGTAGCACCAGAAATATCAGCCACAGACGATGAAGGAACAAATGACGAAGGAACAAATGATGAAGGAACAACCGATGTGTGGGATAAGCCGTCGGATTGGTAGCGAAAATTGGTCCCATCGAACCCAGATAGAAAGGAAAATTCCAGAAGCCCAGGGAGCATCATGAGGTCAACCGATTATTAAAGAGTATAGCCGACGTGGATAAAGGAAATATCCGATCATTATGGACACATCGGCTGAGCTACCTTTAATTAATATAGAGCTTTGAAGCTCGACCAAGGGCTAGATATGTGAAAGTCATGTACTTTGGCGCTAAAATGACCAAAGCTAGCCGTTGGAAGTCTCCAACGCATTTAACACGTGATAAATCGTTTGCCCAGCCGATGGGAGAGCGGTTAACCCACGATACGCATGAAGAAGCAGTTGAGGGACACCCACGACCGCTCGTGGTCAGCCATGAACGTGTGGAATGCATAATGGCCGATAGGGGGTGGTTACAATTTTGTTTTCCTTTTTGTATATATATACCTACGCTGAGAAATGTAAAGACACACGACATCAATCAAACAACTATTTCTTTTGCAATTTATCAAGCTTTTTACAGCATTTTACCTTAGCCGATTCCATGTTTCTTAGTCTTAGCCTTAGCGTAGCGTAGTTTCACCACACTCAACGCTTTACGGGCGGTTGGGAACCCACAATCGAGAATTAGAGTTCCGTTCTCGGTGTAATCGCTTAACAGGAATCAATTTGTTGGCTGGACGTTAGCCGAATCCCTCGGCTGATTTTTCCACGCAAACACCCGCGTTAAAGCTGGCCTAATAGATAGATCAAATTTGCGTACTTTAAAAACGAGTTAAAGCTGGCCTAATAAATAGATCAAATTTGCGTGGCCTAATAGATAGATCAAATTTGCGTACTTTAAAAACGAGTTAAAGCTGGCCTAATAGATAGATCAAATTTGCGTACTTTAAAAACGAGTAGAATGCTTTAAAATTGTGAAATTAAAAATAAAATAAACAAAATCACAAATCTCATAAAATGCTTTTAGTGCACAGACTTTACAACCCGTGTTGTGATTATTTTAATCAATCGTGCTTCAGCGAAAGTGTTAAAAACTTCCTTTTTTGGTAGACTTTCACATCTAAAGTGTTAAAAACAACAACATAAGGCTCATAATTAGTCCCAAAAATAAATCTAATTTAGTCCTTAAAAAATAAAAAAATATCAATTTGATCCATAAAAATATTAAATATGAGTCAAATTAGTTTTTAATAAGGACTAAAAAGTCCTTAAAAATTATCTTAAAAATAACCAATTTAACCCGTATTTAAAGTTTTTAAGGATTAAATTGATATTTTTCAATTTTCAAGACTCAAATAGTCTCCGTAATTTTTGTGTTTACCATTTTGGGTATGTACTCTTAAAATAAAATACACAATGAGATCTGAACAAGAAGATTCGAGTCTTGACAGCAACAGAGAGAAGAGAAAGCTCTCATCTTCTCTTTCTTTCCTTCCACCACGGACCTGCATCCAGTGGCGGATCCACTTGGAAGGGGTTGGAGGCAATTGCCCCCACGAAATAATTATTTTTTAGTTGAATATACTTAATAATTTTTATTTTGTCCCCATAAAAAAATTTGATATTGCCCCTATAAGACACATTTTTTAAATAAGTAAAGAAAGTTAGTATAAGAGATAAAAGATAGAATAAATTGATAATAATTTTATCTCTTTATCCTTCTAATTTTTACCATCACTCTAATATTAAACTCATACAGTGATAAAACACATTAGATTTAAAAAAAAAACACTGTTCAGGCTAGAGAAAGAGATTAAGAAACTCAAAGAGCAGAGATAATTATTTGATGATTTTTAATAAATACCATTAGACTAAGATATAAACAGTGATATCAGGGAAGAGCATATAAGGGATGAATGGTTAAATTTTTTTTTTATTGAAAAAATGGTTAAATGATATTTTTTTACGGTATTGACAATGAAAAAAATCATATAACACTTTCAAAGCAAGAAAATGTGTAGAGGATAATTGTAATATGTAAAAGTTTAGGTATTTTAGGTTTTTTCTCGTAAACATTATGTATTTTATAAAAAGTTATAATATTTTTCTTATATAAAAATATTATAAATTATTTCTTGGCCCGGAGAAGAAAATTTCTCTGCCTGCATCCCCTGCTTTGTTCGACGATTGCACCTCCCATCTGCATCCCCAACTTCCTCTCCCACGAGATGGACACACACAGTTTCATATTACTCTTTCTCCTCATCACCTGCACATTCCTCAAAGCCCTTCGTTCCATGCTCCCAAAACACAAGCTTCCACTTCCACCAGGACCACGTGGCCTTCCCATAATCGGAAACCTCATCCAACTGGGCCAAAAGCCCCACCAAACCCTCGCCACACTGGCCAAATTCCACGGCCCAATCATCACCTTAAAATTGGGTCAAGTAACCACCATTGTAATGTCCTCAGCCGAAACCGCCAAATCGGTTCTCCAAATCCACGACCAGTTTCTCTCCAACAGAAAAATCCCAGACGCAATGAGAGGCGCTAACCACGACCAATACAGCTTACCCTTCATCCCCGTTTCTCAACGCTGGCGTGACCTCAGAAAAATCTGCAACAACTTACTATTCTCCAATAAGAACCTCGACGCCGGCGAAGAACTCAGGCGCAAGAAGATTCTAGAACTTTCCAACGACGTCAATAGAAGCGGTTTAAAGGGTGAGGTCGTTGATATTGGAAGACTGGCTTTTAAGACCACGATAAACCTGTTGTCGAATACGGTTTATTCGGTGGATTTAGTGCAATCGGATAATAAAGCAGGGAGTTTAAGGAGTTAGTTGCGAGCATTATGAAAGAGGTTGGGAGGCCGAATGTTGCGGATTGTTTTCCTGTGTTGAAGGTGTTTGACCCTCATGGGATAAGGAGGCGTACGGGAGGGTATTTTGGGAAGTTGCTGAGTATCTTCAAAGGGTTGGTTGATCAACGGTTGAAGATGAGGGAACAGAGTGGTTACTGCACTAAAAGTGACATGCTGGATGCTATGCTTAACAGTGCTGAAGAAAGAGTGGGGAGAAGATGTGTAGAGATAGGATTGAACGTTTATCATTGGTATGTTTTATTTAATTTCTCCTTTTCACACACTTTCTGTTTTTGCAAGTAGAGTTTTAAATTGCGATTCTAGTTGTGATTATAGTCACCTCGTGATTTTAGTATTGCAAAAAATTACTCACGAATACAATTGAATATATAATCACATTTACAATTGTAGAAATCGTGAAAACCGTTATGTTGTTGGTGCCAGATACAGTTATTAACCTCAATTTAAAACCATGATAACCAGAAATAATTGTCAGTGTTGCAATTTTATTTAAAGGTGTGTAAGGGGATTATTGTATATAGAAAAACATTTGTTACAAAAATGTCATCTCCTTAAATTGATTTCCGCACCTTTTGACTTTTGACAGGGATTAATTTGTGTTCACTGTTCAACCAAAAAAATTATTTTACTTTTGTCATCTTAAGTTTTGTCCGTATTTTTCACTTTATAAAGATTCGTAGTATGTTTTAATAGGACAATTAAGTACTATGACCAGCGCACAAGACGAGTCGGACTGCTTTGCTTGGTACAAGAAATTATAATAAAAATATATAAATAATAAAATATTGTCTACTTTTTGTATTCATATTGCTTCAAGTATATAAATCAACAATACTAAACAATAATAGAAGCAAAGAACAGGTTCATATGCCTATATGCATTTTGTCCACATATTCAGGAAAAGAGCAGGTTTAATGCAAGTCGAGAAAGCTTGGGTGCAGCAGCAGAGAAGGGAATTGTTAGAGAGATTCCTAATCATGACAATACTTAAGAAATTAATCTCGGTTTAATATCAAATAAAAATTGATCACTGTTATTTCAAATAAAAATGGAAAAAGTGTCTACCCCTTTTTTCTTGACAAATCACTCTCATTTTTATGCATCTTTACTAATAGTCAAATTTATAGAGTCATCAAACTAAAAAAAAAAAAAAAATGAAGGCTGTTGGACATTGTTATAAGTGCTTGCTTGACTTCCCACTACATTATATAATACAAATGGTGGAATCCCTTATATTTCCAAATGTTAACCCATATATTCTGTGACTTTTTAAAGAGCATGAATACCTTGCGAAAGGTTGATCTTGTGACCTTTCAAAGAGCATTAATAAAATGATATCATGCTACACAATGAAAATGAGTACCTGTGACATTTTAAAATGTAACAATAGAACCAAATTCTGAATGAAACTAATAAATAACAACCATGTCACATAAATTGAAATTTCTGAATAGAACTAAATTCTGAACACAACTAATAAAAAGTGCCAAAAATATGTTATAACTCGGATCCATCTTTTTTATATATATAAAAAAAGGATATGTTTAAAAAATAAATAAAAAATTAAGTTTTGTCTAAATTATGTTTCAACTAATAAATTATGTTTCCTTTGTCATCTTAAGTTTTGTCTGTATTTTTCACTTTATCAAGATTCGTAGTATGTTTTAATAAGACCATAGCATCTCATTGAATTTTTATAGTTCACTTTATAAAGATTCACATGTTTTAATAGCATCTCCTAGAATTTTTATAGACTGAAACACACTGTATTACTTTTGTGTCCTTTTTATACCTTATCTCCAATGAAAATACGATAGCACTTCGTCGATACTAGTCAAAATGTTTCTGATTTTTATTTTTTATTTTCACTTTTAATGATAAAATTACTCTTTTTTTAACTCTGTTTTCTTTTTTTCAGAAAATATTTTTTTTTTATTTTCACGTTTTCCTGTACAAATTTTTTAAAGCAGAAAACGGAGTGAAAACAAGAGGCAATTATACAACTAACGGTGAAAACATAAAATAAAAATAGGAATATTTTTTTTCCAACACCGGCCCAATTTTAAATAGAAATAGAGGGGGGAAAAGGAAAGGAGTGATATACCCAAAAAAAAAAAAAAAAGGAAAGGAGTGATTTCAATCCAATTTTCATGTCTTGAGGTAAAAAATTTTTACAAGAGGAGGATGCCTCCCGTGTTAGCCATTGACCAGCAATAGCATTTACGGCTTTGTGATTGAAAAATATCCCACTTGTTAGTCATGTTTTTTGTTTTGTTTGCTAGGACTTGTTTGTGGCAGGAACGGACACTGTTACTTCTACAATAGAATGGGCAATGGCTGAGTTACTTCACAACTCGGACGTTATGTCAAAAGCAAAAGCAGAGCTGGAGCAAACTATTGGCAAAGGTAACTTAGTTGAGGAATCAGACATTGGAAGACTCCCTTATTTGCAAGCAATAGTGAAAGAGACTTTCCGGTTACACCCAGCAGTTCCACTTTTACTCCCACGAAAAGCTGAAGTGGATCTTGAGATAAATGGCTATATGGTCCCAAAGGGAGCACAAGTCTTGATCAATGTGTGGGCCATTGGGAGGGATTCAAAGTTATGGGAAAATCCAAATGCATTTACACCAGAGAGGTTTTTGGGGTCGGAAATTGACTTTAAAGGTCGAAGTTTTGGGTTGACACCGTTTGGCGCTGGACGGAGAATTTGTCCTGGCTTGCCATTGGCTATAAGGTTGTTGTTCTTGATGTTGAGTTTGCTTATCAATTGCTTTGATTGGGAGCTTGAAGGGGGGATCAAACCAGAGGATATGAACATGGATGAGAAATTTGGACTTACTTTGGAGAAGGCTCAACCCTTGCTAGCTGTTCCCATTAAAGCAAGCAATATTTGAACCGTTGATGTGGCAAAATAATTATTGTCTTTTTTTTCTCTATCACTATTGCACGATGTTTGATTTGTTAATGTTGCAAATTTCCCATAAATAAAGTATTGAGAAATTTTTTACCCAAAAAAAAAAAGTATTGAGAAAGTCAATACCATCACATGCAGGCAATAAGAAAATGAATAGTAGTAGTCCACGTGAAGTTCCTTAGCCAATTTGGACATAATATATATATAACCATCAATAATAGAAAATGTTGACCACAACCACATGAATCATTATAACGAAAATAGAGCATGTTTATTATGAAATTTCTCATATTATTCACTAAATGGATTAAAGAGATTACAAGGCTAGGGCCTGTATATATAGGATCCAAACAGACCAAGAAAGGCCCAAGAAGAGAAACAAAAAGAAAACTAATCCTAGCCAACAATAAGTTCGCCCAACTAACTAATATAACAGATTTAACATAACAAACGGATTTACATTAGAAATCAGAAATAACAAACTAAAAGGATTTACAAATAATATTCCTAATACTCCTAATACCCCCCTCAAGCTGAAGAGTGGATATTGAGCACTCAAAGCTTGGAAAGAATTCATAAAATGGAGTAGGATCAAGAGCTTTGGTAAAGATATCCGCTAATTGATCCACTGTTGAGATTGGCAACAAGTGAAAGAGCTTGGACTGCAACTTCTCACGCACTATGTGACAGTCAATTTCTACTGTGCAGGCGAATTCAATTTCTATTATGCTCCAACGCATGGCCCTACTGTGCAGGCGAATTCATATGGACAGCCGAATTGGCAGCCGATGGCCCCTGGTTATGGTTCAGGGAAGCTATCTGGGGATTGGAATGTTAACAATCCACCATTCTACCAACCGCAAACTTGTCCCCACGCCATACCCTCCGGTAAGTTCAAATATACTACGAGCGGTGCAACTATGGGGGAGAGCAGACATGGAACAATGTTCCCCCTCTACCCCAGAATGCATCAGCTGTTCCAGGGACTCAGGTCGGAGGTTTTAGGGAGTATGGTCCAGAGCAGCGATGGACTTCTAATCCACCTCTAGGCAATGTTCCACCAAATACCTTCAACCTTCGCAGTCGTTCCAACAAAGCTTCCTCCTGAGACCAATGGGTCGATGCGCCCCACCAATCCACAAGATAATCGGTAGGAGCCCCTCATTTGATAGACCCAAAAATGATCGCAAATACCATCAAGAAGTACTTCGGGGTACAGTTAAAGCCGTTGGACCATCCTGTTTACAGGAAACCGTACCCTGAATGGGTGGATCGGATGTTTCCTCTCCCTAGGGGATTCAAAACTCCAGATTTCACCATATTCTCAGGGGAAGATGGCAAGTCTACCATGGAGCACATAGGGCGTTTCACACCAAAGGTGGTGAAAGCGGCGGAATGAGTATCACAAGCTTCACTCTTCCTATTATCACTCATCGGGACAACGTTCACCTGGTACTCCTCCTTGCCTCCAAACTCGATGCAATTGGGCCAATATAGAGGTGTTTCCATGATAGATTTTATTGGCGCAACCCCAAGTAACGTGAATCGATCTAACTAGTCTCAGCAAGAAGTTGATGAGTCGGTTCTTGATTATATTGAAAGATTCGTAAAGAAAGCAGGAAATGTTGCGTGCGATTCCAAAAAGCGAATACACTTCTATGATGATTAACAACATGCACCCGCAAATGAAGGAGAAGTTGGTAGGACAAGCTGCCAGATTTGAATCACCAGCGAGAGGCTATCCGAGTTGAGCAATATATCCAGGAAAAGGAGAAGCGAAGGGCTAGCCGAGGAAAGGGTCCCCATCTAGTCTCTATTATAGGCGGAGGAATCGACTCAAACTACCGACCTTACTACGGTGATATGATGGTAGCCAAAATAGTCAAAGGGAAGAGCTATTCTCGCCAAAGATCAAGGCCGCTAAAGCCAAAGAAATCAATCAACAGAGGATAGGCGGTACTCCTTTGACATAACCAAGGCGGACAGATTTTCGACTACTTGCTCGAGGACAAGCAAATTCACGCTAGGCAGGCATCGGATTCCACCTCCTCAAGAATTGATGAACAAGAAATCAGTAAGTGGCATAACTCATATAACCATTCTACAGCCTAAGCTGTAGTTTTCGTGAAGGCCATACGTAAGGCTATCAAAGAGGGTAGGTTCAAGCTAGCCGATAAGAGCATAAATGAGATGTCGATGGACACCAATCCATTCCCACCGTAACCATGGCCATGGTGTCTTTCTCAAAACCTGATCGCCCCAGCCGATAAGAAGGAACAATCTATCGTGAGTGTTTGGATGCCCAAAGAAGAATCCAAAAGAAACCAAGAGGTCACCAGGATCTGTTTGACAGATTGGGAAACCCACCAGTGCTACCAAAAAGCGCTGGGGGTCAGCCATCTTCGAGCCGATTCCATGGTAAACCTCCCAAACCCGGACGTCTGACTAACGAGTTGATCAGCCAGTATCGCATAATCACGCAAAGACCGAGAGAGTCCAAAGATGCCCAGAGATCGGGGGCAAACTCAATCGGGAATCTCGGTGAAGCCCGGTCAGTATGCCCAGGATCACCGAGGAACCTCTCCCAAAGTCTAAGAGAAAAGTGGCGGAGTTCAATGTCGAAGGGACTCATCTCTTCGCATAATCAGAAGGAATGATGATGAACTCCAACCACGAGAGGATGATCAAGCCACCGCAAATGTCAAAGAAGGGAAGTGGGTGGTTAATCAACCTCAGAAGAAGAAAGAGTTCAAACCAAGAATAATCGACTAGAACGCAGAAAAGAAGGTTGCAGAGGGCTAGATCCTTGCAAAAAATGAAACAAACCTTGCAGATGATAGCCGATGCCAAGGCGTAGATAAGAAGGAGATCCCGAAGCTAAAGTGGCGAAGCCATTGACAGGCTTTTGGACCTTGCGGTTTGAGCCCGAGAAAGTTGAAACCGATCAAACCAAGGAGGTCCCGGTGATAATCCGTCGGCCGAGGTAGACATCGGGCAACCCGAGGAAGGAAAAGGAACTCGATGAAGAGGAAGGGCATATTCACATATACACAAACCGCTTAAATGGTGATGACGAGCCGATCCTAGAGTGCCGTTACCGAGAAGATTCAATTTTGGATTATCTCTCGGATGAGAGTGAAGCCGACTGATGGTCGCCATCGAGGTCGTTAGTCTTATCCCAAGTGAGTTCGGGTGGTTACCCCGGATCGAACACTTAGAAGGAGACGTATTTGTGGAAAAAGCGAGAATGGGCAACTTTAGCCGATGACACGGCAAAGATGCTTTGGGTACTATATTTGGTAGGCCAACCGAAGACATGATAAAACACTTGAAGCCCTGTATGTGAGAGCCCACATCAATGGCAAGGCCTTCACGAGTGTTCGTTGATAATGGGGCAAGATAAATGTGATGCCGGTGGCCACCTTGAGGAGTCTCGAACAAGTCTCAAGAAGATCTCGATCCCAACTAACATGAAAATGGCTAGCTTCATGGGAGAGGCTTGCCTGCGCCTTAGGAATCCCGATAGCGAGATCACAGCTGGCCCCAAAGCATCAAGTCGACTTTCTTCGTGATTGATGGCAAACCATCTTATGCGATCTGCTAGGAGAGATTGGATCCACACCAGCCAATGCTTACCTTCCACCATGCATCAAGCTCATTTTTTGGGAAGGGGATAAAATTGAGATAGTCCCGGTGATGACAATTCATTCCCAGTAGGTACAAAATCTAGAAGCCTTGTTCTACTCTCCTTCCTGCGGGCTCCCATAGTCATTCTTGAGAATACGAGGAAGGATCCCGGGAATCTTGTAACTTGACACCCCAGGGTTCAAAATTGAGCAATTAGCCGAACCACGGCTAACCACGAGGTTTGATATGTTTAAAGACACCCAAGTGGTGCGGGACTTATGGGACCAGCTAGAGGCTTTCAGGATTGAATCTCACGTAGCCGAGTCCTGGCGATAGACAAACAACAAGGCGATGGCCTCACATCGGCAGACGAGATCACTGAGTTGCCGATGGAGTTTGAATCACCTATTCTGAGGACTTTGCCAACCTTGAATCACAAGACCCCTTGGAGGACTTCAATTTAGGAACTCCGAGAAGAGCCTCTACTTAACGCAAATCAGCGGATTCTTTGGGGAAAAGGATAAGGAAGAGATGGTAGCCCTCTTTGAAAAAATATAAAGATCGCTTTGCATGGGATTATCATGAGATGCCTGGCTAGCACGAATTGGTGGAGCATAGGCTACCGATCAAGGAGGATTCAAACCACATAAGCGACCACCTAGAAGATACCATCCTCACCGATACCACAAATCAAAGCGAAATCGGCGTTTGCTCAATCTTGGTTTCATCGTAATGTACCCAGGTGCGTAGAGTGGTTAGCCAATATAGTACCAGAAAGAAGAAGAATGGCAAGATTCGAGTCCGCATTGATTATAGAGACTTGAATTTAGCCACTCCAAAGGGATCGAATATGTGATGCCTGTGCGGCATGTTAGTCGATACATTGCCACACATGGTATTTTAACCTTCATGGGCGGGTACTCGGGCTATAATCGGATACTTGTAGGCGAGGAAGACACTCACAAGATCGCATTCAGTGCCCAGGGCACCGGGAATTTATGAATGGTTAGTGATGCCATTCGGCTTGAAGAATCTTTGGGGCCCACGTGCAGAGCAATGAACGCTATCTTCCATGATCTAATCGGCAAGATTATGGAAGTATACATAGATGATGTGGTAGTAAAATCCAAAGACTTCAAAGCCCACTTAGCCGATTTGGAACAGGCTTTGCGGAGGATGAGGTCCATAACTTGAAGATGAATCTGCCAAAGTGCATGTTTGGTGTATCGGTGGTAACTTCCTCGGTTTCTTGGTGCATCAAAAGGGCATTGAAATAGATCAAAACAAGGCCAAGGCGTGTGACTGAGGCTAGACCACCCAGAACAAAAAGGAGTTACAGAGCTCTTTGGGTAAAATCAACTTTTTGAGAAGATTTATAGCTAATTCGGTGGGTAAGATGAAGTTTTTTTCCCCTTTGCTAAAGCTCAAGAATGCTGAGGAGGTGGTGTGGGCTCAACAAAGAAGAGGCCTTTGAACAAATAAAGAAGGCTTTGGCTAGTCCACCGGTTTGGTGCCCCCATGCCAGGGAAGCCTTTGAAACTTTACATTGCAACTTGAAGAGTCTATCGGTACGCTGTTAGCGCGAGATGCTGAAGATGGAATTGAAAGAGCGATGTACTACCTTAGTCAAGTCTCAATGATCTTTGAGACCGGATATACTCCATTGGAGAAGTTGTGCCTATCTTTGTTTTAAGCTTGTACAAAACTTGAGTATTATTTAATGCCACATGAAATATTAGTTTTGTGCAAAATTGACATTGTTCTGCATTTGCTTAGTAGGCCTGTCTTACAAGGTCGTTTGATGAAGTGGGCCATTAAGCTCACTGCCTTTGCATTGAAATACGTCCCACTAAGGGCTGTCAAGGGTCAGGCACTAGCCGATTTCTTGGCAGAACATCCCTGCGTGGAAGTTGATGATCCTTGGGTACCCCCAATTACTTGCATAAACCTATTGCCTTGGGTCCTAACTTTTGATGGGTCCCAAACCCAGAAAGGAGTCGGGGCCGGAGTGACAATTACCAACCCAGATGGGAAGATGTGGAGGTTTGCGTATCGTCTAAACCCAGATTTAACTAATAACCAAGCCGAGTACGATGCCGTGATCATAGGGTTAAAGTTGTTAGCCATGATGGGCGCCGAGTACATTCATGTAAAGGGCGACTCCCAGTTGGTGGTCAGACAACTAACCAAAGAATATGGGTGCAACAACCCAAATCTGTTGGCGTTATGCAACGGGCGTGATTGATTCACCGCTTTATTGATGCAAAGGTGTCATACATCCCTAGAGGAGCTAATATGGAGGCGAACGATCCGCCCAAGAGGCCTCCTGATATAGGAACTCGTTGTCGACTTTAGAGTACGATTTAATTACCAGCCGAGGTGATGGTCGCAGACTGTCGAGTCATGGAGGAACGAGCTGA
This sequence comes from Calophaca sinica, assembly GCA_037113605.1. Taxonomy (NCBI): domain Eukaryota; kingdom Viridiplantae; phylum Streptophyta; class Magnoliopsida; order Fabales; family Fabaceae; genus Calophaca; species Calophaca sinica. Next base: position 73,955,038 of record CM073730.1, read on the forward strand.
TCGAGTACTTACGAGATCCTTCTAAGTGCACTAACCCCAAAGTTAAGAGACGAGCTCTAAGGTATGTGCTTCTTGATGATGAATTGTATAAGAGAAGCATGAATGGGGTATTGTTGAAGTGCATAGATAAAAATGAAGCCCTAAGGGTTATGGGTGAAGTTCACGAAGGCATATGCGGCTCGCATAGGGCTGGGCCAGTTATGAAATGGCTGATTTACCGCCATGGTTATTATTGGCCTACCATCACAACCGATTGCTTTCAATACGCCAAAGGATGCGAAGAATGCCAGTTGCATGGTCCCATTCAAAGAGTACCAGCCGAATTGATGCATCCAGTGGTGAAGCCTTGGCCATTTAGAGGCTGGGCCATGGATTTGATCGACAAAATCCATCCACCGTCTTCTAAAGGACACAATTTCATTATTGTGGCAACCGATCCAGCATGTTAAACAAAGCCCTATAAAGATAGCAGAGGAAGAGTGATCCCCAAGCGACTTGCCGACCCGATATAGCTTGGGCCACATATACTTGAAGTTCTTGAACGACTGCGACAGAGCCGGTACAGACAAAGTACTTACTAAACCAATACAAGAGGAAGGCGCAATGCTCAGCATCAGAAACCGCAGTACCCCTTCCCTTTTGATTGGCTAGAATGAAGGAAGAATAGCTGGAGCTGTTCCGATCATGAACAATCTTGATGTTGGAGGTTGAAATGTCGTATAGATTCGGAGCTTCCTGACCAGCTAAAGGCAAACCTGTAATGGCTGCCACATCAAGAAGAGTAGGGGTGGCCATTCCCCAAGGAAATACAAAGGTATTGGTGGTAACGGACCAATAGCCAAGAAAGCCGAAGATCAGGCCGATGTTGAGTTGAAGGTCTTTAGCCGACAACATGATAGCTTCGTAAAGACCCCTTCTTTTCCAGTCCTCGCCTTTTGCCTCAGCCATCCTAGAGTGCCAACTCAAGTAATCGGCAGTAGTACGGGGCCAAGGCCTTATGTCGGCTGGACACCGTTTAATGGTAAACCAGTCGCAAACGAGTGGTAAACCATATGTGTCTGGGGAGAGATATTCTCTAAGATACATTGCATCGCCCTGCCAGTCGGTGGATGGCCGCAGTGAGAGAACCTTGAATCGGATAAAGAGGGGGTATGACGCCTTCTGGCTAACCCGATCGTCTCTTGAGTGGAGGAATGAGAGTCGGTTGAATGGGAAGACTTCGTCCAAGGAGTCATGGCCACCGTAGTCGTGTTCACGATTTTGAGAATCGGATCACGGAAGACATGGTCGCAAGAAGAGGATGTGCAGAAGGAAGCTAGGGTTTGAGGGTCCAAAAAGTTCAAAATGCCTGAGTAGTAAGGAGGACGAATGGGCCTAGCTATTTAAAGAGAAATCATGCGCATCGATCAACGATGAGAGTTGTTAAGATATTATCGGATAACAAGCGATCATCGGGTGTGGGAAAAGTAGCCGCTCAGTCATAATGAGTGACATTAAATGCATAAAAAGTGACTAACGATTGACGTTTCGGAGACTCAAAGTTTATCCGATACATCAATCCAAAGATGGACAATGAAATGATGTAGGGGGCAATTGTTATCACCGAAATATCACCACACCGATGAAGGGAACAATTACTGGCGGAACAAATTGATGAAGGGAAACAATGTGTGGGATAAGCCGATCGGATTGGTAGCCGAAAATTGGTCCCACTGAACCGGAGATAGAAAGGAAAATTCCAGAAGCCCAGGGAGCATCATGAGGTCAACCGATTATTAAAGAGTATAGCCGACGTGGATAAAGGAAATATCCGATCATTATGGACACATCGGCTGAGCTACCTTTAATTAATATAGAGCTTTGAAGCTCGACCAAGGGCTAGATATGTGAAAGTCATGTACTTTGGCGCTAAAATGACCAAAGCTAGCCGTTGGAAGTCTCCAACGCATTTAACACGTGATAAATCGTTTGCCCAGCCGATTGGAGAGCGGTTAACCCACGATACGCATGAAGAAGCAGTTGAGGGACACCCACGATCGCTGCGTGGTCGACCATGAACGTGTGGAACGCATAATGGCCGATAGGTGGTTACAATTTTGTTTTCCTTTTTGTATATATATACCTACGCCGAGAAATGTAAAGACACACGACATCAATCAAACAACTATTTCTTTTGCAATTTATCAAGCTTTTCTGACATTTTACCTTAGCCGATTCCATGTTTCTTAGTCTTAGCCTTAGCGTAGCGTAGTTTCACCACACTCAACGCTTTCTGGAGCAGTTGGGGAACCCACAATCGAGAATTAGAGTTCCATTCTCGGTGTAATCGCTTAACAAGAATCAATTTGTTGGCTGGACGTTAGCCGAATCCCTCGACTGATTTTTCCACGCAAACACCCGCGTTAAAGCTGGCCTAATAGATAGATCAAATTTGCGTACTTTAAAAACGAGTTAAAACTGGCCTAATAAATAGATCAAATTTGCGTGGCCTAATAGATAGATCAAATTTGCGTACTTTAAAAACGAGTTAAAGCTGGCCTAATAAATAGATCAAATTTGCGTACTTTAAAAACGAGTAGAATGTTTTAAAATTGTGAAATTAAAAATAAAATAAACAAAATCACAAATCTCATAAAATGCTTTTAGTGCACAGACTTTACAACCCGTGTTGAGATTATTTTAATCAATCGTGCTTCAGCGAAAGTGTTAAAAACTTCCTTTTTTGGTAGACTTTCACATCTAAAGTGTTAAAAACAACAACATAAGGCTCATAATTAGTCCCAAAAATAAATCAGCAAACACTAATTTAGTCCTTAAAAAATAAAAAAATATCAATTTGATATATAAAAATATTAAATATGAGTCAAATTAGTTTTTAATAAGGACTAAAAAGTCCTTAAAAATTATCTTAAAAATAACCAATTTAACCCGTATTTAAAGTTTTTAAGGATTAAATTGATATTTTTCAATTTTCAAGACTCAAATAGTCTCCGTAATTTTTGTGTTTACCATTTTGGGTATGTACTCTTAAAATAAAATACACAATGAGATCTGAACAAGAAGATTCGAGTCTTGGCAAAGAATGAGAGAAGAGAAAGCTCTCATCTTCTCTTTCTTTCCTTCCACCACGGACTGCATCCAAAGTGGCGGATCCACTTGGAAGGGGTTGGAGGCAATTGCCCTACGAAATAATTATTTTTAGTTGAATATACTTAATAATTTTTATTTTGTCCCCATAAAAAAATTTGATATTGACCCTATAAGACACATTTTTTAAATAAGTAAAGAAAGTTAGTATAAGAGATAAAAGATAGAATAAATTGATAATAATTTTATCTCTTTATCCTTCTAATTTTTACCATCACTCTAATATTAAACTCATACAGTGATAAAACACATTAGATTTAAAAAAAAAACACTGTTCAGGCTAGAGAAAGAGATTAAGAAACTCAAAGAGCAGAGATAATTATTTGATGATTTTTAATAAATACCATTAGACTAAGATATAAACAGTGATATCAGGGAAGAGCATATAAGGGATGAATGGTTAAATTTTTTTTTTATTGAAAAAATGGTTAAATGATATTTTTTTACGGTATTGACAATGAAAAAAATCATATAACACTTTCAAAGCAAGAAAATGTGTAGAGGATAATTGTAATATGTAAAAGTTTAGGTATTTTAGGTTTTTTCTCGTAAACATTATGTATTTTATAAAAAGTTATAATATTTTTCTTATATAAAAATATTATAAATTATTTCTTGGCCCGGAGAAGAAAATTTCTCTGCCTGCATCCCCTGCTTTGTTCGACGATTGCACCTCCCATCTGCATCCCCAACTTCCTCTCCCACGAGATGGACACACACAGTTTCATATTACTCTTTCTCCTCATCACCTGCACATTCCTCAAAGCCCTTCGTTCCATGCTCCCAAAACACAAGCTTCCACTTCCACCAGGACCACGTGGCCTTCCCATAATCGGAAACCTCATCCAACTGGGCCAAAAGCCCCACCAAACCCTCGCCACACTGGCCAAATTCCACGGCCCAATCATCACCTTAAAATTGGGTCAAGTAACCACCATTGTAATGTCCTCAGCCGAAACCGCCAAATCGGTTCTCCAAATCCACGACCAGTTTCTCTCCAACAGAAAAATCCCAGACGCAATGAGAGGCGCTAACCACGACCAATACAGCTTACCCTTCATCCCCGTTTCTCAACGCTGGCGTGACCTCAGAAAAATCTGCAACAACTTACTATTCTCCAATAAGAACCTCGACGCCGGCGAAGAACTCAGGCGCAAGAAGATTCTAGAACTTTCCAACGACGTCAATAGAAGCGGTTTAAAGGGTGAGGTCGTTGATATTGGAAGACTGGCTTTTAAGACCACGATAAACCTGTTGTCGAATACGGTTTATTCGGTGGATTTAGTGCAATCGGATAATAAAGCAGGGGAGTTTAAGGAGTTAGTTGCGAGCATTATGAAAGAGGTTGGGAGGCCGAATGTTGCGGATTGTTTTCCTGTGTTGAAGGTGTTTGACCCTCATGGGATAAGGAGGCGTACGGGAGGGTATTTTGGGAAGTTGCTGAGTATCTTCAAAGGGTTGGTTGATCAACGGTTGAAGATGAGGGAACAGAGTGGTTACTGCACTAAAAGTGACATGCTGGATGCTATGCTTAACAGTGCTGAAGAAAAGAGTGGGGAGAAGATGTGTAGAGATAGGATTGAACGTTTATCATTGGTATGTTTTATTTAATTTCTCCTTTTCACACACTTTCTGTTTTTGCAAGTAGAGTTTTAAATTGCGATTCTAGTTGTGATTATAGTCACCTCGTGATTTTAGTATTGCAAAAAATTACTCACGAATACAATTGAATATATAATCACATTTACAATTGTAGAAATCGTGAAAACCGTTATGTTGTTGGTGCCAGATACAGTTATTAACCTCAATTTAAAACCATGATAACCAGAAATAATTGTCAGTGTTGCAATTTTATTTAAAGGTGTGTAAGGGGATTATTGTATATAGAAAAACATTTGTTACAAAAATGTCATCTCCTTAAATTGATTTCCGCACCTTTTGACTTTTGACAGGGATTAATTTGTGTTCACTGTTCAACCAAAAAAATTATTTTACTTTTGTCATCTTAAGTTTTGTCCGTATTTTTCACTTTATAAAGATTCGTAGTATGTTTTAATAGGACAATTAGTACTATGACCCGCGCATGCGCACGAGTCGGACTGCTTTGCTTGGTACAAGAAATTATAATAAAAATATATAAATAATAAAATATTGTCTACTTTTTGTATTCATATTGCTTCAAGTATATAAATCAACAATACTAAACAATAATAGAAGCAAAGAACAGGTTCATATGCCTCTATATGCATTTTGTCCACATATTCAGGAAAAGAGCAGGTTTAATGCAAGTCGAGAAAGCTTGGGTGCAGCAGCAGAGAAGGGAATTGTTAGAGAGATTCCTAATCATGACAATACTTAAGAAATTAATCTCGGTTTAATATCAAATAAAAATTGATCACTGTTATTTCAAATAAAAATGGAAAAAGTGTCTACCCCTTTTTTCTTGACAAATCACTCTCATTTTTATGCATCTTTACTAATAGTCAAATTTATAGAGTCATCAAACTAAAAAAAAAAAAAATGAAGGCTGTTGGACATTGTTATAAGTGCTTGCTTGACTTCCCACTACATTATATAATACAAATGGTGGAATCCCTTATATTTCCAAATGTTAACCCATATATTCTGTGACTTTTTAAAGAGCATGAATACCTTGCGAAAGGTTGATCTTGTGACCTTTCAAAGAGCATTAATAAAATGATATCATGCTACACAATGAAAATGAGTACCTGTGACATTTTAAAATGTAACAATAGAACCAAATTCTGAATGAAACTAATAAATAACAACCATGTCACATAAATTGAAATTTACAATAGAACTAAATTCTGAACACAACTAATAAAAAGTGCCAAAAATATGTTATAACTCGGATCCATCTTTTTTATATATATAAAAAAAGGATATGTTTAAAAAATAAATAAAAAATTAAGTTTTGTCTAAATTATGTTTCAACTAATAAATTATGTTTCCTTTGTCATCTTAAGTTTTGTCTGTATTTTTCACTTTATCAAGATTCGTAGTATGTTTTAATAAGACCATAGCATCTCATTGAATTTTTATAGTTCACTTTATAAAGATTCACATGTTTTAATAGCATCTCCTAGAATTTTTATAGACTGAAACACACTGTATTACTTTTGTGTCCTTTTTATACCTTATCTCCAATGAAAATACGATAGCACTTCGTCGATACTAGTCAAAATGTTTCTGATTTTTATTTTTTATTTTCACTTTTAATGATAAAATTACTCTTTTTAACTCTGTTTTCTTTTTCAGAAAATATTTTTTTATTTTCACGTTTTCTGCATAAATTTTTAAAGCAGAAAACGGAGTGAAAACAAGAGGCAATTATACAACTAACGGTGAAAACATAAAATAAAAATAGGAATATTTTTTTTCCAACACCGGCCCAATTTTAAATAGAAATAGAGGGGGGAAAAGGAAAGGAGGGATGTACCCAAAAAAAAAAAAAAAGGAAAGGAGTGATTTCAATCCAATTTTCATGTCTTGAGGTAAAAAAAATGCTTGCTAGGCTGAAAACCCGAAAAGGCGGTCTAGGCAGAAGTTAGAGCGACCCGCTAGGTTGAAAACTCGCAAAGAGCGGCCTAGGCAAAAGTTAGGGTCAAATTTACAAACATGTTAGCCCGGATTGTATCGCACAGATCTAAACAGAAACTAAGAAGCTAGGGGCAAAAGTTGTGCCTATCATCTACAAGCTTCGCATTCAAGATTTTATTCCAGTTGCAGAGCTACGCAAAGTGATTTGTCTCTCAACATAGATCCTTCCTCACATGGCTGGACGAAGGCAGGGACACTGAAAGGTCTCTATGGATCAAAGTTGTCAATCTAATCCTCCCAAGGGCATTCAAAGCATGAAGCTGAAAATTTGAGGATCCATAAAATGATCTATCAAGGGGCAAATATGCAAACCTGGTGCAGTACAAAGTCAACCATTCGGACAAGCAATCCGACAGAAAGTTATCATCCCACGAGTCTAGGGGCAGCGTCCTCAAAAGGAATTCAGGGAAATCAAAAATCTTTCAAAGCAAATAATACTCATGCATGACATACCATTCATTGCATCTTGCATGATCATCAATACTTTTGGGTCTACGACCCACCTAAAAAAACATTTCATTACATGCATGGCATACCATTCATTGCATCCTGCATGACCATCAAAGTTTTTGGGTCCATTGACCCACCCTCTCAAATATTACATACAGTTGGTCTGTTACTACTCAGTAAGGACTAGTACTCAACCTACCCAATCCACTTATTAGCAAAAGTTAGGAACCTGTCCTACACTTTGCTAGGAATCTGACCCACCACCTTGGGAATCTGACCCAAGCCTTTAGTCGGGAACCTGACCCGCGTCTCGGATCTTCCTCAATTATGGAAATCGATCCACATCTTTTAACAAGAGTTAGGAATCTGACCTACACCTTGTCGGGAATCTGACCCGAACTGTGTCGAGTGACAGAGAAGCTCATACACTGGACGTTCACCTGCAATAGGAAAACCAGTCCATACTTTAGCAAGAGTTAGGATTCTGACCTACATCTTGCCGGGAATCTGACTTGAACCCATATTGAGTGACAGAGAAGCTCATATCTCGGACCTTACTTAAATAGGGTAGCCAATCCGTACCTTTTAGCAAGAGTTAAGAACCTGACTTACCCTTGTTGGGAATCTGACCCAAACCTGTGTCGAGTGACGAAGAAGCTCGCACCCTAAACTTTCCCTAAGTAGGGAAGTAATCAATACCAAAGATGTGAGGGTTAGGAATCAGACCTATGCCTTACCGAGAATTCACTAGGAATCGAACCTAGAATCTCTCACCAATTTTATAAGAGTTAGGAACCAAACATATGCCTTACCGAGAATTCACTAGGAATCGAACCTAGAATCTCTCACCAATTTTGTAAGAGTTAGGAACTAAACCTATGTCTTACCAGGAATTCACTAGGAATCAGACCTAAAATCCCAAAGCAAAGTCGGGAGCCAATCTCGCATCCTCAAACAATTTCGTTCTGGACAAAATTAGAGTCCTTTATCCTTAATTACCTTTTACAATGAATGCACGAAGACCTTCGAGTAAAATGTAATTAAGGAGGGGCAGCTGTCGTACCCTAATTTTGTTCGGCCTCTTTCTTTTAATTTATTTTTGCTTATTACAATTAGTAGTAGTAATATTAAATAAATAAATAAATAAAAATAATATTTTTGGTCTCATAGAATGAATAAAGAAAATAAAAAATAAGACAAAATAAAGAAATAGAAAAAATAAGGCAAAAGATCCTCTTCCATCCCTTTCCTTTTCAGAAAGCATATTTTGGAGAATCAATCAAATCTCCCTTTCTTAATCTCAAACCAAATCACACCAAAATCCCTTTTTTTCGATAATATGTCTCAGATTTATGGAGATTCGGTTGAGAGGAAAACATGGACATCCAGAACCAAATCAGGGAGTGATTCTATTATCTTTTTCTTCATTTATTTCCTTTTATTCCCAGTTTATTTTGATCCTAGTCTTTCTTTGTTTCTGTAACAGATTCGAAGAATGCTATAAAAGCCTCTCAAAGAGGAGAAAAAGAGGAGGGCATGAGAAGGTAGAAAAGGGAGCAGTTTCTGAAGAAAAGACTGAAGAATAGAGAAAAGGAGAGATATGAGAACATAAACACTTTTTTTTCTTTTCTTGATTTTTAGTTTTTGTTCTGTGTAGTTTTGATCTGGTTGCTGAGATAACTACAACTAGGTTTTTGTGTTCCCTTTCTTTGTATCATTTGCTCCAATTTGCTACCTTACCTATTTCTGTATGATCATGCATGTAAAAGGCTGAACTTTTGGATCCAATATATCACCTTCTTTATTTTTCTGTACTTTCTTCTAATTTTTTTAATTAAAATTAGTATGTGAAGAATCCTACGTTTAAAATTAACTTTTCTGCACAATTTTTTTTAAATGATGTATTTGCATAATTTTCAAAAATGAAAAAATTAATCTTAACATAATAAAGCAGTCGTTTATTTATTTTTTGAAGCCACGTTTAATTATTAGTAGTGATAAAAAGATTCGTAGGGGTAATAGAAAAATTAATATTTTCTTAATTGATTTCTTTTAAATAAAATTGTCATTCCTTATTTTTAGGAAATATTTCTTTTAAAGGCAAACAATCTTTTTCAAATAATCAAGGGTATCATTTTTTAAATGGGCGTCATAGAGGTGCTAAAACTTTCTCTATGTGTAATCAACTTCCGAACCCAAATTTGGTTCAAATACCTTTCTTTTTTTGTGTAAATACATGAATAGGTTTTTCAATGTTTTCCTTAAAATAAAATATTGGTGACGGCTCTATTGAAATTTTAGTGTGGTTGTCACAGTAGCGAAAGCAATTATCCCTTAAATATCACGAATGAAGTGGCATCTCAATTTCTCTCTCTGATTTCGAATTAGAATCAAAAGATAGAAGATAGATTTGGCCTCCCCGAATACCTCGACTTCTACGTCTGTGTCATGAATTACTTAAACTCCTAAAAGATGAAATAAATAAAAGAGTAAATACTCGGTCCCTGACAAAAATTACGGAGACTAATTTAATCTTTTAGAAATAAAAAATATCAATTTGTTTTTAAAGAGTCTCAAATGTGGGTCAAATTAGTCTTGATAGAGATTAAAATGTCCCTAAAAATTATCCCAAAAAAGACTAATGTGACCTACATTTGATATTTTTAAAGATCAAATTTATTATTTTTCATTTCTCAATCACTAATTTGGTTATGTGATTTTTGTCCGGTACCAATTTGGTTATTTACTCCGATTAAAATGGGCAATACCCTCAATTCTTTGGAGTAGCGGCCACCACCATCTCACATGGTCCTTACATGTTTGGATGCAGTAGGATGATTGTTTGGTGTGCCTTCGTGGGGGAATGATGATGGTGAGGGTGGTTGTTTTGTTGCAGAGTAGAATAATGAAAGTGATGATGAAGATTCAATGTCTTGGGTGATAGAGCTTGATGGTTAACAGTGGCATGGTTGGGGAGGATGGTGCAATGGCATGTCATCTTGACGGTGGTTTCAAGTGTTGTGATGATGGCGAGAGACGCCAAACGAGAACAGTGACATCTGTAATCGTTTATTACTTAAAGCAATTAACCAAAGGGGAACTTGCCGCCAAAAAGTTCCGCCCAAAATGAGGTTATTCTGTCCAACAAGTTGGAAGTTGTTTAGTCCATCAAGTTGTTATGACTAAGTTTGTTGACGCTTCGTATTCCCACACACTCACCAGGGAAACAACACTGCACCGCCTCCCAACTGATATTAATTAACTTCAATATTTCCAATGGCACATTTAGTCTTATCAAGCCCTTCCCAATTCTAACATTTATTCCATCGTTTTGCCTCCCGGTGCTCAACGTTTCTACTTGCTTATTGCTTTTGCTTAGTTGTTTGACAATTAATTATTGTTCTTCTTATTTGTGTTTCAAATGCATCGTATTAAAGGGCGCTGTTTCGTTTTCCTCCAGTTGTCTATTCTTCTTCTTATTGCCATCAAACCCTTCCCAAAGTGATGCTTCATGCCACCGTCTCGGCTTCCACTTTGCATCGTTTATTTAAACGTTACCGTTGCAAATGTTGCAAATGATCTGTCCATCACAATATTTTTCAATTTCTTTAAGCAAAACATATCTCTTGATTTTAACTAACACTTTGAGAATGCTGCTATTGAATTATCCCTGCTTTGATGGAAGACTATTAAAAGGTTTTCTGAATCTTTCAGCTTTTGGTGTAATGCAGCCATTTTAACTTATATCTTCCTCATTATCCTCCTCAATACTAATAATACTTTGTTTGGGGTCATGAAGAAGCATGACACCCGCAATACCTTCTTCCTGCAAATTATTACACAGTAGTATATTTCTCACATTATACCGTAAAATTGGTTGTCTTTCTCTCATTTTAAATAATGAAGGTCCTACATAATAGGACCAAGAGTTATTGTATTTGACTCTCATTTTTGTTTACTGTGCCCAAGCCACAACATAAGTAAAGATGAGTTCAGTTTTTTATATGTGAACACTAATTTACAAGAAAATGAAGTTAAGGAGCTTTTTTTTTTTTTTACAACTTTTATGTTTCTGTAGAACATTATACCTTTTCCTTATTCCCTTTTGTATTTTTTTTTTCATTTATCAGCGGCGTGTTTTGCAGTAAGTTAATTAGTATACAAGTCCTGACTTTTTTACAATATATATATATATTCCTTTATCGCTTATTATTATAGTTTTTACCTATCTTTACTCTTTCGGGAGAAAATCATTTTCTTTAATGCATGGAGTATGGAGTAATAGAGAGTATAGACGGCAGAAGCCAAGTAATGTATTGGAGTTAAGTTGTTGTGCGTGTGACCAATGTTTAAGGTCGTTTGTCTTCCATTTTTCCACCTTAGAGCTTATATTTATAAGAGAATAACTGCTTCTTCTTCATCTAAGAGGATAACAAACGGAAATTGTGAATTTAATAATTTCCATTTACCTTATCTTGCTAATTAACAAAGTCCCGACCATAACAAATTCTACATTTAATGTTGCAGGAATTTGAATCCTGGCAGCTTTTCTACTGCTACGACGCGCTTCTAATAATTAGTAAAGCACACTTAACAGGTCATTTACAATTACAATTCAAAAGATCATTGCAAAAAACAGAAGAGAAATTCCAATCAAATATCAAACAAAATGATATTACTTTTAATTTTCAATTATAAATTATATTTTGACACTTTTTTTTAAGTGTTCATTGTATATCGTGAGAGCACGGGCTAACAATTCTTCAAAATGAGTTTTTTACAATATGTTTTAGTAAAGTTTATATGTATGTGGCAATCATTATCAAATTTTTTTTTGTGTGTGTGTATTTACCCATTATAACTTTATCAAATAGTTTTTTTATATAAATATATCTCATGAAAAAAAATTACCAACAATTTAACTATTAATCTACGTTGTAGAATATATGAAAATGTTTTAATTTTTGTATATTTTATGCTTCAATTATAACTAAGTATTTAATTATTACTAAATATATTATTTTTAAGTTTCAATTGAGTTATATTTTAATATTCTTTTATACAACATGAAATGTGTTATGTAGCTAATTTTTAAAAATTATATAAACTACTTTTAAGGTTGACATACCAAGAAAATGATGAAATATTTATAATATAAATTTTTACATTTCATTTTAAATAGTTATTTATATGACAAAGATGATCCTTTCAAACAGTGAGTCAAATGGGTTGACTCGATAGGTCAGACATATTTCATCACTTAGTCGTCAATGTGGCTTATAGGGACATTATTATTATTATTACATTTTTTCTTTTGTTATTGCTGAGATTGTAAAGAAAATATAAAATTGTTATTCTTTTCATTGTGTCATTGATTTCCAATCTTAAATATAAATTATATTTTAATAAAAATCTTTATCTCTTCATAAATTTATCATTTATATAACAATTTAAGCAATCATATATTAGATAAATTGTTAATAACATAGTTAACAAAACCATAACCAGTTATAAATAAAAAAACAAAAATAACTAATAGTTTTTTCAGTAAAACACACCAAAAATAAATAAATAAATAAATAAATAAATTCTCTTCAATTCAACACAATATTATCCACAATGAGAATGCCATCCAGTATTATTGACAATCTTTTATGCAATTTATAATAATTATTTTGCTTTCAAAACATAAACAAAAATAAAAAAAAACAACATATAATTTCATAATTTTTGTCCTGTGCATCGCACAGGTCAATGCACTAGTTGGTAACTAAAAGTAAAAATGAAAAGAAAACAGAAAAGGATTATAGTCTTGGAAAAGGGCCCACCACGTGAGAGCCAACTCATTCGTGTGTCTCGTGAGAATTTAATTTGTGACATATTGCATTACTCTTATAAGTAAACTAGTGTGTTGACCTATAAAATAGGCAATAATATTTTCAAGAAAAAGTGAACAAAGATCATATAATAATTTTAATACTAAAAAAAATATAGGTAAAAAATTATTTTTTTAATTAAACTCAAAGTAAGATATTGCTATATTTGATTGTGTGAGTCTAAGGTATAATTTATTTTTTATAGAAAAAGAGATATTTAAAACTATGATAAATAATAATTTATTGTACTTCTTTTTCAAAAAAAAAATTGTTGTACTTAAAAAAGGTGATATTTTGGCAATGTTTTATTGTAATAAATTTACGATACCCAATAAAAAATGTGTAATTTAAAACTTCATGTAAAATTAATTAGGCAATAAATACCCTCCATAAAAATCATCCTTGCATCAAATACATGAACACAACTATCAAAATTAAAAATTATGATTATTTTAATGAGATAGATTATCTTTAAGACTGTGTTATGAAAAAAAAATGATATTCTATAATTATTGGAGAAATTAATCAACTTCTTTGAAAACTTATATAATACTGAAAACATTTTAACTTATTAATTAATTGTTTTATCTATAGATATTGAAAAAAAAATTCACAATATTTTGTTTGTGATTTATTAATTGATTGGTTTATTTATAAATATAGAGAAATTTTTTCAACGATACCAAACTCTTCAAATTTTAAAACAAGTTACATTGTCACATAGTATTGATGATAAAGGCAAGACCTTGTTTTAATATAATAGATTACCTTATTATTTTCTTTGTAGTAGAATTCATTTCTTCTTTCTAAAAATTTCTGTTTTAAGTCTTTTGCACAATATAAAAACATAAGCTGCAAAAAGCGGTTAGCAAGCAAACTTCAAGTGCCATATATATTAAAATACTTTAAAAAATAAATATAAGCTTGCCTTGAGAAAAAAATAAAAAATTGAAACTTAAAAATTAGAGAAAAAAATTTAAATAATAATAAAAAGAAATATATCTAAAAAAAATGCAACCTTATTTTTATAGCAAAGTAGAACTCATTTTTTTCCCTAAAAACCCTCCATTGAGCCTTTTGTGTCACAATAATAGCTGAAAATGTAGAAACTGTAAAATAATATCAACAAACAAATTTTCTAATGTCAATTGTTAGTCAAAATTTGTGAATAACATATTCGAAAAATGGTAAAAGCCTACCTCAAAGAAGAAAATTGAGATAAAAAGATGAACACTGTATTTTTCCAATATAGGGAATTCATGCTTCTTGCGTATGTTTTTACTTCCATTGAAATCGAATGAAAACAAATATAATTTCGGAGAAGAAGGAATTAACAATTGTCTTATCTAACAGGTGAAAATGAAAATGGAAAGGAGGAATGAAGATGTGAGTATTTATAATTGGGTTGATGAAACAGCCTTTTGATTACATGAAGATATGAATATCTTTAAATTAGATAGGAGTAATATTTAGGTATGATTTTAAGTTAATTTGAATTTTATTTTATTTCAATTTGAATATAGTACGTGAGTAAAACATTTAATACGATTATACCCAAAAAAAACATTTAATATGAAATATTGATAGAATTATTGAGTGACATTTTAGGTTTGATTTAAAATGGCTTGATTTAAGTAAACTAATCATCAATAGGATAAATAATAATCATATGATTTAATTCAAATCAATACTTGATTTATATAATTAATGAAATACATGAATTAGATTTGCTTAAAAATAATTAAAATAAAATTAATTTTGTAGGGAAAATTGAATGAATCAAGAGTTGACACGTCGTATAATCCTACGCGGCAAAACTATATTTTATATAATATAGTAGATATTTTAGGTATGATTTGATTTGACTTGATTTAAGTAAACTAATCATCAAAAGAATAAATAATAATCTTATGATTTAATTCAAATCAATACTTGATTTATATAATTAATGAAATACTGAAATTAGATTGCTTAAAAATAATTAAAACAAAAAATTAATTTTGGAGGAAAAATGAATGAATCAGGAGTTGACAAGATATCTCTCACTAATAGCGACAGATTTAGCGACGAAAAATAAGATATCAGGTAGACTTAAGTTGTATCTAGTTTGTGACGGAGTTAGTGACGGAAAAAATCTGTCGCTAATTTATCCGTCATAAATTGACTAAAATACATTTATTGAGGGATTTTTGAGACGAAAATATACCCTCTCTAACTCTCCCGTCACTAAATTCGTCACAAAATTTGTAAGATACAGTTAGTGACGAATTTAGTGACGGAAAACATCCGTCGCTAATTTATCCATCACAAAATCCGTCACAAATGACGAGAGATATTTTCCTTCACTAATAGCAACAGATTTTGTGAGGGATTTAAACTCAATGATTAGCGAAGGATATTTTCCGTCACTAATGTTTTTTTTTTGAAATGATTATTTTTTTCAATATCTTATATCTAATTATTTAAAAAAATTCTACATTTTAAAATTATATAGAACTATATATTATGCCAATTGATTATTTCTTATCTATTTGAGATATGTTTGTGTGTATTTAGTTAAATACTAATACAACCAAAGGTGGTCCTCAAGAAATGACCTGCTACAACCCATTTTCATGCTGGTGGGCCGGTCACCTACTATTTGATTCAGTTTTATGCCCTAAATTTTATCAATTTATGTTTCGCACCCATCTTTAATAGTTAATGTTTGGTCAAGAAATTAGGGGTTTCACTCCTCTTCCCTCCCGATAACCTCATCCCTTAAAATCTCTAAAGCCTCCAAACAATTGCTCCCTGTCGTTGCGCTGGTGGCCAATCTCCGTCAACCCTCCCACACTGCCATCCTCTTCTGTACCCTAACTTTGGCACCAGTGACATCGTCAAGGACAACGTTACCGACCTCAACATCACTGTTTTTGTTCATTGTCCCATGTTTTTCAATCCTTTTCAACTAAATCTCCTTTTTCAACTCCATCATCCTCTCCTTATACATTTTCTTTATTCGTTTCTCCCTATCACTCTCCTATAAACACCGTCCCCAAAAATTTCCCTTCCTAAAAATTTAAAAAAAATGCAAAAACTCCACGATTCAAGAAATGGTTTCAGATTTATGAGAGAAGAGTATTATTTTAATTTGCAAACTCGCCTCACATAGGATTCGCGTTTCAGAGGGCAAAAGATTAAAGAAAGAAAGAGTGAGAAAGAGGGAAACATTAAAACAAGTCGTGAGTATCTTTCAGTTTCTTATTCCTCTTTTCTTTAAATCTGTTTTGGAGTTTATTTACTTCTCTCTAGAAACGTGTGGGAGGGATGTCGTTGGTGTTGATGAACTGCGACAAGGGGATAGAGAGGGAGTAAAGCCACTTATGAACAAAGATTTTGTATTAAAAACGTAATTTCAATATTGAAAACATTCCAATCCAAATACCTCAGATTTTCTCAAAGCTCAAAATAGCACATTCTCACTTCTTAGTTCCCAATTTTCTCCGTTCAAATCTCCTGGAAAATGTCGAAAATGAGGACATCGAGTTTTTTTCTCTTTCTAGCAGTATCTTCGATGCTTTTATGATGGTTTGACTTAACATTGAGCTCTTGTATAAGGGTGTGAAACGTAGATCTATAAACTTTAGGGTAAAAACCATAAAAATGACTTAAAATGTGGTAGAACTATGGAAATGGGCTATTGGAGGTCATTTTGAGAGGATCACCTTTAGACATCTTTTTTTAGGGTCCATTAGGGGGACCCCTAATAATAATAATAATAATATGTAAATTCCATTTAGTTAATTAAATATTTCTAAAACATAAATGGCATTGATTAACAAATAAAAATAAAAAACTTTAAAAAAGGATTTATGTCTCAAATATTGGTATTAATTTAAAAATATTAAAATTGAAAATAAAAATATTCTAAACTAGAAAAAGTAAAAATTAATAGAGATGTTTAAATTAAAAGCTAATAAACATAAACGAATAGCATTACACACTATATAAACATGAAAATGCATAAATAGAATACATACACGAATAGCATACACACAAATATAAACATATCATTCATCTCGCAAGTAAGTCATCCTCATAATACCTAAGTCTCACTCTCACACTCATGTACCTATAACTCCATATGTCTGGTGGCCATGTATTTTGTGTGAAATGGATGAAGTGAAACAAATTGAAAAAGGTATGGAGACTCGGTATTAATTTAACTCTATATTTTGTTTTTTTATTTGATCACAATATCAAACTAATATTGTTTGTGTTTGTGTTTATGTTTAAATTGCTAGAAATTTATGGATTATGTTCAACTGGTGTTGGGGCTGATTGGCAGGGCTTGTTGGAATAAATTCAATGTAATTTTACATTCATTTTCATCTACTTAGGTTATAATCAAAATTAAGATTAGGTTTACTGAAGGATATTAATTGTGCTGAAATTAGGAATGATGTGTTCTTATTTTTTACGGTGGTTCAATATTTATTTTGTACTTTTTATTGTTTTAATATAGATCCTTGATTTTAGAAGATGCTATCATCTTATATATGTTGTCTTAACACATATTGCAATGGAAGCAGTATTATTGGAAGCATCCGCTATCGAAAAATTGATTTTAGAGAGGGAAATTTGAGAGGGACGGAATACCATAATTACCTTTTTAAAACGAATGCACAAAGACCTTTGAGTAAAATATAATTAAGGAGGGGCAGCTGTTAAGATTTTCGGCAGTGTATCGAATCGCACAAGTAATAAAATGATAAGTAAAATCGTCTCCACAGGGATTGCGATTGATTATTTAACTCAACAAAGTTCGTAACAATTTTGAACGAGAACCAAATCTTGATGTTTGAATAACGAGAACAAAGTATTTGAAATTTAGTAAATAAAAAAAAGACTATGGGTTGAATCCTCTTGTTTCCACTCTTATGCATTCAATCTACAACCAACGCAAGTTATTCCATACAAATTGAAGTTCGAATCAACTAAATTAGTTTAAGGACAATCCCTTAGCTCATAAACCCTTTACTCTGACTAAAACCCCTTATCCCTTAGGTGATTTATAGTTAGGTTAAGCATTTAAGGACAATCCCTTAGCTCATAAACCCTTTACTCTGACTAAAACCCCTTATCCCTTAGGTGATTTATAGTTAGGTTAAGCATTAAGAATAGTGATTCATAAGAACACATAATCACAAAGTTATATTCATATACTCATCATGACTATGGCTAACAATCTCAGTTCAAGTCTTTCACCTAATTTCCCAATCATCATGAAAAACCCCAAATCGATTCAATAGCGGCCAAGTATCGAAAAACATTAAGCGCGGAGAATTGAAAACTCAATTGAAATGAAATAAACTTGCTTTAATATAATAGAATTAACTACATAAGAGTTTCATCAAGATTCGTCTAACCCTAGTCTAAAAAGCTTAGTTACTCATAGAGAAAGAAAAGCCAAACCAGAAATTCATGAGAGAATTAATGAAGAGATCGTTTCCAATCCTCCACCGTGCCTCCAAATAACAAAGTTCGAACCCTAGACAAGTCTCTAAAGTGTCTATTTATAGTCTAGGGTGAAAAGGAGTAAAAAAACAAGTCCAAAACATGTAAAAACGTAAAATTCTGCGTCCAGGGTGTTGTCGTAGCATGGTCGTGGCGTGAGGCATGGCTAGGCCGTGCTTCATTCTGTTTCTCGCGCTGTTCAGGTGTTGTCTCAACACGGCCGTGCTTCCTGACACGGTTAGGCCGTGCTTCATGTTGTTTTGTATTTTTCACCTCTTTAACGTCCGAATTAGTTCAAGGTGTCTTCATGAAAGTTGAAGCTATGGATCTTAAAAGCTTTCCAATGGCACCGGTTTCATCTCATTTGGACACCTAAAACTCCAGATATGATTAAAACATTGAACAGGTGTCAGGCTGGGACATCATTATATTATCAACTTGTAGCACAAATTACCCCAACTTATTCCAAGTGATTTTTCTCCTTTTTCCTAGGACAAATACCTTCTTTTAAGCACAATTGAACCAAAACCAAGTGCATTATTCAAATCAAGCCAAATGCATAAATAACATGGATTAAAATGACTAAAATGACTAAGATGCGATGCAAAACTAACACTAAACTATATGCTATTTCGAACACATCTGTCATACCCCAATTTTGTCCGGCCCCTTTTCTTTTAAATTTTTGCTTATTTTCTATATATATGTATGTATGTATGTATGTATGTATTAATAATAAAAAATAAAAAATAATATTGTTGGCCTTGAAATAAAAAAGAAGACAAAAAATGAATAAAGAAAAAAAGAAATGAAGTGAAGATGGAAAGAAGAAAGAAAAAGAATAAAAGAAAAGAAAGAAAGAAAAGCCATTCAAAAAAAAGATAGAAAAAAGATGAAGAAGGGTTGTGATTAGCAATACTGGAGGTGCTAATAGCAGCCCACACTCATTTAACCCACGTGGCCTAACTTCCAACCCAATCCACCAAACCCTAAAAACACACACACACACGCATTCCTCTCTCATTTCTCCCTGTGGCTGATTCCCCTTTTCTCTCGTTCACTCTCATTTTTTCTCTCTTTGTCCCTCAACCTCTCTTCTCCTAAATCTACGGCGCCCATCCATCCTCCCTCTCAATCTTTCTCTTCCATTTTTCCTTTCACAAAAAAAACCTTAACCCTAAAAAGAAACCTAGCCGAGGTGCTCTCTCCCCAAATCTTTCTCAATCAAAAATCCATATCAAAACCAAATCAAATCAAGATCTCCATCCAATCACGGATTCAAACGCAAAGAAAGGGGGATTTGTGTTCCAATTTCTTTCCTTTTTTTCAATTTTTCTTTTTATTTTTGGCTTAGTCATTGATCTGATTTTTAATCTTATTTATATTCTTTGCTGGTCTATAAAAGGATGACAAATGCTCATGAAAAAGGAGGAGTTTCATATCTGAAGAAAAATACAAGAGGTGACGCAGACCAAAAAAGGCAAAGAGGGCACAAGGTATCCTGGACGAGAATAGAGCAGAAGCAGAAAAGATGGCAACTTGAGTGAGGTCACCAAAAAAGATAAAACCAAAAACACTTTAGTTCTAGGTTTTTTTGGTCCTGTTTGATTTAGACTTTTTAAAAACAGTTTTCTGTTTTCAAAAATTTAAGAAGAACAAAATTTGTTCTTTCTTAAGTTTTATAAAACAGAAAACAGTTTTTAAAAACCAAATCAATCATACCCTAGAACAGAAAACAATTCTTTATTAGTTTTCGGTTCTTTTTTGGCTTCTATGTAATTTGTCTGGGAAAAGCTGAAAACCCATGTTTCTTCTTCTTCTTTTTCTTCTCCATTTTTAGTATTTTTCATTCTGATTGTATGGTGATGGAATGGATTGAATTTGGGACAGTGATCATGATATTAGCCTTGTTTTTCATTCTGTATTTTTTAATCCATTTCTGCTTCTTTTTCTCACTGTTTGGTCGCGCCTCCATATCGTTTAGGATTAAGGTTCTAGGTTAAAATTAGATTTTTTATTCTTTTTTAATCTATATTTTGTAAATAAAATGTTTATTATTAAATTAAATTGGAACTGAAACGTTTAATATTGAATAATTAACATATTATTTATTTTGTTGGAAAAAACAGGAAAAAGGGTTGATTTCAGATTCAGGGTTCTCGGACTGGATCATTTTAAAAAATATGTCGTGGGACTGCCATAATATTTTTTATTATTTTTTGTAATAAAGTGCAAATAGTGAGGGAAACAAATCTGTTATTAATAGAGAGAGATTGGATCCTTCACTGTTAGTAAAGGAAATAATCTGTCACTATTAGAGAGGGATTAGATCCCTCATTATTAGGATCGAAAAATGCGATCTTTTCTTTGATTTGTGCCTATTCTTTAGTGACAAATTATTATGGAATTGTGAGGGATATTTTTCGTCACAAATTGCGACGGATCATGATTTCCCTCGCTAAAATTTTTGCGACGCAAAATTCAATAACGAATTTGCCTCCGTCACAAAATCCGTCGCTAATGTGGTTTGTGACAGATTTTTGTATGTTTAGCGAGAGACTTTGTCCCTCTCTAAAATCGATTTTTCTAGTAGTGAATAGAGGTGGCAAAATGGGCCATTAAGCCACGGAGACCTTTTCCTTGTTATGCCAAGCTACAACATATGCACCTGTATTATCACACACAAAAAACAATACCAACCAAAACAAGGCCTCACACAGGCCAACATGACCATATCTAACTACTAGCAAACAATCCAGCAATGTAACAAAGCCACTAAATGCAATAAACCAAAAATGCAATAAACCAAGTTCAATAAACTAAATGCAAGTACCAAATAGGATCATTTGGCAAACAGCTTAGAACTCAAAATTCTAGAGTAAACAAAATATTGACTAGAATAGGAATGAACCATTTATCTGATAAAATTTGTAACAATAAAGCGACACCACTCTTCCTTGAGTTCATTAAGCTGATCATCGGTGTATGTGTCGCATTTACATTCTGGCACTATTTGGGGTAGGTATCTCATGCTCATGCACCTCCATCGGTTCCTTGTCCTGCTTGCTAGCTCGCAATTCCTGAACTTCTTTATAAAGTTGGGCTACCATCCTCTTCAGCTCATCTATTTCATCTTGTTTTGTGCGCTTTTTTGATCCGAAGAAAGCATGCTGAGATACACCAAATCCCACACCCCTTACGCGACAAGGGTACTCTTTGGCGGGTAAGGCTCGGGAAAGGACGTCTTAGCGACCAGAATAATCTGTTATCTCCCCCTGTGATACAGACTGTGATAGGGTCTCCTGAGACACAAACATTAGTGACAAAGATCGTTAAAACGTCATAATTATCATAATAAAATTACAAATAAAAATATTAATTAATGTTATCACAGTTACAATTCTTTCGGCCACTTCCCTAGTGGCTGAATGTTCAATCATACCCTCCTTGTTTTGGCAGGCTTCCAACCACAAAATATGACGTTTAATGGATTTAGTGGTTGTATCCGCTCCTAACTCCAACAGCTGTACGTTTGAACAAATTGAAATTAATCATTGCTAAGAAAGAAACTAAAAGATGTTGTATTAGCAGGATACATACCAGTTGTTCCTCAATGCTGGGATACCCCTTAACACCTCCTTTATAAGGGTAGGAAGAATTTGACACCCTCTGGCGATTTTCATTGCTTATTCTCTGTATAGACACATAAGTATATATCAATGCATGATAACTATCAAATATACAACTTATAAGGATATTGTACATACCAGAAAGTCCTCATTTTCCGTGCATTTTGCTACAAAAGCTCTCCAATGATCCACTTCTATAAACCCTGCATATTTTGGTGGAGGCTCAACTCGGACATTCCCTTTGTCATCTCTCAGCCACTTATTAGTCAAGGCAGTTCGGAATGTCCGGTGTGATTTTCCAACATGCTTAAGAGTAATATCCCTTTTGCTCTCATCAACATCAAAAGTATCTTGCTAAGATAGTATAAACGAAATGGTAGAGTATAAGTATGTTTACATAATTACGGATCAATATAACTAACCAGAATTAATAATTAATATACATGTATTTCAGACCATAAATCATCTTTAAGTTTGTTCAAATCTGGATCTTTTTTTCCCTTCCAATTATCGTATATAATTGGAACCATCTGCCGCACTTTAGATCCAGTGAAACTAATCAACTCTCTTCCGTTTTGACCAATCAGTTGACCCCTAGCAATCCATGTAACCTAAAAAAAATTGATGAAGTGTATAAATTTAGATAACAAGCAATAGAATAAAACAATTAATCAGATTAATTAGTTAGTATCTTATCACAAGTTTCGGATCTCCTTTGCTCCTCTTGTGACTGATATTCTTCTTAAACCTGGGTCCACGACGCGTCTCCTTTTGGCTGGCTAGGCAATACAATCATCATGATCACTAGGAGATGCCATTTACATGCAACAAAATTAAACACATAAGTAAAAAACGACATTTCATAATCATACAAGTTTAAGGAAGGAGAAATCGATGAAAGCAAATTTACTTGATTAAGAAATTAAACTCAAACTCCAACCTCTATGATACACAAAAAAATAAAGCTTTGAATCACGCATCAACTAGAACTAACAACTTCATTCCAAATATTAATGTTAAACCATAGTCTACATTGTCTACCGAAAGGTATGCAGCCCATATTTTAGGAGAGAAATCTGACATACACCCAAATATATATATAGTTAATCAAAACCATGGTTATCAAACACGAGAGTTTAGGCAGACTCATGGAACATAGGTAGACTCGTATGATTTTACCTATTATTGAAAATAATATTATAAAAATCTATACATGACATATATGCTAATTATGATCCCATCAAGACCCCAAAAAAATTCAATATTTCAACTCCATAATAAAGCAAAGCTACAAATCACCATAATAAAGTGTCATCGAGCTAATTCAAAACACATAATTGGCCACATGTGTAGCAATAGGCAATAGCCGCTAGTAATCTAGTATCAGAACATAATAAAAAAGATGAAAAAGAAAAGAAAAGAGCAGCAATGGCCGCATGTGTAGCAACATAATAAAAATGATGACAAAAAAACAAAACAAAAAATGGTAAAATAGAATAAAGAAAAGAATGAAAGAATAAAACAAAACAAAAAAGAAAGGCAGCAAACAAAGTGATAAAGCAAAACTGACAAAAAGATGGTCAAACTGAGAAAAAGGTTCACAAAGTGATAAAGCAGAGCGTAATTAAAAAAAAGGGAGAAAGTGAAAAAACGAAAGTAAGCGAAACACAGAACAGGGGAAAACAAAAACACACTTAAGAAAGAAACAGAGCAACAACAAATCGCACTGTACCTACATCGGAGTACGTTGCCTTTACTGTGCCGTTCGCCGGTGGTCGTTTTCACAAGTCGTACTCTGGAGAACGAAGGAGAAATTCCTATGTGTTGTGTGCTCTGTTTTGCGTATTTGTATGCGTTTCAATTTATCTGATGCTTATTAGATTAGGATTTTGTTTCAAAGTATTTGTGTGTGTATCGAATTGAAGGAGCAAAACTTGCAGAGAAACTACTTTTCAAAAAGAATGACAGAAACGCGAACCTTTTTTAGTTGTTTTGGCCAATTTTTGAAAAATAGCACCGACTCGCTGAAACTCAAGTCTCTACGAGTGCGTCCTAGTCAACTCATTAGTCAACCGAGTCTGTGAAAAAATGATTCTGATAGCGAGTCAACTAGTTTGGCAGAGGTTGAAATGTAGAAACGTTCAATCGTGCGAGTTAACTCGCATTTTTTATAACCATTACCACAAGTTTCGGATCTCCTTTACTCCTCTTGCGGATGATATTCTTCTTAAACCCGGGTCCATGATGCGTCACCTTTTGGCTGGCCTCGGCAGTACTATCATCATGATGACTAGAAGATGCCATTTACCTGCAACAAAATTAAACACATAAGTAAAAAATGACATTTCATAATCATACAAGTCTAAGAAAGGAGAAATCGATGAAAACAAATTTAATTGATTAAGAAATTAAACTTAAACTTCAACCTCTATGATACACAAAAAAATAAAGCTTTGAATCACACATCAACTAGAACTAACAACTTCATTCCAAATATTAATGTTAAACCATAGTCTACATTGTCTACCAAAAGGTATGCAACCCATATTTTAGGAGAGAAATCCGACATACACCCAAATATATATACAGTTAATCAAAACAATTCAGCACAGTATATTTGCAAATGTTTAGGTTCAGCCACATTAGTACTGCCCAGTATATTTGCTTCTACCTATATGCTATCAGCAGTAAAATGTTGACGTTAAAATATCTCTTAACTTGAAAAGTTTTGTTGAAGAATTTTCTGGTCTCGACCAAATTATAGCACTCTTTGCAACAGCCAGCCATGACTTTACCACGTCAAACATTCAATCAAATAAAATTACATTACACTTTGTATTCAATCCTAAGGTTTTACCTCTCTTATCCCTAATCCCAAATCTTCAAGAATATCATACAATGCAAAATCACATCGTGTTGTTTCCAAAAGATCCCATCACCAAAACTTATAGAATGAATAGGTGCACTTAAAAATACCAAATTGGCATCATAATCATTAAGAGAGTTTTCTGTCCAGAATTGACTAGTTTTGGAAATGATGAAGCACATTATGTCTATTTTTATATGCCATAGATTTCATCCAGTTTCGACAGTCATACAATTCCCAATGCCACAAACACGAAAACAGGTCTGCATGTTCAGACAAAGACCAAGCAGCAGGTTGTGACCTTTGCTTCTAACTCGAAACTCAACCAAAATGGGTCATTACAGTGCCTAAATTGTAGCAAATTTTGTCTACTTTTTAATGGCACTAGAACCACATCAAAACTCCCTCCGTGGAGAAAGTTATGACAAAAATACAGAGGCTATGACAAAGTGGGGTTGAGGACAGCAATTCATCCTCTCCAACAATTTCAATACAAGTCAATATAATCATTACATATCATGAATTAAGGCTACCAAAATATAAAATTAAGATGTTAAGCTATCAAACCATATTAAAATCTCGAAATTACAGCAATCATATCATGACCAAATACCCTACACAAAACTTGGAATTTACTCAAATACACTTAACAAACATACACACTAACTTAACTAAACCAAATTAGCAAACATCCCTAATATTTTGGACACATAAACCCTACCAATTCAGAGATTTCAGAATTTCATAACTGAACAAGAAATCATAAATCAAGCACCCTTAGGATTTATGGTCACCTAAGGATTAAAACTCAATTAAAACTCACCTTCGATGATGTCTTTGAAACATTTGAGTTCTCCTCCTCCTCTCTTTCACCCAAATTCAATTTTTCTCTCTAATTCCCCTAGGACTCCTCTTCAATTTCTTTCCCTCTGCAAGCTTGATGAGGTATGTGCTCTCAAATAGTGACCCATGATGGCACGATAGAGATGGCAGCAGCATCAGTGTTACAAACCTTTCTCAATGGGCTTAAATTAGCGAAGAGAGATAGGGAACCGAGACCTATATATGATAGTGTGGCTGACAGTGGCTCTCTGATGGCAACGACAACATTCGAGAAAGAGGAGGGAACTGAGATGAAGCACAGTGAGGTTTAGTGAGGAGAGGCAAATGGGATAAAACGAGTAATGGGGGGAAGCACGGTGACAAGGAATTGGGTGAGGGAGTGGCAGAGAGTGGCGTCTTTGTGCGTAAGAGATATGACAGTGGTTCGCAGAGGGATCAGTGGCAGAGAGTGGCATTCATCGGAGGGAGTGGCGGAGAGAGGAATTCCTGGTGGTTGCGTTCGATTGGTTTTGTATAGCTAGGTTATAAATTTTTGGGCGTGAGGAATAACTGGTGCTTTCTAAAAGAAGTGCTATTTTTCCAATTTTCCACTTTTACTAGCGCTTTCAATAGGAAGTGCTGGCTATTGCTAAACCATCACTAGCGCTTGCTCAAAGAAGCACTAGTGAAAGTCTTCTGCCTAATTTTATACAGCGCTTCAGTAACTCGCGCTAGTGATAATAGCGCCATTTATTAAATAATCTGGTGTAGCGATAATTATGTTACTAGTGTATTTTTTGAACTAGTGATTTTAACCCGTGCAAAACGCACGGGTATCCATCGTTATAACTAACCAATAATAGTAATAATAATAGTAATAATAATAATAATGTGAGACATTATTATTACCGATGACAAAACCATTCAACAAAACCATGTGGCAGATAGCAGTTTGATGTTTTTTCGAAACAATGAAACAAAACACAAGTAGGTTGTGTAAAACATATCTTTAAACATTGTGCAGAAGAAATAATACTCACATAGCTGCCAATTTTATTCTCACCAATAGAACTTATCCAAACAAATTTGCTATCACAAAAAGGGTTTATGCCATGTTCCAATTTAAATGCATGGATGCTGAGGAATTTTAAAGGGATGTCACGCAGGAATTATGAAGGAGCAAAAAAATGGTAAGGGCATTTAGCCTATTTAGATGTTTGGTCCAACTCGGATCAATAACTTGCAAGATGTTTGATCACCTAAAAATCCTATTAGCAGCAGACTTTCGTAAATTGTATTCCTGACAGGTGTACCAAAGTGTTGTGGTAGATCCTGTAAATAGGGCAATGGGTTGGTGTTAACGGTGAAGCATGACATCGTTCCAAGTCGAAGTTTTCTTCCCAATTGTCGAATCATCTTTTTTTTTTATTCGACGTCACCTTGTATTCCTCATCAAGCAGGCAAGTCAACGCCGCTAATATTGTTCCTAATGTCTTTGAGGACCAACATTTTCACACATTTGTCGAATCTTTTGTCGAACTCCAACTCTAGTGTTAAAGGATGGAGGACTAATCGCCGACAACTTACAAAATGATCTTCTCGCTTTGTAGAATCTTTTCAACTTGAAATGAAAATTAAGCTCGTTAAATAAATGAACTGAACTTAAGCTAAGCATAGCTCGACTCGTTTGGTTCATGAGCTAGCTCGTTTGGTTCCAAGTCGAAGTTTTCTTCCCAATTGTGGAATCATCTTTTTTTTATATTCGACGTCACCTTGTATTCCTCATTGTATTCCTCATTGAACAGAGGCAAGTCAACGCCAGTTAATATTGTTCCTAATGTCTTTGAGGACCAACATTTTCAGTTAATAAATGAACTGAACTTGAGCTAAGCATAGCTCGACTCGTTTGGTTCATGAGCTAGCTCGTTTGGTTCCAAGTCGAAGTTTTCTTCCCAATTGTCGAATCATCTTTTTTTATATTCGACGTCACCTTGTATTCCTCATTGAACAGAGGCAAGTCAACGCCAGTTAATATTGTTCCTAATGTCTTTGAGGACCAACATTTTCACACATTTGTCGAATCTTTTGTCGAACTCCAACTCTAGTATTAAACGATGGAGGACTAACTGTCGACAACTTACAAAATGATCTTCTCGTTTTGTATAATCTTTTGTCGAACTTGAGCTGAAAAGCTCATTTGGTTCCAAGTCG
Organism: Calophaca sinica; assembly: GCA_037113605.1. Taxonomy (NCBI): domain Eukaryota; kingdom Viridiplantae; phylum Streptophyta; class Magnoliopsida; order Fabales; family Fabaceae; genus Calophaca; species Calophaca sinica. Next base: position 73,983,159 of record CM073730.1, read on the forward strand.
AAGTTTTCTTCCCAATTGTCGAATCATCTTTTTTTTTTATATTCGACGTCACCTTGTATTCCTCATTGAACAGAGGCAAGTCAACGCCAGTTAATATTGTTCCTAATAACATTTTCACACATTTGTCGAATCTTTTGTCGAACTCCAACTCTAGTGTTAAAGGATGGAGGACTAACTGTCGACAACTTACAAAATGATCTTCTCGTTTTGTAGAATCTTTTGCTGAACTTGAGCTGAAAATTAAGCTCGTTAAATAAATGAACTGAACTTGAGCTAAGCATAGCTCGACTCGTTTGGTTCATGAGCTAGCTCGTTTGGTTCCAAGTCGAAGTTTTCTTCCCAATTGTCGAATCATCTTTTTTTTATATTCGACGTCACCTTGTATTCCTCATTGAACAGAGGCAAGTCAACGCCAGTTAATATTGTTCCTAATGTCTTTGAGGACCAACATTTTCACACATTTGTCGAATCTTTTGTCGAACTCCAACTCTAGTGTTAAAGGATGGAGGACTAATCTGACAACTTACAAAATGATCTTCTCGTTTTGTAGAATCTTTCTTGAACTTGAGCTGAAAATTAAGCTCGTTAAATAAATGAACTGAACTTGAGCTAGCATAGCTCGACTCGTTTAGTTCATGAGCTAGCTCGCTTGGTTCCAAGTCGAAGTTTTTTCCCAATTGTCGAATCATCTTTTTTTATATTCGACGTCACCTTGTATTCCTCATTGAACAGAGGCAAGTCAACGCCAGTTAATATTGTTCCTAATGTCTTTGAGGACCAACATTTTCACACATTTGTCGAATCTTTTGTCGAACTCCAACTCTAGTGTTAAAGGATGGAGGACTAACTGTCGACAACTTACAAAATGATCTTCTCGTTTTGTAGAATCTTTTGCTGAATTCCAACTCTAGTCTAGCACAAGTAATTTATTGGCATCAAGCAATGAATTGTTGTAATCACGTAGAGTCAGAAAAAGAAGGGCATCTTTAGATATATGAGTTTAAAGTTTTCCTGATCTGCCTTTCTTATAAGCACAATGTAATTTCATGAATACTAACCTACAATTAGATAAAAAAGATAACACACGGGTTTAAGTTGTCTATTATTCTTCATATGCACAATTAAAGATCAAATCACAAACAATTAAGCTATATAGAGCTAAAAAATAGGTTATACCAAGATTAAAGAGATTATCTTAAATTATTGTTAGTTGTAGCTAACTTATTCTCTTTTTTGAAAAATATATTAATTGGTAAGCATCATAAAGAATTGGAGATATTTATGTAGTGTAAGACTATTCACCAAAAACCATATTACATAACCTACTCACCATATTACAAACAATCAAGTTGCTGGAATAACATCATATTTTTTGAAAGACTTCTTTGTAAACAACATTCTTGACAACAGAGCATGCCTCACCATTGTCATTACAACTTAAAATTTTCAATCCACTTTTACATTTCACCCTAGACATGGCAACATATAATTGACCATGTGAAAACACTGGGCGTGGCAAGTACAAACCAACATGAGATAATGTTTGTCCCTGACTTTTATTGATAGTCATTGCAAAACTCAAAATCAATGGAAATTGTCGTCTTTGAACCGAAAGGAATTCCGTGATCCGAAGGGACTAAATTCATCCTGGGAATGTAAACTTTATCACCTACATGATTTCCAGTAGTCACTTTAGCTCCAATGACATTCGAACCCAACTCGATCCACGATTAATCTTGTTCCATTGCACAAACCGTAAGATTGATCAATATTCCTCATCAACATAATAGGGACACCTACTTTCAATACTATTTTATGATTAGGGAGACCTGAACACGTGATTTGATTAAGAAACTCAGAGTTAACCAATCGCATTAATCCCAAAGAACTTCCTCCATCTTACAAATACTATCGAGCTAAGATACTCCACTTCTTCACCCGGCATCAATGATAACACATGGTCGCTGACCATTTCTACAATTTGCAATGTTGGCACCAATATCGCCTCTATCCTCAAAAACTTGAAATCACTCATATTATCCACTAAATTAGGGTAGGTAGAAGAGACAATGCTTGCTATATGATCTCAAGAATCTAGAATCGAGAGAGATTCGGAATGTCAACTTCAGCTTCACCATCATTATCAATTCCCAACTTTCCATCACCAATGTCTAGTATCCACTGCAAACTCCTTAATTTGTTGTTCATCGAAAATACTCGAGCTCATTCGCAACCTCATATTCTCCGACAATTTCAAGACCTTACAATGTTTCCACAATATTGAAGAATTGATAGTTGCCATAACAATATCCGCTCTACTTGCCTTTGGAATTACAGTAATATCCGCCTAAAATCACCACCAAGGACAACAACCTTTCCAATCAATGGTTTGGCGTAATACTCACTTTGACAACACTCATTACATCTTTTAAAGTCCTGTCTAATGCTTCAAAAGCCCACCTATTAACCATTGGAGCTTCATCCCAAATTATTAAACTTGTTTCACGAAGTAGATCGACTTTAAAACTGCTTTGCCTAATATTACAACACGACTCTTCATTTAATGCCAATAGAATAGCAAACCGTGAATGAGCGCTTTTCCCCTGTAATACAAGCGAAGCAATACCGCCAAGCAACATTAAGAGCAATCTTACCATCTGAACGAAATTTGTAAGACATAGTGTTCCAAAGAAAAGTTTTCCCGATCTGCCATAACCATCAACAAAAAAGAAACCACCAACCTCATTTACCACAGCATTCACAATTTCATTATATATTAGTCTTTGTCCAAAATTCAGTTGTTCCAAGCATTGAGCATGCTTAACAGCCATCTCATCTCTATCATAGTCAAGTTCTCTAACAACATAAATGTTATTAAAGTCGTGTAACTCCTGACTATTTGGATATGGTATGCTATCAAAATCCTTCAAAGATTTTCCATTCACACGCATCAATTTTTCAATCTCCACTAAACACATCAACTTTAATTGATCTTGAGACAAACACAATCCTGCATACATATATTATCATCATAAGGCAATTGATAAAAAAAAGATACACATGTAAAATACAAAACTCAACATATGTATCAAAGCATACCCGGATCTCGCAATCTTTTTCGCTTATCATATAAAATCCCATCCGCTAATAGCTCCCATGTTTCTTCCCATACATGAACCTGATTCTTGATTGTGTTTGACAACAATAAGGTAACAAAAACTTCCTCAAAGTACAGCCCACGCCAAAGTTGCAACTTCACGAATCCCATCTACAAATTCCTTATCATCGACAATAAGCCAAGAGCCGAGCATGCATCTTGAAAGGTATCAAAAGTTTGGTTATTGATGGTTCTTAAGTTCTCATAACTTGTGCAACCTTTTTGTACATTAAGGAGTAACCTCATGTAAAACACTTCTCTGTACTGTGGGGAACAAATTGCAACCGGCCCAATCATCCGCCACTTTCTTCCTAGGATGCCATTCCCTTTCTCGAGGATGATAAACAAACCTTGATGGAAACTCGGCATAAGTTAAATTTCTTCCATCACAATATTTACGATTAGCTTCCATCCAAGCTGAAACATTGTATTCTTGTCTTTGTTCCTTTCAAAAACATCATCAATGGTATCATTATCATCAAATAGCACATTTTGTTCTCTTGGAAGGTGGAACTTCAACCGCCGAATCAAGGCCATCTTTGATGAATATCGAAAGAAAAATTCTCCACACGTACTCACACGGAGACAAATATCTGCAAATATAGTAATCTTGCTTTATCTCATCCACGCCTCGACTGCTCGATTGTCATACACCATCAGTTAAAGTTGTCGTAACGTGATCTGAACCCTTATTAACATATTTGAAAAGATATTTAACGCAATCTGACTTATTGCAATATTCAATATTAATATGGGCTCGATACCTCATCAATAACTTAGGGTTATAAGGCACAACATACTGATTATCCAAATGAACACCGCCCTTTATAGTAGTGACGCCGGTATCTCTTCCCCTATAGATCGGATACCCATCATCATCAAAGGATGTTTTATCAGCAAATCTCTTCGGAAATAACTTTGAACATTTTCTACCCTTCATGCAAGGAGAACTGCGGTTCACATTACCACAAGGTCCATGAAGCATAAAATTTGACACAACATTATACAAATCTGGAAACCTTTCTTTGGTCCCAAAATTCAGCTGATATAATGGAGTCAATGAAATCAGTGGACTGGAGATTGCCCTTTTCCACCAACCACAACAGTATATGAGCATGTGGCAAACCTCGCTTTTGAAATTCAATGGTGTACATACCTAAATAAATTAGATAAATAATCACAATCAAAGGTATATCTCAATTTTTCTTTTTAAACAAAGCCATAATAATCAAATGTATACCTGCAATAACTTTCCCAAAGAAATCTCCCTTTTTTAAATCAATCATTAATTGATTCAATTTCATATGAAACACTCTACATGAAATATCAGGACGATCAGAAGCAGTAAGCCCTCTTTCAGAAACAAACTGATGAATCTCGTTCCACTTTGGATTACACGTGAAAGTCAAAAACAAATCCGGATACCCAAATTTTTTACAAATTGCCATGGCATCTTGACAACAGTTAAACATGTAACGACGACCACCTGTAAATGAAGACGGTAGAACAATCCGTTTTCCAATAGAAGTAGCTTCAACATCACCCCTATCAGTGGCTTCTTCAATACCTTTCAACAAATCACACCTAATAATACTCTGATTCTTTCTAATATATAACAATCTTTGTGCTTCCACCATTGAGTAAGAATCCACAACAAATTGTTGGAACAACCTTTTACTCTTTAACAAAATAGTTTCCTCAAATAGTCTTTCTTGCAACCTAAATGCTAGAAACTCTCTAAGAGAGACATGAACCCTTTTTTGTCCACCAACGTCTACATTATCGACCATCAAGGGAATATCATCCTGGTATCCCTTTTCTCCAAATGGAAATAACAATGGATATTGCAAAGGAATAAATGATGCATGAGTCTCGTAGACCCTCTGCAAATCACCACTATGAGCACGCACAATAATATCTCTACCATAATCAAAACTATCAAAGTCACCAACAACTAAAGCTGCAACCTCATCCACAGTTGGCAAACCATACATTCGATCATCAGTAGGACGATTCCGAAACAATCTCAATGAGACATTAACACTTTGTTCTTCTTCAACAAAATCTCTGACCCGTCTAAATGATTTTGCAAGCTCATTAAATTGATCAATCATTTCCAATAAATCATTCACTAAAGACGGGTCAAGTTCTTTTTTTTCGCATCACTCCTGTAAGAATTCATTAAAAATTCCTTATTCCCTCTCTGTGAATTTCAATAAGAATGAAAAAAAAACCCTCACCATATATAACGTCATTTTAACAATATAATTTGAATACATTCAAATATAACACAATATGATCTTAACTATAAAGACAGAATAATAAAATATAATACATATAAAAAATATGATAGATGAACAATAATAAATGTAAACGATTATTATAAAAAGAGCATATAAATAAATACCTAAAATGAGATATCCGATTCACCACTTCATTTTCTGTGTCGTATATATACAACTGTGCAAATTTTGGCATTGGTCCTTCAATTGGCAACAAACTTCCTATCCGATGATAGTTTTGACCACCAAGAATAAATCATGAGGCCCATGACCGAAATTCACACCGGATTGAACTTTACCCCCATCAAGTAAAAGCAAACATATCGTTATAAGAACGTATATTTTCAAGAAAATGACTACTCCTTGAATCTAATCCATGAATCAAGTTCCAAAGCAAATCAGGTGGCCTATGCAAATATGACAGTTTAATTTTTCCCTTCATAAAACAAATAGAAAATTCTACACCTGATGAGGTCTTCTATTTTTCAGAACGCTCCTCAAACCAAACCATAGCTCCACAATGTTGGCAACAGTAATCAGTACCTCCAAAGTCCAAATAAACTGAAAGAGAAAGAATAAGAAGAAACGACAATGAAACAAAAAGGCATAGATAAGTATGTAAATAAACTATTAAATAAATTAATAAATGAATACATACCTTCATTTTCACCTTGAACAAATAAAATATCCTCTTCAACCTCAAGCTGGGAATCCATTTTTGAGACTTCAATATCTAAAAAAAGGAAATAAAAAACATTTATATGCAAGAGAGCACTCTTAATTGTATTATAGTGTATAGTATGTAAACTATATATGAAAATTTAAAAAAATAAAAAAGGGAATAATTACAAATACCTGGAATATCTGAAAAATCACAATTCTTTCTTCTCCGATAAATATCCCCTGGTATGATTGTTTGGTGCAGACCTTGTGGGTGGGATTGCACTCTATTTATGTAATCTAAATCTAAATTATATGTAAAAAATAAATTACAGTACGCATCAGCACTACAACACCAATATCACTATAATTTAATATAGTTATTATAGAAAGTGAACTAATAATTCGATTGAAACAACCATCCATTAATAATAAACAAAATAGTAAGTAAGCTATCACATACCGTTTTCTATGGGACGCAGAGGATTAGAACTACTGATTGTTGCATCCCATTGAGATTGAAATCTTGGCTTAGACACGTTAGAAACCAATTCACCTACATGAAAGTTATTTCATTAGCATATATATAAGCTTTAGATATTAGGCCTACTTTATTTTATCATAAACTATATTAAAACTCAATAAGTACAATGAGTGCAAACCTGCATTTTCTTTATAGCGTCTTTTCTTCTTCACCCTAACCATTGACAGCTTTCTTTGTCTAGCATTTTGATCCAAAGAACTACATTTACCTTTCTTTTCTTGTTCTTGTCCACTGCTCATCACGTGTATAAATATCTGGAAAAAAATAAGGAATACATCAAATTTGAAACTAAATAAAAGAAAAATCAATCACAATACATATATCAATCGTATATTTTAAATATAATTTACATACTCAAATAAATTAGGTTACTAATTTATTGATTTTTATTAGACCTTTCACGATTGTATTAGTAAAGATCATGTAGATATCAGTTATAGAAAATATAGGTTTAATTTTATTACACTAAATATAAGTTTATGCTTTAGTTAAAAAAAATAGAACAAAATACTTTCTACAAATACGTATTATCATAATTTATAAAAAAATATATTATTTAAAGAAAGGTATGGAGAGGAAAGAAAAGCGTGTAAACAATTAAAATGATAATATGTATACATTATTTTATTATTTTATAATTACATGGTTCCATTTATTCAAAATTAATTATGTAGCAGAAAAAAGGCATTGGCTTTATGGGTTCAAGTCCTGGAAAGGCTAGAGTATTGCATAAATAAAAGGTAGATAAACACAAGAAAAACTGGAAGCCTGGTGATTGCTTTATCGAATCATGTAACTAAAGAATAATAGACAAACAAAAATAGTTGGCTCACAACAACTTTTATACGGATACTAAAAAAACAAATCAGCATATGACAAAAAAGAGAAGATGACATAATAAAAACAAATGAGGGATCCATGTTATAAAAATAATAGAAATATATCATGACAAAATTAATTGCTGGAATGAAATCTACCTTAGAACCTTTATTCTGCAAACTCCCTCCAATATTGTTGGAATGAAATCTACCTTAGCACCTTAATCCTTCATGAGTTTTGTTCTCAAATCTGACTACCAAAATATATACTGTAACACCACTTCTTGTACATGACTATATTAAGCTAAGCTATATAATTATAGATAACATCTAAGGAAATAAAGTACTAACCATTACAATCACAACAATGTGACATGTAGCTTGTATTGATAAACAAACTTTAAATACAACCACATCACAAGTATGGCCTCCAAAGAAGTGATTGATTTGAATATAAAACCATTTGACCAACCTTTCCTAGAATCAAATTGCCTATACCTAATCCAATTTAACCACAAAAATGTAGAATTGTCTACAAAAGAAAGGATTTTAATGTAGGGAGCAGGTGTTTGAAGTTGGAGCTAGGTTCAGAAGTTTTAGTAAGCTCCATATTCCTAAGGAGCCGTGTTATTCCGACACCACAAAATTCGACAGCGTACCCAACACCGTATGGCACCAAGAGAGAGAGTCGATGTCGAGAATAGCGCCAAACCGAGAAATTTTTTTTAAAAACAAACAAAACCGTATTTTAATACGGTGTCCGACAACAAAACGTTGTCGAAATAACTTTTCTCTTAGGAATACGGTTTTGTTGTCGGACACCGTATTAAAATACGGTTTTGTTTGTTTTTAAAAAAATTTTCTCGGTTTGGCGCTATTCTCGACATCGACTCTCTCTCTTGGTGCCATACTTGTCAGTTAATGCCAATTTTGTGGTGTCAATAACACGGCTTCTATTCCTAAATCGATGCTTGATATTAGTTGCCATTAAGTTAATGAAATTTAGGTAAAAGTCACAAAACAAAACATGGGATATACAAACCATGACTTCAATTCTTATCTCTAATTTACATGTTTGTCTAAGAACACTGCTCTGCATCAATTCTTTTGTTTGTAGTGTGCATTCTCTATTTAACCATACCATACAGTTCAAACAGAATCAACATCAAAATAAAGTGACAAAGATAGTGACAAAAGAACACTTGATTAAACATTGGCCTGTCAACAACATTTCCATTGAGATTCCAAGATTACATACACCATTCCCCAAAAAAGGACTATGAAATAAAGTGCTTAAACATGCACATATAACCCACTAACAACCTAAGCTTGTCTTTAATATGTTTGATTTTGGAAGCTTGACCACGCAGTATCCAAAACCAAACATACAGTAACCCAACCAAAACATACCATCGCCCACGACCCAGACCTCCACCAAAACATAACATAGCCCACGACCCACAACTTCAAAATAGTAAAGTTAAATACTCCTATACAACAAAACCACACACTAAACAAATCTTGCAATGGATAATTAACAAAAAAGACAGACCACTATACATATAACCCTAACTTCATCAAGCTTTTCAATCTTGGACAGAACCAATGTACAAACTGGATCCACATCATCTTCAATTTCAACAATAGCACCCAACTTACACTGCTACTTGAGCGGCCCACTTGGCAGAAGCAAACTCGACATCTAGTTTCCTCTTTGCAGGGTGCATTTGACTTTAATGAAAATCATCATCTCCCAAATTTATGGGAGCAACAATAAGTTCGTAAACAATGTCCTACATAAAATTAAACTCAAAGCCATGAGAAAACCCCACTAATTAGGTACAAAAACAGCGACAAAATTTGATATGGATAGAATACAATTGCTCACATGAAAAGGTTCTTCAAGGTCATCATTTGAAACCTTTGGAAACACAACACAAAATACAATTTTAAAAAAAGTTCTCACTACAGTGAAGGACACATAATTCAACATATTAAAATACCAAACTAATCATACACAAGTAAATACAGTTAAATTCAGCAATAACCAAATCTGAAGTTGATACCTTTGTTAGAGTGAAATCCACTCCTGGCAGTTCAAGCATGGCTATGATGTCCTCATCAACACAAACCCTTCTCACAACATAGCTGCCCTCAAACTGGATTTGCTGTTCAACCTTGGTCTCCACCTTAAAAAGAATTTTTCGGCCAATCAAAGAATCAAGCAGTGAGGGATAACCATTCCCAGAAACATCCTGCACAAAAGCAACAATACCCACAAACTAAATGAATAATCTATTAAATAGATAGATAAGAACACAATCCACACTATAATTTCTACCTGAATTGACTGAGCAAGCAACTCTTCACAGGTCTTATTAATCAGCAGATTAATGTCACGGTCAAATAAGACAAATACAGTTGTATCTTTGCCATCTATAACCTCAACCATCACCTTAAACCTACAAAAAACAGTGACTTACTTATTTAACAACAAATACAAATATAGATCAAAATAAGGGAAAATATATAAATGTGAAATCTATACAATAAGCCTCATAAGCTGACCAAAACAAAGAACACAAAACTAAAACATACCTTGGAGAAACTTGAAGAACAGGAACTCGACAACTCTCACAAAAGTACACATTTGATTGAAGAGTAACAGCACGGTTGCACTTGCATGCAAGATAGAACCATGACCCATCACTAATTATATCAACAATGTTTGCCAAAACAACAAACATCCCATCCTGAAAAAAATTTGTCAGTTAACCTTTGAAAAGTCCAAACAGATTTATCATTTAGAAGTAAACAATACAAACTATTTTTGTTGTTAGGAGTAAAATTTTATGTAAGGACACAACCTCTTGTATATCTTCCAGTTGAGAGATTGTCTTCTTTGGGTGCAGCTTCGTGAAGTCAACTTCCAACCCCTCCCTTGAATTATCAAGGACCACAGCAAGAGGCTCCACATCAAGCACCCCATGTTCAGCAACACTACATGAGAAACCACAAATAAATATGATTCAGTCATGAAAAAGACATAATATAAAAGGAAATAAAATAAAACAACAATAAAATAAATAAATTCTGCCAACCTATTCCTAAATGAAATAGCTTCAGCTATGTCTGGGTTAAAAAACAACTTGGTTGCATTCATACTGTTTTGGATGACAGTCTTACCTACTCATGAAACCAACCGAGCCAAAGAAAAAATTAGCAATACCAATAAAAAAACATATCACAGTATCTTTATAAAATGACCCAAAAATAAAGCCAATAAAAAAAAGATAAATACAAACCCCTAAAAGTCTTCACCCTAGCAAGCTGAACCACCACCACTACTTGAATATTACCTCCCTGGTGTAGAAAGTTCCTAAGCTCATCCACATACTCCCAAAAAGAGCACATTCCAACTTCCCACTACAAATACGAAACAACAAAACAAATAATGGTAACACGAAACAGGCCTATATTTGAAATCAACAAAAAAAGGAAACAATGACTCATCGAGCATCACCTAACTCCATCACAACCATGGTGGTTACTTTTCCATCTTTCTCATATTGTCTTTCTGAAACACACAGCTTAACACACCCATAACATCCGCCACAAAGCAAAAGAACTCATAAAAATCAGCATTAAAAAAGTCGCTAACAAATCACAACTAAAGATGAATTACACATCGTTCTCACCAATCAAATGTTCAAAACTATCATATTTCAAAACATCATTAAAAGGAACAAAACTAAATCCAAACATGGGGATTGAGCACGCCTCCTTCTTGACAAATGCTTGTTTTGAAAAGGAAGACAAGCTTGAACTCATGAAAAGTGGCTCTATAATGACCACCATTGGGAATCACATTAAAGTAGACCATCTTGTAAACACAACCCTCTTCCAAAATAGGAGTGAACCTATGCAACAATGCTTTCTGACAAAGTAGCTTGAATCTTGCCACCCTTGGAAACAAAATTTAAACACAAACCAAAATTCACTACCACAATAACAAAAATACACAAATACATACCAACATAAAAGTTAAAGAGAACAAAACTAATCACCAAGAATAGCATACATATTCATCCAATGTAATCAATTCCAAGGAGCTGGTCCGTTAGGATTGTTATACATAAGGAACTGACCACATCCTCACAACCCTCACCAACAACCTAATGGACTCCTATTCAACACAATGTTATTGATCTTATCATAAGAGATAGCCATTGCAACTCGTAAGCCAAACTACACTCAAACAAAGAGAAGGTGGAAACGTGAAAAACCTAAAACAACAAATTTTATTTATATAGACTCCAACACAACAAAATTTGAAATTTTAAAACTGAAAATAAGAGGGAAATAATAGCCAGAAAACTCAAGTACTCGGTTGGTAAGACCCATCCCTCTGTGCAACTACTAAGCAATGAAATCAGACATAAAAGAAACAAAAAAAATATAAAAATCACAAGTCACAGATAGATCAATAACACAAACCTCTAATGTAATCTAATTGAAGGTTGAAATGAGGGAAAGAACAGGCAGCCAACTCAAGTACAGAGTTGGTAAGACCCATCACTTGTGCAAATACTGAGCAATCAAATCACAGAAGCCCAAAAAAAAAATCACAAAAATATCAGTAACACCATCCTCTTATGGCAACTGAACAAATCAAGTTTCCTTTCAAAATTTTACCCAAAATTTTACGCCACCTTGCCATACACCCTGCCTAATAGAAGAAAGAAGACGATAAATCCCATCAAAACCATGCTTTCCCGTACCAACCATACAGTAAATCACCCACTTATAAGCATGCTTACCTACCACAACCTATCCTAATGACACACAATCACCCCCTAAACGGGACACGGCCCAACTTAAAACAAGTCCAAAAAAAAAATTTTAAAAAAAAATAGGTCAACTGACGTACAGTGCAGTTCGCACAAGCAAATCCAGAGTTTTTCATCTTCTCGCGCTCGCAGTGTTTGCCAGCGCCGACGTCTTCTCTGTTCATCTTTCATCTTCGTTCGTCAACGTCCCGCTCGCTGCGACTGCCTTCTGCGTTTCTGTGAACTCAGGTGCCCATATCCGGACCTGGATTTGCTGCAGTAGAGATTCCACGCAGTTTCACGCAGAAGCGATCTCGACCGTCGAAATCAGATCGGACGGACGAGACTAAAACTTCACCAAATCAGCTTAAATCGATCTCGACCGTCGAGATCCGATCTCGACCGTCGAGATCAGATCGGACGGCCATGATTTCAAGCAGTTACACGCAGTAACTGCAGGAAATCCAATTCCGCCCATATCCTGGCTTTCTGCGTTTTTTTTTGTGGTTCTGTGTTAAGAAAGAAAAGGTATGCACCGTGTCCCCCCCTCTGTTGAACGCGTCTTCTGGAACACGCAAGGACTGGGAACACGTTTCATTATTTTTTTCAATTGGTGACAACAGTGCATATACCATTCTAAATTTGTATTTTATTGAAAAGGAAGAAAAAGAGGAGCAAGGAGCTACAGATTTTTAATATAAAGCGGTCTTTGAAGTTAGCTACAGTAATTTTTAATATAATATAATGGTTGAAGTGATTTGTCCACATTCATCTATTTTTTGCCTAGTCTATTTTTTGCTTAGTTTAATAAAAAGGGATAATAATATTAATAGATTAATAGATAGAAATGGGAATGCTAGTTACTGTTGTGCTACAGTAATAAAGGGGTTCACCCTTTTTATGTTAATAGATTACATTTATGGGATAAGTCGTAAATTTCACCTACAACTTCCCCTAGTTATATTTTTTAAAAAATTTAAAACAAAGTTGGGTATGCCACTCATAACTTTTTAAGTTTTTAAAAATTTAGAGTAAAGTTGTGGTTCATCCACGACTTGTTATTTTATAAATAAATTTTAAAACAAAGTCATGGATGACACCCACAACTTTACCCTTTAAGCAAAGTCGTATATGACATCAACGACTTTGCCGTTATTTTTTTTAATTTTAAAGACAAAGTCATGTATGCTATTTACAACTTTGCCCTAAATGTAACTTTTATTTTCCAATGTGGCGTAATTGATTATGTTCTACCGTTGTATCAATTGCTAAGCTTCTCGATGAAGGAGAATTCATGAGGTTCATGGGCTTGGGCCCGTCAATTAGGTTTAGTAGCCTTAATACTGGTCCATATCAGTTGCCCCCAAGTTGGGTAGTCATGCTAGCATGGGTAGCCGACTTGTACCCAACTGAGGTTACCATTTTTCCATGTTGTAACAACTGAGTTGTGCAAATATGAATTGTTAGGATGTTTTATTCATAATGCAATTGAGAAGGAATCTTGATATGACGGGTAGTTGGGCCGCTGAAGGGTGAATTGGTGATCCAGCCCAAGATTGTTAAGATTCCTACGAATCTATATTCAAGAGTTCACAAATGTTCTGTCACGTCAACAATTGGTTCAATTAAATTTGTTGAAAAGATAAGAAGAAAGAGAGTTGTGTGTACTGCTATTAACTTTTCGTTGAAGTGAACTAGTGTCACGGGAGTGGGTTGAATTGTGACACATTTAAAATTATCCTGTAATAACTCAGCAAATTTCCCTCAAGTGAAATTCGGAGATGAGTAGGTTAGACAAGCACAATTTAAATGAACCTACTTACACTACAAGAAACTTGCTCATTACCGACGGCCAAAAGTCGTCAGTAATAAATGAAAACCGCCGAAAACCACTATTTACCGACGGCCTACCGACGGCGTCAGGGCCCTGGGAGTTTGGCTCGCTGGTAACATTACCGACGGCCGCCCGACAGCCGTCGGTAATTACCGACAACCAAACCATCAGTAAATGTTAAAACGGTCGTAAGTAACAAGTCGAAACCAACAACGTTCTGGTGGAAATTAGCCACGGCTAAGCCGTCGATAAATTATCGACGGCTATAACCATTTTTTACTGACGGATTACCGACGGCTATAACATTGGTTATGAAACGTATTTAAATTAATTAATTTCCATTTACGACGGAGAAGCCGTCGGTAAATACAGTTGGCTATACTGACGGCCTAGCCGTCGATAGCGTTATCGACGACGTAGCGACGAAAATAACCGTGGGTTTTATCGACAGATTATTGACGATGACTCCGTTAATATTGAATTATTTTTTGTATTTACCGACCGTCGGTAATGTTTAAATTTTTAATTTTTAATTTTTTTTTGTTTTTCAGACTGCCCAACCGGCATTTTTAACAATCAAAATACAAACAACCAACAAGGGCTCAATGGCCCACCAGCACAATCATAAATAAGTAAAATAAATAAAAAACACAAAAATATGTAAATACAAGTGTTATAAATGTTAAGACAAAAATAAACATGTCTGTGAAGTTAAGTCAACATACAACACAAATAAAAACCTAATCTAATCCTCTTCCTCCTCTTCCTCTTCCTCCTCGTCCTCCTCCTCGTCGTCGTCGTCATCCTCCTCCTCCTTGTAGTCCGGATAGCGACAGGCAGACTGGATGTTGGCAAAGCTGCTTGCCAACTCTCTCAGCTGTCTCTAGAAGTCCGCAGCCTGCTCCTGTTGGCGCTCCTCTGCTGCCCGTACTGCATCCAAAACTGCCTGATGTGCCTGACGAGCCTCCTCCCCAGCCGCCCGTGCTCGCTCCTCAATGGTCGCTAATCAGTGCGACCATCTCGGCGAATCTTGGCGGGACATAAGCGTGCAGACGGGGCATGAGACTCCTGAGTCAGAGAGGAAACACTTTGCCTATAACGTGAGGACATATCTATGGCACCGTAGAGACATCCCCGAGTCTTCCCCCCAGTAGTCTAATCTAGTCAGGGGTCAACCTCCTGAGGACCACTACCAGATGCCTCCCTTGGCTGAGAGGCTTCCTGCAATGCCTTCTGAAACGACTCCTGCTTAGGATACATTACTTTTTTTACAACAAAATCAAATATCAAATAATAAACAATAAATACAATGTTAAATCTTACATTTGTCTCCCTGGCTCTCTCGTCCACCCAGGCTTTGTCCTTCTTCCTCTGGTGAGTCCTCATGAAGACCTCATCCACCAACACTTCCCTACCCAACTCTTTCGCCTTAAACAAAACAAATAATACCAAACAGATATTAACAATATTTAATAATGAAAATATGTGTTGCAATTATCAAGTGTTTAACTGAACAACATACCATCCGTATGGCATGCTCCGTGATGAAAATGGATCCACCTGTATGGATAGATCCACCCTTGGCAGAGGCACGGTTTGCCTTTGCCCGTACTGATTTCTCCTTATAGGAAGGAGAATCCTATTTCTGTTGGAGGGTTTCCCATGCACTCTCACATATCCAGCCTGGTCATTGGCGCTTGTTCCTAGCCTCCATCAGCATCTCAAAAAGACGCTTCGAGCCCTTACTATCAAAAATTTTCCTGAGCTGATACGTATGCTCAGGCTGAATGCCCCACATCCTAACGGGTGGGCGGTGTGGATGCGTCATCGTCCAATGGTGACTGGACACGGCTAGCCTGTGCATGCTGACCCGCCTTTGTCACCATGTGCGGCAAAATCATCTGATTCTTCCTCGTAGGAATCTTGGCCGCTTTACCTTTGTCTTTTGGAGGCATCTATCACCATTAAAAATATACAAACAACATAAGACGTTAGAAATAATAAATTAACAACAAGTTAAAATATGAACTATGAAATCATCAATATCCAACATAAACTATAAAATACACTAAATTAATGGTCATTGTAGTATTCTCTTACTTCTCATTTCAAACATCATCAATATCATCCTCATCATCCACATCCATATCCGCATTAGTCTCAAACTCTGTCTGATAACTACCCTCACTATATTCTTCCTCTACTTCACAATCCATGTCAGCATCTAAAACAAACGAAATATCAACCTCTTCGTTCTCACCATGTACTTCATCATGCAAACTGAACATCTCTTCAATTTTGGTTATTTGTTCAATGTGGGCCATCTCTTCATCTTGATAGGGTGTGTCTTCCTCAATGTCATCCACCTCTACACGACCCATGGGCTTTGTCTTTATTACTGCACACCATCCACGTTTATCCGTTCGTATTTCTGGATAGGGTATATAATACACTTGTCTGGCCTTTTGTGCAATTATGAGTGGATCATACCGATTATATTGCCTGTTCATCTTGATATCCGCAATATCATGCTGCAGATGAACTTTTGTTCCTCTATTCCGTCTGGGATCAAACCATTGACAATAAAACAAGGCTACCTTGTGAGGCAATCTATGATACTCCAACTCAAATATATGTTGGATTACTCTATAGAAATCATCTTCTCCGCCTCCCATAACCCCTTTCACATAGACTCCGCTGTTTATGATTTTTTTACCCATAGTCCAAGCGTGTATATGAAATTTGTACCCATTGATGAAATACTTGTGCCAACTTATGACCCTTGACTCTGGACCCCAAGCTAATGATATCAAGTTGGGATCACTCACACCATTTACCGGATTAGTAACTTATTCAAACAATAAATTCACAATAAGGTTAGTGTGCTATGTAATTTTTTATGACAAAGTGTTAGCCAAACACTTGGTGGAGTCACTTACATAGGCCCGAAACCATTCTGGAAATTCCCCATATATACGAGTTTGAGCTGATGGATCTTCCTCATTAATGGAGTGATATTGCAAAAAACCATTGTCAATAAAAGATTAGAATTCATGAAAGATATATTTGGTAAATACAAAATATGTGTTTATTTTCGTATTACTTACTCAATATACGACTTAATCTCATTGCAATTGATGAGGACGTGCACATGAGCAGACCTCCATTCAGCATCACTTAACCAATGTATTTCATATTGCCCACTAGGACGTCCAAGTTGGTTGTCAATCGACAGTGTTGATGTCACGACATCATCCAACCTCATAGCTTCATTACGTTGACTTGTGGCATACAATGATACCGTTTTGAAATAGTGGGAACAAAAATATGTCGTCTCCCTGTGTAAGTAGGCCATGCAAATTGAGCCTTCCACTCTAGCCTTGTTTTTTACTGACCGCGTAAAATCACCCATCATTCTAAAAAAACAATATCGTACATTGGAGTACCAATATTGAAAAATTTTAAGTAGAATAAGGAAACAAAAGAGAATGGTAATGTACCTTTCAAATGGATACATCCATCGATATTGAACTGGACCACCAAGCCTTGCCTCATGTGGGAGATGGACTTGTAGATGTTCCATCTAATCAAATACTGCTGGTGGGAAGATTCTTTCAAGTTTGCATATGATCAATGGAATGTTTTCATTCAATTTGATCAATTCATCAAGTCTCAAGGTATTACTGCATAGGGCCTTAAAGAATTGACTTAATTCTGTAAGTGGTTTCCACACAAGGTCAGGCAACAAACTAAATGTAAATGGGAGTAAACACTCCATAAAGACGTGACAGTCATGACTTTTCATCCCATGCATTCTGCCGGTGTTAATATTCGCACACCTAGCCAAGTTTGAAGCATGCCCATCTGGTATCTTAAGCTCCTTAATCCATTTACATACTTTCTTTGCCTCATCAGAAGATAGGCAGTAAGTTGCCTTAGGTTTTGTCATTTTTCCGTTGTTATTTGGGACTAATTCCAAGTCACTACACTCACAAATGAGGGGCAAGTCCAGTCTCGCTTTTTCATTGTCCTTTATTTTGTCTTTATCATTCATGACTGTGTTGAACACATTATCGAAGACATTTTTCTCTATGTGCATCACATCTAGGTTGTGCCTTAACAAATTATCTTTCTAGTATGGACGATCCCAAAAGATACTCCGTTTCACCCAATTGTGAGTAACTCCATAGCTAGGTATCTTGGGAATTCCATCCACTGGCACATATGGCAGTCCATGTACTGAATTCCGTATTTCATCCCTTGTCAATACATTAGGCGGCCCATCCTTTTCAACCCTTTTTTTTGTGAACCCCTTTCTACTTCTTCTGAAGATGTGATCAGGTGGTAAGAACCAACGGTGACAGTCGAATCTTGAGTTTTTCCCTCCATATTTCAGCCTAAAAGACTTTATGGCGTTCATACATATGGGACATGCCAATTTACCTTGAGTGCCCCACCCAGACAACATACCATAGGCGGGAAAATCATTAATTATCCACATCAAGGTTGCCCTGATTACAAAGTTTTGCTTCATGGAGATATCATAAGTCAAAGCACCATCACTCCACAATTGCTGAAGCTCATCTATTAAAGGTTGTAAGAACACATCTATTTTTGCTTTAGGATTCTGTGGTCCAGGTATGAGGCACGTCAAAAACATAAACAGTTTATTCATGCACATTTCAGGAGGGAGATTATACAGGGTCACAACAACAGGCTAACATGAATATGCTGTTGAAGAAGCTTGCACCTACGGTGTGAAGCCGTCAGAGCATAAATCAAGCCTTACATTTTGTGGTTCATTTGCAAAGTCCGGATACATCAAATCAAAATGCTTCCAAGCTTCCCCATCAGATGGATGACATAAAACGCCAGAAGTACATCTATTTTAATGATGCCATCTCATTTAGGCTGCAGTCTCCGTTGACGTATACAGTCATTTCAACCGATGAGTGATTGGCAAGTAGAACATTCTCTTTACAAGAACGTCTTTATGCTTACCCATCCCGATCTTATGAGGCAGATATCGTGGTTCATTACAAAACCTACACTCTCGATCATTCTCATTGTCTTTCCAGTACAACATGCACTCATTTCGACAACAATCAATTTGCTCAGACTTCAAACCTAGCATGCTCACCAATCTTTGTGCTTGGTAATAATTTTTCGGCAATGCATCTTTTGAAGGACACACAGCTACCAGCATGCTTGCAAAGAAATCAATACACTTTTGAGGAGCATTCCAATTTGATTTGCATGCCAAAAGTTTAGCACAAATCGAAAGTTTGGATTCCGAAGCCCCCTCGTATAACGGCTGGTTTGTAGCAATTAGCAAATCATAGAAGTCTTGTGCGTCCTTATTTGGGGGCTCCTCAAAAATATCTTCCTCGTCTTCCTCATTGCCATGTCACCCATACCTTCGAAGTCATAGTTGGTTCTGAAGACATCGTCCACCATATGTTGCATGTTAAGGAAGGAATCACCATTAGCAACATCTCCATCAACAGTTGGCACATTACTCGGATCGATATGAGGCACTTCTTCACCGTGTTCAGTCCAATACCAATAATTTGGCTGGAATCTAACCCTACCCAAGTGGACTTTGATTTGAGCAGCAGATAGTATGCTTCTGCACATGCACTTGAGACAGGGACATCCAATTCCACCCCTGATTACAACATGAGGTTGTGAACTAGCCTGCTCTATAAACTCCTTAACCCCCTTTACGAACCTTGGTTTTAACCCCCCTCTACCAGGATTAAGCCTTTCATATACCCAACTATGATCTAGGGGATAACCACGATTGTCCATTTTCTAGGAATGGGAACACAAGTTATTAATTTGTGAATGTCTTAAAGATATCACAATAGCAGACAATAATAAAACAAGAGCTAGTAGCAGACCTCAGTAACGCCTTTAAGGGAATGTCAATAGGAGAACATCATCATTTCCCCTATCACTTCCTCAAGGCATTACTTTGAAAACAAATCCTTTCATATGTGAACCCCTAGGAGCTGATTTTAATGGAGACTGTGACCACACACTTAGTTGTCCACGGTCGCCTGCGGCAAGACCTAAGGTAGTAGAGTTATTCTCTGTGGAGAAACAACTTATGTTCTCACCAGAGTAATCTGAGAGCCTATAAGTTATTTTTCCACCGAGAATAACTCTACTGCCTCAGGTCTTACCACAGGCGACTGTGGATAACTAAGTATGCGGTCATACTCTCCATCAAAATCAGCTTCTAGGGATCCTCACATAAACGGATTTGTTTTCAAAACATGGTCAAAACAAACCCGCTATGTTTTGTGTACAAAAATCAATTAACTTATAAATTCTAAAATACACTAAATGATCCACCAAGTTTGTGCATAATGATCATTATGTGTAACAAGGTTACTATAAATTGCCTCTACATCGGGCAAGAACACATTCGCTAATAAAAACTACAGTGTTCTTGCCCGATATAATGATCACCGACAATAACCCCGCTACACACAACAATCAAATACAACACCAAACAATAATTCAACAGTATACTATATAGCTTCATATTCAACACTAATTCAACATTCATTTTCATTCTAAGATTTTATCCTCTGTCCAAGCTTAGTAAAAAAACCTACTCATTCATTGATTTAACCATTCATTAAACAGGTATTTGCCTCTACTACTCAATCATTGGCAACACTGAATCATAAAAATAACAAATTTAGCGAATACACAAACAACATTCCCCACAACCACCAACTAACCAAACAATTATGTGACTAAAGCAATAAATTTCCGCAAAATTAACAAATAAAACACCTTTGATCTCTAAATTAACATGCATTGGAACCCTAAGCTTTCAAAACATGTACATTCACTTATACATATAATCAAGACCATTACAAATTCATAGGAAACTTATCATCACATTTGAGGTATAGTCCCTCATGAACCAAAACTCAATCCCATTGGAGCTCTATGGAGCAAACAATGGTTCAAACATCAAGCATACAATTTGTGGGGGGTTGGGGGCAGCCATCCAACCTCTTTTAACACTCAAATATCACTATTTCTACTCAATAAACATTCAAACTCAAGAATTAAAACAATGAAAAGGGTAAGGAGAAAATAAGAAACTGACTTTTTAAGAGAGAATGAAAACGAAACCGGTCAAAAATTCTAGATCATCAACAACACAAACACACAAAAATTGAAACCGGTCAGAAATTCTGGATCATCAACAACACAAAAAAGAAAATTGAAACCGCATTAGTACTACAACCAATTGCTCATAATTTATAGAAAAGGAAAACATGTACCTGAGACACCAAAAGCTTCAACAAAGCCTGGGAAAACCTTCAAAAAATCTCTCAAAAAAAGGATGTTCACGTTCACTGTGCAGTAAAGGGAAAAACCAGGGAACAAGAATAATGTAAATAGCCACTCACAAAAAAAAATCTGAAGAAAGGAAGAAAGAGAGAAAGAGATACTGTTCACAAAAGGATGGGCCCGAGAAGGGAAGCACGCGAAGGCGCGATTATCATTCGCACGTAGAGAAGGGAAGCACGACGGGGATGGAGAAGGGCGCGACTAGTGCTGTGACCGGAGAAGGGAAGCACGGCGGTGACGGCGGAGAAGGGGGCAGTTAGTGATAGAGAAAGAGGGGAGGTCTCACGGGAGAGAGAACGAACAAAGGGAAAGTGAGGGAGAAGGAAAGGGGAAGGGGAACTTAGTGTATCAGGTTCATATTGTCGTTGGTAACTTCCATCGAAAATTAAAAAAAACTAACTGCACTTCACCATTTCCCTGCGCACCGGCCAGCTTACCGTTCAGTTTATCGACAGTCAAGTTGTCGGTAATCCTGCAATATTTAAAAAAATTTAATTGCCCGAAAAAAAGTGTACCGTCCAACTGACTGTTCAGGTTATCGTCGGCTTAGCCGTCGGAAATAGACTCGCCAATTTAAAATTTAATTATAAACTAAATTTTGAACGTTTCGACAGTGAGGCCGTCGGTAAAGTGCACAACGTTATAATTTTTTCCTATCCTTTTAGTGGCAGCCTAGCGATGGCCTGGCTGTCGGTAACAAATTCATTACCAACGGCCACGAGGTCGTCTGTAACATTCCGTGGGTAATTTGCATCTTTCTTGTAGTGTTAGGAATATCCTCAAGTTGAGTATGTTAAAACAAAATAAGAG
Organism: Calophaca sinica; assembly: GCA_037113605.1. Classification (NCBI taxonomy): domain Eukaryota; kingdom Viridiplantae; phylum Streptophyta; class Magnoliopsida; order Fabales; family Fabaceae; genus Calophaca; species Calophaca sinica. The sequence goes on from CM073730.1 coordinate 74,005,473, forward strand.
TAAAAGCAGATTTAATGATTAACTTGATATAATTGAAAAACTTGTTTGAATGCTTACCCAATGTACTAGCTTGAGGATATAAGTTATTCATTTGAAATCATTCTTTGAATAAGTAAGATAAGATAGAACAGTTTTCTTCTTTGTTAATTAAGAATGTGAACGTTTAGGGTAATCAAACCTTCTGAAGATTGTGCATAGATGGTTTTCTCAAGCTTAATGATGAATGCAGTAAGTAAATGATAAAAACACAGGAGATTTATAGTGGTTCACTCAGTGTAAGTTACATCCACTCCTTACTTCCAGTGAGAATTTTCACTTTTTTCTCAATAATTACAACACTTTTAGACTACACCTTCGCCAAAAGCACGTGGTAGTTTTCTTCCATAACTCTACCTACTGTTTCAGTGGTTTTCTTCCATAGGACTACAAAATTGTTACACTTTAGAAACTTACTCCAAGTTTAAAAAGTCTCTACTCAGAAGATTCTCACAAACACTCACCCATCTAGGTAATTTGGTAGAATGAAATAGGTACAAGGATACAATGTATTTGGTTTGTGAGATTTATATTGCTTGAACACAAAAGGTAACTCAGTACATAACAAATTTTATTAAGCTAAACACAATTAGTGATAAATCACAGAGAATGATGCGCAGTAGCTTGACTATGGTTGAGAGGATGATGATTTAAGACTTAATTCTCAATAGAAAAGTTCAATGTACTCTCACAATGTTTCCCAAGAGTTCCTTCACTAGCTATATTCCAAGGGAAATAATTTTAGACCGTTGGAAAGCAGGATTGATGTGTGCAAGAAGGTACACTAACTTTAGTCCTTTTCCGCAGTAGTTGTCGTGTCAAGTATTTTCTGGAAGAACTAACCTTCTCTTCATGGTACCTGCAGTAGAAGCTTCTTTGTTGGTTTCTGAATCAACTCAGCATCTGGTGCAGAATCTTCATTGTGTATTGGTCACTTAAGTCCCTGGAAGTATGTGTTGGAATCAAGTGGATTCAGAAACAATAACCCTTAATTGTTTTGATGATAACAAAAGATTAAGAGAACAATTTATTCTCTAACATGGTTATAAGTGTGCATAAAGTATTTATGAACAGAGAAGTTTGCTTCAGAAGACTTAGTGAAATCTTGAATTTCACTCATCAAAGACCGGCTCTGGCTCTGATTCTGGGCACATAGAATCTGCTTGGTCAACGCTCTGGATGGTCAACGCTCTGATATGGGAAGTCAACGCTCTGGTGACTTAGTCAAATCTGGTTGACCAGTCGAATCTGTTGGACTTACTCAAATGAAGTCTCGCTCTGGTTGGTCAACGCTCTGGTGTGCTTGGTCAACGCTCTGATGTTCGGTCAGATACTCAAATGGACTCTGTCTTAAGGAAGAGTCAATGGCTTTCTACTTTGACGAACTCAACGCTCTGGTGTACAGTACTTGCTCTGGTGAATGGTATTCACTCTGGTACACAACAGAAAGACGTAGGCCTCTCGTACTTATCAAGACACCTCAGTTACTGAAGAATTATCTAGTACGAGGAATCAAAGGCCAAAAGGAATGTCAACAATAAGATCATGGAGGACACGTATTCAAGAAAGAACTCATTTCAAATTGCTCACAGAGACAAAGACTGAATTTGTGCATAGTGCTCAAAATGTATGCACGATCTGTAAGCGACCACGACTGTAAGCAACATAACCGCAAAAGCCACATGACTGCAAAAGCCACATAAACCGAACTCAAGTCTTTGACCTGGAGTGAATAGAGAGCGTTGTGTCACAACGGCCTCATTTCCAACCCTACCTATATATACCTTACTTGATGGTAGTAGGTTAAGGAAAGAAAAACAAGAACAAAAGCGGCTACAAATTTACGACAAAGGAGCAACCAAGAATTTCATTCAAGTCTACGAGTTCGTATTGAACAAAGCACTTAATTGTTTTATCCTTTCTTTTTGAAAGTTAATTTCTGTGCTCAAAGTTCTTCATTGTAAATCCTCTCTAAGAGAGTTATATTGGTATTGATTCAAAACTCTTTTGAACTTGTAACTAGCCCAGTAGTGGCAGTAATACCTTAGAGGCTTAATTGTCTAAGTCATTCTAAGAAGTTGTGAGTATAGCCAGTTTGGCAGTAGTATACTCACAAGTGTAATCAGGTTGATTATAGTGGAAAATCCTTCAAGTGTGTGAAGGGACTAGACGTAGCTATCAGGAGATAGTGAACTAGTATAAATCTCTGTGTCTTTCCTTCTCTCTCTCTTTACTTACAGCATTGATTTTAATCAAATCTGTTTTGAAATTTTTTTTCATAAAACACTTGTATTTGCGAAAAAGTTTTGTAAAACCCAATTCAAACCCCCCTTTCTTGTGTTTTTGCCACGTTCAATTGGTATCAGAGCTCGGCCTCTTGGTTGAGCACTTAACAGTGTGAGAGGAAAAGATCCTATACTATCCTATGGCAAGCAACGAACCCGGTGGTCACGTTAACCGCCCCCCTTTGTTCACTGGATCTAACTATGACTACTGGAAAGATAAAGTGAAAAACTTTTTCGAATCTCAACAGTTTGAACTTTGGGATATGGTTGAAAGCGATTGATCAACGATTGACTCAAAAGAAATCCTATTCCTAGGAGTCTTGGACCGATGATCATAAAAAGGAATATACCTTGCACCAAAAAGCAAGATACTTTCTTGTATGTGCTATCTCTGAAAAAGAGTATGAGAAATGTGGCAATAACTTGACCTTGCCAAAGAAATTTGGGACTCACTTGGCTTTAGCCTATGAGGGTACTTCCCAAGTACAAGAAACCAAGGCTAATATCTTGGTTAGACAATATGAACTCTTCAAGATGGAAAAGGATGAAAGCATCGAAACTATGTTTGGAAGATTTCAAACATTAGTTCATGGCTTGAAGGTTCTCAAGAAAAGTTATACCACTGCTGACCATGTTAAGAAAATCTTGAGAAGTCTGCCAAAGAGATGGAGACCCAAAGTCACGGCTATTCAAGAAGCCAAGGACTTGAATGAATTACGTCTTGAAGATCTTTTGAGTTCTCTAAGAGCTCACGAGCTTGAGCTTGATGAAGAAGAACCTCCCAAGAAAGCAAAGACCATTGCTCTGAAAACTTCAAACAAAGCATCTACTTCCAAAGCTCTCAGTGAGCTTGAAACTGAAGAAGCTTCATCTGATGAGAGTGATGAAGATACTGATGATGAAATCTCCCTTATTTCAAGGAAGATTCAGCGCATGATGAAAAGCAAAGGAAGGTTCAGAAAAAAGTTCCACAAAAGGGACTCACGGGAAAGACAAGATTCAAAGGAAAATAAGGACTTCAAGGACAAGACCAAGTGACTTGCTATGAGTGCAAGAAGCCTGGTCACTACAAGTCTGAGTGCCCACAACTTGAGAAATCAAGGAAAGGTGGCTTCAAAGGCAAGAAGAAGAAAGGTCTCATGGCTACATGGGATGATTCAGATTCATCATCTTCTGAGGATGATGAGGAACAAGCAAACATGGCTCTCATGGCTACCATAGGCTCAGACAGTGAAGAAGAAGATAAAGAGGTAGATTCTAACACATCTTCTAATATTCAAATAGCTTTTGATGAACTGTTAGATGAGTCCTCAAAGCTCAACAATGAGTACAAATCTTTGAAAAAAAAAATCTTAAAACTCTCTAAAGAATTTCAAATACTCATAGGAGAATGAGAAACTCAAAGCTGAAAACCACCATTTGGTGAGTATGATTTTAACAAGAAGAATAAGGTTGAATGCAACTCTTCAAAATATGAAGAGGATTTCAAAGATTTCTTCTTTGAATGTGTCACACGAAGCAAACAAGCATCTATGATCTGGGAGTAAGTCAAAATGGTAAAAAGGGTCTTGGTTATAACCCTCAAGAACCAACTTTTCAAAACACCAATTTGAAAACCAAAGACTCCAACAATCACGGTGTTTACTCTGTACTTTCTGCAATAAGAAAGGGCACATTAGAGTACTTGTTATGAACTAAAAACAAGAAGGACACGTCTCCTTCTAGGACTAACAAAGAGGACCCAAAAAGATTTGGGTACCTAAGGATAAAATTATATATGTTGCAGATTTGCTTAGCAGCGAGTTACTACACCAGTCCTGGTACTTGGACAGTGGCTGCTCACGTCACATGACGGGAGAAAGGCGTATGTTCCAAGAACTCCATCATGAAGAAGGTGGAAATGTTGGTTTCGGAGGAAATCAGAAAGGTAAAATCATTGGAAGTGGAAAAGTTGGTAAGAGCTTTCTTCCTTCCATTGATAATGTATTATTAGTGGATGGCTTGAAGCATAACCTACTAAGTATAAGTCAATTATGCGATAGTGGTTATGATGTTGCCTTTAATGACACATCATGTATAGTCAAAAGCAAGAAAGATGGATCTATTCTTTTCAAGGCAAAGAGAAAAAATAATATTTACAAAATTAAACTTTCTGAGTTGGCAAATCAAAATGTAAAATGTTTTTTGTCAATTGATGAAGAGCAATGGACTTGGCACAAAAGATTGGGTCATGCCGACTGAGGTTAATCTCAAAGCTTAACAAGAAAGGACTTGTTAGAGGCCTACCAAATCTTAAGTATCAATCGATGCTCTTTGTGAAGCATGTCAAAAGGAAACAAACGAAATCTTCTTTTAATTCCAAAAATATTGTTTCCACCTCAAGGCCCTTGAGCTTTTACATTTAGATTTATTTGGACCAACCGTAATCGCCTGCATGCGGAAAGAAATATGGTCTAGTCATTGTCGATGACTATACTAGATGGACATGGGTAAAATTCTTAACCCACAAGGATGAGTCTTTTACGGTGTTTTACGTATTCTGCAAACAAGTGCAAAATGAAAAAGGCTTTTGTATTACTACTATTAGAAGTGATCATGGTGGTGAATTTGAAAATGAATTATTTCAAAAGTGCATGAAGAGCATGGCATCTCTCACAATTTTTCATCCCTAGAACACCACAACAAAATGGTGTTGTAGAAAGGAAAAATAGATCTTTGCAAGAAATGGCGTAACCATGATTCACGAAACTAATGTTGCAAAGCACTTTTGGCGAAGCGATAAACATCGCATGCTATATTCAAAATAGAATCTATATTAGACCTATCTTGACTAAGACTCCTTATGAATTGTGGAAAGGAAGAAAACCCAACATTTCATATTTTCATCAATTTGGGTGTATCGCTTTGTTCTCAATACAAAGGACAGTCTAGAAAAATTTGATTCTAAATCACAAAGCTATCTTTTTGGGATATTACGAACGCTCTAAAGCATACTGAGAATATACTACAAAGAAACATTAATTGTTGATGAGTCAATGCATGTGAAATTTGATGATAAGAAGCCTGATAATGACACGTCAGAGCTAAATGAAGCTTTTGCATTTACAAATTTGTAAGGAAACAAAAGCGAGATGTCACAGTCTTGACTCGATGATGTCTCAGTCTTGACTACGGTGAAAAAGGAATATCCATAACAGATGGAAGTTCAAACTGATCACCCAAAGGACCAAATAATTGGTGAACCGAGTGATAGAGTTATAACAAGATCTTCTCTTAGAGATCATGCTGATTTGGCACTTCTATCAGAGATAGAGCCAAAATCTATTGATGAAGCTCTAACTGATGATGGATGGATTATTGCTATGCAAGAAGAGCTCAATCAATTTCAGAGGAATGATGTGTGGAAGCTTGTGCCTCCTCCAGAGAATAAGCTAGCAATTGGAACCAAGTGGGTCTTCAGAAACAAACTTGATGAAGATGGTAAAGTGGTAAGAAACAAGGCTAGACTTGTTGCACAAGGTTACTCATAAGAGGAAGGTATTGATTATACTGAAACCTTTGCTCCTGTAGCTAGACTTGAAGCTATTAGAATATTACTATCTTATGCTGCACATCATGGCATTACTTTGTACCAAATGGATGTAAAAAGTGCATTTTTAAATGGTTTCATAAATGAGGAAGTGTTTGTGAAACAACCACCTGGTTTTGAAGATACTGAGTTTCCTGAACATGTTTTCAAACTTAAAAAGACACTTTATGGTCTTAAACAAGCTCCAAGAGCCTGGTATGACAGATTGAGTTCCTTTTTAATGTCAAATGGTTTTGAAAGAGGGCAGTGGATACAACCTCTTTAGAAAATCATCTAAAAAGCATTTCATTGTAGTTCAAATTTATGTAGATGATATTATCTTTGGTGCTACTAATGAGTCTCCTTGCAGAGAATTCTCTAAGCTTATGCAGAATGAATTTGAGATGAGTATGATGGGAGAACTAAAATTCTTCCTTGGCATTCAAATAAAACAATGTCAAGATGGAACTTATATCCATCGACTAAGTATGTGAAAGAAGCTGTGAAGAAGTTTAAGCTAGAGGAAACCAAACCTATGAGCACACCAATGCATCCAACATGTGCTCTTGGCAAAGATGAATCATGTAAAAAGGTAGACCAAAAGGTATATAGAGGGATGATTGGGTCACTCCTCTATCTTACGACCTCAAGGCACGATATTATGTTTAGTGTGTGCTTATGTGCAAGATTTCAATCGATCCTAGAGAATCTCACTTAATGCGGTTAAAAGGATATTTAGATATCTTAAAGGAACTACTAATCTTGCTTTGCTTTATAAGAACTCAGATGATTACAAGTTAGTAGGTTTACGTGATCTTTGACTTTCTTTGGAGAGCATTGAAAGGAAAAGCACAAGTGGTGGTGCCAATTTCTTGGAGCAAATCTTGTCTCTTGGTCCAAAGAAAAGACAAAGCACAATTGCACTATCCACGGCAGGGCGAGTACATATCTGCCGCAAGTCGTAGCTCACAACTACTTTGGATGAAGTATCAACTTGAGGACTATCAGTTAAAGAGAGTAAAATCCTATATCTTTGTGATAATACTTCTGCTATATGCTTGACTAAAAACCCTATTTTGCATTCTCGAGCCAAACATATTGAAATTAAACATCATTTTATTAGAGACTATGTTCAGAAAGGGATTCTTGAAATTAAATTTATTGATCTTGACCATCAATGGGCGAGATATCTTTACAAAACCCACTTGTCAAGATAGATTCAACTTTATAAGAAAGAACTTGAATTTCCTTCTTATAAAGGAATAGGTGTTTGATCTGAATATAGTTGACTCTGTTTGACTAAGTTGACTCTGTTTGAATTTAGTTGACTCTGTCTGACTAAGTTGACTCTATTTGAATATAGTTGACTCTGTTTGACTAAGTTGACTCTGTTTGAATTTAGTTGACTCATACTAAGTTGACTCTGTTTGAATTTAGTTGACTCTGTTTGCCTAAGTTGATTCTGTTTGAATATAGTTGACTCTGTTTGACTATGTTGACTCTGTTTGAATAAAGTTGACTCTGTTTGACTAATTGACTACATTTGATGTGTTTGACTTGTTGACTCTGCTTGAATGTGTTGGCTATGTCGTAGTTAAATCTGTTGATTATCTTATCTCGTTATATTCTTTTCATTAAGCGTCGTATGATCATTGCATAGTCTCTGCAGGAATCTTAAGTACACGTGTCTCTGAGACTGGTTGATGCGTTAGTGATTGACATTTGCTTTTCTTGAGTCATAATTGCTTTTCTTTGAAATGACAATTTTCTGCGCCTCTTTAATTTTGATACTACGTTTTGAAAAAGACAAATATTTGTTCAAAAATTCATTTCAAATCTGGCGCATAACGCTTAATCTTCTCGAACACGTTTATAACTCACTCACTCACTCACTCACATCACCCACTACCCACTCTATCTCTCAAAAGAAGTCTACACTTTTAGAACCCTAAACTCCTTTCATCTTCGCACTCTGTGTTTCTCCGATTTCAAAATGGTCGCTCCACAACAACCACCGAAAGTTCAAGTTCCTGAAGAAGAGCGTAGGTAATGTTGGAAAATCTTCAACCCTCGACCTCGAGGTGTTGGTGGAACACGAAGTAAGGTTTGAGGATATGGCAAATGAAGGATACGACTTAAGCGGACTTCATTGACATGGGGATAATGGATTTCTTCTACATGAACAACTCAGTATATGAGAATCTGGTGAAGGAGTTACGGACTTATGCTTGGAGTAAAGATAAGACCATTCCGAGTCATGTTCAAGGCGGCGCATTGTGGTCACTCGGGACCTAATTCTTTGAAATCACCCATTGCCCTAATGATGGAGCGGTTGAAACCGGTTGGGAAAAAGGATCTTTGGTGGTGGGATGTCGTGAATGAAACCATCTATGAGAAGCTTAGGAGGCCAAGGCGATGGACATGAAGAACGAGGTTTGAGCAACGCTCGAGAATCATCATGAACTTGGTGCCAAAATCGCTCTGTGGATCGTCGGCCAGTACCCACAAGTTCATAATGTGGAATTATGAACTCAAAGCTAAAATCAACCTTCCACAGATAATTTTTGAACATCTGCGAAGAGACTTAATGTACTCCGAGAAAGGAAATATATGAATATCCCTTATGGAAAGTCATTGTCGGAATTATGGAGAACCAAGGTCTTATAAATCTTCTTCAAGGTCTCAACACCTTGGAAGCAGGGCTTGCCCTGAAAACGATGGTAATTCATATTCTCTCTTCTGACAATCTAAGGAGAATGGGACTCCTTTCCAAGAAGCCCATTCTTTGAAATTCAACAAGGTGAGGAAGGAGCAAGGAAGAAAGGCTGTGAAGAAGGGAAGAAGATCATGGTTGACTCTGGTGTCTCTCTTTGGACCAACCGGAAGGGTCACTAGAAACACAGGCATTCACATTGCCTCGTAACCCCTCACTCACTCTCCTGTGAAACCTACATGCATGCCTCTATGCTTACAGAGGAAGAAGAAGAGAAGAAAGCGGAGATTGATCAAATGATAAAGGAAAGGTTAGAGGAAACTTCGACTATATCATGAAGCAAGCTTGGCTGCAGCCTTGTCTGCGTGAGACCTTTGCTCCTCCGATTCGTGCCCTACCTCGACCACTAGAGTGGTACGTTCTGCTGAACCCACCTCTGCTGATCCCGCCGAAACCACCCCTGAAAAGGATACACAAGGTTGGAGATGCTCCTGCTGCAAAGAGGAAGAAGGTACTTGATAAGGTAGTTGATTTATATGATACTACTTATCAATCTGGTTCTGTTCCTGTTGCTTCTACAGTTGTTGAACCCCCTCCATCACAATCCTTGCCCAAACCTAAACCCCAATCTGTCTCTGCACCCAAACCAACACCTACCAAAAAGCCTTTGCCCTATTTACCCTCAGACTCCTCTTCATCTGATGAAGATGATGTTGCTCCCTTGAGGACTAGACAAAGACCTCAACCACAGGTTCAAATTCCCTATATTGAACCTTTAGCCTCTTTACCCCCAAACTCCACTATACCTCAAATGAAACTACACCTCCATCATCTCCTCTACAAACCCAAACACCTTCACCACCTAAATCACCACCCAAACCAGCTTCTCCACCTAGACTGCTTCACCCTCACCACCAACTAGACCTCAACATACCATGTGAAGCTCACCTCTTCGCATCTTGCAACCTCTCCAGGAAGAACCAGAATGCTGCGTAACATCCGGGATGATCTTTGATGATCTCTCTCTTGAGCCTCCGCCACTTCTCCTTCTTGCACCTCCTGTACCCTCCGAGCCTGGTCTTGAGAACCAAGAAATGTGCCCAACATTCTTCCCACTTAATTGGTAGCATTGAGTACTTCAAAGCCGAAAGATTCAGGAATCTCGTTTAGGGTTTCCTTGGAGGCAGATTTGATGAAGTAATCAATGATCTTCTTTGAAGAAGATCGGTATGAGGCGGGTGTCTGTGAACACTTGGTTTGACAAGCACAGGCAAGAGCAAGAAGAAAGAAAGCAGGAGATGGCATCTTTGCCCAGAACATGGAGAGTTCCTCCAAGAGAAGAGGTCACCGTTGTTTGGGAACCAGAACCTGCACCTCCTCCTCGTCCTCCTACTCCTCCAAGAGAACACCTTAACTCCACCACCGCACACAATGCTATGGTTGCATCTATACTGGATCGGCTTCACATGACAATCAATCGTAGTTGTGCCAAAAGAAGTTTTTGATAAATTTGGTTGAAGAAAACAGGCAGTTCAGAAGATTTATGGAATCTACTGATCAAAGGCTGGAAGCCTCAGAAAAGAAGCAAGATTTGATGACTACTCTGCTGCGGCAAATTTTGGAGAGGATGGAGCAAGCCTAGAAAACCTTAGGATTTTTTTTTTTACCTTTTAGTTTTCTCACTTTTGATAGATTTTTTTCTGTTTTAGTGCTTACTCTGTTTTATTTCTAATATAAATTTTTTTTACTCTTAGAGTTTTCTCTTTATCTTTCTTTATACTGTTTTGACTGTGATGTTTTTTATTTCTGTCTTAACCTTTTTGTCTGATGACAAAAGGGGGAGAAGAATATAGAGAATATAGAGCAATTGATGAACCTAATGTATCAACCAAGTGTCATCATGCATACATTATATGTTCTGATTAATATAGTTCTGTATGCTCTGAAACGTATATGTTGTAATATCTTATCATCTGTCACACTTAGAAATATTTATATATGCTTAATTCAGGGGGAGCCTCTGAAATCTTCTGAATAAATATTTTTTATAAAGAAAAATTGTTCATCAATATATGTATTTGTCATCATCAAAAAGGGGGAGATTGTTGGAATCAAGTGGATTCAGAAACAATAACCCTTAATTGTTTTGATGATAACAAAAGATTAAGAGAACAATTTATTCTCTAACATGGTTATAAGTGTGCAGAAAGTATTTATGAACAGAGAAGTTTGCTTCAGAAGACTTAGTGAAATCTTGAATTTCACTCATCAAAGACCGGCTCTGGCTCTGATTCTGGGCACATAGAATCTGCTTGGTCAACGCTCTGGATGGTCAACGCTCTGATATGGGAAGTCAACGCTCTGGTGACTTAGTCAAATCTGGTTGACCAGTCGAATCTGTTGGACTTACTCAAATGAAGTCTCGCTCTGGTTGGTCAACGCTCTGGTGTGCTTGGTCAACGCTCTGATGTTCGGTCAGATACTCAAATGGACTCTGTCTTAAGGAAGAGTCAATGGCTTTCTACTTTGACGAACTCAACGCTCTGGTGTACAGTACTTGCTCTGGTGAATGGTATTCACTCTGGTACACAACAGAAAGACGTAGGCCTCTCCGTACTTATCAAGACACCTCAGTTACTGAAGAATTATCTAGTACGAGGAATCAAAGGCCAAAAGGAATGTCAACGATAAGATCATGGAGGACACGTATTCAAGAAAGAACTCATTTCAAATTGCTCACAGGAGACAAAGACTCGGAATTTGTGCATAGTGCTCAAAATGTCAGTATGCACGATCTGTAAGCGACACGACTGTAAAAAGCAACATAACCTCGCAAAGCCACATGACTGCAAAAGCCACATAAACCGGAACTCAAGTCTTTGACCTGGGTGAATAGAGACGTTGTGTCTAACGGCCTCATTTCCAACCTACCTATATATACCTTACTTCAGTGACTGAAGTAGGTTAAGGAAAGAAAAAACAAGAACAAAAACGGCTACAAATTTCTGAGACAGTGAGCAACCAAGAATTTCATTCAAGTCTCTGAGTTCGTATTGAACAAAGCACTTAATTGTTTTATCCTTTCTTTTTGAAAGTTAATTTCTGTGCTCAAAGTTCTTCATTGTAAATCCTCTCTAAGAGAGTTATATTGGTATTGATTCAAAACTCTTTTGAACTTGTAACTAGCCCAGTAGTGGCAGTAATACCTTAGAGGCTTAATTGTCTAAGTCGTTCTAAGAAGTTGTGAGTATAGCCAGTTTGGCAGTAGTATACTCACAAGTGTAATCAGGTTGATTATAGTGGAAAATCCTTCAAGTGTGTGAAGGGACTAGACGTAGCTATCAGGAGATAGTGAACTAGTATAAATCTCTGTGTCTTTCCTTCTCTCTCTCTTTACTTACAGCATTGATTTTAATCAAATCTGTTTTGAAATTTTTTTTCATAAAACACTTGTATTTGCGAAAAAGTTTTGTAAAACCCAATTCAAACCCCCCTTTCTTGTGTTTTTGCCACGTTCAGTATGACTCGGTGTCACTTTAGTCCCTGAAAGCATATAAACTCCAAAATAGTCCATGTAAGTGTGCTCCGTCTGTCACTTTGGTCCCTGCCGTTAACAATTTCATTGACTCCGTGAATAATTGGTCACTTTTGGTCCCTGAAAGTGTAACTTGGTGTCACTTTAGTCCCTGAAAGCATATAAACTCCAAAATAGTCCTTGAAAGTGTTCAACGTTTGTCACTTTGGTTCCTATCGTTAGCCATTATTTTGGAACGAGAGATAATTAAATGACTAATGGTAGGGACCAAAGTGACAAACGTATAACACTTTCAGGGACTATTTTGGAGTTGTTACTCTTCCAGAGACCAAAGTGACACCGAGTTACACTTTTAAGGACCAATGTGACTAATTACTCACGGAGTCAATGAAATTATTAACGGCAGGGACCAAAGTGACTGACAGAGCACACTTACAGTGACTATTTTGGAGTTTATATGCTTTCAGGGACTAAAGTGACACCGAGTCACACTTCCAGGGACTTAAGTGACCAATACCCCAATCTTCATTAAATAATTCATTAGCTTAGTTTTGACTTGGTGACATTTACTGTCCCTTATAAATGCTGCTTTTTCTTCTAGAGGATAGTGCATGCTAGGTACGAGAAGATTGATGTCTCATACCTACTCACCTTGAGGTAGGTTGTTCCTGACTTTTGCATTCCTTGACTTGCACAGCCTTTATTTCGATGCTTGCTTCTCTTATCATCAACGCTTCTTTGTCCAACAGAGACTATCTTATGGAAGCTTATCTTTTTCTAGTTGTTGCAGCTTCTTAAAACTTAATCTTCATGTATTTTTTACTTGAAACATTTGGAAACTGTTCTTTCTGTTTATGCTCAAGTAAAGTAATAGACAAAGGATTAGATAACTTAAGCATCAATCATGGAGTTTGTTTTCATCAAAACATTAATGAAGAGATTTTTCCTTAATTAATAACTGGTGTATTTGACCCGTGCCTTGCACAGGTATATGTATGCTATTGAAAATGATTATAGAATAATGTAATGTATTTTTATATTAAATTAAATAATTAGTAAATAATGGGTAGTATATTGTATAATTTGAATAATAAAATTTAAACTATTGAAACTTTAAACTAATTTATTATCTTTCTGCATAAATCACATCATTTTTCTTGGTTAGGCTTCTCCATGCATACTCTGCCGCTGAACGACGACGCTAATGAGCATACCGCAACAGATAGAGTCATGTCATACACATGTTACATATCTAGCCCACTCAACGTACAATGTGTGTTTAAAAATATATATTATGTTAAAGATTATATTAATATATTTTTTATTAAGATATTTATTTACAGTAATTTATGGATTAGTGTTATTTTTTGTGTAATATTCAATTTGCTTATAATTTAATTTTACTCTCCAATTTAAATAGTAATTAATAGATTTTAACTTAGATATTAATATGTTTTCATGCGAAACATTCATTTATGTGTGGTGTGTTTTTACTTGGTGTTAGGGTCATGAATGTGTTTGTACATGTTAGGAAATAAAAATTAGAATTAAAATACACACACACACATAATACTCATTCAATATATTATATGTCATTAAATATTAATAAATAAAAATATACATAAAGAAATACGATGAGAAATCTTATAAGAAATGAATCTAAAATGCATATAAAAATTTCAGAAGGAATTTGTTTCAAAAAATTATAAAAAATATTTTAATTTTGTGAAGATAAATATAATGAATTTAAATAGGAATTCATTAAATTTCTAGAAAAATATTCAAACAATAAGAGAAAATTTTGTAAGAATTGCATTCTAAATATTATAGAATGAATTGAAAATAAGCTGAGAGGGGTATACATCAACTTTTATAAAAATTAACAAAATTATTAATATATTTTATTTAAATTTCTTGGTGAATATTTATATGAGATCGTGCATCTTAAATACATATTAATACTTATTTTTAGTTACACGCAAAAGAAGCCTATTAGCTTACATAAATAATATATGTATAAGAAATTTTGTACGATCACTTCTGATTGAATTCATGGTATGCATGTGTCTAATTTGGCTTCAAATTATTTCTTTAGAATAGTAGATAGTTAATAAAATATATCAAACAAAATGATTAGGCTAAATGTTAATATTAACTCATATAAATTATACAATGGTTACTTCTTTCCGATAATATATGACTTAACACTAAATTTTAAATAATTATTGTGAGGCAGCAATTGGACTACAAATAATCATATCTTATCATATGAAGTTTTTAAACCTATGTATTTTTAATAATATCATGATGATTAATTGTATTTTAATATTAAATAGTAAATAAAATATGTTTATTATGTAATATAGTATAAAATTTAGAAACTAAATAGTACTGGAAAGTCATATATTATAAAACTAATTTTTTTTAGATCCATGTTTCAATTATAAAATGGTCCCTTATTGATATTTCATATTTTTTACACATTCATCTAATGATGTGTTGTCATATCATTTAATGAGTATGACAAGTCAAGTGTTTTTAAACTCATTAAATGAAGTGACATCACCTCATTGGATGCACGGGTAAAATATTTTTATACCAACAGTGCGTATAAATTAAACTCTTTAAAAAAAGGGAAAGACATATTGATTTTGTATGTTTTACTTTCCATGCATGTTAAAAAACATCGAATACTACTTTGGTAAAGTGAAGTTCCAAGTTTGTTGCCTTTTCCAGAACCGTTCCCGTCTGTCTTGCCTCCTCCCTACCCTCTTCGTTCACATTTTCTTAAGGACGGAATCCATTGTCATCGAATAATACATTGCTCCACATGGGTTCTTTGGGTTCGTTATCATGGGACACACAAAGATCTTAATTAAGGATGACTCTTCTTTTCAATTTATTTACTTCTAAGTTGCAATAGCAATTCAAAATGTTTTAGGTAGCTTTCACATTTTCACAACAATAACGCAAAGTTGCAATAGAGAGGCGTTTCACATTTTCACAGCTTCTAAGTTGCAATAGCAAGTGAAACTGTTGAATGGGTCTCACAATTTTTAGTTAAGATACCTTATATAATGTGATATTGGATATGGAATGGAATATATGATGATTAATATGTTTTTGGTAGTAAATAGAATATGTGAGATACGTTATAAATTATATTTTATGGTGATTTTTGTAATTTGTGGGAGGTAATGGAATAACATGATTAACTCCTGAGAGTTATTTCCCTTTTAACTTTGATTTACATTCGAAATAATCTGTTTATTCATTATCTTTTGGGGTACAGTCTTATTTTGTAGGATCACGATTTGACTGATTATTTAAGATCCTATTTTTTTGTTGTTTAGGTAATGGAATTTATGAGATTATATCAGTTTGATATTTTGATATATAATTTATTTTGTTTGTCAAACAATCCCAAAAATCTGCATTGACGAAAAATTTATTTTTAGATTATTAAGATCACGTATTGAATAACAAATCTGCATTTATATATAATTTATTTTTCAGATTATTAGGATCACGTATTGAAGAAAAATTGAAGATCTTTTTTTTATATAGCAAACATAAAATGTTTTGGTTAGTAATAAAATCTGCATTTATAGATAATTTATTTTCAGATTATTAGGATCACGTATTGAATAAAAATTGAAGATCTTTTTTTTATATAGCAAACATAAAATGTTTTGGTTAGTAATAAAATCTGCATTTATAGATAATTTATTTTCAGATTATTAGGATCACGTATTGAATAAAAATTGAAGATCTTTTTTTATATAGCAAACATAAAATGTTTTGGTTAGTAATAAAATCTGCATTTATAGATAATTTATTTTCAGATTATTTGGATCACGTATTGAATAAAATTTGAAGATTTTTTTTTTATATTGCAAAAATAAAATGTATTGGTTAGTAATAAATAAAATGCATAAGTATAGGTAACAAAATTTATGAGATATATCAATTGGATATCTAATTTAATTTTGTTTATGTCAAACAATCCCAAAAATATGATTTAAATTTTGAAATATTCAGATTATTGGGATTCAAAAATTTAGGATCATGTGTTATCTTAAAATTTATGATCCTTTTTTTTAATATTGCAAACGTAAAATGTTTTGGTTAGTAAAATGCATAAGTGTTGGCTGATAAAAGATCTGTTTCTTTTTAATTGTTTTGGAAAAATTTTCAAATTTGAAATTTAAATCATAGATCTATTTCTCTTTTATTGTTTATGTCAAAATTTTTGGTTAGTAATAAATAATATGCAATAAGTGTAGGTATGATAATTAGGTGATATTAATATACACATTACTTAAATTACCGATTTTCAAATTTGAATTTGAATTTTGAAATATTTAAATTATTGAGATTCAAAAATTAGGATCATGTGTTGTCTTAAAATTTATGATCCCTTTTTTTAATATTGCAAACATAAAATGTTTTGGTTAGTAAAATACATAAGTGTAGGGCTCATAAAAGAACAGTTTCTTTTTAATTGTTTTGGTAAAAATTTGGTATTTGAAAGTTAAATCATAAGATCTGTTTTTCTCGTATTGTTTTGATAAAATTGTTTTGTTAGTAATAAATAATATGCAATAAGTGTAGGTCTCATAATTATGTGATATTAATATACACATTACTTAAATTACCGATTTTCAAATTTGAATTTGAATTTTGTTGCCAAATTCCAATGTAATATGACACGTAGGATTTATTAGTAGGGAATGCTCTAGAGGACTTTTAATGCAGAGTATTTGTTTGATAGGATGACACCTCTTTTTAAGTTATTTTTATTTGTATATAGTATAGATAGATAGATAGATCTCCTCCTTTTTTATGACGGCAAACTCTTGAGTGAATATTAAGTTTTTTGATTGAATTTAAAAGCATTTGAAGATTAGTGATGTAAACTTTGACTCCCCTTGAATTTATGCATACTGAGTTTTATATAGAGAGGGGCATAAAATCAGATAGATGAACACTATTAAAAATATCAGAACCAATAATGTGTTTCATTCATCAAAAATAGGTATTGAATGAAAAATTACAATTTGTCATGAGAAGGAGCAGCAAGATAGGCTTTGTGATATTCTTGAGTTTGGTACCATAGTTGATGAAATGTAGTTGATTTACCACTTCTGCGGAAACGCTATACTTTGTTCTAACCTAATGAGCCTGCCATAAGTCGCTTTGACTGGATCCTTATCTCTGACGATTAGCTGGATGCGAGGGGAGAGATCTCTCAGTGGGCACTTGACACAGGGATGTTTCTGATCATTGTCCGATTGTCTTGAGGTACTCTTCACGTAGTTGGGGTCCTAAACCGTTTAGGTTTAATTATAATCATTGGCTCTAGCACAAGAACTTCCGAGATGTAGTTACAAAGAATTTAATACTTAAGTGACTAACTTGAAAAAGAAAGAAAGATAAAGGACCAAAATACAAACTTTAATTTAAGATAAAAGACCTCTGAAATAATTTTGACTAAGTTTTAATATAAAATCCGATGGTTGCGGCTAGTTACACCCCTCTTATGCTAGTTACACCCCTGCCACATTTAATTTTTTTTAAATACCAAAATACCCTTAGGGTCATATTTAATTCTCACAACAACACACACTCCCCACTCTCTCAACTCTCTCTTCCCCACTCTCTTTCTTCTCCATTGTCTCTCTCACCCAAGGTTAACAAAATCTCTCTAAAGTTGAAGAAAGTCACCCAAAAGCTTCCATTACACTTTCATTAGCATAGGTAAGTGTTCATTTTACTATTTTATTGTTTTTTTTATGCGTATCTATATCGTACGTGAACTTAGTTCACATATGTTATTTTTTTTGTTTCAACACGTACGTGAACTCAGGTGATACGTACGCATACCTGAACTCATTTCATGTACAGTACTTCACCAGGACTTTTACAGGCGATACATGTATGTGAATTCAAATCACGTATACAGACGTGAATTCAATTCACCTATGTGTACGCGAATTCAATTCACGTACTGCACTGGAACATAGTTTTCTGTAGTGGGGTTGATAATGTGACAGAATGCAATTTTGTCAATGTTTAACCCGCAGTAAATGGACTTCGGACAATAACATTTTGACGCACTGAATGACAGCGTGGAATCTGAAAGCACACAGTTGGTGGATTGTACTGATGCATTTACCACTGACGAGGTAAAAGTTTTGAGAAATAAAATATTTATGAGTTATGAACATATAAACACTAGTTTTTACAAGTTTGGCATTTGTGTATTTGTAGGTGTTTGTCACGCGAAATGATTTATTGAGATGGGCCAGAAAAGTTGGCAAGGAACATGGAATTGTTGTTGTGTTCTTTAGGCCCGAAACAGGCACAGGATGTCCATGAACAAAGATAAAGTTAATTCTTGATTGTGAAAAAAGCGGGAAGTATAGACCTTGGAAGAACCTGTTACCTATGAGGGGTACCAGCACTAGGAAATGTGATTGTTTTAGATTGAGATGGAGACCCGTCATTGACGGTCAAGGATGGAATCTTCATGTAGCATGTAGTCTTCACAACCACGAGTTGGCGGAAACATTAACAAGTCATCCTTATCTTGGCCGACTATCCTCTGAAGAGAAGTCATTACTTGGTGACATGACAAAGAACATGGTTAAACCGAGAAGCATACTGTTGACACGGAAGGATCATAATGTGGAGAGTTTAACTACGATCAAGCAGGTGTACAATGCATGACAAGCTTATCGGTCATCCATTAGAGGTAACAGAGCTGAAATGCAACAACTAATCACCTTAATGGAATGCGATCAATATATGTATCGATACAGGAAGACAAATGATTCTGATGAGCTGAGGGACATATTCTGGACACATCTAGATGCCATCACACTTGTGAATACTTTCCACCTAATGTTGATTATCGATAGCACATACAAGACTTACAAGTATCGATTTACCAATACTTGAGATTGTCGGTGTTACCTTGACCGGAATGATATTTTCTATGGCATTCGCCTATGTACAGTATGAGTGTGCTGATAACTTCACATGGGCACTACAAATGTTGAGAGAACAAATTATAAGCGGTGATGTTGGTGTCATCCTTACCGATAAAGACCTTGCCTTGATGAACGCAATTTAACATGTATTTTCGAGTGCGATTAATTTGTTGTGTCTATTTCATGTATGCAAGAATGTGAAGGCCAAATGCAAGATGACTATGTTTCTGAAGGAGAAACAGAATCTGGTCATGCAGGCATGGGATGGTCTTGTGAGGTCATCTGATGAGGCTGAGTATGAGCAGCAGTTGGGTGTGTTTTAGTCCATTAGTATTGATTGTTCTTATTTTTATGGTTATGTACATGAGCAGTAGTTGAATCCTCATAAGAAAGATTTGTTGAGGCATAGACAAACCGGGTGATGCACTAGGAAACACGACGACAAACAGGTATGCTATACTTGCAATGAATCCTAATTCTTTATTTTATGTATTGCTCCTAATTTTGTGTTATTGTGTTTGTCAATAGGGTCGAGTCTGTGCATTGGAGTTTGAAGAGGATTTTGCAAGATAGCATGGGGTACGTTTGTAGTGTTTGGGATGTTGTTTCTAGTATGATCGTACTACACCACAATGAGGTAAAAATGTCATTCCAGAAAAGCATACATGTGAAAGAACATCGACACAGTAGTGCATTGTGCAACTCATTGCACAAATTTATGTCTAGGAGTGCATTGATTCACATTGCTAATGAGCTTGAGCGTGTCAAGAATGTTGGTATTGATAATTCCATTTGTGGTTGCACTATGAGGACAACACATGGCCTGCATACCTTGTGCTTGCGAAATTTCCAGGTACAATATGAGGCCTACAGCCATTCCATTGGACACCGTTCATATTTTTTGGAAGAAGTTAAATTTTATAAATGAAGATTTCAGCAAGTCTTTAGAGTTATCTTTAAAATCTGAGATAGATGTCTTAGTCAAAGGATTTAATGAGCCTAGTGTACCTGGAAAAGTTGCACTTAAGAGTAAATATTGCGAGGTAGCATTTCCAGCCACCACCTCGATGTTTCCAACTCCTAAAAAGGTGAAAACAAAGGGTGCACCAAAGAAGGGGAAGGGTAAGGTATCCAAGAAAGAAAAATCATCAAAGCGTGATGCATTTCTTGGATGTAGTGGCACTAATGCATGTAGTACTCAATCATCGATCCATAAGGCTGAGTGACCTTCGGTCAACAAGATTGTGCGACCTTCAGCCCATAAGTTTGAGCGATGATCCACTATCGCGCACGGATCAAAATAATTAAAATAAGAATGTAGTAACAAGGCAGTTAATCTTGGTCGTCTCACAAGGATCTCTAATTAATAATGACCAATAGCAAGAACACGCAAAGAACGGAATGGGGGGTTGTTTCATGAAAACAGTTTTAATTAATAACAAAAATCACTTGATAACAACAACCAATCCACTGGTCATAGGAACTTTCACTTCGGATCTATCACATGTTCAAAAGATTATTCTAATTCGTGTTCTAATCTTGTTTGATCACAGAATTAACCAATCAAGCGGGTGATTAATCCTATACGAATTCCTACTGGATTAAGCATCACAGAATTCAATTGATTATAAATAAGGAACACGCGTCGCAAACATATAATCAATTTAACAACCGAATTCATCAAACCTATAACTACGCGTCATAGACCCTATTGATCTCTATTCGAACTAAACCAAACCAAGCGTTAAGTTTAATTCCAATAGTCTCAAATCAGAGAGCAAAACCGAAATTATATGATTAAGCATCAATATGTAAAACGATTTTGCAAACAGAAATTAGAAGAGATGAAGGATCAAAAGAGAAAGAAGTAAAACACAAAAACGAAATTAATATTAATAACCAACCTCAAGATACTCTATGAAATCCTTAACCAGTGAATTGATCGAAAAGAATTAGCCTTTCATTGAAGGTTTCATCACAAAAGCGAAAATTAAGAAAGCAAGAAGAGGTCTCGAAATAAAACAAAGGCTGAAAATTGCAAAAAACGGCTCAAGATTCTAAAACGTAATAATCATCCCCGACCTAAGACTCTAACTAACGAATTTATAATGTCTCTTAGGTTTAACCTAACTAATCAGATGTTAAGACCAAAGAGAAGGGCCCAAAAGAGTTTAATTAGCCCAATAACAACTAATTACATGAGTGAATGGTCCAAAACCCGTAGTGCAACTCGCCAGCCTCAGTAAAGTGGATTTTCGACCTTCAAAACGGCAGAACTGGGCTTCGGTGCCAACATTAGAATTATAGCTCTACTTCTTAGCTTTCTAACGCCACAAAGAGAACTGAAATCGGACAAGTATAGCCCAAGTTATGGCCTGTAGAAGCGACATGGGTCAGGATGTAACAAAATCCGAAAATTAGCAAATAATTCCACTAAAGCCCAATCAAGACCCAAAGATATAAAACCATGCTAGAAAGTAGTTGTTGGGCAAAACACACAATTAATAACACCAAGTGCAAAGCTATAAAAGATGCATTAAAATGCATTGATCAAGCGACCTAGAGTTTTGCCCTATATGTGTTGGTTTCCTGCGGGGATCCACCTTTTCATTGTTGACGTTCTGGATGTCGGTGACGTTGGGAATTGTAGGTATCGTGCAGTTGATGCTTTGCTTGGTAGGGGTGAGGACTCTTGGTTTATAATACGTCAGGAGTTGACATGAGAGCTTCAACAGTGAAGCGCTGACTATGGGAGGTTATTTTGTGGTAAGCATTGGGTGCACCAACTTATTCAGTCTTTATATGTCGAGAAAAAAAAAGCAATCGTTGCTAGTTGGATGACCCTTCTAGAAGTGGGATATGTGATTGCTTCAAGGTATAACTTGGTATTAGTGTCTTTATCACTGGAACAGCCGATGACTTTTCTTCCTCTTTGAGGTCCTCTGCCATCCTCTACGTCATGTAGAGATTGTATCATTGTGATTGGATATGTTAAGGAATGTCACATTGTGCATGTACTAAACGTTTGAAATTTAATTGCCTGTAATTATTTGTTTTATTCACTTTATTTGACTCTATGTATGTATCTCACTTTAACAGATTTATTTGTAGCCTGATTCGCCGATACCTCCCACGAAAGGTGGATGAGATCTATTATCGATGCCCTATGTCCGTTGCATACAGGCATGTTAAATATTTGGAAATGGCACTTCTAAATGGTGGCGACATAGAAAGGATGTTCGCCTCAATCGGGGAACATGCTAGCTATGGCCCTATAGAGCTATATGTTGTGTTGGTGAGATCGACTAACGAGATTCTTGACAACTTACGTCAACCTAAAACTTTTGACGAGATCATTGCCAACTAGCGTCAACCAAACTCATCGAATTGATCTGATGGATTGGCCATGTAATGTTTGTTTTGAAGTCCCCCATGTAATATGTTATGTTGTTGAACAATATTGTTTGTTTTGAAGTCCCCCATGTAATCTGTTGTGTTGTTGAAAAACATAACATATACGCATTTAATTTTGTCGTTGTTAAATAAGTATATGTGTTTAATTTTGTAAGTATATGCGTTTAATTTTATTAAAAAAAACATAACACATAAAAATAATGAATTAATAACAATGAAGTTATGTTTAGACAATGATGAAATAATAAGTACAATACAAAAAGTGTGGATAAATAACAATAATAATGACAATAAACACTAAGTGGCTTGAGATCTCTTCTTCCTCACGTATTTTCGGACAATGGCCCCACCACCAGTGCGCTATGTGACCGCACCAGACGCACGCTCTGCCTCCACAGTCGTGCTAGGCTCTCCCTCAACAGGGCTAACCTGCATCATTGCCATCAATTCCATGGCAAGTGGGATGCCATTAGGCGCAAGTAATCATCAATCCAGGAGCATCTGCACGATCTCTCTCATCCTCAGATCTATCGCCTGCAA
This sequence comes from Calophaca sinica, assembly GCA_037113605.1. Lineage (NCBI taxonomy): Eukaryota > Viridiplantae > Streptophyta > Magnoliopsida > Fabales > Fabaceae > Calophaca > Calophaca sinica. Next base: position 74,028,559 of record CM073730.1, read on the forward strand.
ACAATAAACAAGTTAATAATTATATAAGTATACATATAGGCAAATATGAAATCTTAATAATAAGTTAATAAAGTTAACCTTGGAGCTGGAGCTACTGATGATGGAGCTAGAACTACTGGGCCTGGTGCTAGAGCTGGAGCTGGTGCTGCTGGGTCAAGAGGTATGATGTATGGATGGGAGATCCTACGGAACCAATCCATATATTCGTCAGCGCAATCTGTTGGGTGCACCACAGGCCGGGATCAACCAAATGAGTGGCATACTGTGTGAACATGATGTTTATCTCCTCTGGAGTGGTCATCACACCCATCACATCGCGTGGTGATGAAGGAATGGTCTGAACATATCCGTATTGGTGTTGGACCCTATCCAGAAGATGTGTATACATCATTTGGCCCAACCGGATCCATCCCCTAAACAACTATGCCTCTTGAAACAGTCGAACTGCTCTATGTTCATCATAGGGTGTCCAACACACCTGCTCCTCTATTAGCCTATCTATGCCCTGCCTAAAAGGAAGCATCAGGCCCCTATCCCTCCTCGGTATCCACCGAAGAGCTCGGGGTTAGTCCTCAGAATATCCCGTTTGTGCCCTCGTGCAGTCGGTGCATAAAGAAGGGAAATGCTCGTAGATCCATGCCTTTCAAGATAATAACAACACATTAGTTTATAATTAATTTTAGTTCACACAAAATAAACAATATCAAAATATGATACCTGTAGAAGTGTCAGATAACCAGCAATCATCCTAATGTGATGCAGACTGGACTCACGGAGGTTATCATACAAGTGTGCAAGGGAAGCAACACCCCATGCATATACTCCACAGCTATGGAGCTCTCTGAAGCACTCCAGGTATGCAACGCTGACTACAAATGCACTCTTGTCGTCGAAGACTGTGCAACCAACCAAGTTTAGCAAAAAGGCCCTCGCAGCCTCCTCCCAACGCCCCTCCTCACAACTCTCTCTGTATATCTGAAGGAGCCACGATTAGCGAACCATGGTAGACCGTGTAACAATGTCCATCTCCGCCCTAGTGCCAATTATGGTGACTTCCAATAGCTCAGATAGCAGCGCCTGATCCTTGTCGAACACGGTGATGGTCAGGAACATCCTCGTGATGGGTATGTGCAACAATGACTACACATCATCAAGTGTGATAGTCATCTCCTCAACTGGGAGATGAAAGCTATCGGTGTCCCCGTGCCATTTCTCTGCAAAAGCTAAAACGAGCCCCTTGTCGATTATGTCGTGTCTACATCTCAACAATGGTGCCAGTTCACACGGCTCCACTAAGCGCCTGACCTCGTCATGCCAAATCTCAATGGAACTCAGCTTCTTATCGTGGCTGTATACCATCAACTCCCCACGATCCTGAATAAACAAAAATATTTGTTAAATGTCACCATGACAAGAAAGTAACGCAGCGAAAAAAATTAGATACACTACCACTCTAACTCATAGTCTAGTGGCCACGTTGTCCCTATATGTCCTCAGGACAGATGTGTCAGTACGACCACCAGGGAATCCCTCAGCTGCTGCATCGTCGGCAGCAAGGATATCCTATTCCAAAGGTTGCGGCTCCTGCTAGGGCTACTTCTCCTCCTACTAGGGCTACCCTCCTCATGCTCCTGTGGGGGCTGCTCCTAGTGATAGGGCTGCTCAGCTATAGGAACACGTCTGTTGGCTCGTGCCGAAGCTGTGGGTCGAATACGACAACTGTCACGGTCAGTAAATAAAACAAAATCATAAATATGTGATTTCAGTTCACGTATATCTACGTGAAATCAATTCACGTACGTTTACGTGAACTGAGATCACGTAAGTGTACATGAACTGAGATCACATACGAGGAAACCACTTTTTTAGGTACTATGTGATCTCAGTTCACATAAACTTACGTCAAATGATTTCAGATACACTTACGTGAACTGGGATCACGTGCGTGAAAGCCAATTTTTTCGATGCTACATGATCCTAGTTCACGTACATTTACATGAATTGAGATCACGTAGCAACTAAAAAGTTGGTTTTCACGTACGTGATCTCAGTTCACATAAGTGTACGTGAACTGAGTTCATGTATACCTCTTCACGCAGGAAAAAATAGTAGCCTAACAGTCTAACGCGAAATCAAGCATAAACAAACAAAATCATACACCCTAACTAAAACGAAATCACGTAGTATATGCGTGTTAATCATAGTTATTGTGAAAACGAAGGGTATATCCAACCGTTGCTGCTAAAACGAAAGCGAAAATTAAAAAAAAAATGAAGAGAGGAAGAGAGGAAGAATCTTACCTTAGTATCTGAGGAATAGAGGAAGAATAAAAGTTGTTGTGAAATGAAGAAGAGAATGAGAGTTGTGTGACAGGGGCGAGGAAGAAGGAAAGTTGCGTGAATGAGGGAGAGAGAGGGGTTGTTTTTTTTTAATGGCAAACATGTTTATTAACAAAGAGTATAAGGGACACTCCAACCCAAAACACACAAGTTAAGAAGCCAAGAGCACAACCCTACGCCCAACCCATCACAACCCAAGGAGGCCAAAAGAACTACCTCCAAACAATACAAGCCCAAAACCAATATAACAGGAAACTAGGGAGAAGGGTTGTTTTATATTGAAAATTTGAAATGGGATTGGGGGTATTTTGGTCAATTTGTGTCTTTAAATTTCTGACAACGGGTGTAACTAAGATAAAGAGGGGTGTTATTAGCGCAAGCCAAATCTGATGGCTAGAGGAATCAAGAAACACACAAAGTTCAAATGCAACTTTTGGTTGCTGGAAAAAGAAAACAACTGACCTGATTGAAAATTAAATCCCTTAAAAAAAACATCCCAAAAAGTTCATATTAGAAGTTTATTGTTTGATTGAAGAGCTAATTAGGGAGATTAGAAATTTCTCAATCATAGGAAAGTTCATTCTAGATGATATATTAAAGGTGAGAAGAAAACTTAATTGTGCTAAAAAATGACAGACATATAGAGAGAGAGGGGGAGTTTTATGGAAAATATCAAACATTGAAGATTTGTTTTGACAAAAAATTATTGAAGTCCCACGTTGGATAGTGATATGGCATCAATAGTTGTTATAGGGGGCAACCTTACCCCCATGAGTTAGCTTTTAGGGTTGCGTTAGGCTTAAACACAAATTCTAAGATGATATCAGAGCCTATCATGGATTCATTGTTGGGTCACTCGTTATCGGGCCACTCGGGTCACGCTCCAGATGTCCAGTCCTGGGCGTGAACGGGTGTGTTGGAAGTCCCACATGGAAGAATGAGATAGTCTGAGTAGTGGTTATAAGGGGCAATCAGCTAGCTTTTGGGGTTGAGCTATGCTCAAACCCAAAATCTAAGGCGTTGGTGTGGTGAAAAGATATATGTCTGATTGGAGGCTTAGGGGGTGACGGTTTAGATTTGTTCTCATATAGTGTTTCGAGGAGGATAGGTAATGGGCGATCAACCTACTTTTGGCATGATATTTGGCTTGGGGACTCTTTACTCAGTAGTAGGCTTCCCAGATTATATTCTATTACTATGGATCGGAATGCACAGGTATGGAGTTGTGGTAGATGGCGGGACGGGATATAGGTATGGGATATTCCTTGGAGGAGAGGCTTCTTTGCTTGGGAGGAGGCTTTGGAGGGTGAGCTACTTACTTCCTTGGTGGACTCGTGTTTCTTTGGGGAGTCGGATCAGTGGGTATGGACCAGGCACCCTAGCGGTATATACTCATTCTCCTCTGCATATGGTCTACTTTTAGAGTCGTCTTCTCATGTAGCCCGACTATCGGATCTGGAGATCGGTGTGCTAGGCAAGATTTGGAAGAGTTATGCTCCTTCAAAGGTAATTTTCTTCTCTTAGCAGTTGCTTTTGGATAGAGTTTCGACTCGGACAAACCTACTTAGCAGGGGGTTATTACTGACCCTACTGCGACTACATTTATCTTATGTGGTTCCCATTGGGAGTCTGCACTATATGTTTCACTACAACATAAAATGAAATAGATAGTGCTTATTTTTTGCCTTCGCTAGCACTTAAAAGCGCTACTTATTCAGCCGCTAGCGATCTTAGTTCGAAAAGACAGCGTTTTAAAAGCGCTAGTGAAAACTAGAATTGCTAGCGCTTCCTTGAGAAAGCGCTAGCTATGTTTGAGAATATATAGCGCTTTTTCAAGGAAGCGCTATCTATTATCAAGAATAGATAGCGTTTTTTAAAGAAAGTGTTATCTATTTCAATAATAGATAGCGCTTTCTCAAGGAAGCGCTAGCTATTCTTTTTTTTTTTTTTTACAGTAGTAGTGTAACATAAGTAGCTGTATAACAAATTATAACAAATGTTTCAAATATATTAAACTAAAATTATAAAAATCATAAATTACATTTAATTAACAACAAATATTGGTATAGATAGTCACCACAGGTCATGTTTTCTACTTCTAACAGAGAACAGATGAAAAACTTCACTTCTTGGAACAGGTTGCACTCGAGTAACACAGATACTAGAGAGATCCCTTGACATGCTATAGATAGTCACCACAGGTCAGCAGTTGATTAAGTCTGTCCCTCCACAAAGCTGGAGTTACATCTTCATCATCTATATTTCATATCCATTTGCTTTTTATGCTCAACGTTTTTAGAATGCAGTTGTTCCTATTTTAGAATGCAGTTGTTCCTATTTTAATTAAAATAAGAACAACTGCATTCTAAAAACGTTGAGCATAAAAAGCAAATGGGTATGAAACATATAGATGATGAAGATGTAACTCCAGCTTTGTGGAGGGACAGACACTACAAGAATTTCACGTTATCGACGCCATTTTCCGCTTGCGGTAAAGCCGCAGCCGTCGCAGAATGTTTATTACCGACGACCATCGATCGGCCCTCGTTAATGGCTCGTTGAAATCCTTTATCGACGGCCATTAAAAAGCCGTCGATAATACCGGGCTAAGCCGATTTAAAATGTATGTATAGCCGTCGGTAATTCGGTGACGCATTTTAAATTTTTTGTGACATTTACCGACGGTCATTTGCAGAATTTATCGACTACGAGCCGCCTGTAAATTGATCGACGGATGACGGTAGATTTACCGACGGCTAGGCCATCGGTAAATGCCACAAAAATTTAAAATACGTCATCACAAGTTCGACGACGCCTAGCCGAATGTATCGAAGGCCGAGCCGTCAGTAAAAATCGACGCTAAGCCGGCTTGCAGAATTCATCGACGGAATATTGGGACGACTCCAGTCAGAAATATCGACGCTGATTCGCCGAATTTACTGACGGACATTGCGACGGCTTAGCCGTCGGTAACTAAAAATTGAAAATTTCCATCAATTTTTTGCGACGGTGCGGCCGTCGATATCGGCAAAAAAAATTTTTTGGAAACCTTTGTTTTTAAAACCTCCCCAAAATTTTAAGGTACCTGACATATAAACGCAACAGCAACAAAGAGACATCAACATACATTTTTTAATGGCCATCAACATACATTTTTAGTCATTAAAAGTCATAGTAAACAATCCATAATGTAAAAAACCACAAATCCATAATGTCAAAAGCCAGAAATCCATAATGTCAAACAAGTCAATAATAAAAAAAGTCTGTAGCCTAACGGCAAGACTAATCCTCGCCGTGACTGCACTTCATAGTCCGGATGGCGACGACGGATTTGTGGGCCTGGATGGCAAGCGACAACACCGGCAGACAACTCCTCAACCGCTGCTGAAACTCCCCGATCCCGCTCGAGGCAATTCTCCTTGCCTCCGTACTCTCATCTCGCTTTTCCTTGCCTCCTGTGCTTCCTCTCGTGCTCTCCGAGCCTCTTCCTCTCGCCTTTCTTGGCGCCGCCTCAAAAGCCGCAGAACTGCGGCAGCCGACCTCAATAAATCGAAGCCCGGTAGATCGCATCGTGCCTTGATGCACGAGACTCCTGGATCAGAGAGGAGACACCAGACCTAAAACGTCCGGACAAGCCTCCGACACCGTACAGCCGTCCCCGAGTCCTACCCCCAGCAGATTGGGCCCATAACTGCAACTGAGTTGACAATATCCATAATTTTCCTCCATTCTCATATAGATTTTATTTCAACTCATGTCTTAAGTAAGCCAAGGCATCTGACATTGACAATATCCATAATTTTTTCAAGTTCAATTTCCAATAGAATTGGACAGTTTTTAGTACATATAATAACACCTTGAAAATAGCAAGCTCAAAACTCTAGCAAGTCACCTTGCAGGGTTGGATAAATATGTCAGTAAAGTAAGGCACGAGGCAGATATCTTGCATTCATAGCTTAATAAGTACAAAGCCTAATCTGTCAACAATTAACTAGCTTGCAAGTAAAATAAATAGTTCAAAGCCTAAGCAAAACCATGCAACAAGTGATATCCCACTTTCTGCTGCAGATTCGTCCAATTGACAAAAAACAACAATACCAAATCCAGAAACTAATTAAAGTTAGTGAAAATGCAACAAGTGATATCCCAATTGAGAAGGAGCCAGTTGCATCTAATAAGAGTGAAGACATGTCAAAGTATCGTCCAAATCCTGACATGCTTGTTAGCAAATCCTGGCGACAAATTTCATCGAAGCAAATAAAGACGGTAGAGACAAAACACTGCCTAAAACTCTAAAATGTTGCTTTCCGACAGTGATGTTCAATAGTGATGAAAGAATCCCAAATCCAAGGTTTCACAAAAACCCTAACAGTGATGTTCTTAACCAAAGAATAAGAAAGATGAAAGATACCTGGAATACAGAGGGGTCATGGTGACCGTCGCGTGGTAGATGTGGTGGTTGGGCGGCGCGCGGTGAGCTCTACGGTCGCCTGGTCGCGAGCGACTCGCTAGCTTCGTGGAGGCGTAGATGGCTAAGCGGTGTGCTGATCTGGTCGGAGGCTTGAGATAGATACTGGCGCGGTGGTGGATCTGGGTTCATACGCGCAGGTCAATGGGAGGTCAGTTTACTGAATTTGAATGAGGGAAAATTGAGGGAAATGGGAAAGAAGTAAGGGAATGCACGAAGCGCGTGTGGGTCTGGTAGTTGTAACAAAATCACATGCTAGCCGTCGGTAATTTTATTTCTAAATTAAAAAATAAAATAAGTATTTATCGACGGCTTAGCCGCTTCAGAAGATTTATATTTATCGACGGCTGTAATTACCGAACGGATAAGCCGCTTCAGTATTTAATGAAAAATTAAATTCTCGCATAGCCTTTTTCTGATTACCGACTTGCCTGGCGGTATTTTATAAATATTAATGACGCTACGCAGGCCGTCGGTAATTTTCCGTCAGTAATCAACATATTTCTTGTAGTGAGATTGGCATCTATTCCAAGTTGTGTCATGATTTGATATGTACCTGTGACCACAAAAAGTAGTAGGGCTATTTATACTATTCTAGGAGGGCTATCAAAATACAGAAAAATCTAGATTCATTTAAAGCATTTAGTGATTACAAGAAAATTCTGAAATAGTTCAAAGTAAGTGGTGGACGGTGCATTTGAGTGTGGACGGTGGGGGTGGACGGTGCATTTAGTTTGGAAAGATGGATTTCTGTATCAGTTGCATTCCAAAATAATAATGAAAATAAGAAAGTTGAATCCATCTCCAAAGTGTCTAAACCCAAAACATGCAAGTATACAAACATGCAAGTATATAGTAAAATAAAACAAGAAGCTTCTGACAAAGATGTACTACATACATACTAAAACATCAACAAAATACTTTCCCACTCAATCTATAATTTGACAGTCCATTAAACACCAGAATTAATAGTAGCGATAGCAAGTTTACTTAGGGTTTTGAAGATTGAGTTTCTAATTTTAATTCAAATTCAGATACAATATAGACACTCACAGAGGTGGTGTCCACCCAAAGCTGCGAGACGAATCTCAAGCTAAGAACACAGCGAATGCCTATCACATAAGTTGGGTTCTTGTTGTCAGTTTCTCACACTATCCACTGGAAATAAAACAAATAAATTTCTTAATCCAATAAATAAATAATTCCCCCAAAAAAAAAGAAATCAAACTTGTTAACAAATGAACAAATTTTTACTATTACTCACAGAGGTGGTGTCCACTCAAAGCTACCAGACGAATCCCAAGCTATGAACAGAGCAAATGCTTATCACCTAAATTTGAATAAATTGCCTATCACATAAATTATAGGCAATTATGTCTTGTTGTCTAAAACATAAACATCTTTTTGTAAAATTCTAACAGTTTTAGCCAACAAGACACAATTCCTATACTTCATTAGCCAACAAGCTGCGTTGTTTCTTTTGGATTAGGGTTGATAGAATAAAAAAGGAGGAGAAGAGAGGAAGAGGGAGTGGCTACCGCGGCCATCTGGATTAGGGTTAGGGTTAGGGTTTAATGGTGGGGGATGAAGGAAAGAAGAAGAAGAAGAGGGATGATCCGAAAATGGGGAAGAGAATGAAGGGAGTGGCTCTGGATTTGGGGAACCCGATTTGCAAACGGGCGATGAGGAGGACTCCGCTATGGAAGAGGACATCGCAGTCAGTGAGATGGCAGTCGAGGGTGGCGAGGAGGCTCTGGGATTGGAGGGAAACGGCGTCGTGGAGGGTGTGGGAGATGGAGTGGAGGAGGTCGAGGGAGAGATGGCATGGGAGGGAAGAGATTAAGAGGAACGCGTGGGAGAAAATAGGGTTTCAGAGCGAGAGAGGGCAATTTAATGAGGGAACGCGTGGAAGGGAAGATTAAAATATAGTAATCAGGTAAGATATTAGCTAGCGCTTCCTTGGAGAAGCGCTAGTGAAGTCCAGTTCTCAAATCATAGATAGCGCTTTCCTAGAAAAGCGCTAGTGAAGATCAGATAATTGATAGCACTTCCTGGAGGAAGCGCTAGCGATATTCTCATGCAAATTTTTAGTAGCGTTTCACCGAAGAAGCGTTGTCTATTTATTCGTTTTAACTAGCGCTTATTCTAGAATACGCTAGTAAAGGCCCACTCATAATTTTAGCCATCGCTTTCATAAAGAAGCGTTATTTAAGATGGCGCCCTTTTTTTAATAATCTGTTGGAATGTTTTCTGTAGATGTGAATTTTCATCCATGGTGTGGTATGTTGTAGTGAATTGGCTCGGTTTCGACTTTGTGCTTCCTCACGATCTCTCGTCCTTGTTCTCCTAGTTCAACTTTTGTGTAGGCAGGTCGTCGGGTAGATATGGACTGACGCTTATTTGGCATACAGTTCTTTGGGTCATCTGGAAGGTTCGGAATGAGTGTATTTTTCTAGGTGGTTACCTGACCTTGGTCATACGATCGACCACATTAGATCCTTGTCTTGGAGGTGGTTTCTTGCCCGTGGTAAGGCCCCGCCATGTATGTATTATGAGTGGTTTGTTGACCCACTAAGTTGTATCGTTAGGAGATAGGTTCCACGAAGTTTTTATGGCATTAGGTTGTAGGGTCGTGTTCTGGACCCACATTGGTGTTTTTCTATGGGTATTGCAGTACTCCTTGTGTTCCCTTCTATCAACAATAATGTTTGCCATTCAAAAAAAAAACCAAAATCTAAGGAAAAAAATGAGAAACTTTGTCTCATTCGTCAGTTGATCACAGCTACAATATATATGTGTGTATGTGTGCGCGTGTTGGATCATATATTTAAGATTGCATGAGACAAAAATGAGAAAAACATAGTTACAAGAGGAAATTAAAAAACTACATTATTCATTCTTTGTATAAAAATATAAAAATAAATTACGTACGCAAGAGCAGACTGCACTCAGACAAACTTTGTCTCAGGAGGTCGAATATTCGCAGTTAAAGACACAGATGAAGTAAACTAAGAAACTCATTTACTGCATGAGAATAATAATTCATTTAATAATGAGTCATTATTGTATTCTAATTTTAGAAACTTTTTTCCTTTTATGTATGGATTTTTTCCTTTATTTATGTTTTTCAGAAAATTCCTTTTGTTGTATATATACATGCTATAAGGAAAACTTTAGACAAATATATTAATGAAGCCGTTTTAATCAAATTGTTGATTTGTCAAAAAAAAAATCAAATTGTTGAAGGAAAAAAAGTATATTTGATCATCTTTAAAACATTCTTTAATTTGATATTCTTTTAAAACTTTTTTTTTACTCAATATTCTTTTAAAACTTAAATTAAGTATGAATTGATCTACTTTTTTCATAATAAAAAAAAGTATGAATTGATCAACTAAAGCAGTTCATATATTATTAAAAATACATGTATTTTTATTACTTTCTCCATTTATATCTTTATAAAAAAATTAAGTATGAATTGATCAAATAAGTATGAATTGATATTATCAAGCATTTAATAAATGTATTTATAATTTTTTCCATTTTTCTCTCCATTACTTTCTCAATTTAGTAATTAATATCATTATGAAGATAATATAATTAATAAGATTATTAATTATTTGGTTATTCGGTTTGGGAATATGTTACCGCTCATACTTTAAATATGCCTAAACCTAGCTTTCTCTTTGTACTAAAACATATTGTTGAGTAGCACCTTTTGGTTTGATTGTTGTCCCTCAACAGTACTCATGTCATTAAGCGGTGTCTTCATCTTCATCCTCCTTTGTTGTTTTTCTCTGATATATAATGTTGCCTCTGTTGATTATGCAACAGCACTTACAAAATGTTTTCTGTTTTATGAGGGTCAACGTTCAGGGAAGCTTCCTTCCTCCCAGAGAGTAACGTGGCGAGGGAATTCTGGACTTAAAGATGGTCAAGATGCTGGAGTAAGATAATATTTTTATACCTTTGAATTTTCCTTCCATTTTAAAAATAAAAATGGTGAAGATACGTTATTTTTTAAAAACAAAATTATGTGATTAATTAGTGGTAGTAATTTTCTGAAAGTACACACAATTCTGAACAAATCCAGATTTTAGTTGGTCCAGCATTCAGAAATAAGAAATGAACATTCTTTTTCCATTTATCATAATTAGTTTTCCAAGATCCAACGTAGGGATATGAGTCTATGCATTTTTTAAAAGAAATTTTTTTATTAACTTGTTATAACGTTTAATTGTTGTTAATTGATTGATTAATTATGAAATATTACAAATCTTCTACTTTTAGAGTATAAGTATATATGCAATATTCATTAAATTATTTACTAAATTTTTTTATTTTATATACATTTTAATATCTTTATAAAATTAATATATAAAATTTAAATTTGAAAATAATTACAAACTCAATCTCATGAATGTGATTCTATGTCTCTTAATTCTTGGTGTTAACAGCTAAACTGCCAAGTTAGAGACGATAAATAATTGAATTCATTCATTTTGACACAAATGTTAATTAAATGCAGATTGATCTTGTTGGTGGACTTATATATGACTTTTTATTAACTGTTATTAAATCATTAATTCATTGAGATTCTTATTTTATATATATAGATAAAGTTTTAAAATAATCACAAACAATTTTTTTTTTGTTATTAAATTACTATATTTTGACACGAGTGTTAATGTGTGCATGCAGATCGACCTTGTGGGTGGATACTATGATGCTGGAGACAACTTGAAGCTAGGGTTTCCAATGGCATTTACAATAACCATGCTTTCATGGAGTACAATAGAGTTCAAGGACAAACTTGTAGCAAACAAAGAGTTTTCAAATGCATTATATGCCATACAATGGGGAACAGACTACTTGATGAAAGCACACCCACAACCAGACATTTTGTATGGAGAAGTTGGTGATCCTGATTCAGACCATTCATGTTGGCAAAGACCAGAGGATATGACAACACCTCGTAATTCCTATAGAATTGATGACCAACATCCTGGGTCTGATCTTGCTGCTGAGACTGCTGCTGCTTTGGCTGCTGCTTCCATTGTTTTTCGTGATGTGAACCCAACATATGCATCCAATTTGCTAACTCATGCAATGCAAGTATGGTTTGATATTCATTTTTGCGCCATTTCTATTAGGGATATTGTGTGCAAATTATTTAAAATTTTCTTCTAACTACGAAAATATCTTTTAATTTTTCATTTCTTCTTTTCTGTTTTAATTAAAAAAATGTTTCTTTTTTTATTTTATAATTTTTTTCCAAGTTTTTTACCAAGAAAACAAATATTTTCACTATTTTCTGTGCAAAATTTTTATCGTACAAAATTTTGAAAATAGAAAACAAAATATAAAAAGAGAGCATATTTTTAAATTAAAATTAAAAATAAGAAGAAAAAATAATAAATAGAAATACAAATCAAATTGATGTATGTTTTTTATTTTTTTTGAATTTTCTTTTAGTGAAAATTTCTCATTTTTCTTTGGTTGCAGTTGTTCGACTTTGCAAACAATCATCAAGGCTTGTACCATAGTAGTATCACACCCGCGGCGCAAGTATATTCCAGTAGCGGATATAAGGTGATCTACTTAATCCTCTTTTGGTAAATGCAATTTACTTTTTTGAAATGGTAAATTAGCAGGGAGAGTTGAACCCACATCTCTTTATCTCTGTAACCCTATGTTCCTCTCTCAAACCACGGTAAATGAAATATAGTACTTAATCCTTTGAAAAATAGAAGTTACCATGCAGCCATGTATCGTAGTATTAAATAGAAGTCATCACACTAAATAAATAAATTGAAAAATAGTGAGAAAATTGAAGTTACCATGCAGCCATGTATCGTAGTATTAAATAGCATATTTTCATGCACAATAGTACTGTGATGACTGATGTGAACATATCGATATTGTCACAACCGCAATATTTCACCCATGTGATGCTGCCTTCATTTTAAAACACTAAAATACAATGTTTGGAGCACACGATAAGTAATAAATAGTACAAATTTTGCAAAAAAGAAAAACGATGAATTTATATTAAATGACATTTGAACATTTATTTTTGTATAAACAGGACGAATTACTATGGGCAGCAGCATGGCTTCACCGTGCCACAAAATTGGGAAGATACCTTAATTACCTGGGAGGAGCAGGCGACACTGGCGGAGCAAGATCAATGTTTAGTTGGGATGATAAGTACGTTGGTGCACAAATTCTTGCTGCAAAGGTAACATTCAATACTCATACTCATCGATCCAACTATTTTGAACAACACCGTTTTAATTCTTATATACTCGTTCAATATAATTTGAGCTAATTAGTTTTTATTTTAATTTTCTGCATAAATACGAAGTTTCATAATTTATACGAAACACAAACAATTACTTTATTTAGAATGCATTTAGAAGAAAATGATAATTTAATTTGGATATAATGTATTCGTTTGTTTTCAGTAAACTCAACATTTTTTATGACCAAAGATAAAAAGTAAACTCAATGTCATTAATGCATTTTTCTTGATATTTCATATTGGGTTATCCAATCCAATGCTGATGCATTGCCTTGTATTGTGTTGGGTGTTGCTACCTACACCTCCCATAATTGCTACCCACACTTCTTTGTGGTCCGAAACACTGGGAGGTGTGGATAGCAATTGTGAGAGGTACAGGTAGCAAGCCTCTATTATGAATTGTAGTATGTGTTTTAATCCATTGTACGTACTGTGTTGGGTGTTCCTACCTACACCTCCCACAATTGCTACCAATACTTCATTGTGGTCCGAAACACCCGGAGGTGTGGATAACAATTGTGGGATGTGTAAGTAGCAAACCTCTATTATGAATTGTAGTGTGTGTTTTTGGGACTTTAATCCATTATTGTGTATGTGCCATGCAGCTTGTTTTAGATGGCACATTGGGGTCTTCAGGTATTTGGGCTCAATATAAGGCACAGGCAGAGCATTTCATATGCTCCTGTGCGCAGAAATCAGATCAAAACGTGAAAAAAACACCAGGGGGTCTGTTATGGTTTCAGCCGTGGGATAACAGTCAATACGTTTCTACAGCTACATTTGCAATGTCTGTTTATTCTCAATATTTATTAGCAAAACATGAATCCCTCCAGTGTAGTGGTGGCGTTGTTAGTCCTTCTCTTCTCAATTCTCTTGTTCGTTCCCAGGTAATCCATCATACTCTAGTTTCAAGTTACACCCTTTAAAATTAACAAATATTTTTCTAGACTTCTGAATGTTTATAAATTGAGAGTGCAGAATAACATTTTAATTATATGCCCTATGTTTTGTTTGTTTTTTCCCAATAACAAAGCATCATTGAGCATCATTGTTTCGATTAAAACAACAGAGGGCTAGCAACACATTTCTTAAACACTCTATTTCCAATATTTCCAATACTCTTTCTATGTTCGGATGAAATTCACATATGTCTCACTTAATTATGTGGGTCTCATTTCTTATTTTTTATGACCTATTTCAAATGTGGCGGGATTTACATGAACTTTTAACCGATCATGAAGCGAGTGTTGGAAAGAAAAATTAACAGAGGGCTAGCAACACATTTCTGTAACACTCTATTTCCAATATTTCCAATACTCCTTCTATGTTCGGATGAAATTCACATATGTCTCACTTAATTATGTGGGTCTCATTTCTTATTTTTTATGGCCTATTTCAAATGTGGCGGGATTTACATGAACTTTTAACCGATCACGAAGCGAGTGTTGGAAAGAAAAATTAACAGATGAAGCGAGTGTTGGAAAGAAAAATTAAAGTGTGTCTATAAATAATGTTTTCACAACCTCTCTATCCCTTTTGACAAACATTCTTGTGAATGTTGGATTTCATGTAGCTCTCCATTATTTAATGTTTTACATATACACATGTTTAATTCTATTAATTGTCTTTTGTGTTAATAATAACTAACATTCAGGTGGACTACATATTGGGTTCTAACCCAAAAAATATGAGTTACATGGTGGGATACGGGTCAAATTATCCTCAACAAATTCACCACAGAGGAGCATCAATTGTATCAATCAAAAAGGATAACGCACCAGTAACATGCCAAGGTGGCTTTCAGACGTGGTTCAATAAAAACGCACCAAATCCTAATATATTGGCAGGAGCAGTTGTGAGCCCAGATGAAAATGATGATTATACAGATAGTAGGAATGACTACCAGCTAGCTGAGCCAACAACTGTTTCTGTTGCACCTTTAGTTGGTGTTCTTGCTTATCTAGCTTAGCCAACAACTATATCTCATAAAAAAAAAATAAAAAAAAATAAAAAAAATTAAACACTTCTAGTAACATGTGTTCTAGTAACATGTGGCAGTCCTAATTTTACTTAAACTCGAGATTCCTATGAATATTTAGTTTAAATCATTTTTTCGTTTCAATTAATTGCTAGTGTTGCTTCTAGGCAAGAGTTTTGTAACTAGATAATTTCTTATATATTGTCCAGAAGTCAATTTCATGATCTTTCTTTCCCAACATGACATAAATTGCCAATTATCTCGATATTTTTGTTTTTATATTCTTAAGTTATGTCTGTTTAAGATATGCGATGTCTCTTATTTTCGTCACCCGCACTAAATAGCTACACAGAAAAGACTCTTCACTGTTGGCCCTATTTTTTGTAACAGCAAAATAATAATTATATATATTAAGGGAGTAAAAGGGGTACTCAGCACAGTACAATATATACAAATAGTCCGGAGGGACAATCGCCAAGGCTACCCTAAGGCAACCAGTCACCTAATCCAAAATAACGAAAACTAAGTCATGATAATACATTCCGAAGGATCAACGCACCACTCATAATATAAAAAATGTCGTTTGGGCGCCCCAGCAAGGAACCAGCGCCATTAAAGAGTCTTAATATAGTCCACTACTTCCAGCACACAAGGTTCGTTGCCTGAAAAATACACTTATTCCTAATGCCCCAAATCCCCCACAACACAGCGTGTCAAATCAATATCACCCCTCTTGTTGCCCTCCTAGAGGAGTAAAGCGAAGACAAAACATGTAACAGATGTGACAGGTTTGGAGGCATGACCAGATAATGGCCTAGCCACCTAAAAACGACATACCAAACAGAAATAGCAAAACCACAATGAACAAACAAGTGAGATTCAGTCTCCCTAAGGTTTCCACAAAGTACACATGAAATATCACCCGAGTTTCTAAACACACCCCTTTGGGATAGGTTAACCCTAGTAGGGATCCTATTCCGAAGAAGTTGCCAATTGAAGAAAATTACCTTTGAAAGTGCATAACTCCTTTATTGCTTCTCCATAATTGAAATATTCATGTCAAAGTCGCTATCTTGAAGTAGCCTATTATTAGACAAATGGGGTAGGGAGGTTGATTTGACTAAGAAGACACTCCCATTGTTAGCCTCCCAATACCATATATCCTCATAATGTGAAAGGGATACAGAAGATAGCAAACGAACAAGGTCACAAAGGAAACTTCTTCCCAAATAAATAATCTTCTCCCCACTTGAAGTCCTAAATCCAGACTCCACCCTCCCACCTCCCCATATCCACCACCCTAGATTCCTTCTATAGCAAAATAGAGAAAAGTCCCGAGTAACTAGAACTAACAGGAGATAGACCCAACCAATCATCTGACAAAAAATAGATCAACCCGCCATTTCCCACCTTTTTAGCCATTGACTTCACAAACCAATCCCTCTCACTCTCTCCACATGTCCCCATCAAACAAAAGTCTCTCCAGCAAGCAGATGCCCGTGAAGGGATATGTAAACCCCCTAAGTTAGGATTATTCACCACCCTCCCCATGCTTCACCACCAAGACCTCCCTCCAAACCCCTCGCTCACTAAGGAGAAGATGCCACGACCATTTACCTAGTAAACATTGATTCATTAACCTGAGATTCTTGACCCAAGCCCTCCTCCCCTTTAGCCTTACACATATCAAACCCCTTCACCCAAGGGATCTTGCTCTCACCACTAGACCCACCCCAAAGGAATCCCTTTTATAATTTGACCACCTTCTTCCACACCTTAACATGCATCCTAAGATAAGAGAGATAGTAAATGAGAATATTACTCAAAACAGAATTAAGTAGGACAAGCCTACCATCAAGACTCACATACTTGTTCCTCCAAGATCCCAATCTACTCCGCAATATATCAAGCATGGGTTTCTAAGTAGCCACCCTCCGAGGGATAGCACAAACAGGAAGACCTAGATACTTAAAGGGCACCGACCTACTGTTGCAATTAAGGAACTCTGAAGCCATAATAAGGAAGGGTTGTGGGACATTCATCATAAGACTACTCTTATGGAAGTTCACCTTTAGCCTGGAAACCAACTCAAAACACCGAATGATTGGTTTTATATACCAAAGATTTTGCACACTCGCATCCCTTATAAATAGGGTATCATTGACAAACTAGAGATGGGAGACAATCACGCCGGACCTCCCCATTCTAAACCCTTAAAACTTTTCTTGAGCCATAGCTTGTCTCATGAGGCCACCCTGTCCTTGCTCCACCAAAAGGAACAAGTGGGGAGCAAGAGGTCATCTTGTTTGAGGCCACTCTGGATATGTTGGAATACCATTTACTAGGACCGAAAGGTTACATGAGAATACACATGCATGCATCCATGCCCGCCACTTCTCATTGAAGCCAAATCTCTCCAACATATAGTCAAGGAACCCCCAATCCATTGAGTCATAAACCTTCTCAAAGCTCACTTTGAAAATCAAGCACCACATCCCCTCTTCTTAGCACAATCCACCACCTTATTCACTACCACTACCTCATCCATTAGTTGACACCCCCGAACGAATGCCGATTGGTTAGATGCCACAATCAAGTATATTACCTTAGCCAACCTAGATGTCAGGACCTTGGCCACCAATTTATACAAACATCCAAGAAGGGAAATGGGCCTATAGTCACCCAAAGAGAGTAGACTATCAACCTTTGGAACCAAGGTAATAATATAAGAGGAGAAGCACATGGGTAGCTTCGCAGAAAAGTGGATTTCGTCAAACAGGACCCCCACTTCCTCCTTAATGAGCGGCCAAAAAGTAAAGTTAACTCCGTTCGGGCTAGGACTCTTGTTTCCATCACTAGACAACACCAACTCCTCAATTTCAGCCAAGGAGAATGGAGCTACCAAAGACTCCATCTAAGCAAGAGGCACTTTTAAGAATGACACCCCATTTAGTTTAGGGCGCACCCACCAGACAGATGAAAAATGTTCACGAAAGTATGTTTTAACCTCCCTCCTTACCCTCGCCACATCGTCAATCCACTCCCCTCCCACCTTAAGAGCAAAGATCTTACCTGACATTCTTCTAGAGTTAACACGTGTGAAAGTAGCCCAAGTTTTCATCCCATTCCTTTAACCACCCTGACCTTAACCGCTGATACACATGGTTATCTTTACTCTTCAGAAGTGTCCATAGGTCAACAAAGATCTTATTCCTCAACTCAACCTCTTCCAATGATAGACCAACACCATCACCTTTAAGGTCAATAACCTTAATTTCCTCCACCAATTGTTGTATATAGGTGTCAACATTACCAAACACCTCCCGATTCCATGATTTAAGCTCACCCTTTAGGACCTTAAGTTTTTCTTTCATCCTGAAGCCTATTCAACTAAGGAAAACAGAGGAAGACTAACACTTTTCTACCACTTCCCTAAATCCTGAGTGCTGGAGCCAATGATTATTAAATCTAAAAGGTTTAGGGCCCTAGTGAAAGAAGTTATGCATGATAACCAGTGGACAGTGATTGAAGACATCCCTAGCCTGGGCCCACTGGATTACATCAACCCAGGCACCCAACCAACCTTTCGAGACAAGGATCCGGTCTAAACGACTCACGGCCTGACCATTGAGCTTCACCTAAGTGAATATCCTATCCAATAGAGGAAGCTCAATTAGTTACATATCCTCCAAGAAACGCACAAACTCCCTCATCTCAGCTCCCCCAGTAATTTGATGCGGTTCATAAACCCCCTTCTTTTTGACATAAGAATGTTCTCCCAAAGAAGCTTCTTCGTGCACATGTTACATTTAGCACACACATTAACCACAAAGCACATTTTCCTATCCACCCCCAACTTGAGGCAAACCCTAACAAACCTTCTCCAATAAAGGAACAAACAAAGTGAGCTCAAGAGTTATCCCAAATGGACAGGATAAACCCAATTGGAAACCACCATCGGGAGAGCTAACCACCCAAAATTATCATTACCCCATAGTCACCGACATAAAGCATCACTAACCTCCTCGATCTAATCTTATTATTTTTTGCTCTAACCCCAAACCATGTATATTTATAGAGCACACAATCATTGATCCACATTTACCTTCTCCTCTCAGCCTTAGCCACTTTCTCCTTAGCTTCCATTTCAGCTACCTGATTTACCAAGACCCTCTCCTTAATAATGTCAAAAACACCCAAACCGGTTCCTAAACTGAGAAGTTTGGTCCCCTGTCGTCTTCCCCCACGCTTAGTGACTAAGTTTGGGGGCACATCCAGGGGAGGGGGTACCAAGGAATCCACAGAATCTGGCACCCAAGATCCACTTAATGACTGAACCCCAAGGGAGGGATCATCCCCCCGCGCTAGCTCGATGGGGAGATAGATTCATGCTCCACTGCCTTGTAATTACCACAAATTCCAGGGCACACCTCTGCTGGTCCATTAACAACATGAGTGGGAGGAGCCAAACCAGGACAAGTACTAACACAATCCTCCTTTTCAGAGAGAGGTTCTTCAAGATTACAAGGATCACAACGGTTCCTAAGAGCAAATGACAACATTGCAATGACCTCTATATTCATATTCAACTGAGGTAATTGTACCACCAAACCTTCCAAATAACTGTCACGCAAGTCCCCCTGCTAATTGTTTTCTCACCACCGTTTTTTCCAACACTGCCTCTCTCTTACCACCGGCATCGTCGTGCCTTACCCGCCTACCACATCGGTAGAACCCACCACCCTCCAATATTCGATCCCGATGGGCTAATCACAACAGATGCAAGGGAAGGGAAAGGAATTTCTTGCCCAGCTTGCGAATACCATACTTGACATTCTGATCCAGAACTTGCTTGTGCACCTTAGCCTTAGACTGCACCTTTTTTCCTTTCCCTTGTGAACCATTCCCATTGTTGCCACCAATAGCCCCGTTGTCACCTGGTTCCAAAGTGGTAGGAACCGAATCCTAAAATGTCAAAACAGAAGAGCATGTTGGGGAAAATGCAGATCGAGGCATAACTTAATTAGGAGATAACCCAAAGACCAAAGGTTGAGAGAGGCCCAGCCGCGACCCATCAATATCCTGAATATTAACCTGGCAGCTCGCACCCCTTTTTGACTTGCCACACCCTTCCCAATCCCATATGGGCATTTGTACCGCCTTGGGCTTCCACACAAAGCTGTGGAGTTGGACCAAGCAAAATAGAGAGTTTCGGGGGCTAGCGCACCCACCTAGGATGTCACGTGCATCCACTTCCCTTAATGGGATCCTACCATCACAAAGATTTAATAAGAAAATTCCAGAAACGCCCCTCAAACCCCCAACGAGCACCTCATTGGAATTTTTCCCTACCTCAAAACCAGTTATGCTATCCTTCATGATCGTGCAACTAGGCATGCTCGTGTCATTGTATGAAAATGGGGGCTAAACACACTGTGTGCCACAATCACACCCTTTTGTGCCCCTAATTCCGGCATCATGTGATACCTCCCCACTGCGAGCGTAACTCGTACCTCCTAGGACACCCACAACCATCCTACCATCTGTACTATGGATAGTTGGAAGCTCCAGACTTAAGTGGTTCCCACTCGAACCTACAATCTCCCCAAAAATCTCTGAGAAACCATCATCGCCACTGTAATCATCCCCAAAGAAAAGGCGTACTAAAATAGTATCAATTGAAGCCAGAACAGAGATATGGACTAGCACAGTAGCATGCTCATAACATCCAACCGACTCCTCAGCTTGGTCACTTCACCTAGAGAAAGCAAATTTCCAAACCGTCAAGCAAGTACCTCAAAGAACCCAGGTTCCCAAGCATGTAGTGGGATCCCGTAACACTTCATCCACACCGAACGACTTTTTAGTAACAGCTCCGGTGACCAAGGATCAATCCACGAAAACTAGGTAGAAAACCATTCACTGTAATCATTCACCACATCTATGACACATTCACCACCACTCCCAGAGAGGATAACTAATGCACCACTAAGTGGAATAACCTTCAAGGAGAAGATTCTGTTCATTAAGAATAAATCCGGCATCTTGAGAGCATCATTGGCATCCCTTACAGTAGCTACCTTAGACCATTTAAGCCAATTTATGTTCTCCTCAATCACTGTGTAGTCCATATTAGCGACGAACCCCACCTTTCATAGCACTCCCACCATGACCTCCTTCACCCCTAGCCCAATTTGCACTTTGGACCCCGATAGTACTTGAGCAAAGGATCTATCATCATTTCGCATTAAGCCTTGAGAAGCCATCACATGCGACACCGCCAGAACTCTTCTCACAACGCACGAGCCTTCATACCTTTGAAAACGCTGAGGGTTACCCAAAGTTTGTGGGAGCCCACTGAAACATCCCTAAGTTTTCGTTCCAAAGCACTCACATGTTGCTGTCTGGTTGTTGTACATGCATGGGAAAATCATAAAAACAGAAGAAAAAAAAACGTTTGGATAATGCTTTGAAGCATCCAGATAATGTGCACACTTAAATAAATGTCATCTGAGTGTTTCATTCTGATGGCGTTTTCTTAAGAAAGTGTTATTGAAAGTCTCATTCACAAAATTCATGCGATTTTTTGTTCGCTTCTTATATCTGCTTATAGTAATCTTTACTTCAACCTTAACCTAATATATGTTTCAGGAGAACTTATCACAAACCGAATCTCAGAAGGAGATAAAAAAGGACCGTCGTTTGGACATACTCTCCCAAGCCTTAGGTATCCTAGAGTACCCCAAACATGTTGGGTAGATCAGATTTGGGGTGACTCATAAAGATTGTTTTCCACATCCAAAGCGGGTAAAAAATTAGGCGTTTGACATAGTGTGGTCAACTATGTAAAAAAGGATAAAAATATATACGAAAAAAAGCACATTAACATGAATGAAAGTTAGCAGAATGATAGACAAGAACCTGACGTAGGCACTCCTAGCGCCAAGGAGAGTTGCACCGAAGCACTTGTTGATGGTGCAACACATATACCTGTTGGCCTTCCACTGATAATTTTGTTTTTAGTCTATCATGTCTTTTTTGTAATATATAATACTTGTTATTCTTAAAACTATGTTCTTTTAGGAAACTTGGGATGCTCGATTTTTTGTTATGTCCCTTTTTTAGGTACTTTTACGATTTGGCCAATCAACCTCGTATATTTTAATAAAGAGGTATGTACCAAATGCTTTAATACATCATTTTATCATACTATTACATCATTTTGTGATTTATTTTATAATTTTATAGGTATTGCCAAATGTGACGAGAGATGCTGATACCGTGGAGAATAAAAGCACAGAATCCGCACGCAGAAAATGTGTGACCAAGCGCACAACCACTAATAAAGCAAATGATCGTGGCAAAAGGAGTTGTTCAGGATACCACCCCAGCAGCTGATGTTGTCGTTGGTCCTAATTTTGCTCGTCTAAGGTCATAATAGAAAACAACGAAGGACGATCAAGTTGAGTTCAAAATTGATGATAGGATCATATTTGGTTCGGAGTACGAGAATCATGTAGCCAAAGAAGATTTTGACATCCTTTTTCGCAGCAAGGAACTACCAATTAGTATCATATGCCTATATATTCAGTACTTTAAACTACTCTAAGTACTTAAGTGTGTCTAAGTTGCTACTCCAAATTTATTTGTGTCTAAGTTGCTTGTACGAGAAATTTGTCACACCACAAAAGCTTAATCACTTGTACTTCTTCCTATCGCCTTTGAAGACCTTCTCTACACTAAAGATTGATCAAGTGCCACTGATAGTTGAGTTGTTAAAGGATAATAACATGAAGGATAAGATGGTTCTTGCGCCCATCAACGAAGGATTAGATAATATATTATCTGGATCCTCTACATGGTGATCATAGTATCACCATGGTATGGTGAACACTTTCAATTAGTAAGTGTTCGTATGCGTTCGCAATATTACGTGCATGTGTTTTTCACGAAAATTTATTGCTTATACTGAATTTTGTTTGTTTTTATCAGGTCTTTGATTGTTTATGGCTCTAAGATTGGAACTACGGTACCAAAGGTGTAACAGCCCAATTTTCCGTATTAATATATTGTGTGTGCGTGCGTCTTAATAAATTGTTGTGATAATTTTGTATGTGTTTATTTTAATAATAAGTGTGATTTATCACTTATATGATTTTCTATGCGTTTGTGTATATAGTTGAGTGGCCATGTATATTGAAATGGTATTAAATGGCGTTCTTATATTTTTAGATAATATTGATATTACATTATTCTTATTATTTTATAAATATTAGTTTTGAAAATATTATTAATATTTTGGGAAATATATTTTATTAAAGATGAGTTTAAATGAGTGTTTTAGCAAAATGGTCTTGGAAAATGCATAAGTTAGTGTTTTGAGCCTTTTCATGTACCCCCTATTTACTTGCCACAATGTTGTTTTCTGCTTTTCATACCCGTCATTTCCCTTCATACACCCCCGGATTGCACAGCCCAAGCCCACAACTTCCTCCTTATTCCTTTTTCGCGCAGCTGCTTCTCTGAAAATACAACCAAGGCTTTTTATTTCAACACCTCCCCAACTTAATTTCCCCACCTCCCCAACCTAATGAAAAGACTAAAATACCCCTCAACTTAACCCAAATCCCCCCCTTATTTCATCACCTCCCTCCCCCACACCACAGTTCCTCACCTCCCCTCCCCTCTCCCGATCCTCCTCGCCTCCCCTCCCCTCATTTCCACCGTTCCCTCTCCCGATCTCACTCTCGCCTCACTCCCCACATTTCCACCGTCTCGCATCGTCTCTCCCTCTCACTTTCTGCAGTGCGAGCATCGTCATTATTTTTACGGTTTCTCTGTAAATCAGGACTCTAGAATCCGGATCACTCCGCTTCAAGAGTCCGGACGTAGAAATTGACCGCAATCATTCTGAACTTAGGACTCTAGAATCAGGAACACTCGACAGTCAGGAGTAGAAGTGGAGTTCTGTCATTACGAACTTAGGACTCTAGAATCGGAACACTCGACTTCAAGAGTCAGGAAGTTCGAATAGCGAAACTCAATTCCTACTTAGGACTCTTGAAGCGGAGTGTTCCTGATTCTAGAGTCAGGAAGTTGAATGACCGCGATGAGTTATTTAATTTGATTTTTATTTATATTGTATTTATGAATTTATTTTACGGGATTATGGCACGTAAGATGGGTCGTGGATCCGCTAGGGGTGGTCGTGCACCCGCTAAGTGGTCGGATACCAGGTGGTCGGATATCACCTGTTGTTGGCCGGACGAGGCGACTATGTCGGCGCGCATAGCGTCGAGATGAGCTGCGTCGACCTCATGGCGGTAGTGGAGTCGGTGCCGGCTAATGCGTCGGCATGGCCGGTCGTGGAAGCGGTACATCGGCACTGACGGCGGCGGTAGTGGAGCCGGTACAGCAGCCGGTGGTGGAGCCGATAGTGGAGCCGGTAGTAGAGCCGGTGGTGGAGCCGGTACAGCAGCCGGAGTCATTCCCTGGGAGCCCATACGACAGATCAGTTCTTGTCAGTTATGGACAAGAATTAGTGGCCGCACGGTTGTGGCTTGAGTCCGACGTAAGTAAACACTATTTTTGTTTTTTACATTAATTTCATTTATTTATATGTAATTGACTTATACTGTGCTGTTTTGATGTCAGTTGCGGGGAGAGATTAGGGTGATCAGTCACGGCACCAGTAGCAGCACCCTCTTAGTGTTTTCATATGTATTTTGATCACACATATATATGTATTTGTATTTTGGGATATATGCATTTTATTTGTTCATAAATTTTGCGTCTCCTGGTCGTACCATTATGTCGTTGAGAGGCAAATACAATTAAAACACAAATTAAAACACAAATTGAACAATAAATATAGAGATCCAATATATAAATATTCAATGATCTACAGCTACATGTTCTGCGGATGAAATAAAAATAGATTTCCAATGTTGCATGCGACTAAGATATAACGCCTCCCAATCCCTAGCACAATCGCTTCTAAACCTTTTCCATTGAACATCCGGCTGAGGTATTGCAGCGTCATGCTTTAAATAGACCTGAAAACATGTCATTTTGAAACCAATTAAACAAAGTAAAAAATGATGTAAAGGTTATCCGCTTTCTTCGACTCAAGCACCCATGTGTAGTTATCCGCTTTCTCCGACTCCACAAATGCAAATGCAACAACGAATGTCATCTCAGTTGAGGTCACACCAACAATCTCAACTAGTGGCATCCTGTACCTATTAGTCTTGTATGTCGAATCAATAAGCAAAACAATGTTGAACGAATTTACAAGCTTGATAGCTTCAGGATGTGCCCAAACTATATCAGTGATAGCATCAGAGTTACCGGCTTTTCTATGCCAGTGGACATAACGATCACGGTGCATCAAGTTCATCAAATGTTGTAACTTCGATTACGCCTGCCTTAGACTAGACCGGATCTTTTGTCGTGCGTTGTAAATCTGCCTAATTGTGGTGTGACTGTTTGGATTTTTATGATGTAATGAGAGTAAGGCGTTTCTCGGCTTAATCATGTTCAATGTCATGTCGCTCAGATTAGACAACTCTTCAGAAGTTAGACGACCGACATATGGATGACCCTCAAAGTTTTTGACTAACCCGTGGTTGTGCATACCGCACATTACCTTCAAAACCCACCCTCCGGCACCTTTCACCAGCCTTCCTTTCAATCTAAATGGGCATTGACATTTTCTAGTGCCAGTAGTCTTCACTCCCATAGTCTTGTAAGGCTTATACTTGCCACTTTTCTCGCAACCCAACATCACAAAAGTCTTTTTGTTTGATTGCCCATAGTCTGATCTTAAAATAATAACCACACACCCCAACAGATTTGCCAACGTCTCGTGCCCATGCCAATAGGTCATCCCGCGTAGAAAACACCAGAAGAAACGACAACATGTATCATTCACCAACTCATCTAACAAATCTTAACAAAATTGATCAATAAAATAAGTACCTGAGCAGTAGTGAATGCACTGGTACAATCCATGGAAACGACCTCTGGAACATCAGGAACAATGGGCACTATGGTGTCGGGAAAGTTGTCTTCGAAAAATTTGTCTTCCATTGAAACTGCACTGGAAAAGACAAGTCAAAACTTTAACAGACATAGCGTCCGGATTCTAATTGCCGGAATATTCCGGATTCTTAAATCCGGACTATTTTATACCTCCGGACTTTAGAATACGGATTGATAAGTTTTCATCACATGTAGATTTATAGTGCTTAATTGGATATTTGTGTTGTGATTGAAGAGAATTCAAAGTGATTACTTGCTTAAATTGGGTAATTTAGTGTATTCACTTGGATTCATTCTAACGTTTGTGCATTAATGTTTTCTATGATTTTTTTATCTCTAAGTGCACAGAAATGGGAGCATAGCTAAATGATTGACTTGAAAGCGCGTCTGGAAGCGCTGTTTCCTGACATAGAAGATTCCAAAAGCTATATCTTGAGCCACACTAATCCAAATGAGATGATCTTGGTCTTGTTGGAAATATAGAAGAATTATCTACAACTTTGATGAAGGAACCGAGACCTAAATCATTCTCTAAGTTGGGGTAATTTGTGCTACAAGTTGATAATGTGATGCTGTCTCAGCCTGACACATGTTCAATGTTTTAATCATATCTGGAGTTGTAGGTGTCCAAATGAGATGAAACTGGTGCCATTGGAAAGCTAAGATCCATAGCTTCAACTTTCATGAAGACACCTTGAGCTAATTCGGACTTTACAGAGGTGAAATATGCATCACAACATGGAAGAACGGGTGCAGGATTGATCGCGTGGAGCGCATTTGGAGCGCATCCGGAGAGCAAATTCTGGTCCCTTGCTGTTTGTCTGCGCGCGAAGCGCACCCGGAGCGCTTCTGACGTGTTGAAACGTTAAAAACTCGTGTTTTTTATGTTTTGCATCATTCTTTATCATATCTAAGACCTAAAAACGCTGGGAGACTGGTCTAGGGTTCTAGGGTTTCAATTTCTTCCATCTCCAAAGAGGATTCAAGCTTGGGAACAAGGATTGGAGTCTTCAATGGAGTGGTTTTCTCTCTTTTCTCTATTTTTCTGGTTTGGTTCTTGTTTCTCTATGAGTAACTAAGCTTTTTAGACTAGGGTAGATGAACCTTGTGGAAACTCTTATGTAGTTTGATTATATTATTTCAATGCAAGTCTATTTCAATTATGATTGAGCCTTCACCTCTATTCTTAATGTTTTTTGGTAATTGATTGCTATCAAATTGATTTGGGGTTCTTCTCACGATTGGGAAATTGGGGTTTGAACTTGAACTGAGTTTGTTGGTCATGTTTAGGAGGATTATAGGAATATAACCTTATGAGCATGTGTTCTTATGAATCATTGATCTTTATGCTTAACTATATCATTGGTCACCTAAGGAATTAGGGATTTTTGGTTTAGTTAAAGGGTTTATGAGGCAAGGAATTGTACTTAATCTAATATCGTTGATTCGAACTTCAATTTGTATGGAATAACTTGCATTTGTTGTAGATTGAATGCGTAAGAGTGGAAACAAGAGGATTCGATCCCTAGTCATTTTTAATCCTTTGATTTTCTAATCGTTGTTATTGTTATTTTGAGTTGTTACAAATATTCTAAATTTCAAATACCAAAATTTGGGTCCTCGGTCAAAATAGTTACAAAGTTTGTTAAGTTAACTAATCGATCACAATCCCTGTGGATTCGATCTTTTTATTACTTGACGACGAAATCGTACACTTGCGATTTAGTTCAACAAGTTTTTGGCGCCGTTGCCGGGGATTGTCGAATTGATTTTTAACACGGCAAACGAGTACTTTTTGAACAATTTCTTTTTATTGATTTTATTTTCTGTTTATAAAAAAAATATATTGTTATAATTGTTGCGGTGCTACTTACCTTTTCCTTTAGTGTTGTGCATGTGAGGTAAACAAACAGGTGAGCTGTTGTTTGACCCAGAAATAGAAAAGACAGCAAAGGCTAATAAGAAGAAGGCAAGGGAAGCAAGACAACAACAAAATCAAGCCTCTGCTTCTATTTCTCTCTTTACAACTCTAGTAGTAATGGGGGACGTACCACCACCACCGCGTACCTTGGGCGATTTTGGGAGAAGGAACAATCCAAGGGGTGTCATGGCCTACCAACTGGAGGAAGCAAATGCTTTTGAGATCAAACCATCCCTGTTGAGTACTCTCAAGCAAAACCAATTCGCTGGGGATGAAATTGAAGACCCAAATCAGCACTTGGTAAATTTCTATGAAATCTGTGGCACCTTCATGCTGAATGGAGTGTGAAGGGCCAAGAAACTAAGGCTTTTTCCTTTTACCCTACGAGATAGAGCAAGAGATTGGCTGCACACTTTGCCTATAGGAAGCATCACTACTTGGGATGATTTGGAGGATAAATTTATGAACAAATTTTTTCCACTCTCCAAGTTCATCAAAAAAAGAGGTGAAATGCATGGGTTCAGCAGAACCATATCGAAAATCAGTATGAGGCTTGGGAGAGATTCAAGCTTCTTCTAAAAAGATGTCCCACCATGGGTATGATGAGTTTAATCGGATCTGAGATGTTTTGCAATGGGTTGAGGCCAAATACAAGAATGATCTTTGGATGCCTCAGTGGAGGTACAATTAATAAAGCAGTGAAGAAGCAAGAACTTTAGTGGAGCAAATGGCTTCCAATGAGCAGTTGTGTCAAAATGATAGAGGAATACAGGGTAGAAGAGGACTCCTTGAGCTAGAAACACAAGATGCACTATTGGCTCAAAATAAATTGGTCTCTCAACAATTGGAAGTTATCACCAAGGAGCTTAAAGCGCTAAAAACGGGAGCCCCTATCCCTGCTCAGGTGAACCAGTTGAACAGGAACTTGAGATGTGACTTTTGTCAAGGACCTCATGAGAATGGAGGTTGCGATGCTAAGGGATTTTCGAATGAGCAAGCTAACTACATGGAAAATTTTCGAAAGCAAGGAGGGAATCCTTATTCTGACACCTATAATCCTGGGTGGAAGAATCATCCCAACTTTTCTTGGAAACAACAAGATAGCCCATCATCAAGCAACCCTCCACAACCTCAAAAGCAAGAGAAACCAAATCAATTAAAAGAAGCTCTCACTCAATTCATGAAGATGACTCAATCCAACTTCCAGAATATCCATTCCAACTTTCAGACTCATGAGTCTCATTTCAAGAACCAAGAGGTCACTATCAAAAATTTGGAGAGTCAAATTAGGCAACTCTCAAAGCAACTTGCGGAGCAAACCAAAGGTAAGTTTTCTGCTAGCACAGTTGATAATCCTAAAAATGAGAACTGTAGTGCAATTACTTTGAGAAGTGGAAAAATAATGTCTGAAGTTGAGGGGAAGAAAAAGAGTGAAAAAAGTGAGGTGGACGGAGTTGAAAATGAAAGCGATAAAAATAAAGAAAAAGAAGAAAAAGAGAGGTTGAAGAAGTCCAACTTAGAAGAAGGAGGCATAGTTATAACCGAGCAGTGCGGTGAGAAATAAGCCCAAAGTGGTTCCTCCATATAAGAAGCTGCCATATCCTCCCGAGCAAGAAAAAGGAGAAGGATGAACAATTCTCTAAGTTCATGGATGTCTTCAAGCTCCTCCGGATCAACATTCCTTTCCTTGAAGCTCTTGAGCAAATGTCTTTATATGCCAAATTCATGAAGGAATTGTTGACTAAGAAGAAGAAATTCAAAGAAGATGAGACTGTAGCTTTGACAGAAGAGTGTAGTGCCATCATTCAAAGAAAGCTCCCACCAAAGCTGAAAGACCCTGGAAGCTTCACAATTCCCTGCACTATTGGGAATTTAAATATTGACAAAGCCCTTTGTGATTTGGGAGCTAGCATCAATTTGATGTCGTTATCTATGTTGAAGAGGCTGGGAGGAGGTGAAGTCAAGCCTACAAAAATGACACTGCAGCTGGCAGATAGGTCAATCAAATTGTTGGGTTTTCAAGAGGAATAATTTTTATTTTCATTATAGAAAAATCCTCTTGAGCGGAAAAAACCCTTTTCCCATGGATCATGCATTGCTCATGAATAACAAATAACATGATAGTTTGTAGTGTTTACCTCTTGAAGCGTAGAGGAGATCGATCACCAACACCACGATCTTGTAGTGTCTCTACTCAGTCCACACGAACGGTAGCCTCGGAATGCGTCTTGCTAGTTGACGGCAACAGGAAGTAGGCACAGAAAGGTCTAAGAAGCCTAACCTCTAGGGTTTTGGGGCATTAAGCTTATATGCTCCCTTCCTTTCATTCTATTGCCCTAATGGGCCTCATACAATATGAGCCCATTTCCTTCTTATTTAATTAAATCACTATTTAATTAAATAATTTGATTCCGATTAGACCGCTTCTATCGTGTGACCTATAGGTTCCCATTAAGTTGGCAATAATATTAAATATTAAAATAATATTAAATATTATAAGCAATGAGCGGCATCTAGCAATGCATCATTGCTACCCAATTAACGGAAAAAAAAACGGTGATCCGATTTTAACCTTACCGCGACCAAGGTTACTGTGAAGTCGATGTCCCTTCGTCCATATGTCTTAATTGAACACGAGGCATAAATGCGTCATCCTCGTTAAGTCCAATCATATGTTCCTCGATACCAGAATGAACGTGTAATCACAAGCGGGCCCAATATCATATATTGACCCACTTCCGCGTGGCCACGCATATTTCACGTCTCACTCTATCGAGAGGCCCAAGACATTACTCCTGTTATGTAGGAGGGACGAATCCTGTCTACATCACTCGCACCCCTCAACATGATTCATTGAAGGCCCAATTACTATCTTTATGATCATCCTGTTACGGATGACGTTTGATAGCATTAAAGCCTACAACTCCACATGTAGGAATCGCAGTGATTTCAAGTCAAAGGACTACTTCACTATGGTCGCCATGAGGAGCGCCTATGACACTTACATAACTATTATGAAGCGTCCTCATAGTGGGTCAGTCCAATATAAATATTACTCTTAATATTTATATCTGTGTGCCGACTTGATATCGCATATCTATGACCCATGAGATGTGGTCATCGATCTACTCACACAATAGTCTCTATGCATTATTGTCGTCCTAATTAACAATAATACTCGACTACGGACGCTTTTAAGAATAACGTTCTATATGTTCAATGGGGTCTCACGATCAAGTCATACTTGATGTTCCATTAAACGAACAGTCTATTCTAAGGACTTTATTATGCTATAAAATAAATAACACAATAAATGAAATGCCTCATATATATATCAAATATATATAATCAAAGTCATGACATAAATAATAATCTACTAAAACTAGATTGGCCACTAGGGCTTACACCAACAATCTCCCACTAGTACTAGAGCCAATCGGGCATCAATCTAATACCCATCGATCTAGTGTGAGCATCATGCTTCTGCTGAGCAAGAGGCTTCGTCAGTGGGTCTGCAACATTGTCCAGTGTAGGTACTCTGCATATCTTTACATCTCTTCTATCGATGATCTCTCGAATGAGATGGAAACGCCTAAGTATATGTTTGGATCGTTGGTGAGATCTAGGTTCCTTGGCTTGCGCGATTGCTCCATTGTTATCACAAAAGAGGTCAATCGGGTCTGAAATGCTAGGAACAACGCCAAGTTCACTAATGAATCCTGATCCAAACGGCCTCTTTGGCTGCATTAGAGGCAGCTATATACTCAGCCTCTGTAGTAGAATCAGCAATTGTCTCTTGCTTTGAACTCTTCCAGCTAACAGCTCCGCCATTAAGGCAAAATACAAACCCTGATTGCGATCAGGAATCATCCTTGTCGGTTTGGAAGCTAGCATCAGTGTAACCCTTTACAACAAGCTCTTCCTCACCGCCATAAACCAAGAACGAATCCTTAGTCTTTCTCAAATACTTAAGGATGTTCTTGACAGCTGTCCAATGGCCTTCACCAGGGTCAGATTGATATCTACTCGTTACGCTTAAAGCATACGAGATATCTGGTCTAGTACACATCACAGCGTACATGATAGAACCAATTGCCGAAGCATATGGAACTTTACTCATGCGTTCCCTTTCATCTGATGAGGTAGGGCATTGTCCCTTGGACAAATACACGCCATGTGACATAGGCAAGAGACCTTTCTTGGAATCTTGCATATTAAAGCGCCTAAGCACTTTGTCAACATATGTACTCTGACTAAGGCCGAGTAGCCTCAGTGATCTATCTCTATAGATCCTGATTCCTAGCACGTAGGATGCCTCGCCTAAGTCTTTCATCGAGAAACATTTCCCTAACCATGTTTTCACATTTTGCAGTGTAGGGATATCATTTCCGATGAGTAGTATGTCATCCACATACAATACCAGAAAAACAATTATACTCCCACTAACCTTCTTGTAGACACAAGGCTCATCTTCATTCTTGATGAATCCAAACTGTCTTACAGTTTCATCAAAACGAAGATTCCAACTTCTAGAAGCTTGCTTTAATCCATAAATGGACCTTTGCAACTTGCATACCTTTTCAACATTTTTTGGATCGACAAAACCCTCGGGTTGTGTCATGTACACATCCTCGAGAAGATTCCCATTAAGGAATGCGTCTTGACATCCATCTTCCAGAGCTCCTAGTCATGGTATGCAAAGTGATGGCAAGTAGGATCCTGACGGATTTAAGCATTGCGGCGGGAGAAGGTTCCATCATATTCTATTCCATGAATTTGCTTGAACCCTTTCGCCACCAATCGTGCCTTGAAGGTATTCACCTTACCATCCATGTCAGTCTTCTTCTTGAAGACCCACTTGCACCCTATGGGTTTTACCCCTTTGGGTGGCTCAACCAAGGTCCATACCTGGTTGGTGTACATGGACTCCATCTCGAGATCCCATGGCCTCTAGCCACTTCTCGGATCTGGGTCAATTACGGCCTCTGGTAAGTCACAGGCTCATCTTGACCCATAAGCGACACATCACCTTCTTGAGTTAGGAGAAGTCCATATCTCTCGGGTTGGCGGCGTGGCACGCTAGACCTCACGCGGATCTTGTGCTACTTGAACCATTGGTTGAGCCACAACACTTTGTGAAACTGGTTCTTGTTCCATTACAGGTGGTTCGGTATTTTGTGGGTCATGGATTTCTCCAAGTTCTACATTCCTCCCACTGGCTCCTTTAGAGATGTATTCCTTCTCAAGGAACACTCCAGTCCTTGCAACAAACACTTTGTCCTCGGAGGTGTTATAGAAATAGTATCCCTTAGTTTCCTTAGGGTACCCCACAAATATACATTTATCTGATTTAGGTCCAAGTTTATCTGAAATCATATGTTTCACATAAACATGGCAGCCCCAAATCTTTAAAAAGGACATACTAGGTCTTCGGCCCGTCCATATCTCATATGGTGTCTTTTCAACCGCCTTAGATGGAACACAGTTAAGGGTGAAAGCAGCTGTAAGTAAAGCATATCCCCAGAAAGAGTCATGGAGGTCTGACTGACTCATCATAGATCGAACCATGTCTAACAAGGTACGATTCCTCCTTTCGGACACACCATTCCATTGTGGTGTTCGGGTGGTGTGAGTTGGGATACTATCCCACACTCCTTCAGATAGTCATCAAACTCCTGGCTTAAGTACTCACCACCACGATCTGATCGTATGGCCTTAATACTCTTACCAAGTTGGTTCTCCACTTCGTTCTTGAATTCTTTGAACTTTTCAAAGGTTTGGACTTGTGTTTCATTAGATACACAAACCCATATCTCTTGAAATCATCGATAAATGTAGCAGTAGGAAAACCACCCCTAGCCGTTTTACTTAGTGGACCACATACATCACTATGTATTAAGCCCAAAAGATCACTAGCCCTTTCACCTTGTCCAGTGAATGGGACCTTGGTCATCTTTCCCATTAAGCAAGATTCGCATACCTCAAATGATTCATAATCAAATGAGTCCAAGAGTCCATCTTTATGGTGTTTGGAAATACGCTTCTCACCTATATGGCCTAAGCAGCGATTGCCAAAGGTATGTCGGGTTCAAATCATTTGGTTTGACCCTTTTCGCATTTATGTTAAAAATAGGCATATCAAGATCAAGGACATAAAGCCCATTACTCATAGGTGCACTAGCGTAGAAAACATCATCCAAATAAAGTGAACAACATTTGTCCTTAATAATAATATTAAAACCTTTCTTGTCCAAACAAGAAATAGAGATAATGTTTCTGCTAATTGCTGGAACAAAATAACAATTATCCAATTCCAAAATAAGCCCAGAGGGCAAAGTCAAAACATAAGACCCTCTGACTAATGCAAAGAACCTTTGCTCCATTTCCAACTCGCAGTCCACTTCACCCTTGGTCAAAGTCCTACTCCTTCTTAGTCCTGCACATTAGTACAAATGTGAGAACCACATCCCAGGTATCTAATACCCATGATCTTTGAAGTAGATAAATTAACCTCAATAACATAAATACCTGAAGTGGAAGTCTCACTTCCTTTCTTCTTCTTGCACTCTTCTAGGTATTTTGGACAGTTCCTCTTCCAATGTCCAGGTTTTCCACAATGGAAGCAGGAAACATCCTTTGCAACCCCTTTCTTGCGGCTAAAAGAACTTTGCTTGAACTGTTTCTTGCCCTTGTCCTTCGTAGCCCAAGAAGCGGGCCTCTTGCCTTTCCCCTTTCCGAGTTGACCATCATAATGGCCTTTCCGCTTTCCCTTGTTAATATTTTGCTCGTGATTCTCAACATGCCTGCAAGCTCGCAACGGTTTAGCAAAATCGTTCATGTTATATTGCATGTGAAATGGCTAAAGTTATCCCAAGAACGATTGCGGGGATAAGGTCCGTTGCCGACTCTGAGGCCCAAAGGAAATCCCGACCTCTCGAGACTCTCAATGTACCCAATCGTCTTAAGTACATGAGGCCTCTTTGGGTTTCCTTGACCCGACTGCAATGGAAAAGGGCCCTGGAGGTGTCAAATCTCTCCTGCCTAGCTTGCCCTTGAAAAAGCATCTTGAGGTGTTCGATCATATCGAACGCCTCCATGTTCTCGTGTTGCCTTTGCAACTCCGAAGTCATGGTAGGTAGCATGAGACATCCAACATCTATGGCGTCGTTGAGGTGCTTGTGGTAAGCATCCCTCTCGACCTTAGAAGGCGATAGCGGCGGGTGCATCGAGGCATCGGCTCATCAAGTGCATACAACTTCCTCTCTTGCTTGAGAACAATTCTCAAGTTTCGCTGACAGTCGAGAAAGTTGCTTCCAGACAGCTTGTCCTTCTCAAGGACAGATCGCAATGACATGGTATTAGCGGTGTTGCTAGACATGGTAATCTAAAACAAAATAAACATGTAGAGATAAGTATCATGACAATAACATATTTAATAAGGACTTTTATTAAATACGCTCCCACTATTTTACTCAAACCAATGACCCTCCTCATTGGCTCGGAAAATCCCGTTGGAAGATTTTCTTGTGGGCCAAGATCCATATTTCGCCACGTCCTGAGTCAGCTTTGGCTGATCGCCCAGAACTCAACTAGTTAGGTAGGAAACTATTTCCAATTGCATCTATATGCAACTCTTGGATCAGCTGGGTGAATAACCTTTTATTCTAATTCATCTT
Source organism: Calophaca sinica (assembly GCA_037113605.1). NCBI lineage: Eukaryota > Viridiplantae > Streptophyta > Magnoliopsida > Fabales > Fabaceae > Calophaca > Calophaca sinica. The sequence goes on from CM073730.1 coordinate 74,064,288, forward strand.
ATGAATTAAAGCCAAACTCTTGCTTCTTGGCCCATTTCCTTTTTATTGAATTCGGCCCAGTTAAGTCAAACCCGATGGTTAGCAGTTGGATATTTCACCTATCGCGCCTCACCAAGATAAAATAAGGTGCTCAGCTTTGGCATGACCCACACTTACTCTATCCTGGCCTTGACGAGTGCCACACATCGGAAGGCATTTCGACTTAATATTTTCTTTAAGGGAATTTTATTGTAAATGATCTCACCGGCGTTGTATTAACATACAAGGCGTTTTGCTCTCAGCATACATGTCACACATGCCTATGTACATTCATCTAACATACAAGACATACATGCTCATACATATTTAAAACATATATTTAAATCACCCATGTCATAAATTTCATGCAACACTTACATAAAATAATAACACAATAAACATGCATCTCATACATTTCATGCATCACATACACAAACATACGAGAATTGATTTTATGATTATGGCCTCCTAATGTGCAAGAATTAAATAGCTAATAACTAAACTATTACAATTTTTTTTTTTGACTCACGAGCAAGCTTCCAAAGCCTCTCACTGGTTTCCGCATATGGTGTTTCCATTTCTCCAACTCTTGAAGAAAATATTTATTTAAATAAAACAATTACATAAATAAATAAATGGCACGACACGCAGGCCGTATTTAAATTTACATAAATCACAACACGCAGGTTGTATTTACCAAAAAAAAAAAATAACACCAACTAGGGCCATAATCATAAACCACGTGATTAAAATATTTAATAAAAACAATAATAATAAATCCTTTTATTTATATTATTAAAATATTTTAAACATTAAAGTATCAAAATACTAACACACACGGTGTATCAAATAGTCAAAGCGCATAAAAGCAAAATGACGCGTTCAAACCAAAATCACGCATTCTGTTCAGCAATGCGCAAAACATAAGGTTTGACCAATGAAATACCCTTTTGTGCATTTAATTAAAGGAATGAACAATGCACCAATTAAAGAATATGCACACAGTTACACGCAAGTTGCAAAATTGTGCACAAATCAAAAACAATTGACCAATCAAAAGTTAGAGTGCTCACATCCTTTTAAGCCATTGAAACAGGCATGAACTTGGACCAAATTAAATAAGGATTAGCACAGGCAATGCAAATAACAGCGCAATATGGTCCAGGAATTGGACCAATCGAATCAACCACAAACCATGACACGATTGGAATTAGCAGTGCTATTGAAGAGTGAAGAACTCTAAAAATCAAAATGTGTAGCGCACAATCAAACCGAAAGCAGGCAAACACATATACGGTGATAACAAAATCAAATAAGGATTCAAGCAGTCAAACATCCAGTGCTCTGATACCACTGTTGGGTTTTCAAGAGGAATAATTTTAATTTTCATTATAGAAAAATCCTCTTGAGCGGAAAAAACCATTTTCCCATGGATCATGCATTGCTCATGAATCACAAATAACATGATAGTTTGTAGTGTTTACCTCTTGAAGCGTAGAGGAGATCGATCACCAACACCACGATCTTGTAGTGTCTCTACTCAGTCCACACGAACGGTAGCCTCGGAATGCGTCTTGCTAGTTGACGGCAACAGGAAGTAGGCACAGAAAGGTCTAAGAAGCCTAACCTCTAGGGTTTTGGGGCATTAAGCTTATATGCTCCCTTCCTTTCATTCTATTGCCCTAATGGGCCTCATACAATATGAGCCCATTTCCTTCTTATTTAATTAAATCACTATTTAATTAAATAATTTGATTCCGATTAGACCGTTCTATCGTGTGACCCTATAGGTTCCCATTAAGTTGGCAATAATATTAAATATTAAAATAATATTAAATATTATAAGCAATGAGCGGCATCTAGCAATGCATCATTGCTACCCAATTAACGGAAAAAAAAACGGTGATCCGATTTTAACCTTACCGCGACCAAGGTTACTGTGAAGTCGATGTCCCTTCGTCCATATGTCTTAATTGAACACGAGGCATAAATGCGTCATCCTCGTTAAGTCCAATCATATGTTCCTCGATACCAGAATGAACGTGTAATCACAAGCGGGCCCAATATCATATATTGACCCACTCCGTGGCCCACGCATATTTCACGTCTCACTCTATCGAGAGGCCCAAGACATTACTCTGTTATGTAGGAGGGACGAATCTGTCTACATCACTGCATTCCCTCAACATGATTCATTGAAGGCCCAATTACTATCTTTATGATCATCCTGTTACGGATGACGTTTGATAGCATTAAAGCCTACAACTCCACATGTAGGAATCGCAGTGACTTCAAGTCAAAGGACTACTTCACTATGGTCGCCATGAGGAGCGCCTATGACACTTACATAACTATTATGAAGCGTCCTCATAGTGGGTCAGTCCAATATAAATATTACTCTTAATATTTATATCTGTGTGCCGACTTGATATCGCATATCTATGACCCATGAGATGTGGTCATCAGTCTACTCACACAATAGTCTCTATGCATTATTGTCGTCCTAATTAACAATAATACTCGACTACGGACGCTTTTAAGAATAACGTTCTATATGTTCAATGGGGTCTCACGATCAAGTCATACTTGATGTTCCATTAAACGAACAGTCTATTCTAAGGACTTTATTATGCTATAAAATAAATAACACAATAAATGAAATGCCTCATATATATATCAAATATATATAATCAAAGTCATGACATAAATAATAATCTACTAAAACTAGATTGGCCACTAGGGCTTACACCAACACAAATACCCTTATGGAGTTATGGAAGATGTATTGGTAAGGGTTGGCAAATTCCTTTTTCCAGCAGACTTTGTGATCCTTGACATGGAGGAAGACAAGGAGGTCCCTCTTCTTCTTGGAAGACCTTTCCTAGCTACAGGAAGAGCCTTGATTGATGTCCAACAAGGTAAATTAATTTTGAGGTTCCAAGATGAGAAAGAGACTTTCAATGTGTTTGAGGCTATGAGGCATCCCGATGACACCGAAAAGTCCTCTAGAATTGATGTGGTTGGGCAGCCGGTTGGAGAGAATCTTGATCAAGACCGACCTTCCAAACCCTTAGAGAAGGTGACAATGAATTCTATTGAGGAGATGTCTGAAGAGCTGGATGATGGGATGGAAAAAATTTTAGTGCAGGAAAAAGGAAGAAAAGGAAAGAGTAGTCTGCATATGGGCCATGGGAAGTTGATACCATGCACCCTATGACTGAGCTCTTGTCCCTCTATGGAATTCCTTTTCATCTGAGAATTTGTTTGTGAACTGTACTCTTATTGTGTGCATGATGTGTATGATCAAGGAACTGAAACTTTTGTTGACATGAACCTTTTTAAGCAACTTCTTGTAACCGTAACTTTTGAGAATTTCAGTGGTCATGAATCATTTCCCATTACAAAAGCAAAATTTGTGAGTGTTTGAGCCTAAACAGTAATTTATTTATTCTTGAGTGCTCTACCATTTGTATGAATTCTTCAGAACTTGACTCGGTTCTTGATTGTTTTTGCATTACATGTGAACACACACACAGATGATTGAGATCTTTATTTTTGTTTGAACAGCTAGAGCCTTTGATTGTCTACCCTTGTGATAGTATCCTTTGCTAGCCCTTTTGAGCCTTAAGCTTGTTTGTTGAATTTTAAGCTCAATACAAGCCAATAACTGGAAAAACCAATTGTCCCTTTAAATTGGAGTTGAGAGATTGTTTTCTATAAAATTGGTTATTTGGTTGTGAATTAAGTTTGGGGTTGCTTGAGGGCAAGCAACAATCTTAAGTTTGGGGTGGCTACACAAAGCATGTGCATGTAGTCATTTCAGAAAAAAAAAATGAACAAGCCAGAGGAGAACAACAATAAAAAGATTCAAATTGTTATTTAAAAAAAAAAATCAAAGTGAGAAAGCAAGGAAAAAGTTCTCTTGTGGTTTGTTAGTACTAAAGTTGAAGGTGATTAGGGGAAGTTTGTGAACTGATACAAGGTATGGATAAGAAATAATAGAGGCTTCTCTTAACTCCAATTAAGTTAGCCTAGATCCAAAGAAATATCCTCCCTTACCTAAGCCCCATTTCACCCTTTGAAAAGATCTCATAATGTGTGTGGCATTTGTATGTTTTTGCTTTCTTAGAATTTTGTCAAGCCTATGGTAGATGATTGCATTTGGTGTGAGTTGAGTGTAAACAGTACCCTGAGACACTTGAGTGGAGTGAAACTCATTATCTAGAAAGGTGTAATGGGAATTGATTTGTTGCTTTGAGTAAATAAATTCATTTTGGTTACTTGATTTGTGATAATTGGAAATCATGAATACAAAAGAGTAGGTGAATTGATTGTGCATGGATTGTCAAAAAAAATTATGAAAGGTTCACCTAGATGAATTGGAATTATTTGAAATCCAACCCATGTTTTTTATTGAGTTTGCTTGAGGACAAGCAAAGAGCTAAGTTTGGGGTTGTGATAAGTCTTCATCACATGTAGATTTATAGTGCTTAATTGGATATTTGTGTTGTGATTGAAGAGAATTCAAAGTGATTACTTGCTTAAATTGGGTAATTTAGTGTATTCACTTGGATTCATTCTAACGTTTGTGCATTAATATTTTCTATGATTTTTTATCTCTAAGTGCACAGAAATGGGAGCATAGCTAAATGATTGACTTGAAAGCGCGTCTGGAAGCGCTGTTTCCTGACATAGAAGATTCCAAAAGCTATATCTTGAGCCACACTAATCCAAATGAGATGATCTTGGTCTTGTTGGAAAGATAGAAGAATTATCTACAACTTTGATGAAGGAACCGAGACCTAAATCATTCTCTAAGTTGGGGTAATTTGTGCTACAAGTTGATAATGTGATGTTGTCTCAGCCTGACACATGTTCAATGTTTTAATCATATCTGGAGTTGTAGGTGTCCAAATGAGATGAAACTGGTGCCATTGGAAAGCTAAGATCCATAGCTTAAACTTTCATGAGACACCTTGAGCTAATTCGGACTTTACAGAGGTGAAAAATGCATCACAACATGGAAGAACGGGTGCAGGATTGATCGCGTGCGCGTGGAGCGCATTTGGAGCGCATCTGGAGAGCAAATTCTGGTCCCTTGCTGTTTGTCTGCGCGCGAAGCGCACCCGGAGCGCTTCTGACGTGCTGAAACGTTAAAAACTCGTGTTTTTGATGTTTTGCATCATTCTTTATCATATCTAAGACCTAAAAACGCTGGGAGACTGGTCTAGGGTGCTAGGGTTTCAATTTCTTCCATCTCCAAAGAGGATTCAAGCTTGGGAACAAGGATTGGAGTCTTCAATGGAGTGGTTTTCTCTCTTTTCTCTATTTTTCTGGTTTGGTTCTTGTTTCTCTATGAGTAACTAAGCTTTTTAGACTAGGGTAGATGAACCTTGTGGAAACTCTTATGTAGTTTGATTATATTATTTCAATGCAAGTCTATTTCAATTATGATTGAGCCTTCACCTCTATTCTTAATGTTTTTTGGTAATTGATTGCTATCAAATTGATTTGGGGTTCTTTTCACGATTGGGAAATTGGGGTTTGAACTTAAACTGAGTTTGTTGGTCATGTTTAGGAGGATTATAGGAATATAACCTTATGAGCATGTGTTCTTATGAATCATTGATCTTTATGCTTAACTATATCATTGGTCACCTAAGGAATTAGGGATTTTTGGTTTAGTTAAAGGGTTTATGAGGCAAGGAATTGTACTTAATCTAATATCGTTGATTCGAACTTCAATTTGTATGGAATAACTTGCATTTGTTGTAGATTGAATGCGTAAGAGTGGAAACAAGAGGATTCGATCCCTAGTCATTTTTAATCCTTTGATTTTCTAATCGTTGTTATTGTTATTTTGAGTTGTTACAAATATTCTAAATTTCAAATACCAAAATTTGGGTCCTCGTTCAAAATAGTTACAAAGTTTGTTAAGTTAACTAATCGATCACAATCCCTGTGGATTCGATCTTTTTATTACTTGACGACGAAATCGTACACTTGCGATTTAGTTCAACACGGATCACTCCGGATATTAGAATCCGGACTTGGGAAATAGAGTAACCAAAAAAATAAACGTCCGGATTCTTATATCCGGAGTGATTCGGTAATAAGAATCCGGACTCTCTGCGATTTCAGGAAAAAAAAGAGGTCGACGAACCTCAGATCAGTGGCAATGTGAAGGAGATGGCGAACGAATGCGATGCAGGGACCCAACGACGGTGGTGCTGCTGCTACTGCGGCAGCTGGGGGTGGATTGCTAACAAATGGTAAGGGAGGTGGGGAAATGGCGAGGGAGTATGTGATGTGAGGGAGTGAAAAATAAAGAAATTCAACAGATGCATATTTTAGGGCAAGGGTAAAGTTGGATTTTTAAAAATATGGGAGGTGGGGAAATTAAGTGGGGGAGGTGGGGAAATAAAAGCCCTACAACCAACCCTAAATCCTTCCCTCTCTTTGTTCGACCTCCCTCCCCAGGAACCACCAGTCATGCTGCCGCCTCTCAGGCGCCGCTTTCGGCCAGCCACCTCCCTGGTGGACTCTGTTTCCCTCTCCGTCTCGCACGCGTTCTCTCTCTGCCTCCTCGAGAAATCACTATCGAACCTCTTTCATGTCCTTCCACCGTCGTGCTCCGTCCACCCATGGCCGAGGGTGACCATGAACCTCTTCCCCTACATTTTTCTGCCATCTTGATCGAATGGAAGGTTGGGATGAAGAACCCAGCAGCGTTTCACGCAATCTTGCCTCTAACGTGCCACTGTTGTCGCGCTCCGGCGAGCCTGCCGCCGTCGTGCTCGCCTAGCTGCTTCCTTAAGGTGAGGTTTGGTTATATTCCCCTCTTCTTTTCCCAGTATTGAGTTCATATCTTCTTTCCTTATGGTGTATGTTGTTAATCCCTCGTCCCCTGCATTTTACGGCCGTTGTTTTGGTCTGCTCGACCTCTGTTCATGACCAGCGTCACCGGAGCCAATGTCGCCGTTCTTCTTGTGCATTTGGGTGAGTGTTTCGCCGCCTTATTATTGGTGAATCTGAAATCCTAACCGTTCGATGGCCCCTATTTTGAAAAAGATTTAATTATGAGATGTAATATAGTAATTATTTAATTATTTTAAATTATGTTTTGGTTGATGATTGATTACTGTTTTGTGGTGTTTGTGATTCTGGCATTTGGCGAGTCCTCGACTGCAAATATTCGTTGAGAAAAGAATAGCAGATTTGTTGTATGAGAGCTGCGCTAACAATTTCCAAGTCCTGCCAGTAATTTGAAAGCATTTGGATTCGTGATCGGTGTCGAGTCTTCTCCATCCCTTTGCGCCGTGGATTCTCATCATTGAGGTAAGAAGAGGGTGGAGGATTTCTAATGGGTTTTGGTAGTTAGGGATTTCGATAACGTGATTAGGGTGTCCCATAACCCCTAAGTCTCGCGTGACATTGAAGCAATGCTTTGAGGCCATTGTAGGTGCAATGGCAAGGTCTTTTTATTCTGTTTTGATGATCTAAGACCCTTTAGGAGCAAGAAGTCAATTATATGTTGATTTGAATCGTGGTACTATTGTAAAACGATGCCCATATGCTCATTGTTGCCTAATTGTAATGATATGACCTAATGTGTTGTGCTTGTGACTTAGATCCTATGATATGCTTCTGTTTTGAGATGTTTGACATGTTGATTGGATGAATGTAAATGCTCTATAATGATATTATCGTATGTTAATATGTATAGTGGATGAATAGCCTTGATTTGATGCTTTTGATTGTTGTTGATACTAGCTTGAGTTGTCTATTTCGTTATGAGCGGATTTTGAGGGCACTACGACTATTGATTAGCCTTAGTGCTAACATGTTCTCTACCAAATCCAACAGGGCAAAGTGATAATAAGATGATTAAGGCCTTTGGACTAGGGAATGTAATGTTAGTTGTGAACTTGGGAGGTTTCGGGGTGTTCTTATGCAGTAAAATGATCTAAAAGTGGTTAGGCTAAGTAAAAGATAATTGGTAATGTTACTCGTTGGGTTGGTCTCACCTTAGGCAAGATAAGTGTAAGTTCGAGAAGGTTTCACAAAAGTTAGAGTTATGCAAAAAAAGAACTAAATTAGAGAACATTGTCTAGTATGTTATAACTTAGGTTTGAAGAAACGAATTAAACAATTCATAGGAGTTGGATAATAATGAAAGGTGTTGGTGTAAGCCCTAGTGGCCAATCTAGTTTTAGTAGATTATCATTTGTGTCATGACTTTGATTATATATATTTGATATATATATGTGAGGCATTTCATTTATTGTGTTATTTATTTTATAGCATAATAAAGTCCTTAGAATAAACAGTTCGTTTCATGGAACATCAAGTGCGACTTGATCATGAGACCCCATTGAACATATAGAACGTTATTCTTAAAGCGTCCGTAGTTGAGTATTATTGTTAATTAGGACGACAATATTAATGCATAGAGACTATTGTGTGAGTAGACTGATGACCACATCTCATGGGTCATGGATATGTGATATCAAGTCGGCACACAGGTATAAATATTAGGAGTAATATTTATATTGGACTGACCCACTATGAGGACGCTTCATAATAGTTATGCAAGTGTCATAGGCGCTCCTCATGGCGACCATAGTAAACTAGTCCTTTGACTTGAAGTCACTGCGATTCCTACATGTGGAGTTGTAGGCTTTAATGCTATCAAACGTCATCCGTAACAGGATGATCATAAAGATAGTAATTGGGCCTTCAATGAATCATGTTGAGGGGTGCGAGTGATGTAGACAGGATTCGTCCCTCCTACATAACAGGAGTAATGTCTTGGGCCTCTCGATAGAGTGAGACGTGAAATATGCGTGGCCACGCGGAAGTGGGTCAATATATGATATTGGGCCCGCTTGTGATTACACGTCCATTCTGGTATCGAGGAACGTATGATTGGACTTAACGAGGATGACACATTTATGCCTCGTGTTCAATTAGGACACATGGATGAAGGGACATCGACTTTACAGTAATCTTGGTCGCGGTAAGGTTAAAATCGGATCACCGATTTTTCCCCGTTAATTGGGTAGCAATGATGCATTGCTAGATGCCGCTCATTGTTTATAATATTTAATATTATTTTAATATTTAATATTATTGCCAACTTAATGGGAACCTATAGGGTCACACGATAGAACGGTTTAATCGGAATCAGATTATTTAATTAAATAATGATTTAATTAAATAAGAAGGAAATGGGCTCATATTGTATGAGGCCCATTAGGGTAACATAATGAAAGGAAGGGAGTATATAAGCTTAACGCTCCAACCCTAGTCTAAGTTTCTTAGAACTTTCTGTGCCTCCTTCCTGTTGCCGTCAACTAGCAAGACGCATTCCGAAGCTACCGTTCGTGTGGACTGAGTAGAGACACTACAAGATCGTGGTGTTGGTGATCGATCTCCTCTACGCTTCAAAGAGGTAAACACTACAAACTATCATGTTCTTTGTGATTCTTGGCAATGACATGATCCATGGGAAAAGGGTTTTTCCGCTCAAGAGGATTTTTCTATAATGAAAATTAAAAATATTCCTCTTGAAAACCCAACAGTGGTATCAGAGCCTCATGTTTGATTGCTTGAATCCCTTTGCGTGTTTGCCATGTTTAAAAGCATGTTTTAATTTTATATATGATATATAAAGTCGATGAGTACCGGAGAAGTTACGAAAACTTTTTGAGTAGTACAACAGTACCGGTTGTTGTTGAAAAATCAAAGAAATCAATTACGTGATATTTTCTTTTATTGGCTTTTAATATGACAGCTTTTGTATAAGGTTACACGTTGTTGTTAAAAACCTATGAAATCATTTCGTGATTATTGTTTTTGATTTTATTACTAGCTTCTAAATTCAACAAGAATTTAAAACGTGAATGTTTTTCGGTTTTTGATTTCCGTAAAATTGGATTGACCAAGAAACATGTAGCACTAACTGAAAAACTCATTTTAATTTGAGTGTGTGTTTTTGCGTTCAATTGGCCCATAAAAAGTGTTTAGTGGCTGTGCGTTTTGCAATCAATCGCCAACACCTTTAATGTTCTTGTGCATTTTAACCGTTTGATAAAATGTGAGCATTGACATTTATATATGTGTTAGCATATTGATATTTTGATGTTTAAAATATTTTAATATAAATAATAATAATAAAGGGTTTATTATTATTGTTTGTTATTAAATATTTTAAGCACGTGGTTTATGGTTATGGCCTTAGTATTTTGGTAAATGCGGCCTGCGTGTCGTGATTTATTTAATATTTAAATACGACCTGCGTGTCGTGCCATTTTATTTAATTTATTTATTTATTTGTACTGTCATATAAATAAATGTAATTCTTCAAAGAGTTGAAGATGAGATAACGCCATATGAGGATGCCAGTGGGAGAAGCTTGCGAAACTTGCTCGTGGGTCAAAGGATTGTAATAAAATAGTTTATTTAATTCTTAGGCGTTAGGAGGCCATAACTGTACCACCACGTCTTGCATGATTTATGTATGTGATGCATGATGCGTATGTGATGTATGTTTAACATGTTTTGAATGTATAAGATACATGCATGTATGCTTTATGAGATTGGATGTATGAGATGCATGTTTTATATGAAGTGTATGCACGTATGCTTGTATGTTGTGCATGTTTGAGAGACGCGTTTGTATGTGATACAAAAGCCGGTGAGATCGCTTAAAATAAAAATTCCCTCAATCTAAATATTAAGTCTAAATGTCTTCCGATGTGTGGCACTCGTCAAGGCCAGGATAGAGTAAGTGTGGGTCATGCCAAAGCTGAGCACCTTATTTTATCTTGGTGAGGCGCGATAGGTGAAATATCCAACTGCCAACCATCGGGTTTGACTAAACTGGGCCGAATTCAATAAGAAGGAAATGGGACTAGAGGCAAGAGTTGGGCTTTAATTCATAAGATGAATTAGAATAAAGGGTTATTCACCCAGCTGATCCAAGAGTTGCATATAGATGCAATTGGAAATAGTTTCCTACCTAAATAGTCGAGTTCTGGGCGATCAGCCAAAGCTGACTCAGGACGTGGCAAAATATGGATCTTGGCCCACTAGAAAATCTTCCAACGGGATTTTCCGAGCCAATGTGGAGGGTCATTGGTTTGAGTAAAATAGTGGGAGCGTATTTAATAAAAGTCCTTATTAAATATGTTATTGTCATGATACTTATCTCTGCATGTTTATTTTGTTTTAGATTACCATGTCTGGCAACACCGCTAATACCATGTCATTGCGATCTGTCCTTGAGAAGGACAAGCTGTCTGGAAGCAACTTTCTCGACTGGCAGCGAAACTTGAGAATTGTTCTCAAGCAAGAGAGGAAGTTGTATGCACTTGATGAGCCCGTGCCTAAGGCACCCGCTGCTACTGCCCCTAAGGCTGAGAGGGATGCTTACCAGAAGCACCTCAACGACGCCATAGATGTTGGATGTCTCATGCTAGCTACCATGACTTCGGAGTTGCAAAGGCAACACGAGAACATGGAGGCGTTCGATATGATCGAACACCTCAAGATGCTTTTTCAAGGGCAAGCTAGGCAGGAGAGATTTGACACCTCCAGGGCCCTTTTCCATTGCAGGCTGGCTGAAGGAAACCCAGTAGGGCCTCATGTACTTAAGATGATTGGGTACATTGAGAGTCTCGAGAGGCTGGGATTTCCTTTGGGCCTAGAGCTGGCAACGGACCTTATCCTGCAATCGTTGCCGGATAACTTTAGCCATTTCGTCATGCAGTATAACATGAACGATTTTGCTAAACCGTTGCCAGAGCTTGCAGGCATGTTGAGAACTGCTGAGCAAAATATTAACAAGGGAAAGGGAAAGGCCATTATGATGGTCAACTCTGGAAAGGGGAAGGGCAAAAGGCCTGCTTCTTGGGCTACAAAGGACAAAGGCAAGAAACAGTTCAAGCAAAGTTCTTCTAGCCAGAAACCAGTAGGCGGGGTTGCTAAGGATGCTTCCTGCTTCCATTGTGGAAAACCTGGACATTGGAAGAGGAACTGTCCAAAATACCTAGAAGAGTGCAAGAAGTAGAAAGGAAGTGAGACTTCCACTTCAGGTATTTATGTTATTGAGGTCAATTTATCTACTTCAAAGATCATGGGTATTAGATAATGGATGTGGTTCTCACATTTGTACTAATGTGCAGGACTAAGAAGGAGTAGGACTTTGACCAAGGCGAAGTGGACCTACGAGTTGGAAATGGAGCAAAGGTTCTTTGCATTAGGTGTAGGGTCTTATGTTTTGACTTTGCCCTCTGGGCTTATTTTGGAATTGGATAATTGTTATTTTGTTCCAGCAATTAGCAGAAACATTATCTCTATTTCTTGTTTGGACAAGAAAGGTTTTAAAATTATTATTAAAGACAAATGTTGTTCGCTTTATTTGAATGATGTTTTCTACGCTAGTGCACCTATGAGTAATGGGCTTTATGTCCTTGATCTTGATATGCCTATTTTTAACATAAATGCGAAAAAGGTCAAACCAAATGATTTGAACCCGACATACCTTTGGCACTGTCGTTTAGGCCATATAGGTGAGAAGCGTATTTCCAAACTCCGTAAAGATGGACTCTTGGACTCATTTGATTATGAATCATTTGAGGTATGCGAATCTTGCTTATTGGGAAAGATGACCAAGGTCCCGTTCACTGGACAAGGTGAAAGGGCTAGTGATCTTTTGGGCTTAATACATAGTGATGTATGTGGTCCACTAAGCAAAGCTGCTAGAGGTGGTTTTCCTACTGCTACATTTATCGATGATTTCAAGATATGGGTTTGTGTATCTAATGAAACACAAGTCCAAACCTTTGAAAAGTTCAAAGAATTCAAGAATGAAGTGGAGAACCAACTTGGTAAGAGTATTAAGGCCATACGATCGGATCGTGGTGGTGAGTACTTAAGCCAGGAGTTTGATGACTATCTCAAGGAGTGTGGGATAGTATCCCAACTCACACCACCTGGAACACCACAATGGAATGGTGTATCCGAAAGGAGGAATCGTACCTTGTTAGACATGGTTCGATCTATGATGAGTCACCACACCTCCATGACTCTTTCTCGGGGATATGCTTTACTTACATTGCTTTCACCCTTAACCGTGTTCCATCTAAGGCGGTTGAAAAGACACCATATGAGATATGGACGGTCAAGACCCAAAGTATGTCCTTTCTAAAGATTTGGGCTGCCATGTTTATGTGAAACGATGATTTCAGATAAACTTGGACCTAAATCAGATAAATGTATATTTGTGGGGTACCCTAAGGAAACTAAGGGATACTATTTCTACAACACCTCCGAGGACAAAGTGTTTGTTGCAAGGACTGGAGTGTTCCTTGAGAAGGAATACATCTCTAAAAGAGCCAGTGGGAGGAATGTAGAACTTGGAGAAATCCAAGACCCACAAAATACTAAACCACCTGTAATGGAACAAGAACCAGTACCACAAAGTGTTGTGGTTCAACCAATGGTTCAAGTAGCACAAGATCCGCGTAGGTCTAGCAGGCCACGTCGCCAACCTGAGAGATATGGACTTCTCCTAACTCAAGAAGGTGATGTGCTGCTCATGGATCAAGATGAGCCTGTGACTTACCAGGAGGCCGTAATTGGCCCAGAATCTGAGAAGTGGCTAGAGGCCATGGGATCTGAGATGGAGTCCATGTACACTAACCAGGTATGGACCTTGGTTGAGCCACCCAAAGGGGTAAAACCCATAGGGTGCAAGTGGGTCTTCAAGAAGAAGACTGACATGGATGGTAAGGTGAATACCTTCAAGGGACGATTGGTGGCGAAAGGGTTCAAGCAAATTCATGGAATAAACTATGATGAAACCTTCTCCCCAGTCGCAATGCTTAAATCCGTCTGGATCCTACTTGCCATTGCTGCATACCATGACTATGAGATCTAGCAGATGGATGTCAAGACTGCATTCCTTAATGGGAATCTTCTCGAGGATGTGTACATGACACAACCCGATGGTTTTGTCGATCCAAAAAATGCTGAAAAGGTATGCAAGTTGCAAAGGTCCATTTATGGATTAAAGCAAGCTTCTAGAAGTTGGAATCTTCGTTTTGATGAAACTGTAAGACAGTTTGGATTCATCAAGAACGAAGATGAGCCTTGTGTCTACAAGAAGGTTAGTGGGAGTATAATTGTTTTTCTGGTATTGTATGTGGATGACATACTACTCATCGGAAATGATATCCCTACACTGCAAAATGTGAAAACATGGTTAGGGAAATATTTCTCGATGAAAGACTTAGGCGAGGCATCCTATGTGCTAGGAATCAGGATTTATAGAGATAGATCACTGAGGCTACTCGGACTTAGTCAGAGTACATATGTTGACAAAGTGCTTAGGCGCTTTAATATGCAAGATTCCAAGAAAGGTCTCTTGCCTATGTCACATGGCATGTATTTGTCCAAGGGACAATGCCCTACCTCATCGATGAAAGGAACGCATGAGTAAAGTTCCATATGCTTCGGCAATTGGTTCTATCATGTACGCCGTGATGTGTACTAGACCGTGATATCTCGTGATGCTTTAAGCGTAACGAGTAGATATCAATCGACCCTGGTGAAGGCCATTGGGATTTGTCAAGAACATCCTTAAGTATTTGAGAAAGACTAAGGATTCGTTCTTGGTTTATGGCGATGAGGAAGAGCTTGTTGTAAAGGGTTACACTGATGCTAGCTTCCAAACCGACAGGATGATTCCCGATCACAATCGTGGTTTGTGTTTTGCCTAAATGGCGGGTGAGTTAGTTGGAAGAGTTCAAAGCAAGAGACAGCTTCTTGATTCTACTACAGAGGTCGAGTATATAGTCGCTTCTAATGCAACAAAGAGGCCGTTTGGATCGTGAAGTTCATTAGTGAACTTGGCATTGTTCCTAGCATTTCGCACCCGATTGACCTCTTTTGTGACAACAATGGAGCAATCGCACAAGCTAAGGAACCTAGATCTCACCAACGATCTAAACATATACTTAGGCGTTTCCATCTCATTCGAGAGATCATCGATAGAGGAGATGTAAAGATATGCAGGGTACCTACACTAGACAATGTTGCGGACCACCTTGTGAAGCCTCTTGCTCGGCCAGGCATGATGCTCACACTAGATCGATGGGTATTAGATTGATGCCCGATTGGCTCTAGTGCTAGTGGGAGATTG
Source organism: Calophaca sinica (assembly GCA_037113605.1). Lineage (NCBI taxonomy): Eukaryota > Viridiplantae > Streptophyta > Magnoliopsida > Fabales > Fabaceae > Calophaca > Calophaca sinica. The sequence continues at coordinate 74,079,514 of CM073730.1, forward strand.
TTGGTGTAAGCCCTAGTGACCAATCTAGTTTTAGTAGATTATCATTTGTGTCATGACTTTGATTATATATATTTGATATATATATGTGAGGCATTTCATTTATTGTGTTATTTATTTTATAGCATAATAAAGTCCTTAGAATAAACAGTTCGTTTCATGGAACATCAAGTGCGACTTGATCATGAGACCCCATTGAACATATAGAATGTTTTTCTTAATGCGTCGGTAGTCGAGTATTATTGTTAATTAGGACGACACTAATGCATAGAGACTATTGTGTGAGTAGACTGATGACCACATCTCATGGGTCATGGATATGTGATATCAAGTCGGCACACAGGTATAAATATTACGAGTAATATTTATATTGGACTGACCCACTATGAGGACGCTTCATAATAGTTATGCAAGTGTCATAGGCGCTCCTCATGGCGACCATAGTAAAGTAGTCCTTTGACTTGAAGTCATTGCGATTCCTACATGTGGAGTTGTAGGCTTTAATGCTATCAAACGTCATCCGTAACAGGATGATCATAAAGATAGTAATTGGGCCTTCAATGAATCATGTTGAGGGGTGCGAGTGATGTAGACAGGATTCGTCCCTCCTATATAACAGGAGTAATGTCTTGGGCCTCTCGATAGAGTGAGACGTGAAATATGCGTGGCCACGCGGAAGTGGGTCAATATATGATATTGGGCCCGCTTGTGATTACACGTCCATTCTGGTATCGAGGAACGTATGATTGGACTTAACGAGGATGACACATTTATGCCTCGTGTTCAATTAGGACACATGGACGAAGGGACATCGACTTTACAGTAATCTTGGTCGCGGTAAGGTTAAAATCGGATCACCGATTTTTCCCCGTTAATTGGGTAGCAATGATGCATTGCTAGATGTTGCTCATTGTTTATAATATTTAATATTATTTTAATATTTAATATTATTGCCAACTTAATGGGAACCTATAGGGTCACACGATAGAACGGTTTAATCGGAATCAAATTATTTAATTAAATAATGATTTAATTAAATAAGAAGGAAATGGGCTCATATTGTATGAGGCCCATTAGGGTAACATAATGAAAGGAAGGGAGTATATAAGCTTAACGCTCCAACCCTAGGCGAAGTTTCTTAGAACTTTCTGTGCCTCCTTCCCATTTGCCAACTAGCAAGATGCATTCAAGCTACCGTTAGGTGTGTGGTGAGTAGAGACTACAAGATCGTGGTGTTGGTGATCGATCTCCTCTACGCTTCAAAGAGGTAAACACTACAAACTATCATGTTCTTTGTGATTCTTGGCAATGACATGATCCATGGGAAAAGGGTTTTTCCTCTCAAGAGGATTTTTCTATAATGAAAATTAAAAATATTCCTCTTCAAAACCCAACAAAAGGGCTTTAGAATCTTGATATCTATTAATTAAGGGTATGTATTAGTATATGGCTTAAGAACTTGACATTGATAAATAGGATAACTATTAAGCTTATGCTATGGTTAAGGGAAGTTTGTCAACATACTGACAAGTGATACCTGATGACGTTGTTACCAATCACTCGTTGAGTCGATTGGAGTTGTTGATACGCTGTTGTTGATAGACATCTTGCTTGCTTTTGTGTTCATGCATTATAAGGTGTCGTGTTGTTGTTATTGGCGGTGAGCAACGTGGATACGATTTTAGTGACGGCCATGATGGGCAAGGTACTGGGCCTCGCAGATCGAGTTTGGTAGTGGGTCTTACGTAAAAGAAGTGGATAGCTACCGCTACTAGGGTGTCCCATATTGATAAACCGACTCATCCAGACTAGACACTATTCGTACTCAAGAGTGATGGGAGCACCCTCACTCGCTTGCTTGAGTTTAGCTGGATCCACATGCATTTCAGAGTAGACGTCGTTCTTAGGATTGCATATGCATACATGGAGTCATGTTGTTTTTATGTTAGATGATTGATATGGCTACATGTTATGTCTTATGTGCATCATGTTGTTGTTTCCCCTACCATATCTTGCCTGTTAGAGATATGATACCTCACTTTTCTTGTTTTCCTTTGTGGCTACTTATACATCACGGTGTATGGAGTAGATGGTGAGCCTGCAGGTGATGCTGAAATCGTCATCGATGCCGAGTTGTAGTCTTCAGGCTACTTAGCTTAAGACGTTTTGTTTATGATTGATTGATTGTTTATGACTTCCTATTTTCGAAGTATTTGCAAAAGGGGAATAATACTCTGACCACGTGACATCGGGTTGAGATGTTTTTACTCGTATTTTTTTCTTCATTAATATTCAATTGATTTGGAAATCGTTTGAGAATTATTTTATGAGGAAAAAAAATGGAACGAGGCTCGTGTTTGCCTAAGCCTTTCCTAATAAGCATGTAAGATGTTCAACTTAGCAACTTTTGATGTGATGTTCTTTACTTGAGAAATGATTTGAGAAATTCCTATTTTCCGCAAACAAGCTATAATTTTCGCATTTACTCTTCAATAATACTTTCGGGGTAAAGGGTGTCACAAAAGGCACAATTGAACAATATCCAATGGAGTCGAATTATGGTATATATTTTACAATGCTAACAAGGGAGTTGATTATTTTAGGCTGATAATATATGTATTGATTTAGCTGTTTTTCATTTTATAGTGCCTAAGACAAACCAACAACAAAGACTGCGAGTACTTTATTATGCGATTTGTGAAAGAGATTACCCGTATGAGCCATACGTCGATCCCATACAATGTGTGTCATTTTCTTTCTGGTTATGAGTTCTGAGTTAATTTATTTCATGTCACTACATAACATCTAACTTGGTTTTATTACAGTATTTTCCTCCCTTCAGGGTCCTTATTCTCCACAATAGTTAAATTTGGTCAAAGAATAATTGTGTGTCTGGGTTGTCGAGAGAAAAAAACACATAAAATGACTATAAGGCATGTGTTTGAAGCTTCGATTGTGGCTGTGGGGCATCTCTACTAGTCTTATCCAGTATGTTATGTTACATAATGTAGGCTTTGTTTTTATGTTTTTTTTGATAAATGATGCTGAGATGAATATAGTTTAATAACTTTTGATCAGTGTAATTTGTGATCCTTTGTAATAAACTTTCATTTATAATACAATTTTGTTTCATCCTCTCTTTATCAGTGTCTTTGTTTTGTAATACTGAGTATGTTGCTGTCTGATCATTGTACATGCATCGGAAAAATCATAAAAACAGGAAAAAAAACAGGTTTGCTTTGAAGCATCCAAATAATGCACACAGTTATATAAACATCATCTGAGTGTTTATCTCGATGAAATTTTCTTAAGAAAACGTTATTGGAAGTCCCATTCACAGAATTCACACGATTTTTTGTTTGCCGAGCGTTATCTGGTTGACGCGCATCATATGATTCTCAATCACATGATACTTTTACGGGTTATCAGAATCAATTTTAAACGTTATAGAAATCAAAATTCAATGTAGTGATAAGATTAATGTGGGGTTATGGTATTAGGTGTTAATCACGATTTATGATCAGATTAGGCCCAAAAAACCAAATCCAAGGTGTCAAAACACTGGAACTTAGTGCGAGCTTAAACAAGGGTTGGGCTGTAACATCCCATTTTTTGAATAAAATGAGAATAAAATTTGAATTAATTATTAAGTGCTTAAATAGATAAAGAACTTTGATTAGGAATGAAAGAGGTTTAAGTAAGGCTCATAAGTAAGGCTCATAAACCTTAGAATAGGACTAGAAATACCCTTGGGAACCCTAGGAAAACCCGAGAATTCGAAAAATGGAAGAACCCTATAGAAAATGTGCATCGCGATGCGATGAAGAAGTGGGTCGCGACGCAACCAAACATGGGAAAATAACACGGTGCCAGGCAGAAAATGAAGGTTCTAGACAGCGTCCATCGCGACGCGACGGCATTGCCATCGCGACACGATGGTATGGCGGTGGAAAGGTGGAGCCCTTCATTTTGCCTATAAATATGACCTTTCCTCTCCATTTTTCCTCACCCTTTTCGAAAGGGTCCTTTGGGGATGTATGGGGGAGCTTCGGGGACGCGAGGGGACGCGGGCAATGGCGGTCTTCTGGGTCAGGTATGTTCTCAACCTCTTCTCTCTCTATAGTTTTCTCTCTCTAGGGACTTCTAAGAAGTAAGTATGCTCTGTGCTTGCCTCTAATGAGGATCTGGTACATCAAAAAATCCTAAAAAATCCTTAGTAAGTAATCCTAGAGATTGAGAAAAGGAGTGAGACTTAGAGAGTCACTAAGAAGCAAGTATGCTCTACACTTGCCTTAAAAGAGGATCTTGTGCATAAGAAAGCCCTTAGTAGGTAATCCTCTAAGCAAAGAGGATGAGAGCGGTTTAATAGGACATGAGGGAGTGTCTAAAGGTAGGAGTGCAAGTAACGAGAACGACAAGGATATCGAGTATGACAGTTGCGACAATCTTCTAACCAGGTAGGAGACTTGAATCCTATCCACTAGGGATTGTAGGATTAGAATAAGTGTATAACTAGGCGTAGGGTGACCTAAGCCCTACTAGAGGTTGATAGTAGCAGCACCTTAGGAGATGGATTGTGGCCTATGATAGCTGATGACAGTTGTCAGAGGTCTATCAACCATAGGAGTAATCTATTGATATCAGTAGATGGATGTTGATGTGATGTTAGTTACTTATGATTGCATTATAATTGTGTGTGTAATTGTTGGTGTGTGGACTGATAACATGTCAGTAATAGATCGCTTGAGTGATACTAGGGATGACTCATGTGTGGATCGAGGATGGTTGATGTTTAAGGATGTGTTGGTTGACCTATGTGATACTGACTGATAATTGATGTTGTGTTGGTTGATCTATAAATCATTCGAGGATGGTTGAGTATTGATAATGTGTTGGTTAATTTACAATATGATGTAGACGCTGGTAACTCTGCTAATGTTGATTTAATGATTAAGTTATTATAATGTTGTGTGTGGGAATATGGCTGAACTATTTAATTACAAAAAATGAATAGTGTTGGAACAAGACATTAAAGCTGGTTGAGCTGATAGCCAGATAAGTACTGAGATAAGATGATGATGCCAGCTGAGACAATGAGTTGATGTGCTGAGCTGATGAATAATGAAAAGCTGATAAGGTACTGAATAATAATGGACATATGCATGGGCTGTAATCCACCGCCATGCACATAAGCTGTGTACGAGGCCAGGTGCCAGAGTGCGGGGCACGATGCAGTCGGTATAAGACCGCTTCGAGTGGATCCTTGAGGATAGTTTGGGTCCGACAAAACTCCTAGGTGACCAGTGATTTGGCCCCACTGTGTCGGGACGTCGGGTAGCCTGGTCATCCTAATGGGGTAATGTTGCATCACTGTCCATAGTGCCGATCCCGAGTGCCGCCCCGATACCTGTTCTTATCGAAGAGCAGGGATGCACTCTTAGGGGTACGATGAGCGGGATAGGGGATGGACAACTGGTTGGCCTATCGAGGTCGCTATTATCTGTAAAGGCAAAGTAGCTAAAGTGGGGTTGCTTTTTCCATAATTGAGTTGTGTGGCCACGTAGGCATATAGACGAAGGTTGCATGGAAAGGGTAGTTAGGTGGAGATCCAACCAGTTATTGGGAGATGTATGATTTAATCTATCATATATTCCATTTTTCTGTTTTGCTGTTATAACTATGTGTGATGTCTGATTATGCATGAGTTCTAAATCCTACCTTCCCATTCAATAGTGTGTATAGTGCGTTCTGAGTCTCCTGCTCTGTTTCTTGTTTTGTATCTGCTCTCGAATAGTAGCAGGTAACAGACAATTCAGGAGGAAAGATGGTATCGGTTGTTCCATAGCCAGTGAATCAGAGTCAATAAATGGGAACCAAGTTACTATCCCTATACACACTATATCAGGATCATATGAATAAGTACCTTTAGGTATAAATGTACACTTCTGCCTGCTAAATAAAATAAAAATTATTTTCACTATTTGTGTATAACCTAATATATATAATATATAGGAAAAATTGACTAGGATGTCACATTATGGTATCAGAGCAGTTCGGTTCTAATCAGACTGTTGGATTATTAGGGTGTCATCACTGGCTGTGTTTAGCTGGATTCCCATTGGATTCTGACTATATTAGGGAGTATCCGCTTAGAGGTCATTTATGTTCTAAAAAGTGTTAAGATGGGTAGTTGTCCTAGTTTACTCATAGGATAATCAAATCCCTTGGGTTGTGGGTTGTAGGATTTTTATTCGAATTTGTGCTTCATTAATAATATTGTTGTTCCTCTCGGAAGGTGATAAGGTTATTATAGGAAGGAAATTAGTGTGAAACCCTTTGCAAGTAAGTCCGGTAGGATGCAAAGCTTATAGAGTAGATAGTTGAAATTACCACCATAAGGAAGATAGTTGGATCTAATGATGATAATTTTAGGGCTGGAAAGATTATATATGCAGAAGACAATAGGCAAACATCTATTAGAATTGGAAAGGGAATGAGTAATAGTTATCTTGAAAATATTTGATAAGGGTCAAAGGTATTAGGAAAAAAAAAAGATTTCGTTATGATACGATGGAGATTAATACTACTAAGGTTTTGGAATAGATAAATGGAAGAGTTTGTGATTGAGATGAGTATTTGATAGGAATATACCTTAGGCTTTAACTGGTAAGTTGAATCTTGATTGCTGGAAGTTAAAATAGGGTATTAGGAATAGTAAAAGAGGTGGAAACACTGTTAAAGGCAACAGTCTATCAAGTAAAATAATAGAATATGAAGAAAAGAGTATCAGGCGTCAAAAGGTGGGATATAGTCGTTTCTGTAAATTATCTTCAAGAAGGAATCTTTTGGAATGGTGTAAGAAAGAATGAATTAAAGTAAAATGACTCCAGGTGATATAATGGTTGTAAAGTCTTTGATTTCTAGCCAAACCTTAGGAATAAATGAACAATGACCCAGAGGTACTCGGTTCAATAGTAGTGAACTTTGTGAATGACGGATTTTGAACGGAAAGGTAGGATAGAAGTGATGAAGGATATAAAGAGAAGGATGAAGAGTGTGATAAAGAAAGTGAATGAAAGCAGACTCAGATATAATGATTCTTGGGATCTAATTAAAGTTATTGGAAAGAATTTCTCTAGATTGGTAAAGTAGTAAAGGTGAGATAGGCGACTTAATTTAAGGTAGTACGATTAATAAAAATGAGAAAGGATTTTCGATTATTATTTGTTGAATCTTAAGAGAGGATACATTATGGTAGAGGAATTAGAACCAATCTGATGATGATGGATTCAATAAAGACTAGACTTAGAGGTAAAAAAATAAGATGGTTTATATACTAGGAGTAGAAGAACTCATTAGTCCATGATTCGAGAATTATTAGACTCAGTGATTAGAGGAGTTCTACAAATCGATGATCAAGCGGAAAAAGAGAAATTAGTATAAGTTCTGATTCAAAAGATTGAGCATAGCAGCAGAATAGAGATCCTTATGATGCAATAAATAGTATCGACCTATGGCTAACAGATTAGATTAAAACCCTTGAAATTTTTCCACAAAGAGTAAGTTACCACTGTACGATCAGTAGGATTAGCAAAGATGTGGTAAAGAATGTTAAATTGAACTAAAGAGGGATACAGAGTATCAAGATAATAAGAGAATAGAATCTCAAATTGTAAAGTGTGAATTAATCAAAGTTAGGTAGTAATCAGGACAACTGTTATTAAAAGAAAAGGAAGGATTTGGTTAAATATAGTAAAAGAATTAGTAAAGACACAGTGTGACATATGAGAAGAAAAGTATTCGGGAGAAAAGGTCTTCGAAGAAGTTGCGGATGCAGGAAGAAGATGAGGAATTAGCATAGATCTACGAGATAGGTACAAGAGTATAATGAAATTCCCTAGAATAAAATCTACAAACGGTAAACTGGATTGGAATTCTTGGTAACGAAGGAGTGAATATTCCTTTATGGACAGTAGCATAGGAAAGGAGTAAGATTAAGGTGAACAGAAAAGGGTGAATAATATTAGAAGAAAGTATAATAGATCGGCAGTGATTAGAATGATGATTAATTTATCAGTATAAGATAAGGATTGGAATGATAAATGTGGGAAAGTGAAGACGTTGATCTATTAGCACGAGACAAGGAGTTATACATGAAAAAGTGGAGAAATTGGTATGAATGGCAACAGTGTAAAATAAAGGTACAGGTAGTGTCAGACTAAAGGTAAGTTTCGAAGAGAACTACTAGGATTAGGAGTACTAATTGTAAGAAGGGTTTATTATCTAGAGATATCATATTTAGAGAAAATAAGAAAGACTGGGGACAATAAGGGATATTGCCCGATCTATTGAACAACATAGTCATTGATTCTAGAAGCCAATTAGGAATACGATTATCTGTAAGATAATCAACAAAGGAGATAACCTCCTCAGGTAGATATAATTAGGAGCAACTTAAGTATAGAAATTAGATACAGTCCAATCGTGACGACTCTGGGTTCATTATGATCTAGAAAATCAAAATTATCAAACCGATGGTTAACCCCACTTTTTTGGAGGACCCTTAGAAGTAATAGGCATGGAATCTCTCATTTCTTTCAGTTGTTGTTTCCTGTATTATTATGGGTAATGATAGGGTGATGGATGTAACCTTTTGGTTTTTCTCAAATCCAATTAAGGAAGATAAGTATGTAGAATTTAGGCCTTGGATTTAGATTAGGGGATGATTATGGAAGAAATGAGATAGTGTGAATGCTTGAGTTAAGACTGAGCATAAAGGAATGTGGAGGTATGATTAGAATTTGACTAAGGATTGAGTAAGGAAAATTCATAGTGTTTAGTCAGAAAATAAGTTAAGGGTTGAACTGAATGTTAGGACAAGATTCGAGAATCAGATGTAACCATAGGTTAAGTCTTAAATGAGTAATAAAAGGACTTGAAAGAAGGAGTTTTAATTAAGTATTAGAATATGGAGTGCTTTAATAGGTCTAAATATTGTCATGGACTTAATAGCAAGACTAGTATTCTTAATATAGGTTCTTTCAGGAGATTGAAATAGAAACGGTACAATCAATGGATTAGTAAGAAGCGAGACTAATAAATTTATTCTAGAGAATGGAATGGAAAGAAATATGCATAGACGAAAGTATCGAGGTCAAGAGGATTAAGATGAAAAGTAAGAGAGGGAAATGAAGGAATGACTTTTGGGTATAGTCAGCCTATAGGTACTTGTGTAGAATGATATTAGATTGGGATTAGAGATAATAAGGTCTGATTGAAGTTAGGGAATTCAAGAATGAAATAAGGTCGGAATAATATAAAGAAACTTTGGTGTGATTTTAAGTTATAGATATTATTGAGGAGATTCTCATAGGAAGATAAATTATTGGAAAGACGATGGTGGTTAGGATGAATCAAAATTCGACGAAGGTTAGGAGAAAAGTTGATTAGGAGTTCTAGGATAACAGTCGTAGCAGTATAACTACAGCTGAATTTTCGAGGACGAAAATTATTTAAGGGGGTAGTAATGTAACATCCCGTTTTTCGAATAAAATTTGAATTAATTATTAAGTGCTTAAATAGATAAAGAACTTTGATTAGGAATGAAAGAGGTTTAAGTAGGGCTCATAAGTAAGGCTCATAAACCTTAGAATAGGACTAGAAATACCCTTGAGAACCCTAGGAAAACCCTATAATTCGAAAAATGGAAGGACCCTCTAGAAAACGTGCATCGCGACGCGATGAAGAAGTGGGTCGCGATGCGACCAAACATGGGAAAATAAGGCGGTGCCAGGTAGAAAATGAAGGTTCTAGACAGCGTCCATCGCGACGCGATGGCCTTGCCATCGCAACGCGATGGTATGGCGGTGGAAAGGTGGAGCCCTTCATTTTGCCTATAAATATGGCCTTTCCATTCCATTTTTCCTTACCCTTTTCGAAAGGGTCCTTTGGGGGATGCATGGGGGAGCTTCGGAGACGCGATGGGACACGGGCAATGGCGGTCTTCTGGGTCAGGTACGTTCTCAACCTCTTCTCTCTCTATAGTTTTCTCTCTCTAGGGACTTTTAAGGAGTAAGTATGCTCTGTGCTTGCCACTAATGAGGATCTGGCACATCAGAAAATCCTTAGTAAGTAATCCTAGAGATTGAAAAAGGGAGTGAGACTTAGAGGGTCACTAAAGAGCAAGTATGCTATGCACTTGCCTCAAAAGAGGATCTTGTGCATCAGAAAGCCCTTAGTAGGTAATCCTCTAAGGGAAGAGGATGAGAGCGGTTTAATAAGACATGAGGGAGTGTCTAAAGGCAGGAGTGCGAGTAACGAGAACGATAAGGATATGGAGAGTGACAGCTGCGATAATCTTCTAACCAGGTAGGAAACCTGAACCCTATCTACTAGGGATTGTAGGATTAGAATAAGTGTATAACTAGGCATAGGGTGACCTAAGCCCTACTAGAGGTTGATAGTAGCAGCACCTTAGGATATGGGTTGTGGCCTATGATAGCCGAGGACAGTTGTCAGAGGTTTATCAACCATAGGAGTAATCTATTGATATCAGTGGATGGATGTTGATGTGATGTTAGTTCCTTATGATTACATTATAATTGTGTGTGTAATTGTTGGCGTGTGGACTAATAACATGTCAGTAGTAGATCACCTGAGCGATACTAGGGATGACTCATGTGTGGATCGAGGATGGTTGATGTTTAAGGATGTGTTGGTTGACCTATGTGATACTGATTGATAATTGATGTTGTGTTGGTTGATCTATAAATCATTCGAGGATGGTTGAGTATTGATAATGGGTTGGTTGATTTACAATATGATGTAGACGCTGGTAACTCTACCTATGTTGATTTGATGATTAAGTTATTATAATGTTGTGTGTGGGAATATGGCTGAACTATTTAATTACAAAAGATGAATAGTGCTGGAACAAGACATTAAAGGTGGTTGAGATGATAGCCTGATAAGTGCTGAGATAAGATGATGATGATGTCGGTTGAGACAATGAGTTGATGTGCTAAGCTGATGAATAATGAAAAGCTGATAAGGTGCTGAATAATAATGGACATATGCATGTGTTGTAATCCACTGCCGTGCACATAGGCTGTGTACGAGGCCAGGTGCCAGAGTGCGGGCACGATGCAGTCGGTATAGGACCGCTTCGAGTGGATCCTTGAGGATAGTATGGGTCCGACAAAACTCCTAGGTGACCAGTGATTTGGCCCCACTGTGTCGGGACGTCAGGTAGCCTGGTCATCCTGATGGAGTACTATTGCATCACTATCCATAGTGCCAATCCCGAGTGCCGCCCCGATACCTGTTCTTATCGAAGAGCAGGGATGCACTCTTAGGGGTACGATGAGCGGGATAGGGGGTGGACAACTGGCTGGCCTATCGAGGTCGCTGTTATCTATAAAGGCAAAGTAGCTAAGGTGGGGCTGCTTTTGCCATAATTGAGCTGTGTGGCCACGTAAGCATATAGACGCAGGTTGCATGGAAAGGGTAGTTAGGTGGAGATCCAACCAGTTATTGGGAGATGTATGATTTAATCTATCATATATTCCATTGTTCTGTGTTGCTATTATAACTATGTGTGATGCCTGATTATGCATGAGTTCTAAATCCTACCTTCCCATTCAATAGTGCGTATAGTGCGTTCTGAGTCCCCTGCTCTGTTTCTTGTTTTGTATCTGCTCTCGTAAATTAGCAGGTAACAGACAATTCAGGAGGAAAGATGGTATCGGTTGTTCCACAGCCAGTGAATCAGAGTCAATAAATGGGAAATCCAAGTTACTATCCCTATACACACTGTATCAAGATCCTATGGATAAGTACCTTTAGGTATAAATGTACAGTTCTGCCTGCTAAATAAAATAAAAATTATTTTCACTATTTATGTATAACCTAATATATATATATATAATATATTGGAAAAATTGACTAGGATGTCACATGGGCACCCTACAAAACTTCAATTTTAGTCCCTCTTAGTAGGGGGTAAATGAGCTGAGTAACCGAGCTCAACTAGTTAAATGCTTAGTTAAGCTCGATTATTTAAATGAGCCAAGCTCAAACCTTACAAGCTCGACATTAATGGCTCGCGAATAGCTCGTTTGAAGGTATAACTATATTTTTTAGTTATATTTTATTTTTCAAATTATTTTTATTATGTAATTCATTGAATTTTGAAAAGATGTTATAGTTGGCTACTGGATTCAGTTCAGACCCTTTTCCCGGGCACCGAGTGAAGAGGCATGTTTCTACTTTTGCCAATGTACGCTGTACAATGTTTTGGAATCCTTATCGTCACCATGGTTCAAAGAAATTTTGAATTTTGTTAACTATATATGTCCTAATTGGGAATGAGGTATACCTTTTCCTTCATCAAATCTTTCGCCTCATTTCATAAATCTCTCACCCAATTCATAGTGTTTGTCTATTTGTTTCTGAATGTTTTGCCTATTTATTTCATTCCTTAAACAAGTGTGACTTATTTTGAAATAAGTGTGAGAAACCAAGCTCAGTAGAAGTTTGGAACACTCTGGATTTCGCTCTTGCTGGACTAAATACAAAAATAATTAAGTTATAAATGAGTTTAACAAGCTAAGCTCAAGCTTTACATTTTTTTAGCAAGTCAAGCTCAAACTTTTTGTTAAACTCGATTAAATAAATGAGCCAAGCTCAAGCTCTACATTTTTTCCACAAGGTAAGCTGAAGCTTTAAGTACTCGACTTGGCTCGACTCGTTTACACTCCTACCTCTTAGGTTTTATGGAGTCCTTCTAAGGTTTATGCTACCCCAACCAACATCCCTACATATACTTAAACATGCACAACATCATCTCTATTATATGCAAATCAAAATAACCTCATTCATTATCTTCCAAATGGCAACCTCTAGGAGAATTAGCAATAAGTAATACTTATGTGTCATCTTTAAAAAAGGAAGAACGATTAGGTGGTTAAAAAAATGTGACTTGGAGCAATGAAATGGCAATTATGTGTCCACCATTTTTTTTTCAAACAAAAAAATAAAATAAAAATTAAATTCAGCACACAAGTATTATTGGTTGACAAATGTGAGCAAAATAAACGTGGATAATTGATTAATATAAACATTAAGAAAAATAAAGCGGCAACTAAACATTTTGTTGATAAAAAGGGAAGTAAATATGAGCAAATTGTGTAAAAAAAACGTGTATGAAAAACGTGATCAATTGAGTAATGGAGGAAACCGATTTATGGACAATAATTTGGACAATACAGTCTCTTTCTCCCTCATTTCTTAGTATGGAAATTTTTAATTATATTTTGTAATTTTTAAAACCGGCCCAATTAGTTAATTAGGTCATAAAAATCGTTGATATACTAATTTTCCTATGCAATTACGGAGCCTATAAATAGTGGATAGAATCATACATGCTCATTGTGTGTTTGATCTTGTAGTTAGTGTGTTTTGATCGCTCATAGTCTGTCTTCTTTTGTTTTTTTATTCTCATTGAAAATAAACCCCAACCATGATCAAATTTCTGACATCAACTCTTCCTTTGATCGGAATTGGTATTTAGTAGTTGGGATTTTTCGCATGTGGTGCGCTAATGCATCAGACACACAGAGCTTTCATTTATCCATTGAAGTTATTCTTATTGACAATGAGGTGAAAATAGATTTTTTTGTTTTCGACAAAATCAATACAATGTTTGTTGTTTACATCTAACTTTCGTTTTTTATCCTGATGCTGATAACTTAAGGATAATGTTAGTTAGTATTTTTTCTTTATTCATGATCTTTTATTAAATCTCTGTATTCGTATAACCATTCATTTCGCTTTGTCACAGGATTACAAATAATCAGCAATACCAAAACATGGCAGTGAGACGTCTAAATCAGACATAAGTTGGATGGATTGTTGAAAATTTTATCAGGATTCTCAAGAGGATGGCAATCAATTAAGATTTCAAAGTCCAATATCGCGTTCTTTATACTATTTATAGATTTTGATTCCATGAGTTGTCTATTTTAATGTTTTTTTGAATTTAGGGTTGTTATTTGTATTTTTGTATTATTACTTCAAGTTATGAATTAATTTTACTATTTTATTTTTTGTTATTTTAATGTTATTTTAATTTTAACTATCGTTATGTTTTTTGGTTTGGTTGTCTATTACGGGTTTTATTAATAGGTGTGTCTATTATGTTTTATTATTCTTATAAGTAATGTAAAATTACATATATTTGTAAATAAGATACTCAAGTTTGGTAGCTGATTATTTACATAATTTTTTATACTTTCAAAGCATCATATAAGTGGAAATTACATAATTTTTACTTAAACATTAATATTAAATCATTCACTATTGTTTTCAAAATCCGTAAAACGGGAAATTAAATCAAATAATATATCATTCTTAGTACGAATATTAAAAAAATCATTGTTAATACATGTAGTATAGTCAAACATGGAAGTTATGAATTTTAAGTATGGAAATTATAATTCGTATTTAACTATAAATTATTACTTGACATTTGCGACGAAAGCTTGAAATAAAATTGTTAGAGCGCGTGTAAATTAAGGTTGATGATAATATATCGGAAAAATTGGTTTCAAATAAATGTGATTACTTACGTTTCCATATTTGAAATGCTTATGATGCTCAATTTAATTGCTCAAAAAGAATGCATCTAATTTAATTCATCAATTAAAACATTTCCATTTTTACTAAAAATAATTCAATAATTAATGAGCCATGATCACAGATAAAACTTACCGCATTTCATTCCATATAATTTTTAATTGGATATAGCCATAATCACAAATAATTTTTAAGGTTGATGATAATATATCGAACAAATTGGTTTGAAATAAACGTGATTACTTACGTTTCCATATTTAAAATGCTTATGATGTTCAATTTAATTGGTAAAAAAAATGCATCTAATTTAATTCATCAATTAAAGCAATTCCATTTTTACTAAAAATAATTCAATAATTAATGAGCCATAATCACAGATAAAACTTACCGCATTTCATTCCATATAAAATTCCCTCAGTTATTAACGATTTTGAATGTTTTTTGTATCAATCATGACAATAAAAAAAATCATTTAGAAATATTCGACTAAGAAAAATTTAGAAATTTCGACTAAAATTCCTTTTAGCAGATATTTAAGAAATTATTCGCCAAATTTGTAACAATTGGTCTCACCTAAACGTGATTAACTACATTTCCATATTTGAGATATTATTATAACGAAATTACTGCTCTGAATTATACAACATATGTATATACAATAAAAAAAATTACTAAGTATTTTAATATCATAAACATATATATTCTTACGAATAGTATCAATATGAATATCTATTTTATACTGCCATTAATTAAAGAAAATTACCAGCGAGATAAAATAATACTTAGGGTTTAAATTTTATGTTGACGGACAACAATATAAAATCATAGAATATTTCTATTATTCTCTAACATTTTAAAATATAAAATTTAAAATATAAACATTTTAAAATTATATACCTTTTAAAATAATAAACATCTTTAAATTAAAAATGTTTTGAGACAAAATTAAAAGTAAATAGGTTGACTATTTATTAAAAATACCTGCAATTAAATTATTAATTTCCTATTTTCAAAACAAATAAGGAAATCCAACAAAAAAAGAACAAAAAAGGAACGAAACATAAATAATTTTCATCAATATTCGTAATAAATTCCCCTAGTATCTTTTGGAAATGAGGGCAGTGGGTATTTTTTCTTTCTCATGTCAAGGTTTGATAATTGCTACTCATGGCGATCTCTCATCTTTGTTGCTCATTTTTTCCCGCATATTAAAATGTAATTTTATTATTAATTATTGTTTATATTTATTTTCCAATTTTTCATCTTTGCAGAATGGGACCAGAGGTATAGGGGAATGCGTGCAATCAAACTGGGAAGCATTTGTGGTTGGGAAGCATAATGTTAAATTTTTTGTTCTTCCCTCTTGAATGAAAACCTCGCTGGTTTATTCATTGCTTTCCACTGTCAATTTTCATATTTTAATCTTATCATTTCCTATAAAATGACATCTTGAGGATTTTGACCTCATCGTTTCCTTAGGGGGAGAGGGGTTCAATTTCCTTGTGGCTAGTTGTATCAAATGAAATGTGCCACGTTAAGAATTTAGAAACGAAGTTAAGCCCAAAAAATCCAATATTATGTAGTGCATTTCCAAATCGTATATTACTAAGATTAATATATGAATTAAATTGATAAAATTTTCAATTATATATTACATGTAAATTTTCAAATTTTGACGGCAACATGGTGTCTTATTGATGAAAGGACCAAGTTAAATAATTATTTTTTTAAATAATAATTTAAATATAATTATATTTCTATCTTACTCTTTCTCACCTAATTACTTATTAAAGATTTTCTATTACCCAATCAAATTTTAGCATTTTACCTAATGAATTTAACTTTAATATGACAAAAAATAAATTTGAAATTTTATCTTAACAATTCTTAGACAAATCATTATTTATTTATTTATTATCTGAGTTAACTCTATAAGAGTAATTTGAATTTTCTTATATAGAAATATAGAAATTATAGATAATTTATAAGACATAGGAAAGAATATTTTATAACAAAGTACAGATGAAGAAAATTACAGTTAACACGTAGGAATAAATTTCTTACGTGAAAAATATTAATATTTTAATTGATAATGCATAATTTTTAGTATTTTTAACAACTGTGTCATCCATGATTCAAATAAAATAGGTTTCTAATAACATGTAATATACAGTAATGAACATTTTATGTGAAAGCAGTAGATAAAATATAATACATAGGAATGAATATTTTACATGAAAAACAAACTTGTTACAAACATTTTATGTATATTTTAATTAATTTCTTATGAAATTTCTCCAGGATCTTTTTTGTTTATAGTTTTTTAATGGGCTTACATATAATAGATATGTTGCTACTATAGAGTGCATCTCATTCGTACTCCGACGTATAACCCGTTGGGAGATTTTGAACTATATGCACATTACCACATATATATATATAATTATTTGTAATTTTTATCTAAATAAATACAAGAATAATGCTTCTTATAAACCTTGTGAGCATGATTATAATAGCCTATAGATATACCGTAAAACAAATTATCAATCACTTTTTATCTAAGAAAAATTAATTTTTTTAGTATAACACGGAGATTGACATATTATAAGAAAATATGAGGAAAAATTAAACATTATATTTTATGCAAAAATTATTAATATCTATATGTAAATTGATCAGTGTAAAAATTATAGATAAAACAATACATATAGGAATAACATTTTACATGAAAAAAAAATTTAGATTTATTGAAGTTTTAGTTTAATATAAGAAAATTTGGATTCTCTTTTATAAATTTATATCTATATATAGGTTGATCAATATATAATACAAATTATATATAAATTATAATGTACGGGAATGAACGTTTTACATGTAAACATATTTTATGTACATTTTAGATAATTTCTTATGAAATTCCCCATAATTATTTTTTGTTTATATTTTTTTAATATACACCATGTGTAGTACGGGTCAACATCCAATACATAGGTTGTTACTATAGTGTGCATCTCATTTGTATCCCGATATATAACACGTGTATCACACGGGTCATAACAAAATATTGTTTTATTTTATTTTTTGTCCTAGGAACACTCACATATTTTGGTAAAATTATAAGTTTATAGCAATTTTTTATTCTCTTAAGTCAGTGATAATTTCTATTTTTTTCTCTATATTCAATTTTAAATATGATAAATAGCCACATATTTAACCAACTCTTTATAGTGGACAATAGTAATTACTATATTTTTTTAGGAAAATAGTAATTACTATATATGTTAAAAATTGATATACTTTGTAATGCATAATTGAAATTAAAATACTCCTACATAATATTTCTACAGATATTGCCTCAAACTCATTTTAACAAAAAAATTATATAGTAAAATAAAATAATTTTATACAAATTTTCAAAGACCACTATATACCCGTGAATGTCACGGGTTACTATACTAGTTTACTAACGAACATTAGAGGGAGAAATTTGAGAGTGTTACAAAAATCGCAGTCAATAAAAACGATCGTGCTAAATGAACACCACATTTAGTGACATTGTACGCGACACCTATGACTGTGCCTGTACGGACCGTATGTCAGTACATGTACGTACATGTTTTTCTTTTTTCAAAAAAAATATTTTTTTTAAATTATTATAAAAGTGGTTAACGCGATACAAATAAGTGGTTAACACAGTTCACTAACTGGTTAATGGGCTATTCTGACATTAGTGGTTAACATAGTTGATATTACTGGTTAACAAAGTTGATATTACTGGTTAATGTAGTATTGAAAGTGGTTAATATAATGTTGAAAGTGGTTAATGGGGGCAAGTGCAACTCGTTGATATAAGTGGTTAACAAAATTGATATTAAAGGTTAATACAGTATTAAAAATGGTTAACGAGTACAGTTTGACAAATTAGCATCAGAGTAGTACATTAACCAGTTAATGAACTGCATTAACCACTAATATGAACTGCATTAACCACTGTGTTAATCAGTAATATCAATTTGGTTAACCAAGTATCATTATCAATACAATATTAGAAGTGGTTAATGCATTGCAAATAAGTAGTTAATTCAGTTCACTAACAAGTTAATAGGTTATTCTGATACCACAAGTTGTACCCATTAACCACTTTCAGTATTGTATTAACCACTTATATTAACTCTGTTAACCACATGTGATTCACGACTTTAATAACTCTTTCATCAAATAATATTTTTTTCCCAAAAAAGGGGCAAAATACAGTGTTAGGTGGGGTGTCGCCAAAAGTGATGTCCAAATGATAATGTTATTTTGACACCCAAAAATTGATAACTGAGCGACACCTGGTTAATGACGTGCAAAAATTTGGTTAATGCAGTTCAGTAGATGGTTAACGATGAATTGTATCTATTAACCAAATATTTGAATTATTACCCATCCACCGATTAACCATCTACTGAACTGAATTAACCAATCTTTCGCACATCATTAACCAGGTGTCGCTGCATTCATCGTTAACCATTTACTAAATTGAATTAATCAAACTTTTGCACGCCATTAACTAAGTGTCACTGGGTGTCAATTTTTGAGTGTCAAAATAACATTTCACTGTCCAAATATCATTTTTGTAATAAAAATTAGTTGATGGTTAATAAATCAAGGCCACTTCACCGAGCAAAGTCTTGAGTATGAAAATTGTTGTGGAATTTCACAACGTAAAAAAGAAGGTGGCGACTCCGGTACCCTTTAACTTTGTTGGGTATCGGTACCCAAGTGAGTTAGATCAATAAAATAATACTCATTTTTTTCTCCAATTTACCACGTCCTTAATGATATTCTTATGTCTAAACATTACGCATATAAAATGTATACATAATCACCTATTAAAGATTTAAACTATGTTCATAAATTAATCCCTAAACTTAAGCTTGTTGTTGTTTAACTATTTTTTTGGCTTTAAATAAGCCCTTTTATTGGTTGGTCGTGATACATTCTTTTTATGATGGTTGGTTGTGATACTTAAACATTAAAACACAATTGTTGTGATATTTTGTTTATTTTATATCTAACGATGAACGTTGAAGAGGAAAGAGAAAGAGCAATAGATTATAAAATTTGTAAAATATATTTGAAACACTAAAATAATTATTCATAAATTTACTAGTTATTTTTTAAAAGAATAAAAATATGTGTCTTAACCGTTATATGAAAAATATAAAACACGTAGACAATTTATATTAAAACGCTTAACATCAACTAGAATTTACCAAAAAAGAAACATTTCTTGCAAAGAAATGAGTTGAATTTTACCTTAGTTCCATCGTCCAGAGTACCAGACATCTTTGAGGTAATAACGGCGAAACTCTTGTCTCTTAAGAAAGCAAAAAAAAAAAAAAAAGCTCTAGCTAGTCACACCCCCCAATTTGCTAACCACACCCCAGCCAGATTTAAAAACACACGAATAGACCAAATTACCCCTGACCCCATTTTTAATTTTCAAAACCCACCCAAGCCTCATTCCTCATTCTTCCCTCTGTCATTCGTGTCTCCTGTGGCCCCCATCTCTCTCCCTCATTTGAGATCGCGTAGAGGATTTGATTTAAGACCTCTATCATGGGACCTCTTTGTTGATCCAAACTGAACAACGGGACCTCTTTTTTTTCATCTCATTTTCATCTCTCTGTTGTTGATCCAAATTGAACAATGGGACTTTTTTTTTTCTCTTTCGGTGTGTTGGTAAAACTGCGAGAGAGTGAAAAGAAAAAAATCAGAATTTGCAATGAGAGTGAGAGGATTATGTGTTTGTGTCGTATAGTACCGTACGGGATTGATTGAAGCTCACTGACAGTGTCTGCGTGAAGATGGTATACGTGAACTAAATTCACGTACCCTTGCGTGAATTGAGATCATGTAAATATATGTAATTTGAGATCACGTAGCACTAAAAAATTTCGTTTTTACTTACGTGAATTAAAATCACGTAAGAGTACGTGATTTGAGATCACGTAACACCCAAAAAAATTTTTTACTTACCTGATTTGAGATCACATAGTACTAAAAAATTTTGTTTTTACTTATGTGAATTAAAATCACGTAAGAGTACGTGAATTGAGATCACGTAACACCCAAAAAATTGGTTTTTGCTTACGTGATTTGAGATCACGTAGTACAAAAAAATTGGTTTTTACCTACGTGAATTAAAATCACGTAAGGGTACGTGATTTGAGTCCATGTAATACCCAAAAAATTGGTTTTTACTTACATGATTTAAGATCACGTAGCACAAAAAAATTGGTTTTTACTTACGTGAATTAAAATCTCGTAAGGGAGATCACATAATACCAAAAAAATTAATTTTTACTTACGTAAATTAAAATCACGTAAGGTTACGTAATCTTAAATCACGTGTTACAGACCGGTCTCCGAGCCGAGTTCCAGCATACCCACCAAACCGAGCCGATCCGGCCCTATCCGACCTGTTCCGAGCTTGACGAGCTACGTCCGATCCGGGACACGTCAAACCTGTCCTCCGAGTATAATCGCCCCAGTGTTAGCACCGAGCGGGTCAGGGGCGAGCCGACCGGTGACTCTCGAACCTTCTAGAAAAGGAGGCATCTGGAGACGATGCTTGGAGCCGTTGCCACTCCGAAGATTGAGGATCACGTAGCCAGTACGTGACGAACTTGGCAGGTGCGAGATATTAGAAAGGGATGAGCTGATCCCTGAAGCTGGGGGGAGGAGTTACCACGCGTAGAATCCGAATCGTTGGTTATCCCCCTTATGCGAGACTCCACTATATAAAGGGGGCTTGACCCCCCAGGTTTGCATACTCTCTACACACTCTGAAATCCTAAACACTTAACTCACCTTCTCTTCTCCAAAAGCTCTATCTGACTTAGGCGTCGGAGTGCCTTTTGCAGGTACCCCCATCCGTATCAGAAGGAGAGAGGACGCTGCTCCGAGGAGAAGGTGAGCCTCACCATTTTGTGCATTAACATTGGCGTCCACCGTGGGGCCCGCTAAAACTAGCCTGGGCCTCAAGGATACCACCGAGCAAGGATGGTACACACTAGAAGCACGGCGAATCGCAAGTCACCACCGCCAAGCCACAACTCGGTCAGTCAAGACGAACGCCCGCCTCCCGACCCGGTCGTGGAGCTTCTTAGGGCTGAAAACCAAGAATTAAGACGCAAGATTGAGGAGGCTCTTGATCGGGAGAGGAGGATGGGCCGCGAAACGCCTTACATAACGCGCCAGGAGACAAAGCGCGACGATGAGGGAGACTCATCGAGAACAGATCGGTCGAGCCGAACAGAAAGCCCCAAGCACCGGCGCGCCCATCACCACAAAGACCGACCCTCGGAGGTCGGGTTAACACTACTTCCCTTCAGTGAGGAGATCATGTTCGATCCAATCCCCAAGCATTTCCAAATCCCCAACATGGACGCTTACGAGGGAAAAACCGACCCCGAGGAACACCTCACTGCGTTCAATGCTCGGATGTTGCTAGTGAGGACCTCAGAAGGTTTAAAATGCAGGACTTTCCCATGCACCTTAAAGAGATCCACCATGATGTGGTTTTCCAACCTTCCCCAGCACTCGATCCGTTCCTTTAGCCACCATGAGCGATTCGTGGCCAGGTTCACCACGAGCCGAGCATTCAGGAAAAATTCAACATGCCTGGTCGGGCTCAAGCAGAGATCGGACGAGACCCTTAAGTCATTCATAGAGCGTTTCAACAACGAAACAGCCCAAGTCAGAAACCTCAGCACCGATGTGGCGCTCCACGCCATAGTGTCAGCGCTAAAACTTGGACCTTTCTCGGACTCCCTCGCTCGCCGCCCCGCCGAGTCCTTGGACGAGTTAAGACGCCACGCTGTGGGATACATCAACATAGAGGAAGTCATTGCAGCCAAAAAGGAGACTCAAGGCCGACAAGACAAAAGCAGAGAGCCAACCAGAGACCAGAATGATAGAAGGAACGATCGCCGAGGACGGCAGGACTATAGAGGACAGTTCACCCCCTTGACAGTAGGAAGGGACCGAGTGTTGAAGGAAGCCTACACAGGTAACCTCATTACCCTCCCTCCTCGGAGAGACTCCCCGCCGGACGCGGACCGTTAAAGGTAGTGCGAGTACCACCGGGTGTACAGGCACACCACCAACGAATGCCAGGCACTAAAGGTAAAAATCGAGAAGCTCATACAAGCTGGACATCTGACAAAATACGTAGACAAAGGGTCGGCAGCAACCCCTAAGGGAAGTAATGGAAACCGCAGGAGATCCCGTACGCCCGAGCGTAGGCGCCGATGCATCGCCGGCCAAGAGGGAGAGAGAGGCGCTCACCTACTCTAACGCAGTAAGGGCCCGACTGAGGTACTCCTTCACTTAACTTGATTGCAGTGGTTTTGCAAAGTGAGGCGAAGTCGAGCAAAGAATGACGAAGACACTTGAGGTCCGTCAATAGCTCGAGCTCAACGACCGCCCCTCCTGCTGTCCTACCGACCATTTCCTTCTCGGAAAAGGACTACCAAGGGATAGATCGACACCAAGACGACCCCATGGTAATCATTGTTCACCTCGCTGGGTTCAACGTAAGGAGAGTGCTTATCGACCAAGGTAGCTCGGCAGACATCATCTACAGGGAAGCCTTTGATCGGCTTAAGCTGCCAAGCTCTATAATCAGACCCTATCGAGGTACGTTGGTTGGTTTTTCAGGTGTTAAAGCCCGGGTGACAGGGTACTTTGATGTCCGACTCACCTTCAAAGCAGACATAGGAGTCAAAACAATCGAAGCACACTTACTGGTAGTAGAGGCCGAGTCGGCCGCTGACACTGCCTACAACATGATCATCGAAAGAACCGTCATCAATGGGATCGGAGCCATAGTATCCACCCCCCATTTGGCGATGAAGTTCCCATTGCCCGATGGACAGATAACCACAGTACACGCAGACCAGAAACAAGCCAGGCAGTGCTATGTCAACAGTCTCAGAGATAGCAAGAGTAGGGATCGCCCTAAATCGGGCTACATGATCGAGCTGGACCCCAGGGGCGAGAGCGGCTTTCGACCAGTGCTAGTGGACGACATCAAGAGCGTTGAACTGAGGGGACCAGGGAAGAGCGTACGAATCGGGACCCAACTGCCCCAGCAAAGCGAGCAATCCCTGACAAAGGTCCTGCGCGCTAACGCTGATCTATTCACATGGGGCCCAGAAGACATGCCCGGGATAGATTTAAAAGTGGCTTGCCATAAAATCTCCGTCGAGCCAGGAGCTCGCCCCGTCACCCAACGCAAAAGGAAGATTGCAGGAGAAAAGAAGCAAGCAGTCCGGGAAGAAACCTCCAAACTCCTGAAAGCAGGATTCATAAAGGAGATCAAATACCCCACCTGGCTTTTTAATGTGGTACTGGTGAAGAAAAGCAATGGTAAGTGGAGGATGTGCACTGACTTCACCGACCTAAACAAGGTCTGCCCTAAGGACCCCTATCCACTTCCGAGCATAGACGCCCTGGTGGACGGCACGTCAGGGTACCAAGTGCTGAGTTTCATGGACGCATACTCTGGATACAATCAAATAAGAATGCACCCACTTGACGCCCCGAAGACAGCCTTCATGACAGAAACCTCCAACTTCTACAACATCACTATGCCCTTCGGGCTGAAGAACGCAGGCTCAACTTACCAAAGAATGATGGATGAAGTCTTCGCCGACCAGATCGGGAAGACGATCGAGATTTACATGGACGACATGGTCGTAAAAACCCCCAGCTTCGACGCACACCATAGGGACCTTCAAGAGATATTCGACATCGTCAGGGCGTATAACATCAGGCTCAACCCCGAGAAATGCTCCTTTGGGGTACTCGGGGGAAAGTTCCTGGGGTTCATGATCCCCCACAGAGGCATTGAGGCCAACCCCGATAAGTGTCGAGCTGTGATGGAAATGCGGAGCCCAAGCTCCGTCAAAGAAGTGCAACGACTGGCTGGTTGGATAGCAGCTCTTTCCTGTTAAGAACCCGGTGCCGACAAATCCTTTCCTTTCTACCAGGTACTCGGGAAGCGGCTCGATTCGAGTGGGATCAAGAATGTGAAACGGCCTTTCAACGGCTTAAAGAATTCTTGGCATCGCCACCACCCTTACTCACCCCACTAAAGGAGCCTCCATGCTCCTTTACCTGGCAACCAGCGACTCGATCGGCTTCGGCCATGGTCGAAGAAAGAAATTCGAACAAGACTCGTACTTCGTGAGCAAAGTCCTTCACGGGGCAGAACTCAGGTACCAAAAGGTGGAGAAACTGGCACTCTCGATAGTGGTCTCTGCAGGAAGACTAAGGCCCTACTTTCACGCCCATCCGATGATAGTCAAAACCGACTACCCCATCAAAAGAATCCTGCAGAAGCCCGAGCTGTCTGATCGGATGGTGGCCTGGTCAGTAGAGCTTTCCGAGTTCTAAATCAGGTATGAGCCCAGAGGACCCATTAAGTCACAAATTTTAGCTGACTTTATTGCAGAACTAACACCGACCCCCGAGGTCGAATACTGGACACTCTACATGGACGGTTCCTCCAATTCCAGAGGCAGCGGAGCAGGTATCATTGTAGAAAGCCCTACGGGAATCTGTGTCGAGCAAGCACTCAGGTTTCTGTTCAAAGCCAGTAACAACCAAGCCGAATACGAGGCATTGCTGATCGGTCTCAAGCTCGCATGAGAGCTAGGCGCCCAAACACTCCGAGTCAAAAGCGACTCCCAACTCATGGTCAACCAAGTTAAAGGCGAGTATCAGTGCCGAGACGATGTCCTAGATCGGTACGCCCAGAAAGAGACTGCCATGATCCAAAATTTTCAAGAAGTCCAGCTCGAACACATCCCTCGAGAGCAGAACAACAAAGCTGACCTGCTAGCGAAACTAGCCAGCATGAAGACCGAGGGACAGTTACACACAATCGTTGTTCAAACTTTGACATCACCAAGCGTAGAAACAGCAGAAACCAACTCGGTGAATCAGTCGGAATCATGGATGGCAGATATCATAGAGTATTTACAGCAGGGAAGGCTACCAGATGACCCTGTAGAGGCACGCAGGGTCTAAAGGCGGTCCACACATTACACTCTGGTCGGGGACAGACTCTACCGGAGGGGCTTCTCGCAGCCGCTACTCGCATGCGTGGATAAGTCAGACTCCGAGTATATCATGAGAGAACTACATGAAGGCATATGTGGGAACCATTGTGGAACTCGGACGTTAGCTGCGAAGGTCCTCCGAGCTGGATATTACTGGCCAACAATCAGATCGGACTACATGGAATTCGTAAAAAATGCAACAACTGCCAATGGTACGCAAAGCGAGACCACCTCCCCCCTGAAGTCCTTCACGAAGTTATCGCCCCTTGGCCCTTTAATACCTGGGGCTCGACATACTTGGCCCCTTTCCCCTCGCACCAGGCCAACTCAAGTTCATTGTGGTCGCCATAGACTACTTCTCCAAGTGGATAGAGGCAGATCCACTAGCAACTATCACATCCGAGAGGGTCAAGAAATTTGTATGGAAGAACATAGTCTGCCGCCACGGTCTACCCCACACCATCATTACGGATAATGGCACGCAGTTCACCAGCTCGGTATTCAAAGACTTCTGCAAAGGCCTCGGTATCCGGCTCACCTATGCCTCGGTGGAACATCCACAAACCAACGGTCAGGTCGAAGCTGCAAACAAAGTCATCCTAAGAGGTCTGCGCAAACGCCTAGACCAAGCCAAGGGAAACTGGGCAGAAGAGCTCTGCGGGGTGCTATGGGCATACCACACCACCCCACAGTCAACAACAAATGAAACACCTTTCCGGTTAACATACGACATGGATGCTATGGTACCAGTGGAGCTCGGCTTGACCTCAACCAGGAGAGAGCACATGCAGTCACTGGCACAGAAAAAAGAAGCTAGAGTAGAACTCGACCTACTAGAAAAAACTCGAGAGCTCGCCCGGATACAAGACTTTGCAACTAAACAGCGCGCGGCTAAACACTACAACTCTAAGATCCGACTAAAAGGATTCAGGGTAGGGGGCTTAGTCCTCCGAAAGATTGAATTAGTGCGAAAAGACACAAGGCAAGGAAAGCTCGGACCAACTTGGGAAGGACCATACTGTATTAGATCGGAACATCGCCATGGAGCTTACAAGCTGGAAGAACTGTCCGGAAGGGAGATACCGAGGACGTGGAATGCCACGCACCTTAAGCTTTACTTCAGTTGACAACATATGTAAACGGATGGCGTACTCTTTTTCCTTTGCAGACCTTTTTTCCCACTGGGTTTTTGGTTTGTGAAGGTTTTAACGAGGCACATCCTTATTTCCCTTTTCCACATTTAATAAAATTCATTCCCCATTGCATTCAGAACATCATTCATGTACATTACCGAGCTCACTCGCGGCTCGGAAGGTCTTGCTCGACCTAAATGACCCCTGTGGTCCAAAACCCAAGTTAGCATAAAAACTTGGCGAGCTCACTCGCGGCTCGGAAGGTCTTGCTCGACCTAAATAACCCCTGTGGTCCAAAACCCAAGTTAGCATAAAAACTTGGCGAGCTCACTCGTGGCTCGGAAGGTCTTACTCGACCTAAAAGACCCCTGGGGTCCCAAACCCAAGTTAGCATAAAAACTTGGCGAGCTCGTTAGTGGGTCAGAAAGTCACTATCCGACCTAAAGGTTTCGTAGGAAAACTAGTACTCGGCCTGTACCAGTGCGCGGAGAAAATGTCCCAACCTCAGTCGAAACAAGTTTTTTTCGGGGGAAGCCACCCGGGGACTACCCTAGCCGAGTAGTAGCTACCCGAGGACCACCCCATCTGAGTACGGTAACCAACAATTACTAAAGCGAAAAGCAAAGCAAATTTACGCTAACAATGTTTAAACTTAGTCAATTTCATTAACTTGAAACGAAAATACAAAAGAAGAGCTCATAGAAGAGCGAGTACATCATCAAGACAGAGCAAAAGCAAACAAAAAAACAAATTACGCAAGGGCATCCCCTTGGTCTTCAACTCGGGCCTCAACGACCTCCTCGGCCGCAACACTCTGACCGGCAGCCTCCAAGTCGAGCCCAACTCCGACCTCCTCGCCCCCAGACTCCTCCTGATCGGCACAGCCTTCTTCCTCGTCCTCCTCTTCCTCGACAATCTTCCCCTCTTTCACCACCTTGGTGAAATCGAGCTCGGAGATGTCCAGGCCGGGGGCGATCACCTTCAGCTGCGCAACGGCATTATCAAACCCTTCCTTGTCTTTGAAGGCGTCAGACTCCACGATACTCCTCGACCCGAGCAGCTTCGGACGAAGACTTCTCCTTCTCTTCCCGCAGCTGACCCAACAAAAGGTCATTTTTAGCCTGGAGTTCCTCCCGCTGCGCCAGCAGAGAAGTGTTGCTCTTGTTCAGGGCATCCCTTGCCTCCGAGAGGCGAACATAGTCCTCCTCCAACTTACGCATCTTCTCCTCGAGCTCACCAAGTGCGGTGGCCTTGCTTTGATACTTCCTCCCCGCCAGTTCGGCCTCGGTGGCCCGCGCCCTTATCCGATCAGAAAGGAACTGGGCCATAGCAGAGGCACGGAGCCCATAAATGCCCAAAGCATTGCATAAACCCAGCTTGCCCGCCTCAGCCATGCACCTATCATCGGATCGACGCATGATCTGGTCGATTTGGTCAGAGCGGTCGATCCCGACGTTCCAAAGGGAATCCTCGGCGTTCTCACTTCGATCAGCAAATTCTCCGAGGTGGAGAAACCACTCGAAACCATCAGGGATATTCAAAGGAATCCCTCCATGAGGCCCCCTCGACTCTTTTGCAGGGGGCTGATTAGAACCAGGGGTCGGAGAAGCACGCGGTCGCTTTTTAGCAGCCTTGGCAGGATAAGGGGAAACTGCAGCATCGGAGGGAACCGGCCCAGGAGCTTGGGCGACCTTCTCTCTTTGAGCTTTCTTAAGAAGCTCGGCCATCTCTTTCTTGCTCATCTTCGGAGCCATCGTACCTGAAAAGAAAGTGAAAATTAGTACCGTGTTCGGGCCGAGAATCATACTAGAGGATGATAACAAAACTTACTTAAGTAATCCCTCCACTGTGATGGGTCCTTTAGAGCTCGGGTAAGGAGAGGACCATAGTGCAATGTGGGCAAACGGGCGAGGAAGTTCACTATCGTCTGGTCGGTGACCGACAATGAATTGAAGTCCACCTCTTTTATAGGGCGAGGATTGAGACTCCAGTAAAAAGGAAACAAAGGCTCGTTTTGAGCAGAAAAGAAAATGGGATCCCCCCTCCGTACCCGGATTTTGAAGAAATCAGATTTCCAGTTCATATAGGACTGGTCGAAAAGCTCAAGAATATAGAAGCCAGGTATCTTGTTGAGCGAACACCACTTAAGTTGTTTGCCAAGCCTAGGTTGGAAGAAACTGAAGAAGAGAGCAGCAGAGGGGGCAACCCCGAAGTACTCGGACACGAGCTTGAAAGCTCGGATAAAAGCCCAGCTATTGGGGTGTAGTTACGAAGGGGCCGCATCCAACCACTGGAGGACCTCGCACTCAAACCCACCGAGGGGAAACCGGAGGCCAACTCGGGTGAAGAAAGTTTTATAGAAAAAACAGAAGTCAGATGAACTAGACTCACCCTTGCCAAAGCACACTCGGTCCTCGGGAGAGCAAGGAAGGCAAGTTACCTCCTCGTCTCGATCCCGGTTCAGCGTAAAAGATACGCTAGACCGAAGAGCGGCCACGCCAGTGTCCGAAAAGATGTTGGAAGCCACCCTGAGCACATCGGGGTGCACCCAGGAGTAAGGAGACCTATCGTCTCCCACTCGGCGCTCGCCCCCCTTGTGAAGTGAGTACGAGGGAACAGAAATGATAGGTGGAGAG
Organism: Calophaca sinica; assembly: GCA_037113605.1. Taxonomy (NCBI): domain Eukaryota; kingdom Viridiplantae; phylum Streptophyta; class Magnoliopsida; order Fabales; family Fabaceae; genus Calophaca; species Calophaca sinica. The sequence continues at coordinate 74,109,031 of CM073730.1, forward strand.
GCTGGAACCCAGGAAGCGGGGGGAACCACCTGGAGGGGCACCGGGTCGCGACCACCATGGCCACCGTTGGAGGGGAACTCCTTTTGGCCAGAGCCTCCGGCGTATGGCGGCGTGGAAAGGTCAAAGGACGTGCTCGTCATTTCAGACGACGAGCCACCCCCAGAACTCAAAGGTATGGGGGATGGGGGACGACGAGAAGAAGATGAAGAAGCCATTAGTGAAGGTTAGTAAAGAGACTTACCAGGAAATGCGAAGGAATGGAATAAAAATGGCCGCTCGGGATACAAACGCAGAGAAGGGTGGCAGAAGAAGCGTCGCAGAGGCAATAGAACGAAGAAGAAAGGAGAAGGAGGTGGCTTTATAACCCCTGCTGAAGGAAGATGAAAGGGTGAACCAATCTAACGGTCCAGGCCGTATCAGATGATCGACGGTGGGAAGAGGAACGGATGAGTAGGTGTCCCATCCGAGTCCCATCGTGTGGTAGAACACCGAGTAAAGGTGCGACACGTAGGGCGTGGCACCCCAGACAAATAAGCTTCCTGGAGACGCCCCCGACCTCGATAACTCTCAGCTCGGATACCGCCCCAAGAGCGATAGGTAGACCCTCTGCCCTTTCGCGCAAAGAGTCTAGGGGGCTTGTGTTACGGACCGGTCTCCGAGCCGAGTTCTTGCATACCCACCAAACCGAGTCGATCCGTCCCTATCCGACCTGTTCCGAGCTTGATGAGCTACGTCCGATCCGGGACACGTCAAACCCGTCCTCCGGGTATAATTGCCCCAGTGTTAGCACCGAGCGAGTCAGGGGCGAGCCGACCGGTGACTCTCGAACCTTCTAGAAAAGGAGGCATCTGGAGACGACGCTTGGAGCCGTTGCCACTCCGAAGATTGGGGATCACGTAGCCAGTACGTGACGAACTTGGCAGGTGCGAGATATTAGGAAGGGATGAGCTGATCCCTGAAGCTGGGGGGAGGAGTTACCACGCGTGGAATCCGGATCGTTGGTTATCCTCCTTATGCGAGACTCCACTATATAAAGGGGGCTTGACCCCCAAGTTTGCATACTCTCTATACACTCTGAAATCCTAAACACTTAACTCACCTTCTCTTCTCCAAAAGCTCTATCTGACTTAGGCGTCAGAGTGCCTTTTGCAGGTACTCCCCATCCGTATCAGAAGGAGAGAGGACGCTGCTCCGAGGAGAAGGCGAGCCTCACCATTTTGTGCATTAACATCACGTATACCCCATTCCCCAAAAATATAATTCCAGAGCACCAAATTATACTGTTCATGTCATTTTTTTTTTCCGCAGGTTTCGTAAAAAAAATGTTTCTATATATTGTAACTCATTCTAGTCATGACTTTTTGCCGGAGAAGATTCTAGTCATGCGTTGTGAAGTCATCTGGCGTCTCAGCGTTGAGTTGCAGTCCAGCAAGGAAGAGAAGAAGCATTTTTGTGGGAAGGGTATTTTTGGTATTTAAAAAAATCATAATGTATTAGGGGGGTGTGGTTAGCGCCACTAAAAAAAAAAAAAAAAAACTGGAGAAGACTGGCTTTCTCTCTATCCGCACGACAAATCGAATCGAATCGAATCAAAACCTAAAGCCAAAACCATCGCAACAGCAGCATCATCTGTTATGCACAATTGAACACCATAGAAAGCCCCAATCTCCTCCTCCGATTCGTCGGAAAAAATGGCGTCTCCGGCGTCGGAGTCGATCTTCCTCGAAGACTTCGGGCAGACAGTCGACCTCACCCGCCGCATCCGTGAGGTTCTGCTGAACTATCCCGAGGGAACCACCGTACTCAAGGAGCTCATTCAGAACGCCGATGATGCTGGCGCCACCACCGTTTCCCTCTGCCTCGACCGCCGCTCCCATGGCTGCGATTCTCTTCTCTCGGATTCCCTCTCGCAGTGGCAGGGACCCGCGCTGTTGGCCTACAACGACGCCGTTTTCACGGAAGAGGATTTCGTCAGCATCTCGAAGATCGGTGGAAGCAGCAAGCACGGGCAGGCTTCGAAGACCGGTCGCTTCGGGTATTTTTCCGTTCTTGAGTTGAAGTTTTACTCATTAGTTTGATTTGTTGATGTTGTGTACTTGCTTTTTGTGTCGTTAACTAGCTAGTTCCAATGTTGTTGACTTTGGTGGTTTAGAGAATCGACGAAGTAGATGTGAAGTTGTTACTAGTTGTAATTGACAATGGTGATACAAGTGATATATGGTTTTTGACGAAGGAGATGGATTGTCATAGTGTTTGATTTTTTTTTGGGCATTTTTATGCTTGTTTTGTAAGCACCGAAAAAAAAAAAGAGGGTAAAATAGTGCTTGCAAATTGCAATAGTTTTTGTTGATAGTTTCTTTTCCCTATTCAATTCAAACTGTAAGAACGGAAGCTGGACTATCTTTCTGTAGTGCAATGCCTGGGTTCTGTAATGAGAGTGGTGTGGCGTGTTAGAATGTCCTGATAATTTTTATTCATGAAATTAATGAGGGATATTGATGAGTTTTAGTGTTTGTTATTTATATTGTGTCTATGTATATGATTGTGTGTATATATATTTTTGAAAATTTTGACATCATTTTTAGTGATCAACTCTCACTTTCTTTGTCTATAATTTATTGATGTAAATATTTCACATATTGCCATGATATTTGGGTTCTTAGTATTTCTCAAAATTTTGTATTGATTATTGTTCTGCGTTTTCTAGGGTCGGCTTCAACTCAGTGTATCATTTAACAGATCTTCCCTCATTTGTGAGTGGTAAATACGTGGTATTATTTGATCCTCAGGGTGTTTATCTTCCAAGAGTTTCTGCAGCGAATCCTGGGAAGCGAATTGACTTCGCCAGTTCATCTGCCCTCTCCTTTTACAAGGACCAGTTTTTCCCCTATTGTGCTTTTGGTTGTGACATGCAAAGTCCTTTTGCTGGAACTTTGTTCCGTTTTCCTTTGAGGAATGCAGATCAGGCAGCTCGAAGTAAGCTCTCAAGGCAAGCATATTCACCAGAAGACATTTCCCCCATGTTTGTTCAGCTCTTTGAAGAAGGAATTTTGACGCTTCTCTTTCTAAAGAGTGTGCTGTGCATTGAAATGTATGTGTGGGATGATGGAGAGCCTGAGCCAAAGAAAATTCATTCATGTTCTGTTAGTTCAGTTACCGATGAAACAGTTTGGCATCGGCAGGCACTGTTCAGATTGTCTAAGTGTTTGAATACCACAACTGAAATGGATGCGTTCCCTATGGACTTTGTAAGTGAGGCAGTAAGTGGGGCTGAAATGAAGAGGCAAACAGAGAGATTTTATGTGGTGCAAACAATGGCCTCAGCATCCAGTAGGATTGGTTCTTTTGCCACTACTGCATCAAAAGAATATGACATTCAGTTACTACCATGGGCATCAATTGCAGCATGCATTTCTGATAATTCACTGAATGTAATTTTCAATATCTTATGCTTATGTCTTTTGATGTTGCCCTATCCTCCTCTTTCTCTCCCTCTCTCTGCCACACACACACATGTATAGAATTCAAGTTCTTACTATGCTTTTGGATTTTACTTCTGGTTCTGCACCCTTAAGCATGTATGGGTTAACTTTTATCTTAGTTATGAATGTGAACACAGTTGAAACTTGAAGGTAGTGCCTATTTTTCTACTTACTGGTTTGTTAGAATTATTGTAAATATTGTAAATAGGGTAATTATCTAATTACAATGATTAGGGGAATTTTGAATCCTTGTATTTTATGACCCTTATGAATGTGAACACAGTTGAAACTTGAAAGTAGTGCCTATTTTTCTACTTAGTGGTTTGTTAGAATTATTGTAAATATTGTAAATAGGGTAATTATGTAATTACAATTATTAGGGAAATTTTGAATCCTTGTATTTTATGACCCTGTATATATAATTATAATATTCTTTGGTGTGTAATTGAGACGCATGGATTCTCTCATTTGCTTTCTCGTCTCTTTTTCAACATGGTATCGAGAGCCTAACGAGATGCAACCATAATCTGTGCCTACCTGGTGGACCCATTGTCTATTGGCACACTTTTTTTTTTTTTGAAACCATATTCCTCATCCAATTTCCACTCCCTACCGCTGTGTCTACATTTTCCGACATGTCTGTCATTGCTTCTAGTCACCGTCGCTGGAAAGTTTTTTCGACGACTTTTACTGCGAAACCACCACCAACAGGCTCTCCTTGAGTTGGTCTGCCCCTAAAGTTTCAGCCCCAACAAGTTCCTCATGCACCCACACTCTCCAGAACTGTCTGTTGCGTCTCACTTCTCCAACCAAGCTTTTGGCCATGCGTGGTGGCGTGTATGCTGTTTCGTTCTCCTTCCTGCCACACGTCATCTTCTCTCTACAGTGTCGTTACAAGCTCTCTCTCTCTCTCTTTGCTTGATCTGTGTCAGGTTCTTACTCTCAGAAGGCTGACCCTTCTGTTTTTACCAACCGTGTCAATGCTCCACTCTCAACGGGCAAGGTGGATGGCAGCAACTACGATACTTGGGCTTTCAATACCAAACTTTGGCTTAAAGGTCAAGACTATGAGGACCACTTTACCATGAAAGGAAATTTTGTGCTCGAGGTAGATCGTTCTCGCCGGAAGAAGACCGATGCTCAACTCTGTATGATTATTAAATCCGCTATTCGTTCTTCTTTGAAGCAAATTTTTGGGGCTCATGATACTTGTAAGGCTGTTTGGGAGCAAACTAAGGTTCTTTACACCCATGATACTCATAGACTATATGGGGTTTGCCAAACTCTCATGAGTGTCATTGCCCTTAGACAACTTGATGGCTCCATGCTTGACTGTTCAGGCAAAGTTCATGGTCTCCTACATGATTTCAATGAACGCTTGCCCTAACCCCTCCGGCACTGCCTCCCTAGCTTGACTTCCTATTGCAATTTGAAAAGGTATCCGTTCAAGTAGGAATCCTTCTCCTCATTATGTTACTTTTAGTTATCATCGTTTATCTCCTTTGCATTAAGCTTGCCTTTCTTCTTTGTCTTTTGTGTCTATTCCAAAGAATGTAGGTGATGCCCTGTTTCATCTTGGCTGGAGACAAGCTATGGTTGATGAGATGTGTGCCCTTCAGAGCAGTGGCACTTGAGACCTCATTTCCCTCCCACCAGAAAAGACGGTTGTCGTTGGATTTTCACGATTAAAGTTAGCCCTTATGGTCAAGTTGATAGGCTCAAGGCCCGTTTAGTTGCCAAATGATACACACAAGTCTATGGCATAGACTATGGTGACACTTACTCCCCTGTTGCCAAAATGACATCTGTCAGGTTATTCTTCTCAAAGGAATTATGCAATGGATATTTTATAGGAAACATGGTTGGCGAATGCTAAGTCTATGGACACTCCTATTGATCCCAATACCAAACTTTTGCCAATTCAGGGGAAGCCTCTTCCAGACCTAGAGGTATAGGAGATTGGTTGGAAACTGAATTATCTCACTATAGCTAGTCCAAATGTTTCTTTTGCAATTAGTATGGTCAGTAAGTTTTTGAACCCTTCTTTTGAAGAGCATTGGGATGCTGTAATTTGCATTGCGAAATATATTAAAGGAGCACTAGAAAAAGGTCTCTTTTATGAAGACAAAGGTCAGACACGAATTGTGGGATATTCAGATGCAAATTGGACAAGCTCTCCTACAAATAGGAGATCTAATTCTTAGTATTGTGTCTTGGTGATAACTTGATCTCTTTGAAGAGCAAGTGACAAAGTTTTGTGGCAAGATTTAGTGCAGAAGTAGAATATTGAGCCATGGCTTTAGTCACTTGTAAACTTATATGACTCAAACAATTGCTTAAAGAACTGAGGTTTGGGGATGTTTCACAAATGATGCTCGTTTGTGATAATTAGGTTGCCTTGCGTATCACCTCAAATCATGTATTCCATAAGAGGACCAAATACATTGAGATAGATTGTCATTTGGTTAGGGAGAAGATCATATCGAGAGACATTATGACAAACTTTGTAAATTCAAATGATCAATTGGCAAATGTATTCACCAAGTCATTGAGAGGTTCTCAAATTGATTATATATGCAACAAGCTTAGTGTATATGATTTATATGCTCATGCTTGGGAGAGAGTGTTAGAATTATTGTAAATAGGTATATATGTAATTGCGGTAATTAGGAAAATTTTGAATCCTTGTATTTTATGACTCTATATATAATATTCTCCAGTGTGTAATTTGAGACGCACGGATTCTTCAATTGCTTTCTCATCTCTTTCTCAACATGGTTCATCCAGCCTTGCAATTAATTTGACAGCAGCTTTTGATTGGAAATTAGGCATATGACTGTTTAAAGTGTAAAGACTTTTTGGGCTTGTTTAAAAAGTTTGAAGCGGTTTTACTCCTCTGGTTAGAACCTTTGATTATAGATAATTGCAATGCTTGCTGTTGCTTGTTGGTCCTGGCTGTAAGGACCGTTAGAATCTTAAGAACAAATTCAAGATTTTTTTGACTGTTATTGGGTTGAATTATTTCTTTTAGCACTTTATGGTGTTTTGATTAAGGTATGCAAGTCAGAGATGTATCTTTGTTAGGCCATTGAGAGTATTTGAGCTCTTTACTGATATGGTATACCTTTCTCTTGTTTTTTATCCTTCACTCTTTTTCCCTCTTGTAGGATGTGGTATCCTCCATTGTATGTTTCTAGTGTAAATATGTTCTTTATTTATCCAAAAGAAAAGGTCTGAAAATTTAATTTTGTCTTTGTTGTGCTGTAGATTTGTTTTTTGAATATTGTTCAAAACAAACTGCTATCATGGTGAATCTGTTCTGATATGTTTTGTTGTTAATGATGCATCAATCAGAACTTAATCTTTATTTTTTTGGTCTCTATATAAGAATATTATGTAAGTTCTAAACTTTCCCATGACAAAGATATTACACACAATTTTTCATTTAGAAATTGGGGCTTTATTGATCACAGACGTTGAATCTTTTACTGGCAGTATAGCCTGCAAGAGTGCCGGGTGCCATCTTGGTGTAGATCAGCGTGATGGTGAATTGCAATCTATGAAACTATATTCTCTAATTTCATGTCCAAGGCTATATTGTGCTTTGCTTTTGGTTCCAAAATGGAGTGCTTTTGCTAGATTCTCTGCTAGCTATTAACCGGTTGTATGAGACATTTCATCCTGTAGAAAGAAATAATTCTGAATATTATTTCAATTGTGTCTCATTACAAGCACTAATATTGTATATATAGACTAAGCTATTCCTAACGGGCCCGACAAATGGGCTTATTACAATGAATGCTAATAATTATGAAATAACTACATATTTACAATATTTACAACACTCCCCCTCAAGCTGGTGAATGGATATCTATCATTTCCAGCTTGCAAGTAAGTTGGCTAAATCGCTCTGTTGGTAAGCCCTTTGTTAGTACATCTGCTAGTTGGTGCATAGAGGGAATGTAGGCCGTTGTTATCAATCCACTATTCAACTTTTCCTTTATGAAATGTCGATCTATCTCAATGTGTTTTGTCCTGTCATGCTGAACAGGATTATGAGCAATACTGACAGCTGATTTATTATCACAAAATAACTTCATAGGACCCTCAACCTTTATCTTCAAGTCATCAAGCACAATTTTCATCCACAATAACTCACAGATTCAATGTGCCATAGATCGGAATTCTGCTTCAGCACTGGATCTGGCTACAACATTTTGCTTCTTACTTCTCCAAGTGAAAAGGTTTCCACACAAGAATGTGCAATAGCCTGAGGTGGATCTTCTATCAATCACTGAGCCTGCATAATCTGCATCAGTATAAGCCTCCATAGTCAAGCTTCCACATCTTTTGAACAAGAGTCCTCTACCTGGAGTGGCTTTGAGATACTGTAAAACACGATCTACAACTTGCAAGTGTCTCACCCTGGGATCATGCATAAAATGACTCACAACACTCACTACATATGCCAAATCTGGCCTAGTGTGTGCCAAATAAATCAACTTTCCCACTAGTCTTTGATATTGGAGCTTGTCAACTTTAGCACTCTCCTCTTCAAAACTCATTTTGTGATTTTGCTCGATGGGAACACTTGCAGGCTTACATCCAAGTTTGCCTGTTTCCTGTAAAAGATCAAGCACATACTTCCTTTGAGAAATGAAAATGCCTTGCTTAGAGTAGGCCACTTCAATTTCCAAGAAGTACTTGAGTTTTCCAAGGTCCTTCATCTCAAATTCAGCAGATAGTTTCTCTTTGAGCAGTTGTCTCTCAACTGGATCATCTCTTGTAAAATAATATCATCAACATAAACAAGAAGTACTGTCAGCTTTCCTCCCTGTGAATGTTTAAAGAATAGTGTGTGATCGTCTTGGCTTTGCTTGTAGCCTAGGCACACCATAGCCTTCTTGAATCTTCCAAACCAGGCTCGGGGAGACTGTTTCAGCCCATACAAAGCTTTTCTCAGTCTGCATACTTTGTTTGTTCCACTAGTGGGTCCAAATCCAGGAGGAATCTCCATATACACTTCCTCTTCTAAGTTTCCATCCAAGAATGCATTTTTGACATCAAATTGATGTAGTTCCCACCCAGAGTGGGCGGTAAGAGAGAGTAAAATTCGGACAATGTTCATCTTTGCTACAGGAGCAAATGTCTCCTCATAATCGATGCCATAAGTCTGAGTATATCCTTTTGCCACTAATCTTGCCTTGTACCGATCAAGAGTACCATCTGATTTGTGTTTGACTGTATAGATCCACCTACAACCAACAGGCTTCTTGCCCCTAGGCCTGTTAACAATCTCCCAAGTTTCATTCTTTTCAAGTGCTTTCATCTCCTCATCCATAGCTTAGACCCAATTTTTATCCTTTAGTGCCTCTTGCACAGATGCTGGGATTCTCACAGAGTCAACAGCTGCAATAAAACTCTGATGCTGCAGTGAAAGATGTTTAGAAAAAACAAATTGATAAATAGGGTACTGGGCACAAGACCTTTTCCCTTTTCTCAAGGCAATAGGTAAGTCATCTGGATCATAGTCAAGGGTATCGGAAATCTGAGAATCAGAAGTAGAGGGATCATTTTCAGTACTTACCTCCGGTTCAGACGATTGGAGTTGTTTTTGGATCAGGTTGGGCTTTCCTTTCCTTTGATAAGTCAACATAGGCTCACTAGCCTTGTTCTTCACTGGTGCCAAAGGTGTTGTTTCCTGCAAAGCAGAAGACATAGGGGACACAGGAGGAACAGAAGGACTAGGAACAGGACCACCAAGAGGATCAGGACCTGGAGACAAAGAGTCTGAAACAGGACGATCAAAAGGATCAGGAACTGGAGACAAAGAGTCTGAAACAGGAGGTGAGTCAACTAGCCAAGGACCAAGGAAGAGAAACTCGAGCTCGGATTCAGATTCCAAATTAGAATTAGAATCACTACTCTCCCCCTGAAGCTGAGGACGAGTGAAATAGGAGACATGCTCGTGGAATGTGACATCCATAGAAACAAAGAACTTACGACTTGGTGGATGATAGCACTTGTACCCCCTTTTGTTTTGGGGCATAACCCAAGAAGACACACCGGATGGCACGAGAATCCAACTTATTTCGGTGTTGTGGATAAACATGGACAAAAGCCACACAGCTAAATACCCGAGACTCAAGACTCTGCATGATAGGAACAAAAGGAAACTGTGAGATCATAAACTGAACAGGACTTACATTACCTAAAACACGAGACGACACACGATTAATCAGATAGGCAGCAGTCAATACTGCTTCACCCCAGTATGACTTTGGGACGGACATTTGGAATAGAAGGGCTCGAGCAACTTCAAGTAAGTGATGATTTTTCCTTTCGGCAACCCCATTTTGTTGCGGGGTGTCGATACAAGTAAGTTCATGAATGATGCCCTGTGTAACAAGAAAACTGGAAAGGTTATGATTAACATATTATTTGCCATTATCAGAACGAATTCTTTTAATGCGTCTTCCAAATTGAGTCTGTATCATATTATAAAATTGAATAAACAATTGAGATACCTCAGATTTATCTTTCATCAAGAATATCGAGGTTATTCGAGTACAATCATCAATAAATGACACAAACCATCGTGCACCAGAAATATTAGTAACTGGGGCAAGACCCCAAACATTAGAGTGAATAAGATCAAACGGTTCAGCACTTTTAGGAAGACTAGAAGGAAAAGTAGCACGGTGGTGCTTAGAAAACTGACAGACGTCACACTTAAAAGACTCAACAGATTGTTTTAAAAACAAAGATGGAAACATAGACCTCATTAAAGAAAATGGAGGATGACCAAGATGCTTGTGCTGAAGCCAGATTTGTGAGGCAGCAGAATGAGACTCTGATTGAGACCGGAGTGCGGAAGACAACACCTTCTGACCAACGCGTTCATCAGACACATATTATAACCCTCCCTGTTCCTTGGCAACTCCAATCGTCTTCCCCGTTGTAAGATCCTGAAAAACACAATGAGAATGAAAAAAATCACTGTACAGTTATTGTCCTGGGTAAGCATACGAATAGAGATAAGGTTATTCGAAAGACCGGGAACATGAAACACATTTTTCAATTTAAAAAATTGAAGGTCAATGTCCCCACAACCATCAACACGAGTATGCGAACCATCTGCAGCAATTATATAAGGAATGCTGGATCGAGAAGTATAAGTCGAAAACAGTTGAGAATGAGAGGTCATGTGATGAGTGGCACCAGAGTCAAGAATCCACGAACTCTGAGTGATAGTATCAGCAACATTAAGAGAATTCAAGGCTGAAACAACTATAGATCTATTGTCTGACATATTGATTGATGTCCTGCGACTGTGTCTTGCTCAAGAGAACAAAAAATAGCCTGCAAACAGCAGTAAAGAATCCCCTTGCAAGCTGGAATGCAATAACAATGGCAGAAAAAGACGAACAAGTGTGGGCGTCCAAATAACCCAAAAATGAAAGTGCTCAAATCGGAAAGTGAACCCCAAAACAGGAAGAGGAGATGCCGATCTGCAATCTGGCAAAGTACCGTGGCGAATGGCTGCTTCTAAGGCGGCGCGTGGGGTACACGCGCCGGAAGGTGGCGGGCGGTGTGGTGATGCGTGAGAGCGCGTCCGGTGGCTGTTGGCGGCGCGGTTTTTTGGATCTGGCTCGGTTTTTCAAGGCGAGGCTGATGGTGTGGGTGGTGAGATTAGATGGTCAAAAAATAGGGGTGCTTGGCTCGAAACAGGGAAGGACAGTGGTAGGAAAAAAAACTCTGAGAAACAGTGACCAAAACAGTGAAGAAGCTGCAATGAAGGCAGCAAATAGGACCACAATGAAGGTGGCTAATGTTTATGCGGAAGCGAGGCCTTCAAGATCGACAGCTCGTGATACCATTTAGAAAGAAATAATTCTGAATATTATTTCAATTGTGTCTCATTACAAGCACTAATATTGTATATATAGACTAAGCTATTCCTAACGGGCCCAACAAATGGGCTTATTACAATGAATTCTAATAATTATGAAATAACTACATATTTACAATATTTACAACACATCCCTTCCTTTCTCAACAAGCAGTTGAGCTTGAGTGGGCCTTCAACTTTTTCCCTAGTTGCTGCTGCCGTAAATGAAGTGATTAGATCTTTTTCTGATACCAACAGGATTGAATCAAACCTTTAAGTCATTTAAATGTTATGTCAACAGATATTTGGGGAGTAGAACTGCAGATGAGAGACAACTAAATACACTCATAAAGGATTGGTTTTATGGTCTTAACTACCAGGGGAAGAGAAAAGTTTCTTCCTGGAAATTTGAATCTCAATCCTATCTGTTACAGATTTGAAACCCTTAATGTTGGGATAGAACTTAGAGTTATAATCAAACACAAAATTTTGGCTCTTGAAAGTTTTACTAGTCTTAATCATCTGCAAAAAATGAAGAAAAGGAAATAAAACAAAATGAAAAAATGAAGGCTTGTGCAGGTCTTCAAGGTGGCACTGGGAAGGGCCCTCCCTAAGTAACCACTATTGTCTTGCATCTGTTTTATTAAACAAAAGGTGGCACACAACTGTTGACCCTTGTTTTGGAAGGATAAATTGCGATGTCTATTAAAATTTCCACATTCTTTTGTGAAGTTCTTTTTTGTTGTTATATCACCATGGTCCATCCCTCATATTGCCATGTATGGTTTTTACAGAACAAAGTTCTTAGGACTGGTCAGGCGTTCTGTTTTCTACCACTACCTGTTAGAACTGGACTTAGTGTACAAGTCAATGGATTCTTTGAGGTATCATCAAATCGTCGTGGCATTTGGTATGGGGATGACATGGACAGAAGCGGAAAAGTTCGTTCTATCTGGAACAGGCTTCTTCTGGAAGACGTTGTGGCTCCAGCTTTTGTGCATATGCTGCATTGCGTGAAAGAATTGTTAGGGCCAACAGACATATACTATTCTTTATGGCCTATTGGTTCCTTTGAAGAGCCATGGAACATTTTGGTTCAACAAATATACAAAAACATTTGTAATGCTCCAGTTATCTATTCAGATCTCAATGGAGGAAGGTGGGTATCACCAAGTGAAGCCTTTCTTCATGATGAAAAATTCAGCAAAAGCAAGGACCTAGGTATGGCTCTCATGCAACTGGGAATGCCAGTTGTGCATTTGCCTGATGGCCTGTTTGACATGCTTTTAAAAAATAATTCCTGCAAGGTGGTTACTCCTTGTACAGTACGTCAATTTCTTAGGGAATGTGAAACATCTAATTATTTGAGCAGATCATACAGGCTTCTATTATTGGAATATTGCCTAGAGGACCTGGTTGACGATGATGTTGGTCAAGAGGCATACAATCTGCCCTTACTTCCTTTAGCAAATGGAAATTTTGCATCATTTTTGGAAGCATCAAAAGGAGTTTCTTATTTCATTTGTGATGAATTAGAGTACAAGCTGCTGCAGCCAGTTTCTGATAGAGTGATTGATCGGAGCATTCCTCCCAATATATTGAGCAGACTCTCTGGTATTGCAATGTCCTCAAATACGAATCTTGCTCTTTTCAGCATTCACCATTTTGCTCAGTTATTCCCTGCATTTATGCCAGCTGACTGGAAACATAAAAATAAAGTGTTCTGGGATGCAGAATCATGTCAAAAGCCAACATCATCATGGTTTTTGCTCTTCTGGCAGTATCTAGGAAAGCAGAATGAAAAATTGCAACTATTTTGTGATTGGCCAATTTTACCATCCACATCTGGATTTCTGTTAAGACCTTCCAGACAATTGAAAATGATAAATGGAAGCAATCTCTCTCATGCAGTACAGGATATCCTTGTGAAAATTGGATGTAATATATTGAAGTCAGGTTATGTAGTTGAACATCCGGATTTATCCAGTTATGTTTGTGATGGAAGTGCAGCAGGTGTTCTGGAATCAATTTTTAATGCAATTTCAAGTGCTGACATTATGCAAGTTTCACTTGATAGTCTGGTAGCTGAAGAACGAAATGAACTCCGTGGATTTCTTCTTGACCCTAAATGGTATGTTGGACACTCGATGGATGAATTTAGCATAAGGTTTTGCAAGAAATTACCTATATATCAAGTCTATGGCAGAGAGTCTGCTCAAGATTCCCAATTCTCTGACTTAGAAAATCCTCGAAAGTACTTACCACCATTGGATGTGCCTGAGTTTATTATGGTGGGCATTGAGTTCATTGTCAGATCCTCAAATATTGAAGAGGATATTCTGTCAAGGTATTTTAGAGTTGAAAGAATGGGGAAAGCAGAGTTTTACAAGCAACATGTTTTTAATAGAGTTGGGGAGTTGCAAGCTGAGGTTCGTGATAGCATAATGTTGTCTGTTCTACAAAATTTACCACTTTTGTTTCTTGAGGACGTAACTATCAAGGACTCCTTGAGAAATTTGAAATTTATCCCAACACTCGCTGGTGCTCTTAAATGTCCTTCAGTTTTATATGATCCTACTAATGAGGAACTATATGCATTGCTAGAAGATTCAGATAGTTTCCCTTCTGGTGCTTTTCGAGAATCTGAAGCCCTTAATATTCTGCAAGGCCTGGGCCTTAAAACTTCTGTGTCTCCAGAAACTGTTCTAGAAAGTGCTCGATGCATAGAGCATCTGATGCATGAGGATCAACAAAAGGCATATTCAAGAGGGAAAGTTCTTTTCTCGTACCTAGAAGTTAATGCATTGAAATGGCTTCCTGATCAAGTTGATGATGATAAAGGAGCAGTTAACCGAATGTTGTCACGAGCAGCAACCGCTTTTAGGTCTCGCGACACAAAATCTGATCTTGAAAAATTCTGGATTGACCTCCGACTAATTTCCTGGTGCCCAGTTTTAGTGTCCCCTCCATTTCACTCGTTACCATGGCCGGTTGTGTCATCAGTGGTTGCTCCTCCAAAACTTGTAAGGCCACCAAAAGATTTGTGGCTAGTCTCAGCTAGCATGCGGATACTGGATGGTGAATGCTCTTCCACAGCTTTATTATGTAGCTTGGGATGGATGTCTCCGCCAGGAGGGGGTGTAATTGCTGCCCAATTACTGGAGCTTGGAAAAAATAATGAGATTGTGACTGATCAAGTTCTTAGGCAGGAATTAGCCATGGCAATGCCAAGGATATACTCAATACTGACAGGAATGATAGCTTCAGATGAGATTGAGATTGTAAAAGCTGTTCTTGAAGGCTGTCGGTGGATTTGGGTTGGAGATGGATTTGCAACCTCTGATGAGGTTGTCCTTGATGGTCCTCTTCATTTGGCTCCATATATACGAGTTATCCCAGTTGACTTGGCAGTTTTCAAAAATATGTTCCTAGAACTTGGTATTCGTGAATTTTTGCAACCCGCTGACTATGCTAATATTCTTTACAGGATGGCAAATATAAAAGGACCATCTCCTCTTGACACACTGGAGATTAGGGCTGTCACGCTAGTAGTGCATCATCTAGCTGAAGTTTACCTTCATGAACAGAAAGTCCAGCTCTATCTGCCAGATGTGTCAGGTAGGCTATTTCTTGCTAGTGACTTGGTTTATAATGATGCCCCCTGGTTGCTTGGCTCAGAAGATATTGATGGCTCATTTGGCAATGCATCAACTGTGTCTTGGAATGCAAAGAGAACAGTTCAAAAATTTGTGCATGGAAACATTTCTAATGATGTAGCAGAGAAGTTGGGTGTCTGTTCTCTTCGCAGGATGTTGCTGGCTGAGAGTGCAGATTCAATGAATTTTGGCCTGTCTGGAGCTGCTGAGGCTTTTGGACAGCATGAGGCTTTGACAACAAGGCTTAAACATATTCTTGAAATGTATGCTGATGGACCTGGGACTCTATTTGAGATGGTACAAAATGCAGAAGATGCTGGAGCTTCTGAAGTAATATTTCTTTTGGATAAATCTCAATATGGGACTTCTTCCATTCTTTCTCCTGAAATGGCTGATTGGCAAGGTCCTGCTTTATACTGTTTTAATGACTCGGTTTTTAGTCCACAAGATCTTTATGCAATTTCTCGTATTGGTCAAGAAAGTAAACTTGAAAAGGCTTTTGCAATAGGAAGATTTGGACTGGGATTTAATTGTGTCTATCACTTTACAGACATCCCCATGTTTGTTTCTGGTGAAAATATAGTAATGTTTGACCCTCATGCCAGTAATTTGCCTGGTATATCTCCTTCCCACCCTGGTTTACGAATTAAGTTTGTGGGACGGCAGATTTTGGAGCAATTTCCTGATCAATTTTCTTCACTGCTGCATTTTGGCTGTGACTTGCAACACCCCTTTCCTGGTACACTATTCCGATTCCCACTTAGAACTGCAGGTGTTGCTTCCCGGAGCCAAATTAAAAAGGAAGTCTATACACCTGAAGATGTCAGATCTCTCTTTGCTGCTTTTTCTGAGGTTGTTTCTGAAACATTACTTTTCCTGCATAATGTGAAATCTATCTCTATTTTTGTGAAGGAAGGAACAGGAGATGAAATGCACCTACTGCACCGTGTACGCAGAACCTGTATTGGTGAGCCTGAAATTGGATCTACTGGAGCCCAGGATGTGTTCAACTTTTTCAAGGAAAATAGACGTGTTGGAATGAATAGAGTTCAGTTTCTGAAGAAACTAAGCCAATCAGTTGACCGAGATGTGCCTTATAAATGCCAAAAGATCCTGATTACAGAGCAAAGCACATCTAGTCATAATTTGCACTATTGGATGATCACAGAATGTTTAGGAGGTGGGAATGCTCAAACGGGCACATCTGAAGCATCCAATAGTAATTGTTACAATTTTGTTCCTTGGGCATGTGTTGCTGCATATTTGAATTCTGTTACGCTTGGTGGGGACCTGCTTGATAGTTCAGAGGTGGGGGGTGATTGTGTTGTTTCTCCTGATCTGCTTCAAATTGCTAGTTTACCTACACATCCACTGGAAAATTTTGAAGGTCGTGCATTCTGCTTTTTACCTTTACCGATCAGCACTGGTCTTCCTGCTCATGTAAATGCATACTTTGAATTATCATCAAATCGCAGGGATATATGGTTTGGTTCTGATATGACGGGGGGTGGAAGAAAACGCTCAGACTGGAATATTTACCTCCTTGAAAATGTTGTTGCTCCAGCCTATGGTCGTTTGCTTGAGAAGGTAGCATTGGAAATTGGCCCTTGCAATTTGTTCTTCTCATTATGGCCAACAACATTAGGGTTAGAACCTTGGGTATCAGTAGTGAGAAAACTTTACCATTTTGTTGCTGAATTTAATCTCCGTGTATTATATACTGAAGCTAGAGGAGGTCAGTGGATTTCAACCAAATATGCTTTATTTCCCGATTTTACTTTCCCCAAAGCAGCTGAGCTTATAAAAGCATTGTCTGGTGCTTCTTTACCTGTCATTACACTTCCACAGTCACTTTTAGAAAGGTTTATGGAAATATGTCCATCATTGCATTTTCTGAAACCTAAGCTATTAAGGACTTTGTTAATCAAAAGGAAGCGTGAATTTAAGGACAGGGATGCAATGATTTTGACTCTTGAATATTGCTTACATGACTTACAAGAATCCATGCAGTTTGATACTCTCTTTGGCTTGCCCTTGTTACCACTCGTAGATGGTTCCTTTACATCAGTTGATATGAAGGGCGTTGGAGAAAGAGTTTACATTGCACGTGGTGATGAATATGGCCTTCTCAAAGATTCCATTCCTCATCAACTTGTAGATCATGTTATTCCAAAAGAAGTTCATAGAAAACTTTGTTACATTGCCCAAACAGATAGCACAAATATTTCCTTCTTGTCATGCCAATTGCTTGAACAACTTCTTGTGAAATTACTTCCTGTAGAGTGGCAACATGCTTCACAAGTAAGTTGGAATACTGGTATTCAAGGCCAACCAAGTTTAGAATGGTTGCAACTGCTATGGAATTATCTGAAAGCATATTGTGATGATCTTTTAATTTTTTCTAAGTGGCCTATATTGCCTGTTGGGGATGACTACTTGATGCAGTTAACACCAAATTCGAATGTGATAAAAAATGATGGATGGAGTGAGAAAATGTTTTCTTTGTTGTTGAAGGTTGGATGTTTATTCTTGAGACATGACCTGCAATTAGACCACCCTGAATTGGAATGCTTTGTCCAATCACCGACAGCAACAGGTGTACTAAATGTGTTTCTGGCTATTGCTGGGGAGCCACAGAAGATTGAAGGGATTTTTGCAGATGTATCTGAAGGGGAACTTCATGAACTCAGGAGTTATATTCTCCAGTCAAAATGGTTCTGTGAAGGGCAAATGGATAGCACACATATTGAAATCATCAAACACCTCCCTATATTTGAGTCATACAAAAGCAGAAATCTAGTAAATTTGATTAAGCCTATCAAATGGCTTGGCCCTACTGGTGTTCGTGAAGATCTTTTAAATGATAGCTTCGTAAGAACTGAATCGGAAATGGAACGGGTCATTATGAGAAGATATTTAGAGATGGAAGAACCAACAAAAATGGAATTCTACAAAGATCATATATTCAATCACATGTCAGAGTTCCTTTCGAAGCAAGAAGTTGTTTCATCCATTCTGAATGACGTTCAGCTTTTGATCAAAGAGGATATGTCCCTCAAGGCTTCACTTTCTGCTGTACCATTTGTTCTGGCAGCCAATGGGTCTTGGCAACAACCATCTAGGTAATATTACTGTTTTTTCTTCTTTTTCCAATAAACCTCTTAAATAAGATGTCTCTATTATATAAAACTGTCTTTTCTGTGATTTTGCTGCTAAATACTATCAGTGCCAGCAAGAAAGCAATGCAACATGTTTGCAATGTTGTACTAGGGACAACATCATTAAGTGCATTGGGAACAAAGTGATAAATATTGTACTAGGGCAACATTTATCTTGAAATTATTGTTCTCACAAGGTTTGTTTGCAAGTACTATTTATGCTTTTTATTGATTATTTAGGTAGACGAAAGGGAGGTTGTGAGCAAGATTGAAAGCAAGAGTAAAAGCAATAATAAAATAAGATAGAGAGCTTGAACAAATAATGGGTGTGTGTTGATAGAATGAGAAAAAATCGATTTTTGGAACTGAAAAATGTAGATTGTGGTTAATGGTTAACTATCTTCAGAGCGCTTTGAGCTCTTTTTTATAGAGTACATTTAAGCTTGTTAAACAGGCCCTAACAGCTCGGAAGTTGTATAACTGCTCTAACTAACTATACAACAGAAAGTTAACAGAAAGCTAACTACACAATACAATTGCATACATAGCAGAACAATTATAACAGAAGCAACGATTGTAACAAAGGCAGATTAGCTATACCTCTATCAATGAGAATTCAATAGGTTGGGACCTAGGGTTTAGGCTTCACATCAATGCAATTCCTCACATCAATGCAATCCCTCTTAGTTATATCTCATTTCACAACAATTGAATCTTCCTATTTGATTGCCAGTCCCACTGTTTTTTATCAACCAACCCCCACATACGATACGAGGCTGCTAATCTTGTTCCTAATAAAGACCAACTCACCATGCGATTTTACTACTATGGTATTAATTAAGCTCCAACAGGTTGTTAATTATTTAATAATTGAAAACTAGAATTAGCTGCAATGCGGTTGCTGTTCAGACTAATCCTACTTCGGCTATCCTATGGTTCTGCTAGCTGAGTGCAGTATGGTTGCTGTTCACAAATTTTTGCTAAGACAAGGTTAAGCACAATTGGAAGCATCCAATTCAAATAGGAAGGAACAATATTTATATTAAAATAGGAATAACAAAGAACTTAAACATGAGGACCCGCCATAGTCCTAGCCGTGGAATTAGCTACTCATAATTGTAGACATCATAATGCTAAAATCCATATTGAGCATTTAGACAAGCAAAAGGAAAGGAAAAACAGAGCCTATTGAAGTCCAACTAATAAGTTTCTTTTGAAACAGCCTTGTAGAATCTTTGGATGATTCACCATGAGGTCCAAAGGTCTCCAAAAGCTCCCAAGGTCGCAAGATAATCACAGAAAATTAGGAATTATTCACCAAAAGTTGCAGCTCTCCTTTTAGGCTTTAGAAGATTGAGTATTTATATTGCACAGAAAATGTCCATACGAATTGGGTTTCTGGACAGGTTGCACGCCCATGCCAAGCATACTCTTCCATTTTCACACCCATGCTAAATATTGGCATGCCTGTGCCATCTTTATGACATGAAAACACACGGTCATGCAAAATATTACATGCCCGTAGTGACCTAGGTAGCAGTTGACATGCGTTTCAAGCAATGTTGTCAAAAAGAGGCCATGGCGAATTTTTGGCCAACTGCTTTTCTCAATTTGTGAAGGATGGCGGCGCCATCTGCTAAATGGCATTTTGAGGCGGCCAAATATGGCAGATTTTGTGCCTTTCGCTATGGGCCGCCATATGCTATCGATAACATTGATTTCAAGACACTTGAATGTCTTCCTCTTTCAATTAAAGACCAAAAAAACCACTTTTCTTCTCACTTTAGCCCATAGTTGTTAACAGCGGCCAACAACGGTGTTTTAGCGGTGTAGCGAAGTGAAGTGACGACTGACCGCTATTCTCCTGCCGTAGCATTGTGGTTAAAGGTGCGGCTGTAGCGGCCACAACAGCGGTGCTATTGCGCGCACCAAGGGAAAGACCCGTGAAAACCCAAAAAACCATTGAAAGGGATGCGGCGGATGGGGGATGGGGCTATCTTGGGGATTCTAGGCTTAAACTTGTTTGTTTTCTTGACTTTTGTTGCTATCTTCTTGTATGTTTTGCTCAAGTATTATGACATTTTATTATTAATTATGACTAGTTCATGAATTTTGAGTAATTTTCCAATTTTTGAGCATTTGTATTTTTAGGATTAATTATTTAATTTATATAAAAATAGAGAAATGATATTTGTACATCCAAATGGGACACCCAAAATCGACAAATATTTTGCTGGTTAACGCAGTTCATGTAGATGGTTAATGAAATGTTCAACTTGGTTAATGGATATACAAGATGTTGCAATTCATTAACCATCAACTGAACTCCATTAACCACACTTTTGAACGTTATTAACCACGATTTCTAAGTGTTCAAAATCGTATATCCATTAACCGAGTTTAACACTTCATTGACCACAATGAAGTGTTAAATTTGGTTAATGGATATACGATTTTGAACACTTAAAAATCGTGGTTAATAACGTTCAAAAGTGTGGTTAATGGAGTTCAGTTGATGGTTTTTGAGTTACAACACGTTGTATATCCATTAACTAAGTGTGTGAACTGCTTTAACCAACAAAATAGTTGTCGATTTTGGGTGTTCCATTTGGTTGTACAAATAACACAACTGATAAAAATATTAGAATAGCGAACGTCCCGCTATAGCATTTTTGGGGTTGGCCGCTCCGCGTCGCTATCCGGGATTGACAACTATGGTTTAGCCCCATTTTCGCAAATATTTCACTAAAGCTTCCTGAATTGCAAATCTTGTAAACATATGGGAAAATGAGTCAGTTCTCGTCATGAAATAAACAAATAAGCCTGATAATAACCCAATTTTCCCTTCCATAAATCAATGAAATGACGATTTATCTAGAGGTGTGTGGACAAGTAGATTGATGCATCATGCCATAACCAGTCATCAAAATGATTCAAGGGAAAAAGAAAAGTACTCTCTTGCATTACCACTACGCAAGTTGTGAGTAGAATGCCCAAATTGGCTTTGAATATCATTGCAAAAATTGTAAAAATTACTAGATGATTTTGAGCATGCTTTCTTAAAAAATATTCAAGTGCATCTTGAGAAATCAATAATAAAAGTAAGAAAATACCTATGCAATAGAGCTTGCTAAACTCGAACTCCAAACACCTAAATATACATGACCAAAGGGAGAATTTGCTTGACAATGAACCGTGCTTGGAAAGGAAGCTCTGACATGTTTACCAAGTTGACATGACTCACACTTCAAAGGTTGTAATTAGAAAGATGAGGGACCATTTTCTTCAATTTATTAAGACTTGGATGACCTAGACGATGAAGGAGTTTCAGGGAACTTGCAATGTTGCAAGTAATTGAATATGGAGACCGAAAATAATAGAAACCTTGTGATTTAAATCTTGTGCCAGTCATTTTTACAATTCACTGCTCCTGTATGAAGAAATAGCACAAAAGGTTATGAAACAATTAAGATTGTGAGTGGGTTGACTAACAGACACCAAATTAAAAGGGAAGCTAGGTATAAAAAAACTGAATTTAAGGACAAGGATAGAAGGGGTGTGGGTTGACCAGCTCTAGTGGCTTTAACTTTGGAGCCATTAACAAGAGTGATGTGGTGTGATGTTTTGGATTGTGACAAATTTGAGAAATGCAAGGGATTACTAGCTATGTGATTGGAGGCACTAGAATCCAAAATTCAGGATCCAACTGATGAGCAATTTGAGAGACAAACTGTAGAATTACGTGTACGATGAACTTTGGTGCGTTGCCATGAGCTAGAGATACTCCTTATATTCCGTGTTTGAGTATAAGGTGGGGTAAGGGTCTTATTTGAGGAGGCAAAACCAACGAAGGTTGCTTAAGTCTGAAGAAGCCATGAGTCAACAGTGCATTGCACATAATATGCCAGAATGATGACTGGAGAACATGAAAAGGTGATTGCAAAGTGACTTTTCAAATGGGCACCACCAATAATAGACTGGATGGAAGAAAGGATAACATATCCAAGCAGAAGGGAACTGGTTGATTCAGGCATTATTTGTGAGTCATCAAAAATCTGCCGGATGCTCCTCAGTACGTGGCTAGAAGGGGGCATGTGGAGTAGTGGTACTGGACTATAATCATGTATGTAGGCGCATGGGAGGTCAGATAGAGTTGAAACTTCCCCAGCTGATAGACCAGCCAAAGTCAGTTCTCATGGCAATGATTTCGCTGGGAAAAGTTTCCGCTGACGGTGGCGGCGGCTGCCAAAAGGGGTGATTGAAGACAACTGAAAAGCGGTGATTGACTTGGTGGTATTAGGGTCGACGATTGCATGGTGACTGGTTGAAGGCACAACTAGGGTTTTCTTTTTCTTAGGCCCACTAAATGTGGGCTCTGATACCAACTTGAGAAATAGACAGGGAATGGACTGAATTGCGTGAGAGATTAACTCTCGCCACCTGGATTTATATTTACATTGATATGAAACTGAATATATATACAGCTAATCATATCAATATACATACAAGGGAAGAACTAAATTAGGGAAATTAGAGAAATCTCAATGATGATATAATACTGATTTCTGTAATTTTTATTAACGAGGAGCTTATTGATATTTCAATGGTCTATATTAAAAGAATCTGCTCTAATCATAATTCAAAGAATGTCTTTAACCTGCAAAAACCTGAATTTGATTGGAAATAATCGTGCTTTAACAACAATATAGGTTTGCACCCATGTTGGAGTTTGACCAAACCAAAACAGGTTATGCATCGATTAATTGATAAAAATGTGCTGCAGTTACATATCATATTGGTAAATTATTCAAAGTTGTGTAAATGCACACATTGAATTTCAGGTGCATGATATAATGTATTGATGTTTTATGCTTGAAGGGTTAAGCTGCTTGATTAAGTAATTTACTTGCTTAAAAACTGACGTTGTTTGGATTGCTGACTAGAATGTTATTTCAGGCTTTATGATCCTCGGGTTCCTCAGCTTAAAAAGATGCTGCATGTGGATGCTTTCTTTCCCTCTGAAAAATTTTTAGGTCCTGAAATTTTGGATACTTTAGTTTTCCTTGGACTTAGGACAACTCTGGGATTTTCTGGTTTTCTTGATTGTGCTAGATCAGTCAGCTTATTGCATGAATCTGGGGATACAGAAGCCTCCAAGCATGGTAGAGAGTTACTGGTTTATTTAGATACAGTAGCGCTTAAGCTCTCGAATAAAGGAGAATGTAAGAATGGTGATCAGTGGGGTGGCATGGATATGGGAAGCAGCAACATAGTGGATGTTGCTGTTGTATATGATGGCTTTCCTAAAGGTGAGAAATCCTCGGATGATACTGATTCATTTATAAGCAGCTCTATTCATGACATGTTAGAAGAAGAATTTTGGTCTGAATTGAAGCTAATCTCTTGGTGTCCAGTTATTTCTGATCCACCTGTTAAGGGACTTCCGTGGTTAAAATCCAGTAACCAAGTAGCACCCCCTACAATTGTGAGGCCCAAATCACAGATGTGGACGGTATCTTCTTCAATGCTCATATTAGATGGCGAGTGTGACACGGCATATCTACAAACTAAACTTGGGTGGATGGATTGCCCAAATGTAGGTGTTTTATCCAAACAATTGATTGAGCTATCTAAGTCCTATAAGCAGCTCAAGACACATTCATTGCTGGATCCTGGTTTTGATGCTCTGTTGCAAAAGGAAATACATAGCCTTTATTTAAAATTGCAAGAATGTATTAATATCGATGACTTCAATGATCTGAAAGCAGAATTAGAAGGTGTTTCATGGGTCTGGATCGGTGATGATTTTGTATCACCAAATGCCCTTGCATTTGATTCACCTGTAAAATTTACTCCTTATTTATATGTCGTTCCATCTGAACTGTCTGAGTATAAAGATTTGATGACAAGGTTAGGAGTCAAACTGAGTTTTGGTATTTCGGACTATCTTCATGTACTACAAAAGTTGCAGAATGATGTGCATGGAGTTCCACTTTCAGTAGATCAGTTAAATTTTGTCCGTTGTGTCCTTGAAGCTATAGCAGAATGTTGCCTGGAGAAGCCATGTTTTGAGTCTTTTGATAGTACCTTGTTGATTCCTGATGCTTTTGGAGTTCTGATGCATGCGGGAGATCTTGTATATAATGACGCACCTTGGCTGGAAAACAGTTCTCTTATTGGGAGACATTTTGTGCATCCTAGTATCAGCAATGATTTGGCAGAAAGGCTGGGTGTACAGTCAGTTCGCTGCCTCTCTTTGGTCAGTGAAGATATGACTAAAGATCTGCCATGCATGGGCTACAATAAAATAAGTGAACTTTTGGAACTGTATGGAAACAGTGAGTTTTTGTTGTTTGACCTTCTTGAGTTGGCAGATTGCTGCAATGCCAAGAAATTACACCTAATTTATGATAAGAGGGAACATCCTCGCCAGTCTTTGCTTCAACACAATTTAGGTAAATTTTATTTTATTTTATTTTTTATTTATAAATAATTTTGTTTGATATTTTTAACAAACTTGCCATGTTTCTTTAAAGGTAAATGTATATGCAATTCTTTCAACTGACAATGTGGTTTTGTGCTCTTGTTATGCACATCATTTGAAAAGCTCAAGTGATTTCTCATTAATTTTTATTGGAGTGCATATTTGATATATGATTTTAAGCATTTCCCCACTAATTAATGGAAATTTTTGTGATCTGTCATGATAGTGTTGTGCAGTGTTTTTGGTTGGATGCTGATATCCAAGGTAATTAAAACCGGACCGGACATTGAACCGGAGAGGGCCAGGGTTCAAGGTTTTTGGGTTGGACCGGGGTCGAACCGGGTTTAATAAAATATTAATAAAATATTGTTTTTTAAATATACATATATACCAAATATATAATATATATACTATATATATTATATATTTGGTATATATATATTAAAAAATAGAAAATATATAGATAATATTTCAATTTATATACAAAATAACATGTAGCCTAGTGGTAAGATGGCTTGTTGTGGCCTTGAAGACAAGGGTTCAAGCCCTGTTGAGACCAAAAACTGATTTTTTTTAATTAATAAAGACAATTAAAAATTTTCAAAAAAAAAAAGACGAACCGGTTCGATCCTGAACCGGCCGGTTCTCTGCCAGCCGGTCCAAGAGGGTCACCCGGACCGGACCATGGCCTAGTTCCCGGTCCAACCGGTCGGACCGGCCGGTCCGGTCCGGTTTTTGTTACCATGCTGATACCCTTAAACACCAAATTATGTTGTTGCATACTTGATAATTTAATTGGTGCACCGCCTCTCTATCCCTCTGAACGCGGGTAGGAAAAGAGTTCTAAATAAATGTAAAGCATATTGGAGAGTGTTACTCCCTCCGTCTACGGTAATACACACTGTTGAAAGTGAGAATGAGAGAGCATTTGAGTGAATCCGTGTGAATTACACAACAGAGCTTTCCTATATATATAATGCATTGTAATCAGTGTTATCAATAGCGGATAGCGTAAAATAGCGGTCGACCCCAAAAACGCTATAGTGGTATAGCGTATAGCCGGATGACCGCTATTCTAAAACTTCCATACAGTTTATAGGATGTATACTATAGGCATATAAATTCTCAAAATTGATAAAAATTACTCAATAATCATGACATTTAAGATTAACAATAAAATGTCATACGTGTCTCAAACAAAACATAGTAACATATATATACATATAAAATCACAAGATTCTACAAAATGTATAAAACTCATATACATACATATAAAATAGATATATGCATAAATTAAAATACTTATTAGCATAAATTAAATATTGAAATGTTTACTTAATAAGCTATTTTAAGAAACTTAATTAATTATTTCTTCATAAATTATTTTAGAGGCTTATTTATGCAAAAGCGCCGCTATTTCCATTAACCGGTCCGCTATCTCGACTGCTACGGCCGCTATAGTGAAGCGCGACGCTATGAGGTGTAGCTTAGCGGCCAAGGGCCGCTCCGCTCCGCTAAGCTGCTATAGCGCGCTATTGATAACACTGATTGTAATAAATACAAAATATTAAAGCTACCCTATTTTCTATAGTTACATAATACTATTAAATCATAACTATATACATCATTTCTAACACCCCCTCAAGCTGGAGCATATAAATCATATGCACCAAGTTTGTTACATATATAGTTTATATGAGGACCCCTCAAAGACTTGGTAAAAACATTCGCCAACTGACCATTTGAACCAACAAAGCTGGCCCACTCGAAGTTGAGACTTGCGAGTTGAGGTATTAGCTATATGATCTGAAAAAAGAACACCATTGTTGAGGATACAGCAGTTTAAGCTTTTTTCTTTATCAAAAGGAAAAATACATGTAATATTAGAGTTTCAAAATTTTCTATTTGGGTGAGTGGGAAGAGGTGCCTTATGATGGTCAATGATTCACTATTCCACTGGAGGGCAATGCACAGGCTGACTTCACAGATTAGTGAACATCTCGGGCTCCCTACGGTGGAGGGATCATGGGCAGCCACACTTTCAGCCTGCAATGCCTAGTGAGCCAAGCTTCTTGAACCATGACCTCCTTTGTAAGTGACCATCAAAGACTTAACCTATCTAGTGGGGTATGCCTTCGCCTAGGGTTCTTGGTGTATTCTTTACCTCTCACATTCAGCAGTTAGGTTGCCTTGTTGGTGATGTTTCAAACATCATTTATGGAATACGCAAGTTTTTCTGCAAGATAAGGGTATCTCAAAGCTTATGCTGTTTATTTGTAGTGAAATGACCATGCTGTGTTTAACTGTTTTTGATAACTTTTCTAAATTGCTCTTAATATGGCATGATTTATTTATACAGGTGAATTCCAAGGGCCTGCTCTTGTAGCAATCTTTGAAAGTGCTTCCTTGAGTCGAGAGGAATTTAGTAATTTCCAGCTCCTTCCTCCATGGCGATTACGTGGCAACACGCTTAACTATGGTTTAGGATTGGTTTGTTGCTATTCCATATGCGACCTTCTCTCAGTCGTATCTGGTGGCTACTTTTATATGTTTGATCCCCGTGGTTTGGCACTCGCTGCACTTTCAACTAATGCCCCAACAGCAAAGATGTTTTCTTTGATAGGTATACTGTGTTCATCTAAATTAATGTAAAATAGTTTCTTCATTTTTCCTTTTCAGTCACATTTACGATTTGTTACTGCACTGCTGCTGACAACTTTATGTTACTGTACTGTAAGTACTTTAGGTCGAAACATATTTTATAATGTCAGATGGTAGGGGCTGTTTGCTTTGAGAATAGTAGGCATCAATCTTTTCTGCATTTATACTGAAAATTTTAAACAAATACAGTTGTAGTGCAATTAGTACAATATTTGCCCAGTAACACTCATAACAAAGAAAGAGGGTAAGACACCAACTGTAATAATTCACTGAAATATTTTTCTTTCCCTATACCTTGCTCTGCAAATTTATCTAAGTCCTCAAAATTGATATTTTCTTTGAAACTTATATAAGAGAAATTCTTGGTAAATTTTTTTGTGCAGAAAATATTATTGGTCAAATTATTTTCACTTTTGGAATAATTAATCACTCAATTGGTTAATGATATATAAAGAGCGGCCAATGAGCAAACAGTTATTGACATAATTAATTATTTGAGTTGTTAATTGTTCTTAATCTGGAAAGAAATTTTCAAGAAATTCATATATACATATATATTGGTAGTTAGTTAACGATTGTACAAATGATGTGGCCTCAGATATGCTACAAGATTGTAAGGCCTGCAGGTATTGATATTTTCTATTTAGACTTGCATGTATTTTCGTTGTGTGTTTCTTGGTGGTCATCTTATACTTTTCTGCTTTTTCCTTGTATCAATAATTTTGTATTATAAAATAAAAGAACATTATGGTTCATTTGTTTTCTTTTTTTAATTTGAAAATATATATTTCATCAATTTTGATATTCACTTTTCTATACAATAGTAGATCTTTGAGTTGTTTATTATTGAGATTTTTAGGTACCGATCTGACACAACGATTTCGTGATCAATTTAGTCCAATGCTCATTGATCAGAATGACTTGTGGTCATTATCTGATTCTACCATTATTCGCATGCCTCTGTCCTCTGATTGCTTGAAGGTTGGATCTGATTTGGGGTCAAACCGAATAAAGCATATTACTGACATATTTATGGAGCAGGGATCTAGAGCACTCTTATTTCTGAAGTCAGTATTGGAGGTAATTTATAACGATTCTCTTGTATATTGATGCAGGATGGCAGAAACACATGGGATTTAACAAATCAAAATTAGGGTTTCTTTGGGATTGAGGGTATAATAAATTAGGGGAAATGGATGCTCATATGGGAACATTAGGGCAAGGTTGGTTTCAAAGTATTAGCCTGATCCACCAAAGGTTATGGGACCGTGAGCAGTGCATGCTAGATTAGGTTTTTTGGCAAATTCAAGCAAGAAATGACTAGGGATTTGATTTGGTGAAGTTATGATGCTTTCCTCTGGGAAAATGAGATCGGTTGACGGTTGTTGATGAAACTAGGAAAATTAGGGTCAAAGATGAATAAAAGGAAAAATATTTAGGCATCTTAACTACATATCTTAGGCATTAGACCCAGAGAAAGAGAAACATCACACACCTGCTTGCTAGGGTTTTCTGAATACATTTTTTTGTTCACTGTTGTAAATATGTGATGTAATTATTAGACGTATAATATATAGTTATTAGTAATCATCGTATTAGGTCCATTAGTCAGACTTATTAGGTATAGATTAGTCTATATAATAACATTAGTGCTTGTAAACAATTAACAATTTCAATAATATTCTCAGAATATTTTTCCACATGGTATCAAAGCTCTCAGTCTTAGGGGTCTCGTTTCCGCATAAACCCTAGCCACCTTCATTGCGGTACACTTTGCTGCCTTCATTGCAGCTTTCGTTGTGTAATTGCCATTAGTCACCGATAGTCATCGTCAGCCACTCTTCACCACCGTTCACCGCCGATCTTGCACCGGCAACCACACCCAGAGGTTCCCTGCCCAAAGACTGGCCAGAGCCCATAAGATCGCCGCCAGCAGACGCCAGACACGCTCTCACGCGCTGCCACAACGTTCAGGCTGCACGTGTAATCCACGCGCCGCTCTGCCGTGATTGGTTTTGCATGCGACTTCGCCAGTAGCTTCGTTGGCCTTCCCTTGGTCCGTTTGACGGGTCCACATCCTCATTTGCACCCTTTTTTTTCATGGGTGACTTTGAAAGCCTATGGTTCTCGTTCTCGTTTCTCTTTTACGACACTTGTTCAACGATTTTTCAATGACAAAAACTCTGGAAGACACCTCACCTGACCATACTCCCATGGTTCAGAACCCTCCTTCCCCTCCTCCTCCTGCAATGGCACCTGCACCGACTCTGCTAAACCCTAACTATTTCCCATTCTTCGCCAGAGTTGCCGTTTTAATGGGAAAAATTATTTGCAGTGGGCTCGGTATATGCATACATCTCTTAAGGGTCGTCATAAGTTAGATCATATCGAGGGAAACCCTCCCCTGAAAGTGACCCATACTTTGTTGCATGGGATTATGGCAATTCCCTTATTATGACCTGGCTCTGGAACTCATGATTCTAGAGATAAGCAGGATTTTTATGTTCCTTCCTTTTGCCTGAGAAGTTTGGGAGAATCATAGGCAAACTTACTCCATGAAACAGGACATTGCCACTTGTTATGACTTGAAGACGAGATTCTTCAATACTAAACAAAGAAGCCTTTGTCACTGATTACTATGGAACTCTCAATGGGCTCTGGATTGAGTTGGATCAATATCAGAACCTGAATATGACATGCAACAAGGATATTATCACTTTGACTAAGTTTATTGGGAGTAATTGGATATTTGAGTTCCTCTTTGGGTTGAATGCTGAATATGACCTTATTCGTGTGCAGATTTTAAGCAAGGAGCAACTTCTTCTCTTATTGAGGTGTTCTACACTGTACGCGGTGAAGAGACTCGCATATGTGTCATGCTTGATGAGAAGCACTATGATGGGTCGGCCTTAGCAGCAGGGAAGACAGGTAAACAAGGTTCATCGAAGCTTGAATGAGAGGATCGTTATTGTGACTACTGCCAGAGGACAGGACATACAAGGGACAAATGCTTCAAACTTCATGGGAGCCCAAGCAAATGTGACCACATCAACTCCTGACGCTGAGGGCATGGTAGACAAGAGCGCAATCCGAGGCGTAGGAGCGGACGATCCTATGCTCCTACTACCCCTCAACGATCTTGCACCTACGCAGGATCGTGATTTGCAGGGACGCGGGCGGGAGCGACGATCCCGGCGAGCAGGAGCGTTTGGAGCGGAGCAGGAGCAAACGATTTGGACGGTCTCGCGATCCTGCAAAAAATCGCGAAATGCAGCGTTGGGCGTTTACCGGGTCGGGTTAGCGACCCGACTTCTCTTAAAACTTAGATTTGGGGGGGGGGAGAACCCTAAATCTCGCGCAGCTCTCCCTCTCTGACGACTGTTTGGTGTTTTCCGGCAACGTCATGGTGGTTTTAGGCCTGAATCGAAGAAGAAGAAGAAGAAGAAGAAGAAGAATGGGGAAGAAACGAGGAAGAGGAAGGAAGAAACGAGGAAGGAGGCGGCTGATGGTGGTTGCGTGTGGGTTGGTGGGTGCGATAGTGGTGCTCTGGTTCTCTCCCTGCGACGGTGCTTCTGTTTCTGCGTTTTCTGAGAAGAAGAAGAAGGAGAAGGGATGCGGCGGAAGGAGGAGGGATGAAGCAACGAAGAGGCTTAGGGTTTGGTAATGGGTTATGGGCCTTCAAATGATCACATGACCTTCCATCCCAAACTGTTTTGCTGTTATACCTCCCTCTCTAGTATTCATTATATTATTGTTGCTAATGGTTCTCATATCCGTGTTGTTGGTTCCGAGGATATTTACCTTCATTCTTTGTTTAAATTGAAAAACGTGTTTCATGTTCCTAGATTTTTCCAATAACTTAATTTCTATTCATAAACTTACTCAGGATCAGAACTATGCAACAACCTTTTCCCCTTGTCATTGTGTCTTTCAAGATCTTGCCATGAGGACGATGATTGGAGTTGCTAATGAACAAGAAAGGTTTGTACTGTCTGTCTAATGAAAAAGATGGGTCAGAGTCTCACTCTCCTGCCTTACAAGTTTGGCTTTAGCACAAGCATCTTGGACATCCTCCATTTTTACGAAGTCAATGTTTTCGTCTTTGTTTTTGCAACAGTCTGTTGAGTCTTTTAAGTGTGTTATTTGTCAGTTTGCTAAACACCATATTGTTATTTTTCCTTATAATTTTAATAAAAGTGCTGGACCATTTGATCTTTTTCATTCTGATGCATGTGTGCCTGTCCCTGTTTCTAATATTTTTGGTGTGAGATGGTTTGTTTCTTTTATTAATTGTTGTACTTGAGTAACTTGGTTTTTCTTGATGAAGACATATCAAAAGTACCCCAACTGTTCATTCAATCTTATCATATGGTACAGACACAATTCGAGAAAGACATTAAAAGATTACATCCATGAATTTACATGTATTGACACCCCACAGCAAAATGAGGTTGCAGAAAGGAAAAATAGCCATGTACTTGAAGTTACTCGCGCCCTTCTCTTCCAAATGTCTGTTCCGAAACTCATACTGGGGAGAAGCAGTATTGACTGCTGCCTATCTGATTAATCGGATACCATCTTGTGTTCTAGGTAATGCTAGTCCTATGCAATTTATGATCTCGCATATTCCATCTGTTCCTATCATGCAGAGTGTTAAGTCCCGGGTAATTGGTTTTGTTACTTTTGTCCATGTTCATAAGCAACGTCAAACTAAGTTGAATTCTCGTGCAGTCAGATGTGTCTTTCTGGGTTATGCTCCTAACAAAAGGGGTACAAATGTTATCATCCTTCCAATTGTAAGTACTTTGTCTTTATGGATGTCACTTTTCATGAACACGTGTCTTTTTTGACTTGTCCTTAGTTTTAGGGGGGAGAGCAGTAATTTGGAATCTGAGTCCGAGTTTCTCCTTCTTGGTCCTTGTCTTCCTGAGTCATTTGGTCATGAGTCCCCTATTTCTGGTTCTGTTCTTGTTACTCCTTTGTCTGCTGTTTTGCACGAATCAACACTTTCTGCACCAGTGAAGAACAAGGCTAGTGAGCCAACATTAATGGAGAGAAAAACCTAACCTAGTCTAGCAACAACTTCCGAACCAGAGGTAAGTATTGAAAATAATCCCTCCACTTTTGATTCTCAGATTTCTGATACTCTTAACCTTAATCCATTCCAGATGACTTACCAATTGCTTTGAGAAAAGGGAAAATGTGTTGTGCTAAACACCTTATTTCTCAATTTGTTTCCCCTAAACATCTTTCCCTACAACAACATAGTTTTATTACAGCTGTTGAGATCCTATTATTCCACTCACATTAATCCACGCTTCAGATATCCAATCCTGAGCGTGAGGGGGTGTGTTGAAAGTCCCGCATCGACAAGAGATATGACCTGAGTGGTGTTTATAAGGCTTAGGCAATCCTCACTTTACAAGCCGGTTTTGTGGGATTGAGTTAGGGCTTAAAACCCAAATTCAAGATGATATCAGAGCCTATTCTAGATCTGTTATTGGGCCATGATCTCTGTTATTCTACCCGTATTTGTCCACGCTACAGATGTCTGGTCCTGGGCGTGAGGGGGTGGTTGAGATCCTATTATTCCACCCATATTAGTTCACGCTTCAGATGTCCAATCCTGAGCGTGAGGGGGTGTGTTGAAAGTCCCGCATCGATTAGAGATATGGCCTGAGTGGTGTTTATAAGGCTTAGGCAATCCTCACCTTACAAGCCGGTTTTGTGAGGTTGAGTTAGGCTTAAAACCCAAATTCAAGAATAGCGGTTGATCTTATGAGAATTCCAACACCTATTCAAGAGGCACTAAAAGATGCAAATTAGGTCAAAGCTATGGATGAGAGGATGAAAGCACTTGAAAGGAATGGAACTTGGGTGATTATTAATAGACCAGGAGGCAAGAAACCATTTGGTTGCAGGTAGATCTGTACAATCAAACACACATCAGATGACACTCTCGATCGATATAAGGCAAGACTAGTGGCAAAGGGATACACTCAGACCTATGACATTGGTTATGAGGAGACATTTGCTGTCGTGGCAAAGATGAACATTGTTCGTATTTTACTCTCTCTTGCTGCCTAATCTGGGTGGAACTTCACCAGTTTGATGTCAAAATGCCTTTTTGCATGAAGATCTAGAGGAGGAAGTTTATATGGAGATTCTTCTGAGATTTGGATCCACAAACAGTCTCCCCAGACGTGGTTTGGGAAATTCACCAAAGCAATGGTGTGCCTGGGATACATGCAAAGTCAAGGAGATCATACACTATACTTTAAACATTCACAAGAGGAAAACTAGCATTCCTTCTTGTTTATGTCGATGGTATCATTATTACAAGAGATGATCTGGCTGAGATACAACTCCTCAAGGAGAAATTATGTGCAGAGTTTGAGGTGAAGAACCTTGGGAAACTCAAGTATTTCTTGGGGGATTAAGGTGACCTACTCAAAATAAGGCATTTTTATTTGTCAAAGAAAATATGTGCTTGATCTTTTGCATGAAACATACAAACTTGGATGTAAACTTATAGGTGTTTCCCTAGAGCAAAATCACAAAATGAGCATTGAAGAGGAGAATGGCAAAGTTGACAAGGTCCAATATCATAGACTAGTGGGGAAGTTAATTTACTTGGCACACACTAGACCAGATTTAACATATGCGGTTAGTATCGTGAGCTAGTTCATGCATGATTCGAGAGTGAGACATTTGCAGGTTGTAGATCATGTTTTGCAATATCTCAAAGCCACTCTAGGAAGTGGACTCTTGTTCAAAAGAGGTGGAAGCCTGACAATGGAAGCTTATATTAATGTTGTTTATGCAAGTTCAATGAGTGATAGAAGGTCTACTTCAAGCTATTTCACGTTCTTGTGTGGGAACCTTGTTGCTTGGAGACGTAAGAAGCAAAGTGTATTGGCTCGATTAAGTGCTGAGGTAGAATTTAGAGCCACGGCACGGGGAATCTGTGAGCTATTGTGGATGAAAATTGTACTTGATGACTCAAGGATAATGTTTGAAGGCCCTATAAAGTTGTTTTGTGACTACAAATTGGATATCAGTATTGCTCATAATTCTGTTCAGTATGACATGACAAAACACATTGAGATAGATCGACACTTTATAAAGGAAAAGCTGGATAGTGGATTAATAACGACGACTTATATACCTCTTGGGCACTAGCTAGCTGATGTGTTAATAAAGGGCTTACCAACAAAACGATTTAGCCAACTTACTTGCAAGCTGGGAATGATAGATATCCATTCACCAGCTTGAGGGGGAGTGTTGTAAATATGTAATGTAATTATTAAGCGTATATTATGTAGTTATTAGTAATCATTGTATTAGGCCATTAGTCAGACCCATTAGGTATAGATTAGTCAAGATAATAACATTAGTGCTTGTAAACAATAAACAATTTCAATAATCTTCTCAATATTTTTCCACAACTATGTATCATTTTGTATCTAGAAAGTGAAAGAAAACAAGGGAAAGTAGAAGAAAATTGTAGAGAGAGAAAGATAACTCTTTCTGGAAATCTGAATATGATTGACTGATTGTCATCATTGAACACTAATCCGAGATAGATCAGTTGCATATCTGTTGAGACAGATGCAACTGATCTGAGTTATTATAGTAGACGGTTATAACATTGCCTAACAGAATCTAGAGGAGTTATTACAAGTAAATAATGTCTAATACTAGTCTCTTACAGTCCCCCTTCTTCTCAAACTCCGCGTGGTTGACATGACTAAAAGGGAGCAAACACCCTGAGTTTGTCTCAAAAGATTGTAGAACCCAAATTTTGACAAAGGCCTAGTTAGAACATCTGCAATTTGATCTTCTGTGGAGATAAGTTAGCTTCCTTTGGCATTCATAGCTCTACTATGTTTGGTGGGATACAGTCCCCACTGTCACAGCAGAGGATTTTTCCAATAATAGGAATAGACTTCCTATTTATAGATTTCAATAATGTTCGCTTTGGTTACGTTCATGTCCCCCCGAGTTCATCTCTTGTATCTCTTTTTTTTATTTTTTTTTATAAATTGGTGGTATGCTGCAGATGGTTGATAAGGGCTGTGGTGCCATCATAGTTAAGATGACAGTCTTTAGAGTGATGCTTCTGCATACCATTTTTACTTCAAAAAAAAAAAAAAAAAATTCCTCTGTGGAACATGAGCAACCACCAAGCTTCTGTTAAGGACTTTCTTTTTGGCAAAGAGGATATCTAGCTCCATATGCTTCGTGATTGTGGAGAAATCATGTGTGTGTGGAGAAATGGGTATAAGGGAGAGATATAGTGATCAATCACAGTAGGTCGAGGGAGTGCTGAATGAGACTCGGAGTGTTGTAAGCAAGGACCGAATCCACAACATTTAAACAATAGTGTATGCAAGGCTACGGTATTCAGCCTTGGCACTAGAATGAGCAAGTAGCAACCAAAGTTTTCTTTTTGGACCACCATGAAACCGAGTTTGGTCCTAAAATTATGCAGGAGCCCAAAGTAGACTTGCAATCATGTGGATCAAATGCCTTATCGGCATCACAGAATGCATGAAGGTAGAGAGGTTTTTTGTACTGCCCAGGTTGTAGCAGACATTGAGAGGAGTGAGCAGTGCATGTTTAAAAGTTGTTCTAACTTCAATGATGTCTGAACAGTCGAAGTTAACTGCTGCTTAAAAAAAGTGTAGTGGCTGCTTTTTGTGCCATACATGCAGTCATTTCCATAACCACTATGGCAAGAGTAGCCTCCATGTGAAACCCACATCACCAAAGCCATAAAATGGCCTTTTGCTGGAAACCTGCTACGGCATGATGCTGAAATGGCTTCTATTTAACAACACTGGCCAGACCTGGAAAATGTTTTATCTGAGAGTATATGACAGAAATGTTTGTATTTTGTATACCCTGTCCATCTTATTCATATCATAAAATAGGAGCCAAACAAGGACTAATGCTAATTAACAGCAATTAATAATTTTTTTGGAAGGTTCCTTTCCTTATCCATCATGATTTTACTCGCTTTTTTTTCTATTAATTAATAGAGAATTCTTAGAAAACACTTGTACATGTACTTTGTCTTGTTTGCCATTGACTTGTTTCTGCCTCGTGAGAAAAATCTTGTTTGGAATGCTTTTATAAATCTATGTTGAACTAGAGTAAAATGGTCACGCCATGCAGGTATCAATATCAACATGGGAGGAAGGACATTCACATCCGTGCCAGAATTTTTCAATTAGCATTGACACCTCGTCTTCCATTATGAGGAATCCATTTTCGGAAAAGAAATGGAGAAAGTTCCAACTATCAAGACTATTTAGCAGCTCCAATGCTGCGATAAAGATGCATGTAATAGATGTGAGTTTATGTTCAGAAGGAACTACAGTCATTGATCGATGGCTTCTTGTACTCAGCTTGGGTTCTGGGCAAACAAGAAATATGGCACTCGATAGGTATATTTTATGTGAAGAATGTAGTGGATAATGTGTCTACTATTATTCACAAATTGCATGGATATCAGTAATTCATGTTAATGTCTTACAATAACTTTGGTTTTTAATAGAGCACAATGTCATCGTTTAATCCGTGTTGATCTATTGCAACAAATTGATGGTTGTTGTTTGCCTTTTATTAACTTTACTTGAAAACCTTTTCATTTTGTAGAAAGAAATAATTCTTAGTCTTATTTCAAATTGTTTCAATTACATTCACTAATCCTTATTATATAGACAAGGCTAGCTAGACTTAAACCTAATGGGCCTTATTAACAGGCCAAATACAATGACGGCTAATAATTACAAAAATAACTGTTATTTACAACACTCCCCCTCAAGCTGGTGAATGGATGTCTATCATTCTCAGCTTGCAAGTAAGTTGACTAAGACGTTCTGTTGGCAAGCCCTTTGTCAACACATCCGCCAGTTGGTGTCCAGAAGGAATGTACTTGGTTGCTATCAATCCACTATCTAGCTTTTCCTTAATAAAGTGCCGATCTATCTCAATGTGTTTTGTCCTGTCATGTTGAACA
Source organism: Calophaca sinica (assembly GCA_037113605.1). Taxonomy (NCBI): domain Eukaryota; kingdom Viridiplantae; phylum Streptophyta; class Magnoliopsida; order Fabales; family Fabaceae; genus Calophaca; species Calophaca sinica. Next base: position 74,146,390 of record CM073730.1, read on the forward strand.
GGATTATGAGCAATACTGATAGCTGATTTGTTGTCACAAAACAACTTCATGCACAATCTTCATCCACAATAACTCACATATCCCGTGTGCCATTGCTCTATACTCTGCCTCGACACTTAATCAAGCTACCACATTTTGCTTCTTACTTCTCTAGGCAACAAGGTTCCCACATAAGAATGTGCAATAGCCTGAGGTGGATCTTCTGTCACTCACAGAACCTGCATAATCTGCATCAGTATAAGCCTCCATAGTTAGACTTCCACCTTTCTTGAACAAGAGTCCTCTCCCCGGAGTGGCTTTGAGATATTGTAGGACACGATCTACCGCCTGTAGGTGTCTTGCTCTTGGATCATGCATAAACTGACTCACAATACTAACAACATATGCCACATCCGGTCTAGTGTGGGCTAAGTAGATCAACTTTCCTACTAGTCTCTGATATTGCACTTTGTCAACATTAGCACTCTTCTCTTCATTGCTTATTCTGTGATTTTGCTCAATGGAAACGCCTACAGGTTTACACCCAAGCTTTCCGGTTTCCTTCAAGAGGTCAAGAACATATTTCCTTTGAGAAATAAAAATGCCTTGCTTGGAGTAGGCAACCTCTATCCCTAGGAAATACTTGAGTTTTCCAAGGTCCTTCATCTCAAATTCTGCAGCTAATCTTTCCTTGAGCAGTTGTCTCTCATCCAAATCATCTCCTGTAACAATAATATCAACAACATAAACAAGAAGTACATTAAGTTTTCCTCCCGGTGAATGTTTGAAGAAAAGTGTATGATCTCCTTGGCTTTGCTTATAGCCAAGGCCCACCATTGCCTTCGAGAACCTTCTAAACCAAGCTCGAGGAGACTGTTTAAGCCCATATAATGCTTTCCTCATTTTGCAAACCACGTTTGTTCCACTTGTGGGACCAAAACCTGGTGGAATCTCCCTTGTACACCTCATCTTTTAAGTCTCCATGCAAGAAAGCATTCTTGACATCAAACTGGTGCAGTTCCCACCCAGAGTGAGTAGCAAGAGAGTAGAATACGAACAGTGTTCATCTTTGCCATGGGAGCAAACGTCTCCTCATAATCAATGCCATAGATCTAAGTGTATCTCTTTGCCACTAACCTTGCATTGCACCGATCAAGAGTACCATCTGATTTATGCTTGACTGTATAGATCCACTTGCAACTAACGGGCTTCTTGCCCCTAAGTCTCTTAACAATCTCTCAAGTTCCATTCCTCTCAAGTGCTTTCATCTCCTCATCCATAGCTTGGACCCAATTTTTATCCTTTAGTGCCTCTTGCATAGATGCTGGGATTCTCACAGAGTCAACAACTGCAATAAAACTCTGATGCTGCAGGGAAAGATTTTTAGAAGAAACAAATTGAGAAATAGGGTACTTAGCACAAGACCTTTTTTCTTTTCTCAAAGCTATAGGTAAGTCATCTGGATCAGGGTCAAGGGTATCAGAAATCTGAGGATCAGAAGTAGAGGGATCATTTTCAGTACTTACCTCCGGTTAAGACGGTTGGAGTTGTTTCTGGACCAGGTTGAGTTTTCCTTTCCTCTGATAAGTCAACATAGGCTCACTCGCCTTGTTATTCACTGGTGCCAAAGGTGTTGTTTCCTGCAAAACAGAAGACATAGGAGACACAGGAGGAACAGAAGGACTAGGTATAGGACCACCAGGAGGATCAGGATCTGGAGACAAAGAGGCTGAAACATGAGGATCAGGAGGATAAGGACCTGGAGACAAAAAGTCTGAAACAGGAGGTGAAACAGGAGGTGAGTCACCTAGCCAAGGACCAAGGAAGAGAAACTCGAGCTCGGACTCAAATTCCAAATTAGAATCAGAATCACTACTCTCCCCTTGAAGCTGAGGACGAGTGAAATAGGAGACATGCTCGTGGAACGTGACATCCATAGAATCAAAGAACTTACGACTTGGTGGATGATAACACTTGTTGTACCCCTTTTTTGTTAGGGGCATAACCTAGAAAGACACCGGATGGCACGAGAATCCAATTTATTTTAGTGTTGTGGATGAACATGGACAAAAGCCACACAGCCAAATACCCGAGACTCAAGACTCTGCATGATAGGAACAACTGTGAGACCATAAGCTGAACAGGACTAACACTACCTAGAACACGCGAAGGTATCCGATTTATTAGATAGGCAGCAGCCAATACTGCTTCTCCCCAGTATGATTTTGGAACAGACATTTGGAAGAGAAGGGCGCATGCAACTTCAAGTAGGTGAAGATTTTTCCTTTCAGCGACCCCCTTTTATTGTGGGGTGTCGACACAAGTAAGTTCATGAATGATGCCCTGTGTAACGAGAAAACTGGAAAGGTTATGATTGACATATTCTTTTTCATTGTCAGAACGAATTCTTTTAATGCGTTTTCCAAATTGAGTCTGTATCATATTATAAAATTGGATAAACAATTGAGATACCTCAGATTTATCTTTTGTCAAGAATATCCAGGTTACTCGAGTACAATCATCAATAAATTACACAAACCATCGTGCACCAGAAATATTAGAAACTGGGGCTGGACCCCAAACATCAGAATGAATAAGATCAAATGGTTCAACACTTTTAGTAAGACTAGAAGGAAAAGTAGCATGATGGTACTTAGAAAACTGACAGATGTCACACTTAAAAGTCTCAACAGATTGTTTTAAAAACGAAGATGGAAACATAGACCTCACCAAAGAAAAAGAGGATGACCAAGACGCTTGTACTGAAGCCAGATTTCTGAGGTAGGAGAATGAGACTCTGACTGAGACCGGAGTGCGGAAGACAACATCTTCTGACCAGCTCGTTCATCAGACAGATAGTACAACCCTCCCTGTTCCTTAGCAACTCTAATCGTCTTCCCTGTTACAAGATCCTAAAAAGCACAATGAGAATGAAAAAAGATTATTGCACAGTTATGGTCCTGGGTAAGCTTACGAATACAGATAAGGTTATTCGAACGACTGGGAACATGAAGCACATCTTTCAATTTAAAATATTGAAGGTCAATGTCCCCACAACCATCAACACGTGCATGAGAACCATCTGCAACAGTTATATAAGGAATGCTGGAACGGGAAGTATAAGTCGAAAACAGTTGAGAATGAGAGGTCATGTGATGAGTGGCACCAGAGTCAAGAATCCATGTACTCTGAGTGATAGTATCGGCAACATTAAGAGAAATCAAGGCTGAAATAGCCATAGATCTATTGTCTGACATGTTGATTGATGTCCTGTGACTGTGTCTTGCTTAAGAGAACAAAAATAGCCTGCAAATAGCAGTAAAGAGCCCCTGAACACAACTGAAAAGTGGGACCCATGGGCTAGGAACGTCCAAAAAACAAACCAAGAGGTTCTGACGAACAACCACAAGTGAGAACACAGCAATAGGGCGAAGCCGAATGACCAAAGACAAACCCACCGAACTTGTTTTGCAGCAACCGTGGCAGAACACCTCAAAAAAAAGGGAAACAAGCAAAAAACGCGCGAGTTTCAAATGACCCACGAACAAAGTTGCTCGGATCGGAGAGTGCATCCCCACAATGGAAAGAGGAGACGCCGGTGATGCTTCTGCTGAAAAACGGCGGTGAACGGAGCGGTGCAAGGCGGCGTGTGACCGTCACGCGCCCGAGAACTCGCCGGAGAGAAACCGCGCGTGGCGGCGCATGTCTAGGCCGTTGGGAACGCGCCTTCAGGGTCCAGCCTGTTTTGCGGATCCGATGCGGGTGGTGTGTTCGCCGGACAGAGATCAGCCGTGTACGATGGTCGACAGTGGTGAACAGATCCGGATAATAGTTTTCAGGCGTGAATAGTGAGGGAAAAGTGACAAACAACAGTTTATGTCGAGGAACCGCAAAGGGCATAATGGAAGTGCAAAGCACTATAATGAAGGCAACAGAAAAAGGGCCGCAATGAAGGCGGCAAGGACAACTGCAACGAAGGCGGCTAGGATTCTATGCGGAAGCGAGACCCTCAAGTTCGAGAGCTCGTGATACCATGTAGAAAGTAATTCTTAGTATTATTTCAAGTTGTTTCAATTACATTCGCTAATCCTTATTATATAGACAAGGTTAGCTAGACTTAAACCTAATGGGCCTTATTAACGGGCCAAATACAATGACGGCTAATAATTACAAAAATAACTGTTATTTACAACACATTTATTGATGGACCATTTTTAGGAAGCATAAAACTCTTTCTCTAACTAAAAGATCAAATAGTCATGAATAAGAAAACCAAAAACTAATAAGTTTATGAATGCGTGTTATATTTTCCTTAGTTTGGCTTATTCCTGGAAAATATGCTTTTCATTTGGGCATTCCTTCTTTGTCTTTATCTTAAGCAAGAGTTCATACTTCATACTTCACTCTCCATTGAAGCCATGTTTGTTAGATGAGAAGGTAATGTAGCTGCCGAGGATTTAGCTCATTGGTTGTTCCAAAATAAATTCTCTGGGATATAGAGTATTTTAATATCTGTTATCTTCTGCATGTCCATGTTTGGTTATTTTCTTTGATGTTGTACTCATGGTAATAAGGGAGAAGAACAACAAAATCCACCATTTCTCAAAAGCAGATGTCATCACCTTTCCTTTGGTGTAGAATTTTCAATTTAAGTTCTAATTAGTGTTTGGAACAAAGTTTGTTTTGCAGGCTTCCTTGATTGTAATGGTTTAATGAGATTGGAAGCTTTGTTTTTCCCTTCTTGCACTCGGTATTGGTATTTAATTTAGACTTTTTTCTTTTTTTTTTCCTCCCCTTTTTAAGATATTTTGTTGTCTTTATTGTGTGCTTGGTTCTTCTGCAATTAATTCTTTATTTCTTCTTTTTCAATTGAAGTTTGGAGGGTAAACAGGTCTTATTTTACTTTTGAACTTCATTGAGAGTTAACATGATTGAAGTTTCCTATTCCATATTTTCTGCTCAGGCGGTATCTTGCCTACAACTTGACTCCTGTTGCCGGAATAGCAGCACTTATATCAAGAAATGGTCATCATGCCAATATTTACTCCATGAGCTCAATTATGACCCCTCTTCCTTTGTCTGGTTGTATAAATTTGCCTGTTACTGTTATTGGTTATTTCCTTGTGTGTCACAACAGAGGTCGTTATCTCTTTAAATACCAAGACAGAGGGGCTTCAGCCGAGGGACACTTTGATGCTGGAATTCAGTTAATTGAATCATGGAACAAAGAGCTTATGTATTGTGTATGTGATTCCTATGTTGAAATGATTTTGGAAATTCAAAAGCTAAGAAGGGACGCTTCAAGTTCAATAATAGATTCTAGTGCCTGTCTCGCGATCAGTCCCTCTTTGAAGGCTTATGGAGATCAAATCTACTCCTTCTGGCCACATTCTTCTGGGCGGCATGTTCTAAATGATCAACTTGGTGATCACAATAACACCCCTTCAAGTTCAACAGCAGTTCTTAAAGCTGACTGGGAATGCCTTAAAGAACGGGTAATACGTCCATTTTATTCTCGAATTGTTGACCTTCCAGTATGGCAGCTGTACTCAGGAAATTTAGTTAAAGCTGAAGAAGGCATGTTTCTTTCACAGCCTGGGAATGGGATGGTTGGTAGTTTACTTCCAGCTACGGTTTGCAGCTTTGTAAAGGAGCATTATCCTGTATTTTCAGTACCATGGGAATTGGTGACTGAAATCCAAGCTGTGGGTTTTTCAGTGCGTGAGATTAGACCTAAAATGGTTCGGGATCTCCTAAAAGTTTCTTCAAAATCAATCATTCTGCGATCAGTTGACATGTATATAGATGTTCTTGAGTACTGCTTATCAGATTTTCAGCGTACAGGGTCATCCAGTGCGCCCAGAGATAATGTACCAGTTGATCTTGCTAGTACTGACGTCTTTTGCCAAGAAACTACTGTCAGAAGCACTTCTTCTCAGCTGCAGTCTAATATCCACAGCTCCACTGGCAATGCCACTCAGGGTGCAGCCAGTTCTGGAGATGCATTGGAAATGGTGACAAGTTTAGGGAAGGCTTTATTTGATTTTGGACGGGTTGTTGTTGAAGATATCGGTAGAGCAGGAGCACCCATGGCTTACAATAATTCTCTGACAGGCATAGGTCAAACTAGGGACTACAAGTTTATGTCAATTGCTGCAGAACTCAAAGGTTTACCATGTCCAACTTCAACTGGACAATTAAAGAAATTGGGCTTAACTGAACTCTGGATTGGGAATAAGGAGCAACAGTCATTAATGATTCCCTTGGGGGAAAAATTTGTTCATCCTAAAGTGTTAGACCGACCCCTCTTGGGTGACATTTTTTCTAACTTATCCCTTCAAGCACTATTGAAACTGAAGAACTTCTCTCTTAATCTGCTGGCCAATCATATGAAGCTAATTTTCCATGAAGATTGGGTGAACCATGTAATGGGATCAAATATGGCTCCATGGCTTTCATGGGAGAAACTGCCTGGTTCTGGCAGTCATGGGGGTCCTTCCTCTGAATGGGTTAGAATATTCTGGAAAAGTTTTAAGGGCTCTCAGGAAGAATTATCTCTTTTCTCTGATTGGCCTCTAGTTCCTGCCTTTCTTGGTAGGCCAGTCTTATGCCGTGTAAGAGAACGGCATTTGGTGTTCATTCCTCCTCCTTTGGAGCATCCAACATCGACTACTAGGATTTTAGAAAGAGAATCCTCTGAAAGTGATGTGGGTGGGGTTGGGGTATCTAGGGATAATAATTCCGAAGTAGAGTTGGCTGAATCCTACATTTCAGCTTTTGAACGACTCAAAATTAGTTATCCCTGGTTGTTGCCAATGTTAAACCAGTGTAACATACCCATATTTGATGAGGCATTTATAGATTGTGCTGCTTCGAGCAATTGCTTTTCTATGCCTGCTCGATCACTAGGCTTGGTCATTGCGTCCAAACTTGTAGCAGCAAAGCAAGCTGGATATTTCACTGAACCTACTAACTTCTCAACTTCAAATTGTGATGCACTTTTTTCACTCTTTTCTGATGAGTTCTTTTCCAGTGGTTTCTGCTATGCACAGGAAGAAATTGAAGTTTTGCGTTCTCTCCCTATATATAAAACAGTTGTTGGTTCTTATACTAAGTTACAAGGTCAAGATCAGTGTATGATCCCTTCAAATTCATTTATTAAACCATATGATGAGCATTGTCTGTCTTATGCCACAAATTCAAAAGAAAGTTCATTTCTTCGAGCCCTTGGGGTGCTGGAGTTGCATGATCAACAGATCTTAGTACGCTTTGGCTTGCCTGGCTTTGAAAGGAAGCTTCAGAATGAGCAGGAGGAAATATTAGTATACATTTTTAAAAATTGGCAGGATCTGCAGTCAGATCAATCGGTGGTTGAAGCTTTGAAAGAGACTAAATTTGTTAGAAGTTCTGATGAATTTTCAACAGATCTGTTGAAGCCCATGGAACTATTTGATCCCGGTGATGCTTTATTGATATCTATATTCTTTGGTGAAAGAAAAAAATTTCCCGGAGAAAGGTTCAGCACTAATGGGTGGATTCGAATATTAAGGAAACTTGGCCTTCGAACTGCTACTGAAGTAGATGTAATAATTGAATGTGCCAAAAGAGTCGAGTTTCTTGGAATTGAATGCATGAAATCAGGTGATTTGGATGATTTTGAGGCAGACACGACCAACTCCCGTACTCAAGTTTCGACGGAAGTGTGGGCATTAGGAGGATCTGTAGTTGAATTTGTTTTTTCTAACTTTGCTCTTTTTTATAGCAATAACTTTTGTGATCTTCTTGGCAAGATTGCATGTGTACCAGCTGAACTGGGATTTCCAAGTGTTAGCTGCAAGAGGATGCTTGCTCCATATAGTGAAGCTATTTTATCTAAAGATTGGCCTCTAGCTTGGAGTTGTGCTCCCATTCTATCCAGACAACATATTGTGCCTCCAGAGTATTCTTGGGGACCTCTCCATCTACGTAGCCCTCCAGCTTTTTCCACAGTTTTGAAGCACTTGCAAGTAAAAATGATATTTTTTGTTTACTTTTTCTATCTGTATGACTTTCCTATATGTGTCTCATTCTAACATTGTTTTACCCTAGTTGATTGGGAAAAATGGAGGTGAAGACACTCTTGCTCATTGGCCAATTGCTTCAGGATTGAACATTGAGGAATGTACCTGTGAGATTTTAAAATATTTAGAGAAAATATGGAGTTCTCTTTCTCCTTCAGGTGCTTCACTATTCTCCCCTTATTGCATTTGAGCTGTCTGTTTCTGCCTACCTGAAATATAGTATTTTTTATTTTCTATATATAACGCTGCATTGCTTTTGGGGTTGATGTGATAATATTTAGGCTGAGCTATTGAGATATTCCTCTATGTTTCTTGTTACACATAAAACTATTTATCAGCCTTCACCAAACGACATAAGCTTTCTGAAGAGTCGGTTATTGACATGTTATTAGAGACTTTGTAACCATGTGGTTATAAGCTTGATCCTTACTACCGCTGTTCTGGACATTGTGCAATAAATCTAACATTCAGTTAGTCTTGTAGAATCCAAGTGATGCTTAATATTGATTCTAAATTTTTGTGTCTAAATCAGATCAAGCTAAGCTATATTTGTAATATGATTACGATATATACAAATTAATAGATTGCTAAATCTAATCCTAATTAACAACTAATCTGGGATTGTACAGTTAAGTGATATTTTACGTGACTAATTTAAAAAGCATGTGACTAATTCTAACACTTCCCCTCAAGCTAGAGCATACATTTCATATGCACCAAGCTTGTTACAAATAAATTCAACCCGAGTTGGGTATCGTCTGTTAATCTTTGGATCTTACGCTCTGTTAAGTGGTTGTGCATAAGTAGATGATATAGCGACCTAACATGTACAAAAGCATAGCCAATGATATATATATATATATATATTATGTCATTGAATTTCTATTTACTTGTTCTTCGACAGATGTGGCGGAGCTAAGGGGGGTGGCCTTTCTGCCTGCTGCAAACGGAACACGCCTAGTGACCGCCGATGCTCTTTTTGCTCGTTTGATGATTAATTTGTCTCCATTTGCTTTTGAACTTCCTACGGTATATCTCCCCTTCGTGAAGATTCTTAAAGATTTGGGACTTCAGGACATGCTAACACTTGCTGCTGCAAAGGATCTTCTCTTAAATCTTCAGCAAGCTTGTGGATATCAGCATCTAAATCCCAATGAGCTCCGTGCTGTGATGGAAATTTTGAATTTTATTTGTGACCAGATTGTTGAGGGAAACACATTTGATGGTTATGATTGGAAATCAGAAGTCATAGTTCCTGATGATGGCTGCAGACTTGTTCATTCAACATCCTGTGTCTATGTTGATTCTTATGGATCTCAATACGTTAAATGTATTGATACTTCCAGAATTAGATTTGTCCATGCAGATCTTCCTGAGAGAGTATGCATTGTCCTGGGTATCAAAAAATTGTCTGATGTCGTCATAGAGGTAGCAAGATTTCAAATACATTTTCCTATTTAATGTTATCTAAATTTTGTCTGGATAAGGCTTTTACTTGAAGGTTTCTGTTTGTGCTTTTAGGAACTTGATGAGAATCAGAAGTTACAGACTTTGGGATCTGTGGGGTCTGTTTCACTAGTGACCATCAAACAGAAGTTATCAAGCAAATCTCTTCAAAGTGCTGCATGGACTGTTGTTAATAGCATGGGGAGTTATGTTCCTGCATTGAATGGCTTTTCACTGGATGCAATAGAAGACTTATTGAACTCTACTGCAGAAAAGCTGCAATTTGTTAAGTGCCTTAAAACAAGGTTTTTGCTCTTGCCCAATTTAGTGGATGTTACACGTGCAGCCAAAGATTTCATTATCCCAGAGTGGAAGAATGAATCTGCACATCAAACTCTCTATTTTATTAACCAATCAAGATCCTGTATTTTAATTGCTGAACCACCAACATATATTTCCCTTTTTGATCTCATTTCTATTGTAGTCAGCCAGGTATTAGGCTCTCCGATCATATTACCTATTGGATCCTTATTTGATTGTCCAGAAGGATCTGAGATTGCAGTTGTTAATGTTTTAAAACTTTGTTCTGACAAGAAAGAAGTTGAACCCATGAATGGAAGTAGCAATATGGTTGGCAAAGAACTATTGCCACAAGATGCTCGTCTTGTGCAGTTCCATCCATTGAGGCCCTTTTATTCTGGGGAAATAGTGGCTTGGAGATCTCAACATGGAGAAAAACTAAAATATGGGAAGGTTTCTGAGGATGTTAGGCCATCAGCAGGTCAAGCCATGTACAGATTTAAGATTGAAGTTGCACCAGGGGTTACTCAAGCTTTCCTTTCATCACAAGTATTTTCATTTAAAAGTGTATCAGCAAGCAGCCCCCTGAAAGAAACATTGGTGCATGATAGCCCTGTGTTAGGCAGTAACAGGTCTCGTGTTGAGTTCCCAGAAAGTTCAGGAAGGGGAGAAATCTACTCTCAGGTTCAGCCATTGGAACTTGTTGCTAATTAGAAGTATTTATTTAGTGTGCTATATGCATCCAACTTCTTCAACCGTTTCTGATCATTTATATAGAAAAGAGGATTTTTCTTGCCTTAAATCTGCGGTCATTACAGGCATTGTAATTCATAACTCATCCCATGCTTTCCAATAACACAGATGTGAACCATATTTTTCTGCACATACGAGTGGAGATACTTTTTTAGTTGTTTTGGTTCTGATGAAACATAATCATGTAATTACGACATTTTTCTTGTTTTGTTTGGGGTAAAGGTGAGAGAAATATAATCCTTTTCAACTGCAAGCTATATTGTTGAAGGCTATATCCTCCTTTAGCTGTTGTTACCCATAATTTTTCTCATAAAACGTATTATTCATGGTGTCATATCTTTTGTATTGCTTGTGCGTCTTGCTTGATGTGCTTAAACTGAATGAGTTTCTGCACGACCAGGTGCCACCTTTGAGAGAGCAGTCTGGCAAAGTTACAGCTGCAGAACTGGTGCAGGCTGTTAATGAAATACTCTCTGCTGCTGGCCTCAATATGGATGCGGAGAAGCAGGCTCTACTTCAAAAAACAATAGATTTGCAAGAAAATCTAAAAGAATCTCAGGCAGCTTTGCTGTTGGAGCAGGTTGGTGACTTCTAATTTAAGACCATAATTTCTAAATGATCTTTGCGTTCCTGGCTTATGATTTATCTTGTAATCTTTTATCTGTATGGATGTTTCAATCCCATATGTTAAATCAATTGATATTCCCGGGACAACTACAACTTTCCCACTATTCCTTCATTTCTTTTCCATCCTGTAAACCAAAGGTCATGATATATATTCTCTCTGGAGGAATTTGGTACGTGGGCTTTCTAATTTCCCAATAGTTTGAAACCTTTTTATATGAGTTTAAAGCTTATGCACTGTCAGTGTAAATTAGTTTGAGATATGCAAAAACTTAACCCATGTTGGTTATCACATATCAAATATGAAAGTTTTGAATTTTGTCTGCATTTCATGTTCAAACATCTAATAAATGTTTCTAATTGGGAAATTTTGATGTCCACTTACCAAATGCTGTTCAAGGTTTTTCTGGAAAGTGTTTTCGTATAGATGTGTATGTGTTGATTCAATCACATACTCTATGGGGGTAAGCTTGTCGCTTCCATCTATCAATTGAAGAAAATTTCATCTATATTATTTGTAGACAGTTTTATAGTGTAGAAAAAATTAATACAATTGAACAACTTAATTTCCTAGATTCGTACTGATGCATTTATATGGTAGAGTTGAATTTTGTGTAAGTTGGAAATAACACGCCACATTATAATGAACCGTACAGGAAAAGGTTGACCGGGCAACAAAAGAGGCTGATACAGCAAAAGCAGCATGGACATGTCGGGTTTGCTTGAGTTCTGAGGTTGATATAACAATAGTTCCTTGTGGTCATGTGTTGTGTCGGAGATGTTCTTCTGCAGTATCAAGGTGTCCCTTTTGTCGGCTTCAGGTTACGAAGGCTATCAGAATTTTTCGTCCATAGTATCTCTACAGATTTGATAAGCCTTCGATGTTATGGGAGTTTCTACTCCCCGTTTGATTCGTGTGTAATCATTTCTTGGGCTTTTGCCCTGTTTAATCTCAAAAAAAAAAAAAAGAAGATTTGATAAGCCTTTTGACAACATCTAAGTTCCATTAGCCTACCTTTTGTTTTGAACTAGTCATATACTTGTGCATACGCACCGGTCGTGTTGGTTGGTACGAATATTTCTAAAGTATATTGAATGGATTAACTAAAAAAAATAACATAAGTAGAGTATGTTTAATTCATTTGGCACTTTATTTTAATTCATTTATGTCTATGATTCTTTAATTTGTTAGACACTTATCTTTAATTCGGGTCTACAATGAGAAGTTAAACTGGTGGTGGAACTTCATGGACCTCAAGTAGTAAATTTTTCCACATTAACCAAATTGTTGAGATCAGCATTCACAAACTTAAACTTCAATAGGTTTGAATTCATTCTCCTTACAGAAAGTCTTCCAACCCATTCAAATCTTTGTAGTTTTCTTTTGGGCATTGCTAATTAATAAACTGCAGCTTGTTTGCCCACCTTTATGTCCACACAGCAAAAGGCTGAAATACCCAAAATTTCTTACAAATGAGGCAAAATCTACCTTGCAAAAACAAAACAAAATTAAATTACAAAATTAGTTAAAATACCTGAATCAGATAAAAAAAATATAAGATGTTGAAATTCAACCAATTGATTCCCAGTTGCTTTATATTCTGATAGAGTAACTGTAAAGGAGGCTAAGCGGCATCGTCGAGTACTAAGGTGGTTAGCACTAAAATAAGCTGTTGTGCATGAAGTTACAAAATAACCATAAAACCTCTAGTGACTACTATTTCGAAAACATAGGCAAATTGAAATAGAATGTTACTGCATCATTCAAAACAAATTCTAAAAACTGACCATAAAAGAGACTGAAAAAAAAAAAGAAGAAAAGCTTGAAATTGAAATACATTTTGGACTCTGAAGAAAGGAAAATGAGACCTCAAGAGAAACAAAAACATAGGCAAGTATTTATCAGAGTCATGTTATTGAAATTGAAGTGGGATATTATCATACTCAATTTGAAGAACAATAGAATGTAAAGATGCTTACTTGCTAGAGGTTTTGAAAGACCTCTTTGAAGACAACATTGGTGGTAGTCTTTAAGGGTTGTCTTTCGTTATCATGTGTTAAGATATTCAATCCTTGTTTGCTCTGAACCCTGGAAATTGCGACATATAACCGACCATGACTAAACACAGGTCTATGCAAGTATAATCCAGCACTTGCCTAAGATTGACCCTAAGATTTGTTGATTGTCATAGCATATAAAATAATTATAGGAAATTGTCTCCGAATAAGTTTGAAAGGCCATGGCGATTGGGACAGAGACAGAGACATCTGAGGGATGTATATCACGTTTCCTTTTTTTTTTAGACATGATCTTTTCTTCAAGGACATGATTTGTTAGCCTTGTGACAATCAACCTAGTGTCATTGCATAAACCTTCAGACTGGTCTAAATTTCTTAATAGCATCCCTGGAGTGCCAATCTTTAATTTTATCTTATGATTGGGAAGGTCAGATGTTCTGAGAGAGCTTAGAAATCCAAGCATAAGTACATCAAATGATTGGCTCTCATTAGCTTCTAATTTAGCAATAGAATCTGACCTTAGATATTCCCTTTCGTCAACTACATTTATAAACGAACATTATAATTATCTTTTATAACAACTTAAATTAAATGTGCTATGTTTTCAGTGAAGCATAAAAAAACATATTGAATGAATTACCAAGAATCAAGCTCATAACATATTCATTGATTTGATCGACAATTTTAATTGTTGATGCCAAAATAGCTTTAGATTGCAAAAACTTCCGATTCTTGTATTATTCTGTTAAATTTGGATAAGTGCTTTGTACTATAGCATCTATGGGTTATCAAAATTTGTAATAAAAAAACTCCTCTAGAATATCTATTTTTGCATAACCATCATTTGGCTCAGATATTTTTTTCATCTCCAACATTCAATATCCACTGTGAGTAGGCATTAAGTTCTGATGCATTGGTATTTTCCAAGCCATGTTGTAAGCATATTTTTTTTGGTGAGAGTTAGTACCTAACAATGATCCGAAAGATTTGACGCATTAATTGTTACATGCACAATGTTAGAACGACTTCCTCTTGGAATGACTGGTAGAATTTGTCTGAAGTCTCTTCTAAAGACAATTGCTTTTCCTCCAAATATTGAAGATGCATTATTGTGTGAATTCATGATGTCTCTTAGACTTCTATCCAATGCCTCGAAACAAATTTATGCGCCATTGGAGCTTCATCCCATATTATCTACTTTGTTAGTTTCAACAACTTTGCAAGTTCACTTCCTTAATGAATATTGCGAGTAGAGTTATCTAGTGAGGGAACATGAATTTTGAACTTGGAGTATGTACCTGGTGATAATAGAGATGCTATGCCACTAGATGTCACAGTCAATACAATATGACGCCGGGAACTTAAAGCAGAACCATATAGGAAAGCAGAAGCTAAAGATTTCCGCATGAAAGTTTTTTCAGTACCACCATAACCATATAGGAAAAACATCTCACCTTGTTGGTTGTTCACTGCTTGCATGATCTTGTGAAATATACATGTTTGCTCATCTATAAAGGTATTTATACATATTTAATAATTTAGTCCATATTATGAAATCCAAATAACTATACTTAATGATTTTGATGCAAAGCAAAGGTAAAGTATATCACCTATAAGAGAACTAAATAAATTTTGGAATTGATCATGTAAATCAGCTATATCATAATCACGTTCTTCAGATATGAGTGTTCCCTAATTGACTTATGATATAACCCTTGACATTGATGGATATTCCTTTAGACTTCTTTCTGTTTGCTTGTAGAAATTTCTCAATCTCCAATAAAGTTAAATTTTGTATCTCTTCATTGCTAAGTTGTAAGTATAAAAACATAAGAAAAACAATTGATTAAGTATAATGATTATTTCTACAAGAGCTTGATTAGAGAGAAATTAGTTAGCCACATGTAAAATCTGATGTGACTCATTTTGTGACTGGACCAGATAAATGGGTGTTTTTGATGTTTTCTAGTTAATTAGTTTCTCTCTCTCCCCCCCCCCTCTCACACACACAAGATCAAATGGCATAAGTGTCAAACTTTAACACTTACACCAATCAATAATTTTTGTATAATAAAAAATGGCTTAAATATGTTTTTAGTTCTCCAAAATATTTCCCTACTTCATTAATCTTTAGAGCATGTTGTTCAAAAAAAAGGTTCTTCTACCGAGCAATCTTTTTAAATAGCTACAGGGACTAAAGTTGACGCATTTTAAAAAATGAGACGAATTTTCTGGGGACTAAAAGCAAATATTACCATATTTTGGGGAACAAAAATCATATTTAGGCCATACAAAATTAACCAATGCGATTGTTGAATTCAAATAAAGCGGATAAAGCTAATAAAATTCATGCAAATAAACAATTAATTAATACTTACACTACTTTATTTTAATGGATAGTATGTTATTTAAAAATATTAATACTTTATTGCACTACCCGAGCTACAGATGTGTCTATCCGTTGGGGGGCTCCTCTTTCGGAAGAGGTCACATTAAACAGCGAAGCTGTCTCAGCTCAGGTATGGGATGACATTTAAGGTGTGGTAGAGCTGTAATGGATTGCAATGGAAACTTAATCATTGCTTTCGCTTAGAAGCTGAATCCAAGCTCAGTCTTGGAAGCAGAACTACGGACAATATTACACAGAGTTGGGTTAGTTAATGAAAGAGGTGCTTAATTTATAATTTTACTCATGTAGATTGGTTGTAATTGTAATTATTGAATAGGTGTAGATAGTGTTAAATTGTTGGATGAATGTTGTAACATGTGGAGGTTGGTGCTTGGTTTACCTTAAGCCTGTGCACATTTATTCTAATAAAATTTCCTTTTGCTTCTGCCCAAAAAAAAAAAAGTTAATGAAAGAGGCTTCAAAACAACTACTCACTTCTTAACAAAATATAAAAAAAAAAGTACATATATTTGCTCCAAATTTGGATCAAATACATATATTTTTTTGCTTATATTTTGTTAAGAAGGGAGTATTGTTGAGTCCGACTCACAAGTGGGTCTCCTCTCAAATGGATGTGATCCAATACATCCTTGTGACTCAGTAATAGATGTCATTCAAAGGAGTGTTAGACCTGTTGCTTGATTTGTTTGGAAACATATAAGCTTACCAAGTAGTGGGTGCTCTAGCAAAGTTTGGGACTAGGATGGATGCTTCTGGTAGATTTTTGACTAAATTATAAAATTGGTCTTCTAAGTTTATTTTAGGTTTCAATTTGGTCATCTACGTTTTATTTGTTTCGTTTTGGTCCTCTACGTTTTATTTTAGTTTTCAATTTGGTCCTTTCCGTCACTAAAAGTCAATTGTCCGTAGGTAGAATTTGGCTTTTAGCTACGGACAATTGACTTTTAGTGACGGAAAAGACCAACATGTTGTAACTTTTAAAACGTAAGAGATCAAAATGAAATAAATAAAACATAGAGGACCAAATTAAAACCTAAAATAAACATAGAGGACCAATTTTATAATTTAGCCTAGATTTTTTGATTTTACTTCGGACATTATTTGCTTTCAGTTATTGACATATGCATCTTGTATTTGTTTTCCACGTAAGTTTTAGTTGTGTATGGTGGGCTTTAGCTCCCTCTGTTTCACCAAAAAAAGTACTCCACGTTCATGTATATATTTAGGTTTATATCTAGTTAATAATAAATCAATATAGGGTAAAATATGTTTTTTATCCTTATAAAATTTTTATATTTTGGATTTAGTCCCTACAAAATTTTCGTTCAAATTTTCGTCCCCCAAATATTCTTTGTTTGCAAGTTTAGCTCATTCAGCTAACAGTAGTCTAGTCAACAACTGCCACGTGGACATTTTAATTTAGGTGACATCCACATAGTAAGTGAGTCAGAAAAAATATTATTATTTTATTATTGAACATTTTTTTTTCCATTTAAATTGCTTTCCTTTAATTAAAGATCCTTCAATTTGTAACAAAAAAAAAAAAATCCTCCTTCAATTAATTACTTAGTTAAAAATAAATCCTAATCAAACCCAGTCCCAAACTTATCTCCTCCCTAGCCCAAACCTAAGCTGCCACCCCCATTCCCAGAATCCAACCACCAGCACCGCCCCCCATTCCATAATCTGGCCAACTCAGCTGCTTGAATCCCTGAAGCATAAACAAAAAGCAAAAGGCTAAACTAAATAAGGGAAAAAATCATTTTCACTTTTTAACTAAACTAAATTAAATCAATTCAACATTTTCAGCCCAAGATCGTCTTCAACCTCCACTCACAATAGAACGATCCGTAAACACCATTAGAGCACCATGAGAACCACGAATTGTGCAAGCACAAAAAATGGAACAACTCATCACCGCTATTAGAATATGTAAATAATCTTTTATTTTTAGAATTTGTATAGGAGATACTCTCTTAATTTGTATAGGAGATACTCTCTTGATTTACTTAGCAAAATTATAGCCAAGAGATTATCTAGAATTTTGTATATATTATTTGGAAAATCAATAAAACGATCAAACAAACAATTCTATCATGGTATCAGAGTTTTGTAAAAAGGGGGAAGAGAATCTCCATGACGAATCTGTGATCCAACATTAACATAAGCATCAGTTAAACCCGAAACGAGTTGAAGTACCAACCTTAAACTCGCAACCCTTTAGCTTGTTCAACCCATAAAGTCACCTACCATCCATCGACTTTCCCTCACCGGCAAAACCCCAGCTCTCGTCTCCTTCATCCTTGTTTGAAATCTCAAAGAAGACAAATCTTGTTCAAGCTCCTTCACCCAGATTTTTGACTTTGAGCTTTGGGGCTCTTAAAGGTTCAAGCATTAAGCACTTTAATGGCCAAGATTGTTGTTGTACTCGCGACTTTTTTTACCATTACCAATCTCCTTCTTTCAATCTTACTCACCATCTCAGAGACATTATATCAAACACCATACATGCCGTCATCAAACTCCTAGAATCACACTTCCAACATCCTGTCAAGAGAAGGAGAAATCAGAGAAACAATACAACCAAAAAAAAAAACTTAAGAAGAAATGGGGAAGTCCGAATGATCCTCCCATCAGTAACTCGTCCCCAACCACCTTTGTCATCACCCACGAACCATCGCAAGCATCCTGTAGCAATCTGAGCAAAAACAACTGTAACAGCCCATACTACTTTCAGGATTGCCGACTGTCCTCACAAACCAACACGGGTCTTTTTAGCATGTTTTGTCCTCACTCACACGCTTTTTGGAAAACTTCCCAGAAGGCCACCCATCCCAAGAGTGCTCCAAGTCAAGCATGCTTAATTATGGAGTTCTCATGTTCAAGGCTCCCGAAAAGAAGATGCATGAATCATGCTTCTTTACAAATTCAATAGAACCAATAATCATAGATCATGCTTTGACAATTAATTCCATATTAATACCAATAGTTTTATACTAAATATGTTTCAAACACCAAAATATGCCAATTAATAATCCTTAGGGCTCCTTGCTTATGCAAGGGCCTTCTAATAATCAAAACAGAATTTAAGACAATTAAAATCAATGCTCTTACAATGATTACACAACAAAAACTTGCCCTACTATGCATAGGGATCATGGGACATCCCTAATATGTTATTTGAAGCCATATGCCTCTTTTCAAGAGATCATCAACCCCCATACCTTATAGTAGTCGTGACCTCCAATATAACTTTAGAAAGCTCTGAATTCGATTTCGCTTGTGGTTCCTATCATAACGAAAATCAAAGGATTCAAATCTAAAGTTAGAATATGAATCACCAAGAATTTGAAAAAGAAATGATTTGAAGAATTAGAGATACAAACAAATTTCTCCTCTTAGGATCAGAATGAATGAGAAGAAGGTCCACCACCACGTTCTCGCCTCTGTCTCATCACAAAACTAGGAGCGGTGCAACCACCCACCTGCGAGTCACAGGTGCTGAGAATACCTCACCATCTTAGAAACAGTCGCACAAACTTCATAGGAGGGGGAATATATCATAATTAGGGTTTTTATATCTTGATATGGGAAATAGGTTTAGATCTGGAGAGGGGGAAGAAGACAGATCTTGATATAGGAAATAGGTTTCAAATCTTTTTTTTTCCCTTTTCTGATGGGATGTTTCAGATCTTGATTAGGGTTTTTTAATTTTTATTTAATTTAATTGTTTTAAAAATGTTAATTAATACTAAAATATGTTTAAGTATAAAATATAATTAAAACTTGTGACTCACTTGACACATGAGCGCCACATCAATTAAAATTTCATGTGTCAAGGTTGATATGGAATCTCGTTTGCCTAATCAACAAAAATTTAACAGTAGGGACAAAAGTTGGAAACGACAAATAAGTGAGAGATTAAACATAAAAAAATTTTTAGAAATTTATACTAAAAAGCATATTTAGCCCATCAATATATAAACTTAATTTTATGATATATCCTAGCTACGCGACACTTATAAACCAATATCTCTCGACGTATCATAGATTTTTTTTTTTCATTATATCAATTATTTATCTACTAAGATAACCTATCTCTTTAAGTTACTCAATTCTTGTAGCTGCGAAGCTATAATATAGAAAATTAGCAATAAAAAATTGAGAAACAAAAAAAAGTAATACAAAATTTGACTTATATCCACAGATTTCTTTATTTATTTAGTTATTTTTAATAACTTTTCTATAATATGCGTCAAAAAAAAAGTTTTCTATAATAATATTAATCTAAATTTTGTTTCTTATTCTAACACACAAAAAAAAACTTAATTATCATATATCCTTCTTCTAATAGGCATTGACTATTTAAATTTTGGGCTATCTGTTAGAATTGGAAATTTAACTATTGCATATTTTTCCCATTACATTCAAAAAGAAAGAAATAAATTTACTAGTTCTGATACTAAGATCCTGTAAAAAATTTATTATTTCTTAAAAAATAAAAATTTATTTACGAGTCAAACACTGACAAAGGTGACTAATATGTTGCACAAAAGAAAAAAAATAATTACGTAGCAAAAGTTGTGTGCACTTTTTTGTTTATATATACAAAGTTGTGTGCACTTATAATATACCGTTGAATTTAATCAATGGTTCATGGCTTAAAAAAATGAGTAATACCTACATTTTTCCTTACCCAATCTCTTTCAATAAATGTGTCTGTCTTCATAATTGCTAAAAAACAAATTGAGTTAAAAAATATTATCTGATATAAATAACGTACGTTCCTCTCACCTCATTCCTTAAAAAAATAAAGTTTTTTTATGGATTACAAAAAAGCTAAAGACCCCTTTGTTACAGATTAAAAAAAGTGATTTTGATCTAAAATAATTTAAAGATTATTTTTTGGGATATTTTTAAGAAGGTGGCTTCTAGGGTGAACCTTTCATTATGTGGTTCACCGGTGAACCATTAATATCAACCGTTAGATGAAAGAAGCTCAGACAAGTTCAATAGGTATTACCACACTGGATCATATTTTTATCACATTGTTTTTCTTTCTTTGTCGATTCACATTCATCCACTTTTATAATGGTAGAGGATCAGAAAAGCTTATAAAAAGGGTCAATAGATCCACAAAAATTGTTCCTTTTCCGGTGATACTGACAATAGAAGAGATAGGACAATTCATGGTCAGAAAAACATGTTGAAATCGAGCCACACTGCCATGCCATCGCATGGGTATCTAACATCAAGGATGGTTGGATATTTTGCAGTCTTTTAAGCCTTTATTATATTCATATCAAATAAATTGTTTTGACCTATTTAATTTGCACTTGTGATATAAATAGTAGTGGAGTTGATTGGAACGCGCCATGTGCGTGTGCAATAGCACCCTTTCTGGTTCTAGGTTAGAGAAACAAAATAAATGGGCTCCCAAAAGCTAATTTTAGATAAACAATAAAAAAAAGATGAAACAAAATGCTAAAATCGGGTGGTTTGGTACTGTAATGATAATGAATTGGTTGCCTCTTTGTCCCGTCCGGTACGGTGGTTGCGTCTCGGAGAAAGGAAGAGGGAGAGAGATAAGGAAAGAGGAAGAAAAGAAAAAATATTCTGTGTGGATAGTGCACAATTAGATCTGGTAGAACTGTTTGATCTAATGACTCTTAATCATAGTTCACTGTGAACCACCCATGAGCTGGTCCACTTTAGATGCCACCCGCAGGAAATATTAACAAGTTAGTTGAAAATGCATCGAAAAATCCACAGGTAACTTTGCTACGATTTTTCTTGCGAATTTATTTGCTGTGAATTTACCTGC
Organism: Calophaca sinica; assembly: GCA_037113605.1. Taxonomy (NCBI): domain Eukaryota; kingdom Viridiplantae; phylum Streptophyta; class Magnoliopsida; order Fabales; family Fabaceae; genus Calophaca; species Calophaca sinica. The sequence continues at coordinate 74,167,805 of CM073730.1, forward strand.
GGTTTTGTTTAAAAATATGATAAAAATTGAAAAAAAATTAATAGAAAAAATACAAATGAAATAAAATTATTTTGTTCAATTTAAAATAAAACACATGTAACCTTAAAAAAAAATATTCTGCCCATTTCCATCTTCTTCCACGGTTAAACCTCCATCTCCATCTTCGTCTAGTAGCCTCCCCCTCTCTCTCCCCCTCTACAACCGTTCGGTTTCTGCTTTCTTTCTCTCTCTTCTCTCCACATGTAGCCTCAACTCTCTCAAAGCTTCCACGACAATGGCTTCCGCCACCAAGAAGCTCTCCAGTCTCAATTTCGTACCAAAACAGGTTTCACATTTTCTCAATTTCAACCGTTCAGTTCTATTTTCAATCTTTGTGACCAGTTTTTTTTTTTTTTTCTCTTCTTCACACCAAAACTGTGAAACATTTTGGCGAATCCCGATCGAATCTAATCAGTGTTGTCCTTGCACTGAGAATGAGAAGAACTGATTCATCAACCTCGTCGCTTGCTATCTCAGGTAAATCGCTGAGTCATTGAATTTTTGGATACATGAGTGGTTCGTGTTACCTGTTGTTCTGATTTCGTGTTTGCTCTCAAATTGTTCTGATTTCATTGAGTTTTAGGTTGTTTAATTATTCTTATTATGTGTGAATGGCTTTGAATGAAATTGAGAATGGAAGATGAACTATGTTTTTGATTTGCTGGGGGTTCAAAAGGTGTTTCAGGTATTGATAGTATAGGCCAATTATCGCAACTACTTGTGATTCTGAATAAGTAACTAGAAAATCAATTATCATCTTCAGCTTTAACAAAACTAACAAGTTTGTGAACTTTCTGAATTCTCACACGTCGCAATTCCTATCAACCATGATTTATCTTGTTTGTTGTCCTTATATTTTGCATGATTTGCAGATAACAGGGTAATCATGTTCATTGTCATTCAAGGGAAGTCCTTATTGGATGGCTTAGGTTTTCTGATGATTCAGGTTTTAAAGAACTCTAATGGATGCAACCTTGTCGTGGATATATGGAGTCTTGGATGCACAGTTTTGGAAATGGCTACAGCTAAACCTCATTGGTATCAGTATGAAGGTGTTAGTAATTAATGTATACACACATTGGATTTTATATTTACAAAGCGCTGATGATGTTCTTGCATTATAAACATGTCACCCTTATAAATTATTTTTTCTTACTGCTTGATGTATTTAGATGTTACTATAACACGCTGCCATGTTCAAAATTGGTAACAGCAGAGCCAGCAACAAGCGTTTGCTGCTATATGGTTGAGACCTTTCTACAAATTAAAATATTGTTAGTTTAAGTATTCTCTGTCAACTGAGTTGGTTTTTAGTTTTTCAATTTTTTTATGCTTTTTCAGTTAAGTTTGAATGAAGCGCTGGACGTACTCACATAAGCTATTTTGTTGAATCCGCATTCAGTCATACTCTATGCCAATAGAGGTACTTGGTAGTTAGTAATTGGTTTAACATATAGTATTTGAATTTGAAATTTAGAACCACTGAATTGAACTATGCTTTTTTTCCTGCAACAAAGAACAAAGATTGTCAAGTTAACTGCACATGTCAACTGAAGCTACAATACCACATTTAAGAGAAGGCAGTTTTCAAGCAACAATTTTAATAATGAAACAATGTGAACAAAAAGGATCAGCCTTCAACAGAAAATGTAATGTCCGACAATGTGGCATTATTTAAAAAACTCTTTTCAAAATCGACCTGCAAGAATAGTATGATCATAGACAATCCAACTTTTAGAAACGCCTTATTACGAAATTATTTTAGACAAGACAGAGTGAAGGGGGGCTCAGAACCCAGATTCTTATGCAAGTGGAAGGCATGGAAAGAGAACAAGAGGAAACACCTTATATTCTTATGAAACCTATTGACATCATAATGAACACTTCTCTTTTTAAATTAAACTCTAGGCAGTGAGATTGTGAGGATGAGGACAAATCAATTGGATTTAAGCCAACTTTTGGTGTTGGAAAAGGAGCAGCAGCATCCACATGAGTCTATTGGCCAACTTGCATAAAGCCACAACATCGTCCAGTTGCTGCTTAGAGAAGGATGGGCCGGAAGCCCAATAAATAACTCAAGGCCTACATGGATAGATGCTAAGCTTCAAATAGAACAAACACAAAAAGGAATCTATACAGCATGAATCAAACCCATGAAAAGTATTTTACTAAGAAGATGCATTTACCATGACGATCAATGAAAATGCTTCTGCTATCAGTTGATGAACAAAAATGCGTAAGAGCCAAAACAATTCGTATTCGAAAACACTTTTTCGAATCTCACATGAGATATATCAATTGGTTGAGCACCTACAAGAATAAAAATAACAGATTACAAGTTTGAACACAAGAAGACATAGAACTGATAATTGATATATTAGTTGCACTCCCATAATTTCCCATGCTAATTACACAAAAATGAGGAAACAATGTGAATATGACGACATACATGACCATGAATCTTCTCCTCTAATCTTGTCAATGTCATGGCAATAAGTTGACAAGATTGGAGGAGAAGATTCATTGTCATGTATGTCGTCATATTCACATTGTTTTCTCATTTTTGTGTAATTAGCATGAGAAATGATGGGAGTGCAACTAATATATCAATTATCAGTTCTATGTCTTCTTGTGTTCAAACTTGTAATCTGTTATTTTTATTCTTGTAGGTGCTCAACGAATTGATATATCTCATGCGAGATTCGGAAAAATGTTTTCAAATTCGAATTGCTTTGCCTCTTGCTCATTTTTGTTTATCAACTGATAACAAAAGCATTTTCATTGATCGCCATGGTAAATGCATCTTCTTAGTGCCTGTTTGGTTAAGATTTTTTCTACCGAGATTATTCAAATTACGCTTCCCAATGCACCAAAACCAGGTTTTGTAGAAGGAGCTCAAATGTAGATTTTGCAAAACTGGGTTTTGTAAATTAGATTTTATGTCTCAAAATCTTAACCAAACAGGCTCTAGTAAAATACTTTTCATGGGTTTGATTCATGCTCTATAAATTCCTTTTTGTGTTTGTTCTTGTTTGCGTGAACAAATCAGCCGAGGGATCGGCTAATATCCAGCTGACAAATTGATTCCTGTCAAGCGATTACACCGAGAACGGAACTCTAATTCTCAATTATGGGTTCTCTAACTACTCCAGAAAGCATTGGGAGTGGTGAATATGCGCTAAACTAAGGCTAAGAGACATAAAATCGACTAAGATAAAATGCTGTAAATTGCAAGAGAAAAATAGATGTTTGATTGATCGTGTGTGTTCTGTACATTTTCTCAGCAAGGTATATATATATATACAAAAGAGAAAAACAAAATTGTAACTGCCCCCTATTGGCCACTAAATGCCCCCACTACATTGGTAGCTGACAACAAGCGGTTGTGTGTCCCTCAATTGCTACGTTCACGTACTTCCTGAAGTAACCGCTTCATTCTCGGCTGAAAAGAGCAATTTTCACGTTTCCATTTATGTTGAGGGCCCTCAAGAACTGATTTTAACCTTTGGGTGCGAAAGTACAATGACTTTCAACTCCAACTCTTGGTCAAATTCCGTTGCTTCCCTATTTGGTAGCAATTATTCAGCCGATAGCCTTGTAACATTTAAACATTTGTTCAGCCACAATAGGCTAAACTTTATGGCTATCGGCTGACCTCATAATGTTCTTTGAGCCTTAATCAATTCTGAGTTTTAGCCTCGGCTCAATAGGAACACATTCAGCTATAATTATGATCGGCTAGATCATGTTTCGGCTACCGCTCTAATCGGCTTGTCACTGGCTATTTTTGGTGATAACAATTGCCCCCTACGTTGCTTTAGCTACAAAACTTTAAGTTTAGGCTACTGCAATGTAATGATGGTCGGTCAACTCGCCGCCCTAACTCTATCCCATTCGATTAACTCGCAACAAACCTATTAACAGTGATTAGCATTCTCTTTAAATATTCCTCAGCCGAATTACCCTAATCACTTTTCTGAAAGCCCTATTTTCCTGTAGCTTTACCCTCTTCACTGTGATTTTCTTTACCTGCGATTAATATCACCATGTCTTCAGCCTCTGATTCTCAAAACCGTTCTTACGAGCATGATGATGATCAATCATCTGCTTCTTTGAGCTTTGAACACTCACCAAGTCCTCCACCGGCTCTCGGCTCTACCTTTCAATCCCCTCTTTTTGTAATCCAGGATTTCGTATCCTTGAACCCTTCAACTTCAGATTTGGACGAAGGAGCCATTTTCCTGAAGGAATACATGGCCCCATCACTTTATGGTTTACCAATTACTTGCAATTGGTTTACCATCAGATCCAAACCAAATGATCTCCGTTCTTGGCCCCGTGTGGCTCAACCCTATGTTGAATGGGTTTGTCGACTGGAAAAGGTCAAAGTCAACAAATGGAGGCAATGGGGCCTCTATGACATGATTATGCTATCTACGCAAGATATTCCCCTCAACCTGGAGCTCCTTTATGGCTTCTTTGGTTTCTGGTGTGTCTCCACCAACACCTTTATCTTTCCTTGGGGGATGATTACTCCCACCCTTCTTGACGTTGCGGCCATCGTGGGACTCCCAATTACTGGGGATGATATTCCAGCTCTGTATTCCTTCCCTATTCTAGAGCTAGGGTTCAATTTTTTCCAAGAGCACTTCTGGTTATTCAAACTTCCTTGCTCATAATGCCAAGACAAGAGGAGCAGTTGCCGATGCTGAGCACAATGCTTTTCTCCTCTACTGGTTCAGCAAGTATTTTCTTTGTTCCAGTTCTATTGCTGTGGTACAAGAGCTACAACTGTACGTGGCTCTTGCTAACTCAGACAATAAGCTCTCTTGGGGATCTCTCTTCCTCTCATACCTCTACCGCTGCCTCTTCACGATTCTAGATCGGCTGGAGAGAGGAGAGGATATAAAAAATGTCCAGGGACCTCATTGGTTCCTTCAAATCTGGATTATGCTCTATTTTCTGGAGTTTATTGATGCTCATTTCAATCCCCGCTCTCTCCCTCGAAATGTGAGTATTTTGGGGACTCATCTTATGCTCACCCCTTTGTGGGCCTACTCATGCTTTCAATGTGGCTGAGAAACTTTTCCACCTTAGCCACATCTCGACTGACTGGCGCCCTGTTTTGGAGAAGGGCGTTGGACCGTTCTGGATCTTCTCAACAGATGAGCCTCTCCCAGTTGAACAACAGAATGAGGTGGAGCTGAATTGGAGTACAATCTTCACAGCTCGTGATTTGCTTTGTGGCCTTAAGCCCACCTCAAGGAACAACAAATCCTCGGCAGAGTTTTATTATCCCAACTGCGCGGCCAGGTAGTTTGGGCTTTTGCAGCATGTGCCTCTGCCGTATGACTCCAAGATTGGGAGTCTTGGTCGGCTAGCCTTTTCAGCAAATGATGTAATAGAGGTGACCACCACCAATATGACCACAATTAAGGCTTTCGAGTGGATTCCCTTCACTCTTGCTTCTGGTGAAACTTCTGCTTTTGCAAATTGGTGGCCATCAATGACTACCAAGTTGTTCCCTGATCGACTAGAGAAGTATGTTTCCAAGCTGGTCATCACTGAAAGTGTTGAACCAGAAAAGGAAGAACCTAGGCCAGCTGCTCAGCTGAAGGGCACCTCTGCTAAGGCTAGGCCTCAGGTTCAGAAAAGGACCTCCACCAGAATCAAGACCCCATTAATTCTACCCAGTAAGTTTTCTTGGCCTGGCCTCCTTTATTTCATCTTGCTTTTCTTCAAGATTATTCCTAATTTTCTTTTTCTTATGGCAGCTAAGACCGCTCCAAAAGTCATCCTAGTTAAGGATGATCCAATCACTCCCCCTACTAAAAAGAGGACTAGGGATCCTGGCATCACAATAGAGGAACCACCCCATGTTCTTGCCAAGCCCAAGGAAAAGTCTTCATCGGTTGACATAGGAAAACAGCCAAAGGTAAATCCTTGTTCAAGTTTTACCAAAGTTTTTTCCAAACTTCTTCTGTCAGCCTGAATCCAATCTCTTTCAATGTTTTCAGAGGCCACATGTGGAGATTCCTACTCCTTATGTCCAAGAAATTACCCAAGGCACAAGCTCACAAATTCCCCCGATGGTACAGCCGATTCCTACTTATATATATGTGTTTCTGCTTATCTGTTTATCGGCTAACCTTTCGTTGGTATACACAGGCTCCCAAGACTTCCACTGTTCCCCCTCATGCTGAAGAGCCCGTTCGTGACGCTCCTCCCATGCCTTATCCACCTAGAGCCCCTCTAGTGAATGTTTCTGAAGAGGAGTTGGCGAAATATTTCACTTCGGCTGATCCTCCCCCAACGGTTTCCTCTCCCGTTTCCAATTATTTGGAGAGAGTGAATGCAACATTGATGGGGGAGATCCCCACCAGCAGGGAGCAGGTTGCAGCCCTCAGAACCTCATTGTTCAAATTGGCCAATTCGGCTGACATCCCTGCTGCTAACCAAGAAGTGTTCAACTCCATTGCTCTCCAACTCAACGATCTGGCTCACCAATATGGTCGCTCCAAGGAGGTTCATGACATAGCTTCTCATGATCTTAAAAGGCTAAGGGAGCTCCAGGAAAAGAAATCCCATTTCCAAACCTCCTATCGCACTTCGAGGCGTAATGTTAGAAGCTCCGCTTAATACAAAGCAGTAGACGATCGGCTAGCCGTTTTGACAGCTGCGCTAGATCGAATAAAGAAGGAGATGGAAGAGCTGGCTCCCCAATCAACCGCCCTAACCCAAAAGCTAGATTCCCTTTCCAACTAGCGTTTTGCCTTGTACACTCAATCCTCTTCACTAGATAATAAGGTTGCAATGTTGTTTGCTCAGAAAGCGGGGTTGGAGAAGGACTTGAGGACTGGAGGCGATGGTTTGGCTGAAGCCAATAGGATGTGGGATTTATTCAAGCAGCAAATAGATGAAGCAAAGAGGAAAGCCGTTCCTGCTGTGGCTGACACTTCACCCACTCAACAAGGTGAGTCAATTGACCCGATCGTCCTTGTGGCGGAAGCCTCGGCTAAGCCTACCCCTGAAGTTGCTGTTCCTTTGGCTATCGAGGATCCTTCTACAAACCAAGATCCTTCAGCCAAACTAGGTTCAGAGCATACTGAAGAAGCTGCAGGTGGTTCGCCTAGTGCAGCAGCTACCTAGCCTCTTTTGAAGTCTTTTTTATTTTCTTGCCTAAGTATTTTTTGACTAGGTGCCCGGCCTGTGGTCACCAAAGACATTCCTTTTTCTTTATAAACCACTTTTCCTCATTCCTCCAATATGCTTTTCCATACAGTAGGTAATATTTCTTTAAATATTTGCCGTTTATGCTTTTGTTTAATTCTTCACCTTGCATGTTAACTAGCCGATAAGCATTTCCTGCAAACACTTGACTAACAATGAATGGGCCTTTCCAATTTGGTGACCACTTCCCAAATTTGGGGTCCTTTACCCCTATTGGTAAAATAGTTTTCCAAACTAGGTCACCTTCAACAAACTTCTTCAACTTAACATGTTTGTTGTAGGCACTAGCCATTCTGCGTTTGCTTGCCTCAATTCTTTATAAGGCCATCGGCCAATCTTCATCCAATTGATCTAACTCCATGAACATGGCTTGTTGATACTCTTCCAGACCTAGGGACTTCTATTTCGCCACCTTTAATGAAGTGACATTGATTTCCAAAGGCAAAACTGCATCTTGGCCATATGTCAACTGATATGGAGTTGTGCCAGTGGCCGTTGACTTAGAATTCCTAATGGCCCATAAGGCTTCATCCAGAGTCAGATGCCATTTCCTAGACTTGTTTTCTAGGTTCTTCTTGATCAAGTCGACAATGACTCATTAGCCTGTCATAATATGGGGATGAGTGTATCAATTTGATCCCAAATTGCTGAGCAAAGGCTACCAATTTTTCTCCTATGAACACGGTACCTTGATCCATGGTGATAGTCTATGGAATCCTAAACCTATATATGATCTGGTGTTGGATGAATCAGATGACATCATCATACTTCACCTTGACCATCGGCTGAGCCTTCACCCACTTGGTGAAGTAATTGGTTGCCACAATTATGAAATTGTGTCCCTTAGAAGATGGTGGGTGGATCTTGCCGATTAAATCCATAGCCCAACCTCTGAATGGCCAAGTTTTTACCATTGGATGCATTAATTCGGCAGATACCCTTTGCATTGGGCCATGCAGCTGACATTCTCTGCATCCCTTGGCATATTGAAAGCAATCGGCTGTGATGGTAGGCCAATAATATCCATGGCATCAACCATTTCATGACTAGCCCAGCCCTATGTGAACCGCATATACCTTCATGAATATACCTTCATGAATTTCACCTATGACCCTTAGGGCTTCACTCTTATCTATGCACTTTAACAGTACCCCATTCATGCTTCTTTTGTACAATTCATCATCAAGAAGTACGTACCTCAGAGCCCGTCTCTTGATTTTGGGGTCAGTGCATTTAGAAGGATCTTGTAGATACTCGATTAGCTCCTTCCTCCATGAGTCGATTTGGTCTACGACCATCACCTCGGCTGGTAGTTCGTCATAGTCCAAAGTCAACAAAGAGTCCCTGTATCCGGAGGCCTCTTGGGCTAAATCGTTGGCCTCTATATTGGCTCCTCTTAGAATGTATGGCACCTTTGCATCAATAAAATAATAAAGCAATCTGTTAGTTGTTGCATAACGGGCCAGCAGATTTGGGTTATTACACCCATATTCTTTTGTTAGCTGTTTGATCACCAATTGGGAATCTCCCTTTACATGAATATAATCGGCTTTCATGGTGGTCAACAACTTCAAACCTATGATCAAGGCATCATACTCGACTTGGTTATTAGTTAAACCTGGGTCTAGCCGATACAGAAACCTCCACACCTTCCCCTCTGGGTTGGTGATTGTTACTCCGGCTCCAACTCCATTCTGGGTTTTGGACCCATCAAAAGTCAGAACCCAAGGCAAGAGGTCTATGCAAGTAATTGGAGATACCCAAGGGTCCTCCACTTCCACGCAGGGGTGCTCTGCTAAAAAATTGGCTAATGCCTGACCCTTAACAGCCCTCAGTGGGATGTATTTTAGAGCAAATGCAATAAGCTTAATGGCCCACTTCATCAAACGACCCTGTAAGACAGACCTATTAAGTAAATACCTAACAATGTCAATTTTGCACAAAACTAGTATCTCATATGGTATTAAATAATATTCAAGTTTTGTACAAGCATGAAACAATGATAAACATAACTTCTCTAGAGGAGTATATCTAGTCTCAGCATTATTAAGCATTTGGCTAAGGTAGTACACTGCCCTTTCAGTTCCATCTTCAGCATCTTGTGCTAACAGGCAGCCGATAGACTCTTTAGTAGCTACAATGTAGAGTTTCAAAGGCTTTCCTGGCATGGGAGGCACAAAAATCGGTGGACTAACTAAGGCCTTCTTTATTTGATCAAAGGCCTCTTGCTGTTCAGGACCCCACACCAACTCCTCTGCATTCTTGAGCTTCAGCAAAGGGGAAAAAGCCTTCATCTTCCCAGCCGGATTAGCTATGAATCTCCTCAAGAAATTGATCTTGCCCCATAGACTTTGTAACTCCTTCTTGTTCCTGGGTGATCTAGCCTTTATTACTTCCTTGGCCTTGTTTTGGTCTATCTCAATACCTTTATGATGCACCAACAAACCAAGGATGTTGCCAGCCGATACACCAAACATACACTTGGCAAGATTCATCTTCAAGTTGTGGATCCTCATCCTCTGCAAGGCTTGTTCCAAATCAGCTAAATGGGCTTTGAAGTCTGTAGACTTTACCACCACATCATCTATGTACACCTCCATAGTCTTGCCGATTAGATCATGGAAGATAGCATTCATGGCTCTCTAGTAGGTAGCTCCAGCATTCTTCAAACCGAATGGCATCACCAATCACTCATAAATTCCTAGTGCCCCTGGGCACCTGAAGGCAGTCTTGTGAGTGTCTTCCTCGGCTACAAATATTTGGTTATAACCAGAGTAACCATCCATGAAGGTCAGAATACCATGTGTGGCAGCCGCGTCAACTAGCATGTCCGCCACTAGCATTACATACTTGTCCTTTGGAGTGGCTAAATTCAAGTCTCTGTAATCAATGCAGACTCGAATCTTATCATTCTTCTTCATGACAGGTACTATGTTAGCCAGCCAATCCACATACCTGGCTGTTCGGATGAACCCAACATTTAGCAAGCGCTCAATCTCTGCTTTGATTGGTAGCATCAGCTGAGGACGGTACCTTCTAGGTGGCTACTTATGTGGTTTGAAACAATCCTTGATTGGTAACCTGTGCTTCACCAATTCACGTGCCAGCCCAGGCATCTCATGATAATCCCACACAAAATAGTCCCTATATTTTTCTGAGAGGGCTACTACATTCTTTTTGTCTTCTTCCCTCAGTAGTCTGCTGATTTGCATTAGCCGAGGTTCTTCTGGAGTTCCCAAGTTAATGGTTTGCAAGGGATCTTGAGATTCAAAGCTTGGTAGAGTCCTCTAGATGGGTGATTCAAACTCCATTGGCAACTCCGTGGTCTCGTCTGTCGAAGTGGGGTCATCGTTCCTGTGTCTGCCTATCAGTATGGAATCGGCTACATGGGATTCAACCCTGAAAGCCTCTAGTCGATCCCACAGGTTTTGCATCACTTGGGTGTCTTTAAACATTAAACTTTTCCCTGGTTAGCCGTGGCTCAGCTAATTGCTTGATCTTGAAACCTTCGGGGGTCAAGTTGCAAGACTCCCATGATCCTTCCTCATATTCCTCAGTAACAGTAATAGGAGCAACGCAAGGAGAATAAAACAAAGGCTCTAAATTTCGTACCTCAGCTGGGAATGGGTTATCATCGGCTGGGATTATCTCTATTTTATCCCCCTCCCAGAAAATCAGTTTCTGATGCATGGCGGAAGGCAAGCATTGGCTAGTGTGAATCCAGTCTCTCCCAAGAAGGACTGCATAAGATGGTTTGCCATCAATCACGAAGAAAGCTGACTTGACACTTTTGGGGCCAACAGTGATCTCGGCTACCAAGATTCCCAAGTCTGAGGAAGCCTCTCCCATGAAGCTAGCCATTTTCATGTTAGTTGGGATCAGGTCTTCTTCAGACTTGTTTAAGCTTCTCAAAGTAGCAACAGACATCATATTCAGCACTGCCCCATTATCAACAAACACTTAGCTAAAGGCCTTGCCATTGATGTAGGCTCTTACGTACAAGGGTTTCAAGTGCTTCACCATGTCTTCAGTTGGCTTACCAAATACAGTACGTAAAGCATCTTTTGTCGTGTTATTGGCTAAAGTTGCCCATTCTGCCTCTTCCACGCAGACATCTTCTTCTAAGTGCTCAATTTGTGGATAACCAACCCATAACTCACTTGGGATCGAGCTAACGATCTCAATGGCTGCCATCAAACTATTTTCATCCTCATCAGAGAGGTAATCCAATATAGAATCCTCTAGATAGCCAGTTTCTAAGGTTGACTCATCCCCATCCTTTAAGCTCTGCGTGTATATGGGAACACGTTCTTTCTCTTCATCAGGTTGCTCTTCACAGCTGCAACAGTACTTGTCATTGGGGCCTCCTTGACCTGCTCATTATCAACTTTATCAGGCCCTAGCCTGCAAGGTCCAAAAGCCTTGTCAATGGCTTCTGCTACCTTTGCTTCTGGGATCTCCTTCTTATCGGCTTCCTTGGCATTTGCTATCATCTGCAATGTTTGTTTCATTCTTTGCAAGGACCTAGCCCGCTGCAGCCTTCTCTTCTGTGTTCTAGTCAGTGTGACTGGCTTGGTTCCTTCTTCTTGGGAGGTTGATTGATAACCCGCTGCCCTTCTCTAACATTTGCAGCTGGTTTGATCATCCTTTGTGGTCTGAGTTCTTCATCATTCCTTACTATTATGCGAAGGGAAAACATTCCCCCTTCCATATTGAACTCTGCCACCCTTCTCTTAGACTTTGGGAGAGGTTCCTTAGTAATCCTTGGCATAATCGGCTGGGCTTTAGCTGAGGTTCCTAGCCGATTTTGCCCCCTAGACCCCTAAGCATGTTGCACTCTCTCTGTCTTTGAGTACATGTTGCGATACTGATTGATCAACTCACCGGTCAGACGTCCAGGCCTAGGAGGTTTACCATGGGATACGCTGGTAGATGGTTGGCCCACAGTGTTTTTAGATGACACATGTGAGCTACCCAATCTGTCGAACACAGATACCCTGGTGACCTCTTGATCTTTCCTGGATTCTTTTTTGGGCACCCAAACACTCCTCATCGGCTGTTTTTCTTTTGATGACTTGGGCTGGTCAGGCCTTGAGAAGGATACCATAGCCATAGTTACGACAGGGAATGGATTGGTGCCCACTGACATCTCAGCTATGCTCTCATCAGCTAACTTGAACCTACCTTCCTTGATAGCCCTTTGTATTGCCTTCCTGAAAACTACACAATTAGCTGTAGAATGGTTATAAGAGTTGTGCCACTTACAATATTTCTTATTCTTCAGTTCTTCAAGAGGTGGAATTTGATGCCCTTCTAACAGCCGAATCTGCTTGTCTTTGAGCAGGTAATCAAAGATCTGGTCTGCCTTGGTTATGTCAAAGGAGTATCTAGCCCTGTCTTCTGCTGACTCAGTTTCCTTGGCCTTAGTTGCCTTCAATGCTGGATAGGAATAACTCTTTCCTTTGACTATCTCGGCCACCATCATGTCAGCTGTGAGGTCAACCGATTCAGAGTCAGATTCTTTTGCCTCTATGATAGAGACTAAGTGGGGACCCTTTCCACGGCTGGCCCTCCTCTTCTCCTTCTCCTGGATGTATTGCTCAATTCGGATAGCCCTTTCTGCTAATTGGTTCAAGTCTATGCAAGGCTGTCCTACTAGCTTCTCTTTCAGTTGAGGATGCATGTTATTGATTACCATGGATGTATACTCCGTCTCAAGGAATTGTATAGAACATTTCCCTGCCTTCTTTCTGAACCTCTCATCAATTTACTGCCTGAGACTAATGAGATCGGTTACCGTAACTTGGGGTTGAGGCCAGTAAAATCTATCATGGAAGCATCTCTCCATGTCAGCACAGTTTTGCACTGAGTTGGGAGGTAATGAAGAGTACCAAGTGAAGGTTGTCCCAGTGAGTGACAAAGGGAAGAGTTGAAGCTTATGGTACTCATTCTGGCTGCTTTCACCACATTGGGCTGTGAAACGCCCAATATGCTCCATGGTAGACTTGCCATCCCCCCTGAGAATATTGTGAAATCTGGAGTCTTGAATCCTCTAGGAAGAGGAATCATCCGATCCACCCATTCAGGGTAAGGTTTTATGTAAACAAGACGGTCCAACGGCTTTAATTGTACCCCAAAGTACTTCTTGATAGTACTTGCAATCGTCTCCGGGTGTATCAGCTGAGAAGCCCCTTGCTGATTATCTTGTGAGTTCGGCTAGGGTACACTCTAACCCATTGGTCTCCAGGGTGAAGCCTGTTGGAACGAATTCTAAAGGTTGAAAGTACTTGGTGGAACATTGCCTAGAGGTGGGTTGGTATTCCATTGCTGCTCTGGACCATATTCACCACAACCTCCTCCCTGAGTTCCTAGAACAGCCGATGCATTGTTGGGAAAAGGTGGAACAGGATTCCATGTCTGCTCTCCCCCATAGTTGACAGCCGTTCGTGATAAATTTGAACTTACTGGAGGGTATGGCGTGGGGACTGGCTGTGGTTAGTAGAATGGTGGATTGTTGAGGTTCCAATCCCCAGGTAGCTTCCCTGAACCATAACCAAGGGCCATCGGCTACCAATTCGGCTGTCTATAATTGTTTGCCTGCACAGTAGGGCCATGTGTTGGAGCATATGACATTACTGGCGGCAAACCAATGTGTCCAGCCACGTTAACTGGCCTCCGGGCCATATAGATCTGCCCATACTGCAGATTCGCTTGATCAGTTGGCATCACTTGCCCCCAGCATGAGATGGTATCCATGTATTCGGTTGATCACCACATGTTTGGACTGGTGGCCCTACCGGTAGTGAGTTCGGCTGTGCCTGGAAAGGCCCAGTTTGAACCACATTCGGTTGGGGCTGCCAAACCTGACTGCCTTGAGTATGCTGGGTTTGCCCATTTCCCCCTAGTAACTTATGACTTCAAAGGGGTGTTGAGCAATCTCTAAATTTTATTTTTCTTCTTCCTTTTTTTTTTAAGATTATATTTTTTCTATTTTCTTACTTCTTATTTTTTATAATAATTTTTTTTATTGCTCCAACACAGACATTTCCCCAGTAACCAAATACAGTGAGTGTCACCAAGGGGGTTACATATCTATTTAAATTTTATTACATATTTTAACAGTCCTTCCCAAATGTTATAACGTCAAAAACCCATCTAAGTGTGTGTGTGAAAAGACCAACAGGCAATAAAATCATATCATGCTCATCGGATATCGCTTAAAAAATTAAGATGTGTAATTGAGAATTAGGATTTCCAAAAGAGGCACTTCAAAGATTTCCTAGGGGTAAATGAACTCAAGTTGCAGACATACACTAACATATGCAACAAAATAAAAACAAGACTCAACAAAAAAAAACTAAATAAATAAAACTAAATAAAGCAAAATAAAAACAATACTCCTCTATCTTGTGCTCAGCAAATTTCAATCTACATTCTTGAGGTCACCATCAGTAGCGTCGTCTTTTGTTCAACTTGCTAACTTTTGTCCTTTGTCATCATGAAATTTATTTATCAGCAGCAGCTTGTGTAACATCCCAATTTTTAGATAATATTTAAAGTGTGATAAAGATTGGTAATTAGGAAATAAATGGGCATTAAAAACCTTAATTTGGAAAAGAAAAAGGTCTAGATGAACCATAGAAACATTAAAAAGGGCTAAAATACCCCTAGGAAGGGACTAGAGACCACTAGAAACTTCCAGAAAGGAAGAAATTGGACCTGTCTACTTAGCCTTGGTCGCGTCGCGACCAGATTACATTAGGAGACATCGCGACGCAATGATGGAAAATTCCAGAAACCTGTAGAGCATTCAAAGTCGGTGAATGCAGCCAATAAACGTTTGACACATGGCAACATCGCATTGCAATAGAGGTTATACCTTGGTCCATCGCGACGCGATGGGGGCAAAGTTTGCCTATAAATATCCCTTCATCCTTCACTGTCAACTCGCCCCAAATCCTCTTCTCTCTCTAGCTTTCTCTCTCGAGGAACTTCTGAGGAGTGAGTATGCTCTGTGCTTGCCTCTAATGAGGATCTGGTACATCAGAAAACCCTTAGTAAGTAATCCTTGGGATTGAGAAAGGGAGTGAGACTTAGAGGGCCACTAAGGAGCAAGTATGCTCTGCACTTGCCTCAAGAGAGGATCTTGTGCATCAGAAAGCCCTTAGTAGGTAATCCTCTGAGAGGGGAGGATGAGAGTGACCTAGTAAGCCATGTAGGAGTGTCCAGAAATAGGAGTACGAGTAGCAGGAGTGGAAAGGACACAAAGAGTGGTAGCAACTACAACAACCTTCTAACCAGGTGGGAGATCTGAACCATATCCACTAGGGATTGTAGGATTAGAATAAGTGTATAATTAGGCGTAGGGTGACCCAAACCCTACTAGAGGTTGATAGTAGCAGCTTCTTAGGAGAAGGGCTGTGATCTGTGATAGCTGAGGACAGTTGTCAGAGGTCTATCAACTATAGGAAAGATCTGTTGATATTTATGGATGTCGATTGATGTGATGTTAGTTTCTTATGATTGCATTATAATTATGTGTGTAATTGCTGGTGTGTGGTTTGATAACATGTCTGTAGTAGATCGCCTGAGCGATATTAGGGTTGACTCATGTGCGGATCGAGGATGGTTGATGCTTGATGATGTGTTGGTTGACCTATATGTTGATCAAGGAAGGTTGATAAATGATGTTATGTTATATACAGATAATTGTGCGGTATAAGGTGGTTGTTCTGCTTATACTGATTTAATGATTAAGTTATTATAGTGCTGTGTGTGGGAATATGGCTGAGGTATTTAGTTATAAAGAGTTGATAAATGCTGGAATAAGACATTAAAGTTAGTTGAGCTGATAGCTTGATAAGTGTTGAGATAATAAGCTGATGTGCTGAGCTGAAGAATAAAGAATGGCAAGCTGTTAAAGGTGCTGATTAACAAATAATCATATGCATATGCTGTAATCCACCACCGTACACATAGGCTGTGTACGAGGCTAGGTGCCAGAGTGCGGGCACGATGCGGTCTGTATAGGACACACCGATCATTGAGGATAGTCTGGGTCCGACAAGTCTATAGGTGACAGATGGCTAGCTACCATCCTGTCTGGACGTCGGGTAACCTGGTCATCCTGACGGGGTACTGTTGCATCACTGTCCATAGTGTCGATCCCAAGTGCTGCCTCGACACCTGTTCTTATCGAAGAGCTGGGATGCACTCTTAGGGGTACGATGAGCCATGAATCCTTTTAGTAATTATCTAGGTCATAAAGTGTCAAGATAGATGAGTACTCTAGGTAATCAATCTTATGGATCATGGGCTGAGAGAATATTACAAGAATTCATGGCTCATAAATGAGATAAGACTGTTCCTCTTTAAGGGAGATAAGGTTACTATAGGGAAGATAGTTGAGCCTGACGATGTTAGGACTAGGAAGGTTATACATGTAGAAGACAATAGACAAGGGTCTACTAGGGTTAAAAAGCAAATTAGTGATGACAAGGAAGCCTTAATAAGAAGCAAAAGTACTCGTGATGATCCAATATTGAGGGGATGAAATGGAGACTAACATTATCGAGATTTGATGGATAAGTAAATGGAGAAGTTAGGAGGTTGAATTAAGTTGTTGATAGGAATATCAGATGAACACCCTTAGGTTTTAGCAGGGAGGTTAAACCTTGATTAGGGGAAAATTGAAATAGTTGACTAGGGACGGTAAGAGAGTGGAAACGTTGTTAGAGCCAACAGTCTAGGAATAGAATAATTTAGAAAAGGATATGACAAAAAGGATGAAAGGTGTGATAAGGAAGTGGATAAAGCCAGGCTCAGATATAGTGGCTCATGAGCTCTGATTAGAAAAAGTTACTGGAAAGAATTTTTCTAGACTGGTAAAGTATTAGCAAGGGTGAGATAGGTGATTTCACCCAAGGAAGTATGATTAAAGAACTGAAGTGGATCTTCGATTATTACTAGTTGAACCTTAAGAGCGGATGTATGGTGGTAGAGGACTTAGAACCAAAAGATAACCAACTCGATAATGGTAGATTCGATAAAGATTAGTCCTAGGGATAAAAAGTGAGATGGTCTATATGTTGGAAGTGGGGGGACTCATTAGTCAGTAATCCGAGAGTTGTTAGCCTAGGTTATTAAAGGAGCTTTACAAATTGACGATTAAACAAAAGGATTATAGAAGAGAAATTAGTATAGGTTTTGATTTAGATGATTAAGCATGGAGCCGGAATAGAGATCGTTAAAGTAAGATAGTGTTACCAACTAGTGAAACTAGAAATTTTTTTAGGAAGAATGGGTTATTATGTGACCAGTGGATCTAGTAGAGAGCGTGGTTAGGATAAAATCATGTAGTAAGGATGAACAGATTGAAACCAAAAGAAATAAGAAGGAAAGGTGCAAAGTATCAAGGTAGTAAGAAAGTAGAATCCTAGACGATAAGGTATGAGCTAATCAAGGTTAACAATTAGGGCAACCGTTATCAAGAAGTAAGAGAAGGAAGGATTTAGATAAATATAGTAAAAGCATTGCTAAAGACAAAGTGTGACATATGAAAGGAAAAGTATTCGAAAGTGAAAAGTCTTAGACAAAGTTATGGATGCAGAAAGAGTTTTATAAATGACAAATAATAGTGGAAGAGCAGGAATTAGTATAAATATAGGACTTAGGCATAACGGTAGAATGAGATTCCCTAGAATAAGATCTACAAGTAGAAAACTGGATTGGAACCCTTGAGAATTTTTCTAATAACGAAGGAGTAAGTTCCTACCATGTGGTCGATAAAACAGGTAAGGAGTAGGATTAGGGTGAACAGAAAAGGTGAATAACGTTATTATCAGAGAAAAGTATAGTAAGAGAATGGACTTTCAGATGATAAGATGAGGTTGGTAGTGATTAGGATGACAATTATGGAAAAGTGAAGATTTTGATCTATCAGTATGAGACAAGATGTTACAGGTGAAAAAGTGGAGAATCTGGTTTAGATGGTAACAGTGTAAGATGAAGATACAAGGAGTATCGGACTAAAGATAAGTCTTGACGAGAATCATGATAACCTTTAGGATTAGGAGAAATGATTATGAAGAGAATTTATCGTAAAGGTAGGAAAGACCCAGGGACAATAAGGGATATTGACCGATCTATTCATCATTTTGGAAGTCAATTAGGGATACGATCATCTGTAAGATAATTGTCAGAGGTTGGAAAAAGACAATCTTTTCCGAATGGATATGTTTGGAGCAACTTATCATAGTAGAATTAGTTAAAGTCTAACTAAAATGATTTTAGGTCCGTTAAGTAGATTTTTATCTAAGAGTCGAAATCATCGGACCAATGGTTGATCCCACTTTTCTAGAAGACCCTTAAAGGTGATAGGTATGGAATCTCTCATCTTTTGTTACATACCTTTGTAGGAAAACTTCCACATTTTCCTTGAAGTTGTTTTCTCTTAAGCAGGAGTAATCATAAACTTATGAAGGCAACCTCCTGAGTTTTAAAAACCAATTAAGAAGATAAGAGCGTAAAGTTTAAGCTTTGGATTAGAATTAGGAAGCGATTGTATTAGGATTGAAATCGTGCGAAGATTATGAATTACATATACATGGAGGAGTATGTGAAATATGATTAGGACTTGACGAAGGATTGAGTAAGAAAATTCATAAAGTTCAGTTAGAAAGTGGTTAAGCATTAAGCTAAATATTGGGACAAGATTTCAGGAATCAGGTGCAACCATAGAATAAGTGTTGGATGGGTAATAGAGGAACTTGAAGGGAACAATTGAAAAGATTTAGGAAGTTTAATTAAGTGTGGTAGAAGGAATGCTTTAATAGACCTAGGCATAATAATGAAAGTAGAAAAGACTAAGTAGCATTCTTAATAGTTTCTCTAAAGATAAGCAAAAAGGTTCTTTCTAGGAATTGAAATGGAGATTTTGTGATCAATTAGTAAGGAAAAGAATCTAGCTAGAAAATCTATTCTGGGAGAAGGACTGGAAAGAACTCGTTTATAGGATGATAATACCAAGGATATATATAGTACAGAATTGATAAACATAGGAATTAAGACCTCTGAAGAAGAGTAAAAAAGGAAGATGGAGAATTAACTTTTGAATATAGCCAAGCCTGTATGTGCTTGTGATATAGAGTTTGGGATTAGAAATAGCAAGGTATAATTGAAGGTGGAAGAATTTGAGAATGTGACAAGACCAGAATGATATACAACAGCCTTAGTGCAACCCTGGTGAAATTGCAAAAAGGAATTTAGACAAGTCATAGGTATTATTGAGAAACCCCTTTACTGAAGGTCAGTAAGGGAAAAACCATAGAGACTAAGATGAATTAATATTCGAAGTAGGTCAGACTGGAAATAGACTAAGAATTGCAAAGAATGAAAGGATTGAGAGAAGAAAGTTTAGAATATTCAAGTTTCAAAAACGTTAGAGAGAAATAAGAACAGGGTAGAAATTAAGGTAGTACCAATCCTAGAGATATACCATCGCTGAATTTTCGAGGACAAAAATTATTTAAGGGGGGTAGTAATGTAACATCCCAATTTTCAGATAATATTTAAAGTGTAATAAAGATTGGTAATTAGGAAATAAATAGGCATTAAAAACCTTAATTTGGAAAAGAAAAAGGTCTAGATGAACCATAGAAACATTAAAAGGGGCTAAAATACCCCTGGGAAGAGAAACGTCCAGAAAGGAAAACATCGGACCTGTCTACTTAGCCTCGGTCGCGTCGCGACCAGATTACATTAGGAGGCATCGCGACGCGATGATGGAAAATTCCAGAAACCTATAGAGCATTCAAAGTCGATGAATGCAGCCAATAAACGTTTGACATGTGGCAATGTCGCGTCGTGACGGAGGTTATACCTTGGTCCATCGCGACGCGATGGGGGCAAAGTTTGCCTATAAATAGCCCTTCACTTCCAACTCGCCCCAAATCCTCTTCTCTCTCTAGCTTTCTCTCTCTAGAAACTTCTGAGGAGAGAGTACGCTCTGTGCTTGCCTCTAATGAGGATCTGGTATATCAGAAAACCCTTAGTAAGTAACCATTGAGATTGAGAAAGGGAGTGAGACTTAGAGGGCCACTAAGGAGCAAGTATGCTCTGCACTTTTCTCAAGAGAGGATCTTGTGCATCAGAAAACCCTTAGTAGGTAATCCTCTGAGAGGGGAGGATGAGAGCAATCTAGTAAGCCAGGTAGGAGTGTCTAGAAGTAGGAGTACGAGTAGTAGGAGTGGCAAGGACACGGAGAGTGGTAGTAACTGCAATAGCCTTCTAACCAGGTGGGAGATCTGAACCCTATCCACTAGGGATTGTAGGATTAGAGTAAGTGTATAATTAGGCGTAGGGTGACCCAAATCCTACTAGAGGTTGATAGTAGTAGCTCCTTAGGAGAGGGGGAGAGATACGTGAAAGAGGAGGGGGAAGAAACTGAGGTGGTGATCGAAAGAGGGGAGGCGAGGCAGCAGGAGGGAGGTGAGGGAGGGGAGGAAGTGAGGTGAGAGAAAGAGGGGAGGGGAGGAAGATAGTAAAGTGTTTGAATTAGTAGGGGTAAAATTGACTTTTCAAGGGGGAGGGGAGGTGGGGATAACAAATCCCTTTTTTGAAAGTGAATAAAAGCATGATCAATCTAATTTATGGAAAAAAAACAAAAAGGCACATGGTTCAAAGGGAGAACCAGTTGGAAAAATTAGGGAGAAAGAGAGTAGGAGGAAGATTCTAAGGGAGAACTGCTGCTGGGAGGCTAAAACACATGCTTGGGGATTATTCAACCACTCTTTTGATCGATTTTTACTTTTTAACTATGTTAGCTTAATTTTCCTTGTGTTAAAGGTAGATGAAACTGTCTGTATGACTGTTCCTATTACTGGGTTTTGATCTGAATTTTTTGGGTTATTTTAATTTAAGAGTTTGTTCTCTGAATTCTTGTTTATTTACAGTTTTATATTCACAATTGGAAAATTGGAATTTAATTTTGCTATTGAGAATGAACGATTTGTGTGTGTCATCTTAGGAATAAGGACACAATCAAATTAGCATTATTGAGTGAATGTGTTCTTAGTGCTCTTGTTAGATTATTATATATCAAGGAATTGAAGTATAACTTTTAACAGGAAGATTTATCAACTTAAGAAATTAGGGGGTAAATATAAAAACTTAGCTTCTTGATTTAGATGAACCTTTCATATTAAAGTCCCGTGTAAGGGACCAGTAGAAAGGGCAGTGAAATCGAACCTCTAGCAATTTCTCCCTAATTGTTAAAATCTTGTTTTTGTTTGCTTGAATCTATTGTTATAAAAATTACAAAAACAATTTCTGCTTTATTTTATTTAGAAAGTTTTTGTTATAGAACAATCAATTGAATTTTCTGTTGCTCTAATGGAATTAAATTAGTAAGCTAGTATTTAATAATACAATCCCTGTGGACGATAATTTTGTACTATAGTAGCGATTTGGTATACTTGCTAAAGTGCTCATCAAGTTTCTGGCGCCGTTGTCGGGGATAGTATTTTGTTACTATTAGTGCAGCTAGTTAAATTTCGATTTGAGTCTTTTAATTTTTTGGTAGTCTTGACACGGTCCCGCATCAACAAGTTGACGCCCATGTTATTTTTCAGGTTTAAAATTAACTCATGCATCAACTTGTTGACGGGTTCTGGCGTCAATTTTTTGACGCGTGTGTTCAAAACATCAAATTGTTACACATGCTGTTGCTGCATAATTTGCTTTATGAGACTGTTTAATTGCTTGCGTTTGACGACTTTATTTTTATACAGATATGGCACGCACTAACATTCAACAAGACGGTATTCGCCAAAGATCGACTACATCGACACGCAAGGAGCTCCAGCGCCAGCATCAGCAGGAGGCCGCCCCTGCCCCTCACGATGATGTACCTGTGCATCAGGCTGCCCCTGCCCCTCACGATGATGTGCCTGTGCATCAGGCTGCCCCTCATGTGCCTGTGCATAAAGCTGCGGGCCATGATGTGCCTGTGCATGAGGCTGCCCTTCATGTGCCTGTGCCTGAGGCTGCCCCTCACGAGCAGGTGGCAGAGGCTTCCCCTCATCAGTAGGAGGCCGACAATGCTGCTGATGAGCCTGATTCGTTCCCATGAGGTCCAGAGGACACATCAGTCCTAATCTTGTATGGCGATCACGTTGTCACAGACTTGTGGACCAGTGAGGTAAGTAACAGTTTAAGTTATTATTACATTGGTTTCATTCGATATTTGAATACAATTGACACATGTGTTTCTTGATTCTAGGATCGCAGCGAGCTGAAGATCATAAGGGTGTTGTGGACAAGTCTAAACTAATGCCACTTTGTGGCATTAGCCATAAGACTATAGACAAAGGGCTGCTCAGTGCATTTACAGAGAGATGGCAGGCAGACACATCTAGTTTCCACCTGCCAGTCGGGGAGATGACGATCACCTTGGATGATGTCTCCTAGCTTCTGCATATTCCAGTGATGGGGACGTTTTTCACCATGTCAGCCTTGGACAAGGCGGAAGCGGCTCACTGGTTGCACACCTTGTTGGGTGTGCCCATGGATAAGGCACAGGAGCAGATAGATAAGGGACCACTGTGCAGCCTCATGTGGCTTCGATCCGAGGTATACCCGAGGTGCTGCAGGGCATAGCAGTGGGACATGGCAGCTAGGGCTTTCTTGCTACACCTAGTTGGCAGCACCATTTTTTCCAATAAGAGCCAGTCCCTGACGCGGGTGGCCTACTGGACATGTTTAGGGACCTCAGTTCAGTTGGCAACTATGCATGGGGCGCCATGGCCCTTGTATATATGTATAACCAGTGATCTGGGAGGCTAGTAGGGAGAAGACGAGGCAGCTGGCAGGTTATGTGACATTATTACAAGTAAAAATTTGTTTTAAAAATCTTTAAAATTTAGTATGTAATTCAAAATTACATGAGTTAATATTTTCCTTACAGGCATGGATATATGAGCACTTCCAGTGTGTCGCATTCAGATCTAGGGAGCGAGATCCTATTTACGCCGAGAAGGCGCCCGAGCTAGCCGATAGAGTGTGATTAGGGGTGCCAGTCTGGTAGAGCCATACCGCCATGTGTTGGACAGGCTGACAGATGATGACGTTACATGGGACCCGTAGCGGAGCATAGAGTTGAAAGAGCATGGGAGCAGATATCAATGTATAGGGGATTCATCCGGTTTGGTCCTACGATGGTCCCATAGTTACCAGATAGGGTCTTGGTGTAGTTTGGACATGTAAAGCGCATTCCGAGGCCTCCACGCGATATCCGAGAGCAGTCTGTCAGTCGAGCTGAGATGGACGGTATGTGGTTTGCATTTGATCAGCACTTGGTCCAGCTTGGTCCTCAGGTGGTGCCTCACCTGCTAGCGGTGGAGCCTGGGTACATGGAGTGGTTCTATAGGATCTCCCACCCATACATCTACCCAACACCAGATGCTCTAGCACCAGCTACTGATGTAAGTTTGTATGAAGTGTCTGTTTGTTCCCTTTGCTAGAATAATATTTTTAGTTACTAAATTTATTTGTTTTTATTGTATGTAGGAAGCGAGATGGGAGAGGGTCTGTTGGATCGCGGACGCGATGATGCAGGAGCCTTTTGTAGAGTTGCGCACACCTGGGTGGTACTTGATGCAGGAGCTGGCTAGATTAGCCCTTCCACGTCCCCCCACTACGCGCACATATCAGCGGAAGAAAAGCAGGGCGTCGGCCTCTACATCGACGCAGTAGTTTATTTTTAGGGTTTCCCTCGTCGTATATTGAAGACAGCTTATTTATTTATGTCGTTTTGTGATGTATATTTTTATATCTCGCATTTAATGGATGACACAGTGTCCGCAACTTAACTTATAATGTATATTTTTATATCTCGCATTTAATGTTGTTTGTTTGCGACTGAAATATGGAGTCCTCCATGGTAATCAAAATGTAACACAAAATAAAGGTTGAAAAATTCAAACCTGACACACCTGCGTCATCAAATTGACGAAACCTAACGTCAACTTGTTGACGCAACTTGGTGTCAACATGTTGACGCATGAAGTGAAATTTTGTTGTTGCAAAAGAGACTATCGTCTCCTTGTTGACGTGTAAATTCGTCAACAAGGTAATGTGATATATTAATTTAACTAGGGGTAAAATTGTCATTTAAATAAGGAGGGGAGGTGGAATAATTAAAGAGGGAGGTGGTGATAACAAATGCCTTCAAAAAAACGCATGTCCATCTGTCCCTTTAATTAGCTTCTCCATTTATTCACGTAATCAACATGCTCAGCCTATTATGAATCAACTTCATTCCTATATTCAATGATAAATTAACGTGAACCCTATAAGTATTTATTAAATCCTTTTTTTAGCGTGTACAATTTTGTACAGGTTAAGGGCCATTAATTATCTATTTTTTTCCTTATCAATCACTTACTTTGCTTTTATTTTATGTATGTAATCTCTCTTCTCACAAAATAGGAAAGTTATCAATCAATAAGAAAAAAAATTGAGTAATTAATGGTCCTTAACATGTATAAGGTTGCACACGTTAGAAAAACGATATCTACTATATTATACTCCCTCCGTTACTTTTTAGAAGCTCATTTAGACAAAAAACGCATATTAAGAAAAGTAGTTAGCATAATTAAATTGTCTATAATATATATATTTTTTCAAATTTATCATTCAATCATACTTTTAATTAATTAATGCATGTCTTGGATTTTTAAATACTATGCAATTAATTATGGGTACTTTTGGAAAAAAATAATTAATGTATCTTTTAATTTGGAAAGGAGCTTATAATTAGTTAACAAATTCTTTTCTAAAAGAGGCTTATAAAAAGTAACGGAGGAAGTATACAATAACAAAACACATTAGATTTCAAAAAAGAAACATCGTTCAAGATAGAGAAAGAGATAAAAAGACTCATAAAGCAGAGACAAATTTTTGATAATTTTCTATCAATATCACTAGACTAAGATATATACAAAAAGTGATACCAGTGAAGAACATATGAGAGATGAATGGTTAAATGATTGTTTTTTATTTAAAAAAATATTTAAATGATTATTTGTTACATACATAGAGGTATATTTTTTATAGTATTGACGTTAAAAAAATTATATAACATTTTCAAAATAGGAAAATGCTTAGAACACAATTGTAATTTGTAGAAGATTAGGTATTTTAGTCATAAAGATTATGTATTTTGTAAAAACTTATTTTTTTATATGAAAATTTTATAACTATTTCTTGCCCCCACGAAAGAAAATTTCTGGATCCGCCACTGGACTCATGCCACGTGACAGCTCCACATTCATTCTTTTCCCGCCAAAATACAAAATAATTTTTTTAATTTGTTTATTTTTTAATGGTTTAAATATATGTTTAGTTCATGCAAATATAGAGTTTTTTGGTTTTGGTCCCTGTAAATTTTTTTTTATTTTAGATTCTCTCCCTGCAAAATCATGAGTCATCATTTTTTGTCTCTGGCGTTATCCTTTGTTAAGAAAATGTTGATGTGGCAAACAGAGGATGAGTTGGCACCTGTCACGTGACATTTTTAATTACTTGGCACCCACCCACAGTGCTGACTCTAATCCTGCTGCAACTTCCAAAACCCCCAACCCATCGTTGTTCCTCTACCCCAAATCTTGACTTCTTTTCCACCGCCTCCACTGGTGTAAGAAGACGGAGAGAAAAAATAGAGGAATAGGGAGGAAGTGAGAGAAAGAAAGAAGCAGATGGGGGAGGCGGCCCACCCCTGGTCGTGACGGAGACAGCGAGGGAGACAGCGAGCGCCTCATTTTCCAAAAGCCAACTGAGAATTAACCGACCCTCAAACCTTTCGTTTTTTAGCGCCACGCGTTTCAACATCAACGCCTTGACGAATCTCCTCGTCGGAGAGGCTGGCTTGTTGTTGTGGTTGTTATTGTTGTTGTTGAGAGTTGGAGGTGGCGCGCGTAGAGAGTATCGTGACTGTAGAGGATCCACTACCAGAGGATCAACTAATAGAGGATCAAAATTGCAGACCAGACTAAGTAAGATTTTTGGAATCTCACCTCTATTGGCCGGAAAACATGAATCCAAGATGGTGGTTTTCCTTCAATGTTGTTCCTTTGCAAATCCAATCGGTTACAATGAAAGAAGAGTTGAAGAGATTATTTTAATTGGTTGGGTTTTGGAATTCGTGGCTGGAAAACGACCGTACAGGGAGGAGAAAGCGGAAGCGCTAATGGGAGAGAAGAAAGAAGTTGATATCTAGTTCGGCACCATCCCATTAACCATTGTCTTCATCTCTGTCGAGGAAGGAATGTGTTCTGGTTTATGGTTGTGAAGGTACTCTGGAGCTGCCCCCTCCCCTCGGGGTGTTTTCTCAGGCTTCTCATTAGCAGTCTTCTTATCAGCATGGTGAGTGTGGTTGGAGGGAGAGAAGGGGATTTGATGAGGTGAGGAGTTCGGAAGGGATGATGAGGGAGGATTTGTTTTTCCAACAGAAATCATGGATGGGAGAAGAGAATTCGGATGAGGGAGGGAATCCTCTGTTCTTCTTGCCTCTGACGTGGGTGTAGGGACGGCAAAGCGAATTTAACCCAACGGGCCGGCCTACCAACCCGCCTAAAATGGGGAGGGTTGGCTACGACATGTCAACCCACCAACCCATCTTGTCAAACCCGCCTAGCCCGTCAACCTATCGGGCCACAAGCGGGCCGGGCCAACCCGTTGGGTTAACATATATTTTTTATTTATTTATTTTCTTATTTTCTACTCCCTCCATCTCATTTTAGTTGTCCTCTTTAGAATATTTCATTGTCTCAAATTACTTGTTTATTTAGAAAATCAAAAAGTATTAGTTACTTCTTTTCGAACAATACCCCTTGTATTTCAACCAACTATATTAATGAATTTTTTCTACTTAACTACTCTATTACTCCAATTAATAAGAGGTATTTTAGCTAATGAGTGTCATTTTATTATGGAAATTTGTAAACTTCATCATTTTCTTAAGAGATGTGCATAAACTAATAGGACAAGTAAAATGAGACAGAGGGTGTAACAATTTTTATTTTTATTTTTTTTTTACATATTTTGGGCAAGCCAGCTGCTATTTCGACCTGTTTTAGGCATGTTGGCCTGCCATTTTGGCCTCGTTTTAGCTCAAATTTCAATTTTTATATTTATTTTTTGTTTTTTGAGCCAGCCAGTGACGGGACGAGTTGGGTTCAACATCTCAACCCACCACTCTTGACGGGCCGAGTTGGGTCGGGTTGGCCCGTTTTGCCATCCTTATGCAGGTGGGTCAAAATGCCACGTCACATGTGCCAACTCTTGCCAACTCATTCTCTGTTTGCCACATCAGCATTTTTTAACGGAGGATAACGTCAGAGACAAAAAATGATGACTCATGATTTTGTAGGGAGGGAATCTAAAAAAAATAAATATTTTTACAGGGACCAAAACCAAAAAAACTTTATATTTGCAGGGACTAAACAAATATTTAAACCTTTTTTAATTCATGATATTTTATTAATTATGATATATCAATCAATTAATACTCATATCTAAACTTTTACCATTCAATCAAATTTGAATTAAATCAAATTCAATTTTAAAATGTAATAAATTAAAGCATATCAATCAATTAATTCTCATATCATGATCATTTCCATTCAATCAAAATATCATATAAGTCATGTGACAACATTAAAATCATTAATTTTTTTTGCCTAAATCAATTTTTCGTTTTAATTTTTTATTTTTTAGTTATTGTTTTAATTATAGCAATCGTTATTACTTCATGTCATATTAAACAATAAATTCGCAGTGTAAATTATTAATATATTCTCTTAAATAACTTATCTATTTTCATTTATTACTTATATCAATTATTAGTACTGCTCATCAATATATTTTTGAAAAATACTATTCATCATTACTTTACCATACGAATTTGGTTACTTTTAATTTTATAACTTTTCATGAATGATTAGTTTTACCATAGTTGTCAAAACCGGACCGGACCGGGCGGTCCGACTGGTTGAACCGGGAACCGGACCCCTGTCCGGTCCGATTGAACCTCAAAACCGGATTACACAAGAACTGGCCTAAAAACCGAAAAACTGGTAAAAAAACCGGTCAAAACCGGGCAAAACTGGGAACCGAACGGTTCAGAAAAAAATTAATTTTTTATTTTTTTCAAAAAATAGTAAATGACATTATTTTTGACATATAAGAGATTTTTTATCCTTTTTTTCACGTCGATAGATTAAATTAAATATTATAATAAAATTTAAAATTAATTTATATATTAATATTATTATGAGAGTACTTACATTACAGTACTTTTGATTATTGAATATTAGAATGTTATTATAACATATTTATTTTAGTTTAATATGTAATTTTTGCATGTTAAACATTTTAAGCGGAGTTTAATATTTTATGTCGTGATGTTATAAATATTATGTTATTTTTTGTTTATTAGTGCTTTATATGTTATATTAAAAATTTTAAAAATATAATTTAATTCATTTCTGGTCCGACCCCGGTTCGACCCCGGTCCGACCTTTGAACCTTGAACTAGTGCCTACACCGGTTCAGTGTCTGATCCGGTTTTGATAACCTTGAGTTTTACTATTCACGTCATAAAATTTAATTTAAAAATTATAACAATTTAACATTAAATTTAATAATATTTTCATAATTTGTATATTTTATCTCTTACATATTATTAAAATTTAAAAATTTTCAGTATTCCATTGGAATATAAGTATTTCCAGCGTTCCATCATTCACATGATTGTTTATGTTTAACTATAATAAATGCTAAATCAATATGTATTTTTATTTTTTCTTTCTTAAAGGTTTGATATTATATGTGAGAAAAACCAGAATTTATTCTAGAATTAGTTTGTTGTCCAACATAGATAATTGATTTTTTTTTCATGCTACTTATTTTGAATTTATCTTACTGTAATTTAGATAAATCATTTAATTGCATGTTTTATATTTTTTTGTTGAAACACAAAGTTGAGAAATCATCCCTAAATATAAAGAAAATAGAACAAATATTATTTGTTTTATTTGTTATATTTTAAAATTGGAGATATATGTATAATAAAAACATATATTCTCTACTTCATAATGAAATATCTATAACATTTTTTAAAAAATTTGAATTTGCTAATTTTTTTTTTGAAATAAAAAACTTCACATTTATTCTTGCGGGTTACCTATAAAGATAACTCGTGCGAGTACAGGTAAATACACCAGTTAAATATATATCACAGCTCTTATCGAATGGGAGGTCAAAATATATATCTTTTATCGAAGATAAAAATTGCTACAAATAAGGAAAAACAATGAATCGATACCATGTACTTATCATTAAATTTAAATTTAAAAAGTATCCTAACTGATCTCTTCCGCATCAATACCATATTGTTTACACCTAAAAATATTCCTTAAAATTAGCCAAAGTCAGCCACAGCCGAATGGATCAAATAGCCGATTGGGCGTCAGCCGAACTGCATGATAGTCGATCTTGCAGCTGACAGAGCCGCAGGCAGGAAATCAGAAGTGAAAAATGGGCCTTGGGTTTACTGGGCTTCAAGGAAGATATTTGGGTCCATTGGGTTAGCATGAAGTCACATATTGGATCAGATTCTTGCTCCACGAGCCGAATGACGTGGAAATAATTTTGAATTAATTAAATATCTAAGGTAAAACCGGTCAAAATTGTTCTCCACAGTTTTAGGCGCTGGGCGAAGAAATCTGAGGAGAGGTTTACATGGAGAGGACCGTTGGTTGAAGTGGCGCAGCCATAATGTACTAGTGCGCCTAGTTTTTAGGATCGTGGTTAGTAGAGCATGACACCACTCAGCCGAGTAATCGCCAACTAGGAATATATCGTTGTTAGCCAACCAAACGTGGCAGATAGGGGTAGTTCTTAGCTGTTATTATAAATACACAAGTTGTATACATGTTTAAAGGACAGACAATCAATCAAACAACTTATTTAAGGAACCCATAGCTAAAGAACAGAGTTCCTTCCTTGGCGTAATCGCTTGAAGAAAAGGAAATCACTGGTTTTAGAATTTAGCCGATCCGCGGCTAATTGGCATTCCAGACAACACATATATATCTATTAATCAACAATATTTAGGGTAATCTCCAATTAGAATATGGGCCAAATAACACCACCGATTCTCCTTCATGTATATATTATTATCTTGCGCTGGTAATTAAAAACCGAAACACCGTTCACATCAACAAAATAAATCAAAACACCCAAAAGTGATGAACTGAATCTCACTTTGCACAGCAAAGAGAATGAGCGGAAGTAGTTTAAGCGAAGATTTGGAGACAGAGATATTAGTAAGGCTGCCGGCAAAGTCGTTGATGCGTTTCAAGTGTGTTCAAAGATCTTGGAACCTTCTCTTCAGGTCTCACGCCTTTGTTATGAGGCACATGAACATGCACATGTTTGACGACCACCACCATCTCATGATCCTTCACGGCCACATTTACAAAAACTGCTTAACTATCCACCCATGATGACCCAACACCAAAACCAAAACTCGAATTCGACCGATTCTTCTTTCTTAATAACCCCATGGTAACCCATTCCTACGGCCACTGCAACGGAGTTTTTCTGTCTTCAAGAATATAATCAAAATAACACAATTTTGTGGAACCCGATGTCGGATAAAATTGATAAAATAATAAAATAGAATATTGAGTACAAGTAAAAAGTCTGAGACGTCTAAAGACACTGTCCTTAAGGATTATTTTGTCCACTAAAATAATATATCAAATGCGAAATTCTCCCAGAATATAACAGACTCTTCTAGAATAAATTCTAGGACACGGAACAACAAGATCTCAATACTCTTCTCACTCAGAATTTTCTCATAGTACAACAAAGAGAACTTTGATACATATATCTATGCCTCAAAACATCTCTTCTCTCTTATAGTTGAACAGCACGTCTTCCCCACTTCAAAATATATCTGTTAGCAAAGCATTATTTTTCATTGATAACAAATAATGAAACTTTATTATCATTACAACGTTGCAATTCTAATTGAAGTGTATTTACTCAAAGCCAACGTGCAAATGAAGGGAAGGGATTTCCTCCCGTGATTTTTTCTCAAGTTTTCTCCAGTTTTCATTATCCACCATCAATATCATGTATCCCATTTTTTAAATGTTTTCCACACCTTCTCTATCTTATCCATGTATGGTTGTAATTCCACGGGAGAAAAAAATGGGAGAGGATCCATTCCGGCAAATGAAACAGGTTTTTAATCAAATTAAAAAAATTTCTTTAACTTGCCGGAATAGAATCAAAACCACTGACAACATATTAACTAGAATTAAAAGCCCTTAAAGGTGTTATTCCACCTTCAGGAAATAGAACAAAGCAATTTTCCAATTCCTTGTTTTCCACTGAGAGAAAAACAAAGCTAACAGACCAATCATTGAATACATTCAAGACAATTACTAAAAAGAAATTATGACACTAAATATTTGGTTAATATTAGATATAATATTAATCAGAAAATAAAACATTTTATTTTATTTTAAATTCATATTTCAGATATAAATTTTTGAAATACATTTACGACACCTGACAACTAGAGAGGTCCACGTTATCCCCCCCCCCAAACAACAATGTTATTCCAACACCACCACTTTTTTTGACACCATATACAACAACGTATTTTCGTACGGTCCGTACGGTACGGACTTGTACGGATCCGTACGGAATCCGTACGATGTTTTTTTTTTATAGGAACAGATTTTTTTAAGTGGTTAACAGAAGTTATGTAAGTGGTTAACACGAGTTGTGTAAGTGGTTAACACTGCATCTCACTTCAAAGTAGTGTTAATCACTTACACGACGCGTATTAACCACTTACATAACTTGTGTTAACCACTTACAAAAAGTCTGTTAACCACTTCAAAATATACTGTATCTTACTTCAAACTTGTGTTAACCACTTACACAACTCGTATTAACCACTTGCATAACTTGTGTTAACCACTTACAGAAAGTCTGTTAACCACTTCAAAATATATTGTATCTCACTTCAAACTCGTGTTAACCACTTACACAACTCGTATTAACCACTTGCATAACTTCTATTAACCACTTAAAAAATCTGTGTCTATTAATATTAGTGGACTGCGTTAACCACTTACACAACTTGTGTTAACCACTTAAATAACTTCTGTTAACCACTTAAAAAAATATGCTCATATATTAAAAAAAAAAAGTACGGATTCCGTACAGATCCGTATCGTACGGACCGTACGGAAAATACGGTGTTGTATACGGTGTAGGAAAAAGTGGTGTTGGAATAACATAACTAAAAAAAAAAAAAACCTCCCTCTACCCTTCTGACAACTTGCTTGGTTTTGGTGCTGATCCCAACACCAACAATTTCAAAGTTGTAAAACTCAATTTTTCCGTTAAGATAAATATGCGGTGGAATTCAAATCTTTTGTCAGTAGAAATTTATAGTCGTAGCTCCAAATTGTGGAGCCTTATCGATCACCCTGTTCTCCCTCTCATTACAGACCAATATTTCAAACATCCCAACAAATACAACACTCTTGTTAACAGCATTTATCGTTGGATCATGGGCTCCAAATTAGAAGGTTTCCCAAGCATTCTTTGCTTTGATTTCAGCAACAACCAGTTTAGCTTTCTCAGAGATCCAATCTCGAACTTTGCTTGTGCTAATTTAGCCGAGATCAAAGGTTCCCTCGCTTATGTCGTGGAGTATGTGTTCAGCTTGGAAATTTGGGTTATGGATCAACAAGGATGGGACAAGCGCTGCAAGTAGTGTCGACGGACAAGCTCTGACGTTATATATAAGAGAAGTCTCAGTTTCATCACAATTAAGAGCACGTGCTCACTGCTCAGTGATGGGAAGTTATGCAATTGTCACCGGCATCTCTAAGTTCAAGTCACATGTAACCGTTTGAGATTTGTATAAATAACTGTAGCTTTCTGATTGAAGATAAGAAATGAAATATATCACATTCAGTTCATCTCAATTTCTCTTGTAATGATGTTCTGTTTCTAGTTTTATCATGGTATCATAGAGCTTTTTCTTCGATCTGGACTGTGGTCTTACTTTTCTTCTTCTTCTTCAATTTGTGTTCACTCATGGCTTCTCCATTCTCTGTTTCGAATGAGAATCATCATTCTCATGCTTCGATGAATCACTTTCAGCGAAGTTCGGTGCAAAATCCTTTCACCGATCAAATTCTTAATTCTGTGTTTTCTGGTTCGTCTTCAACCTTCAATCACAAAATCTCGATTAAACTGGATGACAAGAATTTTCAGCTATGGATTCAACAAATTGAAGGTGTTATCACAGCGCACAAGCTTCAGCGTATTGTAGTTAATCCTACTATACCAGTTCAGTTTGCCTCTGATCTGGATCGGCAGTTAGGGATTTCAACTGATGATTATCAACATTGGCTTGTACAGGACCAATTCGTTTTTACTTGGCTTCACTCGACTCTTTCTGAATCAATGCTGCCTCGAGTCATTGGTTGTAGACATGCCTATCAAGTTTGGGATAAATTGCATAAGCATTTCTACACACATCTGAGAGCTAAAGTTAGGCAAATGAAATCTGAACTTAAGAACACTAAGAAAGGCAGTTGCACAATGTCTGAATATTTGCTGAAAATTAAAACTCTCTGACTCATTGCTTGCTGTTGGTGAAGAAATCTCTGAGCATGATCAAATTGATATTGTTCTTGATGGTTTGCCTGAGGAGTACAACTATTTTGTGTTGATGATGTATGGTAGATCTGATTTTTCCTCTCTTACTGACATTGAAGCACTATTGGTTGTTCAAGAAGCTCAGTTAGATAAATTTCGTCAGGAGCTTCATACTTCCAATGCATCTGCAAATGTTGCCAATGTTGCTAAGTCACACACACCTAATGATTTTCCTTCTGGTCATGTTGCTAATGTTGAACACTCTACTGATAATTTTCTTCAGTTTGGCCGTGGTAGAGGCCGAGGCAGGTTTAATAGAGGACGAGGTCGTGGCTGCAATTCAGGTAGCAGGCCAATTTGTCAACTCTGTCACAAAGTAGGCCATGAGGCATTCAAATATGCTGGCACCGATTTGACCAGGCCTATGTGCCACCACAGAATCCTAATGCCTATGCACCATACCAAAACACATATGTTGCTCCACCTGCTCAGCCTCATGCAGGTTCTCATACTCAATTAACTGCACAGCCTGCTGCTAATGTGCCAAATCCTCAAGCTAATGTTGTCACTCAGCAACCTCATCTGATGCCTAATACCTCCACCTACAACATACCTCAGAATTTTGCAGCAAATGTTTGGTATCCTGATTCAGGTGCCTCTCACCACCTGACACCTGATTCTTCTAACATTGCACATGGTACTGCCTACAATGGTACTGGTCAGGTTGCCATTGCAAATGGTCAAGGTTTAAGCATTATCTCTACTGGTTTAGCATCATATTCTTCCCCTCATTCACCTCATGTATCTCTCAACTTGTCTAATTTACTGCATGTGCCTAGCATTACTAAAAACCTTATGTCAGTCTCCAAATTTGCTCATGATAACAATGTGTTTTTTGAATTCCATGTTGATTCCTGCTTTGTCAAATCTCAGGTATCTAGGCAAGTCTTGTTATAGGGAGCCCTAGGAGTTGATGGTCTCTATAGTTTCAAGAATCTCCACTTACTTCCTGCTGCTAAGTCCAAGTCTAGCTGTTCTGTTCCAGCTCTACAATCATCTCCTAGTTTACATAATTCTGTAGTTGTTCCTTCTTTGAATACTCAATGTAATAATTCCTTGTCAACTTGGCACTATCGCCTTGGACATGCTCATATAAATGCTGTCAAAAGTATACTGAACCTTTGTAACATTGCTATACCATCTAAATCAAATGTAGAGTTTTGCAATGCATGCTGTCTTGGAAAGTCCCACTGATTACATGCCCCTTTGTCCCCTACACTACACACCACACCATTTAAACTTATTCATACTGATTTGTGGGGCCCCTCACCTATGCTTTCTCATAATGGCTACTCTTACTACATTACTTTTGTAGACGCATGCACTAAGTACACTTGGATTTATTTCCTTAAACAAAAATTTGAATCCCTTGCTGTTTTCAAACTGTATCTCAAAATGCTTGAAACACAATTTTCAGCCAAGGTCAAATCAATCCAATCCGATTGGGGTGGTGAATATAGTCCTTTCACCGCTTTCTTAAATGAATTAGGCATCCTCCATAGACGTACTTGTCCTCATACGTCTCATCAAAATGGGACAGTTGAGCGAAAACATCGCCAAATTGTTGAAATGGGGCTTACTATGCTAGCTCATGCTGCTATGCCTATGCTTTATTGGGACCATAGCTTCACCATGGCTGTTTTTCTTATAAATAGACTGCCTACTACAGCCCTACCTTCTCATTCTTCCCCATTTCATGCTCTTTACAAATCTGTCCCTGACTATACTTTCATTAAAACTTTTGGAAGTGCATGTTTTCCTCACCTTCGACCCTATAATGCACAAACTTGACTTTACGTCCCAAGAGTGTGTTTATCTTGGTCCCTCTCCCACTCATAAGGGTCACAAGTGTCTATCAATCACTGGTCGTGTTTATGTATCAAAGGATGTGGTTTTTAATGAGAATCGATTTCCTTTTGCTCATTGGCATACATCTACTGCCTCATCACCTTCTGCTACTTGTCCTATCCCTGCATCTATTCCTTTAGTTTGTCCTCCTTCTTCAGTTCCTTCTCCTACCATTCTTCCTGCTTCTCCCATTTTGCATTCTGTAGATCAATCTGCAGCTCACCGATGTCGCTTTGCCTTGCCTCTGCATTGCCATCAAGCTTCTTCTTCTCCTCATGATCCTTCAGTTTCATTGTGACACCCTCTACCCCGTCATGGCATTTTAGCAATGTAAGAAGAAAATAACACAAGATAAAAAAAAATATTCATTCGGATAAAACTTTCCTTTGAAACGAAATAGAGTTGTCACGTTCACAACATGCGGAAATAGAAAATGAGTATGAAATACAATTAATAAAAATAACCCAAGTCCCCGATGTCACAATAATTCAGAGCTCTTCCCCTAATCATTACATCGGAAGAAAACAATAACTTAAACAAGTAAACACAAGTCTTCTATCTAGCACAATGAGCTATCGTGATTACTTGCCGGCATTCATATCCTCAATACTGCAATCTCAAGATCTACACATACCCCGTGGGGTATGCATAGCCACAAGAGGGGTTAGTCATCATAACCTCAGATAGTGCATACAGCGTAGGAAATTAATGAACAATGCGCAATATGCAACAATTCCAATAAGGACATCTAATCACTAGCGTTAAGGCATAAGATGGTACCACAACGGCCAAATATCACATGCTACAACATCAATCACAACATTAAGGTACATTACCACAACAATTATATATCACATGCCACGGCATCAACCACAACAACAAGGTACATTACCAACACTAAACAACTAGGCACATGATCATGTAAAACAATGTATTTATAGAACCATAACTATATGCATGTGGAACCACTTAAAACGGCCGGATACCTTGCCCGCTTTGAATACCGCGTGTCGATGGTGTACCAATAACAACAGATCGAACCTCACCCGTCACGGGATACCTTGCCCGATTCGCCCCATTAACCGT
The DNA here is from genome assembly GCA_037113605.1 of Calophaca sinica. Lineage (NCBI taxonomy): Eukaryota > Viridiplantae > Streptophyta > Magnoliopsida > Fabales > Fabaceae > Calophaca > Calophaca sinica. The sequence continues at coordinate 74,204,825 of CM073730.1, forward strand.
AGGACCAGAAACCTCGCCCACACGGGATACCTTGCCCGATTCGCCTCTACTAACCAAAGGATCGAAACCTCGCCCGCCACGGGATACCTTGCCCGATTCGCCTTTTTTTTTCTTTTAACCGTAGGGACCGGAAACCTTGCCCGCCACGGATACCTTGCCCGATTCGCCTCTACTAACCAAAGGACCGAAACCTCGCCCACACGGATACCTTGCCCGATTCGCCTTTTTTTTTCTTTTAACCGTAGGATCGAAACCTTGCCCGCCACGGATACCTTGCCCGATTCGCCTACTAACCAAAGGACCGAACCTTGCGACACGGATACCTTGCCCGATTCGCTTTTTAACCGTAGGACCGAAACCTCGCCACACGGATACCTTGCCCGATACGCCTACTAACAATAACAACAACAACAACAACAATGACGACACCAAGATACATGAACATGACCAAACGCGTGTATAACCATAACATCCTCTATCGCCATATTTTCGACTTGAGTAACAACAACAACAACAAAGAACACAATTCATAAGTTAGCTAGTGCCTTCTACCAATAACATGAACATTTAATAATCTTAGCAACTTTGATTAAGCACATACATCCAAGTGAAACTTTGGCATAGAAGGACTAGTTCTCTCAGATTAACATACTAATAAATCAATAGGCATCATAAATGAACCTTAGACATTCTACTTAAGCTTTACAATATCAACATAATCATGGGACTCGAGTTCTTTGATTCATACTTAGTGGCTACACTTTCATAGGGTCTAAAGCCTACTATTTAGTTATTTAATTTCCTTACATTGTCATTTGTTAACAACCAATTTCTGTACATCAAGCATATAACAACCAAAGCTCAATCATCACGCCAATTTCAACAACCAATAAAATTATCACATCAACGTTACAATAAATATCACTAGTCAAGAATAGTAATTGAGGAGTTCGGATGTCTCCCTATCACGGTGGTGAGAGTGCTCGTTGCTATCACATGAGGCGTAGGGGTCATGGGACACCCCTATTGTTCATACATGTTCCATACACTCACTAGAAGAGAACAACTACCCCTTACCTCAAGTGAATTTCGTGCTCCTAGGATGGCATGAGGTAACACCAAGCTTTTCCTTTCCTAGTGAAGCTGTCCTCAAAGAAACACAAGAGCAAGGGTTTAGGAATGGAAAAATCATGGTTTAGAACCCTAACATTGATCTTAAAGACAAAACTTATGAATAGAAAACTTACCACCTCCTATTCCTCCCAATACGAGTTACAATAACGATGCTCCCCGGTCGAGTCCCGTAGCGTAGTCTTGAGTTAGAGCCCTTGACACCACAAAATTGGAAGAAGGGAAGGAAGAGCTTTTCTCTGTTTGGATTGGTCTTATGAGCAGCTCCTAATCATGTTTAGGGTCTTAGAACTGATGCTTAGTGGCTAGGTTAAGTCTAGGGGTCGTGGTTGCCCTTTCAGGTCGAGAATGGGTCACACTGGGTCACAGAACCGGCCCAAAACGAGTTAAAACGCGAAACAGCGCGGAGGCACTTAGCAGCTGTGGGCGCCGGGCGCCAGCCACCCCTGGGCGCCCTCGCTACCGCTCGGTGAGGTCCGGGCGCCCGAAGCTTGGCCTGGGCGCCTCGCGCTAGTCCGACACTCGGTGCCACTGTTTTGGTCGTAGCTGGAGCTACAGATGTCCGATTGAGGTGTTCTTGGTGTCGTTGGAAAGCTAAGAGAATTTCCTACAATTTTATATCTAATAGGCTTACCCAAATTCTGACTCTAACAGGATCAAAAATGCAGTTGAAATATACTATAATATTCCTAAGTGTTACGCTTGCATTGTGTTGACTCCAGAGAGCATATCTAGAGTTGTAGGTATCGAAATCGAGTCGAACTAAATCCAACTAAAAGATAAGAGATAATGCTACAACTTTATTGAAGGGACTTAAATCCAATTGAGTTGTTAAGAGGTTCGAAAATGGGGAATATGATGACCGAAATAGCTAAATATAGGAATAAAGGTACATCTGGACACTTAATCGGCTGAAGGAACGGTAAAACATATGAAACCCAACCCAAGCAACAATAAGCATGTTCTAATACCCTAAGACATATCCTAATCTTGAAGGATGAAAAATTAGGGCTATTACATTCATCACCTATACCTATCTCTCCTATTAACTTACCATCTACCTCTCCACCTACAGTAATAAACTGTCACCCTATGTTGACTATAGCCAAGACTGGCAATCTAAAACCACGAGTTTTTCTTGCTAATATTGAACCAAAAACTGTGAAACAGGCCCTGTCACAACCAGACTAGTTGGCTGCCATGCAGGCTGAGTATAAGGCTTTAATGGCTAATGGAACTTGGACTCTTGTTCCCCTTCCTTCTAATAGGCAAGCCATTGGATGTAAATGGGTTTTCCGTGTCAAAGAAAATCCTGACGGCACAGTCAATAAATATAAGGCCCGTCTAGTGGCAAAGGGCTTCCATCAACAGGCTGGCTTCGATTTTTCTGAAACATTTTCACCCGTGGTGAAACCTGTCACCATAAGACTGGTTTTGACTCTTGCATTAACTGCTCGATGGCCTGTCCAACAAATTGATGTAAACAATGCTTTCTTAAATGGATTTTTGAGTGAAGAAGTCTACATGAGTCAACCTCCCGGATTTGAAAGTGGTGATAAGTCCCTTGTTTGCAGGTTAAACAAAGCACTCTATGGTTTAAAACAAGCACCACGTGCTTGGTATAAGCGCCTGACTTCTGCTCTCATTCATTTCGGTTTTGTAGCAAGCCGTTGTGATCCCTCCCTTTTCATCTACTCAAAGGGTAATACTTGCCTCTATGTCCTCATCTATGTTGATGATATACTAATCACTGGTTCCTCTCCTGCACTTGTTGCTGATCTTATTCACAAATTAAATGCTCAGTTTGCTTTGAAGCAACTTGGAGAGCTTGATTACTTTTTAGGTTTAGAGGTCAAGCACTTGCAGAGTTGTGCTATGTTACTGACTCAAACAAAGTACATCCGGGATTTGCTTGCCAAGGCTCATATGCTTGAAGCCAATACCATTGGAACTCCTATGCTCAGCACTGCCAAACTCAGCAGGTTTGGTACTGACTCATTACCAGATGCAACCATGTATCATTCCATCGTTGGTGCTCTCCAATATGTCACATTAACTCGGCCAGAACTTGCCTATTCTGTCAACAAGGTATGTCAATTTATGGCACACCCTTTAGAGACACATTGGAAGGCTATCAAGCGAATTTTACGCTACCTAAAAGGTACTGATCACTATGGTTTGCTCCTGCAACCTGCAAATCCTGATGTGCGCGTCTCTTTGCGAGCCTTCTGTGACTCAGATTGGGCCAGCGATCCTGATGATCGCTGTTCTACTTCGGGCTTCTGTATTTTCTTTGGTCCTAACCTCATTTCGTGGAGCTCTAAGAAGCAAGTTTTGGTAGCCCGTTCTAGTGCAAAAGCAGAGTATCAGAGTATGGCTCTCTGCACTACTGAACTCTTGTGGATTCAGTCCCTCTTAGTTGAGTTTCGAATTCCCTGTCACACTCCAACAATTTTATGTGATAATCTCAGTGCAGTTATGCTGTCTCATAATCCTATTTTGCACTCTCGAACAAAACACATTGAGTTTGACCTTCATTTTGTGCGTGAACGTGTTATCTCCAAGTCTCTTCTTGTGCAGCATGTCTCTGGCACTGAACAATTGGCTGATGCTTTAACTAAGCCTTTGCCATCTGCTCGTTTTATTGACCTTCGTGACAAGCTCAAGGTACTCCCTTCAAGACAGCCACCTTGATCTTGAGGGGGGAGTATAAGAGAAGTCTCAGTTTCATCACAATTAAGAGCACGTGCTCATTGCTCAGTGACTGGAAGTTATGCAATTGTCACCGGCATCTCTAAGTTCAAGTCACATGTAACCGTTTGAGATTTGTATAAATAACTGTAGCTTTCTGATTGAAGATAAGAAATGAAATATATCACATTCAGTTCATCTCAATTTCTCTTGTTATGAAGTTCTGTTTCTAGTTTTATCAAATGGCAATTCAGTTCGTCAATTTCAAATTGATCTAGACAGTAGTCTTTTCAGGGTTCATGAGTATGTGCCAAGCATAGCTCCATTGTCAGCCTAGTAGTTAGTTAGGACACTATTAGTATATGCTCTTATATTTATTATATTATTTGTGCATATGGTGGCGTAATGTTAGCTTTTACTCCCGATCTTTCAATATTTTGTGTGTTTTAGCTTTTTATTTTTATTCCAAAATATTGGTTATTTTAGAAATCCAAAACATACAATTAAACATTCATTTCCTATTATACCCTTAAATTAATAGCATATAATAATTGTTGTTCTTTTATCAGAACATTAATTGTTGGTTATTTTAACTCGGTAGTTTTAGTGGAGTGTTAGTAATTCTCAATAAATTTTGCATTGAAAATTGATATTTTTATTAAAAGTATTTTAGTCAAATTTTGTCTAAATTTGTTGGGAAAAAACCAGAGATAATGAGGCAAATGTTTTTTCCCGCATGTGCAAATAAGTAGACACAACCAAGAATATACTCTCAGGACAATAATAACGCAGAAAATAAATATCAGAGACACCACAATTTTTAACGTGGAAAACTCCCCTCAATGTGAGGGAATAAAAACCACGAGACCAAGCCAGTAAAGTCTTCCTAGTAACTCTAGGGATCAATAAGACATCAATATCATCACCACCAATGGTGGAAACAAGCACAATAAAACCTAATAGAGGATATATAGCCCAGACAATAGAGAAGATAATACGACAAATAAAATATATCAAAGTGTCAAGTTAAATAGCAGGAACAACATACTAAAATTTCAGCGAGAACAGAGCACGTTTGCTGACTTTCACCACTTGAACCCACTTTTTTCTTCTCTGTTCACGTCGCAACGCTGTGCTTCCTTTCTCCTTTTTCGTTTCACACATATACTGCAGCGCAACTCTTTCTTCAAATAATAGGGATTAAAATCCCTTTACTTGGTCACATGGGCTTTTTGCCCATTCAACATCTTTTTTTCTTTTTCTTTTTAGTTGGCATGGGCCCACTTGAGGAGTGACCCACCCAACAAATCTCCCGCTCACGACTCAAGTGTGAAAGTACTACTCAACCATGCCTGCTTTCTTTCTACAACATATCAACTTTGTCATAGGTAAGGTCTTTGTCATCATATCTGAACCATTCTTATTAGTATGGATCTTTTCAAGTGAAAATGTCTTCATCTCTAGCACATCCCGTATCCAATGATACCGCACCTCAATGTGCTTTGACCTGGAATGAAAAGTCGGGTTCTTACTGAGATGGATTGACTCTGACTGTCACAAAATAACACATACTTATCTTGCTTTAGGCCTAACTCTTGTAGGAATTTCTGCATCCACAAAAGTTCTTTAGAAGCTTCAATAATGGCAATATATTCAGTCTCAGTGGTACATAAGGCAACACATTTTTGCGATTTTGATTGTCAAGACACTACTCCCCCTGCAAAAGTCATCATGTATCCAGAAGTAGATTTTCTAGAATCAAGATCACCAGCCATATCTGCATCTATGTAGCCATTTAACACAAGTTGACCACCCCCAAAGCATAAACATACTCTGGAAGTGCCTCTGAGATACCTGAAGATCCACTTCACTGCTTGCCAGTGGTCTCTACCAGGATTAGAGAGAAAAAGACTAATAACTCCAACAACATGAGCAATATCCGACCTTCTGCCACTAGTGCAGAAGGAGGATTTTACACAGGTTAAAATTGACATTTTACACAGGTTTTGGTATCGGTGTTGTATCTTGGAGTTTTTACACCGGTTATTTAACCGGCATAAAATGTTTAGTTTTACACCGGTTATATATTTGGTGTAAAATGTCCATTTCGTGTTCTATTTTATTTTTTGAAGGACATTTTACACCTGTTATTATAATAACCGGTGTACAAAACCTTCCTTTTACACCGGTTATTTACAACAACCGATGTTAAAAGTCTATCTTTTACACCGGTTTCATATATAACCGGCGTAAAAGGATACTTTTTTTGTTTCTCTCTTTGTTTTTGTCCATCATACCCAGAGGCTATCTAAATTGACAATAAACAGGCAATAAATTTGCCAAGAATTGGCACGAAATGTGTCCAAAATTCAAACCATTTAAAGATATCAAATTTAATTTATAAACATATCAAATATACACATAAATAAAGTTAAGCTATATACATATATATGTAAACAATATATAAACAACGTACAAAGAATCAAGTGCTATATATACAAAGTCATTTTGATGATCTTCTATTTTTGAATTTGTTCCTCGGGCTTCTTCTAAATGTTCATTCTCGGCCTTCATCTTCCTTTCTTTCTCCTCAATCATTTGCTAAAGGAATTCTGCCCAAGTTTGTCTAACATGCTCAATTTCATCTTGACCATATTCAGATGGGCCATTGAATATCTGAAGTTCAAACATATATATAATAAATTAAACTGGCCTAAAAGTAATAACATGTTTTTCATATTACAAGCTAAAAATTTTATCACTTTTATCCATCCGTCAACAATATCCACCTAGACAATTGTTAACATACTTTTCACACATAGTACCCACAGGCCCAGCCGTTCTTTTGTCGAGGACCCTACAAATGAATACTGTAGTAACATATAATGAGTAAAAATTATACACATCAAATAGTACTATTAAATGTAAATGAATTTCAGGAAGACAAACTATTTACCTTAGACTTCATCCATTTAGGTTTCTTATTATATATCCTGATAAAAGAACATATTCACCAAAATTAAGTTGCAAATCAGGAGACAAAGAATCAATGTATATATGATAAATATAAGTTTACCTTTCAATCATGCCCTTAATTACATCGTTTGGTTGATAGTGCAACGAACACAACCAAATAACAACATTATCACTAGGCTTAGAGATAAACAACTGCCAGTGATCGCTGCAAATAATGAACAATAATAATGGTTTTTCTGAAGCAGAAACAAACAAAAGCAAACTAGGCTACCAATTTGACAACAGCTAGTAACATATGTATTTACCTATGCAAATACGCTCCTAAGTAACAAATTATTGGCTCACTCTGTATCTTATTTTCCATGTAAGATTGAACTACTTCTATAGGAAGGCAATGTTTGGAGGAAATAATCTTGACTGGGTCAAAGAATCCAAACTGATCGATGTTGCCCTTTGCGATACAGATGCGATACAGATACCTGAGATTTTTAATCAAATGTTAATTACAATTAGCAAATAGATTTTGAAATAGTTAATAAATTTTGAAATAGTTAATTACAATTGATACAAAGTGAATAAGATACTTACGTGCACCATAATGACAATACCTCGGCAGAAAGCCACTGAGTACCATCAATAATCTCATCCACGTCACGCCTTTCAACGCTGAACCATGGAGGGACACAGTAATCATGCTCCAAGTCTACTTGGAACCTATCACCTTTGAGTTCTTTAGCTTTTCAACAAAATTTTCTCCAGGTGGCTGGTCCTCAATGGCAGGTGCACAATTACAACCCTTAGTGCTGACATGCATGGTAGCTCTAGGAGAAAAATCAGGTGGAGCATTATAATTGCTCAAACCCATAGATTGCAGTGTCTGTATCAAATTAAGTAAACATTACTAACAATATTGAAAAAGTTAGTATTTTTTACACATTTCATTAATTGTGCCAAGTTACACATACCGCCAAAACCCTTTGTTGGATTTCATCCTTCATACTTACGCTTATCTCATCCTGGATCTCCTTTGAGAGCTTATCCCGAAGCTCCTATTGCATCTTCTCTTGGAGCTCCTATTACTTCTTCTCATTGAACTCTTGTTGCATCTTCTCCTAAAACTCCTGTTGCATCTCTATCCGAACCTCTTGCTGGATCTCGTGCCGGATGGCTTGAAGTACCTCGCCAGAGATCATTCCTGAGGTAGGGAGTGCAGGTCCTCCATTAGGGTGCTCTTGTGTTCCAATGGCAATTGTCAGGATATCCTGATGTCCATGTGGAACAAAAGATCCTTATGTGCTCTGTTCGACTAACTCCTCCTACAACATATATATAAATTTGTCAATTAATACATGGTGTGAGAAAATGCATAAGTTTAAAACAATTACATTGATGAATCGAAAGATTTATTACAATCCTAGCAGCCACTGAGGCTAAGGCCTCAGATGTATAATCTCCTGATGGCTTTCGTTGGGCCATCTTCCATAGCTCATGACGTCCTGGTTCGGGAGGAGGCTCATTTAAAACTAAGCCTGCTTCATCTCCTAAGTCTTCAGTCATTTTTTTCAACCTCTCTTCTGCAATGGTCTCCTTAAGCTTTACATAACCCCCACGAGACATTCTTTGGGGGTATAGATCCTTTGCGGCATTTTGCTTGCCCTTTTGCCTTTTTGCCTGTTACAAATAACACATAACAAATTAAAAATCAGTAAAAAATTTAAATTAGCTATGCCAATTAAAAAACAACCATTGACACTAACCTGGAACTCTTCATCACGTCGGCTCTAGACAAACAACTGCCATGATTCCGCGGAGATATAACTATATTTACCTAATGGCCTTATGTTGCCATCTTTATCTCCCCCACCAAATACATAAGTCTTGGAGAGCATTGTCTTAAATTGCTTCCAACGCTCCCCCGCATATTCAAGCCATTTCTTCTTAAGCCGTTCATCATCAGGAACAGTGAAGTTTTGCTACAACAATTACACAACAAAATGGTGGCGTTAGTAAATGAAGCTAAACATAGTTTTTATGTTAATATATAAGCAACAACAATAATTGTGTTAATATTAAATACCATGACATCTTGCCAAATCATGTTTTTGACATTCTTGTGTATGCCTTTCCAATTACTTTCATTGATACTAGCCTTGCTACGGGCTAGATAACCAACATAACTCTTGAACTATGCAGCATACTGACCACTGGGTTGGAAGGTAGCAGGATCAAACTCAACATGATACCTCTCACTAGGGGAATGTCTGACAATAAAACCAGTCAAAGTCGTGGCACGTTTAGTCCTAAACCTTGTAGGAGAGGAGGCTGAAGAATCATCCATGACCTCTTCTGTGCATTACAAGCTCTAATAATCAAGTAATGCCACAAACCATTCACATATAGCAAGATTCATAAGCACTTACTATAGAATGTTAATGCAGAATAGTGGTGACAACAACAAAGAGCAACTAGGTATAAATATCTTATGTTTATCATTGTTAAAATGAGTTCTCTCTCAAAACCCAATACCATCATATATGCAGAGAATAATAAGTTGTTTTATTTGGAGTTGGAACAAATATGCAAAGCCACAAAGCTTTTACATATTTGAAGCATGGAGCATAACCATGGAACCACATAACTGAGGCTACATTTGAATGTCACACACTTTTATTCAACTTCAAGGTCTCATATGTGTTTATTATATATAATGATGAATCAAACACCCAACAGAAGAACATTCATCGAAAGAAGAAGTAGGGAAACTTACGTGTCGATGATCTCACCTAAGAAACAAATACATGCACAAAAGGAAAAGTTGAAGTAGAGAAGACGAGCACTGATGATCGCAAAAGAAAATCGAAACAGAGAAGAAGATGAGCACTGTCAAACGCGAGCTCTGGCGAACGGTGCTAGGGGAGGAGATGAAACACAGGCGAATGGGGCAGACGAGAAGGATTAGAACGGCGGCGAGAGAGCTTCGAATGGTGGCTAGTGAGAATGACGCGAGAGAGAATGAGAAGCTTGGAGACGGTGGAGTGCATGCAGCAGTGATAGAGAAACAGTAGGGTAATCTGTATGAGAAGAAGAAGAGCTCGCGTAAATAAGAATGAGAAGAAGAAAGTAATAAAATCAAAAGAAAAGATATTTAACACCGGTTGGATTTATAACCGGTGTAATATGTTAGGTATTTAACACCGGTTATATAGAACCCCGGTGTAAAATGTCTTTAGTTTATAAAAGCCAAGTCTTTTACACTAGTTGGTTATATACCCGGTGTAAAAAGTGGTGCGATAATTTCAAAATTGCCGCTGCGTCACTTTTTACACAGGTTAAACGTAAAACCGGTGTAAAAAGTGTAATTCTTTTCCGTTTCGTATGCTAGTATGCATACCATAGCATACATCAAACTACTAACTGCGGATGCATAAGGAACCTTCTTCATCTCTTCTTTGTCTTTCTCACTTGTAGGACATTGTTGAGAACCCAAGGTGAAATGACCTGCAAGTGGAGTACTAACAGGTTTTGAATTGCTCATGTTAAACCTCCCTAATACCTTCTCAATGTACTTATGTTGAGACAACCACAATTTACCATTCTTCCTGTCACAAGTAATTCTCATGCCAAGGATTTGCTTCGCAGGGCCCAAGTCCTTCATAGCAAAAGACTTGCTTAAATCCTTCTTTAGACATTCAATCTTCTTAGTGTCATGTCCTACAACATGTCATCCACATATAGCAAGAAAATAATAAAATCACCATCAGGAAATTTCTTGACAAACACACAATGATCAGAGGTAGTTTTACTGTAACCATGCTTTTCCATGAAAGAATCAAATTTCTTGTACCATTGCCTTGGTGCCTACTTGAGTCCATACAAACTCTTCTTCAATTTGCACACAAGCTGCTCTTTTCCTTTGACTTTGAAACCTTCAGGCTGCTCCATATAGATTTCCTCCTCCAAATCACCATGAAGGAACACCGTCTTCACATCAAGTTGTTCAACCTCTAAATTCAAGCTAGCTGCTTATCCATGCACAACTCGAATAGAGGACATCTTCACCACAGGTGAGAAAATTTCTTCAAAGTCAATGCCCTTCCTATGATTAAATCCTTTCACAACCAATCGTGCCTTTTATCTTGGTTGAGAGCTATTCTCTTCATCTTTCAACTTGAATACCCATTTGTTCTTTAGTGCTTTCCTACCCTATGGCAACTTCACCAACTCAAATGTATGATTCTCATGCAAGGAATTCATTTCTTCTTGCATGGCCTTCAACCACTTTTCCTTGTTAGCATTCACAATGGCCTCTTGGTACCTCTCTGGCTCTCCAGTATCAGTGATCATCACATACTCATGTGGAGAATATTTTTGGGAAGCTCGACGCTCTCTAGTAGATCATCTCACCTGAAACTCAACCGGTAGCTCAAGTGGAGCCCGTTTAACTGGTCATCATGGTGAGATTCAGGATCCTCAATCTCATGTCTTCCCCATCAACAGAAGTTCTAGTAGGAGGTTCAGGCGCAACATCAGTGTAACTTCTAGCAATTGGTTTTTGTTTCTCAACTTTCTTAAAATCTTCAATGGTTTGATCTTCAAGAAATATCACATCTCAGCTTCTGATAATTTTCTTGGCAACTGGATCCCATAGTCTATAACCAAACTCTTCATGACCATAACCCAAGAACACACACTGTTTAGATTTCCCATCAAGCTTGGACCTCTCATCTCTTGGAACATGAACAAAAGATCTGCAACCAAACACTCTCAAATGATTATAAGAGACATCTTTCCCTGTCCATACTTTGCCTGGAGCATCACCGCATAGTGGCACAAAAGGAGAAAGGTTGATCAAATCCACTGCAGTCCTCATTGCTTAACCCCAAAAAGCTCTGGGTAATTTTGCATGAGAGAACATACACCTGATTCTGTCATTAATGGTACGGTTCATTCTCTTTGCAACTCCGTTTTGCTGAGGCGTCTTAGGAACTTAAGCTTGATTCCATGTTCTTTGCAGTACTCTTCAAACAGACCTCTATATTCACCATTGCTATTTGTTCGGATACACTTCAACTTCATTCCTTTTTCTCTTTCAATGCTTGCATGAAAGTTCTTGAAGACACCAAGTACCTGGTCTTTAGATTTCAAAGCAAATGCCCACACTTTTCTAGAGTGGTCATCAATAAAAGTGACAAAATACGAAGCACCACCAAAAGATTTACAATCCACAGAGCAAACATCAGTGTGAACTAAATCTAAAATATTTGGCCTCCTATGAGGACCAGAACTATGAAATGAAACTCTGTTGTTTTCCAACAAAACAATAAGTACAAGCATTTAAAGGCATACTTTTCAGAGGGAGAGAATTTTACTTGGCAAGAATGTTGAGTCCTTCTCACTCAAGTGACCAAGGCGCATATGCCATAAATCAATAGATGCATCTTCAACTGCATTCACCTCCTCCTTGCATAACTTTACAGACATCCTGTAGAGAGTAGTGGAGCTTTCTTCCTTTGCTACCACTAAAGACCTTTTGGTGAGCTTGCATTTGCCACCTCCAAAGTAAGTATTATTGCCCTCACTATCCAAGGCTTTGATCGAAATCAAGTTGAGATAGATATCAGGAATATGTCTAACATCCTTCAATTGTAACTTGCACCTAATGCTAGTTTCAACCCAAACATCTCCCATACCAACAATTTTACATACCCCTTCATTTTCCATCTTTACAGTGCCAAAATTACCAACAGTGTAAGATGAAAAGAAATCAGTCTAGGAATGACATGGTATGAGGCTACAGAATCAATAACCCAGCTAGAATCATGACATGCAAGGTTCATAGAATTGTCATCACAAAGAATGTAAATATCATCATCAGATGCAACTGCAGTTGTGTCTCTATCATTTTTCTTCTATTTCTCTTCGTCTTTTTCCCTTGACTTCTCTATCTTGAGACCTGCAATGTTTTTTGATGTGTCCCACCTTAGCACATTTATAGCATGTCACTTCTTTGCTAGTCCTCAACTTGCTTCTTGACTTGCTACGACTATCAGATCTTTCATGCTTATGAAAATTTCTGGTTTGGCTTCACCCCGTAACTAGTGCTTCTGAATGAGTGGAAGTACCAATCAAACCACACTCCTTTCTTCTGGCTTCTTCATTTAACATGCTCTCTTTTACCATTGACATTGTCAACTTCTCATTTGGAGCTGAATTAGTCAGTGTCACAACAAAAACTTCCCAGCTGTCAGGTAAGAAACTGAGCAACAACAAAGCTTGCAACTCATCATCTAATTTAATGTCTGTGGCTGTCAACTGATTCACAGTATTCTGAAAAATGCTCATTTGATCTGCCATTGAATCCTCTTCTTTATGTTTCATATTCACCAACTTTTGGATTAAACATGCCTTATTTTGCACATTCTATCAGCTAATTTCTTCCACATTTTCTGGGCATTTGTTTCTGTGTCTACATGAGGATATTCACTCAGATCCAACCGCTGTCTAATCAGAGCAACTGCCTTTCTATTCATCTTCTTCCAATCACTGTCAGATTTTTCAGCGGGTCGAGAAGTATTCCCCTCAATAAGTTTATACAAATCTTTGCTATATAACATGTCTTCCATGAGAGTCTTCCAAAAAGCATAATTTATAGAATTCAGTTTAATCATATTTGATCCTTGATTTTCCTCCATATAAGTGCACAAGTTAAAACAACCTTAGCTTTCATACCACTTTGTTGGGAAAAACCAGAGATAATGAGGCAAATGTTTTTCCCCACCTATGCAAATAAATTGACACAACCAAAAATATACTCCCAGGACAATAATAATGCAGAAAATAAATATCAGAGACACCACAATTTTTAACGTGGAAAACTCCCCTCAATGTGAGGGAATAAAAACCACGGGACCAAGCTAGTAAAACCTTCCACTATGTAAAATAATGGGTACACTAATAAAGTTTTCCTAGCAGCTCTAGGGATCAACAGGACATCAATATCATCATCAACAATAGTGAAAACTGTTGTAATTTTTGTATATTTCAAAAGTTTTAATGCAATTATGTATCCATATTGCTAAGAGAGATATATAGAAAAATAGTTTTATTAGAAAATTATTATATATTATATCATTATTTGTGATAAGGTTTGACTTGGTCAAATTACTTTAAAAAGTATCTTATCCTTTCTTTGACTTAGTCCAATACACTATCACCATTTTCTCTCTTTTCTCTTAACTGCACACTACATATATGGAACCTACCCACTTTTTCAGCTAAGAGAGAAAAAATAACATTTTTCTTCCCTCTTCTCTTTTTCTTCTTCTTCTTCTTCTTCCATTTTCGGTGTCCTGGGTTTCATCTTCCTGACTGATTATGGTGATTTCTGCTGTTCTGATACCTCGGCTTTGATCTGGAAGAACCTGTTGTACCGTGGGGGATTTGCGTACAGTAGGCAGATAAATCCTTAAGGAAAGTCTCACTGACGCCTCAGGTTATCACCACTGTTTATTTGTTTTGCAGATTTCATTTATAATGTGTTCATCGATTTCGTGTTGTGTGGATGGTGACTTAATGGTGATTGACTGGGTTGCTGAACAAAATATACAACAATCTTAAGGATTTATAAACATTTGTGTACCCTAATTCCCAAATCAACCTGATCAACCTGCACATTACAGCTACAAGAAAAGAAGGCACAGAGAGATCAAAAGGGGAGGTTGCTGATATTGAGCGACCAACAATGTAAAGGTTTTAATTTTCCACCAGTGGTGAATTGGAGTTGCTGTGAGTTGGGAAATGATGTCGTGCCTCAACCTTTCTACCAAGGTCAACCTTGACGGTGCAACACCTCTTCCATCCCCTCTAAAGCCACCTCTATTGTCGCTAATATCATCAAAAAACTTGAAGTCTTTAGTGTGGAAATGGTTGCGATAGACACGTGACAACATGGACCACTTGCTCCTCCCTCAAGTTGAGTTTGTCTTCACATCGGATTGGGCCGTGCAATCTATGGCTTCTTGTTGCGACCCTTGTTCACCAAGGGAAATACCCCTGATTCAGCAGTTAAAGGATCCAGTAAGTATCCTTAATTATGCTTATTTTGTTAATGATTATCCTCTTGATTCATGATATTTTAATGTTGTGATTAGATGAAATCTTGACACTATATATGTGAATTGCTTAGGTGCTCCTAAGACCATTTGTATGATTTTTTGTGAATATATGTTTCTTTGGACTTGGAGGAATTAACACTGTTAGAAATGTTTGGCATAGTCAATGGCCTAAATGCTCTTCAATCTTATTTCTGCAACACATGAAAATACCTTTTGGTGCATGTTTTGCATATGGTTCCCTGGTTCAATTGGAAATTATGGCTCGTTTTGGGATTTTTGGGACACTACAAGAATTTTTTGATTTAGCTACCAATTTTAGTTTCCAATGTTATCAATAGCTAATTTCAAGGTAATTAATTACCAATTAACTACCATTTATCTAATTTTCCTATTCATTTATTTTTATAAGCTTATTTTCCTTTTGCAATCGTAGGATCAACACACTAATGTTTCATCTCCTCCTTTTTTTCCTGAGCTATCCATCTCCAACCTGCGATTGTCTTCGTCTTTGATCTGTACCTTATCTCCGTTTTTGATATGCGCCCTCTCTCTGTCTCCGATTTGTGCCGTCTTTCATGGAAGGGAAAATTCGTCGATCTCTCCGATCTACAGGATCAACACTCATCCACTCTCATTCCTTCAGATATAACAATGAACCCTAACCCCTAATCCTTAGTTAGAACTCTAATTTTCGATTTCATATTGTAATTTCCTTCAGAAATCCGACTCAGTGCTTGTGATTTAATCTGCGCACTCACACTATTTTGCTCTTAGCAATTCACTGCCCGGATTTAGTCGTAAACTTCATTTGCGTGTTTGCGATTTCGTATCTTCGATTCACATTCACGATCCTCTCTTTGTTCTCCATTAAGCCTCAAGGTACTAATCCCTTTTTTTATCCGTGTTTGTTCTCAAAGTTCATTGCGTGTATGTTTTGAGAGCTAGCTAGGTAGGGTTTTTGTGGTTGGTTTTCACTTGAATGATTTTATGTGTTCGATCTCGAAGTATCAGATACTTGAGATAGCAGAAACTTTTTGTTATCTGAAAAAAGTTGAAGCAGATTGAATTTTGCTCATAGATATTGTTAGAAACAGAAAATAGGATGGAGATTAGAGGAGCACTTTGAAGAAGAGCTCAATTGCTGGATAGTTAATTGCATTCTCAAGGTTCTATCTACTTCTTCAAATTGAATATAATAATTTTTCTTTTTTTTTTTTTACAAAAAAATAAATTTGATTTTGTGCTCAATTGAGGTGTTTATTTTAGAAGGCTTATATTTTCTATTTTTGGTTAAGTTCCACAAATGCATTTTGCTGGTAGTCTTGTTTTGTTTTTTATTTTGTAGGACTGATTTTTTCTTAGTTTTATTGCTTATGATACATAAGTTGTTTGGTTTTCATTTGTTCTGCTCTTCTCGATTTAATTGCATGTCTTGTTTGCACCTATTAGTTACAGTGTGTTGATTTTGAGTTTTGGATAGATGCCACGTGTTGAGTTCTAACAAGAATAAATTGAACAAATATCAAAGGCAACCAATACTAAATTTAATAGCAACCAAAACGATGCAATAAAGTCACTCAAACAAGGAGTAGAGAGTAGGAAGAATCACACCACTATTTGGTTACGCAGTTCGGCCCCAAAAAGATGACCTACGTCTGCGGGAGAGAGCAACCCTCCGTTTCACTATCAAAGAGTCTTTACAAGAGATTACAATTGCTTTGAACCCCTTCCAAATGTCCAAGAAGAACAAACCCAAGAGTTTCCAATCCCTCTCTCTTTTCCTCTCTGAAAAACCTCTCAAGAACAACAATAGAGAAAGCCTTCAATCCTCCCTCTATGATTTCCTAAGACCCCAAGGTGTTTAACAGTGTTTCCCAGCCCCTAAAACCTCACCAAGACGCTCAAGAACGGCAGCACACAACCCTAGAAAGACTGCACCTCTTCTCAACCCGTTTCTGCAGCGTCAGGTTTATAAAACCTGACTGTGAATCGATTCACATACATAGGTGAATCGATTCACCTAGTTAAAAAATCTCCCCTGCACGAATTAATGAGATGAATCGATTCCTGCAAGCCTCCCATGAGATTCACAGAGGCGTACTTCGATTCACAGAGACTCAAACATGCTTGAATCGATTCACATAGCTAGGGAATCGATTCCCAGTGTTCAAGAAACACTTTCAACCAATTCCATGATCCTCCAAACTGATTTTAAGGCACTCTAAACTCCAAAATTCTCCACCTTGACTTCAAATCAGTGGTGATGCTCAACTTTATCCATCAACCACTAGCTGCTCTCTCCATAACTGGAATTACGTCTCAACGCAATTGATCAAGTCCAATTGATCCTTGAACCTTGATCTAGGAAGATACTTGATGAACTTCTCACAACCATGCATAATCCCCAATTCACCAATCATACTCTTCATTGCGACTCCACCTTGAGTTGTCTTCACATGCTTCAAACCGCCTTTCAAAGAGCCATACCTCCTTTTCCGGTTCTTCCCAATATTCGTTCCAAGTGTCCTTTCCACAATGCCGAGATCCTTCATCTCAAATCCAGAAGCTAACTTCCCCTTGAGCATACCAATCTCCTCCTTGCTAGAACTTGCCTTTTGAATATCATTCACACTTTCCAACTCAAGATTGACCTTACACACAAGCCTCTCCTTGTACCTTGGTTCTTCAAACTCCGGAATGCCTTCCGTCTTCATGAAGTTCCACTTGCATCCAACTACCCTTGACTTTTCCGGTAGATTCACAAGTTCCCAAGTCCGGTTCTTTTCCAATGAATTCACACCTTCATTCATTGCCTTCAACCGTTTCTGACTCTCCATGCTTCCCATTGCTTCACTGAAGTCCCTTGGTCCCGAGTCTTGAACCTCTTCAGTCACAAACAAAGCATAACAAACAAGATCAAAGATACCAGATCTCTTGATTGCCACGCTCCCTCCTTTCCCTATCTTATGCCAACAGATAGCCAGGATCCACTGTTTGTTGTCTTCCTCTAGAACCTGATGGTGGAGGACTATCCTCCTCTTCATCATTCCCGGTCTCACTAGTGGTAGACTCCACCTCAAACTGAGTTGTAACGCCCGTAACTCAGTATTACTTGAATTTACGACAATTTACAGAAATGGCACAAGGGTTACCAATAATTTAAACTTGAAAATGGGCATTACAAGTCCAAATTTAAAATATAGTCGATGGTCTAAAAGTTAGGTTACAACTTCCAAGTATTAAGTATTTGAATTACAAAATGCGATAACGAGGTTCCAAATATCCAAAGGACATATGAGTTGTTACATCACAAAATGTAGAATTAAACTAAAGGATTCAACTTCTAACTTGCTTGACCGCCTTTCGGGTCCTGCTTATCTGAAAAACAATGGAAAGAGTGAGATAAAAATCTCAGTGAGCCCCCCAACGGACCCCTTACCAACCCATTTCCCAACACAATATTACAAACTCACAGTGAAGACAATTCATAATGTACAAGAACCCAATTAACATTCACAAATGCTCAATGAATCCAAGAGGGATATATAATTAACCCCCAATGGAATTCTTCTATCAATGATACACAATGAATCCAAGAAAGTATAGCAGTGACTTTCCATGGAATTCTTCAATAAACAATACACTATGAATCCAAGAAAGTATAGCAGTGACTTTCTCTGGAGTTCTTCAATAAACAATTCGTTATGAGTTATTACACAGTCAATAAGTTCAATCCTATAAACAACTTAACCATTCTCGTAAGCATTTTAATAGTCTACCCATTGATACAAATCTCCCTAAGACCATAGCATTAAGTAAGATTGAACCAAAAGAGGAAGGATTTAGAAATAAAAGGGAAAATTCGCCCGTAATCGCTTAAGCGACCGGTCGCTAAGCGCTACCTTAAGCTTAGCGCTTGATTTTCGCTCGGAAATCGCGAATACACCCCTGGGCGGTCGTAGCCAGCTCGCTCGGCGCTGCTTCTCGCAAGCGAAAGTAGCGCAGAATGCACTCCCAGGCAGCGTGGCGTAGCCATTCGCTCGGTAGCTTACCGCTTAAGCGAATTTGACGGTCTGCTCAAATTTCAGATTTTCTTTCCAAACCAAACATCACCAAATCCAACCATACTCAATCCCAATCATCAATCACCAAGCACAAAGCTCTAAATCAAGCATTTAACATATCAATATACAAGATCAAGAGCATTGCATAACTTATCAACTACACAATCAAACATATTTCAACATGTCTTAGAATCTTCAAAATAAGCATAAACTCATCTCCCTCATCATGCATTCCCAAATCCACAACTTGCATTAAGAAACACACAACCACACAAGTAAAATGGAAAGTCCTAAATGGTGGGACTTATGGGTTGCCCAACCTCTAAGTAAGAGGAACTCACATTAAGCTCAAATGAATGAGCTAGGGAGCTTGAAGACTTGAGACCCTCTCCTCCTCTTCTTCTCCAAGTTCAAACTTCTTTCCCAATGATCTAGAACAACTCCAAATCTTCAATGTAGCCCCAAATACTCAGTTTCAAATGTTTAGAAGCAAGGAATGATGAAGGAAACACCAACTCTCCTCTTCCCCTTCCCAAGCCAAAGCCCTAGCTCTCCACCTCCTTCCTCTTCTTTCCTTGATCAGAAAAATAGGGAGAGAGTAGAAAGAATGGGTTGGTTGTCGTGGGTGAGGGGAGAAAAGGGAGAAGGAAATTGTGGTTTGACCAATTTGCCCTTCCTTCAATCACTTAACTACACTACACCTTGCTACTCACACCCCCAACATTTCTAAATACTATTCCCTATTTCAATTACTTAACTATTAATTTGAAATCCAAGCCTAAATTAATTTAATTAAATAATTGAATTAGGCAGGGTGTTACATGAGTTTTCTCCACCTCCACTTCTGAGCTACTATACTCCAGGTCTTTGTACTTCATCCCCATGCGGGTCTCATCAAAAGTGACATCCCTGCTTATGATAACCTTTGACCCTCCAGATTCCAAATTCCACAACTTGTATCCCTTCACACCCTCTGAATATCCGATGAAGACACATTTCACAGCTCTAACATCAAGCTTGTCTTGTCTGACATGAGCAAATGCCAAAGCCCCGAAAACCTTCAACTTAGAGTAGTCTGCCGGTCTCCCACTCCAAACCTCCATAGGTGTCTTGAAGTCTAACATCGTTGATGGACATTTGTTGATCAAATATGCTGATGTACTCACAGCTTCGCCCCAGAAGATTTTAGGCAACCCAGCTGCCAAAAGCATACTCCTCACCCGCTCCAAGATGGTCCTATTCATGCATGTTGCTAGGCCATTTTGATGCGGTGAGCCTTCCACGGTCCTATGCCTCTTAATACCTTGTTTCCTGCAAAACTTATCAAAATGCTCTGAAAGAAACTCCAGGCCATTGTTAGTCCTTAAAATCTTCAGTTTAGTTCCTATTTGATTTCCTATGAGAGTATGCCATTCCTTGAACTTTTCAAAGGTGTCACTTTTGCTTTTCAAAATGTAGACCCATACTCTCCTAGAGAAATCATCAACCATGGTGAGGAAATAGGAACCACCCCCATGAGTACTCACTCTAGCCGGACCGCAAAGATCCGAGTGAATGTACTCAAAGAGTTTACTAGAATGATGCATGCCACCCCCAAACTCAACCTTATGATGTTTGCCTAGTATGCACTTATCACAAAATTCTAGTTTATCCAATTTATCACCACCTAGCAAACCTTGTTTAGCTAGTTCAACTAAACCCCTCTCACTAACATGCCCTAACCTATTATGCCATAACATGGTTTTATCATGCAAGGTTTGGCTAGCTAATGATGCATGCCCAATAATAGTTGAACCCTCTAATATGTACAAACCACACATTTTAGTCCCCTTAGCTATTATCAATGCATCATGCGAAATTTTCATCATACCATGCTCAATACTAGTGCAATAGCCTAATCCATCAAACATGCTTATAGAAATTAAATTTCGCTTGAGTTTAGGAACATACCTCACATCTTGTAAAAGGAATTCGCGGTTGTCATACATCTTAAGACGAATTGAACCCATACCTTGAACTTTGCACGCTTCGTTGTCACCAAGGCGAACAACTCCACCTTGCTTGAGCTCCAAAGTTTCAAAATATTCCTTCCTTGGACACATGTGAAAAGAGCACCTGAGTCCATAACCCAACTCCTATCCTGTTCCCAACTCGTAACCACTAGAGCCCCGCATCCTCATAACCATCCTCCATAGCAATCGCAACCTCCACGGAAACTTCATTGCCCCTCTCTCGGGACAATCCCTCTTAAAGTGACCAACCCTATGACAATTAAAGCATTTGTACTTAGCTTTATTGTCCCTTCCGACTTGGATTTCGCCTTAGGCTTTCCTTTACCGTTTCCTCTACTCTCATTCTTTCCCTTGAGACACTCAAGCCTTCCCCACTATCTTCCACCTTCAAGTCTTGAAGCTTGGTTAGCTCCTTGGTCCTAATTGATTGTTGGACCTCCTCCAAGGTAATAGTGGACTCCTTGCCATAGAGGAGTGCATCCTTAAAGTGTTCAAAGGACCTAGGCAATGAATTCAATAAGAGTAAAGCCTTATCCTCGTCATCGAGTTTCACATCAATATTCAGTAGGTCATCGATAATTTTGTTGAATTCCGTTAGTTGCTCCACAATAGGTTTGGTCTCTACCATCTTGAATGAGTAGAGATGTTGTTTCAGATATAACCTGTGGGCCAATGACTTTGTCATGTACAACGATTCTAACTTTGCCCACATCTCCACCGCGGTCTTCTCCCTTGCGACTTCCCTCAATGCCTTATCGCCAAGGCACAAGATAATGGCACTTCTTGCCTTATCTATCATCTCCTTCTTCTCCGTTTGAGACAGGGTGGCCGGCATTCTTACCTCACCCTTCAAGGCTTCAAAGCACTTCTGTTGAATAAGGATTGCTTCCATCTTCACCTTCCATAGACCGAAGTCATTATTACCGGAAAACTTCTCGATGTCCCATTTAGTACCCATGGTGCACAATTGAATTATTTGTTCCTTCCCACAGACGGCGCCACTTGTTGAGTTCTAACAAGAATAAATTGAACAAATATCAAAGGCAACCAATACTAAATTTAATAGCAACCAAAACGATGCAATAAAGTCACTCAAACAAGGAGTAGAGAGTAGGAAGAATCACACCGCTATTTGGTTACGCAGTTCGGCCCCAAAAAGATGACCTACGTCTACGGGAGAGAGCAGCCCTCCGTTTCACTATCAAAGAGTCTTTACAAGAGATTACAATTGCTTTGAACCCCTTCCAAATGTCCAAGAAGAACAAACCCAAGAGTTCCTAATCCCTCTCTCATTTCCTCTCTGAAAAACCTCTCAAGAACAACAATAGAGAAAGCCTTCAATCCTCCCTCTATGATTTCCTAAGACCCCAAGGTGTTTAACAGTGTTTCCCAGCCCCTAAAACCTCACCAAGACGCTCAAGAACGGCTGCACACAACCCTAGAAAGACTGCACCTCTTCTCAACCCATTTCTGCAGCGTCAGGTTTATAAAACCCGACTGTGAATCGATTCACATACATAAGTGAATCGATTCACCTAGTTAAAAAATCTCCCATGTACGAATTAATGAGATGAATCGATTCCTGCAAGCCTCCCATGCGATTCACAGAGGCGTACTTCGATTCACAGAGACTCAAACATGCTTGAATCGATTCACATAGCTAGGGAATCGATTCCCAGTGTTCAAGAAACACTTTCAAGCAATTCCATGATCCTCCAAACTGATTTTAAGGCACTCTAAACTCCACACCACGCATAATCTATTTGACAATTATTGAATATAAAAAAATTCAAATTAATTATCACTTTCGATTGGTTCATATGTAAACAGCTTTAGTAATGATGTCTTTCCAAATTTTTATGATGATGCAAGCAGCTGCAGCTTTAAGCCTTTTGGATAGGGATGCTTCTGAAAAGATATTGCAAGTGACAAAAAGAAGAGGTTGTCATGAAGTTCACAAGTTATAATGATCAGAGAATCTCCAATGGGAGATCGCAAGCGGGAATTCGACATCGTGGCACAGAGATCGCAGCGGTTCGAGGCTGATCGCGGTTGGAGCTTCGTCAGGTTCGCCAGGTTGGCTGCCAGCATTTCGATCGAGTTCGCTGCTAAGCAACTAGTTCACTACGACGAACAGAGACGCGAGAGAATGTGGGACCGCACTGTTCTTCGCTGGGACGAGATCGCGCACGGGTTCGCCGTTGGAGTGCTTTGCAGTTCGCCAAGTTGACTGAGGTTGGGGCCCACATAAGGAACGCAGCGGCGTTTGCCACTGGAGATGCTCTTAGTCTCATATACCAGTTTCTTGTGGTTCATGTTATTTAAAAGAATGTGCATTAACTATTTATTTTCTTGGATTACTAGAGGAGGAACCAGGATGGTGTTCTGACCCTCAGTTACCTCCTGGTGCAGCATAATTGTGAAAGTAATTAAATGTTGATGTATTAATCTTGTAATATTTGGTCTTCTAAGTTGTATCTTATTGTGTGTTCTGTATCACATGTAGGCAGGTTTGTTATGCCTCTAATGTTCTTGAGATGCTTGAGTGTTAAAAGAGACTAAAATAGAATATACCTTTATTTTAGTGTCTTTGAGCTTGTCCTTCATTGCAAATGCATGCTTTTGTGACTGTTACAGATCTTTAGGACCAATAACGACATTCTCTAGTTTAAGATCTATATGAATGACACCTTGAGAGTAAACTTTTTTTATCAAGATGGCCTATACTTCTTTCCTGTGATGTTTTTCCAATTTATATTACCTTGTTCTGCTATGAGTGATTTGCAGTATATCTTCTTACCATTTATGGTTTTCCTTTAAAGTTTCTTCTTCTATTAGAATTTAGAACCACTCATCCTCAACTTCTTTATTATGATGTCTTTGCATGCCTTTGTGTTAAAAAAAACCCTCAACTTCTTTATGTTGTTTTGTTTTTACTTTATTTTATTCAGCTAGCTTGAAAAACAAAGGTGGATACTTGATTAAGTTTCTACTTTCCACAATGGTGCATTCTGGTTTTTCAAGGCCATGCTATTTTCCCCATTGTGTGGTTGGCTGCATTATCATGCTATTTTCCCCTCTTCCATTTGTTCCAGCTAGCTACAGGTGAGTGGAATAAGATCTCGCTTTAAACAAATTCCTTCTAGATTATAGACACAAGGATAGGATAACAGAGTAAACAACAATGTTGCAATTTTTCAATTTTATGTTGAGGGCAATATTGAAGTATAAAACTAAAAAAGTTAAATTACAACACAAAATAAGGTTGGCATGTGTATTGGCCGGGCATACCTAACTAATTTAATGTCATGTACCTCCATGATGTCAGGTGCCACATTTATGATTGGCCATGAATTTTTATGATTGGCCATGAATTTTTATGCTATGTTATGCTAATTGTTAACTCTTATTATAGTTCATTCTTTTCTCCTAAATCTTCTGCAGAAATTAATATTTGGAGGGAGGTTTTTCTTTGGGCTTTAGGTCCCCGCTTATCACTTTGGTATTGATTATTGTTCTAGTGATCATCTTTTGTGTATATGTAGTAAGGTATATTGGCATGAATGTTCTTCCTCTGTTAGTCCCAACAATGTTAGTGTCTGCATCTCGTTTAAGAGGAAGGAAATTGAGCTCCTAAGTAGTTGAGATAAATTTTCAATGTTGAGTCCCGAGAAAGCTTATGATTAACTACTGTACTAAAGCAACATATAAGTGGCAGTTTCTAGACCTTCGATTGAATGAGTTTGACAATGTTTTATATCTACTTGGTTTTAATCAAAGGATTTTGAAACAGTAGCATGTTGTACAAGTACAAGTACAAGTATTGTTGTGCCTTTTGCCCGATCAGGGGAAACACACTTCCAATATATTTGCATGCTATATACCTTTCTTCAAGTTACTCTGAAGTCTACAACACTTCCATGATTGTATCTGATTCATATTTCCCTTATTTTACAGGAGAAAGGACTGCAATTACCAATTCATTGCTCCCGATCTATTCCTGCACTTACTGAAGAAGGTAATGCACCAGTAGATGGCATGTTCCGTATAGTTCGGTCCATACTACAATTGAATGAGAAAATTGCCACCACAACACCTACATCTTCAACTGATGAAACTGGTAAGATTTATTTTTCATGCCTATTATAAAAGATAAGTTAATCTTAAAAGCTTTAACAACATTTTAATTGTCCTGCTACATGTCCCCGAGGGATAGCTCAGATGGTATGAGCTGGGACATGAAGGAGTTTAAAGCTGGAGGTGCGGGGTTCAATCCTTGCCACTCACAAAACTAACATTTAACCACTAACAATTTGCCTATCAAAAAAAAAATTGTCCTGCTACATAGAGATGGAGTGAATTTCGTTGGTTATAGTCATTATGAATGTCAAGTGCAAATGATGGTTACACTTTTAAGTTCCCAGTAATTCAAATCTCCTTGCCTATTATATAGCTTATAAGTGAATTCAACTAAGCATTATTCATGTTTGCTCAAATCATATCGTCATGTTCTTTATCATTATCCTTTACTTCTATATTGAGTACTATTTATTGTTCTTTTCCTTTCTTGTCCCATTTAATCCCATACTTGGGCTGTCTCAACCTTTTCAACTATAGTGTTTGACTGTTGACAAGACTAAAACATGTTGTGTTCGCTCACATACTTGCGTTGCTAATTTCCAAATTTGAAGATATCATTTATTTGTTTAGAGTCTAAACCTCTAGACAATCTTATATGACTGTCTTTTGTCGTAAGATGAAGAAGATATTAAGGAAGCCGTAAATACAGCGATGACGTCTTTTGTCCAATCACAATTGATGCCTATGTTGGAGCCCATCCTACTTCATCTTTGGAGTATGCATGATGATGATTTTGAGTGTTGAGGTAACCACTCTCTTTTTTCTCCTCTGCTTCTTTGGAAACCATGGGGGAATATGTGCTATTTGCTTGGATAAGATGGTGATGCACGAAACATCTAATTTAAGTTATGGCCAACATGCAACATGTGTGAGGGATAAGTCACTCACTTTGGGAATATATGGGATTAAGAAGGCTTTAAAAGGTTATGTTTAATTAATTAAACATAACCAACGACTTGCTCAACTTCAAATTTGTCTATACTACTAATTAATGTCAGGACTAACTTATCTGGTAGGATTTTTTATAAATACCAGTGCATTACAATAGCTATTATTTAAAACATGTAATATTTCCTAACTATAAATGCAGTAACTCTTCCTGTTAGGAAAAAATGTTGTAATTCTTATTGTTGAACCTTGGAACTGGTAAGGAGCTATATTGAGAAAGGACGGGTTGTCACATTTGGTGGGATTGGTGCTGACAATATCTACCACGGATGTAGTTGTAGCTGTTACAGCTCATGATCATGTGACTTTGGATTCTGCATCTTTTTTAGTTTTCCTTCTTGGTTTAGCATTAGATGGTTTATAACATTGTAAATTTTAATGAGGATTATTGCTTCTGTATGTATAACACTTTCTTATGCGTACTTACTATTTTCTATAATAATATTCTCTCCAAATTCAATTCATGAATGGAAGGTACATGTTGATGCGTTCTTCAATTTATTAAATTCTATCATGTTCGTTTTGTTTGATTTATTAAATTAGCTATAATATACCTACAATTAGCTATGTATTAGCTACAATTTACCTACTTAACATCTTCAAAATGTAATATTTAGATTGAACTTTAACTATGAATTAGCTAGGAAATAATTATAAAATTGCCTTAGATATTTAATAATTTTAGCTATGGATTTGCTACCAAATTACTACACTAATATCCTAGCTATGTAGCTAGAAAACAACAATTTTGAACAAGTTTTTGCTTTGGATTAACTACAAAATAGCTAGGATTTTCTTAAGATTAGCTATAAATTTGCTAGGAAATTTTTTCTTAGCTAACTAGCCACTCATTTTATGCTACGACAAAATTAGTAGTTAATTTGTAGTTAATTCGTAGCTAAATATTTTTGCCAGAGATTAGCTACGAATTAGCTACTAATTTTGTCGTAGCTAATCCCAAATTTTCTTGTAGTGGGAGGTGGTATCCCAACTGGGATTATTAATATAACAAACTTTTGAGGAAGAGATTTTAAATTTGAATATTAACTGAAAATGTCTCTGGTGTTTTCTTGAGTGTCAAATATTTCTCAAATTTTGTATACCAGTAGTTATTCTAATAAAATATTGACTAGTGTAGTCATATCATCGAAGCACAATTTTTGGATGCATCAAGGAATGAAATGAGTATTGTCTAGAAATTTAGAAGTCTAATAATGCCTTGTTTGAAGGTTGAAGATATTACAAGATATGTGAATTTCTTTGTCGTGATTGAGTAATTGTACTTATATTATTACTTAGCATGTATAATAGGCCTGTTTATGATTTGAGAAGTATTATTTTACTTTAAAAAGGCATAACTCTTTTAGAAAAATTTGAGAAACTTCTTAAGAGAAGTTTGTAAATATGCAAGAGGTGGCAAATTTGTATTTGTGTTGAGATCTCTTGGATTCATGTCATTCTAGGTCTGCTTCTGCTAATCTTTCTGCACATTTTGTTTGATAAATGGAGATCATAAAGTACAATTTAGATTTGTTTTGGAGAGGGAAAAATTGATTCCCTATAGCATGGCATAGCAGCATAATTTTTGATTTAAATGATACTATGAGAAAGGTTATTGTGGCTAATAATTATATGGCTTGTGTGATGTGTGTCAGTGCTGAGTGGCATGCATATTATTGCTTATCAATTTTATTACATGATCAAAAGCTTAAAGCTTAATGTGGACTTGGCGTGATGACATTCACGTTAAGAAAATATTGTGTGAGAAAGTGCAAGTAAATAGCACATTTTGGGGTAATATTGAGACCTTCGTTGCCTTGGGAATATTATACTATATATTTTGTGAACCAGTATTTTAATATGTGTATTTTTTGGAACAATGATTTGAAGAAGTGACAGAGATCTTTCAACATTTTAAAATTCTTGGCCAAATAAACATTATATGGTTTGTCATGATGAATTTGGATTTGGATCAGAAATATATGAAATATATTTTTTGCGTACATGAAAACTCTCATATATGGATTGGGCTGAAACTTGTGTTTGTTTTATCATACATTACTCTTTTTATAAACGGCTTGTTTTATAATATTTACTCTTATTACTTGATTATTAGAGTTCAAAATGTAGAGTTGAAAGTTGCTTATTAAAGCTGAAAACACTGTATGAAGAAGTGTAGAATTTTTTGATATGGTTCTGTCCATTTCAATTCTTTTGAAATTTGTAATTTTAAGGCCTCATTGTTTTGAGTATGTGATATACATATTTTGAGATTACTTCTTCATATGTGTATAATAAGTTTTATGCTTTGGAAAGTGTTATTTTACTATAAAATACTATAGCTCCTTTTATTTTTAGAAGTGCATTAATAGGAGATAATTAAGACTTATGGAAAGAATGTGATATTCATGAGGAAAATAACTAACAAGTGTAAATTTGGGTGTTAAATCATAAGGAAGCGTGATAGTATAATGCTATTACAAGAATATTATATTGAGAAACTTCTTATGAAGTTTGGATATTTGGACTTAAAAAATTGAGTATCCCTTATGATTCTAACACTTAATTAGGAAAAATACAGGTGACTTTATTTCCTAATCTGAGCAGATCCAACTATTGGGAGTTTATTATATTTAATAAACTTACTAGAGTTTTTTGCAAAATAAAATATTTTGTGACACTTGTTAGACTCATGAAATCTTTTAGAGGTACCATGAACTATGGTATTGTATATAGTGGACATCCACTGTACTAGAATGATACAGTGATGATAATTAGATTTGATTTATATGAGAATAAATCTACAAGTAGATTTATTTCTATCTTCAATAGAGTTGTTGTCGCTTAGAAATCATTCTAAGTAGACCTGTATAAGTCTATTATGGAGGCTGAGTATATTACTCTAAACTCGGTAATATATAAGATTGATTGACTTTGAGACGTCTTGGTCAATATTCCTTGATGGAAGAAACTTGCACTAGTGCGAAATACACCTAAAAATTAGATTTATAACGCTGGTTTTGGAGATAACCGGCGTAACATATAACGCAGTGACATTTTTGAAATTAATGCGTAAATTTTTATGCCGGTTTTTTAAAAAACTGGCGTTATAAGTTAAAAGGTAAATCCGGCCAAAAGGGGAGGCAAGTTACGATGCCGGTTTTTTGAAAAACCATGGTTAAATGCTGAACCTATGGCGCCGGTTTTATGATAAAACCGCAATTAAAAGATATGACGCCGGTTTTTGAGAAAAGCGCAGTTAGATCTTAAAAAAATAAGTGAAAAGTTAAATCCGGCCAAAAGATACAACGCCGGTTTTTAAACTAAATCGCGGTTAAATGTTAAACCTACGGCGCCGTTTTTTATAAAACTGCGGTTATAAGATATGGCGCCGATTTTTGAAGAAAACCGCGGTTAAAAGTCGTTTTAAAAAATATCCAAAGACCCTTCCCTCGTTCTGTTCCCTTCCTCGTTCTCGTTCTGTTCCCTTGCGCCATCCTCGCCCTCACCCTCCCTCACTCATTTTTTGTTCCTTCCTTCCTCTCCCTCGCGTTGTCATTGTCTCTCATTTTTGGTTGCCTCATTCCTTCCCTCATGTCGTTTTTAACTCTCCACCGCGACACTCCTCCCTCTCCTCCTTCCTCCTCGTTCGGCACCGCGAGTACCTTCCTCATTCTGCGTGCATTGAGTTTCAGGTGGCCAGATCGTGCAGGTGTGGCACTGTAAAGTGCTCAAAGCCGTCGCTTTCTTCATTGCAATGTCTTCTTCTTCAAAAGGTAGCTTTAAGTTTCAAGGTCGTCTTCTTCATGAGTTCATAAACTATGTTTTCAATGTTTTGGGTTTAGGACTTTTGTGTTGGGTGCTATCTAAAGATGTTGTGCTTTTATGTTGTGTTGTTTTGTCAATTTGAATCTGTCAAAGTTTGGTTATGTTTATTTGGTTTGATTTAACAATTTTTGTTGTGTTTTTTTTTCCTTAATTTGGTTTCATAGGTCTCGGAGCTTCTTTATTTGCTTGAAAATTAAAGTTGGGTACTATAGCAATTGTTGCTCTTGAATGAATTTGGTTAGGAAGCAAGTGAAGATGTTGGTAGGTTGAGAGTGGGAGGAACTCGGTCAAAATCAAAAGAGGAAGAGGGAGTCACTAAGTCTTCATTTTCTAGCTTCAATTAAGTGAGTTCCTAAACCCTTGATGATTTGGTGTTAGGATTCTGTTTATATGATGTTTGGATAATGTTTTGTGACTTTGCATGTGTTTATATTGGAACCTTGCTTGCTAAAATAGTATGAATTTAGGTTTGTATGTTGATTTTGTGAGTAATTGATTTTTTGTGTGTTTAGATATTGATATAAAGTGAGCTGGTTGCTGTTAACTTCTGGAAATTTTTGTTTGTTTTTTTAATTTGAAGGCTGTACAATGTGTTGTGGTTGCTGGACAATGGATTTAATTTGTTTTGATTGTGAATAAGTTGTTGGAAATGAATAGGGTATGTACATGATTTTAAGTTCAATTTTTTAATACCCTTGTTGTGTATTGTGAATTATGATGTGGGAAATGTTGTTTTTGCTCTGATGAATTGATCAATGAGAAATTATTTCAATTAGGAATTTTGTTTTTGTGATGCGGGTTGGGTTTGTGGGATGGATTGGTTTTTGTTCTAACTTATGCATACAAACATGTCAATGTTAGTTAAATATCTAAGCATAAAAGTGTGTGTATATTATTTCAGAACACATTTATGGATCGTAGTTGGATGCAAAAACATCATTTAGGCGATGAGTATAAGAACGGGGTCGAAGAGTTCTTACAATTTTTCCAAGCAAAATTTTCTAATCAAACAACTTTTTATTGTCCTTGTGTTAAGTGTTTGAATGGGCCAACACTAAATGTTGAGGAGATACGGAATCATCGTTGTGTTTTTGGGATTTGGCAAAGATATACGACATGGACCTGGCATGGTGAAGTGTTAAACAAGCCAAGTGTGTCCACAAGAGAGGAAGTTGATGTAGATATGGACGATCGACTAAAGGACATGATTCGTGATATTTGACAAGAGTCTTTTCAGCGAGAACATGTTATGAAACTCTATGCAGTGACAAGGAAGAACCTTTGTATCCGAGCTGCAAAAATGTCACACGGTTGTCAGCAGTGTTGAAATTGTTCAATCTGAAGGCGATAAATGGGTGGACTGATAAGAGCTTCACTGAATTGCTTAAACTGTTGAATGACATGCTTCCGGAAGGTAACACATTGCCGAACTGTAATTATGAAGCGAAGAAGATATTATGTCCGATGGGTGTGGAGTATAAGAAAATGCACGCATGCCCGAAGGATTGCATATTGTACTGGAAAGAGCATGAAGACAAAGAAGAGTGTCCCGAGTGTAATACACCACGCTACAAAAAGAAGGACGGTGATGATAGTTGTGATGAAGTGAGCAAAAAAGGTCCTCCTATGAAGGCGTTATTGTATCTTCCAATTATTCCAAGGTTTAAGCGACTGTTCGCCAATATAAATGATGCAAAGAACCTTAGATGGCATGCAGATGATAGGAAATGTGATGGAAAGCTTCGTCATCTGGCCGATTCTTTGCAATGGAAGAGAGTTGATTTATTGTTTCCAGAGTTCGGCAATGAGCCAAGAAACCTTTGGCTTGGACTTGCTACAGATGGAATGAATCCATATGGTAACTTAAGTAGCATCCATAGTTCATAGCCTGTTCTTTTAGTAATTTACAACTTGTCTCCTTGGTTGTGCATGAAGCGCAAGTACATTATGTTATCTATGATGATTTCCGGTCCAAAACAGCCGGGAAATGACATAGATATTTAACTAAGTCCCTTGATTGATGACTTGAGAATATTGTGGGAAGAACGCATTGATGTGTTTGATAGGTTTTTAGGTGAAGATTTCAATTTGCGTGCCATGTTGTTTTGCACCATCAACGACTTTTCAGCATATGGGAACTTGTCCGGGTATAGTGTTAAGGGGCATAAAGCATGCCCTATTTGTGAAGACGGCACATGTTTCTTTCAATTGAAAAATGGGAGGAAGACTTGTTACCTTGGGCATAGAAGATTTTTGAGACGTGATCACCCGTATCGCAGGTTGAAAAAGGCTTTTAATGGATGTCAAGAGAACGAAATTGCTCCAAAAGCTTTAACCGAAGAAGAAGTTTATCAACGGGTGAACTCCATCAATGTTAAGTTAGGAAAAAAAAAGAGGAAAAAAAAATTCTTCTGTGAAAAACATATGGAAGAAAAGGTCAGTGTTCTTTGATCTTCCATACTGGTCAAGTCTTGATGTAAGACACTGTATTGATGTGATGCATGTGGAGAAAAATGTGTGTGATAGTGTAAACGGTACACTTCTCAATATTCAGGGCAAGACAAAGGATGGAGTGAATGCTCGTCTAGAACTTGTTGCCATGGGTATAAAAGAAGAATTAGCTCCTCAGCCAAGAGGCAACAAGACATATTTGGCACCAGCTTGTCATACATTGTCAAAAGAAGAGAAAAAAAGCTTTTGCGAGTGTCTACGGGGTGTGAAAGTGCCACAGGGTTACTCTTCAAATGTAAAGAGTCTTGTATCGATGACATATCTCAAATTAGTTGGCTTAAAATCTCATGACTGTCACGTCTTGATGCAACAATTACTACTGGTGGCTATTCGTGGCATCTTGCCAAAAAATGTTCAACATGCCATAATTAGATTGTGTTTATTCTTCAATGCAATATGTAGCAAAGCTATTGACCCTCAGAAATTGGACGAGTTGGAAAATGAGGTTGCTATCATTTTGTGTCAGTTGGAGATGTTCTTTCCTCCCTCATTTTTTGACATCATGGTTCATTTAATTGTTCATCTAGTCAAAGAGATTAGAGTGTGTGGCCCGGTTTATTTAAGGTGGATGTACCCTATTGAGCGATACATGAAAATATTGAAAGGGTATGTGAAGAATCTATATCATCCCGAAGCATCTATTGTTGACAAGTACGTAACAAAAGAAGCCATTGAGTTTTGTTCAGATTATTTGTCAGAAGCGGCACCTGTAGGGCTTCTCAAGTCTCGTCATGAGGGAAGATGTGAAGGTAAGGGTACACTAGGTCTAAAAACTAAGAGCATGAGTCGAGCAGAAGTGTTGCAAGCACATTTGTATATATTGAATAATATTGATGAGGTTGAACCTTACTTGTCTACTCACAAAAATCATGTCAAGGCCAAAAACCCTCGAATGAATAAAAATTGGGTGTTGAAGGAGCATAATAAGACATTCATAACTTGGTTTAAAGAACAAATTTTGAGTGATGATACTGAGACATTAACATGGCTAGCACATGATCCTAAATTTAATGTCTTGACGTGGAGAGGATATGATATCAACAAATTTTCTTTTTATACAAAGTCACAGGATGACAAGAGCACCGTACAAAACAGTGGGGTTATGGTTATGGCTTCTTCTATGCATTTCTCTAGTTCAAAGGATAAAAACCCCATTCTGGCATCCATAACTTACTTTGGGGCCATTGAAGAGATTTGAGAGATCGACTATAATAAATTCAAAGTGCCTGTTTTTAAATGTAAGTGGGTTAACAGTAACAGTGGTGTACAAACTGATGAATTAGGATTTACAATAGTGGATCTTGACAAGGTAGGTTATAAAGATGAGCCTTTCAACATGGCAATTCACGCAAAACAAGTGTTTTATATCAAGAATCCTTCTAACAAAAGGTGGTATGTGGTTCTCCAAAGAAGAAGTATGCATGAGAGTGATGAAAATCAAGATTCAACACTAGATATTAATGACACCCCTTCTTTCTCAACACAAAGACCCATCTTCATTGATGAATATGAAGTAGACGATGTATATGCCACTCATGATGATCATCAAGAAGGGATATTGGAGAACATTCAAACTTGACTACCAAAGAATTTTATAGGTGAATACATGTTTTTTAGATTATCCACAATTAATATATGTTAGATTATCCATTATAATTATATATATTGATACATGTTTGTTAGATTATCTCACATTGTTTCTCACATTTGTTTATTTGCTTAAACAGGCATCATATATGGTTGATCCATCCACATCAGAGTCCTCCAAAAAAAGGACTAGAGGTGTTACCACTACATCCCAATTGAAAAATAGACTTCTTCCTGGTCAGAAGTTTTCTATTGAATTTAATCCAGATACTGGGCGATCTCAAGGTGATAATGTAGCCAGCTTCAACACTTATTTGGCCTACCTTGCACGAAACAAGGCCTCCATTCTGATACCTAAATGGAGAAATGTCCCTGAAAAAACCAAAGATATGATATGGCAAGATGTCGTAGTATTGACATTTAACTCTAGTTGTATGCATATTTCTATTTATCTTTATCGATCTTTGTGTCTATGTATTTACTAACACCACCATTTTGTTGTGTATTGTAGGATTTGTTTGATGTTCCCCCTGATAAAAAGTTTAGGGACTGATGGTTATCCTATGCGGGTGAGCGTTGGAAGGACTTTAAGTCTAAACTCTCCAGGACATATATATTTGGGAAAGGAGACAAAAATGGTTGCACAAATCCTTGTCAAAAGTATAATTTCCTTTCAGAGGACATATGGAATGAGTTTGTTAGGAGCCGCACGGAAGAAGAGTTACTGGTTAGTTTGAATTATATTTTTTAACTTGGCTAATATAATTTTTTGCTTATTTTAATTTTTGGTGTGTTACGTTATTTGTAACAGAAAAAAAGAGAAATGGGAAAGACAAATGCTGCAAAGAATGTCTACCCCTACCTATTGTCTCGTGGGGGTTATGTTAAACTTGAGAAGAATTTAATAGCACACAGAAGGAAAGCCTTGCAGGAAGAGGCTGGAGATGAAGCCTTGGAAGACCCTCCAAAACCAAACTAGTATGAGCTATGGGCTATGGCTCGAACAAAACCATCAGGATCTTATACATCTGATGCTATGGCCTTAGTTGCTTCTAAAATTGTAAGTGTATCTGCCTTATTTAATATTATGTGATTTATAACCAATTTAGGTCGACTGATCAAAGACCTCTATGATTGAATTTGGTTGTAGGAGTCATTGGTTGAAGATGAATCTCAGGGTACTTTTATTCCAACTAGACGTCAAGATATCTTGACTACTGCCATTGGAACACCCGAACACTATGGTCGTGTCCGCACTGCTGGTCGAGGTGTGGGCTTTAAGAAATTCTTCGAAGGAACTTCACGCAGTCAGTCAAAGCAAATGGACATGGATGCCATGAAACATCAGATCATGCAGGAGATTAGTCAAATGTTTGAAGCTAAGTTTGAAGCTTACAAATCTCAGCTCAAGTCAGATGTGGAATTCCAGCTAAGTCAGAAGTTAGTGTCTTCACCTAAAGCTAATGCACGTGTCAGCACCAATGGTAGTTGTTCTCCAGGATATGAGGAGGATCCTAAAGACAACATTTTAAATTACATTGGTCACATGGCTTTTGATCTTCCGGACAGACAAGTTGGGATTACCTTGGAGCATGATGATCTTCCAATTTTTTACATTTTCGTGAAGGACTTAACGG
Source organism: Calophaca sinica (assembly GCA_037113605.1). Lineage (NCBI taxonomy): Eukaryota > Viridiplantae > Streptophyta > Magnoliopsida > Fabales > Fabaceae > Calophaca > Calophaca sinica. Next base: position 74,240,464 of record CM073730.1, read on the forward strand.
ACCTGTCGCTCGGGGAGGAGTTCTAGCTTGCAAGTCAACACTTGCAATTATGGTGCACGTAAGTATTAATTAACATATTTGTACATTTTTATTTCCTTTGTATCAATTATATATAATTAACATTATTTTGTTTCAACACCTAGGTATCTGTATCGTATCTGTATTCAGAACAACATCAGTGATGTATATGGATTCTTGTATCCAACGTTGATTGTTGTCAAGCCCAACCCAAAAGAGCCTCATGCATCTGTTCAAACTTACATACTGGATAAGCTAATTCAGCAGGACAAAGATGTTTTCTTAGGACCGTACTGGCACAAGTGAGTACATTTTTATTCATAGCATACGTTTTTCTCTCTGTGCTTCTAAGACAACATTATTGGTGTTACCTAGTAATCATTGGCAATTGATTGTCATTTGTCCTAAGCATAATCTCATAGTCTGGATATGCTCACTTCATCAAAGGCCAAACCTACAGATTAAGCGTGTACTTGAGGGGTAAACTTTTAATTTATTTGCCATACTTGTGATGCCATATATATATTTAGCTTATATCTATAACTTATATTATTTTATCAGAGCAATGGTGAACTATAATAGTGAGAAAGGCCTGGGAGAAGGAAAGAAGCCTAATTGGAACATACTCGTGGTAAGTGGTTTGTCTTTATATGATATTTACATATTCAAAGCCGTATTAGTTATGTGTATATATAATTGTACTAATTTATATTGTCATTTGTAGGGGCCTTACCAAGACAACTCATGGGCGTGTGGCTACTATGTTATAAAGACCATGTTGTCCATTGTCATGATGAGGATTACCTCTAGATGGGATTTGGTAATAAAATATTTCATAACTTGTTAATCGATCTTTTTGATACCTTACAATATTTGTAGTTAGTTAATTAGATATGTTTTAAATTGAACTTGTAGTTATTCGATGGACGTAGCACAAACCCATACAGTCATGAAGAAATTGTCGAGATTCTGAAAACTTAGGCACGCTTTTTTGTGACTAAGATTGAGGAACAAAATCTAAACCCAGAACCACCAAGATGTCGAGCAAGAAAAGCAACACAACAAAAATGGCATGGTTTCTTTTCATTGCATTGTTGACTCTAATTGCCTTCAACTTTTCTTGGATGCCATGACTTTTGGTGGTTCTTTTTTATTAATTATGTTATTTACAGAATAAATAGGTTGTTGTGGGATTATTAGGGTGTTTGTGGTGTTTATATATTTTGTCTGGCAGTGGAGTTTTGAGAAGGAACTTTTATGGGGGTGTTATATATTATGTGTTTTTGTGATGGTTTTATATATTCTGTATGGCAGTGATGTTTGTGCTGTTCTGATATTGTTTGTCTGTTGTCTGATATTGTTTATCCGCTGGAAACAGAATTTTATAAAAAAATATTAAAAAAATATTTATCACGTCAGTTTTCATTAAAACCAGCGTTAAAACGGGTAACGGAATTTTAAAAAAAGTATTTAAAACATATCTATGGTGCCGGTTTTATATAAAACCGCAGTTAAAAGTAGTCTATGGTGCCGGTTTTTGATAAAACCGCGGTTAAAAGTTACCTATGGCGCCGGTTTTCACAAAACCGCGGTTAAATGTCACATATGGCACCGGTTTTCACAAAAAACCGTGGTTAAATCTTTTTTTTTCGCTTTTTTTAAAAAAAAATTGTTTCTTTAAGTCGGGATGTAACGCCGGTTTTGTTACAAACCGCGATTAAAAGTGACTTTTAATCGCGGTTTATGAACCGGCGTTAAATGTTCACACTTACAAAGTCGAAAGAAAACACGCCGGATTGAAAACCGGCGTTAAAATTCCAAAAAACACGATTAAAGGTGGTTTTTGCACTAGTGTTGTGTCTTCCATATTTATGTGTTATAATTGTGTAAAATAGCTACTAAATAAATGAGAAAGTTATATCCTTAATTTATGTGAAGTCAGAAGTGAACTTAATTGATCCTCTGACAAAGCCCTTGGGAAGAAATTAATTTGTGATACATCGAGGGGAATAGGACTTGAGCCAATTGAAATTAACAAGTGATGGGAACCCGACCTTTGTGATTGGAGATCCCACAAAAAAGGTTCAATGTGGTAAAAACAAGTCACTTATTAATTCTACTAACACTAAATTTAATTAATAATATTTTTGTCCCTTTCCTATGGTGTCTTGGAGTAAGTGTTAGACATTGCATTACTGAGAGGGTAAGTTATTAGCATTTAATGATTTTCATATCCCTTATGGGTGGTGTATGATTTACAGTATACACTTGATGAAATCACCTATATGAGTGTCAAGTGGGGCTGCTTGCATGAAATCTTGGCGAGATTTCTAGAGCACTCATGAATACCGGGTGCGCGCATGGCCTATTAGTGCAAAATGGTGTCAACAGCAAGAATTGTGGGGGTGTAGTGTGATTAGTAGACCTCTAACATACAAGAAGTGTCTTGAGTTCCATAGCTTGCTACACCAATTCACTGTGTGTTAAGTTTAGTCAATCTAAGCCTGGTTCAATAGCTTGCTACACAGGTCCGATGCATTACATCCATGATGGTAAACCCAGGAAATTTTTCAAAATGTTTATTAAATGCTTTCTTAAAACTTTTGAAATATGTGGGGGATTGTTGTAATTTTTGTGTATTTAAAATATTTTAATGCAATTATGTGTTCATATTGCTAAGAGAGATATATGGAAAAATAGTTTTATTAGAAAATTAATATATATTATATCTTTATTTCTGATAAGGTTTGACTTGGTCTAATTACTTTAAAAAGTATCTTATCCTTTCTTTGACTTTGTCCAACCTACTATCATCATTTTCTCTTTTTTCTCTTAACTGCACACTATATATATGGAGCCTACCTACTTTTTCAGCTAAGAGAGAAAAAATAACATTTTTCTTCCCTCTTCTTTTTTTCTTCTTCTTCTTCTTCCATTTTCGATGTCCTGGGTTTTATCTTCCTGATTGATTATGGTGATTTCTGCTGTTCTGATACCTCGGCTTTGATCGGGAAGAGTCTGTTGTACCCTGGAGGATTTGCGCACAGTAGGCGGATAAATCCTTAAGGGCAGTCTCACTGATGCCTAAGGTTATTATCACTGTTTATTTGTTTTGCAGATTTCATTTATATTGTGTTCATCGATTTCATGTTGTGTGGATGGTGACTTGGTGGAGATTGACTGGGTTACTGAACAAAATATACAACAAAAACAAGCACGATAAGACCCAATAGAGAGTATACAGCCCAGACAATAGAGAAGGTAAAATCACAAATAAAATATATCAAAGTGTCAAGCTCAATGGCAAGAACAACATACTAAAATTTCAACAAGAATAGAGCACATTTGTTGAACACACTTCCACCACTTGAATCCACTTTCTTCCACTCTGTTCACGCTGTGCTTCCTTTCACCTTTTTCGTTTCACACATATACCGTAGCGCAACTCTTTCTTCAAATAATAGGGATTAAAATCCCTTTACTTGGTCACATGGGCTTTTGGCCATTCAACATCTTTATTTCTTTTTTTTTTTCTTTTTCTTATTAGTTAGCATGGACCCAATTGGGGAGTGACCCACTCAACAAAATTAATTATTTCTTAATTTGTGTGCCAAAATAAAACTTAAAATTTTCTTGACCAAAAAAAAAACAACCAAAGTTTTGGAACTGAGGGAGTATTAAGAAAGAAGTGAAAGAGTTGTGATTGTTGATCAATGTCAAGGAAATAATAAATTATCTTTACTGTTGCGTCTAGCATTTTTGTTTGTTTCTTCCTTTCATTACTGTCTTTCGAATGTTTAAGAGCTGTTATCATGTAAGGAAATGTGCTTAGCCCTGTCTGTGGTTTTTGCTTCTTCTAGAAATGTGCTGCTTTATAGTATTCCAACTAGATTTAACTTGTTTAGAAGAAAGATTATACTACCTCCAGTCCCATATATAAGAAACAAATATACTTTCTAGGTTCATTGAATAACTGATGTATTTGGTCTATAGATCAGATACATCAATTATTCAATGAACTTAGAAAATGCATTTGTCTCTTATATATGAGACCGGAGGTAGTATTAGATGCTAATGCTATAAAGTGTGTTTTCTGCAATTGTCATATGCTAAAACTAGTGTTGATTTGTTTTTGTGAATTGGGTCCGGTACTCTATTTTAAATTGGTTGGTGTGGTTTTACATATCCCACAAAATCTGGTCTAATTTTATTTTCAGTTTTGTTCTGCTGTGGTTGGGGTTGGAAAGAGAAAAAAAAAAAAATCTTGGCTATGGTTTTGAATACGGTGACTTCATCTATTTAGGAATGGAGTTATATTCTCAAAATTTGCTGTTGCTATGGTTATTCTTTTGAATTGAATCAAGGTTTGTTCTTGGAAATTGTTTATTGCTAAATCAAACAGAGGGCCTTGCTCTTTTTCTGATTTCTGTTTCAAACCCCAGTATTGTATTTCTGTTTAGCTCCATGTTTCCATGGATTTTTCTTTATCTAAACACTGTTGTTGTTGATTGTGTGATTAGGTCAAATTGAATTGTTTGGAGGCTTTAATTGGATTGTAGAGGTAATTATGTACTCTCTCTGTTTCTATTTATAAGCCCATTTTAGAAAAAAAATATGTTTTTTTTATAAGCCCCTTTACAATTTACAAGGAACATTAATTATTATTTTTTTTCAAAAATACTCATAATCAATATTAATAGTCTTGTCTTGGGAGATGACAAGACACATTATAATAAATGTAAACAAAGGGTAAATAAGGAAAAATATACACATTATTGACAAATTTAATTAGACTAGCTATTTTTTGTAATAAGCGTATTTTTGTCTAAAGGAGCTTATAAATAGAAATGCACGGAGTAATAGCAAATGCATATTCTGTGATCAATCAATAGTTTGTACCTCTGGATTTTTCACTATGTGGGTCTCAAGTTTTTAGAAATTTTCTACCTACCTCTCAGAAATTTCTTCTGCTTCACTAGTCATGAAGTTTAAAGTTCAATGGTCTAGATCTTAAATATGTTTCGTAAAGATTTTTGGCTGATTTGAGTCTTGGTTTTTGTCAATTCTGATGGACTTGCTGGATGTTTTTCGTTGGTGTCTAGTAATTGGAGGCGACTTGTGTTAGGCTATACTTATGTGGCTCTGACTTTTGGCTTTTATGGTTAGGAGGTGATGATTAGCTTTTTGTCAATTATTATTGTTGCCTAGTATTGGACTACTGTTTTGTACTATTTTTAGCACTTCTTTTTTTGGTGAGATTTTTAGCACCGCTAATACTCACATTTATTATAATATGACAACTTAATTTTGTTTTTTAAAAAAATTATGTATATAAGTTAAACCATATCCTAGAAAAAGCAGCTGAGTGGTAAAGTACTGCAGGACATCAAAAGTGCGGGTTTGAATCGAACTCACAACGTTCCATTTTTCGCCACAGACCATTTATACTAAGGACAAAAAAAATATTAGTTAAACTTTAAAAGTTTTTATAGTTTAATGAAAAACTCATTTTACTTTTTTCTATTATGAAAAACTCATTTTTCTAAACATTCAAATTTTAATTAAACAAAATACTTCTTTTGTGAAGAATTTACTTTTTGTGTTAAGCATTGATCCTAAAGTACTTAATGACTCAAGGAGAGAAATAAATTGGCAAACAGAAAAATAATTACAAGCTAATCAATAGATAAAGGGTCCATGAAAGATTATGGTTGATATGACAATGAATATAAGAGTTACGTATCGGCATAGAGGAATGTAATCCACAACCTCTCTGACACACTCTCCTGAACACTTCTTCAGTTATTGGTCCATGTCATCAAATTTTTTTTTGACAAAGTAAAAGTTACGCCATTTTATTAATACTCAAGATCACAAAAGTACAAATAGTAACATGATCAACACATTGAAAGGTAGCAATATATGTAGTCACCCTTATTAAGGTGTGGGCAACTACATTGGCTTCCTTCTTAGTAAACTCTACCATAGAGTTAAGAAAAAAAGAAGATAAAAGACTCCTAACATAATTGAAAGCCCCATATTTGTTGACAAGTGACTCCAAACACAAGAGGGGGGTGAATTGTGTGTGAACGGTGCTTTCAAAAACTTTTGGAGAAATAAGTGCTAATTATGAGTTGCGGAAATATTAATGTGAAATAGATAAATCACTTGAAGAATAAATTGCAAACGAGTTAAAAATAAAGTAAATAGTAAGATATAAATAACAATAAAATAAAGTACAGAAATTTAATTGACTGAAAAGTAGAGAGATAAGAAGTAAAAAAGCACACAACAAATTATCCAGGTTCGGCCACCTAACCCCCCTGTGGCCTACGTCCTGTCTCCCCAAAGCAAACCACTATGGGATTTTCACTAAGACACTAGCTTTTAAATCAGTTCACTTAGAAACCTTTACAACTCTAAACTAGAGCAATATGCTCAAGAGATATCACCCTCTATGAACACCTTGGGATTCCTACCCAAAATAAATGATTTTCACAAATAAAATGAGATGAGAAAGATACACTCAATAGTGCAGATATAACAAATTGAAGCTCAAATAATACAACTCAAATAATGTAGAATAAAAAGGCTTTCAAAAATTGTGCTCAAATAAGTGTGAGTGATGAAAAATATTTGACAAAGAGTTTTAGCGCACAAAGAATTAAGCACTGCGTTGTATTGTCGTGGTTAAAGAAAGAGCACAAGCGTTGTTTATTTATAGACCGACCAGGAGCGTCTCAATGACTTAAAAAAATGTCCGTTGAGGATTTGCCGTCAAGATTTGCCCGCTATGCTGATTATTAAAAAGGATTTGTCGTTGCAGAAAATCTGCCCGTTGCTTTGAAATAAAGAAATTGAAAACACGAGACGGCTCAAGATACGATTCCTCAAGATGTACTCAGACGACTGCGAAGACAGCTCGCAGATACGACCCAATGACTATATGATCTTTAGGTTTAGGAACTAGTTCCCAAACATTGTTTCTTTCAAATTGATTTAATTCCTCTTGCATAGCAAGGGTCCAATGTTCATCAATAATGGCTTCATTGATGTCCTTTAGTTCAACTTGAGAAACAAAAGCCATGAAAAGACATGCATGATTAAGAGAGTTTCGAGTTGTTACCCCTTTAGAGATATCGCCAATTATATTGTCAAGTGGATGATGTTTTGAGACTCTCCATTCTTTTTGGTAAATTTGAATGAGGGGATTCCTTAGAATATTGTGGCAAAGGATTTTCATCTTCATCTTTGGACTCGCTTGAATCTTCTAAGTGACTATTTCTCAATATTTCGCAAGATCATCAACACTATCTTCTACCAAAGATTTTGGGTTAGACCCATCAAAGGTAACATGCACAGATTCTTCAATAGTCAAAGTTCTCTTATTATAAATTCAAAAGCTTTACTAGAAATAGAATATCTAAGAAATATACCTTCATCCGCTTTGGCATCAAATTTTCCAAGGTTATTCTTACCATTGTTTAGGACAAAACACTTGCATCCAAACGTGAAGGTGGGAAATGCTGGCTTCCTTCCCTTGTAAATTTCTATAGAGGCGTTTGTTTTAGAATAGGTCTTATGAGGACTCTATTCATTACATAACATCGCGGTGCTTACTCGCTGCGCCTCATAAATACTTAGGAAGGTTAGTCTCATTGAGCATCGCCTCGCTAGCTCTTCAAGAGACCGATTTTTTCCTTTCAACCACTCCATTTTGTCATGCGGTGTCCTTAGAGCAGAAAAGTTGTGATTGATGCCATTTTCTGTGCAAAATGCTTCAAATGCTTCATTCTCAAATTCCCCACCATGATCACTTTGAATGGAAGCAATGTTAAGTCCCTTCTCATTTTGTATAACCTTTGCAAGTTTTCGAAAAGCATTAAAAGCATCATTTTTGTGAGAAATAAATAAAGTCCCATGTATAGCGAGAATAGTCATCCACAATAACAAGAGCATAGTAATTAAGCACCAAAGCTCATGGTTCTAGAAGGGCCAAATAAATCCATATGTAAAAGTTGTAAAGGCCGGTTTGTAGAAACAATATTTTAGATTTGAAAGATGCCTTTACTTGTTTTCCTTTTTGACACGCATCACAAAGTTTATCTTTTTCAAAACGATCTTTGGCAAACCAATTACTAAGTCTTTACGAACCAATTTATTAAGATGGATCCATGTGAATATGAGCCATTCTTCTATGCCATAGCACAAGATTCATCCTCTTTACTAATAAGACAACATGCATCATTTTGAAGGTATTTTATCTAAATCAAGCATATAGATATTTCCAATTCTAGGTCCAATAACAATAACATTTTCATTTATAGAATCCATGACCATGCATTTTGAAGAATCGAAAACCACTTTGTTTCCTTTATCACAAAGTTGACTAATGCTTAGCAAATTATGCTTCAAACCATCCACATACAAAACATTTTCAATAGTGGGATTAGGACTCTTACCAATAGAACCAATCCCAAGAATTTTACCTTTGTTGTTGTCACCATACCCTATATAACCACTATTTTTAGGTACTAATGAGGAGAACTTGCTTTTGTCTCCCACATGTGCTTTGAATAGCCGCTATCAAGATACCAATTTAAGTCCTTGGCTTTCAAGCACACCTACAACAACAGATTAATTTTTAATCTTTGGTACCCAAACTAAGTTGGGTCCGGATATGAGTTAGTTTTTGGCAAAGTACCCTTTTGAATCCATATCTTTTGCCAACCACATTCTTGTTTTTCCTAATATTGCAAATGGAAGCAGACCTTTTCTACCACAGTAAAGGAAAACATTTAATGAAAAGGACTACTTGAGGGTTTGTTGTGATTGAAGAGTTTAAAAGATTTTTCATGAATTTTTGGATGATAACCTAAACTGACTTTTCCAAAAGTACCTCTTTTGGTTTCCTAAAATAATGTTTAGATTATCTCTTCCCATCGTAAATTTTGCAAGAGTGTTATTTAAATCCTCAACCTTATTTTTCAAAACACTACACTCATTGCATTTTAAAACTTCATCTTTTTATTTTCACAAGATATGGGAGGAGAAGTTTCAATCACAAGAATTTGTTTTTTCTTTAAGAATCACTATCTCTTGTTTAAAATTTCAATTTTGATTCAAGAGAAGAGATGGTTTTCTTAGAAGAACGAACAATTTTTAAGTTTAATCGTTTCATTATTGAATTCTTCACAAGCAGCAAGTAATTCATCATAAGTTAAAGGAGAGTCGTGGATCATAAAAATTACCTCATCTTCATCATGATTTGCCATTAGACTAAGGTGAGCTCTTCATTTTCAGATTCATCGAAGAATCCATATCATTATCATCCTGTGCAATGTAAGCTCTTCTTCCCTTCAATCCTTTGGTGGTTTCTTTTCAAATTTCTCATTCCTCGCTTGGTTTTGAGGACAATCGGGTTTTATGTGACCTTTCTTTCCACACTTGTAGCGTGTAGGATTAAAAGAAGTTGTTTCATCACTTTTCTTTTGAGAGCTTGGAACTTACCTTTGTTTACGAGTCTCATGAACCTCTTGAATTTGCGAACCATTAGACTCATGTTTTCCTCATTATTTTCTGCTCTTGAGGAAATCACATTAAATCATCGCTGGCTTCCTCAATGCTTGCTTTGAGGGCGAGCCCTTTCTTTTTCTTATCGACTTCTTCGCTTCCATGAGACGATTTAGTTCAAGTTCATGTTCCCGCAATTTTCCAAATAAAGTAGCCAAGGTCATAGAAGATAAGTCTCTAGATTCAGCCTATAGCAGTGACCTTGGGTTGCTAGCTATTTAAACATCTAAGAACTTTATTAATTAAATCTTCATTCAAGACTTTCCTAAGAGCTACGAGATGGTTTATTATACGGATGAACCTTTTTGCATATCTTGTATGTTTTCACTTGGTTTCATCCTAAATAACTCATACTCATGGGTTAATGTGTTCATTCGAGCCCTCTTGACGTCAGTAGTACCTTCATGGGTCAATAGAAGCGGTGTCCCACATTTCTTTAGCGCCTTGCAATTTGAGACCCCTATAGAACTCATCGTAGCTTAAAGCAGTGATGATGTTCTTAGCTTTCAAATTGTATTGGACCTTTTTCTTATCATCTTCGGTCCAAAGTGATCTTGGTTTGTCTACTGCATCATTAATTGATTGAGTGGGGACAAATGGACCATTTTCTACGATCCCAAATATCAAGATCAACACCCTCAAGAAAGATTTGCATTCTATCCTTCCAATAACCATACCCCTCACCATTGAAAAATGGGGTGCTCATGGAAGTTCCCTCAGTAATTGTTTGAAGTCATTCTTCTGAGACGGTTAAGTCCTTTATACAAGAGTCTAGCTCCGATGCCACTTGTTGACAAGTGACTCCAAACACAAGAGGGGGTGAATCAGGTGTGAACTAGTGCTTTCAAAAACTTTTGGAGAAATAAGTGCTAATTATGAGTCATGAAATATTAATGTGAAATAGATAAATCACTTGAAGAATAAATTGCAAACGAGTTAAAAATAAAGTAAATAGTAAGATATAAATAACAATAAAATAAAGTACGTAAATTTAATTGATCGAAAAGTAGAGAGATAAGGAGTAAAAAGCACACAACAAATTATCCAGTGTCTGCCACCTAACACCCTGCGGGCCTCGTCCCTGTCCCCAAAGCAAACCACTATGGGATTTTCACTAAGACACTAGCTTTTAAATCAGGTTCAGCTAGAAACCTTTACAACTCTAAACTGAGAGCAATACGTTCAAGAGATATCACTCTCTATGAACACCTCGGATTCCTACCCAAAAATAAATGATTTTCACAAATAAAATGAGATGAGAAAGATACACTCAATAGTGCAGATATAACAAATTGAAGCTCAAATAATACAACTCAAATAATGTAGAATAAAAAGGCTCTCAAAAATTGTGCTCAAATAAGTGTGAGTGATGAAAAATATTTGACAGAGTTTTAGCACAAAGAATTAAGCACTGCGTTGTATTGTCGTGTTGTAAGAAAGAGCACATCGTTGTTTATTTATAGACCGGCCGAGGAGCGTCTCACGCACTTAAAAAAAAATGTCCGTTGAGGATTTGCCCGTTGAAGATTTGCCCGTTACGTTGATTATTAAAAGGATTTGTCGTTGCAGGAAAATCTGCCCGTTGCGTTTTGAAATAAAGAAATTGAAAACACGGAGACGGCTCAAGATACCGATCTGAAGACAATGGCTCACCAGGCGACCTCAAGACACTTTCAGATTTACCTCGCCACATTACGCTAGACGACCTCGACCGCATAATTCGGTATCGACCTCAAGCCTCGGCAAAAGATCTCGGCACGACTGAACACAATTTCGGCGTACAACCTCCTCATCACTCGGTTCTCATAGCTCAAGACGCGACCTCACCACCGACATCGCGACCCTGGTGACGCGACCTCATCCCGACACTGATCATCACCTACAAGAGCTCATCACGACCTCTCGAGCTCAACATACCGAGCTCGAGTTTCGAGCTCAACACACCGAGCTCAATCTAAACTTTTGATGATGTGCTTTAAAACGAAACTCTTGTGCCTTTAAAAGTACGGTCTATTTTTTTATAAAACCAGCTCGTGCACATCGTAGTAATTACAATCGAAATACATGGTGCAACTAAGACATAAGACATAAATTTAATAAAGCATACATGCATATATACCACTCAAATAATAATGTATACAAAATACAGAGTAATAATGTACAAAGAAAATACACCTAGGTGACGACTTCAAGAGAGCAATCATACCTGGGGGTACTCGTGAACACCCACGCAGTCGCTCCCAAAAGTAAAACCACCACCTACCCTCAAACGACACAACATAACTGCCCAATCGTCACGACCTCGAACACGGAAAAACAAGGTACAATCGTCCCAAAAACATCCATCAAACATAAACAATCACGACAAGTAAGAGGTCGCCGTCTCGCCGAGCTCCTCCTCGCCATCATCTCGCTGCCGAAGTTCCCTGCGCTTCGATCGCCTGGTAAGTCATGGATTGAAGGCACCACGGAAAGGGTCAACTTTCAACAATTCAAGATAAACAAGGCATAAAGAAATAAGCAAGCAACATGTATATCATTCACCAACGTGACTCAACCTCTCACTCTAGAAACTCAACCTTTATTCCTAATATCGTGGTGGTCCATCCTCAATCGACGCGATAGGTAAACGGCAGTGTCCATCCCCAAATCAATTCCATACATTAACAATGCAGTCCATCCCCAAACTGATAATGCAACGCCTAGCCAATCCACCATAAACAAAGGGACCTAGCACCCTCGCTATTCTGGGTCTCGGCTCAAAACGCTATACGACTCCTCAGCTTCTCACTCGATGATTAGCTCGATCGCCAAAGAGTGACACATAAAATTACTTGATCACATATCAAATAAGAGCATGCTTAACATGAAGAAAACCCAATTTAATCATTTAAGCAATACAACCAATTGCATGAAGAAACACAATTCAACAGCACATGGGCCACAACATCTATTAAATCTCATATTAAATACATGCAAAAACTCAATCATGTAAGCATCTACTGCATTATCTTTACACATAAATACTTCAAATAAAGCCTTAACAATGTCTAAGAGTTGCCACTCAACTCCAAAGTTTGCTGGACAACGACTGAATCGATACCGTTTTCAAACGAAGTTCGATAACGACTTCTCTTACTCGATCTCGACACGTGACGCTTCTCGACCATTTCGACATGCATGTTCGATCCGATCCCACCGCCTTCCCGCCCTCGGGTTCGGAAATCACACGATCTCTGAGTCGACTTCTAATACAAGCATAACTCGCCGATCTATGGGTTCTAATAACACTTAGCTCTCATAACCCCAATCTTAACTACAACCCAAAGAAATATTAAAACTCAAGAACTTAAATATATTTTTCCTCTAACACAAAGTTAGAGTTTTCGATCAAAAGTTCATGAAAAAGGTTATCCTGATGCTACAACAGATAAATCGACAACAACAACGACAAGAAGCAAAACGACAAACTAAAACAAGAAATCGAAACAACCAAAAAGGAAGGGTTTTGGGCAATCGCCTGTGCGTAAATCAGAGGAAGAAAATTTGTTTTACAAGCCCAAATAATCGGTTAGAAAGGGAGGTAATATCATGAAGAAGAAAACCCATCAGTTTGACATGATTTGAAGCATAAACTGCTAAATGGAAGGAAGAAAACGCTAAACAAGAGTAAGGAAAAGAAAATCATTTTTATGTACACTCTTTATGGTGGTGAGATGGTGATGAATATGTCGAGAAGATGATGATGAACAAGATTGATGAAGAGAGTTTGCAGGCTCGATGGAACTCAAGGTTCTTCGATGGAAATTTTGGAGAGAAAGAGGAACCGTAGAAGGAAGGAAGAAGAAAGAAGAAGAAGAAAAGAGAAAGTGAGTGTTTGAGAAATCGATCGTGGTATACACCGTGAGAGAAGGGGCATTATCGTAACTGCAACAGCTATGATGCCAATCCCATCACTCAATCTACCCATCTAATCGCTCATCTCTCATGATTACCCTCTACTCTATAGGTCGAGATCTAGACACTCGCGACGAGGATCAGTCGAGCAATATAATTATTACAAACAAAATAATCATAACGCTGAATAACGTTCGTAAAGATACGAGTTATCATCTCGACACGATGTCGACTAGGGTGCTCGTGTAAGCGCACAAGGCTCTAACACGAGTTCGTGCACGCGGCCTCCTCAGCTCGACAAATGACCTCGGCAAACGATCTTGGCACGGGATATCGACACAAGGTCTTGGTACGAGGTCTCGACACGAGATCTCGACGCGAGGTCTCGATCCGACGTCCTAATACGAGGTCGATCTCGTCCTCAGGTGTTACATTATTACTACTTACAAATTGTCTTAATAAAGATAAATAAATACCCAGAACCCAAAGACTTGAGAAACAATCATTCTTGATACGCGTCTTGGTATTCTTTTCCACTTTTTGCACGGTTGACTATTTGCAAGACTCCCTTTTGTCAATCATCAAAATCATCCTGTCAAGGCATGTATTCACAATATTTAGGTTGGTCCTCTTGAATATTTTTTATACTACCCACTTCAAACTCTAGACCCAACTTGAAGATCAATGTGATTAAACCAAGCTCAATTGCCCTGTGACTAGCATCTAGGAGGCCATAGACTTTCCCTTCATACACACGGAGTTTGTGGGAGTACTGATAAAATTTAGCTTTGAAAAAATATTCTCTCATTATGTAAAACGAACCCAATACTGATTGCAACTTGCTGGACAAAAGATGTGTCGTTCTTGATAACCCCCTAAACCAGTTCACTGAAGTTGCGTAAAACCTACAAAAAGGCTCAATGGTCTGCCCATAGATTTCATCTACTTTATTTAAATAAGCTAAAATTTTAAAAAGAAAAAGAACTAGCGCATCCGGCCAATAACATCGAACGAAGTAGTTAAAGACAGGAACTGCTCGTAAGTTACTCAGGCCTCGACAGTTACAACTTAAAATACTCAAGAGTCCTGATAGGCTTGAGAACCAAGACCTGTCAATAAAAAATACTCTTGAAAAATTGGGTTGGTGTGAAGAGACATGACTACACTTCCAGCATCTACTTCTTCAATTTGTGGCGTTCCAGATTGTCCCCATTAGTGTCTCACCTCTTTTTTTTTTCTTTTCCACTTGGCCTTTATTCAGGTCATTAATTGCCGCATCAAAAAGGAAAATTTATTGTGGGGTAATTTTGGAAAGAGAATGCACATTGTTGACAAATTTATTGTAAACAATTATTTTCTTAATTCATGTGTATTGGTTAAAAGAGTCTTATAACAAGTGACGGAGGTAGTACTTCTGAACGGCCCATTCAAATTATTCTCTCTACCACCTGACTTTTTAATAGCAATCAATGGTGTATTAATCACCACACTCTTTCCATTTTGATTCCCATTTCTACTCGCCTCCCCAATAGCCTTTGAACCCGCCGAATATATAAAATTACCTTCCTTAACTCCATCAAGTTTATGGGCATTAAATGCAGCGTAATTACTGCCTTGCCGGCCGTTACGTGCAGGATTTCCGCCCCTATGATTTGCACCTTCAGTTTCAGGTTCCGCCGTAGCACTTTCAGGTTCTCTCAACCACTTGTTGGTCGCTCCTCCCCCTTGCCGCCGCAGCTCCGCCTTCAGAAAATTGCCCCACTCTCGTGCTCTAGTGTCCTCCTCCACCACAAACAGACGCTCACAGTATTGATCTGTATGCCCTATCAAACCGCACATGAAACAGAAGACTCCTAAGCGTTCATATTTGAAATGAACTACAAACCAGTCACCTCCAGTTTGTCTCATTTTCCTCTCCTTCTTCAGAGGCTTGGTAACATCAATTCGGACTTTTGATCCGCATATATGTGTGCCATGGCTCAGTTTTGTTACTCAGATCATACTCGAGGAACTCCCCTATATAGTTCCCTAGATTCTTCCCTACCAATTCCGACATAAAACCAACTGGAATATTGTAGATTTGCACCCACATATTCACATGATTAAGCGGCATCGCAGTGATAGCAACTCCTAGTTTGGTCCTCTCAAGAATCAACATATAGTTGTCGAATGACCAAGGACCACCATTCAATACTCGCTCAACATCCAACTTATGGTAAAATTGGAAAAGAAATCTGCCTTCCTCCAACACCTTGATAGCAACACCTTTTACTGGCTTCCAGATGCTAGAAAGCCTGTCTTTCATAACATGAGCCCGGATGGTTTTATCCGTCAGAAACCGGCCCACCAAGCAATGTTGGAGATTGTCAAGGAGACTTGGATTCTGCTCCAGATTTAGAGTTACCCCTTCCTCATCTTCCAAAAGAGACAGCCCCTCCATAGCCTGCTCCATACCTTAACATGCACCAATGAAAAAAAGAAAGACAACTGATGAAGGAAACACTCAGGCATACATTGACAGTGCCGAGTGATACTCTAAACTCTCAGGAGTTGCTCCGAGAGAAAGTCCAATATCCCATAAAAGATATCCTGCTATAGATATGCTGTTAACCGTCACACTATGCTGAATAAATCTTGACACTTGGTTTCTAGCAACAACTTCACGTCATCAATTTTTAAAAACCATATACTCCCTCCGTTTTCTCGTTTATAAGCAAAAGTCACCTTTTACATTTATTGAAAACTGGGACCAGATACTGTTGATGCTGGGAATGGTAGAGCTCTCCTCCTTCTAGGGATTGAGTATTCCCTCTTCCAGAGTCCGATGAAGGGGGTGGTACCTGCAAAGACACTCCGATGCCTAAGTTAGATAAGGGCTTTGGAGGAGAAGGAGCACAGAGTGTATTAGGGTTTAGAGTAAGTAGAGAGTATGCAAACCTGGGGGGTCCAACCCCCTTTATATAGTGGAGCCACGCAGAAGGAGGATAACTACCGATCCGATTTCCGCGCGCGGTAACTCCTCCCTGACAATTCGGGGATCAGCTCATCTCTTCCTGATATTTCGCGCCTGCCAAGCCCGTTACGTGCTGGCTACGTGATCTTCAATCTTTAGGGTGACAACGGCTCCAAGCGTTGTCTCCAGGCGCGTCCCTTTCTAGAAGGTTCGCGAGTCCTGAGTTAGCTCGCCCTTCCCCTGCTCGGTGTTATCATTGGGATAGTCGTACCGGAGGTCGGGTCTGGCGCGTCTCAGGTCGGTGGCAACTCGTCAAGCTCGGATAAGCAGGAACCGAGCCGATCCGCCCCGGTTCGGTGGGCACACTAGAACTCGCCTCGGGACCGGTCCGTAACACAAGCCCCCTAGACTCTTTGCACGAAAGGGCGGAGGGTCTATCTAATGTCCTTGGGTCGGTATCCGAGTCGAGTCACTGAGGTCGGGGGCGTGTCCCAGAAGCTTGTTTGTCTGGGGGGTCACGCTCTACGTGTCGCGCTTTTACTCGGCATTCTGCTACGTGATGGGACTCAGATGAGACGTTTACTCAACCGTTTCTCTTCTCACCGTCGATCATCTGATGCAACCCGGACCGCTAGATCTTCACCTGGTTTCGTAAATGGAGGGCTCGGATTGATTCTCCCCTTCACTTCCCTTCTGCGGGGGTTATAAAGCCACCCCCTCTCCTTCCTTCTCTCTTCTTCTTCGTTCTGCTTTCCCTGAACGCTTCGTCTGCTATCTTCCCTGCGTCTGTATTCCGAGCGGCTGTCTCACCCTCATTCCTTCGCATTTCCTGGTAAGTCTTGCTACTGTTCTTCATTAATGGCTTCTTCCTCTTCTTCTCGTCGTCCCCCTTCCCCCATACCTTTGAGTTCCGAGAGCGGCTCGTCGTCTGAAACGACGAGCACGTCTTTTGACCTTTCTATGCCACCCTACGCCGGAGGCCCTGGCCTGAGGGCTACCGTCCGACGGTGGTCGTGACCCAGTGCCTCTCCAGGTGGTTCCTCCCACCTCCTGGGTTCCAGCTTCTCCCCCCTCTGCGTCTGTTCCCTCGTACTCACTTCATAAGGGGGGCGAGCGCCGAGTGGGAGATAATAGGTCTCCCTACGCCTGGGTGCACCCCGATGTACTCAGTGTGGCTTCCAACATTTTTTCGTGACATCGGGTGGCCGCCTTGATCTAGTGTGTCATTTACGCCGAACCAGGATCGAGACGAGGAGGTAACTTGCCTCCCCTGCTCTCCCGACGACCGAGTATGCTTTAACAAGGGCGAGTCTAGTTCCCCCGACTTTTGTTTCTTCTACAAAACTTTCTTTACGCGAATCGGCCTCCGTTTTCCCTTAAGTAGGTTTGAGTGCGAGGTCCTCCAATGGCTGGACGCGGCCCCTTCGCAATTACACCCCAACAACTGGGCTTTTATCCGAGCCTTTAAGCTCGTGTCAGAGTACTTTGGGGTTACCCCCTCTGCTGCTCTCTTCTTCAGTTTTTTCCAGCTCAGACTTGGTAAGCAGCTTAAGTGGTGTTCGCTCAATAAAATACCTGGTTTTTATATTCTTGAGCTTTTCGACCAGTCTTATAAGAACTGGAAGCCTGATTTCTTCAAAATCCGGGTAAGGAGAGGGGATCCCTTTTTCTTTTCTGCTCAGAACGAGCCCTTGTTTCCTTTTTACTGGAGCTCCAATCCTCGCCCCATAAAAGAGGTGGACTTTAATTCATTGTCGGTCACCGACCAGATGATAGTGAACTTTCTTGCTCGTTTGCCCACGTTGCATTGTGGTCCTCTCCTCACCCGGGCTCTAAAGGATCCGCCCCAGTGGAAGGATTACTTAAGTAAGTCTCGTTATCATCCTTTAGCATGATTCTCAGCCCGAACATGAGTACTAACTTTCATTTTATTTTCAGGTACGATGGCTCCGAAGATGAGCAAGAAAGAGATGGCCGAGCTCCTCAAGAGAGCTCAAAGAGAAAAGGTCGCCCAAGCTCCTGGGCCGGTTCCTTCTGATGCAGCCGCTTCCCCTTCGTCCGCCAAGGTTACTAAGAAGCGACCGCGCGCTCCCCCGACTCCCAGTCCCGAACAACCCCCTGCAAAGGAGCCGAGGGGACCTCATGGGGGGATTCCTCTGAATATCCCTGATGGCTCTGAGTGGTTCCTCCACCTTGGAGAATTTGCCGACCAAGGCGAGAACGCCGAGGATTCCCTTTGGAACGTCGGCTTCGACCGCTCCGACCAGATAGATCAGATCATGCGTAGGTCCGACGACAGGTGCATGGCCAAGGCGGGCGAGCTGGGTTTGTGCAAGGCACTGGGTCTCTACGGGCTCCGTACTTCTGCTATGGCCCAGTTCCTTTCTGATCGGATAAGGGCCTAGGCGACTGAAGCCGAGCTGGCGAAGAGAAAGTACCAAAGCAAGGCCACCGCGCTTGGTGAGCTTGAGGAGAAGATGGGCAAGTTGCAAGAGGACTATGCTCGCCTCTCGGAGGCAAGGGATGATTTGAACAGGAGCAACGCTTCTCTGCTGGTGCAGCGGGAGGAACTCTAGGCCCAAAATGACCTTTTGTTGTGTCAACTGCGGGAAGAGAAGGAAAAGTCCTCGTCTGAAGCTGCTCGGGTCGAGGAGTATCGTGAGTATAATGCCCTTCTGTATATGGAAGGGTTTGATAATGCCGTTGCGCAGTTGAAGGTGATCGCCCCCGATCTGGACATCTCCGAGCTCGATTTCACTAAGGTAGTGAAAGAGGGAAAGATTGTGGAAGAGGAGGACGAGGAAGAAGGCTGTGCTGATCAGGAGGAGCCTGGGGGCGAGGAGGCCGGAGTTGGTCTTGACTTGGCGGCTGTTAGTCAGAGTCTTGCGGCCGATGAGATCGTCGGGGACCGAGCTGAAGACCAAGGGAATGCCCTTGCGTAATTTGTTTTACTTTGCTTTGCTCCGTCTTGATGATGTACCCGCTCTTCTACGAGCTGCTCTTTTGTATTTTGTTTTGAGTTAATGAAATTGGCTAAGCTTAATCGTTGTCTTCTCTGTTTTCTGCTTTAGCAATTTGTTGGTTATTGTGCTCGGGTAGCTGCTACTCGGCTAGGGTAGTCCCCGGGTGGCTTCCCCCGAATAAAACTTGTGTCAACTGAAGTTGAGACAATTTCTCCGCGGACCGGTATAGGCCGAGTAGCAGTTTTCTTACGAAACCTTTAGGTCGGATAGTGAGCTTCGGATCCTCTAACGAGGTTACCAAGTTTTTATGCTAACTTGGGTTTGAGATTGAATGTATCGTATTGGTCGAGCAAGTCATTCCGAGCCTCGAGCTGCGAGCGAGTTTGGGACCACAGGGGTCGAGTTGCGAATGAGCACACCAAGCCTTTATGCTGACTTGGGTTTAGGACCACAGGGTTCGAGCTGCGAATGAGCCCACCAAGCCTTTATGCTGACTTGGGTTTAGGACCACAGGGGTCGAGCTGCAAATGAGCCCACCAAGCCTTTATGCTGACTTGGGTTTAGGACCACTGGGGTCTGTTGCTCGGTTAAGACCTTCCGAGCTCGGGACTCGGTGATTTTTAGTTAAAACACTCTGAATACAATGGGGGTTGACTTTTATTAAATGGGGAAGAAACGGAAAGAAGGATGCGCCTCATTAAAACCTTTCCAAACCAAAAACCCAGTGGGAAAAAGGGTTTGTAAAGGAAAGAGTACGCCATCCATTTACAAGTGTTTAGCTAAAGTAGTGCTTGAGGTGCGTAGCATTCCAGGTCCTCGGTATTGCTTTTCCGGATAGTTCTTCTAGTCCGTATGGGCCGTGTCGGTGCTCCGATCTGATGCGGTATGGCCCTTCCCATGTCGACCCTAGCTTGCCCTGCCTTGCGTCTTTTCGAGCCAGTTCAACTTTCCGGAGGACCAGGTCTCCTTCTTTGAAAGTCCTTGGTCGGACTCTGGAGTTGTAGTGCTTGGCGACGCGCTGTTTAGTTGCAAAGTTTTGTACACGAGCAAGTTCCCGAGTTTCTTCTAGGAGATCAAGCTCAACTCTTGCCTCCTCTGGCGTCAATGCTTGAGCGTGCTCTCTCCTTGCTGAGGTGGAACCGAGCTATACTGGCACCATGGCCTCCATTCCATACATTAGTCGGAAAGGTGTTTCATTTGTTACCGACTGGGGGGTGGTGTGGTATGCCCACAAAGACTCAGAGTTCTTCCGCCCGCCGCCTCGGGCGCTTCCGCCAGAGGCCATTCAGGATAATCCTGTTTGCGGCCTCGACCTGACCATTGGTTTGTGGATGCTCGACGGAGGCGTAGACGAGTCGGATTCCTAGACCTTTGCAGAAGTCCTTGAACACTGTGCTGGTGAACTGTGTGCCGTTATCTGTGATGATAGTGTGGGGTAGGCCATGGCGGCAAACCAGGCTTTTCCAGACGAATTTTTTGATCCTCTCGGAAGTGATGGTCGCCAGCGGACACGCCTCTATCCACTTGGAGAAGTAGTCTATGGCGACTACGATGAACTTGAGTTGGCCCGGTGCAAGGGGAAAGGGGCCAAGTATGTCAAGCCCCCAGGTATTGAAGGGCCAAGGGGCGATGACTTCGTGCAGGACTTCCGGTGGAAGGTGGTCTCGTTTGGCGAACCTTTGGCACTTGTCGCACTTCCTTACGTATTCCAGGCAATCCGATCTGAGCGTCGGCCAGTAGTAGCCTGCTCGTAGGATTTTAGCTGCCAGGGTCCGAGTTCCACAGTGGTTCCCGCAGATACCCTCATGTAGTTCCCTCATAACATACTCGGAATCTGATTTCTCTATGCAGGTGAGTAGTGGCTGTGAGAAACCTCTTCTGTAGAGTCTGTCTCCGATTAGAGTGTAATGTGCAGACTGCCGTTGGACCTTGCGTGATTCTGCCGGGTCCTTGGGCAGTCTTCCCTGCTTCAAGTATTCAATGATGTCCTTCATCCAAGAATCCGAGCTGATCACTGCGTAGTTTCCGGCTGTCGCGACGCTTGGTGACTTTAAAGTTTGGACGACCACTGTATGGAGCTGTCCCTCAGTCTTCATACTAGCTAACTTTGCCAGCAGATCTGCCTTGTTGTTTTGTTCTCGAGGGATGTGCTCGAGTTGGACCTCTTGGAAGTTCTGAATCATGGCGTTGACTTTTTGAGCATACTGGGCGAGTATGTCGTCTCGACACTGGTACTCGCCCTTGACCTGGTTGATCATCAGCTGGGAGTCGCTCCTGACTCGGAGCGTTTGGGCGCCCAGCTCCCATGCGAGCTTGAGACCGAGTAGTAAAGCCTCATACTCGGCTTGGTTGTTGCTAGCTTGGAATAGGAACCTGAGTGCCTGTTCGACGCTGATTCCTGCAGGGCTTTCAACGATGATTCCTGCTCCGCTGCCTTTGGAATTGGAGGAGCCGTCCACGTAGAGCGTCCAGTACTCGACCTCAGGGGCCGGTGTTAGCTCTGCAATAAAGTCAGCCAAAACTTGTGATTTAATGGGTCCTCTGGGCTCATACCTGATCTGGAATTCGGAGAGTTCTACCGACCACGCCACCATTCGCCCTGAGAGTTCGGGCTTCTGCAGGATCCTTTTGATCGGGTAGTCCGTTTTGATTACCACCGTGTGCGCTTGAAAGTAAGGTCTCAATCTCCTCGCGGAGGTCACTATCAGGAGCGCCAGTTTCTCTACCTTCTGGTACCTTAGCTCTGCCCCGTGGAGGACTTTGCTCACGAAGTAAACTGGGCGCTGCTCGGTATCTTTCTCTTCTATCATGGCCGAGCTGATCGAGGTGTCGGTGGCCGCCAGGTAGAGGAGGAGAGGGGCTCCTTTGGTGGGCCGTGTAAGGACCGGTGGTGACGCCAGAAACTCCTTGAGCCTCTGGAAAGCCGTTTCACACTCGTCGGTCCATTCGAACCGAGTCGGTTTCCGGAGTACCTGGTAGAAGGGAAGCGATTTGTCAGCGGAACGAATTACGAACCTGGAAAGGGCTGCGATGCGACCAGCGAGTCTTTGCACTTCCTTGATAGAGTTTGGGCTACACATCTCCATCACTGCTCGGCACTTGTCGGGGTTGGCCTCAATGCCTCTGTGGGTGATCATGAACCCCAGGAATTTGCCTCCGAGCACCCCGAACGAGCACTTCTCGGGGTTAAGCCTGATGTCATATTTTCTCATAATGTCAAATACTTCCTGGAGGTCTCGGTAGTGTGCCTCGAAGCTGGAGGTCTTGACCACCATGTCGTCCATATACACCTCGATCGTCTTTCCAATCTACTTGGCGAAGACCTCATCCATCATCCTCTGGTAAGTTGACCCTGCGTTCTTCAAACCAAAGGGCATAGTGACGCTGTAGAAGTTGGAGGTTTCCGTCATGAAAGTCGTCTTTGGCGCGTCGAGTGGGTGCATCTTGATCTGATTGTACCCGGAGTACGCATCCATGAAACTGAGCACCTGGTACCCTGACGTGCCGTCCACCAGAGCATCGATGCTAGGAAGGGGGTATGGGTCTTTCGGGCAGAATTTGTTTAGGTCAGTGAAGTCAGTGCACATCCTCCACTTACCGTTGCTCTTCTTGACCAAAACGACGTTGGAAAGCCAAGTTGGGTACTTGATCTCCTTGATAAACCCGGCTTTCAAGAGCTTTGAGGTCTCTTCTCTGGCTGCCTGCTTCTTTTCCCCTGCAAGTCTTCTTTTGCGCTGGGCAACGGGGCGAGCGCCGTGCTCTATGGCTAGCTTGTGACAGGCCACTCTGAGGTCTATTCCGGCATATCCTCCGGCCCCACGCGAACAGATCTGCGTTGTCGAGCAAGACCTTCGCGAGGGCTGACCGCTCTGTTGGCGATTATGTCCCGATCCGTATGCACTTGCCCGATCCTCTCACTTTGACCTCCTTGATGTCATCGACTGGCACTGGCCGGAAATCACTCTCGCCCCTCGGATCGAGCTCAATCATGCAGTTTGACTTGGGGCGATCTCTTCTCCTATCATCCCTTAGGCTGTTGACATAACACTGTCTCGCCTCCTTCTGGTCGGCGTGTATCGTAGCAATCTGCCCATCGGATAGGGGGAACTTCATCGCCAAATGGGGGTGGAGACTATGGCTCCGATCCCATTGATGACAGTTCTGCCGATTATCATATTGTAGGCGGTGTCCGCGGCCGAATCGGCTTCCACCACCAGGAGGTGGGCTTCGATTGTCTTGACCCCGACGTCAGCCTTGAATGTGAGCAAGACGTCGAAGTACCCGATACCCGAGCTTTAGCACTTGAAAAACCGACTAACGCATTCCTCGGTAGGGTCTTATAATCGAGCTCGGTAACTTGAGACGATCGAAGGCTTCTTTGTAGATTACGTCCGCCGAGCTTCCTTGGTCGACGAGCACTCTCTTGACGTTAAATCCAGCAAGGTGTACTGTGATCACCATTGGGTCGTCTTGGCGGCGATCTATACCCTGATAATCCCTCTCCGAGAAGGATATGGTCGGTAGGGCCTCGAGCGGGGCCGCTAGCGACGTTGAGCTATTGACGGACCTCAGGTGCCTTCTCCGACCGTTGCTAGATTCGCCACCTCCCGCAAAACCACCGCAATCAAATTGGCGAGGGTACCTTCGTCTCGACCGCTTCTGCGTTGGCTGCGGGTGAACGCCTTTCCGCCCTCTCTGGCCGGCGATCGGTTGTACTGCGCTCGGGTGAACGGGATCTTCTACGACTTGTTTCGTTTTCTCTGGGGGTCGCCCCATTCCCCTTGTCCACGTACTTCGCTAAATGTCCTGCCTGTATGAGTTTTTCAATCTTTATCTTTAGCGCCTGGCATTCATTTGTGGTGTGCCCGTAGATTCGGTGGTATTCGCAGTATCTCTGGCGATCCGCATCTGGTGGGGAGTCCTTCCGAGGGGGCAAGGTAATGAGGTTGCCCGTGTAGGCTTCCTTCAAGACTCGGTCCCTTCCCACTGTCAAGGGAGTGAACCGTCCTCCGTAGTCTTGCCGCCCTCGGCGCTCGTTTCTTTTCTCTGCCCTCTCTCGGGGCGGATCTCTACTCCTGTCTTGCCGATTCTGGGTTTCCCTTTTGGCGGCGGCAACTTCTTCCATGTTGATATACCCCACTGCTCGGCGCCTCAGCTCGTCCAGAGATCCTGCAGGCCGGCGAGCGAGGGAGTCCGAGAAGGGACCAGGCTTTAGTGCTGACACTATGGCGTGGAGCGCCACATCGGTGCTGAGATTTCTGATTTGAGCCGTTTCGTTGTTGAAACGCTCTATGAAGGACTTCAGTGTCTCGTCTGACCTCTGTTTGAGCCCGACCAGGCAAGTGGAGTTTCTCCGGAAGGCTCGGCTCGTGGTAAACCTGGCCACGAATTGCTCGGCGAGTTGCCTGAATGAGTGGATCGAGCATTGTGGGAGGTTAGAGAACCACATCATGGCCGGTCCCTTCAGGGTGCAGGGAAAGGTCCGACATTTCAAGCCCTCGGATGCGTCGATCAGTAGCATCCGCGCGTTGAAGGAGGTAATGTGCTCTTCGGGGTCGGTCTTACCCTCGTAAGCGTCCATGTTGGGGATTTGGAACCGCTTCGGGACCGGATCGGCCATAACCCTCTCGTCAAAGGGGAGCAAGGTTAGCCCGATTTCGAAGGGTCGGTTCTCTCGCTGCGGTGCCTGCCGGATGTGGCCCTCTCGCCTTGGGCTCTCCGTGGCGCTGGATGCGTCCGACCTGGACGAGTCCCGGTCGTCTCTTCTGGTCCGCGAGGGTGTCTCGTGGCCCTGTCTTTCCTCGCGATCGCGGGCTTCCGCGATCTGGCGTCTTAACTCTTCGTTTTCTGCCCTGAGAAGCTCCAAAACGGGGTCTGGTGGTGGGCGTTCGTTCTGACTGGCCGAGTGATGACTCCGCGGTGGCGATCTGTGATTCGCCGTGCTCTTGGTGCGCACCATCCAGCTAGGGGTATTCTTGAGGCCTGGGTTAGTTTTACCGGGCCCCACGGTGGGCGTCAATGTTGATGCTGGGAATGGTAGAGCTCTCCTCCTCCTAGGGATTGAGTATTCCCTCTTCTAGAGTCCGATGAAGGGGGGTGGTACCTGCAAAGACACTCTGATGCCTAAGTTAGATAGGGCTTTGGAGGAGAAGGAGCACAGAGTGTATTAGGGTTTAGAGTAAGTAGAGAGTATGCAAACCTGAGGGGGTCCAGCCCCCTTTATATAGTGGAGCCACGCAGAAGGAGGATAACTACCGATCCGATTTCTGCGCGCGGTAACTCCTCCCTGACATTTCGGGGATCAGCTCATCTCTTCCTGATATTTCGCGCCTGCCAAGCCCGTTACGTGCTGGCTACGTGATCTTCAATCTTTAGGGTGACAACGGCTCCAAGCGTTGTCTCCAGGCGCGTCCCTTTCTAGAAGGTTCGCGAGTCCTGAGTTAACTCGCCCTTCCCCTGCTCGGTGTTATCATTGGGATAGTCGTACCGGAGGTCGGGTCTGGCGCGTCTCAGGTCGGTGGCAACTCGTCAAGCTCGGATAAGCAGGAACCGAGCCGATCCGCCCCGGTTCGGTGGGCACACTAGAACTCGCCTCGGGACCGGTCCGTAACAGATACATATATTTTTCAATGAATGTAAAAATTGACTTTTGCTTATAAACAAAAACGGACAAAGTACCAGCTAACCAGCTTTACTGTTTTAGAAAAACCCACGCCATTTATTTTATTTTTATTCAAATTAGAAAGGAAAAAAACCCACGCACGTCCTTCATTAGCCCACTCCTGAGAATCACCAAAAAAAATCTCAGCACAAATAGTACCACGCCTCAATTCTACAACAATCGGTTCTTTTTACCTTTGTCTATGTTTTTTTTTGACGCATTTACCTTTGTCTATTAAAAAATGGATTCTTTTACCTTTGCTTAGACTTTGAGTTCTGCAACACCCAAACCCAATGGATGCGGAAAACAAAAATTGTTAAAAAGTTAACCAATAGAGCCAGTTGCCTGTAACAAAAAAAATTAAAAGTGGACTAATAATTGAGAGAGTGTTCAAAAAAATGTGTCAGATATGTTGTTCTTAGCATTTCTTATCGGGATAATAGATATTCATACGTTCCCCCCCTTACTATCCATTGTTAGTGACTATGTCGTTCCTAAATTTTATAAAAAATACAATAGAAAAAAATAATGAGGAAAAAATAGAATATTGTATACTTATAAAAAAAAGTATAAAGAATAATATGAATATAAGAGTTATAAAAAAGTAATATGATTTGTTAAAAAACCACGACAAAAACTCGGATAAGAAAAAAATTATTATTTAAGTACGAGTACACAAGTATAAAATTTATAGGATTAAATTTAATAAATAAGTATTTTTCGACGGAAAAATTTAGAATTTATTTAGATAGTGGAAAGTTGACAAAAAATGATGAATGTAATAGTTAAAAATCTTTGGAGGATTAAATTCAAGTAAAAAAAATATTAACGGAGCAAAATTATGCATTAATATCCGCCAAAATTCAAGGGTATTGTTTGGTCAATTGATAAGTTGAAAAGATTTCCACCAAAATAGAGGGTAAATTTTTCATTTACACTATGTTTGGGAAGAGAGAAGGAAAGTAGAGAGAAAAGAAAGTTTCTTAAAAAATGTAAAAAGTGTGCATGGATAAGTGTAACAGGCCAATAATAAATTTTATTTCCTCTCACTTTTTTTCTCTCACTTTCTTACATACCAAACATAACCTTAGTTTTCGTGCCATTTTTTCCGCCCATTTGGAGGGTAATTTTGTAAATAAAATTGGTACACTTATTTAGGGGTGGATAAAAAAATTGATCCCAACCGAAACAGAATAATCTGACAGCAAAACCAAGTCTCCGGGTGGGTTTTATCGGGTTGACAAGTCACGAGCTGTGCAGTACAGTTTCGCATGGATGGTGATAGGCGGGTTCGGATCACCCAAAATATTTTCGCCGGTGACCAAACCCGACCGTCTAGTAGAGAATTACTCCTTTTAAAATTAAAACGAGAGAAAAGTCATGTCGCGTGTGGTTGTCTCCAAGTCTCTGTGACATGCTGCAAGTCTGTGACTACACTGTAGCTGGCACTACTGCTTTATTGATTGGACCGAGAGAGATAGGATTTTCTTAGGCTAAATTACAAAATTGATCCTTTATGTTTATTTTAGGTTTTAATTTGATCCTCTATATTTTATTTGTTTCGTTTTGGTCCCTTACGTTTTAAAAGTTACAACAGGTTAGTCCTTTCCGTCACTAAAAGCCAATTGTCCGTAGCTAAAAGCCAAATTCTAACTACGGACAATTGACTTTTAGTGACGGAAAGGACCAAATTGAAAACTAAAATAAAACGTAGAGGACCAAAACGAAACAAATAAAACATAGAGGACCAAATTGAAACCTAAAATAAACTTAGAGGACTAATTTTATAATTTAGCCATTTTCTTATGAACAGATTAATCGCTATAAAACTAAGTAAATCAATTATATATCAACCTTTGTTTTTCCTAGAGCAACAAATTATATATTATATAGTATCAATTAAATGATGGCCCATTTCACCTTTACATGCGATCCTGTCAAGTGTTAACAGCTTGTTAATACCTAGGGATGGCAATATTTACCTGTGTGTGGGGATCCCTGCGGGGACTACCCCATTCGGGGCCTCGCGGGCGGGAAATTTTTCCCCGTGGGGATGGGGACGGGGGAGAAAATCCTCCCGCAGCCGATTCAGGGATGGGGACGGGGATCACACCCCCCGCCCCGAACATATTACATAACTATCCCTAAAAAATACATATATATGTATTATAATGATTGGTTTTTTGGTTTTTTTATGTCTTTTTTTAATTTTTAAAAACTATAATGGTTTTAGTAAAATAAAACAAAAGAAAGGTCATCACTCATCAGATTCACAAATCATGATCATAATGACTTCACATGTTGGACTAGACATGAAAAATTGATTTTCATATTGTAATTTTGAAACTTTTTCATACTTTTATTTTTTTTTTCAATTTTATTGAATTTCAGTGTTATTTTTTTTATTTTTTTTTAAATTTTCGGGGTCCCCGTGGGGACCTGCGGGGATCCGTGGGGACGGGGATGGGGGAGAAAAACTCCCCATGGCGGGAATCGGGGACGGGGACGGGGGAAAATCTGGAAGGCGGGGCAGAGAGTGGGGGAGCACTCCCCGGTACCGCCCCGCCTCGTTGCCATCCCTATTAATACCAAGTTCTAACTTACTAGATCAGGTTTTGAAACAACAAAAATAAAGAAATATGGCAAAAAGAAACGAAAGAAAAAGTTATTATATAAAATATATAAAACACCAAACATATTTATTACACGCGTGTCAGCCTCTGGACTCTTAATTCGTCTTCTACTTTACACCATTGCCTTCATCCCGTCGTCCTCTTCATGTTATATCTGCCGTTTTCTTTTTTTCTTGTTTGCAGTTTGCGCACAGCCACACACCAAGGGTGTTCTCCTTTCTATGTCTTCTTCTGAGATACAATTGATCCATACCCGCCCCAATCCACCTGCCCAAACCCGTCACCGCACTCAACCGCCACCCGCCTAAACCGTTCCTCAAACTAGGGCTGGAAATGAGTCGAGCTGAGTCGAACTTGGTTCAGCTCGGCTCGACTCGATAAGAATTTGGTTGGCTCGAAACTCGACTCGCCTCGATATGAGCCTATTTTTTTAGCTCGAACTCGACTCGACTTAAGCTCATGGCTTGATTCGGTTCATTTCATGCTCGAATCACTCTGTTCATATTTTTTGTCTACCAGTCAAATTGAATACAAAATATAATGGAATACAAAATACAGCAATAACAAAATTTAATGGAAAAAATTCTTGCTCTTCTCCCCATCAATACCAAATAGAAATGCAGATACATCAATACAGCAATAACAAAGAAGGAAATGACAAGAAGAAACCCCCATAGTTGTCGTTGCAACACCCATGCCACGATACCACCAACACACAACATCCAAATACCCATCATGACCGTCACCACACCTCCCTCATTCAGGCACCACAGGAAGCATCCCAAGACCCTTCAGTTCCCCCTAGCTAATTCCCCTCCTCGTGAAAAATTGAATCGAACCAGGATATGAGATTGCAGATTTGATCCGATCTTATTGCAGAGGATTGAAAAGTAGGGCTGAGAGACCTGTTCACCTTCTACGAGCAGAGAATCCTCCACGAAAAATCAAGAATTAGAGATCCACGAAGAACAGAGAAACCTCGAAGATCCACGAAAAGAGAGTCAGGAGCCAGTAGACAACGTGGGTCGGGATGAGCTCGAAGATGCAAGCCAGGAGGCCCTGAAGTCCCCCGCCACTAACCCTAGCAGTGCTTCAGGGCAAAGCATTGTTCACCCTGCCGCACAAAAACTTTCTTAGGGCACTAGATCTGTTCGCTCGTGGAAGAACTTGTGGGAGATGTAGATATGGAGTGACGCTGCGAATGAGAGAAGGAGAAGAATGGAAACATCGCAGATCTGTATGAGAAGGATAGGGTTTGATTTCGGAGGGTTTGGGTAGAGAGAGAGGCAATTTTAGGGTTAGGGTTGGAAGTAATGGAAGAAGATGAGGGAAGGAGAGAAAAGAGAAGGAGGAGCAAGAAGCTGATAAGAGCAGAGAATGAGAAGAGGAAATGAGATCGGAGGAAGAGAGAATGAGATCCTCTCTGGAAGAGGCGCTGAGAGAAGAGGAAATGAGGGAGAAGAGAGGGTAGACGCAGAGGGAGGCGCATGATTTGGAGAAAATGAGGGGAATGGGAAGTTAGGTTTCTTTTAGGGTTTAAGGAGCTGGGCCGCTTGGAGTAAGAGCTGGGCTGCGTGGGCCGCTAGGAAGTTAGGTTTTCTTTTAGGGTTTTGTATCCTCTAGTAGATTGCTAAAGACACCTCTAATTTCACTATTTTCATCCCATTTTGAAACCAATATATATATATATATATATATATATATATATATATATATATATCGAGTCAGCTCATGAACCAAACGAGTCGAGCTATGCATAGCTCAAGTTCAGCTCATTTATTTAACGAGCTCGATTTTCAGCTCAAGTTCAGCTCATTTGGTTCATGAACCAAGTGCAACGGGTTAATTATCGAGTCGAGTCCCGGACTTGGTTCGAGCAGCTCAACTCATTTCCAGCCCTACCTCAAACGGACGAAAGTGGGTGTAAATCTTCCACCCACGGTTTTCTTCGGATGGACACTTTTAGGACCGAATCTGACCGTTGTCCACCCCTACACTTATTACATTTTGCTTGGGAATTGTGATTCATTTGTTTATAATTAATCTATTAAATGGTTGAACATTGTTAATCAAAGCCGTTAATTGAACACAAAAATGGACACAAAAATGGACACACATACTATTCAATTCTCAACGTTTTTTTGTTTATCTGGTTAATACAGTTCATTTATCTGGTTAATGCTTCACATTATCTGGTGAATTCCAACTCTGGAACTTAACACATTCCATTTTATTTATCTGGTTAATGCAGTTCATTTATCTGGTTAATGCTTCACATTATCTGGTGAATTCCAACTCTGAAACTTAACACATTCCATTTTATTTATCTGGTTAACGCAGTTCACTTATCTGGCTAATGGCTCACATTATCTGGTGAATCACAAACTCACATTTCATTATTTATCTGGTTAATACAGTTCATTTATCTGGTGAATACAGTTCATTATCTGGTTAATCACAAATATTTTCTAAACCACTTAAAAAAATCTATAAAAAAAATTGAAAAAAAAAAATACATCCGTACTGTACGGACCGTATGTCCGTACAGTACGGACCGTATGTGTATGTGTGTTTGTGTCAACTTTTGTGTTCAAAAAACATTATTGTTGTTAATTGCATGAAATTTATGGGCATGTCATTTTTCTATGGAGTGGAATATGTAGCAATTAAGAGATCACAACTCCCCAAGTTGCATATGTCATTTACGATGTTAATGAGATTTCTAACAATTAATGCTTAATGGGTACAACATTTTATTCTTTTACCAAGTTTCATCGGTCATTTACAATGTTAATGAGATTTGTAGCAATTAATGTTTAATGGGTCACCACCATTTTACACGTCTCCACATTCATCCTAAGCATCTCCACAAGCGTCTCCACCTCTGTAGCGATAGGGAGGAAGAGGAAGAGGAAGAGAGAAAGTCAGTAAGAAAGAGGAAGGTGATGGCACCTTGGCCACTAGGTGGAGCAAGTGGGCCTGACTATGATGGCGGTGAAGTAGCAACAAGGGAGAAGGGAAGAGAAACACAAAAAATGAATGAGAGAGAAATGGTGATGGGTATGGCGCCTCTAGCGGTTGGTGGACTAAAGAATAAGAAGAACCATTGTCTGCAGTGGCAATAGTCACGCAGCACGGTGGTAATGCATGGGGAAAGATAGATGTCGTGACTTACACGACAGGGCGAATGAAGTCTGGGTATGACAAAAAAGAAGTCACTGAAGTTGCACGCATGAAGGATAACTAGGTCGTGCTAGCGGAGATGGCATCAGAGGCAATCAGCCACCCCTTTCTTCTATGTTTCTTTTTTTAACCCGCTCATTTGATTTTCTATGTTCAAATAGCTTTTGTGAACGAGAAATGATGTTGATACTAATATCTTAATGTAGAGATACACAACTATGGAGGAAAATTCAGTAGAGATACTTGTGTAGTTGATGACTTATCGCTAATATTTTAAATGAACATTGTTGGGTTGTGTGACACCCGCTACCGCTTGTAGTGAAATTAACAGTAAAACATGCGAAAAAATCGTGAAAATTTAAAACTAAAGGCATAGCAAATATCACTTAACAAAATTCAAATAACACTTGACAAAATTCAAATAATCAGGGTTTTACCCCATCTATTACACAGTTTAATCAATAACAAAGCGTAGAAATAATAATTAAATCTAAACTAAGTAGCAACATGCGGACTACTCCTCGTGCAGACAACTTTCACACAGATTTGGTGATAGTCCGACCTCAGATCGATCTTAGAGAAGATGGAAGCTTCGATCAATTGATCCATAAGGTTAGAGAAGATAGAAGCCCCGACCAATTGATCCATAAGGTCGTTTATCCTTGGAAGTGGATATCGGTTCTTGATGGTAACCTTTTTGAGTTAATGGAAATCCACACACAACTTCACAGAGCCATCCTTCTTCTCGACGAGTAGTACAAGCGCTCCCCATGGCGAGGCCGAATAAACTACTTCTGCAGCATATCCTCTAATTGCGTCTTCAATTCGGCGAGCTCCAATTGTGACATCCAATAGGGTGCCATAGAAATAGGTCCTGTGCTAGGAATGAGATCAATGAAAAATTCAACTTCTCTCTCCGGTGGTAAGCTGTCAACATCTAAGAACACTTTCGGGAACTCACTTACTATAGGCACGTCCTTCATTTTTGATTCCTTCTCCAACACCATAGTGAACAACATCATATAGACTTGTGCTTTCTTTAGTGATGATCTCACTCGCCTAGTGGTCATGATACGAGAATCTCTGGGCTCGACCATTCCAATGATGGCAGTCTTGTCGAAGCAGTTCAGAAGATCAAGGTTCGCGATGAATCAATCCATACCAAAAATGACGTCGATTTCCACAAGGGGTAGGCATACTAAGTGGACTACGAAGCTCCGACCTTCAATAACAATAGTATATCCCTTGCATACTAATCTAGTGATCACAGGCTTATTGGTAGAGATCACCACAGTCAAATTAGATAACAAACGAGACACAGGCAAATTCAACTTCTCAATGCAGTCATAAGAAATAAACGAGTGTGTCGCACCAAATTCATAAAGCACTATCAAATGAACTCCCTAAATGAGACATGTACCTTGGATGAGGTCTTTAGATTTTGATGCTTCTGTACCAGTAAGAGCAAAAACTCTGCCAGTAGTCTTCAGACGGTTAGCTTGAGGCTACTTTGACTTGCTACCAGTAGCTGGCTCTAGTTTAGCTCCCTTACAGTCGCGGCTGATATGTCCAAGTTGTCCACACTTGAAGCAGATGATGTTAGTCTCCTTACATTCATGGTTGTAGTGTCCCTTGCCGCACTTGCCACACCTCATGCCATTTAGTGCAGAATGTAACAGCTGAGTTCTATCCACCCTACACTGTTCTCACGGTCTTTTCCACCCCCATGTGGAATTTTTGCCTTCTGCAAGGTTCGAACCGCTTGTAGAAAGCAAAAATTCCACATGGGAGGTGGAAAAGACCGTGAGAACAGTGCGAGGTGGATAGAACTCGACTGTTACAAAAAAAAGGTGGATAGAACTCAGATGGTAATGACAAGGTGCTTCCGAGTTACTTAAGCCCCAAGTCCTGGGTTCGAACCCTGCAGAAGGCAAAAACTCCACATGGGAGTGGAGAAGATCGTGAGTACAGCTGGAGGGTGGATAGAACCTCGACTGTGACACATAAGAATTCCCTCCAGAAGGGTTACTTACAGTGTAGCTGGTCTTCTTTTTGCTGGTGTTCTTGAATCCCTTGTTGTTTGGTGCTAACGGTTGTTTCCCCTTACCTTGCGGCACATGCGTCTTGTTGAGCTTGAATGAAGCCACCCTTTCATTGTAAGCATCCTCATAGCTCCTACACTTGTGAAGCAGAGTACCAAAATCACAAGGCTCCATTGTAGCAATGCCTTGCTTCATCTCTGGGCGCAGACCACTACAAAACTTGACACACTTGGATCAGTCGTCAACAACAGTTTGATAAGGTGGATAACAGTGAGATAGTTCTTCAAACTTAGCAGCATACTCGCCCACGGACATGTTCCCCTAGGTTAGAGCCATAAACTCCATCTCCTTCTTGTCGCGGAGATCAGCAAGGAAGAATTTCTCCAGGAATCGGTCTCTGAATACGGCCCAAGTGATGACCGCTCCTCCAAACTCCAAACATTGTCGCATGTTCTCCCACCAATGCTCAACCTCCTTAGTCAGCATGAAGGTCGCAAAGTTAACCTTCAGCGCGTTGCTACACGCAATAGCCCAAAAGATCTTTTCGAGGTCCTTTGTAACACCTGAGGACGAGATCGACCTCGTATTAGGACGTCGTATCGAGACCTCGCGTCGAGATCTCGTGTCGAGACCTCGTACCAAGACCTCGTGTCGAGATCCCGTGCCAAGATCGCGTGCCAAGGTCATATGTCGAGCTGATGAGGTCGCGTACCGAGCTGAGGAGGTCGCATGTCGAACTGAGGAGGCCGCGTGCACGAACTCGTGTTAGAGCCTTGTGCGCTTGCACAAGCACCCTGATCGACCTCGTGTCGAGGCTGTAAAACTCGTATTTTACGAACGTTATTTAGCGTTGATGATTCTATTGTTTGTAATATTTATATTATCGGTTGCAGTTCTCGTCGCTGTGTTTTAGATCTGTAACCTATAGATTAGAGGGTAATCATGAGAGAGGAGAGATTAGATGGGTAGAATGATTGATGGGATTAGCATCTCATAACAGTAGTTACACGTCATTTATTTGTGTTTTGTTTTAAAAAAAGAAAAAATTCATTTAAATGGTTCTTTACCACTGCATATCACGATCAGCCCTCACAACCTTCACTTTCTCTTTTCTTCTTTCTTCTTCTCTGAGTTCCTCTTCCTCTCCAAACCTCCATCGAAGAACCTTGAGTTTTATCGAGCTTCTGCATAAACTTTCTTCATCAACCTTGTTTCTTATCATCTCCTCGACATATATCACCATCTCGACCATCATCTGAGGTATGGAAAAACAGATTTTCTCTTCCTTCATGCTACTATTTAGCGCCATTTCTTCCTTCCATTTTAGCTAGTTTTTATGCTTCCAAATCATGTCGTATTGATAGGTTTTCTTCTTCATGACATTACCTACCTTTCTAACCAATTATTTGAGCTTGTAAAACAAATTGCTTTCTCTGTTTTCTGCAATAGGCAGTGCCCGAAACCCTTCCTATTTGATTTTAAGCTTGAGTTAATACTTAGGAAAAATGGTTTTGTCTGGTGATGTATGAAAGAAGTTTTAATAAAATTTTAGAGAAAAGGAGTTAAATTGTAATGTTTGAAATTCTGGTTATATTTGTTTAAGTTTTTGAGTTTTAATGTTTACTTGGGTTGTGGTTAAGATTGGGATAATGAGAGCTAAGTGTTATTAGAACCCATAGATAGAACTAAGTTGTGCTCGTATTAGGCGGTGTGATTTCCGAGATCGTGCTGCAAGGAGATCAGGGTGTATGAGAACACGAAACCGAGGTTGACTGAGAGCCGTACGTGTCGAGATCGAGTAAGAGAAGTCGTTGTCGAGCTCGTTTGAAGACAGCTGTGTTGAGGTCGTTGTCGAGCAGCGTAGCTTGGAGTTGATAAGCGCACTACTAAGCATTCTATGATTTTTATTGTTTTTTTACTATGTATGGATTCCTTGATTTGTGTCGAGCATGTAATGTTGTGATATGATTGGGTTTTTGCATGTATTTAATATGTGATTGAATATATGTTGTGAATTATGTATTGACTGTTGAATTGCGTTTCTTCATGTCGAGCTTGCTCTTTTTATTTGACATGCGGTTGAATATCTTGTGTATAACTCTTTGAATATCGTATGCGGATTGTTCATCGAGTGAGCGAGCTAAGGCGAGTCGTTATGACGCTTTTTGAGCCGTGACCCGGATAACTAAGGGTGCTAGGTCCCCTTTTGTTTACGGAGATCGACTAGACGCCGCCACGCTTATGGGACTGAGTTCGACCGGCCCTAGGGAGAGCGAAGATCCCAAGGCTACGGCTAGACTTTCCAGCATACGGTACGGCGTGTGCATTCCGGAAAAATTGTCGAGTCGAGAGAAATGGATAGCGAGTTGAGTCGAGTTTAGAGTGAGATGGTTGAGTCACGTTTGGTGAATGTTATACTTTGCTGTTTACTTATTTCTTTATGCCGTGTTTATCTTGAATTGTTGAGAAGTTGACCCTTTCCCGTGGTGCCTTCAATCCATGATGGTCACCCAGGCGAGGTCGAGGGCACAGGGAACTCGACAGCAGATGATGGCGAGGAGGAGCTCGACGAGGATCAGGGCGACGACCTCTACTTGTCGTGATTTGCTTTGTCTATGTTTTTGTGTATAGTGGTT
Source organism: Calophaca sinica (assembly GCA_037113605.1). Taxonomy (NCBI): domain Eukaryota; kingdom Viridiplantae; phylum Streptophyta; class Magnoliopsida; order Fabales; family Fabaceae; genus Calophaca; species Calophaca sinica. The sequence continues at coordinate 74,277,023 of CM073730.1, forward strand.
GTGACCAGTTTGGGCTAGATGTTATTTTGAGCACAGGGTAGATCGGGTGGTCTTACTTTTGGAGCAACCCCTGCGTGGGTGTCTGCCGGAAGTACCCCCAGGGTATGATTGCTCTCTTGAAGTCGTCATACCTTAGGTGTATTTTCTTTATACATTATTACTCTGTATTTTGTATACATCATCATTTCGAGTGGTATATATGTATATTATGCATGTATGTTTTATTAGAATTTATGTCTTGTGTCTTAGTTGCACCATGTTTTCGAAAAGTTGTAATTACTCTGATGTGCACGAGCTGGTCTTAGAATAATAAAAAAATAATAGACCGTACTTTTCAAAAGGGCACAAGAGTATCGTTTTAAAACACATCGCATACAGGGTAACTAGAGCTCGGTGTGTTGAGCTCGGTAACTCGAGCTCGGTATGTCTGGAGCTCGGTAGCGGTCCGGAAACGGGTCGTTACATCCTTGATCCACTGTTGTGATCCCTTAGGGTCATAGGTTCCTTTGAATGACGAGGGTGGTTCATTTGGAAGTCAGCGAGACCCTAATATCCACCAGCTCCTTCACGACGGGTTTAGTTATGCTCCATCGCTTTAGTCAGACATCCTAGAGCGTCAACAACAGTGTGATCATTTCTATTCGTCATAGCTTCCTACTTAGACAAACAGAAAATGAGTCGGTTCCTAATGTTGGGTTATAATAACGCATAGAAATACCTATTCTAATACACGTAATCATATAAGAGTACACAAAGAATACATAGTAGACACATACACGGTCTGTCTAGAGCTAGACTGTTCTGATACCACTAAATGTGACACTTGCTACCCCTTGAAGTGAAATTAACAGTAAAACATGCGAAAAATCGTGAAAATTTAAAACTAAAAGCGTAGCAAATATCATTTAACAAAATTCAAATAACATGTTGCGGATAATAGTTCGACAACAATAACCAAATCGAGATAAAACCCAACATCTCGATGTCACATGTAATCAGAGCTTTACCCCATCTATTACATAGTTAATCAATAACAAAGCATAGAAATAATAACAAAATCTAAACTAAGCTGCAACATGCGGACTACTCCCCAGCGTCCACGTCCATTCGGTCATTATCACCTGCAAGCTCACCATCTACCCGTACACAGTGGTGCACAAATAGCCACAAAAGAAGAAGAGGTGAGAAATCACAATCATACAGAAATCACACGATGGGGGATATAACAACATGATGCACATACATCCAACACATGATCTTACCAATCATCTAACACTGTAGCTAAAGCCAATGAACAACATGTAACTATGTCAATAACAGCGTAATGTAGGACTCAAGCCATCATCTACTTCGTCAATGCATGTGGATTCATCTAACTCTGGGTGAGCGAATAGGAGTGCCCTCGCTATCCATATAGACAAGCAGAGTCTAGTCTGGGTAATCCAATGCCCCGCCTTTATGTAAGACCCCAGTAGTGCCCCACCTTTATGTAAGACCCTCTACTGGTAACTACCCGCAAGGTCGGGCAAAGCTCATCCTAGTCGTCACTGAATTGTTCCAACGTTTGCTCACCATCCTACCTATTAACAATGATGATGGATGGCAATCTAGCCTAAGCGTCAAACAATAACTTGTCGTTAACTCACGACCACATTTCAGTCATGCAGTCATGTCCTAACATAACAAGGTACTTCACGCCAATACTACAACACATTCTTTCCCATATTGCAACAAGGTTTCCCCCAAATGCGGACAAATCCGCTTAACGATTCGTAACTAGCATCAACATCAATCATAACTAACATTCTTTAAACATTCTAATTACAATGACTTATCCCTTACTAAGTTATAACTAGTTAATCCTAACCAATTTGAACGTTCCCTAGTTATTTACTAGCAAGTCATCTTCTAGTCTTTAACAAAGATCACTTAGTAATCTAATTAAATGAATTAGTCCTAAGGCCAACCACTAATTCATACTATTAATTAACATTAGGCGTGGAATTAGTACATATCAGGTAGGGACCGTAGCGAGTCGAAACAGCGAAGAAATGAACCAAAACCCGTGGCCAGCAGGCGCCCTGCGCTCTGTCCCTAAAATGTTAATTTTCGGCCCGGTAGGCCTTGCGCACACGTTGAGACATCTCTAAATTAATATAGAACAAGGTTCTGGAGTCTTTTTATCAAAAACTAACACCAATGAATTATTTAATTCGTTTATTGAAGCCTAAGTACACTTAGCCTATCAATTTCACACTTAGTTGGTTTTCCACTTTTAATAGCCCATCTCTTATGGAAACCTACTAAAACTCATGTCAACCTATATTCAAGTTGTATATGACCTTAAACCAAGCCATTAAGTAACCTTACCAATTACATTAAACTTAACCTAACCTTTATTTAGCCACTTTACTGCATAACACACTTAGGTGTTCTAAGTACCACACCCCACTTCCAAACCATAGTCCAAATGTCCTAATACTCTTAAGGTCATATTGGCCTATGAAAATAGTATCCTTATGATAATACATATACTAAAATCAACAATGGAAACCACCAATCTTGCACAAGGGCAATATAATCAAACCATGGACTACAACAACCATCACTTAGCCAAACTGAGGGCTTATATACACACATAAACAATTTACAGCAACAACTATAAACATACACCCCCATTATGTTGATTCTACTAGCATGCTCATACATAATTAACACATTTAGCTCAACCAATACACCTTTAGACATATAGCATACTAAACAGTCACGAAATCAACATTTAACATTACTTACGCATGCTCATATCAATCCAAACACTTAATTAACATATCAATTTAACCCCCATGCCCCTACAAGGGTTCCACCACATAAAACAGAAACATGATTAATTATATTGCTCCTACAATGGTGTAAAAGAAAGAATCAATGCCGCACGAGACTTAGGGTTCATGGGATACCCCAATCATATCAATTAAATCCCTAACTACCCAATTCCCATATGAATCATTAACCCTCATCTTACCTCAGTCAGAGTCACAACCCAAAGGGTGAGAAGGCACAAACAAATATTGTAGAAATTAATAGGATCAATACTAGGATTTAGAACACCTAAAACAAATTATAAATTGCAAATAAATTGCGTACCTCTTGAAGACATCTCTACGGGTGTTGCTTGTCTCGTAGGAAGAACGCACACACTTGTATACGGCAGGAACAAGGTATTCCACCAGAACTCCCCTCTATCAAACTGTCTCTTGGATGGAGCAATGAGCAGTTACTGAACATGAGAGTCTAGCGGGGATCCTTCCCTATTTATAATAGAAACAATGACCTAATTTCCATCCATCATGGATATTAGGCCCAATAGACCCTATACATCATCTCAACACACTTGCCTATCGGGCTTGGCTCAATCATCGTATATACATACATCGTGATTCCTAAACCCCAATAGATCACATAATATAATAGGCTTACATGGAAAAATATATCAAGTCGTACAATCAACTCATTTTAATAATATAAAATTACACCAATTAATAGAAACCCAAACAAAAATTCTAACATTCTCCCACTTGGACAATATTAATTGGGTTTTGTTTATTTTAAAAATTCATTTTGAAAACGACTCTTGAGTTGAAGAACTGTGGCCACAAAACAATCTGAATATATTCACCACAAAAGACATGATCAATATCGCTAATAAAATTATTAGCTAAGAATCATGGCAAAGATAAACTACTCAAAGTTTAGTTTACCAATGACCACATAATTGATAATTTCATTAGCTTGACCACAACACAAGTGTGTAAGTGCCGATACACATCATAGCACAAATCATGTGATCCTTTTTCATGCTACTATGCATGGATTCTACATTATGTCTTCCCAAGAAAACACAACTAATCTCCTAGAAAGAGATTTTAAACATGTTTCACAATTTTCATGAAACGCCATTTCCATATAGAAAACTTACATCTTTCTGAAGAAAGATCAATGTTTTTCCAAGAAAAAATCACCATCTCCCCAAGGAGACCATGTCATGTTTCTCACACCATTCCTCAAAAGGAATCAAAACATTTCGAGACAAATACAATAATAGAATTAATGAATGACCATTTCATCAATAATATATATTATGAATATGCACATCATATTATTGAATCGAAATTACATAAGTTCAATGTAATAAAAATAATTTAAAAATAATAATAACAACTCCCACTAACCAACTACATCAAAGGACTTTATAACACCCATGTTTTCAACATGTTTCATAAACACCCCTTAGTTAGGGAGTCTGCAAGCATCTCCTCTGTAGAAATATGCTCAAGAAGAATTTCTCCATTCTCAACCATCTCTCTAACAACCAGGAATTTAATCCTTTTATGCTTAGAAGCTATAGTGGTTCTGTTATTCTTAGTAAAGAATACAGTAAAACTATTGTCACATAAAATTTTCAATGATTTAGAAATGGAGTCCACAAGGCCAATAGCAGAAACAAAGTTTCTCAGCCATACGACATGAGATGCGGCACCATAACATGCAACAAACTTTGTTTGCTTAGTTGAAGAGGCAATCAATGTCTGTTTCAGACTCACTAGAAATCATCTCCTCCTCTGCCCGAAACCAGGTGAGCAAGTATGTGTGAGTACAAGACAAATAGTATATGAAATAAGATGAATAAGATAGGCATACAACATGTAAGCAACATCAACACTAATTAGATAAGCAATCGTGTCTTAATAGATGTATGTGAATGCTGATGCAGGCTAACTGTAACACCCTGTTTTCGGAGCGCTACGGTGTAACCCAATCTAATGCTGAAAACATTTAATAGCCTTATGCTTTCAGTAAAATGTACTCTTCTGTTGTTCGCAATGGAAAATAAGAGTAAATTTTTTTTCCTCTTTCTTTCTTTGAATCCCTTTTCAAAAATGAGACATGAAGAGTACTATAATTTTCAAATGATGAGTAATGCAGTATTTTGTCAAATATCAGAGCATAACACACCATATTGAATGCATTACATACAATAAAACATACCATAATCATTTACAGGACAATACCCTAAGCTAAGCTGGCCAATAATTATGACTCTTACTGAGAAACCGTTCAGCAAGATCAGACAATAGAGCACTCAGAGGAGTCTTCCTCCACTAGATTATTCTTCAACGCTCCTGGAAAGGATGAAACCGCAGCAGCCATGTGAACTCCATCTGATAACATCCATAAGAATGTCAAATCCAACATCAGTGCAAGGGTAAATTCTTTGTCCACGAGTTTATCATAGGCTAGTCGCATGCAAACAAGATATATATATATATATATATATATATATATATATATATATATATATATACAAACACACATACATATATACATAATAAAATAACATGCCTTTATATACATATACATACTTCATAGATTGCATGCATTATCATGATATATCAAGCATTTGCATGTGAGCAGACAAATCAATCAGCAGATCAACAATCAAGTCATCACATATTATCAATGTGGTTAATTATGATGTCAATGCATTATGAACAAGTTGTGTATACACTTGCAGCCTTAAACAAGGACAGCAATAGACACAGGAATGCCTTTTCCAGCTCTAGATAAATTTCCTACCAAGGGTATTACAATTTCCATACGTTAGGCTGTATTGCCAGCTACGACATCCGGTCCATAGATGTACCTCGGGTCTCTGGCGTGAAATGACAACTCGCCCTTTTGAAGTCCTAAGACAGTCAAACGCTACGAGTGTCGATGCTCAATGGTTAGTATGCATCAATTTCAAATTCTTTGGTACGGCCCACTCACCTTAAGGAGTGTCCAAGAGATATTTTAATTAATCAATATGGATCGATAATCAACTATGATTTCTTAGGTCTCTCATGTCCTATAAGTCAAATCACTGTGTTTCTCTTTTGAAAAGGTGGAGTGAACTCAAATCTTAAGCACCACACTAGGCAGCCTATACTACTCAGTGAAATGCTTGGGCATTCTTCATCACCTAGAAAACTGAGACGATGAGAAAATACCACTTAGAGTTCAAACGCAGGACACTAGGCCCAAATGGTTAACTACAGAACGCTAGTCTCAATCTTAGATCGAAACACTAGGCTCAATTCTTAGCTTGAGATACTAGGCACATGATTCGGAACACCAGGTCCAATCCTTAATCAAGAAAAGACGCACGCAAGTAGGACGTCAAGTCCCAGCACAGGACACATGGCCCATATGCTCAATAGGAATAGTAGGTTCCCTATATTTTATTCTTTAGAAATCTGGATCTTTAAAATCCCTTTCTTAGTTCTTGTGTCACTTCTATATACTACTGTATTGGAAAATACTTTTTAGCTTTAGGTCGTTGAAACCCAAGTTGTGCTAGATAATACACTAGAAGGATTCCCAAGAAAGAGAAGCAGTGCGAATACTCTTAATCACTAAGTCTTTCATAGCTAGAATTTTTCCAGACGCATTAATTAACTCAATCGTTTTCGTAAGTTGTATTATTTATCTTAAGTCATTTACTTAGCATAATCCCATTGGAAATTTCTTTACAAGCTTTGGCTAATTTTACTAAAACCCTCTTGCTTGCTTTTAAATCGAAAGCCTTTACATTTCATTTTTGAAACCTTAGTTCGGCTTATGAAATAGTATCATATTTACTGATGTAAATTGTCAACCTAGTTTTCAATCGATCCTTGCATTATTAATGAATTCATCATCATCAACAATATTATGCATACTTCAATCAATTTCAAGTTCAAATTAAATCAAACATGATTTAAGTCACACAAATAGGTAATTTATGCTATCATATAGTAATACTACATGTATTATCACACAATTAACAATCAACCAAGCCACACAATAAACACGGCAAAAAGTCCAAACTCATTATGTAGAATTTCCCTTACCTCGAATGCATTCCAAATAGGTAATTCCCATGTTGTCGTTAAGTCGTACCTCGCACGAACCTTTACAATGCAAGTTTAATTCAATTAGAACAAAAAACTCAAGTCTAATGCCCTTAGGGCAGCCATGGGTTTAGGGTTCTCTAAGTCTAGGAATTAGTCAACTTAATCCATATTTGATCACATCTAGTCATATATCATGAAACAAGTTTGAATCAAGCAAGTTTTGAAACTTCTACAAATACTACACACTTAAAAAAATACCTAAACCAAAATTTACCACTTTGAGTAGTGTTTTACCACTTTGAATAGTATTTTCCCAACTTTGAACAACTTTTTAAAGCACTTAAACATGTCATAAATTTCTAGGAACAAATTCATTATAGTTTTAAGGCAATTCTTAATACATATATCAAAACTTTTTCCCTAAATCAAATTCCTTTGAAAGCTTTTGTTAGATCCAAGTATTAACCACTTTTTACAACATATTTAGGCACAAAACAAGTTAAGAACAAATTACTAATCCCCTATGAAGGCCACGATTTCTAGGGTTTCAAAAACAACTTCCATTTTTCAAACATTTAACTCCTAAATTACACAAACTTTGTTTAATCAAAACTTCTTAACATAAAACAACTTCTTTATCACTTTGAAACACTTCGAAACAATTTAAAACTCATGCAAACCTTGCTCAATAGTCCACAGCTTCAATACCTAAAAACCCTCAAATTTAATTTCACATGCTTAACATGTATATATGACTAAATCTAGGTGTATTAGGCTAAAAGCCTCAAAGATCTAACTCCAAAATAACAAAATCAAGATAAGCTCTTACACAGCCCCTATGGTTCAGCCAGATCTAGATCTAGGAGTTCTATAATTTTTAAATTCATTAAACATGTTTAATCATGAAGAAAAATGATGGATCTAAGGATTAATCAAGCTAATCTAACAAGATCTAACACTTCTAAGCAAAAATAATTCTAAAATCATGCAAACCCATTAATGCCAGCCAAGAGAAGAAGAAGAACAGGTGAGGAAGCTTAACACAAGGATGGAGATGATTGAATCAAGAAGGAAGAAGAAAGGATTAAGATTAGAAGCCTTAATCACTAACTTTCTTCAAGAACTCAAAGCTTTCTCTCACTAATTTTTTTTTCCAAGCTTTCCAACAATGGAAGAAATTAAAATGAGGATGTCTAGATGAAGAGAGGCTCACGACCTGATGGAGGGACAAGGGTGGAAGGAAAATTGTTCATTTAGTTGGAATTTAACTAATTACTTAGAAACTAACTAACATAACTAACCACCATTACTCCCTTAACCAATCAAAAGGCTCCATTCAAAATGGTAGGCTACCAGCACATGGCTAGCCTCCCATTGGTCCATTTGGGCCGCCATTCATCCCCCTGGTCACATGGTTTCATTTCGTCGCTTATCGATCAATCGGGTGCACGGCATTTCACGTATATTAGGGTTTTGATACCAAAAACTCTGAAAATTATCCTAATATACAAGTCCACAACTAAAAATTATTATTTAGTCAAAATGTTCCTCATGACATGAGAAATGTATCCCTGTATCTTGCAACACCCCGTTGTCCTATCTGTCCTTTACTGTACATAATTAACCTAACTCGCGTAATTAATGTGAATATGCTTACGCGAAAATACAAAGGAATTAAAACTAAAACAGAAATAAGACGACGACGTGTCACAGGGAAATAAACTAAGTGTCACACGCATATATATATATATATATATATATATATATATATATATATATATATATATATATATATATATACCTTCAGAGTGTAAAAGTGTGCGTAGTGTATATATTTGATACAGTCATCCCAAAACATATAAAACCTATGAGGCTAACCTGCGCCTCATCTAAACAAAACAAAAAAAACATAAACATCACAGAAGACTCCTGGCCAACATAACCAAAAACCTCAGCGAGGGGGATACTGAGAGCTCTTGCTCTGAGGCCCTGCTCGCCTTGGAAATAAACGTCTGTAATCATGAGCAGTCATATGACGAGAAGGTCCAGGTGTCGCTCCACCCCTACGTCTCTATCTCCCCCTGTGGTTGGACTCACTCTGATGACTGGCAAGAGGCACTGGCATCGGTTGTGGAGGCAACGGAGGGTACCCTCCATAACCAAAACCGGGTGGAAAACATGGTGCCTGCCACATCTGAGCGAATGGAAGCCTCTAGCAGATGCGGAAATCTCCTGCGAAGCTAGCGATAGGAAAGCCTGGAATACGAAAATAAAGGGAGATAGTGCCATTTTAGATAATCGCCTAACGCGCATGGTCCACCTCCCAACCCATGTTGTCGAAGTCGTGGTAGTGAATCTCAAAACCCCCCCACACGGGGATTCTTGGTGGCTGCAGCATCGAAGGATGCATCAGGAGGATCTGCTCTGTCGAATGAGGCGGGGGTTATATCTTCCTCAACAAAGTCTAACACAGAAATAATATATATACACACAAGCATGTAAACACAGGGAGGTAAGAACAACACATCCATTATAAAACGGGAAATGTAAAAGTAGAATGAGAGTAAGACAATCCATACAGATAATCGCATATATTACAAATTGGATCTAGCTACCGTCTTCCATTTACCCCATGTCTCTTTATGAGTTTGTGCATCTTTTCTTTACTATTGTCACTGTACTCCTCATTTTTTATAGGAATACGTTGGCGAACCCCCTTTTCCGTTAGGGTTGCTGTCCCCCTTTCCCTTTAGGGACATCAGCCTCCCTTTCCCAATAGAGACGGGGCGACACTAGCCTAGTCCACAATGTATCCTCTTTTCCCGATAGCAACCCTCCTCCCCCTTTCCCGATAGGGACGTCCGTTTCCCCATTCCTGATAGGGACGGAGTGGATCTAACCTGCTAAGCGAGGTATCCCCCTTTCCCGTTAGGGTTCCTCTCCACTTTACATTCTCGTTAAGAATAAAGTGGTTACTAATGTATCATGTGCATGCATCCAACACCTCATAATCATATGCCTCACAACATGTTATGCACACATTCCCTAAAATATCCCTTTTATCATATTAGATCATATCAAGGATTATACTTAATCATGTTAGCATGATATGGCAACATACAACACATATCCACACATAATGTACATTAAACATGTTACCCTAAGCATGTTACTACCATATAGAGCATATACGACACAACTTACAATTAAGCATATTATCAGGCAATCATATTTAATAATAAATAAAACCTATGTTGGTTTATGGGTCTACCACGCCTATCCTTAGATGTGACAGATCGTAACTCCTATCCTTAGGTGTTACTGACATCAACCCCTAGTAGGGCTTTGGTCACCCTACACATGCAAAATAATCATTTCTACTAAACATAACCCAATAAAAGTGCATTCTTTCTCTCACATGGAATTCCAAGTAACCGGGATCACTAACGGACACTGAACCACACCTACAAGCTCACGAACATACAAATGAACTCTCCCCAGTCTAAGAACAGGTTCGGCCAACACCATTCAACAGGCCAGGGATCTCCCAAAAATTCCACCGAGCATGCCAGAACGACCCATATTTTACCGGAAACACAAAAATGCACTCGGATTAGAATTAGGGCAGACTATGGAATTATTAAAATACAAAGTTCAATTCAGCCAGCCACTGGCCAGAGGGTCTAGAGGCTCCAACTTACCCAAACTCAACTCCTGACGGAGTTTCACGGACGATCGGTACCCGTACTAGCACCAAAACCCTAAAATACGAAGAATAGTTAATTAGGGACTATAAAAGCACTAAGGAATCACGAAATCAGTGGCCAAACATATGGAGAACAGAGGTTCTTGCCTTTATCTCGTGGCCCAAGAAACCTCCTCCAGGAGTTTTGGCAAAACCCTAGCTCGTTCGGTACTCGCACGATCAAACCAAGGTCCAAAACACAGTCTCATTAGGGTTAGAAACTAAACAAAATTGTAGAATCTAAAACCACAAACTGAAATGATAAACTCTAGAAAGCCCGAACGAAAACAGATGATTCAGTACCGTCAAATTGATGAACTGTCACTTGGAACCACTTTGGATTTGACCTCCAAAGCTTGAGTTACACAAAAATAGAGGTTTTCTGATTTAAGTTACTGCCCAAGTCGTGAAAATGGAAAGAGATGTGAAAAAACGAGAAAAAATGGTAAAATGGTCCTTAAATAGGAAAAAAGGGTCACTGCGGGTGTGTGACGTGCGCTCCAGTGCGCCCCCCGCGGGCCTCCTGATCACCTGCGTGGCTCGCGCGCCCTTGCACGTGCCCCACGCGCATCTGCGCCAGTTCCTTCACACTGAAGTCTTCCCTTGCATGCCTGCTATGTGTCATCTCCTAATTGGACTGTCTGCAACATGTCACAGAAGGACCAGGAGCAGCTGGTGCACCATGAACCAGGGCGCTCACGGGCGCCCCCAAGGCCTACCATGCGCCCGCCATGCACTTTTGCGCAGTCTTGTCCGTTTTCGCGCAATTTCTTCGATTCTGACGTCCGTACACGATACCCTAACACTTAAACATGATTATAAACATAAAGGGCATCTAATAGACGTAAGAAACAAGATTCAAAGTCTTATTTACTCGATCGAAAACTCACACTCGTTTTAGGGTACGAACATGCAAAACCCTAATCCCGACTCCGATCATTCTCAAACTTTACATGGCTTCTAAGACTCATATCAAAACCCTATTAAACACTATTCCAACCTCATACAACCTACCTAACCTCAACACTTACTCTCTTGCAAACACATGACTACACAAAAAGCAAAAACATAACCACAAAGTCAAGTACACAGTCAAACACACACATAACCCACGTATGGCACACAAGTACACTTAATCACACATAATCACACGTTAAGCAAGGTTAGAAAATTAAGGATGTTAAATATCTCATTTTCTTAAATTACGAGCCAAAACGTTGCAATTAGGTAGTTTCTAGGCGTGAAAAATACACTAAAAATTTTCTATTGCCCAAATATTCCCAAAAAATTCCAATAAATCATAAATATTTGAAAATGCTAAGATCTCAAATTTTATAAAATTTGGATCAGGTTTGGGCATATTTCAGTTAGAAACTCAGCCGACAGACTAACTATGGCAGAATTCAACAGAATCAAAAAAGGTTTATACTTGCCACTTTTCTCATAACCCAACATCACAAAAGTCTTTTTGCTTGACTGCCCATTGTCTGATCTTAAAATAATAACCACACACCCAACAGATTTTCCAACGTCTGGTGCCCACGCCAATAGGTCATCCCGCGTAGCAAATACCTGAAACGACAACATGTATCATTCACCAACTCATCCAACAAATCTTAACAAAACTGAACAATAAAATAAGTACCTGAGTAGTAGTGAATGCACTAGTACAATCCATGGAAACGACCTCTGGAACATCAGGAACAACGGGCACTATGGTGTCGGGAAAGTTGTCCTCGGGAAAGTTGTCTTCCATTGAAACTGCACTGGAAAAGACAAGTCAAAACTCTAACAGACATAGAGTCCGGATTCTAATGTCCGGAGCCTTTCGGATTCTTAAATCCGGACGATTTTATACCTCCTGACTTTAGAATCCGGATCCCTCCGGACATTAGAATCCGGACTTGGGAAATAAAGAAAGTAAAAAATAAAAGTCCGGATTCTTATATCCGGAGTGCTCCGGTAATAAAAATCCGGATTCTCTGCAATTTCAAAAAAAAAAAAAGAGCCCAACGCACCTCAGATCGGCGACAATGTGGAGGAGCTATGGCGAACGAATGCACCAGGGATGGCTACAACCTCCAAGGTGAGCAAGAAACCTTCAAAAAGTGAGAGAGATTGGGAGAGGAAGCTGTAAATCGAGAGAGGGAGGTGGCGGAGAAAGTGAGGGAATGAGAGGGAGATGATTTTGGGGAGGTGATACTTATTTTGTGTTTTTTATTAAGGGTAAAATTGGATTTTCATAAATATGGGAGGTGGGAAAATTAAGTGGGGGAGGTGGGGAAATAAAAGGCCTTTTAAAAAGACTGGGGTAATAGGAGATGGGCCAAGGAAGGGGTCGACTAAAGAAAATAAAGATCGAAATGCAGGGGCTGTGAAGAAGAAGTGGGCCGAGCACAAGGACATATCCATATTGGCTAGAGAAAAAATGGATTAGTGTAATGCAGAATTTCTTGAGAACTTGGAGAAAATGGCTCGTAGGAAAAACGAATCGGTGAAGCAACCATTTATTATGAGCAATGCTACGGGTAATAGTGGGGAGGCTAATGGGCTTACTAAGCAGGGAATGGTGATTCACAAACATGGGTCTTTGGTCCCATTGGGAGAGATCAATGCATCTAGTGTCCAGGGTTTCTCAGAGCCCACTTCCAAACCTTTGAAATGATGAACTACATCACTTGGAACTTCCTTGGTACTAAGGCTATGGGTTTTACCTCTCTGAGGATCTTTGAAGGAAGTATAATGCTTCTTTGATTTTCCTTTTGGAAACTCATGCTAGTGGTCATAGAGCAAAGTGTCGTGCTTAAAGAACTGGTCTAGGTGGGAGCTTTATTGTTGATTCTAGAGGCCAGTCAGGTGGAATATAGTGTCTTTGGGATGAAGCTTTTTGGAAGGTGGATATTATTGAGTCGTCTAGCCAAATGGTCCACCTCCGGGTCACTTGGAAAGGATCGACTAGCTAGTTGATTACGGTGGTCTATGCTAGCCCAAACTATGCTAGTTGACAATCACTATGGGATGACTTAATCAGATTGGCAAATTCAATTGTTGAGGCCTGGATTGTTCTAGGGGATTTTAATATTATCATTGGTGACCATGAGAGGAGGGTGGGTCGGCTACCCCCTCTTATCGTGGAATTAGTGCTTTCAAAGAGATGGTTCAGAATTGTAATCTTATGGACGCTGGGTTTCAGGGAAGCCCATTTACCTGGAGAAGGGGTGATCTCTATCAGAGGTTGCATAGAGCTCTCATTAACATTCAGTGGCAGTTGAAGTTTCAGCCATCTCCCCTTTTTTAAGTCGGATCATCGGGCTCTATTAGTTCAAATTCAGAACAAGCTGAAGATCAATAATAAGCCCAGACCTTTTAGGTTCTTAGCTTCTTGGTTGACTCATGAGTCCTTCCCAGGGTTGATGTCTCAAGCTTAGCCAAGAGGTGCGACGTGGTGTGATCAATTGCCACATCTCCACTATTCCCTAAAGAGGTGGAATAAAGAGATTTTTGGAAATATTTTTTAGCATAAGCACAAGCTCATGGACAAATTGGAGGTAGTTTCAAATAAGCTAGTGGCGGCCCTTCTATTGAGACCGAGAATGCTCTTGGTCGAGTTTAGAGGGAGTATAAGCAAGTTCTGTTTTAGGAGGAGGTGCTCCTAAAACAGAAATTCTATTGATAAAAAATGTCAGAAATTCATTTGGGGGGATACGGAGGACCATAGGTATGTTCATTTGGTTAGTTAGAAGAACCTTTGCCAGCCAAAGTCTTGGGGCGGGTTGGGCTTGAGAGAAGCCAGGACAAGCAATCATGCAGCTATTATGAAAGCCGGTTGGTACCTCATTACTAATCGCGATGACTTGTGGGTGGAGGTGATTCGATCCAAAAATGCTTGTGGGGATGCTGTAGTTCCAAATATTAACAGGAGTAGAGCTGGGTCCAACTTTTGGAGAGGTCTCTGTCATACTTGGGAGTCTATCCAGAATAATCTAGTTTGGAGAGTGGGGCATGGAAATTCTATCAATGTTTGGAGTGATGCCTGGTTACCAAAGGTGGGCGCTCTTGTTCGCAGTGTTGGCCGGCCTATCCTCATCACGTCTTAAGCCATGAAAGTATAAGATCTGGTAGATGAAGATGGGAATTGGAGGCTTCACAGGTTAGTGAACCTCCTCTCCACTGGAATCGTAGATGAGATTCTGCGAGCTACCCCGCCCAGGAACTCTAGAGGAGAAGACACGGTTGCATGGAGGCTGACTTCAGACAGCGTGTTCTCTAACTCCTCGCATACGAATCGCTGCTTGGTGCTTCGCAGAATTAAAATTCTAGATTATACAAGGCGATTTGGTCTTGGACAGAACCAGAGAAATTCAAATACCATCTTTGGAGGTGTGTTAATGGTGCTCTATTGACAAATCTGGCGCGGTTCAGGCATGGAATTGCCACCTCTGGCCTCTGTCCTGGATGTGGGGTTACTGATGAAACAGTTTTGCATCTCTCTTGGGATTGCTCTTTCAGCTCCCATGTGTGGTTATCCGTTGCAGAGAATAATTTCCCCCCTAATTTTTGGTGCGATGATTTTCACATTTGGGTTTCGGAGAACCTCAACTCCTCTGCCTCGCTCCATGGTCTGTATTGGAATTTGATTTTTGTTGTTAACTTGCGCGCCATCTAGTTGGGGAGAAATGATCTGGTGTTCAATGATAAAAGGGAAGATGTGGGTGCCATGACCCTCCGTATCAGGCACATCTATGATAGTATTTTACTGAGCTGGGCCGAGAATGGGTTGGCTAAGGTTGCGCCACCCTCTAGGGCCATGTCTCGCTCAATTATATGGACTTCTCTAGATCATGGTTGGTTGAAGCTCAATTGCGATGGGGCTGTGAATAACCACGGCGAGCGGGCCTCAGTAGGCGGTGTCCTTAGGAATCACGGTGGAGCTTTTATCATGGGCTTTGCTTCTCATTTGGGCCATTGCACTATTACTGAAGCTGAACTTTGAGCTATCTATATGGGAATAAATCTGGTGGTTTAACATTATCATTGAATCTGATTCAATGGCAACAGTTAAATTTATTCAGTCTGGATGCTCTGCCAGCACCCTCTCGTCAACCTTGTAATGGATATTTGAAGTCTTTGGAGGGCCATTGGTGAGGTTGAGATTTCTCACATTTCCCGAAAAGCTAACCAAGTGGCGGATGGGCTTGCAAAGTTTGGGCTCAGTTTAGATTTTTGTAGCAGTTTTTCAGATTGTACTCCCAGTTTTGTTGTTGATGCCCTTCGAGTAGACTGCATGGGGATCTTTTTCCCTAGAGGTTTCTAATTTTGTTTTTCCGGGGGCTTAGCCCCTTGGTATCCACCAAAAAAAAAAAACCTACTATTATTTATATCACTATTGTTTTTTTTAAACAATCCAATCCAGAAAGCAGTCATTTCTATAATTAATTAATTTAATAAAATCTACATGCTAGAATATTTTTTTTATGGAATCTGCGTACAAGATTGAAAACTAGTTTTTATAACGCATGCAATACTTATTATTCCATCTGAACAATGGGAACTTTTTTAACAAAGTGGAATTTTACTTTTTAAGCTTGATTTATGCCTGGACCGTGAACACATGGATTGGATACGGTTGAGAAGTTGTGCTCTACTACAGTTGAATATGTTGATTCAAAGTTTTGACCTTTTCTCTGATTGTGCAGAAAAGGCCTTTGTTTTTGGCACCTCCCCTATTAATTTTATCACCTCTCCTCCCCACTTAATTTCTAACTTTACCCCTACCTTCTTTTCATCGTCAACATTGATATCACCTCCCTTTTTTCTCTCTCGACAGACCTCCTTTCTCTCTCTCTCTCTTTCGATCGCTCTCTCTCACTCACTGAAGCTCCCTCTGTTCTTCAAATCTCTCCCTCTCAAGGTCTCTCCCCTCTCTGAAGGTCTCTCCTTCCTCTCTGAAGCCGCCCTCCACCACCATTTGCTGAATTGGTACGTCGCGATCCGCCATTTATTTTCTTCTTTTTTATATCGCACGTCACCTTGTTGACGAAGTCCCACGTCAACAAGGTGACACCCGTGTATTATGTTTCAGCATGGGATGTAAGCGTCACTAAGATGACGTTTACACGCGTAAACAAGGTGATGTGTGTGTTAGTAATTTGAAGTGGCAGCACTAACACAGGCATCACCTTGTTGACGCGAGTAAACGCCATCTTAGTGACGTGCACATCCCATGCTGAAACATAATACACGTGTGTCACCTTGTTGACATTGGACTTCGCCAACAAGGTGATGTATATTTGTGTCAATTAGATGACGCACTTGTCACAGTTTAGTTTTTTTTCAAACTTTTATTTTGCTCCACAGTTTGATTACAATGGAAGATAACCAGGACACCCAAATGATGAATACGGAGGCCTTGGCCGTGGATTGTACTAGTGTATTTAGAACTACGAGGGTACTTACATCTTTTGTTATTTTTCTTTTTTAATCTATGACTTCTCATTTGTGACAAGCCCAATTTTTTGTGCTTTATTAGGTATTTCTTACACGAGATGAGCTGTTGTCATGGGTACGAAATATTGGAAAATATGTTGGGTGTGTGGTTGTCATATCAAGATCAGACAATGGGCGATCAAGCAAGAAGACATTTGTTATGTTTGCTTGTGAAAGAAGTGGTAAGTATAAACCATACAAACCTTAAAATGTGAGGGCTACCGGTACTAGAAAATATGAGTGCCCGTTCAGACTGAAAGGAAGTTTAGTGAAAGCTTCTGGTGGATGGGTTTTGAAGGTTATGTGTGGAACTCACAACCATGCATTACCCAAAAACTTTGAAGGACATCCATATGTTGGTTGGCTAAGTCCGGACGAGATGTCTATGCTTAGTGATATGACAAACAACATGGTCAAGCCGCGCAGTGTCTTACTTTCACTTCAACAGAATAACCGAGAGAGCAACACTACAATCAGATAGATTTATAATGCACATCAGAAGATTCGGTCTAGTCTAAGATAGGGCAGGATGGAGCTGCAACATCTGATGAACATGATGCATCGTGATCATTACGTGCACTGGCACAGAAGGGCTGATGATTCTGATGTCATCAGAGACATATTCTGGACACATCCAGAGGCCATCACGCTCGCAAATACCTTCAACATTGTTTTACTGATTGATTCCACATACAAGACAAATAGGTATTGGATGTCATTAGTTGCGGTCATTGGTGTTACCTCAACTGAGATGACATTCTCTGTCACATATACTTATGTGGAGTCTGAAAAACTTGATAACTTCGTATGGGTGTTGGAGAAGCTGAGGGGTTTGTTTATGAGAGAGGATGCATTGCCACAGGTGATAGTGACTGATAAGGACCTTGCTTTAATGAATGCAGTGGCTAATGTTTTTCTCATGTCATATAACTTGTTGTGCTAATTCCACATTCGCAAGAATGTGATGGCTAGATGCAAGACTCGTGTGTAACCGGAAGACAAACTCCAGGAGGTTATGATTGCATTTGATTCTGTTGCGAGTTCCTCTACCCCTGATGAGTATGAGAAGCGATTGGCACATTTTGAGGATGTGTCAGCACCATTTGCTAATTTCGTTGAATATGTTAAAAACACATGGTTGAACCCTCATAAGGAAAAATTTGCTTCTGCGTGGATAGACCGGGTGATGCACCTCGAAAACACAACAACTAACAAGTGTGCATTCTTTCATTAAAAAATATTGGTAAATTGATACTATTTTTTGTTTGTTGATATGGCATGTCGATTCCAATTTTTCAGGGTTGATTCAGCGCACTGGAGGTTGAAAAGGTTGTTACAAGATAGCAGAGGAGACTTGTGTAACTGTTGGGATGCTATGAACAACATGATCAAGCTGCAATACATTGAGATTAAGTCTACATTCGAGCATAGCATCGGTTGACAGCAACACTCTTATAATTTCTCAGTGTACAAGCTGTTAAATGGATTTGTGTCGAGGAGTGCCTTAGACTTTATATCCGAGGAGCTTCTATGTGTTAACACTATTGGTGTTGATTCTGCTGCATGTGGTTGCATTCTTAGATACACTCACAGTTTACCATGTGCATGTGAGCTTGCTAGGTACACCTCAAATTACATTCTAATCCCGTTGGATGTAATTCATGTTCACTAGAGGAGGTTAAGCTTCAACAATGAATGTGACAATGGTGACAACTCTGATTCAGAACTAAGTGTGCAGGTTGAGTGGGAAGCATTGGCATGTAAGTTTAAAGAGCTCGATGTTGCCGAAAAATTAGTGTCAAAGGCAAAATTACGTGAGTTGGCATTCCCAGACACAACTTCCATGTGTCCACCACCTAATAAGGTGAACACAAAGGGAGCACCAAAAAAGGGCAAGGGGTTCAAACTAGATATTTCAATAAGGCGTGAGCCATCATACTAGGAACGCATTGATGACTTATATGGATCCCAACATGACAGTACATCTGCTCCACAGTCCTGCAGAAGGTCAACACCCACATCATCCAGACTGTCACAACCCCCTCTACTTGAGACTCCAGACCCCCCTCCACTTGAGACCTCAGCTCCCCCTCCCCCAGAAGAGTCAGCTCCACCTCGACCCAAGAAGGCAGATGCCCCTCCAAATAAGAAGTCTGCTCATCCTCCACCCAGGAGGTCATTTCCCCGTGCATCCAAAATGTCAGTTAGACGTCCATCCATGAAGGTAATACCATTGATAGAACAATTCCTATCTCAAATTCATGAATATATTGAGAACATCGTAAACGTGGATTCTGATGGGAATTGTGGGTATCGGAGCATTGTTGCGTTACTTGGTATGGGTGAGGAATATTTGCCTATAATACGCCAACATTTGATTACAGAGCTCACACACAACCATGATTTATATGTAAAACCACTTGGTGGCATTAACGAGGTGGCTAAACTAAAGAGATCACTATTTGTTCCACGTGGAGAGGTCAGATATGAAAACTGGATGACAATTCCAGATGTAGGTTATGTGATTGTTACCAGGTATAATGTGGTCCTTGCATGCATATCCTTACAGGGGTCTTACACAATTTTCCCTCTCCAACGTGCACCACCGCCTGATACGATTAGTCATCATGTCATTAGCATTGGGTATATCGAACGACTGAAGCACTTTGTACTGGTATGCATATAGTTTTAATTATATGAATGGTTTCTTGACTTTATTTAAATCACTCGTATACCATTGATTTATTTAACACTCCTTATGTTTACAAATTTATTTAAAGGATGGATCTCCAATACCTCCATCAGATAGAATGTGGCAATCGTGTAGAAGCGTTGAAGCCAGTGGATGGGAGACTCCATAGTTCAATCGCATGCAACACTGGAGATCGTTATTTGTAGGGACAAGAACGCATGAGTGGGTAGACCTTGCAGAGAATTGATGTATATAGAGTTGTTTTAATTATGTAAACATCACATTTTGATATGCATATTTTTTTTATCGATTAAAATCAACATTGTGTTGTTGTGCTATTTTTGTTTTTTAACATTAAACGTAATTAGATCAACAAACAAACTGGTGATACAATAAGAGATTACATCGAGTTCTCTAAAACAAATATAAATATTATTCAGCAACACAGCAGATTACAAGAGGGACGATAAACAAACATTACATTGGGTGCTCCAAAACAAATAATAATATTATTCAACAACACAACATGACATGGGGGACTTCAAAACAAGCACGATGTGGCCAAGCCATCAGATGAAGTCGATGAGTCTGGTTCACGACAGCAGGCAATGATCTTGTCAACAGTTCTAGTTCTAGTTCTAGGTTAACGCAAGTTGGAAAGGATCTCCTCAGTTGATCTAGCCAACTGTGCATATAGCTCAATAGGGCCATATGACGCATGGTCACTGAATGTTGCGAACACTTTTGCTATGTCGCCGACATTTTGAAGTTGCATCATCCAATATTGCACACGACTAGATGCAGCTGTCATAGGGCACCGATAATAGATCTCACTAACCCTTCGTGATCCAGGTCTAATCTTTTCATGAATCTTTTGCCTTAATTCTTCGATTATTACGTCTTCCTTGATCCTACATATTTTTGGATCGTAACATTCGAACTTCACTCCATCAGCATTTGTTGTAATTTTTCCAGCGTAATACACAATGGTCATGGTCGTATCCATTGAGAATTGTGTTGACTGAGTGAGTGTCATATCTGTATAAAATGAAGTCGTTGTCATATGCAAGCAATGAAACAAACTCAAAAAGCAAAAAGATGCAGCACCATTAACATGTTAAAATATGCAGCAGCATCAACATGTTGTGTGTCAGTATTCTAGAAAATTAATAGACGCGTCAACTTGTTGACGTTGTAGAGCGGCATCTTGTTGCCATCATATCACGTCAACTTGTTGACGCGTGTATTAATTTTCTAAACCAAAATGACAACATACGCGTCACCTTGTAGACGCAAGTGAGCGTCACCAAGATGACGCCAGTGTTAAATTTAAAACAAATGTTATCAATGGGGCGTCAACATGTTGACGCCTTCGCGCGACAAGAAGTTGACGCGCAGGTCTGGTTTGCAGAAAAAAAAATTGCCTGAGTTGAAAACAAACCTGCGAAGGGTTGACGGTGGAGAAGTGACATAGGGAGGCGTGATGGAGGTGGCAGAAGAGTATGGAAGGAGTCGTGATGGAGGTGGTGGAAGGAGATGGTGGTGGTAGAGGGAACGATCGGAGGGAGGAAAATGGGAGGTGGGACGGTCGCACAGAATGGTGGGAGAAAGAAGTGAGGTGAGAGAAAGAGGGGAGGGGGAAGGAGAAGGTGGTTTTAGGGTTTAGGGAGATAGGGTTATTTTTGTCTTTTCATTGGTAAGGGGAGGTGGGGAAATTAAATGGGGAAGGTGCCAATAACAAAGGCCAAAAGAAAGTAGCACCAGGTTTGTTTTTTATTTTAAATTTTTTTGAAGGTCAGATTATTGAGCTTCTACTTGCAAGGCAGAACCAGAAATCCTCTGGATTTTCATGTTAGTCACACTTTAGTACAGTAGTCAAAGTGCAAACAGCCTCGATAACTATTCTTGAAATATTAAATCTCAGCAATGATATTTGGAAGAATATAAACGGAAACTACATAATTTTACCTTTTCTTCAGTTACAACTCCAAGTCCCGCCATCCATCCCATTGTACGCACAATAATGAGATAGCATACCTTTTATATTATTATACGCTTGTATATGACATCATGTAGGAGGATATAGAAGTCAATTTGTTGAACCATTAAACTATATTGCGTTGGTTGCCCTTTGATGCTATTTATCAGTGTGTGTGTGTGTGTTTGGGGGGAGGGATTAATGAAAATAAATACTAGCTTCTATGAACTCTGAATCAGCCGAAGCACAAAACAGTACACAGAGTATGTCCGTTTCACGTTATCAAATATTATTCCCATTATTCTCGGGAATGTGAAGCCAAAAATGCAACATTCTCATATTTGTTTCAAGTTTGTAAAAATTATTCCCAAATATTTTTTATTCCAAGGAATTATTTACGGATGATTTTCTCAATTCTTATTCTCATGTTAAAAGGGTGGAAATATAACATTCTCATGGGAATAAAACTCAACCACCTATAACTACCCACTCTACCTCATTTTACCATATTTATTTTTCTTTTAATTTTTTTAATTAAATAAATTATAAAACGATTTCTATGAATTATAAATACTTACCAAACACAATAGTTGGAATAACATTCCTAGTAATAATAATGTCAGGAACATTCCCGGGAACGTAATTTGATATTGTGAAACAAACACACCAACAAAGGGTTGCAAGAAGGGGGAAAAAAGGGCAAATACACAAACTCTTGATTTTCGCGATACGGGAAATGGTGCAGAAAGTAGATAATGATCAAGAAGTCACTTCTGACGAGAAAATGACAGTGTATGTTTGGTTAACAGTTGGAAAACTGCAGAGGTACATTTGAACTAGTATCTACAAATCTTTCGAGACTAGCGTGCATTTGTACATAAACATACTTTTGCAATAAGAATCCTAACATACCCACATATGTTGCACTAAAATGCATTCGATATAAAACCTAGAGTAACTACTTTTCAATGCAGTCTTTACCAAGCATGCTGCTATAATTTACAGAACTATGTCAGGTTGTTAACTTGATCCTTTCTCCAATCAGAATTTAGGGAAGGCAACTGCCACGAGGAAGAGTAATGAATCCTATGAGTGGAACTGCATAAACGGCAGATTAGGATATGAACTCTTTCATATTCAGTGTTAGTAACTGAAGGTGGGAACACTGCATGATATTTATACTTTCCGTCTTGTTCTAACCTGGAATGGAAATATGCAACTAATTTTCAAACAGCCAAATAAAACTTTTGCTAAAGAGGGCAACAAAATATACCAGGGCAGAACTTACAGCATGTACGCTCGTATTGACAACTTCGGATGCTGATGTCTCTGTGTACTTTTCCCTTCCATTCACACTTGCTGCACCAAGATCTGCAACATCATTGAAAGAAATTTATTGACAATATGAAAAAACTCAAGCACAAATACAAGTAAATATTATAAACCATGATGAATCAACAAGTAGCAGAAAACCAAGTTTTATCTTTGCATCATTGATTGATCATTTTGCTTATTGCCTCTCCAACATCTCTTCAATAGTGTTTGGGATATGTCATTTTGCTGACTATATAGTCTTTCCAACTACAGATTAAGATGCCTACATCATATTTTTATGCTATTTTTTCTTATGTGTTTATTGTAACAACAGAGTCTCAAATGCTTCACAGGGGTGTTCATGGGACGGATTATCCTTGTCCTTCACCCAACCCTAGACTCTAAAATCCCCGATGAAATACAGGAATAATAAAGACCGGGTCTACTTAGGATGGTACCCGGTTGCCCTGAAACATAAGGTAAATTAAATTATAAGATGATCACATATTAATATTCAAAAAAAAATAGTTCATACAATTAACATGTATATCATATACATTAGATTTTTTCTCGGTATAGATGATGTCTTTTTACCCTATTATTATAATTTTATAACATTTTACTAAGAATATGTTTTCGAATAGATGAAAATATGAAATAGTTTTAAAACTATAAGCCATACATGGAAAGGGTTGAGTAACCTGAAGGTTGACCCCCAGATTCATCCCTAACCCGATGTCGGGTCATAAAACGATACCATATTTTAACCTTTTCTTTATTGCGGGATGGGGTCAAACCCGACCCCGAATGGCTTGAGCTGGACCAGGTTGTGTTCAGCCCTTCACATTTAATCAGATATTAGTGTGTCAGAACTATTTTTAACAAAATTTAGTTGTACTATACTAGTAATTGAATAATTAGTACAAAAATAGGTATTAGGAGTATGTATTGCATCTGATATAACAAGAGTTCTAATTGATCCACAGTAAATTGTAAAAAAAATTCCAGTATGATCCAAGTATGTGTTGACACTGCACATCGTCAACAGATTTTGACTTCTCATTTAGTTATCATAGTCAATGATGCAAAAATACGTGAATGGATGATAATGTAAAAAAATTTAAGTGTATATCAACATTAAATCCAAATCATAATATTCAGATTCTTTACTCTCCTTTTCCATTAAACCCCTATTATTTCTTGCCCAAATGTTTGACACCGACAAGTCAAATAGACGTCAGTTAACCATTTGATAAAATTTTGGGATAGCATGCAAACAATTACCAGCCACAAGATACATTTGCCGGTTGTTGCACTACTTACTATTTTCCCGATTCAGTAATGTTCCCTCTTTGGCTGCTAGGTATTCTGTTGTAGTAGTAGTTTGCTTTATACTACTGAGAGAAGAATGCTCACCAGAATCACTGCAACATGCAACAGGTACCCTTATATTTTTGTTTTTCACAAAAAATGGCATTTTAAGATCAAGTCATATAGGCAAACGAGAAGTATTGCTGATAAAAGTGTTAGAAATTTGTGGGTTGTTCAAGCCTCAAGGCAATGAAATGAAAAATGCTATACAAAAAAAAAGGTGACATCAGGTACCAGCGTTGGCATTAAGCTGAAGATACACAGAATTGTTAGATGTTAATAGACAACTGGCTGATGTTATATAGCAGAAAATGTGGTTTTAGGCAGGATATCAACTGTCAAGTATATAATGTGTTGGAAAAACTTGCACATGCCAAGGATCGTAGATGGGACCACATACAAAACAAACCACAAAGAAAGAGAGAGAACACAAGAATTTATGTGGTTAGGCACCTCTTGTCTACAACCACAAAATCCTACCTCAAATGGATTGTTTTTCCCAACAATTCCTACCTCAGTTTTGCCTAGTTCTGTCTGTTTATAGTAGTCTAGAATATTCTGTTACTTAGGTCTACTCTTTATACTCTAGAATACTCTATAGTTATTACTTGGTCAAGTAGTTAGATAAATTTCAGGTAGCTTTCAGAAGACATAGATATTCCTAATCATTTCAAGAAATCTATTACATCATATAAAGATATAGAAGGCATAGGCAGTGTCAGCCATCACAGGACTCTCACCCCACCCCCAAAAAAATCACTTTTCTTTCATTAGTTTTGCACTAGACCATAAATGTCACCCAATAAACAAAGTACTAGTATGATACACTAGTTACGATCTCCTTTGGAAACTGTTCAATGAAATTTAAAATTTAATCACTAATAAAAAAGGAATAGACTAAAAAGTAACAGTTATCATCAAATAAAGCTCACCAGTGGTCGATATGATTTTTATTTGATACATCTGCCAGTATATCTCGTTTCTACACAAAAAGTCAAACGACATTCATTAGGATTGTAAAACTAAAAGGGTAAAAGATGACTGAAGTCAAAAAGAAATTCAAAACAAGGGACAGGCCACAAGGTTTTGATCCTACAATTAAATGGTTAAGGCTCTTGATGACTCTACAAATAAATCTAAGGCAAAATTTGTTTGCTATTCCAATTGCATATGGGCCCAGTATGATTATCCAATTATTATTTAGTTTACTAATAAATAACTGAAGGTACAAGCTATCCCAAAAGCTTAAACTATTAGTAATTGACTAATAAATGGTTATACTCTTGATACACCGCTGTTTGGAAAATCCCTTTGGGCTCGAAGCCTTCAAAGCACAAGCCTACTCAATCCCTTCGCCAAAATATTTAATTTATTTGGAGAGTCAAGGTGGCAAGGAGCAAACTCTTGTCCACTTGTTCAATTAGAATCTTATAAGTTATAATAACATGTCCATGATCCAACTCATCCCCAATGCCAGCTGTTACTAAAAGACTAAGAATGGTTCATATCTCTAACAATAAAAACCCTTAGGGTGCGTTTGTTTGCAATGAAGTACAGGACAAGGAGAACAGCACAGCACAACTTTTTGTCCAGTACATTATTTAGTGAACAATGGACAGCACAAGTAAAATGATATGAAATTTACTTAAATACCCTTTATAATATATAATATTATATAGTATTTAATATAATATAACATTGTATAATATTAAATATTTTTATTCCGTCCAAAAAAGTATTAAATATTTTTATAAACATAATATATAAGTATTATATAATATATAATATTGTATTAATAAGTGTTATAATATAAAATATGACAACTATAACAACGTAATATTATATTAAATATATAATGTAAAATATAACAACGTAATATAACAACGTAATGTTATAATATAAAATATACAACGTAATATTATATTAAATATATATATATATATTAAAAACTTAAATAGAATTAAGTAGAGAGACAGAGAGGGTATAATGAGAAATAAATGTGGACATTTTTGTCTTTTGGATAGTTTGTACTTAGGACAACTTTTTGTCCCATGGTTTAATGGGGGACAAGAATTTACGTTTTTGTCCAGTCCATCATTCCCTTATTTTGTCCAGTCCCAAGACAATTTTCTGAATCAAACACAGTACAAGTGCTCATGTGTTGTCCAGTCCTTTAACTTTTTGCAAATCAAACGCACCCTTAAGGCTATAAGCAAGAACAAAGAGGAAGCCTACTGTTTTTGCCACATTATATATTTTTTTATATCATCCACAAAAAATACTTACATGAACATGCAAGTATGAAATAGTAATTCAACTTTTGATATTCCAATGAATTTCGCACAAACCTTTGAGCCACATGTATCTTTGAGGTTGGTTCTAGGGCATTTGAAATGTTGAACAGTATGTTTGCTACTTCTCACAGCATTCTCCAATGAACAAGCGGCAGCTCTTTTCGATTTACGGCTCGGCACATGTGATTCGACCAGAGAACCCTTACAGCTCACAGAATCACTAGATGAAAGCAGGTTTCTCTCCAAAGTCTTTTCAACTTGTTTTGATGCTAATTTTTGTTGCTTCTCAATTGTCGAGCATTCATGCAAAACAATTGATCCAGAACCAGATGGAGGCACATGCTTTCTCCTTTTCGCTGAAGGTATATTGGGCTTCACAGTTTTAGCATTTGTTATGTCTCTCCCAGGCAAACTGTCTGGTTTACTAGATAAAAAGTCCAGCACACCACAAATGTTAACATTGGACCTTGGGACATCCTGTTGACCCTTGCGACAAGGCTTCGGAAGTGTTTTTGCAGGCTATTAGCAAAAAAATGAAAAATGTAAGGCATCACCAAAACAAAATATGAAACATTTACGGCCTATTGTGCATACACCAAATATACCTTTTGAGCATATGTCTGGGAGGCACTAGATTTTTTAAGCATGCCAAAGACTCTACTCAGAAAACTTTCATCAAAAAAGGACTTCGGACATTTTGAATTAGCCTGCAGTTAACAGATTCACCAAAAAAAAAAAAAAAAAAAGAATTGCATGAATAAGACAAACAAACTAAATTGTATAAACAGAAAAAATAGAATGTGTTCTGATTAAATCTTATGTGTCAAGCAAAGAAAGCCGTACAGAAAACTCATATCATCATTCGTGAGACTCACTTTATACAATGAAGAAGGCAGCAAAACTTGGCGCGGGGCTTGTGATACAGAAATTTCACTGTGACTTAATGCATTTAAAGTAAACATCCCAATTTCAGCCAACTTGTGCAGCTTCTGCATTTCATGAAGCTTAAATTAAACTTATACACAACACAAACACAAAAACAAGTAGCTAACGAACATGTTGAAAATGTTTTACAATGGTCATCTGCACATCAACAGCATCCTCAGCTTTTTTGATTGCTCGAAAAATGCTAAATAGATATAAGACAGCATCATTAACAAGGTCCAGGTCACCATCAACAATACTGATATCAACCAATGCCTGCAGGACAAAGAAGAGTGGACTACAAAAGCAATCCAGATGTGTCACCATCATTAGGGCTAATATTCATATGTCATAATTACAAAAACTAAAATGAGATTGGATAATAGCAATATATTACCTGCAAAGGTCAGCACACACTTTTTCATTTTGAAAGGCTTCTGGAAAGTCATTACTCTGAGCAAGCACAGGAATCAAGTACACCAAAATGTATGCAGGGTAATCAATGATTGCTCCTCCAACAGCAGAAGCTTGTCGTTTGCGAGCTACGATACTGTAATCCTTAATAAACTCCGCCATATGTTTATAGTTCTAAAATGAGCAGTATAAGTAACCATTAATTAGCACAAACATACCTCAGCCTAATAACAGAACAGGCTCTAAAAAATAACATTAAGAACCAAAAAACATAATGAGAAAATATGTGGGCTGCATTTTAGGGTTATGATGGGGAAATATAACATTATCCTCTTCAACTAATCTTGCATGGCAAACGATAAAATTTGAAATTTTACCCTATTTTTATTTTTCTCCCCTAGATCCTACAGACTATCTTTTTTTTAAAATTTTTGGGTAAAAGTAGAGAATGTGATGTAGATTGGATTATCTAAGTTTACTATTTTATTTAGGGTTTTACTTCACAATGGGGGATTTCAGTTTGGAATTATTTTATTGTTATTTTGCGATTTAGGGATTTTATTCTATTTTCAGATTACCTAATTCCAGCTTATAATAGGAATAGATATAATACGAATAGATATTGCTGGAATATCTGAATAAACATCTGACCACATCATTAATCAATCATAAAATATGTTAGAATATCTTAGATTATATCTTACGATTGGTTTTTGTATCTCCTTATATATCATGATTTGTTTTCTTATTTAATTATTAGGATTGAGTTTAGTATTAATATAAATAATAATTACTAGGATAGTTTCCAATGCATCGTTTACATCTTATTAATATAATTTTATTATTCTGCATACTCCTTTTCCTCTATCTATATGTAAAATACTAACCCTATGACTAAGTTATATGCTCTTTAATTATTATAATGTGTTTACTGGATTATAATATAGACTTTTACGGTAAACTTTTAGACTATTTTAATGATTTAATCCACATTTTTTCCAAAGCATATCTGATTTTTGAGTTAAGAGAGAAGTGGTGGGGGGAAAGAGGGGAGAGAGATAAGAGAGAACATAGTTATTAAGTAG
The DNA here is from genome assembly GCA_037113605.1 of Calophaca sinica. NCBI lineage: Eukaryota > Viridiplantae > Streptophyta > Magnoliopsida > Fabales > Fabaceae > Calophaca > Calophaca sinica. Next base: position 74,306,258 of record CM073730.1, read on the forward strand.
GAAATAAAAATGAGTATTTTTTGTCTTTTAGGCAGTTTGTCATGGGACAAAAAGTTGTCACATGGGTAGTTGAGTAACAAGATTTTGGGTTTTTGTGTTGTCACCCAATCCTTGTCGTGTCCTGTCTTGTGACCATTATTTAAATCAAACATGCAACAATCAACAATTATTTTTATATTTTCCAGTTCCTTTTTTTGGAGCATCAAACGGAACCATAATATCCTACATATTGTAATTCAAACAAATGGATTCACTCGTATGCTCTATCGTTTTATGATTTCTCAATGGTTGCAAAGACAACTACAGGAGATGCTGGAGTTCATTTCATATTCCTGATGGATGAAAGCTATAGTAGACAGGTGAATATGAATTACAACACAACAGCACATCCAATAGAATCTGGGAAATATGGGTGTAGAGGAAGCTGTAACCACTGTAATTTATTTGGATGCAGGGTCCTTAACATTAAATGAGATAAATCTAATTTATTTATAGCCCAAATATACAAGAAAATTGTTGGAGATATAATATAAAAACTTTTCATATGTCCTTCACCTAAAATCTAACTATTTAGGATAGTTGGTTCATGATGTGGTATCAAAGCCTCTATAACCAAATGATTTAGAGTTCAATCCTTGTCATTCCGATTTTTCTGACAAATAGTTGCAATTTAGCACAAGGTAGGCAGGCTAATGCATTTTCAGGCCTAAAGAACTCCTACATGAGAGGATGTGCAAGAGACATATTGTAAAAGTCATTCACATTTCTTTACTTACCAGCTCAGACTTTTGGGATAGTTGGTTCATCAGAAAAAGTAATGTGGTTTAATATGAATAAAAATAATAAAAAATAGTAAGAACGGCATGCATAAAATACATAAACATACATCATCAATGCTATCTGTCACTGCCAATGCAAAAGCACAAGCATATCTTATAGGTAGTTTATGCTCCTTCAACAATTTGTGTGTTTTACTGAGAAATTTGCTCCTAACAAAAGCAGAAGAGTCCTGGAATACAAAAGGAGGTACATAAAAAAATTGAAATGAATAATATAATAGTGAATCAAAGGACAGTAAACAGTATATAGTTCAAGGAAGAGCCATAAGAAATGATAATTCTGGCATAATGTAGAACTAAAAACGCCTAATTCCTTATGGTGAATTTTTTTTTTTTTAATTATGCTAGAGAATTAGTATTTTCAATTTCATCTATAGCACTAGAAAGAATATATAAAAGGAAGCACAACACTTCAAAACATTAGATGTGTCACGTCGTACCAGTCTCAGACATGTATTCATGTAAAATGCTTCCAGTTGTATTTTAAGTGTTTTTTTTTTTTCACTTTTTTTGTTGAACTTTTATTCCAATAGATATGAATACCACAATATTAAATAAATGTTAACATTTTAGTAAGTCCGGAATGACTCATGCTAACTTCGAAATATTGATTCTCTCTGTTGAAAATAAAATAGGATTTTGGTAGTTATTGTACAGTTTAAGTAATTAGGCAAGTCATATGGTGTAATTAGGAATAGAATAATCTTGTAATTATTTGTATTTATTACTCTTAGGCCTATATATAGAGACTATGTTGTGTAGTCAAGACACACAGTATTCAACATATGTCTCTCTCTCTCTTTTCTCTCTCTCAACATGAGCATAAAGAGAGGCAACCCTAAATTGTGCTTACCCGGTAGACCCACTGTCCATCGGTGTTGTGTTCTATTTCCGGTTTCCGCTTCCGACCACCGTGTCTCCAATTTCTGGCATGACATTTGTCCCTGCCACTACAACAGAAAAAAATTTCCGGCGAGACCACCACCACCGCCTTTTTGCTAAAGGATACAATCAAGTTTATGGCCAAAATTACAGAGATACCTTTTCTCTTGTTGCTACCATTCGTTCGTTTATTCTTCGCTATGGTGGCCATCCATTCCCGGCCCTTGTTTCAGCTTGGTATTAAGATTTCCTTCCTTTGTGATGAGCTTCATGAGGAGATTTATATGGAGCATCCGCCTGGCTTTGTTGCTCAGGGGGAGTCTCATCTGGTTTGTAAACTCCGTCGTTTTCATTACGGTTTGAAGCAGTCCCTACATGTCTGGTTTGGCAGGTTTAGCATTATTAATAGGAATTCGGAATGTCTCGTCGTGATTTTGATCGTACAGTCTTTTATAGGCATAACTCTCGGGAAAGGTGCTATTTGGTGGTTTATATTGATGATGTTGTCATAATAGGAGATGATCAGGATGGCATTGAAAAGTTGAAAAAACACCTATTTCATCAGTTCCAGACCAAGGACTTTGGCTGACACAAATATTTTCTTGATATTGAAGTGGCTCGATCTAATTATGTTGTTGTTGTTTCTCAAAGGAAGTATGTATTGGACATTCTTGAGGAGACCGGTATGTCAGACTATAAACATGTTGGCTCTCCTTTGGATCCTACTGTTAAACTTTTTCTTGGCCAGGAGGAGCCATTGACTGATACAGGCAGGTATCGGAGACTAGTTAGTAAGCTAAATTACCTCACTATCACTCGTCCAGATATTTCGTTTGTTGTTTCAGTGGTGAGTCAATTCCTTCAGTCTCCTTGCGATAGTCATTGGGATGCAGCTATTCATATTTTGAGATATGTTAAAGGAACTCCTGGTCAAGGTCTATTACATGAAAATAAAGGTCATTCCCATGTGATTGGTTGCTTAGATGTTGATTGAGCTGAATATCCTACTGATAGATGTTCTACCTCAGGATATTGTGTTCCTGTGGGAGGTAACCTTGTCTCCTAGAAAAGTAAGAAGCAAGATGTTGTAGCTAGATCTAGTGCTAAGGTTGAGTACAATGTTGTGGCTTTGGTCACATGTGAGCATATCTGGATCAAGCAACTAATTCATGAGTTAAAATTTACAGAGATCTCTCAACTGAAGTTGTTTTGTGATAATCAGATTGCTCTTCATATTGCTTCCAACCCAGTTTTCCCTAAGGACCAAACATATTGAAGTGGATTGTCATTTCATTGGAGAAAAAGTTTTATCCAGTTGTATTGTACTAGTTACATTTGTTCTGATGATCAGTTAGTTGATATTTCCACTAAGTCTCTTAAAAGGTCCCAAATTCAGTTTATTTGTAACAAGTCTGGTGCATATAGGACAGAATAAGCAAAAAAAAGAGAAAATATAGTTAAACTGTTTTCATGTAAGATATAAGCTGTTTTCACAAGCTATCCTAGAGAGCTTACAAAATAAGCTGAAAACAGTTTATGAACTTGTCATAAGTTGTTTCCATAAGTTCTCCCAAACACTCTAACAAGTGTTTATGTCAATAGATAAATCCAAATAAGTTATTCATAAAACAATCCAAACAGGACCATAATTTATATGCTCCAGCTTGAGAGGTGTTAGAATATTGTAGATATTAGGCCCAGAGCCCATTAGTATATTGTATATACACATAACCTTGTAATCCTATTGTGATGAGTAATGAAATTCATTTCTCACAATCTTTACAATTTTGTTTCCTAAATTAATGACAGGACCCTCTATATATAAACTACTTAGATTGTTCGATGAAAAACAATTCCAACCGTAATTTCAAAATTTTCCACATTATTCCTTGTACAACTATATTTCCAAATTTCTTTTTTAGGACAGATTTGTACAGCTGAAGTATAGCTTTAACCCGGGAAAGTCAACAAAGATTAGTGTACTTGAAATTGCGACAGAGAATGACTTGATTTGCTCAAGAGATTAACCCTCAGCCTATTTGAATTGCTTATTATAGGGATTAAAATGAGAAACCTACATTTATCTATTTAATTATTACAATCAGAAAATATATACAAGGAAATAAAGCATATTTACATAATGAGAATAATAGAGGAAATCAGGTAAGTAAATGGGGATAATATAATATTTCAACAAGTCTACACTATGTAAATGCTTTTGTACATGAAAATTAGTTCAAAAAGAATATTCAGATAATTTTCTCTGTTTTCAAGTTTAACCATTGTTATTGGGCTTCTCCAATATTCTACCTCTACTTCCTACATTGGAAACTATGATAAAATGCAGAATCAATCTATTTTCCCTACTTGCCTTATTATTTCAATTGAAGACAGTGCAATATACATACCTTTGCAATCAAAATAGTGAAGTGAAAAATTTCTGGAGTGATAAGTAAATCCCACTTCCTAGCAAGACACAGAATTGCCTTTGCAGCAGCTAATCTGATATAAGCCTTATCATTTTCACTACACAAAACACAAAGCAAAGCTCATAAGCAAGTTCAATAGTTCATTGATCATCAACACACGTGGAGAGATATAGAAAATCAACCAGAAATGGTTTAACAAATAGGTTAGAAGTAAGAAGTTACGTAAATAAGAACATTACTTGTATTAGTCCCTACAAGGACTTGGCAAGATCTTTGCAAAACAACAAAAACCAACTATAGACTAACGAAGAGGTAATTTAGAAGTTCATTAATTATAAAATCCTTTGTATGTGATCTCATTCTAAATGAAGCAGCTGAGCTGTACTGAGTTCATAAAATTGAAAAGTCATGATACAGATATTTCAAACACGAGAATAAAATATGATGTAATCATGGAAACAACCCAAGACGCAATGGTTGGAGTTGCCTCCATGAGACTTGAGGCCACAGGTTCGAGTAGTGAAATCAGCTTCTTGCTATGCAAATGCAAGGTAAGGCAGCCTACAATAGATCCGCAATGGGTTCGACACTTTCCCAAACCAAGAATCGCTCAGATTTTTTTTTTGTGCAATACAATGATAGCATGAAAGTTAAAGTCCATGCCTTCCCAAGATTTTTATATTTCATATCAGCTAACCCCATTTGACAGTTAAAATCATCATGAATCAATGCCAAGGTTTTAAGTAAATAAAAATATAAAATAAACTCAATATTTATTCAAATGACAGGAAGTTAAACAGAAGCATATTACCTACAGCAAGTGCTTACAAAAAATTGACTAAGAAAACAAGGAACTATAAAAGTCATGCCACGAGCCTGGATATCTATTAACAAAATTATCACTTTACCGTAGCATTCTTGATAAAATATCCAAGAGTTCATTAATATTCTGCTTGACATGGTTTCCTTGATAAGGCAAAAAGCTTACTAGTGTTTTCAGCCCATAAATCTGCAAAAATAAGATGCCAGAGAAATTACAAAGCAATTGTGGAAGAAATACATTGTACATCACCTAAAATATTCCCCCTCTTCCAATTAAATGGTATCCAACCCCTGTATTGCACTGAAAAAAGAGGTGGTTTTGTCGTAATATAGGAAGATCTTCCATTATTTCCTTTTATTTGTATATATTTATATTTATTTCTTGTTACTGTACAGCTGTTTTTCATATTTATGGTTAATAAGATAGATTCTCTTTCCTTAATTTGAGGATAGGAATTAATCGAACTTACGTATATTAGTCTATAAGTTTTAAGTTGTGTCTTTGTAAAAAACAAATTAGTTCTAAAATAATATTCAATCTATTTTACCCCCTTCAAGTTGGTGTCAGAACTCCTAGTCGCCTTCATGTAGCCACCTTGGACTATCTCCATTGAAGCCTTTAGCACCTTCCGCCTTCGTTGTGCCTACTCGCAGGGCTGACAGACAAAATCACCATTGGCTAACAATATTGTTACCATCAATCGCTGCCTTTCTGATAAGCACTTTTAGACCAAGGACTTAAGCCGACTATAATGTTTCTTTAGAATTGATGTAGCTTAGTCAAAGACAAGTGTTGTCATCTCTCAGAGCAAGTATGCACTTGACATTTTGAAGGAGACTGGGATGTTAGATTGCAAACCAATTGACACACCTATGGATCCAAATGCCAAAACTTATGTCGGATCAAGGGGAGTCCTTTTCAGACCCTGGTAGATATCAAAGACTGATTAAGAAGTTGAATTACCTCGCTATGACAAGACCTGGCATATCCTTTGTTGTCAGTGTTGTGAGTCGATTCCTTAATTTTACTCGTAATAGTCATTGAGTTGCAGTAATTTAAATCACGGGGCGTATCAAAGGATCTCCGGGAAAAGGATTAATTTATTAGTACATAGGTCATACTAATGTTGTTGCATATACAGATATAGATTGGGTTAGATGCCCACATGATTGACAATCAACCTCTGGTTATTGTGTTCTCATTGGAGAGAATCTTATTTCTTTTGGAAGAGCAAGACAGAATGTTGTCGCTAGATCCAATGCAGAGACAGAATATCGAGCTATGGCTCTTATTACATGTGAGCTTATTTGGTTGACGCAACTTCTTTACGGTTTGGCCAATTAGAGTCCATGAGTTTCATTTGTGATAATCAGGCAGCCTTACACATTGCATCCAACCCAGTCTTCCATGAGTAGACAAATCACAGAGATTGAGTGTCATTTTATTTGTGAAAAAGTTATTTCCAAGGATATCATTTACATCTTTAGTGAAGTCTAATGACCAGCCATCAGATATCTTCTCCAAGTAACTTCGAGGTCCAAGGATATCTTATCTATGTAACAAGATGGATGCATACGACATATATGCACCAGCTTGAGGAAGAGTGCTGAGATATTTGAATTATTCTGTTAAGATACCCGATGTAAATATTCCTACTTCCTTGATTATGTTCCTATTTTTATGGATAGATTATAGAGCTGATTGAGGACGGATTCAATCCTTATAATCAAAGGATTTGGTTGTACAAATTTATTAGTATAAATAAACATGTTGAGAGTTAGTCTCTCAAGCCATTCAGAATCAATAACAAGTCTATCTCTCTCTTTCTCTCTAAATTCAAGCATTACCACAACCAATAACTGGGGCGTGGAATCCATTAGCAACGGTAATTTCATGTTTACTAGACAAAGTGGAGTAGGATGAAGAACATGAGGAAGACAGAGTCATATGATCAGTAGCACCAAAGTCAATAATCCAGAGATCCTCAAACACAGTACCAAAAACATTAAAAGATGAGAAAGTAAAGCTCTTATCAGTCATGGTTAGAGAATGAGTGTTGGATATCTTATTAAAAGAAAGTTGAACAATCTAGGGCTTCCAAACAGCCACAAAAAATGGTTCCAAGATGAAGCAAAAAAAACCTTGAAGAGACGCAGTGTGCACCTTAATAGAAAGGACCAAATGAGGGTGGTGACCCTTAATATGGAGGTAGAATAGACCGACGAAGCTGGTGAGACAAACGGCAGGAAGGAATGTTGCCAGGGCAGCACGAGTTGCACACGTCAAAAATGGGTAGAGATAAAAATGACGCATGACACATCTGTAGGACCCGAGGCTTTGGGCCCTAGCGAATTGGGGGGCGACGCTTCTGCTAATGGTGATTTATCCGGAAAATCTTGTTGGAAAATTTTTTCAACAATGGCAGACAGCCAGCGGCAGGCTACAACACTGTTGATTAGGGTGATTAAGGCATCATCTTCTTCGTGGGAACCTTCAAGAATTGCATCTAGTTCTTCTTAGGGAGAAACTAGATCCCCAAAGGAAAACAGGGAGTCAACTAAAGCCTCGACTCGAAGGATGTACTCGCAAATGCAGCAAACTTCTTTCTTTGTGTTGCACAGCTCAGTTCTGAGTTCTCTTGCTCTTGCTTTAGTTTCAGTATTGAAATAGTTGTGAATCTGTTCCGAGAGTTGCGAAGAATGTATGCACCCAATGACTCTTGTTAGAATAGGAGTAGATAGAGAAGATTACAATCAGGAAAACAGAAGTCAATCTTGTTGCTCCTTGTTAGAGCAAAGCAGCATTGATCTTTCCTACATCACAATCTTCTTCTGTGAGAAAACAAGGAGGGATGACACCAAGAAATGATGAAGATGATGGCCCTTGAGCACTAATTCAATTTGTTGCTTCCACAAAAGGATGGTCTTGTCTCTGAGTTGGCCCTTGACATGCGAAAAGATGATGGGTGTTGCAGTTGACATTGGGTTTACCATAATAGAAGTATTTGCCAGCGATAGATATATCGCAATCGGAGTAGGATTCAAGGGAGAAGGTGGAGGCGGCATTGGAGAAAAATGATCTCTGAAAGGTAGGGATCAAAATCAAGCCCCAAACTAAGTTTCATTACTTGTCAAATATGAAACTGAGTTCCATTACTTTGATTTGTGAATACATTGTTGTTTATATAGACAGAGTTAAAACAACTAACTCTTGCGACTTATACAACTGACGATAATTGTCAATAGCTGTCCGTAACTACCACTGCAATAACGAAAACAGAATTGTCTGTACCTGTCCGTAACACCAATTACAATAACAAAAACAGAATTATCAGAAAACTGTATAACTAAAAAAAAAATAATAATAACAGTTCACTGACTACACTTCAGACCACACTATCACATTCTTTGAGAATATATCATTCTTTGCATAGTTAGTAACTGAATCAGATCCTACACTTCTGGAACTACTCATTCCTCACTTTGAATCTTTTGTCCCTACACCCATTGCTCCAAAATTACAGGATTACCTCCACTGCATCAATTTGGTCTTACATAAGCACCAACATCCCGAAGTTCTAGAGATCACTTTACTATTAATTCTCACGATTCAACTGTGATTTCTTCTTTCCTTTTTATTTTTTGATATGTTTCCAAAGTTTCCATGAGAGAGAATACCTAAAGTTTAGGGATTTCGAGTCTGCTATCTTTGTATATACATTTGAAAAATTCTCTGGGGAACGATGGAACAAAAATATTGAGATTCAAATAGGGCAACCTAACTCCTTGTATAATCCTGGAGTTGGACAAAACATTCTGTGAAGCTTGACAGTGCAGCCAACCTCTCGCTCTAAGTCGGGCACCTTAGTGGTCATACACTAGTACCGAGAACATTGTTAAATATGCATATATATCAGATTATTTGTGCATGATATATTATTATAATTATTGGGAAAAACCCAAGTCCCACATAGACTAAAGGTAAGGTCTCAAAAGAGTTTATAAGCCGGTTTTGTAAGGATGAGTTAGCTCAAAATTACAATATAGTATCAGAGCCTATCCTAAATTCAATGGGCCACCCACCGCATTATATACACGCACCAAGCCCAATAGTGCTGAACGTGAGGGGGTGTATTGAGAAAAACTCAAGTCCCACATAGACTAGAGGTAAGGCCTCAAAAGAGTATATAAGCAATAGGCACCCTTCACCTTACAAGCCGGTTTTGTAAAAATGAGTTAGTCCAAAATCACAATAATAATGATATCCACTTTCATAAACTTTTTGTTGATCGCATCTGTATTTATATTGCTTTTGAATTTCTGTGTCCTGCTGCCCCTTTTTCTACTGTTTTCAGTTCTATTTTTCATATCAAAACGTAAAAAGGCATGAGCATGAACATTAAGCCCATAGCCAAAGGTGTAGTGAAGAACAAATAAATTAAAACTATTGCTACTACAAGCTGTTTAAGGTGACTGCCATTTAAAATTGAGCAAGCAGATGTAAAAAATTAAGATCGTCTCTGGGAAAACTAGTTGCAATTTTAAACCCAAAAAAAAAAAATCTCAATACAAAATATAGACATGGACACAGGACATAAGCACAAAATGATACAAAAACAACAGCAAAGTAACTTTTTTCCTTTTTTAAGTCCGCATCTATGGTCAGATGAGAACTGAATTCAAATGCTCTATCAGATTTCTCATACTAACCTTCAATTTACAAGATTTGCTGCACTGAGAGGTATCATGCAAGGATGTCAGGTCATCATCATCCAAACACTCCATCTGATCAAACATGTAACTGATTCCATGAATAATTCAAGCAGCTGAAAAACTTCTACAGAACATCAACATTGTTCTGGCAAAATAAACTAAACAAGCAAGACTATTGATGATTCAATTCAATTACTTGAATAATATTCTGCCATATATATGATGTGATGTCTTCAACTCGAGTTTCAAAAGTTGAAACAGAGCATTGTGCGATGCATCCCAGAGATTGCAAAATTGTTGGGACATTCCACTGGCTATATAAAGAATCAATTAGTCCTTGGGCACACACCTAAAAACAGAAAGAGATAAAGTCAGTTGTCATTACTAAGAAGCAAATCAACTACTATTAATAGAATGCCCCAAATTAGCTATAAACGCTCTTAGAATTTGGGTTAGGACTAAGTCAACCCCAAAAACTAGTTCAACGGGTAAGAATCGCCCAACCCTTATACTACACAACCTTATATTTAATCGATGTGGGATCTTAACACATCCCTTAAGGTACCGGAGGCTGCAATGAAGACAGCTCAAGGTGGCCGCAATTAAGGGAGGTAGGGTTTTCCAACACACCCCCTCACACCCAAGACTAGACACTTGGAGCGTGGACAAATACGAGCGGCCCAATAATAGATCTAAAATATCCTCTAATACCATCTTAGAATTTGGGTTGGATCTAACGGAATCCCAGAAGCTAGCTCAAGAGGTGAGGGCCCAAGACTTATATGGGACTTCTTTAGCCATATCTCTAATTGATGTGGGATCTTAACACACCCCTCATGTCCAGCACAATGAAGGTGAAGGAAGCTGCAATGAAGACAGCCCAAGGCAGTTGCAATGAAGGCGTCTAGGGTTTCCAACAAAAGTCGATAGGCAGAATGAAATATCCACCAACAGTTGTTTGATCTTTATATATCAATCAACATGCAAATAAGTGTGCAAGATAACTAGCATAGAAAGAGTTTACTAATCATCAATACAGAGGAAACAAAGTTTTTCTTCAACTTTAAGCCTTAAGCTTGCACCACAAACAAACCAAAACTTCATAGGCTACCATGGATTGAGGGCTTATAAAAATAAGAAAACAAAAGTGAAAGAATTTGCTTTTCTTGTACAAACTTTTATGTATATTATTTCACTTCTGTTTTAAACATGTTCAGATGATTACATAAACTTCCAAAAATTAAACCAAGATTATTAACAGTTCCATGTCATTGCTAAAGAGTCAAAGAAAGCAAAAACCAGTAGCAACCTACAAACTTAAACATAAACAGCAAAAATGGAATGGCTGCAGGAGTAGAAAAGTTTAGACATCTCTTGAAGATAATCAAAGTTTAGAAATCTTTCAAGGACCAAAACAGAAGTATACTTTATTTCTTTTGTTCTTAACATCAAGTGAATAATTGTGTCTGTATGGGCTACGTTTCAAGGTGCTTTTGTAAGTTATCAAATTATCATTACCAACTGGAGAAGTTGAGAGAAAGTGAGAGGAACAAGAACCATGTGCTGAAAAGATACACACTCAATATTTATATGTTCAATATAAAGATACAATATAATACAAAGACTCAATATTTATATGTTCAATATAAGATACAATTTCCTAATTACTATATTTACTATATACATGATACACCGAATCTAGACATAACAATACACCTTTCTAAAACGACCCCTCAAGTTGGGGCATATAGGTCACATCTTTGTTACATAGACAACTAATCCAAGGAACTCTTAAACATTTGGGGAAAACATTCACCAGTTGAGCATTTGAATTAACTAAACTAAAAGTGAGATCTCAAGAATATAGCATTTCTCATATAAAGTGACGACCTAGCTCGATGTGTTTGGCCCTATCATCGAAGATAGTATTAGAGGTGAAATGCAATGCAACTTGTAACTCACAAAAGAAGTGTCATTTGCATGATCTCCCTAAACTGAAGCTCCTAAAAGTTTTTTATCCAGATGAGTTCACATTTCACAAGTGATGGATGCCATGGCTCAAAATTTCACTTCAATATTTGATCTCGCAACAACATTTCATTTCTAACTTTTCAACGATAGTCTTTCATAGGACAAGTGGCCCAATCAACACTTGAGTATAGGGCAATCTCAATATGCACTTTATCTTCACAAATAAAATCTTTTTCTAGAGCTCCACTAAGATATTTCAGGATAAGGGTCATCACATCCAAATATTAGAGATGTAATTAGTTAGTACTTAGTAGTTTGTTAGTAATAAGTGGCTCTTACTCACTATACAAGCCATGTATAGCTTGATGTAAATACACACTTTCTCATTCTATCAATATAACTCCATTTACAGTTTGTGTATTTTTCTCTCTTCTATAGGCTCTGCCATGTTTCCTAACACGGTACCGAAGTTATGGCATTATCCATGAATTTTTCCGCTGCATTCCATTTTTATTCTTTCTTCCATGTGTTTTCATTCATTTTGCTTTTCCTTTTTCCGAAGAAAATCCAAGAGGTTTCGACCTCATTTTCTCTTTCCGTCTCTCATATGCATCAAAATTGCAGAATTGTAATGGATCTTCTTCCATTTTTGAGTTTCTGCATTGGAGTTTTCAATCTATGTGTTTTTTCCGATTTCTCGTTCGAGTTTCTTCCAGCAAGTCAAGTTTATTTTTGGTTTTTCCTTTCGATTGGATTTCCCGTCTCATCGTTCCCTCATTTTCATTTGTTTTCTCTGTTTTGCTTCCGACAATGAATCTGTGGTTTCGTTTTCAATTACAGAAGTATTGTTTCCGAATAGAGGTGTGTTCGTGATGTCGCAAGCCTAGTTGCAGAGTGGGTTCTGTTTTCTCCGTCACCGACACTTCCAAGTGAACTCCCTTTCAGATCTAGTTGTTTCGTTTTTAGATCTGCTCCTGCTGTTTCTTCTTTCTTCCTTCAAGGCCTTCTTCTCCGCCGTTCACCAAGGCGACTCTCAGCCACACTGGAGCTTTGTTTGTCGGCCGCCATCACCACTGCAGGCCATCATCACTTTGCCTCCGTTCTTGGCCTTTGATTACGGCAGATTTAGGGATTTCCATCCACGTTTGAGCTTGAATGGCGCATTCATGGCATTCACTTATGCAGGTGCGATCGAATATGTCACTATGACTAGAAGGCTCCACTTTTGGATTATTACGTTTGATATTGCTTCTGATATTGCTATCGGTGAAGCTGTTATTCTGATATTACTTCTGTCTGTCCTTGTTTTTCATGCACACCAAGTGTGCGGCGATTTAATTGTTTCATTGTTGTTCAGCCCCTACTGGCTTAATTTGATGGTTCTAGCTTCTGCCTTATTGTGGTTAAACATTAGCAATTGTCTCTGGATTGTAACCTTTTGCCCTTGGTGGTGGTTAAGCATTGATGTAAGTTCTTGCTTATGCCAAGTGGTTACGCATTGAGTTATTTCCGCTTGTGGTTAAGTTTTGCTTGCCTATTTTGGCATTCGATGATTGCTCCCAAAATTTGGGTTCTTGATTCTTATGGAACGAGTGTCGTGGTGACGCTAGAAGACTTCAGGTCGCTGCACTTTCATTGTCACATTTTCTTGTTTAATCGATATGATTACAACTTGTATTTTGTTTTCATTACTCAGTTGCATTGTATTTCAGTTGCACGGTGTTTCGTTTTTGCGCTTGGATTGTACTACCCATTCCAAGTTGGAACTGCTAATCCGCACTGCCAGCTTGTGGGGGGGCCATCAGAGATGTAATTAGTTAGTAATTAGGTAGTAGTTTGTTAGTAGTTAGTTGCTCTTACTCTCAGTATAAACCATGTAATAGCTTGAAGCAAATACACACTTTCTCATTCTATCAATACAATTCCATTTATAGAAATCTCGTCCACCGTGTCACCTCTCTAGCGTGTTCAAAATCTCTCATCCACCATGTCATCTTTCTGGTAGGATCAAAATATCCCCTTTGCCATGTCATTTTTCCGGCGTGTACATAATCTCTCCTCTGCCATATTTCTGACACAGCGTTTCCCTCAAGTTTTTTGACGAAACCACCACAACTGCAGTCGCCATCCACCAATCTACCAAGACACGAAATCACAAGTCCAGTTGACATTGCATGCACGTGCGCACACACGCCTGATCCTTCTGTTACCCTTCTCTCACTTGCGAGCCACTTCTACCGCATGTGGCGGTGCGTGAAGCCTCATCTCCATAGCTGCATCCACTATGACGATCACCAAATTTCCTTCGTCCTTAATCTGTCCTCACTTGGAAATTTTTTAGCCCCATCAATCATCATCTTGCTTATCCAACCTTGTAGAGTGCCATTTTTGTCTCTACTTACTATCGAACGCATGTTTCAATTTTTCCTCCTCTACAAGTGTGACCATCTTAGGCTCTTCTACATTTGTCACTCTTAGAATTTGGGTTTAGGGCCTAACTCAACCCCACAAAACCGGCTTATAAGGTGAGGATTGCTCATGCCTTATAAGCATTACTTAGTTCATATCTCTAGTCGGTGTGGGCCTCTCAACACCCCCCTAACGCTCAGGACTGGATATATCAAGCATGGGCTAATACAGATGGAATAACATAGATCTCAGCACACTCCCTCACATCCAGAACTGGACATCTGGTGTGTGGACAAATACGGGTGGAGTAACAAAGATATTGGCCCTATTACAGATCTAGGATAGGTTCTAATACCATCTTAGAATTTGGGTTTAGGGCTAACTCAACCCCACAAAACTGGCTTGTAAGGTGAGGATATTCAAAGCCTTATAAGCACTACTTAGGCATCTCATGTCGATGTGGGACTCTCAACACCCCCTCACGCTCACGACTGGACATATGAAGCATCGGCTAATACGGGAGAAATAACAGAGATCTCAACAGTCTCCATGACAATCCCAGATGCATGTTGGTCTTGCAGTTGTCCCAAAGAAACCAGCTTGTCCCTGTCACAATCCCAATTCAGAGTGGCGACGTGGCAATCCCAAGGAATTTGTCTAGCTACACCCGTCTAAAATCTTTGATTATATTATTAGATTTTTTTTCCTTAAAGGGCATAGTTGTAACAAACTCAAAGCTTAGTAAGATTTATCTTGAGGGAGAATGTTAGATGATATGAAAATATCTTATATTATATTAATTATTATCTTATAGTATCTTAGATTTTCTCTTAGGATTAGTTTCCATATTTCTTAGTTATTATCATGATTTGATTCCCTGCTTGGTTAGGATTAGTCTTGTCTTTGTATAAGGGTTAGTGTTTAGTCTTTCGTATCATATCAAATCATCAATCACGTCAAACCATAATCATATTTCAAAGTCTTTATTCTTTCTCTTCCCATTTATCTGAAACCCTATAACTTCAACAACTTCTAATTCCTTAGTCTATCTTGGCTTCATAATTTCAAGATTTCGAAAAACAAATTACTGAAAAATTGCCCAGATCTTTCGGTACAAAATAGGTTGCCTTTATTCAATGATGATGCCTAAAGCAATCAATATCTGCTTCGTCAGCAATAAGGAGACTAAAAATTGTGTTTTGATTGGGCATCCAAAATATATAAATGTTTTCCTCCACTAAAATAAAAGTAATATTGCTGGAAATAGCATCCACACAAAAAAAGTGTACCTCATATAAATTTAAGAAAACTGATTGTTCAGAACTCCAGGAGGCAATTGCAGAGACCACAAATTTGGCCTGTCTGCGAGTTCCACCTAAGCACATTCTCTTAAAAACTGGATAAATATCACTGAAAAGTAAATTAAAATGGTAACCAAAGATTAGTTTACTATAATCGAAATGGTTGATTCAAAGCTGAAATTTCTCCATTGAAAAGCAAAAATTAAACTTAACTCCAATAAACTCACTACTTCAATCATAAAAATATTGTTTTGATCATTGCCAATTTGCCAACTCTAATACTTGGGAAAAACCTAAAATCAGTATTACCGTAAAAAAGAAAATAGACCTATTTTCGATGACATAAAAGGAAAAGCATCTACATCTACAAATTACTATGAGTGTGGAACCAGCACCCCACTAATTACATCTGAAAGCCAGGAGATAGCCATCCTTAAAAAACAATTACAGACAAAACCACCAAGAAATTCAAAAAATAAAATCGGTTTCTTTAACAAAATTCTTTAAAACTAGTGATATGATTCAATTAAGTTAAATCGTCTATCATCAATTATGATTCATGCAGAGCATTATGGCATCTTTTGATCCAAGTAGACAACCAAGTGGGAAAAGGCATGTTACTGTTGTTTTTAACAATTTTTTTTTTCAAATTAAAACAAATACATGTTTACATTCCATACAAATATTCTTTGAAATAGTAAGGACCAAATGGTAAGTTTTGTTTGAGCAGACTTTACGCTGCAAAACTCCGTTAGAAACACAGTTTAGAGTCTTTCAACATAATAGAAAACACCCAAGTACCAGAAGCTACCTGAGATTGAAAGAAATGTGAGGACCTGCCGTTGCTATAACCTCAATCAGCTTGTCATTTACTGGACTTATCTGCCCCAACAGCATTTGGAACTGCTTTTCTGAGCCTTTCAGCATTATAACCTCAATCAGCTTGTCATTTACTGGACTTATCTGCTCCAACAACATATGGAACTGCTTTTCCAAGCCTTTCAGCATTGAGGGGAAAATTCTAACAATAGCCTGGTTCAATTAAAATGGAAGAATTTATCAAAAAATCTATATTAAGAAACTATTACCTGAATCGTACAACAAGAGAGGCTTCCTTCAATTTGGCTACCATAGCCAAAATAATCTAAAAATCTTAGCAGTCATTGAATCACTTCATATTTAAAACTCTACTTTTTGAATTCATTGTTACACATATACATCAAAAAAATGCTAGAGAATACACACACACACACATGAAACCTGTTGAAATATATGTAAATAATAGTGTATATAAGTACATTGTATTGATTGGGTGGAATTTTGCGGTTAAGGTAACAGCATAACTGTAATCTATGTAATTATTACTTTAAATCTAAATATTTTAGCTCTGTAGTCTAATTGGAACACATAGACTCACTCATGTGATCTATATAATTTTTGCATATGTAATGAGCAATGTTGTGAAACACGTAACTCGGACTAGGTACGGGAGGAGGGTTAAAACTCGTAACTCGGAGGATCGCAACACGACTCGTAAGATTCTAGGAAATTCTGGGATTGTGACTCGGACTAGAATCGTAATGAAGAATCGTAGAATCGTAATCTCTAAAGTCCCAACATTTAACTAAATCAAGTAATATTTAAAAAATAATACTTATTCTCATAAATTATTTTAAACTTTTCTTTTATGTTTTATTTTTTCATCTGTATAATATATGCCAATTGTATTTTTTTTTATTTTTATGAAGCCAATATTATTTATTGTACTGTTTATTACTTTATTTACAATTATTCTCATAGTACTTCTATAGTTTATGAGACCACGATATGTGCCAGCTGTAGTACTTCTATAGTACAATTAGTTTATGAAGCCAATATCTTTTCACTTTATGAAACCACGATGTGTTCCATACAGCTGGCATTGGACTTGACTTGATGAGGTTTTTTTCCCCTCTCTTCTATGTTGACGGGGACCCACCACGTTCTGTCTTCTTCCCCCTTTCTCTCTCCCCTCACCTTCGTCTTCTTCTATCTGGCTCGCACACCTAAACCTCAAGCAAGATTACTCTGAAATTTTTCTTTTTCCCTCAAAATGGATCACGAAACCCGTCACCACCAGACTCGAAACGAAGCGTCAATCCTACGATCCTACGAGTCGGCACGACGATTCTACTGCGAGTCTACACAACGGCGATTCTAGGTCCAAGTTGGCTCGCTTAGGGGAAGAAAACTCGTAGAATCGTACGATGTACGATTCTACGAGTCGGCGCGCGATTCTAACAACATTGGTAATGAGCTTAGTTTATGACCTATATGCTCCAGCTAGATAGATGGGTAGTGTTGGAAGACATGTAAGTGATGAAGATAAGTACATTTGTATTGACCAGGAAATAAGGGTAAGTGTAACCTATGTAATTATAACATCTTAATCTTTATATTTTAGGGTAAGTGTAACCTATGTAATTGAGAGACACGGATTCACTAATATGTTTCTTGTTCACCTTTAATCCTTCTCTCGTAGTAAAAATCAATCTTGAAACCTAATGTCTTGAAACCTAAAATGGATCTGGTGCGCGTGCGAGTTACCATGTAAAGAATATTGTGTCTTATGACCACACATGAGTTGTATTTATAACTGTTGAAAATAAAATAGGATCTTTGTATTTATTGTATAGGCAAATCATATCATGTAATTAGGAATAGAATATCTTGTAATTAATTGTTTTGATTTCTTTTTAAGCCTATATAAAGAACCTCCGTTGTGTAGTTGAGACACACGGTATTCAACATATGTCTCTGTCTTTTCTCTCATTTAACATGGTATCTAGAGCCTAAAGAGAGACAACCCTAAAACCGTGTTTACCAGGTGGACCCCCTGTCCTCCGGTAAAAAAAAAAAATTTCGGCAAACCGTGTTCCCCTTCCGGTTTGCCCCTCACTGCCATGACCCATTCCGGCACTCAGTTTTGGCATTTTCCGCCCGTTTCCGTCGCTGCCACAGAATCCAGCGGCTTTTCCGACAACCAACACCACCATCAGGAGCGACTCTCCAAGACCGGCCAACCACCGAAACCCCACCACCGGCGGCCCTCAGACGCGCTCTCACGCGCCGCTTCTGTGTTCGGCGGATTTCAACCAAACAGTCTGTTGCCGCCGCATGTGGCGGCGCGTCCGGCGCCCTTTCCGACCGATTCTTCCACCATTCGGCTCGGTTTTGTCTCCTTGTTCCAGATCTGCCCTTATTTTCCAGATTCGGGACACGGTTGACCACGTTCCAGTGTAAACAGCCCCATTTTCTCTCTCCTGGACGTGTCTCTCTCTCTCTCCTGTGACTGAAACATGGGATCCTCTACTACCGATGCTTCCAAATTTGCGTTCACCAACTTTGTCACTTCTCCCCTCTCTACAGAGAAGTTGGACGGTTCCAACTATGAAACTTGGGCGTCAGACATTCAATTATGGCTTATTGGTCAGGGGTATAAGGACCATCTCACCAAAAAGGCCGAATCTATGCTTGACACGGCTGAACGTACGAAATGGGAGAAGATTGATGCTCGGTTGTGCAGTCTCATCAAGTCCATGCTTCATCCCACCATCAAATCGATTTTCTATCCTCATCTCACGTGTGAATCGGTTTGGAGTCAGGCTAAGGCACTCTACACCAATGATATTCAGCGTGTCTATGGTGTGGTTCATGATGTGGGCACCCTCATTGGACCAAAGAAGTTGGATGGCCCTATGTCTGCCTACCTCAGTCGTGTTCATGCTGCACTCCATCAATTTAATGAGCTCCTACCTCCGGCTGCATCAGCTGCAGATGAGAAGAAGAAGGAACTTGAGCAACAAAGCACATTCTTTATGCTCTTTGGCCTTTATGGCTTACCTCAGGAGTACACTGCCATCTGTGATCAGCTTTTGGGGTCTACTGTTATTCCCACTATGTCTGCCGCTTCTTCTGCCCTTCTTCGGGTTCCTTTGAAGTCCACCTCTGAGCTTCATGTTGCTCCTGTGTCTTAGCACAACAATCAGGGGCGTGCTCGAGGTTTCACATCCAACACGAAGAATCGTCTCAAATGTGATCATTGCAACCGTATGGGACATGCTATCAATCGATGTTGGAAGCTACATGGGCGCCCTCCACGTCCGGTAAATTCAGCTCAGACCACTCCGTCTGACACACATCAGAACTCAGGTCAGCCTAAGCCAACTTCACCTGACTATAAAGAATTTCTCCAATGGTTTGAGAATCGCCAGAACTCCGGATCCACTACTTCGGTTGCACACATTGGTAATTCATTTGCTTGCATCTCTCAGCCCAATTCCCTTGGCCCCTGAGTCCTTGACTCTGGTGCGTCTGACCACATCACTGGTAATAAAACTCTTTTATCCTCTCTTTCTACATCTGGTTTCTTACCTAGTATGACTTCAGCCAGTGGTACTAAAACAAATCCCAAGGGATTGGTACTGCCAAACTCCTCCCTTCCCTATCAGTTAATTATGTACCTTACGTTCCTGAGTGTCCATTTAATTTTCTTTCAATCAGTCGTTTGACCCGTTCTCATAACTGTGATGTTACCTTTACTAATAACAATGTTACCTTGCAGGACCGAAGTAAGGGACGGACGATTGGAATCGGATGTGAGTCTAATGGCCTCTACTATCTCTCCTCATCTAGGGTGTGCTCTGCCACAGATTCCCCTCTTACTATCCATGCTCAGTTGGGTCATCCAAGTCTTTCAAAGCTTCGGAAGCCGGTACCTAGTCTTTCCAAGTTATCTAGTTTAAATTGTGAGTCGTGTCAGTTAGGGAAACACATTCGTAGTCACTTTCTTGATAGAGTCAAGAAACGGGCTTCGTCCCCTTTTGCTTTAGTTCACTCCGATGTTTGGGATCCTTCTCGCACTAGTACTACTTTTGGGTTCAAATATTTTGTTACTTTCATTGATGATTTCTCGCGTTGTACTTGGTTATTTTTAATGAAAAACAGGTCTGAGTTGTTCTCTATTTTTTAGCAATTTTATCAAGAAATTAAAACTCAGTTTGGTGTTTCTGTTCGCTCTTTGCGTAGTGACAATGCACGTGAATACCTGTCCAAACAATATCAAAATTTTATGGCATCTAACGACATTCTTCGCCAAACGTCCTGTGCTCATACACCTCAACAAAATGGGGTAGCTGAACGCAAAAATCGGCATCTCATTGAAACCACTCGGACTCTTCTTTATAGTAATGTCCCAACTCGTTTTTGGGGGAGATGTTGTTCTAACAACTTGTTATCTCATAAACCGCATGCCCTCATCTGTGCTTGATGATTGAGTGCCCCACTCGGTACTCTTTCCAATTATCCCTCTCTATTCACTTTCGCCTCGTGTCTTCGGGTCCACGTGTTTTGTTCACAATCTCACTCCTGGTCTTGACAAACTCTCACCTTGTTCACTCAAATGTGTCTTTCTTGGTTACCATCGGTCCCAAAAAGGTTATCGTTGTTATTCACCTGCTCTTCAACGTTACCTTATATCGGCTGATGTCACCTTTTTCGAGTCTGTCCCTTGCATTGAGTCGACTCACTTGTCTCCCGAGCCTCTTTCTACAGTCCTCCCTGTTCCTCCTGCGATTGAGCTTCCTGAGTTCATCACTCCAGACACCCCATCTGTGGACCCCCCAGCTGTGCGACCACTACAGACTTATCATCGTCGCCAGCGACCTACCGAGGTACATATCCCTGTTCCTGCTCCTGCTCTTGCTCCTGCTACTGAGGCCATGCCAAACTCACCACCGGCGCCATCTCCTTTACCGGAACCGGCCCTGCCACCTGAGCCTGACCTTCCCATTGCCCTTCGTAAAGGTATACGCTCTACTCGTAATCCATCCCCCCATTACATTGCTTTGAGTTATCATCGTCTTTCTCTTGCGCATTACACTTGTTTGTCTTCCTTGTCTTCTGTCTCTATTCCTAACACTCCAGGTGAAGCTTTATCCCACACGGAATGGCGGCAAGCAATGATTGACAAGATGTGTGCTCTTCAAAGCAGTGGTACCTGGGAACTGGTCTCTCTACCTCCTCGAAAGTCTGTGGTTGGTTCTCGTTGGCTTTATAATGTCAAGGCTGGGCCTGATGATAAGATTGATAGATTTAAGGCCCGGTTGGTGGCCAAAGGATACACTCAAATATTTAGGCAGGATTACAGTGACACTTTTTCACCTGTGGCCAAAATGGCGTCTGCTAGGCTCCTCCTCTCCATTACAGCCATCCGTCGTTGGCCACTTCACCAACTTGATATTAAAAATGCTTTTCTGCATTGTGATCTCAAAGAGGAAGTCTATATGGAACAACCACCTGGGTTTGTTGCTCAGGGGGGGTCCTCTAACATGGTTTGCAGACTCCACAGGTCTCTCTATGGTCTTAAACAGTCTCCACGAGCTTGGTTTGGCAGATTCAGTTCTATAGTGTAGCAGTTTGATATGATTCGTAGTAACACTGATCACTCTATTTTCTATCGCCATTCAGCTCAAGGATGTGTTTATCTGGTTGTGTATGTGGATGATATTGTGATAACTGGTAGTGATCAACAGGGTATAATCCAGTTGAAGCAGTATCTCTCTCACAAGTTTCAGACTAAGGACCTTCGTAAACTCTGTTATTTTTTGGGTATCAAGGTAGCCCAATCCAAGGATGGCCTAGTGATTTCACAGAGGAAATATGCTATGGATATTCTTAAGGAAACAGGTTTATTGAATGTCAAGCCAGTTGATACTCCTATGGACCCAAATGTCAAACTTCTGCCTAATCAGGGGGAGCCCCTTTCAGATCCAGGGAGGTACAGGAGATTGGTTGGTAAATTAAACTATCTCACAGTCATCCGTCCAGATATTTCCTTTGCAGTTAGTGTGGTAAGCCAATTCTTAAATTCTCCTTATCAGGATCATTGGGATGCTGTGATACGGATCCTGAAGTATATTAAAAGTGCTCTAGGAAAAGGTCTCATTTATGAGGATAGAGGTCTTACTCGAGTAGTTGGTTCTCAGATGTCGATTGGGCAGGCTCACCCATTGATAGGCGATCCACTACTGGGTATTGTGTACTAGTTGGAAAAGCAAGAAGCAGAATGTAGTAGCAAGATTTAGTGCTGAGGCTGAATACAGAGCCATGGCATTAGTGACTCAAGAGCTCATGTGGTTGCAATCACTTCTCAAAGAACTCATGTTTGGAGAGGCTATGCCAATGACAGTAATATGTGATAATCAAGCAGCATTGCATATTGCCTCCAATCCCATGTTTCATGAGAGGACTAAGCATATTGAGGTGGACTGTCATTATACCAGAGAGAAGATCGAATCGGGGGACATCACCACTAGCTTCGTCAATTCCAATGACCAATTGGCAGATGTCTTCACTAAATCTCTAAGAGGTCCTCGAATCAGTTATATATGTAACAAGCTTGGTGCATATGATTTATATGCTCCAGCTTGAGGGGGAGTGTTGAAAATAAAATAGGATCTTTGTATTTATTGTATAGGCAAATCATATCATGTAATTAGGAATAGAATATCTTGTAATTAATTGTTTTGATTTCTTTTTAAGCCTATATAAATAACCTCCATTGTGTAGTTGAGACACATGGTATTCAACATATGTCTCTGTCTTTTCTCTCATTTAACAATAACCATACACTGAATACAAAGTGTATCTCCTAATAATTACATGGGATCAATCAAATTGTCAGCGTCTACTCAGCATCTATTATTTACACACTAAACACATGTTAAATGTGTTATTCTAACAGAATCAAATTGCCAATATGACATTTTTTATGTTTACACTTTACAATATTAACAACTAACAAGGACATTCATAGATTAATGCTATACAGACTACGTTTGTGACTTCAGTCCAAAAGAGAAGCAGCTATTCCATTTGAAGTATATTCTGCCTTTACTTACAGAATTTTTGTAGAAGTCATTTTGGTACCAAAAAAACTCCTCGTGTTGAAAAACCTACTACAGTAGGTTCAAAAAGTTCACCCAAAGAAATCACTAAAATAACACGCTTTAAGAGCAATTTGTACAACTTCAGGCAAAACATAACAAACAA
The DNA here is from genome assembly GCA_037113605.1 of Calophaca sinica. Classification (NCBI taxonomy): domain Eukaryota; kingdom Viridiplantae; phylum Streptophyta; class Magnoliopsida; order Fabales; family Fabaceae; genus Calophaca; species Calophaca sinica. The sequence goes on from CM073730.1 coordinate 74,329,715, forward strand.
AGCATATCAGCCTCAAGAAAGTAAGGTCAATTTCCCGAGCCCTAGATATATAAAGCAGTAAGTTATATAATTCATGTATTGACTTTCATTCCTGCACCAACTGACCAATATCTTTCTTTTCTATTATTTTATATCTACTGAACAAATGTAGACCATCAGTCAAGGTCTCAAGGGTGTAAATTATCTTGCGGGTATTTATCCCTTTGGCTTAAAAATTATGGTTAAAGAGTAAAAATACCACAACAAGAGCCTCTAGTCAAATTGTTGGAATTAACATGCCATTGGAAATAGTTTCAAGTGGCATTGGAAACAGAAGATATTAGAATAAGAATTAACACATTGTTAAATGAGTGACTAGTTGGAATCCAAGTCTTCTGGAAAATGTTTTAAGCTTATTCGTTATATAAACCTAATATGCTGGGTTCAATTGACTCAAGCAATTCAGTAAGTAATATTTTCATTACTCAATTTATGAGACAAATATTTTGAAGTAGGATGTAAATAATAACAGGTATATTAGTATTTAGTAGCATGAACAGGTTATGCCACCATTCTTTAGGTTAGCTACCTTTGTTGAAATGTTTCACTGGTCATTATCACACACCTAATTTGCATTGTCTAGAGCCTAATTCATTTTCATGCAGCAGAGTCAAATGATTTATTCCCACTGCTAATTAACAAACTAAAAGAAGGTATATTAAGATGCGCTATGCAGCAACTTTTATTACCAGCAGAAGATTTACAGAAGAATCTTCCAAGTCCTTAATTCCACTTTCGTTATTGAAAAGATAATCTAAAATACACTGGACGTGCTCTGAGCTGAAAATGTTAGATGAACATTTGGAGAAGAGTGAATGTAAAAACTCATAATGCAGATTGCTGTCTCCAATCATTACAAGAAGTTCATCCTGCCAAAAAAGAAAAAAAAGAAAAAAAAAGAACTTTAAAAAGGGGGAAAGGATGGTCAAACAAAGACAAAATAACCACCTAGAGATAAATAAGTATGAAAATAATGTACAGAATCATGGCACAAGAATAATAGAAAAGTTCAAGAAACTTCACACCACAAAAAGTGATTACATATCCTCAAAATGCAATTCAACTTGTAAATGCAGCCACAGATCATAGCCATACAACAAGCACCTGGACCATAAGCAATAAGATCAATTTTCATGATCTATTAAGCCAAATCATCGTCACACAAGTCAACTTGTAATGGAAGAGAAAAACAAAGCTAGGAAGTACAAGCAATAAAAAGTGGGGAAAAATGAGATCAACGCCAACCCCTTATCCAATCAGTGTTATCGATCCCAGATAGCGGAGCATAGCAGCCTACCCCAAAAATGCTATAGTGGGTAGCAGGATGATTGCTATTTGGAATTTTGTTATACAGTATATAAAATGCATACTATATACTATATTGTTGAGAGGATGCCGCCATGACTGAGACTGACCAGTGAGGAGGGGAAAAATGCAGCAGGAATGCAGGATTGGCAGCAGGTCTGCTGGAGATAAAAGAATGGCAGCAGTGACCAGAAAGGAATGAGAGACGCTGTTGATGCTACGTGACCGGTGACTGAGACACAGCAGAGAGCCAGAGACAGATGCAAGAGAGAGTGCGACCACCAGAGCCCTAAATTGTTCTGCTGTGAAACAGAAAGATGTGATACAGAGGGAGACACGAGACAGAGTGACAGAGGAGACGCCTTAATTCTGTTATGTTGTATTTTCAGTTTTAATTATGAAATTCCTAAAATGCCCCCACCAAAAAGCCCTAATGTTTAAATTCAAGGGCTTCTTTGGAATAGCGGCGATATCTTGCAGCGATTTTCGCCGCGACATTAAACCGCTCCACGGCGACATGTCTTGTAGCAGCCAAGGGTGACTTCACTACCCTGCTATTGCACGCTATTGACTTTGGTGCTTCCAATCACTACAAGAATGAATGATGTAAATATTATATAGGTGTCACTAATTAAATATCGAATGAAGCATTAGCAATTCCCTATACTCACAAAAGAAAACTATGCATGATGTTCCCGTAATAGAGTATTACACATAATTCTCAACCATGGTTATCAAATCGGGATACGTATCGTGAATCGTTGGCCCATTTTTTGAATCGTGTATCGTATCGTTTTATGAATCGTAAGATACATGAACATTAAAAATGTAATTTTAAAGTAAATATAAAGTGTAAGGATATATATATATATATAAAGAAATTAAAATATTATATGGTTAAATTGTATTTTTTATATATAAATAAATTATATTTTCTATTATACGTCTGTTTTTCCCCACAAAATCATAATAATAATAATTATTATTATTATTATTATTATTATTATTAAAGACTTGTAACAAAAAAAAAGATTAATTATTAATAATAAAGACTAAAAGAAAGCAAGAAAGCTGAACCAGAGTAGGACAAACCACAGTGACATCAACGTGTCCAGACCTGACATAACGTGTTGCAACAGGTATCTTTTAATTAAAGCGGTTTGTGGTTTTGAGAAGGATCTAGAGTCAACCTCTTTCTTCTCTTCCATCTCTCTCTCTCTCTTTTCCATCAGCAGAACAATGGTTTTTTTCCTAGTCACTCTGAGATAGGAACACCACCGCGAAGCACGCCTCCGTTCCTCACCAAGCCTCCGTTCCTCAAAGTGGGTCGCTTGACCCGACCCGGGTTGCTGAAAAGCCCACCGTTTGCGAGCGTGTTTTCTCTGCGTTTCAGGCGCTTTCCTCTGCATTTCGACAGTGTCCAGAATCAGACGATTCATCTCTGTCGCGCGATTCATGTGATTCAGGCATGATCCTGGACACAAAACGATTTGTCACGCGATCCGCATCGTTGGGGCTGCGTTTTGCATCGTATCGCAATTCGTATCGTACGATACGTGCGATACTAACTACACTGTTCTCAACATGTACAAGGTAAACAGAAAACTAGTTAAATTAACCTCTTTTATCACCCATCTCATAATTAGCATGTGAACAGCATTAAGAGATGCATAAATGCAAAACATAGAGTGGACCAAATGGTCTGTAAATATTCAAATTTATCCATACAGTATCCAATTCTCAGGTTAGTTTTGGGACTTCATACTTTTCGCACAAGCAACAACTTCAAGCATTGTCTTATGCCTATCAACTGCATTAACCACCATCACCCATCAAATTTCAAACATATAACAATTTCCAAGCTACATGCTGTTAAGACCTCAGTCTCGAATACTAGAGAAAGGGCTTTATTCGTCCCTAATTTTATTGATAACCAAAGATTAGGAAAGAATACACTGAGGAACTCTATCCCCTACTCACTGGAAATTCTGTCGAAGAAACTACTTAGCAATTCTCTACCCTTCTCTAAAACAAAGAGGCCCTATTTATAACTAGGAACCCAAACAAATCTAATCTAAACAAATCCAATCCAATCTAATTAATCTTATCCTAACAAATCCAATCTAAACAAATCAAAACAGATAGAATAACAGATAAATCTAAACAGAATAATAAATCAAATCCAACTGACTAAGCTAATCCTTTCTAACCCTCTTCCTCACATACACCTTCAGCGTCTTAGGTGGTAAATTATCCTCTTGTCTAACAATACTCTCCCCTCTAAACAACCTTGTCCTCGAGGTTGAAGTCGAGAATTGAGTTTGTATGTTGGTTGTCTCTTCCCATGTAGCTTCTTCAGTCGCTTCCCTTGCCGATGAACCAAGACTTGAGGTATCGCTGTCACCCACGTCTTTGCGTGATTACCCTGCTGCCCGGTATGCCGAAAGGTTGATCTGCTGTCCATTAGTATCCTGCAACCCCACCGTAACGTGTCCTCCATCGGATGATCTCCAACCGCCTTTTGAGTTGAGAAATGTGAAAAGCGGGATGTATCCTTGCCTCCTCTGGTAGTTGTAACTTATATGCTCGCCCCCACATTTAGAATTAAGTAAGGTCCATAATACCTTCGACAATTTCGTGTAATTTCGTGGGCATGGAAACTGCCGATGCGGCACGATCTTCAAATAAACATACTCTCCAGGTTGGGCCGAACTCGCTTCCTATGTGCATTAGCATATTGTGTCATTTGATCTTGAGCTCTCCTTAAATGGAACTTCAATTGAATCAAAGCTTCATCCCTGTCCATGAGGTCTGTGCCACGGCCTCTGCAAAATTTCTCCTGGTATAAACCGAGACAAAGAAGGAGGAGGCCTTCCATAAACAATTTCAAAAGGAGTGCCAGGTGGCCTTTGAAAACTAGTATTGTACCAATACTCCGCCCAAGGAACAAAATCAGCCCATACCTTAGGTTGCTCAGAGCTAAAACACCGGAGATAAGTCTCAAGAGTTCTGTTTAAAACTTCAGTTTGCCCATCGGTCTCGGGGTGATATGCAGTAGACATTTTAAGTTGTGTCCCTTGTAAGCGAAACAATTCTTGCCAAAAGTGGCTCATGAAGACTGGGTCTCTATCACTGACAATCGAAATGGGAACACCATGCAATCTAATAACTTCTTTGGCAAACAATTCAGCCACATTCCTGGCTGAATATGGGTGTTTCATCAAGATAAAATGGCCATATTTGCTCAATCTATCTACCTTTGATTTAGGCAGCCCCACAATGAAATCCATGCTAATTTCTTCTCATATTGCATTGGGAATGGGCAAAGGCTGAAGTAAGCCCGCTGGAGAGGATGCTTGATACTTGCTTCTTTGGCACACATGACAAGCCGCCACATGTTGAGTGATGGCAGCCTTCATTCTGATCCAGTAAAGGGATTGTGCTATCCTTCTGTATGTTCTATAAATCCCGGAGTGGCCTCCCATAGGGGAGGAGTGGAATTCTTGCAGTAGTTTGGGAATCCAAGCAGAAGTGGCTGAAATAACAAGCCTGCCTTTATAGTGCAGTCTCCCTTGCTCTAAAGTGAAATGTAGCTGCGAATCGGGATCTTTCAATAAGGCTGTCTTGATATTGGCTAGCGCCGGATCCCTACTGACTTCCTCATCAATTTCAGCTATGTCGTGCCAAAATGGTCTAGAAATACCTTGCAACTCTTTGTCTTCATCCCTCCTAGACAAAGCATCTGCGACCTTGTTGGAAGCCCCCATCTTGTAGACAATATCAAACTCATACCCAAGAAGTTTAGCAAGCCAATTTTGTTGATTTTGGGTGGTAATTCGCTGCTCTAACAAATATCTGAGGCTTTTTTGATCTGTGAAAACAGTAAATTTCTGCCCCAAGAGATAGGGCCGCCAATGTTGAATGGCCAACACAAGTGCCATCAGCTCTTTTTCATAAATGGACTTTGTAAGATTCGAATCCGCCAAAGCTTTGCTGAAATAGGCTATGGGCTTTTTATCTTGAGTCAGCACTACCCCTACTCCTCTTCCCGAAGCATCACACTCAATTGCAAAGGGTTTTGAGAAGTCAGGCAGAGATAAAACAGGGGCTGTGGTCACGCCTCTGCAGATAATTCAAAGGTCATTGTCTTGTCTCTGCTCCACACAAAATTCCCTTTTCAACAAGTCCGTTAAGGGTCGAGCAATCTTACCGTAGTTGCAAATGAACCTTCTATAATATCCCGTGAGCCCCAAAAATCCCCTCAAAGCCTTAATGCTTTTAGGGAGAGGCCATTGCAAAATAGACTCTACTTTTTGCGGATCCATGGAAACCCCTTCTCTAGATATGATGTGACCCAAGTAGGCCACCTCTGTTTGTCCAAAACAACATTTCTTCTTGTTGGCAAATAAACTATGCTTTTGAAGTTTAGTCAAAACTTCCCTTAAATGAGTTAAGTGCATTTCCCAGGAGCTACTATAAATCAGAATATCGTCAAAAAAAACCAAGACGAACCTACGGAGGAAAGGCTTCAACGTGGAGTTCATCACACATTGAAAAGTAGCTGGGGCATTGGTTAAACCGAATGGCATGACCAGGAATTCGTAATGCCCATGGTGAGTTCGGAAAGCTGTTTTTGGTATATCGGGTTCATGCATCCTTATCTGGTGATACCCCGCTTTTAAATCAATTTTGGAAAAATATGTGGCCCCCTTGAGTTCATCAAGCAACTCTTCTATCATGGGGATAGGGAATTTATCTGGGATTGTTGCTTTATTTAGAGCACGGTAGTCTACACAGAACCTCCAACTCCCATCTTTTTTCTTAACCAGAATCACGGGACTTGAGAAAGGGCTGTTGCTTGGTCTAATCAGGCCCGAATCCAACATTTCATTCACCTGTGTCTCTATTTCATTTTTCTGCACGTAGGGGTATCTGTAAGGCCTAACATTAACCGGATCCACCCCTTCTTTGGTGGGGATTATGTGATCAAGATCCCTTTGGGGTGGTAGACCTTCAGGCTTCTCAAAAATCTGCTCAAACTCGGCCCAAAACATGTTGCGGTTGCCTCTCTTGTTCTGCTTTGGTAATTTCGGGGTACCTCCTGTTTTTCTCTCCCATCCACACCATTGTAATAGCTTCTACTTCTTACGGATCCAATTTCCACAAAGCCGGTCAGTAATTACTGACTTAGATAAACTTGGGTCACCCTGGATTTCAACATTCTGCTCTTGATGCTTGAAAGTCATCTTCAAAGTCCTCCAATTGACCTTGACCTCACCTAGAGTCATTAACCAAGCCACTCCCAGGATGATATCTACTCCTCCCAGATCAAAGAGGAAAAATTCTCCGCCATAGCCTTATTTCCTATGAGCTCCTCTATCTTCTTGCAGCTGCCTTGAGTGCGTTTTCGGTTTCCATCTACCAGTCTCACATAATATGGTTTCCCTTGATTGACTGTTAGTGCTAATCCTTCTGCCAAGGTATTAGAAAGGAAGTTATGGCTGGCCCCACTATCGATCAAAACAATTACCTCTCTGCCTTGCAGTTTTCCCCGGAGTTTCATGGTTTGAGGCTGTGTCAACCCCCCTGCAGAGCACATTGACAAATCCAACCAATTGCAGTTAACGGTGGACCCTTCTTCCACTCCTTCTTGAACTTCTTCACTTTCCAACCTTGCACAGTCGTCTTCTTCCTCTGCATTATCACCCTCTGCCAGAATTACCACCTTCAGGTTCTTGTCTGGGCATCGATGCCCTGGTCCATAAGCCAATCCACATTGGAAACATCTTTTCTCCTGTAGATGTTTGATGTAGTCATTATCTGGCGTAAATTTCCTTGCTCCTTGTCGCCGTTTCGCGATTTTCGCGTGGGGGCTCTGTCGTGGCTCTGTTTCATACGGAAGCCGCGGTTTCCTCCATTAACGGGTGGTATGTTGGTGCCGCTATTTCCTCCCACTGTCGCGAGACTATCCCATCGCCACCTTGATACCAAATCGCTATCGACGTTCCTTCCCTGGTTGTTTCCGAATGTCCGGATCTCCTTCATTGCCTCCTCAATGTCTCGCGCGATTTCCATGGCCCGGTTTATGTCCTTCGGGTCATGGGGTCGCACCTGTCCCCTGATATCGGATCGCAGCCCTGCCAAGAAATACCCCAAGATCTGTTCCTCCGACTTGGGATTGGCCTGCGCTACCAACTCGAACTCTTGCCGTAGTCTTCAACACTCGCTTGTTTGCTTGAGGGACGCCAATCTCTCAAACACCGTCCCACGACCGTTCCCGCCGTATCGCTTCATAAGAGCGGCTGTGAAGTTCTCCCAAGATGGGTTCTTTGCTTTATCTCGCCAGAATTGGAACCAATGGCAGGCGTTCCCTTCCATACTGATGAAGGCGACTCGCAATCTCTCAGAGCTTTTTACTCGATGCACCTCGAAAAATTTCTCATACTAGCCAACCAACCCAGAGGGTCGCTGCCTTCAAAAGTGGGTAGCACCACTTTCTTGACCCACGAAGGCGACGTGGCGTCTTCTTCTTCCTCGTCTTCCTCGCTGGCTCCTGATTTCGGATTCGAGCCCTCGTCCTCGATGTCAGATGGTTTTTTTGTTAGGCATTCCATGATCATCGCTCGTAGTTGTGTCGCATCTGGTAAGTTCGAGAGGTGTTCTTTAATGTGGGTCATGTCTTTTTGCAATTCGGTGGTCTTCTTTTGTAACTCGTTGTGCGATTTCTCTAGTGCGGTCATTCGCTGATCCATTGTGCCCAAGGTATCCGGCAGGTCGGACCAAACTTGTTAGGACCTCAGTCTCGAATACTAGAGAAAGGGCTTTATTCGTCCCTAATTTTATTGATAACCAAAGATTAGGAAAGAATACACTGAGGAACTCTATCCCCTACTCACTGGAAATTCTGTCCAGTAAAACTACTTAGCAATTCTCTACCCTTCTCTAAAACAAAGAGGCCATATTTATAACTAGGAACCCAAACAAATCTAATCTAAACAAATCCAATCCAATCTAATTAATCTTATCCTAACAAATCCAATCTAAACAAATCAAAACAGATAGAATAACAGATAAATCTAAACAGAATAATAAATCAAATCCAACTGACTAAGCTAATCCTTTCTAACTCTTCCTCACATACACCTTCAGCGTCTTAGGTGGTAAATTATCCTCTTGTCTAACACATGCATACATAGATTTTGAAACACACTCAAACAAATGGCTGACATATAATATTTTCAGCATAAAATCAAAACAGACAGGTAATATAATTGGATTAACAAACAACATACTTTGATGGCTTGTCCAATTGTGAAAGTTTGTTCCTCCAATAATTTTTCAAGTGATTTAAACACATTATTATCTTTGATTTGGTTTAACTTGTGCAGGCATTCTTCTGCTTTCTGAGAATCTGAGAACGATGTAGCCATTTTTGTAAACACACTTTCAATCTTCTTCCGTGTTTCTTCGGCACAAAGTTCCTGAAAAAAGTAATAATGCTCCATTACTTTCGAGGTATCAAATCATAGTCAGAAAGCATAAAAGTACCCATATGCAACATGCTAACACCAAAAAAGTTCTTAAGTATTAACTACCTATTCGAGAAAGAAATACATGTACTACAGGAAAAAAATTGTTTAATACTCAATGAAGGAAGATTTTTATACCATAAGAATAGCAAACTGTACTTATTGAAATTATCATAAGCAGCATGTAAACAGACCAAACCCTTACTCTCCAAATCCTCATTATTCTCCTGTTAACAAGAGAACCTTCATTCTTGTGCCATATCGTCTTACAGAGAAGTTGCGCCCCATAACTACCGTAGTTACAAACATAAGATTGTAAAAATAAAAAATAAAAAAAAATAAAAAATAAAAACTATTTTTCCACTTCCAACTCTGTCATTACTTACGTTAGCATGCATCTACTCAATAAAATTAGTCTGCACTCAATATATCCTCTGTATAACATTTCATTACCAATCACCAATATATTAAAAACTTAATATTATTCATCTACTTCTAAATAGCAAGGGACCAGTTGGTGTGCCCTTCATTATGAGAAAATCACTCAATCATTGCATTTGTACCTTCAATTTCTTCCGCATAGCCAAATAGTTTTTCATCTCATTTTGCAACCTGAAAAAAAAAAAAGAATAATTTGTAAATATTTCCAAAACTTCACCCTGTTCAACATAGCACATTGGTATTGGTACCTTCTCTTTTGAGCCAAAATGGTATTCAGTGCCTTTTCATGAAGTGAACTGAAAAGGGAAAACATGTGTATCCAGTGTTTTGTCCTTTCCTCAACAGATAGATCTTCGGGAAATAGATTATCAGCAAGAACCAATTCCATGTTCTGTGACCTGAAATTTCATGAAAATAATATTTACTTCTGACAAGAGAACTCTAATTTTGATTCAACTATCAATCTAGAGTGCATAAGCCGACCTGAACTCCTTGCAATCCTTATCATAGCAAAGCATCATAATTTTACATGGAATCTCTTCAAAGTCATTACTAATCGTCATGCTTCCTTCACAACATTTCTTACAGTAATCTCGATATATTTCAATCAACTTCTGCAAGGCCTTCTTTCTAATAGATATCTGGAAAGGCATTTTGATTGTTAGAAATTATGTATTTTGTCCTTCATCAGGCAAAAAAAACTCAACAGCACATGCCTTTTTGTCCCGAAGTCTTCCAGTGGCTTGGGATATTAGTTTCAATGGAGCAAGCATCAGGTTTGAACTGCAAATATCACAGGCAACAACAATTGCCTGCATCCTCACTCGGTCATCAAAGTCTAATAATCGACCTTCAACAGAAGCTGCTCAATTGAAAAGTTATCAGTAATTACTAGGATGAAATTGTGAGAACATTGAATAATGAGTACGGAACCAAACTACATAATATCAACAGACAATAAACAAAGACAAGAATATCAGTTAAGCAGCTTACTGATAATTTCAAGTGATTCTTCTCTCCCATTAGGATTCGCCACATAGAAAGCTTTGGCACATTGTAGAGCACTAATTCTAACATCCACAGATTTATCATAAAACCTTTTCAAAAACTCCGCAAAAATATCATGATACTTCTGTGCAACATGGTGTTCAGGAAGTGCAAAAAGTTTCCCCACCAAATTAACAGCTTTTATCCGAACATCAACCTGCTCAGCCTACAAAGTGGGTTGCGGATATAATAAAAAAAAAAGGTAAGAAGTAAGAATAAGAATAAGAATCTCAATGCATTTGAAGAAAAGAAACAGAATAAGCATGTCAAAATTAAATGAACTAATTTCAAGCAATTGAACCCAGCTTGTATATTATTTTAATTTTAAAATTTGATTAAAAAGGGAAGATATACCATTAGCTCTTCAATTAAGCTAGGGATGACCGCAAGAAGCATCTGAGGCGCACACTGAAAAACTTGATAGATAATTTCATGATAAAATTCTTTAAGCTCGCAGCCCACAGCGTCTCTGTCATATATACAAGAAGATAAAAACCTACAAACTAGGGGGTTCAGCTCATCCTCTTGAGCACAAGTTTTGATGACTGATGCAGCGAGTTGATAAGCAGCACAAGTTGCATCCTGTTATTCCGTCAAAAACCTATGTGAGATTTTGAAACAACCTGGGTTTCGCTTAACATAGAAATGTGTTTTTAAAACCCAGAACATCCAGATGGCAAAAAGAAGAACTCATAAAATCTAAATATACATATATAACTACCACTTCATAATCATGAGCAATGGTAATCTTATTAATTAATTTGATACTCGAATTGCTCAATAATTTACATGCCTCCTTATAATGCATTAGACTTGTCAGACTTTACTGTTGAAGTCCAAAGCTAAATGCTTCAAACATGGATTCTTTTCAGTATTGCATTGAAAAGATATGGCATCGTCAAAAGATAACTAGCCAAAACATGGCTAAAAATGGCTTCGCACTACTTGACTGCAGCAAAGATTATTCAGAATTGTAGTCAATGTAGCTATGAAATCAAGCAGATATTTAAGGCAAACCTTTCGGCAATGAGAGGATAAAAATAGTCTGTCATACAATGTTTTCCAAGAGCATATCAAATAATTTTTTAATCTTGAAGCAAAAAAATAAATAAGATAAGCAAATTGACCAGAAAAACAATGAACCTCATTTTTTGCATAATAGCCACATTCTTGCAAGCAAAACGAACAAATGTATGGAAATGTATTACAACCGGAATTTTTTATATCACAGCCAACTTCTCTGTATAAAGCTTGTTTATCATGAAAAAAGTATTAGAAGATAAAAAACGTAAACTAAGCTTAAAACAAAAACAAAAAGAGGCTCTTACTTTTTTTCGCTTCATAAGATTTTGTAAAATCACTTCCAATAGTTTCTGAGAAGCTTCCTCACTCTCATTCAACATGTTTATCATTATTGAAGACATCGCATTAATCAAACTATCATGGTGATCATCTCTGCAAAAAGGGGTGAAGTAGATTAGATGCACAAACTCTTCCATTATAATAACAATCATTAATGAACTGATTTTTTTCTGTAGTTACTAAGGTCAAACTACAGCCTCCCACCAACTGCCACACTCCATCACTTTATCATATTGTTAAGGGCAACTGGATAATATATGACCAGTCCATTATAAGCTAAAAGGTAACACTTTTGTCTCACAACTCAAACACTGTTAGTGCCAAACAAAATGACCTTCTATGAATCAAACAAAAGCAAAGAGCTCCATTTCCCAATTACAAGCTTAGAAATCCGGTTAAACAACAACCAAGCACAAGGAGGGACAGAGGGAGCGAGGGAAGGAGATAGACATAGATCTCAACCTTGCAGCTGAGAAGAAAACATTGAACATCTCGAGAACAAGGTCTATGCAGTCAATCTCCAGCATTATCACACAACACCTTAATTGAGCCACAGTGTCCAATACTTTAACCCTTTTTGAAAATAATGGACTTTCAGTGTCAGCTAGATCGGCAAACAAACCAATGATGAGTTTGAATACGTCCTGAAATCAAACAACAAACACATTTATATTTATATAACAGGCTAAAAAAGGGGAAAGAAAAGAAAGCTTCACGCATTTCAATTACATTATGCATAGTTAACAAGTACCCTTAAATCCTTGTCTTCAAAAGGGGGTTCAGGAGCCTTGACTCTAAAAAGCTCAGTCACGCAAATAGCAACCACAAGCCTGACATCCTTATCCTCGTGTTGAAGCAGACCGCCACGAACAACAGCATCTGCCAGGGGCTTCAAAGCATCTTCTCGTTTCTTTGCAGCTTGTACTTCTTCTGCCGTTTGCGGCTGAGGAGACTGTTTTAACTGAGACAAAGCATTTGCAGCTTTCTGCACAAGAGCATAAAATAACAATGAATAAGAATAATAATGATAATAATTCCTCGCGCAGCATACCAGTATCTTAGATTACTACAATTTGTGTTGCGAAACATCATATAGAGGGAAGAAATTTGAGAAACTGAAATTGATTACAATGGGGCCACAAAAGTAAGTTATATACTCATCGTGAAATAACAAATTATTCAACTGATTATCTAACCAAGCAAATGCAACCAATTAATCACATAGTGACATAGGGTACTGCTCGAGACTGAAAACCCAAACTAGGAGTGCATTACGTGTGCTTAATGCATAAATAGAGTTACAACATTATCGCACTAATTCAGAAATAAACGATTGATGATAGGACGAATAGATGAAAACACAGACGAGTACGAAATGCATCACGGAGCGAGTGCAGGTTTTAAGAAGGTGAGGCTTACTCGAAGAGATTTGACGATGAAATCCTTGTTTGGACGAGTTCGTTGGGAGAGGTGAGTTCCGATTTCGGAGACGAGTTGCAGCGAGGGTTCGTCCATGGTGAAGACCAGAGAGAAGCGTGGCGGTGGTGGTGGAAATGAGGGAAGCGTTTGCGAGTTCACGCAATTTGCATTGCCTCGGCTGAGTGTGGTAAGGGTAGTTTTGCTTTCTTTTGAGCGCAGAGGATCCCGCCCTTGCACGCGCGTGACGGCTAATCGCCAATGCCAAACGAAATTCAAACCCGGAACTTTATGGTTTGTTTGGTTTACAAGAGAAAGATAGAGGAAAGAAAGTAAAAAGAAAAGAAGAGAGAAGAAGAGAAAAAGACTAGAAAATGAGAAGATTATTTAGTGGTTCGGTATATGAGAAAACAAACACTATGTTTGGTTGAACTGATAGAGGAGGGATAGATTGTGAAAGAAGATAAAGTTTTTGGAAATAAGAGCCTTCCTTTGGTTATACTTTGGTTAACCTAAGAAAGTGAATGGAAAGATGAAATATTATGGGCCCTCAGGGATGGCAAAATAAGACAACCCGGCTCGACCTGTTGCGAGCCCGCATAAAAAGGGCTAGCCCAACCTGGTCCGCCAACGGATTATGGGTTGAGATGTTGAGTCTGACCCGATTTATGACGGGTTAGGCGGGCTTCGGCTAGCCCATCAAAAATTAAAAATAACAAAAATAAAATAAAAAATAAATAAAAATCTAAAATTTAGACTAAAACGGACCAAAACTGACCAACCTGTCGGGCCGACCCTCAACAGTCCGCCTAAAACGGGCCACAATCGCGGGTTAGCTGGCTAGCCCGCCCGAAAATGTAAAAAAAGAAAAAAAATTATTTAAAAATAGGAAAAAAAATAAAAAAATATATACTAGCCAGATGGGTTGGCCCAACCCAGCCCACTCGTGGCCCGTAGGGTTGACAGGGTAGATGGGTTGGGCTAATGGGTTGATGAATCCCAACCCAACTTGGCCCATTTTATGTGCCCGACGGGCCGGCTCAATGGGTCAAGTCTGTTTTACCACCCGGCCCCACCATAAAAAGCATTCCACGCATGAAGGGGATGAAAGTGGGGCAAGTGGTGATTTTAAACTATTATTATTATAAGGACAAAAATAACCCTATATTTTTTATTTGCTGACTTGTTGCATCAACACCTGCGTTTTCTTTTTCTTTTTTTTTTTATTCAAATGAACCACGTTTTCTTCATCACTTATATATTTGTATACTTATATGTATTTATTTATTTGTATACATATTTGTATATTTATATATAAACATATTTTATATTTATATTATATATATATATATATTAATGCTTTTATTTTTTTGGTGAATAATAGATTTATATCTAATATAAAATAATAAATACATCTCAATTTTGCATAAGGGTGTTTATATAATTTATTAAATATACATCTTTCTTTCCTCTCACTTTTTACTTCACTTTCACTCCTACCAAACAACTAAATAATCATCTCACTTTCTACTCATTTTCATTCCTTCAACCTTCTTCCCTTCATCTTTCTTTCCTTTCACTATCCAAACAAAGCACAAAGGAAAGGGTGAGAGGAAAGAAAGAAGTATATGTACAAAATGACATAAATATCCCTATATAAAAATGAGATATGATATAGAGAATAAAAATATAAAAAAGGAAATAAATATTTTAATAAAATCAAAGATAAAATAAAAATATTAATGAATAATAAAGAGAATAAAATATAAAAAGGATAATATTCAATTAAAATTAAAAATAAATTAAAAATAATTATTTTATCGATAGAATAAAATAAAAATAAAACATGTGAAGATGGAAATATTTTTTTTATTTACAGATCTAGAATAATAAAAATAAAAAAAGAAAAATTATTTTTTTATGCATGCAAAATTAAATTAAATACAATTCAATGCATTGAGATAATGTTATTGTGATTTAAATGGGGGCAATATTGTCATTTCATTTTTCATCTCTCCCCATCAGTTTTCTTCGCAAATTCGGACGAAACGATTTGGCATTGGGAATTGCAATTTTCTTTCTTTTCTTTGCTGGTCAACAACAATATAAAGGAGAGAACAGATTTAGGAAAACGTGTTTTCTCTTTTACCTTTTCTTTTCTTTCCTTTTTAACCACTTCCAAACACAGTGTTAGTAACTTTCCCAAGCGAGCTCCGTTCCCAGGGTTTTCCACCATACGATCGTATTTTAAAAAAAAAAAATATTTTTTTGAAAATACTCTTATTAAACATGTTGTTTTCAAGTGCAATTTATTTTTTTAACAAAAGAATACTTGATGAGTTGGATATTTGATGCCCGTGTAATGCATCACCAAGTTCCTATCCTTTTTGGGATTGTTATCTGTTCAGGTCATTTGTCTTTTTGGATTCCAAGTATGTACTTAAATTATATATCGAACTACTATGACTTAGTTTTCATATAACAAACAATGGGATGTAATATTAAGTTTGTATGTTGGCTTCCATATGACATATATGTGCTATATCGTTTCACTATCGGTCTGCACAAATGTTTTTTAATTGTTACACAACTTGAATTACAAACCCTACTGTTGGTTTGAGAGGTATGGAGTATAGTTAAGATTTTATTTTTGAAGTATTTCCATCGAGTATCAAATGTATAAACACAAGCCAGGATCTACAGATTGTTTTGAACAAATAAATAATTTCAATTACACTATAAGTAATTAGTGATTGAAAGTATTATCATTTTGACGGATATTGCCCCGTGCATCGCACGGGTTGTCGTCTAGTTCGATAGAAATCAGGATATCTACACGGTCTGGAACACTAACAAAACTCCATGGGCTAGGAATAGATGGAGCTACTCTAGCTAAAACATGAGCTAATCTATTGGCTAATCTTACAATAGACTTTACCATAAAGTTTCGATGAGAGCTAAGAATATGATGACAATCCCTCAACAAAAAAATCTCCAATAAGACCATCCGACTCATAAACATCTTCCTTTGGGGCTTGACTACATGATTATTTTATTATTTTAATCAATAATTATTAAAGCAAATCAATCATGATTTTGAGTTATTACTCATTATTCATTCCAATTGATATGGTAAGAAATGAATGATTTCCATAATTGTGCCGATATTATTTCAAAATTTTGAATTTGAATTAATATTTTTATGTCTTATTATTAATGAATTTTGACTCGATCCCGCCCTCTCTGTCCCTCCTTTTATTATCCAAATTTCTTCTTCTTTCAATTATAAGTCTTCTCTCTTTCCAGCTGCAGTTTCAATCCATTATGATATCATTTAACCATGAGGTCTATTTAATGACCTCTTTTTCGTTGTGTCTGATAAAGATGCACGCTATTGAAAGCAGTTAAATATATGACAATCCACAATTTTCTATTTTTAATGGAACAACGACTAGCAGTACAAGAAATTCAACAATTACCAACGGCTTTTGGCCTTCGACAATGGCAAAAAGTCGACAGTAAAAAGTCAACGATCATTAGTAAAACTAAAGAAATGACAAAAAAAAATTGATAATACCAAGGGATATGTCTTTAGCTTAGTTGTCGGTAATCTCAAAAAAACAAAAAACATAAACAGAAGTCACTGTTCACTGTGAGTGTGGCGGTCTCGCTGGGGACTATTGTGCATTCTGCTAGATCGTGGTTCCGGCGAGATGGTTCCAATGGAAAATTTTCTTGAAGCCTTTGGTTTCCCACGTCATGGAAAATACTTTTGTTGGTTTAGTTTCACCTTATGCAGCCCACGGTGGCTGGAAATTGCTAAGAATTGCAACAACGAGGGCTTCCAAATCTGCTCCTTTGCAGATATTGCTTTGGGATTTGAAGGGGGGGTTGAGATCTTGCCTTAGTTGGATTGGCTCGCCAAAAAGAGGCCCGCGACGACAAGAAATCTGGCCGGAAAAAATGCACAATGGCGGTGCTATTTGGGAAGGTAAAGAGAGAACACAAGATAAAGAAAGATGCTTGAAATGCAGAGATAATTTTTAGATATGGAGAGGGGAACATGAACTCCCAAGATCAAGAGAGAATCGGTTGTGATTCAAACAGAAGAAAGATGTGTCAAATGAGTTTTGTGTGTGTGTGTGAGAGAGAGAGAGGGACACAATAATGGTAGTACATTCTCTCCACCATGAGGTTTTAGGGATCAAGGTGGAAGAAGAGAGATCCAAGTTGGTTCTGATGTGCATTTTGTACCGTTGATGGATAGTGAAGGAATGGTTGAGATGTGAGTTTTGGGTTTGGAGCAAAGTGATAATGTGGAAGTTATGTTTTCTTATTACCAACGGCTAAGTCGTCGGTAACGAAAAAATACACGATTTGAATTTTTCAGTGACTGATTTCATTTACCGATGGCTAGGTTGTCAGTAATTACCAACGGCTAGGCCCTTGGTAATGAAAAAGTGCACGATTTGATTTTTTTTGCTACGGAGTTTATTTACCGACGGTTAAGCCCTCAATAACCAAAAAGTGCATGATTTAAAATTTTTTGGGTGACAGATTTCATTTACCAACGGCTAAGCCATCGCTAACGTAAAAGTGCACGATTTGAATTTTTTGTGTCCTTCTATCCCATCTAGACTTTATCCATGTCATTTGATCGTATACTATTTCATTTATTCATTCTACTAAAGTTTGATTTTTCTCTTTTTCTATGGCCAAGAGAAAAATGCTTTTTTTTTCTGGAAGGTTACTTTTTTTTTTAACTATGTTACTGAATTTGGAAATTTTACATCAAACAATTTTCTAAGCAGGCGAAAAGTACTTTGTTTTGGTTTAGGGTTTAGGGTAAATGGGCAAATATTGTAACTAATGACATCTTTTTTTTATTGAGAATAATGACTTCTTGACAATCTTATTATAATCAATCACAGATTTTAAAGCATAGACTCATTAAATTAATTCTATTCTTTTATTTTTTGACAGAATAAATCTACGTCATTTCATTAATCATCAAAGCGTCAACACATGCTGGAACATCAAGATAAAATTGGGGGCTAGCATTATATATGACCACCTTAGCTAGGTTATGAGCGACCATATTAGCATCCATCCTAATAAACTCCACATGAGAGTTTCGACAAAAAGATAAAAGACATTCTTGAACAATGGCACCAAACTCTGTAATATCAGGCCCATAGGATCTAAAGCAGTCAACCACCAGTTTTGAGTCCATCTCAAAAATAACATCTTTGAAACCAAGCTCCCTAACCCGAATAATGGCCACCTTTAATCCTAGTGCCTCTCCCATCTTAACACCCACTATAGGCTAGATCTACTAAGTTTTGGCCCCAACAAATAAGCCAAATTCATCCCTTAAACAAATTCCAATGCCTACCCCATTGTGTTGTTGAGAGAATGAAGCGTCTATGTTGCACTTCAGTTGTACATATACTGAGCACAGGCTTTTCTACATCAGTTTTGCATATAATCGATGTAATTGGCTCATAATGCAACCGATGTAATAACGTATGCATTAATTGCAAAAATGGCGCCGCCTTTTTTTAACATCGGTTATGATTTAACTGATATAAATTCATGTTGTAGAAAGCATTTTTTGCACTAATGACGTATTTAAATTCAACTAACTATTTGTTCTTAATGTCATACTTAATATTAAAATAAATTAATAGATATTTTATGAAATGTTATCTATATTATATACAATTGAGAACATTCTCCAATATGAAATGTTCTAAGTCATTTTCTCACAGCCAATTGGATTTCAGAATAGTTACAAGATGGCATCACGAAAATCATTCCCTCCAAAACGTGATTACATGAAAATTACAGACATAAAAAATAAATTAAAATTAAAATTAATTATGAAAACAGAAAAAAATACATATAATCCAGTAATTAAAGACTTTCTACCAAACAATTAATTATGAATCCATTATATAAACAATAACTAATCCTGAAAATCAGTTACAAATATTTTTACAAATTTTTATACACAAATTAAATATAAAAATTAAATAAAAAGTAAATTACGAAAATAATAAACCGTTTTTTGTATAAAATTATCATCTGCGAATTAAATTAATAATATTAAATAGTTAAATTTTATTATAATGTGATATTTTAATGCTATCTTATGAAAAAAATACATAATTATGATGTGTCCATATATATTTAGAAACTTAATCCACGTATGAAAAAAAAATATGAGGTGTCCTATGGGTCATTAAAAAAATGTTGACGTGTAATTAAATAACAATTTATGACAGCAATAAAAAAATTAATTTCAAATTTAATTGAGCTTTTACAAAATAGGAAACTTATTTTATAAAATAGAATAACTAAATAAATGGTTATTAATAACAATCGTTTAAATGGAGAAATAAATCAGTGCGTATTATCTGTTACCAATTTGGAACCAATATATTAGCACATCATAATTATTGACAAAATCAATTATATCAACAAGATTTTTGACCCGTGCAATGCACGGGGACAACAGAATTTGTGAGAATAATTATGTATTTTTAATTTAGAAATTTTTTATTTATGTCATAAAAAATGTAAGATTATTAAAAGTATTGATAACACAAACACAATTCTTCTAATTAAGGTAACTCATACACAATATATTTGTGTGTTACATGTGTAACTGTGCAATGCACGTAGTAATATTTATACTATTACTACTATATTTTCTTTTGATAAGTATACTATTACTATTACCAAAACAAACAAACAAACAAACAAACAAACAAATGTTTTTTTTTATGAATATTACAGAGACAACTTGTCAAAAATCCATGTACGCTTGCAGCTATTATCAACGTGAGCTTTCTCAATATCCTGTCCAAAAAAAAATGTTTTTTTTTCTTTTTAGTGAAATTACAGTTTTCAAGAATAAATAAATTGATTTGAAGTAAAAAAATGTAACATTTTTTTTATAAACATTGCAAAGATAACCCGTCAAAACTCCATGTATGTTTGCAGATGGTGTGAGCTTCCTGACAGTCTCCTATGAAAAAAATTGTTTTCCTTTAAGTGAAATTAGAGTATTTAAGCGTAAATAAATCGATTAAAAAAATGTAACAATTTTTTATGAATATTACAAATACAATCCGTCAAAAACTCCATCTATTCTCGTAAGCATATTAAATGTCATGTACAAACAAAATTTTGTTTATTATCTTTTCAGTGAAATTATAGTCAAGGTTGTCAAACACGAGAGTCTAGACAGACTCGTAGAGCATAGGTAGACTCGACTAGTAGACTTGACTCGTAAACTCGTATGAGTTTACCTAATATTTAAAATAATATTAATGAAAGAGTCTAGGCAAACTCGTGGAGCATAGGTAGACTCGACTCGTAAACTTGTACGAGTTTACCTAATATTTAAAATCATATTAAACAAATCTACACATCACAAATACTTACTATAAAAATAACATTGAAAAAGTAAAATTAACTTTATAAATCCAATATATATTGCGACATATAGGTAATTCAACCCAAGTAGCTAACAATATTGACTGATAATTTACATTTTAAGGCCAAGTCAATGTAAAATTATAGACTTGTAAACTCACTAGTAAAATCGAGAGTTTACCGATTTTATCAGAGTTTACTTAAACTCGTACGAGTTTACGCAAAAGAGGGTTTACATGCGAGTAAACTTGTTTTTGTAATCTAGAATCGTAAACTCGTAAGAGTTTAAGAGTTAACTCGAGAGTTTAACAACCATGATTATAGTTTTTAAGGATAAGTAAATCGATTACAAAACAAAAAATGCAATCTTATTTTATGAACGTTATAGAGACGACCTGTCAAAACTCTATTTATGCTCGCAGACATATTCGACGTGAGCTTTCACTCGGTCTCCTGTCAAACAAAATTTGTTTGTTTTTCTTTTTAGTGAAATTTTAGTTTTTAGGATAAATAAATTGATTTCAAAACAAACGAAAATGTAACATTTTTTTATAAATATTGTAAAGATAACCCTTCAAAACTCTATGTTTGCCCGTAGTCATATTCATCGTGAGCTTCTTCACAGTGTCAAGTCCAAACAAAAGTTTGTTTATTTTCTTTTCAGTGAAATTACATTTTTTAAGGATAATTAAATCGATTACAAAATAAAAAATGCAATTTTTTTTTGAACATTGCAGAGACAACCCGTCAAGACTCCATGTATGCTCACAGGTATATTCGGCATAAGCTTCCTTACTTCCTGTTCAAAAAATTGTTAACAACTTTCTTCTCCGTGAAATTACAGTTTTTAAGGATAAATAAATCGATTTTGAAACAAAAAAAAATACAACCTTTTTTTATGAACATTACAGAGACAACCCGTCAAAACTCTATACATGCTCACATGCATATTCAACATGAGCTTTCTCACAATGTCTTGTTCAAAAAATAATTCGTTCGTTTTCTTTTAAGTGAAATTACAATATCTAATGATAAATAAATCGATTTGAAGCCAAGAAACTGTAACATTTTTTATGAACACTGTAGAGACAAACCATCAAACTCCTTGAATGATCGCAAACATATTCGGCGTGAGCTTCCTCATAGTTTCATGTTCAAAAAAATTGTTTATTTTCTTTTTAGTGAAATTTCAGTTTTTTAGGATAAATAAATCGATTACAAAACAAAAAAAATGCAACCTTTTTTTTATGAACATTGTTAGACAACCCTTCAAAACTCTATGCATGCTCGTAGTCATATTCAGCGTGAGCTTCTTTACAGTATTTTGTCCAGACAAAATTTTCTTTATTTTCTTTCCAGAGAAATTGCATTTCTTAAGGATAAATAAATCGATTACAAAATAAAAAATGCAATCTTATTTTATGAACGTTACAGAGACGACCTATCAAAACTCTATTTATGCTCGCAGACATTTTCGACGTGAGCTTTCTCTCGGTCTCCTGTCATACAAAATTGTTTGTTTTTCTTTTTAGTGAAATTTTAGTTTTTTAGGATAAATAAATCAATTTCAAAACAACAAAAAATGCAACATTTTTTTATGAACATGGCAGAGAAAACCCGTCAAAACTCTTTGTTTGCTTATAGTCATATTTAGCGTGAGCTTCTTCACATTGTCTTGTCCACACAAAATTTTGTTTATTTTCTTTTTAGAGAAATTACATTTTTTTAAGGATAATTAAATCGATTACAAAACAACAAATGCAGCCTTTTTTTATGAACATTGCAGAGACAACCCGTCAAAATTCCATGTATGCTCGCAGGTATATTCGACGTAAATTTCCTTACTTCCTGTTCAAAAAAATTGTTAACAATTTTATTTTTTCGTGAAATTACAGTTTTAAAGGATAAATAAATCGATTTCAAAACAAACAAAAAATGCAACCATTTTTTGAGAACATAGCTGAGACAACCCGTCAAAACTCCATGCATGCTCGCATGCATATTCAGCGTGAGCTTTCTCACAGTGTTTTATACAAAAAATAATTTGTTTGTTTTCTTTTAAGTGAAATTACAATATCTAATGATCATTAAATCGATTTGAAACGAGGAAAATGTAACATTTTTTATGAACATTGTAGAGACAAACCGTCAAAACTCCATGAATGATCACAAACATATTTGGCGTGAGCTTTCTCACAGTTTTCTGTTCAAAATAAATTGTTTATTTTCTTTTGAGTGAAGTTTCAGCTTTTTAGGATAAGTTACAAAACAAACAAAAAATGTATCCTTTTTTTATGAACATTGTAGAGATAACCTATCAAAACTTCATCCTTGCCAGTAGTCATATTCAGCATGAGCTTCTTCATCTTATCCAAACAAAATTTTGTTTATTTTCTTTTCAGGAAAATTGCATTTTTTAAGGATAAATAAATCGATTACAAAACAAAAAAAATGCAATCTTTTTTTATGAACATTACAGAGACAACCCGTCAAAATTATATTTACGCTTGCTGGCATATTTGGCGTGAACTTTCTCTCAGTCTCCTATCAAAAAAATTGTTTGTTTTCTTTTCAATGAAATTTAAAAAGTAATTTAACAAAGTGATATCACTGTGAAACATGATTAAATGCTAAAAGACATTGATTAGTGTTTAACAAAATAATTTAAAAAAGATCTTTATAATTATTAAATGCAAAAGACATTAATTAGTGTTTATTTAAGTGATTTAAATATTTTTTTTAGGATTTTGCTCTCTTTTTCATTTAAAAATAAATCTTTATAATTATTAAATGCTAAAATGCATTAATTAATATTTATTTAAGTGATTTGACAAAAATACCCTCAAACACTATTACTTTTATAATTATATCAATCAATTATATGAATTACTCATTAATATATATATATATAGGTCATATATTATAATAAAATGAACTGTGGAAATTTTAAATGAAAAAAAAAATCTGGCAAATTACTACACAAACGACAGTTACCAATCCGATGAATATTTTCATTGAACACATAAAAATAGTAACATCCTATACCAAAAATAAAAAAATCGGCCTACAAATATGCTTTATTCCCCGATATATTTATATATTGTTTTATGATCTCACGTTTGCACTGATTCGGGTCATCATGTATTACATAAAAATGCGTAGTGTTGTAGAGATATTTGATGAGTATTTGTTTACTGCTCATAATCTCACTATTGCCGAGCTTAACCGACACACATATGTTGTTCTTTTTTCCTCTAACAAATTATACCCAACTACGTCTTACATACAAATGATGAAACTAATTGGTTATATTTATTTTTTATTATGTAGGCCTCATTCGTTATTGTGCTAGCTCAAGTGACAGGCATGGTTGACCGCCAGTTGTAGTACGTCACTTGCCACACAACTAGAATTAAGTGATTTAGAGACAAATTTTAGTGATGAAAAATAATAATTGGTCTCTAATTTCGTGGTCGCAAAACTTAGTGACGGACATAATTTTAATTCCTTTTCAATATTGTTTATATTCATCTTCTAATGTTTTAATACTTCGTTCTACTATTAAAATTCTATCTTTTAATTCTTGCCAATTCTCAGTAGTTAATCCTTCGGGCCATTGCATATAATAATCAAAAGATCTATACAATCTTTCTAATTCTATTTTTTCACGTTGTATTTGGTTTAAAATCATTTCTAATTTATATTTTTTTTATTTCTTCATCAGAAATACCATATTTATCCATAATAAATAATTCTAGAATCTTAGTGCTCTGATACCAGTTGAGTGCGTGATTTCCACTGAGTCAATAAATCCAGATAAATCCATTATTTTACCTAAATCTATTCTATTTTCTAATAAATTCTTTGAATAATTTCCTAAAATATATTTTAATTCTTTAATCTTCATCTGGAAACCAGTAATCATCTATGTCTAATTCTGCAAAATAAATTCCTATATTATTCTCTAATTTTTCTTCTTGTATTTCTTCTTCTCTTGGTAGGTTTAGGTACCACAGTTCTTCACTTATTTCATTTTTGTATACTATCGATTGTGCACAAAGCCTTCCATATTCTTCACATATTTTTGTTTTTATTTCCTTTGGCAATTCTAATGACCATATATATTTTTATTTCTCATAAAAATCCTTATCTTCATTTTCTATTGCGTCTATATGTAATATACTAAGTTTATCATTTACTTTTATTTCTATTTCTATTACTTTGTCCTTAATAAAAAATTTTGCGGTGTTCATCTTTTTCTTGTCTTAGATCTTTCAAGATTTTCTATTTTTACCAGTATATTTTCTTTTACTATAAGTATTCCTTCTATATCTCTCCTATTTCTGTCATTTAAATTTCTTTTTAGATAATCCTTTAATATTCTATGAAAATTTTTAATTTCATTTTTAACCTCTTCCTTTCTTAATTCTAAACTATTCATATTCTATTTCTTACATACAAATCTAGTTCTTTTACCTGATTAGCTAATTTATTTATTTTGTTTTCTTCATTTTCTTCTGGTTCACAAAATCCAATCGGTTTTGGTGTTAATATTCTTGGTTTTCTGATAAGAGTTCCTAGATCTGTAATTTCATTTTTCTTAGGATAATAAATCTTTCCTATATCTTCAAATAGGTTTGGGATATCTATTCTATCATTATTTCTAAAGGTAATACTATGATGTGAATTTGTTAGTGCGTAATTAACACAATAAGTGACCGAGAAAAATTTACCTCCTGTTTTCATTAAATTTCCTCTTAGGAATTTGTGTTCAAGAGTTAGTGATTGATCTAATCTTTGAGTACTTAAAGGTATTCCAATATTTGGATGGATCTCAAACTTTAACTTAACATAAGCTAAGTTTCCTTCTATAACTCCTAATATTTTGTCCTTTGGATCAGTGATTCTATCATCCTTTAATACTAATTCTATTGGTGAATTTATTCCTTCTTGAAAAGTTGCTTTTATTAGAACTTTTATTGCTCCTATATGAATATATCATATTTTATCACTATGTTCTTTTTTCTTTATATTTCTTTTTAATTCCATAAGTTTTTTCTTATTTAATAACTGTATACAAGTATTTCCTTGAGCATCTGCTATGTCTGTTAGTGCTTCATTAATTATTTTCCCATAGTATATTATATTTTTCTTTTGGTTAAATTTTTTCATCAACCCCTTAAATCTTTCTTTTCCTTTAACTCCTTTCATGTTTGCATCTTTTGACAAATCTAAGTCCTCTTGTTGTATCCTTTGAAATAAAGTTGGGTCTATCAAAATACTTCCTTCATAGTTTCCATCTTCTTCAGTAATATGTAAGTGCTCTATATCATTATTATCTATTTTTTCTCTTTCCATTTCAGTTTTTATATAAGCATAAAATAACAATAGTAATAATAACAACAATAATTAAATTATTCAAGAAGAGTAAGTAAGTATACCTGACTATGCTTCTGAATCTTTGATTAAGTAAGCCCATCTTTGCTTCCAGTTCTCCATTAGTTGTTGAATATTTGACAAAGTTTTGAGTAAAGAAAATAAGTCAAGAAGATTGAGTGAAATGAGTGATTTTATTCATAATAAGTGGTAATTTTACAAGGATAGATGGACACACTCTCAAGTATCCGACTAGCTCCTAAAGAACTAGCACAAGTTTTCCTAAGGAAAACATTTCTCAGAGAGAAATTTTATTCTTCAACTTTCTCTACTTACTAACTGAAGAAATGGCCTTATTTATAGCCTAATGGCCTTCCACTATTTACAATAGTAATATAGCACTACATTAGTGCTTTACATTGTGACTTCAATAATTCTACATTTTCTAGTGCCTTCACGTGAACACTCAGAATGCCTTCAAACTTTACTCCTCCACTATTGCTTCAAAGTCTTCTTTCTCCTCTATTGCTTTGTCGATAATATTCTTTTCTTTGACACATCTTTCACATGCATGGTCCTTACTTTCCTTGATCATAAAGCATAAATTATTGAGGACAAATGGCCTATATTCCATTAGGGGTCCCGATAGTGAGTAGAAAGCTGCCTCAAAGTTTGTCAGAAGACTCATGTCTTTTTCCTTTATTTCTTTATTGCTTGTCTTGCTTAAAAGCAGAGTGTAGGGTCCTTTGTATAGTACTTTGATGTAAGAGCCTTTTCCAATGGCTTGACATTGAGTGAAAATACTTGCCAATTGATTACTTATTACTTGAGTCATTAATTCTTCCCCATAGACCGTGTCATTGGGTTCATCCTTCAGAGAAAAATTATTATTGCTTATTCCAATAAAAATAAAATGCTTAGCAGGTTGTTTAGTAGTAAAATCTGGATAAGCTGAGTAAAATTTTAGAAAAATATTTTTCTCTCCTGCAATATTTCTTCTAAAAGCTTGAACTGATTCTTTGAAATAATAGGGGAACAAACTAATTTCTTCATGATTTGAGCTTAAATAAAGACAATCAATAAGTCCAAACTGGAACATATTGTATGTTAAATTTGAAGGTGCTCCAGGAAGAATAATTGTCTTAATTCCAAAAATCTTTCTATCAACCATGTAAAAACAATTGATTTTTTCTTTTTCAGTCCAATTCCTTAATCTATCAAAATTTTCCCAAAAATTCTTTTCTGAAAATTGTACTTGTAGTTCATGATCCTTTCTTGAAGTAATTTGAAAATCATCTAGAGAAAAAGGAATTTTTCCTAGTGTTTTAAATGTAGATGATTTTACTGGTGGATTCTTTGTTGTTTCTGAATAAGTTTTTGGGCCAAGATATATTTCTTTACCTTTCTTTTCTTTTTCTTTTTCTAATTCAAGATGATTTTTTAGTGCTTTTTCTGCTTCTTCTTTTGTTGCAAATCCTTGGTGGTAGACTCCTGGAATCTTTTGACAGTGTGGTGCTGCTTTGTACCAATCATCATAAATTCCTGGAAATGGTCCATTAAAAACTGTGTACCACTTTTTAGGCTTCACCTCTTCATCTGGAACTGATTCTTTTGGAAAATTTTCTTCTTCTCGTTGCAACCTTAAGAGCTTTAATTCTGCTTCAATTAACTCAAGTTCTTTTTCCTTTTGGGCCTTTTGTGCTTCCTTGATTGCTATTTGTCTATCTAACATTTCTGCTTTGCTTCGTTCCATTCTCTTGAAAGTATGTCACAAAGACGTTCTTTTCTCCTTTGATATGTGAAATTGAATAATTGTATTCAGCTAATTTCATTTGCCATCTTATCAACCTTCCTTGCTTGTATGTTCCTTTGTGGTTGATATTCTTAAAACCTGCAACATAAGTAGAGTCTGTTCTAACAATAAATTCTTTATCTAGCACGTATATTCGATGTTTTTCTAACATTCGAATTAGTGCTAATGTTTCTTTTTCATGTGTTGGATAATTGATTTCACAGTCCGAAAATGTTCCAGACATATATCTACATAGTAATTCTTTCTTTTGTCCAGGGGGTTTTGCCTTCATAACTCCTCCCCAATATTCATTTGACGCATCAGTTTCAATAATAATTAAATCATCATCTGATGGATGATATAATTCAGGAAGATCTTGACATAAATGCTTTAATTTAATAATAATTGCTTCATCTTCTTCGGTCCAAGACCAAAGAGCATCTTTCTTTAATTTTTGTTGAAGTTGCTTTCTTTCTGCAGCCAGATTCTTTATAAAACCCTCATTAGAAAAATAAGTTAATAATCCAAGAAATTTTTGTAAATCCTTTTTATCCTTTAACTTAGTGGGAAAGTTTTGAAGCTTTTCTAGTACATGTTTCTGCATTACTATTTTTCCTTTTTCAATTTCTAATCCTAAATAATTAATTTTATTTTGAGCTAAAACAGCCTTTTTCCTACTTAAAACCACTCCATAATCAAGACATTTATTAAGTACTAGTTCTACCTTCTTGAAATGATCATTTAAATCTTTATTGGTAAAAACTAATATATCATCGATATAAATAAGACAAAAATCTTTAAATTCTTTGAGTATTAAATCCATTCTACGTTGGAAAATTCCTGGTGATTGCTTCATTCCCATTGGGAGTACATTCCATTCATATTGTCCTTGAGGACAACTAAATGCTGTTAATGGTTTAGATTCTTCTGTTAACCTTATTTGGTAAAATCCTGACTTACAATCAAAAGTACTAAACCAATTCATTCCTCTTACTCTTTCAATAATTAGGTCTTTTCTAGGAAGAAAATATGCATCTCCCTCCATTGCATCATTTATTTGTTTATAATTAATCACCATCCTTCTTTTTCCTCTTTTTATTTCATTATGATTTTTAACATAAAAGGCTGGAGCTGAATGCTTACTTTTCGATGGTCTTATTAATCCTTTATCACACATTTGTTTAATATCTTCTGCAAATTCATCTCTATCTTGTTTTGTGTAAATCATGGGTTTACATTTTACTTCTTTTGTAGGATCTTTTAATTTTAATTCTACTAATTCCATATCTTTATTATTAATTTTTGGATCTAGAGGATTTTCACTACAAACTTTATCTAATAGTTCTTCAATATGGGCTGGAATTTCTCTTCCTGGTTCTAAATTTGTTAGTTCATGATAAATTTTTCTACATGTTATTTCTATTATCTCACCACGTTTCAGCTTGCTAAACTCTGATTGTTTCTTAGAGTAAGTACTTTCTGAATAATGAACAATTGGAATATTTATTATTTCTCTTAATTGTTTTCTTCTAATATATGGAGTTTTTAGTGATATAAATTCTAAATTTTGGCAAAAAGGTGCATATAATCTCAAAAAATTATTTCCTATTATCATATCTAATTCAGTTTCTTGTTGGTAAACTGTAGGTACTATAAATAATTTATTTTGAATACTTAATGTAATTCTTTTGGCTACCCATAATAATGGATGTATCGATCCATCTGCAATTTGAATCTTTAATGGTTTTTCTAATCTTTCCCATTTACTAAATAATGCTCTTGTTGCTAAACAAATGCTTGCCCCTGTATCTATGTATGCCTCTATTTTTTTATTCTCTTTTTCAATTCTTATTTTAATATAAGTACTATTCGGATTCTGTTTCTTCTGAAGATAATTCATCTTCTGAATATTCATATACACTTTCATTGGTACTACTTAATTCTTCTTCTAATGTCTCTAAGTCATATATTCTATACATTCTTTTTATTAATTTTGATTTTTCTTCAGAATCTTTTTCCTTTCTTTGTGGACATTCATTTGTATAGTGACCTTCTACATTACATATCCAGCACACACATTTCTTTTTTCCATTTGGACAATATTTTTTAGGTGTTTGTCTTTTTCTTCTAAAATACTTTTTCTTAGAATCTTTATAAGCTTTTTTCTTTGGATAGGTTTTCCTTAGTCTAGGCTTTCTTTTATAATACCTTTGTTTTCTCTTTTGCTGATTACACCCATAATTTCCTGGTTTTTCTATTTCTGGTATGTCACAACAAACTATATTTCTTCCTTTGTTTAATTGCCTAATTGTTTCTCTATTTAAGCATTGTTGCCTTAATTCATTATATAAGATTTGTATAATTCCTCCTAAGGTATCACCAGTTTCAGCTGGTCGTATTTGCCATATAGATCTTATCTTTTCATTGAGTGGGTATGGTAATTTATCTATGAATATTTCTTTATATACTTCCTTTACTTCAGCACTTAATTCATAATAGTATTTTTGATATTCGCAGATAAAACTTTCTACTTCACACATATTACAAATTTGTATTCCATTTAAATGTGCTTTTGCTTTTTCTTGTAAAACCTTGTTTACTTTTTCTTTATGTTCAAGGATATTATACCCTATGAACTCTAAGTAAATCAAATTCATAATAAGTCTAGCAAATTCTTGATTATCTCTTACATATCTAGCATAATGTTGCCAGTCTTGCTCACTTATACTTGTCAAATACTTTTGTACATTTCCTGTTGTCTTATAAATTATTAAATTTCTAACACTTGGTAAGTCTAATCTAGTAAATCTTTCATCAGTTGCTATTAGTAACGTTATTTCATTAGTCCATTGTAATAACACTTCCTCTTTATTTCTTGCACAGTCAATATTTAGTATGTTATCTTGTCGAATATTTTCATAATGTGGTTTATATTCTTCTTGAATTTTAGTCCATTTACCACTCTTTCTTGAATATCCTTTTCTATTCATTGTTTCAAATTCATGTTTTTCCCAAGTATTATCTGGATTCCAATGTTCTCCCCATTTTCTTTTTGTATTGCTTGTTTCTCCTTTTTCCATAAATATTTCATCATAATCCGATTCTGATTCTGAAGAGCTGTAATTTAATATTACCTCCTCAGTTTCCTTTTTAGTCTCTATTTGCTCTACTTTTTGTATTTGTTTATTTTCTTCCTCAATTATTGTTAATTGTTCTAGTAATTGCTGAATTTCTTCAATATCATTTGACCTTTTTAGGGTCTCCATGTATTCTTCTTTTATCCTCTCCATGATGACACTGGTCTTAATAAACTTGAGGAATCATATCTTATTATTTCTTTAATTTCTGATTTGTGATTTATCAGTTCTTCTAAATCCTTTATTGTTATACTTCTATTACTTTCTTCATATTCTAAGAGATCTTCTAATTGCTGGAGAATTTCTCTAATTTTATTAATATTTTGGTTCTCATCAACTTCTTTTCCTTTATTTATTCCATCTAATGTACTTCGTATATTATTTATTTCGTCTCGTTCATTTTTTATTTTATGACATGTATAATTTGCAATTCTATCAGTATTTTCAATCAATAAGTTTATATTTTTATTGATTTCTATAAGTGTTTTATTTAATTCTTTATACATAACTTCTATTTCTTCAGATAAAGTCATTTTCGTGGCTAATTCAACTTTTCCTAGTAGTGCCAGTTTAACCATACGGTTATTGCTACCTCTGACATGTACTTTTGTGATGTTTATAACGATTATGTTCAAGATGTCACACAAAGGTATTGGTTTGTATTTGTTTGTAGTTATTGTTTTTTATCAATATCTTATACTTATACAATAAGAAATGATTCTAATTGTTTCATACAAGTTTCAACTACATTTGCATGTTAAAGATCACACGAAATCGACTAGGTTCATGGTGTTTAATTCACAAGTAACACTCTTATTCAGGTTTTTAATTCTAATTTTTAGTTTTAGTTATATGTTGTTGTTGTTTTGGACTGTTGGTATTGATCCTTTAGTTCCATTCAAGGTAAGAAAACTGGTCAACTTTTCAAACTGATCATGTTATGAATTGGCGCTATTAAATTAAAAATTAAAAATAGATTAATTAATAATAAAAACAATAGATTTATTGGCTTTGACTCATTGAAAACGATGTCATCAATACCAAATTGTTTGCGGGATTACTATTGGTGTGATACCCCCATAACTATCAAAAATAAAATTTAATTAAAATTTAATCATATCGATCAGTCTTTATAAATAAAGTTGATAATTGTAAAATAATATAAGCATATGTGATCAACAATTAAAGTGAATAAAATCTAATTATATCTTAATTGTTTTTGTTTTCTATATCCTACTATGATCTTAAATACATACGAAATATAATTAAAATAGACTTAAGTTATTATTAATTGACAATTTGAATAAGATAATATTGAATTAATTTAATTTTTGTGACCTATTTATCTTTATAATTATTTTTAAGTTTTTTATTTTTTTTTGACATCTATTACATAGCTAAATAGTACTACTAACTAAGCTTATAATATACAACAAGTAAAAATTAATAAGTAATGAGTAATATACTACATTTATAGTAGATAAAAAAATTAATAACAAACAATATGCTAAAATAATATATCAGGCCAAATTAAAGTAATGAGTAAAATACTGACATGATAACAATTAATTAGAAGAAGTAATATTAATTTTAATTTAATAATTTTTTATTTTTAATGTATAATGTCCTAATAATCTTTTATATTATATATAATTGAGAACAACCCCAAAAAAGGAATGTTCCAAGTCAATTCCTCATAGCCAATTATATTTTAGAAATGGTAAAACATGGCAACTCAGGTTTCGTTCCCTTCCAAAACTTGATGACGTGGAATTTACAAACGCATACAAAAAAATTAAAAAATTAATTAAAAAAATGGAAAATAATCACGTATAATTCACGAATTAATGACTTTCTACCAAACAATTAATGATAAAACCCTTATATAAACAGTAACTGAACCCGAAAGTCATTAACCAACATTTTTTCAAATGGTTATATACAAATTAAATAAATACTAATTTGCGAAAATCATTAACCATTTTTTTTATGAAATGGTCATCTACGAATTAAATAAATAATAAATTATTAAATAGTTAAATTTTATTATAATGTGCTATTTTAATGCTACCTTTTTCTAATACTAATTTTAAAATAAAGAAAATAAAAAATTTAATCAAACATTATAGCTTTTGATTTTTTGGATTTTTAATTTTTTAATACTTCCTTCTTTAAATTCTATTTCTAATTCTAATCCGATTGGGAAATTGATGACAAATATGACCCGAAAATCATTGACCATCAGTGACCATTGCCGCAATAATATATTCTAATTGATGTGCATTCAATGACTTGCCTTTGTGATCCAAAGATGATCCTAATAATTTAAATTTAAATTTCAAACAATTTCAATTGATATGTAGGCATTTCTCTCTTCAATTGAAGTTACAAAAAAAAAAAAAATCTCTCTTCAATTGCCGAGAAACATGAACGGAGAAACATTGCCTCTTCTCTCTCGATGGGTTTGGTAAGTCCATTCATTGAGTTTTCCACACTCTTCGTATTTTCGATTTTTTTCCTTTTACTCTTTTGTGGATTACATGTTTTTTCTAAAAATAATATTTTCTTTCTTCAGTTGATGCAGGGAGGAGAATAGCAAGAGAAGGCGTGTTGACAGAATGAAGACGTCGTTATAATAGCAAGAGAAGCAATAACATAACATGTGCTCTCTCTGTGCTCTTTGTTATTGTTGTTGTCTTTCCTCTGTTGCCTCTCCATTGTTGTCTCCATGCTCATTGGTGAAGGCAAACTCAACTCCTGCGTTCTCAGTACTCGGTAGTGAGTACACCATTGTACTATCATTTAGCACCCTTCACATTTTGTTGTTTTTGTTTTTGTTTTTTTTTTTTTCCTTTTTTAGTATCACAGACTCACGCTGGTAATCATCTTTTTTCTTATTTCTCAAAGATTTATTGTAAATTTGTAATGCATAAATTTGGAAGACGTATTACGGATGGAAAATCTTAACTGCTTCTCATCACTGGTACACTTACATCTTAAGAGCTAACGGTTGATATAAATTGGATGTAATGTGAGCTATTCGTCAAGCTTTCAATACTTCTAAAAAAAATTATTTGGCATGGATGGAAAAACATCACTAATGAATCAATATGATGGAAACTCATATACTTTACTACCATCATATATTTTACTGTTGTTGAGAATTATTTAATAAGTATTTTTATGTTCGGTTATTTGATTTTTATCCTTAGTGTCATGGAATGCATTTCTCAAGCTATTGTAGAACCGGGAGAGAAGAATATGAAGTAAAGATTTCTATAGAGGACATTGAACTTGGACCAGCTAAGCATGGTATTCATCATCCATAAAGAAGAAGGTTTTATATTTTGGATTGTGAATTAAACAAAATCATTAGTGGCAAACTTCAATTTGCTGCCTTTTTTTATTGAGGCTCACATGGAACAAAAAAAAAATTAAGATTCTTTTATTGATACATTTTATATTTTATTTTATAAAGTATGCTGATTTTTCCGGGGAAAAGGATGAAATGGAAAACAATTTGTTTGATGGTGATGTTGGCTATTTTCTATTCTGTTTCATTAATAATAATGAAATAAGTTAATAACATTAATAATAAAATCATTAGTGGCAAACTTCAATTTTCTTATTATCTATACTTCATCGTTGTTTTGTTTTCTTTTCTAGGTGGTTTGTGTGAGGTTAATTAGAGATTTTAAGTGAAATAAATTTAGTGAAAAGCTACTCATTTGCATATTAAGGAAGTCACTTGGGATAGTAATCAAGTGCGTGGATTTTACATTGCATTTTTTCCATCGCGATCTCTTCATCAACGCACACAGTGATGAGGTTGTGTTTCCTTCTAATGCCTTGGGGTTGGGGACAATCAATTTCAATATATGAGAACAATAGGCTGTTATAATTACTAAATTAGATCTCTTATATTTATGCCATATGTCCTTTTTTAAGGGTACAAAAGTCATTTTAACAATAATTTCAAATTTCAAACCTAATCTCTCGCTCTCTTTCTCTGATTCTCTAACTCCCTCAGCTCTTTCACTCTCGCTTTCTCCCCATCTTTCTCTTCTCCTTCACCCTTACTCTCTAACTCACTCTGACTCTCTAACTCACTCATCTCTCTCACTCCCTCGCTGATACTGGTGACAGGGGAGAGAAGACAGAGCTCAAGGCCTTGAGAAGATTCACGGGAAAAAAAATGTGTTCCCTCCTTCACCTCTCATCTGTTTCCCTCTTCTTCTCTCTTCATCTTTCAATTTTTGTTTTTGTTTTTTTGAAATTGACTTCATTCTCTTAGCATCTGTTGCTCTCTCTTTCCCATCCCCTCTATTTCATCTCCCATTTTCAGCATCTTCTTCTTCCTCTTCCCCCTTTCAAGTAGCTTAGCAAAATGGAGAAACGACTTATCTTGAGAAGGCTTTCTCGAGGGCCTTCTTTTCAGGCTGCTTGATACTCAACATGCGTGGCGGCCATTGATTTTTAGAAAACTAGCGAATACGGCTACGCACGACGCGGGCGGAACCGATCATGTTATGTTGTTCTGAATAAGATATTGGTTGTATAAACTCGGACCAGAACAATCGACCCTGCGAGATCAACCTCGATCTGTCGAGATGAGGATTGACGGCGGCAGGTTTGATCTCGACATGTTGAGTAAGCTCAACCTGCGGTCAGCTCAACTGTCGAGATCAGGATTGACTTCGACCTTGAGGACCAACACCTTGAGTTTGATCTTGACATGTCGAAGACCTCGGTTGAGCTTGATCTCGGCAAACTATTGTTGGTCCCTGAGCGCCGAGTCAATCGTGATCTCGGCGAGGTTGAGCTTGATCTCGGCGGAGTTGAGCTTAGGTTGAGCTTGATCTCGGTTCGGATCTGTCTGTGACCTATCAAGTTAGATTTATTTAAACGACAGTTGTGATGGGTCTTGATGCTCAATAGATAGTTGTCTTATTTGTCGAGATCGAAGCTCAACCTGTCGATATCACGATTGACTTCGACGGCGGACCAACGACTTGAGTTTGATCTCGACAGTGAGTTTGATCTCGGTTGTCAAGCTCAACCGAGATCAAACTCAAGCATCGAGATCAAGAAGGCTGGTCCTCAGCGTGAAGTCAATCCGATCTCGGCTGTTTTGTGTTTGATCTCGGCAACGAAGACTAAACTATCTATTAGAGCATCAAGAGCCATCAATCAAGGCTGCCGATATAAATCATGTGAATACCGTCGAGAGATCAAGCTCCTGGCCGAGAGATCAAACACAAGCGTTGGTCCTCAAGGCGTCGAAGTCGATCTGATCTCAACCAGGTTGAGCTTGATCTCGGCGAGTTGAGCTTACCGACTGGCGAGATCAAACTCGCTGTTGGTCATGATCTGACGGTATTGTTGGTCCTCAGTAGCCGAAGTCAATCGTGATCTCGATAGGGTGAGCTTGATGTCGGCGAGTTGAGCAGGTTGAGCTTGATCTGGGGTTCGGTTGATCTCGGCAATTTATCAAGTTAGATTTATTTAAATTGACTTGGTTGTGATGGGTCTTGAAAACTAGCGAATACGGGTGCTACCTTGCGGGAGCGGAATAGCGATCATGTTATGTTGTTCGGAATAAGATATTGGTTGTATAAACTCGGACGAACAATCAACTGCGGGATCGACCTCGACCTGTCGAGATGAGGATTGACTTGGCGGCAGGTTTGATCTCGGAGGTTGAATGGCTCAACTGCCGAGATCAAGCTCACTGTCGAGATCGAAGCTCAACTGTCGAGATCAGATTGACCCGGCGACGAGGACCAACACCTTGAGTTTGATCTTGACCAGGTTGAGCTTGATCTCGGTTGCTATTGTTGGTCCCTCAGGCTGTCCGAAGTCAATCGTGGATCTCGGCAGGGTTGAGCTTGATCTCGGCAGTTGAGCTTAGGTTGAGCTTGATCTCGGTTGACAGATCTCGTGACTATCAAGTTAGATTTATTTGACGACTTGATTGTGATGGGTCTTGATGCTCCAATAGATAGTTTGTCTTGGTATCGAGTTTAAGCTCCAACCTGCCAGATCAAGCTCAACTGCCGATATCACGATTGACTTCGACGAGGACCAGCGACTTGAGTTTGATGTTGTGGCTGATTTTGATCTCGGTTGTCAAGCTCAGCCCGAGATCAAACTCAAACCGCCGAGATCAAATGAAGCCGCTGGTCCTCAACTGGTCAGTCAATCCGATCTCGACATCTTGTGTTGATCTCGGCTGACTTGAAGACTAAACTATCTATTGGAGCATCAAGAGCCATCACAATCGTTTGTCGAAATAAATCATGTGAATAGGCTACCGAGATCAAGCTCGACACAGCCGAGATCAAACACAAGGTGTTGGTCCTCAAGGTCGAAGTCAATCTCCGATCTCGACAGTTGAGCTTGATCTCGGCGAGGTTGAGCTTACTCGACTGTCGAGATCAAACTTCAAGCTGTTGGTCCTTGATCTCGATAGCTATTATTTGGTCCCTCAGTATCGAAGTCAATCGTGATCTCGACGAGGTGAGGCTTGATCTCTGGCAGTTGAGCTTAGGTTGAGCTTGATCTCTGGTTCAAACTTGATCTCCACCTATCAAGTTAGATTTATTTGACAAACTTGGTTGTGATGGGTCTTGATGCTCCAATAGATAGTTGTCTTCAAGCTGTCGAGTTTAAGCTCAACCTTCCGAGATCAAGCTCAACCTGTCGAGATCAAACTCAAGCTGTTGGTCCTCCAGCTGTCGAAGTCAATCCTCATCTCGACAGGCTGAGCTTGATCTCGGCAGGTTGAGCTTAAACTCACTTTTTTGGCAAAAAAAAATATTTACATATAAAAGGAAATAAAAAACCTGAATTCTTGGATTTTCTCTTCCTTGAAGCGGTAGGCTGTATTTCATCTTTCTCCTCATTAGTGTT
The DNA here is from genome assembly GCA_037113605.1 of Calophaca sinica. Taxonomy (NCBI): domain Eukaryota; kingdom Viridiplantae; phylum Streptophyta; class Magnoliopsida; order Fabales; family Fabaceae; genus Calophaca; species Calophaca sinica. The sequence goes on from CM073730.1 coordinate 74,367,514, forward strand.
ATTTAAGAAGACTTTTTCTCGCGGTCGCAAGCATTTGGACAATCTAAGGAATTCGTTTCACAGTCGTGAAGCGTAATTCTTGGGATTAATTTGTCGAGGATAGTTTAATTGCGTTGAGCACATATCAATTTTATGTAGATATTTATTATTTATAATTCATTATTTTCTTGACTCAGATGAGGAAAACATGCAATAGTTTTTATTGAGTTTGTAGGTATAGTTTCTTTTTCTTTGAGGACATATCAATTTTATGCATGTCTTTATTATTTACAGATATTTATTCACAATTCTAAGTCTGGCGGGAAACATGCAATGATTTAGTATAATAAGTTTATTTGTATATAACAGAGAATTTTGAATCACTGTAGTTTGGGTTCCATTATTATATTATATACAATTAATATTAAATATTAATATTGGTATAAAAATTTTTATATTCAAATATTTGTTAGACCAGAAGACATAGTCTTCCATAACAATTATACAAACGTTGCGCGACCCGTACGTATGCACGGGTATGTTACTAGTTATGGACAAAAACAAGAACCAACAATGGATGAAAAAGTAAGAATGCTGCAGCCATTTGCATGAGTAATGCAATTACGTTAAATTAGTTTGAATCAACAAACTATTTTTTTTAGAGAAACAAACTATTTTTTTTCCCTTCTAAACAAACTATTTTAGTTTGAATCAACAAACTATTAGTAAAGTTGCTTTATGGTTCCACATAATAATATGTGGGTCGTTGAACTAGATGCTTGGTCGTAATCTAAATTGGACCCTTCTAATATTGTATAATATGTTTATTTACTAGTATAGTAACCCGTGTCATGCACAAATATATATTGACTTTTGAACATTTGCATAAAATTATTTACTATTTTATATAAGTTTTTTGTTAAAATGAGTTTGAGACAATATTTTTACGAAAAATTACGTATGAGTATTTTAATTTCAATTATGCATTACAAATTATAGAAATCTATAAAATAGTAATGCTATTGTCCATTATAAAAATTGAATATAGTGGAGAAAATTATAAATTACTGCTGACTTAAGAGAATAAAAATTTGTTTTGAGATTATATTTTTACCAAACTAATTTGGGAGTTTCTGGTACAAAAAAAATGAAACAACATTTTGTAGAATGAAATTTTCAAATATAATAGACTTGACCAATGTGATGCACTTGTTATACGTTCGGGTAAAAATGAAATACATTCTATAGTAACAACATATCTATTGTATATTGACGATGTATATTAAAAAAATATAAACAAAAAAATATGGAAAATTTCATAAGAAATTAACTAAAATGTACATAAAATATGTTTATAATGAATTTGTTTTTCATATAAAATATTCATTCTCGTGTATTATATCTTATCTATTGTTTTCATGTAAAATGTTCATTCATGTGTATTATACTTTGTATACAATTTATATTTATATATAGATATAATTTTATAATGAGAATCCAAATTTACTTAGATTAAACTAAAACTTCATTAATTCTAAATTTGCTTCTTTGTAAAATGTTATTTTCATCACATATTATGTTTTATCTATGATTTCTATGCTGATTAATTTACATATAGATATTAATATTTTTTTGCATAAAATATTGTGTTTAATGTAATTTTTCCCTATTTTGTAATATGTCAATCATCGTGTTATACTAAAAGAAAATTAATTTTGTTTCTTGACAAAAAATGATTGATGAATTTTTTTACAGCATATTTGTAGGCCCGTGATATGCACGGTACATACTTAAAAAAATTATAATCATACCCCTAGGGTTTAAAAGAAGCAACATTCTTGCATAAATTTAGATAAAAATTATAACTAATAATCATATAATATAGTAATGTGCATATATTTCAAAAAAGTCCCAAAGATTATACATCAGATTACGAATGAGATGCACTATATAGTAACAAATATCTATTGTATGTTAGCCATCAAAAAATTATAAACCAAAAAAAATATGGAGATTATCATAAGAAATTATCTAAAATATACACAAAATGTTTGTAACGAATTTTTTTTAATGTAAAATATTTATTCCCGTGTATTATATTTAATATATTGCTTTCATATAAAATGTTCATTCCCGTGTATCATATTTTGTATTATATGTTATTAACAAACCTATTTTATTATGATCATGGATGATACAATTGTGAAAAATGTTGATAATTAAGATATTTAAAACAGAATAGAGAGGAAAAATAGACAAAACCTATGGTCGAGATAGGCGAATGTTTTAAATTATTCCATCGATATGCATATTTTACAACATATTTTTGGAAACAAAATTGTTGCACACACACGCACATGTGTATACATACACACACACATACATACATACATACATACATATATATATATATATATATATATATATATATATATTGAATGGCAACATAAAGCATTTAGTGTATTTTAATAACTGTATATATATATAATTTTACATTGTTAATAAAAATTATATATATATAAAGTAAAATTAATCCATAACAATTGAAATATTAATATTTTTGTTGTAAAAAATTTATCGCTATGTGTTAAGTGTAATTTTCCCCATCTATACTTTCATGTAAAATATTTATTCCTATGTCTAATACAAAAAAATATTATCTATAATTTCTATATTAAAAAATTCAAATTACTCTTGCAAAAGTTAACTGATGATAAATTAGTAAGGTGAACAGATAATAAATAAAAAATAATGATTTGTCTAAGAATTGTTAAGATAATATTTCAATTTGATTTTCTATCATATTAAATTTAAATCCATTATGTAAAATACTAAATTTTGAATGGGTAAAAGAAAATATTTAATAAGTAATTAGGTGAGAAATATTAAGATATAAATATAATTATATTAAAATTATTATTTAAAAATATAAATATTAAGATATAAATATAATTATATTAAATTTATTATTTAAAAAGATAATTATATACAAATATAATTATTTAACTTGTTTCTTTCATCAATAAGACACTACGTAGGATTTGAAAAATTACATTAATATATAATTGAAAATTTTATCAATTAAATTCATATATTAATCTTAGTAATATATGACTTTGTAGTGCACTGCAATCTATAGAATATTGGATTTTTTGCGCTTAACTACGTTTATGAATTCTGAATGTGACACGTTTCGTTTGATACAATTAACCTCAAGGAAATTCAACCTCTCCCACCCTAAGGAAAAGATGAGGTCGAAATCCTCAAGATGTCATTTTATATGAAATAATGAGGTTAAAATATGAAAAGACGTCTATGATTTCTATTAAATAAAGTGTAGATATAGAAGTGCTTTTTTTTGTACCCAAAAGAGGAGAAAAAGAAAAACATAATGGGTCATGAAGCTTTGTGCTAGCATTTTAGAATGAGAAATTGCCTGCAATTAGAACTGTAATTTAAAAAATGTAACACTGCTAACATAAGCAGGACTATATCTGTTATGGCGTATACATGATTGCATTTCTTATTGAAATGGCTTTCCTCCTAAGCCTTTGTGTAGAAAATGTTCTAACTAGAAAAACTTGATTCAGTCCCTACTGGCCTGCATGGGATTGTTATTGCATATTTCAGCAAATCAAAGGTACTCAGCTCATCTTTAGTAACTATTGACTGTTTCCATTTAGTCATTTCCTTTCACCACAGGTTCTCACCGAGAACTATTTCTGCCAGACTGCCACATGTTATTGTTTATTCAAAAAATTCAAAAGAAATAGATGAGAAAAGAAATAGACAAAGAAATAATTGAGCAATTTAGTAATTAATAACCCATTATGTGTACTATCCTTGGAAAGATATCACATCAGCTCTCATTTAACTACTGTTGCAAACAAAAAATGATTTCAAACATAATATATATTTGGGCGTACTACAATAAGTATAGTATGGAAAGCATAATAAATATTTTCGTTTCCTTTAATTATACCATCATCGATTAATTATGGGCAGAGGTTCCATAAAATTGAATTCCCAAATCATTTACATAAGTCAGCAAGCAAGTTCTAGCTAAAAGAGACTGCAGAAAGAACAGTTGCAATAATTTGTAAGTAATTTGTAGCTCAATGAAGGGTGTGCAATATTATATCCAATGAAACAAATCAATTGGAGGGAGTATTTTTTTTTTAGAAATTAAATCATCAAAATATTGTATCACATGATGCACCTCAAAGCTTGGAGGGAAAAAGGGAAACATATGTTAGACTTTTTTTTTGGAAATTGAAATATATGTTAGACTTGTTGCCGTTGTTGTTGTGACAGCATCTGAACGTGGATTGGGGAATTTCAATTTATGGGATTAGAAGAAAAAAAACTGAAGTAAAAGCAAAAAAGAGTGAGTAGAATAATGGAATCAGAATCACAAATGTTTTTTGTTCTTTCTTGTGACATGTTTGTTTACTTCGTAATCCTACAAAATCAAGTGTTTGAAACAACCATCAATTGAACATCGACATGTGAGTGAATTAAATGGAACAACCATCAGTATCTTCCAAACATGCTACCCTGCATATATTTCTTAAAAAACCAATAACACCCACTGAAGAAATTAAAAATGAGTAAGACTACTAAACGCCACTGAAATCAAATGCCACTAAGCTCACATTTTTCAAATGCACATTTTTGCCTTTATTATATATTTTCAAGTCAAATAGAATTGAAAAGTTACTAAATAACATTGTAATTTTGGAACCTTCTACTGAAAAAGTTTGGGCAAGCCCTTGTCCATCTTTCTCACAGCCTGTAAAAAGACAAAAAAAGAAGAAGAATGGGAATAAATAAATAAATAAATATCAGAAAAAAATACAGAAAGAAAATGAAAGAAGAAAAAGGGAGAGAAGGAGTCATCAGCAATGAAGTCATTAACAATCAAGCATATTAGATTCCTTATAGAGTCAATGAAGTCATTAGCAAGCTCTAAAAAATATCTATAACTCCAGGTCCAGCTTACCCTTTGGATCCACCTGTAGGATAGAAGATTAAATTCAAAATATAACCATTAAATAGATACTTAGAAAATGAAAATAACCAAGTTTAAAGAAAACTTGTGCATCTAAATCTTGTAACTTTCTCTTCCCAATTACTTGCTTTGTTGCTGCTCCAATTCCTTGGCCTGTACTTCCTGAATTATTTTATGCAAATTCATTGATAACTTTTATACCAATGGTTAAATATAAAATGTCACATATCTGACCTAGGTGGTGCTCCATTTTCCGGGTTCTCTGCAGGGGAAGTTGTACAGGATTTAGAATATAAGGGTTTAAATAGATCTTTTGAAATATGGTATTGCCATATAGAATCTCATTATCACTCCATAATTGTATCATAAGCATATGCTCCGGGTACATATCGAAAGCATCAGAATGCACCAAAAGAAATGTAAGAATTTTTTGTTCCTTAATCACAGACTTTCAATGTCCAATTCTGGCTTCACTAAATTTTGAGAAAACTACATATGATAAATGGGAACAAAAATCTCAATTCTCAGTAGCATCAGTAAAACTTTTGGGTAGACATACCCAAAATCCATGAAAGTGGAAGTAAAATCACTAAATTGATAAATCAATCAAACACAAAGCAAAAGATAAACAATAGAGAGAGAAGTTAATGAGAAAATATATCACAATTTAAATATAAATGATGATATTGTGTTGATGTAGAACATACCCTAATCATACCTCAACCTGTCGTTATACATGATTGATTTTATCATGTAGTAACCTTGCCCGTGACCTGCAAACATAATCAAACCTCACGAAGAACAACCTCTACCATAGGCTGTTGTTTTGATCTAAAATTTTCTGCAATATCGAAAACAAATTAATGGACACGCTTGCACCAAAACAAAAACAGAGCTAATTGATAGGGAAAAAAAATATAATTATGAAAGCAAAAAGTGAAAACCAAACACATGCGTTCGAGTGAATCAAATGAAACGCAAAATGCGATTATTGGTTAAGCCATATACTAATTTATATGCCTTTATAATTTAATAATAACATAACGTTTTGTATTTTTGAAAGCATATATTTGTGGGGTGAATTATGTGGTATAGAAAAAAAAGGTAACTAAATTAATTTCTTGACGGTTTTGATCGTGAATTTAAATAATCATTAAAATATTGCTAAATCAAAAACTCTAAGAGTCTGTTTGGTTCAAACAAGGGAAAGAGAGTGAAGGGATTTTATTAGAGGGAGGGGAGGGGAAGGGAATGGAAGGGGAGGGATTTAATTTAGTTTTGTGTTTGGTTGAGAGGAGGGAAGGGGAGGAAAGAGAAGCATTTGCATGTTTGGTTCAGGAAGGGAGGGGAGGGATTTTAATGGAGGAGAGAGATTAATTTACTTGTATATCCTTATAGCCTTTTACATCATATTATATATGAGGATATTTAAGTAATTTTATTTTAGGGTGTGTTTGGTTGAGGGTTTTTGGAGGGAAGGGGAGGGAAGGGGAGGGGAGGAGTTATTTTAAATTATATTTGTTTGGTTTAATTTTTTTAAGGGGAGGGGAGGGGAGCAAAATCCCTCCTAAGCCAATTTTGGCTCCCCTCCCAAAGTGGGGGGTTTTGGAGGGGAGGGGAGGAGAGATTAAATTATTTAAAATAAAATTACTTAAATATCCTTATATATAATATATAATATAATATAAAAGACTATAAGGATATACTAGTAAATTAATCCCTCCCCTTCATTAAAATCCCTCCCCTCCCCTCCTCTCAATCAAACACAAAATCAAATTAAATCCCTCCCCTCCCTTCCCATTCTCTCCCCTCCCCTCCATTAAAATCTCCCCTCCCCTCTTCTCCTCTCGTTTGAACCAAACAGACCTTAAATTATTTAATCTCCCCTCTCATCCCCTCTGAAAAACCCCACTTTTGGAGGGGAGCCAAAATTGGCTTAGGAGGGATTTCGCTCCCCTCCCCTCCTCTAAAAAAAATTGAACCAAACAAACATAATTTAAAATAATTCCTCTCCTCCCCTCCCCTCCCCTCCAAAACCCCCAGCCAAACGGACCCTAAGGGTCGGTTTGAGAAGGAGTTTTAGGGGGAAGGGAGGGGAGGGTCTTGAAAGGTCAAGTCTATATGTTGATATATATTTGAGATTTTAAAAAAATTGAAAGAACAATTTGATAGATGATCATATAACGTTTCAATCACACTTCATTCGTTTTTAGAAACATGTTATAGCTTCTTTAATTTTAAAAAGAAAAAAATAAGCTCTCCCCTCTTCTCCCCCTAAAACCCCTTCTCAAACAAACCCTAACCGATTTGCACGTAAACAACACGTTTTCTCTTTCTGAAACAAATATATTTTTGGGGTGAATTATGTGGTATGGAACAAAAAAGGTAACCAAATTAATTTCTTGACCGTTTTTTATTGTGAATTAAAATAATAATGAAAACATTCCTAACTTAAAAGATCTAACCGATTTGCATCAGGATTCGGATGTATCTGGTCATGAATTAGGCATTTGACGTTTTGGGTATAATGAAGGAAATTAATACCAATAAAGTAATCATATTTTATGACCAAAAAAAAGTAATCATGTTATGTTCATTATTACATTCCGTTAATAGATTTTATTCCTTATGTGTGGTTTGATAAAATTCCCAGAGAATTTTTTTCATGCATAGGTGTCATTAGTTGTGTCATAGTAATATCAATGTGGCGTTTTTTTGGCTGACATAACAATCCTAGTGTGTAGCTATTAATTGTGGGATTCACCTGAAGATGACACATGAAGGGTAATTTAATGAGTTGATTTGCAAATGTATATATTATTGATTATTGATTATTGATTAATTATCAAAAGGAATTGTGATATTTCATAAATTAAGATGCATATCTTTACTTTTATATGGGGAAATTAGCTAATTGGGGCTGATGAAAATTATACATGCAGTAGGAAATATGTAAGCAAAGTTGTCAAATACGAGAGTATAGACAGACTCGTGAAACATAGATAGACTCTACTCGTAGACTCGACTCGTAAACTCCTACGAGTTTACTTAATGTTTAAAATAATATTAACGAAAGAGTCTAGTCAAACTCGTGGAGCATAGGAAGACTCGAATCGTAAACTCGTACGAGTTTACCTAATATTTAAAATCATATTAAACAAATCTACACATCACAAATACTTACTATAAAATAACATTGAAAAAGTAAAATTAACTTTATAAATCTAATATATATTGCGGCATATAGGTAATTCAACCCAAGTAGCCAACAATATTGACTGATAATTTACATTTTAAGACCAAGTCAATGTAAAATTATAGACTCGTAAACTCGCTAGTAAAATCCAGAGTTTACCGATTTTATCAGAGTTTATTTAAACCCGTATGAGTTTACGCAAAAAAAGAGTTTACATGTGAGTTAACTCATTTTTGTAATCTAGAATCGTAAACTCGTAAGAGTTTAAGAGTTAACTCAAGAGTTTAACAACCATACACAAAAGTTTAGTAAATAATGTAAGAAGGACAAGGTCTAAGTCAAAATTAAAATATTTTCGCCAATCAACTACACATTAGGGATGAACATCTACTTGAAAACACATAAGAGAAATTATACTTAACACACAAGGATAAATATTCTACGTGAAATCATGTTAACACATGAATTAGTAGGAAAAAAAATTTAAATTTATTATAGATGTCTGAGCTAAGCATAATATTCTACGTGAAATCATGTTAACACATTTATTGGTAGGAAAAAAACACTGCTAAAAGAAAACGATTTAGACAACCTAATCAATCATACTTCCTCCGTTACTTTTTATAAGCCCCTTTTAGAAAAAAAATTGTTAACTAATTATAAGCCCATTTTCAAATTACAAGATATATTAATTATTTTTTTTTCAAAAGTACCCCTAATTAATTGCATGTATTTAAAAATCCAAGACATACATTAATTAATTAATAGTATAATTGAAGGATATATTTGAAAAAACATACACATTATAGACAATTTAATTATGCTAACTATTTTTCTTAATATGCGTTTTTTTGTCTAAAATGACTTATAAAAAGTAAGGGAAGGAGTACATAAATGTCTATATACAAACGTTTCCTATGAGATTGAAAGTCAAAAAATTACATTAATTATTTATCAATTCAAAAAATTGGTAAGCATTGATTTCACAAAGCTCAAAAGAATTTCTCCACCATACTGTTTCTAATATGGAAATTACGGTCAGCTTTAATGGAGTCAAAATGTATTGAAAACAATATTGATGCTAATTTAACTACTAATCATTATATATATATTTGGTTAAGTCATTTTTTGTAGTATACCAATTATTATGTTTAATCATTTTACGTTAAGCCCTTTTTTGATTTCTTTAAACCATGATATTTTTACAAATAATTGTAACGTTAATCATTTCATATGGTAGTTTAAACCAATTTATTTAAGTGCATCAATTAATCGCTTGACGTATTGTCATCTAATTAACAAAATATTATATAAATGAATTCATAATTTATTTAACTTATATAACTTAATATTTTTTGAATTTTTTGGTTATTTTACTAAAAAGATGATGTACACCCGTGCAATGCACAGGTCAAACACACTAGTATATTTATATATATATATAAATTAATTATAATTTTTACTGACACATTCACTACCCCAGCACACGAGTAAAAATTAGGGGTGTTCAAATGAACTATGAACAGAAACTGAACTGTCAAACCAAACTGAACTGCACCTTAAAAAACTGAACCATTTTAACAGTTTAATAACTGCAACCTGTTTTTCATTTGAAAGTTCTTGAACTGAACTAGACAACAGTTTGGTTCGGTGAACTCACAGGACCGAACTCTCACTTCTTTGTAGCTGAACGTTCACCCAACGCAAGTTAGAAAACCAACCCTATAGAACTTGACTGCCTCTTCTAAAACTAAAACTAATCAAGATAATCTTTCACCATTTTTTCTCAATAAATTAATCTTTCACTTTTTTGAAAGACGTCATGTAGTACCCTAATTTTGTCCGACTTTCTATTTTATTTTGTTACTTATTTTAACTTTTTAAATTTTGTAATAAAAATAATATTTTTGGTTTTATAATAAGGAATAAAAGAAAATGAATAAAGAAAAAAGAAAAGAAAAGAAAAGAATAAAAGAATAAAAGAATAAAAAAGGAAAAAAGAAGAGAAAAAGAAAGGGGTTATGGATAATAATACTAGGGGTGCTAATAGCAAGGAACAAAGGTTTGCCACAGCCCAAAGGCCAGCCCACGTAAGCGCACCCCCATTTTCCTAAATAGTGCCTCACTACGCGCACCCCTTTTTCCTTCTGCGCACAACCCTGCGCGTTGTTCCCTTTCCCTCCTGCTGCTCGCACCCCTCCTTCCTTTACCTCACGCCCCACGACCCAGCCTATCTCACCCATGCATCCCACTAAAACTACACAACCCATCTTCTCCTTCAGCCCAAACCCACTCAACCTTAACCTAAAAAAAACCCTCACCTTCATTCTTCCCTCTCCTTCATTTCCTCCTCACGCTGGCGTGCCCCTCCCATCTCCATTCTCTTCTCTCTCCCACCCTCCTCTTCCCCCTTCGTCCTTCCCTTCCACTCCACCAAAACCTTAATTCTCCTCTCACCTCATCTCTTCCTCTCCCACAATCTTCTCCACTATTATCGCCTTCATCCTCTCCTCTTTCTCCCTAACCCTAGCGCCGTAACCCCATCCTCGTCCTCTCTCCTTTTCCCTCGTTCCCTTCCAACCCTAGGCCGCCGCGGCCTCTCCCTCAAATCTCTCCTTCCCTTTCCTTCTTCATCATTTGTTTTCCTTTTTCAAAAACAGATTTCCAAGATCCTCTCTCAAATTCCCTTCTGTCTCTCTTTTCTTCATCTGATCTCCTCTTAACCCTAATCTCCCATCACCCAGCCGCGGCCACACCAAACTCACTTAACCCTAAACCTCATGACCGCAACGCCCTCATCTTCAAACCCTAACCTATCAAAACCGAATCAAATCCACATGATTCGGTCATGAGATGCGCGTGATTAAAGGAAAGAAGAACCGTGAAGATCTCCACGAAAATCAGGGAGTATTTAATTTTTATTTCTTATCTTTGTATCCTTTTTAATGTTTGGATTCAGTTACTGATTCGATTTTGTCTATGTTCTCAGGGCTATAAAATCCAAGGCATGCAAGGCGAATAGGGAGGTGAACCCTAAAGGAAAGCGAGAGACAGAGAGCAAGAGACAGAGAGCAAGAGGGAGAGGCAGAAAGCAAACAAAACAGAGACGGGAAGAAGAGGGGAAGGAATTTGTGAGGCTAACATACCCAAATTTAAACACTTCTTAGTTCTAGATTTTTTCTTCTTTTTCCTCCATCTCCTGTCTGTAAACTTTCTGGAAAATACTTAGGTTTCATCTTCTTCCCTTTGATTTCTTTTCTGAATATGCCTCTGTAATATAAACTTGACTGAGAAATTTTCGTTGCAATTCCCTTATTCTGTTTTATTACTTCTTGTGATTGTTTGGTTTATTATTGCTGTTATGGTTGTTGTTGTTGTTGTTATTGCTGTCAGTGCCCACGGTTTGGATTGTAATTAGGTCTGGGGTTTGGCCTTCCAATGGGGCCAAACCCTAAATAGGGATCAATTTGCAAATATGTAATTAAGAGGGGCATAAAGGCAAAAAGGTTTTTTTCTTCAATTTTGTTCCATATGTACGCGTTTTAAGATTTGGTCTTCCAACGGGGTCAAACCCTAAGTAATGACCAATTTGCAATTATCATATTAAATTAGGACTTGAAAGCAAAAATTGAAATTCCTGGATTTGATTTGGTCTTCCAATGGGGCCAAACCCAACCCAGGGACTTATTTGCAATTTACTTCTTTTTTTATTTCATCAATAGTCAGAATTGAATAAATAATTGATAAAGGGCATAAAAGCAAATAAAAAAGAATTTTCCCTTCTTATCTATTTTTTTTATATTAACATAATTAGTTTTTACTTTTTTAGGTTTTTTTTATATTTATTATTTCTGTTACATAAGAAAAGAATAAATAATAATTTGTATATAATGGTTGAATTGTCCTTTTACTAAGTTTCTTTTTATAACATTTATAATATGATTAATAAACTTGTATTTTTTTTTTAGAAAATTCATTAGGGAATAATTTATTTAATGGTAAGCAAGTCTTTTTTTTTTAAACAATAAAAAGGGTACCATTCTTTGTGGGCGTCTTAGGGTGCTAACACATTCCTTAAGCGTAAATAACTCCCGGACTCAAAATCTGGTTCGAAGACTATTTTTAAATTATTCTCATAAAAAAGGTTTTTCCTATTATTTTTTTCTTAATAAATATTAGGTGGCGGCTCCATTTAATTTTTAGGGTGGTTGTCACACGTCATAATCTTTCCCTTAATTTGCACCATTTTTTGTCACAAAATGAAATAAAGTTTACTGTTTTAATGGAGATGGCATGATGAGACAATGTCTTAATTTTTCACTTATTTACTGAATTTATTTATGGTTATTTGATAATTAGTTTTTTTATCTACCGTCAAAAAATAATTTATCATTTATTTATAGTTTATCTTCAGTTTTTTATTGCGTAAAAAAAATTTTCATTTTTTTATTTTCATGAATTTTCGTCTATGAATAAATAAATATTTGATTATTTTTTTAAAAACAAAGTTGTTAAATAAGAATTTAATTGGATTATTTATCTAAATTTGTCCATCAAATCGTTTAATCCATTAAAGATAAAAAAACCCATTAAATTTTTAAAAAAGCTAAATAAATTAAGAACAACTCTGCACATAACTTGGATTAGCATTGGAGGTAAGAGAATGGATGGAACCTACGTGGCAGGGTGAGTTAACTGCCAAAGGCAAAATGTCACCGAGTTATGAATGTTGGACTTCATGCCTTGTATCGTTGTCGATATTGAGTGGATTTACGGTTTGCTTTAACGTTGGGGTTCCCAGTTCATGAACCAAACTACAGTGCACTGAACAAAGAAGCAGTTCAGTTCAGTCCAAAAAGAAACACAAACAGTTTGGTTCTATTTAGCCGAATTGTTTCTCCAGTTCAGTTTGATTAGGTTCAGTTTTACCCATGAACTGAACTATGAAGAAGCCTAGTAAAAATATACCGCACATAAATGAATATTTTGCATGAAATTAAACATATTAATGTCTGAATAAAAATCTATTAGTATTTAAATTTCAGAGTAAAAATTTATTATAAGCAGATTGAATATTTCACAAAAAAGAACAATTATACATATAAATTACTCTAAGTGAATATTTAATAAAACAAATATACATTAATATGATCTTTTACCATAATCTATATATTTTTAAATATATATTGTGCATTGTCTGGGCCAAATATGTAATTTGTGTATGTCATGGCTACAAAATGCTTATTAGAGTCATCATTGTTCATTGGCGGAGTATGCGATGTAGAACCCTAACCACAAAAAGATGATCCAGTTTATGCAGAAAGATAACAAATTGCACTACAAGAATAAACAGCCTTACCTACAGCCTTTTTTCGTGGGCCAACACAATAGGCAATTATCGTGGGCTAAAGCCCCACGAAAATGGCAAATTTGAAATTCGTGAAACATTATCGTGGGCCCTGATTGTAACGCCCCAAACCCCCTAAGCTTAGTTGAGTACAAGTGATGAGTAGTTGTGGGATTATGTTTAACTTTAATTTGAATCCAAATTGAAGTGAATATGATTACATAGAGTTTCAATGTGTAAGTTGTTGAATTTGAGTTGAGAAATAAATTGTATTTAATCCTAAAATGAATGAAAGTATTGATTAGGAGTTAATTGAAGTTAGTTTGAAGAGAAAGTCTCAAAAAGGGTGTTAGAATCATGTTTATTTGATTTTTATACAGTGGGAATCGATTCCCACACCTCCTGAATCGATTCAAGCACTTAAATCTCTCTGGGAATCGAATTTGATCAGTTGGGAATCGATTCACATACCTTGTGAATCGATTCACACAAAAACAAGCCACTGGGAGTCGAATTGAGAGCTGCAGGAATCGATTCACTCACTTAAACTCGAGCAGACACATTTTTGACTGTGTGAATCGATTCACAGCCTTAAAAATGTATAAAAACACAGTAGAACCAGCGGATCGCATAAAGGAAGGAAAAAGGGAAAGGAAGGGAAAGAAAAGAAGAGAAAAAGGAAAAAGAAAGGGAAGAAGAAGCTAGGGTTATATGAGGACCATTTCCTCCTCCATCTCCTCTCAATTCCTCAATGATCCTCTTTCTCTATTCCCTCTCATTTTCGTTCTAATGGAAGGGGAAGAGTAAGGAGAAGAGTAAGTCTAGGGTTTCATGAAATTAGAAGGAATAATGGAGAGAAATTAGAGTGTAAGGGGCAAGGTCCTTCCATCCTCCCACAAAATAGAAGATTGGAAGCCACAATGGAGCATTGGATGAAGTATTTGAAGAAGCCCTAAGTTGAGCAAAAGGGGAAAACGTGAAGAATGGCTAAGAGAGCAAAGTTCAACCATTCTAGCTCAAGGTCTTGAAGACTTATGGTGAGTTCTTCATCCCTTAGGTGATGGGCACTCATAAGACCCACATTAGGATTTTTCTCAAAGAAGTCTTTGAACCCTAGAGGGTTCAAAGTTAGAGTTTGTTAACCCCTTTGATTTCAAGTCTAATTTTATGGTTATTGTTGTGTCTATTTAGTGGGTTTGACTGCAAGAGGTTGGCTGACTGCCCCAACCCCCCACAAATGTATGTTTATGTTATGTTTGCCCCTTTGATGGTTTCATGGAGCTTCAAAGGGAAGATTTTGGTCTATTAATGTTTATGCTTAAGTATGATTAATGATTTCTTTATAATCTTGAAATGTCTTGGTTGTAGCAATTGTTAAAGAAACATGATAAGTATGTGTTGAGGTTTTAAAAACTCATGTTAAGTATGATTCATTAGATTTATTGTGAAAATTTCTTTGAATATTCAAATGTTGATGAGGGTTGTAAATCCTAGTTAGTTAAGTTGCATTTTTTAACATGCGTTAAAGAATGAAAGATTTAAGTAAAGTCCATGGCAAGACTCCTCTATTTATAGGAGAAGATCGGTTTGGTTAGCCTCGTGGGACGCCACTTAGACGGTTAAGACATCTAACCACCTTACCGAAAGCGTGTTATTGGGGTCTATGAACCAAAGCATATGACAAAACCCAATAGCACAAAGCAAAGAAGGACTAAACGTCCTTAGTTAAAAAGATGCATTGCATAGTCTCATATTATCTATCTTCTTTGAATTGTATAATATGTGGAGTGATGTTTAAGTTTACGAATGTCGATGAATCCCTTGAGTATATCATTGGAACTAGCTTAGTTAAGTAAAGGATGTTATGGATTGTAAATCCTTAGATGCTAAATTACTAAATGGTAAGAATGCATAGAAGAATAGTAAGATGTGCGTAGCACAAAGTAAAGAAGAACTAAATGTTTTTAGTTAAGAAAGTTTGCATTTACGTAGCATTGTGTTTAGTTGTGCTAAACATAGTTAAAGAAGTAATGTTTAAATGATTTATGAGTATTGCTATTCATTTATATGTTTAGTTGAATCACAAGTTGATAAGTGGTATAGTGGACCTAGGATTATCCTACTCCGCAATATGCCAAGTTTTATGTTCATGTTAGCTCATTCTAAAGCGTTCTCCCTTAGAGTATTTAAGGAGTTTTTTTTAGTCCCTTATAGTTAATAGGGAGAGTAATGTTGAGTTAGTCTTTTCAGGCTAGTATGATTCGGTGAGCGAATAGTAAGGAGTCCGTGAATGGCTCATTGAGATTTTTAATCTTACCCCGTTCCTTTTACTGTTTTTCAGATAAACAGGTACCAGAAACTAATGAGGCGAAGCTCCAGGCTTGGAACTCATAGTTTAAGCTTTTGTATTGGTGTTGATTTTTGGATATTCCAATAAGTATTCAAGTTGTAATCTATTTAATAGAATTATGACTTAGGTTTTTAATTTATGACTTGGATTACTGTAATCAAGTTTGTAAATTATTAGTAATTTCTGTACTTTAATGTAATTTGTCATATTTCCAATTTATATTGAGGTAAGGGTGTTACACTGACCCACGATACTGAGTAGAGAGCATTTTCGTGGGCCACTTCCCACGCTAAAACCAGTCTGCAAAAAATAGCCTTTTGCTTTTGACACTTTGACCAGTTATCGTGGGCACTTCCCACGGTAAAATAGAAACGCAAACTTAACGTGGGCCACATCCCACGGTAATACACCCAATCATTTCCTCGCAAGTGCTGATAATCCACGCTTAGTTCTCTCCCTCTCATCTCAAACCCTCACTTTGACCCTCCCACCCTCACTTACTTGGCCTCAACCCACTCTCCCTCCTACCCTCACTCAGTGTCTCTCCTCTCACCCTGTTTCTTCTCTTCTCCTCTCAGAACCTCCATGCCTCACAAACCCTTCTTTCACTCTTCTTTTATTCTCTCAGATCTCACTCCCTCACTCTCAGATCTCACTCCCTCGCTTTCAGATCTCTCTCCTTAATCTCGTCTTCCTCGCTCCAAACCTTGATCTCGTCTCCGTTATCTCATCTTTCAGATCTCACTTTCTCACAAACCCTCAACCACATCTTCCTCACAAACCCTCAACCACACCTCACAAACCTTCACAAACGATGAGGCCATGACTCTTCTGCTCTACCTGAAGCAGCGTTTCATGGAAACAGTTGATCCCCTCTAGTGGTCTCGCACAAATGGATCCGGAAAGAAGATTCAGGTGTGAGGAGAAGGAGTTTATTGAGCTTCAGCTTCGGGATTTGTTGTCTCCATTGGCTTCTTCCTCCTTCATTAATCTCTCCCTTTCTGTCTTCATTCCCTATTCTTCTGGAATTTTGTTTTAATTTTTTTTCTTTTCTGAATATGTTATTTTTTTTTGCAGGCATGGAGATATGGAGAACCACATGCAAAAGAGAGTTCTGGAGATCTGAGATTCGAACCAAAAGAAGCAGAAGCATTTGGAACAGAACGAGTGAGACACCAACAAAGAACCAAAAACAGATTTAGTTCTTATGTCTTTTTCGTTTTTATTTTTTTCTTCTTTGTAACCTTCTTCTTCTGCATATTTCTTTTATCTTCTCTGTAGCCACTTTCCCTATTTCTTCTCCTCTCTTTCTTGTTCAGCTCCCATTTTTATTTTTTTCTTGCCGTTTTCGGCTTGCTGATCAATTAAATTTGTATTTTGTTTATGTGTATTTTTTATTGCTGATAAATTATTTCAGTTTAAAAACTGGTTACTATTTGTGTTTCTAGGTGTAGTTTGTATTTCTGGGTTGGGTTGTGTTTAATTTCTGTTTCTGGTTGTGTGTTTCTGGGTGTTGCTGTTTATTTTTTTTTTTAAATTCCTTTTCAGTTATCGTGGACCTTTTCCCACGGTAATGGTCAAAAAGTTCTCATGTGTAATATGTGCATTACACATGGCTTTTTGGCATTAGAGGGGGCTTTTGGCCCACGGTAATACCAAAATTTCTTGTAGTGTTGGTATAAAGTTTCAATATTTTAAATTTTATTGTTCAAACTATACAAAATACTACTCATTATTTACGTATTACTCAATATAAATAATACACTACATGCATTGTGCTACTATTAACATGTAAAAAATAATTCATTTTATAACTATTTCAATAGCATACCTATATCTGTGCAACGCACGGCCGGTCAAACACACTAATAAGAATTATATTTTGAAAACAATTTAAATAATAATTGACACGTGAAAGTTTATTTTCATAACATGGAAAATAGGGCGTGATTTCAAAATATATACCAAGGAAACAAGGGTTATGGCCTATTCAAAATTGTTTTTGAGAATGCTTATGACATGATTGATTGGGGCTTTTAGTTGAATATTTTGTAATATAAAATTATCTTGATTATAAAATTGAACTTATTTTATCTGCTAAAAAATTAACTTATTTTATATAAGTCATGATATTAGGTGACACATTTTTTTTTGCTCACAAAATGATTTTTTTTTATATTAGGCGATAAATATTTTTAAGTTCTTTGTCTGTTTCATTATTTTTGAGCACATATCAATTTTATGTATGTATTTATTATTTAATTTTTAAATGATTATTTTACTTTTGTGTACCAATGAACAAACATGTAATGAGTTTGTCGGTATAGTTTCATTGTCATTGAGCACATATCAACTTTATGCATGTGTTTATTGTTTACATATATCCATTCGCAATTATGAGTCATGACAAGGAAACATGTAATGACTTAGTTTAGACAAACTTATTTGTATATAACAGAACAAAGTTTATGAACAAGACGTTTGAACAGTTCTACCAATTATCTGATTAAAATTTAGTAGACCGTGCAATATTAAAAGAATGGACGTAGCACAAGCAAGACATTTTATCGAACAAAATAGAACTTTGTGTAATTTTATGAGCCCTGGCAGAGAAACATATAATGATTTTTAATGAGTCTTTTAGTATAATTTTATTGTCTTTGAGCACATATCAATTTTATGCATGTGTTTATTATTTACATATATCTATCCGCAATCACGAGTCTCGACGAGGAAACATATAATGACTTAGTATAGAAAAACTTATTTATATAACAAAGAGAATTTGGGGTCATTGTATTTTGGGTCATGTTATTATATACAATTAATGTTGGTAGAGAAGTCATTGTATTCAAATATTTGCTAGGTCAAAAGGCATATCAATTACTATTCAATTTTAGTTTTAGAAACATTCATAGTAAACAACGCGACGCGACCTGTGCGGATGCACGAGTATGTTACTAGTTTTTGAATGAAAACGTATAATACACGTTGTTCACCTCTAACATGCAAGCAACAACCAGATCCATCTCTTACGGGTTGACTGTAGATTGCTCGAAGATGGGAAAGCTTTTTCGAAGAATCTTAACCAACTTCCGGGGACTATGCTTCACATAACACAAATCGTTCAATCAAGCAAAGACTTAACAAGATCATGTTGAATCCTATGTTGATATATACTAGCCTTTAGGCCTAAATGTGCTTGGGTGGTTGGCTAATGAGGCCAACAAAAGAGAGAAGTATATTGATCTGGCAAGGCGACACCCTTTGTGAGTTTGCTCAGAGAGTCACTTGAATGATCGAAGGAGATAAGATTTGAGGGAGAAGCTGGGGTTAGAGTTAGGGTTCTGTCTTTTTTTGCCGAGATCCAATGCATATCGGATTGCCTAATCTTTTTGTGTTGGTACTGCTTGTAACTAGACTGGATTGTGGGCTTTACCTGTATTGGGCCTAATCCTGTCTATTATTAACAGAGTATGGATTTGCCAAAAAAATAAAAATAAAAGGGGATATGCACCATCGATGTAAACCAGTTTTACACTAACATCTAATTATGACTTACTATTCTGCAGTTATTTTTAAAACGCAGTTACAAATTAAGCTAATGTGACAATATGGTGAGCTCTTACAGGAAATAAGTGTAAAATTAATTCACACCACTGTATCCGTGTTAAACTAAAAAAAGCTTCGGAATTATCGAAATGCAAAAGCAACACATCAAACACAAAATTATCGTGATACTGAGATCGTTCAATCTCACCACACATGACAACTCTTTAGGGTCTGTTTGGTTCAAACAAAGAGAGAGGAGAGAAGAGATTTTAATGGAGGAAATGGGAGGAGAGGGGAGGGAAGAGAAATGATTTAATTTGATTTTGTGTTTGGTTGAGAGAAAGGGAGGGGATGAGCCTTTACATGTTTGGTTTAAGAGGTGAAAAGAGGGATTTTAATGGACAGAAGAGACTAATTTACTTTTATATCCTTATAATATTTCATATTATATTATATTATATATATAAAAATTTAAATAATTTAAGCCCCTCTCTCATCCCCTCTAAAAAACTCCAATATTGGAGGGGAGCCAAAATTTAGTAAGAAGAGATTTTGCTCCCCTTCTTTTCTCTCATCTCCTCTTTAAAAACTTAGAACCAAACATACAAAATTTTAAATCATCTCTCTCCACCGTTCGGTTCAGACCAAACACTAGCTTAGAAATTTCAATTTGAGTAAACCCTCAATTTAGTCCCTGAACTAATACCGTCTCTCCTATTTTGTTCCTAGAGTATATAAAAATAATAAGTAGTCCTTAAAATTTGTGAAATTCGTCCTAAAATTTTGTGAAATCCGTCTTATTAGTCCATGTAAGGGATTACTTATAAAATTTTAGGAATTAATTTGACGGATTTCACAAGCTTTAAGAACTACTTATTATTTTTATATACTTTAGGAACTAAATAGATGAGATAATATTAGTTTAGGGAGTAAATTGAGAGTTTATTCTTTCAATTTTCATTTACCCAAACGCCGCAGAAGAAGCTCACAAAAATGGGTTCCAATTCCAAACCCCTGAAGCTGTTGAGCAGAGTCAGTTTCCGCAAATCCCACTCGCAGACGGCGTTTAGGTCAACGTCAAAAAACGACGACAACATCGTTACAGCCATATGCGATTCATTTAGAAGGGGACGGAATTGGGACGCCTTGAGCCGCGAATTCAGCTCCGTCGAGTTGGGCGATTCGTTGGTAGAGCGAGTGCTATTAGAGCTCAAGGACCCAACCGACGCAAAAACCGCACTGGGTTTCTTCCACTGGTCCGCCAAAACGCACCGTTTCCAACACGGGCTTCGCTCTTACTGCATAGCCATCAATGTCTTGCTCCGAGCCGGGTTGGTCACTGACGCTCGAGCATTACTCGAATCCCTCGCAAACAAAAACACCGAAACCCCTGCGGTTCGTGCGGTTGTTGATTCGCTGGTCAGCACCTGTGAGGTTGGCTCCGGTTCTCACCCTCCGGTTTTCGACCTGCTGATAAAAGCTTACGCTAAAGCGAGACTAACGGACGTTGCTTTCGACGTTTGCCGTTACGTTGAAGAACACGGGTTTTGCGTCAGTCTCGCGAGTTTCAACGCCATGCTTCACGTTGCTCAGAAGTGTAACCGGTGTTCCACCGTTTGGGACGTTTACGAGCACATGGTTGGGGAAAGGATTTACCCTAATGTAGTGACATTGAAGATCATGATTGATGCTCTGTGCAAAGAGGGGTTATTACAGAGGAACGTGGACACGTTGGATCGAATTATAGGGAAGCGGAGTTCGCATTCTCCTTCCGCGATTGTCAATTCCAGTTTGATATTCAGGTTGTTAGAAAAGCGACACGTGGAAGAAGAGAGTGAGGTAGTTACGTTGTTGAAGAGACTGTTGCAGAAGAATTTGATTCCCGATTCTGTTGTTTACTCTTTGATTATTCATGCCAAAGTTAGGTTGGGGAATTTTGATTCCGCTTGGGAGCTTTATAAGGAGATGGTGAGAAGAGGTTTTCTGGAAAACTCTTTCGTTTACACGTCGTTTATAGGAGCGTTTTGTGGGAATGGACGAATTGAAGAGGCCATTGAATTGATGCGCGAAATGGAAGGAAAGGGGTTAAGGCCTTATCGTGAGACATTCGAGCATGTTATCCTTGGATGCGCGAATTCAGGACGGTTGGAGGAGTGTTTGGGTTTTTTTGAGGAAATGTTGAGTGATGGGTTTGTTCCTAGTTGTTCGTCATTTGATAAAGTGGTGGAGAGGCTATGTGAGAATGGGGATGTGGAGAAGGCAAATGCTATGTTGACAGTGTTGTTGGATAAAGGGTTTGTGCCCAGTGATGTTACGTATTCTCATTTGATACAAGGTTATGCTAGAAAGGATGAGGTTCAGGAAGTTCTTAAAATATATTTTGAAATGGAATACAGGTCTATGTGTCCTGGATTGTCTGTTTTCGCATCGATGATTCAGTGTTTGTGCCGTTTTGGGAAGCTTGAAGACGCGGAAAAGTATCTGAGGATGATGAAAAGTCGTTTGCTGACTCCAAATGTGGATATATATGAGACACTTATTGCTGGTCACGTGCAGAAGGGAAACGGCGCTAGGGCTCTTCAGCTTCGCAATGAAATGGCTTCTTTGGAGTTGTAACATAAGAGGTGAAGGTAGTAAGCGTTTCAGAAGTCAGTACTTGTTGTTTTAATGAAGTTGTTTTTTCTTGGTTCTTGCAATATGTAAAATATCAATTCTGTCATATGATATGTTGCTGAACTTTTTTCGCAGCTGCTCTGAAAGAACCAAATACTGCATTAAAGACAATATATGTTTGAAACTTGTCATGCAATGTGGAGTGAGCTGATATTTAAATACATCTCGTGTAGGTGCTTGTCAATTGTTTTCTGTATTATTTTACTCGTTTGAAAATTGTTTTTGGGAAAATTGTTTCAAAGATTGTGGGGAAATTGTTAATGTCTGTCTCCATACAGATCAAGAAGGGAGGTTTAGAGGCTCTTGACATATAGAGTTTGCAACAGCAGAAGAAGCACAAAAGCAAGCTTTTGTGACCTTGTATAGTCTGTGAAAATCATTTTAGAAATGACAACAGGCATTTCCAAGACAGTCATATATGTTGAAGCAATAATGCCATATACTTCTCAGATACACTTAAGGTAAATATTTTAACAAATAGAGTTTATTTCTCGTTTTCAGTATTTTCATTGGAATTCATTGTCTCCATTTGATTTTTGAAGTAAATTGCTATCTTATTCTTGGATGTGGTTGAGGCTTTATTATTTTTCATATTCCGTCAACATGCAATTTTGATGAGAATGATATCATTTTGTTGTTGTCTTCAAGATGCATGTATGGCCTTCTCTTTGAAATTGATTGTTGTATTGGTGTCCTAAATGTACTCATACGTCCTGTTAATGTGTCAATATCATGCTGCTGTGGATTGGAGGTCCATGACAATGCACTGGAAAAGAGAAAGTTTCTCCTAATTAGATTTGTATAGATGCAATAGAAAAGATCCAAGTTGTATGATTGCCGTGATCTTATTCCAAGACTTTCTTCCACATGAATTGCACACATTTTTTTGTCAAATAGCTTGATTTAAACTTACAAATTTAGCAATGCTACACTGTTTGTTGCATGCTCACTAGTTAAAACTTGTATAAATCCTATGAAGCATGGGTACTCCAAAAATTAAAGCCGTATACGTACCGGGTATGTACCAGTACCCGTACCTATACCCCGGCTGGCTGAATGTCATCAATTACAGCTGTGGTGTTTTTCTTATGACCTACATATTTTTTTTTTTTGGAGGGGGGTTTTCCTTTCTTCCGAAAGACAAATCTGTAAGGTTTTAATAATTGAAGCTAACCAGAAGTAGCAAAATTATATCTTTATTTCGACAAAATTTTATGAATGATGCAGTTGTTGAAGTTATGGGTATTTAAATAAAAGAGGAAGATAAATGACTTTGAATATGATAATGATATAATATTATTGTTAATGAGTTGATACAAAAGATTGAACACTAATCCCTATTTCTAGGGACACAAAACTCCTAATCCTAATTAAGTAGGGAAACTAGTAAACAAATCACGATAATAACTAAGTAATATGAAAACTAATATAGGAGATAAGAGGAATGCTAAGGTCACACTCTCTAACTCTCTTAAACATACTCTCATCTATTGGGCCACATCACCCATTTTTACCAACCTCTTACCTGTTAACTGGTTGTACAAGTTTGCCTTTTTTCTATTTTGTTTTATGATGATTAAGATTATTAGGTTACTACTAACCACTGTCTCTCAACCAGAGAACATGTCATACTGTCTCCCTCGCCATCAAGACTTCCTTGAGCCACAACACTTGCCATGAACACAACTCTCCAGCTTCTTCAACATGCATCGTGATGCAATC
Source organism: Calophaca sinica (assembly GCA_037113605.1). Taxonomy (NCBI): domain Eukaryota; kingdom Viridiplantae; phylum Streptophyta; class Magnoliopsida; order Fabales; family Fabaceae; genus Calophaca; species Calophaca sinica. Next base: position 74,391,344 of record CM073730.1, read on the forward strand.
GGAAACAACCCACTACCCCAATGATATTGTCAGCCACCCACCGCTCCACCACTATCTGAGCATCACCACGGTGAGCACTCTGCCAGGACCCAAGCCTTGTTCTCCATCCTTGAACCTCGCTCATCTAGTTCTCCCTCGGAACCACGTCACCGGCGCCACCACCTTCCTCACCATCGTGACACACTCCCTCCCCTCATTCGTTCCCTCTCTTTGCGTCAATTATGCTTCGATTTAAAATTCTTGGAGTCTTGAATTTCTATCAATTAATTATATAATTTAATCCAATTTATTTTTTGTGAAATTGTTCCGTAACAAAGCGAGTTTGAGATTTGTAAGGGATGAGGGTTTTTTATTTTCTGAAGTTAGAGATGACAGTTTTGAACCCAATAAAATAATAAACAAAATCAAAAAGCGTTAAAGGTGATTAATGAACCGGTAACCAAGTATGGGGCCGGAAAAAATGGATGATGTGGCCCAATAATGAGTGTGTCAAAGGGAGCGTGATAGAGGGTGTGACCATAGCATTTCTCTAGGAGATAATCTAATGTAATCTTACAAGATAAACTACAATAGTATCAAGATATTCTGAGATACTTTCTTATATTCTAACACTCCTCCTCAAGCTAAAACTTACTATGCCTCAAGAGGATCAAAAGCGAAGTTGGAGCTTTTGTCAGATTCTACGCACGTATGGGCACCGAAACGGGTCACATGGACCTAAAACACCGTAAAAGGAATCAACGACGAAATTTACCAATCGATTGACCAAACTAAAGCAAACCAATAATATAACAGTCAAATTAGGAACAAAATCGAAGCCAAAGAACCATCGATACCATTGAGATGATGCCGAAGCTACGAACACGTAAGCGAAGTGGAACTAGGGTTTGGATAATTAAGACATGTTTAGAACTTAGAGATCATACACAAGGACTTCTGATCTCTCTAGGCTCGAGTTCAAGGTAAATAATTGCTAAGAGCAGGGTTCCAGTGATCACAAAATCGAATTTATAACATTTGAATTTCAACCACTTTCACGTCACGAAGAACGACTCACGTTGTGAAAGCACACAGCTGACACACGTTCAGGACGTCATGACACATGACACATGGAACACGTGTCGTTTGGAACTCATGCGGAACGACAACGCAAAGGGTCATGTCTGGATCGCAAATAAAGCATTTCGCGTCGTGAAGCTGCCTAAACCAAAAATTAAGATTTTTGGCTCCTATTCACTCCTAGATCCAAATCAAACCCTAATATAAGGTCCTAAGCACTCAACACACACCATCAAGCAAGACAATTAGGGTCCTACAATCAAGGATGTTACGTTACCACCCCCTTAAAAGAAATTTTGTCCTCAGAATTTAGAATAATCGTGCCACTAATCATTGTTTGCCCATCGAGAAACAATAGACAACTCTGGATCCAGACTCTCTACCAAACTTCCCAACATAGTCGATATCCTTAGCGGATGCAACTGAACTCTAGACACAGCCAGTGACACAACTCGACACACCCACAGTCCGGGTAGAACTAAGCTGCTCTGATACATTTAAATGTAACGTTCCGCCGAGACAAGGCGTCACTTAGCATCAATGAAAATAAGACTCAAGACAAAAGCTACATATATTAAAAACATGTATATTAGAGTGCGCAAATAGCATTTAAAAAGTCACAACTAAAAGACAATCCACTAGCCGTGGTACAAAAACTGACTAGGAGCTCAACAGATCTCCATAACCGTTACAAAATACATCTTCAGCTACTTCCTCTTCCACCACGCTTTCGCTACGCCACTTTGATCCTTCTCTCCACATGTGACTTGCCATGATCGACCGGTCTTGTAACATCCCGTTTTTCCCAAGCTAAGCAATGATATTTATCTAATAAATGGAAGGGAGTATATTAATGAGGGATGAATGTTTTAAAGGTTGTTAAAAAGAAATATTTTAGAGTTATAAATGGTATTAGAGATTTGAGGTGCATAAAGTAAAATGATTTGGATTATGGAGAAGAGAAGGGGGTACACTCCATTTAAGGAGGGGTGCAACTAGTATGCGGAGAGCTAGTAAATAAAAAGAAGAAAAGAAATAGAAGAGGCTAAGAGGGAGAGAAGGAGTTTGTAAGAAAGATAAAAGAAGAGGAAAGAAGAAGGAAGAGGGAGAAAAACCGTGGGAGTGTGATGGAGACGGAGAGACCATGAGTGAGGAAAGAAGAAGGGAGTACTTGAAGTTAAGTTCATAGATACAGATCATCAATGAGCTGATATTTTCACAGAACCCCTTGCCGAGGATAAATTCAAGTTCCTAAGGGATAACCTAAACTTTCACTTTCACTATGTGAAAGTGGAAGTGTTTAAATTCAGTATGCAACAGATCTATGCAATGTGCATATCCATGAATTAGGCATGACAATTGGACCCAAACCCACTGGGTACTCGCAAAAAATACCCACAATGGGCAGGGTAAAAACCCGCTTTATGGGTATGGGCTCGGGCCTGGGTAATTACCCGCAAATCTTAGTGGGCATGGGTGCGGGTACGAGCACTTTAGTGTCCACCCCGCCTTGCACCCGCATATATATATATATATATATATATATATATATATATATATACATGTAATTATATAGACATTTTTAATCAAGTTTGGTGTCTTTTTTAATCCGTAAAACAAAAGGTGTCCATTATATTAGTTTGTTTATGAATTTATGAATTTTATGAAATAGGTGTCCATTTTAATCCGTAATTAAATATATATAAATTTATGAATTTGTTGTTATGGAAAGTTATGGCAATATTTACTTTTTTTATGTTTCTATTTAGTTAAATACTTTGATTTGTAATGTTTCATGAGCATATTTAAAATATCTTTGGTTTGTTTTCTATTTGTTATAATATTCTTTATGTTATTTATTTTTTTATAGTTAAAGTGCGGGTAACGGGCGATGGTACGAGTACATAGGTATCTAGAGGGTACAGGTACGGGTAGTAAAGTTGCTGTCCACGCGGGTACGGGCCTGGGTATGGGCATTTTTTTTAAATGCGGGTACGGGGACGGGCACTGTGGTACCCTACCCAGAGGGTACCCATTGCCATACCTACCATGAATGTCTGATCTTTTGATAATGTGTGTGTCTCATATATTGGACTCCATGTGTTTGCACTTAATGACTTTGTGTGCGTCTGCATTTTATATATGCATCTGCACTTTATATTATGTTTGCTTGGCGGGAGTGTGTTTGCTTGTGTGTAACGTTTACACTATTTGAGTCTGATCAAGGCCAATGTACACGTGTATGGACACGAGTTAGACGTTCTAGCTTCTGTCTAATCCGTCAAGTCTATATCTGTTGAGTCATGATTAATTTATGGTTTCAAAACATCTTTTACTGTGTCAAAAACGCTTTTAAGACAACTGCCAAATTTTACAAATTTTTTAATTATTTTATTGAATTGGTCTTTTCTATTTTTTTATAAGATCGCCCAACTGGTCAAAACTTCTCCACTACGTTTTTCAAACTGTTCATCCCTCTTTCTATCAAAGCACTTCTCTGTTTTCTCAAAGTTTGCATTTTTATCTTCAAACCTACATTGCTCCATTAACAATGACACCTAAAGCTGAGGTTTAGAAGACCATGTTAAATCCCATGGAAGCAAAGGTTCCTACTGACAAGTGAACTTCAACAAACTCGCTCATCAGGACTTCGATTTCAGAACAGAACAGATAGAAATTGGGTGGATGAATTTCTTTTACTATGAAAATAGACAAATCTATTTTCGGGCCATTAAGGAGTTTTGGGAAACCTCCATATGTGGAACAACTCTTATTGCTGGTACTGTGGCCAGACTATGGGTGGTGATTGACCGAGAAGCCATTTCTGATGCTACTCTTTGTCCTGATGAAGGGCCTTCTTTCTAGGAAAAGGATTTTGGAGGCATGGATGAAGTAAACAAGTTTTTATTTGAGAAAGAAGGTGTTTACAAGGCTTCAAACTTGAAGCCAAGGGCTAGGGTTCTTCACCAAATCATAATGAAGTGCGTTCTGCCGAAGGTTGGCTCACGAAATACAGTCAACGATGGCAAGAAGTACGGTCTTATAAACATCATGTGTAGGAGAAATATGAACCTTCCTGCAATGACTCCTGAGTATATGCAACATCTCCACCTTGAAGCCAGAAAGGGAAAGGCCAAAACAACTCACTCTGCATTTCCTTATAGAATGCTCATTTCCAGAATCATAGATTCACAGGGAATTATCAAACTCATTGGTGAGAAAACCCCTGAAATCATTGAAATTTACCTTGGCAAACATGTTAGAGGGGTAGGAAGCTGAGACTGTCTACTTCTGCCACCATTAGGCAGATAAACATTGAAGAAGGGTTACTCGAAGAAGAATGATAAATCATTTTTGAGGCATCCATTGTTGCTTGGCCTAATCAGTTGCTGTATGTGGTTAATATTTGATGATTTGACTGAGTTTTGCATTATTGGGCTTAATTGGGTTAATCGCTAAACACTATTAATTTTTGGATTTTTACTCATCTTGACCTTGCTGTCTTGTGCAGAGCATAATTGGAGCTAAAAATATTGGATTTGGGTTATCATTCAATTTTGGGTTTCACAAGAGTTTTCAGATTCGACCGGTTTCAAGGCCAAATTGGGTGCTGAAGCTTCTGTTGTTGTTGCTCTTGCAGCCCATGATGTTCCCTCACTTAAATGGGCATAACTTACTCATCTTAAGCCCAATTAAGGCATGTAATACCTTTTTGGAAAGCTGATTCAAATGGCTTTATTTTGGGCCAGGTTTAGATGTGGAATTAGGGTTTTATTAGGCAGGTATTTATAAGGGAAAACAGAATACGGTCAAAGACTTTTCATTAGCTTAGTTTTGAAAATTTGAGAATCCTTTTGTTTTCTTTCTTCTCACTTGGTGGCTAACTTTTTCAGTTTTTCTTTTTAAGTTATTCCAATGGTGATGACTATGAAAGGCTAGAATCCCTTGTCAATCCAAGAGATCCAAGAGGTTTGGTTTGAATATTACACTTTCAATTGCATCCTCTCTTCTTCTCCTTTTAATTATGATTTCTGTGTTGTGATTATGATTATGCTTGGTTTATATCTAATTATATGTAGGTTCAGTTTTCATAATTAAATTGAAATTAGAGATTAAGGGTTGATTAATCTAAAGTTCTAATTGAGGTTAGGTAACCAATTAGTAATCATCAAAATTTTGCGTAAATCGACAACACTTAGGAATTGTGATTATAATTTTAGTTTTGTTGATTAAATCCTATATGGTTATATAGTTGATTCCAGAGGAGCATTTGAAATTGTATCTTTTGAACAATGATGAATTCTACTAAAAATCTTGAAATCTTGGATTGATGTTTTTAATTAATTGATTTTTTTTTAATTGCAAACTGTTTTCATTACTTTAAATTAAAAAAAAAACCCCCTCTTTAATTTTCTAATCTGATTCGGAAACATTAGTTTTGCGTCCTTGGGAAGAATGACCCAGGCCTTTATCTTATGTAGTACAAATAAGGAGAACTAGACTATTTTGATAGTGAACACGACATCGCTATCAAAGAACCTTCTACTCAAGTGGTTGCAGCACTCAGAAGATCAACCAGGAAAGCACCTACTTCTCTGGCTGACATTAAACTAGTATTTAGGAACCCTGTTCCTAGAAAGAGGAAAGTTGCAGAAGAAGGTTCGTGTTGAGGCACTAGACACCAGAAGCAAGAAAGTGGCCAAGACAACCCCTGTATCTGCTACAAGGAAAATCTCTGATGACGAGGATCACAAGCCCAACCGGAAAATTTCGAGCAAGAGAAAGGACATATCTGCTCCCGACAAGACACTGATACCAACATCTTTGGCAGTATCTGAACCTGTTGTGTCTGCTGCTATGCCATACACTACTTTTGTTGATGTGTCTACTGTAGTTGCTGCTGCTGTTTTTGATGCAGCACAAGCCCAACCCAAAAGAAGGAGATCGAAAAGGAAGTTCTCACATACACCTCCAACCCCTGAGAAGCTCAACGAGGTAACTTATCAACTTGATCCTGAACCTTTCATAAGAGAGCTAGTTGCGTCTGATGCAATTAGAGATACTTCTGTACATATATTCCTGAACCTGTTTATGACCAACCCTCCACTTCAAAAACCTTAACCACCTTTGATCTTTTTTCTGTCATATTTTCAAACTTCTGTTACCCCTGGCACAAAACAGAATCCAACCCATACCCAACACCATAACCAAAACACCAACCCCACCCGTATATGATTTCACCAGTACCACTATACATGAACCTTATGTTGTGTATGATCCCAAGCCTGGAATGGATGTAATTGTCCTACCACCTCTTGGTATGATTATTGCACAATCCATATGAAACCACCACCAAACCCCAAATCCAAGTAACCTTTACGTGTTGCTCCAAAACAGAAAACCAAACCCTCACTGCCAAAGAAAACACTTTGGTCCTTAAGGAAGGATATCTGGTGACCGAAAGTGAAAAAGAGGGTTCCTCCTCTCCTAGTTCTTCTAGTGAAAGTGAAGAAGCATGTGAAGTAGCACCTATCATGGAGATCTTTTAATGGTTAGAAGACTCCTAGGTGTTCAAGTGAAAGAAAATGATCCTACATAAAGAGAAACCATTCACACTAGATGTCTAGTTGAGGGAAATGTGTGTGTGTGTTGATTATTGATGGAGGTAGTTGTGTTAATATTGCTAGCACTGGGTTAGTGTCTAAGCTAAGTCTTAAAACTACTTCACATCCAAGTCCTTATAAGATTCAATGGTTAAGCCATAATGGGGACTTAGAAGTAAATGAGCATGTGTTAGTTCCATTCTCTATTGGAAAGTATGTAGATAAGGTGCTTTGTGATGTTGTTCCCATGGGGGATGCCCATATTTTACTTGGGAGGCCTTGGCAATTTGATAGGAAAGTCATCCATGATGGCTTAACTAACAAATATACTTTTGTTCACAACAAGCATAGAGTTGTATTATCTCCTCTTGATCCAAAAGAAGTGAATAAAGATAGAATTGCCTTAAAGCTTAAAATTGAGCAAGAAAAGAAAGAGTTAGAAGGCAAGAACATTGAGAGGAGTAGAGAAAAGAAAGGAAATGAAAAGAGTCACACAAATGAGGAGAGTGAAATAAAAAGAGCGCTTGCGGTAAGATCTTCAATACCTACCTTGGTTCCTAATTTTTTTTGTTTACCCATGAGTGCTAATCCTTTTTCTAGTTGTGTTAAATTCTTGGCAAGAATGTTTGATGAAAAACTTGCTCACGGTTTTGAGATTTCCACACATCCTACTATGTTCTCTAATTCATTGGAATCTCGTAAGATTGAAGCCTACAAAGGTTGTGACAAAACAAAGGTTTCATTTGGGAAAGAAGTAAGCAATGAGGTTTGTGATGGAAGATTTTCTCTTGGTTTTGTTGTTAAGAAACTCATGCTTCAAAAGGTATATGTGCATTTACCATTCTCTCCAAAGAGGTATATCTACACAATTTTACCTTTGTTTTTACTTGTGTATGCTTTCTTGGTGATACTCATTTGATCCAGGTGGTTTTTGCCTTTAGTCTTTTACTTGTGTTTGTTCCTCATGTAGGTTCCTAAAGACTTAAATTTGTGGACGAATTTCTTCAAGAGGGAGGGAATGATGAGGACAAGAAAAGCCATTCGAGAAAAGTTTTTAATAGTTGATATTGTTTAGGATTCCTTTAATTGTAATAAAAAACAATTTAGTTAATTTCTTAAAAAGCCTTGTATTTGGCAATGTTTAGCGCTTGGGGGGCGCGTTAATAATTAAGGGGTGCGTCTAGCACCTAGTATAAATAGGCCTTAATATAACTTCATTTGGGACCTTTTGATTATTTGTGAAATTCAAGAGAGTTTAGAGCACTGCTCCTCTAGGGTTCTTCTTTAAACCTTTCATGAGTCTTATCAAGAGCTTCTATGCATCTTGTGGCGATTCAACTAGTGGTCTTATCATTCTTGCATGGAGAGTGTGGCGATTTTCCTTGTTAACTCATCTTCTTCTTTTTCATGTTTCTAAGTTTCCCTTTTCTTGAATTTGTGTGAAAAATTAAGATCAAATTATGGAACGATCCTTTATTTTATTAGTGATTCTATGGTAGGATCATATCACCCCACCATTGTCTTACCTTACAAATCACCTTTCACCCATTCAACCATCAAACATCCTGAAACCTTCACATCTAGAGTGACCAGAATTTTGGTTCCTCCTCCTAAAGAGAGTGAGAAATTTTCCTGCAATTTTGTTGGGAGAATTAGACATTTTGATGGAGGATTTGATCTACCTTTAGTATTACATATCTACCTGCCTCAAAATGTCCCTCTCACTGTGGAGGAACACAGGAGGAGAAAGAATGCATGGCTCAAGCAGTTGCCATGAGAACATCTCAAAATGGTGTATCTACACAATGACACTTCTAAGCTTTCTATCAAGATTGTGCTAAACAGACAGGGATATCTACCTTGGGTAGATCTGAACAAGAGAAAGTAGAAGAAGAAAATAACACCTATGCCACACCCCACAAGTGAAGAAGATTAGGGAAAGGCTGTGAAAGAAGCCAAGGATGAGCTAGAAGAATTTTTGTGGGTAGTTCTTGTCCCAAACAGAGATGAATGCTTTGCCAAGAGCTACTACCACCACAAGATCTTACAAGAGCTGACTTCGAAGAGTTCAAGAATAATGCTCAGAAGATTGAACACCGTACCGAGATTGTGGAGCGAAGTGAAGCTAAGCAAGATGCCATCATCAAGAGGAATAATGAATTGAAGGATCTCATCCTAAACCTTTACCACAAACTACCATCTTCATCTTCAAGATTCTCCTATTTTTATGACAATGATGTCTTTGCTCTCTTATCTTTTTGTCTGATGACAAAAGGGAGAGTAAAGAAAATGAGTATTTTCGATGGAATAAGTTTTTGCATATTTAAGTATCTTATTGTTGATTGTCTGCTTTAAATGCCATATCTTATTGACTGACTGAATAACATGTCTTACTCTGTTTGATTAAACTCTTGCCTTGCCTAAACCAAAAAAAAAAAAAACTCTTGCCTTGACTTGGAGGGAGACATTTATTTATATGTTTAAATGCCTATATGTTATTCTAGTCAAATATTTGTTGGTGTAAACCCTAGGGGCCAATGTATTTTGTATAGATTATTATTTGTATTATGACTTTAATCATATATTTAATATATGTAAAGACATAATTTATTATGTCATTAGTGTATAGCATAATAAAGTCCTTAGAATAGACAGTTAGTTCAATGGAATATCAAATATGATTTGATAGTGTGACTTCATTGAACTATAGAACATTATTCTACCCTTAATCGAAATATTATTGTTAACTAGGACGATAATAATACATAGACTATTGTGTGAGTAGACTGATGACCACATTTCACGGGTCATGGATATGTGATATCAAGTCGGCACACAAATATAAATATTAGGAGTAATATTTATACCGAATTGACCCACTATAATGATGCTTCATAATAGTTATGTAAGTGCCATAAGCGCTTCTCATGGCGACTATAGTGAAATAGTCATTCGACTTGAAGTCACTACGATTTCTACATGAGGAGTTGTAGGCTTGAATGCTATCAAACGTCATTCGTAACAGAATGATCATAAAGGTAGTACTTGGACCTGTAATGAATCATGTTAAGGGGTGTGAGTGATGTAGACATAATTCGTCCCTCCTACATAACGGGAGTAGTGCCTCGGGTGAAGATATGCGTGGCCACGCCGAGATGGGCCAATATGGGTTATTGCGCTCATTTTGTGATCACATTCTATTTGGAGATCGATGAACATATGATTGGACATAATGATGATAACACATCTATGCCTCGTGTTCAATTAAGACACTTGGACGAAGAGACAAAGACTTTACGGTGATTATGATTGCAATAAGGTTTTGATCGGATAACCGATATTCTCATGGGCTGTGTAATGGTGATGCATTGCTAGATGTCAATCACTGTTTGTAATATTTGATATTATATTGATATTTGATATTATTATAATATTCTATATTATTGCCAGTCCAATAAGAACCTATAGGGTCACACACAGAGCAGATCACATAACATTAGATTAAATTAAATATGATTTAATTTAGTCATGTCATTAATTAATTAAATATGATTTAATTAAATAATAATTAATTTAATTAAATATAATTTAATTGAATTAACAAGGATTGAGCTCATAGCTTTCAAGTCCAACAAGGGAGTAGGTCAAAATTGGGGTGATGTTACTATCCACTATAAATGGACATGCTTAACTCATTCCTAGAGATGGATGACATCAGTCACTCCTCGTAGCCGTCAGCTAGCACTGATGCATTGCTCCGTGATTGCTTGCGTGGACTGAGTAAATATGCTGCTCCTTGCGTTATTGGTGATCGTTGCTCATGCTTCAAGAGGTAAACACATATCTGTGATTCTCATAGTTCTAAGCGATCTTGGTAAGAGGATTTTCCGCTCTAGAGATTGATTATAAAAAGTCTATCTCTTGATTCACCAATAGTGGTATTAGAGTCTTGGCCTTAGTTACCTTGAATCCTTGCTTGTTTGCCATTTTTGATAACATGATTTATCTTTTGTGAGCATATGATCTTCAATACATGTATGTATTCTTTACTTTGCGCTTCTAAAGAGTTTCGAGTTCAATACGAGAATTAAATTTCATGAGTTAGAGAAATTGTTTTTGGAACAGTTAAAAGAAATATCCATGTATTGTGATTCTGGCTATACGTGAATCAATATGAATTAATATTGCATTTGGTTTGATTGACTCTTGAATATGATTCCAAAGGTTTTGCATGGATTTGCGTATAATCTACAATCTATCTAATAATACAAACTACTACAAAATTACAATTTTAGACATCTCATATTAATAACACATGTATTTTTTTAGGGACAAAAATGTCAATCTAAATAAAAATAAATCAAAACAAAAATTTAATTCAAATAAAAAATTATTTTTCTTTCTAACTTTTCACTTTCTCTCTCTCTCTCTCTCATTTTTCACTTTTTTCTTCTCTCTTCTTTTCTTCTCTCTCTCAACTCACGCCACTTTTCTTCTCTCCCTCTCACACCACTTCCTCTTTCTTCTCTCTTTCTCTTTTTCGCTTTTTTTATCAGTTCTATTCTCTTTCTCTTTCTCATTTTTTGTCTCTTTCTCTTTCTTCTCTCTCATTCTTTTTTTTTCCTTTCTCTTTATCTCTCTTTTTTTATTAACATTTTTTAATTTCTCTTCTTTTGGTGCATCTCTCTTTTTTATTAATATTTTTTTTATTTTTTTAAGTTATTTATAAATAATTATTTTACTTTTCAGTCGTAACGGGATAAATTACATGTCGGTATAATTATTTTTTATTTTTTTATAAATATATTTAATTTTTATAAATGATTATTTTACTTTTAAGTCTCGACGGAGGAACATTACATATTGTCGGTATAATTTTATCGTCTTTGACACAAATCAATTTTATAAATGTTTAAGTTATTTATAAATGATTATCTAACTTTTGAGTCCCAACAGAGTTTTGTTACATATTTTGCTATTTATATATTTAATTATAAATATCTTTATTATATATTATTTATAGATGATTATTTTGCTTTTTTTTTATAAAGAGATGTTTATTTTACTTTTGATTCTTAACGAGAGGAAACATTATATAAAAACATTACATATTGTCGGTATAATTTTATCGTCTTTGACACATGTCAATTTTATAAATATTTAAGTTATTTATAAATGATTATCTAACTTTTGAGTCCTAGCAGAGTTTTGTTATATATTTGATTATAAATATCTTTATTATATATTATTTATAGATAATTATTTTACTTTTGTTCTTAACGGGAAGAAACATTACATACTATCATCTATTATTTTACTTTTGATTCTAGATGGAAAAACATTGTATGTTGTCAGTTCAATTACTTGTTATATTCTGTTTTTATGAATGCTATTATTTTTTATAAATGATTATTTTGCTTTTGAGTCCCGACGGGAGAAAATAACATGTTGTCGCTATAATTTCGTTATCTTTGAGCACATATCAATTTTTATAATTTTTTTTATTTTTAGATGATTATTTTACTTTTAAGTCTCGACGGGAGAAACATTACATGTTGTTGGTATAATTTTATCGTCTTTGACACATGTCAATTTTATAAATGTTTAAGTTATTTATAAATGATTATATAAATTTTGAGTCCCAACAGATTTTTGTTATTATTTTACTATTTATATATTTGATTATAAATATCCTTATTATATATTATTTATAGATGATTATTTTACGTTTGATTCTTAACGGGAGGAAACATTACATACTATCATCTATTATTTTGCTTTTGATTCTAGACAAAAAACATTGTATGTTGTCAGTATAATTAATTTTTATATTCTGTTTTTATGAATGCTATTATTTTTTATAAATGATTATTTTGCTTTTGAGTCCCGACGAGAGAAAATAACATGTTGTTGTTATAATTTCGTTATCTTTGAGCACATATCAACTTTTATAAATGTTTTTATTATTTTTAGATGATTATTTTACTTTTAGGTTTCGACGGGGAAAATATTACATGTTGTCGGTATAATTTTATCATCTTTGACACAAGTCAATTTTATAAATGTTTAAATTATTTATAAATGATTATCTAACTTTTGAGTCCCAGCAGAGTTTTGTTATCTATTTGATTATAAATATCTTTATTATATATTATTTATAGATGATTATTTTACTTTTGTTCTTAACGGGAGGAAATATTACATACTATCATCTATTATTTTGCTTTTGATTCTAGATGGAAAAATATTGTATGTTGTCAGTATAATTAATTTTTATATTTTGTTTTTATGAATGCTATTATTTTTTATAAATGATTATTTTGCTTTTGAGTCCTGACGGGAGAAAATAAGATGTTGTCGCTATAATTTTGTTACCTTTGAACACATATAAATTTTTATAAATGTTTTTATTATTTTTAAATGATTATTTTACTTTTAAGTCTCGACGGGGAAACATTACATGTTGTAAGTATAATTTTATTGTCTTTGACACAGCTTAATTTTATAAATGTTTACGTTATTTATAAATGATTATCTATCTATCTATCTATCTATCTATCTATCTAATCAAGAAAATTCTAATCATGTTTGTTTCATCTTTGCCATATATGGTATACAAGTTACACAATTACATAAATAGTAATATTTGATACACATTTAATATTTATTTCACTTTCACTATAAAATTAGTTAATTTTTAAATTGAATCAAAAATATCATTTGCTATAAACAATCACCGTCTTAAAACATTAAGCATAACAAACAACGCGCGTCCCATGCGAATGCACGGGTATTGTATTAGTTGGATGTGAAAATCAAATCACAGGATTTTTCTTTTGTTTTCATTGGCTTTGAATTATTTGGCTTCGTGAATTGTGTGTCGTGATTCAACAAGTTCAATACATAGTTCCTCTCTAATATAGTGGATATTGAAATACAACTGAAAGTTTAGATGATAACTCTCAATTCAAGATAATAAACATGTAAAAGCTTAAAAGAATGAGTCAGAGTTTAAAATAAATTCTTCAACACTTCTTCTTCTTCTTCTTCTTTGAAACTTGGTGAAGATCCGCTATATATCAAGTTTGTTTTCTTCAAATTAATAAGAAATGTTCTTTTTCTCATTGTCTTCTAGTGGAGACATTACTTGTAGAGAGAGAGAGTACCTATTCTTTAGAGTAGGTTGATCCTTAGTATCATCTTACTTACGATACTCTTCTTCTAATCGAAGATGATTGTCTAATTGCTCAAGAGAAATATAATCTTTTTTGTTTCATACTTCTTTTAAAATATTTCCTTGAAGGAAGAAGTTTATCTATGATTAAGGAACCAATAATGGTTTCATTCATATGCATGTTATGTTGTTCGTAGTTATTAACAATACGTTTAATTTCATGCATAACATGCCTACCATCAGTCATTTTATAATTATTAAAATGACTAACAAGAACTTTCTTGTGTGTTGCATTTTCAGTCATGTATCTTGCTTCAAGTTTTTCCCAAAGTTCTTTGGCAGAGCTATTACTTTGGTAAACATCAGATATGCCATTGAGAATGTGTCTTATGCAAATGTAGCCATTATTATCCCACTTGAGCTTCTCACAAGTTTCAACAATTGTTTCATCATCTTCATCCATTTATCTTGGAGTACTGTTCAAAAAATGCACCACCTTCAAGGTAGTAAGAAGGAAGTGTCTCTTCTTTTGCCAACAAACAATGTTTCGACCATCGAACCTCTCAAGCATCACAAAATCAAAAGTCATCTCCTTCATAGTTGCAGCCATTGTTAACAAAATAAAATCAAACCTAAAGATTGTTAGACAAGAGTGGTGAAAATGTAGCAGAATGAAGAACACTAAGGAAGAAGGTTACACAAGACTCCAATGTGTTTGAGGACATTAAGCTTTAAGTTCGATTCTCCCCAACAATTTTCATTAAATTGGATGCAATAAGAGAACTAATGAATCCCCCTTAGGATGCTTTGGAGCTCCCTTGACATGGATTGCACACTCATTATCAAGCTTTTCTTTCAATGGTAGTTTATAGAACAACAAATTCCACTCTTGGCAAAATTTTGCATTCATTTATGTTTCCAGAATGGTATTATATGTAGGAAATCTTATGCCTCGGGTGAAGAGAAACAACCCCTCATAAGGAGTGATAACCCATTGTGAATTATCCTAACCTTCCTTGAATGAGTTCATATCGTCATTTAAATGTCTTTGAATGAAGAGATACAAAGATTCATAATCCATAAATGTGACCCACAAAGAGACACACCCATTGGAACAAGAAAATTCATGTTTTTACACAATTTTGTTGTTTGTGAGCGCTTGGGTGCAGGTTTATGCGCTTTGGGTGAACATGGTACAGAAGAAAACAACAAAAAGTGCATCTGGGGCACACCTGAAATGCGCTTTCGCGCATCTTTCTGCATAGGGGCGCTTGGCATGCACTTGGACACTTGGCTTCCTGCACAAGGGCGTTTGGCATGCGCTTGGGCGCTAGTATGTTGTTTTCATTGCACGATTATGTATCTTATTTGATATTTTTGGATTTCTATTATTTTGGAAATCCTCAATAAACCATACAATAATATCACATTATTTTTTATACAATAATGAAAAACATAAGAAACATATAAAAATACATCTTTCAAATTCATATTAAAATACATCTTCCAAATACTAGACACAACGGGTCCTTATGCTTTGCTACATTATTTTTACCTCTAGAATTTTACAAAGACTGCTGACAATATATCAAGATTCGAAGTTACTCGAAATTAACTTTTATTTATAAAATTCCATTGCTTCAAACATGGCTGAGACATCACTGCAAGCAACATGAAATTTAGAAAATCCAGAGCTCTTGCATAAGCTCTCAAATTCCTTCTCAGTTCTTTCCTTTCCAGTTGTTACTAAAAACATGAGATTGTCGATAACACAAGTAAGCCTAGATATTTTGCTTGAATCTGGGACTTCTGGAATTACGTAATCCAAAACAATCACCTTCCCATGTCGTGGCAAAGCTTTGTGGCAATTTCTCAAAAACTTCACACATTCTTCATCTGACCAGTTATGGCATACAAGCTGAAATAACCATATTTAGAAATGAAAAATGTGATAAGAAGTTTATTTATGCTATACCAAATTGTTTAAAATACGTGTCTTATTTGTCATGTAGTTCACTAACCTTTAGTAAAATGGCATCACCGGTTGGAACACTTTCAAACATATCTCCTCCAACATGCTCTATCCCTTCAACCAATTAAAATAAGTGTTTAGGATAAAAATAAATAAATAAGTATTTTATAATTAATAATTTTGGCTAAACAAATATTTCAATTTTCTTTGTCTTTTAAAATATTGTAAGTTGTATAGAGAAAGAGAGACAAATATATTATATTACCTGGATGGGGAGGTGCATCTTGAATCACTCTAGGCAAATCAAAATTAATTCCTTTTGTCGAAGGATATTGAGAGATAATAAGTTTTAAGGTCTCTCCAACTCCACCTCCAACATCAACCAATGTCGAGACTCCCTCAAATCCTTTATAAAATTTAAGGATCTTTTTAATATCTAATGGACCAGATTGGGCCATTGCTTTGTTAAAAATGTTATTCAGCTCGTTATCAGTCTTTGCATATTGATAAAACGACATTCCATTGAGCTTTTCGAAAAAGTTTTTGGCTTTAGGGTCCAAAATTGCATCCTTTACATCATCCCTGGTAAAAAAAAGACACAAAACCATAGTAAAAATCTATGTTTAAATATGTCTTTAGTTTTTGTAATACAAACAATTTTTTGTTTTGGTCCCTCAATTTTGTTTTGTTTTGAAGTAGTCTCTATATTTTATTTATTTATTTTGGTCTTCGTTATTTCTTTGTCCCTATAATTTATATTTTTCGTTTTAGTCCATGTATTATATATTTTTTGACTTAGTCCATGTAATATACTACCCTACAATGATTAATTGAACATGAACCTTATATTATGGAGACTAAACTAAAAATAAATGTATATTATAAATACTAAAACAAAATAACAAGAGCTAAAATGAAATAAATAATTTTAGAGGAACTACTTCAAAATAAAAAATAAAATTGGGGACCAAGGGAACCAAAAACAAATTAAAGCAAAAAATCTGTGCATGACTTCTTCCATTTTTAAAACATGTAGTATAATTTTTTCAAAAAAAAAAAAGTATAATAAATGCTTAATTACCAAACACTATGACATCCTCGATGCACTAATGATGAGAGTGGACCCAAAGAGCCTCCATCGTTATCAGATGCAAAGTATTGACCAACTGGTGAGAGAGCATAAACTCTTTCTCTCTTACCCTCTTCACCGGTGCGGATGGAGCAAGTCAGAAGAGAGTAACTGGCCAACACAGGCAACATGCGCTCAAGCCTATCAACCAATTCTGGGTGTTGATTTGGAAGCTGAGAAGCAATCTCAGATGCAGATAGGCTTGAACCAAGTGATGAGCTTTGTGTCTTAGCTATGATATCAAACAAATTGAGATCAACAGCAGCATTGAGAATTGCAGGAAAGATTCGACTAAAGCATAATACCAAAGCAGAGAGGTAAGAATCATCCACCTTTGCTACTTCAGCAGGAAGCTGATTTTGTTTAGAATTGGAACTCATTTTTTCCTCTTTTTGATTTTCTATGGTTTTTCCTTTTCTCCGTGTGTACTATATTCAGTTTCGTAATGATTTATATAGACATGGTGTCTCCATCATCCTTGCTAATTAATAATTACTTTTATATTACATTTTCTAAAACCCTTACTTGATTGACTGTACAATCATTTTTTAGCCGCATTGGTAAACATCAGCCTGCAGATTGAGTATATCTTGGCCCTATGATAATAAGAAACCTTTTCGAGTAGGTTTTGACTTTAAATGTTTGAATTGTGTTGGTTTTGACTTTAAATGTTTGAATTGTGTTGTTTAGTTTGTTATTATACGCCTTGCTATTGTCCGTAGTGTTTAGCACAACTGGTAAAGTATTTGACGCTTGGGCACGGGTTCGAACCCGCTACGCCCCCCTTCAGTGCTCTTAGGAGTGCGTTGTATGCCGCTGGGCCATCAGATCAAAAAAAAAAAATACGCCTTGCTATTGAAATTTCCGAACTCCCAGATTTTGTAAACATCTGATCAAGTTTATCAACTTTCAATTCTCAAATTAATTAGTGACAATAATTTTTAAAAAATGTTAATTAGTAGTAGTACGAATGAAATTTTATAAATGTTATTAAATTATTTTTTAATCGGTGGTTTTTGTTTTCTTTCTTTTATTATTCTATCCAGAAATATATCACACGTGAGCGAAAAAATTTAATATTTAATAATAAATAATACTTTCTCTGGTTTTGAATATAAGTAACAAAAAAATTTATGCTAATTAAGAATAGTAGTTAATATCATTTAATTTTCTTTATGAAATCAAAAAAATAGTTGCATTCTCAAAAATACTCTTCATGAAACCTTGTTTCATAGGAGCACAAGAGATTATTGGAAAATAAAATCTAAATTAGTTGAAGGGTACTTTATGAATGATATCACTAAATAGGGTATAATTAGTTGATATTTGTTTATATTTTGGACTACTAAATTTATAATTTTTTAATTTTGCTTATATTCGAAATCGGAGGGAATATATAAATATTAAATTATAATAATTAAATAATAATATAGTTAATTAACCTATACTACCACTTTCTCACTATTGTTAAATGTCAATCACCAAACCTATCTTCGACCAGTACAATATAACTAGGTATATTTCCTAATTAACATGGCTTTATATCTAAATTAGGTGTTAGACAGTGGACAAAATAATAAGAGCAATTATATATAGAAGTTGTGAAAAGAGGGAGAGGGGCAATAGCCCATCCTTGCCCATAGTTGAATCCGTCCCTATTCTTGACTAGCGGTTTATGCAATGTCATGCAAACGTACCATCTTTGTATTTTTTTTTATAGAAGAAAAGTTATTTTATATCATTAATAATCGAAACTACAATATATTAGTGTCTTCATTACAATTTTGAAGGATAGTGTAACATTCCGGTTCTTACCATGATTTTTCTTAATACTTATTAATTACAAATCCTTTTTAAGAAATAAGTAGGAGAAATTGGATGAAAATGAAATTTAAAGCGGAAAATGAAGGTTCTTCTTTTAATAAATACAAACTCATATTTTTTTTTTGAAGAAATCGATACATTTGAAAAGAAAGCAACAAAACCCGACTGTTTTACACAAATACATAAATCAGAATTACTCATAAAACTCGACTCCGATTAGGCTACGATTACTAACCGACTCTTGCTGACATTGGATAACTGCAAAGCGTCCGAGAAACAGTTTATAGTTGCCAAAGGGTGAGAGATACATCTTAGTGAGTCTATCCTAGATACCACTCACAATAAATCATACACTAAATCGTCATGGTAAAAAATTAACATAGCCTTCTCGATTAATTAAGAAGGTCTTTATTAACTATACCTTCACACTAGGGGAATGTCTTAAAATATCATGTCTTCTGACTTGAGGAAGATCTGCTCTATTCCTTTTTCCTTTGGGAAGGAATTCATACATGTCCTTCTTCCTTTGGGAGGAACATTTTTTTCCTTTAGGAAGGACCTTGTCTTTCCCTTTTCCTTTTCCTTTGAGAGGGACCTTTCTTATCCTTCTTCCTTTGAGAGGGACCTTTTCCTTTGGGAAGGATGTTGACCCACCTCTTAGTTGCATAATTAACAATACAGAAAGCACATACACTACAAGAAATTTGGCCATTACCAACGGCCAGAAGCCGTCGGTAATGGAAAAAAGCTGTCGTAGTCAAACATTACTGATGACCATGGGGCCTTCGGTAAATACCTCGATGGTAAAAAATTACCAACGGCCAAAAAAAGCCGTTGGTATTACCGGCATCTTTACCGTCAATAAAACGTCAACAGTCGACGGTAAAGCAGATAAAACGATAAAAAAAAACCGTCGGTACTACCAAATACTTAGCCCTCAGTAATACCGAGGGCTAAGCCGTCGGTAATCCCGAGATACAAAATAGATACATACAAATACTATGTATATATAAATAGACCCATCTGTATGGCCACAGTTTTACAAACATCAGAGTACTGGAATATATACAACATTAAAAGACTGACTCTCTGACCATAAAACATAAAGGGTAACGAGAGTAATTCTAGACTTGCCTTGAACGAGCATCAGCATCATCATCTATGGGTCAGCAATGGTACTCCTTTGTCCTCAGCAACATGTTCCTTTTCCAGGAGGTCCTCAATAAGGTATTTTCTTGATCCAAAACAATAGAAACACATAGAAAATGGGATATAAGATTCTACACTAATCATCATTAAAAGGGAAAGAAACATAACATATCACATACTGATAAGATACAATTACACTCATAATCAAACATCTCCCGAGTCAACCTTGCAATCATCCCCAAGTAATATCATCACTCAATCTCTCTCTATCTACTTATGGTTTTATATACAGATTTTCCAATACTCCTCTTTGAGTAGAGATGTCCCTACTTAGTAGTGTACAAAGTTAGTTGTTCAGGTAATCTTATTCTACTTGCCAAGACCAATAAGAATGCATCACCAAATCTCAGGTCTTCTTCTAGGATCCTTTAGCTATCTTGGTCGTACCAAAAAATCCACCTCGAACGTGAAACAACAGTGTCTGGTCAAGATAACTAGGTCCTTTCCGATGTGCATGACACAATAGGAGTAAACTATCGATCACTTGTGGCATTTATCAGACCCAATTGATCCTCAAGGTTTTACAACCTTCACCATAATGTTTCGTACCAAGCACTCTGGTACATTAACCTCGTATAACAGAAATTCACTCTGCATACACGACTATTCAATTGCCTCAATCCTTAGTATCATTGTTTTCATTCATAGCTCCATTGTGACATCCTAATTACTTATAATATTAATTATCATAATAAAACCAAAGTTACACAAAACATAACATTTATTTATTATAAGGACAATATCATACATCAGAGTTGCACATAAAGCATCTTCACAAAACACATTATTCGATACATAAATATTCAACCCACTGGCCATGATATCGACACTGACTGGATAGGACTACTTGGTCTCTTAACCAAGGCATTTGCTACACATATCACCCACGACATTTACTGATTCAATATCCCGTTCTCCCAGAGCAGATTCCACAAACCGACTGATCTTCTTCTATTAACCCACCACAGTATATATAAAGATAGGAAAAACAAGGGGGTAAGAATACATTTCAATTAATAAAACACGAAAAAACTTCATAAACCATAGTCAGTTAGCATGCACACATATAAGCATTCACTACACATTCATTTCCTATTGCCTTGTCTAGGTCTACAGATCATAACCTAAATTCGCTATCTAACCGTTGAGAATTCACAGGGCATCTAACAAGTTGTCTTCTAACTCCTATGTAACCACTGATACGTTGGGGCACCCCCAATACGGCTAACCCGCATCCAGCTATTACCCATACGGTTGGTGCAATGTCCGCTCACCATGGTTAACTCGTACACAGTATTTCTAATGAAGACGATGATTTCTGTAGTAAGGAAGATGATAGATACACTGTATATAGTCTCGAGTGTCGGATGCAATCTCTTTTGATATGTAGCAGTGGTAGATGCAGTGACATATGTGCTCACTTTTGGTCTGACTTACATTAAAAATTGATTCCTTAATATAGATCAGACACAAGCTTTAAGATATGCTATAAGCTCACTTGCTTTCTGACTTAGGTTCATACTGCATCCTTCTATATTCTTCTTTCATTCATGATGCTTATATATATGTATGTGATTCTTACACACTTCGCAAACATGTTAAATACTGATAAGAAACTTGTTCAGTATAATCTTGCTTTGTTATTATCAAAACTCATAGAGGATTAAACGCATTATCGTCTTGGTTCAAACACTTCTATCTTTTTCATTTACGGTTTTGAAGAGATCATTATTCTTTCACACATGGCGGTCACACATGGCGGGTAATGTAATATCCCAAAATTTGAAACTATAATTAATTAGACTCTGAAAAATTAAGCTAGTAATTTACAAGATTAAGAATGATTAGATGTCCCTAAACTAACTTAACATAAGTTAAACAATACACGATAAACTTATTTTTATTTTCTTCTTCTTCTTCTTCTTTAAACTGTGAAAATGGTTAGTATAAGATTCTACAATAATAGTATAATTTAGGCTTAAATATGTTTTTAGTCCCTGTAAATATAGAGTGTTTTGATTTTTGTCCATGTAAAATTTTTTGTTTATTTTTTTGTCCCTACAAAATATTTTATTTTGATTTTAGTCCTTCTAACCAAAATTCATAACAAAATCTGCAGAAACACTTCGTTTTTCTACCAAATTTCTTATGAAATTTTGATCTGAATAACGAAAAAATTATTATTTCGACCAAAATTCATATCAAAATCCATAGAAAAAACTTCATTTTCCTATAGAATTTGCTGTGAATTTTGGTTAGAATGACTAAAATCAAAATCAAAATATTTTGTAGGAACCAAAAACAAATAAATTTTTTTATAGGGATTAAAATCAAAACTCTCTATATTTACAGGGACTAAAAACATATTTAAGCCTATATCCTTATTAAATAATAAATATATTTATATCCAAACATACGATCTTTTCTTTTTTATTACAAATACTTTAGTTATTCTACTTCATACTAATTATACATATAATTAGTATGAAGTAGAATAACTAAAGTATTTGTAATAAAAAAGAAAAGATCGTATGTTTGGATATATATATATATATATATATATATATATATATATATATATATATATATATATACACACCTTTGTAATAATATAATGGATTTTTCTATAAGAGAATAATAAAGCTTTATAGTTTAAGATGTTCACGTTCCGAATGGATTTGAAATTGAAAGTCTGGAATGAAATTGAAATTCACGTCCGTGGGTCCTGCGTAATGTTTAGATAGGATTGAAAAGACTGTAACTTTCAAATGATGTTTGGCAAGTAAACAAAGAAACGTGGATACTTGGGAAAAATTGAAAAAATGGGCCTTTAATTGAAATAGAAAGACACCGAGAGAAAAACAAAAATTGCTAATCTTAAAATTAGGGTTCAGCATGTAAGGCAAGTCGCGTTCAGACCGAGAGAGAAAGAAAAAATGAGTGGATGAGTCACGTTGACTTTATTATTCTGCAGAATAGATATATTGATTAATTTTAATAATTATGGATTTGAAATATTATTTATTGGAATAATGATATTTGAAAACAACCAAAATTTAGACAATTTTTGCGATAACTTTGTAAGTGGTTAATCACTACAAGAAAACACGCGGATACCGACAGCCTTTTACCGACGGCCTCCGTCCGTCGCAAAAAACACCCATTTTCTGACGGCTTTGGCCGTCGGTAATGTCACTCCAAGAATTCTCGCCGTTACCGACGGCCAGGCTGTCGGTAAGACCGTCGGTAATGAGCAAAAAATAATTAATTTTTTTCGACTTCCCTTTCCCTCTGATTCTCAAATCCTTCCCCTATTCTCTGTCAAATCGCTCCCACCAACTTCAAAGCGACAGACCTCTGTTCGCTGCACTACTTTCTCTTCTTCCTCCTCGAGCAGATCGTAGTGAATTCGCTCCAAACTCCGTTCGCGTTTCTCCCCTTCTCTCAGAAACGCGAAGCCCTAATCAGAGTTCTTCCTCTTTGAAACCACATCTCTGAAACGAGCGCTAATCAGATTTCTCTCCACATTTTCTTGTCCGGATCTATGATTTTACGGTAGTTCTGGCTCGTCCTTGCTCTGCGTTGACATTTAGAATCAACTGCAGCTGCATATTCGCCCACCACAATTGCATCAACCAATCGACACATTGTCCTTATCGTGGTAATCGCTGCATCCTCTAAAAATCTTGTGTCATGCGGTTTTGAGTTCTATTCCAATGTTAGGGTTCAGGAACAAGTGGATTTTGGCGCAGTTTGAATGTGAATGTTTGAATTTCTGATTTATCTATCTTGTACACTTGCTGCTCATAGGTGTTTTTGCGATTGTCATTGGGTTATCAATTCTGCTTCAACTCTGAGTTGTTACTGTGTGTTCCCCTTGTTTATTATGATTTGTTCACTTGTTTGATTCTGCGATGTTCACTTGCTTGTTCTAATATTTGTTTGATTCCGTTAGTTGTCTCAATGCCATAATTTTGCACGAGAATCAGTTTTTGCATCAGAGGTTATGATCACTATCACCACTTAGTGGATCTGTAAGTGCTCCCTCTCTCAACCACTTAGCGGTTCTGTTAGTGCTTATTCTCTCTCTCTCTTTTTTTTTTTTGCATTTCAGGTGTTTGACAAATTTCTTTGGTAACATTGTGTTCATCAGTCACCTGAAAAATGTACACACCTTGTGTTTAATCATTAATTTTATATCCGTCTATATTATTATTTGCTTATCAATTCTATCATATTTTAATCTATTAAATGGTTCTACTACTCATTACCTGTTTGTGAACTCAACCAGTTTTTGTTTTCTCTGGTTTATGAAAGTTTACAATTGTACCTGATTTTTGAGAAATATTAATTAATCTCAATTGGCCTTTAGAATCACATACATTTGTCAGCTTTTAGATGAATATTTCAATTATTTTAGCTCATCCCAGGCTTTGCAGTACAGATAAAATCTAATTTATATTGAGCATGCTGGAGATCTTGTGAATATTAAGGTGGCACATAATTTAATGCGGTTGATTGTTGAAGGATTTGGAGAGGACGATGACGCTTCATATAGTCAGTTGAGATCGTCTGCTGTATGTTATTTTAATAACAACACCTGTTTATTTGGTATGTCTCTACAGAATTAGTCATATGCATATTAATGAGTGGAACCTGTTCTCTGAGATGTAGGTTGAGTCATATTTGTGCATAATTGGAGAGCCAAAACTTCCATCAGTGTTTCTTCAAGTACTTTCTATCCCACTTAAGTTTTATATTTACCTACTTGCTTTAGTTTTCAAGAAATTAGATCTGGTTTGTAGCATAATGTTTAGTACTGATTACAGGTCATCTGTTGGGTTCTTGGGGAATATGGCACAGCTGATGGAAAGCATTCCGCTTTCTATATCACTGGGAAAGACAGTATTTTATTGATAAGGAGAGAGTGGAAATGTCACTATGATCATTTTATTGAGAGACTTTGATTATCAGTTTGCTTTTGATATGAATATCAAGTTATCAACATCACTTTGAAATTAGGAATCTGATTGCTTGTGTTTGAAGCATATTCTTTCTTTCTATTCTACCTAAAAACTTCCAGTTATATTGAGAAGTTTTCATCAGGATTATTTTGTATTTTTGTCCTGTCTTTGTCCTTCTGCTTTGTTGGATCTATTATCTCTCTCCCCAGTCCAATTAGTTTACATTCTTAAGAATCAAGCATTATAATGCACTTTGATAGCTAGAATGTTTATGGTACAAGTCTGCAATGTGGTCTATGTTAATTGCTGGCATGTTGATAGCATAATTATTTAACATTAAAAATTAGGAGAGCACGAAATTAGCTTTTCCTTGGGCTTACTAACGTGACAGTTATCTTTATTGAATATTATAGGTAGTTGTTCTAGCTGTTTCATTGCTATATTGATTTCATTTTAATCTTATTTCCTAGTTAAAGGCGTGATGTGGTGTGTTGCAATTGGTGTTGGATGTTTCTAAATTGGGAGTCTATTGAGTATGACCAATCCTAGCAATATTGCGTTGTTTTTGTTATTGTTTTTTGTTGGGTTGCTGAGTGCTGATGATATATTTTCCGCATAGCTTTGGTTATATCATTCAATCATTGATGTTTATCTTAGCTCTATTCTATGATTCCTTAATAACCATATTCCTCTGTGATGCTCTAGTATGGAAATGTTAAATTCTATATAATTTTGCAAGTGACTACCTTTTCTCTCGATTATAGCTTTTTGGTATTTGGAAAGATTTGTTGAAAGTGTAAGTATGGAGCTATTTTTGCTTTGTTTCAATTACTATTTGCCTTGGTTAATGGTGGAGAAGAAACTGTGGGATTTTTTTGTTTGTTTTAATTTCTAGATTACTGTGGGCTTAGCCGTCGGTAATTTCTGATATGTGTTTTTTTGTTTTAATTTGTAGCCATCGGTAATTCCGTGTTTTTTGTTTTATTTTGTAGTTTACAGTGGGCTTAGTCGTCGGTACAGGACAACACAAAAATTTCTGTTTTCGTGATTTTTACAGACGGTCATGAGGCGATTTTCCGACGAAAAAGCTACTGACGGCTTTATTTTAGCCGTCGGTAATGCCGCGTTTTCTTGTAATGAATGCAGTTCAAATACGTGGTTAATTGCGTTTAGTAAATGGTTAATGAATATATCAGGTGTCGAAACTCATTAACCATCAATGTAACTTCATTAACCACGAATTTAAACGTGATTAACCACGATTTTCAAGTGTTCAAATCTACATGTAGTTGAACACTTGGAAATCGTGGTTAATCACGTTCAAATTTGTGGTTAATAAAGTTATGTGGTTGGTTAATGAGTTTCGACACCTGATATATCTATTAACCACTAATGCAGAAAAGTGTTTTAACACCGGTTAAAATCGACATTTTACACCGGCTTTAATACCGGTGTAGATAGTCCCAGTATAGTATGTTGGGTTTTTTACACCAGTTATTTACCCGGCGTAGAAAATAGGCCTTTTACATCGGTTATAAGATAAAATCGGTGTAAAATACTTATTTGTTATACCAGTTTTTTTTTATAACCGGTGTAAAACGTCTGTATTTTACACCGGATTCCAGAATAACCAGTGTAAAAAGTACTTATTTTTAATATCTCTTTGTTTGTCCATAATAGCACAGATGCACTATAAATGACAATTAAAATAGGCACCAAATTTGATAAGAATTGGCAGCAGAATATATTGGCACCAAATTTGCCCAAAATTCAAACAATAATTTAACTTAGAAGTCAATTTTACACATAAAGAAAAAAACAATGACATATATATACATTATGTGATGATAACTACAGCCCCATTATCACTTCCTGCGTTATGTGAATAAGAAATATAGGCTTCATGATACTTCTTCACATAACGCAGGAATTCTAGGGTTGACACATTAGTTGAAAAGATACAATGAGGATGAAGCTGATGCATTTTGTCCACAAGATGATGACGAAAACAATGAGTTCGTCTCTAGATTCTATGATGGTGTCAAGAGAATAACTCCTTGGTTTCCCTATCATCTTGAGGACAAACTTAGTCAACTTCCTCCTCATCGTATCTTTTCTTCTAATGCTTCAACCCTACACTTCCTACATTATTATTTGAAGGAATTGTAGGGTTGAAGCATTAGAAGAAAAAATACAGCGAGGAGGAAGCTGAAAAAATTTGTCACCAAGATGATGAGGAAACGAAAGAGTTATTTTCTTGATACTATCATAGAATCCAGAGAAGAACTCATTAGTTTTGCCAACATCTTGTGGACAAAATGCATCAGCTTCCTCTCACCGTATCTTCTCAACTAATGCATCAACCCTAGAATTACTGCATTATGTGAAGAAGAATCATGACGCCTATATTTCTTCTTCACATAATGCAAATGGTGTTGAAGCTATTTTTGGCCAGTACTAGAGGAGCAACTAGGATAAAATCGGGTAGTAGATTCCTCCAAAGGAGTCGATGGAGTGTACTCGGGTGCGATGGGAGAATACTCTGGTGTGGATGGAATATACTCTTCGATCTCGTTGTCATCGCTGGGGATCTAAACAATGTCCGGCACTTGAAGAACCTCCCTGGCAGCTACGGGCCTTCTGGGAAAAGGTGGTCTCCTCTGAACCATGCGCATACGATGACTCGGGCCCCAACGATCAGTACCAACATGGGGATCAGCATACGCCCCAACCATCAAATAGCGATCCTCATCGCGATTGCGGTCCTCAATCCTCACAAAGCTGGCTCGATACTCCCACGCAGTCATCATCGGCCTACTAATAGACGGATGTGACCTCCTCGAAGCCATCCGAGTATGACAGCCCCATAACCACGGTTTTCTTCTGAAGACATTGTTTATTGTCAAAACAGGAAAAAAAGGAGCAATTTCATACTTAGGAGAATCATCAAAACAGAAAAAAAGGAGCAATTTCATCACTAGGAGTATCATCAAAATAGGAAAATAACTTAGTAAATAAAACCTAAAATCCAAGGAGAAACAAATATGCATGTAAAGTACTTATTTTTTTTAAGGACATGGAATTAACTACTAAAAGCATCTAATATCATCAAGTTTATCACAAAATAAAGAAACATTGGTAATTGAAATAAAAAAATAAAAATAAAAATAAAACAAGAAGCGAGTTCATCAACTTCATCAACAATAACAAAAAACCGGTAATAAGAGTTTTCTAGAAATAACATACCTGTCAAATGAGAACGGCTGTGACAGTAAAGGAGACGAAAATAGCGGCGACTGTAATAACTGTGTAAATGAGAATGAATACGGCGACAGAAATGAGAACGCAAATGAAAATGAGAGAAAGAGGAAGGAGAACGAAAACGAAAAATGGAGCTTTACCAGAGAAGAAGAACAGAAGAATGACTGTCAGAGGAAGGTGGTGGAGGTGGTTCTTGGTGAGAGTAAGAGAATGGAGGAGGTGCTTCGTCGTGAGAGCGACAATGTAAGGGTTTCTGAAAGAAGAGCGAGAATGAAATGTTTTCTCTATCCCGCGAATAAAAAGGTGGAAAACAAAATTTTCACACCGGTTTTTAAGAACAACCGGTGTAAAATGTTTAGAAAATATCACCAGTTAATTACAAAATTGCCACTGCGTTTACATTTTACACAGGTTGTTTAAATAATCGGTGTAAAATGTTACACGTAAATTATCTAACTCGCTTATTAATTGTAAAATTGCCACCGCGTTCACATTTTATATCTGTTATATAAGAAACCGATGTAATATGATTAATTCTTATGCGTTTCGTGTGCTAGTGAACCATTTACTGAACGCAATTAACCACGTATTTGAACTGTATTAACCACTTATAAAGTTATCGCGAAAGTTGCTTAATTTTTGTTGTTTAAATATCATTACTCTATTTATCGTAAGGACGGCCATGTATAAGGGAAGGCCATTAAGGCCACTGCCTTAGGCCTCATTTCTTTTTTACTTGTTACATAGACGTCATATTTCTTCTTTTACTTATTACTCTTTCTGTCCCTTAATATAAGACCCTTTTGTAAACAAAAGTAATTTTATCCCTTAATATAAGACCCTTTTCAAAGAACAAGATGCATTAATTATTTTTTTTACAAAATTACCCCTATATCAAGGTGCATTAATTCTCTCTCTATTAATAGTCTTGAAAGATGATAAGGGTAACATGGAAAAAATAACACATATTTTGTACAAATTTAATTCTAATAACTAACAAAACTCACTTTCTTAAGGGGCGTGAAATGATAAAAAATGATCTTATATTATGGGACAAAGGGAGTACTAAGGAGGCTTGGTCTTCGACCAAAAAAAAAAAAGAGGCTTAGTCTATCCATCGTGATCCGATTAGGAGTAAAAGTCTACAGGTTTAGTAGTGGTCCACACATCTTAATTATTAACATGAGCGGCTTTCATTCATCTTATTTACGTATTTGTGTTTTCTTTCTATTTATGTAAGACTTCTTAACCATACAAATGTATTTATTTATTATCTCTATTCAATTTTCTAAATATTATTATATTTCTCCTTTTAATATCACAATAGAAATACGTGTTTTGGCTGGTCGCAATTTCTTTTGCGAATAATCATGTTATTTTCTGTTAAAAAATTCAATAAACTTATTGGAAGTTGCAACTGGCAGTGTTCCTATTTTTTTTTTTTTTTTGGGTTACATGGCAGTGTTCTTTTAACATCTAGTTAAGTGAATTCCTAAAGTTAAGTTCCCAAAAAATACTTTGATCTAGGGCAATGAAAAAATATTCATGAAAAATTTAGAGATATGATAGAAAAGGGTCCAATTAGATATGACAATTTACAATATTCAAAATAAGAAAATAATAATTTTTTATTCATATTTTATTTTATCAACGAATATTGCTAATTGAAGAAAAATATGATAGAAAATGTCTAGTTTATTCTAGAGATTTAGAAATGTATATTGTTTTTTTTTTTGGCACGTAGAAATGTGTATTGTTATTCTAAGATCAACAATATTATAAGATAAATTGAATGTATTAACTATCTTATTTATTAAGAGTGAAAAGATAGAATTGCTTGAATATAAAACTTTGATAAATTGTTTTTGATGTGATCCTAATTTGAAGATCACTTGAGAGGATTTTTTCCATGGTTGAAATTCAAGTTTTGATACAAATTCAAGAAGAGGAAGATGATCACAAAAACCGAAAATGAAACACAAAATCAAGAGAACAAAAACTTACAAAAATGGAAGAGATTAGAGATGATCATGGATGAAGAAGATCGCCACTTCCATGGACGAAGATAAGATCAATGGTGATCGCCACAAGAAATTTAGATAGCCTATCTCTTGATAAGATCCAAGTGGTTCTTTCAAGAACTTTAGGAGAGAATTCACTACTCTCACAAATTCACAAGAAAGTGAAATTTTCGAATATGAATCAAAAGTTTTTTTTACAAAAAGTGTGATTCTCCTATTTATATTAATTGCTCATCACACCTCCCTATTCACTACAAGAAATCGCGGGATTACCGACGGCCAAAAGTCGTCGGTAATCCACAAATGCCGTCGGTAATCCAAAAATTTCGACGGATTACCGACGGGCTGCTATCCGTCGATAAAAAGCGGGTCGCAAATGCGTACCGACGGCTTTTCCTCCGTCGTACAGTCGTTCGGTAATTTCCGACGGCTTTAACCCGTCGGTAAATTACCGACGGCTACTCCGGCGGCTTAACCCGTCGGTAAATTTCCGACGGCTACTCCGACGGTTTTAACCCGTCGGTAATTCCGATGACCTTTCCGACGGCCATGACCGTCGGTAAAGCCGAACTTTAAATTTTTTTTTGAATTGAAAATTGTTTAAATTTTTATTAAAAAATTATTGAATTTTTTAAATTATTTAATTTTAATTTCTGTAATCAATTTAATTTATTTATCCATTTAATTAACGATTACTAGTTATCACATTTAATTATTTATTTATTCCTGTATTTAAAAATACAATGCGATAACATAACTATAAAACAAATTAAAAAAACGAAACGTAACAAATAAATAAAAAAATTCGACGAACAAAACAGTAATAAAAAATATCCGAAAATATAAAAAAATATCGATACAAACATACTTAATTATTAATTTATTCCTGTATTTAAAAATGCAATGCTATAACATAACTATAAAACAAATTAAAAAAAAGTAACAAATAAATAAAAAAATTCGACGAACAAAACAATAATAAAAAATATCCGAAAATATAAAAAAATATCGATACAAACATAACTAATAGTCCTGATAATCCTGATCATGATCACCATCTGCATCATCGACATGATCACCAGTACTATGAGGCGGAGGGGGTGGAGGAGGCGGCTCGCGGGGGAGCAAAAGGTTCAGAACCTCCTGTCGCGGCTTTGAGCCAACATGGCGGCCGTCGGCGGGCCTCCTCTGGCCTTTGGGCGCGATCCGCCGCTCGGCCGCCAATCGCCGCTTGGCCATGGCCCGCTTCAACTCTGCTATCTCCCGCTCATCCGGCGGCCATCGGCTGGGCGACTCTCCAATGGAGAGCGGCGGACCACTCTTGTAGTTCTTTGGCAAGGTCGCCAAGACCGTATAAGCGACCCTTCTTCTTGCCGCCAACAACATCTCGCCAAACCATCGGCTGATGCAACTGGATCCTTCCTGGCTCGAGACGGGGAACATGACGATGTCTGAGATCTAACCTGAGACATCCTCGCCTCAAACTCCTCCTGTCAAACATAAACAAATTAGTCAATTTTTATTGTAATAAAACAATATAAACATTGTTAAAAACTATTCATTATGTTTTATAATTACCTGGTCCGCCTCGACCGCTCATCTACAAAATCACCAGTACATTTTCCTAATATGAGTTGCACGATGGAGCTCGTGCAATCAACCTCCCTTTTCAACCGGCCGAGACTGTAATTATTTAATAAAAAAGCTTAACTAAATAATAATAATAATAATAATAATAATAATAATAATAATATAAAGCGTCAAGTCATTTGCGTCTTTCTTTGGTAGCCAGAACCTCCGAGATGCAAGCTCCCACCCTTTTCAGAGGCTCTATTCTTCTTCGCCTTCTCGCTTACCGCCTTGAACTCAGGGGAGTTCCAGTGCACTTGTAGCTGCTGCCAGATCTCATCTCCTATCCAAGTGGGCTGCCCATTGAGGCGGGCATCTCTAAGCATATCAGATAGGCGGTGGGAAGCCTTCATATGGAAGTTCTTCTTGATCTGCTCCTCCTGCTCTTCCTTCCAAGAAACCATCTCCTGTATGAATATAATACGTTATTAAAAATAATTGAAATTCATGAAATAAAAAAATAATACGCAACAAAAAAAAATAAACAACTTACTCTGAAAGAATTGAACATGTGCCTCCGCTCATCCACCGTCAGCGTCCCCCAGGTGGACCAATAGGTGTGGTAATTTTGCTCAATTACTTCCGTGATAGCCTTCGCAGCTGGCTTTGACGGAAGGAACCTAAACAATAACAACATACCAAACAAGTTAAAAAAATATAGGTTAAACTGTAATTTTCGTCCCTTATCCTTTTTTTTTAGTTTTCATTTAAGTCCATTAAGTTACAAAAATTACTTCAATTTCGTCCTTTCTTTTTAATTATTCTTTTTTTTTTGTCTTAGACGAAATACCATCTTACACGTGGCAGTTTGTTTTATTTTATTTTTCTGCCACGTGTCAGATGGTGATTCGTCTAAGAAAATATGAATAAATAAACAGAAAAGACGAAATTGATGTGATTTTTGAAGTTTAAGGGACTTAAATGAAAACTAAAAAAAGATAAGGGACGAAATTGAAAACTAAAAAAAAGATAAGGGGCAAAAATGTGTATTCAACCTACATACTCACCCTCTACCAGCTGGCCTGATAGCAACTCGACCATCATGCAGCATCTGAATATCATCAACGACCTCCTGCTCATCATGTTGCTGCTCAACCTCCTCGTCCTGTTGAACTCCGGTCTGATCAGGTGCCTGGCCCACACTATACTCCTGATCGGACACATGAGTGTCGGACACCGTCTCAGACACAAAATGAGAGGAAGAAGCGGCAAGTGTCTGCTGGAACCCTGGGGTGGGCATCATGTAAATGGGTGTCGATGCAGAAGGTCCTGCATGCTGTGTAGGTGCCGAATGTGACGTAGGGTCGCGTAGGGCCGAACTCGGCTGGAGCCTGTAGGCGTAGATGTATGCGACGCCGTGTGGATGACAACATCGCATAGCCAGCATCATCAATCCTAATAATGTTCGGCCTCGGCGATGAGGGGGTCGGCGATGCCCTTCCCTTCCGCTGACCACTACCGGGTGGTCGGGGCTGAGCCTGAACCTCCCGATGCCATATATGTCTATAGAGCAATTCAATAATACTTGATCATGAAATATTATATTTAAACATAACAATATTAAAAATGAATTCCAAAAAATAAACAAGTTATATGAAAATAATCGACAAAATAAAATATGTTGTTAGACATTAAATTCTCTAATTGTAAAAAGTTAAACAAATTTATTCTCGCTTCACTCGCTTCGACATCGTCTTGAGATCTTGATGGTTCTCGCCACTTCTTCATTTAATTCCTCATCTCCATTTACATCTTCATATGTGATTGGATCGTCACGTAGTCGAGAAATGGGTTCAACCGTTTACTACGTTGACATGAGACATCTCATCCACTTGATAAGCCACTTCTTCCTGTGGATCATCTGCTTCAATGCGACCCCTTGGTTTTGTCTTTATTGCAACACACCAACCTTGTTTGTCCCTTCGAGTTGACGGATAAGGTACATAATACACCTGTCTTACATGTTGTGCCATGATAAACGGATCAAACATTTGGTATCTTCTGCTCATGCATATGTCAACAGTATTATATTTGCGATCCATTCTTGTGCCTCTACTTGATGGATCAAACCAATTACAATAAAATAGCACTATTCTTTTAGTATAGTCTAAAGTATTGTACGCTAGCTCATATATATGTTGAATCACGCCGTAGAAGTCGTCTTCACCTCCCTCTGTGGCACCTTTTACATAAACTCATTAATGCTGTTTTTTCCCCCTCTGTTTTTGACTGAGTTTGAAATTTGTAACCATTTACGAAATACGTGTGCCATTCTTTTACACGTGATTTAGGACCATGCGATAAATTTCTCAAGTGTTCTATTATGGGCGATTCTGACTCGCTATACACCTGCGTATACACATGCACAAGTGATTTAGGGTTCCTTTTTGCAAACAATCTTTTGTATTTTCAAACAACAAATAGTTGAAATAGGACTAAAAATACATACCTGGCTCATAAACCACGTTGGGAAATATTCATGAATATAGGCAGAAGAGTCTTGTTAAACTTGTGGGCTTAGTTAACAAGAATGCCCTGAACAAGTCATTATCAAACAAATGATCATGAATAGTTGTGGACTAAAGAAATTGAAAGTGGTCAAAAGTATACATACGTAAGATATGGTGATACTTCGGCACAGTTGATGAACATGTGAACGTGTGCTGACTTCCAATCTTCTCCCGTTAACCAGGACTTCAGCTCCTTTCCAAAGACGGCAGGGAAGGCAAAACACCGATAAGGCGGTAGTGTCTTTCACTTTCAATTTCTATTTTATTCCTATTATTTGTTGGTGTCAGCATGAAGTTCATAAAATAATGGGAACAGAAATGAATTGTCTCACGGTGTAAGTAAGTTGCACAAATAGATCCTTCAACCCTGGCCTTATTTTTCACCGACCGTTTTGAGTCACCCATAAATCTACATAATAACAAGGTTGGTGATCAACATTTCAACATTTAACCCGAGGCAGTGAATAATTATTTTAAAGAATATTTGATTATATTACCTTTCGAATGGATACATCCATCTGTATTGAACCGGTCCACCAAGCCTAGCTTCATGTGCAAGATGCACTGGGAGATGTTCCATAGAGTCAAAGAAACCAGGGGGAAATATTCTCTCCAACTTACAAAGAATGACTGGTATGTTCTGCTCCATCTTGATAAGATCATCATCTCTCAATGTTGCAGAACACAAATCTTTAAAAAATTGGTTGAGTTCTGTAAGTGGATTTAAAATATTTGACGGCAGGGAACTAAATGCAATAGGAAGTAAACACTCCATGAATACATGACAATCATGGCTTTTCATCCCAATCATGGTTCCTTTGTTCACATCGGCACATCTTGCCAAATTAGAAGAATAACTGTCTGACATTCGAAGTTCTTTTATCCACCGACAGACTGACCTTGCTTGCTCAGTAGTTAAAGAGTAACAGGCTTTGGGTTTCAGGGTTATCCCATCTGACCGAGTCGTCAAATGCAACTCCTTTCGCCTACAGTAAAGCGGTAAGTCCAGTTTGGCCTTATCGTTGTCTTTCGTTCTTCCTCTAACGTTTATCACTGTGAGAAAAACATTGTCAAAAAAGTTCTTCTCAATGTGCATAACATCAAGGTTGTGTCTCAATAAATTATCTTTCCAATACGGCAAATCCCAAAAAATACTTCTTTTAGTCCAATTGTGCCATTGTCCATATCCTTCAAATCGATCCAATTCACCAAAATCATGATTTTTGGCGGATCCATAACTACGGTAAAAATACATTCGGATGTCAACCTCGGGGTCGGGCCATCTAATTCAACTTCCCCCTTCTTGAAGGCGTTCTTATTCTGTCTAAATGGATGATCTGCTGGTAAAAACCTGCGATGTGAGTCAAACCAAGAACTCTTCCCCCCAAATTTCAAGGTAAAGACCTTTGTATGCTCCATGCAATGGGGACATGCCATTTTACCATGAGTACCCCAACCAGACAACATGCCATATGCAGGGAAGTCATTAATGGTTCACATAAGAGCTGCCCTCATTGTAAAGTTCTTCTTTCGTGCAATATCATAAGTCACAACGCCATTCCACAACCTTTTGAGATCGTCAATGAGAGGCTGTAAGTAGATGTCAATACCATCTGTTGGATTATCTGGACCAGGTATAATACAAGTCAAGAACATATAGGGCTTAGACATGCACATATCAGGAGGAAGATTGTATGGGGTAACAATAATCGCCAAAGAAGAATAAGGTTTCGCCGTTGATTGAACATATGGGGTAAAACCATCAGAGCATAAGCCAAGTCGTACATTACGTGGATCTGCTGCAAATTCGGGATTCACACGATCAAAGTACTTCCAAGCTTCACCATCACATGGATGTCGCAACATACCTGAAGTGCTTTTATTCTCATAGTGCCAAGTCATTTTGTCTGCAGTCTGTGTTGACGCAAACATTCTCTGCAGCCTTGGAATAATTGGCAAATAAAACATTGCCTTCCGTGGAACTGGTTTTTGTCTACCCTTCCCATTATCAGTATGTGACATATACCTTGGCTCACCACAAAATTTGCATTCAACTAGCGCGCTATCGTTTTTACCAAATTCATTGTCGTAATATAACATACACCCTCTCACACAACAATCAATCCTTTTAGATTCCAACCCCAATTTGGACACTAAGCTTTTAGCCTCGTAATAACTTTTTGGCAAACCATCTCTGATAGGTGACGAGTCCAACATCATCTTCGTTACGAGATCCAAGCACACATCCGTAGCACCACAGTTGGACTTGAGAGCTAAAAGTCTCACACACATTGATAACTTAGAGTCGGCAGATGCTTCAAACAACGGCTTATTTGTTTCTAACAAGAGATTATAAAATCTTTGTGCAGTCTCATTTGGAAGTTCATCTGTGTCATCATACTATGGCTCCTCGAATGATACGTTGACCCCCAAGGCATCACAAACCATATCTTGCATCAATTCAATCTGCTCACCATATCCCGTATCTACGCAATTGCTTGAAGTACCTGTGCAATTATCGCCAACCCCTAATCCAACCCGAGGTAACTCTTCACCATGTCTAGTCCAAATCCAGTAATTAGGCATAAATCCAACTCTTTGCAGGTGCAGCATGACCTCACCTGGGCTCTTGATCTTTCTGCAATCGCATTTAAGGCACAGACATCTAATCCCTCCATTAATTTCGAAATCTTCGTGTGCCATTGCGACTTGAACGAAGTGATCAATCCCATCGCAAAAAGATTGTTTCAAACCCCCTCTTCCCGGATACAACCTATCGTACATCCAACTACGATTCGAAGGAAAAAATTCCATCTTCTACATGTCAAAAAAAAATGACAATTTCAGCAGCACGACATTCTTACAACCGCTCTCTTTCTTTAAATGGTATGACCCTATCCCATTCGAGGGAAAAGCTTTTTCAAAACTCGTATAATAGTCATTCCTTAATTCTCATATCTTATACTTGACAAAATTTCGGCAGCATTTTCCATTGGTCTCTGAGTACACAAAATGATCGCAGTTAGGAACAAGGCAATCAAGTATGCACCCAGAGAACAAAAGGAAATGAATCTAATCGAAATTTCATCAAATATCAAGATACGAGAATCAAGCAACAACTATTATACAAGTAAAGAAAAAGTTTTTTCCCAAACTGTCCGACTTGGACAATTCAAGATTCAATATACAATGAACACGTAGTATCTAAAAGAGTACACGCACTCAATAATATATTGAACCTCAAACGGGAAGCTAAGGCTTTTCTCCGATACTAATAACAACAATCAAACATCTATTTCATCAATAATTAAAAAGTAACATGTTGAAAGTTGACATCCTCTTAAAGGATAGAATTAAACAAGCATACCGACGGCAAGGGAAGCATAAATCCTTTTAACAATTTTTGTTTTCATAGTGGTTTGGCTTGGTATATGCCATGCAATTAGAGCTCCTATATGGCCACATCTACCATACATCCTAATCCATTAATTGGCCACATCTACTACATTAACCAAGGCAGTACTAGTGAAGGGCAAGGCAAGTGGTCATAGACAACAGTACAGGCATCCACATGCACCCCCTATACCCACATAAGCATGAGCTGGAACAACTAAACAAAACAAATTTCAGGAAACCTACCAATGAAAAAAATAACCAAATAGCAAACCAACATAATGAAAAAAAAAATATTAGAAAATAAAGAGAAGTACACAAAAAACTAACCCACAAAACCAAAAACCACATATAAGAAAACACTGAAAAACCTAAATTTTCCTCCCCTAAATAGAGTTATGGAGAAATTTTTAGGATAAAAGCTACATGTCTTAATGGATTGATAAAAAAAAAATTTAAATCACTGATACTAATTTCAGAAGTGTGGATGGACGCATCCCCTATGCAAAATTGAAGATGGTTTTGAAGATGTCAAACACGTGAAGACTTTGGTTCTGCTAGTATTCTGTAGGTTTTATTTTACTCTAGTTAGAATCAAT
This sequence comes from Calophaca sinica, assembly GCA_037113605.1. Classification (NCBI taxonomy): domain Eukaryota; kingdom Viridiplantae; phylum Streptophyta; class Magnoliopsida; order Fabales; family Fabaceae; genus Calophaca; species Calophaca sinica. The sequence continues at coordinate 74,429,691 of CM073730.1, forward strand.
TGTTAAGAGTCTCAATAAACTTGTGGATTAAGATTTAGAATATGCTATTTGATAAAATAAATTGAATCATGCATTGCATAAGTGTTTAAAAGGTTTTTGACCAAGTTGGGTATGTTTACAAATATGTTTTATTATTTTTAGACCCAACAATTGTTTTACAAAGTGTTAAAATCATTTCATTTGGTCAAAACTGGTTTTTATGCATTTTCTGTTGAGTGGAATCGATTCATGATTTAAAGGAATCGATTCACAAGTTTTCAAAGCTGATGGGAATCGATTTATTAAGTATGGGAATCGATTCATGAATTTCAACTCTCTGTGAATCGCATTCCAGCTTTTGGTGAATCGATTCACATGTGTTAAGGAATCGATTCATGAAATACAAGTCTCTGTGAATCGCATGCTTAATCTATGGGAATCGAATCCAACTATTAGTGAGTGAATCGATTCACGCTATTACAGGAATCGATTCACACGCGCGTTTCTGCTGCTTTTCTATCAGTTGTGTGAATCTGTTTTTGGGGTTAATATAAAAGGCTCATTTAGGGTTTCATTCATTACATAACTCATATTTTCAGAACCCAAAAGAGTATTTCTCTCATAAGCTTTCTTCTTCCCCAAATTTCTTTGAGACTCATAGGATTTCACTTGTAATATCTCCACTACTAAGAGTGGGTTTTCAGATTACGAATTTCTCTCTTCTTCTTGTTCTGTTTTTGATTGGGTGAGGGATCCCATAGAAATCTTGAGTGTGGTATCTCAAGTGTTTTTTTTTTCAGAGTGTGGAATCTCTGGGTGTAATTCAAGAAACGGTGTAAATCTTTGAATTGATAGTGGAAGAAAATCTCAAACGTGGCTTGGGGACTAGATGTAGGTCACAGTGGTTGGTGACTGAACTAGGATAAATCTCTGGTTTGATCTTCTCTTTCCCTATCTCTTTTAATTTCGTTTTTTTTAGGGTTCATATAGATTTATGTTATTGCTGCGTTCTTGATTGGTATTCATCTGATTTTAGTCAATTGATTTCTTGGGTTAATTTCTATTGATCACAATATTGATAATTCCTTCACAAAATAAGTTTTTCATAAAGTTCTTGCGAAAATTTTTGATACTCAATTCACCCCCCCTCTTGAGTAATCTGGCCACCTGGGTAACAAGAAGTTCAAAAAGAGTCTCAATTAATTTTCCAACTATCGAAGATTCACCTATTGTAGAACAATCGAATCACAACACAAATCTTTAAGTGCAATCTCCTTATGAGAAATTGTGCATCTGCATTTTAATTTAATAATTAAGTTGTATTACCATACTTCCTAAGTCAGCCATATAAAATTATTGAAATTTTTGTTAAATAAGAATTTTATTTGTCAATTATTTTCCAAAAGACTTAAGTGAGGACAAAGATAAGAGACAAATTAAAAATCTGTAGCATGGAATCAAAGAAAGAGAGAGAGAGAGAACCATCATGCAGAGGTAAAGTTAGGGAATGAGTAGGTATTGAAAAACTTCTCCACATCATCCACCATAAAATGTTCATATAAACTGCATTCAGCCCAACTGATTTTAAGAAATAACTAAACAAAAGAGAACTTTTGATGAAACCCACTGGCTTTTTGAGGAAATAAGCATCGAAGAAAAGTGACTCCACATGCTTCAAATTTGAATGAATAACAGAAAAAATATGTTTAGTACAGAGATAGAAAGAATTACAATGAGAGGACAAAATAAGATATCCACTGAGTCTTTGGATTGAAGGATAAAAAGAAAGACAACAAAAGAAAATCCTCCAAAACAACTATTAGCTTAGTAATATAAAATGAAGCAAATCATTTGAAAAGGGAAAAATGACAAAGAACAACAATTAGAAACCAAACAGATATAGTACATCCGAGAATCAACATACAAATAAACGTAAGGCAGAACCAAAAGGAATCCATGCAGTTAACAACTTCATTTATTCAAAGCTGTAAAAAATGTATGCATATTATAAGGACAAAAGGATAGAACTATTTCAAATCTGTTACAAATACTTAGAAAGGCTTTAATGTTAAATAAATACAGGAAATTAAACCTTTTCATACTCCAAACTTTGCATATAAATTTTGCATTCTATTTATGACTTGACCTCCTGCATAACACCTTTGAATGTGCACTTAAAGAAAACAACTGATAATCAGCCTCAATTGTTCCTCTTCTGCTTGCTTGAATATTCTCTTGATATTAGCTAATTCTAGATTTTAAGCAACGAATCTCTTTCATTTGGTGCCCAATAGAAACGTATTTCATTATAGACAAAATTGTTACCATTAATACTAATAGCTTTCTTTATGAATCCTTCATTTGCAGTTGAGGGGCTAGACAGAATTTGATATTCCCAGGTTGACTACAATGAGGTGACATATTAGGACATATGAGTAGAGGAATAAGCCCTTCATTATAGTTGTATTTTCCTTCTTTTTAAGTTTTATGTTTATAGTCTTCTATGTTTGCATATCCATTCAGCTAAAAAGAATTAGTATCTTCAATGTCAACAAGTACTTAAAGGTTGGAAAGTATGAAATTTTTTGACTTTGCCAGTTAAATTTTAGGTTAGATACGGGTCATAGTTCTTTTGATTGGGGATACGTGTCATAGTTCTTTTGATTGATTTTATTTGTGTCTGATCGTTATTTAGTTTAGAGCTTGGATACTGGTTATAGTTTTTTAGACTGGGGATACAGGTTATAGTTGAATACTTAGATACCATTTGCGTATGCACAGGTACGTTACTAGTTTTGTGAAAAAGAAGATCAAGACCAACATATAAGCCCTAAAGCATGCAATTTTATTCCATATTATATAAACCTTAAAACAAAAAATAACAAATCACAATCAAAATTAATAGAGATAGGTTTAGAAGAATTGTGCTGCTATGTATATTTCTTAGGTCACAACCATTGTGACCTACATCCAGTTCCCAAGCAATGCCTGAGAGTTTTCACTATAATCACATTGATTCCAAAGTCATAGATCAAAGATTATACTTGGTGATGCCCCACACCAATAACCCTCTTCAACACAACTAGGAATACCCCACCCTAATAATTACAACAAAATTTCCAAGGAGATAACTCATTCCTTGATATCACCAACACAGGATCACACCACAAAAATAAAAATCAAAAATCAAGAAAGAAACTCTCCAAAATAGAGCAAAAATTACAAACTGAAAGCTCAATAAATCTCTCAAAGATGCCAAATAAAGTTTAAGAATTAATAGAGAATGTTTCTGAATGATTTTCTTTGAATGAATAAACCCCGATGATTTAGAATTCTTTATATAAACTACTTAAGAGATAAGATTGAAAGCAAGGTATGAACTAGCGTAGCTGTTAAGGAAAGCCCATAAAACTGTTATAGGGTTCTTGTGAATCAATTCCAATATTCCATGAAGATCTCATCACAGACGGAAAACATCATTAAAAAAGTCTTATGCCCATGTGAATCAATTCCTATCATGTTTGAATCTATTCACAGCCATTCACTTTGTTCTACCCTTCTATGATTCAAACGAGTTTCTATATGATCATGCATAAACCGACAGAAATTGAGTTTATGTGTTGCTTGCTAAATGAATAATCTACATGCTACCTTACTCTAACATAAAATATACATCAGACAAAATTCCCTCTGTGGAGAGAACTATACATCACTTCAACATAAAACATCCATTGTTAGTCAAAACACACATCACCTCAAAATTCTCTCTCTGGAGAGAACTATGAAGCAAATCAAACTAAATATGTTGGTGTGGGGGTCAACAGCCAACCCTTTTCCACCCAATGAGTCAACCGACATTTCGTTAGAGTGCATACCTAATTCTCAGAACAAGAGAGTGTCCACGTCCTTCGATGTCGATGGCGCCTCGGAGCAGTGTGGTGGCCTCGAACTAAAAATACTGAAAAAACATAGAAAATTTTAACTAACAAGCTACCAAATAGCAATCAACAAAAATGAAAGGCCGTCAATACTTTTCATAGAAATCATAACTATAAGTAAATCATCTAACACAATATCTCCCAAATAAACAACAATAAGCAATCAGAAAATCAATCGCACAGAATTAGCAATCAAGATCAACATCACACAATTTCCTCTTTGCTCCGCAATTAGGGGAAATCCAATCAGTCTATAAATTTGGAGGAAATCCAGATAAATTAGGGTATTAGAGGGAGAAAACAAAATACAAATCTGGGCAAACTGAGACTCACCAACGGTACTCAGGAGCGGCATGGCACGGAGGTCGGCGGCAGGAGCAAGGGAGGACGTCGCGACGGGGAGAGAGATGAGGTTGAAGCGGCGAAGAGAACAGAGGCGATGTGAGAGAACAGAGGGAGTCGCGATGGAGGGATGACGCGGTAAGGCGGCCGGCGGAGGGAGGGAGCCAGGGATGGACGGAGTCCAGTGATGAGAGAGATAACAGAGGGCGGGCAGCTGTGAGAGAGAACAGAGGGAGTCCAACAAAGAAACGGAAGGTGTGGCGGTGTATTGGTGAAGGTGTGGCGGTGGTGACGTCCAAGTGTGGTGCACCACTGCTCGGTTGGACTCACACAGAGCAAAACAAAAGTTTGGCAACGGCTTTCCTATGCAGAGGCGAGAAAGACGAAGCAAGGGGTGGTGGGGCGTCGCCGGAGAAGAAGAAAGGGAGTCGAAGAAGAAGAAAGGGAATAAAGAAGAAGAAAGGAAAACTGAAGGGGAAGGTCTCGTGGTCTGAGTGTAACTGGAGATTACCGACGGCCTCACTAACAATACCGACGGGCATATCGGTGAACAACACGGCATTACCGACGGCTTAATTCAAATACCGATGGAAAACTCCGTCGGTAATTGAAAAACAAGCGCTTTACCGACGGCTACAGCCGTCGAAAAACCCGTCGGTAGCCCCGTGTTTTCTTCTAGTGTTACCGACGGAAATATTCAAATACCGACGGCTAAGCCGTCGGTAATTTAAAAAAGCGGGAACCATGGTTTCTATCGGGCCAGCCCGTCGTATTCTCTCTTTACCGACGGGTAAAAGCCGTCGGAAAACCAGTGATTTTACCGACGGTCAAAGGCCGTCGGTACTTTCTGTCGGTATATGCGTGTTTTCTTGTAGTGATTTTACTAAACACACCCTATGCGCCCCACATAATAGGCTCTGAGGAAAAGGCCAAATAATCAATAACAAATTGCACACAACAAACTAAGTCCTTCAATTTTATTACAATTTCCAATAAAAGATATAAAAACCTAAAAAATCACCCTAAGTCATGACTTGTAATTTTCCTTGCTTTCCTCCTTATTAGCTACTTCTTGGCCTCATCATTCCCTCCTTCTTGGAGGAAATTCAGCCTCGAATTTTAGCTCCATCATAACCTACATGAAGAAAAGTGCAAGTCAATGACATGAAGAACATTGTTAGCCGTTCCACTGGGGTCAAATGGAAATTGAGATAAGTCACCAAATGTAGCAAACCGGTGAAACATATTTCCATAGTTTACAATTAACAACCCAACATATTCATAGCCAATGCAAGAAATTTAAAAGGTAAGGAGAAAATTATACCTTTTAAAGTTGACATGTATGAACAAATTTACCTTCCTTGTCTTGGACATGGTGACAAGAGAGAAAATACTTTGTCTTTGCAAAGGCTCGAAAGCAAGTTGGGCCTCACGGATATTCTCCTCATCACAAACTAAGGGTGATTCTTTTTGAGACAAAACAACTCTCTCAAACATATTAGGAGCATCATATGGAAGCTCAAAATATTTGACAAAAATTGGTAGAGTAATAAGAGATGCGGTAGTTCAACTATCAATTAATTCCACATGCAAACATTTAGTGCTCATAAGAAACCTCAAAATGCTAACTTTATTTTTAACAAAAGAGTACGTGTCCGAGTTAGCAAACAAATGTTTCTTAAGAAATCCAACACATCCTTCAAAATTGTTGTCATGAGCCAAGTTAGCATTAGAAAGCACAACAACACATTTATCAAGCACAACAACACATTAGAAAGCATAGGAGGAAGAGACTTCTCAAATAATTTAACAAGAGACATATCAATGAAAGTAGTAGAAGGCTCAAAGATGCAAGGATTCAAACCGATAATTTCTTTGCAAGCATCCTTTTTAGGAACCTTTGGCCAATCATCTTCAAGCACCAATGTTTCTTCATTCACCTTACTCTCTTGTTTGAAGAGACATTCAATTTGACTCTCATTATTTCCCTTACTTTCATCTTCAATTGATGTAGTGTATTTCTCCTTTGGAAGTATTTTTTCAATCTCATTCTCAAGAAAATCCTCAACACAACACAAAGTTTTAGAATGGGAGCTAAAGAAAAAGCCTATCTACTTTGTTGGAAGAATGCTCTCATGTTCTTTCTCCTTTTCTTTCAAATCTTTTTTCCTCTTCCTCTCTCTTTTCTTTCATATTCTCTTTTTCACTCAACGCTCTTCTTTCTTTGCTCATATTTATCATCATCCTTTTAAACTCCTCCAAGTTTTGATGCATTTTTTCCTTAAACTTAGGCAAAATTGCGTTTGTGGTTCTTTAAGTTATTTTTAAAGTTCACATTCGTCCTTTAAGTTTTTTTTTGTCTCAAATAGGTCCTTTATGTTTTAAAACGTTGACACCGTTATCCTTTTTACAGTCACCGTTCGCCCCTTTCAGTCTGTTTCGCTTCTAAACATAATAAGACTTATAGATCACGACCTATAGTTTTAATCATATTAGGGCTCTAAACCTCAGTTTTAATCATTCCTTAAGAGTCTCAAAGGACCAATTTGAGACAAAAAAAACTTAAAAGACGAATGTGAACATTAAAAATAACTTAAAGGACCAAAAGCGCCATTTTCCTTAAACTTATCATCCTCCCGCTCATAATCTCTATGTTTTCTTTCTTTTTTCTTGCATTTTCTATTTGTAGATCTAGTTTCTTCTTCTCCAAATTTTCTTTGTGATGTGTTGGAAAATGTATGATTATGGAAGATCCTTTGATTTTGGTGAATTAAATGTCTAATTCATATCATGTGGTATCAATTGAGCCAAATCCATGATCATAAATTTTTTCCAAATTTTCTTGTGTTTTCCTGAAGTTTCTAGGATTTTCTTTTCTTGATCCAAACATTTTCCCATCAAAGTTTTTGCAGCTCACAAAGCTAAAAGATCAATATGAGAATTGTTAATTTATATTGCATTAAATTTGTCTAAAAATTTCGCCTTAGGCCTCAAAATTGTTCTACATGGCCCAGATTGTGAGTGGATGAGTCTAGAATGAATGAAATGATTATTGTAAATTATTACGTTATCGTAGGAAAAGTACTAAACTATGTATATTGTTTTATAATCTATTTTCTAAGAAAGCGAGTACCATGGTCGATTTTTCCAGTTATCGCTCCGGCTGGAAACAATGCTCATTTGTGAAAACATTTTAGAACTGTGTGTATTATTCACTGAGATTTCATATCTCATTAGAGTGTTGTTTTCAGATATTTGAAAAGGAGACTTTGAGCACATCAATGAGCTGTTTGTTCGTTGGATGATTTATTGTTTCATTTTGTTAGTATTTGAAGACTATAGATACTTTTGGACAGGTGGGAAATCTATTTAATTTAGGTTTAATAGAAGGTGCCCCATTTTGAATACACTTGTATTGTTATCAATTTTTTCTTGCTTGATCCAGTTTGTACGCACTTGCCAACCTGGCTTCCGTACATAAGCATGGCCTGGCCTCTGGCCGTGTTTCCACGCGTTACGCAGCTCCTGGCCGTGCTGCATGATCTGGGAGCAAAATTTACATTTTTCTTAGCTCAAAGCTCCTTGAATTTCACCCTTTTTAACCATATTGCTTGTTTTGTTATTCTTGCACAAATTTAGAATAGAAGAGAGCGTATTACATACGATAATAATCAATAATTAATCCAAATTACACTCAAACATCTCTATAAAATGATGCAATAATGGTACTTATCAGGTGTTGCTGACATAAACTCCTAGTAGGGTTTAACAAGCCCTACGCCTACTAATGGCAATAATCTATGAATATTTTCCCTAATTGAAAATGTTCACCCCCTCACCTGGATTCCTCACTTATTCCTACTCCTATCACGAACTCCCGAACAACCTTAACTCTCGATCCCTTCTATTCCCCTAACTTCCTCTCGTTTACTCACTCGCGACCCTCAATATTGGGATTTTCCTTAAGAGTTTTATGATGCACAAGATCCTTATTCGAGGCAAGTGTAGAGCATACTTACTCCCGAAAAACCCTTTTTTAGAGAGAGAAAATGTCAGAGAGAGAAGGAATGAGTTTGGTGTCAAACATGAGAGGTTTGGAAGGCTGTTTATAGTGCTGATCTGGTCATTTCACGTCGAGAAAGTGTTGGTTCATGTTGCGAGGGGTCAATACGTACCAGTTTCATTGCATGCAGATGACACGTTTTTTGTCACTTCATGTTGCGAGCTGACCTCGTCATGTCGCGACCAGACCAAAATTCACAGGTCACATACTATTGTAGCATTTGTCAAGAGCTTTCCAACACCGCAAATAACGTATTAATCAGACACTCGTAGCTCAAGTTAGACTAAAACAGTGACAGGGTGTCCGTAGGAAAGTTCTTGACCTAGTTTTGCTCCCTTTCTACTCGAAACTTGGCTAAAGTCCTAATTTGGGTTCCTAAACACTTAAATTAACTTAAGAATACACAAACACACATAGACAAATAAGGAAAACCTAAGGTGCTATAATTGGGGATGTCACATCCATCTTCTTCCAAGTAACAATTTTAACCCAGCTTAGGCACTCACCTTCTCGGCGACGTGTTCCACTGCACCCATAAAATCACCTTTGTTTCATGTATCCTAGGGTTAGGTTTTGTGAGTCCTATCCCTAATCCTCACCATACTAACAACCATATATTGAGCCATCTAGATCAATACCTAATACTACACAGTCCAACACATTATCTAACAAGCATATAGGCAGATAAACACATATACAATGTCAATAAGTCATTTATACTAGGGTTATCAAATATCCTCGAATAACACATAGATCAAACCTATGCTTGATAGGTCTACGATGCATATTCTTATAAATTGTAGACCACAACCTTTATCCTTAGGTGTTGCTGATATCAACATCTAGTAGGGCTTATGTCACCCCACAAATATAAATATGTAAATAAATTATGCTTGCCTCCCCAACAATTGTGGAACCTTTCTCCCACCTGATAACTCCTATTTGTATGCTCCTTCCTGTTTGTTGTATAACCTTGACAGGGACGGACCCAAAAATTTTATGTTGTGGGGGAAAAATTCATATAAATTTATAACAAAAAATATAATAATATTTTTTGAAATTACAAGTTCGCATCATAATATTCAATCGAATGATTGTCTCATTCTCAACATTCTAAAAAATCTCTCTCTATATAGATAACTAAACAATCATTCAACCATTCATCTCTCATACGATTTTATATCTGAATTTGATTATATTTGGTAGAGAAAGCTTTTTCAACCCTTGTAGTTGTCACTAAAAGTAACAAAGCTAACTCTAAAAGCAATTATACCAACAGATATGCAACATTTTTAGAAATTTTTAAAGTACCCCATTTATTTTTTTTACGGGAAAGTGCCCCCACCCTAAAATCTAAATGATATGTATTATTAATTATTGAATTTTAAAGATTCCTAGTGTCCAATTCTAACTTTATGCGATTTCAATGATTCATAAGTTGTTGTTGTTATTATTATTATTATTATTATTGTGATTATTATTATTATTATTATTATTATTTCTATAATATAAATTTTCTTAATGGTGGCATTGTTGTTTAAGCCCACTTATTTTTTAAGGAGATGAAGCCCATGTCTCATCATTCTTACACTCTACAAATTTAGGTATAAAATGTATATGCATATATTGGTTGAAAATTTTGAAATTTAAGTGGAGGCAAATGCCCCCAAATGCTGGGCTGTAGGTCCGTCCCTGTAACCTTGACCCTAAAACCGAACCACCTTGATAGGACTGAAACTAGGGTTTCAGATTGAAAATGATCGAACTGACAAAGAAACGGACTTCTGAAGATAGAAACCTTAGTGAGAGAAACTCAGATGGGCTTGTGAGTGTGAGAAAATGAAGGCTATTTATACCAGTGGGTAAGGGGACTTTCTCATCGCGAAGCTGCTTCTTTGCGTCGCGAACATGCTTTTACCCTACGTGTGTGTTACGACGTGTCGTAGTGAACGCATGAAAGTTGACATGTAATTGGACCTTTGCTTTGCAAAACTAAAGTGTTAGCATTGTGAAAAAGAATAATCTTTAGCTTTGCGAAGGGTTCTATTAGCGTTGCGAACAAGTCAAAATCCAAAGTTTATTTTTTATTTTTTGCTTTCTCTTCACTCTCACACCTATTCTAAACCCTAATTTGGGATTCTAAGTACAGATATGAAGCACCAAACACTTAAACACATAATTAGGCAAGGTAATTGGGGTTAGAGAAAAAGTTGGGATATGACAAAAGGAGAGTCCCCAGTCACCCATTTAGAAGGGAAATCAATCTTACATTAATCTTTACTTGGGAAGGTTATCAATCTCCATGTCCACTTGGACTAGCGACATCTATCAACCTAAAAAGAGAGAAATCAATGTTCTTCCATAACAATTACCCTTTAAAAAGGTACATCAGTCACATAACACATAAATCCTCACAAAGAATGGATCACACCTTCACTTAGAAAGGATCAAACTATACTAGTCCTCCATCAGTAAGAATGACTTGTTTTTGGTTAGCCCTTAAGGAAAACCTAGTAGACACATGGTTTAGAGCATGATTGGAGAGTGATCCAAAGAGATGGAATTGTTAAGTTTGGATAGTGTAGGATTTTCTGGTTTTGAACCCCTTGGCTTAGTGATATTAAGCTTAGACTCAATGTTTTCAATTAAATAATTCATAGGAGTTAGTTTTTAGTAAAAACACTTTTGAACCGTGATCTATGTTAATTTAGGAGCATTCAAGTGTTTGTCAGTACTCGAAACTCGTTGGAATGAATTTCGAACCTGAAGGACACAACTAAGGTGCAAAGCACCCATAGCTGCTACACCAGGCACCCCAGGGGATGCTCCTGATGCCTAAAGGGCAGCAGTTCCACACCGTTTTTCACATTATTGGTTTGTTACGGTCCACGACTGAGATGTTGTTGATGGTTTAGAAATACTTAAGGTTCTTAATGAGATTAAATGAGATGGTTTAGTAAAGGAATCCTACGAATAGATTTAGATGAAATAAAGCCTCTTGGTAGATTATGACAATATGATAAAAGAATCGAGTTATTGTTGAAATGACTTGAAGATTAGAATGATTCGTAGGTTCGAATGATCAAACCTTGTAGGAGTTGGTGAACCTTAATTCAAGTTAGGATTAGTTAACGTCACTTAGAAACAAAGATGATCAGTTAGGTAGATAAGTAACCTTATGATCAGGCCATGTTACGAAAGGTTAATTGGACATGTTCCTGAACGTGACAAAAACACAAGAAAGAGGGGTTTGAATTGGGTTTTTAGAAATCTTTTCAAGATACTTGTGATTTTGAAAACCTTTTTCAAAACAACTCTTAAGTAAAAATAACATTGAAAAGCAGTAAACATAAGAGAAACGAGACACAACGATTTATACTAGTTCACTACCACCTGGTAGCTATGTCTAGTCCCTTCACCACACTGAATGACTTTTCCACTATAATCAACTGATTACAAACTCAAGAGTATACTACTGCCAAACTGACTATACTCTCAACTTCTCAGAATGACTTAATACAGTCAAGCCATTGAGGGAATACAACCACTACTGGGCTAAATACAAGTGTATTCAAAGATGGTTTAAAACAGTATCATCAAGCTCTCACACGAAAGAATATACAATCAAAACTTAAGCACCAAAATAGCTTTCTTGAAGAAAGAATAAAACGATTTAGTGCAGTTCTCTTGGTCACAAAAACTTGAAATATTTTCTTGGTTGCTCACTATCTTTCGCAAATTCTCTAGACCTTCTTTGCTGATTCAAAAATGGTATTTATAGCAAGATATTCAAATAGTGTCGTTGTCACTTAAGTAGGTCCTTCACCAGCGGATAAAACTTTAGATCCGCTTTTTGGGGCATCTAGTGCGTCGTGTCCTTTTCAACTTTTCATTTCGTACACTGACACAACTATCAATAAAAATATATGTCCTTTTGTGATCCTTTTTGAAAATGAGATCCTTTCAGAGCAAGACAAATTGAATGAATGTTTCCGTTGACATTCCATTTGGCCTTCGATTCCTCGTACATTAAAGAGTCATCAATGAGGATCCTTTAATGCTTGATATGCTCTTTAATGCTTTGCTTAGTCTGGTTGGGTTCCAGAGAATAAATTGTTCTTATATATTATTTGTTATCATCAAAATAAGGAAGAGTCATTGTTTCTGAATCCACTTGATTCCAACAATCTCCCCCTTTTTGATGATGACAAACACATGGATTGATGAACAATTTTCCATTAGAGAAATATTTAAGTAAAAGTTTTCAAGGGGCTCCTCCTGAATTAAGCGCATAAAAATATTTTCTAAGTGCAGTAACACATCAGATGCATGCTCATGTTTAATCATTTATATGACATATCAGAGTGTAAATGCGGATGTATGGTGTTCATTTTTTTAACACTTGGTTGATACATTAAGTTCATCAATTATTCTCCATATTCTTCTCTATTTTCTTGTCCCCCTTTTGTCATCAAACAAAAATGTTAAAGACAAAGACCATCATTGTCAAAACAAAGTAGAGAAAGATAAATGTTAAAATTGAATAAGTACCAAAAGTAACAAAACTGAATAAGTACCAAACTTTGTCATTTCATTAAAAAGTTAATCAAAGTACAAGATAAAAGTCTTAAAAAAAGGCTAAACGTAAAAAGGGTGAAAATCCTAAGGCTGTCTAAGGCTTTGTCACTTTCTCAAGGAGCAGTTTCAGCATATTAGCAAGTTCATCTTGTCTTTTGCTGGAAGAGACCATGAACTGCTTGAATTCCCTGTTGTCTTCAATTAGCCTCTCAAGAATATCCTTCGGAACCTCAATGTGGTCGGATTGACTAGATTGAGCAGAGGCAAAGGAGTGTGCAACCATAGCAGATGCAGGTGTGACAACCAAACTAAAAATTTAAATGGAGCCGCCACCTAAAGTTTATTAAGGAAAAACAATAGGAAAAAGCTTTTTATAAGAATGATTTGAAAAATAGTCTTTGAACCAAATTCAAAGGATTCGGGAGTTCATTACGCTTAAGGAAGGTATTAGCACCCCTAAGACGCCCATAAAATGGTACCCTTTGATTATTCGTAAAGATTGTTTGCCTTAAAAATAAATCCCTTAATCACATTTATTTTATTTTATTTTATAAGAAAAGGTAGAAAACCACAAACTGAATACAAATGGCATTTTGGGGTTCCTAGCTAAAGATTTTATTTGCGTGCGAGATGAGAAAAAAAAGGTTCCCAAATGACTGTGATTACGTGGAATAGAAGTTGGAAGAGATGAGAAATGGGTCAAAAAGCCCAACTTGATTTTATGAAGTTAATAAAGCCAGCCTTTTACTCTTTTTAGCCAAATGGGTCAGAAGCCCACTTTGTGTGCAAATTAAATTAGAGGCCCTAAGTCTAGAAGTAAAGAAAAAAATAAAATATGATTATATTAATTTATTTATTCCTTTTTTAATATAACAGAAATAACAAATATGAGGAAAAAAATCTAAAAAATAAAAACTAATCATATTGATATAAAAAACATGTAGATAAAAATGGAAACTTCTCTTTTTTGCTTTTAACCCCTCATTAATCTCCTATTCATTTATAATGATTTATGAAATAAAAAAAAGTAAATTGCAACTAAGTCCCTGGCTTGGGTTTGGCCCTTTTGGAAGGCCAAACCCTAGCATGAGCTCGACTCAACCGTATACCAACAGACTAACAAACAACAATAACAACATATTTTTGGGAGGAGAACAGAAGCATTGGGAAACAGGGACCCACTTTGTGAAGTAATCAAAATCAAATCCAGAAACTTCAATTTTGCTTTTATATCCAGATTTATGCCTTATTACAATTATAACACTTAAACTATTTGCAATTTAGCCCTTAACTTGGATTTGGCCCCTTTGGAAGGCCAAATCCCGTAACCCTAATTCACGCCTACTCACGGAACGCAGGAGACAGAGACAGAGAAGAGTTTGAATTGCTGGTAACCAACAACCATCATACAGAAAGAAAAGGTGGAATCATGTTTGCATATTACATATTCGAATCTCAGTCCAAAACATGTATAAACAAAATAAGATGCATAACAGAATACTAAAAATGTACAGAGAAGAGAAGGAAGAAAGAAAAACCTGATTTCACAGGTCTTAATCCAAAAAGAAAACCAGATTCAGAACCTTAAATCCTAATAGTGTTTAAAGAGAAAAATAAAAAAATTTAGGTCTTTTCCTCGCGTCTCGCCTCAACTTCTTGGTAGATTTTCCAGTCTCTTGCTCTCACCCACCCTTCTTTGTTCTTGAATCTGACTTTTTATAGGCTTCAAGTTATCACCTACGAAAAGGAAAACAAATCTGTCAGAAATTAAAAGGATCAAAATTTTAAAGATTTAAAAAACTAATGGATAGAAGAAACTCCCTGATTTACGTCCAGCCTCCATCTTCCACGAGATCTTGCTTGAATCCATGAGATATACGATTCAGTTTTATGAGGGAAAAAGGAAAGAAAACAAGATTTGAAGGAGGGATACGGTCAAATGAGGAGACTTGGAGTGAGATTGCAGGGAATCAAAAAGGAAAGAGAGGAAAAAGGGGGTGGCCACGGCTAGGTTAGGGTTGGAAAGGAAAGAAGAAGAAGGACAAGGGAGAGAGGGAGTAGTGCTGCGGCTAGGGTTTGTGAGAAGAGGTTGATTAGGGTTTGGTGGAGTGGAGGAAGAAGGAAAAGATGGAGGGCGTCGCGGCTATTAGGGTTTGGTTTGAGAGAGTGAAGGATGGAAAGGCTGAGGCCGAGATTGGGGGAGAAAGATGAGGAGATGGATGCGAAAATGGAGGAGAGGACGAAGGGAGGTGGGGCGCCGTGGCTAGATGATTAGGGTTAGGGTGAGGAGGATGAAGAAGGAAGGGATGATGAGGTGAGGGGAGAAGGGAGATTGCGAGAAGGATGAGAGGGTGAGGGAGAATCTGCGGCGACAATTGTGGGAGATGAGAATGAGGGTGAGTGGGAGTGGATTAGGTTTTAGGGTTAGAGCATTTGGTTCTGGGCTGGGCCGTGGGTGGTCTTGGTTGGGTTTAAATGAGCGAGGCTGCGTGGGTGGTTGGAGAAAATAAAGGGAGGTGCGGGTAGCAAGCAGAGGATGAGAGGAGCGCAGGGGGCGTATGCAGGGAAATAAGTGGTGCACGAAGTAAAATGCTGGGTATTGGACTGGACAACATTGGGCTGGTTCAGCCATTTGATTAATTGATTTTGGCACCCCATATATTTCAATTAGCACCCCTTTTTCTTTGAAAAATAAATTTTCTTTTTTCCTTCTTTTTTTCTTTCTTCTCTTTTTTAATCTCTTTTATCCTTTATTATAAAACCAAAAATATTATTTTATTTTTTATTACAAATTTAAAAAGTTAAAATAAATAACAAAATAAAATAAAAGGCCGGACAAAATTAGGGTACTACAGCAGAAAAAGCTATTTCCTGTACAATAGGTGCACAGGTTCATCTTCCCAAATTGCAGGAGATAGAGGTGGGGTCCTTTTCCATGCAGGAGCAGCCAAGAGTCTCTTATTGATGTGGAGTTGTTGCTGCTTGTGACTTTCAAACTAGCCAAAGAATCTTTGCCAATCATAATAAAATACTTCCAAAGCTAGCAAAGTGTGAACAAACAAGGCACGGTCCTTTTCTATTTGTTATTCTATTTCAATCAGTTCAAACCTTTGGTTCACGTATTTCTCAAAGTTTGGGACAGTAGAAGGAGTTTCCAGAGGCAAGGGATGTGTTTGGGTATCAGAGGGTAAAGAATTGATGGGGTAAAAGGAAGAGTTTGGGTAGGGTTTGAACCTGGAGAGTTAAGTTCAGATTCAAGGTTACCAACTACTTCAGAGGAAATTTTAGAAGTGATGATGATTTCATCTTCTAAAATTGAATCTGTTGTTGTTGAGGGTTTAGTGTGGTGTTTGGGTGATGGTGGAGGTGGAATTGGCTCAAGTAAAGTTAGAGGTTGTGGTTTTTGTACGGTTTCAGAGCTAGGGTCAGGTGTTTGGGTCTCCTGGGTGACAAGTTCTAGTTGTGTTTCTGGTTAAGGTGGAGGAATAGGTTCTGTTTGAAGAGAAGGGGTAGGTTTTGGTTGTGATAGAGGGTAAACAAATGTGGGTGGTTTGAGTACAGGGACAGAGGCAGAGGTCCTCATTCTCTGTCTTAATGGGATTTCATCCTCTGAATCATCAGAATATGTGACAGAGGGTGTTGTGTTTTGGGGGGAAATTGTAGTTTGAGGGTTCTGGGTTACTCGAGAAGCACCAACAGGATCAGCGTAAACAAATTCAAATAGACTAACAACATTATCAAGTACCTTGGTTTTCTTAGGAGCTGCTTCACTAGCCTTGATAAGCTTCCTCTTCTTTGCACCAGAGTCAGAGGGTGGAACTACCTTTGTAGAGGCTTCCTCTTGAAGTCTCTTGGTTCTGTGTTCCTCATGGTACTGTGCAGTTTTTGCCATAGTTTTCTCCAGAAATTCCTTCAAGTGTTCCTTGTTGTCTTCGTCTTCTTGAGTAAGAATGGAAGGCATACATGCTGGACGAACTGGAGGAACTAAAGGAAGAACTTGTGTTGAAGTAGAGATTCCAGAGCTTCTGGTGACTCTCCTTGTTGGTTTAGAAGGACCAGCACCAACGGTGTTTATCTTCTTCCCCTTTTTTCTTTTCCTCAGCCTTAACTGTTGCTTCTTCTTCCTTTGCTGCTTGCACAACCATCTCTTGTGTTAAGAGGCTCATTCTTTTTCAGTTTTTGCTGTCAAAGATTGGGGCACTGCTCGTACAGAGCAGGAATGCGGCTTCTTCAGTGTCCTTCACTTGAAGATCCTTGATTACACCGTGCCCTTCCAGAATTGCTGAAATGACCCTTCCATAGGGTATGTTCATGTTCTTTCCACCTCTAGAGAAGGTCACAACTTTCTTCAAGAAATTGAAGATGATGCTAGGGAGGTTGATTGATTTCTGCAGATCATAATGCCACATCACAAACTTGTGATTAGAGCTTACAGTGTCCACTGAGCCCGCTTTTGGCATTACATTACTCTTGATGATTTTGAAGAGTACTCTGAAGTAATTCTTCATGTCCACCACCTTAGAAGCACCCGGTTTCGCATAAATATGATCTAAAATCACAGAGGGTCCACCATAGAGAGTTTCCCAGTTAGAGGTAATCTTCATTCCTTCGTCTGGATAGTTAATAACTTATGAGCTCAAGCTCTTATTAACCAGAATCTCCCTTCCCTGAACGTTACTGACAATGCCTCCTTAAGTGACCTTTGCAGACTTCCAGAATTCCTTGACTATTTCTGGGTAGATCACCTTTGACTCTATGCAGAAGAACTCCCTCCAACCCATATTAATGAAGTTGGTTCTGAAGTCGTAATCGTGTTCAGCCTGTTCATTGAGGTCGACCCTCGCTTCCATCATGACGATGAGATCGTCAAGGTTAAAATCTCCAGTAGGCACTGAAGCATTTTGGGGAGGTTAAAATCTCCAGTAGGCACTGGAGAATTTTGGGGAACAATCTCTTGTTGTTGTTGTTCGGCCATTGTAGAAGATAGCACGGAGATTGTAGAGAGAATCGCGAAAGGGGCTTAGGGTTTAAGATATGAGACTTCTTAGAGAGATAGAGAGTGGGTGAGTGAGTGAGTGGGTATAAAACGTGTAGTGGAATATAAACCGCCTTCAACAGTTTTTCAAAAATTGAATTAAAAAAATTAAATATGTCTCTTCAAATATAAAACGTGTCAAACACACTTTAAGAGGCGCAGTAAAACTGTCATCGTGCAGTCAAAATAATCATGACTCAGAGAAGAGTAATTCTCAGCCACTAACATATCAACTAGTCTCAGAGAGACACGTGTATACTAATATTCCCAGAGGGAACAAGGTATGAATGCACTAGACACATATATTTATGAACAGTGTAACAGATGCATGAGTGATAGCAGAGGATATACATATCAACAGAGGCAGCATGCTCAACAAATGCAAAATATAATTAGATGTAGTATTATTAGAGGCAACCATGTTATCAGATGCAATACATCAGAGGCAAATATATTCAATTTAAACAATCATTCCTTTATAAGACGAAAATTCAAATTTTTCCTTATAAAGTTGAATCTATCTTCAGCAAGGGTTTTGTAAAGATATCTGCCCATTGATGGTCAATATCTATAAATTTAATTTCAAGAATCCCTTTCTGAACTTAGTCTCTAATAAAATGATGTTTAATTTTAATATGTTTAGCTCTTGAATGTAAAATAAAATTTTTAGTAAGACATATAGCTGAAGTACTGCCACAGAAGATAGGAATGTTACTCTCTTTTATCTGATAATCCTCAAGCTGATACTTCATCCATATGAGTTGTGAACTACAGCTTGCTACAGATATATACTCTGCTTCTGCTGTTGAAAGTGCTATTGTGCTTTGTCTTTTGCTGGACCATGAGATAAGGTTAGCTCCTAGAAATTAAGAACCACCACTTGTTCTTTTTCTTTCAATTCTATCTCCAGTATAATCAGCATCGCAGAAACCTACTAACTTGTAATCATCTGATTTCTTATACAACAGACCAAGGTTTGTAGTTCCTTTAAGATACCTAAAGATTCTCTTAACAACAGTTAAATGAGATTCTCTAGGATCGGATTGGAATCTAGCGCATAAACATACACTGAACATTATATCAGGTCTTGATGCAGTAAAATAAAGGAGTGAACCTATCACACCTCTGTATATCTTTTGGTCTACCTTCTTACTTGATTCATTTTTGCTAAGGGCACATGTAGGATGCATTCGTGTGCTCATTGGTTTGGTTTCCTCTAGCTTGAACTTCTTCAGGAGTTCTTTCACGTATTTTGTCTAATGGATATAGATTCCATCTTGACATTGTTTGATTTGAATACCAAGGAAGAACTTCAATTCTCTCATCATACTCATCTCAAACTCATTCTGCATAAGCTTAGAGAATTCCTTGCATAGATATTCATTAGTAGCACCAAAGATAATGTCATCTACATATATCTGTACTAATATGAAATGCTTTAAAGATAATTTCCTAAAGAGTGTGGTATCCATTTGTCCTATTTCAAAACCATTTGACATTAAGGAACTAAGTTTGTCATACCAAGCTCTTGGAGCCTGCTCAAGACCATATAGAAACCATTTAAAAATGCACTTTTTACATCCATCTGATATAAAGTAATGCCATGATGTATAGCAAATGATAATAGAATTCTAATAGCTTCTAGTTTACGAGAGCAAAAGTTTCAGTATAATCTGTACCTTCCTCTTGTGAATACCCTTGAGCAACTAAACGCGCTTTGTTTCTTACCACTTTACCATCTTCAGAAAGTTTGTTTTTAAAAACCCACTTGGTTCCAATGGCTTGCTTATCCTCTGGTGGAGGCACGAGCTTCCACACATCATTTCTCTGAAATTGATTCAGCTCCTCTTGCACAGCAAGTATCCAACCATCGTCTGTTAGAGCTTCATCAATTTTCTTTGGTTCAATCTCTGATAGCAGAGCAAGATCAAACTGTTCTTTGAAAGATGATCCGGTTTTAACTTTGTCACTTGGTTCACCAATGATCTGGTTTTCTGGGTGATGAGTTTTGAACTTCCAATTCCTTCTTAGTTTTACTTGAGTCTGGTCACTAGACGCACGACCAGAGGCAACTTCAGAGTTGTCACCAGATGCATCAGCATCTGCTCCATCATTGATCTACATATTTGTACAAAGCTCATCTAGCTCTGACATTTCAGTGTCATGCTTCTTGTCATCAAACCTTATATGCATTGATTCTTCAACAATTAGAGTTTCTTTGTTGTATACTCTGTAGGCTTTAGAGCGCTCAGAGTATCCCTTAACGTGAACACAAAAAAGGGGTTGAATTGTGTTGAAAACTTTTCACAAACTTTAAGTTAAAAATACTTTAAAGCACTTTATTTTTGAAAACTGTTGTTATCGGATGCTGAGGATTAATCGGACGCTGAAACAAAGTTTTTGAAAACTTGTTTTTCTTTGCAAGATAAAGATAAATATAAAGCAGTAAGGATAGAGACATAGAGATTTATACTAGTTCACCACCAAACTGGTAGCTACATCTAGTCCCTTCGTTCCTGAAGAATTTTCACTATAATCAACCTGATTACAAATTCCTTAAGAGTATTCTACTGTCACAAACTTGACAATACTCTTAACTTCTCAAAACGACTCAGTACGTTCGAGCCTTTGAGGAAACAAGCCTGTAATAAGGCAATATAAATTTCACAAAAAAGTTTTGAATACAAGCAAATAACTCTCAACAAGAGAGGATAGAAAACTTAAGCTTGAAACAATTAGCTTTCTAAAAGAAAGAATATAAGACGCTGAAGTTCAGTTCTGGTTCTCAGAAACTTGGCACAGAAACTTGGTTGCTCACTTGAGTAATAGCTTTCACAGTATGTAGTTTCTAGCAACCTTCTTCAATGGAGAGCTTGAGGTATTTATAGAGGTTCTTGAGAATAATAACGTTACAGGAATGCACAACTCCAAATCATTGAGTGAGGTAATTTGAAAAATACACGTCCTTATCTTCCTTTTCAGAGAATATCAGAGTAGTACACTTTTTTGTTATGTACTATCTGCTTTTTAATCATTTGCTTTATACAAATTTTATCTTTTCCCAAAGGTGTCACCTTTGATTCCTCGTACATCAATTTGAGCGCACAAAATCAAATTCGAATTCCGTTCCAGGAAAGCTGAGGTAAAAGAGCATAAACGTGACCATCCCGTGCTTCATTAATAAGACTGGATGCTCGCTCAGAATCCATAGGACGCTCGCTGCAAATGAGTATACCACGTGTCTTAAGATAACAATACCAGACACTCGCTATAAGTGCAATTACAAGATGCTGGAGTGAGCCGGGTGCATACACATAAAGTATTCAACTTCTTGTGACTTTCTTCTTCTTTCTTGAGTAAGTTATAAAATAGGAATGATTTTAATACCTACACACTTCAAGACTTATCAGAAGTTAAATTGTTTTCTATTAGATACTTTGTTATCATCAAAATTAATGAGGGTCTAAACTTCTCAATTGTTTAGGTTCCAACAATCTCCCCCTTTTTGATGATGATAAATATCCAAGGTTGATGAACAATTTATTTTCAAAAATAATTTCAAGGGTCTCCCCCTGAGTTCAACAGCCAAAATATTTTCAAATATTTCTAAGTATCTGAGCATTGTATTTTTCTAAAATCAGTACATACATGTATCAGAGCATTTTCATATGTAAGTATTGGATGGCGGATGTTGAGATCATAGGACCAATTAACAGATGCTGAGCAATATACAATAAGTATCAGAGCTATAAATCATACTATGCGTCCCAACACATGATGAATAATGCTATGCAATGCATGATACTTGTTACTGAGACACGTCCATCACACCTTTACTTTTACTCCCCCTTTTGTCATCAGACAAAAAAAGTGTAAAACACATCATAGTCAAAACAGAATAAGAGAAAAATTTGCAGTTAAAATTCAATTGATTCAAAAGATAAGTGTATCAGATTCAAAAGTACATAAGATTTTGAAACAAGAGGGAAGGTCTAGGGTGGAGAAGGAAGGAATTGGTTAAGGCGTTCCGTGAGGAATTGAACTGTGTTTTTCAGCCTTGCCACTGATTGAGTTGCAGCCATGAAGGTTTCAAACTAAGCTCTTGAAATGATGACAGGTTCATCATTAGCAGGCTCTGGAATCAATTCAGCTTGTTCAATGGGTGCTTCTGGTCTATACCAAGTGATAGCCCTTTGCCATCTCCTAGTAGACTGCCTAATATGTTCCATGAGAACTCCTTGTGACAGCTTCAATCTCTTTTCCTTTTTCTCTTTAGCCTTCAAGAAGAATTCATCATTTGGTAGACATCATTTGATTAATCTTCCCAGCTTCTTTAGATCTTCTGTATTCTAGTTCTTCAGGGTCAACCAAGCATAGAAAATCAATTTCTCTTTTCTTGAATAGGGCTTCAACAAACTCATCAAACTGAAGAAGTTTAGCTTCTGATGCAGTCCTTTTCAAGTCAGCTTTTGCTTCTTCAAAGCAAGTGATGAGGATCTCATTTTCAAGCATGTATCTTCTTCTCAAATCTTCTTTGTCTTCCAAGGCTTGAACAATAGGTTCCAGACCATCAAGGTGAGCCTTGTCTTTCCAATTCAATGCCATGTGTATCCACTCAAAATCAGCTCAATCAGCTCTAAGTTCTTCATTGATTGCTTCCCATTCTAATTTTCTCTTCAAAGCATTGGGAGGCCTAATCACAAAACCTTAAAGCATATCATCAAAGTGCAGAATTGAGAGATTAGTGTCCCAAACACTCTTGATCGAACTAGCAGACATAATTATAGCTTTTTCTGCACCATAACAACCAGAAGAACTAGTGTGTCTAGAATCCCTTGTAAGCCGAGTGTCATAAACTACCATAGCATGGTTTTCAGAAAGCTCTTTAATATCTACTAAAGAGAAGAACCTTGTATTATATCTTCTGGGAGCTTCTTCAAACTCTTTCTGAGTCATTATCTTTGGAAGTCTCTGAGGAACTTTGTCTTTCCTCTTCTTAGGGATCAACCAAGGAAGTCATCTTTTCCTGTCTGGAACAATTCTAACAGAGGCTAGAGAGGGGCTTTGTTTAGAAGAACCATTTCATGCCTTTTCATCTCCAGGCAATGGTTCATGAAGGCTTTCTCTTCATCTGAGATCGATCTGCCGCACTCTTCCAGGGCGAGTGGTTCATTTTGAGGCAGAGAGAGTGGAAGATCAAAGGATAGAGGCAGTAATCCTCTTCTAGGAGGAGGCCTGAGCCTTCCACCAGAAGACATTTTTACAATGTTATTGTAGCTGAAAGGTGGAATTTCCAATCTGGCTACTCCAGAGGTGAATATCTTCAAATGCCAAAGAGAAGGATGGTCATAGATTGAGTGGTATTCCTCTTCTCTGATAGGCACTGGTCTTTCAGGCTTCAACATGATTCTGGAAGCACCAAAATATGTGGTATCTGATGTGGAGGTGGTTGACGATGAAGTAGATGAGGAAGAGGGAGTGGATGTGACTTTGATTTTGTATGTTCTAGGTTTGGTGGGAGTGATTTTGAATAACTGATTAAAGGGGTGAGAGTGAGATGTGGCTATTTGTGAGGTGAGAAAAGTGTTTGAGGAGGCAGATTGTGGTTTGGGTAAGGTTAGGGTTTCAGTGTGGGTTACTGCTTGAATAGGTTTGGGTGATTGATTCCCCAAGTACCAGGAAATTGTTCCTAAGGATGTGACAAAAGGTTTGATGGATTTGTTTGGGTATATGGAGGGAAGTGGTGGTTGTGGTGTGGTGGAGATAATGGACTTTGATTTGGACTTTGTGGTTCTTTTGGAAGTATGTGGTGAGGAAACAGATAAAGGGGGTGCAATTATAGGATCATTAGAACCAAATGCAACAACAGAATCATCAACATTGAAGTCTAGTACCTTAGGAATAGGCTTCTCTGAGAGCTTAATCAATCTCCTTCTCTTGCCTTGAGGGACAACAGCAAGAGGAGGAGGAGGAGGAGCTTGCTTCTTAGGGCCGGAAGTTAGGATAGGCTTTTCAGCTTCTGCCTTCCTTTTTTTCTCCAAGATGTTCCTAATAGGGACCCTGTCCTCATCATCTTCTGGTTCATCTTTTCTTCCTGGTGCTGGAGGCACCTTCTGTTTCTTACTTCTTGTCTCCTTCATTGGAGACTCACCAGTTCTCTTCACACCAGGCATAGAGCTTTTGGTGGGTTTCTTTTGAACTTCCCCAATAGTAGCATTAGCTACTTCCTCTTGTTCTTGTTTAACCTTCTTTATCATTTCTTCCGAAACTAATTTCATTCTCACAAGATTGTTTGGTCCAAAGACATCAGGAAGAGTTACAACACCTCTTCCAAGATATTTTTTCCTTAACTTCACCAGTCAAAGCAGCAAGCTTTCTCACAATTCCTTCCTTAACCAAGATCTCAGTCAGAAGAACTCCATGAGAAATGTTCTTATTGATTTGCTTCTCTTCAACAGAACCCTTCCTTGAGTTGACGATAGCAATTAGCAGAGTATTGGTTATCAATCTAGCCAGATTGACTATGTGACCAGCCATGTAATGTCTCATAATGAACTTTTGTTCATAGTTAACCACATCACTTGAACCAGCCTTCAAGATGACGCATTTTGAGATCATTTTATGAAGCACCCTGTAGTGTCGCTTCAAGTTCTAAGCAGACAAAGGTTGCTTTGTAGCCTTCAAGTGTTGATAGTTCTCGAACAGAGCTTCATCAACCTTCTCTATTCCATTAAAAGATTTTTCCCAATCGTCATGGAAATTGATTCCTTCGCAAGGACATCCAATAATCTCAGCAATACTATTCACAGTTGCCACAAACTGAAATCCTTTAATGTATCGCTGGATGTTATTTCCTTTTTAAATTCGAACATTTCCCCAGAGTTCCTTAACAGCATTAAGAAGCACCTCTACCGGTTCCCATTGAAAATACTTTAACCAACCCATATTCTTCAAACCTTCTTCGAAATCAAAACCATAGGGTTTCAAATGCCTCAAATCAACCTTGTTTTCTATTAAAACCTTTTCTTCAGTCATGGTGTTGTGGATGGAAATATCCTCATAAATTCGAACATCTGTCATGGTAATAGTATGAGTGGGTTACAGGAGGTTTAAGGTTTTACAGAGAAGAACACAGAGAAAACGAAAACAATTTTGCAGGGAAAAACCGAGAGTACAGAGTAGTGGGAGAGGTAGTGGGGTAGTAGGAAAGTTTTGAAACAATAGTACAGTTACTTTTTGTAAAACCGCTTCAAATTTCTTCAAATAAAAATAAATTAAAAAGAAAATAGAAAAATAAAGATTCCTTTTGCATTTAATGCGGTTGCCAAAATAAAAGTAAATCAGTAAAAAGATTTTATTGAAAACTTAAATTAATCATGACTCAGTAGGTGAGATGAGACGTTTAAGTCCCACGCGCAAGTGAAACGTGTGTGGCCGGATGCAAGCAATATGTTCACCAGATGCTGAGTGATACAATGTAAATGACATATAAGATACTTACACGTATGAATGCTTATGTCATACCAGATGCAGAATAATACAATACACAAGACGCTGAGATTAATCATTCTTTTATAAGATGAAAATTTAAATTTCTTCTTATAAAATTGAATCTATCTTCATAGCAAGGGGTTTTGTGAAAATGTCAGCCCACCCTTCTTAACATAGTCTCTTATAAAGTGATGTTTAATCTCAATGTGCTTTGCTCTAGAATGCAATATTGGATTTTTAGTAAGACAAATTGCAGATGTATTATCACAAAAGATAGGAATGTTACTCTCTTTTATGAAATAGTCTTCAAGTTAATATTTCATCCACAGAAGTTGAGACCTGCAACTTGTTGCTGAGATGTATTCAGCTTCTGCTGTTGAGAGTGCAATGGTGCTTTGTCTTTTGCTTGACTAAGATACATGATTTGCTCCAAGGAATTGGCAACCTCCACTTGTGCTCTTTCTTTCAATGAGGTCTCCAGCAAAATTAGAATTACAGAAACCTACTAACTTGTAATATTTTGATTTCTTATAAAGCAAACCAAGATTAGTAGTTACTTACAAATATCTAAAAATTCTTTTAACAGTACTCAAGTATAATTCTCTAGGATCATATTGAAACCTAGCACACAGGCAGACGCTGAACATAATATCAAGTCTTGAAGTAGTAAGATAAAGTAGAGATCCAATCATACCTCTGTACATCTTCTGATCTACCTTCATCCTAGTTTCATCTTTGCCTAAAATACAAGTGGGATGCATAGGTGTGTACATTGGCTTGCAATCCACCATCTTGAATTTCTTTAGCAACTCCTTGATAAATTTCTTTGATGTATATAAATACCATCATTGCACTACTTGATTTGAATCCCAAGGAAGAATTTCAATTCTCCCATCATGCTCATTTCAGATTTAGCCTGCATTATCTTAGAAAATTCTCTGCAAAGGCTTTCATTAGTAGCTCCAAAAATAATATCATCAACATAAATTTGAACAAATATAAAATACTTGTTTGATGTTTTTCTAAACAGAGTAGTGTCTACTTGACCTCTGGTAAAACTATTTTCCATTAAAAAGGAACTCAGTCTATCATACCAAGCTCTGGGAGCTTGTTTAAGACTATATAGTGCCTTTTTAAGCTTAAAGACATGTTCAGGAAATTCAATGTCTTCATATCCAGAAGGTTGTTTCACATAGACTTCCTCAGTTATGAAACCATTCAAGAAAGCACTTTTCACATCCATTTGATAAAGAATTATCTCATGGTGTGCAGCAAATGAAGTAAAATGTGAATTGCTTCTAACCTTGCAACAGGTGCAAAGGTTTCAGTAAAGTCCATACCTTTCTTCTTGTGAGTAACCTTGAGCAACTAGTCTTGCTTTGTTTCTCACTACCTTACCATCTTCATCAAGTTTGTTTCAAAATACCCATTTAGTACCAATAGCTTGTTTATCTTCTGGTAGAGTGACTAACTTCCAAACATCATTTCTTTGGAATTGATTTAACTCTTCTTGCATAGCCATGATCCAACCTTCATCTTCTAATGCTTGATCAATCATTTTAGGCTCCATCTTAGAGAGTAGTGCAAGATCTATATGCTCCTTGAAAGAGGATATTGTTCCCACTTTGTCTCCAGGTTCTCCAATGTTCTGATCTTTAAGATGATGAGTTTTGAATCTCCAACTCTTTCTGGCTTCAGCTTCTGGTTAAATAGAGTCCTGTGTCTAGTTATCATCACTGGATGCTGAGGTTACTGGTTCATTATTTATTGTTCCACCAATGTGTAAACCTGAAAACAACTCATCTAGCTCTGACATATCAGTGTTAGGCTTCTTGTCATCAAACTTGACATGTATAGATTCTTAGACTATTAGAGTTTCTTTACTGTAAACTCTAAAAGCTTTAGATCTTTCAGAGTATCCCAAAAAGATACATTTTCCAGCTTTGGAATCAAACATACCAAGTTGATTCTTAGTATTCAAAATATAACATATACAACCAAATGGACGAAAGTAAGAAATGTTGGGTTTCCTACCCTTCTATAGTTCATATGGAGTCTTTTTCAAAATAGGTCTAATAAAGACTCTGTTTTGAATATAGCAAGCTGTGTTTACTGCTTTTGCCCAAAAATATTTTGCAATATCAGCTTCATTGATCATGGTCCGGGCTATTTCTTGTAAGGACCTATTTTTTCTTTCTACAACACCATTTTGTTATGATGTTCTAGGAGAGGAGAAATTGTGGGAGATGCCATTTTCTTTACAAAATTTTTGAAAGCTTTCATTTTCAAATTCTCCCACATGATCACTTCTAATAGAAGAAATACAAATTTCTTTTTCATTTTGAACTGATTTGCAGAAAACAGTGAACACCTTGAATGACTCATCCTTATGGGCAAGGAATTTAACCCATGTCCATCTAGTAAAATCATCAATAATGACTAAACCATATTTCTTTCCAGTCAAAGAGGCTGTCCTTGTTGGACCAAAAAGATCAAGATGCAAAAGCTCAAGTGGTATAGAGGTTGAAACAATATTTCTAGAATGAAAAGAAGTTTTAACTAGTTTTCCTCTTTGACATACATCACAGAGAGCATCAGATTGGAATCTAAGACTTGGTAAGCCTCTAACAAGACTATGTTTGTTTAACTTTGAGATCAATCTCAAGCTGACATGACCCAATCTTTTATGCCAAGTCCATTGCTCATATTCAACAAACATGAGACAATTGACATCTTGTTTTGCAAGTTTAGAAAGATCAATTTTATATATATTTTGTTTCCTCTTTGCAGTAAAGAATATACAACCATCTTTCTTGGTTTTTACTGAACAACCTGTTTCTGTGAAAATGACATCATAACCATTGTCACATAATTGACTTATGCTCATTAAGTTATGTTTGTGTCCTTCAACATAAAGTAAATTATCAATAGAGGGAAGAGAGTCTTTACCAATGCGACCAATTCCAACTATTTTACCTTTTTGGTTTCCACCGAAACCAACATATCCTTCTTCTCTTGGTCTTAGCTCTCGGAACATATGCTTTTCTCCCGTCATGTGATGCGAGCATCCACTGTCTAAGTACCAAGATAGGAGTGTTGACCTTGTTGCTAAGCATGTCTGCAACATAGACTATTTTATCTTTAGGTACCCATATCTTTTTGGGTCCTTTATTGTTAGTTCTTGAAGGATGCTTGTCCTTTTTAGTCTTAAAAGCAGTACATGAACTTTTCAAATGACCAGGTTTGTTGCAGTAAGTACAATGCAAGCATTCACTATGATCATTGGATTTATCAGATACATGATTTTTATTTTCTAAAAAGGGTTCATCTGATATGTAACCAAGACCTTGAGTTGTCGTTTTACTGACACCCCAAATCACTGAAGCTTGCTTGCTTCGAGTTACACTTTCTGAAAGAAACTTTTAAAATGCATGTTCATAATCATTTGATTTACACTTAGGATTGCCTTTAGCTTCAGAGCTTTCAGGTTGAGAGCTCTCAGCTTCTGGTGGCTGATATGTCACCAGACGCTAACTATCCACCAGATGCTGATTTTCAGTTTTCAGCTTCTGGTTCGCTTCTCTGAGCTTTATGTTTTCATTTTTCAAAACTTGAAATTCTTGTGATAATTTTGAAAATTTCTTTTTCAAAGCTTTATACTCAATGGAGAGAGTGGTGGAATCCTTAAGAAGATCATCAAATGCATTTTGAAGTTCAGAGTGAGAATCATATATTACCTCTTCAATTTCTTCTTCAAAATCTGAGTTAGTGTTTGCCGTGAGGGCAACATTGGCTACTTCTTCATTCTCATCGTCCTCAGAGGACGATAAGTCTAACTCTTCCCATGTAGTCATGATACTTTTCTTCTTTTCTTTGAAAGAACTCTTTGCGGGCTTTTCCTTAAGACTAGGACATTCGGATTTAAAGTGTCTGTTTTTACATTCGTAGCAAATGACTTGACTCTTGTCTTTGCTTTCCTTTTTGTCCTTGACATCTTTCTTCTGAAATTTTCTCTTGAAGTTTCTTTTCTTCCACATTTTTTGGATCTTCCTAGATATGAACGCAAGCTCATCATCTGACTCACCACTGTTGCCTTCTGAAGCTTCATCTTCTGATTCTTCTTCAGCCTGAAGGGCTTTAGAAGAACTGGCTTTATGCTTGTTGACTTTCAAAGCAATAGACTTGCTTTTCTTCACAGGTTCTTCCTCATTCAGCTCAAGTTCATGAGCTTTCAGAGAACTCAAAAGATCTTCAAGACATAAGCTGTTTTGACCTTTTGCTTCTTGTATAGCAGTGACTTTGGGTCTCCACTGCTTGGTCAAACTTCTCAGGATCTTTCTCACATGGTTAGGAGTGGTGTGGCTTTTTCCAAGGGCTTTCAACCCATGAACAAGAGTTTGGAATCTTCCAAACATAGACTCAATGATTTCACCATCTTCCATCCCAAGTAAGAGAATCCCAGATTTCTTTGGCAGTATCAAATTTGCCACATTTATCATATTCTTTTACTGACATAGCACAGATAAGAATGAATCTAGCTTTTTGATTGAGCTGGTATCTCTTTTTCTGCTCATCATTCCAACTTTCTCTGGATATAGCAACACTAGTAGCATTAGTGGGAATAATGTATGCACTTTCAACCATATCCCACAACTCAAGTTGTTGAGTTTCAAAAAAAGCTTTTATCTTATCGTTCCAGTAATCAAATTTTTCTCCAGCAAATAGAGGAGGACGGTTCATGTGACCACCTTCTGCAGTTATGTTCACAAGTATAGGATCTTTTCTCTAACATTGTTAAGTGCTCAACCAAGAGGCCTAGCTCTGGTACCAACTGAACGTGAACACAAGAAGGGGGTTGAATTGTGTTGAAAACTTTTCGCAAACTTTAAGTTAAAAACACTTTAAAACACTTTGTTTTTGAAAACTGTTGTTACCGGAAGCTGAGGATGAACCGGACGATGAAACAAAGTTTATGAAAACTTGTTTTTTTTTGCAAGATATTGATAAATATAAAGCAGTAAGGAAAGAGACACAGAGATTTATAATAGTTCACCACCAAACTAGTAGCTACGTCTAGTTCCTTCGTTCCTGAAGGATTTTAACTATAATCAACCTGATTACAAATTCCTTAAGAGTATTCTACTGTCACAAACTTGACAATACTCTTAATTTCTCAAAACGACTTAGTACATTCAAGCTTTTGAGGAAACAAGCCCGTAAAAGGCAATGCAAATTTCACAAAGAATTTTTGAATACAAGCAAATAACTCTCAACAAGAGAGGATAGAAAACTTAAGCTTGAAACAATTAGTTTTCTAAAGGAAAGAATATAAGACGCTGAAGTTCAGTTCTGGTTCTCAAAACTTGGCACAGAAACTTGGTTGCTCACTTGAGTAATAGCTTTCACAGTATGTAGTTTCTAGCAACCTTCTTCAATGGAGAGCTTGAGATATTTATATAGGTTTTTGAGAATAATACCGTTGCAGGAATGCACAGCTCCAAATCATTGAGTGAGGTAATTTGAAAAATACACGTCCTTGTCTTCCTTTTCAGAGAATATCACAATAGTACACTTTTTTGTTACGTATTATCTGTTTTTGTAATCATTTGCTTTGTACGAATTTTGTCTTATCCCAAATGTGTCACGTTTGATTCATCGTACATCAATTTGAGCGCACAAAATCAAATTCGAATTCCGTTCCAGGAAAGCAAAGGTAAAAGTGCATAAACGTGACCATAAAATGCTTCATTAATAAGATTGGATGCTCGCTCAGAATCCATAGGACACTCGCTGCAAATGAGTATACCACGTGTCTTAAGATAACAATATCGGACTCTCCTATAAGTGCAATTGCAAGACGCTGGAGTGAGCCGGATGCAGACACATAAAGTATTCAACTTCTTGTGAATTTCTCCTTCTTGCTTGAGTGAGTTATAAAATAGGAATGATTTTAATACCCACACACTTCAAGACTTATCAGAAGTTAAATTATTCTTTATTAGATACTTTGTTATCATCAAAATTAATGAGGGTATAAACTTCTCAATCGTTTAGGTTCCAACAATCCTAAAAAGATACCTTTTTGTGCTTAAGAATCAAATTTTACAAGACTGTCATTTGTATTTAGAACAAAGCAGTCACATCCAATTTGATGAAAATATAAAATGTTTGGTTTTCTCCCTTTCCACAATTCATAAGGAGTCTTATTCAAAATAGGCCTGATATAGATTCTATTTTGAATATAGCATGCAGTGTTTAATGCTTCTGCCCAAAAGTGCTTTGCAATTTTTGTTTCATGATTCATGGTTCTGGCCATCTCTTGAAGAGATCTATTTTTTCTTTCTAAAACACCATTTTGTGGTGTTCTACGAGAAGAAAAGTTGTGAGAAATGCCATGTTCTTCACAAAAGTTTTGAAATAGTTCATTTTCAAATTCACCACCATGATCACTTCTAATAGTTGTAATACAAACACCTTTTTCTTCTCAGAAGACAGAAAACATCTTAAAAGACTCATCCTTGTATGCATGGAATTTTACCCATGTCCATCTGGTATAGCCATCATTAATAACTAGTTCATATTTCTTTCCAGACAGAGAGGCTATTCTAGTTGGGCCAAATAAATCCAAATGTAAAAGTTCAAGTGGTCTTGAAGTGGAAACAACATTTTTTTATTGAAAAGAAGATTTTGTTTATTTCCCTTTTGACAAGCTTCACAAAGAGCATCCGACTGATATTTGAGATTTGGTAAGCCTTTAACAAGCTCTTTCTTATTAAGCTTTGAGATTAATCTCAAGCTGGCATGACCCAATCTCTTGTGCCAAGTCCATTGTTCTTCATGAAGTGACAAAAAGCACTTGACGTTTTGATTAGCTAACTCAGAGAGTTTGATTTCATAAATGTTATTTTTTCTCTTTGTTGTAAAGACAACAGAGTCATCTTTCTTGTTTTTGACTATACAGGCGTTATTACTTAAACCAACATCATAACCACTTTCACATAATTGACTTATGCTAAGTAGGTTATGCTTAAGGCCATCAACAAGTAAAACATTATCAATAGAGGGTAGAAATTTCTTACCAACCCTTCCAATGCCAATGATTTTACCTTTCTGGTTTCCACCAAAACCAACTGTTCCACTTTCTTTATACTGCAGTTCTTGGAATATACGCCTTTCTCCCATCATGTGTCGTGAGCACCCACTGTCCAAGTACCAGGACTGGTGTCTCAACTCTGTTGCTAAGCAAATCTGCAACATAGATAATCTTATCCTTAGGTACCCAAATCTTTTTGGGTCCTCTCTTGTTAGTTCTAGAAGGAAACTTGTCCTTCTTGTTTTTCAAAGCATAGAAAGTGCTTCTTATGTGACCATACTTGTTATAGTATGTGCACAGTAGACTGTCATTATGATCGTTGGTCTCGTCAGATTTTAAATTAGACTTTTAAAAAGTGGGTTCGTTTGATTTATAGTCAAGACCTTTTTTGCCATTTTGACTAACACCCCAGATCATAGAGGCTTGTTTGCTACGTGTCACACATTCAGCAAGAAATTTTTGAAATCCTTCTTCATATTTGGAAGAGTTGCATTCAAGTTTTTCTTCTGTCTTAGAGCTTACATTCACCATACGGTGATTTTCAGCTTTAAGCTTCTCATTCTCTTCATTGAGCGTTAAAAACTCTTTTGATAGTTTTGAATTCTTTTCTTCTTTAATGCTTTGTATTCAATGGAGAGCTTGGAAGAATCATCTAAAAGTTCATCAAATGACTTCTGTAAATCAGAGGATGAGTTAGAATTTAGTTCTTCTTCCTCTTCTTCATTATCTGATCCAATGGTAGCCATCAGAGCCATATTTGCATGTTCCTCATCATCATCATCATCATGATGAAACGAGTCATCCCATGTTTCCATGAGACTTTTCTTTTTGCCTTTGAAACCACTTCTCTTTAGTTTCTCTTTCTCGAGTAGTGGACATTCAGACTTTAAGTGTCCTGGCTTTTTTCACTCGTAGCAGACTACTTGGCTCTTGTCTTTGTTCTCCTTCTTTTCCCTTGTATCCTTCTTCTGGAATTGCTTCTTGAATCTTTCTTTCTTTTTCCACATACATCGAATCTTTCTTGAGATAAAAGAAAGTTCATCGTCTGTTCCATTACTGCTCTCACCAGACGATCCTTCGTCTGTTTCTTGTTCAGCTTGCAGAGCCTTGGAGGAGGAAGCTCTATTATTAGATTTCAAAGCTATAGAATTTGATTGCTTGGAAGGTTCTTCTTCATTCAGCTCTAACTCATGAGCTCTCAAGGAACTGAGTAGATCTCCTAGACACAGGGCATTTAGGTCATTGGCTTCTTGTATAGCCGTGACCTTAGGTCTCCATTGTTTGGGCAGGCTTCTCAATATCTTCTTCACGTGATCAACAATAGTGCAACTTTTATTGAGAACTTTTAGACCATGAACCAATGTTTGAAATCTCCCAAACATTGTTTCAATGTCTTCTCCCTCTTCTGTCTTGAAGAGTTCATACTGTCTAACAAGAATGTTAACCTTTGTTTCTCTCACTTGGGCAGTACCCTCATAGGCCAAGGCCAATGAGTCCCAAATATCCTTAGCAGTAGCATTCTTCCCACACTTCTCATATTCTTTTTCAGAAATAGCACAGATAAGAAAATATCTTGCTTTTTGATTCAGCTGATATTTTTTCTTTTGTTCAGCATCCCACTTACCCCTAGGAATGGGAACTTCCTTATCATCAACCGGTTCAGTATATGATTTTTCAATCATATCCCAAAGTTCATGTTGTTGTGACTCAAAAAAGGTTTTAACTTATTATTCCAGTAGTCATAGTTTGTTCCTGTGAACAAAGGAGGACGGTTAACATGACCACCAGCTTCATTGCTTGCCATAGATAAAGTATAGGATCTTTTCCTCTCACACTAGTTAAGTGCTCAACCAAGAGGCCGAGCTCTGGTACCAATTGAACGTGACAAAAATACAAGAAAGGGGATTTGAATTGAGTTTTTAGAAATCTTTTCAAGATACTTGTGATTTTCAAAACCTTTTTCAAAACAAATCTTAAGTAAAAATAACGTTGAAAAACAGTAAAGATAAGGAGAGAAATGAGACATAGTGATTTATACTAGTTCACTACCACCTGGTAGCTACGTCTAGCCCCTTCCTAATAGTAATGGAAGATTTTATTGTCCTGTGTAAAGTGTTCGAATCGGGCACCTATAAAAGTTGAAGACATACGGTATCACCTTTGTGTTTATGGGATTTGCAAGAGTTATACGACATGGACATGGCATGGTGAAGTGTTACACACACCAAGCGTGTCCCAAAGAGAGGAAGTAGAGATAGATATGGACGATCGACCAGAGGACATGATTCGTGATATTGGACAAGACTCTTTTTAGCGAGCACATTTGTATGATACTCTATGCAGTGACAACGAAGAGCCTTTGTTGGCGGTATTGAGATTGTTCAATTTGAAGGCGATAAATGGGTGGATTGATAAAAGCTTCACAGAATTGCTTGGCTTATTGAAGGAAATGCTTCCAGAAGGCAACACATTGCCTAACCGTAACTATGAGGCAAAAAAATATTATGTCTGATGGGTGTGGAGTATAAGAAAATACACACATGTCCTAATGATTGCATATTGTACTGGAAAGATAATGAAGACAAAGAAATGTGTCTCACGTGTATGACATCACGCTACAAAAAAGGGTGATGATGAGGGTTGTGATGTGACCACAAAGGGTCATCCTGCGAAGGTGTTATGGTATCTTCCAATTATTTTGAGGTTTAAGCGACTGTTTGCCAATGAAAAAGACACAAAGAATATTAGATGAAATGCAGATGAGAGGAAAACTTCGCCATCCGGCTGATTCTTTGCAATGGAAGTAAGTTGATTCTCTGTTTCCGGATTTCGAAAACGAGCCAAGAAACCTTAGGCTTGGACTTTCTACGGATGGAATGAATCCATATGGTAGTTTAAGTAGTATCCATAGTTCATAGTCTGTATGAAGCGTAAATATATTATGTTATCTATGATGATTTTCGGACCAAAACAACCAGGAAATGACATAGATGTTTATCTAAGTCCCTTGATTGAAGACTTGAAAATATTGTAGGAAGAAGGCATTGATGTGTTTGACGGGTATTCCCGTGAAAATATTGTGGGAAGAAGGGATTAATGTAATAGGCCAAAAGCAAAAAAGGAAAGGAAAATGCATTGAGGAATCTATACCCCCACATAACGTCTTGTGGGGGTTGTTTTAAGCTTAAGGGCAATGTAATTGAAGAGAGGAGGAAAAAATTGATTGAATAGGCGGGTGATGGAGGCTCAGTTTTTGATGAGCCAACCTCACTTACACGAGAGGAGCTTTGGTTGATGGCCCCAAAAAAGCGTTCAGGAGAGTATATATCTGAGCCCACAGCCTCAGTGGCTATAAGAATTGTAAGAAAATATTTCCATTGATCAATGTAATTGTTTTACAACTTATGCATTGCATTACACAATGTATTAATTTGGAATTTAATTATATGTGTTGTAAGGGGACCTGGTTGTACAGAGTACACAGGGTACTTTTGTTCTACAGGGATGCCAGGATATCTTGACTACTGCCCTTGGAACAAAAGAGCACCCTAGTCGTGTTCGTACTATTGGTTGGGGTGTTGGCATAAAGAAATACTATGGATGATCTTCGTGCCGCACCACGGCCGGTATATCCAAGGAGGACCTTTAGCAGCTCTGGGAGGAGATGTCCAGGGAGATCTGAGAGGAGATCCAAAGGGAGATGCCCTTGACTCGAAAACAGGATATCCAAATGGCAGTGAAGGAGGCCCAAAGGGAGATGTCTTTGATGCGGGTGCATGAGATCCAAACGGCGGTGAAGGATGTATGCGTAACTTAACACAAATTAATGAAATAAAAATTACTAACTTTGGTAATGTTATTTATTTTTACTTTATTTGATGCAGGCGCTACAATCTATGGGTGTAGGAAGCAGTTATACTGCTCCTCATGATTGTTATGGTCCTAGAGCTACCGTGCGTGTGAGCACTAAGGGTAGCTGTACACTAGACGATGATGAGAACCAGCCAAACAGAGAAGATTTTTGTGAAAAAAATGAGGCTTTTCAAAGGTGACAGCTTCTATGTAGACCTGGAGCATGAAACCAATGTCTTTCAGTGGTTTTCTATTGATAGGAAGGACATTGATGAGGTTGTTGATGGTGATCAAGGGCTATCCAGTGA
Organism: Calophaca sinica; assembly: GCA_037113605.1. Classification (NCBI taxonomy): domain Eukaryota; kingdom Viridiplantae; phylum Streptophyta; class Magnoliopsida; order Fabales; family Fabaceae; genus Calophaca; species Calophaca sinica. The sequence continues at coordinate 74,466,370 of CM073730.1, forward strand.
AGTCTTGTCAGTATGGTGCACGTAAGTATCATTACTTTATAAAAATTATTTTGTATGTATCAATTATAATTAACATTTGGTTCAACATCTTAGGTATCTTCATTGCCTCTATGTGACAAAGGAGTCCAGCTATCGGTTTGGGTTCTTTGACCTAAATAAGATTATTATAACCGAAAAAATGGCGTTATCTCCAGAGGTAATGCAGTCATACTTACAAAATAAAATGGACTCTGAGCCAAAAAAGTGTTACCTTTGACCGTATCTGAATAAGTAAGTACATGTAATTGTATTGTCCAATTGCTAGCCTAGTTTGCTTTTGTCTGATTATCGTTGTTCAATATTGCAGTGATCATTGGCCGCTATTTTTCATTTGTCCTGATCATTATTTCATTGTTTGATTGTGTTCGCTGCACTATAAACCAATCACAGATATTAGGGGCGTAATTGAGAGGTGAGCTTTTATTTTTAACATATATATACACATTGATTTGTCTTTAATTTATTAGATCTATTGCATTAATTTGATGAATTCATTTAATTTTCAGAGCTATGGATGGATATTACATGTTGAAAGGCCTTAAGAAGAAGAAGTCTGTTAGATGGGTGATTCCTGAAGTAAGTACTTTGTCTACCCGAAAATTTATTTATATTTAATTAATATTACTAGTTTAATGTGTATAATATTTACTGATCATTTATATGCAACTATGTTATTCATATTTGTAGGCGGCTCGACAAAATGACGGCTATGCTTGTGGCTACTATGTGATGAAAAACATGTTAACCATTGTCTCAGCTGATATTGTTGATGGTTGGGAGCTGCTGTTAGAATTTTTAAAACTATTCAATTAATGTGTTATTTCTGGTTTTAGCATATACTTGTTTAATTTAATGTTATATGTTTGGTCTTGTAGATATTCAATGATCCATCACCATTTGGGAAAGATGATATAAATGAAATCAGACAAAGTTGGGCAGAATTCTTTCTGCAGCTGCATGAGGAGAAAAAAATAAAATTGCTGCAACAGAAAGAAGGTGGAGAAAAGAATGGAAAACCCCAAAAACGTAATAAAAAACATTAGTATATATCACCCGTAGAAAATAATAGTATCACTTATATGCACTTGGTGACAATTTTGATGCCAATGCAAATTTGGTGCCAAAGAAATTGAACATATAGCTAGGCACATGCATTTGGTACCAATAATTGTATATCTAAGTTTGTATAGTGATTATAGTTTAAGTTTGTGAGTTTTGTTGAAATATGTGAATTATGTGATTTTGCCTATTTTCTGTAATGCTGTTTGTGAATTCTGGTGCCAATATGGGCAGGAAAAAGGATAAAAAAATAGACACAATTGTTAAAAAAATCAGATAATTTTATACCGGTTATGGAAATAACCGGTGTCAAATTCATTTTTACGAGAAATGCAATTGACTTTTCACCCTGGTTTATCCAAAAAATCGGTGTCTATTGTCTAACATATTACCTCGGTTTTGGTTGTAACCGGTGCAACACGTTTGTCATTAGACACTGGTTTATGTTAGTAACCAGTGTAATATAGATTTTTAGACACCGGTTTGTTTCCTCATTTATCACCGTGATTTTGGTTGTAATAAATATTTCTTTTACACCGGTTAAAAAATGGGTGTAAAAAGCTCTACATACAACACTTGTAGTATTTACACCGGTACTAAAACCGGTATTAAAAATTAAATTTAACCAGTGTAAATTATATTTTCTCCACTAGTGACTATTAAAAATAATTAGGACATAACTTTTGTGACTCATTTTAAAGAAATATAAAAATGTGAGATAATTCTTAAAGACCAAATTTAAGTTTTTTTAAAAATTACATTATCGAAGTGAAAAGTCGTGAAGTTCTTAAAACTAATATAGCGTAGCAGCAGGGCTTATAGAAAGAGTTGAAATGAAAACTTCTAATACGTCTATTCTTTTTTTGTTTTGGTTTATCGATAGTAATAGGGCAAATTGATTTCCAAAGTCAATCTTTGAAACTGGGCTCGGTAAAAACGGGTCTCAACTCTCAGTCTCTCAACCAATCATGCCCCGTTTCCCAAAAAAGGCATTGAATTGTCTCCGCTGATTAGTTAGAGAATGCATCCCCACTGGAGTGTATATTATTGATTCCTTTGAACATGTCATGTTGTCTCGTACAACCTCTTTTAAATAGGGTAAGAGGTAGTAATTTTTTAACATTTATTAATCTCCTTTTTACATTAAAAATTAATTTTTATTCAGTTTTATAACAAAAATATACTTTAATATTATATTATTCAGGTACTAGAGAAAAATAATTAAAAAAATAAAAAAATAGAAGTTTATATTACGCTCCTCTCTATTTTTATTTTAAAATTTATACTTTATTCCCCTAAAAAGTAAGTATTTATTATATTTTAATTCATTTTAATACAATCAAGCTTTTTATGAATACTTTTACTAAATTTGTGATTCTCAGTTTCATTAAAATATGATTTTGGATCTCTATTGTCAAGTATGAGATGATAAAAGATACAATAATTTTGTTGGATAAAGCTTCAAAACGTTAGAGTGAGTATTTAAGATTTTATTATTTTTTTTAAAATTCTAAAATAAGTAATAAAATATTTAAAATCAGTTGTTAGTGATATTAATTTTTTTTATGACTTGTTCATAATCTTTCACCACTATCAAAATATATGTATATGATAAAATAGATTAAAGTTTATTACATATTTATAATTTTGGAGGCATGTGTAGGTTTCAAAATAAAATGGAAGGCAATCAAAACTTCTCTCATAAGAAAGAAGTGGAATTTATTTACCTAAAACCTTTATATAATTATATAAAAAAATGAAATTATCGATGATATTTTAATATCTATTATTTGTCGGCCATATAGTAGTACTTATCATCAAGAAAAACTTCACAACTATAAACTCCTTTTAGCCTTTCTTGTCGGAGATCCTTTGCTTGATTCATGACACAGGATGACAGGTATAAAATAATCAGATTTATCATAAGGCAAATTCTTGTGTTGATATTCTTGCTAGATTGGGGAGTTCCAGTGGCTTCTCTTAGATCATTTTAGATGACCCCATCCTCAGCTGAATCTTCATTTGCGTGGCTTCTCTTAGATCATTTTAGATGACCCCCTCCTCAGCTGAATCTTCATTTGCGTTTTGATGTAATGAGGTGTAGTACCCCTTGTTTTATTCTTTAGCCTTGCTGCTACTTTCGTTCATTATAAAAAAAATAATTTTGTATTTCATTTAATAGAAGATAAACGATGAATTTAATTAAAATAATTTGGGTAAAAATGAGAGAAAAATGGTACGCTATAAACTCAAACACTACTTCAAGTGGTGTATGGAAAAACGCTATAAGCTAGTGGTTACTAAACATCTAGTAAGAACTTGTTCGCTATAAGCTATACGCTAGCAATTTGACCATACCAAATAGAATCTTATTCATAAAAAAAAAACTTATAAAAACTTCAAATTAATTATTTTTTCAACAGACTTCAAATTAATTATTGATAAACGTTAATCAATTATGATAATTTCAAGTGAATATTTTTAAGATTCAGGACTGTTATTTAATACGAAGATGGTTTGCATGAAATTGCAGAAATTACTAGTCAAGAATAAAAGAAAGAAAACAAAAATCACCAATAATTTCATAAGATGATTTATAAAATTTGTTCCATACTAATTAACATTTTTTTTAGTTGCTGACCAAATTTGAGAATAAAGTTTACATCTAAAAAAAAGAATGAAGTTGATAAATCTGACCGAGTATTTACAAAATCTGGGAATTCGAAAATTTCAATGGGAAGGTCTACAATAAAAAACTAAACAATACAATTCAAACATTTAAAGTTAAAAAATGTGATTTTAATCCTCCTACTATCTTAAATATGTTTGGCTTTGGTCTTAAAAAGATTTTGTCAGTTTTTGGTCTCTCATATTAACATTTTTTTTACTTGTTGACACAAATTTGAGAATAAAGTTTACATCTAAAAAATATAAATTTGATAAATCTGACCGAGTATTTACAAAATATGGGAATTTGAAAATTCAATGGCAAGCCTACAATAACAAACTAAACAACATAATTCAAACATTTAAAGTTGAAAAATGTGATTTTAGTCCGCCATACTATCTTAATTTTGGATTTGGTCTTAAAAATATTTTCACCAGATTTTGTTCCTTCAAATTAACATTTTTTACTTGCTGACACAAATTTGAGAACAAAGTTTACATTAAAAAAAGAGAATAAAATTGATAAATCTGACCGAGTGTTTACATATCTGGGAATTTGAAAATTTCAATGAGAACTAAAGAGCATAATTCACACATTAAAGTTAAAAAATGTGATTTTAGTCCTCCATATTATCTTAATTTTTGATTTGGTCCCTGTTATGAGCCGGTCTCCGAGCTAGGCTCTAGTTAGCCCACCGAGCTTGGCCCAACATTGTCCGAGCAGGTCCGAGCTCAGCCCAGTGTCATCCGAGCTGTTATGGGCTCTGACCCATATCTTTCGAGCTGGGGCGACCCGAGTCCACCAAACGGGTATAACGCCCAAGGAGTGATGTACCTCTTGCAAGATAAAACTGTACCAAGGGGAGAGGTGAGGCTTGGAGACATTACTAGCCCGAAGATTGGGGAACACGTAGCCAGTACGTGATAAGCCACGAGCCTTATCAAGTACGAGAGATCAGGAGGGATAGACCTATCCCAATGACTTGCAGAGGAAGGAGTGAGGCGCACGATTCGGATCGGGTGTTGCCACCCTCAGGCCAGACTCTGCTATATAAAGGGGGCTTAGCCCCCCAGGTTTGAATATACTCTCTACACTCTCCATAGCCCTAGACACGTACTCATGTTCACCTTCTCTACCTCCTAAAAAGCTCTATCTAACTTAAGCATCAGAGTGCCTTTTGCAGGTACCCGCCACCATTCCAGAGGAGGAAGGACACTGCTCCGGGAGGAGGCGAGCTCTACCAGTTCATGCATTAACATTGGCGCCCACCGTGGGGCCCGGTAAAACTAGCCTGGGCCTTAAGGACACCACTGAGCGAGATGGTACGTACAAGGAGCACGGCGAATCGCAGGTCGCCACCACCAAGCCACAACACAGTCAGTCAAAGCGCACGCCCACCTCCAGACCCTGTCTTGGAGCTTCTCAGGGCAGAGAATGAGGAGTTGAAGCGAAAGATCAATGAAGTTCTCGATCGTGAGAAGAGAGCGGGCCACGAGACACCTTCCAGAAGACGTCAAGAGACTAAGAGAGACGAGGATAGAGACTCGTCCAGGACGGATCAGTCAAGAAGAACAGAAAGCCCCAAGCACAGACACGCTCACCATCACAAAGACAGACCCTCAGAGATCGGACTAACCCTGCTCCCTTTTAGTGAGGAGATCATGTCCGATCCAGTCCCCAAGCACTTTCAAATTCCGAACATGGACGCTTATGAAGGCAAGACCGACCCCGAGGAACACCTCACCTCCTTCAATGCTTGGATGCTGTTGCTCGGAGCCTCTGAAGGCTTAAAGTATAGGACTTTTCCGTGCACTCTGAAGAGGTCCGCCATGATGTGGTTCTCTAACTTTCCACAACACTCAATACACTCCTTTAGCCAACTCGCTGAACAGTTCGTGGCTAGGTTCACAACGAGCTGAGCATTCAGAAAAAACTCCACATGCCTGGTCGGATTCAAGCAGAGGTCAGACGAGACCCTCAAGTCATTCATAGAATGTTTCAACAACGAGATGACCCAGGTCAGAAACCTTAGCACCGACGTGGCACTCCACGCCATAGTATCAGCATTAAAGCCTGGACCTTTCTCAGACTCCCTCGCCTGATGCCCTGCCGAGTCCCTGGACTAGCTGAGGCGACGAGCCGTGGGGTACATCAACATGGAAGAACCGCTATCGCTAAGAAAGAAACCCAAGGTCGGCAAGACAAAGGGAGAGAATCAGCCAGAGATCGGAAAGACAGGAGAAACGATCGCCAAGGATGACAAGACTACGGGGGACGATTCACACCCTTGACGGTGGGGAGAGACCGAGTGCTTAAGGAAGCCTATGCAGGTAACCTCATCACTCTACCTCCTCGGAGAGACTCCCCGCTTGACGCAGATCGCCAGAGGTACTACGAATATCACTGTGTCTATGGGCATACCACCAACGAATGCCAGACACTAAAGGTAAAGATCGAGAAGCTCATACAGGCTGGACATTTAACAAGGTACATCGACAAGGGAGTCGAAACAACCCCTAAAGGAAACGAGGGAAGTCACCAAAGATCCCGTACACCCGAGCGCAAATGCGAGCGATCACCAGCTCGGAACACGAGTTAAAGGCGTTCACCTACTTGGCAATGCAGGCAAGAACCGACCGGAGATACTTCTTCCCCTAACTTAATTGAGGTGGTTTTGCAGGTGAAGGCGAGTCGAGTAGTAGCCGAAGAAGACACTTGCGATCTGTCAATGGTTCGAGCTCGGTAACTGCTTCTCCCACAGTCCTACCGACCATGTCTTTCTCGGAAAAGGATTACTAAAGGATAGATCGCCACCAAGACGGCCCTATGGTTATCACTGTCCACCTCGTCGGATTCAACATTCGGAGGGTGCTCATCGACCAAGGCAGCTCGGCGGACGTCATCTACAAAGGAGCCTTTGATCGGCTCAAATTGCCGACCTCAATCGTCAGGCCATATCGAGGTACGTTGGTTGGTTTTTCAGGTGCCAAAGCTCGGGTGACAGGGTACTTCGATGTTCTGCTCACCTTCAAGGCAGACATAGGAGTCAAAACAATTGAAGCCTACCTGCTGGTAGTAGAAGCCGAGTTAGCCGCTGACACAGCGTACAACATGATAATCGGAAGAACTGTCATCAACTAGGATCCATAGTCTCCACCCCCCATTTGGCAATGAAGTTCCCCTTATCAGATGGGCAGATAGCCACAATACATGCCGACCAGAAAGAAGCTAGACAGTGCTATGTCAATAGTCTCAAAGATGACAAGAAGTGAGATCACCAAAGGTCGAGCTACATGATCGAGCTAGACCCTCGAGGTGAGAACGACTTCCGACGAGTACCGGTGGATGATATCAAAAATGTTGAAATCCAAGGACCAGGGAAGAGCATAAGGATCGAAACACAACTAGCTCAGCAAAACGAGCAATCCCTGATGAAGGTTCTGCTCGCTAATGCAGACCTGTCCGCATGGAGCCCAGAAGACATGCCCAAAATAGACCTGAAAGTGGCCTGCCACAAACTCGCCACCGAGCCCAGAGATCGCCCAATAGCCCAACGCAAAAGGAAGATAGTCGGGGAAAAGAAATTGGCAGTCCGAGATGAAACGTCAAAGCTCCTGAAGGCGGGATTTATCAAGGAAATCAAGTACCCTACTTGGCTTTCTAACGTAGTGTTAGTAAAGAAGAGCAATGGCAAATGGAGGATGTGCACTGACTTCACCGACCTGAACAAGGTCTGCCCTAAGGATCCTTACCCTTTATCGAGCATCGATGCCCTGGTCGACGACACATCAGGGTACCAAGTGCTCAGTTTCATGGATGCCTACTCGGGTACAACCAGATCAGGATGCACCCACTCGACGCACCAAAAACAGCTTTTATGATAGAAACCTCTAACTTTTACAGCATCACCATGCCCTTTGGGTTGAAGAATGCAGGCTCTACCTACTAAAGGATGATGGATCAAGTCTTTTCCGACCAGCTAGGAAAGACTATCGAGGTGTACATGGATGACATGGTCGTCAAAACCCTCAATTTTGACACACACCACAGGGACCTTCAGGATGCATTTGACATCATGAGGAAGTATAACATCAAGCTAAACCCTGAGAAATGTTTTTTTGGAGTACTCAGAGGGAAGTTCCTAGGGTTCATGATCACCAACAGGGGCATTGAAGCCAACCTGGATAAGTGTCGAGTCATGATGGAGATGCGAAATCTGAGCTTTATCAAAGAAGTACAACAATTAGCTGGTCGGATAGCAGCCCTTTCCAGGTTTGTAACTCGCTCTGCTGACAGGTCGCTTCTTTTTATCAGGTACTCAAGAGTCCAGCTCAGTTTGAAAGGACCGAGGAGTGTGAGGCAGCCTTTCAGAAACTTAAAGAATTTTTAGCATCACCACCAGTCCTTACTCGCCCCACCAAAGGAGCTCCCTTACTCCTTTACCTGGCTGCCACTGACAGCTCGATTAGCTCGGCAATGATCGAAGAAACAAACTCTGAGCAACAACCTGTGTACTTCGTGAGCAAAGTCCTTCATGAGGCAGAGCTCAGATACCAAAAGGTGGAAAAGCTAGCACTCTCCATAGTGGTCTTTGCTAGAAGGCTAAGACCTTATTTCCAAGCCCATCCGATGATAGTCAAGACCGACTACCCCATCAAACTAATCCTGCAGAAGCCCGACCTCTCTGGTCGGATGGTAGCATGGTCAGTCAAGCTCTCCGAGTTCCAAATCAGGTATGAATCTAGAGGACCCATTAAATCCCAGGTTTTAGCTGACTTTATTGCAAAGCTAACACCGACCCCTGAGGTCGAGTACTGGACACTCTACGTGGACGGATCCTCCAATTCTAAAGGCAGTGGAGTAAGAATCATTGTAGAAAGCCCTGTAGGGGTCTGCACCGAATAGGCACTCAGGTCTTATTCAAAGCTAGTAACAACTAAGCTGAGTACGAGGCACTGCTGATCGGCCTTAAACTCGCGTCGGAGTTAGGTGCCCAAACACTCCGAGTCAAAAGTGATTCCCAGCTTATGATCAACCAAGTCAAAGGCGAGTACCAGTGCCGAGACGACGTGCTAGCTCGGTATACCCAGAAAGTAACTGCCATGATCCAAAACTTCCAAGAAGTCCAGCTCGAACATATCCCACGGGATCAGAATAACAAAGCCGATCTATTGGCAAAACTAGCCAGTATGAAGACTGAAGGGCAACATCACACAGTGGTTGTCCAAACCTTGCAGTCACCAAGCATAGAGACGATAGAAACGAACTCGGTGAACAGGTCGGATATGTGGATGGCAGACATCATACAATACTTGAAGCATGGAAGGATACCAGATGACCCCATAGAGTCTCGCAGGGTCCAAAGGCAATCCACCCATTACACCCTGGTCGGGGACAGGCTTTACCGAAGAGGTTTCTCATAGCCACTACTTGTTTGTGTTGACAAGTCGGACTCCGAATACATCATGAGAGAACTACATGAGGGGATCTGCAGAAACCACTGCGGAACTCAGACATTAGTGGCCAAAGTCTTAAGAGCTCGCTATTACTAGCCAACCCTCAGTTCGGATTGCCTAGAATTCATCAGGAAATGTGACAACTGCCAACGTTATGCAAGGCGAGAACACTTTCCCCCTGAAGCTTTACATGAAGTCATCACTCCTTGGCCTTTCAACACTTAGGGGCTTGACATACTTGGCCCTTTTCCCCTTGCACCAAGCCAACTCAAACTCATCATAGTTGCCATCGACTACTTTTCCAAGTGGATAGAAGCAGATCCACTAGCAACCATTACCTCCGAGTGAGTTAAGAAGTTTGTGTGGAAAAACCTAGTCTGCCGCCATGGTCTCCCCCACACCATCATCACCAATAATGGCACACAGTTCACCAGCTCGGTTTTCAAAGACTTCTGCAAAGGTCTGGGTATTCGACTCACCTACGCCTCGGTTGAGCACCCACAAACCAATGGTCAGGTCGAAGCGGCAAACAACGTCATCCTAAACAGCCTACGTAAGCGACTAGATCAAGCCAAGGGCAATTGGGCAGAAGAGCTCTGCGGTGTGTTGTGGGCATACCACACCACCCCTCAATCAGCAACAAATGAAACACCATTCTGACTGACGTATGGAATGGATGCCAAGGTGCTAGTCGAACTCGGTTCAACCTCAACCAGGAGAGAGTTAATGCAATCGTTGGACCAAGAAAAAGCAGCAAGAATGGAGCTCAACCTATTGGAAGAAACTCGGGAGCTTGCCTGAGTACAAGAATTTGCAACCAAGTAGCGCATTGCCAAACACTACAACTCCAGGATCCGACCGAGAGGATTCAAATTGAGCGACCTAGTCCTCCGCAAGCTTGGACCAACTTGGGAAGGACTATACCGCATCAAATCGGAGCACCGCCACGGAGCATATCAACTTGAAGAACTATCTGGAAAGAAATACTGAGGACGTGGAATGCCACGCACCTCAAGCTCTACTTTAGTTAAAAGCATTTGTAAACGGATGGCGTACTCTTTTTCCTCTGCAGACCTTTTTTCCCACTGGGTTTTTGGTTTGTAGAGGTTTTAACAAGGCGCATCCTTATTTCCCTTTTTCCACATTTAATAAAGTCTACTTCCATCGTATTTAGAACATGCTTTGTGTGCTTGACTAAGCTCAAACGCAGCTCGGAAGGTCATACTCAACCTGAAAACTGACCCATGTGGTTCAGACACCAAGTCAGCATAAAGACTTGGCGAGCTCTAAAGTAGCTCGGAAGGCTATACCCACCTAAAAACTAACCCCCGTGGTTCAAAGACACCAAGTCAGCATAAAGACTTGGCGAGCTCAAATGCAACTCGGAAGGTCATACCCGACCTAAAAACTAACCCTTATGGTTCAAAGACACCAAGTTAGCATAGAGATTTGGTGAGCTCAAAAGCAGCTTGGAAGGTCATACCCGACCTAACAACTGAACCTTGTGGTTCAAAGACACCAAGTCAGCATAGAGACTTGGCGAGCTCTAAAGTAGCTTGGAAGGTCATACTCGACCTAAAAACTGACCCCTGTGGTTCAGACACCAAGTCAGCATAAAGACTTGGCGAGCTCTAAGGTAGCTCGAAAGGTCATACTCGACCTAAAAACTGACCCCTGTGGTTCAGACACCAAGTCAGCATAAAGACTTGGCGAGCTCTAAGGTAGCTCGAAAGTCATACTCGACCTAAAAACTGACCCCTGTGGTTCAAACCCCAAGTCAGCATAGAGACTTGGCAAGCTCCAAAGAAGCTCGGAAGGTCGTAATTCGACCTGGCAAACTCAAAAATAGCACAAAAAGTTAAGTGACCCCGAGTCATACTCAACTAATGTTATTACGAAGGTCCAATGTTCCAAATTTTAATTTGAAACAAGCTTTTCGGGGGGAAGCTACCCGAGGACTACACTATCCGAGTACGTGACCCGAGTACAATAACCGAGGACTACAAAACAACGCAAAGGAAAAAGTAAGTGTTCATCCAAATACTGCTTAACTTAGCAAAATTTCATTCAGTAGAAAAGGAATTAAAAAAGGTGGCTCGATCATGAGCGATTACAAGGTCGGAGTAAAAGAGAAACAAGGAGCAGGAAAAGACAAGTTACACAAGGGCATCCATTTAGTTGTCAATTGGAACCTCCAATACATTGCCGACCTCGGCCACGTTTTCCTCGGCCACCATGCTCGGACCAGTGACGCCAATAGCAGGCTCGGCCTCCTTTTCCTTCTCAGGCTCGGCCTCAATCTCCTTCTCAGGCTCGGCATGCTAGACCTCCTCGGCATCTTCTTCTTCCTCCTTCACAATCTTCCCTTCCTTTACCACTTTGGTGAAATCAAGCTTGGAGATGTCAAGGTCAGGGGCGATCACCTTCAGCTGGGCCAGGGCATTATCAAAACCCTCCTTATACTGGAGAGCACTGTATCCCCTGTACTCTCGACTTGGGCAGCCTCGACCAAGCACTTCTCCTTCTCTTCCTGTAGCTGGGTTGCTAGGAGATCCTTCTCGGCCTTGAGCTGTTTCTGCTGCTCAAGCAGCAAAGTGTTGCTCTTGTTCAGAGCATCCCTCGCATCAGAGAGCCGACCATAGTCCTTTTTCAGCTTTTTCATCTTCCCTTCCAGCTTGGTGAACGACGAAGCTTTCTTCTTGTACCTTTGCTTCGCCAGCTCTGCCTCGGTCACCCGAGCTTTGATCCAGAGAGAAATTGGACCATGGCAGAGGATCGAAGCCCGTGTAGACCCAAGGCTATGCACAAGCCTAGTTCGCCAGCATCGGTCATGCCCTAGTCGTCAGCTCGCTGCATGATCTGGTTGATCTGGTGGGACCGGTCAATCGCCACGTTCCACAGGGAACCAGGAGCATTCTCTCCTTGATCGACAAACTCTTGGAGATGAAGGAACCACTGGGACCCATCAGGGATATTTAAAAGGATTCCCCCATAAGGCCCCCTTTGCACTTTAGTAGGGGGCTGATCGAAGACAGGAATCGGAGAATCCTGAGGTCGCTTCTTGGCAGCTTTTACAGGAGATGGAGAAGCAGGAGCTCGGGAAGGTACCGACTCTGGAACCTGAGCAACCTTCTCTTTTTGGGCCTTCTTTAGTAGCTTGGCCATTTCCTTCTTGCTCATCTTAGGGGCCATTTCACCTGCAATAAAAACAAATAGTCAGTATCCAAACTCGAAACGAGAATCATACTTAAAGGAAATAACAACACTTATATATATATTCCCTCCATTGGGGCGGATTCTTAAGAGATCGGGTAAGCAGAGGACCACAATGCAATGTGGGCAAATGACTAAGGAAGTTTACTATAGTTTGGTCGGTGACCGACAACTGAGTGAAGTCAACCTCCTTTATAGGGCGAGGATTAGGATTCCAATAGAAGGGAAACAAAGGCTCGCCGTGAGCCGAGAAGAAAAAAGGATCTCCGGTTTGCACTCGGACCTTAAAGAAATCGGTCTTCCATTTCTTGTAGGACTGATCGAAGAGCTCAAGAATGTAGTAGCCAGGTATTTTGTTCAGAGAGCACCCATTTAAGCTGTCTCCCGAGCCTAAGCTGGAAGAAGCTAGAGAAGAGAGCGGTAGAGGGAGTAACCCCAAAGTACTCGCACACGAGCTCGAAAGCTCGGATAAATGCCCAGTTGTTGGCATGAAGCTGCGAGGGGGCTGAGTTCAGCCATTGGAGAACCTCGCACTGAAACCCACTAAGGGAAAACCTAAGACCCACTCGGGTGAAAAACGTCTTATAGAAAAAGCAGAAGTCCGGGGATCCCTAATCGGTCTTCCCGAAACATACTCGGTCCTCGAAAGAACAGGATAGATAGTTCCCGTTCTCCGTTTAGAGTAAAGGTCACCTCAGATCTAAGAGGAACCAAAGTTGTCTCTGAGCAAATATCCGAAGATACCTGGAGCACGTCAGGGTGTACCCAGGAGTACGGGGACCTATCGTCCCCTGCTCGGTGTTTGCTCTCCTTGTGGAGTGAATGCAGTGGAGTAAAAGAAATGGGAACAGTGGGGGGGAACCCAGGAGACGGGAGTAACCACTTGGAGTGGCACCGACTCATGACTGCAATGGCCACGGACAGAAGATGTTTCCTCTTGGAACTCATCTTGGTTTTTGACAAGATGGGGAGGTGTCGTGAGGTCAAAGGATGTGCTTGTGGTGGCAGAAGAAGACTCGTCCCCAGAACTCACAGCTATGGGGGAGGGGAGACGGTGTGAAGAAGAAGAAGCCATTAACGAAAAGAAATGAGAACTTACCAGGAAAGCAAAGGAAAGGAGACAGGGATGCGTGCACAGAGAACAAATGCAGAGGATAGGAGCAGGGAGAATGAAGATAGTCACAGGAACCCAGAGATGGCGAAGAAGGGGAAAAAGAAGAGAAAGGGGCGATTTTAAAGCTTCCAAAGGAGGGAGACCAAAGGGTGAAAAGATCTGAGCCCTCCATTTTCCAGGCAAGATGCCGATCTAACGGTCATGATCAGATCACACGATCAACGGTGGGCAGAGGGACGGTTGAGCAGTTGTCCCTTCAAGTACCATCGTGTGCCCAGAACGCCGAGTAAAGGTGTGACACATGGGGTGCAACACTCTAGGCAAAGTAGCTTGCGAAATACGCTCCAGCGAAACAGCACTTGGCTCGGATACTGACCTTAGAAGACGGCGATTAGACCCTGTGCCCTCTCATGCAAAGGGTCTAGGGGGCTTGTATTATGGGCCGGTCTTCGAGCTGGGCTCCAGTTAGCCCACCAAGCTTGGCCCAACATTGTCCCAGCAGGTCCGAGCTCAGCCCGGTATCATCCGAGCTGTTATGGGCTCTGACCCATATCTTTCGAGCTGGGGCGACTCGAGTCCACCAAACGGGTATGATGCCCGAGGAGTGATGTACCTCCTGCAAGATTAAACTGTACCAAAGGGAGAGGTGAAGCTTGGAGACGTTACTAGCCCGAAGATTAGGGAACATGCAGCCAGTATGTGATAAGCCTTGAGCCTTATCAAGTACGAGAGATCAGGAGGAATAGACCTATCCCAGTGACTTGCTGAGGAAAGAGTGAGGCGCACGATTCGGATCGGGTGTTTCCACTCTCAGGCCAGACTCTACTATATAAAGGGGGCTTAGCCCCCCAGGTTTGGATATACTCTCTACACTCTCCACAACCCTAGACGATTACTCATGCTCACCTTCTCTACCTCCTAAAAAGCCTTATCTAACTTAGGTATCGGAATGCCTTTTGCAGGTACCCCCCACCGTTCCAGAGGAGGAAGGACACTGCTCCGAGAAGAGGCGAGCTCTACCAATTCGTGCATTAATAGTCCCAAAATAATTTTCATCAAACCTCAAGGGGTTGGCTTAGTGAAGCATGACATGACTTATATTACAACATAAATGAGCATTAGCAACATTTGAAAAATGTTATTAAATTATGAAAAAATATTGCTAACTAGTTTTGGCAACATTTTATCAAATGTAATATAAAGTATATGTCGCTAAAAGGTTTTAGCAACATTTTAACATGTAAAAGGTAACATATTAAAAATGTTGCTAAATTACCCATTTTGTAACATTTTTTACCCCTTTTCTAACATTTAAAAAATGTTACTATGATGTATTTTTGACAACATTTTTTTTACCTTTTTTATAACATTTAAAAAATGTTACTATGATGTTTTTGCCAATATTTTTTTTACCATTTTGTAACATTCAAATACTGTTACTAGTTTCCCTAAAATAATTGTTATTAGTTAGTTATTTTGTAACATAAAATGTCGCAAATTTACATTTTCGAAACATCTAAGAAACTAAAATTTGCAATTCCAAAAACATAACTCATATTTGCTTGAACCAGTATCACATGTCAAACACACATTTTGAAAAATAAGATAATAATTGTTTATGAGAAATAGCTTGTATGAGAATATACACATTGAAAATCTTTATAAAACCTAAACAAGAAAAGAACCCATATGACAAAGAGGGACCTCATAGCTCACACGTCAGT
The DNA here is from genome assembly GCA_037113605.1 of Calophaca sinica. NCBI lineage: Eukaryota > Viridiplantae > Streptophyta > Magnoliopsida > Fabales > Fabaceae > Calophaca > Calophaca sinica. The sequence continues at coordinate 74,481,643 of CM073730.1, forward strand.
GTTAAGCTAAGTACAATAATGAAATCACGTATCTAAAAATTTGTCGTTACAAGATACAAAAGGATGCGAAGACAGAAAACATAGAGAAATTGTAGGAGGTATCCGCTTCATGAGATTGACTTTGTTTGTGCGTGAATAGGCCTCCACCACTATAAATTCCCTGTCAAGAAAAATATAAATTAGAACCAGATGGATAATACATATCAGATTTGCTATTAGAATCATGCATGTGCTCAAGCAAAATGCGAAAAAAGATTGAAAAAGGTGACACAATGGATCATATTGTATTTAGAGCAACTACCTAGAAATAATAATGTCACAAAATTAGAAATTCATCATATTGTATTAACAGTGAACCATAGTTGGTAGTTAAAGTACTTACCATGAAATTTAGGTCAAGAAAGAGAAATGATATTGGCAGCACTGAAAAGCACAAGACATAGAGACATCAGAGATGTGTAGAAAAGCAGTTTCAAAAAGAGCGGTGAGAGAAGTAAATAATTAAGGGCGGTGGTGATGACAGTAATTGGAATACACTGATCAAACATGACCAAAATATGCACAATGACGATAGTAGTTGGAGGATGCCAACAATAATATAATGACGAGTTACCTACCTATAGGGAGTGTGAGAGAAGGAATTGTATATAGCCACAGCCTGAGAGGAGGAAGACTACAGCTACAATCTTCAGAAGCATGAGATATGTGAAATGTGAGCCACCACAAATCACTAAACTCAAACAGAGTAAAGAGATGAACAAAGTGCAATTTGAGCATGGAAGGTGGAAGACAAATCTCACAAATCAATAAACACAATATTTTATTCTGCTCCATAAAATGCATGTAAAATCAAAAACAAATCTCAATAACTAAACTAAACTAATCAATTGGAGAAAAGGATGAAGAGTGAGTGAATTACCTCTAGGGAGTCTGAAAGAAGCGACACTCAGAGTTACCTATAAGTGAAATGTGCTATTTAAATGAGCAAAAAAATCAGAGCAACCACAAATCAATAAATAGGAACAATCCAAAGAGCAAAAATAAGCTCCTCCTTTGAACAACACCTCCACCTCCTTTGGTGCTTGTGGAAAACTCCTCAAATGCATTTTTTAACTCAAATGAATGGAATTGAGTATCAGGGAATCAGGACGAGATGGGTATGCAAAACTAACATTTTTTAACTCAAGCCATCCACGAACAGAGGAAAGCTTTGTACCCTCAGGACTATGGGGATAAATATCACGGACTCTCTCTATAATAAAGAATATACGGTTGCTGCAACAGTACCTTGTGCAAATTGTGCAAAATATGGAAGTGCCGTGGCAACCTCTGTCAAATAATAAATAAATAAACTTCTGAGAACACAGTTAGACAAAAGAAAGTTCATGCAGTCTTTAATAGCTACTTTAAGAATCAATTCTTTGTAAAGAAACGTATAATACAATAATTTTGCATACAAATCAAACATATTCAGCAGAGTTAGAGCCATACCAGAAAGCCAGGGCCCATGTCGAATAGGCCATGATGGATGAAGTAGGCCATCTGCAGTGTCAGACCAAAAAATTTAATCTCTCTCTCTCTCTCTCTCTCTCTCTCTCTCTCTCTCTCTCTCTCTCTCTATATATATATATATATATATATATATATATATAAAGTGGACCCCAAACTGACCCATAGAACATATGATTACATGAAAAAGAAAATACAGGTTACCACTTGATAATGTAAGTAGATTGCACCACCTTTGAGAAGACAAAAATTCATGCATTTAGACATCCATTAGTAAGAAAATTTTACCCACTTCTATGTAACCAAAAGACAAATATTTCATCAAAGATTGCAGGATACCTACCTTCTTGGAATGCAGATTCGCATGAGTTAACAAAAAACATGTCCAAACTCTAGAGAACTTCCCTGTTTCAGAAAATACTAATTAGGATATTCTTTCTCAGAAAAAAATGACTAGTTTAAGTGTGGTTTGGGAGCTTTAGAGTCTCGCACAATAAAAGAATGTATTGTTTTGTTTTGGTTGATTATTAAAATGAGTCCACCATGTATCACTAAAGCTAGAGTTTTACTACAATTTAGTAATATTGTTCTCTATATCAAAGTTTGAGGCAAATGTGCTTACGAGTGCAGCAGAACTGTAAAAGTAATAGTAAAAGTAAATACTTAATATAATCATAACTGTCATAGAATATCAATAATCAATGAAGATATGAACATCCAAAAGATGTCATATGCTTATAACTGTAGATAAAGGCACAACAGAGGAGTACAATTGCAACCAGTTATATCAAATGCATGAGGAAAATATTAGAACTAGTGTAATGCATACAAAATAAAGAATAACATTTGACATGAGATGATTCAGGTTCAAACCTTTTATCAAACAGATTATGGACACGTGAACCAAGCACATGAAATCAGTGTTCAAAGTGAAAGAAATCACCAAACATCCAATTAAATTCACAAAAATCAACCAATCAACAAATGAGAAATTGCAAATTAACTTTGAAAATTGAGAAAACTACTCGCACATATGACATAACTCCGATGGCGATGGAGCTTCATTGACTATCTTTGTTGTTCCATCTCTCTAAGTGTTTGATTGGAGAAACCATCTGTTTCAATAAAAAGATGAACAGCATCAGAAAAATCAAAATCAAGAAATTGAAGTTCGAAACAATCAAATAGGAACAAGTGTTGAGTACACGTTGCAGCAAAACTCGAGTTTCCTAAACCGAAACAACCGATCCTTCGAATCTCACCTCTCTTCTCCTTCGTCTAGCAGCTGCAACTTCCAAGAGATGAGAGATCCAACTTAGGCTATGTGTGGTAGGTAAGAAAGTGGGAGGAAAGAAAGCGGGAGGAAAGAAAATTTATTGGTTAAAGTGTAAAATTAATGATGTGTCATATTATTATTAGACTATCACACTTATTCATGCACACTTTTTACATTTTTCAAATTTTTTTTCCTTTTCTCCACTTTTTTTCCCTCATCCCAAACATAGTGTTATTGAGTGCGCGTGTATGCGAGAGAGAGAGAGAGAGAGAGAGAGAGAGACGGGGGCACTGATTTGGGTGAAGAAGCATTGGGAGAGAGATGGGGGCACTGATTTGGGTGAAGAAGCATTGGGATTTTCTTTCAAAATAATTAAAACCATTCAAAAGTTAACCTAAAAAGAAACAACACAACAACGTTTATTTGAGTAAAAAACTACTCCCTTCAGTCTCATATAAGGCTATGTTTGGTATGTAAGAAAGTGGGAGAAAAAATAGTGGAGGAAATAAAGTTTATTGGTTAAAGTGTAAAATTGATGATGTGTTACATTATTATTGGTCTGTCACACTTATCCATGCACATTTTTTACATTTTTCAAGAAACTTTCCCTTTCTTCCACTTTCCTTCCCTCCTCTCAAACATAGTGTAAGAGATAAATGCACTTTCTAGGTTCATTGAATAGCTGGTGTATCTGGTCTATATTATCTGGTCTATTAATATAGACCAGATACATCAGCTATTCAATGAACCTAAAATATATATTTGTCTCTTATATATGGAACCGGATGGAGTACTATGCAATGTTTATTTAGTTATTTTTCATTGAATGTGCACATCTTTGATCGAGACACAACGTTTATTTTGATAAAAGTTGCCGATTTGAGTTTAATAAACAATTAGTAACATTTTTACACTTGTCACTAACTAAATGTTACTAAAAGCTTCTCGTGCAGTAGTGTATATCTAACGTATGACGGGTTCGAGTCCCACTATTTCTCTGGGTGATGTAAAGAATTACCTTAATAAGTGTTCAAAAAGTTTGGAGGTCTTTCCTATTTTAAATTGGGGCAGCATTCCCTCGCCCTAAATTTTGTTTATAAAAAAAAAAATTTCATCAACTTGGTATCTCATATTTGGAAATATAGTCGGGTGGTAAAACATACGTAAGAGCTATGTGGACGCTGCGAGCAGGGTTCAAACCCGTACCGCTCTATTTTTCCCTCTTCCCTTTATCATATGTACTAGACAAAAAAAAAAATGGAAATGTAGCAACATTAGTCCTACGGCTTTTTCTACCAACACCCCTATTGGACTACTCCCACCCCTTGTTAGCTTTTTGTAATTGTGAAAAGACCAAAAACCCATATCCCAAATCAAATTTTTTGGCTAAGTCATCACAACACTTGTTTGCGAATCTTACGTGAATTAAATTCACGTACTAATATGTGAATTCAATTCACATACACTCTTCAAAATTCTGAATTTTTGAATTCCATGTGAATTAAATTCACGTAAGTATACGTGAATTGAATTCACGTACTCCTACGTGAATTTAATTCACGTATAGTCAATTCACATGCATATATGGCTCTTGTGATTAACGTTACATGAATTTAAATTACGTGTGAGTACGTGAATTCAATTCACGTGTACTTACGTGAATTGGGTTTACGTAAAACAGTGGTGTGTGATTTCAATTTACGTACGCACATGTAAATACCTTGTGACACAATTATAAAATGTTGTGAATATTTAACATGCAGTAAATGGATTGTACTAAAAAATTTACCACCGACAATGTAATATATTTCGGACTCTCGCTTTCAGCAAATTTACCATGTTGTAGGTATTTTTTACAACTTTGTGATTTTTTGTTATTATAGGTGTTTGCCATGCGAAGTAATTTGTCATTTTTCTTAAGTAACTTTGATTAATTTACTCTAAATATACTCCAAAATAAAATTCATTTAAAAAAAGTACTACAATTATTACGTGTTTAGTTGTTGTCCAAGTGTTATTGAATAATATTATTATCGTATCGTATCGTTTCGTTTAAGTAATTGTGACTAATCCACAAATCTGACTTCACGTGAATTCAATTCACGTAAGCTACGTAAATTGAGTTCACGTAGGACACGTAAATTGAGTTCACGTAGGATAAGTGAATCTAATTCACATGAACATATGTTAAGTTAATTCACATGATGTTCGAAAATACAAATTTTTTAAGTTGGTACGTGAATTCACGTAGGAATCCGTTAACTCAATTCACGTACGATTCGTAGACTTGGGATGTGATGGTTTGTTTGGAAAATTTGATTTGGGAATAAGGGTATTTTGGTTTTTTAACAACTACAAAAAGCTGACAGGGGGTGGGAGTAGTCCAATGGGAGGTGCTGGTAGAAAAAGCCTAGTCCTACTCATCCCCAAATTATAGGGTTTAATATTCGTACATTTCTAAACACAAGGGACTAGTATTTATACCAATATTGGTACATTTTCAAACATGAGGGATGAAAAGTTTTTTGAATACCAAATGGAAACATTAACATATTTTAGGAGAATAAAATCACATTTAAAAAAAGAAAATATTATCGCAGGTGTCATCCCAAGAAATATTAGTACTCAATCTGGCCAACGTTCACCAATATTAAAAAATAATTGTATGGTCAATAACGTTAAGGGTTATGACTTTTGAAAAAATTCATAGTGATTATTAGTTACCAAGGTAAGTAAAACCGGAGAGAGCATTGAACCGGAGAGGGTCAGGGTTCAGGGTTTTTGGGTCGGACCGGGGTCGAATAAAATATTATTTTTTAAATATATATATATATATATATAATATTTCAATTTATACACAAAATAACATGTTTTGGAACTAATAAAATATTATCTTTTAAATATATATACCAAATATATAATATAAATACATAATATTTCAATTTATACACCAAATATACACATTATATATGTTCTCGAGTGTGAATATAAGGTACCGCCGCCACATGGTTGGTGACGCCTAGTGGGGAGCACCTTTTTGGGTAAAGTGAGTGTCCTCTTTTATGACCTAATAGTTTTCTTTATATAGAGTATCATTTGTCCACACGGTGCGCTACAGTGCACCCAATCATTCCCCTGCTAGACTGTTGGGGGGGAATTGTGGGTAATCACTAGGGTTAGTACGTCCCTATCACGGAGGGACACGTAGGCCTATTGTCCTTGAGCATATTACGATTAGTTATGTACTTTAGGACTCGGCCTCCAGAAGCGTCCTCTGGACTTCTTCTTTAGCCGGGCGGACATAATAACAACTCCCTCATCCTCCGGTCGGTCACAAATATCGCTCGCCCTCCGGTCTACTTAGTCGTGAGAAGTCGGGCTAGGGTTACTCGATCTGTCGGTCATGGTACACAGAACCTTGAGTGCCCTGCCGGTGTTGTTCTAAGTTTGGGTTTAAGATTCTGAGTATTACGTTTTATGGCCTAAGTTATAAGGTTCAACAAAACTTTTTGATTCCCAGAGCATAATAAAAGGCAATAAGTCTCGACGGATAGGGCAGTAAGACTATATAAAAGTGCTGTAAGATTCAACGGTTTGCCTGAAACTTATAATCTTATTATTACTATAATACTCTAAAGTCATTCTTATATCTAGACAATTAGATCGACTCACTAAAACTTCTTTAGTCCATAGTAATAACTGGGTTTGTATAAGATCTAAAATGGTTTATTATCTTTGTTCTGTAATCTCATAATAATTTATAATTCTAAAACCAGGGAGAATATTCATAAGTTTCTTTTGGACATAGATATATATTGATTACGCATTAGTAATTTATTTGGATGATATTCTGTTGCTGAATTATATCCTTGCTAATTATCTTAGCTTTGATCTAGAACAATTATACCCGGTTAAACATAGTTAAGTAAATTAGATTGTAACTGTTGTTTATTCATTCTTAATGCCATTATCCCTATCAGTGCTAAATGATGGTGATGATACTTACGGGTGAGGAAGGCTTGTTTATTATTGTTGATTATCTGTTTATATCTGTTATAATGTTTCGTTCTCTCTCTTCTCGCTTTTCTCCTAAGAAGTCTTCTGCATCCTCATCCTCCTCTCTTTCCAATAATCAATCTCACAATTTTTCTAAAAAAGTCTTCAAAGAACAAATTCATTTTGAAGATATCAATCAAGATCTCGACAATTGGGATATTCCCAAAATTAAAGATGAAGATCTTTATCAATTCAAAAAAGATTTCAATTTCAAAAGCCTTTGGCATACTCAATCTGATTTTGTTATCAAGACTGTTGAACAAAAATACAAAATCCAATTTGATGATAAAGAAATTCATCTGCTCTCTAATAAAGATATTAAGTAGCACAAGGCCTAGAATTACAATTATCTCCATATCGGCAGTGTCCAAGTTGATATGAAACCCCTCACTAGAGAATCTCTTAACATTACGGTTCTCTTCTATCTTAGGGACAAAAGACACAATCAATTCCATGACTCTCTTTTAGGAACTGTTGAAACCAGCCTATGTCATGGTCCAATCTTCTTCAATTGCTTCCCAGACTTAACCGTAAGTTTGGATGACAAAAATATTCTTGATGTTCTATTCTTGAATGTCAAGATCCATGGGGACGATATGAAGGAAAGATCTATACCCATTGCACTAATCTATAGAGTTCAATACAAGGTTATGAACTCTATTAGTTCCAATTTCCTCAAAACCAATTGTGACAAACGTGGAGAAACAACTCTGTTCCTTACGGACAATTCTAAGGCCAAAATTGTTGTGCCTAAAACAATCTAGTGGAGTGAAGTAACACTTCTTGAACAATGGACCTTGGAGAAGGCTTCTCCATCTGCTCCCACTATTACTCCCAATTTTCAAGATATTGTTTAGTACCCTACAGGACAAGTTGACTTAGTCTTTGATAGGAGGAATTCTTTCTCTTTATCCAATCTGTTAGGTCTACTGACGATTTCAAATCTGCTTTGTCAAGGAGATCTTTTTCAATCTCCAGAACAATTCCCAGATCTATTCCTAGATCAGAACCAGAACCTTCTTATGAAGGATCTAAAATCCATTTACAGGGATTTGAAACTACAACCCCTGTGAAAACTTAATACCAAAAGGATGAAGATGACCAAAAATCCATTCAATTTCCTACCTATTCCTCCATGAATGAACCTTATGATATTATGGCAATATCATCTGAGTTTGTTATTGATAAGAAATTTCTTTGTCAAGATATGAAATCTGAAGAATGGTCTCCTCACAGAGAATGGTTCTTCAAACAATTTCAAGGATCCAAAAGGAATGAGATCCGAGAAAAATTCTTTCAATTCCTTGAACGAGTCAAAATCAATATTCCTTTCTTTGACTGGTTCAATGCCTATGCAATCAAGGACAAGATCAATTATCCTTTTAAGGACAAATCCATAGGAAGAAAAACTTTAGAAGTCATTTCGCAATGGCATCTTAAAGATGGACAAGTAGTCCATTCTGATCTTCTTCCCAAAACATCTTTTACTCTTACCAGTAAAGATCAATCCAATTCTATTATGGCCTCTCCTTTCAAAACTAGAAGTGATGAATGTCCAATATCAGCCAAAGATGTCAAAGATCTTATGGAACAATCCAATTATACTAATAAATACCTTCAAGCCTTAGGAGAAGAAGTCAAAGGAAAAGAGAAATCTTTGGGTAAGACTACTCTTAAATCCACCAAAGTTGACAAACCTTCATCCTCCAATCAAAGTGAAAAACCTTTGTTCAATCCATATAGGATTTCAAAATAGCTCAGAAAGACATTACAACTTTCTGACTCCAAAAATCAGATCAAATCTGAAGTTAAAGAAGCCATTGGTGAGCTTCTTGCCAAAATCAATAAATAATTGGAGTTTGTTCAGAAGATTATTGTCCCTGACTCACCCATGACTCCACCTTCTATTAATTCATCCAATCGTGTTGTTAATGTTCTTGGACAACCTTCCTCTATTTGTTCGGAAGAAGAAAATTCTGATATTAACGCCAATCTGGTCATTACTGGCCCAAACATCAATTGGAAAAAGCCTACCAATCTCTATTACCCTAGAGCCACGGCCCCAGATATTCTCTTAGAAGAAAAGGACTCCAATTCCAATTTCAAGAGTTTTAGTGCCAACAACGTCTATGAATGGAATATAGATGGTGAAAATGAGTATGGCATTACCAAAATTCTCCAAAATATGACCATGGTAGCCACTGCCTATGAAACTTCAAACGATTTTCCAGAATCTATGATCGTTGAAATTTTGGTTGCAGGTTTCTGTGGACAACTCAAAGATTGGTGGGATAATTATCTCACTGATGAACACAAGCATTCAATTCTTTCAGCCATTAAGTTAGATTCTGACGGCAATCCAATTTTAGAAAATGGGGTTAGTATCCCAGATTCTGTTAATACTTTAATTTATACAATTGCCAAACATTTGATAGGAGATCTTTCTTTAATTAAGGATAGATCTGCTGAATTGTTATCCAATCTTAGGTTCAAAACCTTAGGAGATTTTAGGCGGTACAAAGATACTTTCCTAACTAGGGTTTATACCAGAAAAGACAGCCAACAAGCTTTCTGGAAAGAAAAATTCTTAGCTGGCCTTCCCAAATCCCTTCGCAATAAAGTTAGAGAGAAACTTAGAAGCCAAAACCCCAATTCTGCAATCCCTTATGAGCAATTAAGTTATGGACAACTAATTGCCATAATACAAAAGGTTGCCCTCAAGATCTGTCAAGATGACAAAATCCAACAACAATTATCCAAGGAAAAAACTCAAACCCGTAGAGAGTTGGGTACTTTCTGCGAACAATTTGGTTTACCTTGTACTAAGAAACCTAGGTCCAAACCCAAATCAAAATACCAATCTGGTCCTCCTAGATCTCAATTCCACAAAAATAGGCGCTTTAGAAGATCTAAGCCCGAACCCAATAACTAATCTGCCAATTATGAGAAGAACAATTCTCAAACTCAATCCAAAGACAAAATTGTCTGCTTTAAATGTGGTAAACCAGGACACATCAGTAGATTTTATAGGTTAGGACAAAAAATTAGAGCTCTTAACCTCAGCAAAGATCTTGAAGATAAAATTAACAATTTGTTAATTGAATCTTCTTAAGAAGAGGATTCCTCTGATGAATCTTCCAATCAATCTTTTCAGGATGACGATATAACAGAATCGTCCAGTCAAGTTAATGTGCTTTCTAAGGAGCAGGAACTCCTCTTTGAAGTCATTAACGATATTCCTGAACCTCAAGAAAAGGTCAAGTACCTTGAAAAGCTGAAGACTTCCTTAGTTGCTAAACCTTCTAGGAATCCTTTAGCTACCAATAAATTCAATCTCAAAGAGACTTTCAAAAAACTGGAAAGTTCTAGTAGCAAGAAAGTTACCATTCAAGATCTTGAATCTGATATCAATTCTTTGAAATCTGAGATTAAAATTTTAAAACAAACTCAATCTGATCACTAGCTAATTCTTAATAGCTGGCTTGAATATCATTCCTCTTCTGAAGCCTACTCTTCTGAAGAAGTTCAATCAGAAGCCTCTGCTTCCAAAAGAGATGAAAATTCTCTCCAAACTGACAAAGTTAATGAATTTTTTGGTTTGATTAACTATGTCAGAACTCAAAAATTTTATATCAATATTACAATCATTATTAAGGATTTTATTCTTAATACCACAGCTCTATTTGATACAGGAGCTGATTCAAATTGCATCTTAGAAGGGTTAATTCCTTTTAGGTATTTTGAAAAAACTTCAGAATGACTTAGCACTGCTAATGGTTCTGAATTAAAAACTAATTTCAAATTATCTTCAGCAATTGTTGAAAACCAGAATTTAAGACTTAACACCTCTTTTTTGCTGGTAAAAAATTTGAAGAATCATGTGATTTTGGGAACACCTTTTATCAAACTGCTTTTTCCCTTTCTAACAACTGACGAAGGAATTATCACCCAACATCAGAATCAATCTATTATATTTAAATTTTTGAAAACAAGTTTTCAGAATTTAGATATCAATCCTATTAATTGTACTAACCAAGCAGAAAAAGATTCAAGTTCTGTTTTGCAGGTACACAATTCAACAATGAAGTTTGGATACTTCCAACTTCCAATTTTCCCTGAAAGGAGATTCATTACCCTACCAGGTATTAATCTTGATCAAACTCAACAATGTTTGATGGATAATCTATGGTTATCCTATGATATGAAAAATAAGCTCAATTGCATGAATTATCTTGCAGTTTATTTTTCAAATATCAACAATCATTTCAAAAGAAAAATTGGATCCAAAGCTTTTTCTGATCCACAATTTCAAAAAATCATTTACAAAATCTCAAACTCAGGGATAAAGTCATTGACCCTCCTGAGGAAAATATACCCTCTTCAACATTAGTGAGTATTTTGAGTGATGAGAGTTCCGAGAGAATTCAAACACTTGAAACCATCAATCAAACACTGTCCAGAGAGAATGAGTGTTTAACTAAAAATTATTCAATCTTGCTTGAAGACTTCAATAAAATGAGGAATTTCAGTAACAATTATGAAGACCTGAAGAAGAAGTTTATCTTACAGACTTCTTTAATTATCAGACAATTAACCAATTATGTGGATTTTGAAGTTAACTTTTTAATCCAGAAAAAACTTCAAGACTCAATTTTCCAAGATTTTATTAATGCTCAAAACTGCCTCTGGGAAATTTCTGAAGGCAAAATTCAAACTCAGGGCATCTATGTCTGCCAACCAGTGAGACATGTCAATATTCAATCTCAGCATCCAGAAGACGGTGAAGACGTACAACGTGCTTTCACTGTAAATTTACATATGCTTGCTGCAGCAATTATTCAAATGGTAGGAAGGGTAACTTTCAATGTTAAGTCATCCCTTCCCTCTGCCAACCGGATTTATCCAATTCCGGCCAATCACCATTTCATCCCCAGTACTGCAACTTTCATGTCACACCTCAGTTGGCCAGTACAAAGCAGGGCGTTTATCAATTCATTTTGGCTAAGACATGAATTAGTCAATCAAGATTTACTTCCGCCAACTGGGTGGACCAATCTCAAGTTAATTGGAGAAACGACAATTTACAAATTATGGGCATCTAAACAATGTTTTCCATATTTATCAATAACAATGCCATTCCCAAATACTTTTTCTTCTTTATTTGAAGAATTCAATCTTAGCCAAGAAAATTCTGGAGAAGATTCAGAAGATGAAATCGACCTTGATGATGTCGAAATCCACAATTTCTGATGTCGAAACCTATGGCTCCATTATGTTCATGAAATTGTGGATTTCGACATCATCAAGGTCGACTTCATCTTCTGAATCTTCTCCAGAATTTTCTTGGCTAAGATTGAATTCTTCAAATAAAGAAGAATAAGTATTTGAGAATGGCATTGTTATTGATAAATATGGAAAACATTGTTTAAATGCCCATAATTTGTAAATTGTCGTTTCTCCAATTAACTTGAGATTGGTCCACCCAGTTGGCGGAAGTAAATCTTGATTAACTAATTCATGTCTTGGCCAAAATGAATTGATAAATGCCCTGCTTTGTACTGGCCAACTGAGGTGTGGCATGAAAGTTGCAGTACTGGCGATGAAATAGTGATTGGCCGGAATTGGATAAATCAGGTTGGCAGAGGGAAGGGATGACTTAACATTGAAAGTTACTCTTCCTGCCCTTTGAATAATTGCTACAGCAAGCAGATGTAAATTTACAGTGAAAGCACGATGTACGTCTTCACCGTCTTCTGGATGCTGAGATGGAAGATTGACATGTCTCATTGGTTGGCAGACATAGATGCCTTGAGTTTGAATGTTGCCTTCAGAAATTTCCCAGAGGTAGTTTTAAGCATTAATAAAATCTTGGAAAATTGAGTCTTGAAGTTTCTTCTGTATTAAAAAGTTAACTTCAAAATCCACATAATTGGTCAATTGTCTGATAATTAAAGAAGTCTGTAAGATAAACTTCTTCTTTAAGTCTTCATAATTGTTACTGAAATTCCTCATTTTACTGAAGTCTTCAAGCAAGATTGAATAATTTTTAGTTAAACACTCATTCTCTCTGGACTGTGTTTGATTGATGGTTTCAAGTGTTTGAATTCTCTTGGAACTCTCATCACTCAAAATACTCACTAATTTTGAAGAGGGTACAGGAGGGTCCACGACCTTATCCCCGAGTTTGAGATTTTTTAAATTGATTTTTTGAAATTGTGGATCAGAAAAAGCTTTTGATCCAATTTTTCTTTTGAAATGATTGTTGATATTTGAAAAATAAACTGTAAGAGAATTCATGCAATTGAGCTTATTTTTCATATCATAGGATAGCCATAGATTATCCATCAAACATTGTTGAGTTTGATCAAGATTAATACCTGGTAGGGTAATAAATCTCCTTTCAGGGAAAATTGGAAGTTAGAAGTATCCAAACTTCATTGTTGAATTGTGTACCTGCAAAACAGAACTTGAATCTTATTCTGATTGGTTAGTACAATTGATAGGATTGATATCTAAATTCTGAAAACTTGTTTTCAAAAATTTAAATATAATAGATTGATTCTGATGTTGGGTGATAATTCCTTCATCACTTGTTTGATAGGGAAAAAGTAGTTTGATAAAAGGTGTTCCCAAAATCACCTGATTCTTCAAATTTTTTACCAGTAAGAAAGGGGTGTTAATTCTTAAATTTTGGTTTTCAACAATTGCTGAAGATAATTTGAAATTGATTTTTAATTCAGAACTATTAGCAGTGCTAAGTCGTTCTGAAGTTTTTTCAAAATACTTAAAAGGAATTAACCCTTCTAAGATGCAATTTGAATCAGCTCCTGTATCAAACAGAGCTGTGGTAATAAGAATAAAATCCTTAATGATGATTGTAACATTGATGTAAAATTTTTAAGTTCTGACATAGTTAATCAAACCAAAAAATTCATCAACTTTGTCAGTTTGGAGAGAATTTTCGTCTCTTTTGGAAGCAGAGGCTTCCGATTGAACTTCTTCAAAAGAGGAGGCTTCAAAAGAGGAATGATATTCAAGCCAGCTATTAAGAATCAGTTGGTGATCAGATTGAGTTTGTTTTAAAATCTTTATCTCAGATTTTAAAGAATTGATATCAGATTGGAGATCTTGAATGGTGACTTTCTAACTACTGGAGCTTTCAAGTCTTTTGAAAGTCTCTTTGACACTAAATTTGTTGGTAACTAAAGGATTCCTAGAAGGTTTAATAACTAAGGAAGTCTTTAGCTTTTCAAGGTACTTGACCTTTTCTTGAGGCTCAGGGATAGCGTTAATAACTTCAAAGAGGAGTTCCTGGTCCTTAAAAAGCACATTAACTTGACTGGACGTGTAACGCCCCGAATTTTTGAAGCGTTAACTAGTCTGTTCTTAGAAAATCGGCCTATATTTTTTTTTAAATAAAGTTACCGTTACTAACTAGCAAAGCGTTTAATAACCGCAGAACTGCTTTATTGTCAATTATAAAAATTCGATTAATAGCAACGACTCTAATTAATCATTACACTAATTTTAGTCTAACAGAAAAATTTAATTTAATTTTAAATCTGGTGAAACTAAATTAGTAAGTGCCTGTAACTACTCTTCAACTCAACCGAAATATGATAAAATTCTGAAGTTATAAATTATAGGGAGAATAACCAAAGTTTAAATTATCCCAATTACCTAGCGGAAAAACACTATGTCCGCAATAAAAGGAAATACCAGGTTTAATTTGCGCAAAATAAAGTTAACGTTCAAAAGTAGCACAGAAGCATCTAACACCCATGTACCCACAATTATTCGCTGACACCATCACACATAATGCAAACAAATTATACTTGAGGCTCCTCAAATCCACTTGTACCTAAAAAGTGGTGTAAGGGTCAGTTCACGTGACAAGTTGTAATAAGCTAAAACATGAAAAATTGCTCAAATACTATTTATAATTTCTCTCTTCACATCTAAATGAAAATAAGTAAGACAAGAGTTATCATAACAAACAACCAATGAAAAAAAAATGTATTTACATCTACATACAAACTTGAAATTAAAATTAATCACCTTTAAGACAAAAGAAAATCTATTCTTTTTTTTTCTAACTTATAAATAAAATAATCGACATATCAACACCACAAAAATCAGCATGTTCAAGTTAGTATGCATGCCTTATGCAAGACTCTCATGATCGCGATATAATCATCTCATACCAATGGGGAATTTAATTTAACAACGCCACGAAGGCCTTGACCACAAAGGTCGTCCAAAAATAATAGTTACCGCCCATACCAATGGGAATCAAAGCATATCACCGCCACGAAGGCCTTAAATAAAAAGGTCCAAAACAATAGCTACCTCCCATTCCAATGGGGAATTAAATCATATCACCGCCACGAAGGCCCTACACATGCCGTTCTACATGATGCATGTCATTTAGTCAAGTCAATTCATACCATGAGAGGTAATTCACCAGAAAATCCAATACAAGTCATATCCAGATACCACATATCCAATTTTCTTTTATGAATAGCCTAATCTTATCACGATCTCAACACAACACAATGCACATCACACACATCAAAATTTTCTTCCTGAACTAACCTCGTCATCTCAAGGCCATATCACCACAAATGCACATCCATCACAAATTAATTAAACAAGTTCAATCAATCCACAATAAATATATTATTTAAAATCACACTAAATAAATCACCTAACCAAATTGCACCAAATCAAGATGACAAGAATTAGCAACTATCGATGTTATTCTACATATATCAAAAATCGTTTTCCTTATCAAATGAAATATAATAAATCATCAAGAGACAAAACATATTTATATCCATCCTTATCAAATTACGTGGCCACAATACATATTTTATGGACAATATAGAATAAATCTTTAGCACTAAAAATAAGACTCCCATGATTTTCAACAACATATGAGTATAGAATCAATAAATTAGCAAGAAAATCATCAACATATTCATTTAGAGGGTCACACACGAAATTAAAAATAAAATAAAGTAAACATTACTGCTTATTTGATAAGCGATATGAATTTTTCCTTTCAACAAGACACCACACAAATTTCTATCTATATTTAAACAACTATCAACGCTAGCTCTAACTTGTAGGAGAAAAAGCCCTTACCTTTGGTGAGGAAAATCGCAGTTGTTTAAGAGAAGCAAGGAAGATTTGCCTAAGACCCGAATTAGGCACCAAACGAGACAGTGAGAATTAACTACGTCACGCAAAGGACATAATGCGATTAGAAAAAATGACAATCAATATCAAATAATATTTGGGAATTTTTAAAGTTCTGAAACGGTTTCGAAGCCAAAAGATTGACCGAAAAACGTCTTACCGAGACAACAGGGTTACGAGGGGTCCAACATCAACTTCATCGGAACAAGAGAACAAGTAGTGCTTCCTGAAGGTTTCGACGCGAGGAATCCAAAAATGACGTCCGTTTTTCAAACCGACAACCGTGGTGACTGGAAAGTGGAAATTACAGTCCGCCCCTGATGAAAATACGGTGCGATTTTGGCACCGGATGGCCGAAATAAGGCTATAAATGAGTCCGGGGGATGATTTTGTATTGGAATATGAAGTTTGGTAATTTTTTGTGGCTTAATGGGAGAGAACCGAAGAGAGAGAAAATGAGAAGAGAAGTTTTCTTTCTATACTGTTACGGCGCTGCCACTGCGCAGGAAGAAGAAGGTGACCTGATATTAACTGATCAGGGGGGTGCGTGCAGTAAAGATGTGGGTGCAACAAGCAATTTTATTTTATTTTTTTCTAAACAAAGGGAGAGAGTGCAGCGTGGGTTATTAACCCATTTCTTTTTTTTCTTTTTTTAACAAGTATCTCTTGAAACCCATTTCTTCACTCGTTTTTTTTTAAATATTGTTTCCAAAATAATATTAATACAAGAAAACTAATATTTAATAAAAGTTTAAATAATAAAATAATAATACACCATACCAATATACTACATACTAAAACAACATATATTTAAATGAATAAATCACACACTAACATATTAAACATATGTTCAACATAGTCATGCATTATCACGCATAATATTATGTATTAACACTCAAGAACCCGTACTCACAAACTAATATAACTAATCACATATCTATTTATATAAGATCAGAGGTTAATATAGGAGGGGTGTACACAGTAAAAGCCCAAAACTTATATTTATTCATTTTAAAACGCTTTTAATCCCACAAACTTATTTTAATACCTCTTTTATACGAAATAAAATCTCAAAAATACTAATATTTCAAATACTAATATTTTAGAAAAAATGAAGTAATAAAATAATATATTATCACTTTTTCTAAAATACAAATAAATGCTAATATTTTCTAAAAATACAAACAAATATTAATTCAACATTTTTCAATAATTCAAACACGCCTAGTGATTAGAATCACTAATTTTACAAATCACGACAATTAATGAAATAAACACATTTAAAAAAAATATAAAATGTACAAAAAATGCAGGGTGTTACATTCTACCCCCCTTAAAAGAAATTTTGTCCTCAAAATTTGCGAAAACATCAATGACAAAATAAGAGAGGCATCTTTTATCTAATGCTCGTTCGCCATACTCTAAATAGCTGATAAACATATAAGGGTGACTAGAGTCTCACAATTATATGAATAGAACTAACAACGTCGATTGCAAAGGAAGGATGAAATACATTAACAAGTACAATTCTTCTCAACGAATATTAACACACAATCTTAGGAGCAAAATGAATATTCCTATTAGAAAAGTAAGGTTACAAAGCCTCGCGCCTTCATGAGAAGGTAAAATGAAAAATTTTCTGAGTAGAAGATAATGAATTTTCAACGTGTAAAAATAGTCTTCAATATATTCCTGAGTGTAAAGATGTGTTGGCCTAACACATGCTTACAAACGGGACTCTACCAAAGTTTCTTCCTTGTGAATTTCCATAATCACTTCAACTCAAGTAAATATTCAAGACAAATTTTGAAGTGAAGGACAATCAGAGTATCATTTAATAAGGAATTTGGTCAACTCAATTTTGTTACCAAGTGACTTCAAACACAAGAGGGGGGTGAATTGTGATAGCGGTGCTTATAAAAAAAAATTACAGATAAATTACTGAATTAAAAAAAAACTTGAAAGAAATAACTTGCGAAAAGATAAATAACTTGAAGAATAAATTGCAATAAATAAATGACAAAAAATAAATGACCGAAAAATAAATAAAGAACAAAAATAAATAAAGTGCTTGAATGATAAAGAGACAGAGAGCAAAGAAGAGCACGCAAAGAAATTATACGAGGTTCGCCACCAAACACCCTGTGGCTCACGCCCCGTCCCCCAAAGCAAAGCACTATGGGATTTTCACTAAATCACTAGCTTTTAAATCAGGTTCAGCTAGAAACCTTTACAACTCTATACCAGAGCAATACGTTCAAGAGATATCACCTCTCTATGAACACCTTGGGATTCCTACCCAAAAAGAAATGATTTTCGCAAATAAAATGAGATGAGAAAGATACACTCAATAGTGCAGATATAACAAATTGAAGCTCAAATAATACAACTCAAATTATGTAGAATAAAAAAAAAACTCTCAAAAAAATTGTGCTCAAATAAGTGTGAGTGATGGAGAATATTTGATAGAGTTTTGGCACAAAGAGTAAGTGAGTGTATTGTTTAAAAACATCCGGTGCTGTTGCTTTTATAGGCAATGGAGGAGCGTGTAGCATTAAAAAATTTGCCCGTTGCGTTTTGATTATTAAAAGGATAATTTGTCCGTTGCAGCATTAAAAGGGAAATCTGCCCGTTGCGTTTTGATTATGAAGAATTTGAAAACACGGAGACGGAAATGATTCTCGGACACACTTGGAGTTCGACATCGTATTTCCATACGACCTCTCCCCAGCTCGGCATACGACCTCCTCAGCTCGGCATACGACCTCTTCACACTCGGCGCAGACACGACCTCCTCACACGGCTCAAGACGCGACCTCCTCACGGCTCGACGCGACCCCCTCATAGCTCGGCACGCGACCTCTCCACCGCGGCTCGGCCGAGACCTCATTTCGACGCGCGACTTCCCCCACGATTCGGTCAGCGACCTCGGCTCGACGCGACCTCGACCTCATTTCGACGCGACTTCCCCACGATTCGACGCGACCTCATTTCGACGCGACACGCATGTCAAAATATCAACTTTGCTCGACACGGAGAATATTTTCCAAAGAAAACTTGAAATATTTTCCAAACAATATTTTGAGCACAACTTAAGAATTTTTCAAAATACTTTGTGCCTAAAAATAATTTAAGAAAAATTATCATAAAATCAATTTTAGAATAAAAATCATTTTGTGAGTGTGTGATTTTATTTTAATTGAGAGCTTTTTATTACTACTTACAAATAGTCTTAATAAAAATAAATAAATACCCAAAACCCAAAAACTTGAGAAACTATCATTCTTGATACGCGTCTTGGTATTCTTTTCCACTTTTTGCACGGTTGACTATTTGCAAAGCTCCCTTTTGTCAATCATCAAAACCATCCTGTCAAGGCATGTATTCATAGACTCCCCCTTTTTGATGATGACAAACATCTCATGGAGGGAATTTAGTAAAATATAATCATGATATAGCAATGAGATATAAGCATTGTTTTTCAATAAAAGATATCAGAGTTTAAGCACAATATTTAGAAAAACTCCCCCTCACAATATGCATAATATAATTTACTCCGCCTGAATCATAAAACTCTCCCCTTTTTGTCAACATCAAAAAGCGGAAAAGATTAGAGGGAAAGGCATGTAAAACGTATGCATATACGTGTAACTAGATGGCGAAAAATAATAGAGTATCAAGGGTTCAATGAAGCATAAGAAATCATTGGTAAAAAAATTATTTAGGGAGATAGCAAAAATAAAGCACTAGGATAAGAGTTACTAGTCCTCGTTCAACTCATTCTCATCATCAATTGTTTCCTCATCTTCACTGATTTTAAGCGCATAATTGTTTGCAGTTAACATAACCTGCACAAACTTTTATTTTAACGATTACAGGAAGGACGGTTGCATTTCTCCACTTTTAGTCTTGGTAACGGAACTTGCATAAAAATGTTAGCACACTCCAACGCCCAAGTTAGAACTTATTCATAATAAAATGCACTCACACGCAGTCATTCAATGCATGATTGATCTAAAATTCCTAACTCGGTTCTTATAAAAAAGAAGTTTTCTTTAGGCAAAGATTTAGTAAAAATATCTGCGAGTTGTTTAGATGTTTCCACAAACTCAATCACACAATCTCCTTTTTGAACATGATCTCTAATAAAATGGTGCCTAATTTCTATGTGTTTGGTCCGGGAGTGATAAACCGGATTTTTCGTGAGGTTTATGGCACTAGTATTGTCGCACTTAATTGGAGCAGTTTTGATTGATTCCATAATCATTCAACTGTTGTTTCATCCAAATGATCTGCGGCACAACAACTACCGCAGCGTATTCCGCTTCAAGAAAGGGACAAAGCCACACCGCTTGTTTCTTACTATGCCATGAAACCAAGGCATTCCCAAGTAAGTGACATGTCACACTAGTGCTTTTTCGGTCCATTTTGCAACCCGCAAAATCCGAATCCGAGTACCCAATAAGTGTGCAACAAGACCTTTGGGGTACCATAAACCCATAGTTTGTGTGCGGTGAGATATCTCATGATGCGTTTACCGCTAAGAGATGTGATTCCTTAGGATTTGCTTGAAAACGTGCACACATACAAACACTAGACATAATATCCGGACGACTTGCGGTGAGATAGAGAAGAGATCCTATCATACCTCGATACTTACTTACTTGACCGACTTACCACCTTCATCTTTGTCAAGATAGCATGATGTGCTCATTGGAGTTGAGATTTCTTTGGCGTTGCTCATTCCAAATCTTTTAAGCAACTCCTTGCAATATTTGGATTGATTTATAAAAATTCCTTCTGTTGTTTGTTTGATTTGAAGACCAAGGAAGTAGTTGAGCTCTCCCATCATGGACATTTCAAACTCACTTTGCATGATTTTGGAAAAATCTTCACACAAGGACTCATTAGTAGCACCAAAGATGATATCGTCAACATAAATTTGAACAAGTAAAATGTCATGATTTTTGTGTTTAATGAAAAGAGTGGTATCAACTTTTCCTCTTTCAAAACCTTTTTCAAGTAAATATTTGCTCAACCTCTCGTACTAAGCTCTCGAGCTTGTTTTAAACCATATAAAGCCTTTTTCAATTTGAAAACATGATTTGGAAATTCAAAATTTTCAAAACCGGAGGTTGATCAACATATACTTCTTCTTGAATAAAGCCATTAAGAAATGCACTTTTAACATCCATTTGAAAAAGTTTGAAATCCATGATGCATGCAAATGCGAGAAGCATGCGAATAGCTTCTAATCTAGCCACGGGTGCATAGGTTTCATCGAAATCTATGCCCTCTTGTTGGTTATAGCCTTTTGCAACAAGTCTAGCTTTATTTCTAACAATGATACCGTTTTCATCAAGCTTATTGCGAAAGACCCATTTGGTCCCAATGACTAGGTAATCTTTAGGCCTAGGGACAAGTTCCCAAACATCATTTCTCTCAAATTGATTTAATTCCTCTTGCATAGCAAGGGTCCAATGCTCATCAAAGATGGCTTCATTGACGTCATTTGGTTCAATTTGAGAGACAAAGGCCATATGATGACATGCATGATTAAGAGAGTTTCGAGTCGTTACCCCTTTTGAGATATCACCTATTATGTTGTCAAGAGGATGGTTCTTTGAGACTCTCCATTCCTTTGGAAGATTTGAGTGAGAGAGTTCTTGAGAGGGTTGAGGCAAGGACTCTTGATCCTCCTTTTGAACTTTTGATCTCTCTTGTTCCTCTAAATAGGTATCTCCTAACACTTCTGCAAGATCATCAACACTTTCTTCTCTTTGAAGATTTGGGGTTAGATTCATCAAAAGAAACATGCAAAGATTCTTCAACAGTTAAAGCACGTTTATTAAAAATTGAAAGGCTTTACTAGAAGTGGAATATCCAAGAAATAAACCTTCATCGACTTTAGCATCAAATTTACCAAGGTTATCTTTACCGTTATTTAGAACAAAGCACTTACATCCAAATACGTGAAGGTGGGAAATGTTGGGCTTCCTCCCCTTGTAAATTTCATAGGGCGTTTGTTTTAGAATAGGTCTTATGAGGACTCTATTCATTACATAACATGCGTGCTTACTGCGTCTGCCTGTAAATCCTTAGGCAGGTTGGCCTCATTGAGCATCGTCCTCGCAAGCTCTTCAAGAGACCGATTTTTCCTTTCCACCACTCCATTCTGCTGTGGTGTTCTAGGTGCGAAAAAATTATGCTCAATTCCATTTTCAGTACAAAAGGCCTCAAATGCCTCATTTTGGAATTCCCCACCATAATCACTTCGGATGGATACTATGTTCATTCCTTTTTCATTTTGGATAACTTTAGCAAGTTTTCGAAAGGCAGCAAAAGTGTCATTTTTATGAGAAATAAATAAGGTCCATGTATAGCGAGAATAGTCGTCCACAATAACAAGAGCATAGTAATTGCCACCAAAGCTTTTAGTTCTAGAAGGGCCAAATAAATCCATATGTAAAAGTTGTAAAGGCCGATTTGTTGAAACAATATTTTTAGATTTGAAAGAAGCCTTTACTTGTTTTCCCTTTTGACATGCATCGCAAAGTTTATCTTTTTCAAAGCGGAGCTTTGGTAAGCCAATTACTAAGTCCTTTCGAACCAATTTATTAAGATGATCCATGTGAATATGAGCCATTCTTCTATGCCATAGCCAAGATTCATCCTCTTTACTAATAAGACAACATGCATCATTTGAAGGTATTTTATCTAAATCAAGCATATAGATATTTCCAATTCTAGGTCCAATAACAATAACATTTTCATTTAGAATCCATGACCATGCATTTTGAAGAATCGAAAACCACTTTGTTTCCTTTATCACAAAGTTGACTAATGCTTAGCAAATTATGCTTCAAACCATCCACATACAAAACATTTTCAATAGTGGGATTAGGACTCTTACCAATAGAACCAATCCCAAGAATTTTACCTTTGTTGTTGTCACCATACCGGACATAACCACTATTCTTAGGTACCAATGAGGAGAACTTGCTTTTGTCTCTGTCATGTGCTTTGAGCAGCGCTATCAAGATACCAATTTAAGTCCTTGGCTTTCAAGCACACCTACAACAACAGTTAATTTTTAACCTTTGGTACCCAAACTAAGTTGGGTCCAGATGAGTTAGTTTTTGGCAAAGTACCCTTTGGAATCCATATCTTTTGCCAACCACATTCTTGTTCTTTCTAATATTGCAAATGGAGGCAGTGTGACCATTTCTACCACAGTGAAAGCATTTAATGAAAGGGCTGCTTGAAGTGTTGTTGTGATTGACAAATTTAAAGGATTTTTCATGCGTTTGTGGATTATAACCCAAACCGGCTTTTCCAAAGGTACCCTTTTGTTTTCCCAATAGAATGTTTAAGTTATCCCTTCCCATGGTAAATTTGGCAAGGGTGTTTTCCAAATCTTCAATCTTGTTTTTCAAAACATTGCATTCATCACACTTGAAAGTATCAATCTTTTGGTTTTCACAAAAGGTGCAAGTAGAAACTTCACCACAACAACTTGTTTTTCCTTAAAAACTTCCATCTCTTGGTTTAAGAAAATAATTTTAGATTCAAGAGAAGAGATGGTTTTCTTAGAAGCAGAAATAATTTTTCCAAGTCTAGTCGTTTCATTATTTAATTCTTCACAAGTAATAAGCGACTCATCATAAGTTAAAGGAGATTCGAGTTCAAGAGCATTTACCTCATCCTCCTCGTGTTTTGCCATGAGACATAAGTTGGCCTCCTCATTTTCTCGATTCATCAGACGAGTCCATATCATTGTCATCCCGGACAATGTATGCTCTTCTTCCTTTTGATTCCTTTGTGGTCTTCTATCAAATTTTTCGCTTTTCTTTCCGACCATGAGGGCTCGGGTTTTATATGTCCCTTTGACCACACTTGTAGCAAGTTGGATTAAAAGAAGTTCCTTCCTCATTTTCTTTTGAGGATTTTGTACCTTGCCCGTTCTCCCCTTTTGCCTCATGAACCTTTTGAACCTTCGAACCATCGGACTTATGTCTTCCTCATTCTCATCTAGACTATCATTGTTGTCGATTCCTCTTTTTCATTTACGATTGCTTTGAGAGCAATTCCTTTCTTTCTTATCACTTTCTTCACTCTCGGTGAGTCGATTTAGTTCAAGTTCATGTTCCTGCAATTTTCCAAACAAGGTTGCCAATGATATAGTAGATAAATCTTTAGATTCAGATATAGCAAGAACCTTGGGTTGCGATTTCTATTTAAACATCTAAGAACTTTATTAATTAAATCTTCATTATGAAGACTTTCCCAAGAGCTCGAGATGGTTTATTATATGGATGAACCTTTTTGCATATCTTGTATGTTTTCACTTGGTTTCATCCTAAATACCTCATCCTCATGGGTTAATGTGTTCATTCGAGCCCTCTTGACCTCGGTAGTACCTTCATGGGTCAATAGAAGGGTGTCACACATTACTTTAGCAGTCTTGCAATTTGAGACCCTATAGAACTCATCGTAGCTTAAAGCGAAGTGATGATGTTCTTAGCTTTCAAATTGTATTGGACCTTTCTTATCATCTTCGGTCCAAAGTGATCTTGGTTTGTCTACCACCGCATCATTAATTGATTGAGTGGGGACAAATGGACCATTTTCCACAAAGATCCCAAATATCAAGATCAACACCCTCAAGAAAGATTTGCATTCTATCCTTCCAATAACCATACCCCTCACCATTGAAAAATGGGGGTGCATTCATGGAGGTTCCTCGTTATTGTTTGAAGTCATTCTCTTGAGACGATTAAGTCCTTTATACAAGAGTCTAGCTCGATGCCACTTGTTACCAAGTGACTTCAAACACAAGAGGGGGTGAATTGTGATAGCGGTGCTTATAAAAAAATTACAGATAAATTACTGAATTAAAAAAACTTGAAAGAAATAACTTGCGAAAAGATAAATAACTTGAAGAATAAATTGCAATAAATAAATGACAGAAAATAAATGACCGAAAAATAAATAAAGAACAAAAATAAATAAAGTGCTTGAATGATAAAGAGACAGAGAGCAAAGAAGAGCACGCAGCAAATTATACAGGTTCGGCCACCAAACACCCCTGTGGCCTACGTCCTGTCCCCAAAGCAAAGCACTATGGGATTTTCACTAAATCACTAGCTTTTAAATCAGGTTCAGCTAGAAACCTTTACAACTCTATACCAGAGCAATACGTTCAAGAGATATCACCTCTCTATGAACACCTTGGGATTCCTACCCAAAAAGAAATGATTTTCGCAAATAAAATGAGATGAGAAAGATACACTCAATAGTGCAGATATAACAAATTGAAGCTCAAATAATACAACTCAAATTATGTAGAATAAAAAGACTCTCAAAAATTGTGCTCAAATAAGTGTGAGTGATGGAGAATATTTGATAGAGTTTTGGCACAAAGAGTAAGTGAGTGTATTGTTTAAAAACATCCGGTGCTGTTGCTTTTATAGGCAATGGAGGAGCGTGTAGCATTAAAAAATTTGCCCGTTGCGTTTTGATTATTAAAAGGATAATTTGTCCGTTGCAGCATTAAAAGGGAAATCTGCCCGTTGCGTTTTGATTATGAAGAATTTGAAAACACGGAGACGGAAATGATTCTCTGACACACTTGGAGTTCGACATCGTATTTCCATACGACCTCTCCCCAGCTCGGCATACGACCTCCTCAGCTCGGCATACGACCTCTTCACAGCTCGGCACAGACACGACCTCCTCACAGCTCGGCCGCGACCTCCTCGGCTCGGCGCGACCTCCTCACACGCGCGACTTCCTCACAGCTCGGCCGACCTCTCCACACGGCTCGGCCACGAGACCTCACCTCGACGCGCGACTTCCCCTGATTCGATGCACGCGACCTCGGCTCGACGCGACCTCGGCTCGGACGCGACTTCCCCACCAGTTCGGCCGCGCGACCTCGGCTCGACGCGACCGCATGTCAAAATATCAACTTTGCTCGACCACGGAGAATATTTTCCAAAGAAAACTTGAAATATTTTCCAAACAATATTTTGAGCACAACTTAAGAATTTTTCAAAATACTTTGTGCCTAAAAATAATTTAAGAAAAATTATCATAAAATCAATTTTAGAATAAAAATCATTTTGTGAGTGTGTGATTTTATTTTAATTGAGAGCTTTTTATTACTACTTACAAATAGTCTTAATAAAAATAAATAAATACCCAAAACCCAAAGACTTGAGAAACTATCATTCTTGATACGCATCTTGGTATTCTTTTCCACTTTTTGCACGGTTGACTATTTGCAAAGCTCCCTTTTGTCAATCATCAAAACCATCCTGTCAAGGCATGTATTCACAAATTTTCTAAGGCAATCACGAGTACCGAGGCACGAGAAAGACACTCTCATGTGCAAGGGGTCAGAAACTTGAGTATAACTTGTGTGACTTAGCGATAAAACTAGGACAGTAATGACGTTCAAGCAAAAGAATTACAAATCGAAATCTAACAGTCCTTCATGCAAAATGCTTGAAGGGAAATTAACAAATAGAGTTAATAGAGAACTTTTGGGTCTCACGTCCCAAGAAATTCCTGACATCGGTAATTATAGGGTAACTAGTGTACTCATGTCACAATATAAAAGATAATGGAATGTTCAACCAACTATTTATTTCTAACTAGTATAACACACATGTTAAGTATGCAGCTTATTAACACGGAGAATGCATATTAACACGGAGAATGCATACAATCAACTAGAAAACAATATGCAACTGGACTTGGATAAAAATATTGCCAGTTTTGCTGAACTAGGTCAATGCTGACTAGAACAGACCCAAACAAGTTCATCACATGTAATCTGAAGCACATCAATTGATTGAGTCCCATTTTTTTTTCCTTAACGACTAACTCTATCTATTTAACAGATGCACACTTTAATAGGATAGGGCATAATTCTATTTTAGCACAACAACTCCACATGAACGAGAAATAAAGTATCAATGAACAAATAAGCAACAACATGTACATGTGACAGGATCCTATTGAAACTTCGAGAAAATAAGTCCAATCAATAGTGCTCAATTCTTCGTTCAATTTCAGTCTTTACAAATGCTTATCATTCTCTTGAAATGTTCTTTCTTATAACTGAAAAAACTTTTCAATCAATGAACAATCGTAATCAACAAGTCAATTATCTAGATTAGTTACAAATGTGAAGACTCTATAAGACAAAAGAAAACTTTGGATATCGACTTTTTAAGATTAGTAACTTTTTAGAAACAGGTGGGCATCCTAAAAATTGTTCTTCTAAAAAGGACATGAAAGTCTCCAAACACTTGCATTCTTGAAGAAAACTTGTAACATAAGATGTAGTAAAACTTTAACGCTGAACCAAATAGGATAACCGTAGCGAAGGTAAATAATAAACAAGCAGATTTTTGGACAAGGAATTAGAATTTATGCTTTGTATCAAGATAATACCAAAAAAAAATCTATATAGAACATAATAATGAGCATAGTTAATCCAGAAAAGAAAAGAAAAAAAAGGAGTTTCTCATTTCCAACCACTATTATGAAAATCGTCTTAGCACAAAGTAATCCAATTTTCTAATCATTTCAAATAAAAAACTTAACAAACCTAACCATACAAAACTATGTTATCTAGAAAGTTCTGCACAATAAATGTTATAGGCTCTTAACTTCAACAATTTATTTCAAGGGGTAAACCTTATCTTAAATAAAAAAAAAAAATCTGGCAGGTCACCACTATATACAAAATCATCACCATAATTTTACTTTACAAGAAATCATCACCAATAGTGCAAAAACGACCCTAAATAGGGTGCTGTCCAGAATACATTCAGCTGGAAAATCATGCAATGTAAGTCATGTCATCAAGGTAATTAATACAAATCATGAATGGTAATATGTCATATCATCTTCTTTTTTATTTCTTGCCGTTGCGTATTCATCAATAGCAACGTTTAAAACACAATCAAAATTATTCAATAAATTAATTGTGAATAATAACTAAACACACAATTTTCAACGGGTAGAGAAATATAAAATGTACAACACACTGAAACATTTAGCAAAGCTTATATATAAACCAAAGAGGATCAACAAGTCTTAAAAATAAAATAGCAGCGGTTGTTAAAAGGAAAACGCAGAACCGTTTTCAACATTAAAGTAAAATCAAGGTTATATTATTGAGCTTAAAAACAAAAACTATCGTAAACATAATGAAAGGAAACTGACCACATATTAGAATAATAGCAATTAAAAGATATAAAGAATGAGTTATGTCTTCACATAATAGCATTATAAATTCGAACGTAAAGTACTGAATGAGTATTGTGCCTGTTATCGATAAAACTTTAAGCCAAATCAATGAGATCAAGAATTAAATCAGAATATAATTTATTTTAAAATTTTGAAATATAATAACAATAAAACAACATCGATAAATCAGCAAATTTTCAGTAAGCAGTTCAAAATCATCAGGAACTCAATTAACTAATGCAAGAAAATAATCAGATGCATATGTCAAACAAGATCGCCCCACCCAAAGTCCGAAGACTCATCCTAAGCTCTGATACCACAATGTAACGCCCCGAATTTTCGAAGCGTTAACTAGTCTGTTCTTAGAAAATCGGCCTATATTTTTTTTTTTTTAAATAAAGTTACCGTTACTAACTAGCAAAGCGTTTAATAACCGCGGAACTGCTTTATTGTCAATTATAAAAATTCGATTAATAGCAACGACTCTAATTAATCATTACACTAATTTTAGTCTAACAGAAAAATTTAATTTAATTTTAAATCTGGTGAAACTAAATTAGTAAGTGCCTGTAACTACTCTTCAACTCAACCGAAATATGATAAAATTCTGAAGTTATAAATTATAGGGAGAATAACCAAAGTTTAAATTATCCCAATTACCTAGCGGAAAAACACTATGTCCGCAATAAAAGGAAATACCAGGTTTAATTTGCGCAAAATAAAGTTAACGTTCAAAAGTAGCACAGAGCATCTAACACCCATGTACCCACAATTATTCGTTGACAGCACCATCACACATAATGCAAACAAATTATACTTGAGGCTCCTCAAATCCACTTGTACCTAAAAAGTGGTGTAAGGGTCAGTTCACGTGACAAGTTGTAATAAGCTAAAACATGAAAAATTGCTCAAATACTATTTATAATTTCTCTCTTCACATCTAAATGAAAATAAGTAAGACAAGAGTTATCATAACAAACAACCAATGAAAAAAAAATGTATTTACATCTACATACAAACTTGAAATTAAAATTAATCACCTTTAAGACAAAAGAAAATCTATTCTTTTTTTTTTCTAACTTACAAATAAAATAATCGACATATCAACACCACAAAAATCAGCATGTTCAAGTTAGTATGCATGCCTTATGCAAGACTCTCATGATCGCGATATAATCATCCCATACCAATGGGGAATTTAATTTAACAACGCCACGAAGGCCTTGACCACAAAGGTCGTCCAAAAATAATAGTTACCGCCCATACCAATGGGAATCAAAGCATATCACCGCCACGAAGGCCTTAAATACAAAGGTCCAAAACAATAGCTACCTCCCATACCAATGGGGAATTAAATCATATCACCGCCACGAAGGCCCTACACATGCAGTTCTACATGATGCATGTCATTTAGTCAAGTCAATTCATGCCATGAGAGGTAATTCACCAGAAAATCCAATACAAGTCATATCCAGATACCACATATCCAATTTTCTTTTATGAATAGCCTAATCTTATCACGATCTCAACACAACACAATGCACATCACACACATCAAAATTTTCTTCCTGAACTAACCTCGTCATCTCAAGGCCATAGCACCACAAATGCACATCCATCACAAATTAATTAAACAAGTTCAATCAATCCACAATAAACATATTATTTAAAATCACACTAAATAAATCACTTAACCAAATTGCACCAAATCAAGATGACAAGAATTAGCAACTATCGATGTTACTCTACATATATCAAAAATCGTTTTCCTTATCAAATGAAATATAATAAATCATCAAGAGACAAAACATATTTATATCCATCCTTATCAAATTACGTGGCCACAATACATATTTTATGGACAATATAGAATAAATCTTTAGCACTAAAAATAAGACTCCCATGATTTTCAACAACATATGAGTATAGAATCAATAAATTAGCAAGAAAATCATCAACATATTCATTTAGAGGGTCACACGAAATTAAAAATAAAATAGTGAAACATTACTGACTTTTATTTGATAAGGATATGAATTTTTCCTTTCAACAAGACACCACACAAATTTCTATCTATATTTAAACAACTATCAACGTTTAGCTCTAACTTGTAGGAGAAAAAGCCCTTACCTTGGTCGAGGAAAATCGCAGTGTTTAAGAGAGCAAGGAAGATTTGCCTACAGCACCCGAATTAGGCACCAAACGAGCACAGGGAGAATTAACGGTCACGCAAAGGACATAATGCGATTAGAAAAAAAATGACAATCAATATCAAATAATATTTGGGAATTTTTAAAGCTGAAACGAAGTCAAAAGGAAGCCAAAAGATTGACCGAAAAACGTCTTACCGAGACAACAGGGTTACGAGGGGTCCAACATCAACTTTACCGGAACGAGAGAACAAGTAGTGCTTCCTGAACGTTTCGACGCGAGGAATCCAAAAATGACGTCCGTTTTTCAAACCGACAACCGTGGTGACTGGAAAGTGGAAATTACAGTCCGCCCCTGATGAAAATACGGTGCGATTTTGGCACCGGATGGCCGAAATAAGGCTATAAATGAGTCCGGGGGATGATTTTGTATAGGAATATGAAGTTTGGTAATTTTTTGTGGCTTAATGGGAGAGAACCGAAGAGAGAGAAAATGAGAAGAGAAGTTTTCTTTCTATACTGTTACGGCGCTGCCACTGCGCAGGAAGAAGAAGGTGACCTGATATTAACTGATCAGGGGGGTGCGTGCAGTAAAGATGTGGGTGCCACAGGCAATTTTATTTTATTTTTTTCTAAACAAAGGGAGAGAGTGCAGCGTGGGTTATTAACCCATTTTTTTTTTTAACAAGTATCACTTGAAACCCATTTCTTCACTCATTTTTTTTTAAATATTGTTTCCAAAATAATATTAATACAAGAAAACTAATATTTAATAAAAATTTAAATAATAAAATAATAATACACCATACTAATATACTACATACTAAAACAACATATATTTAAATGAATAAATCACACACTAACATATTAAACATATGTTCAACATAGTCATGCATTATCACGCATAATATTATGTATTAACACTCAAGAACCCGTACTCACAAACTAATATAACTAATCACATATCTATTTATATAAGATCAGAGGTTAATATAGGAGGGGTGTACACAGTAAAAGCCCAAAACTTATATTTATTCATTTTAAAACGCTTTTAATCCCACAAACTTATTTTAATACCTCTTTTATACGAAATAAAATCTCAAAAATACTAATATTTCAAATACTAATATTTTAGAAAAAATGAAGTAATAAAATAATATATTATCACTTTTTCTAAAATACAAATAAATGCTAATATTTTCTAAAAATACAAACAAATATCAATTCAACATTTTTCAATAATTCAAACACGCCTAGTGATTAGAATCACTAATTTTACAAATCACGACAATTAATGAAATAAACACATTTAAAAAAATATATAAAATGTACAAAAAATGCAGGGTGTTACAGGACGATTCTGGTATATCGTCATCCAGAAAAGCTTGATTGGAAGATTCATCAGAGGAATCAGAGGAATCCTCATCTTAAGAAGATTCAATTAACAAATTGTTAATTTTATCTTCAAGATCTTTGCTGAGGTTAAGAGCTCTAATTTTTTGTCCTAACCTACAAAATCTACTGATGTGGCCTGGTTTACCACATTTAAAGCAGACAATTTTGTCTTTGGATTGGGTATGAGAATTGTTCTTCTCATAATTGGCAGATTGATTTTTGGGTTCGGGCTTAGATCTTCTAAAGCCCCTATTTTTGTGGAATTGAGGTTTGGGAGGACCATATTGGTTTTTAGAATTGGGTTTGGACCTAGGTTTCTTGGTACAAGGTAAACCAAATTGTTCGCAGAAAGTACCCAACTCTCTACGGGTTTTAGTCTTTTCCTGAGACAATTGATGTTGGATTATGGCAAGTAATTGTCCGTAACTTAATTGCTCATAAGGGATTGTAGAATTGGGGTTTTGGCTTCTAAGTTTTTCTCTAACTTTTTCGCCAAGGGATTTGGGAAGGCCAGCTAAGAATTTTTCTTTCCAGAAAGCTTGTTGGCTTCTTCTCTGGTATAAACCCTAGTTAGGAAAGTATCTCTGTACCACCTAAAATCTCCTATGGTTTTGCACCTAAGATTGGATAACAATTCAGCAGATCTATCCTTAATTAAAGAGGGATCTCCTATGAAATGTTGAGCAATTGTAAAAATCAAAGTATTGACAGAATCTCGGATGCTAACCCATTTTCTAAAATTGGATTGCCATCAGAATCTAACTTAATGGCTGAAAGAATTGAATGCTTGTGTTCATCAGTGAGATAATTATCCCACCAACCTTTGAGTTATCCACAGAAACCTGCAACCAAAATTTCAACGATCATAGATTCTGGAAAATCGTTTGAAGTTTCAAAGGCAGTGGCTACCATGGTCATATTTTGGAGAATTTTGGTAATGACATACTCTCACTATCTATGTTCCATTCATAGACGTTGTTGGCACTAAAACTCTTGAAATTGGAATTGGAGTCCTTTTCTTCTAAGAGAATATCTGGGGCCGTGGCTCTAGGGTAATAGAGATTGGTAGGCTTTTTCCAATTGATGTTTGGGCCAGTAATGACCAGATTGACGTTAATATCAGAATTTTCTTCTTCCGAACAAATAGAGGAAGGTTGTCCAAGAACATTAACAACATGATTGGATGAATTAATAGAAGGTGGAGTCATGGGTGAGTCAGGGACAATAATCTTCTGAACAAACTCCAATTATTTATTGATTTTGGCAAGAAGCTCACCAATGGCTTCTTTAACTTCAGATTTGATCTGATTTTTGGAGTCAGAAAGTTGTAATGTCTTTCTGAGCTATTTTGAAATCCTATATGGATTGAACAAAGGTTTTTCACTTTGATTGGAGGATGAAGGTTTGTCAACTTTGGTGGAGTTAAGAGTAGTCTTACCCAAAGATTTCTCTTTTCCTTTGACTTCTTCTCCTAAGGCTTGAAGGTATTTATTAGTATAATTGGATTGTTCCATAAGATCTTTGACATCTTTGGCTGATATTGGACATTCATCGCTTCTGGTTTTGAAAGGAGAGGCCACAACATAATTGGATTGATCTTTACTGGTAAGAGTAAATGATGTTTTGGGAGGAAGATCAGACTGGACTACTTGTCCATCTTTAAGACGCCATTGCGAAATGACTTCTAAAGTTTTTCTTCCTATGGATTTGTCCTTAGATGAATAGTTGATCTTGTGCTTGATTGCATAGGCATTGAACCAGTCAAAGAAAGAAATATTGATTTTGACTCGTTCAAGGAATTGAAAGAATTTTTCTCAGATCTCATTCCTTTTGGATCCTTGAAATTGTTTGAAGAACCATTCTCTGTGAGGAGACCATTCTTCAGATTTCATATCTTGACAAAGAAATTCCTTATCAATAACAAACTCAGATGATATTGCCATAATATCATAAGGTTCATTCATGGAGGAATAGGTAGGAGATTGAATGGATTTTTGGTCATCTTCATCCTTTTGGTACGAAGTTTTCACAGGGGTTGTAGTTTCAAATCCCTATAAATGGATTGTAGATCCTTCATAAAAAGGTTCTGGTTCAGATCTAGGAATAAATCTGGGAATTGTTTTGGAGATTGAAAAAGATCTCCTTGACAAAGCAGATTGGAAATCGTCAGTAGACCTAACAGATATGGATAGAGAGAAAGAATTCCTCCTATCGAAGACTAAGTCAACATGTCCTGTAGGGTACTGAACAATATCTTGAAAATTAGGAGTAATAGTGGGAGCAGATGGAGTAGCCTTCTCCAAGGTCCATTGTAGCGACCGAAAAATCCGGAGGGATTTATTCGAGTTTAATGGAGCCGCCACCAATAATTTATTTCATAGGGAAAATATTGGAAAAAACCTTTTTTTGAAGAAAATGGTCCTTGAGACCAGATTTGGGTTCGGGAGTCGATTATGTGTAGGGAAGGTATTAGCACCCTACAACATCCTTTCGAAAAAGGTTACCTCTAATTAATTGTGCAAAATTTATTAACTTCTAAAAAATATTTATTTCCCTCTTATTAAAAAAAGAATAGACAAAAATTTACAATGATGAAATAATAAAAAAAGGGTTTAATAAAAGTTGTTTATTTTTGCGCTTGACAGGAGTGGGCTCCTGCTCCTACGTATCTCCGGGTGCAGTGGAGAAATCAAAGGCTACGTAGTTCTTGGGTAGAAAATGGTTGTGTGTTGGTTGATTTTAATTAATCAATCTGTGACTTAATTTTTATGGTTTGCGTAGGGATCAAACCAAAAGTGGATTTGGCGTAATCACTACTAATATTTTAAGGTATTTTATTAAGATTTTTGTAATGATCAAACCAAAAGAGGATTTAGAGTAGTCATTGATTTTAAGTTTTTTGAAACGGAAAAGGGTTTGCGTATTGACCAAACCAAAAGTAGATTTGGCGTTGTCATTACTAATATTTATTAGATTTTTTATTAGGAAATTATGATGATCAAACCAAAAGAGGATTTGGAGTAGTCATCAGAAAAAGTTTGCGTAGTGACCAAACCAAAAGTGGATTTGGCGTAATCACTACTAATATTTTAAATTATTATTATTATTATTTTCTAAGCTAGAAACAATTATTAATAATAGCAAATATAACAAAAGTATCTAACATTATAAATAAAGACAAACATAAACATACTAAAAAAATACATAAAAAGAAAAAGAGAGAAGGAATTAAATGCACTTACCTCGAGAGAAAATATTTTTTGTTGGGCGCAATGCGTCAGACCCACGAATCCCTCCAATCTTGAAGGTTGAAAAGGGATAGTAACCCTCTCAAAAAATTTTTTGACTAAAGCAAAGGCCCTATGCTTTGCACTAGGCCCATTAATCCATTTTTCTTGGATGATCTTAGTGCTTGGTGATGCACTCCTTATATAGGAGAATGAGAGGTTGAAAGAGTGTGGATTTTTCAAAGTGGGACTTCAATAGTAAAGTTGGGAGTTGGCTTCTTAAGTTTGATATTTTAAATGTTCAACAAAACTAAATAGCCAACTTTGAGCACTAATACAACACTTAAAACAACTTTATTGTGCTTCATGACCTTCATAAGAATTATAGACATTGTTTCCAGCTTTCAAATGGCACAAGTTTCATCTCAAAAGGATATCTACAACTCAAGATATTGTCAACACAAGTGGCTGTCCCGAACAATACATGTAACATCACGTCTCGAACTTCATGCTCGATTTGGTCCATGATAGAGGTCGATCTGGGTTTGTAATCCAAAATAATAGTTGTAGATCTTTTTCTTATCTTTCCAACAGTATGAAGAACACCTTATTTGGACAAGTATAGCTCAAGATATGACATTTTCTTTGAACGTTATTCAACATAATGTGTTGTCCGTTTTTGTGCAGTTTTATAACTTTCATGCTATTTTAGGGCAGTAAATCATTAGAATCAAGTCCCGAATCCTTCATAACATTTGTAGCCAAGGATGTTAGCTTTCAAATGGCGTTGGTTTCATTAAAAAAAGACTTATACAACTCAAGATATGACCTAATCTTTACATACTGTTCAAAACCATTTTTCAGCATACTTGTTCTTACTTCCAAGTCAATTTGGACTTAGTAAACTTCATATTTGACTCTTGGGTTCCTCATCAAAGTTGTAGAGTTTTGTTTTAGCTTTCTAACAAGGTAAAAATCACTTTAATACCATCTCCACAACATTAATTACACCCAGAATACATAAGCTATACCAAAGTACAAATTTTTTCAACCTCTTTTCTCTTCAAGATTTCTTTCTCCTTCTTTCTTCTCTACTACTATTTTTGTTCTTTTTGAATGTTATTTTACCGGACAAAATTAGGGTATGACAGCTGCCCCTCTTTAGTTATATTTTACTAGAAAATATGAATAACAATGGTTTTCAAATTTCATTGTAAAAGATAAGTAAAGATAAAGACACTAATTTTGTCCTGAATCAGGATAGGCGAAGGATGGGGTGAGGACTAATATCGGGGGATTAACGCTTGGCGCGTTTATCAGAAAGCAATAAAGAAGGATCTCCGCCAGGTCGAATCTTGTGCTATATTCAAAAGGCAATAATGAGGGATTAACGCTTGGCGCGTTCATCGGAAAGCAATAAAGAAGGGTCACCGCCAGGTCAGGTACTGACGCGGTGATCGAAAAGCAATAATGAGGGATTAACGCTTGGCGCGTTTATCAGAAAGCAATAAAGAAGGATCTCCGCCAGGTCGGGTACTGACGCGGTGATCGGAAAACAATAATGAGGGATTAACGCTTGGCGCGTTTATCGAAAAGCAATAAAGAAGGGTCACCGCCAGGTCGGGTACTGACGCGGTGATCGGAAAGCAATAATGAGGGATTAACGCTTGGCGCGTTTATCGAAAAGCAATAAAGAAGGGTCACCGCCAGGTCGGGTACTGACGCGGTGATCGAAAAGCAATAATGAGGGATTAACGCTTGGCGCGTTTATCGAAAAGCAATAAAGAAGGGTCACCGCCAGGTCGGGTACTGACGCGGTGATCGAAAAGCAATAATGAGGGATTAACGCTTGGCGCGTTTATCAAAAAACTATAAAGAATGATCTCCGCCAGGTCAGGTATTGACGCGGTGATCGGAAGGTTCGACGCCAAGTAGGGTATTGACGCGTCGATAAGAAGCAATAAAGAAGGATCAACATCAGATCCGGAACTGATATGTTGGTCAAAAAGCAATAATGAGGGATTACCGCCAGGTTGGGTACTGACGCGGTAATCTTAAAGCAATAAAAGGGGGTGATGCTTGGCGCGTTTGTCAGAAAATTATAAAGAAGGATCTCCGCCAGGTCGGGTACTGACGCGGTTATCGGAAAGCAATAAAGGGTGAGCGATACTTGGCGTGTCGCTTAGAAAGCAAAAATAAAGGACCAATGCTAGGCGCATTGTCTGTAAACAAGAATGAAGGATCAAAATTTGGTGCGCGGACCAGGTGTAACAAAACGGCTAAAAGGTGGTGATATGAAGATGATGCACGAATATATGGTATGTGATGCATGTATGCAATGTGATTATTATTTTTACTGATTCCTCATCCCGTATGATCTCTAGTGCTTAAAGATATGGGACGGACTGAGATTCATCGGATTTAGTCATGCTATGCCTTCGACTGGGAGGGAGCGCGAGTTATCGATGCAGCGCTAGTTACTTTTTAAAGGTAATCCCTTTGCCTTTTTGAAACTTATTTGTTGAGATTTGATGTTCTCCGTGATTCTTAAGATGTATATAATAACCGTAATGCTTTTCAGTATCATCACATATTTCACAATTCAGTGCCTGTTATCATAAAACGACATTTTGAAATACGAGAACGGGGAAATTTGGTATTCAAAAAGAGTCATGTGTACAAGGACTGAAGTTACACAGACTTGAAAATACATCAAGAAAAATGCGGGAAGAAGAGAAAAAAAAAACAAAGAAAGACAATAACTAAGCAGATATTTTATAGTTTGTGTCTTTGTAGGAACAAATGCCAGCTTCCCATATCCATAGCTTTGAATACTCATTACTCTACTTATGAAAATATATAGAACTGCCTCACTGGGTAAGAGCCCTCGATGCACCAAATTTTCTTCCATGTCCGATTTCAGACCCTAACTTTTGCTTGGATTGCTCTTTCAAGTTTTCAATCCAACGGGTCGCTCTAATTTTTGCCTAGGTCGCCCTTTCAGGTTTTCAACCTAGCGAGCCTACTTTTGCTTGGCTTTTCATGTTTTTCTTATTTTTTAGGCATAATATTTTTTTGACTGCATCAGAGTTCACTGGGAGTGGGAGATCTTCACCGTCCATCCTTGTGAGGATTAAGGCTCCTCCAGAAAAAGCTTTTTTCACAACATACGGGCCTTCATAATTCGGAGTCCATTTTCCATGAGAATCCTTTTGGATGGGCAAAATCTTCTTGAGCACTAGGTTTCCTTCTTGAAATTCCCGAGAGCGAACTTTCTTTTCGTAAGCCCTCTTCATCCTGTGCTGATATAGCTGTCCATGACATAAGGCCATCACTCTCTTTTCTTCAATGAGATTCAATTGATCCATCCGAGCCTGAACCCATTCTGCCTCTTCTAGTTTTGTCTCCATCAATACCCTTAACGAAGGGATCTCGACTTCAATGGGAAGCACTGCTTCCATTCCATACACCAGCGAGAAAGGGGTTGCCCCTGTTGAGGTGCGAACCGAAGTTCGATAACCGTGTAAGGCAAAAGGGAGTATTTTGTGCCAGTTTCTAAATGTTACCACCATCTTTTGGACAATCTTCTTGATGTTCTTGTTTGCAGCTTCAACTGCCCCATTCATCTTTGGGCGGTATGGTGAGGAATTATGATGTTGGATCTTGAAGTCATCACACAACTCCTTCATCATCTTGTTATTTAACTTAGTTATCTTATTTGGCAGACCATGGTGGCAGATCATATCCTTTTTGATGAATTTGACAACCACATTTTTGGCAAAAAACTGCAATGAGGAGTTTACATGGATTTCCTCTTCCAAAATCAAGTTTTGAGAAAATATGAGCAATTTGGTTTTGATCAGAATAGACTTTATTAGGGTTGTAACGTGGCAGGGTTGAAGGGTCACAAAAGAAAGGATATTTCAGGCTCAAAAGGTGTTTGAGGGCTTTTTTTAACAAGAATTTTTAGTGCAAAGATGCACTTTGATGGTTGCTAGCATAATTGCTTTTGTTTTATTTTGACATTTTTATTTACTGATTTTTATTCTTGCAAGCGTCTTTGATACGTTGTATTTGCCATTTGCTTGCTTGCTTGCTTTTTTGACAGATGAAATTGAATAGACTATTGTCTTTGACCTCCAATGGATGAGTGATCCTTGTATAGGGTATTTGAAAGAAATTTTTAGGGCTCAAAAGGGGTAGCAAGGGATATACATTTTTCATTTTTGGGATAGAGAAAAAAAGGTCAAACTTCATCTCAAAACCTCATTGCTCAAATTTTCATAAAACTTAATTTTGGCAAATTGTGCATTTGCTTTACCTTTTTCTTTCTATTTTTATTAACTACTTTTGTCACTTTCAGTAGTCAGTTTGATTATTTCAGATTCTTCCTCGTGGGGTTGTATCACTCTTATCTCTTGTTCCATCAATCTCATCGGTTCAGAAGGGGTTTCCCAATTGTCCTCATGGGGTAGTCAAAGTTATAGTACGAGTCACTGACATCGTCATTTTCAAAGACAATATTTTTGGATTTGCATTAGTTAAAATCGGCGAAAAGAAAAAACGAAAAAGAAGAAAGGGAATGGAAAAGATGAAAAAAAAGAAAAGGGAAATGATTAGAAAATTCAAAGTGCATTTTATTGATAATGGTACTGAAATGAAATGTGTGCGCCCTTTTAACAATAAATTATTCTAAAGCCTTGGGCAGAGCAATAGAATTTGCATTACATAATTACTTTGAATCAAAGATCACGGGAAACTCAACGATCTCCCAATTTCCAAGTTCTTCATTCGGCGAGCAAGGGTGGACAAGGTTGACATTGTCGCTTTCTGCACTGCGATCGTCCTTGATAGCTGCTATCTGATTCGGATTCAACATTCCTGCACTCCAAAGGCTTTGCCTGATGTCACAGATGGGGATACTCTCATCTTTTGGCTCCCTGCCTTCCAATCTAGGTGTTGGTCCCCAAACTCCTCAGTAATGGCAATGACTGCTGGACCTCTATGACCTGGAAGGGGATTATTACCCACATTAGGCCCATCCTCCTTAAAACTCAACCACTTGGCATTGATCAGATCTTGAACCACGTACTTCAAAGCCTTGCAATTTTCAGTTGTGTGACCTACTGCCCCAGCATGAAATTCACACTTGGCATTTGGGTCATATCCTCTTGGGAAGGGAGGTTAAAGTGGTTTTATTGAGCGTGGAGAAACCAAGGAGTTGCTGATGAGGTGTTGGAACAGATCCGTATAGGTCATGGGAATAGGATCAAATTGGACTGCTTTCTTTTCTTGGTCATTTTTCTGGTTTTGGTTTGGTTGGGTGAGAGCAACTGGTTGTGCTTGTGTTTGGATGGGGGAAGGTGGTCGAAAGGGCATCGTTGATTGGTTTGGCCGGGGGGTTGGATTATGAGAGGCGGCGGCAATGTATGGAGGTGGAAAGTAGGGGTATGGAAAAGGATGTGGGAAATTGGTAAAGAATTGGGGTGGTTTTCCTTGTGTTTGTCCTCCTGCTCGCTTATCACAAAGATTGGTTTCCTTCTTTCTTCTTTATGAAGTTTGTCGGGGTCTCTTGATATTATTAGTTCCAAAGAAACTTTGGGCAATCTTTCCGCTCTCATTCCTCCTTCAACTCTTTCCCTACGATGACCATATCTGAAAAGTTTGATGATACACTTCCGATCATTTTGTCATAGAAGGGTGATTGAAAAGTATCCATGAACATGGCCACCATTTCTTTTTCAATCGAGGCGGTTCCACTTGGGCCGCCAGCCTCTCCATCGTTGGGCATATTCCTTGAAGGTCTCATTGTCTCTTTGCCATGTTTTGCAATCGCATTCTATCAGAGCCATATCAATGTTATACTTATATCGCTTCAAAAGGCATCCGCCAAATCTTTCCAAAGAATAATATGAGATCGCTCAAGGTGTTTATACCAACTCGACGCCCTGTTAAACTATCTTGGAAAAAGTGAATCAAGTTTATCATCATGTGCATAGGAAGCCATCTTCCTACAAAGACATGGTCAAGTGGCTTTTCGGGCAAGTCGTCCCTTTATCCTTGTCAACGTCTCTCACCCTGAACTTCGGCGGTACAACCACATCTGGTACGAGACAAAGATCTGAAGCGATACTTGAACTGAGATAACTCACTCCTTCTACAGCTCTTAGTCTATCTTCGAGGATTTGCGATTTCGTATCAGACCACTGATTCCCAACTGGGATGCTTAGATTGGGTCCCCCCATAGCTGGAGACCAGGCAATGCAGTTAGTCTGGGGATTCAATGGATTTCCTTGAATATAATAGGGGTAACCAAATGGTCGGGGATTCACTACGGGTCAATACGCGCATCGACTCCTTGAGTATTCCTGACATGGGATGGTGCATAACCAGGTGGAAAGGTGTATGTCATGAAGCCAGGAGTTGAGCTTTGAACCGGTATGGTTTCAGTACCTGAGCCGGATCCTTGAGCTACATTTTGCACAACAAGTGCTTGGGAATCGGCCGCAGAGTTATTGTTAGCACCGGCGGTGTGTAACCAGTGGGAGACCAAATAGTGGGAACTGTTGTGCTGTGGGCCTTGAGGGTTATGGTTTGTAGTATCATCATTGGCCATAGGTGGCGTGTAACCAAAGTGAGTCCGTAAAGTGGGAATTGTGGTACTTGATTCGAGGGTTGTTAATCATGATCGTAGGACCTCGGGTAAATTGCAAAAGGTACCATCATCCTCGAGTATTGAGACCATATTGCAACCGCATAGGACCGAAGCAGTGGGTGGGAAGGTGTAGCTTGACTTTTATCATTCATCGCGAGATACCCCATCTGCATCCTTGTCTTTGTTAAGAGATCGCAGGCTCTAAGACATTACTCATTTGTTCCTTCACCGATTGACGTCATCTTTCATCTCTTGGTCATCCATGATCTTTGATTGAGAGCGAGTTCGATAAGGGTGTCGAGGAACCAGTTTGTTTGATTATTTTCTGGCGATTTAAAAAAAATGATATGAGTATGTAAGAAAAGAAAAATGAATGAATGGATGTGGATGCATGGATCTATTTATTTGTGCCAGGGAACCGTAAGCCTCATTGTTTTGGCACATATGAGTTTTTTTTTTTGAAACTGCTTTACTACTTGATCTCATGTTATTTTGCCGATCAAATCTAGCTCTTCCGTACGATTCCTTGGCGAGCCTACCCAGAAATTAAATGAAATGAGGATGGATGCAAAATGCTAAAGTTCACTAATATCAAACTGTATCATGTTGATTATTAAAGAATGCATGGGCGTGCAGACTAATGAAATTATTAATGAAATGGACAACAAAAAAAATGTGATATGCCTATTTTTTTGAAATATTGTAAATGATGGAATGCCTATGCTGCTCGAATTTTTTTTTTTAAAGAAAGAAAGGTCAACTGGAAAAATAGACCACCTCGTTGTGTCCTAAATAAAATTACCCTAAATCAGAGGATTTCTACTTCTAAGGGCCTATAAATCATCCGATATGTGAGCACTTTCACAGGTGGTACTAATAACTTCCTCACCAAAGGTCTCTAGAGCCAAGTACCATTACGGGATGTGACCACCAATAGGAAGAAGATCCTACGTGTGGGCACCCACTAACATCGCACTCTAGATGAGGTTCTCATGATACCCAAATCGAAAGTAGATTCGAAGTGACTATCACTAACAACCTCTCACTCCCTAAGCTGCACTCGGGCCCGGGTATAGGGTCCCACTCATAAGTGTGTGTAAAAGGTGTGTAAGTGAGGTGTGTGATGGAGGCAACCTAAAATTACCCAAGCTGCAAAACAAATGAAATATACAAAATATGGTCTTCTAACCTAAGGTTCAATATATGCATAACATTCACAACAAATATTCACAAAAGAACAATAAATAAATAAATAAATAAATAAATAAAAACAAGGGAAACTAAACATAAGAGTTAACTATTTAACACAATCAGTTATTTAGGCTTGACTCTCTAAAAAAAAAATGTCCCCAGTGGAGTCGCCAGCTGTAGCGACCGAAAAATCCGGAGGGATTTATTCGAGTTTAATGGAGCCGCCACCAATAATTTATTTCATAGGGAAAATATTGGAAAAAACCTTTTTTTGAAGAAAATGGTCCTTGAGACCAGATTTGGGTTCGGGAGTCGATTATGTGTAGGGAAGGTATTAGCACCCTACAACATCCTTTCGAAAAAGGTTACCTCTAATTAATTGTGCAAAATTTATTAACTTCTAAAAAATATTTATTTCCCTCTTATTAAAAAAAGAATAGACAAAAATTTACAATGATGAAATAATAAAAAGGGGTTTAATAAAAGTTGTTTATTTTTGCGCTTGACAGAGTGGGCTCTGCTCCTACGTATCTCAGTGCGATGGAGAAATCAAAGGCTAAGTAGTT
This sequence comes from Calophaca sinica, assembly GCA_037113605.1. Taxonomy (NCBI): domain Eukaryota; kingdom Viridiplantae; phylum Streptophyta; class Magnoliopsida; order Fabales; family Fabaceae; genus Calophaca; species Calophaca sinica. The sequence continues at coordinate 74,525,133 of CM073730.1, forward strand.
CTTGGGTAGAAAATGGTTGTGTGTTGGTTGATTTTAATTAATCAATCTATGACTTAATTTTTATGGTTTGCGTAGGGATCAAACCAAAAGTGGATTTGGCGTAATCACTACTAATATTTTAAGGTATTTTATTAAGATTTTTGTAATGACCAAACCAAAAGAGGATTTAGAGTAGTCATTGATTTTAAGTTTTTTGAAACGGAAAAGGGTTTGCGTAGTGACCAAACCAAAAGTAGATTTGGCGTTGTCATTACTAATATTTATTAGATTTTTTATTAGGAAATTATGATGATCAAACCAAAAGAGGATTTGGAGTAGTCATCAGAAAAAGTTTGCGTAGTGACCAAACCAAAAGTGGATTTGGCGTAATCACTACTAATATTTTAAATTATTATTATTATTATTTTCTAAGCTAGAAACAATTATTAATAATAGCAAATATAACAAAAGTATCTAACATTATAAATAAAGACAAACATAAACATACTAAAAAATACATAAAAAGAAAAAGAGAGAAGGAATTAAATGCACTTACCTCGAGAGAAAATATTTTTGTTGGGCAATGCGTCAGACCCACGAATCCCTCCAATCTTGAAGGTTGAAAAGGGATAGTAACCCTCTCAAAAAATTTGACTAAAGCAAAGGCCTATGCTTTGCACTAGGCCCATTAATCCATTTTTCTTGGATGATCTTAGTGCTTGGTGATGCACTCCTTATATAGGAGAATGAGAGGTTGAAAGAGTGTGGATTTTTCAAAGTGGGACTTCAATAGTAAAGTTGGGAGTTGGCTTCTTAAGTTTGATATTTTAAATGTTCAACAAAACTAAATAGCCAACTTTGAGCACTAATACAACACTTAAAACAACTTTATTGTGCTTCATGACCTTCATAAGAATTATAGACATTGTTTCCAGCTTTCAAATGGCACAAGTTTCATCTCAAAAGGATATCTACAACTCAAGATATTGTCAACACAAGTGGCTGTCCCGAACAATACATGTAACATCACGTCTCGAACTTCATGCTCGATTTGGTCCATGATAGAGGTCGATCTGGGTTTGTAATCCAAAATAATAGTTGTAGATCTTTTTCTTATCTTTCCAACAGTATGAAGAACACCTTATTTGGACAAGTATAGCTCAAGATATGACATTTTCTTTGAACGTTATTCAACATAATGTGTTGTCCGTTTTTGTGCAGTTTTATAACTTTCATGCTATTTTAGGGCAGTAAATCATTAGAATCAAGTCCCGAATCCTTCATAACATTTGTAGCCAAGGATGTTAGCTTTCAAATGGAGTTGGTTTCATTAAAAAAAGACTTATACAACTCAAGATATGACCTAATCTTTACATACTGTTCAAAACCATTTTTCAGCATACTTGTTCTTACTTCCAAGTCAATTTGGACTTAGTAAACTTCATATTTGACTCTTGGGTTCCTCATCAAAGTTGTAGAGTTTTGTTTTAGCTTTCTAACAAGGTAAAAATCACTTTAATACCATCTCCACAACATTAATTACACCCAGAATACATAAGCTATACCAAAGTACAAATTTTTTCAACCTCTTTTCTCTTCAAGATTTCTTTCTCCTTCTTTCTTCTCTACTACTATTTTTGTTCTTTTTGAATGTTATTTTACCGGACAAAATTAGGGTATGACATCCATTTTTCAGGAAGTGTTACTTCACTCCACTGGATTATTTTAGGCACAATAATATTGGCCTTAGAATTGTCCGTAAGGAACAGAGTTGTTTCCACACATTTGTCACAATTGGTTTTGAGGAAATTGGAACTAATAAAGTTCATAACCTTGTATTGAACTCTATAGATTAGTGCAATGGGTGTAGATCCTTCCTTCATATCATACCCATGGATCTTGACATTCAAGAATAGAACATCAAGAATATTTTTGTCATCAAAACTTACGGTTAAGTCTGGGAAGCAATTGAAGAAGATTGAACCATGACATAGGCTGGTTTCAACAGTTCCTAAAAGAGAGTCATGGAATTGATTGTGTCTTTTGTCCATAAGACAGAAGAGAACCACAACGTTAAGAGATTCCCTAGTGAGGGGTTTCATACCGACTTGGACACTGCCAATATGGAGATAATTGTAATTCTTGGCCTTGTGCTCCTAAATTTCTTTAGTAGAGGGCAGATGACTTTCTTCATCATCAGATTGGATTTTGTATTTTTGTTCAACAGTCTTGATAACAAAATCAGATTGAGTATGCTAAAGGCTTTTGAAATTGAAATCTTTTTTGAATTGATAAAGATCTTCATCTTTAATTTTGGGAATATCCCAATTGTCGAGATCTTGATTGATATCTTCAAAATGAATTTGTTCTTTGAAGACTTTTTTAGAAAAATTGTGAGATTGATTATTGGAAAGAGAGGAGGATGAGGATGCAGAAGACTTGTTAGGAGAAAGCGAGAAGAGAGAGAACGAAACATTATAACAGATATAAACAGATAATCAGCAATAATAAACAAGCCTTCCTCACCCGCAAGTATCATCACCATCATTTAGCACTGATAGGGATAATGGCATTAAGAATGAATAAACAACAGTTACAATCTAATTTACTTAACTATGTTTAACCGGGTATAATTGTTCTAGATCAAAGCTAAGATAATTAGCAAGGATATAATTCAGCAATAGAATATCATCCAAATAAATTACTAATGCGTAATCAATATATATCTATGTCCAAAAGAAACTTATGAATATTCTCCCTGGTTTTAGAATTATAAATTATTATGAGATTACAGAACAAAGATAATAAACCATTTTAGATCTTATACAAACCCAGTTATTACTATGGACTAAAGAAGTTTTAGTGAGTCGATCTAATTGTCTAGATATAAGAATGACTTTAGAGTATTATAGTAATAACAAGATTATAAGTTTCAGGCAAACCTTTGAATCTTACAGCACTTTTATATAGTCTTACTGGCCTATCCGTCGAGACTTATTGCCTTTTATTATGCTCTGGGAATCAAAGAGTTTTGTTGAACCTTATAACTTAGGCCATAAAACGTAATACTCAGAATCTTAAACCCAAACTTAGAACAACTCATAAACTATTTTATTCTCATAAACTGAATAAGTTAGATCTAAAGATATATCTTTATACTATAGATCATCTTTTAATTTTAAGACTAAACATTTTCTCAGGTTGAATATTCTAAGTATCAATAATAGATCTATACCTTTAGCAAGAGGAATCATAAAGATAATAGAGAGTTCTGAAGAATAAACAGTAATATCCACCATATCTAAGAACATTAACTTGGTTAACCATACTAAGTAACTCAGAGAAGTAATTCAAGTATTCAAACTTAATAACACATTCCTACTTCCCCATTAGGCTCTGATACCAAGAGGGGTCGGAAGCAGACTAGAAGCAAGGAACTTAATTGCTCATAAGGGATTGCAGGAAAGAGATTGATTATTAGAAGACCAAGTATACCCGGCTAAACATAGTTAAGTAAATTAGATTGTAACTGTTGTTTATTCATTCTTAATGCCATTATCCCTATCAGTACTAAATGATGGTGATGATACTTACGAGTGAGGAAGGCTTGTTTATTATTGCTGATTATCTGTTTATATCTGTTATAATGTTTTGTTCTCTCTCTTCTCACTTTTCTCCTAACAAGTCTTCTGCATCCTCATCCTCCTCTCTTTCCAATAATCAATCTCACAATTTTTCTAATTAAGTCTGAGTAAAAGCGTGCCTAGCAATGAAGCCTATGCACTGCTTTTATAGAATTAAAAATTGACTATTTGAACAGTTCCGGTTACAAACGTGAACTATTTGCGACTATTCCGCTACAGTAAAAACTCTTACTTTACAGAATTGTCGAAGAGTAATAATTGAAGACTGTTGAAAAAGTCTTGATGCTTGTCAGAGGTCATGATGTTGTCTGTCATGTACTCTGCTACAAGGCAAATTGATAATGGGGACAACCTGGAAACCTATGGCTCCATTCTGTTCATGAAATTGTGGAGTTCGACATCATCAAGGTCGATTCATCCTCTGAATCTTCCTTATAGTCTTCTGGAATTTTGAGATCTTCAAAAATTGAAGAATAAGTGTTTGGAAAGGGCATCGTCATTTCTATTGGGAAACAACTATTGAAGGCCCATAATTTGTAAACAGGAGATTCTCCTATCAGCTTTAGATTGGTCCATCCTGTGGGTGGGAGAAATTCATTCTTAATTATTTGATGCCTAAGCCAGAAAGAATTTATAAATGCCCGACTTTGCACTGGCTAACTAAGATATGGTATGAAAGTGGCAGTACTGGAAATGAAATGGTGATTAGCAGGAATTGAGTAGAGCCCGTTGCTGGATGGAAGAGATGACTTAACATTAAAAGTAACCCTTCCTGCTCTTTGAATAATTGCTGCAGCAAGCAGATGTAATTTTTCTGGACCATTAACCATATCAGAAGGGTTATTAGTCCAAAATTGATCTAGCAATCCAAGGTCTAACCAAGTCCATATAGTATAATCCTTTCCTAAGTATCTGATTGTGGAATAGAAAGGAAGACTAATTCTGGCTTTTAAGATCCCAGTGAAAGTACATTGAATGTCTTCACCGTCTTCTAGATGCTCTGGATTGTTGGATGCAAGATTGACATGTCTCACTGGTTGACAGACATGGATACCTTGAGATTGAATGTTGCCTTCAAAAATCTCCCAAAGACAATTTTGGGCATTGACAAAGTCTTGAAAAATTGATTCTGTTAATTTTTGTAGGATTAAAAAGTTAACTTCGTAATCCACCTGATTGGTTAATTGTTTGAAAATTAAAGAAGTTTGTAAGATAAACTTCTTCTTCAGGTCTTCATGATTGTTACTGAAATTCCTCATTTTATTGAAGTCTTCAAGCAAGATTGAATAATTTTTATATAAACACTCAAATTCTCTGGATAGTGTTTAATTGATGGCTTCAAGTGTTTGAATTCTCCCGGAACTCTCATCACACAAAATACTCACTAATTTTGAAGAGGGTATATTTTCCTCAAGAGGGTCAATGACCTTATCCTTGAGTTTCAGATTTTGTAAATTGATTTTTTGAAATTGTGGATCAGAAAAAGCTTTGGATCCAATTTTTCTTTTGAAATGATTGTTGATATTTGAAAAATAAACTGCAAGAGAATTCATGCAATTGAGCTTATTTTTCATATCATAGGATAACCATAGATTATCCATCAAACATTATTGAGTTTGATCAAGATTAATACCTAGTAGGGTAATGAATCTCCTTTCAGGGAAAATTGGAAGTTGGAAGTATCCAAACTTTATTGTTGAATTGTGTACCTGCAAAACAAAACTTGAATAATCTTCTGCTTGGTTAGTACAATCGATAGGATTGATATCTAAATTCTGAAAACTTGTTTTCAAAAATTTAAATATAATAGATTGATTCTGATGTTGGGTGATAATTCCTTCATCAGTTGATTGATAGGGAAAAGTAGTTTGATAAAAGGGGTTCCCAAAATCACCAGATTCTTCAAATTTTTTACCAGTAAAAAGAGGTGTTAATTCTTAAATTCTGGTTTTCAACAATTACTGAAGATAATTTGAAATTGATTTTTAATTCAGAACTATTAGCAGTGCTAAGTCGTTAAGTTTTTTCAAAATACTTAAAAGGAATTAACCCTTCTAACATGCAATTTGAATCAGCTCCTGTATCAAATAGAGCTGTGGTATTAAGAATAAAATCCTTAATAATGATTGTAATATTGATGTAAAATTTTTGAGTTCTGACATAGTTAATCAAACCAAAAAATTCATCAACTTTGTCAGTTTGGAGAGAATTTTCGTCTCTTTTGGAAGCAGAGGCTTCCGATTGAACCTCTTCAGAAGAGGAATGATTCTCAAGCAAGCTATTAAGAATCAGCTGGTGTTCAGATTGGGTTTGTTTTAAAATATTAATTTCAGATTTTAAAGAATTGATATCAGATTGGAGATCTGGAATGGTGACTTTCTTGCTACTGGAGCTTTCAAGTCTTTTGAAAGTCTCTTTGACACTGAATTTGTTGGTAACTAAAGGATTTCTAGAAGGTTTAACAACTAAGGAAGTTTTTAGTTTTTCAAGGTACATGACATTTTCTTGAGGATCAGGGATAACATTAATGACTTCAAAAAGGAGTTCCTGTTCCTTAGAGAGCACATTAACTTGATTGGACGATTCTGGAATATCATCATCCTGAACAATATTGAAATTGTTAAAAGTTTGATTAGAAGATTCATCAGAGGAATCAGAGGAATCTTCTTCTTGAGAAGATTTAATTAACAAATTGTTAATTTTATCTTCAAGATCTTTGCTGAGGTTAAGAGCTCTAATTTTTTGTCCTAACCTACAAAATCTACTGATGTGGCCTGGTTTACCATATTTAAAGCAGACAATTTTGTCCTTGGATTGAGTATGAGAATTGTTCTTCTCATAATTGGCTGATTGGTTTCTGGGTTCGGGCTTAGATCTTCTAAAGCACCTATTTTTGTGGAATTGAGGTCTGGGAGGACCATATTGGTTTTTAGAATTGGGTTTGGACCTAGGTTTCTTGGTACAAGGTAAACCAAATTGTTCACAGAAAGTACCCAACTCTCTACGGGTTTGAGCCTTTTCCTTAGACAATTGCTGTTGGATTTTGTCGTCTTGACAAATCTTGAGGGCAACCTTTTGGATTATGGCAATTAATTGTCCATAACTTAATTGCTCATAAGGGATTGTAGAATTGGGGTTTTGGCTTCGATGTTTTTCTCTAACTTTGTCGCCAAGGGATTTAGGAAGGCCAGCTAAGAATTTTTCTTTCCAGAAAGCTTGTTGGTTGTCTTCTCTAGTATAAACCCTAGTTAGGAAAGTATCTTTGTACCACCTAAAATCTCCTAAGGTTTTGCACCTAAGATTGGATTACAATTCAGCAGATCTATCCTTAATTAAAGAGGGATCTCCTATGAAATGTTGAGCAATTGTAAAAATCAAAGTATTGACAGAATCTCGGATGCTAACCCATTTTCTAAAATTGGATTGCCATCAGAACCCAACTTAATGGCTGAAAGAATTGAATGCTTGTGTTCATCAGTGAGATAATTATCCCACCAACCTTTGAGTTGTCCACAGAAACCTGTAACCAAAATTTCAACGATCATAGATTCTGGAAAATCGTTTGAAGTTTCATAGGTAGTGGCTACCATGGTCATATTTTGGAGAATTTTGGTAATGTCATACTCATTTTCACTATCTATGTTCTATTCATAGACGTTGTTGGCACTAAAACTCTTGAAATTGGAATTGGAGTCATTTTCTTCTAAGAGAAGATCTGGGGCCGTGGCTCTAGGTTAATAGAGCTTGGTAGGCTTTTTCCAATTGATGTTTGGGCCAGTAATGACCGGATTGACGTTAATATCAGAATTTCCTTCTTCCGAACAAATAGAGGAAGGTTGTCTAAGAACATTAACAGCACGATTGGATGAATTAACAGAAGGTGGAGTCATGGTTGAGACAGGGACAATAATCTTCTGAACAAACTCCAACTGCTTATTGATTTTGGCAAGAAGCTCACCATTGGCTTCTTTAACTTCAGATTTGATCTGATTTTTGGAGTCAGAAAGTTGTAATGTCTTTCTGAGCTATTTTGAAATCCTATATGGATTGAACAAAGGTTTTTCACTTTGATTGGAGGATGAAGGTTTATTAACTTTGGTGGAGTTAAGAGTAGTCTTACCCAAAGATTTCTCTTTTCCTTTGACTTCTTCTCCTAAGGCTTGAAGGTATTGTTGGTATAATTGGATTGTTCCATAAGATCTTTGACATCTTTGGCTGATATTGGACCTTCATCGCTTCTGGTTTTGAAAGGAGTGGCCATAACAGAATTGGATTGATCTTTACAGGTAAGAGTAAAAGATGTTTTGGGAGGAAGATCAGACAGGACAACTTGTCCATCCTTAAGACGCCATTGCGAAATGACTTCTAAAGTTTTTCTTCCTATAGATTTGTCCTTGAAAGGATAATTGATTTTATGCTTGATGGCATAGGCATTGAACTAGTCAAAGAAAGGAATATTGATTTTCATTCGTCTAAGGAATTGAAAGAATTGTTCACGGATCTCTTTCCTTTTGGATCCGTGGTATTGATTGAAGAACCATTCTCTGTGAGGAGATCATTCTTCAGATTGATTAGAATTGTAATTGGAAGAAGCAAATTGCTTTAGAGTTTGACTATCAATAGTGTTAGGAGTTTGTCCTAGAACGTTGATTGAACTATTGATAGGAAGACTAATGGGAGGAGTGTCGCCAGGGGTGTTGGCAACCACCATCGTTTTGTCTTTTAATTTTTGGTTAATAGTAAAAGTATTTTTAACACTTTCTTCGTCATAAGAAGAAGAAGACATAGGAGTGTTGGCAACAAATTTTGTTTTACTATTCTCAAATTGTTGATTTTTGATAAAAGTATTTTCAAAACTTTCTTTGTTTTGAGTAGAAGACAAAAATGTCCATTCATTCTGTTTTTCAAAGAGGGTTGAAATATGCTTTTGAGAAATTGTATCCAAAGTTTCTTGATTTAAAGATTGGCTACTGAAAGGATAATTGATTTTATTTTCAATAGCATAGGTATTAAACCAATGAAAAAATGGCATATTGAATTGAATTTGTTCAAGGAATCCATAAAACTTTTCTCGAATAAGAGTTTTTTCAGGACCTTGAAAATTGTTAAAAAGCCATTCTCTATTAAAGAACCATTTCTTAGAACAAAGATCTTTTCTAAGAAATTCTTTATCTATAATAAACTTATCAGGTTTATTAAGAGAGGTTTTAATCGTTTGAAGATTGATGTCAGATCTACTAGTAGATCTTTGATTAGATTGAGATTTGAGAATAGATCTAGGGGTATGACCAGATCTATCAGATTTGAGAACAGATCTAGGGGTTTGACCAGATCTATCTTTGTTTTGATTTTTGTTCTTCTTTCGAAGAGATTGTAAATTTTTCTTGAAGATAGCTCTAGCTATCACAAGATTTTCTTAAGAAAAATTGTGAAAGGGATAATTAAAAGATTGATCTTCATCATGGGAAGACAAAGAAGATTGGTAAGATTGGATGGACGATTGGGAGGATAAAGATTGATAAGATTGGATGGATTGATTAGAACTAACAGAATAAACAGAAAAATTATCATTAGAATAAACAGAAGAGTTAGACCAAGACATGATAAACAATAATAATATACCAAATAGCAGCAATCTTAACAAGCCTTCCTCACCCATAAGTATCTTCACCATCACTTAGTGCTGATAGGGATAATAGTATTAAGAATGAATAAACAACTGTTACCTTCTAATTTACTTAACTATGTTTAACCGGGTATATTTATTCCAGATCAAAGCTAAGATGATTAGCAAGGATATAATCCATGAACAGAATATCATCTAAATAAATTACTAATGCATAATCAGTAAAGATCTATGTCCAAAGAAACTTATGAATATTCTCCCTAGTTTTGGAATTATAAATTATTATGAGATTACAGAACAAAGATAATAAACCATTTTAGATCTTATACAAACCCAGTTATTACTATGGACTAAAGAAGTTTTAGTGAGTCGATCTAATTGTCTGGATAGAAGAATGACTTCAGAGTATTACATAATAATAATAAGATTATAAGTTTCAGGCAAACCTTTGAATCTTACAGCACTTTTATATAGTCTTACTGCCCTATCCGTCGGGACTTATTGCCTTTTATTATGCTCTGGGAATCAAAGAGTTTTGTTGAACCTTATAACTTAAGCCATAAAACGTAATACTCAGAATCTTAAACCCAAACTTAGATAAATTATGTGAATGACCTGAACTCTGGAATTATCTAAGTTATTAAATGGAAATTGTCTAAAGCTACTTCATCATCAGTTTGATATTCACATAAATTATCTAAGTTATCAGACTGGACTACTTGTCCATCTGGAATGAATACTGGAATTACTTCTCTGAGTTACTTAGTATGATTAACCATGTTAACGTTCTTAGATCTGGTGGATATTACTGTTTATTCTTTAGAACTCTCTATTATCTTTATGATTGCTCTTGCTAAAAGTATAAATCTTTTATTGACGCTTTGAATATTCATACCTGAGAAAACATTAGTCTTAAAATTAATTTTTGATCTATAGAAAAAAAGATATAAATTTATATGAGTTGTTCTAAGTTTGGGTTTAGGATTCTGAGTATTACGTTTTATGGCCTAAGTTATAAGGTTCAACAAAACACTTTGATTCCCAGAGCATAATAAAAGGCAGTATGTAATACCCTGTTCTCGGAGTGTTACTAAACTAGCATTCTGACCAAAGTATACATGTTTCCGAAGTGTGAAATACTCTGCTCGTAGGGTTTCTGAAAACTGTGGTCCTATTTTTTTTTTTTATAAACTTCCTTAAGATGGAACGGTCAGAGTATCACAGCGATTCTCAAACATGATGGTAAATTAATAAACAACTAAATAAATACATCAATTAAAATCACAAGAAACCAACTCCTAATTTATTCATGGGTTACACATATGACACTCCAAGTTTCTCAACTGAACTTACATTTATTACAACATTGAAAATAAATGACAATTAACTTATAGCTGGTCGACACGCTACACCCCTTACTAGACTACTAGTAAGTTACCACAAGCATAACACGCAAGTAGATGCCAGACAGTCTATCCTCCGTTCCATTGGTGAGTAGTCCCGGACACTCCGCTTACTCTGCCATCTGGGTTACATTCATTGATAGAAAGAACCACGGGCAAGGGTCAACTTCTTAGTAAAAGATAGGTACAGATACAACAACATATTTGATACCAGAGCATATTACATAGACATTATGGAACTCACATGCTTCGACACAAATAAATCAACAACCATAACACACGAGATAACAAAATGCATAAATTCCCAAAATGCAACTCAAGACACTCCCTCAAGACACTCTCACAAGACTCAACTCAAGACTCATATTCTCACCACACTTGACAATTTTTCCGGAAAGCAGACGCCGCATTATCCATTGAATACCAGCCGTAGCTTTGGGATCTTCGCTCTCCCTAGGACATTCAGATCCAGTTCCATAACGCTGCGACGCCTAGCTAATCCACCATGAAAGAAGGGGACCTAGCACCCTCAGTTGTCTGGCTCACAGCTCAAAAACGTCTCGATGACTCGACTAAGCTCTCAGACTCGATGAACAATTCGCCGCATACGATATTCAAAGAGCGGTTCGCAATATTATTCGACCGCATATCAAATAATTTGAGAGCAAGCTTAATATGATGAAACACAATTCAACAAACATAAGCAGCATAAGCAGTTCACATTGTGAAACACAATTCAATACATAAGCAATTCACGGCAGTTATTCAATCATATAATAAATAAATGCATAACTCAACAACATCGTCATTCACATCATGGAATCCATCCCTCTGCAACTCGATGGAGTTGACAGAGGGGTACAACAAGTGTGGGGGGTTGGGGTCAGGAGACCAACCACAATATTTTTCACCCACGAACGACTCGAAATATAGGCGACCGAACGAAAATAATCACGAAGGGGTTTCGAAACCTTAACTTCGAACCCGGAGAGTTCTCAGACTTCTTGGCATTTAAAACTTGCCCTTACTCAAGGATATACAAAAATAAAAGCCTACAATATCTAGAAGTGCTCTTACCGAACTCCAAGTCTCGAATCAACGCACGTCTCGGTCTCACGCGGCACGAACTCAGGTTTCACAAGTCCTAACATCACAACAAGGCTTAGCACAATCCTAGGCATACACTAACTCTAACTTCCTAACTGTCAAATCCCAAAATCTCATAACTAACTAAATCATTTGTACTAAAAATACACATTTTGAAATACTAGCTTTAAAGAATAATTTACACTTGAAAAACTAAAACATAACACATTGGAGAACTTTTCACTAATTAAAGAACTAAACCTTAAGAGCTAGGAATTCTTTCTCTTGAAACTTAATAACCAATTAAAAGGGATAGGGTTCTAGAGACTAAAAATCATTTTCTTTCAAACTTAAAACTTGAGACAACATCAATTATCAAATTCTTTTTCACATTTACTTAAGTCAAAGCACCACTTGGTTTCTTGGGTCTCAAAGAGCCCAATTTACCTTATGTGTTTCATAGCCTAAAAGCCAAGACAACTCCCAAATTCAATCCAAATCACTTTCTAAAAATTTTCCAAAGCTCACACAATCCTTAAATATACTAAATACAACTATTATAAACGAAAGCTTATCAAAATCATGCCTCCAAAGCTCAAAGGAGCTCGTGGCCATACCTCCCCTTTTTCAAAAAAATTTGCAAAACTCTACTTAATTCAACAACACCATTCAATCAATTTATTTCCTTCACAAAACAACAATTTGCTTACCAAAACAAACATTAATCAAGTCTAAGAACAATCTACAACTTCACTAAAAATCAAGAGTTTCATCAAAAATTTTAGAACCTTGTTTTTAATCAAAACTAACAACTACAACTACAACAATTATCACTAATAATCAATAACCCTTAACTAATTTAGTGATTCACAAGGAAAATCACACAACCCCCTAATCCTCTAGGTCTTGCGCCCTAGGATTCAAGCAATTTGGGGAAAAATATGTTCATTTCATCCATGATCATAATCAACACCTAATTTAAGCATAAAACAAGAAAGAAACAAAAAGAATCACCTCCTACACCTATTTAGGGGCCACGGTTTTTGGCATCAAATCATAGGGGGAAGGAATTAGTTTTCTATTTACTCACTTGGCCAAGGTGTAGGTACTAATTAGAAGAAGGAAATGGAAAATATGATGGTGCTTAAGTGGGGAGGAAGCCACGGTCAGGAGATGGAAGGAAGTAGGGAGATAAACATGGTTTTTCCTTACTTCACCCACAATAGGAAACTTGGAGACAAAATAGAAAAAAAAAGAAGCAAGTGAGAGTGGGAGGGAGGCTGGCGGTCATCAACAAAAGGAGAGAAGGGAAAAATAATTTTTTTTTATTGGCCAAGAGTAATTAAGGAGAGGGCCACGACTGGAAGTTACAGGAAAAGAGGAATGAATTTCATTTCCTCCTTTCACCTTCACTTGGCTACTTAATAAAGAAGGAGGAGGAAAAAAAATAGGGAAACGAGAATAAGGGAGGGGCTTCGGCCTGCATTCTTAAGAGAGAAGGGAAAGTAATTTTGATAAAAAATAATACATGGCTAGGAGGGATTTAAGGAAGATATTTATCTTAGCAACCACTAATAATTGACACCTAGCACTAATCCAAGATGTTTGTGAGTTAACCACAAAATCTTGATACTTAATCACTCTTCCCATAATTACCCACTAATCATAGAGTTTTAGTGTCCTAAAATTACGGTGTCGAGTAATTGCGTTAACAATAATTCGTTCGCCGATGAGTCGCGAAAATTAATTTACTTAGAAATTAATTCACTGCGTGATAATAAATTATCTATAAATAATAAAAACAATTAAAAACACTCAAACATCATCACAATAAGTTACGTTTCGATTTTCATCGAAATCGGAGTTCGTTTTAAATCTTAATGCGAATAAAAATTACCCGGCGATTCAAAATACGACGAAACTTCGTTAGAGTATTTCGACGATATTCAAACTATGAATTAATATAAAATATTAACTCCTAAATTTAGTTTCATCTTGATTTAATTCAATCAATTTCTTAGTCAACAAAAATACGCGTCAACGCGTCACACATAAAACTTATATAATGTGTAAATTGATGAATTCACATTAAAGCAGCATACGTCTACGCTGTCTATTAATTTGAATTGACATCATGAATAATAATTATTTATAATAAATAAATTATTTAAAATGAGTCAAAATAATTCCACGTACTCTCAGTAAATCATAGAGGTGATCAATCTCTATGACTTATCTTTAAGTATTCAGGATTTTACCGTTAAAATTACTTTTCTTAAAAATTGGGATGTTACACAGTAAGTCCCGATGGATAGGGCAGTAAGACTATATAAAAGTGTTGTAAGATTCAAAGGTTTGCCTGAAACTTTTAATCTTATTATTACTGTAATACTCTGAAGTCATTCTTCTATCCAGACAATTAGATCGACTCGCTAAAACTTCTTTAGTCCATAAAAATAACTGGGTTTGTATAAGATCTAAAATGGTTTATTATCTTTTTTCTGTAATCTCATAATAATTTATAATTCTAAAACCAAGGAGAATATTCATAAGTTTCTTTGGACAACCAAACCAGATGCTGTCAATACCTTAATCTTTACAATAGCTCAACATTTTTTTGGAGATCCCTCTTTAATTAAAGATCGATCTGCAGAGTTATTGTCCAATCTTAGGTGTAAGTCTTTAGGAGATTTCAGATGGTATAAGGATACCTTCTTAACTAGAGTTTACACTAGAGAAGATAGCCAACAAGCTTTTTGAAAAGAAAAATTCTTAGCTGGTCTTCCCAAATCCCTTGGCGACAAAGTTAGAGAAAAACTTAGGAGCCAAAACCCCAATTCAGAAATTCCTTATGAGCAATTAAGCTATGGACAATTAATTGCCATAATCCAAAATGTTGCTCTTAAGATCTGTCAAGATGACAAGATCCAGCAACAATTAGCAAAAGAGAAAACCCAAACCCGTAAGGACTTAGGGACTTTTTCTGAACAATTTGGCTTACCTTGTGCTAAGAAACCTAGGTCTAAGCCTAAACCAAAACACCATTACGGTCCTCCCAAACCTCAATATTACAAGAAAAAGCGTTTTGGTAAACCTAAGCCAGAACCTAGAGATCAATCTACCAAACCCAAAGATAAAATTGTTTGTTACAAATGTGGTAAACCCGGCCACATTAGTAGATACTGTAGGTTAAAAGGGAAAATCAATGCCCTAAACCTAGATCAAGATGTTGAGGATAAGATTAATAATTATTAATTGAATCATCTCAGGAAGAAGATTCTTCTGAAGATTCCTCTGATCAATTTTTTGAAAACCTCAATCAAATCCAAGATGACGATTTATCTGAATCTTCCTGTCAGGTCAATGTCTTAACTAAGGAGCAAGATCTCCTTTTCGAAGCCATTAATGTCATTCTTAACCCTTAAGAAAAAATAAAATATTTAGAGAAATTAAAATCCTCTTTAGTGACTAGACCTTCTAAGAGTCCTATAGTTACTAACAAGTTCAATCTCAAAGATACTTTCAAACGTCTTGAAAAATCTAGTGTCAAACCTGTTACTATTCAAGATCTCCAATTTGAAATCAACAATCTGAAAATTGTGATTAGAGATTTGAAACAAAAACAAACTGAACATCAGTCCATCCTAGATCAATGGAAAAACAATTATGATTCATCCTCTGAAACAGCTCAATCTGAAGCTTCGGCTTCTACTTCTAAAAAAGAAGAAAATCAGTTTGACATAGTTGATGACTTTTTAGGATTAATCAATTATGTAAAAATTCAAAAGTTTTTATAAATATCAAAATCCTCATTGGGGAATTTGTTCTTGAAACCATAGCTCTATTTGACACAGGAGCTGATTCAAATTGCATCTTAGATGGATTAATTCCCACTAAGTATTTTGAAAAAACCTCAGAACAACTTAGTGCTACTAATGGTTCTAAGTTAAAAATCAATTACAAATTATCTTCTGCTATAATTGGAAACCAAAGTCTAAAGATTGAAACATCTTTTCTTTTGGTCAAAAATTTAAGGAACAAAGTAATTTTGGGAACACCGTTCATCAGATTACTTTTCCCTTATCAAACTACTGAAGATGGGATTATTACCCAACATTTGGGACAACCTGATATTTTCAAATTTTTGAAAAAACCCATCATCAGAGATTTGAATCCAATTTCTTACAAACAGAACCAAATCAATTTTCTTAAAGAAGAAATTTCTTTAAAAAACATAGAAAACCAATTACAACAATCTAGTACTCAGCAAAGGATTAATAATCTTTTGAGTCAAATTCAAACTTCCATTTGTTCGGATTTACCTAATGCTTTTTGGGAAAAGAAACCACATATTGTTGAACTTCATTATGAAAAAGATTTTCAAGAAAAACAAATCCCAACAAAAGCTAGGCCAATTCAAATGAATGAAGAATTTCTCCAATTTTGCCAGAAAGAAATGAAAGATTTATTCGACAAAGGATTAATTCGCAAGAGTAAAAGTCATTGGTCTTGTTCTGCATTTTATGTCAATAAACAAGCTGAAATTGAAAGAGGAACATCTAGGCTTGTTATCAATTACAAACCGCTTAATCAAGCACTCTGCTGGAATAGGTACCCAATTCCCAATAAAAAAGACCTTCTGAATCGTCTACACAATGCAAAAATCTTTTCAAAATTTGACATGAAATCTGGATTTTGGCAAATCCAAATTAAAGAAAAGGACAGATACAAAACAACTTTTACTGTCCCTTTTGGTCAATATGAATAGAATGTCATGCCATTCGACTTAAAAAATGCCTCTTCAGAATTTCAAAGAATAATGAATGAAATTTTCAATCCTTATTCTAAATTTGCAATTGTTTACATTGATGATGTATTAATCTTTTTTCAATCTATTGATCAACACTTCAAACACATTAGTATCTTTATTTCCATTATAAAAAGAAATGGTCTTGCTATTTCCAAAAAAAAAAAATCAATTTGTTTCAAACCAAGATCAGATTCCTTGGTCATAACATTTATTAAGGAACCATTGTTCCTATCAATTGTGCTATTGAGTTTACGGACAAGTTTCCTCAACTTAGCAATCTTATCAAACCACTCCATGATCGTCTAAAAAAGGATCCTCCTCCTTGGACAGATGTTCATACAAATGTTGTCAAACAGATAAAATCTCACGTGAAGACTCTTCCATGCCTTTACTTACCCAATCCTCAAGCCTTCAAAATTGTTGAAACTGATGCCTCTGACATAGGTTATGGTGGCATACTCAAACAAAGAGTCTCTGGTAAAGAGCAAGTTATTGCCTTTACCTCCAAACACTGGAATCCAGCACAACAGAAGTACTCTACTGTTAAAAAGGAAGTTTTAGCAATTGTTTTATCAATTTCAAAATTTCAATCCGATTTATTAAATCAAAAATTTTTGGTACGAGTTGATTGCAAATCTACAAAAGACATTTTACAAAAAGATGTAAAAAATCTTGCATCAAAACAGATTTTTGCCAGATGGTAAGCAATTTTGAGCATTTTTTATTTTTGACATTGAATATCTTAAAGGCTCAGCAAATGCTCTCCCTGGCTATCTCACTCGTGAATATCTACAGGGAAAAGATGTCTACTAGATCTTCTTCCTCCAGGGGAAGAGGAAGAGGAACAAATTTAGCTTTAGAGAGGAAACAAATTGATCTTCCATCTATTCAATCTGGGTCATTAACCCAAAAGCAATTAATTGGGTCATCCACCCAACCTGGGTCATCAACCCAACAAATTCAAAATCAATCTTCAAAACAAAACCCCAATCAAACTAAGGAAGACTATGCATTCCCTATCCAAACTCTTCAAGCCCTCTAGTAACAAGGCCTAACCCATTTACCAAAAAAGACTTGGGTTGACACTGCAGAATGAGAGTCTGATGATGATCTCCTATCATTGGACCTTATGATCCAAAATTAGAAAACACAAATAACCCAAGCAAATCCAAAACCAATTTCATCCATTCCTGCCCAATCTTCCCGTTCTCAATATATTCCTAAACCCAAATATTGGCCTGTGATAGGTTTAGAACCTGAGTTTTGGGACAAAGACATTAACAAAATTCCTTCCAAAATATTTCCTCTGGGATTTCAATTTGTGCCTTTAGTTTCAAATAAAACCCAATTATTCTATGAGTATATCCTTAAAGATTCTGAATCTGTTAAAATCAAGCATTACAAAGATCCCAAAGATGATTCAATTACCACCCATTCAACTCTCCAAATCCTGAATGTCTTAACACCTTCGGCTTAGGGGCAAAATCCTAGTAAACCCAAGAAATTCTCCGGTATCTTTGACCCAATAGGTTATTCATACTGGGGTTACATCAAAGCATGGGGCTTCATGATTCTAGGCTTACAAAACAAATTTTTCAAACATTCCTTACAAAACAAGTACTCATTTCCAAATTGGTTCCTCCATTGGTGGGATTTCTTTAGTCCAATTCCTGATATCTTTCCTCCAGATGTTCAAGAGGGATTCCAATTTTTCTCCAAAAAATTTAACAAAGATTTTGATAGTCTCCCAATTGAATTAAACTTCTTTATCAACTTTTCTCTCTCATGGGTCTTCTCATGGTAGTACAAAACTGGTGAAGCTTCAATTCCTAATACCCTACCTGGCTCCAGAAGCAGGCCTTAGTCAAATGGTGGTCCAGTTTTGACGAATCAAAAGCCTCCAAAGAAAATATCAAGATATGGTTTAAAAGCCATCCAAAATTTTTGAAGTATGCTGAAGCATCTACATGCTTACTTCAAAATCAAAAGGCTCATATAGCAGCTGCACTTGCAGCCTCTTCTTCAGAAGACGAAGTTCTTCACAATCTGCAAAATATTGTTCAACTTCTTCAAAAGCAATCTTCAGAGAAGAACCAAGGTTTGAATGACCTACCTTCATCCTCAACCCAGCAGGCCAAAAAGAAGAGCAGAAAGAAGCAAGTTCTTCAACCTGCAACTCTTCAACCCTCCTCAGAAGAATCCGTAAAGAAACTCCATTTTTTCAAAATGAAGATGACTGTTTCGGAATCTATCCTACTCCCGTCAATTCCATTGATGAGCAATGACCTGTCAGAAATCAATCTTTCATTGTAAGGCACCTTTCAGAAGACCTCTCAGAGTACGCTTAGTTTTACCAAGTTTAGAGAGTTTAGAGAGAGATGCTCTGTAAGCCTTTCTCTTCTTCTTTCTGTTCTCAATTTTTGTTTTCAATCTCTATACTTATTTCCTGTATTCAATAAAATATTGTTTCAATTTCTATTTATTTCTTAACCGCCTACATAGCAAGTTTTATATTCTGATTTTATTTCTGCATCATTTAAGATTTCGTCTTTCATCTTTTCATTTCTTTACTTTAAATTTTTGTAATTATACTTCTGTCTTTAATCTTTAAATTTATTCATAAATTAATTTTTATTCCCAATGATTAAATTAGAATTATCATATCTGAGTAGAAGTTAAGTGTGCAAATAATGTAGTCATAGGCATAGTTGCAAGCATGAGTATATACATATACATATATACATATACATATGTATATGTATATGTATAGGTATATGCATATATATATATATATGTATATGCATATGTGTGTATATACATATATATGTATACATATACATATACATATACATATACATATACATATGTATATGTATATATGTATATGTATATACTCATGCTTGCAACTATGCCTATGACTACATTATTTGCACACTTAACTTCTACTCAGATATGATAATTCTAATTTAATCATTGGGAATAAAAATTAATTTATGAATAAGTTGCTTCTTTATATTTGAGTAACATATTTGCGTGTATTTCATCATCACAAATAACTCAGATGAAAATGTAATAGTTTTTCATGCTTTGACTTTGTGATAAAATATAAAATTTTCATTACTAATCTTAGATTGTTCCGCTACAAGGTGTGTCATTCCATTTGAAACCACCTTGGTTTATTGATTGTTATACAGTGGTGGCCCTAAGCACGGTTGGGAGGGGCGACTGCCCAGGGCTCCCTTTTTTTTTAGGGGCACCAAAAAAATTTCTTAGTAGTTTATATAGATATTAAAATAAAAAATTTAGATATTATAAAAATTAAACAATAGCAGTAATTCAACAAGTTGTTATGTGAAACCAAGTCAACTAATGGGTGATTGTCTAAAATACAATGTTCCATTTTTCTTTATATCAACAAGAATACACCTATGATATTGGGCACTAAAATGATGATATCTCAACGATAAAAAGAAGGGTCTCGTATAAGTGTCCTGGTGATGGTCCATTTCTCTCGATTTTCTGTATTGCGCTTGTTCCCTCATTTTTTCTCTCTCTAATCTCTGATATGTTGATCTATCCCACTCTCCATGTCTCATCTCGTTCTCTTATCTCTTTGTGCCATCGAAAATGCGGGTCTTGCATCATCTCCCCTTTCTTGTCGCACACCAGTCACTATCACAGACCCACCTGCAAGTTGCTATATATAGCCGTCAAGAGTCACCCACTTCCCAGCCACCGCAAGCCTCTATCATTTTGTTCAAAAATGTCAAATTCGTTGAAACTACTCTAAATGCACACAATCAAACATTGAGTCTGTTGAAGAGTCTTTTAAGATTCATTATTTTTTAATATATTGTAGATCAAATAATTGACTCACTTAATAGAAAATTTGAGCAGTATAGCATATATGAGAAAAATTTTGGATTTTTGTTTAGTATTGGAAAACTTAGATCGTTCTTTAACAATGACTTGAAATTATGTTGCAAACATCTGATTTATTTTAGTTTCAGTTTAGTCGCAATGCAGTCCCTCTTTTATTTGTTTTTCCCGTAATAGTCCATTATTTTGCAAAAGTTATACCAACTTGGTCAATTTTTTTATCCGAAATAGTCCCTTATTACAAAAGTTGTACCAATGTGGTCATTTTCTAACACAATTTAAATGGAAAGAATCACATTGAAACCTAGAACAAATATAAGAGACTCAATTGAATCTTTTAAAAGTTATAGGTCCAAATTGAAAATAAAAAATAAGATAAGAGACGAAAAAGGTATTTTAACTTAATTTTATTCTTGATGGTAAAATTCTATTTGAAGAATTGAAAGTCATTAGAGAGGTTTTAACAGTTGAATCAAAATCAAGCTATATGATATTGAGTTCTTTGAAGACATTTAATTGTTTTCCTAATGCATACACGACTTATATAGAATAATATTAACTATCATTATTATTGTTACATCTGTTGAAAGAAGTTTTTCTAAATTAAAATTTTTAAAATCTTATTTGTGTTCTACTATCACAAGATAGATTCAATAGTCTTGTTCTCTATCTGTGAGATGAGATACTGAGTTGATATAGAAAATGATGCTATAAGGGAGTGACTACTAATATGGGTGATGTCTGTAAATGTATTGAACTGTGTATCATTTACTTATCTAGCTCCAAGAAAATGGTAGAGTGGTGTTTTTCAACCGTTTAGTTTGGCATGCAGTAGTTTGGTATTTGTGGTTGCTTCGAAATAGGATTGTTTTCAAGAGAGGTACAAATTTGATTTTTGTTTTAGCTCATATTAAAGAAATTTCAGGGACTTGGTTTATTAATAAGGGAGATAGATGTTTTGGAAGAACTTATTCTTATTAGTGTATTATTCCGGTGGGATGTTTGATGTAATGTTGGTGTTTTGTTCTACCCTAATTCGTTTGTAAATGGGTTTGAATATCCCTTGTACTCCTATTAGTAATACTTTTTGGTTATAAAAAATAAAATATATACATTGGCGAATGTCAAGTTCTTTCTTTTTGTTTAATTTTGGACAATAATATCTGTACTATTAAATTTTACTAGTTTCTCTTTATTCTCCCCAACCATTTCTATACCACTCTTGTTCATCTCTTTATACACTGAAGTTGGGCTACCAACAAAGATACACATATCCTACTATGACAAGTCTCACACATTAGAGCAACAAATTCCTCACTCACCAATCACCATTCGAATTTATAACCAAAATTGTTCCTGTTGTAAATTTTCGACCTGTATGAACATGAGCATAACATCATTTGTGAGCCAATATCCTAAGCAACCTATGACTCAATACCACCAAAAGCCTCTGCCTCACGACCAAACCACACGATCTATCACCATACTTGTGCGCTGCCAAGCCTTTGTACGTACTATCATTATGTACATAACCGCGTTTATGCAAGTCATCATCTCCACGAATCAAATCCATCCACTGAATTGCTTCAGCTCCGACTGTATTCTATTATGCACATATCCCAAACCCCCTCACCAGCATCAATTTTGGTTTTACAATTTCGACACAGAGAGGCAAAATGAACGGATAACACGAAATAGAAAAGAGGATGATAGAGAAATTATCAGAATTTATAGATTTCAAAAATTAAATTTATTGTTTTAAAATATATTGTATTCATAAAAATGAGATTTTATTTAAATAGAAAGTGCAACTTATAAATATATTTATATAAAGATAAGATATGTTGACACAATGTGTTTTCAAATCGGATCGTTTATTAAATCAGTAAAGATACTAGTTCAATATTTAATGTTCTAATTGTGGTCTATTGGAACCCAGAAGATTGGCTATTGATCTTTCATCTTTTCTTTCAATTTTCAGGGTTTGCGATAGATCCTGGAGTCCGCAATTGAAGGATGTGATCTTGGCCGGATTGATTAGCATGTTATGCACCATCTGGTACCGCAAATATGAGATAAAGTTTGAGAACAAATTTATATCCTACTCTTTGGCTATTAGCATGATTAGATTCTTTTGTTTTGTTGAGTGATAACCTGACCAAAAATCACATGTCAATATCTATTGAGGAAATCTCTATTCTAAAAAGTTTTTCTATTGCGGTTCATCCTAGGAAGTATCCCTCTATTATTCAGCTTGATTGGATCCCCCCTAGACATGGTTGGATCAAAGTTAATACGGATGGTGTTGCTCATGACTCTCCAGGTCATGCTGCTACTGGAGGTATTTTCAGAGATCGTAGTGGTGCTGTTGTAGGTTGCTTCTCGCATTATCTGGGTATTACCTCTTCTCCCCAGGCTGAGCTCTCAGTTTCTATGTTTGCTATAAAAACTACTCATAAGTGAGGTTGGCATGATCTTTGGCTCAAATCTTACTCAACTTTTGTTATCTTCGCCTTCTCCTCTCCTGACCCGGTTCCTTGGAAGTTGTGGAACATATGGAAGAGTTGTGTGCTGCTTACTTCTTTGATGCACTTTAGGCTATCTCATATTTATAGGGAAAGGAATCATTGCGAAGATAAGCTTGCTTTTTTTGGTGTCACATCTCGCTATTTCACTTGGTGGGATTTGATACCTGACTTTTTTAGGGTGGACTTTTTCCATAATAGGTTTGGTCTCCCTAATTATAGGTTTTCTTAGTTTGTTTTCTATTTCTTCTGGGTTAGGTTCCCCCTTCCCATGCCTGTATTCTTTATTTTTCCTTTTCTTGAATAAATTTATGGTGTGCTGCAGATGATTAGTAGGGACTGTGGTGCAAACATAGTTCGGATTCCTTTCTTTATTGTAATGTTTTTACATGCCATTTTGCTTTAAAAAAACCATAAGATTGGTAATGTCTGACCCCTCAAAATTTTGATGATAACAAATATCTATGTGTGAAATAATTGATAAAGTAAGCTTTGTGAAAGTTAACATAAATGATCTTTTGATATTAAAATAAGGGTAAATGGCACTCACCTTCCTTGAAGTATGCTTAAATGACACACACACCCCCTCAATTACACATATATCCCCTCCTCCTTATTATGTAAAAATAGAGGAGATGTGCATGGCATTTAACCAGAACTTAAGGGAAATGTGTGAAATTTTCTTAACAAATAAGGGTGGCAATATTTATTTAAAAATAGAGGAGGTTTGTATGTGTGTTATTTAAGCATATCTTAGTGGAGGTGAGTACAAATCATGTGTCCTAATTTTTTAATCTTATTTGAATTAAGCTTTGAAATAACAATGTTTTTATGACAAATCCGCATCAGGTTTATATATCGCAATGTATTTATTATGTTTTAATTGCTCAAAAGATTCAACTTGTAACAAATAACAAGACGGCATTTTGTCCTAATTTTTTAATCTTATTTGAATTAAGCTTTGAAATAACAATGTTTTTATGACAAATCCGCATCAGGTTTATATATCGCAATGTATTTATTATGTTTTAATTGCTCAAAAGATTCAACTTGTAACAAATAACAACACGGCATTTTATGATAAAGATTCCATTTTGGTTTTACAATTTCGGCACGGAGAGGAAAAATGAACCAATAGAAGATGATAGAGAAATTAACAAAATTTAATTAAATTTCAAAAATTAATTGTATTATTGTGAAGTATTTTTAATGATAGGAAAATAGAGGCACTTAGGTCATACAAACTATTATCAAAGTGATTTGAACATAGTCTCTTGGGATTATACGGCAGGTAGTCACCACTGCATTACCACCCTGAGATAATTGTATTATTTTGAATTATATTAATATTTGTTTTGTTTAAAAAAATAATTGAGTTTTTTATTTAAATGAAAATGTGCAACTTGTCAATATATTTCTTTTTCTTTTTTAAACAAAATGGCATGTAAAGGTATCACAATAGAGACAGTGGTCCCAACTAAGTTGGGACCCTCTATGTACTAATAATCAGCAGCACACCATAATTTTATTACAAATTTGAAAAAAGAATGCAAAGAAGCATGGGGAACTTGTCAATATGATTGATTTGAGAAACAAGTAGAAATATATTTATATACAGATCACTTGTGTTGACATAACTTTTTTACAAATTGGACCAGTTATTAAACTAGTAAAGGTACTGATTCAATATTTAGTGGTCCAATTGTGGTTTGTTGGAACTCAAAAGAATGCTAACGTCTCACTCCTGAAAGTTTTGATGATAACTAAAATCTAAGTGTGAAACAATTGAAAAAGTAAGCTTTGTGAAAATTAACATAGATCATATATATTTTTATATTAAAAATTAAATAAAGTATTTCATATAAAAGACAAGGTTTTCTGCATCCTAATTAGTGTATCTAATTCAAATTAAACTTTGAAATAACAAATTTTTAAGACAAATCTGTGTTTAGTCCATTTACTGCAATGTATTTCATTATGTTACTCAAAAGATTCAACTTGTAATTACATAAGCGCTTTGTGATGAATGATACTCCCTACGCCAAAAAATTATTTAGATAAAGCTTAATTTTCACCCAGATAATGCTTGTAAGCATTATAGGAGTATCCATCATCTAATGGAAACGTATGCATATAATACATTGGAAGTGTTATTAGCGTCGCGCCACAAATACAAGGTCGTGTGTGTGGTAAGGCAACTAAGACTGCTGCCTTAGGCCTCGTCTATTGGCCATTAATAATTTTATTACTATTAGGCCTAATCTAATATATAACCAAATAAATATCACTTAGCAATTAACGTGGCCATTCTTACTTCCTAGGGCCCAGCAACAACCAATAATAAGTTATGTTTAATATATATGGTGCAACATCAAATGCCCAAACAATGCCACTGTAGTGGAATTATGGGGAAGGGAAAATTTTGATTGCAAAATAATATATGCCAATGCCCAATACACATTGTATCCCTTGCGCATATGCGCAAACACAGATGCTACGTAGATTAAATTAAATTAAATTTCATTAACAGCTTCACCTAAAGCCAAAACATGTCCAGACACGGTTCTACACAGATAATGTGTGTGCACCCTTTATCAGATTCTCATTTATATAACGCTTAGTTGGGCAAGCGTTATCTAAAATTAACAATACATAAACACTACAAGAAATTAGGCGTTACTAACGACCAAATTCGTCGGTAAAGCACATAAGCTATCGGTAATAAAAGTTTTTGGACAACCATAAATCTGTTGAAATTAGGTCGTCAGTTCCGTTTACCGACAGTTTTAGCCCGTCAATAAATAATGACGGCTTTGGTCGTTGGAACAGAAGAGCAAAATGGAAAAATTACCGGGGGAAAGGTTGTCAGTAATATACACAAATATCTTGTGCCAATACCGACGATCTAGGTCATTGGAAATGGTAAACCTACCAAGGGGCTCATAGTTGTCGGTAATATGAAGAGTAAATACCCAATTTGGTCCCTGAAATAGTAGAACCATATCAACTTCCCCCACATTATCAATATTTCAAAATAATCCTTTAATTGCAAAACATTAATCAAGTTTGTCCTTCGGTTGTCATTCACAGGTACTATAATGACATTAAGTTGGTAGTGTCAGAGATGTAATTGCTAACAAATCCAGACGGTGGGATGAACCAGATTAACATTTTACAATTCCAGAGATCATTTTATATTATTGATAATATGGGGACACTAAGTTGATACGGTCCTACAAATTCATGGATCAAATTGGATATTTACCCGTAATATGACTTTTTCGTGTAGTGAATGGATGAAAATCACATAGCTTGTGGAAGTATGAAACCTAATTATTAGTGTCGATGGGTTAATTTAATATAATGCTTATGATATAGGGCTTAGGGTTTATGAAACCATATTAGCACCGGAATGTTTTGGTTTTAGACATAGGAGGGTTAGTAATTCTATGTTATTCCTGTTGGAATCTATCATCGATGTTTGACAAGTATCTATTGTTTACTGGTATAGTTTGCTGCCCTGTTCAGTTGTTGTAGCAATTTAAATAGGCTATTTTTTGTTTTTTTATTGCAATTTCTTTGTACTTACTTGTAGTTCTGCTTAGTGCCGGCCCAACATATATATAGACTTAAAGCGAAATTTAAAGTGAGACCTTTTAAAACTAACAACATAAAAATTAGAGGCCTTTTTAGGCATAATTAGTTTTTATAATATTAAACAATTCAAAAATAAATATTAAATGCATTCACGGGATTGACTAATTTTATTGCTAAATTAATTAGTAGTAAAAGTAGTGAGTGAAATTAACACTGTGGGGCTTAAGAAAAATAAATACTAATGAAATTAATACTATTAACTAAATTAAAAAAATTTAATTTGAGGCCTAAAAAATTTGAGGCCTAAAGTGATTCTTTTAATTGCAGCCCCTTTGGACCGGCTATGGACTTTTGCTTCAGCTACATTGGTGTTTGATCGGAGGTGGTTCTATGCTTGAGCTTGTGCTTAGCACCATTTTATTATAGGCTTAATTACAGTTTTGCTCCCTTAGGTATCATAATTGTGCGAATTTGGTCCCCATATATAGTTTGAATTGTGCGAATTGGGTCGTTCAGTTATTACGATTGTGCAATTTTGGTCCCACAAGTTTCAGCTGTGCAAATTTAATCCACTAGTTATTACAATTGTGCGATTTTGGTCTCTCTTATCGGTCAATTTCTAATAAAAAAAATGTTGATGTACTATCACATGTAGGTATGATCTAACACATAATTTTATCTAGGCGGCATGCTAATTGGCCTAAAAATTAAAAAACTTTTACAATATTTTTAGTTATAAATTGAATGACAATTAAACAGAGGGATTAAAATTGCACAATTAAGATACCTAGAGGACCAATTCGCTCAATTAGAACTTGAGGGGACCAAAATCACATGGGTGCGATACCTTGAGGACTCAATTTGCTCAATTAGAACTTAGGAGACCAAAATTGCACGATTGCAGTACCTGGGGACCAAAATTGTAATTAAATCTTTATTATATCTGTGAATATACATTTACTTTTTTAAAAAATTAACATAACGTTGGTTTAGCTTTAATTGAAAAAAAGTTTGCATACACGTGAAAGATTTTGAGCTGTACTTAAATCTAGTCAAAGAACAACTCTAAGTTAAGGGACGGTCAAATTTTTGGACTGCGTCCAGAAAATGCTAAAAGTGATTATATTTATATATTCAAATCGTGTTCAGGGAATCAAATCAAATAAATAACAATCAGAAACGTGAATTTTCGTATCGAAAAAATATGGCGATTCCTTGGCGGGCTGTGATTAAGACACTGATATATAGTAGCTTGGAACAAATTTTTTTTTTGGTCAGCTAATAGAAATAGAAACAGCAAACACACACATACGTCCAAATGGCAACACTCGAGTTCAAATCTCGGTCCCAGCATCCTCATATCATTGAAATTGTCAAAACAACCAGCAGTGAGGGACTGCTTGGAACAAATATGAAATCACAAAAGTATGTTGATTTTTTTTTAAATAATAGTAAGTAGTGATAACTTGATAAGTACAACTACAACCCCTGGGGAAAACAACAGAAGACATATGAATATGATATCGTTGGAATAGAAATGCAAGGGGGCATTCGTAGTTAATTCGTGTGCTTAGTAATAAAATTTGAATTTCAGTACATGCAAACCCTTTTTCTGAATGAAAATGCTAAATCTCAAGAAAAAGATTTCGTGACCACCACCCGAATCACGTGGAAACAATATCGTTCAGTGTCCCAGTCAAAAAAAAAATATCGTTCAGTGTTATTTTTCTCTTTTTTCTTTGAGTAAATACCAAAATTAGTACCTACAAAAATTATGTAGATTAATTTAATCTCTGAGAAATAAAAAATACCAATTTGGACTTTAAAAATATCAAATGTGGATCAAATTAGTCATTTTTAGGATAATTTTTAGGAATGTTTTAGTCTATATTAAGAACTAATTTGACCCATATTTGAGATTTTTAAGGACTAAATTGATATTTTTTTACTTTTTAGGCACTAAATTGGTTTCTTGATTTTGTTGGAACTAATTTGGGTATTTATTTTTTGGCTAAATTATCCTTTAGTCCCTTAAATTTATTTTATGTTTCATTTTGGTCCCTTATGTATTAAAAGTTCAGAATTGGTCTCTTATGTGTAAAAGATATATCAATGTGGTCCCTTTTATTTTATTTTTTTGTTTCAAACTGATCTTTTATGTTACAAAAATTATAACTGTAAAGAGTTGTATATTTACTTGTTGATTCAACATGAGTACAATGTGTATATATACACTAGGATATGAACCTGATTCCTAGAGAAATAAAGGCATATGCTAATTCCTAGAGGAATGGATACAATGAATGGTAGAATACATTGGATATGACTCCACCGTCCACACCGTCCATATTAATTACAAGCAATACTCCCCCTCAAGCTGGAGCATACATGTCATATGCACCAAGCTTGTTACAAATGGATTCAACCCGAGGTCCTCTAAGGGGCTTAGTCAACAAATCAGCCAGTTGATTATTGGAATCGACAAAACTAGTCATGATTTTTCCTGAAAGAACTTTCTCTCTCACAAAGTGGCAGTCGATCTCTATGTGCTTAGTTCTTTCGTGAAATACTGGATTGGAAGCAATATGCATTGCAGCTTGGTTGTCACACATTAGTTTCATTGTCTTGACATCTCCCAATTTGAGTTGTTGGAGTAATTGTCTAAGCCATGTGAGTTCACAAGTCATTATCGCCATAGCTCGATACTGCCTTCGCACTCGATCTTGCGATCAGAAATTCTCGCTTCTTGCTTTGCCAGGAGATCAAATTACCTCCAACAAAGACACAATATCCTGTAGTGGATCTTCTATCTGATGGTGAACCTGCCCAATCAGCATCAGAATAGCCAACAACTTCGGTGTTACCCTTCTTTTCATAAAGTAATCCTTTACCTGGTGCATTCTTGATATACCTAAGAATGCGAACCACGGCGTTCGATGGGTATCACAGGAGCATTCAGAAATTGACTGACTACGCTTACAGCAAAGGTAATGTCAGGCCTGGTTACTGTAAGATAGTTAAGTTTGCCAACCAGACGTCGATATCTACCAGGGTCTTTTAATGGCTCCCCCTGACCTAGTAGTAGTTTGACGTTAGGATCCATTGGAGTATCACTAGGTCGACAATCAAGCATCCATCCCGGTTTCCTCTAGTATATCAAGCGCATATTTCCGTTGAGTAATAGCTACACCTGTCTTAGACTGAGCAACTTCAATCCCCAAAAAATATTTTAAGGGACCCAAGTCTTTGGCCTGAAAGTGGATGGACAGATGTTGTTTGAGCTGATGGATGCCCGCATGATTGTTACCTGTGATGATGATGTCATCAACATAGACAAGCAGATAAAGACAGGTAGTAGGTGAAGAATGCATGAAGAAGATAGAGTAATCAGCTTCACATCTGGTCATGCCATACGCTTGAAGTACAGTGCTAAATCTCCCGAACCAAGCACGTGGAGATTGTTTCAAACCATAGAGAGATCGACGTAGCCGGCATATGTGGTGATTATTTCTGAACAAAAGGTTTGAAAGATGGAGAAAACTTCTGAACGATTTTTCATTAGAAATATTCAAGTGCATCGTGAAAAATCGTCAATAAAAGTAACAAAATATTGATATCCTAAACAAGAAACAACACGACTAGGACCCCAAATATCAGAATGAACTAAAGCAAAAAGAGACGCAGCTCGTTTATTGACTCTGTCGGGAAAAGAACTCCTAGTATGTTTCCCAAACTGACATGACTCACACTCTAAGGTGGACACTCTTGAAAGACTTGGAACTATAAGACGCAGCTTGGAAAGGCTAGGATGTCCCAAGCGTTGATGAATAATAGCCGGAGACTTAACAGCAGAACATGAAATAGGAGGTGCAGGTGTCGAAAGGTAATATAGGCCTCGGGACTCATGTCCTACTCCAATCATCTTCCCAGTACTCCGATCCTGCACAAGAACATAATTGTTAGTAAAGGTAACATCGTAAGGTAGGGTACTAGTGAGTTTACTGATGGAGATTAAATTAAAGGGACATTCAGGGACATAAAGCACAGAGTCCAAAGCAAGTGAGGGTAGGGGTTGAGATCGGCCAATGCCTTGGCATTTGGTTTGTGATCCATTAGCCGAAGTAACACTAGGTAGTGTGTTCATAAAAGTGAGATGGGAGAAAAGCAATTTGTTACCAGACATATGATCAGATGCGCCTGAGTCAAGGATCCAAGGTCCAAGTGAAGAAAATTGTGAAACAAAGGCAACATGATTACCAGTCTGAGCAACAGAGGCAACAAGAGAAGACGCTGTAGTAGATCCGGTTCCCGTCATGATGAACAAGGCGAGGTGAAAGAGAGAAGGTTGTTGGAAAATCACCAAATGAAGAAACGGACCTTGGAAATAGGCAGAGGAGGCTCTGCGACGGTTGGCGCAGAAAAATGGTGGCCGGAGATGGAAGCACGCGCTCTCACGCGCGGATCTGGTGGCGGCGCGTGGGTTTCACTCGCAGAGACAATGGCGGCGCGTGTGGAGTCGGATCGGAACGGGGCAACGGCGGTTGTGCTCGCCGGTGTGATGCGCACCTGTTTGTGGTGGTAGCTCGGTGGGGGTCGCACCGGAAAAGGAATTTATGGACTGGACAACACTGTTTTGAAAAAAAAAACAGTGTGTTTTAAAACGAAAAATGAAGATGCATTGGCACATGAATAAACTGGATCTCTGATACCATGTAAAGAGTTATATATTTACTTGTTGATTCAACATGAGTACAATGTGTATATATACACTAGGATATGAACCTGATTCCTAGGGAAATAAAGGCTTACGCTAATTCCTAGAGGAATGGATACAATGAATGGTAGAATACATTGGATAAGACTCTACCGTCCACACCGTCCATATTAATTACAAGCAATAATAACAATGTGGTTCCTTTTTATCTGTTATTTTGCAAAAAATGGATTATATCGGTATAATTTTTTTAAACATAAAGGACCTCTTTAGAACAAAAAAAATTAAAGGAATTATATTGGTATAATTTTTACACGTAAGAGACTAATTCGAAACTTTAAATACGGAAGGAAACAAACTGAAAAACCAAAATAATAATTTAACCTTTTTTCTTTCTTTAAATCCGAGTTTGTGCATGGTTTCCGTGAAAGTCGGAAGTCCAAGTTACTATGTGCTGGCATCTCTTTAAACAAATGCACATATGTCGTGAAATCCGTGGCAGAAATATGTCGTGATATTTATCACTGCTCTTCTTTAAATCCGAGTCTGTGCATGGTTTCCATGAAAGTCGGAAGTCCAAGTTACTATGTGTTGGCATCTCTTCTCTTTAAAAAAATACACGTATGTCTTGAAATTCGTGACAGAAATATGTCGTGATATTTAGCACTGCTCCTTTCTGAATTCCAAGATTCCAACCACAAATAAATATACAATGCCTTGTGGTTAACGGTAGAGCTTCACAATTTCAGGATAAAACGAATTCTAATTTTGTTATTTATTATTAATATTTAAATTTAGATATATTTTAGATGCTTATCTAAAATATTAAATATTAAATATTATTTATTTATGTATTTATTTAGTACATCTGTTAGTTTAAATAATAAAGAGTTTAATAAAGTATTGTGAATAAAAAAAATACTAATTTTTTTATTGAAAAGGAAAAGCAAATTAAAAATTAAATTGCTACCTAAACTTTTTTATCTTTTAACAATATTTTCTTTTAAATTAGTTGCTAAACAATAAAAAAAATTATTGGATTAAGGTACTATTTCAGTTTTACACACACACACATATATATATATAATGATTTTAAATCCAACAGAAATAATAGATGGAGGTAATAAGAACTAAAACAAAAGAATCAACTATTAACATCATGTTAGGAGAGTTAGTAATGTGACTCTCAAAAAAGAATCTGGGTTTAATTCCTGTAGTCACTCATTTGGGAGGCAATTCAAGTCCGTGTGTAAAAAATCGCACTTTTCACTACCAACTCGGGAATTAGTAGCAGATCCATGTTATAAGGAGCCATATTTTATTATTTTACAGTATATAAGATTGTAACCGTAGACACATAATTAAATAGAATATTAATGGGAGACCAGAGAGAGTGTTGATCAGCCAGAACAACAAATTGTTTATTCAGCAACTTACACATATTACAAGGAACCATATTTTATTTTATTTTTTTGGTGAAGGAACCATATTTTATTACAGTATAGTACCTCTCTGCTTTGTTGTTATGTTTTAGCCGTGTTTTACCTGCGACTCTACTGCTGTTGATCTCAACATTTTTGATATCATAGCTAAGACACAAAAATCATGTGGTTCAAGTTTGTCTGCCTCTGAGATTGCTTCTCAGCTTCCAAATCAACACCCGGCCGGAATTGGCTAATAGGCTTGAACGCATGTTGCCTGTGCTGGCCAGTTATTCTCTTCTCACTTGCTCCATTCGCAACAATGGAGATGGTAAGAGAGAAAGAGTTTATTCTCTTTCACCAATTGGTGAATACTTTGTGTGTGACAAAGATGGAGGCTCTTTGGGTCCACTCTCAACATTAGTGCATCATTTATTACATATTGATTGTTTTTATAACTTAGTATAAGGGAAGAAGTTATAGATTTTTTAATATGGTTTTGTGGTTAATTTTTTCTTATCAGGAATGATGTTAATGATGCAATTATGGACCCTAACAACGATAACCATTTTCAAAAGCTCCACGTGTTGCCATGTTATCAATACATGGAGACACATAAAGAGCTGGGTCATATTTTTAACAAGGCTATGGCTCAATCTGGCCCATTAGAAATGAAAAGAATCCTTCAAATATATAAAGGATTTGAGGGAGTCTCGATATTGGTTGATGTAGGAGGAAATGTGGGACAAGCCTTAAAACAGATTATCTCTAAATATCCTTCAATTAAAGGAATTAATTTTGATTTGCCTCAAGTGGTTCAAGATGCACCTCCTCATCCAGGTAAAATATATCAGTCATTCTCTCTTTTTAATTTATACACATCCTACAATATTTTAAATCAAATGGCTTTCAATGAAAAAAATAGAATATTTG
This sequence comes from Calophaca sinica, assembly GCA_037113605.1. NCBI lineage: Eukaryota > Viridiplantae > Streptophyta > Magnoliopsida > Fabales > Fabaceae > Calophaca > Calophaca sinica. Next base: position 74,558,750 of record CM073730.1, read on the forward strand.
TGTGGAGTTTAGAGTGCCTTAAAATCATGTTGGAGATCATTGGAAGTCATAAAAATGAGTTTTCAACAGGTGTGAATCGAATCATGGGTCTCTGGAATCGATTCATGATGTGCCTTGGAGCCTTGGAGAAGTTTTGGACTTTCTGTGAATCGAAGTGAAGGAGTGTGAATCGATTCACTGACTTAGGATCACAAAACGCGTAAGATTTATACGTGTGAATCGATTCACACTTACTGGTGAATCGATTCACCGCTGCTGTTTTTATACCAGAACGTGTTTTTCATTCAGACACGACGTGCAGCCTTTCTAGGGTTGTGTGCAGCCGTTCTTGAGCGTCTTTGTGAGGTTTTTGGGGCTGGAAACACATTGAAACACCTTGGGGTCTTAGGAAATCATAGAGGGAGGATTGAAGGCTTTCTCTATTGTTGTTCTTGAGAGATTTTCATAGAGGAAAAGAGAGAGGGATTGGGAACTCTTGGGTTTGTTCTTCTTGGACATTTAGAAGGGGTTCAAAGCAATTGTAATCTCTTGTAAAGACTCTTTGATAGTGAAACGGATGGCTGCTCTCTCCCGCAGACGTAGGTCATCTTTTTGGGGCCGAACTGCGTAACCAAATAGCGGTGTTATTCTTCCGACTCTCTACTCCATGTTTGATTGACTTTATTGCATTGTTTTGGTTGCTATCAAATTTAGTATTGGTTGCCTTTGATATTTGTTCATTTATTCTTGTTAGTAACTCAACAAGTGGCGCCGTCTGTGGGAAGAACAAATAATTCAATTGTGCACCATGGGTACTAAATGGGATATCGAGAAGTTTTCCGGTAATAACGACTTCGGTCTATGGAAGGTGAAGATGGAAGCAATCCTTATTTAGCAGAAGTGCTTTGAAGCCTTGAAGGGTGAGGCAAGAATGCCGGCCACCCTGTCTCAAACGGAGAAGAAGGAGATGATAGATAAGGCAAGAAGTGCCATTATCTTGTGCCTTGGCGATAAGGCATTGAGAGAAGTTGCAAGAGAGAAGACCGCGGCGGAGATGTGGGCAAAGTTAGAATCGTTGTACATGACCAAGTCATTGGCCCACAGGTTATGTCTGAAACAACATCTCTACTCATTCAAGATGGTAGAGACCAAACCTATTGTGGAGCAACTAGCAGAATTCAACAAAATCATTGATGACCTGCAGAACATTGATGTGAAGCTCGATGACGAGGATAAGGCTCTGCTCTTATTGAATTCACTACCTAGATCCTTTGAACACTTTAAGGATGCACTCCTCTATGGCAAGGAGTCCACTATTACTTTGGAGGAGGTCCAACAATCCATTAGGACCAAGGAGCTAACCAAGCTCCAAGACTTGAAAGTGGATGATAGTGGTGAAGGCTTAAGTGTATCAAGGGGAAGAAGTGAGAGTAGAGGAAACCACAACAAAGGGAAGAATTCTAGGTCGAAATCCAAGTCAAAGGGGAACAATTAGAAGTATAAGTGCTTCAATTGTCACAAGACCGGTCACTTTAAGACACTACAAAAAAATCAGTTTTTAGTGACCGATTTTTCGGTCGCTAAACCTCTAAAATCGGTCGCTAATCGAATTAGCGACCGATTTAGAGACCAACAAAAATCAGTAGCTAAAACGCTAGTCGCTAATTTTTGCGATCGATTTAGTGACTGAATATATAGCGACCGATTTAGAGACCGATTTTAGAGACCGATTTAGCGACCGATTTTAGAGACCGATTTAGAGACTGAATATATAGCGACCGATTTAGAGACCGATTTAAGAGACTAATTTAGTGACTGATTTTAGAGACCGATTTAGCGACCGATTTTAGAGACCGATTTAGAGACTGAATATATAGCGACCGATTTAGAGACCGATTTTACAGACTGATTTAGCGATCGATTTTAGAGACCGATTTAGCGACCGATTTTAGAGACCGATTTAGAGACCGAATTTGACTAATTTGATTTTAAATTTTTATAAACCGGTCTCTAAATCGGTCCCTAAAATCGGTCGCTAAATCGGTCTCTAAAATCGGTCGCTAAATCAGTCGCTAATTTATGTTTAGTTTAAAAAAAATTAAACTTTCAAAAATCTATTTTTCAACACATTTTATCAGATTCCTTAAACTTTATCACCTTTTTATAATCAAATAAATTTTATTAAAGGCCAAACCCTAGATATAACTTTATTTGAATAAAAATAAAATAAAATTCATCACCATGTAAGATGTTACAATACATCAGTAATTTCATTCAAACTGAACTATTACAAAACAATATAACTTGATAATTTCATTCAAACTGAACTATTACAAAAATAGTACAATGTCAACATGAGAACCTTGCACACTAGTGTGTTTGGTTACGTGTCTTGTCCTCAGGTTTCACTACTCCTTCCCAATGCATTCCTTAGCCTGGTTGCATGCAGAAGTATGTCTTCCGGATCCATATTCGTCACACATATCACTCGCTGGTTTGTGTCCTCTACTTCTAATCACGCTATCTTAGCTTCAACAACAGCAAGGTTCTGACTCCTGAGTGAGCTTTATATTCTGAGACTGCAAATTCTTGATCAAACTCTCACTAACCTCAAGCTTCTCCAGCAACTCCTTATTATGGTTCTCACCTATAATATAACACACATAAATAGTCAGAGGATAAAGAGTCAACACTTTGATTCAAAGTTTTATAGAAAGAAAACAATCCTCCTCAGATCATGCACCAAACAACAAAAAGAAAACTAAAAACAAGAATACCAAAGATGAACACCAAAATTTACACCTCTTTCGACCATTTTCATCTCCTTCAAAACTTAAAATATTCAACAACACTAAGAATCGATACTTTTCATGCCAAACTCAATAAAAATCCTTAATTGGGCTCCACTTGGCTTTCTTGAGTCTCAAAGAACTCAATTACCATATGTGTTTCATTGCCTCAAGGATCCAACCAAATGGGCTATATTTTTCTTCTTCTTTGTATTTTCTCTGATCGAATTTGAAACCCTAAGATGGAGTGAGAAGGAAGCTCGAGATGTAGGAGGGGGAAGAGGAGAGGAGGAGAAACAGAAAGAAATGGAGATGAGGGGAAGAGAGAGAGAGGAGATGTTCAGAGAGATTGACAGTGGAGAGATCGAGATCGAGAGATGAAGATAGAGAGAGGGGGATGAGAATCAGATAGTTTTTGGTTTGGGTGAAGATAGAGTTTGGGTTTGAAATTTGATCTCAGATTTTGACCGGGAATAGAAAAAAGAAAGATACCAAATTATCCTCAGTTAGGACACGTGTCAGTCAGATGAGAAGGATTATTTTGTCATTCCATGAGTGAGTGAGGGTTTAATAAAACTAGTAAAGTACCCGTGCATACGCACGGGGCGCAACGTGTTAAAAATTAAATAACAATAAACATTTGATTAAATATATTGGTAATCATACCTCTGGGCGAGATCCACCAGTTAAAATGGAAGCACCCTCACTCTTAATAGTCGAGATAAACTTCAATATTTTTTTAATACTGAACCATATAATATAAACATTAGATATCACATAATCCACAACAATATCAAATGTAAGAGACAAATAATGAAGCATTATACCTGTTGTTATTTCACTATGTAATTGAAAGACATCTCAGTTTTTTTTGAATTCAACTAAACCACCTTTCCTTGTCTGCAAACCAATCACACCTACATGTTGCACATCCTAGCACTTGCAGCATTGAAAAGAATGTGGTGGAGTTCCATTACAGACAACAAATAGAATGCTAGCTTTTATGCTTTAACTCTACAAAAGAATAATTTCATGTTGAAAACTACATTTAGGCTTCTGATCAGAATTCAGAATTTTCTAATTATCCATTACTTTATGGTCCATCAAGCAATAACCAAAGAAAAAAGTTGAAAAAAGAAGGAAAAGACTAATTGCATGTATATAGATTGTGTACATAGTGCATTGATATATGGTATAGTCTAAAATATCAATGTAGTTCCTGAGTTAATATGCTGACCCAGGTATTGGAAGTCTAGTATCCCACGACTGATTTGTGTAAAAATGACTGCTAATTATTGATAGTTTGCATAGTCTCATTCCATGCTATATTGTTGTTTCCCTTGATAAGTCATTTGACAAATCAAAACTCCTAATTTAACCATGTACGCTTGACAATTGACACACACATATACTAATATTAATATTCATTTATGCCCAGCTAGCACAGTCATCCTCTGGAAAGTCTCTGATGGTCCCGATAACTACATCATGATAAACTAATAAGAAGGAAAACCACACGCCTACATTTATTGAGCTTCCAAAGAACCTCAAGTCAAAGAACTGAAAGTGAAAAATAACATTGCTTTACAAAGAGAATAAAAACCACAATGCTTGGGTTAGTAAAGAGTGAATAGGAGGTGGAACATGCAGAGTATTTTGAAAAGGGATATTACCTCGCTCAAGTACTGATATGATTCTCAGTTTTGCTGATGCCACTTGATTTAAGGCATGCTCAAAATCTACTGGTTTAACATCCTTCTTTCAAGTATACAGAAAACCACTAGTAGAAATCTAGAAACAAAAATTAAAAAAGGGAGCAAGCAAGTTATATGTAAGAACATTAAAAACAAAATGATTATCCAAACAAAACTTTTCAACAATTACAAACCAAGATCAAACAAAAACAAACCTGAATATGTTAATAAAGTTTGATGCTCTTTCAGCTTTTCACTCCATGCCATAAACTCATCCTTTCTAACAGCTATTTGTATCTTGTCTCCCTAGTTCATTAAAAGATATACATATAACAATAGTTAAAAATATAAATAAAATATGCAATAATCAGCAAAGACATTGGACAACAACAAAAAAACTACTGTGCAATCCATCAATATCATTTCCAAATGTCCCGGTTTAGGGGGTTTTTGGACATACCAATGGTCTATAATTCAAATAGCAACCTTCCATAAGTGTTTTGTGTCATTTAGATCTTTGATCATGTCAAACGGACGTATGATTTGTTCACTAAGTGCCATTGCCCAAGACTGTAAAACACAAGTGAAACTTCATCTCAGAAAATCCAGATGCTGAGCAGTAGTGGTTAAATATAGCATTTAAAAAAATGCATATTTTTTGCTTTCCTCTAAAATATTGTAACACTATTCTTCCAGAAAGAGAAACAATACGGCAATATATTTTTGCTTTCCTCTAACATATTCTTGTAACAACAATTCTGCAACGGTCTTTATTAATGGAAACAGCATAGAACATGAATAATAAAATATAAAAGCCAGAAAGGTCAAAATCCTGCCACAAGAATGCATTTTATTCAAAAAACAAAACATGGGCAGCAAAATCCTTAATTACATTCCCTTTCATTAAAGATGTGTTTAACAATGAATCAAACCTATGCAAAAAATCTAAAACAACAATTAATTTAATAGCAAATTTTTTCGCTATCTACTTCATGTTAGTTTGAACAAACAATTTTCCAAAAAAGTAATAATGATTGGTAATATCATATAGCAAATTCTCATAATAACAAAATCTTGAACATGAGCAAATAAAGAGCTTGTAATAGTAAAGAGACCTGCAGAGAAACAAAAAGCTATATCTGCCATAGTGCTATTACATACAAATGCACCATAAATCAAAGGCACAACAAGGGACCAAACTAATAGAACTTTTACCAGGTTATTTCACAAATTCAGGAATCAAACTCTTTTAGGTTCAACAGTAACATCAACAATAATCCTCACACCTAGGACAACACTTTTTCACAACATCATATAGATATGCAGTTAAGTAGATATAAATCACGTGATCTACACACACATAAATATAGTGATGTTAGTGTAATAATATTATTTACTATTGGAGTTAATAATGTATGTGACATATGTTATGATACTGATAAAATAGCATTATGTTTATGTATGAATAAAAAGTGCAAATGGTGTGTACATATCAACTAGTATCTGTTATAAATGATTGTTGATGTATGTATATTCAGTGATGAACAACTTATTATTTCCAATTCACATCATAATGTTAATTATGAAATCTTCTTATATAACACTGGTATCAGAGACTGGTTATCAAGTACAATCTTTAACATATCACTTTATCAATTGTTAATATGCTATAATATTATCCAAATTTACAAGCAACACGACAGCAAACTACAGGTAAGTAGTACTTGGGTACTGTTTTTATTATATTATACAAGATTTTAACACAAATGCAACTGTTCATTACACATAATTCAATCTGTAAAGTGTTGACAACATTACATTACAGTTTCTTTACATAAGCTAACATGATTTACTGTACTATACACCATACCATCTAGTTTCAACCATGCACAACTAGTTTTCTATAATAATATTCAAAATTACTCACATTTACAGATTTTACACATTATTACACAACATACATCAGCATATGTTTTATTTATTACTTACAACACTTCACTGCACTTTTCGTGAAAATATCTTTAACATTATTCAATAACCTTACATTTAACTATTGCACAAATACTGATACACACAACATTGGTTTAGGGGGGTTGGGGGCAGCCGTCCAACCCTATTTCAGTCAAACCCCATACAAGACCATTCAGTATAACTAATAAGCTAATTATTGAGCTAATAAAATTAATAATAAAACCTAGCACACTCTAAGGGAGGTTTTGGGGGAAGTCTATGTTACCTGAGCAATCCCAAGTTAGGGATTTCAATTCCAAAAATCCTCTTTCCCTTTCTTCCTTCACTTTGAGTTCGGAATCTTCATCCTCAACACTTAGAAGCCACATGCAAAGCCTTCCTCTTCACCTTCTTCTTCTATTCAGCCTCTGTTTCTTCCAATCTCTCAGTCCCTTGATTTCTCTCAGCCTCTGGTTCTCTTTCTCACTCTCGGCCTCTATCTCTCTCTCACTCTCGGCATCCACCTCTTTCTTTCTCTCCCTCGGCCCAACTCTCTCTCACGGTCGTGAACAGTGGCGAGGCCACCTCCACACACCGCCGCGCCACCACCACCAGCCACCAACCACCACCCTTCGTCCTTCTCCCCCATCGATCGCCCACTTCCTCTCTCGGTTCTCTCTCTCTCGTTCTGGCCGCGCTTTGCTTCTTTCCTCTTCTCCGGCCGAGCACAGTGGCGTAGGGAGGTGTGCCGCCACCACTGGCCGTTGCGGCCGCGTCGGAGCTCCAGCAGCTCCGCCCCTCCTTCCTCTTCTCTCGCGCGCGACTCCCCTTCTTCTCTTCTCTCCTTCTTCTCCTTTCTTCTTCTTTTTTCTGTTTTTCCCTCTTTTCTGATTTTTGCTTCTCCTTTCCTTTCTTGTGGCTGCTGAGAATCACGATGGGGGAGGGAGTATTAGGGTTAAAGAAGGGGTGCTAGGGTAGATTTAAATGAAAGGTGGTGTATGGTGGTCCCTTGGGTTTTAAATTAATTAAAAACTATTGCAATCAAGCCCTTAATTAGCTTCTTAATTCAACCTTTGGTTTCTAATAACATCTTGAGTAATTTTAATCAATTAGAACTACTCCTAATTAATTAGTCCCTTAATTAATCAATTTTAACAAGAAAGAAGAAGAAGTCACCGCGGCCAATGACTCCGGAGCGGTGGTTGCGATTTCCGCCGGTGGAACTCGTGAAGGTGCTTCGTTTTGAGCTCGATTGAGGGTTTTGTTCTTTGATAGAGAGGAGAACACGAATATCTAGTCTATTTTCCAATTGGAGGCTCACGGTGGCCGGAATCTAGGAGAGAAGGCGCGGACATAAGGTTTTGAGATCTGTCCGTTTAGGACCTTTTTCATGGAGGACGGAGAACTGGAGGGGAGGAGAAGAATAGTGGTGGTGGTTCTTGATTCGCGGCGAGTTCAGAAACGTCATTAGAGGTCGCGGTTGGGGTTTCATTTTGGTCCCTGTTTCGTGAAGTCTTGATATGGGTTTTGGAGAGAATGAAGAGAGGAGAAGAATGGTGGTAGTTTAAGTAGCCAGCGGAGGATGGGCCGACAGAGCGGCCGTTGGAAGTGGGGCGGCGGCGGTCCTTGATGAGAGAGAAGAGAGAGCTTTTTTTTTTTTTTTTTACTTGGTTACTGAAGAGAGTTTTCTATGCAACCCAAAAAAAAATGAAGAGAGTTTTCTAACAAGGCTTTTATTTTTCTTTTTTTGACGGAGAGTTTTCTAACAAGGCTGCTACTTGGCTTATTGGTTTTTTTTTTATACGTGGTTTATCATATCATATAATATATAACTATCTTCTTAGTAGTTAAGAATCTCAAGTATGAGTTAAATTAGTCCATAATATGACTAAAATATCCTTAAAAATTATCTTAAAAATATTTAAAATCAATCAAACACACAAATATTTTCTAAAAGAATTACGTGACTTTTGAGTCCTCATTTCACCGGAAGATACGTAGGAGCGGGTCAATTCCGTCAACTCAAATTAAATTTTTTCCAATTTAGTTTCTTTAATTTTTTATGTTCATTTTTGTACTTAATATTACTTTTATTTAATTTTGGGTTGAAACAAATATTTTTTTTGAACGAGAATGAGTGAGTGAGGGTTTAATAAAATAAACTTAAGCTTCAGCACCCAAAAAAAAAAAAACTTAAGTTTAGCGACCGATTTAGAGACCGATATTTCGGTCGCTAATTATCGGTCTCTAACTAGGTCGCTAAAGATAAAAAATAAGAATAAAAAATACGATTTAGAGACCGATATTTCGGTCGCTAAATATCGGTCTCTAAATCGGTCGCTAAAGCTAGAAAATAATTTTTAAATTTTTGCAATGCAAATAAAAATCCGATTTAGAGACCGATATTTCGGTCGCTAATTATCGGTCTCTAAATCGGTCGCTAAAGATAAAAAATAATTTTTAAATTTTTTAATGCGAATAAAAAATCCAATTTAGAGACCGATATTTCGGTCGCTAATTATCGGTCTCTAAATCGGTCGCTAAAGCTAGAAAATATTTTTTAAATTTTTGCAATGCAAATAAAAATCCGATTTAGAGACCGATATTTCGGTCGCTAATTATCGGTCTCTAAATCGGTCGCTAAAGATAAAAAATAAATTTTAAATTTTTTAATGCGAATAAAAAATTCGATTTAGCGATCGATATTTCGGTCGCTAATTATCAGTCTCTAAATCGGTCGCTAATTTATTATTTGCGACCGATTTGGCGACCAAACATTTTTTATCAATAACTCGAAGAATTCGGTCTCTAAATCGGTCGCTATTGCGACCAATTTTTTTCGGTTTCTAAATCGGTCGCTAAATAGCTAATTTCTAGTAGTGAGAAGGACTGTCCTGAGAAAGGGGGCAGGGGTGATTCTGTGGAGGTTGCAATTGCTATGGAGGATGGTTATGAGAGTGCGGGGGCTCTAGTGGTGTCGAGTTTGGAATCTGAAAAGAACTGGGTCATGGACTCGGGATGTTCTTATCACATGTGTCCTAGGAAGGAATACTTTGAGACTTTGAAGCTTAAAGAAGGTGGAGTCGTTACTTTGGGTGACAACCGAGCTTGTAAGGTGCAAGGTATGGGTTCGATTCGTCTTAAGATGTTTGACAACCGTGAATTCCTTTTACAAGATGTGAGGTATGTTCCTGAACTAAAACGAAATCTTTTATCTATAAGCATGTTTGATGGATTAGGCTATAGTACTAGAATTGAGCATGGCATGATTAAGATTTCGAATGGTGCATTAGTAATGGCTAAAGGGTCTAAAATGTGTGGTTTATACATATTAGATGGTTCTACTGTTATAGGGCATGCATCATTAGCCAGTCAAGCTCCGCATGATAAAACTAAACTATGGCATTTAAGGTTAGGGCATGTTAGTGAAAGAGGTTTAGTTGAACTAGCTAAACAAGGTTTGCTAGGTAATGATAAATTGGATAAGCTAGAATTTTGTGATAATTGCATACTAGGCAAACAACATAGGGTTAAGTTTGGAACTGGCATGCATCATTCTAGCAAGCCCTTTGAGTATATTCACTCGGACCTTTGAGGTCCCTCAAGAGTGACAACTCATGGAGGGGGTTCCTATTTTCTCACCATGATTGATGATTTCTCTAGGAGAGTATGGGTTCACATTTTGAAAAATAAAAGTGACACATTTGAAAAATTCAAAGAATGGCATACTCTCATAGGAAATCAAATAGGAACTAAATTGAAAGTTTTAAGGACTGACAATGGCCTGGAGTTTGTTTCAGAGCAGTTTAATGAGTTTTGCAGGAAACAGGGAATTAAGAGACATAGGATCGTGGCAGGAACACTGCAACAAAATGGTCCAGCGAGCATGAACAGGACTATTTTGGAGCGGGTCGATATATGCTTTGGGAGTGGGCTACCTAAAAGTTTTCAGGGGTGAAGTCGTGAGTACAAGACTTACTTGATCAACAGATGCCCATCAACGGCATTAAACTTCAAGACACCTATGGAAGTCTGGAGTGGAAAACCGGCAGAATATTCCAAGTTGAAGGTTTTCGGGGCTTTGGCGTTTGCTCATGTCAGACAAGACAAACTTGAAGCCAGGGCTGTGAAATGTGTCTTCATTGGCTATCCGGAAGGTGTGAAGGGGTACAAGCTGTGGAAGATGGAGCCTGGGGGATCAAGATTCATAATAAGCAGGGATGTGACTTTTGATGAGACCCGTATGGGGATGAAGTGCAAAGACCTAGAGAAAGTAACTCAGAAACAGAGGTAGAGAAGACTCAGTTTGAGGTGGAGCCTTCCACTAGTGAGACCGGAAATGATGAAGAGGAGAACAGTTCTCCACCATCAAGTTCTAGAGGAAGACAACCAACAGTGGATCCTGGCTATCAGTTGGCTAGAGATAGGGAAAGGAGGGAAACTGTGGCACCAAAGAGATATGGCTATGCAGATTTAATTTGTTATGCTCTAAATGCGGCTGAAGATATGCAAGACTCGTAATCAAGACATTCAGGAAGCAATGAGAGCAAAGAGGTCGAAGTGGTTAGAGGCAGTGAATGAGGAAATGAATTCATTGGAGAAGAACCAGACCTGGAAACTTGTGAAGCTACCTAAGAAACAAAGGGTGGTTGGATGCAAGTGGATCTTCAAGAAGAAGGAAAGCATTCCGGGAATTGAAGAACCAAGATATAAAGCAAGACTTGTGGCCAAGGGTTTTACACAGGTTGAGGGAATTGATTACAACGAGATTTTCTCACCCGTGGTGAAACATTGCTCCATAAGGGTTCTTATGGCAATTGTGAATCAATACGATCTTGAGTTGGAACAAATGGACGTGAAGACCGCATTCTTACATGGAGACCTAGAAAAGACAATCTACATGCAACAACCAGAAGGTTTTGTAGAGGACAAGTCTAAGGTATGTCTTTTGAAGAAATCCTTGTATGGGTTGAAACAAAGCCCTAGGCAATGGTATCTTCGTTTTGACGATTTTCTTCTGAAGACGGGATTTGTGAGAAGTGGGTACGACAGTTGTGTGTACATTTTGAAGAGGGATGAGAAAGTGGTTCTCTACCTACTTCTCTATGTTGATGATATCCTGATGGCAAGCTCTAGCAAATAGGAGATTAGCATGCTCAAGGAGAAGCTAAATTCAGAATTTGAGATGAAGGATCTTGGGGCCGCTAAGAGGATACTTGGGATGGATATCATGAGGGACCGGAAGAAGGGTGAATTATTCTTATCTCAGCATGGGTACTTGAAGAAAGTGGTGGAGCGGTTTAGGATGCATGAAGCTAAGCCGGTTAGCATTCCTTTGGGTCACCACACAAAGCTCTCGGTGACACAAGCTCCTGAGTCCGAAGAGGAGAGGAGGAAGATGGATACTACTCCATATGCTAGTGGGGTAGGAAGCATCATGTACGGCATGGTTTGTAGTAGACCAGACTTAGCATATGCAGTTAGCATAGTGAGTCGGTTTATGGCAAATTCGGGCCAAGCTCATTGGGAAGCACTGAAGTGGGTTCTGAGGTATTTGAATGGGTCACTCAAAGGTGGCTTGAGGTACACAAGAGCAACTCAAGGAGAAGACGCTTTGGAGGGTTATGTAGATGCTAATTATGCAGGAAATGTGGATACAAGAAAATCCTTATCTGGATTTGTATTTACATTGTTTGAAACGGTAATAAGTTGGAAGGCTAATCAACAGTCCGTTGTGGCGCTATCTACTACTCAGGAGGAGTATATCGCCCTAGTTGAAGGGGTGAAGGAGGCCATATGGTTGAAAGGTATGATTAGGGAGCTAGGAATTACACAAGGATGTGTGAAGGTACATTGTGATAGTCAAAGTGCTATCTGTGAATACATGCCTTGACAGGATGGTTTTGATGATTGCCAAAAGGGAGCTTTGCAAATAGTCAACCGTGCAAAAAGTGGAAAAGAATACCAAGACGCGTATCAAGAATGATAGTTTCTCAAGTCTTTGGGTTTTGGGTATTTATTTATTTTTATTAAGACTATTTGTAAGTAGTAATAAAAAGCTCTCAATTAAAATAAAATCACACACTCACAAAATGATTTTTATTCTAAAATTGATTTTATGATAATTTTTCTTAAATTATTTTTAGGCACAAAGTATTTTGAAAAATTCTTAAGTTGTGCTCAAAATATTGTTTGGAAAATATTTCAAGTTTTCTTTGGAAAATATTCTCCGTGTCGGCGTTGATATTTTGACATGCAAGTCGTGGTGCCGAAATGAGGTCGCGCGTCGAGCCGAGGTCGCGTCTTGCCGTGGGGAAGTCGCGTCTTAGGCCGAGGTCTCGTGCTGAGCTGTGTGGAAAGGTCTTATGCCGAGCTGTGTGGAGAGGTCGCGTGCCGAGCTGTGAGGAGGTCGCGTGCCGAGCTGTGAGGAGGTCGCGTGCCGAGCTGAGGAGGTCGCGTGCCGAGTTGTGAAGAGGTCGGGTCTGTCCGAGCCGTGAAGAGGTCGTATCCGAAATGAGGAGGTCGTATGCCGAAATGGGGAGAGGTCGTATGGAAATACGATGTCGAACTCCAAGTGTGTCCGAGAATCATTTACGCCTCTCAGTGTTTTCAATTCTTCATATTCAAAACGCATAGCGGACAAATCCTCAGAATCGGACAAATAATGCATAAATGCTGCAACAGACATTTCTCTTAAAGTGACGCTCCTCTCGGTACCTATAAAAGCACTGCACCATGAGCATTGTTTTTAACATAACACAAGTGCTTAATTTTTGTGCTAAAACTCTGTCAAATATTCTCCATCACTCACACTTATTTGAGCACAATTTTTTAGAGTCTTTTTATTCTACATAATTTGAGTTGTATTATTTGAGCTTCAATTTGTTATATCTGCACTATTGAGTGTATCTTTCTCATCTCATTTTATTTGCGAAAATCATTTCTTTTTGGGTAGGAATCCCAAGGTGTTCATAGAGAGGTGATATCTCTTGAACGTATTGCTCTGGTATAGAGTTGTAAAGGTTTCTAGCTGAACCTGATTTAAAAGCTAGTGATTTAGTGAAAATCCCATAGTGCTTTGCTTTGGGGACAGGACGTAGGCCACAGGGGTGTTTGGTGGCCGAACCTGTATAATTTGTTGCGTGCTCTTCTTTGCTCTCTGTCTCTTTATCATTCAAGCACTTTATTTATTTTTGTTCTTTATTTATTTTTCGATCATTTTTTTTCTGTCATTTATTTATTGAAATTTATTCTTCAAGTTATTTATCTTTTCGCAAGTTATTTCTTTCAAGTTTTTTTTTTAATTCAGTAATTTATCTGTAATTTTTTTATAAGCACCGCTATCACAATTCACCCCCCTCTTGTGTTTGAAGTCACTTGGTAACAAGTGGCATCAGAGCTAGACTCTTGTATAAAGGACTTAACCGTCTCAAGAGAATGACTTCAAACAATAACGAGGGAACCCCCATGAACAGACCCCCATTTTTCAATGGTGAGGGGTATGGTTATTGGAAGGATATAATGCAAATCTTTCTTGAGGGTGTTGATCTTGATATTTGGGATGCTGTGGAAAATGGTCCATTTGTCCCCACTCAATCAATTAATGATGCAGTGGTAGACAAACCAAGATCACTTTGGACCGAAGATGATAAGAAAAAGGTCCAATACAATTTGAAAGCTAAGAACATCATCACTTCTGCTTTAAGCTACGATGAGTTCTATAGGGTCTCAAATTGCAAGACTGCTAAAGAAATGTGGGACACCCTTCTATTGACCCATGAAGGTACTACCGAGGTCAAGAGGGCTCGAATGAACACATTAACCCATGAGTAAGAGTTATTTAGGATGAAACCAAGTGAAAACATACAAGATATGCAAAAAAGGTTCATCCATATAATAAACCATCTCAGAGCTCTTGGGAAAGTCTTCAGTAATGAGATTTAATTAATAAAGTTCTTAGATGTTTAAATAGAAACTGGCAACCCAAGGTTACTGCTATATCTGAATCTAAAGATTTATCTACTATATCATTGGCAACCTTGTTTGGAAAATTGCAGGAACATGAACTTGAACTAAATCGACTCACTGAGAGTGAAGAAAGTGATAAGAAAAAGAAAGGAATTGCTCTCAAAGCAATCGTAAATGAAAAGAGGAATCGACAACAATGATAGTCTAGATGAGAATGAGGAAGACATAAGTCCGATGGTTCAAGGTTCAAAAGGTTCATGAGGCAAAAGGGGAGAACGGGCAAGGTACAAAATCCTCAAAAGAAAAATGAGGAAGGAACTTCTTTTAATCCAACTTGCTACAAGTGTGGTCAAAGGGACATATAAAACCCATTGCCACTCATGGTCGAGAAGAAAAATGAAAAATTTGATAGAAGACCACAAAAGGAATCAAAAGGAAGAAAGAGCCTACATTGCCTGGGATGACAATGATATGGACTCATCGATGAATCGAGAAAATGAGGAGGCCAACTTATGTCTCATGGCAAAACACGAGGAGGATGAGGTAAATGCTCTTGAACTCGAATCTCCTTTAACTTATGATGAGTCGCTTATTACTTGTGAAGAATTAAATAATGAAACGACTAGACTTCGAAAAATTATTTCTTCTTCTAAGAAAACCATCTCTTCTCTTGAATCTAAAATTATTTTCTTAAACCAAGAGATGGAAGTTTTTAAGGAAAAACAAGTTGTTGTGACTGAAGTTTCTACTTGCACCCTTTGTGAAAACCAAAAGATTGATACTTTCAAGTGTGATGAATGCAATGTTTTGAAAAACAAGATTGAAGATTTGGAAAACACCCTTGCCAAATTTACCATGGGAAGGGATAACTTAAACATTCTATTGGGAAAACAAAAGGGTACTTTTGGAAAAGCCGGTTTGGGTTATAATCCACAAACGCATGAAAAATCCTTTAAATTTGTCAATCACAACAACACTTCAAGCAGCCCTTTCATTAAATGCTTTCACTGTGGTAGAAATGGTCACACTGCCTCCATTTGCAATATTAGAAAGAACAAGAATGTGGTTGGCAAAAAGATATGGATTCCAAAGGGTACTTTGCCAAAAACTAACTCATCTGGACCCAACTTAGATTGGGTAGCAAAAGTTAAAAATTAATCATTGTTGTAGGTGTGCTTGAAAGCCAAGGACTTAAATTGGTATCTTGATAGCGGGCTGTTCAAAGCACATGACAGAGACAAAAGCAAGTTCTCCTCATTGGTACCTAAGAATAGTGGTTATGTCCGTATGGTGACAACAACAAAGGTAAAATTCTTGGGATTGGTTCTATTGGTAAGAGTCCTAATCCCACTATTGAAAATGTTTTGTATGTGGATGGTTTGAAGCATAATTTGCTAAGCATTAGTCAACTTTGTGATAAAGGAAACAAAGTGGTTTTCGATTCTTCAAAATGCATGGTCATGGATTCTAAATGAAAATGTTATTGTTATTGGACCTAGAATTGGAAATATCTATATGCTTGATTTAGATAAAATACCTTCAAATGATGCATGTTGTCTTATTAGTAAAGAGGATGAATCTTGGCTATGGCATAGAAGAATGGCTCATATTCACATGGATCATCTTAATAAATTGGTTCGAAAGGACTTAGTAATTGGCTTACCAAAGCTCCGCTTTGAAAAAGATAAACTTTGCGATGCATGTCAAAGGGAAAACAAGTAAAGGCTTCTTTCAAATCTAAAAATATTGTTTCAACAAATCGGCCTTTACAACTTTTACATATGGATTTATTTGGCCCTTCTAGAACTAAAAGCTTTGGTGGCAATTACTATGCTCTTGTTATTGTGGACGACTATTCTCGCTATACATGGACCTTTTTATTTCTCATAAAAATGACACTTTTGTCGCTTTCAAAACTTGCTAAAGTTATCCAAAATGAAAAAGGAATGAACATAGTATCCATCCTAAGTGATCACGGTGGGAATTCCAAAATGAGGCATTTGAGGCCTTTTGTACTGAAAATGGAATTGAGCATAATTTTTCTGCACCTAAAACACCACAAATGAGAATGGAGTGGTGGAAAGGAAAATCGGTCTCTTGAAGAGCTTGCAGGACGATGCTCAATGAGACCAACCTTCCTAAGTATTTTTGAAGCGACGCTGGTAAGCACCGCATGTTATGTAATGAATAGAGTCCTCATAAGACCTATTCTAAAACAAACGCCTCTATGAAATTTACAAGGGGAGGAAGCCCAACATTTCCCACCTTCACGTATTTGGATGTAAGTGCTTTGTTCTAAATAACGGTAAAGATAACCTTGGTAAATTTGATGCTAAAGGCGATGAAGGTTTATTTCTTGGATATTCCACTTCTAGTAAAGCCTTTCGAATTTTTAATAAACGTGCTTTAACTGTTGAAGAATCATTGCATGTTTCTTTTGATGAATCTAACCCCAAATCTTGAGAAGAAAGTGTTGATGATCTTGCGAAGTGTTAGGAGATACCTATTTAGAGGAACAAGAGAGATCAAAGTTCAAAGGAGGATCAAGAGTCCTTGCCTCAACCCTCTCAAGAACTCTCTCACTCAAATCTTCCAAAGGAATGGAGAGTCTCAAAGAACCATCCTCTTGACAACATAATAGGTGATATCTCAAAAGGGGTAACGACTCGAAACTCTCTTAATCATGCATGTCATCATATGGCCTTTGTCTCTCAAATTGAACCAAATGACGTCAATGAAGCCATCTTTGATGAGCATTGGACCCTTGCTATGCAAGAGGAATTAAATCAATTTGAGAGAAATGATGTTTGGGAACTTGTCCCTAGGCCTAAAGATCACCTAGTCATTGGGACCAAATGGGTCTTTCGCAATAAGCTTGATGAAAACAGTATCATTGTTAGAAATAAAGCTAGACTTGTTGCAAAAGGCTATAACCAACAAGGTGACCTTTGTCTCTCAAATTGAACCAAATGACGTCAATGAAGCCATCTTTGATGAGCATTGGACCCTTGCTATGCAAGAGGAATTAAATCAATTTGAGAGAAATGATGTTTGGGAACTTGTCCCTAGGCCTAAAGATCACCTAGTCATTGGGACCAAATGGGTCTTTCGCAATAAGCTTGATGAAAACGGTATCATTGTTAGAAATAAAGCTAGACTTGTTGCAAAAGGCTATAACCAAAAAGAGGGCATAGATTTCGATGAAACCTATGCACCCGTGGCTAGATTAGAAGCTATTCGCATGCTTCTCGCATTTGCATGCATCATGGATTTCAAACTTTTTCAAATGGATGTTAAAAGTGCATTTCTTAATGTCTTTATTCAAGAAGAAGTATATGTTGATCAACCTCCTGGTTTTGAAAATTTTGAATTTCCAAATCATGTTTTCAAATTGAAAAAGGCTTTATATGGTTTAAAACAAGCTCCGAGAGCTTGTACGAGGTTGACCAAATATTTACTTGAAAAAGGTTTTGAAAGAGGAAAAGTTGATACCACTCTTTTCATTAAACACAAAAATCATGACATTTTACTTGTTCAAATTTATGTTGACGATATCATCTTTGGTGCTACTAATGAGTCCTTGTGTGAAGATTTTTCCAAAATCATGCAAAGTGAGTTTGAAATGTCCATGATGGGAGAGCTCAACTACTTCCTTGGTCTTCAAATCAAACAAACAATGAAGGAATTTTTATAAATCAATCCAAATATTGCAAGGAGTTGCTTAAAAGATTTGGAATGAGCAACGCCAAAGAAATCTCAACTCCAATGAGCACATCATGCTATCTTGACAAAGATGAAGGTGGTAAGTCGGTCGAAGTAAGTAAGTATCGAGGTATGATAGGATCTCTTCTCTATCTCACGCAAGTCGTCCGATATTATGTCTAGTGTTTGTATGTGTGCACGTTTTCAAGCAAATCCTAAGGAATCACATCTCTTAGCGGTAAAACGCATCATGAGATATCTCACCGCACACAAACTATGGGTTTATGGTACCCCAAAGGTCTTGTTGCACACTTATTGGGTACTGGATTCGATTTTGCGGGTTGCAAAATGGACCGAAAAAGCACTAGTGGGACATGTCACTTACTTGGGAATGCCTTGGTTTCATGGCATAGTAAGAAACAAGCCGGTGTGGCTTTGTCCATCTTGAAGCGGAATACGTTAAAGCAGTAGTTATTGTGCCGCAGATCATTTGGATGAAACAACGATTGAATGATTATGGAATCAATCAAAACTGTTCCCAATTAAGTGCGACAATACTAGTGCCATAAACCTCACGAAAAATCCGGTTTATCACTCCCGGACCAAACACATAGAAATTAGGCACCATTTTATTAGAGATCATGTTCAAACAGAGATTGTGTGATTGAGTTTGTGGAAACATCTAAACAACTCGCAGATATTTTTACTAAACCTTTGCCTAAAGAAAACTTCTTTTTATAAGAACCGAGTTAGGAATTTTAGATCAATCATGCATTGAATGACTGCGTGTGAGTGCATTTTATTATGAATAAGTTCTAACTTGGGCGTTGGAGTGTGCTAACATTTTTATGCGAGTTCCGTTACCAAGACTAAAAGTGGAGAAATGCAACCGTCCTTCTGTAATCGTTAAAATAAAAGTTTGTGCAAAGTTATGTTAATCGCAAACAATTATGCGCTTAATATCGGTGAAGATGAGGAAACAATTGATGATGAGAATGAGTTGAACAAGGAATAGTAACTCGTATCCTAGTGGTTTATTTTTGCTTTCTCCTGAATAATTTTTTACCAAGGATTTCTTATGCTTCATTGAACCCTTGATACTCTATTATTTTTCGCCATCTAGTTACACGTATATGCATACGTTTTACATGCCTTTCCCTCTAATCTTTTCCGCTTTTTGATGTTGACAAAAGGGGGAGAGTTTTATGATTCAGGCAGAGTAAATTATATTATGCATATTGTGAGGGGGAGTTTTTCTAAATATTGTGCTTAAACTCTGGTATCTTTTATTGAAAAACAATGCTTATATCTCATTGCTATATCATGATTATATTTTACTAAATTCCCTCCATGAGATGTTTGTCATCATCAAAAAGGGGGAGTCTGTGAATACATGCCTTGACAGGATGGTTTTGATGATTGCCAAAAGGGAGCTTTGCAAATAGTCAACCGTGCAAAAAGTGGAAAAGAATACCAAGACGCATATCAAGAATGATAGTTTCTCAAGTCTTTGGGTTTTGGGTATTTATTTATTTTTATTAAGACTATTTGTAAGTAGTAATAAAAAGCTCTCAATTAAAATAAAATCACACACTCACAAAATGATTTTTATTCTAAAATTGATTTTATGATAATTTTTCTTAAATTATTTTTAGGCACAAAGTATTTTGAAAAATTCTTAAGTTGTGCTCAAAATATTGTTTGGAAAATATTTCAAGTTTTCTTTGGAAAATATTCTCCGTGTCGAGCAGTGATATTTTGACATGCAAGTCGTGTGCCGAGCTGAGGTCGCGTGCCGAGCTGTGGGGAAGTCGCGTGCCGAGCTGAGGTCTCGTGCCGAGCTGTGTGGAGAGG
Source organism: Calophaca sinica (assembly GCA_037113605.1). Lineage (NCBI taxonomy): Eukaryota > Viridiplantae > Streptophyta > Magnoliopsida > Fabales > Fabaceae > Calophaca > Calophaca sinica. The sequence continues at coordinate 74,578,686 of CM073730.1, forward strand.
TCTTATGCCGAGCTGTGTGGAGAGGTCGCGTGCCGAGCTGTGAGGAGGTCGCGTGCCGAGCTGTGAGGAGGTCGCGTGCCGAGCTGAGGAGGTCGCGTGCCGAGCTGTGAAGAGGTCGTGTCTGTGCCGAGCTGTGAAGAGGTCGTATGCCGAGCTGAGGAGGTCGTATGCCGAGCTGGGGAGAGGTCGTATGGAAATACGATGTCGAACTCCAAGTGTGTCCGAGAATCATTTCCGTCTCCGTGTTTTCAATTCTTCATATTCAAAACGCAACGGACAAATCCCTGCAACGGACAAATAACGGACAAATCCTGCAACGGACATTTCTCTTAAAGTGACGCTCCTCTCAGTGCCTATAAAAGCACTGCACCATGAACATTGTTTTTAACATAACACAAGTGCTTAATTTTTGTGCTAAAACTCTGTCAAATATTCTCCATCACTCACACTTATTTGAGCACAATTTTTGAGAGTCTTTTTTATTCTACATAATTTGAGTTGTATTATTTGAGCTTCAATTTGTTATATCTGCACTATTGAGTGTATCTTTCTCATCTCATTTTATTTGCGAAAATCATTTCTTTTTGGGTAGGAATCCCAAGGTGTTCATAGAGAGGTGATATCTCTTGAGCGTATTGCTCAGTATAGAGTTGTAAAGGTTTCTAGTGAACTCGATTTAAAAGCTAGTGATTTAGTGAAAATCCCATAGTGCTTTGCTTTGGGGGACGGGGCGTGAGCCACAGGGTGTTTGGTGGCCGAACCTGTATAATTTGCTGCGTGCTCTTCTTTGCTCTCTGTCTCTTTATCATTCAAGCACTTTATTTATTTTTGTTCTTTATTTATTTTTCGGTCATTTTTTTTCTGTCATTTATTTATTGAAAATTATTCTTCAAGTTATTTATCTTTTCGCAAGTTATTTCTTTCAAGTTTTTTTTTAATTCAGTAATTTATCTGTAATTTTTTTTTATAAGCACCGCTATCACAATTCACCCCCCTCTTGTGTTTGAAGTCACTTGGTAACACTATCCATTTGGCAAATCACCAAGTGTATCATGAAAGGACAAAGCACATTGACATCCGTTTACATTTCATTAGAGACGTCGTAGAATCTAAGGAAATTGTGGTTGAGAAGATTGCGTCAGAGGACAACCCGGCGGATGTATTCACCAAGTCATTACCTAGATCAAAGTTCAAGCATTGCTTGGACTTGATGAATTTCTCTGAGACGTAATTCCAATAATGGAGAGAGCAGCTAGTGGTTGATGGATAAAGTTGAGCATCACCACTGATTTGAAGTCAAGGTGGAGAATTGTGGAGTTTAGAGTGCCTTAAAATCATGTTGGAGATCATTGGAAGTCATAAAAATGAGTTTTCAACAGGTGTGAATCGAATCATGGGTCTCTGGAATCGATTCATGATGTGCCTTGGAGCCTTGGAGAAGTTTTGTACTTTCTGTGAATCGAAGTGAAGGAGTGTGAATCGATTCACTGACTTAGGATCACAAAACGTGTAAGATTTATACGTGTGAATCGATTCACACTTACAGGTGAATCGATTCACCACTGCTGTTTTTATACCAGAACGTGTTTTTCATTCAGACACGACGTGCAGTCTTTCTAGGGTTGTGTGCAGCCGTTCTTGAGCGTCTTTGTGAGGTTTTTGGGGCTGGAAACACATTGAAACACCTTGGGGTCTTAGGAAATCATAGAGGGAGGATTGAAGGCTTTCTCTATTGTTGTTCTTGAGAGGTTTTCATAGAGGAAAAGAGAGAGGGATTGGGAACTCTTGGGTTTGTTCTTCTTGGACATTTAGAAGGGGTTCAAAGCAATTGTAATCTCTTGTAAAGACTCTTTGATAGTGAAACGGAGGGCTGCTCTCTCCCGCAGACGTAGGTCATCTTTTTGGGGCCGAACTGCGTAACCAAATAGCGGTGTTATTCTTCCTACTCTCTACTCCGTGTTTGATTGACTTTATTGCATTGTTTTGGTTGCTATTAAATTTAGTATTGGTTGCCTTTGATATTTGTTCATTTATTCTTGTTAGTAACTCAACAATTTGTTTAGCCTAAATTAACAACTACCAAACACTCGTTTTGCTTGAAGGGATAGAGCATGTTGGAGGAGATATGTTTGAAAGTGTTCCAAAAGGTGATGCCATTTTACTAAAGGTTGGTGAACTACTATACATGAGAAATCAAACTGTTTACACCCAAAATATTCATCAGAACCAGCCGAAGCTAGTCCCAGTCGAATAGATTAAATAGCCGATTGCTCATCAGCCGATGTTCCTACCAGTCGATATGGCGTGTCAGCTGATAGGTTCGAAAGTAGGAAACTGGAAGCTATACATGGGCCTTCGACTGATTGGGCTTCAAGGAAGATATTCAGGCCCATGGGGATAGCATGGAGTCACGTATGGGATCAGATTCTTGCTCCACGAGTCGAGTGACGTGGGAGTAATTTTGAATTAATTAAATATCCAAGGAAAAACTGATTAAGATTGTTCCCCATGGTTTGTTCCCCATGGTTTTAGGAGCTGAGCGAGGGAATCTAAGGAGATCTTTGCACATAGAGGACCGTTGGTTGAAGGGACGTGGCCACAATGCACTAATGCGCCTAGTTTTTAAGATCGTGGTTAGTGGAGCATGGCACGACTCAGCCGAATAACTGCCAACTAGGAATGTATCAGTGTTAGCCAACTGAACGTGGTAGATAGGGATAGTTCTTAGTTGCTACTATAAATACCCAATTGTACATACATTTTAAAATCATCAATCATGGATCAATCAAATAATTTATTTTTTTTTTCGCTCAAAGCTTTTATTCGCAGTTTATGTTTACCTTTGCGTCCCAGTTTTTATCTTAGTTCACCGACTTAAACCTTTCTGGAGTGAGTTAAGGGACCCATAGCTAAGGAACAGAGTTCCTTCCTTGGCGTAATCGCTTGAAGAAAAGGGAATCACCGTTGTGAAAGTTAGCCGATCCACGGCTAATTGACTTTGCAGACAACAAAATTGGCACACGGTGGGACAAAAGGTGAACGAATCAACACGTTCAATCCCCAGTCGGGATTACGGTGGCGTATGCACTTGCGTTCGGGCAAGAGTTTGAGCAATATGACGGCAAAGAGCAATCCCAAAAAACCGGTTGAAGGAAGCCCATCCTGTGGAAGCAATGTTCCACCAAACAGAGCAAGTACAAGCGAGATGGAGGTGAAACTCAACCCAACGAGCTCGATGATGACCACTTCGTTTATACGCCAACAACTCGATTTGGGAATCAATGATATCATGTACCAAGTGTCGCAACAGCTTGGTCGATATTGTGAAACCCATGGTGCATAACGGCACAAAGAGCCAGGGAGACAGAGGCCAGGAGGGCTCGCGCAAGTGAAAGCTCTATCAATTCTGCTATCCCAACGCAAGTGGGGTACCCTACCCAGGCAGGACTCGTCATCCAGCCGAGTGCAGCTCAGGCGGGACCAATTCAGGTTCAGCCGAACATGACTCAGGCAGGTGCACAGCCAGTTCAGCCTACCTACATTCAGGTCGGACCTACTCAGGTTCAGCCGAATATAGGACAGGTACCTTCTAATCCAATTAATTCCCAGCATGGTGCTTTTGCCACGTTGAACACTGGAGGGCAACCGGTGGCGAATGACGTGAACAACCACGCTAACCTTCATTTTGGGCCAGTGCAGATGGCTAGGAGGCCACCGGATGCGATGGGACCAATTGGTATGCCGCAAGCTATGCCACATGCTCACTTATGGTTCTCGCTGCGGTGACTAACCCACAGATATCTGGGAAAACTCTTGGTACGAGGATTGGGTGGTATAAGACCACCTGGGATATGCAGTCGTCAGCCATGGAACCAGGTTCCACCCAGACGGCTAATCTTCCATTCTACCCATCCTATCCTGAAGTATCTGCAGGCACTCAAATGGGGTCAACTCCTCCAAGGGCACCTGGTTTGATGGCAGAGCAGTCATGGGGACAGATCCCACCTCTACCATTTAACACGAGTATGCCTGGAACTCAGTATAGGGCACCCGGCGAAGGAAACATGGAGCAGCCATGGGCGGTTTACCCACCTCCATTGTTTAATTAACCAGGCTACCCCAATCCTCCAGAACAAGCATCCCAGGCGCATCCCCCAACTTGGAGACAGCAACCACAGACGGCTGCCCCTACTTTGGGAGAAGTGAGGCCAGGGGGTTCACAGCTGCTAGACCCGGCGTCATTGCAGACACCATCAAAAAATACTTTGGTGTGCAGCTGAAGCCTCTGGATCGTCCAATCTACAGGAAACCTTACCCTGAGTGGGTGGATAGATTGGTACCTCTGCCTAGGGGATACAGGACTCCTGACTTTGCTACTTTCTCCGGGGAAGATGGCAAATCGACTATGGAGCATGTATGGAAGGTTTACTGCCCAATGTGGTGAAGGGAACCAGAATGAGTACCACAAATTGTAGCTGTTTCCCTTGTCACTTACCGAAACAGCTTTTACATGGTATTCCTCTTTGCCACCTAATTCTATACAAACATGGTCAGATATGGAGAGGTGCTTTCATGACAGATTCTACTGGCCCCAACCTGAAGTCATCATGGTGATCTCATGAACCTGAGGCAACAGGTAGATGAATCGGCTGCTGATTTTGTGGAAAGGTTCAGGAAAATGGCTGGGAAATGTTCAGTGCAGTTCCCTGAGGTAGAATATGCAGCCATGGCCATTAGCAGCATGCATCCCCAACTCAAGGAAAAGCTAGTCGGCCAAGCTTGCACTGACATGAACCAGTTAGTGTCAAGGGCTACTCGAATTGAGCAATTTATCCAGGAGAAAGAAAAGAGGCGAGCCAGTAGGGGGAGAGGCCCTCAGTTGGTATCCATTGTAGAAGCTGAGGACTCTGATGATGATTCAACCGATTCCACGGCAGATATCATGGCAGCTGAAATAGTGAAGGGTAAAGGTTATCCTTGCCCTACCCTAAGAGCTGCCAAAGGAAAAGAGCCAAGTTCAGGAGATGGCAAGACAGAATACTCCTTCGATATCTCCAAGGCAGACCAGATCTTTGACTACTTGCTTAAGGATAAGCAAATTCGGCTGCTGGATGGGCACAAAATCCCACCTGCTGAGGAGTTAAAGGACAAGAAATACTGCAAGTGGCATAAGTCTTATAATCACGCAACTCAAAATTGCATGGTTTTTAGGAAGGCCATTCGTAAGGGATAAAGGAGGAGGTTCAAGCTTGCAGACAAAGGAATTGCGTAAATAACAAAGGATACCGATCCTTTTCACGCCTCTTGGGATAGGTATGGTCTCATTCTCGGGACTTGATGACGAAGGGCTCCCACAAGCACAGGATATCTGCGGCAACAAGTCCGAGGCCTAAAGGGACCAGCCGATTCAACCCATTTCGAACGACTGGGACCTCAAGATGCCAGGGTTTCCGTCTTTGACAGACTGGGAAACCCCCAACCAGAAGCAAGACCTAGGAAGGGGGGCAAGCCACCCAAACCAGGTAGGCTCACCCAGGAATTGGTGAAACACTACATTACACACTGCCAGGCCCCAACAGGAAATCCTGACAAAGAGAAAGGCAAGGCACCTATCGAAACAACTGGGGGGCAAGATCGGCCAACCATTAGAGAAAGTGGTAGGCTATCTTTACCCAGGATTGATGAGGAGCCTATTCCCAGGGATAAGAGAAGGATAGCCAAGTTCACTGTAGAAGGAGGAATGTCCTCCCTAAAGATAACAGTGAGGAATGATGAGAAGTTAAAAACACAGAGAATGCTGAAACCCCCAGCTAATGTCACAGAAGGACACTGGTTCTTGAATAAGTATGCCAAGGACAAAAAGGCGATACCAGCCGTGCTGACAAGAACCCAAAAGAGAAGGATGCAGAGAATGAGGTCTGTCTAGAGGATGAAACAAACTCTGCAGATGATAGCCGATGTAAAGAATAGCGAGAAGAGAGATCCTTAGAAATTAGTGAAGCATTGGATAAGGCTTTCCCGAAGTCGGAAGCTAAGGGGGCTGAGGAAAAAGAAGTGCCCAAAAATGTAGAGCCAACTCATCGAGCAGAACATGTCCCTGAAGCGAGGGTCCGATCGCGCAATCGATGTAGATGAAGAAGCGATCATCAGAGAAGGTTCGATGATCCCAGAGATGCACTGGGAACAAGATGACATCATGGAAGACTCCTTGTTGGATCTCCTGTTCAATGAAGAGAGTGATGGCTGCTTGGTGAGATAGAGGCTATCAGCTTATTCCCAGAAGAATTATGGGCAAACAGCCCACAACCAGGAGGTTTGGAGGGGGACGTGTTTGCTGAAAAAGCAGAATGGGCTACGTTAGCCGATACACCGGCTGATGAGGTCACCAAGGTAGTCTTTGAGAAACCTACAGAAGAGATGATGAAACATTTGAAACCCCTTTACATCAGGGCCTATATTAATGGGAAGATTTTTGGAAGGGTCTTACGTCGATGGAGAGGGTGTGCTAAATGTCATGCCTGTGACAACCATGAGAAAACTGGGAAAAAGTCTTGAGGACCTAGTTCCCACCAACATGAAAATGTCCAACTTCCTGGGGGAACCTTCCAGGGCACTTGGAGTCTTGATAGCTGAAGTCACAGTAGGCCCCAAGACCATCAAAGCAGCTTTCTTCATGGTTGATGGCAAACCTTCCTATAGCGTGATTCTGGGAAGGGACTGGATTCATACAAGTCAGTGTGTCTCCTCTACTCTTCATCAGAAGCTCATGTTTTGGGTTGGAGACAACGTGGAGACAGTCGAAGCAGATAAGAACCCCTTTTCGGCCGAGGTAAAAATGTTGGAAGCCCTGTTCTATTCCCCACACCTAGGGCCTATTGCCATCCCAGAGGATTATGAGGAAGGGGTATGGAAAGCATGCAACCTTACTAATGAGGGGTTCAAGTTAAGATCTCAGGCCGAACCACGGCCCAATGAGCAGATAACTCATGAGTAGGGCATCCCAGGTACTCGAAGACCTTTTGGGTCGGCTAGAAATCTTTAAGGCCGAGTCCAAAGCGATGGATGCCATGATGGAAGATTATGACACTGCAGAGGAAGAGGAGGTACTACTCTCCAGGGAGGAAGGTGCGGCAGCCAAGCTTGATGAGGTGTGTGCAGCCGAGCCTATGGAATTGGATTTCCCTCTTCACAAGACTGCTCCTGCGTTTGAGGCAGAAGATCCTTTAATTGAGATCAATTTGGGCACGACCGAACAACCCAGAATCATGAAGGTGAGTGGATTGCTTGAGGAAGACAAACGGGGTAAGATAGTCGAATTAATCCAGCGGTACAAAGATTGCTTTGCCTGGAATTACTTCAAAATGCCTGGTTTGGCGAGAAGGTTGGTAGAACACGGTTGCCTATCAGCGGGATACAAACCGTTCAAGCGAGCGCCGCAGGTTCAATCCCCAACTGATGCCTCAAATTAAAGCTGAAATTGAAAGGCTACTGAAGGCAGGCTTTATAAGAACGGCCAGGTACGTTGAATGGCTATCTAACATAGTCCTTGTCGTCAAGAAGAATGGCCAGATAAGAGTATGTATAGACTACAGGAACTTGAACTTGGCCACTCCCAAGGATGAGTATGCTATGCCTGTGGCTGACATGTTAGTCGATGCGGCAGCTACGCATGGCATTTGGGCTCAAGAATGCAGGAGCCACTTATCAAAGGGCCATGAACTCCATCTTCCATGACTTGATCGGCAAAACCATGGAAGTTTACATAGATGACGTGGTTGTCAAGTCTGAGGATTTTGAAAGCCATCTAGTCGATCTAGAGCAGGCCCTGAAAGGGATGCGTGCCCATGGGCTAAAAATGAATCCGGCCAAATGTGCTTTTGGAGTGGCAGCTGGCAATTTCCTAGGATTTTTGGTCCACCATCAAGGAATAGAAGTAGACAAGAACAAGGTGAAAGCTATCTTGGAAGCGGACCTCCTAGGAATAAGAAGGAGCCGCAAAGTTTGATTGGCAAGATCAATTTCCTAAGAAGGTTCATAGCCAATTAATTTGGAAAAATGAAGGCTTTTTCCTTGCTGAAATTAAAGGATACGGAGGATATGGTATGGGGGAAGGAGCAACAACAGGCCTTTGACCAAATTAAGCAAGCGTTGGCCAAACCTCCCGTGCTAACGCCTCCAGTGTCAGGAAGGCCACTCAAATTGGATATAGTCATGAAGAAGAGTCAATCGGTACTTCTTTGGCGCGAGGATCTTTGATGATGGAGTTGAAAGAGCTGTATACTATCTCAGCTGCACCTTGAATGATGCAGAAACCAGATACACCCCTATTGAGAAATTATGTTTATCATTGCTCTATGCTTGTACAAAACTCGAATATTATTTGTTGCCTAAGATATTGGTTTTGTGCAAAATTGATATTATTAGGTATTTACTTAATAGGCCTGTCTTACAGGGTCGACTGATGAAGTGGGCCATTAAGTTAAATGCTTTCGCGCTAAAATACGTTCCATTAAGAGCAATGAAAGGCCAGGCGGTAGCCGATTTTCTGGCTCAACACCCTTGTGTTGAAGTCAAAGACCCATTAGCCGAACACGTTGCATGTATTAACTTAAAACCTTGGGTGCTGATGTTTGATGGGTCACGAACCCAAAAAGGGGTAGGTCTTTGGCATCACCATCACCGATCCAACCAGGAAAAGTTGGAAATTCATGTGTCACCGGGTCTTGGGTATTCTAATAATCGAGCAGAATCTGAAGCTTTGATTTTAGGGCTTAAGATCCTGGCACCATGAAAACAAATTATGTTCAAGTCATGGGAGATTCATAGTTGGTAATAAAGCAAATTGAACTGGGAGTATAGATGCAATAACCCTAACTTGAAAGAATGCTATGAAACGGCTAGCAAGCTACTTCGGCTTGTTTGCTGATGCAAGAGTACATCACATTCCTAGAGAAGAGAATGAAGAGGCTAATGATTTGCCCAACAGCCTCGGGGTATAAAGACATGATAGTCAAAGTAAAACATGAAGAGTACCCAACTGGGAGTGTGCACTATCAGAGCGATCGACTCTTGAAACAAGAGTTAATCGACTATCTTAAAGATCCTTCAAGCGATCTTGACTTCAAACTCAAGCGTAAAGCACTCAAATACGTATTGGTAAACAATGAAGTTTACGGGAGAGCCATCAATGGAGTGCTACTCAAGTGTATTGATAAAGAGGAATCCATGAAGGTCATGGGGAAGTACATGAAGGAATCATGGATCTCACAGTATGGACCCACGATGAAATGGCTAATATACCGAGCATGGATATTATTGGCCTACCATCACAAACTGATTGTTATCAATATGCCAAAGGATGTGAGGCGTGTCACCGCATGGTCCAATTCAAAGGGTTCGGTAAAAACCTCCACCCGATGATAAAACCTTGGCCATTCAGGGGATGGGCAATGGATTTAATAGGCAAAATCTATCCACCTTCGCCCAAGAGGCATGCATTTATCATAGTTGCGATCGACTACTTCACCAAGTGGGTAGAAGCCCGGTAGATGGTGAATGTGACTCGGAGGAGGTGATTAGGTTTATACAATGCCGGATCATATATAGATTTGGAATACGAAACCATCACCACAGATCAAGGCACTATGTTCCTTTGGGGAGAAAGTGGTGGCCTTCGCACAACAATTTGGGATTAAGTTAATTCACTCATCCCCTTATTATGCTCAAGCCAATGGGCAAGCCGAGGCCACCAACAAAGTTCTTATTGATATAATCAAAAGAACATTGAGGATAAGCCAAGGAAATGGCATGAAACACCGAATGAGGCATTGTGGGCCGTGAGGAACTCCAAGAGTAGTGCGACTGGATTTACTCCGTATCGGCTAACATATGGCCAAGATGCAGTGTTACCCTTAGAAATAAATGTGACTTCACTAAGAGTAGCAAAGCAAAACCTGCTGATCCTGGATGAATATCAACAGGCCATGTTAATGGAATTAGATTCGGTTGACGAAGATCGACTCATGGCCTTAGATCAGATTGAGCATAGCAAGCAAAAGATGGCTAGGGCTTACAACAAGCGTGTGAAGCCAAAAAGGTTTGTTGAAGGAGACCTGGTTTGGAAAACCATACTACCTGTTGGGATCAAGGATCCTAAATTTGGGAAATGGTCACCAAATTGGGAAGGGTCATTCATTGTTAGCAAAGCTTATCATGGTGGTGCTTATCGGCTAGTCAACATGCAAGGCGAAGAACTAAATAGAAGCATCAATGGAAAATACCTCAAGAGATATTACCCCACTATGTGGGAAGGCATATTGGAGAATTAAAAGCAAGTGCATTAGCATAAAAGCAAAATTGTTTGTGGTGACCACAGGCGGGCCACCTAGCCAAAATTACAAAAGTTTAAATGTGAAACTAGGAAACTACCGCCTCGGGAGCCTTACTTGATTTTTCCTCAACCTAGGCAGACTGGATCGGTGGCGATGCAGAGCATCGATCATAGCCAAGCTTCAGCCATATCTGGGATAGGTTCTGCTGGCCGCACTTCACCCAATGCCTCTCGGGAAACAACAAGATCTTCGTGGATCGCCTTGTTGGTTGAAGGATCGGCTGCTACGATAGCTTCCTGTTTCCTAACCTCCTCTAGCTGATGCTTGAAGGAGTGCCAAGCTTGATTGGCCTCGGCTAACCCAGCGCGGCTAGTCTCAAGATCTTTGTCTAAGCCTGTCTTCTGAGCGCTCAGCACCGCCAAATCACGATCCAAGGAAGAAGATTGTTCGCCATCATACGCGTGAGATTGGTTTTGAGAATCAGAAGCAGAAGACATGGTGGGCCTGATTGCTAGGTGAAAGATGAAGAGGTTGGAGATGGTGAAAGCTACAAGAGTTAGAAAGAAAGTAAGCGTAAGAGGTAATTCGACTGATGAGTATTTAAAGGAAAAGTAAATCACTGATAGTGGGATTTAAAGGCGAATAAATCGGATGGATGAGGATTAGCCGTTACACGATTCAAAAAGGTGTTGTTAATGGATGACCTCGCATTTATGATTTAAAAAGGTGATTTAACTTGAATCATTACGCCGCCTGACCTAAACCTAGGATGTTCTACCGAGACAGCGTAGGGGGCAATTGTTTACGCCCAAAATATTCATCAGAACCAGCCGAAGCTAGTCCCAGTCGAATAGATTAAATAGCCGATTGCTCATTAGCCGATGTTCCTACCAGTCGATATGGCGTGTCAGCTGATAGGTTCGAAAGCAGGAAACTGGAAGCTATACATGGGCCTTGGACTGATTGGGCTTCAAGGAAGATATTCAGGCCCATGGGGATAGCATGGAGTCACGTATGGGATCAGATTCTTGCTCCACGAGTCGAGTGACGTGAGAGTAATTTTGAATTAATTAAATATCCAAGGAAAAACTGATTAAGATTGTTCCCCATGGTTTTAGGAGCTGAGCGAGGGAATCTGAGGAGATCTTTGCACATAGAGGACCGTTGGTTGAAGGGACGTGGCCACAATGCACTAATGCGCCTAGTTTTTAGGATCGTGGTTAGTGGAGCATGGCACGACTCAGCCGAATAACTGCCAACTAGGAATGTATCAGTGTTAGCCAACTGAACGTGGTAGATAGGGATAGTTCTTAGTTGCTACTATAAATACCCAGTTGTACATACATTTTAAAATCATCAATCATCGATCAATCAAATAACTTATATTTTTTCGCTCAAAGCTTTTATTCGCAGTTTATGTTTACCTTTGCGTCCCAGTTTTTATCTTAGTTCACCGACTTAAACCTTTCTGGAGTGAGTTAAGGGACCCATAGCTAAGGAACAGAGTTCCTTCCTTGGCGTAATCGCTTGAAGAAAAGGGAATCACCGTTGTGAAAGTTAGCCGATCCACGACTAATTGACTTTGCAGACAACACAAACATATATTTTAAGCAATTTAATTACTATATCATAAACAATGGTCTAAACATAGTTTTCTTTTTATGTGTGGTCATTTCAGCTTGTGTGTCATAATTGGTCAGATGAAGAATGTGTAAAGTTTTTGAGAAATTGCCACAAAGCTTTGCCCGAACATGGAAAGGTGATTGTTCTCGACTATATTTTGCCTGAAGCCCCGGATTCAAGCAGGATATCAAAGCATAGTTGTGTTATTGACAATCTCATGTTTTTAGTAACAAGTGGAAAGGAGAGAACTGAGAAAGAATACAAGAACTTATGCGAAAGCTCTGGATTTTCTAGATTTCATGTTGCTTCCAGTGATTTATCAGCCATGTCAGGAGTAATGGAATTTTATAAATAAAGGTTACCTAGTTGTAACATGGAATCTTAATATGGTGTTAGCAGTCTTTCATAAATTCCATCGGAGAAGAATAATGTAGCAAAGCATAAGGATGCAATGTGTCTAGTCTTTGCAAAATGTACTTTTCTATGTTTCTGGATATGTTTTAGTTTTTTTTTATAAAAAAATAATGTTGTAATAATTCTTGAGTTTGAGTTGTATCATTCAGGTAAAATATTATATATATTGCAACTATGCCTATGACTACATTATTTGCACGCTTAACTTCTACTCAGATATGATAATTCTAATTTAATCACTGGGAATAATAAGTAATTTATGAGTCAATTGCTTCTTTATATTTGAATGTATTTTATGATCACAAATAACTTAGACGAAATTGTAATAATTTTTCAAGCCTTGACAATTTGTGATAAAATATAAAATTTTCATTATTAATCGTAGATCATTGGGCTACAAGGCGTGTCATTCCATTTGAAACCACCCTTGTTTAATGAATGTCCAAATTTTACAATGGTGGTCCTAAGCACGGTCGGTAGGGGCAACCGCCTGGGGCACGGTTGGTAGGGGCAACTGCCTGGGGCCATTTTCTTAAGAGCACCAAAAAAAATTTCTTAATACTATATATAGATATTAAAATAAAAATTTTAGATATTATAAAATTTTCATTATAAAAAAATTAAACAATAGCAGTAATTAAACAAGTTGTTTCCTGAAACCAAGTCAACTAATAGATGACTATCTAATATGTAATGTTCCATTTTTCTATGTATCAACAAGAATACACCTACGGATTGGGCACTAAAACGATGATATCCAGTGATGGTCCATGATCTCTCGATTTTCTGTATTGCGCTTGTTTCCTCATTCTTTTTTCACTAATCTCTGATATGTTGATCTCTCCCACACTCTCTCTCTCTCTCTCTGTGCCATCGAAAATGCATGTCTTGCATCATCTTCTCTCTTCTTGCCGCACACCAGTCATCGTCACTGACTCACCTACAAGCCGTCATAGCCATCAAGAGTCACCCACTTCCCAGCCCTGCAAGCCTCCATCATTTTGTTAAAAAATGTCAAATTCGTTGAAACTACTTTAAATGCACACAAACGAATATTGAGTATGTTGAAGAGTCTTTTAGGATTTATTATTTTTTATATATTGTAGATCAAGCAATTGGCTCACTTAATAGAAGATTTGAGCAGTATAGCATATATGAGAAGATTTTTGGATTTTTATATGTATTGAAAAACTTAGATCATTCTTTGACAATGACTTGAAATTATGTTGCAAACATATATTTTTTTAGTTTCAATTTGGTCCCGATGTGGTCCCTCTTTTAATTTTTTTCCCGAAATAGTCTCTTATTTTGTAAAAGTTATACCAACATAGTCAATTTTTTTATTCCAAAATGGATCCTTATTTTACAAAAGTTATATCAATGTGATTATTTTCTAACAGAATTTAAACGGAAAGAACCACGTAGAGATCTAAAATAAATATAAGAGACCCAATTGAAACTTTTAAAAGTTACAGGATCAAACTAAAACTAAAAAATAAGATAAGAGATCAAACAGTTATTTTAGCTTTATTTTGTTCTCGATGGTGAAATTCTATTTGAAGAATTAAAAGTCATCAGAGAGGTTTTAACAGCTGAATCAAAATCATGCTATATGATATTAAGTTCTTTAAAGACATTTAACTGTTTTTCTAATGCATACACGACTTATATAGAATAATATTAATTATCATTGTTATTGTTGTATCTGCTAAAAGAAGTTTTTCTAAATTGAAATTGTTAAAATCTTATTTGTGTTCTACTATCACAAGATAGACTAAATAGTCTTGTTCTCTGTTTGATAGATGAGATACTGAGTTGATATAGAAAACGATGCTATAAGGGAGTGACTACTAATATGGGTTATGTCTGTAAATGTATTGAACTGTGTATCATTTACTTATATCTAGCTCCAAGCAAATGATAGAGTGGTGTTCTTCAACCCTTCCTAGAAGGTAGGGAGAATTCCATTATGATGCTAGAGATGGATACTTTTAATAGAATGATTCTACTTATTGGAAAAAAAATATTAAATAGTCTTGTTTTGATTTCTATCAAAAATAATTTTTAAAGAACATTGATTATGAACGAATTATATATGATTTTTCAAAAAAATTACAAGAAAGATAATATTTAAATTATTACAAGGCATTGTTTTCTTGGTTCGCCCATGACACTCAAAATTTTGAGGACCGACCCTGCAGGGTGATCTGAAAAGACTTCTAAGTAACAATAAGATGGTCTGAAGAGGGCTTCCCAGAAACTGGAGTTATTTAATATCAGTCTTTTATTCAAATGAAAATGACATTTATTTGTGGATCATACAGCTTTTTGGTGTAATTTGTTAAAATAAAAATATGGCTCTCTGAGTCCTGACCTGATGTTTCTGGTTCCTTAAGGAATTCTCAGTATGTTCGGTGTGGCGGCGTGATATTGCCTATATCGACTCTAATAGAGGTTTTATTTCTAGGTATTTTTCTGATGTCGTTGCTCATAAAATTGGTAATGGTCCTCAGGTTAGTTTCTGGACTGACTGTTAGTTGGGTGCCTCATCGTTAAAGGAAACTTTCCCTCTCCTTTTTCAGATCTTGGAAGATCACACAACTATGGTTTCTGATATGGGAGAATTGTTGGATGATGGTTGGCACTGGTCTATAAAGTGGTGACATAATTTATTTGTTTGGGAGGAACATTTATTGGTTAAGCTCAAAATTTTGCTGGTTAATGTTACTCTTCATCATAATATATATGGTTGATTCTTGGAGGTGGAAAGAGGATAGTACAGGGTTGTCTATAGTAAAGTCAGCATATAATTTTCTCCATCAAACCAAAACTCATATTTTGCAGATGAGGCATTGCATGTTGCTTTCAAACAGTTATGGCATTGTATTGTTCCTTCAAATATTTTGGTTTTTTTCTTGGAGATTGTTCCAAGACCGCTTGCCAACACGTGTACAACTTAATCGTCGAGGTGTTCTTCCCAGTGTGCAGTGCTTGTTGTCCTGTGTTTTCTAATTTGCTTGCCCAGAGGAAAGTAGTCATCTTATCTTTATTTGCCCTTTTTCATATAAGGTATGGTCTCTTACCTATGATTGGCTGGCAGTATCTGGGGTTCTTTCAAATGATGGGTGTCAACATTATATTCAGCATGGGCTCTACTTTAGGGTTAAGCATTTACAAAAGGTACGCCATTTAGTTTGGCACGCAGTAGTTTGGTATTTGTGGTTGCTTCGAAATAGGATTGCTTTTAAGAGAGGTACAGATTTGATTTTTGCTTTAGCTCATATTTATGAAATTTCATGGACTTGGTTTATTAATAAGGGAGGTAGCTATTCTGGAAGAACTTATTCTTATTGGTGTATTAATCCCACTAGACGTTTGATGTAATGTTGGTGTTTTGTTTTACCCCAATTCGTTTGTAAATAGATTTGATCAGTATCTCTTGTACTCCTATTAATAATATTTTTTTGCTTGTAAAAAATATATATACATTGGCGAATGTCAAGTTCTTTATTTTTGTTTAATTTTGAACAATAATATCTATACTATCAAATTTTAGTAGTTTCTCTTTATTCTCCCCAACCATTTTTATACCACTCTTGTTCATCTCTATATACAGCGAAATTGGGGATAAGCATTTACACAAGGTACGCCATTTGGTTTGGTATGCTGTAGTTTGGTGTTTGTGCATGTTGCTTCAAAATAGGATTGTTTTTAAGAGAGGTACAAATTTGATTCATGTTTTAGCTGATATTGAAAAAAATTCATGGACTTGGTTTATTAATAATGGTGGTAGATGTTCTGGAAGAACTTTTTCTTATTGGTGTATTAATCTAGTGGGATGTTTGATGTAATGTTGGTATTTTGTTATACCCCAATTCGTTTGTAAATGGGTTTGAGTACCCATTGTACTCCTATTAATAATATTTTTTGCTTATCAAAAATAAAATATATGTATCGGTGAATATCAAGTTCTTTCTTTTTGTTTAATTTTGGACAATAATATTTATATTATTAAATTTTAGGCTTAATTGCACTTTTAGTCCCCAAGTATTACGATTGTACGATTTTGGTCTCCCAAGTTTCAATTCCGCGTATTTGGTCCTCCACGATAGTGAAATTTTGATCCCACATGTTTCAATTATGTGAATTGGGTCTTCCAGTTATTGCAACTGTGCGATTTTGATTCCTCTTACCGTTCAATTTTTAATAATTCTAGCACATAATTTGGTTTAGGTGGCATGTTAGTTAGCTTTAAAAATTAAAAAACTTTTATAATATTTTCAATTATAAATTGAATGTCAATTGAATGGAGGGACCAAAATCGCACAATTGCAATACTTAGAGGACCCAATTCGCTCAACTGGAACTCGAAGGACCAAAACCGCACACTTGTGATATTTGGAGGACTCGATCTGCTCAATTAGAACTTGGGGGACCAAAATCACATAATTGCGATACCTAGAGGACAAAAAGCATAATTACTAGTTTCTCTTTCTTCTCCGCAACCATTTCTATACCACTCTTGTTCATCTCTTTATACACTGAAGTTGGGCTACCAACAATGATACACATATCCTACTATATATGACAAGTCTCACACATTTGAGCAACAAATTACTCATTCACCAATCACCATTTGAATTTGTAACAAAGCAACATAACCAAAATTGTTCCTGCTGTAAATTTTTGACCTGTATGAACATGAGCATAGCATCATTTGTGAGCCAATGTCCTAAACAACCTATGACTCAAGACCACCAAAGGCCACTGCCTCACGACCAAACCACACGATCTACCGCCATACATGTGAGCTGCCAAGCCTTTGTGCTTCATTATGTACATAATCGCGTTTATGTAAGTCGTCAGCATCATAAGTCACAATCATCCACTGAGTTGCTTTAGCCTAACTATATTCTATTTCGGACGCATCCTAAACCCCATCACCAGCATCAATGATTTTACAATTTCGGCACAGAGAGGCAAAATGAACGGAAAACAAGAAATAGATAGGAGGATGATAGTGAAACTATCAAAATTTATAGATTTCAAAAATTAATTGTATTTTTTTAAAATATATTAATATTCATTAAAAATGAGTTTTTATTTAAATAGAAAGTGCAACTTGTAAATGTATTTCATTTGAAAAATAAGCACAAATATATTTATATAAAGATAAGATATGTTGACACAATGTGTTTTCACATCGGACCGATAATTAAATTAGTAAAGGTACTAGTTCAATATTTAATGTTCTAATTGTGGTCTCTTAGAACCAGAAGATTGATACACTACAAGAAATAGTTCAGATACCGACGGACATTTACCGACGGCTTGAGTCCGTCGCTAAAAAAGCGGGATTTCCGACGGTGTTACCCGTCGGAAAACGCGACCCACCGTATTCTGGATATTACCGACGGGTTAAGCCGTCGGAAATCCCGCTTTTTTAGCGACAGACTCTAGCCGTCGGTAAATGTCCGTCGGTAGACCGTGACTTTTGGAAAATTCCCGCTTGTTTTTGAATACCGACGCCCATTGACCGTCTTTACCGACGGGTTAGCCCGTCGCTAATCCCGTGTCGTTTACCGACGGGTTTAACCGTCGGTAAGTTTAAAATGGCCGTCGGTAAGCTCTTTATTTGGCCAGAACAGAACCCTTCTTCTCCATTCACTCGCGGAGCAGCTCCCTCGTTCGCCCTTCATCTCCGTTCGCCCTTCATCTCCGTCGTTCGCCCTTCATCGCCGCCGCCTCCCTCCGCCGCACAGAACCCTTCTTCTTCATTCACTCGCGGAGCAGCTCCCTCGTTCGCCCTTCATCTCCGTTCGCCGTTCGTCCTTCATCTCCGTCGTTCGCCCTTCATCGCCGCCGCACTGCCAGCCAAACCCAAGCACGGTGACAGGTTCGGTTGCTTATTGTCTGTGTTTCATTCCATTTTCTTCAATAGCCTATGTTTACAAAGTATGAGCAATTTTGATTTGATGGGTTGTGCATTTTACTAATCTTAAAGACTTTGTCCTTTTCTACAGTCGATAGCAACTCTTTCCATGCGACATATGCCTTATTTTCTCCTTGCTTAGAACGCATGCGTGAAGCCACTGTAATTACCCAATGTGACCCACACATAGGTTTTGGTACCTTTTATTCTTTTATAATTTCTACATCGGGAGAGCTTGCTGGAAGATTGGTGCTTCATTTAATAAAATCAGTTGGTGAATGGCTAATGAAAAAATGATATCTTGGCTGTTTCTTGATGCTTCTATGGATGAATTCCTTTAAGGCCGTATGGCATGCATAAAACTAAATTAATACTATACTATGAAGTAATAAAATAATTGCGGATGGATTTCATAGCCTTGACCTATTAATGTTATAAAAGCATTCAATTGATTCAGTTATGGAAATCTTTATACTATCCAATCTTTGTATATGATATATCACTGCATGGTGTAGTATATTTTACAATGGAACTACTCAATTGGTTTGAGATAGGGACAGCCCATGATCGACTTTTGTTTTTCCATCTTTTTCTCTCCAAATTCAAAATACTTTGTCGTGACATCCTTAAAAGAAATAGCTAATTGGCATATATGAGTCACCTAGGCTATTTTCATGTACCACACGTACTCCCCTACTCTCTTGTTTTTTGTTCATATGTATGGGTTATTGCTATGATGAATTTTCATAGGCATCTGAGTTCCCGTATTGGTTAATTGGGATTATATTGTTTGCATTACTCATGTTGCATATATAAACTTATAGTGTTTGCATTGGTTCATTTTCTTAGCTTATATTGTTTGCATTGGATCATTTTCTCAGGGCACATATCAATTTTATGTATGTATTTATTATTTACATATACGCATTCACAATCTTGAGTTTCAATGGAAAAACATATAATGGTTTAGTATAAACAAGCTTATTTGTATATGATAGGGAATTTTGAGTCCCGTTGTTATATACAATTAAATTAATATTCGTATCCATGTATTCAAATATTTGTTAGGTCAAAAAACATAGAAATTAATATTCAAATTTGGTTTTGAGATTGGGAACTTGTGTTGCAGCTTCAACTTGGAGTGACAATTCCGTTGCTGGGCAAGTGACAATTGAGGTAAGGTTGTGTTTTGAATTTTATGATGTATTAGAAACTATTGGTGTATTAGAAATCCAATGTCTAATCCCTCGGTCACTAAGAGTTTTGCATGTATGTCTCTGTTGCTGGCTGTATAGTAATTCTTAAATAGGCAAGTTTCCTACACTATGTTGAGATTTAATTATTTATAGGCAAGTTTCCCAATGAATATTGCATTACTTGCGCTTCTGTTACTCAATTTAAGTAGGCCACGTGGCACGTAACGTTTTCCTTTAAGTACTTTGTCTTATGCTATTTTTGAGGTATCAAATAGAGAGAGACATGTAGATCTGTTGACCAGGAAAGCTTTCTTTACTATTTTCAGGATTCAATTTTCAAGCCATATATGGATAGTTCTTAGTCTTCCCAATATCGAATGAATGATGATTTTACTATAGACTTGCTTTGAAATTGTAAAATAATTTTATTTTACTATAAAGTGTTAATTTTCTTCCTTTTTGGTTATCAAATTTTTGTTATAATTTCCAAAAATATAATTAAAAATAGGCTGTTATAGTAATCAAATTAATGTTTTAACCCTTAATTTGGACTTTTCAAACTCCATTAGGATCTACATAAAAATCATATAATAGAAATGAAAAACTGATTGCAAAGACCAAATCTTCTTAAAAGTGTCTTTCCAATGTATTCCCTTAAAATAAACTTTTGTGGCAGCTCTCTAATTTTTTGAACATAAAAGTTTTTGATAGCCACTTCTTTTGCGATGAGGTTGCAGCAGAATGGTACTCGGTTGATGCTATGTCTGGTTTGGCATCAATGAGACTGAGTCACCCAGTGGTGTAGCGAGGGGAGAATGGTACTTGAATGATGCTATAGTTATGAGGTACCTAGCCATGGAGTGAGGCAAAGGTTTTCTCACTTATGTTTTGACATCCAGTGGGACATTTCTGGGTGTACTGTATGATACATGGATATATGAGTAGAGTATAAGGAACATTATATTGACATGTGTGGAAGGTGAGGTATCGTGTGCTTGAATTGTATGATGTTATGTTTGTTGATTGTGTGCTTTTTATCTAATGCGATCGTTGTACCATTTTAAAACATGAGATGAGACATACTCATCCCCTTACTTTTATGTGTGTCTGTCTCCTATGCTTTTGAATGCAAATGTTCCTCAGAAGGATGTCAATGAGTAGTATTGGATGCTTCGTCCAAAAGGATGGAGTACAAACACATTTCTCATTTCTCTGTTACTGTTTTCTTTAGTTTTATACCGTTGTAATTACTTTTTTTTTTGGGTTGTATGGATCTAATCAATGTGACATCGATTGGGAATCTTATTTTTATTATTTAGATATGCTCTAGTGTTTCTGAAGTCCCTTTTATCACTTGTGTTTCATTTTGGAAAGGATTGTAAGGTCGTTTTGAGCCAAGTTTACCATTTTGATTATTTTGAATAAGAGTTAAGTGCTTGTTGTGACAATTTGATATTCTTTATCGCTTGGGTGGTTCTCAATCATCCCAATCCCAAAGGAAAGGTGTATGTTATCCCGTTCCATATGGGGATAGTTCTTAATCTTCCCAATCTCGAAGGAAATGTGTACGCTATCCCGTCCCATATATGGATAGTTCTTAGTCTTCCCAATATCGAATGAATGGTGTATGCTATCGAATGAATGGTGTATGCTATCCCATCACAGACATGGATAGTTCTTAGTCTTCCCTTTAATCTCTTCTAGATTGACTGCTTGTCTCAATTCTATTTACATTTGCTTGTTAAGTTTCTCTGTATTTCGATTCTTCTATTCTGCTACTGTGTGCGCTGTGTTCATTCTTGGTTGCAGGATCTTAATTGTGCATAACATGCACTTTCGAAAAGTTGTAATTTTGATGTTGGAATGATTGTAATCAGATTTGTATATATTTCCTTTACCCTGTCACCGACTGAAACAATGTTGATGATCATGATCCCCTTTTGTTTTTTCTCACTTTTGGCTAGTATTTCTTGATTGGTACCCTGGTGGATAGTATATAAGAATAATGGCTTAGAGAATTTTTTTTATTGTTTTATTAAATTTTTGGGTGCCTTAATTTGTTTGTGAGGTGGAGTGGGGATTCTTTCTCTTGTTCTATACTTAGGTAGCGCTTGGCCCAGTTTTTTTTTAGCTTAAAAGCTACTTTAAAATTAAAGTTTAAAATATGAGCTTTAAAAATAAAGTAAAAGTCGTTTGGTAAGTTTCATATTTTGTTTATTTTAAAAGCTACTTTTAAGTTATAAGTTGTTTGGTAGAATATTTTCATAAAAGTACTTATTTGAAGAATACCTAATTGCAAACAATTTATTACTAATGAATGAAATGTATATAAACCAAAAGGTAAATTCTTTAAAATAATCCACAGATAAGGATAAATAATTTTTTTTATCATACATATAAAAATTCATAAAAAAAATATAATAGAAAGGTGATAAATGCTAGGTTATTTTCTATAGTTGTAATATTTTTTATTTGTAAAAAAAATATAATATTTACAATATAGCATGCTTCACAATATCTGCAACTAGTCAGATTAAAATTATTTTCTAATATTCCCACTTTTGCTTTTCTTTCTTGATTTTTTGATTCTGTGACTTGACCTTGAGTGCTTTTTAGGTATATTGCATTCGAACTTGTTTGAATTCTATCCTTATTTAGATTCTGGTGTGGTTTTGATATTCTTGTTTATATCTTATTAGTTTCTGGTAACACAAAAATCTCTGTTTCATAGGCGTCTGAGTTCGCCACCTCCACCAGTTCGCCACTTGTACCACTAGGTATGCACTCTAACGAAATGTCGGTTAACTCATTGGGTGGAAAAAGGGTTGTCTGTTGACCCCCACACCGACATATTTATTTGTTTTCGTTTATATTTCTCTCCACAGAGGGGATTTTGAAGTGTATTGTGTAATTGTCTAAATGATATGTACTGTGTAATTGTCTGTCAGTTCTGCTATCACTCATCAGTCACAATGCTTGTGAGTAAAGAGTGCAATTTTAATTTATGCTTGCCATTTCATTCATGGATATGGATATTGGTGATGTTGCTTGGCTGCAATTTGCTTTGCACATCTCTCTGTACTTCTTTCCCTTGCCACTTCTGCTTGTCTAATTCTATCCTCTTTAAATGACCAAGTCGATTTTCTAATTCCAGTGTTGTTAATGTAGGATCGCGAAAAATAGCGCAAAATTGGCAGGATGGCGTAAAATAGCGGGCAGATAGCGTAAGCTAAATAGCGGGTGAACTAAATAAAATTATAAAATTATATATTAAAAAGTGACATATAATATTTAACGTTCAGCACAAAATCTGAAATGACATAATAAAATATTTATTTAATGAGCTATTTTTAGAAACTTAAGTGATTATTTATTCATAAATTACTTTAGAGGCTTATTAAAATAAAATGAAGAGAGCATATGAATATTTTTTATGTTGATATATTTGAATATTAATATCAGCATTTATTTTAAGTGATGTAAAATAAGTTTAAATAAACCCTGAATGAAATGTAAAATAAGTTTAAATAAACCCTGAATGAATAAGTAGCTTTTCCGTTTTAAGAAAATAAAATATATAAATTAAAATTGCAATATTGATTGAATTGTTAATAATTATTATTTATTGAAAAATAAAATATTTTTTATTATATATGGCGGATGGCGTAGTGGCAACTAAATGATTAATAAAACTACATACACAGTAAATGGACCATTGCTCAAAGAAACAAGGCAGATTTGAATTGGAAAGGACAAATAATAATAGAATTAAAAAATAGATTTAAAATAAAAAATAATTAAAAAGCAGAATTTTTAAGAACAATAGAATAAAAAAGAAAGAAGAGAATAACAAAACGAAATGAGATAGAATTGAAAAATAACATAATTAAAAAGTAGAAGGATTCAAAAAAGCAATTGAAAAAATAATTAACGGATGAGCGAGAATTAAAAAAGAGAAACAAGGAAACAATCGTTAAAAAATATGATATAACAAAAATGAAAAAAGATCTGAAGAAGAGAAGAATTAAAAAATTTCAATAAAAAGAAATAAAAATAACAACATTAAAAAATATCCTATAAAAAAATAAATAAAAAAAGAAAATAAAAAATTTTTATTATTTATATATATATATAAATAATAAAACTAATTCTACCCTTGTCACTTCTGCTTGTCTAATTGTTATGTTAATCATTGATCGAATGGATGTTTGATATTTGTTATTAGTATTGGAGAGAAGCCTTAGCTTCCCGTTTGAGGTTTAATATATTATTGAGTGCATATACTCTTTTAGGGTACCATGTGCTCATTGTATAATTAACCTTGAATTATCAAATCGGACAGTTTGGGAAAAAACTTTTTCTTTACTAGTATAATAGTTGTTGTTTTCTTCTGGCATCTTTATATTTGATGAACTTTCGGTTCGATTCATTTCCTTTTGTTCTCTGGGTGCATACTTGATTGCGGTGTTCATAACTGCCTTCATTTTGTGTACTCAGAGACCAATGGGAAATGTCAATAAATTTTGTCAAGTATAAGATACTGAATTAAGGAATGATTATTATACGAGTTCTAAAAAGTTTTTTCTCGAATGGGATAAGTCATTACCATTTAAAGAAAGAGAGCGGTTGTAAGAATGTCGTCTTTGTTGAAATTGTCATTTTTTTGACATGCGTAAGATGGAATATTTTCTTTCGAGTCGTAGTTGGATGTCACGATAGGTTGTATCCGGGAGAGGGGTTTGAAACCAGATTTTTGCGCTGGGGTTAGTGCTTTGTCCAAGTCGCAATGGCACGTAAAGATTTCAAAACTAATTGAGGGATTAGATGTCCGTGCTTTAATTGCGATTGCGAGAAGGATTAAGAGCCCAAGTGAGGTCATGCACCACCGTATTCGATTGGATTTAGGCTTAATTCTTTGGATTTGGACTAGACATGGAGAAAAGTTGCCTCACGTTGATTTAGGGGTTGGTGATAATTGCGAAGGTGCTTGGCGATTCGTGGGTCGGGATGTGGTGGCAGATTGAATTGATGCAAGATATGGTTTGTGATGCCTTGGGGGTGAACGTGTCATTTGAGGAGCAACAATATGATGACAGATGAACTTCCAAATGAGACAAAGACAAAAATTTTATAATCTATTGTTAGAAACAAACAAGCCGTTGTTTGAAGGGTCTACAGACTCTAAGTTATCAATGTGTGTGAGGCTCTTAGCTCTTAAGTCCAACTGTGGTGCTACCGAAGTGTGCTTGGATCTCGTAACGAAAATGATGTTGGACTCGTCACCTATCAGAGATGGTTTGCCAAAAAGTTATTACGAGGCTAAAAGCTTAGTGTCCAAGTTGGGGCTGGAATCTAAAAGGATTGATTGTTGTGTGAGAGGGTGTATGTTGTATTACGACAATGAATTTGGTAAAAACGATGGTGCGCTAGTTGAATACAAATTTTGTGGTGAGCCTAGGTATATGTCACATACTAATAATCGGACGGGTAGACAAAAACTAGTTCCAGTGAAGGCAATGTTTTATTTGCCAATTATTCCAAGGCTGCAGAGAATGTTTGCATCACCACAAAATGCAGACAAAATGACATGGCACTATGAGTATAGAAGCACTTCAGGTATGTTGCGCCACCCTTCTGATGGTGAAGCTTGGAAGCACTTTGATCGTGTGCATCCTGATTTTGCAGCAGATCCACGTAATGTACGACTTGGCTTATGCTCTGATGGTTTTACCCCGTATGTTCAATCCACGGCGAAACCTTATTCTTGCTGGCCAGTTATCGTTACCCCATACAATCTTCCTCCCGAAATGTGCATGTCTAAGCCTTATATGTTCTTGACTTGTGTTATACCGGGTCCAGATAATCCGACAGATGGTATTGACATCTATTTAGAGCCTCTTATTAACGATCTCAAAAGGTTGTGGAATGGTGTTGTGACGTACGATGTTGCATGAAAGAGGAATTTTACAATGAGGGCAGCGCTGATGTGGACCATTAATGACTTCCCTGCATATGGCATGTTGTCTGGTTGGGGTACTCATGGTAAAATGGCATGTCCGCATTGCATGGTGTAACGACCCATTTTCGGACCGCTATCGAGCTCAACATACCGAGCTCGAGTTACCGAGCTCAACACACCGAGCTCAAGTTACCGAGCTCAACACACCGAGCTCAAGATACTCTGTATGCGATGTGTTTTAAAACGATACTCTTGTGCCCTTTAGAAAAGTACGGTCTATTATTATTTTTATAAGACCAGTTCGTGCACATCAGAGTATTTACAGCTTTTCGAAACATGGTGCAACTAAGACACAAGACTTAAGTCCTAAATAACAACACGCAGGTACAATAAGTACATACTTATATATACAAGATATAAAAAGTGCATACAAGAAAGACAGTAATAATGTACGAAGAAAATACACCTAAGGTATGACGACTTCAAAAGAGCAATCATACCACAGGGGTACTTCCAGAACACCCACGCAGGGGCTACTCCAAAAGTAAAACCACCAGTCTACCTGTGCTCAAAATGACAAAACATCACCCGTCCCAAATCGTCACGACCATCGTACACAAAAGTCATATTACAGCTACCCCAACAAACATAACATAAACAAAGCCAATCACGACAAATAGAGGTCGTCGCCCTGATCCTCGTCGAGCTCCTCCTCGCCATCATCTGCTGTCGAGTTCCCTGCACCCTCGACATCGCCTGGGTAACCATCATGGATTGAAGGTACCACGGGAAAGGGTCAACTTCTCAGCAATTCAAGATAATCCAGGCATAAGGAAATAAGTAAACAACAAAGTATAACATTCACCAAACGTGACTTCGACCATCTCACTCTAGACTCGACTCTTATTCCGGAATATCGCCAGCTGGTCCATCCCCAAACTGACGCAATAGGTAAACGGCTGGTCCAACCCCAAACCGATACCATACATTAATCAGCAGGTCCAACCCCAAACTGATAATGCGACGCCTAGTCAATCTCCCGTAAACAAAAGGGGACCTAGCACCCTTAGTTATCCGGGTCACGGCTCAAAAACGTCATACGACTCGCCAGCTCTCTCACTCGATGATTAGCTCGCGTCAAGGAGTGACTCATAAAATTACTTGATCACATATCAAATAAAGAGCATGCTTAACATGAAGAAAACGCAATTCAATCATTTAAGCAATAAAACAATCCTTACACAATAACATAAAAGCAGAGTCCTAGAATGTTTGGAAGTGCCCTTACGCATAAACATATAAAATAAAGCCTTAATAATGTCTAAGAGTTGCCCTTAACTCCAAGCTAACGCCGCTCGACAACGACCTCAACACGGCCGTCTTCAAACGAGCTCGACTACGAATCCTCTCACTCGATCTCGACACGCACGGCGCTCAGTCGACCTCGGTTTCGTGATCTCGTACACCCCGTTTTCCTTGCCGCACCATCTCTGAAATCACACCGCCTATCTGAGCACAACTTAGTTCTATCTATGGGTTCTAATAACACTTAGCTCTCATTATCCCAATCTTAACCACAACCCAAGTAAGCATTAAAACTTAAGAACTTAAACCAATACAACTAATTCAAACATTACAAAATAACTCCTTTTCTCTAAAATTTTGTTAAAAACTTTTTTTCATACATCACCAGACGAAGCCATTTTTCCTAAGTACTAATTAAAGCTTAAAATCAAGTAATACCTTAAGCACAACTTAATCAAAATCTACGTTTATATTTTCTTAAAAATATTTTCGTCATGGTCCAGCAATAAAAATAAGACCATAACCACTTATGTTAAAATTTAAAACTCAAAAAGAAATCAACACAAGCCAAGTAGGGAGGGTTTTGGGCGCTACCTACTTGCAGAAAACAGAGGAAACAATTTGTTTTTCAAGCTCAAATAAATGGTTAGAAAGGTAGGTAATGTCATGAAGAAGAAAACCTATCAATATGATATGAGTTGAAAGCATAAAAACTATCTAAAATAGAGAGAAGAAGTGGCGCTAACAGTAACATGAAGAGAACTAAAATTCTATTTTTCATACCTCTACAGATGGTCGAGATGGTGATATAGGTCGAGGAGATGATAAGGAACAAGGTTGATGAGGAAGGTCTGTTCAAAAACTCTTTGAAACTCAAGTTTCTTCAATGGAAGTTTGGAGAAGAGGAGGAAACTGGGAGAAGAAGAAAGAAGGAAATAGAAAGTGAGGATTTGAGGCGGCTGATCGTGATATTTATGTACAGCTGGTGGAAACAGTTTGGTCTTATCTCCCTTAAATATCTCTTAAACAATAATTAATTAATTACAAGAAAACCATTTTAAATGAATTTATCTTTCATAAAACCACAAATAAGCGACACCTAGATTTTAAAGTAAGATATTAATCCAAACAACAAGTCTAACCCATCTAATCTGCCCTCTCTCATAATCACAACAAAATATACTAATTAACACTACATAATATTCGTAAAAATACGAGTGTTATCATCTCGACACGATGTCGACCAGGGTGCTTGTGCAAGCGCACAAGGCTCTAACACGAGTTCGTGCACGCGGCCTCCTCAGTTCGACATGCGACCTCCTCAGCACGGTACGCGACCTCATCAGCTCGACATATGACCTTGGCACGCGATCTTGGCACGGGATCTCATCACGAGGTCTTGGTACGAGGTCTTGATACGATGTCCTAATACGAGGTCGATCTCGTCCTCAGGTGTTACACATGGAGCATACAAAGGCCTTTACCTTGAAATTTGGGGGGAAGAGTTCTTGGTTTGACTCACATCGCAGGTTTTTACCCGATGATCATGCATTTAGACGGAATAAGAACGCTTTCAAGAAGGGGAAAGTTGAATTAGATGGCCCGCCCCCAAGGTTGACACCAGAACAGATCTGGGAAAGGGTTATGGAACTGCCCAAAATCACAGATTTTGGCAAATTGGATCGATTTGAAGGATATGGACAATGGCATAATTGGACAAAAAGAAGTATTTTTGGGATCTGCCATATTGGAGAGATAATTTATTGAGACACAACCTTGATGTTATGCACATTGAGAAGAACTTTTTTGACAATGTTTTTCTCACAGTGATGAACGTCAGAGGAAAAACAAAAGACAATGAGAAGGCCAGACTAGACTTACCACTTTACTGTAGGCGAAAGGACTTGCATTTGACGAATCGGTCGGATGGGAAGACCCTGAAACCCAAAGCCTGTTACTAAGCCAAGTCAGTCTGTCGGTGGATAAAAGAACTTCGGATGCCAGATGGTTATTCTTCTAATTTGGCAAGATGTGCCGATGTGAACAAAGGAACCATGATTGGGATGAAAAGCCATGATTGTCATGTATTCATGGAGTGTTTACTTCCTATTGCATTTAGTTCCTTGCCGTCAAATGTTTTAAATCCACTGACTGAACTTAGCCAATTCTTTAAAGATTTGTGTTCTGCGACATTGAGAGAGGATGATCTCATAAGGATGGAACAGAACATACCAGTCATTCTTTGTAAGTTGGAGAGAATATTTCTCCCTGCTTTCTTTGATTCTATGGAGCATCTAGCAGTGCATCTGGCACATGAAGCTAGACTTGGTGGATCGGTTCAATACAGATGGATGTATCCATTCGAAAGGTACTATAATAAAGTATTCTCTAAAATAAATATTTATTTGAAGGGTTAAATGTATCAATTTTTATCATCAACGTTGTTATTTTGTAGATTTATGGGTGACTCAAAACGGTCGGTGAAAAATAAGGCCAGGGTTGAAGGATCTATTTGTGCAACTTACTTACACCGTGAGACAATCTATTTCTGTTCCCATTATTTTACGAACTTCATGTTGACACCAACAAATAGTAGGAATGAAGTAGAAATTGAAAGTGAAAGACACCCGCTTGCCTTATCGATATTTTGCCTTTAAGTAGTCATGGTGGAAAGGAGGTGGATAACTGGATAATGGGCGAAGTGTGGAAGTCAGCCCACGTTCACGTGTTGATCAACTGTGCAGAAGTATCACCGTATCTAACGTATGTATCATTTTGACCACTTTCAATTTCTTTAATCCACAATTGCTCTTGATCATTTGTTTGATAATGACTTGATCAGGGCATTCTTGTTAACTAAGCCCACAAGCGTACAAGACTCTTCTGCCTATATTCATGAATATTTCCCAACGTGGTTTAGGAACCAGGTATGTTTTTTGAGTCGTCATATATATATTATTATTATTTATTGTTTAAAAATACAAAAATATTGTTTGAAAATAGGAACCATAATTTGTTTGCACATGGTGTGTACACAGGTGTATAGCGAGGCAGAATCCCCTAAAATCCAACACTTGAGAAATTTATCTCATGATCCTAAATCACGTGTAAAAGAATGGCACACATTCTTTGTAAATGGATACAAATTCCAAACCCAGTCAAAAACAGAGGGGAAAAAAAGCGATTAAATGAGGTTTATGTAAAAGGTGCCACAGATGGAGGTGAAGATGACTTTTACGGCGTGATTCAACATATATATGAACTGACGTACAATACTTTAGACTATACTAAAAAAATAGTGCTATTTTATTGTAATTGGTTTGATCCGTCAAATAGAGGCACAAGAGTGGATCGAAAATATAATACTGTTGACATACACATGAGCAGAAGATACCAAATGTTTGATCCGTTTGTCATGGCACAACATGTAAGACAAGTGTATTATGTCCCTTATCCATCAACTCGAAGGGACAAACAAGGTTGGTGTGTCGCAATAAAGATAAAACCACGGGGTCACATTGAAGCAGATGATACACAGGAAGAAGTGGCTTATCAAGTGGATGAGATGTCTCATGTCAATGTAGTAAATGAAATGGAACCCATTACTCGACTACGTGACAATCCAATCACATATGAAGATGTAGATGGGGATGAGGAATTAAATGAAGAAGTGGCAGAACTATTAACATCTGAAGACGATGCCGAAATTGAGTGGGCAGAATGGGCAGATTGAAATTGTTTAACTTTTTACAATTTGAGAAATTAATGTGTAACAATATATTTTAATTTGTCAGTTATTTTCATAACTTGTTTATTTTTATGGAATTCCTTTGTAATATTGTTATGTTTAAATATAATATTTCATGACTGTTATTATTCAATTGCTCTATAGACATATATGGCATCGGGAGGTTCAGAGCCGACTTCCAAACCACCCAAAGTGGTGGTAAATGGAAGGAAGGGCATCGCCCTCGACCCCCTCGTCGTCGAGGCCGACCATCATTAGGCGTGACCTCATCGGGTTTTCGGCGTTGTCATCTACACATCGTCCTAGTACATCTACGCCGAGACGACTGATACACCTCCTGCACCTAGACGACCTTACGCACCACCTACATAGACTCGGGCACATTCGACACCAGCTACACAGACTTCGGGCATGTTCAGCACCTTTGCCTCACATTGACATGATCCCCACCTGGGTTCCAGCAGCCCACATGGCGCTCGAGTTCCCATGTTGTGCACGATCCGGTGGTCGATGCTCATCGGTCCAACCATGATTATAGTACGGGCCATACAGTGATCACACCGATGTTAGGCGGGGCGGGAGGAGCGAGGAGGTTCAAACAGAGGAGGTTCTTGAAGCGAGGGGAGGCGGGAGCCTGAGACTCTTGAGATGTTGTATGATGGCGAGTTGTTATCGTGCCATCTGGTAAAGGGTAAGTATTTGCAATTTTTTTGAGTTATTAATAATTTACATGTATATATATATATATATTTTTATTTAACATGTTTTTATTGTTCAGGTTTCTTCCCTCAAAGCCACCAATTAGCTATCACAAAGAACAATTGAGAAGAATTACCAGGAGTTTTGGCCCACCTTGACGCCAAGGATATTGAGCGGGACCATATGTTTAATTCTTTCAGAGTAAGCTGCAATTTTTATTTTATTGCATATTATTTTATTTTCGTAAATTTCAATTATGTTTAATAATGTCTTATATTGATACTGAGCGAGGTTGCTTGGGAGGAAAAAGATGAGGAGGCGATCGAGAAGAACTTTCATATGAAGGCCTCCCACCGCCTTTCTCGACATGCTTCGAGATGCCCGCATCGTGGATCGCCAAACCCAGCTTGGATAGGGGATGAGCTCTGCAAAGAAATGGTAGCGCCGGAACACCCCGAGTTCCAGCGACCGTAAGCCAAGAAGAATAGGGCCTCGAGAAGGGTGGCACTTGCACCGAGGTTCTCATCAAAGACGCAGCTTGATTAGACTTATGCGTGTTATAAAATTGTTATTATTATTATTATTATTATTATTATTATTATTATTATTATTATTATTATTATTATTATTATTATTATTCTTTATTTAAGTTTTTATTAATACAATCACAATCGAAGAGGTTGGGGAGAAGTTCGATTGCACGAGCTCCATCTTGCAACTCATATGAAGAGGAGTACTAGTGATTTCGTTGATGAGCGTTCGAGGCGGACTTAGGTAATTATAAAATATAATAAATATTTTTAATAATGTTTATATTGTTTTGTTAAAAAAGACTTGACTTATTTGTTTGTTTAACAGGAGGAGTTTGAGGCAAGGATGTCTCGGCTTAGATCTCGAGCTCATCATGTTCTCCATCTCGAGCCACTGACGATCTATCTACAACCGAGGGTTTGGGCGGAAGTGGTTGGCGGAAGAAGAAGGGTCGCCTATATGGTGCTGGCGACCTTGCCAGCAACTACAAAAAAGGGGCCCGCCGCCTACACGTTGGAGCGTCGTCGAGTGGTAGTGCTGCCACTGGTCGCTCTGCTGCGGATGACCAGGAGATAGCCGAGTTGAAGCACACCGTGGCCCAGCAGTAGGAGGTTTTGACTCAGGTGCTGCAGCGCCAGGAGCAGATGTACCAGATGTTAGCTCGCCAGCAGCCTACTCCATCGACTTCGCCTCCGCCTCCGCCTCCGCCTCCGCCTCTGCGTACTGATGGTCATGTCGATGATGCAGATGATGTAGAGTATCTCGATCATGATCAGGAGTACCAGGACTATTAGTTCTGTTTGTACTTATATTTTTTCATATTTTTGGATATCATCTTTTTTTCGTTTCGGATATTATTTTAGTTACTGATTTTTATTCGTCAAATTTTTTTATTTATTATGTTTTCTTTTTTTAATTTACTTTTTAGTTTACGTTATCACATTTTTATATATGAAAATCAATTAATAATTAAATTAAATTAAATTACAAGTAATATTTAATTAAATTAATAAATAAATATTTTTTAATATGAGAATAAATTATTTTTATAATTAAACAAATAAATAATTAAATTAATTAATTAATTAATTAATTAAAGAATAAAATTAATTTGGTTATTAATTATTAATTTTATTAATTTTATTAATAAAATTAATTAAAGAAAATATTTTATTAATCAATTTATTTTTCTGAAAAAAACATTCTGATTACCGACGGCCTAAGCCGTCAGAAACTTTTCAGATTGACCGACGGTCAACACCGTCGGAAATTTAACGAAGGCTTTGCCCGTCGGAATTCACCATCATTTTCCGACGGGTATAACCGTCGGTATTACCGACGGTAAAGAACAGTCCGTTGGTATTCCTTTGCGACGACAATATTTCCGACGGGTTTTAGGCCGTCGGTTAGCCGTCGATAAAACTGGATTACCGACGGCTTTTATGGATTACCGACGGCTTTAGGCCGTCGGTAATCCCGTGTTTTCTTGTAGTGATAATATCTGGCCCCTCAAAGTTATGATAAAAAATATATGTGTGAAACAATTGAAAAGGCAAGCTTTTTGAAAGTTAACATAGTTCATCTTTTGATATTAAAAAAGGGTAAATTGCACTCACCTCCCTTGAGGTATGCTTAAATGACATATATACCCCCTCTATTTTGAAAAAGACAGTGACCTCCCCTCAATTATGTAACACCCTTGTTTTCATTTCCTAGTACTTAGGATATGTTTGCATGTGTGTGTAGGTTTTCTATGTGCCATTATGTATTTGGATATGTGTTTGAATGTCTAGGATATTAGTTAGGACGTTTCGGAACTCAAATAGACAACCTTGATCTTCAACGTATCCTCGTTCAGTCATTGTTTTCTCTATTTTTGACATCTTTAATGATTGACATCTTCAACGTATCTCTATTCAGTCATTGTTCCTTCATGAAATTTCTATAACATTTTCTTAGCTTTCCAATGCCACAAAGAGCGCCTTAATCAAACCCACAGCCTAAGTTATGGCCAAAAAAGTAAGGAGGGGTACTGCTGTCTCTCGGCAAGCCAGTGTCGTTGCTAGGCAAATTTTTTGGATGTGCTCACTGACTGTCTTTGCTGGGCGAAGCCTTTCCTTCACTAGGCAATGGCGCGACTTCTGCGACATGCTTTTATGCGTTTTGATGTGTTTTGACGGTCTGGGCTCGACCAGTGTAACCCGTTTTGACCGGTTTTGACTTAAACTCGGTGGGAATGGTTAGAAAACCTAAACCTAAGTCTAAAACACTTAGATTACATCCCTAAGCTCATCCCTAAGTGCTCTCTAAAAATCTAAGGAAGATTGGAGCCGTTTTCCACCGTTCTCTCTTGTTCCTCGACCGAATTCAATTCTATTTGAAGGGCTGTGACTGGAGCACGATTCTCTACCATTAAGTTTCTTCTCTTCTCTGTTTTCAAAGGGAAAACATGGTGGTATGGTCTTCCTTTTTTCTGGTTTCAGTCCTACTTGAATCTTTGGGTTTCTAACTTGTGTTTTTGGATTTCTTGGCAATCGTGACGGTAGGAACCGGAAGCAGAACACTTGTCTCATCTCTCTAGCTCTTGGAAATCGCGATTTGGCTATAGGTAAGAAGAGAGTGGATGATTCATATGGGATCTGAGTAATTAGGGACTCAATGACGTCATTGGGGTGTCCCATGACCCCTATGTCTCGCGCGACTTGTGATTATGAAAGTACAATTGCAGGAACAATAGGAAAATATGTCTTGTGTGTTATTTGATGTCAAAACCCTAGTAGGAGCAATGAGTTATGCTAATGTTAAGCTAATTGTGTTGATATTGACATGAACATGTTTGATGAATGCTAAATGTTTGATTTCATGATTATTTGGTATTTTCCATGTTTAAGAGTTGTGTTGGTTGAATTAAATGGATCAAATGTAATTGAACATGTTAATATACTATTTTCAATGTGAATGTTTGCTCAAAGTTGTTGTTTTATGTTATGTATATGAGTCAATGATGTTATCAGCCCTTGGTTTGACTAATTGATGATGTTGTAAGCCCTTCGTTTAGTTATTCTATTATTGTGCAGAATCAGTAGTGTCATTATTGATGTTTAGCCTTGTTTGTACCCTAGTTATAACATTTCTCATAGGCCAATATGAACCTAAGAGGATTAGGACATTTGGACTATGGTTTGGAAGGTTAGATATTGGGCTTAGAGTGTATAAGTGTAATCATGCAGAAAAATAGTCTTAGCCCAATGAATAAGTTGCGAATTTGTAAATAAGTGACTAAGGTTGTCTCCGGTTAGTTCTAAGGTTAATATCAATAGGTATGAAGCGTGGTAGACATTTGGAAAAGGATTTCAGGACTGAAAATGACTTATAAGTGGATTGTGTAGAAAAGTTTAGTTTGAGACTTTCGATTAAAGGAATGGAGTTTGGGTGAGTGAGGAATCTAATTAATAAATATGTGGTTTTGAGGTTTGAAATTGATGTGTTATTGGTATTATAACTAGGAGTGAAAAGGATTGATGAAGGAGGCGTTAAGAGTGGGTTTTAGACACAAAATCGTAGTATAGACTGACCTTTTTCGCTAGGCGAAGACCCTCTATCGTAGGGCGAAGAATGACTGCAAATCCAAGATTTCGCCACTGCCTCTCTTTACTGGGCGCAGCATTCCCTTCGCTAGGTGAAGATTGTTCTTTTTTAAGCTTTCTTGTCTGAACTTAACCACGACAGAATGATAAAAAGATGACTAAATTAGACTTAGAGTTCTCATAATAAATGTAGCCCTAGATATTAGCTAACTAATGGCATTGGTTTCACCTCAAAAAGATATGTGTAGCTCAAGTTATGATTAAATTAGTAAGGAAATGTCTAGCTGCTAGGATTAAACAATGATCCCATGTTCGTCACGAGTTTAGACATATTGGATGAGAAAACAAGTTTTTGAGGCAAACATAGAAGTTATAAATAATCCTTTTAGCTTAATAAAGAGATGAAACTCCCCTTGATTGGATTAGTATAACTCCAGATACCGTTTTTACACTATAGAGATGATTAGTTGTTAGTAATTAATGTTAATATTAGTTGTGAATTGTTTTGCGAACTTGTCCATGTTTTAGGGAAACCTTGTCGCAATATGGGACGGACCTTGTCGCAATATGGGCAAGGAGTACCTAGTTATGTTAGGACATGATAGCGTGTCTGAATGTGGTCGAGAGTTAACCACAACTTCTTGTTTGACGCTAAGACTAGATTGTCATGCATCATCGTTGTTGTTAGGTGGGGGTGGTGAGCAAATGTCGAACCAATGCAGTGACGACCACGAGGAGCTTTGCTCGGCCTTGCAGGTTGTTACTTGTAGGGGGTCTTATATGGAGGCAGGACACTGCTGGGCATCCCATATATATACTGGATCACCCTGACTAGATGCTGCTTGTCTCTATGAATAGCGAGAGCACTCCTATTCGCTCACCCAGAGTCAAATGGATCCAGATGCACTAATAGAGTAGATGGTAGCTTGAGTCTTGCATTAGGTGTTGACAAGTTAGTAGCGATCATGCTATGCATTTGTTGCGTTGTTAGATGACACGTTAGGATTGAATGATGAGATAATATATGCAATTTCCTTATGAATGTGATTCCTCACCTTTTCTGCTTTCATTTGTGGCTACTTATACACCGCAGTGTATGAGTAGATGGTGAGACCGCAGGTGATGATGACCGAGTGGACGTAGATGCTAAGGAGTAGTCTGCATGCTGCTAATTAGTTTAGATCTCAAGATTGTCTTATGTTTTCTTATTGGTTAAGTATGAAATACCAGGGTAAAGCTCTGATTTATGTGACATCGGGATATTGGATTTTACTTTTTGTTATGAACTACTTTTTTCGCAACTCGTTATTTGGATTTTGTTAACTGACGTTCGCTACTTCTGAACAATTTTAATAAATTCTATTTTTCACAATGTTTCCGCATATTTTTATTGTTACTACAACGGGTAGTAGGTGTCACAAATTACACATATGTCCCCTTCTCTTTATTATGTAAAAATAGAGGAGGTGTGTAGACATTTAAACAGGACTTAAAGGAAATGTGTGTAATTCTCTTAAGAAATATGGGTGATAATATTTATTTAAAAAATAGAGGAGTATGTGTGTGTGTGTGTGTTATTTAAGCATACCTTAGTGGAGTTGAGTGCAAATTAAACTTGCGCCCTAATTATTAAATCTTATTCGAATTAAGCTTTGAAATAACAATGTTTTTAAGACAAATCCTCGTTAGGTTTATATATCTCAGTGTATTTATTATGTTTTAATTGCTCAAAAGATTCAACTTGTAACAAATAACAACATGCCTTTTCTGATAGAGATTCGATTTTGGTTTTACAGTTTTGGCACGGAGAGGAAAAATGAACCAATAACAAATGATAGAGAAATTAACAAAAATTAATTGTATTATTGTGACTTTTTTATTAATAGGGGGAGGGGAGGCACTTAGGCTATACAAATTGTCCTCAGATAGATTTGAACACAGCCCTTAGGATTATAGGGCTAGGTAGTCACCAGTGTACTAGCACCCTGAGATAATTGTATTATTGTGAATTATATTAATATTCGTTTTGTTTAAATAAACAAACAATTGAGTTTTTTTATTTTAATGAAAAGGTGCAACTTGTCAATATATATATTTTTTTATAACAAAATGACATGTAAAAGCATCACAATAGAGACAGTGACCCCAACTAGGTTGGAACCCCAACCTCTACCAATCATTTGCAGCGCACTATAAATTTTTTTAAAAAAATGTGAAAAAAGAATGCAAAGAAGCATGGGGGAACTTGTCAATATAATTCATTTGAGAAACAAGTAGAAATATATTTATATATAGATCACATGCGTTGACACAACCTTTTTACAAATTGGACCAATTATTGAACTTGTAAAGGTACTGGTTCAATATTTAATGGTCTAATCGTGGTTTGTTGGAACTCAAAAGAATGCTAAAGTCTCAATCCTCAAAGTTTTGATGATAACTAAAATCTAAGTGTGAAACAATTGAAAAAGTAAGCTTTGTGAAAGTTAACATAGATCATACATATTTTTATATTTAAAAACTAAACAAAAAATTCATATAAAAGATAATGTTCTCTGCATCCTACTTAGTGTATCTAATTCAAATTAAGCTTTGAAATAACAATGTTTTTAAGACAAATCTGTGTTTAGTCTATTTACTGCAATGTATTTCATTATTTGCTCAAAAGATTCAACTTGTAACTATATAAATGTTTTGTGATTAATAGTTGGATGGCATTCACTATGCCAAAAAATTATTCAGATAAAGCTTAATTTTCACTCAGAGAACGTTTTTAAGCATTATATGAGTATCCATCATCTAATGGACGCATGTGCAGATAATATATTGAAAGTGTTATTTGTGTCACACCACAAATATACAAATACTAGGTCATGTGTGTGGTAAGGCAATTAAGCCTACAGCCTTAGACCACGCCACTACAACAAATTCTAAAAAAGATGGCGCTACTTTAAGCAGCGCTTAAAATAAAAAACGCTACTTTATGTCATACGTAAACAATAAACAGCGCTTACTAATTAAGCGCTACTGTTTAGTTCATACAATAAACAGCGCTTAGTCCTTTAAGCGCTGTTTTTTTATCTTTAAATAATAAAAAATGGCGGCACATTAATCGTAGCTCAAACATGAGCGGCATTTTTGATCATACTGAACAATAAGCAGTAGCTTTATAGTAGGAAGCTATTTGTTTTTAATACAATAAGCAGCTTTTAGACTTAGCGCTATTTTGTGAAACAATAAACAACGATTTTTTATTAAGCGCTTTAGTCAATTTATTAAATATATGTATTTCTCTCCTCTCATTTTCGCATGCGAAGCTTCTTTGTTTCTCTCGTCTGTCGCCTCTCTTCGCAAACCCCTCGCGTCGTCGCCTCCATCTCCCAAGTCCCATCGTGCTTCTTCCTCAACGAGATCGTCGTCGTCGTCGTCCTCCAAAAGCTGAAATCCGGGGCTCGTCCAAAAGTGAAATCCAGAGCTCGTCAGTAAGTCCTCCAAAAGTGAAATCAAGCTCGTCCGTCGATCCTCCAAAGGCTGCTTGGCGGCGCTCGACCCTCGTCCTCCCCTCGCCTCCATCTCAAACTCCTTTTTAAATCCATTTCAGGTATAGCCCTTGTCTCCATTTGTATCTCGATTCCACATTGGTTTACGATGGTGGTTCGTTAGTTTTTGGTCTCTGTTGATTTGTTTGATTTTGTTCACTTTGTTGACCGAGTTTGGAATCGAAGGTTTGATTTTGTTTGATTTTGTTCATCGTTGTCCAGGAGATAAATTAGAAGTGTTAAAGATGCTTGGAATCAGTTTGTTAAAATGCAGTTAGTAAATATATATGCATATCGGATGGGAATCAATGGAAAAATGACCAATGAATTTTGTTGTGGAACTTTGATTTTGATTTTGTTTTGAACAATGAATTTTGGAATATTCTGAGTTTGTATATATTTTGGAATGTCCATATTTTAGGGAGACTGCGAAAATTTTGTTAGAATTTTGATCTAGTCCAGTGTGTTGATTTTAAGAGCGGTGATAGTTTTAGTCTTGCTTTTATTTAAATGGGTTTTTTTCATTTGTTTTACCTCTCAATCCATAGGTAAAATATGGATCGAAAGTGGATGTCACGCCAATCGTTTGTCGAAGGAATATAAGGATGGATGGAGTGAAAGATTTTTATTGGGTTTGTAGTTGGGCATACAACAGACCGTACAGTAGAATCATATGTCCTTGTTTAAGTTGTTGTTATACAAAAAAAAATTAGTGTTAAGGTGGAATGGCATTTAGTGAGCAATGGGATTGATCGAACTTATACTGTTGACAAAACACGGTGAGACAAGAGGTGAATCTTCAATATGGGGAATAGTGGGAGATATGCGTCGGAGGACACCTACAAATACATATGATGGTGATCGTTTTGAAGATATGGCAAATGCGGTTGAAGAAGATCTTCGTGATTGTCCTCAAATGTTTGAGAAGTTGATGAGTGATGCGGAGAAGCGGGTTATATGAGGTTGTACTAAATTCCACAAGATTGTCGGCAATGTTAAAGTTGTTTAACTTGAAGTCGGGCAATGGATGAGCCGATAAGAGTTTTCTGGACTTACTCACCTTTGTTGAAAGATATGTTGCCCTAATGATAATGTGCTTCCTAGTAGGACATATGAGGCTAAACAAAATGTTCGCAGCTCTATTGGCATGAGCTATGAGAAGATACATGCTTGTAAGTAACGACGCATTTTATTTCGTAATGAATATGCATCGTTAAAGTCGTGTCCAAAATGTGAAGCCTCCACGGTATAAGAAGGAAAATTCGGCTCCGAGAGAAGGTATTGTGGTATTTTCCCATAATTCCCAGATTGAGCGTATGTCTGGTAGTTGAGAAGATGCAAAACTGACATGGCATGAGGATGAAAAGGATTCAAGATGTGACTTCGGCATCTTGTGATTCTCCTCAATGGAAAAAAATTGATATTGATTATCTGATTTTGGGAATGAACCAAGAAACTTCACGACTTGCATTGTCTACTTGATGGATTTAACCCCATGGTGTTCAAGTAGCTCTCACGATACATGGCCTGATTTTGGTGATGTATAACCTACCTCCATGGCTATGCATGAAGCGAAAATATATGATGTTGTCTTTGTTAATTTCTGGGAAACAACCCAGGAAATGATATTGATGTATATTTGGCTCCTTTAATTGAAGATTTGAAGCAAATGTGGGAGGCAGTGTGGTGGTGTATGATAGGTATAGAAGAAAGTTTCACCTTGAGCTATGATTTTTGGCCGCAATTAATGATTTTCCAAAGATATGGTAATCAGCCGGGATATAGTACCAAGGTCGGTGTGCATGCCCTATATGTGAAGATAGTCTGATTGGATTCGGTTGGAACATGGTAGGAAGAATGTCTTTCTTGGGCATCGCATGAATTTTGCATCAAATCATCATTATCGGTCATGGAGAAAGGCATTGATAGAATACTGAGAGAAACGGAGAGCTCCTTTGCCTCGGCAATTACCTATTTGTTAGAAAAAGTAAAGATTTGAATGGTATCTCGGCCTCCTACACTCTCTCTGATTTTACAATTTATCTTAGAGTCCATGTGGCAACAAAGATGGAAGCGACAGATATGCCATTAAAGTACCCGATGGATGAATCAATTTTGGAGTTATGAGCACGACTAGAAAGTGGTGTTGATGGTGCACTTCAAGAAATTCTTAATGACAACCTATGGTTAAGTGAAACTATTATTAGTGTATATCTCGAGTCGCATTAAATTTTAAAGTATCAATGTTTTTTATTTTTTCAACTAAATATTTATGTTATTGTTAATGCTTTAATTTGTATG
This sequence comes from Calophaca sinica, assembly GCA_037113605.1. Taxonomy (NCBI): domain Eukaryota; kingdom Viridiplantae; phylum Streptophyta; class Magnoliopsida; order Fabales; family Fabaceae; genus Calophaca; species Calophaca sinica. The sequence goes on from CM073730.1 coordinate 74,619,851, forward strand.
CTTGTTTTAATTTAAGGTCCTTGTATCAAGAGATATTGATCCCACAAGAACAAACTCAAAGGTTTGTATTTTTGTGCCCACAGCGGACACATATGATCATGGAATCTTTGACATGTATGCAGGTATGTGATTCAGCTTGACATTAGCAAATCCACGACTTTGAGACTCGTTTTTGTCACCTTGCAACGTAGTGTAAGTCATTTAATTTAATCAATAGTACTAATTTTATTGAAATGTGTTTCTTTTTTTATATTTTTTTGTCCAACATTTTTGTAGGGAACATTGGTTATTGTTAGCGATTAACTTGAATCAAAGCGTTGTGTACTATCTTGATCCATTAGTGTACATATCAACATCAAAACAATGAAAGAGAAGTACAATCGGTAAGTGTGTATAAATCATAGATATGTATATAAGTATATATATATATATATATGTATGCAATTTCTTAAACGTTTAAGTTACTTGTAATATTGAAGTGTTTATTTGTTTATGTTTGGCCTCGTGACATCTTGTCTTGTTGGTATGATATTTTACTATTATTCTGGGTGTTTTATAAATTTTGGAATGTCCATATTTTAGGAGACTCTTGAAAATTTTGTTAGAAATTTGATATAGTCTATGTGTTGATGTTAAGAGAAGTGGTTACCAATGTATTGGAATGTATTTTTTGGTAGGTAGAAATTATTATGAGTGTGGTTCTAGATATTGAATGATTTTGTTTGATTTGCACTTAGGGCAATCCTACTTTATCGAAGAAATAAGTCTCGATTTTCTAAATTTACTCAACCTAAATGAATACCGATAAAGGTATTTATATCAAATTTTTATGCAATTATTCAAATTACCAAAAATAAAAACAATTAATTTCATATTTTTGGTTTTATAGTGTCTCGCCAACCTAACTCTCGATGATTGTGGCGATATGTTTTGAAGTTTCTCAAGGATATTGTCGTTCATAATCAAAGCGAAATTCCAACGCAGGTATGCATGTAATAATTTCAAAGTTTATTTAAGTTTTTTCTTTTCATACCATTTGAATGCTTATGTTCAATTCTAACTTCATTTAATTTTCATTTTAGCGATCTTATCGATTGTCAATTAAAGCACATACACGATCATGCGAACTCAAGAGAAGAGTGGTGTCGATATTTTACTACAAATTTTATCATTTATAAGCGGATAGAAAAGATTAATATTAATGTTTCATTGAGTTTTGTTAAATTTGGTTTTTAGTTTAGCATACTTGAATTGGAAAGGTTCACATGAATTTAGGAATAAAATTCCTTTATGTTGACTAATATTTTTATATATTTTGGAATGTCCATATTTTAAGGAAAACTGCCCAAAATTTTGTTAGAATTTTGACCTTGTATGCATGTTTAGTTGCAGGATGTGAAGAAAAAATATTACTATTTAGGTAGTATTTGTAGCATGACATGTGCAATATTTTAGTGATCTATCTACGTATAATTGTGAATTTGGTAGAAATATATCAGTAATTTATTTATGTTAATGTAAGGATATGTAGGAATCTATGAAAAAATTACATTATAATGTTAAATTTTGATGTTGATACAATTGGGTGTTGATGACAATTTTGGTTGCATTTTGTGTTATCAGCAATATTATGCAACAGCAGATATAATGTAAATGTGAGGAAATTAAATTAAAAAGAAGGAGAATAAGCAGTCAATAATGAGCCGCTTATTGTATAAAGACAACGGCTTAAAAGGAAGCGCTATTGTTTCAAAATAAAGCAGCCTTAAACTTCTTTGAGCGGCTGTTTGTGTCAGACAAAAACAGCGCTTCCCTAATTGAGCCATTTGTTTATTGTCCATTTTCGCCATGTGCCTTCGCTGTTTTTGAAATACACGTCAGTTGACCGACTTAATTTTCAGCGCCTTTAAGCGCTGTTTTAGGCTAAAAATAAGCGCTGTTTATTTGCAAAACTTGTTGTACGTCTATTGGCCATTATTAATTTTACTACTATTAGACCTAATCTAATATATAATCAAATAAATATCACCTTGCAATTAACGTGGCCATTCTTACTTCCTTGGGCCAGCAACAACCAATAACAAGTTGTGTTTAATGTATATGGTGTAAAGCCCAATGCCCATGCAATGCCACTGTAGTGGAATTATGGGGAAGGGAAGAATTTGATTGCAAATAACATATGCCAATGCCCTATACACATTGTATCCCTTGTGCATATGTGCAAACACGGGTGCTAAGTAGATTATATCATATTAAATTTCATTAATCGCTTCACCTAAGGCCAAAACACTACAAGAAAATTGCGTATTACTGACGAAATTTTACCGACGGCCTCTACTCCGTCAGTAATATTTTAATTACCGACGGCCAGGTCGTCGCTAATGCGCGGGAAAAAATCTGCTTATAAAATTATTTTTTTGCTACGTTACCGACGGCTTAGCCGTCAGTAACGTAAAAATATGCAACTGATTTTTTTGGCTACGTTACCGACAGCTAAGCCGTCGGTAATTACAGAGGGCTTACGGGCCGTCTGTAATTACCGACGGCTTAGCCATCGGTATAGTTGACATATGGAATTTGAAGATCTGTTATGCCGTCGGTAAATGTAACACCCCAATTTTTAAGAAAAGCGATTTTAGCAATAAAATCCTGAATACTCGAAAAATAAGTCATAGAGATTGATCACCTCAATGATTTACTAAGAGTACGAGAATTATTTTGAGTTGTTTTGAATAATTTATTTATTATAAATAATTATTATTTATGATGTCAATTCGAATTAATTGACAGCGTAGACGTATGCTGCTTTTAAAGAGAATTCATCAATTATACTTATTATAAGTTTTCTGCGTTACGCGGTAACGCGTATTTTTGTTGACTAAGAAATTGATTGAATTAAATCAAGATGAAATTAAATTTAAGAATTAATATTTAATATTAATTCATGGTTCGAAAATCGTCGGAAAACTCTAACGAAGTTTTGTCGCGTTTCGAATCGCCGGGTAAATTTTATCCGCATTAAAATTTAAAACCAACTCCGATTTCGATAAAAATCGAAACGTAACTTCTTGTGATTATTTTTGAATGTTTTAGATTGTTTTTATTATTTATAATAATATATTATCACGTGGTGAATTAATTTCTCGTTAAATTAATTTTCGCGAATTTATCGGTGGAGAATTAATCAGTGACGATTCTTCGGCCAGTATTATTTTAGAAGCACTCTAGACTCTAGGACTAGAGGGTAATTATGAGAGATGAGAGGATATATGAGTTAGACTTGTGATGAGATTGACATCTCATTTTTAATCTAGGTGTCACACTTTTAGAGGTTATTTAGTGGTGCCTTTTCCTAACCCATTTTTAACCAAGTATTAGGTTTGTTTCAATTTATATTTTTCCTCCTTCTTCCTTATGAGATCAGCGCGACCCTTCCTTTATTTCTCATCCACTGATTTTTTTTCTTTAACTGGCTTCCAAGTTAATTGTGTAAGTGACATTCTTTATTTGTGTTAAAATAATTTCTTTTCCTTTTTTTGTGATGACCAGGCGAGACCCCCACTCCTAATTTCTATCTCATTTCTTTTTTTTCTTCTTTATTTATTTACAAGTGAGAGAATAAGCCAAGTAACCAAGACCCATTCCTCTCTTTTTTTCCTACTGCAGCGTGACTCTTTCTTCTTTCCCAAATCCCATTTCACTTTCCTTCCCCCTCCTTGCAACAATCAGCGTGGCCTCCCTCCCCAAATCACCTATTCCATTTTCTTCTTCCTTCAAGTGCTAGTATTGGTTGAACAAGGACCAAAGACAACTATTCCTCCCTTATTCTCTTATCCAGCCGAAACCCTTCCCCCTAATTACTCTCTCCATTCCATTTTATTTTCTAGTTTTTCTTTCCCTTTCTTCCTAGGTGAACAGGCCGAGAGGCACCTCCCATTTCATCTTTTTCTCATTTTGCTCTTATCTTGCTATTGGGTGTTGGAAAAGAAAGAAAACAAAGAGAGAAATCCATTCCCCTTCTTCCTCTGTTCTGGCCGTGGGGTACACACCCCATTTACAGCATCAATTTCTTCAACTTATTCCTCCATTTTAATGCTAGTTCTTGAGCTAGTGAGTAAGGGTATTGAGCCAAACTCTCTCCTTCCTTTGATTCCCAAACCGTGAACCCTAAAAAGATTTTGGGTGAGGATTTATTTTATGATTCTTGTCTAATTTTCTTGCTTATTTCTTGTTCTAATGTCTTGATTATTACTTGATTATGATCGATGAGAGAAATGAGCACTTAAATCCCTAAATTCTTGAAAACCCTAACCTAAGGGAAAGAGGGGTTGTGTGATCTTGAGGTGAATCAATTTAATTAGTTGATGATTTTTTTGCTTATTAGATGTTGTTGTTGCTATTTTAGTTACTAGTTTGGGATTGAAAGTTGGATTGAGTAATTTTTTTTTTATGTTGTGGTGTTAGGACTTGAGTTATCTGAGTTCGTGTTGAGTCAGGATAACGGCGTGCTGAGACCATGACCTGACAACTTCGGTAAGGGCACTTCTAGACATTTGTAGACTTTTATTTTTGTATGTCCATGTGTAAGGGTAACTTTATATATGAATAGGATTTATTGATTTCATTGTTTCTGTCGAAAATGCGAAGAAGTCTGAGAACCCTTCGGGTTCGAAGTTAGGGTCTCGTACCCCTTCGTTTATTTATGGTCGTGCGGTCACCTATTTTCTGAGTCTTCCGTGGGCTAGTTAGGAACAAGTTTGGGTTTTGTCTCAATTAGTTGTATAAAAGTCAATTTGAATGTAAATCTCCCATGTACCCAAGAATATCTTTCTGTTTCGTTTTTCTAATTATTATATTTCATTTACCAAGTGGCTCATTCCAAGTTTTTTTAGTCACCAAATTGTGTTCTTGATTCATTTGAACAGTATTATTTGAGGGCTCAGTATTATCCTTAAAAAATAAGAAATTATTCTTTTTGAAAATGTTAAGCAGTGGTTGAATGAAATTGAACGTTATGCAAGTGAAAATGTTAACAAGCTTCTAGTTGGAAACAAGTGTGATCTCACATTTCCTTTTTGTTGGAAACAAGCTTCTAGTTAAAAAAGATCAAAATATGGCTCTGCTTTTACATTTCCTTTTTTTTTTTAATTTCAAGTTGTTGTTGTTGATATTTGGTATAATGATGATGGACACAAGCTAAAGGTTAAACGAAATCAAATGAGTCATGGCTAAGTTGTCTATATTTTGATATTATTTTATTTCTTTTCATCTCCCACTAATACAGAGTGAGATTGTGTCCACTGTTATTTTTTTGGTTTGATGGGTTTGATTAAATATTGTTGTCTTGACCATGATTCTTATTTGTTTGGCAGAAATGTCTTTTAGAAACTTCTCTATTATCCTCAAATCCTTTTTCCTTTCCTTCCCCACAAATAGAAGTGAAGTAGGATAATGAGTATCAAATGTAAAAGAATTTCATTAAAGGTGCTGCAATGATCCTTTAAGGTGGCCAACTATGCTGATTTGATAGAGTCATAGGAGATGACTATTAAGATAGAAATGGTAGTTGATGTTATTACTTGACATTTTGTTGGACAACTGTTGGCTTTGTCTTTCATTGAGGAATTACTGTGTAAGGTAGTAAATCTGAATTTCATCATTTAAAATATGCATTCAACATCTGATTGTCCTTTGTTTTTTTTATTGTGCTAACTTTAACTGCTTCCACATTCTACAAAACCATATTATTTGTGGTGTTAATATAGGAAGTACTTATGTGGGACATGCAAACTCTTTGCTGGTATAAGTACTTAATCTTGGAGTTGAGGTTCACTCCTGCTTATAAACTCTTTGATCATATAATATACTTCTGATTTCCCTTTTTTTCTATTTTAGGAAGGGATCCCAACAGCATGAATAAGATACTTCTACAAGGAGCACTACTCAAACAGCTGCTTCAGTGTCTTCATAGTGTTCAGTAGATTTTTATTGTATATGCTACTGTGGATATTTTAGGATTTCATGGTTGTTAAATGATAATATTGACTCAATATATGAATCTTTACTCCATATGGTTTCTTTGATGTTGACAGTTTTGTTCTAAATTCTTCCATGACAATTATATAAACACACCGCGCAACCCGTGCGTATGCACGGGTATGTTACTAGTTTGTTAGGAAATGACTTATTTTTCTCCTGTGTGACTGAAACTGAAAACTGAAAAAAGGCTGAGATTTTTTTTTGTTTTAATTTCTATATTACAGTGGGCTTAGCCGTCGGTAAATTTACGGACGGCTAAGCTGTCGGTAACTTTGAATCTATTTTTTTTTTAATTTATAGTTTACTGTGGGCTTAGCCGTCAGTAAAGTACAACAGCAAAAATGGTTGTTTTCGTGGATTTTACCGACAGTCACGTAACGACTTTCTGACGGCCACCGACGGCTTTTTTGGCCGTCGGTAAATTTTATCAAGGAGGAAAATACCGACGACCCCGAGGCCGTCGGTAATCTCGAATTACCGACGGTTTTTTAGAATTACCGACGGCTTTTGGCCGTCGATAATGACGAAAATTCTTGTAGTGAAATATGTCTAGACACGATCCTGCACAGATAGTATGTGTGCACCCTTTATCAGATTCTCATTTATATAATGCATGGCTAGGCAAGTGTTATGGAAATCGATAATATAAAAACATTACAAGAAAATTTGGCATTACTGATGGCCAAAAGTTGTCGGTAAAGCACATAAGTTGTCTGTAATATAAGTTTTCAGATAGCCACAAATACGTTGAAATTAGGTCGTCGATTTCGTTTACCGACAGTTTCAGACTGTTGATAAATAATGACTGCTTTGACTATTGGAGCAGAAGAACAAAGTGGAAAAATTATCGGGGGAAAGGTTGTCAACAATATACACAAATATCTTGTGCCTATACCGACAGTCTGGGCCGTTGGAAATGGTAAACGTATCGAGGGACACATAGTTGTCAGTAGTTTTTCATAGGTAATATGATAAGTAAATACTCAATTTGGTCCCTAAAATAGTAGTATCGTATAAACTTAGTCCCCCGCGTTATCAGTATTCCAAAATAATCCCTGGAATTGCAAAAAGTTAATCAGGTTCGTCTTTCCATTGGTATTCACAGCGACCATAATGACATTAAGTTGTAGTGTTAGAGATGCATTTGCTAACAGATCCAGACAGAGGGATGAACATGATTAACATTTTGCAATTATAAAGACCATTTTGGAATATTGATAACATGGTGACTTAGTAGATATGGTCCTACAATTTCATGGATCCAATTGGGTATTTACTCGTAACATGACTTTTTATGTAGTGAATGGATCAAAATCACAAAGTTTGTTGAAGTTTGAAACCTAATTATTAGTGTCGATAGGTTAATTTAATACAATGCTTATGATTTAGGGTTTAGGGTTTATGAAACTATATTAGCACTGAAATGTTTTTGTTTTGGATATGGAAAGTATATTAATTGCATGCTATTCCTATTGGAATCTATCATTGGCATTTGACAAGTATCTATTGTTTGCTGGTATAGTTTGTTGCCCTATTCTACTGTTGTAGCAATTTAAATAGGCTTTGTTTTGTTGCTTTTTTATTGCAATTTCTTTGTACTTAGTTGTAGTTCTGTTTAGGGTCAGCCCAATATAAGTATAGGCCTAAAGCAAAATTTAAAGTGAGATCTTTTTAAAACTAGCAACAAAAAAATTACTAATTAATTTTTACAATATTAAACAATACAAAAATAAATATTAAATGCATTCATAAGATTCGCTAATTTTTTGCTGAACTAATTAGTAGTAAAATTAGTGACTGAAATTAATATTGTGGGGCCTAAAAAAATACTAATAAAATTAATATTATTAGTTAAATTAAAAAAATGGATTTGATTTCTAAAAAATTTGAGGCCTCAAGCGATAGTTTTACTTGCAGCCCTTTTGGGCCGGCTCTGGACTTTTGCTTCAGCTACATTGATGTTTCATATGAGGTGGTTTTGTGCTTGACCTCTCCTTGAGCTCGTGCTTAGCACCATTTTATTATACTCCGCGGGCATCCTACACCCCCACTAACATCAATTTTGGTTTTACAATTTCGGCACCAAGAGAAGGAAAAAACCAATAACAGATGACAGAGAAATTAACAAAATTTAATTAAATTTCAAAAATTATTTGTATTTTTGTAAATTATATTAACATTCGTTTTGTTTAAATAACAAACAATTGAGTTTTTTATTTAAATGAAAAGGTACAACTTGTCAATATATTTCAATTGAGAAACAAGTAGAAATATACTTATATATAGATCATACGTGTTGACAAAATTTATTTGTCAAATTAGACCGGTTATTGAAATAGTAAAGGTACTAGTTAAATATTTGATAGTCTAATTGTGGTTTGCTGAAATTCAAAATATTGATAACGTCTCACTCCTCAAAGTTTCGATGACAACAAAATTTAAGTGTGAAACAATTGAGACAGTAAAAGCTTTATAAACTTAACATAGATCATACATATTTTTATATTAAAAAAACTAAAGAAAGAACTTCATATAAAAGATAATGTTTTATGCATCCTAATTAGTGCATCTAAATCAAATGAAGCTTTGAAATAACAATGTTTTTGAGACAAATCCGCATTTAGCCTATTTACTGCAATATATTTCATTATGCTTTGCTCAAAAGTTTCAACTTGTAACTATATAAGCATTTTGTGATTAAAAGTCGGATGGCATTCACTATGACAAAAAATTATTCATATAAAGCTTAATTTCTACTCAGATAACGCTTTTAATCGTTATAGGAGTATTCATTATCTAAGGGACGCACACACAAATAACACATTGAAAGTGTTTTTCGTGTCGCGTCATATATATCGGGTCGTGTGTGTGGTAGGGCAACTAAGGTTGTTGCCTTAGGCCTCACCCATTGGCCATTAATAATTTTACTACTACTAGGCCAAATCTAATATGTAATCAAATAAATGTCACTTAGCAATTAATGTGGCCATTCCCACTTCTGAAGGCCCAACAACAACCAATAACAAGTCATGTGTAAACTTATATGGCCCAACGTTCATTGCTCAAGCCAACATCATTGTATGGAATTATGGGGAAAGAAAATATTTGATTGCAAATAACATATGTCAATGCCCAACGCACATTGTATCCCTTGTGCATATACGCTCACATAGGTGCTAAGTAGATTAGTTTATATTAAATTTCATTAATAGCTTCGCCTAAGGCCAAAATATGTCTAGACATGATCCTACACAGATAGTGTGTGCCCAAGCTCCCTTTTTTGGATTCTCATTTATATAACGCTTAGCTAGACAAGTGTTATTTGAAAAGAATGATTATAAATCCAAACACCACGCCAAAATCGTGTTCGGATAACAATGTTCACCTGAAGTTTGCAGGTGGGAAATGTCATCTAAAAAACACAGAGATTATTTAAAGGTTCAGATGACCTTTTCTAGAGAAAATTACGTTATCGTAATTAAACATACATATAACGTTTGTAAACAGAGACATCATTAGTGAAAACACGGAGAACTTAGGTAAAACTCTTATAACATTTTTGCGAAAAAAAGTGTTATCTGAAGGTATTTTTCCGATAACGTTTAATTTAAAAAGCATTATCAAAATCTTAAAAACGTAATATAAAACACAAGAGAAAGTCTCACTTCTCAGTTCTTCAAACTCATGACAAACCCTAAACATTTAATTCGATCACATCGAACACAAATAACCTTAAACACGTGAAATTCCTAAAAAAAGAGCTAAAACAAAAGAGAGTTTACCGAGATTAAAAACATATTTAAGTCATTAATAAATTTGTAAATCAGTTCACCGACACACCACTCTTTTGTCTCTAAACTAGTCATTTTCTACTTTGTTATTTTTTTCTATCTTTTACAGAAGTTTAAGTGGATGTAATTTTATAATAGCACAAGTCAAATTTGTAGTTATTCTGATTTATATATGCAATTATATTTAGTCACTATAAAAGTATAGAATCTAAAAGGGCTAAATTGCACTTTTCGTCCTTTAACTTTTTTTTTTCAATTTCGTCCCCTAACTATTTAAGTTTTTATTTAGGTCCCTTAAGATAAGAAAGTTACTTCAACTTCATCCTTTTTTCATTTTTTTTTTATTTTAGACGAATGACCATTTGACACGTAGGTGATTTCCATTTAATTTTTTATTTTTTTATTCCACGTGTCAAATGGTCATTCGTCTAAAATAAAAAAAAATGAAAAAAGGACGAAATTGAAGTAACTTTCGCAACTTAAGGGACCTAAATATAAACTTAAATAGTTAGGGGACAAAATTGAAAACTAAAAAAAAGTTAAGGGACGAAAAGTGCAATTTAGCCAATCTAGAAGCTTCTAATTAGAGTTAAGAGTTGAGTTAACTGATAGTTAGTTTGTTAGCAAGGTAGTTAAGTTGTTATAAAAGATAGTTGGCATAACTGTATTTGTATGATTGCATTGATGAATCCTCATTCAATGAATCTATCAAAACTTTCAGTCCAAGTTCATCTTCTTCAACTCTTTTCAATTCTTCTCTTAGTTTCTGAGTTCATCAATGGTTCATGAAGTTTATCATGGTATCAAAGAGCTTTTTTCTAGGACCTTGCTTCTTTTGCACTTCCTAACTTCGTTTGTTTCGTTCGATTTTCAACATTAATCATCTTCCATGGCAGAATCAGTTCCAAATCAAGAACAAGTAGTTAATTCTAAAACCTCCTCTCAGATCAATGGAGATTCTACAGGAAATTTAGTGTTACCGCGTATGAATACAAACAACAGTTTGACTCATTCTCACTCGGTTAAACTCGATGAGAAGAATTTTTTGCTATGGAGTCAGCAAGTCAACGATGTCATCACCGCTCATCAATTACACAAATTCATTTTGAATCCGAAAATTCCTCTGAAATACGCCTATGAAGATGATCGCATTCAAGATATCGTCACTTATGAGTACAAGAAATGGTTGATCCAAGATCAAACTCTGTTCACCTGGCTTCTATCTTCCTTATCCGAGGGAATCTTGCCTCGAGTACTTGGATGCTCTCATGCATTTCAGGTTTGGGACAAAGTTCACAAGCATTTTCATTCTCTTCTCAAAGCCAAGGTTCGTCAGTTACATTCTGAACTCAAAAACACAAAGAAAGCATCGCAATCTATTTCTGAATACTTGTTACGAATTAAAGCAATTATTGATTCTTTAATTGCAATCGGTGATCCTATCTCTGATCAAGATCAAATTGATGCAATTCTAGAAGGACTTCCTGAAGAATATAATTCATCTATGATGATGATCTATGGAAGACTTGATTCACCGTCGGTTGATGATATTGAAGCACTTCTCATGGTGCAAGAGGCTCAATTTGAGAAGTTCTAGCAAGAACTTGCCACGCTTGCAGTTTCGGCCAATGTAGCACAAGCATCGCAGAACTCTGATTCTGTTAATGCCTCGAATCAGCCTAATTCTGGATCTCAGGACACATATCCTCTTGCTTTTCACGATGGAGGTAGATTTCGTGGAGGTCACGGCCATGGTAGGTCTCGTGGTAAAGGTGGTCCAAGACCTACTTGCCAACTCTGTGGCAAATATGGTCATGAAGCCCTTCGTTGCTGGTACAAATCCGACCAAAATTTTACTCAGGCTCAACAATCATCATCATCTACTAAGAATCAGCATCCTTCATTTCCTTATGCTAGACCTAATTTTCCTATGATGCGACCTATGGCTAATCTAGCAATGTAGCACCATGTGCCTGCAACTCCTGAGTTCAATTTCAATGTTGTGCGATCACTTGACAATTAGGGATAGTATCCAGATTCAGGAGCATCACACCATCTCACTGCAAATCCTCAGCACCTAACTCAGAGTTCACCATACACTGGCCAAGATCAAGTCCTTATGGGCAATGGACAAGGTTTAGTAATTAAATATATTGGCTCTTCTATGATTTCCTCTAACTCTAAGCCTACTATACCTTTGCATCTCAATAATCTATTACATGTGCCACAAATCACCAAAAACCTATTATCTATTTCCAAATTTGTAAATGATAATTAGGTTTATTTTGAGTTTCATCCTACTAAGTGCTTTGTTAAATCTCAAGGATCTGATCAAGTGCTGCTTGAAGGCTCTATTGGTGCTGATGGCCTTTATAAGTTTCATCATTTTCATATTCTTCCAAGTCAATCTTCCAGTTCACATACATCCAGTATTACTTTTTTAGCTTTCAATAATTATACTACTTGTGACACTACAACAAATTTGGGAATAAATAGCGCTTATTTTTTGCCTAAAACAGCGCTTAAAAGTGCTACTTATTCAACTGCTGCTAAATTTGTTACAAAAAATCAGCGCTTAAGCAGCGCTGCTGAAAATAGAGAATAAACAGCGCTTCCTCAAGGAAGCGCTACTTATTTCCACCTTTAAGCAGCGTTTTTTAGTAAGAAGCACTGTTTTAACCACTTTTTTTAAGCGGCGTTTGTTAGTAACAAGCGCTGTTTTATCCCCCTTTTTTTCAGCATTTACGTCCTCTGATTGATCTTTTCCAAATTTCCATTGCGATGATTTGAACCATCAAAATCAGGCATGAATGATAAGAGAAATAAAGTTAAGGGTATTCAAACCAAGATTGTATTAGTCAAACCAAACACAGATCCAAGAAGAATACAGATCCAAAAAATACAGATCCAAGAGAAAAACACAGATCCAAAAAATACAGATCCAAGAGAAAAACACAGATTCCCGAACGCTCCCCCCTGACTTGTATCTTTTCTTCCCGAACGCTCTGCCCCTTGCTTTCTTATTCCAAATCTTGTAGCTTTCTCGTTCTTTCTTCAAATACAGATCCAAGGGAAGCAAAAATTAATAACATAAAAAATCGAAACTTTAAAAGAAATCAGAAAGATGAAACAAGATCTTCCCTTTGCTGGTTTCAAACTGGATTCGAGGAGAAGACGCGTAGAGATATCGCAACTAGTTAAGATTAGTTCTTTTAGAAATCTTTCGGATATCGCAACCGCTTTCAAAAATCACAAAACGCAAAGCCAATGGAGGAAGCGGAGGCAGACGCAAAGGCCGATCATGCCGTTGCCGTTGATGGCGATGTCAGCTTTGCAACCCCTCGTAGCGAGCTCCGGTGAACGAGCGAGAGAGTGAGAGTTTGCGAGAGAAGGAAGGAAAGAGCTCCTCTGGTGAACGAGAGGGAGCAACAGAGTGAGGGTTTGTGATGGAGAGAAAGAAGTGACAGAGCTAGCGCGAGGGTTTGCGATGGAGAGAAAGAAATGGGAAGGTTTGCGATGGGAACAGAGCACGAGCTATTAATGTTGGGAGGAATTCGTTGAATTTGTTTATTGACAATAAGTAGCATTTCATAGGGTAAGCGTGTAACATCCCAACTTTCTTAAGCTTAGTAATTAATTATACTAAGTGTTAAGCCTAGTTGAGTTTAAGATGTGGGAAGTTGTGTGATTATGTTTAACTTTAACTTGAATCCAAGAATGAAGTGAATATAATTACATAGAGTTTTGGTGTGTAAGTCATTGATTTTAAGTTGAGAATTAAGTGGGATTTAATCCTAGAAATGATTGAAAGTATTGGTTAGGAATTAATTGAAGTTAGATTGGGTTGAAAGGAGTTAAGATTGGATGAATTAGAATGAGAAAAGCATGAGTTCTTTGCGGGAGATTCGCTTAGCGAGGAGCTCGCTCGGCCAGTTCGACTTGCAACGGCTTCTTCTTTGTCCCGGTTAAGCTTAAGCGAGGAGCTCACGCTCAGCGAGTTCCAGCTTCTGCAACAACGTTTGCTGCTGTCCCAGATTCGCTTAAGCGAATCCGTCTCGCTTAAGCGAGCCTCTGCGGATCTGTTTTACTTAAAACATGAGTTCTCTCATTTTCTCTCACTTTCTCTTCCATTTTCACGACCTAGGAGAGGAGAGAAACCTAGGGTTTCATCATTTCAAGGGAAAATCATGGATTCATGCTAGATTTACCTTCAATCTTAGCTTGAATCCATGTTTGGAAGTTTTGGTTCCTTGATTTGAGAGTTGGAACATCCCTAGGAGAGAAGAGGAAGAAGAAGCTCGAAGAAGAGGAAGAAAAAGGAGCTGGGACTTGGTCTTGGAGCTCGAAAATGGAGATGGGAAAGCTTGCTTGGAGCTTCAATGGAGGAAACCTAGGGTTCAATCTTGGGGGTTTTCACCCAAAGGGTTTTGGAAGCTCAAAGGTAACATAGATTCCCCTCTCAAACTCCCAATTAGGGTGTGCTAGGAATTATTGTCTAATTCTAGAAGTAGATAGTTATTGTATAGATTATTACGATCTTGTATGGGGTTTGGGTGAAATAGGGTTGGATTCTGTCCCCAATCCCCCTAAATCAATGTATGATGGTTACTCAATTGTGAGTTCCACTGAGCTTCAATTGGGAATGTTTGGTTTAGAGTGGTCATTTGATAAATTGAGTCTGAATTAATGGAGGGCTTTATGTCTCCTTAAAATTAGTTCCATATTCCTATGATTTTGGGAATTGATTATAGTTGATGTATTGATGAGTTATGACCTTAGCATCAGGTTGTGTTGTGGTTTTAACGTCTAATGAAATAGTTCTTAATCTTGTTATTATTGATGTTTGGTTTTTGAGTCTTTGGGAGTATCTCATGGAGATGGTTTAAAATGTGTTCATACACTTTAAAAGGACCTTTGAAACATTTGATTTGAATGCATGTTAATATGTTGTGTTAAATCCATTTGTTTCTTGATTGAATGCCCTTGGAATGCCTATATTAATGGATAAGATTGGACATGAATAAACTTAATAATGTGTTAAGGTTCATTGTATATTGTTTATTGAAGAGCTCCATGGGAAGTCACTGCTATACTTTCCTGGACTCATTGTGTATTGTCTATTGAAGAGCTCCATGGAAAGTCACTGCTATACTTTCCTGGACTCATTGGGTATTGTTTATTGAAGAGCTCCATGGAAAGTCACTGCTATACTTTCCTGGACTCATTGTGTATGATTTATGGGAAGAATTCCACTGTGAGTCTATGTTATACTCCCCTGGATTCATTGTGTACTGTTTACCGAAGAATTCCATTGAGAGTTACTTGGGTACTTTCTTGGATTCATTGTGCATTTTAAATGCTTATTGGATTGTGATAACATTATAGATTTCTTTATTATGGAGTTATAATGTTTGTATTGTTAGGAATTGTAACATGCATGTCTAATCTTTTACTATTGAATGTAGTATTATGGTCTGACATAGATGTCAATGATTGTGCTTTTCTGGGAGAAGTTTTCTATACGTAGCACACCACGTATAGCTGAAAACATCGGTAAAGATTTTTATGAAAGTCTATGTTACTGAGTTGTGATAACTCACAATGTTTGGGGCGTTGTTTTGGTACTCATTGATCGGAGGATTAGAGAGCTCTTTTGGATGCTCGACATTATAGTTACAGGACTCTCGATGTCTCAATATCGGATCACAGATAGAGTCGCGGTCTGGGTTTTTCTTTAGTTAACTCTATTGTAACTATTTGTGGAAAAACCCTTCGGGGAAATTTTGTAATTAATGTATTTAAATTTTGAAATGTGCACTTTATTTTAAGTTAAAGGATTTTCTTTTTAAACAGATTCTAGTTTATCACGTTTTATCTAATTACCTGAATGGTTATTAATTAATCTTGACTTAATTAATCTTAAATTGTCGTAAGTAATACTCTGATTAGAGTCAGGGTGTTACATTATGGTATCAGAGCCTAGTTCGATCTTATCGGACTGTGAGTTATGTGTCTATAAGTGATCCGGTTTAGGGAAGTGTCAGTTGTGACTGTGAATCCAAATTTTCTAATTTCTTTCGGTGAATTATTGAGGTAGGCCACCTCGAGGATTAAATCTGAAGAATGCAAAAAATGAAAGATGAGCAGATGTTAGCATAGTTGTTTTCTCGATTTATGAGATTCTTTAATATGTGTAAATACTCATACGTAGGGGTATATACATATATTTAACTGTTAGAAGAAGGAAACGGAAACCATGTCGTTCATGTGAATGAAGACT
This sequence comes from Calophaca sinica, assembly GCA_037113605.1. Classification (NCBI taxonomy): domain Eukaryota; kingdom Viridiplantae; phylum Streptophyta; class Magnoliopsida; order Fabales; family Fabaceae; genus Calophaca; species Calophaca sinica. The sequence goes on from CM073730.1 coordinate 74,635,961, forward strand.
TTCGGGTTTCTTCCCCAAAATTATAACCCATATATGGTTAGCCCTAATATGTTATTTGTTGATTGAACTCAGTGAAGAATGTGCTAGAACCTTGCCATTGTTGTTTGGCTTAAGTTTATGTGCGTGGACGATTCATGTGCAGTGCCTTGTTCGTTCCTTAAAGTATTGTACCCATATATACGCGTCTTTGGGAAAGGATTTGGTGAATGCCTGCAAAAATTTGAATACTCTATGTTATGTTTGATTGTTGATCTTTCTTTTTATAGTATAAGAGTTTAAGTTTTGAAAATACAAAGTTAGAAAGTCATTGCGATATTTGTGATTTCACAAACGCAAATGAATTTCCTTCACTTTGGACTTTTCCATTGGTTGTTTCCATTCCTCGCATGAACCGATTTTGTGCTTGCTTGTGGATTGGAAACAAGAAGTGTCAGCATAATAATTGTTATGATACTTGATTTTGTAGTGCTGGATTTAAATGATGTTAAATTAATGTCTAGATTCATGATATTATATGGAATACGTCGTTCTTATAATTATCTTGTAATCGGTCTCTGTCTTGAATCCTTACTTGTTGTCAATTTAGCTTGAGTTGAGTTTAGGGTTTCCAATTCCTCTGTGTGGATGTGTGCTTTGCTTGATTCAAATGTGGGTTAGGAAAAATGCTGGAGAAGGGATTTAGGTACCTTGAGACATAATCACTTCGATGATTTTGTAATGTATTGAAGTATGATTTGTTGTGTATTTAATATGTCTTAAGTTACTCTTAAACTTGTATATATGTTGAATATTTTTTGTGTGTTCTAAACCTTATAGGGTGAAGCTTGGTTGTGTGGTACTTCTAAAGCAGGAAAATGTGAAGGTCACTTTGGATATATTGAGTCTAGTGTGACCTAGCACTCATTATCAATTCATTGTTGTGACTCTTTAGTTTAATGACAATAAAGGTTGATAAGTGAGGGTTCTTAGTGGTGTGGTTTTAGTCCATTGTGATGAGCATTTATGATCGATTAGGTTTCCAACTCTTGTTAATCAATCAAGTTTGTTTGGCCTAACCATTATGAGTGGATCTTAGATTGATTGAGAACCTTGAAACCATCTAAAAGGGTGATAGGACTTGATTCAGCCACCTTAGTGTTTCTTGAAATAAAAAGGGATGGTGATAGGCCAGATTTTCTAACGCCTAAGTTATAATAGGAAAACCTCAACGGGGATTAAGACATAGTGAGGTAGAGAGAAACCCTAAGTCTTTTAGGTGTAGTGACCTTAGTGGTAATACTAGCCTAAGGAAGAGTAATAGACTATAGTCTTCGGACTATAAGAGTTTTAAGCATACTAAACCAGCGGAAACCCAAAGTTATTAATGTCTATATTAGATTCAATTGACTAGTGCATGAAGTGATTTCGCTTGACCAATTACAAATTCTATTTTAACCGAATAAGAATCTTATTTGGAAAGAGGCCTAGTCTGTGATCGGTTAATGGAATCACCAAATTCTCTGGGCAAGTAGCTCATTTGTAGATATTAATCTTTGTTTGGATTCCCAATGATTTAGAAAGGTCCGTAAAGGTAGTTCAAGATCAATGAGATAGATTATTCCCAAGAATTTTAAGAAATTATCTTTTTAAATGATTGTTGGTCAATTAGTTATTAGACCCGGCGACAGACAAGTCGACCCATGTCATTATCGATCATGGCGGCTTGGGTTCCCGATTTGAAATCCAGATTGAACCAAATAGGGAATAAATCTATCAAGTTGCGCAGAGTAGATAAGAAACTCCAATCGGAGCGTAAGATTATGGGTGTGGTTTGATTGGTGGAAGCCTAAAGTTATTAATTTATACTAGTAATTCGTTAAGTTAGATTCGATGTGAGTCCATCTAGTCATTTACAAAGCTGCGTTCCGAGAATGAGATCTATCACTCGGTTGAAGCCTAGTCTATAACCGATTAGTGTGAATCGGATCAGTCTAATCGATGAACGTCTTTTAGAAGTTAAGTAACTTTAGAGTTTTTGTTCGCTAAACCAAGTTTTAACTAAGACTTAGTATAAGGGGACAAGAGTGACGTGCCAATTCCCTTAGTTTAAGGAAACGTGCTTGTCGAGAAATTTCCATTTATAACGCCTGAAGGAGCGTTGTAAATGACAATTTTTCGAAAAGTGTCATAAGTTTATTCAAGGTGACGATCTTGCAAGAGTTTTGCACCCTCAAGATGGGAGTACATCCTATGTGTAACAGTGCGGGTAGCCGGGTTCAGTGGCCTAATTATAGCCTAGTAGAGGACCCAGGCCGTTACAACATAATGTGTTCTTTGAATGACGAGACAGTGGGAGACCTCTAGTCGAAGGAACCCTATCCGTTACAGCGTCGAAAAAGCCTTTGGGTGGAATTAGGATGCTTTAAGCATAAGAAGGAGTAAGGAGTCTACCCGTTTGGAATGGCGTAGAATCCGAGTTAGTAGCGGGAGCTCAGAGAATAGATCCTACCTAAGGTTGAGGTTAGAAGGTATATCGAATTTTGGGGACAAAATTCATAAAAAGGTGGGTAGTAATGTAACATCCCAACTTTCTTAAGCTTAGTAATTAATTATACTAAGTGTTAAGCCTAGTTGAGTTTAAGATGTGGGAAGTTGTGTGATTATGTTTAACTTTAACTTGAATCCAAGAATGAAGTGAATATAATTACATAGAGTTTTTAGTGTGTAAGTCGTTGATTTTAAGTTGAGAATTAAGTGGGATTTAATCCTAGAAATGATTGAAAGTATTGGTTAGGAATTAATTGAAGTTACATTGTGTTGAAAGGAGTTAAGATTGGATGAATTAGAATGAGAAAAGCATGAGGTACTGCAGAGATTCGCTTGCGAGGAGCTCGCGCTCGGCCAGTTCCGGCTCCTGCGCTTCTTCTTTGTCCCAGTTCGCTTAAGCGAGGGCTCGCGCTCAGCGAGTTCGGCTCTGCAACAGCGTTTCTTTGCTGTCCCCGGCATTCGCGAATCCGTCTCGCTTAAGCGAGCCTCTGCGGATCTGTTTTACTTAAAACGTGAGTTCTCTCATTTTCTCTCACTTTCTCTTCCATTTTCACGACCTAGGAGAGGAGAGAAACCTAGGGTTTCATCATTTCAAGGGAAAATCATGGATTCATGCTAGATTTACCTTCAATCTTAGCTTGAATCCATGTTTGGGAGTGTTGGTTCCTTGATTTGAGAGTTGGAACATCCCTAGGAGAGAAGAGGAAGAAGAAGCTCGAAGAAGAGGAAGAAGAAGGAGCTGGGACTTGGTCTTGGAGCTCGAAAATGGAGATGGGAAAGCTTGCTTGGAGCTTCAATGGAGGAAACCTAGGGTTCAATCTTGGGGGTTTTCACCCAAAGGGTTTTGGAAGCTCAAAGGTAACATAGATTCCCCTCTCAAACTCCCAATTAGGGTGTGCTAGGAATTATTGTCTAATTCTAGAAGTAGATAGTTATTGTATAGATTATTACGATCTTGTATGAGGTTTGACTAAAATAGGGTTGGATTACATCCCAATCCCCCTAAATCAATGTATGATGGTTACTCAATTGTGAGTTCCACTGAGCTTCAATTGGGAATGTTTGGTTTAGAGTGGTCATTTGATAAATTGAGTCTGAATTAATGGAGGGCTTTATGTCTCCTTAAAATTAGTTCCATATTCCTATGATTTTGGGAATTGATTATAGTTGATGTATTGATGAGTTATGACCTTAGCATCAGGTTGTGTTGTGGTTTTAACGTCTAATGAAATAGTTCTTAATCTTGTTATTATTGATGTTTGGTTTTTGAGTCTTTGGGAGTATCTCATGGAGATGGTTTAAAATGTGTTCATACACTTTAAAAGGACCTTTGAAACATTTGATTTGAATGCATGTTAATATGTTGTGTTAAATCCATTTATTTCTTGATTGAATGCCCTTGGAATGCCTATATTAATGGATAAGATTGGACATGAATAAACTTAATAATGTGTTAAGGTTCATTGTATATTGTTTATTGAAGAGCTCCATGGGAAGTCACTGCTATACTTTCCTGGACTCATTGTGTATTGTCTATTGAAGAGCTCCATGGAAAGTCACTGGTATACTTTCCTGGACTCATTGGGTATTGTTTATTGAAGAGCTCCATGGAAAGTCACTGCTATACTTTCCTGGACTCATTGTGTATGATTTATGGGAAGAATTCCACTGTGAGTCTATGTTATACTCCCCTGGATTCATTGTGTACTGTTTACCGAAGAATTCCATTGAGAGTTACTTGGGTACTTTCTTGGATTCATTGTGCATTTTAAATGCTTATTGGATTGTGATAACATTATAGATGTCTTTATTATGGAGTTATAATGTTTGTATTGTTAGGAATTGTAACATGCATGTCTAATCTTTTACTATTGAATGTAGTATTGTAATTAGACATAGATGTCGGTGATTGTGCTTTTCTGGGAGAAGTTTTCTATACGTAGCACACCACGTATAGCTGAAAACATCGGTAAAGATTTTTATGAAAGTCTATGTTACTGAGTTGTGATAACTCACTATGTTTGGGGCGTTGTTTTCAGGTACTCATTGATCGGAGGATTAGAGAGCTCTTTTGGATGCTCGACATTATAGTTACCTGGGACTCTCTGATGTCTCAATATCGGATCACAGATAGAGTCGGGGTCTGGGTTTTTCTTTAGTTAACTCTATTGTAATTATTTGTGGAAAAACCCTTCGGGGAAATTTTGTAATTAATGTATGTAAATTTTGAAATGTGCACTTTATTTTAAGTTAAAGGATTTTCTTTTTAAACAGATTCTAGTTTATCACGTTTTATCTAATTACCTGAATGGCTTAATTAATCTTAAATTGTCGTAAGTAATACTCTGATTAGAGTCAGGGTGTTACATTATGGTATCAGAGCCTAGTTCGATCTTATCGGACTGTGAGTTATGTGTCTATAAGTGATCCGGTTTAGGGAAGTGTCAGTTGTGACTGTGAATCCAAATTTTCTAATTTCTTTCGGTGAATTATTGAGGTAGGCCACCTCAGGGATTCGTTTGAAGAATGCAAAAAATGAAAGATGAGCAGATGTTAGCATAGTTGTTTTCTCGATTTCTGAGATTCTTTAATATGTGTAAATACTCATACGTAGGGGTATATACATATATTTAACTGTTAGAAGAAGGAAACGGAAACCATGTCGTTCATGTGAATGAAGACTTTCAGGTTTCTTCCCCAAAATTATAACCCATATATGGTTAGCCCTAATATGTTATTTGTTGATTGAACTCAGTGAAGAATGTGCTAGAACCTTGCCATTGTTGTTTGGCTTAAGTTTATGTGCGTGGACGATTCATGTGCAGTGCCTTGTTCGTTCCTTAAAGTATTGTACCCATATATGCGCGTCCTTGGGAAAGGATTTGGTGAATGCCTGCAAAAATTTGAATACTCTATGTTATGTTTGATTGTTGATCTTTCTTTTTATAGTATAAAAGTTTAAGTTTTGAAAATACAAAGTTAGAAAGTCATTGCGATATTTGTGATTTCACAAACGCAAATGAATTTCCTTCACTTTGGACTTTTCCATTGGTTGTTTCCATTCCTCGCATGAACCGATTTTGTGCTTGCTTGTGGATTGTAAACAAGAAGTGTCAGCATAATAATTGTTATGATACTTGATTTTGTAGTGCTGGATTTAAATGATGTTAAATTAATGTCTAGATTCATGATATTATATGGAATACGTCGTTCTTATAATTATCTTGTAATCGGTCTCTGTCTTGAATCCTTACTTGTTGTCAATTTAGCTTGAGTTGAGTTTAGGGTTTCCAATTCCTCTGTGTGGATGTGTGCTTTGCTTGATTCAAATGTGGGTTAGGAAAAATGCTTGAGAAGGGATTTAGGTACCTTGAGACATAATCACTTCGATGATTTTGTAATGTATTGAAGTATGATTTGTTGTGTATTTAATATGTATTAAGTTACTCCTAAACTTGTTTATATGTTGAATATTTTTTGTGTGTTCTAAACCTTATAGGGTGAAGCTTGGTTGTGTGGTACTTCTAAAGCAGGAAAATGTGAAGGTCACTTTGGATATATTGAGTCTAGTGTGACCTAGCACTCATTATCAATTCATTGTTCTGACTCTTTAGTTTAATGACAATAAAGGTTGATAAGTGAGGGTTCTTAGTGGTGTGGTTTTAGTCCATTGTGATGAGCATTTATGATCGATTAGGTTTCCAACTCTTGTTAATCAATCAAGTTTGTTTGGCCTAACCATTTTGAGTGGATCTTAGATTTATTGAGAACCTTGAAACCATCTAAAAGGACTGATAGGACTTCTGATTCGGGCCACCTTAGTGTTTCTTGAAATAAAAAGGGATGGTGATAGGCCGGATTTTCTAACGCCTAAGTTATAATAGGAAAACCTCAACGGGGATTAAGACCTAGTGAGGTAGAGAGAAACCCTAAGTCTTTTAGGTGTAGTGACCTTAGTGGTAATACTAGCCTAAGGAAGAGTAATAGACTATAGTCTTCGGACTATAAGAGTTTTAAGCATACTAAACCAGCGGAAACCCAAAGTTATTAATGTCTATATTAGATTCAATTGACTAGTGCATGAAGTGATTTCGCTTGACCAATTACAAATTCTGTTTTAACCGAATAAGAATCTTATTTGGAAAGAGGCCTAGTCTGTGATCGGTTAATGGAATCACCAAATTCTCTGGGCAAGTAGCTCATTTGTAGATAGTAATCTTTGTTTGGATTCCCAATGATTTAGAAAGGTCCGTAAAGGTAGTTCAAGGTCAATGAGATAGATTATTCCCAAGAATTTTAAGAAATTATCTTTTTAAATGATTGTTGGTCAATTAGTTATTAGACAGCTGACAGACAAGTCGACCCGTCTTTGTTATCGATCATGGCGGCAGGTTCCCGATTTGAAATCCGATTGAACCAAATAGGGAATAAATCTATCAAGTTGCAGAGAAGTAGATAAGAAACTCCAATCGGGCGTAAGATTATGGGTGTGGTTTGATTGGTGGAAGCCTAAAGTTATTAATTTATACGAGTAATTCGTTAAGTTAGATTCGATGTGAGTCCATCTAGTCATTTACAAAGCTGCGTTCTGACCAAGATGAGATCTATCACTCGGTTGAAGCCTAGTCTATAACCGATTAGTGTGAATCGGATCAGTCTAATCGATGAACGTCTTTTAGAAGTTAAGTAACTTTAGAGTTTTTGTTCGCTAAACCAAGTTTTAACTAAGACTTAGTATAAGGGGACAAGAGTGACATGCCAATTCCCTTAGTTTAAGGAAACGTGCTTGTCGAGAAATTTCCATTTATAACGCCTGAAGGAGCGTTGTAAATGACAATTTTTCGAAAAGTGTCATAAGTTTATTCAAGGTGGCGATCTTGCAAGAGTTTTGCACCCTCAAGATGGGAGTACATCCTATGTGTAACAGTGCGGGTAGCGGGTTGATGGCTAATTATAGCCTAGCAGAGGACCAGTCGTTACAACATAACGTGTTCTTTGAATGACGAGGCGTTGGGAGACCTCTAGTCGAAGGAACCCTATCCGTTCTACAGTCGAAAAAGCCTTTGGGTGGAATTAGGATGCTTTAAGCATAAGAAGGAGTAAGAGTCTACCGTTTGGAATGGCGTAGAATCAGGAGTTAGTAGCGGGAGCTCGTGAGAATAGATCCTACCTAAGGTTGAGGTTAGAAGGTATATCGAATTTTGGGGACAAAATTCATAAAAAGGTGGGTAGTAATGTAACATCCCAACTTTCTTAAGCTTAGTAATTAATTATACTAAGTGTTAAGCCTAGTTGAGTTTAAGATGTGGGAAGTTGTGTGATTATGTTTAACTTTAACTTGAATCCAAGAATGAAGTGAATATAATTACATAGAGTTTTGGTGTGTAAGTCATTGATTTTAAGTTGAGAATTAAGTGGGATTTAATCCTAGAAATGATTGAAAGTATTGGTTAGGAATTAATTGAAGTTAGATTGGGTTGAAAGGAGTTAAGATTGGATGAATTAGAATGAGAAAAGCATGAGTTCTTTGCGGAGATTCGCAAGCGAGAGCTCGCTCGGCCAGTTCGGCTTACGCAACGCTTCTTCTTTGTCCCAGATTCGCTTAAGCGAGGAGCTCACGCTCAGTGAGTTCCGACACGCAACAACGTTCTTTGCTGTCCCAGATTCGCTTAAGCGAATCCGTCTCGCTTAAGCGAGCCTCTGCGGATCTGTTTTACTTAAAACGTGAGTTCTCTCATTTTCTCTCACTTTCTCTTCCATTTTCACGACCTAGGAGAGGAGAAAAACCTAGGGTTTCATCATTTCAAGGGAAAATCATGGATTCATGCTAGATTTACCTTCAATCTTAGCTTGAATCCATGTTTGGGAGTGTTGGTTCCTTGATTTGAGAGTTGGAACATCCCTAGGAGAGAAGAGGAAGAAGAAGCTCGAAGAAGAGGAAGAAGAAGGAGCTGGGACTTGGTCTTGGAGCTCGAAAATGGAGATGGGAAAGCTTGCTTGGAGCTTCAATGGAGGAAACCTAGGGTTCAATCTTGGGGGTTTTCACCCAAAGGGTTTTGGAAGCTCAAAGGTAACATAGATTCCCTCTCAAACTCCCAATTAGGGTGTGCTAGGAATTATTGTCTAATTCTAGAAGTAGATAGTTATTGTATAGATTATTACGATCTTGTATGGGGTTTGGTGAAATAGGGTTGGATTACATCCCCAATCCCCTAAATCAATGTATGATGGTTACTCAATTGTGAGTTCCATCGAGCTTCAATTGGGAATGTTTGGTTTAGAGTGGTCATTTGATAAATTGAGTCTGAATTAATGGAGGGCTTTATGTCTCCTTAAAATTAGTTCCATATTCCTATGATTTTGGGAATTGATTATAGTTGATGTATTGATGAGTTATGACCTTAGCATCAGGTTGTGTTGTGGTTTTAACGTCTAATGAAATAGTTCTTAATCTTGTTATTATTGATGTTTGGTTTTTGAGTCTTTGGGAGTATCTCATGGAGATGGTTTAAAATGTGTTCATACACTTTAAAAAGACCTTTGAAACATTTGATTTGAATGCATGTTAATATGTTGTGTTAAATCCATTTGTTTCTTGATTGAATGCCCTTCGAATGCCTATATTAATGGATAAGATTGGACATGAATAAACTTAATAATGTGTTAAGGTTCATTGTATATTGTTTATTGAAGAGCTCCATGGGAAGTCACTGCTATACTTTCCTGGACTCATTGTGTATTGTCTATTGAAGAGCTCCATGGAAAGTCACTGGTATACTTTCCTGGACTCATTGGGTATTGTTTATTGAAGAGCTCCATGGAAAGTCACTGCTATACTTTCCTGGACTCATTGTGTATGATTTATGGGAAGAATTCCACTTTGTGAGTCTATGTTATACTCCCTGGATTCATTGTGTCTTGTTCTGAAGAATTCCATTGAGAGTTACTTGGGTACTTTCTTGGATTCATTGTGCATTTTAAATGCTTATTGGATTGTGATAACATTATAGATTTCTTTATTATGGAGTTATAATGTTTGTATTGTTAGGAATTGTAACATGCATGTCTAATCTTTTACTGTTGAATGTAGTATTATGGTCTGACATAGATGTCAATGATTGTGCTTTTCTGGGAGAAGTTTTCTATACGTAGCACACCACGTATAGCTGAAAACATCGGTAAAGATTTTTATGAAAGTCTATGTTACTGAGTTGTGATAACTCACTATGTTTGGGGCGTTGTTTTCAGGTACTCATTGATCGGAGGATTAGAGAGCTCTTTTGGATGCTCGACATTATAGTTACACAGGACTCTCGATGTCTCAATATCGGATCACGATAGAGTCGAGTGCAGGTTTTCTTTAGTTAACTCTATTGTAACTATTTGTAGAAAAACCCTTCGGGGAAATTTTGTAATTAATGTATTTAAATTTTGAAATGTGCACTTTATTTTAAGTTAAATGATTTTCTTTTTAAACAGATTCTAGTTTATCACGTTTTATCTAATTACCTGAATGGTTATTAATTAATCTTGACTTAATTAATCTTAAATTGTCGTAAGTAATACTCTGATTAGAGTCAGGGTGTTACATTATGGTATCAGAGCCTAGTTCGATCTTATCGGACTGTGAGTTATGTGTCTATAAGTGATCCGGTTTAGGGAAGTGTCAGTTGTGACTGTGAATCCAAATTTTCTAATTTCTTTCGGTGAATTATTGAGGTAGGCCACCTCAGGGATTCGTCTGAAGAATGCAAAAAATGAAAGATGAGCAGATGTTAGCATAGTTGTTTTCTCGATTTCTGAGATTCTTTAATATGTGTAAATACTCATACGTAGGGGTATATACATATATTTAACTGTTAGAAGAAGGAAACGGAAACCATGTCGTTCATGTGAATGAAGACTTTCGGTTTCTTCCCAAAATTCTAACTCATATATGGTTAGCCCTAATATGTTATTTGTTGATTGAACTCAGTGAAGAATGTGCTAGAACCTTGCCATTGTTGTTTGGCTTAAGTTTATGTGCGTGGACGATTCATGTGCAGTGCCTTGTTCGTTCCTTAAAGTATTGTACCCATATATGCGCGTCTTTGGGAAAGGTTTTGGTGAATGCCTGCAAAAATTTGAATACTCTATGTTATGTTTGATTGTTGATCTTTCTTTTTATAGTATAAGAGTTTAAGTTTTGAAAATACAAAGTTAGAAAGTCATTGCGATATTTGTGATTTCACAAACGCAAATGAATTTCCTTCACTTTGGACTTTTCCATTGGTTGTTTCCATTCCTCGCATGAACCGATTTTGTGCTTGCTTGTGGATTGGAAACAAGAAGTGTCAGCATAATAATTGTTATGATACTTGATTTTGTAGTGCTGGATTTAAATGATGTTAAATTAATGTCTAGATTCATGATATTATAAGGAATACGTCGTTCTTATAATTACCTTGTAATCGGTCTCTGTCTTGAATCCTTACTTGTTGTCAATTTAGCTTGAGTTGAGTTTGGGGTTTCCAATTCCTCTGTGTGGATGTGTGCTTTGCTTGATTCAAATGTGGGTTAGGAAAAATGCTTGAGAAGGGATTTAGGTACCTTGAGACATAATCACTTCGATGATTTTGTAATGTATTGAAGTATGATTTGTTGTGTATTTAATATGTCTTAAGTTACTCTTAAACTTGTATATACGTTTAATATTTTTTGTGTGTTCTAAACCTTATAGGGTGAAGCTTGGTTGTGTGGTACTTCTAAAGCAGGAAAATGTGAAGGTCACTTTGGATATATTGAGTCTAGTGTGACCTAGCACTCATTATCAATTCATTGTTGTGACTCTTTAGTTTAATGACAATAAAGGTTGATAAGTGAGGGTTCTTAGTGGTGTGGTTTTAGTCCATTGTGATGAGCATTTATGATCGATTAGGTTTCCAACTCTTGTTAATCAATCAAGTTTGTTTGGCCTAACCATTATGAGTGGATCTTAGATTGATTGAGAACCTTGAAACCATCTAAAAGGACTGATAGGACTTCTGATTCGGGCCACCTTAGTGTTTCTTGAAATAAAAAGGGATGGTGATAGGCCGGATTTTCTAACGCCTAAGTTATAATAGGAAAACCTCAACGGGGATTAATGTAACATCCCACCTAATTTAACTAATTGATTAAGTTAAAATAAGTATAGTTAAGTTCCAAATCATTTGATTAAGTATTTAAGCTTAGTGAATGATTGATTGTGAATTTTACCATGATTTCTATAATTTTCACTTGAGTGGTAAAATTTGTATTAAATTGTTAATATGATTTAATCTTGTCTAATGAGACCAATAAACTCCCCAATATTAGGATTGGAATGTTAAAAGAATAGAAATTAAGTGAATAAGGTAGGGGTGCAAAACAAGGAAAGAGGGGTGTGACTAGTAAGACTAGTCTTTGAAATGATGACTTGAGTAAGGGTAATTTGGTAAAAGCATGAGTTAGACTCTCCTCTTCAGCCAAGGTCACGATCAGACCCTCATTTCCTCTCCTCTCTCTCGAAATTTTCTGGAAAAAGGGGAAGAAGAAGAGGTGTGGTGCTAGGGTTTGATCATGGAGAAGAAAGGAAGGGAAATTCTGGAAAAAACCACTTAGTTCTTGCCATAGGAGGAAGGTTGAGCCGATGCCTTACCATTGTTGAAGAAGGAAAGCTGCCCTAAGTTAGTAAGAAGAGGGAACTCGAAGTTGGTAGAAGAAAATCAGAAAATTCTGCTAGTTCCTACCTCCACTGTCTCTCCATTTGGTGAGTTCTTCTCCTCTAGGTGGTGGGCAACCAATAAGACCCCCATTAGTTTTTTTTTTATTTCCCTTTGCATGTGGCTTTTCTGGTCTAGGATTGAGATTTTCGCGTAAGGGTTTGATGTTGAACTTAGTTGAAGTTTGAGTTACAACTTAGTGAACATGCATGTAAAACTGCCTCAGTTATTTTGAGTATAACTCTCTTTATAGACCTTGGAATTAAATGATTCTTGTTTCTGGGTAAACTAGACATGAGAGGCTTCATTTTAGGCACAAGAATCACTGGAAAATGTTAAGAAATGGATTAGTTATAGAATTTATAAGTTAAGGTATGAGTGCTGACCTGTTGTTCTGATATCAGTGGCTTGTTTGTGAAAACTGTACTAATTGGTAGGTTATTCTCTAAAATAAAAATTATATTCATAAACTAGACATCCTAAGCTTTCCAACGAGTGGTCGTTTGCTCAATTCTGACTCCGTTTGATATGTCAATAAAATTCCCGAAATTGATGTTCTGCTGCGAAATTTTGCAGAAGGCCTAGCACGGCCGTGTTATGCAACACGGCCAGGCCATGTTTTAAGCTGTTTTCTAGGCTGAAACTGCTTAGTTTTTTGGGTCATTTGTCTCCTTTAAACATGCTAATATATTGATATGCTTAGGTGTTACTCTTATGTATCTTTTATGTAACTAATTGAGTAAGAGGGCATGAATTAAGACTATGATAGAGAATTACATTGGTGTTTGTGGATCAATGATCTATATGTAGTGCCTTACATAAAAGGGGGTTTCAACCTATGTGAGGACATATGTGAATGCGTAGTATTGCTTTATTGTTCAATGCCTTGTGATTGAATTGTTTGTGTTCGAAATGTTTTGCAAGGTAAATTGCAATCCCCTCGAATGTGACTTGCTATCACTTTTGTGTCTTGGGGACTCCCTTGGTTTATAAATGCATGATTTAAAACTAGGACAGTTATGACTCCATACTTAGAGAAAAGGGTTAGGGCTATTATATTTGTAATGGTTCTAATAAGGTCGATGGCGAAACAAGGTCAAGCCCAGTGGTCAAGACCCGATGGTAAATCCTTGGTCACTTTATGTAGAAGAAGTACAACGCAGGTCAAGCCGTAGTCAAGACTCGATGGTAAATCCTTGGTTGTGCAATTAGATGTTCAGTCTTGAGGTCAAGCCCAGTGATCAATTTTATATCCCGCGGTAAATCCTTGACTGTTATAGAAGGGTCGTATAATTCAAGGTCAAGTCCCGTGGTCAAGACCCAGTGGTAATCCTTGGCTATACAAAAAAAAAAAAAAAACTGTAAGGAATGTTTAAATTGCTTTAATGCTTAGAATAAGATATTATTGTGATTGCAGGGAGTGTTAATTAGGGGTCCGTGGAGGACTCACTGGGATTATTATAATCTCACCCCTTTCCTATTTTATTTCAGATAAGCAGGTACCTGAGGGAAAGCAGTAGCGACTCATGGAGTCTCTATATTTTAGTTTGTTTTGTTAGTTGGAGCATGTACTTACCTCTTTTGTGGCTTCAGAACAATGGATGACATTGTATTTTCTTGTATTTTCCCAAGCTTCGATCTTGGATGAGATTGTAAACTCTATTCGTATACTCATGTCATAGTAGAACGATGGACTTGCATTTGATAATTCAAGTTTAATCTTTAGTCTTTCCTATACTTTAATGTGATTTGTCTTATTACAATTATCATTGGAGTATGAGTGTTACATTTGGTATCGAGCGATTCGATCCTCTAGAAATTTGTGGTCTATTAGTGTGGACTTTCCCTTGTTCGAAAATTTCTCTTCGTATTCTTGTACTTAGTATGGATTATTAAGCCTGATCAACTTAATATTTTATACTGTGTATGCAGAATATGGCAGATGAAGGTGCTGGACGAGGGAGAGGACGGGGTCCTAGAAGGAATGCGGAGGAGGCTCGGTGGATGGAGATGATGCAAATGATGAGGGACCAGAATGAGGCTTTGAGGGAGCAAAGTCAGGCCACTAACAATATGGTCCAACAATTCCTCAATGCTCAACAGCAACAACCACCACCTCCACCTCCACCTGCTCCGCCAGAGGGTGTAAATAGGGCGTTCCTCAACTTTCATAAGCTTAATCCCCCGACCTTTTCCGGAAACTCTGAAGCTATGGCAGCCCAACATTGGATCGAAGAAATGGAGAAAGTTTTCAAGGTTGTTCAGGTATGCGAGAGGACCAAAAGGTGACCTTATTTGCACATAAACTGATTGAAGGAGCTGCCCACTGGTGGCAGGGGGCACAACCTTATCTCCTAGAGCAAGAAGAACCTTTGGAGTGGGAGAACTTCAAGACTGCTTTCCTAGAAAAGTATTTTCCCCAAACCGTTAAAGATAAAAAGGAAAGGGAGTTTGCCTATCTAAAACAAGGGGAATCTACTGTTGATGAATATGTGAAAAAGTTTGAGGACCTGGCACGGTACTCTTCTCACGCCCGGTATGCACCGGATGAGAAGTGGAAGATGAATCAATTCTTGTGGGGATTACGGGCTGATATCCAAAACAACTTGTCTCAAAGCACTTTCACCACTTATGCTGGTATGGTTCACAAAAGCTATGTGGGTGGCGAGTTTGCAAAGATGTATAAAGCACGCCACCTCAAAAGGAGGAAATATAAGGAAGAGAGTAAGACCCCTCCACAATTGAGAGCAAAGGGAAACCGGAATAAAGGGAAGCAAGTACAACATTCTGAGACTCCAAAGCCAGATGCTTGTTCCTCTTGTGGAAGATTCCATAGGGGGGAATGCATGCAAGGAAGGAATGTCTGCTTCTTGTGTCAACGACCAGGCCATTTTGCGAGGGAGTGTCCCAAGCTCAAGGCGGGAACGGGTACCAAACCCAGTGCACCTACTCAAGGTCGTGTCCACACTCTCAGCGGCAGGAAGGCGAGTGGTGTGGAGAATCTGATCAAAGGTACTTGCCTTCTACATGATAACCCTTTGGTTGTTCTGTATGATTCTGGTGCCACACACTCTTTCATTGCTAATACGTGTGCCCATAGGTTAGGATTGCATCTTTCTTCTTTACCCCTTACTATGACTGTTGAAACACCAGCCGAAGGTAGTATCACTACTTCTTCGATTTGCGAGAATTGTCCTCTCGTAATTCAGGGAAGGATGTTTTCAGTCCATTTGATTTGCTTACCCTTGAAGGGGATGGATATAATCCTAGGTATGGATTGGCTCTCCACCAACCAGGTTGTTTTGAATTGTTTTTCTAGAACTATTGAGTTTCCATCTGTTGAGTCCATAGTCAATCAGTTGTGTCTAAAGGAAATGGCTAGTGTGTCTCAATTGAACCAATGCCTAATGGAAGGACACTTGGGATACCTCTTATTGCTCTCTTCAACCACAGAGGTTGGATTGGATTTGACCACCATCCCAGTGATTAATGAATTCCTGGATGTTTTTCCGAAGGAAATTACCTCTTTACCTCCTGAGAGAGAAGTAGAGTTCTCCATAGATTTGGTTCCAGGAGCCGGACCAATTTCTATAGCCCCTTATAGGATGTCGCCTTCCGAGTTGAAAGAGCTTAAAGTTCAGTTAGAGGATCTAATAGCTAAACGATTCATTAGACCTAGTGCTTCACCATGGGAGCCCCAGTTCTCCTAGTGAAGAAGAAGGGCGGTAGTATGCGTTTGTGTATAGATTACCGACAACTTAATAAATTCACAATTAAGAACAAGTATCCTCTCCTAGGATCGATGATTTGCTAGACCAACTTAGGGGAGCTTGAGTATTCTCTAAGATTGATCTTGAGTCGAGGATACCACCAGTTCGAGTCAAGGCTAAGGATGTGCCAAAACAGCGTTTAGGACACGATATGGCCATTATGAGTATGTTGTTATGCCGTTGATCGACAAATGCTCGGCTATTTTCATGGACTACATGAATAGAATTTTCAGACCTTACCTTGACCGATTTTTTGTGGTATTCATAGATGACATCCTTGTATATTCTAGGAACCTTCAAGAGCATGAGGAACACCTTAGGATTGTCCTGAGCACACTTAGGAAGAACCATCTGTTTGCAAAGCCTGAAAAGTGTGAGTTCTGGCTCACCGAAGTCAAGTTTCTAGGACACGTCATTTCCCAGGAGGGAGTGGCCGTAGATCCCAGCAAAGTAGGGGCCGTTCTTGAATGGGAGCGACCGACTACGGTTTCAGAAGTTAGGAGTTTTGTAGGACTAGGCTGGTTGTGCTTATCGCAGTTCATAGGAGGATTTTCCCGATTAGTTCTTCCTTTGACCGGTTAACCCGAAAAGGGCAACCATTTGTGTGGGATAAGAGCTGTGAGGACAGTTTCTTGGAACTCAAACATCGGTTGACCAGTGCACCGGTTTTGATTATCCCCGACCCGACCCTAGGTTTTGAAGTGTATAGTGATGCTTCTGGTAAAGGTTTGGGTTGTGTTCTCATGCAAAATGGGCGAGCCGTAGCCTATGCATCTAGGCAGTTGAAGCCCCACGAGGAAAACTATCCAACTCAGGACTTAGAGCTAGCAGCCATAGTCTTTGCCCTAAAAATCTGGCGGCATTATTTATATGGCGCCCGATTTGAGATATTCAGCGATCATAAAAGTTTGAAATATTTGTTTGATCAAAAGGAACTGAATATGAGGCAAAGGAGATGGGTAGAGTTTCTCAAGGACTATGACTTCGAGTTGAAGTATCACCCAGGTAAGGCGAATGTAGTCGCCGATGCCTTAAGCAGAAAGTCCCTCCACATTTCTTCAATGATGGTTAAGGAGATAGAGTTGCTTGAATCCTTCAGAGATATGAGCTTAGGGATGTATCCCACGGGGGGTAGCCTAATAGTGAGCCATTTGGAAATCACTTGTGATTTTAGAAATCAAATTAGGTTTACCCAAAGTCAGGATGGTGATTTACAAGCTAGGAGACACCAAGCGGGATTCTCCAAAGCTAGTGACGGTGTTATCCTTTTTCACCACAAGATTTGTGTTCCTAACGATAGAGACATTAAGAATCAAATCCTTGAAGAAGCCCACAAGAGTGGATTCTCGGTACACCCTGGTTCTACCAAGATGTACCATGACCTTAAGCAAAGGTATTGGTGGCCGGGAATGAAGAACGACGTAGGTGAGTTTGTAGCACAGTGCTTGGTTTGTCAGAAAACCAAGATAGAGCACCAGAGACCGTCAGGCACCCTTCAACCCTTAGATGTTCCGGAGTGGAAATGGGAGGGCATATCTATGGACTTTGTGTCCGGATTGCCTCGCACTCAAGCCGGATATGATTCCATTTGGGTTATTGTGGATAGATTAACCAAGTCTGCACACTTTCTCCCAGTTAAGTCCACTTTCAATACCGCTAGGTTAGCTAAGATTTTTATTAAAGAGATTGTTAGACTTCACGGAGTACCAACTAGCATTGTCTCTGATAGAGATCCTAAGTTTACCTCCCGGTTTTGGAAACAGTTTCAGATGGCTTTAGGGACCAGATTGCGTCTTAGTATCGCTTATCATCCACAAACCGATGGTCAGACAGAGAGAACTATCCAAACCCTAGAGGACATGCTTAGAGCATGCGTGTTAGATGATGGTGGGAGCTGGGATGAGCATCTAGCTCTCATCGAGTTTGCTTATAACAACAGCTATCATGCTAGCATAGGCATGGCGCCGTATGAGGCACTCTATGGTCGCAAGTGCGTAACTCCCGTGTTGGTTTGAGGTAGGAGAGAAGAGATGGTTAGGACTGACATAATCCAAGAAACCACCGATCGGATCGTAAAGATTAGGGATAGGTCAAAATCGCTCAGTCGGCAGAAAAGCTATCTTGCCGATTTGAAGAAAGACTGATTGAGTTTGAGAAGGGAGAGCATGTGTTCCTAAAAGTCGTTCCAATGATAGGTATTGGTAGGGCACTGAGAGCCAAAAAGTTGAGTCCTCGTTACATCGGCCCTTTTGAAATCCTTGATAGAGTCGGTTCTGTGGCTTACCAAATTGCTCTACCCCCATCCCTGTCAAATCTGCACAATGTTTTCCATGTATCTCAACTCAGAAAATACATCCCTGATCCTCATCAACCATTGGATCATGAGTCGGTACACTTGAGATCAGATTTGACATATCAGCCTATGCCAGTGCGAGTGGTGGACCGCAGTGTTAAGACACTGAGGAACAAGAATGTTCCCTTGGTGAAGGTCATTTGGGAAGGAACCGATCTCGAGGAAGCTACTTGGGAGGTCGAGGCCGAGATGCAAGAGAGGTATCCGTATCTATTTCAATAGGTAAGTATATGTCTAGTTTTTGAGGACAAAAACTTTTAAAAAGTTGGGTAGTAATGTAACATCCCACCTAATTTAACTAATTGATTATGTTAAAATAAGTATAGTTAAGTTCCAAATCATTTGATTAAGTATTTAAGCTTAGTGAATGATTGATTGTGAATTTTACCATGATTTCTATGATTTTCACTTGAGTGGTAAAATTTGTATTAAATTGTTAATATGATTTAATCTTGTCTAATGAGACCAATAAACTCCCCAATATTAGGATTGGAATGTTAAAAGAATAGAAATTAAGTGAATAAGGTAGGGTGCAAAACAAGGAAAGAGGGTGTGACTAGTAAGACTAGTCTTTGAAATGATGACTTGAGTAAGGGTAATTTGGTAAAACGCAAGTTTAGACTCTCCTCTTCAGCCAAGGTCACGATCAGACCCTCATTTCCTCTCCTCTCTCTCGAAATTTTCTGGAAAAAGGGGAAGAAGAAGAGGTGTGGTGCTAGGGTTTGATCTTGGAGAAGAAAGGAAGGGAAATTCTGGAAAAAACCACTTAGTTCTTGCCATAGGAGGAAGGTTGAGCCGATTCCTTACCATTGTTGAAGAAGGAAAGCTGCCCTAAGTTAGTAAGAAGAGGGAACTCGAAGTTGGTAGAAGAAAATCAGAAAATTCTGCTAGTTCCTACCTCCACTGTCTCTCCATTTGGTGAGTTCTTCTCCTCTAGGTGGTGGGCAACCAATAAGACCCCCATCAGTTTTTTTTTATTTCCCTTTGCATGTGGCTTTTCTGGTCTAGGATTGAGATTTTCGTGTAAGGGTTTGATGTTGAACTTAGTTGAAGTTTGAGTTACAACTTAGTGAACATGCATGTAAAACTGCCTCTGTTATTTTGAGTATAACTCTCTTTATAGACCTTGGAATTAAATGATTCTTGTTTCTGGGTAAACTAGACATGAGGGGCTTTATTTTAGGCACAAGAATCACTGGAAAATGTTAAGAAATGGATTATTTATAGAATTTATAAGTTAAGGTATGAGTGCTGACCTGTTGTTCTGATATCAGTGGCTTGTTCGTGAAAACTGTACTAATTGGTAGGTTATTCTCTAAAATAAAAATTATATTAATAAACTATACATCCTAAGCTTTCCAACGAGTGGTCGTTTGCTCAATTCCGACTCCGTTTGATATGTCAATAAAATTCCCGAAGTTGATGTTCTGCTGCGAAATTTTGCAGAAGGCCTAGCACGGCCGTGTTATGCAACACGGCCAGGCCGTGTTTTAAGCTGTTTTCTAGGCTGAAACTGCTTAGTTTTTGGGTCATTTGTCTCCTTTAAACATGCTAATATATTGATATGCTTAGGTGTTACTCTTATGTATCTTTTATGTAACTAATTGAGTAAGAGGGCATGAATTAAGACTATGATAAAGAATTACATTGGTGTTTGTGGATCAATGATCTATATGTAGTGCCTTACATAAAAGGGAGTTTCAACCTATGTGAGGACATATGTGAATGCGTAGTATTGCTTTATTGTTCAATGCCTTGTGATTGAATTGTTTGTGTTCGAAATGTTTTGCAAGGTAAATTGCAATCCCCTCGAATGTGACTTGCTATCACTTTTGTGTCTTGGGGACTCCCTTGGTTTATAAATGCATGATTTAAAACTAGGACAGTTATGACTCCATACTTAGAGAAAAGGGTTAGGGCTATTATATTTGTAATGGTTCTAATAAGGTCGGTAAGCGAAACAAGGTCAAGCCCCGTGGTCAAGACCCAGTGGTAAATCCTTGGTCACTGTAAACCGAAGTACAACGCAGGGTCAAGCCCCGTAGTCAAGACTCAGTGGTAAATCCTTGGTTGTGCAATTAGATGTTCAGTGCGGGGTCAAGCCCAGTGATCAATTTTATATCCCGCGTAAATCCTTATTTGTTATAGAAGGGTCGTATAATTCAAGGTCAAGCCCTGTGGTCAAGACCCAGTGGTAATCCTTGGCTATACAAAAAAAAAAACTGTAAGGAATGTTTAAATTGCTTTAATGCTTAGAATAAGATATTATTGTGATTGCAGGGAGTGTTAATTAGAGGTCCGTGGAGGACTCACTGGGATTATTATAATCTCACCCCTTTCCTATTTTATTTCAGATAAGCAGGTACCTGAGGGAAAGCAGTAGCGACTCATGGAGTCTCTATATTTTAGTTTGTTTTGTTAGTTGGAGCATGTACTTACCTCTTTTGTGGCTTCAGAACAATGGATGACATTGTATTTTCTTGTATTTTCCCAAGCTTCGATCTTGGATGAGATTGTAAACTCTATTTGTATACTCATGTCATAGTAGAACGATGGACTTGCATTTCAGTAATTCAAGTTTAATCTTTAGTAATTCCTATACTTTAATGTGATTTGTCTTATTACAATTATCATTGGAGTATGAGTGTTACAATTAAGACCTAGTGAGGTAGAGAGAAACCCTAAGTCTTTTAGGTGTATTGACCTTAGTGGTAATACTAGCCTAAGGAAGAGTAATAGACTATAGTCTTCGGACTATAAGAGTTTTAAGCATACTAAACCAGCGGAAACCCAAAGTTATTAATGTCTATATTAGATTCAATTGACTAGTGCATGAAGTGATTTCGCTTGACCAATTACAAATTCTGTTTTAACCGAATAAGAATCTTATTTGGAAAGAGGCCTAGTCTGTGATCGGTTAATGGAATCACCAAATTCTCTGGGCAAGTAGCTCATTTGTAGATATTAATCTTTGTTTGGATTCCCAATGATTTAGAAAGGTCCGTAAAGGTAGTTCAAGATCCATGAGATAGATTATTCCCAAGAATTTTAAGAAATTATCTTTTTAAATGATTGTTGGTCAATTAGTTATTAGACCCGGCGACAGACAAGTCGACCCATGCTGTTATCAGTCATGGCGGCTTGGGTTCCCGATTTGAAATCCAGTTGAACCAAATAGGGGAATAAATCTATCAAGTTGCAGAGAGTAGGTAAGAAACTCCAATCGGAAGCGTAAGATTATGGGTGTGGTTTGATTGGTGGAAGCCTAAAGTTATTAATTTATACGAGTAATTCGTTAAGTTAGATTCGATGTGAGTCCATCTAGTCATTTACAAACTGCGTTCCCGACCGAATGAGATCTATCACTCGGTTGAAGCCTAGTCTATAACCGATTAGTGTGAATCGGATCAGTCTAATCGATGAACGTCTTTTAGAAGTTAAGTAACTTTAGAGTTTTTGTTCGCTAAACCAAGTTTTAACTAAGACTTAGTATAAGGGGACAAGAGTGACGTGCCAATTCCCTTAGTTTAAGGAAACGTGCTTGTCGAGAAATTTCCATTTATAACGCCTGAAGGAGCGTTGTGAATGACAATTTTTCGAAAAGTGTCATATGTAACGACCCTCATTTTTTTTTATTATAATTTTTGTGGCAGTTATTTTAATTGATTTCATTATATGTTTGTGCATGAAAATAGACTTTTAATTTAATTAAATGATTTTTTTGAGAGTTGTTAATAAAAAGAAAGGGGAGGGCGTATAATGCCTTGGGCTAGCATCTTATATGCATAGTTGTTTTCCTTTCCACCTACCTAGTGGGCCAACACCCATGGACTCTCTCCAACCCAACCCAAATAATAGAACCTAGGGCGTATGAAGGCATGTGACGCCTCAAGCCAAGCCCTAGCGCCTCCAAGCCTCTCTCTCTCAAGTTGATTCACTTGTTCCTTCTCCTTTCTAGCTCCAAACCCTAGCGCCACACAAGCTTGAAGGAGGCATTCCACGTTTTTCTTCTCTTGCATGATTCGATCACCAAGGTTAGGAGCAACTCCATCTTTGTTCTTCATCTGAAATTGGGTAAGTCATGACTCTTCTCCTTCCTATGTTGCGCCTCCTAGAAAATTGGGAGTCTTGGGGATTTCCAACGTTTATTTTAGTTTTATTTTCTGTTAGTAGCAAACTCACCGTAGGATTGATTCGGAGTCATCATCATCCCTCTTTCACTAAGGAATTTCGCAAGGACCAAAGGTAAGGGGGGGAGATTATTGAAATTGGGGATATTCGAGGGAATAGGTGAAGGGTTGTCCTTGAACCCGTTGTGTGTTAATTAATTGAAAAAAATTCTATTTTTCATGTGTATACACGTCAGAATCAAGTTGCTTGAAAAATCGATGTGGCTGCCATGGTTGTTCATACATGTTATAGGTGTTAGAAGAATTTCTGTTTTGATGCCTAGGAAGTGATTGAATTATTAGAACACCAAATTGATATGTTCGTTAAATTTTAGTGATGAATTTCAATGTTAAATTGTGCCTGAGACCTTATAAATGATTAAAATGGACGCTATTTTATGGATTTTGTTAATGGAAAATTTTAGAATAATTTTAACGTGCATTTCGTTCATATTTTAATTTATATTTTTCTTTGTGGAAATGTTACCGTAACTATTTTGGAATTAGAGAACCGGATTAGAACCTTAAGAACTACTCCTAATTAGTAATAAAGATTTTTCTCCAAGTGTTAGTCTTGATTGTGATGTTCCTAAATATTTAGAATCGAAGAAAAATAGGTGAAAACGTATGTGAAATAATATGTAGCGCTGCTGTTGTTGTTCTGCTGCTGTTGTTATTTTTGTTGCCGTAGCGCTGCTGTTGTTGTTCTGCTGCAGTTCTGTTTCGCTGCTGTTGTTGTTTCTGTTGCAGTTTCTGTTTTCGCTGCAGTTCTGTTTCGCTGCTGTTGCTGTTTCTGTTGCAGTTTCTGTTTTTCGCTGCAGTTCTGTTTTTGTTGCTGTTGCAGTTTTTGTTGTTGTTTTTGTTGCTATTGCTATCTAAAGTACTGCGAAAATTCTGTTTTAGGTTGCTGTTTTTGTCTCTATTATGTGCTCTGCAGATTTTTAACTACATGATTAAGAAATAATTATGCTTAAGACAAGTCATGGATTTCCTATAATTATTCCTTGATCCGTTTATTATTTTGTGACGATGGTTGTGAAAAGTCCACACTTGTGGCAATGACCTTGAAAGGATAAATGACATTTTGTGCAAGTCACCTAGCTATTAGTAGCCATAATGGGACTTGAGTCATTCCTTGTGAGATGATCCTAGCCATATGGGCCATGATGGATTGTCGATGAAACATTGAACTATGACGTTCAGAGGAAACCCGACCTTGTGTGTTTGTTTGTCATACAACCCTTGTGACAGGATGGGGGGAAGCACCATTGAAATGAAAGGTGGAGGCCATTATGAGTGAGCCTGCGTGGCAATACCTCGGCCTAGAGGGTGAGAAGCCGAGTTTGTGATCCCTAATAGTTTGAGTGTCGCGCCTTGGACTGGGACCACTTATCGACTTAGCTACCCCGACTGTCACCGACATTATCATCCCTAGTTGAGAGTATGCGGTAATAGAGTAAAACACCCACGAGGTGATCTCTAATAAACCAAATATGTACTCCTAGGAGACTTCCCAGAGTAGTAGATGGTACCACATGCATAAGAAGTAGTGATGTTAGCATCTGCATTATTTTCTTTTGATAATTATGTGGCTATGAGAAATGATGAAATTTGTCTGCGTGCATTTGTAGATGATATGAGATGTTGTTACTACTTTATGTGAATTGATTGTTATAGTGTGGTGTGTGTATATATATATATATATATATAAATATATTATTTATGTATTCACCTTTTTCTCTCCAAATATCACTTTAACTCGATTTCAACGTACTCACCCCTCTATGGTTGTTTGTCTCTTGTCCTCCTATTTTCAATTGCAGACACTACTAATACCAGGACACGTAGCTAGTGGTGAAGGCCTCTTCTGCAGAATTATTTTATAGTTTTAATTCAACATTTTCGATTGAGACGTTGAGTCATTTATGTATTTTGTTCTTGTAGTGTAAGTTGGGCTAAGTCAAGCTCGAGGCTATGTGACACGTGTTTTTCTTTTATTTGGGGGTTCAGTATATCGCTTGGTTTTATTTTTATTTCACAAGTTCAAATAAGATTTCTTAGAGAAGTACTTACTATGCTTGTTGTTACTAAATATTTGCAAACTGAATGATGTCTGAAATTGAATTACTCATCGAGTTATCCGTTGATCCTTTTTATATTTTATTTTCTTATTTATTTTTATTTAACGATTTTCGAAACGGGGATTAGAGTGTCACATCATAAGTTTATTCAAGGTGACGATCTTGCAAGAGTTTTGCACCCTCAAGAGGGGAGTACATCCTATGTGTAACAGTGCGGGTAGCCGGGTTCAGTGGCCTAATTATAGCCTAGCAGAGGACCCAGGCCGTTACAACATAACGTGTTCTTTGAATGACGAGACAGTGGGAGACCTCTAGTCGAAGGAACCCTATCCGTTACAGCGTCGGAAAAGCCTTTGGGTGGAATTAGGATGCTTTAAGCATAAGAAGGAGTAAGGAGTCTACCCGTTTGGAATGGCGTAGAATCCGAGTTAGTAGCGGGAGCTCAGAGAATAGATCCTACCTAAGGTTGAGGTTAGAAGGTATATCGAATTTTGGGGACAAAATTCATAAAAAGGCGGGTAGTAATGTAACATCCCAACTTTCTTAAGCTTAGTAATTAATTATACTAAGTGTTAAGCCTAGTTGAGTTTAAGATGTGGGAAGTTGTGTGATTATGTTTAACTTTAACTTGAATCCAAGAATGAAGTGAATATAATTACATAGAGTTTCGGTGTGTAAGTCATTGATTTTAAGTTGAGAATTAAGTGGGATTTAATCCTAGAAATGATTGAAAGTATTGGTTAGGAATTAATTGAAGTTAGATTGGGTTGAAAGGAGTTAAGATTGGATGAATTAGAATGAGAAAAGCATGAGTTACTGCAGGAGATTCGCTTAAGCGAGGAGCTCAAGGCCAATGAAGTTCCAGCTTCGCAATGTCGCTGTCCCAGATTCGCTGCTTAGAGCTCGGCCAATGAAGTTCCAGCTTTTCAATATTGTCGCTGTCCCAGATTCGCTTAATCCGCCTCGCTAAGCGAGCCTCATGGATCTGCTTTTACTTAAAACGTGAGTTCTCTCATTTTCTCACTTTCTGTTCCTTTTTCACGACCTAGGAGAGGAGAGAAACCTAGGGTTTCATCATTTCAAGGGAAAATCATGGATTCATGCTAGATTTACCTTCAATCTTAGCTTGAATCCATGTTTGGGAGTGTTGGTTCCTTGATTTGAGAGTTGGAACATCCCTAGGAGAGAAGAGGAAGAAGAAGCTCGAAGAGGAAGAAGAAGGAGCTGGGACTTGGTCTTGGAGCTCGAAAATGGAGATGGGAAAGCTTGCTTGGAGCTTCAATGGAGGAAACCTAGGGTTCAATCTTGGGGGTTTTCACCCAAAGGGTTTTGGAAGCTCAAAGGTAACATAGATTCCCTTCTCAAACTCCCAATTAGGGTGTGCTAGGAATTATTGTCTAATTCTAGAAGTAGATAGTTATTGTATAGATTATTACGATCTTGTATGGGGTTTGACTGAAATAGGGTTGGATTCTGTCCCCAATCCCCCTAAATCAATGTATGATGGTTACTCAATTGTGAGTTCCACTGAGCTTCAATTGGGAATGTTTGGTTTAGAGTGGTCATTTGATAAATTGAGTCTGAATTAATGGAGGGCTTTATGTCTCCTTAAAATTAGTTCCATATTCCTATGATTTTGGGAATTGATTATAGTTGATGTATTGATGAGTTATGACCTTAGCATCGAGGTTGTGTTGTGGTTTTAACGCTTAATGAAATAGTCCTTAATCTTGTTATTATTGATGTTTGGTTTTTGAGTCTTTGGGAGTATCTCATGGAGATGGTTTAAAATGTGTTCATACACTTTAAAAGGACCTTTGAAACATTTGATTTGAATGCATGTTAATATGTTGTGTTAAATCCATTTGTTTCTTGATTGAATGCCCTTGGAATGCCTATATTAATGGATAAGATTGGACATGAATAAACTTAATAATGTGTTAAGGTTCATTGGATATTGTTTATTGAAGAGCGCCATGGAAGTCATCGCTATACTTTCCTGGACTCATTGTGTATTGTCTATTGAAGAGCTCCATGGAAAGTCACTGCTATACTTTCCTGGACTCATTGGGTATTGTTTATTGAAGAGCTCCATGGAAAGTCACTGCTATACTTTCCTGGACTCATTGTGTATGATTTATGGGAAGAATTCCACTGTGAGTCTATGTTATACTCCCCTGGATTCATTGTGTACTGTTTACCGAAGAATTCCATTGAGAGTTACTTGGGTACTTTCTTGGATTCATTGTGCATTTTAAATGCTTATTGGATTGTGATAACATTATAGATTTCTTTATTATGGAGTTATAATGTTTGTATTGTTAGGAATTGTAACATGCATGTCTAATCTTTTACTATTGAATGTAGTATTATGGTCTGACATAGATGTCAGTGATTGTGCTTTTCTGGGAGAAGTTTTCTATACGTAGCACACCACGTATAGCTGAAAACATCGGTAAAGATTTTTATGAAAGTCTATGTTACTGAGTTGTGATAACTCACTATGTTTGGGGCGTTGTTTTCAGGTACTCATTGATCGGAGGATTAGAGAGCTCTTTTGGATGCTCGACATTATAGTTACCTGGGACTCTCTGATGTCTCAATATCGGATCACAGATAGAGTCGGGGTCTGGGTTTTTCTTTAGTTAACTCTATTGTAACTATTTGTGGAAAAACCCTTCGGGGAAATTTTGTAATTAATGTATTTAAATTTTGAAATGTGCACTTTATTTTAAGTTAAAGGATTTTCTTTTTAAACAGATTCTAGTTTATCACGTTTTATCTAATTACCTGAATGGTTATTAATTAATCTTGACTTAATTAATCTTAAATTGTCGTAAGTAATACTCTGATTAGAGTCAGGGTGTTACATTATGGTATCAGAGCCTAGTTCGATCTTATCGGACTGTGAGTTATGTGTCTATAAGTGATCCGGTTTAGGGAAGTGTCAGTTGTGACTGTGAATCCAAATTTTCTAATTTCTTTTTGGTGAATTATTGAGGTAGGCCACCTCGAGGGATTAAATCTGAAGAATGCAAAAAATGAAAGATGAGCGGATGTTAGCATAGTTGTTTTCTCGATTTCGAGATTCTTTAATATGTGTAAATACTCATACGTAGGGGTATATACATATATTTAATCGTTAGAAGAAGGAAACGGAAACCATGTCGTTCATGTGAATGAAGACTTTCGTGTTTCTTCCCAAAATTATAACCCATATATGGTTAGCCCTAATATGTTATTTGTTGATTGAACTCGATGAAGAATGTGCTAGAACCTTGCCATTGTTGTTTGGCTTAAGTTTATGTGCGTGGGCGATTCATGTGCGAAGGCCTTGTTCGTTCCTTAAAGTATTGTACCCATATATGCGCGTCCTTGGGAAAGGATTTGGTGAATGCCTGCAAAAATTTGAATACTCTATGTTATGTTTGATTGTTGATTTTTCTTTTTATAGTATAAGAGTTTAAGTTTTGAAAATACAAAGTTAGAAAGTCATTGCGATATTTGTGATTTCACAAACGCAAATGAATTTCCTTCACTTTGGACTTTTCCATTGGTTGTTTCCATTCCTCGCATGAACCGATTTTGTGCTTGCTTGTGGATTGGAAACAAGAAGTGTCAGCATAATAATTGTTATGATACTTGATTTTGTAGTGCTGGATTTAAATGATGTTAAATTAATGTCTAGATTCATGATATTATATGGAATACATCGTTCTTATAATTATCTTGTAATCGGTCTCTGTCTTGAATCCTTACTTGTTGTCAATTTAGCTTGAGTTGAGTTTAGGGTTTCCAATTCCTCTGTGTGGATGTGTGCTTTGCTTGATTCAAATGTGGGTTAGGAAAAATGCTTGAGAAGGGATTTAGGTACCTTGAGACATAATCACTTCGATGATTTTGTAATGTATTGAAGTATGATTTGTTGTGTATTTAATATGTCTTAAGTTACTCTTAAACTTGTATATATGTTGAATATTTTTGTGTGTTCTAAACCTTATAGGGTGAAGCTTGGTTGTGTGGTACTTCTAAAGCAGGAAAATGTGAAGGTCACTTTGGATATATTGAGTCTAGTGTGACCTAGCACTCATTATCAATTCATTGTTGTGACTCTTTAGTTTAATGACAATAAAGGTTGATAAGTGAGGGTTCTTAGTGGTGTGGTTTTAGTCCATTGTGATGAGCATTTATGATCGATTAGGTTTCCAACTCTTGTTAATCAATCAAGTTTGTTTGGCCTAACCATTATGAGTGGATCTTAGATTGATTGAGAACCTTGAAACCATCTAAAAGGACTGATAGGACTTCTGATTCGGGCCACCTTAGTGTTTCTTGAAATAAAAAGGGATGGTGATAGGCCGGATTTTCTAACGCCTAAGTTATAATAGGAAAACCTCAACGGGGATTAAGACCTAGTGAGGTAGAGAGAAACCCTAAGTCTTTTAGGTGTAGTGACCTTAGTGGTAATACTAGCCTAAGGAAGAGTAATAGACTATAGTCTTCGGACTATAAGAGTTTTAAGCATACTAAACCAGCGGAAACCCAAAGTTATTAATGTCTATATTAGATTCAATTGACTAGTGCATGAAGTGATTTCGCTTGACCAATTACAAATTCTGTTTTAACCGAATAAGAATCTTATTTGGAAAGAGGCCTAGTCTGTGATCGGTTAATGGAATCACCAAATTCTCTGGGCAAGTAGCTCATTTGTAGATATTAATCTTTGTTTGGATTCCCAATGATTTAGAAAGGTCCGTAAAGGTAGTTCAAGGTCAATGAGATAG
The DNA here is from genome assembly GCA_037113605.1 of Calophaca sinica. NCBI lineage: Eukaryota > Viridiplantae > Streptophyta > Magnoliopsida > Fabales > Fabaceae > Calophaca > Calophaca sinica. Next base: position 74,665,366 of record CM073730.1, read on the forward strand.
ATTATTCCCAAGAATTTTAAGAAATTATCTTTTTAAATGATTGTTGGTCAATTAGTTATTAGACCCGGCGACAGACAAGTCGACCCATGCTGTTATCAGTCATGGCGGCTTGGGTTCCCGATTTGAAATCCAGTTGAACCAAATAGGGGAATAAATCTATCAAGTTGCAGAGAGTAGGTAAGAAACTCCAATCGGAAGCGTAAGATTATGGGTGTGGTTTGATTGGTGGAAGCCTAAAGTTATTAATTTATACGAGTAATTCGTTAAGTTAGATTCGATGTGAGTCCATCTAGTCATTTACAAACTGCGTTCCCGACCGAATGAGATCTATCACTCGGTTGAAGCCTAGTCTATAATCGATTAGTGTGAATCGGATCAGTCTAATCGATGAACGTCTTTTAGAAGTTAAGTAACTTTAGAGTTTTTGTTCGCTAAACCAAGTTTTAACTAAGACTTAGTATAAGGGGACAAGAGTGACGTGCCAATTCCCTTAGTTTAAGGAAACGTGCTTGTCGAGAAATTTCCATTTATAACGCCTGAAGGAGCGTTGTAAATGACAATTTTTTGAAAAGTGTCATAAGTTTATTCAAGGTGACGATCTTGTAAGAGTTTTGCACCCTCAAGAAGGGAGTACATCCTATGTGTAACAGTGCGGGTAGCCGGGTTCAGTGGCCTAATTATAGCCTAGCAGAGGACCCAGGCCGTTACAACATAACGTGTTCTTTGAATGACGAGACAGTGGGAGACCTCTAGTCGAAGGAACCCTATCCGTTACAGCTTCGGAAAAGCCTTTGGGTGGAATTAGGATGCTTTAAGCATAAGAAGGAGTAAGGAGTCTACCCGTTTGGAATGGCGTAGAATCCGAGTTAGTAGCGGGAGCTCAGAGAATAGATCCTACCTAAGGTTGAGGTTAGAAGGTATATCGAATTTTGGGGACAAAATTCATAAAAAGGTGGGTAGTAATGTAACATCCCAACTTTCTTAAGCTTAGTAATTAATTATACTAAGTGTTAAGCCTAGTTGAGTTTAAGATGTGGGAAGTTGTGTGATTATGTTTAACTTTAACTTGAATCCAAGAATGAAGTGAATATAATTACATAGAGTTTCGGTGTGTAAGTCATTGATTTTAAGTTGAGAATTAAGTGGGATTTAATCCTAGAAATGATTGAAAGTATTGGTTAGGAATTAATTGAAGTTAGATTGGGTTGAAAGGAGTTAAGATTGGATGAATTAGAATGAGAAAAGCATGAGTTATCGCGGGAGATTCGCTTAGCGAGGAGCTCGCTCAACGAGTTCCAACTGCAACAGCTGCTATCCCAGATTCGCTTAAGCGAGCTCGCTCGCCGAAGTTCCAGCTCTGCAACAGCGTTCTTTGCTGTCCCATTCGCTTAAGCGAATCCGTCTCGCTTAAGCGAGCCTCTGCGGATCTGTTTTACTTAAAACGTGAGTTCTCTCATTTTCTCTCACTTTCTCTTCCATTTTCACGACCTAGGAGAGGAGAGAAACCTAGGGTTTCATCATTTCAAGGGAAAATCATGGATTCATGCTAGATTTACCTTCAATCTTAGCTTGAATCCATGTTTGGGAGTGTTGGTTCCTTGATTTGAGAGTTGGAACATCCCTAGGAGAGAAGAGGAAGAAGAAGCTCGAAGAAGAGGAAGAAGAAGGAGCTGGGACTTGGTCTTGGAGCTCGAAAATGGAGAGGGGAAAGCTTCCTTAGACCTTCAATGGAGGAAACCTAGGGTTCAATCTTGGGGTTTTCACCCAAAGGGTTTTGGAAGCTCAAAGGTAACATAGATTCCCTCTCAAACTCCCAATTAGGGTGTGCTAGGAATTATTGTCTAATTCTAGAAGTAGATAGTTATTGTATAGATTATTACGATCTTGTATGGGGTTTGACTGAAATAGGGTTGGATTCTGTCCCCAATCCCCCTAAATCAATGTATGATGGTTACTCAATTGTGAGTTCCACTGAGCTTCAATTAGGAATGTTTGGTTTAGAGTGGTCATTTGATAAATTGAGTCTGAATTAATGGAGGGCTTTATGTCTCCTTAAAATTAGTTCCATATTCCTATGATTTTGGGAATTGATTATAGTTGATGTATTGATGAGTTATGACCTTAGCATCAGGTTGTGTTGTGGTTTTAACGTCTAATGAAATAGTTCTTAATCTTGTTATTATTGTTGTTTGGTTTTTGAGTCTTTAGGAGTATCTCATGGAGATGGTTTAAAATGTGTTCATACACTTTAAAAGGACCTTTGAAACATTTGATTTGAATGCATGTTAATATGTTGTGTTAAATCCATTTGTTTCTTGATTGAATGCCCTTGGAATGCCTATATTAATGGATAAGATTGGACATGAATAAACTTAATAATGTGTTAAGGTTCATTGTATATTGTTTATTGAAGAGCTCCATGGGAAGTCAACCGCTATACTTTCCTGGACTCATTGTGTATTGTTTATTGAAGAGCTCCATGGAAAGTCAACCGCTATACTTTCCTGGACTCATTGGGTATTGTTTATTGAAGAGCTCCATGGAAAGTCACCGCTATACTTTCCTGGACTCATTGTGTATGATTTATGGGAAGAATTCCCTTTGTGAGTCTATGTTATACTCCCTGGATTCATTGTGTCTTGTTCTTAGAAGAATTCCATTGAGAGTTACTTGGGTACTTTCTTGGATTCATTGTGCATTTTAAATGCTTATTGGATTGTGATAACATTATAGATTTCTTTATTATGGAGTTATAATGTTTGTATTGTTAGGAATTGTAACATGCATGTCTAATCTTTTACTATTGAATGTAGTATTATGGTCTGACATAGATGTCAGTGATTGTGCTTTTCTGGGAGAAGTTTTCTATACGTAGCACACCACGTATAGCTGAAAACATCGGTAAAGATTTTTATGAAAGTCTATGTTCTTGAGTTGTGATAACTCACTATGTTTGGGGCGTTGTTTTCGTGTACTCATTGATCGGAGGATTAGAGAGCTCTTTTGGATGCTCGACATTATAGTTACCTGGGACTCTCTGATGTCTCAATATCGGATCACAGATAGAGTCGGGGTCTGGGTTTTTCTTTAGTTAACTCTATTGTAATTATTTGTGGAAAAACCCTTCGGGGAAATTTTGTAATTAATGTATTTAAATTTTGAAATGTGCACTTTATTTTAAGTTAAAGGATTTTCTTTTTAAACAGATTCTAGTTTATCACATTTTATCTAATTACCTGAATGGTTATTAATTAATCTTGACTTAATTAATCTTAAATTGTCGTAAGTAATACTCTGATTAGAGTCAGGGTGTTACAAAGCGCTACTTATTGTTAGGACCAAAACTAGCGCTTACTCTATTAAGCGATGTTTATTCTTTAGTACAACTTTAAACAGCACTTCCCCACTTAAGCGTAGTTTATTCCTCTAGGACCAAAATTAGCGCTTTCTTTACTAAGCACTGTTTATTATTTCAATACAACTTTAAATAGCGCTTCCCCAATTAAGCGTTGTTTATTCCTCTACACCAAAAGTAGCGTTTCGTGTTCTGAAGCGCTGTTTATTAGCTAAAGCGCTATTTTTTTGTAAGCGTTGCTAAAAGTGGCGTTATCTTTTACACATTATGTTGCAGTGTGACATGTTGTCCAATAGCAAGCCTTCTGATTCAGTCACTGTAAATCCATTGCTTCGTTGGCACTTTCGATTGGATCATGCACACACTAGTACTGCTAAGTCCATTTTACAATTGTGTAATATACCTTTCAGCAATAAACATCAATTTGATCATTGTAGCGCATGTTCACTTAGTAAATCACATAGACTTCATGCTTCCTGCATCTGTTACCATTTATCATAATGCTTTTGAAGTCATTCATAGTGATTTATGGGGCCCTTTTCCTTTTCCATCAATTGGTGGTTATCATTACTACATCACTTTTGTTGATACTTATACCAAGTACACATGGATTTATTTTCTAAAACAAAAGTATGATGCCTTGTCTGCATTCAAACAGTTTCATAGCCTAATTCAAACTCAATTAAACACCTCAATTAAAGCTTTTCAATCTGATTAGGGTGGTGAGTTTAGGCCATTTACAAAATTCTTGAATGATCTTGGTGTCAAACATAGACTTACTTGTCCTCACATTTCACACCAAAATGGCACAATTGAGCGTAAACATCGACAAATTATTGAAATGGGATTAATAATCCTTGTCCAAGCTTCCATCCCACTGTCTTATTGGGACCATGCATTTACACAAGTTGTCTTCTTGATAAACAGGATCCCATCTGCCGCTCTTTCAAACTCCTTGTCTCCTTATGCTGCTTTATATAACAAATTTCTTGATTATAACTCCATCAGAGTTTTTGGTTGTTCCTGTTTTCCAATAATTAGACCATACAATCAGCATAAGTTGCGATTTAGGTCTGTTGAATGTGTATATCTAGGAATTTCTCCTCAACATAAAGGTCACAAATGTCTCTCACCTGAAGGAAGAATCTATGTCTCCAAAGATGCTACTTTTAATGAGTTTCATTTTCCATTTCCTCAAATGTTTTCTAATAAGTTTTCCACTTATTCCTTACCTACTGCATCTACCTATCTTGCTTCTATACCAACCTTGCCATCCTCAGCTGCATCTATTCCTACTTCCAATATCTCAGCACCTCCTTCTGCTGTGCAGGCTCCTAATTTTACTGCTGCACAGAATTCACCCACTCCTATTGTACAAAATTTATCTAATTCACCTAATTCTTCTAATTCTTCCCCTGTCCCTATAATTCATTCACCTGTGTCTACTCCTTCTAGTGTCTCAGTCCAAACCACTAATCAAAATGTGCACCCTATGTTAACAAGAGGAAAAACAGGAAATCTAAAGCCAAAGGTTTACTTGTCCAATGTTGAGCCCAAATCTATCAAACAGGCTCTAGCTGATCCAAAATGGAATGAAGCAATGCAGGCTGAGTATAATGCACTTATTTCCAATCATACCTGGACCCTAGTTCCACTGCCTCCTCATAGGAAGGCCATAGGCTGCAAATGGGTCTTTAGGGTCAAAGAAAACCTAGATGGCATTGTCAACAAGTTCAAGGCAAGGCTTCTTGCCAAGGGATTTCATCAAACCGCTGGTTTTGACTTCACATAAACTTTCTCTCCTGTTATTAAACCAGTCACAATTCGGATTATTTTATCCTCATTGACTTATAACTGACAAATTCAGCAAATAAATGTTAACAATGCCTTCTTAAATGGATTTCTCAATAAAGAAGTATACATGGTACAACCTCGAGGATTTGCTTCAACTGACAAATCTCTTGTTTGCAAGCTCAATCGATCACTTTATGGACTTAAACAGGCACCTCGGGCCTGGTATGACATATTGACATTTGTTCTTCTTGGTTTTGGCTTTGTCAAATGCAAATGTGATCCATCTCTCTTGGTTTATACTCAGCAACATTCATGTATCTATGTCCTCATCTATGTTGATGACACTCTCATTACCGGGTCTTCTCCTCAACTAATTCACGATTTGATCAAGAAGATGAATCAACAGTTTGCTCTCAAGCATCTTGGTCAGCTTGATTATTTTCTGGGAATTGAAGTAAAACATTTGCCAAATGGTGCTCTTTTATTGAATCAATCCAAATACATTAGAGATCTGTTATGTAAAGCCAATATGGATGACTCCAAAGGTATCTCCTCTGCAATGGTCAGCAATTGCAAGTTAAGCCGATTTGGGACAGATTCTATTGCCGATCCTTCCCTATATCGATTTGTTGTTGGTGCATTACAATATGCTACCTTAACAAGACCTGACATTGCATTTAGTGTAAATAAAGTGTGCCAATTCATGGCTAGGCCACTTGATTCTCACTGGAAAGATGTTAAGAGAATTCTCAGGTACCTTAAAGCATCACTCAATCATGGTTTACTGCTTCAACCTGGAAAGCTGGATGCTTCCTTTTTGTTGAGAGTCTATAGTGATGCATATTAGGGTAGTGACTTAGATGACAGGCAGTCTACCTCAGGTTCTTGCATTTTCTTTAGTCCAAACTTGATTTCTTGGGGATCTAAGAAGCAACCCTTAGTAACTAGATCAAGCACGAAAGCTAAATATCGAAGCATGGCTAACACTACTACAGAATTGTTGTGGATTCAGTCACTACTACATGAGTTGAAGGTTCCATTTCATGCTCCCACTCTACTATGTGACAACCTCAGTGCTGTGTCACTTGCTCATAATCCAGTGATGCATTCTAGAACTAAACACTTGGAGTTAGACATCCACTTTGTCAGAGAAAATGTGCTTTCCAAGCAACTCTTTGTAAAGCATGTTGCTGCAGTGGATCAACTTGCTGATTCATTTACTAAACCCCTTGCTCCTTCTCAGTTTGGAATGATTCGAACCAAACTCAAAGTGCTTGCTTGTCAGCAACCACCTTGAGTTTGAGGGGGGAGTATAAGAGTATAGAATCTTGAAGCTTCTAACTAGAGTTAAGAGTTTGCTCCCACTCTACTATGTGACAACCTCAGTGCTGTGTCACTTGCTCATAATCCAGTGATGCATTCTAGAACTAAACACTTGGAGTTAGACATCCACTTTGTCAGAGAAAATGTGCTTTCCAAGCAACTCTTTGTAAAGCATGTTGCTGCAGTGGATCAACTTGCTGACTCATTTACTAAACCCATTGCTCCCTCTCAGTTTGGAATGATTCGAACTAAACTCAAAGTGCTTGCTTGTCAGCAACCACCTTGAGTTTGAGGGGGGAGTATATAAGAGTATAGAATCTAGAAGCTTCTAACTAGAGTTAAGAGTTGAGTTAACTGATAGTTAGTTTGTTAGCAAGGTAGTTAGGTTGTTAGCATAACTGTATTTGTATGATTATATTGATAAATCCTCATTCAATGAATCTATCAAAGCTTTTAGTCCAAGTTCATCTTCTTCAACTCTCTTCAATTCTTCTCTTACTTTTTGAGTTCATCAATGGTTCATGAAGTTTATCAGTCACTGATCAAAATGTGTAAGAATATGTAGAATGGACTAAAGGTACTAATAATGTTTCTTGAATTAGAAAAAAAAAATTGAATTGAGATCAATTATCAGCAAGTGATCCAATTATAAAAATTCACAAGGTTATAATTTCTCCTAGAGATAAGGAAATAATAAAATACAAATTTATATAATCAATAAATAATTACTATTGTAACGATAATGAAATATATTGTTGGTAAGGATTCAGTATTTAAAAAAAGTTTGTTAAAAAAAGCAAAATTACTATAGCGGTTTTTATCTTAATTTAAAGTTTCAAGTTAGTCTTTTATCTTTGTTTTATTTCAATTTATTCCACCATGTTTTAAAACATTAATTTCGAGTCAAACTGTTAGTTGCGCTACGATGAAAAATGTATGTGTGTCACAAGCAGAATTTGTTGTATCAATTGTGGCACAAATTAGGACCTAAAATTTGTTATAAAACGCTAAAAATTAGACCAATTTAGCCAATCATATAACACGTTCGTAGACACACATTATTTGAATTTGACACTTATATAACGTTTGGTCGAGAAAGTATTGTCTGAAACTCATTCATATAACGCTTGCTAGAGCAAGTATTATCTGGCTGAGCTTCAGATAATGCCTGCTCAAGAAAGCTCTAAAAGTGTTTAATTTAAAAAAAAAAAAACTTGTTATGTATTTGACATTTGCTCGATATAGACGTGGTAAAATAGAATACAACAACAATCCAGAGAGCAAAATTCAACAAATATGAATTATAATTATGGCATTAAACTAATGAGATTCAAAATATTAGAATGAGGCATCATGGTTCGTTCTATTTGAAAATTCAAGTAATGTGACAAATGAGGGATGAACAACATGGAAGAACCTTCACTCATACATAGAAGACGTTCCAGTCTCATTTGGCACGTGTTTATCTTATCATGGGGAATATAAAATCAATAACTTTAAGCAACATGCATCTATAGATATACAACCTCAAAAGTCATGCAACATGATTCATTTTAAAATATGCCCAAAAAAACCCTTATTAGGAGGAAGGGACTTACAGGCTCGGAAGAGGTCATTTACCTACAACAACAAAAAAATGAATATAAATGTCAGACACCATACAGAAGAAGGATATATAAAAACAAAATAAATTAATAATTTATGTAAACATTATACATGCTTTAGTCTACCTTTTCCTCTTCTTTGTCAAATTTATACTTTATTGTCGCTTATTGAAACGTAATGATGGATTGATCCAAATCCTCTCGTCGTGATCGTCTGTCATATACAAAATGTCTTATATGGTTAGATTAAACTTAAACGATGGTGACATACATCCGAAGTAAGAATCATCCCCAGCATTTGTATCTTCATGATCTTCATCGTGATGATCAATTATTTTGTTTGTCAGAAGCACAATAGACCACTTTTCATTAGCAGGATGGATGACATGAAACACTTGTTGTGTAACATCTCGTATTTCTTCATACATTGTATAATTTTAAATATGTATTCATTTTATTGATTGTTATGAAATATAGGTTAAATGATTTTATGTCTGTGTGTGTGAATCATTGGAAAATGTTGAATTGGTATTTATTTGTTAGAAAATATTTGTAATATATTATTTTAATATTTTATTATTTTATTTTCTTAAAATTAGTATTTGAAATATTATTTTTGACATTTTATTTTGTGTATAAGAAGTGTTAAAATGAGTTTGTGGGATTAAAAGGGTTTAAAAATATATAAATAGGAGTTTTTGAGTTTTTATTGTGTGCACCCCTATTTTTTTTAGATGCAGCCCCTTATTTCCACTACCTACACTCTGTTTTATTTCTAACGTGCCCCACAGTTTTGCCTATTTGCACCCCCTTTTACTAATACGCCACCACGCGCATTAAAATTCTCGTTTTTCTTTCTCGTTAGAATGTGCTTCTTCCTCATTAGAGCCAGTTTTCAATTTTTCGAAAAACCTAACCCTCTCCTCTCTCCCTCTACCAGTCCTTCCTCCACGAGCCATGGTCGCCTCTCAGGCGCCATCTCCAGTGGCCAACCACCACCGTCCTTGCCTCCTTCTTTCTCCCCCAAAATGAAGCTTTCTCTCTCTACGAGAAACCTCCATGGCAGTATCTTTGAGTTTGATTTTTGACCTCCATGTGCAACGTTTCGGCAAACCAACACCATAGTCGGTCATTGTTTCATGAAAATGGTGACCGAGAGAAAAGTCTATAATGAGCACACCAACTTTGGAGGTCGATTCCAGCTACCACAGTGGTCGTCGGTGGAAACAGAGACCATATACAGGATCCTCACCATGAGAGCTTTCCGGATTGGTAAATAATTCGATGTTTCATCACAGTTGACAACAGACTCGTTTTACTCGGGGTCATCACTTCTGGTCTCATTTTCGGCCACCCTGGTGATCGTTTTGAAGAACAAAGATTTCTTTTGGACTCATTGACAAGAATTCTTTCATTCCATCCAATCAGAATCGCAAACTGAGACGTTTAAAAAATGGACCCCTGTCCCTCCTGTGCATTTTAGGTGAGCAATCTGCCTTCGAACTAACCCGATTTTACTACGGGATGAATTAATTATTTAATTGGTTTTAAATTTGTTTAAGATTGATAATTGATTTGGCTTTGTGCTAGTCCTTGTGCTTGTGTTTATGTGCTCTTGAAATGGGTTTGACCTTGTACTTGTATGAATGGAACCCTCTTAGCTATTGAATTTAATGCGGTTTATTTTATGTGCTACATCACTCAAGTTGTTGTATAGCTTCATTATGTCTGTTGCATGAACACTTGCCTCTTTTGCATGTCTTGTCTGTTAATTGTCGGGCGCGTGTGTGTCGGGAGCACTCATTGAGATTTTTCTCATTCCTTTAATTTATTTTTTTCAATTAACCATTTTGGAGTATTGAAGATGTCTTATTAATTGGAATTTGGATATTTGAGGTGTATTTTATAAATAGAGTTATAAGTGCATTTAATTTAAGGCTAAATTATACTTTTAGTCCTTTATGTTTATTTTAGTTTTCAATTTTGTATCTTATGTATAATTTGTTTCGAATCGATCCCTTACGTCTAAATATTACACCAATGTGGTCCCTCTGTTTCGAAGTACTCCCTTATGTTACAAAAATTATACCAATATGGTCCATTTTTTTGCAAAATAAGAGAAAAAAGGGGACCACATTAGTATAAATTTTGTAACATAAGGGACTATTTTGGAACCAAGAAAATAAGAAGGACCACATTGACATAACTTTTACACATAAAAGACCAATTCAAATCTTTTAATACATAAGAGACCAAACTGAAACCTAAAATAAATATAAGGAACCAAAAGTATTTAATTTGTAATTATGTTGAAGAGTGAATTGTATTGATATTAATAGTATAATATCTGCATGAAGTTTGATTTCGACGTTTAACTATTTTGAAAAGAATTATATTTTTAGAAAGGGTTTCATATGAATAATTTTAGAGGCATTATACGAGGTTTCTTGATTACTCCCACCGTTTTCTTTGGACCAGATACATACATTTTTCAATGAATATAAAAAGTGACTTTTGCTTATAAATGAAAACGGAGGGCTCGTTAAACAGAAATGTTTATGAAAATTAGTTTTTTAACTTAGTGACAACTCTTTTACATTCAAGGATTTATTTGTGAAGGTAACAGATTTATTAGATATGAAAATAATTAAGTTTTGGAATTATCAACTCTTATTTGAATGAGATGCAAATATCATAAGTTACTTGTAATTGCAAATGATCAACGAACGTCATATTCTTATTTGGAAAGAAAAATTTTAATTTTTGCTCTTAGAACAGTTAGTTTTCGAAAAAGAAACTCGACTATCTTTACAAAACATTTCAGAATTTTACTATTTTATAATATGATAAGCGATAGTTAATTAGAGCATTACATTTTGAGCCTGTAATGCTAACATAAAGGGTTTGTCTTTGTATCCCACCCTATTTGGGTCCACCTGTATAAACTTTGACCTATCCACATGAACAACATTGTTGTTGTTGACCAACTTGTAACCAAACATGGGCAGTCAAAATATAGTTTAATCTAAATACCATATGTGTTCAATTACCCTGATATTAATATGACATATTCACATCTCAGGTGGTTCTGTCTTTGGCACTTGAGAATTGTATAGATTAAGCTACCTGAGCGGCACCACTATTTTGCATACTACTCTTATTATCCGGTTCTTTAATATAAAGTATGTACCCATTAATCATGTAACCTGTGTAAGAAAATATGTGTACACTTGGACCAATTGCTAATGATCTCAATCTATCAGAAATTAAAGCATCACTTACAACCAACTTTGCAAAAATGTGATCTTTAAGCCACGAGGCAAAACTTTGACTGTGTTCTTTCGTTATCCAATTTTCATTTCTATTTAGGTTCAATCTCTTAAGTATGTCCGTGTTACTTTCAACATACAACTCAACCTTATTGGCGTTGTGTAGAACATACTGCTGTTGCAAATGTCGAACACAAAAATAAAATTAGGCTGAGTCGCGGACTAAGTCACTATCTTTAAGACGTTTCATGGCTCTGCCTGAAGTGTGCAACAGAGTACAGCCTCGTCGTCCCCAGGACGAAACAGCCCTCCAACTGAGTCAAGGCACTCTCTGCACAGAAAAGACACTATAAGAAAAAGCGGGCGTAATGATGACCTTTTGCCAACGAGTTTAGCCGTCGATACGCGTAACCCCTTGTACGATTAACGTTACCGACAACAAAAGTTGTCGGTAAAGTTTATCGTACAAGGGGTTACGCTTAATTTTGTGAGTTATATAGTTTTCTAGGAACCTTGATTTTGTGAAAACTTGATAATAACGTGTTTAACGAGCTAAAAGAAACTTAGGATTAGTTATGAATGTGTTTTTGGCATAGTATCGGAGGGTATAATCCCCTAGACATCAGCATGCTATGAGAAGGGCAAGGAGTACCGGAGAACAATTTGCAAAGAAAAGTGATGTTGAGGCCTCAAACAACTTAGGCCTGGCAGAGAAAAACCGATATTAAATTTTATTAAATATATTTTAATTAGTTTATTGTTTTATTTTTATGCTTGTTATTAGTATCGAAGAAAAGCCTTAGCTTCCCGTTTGAGGTTCAATATATTATTGAATGCATGTACTCTTTTAGGGTACCACGTGTTCATTGTAAATTGAACCTTGAATTGTCCAAGTCGGACAGTTTGGGAAAAAAAATTTCTTTACTCGTATAATAGTTGTTGCCTAATTCTTATATTTAATGAAATTTCGGTTCGATTCATTTCTTTTTGTTCTCTGGGTACATACTTGATCGTCGTATTCATAACTGCGATCATTTAGTGTACTCAGAGACCAATGGAAAATGCTGCCAAAATTTTTTCAAGTATAAGATATGGTAATTAAGGAAAGACTATTATACGAGTTCTGAAAAGGTTTTTCCTCGAATGGGATATGGTCATATCATTTAAAGAAATAGAGCGATTCTAACAACGTTGTGCTACTTAAATTGTCATTTTCTTTAAAGTGCAGAAGATGGAATTTTTTCCTTCGAGTCGTAGTTGGATGTACGATAGGTTGTATCCGGGGAGAGGTGGTTTGAAACAATCTTTTTACGATGGGATTGATCACTTTGTTCAAGCCGCAATGGCATACGAAGATTTCATGATTAATGGATGGATTAGATGTCTGTGCCTTAATTACGATTGTAGAAGGATTAAGAGCCCAGGTGAAGTCATGCATCATCTGCAGAAAGTTGGATTTAGGCCTAATTACTGGATTTGGACTAGACATGGTGAATAGTTGCCTCGTGTTGATTTAGGGGTTGGCGATAATTGCACAGGTGCTTCAAGCAGTTGCGTAGATACGAGATATGGTGAGCAGATTGAATTGATGCAAGATATGGTTTGTGATGCTTGGGGGTCAACGTATCATTCGAGGAGCAACAGAATGATAACACAGATGAACTTCCAAATGAGACAGCACAAAAATTTTATAATCTCTTGTTAAAAACAAATAAGTCGTTGTTTGAAGGGTCTGCAGACTCTAAGTTATCAATGTGTGCGAGGCTTTTAGCTCTTAAGTCTAATTGTGTTGCTACCAATGTGTGCTTGGATCTCGTAACGAAAATGATGTTGGACTCGTCACCTATCAGAGATGGTTTGCCAAAAAGTTATTACAAGGCTAAAAGCTTAGTGTCCAAGTTGGGGTTGGAATCCAAAGGGATTGATTGTTGTGTGAGAGGGTATATGTTATATTACGACAATGAATTCGGTAAAAACGATGGCGTGCTGGTTGAACGTAAATTTTGTGATGAGCCAAGGTATATTTCACACGCTGATAATGGGAAGGGTAGACAAAAACCAGTTCCAATAAAGGCAATAGTTTATTTGCCAATTATTCCAAGGCTGCAGAGAATGTTTACATCAACACAGACTGCAGGCAAAATAACATGACACTATAAGAATAGAAGCACTTTAGGTACGTTGCGCCACCCATCTGATGGTGAAGCTTGGAAGGACTTTGATCGTGTGCATCCCGAATTTGCAGCAGAGCCACGTAATGTATGACTTGGCTTATGCTCTGATGGTTTTACCCCGTTTGTTCAATCTATGGCGAAACCTTATTCTTCCTGACCAGTTATTATTACCCCATACAGTCTTCCTCCCGAAATGTGCATTTCTAAGCCTTATATGTTCTTGAATTGTATTATACCGGGTCCAGATAATCCAAAAGATGGTATTGACATCTATTTTCAGCCTCTCATTGACGATCTCAAAAGGTTGTGGAATGGTGTTTTGACTTATGATATTGCACGAAAGAAGAATTTTACAATGAAAGCAGCTCTGATGTGGACCATTAATGATAATACAGATGGATGTATCCATTCGAAAGGTAATATAATAAGATATTCTTTATTATAAATATTCATTTGAAGGGTTAAATGTATCAATTTTTATCATCAATCTTGTTGTTTTATAAATTTATGGGTGACTCAAAACGATCGATGAAAAATAAGGCCAAGGTTGAAGGATCTATTTGTGCAACTTACTTACACCATGAGACAATCCATTTTTGTTCCCGTTATTTTACGAACTTCATGTTGACACCAACGAATAATAGGAATAAAATAGAAATCGAAAGTAAAAGACACCCGCTAGCCTTATCAGTATTTTGCCTTCCCGATCATCATGCTGGAATGGAGCTGACTCACTGGTTAACAGGAGAAGAGTTCAAGTCAGCCCACATTCACGTGTTGATCAACTGTACCGAAGTATCACCATATCTTACGTATGTATCATTTTGACCATTTTCAATTTCTTTTATCCACAACTACTCATGAGCATTCGTTTAATAATGACTTGATCAGGGCATTCTTGTTAACTAAGCCCACAAGCAAACAAGACTCTTCTGCCTATATTCATGAATATTTCCCAATGTGGTTTATGAACCAGGTATGTATTTTTAGTCGTATTTGATCATTTTATTTTTTGAAAAAAGGAACCATAATTTGTTTGCATATGTGTATACGCAAGTATATAGTGAGGCAGATGTTGGATCGAGTGCTTACCACTAGGCCAAAAGCTATAGCTGTTAGTTAGGGCTCAACCCTTTCTACTTAACCGTAACAACCCAAGCACCACGTGTCAACTGTGACTTGACCCCACCTGGCCTCCGCCACGGGACAATTGATGCCACAACCCAGCAATAGCAGAATCGCCTAAAATCGAATACTTGAGAAATTTATCTCATGGTCTTAAATCACGTGTAAAAGAATGGCACATGTTTTTCGTAAACGGATGCAAATTTCAAACTCAGTCAAAAACAAAGGGGGAAAAACAATTAACAGCGGAGTTTACGTAAAAGGTGCCACAGATGGAGGTGAAGATGACTTCTACAACGTGATTCAACATACATATGAACTGGTATACAATACTTTAGACTATACTAAAAGAATAGTGCTATTTTATTGTAATTGGTTTGATCCGCCAAGTAAGGGCACGAGAGTGGATCAAAAATATAATACTGTGGAGATATGCATAAACAGAAGATACCAAATGTTTGATCCGTTTATCATGGCACAACATGTAAGACAAGTGTATTATGTCCCTTATCCATCAACTCGAAGGAACAAACAAGATTGGTGTGTTGCAATAAAGACAAAACTAAGGGGTCGCATTGAAGCAGATGATCCACAGGAAGAAGTGGCTTATCAAGTGGATGAGATGTCTCATGTCAACGTAGTAAATGAAGTGGAACTAATTTCTCGACTACGTGACAATCCAATCATATATGAAGATGTAGATGGAGATGAGAAATTAAATGAAGAAGTAGCAGAACCATCAAGATCTAAAGAGGATGCCGAAGTAGAGTGGGTAGAATGGGCAGAATGAAATTGTTTAACTTTTTACAATTAGAGAAATTAATGTCTAATATTATATTTTAATTTGTCAGTTATTTTCATAATTTGTTGTTTATTTTTATGTAATTCATTTTTAATATTATTATGTTTAAATATAATATTTCATGACTGTTATTGTTGATTTGCTCTATAGACATATGGCATCAGGATCAGGATCCGACCCCACCAGATGACCCACTGGTAGTAAAGGGAAGGGGAAGGCCATCACCATCGACCCCCCCGGTTGTCGAAGGCCGAACATTATTAGGCGTGACGCTGCTGGCTTATCGACGTTGTCATCCACACAATGTCTGGTACATCTACGCCTACACAGCCTCCAGTGCGTTCGGCCCCTACACAGCCTACGTCACATTCGGCACCTACACAGCCTCCTGCACTTTCTGCACCGACACCCCATTTGCCTCCCATTTACATGATCCCCAACCCGGGATTCCAGTAGACACATGGCGCTTCTTCTTCCCATGTTGTGCCTGAGACGGTGCCCGATACTCATCAGTTCGAGCATGAGTATAGTACGGGCCATACACCTGATCAGACCGGGGTTGAGCAAGACGAGGATGAGCAGCAGGAGGTTGAGCAGCACGAGGTTGACCAGGAGGTCGTCGAGGATCTTGAGATGCTGCGTGATGGCCGAGTTATTATCAGGTCTGGTAAAGGGTAAGTATTTACATTTTTTTTTCGAGTTATTAATATAATTTTTTCGATATATATATATATATATATATATAATTTGTTTGACATCTTTTTATTGTTCATGTTCCTTCCCTCAAAGCCAGCTGCGAAGGCTATCATGGCAGTAATTGAGGAGAATTACCACACGTTTTAGCCCACCTGGGGGACATTGAAGGACGACGAGTGGAGGCATATGTTCAAATCTTTCGGAGTAAGTTGCAATTTTTATTTTGTTTCATATTATTTTTTTATTTCATAAATTTCAATTATGTTTAATAATGTCTTATATTGATACAGGAGAGGGTTGTTTGGGAGGAAAAGGATGAGGGGCGGATCGAGAAGAACTTCCATACGAAGGCCTCCCACCGCCTCTCTGATATGCTTAAAGATGCCCTGGCAGTAGCTGGGACAGCACTGGCGCTCCGCTGACTACAAATCCATCTGTGCCAAAGCCAAGAAGAACAGAGCCTCTGAGAAGGGTGAGAGCTTGCACACCGGAGGTTCCGTCAGTCAGGCGCAACACGCAGCTCGATTGTACGTGTTATATTATTATTATTATTATTATTATTATTATTATTATTATTATTATTATTATTATTATTATTATTATTATTATTATTATTTATTTAAGGTTTTTTTATTAAATAATTACAGTCGAAGAGGTTGGGTAGAGAGGTACAGTTGCATGAGCTCCATCGTGCAACTCATATTAGGAGGAGTACCAATGATTTTGTTGATGATCGGTCGAGGCGGACCCAGGAAATTATAAAATATAATGAATAGTTTTTTAATAATGTTTATATTGTTTTCTTACAAAAAAAAAATTGACTTATTTGTTTATGTTTGACAGGAGGAGTTTGAGGCGATGATGTCTCGGATTAGATCTCAAAAATCATCATGTTCTCCGTGTCAGAGCCCCGGGTATCCATCTGCACCGCTCAGGGTTTGGGCAGATGTTGTTGGCGACAGAAAGAAGGGTCGCTTATATGGTGCTGGAGACTTTGTCAGCAACTACAGGAAAGGGACCAGCCGCTTCCACATCGGAGAGTCATCGAGTAGTAGTGGTGTCAGTCATCGCTCTGTCGCGGATGAGCAGGAGTTAGATGCTCTGAGGTAGAGAGTGTCCGCTTCCAAGGAGGAGACCCATCGGACGAAGGCCATTTTGGCTCAGGTGCTGCAGCGACAGGAACAGATGTATCAGATGCTAGCTCGCCAGCAGCTTCAGCTGCCTCCTGCGCCTTCTGGTACTGATCATGTCGATGACGCAGATGGTTTAGAGCATCTCGATCACGATCAGGACTACTAGGATTATTAGTGATGTTTGTACTATTTTTTTATATTTTTGATATTGTTTTGATATTTTTGTAATTACTGATGTTTGTTCGGATTTTTTATTTATTTATTACGTTTCTTTTTTAATTTGTTTTTTTAGTTTACGTTATCACATTTTTTAATATGGAATAAATAAATAATAAAATAAGTAAATAATTAATTAATTAATAATTAAAATTAATCAATTAAATTAAATTAATTTAATTAACTAATTAAATTAATTAAAGAAATTAATTAATTTAAAAATTAAATAAATAAATCAATTAATTAATTAAATTAAATATAAAAAATTAATCAATTAATTTAGTTAATTATTTAATTAAATTCGAAAAAAATTAAGAATATCGATGGGTATGGCCATCGGTAATCACCGCCTGGAATTACCGACGGCCTCGACCGTCGATAAACTACCGACGGCCTTGTCCGTCGGAAATTACCGCCGAATGTTAACCGATAGATTTGCCGTCGGTAATCATTTGCGACGCCCATTTTACCAACGGGCTAGGTAAATTTACCTTTCCGATGGCTTTTCGGTATTACCAATGGCTTTTGGCCATCAGTACGCCCCCGTTTTCTTGTAATGAGAACCTAACAAACTAACACCCACAAAATCACAAAACTGCTCGATATCACACAAAAGGGAGAACACTATTTTTAACAACACTATTTCACGTACCGATTTTTCTTGCTCTTTTCTTCTCTTGCACCGGTCATATATCATGAAAATATAATCATTCATTTTAATGATATTAAAAACTGTTAAACCCAATCAATTGTCTTCAAAATGACTTAAACAAAAGAACCGTTAAAAATAAAACGTTCTGAATAATGTACATCAATGTACGTAATTAATATCTCAACGTATTAAAAGAATTTAAAAAAATCATTCAATAATCCCCCACTTGATTTAAAAAAAAATATTTCATCGAGCAGTAAGGCAATACATCATAAGATTGAGCATAAGCAATGGTGTTCGTAAACTTGAACCATTACATAGTGAAGATGTTTCAGGTTATACTAGAGTGACATGTAGTCTTGAAGTCTATCTCTGACAACATTACACACTCAACCTTTCAGGGTGTAGTTTTAAAGCTCGTGCATTACGGCCATACACGTATATCCCAGTATAGTGAATGCTCTAAAAAATTTTGGTGAAAATTCCATAGGAAGCGGACCCACTTCCACATTCACATAGGTAAGTCTATCAAAAGTACTCTTGTAGCTAGGTACCCCACTCCATATAGAGTATAGAACTCATTAAGAAATTAATTCAACCTTTCAACACTACATGATATCATGGTCTAAATATATGAATGATACCTAGAAAAGTTATTATTGCATGATTCTCACATCTCCTTAAAAGTTGTTATTATCCTTTGAACATATTTCTTGGGATCTCCAGTCCATAGGTTGAGTTACCCTTATAAGAGACAATTTAATCTATGGACATCAGTCTCATTCTTTTTGAGGTTTTGAAAACCTTCTCTCTTGCTAATCCTTTCATCAAAGGATCAACCAAATTTTCTTCAGACCTTGCATGGTCCATCTTTATAGCCCCAGTAGTGAGAAATTCTCTTATTGTGCTATGCTTGCAGCGTATTTATCGCCTCTTACCATTATAGTAATAACGGTTTTGAATTTTTGCAATAGCCGCAGTACAATCGCAATGGATCAATATGGCTAGAATCGGTTTTTCACACATAGGAATATCTGACAACAGGTTTCTCAACCATGTTGCTTCCTCACAAGAAGTTGCGAGGGCAATCATTTTTGACTCCATAGTAGATTGTGCTAATATAGTCTGTTTCTTAGATTTCCAAGAAACAGGCCCCCAGCTAAGCTAAAAATATAGCCACCGATCGCCTTAGAGTCATCTGAAAGGGTATTCCAATCAGCATCACTCTGACCTTCTAGTATAGCGGGAAACCTTTGATAATGTAATCCTAGGATCATGGTCTTTTTAAGGTACCTCATGACCCTTTCAATAGCACACTAGTGCTCATTACTAGGACTACTAGTAAACCTGCATAGTGACCCCATGACATAAGCTATTTCAGGCCTAGTGTAGTTAGAAGCATACCAAGGCTTGCCAATTATGCTCGTATACTCATATTGATTAACACTGTCACCAGTGTTCTTGAACAACTTGACACTAAGATCATATGTGCATGCTGGTTTACAATCAAAGTAATTATATTTCTTTAAAATTTTCTCAATATAATGAGACTGATCTAAAGAAATTCCCTTTTCAGTTCTAGTAATTTTAATTCCAAGAATTACATTTACTTTGCCAAGATCCTTCATGTCAAAATTTTCACAAAACATATTTTTGACATTTTCACAACATGAATATTAGAACCAAGATAAGCAAGTCATCCACGTAGGCAAATAATAGTGCACAAATTATTATCAAATTTATAATATATGCACTTATCACTTTCATTAATTCTAAAATCATGTGAGATAACCAGATTATCAAATTTCTCATGCCATTGCTTAGGTGCTTGTTTCAAGCCATGCAAAGATTTATTTAATTTACATACTTTTTTCTCATGACCAGATTCAACAAAACCATCGGGTTGATCCACATAAATTTCTTCTTCTAAATCACCATTTAAAAAAGCAGTTTCTACATCTATTTGATGCACAACATATCATGCACAGTAGCAAGAGATAACAAAACACGTATAGATGTAAGTCTAGATATAGGTGAAAATGTGTCAAAGAAATCTATATTTTCTCGTTGCCTATATCCTTTAGCTACTAATCTCACCTTAAACTTGTTTATTATTCCATCGGGCTCTAGTTTCTTTTTAAGAATCCATTTACAACCTATTGTTTTGCATCTAGGAGGTAAATCTACTAATTCTCATGTTCTATTAGACTCAAAGAGTCCATTTTCATCATTTATAGCTTCTTGCCAAAAATTGGCATCTAAAAATGACAAAGCCTCTTGAATAGAGGAAGGGTCCTCCTCAATGCTATAAGTATAAAAATTGGGACCAAAACTCTTAGCCACATGTGTTGTTTTACTCCTTCTAGATTCATCTAAAAAATCATTATTAGAATCATGTGTTCTAATTAGTGCGATATTAGAAGTTGAGCCCCCACTATTTTTCAATTTAAACAGAAAACATTCTTCATAAAAATCAGCGTCATTCGATTCAATCACAATTTTATTGTTTAAGCCAAAAAATCTATAAGCTTTACTATTAATCGCATAGCCTATAAAAACACATTCATATACTCCTTTTTTTTAAATAAAATAAAGAGTTGTTATCACCATTCAAATGACGTATTTGAAAACTACTATTATCTTCACCAAATCAATTTTTCACAAAATATTCCTCATAACACAAATAAATACCACATCAAAAATTATGCAATGACCCATTAAGGCAATGAGATTTTCATAGCTAACAACAATGTCCACTTCAAAGCGAAACCAAGAAGTAATGGGATAGAAATCTCACCAAGCTCTGAAGAAGAATAGAAATCATCTTCTTCCACCTTTTTATTTTGTCACACTTATACTATGTACTTTATTTCCAACGTAGATGTGAGACCTATACTTCAATTATAAACAAAAACCATCCCCTACCATCTCTCAATATTTTCATCACTCAATTTAGATTGCCGGGGTCAGAAAAATTTACGGAATGGAGAGTAAACATTTAGATAAATGTTAACAAAACAATTAAAAGGACATAATGCAACCGAAACAAACAAAACTACAATAACAACATGGTAGCGTTCAATAACTAATTTATGCATTGTATACTAGCACAAACGAAGGAATAGAAGTAGATCATCATAAATCAATATATTGAAATGAGAAAATAATTATCACAATAAGATAATTTCTCATTACCCATTTTTAAATAAAAACAATTACTAGAAAAAAAATTGTTGCTCTCTATACATGCATTTCCACATACCAATTGGTTTGAGTAATATTTTTTATTTCCACCATAAATTTTACCATTAGATGTTTAGCAAAAGTAGACATTTTTTATTATTATTATTATTATTAAGAACAATATATATATGGCTGCAAGAATATGACGACAAGTATATGCTTCATCATCACATATTTCAGGTTTTCAATAACCAAAGACATATTCACTTGGAAAGAAACAAAGACTAGGAAGTCACTCGTAAGCACTAAGATATTTTCACAGCAAACAACCATGATCAACGTTTTTTTTTAAATCAAACTGCAATTATGAATATTTAATCAACTTACAAATGGTGTCAAGACCTCGTCAAATCATAGCATAAAAATAAAAAGAAATCGAGGATATTCAAAACAAGCAGTAGGTAAGGAGACTTACCTAGCTCATTCAGCAGCAATATCAGGAGTATTCCTCCTTTGTTGTGAGGCGTGCAAACAAATAATTAAAGGCAGAGATCGACAATATAATTACAAAATATATGCTCTTCATTACTAGTTTGGTGTCGTGCTCAGCAAACATGGGAAAAAGTATATTGTCTTAAAATTGTTGCTGCAAATGTCAAACATGAAAATAAAATTAGGCTGAGTCGCGGACTAGGTCGCTCTTTTTAAGACGTTTCGCGGCTCCGCCTAAAGTGTGCAGCAATATATAGCCTTGTCGTCCCCAAGATAAAACAACCCTCTAACTGAGTCAAGGCACTCTCTGCACAGAAGACAACCCAACAAACTAACACCCACAAAACTGCTCGGTATCACACAATATTTTTAGCAACACTATTTCACGTACTGATTTTTCTTACTCTTTTCTTCTCTTGCACTAGTCATATATCATGAAAATATAACCATTCATTTTAATGATATTAAAAATCATTAAACTCAATCAATTGTCTTCAAAACCGTGTTATAAAACTCGGCTCGAACCGGCCGGTCGGATGGTCGGACCGGAAATCGGACACATGACCGGTCCGAGCATGTCTCCAGATCGGTTATGCACTGACTCGGTATGGACCAGTATGACTCGACCAGTTTTTTAGAAAACCGGTGACTCGGGCACATGTCTAATTAGCCGAGTCATACGTGTTTATTTTTATAAAAATATTAATAAAAAAAGAGAGAAGAAGGTGCTCGCTCATGCTTGAGCTTAGAAATAGAGATGGAGGATAAACGGATCTAGTGTTTCTTTTGATCGTCGTCGTCTCTCCCTGTCTATCAAGTTCGTCGTCGTTAACAACATCTATAGAAGAGAGAAGGTAAGAGAGGAGATGTAGTGTAGAAGAAGAAAATAGAACAAGAGTGAAGGAGAAAGAACATGGGAGGAGCGTACATGCTTCACCAGATATGTATTTTTTTGATTGGCCACTGGATCTGCATTTGAAAAAGAGTGAAGGAGAAAGAAAGTGGGGGGAGGAAGACCGAGTGATCTTCTAAAAGGAGTAATGACTGATGAGATATTTGATATAGGGCAGTGTGAGGGCACACAAAGCTCATTGTTTTGGCAGCACGGTCGTTGCACACGGATTGATAAATGTTAGGTGAGTAGACACACATGAATTGATAAACTGTAGGTGCATTATAAATTTAAAACTTAAATTCTTAAATTAAACCGCTTCACTTGAAAAAAAAAATAACCAAAAAATCCCAACCGTGAAATTTGAACCGAAAAATTGGTTTTTGTAAAACAGAAATGTTAAATGTACACACACATAGACACAAATACTGGACACACGTATTTACTGTAACAAAATACAAGTGACACATACATGTAGACAAATACAAGTGAGTTCGACCCAACACGCGTGCGTCTGCTTCTATTTTGTCAAAAAATTTCCCTCCATCGTTTCTGAAACCCAAAAATTGGGAGTTCGACCCAACGCGTGCGTCTGCTTCTGTTTTGTCAAAAAATTTCCCTCCATCGTTTCTGAAACCCAAAAATTGGGCGCGACGATCACTGAGGAACGCGCACGACAGCACTCCGTCGAAGCTCACTCACGACGGCACTCCCTCTGGTTGTTTCAATTTTCGGGTCGCGCTCGTTTTCATTTGAGACAAATAGAAATCAAAAACAGAAATCAAAACCAACGAGAGAACAAGAAGGAACCCTAGCATCCGTCCGTCGCGAAGCCCCCTCCTTCGAAACGAAGGCTCATTCCATCCTCCAGAAGCTCCGTCGGTCGCTGATTTGCTTTCCCCTCTCTCTCTGGTTTTTTGTTTTCCAAATAGGGTGGTGATTTTCTGTACAGTCACTGGATGCTATTAATCTTTTGTTTGTTGGATCAAAGTTTGAAGTTTTAAGGTAAATGCCTGCTCTTCTCTGTGTTTCTTGCTATTTAGGTTTTGCGGGTTCCGTTTATATTTGCATTTAGTGCTGTTTGTTTGGGGAGAAAATATCTTGCTCAGAAAGAAATGAAATGTCTAAACTCTAAAACCACATTGTTGCATGTTCATGAATGTAATAATGTTGTGTATTGCTGAAGCTGGTAGGGGTACATACATGTTGGTATCCTAGGTTGCGTGCGCGTATGTACAGTGTATAGATTCTTTAGGTTTTGGTTTTGGTTGTGAATAGCTTCTTACTTTAAGTTTGTCATTCTGTGTTTCCAAATTCAGTCTTACCGTGCTTCTATAGAAGTGGGCGATTCAAAGATCAGGCATGAACAGATATCCATGAGATTAGTCATTATCTGAGTTAAATCTAGGTAAACATGTGTGAGTGTTCTTATATGCATTTTAATCTTTAATACTGTTATGTTTTATTTCAGTGATTATGGTATGGATTTCCCATTGAATTTGTTGAAATATTGTGTTGGATCCACTAAACCCATGGTTGGCATATCTGTGATTTTTTTCCCTTTTTTTGAAAGAGATAATCCAGTATGTTTTATTTTCAGTATTAGGAGGTTTATAAGAAAATATTTCCTCAAAAGGATCATAATTAAATTATTGCGTCGCAGAATCAGTGATTGTGGCTTAACTGATTCTCGGCAGAAGGATAAAGGTGTGATGCTTTTAGTGCAGAACAAGAGTGTGAGTGTGTATCTACAAAAGCTACTCCGATGCGCAAGTTAGAGATGGCACCAGTAGCAAGTGTTTGAGGGAAGATATCTTGTACTTGAGGGTTAAACCCTGTTTATATAATAGATGGGTACTTGATCAAGGGATGGGGAGGGTGATTCCTACATGATCCCACCAGATAACCCTAAAATGTGGTTATTCTGATGATTTAGGGATGGAGATGATTCCGTCCCTTAATACCTGATTTGGAGAGGTATGATCTCCTGTTGACGGTCTTCTAGAAGATACAACAGTTATTTGGTGGGATTGAGATAACCACTTGTTTGATTTAGGCCTCTTAATGAGGATATGCCTGAACTTGACATCTTAGTATATAGTACACATATTACCCAACGATGATAGTTATGAGCCTTGTTCATTCTGTAACTTTGGATAGTGACACAATTGGATCAAAGTATTACCTTGGAGTCTTGGACAACTTAATTCTTCTAATTAGTAACTGGAAAGCAAGTTGATGTTTTCACATTTTTATGTGATCTATATAATGGTTAGGAATTTCGTTCACTAAATTTAATGGTTGCTAATTACTGGAAGAAGAAGAAAAAAAACTTGAGGAATGTGTATCTGTATTGCTATACTTCTAAGTTCTAACATGGTGCGTTATAGATTACCAGAGTACTTTTATATAGTGGTGCCATTTTTGTGCAGTTGTTTGTGTTCATACATGCATATAAAATTATCTTTGTAGCATCCAATGATATTATCACTTGTTGGACTGTTAATTCCTACTGTTAATAACAAGGTTAACCATGGGAAATATTGACCAGCAAATGTTGATCTCATCACATGAATAACATTTTTTCCCATTTTCAACAATCAATCCATGGAGTGAACATATTTACCGAAAACGGTGATTATATACCAATTTTGAAGTTACTGAATAATTGACATTGTGGAGTTTGACCGAGTTCTGTTATGTACTTGTGTCCTATACTGCTGCATTATATAGGCATACTTACAACGATTTCTCTGCTATCACTGCAGGTCCTTACTTTTCTGTGGGTTATTTATTCAAGATCTTTCTAGCTGTGGACACTAGTCACTAGCACTATCGTTCAGCCGCGGCTTCCTCAAGCCAAGGTTCGCTTTCTTCACCCTTCTCGTTCGCTTTCTACCTTTCAAGTGCTTTTGAACTTGGGTCAAGATTGAAACTGTCAGCTCAACTCAATTTGCTAAACCATATAGGTCTTTCAATTCAGAAATTACAAAATTTTGGTTAAGTGTACCTCCTATATTTGTTCATCATGCTTCCTTTTTTGTTTATATTTATGTGCTACATTTTCTGCAATGATTTTCTGTTTTTCTTTATATTCATTCCTCTTTAAGTGACTGTGGTTTGGTATTATTATCCATCCAAAGCTCTACAATCACGTTGATTTGTATTTTAGGTGGCATGATACAGCTCTTGTGTGTAAATTTTATTTTAGTTTGTATCCTTATCTGCAGAATTGTATACTAGGCCCTTTTGCATCATTGTGACTGACATTTTGTGCATTTGTTTGTTTCAATGAAATCCTATAGTTCTCCTTGCATCATTCAAATTTAAACAATTTTCTCTGTCAGGAAAATTAAAGTTCTTAAGCAAATGAGATGCTTTTGAAGAATTTTACTCTTTCACTTTTCTTTCTCCATATCTGTTTTGTGGCATTATGCAATGACATAAGCTGAGTATAATGAGTGCTTAACAATAGAGAAACCCACTACTGAATTTTGTGTTTTCCCTGCTTTGTAAAATCCTTTGCTGATGTGTATTATAAATGAATATTTTCATGCTTAAGGTGGAAGCTATGTTGGACAAGACTATATAGTGAATATTGATTGTGTTGATGCTTTGGCTTTTAATATGTGCAAAATCTTTTGGTCAAAAAAATATGTGTCTTTTGGGGGGTGTGCCTAAATGTTTTGGCTTTTATTGATATGGTTTCTTTTTATGGATCAATATTGACACATCTGTTAATCCAAATTTTTGGCATCAAATCAATTTCTCAGTTTTTTCTTTGAATTCATTTTCTTGCTAGTTTATCTCAT
Source organism: Calophaca sinica (assembly GCA_037113605.1). Lineage (NCBI taxonomy): Eukaryota > Viridiplantae > Streptophyta > Magnoliopsida > Fabales > Fabaceae > Calophaca > Calophaca sinica. The sequence goes on from CM073730.1 coordinate 74,691,888, forward strand.
TTGTCAGCATTCTGTGAATCTTTGTGGGCAAAACTTGTTGGCTTGACTACTTGATAGTTATGATTTATGCAAAAAACCCTACAATAGAAATTGGTTATGCCAATTTGTTGGTCAATATTCATCTTTGCATTTTGAGTTTTCTTAAAAATATACTGAACCCTTTGTTGTTTTACACAGAAGGGGTTTCTAAGCAAGGAATATGGCTGGTGCAAATGATAAAAATGTAAGGAAACTTCGTAACTATTTGTATTTTCCCGTGTGCGATTTATTTACAATCCAACTGACATTTAATGATACTTGGCAGGTTCGTTTGAGGCATGCTTGTGATCCTACAAGCTTGTTTGATGTTAACGAAAGGCTTACCAACAATCAGCTTGCATATTTGAAGACCACCCCATTCTTTTGGGTGAGCAAATTGTCCAAAGATATGAAGATTTCAAATGTGTTGTTGCGGGAACTTGTTAAAAGGTGGAATGAGGCTGGCCGAGGATTCGTTGTTAGGGGTACGGTGGTCCCTTTTACCCCTGCAGACATATGCTTAACATTGGGACTCCCAGCCACAGGTGATCCTGTGGTAGCGGTAGAGAATGAGAAATGTTATACGATGTCAATGTTCAAACGGGGTGAGGTGACCATTGAGGATATCGTCAACAAGTTGGCTGTGGTTGAGGATGAGGGGGATTTTGCGAGGACATACATACTCCTTGTGTTTGTCGAGTTTTACTTTCCAACAACAGGGAGGTTGTTGTTTACTGATTATATTTGGTTGCTTGATAACCTAGAAGCAACCAACTCCTTCAATTGGGCAAGAGCTGTGTACGATTACCTGATTAACAGCTTGAGGAAAGCCATTGCTGCCATAGATAGTGGGAGAATTGACCACCAGATACATCTGTGTGGCTGTGCTGCAATCCTACAGGTATCTATTTTCGCATATGTTATATCATCATCTTTTGTTGTGTTAAAAAAAATTTTATACCTTACAATTGGTCATTAATCTTTGTTGTATAGATTTGGGCAATGAACCACTTGTCCATTGGGGAAACACCTGCAACCCCTCCTGAGCACCCTTTCCCAAGAATTACGAGATCGCCAAGGTTGGCGTTGAGAAATAAGAAAATGAAGGAAGCATTCGAGAATGCTAAGGTAACTGTGGTTGTCCATTGTTTCTATACAACAGGTGAAATTTATATACACAATATGTATCTGACGTGCTTCTCGTTTTTGTAGGTAACTGTTGCTTTAACAGCAACAGATGCTGAGCTTCAGAACCCCATTGTCAGGGATGCATTGCGCCTGGGCCAACAAGACAGATATGTACATGTTGATGAACATGAAAAAGTGTTGGCAAAGCTTAGCGAGCATGAAGAGAAGCATAGGGAGCATGAAGACAAGATAAAGGCTCTAGAGGCGGACATCAGAAGCTTGAAAGAGGTTGCTTCTCATTGCCGATCACAGACGCCACCGGTGACTGAGTATGGTGGATGCTCTAGCTCAGGTAGGCATCATGATGCATCTCCTCTTCACGAAACTCCCCTTGCTGATACGCATGCTGACGTGGGTGGCATAAGAGTTGCAGGTGTTGTAATAGGTGTGTGATTACTTCATTTTTTGGGACTCTGCATTTTCATAATTTTTTACTTTTATTTGATATGTGTTCCAATAGATTGAATCAATGTGAAATGTGTGCACATTTGTTGTATTTTTTTTCCGCTCTTTTTTTATTTGTAAAAAGTTGTAGCTCTACTTTGTTGGAATTGAATCCTAGATAGAATAACGAAAACAGGGAGCATATTTAGGTGAACAATTTTGAAGTTTGAGATATATGGCATTAGTCATGGGTTGAAATTTTCTTCTTGACTCATACCGTGCTTTTGTTTGTAGAAATGCTAATTCTATAGGTACTTTAATAACAGAGACATCATTTTTATATGCAGGTTTAGAAATGGTAACTTATACTGGGATGGTTGCTGATCCCCGAACTTTTGAGCCTCCAACAACAATGGCCTGTGGACCGGAGGAGGCACTTGTTGAAGGACAAACTGGTAAGTGTACCATTCAGTATCCATTACTTAATTGGTTGGAATAGGACTGTTTTCAAGAGGCTGAAGAACAAATAGTGGTTTCAAGTTGCATTATAAAATATTTTGTGTTAACTTTTGAGAATATTGGATATGTTTAATTTGTAATTTACGTGAAAGTTGTTGTTATTTTGGGGCAATGCTTGCTGGAAGATTTGTATGCATAGTGCACATTGGTCACTATACCATTTTATTAAAAAGATATGCATAGTGCACATTGGTCACTATACCATTTTATTAAAAAGATAGGCAACTTACCATGTACAATTTTGGTTGTCATTTTCAGGTGAAGATAATGGGGAGGGTGCGTCAAACCGCAGTTCAAATATAGCAACAAGAATAAAGGGTGGCCCTAGGTCGCGCACCCAAAGTGTAAAACTTGACTCCCCATATGTCACCAGGGCATATGTGAGAAGGACCAAGAGGACCACAAAGAAATAATTGTTCCTTGGGGCTTGGATTTAGGAGAAAGGGTGGGGGAGACCTTTTTGTGGGTAATGTATATCATGTTTTTTAGGATATGGATGAATGTAATGCAACTGCATGTTTATTGCCATTTTAGGGTTGTTTTGGAAAAATTGTTTATGTATGGACACTTCTTTGGAAAAGTATGTATATGGTGTTTATTTGGTTTATGTATGGACGCTTGTTTGGATGAAGTTATGTTTATGTATGGACGCTTTATTTATGGTTATTTATCAGGTTTACAACAGTGATTTCTGCCACAGGTGAAGAAAACTGAGGACCAGAGAGCATTCACCAGATATTGTGAAGGATTCACCAGATAAATGAACACAATTAACCAGATAAATTCATTGAATATCGAGTTTGTATTCACCGGATATTGTGAAGGATTCACCACATAAATGAACAAAATTAACCAGATATATAAATGGCACGCCAGTTATGCATTCACCAGATAAATGAACGCACTTAACCACATAAATTGATTTCTCAACATGTCTCACGTCTTGAGGCCATGATCTACAAGTTAACATGAATTGAAATTCTATGAGTTGGAGGTTCAATATAACTTACTACTAATGTGTTACTTGTTAACCAGTTACATTGTTAACCATATATAAATGAACCTGATTAACCAGTTATGCATTCACCATATATTGTGAAGGATTCACCACATAAATGAACGCAATTAACCAGATATATAAATGGCACGCCAATTATGCATTCACCAGATATTGTGAAGCATTCACCAGATATTGTGAAGCATTCACCAGATAAATGAACGCAATTAACCAGATATATAAAAGGCACGTCAGTTATGCATTCACTAGATATTGTGAAGGATTCACCAGATAAATGAACGCACTTAACCACATAAATTCATTGAAACGCCAGTTATGCATTCACCACATATTGTGAAGCATTCACCACATAAATGAACGCAATTAACCAGATATATAAATGGCACGTCAGTTATGCATTCACCACATATTGTGAAGGATTCACCAGATAAATGAACGCACTTAACCACATAAATTCATTGAAACGCCAGTTATGCATTCACCACATATTGTGAAGCATTCACCACATAAATGAACGCAATTAACCAGATATATAAATGGCACGCCAGTTATGCATTCACCAGATATTGTGAAGGATTCACCAGATAAATGAACGCACTTCACCATATAAATTCATTGAAACGCCAGTTATGCATTCACCACATATTGTGAAGCATTCACCACATAAATGAACGCACTTAACCACATAAATTCATTGAAACGCCAGTTATGCATTCACCACATATTGTGAAGCATTCACCACATAAATGAACGCAATTAACCAGATATATATAAAAGGCACGTCAGTTATGCATTCACCACATATTGTGAAGCATTCACCAGATAAATGAACGCAATTAACCACATAAATTCATTGAAACGCCAGTTATGCATTCACCACATATTGTGAAGCATTCACCACATAAATGAACGCAATTAACCAGATATATAAAAGGCACGTCAGTTATGCATTCACCACATATTGTGAAGCATTCACCAGATAAATGAACGCAATTAACCAGATATATAAAAGGCACGTCAGTTATGCATTCACCAGATATTGTGAAGGATTCACCAGATAAATGAACGCACTTAACCACATAAATTCATTGAAACGCCAGTTATGCATTCACCACATATTGTGAAGCATTCACCACATAAATGAACGCAATTAACCAGATATATAAAAGGCACGTCAGTTATGCATTCACCACATATTGTGAAGCATTCACCAGATAAATGAACGCACTTAACCACATAAATTGATTTGTCAACATGTCTCACGTCTTGAGGCCATGATCCACAGGTTAACATGAATTGAAATGGCTGAGTTGGAGGTTCAATATAACTTACTACTAATGTGTTACTTGTTAACCAGTTACATTGTTAACCATATACAAATGAACCTCATTAACCAGTTATGCATTCACCATATATTGTGAAACATTCACCACATAAATGAACGCACTTAACCACATAAATTCATTGAAACGCCAGTTATGCATTCACCACATATTGTGAAGCATTCACCACATAAATGAACGCAATTAACTAGATATATAAAAGGCACGTCAGTTATGCATTCACCACATATTGTGAAGCATTCACCAGATAAATGAACGCAATTAACCAGATATATAAAAGGCACGTCAGTTATGCATTCACCAGATATTGTGAAGGATTCACCAGATAAATGAACGCACTTAACCACATAAATTCATTGAAACGCCAGTTATGCATTCACCACATATTGTGAAGCATTTACCACATAAATGAACGCAATTAACCAGATATATAAATGACACGTCAGTTATGCATTCACCAGATATTTTTAAGCATTCACCACATAAATGAACGCAATTAACCAGATAAACAACATCCTGCGTTGCTGTAGTATGTTATTAACTAGATATTATACCATTCCATTTTTTAATGAAATTATTCTATTCCTTAGTGAATAGGCAAACTGGTTGAATATAAATGAAAATGAATAGGCTTAACCATATAGGTGAAGTTGATTGACTGCATAATTGATGGGTTGTGCAAAATGACTTAAGCATCACAATAAAGGAATAAACCAAACACTGATCATTAACCATGCAACTTCCTTTGATATCTACGCATGATTATTTACATAGGATTGTCTGAATAAATACACAACAAGTGGTGGTTTTGTCATGCAAAAAAGTGACAAAAGTGAGTTGCACCCCACCAACTTGCATGAACTACATATACATGGTAAGCGTTATGCACATCAAAAAAATGACCTCAATTCCTTTACAAAATAATGGTTTCTTTAGTGCTGCTACCTGCACATCAAAAAATGACAAAGGTGTTGGGTTCCCTGACTAACCTGCACAACCAATGGTGTTTGTTAGTAAAGTGTTAAACACTAAAAAAGGTACCACAATGATAATAAGCACAATAAAGGACTCATGAACAGCATACCATCGTGTAATAATTGTATCCCTAATCTTCCAACCCATGTAAATAAGTGACAACCATATACCAAAACATGTCATTAGTCAAGACAAATAAGTTCGAAAATCTGTCTAATCATCCAAATTTGTAGTGAACTGCGAGGACCCCATGAAGTCAACATTGGACGTTGTCAATAGGTCCATGAATGATATATTACCTCCAAATGACTGTAATGAAAAACAATCAATCAATCAACATAAATTCTAGCTCATCATCCACAACATATAATAAAACAACGTCTACACATTGCGTACATTTAACCCAAAACACATAATAAATTTCTGGCAAATGATCTATAAAATTGCGTACATATAACCCACAACACATAATAAATTCCCGGCACATGATCTATCAAATTGCGTACATTTAACCCACAACACCTAATAAAACAAAGTCTACACATTAACCACAATCTTATGATGGACACAAACCACGGTGCTTGTATCCAAGAAATGTCCACCGGTGACAACTTCAACAGATGACTCTACACGGACGTTGCTTTGGCTCTGATTACCCATCATTCCAGTGTTTGCCTCCTGCATATTTGTTTCAAAATATTTGGTTAACAGCGTTCAAATTATTGGTTAATCAAGTGTTGTATATGGTTAATACATTCTTGCTTGTGAAAAAGACATACCTTGGTAGTCTCTTTGTCTTCGGTATGCTTTGACCGCTTCTTGGCTCTTCTTACAACTTTTTCGACTATCCCCATTTTTCTATTTGTAGGAGGTCGTCCTTTACGTTTGACTCGCAATGGACTACGAATGCCAGTAGCATTGTCTGGATTTGATTCAGCAATGGGACTTTTGTTAACATCCTGAGTTGTAGCATCCATGGTGGGCACATTAGAACTAAATTCATGGAGTCTTTCATGGAGTGCATTAGTTACAGCTTCAGACTCTGCAGCTACACAATTAAACCTCGTAGAAATGCTTGCACAATTTATCAAATCTGTCCATCTGTGGCTTCAATTCTTTCACACAGTAGCTACTCTTAATATATGAATGCTTCCTTTTAATATTTTTCTTCCATCTTGCTAAAACATACTTATCGGGCACACTTTTAAGCCTCTCTTGAGTACACACACAGAGCACATGGCAACACAAAATACCTCTAAATTCAAACAATGAGCATTCACAATAGACATCATGGTTTTCACGATTAAACACAACCATATATATACACTCTTTTGGTCTATCTCCAAGTAAAACCTCCTCCAACACATTATAAGTGCCAACGCAACCATCCACAGCCTTCAAAGAGGACGCACAATTCATCTTTGATCTAAACTCAGCTTGAACCTCTTTAAACTTGGCATGAGTATACGCACATTGGAATTGCTTTTCAATTGCAGAGGTTGACCCGTAGGGAATTGTTGTATCCATGCATTGAAAATCAGCTTGAAATTCCTTTTCAGCTCTACTCTTGAGAGCATTATCGTACTGCTTCACAAATTGACTCAGACTTGTTGTTGAATTGATATATCCGTCAAAGAAAGCATGTATGCTCTCGTTTCGCTGCATTGTTGACATACCTGCCAAAGTACATACAAGGGATTAACCATTAACCATATAAGAAACAGAATTAACCAAATAATTGCACTTCATTAACCATATATTATAGTGAAAGTGAAACTTCAGGATTTTCTTCCATTAACCAAATAATGCACACCATTAACCACTTATTTACAAGCCATTCACCATATATGAAAAATTATGTCCAGAAAACTTAGGAAGTATCAAAATGACCCATTAATCAACAGGAGTAAGTATACATACCTGCCCAAAAATATTTCTTCAGCATGGTTGGTGCCCATATGTGACGTTCGTTGTACAGCCGACTCAACCGGTCATTCTGTCCAAGCTCAAATTTTCAATAAAGCAGGACCATTTGTCTTCAAAATCAGGTGATGTGATTGTATCATAAACCACTGCTTTCATTGCAGACTTAATCCTCTTGTATTCACCATATCTACTTAGCTTTTCAGGAATTTTCTTCATTATATGCCACAAGCACCACCTATGACGAGTTGTAAGGAAGACTACCCCAATGGCATTTTGCATAGCCTTGCATTGGTCAGTGATAATACCCTCAGGGGCTTTTCCCAGCATACAACGAAGCCATGATTGGAAAAGCCAGACAAATGACTCTTTGTAATCTGCAGAAACCAGACCACACCCAAATAATGTTGATTGACCATGGTGATTCACACCAACAAATGCAGCAAAAGGCATGTCATACTTATTGGTCAAATAAGTTGTATCAAAAGTGATGACGTCTCCAAAGGATGCATAAGCAGCTCTACTTCTTGCGTCAACCCAAAGCACATTCCTTACATGAAAATCATCATCCATATCTATGTCATAGAAGAAATCTTTATTTTGCTCCGTCATTCGACAAAAATAGCTTAGTAAGGCCTTGGCATCACCTTCTTTCCCAATCGCACGCCTTTCTTTGTGGACATAATTTCTCACGTCTCTTTCACCAAATGGTACTTGCTCATGCCCTCCTGCATCTGTAATGAGAGATTGGAAAGTCTTATTGATCCTCACTCCTGCTTCATCATTGATTTGGATTGTTCTCTTTACGTGGAGGTTGATTTTCTTGTTAGCCTTGAATAACCTTGCCTTTGTAGGGCTGACCTCGTGAGAATGGTTGGGTTCAAATTTTGTAACGTACAACAGTCCATCTTCCTCCAACTTTATAACAATCCTTGCAGGACAATTTTTCACCTTAGTCGGACGTGTTGTCAACGTACATGGAATTTCTGACGCTCGGGACCCCTCTCTTGTGCATGCTAGCATCAGGTAGCAGATCTCCCCATCCTCTCCTTTTCTTGATGTTCTAATCTTCCAACCAAAACCCTTTTTTGAAGCATACTCGCCATAAAATGATTTAAACTCCTCTATGGAAGAAAAGCACATCCTCAAGCATGTGCTCCCACTTTTCATGATCATCATTAACAATCTCAACTCCAAAGAACTTCACCATCATCACCACCACCACCGTGCAGATAATTATTTGAAGTATCCATCGATATCCAACTATGGGTGCCACACTAAAACTGCACAAACTAGATCTTTCATAAGTTATGTCACAATTAAACCATCGATTTACAAGCTTATCATATCAAAATTCAATTGACAAACTAAAACCCACAAATATCTATAAAGCATAAATGTTGTACATGGTTGATAATAGACTGCAAATGTAGGAGTAACCGATTAACCAAATAATGAGAAGCAGTAACCAAATATTTCCAACTGATTAACCGTTTATTTACTGAGTTCTGAAAACAATTGCAGTGACAGAGTAACCGATTAACCAAACAATGAGAAGCATTAACCAAATATTTCCAACTGATTAACCATTTAAATGTAAGAAAAGAACAACTTAAAAAAAATCTGAAAAATAAACTACATAGAAGCTTGAGATCAGAAAGTTTTCACTTCTTCTCTTTTCTACACTTTGTCTTCATTTCATAAAAAGGAAAACTTAAGAAGATTGTGTATTTGGAGCAAACCATTATTACTAAAAGCTCCTAATGGAAGTTAGGAGACTATACTACTAAGCTCATAATGAAAGTTATGGAGACATTAACTGTGGTTCTCAGGCTGCAATTATGAAAATGGATTTTATTAACACAGGAGATCCTTAGGACAAAAATATTCACACACAATGAAATCAACATTCGTAGGTACATATGCTCCATCGACCTTAGCTTACGCTTTTTCTTCATTATTTTGAATATTCTACTAAAATCACAAAAGGCGTACCATCATTCTCTGTCAATCCTCGTTTCTTCATTGTTTCGTAATGTTTCTACTTTCAGATTGCATGTCAAGTACAAATACAAATAACTTGGAATGACCCACTGCTTCATCAAAATGAGAAGAATAAAATCTACAAGGGATGCAATATGGAAGTATAACCATCCTTTATTCCTAACATAGTATTTATTTGAAGTAAATGACAAAGGGTAGAATTATTACATTAAGAAGCACCAAATAGAGAATGCATTGTGCCACGACATGGATACATCAATCTTAGATAACAAACTTCTACCATTTTCCATGATGTCAGAGAACCACTCGGATGGTAATACTAAAAGTAACTAACAAACACTAGAGTGGCTATTGGCTAATAAGTATCAACCTACTAATAAAGTAATAATATCCAGTATTATTTAAATCTTAATATCACAAACAACACATGCAACACTTACAATTCATGTTTACATTAATGCTGGTTTAGTTCAGATACGAAATTTGAAGTAAATCATAGCTAATGCATATATGACATTTTATTAATAAAAACAAGTGAAAGTAGGTCCAGTCCAAAGAAGCCAAATTGACTACTATAGTTACACAAAACAATCAACTTAAAATCTTAGTCAAACAACATTACCACTAGGAACATTTCAGAAATGAGAGGGGTATCAAATCTCCAACAGTATGGGTAAGAAGGTGTAAAAGCTCCAGACTTAAGCAGCCTACCCTTTGCTTAAGGAAAGGTGAAAGGAAAAGAAAATGATTACATGACAAAGTTTTAAGATGAACATTATTCACTGCAAAACATATTATAAACTTCTAATAGATGGTCTCAACTCGCGCTCTAATAGAGATGCTTAGTAAGTTAGGAATCCTGTAAAGGGTTTCCTTTACAAGACAAGCAGATGGAGTGGAATAGGTTTTTTACATAAAATGTTATGCTGTTTTCTGCATCAGGTTTATCTTATATGCCAAGATGCACTCTCAGCTAAAATGACAAGCCTTTTGTTTTTCATCTTTCTGCTTCCCTCCAAACTAGGTTCTCTTGTCAAACAGACGCCCTCCTGTTCCGGTATTCTCAAGAACAAATATCAATTCCAAAATATGATTGTACTGACTGAACTATTTGGTAAAAAAAATGACATTCACTGAACCACATGACAATACAATCTTTTAAATTAACAGTGTCATGAATCACTCCAAAGTAATAAAGGATTCTCATAAATTTAGATTTATATGGAGCATACCTTCACTGCTTTAATGATATCCTTATCAGCTTGTTTGATATAGTGCCCACTAAAGTCAGTAATTTTTCCAGTAAAGCAGCCACCATCATGAACAACAACAATTACTTTGTCCTACAAACCAACACAGTACTTGAGTAATAGTATTGGGAATGGATGGAATCCAACAACAAAAAACTGAAAAATCAAACAAAAGTAATAATAGAAACAAAGATGAAAATCCTAAAACTATGGAACACCGATTCAGTATCATATTAGCACTGTAACATTTTAAAATTTAACTTATTTAGGCACTGGAGCATCATAAAATAGGCAGATAAATGAACAACGAACGTCAGCAATAGCAGCACACTAGCACCAAGGTTGCATGTACAATTAGGTAGCAAAGAGGAAAATCATCATAAATGACGCAGTGGCAAGATATAAAACTTTAACAGAAGAGAACATGAATCAACCATCCCTCGGGACAGACGCAAAATAAACATATGAAGACATACAAGGCAATCATTTAGAATATCACTTCCACAATTATGCCTCCCTGACTGAAGCATTTCAGGAGAAAAAAACTAAACCCAATCATTACATTACATAATTATAAACAGAAATGTTAAATTATCAATAATTATAAATTATTGATAATTTATAAACAGAAATGTTAAACTAAACCCAATAATTACAAATTATCAGAAGTAGAAGTACACACCTTGCTAAGAATGTGATTTTCCATGCAAACACGAAAATCATCTTCACCAAAAGCTGGGGCACAATGGACAATGCCAGTACCACTATCATCAGTGAGGGAACCAGAATGCGACGGAGGGAGGAGGGAGCTGCGTTTCAGTCTTCACATTAGGGAGTCACAGCTTCGGTGGGAGGCGGTGGTCGACGCAAGGAGCAAGGGGCTTCACCGAGAGGGAAAATGGAGCTTCAACAGGATGAGAAGGAGCGAGAATGGAGCTCTCACGTTTTCTGAAATTGCTGACTGAAACAGGGAGGGAAAGAAAAGGGGAGAATGAGGGAAAATGAAAGATGTGGTTGTCGATCTGTGGGTGGCGATGGCTTATCTGGTGGCGGCGGGTGGTGTGGGTGTGGGTGGGTTTCGATATGTGGGTGGCGATGGCTGGTGTGGTGGCGGCAGGTGGTGTGGGTGCCGGATTATGGGTGCCACCAGGGAATGAGGGAGTGACAGCTTCGGTGGGAGACGCGGTGGGAGACGCAAGGAGCAAGGGAGCCACCGAGGGAGTGAGTTCGTGAGTGATTTTCGGTCCTCCCTCGTCGTCAGTGATTTTCGGTCCTCCCTCGTCAATGGAGGGAATTTTTTTTTGGTTTCAGAAATGATGGAACGAGTCAAATAAAAGAGAGGCAGACGCAGTGTTGGAGGCAACGAAACAAAAGAGAAGCAGACGCACGTGAGCTGGTGTGGGTGACTTGTATTTGTCTACAGTAAAATACTGTGTCCAGTATTTGTGTCAAGTTTTGTGTCAAATTAACATTTCTGTTTGTAAAAGGCAGAGGTAATCTCAAAAAACGCGATTCTCTTTCTTTAAAACATTTATTATCAGATTCAATCAAAAAAAAATATCAGATACGTATTATGTTATAATTGTGTTATAGTATTACTTTTTTTTGTAACTATTAATATTTACTTTTTTTTTTTACTGGAACTGCTAATATTTACTTAACTAGACATTTGACCTGTGCGAAGCACGGGTAAATTAGTTGGGTAGTAATATTTTATATTATTTTATAAGATACTTTTCAAATTTAAAACTAAAAAAATAACAGAAAGGCTAATAAATATATATATTAATATTATAATTGAAGCATAAAATCTTTTAAAAAATTAATACTTTTTCAAATATTTAACAATGTAAATTCATAGTTCAATTGTTGTTTATTTTTATTTTATAAGATATATTTACACAAAACAAATAATGTTTAATAAAGTAGATAATGATTATTACATACACATACACTAAAAAATTGATAATGGTTGTCACATACATGTAAATTTCTCTACAAAATTTTATAAAAAAATAAATATGAAATATTGATGACCCGTTCTCAATACGGTATACAATGAATACATAAAATTTATTACTATATTTAAAATTTTCAGACAAAATATTGCACAATATTTATAGATAATAATAATAATAATTATAATAATAATAATAATAACAACAACAACAACAACAACAATAATAATAATAATAATAATAATAATAATAATAATAATGTTGGATATGTAGACTACTAATCATAATAAACTGTAATGAAAAACATTATTTTTTTCTATAAAAATTTCATAAAAATTGTAAAAAAATCACATTGTATTATTTTGTAATATAAAACAATTTTTTTTAATATAAATTAAAATAATTTAATAAATCATAATATGAAAATAAATAATATCATGGGATTTTACAATTTTGATTCTCTTATTTTTAAATAGTAAGAATAATAATAACAAAACAAAGTTGTTGCTTATTTTATTTTTATGAGATACTTTTATAAAAATAACATTTGACAAAGTGGATAATAATTGTTACATACATGCACTAAAAAATTGATATTGGTTGCCACATACATGTAATTGTTTTCTAAAAATATTGTAGAAAATTTAATATGAAATATTGATAGCCCGTGCTCCGCACGGTTTACAATAAAAACATAAAATTCATATATTAAGATATTTAAAATTTTCAAAAAAAATATTAAATAATAGTAATAATAATAATAATAGTAAATTGTAAAAATATTATATAATATTTTTATTAATAGTTTGTGTTTAATAAAACAAAATTTTTGCTTATTTTATTTTTATGAGATATATTTATACAAAATAAGTAACATTTGACAAAGTGGGTAATTGTTTTCCTACAGAAAAGATAATGTGGCTAATTGTTGCTACATACATTTACACTTTGGACTTTGTGCGTCGATAATAAATCTATGCTATCTTTTCCCAAAGTTGAAGGGATTGAGTTCTTATTAAGTACTGAAATTGAAAAAGTAAAAAATGAATGATGTGTACACGCATAACCCACTTTTGCTTTGCATAGTATTTTCCATATGGCGACACCTAATTTAACTGAAATAACGACACCTCTTCCTTTAAGTCCCTTGAATCCATGCGCCTATACATGCAGATTTTGCGCAAATAAAAAGGGGCAGCAATTGAGCATCACTTCTTACATTCCATGTTCATAGGCATAGGAAATGCTTCACCATTATGGTAATATTTGCACAATACCTTGCTATAACTATAAGCAGGACACCTAGTCAGTCTTATTTTACAATGGTTTCTCCTTATTCCAGCAAGTATTTTAATGATATCCTTGCCTCTTTCACAGTTGAGAAACAAACACCAGCTGCTTAGATATTCCTTAATTTCTTTGTAACTTGTTCAACCACCTCATTGTCTATACTCCTTAAGACAGCAAATAGCATAAATTTTCTATATCATTTTAGGTGCTAGATACCAAGTGAGAAGGGAGCAAGTTCTATTTTTATAATCATGCTGATCGAGGGGAAGAAAAGAATGGGTTGGTATCTCTTGTTTATTTTTAATCCCGCTCAAGCGTTATCCAGAGATTCAGTAAAATATGTCTTGCTGAACTTTCACATATGCATTGCTTCTGCTCATGCCAACGAAAATTTATATGTACAGCAAGTATTCAACACCATTTTAATATCTTAATGGACATCTCAATTTCAAATTTATATGTACAGCAAATTATAGCAAATTATTTCCCTCGGTTCCCTTCCAAAATTCTGCATGTACTTAATTTTATTAGCTACTCATTGAACTGTTACAGCCACCTTCACTCCCTCTTCTTCCTTTCGACGACCAGTTAATAATCTTCACACAACACAATATCTTCTATGATTCTATATGCTCGTGAACAGATAAATGTATTACCACAATAGGTATTCACACTTTGAGTTATCAATCTTCTAGGCTTCCCGTTCACCATCCCCCTCATCGTCCCAATCTCCAGGTTGTTTTTCTGCCTCTGGCTCATCATCTAACCATCCTTCATGTTTCTAAATGCATCCTTGCACAAAAAATTATAAGCAAGAAAATCGGTGGTTTTTATATTTTGTTGCAATTTGTATTGATTGTAATTGTTAAATTTTGAAACAAAATCATAAATTAGCACATGTTACAATGGTAGGAAAAAAAAAGAGCCAAAAAAACACTCGATAAGAATCAAAACAATGCACTGATTTTAATTTAGAACCAGTTTGATGAACCAATAACCAAATTAATGAAACCTGTAGAAAATTTACTGTAGCATTTCACCAAAAATGTGTTTGGAAACCTTTTGCACCTATGAACAATTAGTAACACATGCCAATTCACTTTCTGGACCATTGCCTCCCCCCCTTTGCTGCATGTTCACTTGTTTTAAATATATTAGTGAATTTAACTATATGAATAATTGTGTATAATATCAATTTATTATGGGACAACATATATCATTTAAATGGACATAAACCTTTTGCCCACGGAACGTTAAAATTAGATTCAAATTTGAGCTGTGTCAGTAAAGGCTTCGATATATTATCAATATAAATCAACCATGTATGACACTTCTTTTATTTGTAGAATAAAACATGACCTAATCATTTAAAAAGTGACAACTTTCAAGGCCAGAAATCAACCATGCATGACACTTATTCATTCCCATTTGCCATTGTGAAACCTCCAGCTTCAAGGTCGTTATCAGCTGCTTCAACTTTCTTGGACTAATGAGGATCTGGAATACGCAATTGTTTGTCCATCAACGAAAGTGATTGCCACCTGTTATTCCAAATTGATTAAATATAGTTGGGATGCAAGACCACCCATGCTCTTGACATGCTCATTTAATCAGCAGCTGAAAGAAAAATAAACAAAATAGTTTCAAAGTTAACAGATCAGGAAATCATGTTCTAAATAACCAAAGCTCACTTATATGCATCGCTTTCCCATTTCCAAGCCAAAATAAACATAAAAAAAGCTCACTTATAAAATCTTCAGTATATTCTTCCAATTTATTCTCCTTGTCTTTTTCCCTTTCTCCTGTTGAAACAAAGGCATTTGGCTTTGAGACAAAGGTTAGTCATCAAAGTTTATATACTAATATGTATTTCAAACGCAATTTGCATCTACAATTTAATACAGGCATGGCCCTTTTAGCACATGAAACTGCAAAAAAAAAAAAAAAAAACTCTAATGTATATGGGCATCACTTTGCTAAAGATCTATCTATAGCAAAACTGACCTATAATTAATTAATTATACATTGGGGAAAAAAACCGGAAAGATCAAATATTCCAAACAACTCATTACTATGTTATAGAATTAATCATTATCCTTAGATAATTACATCTCAGATATGAAAAGCATAAATACATATATGACTATAAGATTAATACATGTGGAATAAACCTAGAAAGATCATAGATGCATGCCTTATTACGTAATTGAATTGATCATTCTGAAAACAAAACCATTTGAGTTATCAAGATTTTCCAGCACAAAATCAGTGAACCAAGGAATGGGTTTTGGGTTTGTTTATTTGGGTAATGATAAAGCTTGTGCTATCCAAGGAATGGGACAAATCAAAATTGCTATGGACGATGGTGGCGTGCGAACGTTGAATGATGTCAGATATATTCCAGAATTGAAAAAGAATCTGATTTCCTTAGGTACTCTACAGGCAAATGGTTTTTCCTACAGGTCTGATGGAGATAGGGACATCATGAAGGTCAGCAAGGGTGCCTTGACAGTGATGAGAGCAAAGAGGACTGCAGGTAACATCTATAAACTGTTGGGCGCTACAGTTGTAGGTGATGTTGCGTCAGTTGAGTCAGATAACGATGCAACTAAGCTCTGGCATATGCGTCTAGGTCATCTCAGTGAGCGTGGGATGATGGAACTTCATAAGAGAAATCTGTTAAAAGGCGTTCGCACTTGCAAGATGGATCTGTGCGAGTATTGTGTACTCGGGAAACAGTGTCGTGTTTGGTTCCAGACTATGAAGCACAAAACAGAGGGAATCCTAGACTATGTCCATTCGGATGTGTGGAGGCCTACCAAACAGCCCTCCATTGGTGGTTCCAGGTATTTTGTGACTTTTATTGATAATTTTTCTCGTAAGGTTTGGGTGTATTTTTTGCAGCATAAATCTGAAGTCTTTACAAAGTTCAAGCTGTGGAAAGCTGAAGTAGAGAATCAAACGGGCAGAAAAATCAAGTATTTGCGGTCAGATAATGGGACAGAGTACACTAATTCGAATTTCAAGAAATTCTGTGAAGAACATGGTATTCAGAGGCATTTTTCAGTTCGCAAGACACCACAGCAAAATGGTGTGGCAGAGAGAATGAACAGGTCTCTAACTGAAAGGGCAAGATGTCTCCGGTTGAATGCTGGATTGTCAAAGGGTTTCTGGGCAGAGGCAATTAACATGGCATGCTATCTCCACAACAGGTCACCGCGGGCTTCTCTGGAGGGGAAAGTTGCAGAGGAGGTATGGACAGGCAATCCCATTGATCTTACCAATTTAAGGATTTTTGGGTGTCCAGCTTATGTGCATATATCCAGTGAAGATCGATCCAAACTTGATCCAAAGTCAAAGAAGTGTTTCTTCGTAGGATACTCAAAAGGTGTAAAGGGGTTCAAGTTATGGGATCCAGTTTCAAAGAAGGTTGTTACCAGCAGAGATGTTGTTTTTGATGAGCAGTTCATGCTGAAAAAGTCAGTTGCAACAGATGTGATAGTCTCTGAAGGGAAAACTTCCAAAAATGAGGTGATTCAGGTGCATATTGAGTCGTCCCCAGTGAGCAATGTGCAGATAGAACCAGAAACACTAGACGAATCAGGCTCTCCCACTGAGCCATACCATGGACCTGAAGATTCAGGTGAAGTACATGACTATTCTCTGATACGTGATAGAGAGCGATGGCAGATCAAGCCACCAGAGAGGTATGGGTTTGAAGACTTGGCAGCATATGCACTTCTTACTAGTTCTGGAGATCCGTCCACTTTTCGAGAAGCTATAGCTAGCTAGGAGAAAGATAAGTGGATGGCTGCTATGGTGGAGGAAATGGAGTCCTTGCAGAAAAATGAGACATGGGAGCTTGTTCAGCTTCCTAAGGGCAAAAGGGCTATCGGTTGCAAGTGGGTGTACAAGCGAAAACTAGCAGTAACAGAAAAAGAAGGGGAAAAGTTCAAGGCTCGTCTTGTAGCAAAAGGGTACTCACAATAGAAGGGGATTGACTATGATGAGATTTTCTCTCTGATCGTCAGACATACCTCTATCAGGGCAGTGTTAGCCTTGGTAGCCAGTCGAGACATGCATTTAGAGCAGATGGATGTGAAGACAGCATTTCTTCACGGTAATCTAGATGAGCAAATTTACATGCAGCAGCCAGAGGGTTTCAAATGACACCGCAAGGGCAAACTTGTTTGCAAATTGAAGAGGTCTTTGTATGGTTTAAAGCAGTCTCCAAGGCAGTGGTACAAGCGCTTTGATTCATACATGCTTCAGATTGGCTACAGAAGGTGTGAGTATGATTGTTGTGTTTATGTTAGGAGCCTTGATGATGGCTCTTTTATTTTCCTGTTACTATATGTGGATGACATGTTGATCGCTGCAAATCATTTACATGATGTTAATGATCTGAAAATCATGTTGGGTAAGGAGTTTGACATGAAGGACTTAGGGGCTGCTAAGAAGATTCTTGGGATGGAAATTCACAGGGATAGGAGTGCTAGAAAATTATGGCTCTCTCAGAAAAGCTATGTTGAAAAGGTGCTAGACAGATTTGACATGAGTAATTCGAAGGCTGTGAGTACTCCATTGGCGAATCACTTTAAGCTCTTGTTGGATCAGTGTCCAAAGACAGATGCGTGCGAGTATATGTCAAAGGTTCCTTATGCCAGTGCTGTTGGTTGTTTAATGTATGCTATGGTCTGCACAAGGCCGGATTTGGAACAAGCTGTAAGTCAAGTTTGGAAGTTTATGTCCAAACCAGGGAAGCATCATTGGGAAGCAGTCAAGTGGATTTTGAGGTACTTAAGAGGTACAGCAGGTCATGGTATCATGTTTGGCAGTGAAAATGGTGATCCTACAGTTGTAGGATATGTTGATTCAGACTATGTGGGTGATATGGATGATGAGAGGTCTACAACGGGATATATCTATACTCTTGCAGGTGGACCCATTTGTTGGAAGTCATCAGTTCAACCCATAGTGGCCATGTCGACAACTGAAGCAGAGTACATGGCAGTAGCAGAAGCTGCAAAAGAAACTTTATGGCTTACAGGATTAGTGAAGGAATTGGGTGTTGAGCAAGGTGGAGTTCGGTTGCATTGTGATAGTCAGAGCGCCATTTACTTGGCAAAAAATCAGGTGTATCACGCCAGGACCAAGCATATTGATGTGAGATTTCACAAGATCAGAGAGCTACTTGCATCTGGATAGATACTACTTGAGAAGGTTCATACTTCAGAGAATGCAGCTGATATGTTGACCAAGCCAGTCACCAGTGACAAGTTCAAGCATTGCTTGGACTTGTTACACATTACTCAGTGATCAAGCAGGAGCTCTACACCCCAGTGCCAAGGATGTGATTGTCATGCAGTTAATCGTCATAGGGGTTTGATATTCGCCAAGGTGGAGATTGTTGAGTATGGCTCATATGATGCAGTATCAAAAAGGCTGGGGGGCGGG
The DNA here is from genome assembly GCA_037113605.1 of Calophaca sinica. Classification (NCBI taxonomy): domain Eukaryota; kingdom Viridiplantae; phylum Streptophyta; class Magnoliopsida; order Fabales; family Fabaceae; genus Calophaca; species Calophaca sinica. The sequence goes on from CM073730.1 coordinate 74,711,215, forward strand.
GGAGCTGAGCTAGCGGAGCATAGCGAAGCTCCCTTCGTCCCCAGCCCATGGGGCTCGGCCCAAATCTGTTTCGGGGGCGCACTGGGGGTGCAGGGGGCTTCGGTTCAGGGGTATTGTTGTAATCCGTTGCGTAATATTATATATACTGCTTGTAACATTGAACCCTAATCTTCACTGAGAAATAAAACGAAACTACAGCTGCTCTGTAGTCACTGACGTAGGCAACCATTGGCCGAACAACATGACCAAATATCGTGTCCCTTTTGGGTTTTTCGTTTCCTTATTTCTTCTATATTGTTGCTGTTCTAACAGTTTTAATAAAGATTTGATAGCCCCAATACCATTGCTTCTCAATCTTTGATCTTTGTAAAGGTCAACTGTCTCTCAAATACAACATTAAACTGGAAAGTAACACATTTCAAGATACAAAGATTCAAAGCAAAAAGAATTTGATTAGTGCAAGACAAATATAAAATAACCAAAAGATATATGCAGGCATCTTTACCATTTTAATCAGAGCTAATCTTTACCATTTTAAACCCCCACACATCTATTAGCACAGAGAAAAATTAGCACTAATAAAATATAAAAAAACTATATTTCACACCTTAATACAATGAACCAATCCGAGTAAATAATACCTCTATGACATTGGAGCAGACCCACATCAACAACAGAGAGAATAACCTCAAAATGAAGAATGTAATTAGCAACAACCAAAAAGAAACCGCTAAAAAAATTGGGGAGAAGAAATACCTCGAATAAAAAAAATCCAAGTTCACAGAGCCACAATGTTCAGATAATTTTCATCGCCTAACAGAGATTCGAAGACGAATAACTCAAGAAGAGTATCGACCCAAGCATAACCACACACAGAGATATTCCTTGTTTCGACAGAAGATGATAGCGAAGAGTGGGAGACGGTCACACTTAGATTACTCGATAAATGAACTCACGGTACTTGCAGAACAGATGAAATCAAAGAGTTTGAGACAATGAGACATAAAGCAGAAACAAAGAGACGCTGGATTTTAGAGAAGTCTCATACCAGTAATACCTTTAGCCGTTCCTTTTCAGATTGAAGAAGCGTTGCCATTGCCAATGTGCCATACATATTTTTCTCATTTGTCTCAAAATTGAGTCACTTCCTTTTCGGTGAGAGGAATAGCTAAGCGACGTCATAAATGGACACATTACCGATGACCCAGTACATTAAATCAGCTCATTTTCCAGCAAATAATAAAAGAAAAATATAACAAAAAAAATAGCCATAGATATGTAGATTTGAATATTGAAATGGCTATTTTAATGACAAAAATAACCCTAATTAAGAGGGAAGTTAGGACCCCAAACATTATAAAAATATATATGTATATAGGCAAGTTCTAGGGTGCACTAGTGAAGTGGGTGTTCCCACCGTGCACAAGTTTGTTGAGCCGTTGGATACAATATATGATGTCACACGGTTGCTATTGTTTTTTTCTTTATATAATGAACAGGTCAATCCAAAAAATAAGGTTTTGCAAATTTGTCCCTCCGTATAATGGTGTGTTCCTTTGCAAATATGAGGACGTTGGAGGTGGCGATGGCCATGTTCTTGCTGACCATTGTTAATGGAATATAATGATCTGTTTAATGATATGTATGAATTTAATGCTTTGTGCATAATGCTATATTGTTGATTTATTATGAACTTCATGGAAAGGTGAAGGTAGAGGAGAGAAAGCTTTGATCGCAGGGGAAGTAGGTTAGGGAAGCTTTGATCACAGAGGATTCTATGGTTGCGTTCAAGACGGGCCGTAACATTGGCATAGAAGGGAGACGCGGCGTTGGCCAATTAGGACGAGATACAGGCGACGGCGACGGCAAATCCCCACATCCTTCTCTTATTTGGGCAAGCGTCGATTGAGTTAAGTGGTACTGGATGGTGGACTCGGGTATGGGTTTAGGGTTGATGGACTCGGGTAGACGCGCAACACTTTTTTTTAATTTTTTTTTATATCTAGAACTAACCAACCAAAAAAATATCTAGAACCGTAAATATCAAAAATATGATATTTACGGTTCACTCTAAATTTTTTTCTTTTTTTTGTTTTTTTTTATTTTCTATTTTTTTGTTTTTCATTTTTTTCTATGTCTACATGTAAAGAACCGTAAATATCAAAAATATGATATTTACGGTTCTCTCTTCTTCTTTCTTTTTGTTTTCTTTTTTGTTTTCTATTTTTTATTTTCTCATTTTTTTTCTATATTTACATATCTCTTAATTTATTCTTTTTATTTTTATTTTCTATTTTTTATTTTTCATTTTTTTCTATATCTACATAGTTCTCTCTTAATTTTTTTATTTTTTGGGTACATGGATGTATTGTAATTGTAAGCGATCCATTTTTGGGATGAAAAAATAAAGTTAGGTTACTAAATAACGAAGCAAAAGCAAAGTATTAGATTAATTATTTAGACAAAGATTATAAATTAAGTTAATGTTTATAATTTTTTTTTATATCTAGAACTAACCAACAAAAAAATATCTAGAACCGTAAATATCAAAAATATGATATTTACGGTTCACTTAATTTTTTTGTTTTTTTTTTGTTTTGTTTTTTATTTTCTATTTTTTGTTTTTCATTTTTTTCTATATCTACACATATTGATATAGAACCGTAAATATCAAACTCTTAATTTTGTCTTCTTTCTTTTTGTTTTCTTTTTTGTTTTCTATTTTTTATTTTCTCATTTTTTTTTCTATATCCACATATCTCTTAGTTTATTCTTTTTATTTTTATTTTCTATTTTTTATTTTTCATTTTTTTCTATATCTACATAGAACCGTAAATATGAAACATTTGTCTCTTAATTTTTTTATTTTTTGGGTATCCATTTTTGGGATGAAAATATGAAGTTAGGTTTCTAAATAATTGAGCAAAGGAAAAGTATTAGATTAATTATTGACGAAAAAGCAACACTCAACAAAAAAAGAGTATAAATTAAGTTAATAAAGATTTGATGTTACCAAAAAGAAGAATTGAAATTTTTTTGTTTATAAGCCATATGCGTATTTAACCAATATGAAACTTTTTTCAATAAACAAATGATGATATATTTCCTGGGCATTTTCGGTTGTTACAAATTTTTGTTTTTTTTCTTTTTCCATTGAATCGTAAATACTAGGTGGACATATTTTTCCGGTTGTTTTTTGATCCCGTGCTCCCTCATTTATTCGAGTTGTGTAGTCTAGCACCCTCAGTTATTCGAGTTGTGTACTCTAGCAGTAGTGGATCGCTTGTTGGACTCCTTGGGCTCTTTGATGGGCCATTTCTTGTATTTGGATTTTGGGACTTTGGATTTTGGACCTTGAAGACAGTTAAATAATCTGTCGTTGCTTGTGACAAAAAAAAAACAATTTTTGTTTTATATTGAACCGTAAATAGCTGATTAGCATATTTCCGGTGCTTCTAATTTTTTTTTTAGGGTTTAGTGAACCGTAAATACCTGTTACTCATATTTCCGGTTCTTCAAATTATTTTTTTTTGTTTTACGTATTTGAACCGAGAAATTTTTTTTTTTTGCACATATCATATTTCCGTTAATTTTTTTTTGTTTTACATATTGAAACGTAAATAGGTGTACGTCCATATTTCCGGTTCTTCAATTTTTTTTTCTTTGTACATATTGAATCGTAAATAACTAAATATATTGATAATATGTTTTTTTATTTTACATATTGATCCGTAAATAACTAAATATCATATTTACGATAAATTTCTTTTTTTTACGCATTGCAGCGTAAAGGTCAAATTTCCATATTTTCGTTTTATAAATTATTTTAGGATTTGTACAAAATTAAAACATAAATTAGGATAATTCATTAGAGCATCTGCAACATTGGACACCAACATGGGTGATTAAGTAGTACCAATTATCCACATCACTCATATTTATCATATTTATCGTTTTTAATTTAAGCATTTGATAATCTAACCTCACATCTATATTTTATTAATAAAATAGTTTATTTATATATTTATTTATTATTATCCGATTTATGAAATTGATATTTATGGTTCAAAGTATTTTTGATAATAATTTATATGTATGTTTACCACATTTATATATAGATTTTAATTGAAATATATAAATAAAAAAATAAAACACCAACCCTTACGTAAAAACGGTTAGTCCATCCATAATATTTGAAAAAAAAATTAAAACAGGTCCACTTTTACATAGTAGAGTGGATAGTTAAATTATGTATTAAATTATTTACGCTCACGTGTCTACAGTTTTTAAAATTTCTAAAATGCCCTGCCAATATTTTTTTTCTTATTATGTCCTTATCTCTTCATTTTTTAGATTATCCTTATCTTTATCTCTCTCATCATTTACTATTTTATCTCTCAGATTTTGATCTCCTTTTTTCCTAGTCACATTTCCATATCATTTTACGTTCCTGTTTTCCTCCTCGTCTCCTTCCTTGCTCAACTCCTCCTTCCTCTCATTCCTACCAAGGTACTCCCAAGGTAAAGGTACCGTTGTTAGATATTCCTTGGTTTATATTTCTTGAAATTTTCGGTTTATATTGGATATATTTATAGTGTTTCTTTATATACGGTTAGTGTATAGATTTAGCTGTTTATATATATTTACGGTTTGACGGTTTGCCTTCCAATCAATATATAGGTTATTTGCATATACATTTACGTTTCTGACAAGTCTACGGCTTATCACAAAATTCTCGGTTTTGCTTTAGTTATTTACGGTTTAAATATATTATTTATTTGTATTTTATATTTACCTATAAATTTACGGTTTGTTTGTCATATTTATGTTTCGTAAAAATATATAACCTTTGAATATATTCTCCAACGGTTATATAAGCTAACTGTTAATCAAAATTAATGTTTTTTCATTTTTATTTAATATTAATAGGTATATATTTATGAGTTAACTTCAAAATGTTTATTTGAGAATTTGTTTTACTCTCAATTTATTTATTTATAATATATATATATATATATATATATATATATGTTATGGATATATGTGGTTTTTTCCAATTGAAGATAAATATTTTTAATATTTGTTACTCCTTCCCCCCTGTCATATTGTTTTAACGTTGTACAAATTTATTGTAATGATTTGTATAGTAAAATAATCTCTTTCCACTAAAATATCAATATTAATTGGAGTTGTTAGTACTAGAGTGATAGTTGGATAGGAGACAAGTAAGATTATTATTGGAAAACAAATAATTCACGCTTATTGAAATTCTAAACTAAAAAATAATTTGACAAAATTAAATATTTCAAAATAGGATAAGACGGAGGGAGTAATATGTATATCATACTTGTTAACATATGTTATTTAATTTGCAGATATGTCACGTACCAGAGGAGGTCGTGTGTCCGCTTCTGCTTATAGACAAGCACACTCGGCTGAGGACCCCAGCATGAGGAACCCCAACATGTTGACGAGGTCGATGGTCATGCACCAACTGCAATAGAATCATTTTCGGGAGGACCTTATGATAGGTCGGTCCTAATAGAGTATGATCATCATGTCACTGCTGAGGATAACTGTCGAGCCAGGCGTTGGTTGCCTAAGAGGGGTATAGGGCAGATATTGCCTTTTAGGAGAGCGCTTGATGCCTTGAATACTGAAAATGTATGTTGGATACCGTATACTGAGCATAGGCCATATATTCCTCTTGAAGACTTGTCGTTGTTTTCGGGCTACATCCGATTTTGTTCGATGACGGTGTTGCACCTGTCAAAGAGTGCTTTGGGGTGTATTAATACATTTACTGTTCGAACTACAAATATTTCGAGTACATTTATGTTACTACGGTTATATTTTGAATGGATTTTTTGAGTACTATTATAAAATTTATTTCATATTTTACAGTTGCAACAAATAATTTTTTTTTGTTGGAACAAAGTATTAGAAAATAGATATATTTGTAACAAAATTATTCAAATAACAAGATATATAATATAGCATCTAAAAAATTTGATTACAAATGAAAATATAGAAGGGGAGTTTGAAAACCCATGACTGTCAATTAGAGAAGGTTAAAAACTCCCACACAATAACTACATAAAGTGTGGAATCAGTGTCGCAGATTGTGGAGATTATCAATCTCTGCAATAAAATTGCCGCAATATAATGCGCATAGCGGTTTTCAAAAACCTCCACAAATAGATTGCGGCGAACGTCACTGAGGCGATTTTTAGAAACCCTCGCAAATCATTTTGCGGAGGTAAAAAACCTCCGCAAATTAAAAAAAAACCATCGCGATTTAGCTTTTTTTCTGTAGCGACACCCCAATCAATAGTGGTTCAGTTGATGTAATTGTTGTTGAAAGTGCAAGTATGGAGCTATTTTGTCTTGACTTTTAGAAGCATGTTTGGCTCTTGACCCTTCAAGTTGCTTGTTTTAGTTCAATACACTCAATTTGTGATCCATATTCTATAATTTTCCCGAAGTTGTCCAACATAATGGTTGCAGCATGTTTTCAAAATGGAACAAGAATAATTCACCAAAGAGGAGATCAATTTGAGATTTTTTGTTTGTTTTAATTTATAGATTACAGTGGGCTTAGACGTCGGTAATTCTGTGTTTTTTTGTTTTAATTTGTATAATATGTGTGTTTTTGCTTTAATTTGTAAAGGACAACACAAAATTGCTGTTTCTGTGAATTTTATCGACGGTTACAAAGCGATTTTCCGACGAAAAAGGCGTCGGTAATTATGTTGGCCGACGATAATTTTAGCCACGAGCGAATTACCGACAGCACTATGACTATTGGTAGTCTGTCGGTAATATCGAATTACCGACGGCTTTTTAGAATTACGACGGCTTTTGGTAACTGCGATAATTGTTGTAGTATATATATATATATATATATATATATGCAAAAAAAAAGTATTTGCAATAAATTTGCACCCAATAGGATTTGAACCAATACCAAAGGTTTAGAAAACCTCAGTCCTATCCATTAGACAATAATAGACAGTAATATATATATATATATATTATGTATATATTAATTACAGTTTTTGTTTTGTTTTTGAAAGCATATTAATTACAGTTAAAATTCAATAATAGACAGTAATATATTAATTAACGACTATTTATAATTTTATTCTGAAAATTTATCGTCAATAAGTTAAATAAAAAATGTTGTTAAATTAATGTTACGAATATAATTACTACAAAATTGAATGAAGTAATTTAATTAAACATTTAGTGGGAGATAGTTGATTGGAGGGGAGAGAGCGGGAGAGGGATAAAGATAGGAAGAATAATACTATTAGGGTTTAGGAGAGAGAAAAGATTGTGAGGCTGTTCATAGTGTTAATTGATAGAGGTTGATCATAGGGTTTAGGGAATACGAACGAGAGTAATAGTACATAACTAGTGGTACAGTGATAAGAATAGGAGAGAGAATAATAATAGTATTAGAGGAGAGAAAAGGTGGCCGGTAGTAAGTAGTGATAATGCAAGAGGATGATCGTAGGGGATAGAATATGAGAGAGGGTAATAGTACAAAGTAGTGGTAGAAAAATAAGGATAGGAGAGAGAATAATATAGAGATTAGGAGACAAAGAAAGATGGCAGGGTAGTGCGTTGTGATAACTGGTATATGATTATCGTAAGGAAGGATGGGAGAGAGAGTAATAGTACATAGGCAGTAGTAGAGAAATAAGGATAGGAGACAAAATAATATAGAGATTAGGAGAGAGAAAAGGTGGCGGGGTAGTACGTAGTGATAATTGGTAGATGATTATCATAAGAAAGGATGGGAGAGAAAAGGTGCAGTACATAAGTAGTAGTTGAGAGAATATTATTGGGTTTAGGAGAGAGAAAAGGTGGCGGGGTAGTACGTAGTGATAATTGGTAGATGATTATCGTAAGAAACAGTACATAAGTAGTAGTTGAGAGAATATTATTGGGTTTAGGATAGAGAAAAGGTAGCGGGGTAATATGTAGTGATCATTGATAGAGGATGATCGTAGGGGAGAGAATATGAGAGAGAGTAATAGTATACAAGTAGTAGTAGAGAGACAAGGATAGGATAGAGAATAATATTAGGACCACGAGAGAGAAAAGGTGGCGGGGTAATACGAAGTGATAATTGATAGAGGATGATCATAGAGGAGGATATGAGAGAGAATATTATTGGGTTTACGGGGGAGAGGAAAGGTGGAGGTATAGTATATAGAGAAAATATTTACTTCTAAATAAAGGGAGCATAGATTACATACGACAAAAATCAGAATTTATTCAATTTGTTGGCGAAGATTATTTTTTTTCATGTTCCTTTTTTGAATTTTTCTATATCATTCAATTACAAAATTTATAATTTTTTGTCGAAACTTATATTTGAGAAAATATCTCTTTTTTATGGACCCCACTATAATTAGCCCCTTAGGCCTAATAAGTTCTCTAAAATATCCCTACGGATTTAGTCATTTGGACTATGAAATTAATCTCCGATCTAAGTACCCTCGGGCAATTAAAGGGATCTCTACCAAACACATTTTTTCCATCCACAACTCTCAAACCCTTGAGGAATCGGAGCCCCTTTCCCTCTGATTATAAAGAAAATATAATCCATATTTTGTGTTTTATTTGTTAAATTTTAAGCTAGTTGAACCGTAAATAGTTGTTTCTGATTGTCCCAAAAAAATTACTGTTTGTTAATTTTTTTTTTCCCGTAAGTTAATAGCAAAAGGGGGAAAAAAATAGCAAGCCCAAGACATCCGTCGAACCCAACCTGGCCCGACAGGTTTTTGTTTTGTTATTTTTTTTTTCATTGGGGCATATTTCCGCTCCACCAAAAAAACAAGTTGCTTTTACATAAAACCGGAACCGTAAACTGGAGAGGGGGATATTTCCGGTTTTGGGAAAAAAAAGGCTATGATGTAGTACAGTGCGTCGTATGGTAACTATGTTGTTCTGTCTCTAATTGAAAGGCTGGTAACCGTAAATTTGCTACGGACATATTTCCGAACACGTCATATGGTAAGTATCTTGTGCCGTCACTAGTTGTAAGGCTGTTGGGCTTCGTTTTCGAACAAAAAAATGTTTTTTTTTGTTTTATTAGATTAAACCGTAAATAACTGGTTACGATATTTCCGGTTATTAATTTTTTTCATTTTACGTGTTTGAAGTTGGTTATATTTCCGGTTAAATTATTATTATTTTTTTACATATTGAATTGTAAATAACTAAATATCATATTTAGGGTTCAAAATTTTTATTTTACACGTAACATATTTCTGGTAAATTGTTTTTTCGTTTTACATATTTTTTTTGGGTACAATTTTCGTTTTACAGATTTAACCGTAAATCGGTGTTTATCATACTTTCCGTTATTTAAAATTAATTTTTTTTGTTTAGGCATTGAATCGTAAATAGTTATGTATCATATTTTACACGTATCATTTTTGCATGTTAGAGTATCTACAATATTAGACACCAAGGTGGGTGTTTAAGTGGTCCAAATTATTTATATCACTCATATTTATCATTACCATAATTTAATTTCATAATCTAACCTCACATCTATGTTTTATTAATAAAATAATTTGTTTATTTATTTATTTATTATTATCCTATTAAATTGTTACGGTTCAAAGTATTTTTGATAATAAATTATATGTATGTTTATCACATTTATATAGATTTTAATTGGAATATATAAATAAATAAATAAACACTAACTCCTACGTAAAAACAGTTAGTCCATTAATAATTTCTGAAAAAAAAAATAAAACGGGTCCACTTTTACTTTTACATAGTTTAGTCGATGGTTAAATTATTTATTAAGTTATTTATTCTTAGCTGTTTACAGTTTTTAAAATATCAAAATACCCTGACAATATCTTTTTTTATTATGTCATTATCTCTTCATTTTACATGTTACCCTTATGTTTATTGAATTGGAGCTTACTGACAATACACTAATATCCCCATTTGTTTTGTCGGGCGTGGCACATGAATACTAATATTTTCCACCTATCATTTGGTGAACCCACTGTCAGTATTTAAAAATAGGTCATGAAGTTGTTGTTTGGTTGACACAATATTTGGTTATTTTTTAAAATGTGTTAACTCTATCTCCAGGATAGTTGTTTTGACACAAATAAGAGGTTTAAACAAGTTGCTGGCATTCTCTATGAATGATCGCATATACAGAGTCACGTGTTAGACCTACTACACATTACGATTACATTCAGCGGTTACTCCGAATAGTGCATGGTTTAGGGTCTGAGGCTGGACTGGACCTTCGTCCAGTAGAAATGTATTTGGCACTTCGTCTAGTGAAGAGTGATGTATTTTGACACCCCGTTAACATGTGTTGTTTGTAATTTACTTGCTATCTTGCTATGTGTGTGATGCTGGTTTGGTGTTCCAACTTTGTTTTTAGAGTAAACATAAATATTTTTAAAAAAATAGTACCGTGCGCGTTGCTTGTATAAATAATTATAATAGTAAGTGGCAAAATAAGCAGTATACTATTTTTTAATTTTGTAACATAGGTAAATAGTCTTATAATAAGGGTTTAGGAAATTTTATTGCACCTCGATTTTTTAAAATAGTATTATATTAAGGATTTATTCGACATCCTAGTTTTGAGTCTTGTAAAGCCTAGCTCAAACATATTATATACCCAATAACGCTATTTACTGTCTCTGTCTATGTCACAAAATATAAAAAGTTGTTTACTATGTCATGCTTCTTAAGGAAAATAGTGAATACTATTTTTTTATTGAATTTATACATGTTTTGTTTTGTTTTTCCTAAAACGTCTTTATAATTATTGAGATTAATTACACTATTTTTAATTAGGAGTATTTTAAGTAAAAAAAATTATTAAAGTATGGTCACTATAAATTTAAAAGGCTCTGGATACGCATCCTATAAATATAATGTAAATATAAGAACATTGGTATTCGGATCAAAAAAGTATATAAAATAAGAACAAGGGTCTCATCATTGTCAGCTATTTCTTCAGGTTTTGACCCAAAAAAAATTTATTTTTTGAGGCTAGGTGCAATAAAGTCTTTCAACACCAAACAACCTTCTATATATCCGACCAGGCTCTATCACGCTTTCAAGGCAACGACGAGAAATTAAGCGTTTTAGCTATCCCTCGACATGGATCGTTCCAAATGCTTCGTCACTGCACTAATCGCTAATAGGGTAAGTTTTTTTTTTATAGCATCGTTTCATTTTTGTTGATCGGTCGTTAATTGTTAGTAACGTGCTGTTTCAACAATTATTTTTTGCTTTTAATAGGATTATATTTCAATTCCCCGTTTATTTTACCAGCGGTGGAGGCATCATTTATCCAACAACGTGACAATTGAAGACATAGTGGGAAACACTTTTCCGTGTTACGTAGAGGTGGTTGACGGTCGACCATTCTTAGTGACCGAAGCGGATCGTATACAAAGGCTTTACATCATCCCAAATGGTGCTTTAATGGAAATGAGATACATCGGACGTGCTCGTTTTAAGTTTCACATTCCTATGACTAGTCAACCGCTTGGCGAACCACCAGTGGAAGATGAAGTTGCTTATGCGGGTGCGGTTGTAGCCGAAGGACATGATAATGCAGTTTCTTATGTTGACGAAGAATTTGATTATGCAGTATTCGAAGATGACGATGATGGAGACGTTGTAGACGGTGAGCTGGGTCGTAACTAAATGTGTATTAGAACGGCTGGGGGCGGTGGGAGAGACTTTGATATCCCCAATTTATTTGTCATTTGAACCCTAATTTGCCATTTAAACCCCGAAAGCATTTAATATTTTTATTTAATAATTAACAAATATTGGAAAATAAGTAGAGGGCGCTGCGTCATTTTCTCCTATTCTCAGTGATGTGTATTATTACTACTTTTTTTTTAAATTCTATTGCCATTAACATGTTTTTATCCAGATTTACTCCCTTATCATTTTTTTAAATGTTTAAATAGAAAAAAAAGATATTTATTTATTATTTCAAAAAATTGAAAGCATTTAATATTTTTATTTGAGAATTAAAAAAATGTTATTATTAAAAATATGTTAGTTTTAGCTTGTTAAAAAAAATACTTTACAACATTGATTTTTTTTGTGTTGCTTCTTTGCTTTTATTTTTATTAAATTTGTGCTGCTTATTTAGTCCATGATGTAAAACTTTATGTTTTTTTAAGCACTGCACCAACAGGTATGTGTTGGCATTTGATTCGTAAGTCTTCATTTATTCATTCAAACCACACTGTCAGCTACTGGCACTAATGGTAGCGTGTTTGTCGCACCAACAGGTATGTGTTGGCGTGTTGGCATTTGATTCGTAAGTCTTCATTTGTTCATTCAAACCACACTGTCAGCTACTGGCACCAATGGTAGCGTGTTTGTCTGATGTATCCTCGTGGTCAGTAAATGGCCCAGCAAATACCATTTTCCCATTGAAGGATGCAAAAAACACGTGTCTTATAGATGACGGATTGTCATGTCTCTCGTATGTCTTGCAGGACGCTGTAAAAGTGTTACTGTAACGTATTTTTGGCCGTTTCCAATAAATCAACCTATCTATCTATTTTCTAACAACATTTCGAACCCTGGTTCACGTGTCCTCCACACAATTTCTACTTCCTGCTCATTTGCATGCTCATCTGCAGCTCCCTCACACTTTTCTCTTCTTTGTTTTTTCTTATGTTTTCCTCCGTTTATCTGTTTATGTGCCTCATCCTTTTTTTTTTAAATTTCTTTTTCTTTTCTTTTCCTCTCCTCTCTTCTACTATATATACAAACAACTTAATACATACTAAAACTAACGCTTTATCTAATGAGAGCATTATGATTATAATTGAGTTAGGAGATAATTAATTTACTACCCCAACTCCTAAAAATCGAACCAAAACATAAGAAAAAATTAAAATAACCCCTCACTAGTCTTGTCATTACTACATTACATGTCATTGCTTAAAACATTATATCATGTGGTCTTTAGCCAAAATTCCAGCACAAAAAAATTCACAAACCATTGCTATAAACATTACTCTCGTGTGTTTATAAATTTTTATTACAATTTTTCATACCAACCAATTCAACCCGACCATACCATGTGAGGGTCACAAGATTAGTTTTCTCAAAATATCTAATTTTAGACTAAAAACAAACATATTTCAACAAACCAGAGTTGCACACATAGCAAAATAGTAAGTAAATTACAAACAACGTAGATTAAGGGGTGTCAAAATACATCACTCCCGACCGATGAAGTGCCAAATACATTTCTATCGACGAAGGTCCAAATTTCACCCCACCATGCACTATTCGAGTAATTGTTGAATATCCTCAGAGTGTGTAGTAGGACCAACACGTGACTCTGTATAAGCCATCTTCTGAAGTATGCCAGCAACTTCGTTCAACCTCTTCTTTGCGTCAAAAAAACTATCCTGCAGATGAAGGTAACACGTTGTAACAAATAATCACATGTTGAATCAACCAAATAACAACTTTATGACCTATCCCTAAACACTTACATTGCAACACGTCGATTCAGCCTGTTCAATAAACTGAGCCTCTAGAACAGACATCGTCTGTGAGTCGTATACTCGGTTGTGAGAGTCAGACTCAATTTGTGAGTCGTGTCAAACGCGGATGGGACATCACATAGAACCATCGTAAGTATCTACCGGTGCACAAGGAAGGAATTTTAGCATTAACTAGGCACATGGTGTTTCTAACACTGTGATGATCATGCCGTATCCAACAATAATCCAACACTTCGGTAGTAGGTACTGGTATAATTGGGCGAAGAATGTCCTGTACATACCCAAACTGATGCAAAACCCTCTCTGGCAAAAAGTGCACCGCGGATCGAACAAAATCGGATGTAGCCCGAAAACAACGACAAGTCTTCAAGAGGAACATATGGCCTATGCTCAGTATACGGTGTCCAACATACATCGTAACCATTCAAGGTATCGAGCGCTCTCCTAAAAGGCAATAGCTGCCCTGTACCCCTCTTAGACAACCAACGCCTGGCTCAGCATTTATCCTCGATGTACCCACCACGTTCCTTTCGACTACAGATAGTAGGAAAATGTTCAAATATCCACGCCTGCAACAACAATAATTAATCTTTTAATCGATTAACAAAATTTAAGTATACATACATAATCAAATTATGTACCTGTAGGAGTGTCATATAACCTGCTATCTGCTTAGTGTTGCTCATGCTAGCGTCAGTGAGATCCTGGTACAACACACAAAGGGCAATGGAACCCCATGACCATGTCCTGCAATGCTCTAAGTCGCGGACCAAGTCCAGATATTTGATCTCTATGCCCGTCTGGCTCTTGTTCGTCAAAATAGTACACCCTAATAAGTGCATAATAAATGCCCGTGATGCAATCACCCAATTCTGTGCTTCACAGGCTTCATTGTAGACTTTTTGGAGCCATAAAAAACTCATATTCCCACCTTTCATATGTTCGACTTGAAACCTCGCATATGCGCGAGACACCCCAAGAATCTCCTGTATATAAGATATGGTGGTGTTCCCATCCATCACCGGATTTGAGAAAAAGACACCGGAGACCGGTAAATGCAACAGGCATGACACATCATCAAGCGTGATAGTCATCTCACCAAATGGTAGGTGAAAACTACTAGTCTCCCCGTGCCACCTGTAACACCCCAAATTTCTAAGCTAAGTTGAGAATAAATTATGAGAAGAATTGTGTGATTGTATTCAAGCTTAATTTGATTTTAAAGTGAGTGGATATAATTACACAAAGTTTTGATAAGAAAGTTAATGGGTTTGAGTTGGGGAATAAGTTGGAATTAATCTTAAGATGGTTAAAGGTGTTGATTTGTAGTTATGAAAGTTAATTTGAGAAGAAAGTCTCAAAGTTTGGTGTTAGAACTAAGTTTTCTTGGTTTTTCTGCAGTGTGAATCGATTCATATAGCCCAGGAATCGATTCACAGCATTAAAAATCCATATACATCAAATTTTAGCAGTGGGAATCGATTCACAGAAGCCAGGAATCGATTCACATAAGACAAACCCTCGACTCGCATGCAGAATCGATTCACTCATTAAGATCGCGATTCAGCACTTTTTACATCGTGGGAATCGATTCACACTATGTCGTGAATCGATTCACACCGCAGAAGTGTTTAAAAACGCTGCTTCAAATGAGCGTAACGCAAAAAGAAAGAAAAAGGAAAAGAAGAGAAAGGGAAAGGAGAAAGAGGAAAGGAGAGCTAGGGTTTCACTCTTTGAGAGGGATTGAAGAGATTCATGTTAGATTTCTTCAATCACTTGCCTAAATGGAGAGTTTGAGAGTTGAGATGTGGGTATTTTGAAGATTTGGGTTAAAACCCTAGAGAGAAGAAGAAGAAGCACGAAATTGGAGAAGAATAAAGGGGAGAAGACCAAGCTCCAGCAAGGATGGCTCAAGTTCTTGGATTGAGAAGGAAGATTGAAGGTTGAAGATCAAGATTTGAGAAGTATTTGGAGAAGCCCCAAGTTGAGCAAAGAGGGAAAAGCTTGAAGAGGAGCAAAGAGTCTAAAGTTCAACCTTCCTAGCTCAATGTCTTGAAGAATAGTGGTGAGTTCTTCATCCCTTAGGTGATGGGCAACCATAAGTCCCTCATATAGGAATTTTCCTCAAAGAAGTCTTTGAACCCCAAAGGGTTCAAAGTTAGGGTTGTTAACCCCTTTGATTTTAAGTTAATGTTAAAGTTATTATTATGAAATTATATGGGGTTTGACTGAAATAGGGTTGGATTCTGTCCCCAACCCCCCTAATTATTATGTGATGCTTGAATCCTTGAATGCTCCAAAGAGCTTCAATGAGATTATGTATGTTTGATGTTAGTTCCTATGTTAGCCCCATAGAGTTTCAAGGTATATGTTTAATGTAGGAGTTGTCCATTAATTTGTTCAATTGTGAGGCTTGTCAATTAGCCCTAAATGTATGTCCATGGTGTTAAAGAAAGGACCCTATAAAAGTATTGGATAAGTGAATGATTGAAGTAGATATTCATAATTTAGTGTAAGTCTTATTATGAGTATAGCATGTGTAAGCCTCTAAGTGAGTAGTTAGCTAGAAATGGATGTTGTTAATGTTAAGCTAGAATTGTTGAGATGATTGTAATTTCCTTGAATAGTTAAGTAATGAGGATGATGTTAATAATTCCTAGTTAGCCAGGTTGCATTTCTATGAACATGCACATAAGCATAAGCATAAGCATATGCATAAGCTAAAGTCCATGGCAAGACTCCTCTATTTAAAGGAGTAGATCGGTTTGGTTAGCCAAGTGAGACACCCTTGGATGGTTATGACGTCTAACCACCATACCGAAAGTGTGTAATTGAGGTCTAGGGATGGAAGCCTACGACACTACCCAATAACACAAAATGCATTACATTGCATAGCCTCATATTATATATCTCCTTATGAATGGTATAATATGTGAAGTGATGTCAAGTTTATGAATGTCAATGAATTCCTTGTATGTATATATATATATATATATATATATATATATATATGTATTCGGAATTAGTTTAGTTAGTTGTATGGAATCTTGGATAGCACATCCCTAGTCGCTTAATTATTATATAGTAATGGTGCCTAGAAGTAGAAAGAGATGTGATAAGATCAATTTCAATAATATAGAGAAAAGCAAAGAAGTGTTAAGTATAAAGTAAGCAAGTAAAGAAGAACAAAATGTTCTTAGTTAAGAAAGTTGGCACTTACGTAGCATTGGGTTAGTTGTGCTAGATATAGTTAAAGAAGTAATGTTTGAATTAGTCTTTCCAGGCTAGTGAGGATGGACGAGAGAACGGTGAGGAGTCCGTGAAGGGCTCACTGAGATTTTATAATCTCACCCTATTCCTTTTATTTGTTTTCAGATAAGCAGGTACCGAAGACGATGAGCCGAAGCTCCAAGCTTGGGACTCATAGGCTAGTTTCATATTGAAGTGGAGATTTTATATTCCAAGTTATGTATAATATGTAATCTATTCATTAGATTAATGTATTCAGTTTAATTTATGACTTGGATTACTGTAATCAAGTTTGTAAATGCTCAGTAATTCCTGTGCCTTAATGTAAATTGTCGTACTTTCAATTATGTTGAGGTGTGGGTGTTACACCACCGTTCAACAAATGCAGATACTAGTGCATTGTCAATCATTTTAAAGCTGCAATTTAATAAACTTGACAATCTAGAATCCCTTATCACATTCATTACATAAGGAGGTATCAGCTTTATTTTTTCAAGCCATTCGTTCAATTTGTTGCCATGTGCATGAACCTTGAGAGGACCTCGTTCCTGTAGACATAAATATTATCGTAATCATCATTATATAATAAAAAAAGTAAACATTCAATCGAATTGATACAGTAAACAAGTTATTACCCTTCCACACCATATTTCAGCAGCGATATGATGCTCATACTCTGTTAGGACGGACCTATCATAAGGTCCTCCTGGAAATGATTCTCGTGCAGCAACCTCGTCAACATGTTGGGGTTCCTCAGCCAAGTGTGCTTCTCTATAACCTTCGGGACGCTCTCTCTATAGCAGCAGTAGAAGCAGACACGTGACCTCCTCTAGTACGTGGCATATCTACAAATTAAATGACAATATTAACAACTAGGATATACATATCACTCCCTTCGTCTTATCCTGTTTGTAATATTTATTTTCTCAAATTTTTTGTCAGTAGTTATTTGTTCTCGAATAATAAGTTTACTTGTCTCCTACTAACTACCACTCCGGATAAAAAGCACTTCAATTAATTAATAAGGATATTTTAGTTGAAGAAGCCTATTTTACTATACAAATCATTAGAAGAAATTTGCACAAGGCTAAAACAATATCAGACGGATGGAGTAATAAATATTAAAAAGAGTTATCTTCAATAAAAAAAATGCTTATATCCATGACATATATATTTCAGCCAAAGAGAGAGAGATTAAAACAAATTGTCAAATAAGAATTTTGAAATTATCTCATAAATATATACCTATTAATATTAAAAAAATGAAAAAACTAACGGTTAGGTTATAAAACCGTTAGAGAATATATTGACGGGTTATATATTTTTAGGAAACGTAAACATCACAAACAAACATAGCATATATAGGTAAATGTAAAATACAAATAAAAAAATAATATATCTAAACCATAAATATTTAAGGCCAAATCGAGAATTTTTTGATAAACAGTAAATATCTATTAACAAAGGTAAATATGGATGCAAAAAACCTATATATTGGATGGCAAAATGTAAATATATATAAAGAGTTATTTTTTGACAAAAGTATATATAAACAGCTAAACTTATATACAAAACGTAAATATATAAAGATATACAGTAAACATATCTGAACCAAAAATATATAAAGGAAAAAATAATTATAAACCGAAAATATCAACGAATATGTAAGAACAAATAAACAGTAAGTGATTATTTTTTTTTACCCACAACGGAATATAAACAACAAATAAACAAGGGAATATAAACAGTATGAAGGAGAACGTTACCTTTACGTTGGGAGTATCTTGTTAGGAATGGGAGGAAGGAGGGGTTGAAAAAGGAAGGAGAGGAGGAGGAAAACAGGGTATGAAAAATGAGATGGAAATGGGAGGAGGAGGGAGACGGAAATGTGAGAGGTAGAATAGTAATCAATAAAATAAGAGATGGAGATAAGGGAAATCTGAAAAGTTAAGGGATAAGGTAAAATAAGAAAAAAAATACTCTCTGGGCTATTTTAGAAATTTTAAAAGTGTGTACTAGTGAAGTAATAATTTATGGGTAAATTATTATTTTGGTACTTATTTTAGGTTTGAATTTTTTCCTTCCGAATTATCCCCATATGAAAGACATTATGTAATTTTAGGACCAATTCGTAACAAATAAACAACCGCCTGAAACTTAAAATAAACAAGCATAATTTAGCCATAATTTAGTTTAACGTGCAAAAATGATTTATCCCATAATTTTTTTTTTTACAAATCCTAAAATAATTTATAGAACCGAAAATATGGAAAGGTTAAATATGTAAAAAAATAAAATTTGAACCGAAAATATGATATTCAGTTAGTTATTTATGTTCAACAGGGTAAAAAAATAACTTTTTTTCAATCGTAAATATTATATTTAAGTAATTTATGGTTCAACATAAAAAAAAAATTATTCAACCGGAAATATGGGAGTCACTAATTTACGGTTCGCTTGAATATGTTCAGGCCTTTAATATATGTTCACGCGTAATTCATGGTTCAATGTAAAAAAAAAAAATTCAACCGAAAATCTGACAATCACTTATTTACGGTTCCCTTTAATGGTTCAATGTAAAAAAAAAATTTGAACCGGAAATATGGGTATGACTTATTTACGGTTCCCTTCAATGCCTTCAGCATGGAAAGTGGCGTTGTCTACCATACACGCTTTCAATAGGTGAGCCACGGTGAGCCACCGTCCACAACTTCTTTTGAACCGTTCGATGCGAAAATCCTACCCAATCTTATCATACACCTTCCTCACCAGATTCCAAATCAAATCTCCATCCTCACACCTCTCTCCCCCCTCCACCTCCAAGCCTAGCCGGAACAGTGTCATCCTCAACCTCCCTTCAAGTAGTCACCACCAGCTCCCTATCCTTCTTAGATCTTGTTCTGTTCCTCTCATATCTTCCTCGGGGTTTTTTTTTCTTCTGGAAATTTTGCGTTTTTCTATAGATTCGAGTAGCGTTTGAGTGTTTGGGTTGGCGAGGAACATAGCATCGATACAGGTAGGAAACACTCACTCAATACCTTATTTTTTTATTTATTTTAAGAAGAGATTGCAAATTTAAGAATACTGTGTGATAAGAGTTGATGTTCACAAATGATATTACAAGTTTTTTGTATTTCCAATATCTAATGGTGGATCGTTACGGTGGGCTATTAATGGACATGAACATTGTAATTGTGGATCGAGGCCGGAGCTTAATTAAAGACTACGATGCTATTTTTTTCACGAACTCTAGTGCTTTTTGTTTCTATATATCCTAAAAATATAGTGGGTCTTAAATACTGATTCAATGTCAAATCACACTTTAATCTTTCAACAAAATCACGCTCAGACAAAAATAAAATATGGGGGCATATGGAGTACACTGTTCATGTCCAACTCCATCTATTCAAAGACAAATAAGAAATGGAAGGGCATATGGAGTACACTGTTCATGTCCAACTCTATCTATTCAAAGACAATCGAAGAAATGGAATTATTCCCTCCGAACGACCACGGTGAATACACGTGATTTTTCCTTATAGTACAAATTTGTATGACATATTTTTGTCCTCTCCTTTCTTTTGCTTTTTCTGAAACACAGACAATGAAAGAAAGAAAGTATTAATATTTTATTCTTATTAAAAATGTATGAATACAAACAGACAAAATGAGCCTCAAGAAGAGCCAAAAAATGAGACTAAAGAAAAACACAAATGCTCAGTTAAGGGAACTAAAAATTTTTGAAGTGAAAATAAGAGAAAAATATGACAATTGAAAAAAGGAAAAACAGAGAGAAGCAATAAACCTTACAATCAAAATATTAAATCAATATGAGACAAAATGTGGCGGAAGTGTTGGAATTAATAGCTTATCAATAACAACAACAACAACAACTATACTGAAATCTTATAGAAAAAATATCTTATGTGGAAACTATCAAGACATATAAGCATGCTCAACAAAAACAACAAGTTTTCTACCCTTAAGATCTACGACATGTTCGATTGTGAAGAATTAGAAGAATACCTGGATCCATAGTAATCAATCACCTGAATTGGAATGTCAAAGGAATGATCACGAACAAATTACAAACACATGGATCCATAGCAACAAATATCGAGTATGTTAGCGGCAGCTTTATGGTTCTTCGTCAACCGAATCTTCTTGGGCTCTCTCACGAGACTTTAGATTCTCTTCAGATGGGGAGAAGAGAATGGATGACGGCGATTCGGTGTATTGGGGATCATAGCCTTTTTTATAGTGTGTTAAACCTAACAGGGTACCCATTATCCCCTTATCTGGCCACACTTACATCTACTCATATAAGGTCCATATCAATTAAATTAGGCTTCTAAACCCTAAACCTTATCTACTCAGAATTCATTAGTGCGCATATCTGAATAAGGTCCATATCTACTCAGAATTCCTTAGTGCGCATATCTGAATACTATTTATCTTTGGGCATCTCAATTGCTGACATGGATAAATTGTTTTTATAATCACCACACATTTATCATCGCAGGCATGAAATTATGCGGCCAAATTGCGCCTTCCTTTGGGCCAACAACAACTCGCATGAATAACTCCACGCTACATCTTTTGTAAACTTAATTGAACTAATCTACGCAACAGAGGTTACTTTGGCAACATGTTGTTTCAATCAACCCAATTAAAGATACTAGACAATTATTAATTAAAAAATGGGAGGGCCTTAGTTTACATAAATTCCACACCTAGGTGTAGGAATATCCATAACTGTATGTTTACAATACCACACATCAGTCAAAAGACCACTTTAACATTCCTAAAGCAAGAGAAGTATCTCACACATCACCGGTAATAATTTTATTTGATTCATTCTCAATATAGAGAAAAAATGAAATATGTAATAATCAAAGACAATCAAATTGTATTATCACAATAAAGAGATATTCAATCAAAGATTTGTATGTCTTCTTTCACGATGGCCAAAATCAACAATATATATACCAAATATTATTGAAGATTCACCGCAAATGAACTTAATACAAAGGCCAAAAAACGTGAAATTCTTATGACACAAATCGCATATAATATATTGCTTAAATATTTTGTCCAAATCAAACGTATAGAATCATAAGCTTAATAATTACCAAAACAAATCACAAAATGACAACACTTTATAGGTTTCTTTTTTATGCAATATACAAAAAAAAAACCAAATCTTTATTATTTTGTCAAAAGTATCACGTAAGTCATCATTATTAGCATAATATCTCGTGAATAATTTATTCAATTTGATTTCAAAGCTAATTGATTTCAAAATCAAATAAATAGATTTCTATAACAAAATATACACGTTCACGGCAATCAAAAAACGTGACGGTGGTGTACAAATCGGTTATGGTAAAACCAAAACCAAAACATTATTAGCTTTATGTGTGATGCACAAATCAATTTTTCCTTTCAGCCATGAAATCAATTTCAGTAGAGCCAAGCTGCAATATTTGGACACATAGGCAACGAAAAGAAAACAAAAATACTCAAATGAGGTGATTTTGGGTTCATGTAATTTTTTTTTTTTGGGCAAAAACTCAAAACCCAAGAACAAAACCCAAGGCATCAACAAAAAACTTTAATTCTAATAATCTAACATTAAAGACCGCTCTGATACCATTTATTGGGGAGTCCGGGGAGCACCAGAGAGCAACAACAGGCTAAAAACTAGGACCACTAAGAGACCTAGACACCACATCTCCACCCAAAACGTTAAGGCATTAGGTATATGGGTCACTTCTCTTATATATCATTCACTTAGCCCAATCCTAGCTAATGTGGAACTAATCACTCACACTTGAATTCTAACATGAAGATGATGGTAGGAGAGGATAGGAGAGACAATATTATTGGGTTTAGGTGAGAGAAAAGGTGGCGAGATAATACGTAGTGATAATTGATAGAGAATGATAGTGTCTGATGATAGGAAAGAGAATATTATTTAAATTTACTGTGAGATCTATTTAGTAATTTTTTTTTAACTGTACTGGTTGAAGGCATTAGGTATTCAAATTAAGAAATAAAAATAAGTGATGTAGATAAGTGAGACTTTTTACGTACCCATTTTTTGTGTAGTCCGTTGGATATGGCCATAGTGGTGTTTTTATTTTTGGTGAACCAAAAAAAATTTCACTATAGCGAAGGCGGGTTGCTTCAATTTTATGCGGGTTGCGAAAACTTTATCGCTTGAATTTACTCAAAGATTAAAGTCACGTCAAAGCAGGCCAGTCCTATTATTGTTAGCTGTCACAGCTAATGATACTTTCTGCGGCAAGATATGACACAGGACTGCAATATATTTTTTTTTGAAGGAAGGACAAATAAAATCTACAGACATGCTTTGATATGCTTTATATATATATATATATATATATATAAAGCATTGTGTCCAAACCATAAAAAAAATGCTTCGGTGGACGGTCACACGTGGGAACAGGTACTATTTGCTATTCTTTAATTTGGTTGACTCATAATAAATGCAAGATCTACCCTTTTGTTTAGTGAATAGAGTATAAATTCCCAAATGCAAAAGTAACTACGTAATTAAGGTCTTCCCAGTTGGGTGTGACCTACCAAATGAATATGCAGTAAACACATCAACACATGCATTGGGCTATATAACCATACTTCACTCATTGTCCAAGTGCCATTGCTATAAACATATGTATGAAGTGTACCTTACCATGAGCAGCCAGAGGAAGAAAGCATATGTGGTGTTTCATGGCCGCATGCCTGGAGTGTATTTAGGCTGGGTTGACTGTAAAGCCCAGGTTAATCGATTCTCAAGAAACTTTTACCAAGGTTACATACATATGAAGAAGCCGAGTCAGCCTGGATAGCACACTGCATGAAACATGGGCACAACGAAGAATATGCTCGACTCAAATTGCCACAGCGAATGCCAATAATGCATCACACTGGGGAAGGATCATCTACAGATTCATACAGTCTGGGTAAGTATATTGTGTACGTATGTAGTGTTGTTTTTATTATCATTTTTGTATCATATTTCTTTGCAATACTTGCGTAACAATTTCGTTGTTAAACTGACAGACATAATAACAAAACACTTGGCACCAGCGAGTGATTCTGATGAGTTCATTCATCAAGTTAGCATACAGTTTCAACTGGAGCAGCTCTGTCATAAACTTGGTGTTCCTCTACCTACTTACACGCTAGAAACGGTGAAGAATGTAAATGGTCGACAGTATCGACGATACTATGCATCTGTGACTGCCCTTGCAATTGGACTATCTCCATTTTGCATGGGTAGGTTTGGAAAAAATGATTATGATGCGAGAGAGGACGTGGCAGCTGCTTTGCTTCGTTACTTGTTGGATGCCTGTGGTAAGAAAATCAGAGATTATAATTACTACAATGTCCAATTGTTAGAGGAGGAGGTCAAGAGGCTTAAGGAAGAAAGCACGGTGTTGGGTATGCATGCAACTACTTTGAGTGAAGAAATCAAAGACATAAACAGCCAAGTGCTGCTCGATTAGGATTGTGTGTACCACGTTATTATGTATGGGGTTCATTGGGATTCAATGGGAGTTGTGTTTCTTTTTTCCTTTACCTAAATTTGGAGTTGAGCTTTGTATGACACATATTGTGATGTGTAATGGATTTGAAGCTTTGTCTTATTGCAATTTTTATATCTAATATGTCAACATTATTTTACATAATTAAGACTTACCCTTGTTTCGTTGGCACTATGATTTTAAAAAAAATATAAATAATAAAAAAAGGCCTTAGTTTAACAAATAATTTAGTAGAAAACCTGCTATGCTAAATAGTTGCGTCTACATATATTTTAATACTACATATGCTTATTGGTAGAATAAATAGACAAAAAAAAGATGATTGTGAGATTTAAAATGTTAATTATTATATTTAATAAAAACTGAATCGTTTATCAATTATTTAAGGGATGACTATAAATCCAACAAGATCTGTTATGCTAGTTGGTTTTAGTGACCGGACTTGTTGCTTCTTGTTATTAATTTGGTAGAAAAGGTAACGATATTTATTTTTAAATAACTGTTGACTTCTTCCATATCGGGTACTACTTAGGGTGTGGGCTTCTGTAATTTGTATATATCAAATAAACAGATGGTAATGATGGACTGAATTGAGGGGCTCAATTTTTGGTTTTTAATTGTAAAATTAGACAAACTAAAAGCAAATTTTAGTGGGTTATCGAAGTGACATGCAATAAATGCGATGTAACAGTGTCATGCTTCCCATATTTGTTGACAAGTGACTCCAAACACAAGAGGGGGGTGAATTGTGTGTGAACGGTGCTTTCAAAAACTTTTGGAGAAATAAGTGCTAATTATGAGTTATGAAATATTAATGTGAAATAGATAAATCACTTGAAGAATAAATTGCAAACGAGTTAAAAATAAAGTAAATAGTAAGATATAAATAACAATAAAATAAAGTACGAAATTTAATTGGTGAAAAGTAGAGAGATAAGGAGTAAAAAGCACACAACAAATTATCCAGGTTCGCCACCTAACACCCCTGTGGCCTACGCCCCTGTCCCCAAAGCAAACCACTATGGGATTTTCACTAAGACACTAGCTTTTAAATCATGTTCACTAGAAACCTTTACAACTCTAAACCAGAGCAATACGTTCAAGAGATATCACCTCTCTATGAACACCTTGGGATTCCTACCCAAAAATAAATGATTTTCACAAATAAAATGAGACTAAAAGATACACTCAATAGTGCGGATATAACAAATTGAAGCTCAAATAATACAACTCAAATTATGTAGAATAAAAAGACTCTCGTAAAATTGTGCTCAAATAAGTGTGAGTGATGAAAAATATTTGTGAGTTTTTGGCACAAAATTAAGCAACTGCGTTGTTGTATTTTTACAAAGCTCACGAGTTGTGTTTATATAGGCAATGGAGGAGCGTCGAAATGACCGTTGACAGGATTTGTCCGTTCTGACATTTGCCCGCTATGCTTGATTTGTCCGTTGGAATTTGTCTGTTGCGTATTGAAAACACGGAGACGGCTCGGCATACGACCTCTGAAGACAGCTCGGCAGACGACCTCGCCACACAGCTCGACAGACGACCTCGACATAGCTCGGCATACGACCTCTGAACAGCTCGGCAAAAGACCTCGGAACACAGCTCGGCATACGACCTCCTCATCAGCTCGGTTCTCATAGCTCGGCACGCGACTTCCTCCTCAGTTCGACATACGACTTCCTCAGAGCTCAACATCCGACTTCCTCCTCAGTTCGACATACGACTTCCTCAGAGCTCAACATCCGACTTCCTCCTCAGCTCGACATCCGATTTCCTCAGAGCTCAACACGCGACTTCCTCCTCAGCTCGACATCCGACTTCCTCAGCTCGACATCCGACACGAGATATGCATGTCAAAATATTTTGTGCGTGTGTGATTTAATTTTAATAGAGAGCTTTTTATTACTACTTACAAATTGTCTTAATGAAGATAAATAAATACCCAGAACCCAAAGACTTGAGAAACAATCATTCTTGATACGCGTCTTGGTATTCTTTTCCACTTTTTGCACGGTTGACTATTTGCAAAGCTCCCTCTTGTCAATCATCAAAACCATCCTGTCAAGGCATGTATTCACGCACTCCCCTTTTTGATGATGACAAACATCTCATGGAGGGAATTTAGTAAAATATAATCATGATATAGCAATGAGATATAAGCATGGTTTTTCAATAAAAGATATCAGAGTTTAAGCACAATATTTAGAAAAACTCCCCCTCACAATAGGCAATACTTAAAAGATCACTCCCCCTGAATCATGCATTCATGTAACTCTCCCCCTTTTGGCAACATCAAAAAGCGGGAAAGACAAATAAAGCAAGGCATATATTCACGATTAAACAAACATATTTTGATAGTTATGTGATACCAAGCTTGGTGTGTGACAGATGAGCTGGTTGGACATGATTAGCTAGTTGTGGCTTTGTAAGAAACAAGCCAGTGTGGCTTTGTCCACTGCCGACAAAGAATCAATCGTTGCATATCAGACTGAAAGCTCCAAATTTCTCCATCTGCAATGGATACCGGTGAAGTTCCAATGGATGTGTCTGACTCTAGAAACGAAAGGTTCAACATTGTTTAAATCCATTCTATGCAATAATGAAGTTAACAAGGAAATGTTCAAACCTTCTGCTAGAGAATCTCATACATATGAGATATAAGGAGAATTTTTTTTTAATAATAAAGGTCCTATTTTGTTTTCACCATGTTTATTTTTCTGGTGATTTCTCCGTAGGGATAAGGAGTTGACTATGAATCATAAGGAAAACATATCCAGTGGGCAAAACATGGGACAATCAATCACGAGGAGGGCGTGGTCCACATCAAGTAACTCTGGAATATCTGTTGGATGCCATTAAGGTTGTAAATATTGTGTCATTGTTTCTCATTTGTTATAAACTAACACATGCGCTCCACCCTAAAGCCTAAAAAAGTATTATAGAATGAAGTATTTTGTTTTTTTGTCAACTAGGATCTGGCATCAAAGGTTGAAAATATGGACAAAACGAACGCTTCAAAGGAGGGTGCCATTAAAGTGCGTTTAATGCAAAATCCACACACATTACATATCATCGTATTTTTTTTCTTAAGTGTATTCAGCGGGAAATATGTAGCCATATAAATACTGAACTTTTCATTAACTGTGTCTCAGGATTTGGTTTCCAGGGTCGATAGCATTGACAAAACAAACAACTCCATACTTGTAACGCTTTGCATATTAGTGAAAGCAGACGCAACACCTACACCAAAAGTTGTATATGAAAATGACTCACTACATGGGACCGGAAGTAATTCACCGGCGCAACAGAATATCTATGGCAAAGCAAAGGCGACCAGCTCTCGCAAGTATCGTAAAAAAAAGGTGAACCATGAAGCTGACGCTCTAAAAGAGATTTCAACAGTGTTAATCAGTGATAGTGACAATGAGGATACTGGTACCATTGGAAAATTTTTCAAAGGAGGATTAGAGGGTAATAAAAATGCAAAGGAGGATTAGAGGGTACTTATACCCATCAGACCATGCTGAAATCCAGATTTGTTAGTAACAATAACCTTGGTGGAGGCACCGAAATGGATGAGGTATCAGCCGAGGATACTATAAAAGACAAGCCCTTCATGAGCAACTATAAGGAATGTGCACGTAGCAAGGTTTGCACTTTTATGATGGATAATCACATTTTCATACCAATGAACGTGCACATAGTGACTGACTCTTGTTTTTGACTTGCCTATAGGTTACGACAAGAGTTACCCATAACAATGGTGGAAAGAAATCTTCTTTGGAACCAAGGAAGTTGTCGTTCACTCCGACAACATCACAAACGGCTACAAAGAAGGCTAGAACTAACAACTCAACTCCTGGTTCAGCCACAAAGAAAGTATCTTTGAAGTGGTCATTGCCATTAAGCCAAAGCTCGAAAGGGTTATCGAAACACCCATCACCCTTGGGCCAAATCTCCAAAGGGATATCAGCAGTGGATATGTTACCCAACTCTGCCTTCAGACCAACTGGTCAACTGATTCCAAAGGTACTCCCACTTGTTATGCCATTTATTTATTATTGAGTTGTGAACACATTAATCTATGTTATGTGTAATGAGCATCATATACTATGATAGAAATCCAAGTGCAAGTTTAAGTCAACCACAGACATGAGGTTGAGTCTTGCAGAGGGACAAGTTTGTGCATACGTGTTCGACATGGAGAAAGAGCTAAGGTGTTGTTAAATCTATTTTTATCATATTGGTGGTACTTTGTAAACATTCTTTCCTTTAAATATTTGTGTGTTATTTTCGCCTATTGCAGTGAGGAGGTATTCGCTGTGGGGAACAACATAGGCACAAGAGCTGACTTTGAGTGCTTGATTCCTGGAAAAATTGTCCACCATGAGGTACGTACTATATGTATATATGTATATGACGCTAAATGTTTGCTATAATAATCACTTGTGCATTATATTATTTTTTATCAACAAGTAAAACTCTAGGCCTATTGAACGACAGATGGTGCTCATGAAGTCACTTATGGTTACTTGGACACAAATGAACAAGAACAAATGTGTTTGGTGTCTCCCTCCGCTGCTTATGTAAGTCGTTGATTGAACACTACATGCCATATACCAATTACCACATTGAACGAAATATATATCATGCTAAACTCCATTTACATTTAACTAATGCAGGTCGATGTCACACGGGGAAGGACCATTGAGGATTTGCATATGTTCTATGGCAAAGACTGGATGCCCCCCATTCCTAAGCTTAAACTGGTTAGATTATTTGCCCACCCAAGTCCATGGGGCTATGGAAAATTATAAAAAACATATCATTAGTACAAATAGTGATTTAAGGCCCAAAGATATACTTTTATGCATCATCATTTAAATCGCTATCATCATTTAAATCGCTGGACATTTATTGTATGAAATATACATTTTCAATGTGTTATATGTTTAAATTATAGATATATATACCAATAGAAGAGGAGGGTGGACATTGGTATCTGATGGTGGTGCAACTAGATGACAAAAAGGTCTTTCATCATGACTCTTATCTCACTGATGACGTATTGGATCAACGCAGGGAAACAATTCAGCGCATGGTAACTTGTAGATATAATTATCGCAAATCATTATAGCCTATTTGTGTTACTAAATTTTGTCTCTGGCACTAAATACAGAGCAACGCATTGGGTTCTCTAATTTTACGTGTGTACATTGATCAAGTATTTTACAATGACTACATTGATGTTGCTTTGTGGGATGTTTTTGAGCCAAGGGGTATCCCCAATTGTGGGAATAGGTACATCACACAAGGATACAATTATATTTATTTAATGATTTATGCTGTTAAAATTATGTAATGATGTATTCTGTCATCATGCTCCAATGTAGTGATAGTTCCGGTCTATGGGTGGTAGAGTGGATGAATATGCAACATTCTTTTCACCATAATATTCCTGGAGTGGTGGGTTACATGCAAAATCAATTGTTTCATTATTTATTTACCTACTATCATAAACTTGGTATTCTAACACTTTGCCTCGTCAACCATTTGGCTTAAAAAAATTAATAACAGCTGAATGACAAAAAAATGCGTATGAAGATTGCCATGCGATTATTGTTGGGTGCACACAACCAGAGTCTGCATGCACTACTAATGAAGGCTAGAGACAACTAGGACGAGCTGACATATGACCCAAGTGATTGAACAAAGAAAACCAGTGTCATATTATATTTTGGGCCCACAAGTGAATTATTAGCTGAAGGTATTAATTGCACGCTAGCATATTTTGGAGACAGTATACCCATTTGTTTTGATATGCACTAAGCTTCGTGGTATTACCACCTTGACTATAGTGGCTAGAAATTATACAGTCCATAATGGGCTCTTTTGCTATGTATTAATTCTTAGCTATAGTGGTTGGAAGCTATTAACTCTTAGCTATAGTGGCTGAAAAGTACGTGTGTAGTTGATTTGTTTGTGTATATCTGAAGTGAAACTTTTTTCTTTTCCCTTTAGAGTCGATTTAGTGCCATCCATGTCCTGCTAGTGTATCTTATACTGGGATGGCATAATGGATTGGGTTGTTGGGCCTTTGCTATGTATTACCTCTTTTCATATAGTGGGTCATTATTATGTAGACGACAATGAGCTTCTGGCTTAATACCATTTCACTATTTAACCGGGCTACTTCAAAATTACAACATATAGTGGGTCATTATTGTGCATGTGGATCATAAAATAAAAATTACAACATGGCCTAATTAAAAATAATGGATTCACAGATGCTATTTTTTGGTAAACGAGTTCAATAATAACCAACAACGGAAATGGTCTTGATTCTCTCAGTTACATACACATAATGCATCATCCACCAACAAATAGCATCTCAAAATGGCACTAGTAGACATATAGCATTTCAATGGACCTGCTTCTCTCAATTTAGTACACATAGAGATCTAAATTATATACACCCTATTTAAAATCAGCGCAACAAAATGCATCATCCACCAACAAACAAATAGCATCGTAACAGTCACTGCATAAATGATTAAAAGGATAATAACTTATCAAAAACTACCAGCATAATGCAACATTAAAAGAAATGCATCACATAAGGTCTTCAAAAACTACCTACACAATGCATCATTACAAGAAATGCCTCACATAAGGTCTTCAAAAACTACCACCATAATGCAACATTTTGTAAGGATAACAATTTATCAAAAACTACCACAATAATGCATCATTACAACAAATGCCTTATATAAGGTCTTCAAATATTCTGCATCCTCGTCTTCCCTACATGAAGGCATAATGCACCAATTAACACAATAACATTCAGAAATAAGTGTGATATTGTTCATACAACACAAAATATCTAAAGTTCCATGCAACATAATGTAGTAAGCAACCTGTTAAGCATCTTCACTAACACTGCGAATCCTACGTGTGTTCCTCTTTGCACTCAATGAATACGCCACTGCAGAATCAGTTACTTCTTCATTTACCTCTTGGCTGGACATGATCGTTTGTTGTGTCCAGTTACTCCACATGAACCACACCTTTGTGGTCGCCCACGTTTCCCGCTACTAGATGTTCGGCTCATTCCACAACCCTTGCTTCTAGCTATAGGTGGATCATGTAATATCTCAGGTGCAATTACAGTCTGACTGTTGCCTGTAGCTCCTTCAGCAGTATACTTGAATTTCAACCTATTTAGCTCATTTGTAACAACATCAACATGTGTATAGTCTTCATCATCCCTTGATGCCAACTCAGATAGTTGCCTGCAGAACTCCACCAAACTAGCATATCTAGCAATCAAATAAGAATCCCAATAAAAAGAACCATCGTGGTAACTTCCACGAATTGCCTCCTTAGCAGATATCGACCATCTATCCAGCACCAAACACTTGGGAAACTCTGTGAAGTCTAAATAAACCAGTATCCTTACGATGTGGTCGCATGGAATTCCCATTGATTCCATCCTTAGGCATGAACAACTAAATTCAACAGGAGAAGGACAGTATGTCACACGCCATATTTTGCCTACGTCTGGATACTTAGACACTGAATAAATAGAATACATTGACATTTCTTGTATGTCCATGACAGTTGTTAATGTCGCCTTCATAAGAGCCTGATGATCACAGTAAGAGTTAGTTATTAACAAGGAATATTGGA
The DNA here is from genome assembly GCA_037113605.1 of Calophaca sinica. Lineage (NCBI taxonomy): Eukaryota > Viridiplantae > Streptophyta > Magnoliopsida > Fabales > Fabaceae > Calophaca > Calophaca sinica. Next base: position 74,743,292 of record CM073730.1, read on the forward strand.
AACAACTAAAATTCTTGTTAAATCATTACTACTTAGTAATATATCAATGTGATCAACGAACCAACAAGTGTGTTCAACATTATAAGAAACTATTAATACTTTCAAACAAGAGGAATGTCGTCATAGGTTACCTTACGAAAAATTAGAAATATCTCCTTTGTGAACTGCTTCGATGCAGAACTCTCTAGACTTCGAAAACTCGTTTGGAGTACTACATCACCATACTGGGACTGAAAATCTGCCTCCACTTCCCTGAATCGAAAATAAGTTAGGCACCTATGAAATTGTTGCACAAACTCAGTCAGGCTAATCCTAGGATTAACAAACTTAAGTATATGCATGTGCAATGCCTCACAACGTGATGTCGTCCGTATTCCCGCATAAAAATTGCCCCTAATATGAGCTGTCGCCCACATTTTTTTCCTGCCATACAGCTCTCTGATCCATGTGTTGTCTTCCAAGCCAAACTTGTTTATCATTTCTTCCCACAACTGTTCAAATTTAAGAACATCGTAATCACCCAACATGCATTTCTTCAACCAAGGCAGGAAATCTGGAATTGCAACATTACTTGTAGCATTGCGGAGCAAATGCCATGCACATAGTCTGTGGTGTGCTTGAGGAAACACCCTACTGATAGCATTCTTCATTGCAATGTCACCATCGGTTATTACTGAAGAAGGCGCCTTGTCGTTCATGGCAACCATAAATTGTTCCAACAACCACACATATGTCTCTTCTGTCTCATTGGCCACAAGCGCAGTAGCAAAAACTATTGTCTGGTTATGGTGATTAACACCGAAAAATATCACCAGAGGACACTTGTACTTGTTCTTACGGTAAGTTGCATCAAATGCCAGCACATCACCAAATATTTGATAATTCATTCGACTTTCCCCATCACACCAAAATAGGTGGTGAAGCCTGCTTTCATCATCCACAGTGTGCGCAACAAACATCAATGGGTCATTCCCTTTAAGCTCTTGCAAGAACTTCACAGCAGCACTAGCATCAGATATTTGCTTTCGGCGTTGTCTGGATACTTGATTGTAAATGTCCTTTTTTTATACCTCATCTTATGATAGCCACCTGCAATATTGGCAAATGCACCATAAATTTGTGACGGCATTATCCCAACTTTTGTAGAATTTTCAATTAGCAAAGCATCCACAGCAGTCATCTTCCTATGAGCTGGTAACATTGCACAATATACTTCTCCAAGCAACTCGTGGTTATGCTCATCCATGAATAAGGAAACATACCATCGCCCTGAATGACTATCAACGTGAACGCGAAATTTGGCTTCACACCCACACCTTGTATAGTTTTTTTGTTCGCGTCTTCGCATTTCAGGTGTGACTCCCCTATCTTCCCTGAATCCTTCTCGAGAACATACAAATGTTTGTTGTAATATTTCCCCTTTACAGTTTCTCAATAGCCTACTCTTACGAACAGAAAATCCATTCAATCTACCATACCAACTATAGAATAAGTATGCCACATGTAAGTCAGCAAAATCAAACCTACTAACATCATTTATGCTGATATTTTTCATATCAATGTTCATAATGTCGACCAACCCATTAATGTTTATGCCATCTTCCATAAATGACTCAGCACCTCCTTCACCTCCTTCACTTTCATCTCCTTCTTCATCTTCATCTCCATCTCCATCTCCATCATCGTCGTCATCATCATCAGAGTCATCTCCTCCTTCTTGCTCATATCCATCATCAAATCCCCCATCATATCCGTCTCCATCTTCATACCCATATCCACCTTCAGTATTCTTATACTTGTTTCCAACGAGAACTCCCAAATCCTCCAATCCCTACAATAAAATTAAAATACAGAATCAGGTCACTATATACTCCATTTAGTGCCTCACTTTCATGCCACAACCATGTTATGTTAAAACTTAAAACCAACTAACACTTTACAGTGTATACTTCTCCGTCTTTGTTACCTTGAATGCCTCCATCCATTTCCCACCGATGTCTTTACCTGTGTACAAAGACCAACCATGGCAAACTTATTTTTTCATTTAGCTTGTGTACAAAGACCAACCATGGTACAATTCACACAATTTGATAGCAACCATGTGCATAACTAAACACAAGCATGCATAAAATCATTATATTAAAAATCTGACCAGCTTTCTTCATGTTCCTTTATTTTTCTCGCAGCTCAAAACCAAATGTCTATTATCACAATTCTTTTTTCTTATTTTGATATATGATTATGATGTTATTACTATTCTTTTCAACACTTGTAGCAGCTAACCCTATCACTTAGGTGGGGTAGAAATTATCAGCCTTAGGCCTATTTACTTATGGAAGACTACGCTTTTCTGAACTTGGACACAAATCAAACTCAAATTGTACACATCTGAAATATTTTGACCTTTTTAGCAGAAAAAGATAGATAGATTTAGAAAATTAGTACCAGAAGTACTACAAATTGATATGCAGATTCCAACTGTAATTGCAGCTATATTGGAGCCGCCTAATATCAACAAAATATATAACCTGAAAGGAAAGCCAACCTATGATCAACCACATGTATAAAAAACAAATAGCAATGATCTTACACCAGATAAACAATCAGATTAAAAGCATCAGAACAGTAGACATCAATGCTACCAAAATTACTTGAGGCCTAAAAAGGGGGAGCAATAGCAATCAGATTATGAGGCCTTTCAGGAAGCCTATGATTTTGATTTTTTAAACCAATAAGAAGCAAGAGTATAACAGATGTGATCAGTTAAACCATAACCCCCAAATCATGATATACCCCTACCACAAGCACCATGAGGTTATACCTATTCCAACATGTGGGACTTCCACAAGGCTGTGATAATCTTATTACTCTACCATCAAGAAACCTAATCATAAAATATTATATTGCACTTTAGTCTTTGAAAGAACAGTAAATTTTATACTTCCTAATCATATTTGCATTCCTAATTCAATTAAAGGCATATGATCCATGTGACTTCCTATCCATAAATTTTATACAGAAGCCCCATTTGGCTGGTAATATATTAAAAACATATGATGCATGTGAGACGAATAAGCTAGCAATGACAAACAACATTTTGGAGTTGATGATTAGAAGCAACCACCATCAACAGGAAGCAAAACAAGGTGCGTGAAAAAAAAAACCTGAAAAAGTAGCCTACTACTTGACTGTTATTAATTATTAATGGTCCAAATGAAACCCCAGGCTAAAACAATGAGCAGTTTTATATTTAAAGTTTATAATTTCAAAGAAATATTATCTGCAAAATAAATTATTTACATATGGGTTCAACTAAATTTAGAATTTTACAAGGTGGCTGGTGTTACTTATTACTGCAGCATTCAATCCAGTAACATTCAATCACTTGGGTTCAACTAAATTTAGAATTTTGCTTAATAGAATCGCAGATACAAAAAATTCGATTCACCAAGCCAGTAACATTCAATCTCTTATTCTCAAATACTACCTCATTTCTAAAATATTAATAAATATGTAAATGTCAACAAATCAAAAACCAGAAAAAGGGAAAAGAAAAAATAAGTTCTACTCCCTCAATCCCAAGCTTAGTTTTAAGGTTTCCACTGCTAGTATTTTTGCCCAAACCATCTTTGTGCTTGTAGCTACTTGTGCAGAGCCACAGAGAAGCAGCGAAGCCTACAACTGGATCACTCTCAAAGGATAGAAAACACAACACAGATCACACAAATACAGAGCAATGCGTTTGGACTTCTTTTGTTACTACTATTTTCCTCAACAGATACCTTTTTCTCATGTACCTCTCCCACGTCCATTGAATGTGATTCATCATAAACAAGGACATCATTTCTGGATGATGGTTCTTCCACCATCTCTTGCCTAACAATATCTTGCTCTAATTTGACATTATCAGCAATTATAGTATCCTTTAGTTCATTCTTATCATTAATTAACATAGAATTACTAGAAATAGAATCAGATTTTACTTCAGACCCTAAACTAGGGTTGACCTCAGATACCTGGATTTTAGGAAGTGAAGAGCTGGGCGTCAGATGCTCACATGGGGGCTCTAGGTCACATTCCAGCTGGGGCTTCGTCGTTGACAGTGACATATGGCCACCAGGGTTCTCGAAGATATGGTCAGCCCCCGATTTTACTTTGCCTAACAGAAAATGAGAGAGACAGGTTCGCGAAGAATGTGTTCGATTTCGTTGTTGATGGCGACGATCTGGACACCGGCGTTCTCGAAGAAATAGTCGCCCCCCAATTCTACTATACCATTTCAGGGCTAGGGCGCAAGATTGTGGGTTATAGAATCAGAACTGCCATCTTTGCAAATAAGGAAAATATCATCGGTTGATCTTTGCAAAGAAAAAAAACCCAAAAATATGTACAAAGAAAAAAAAATTGAAGAACCGGAAATATGGACGTACACCTATTTACGTTTCAATATGTAAAACAAAAAAAAATTAAGTGGAAATATGATATGTGCAAAAATAATAATTTCTTGGTTCAAATATGTAAAACAAAAAAAAAATTGAAGAACCGGAAATACGAGTAACAGGTATTTACGGTTCACTAAACCCAAAAAAACGGTTCACTAAACCCAAAAAAAATTCTATTTACGGTTCAATATAAAACAAAAATTGTTTTTTTTTCACAAGCAACGGCAGATTATTTAACTGTCATGAAGGTCCAAAATCCAAAGTCGCAAAATCCAAATACAAGAAATGACCCATCAAACAGCCCAAGGAGTCCAACAAGCGATCCACTACTGCTAGAGTACACAACTCGAATAACTGAGGGTGCTAGACTACACAACTCGAATAAATGAGGGAGCACGGGATCAAAAAACAACCGGAAAAATATGTCCACCTAGTATTTACGATTCAATGGAAAAAGAAAAAAAAACAAAAATTTGTAACAACTGAAAATGCCCAGGAAATATATCATCATTTGTTTATTGAAAAAAGTTTCATATTGGTTAAATACGCATATGGCTTATAAACAAAAAAAATTCAATTCTTCTTTTTGGTAACATCAAATCTTTATTAACTTAATTTATACTCTTTTTTTTGTTGAGTGTTGCTTTTTCGTCAATAATTAATCTAATACTTTTCCTTTGCTCAATTATTTAGAAACCTAACTTCATATTTTCATCTCAAAAATGGATACCCAAAAAATAAAAAAATTAAGAGACAAATGTTTCATATTTACGGTTCTACGTAGATATAGAAAAAAATGAAAAATAAAAAATAGAAAATAAAAATAAAAAGAATAAACTAAGAGATATGTGGATATAGAAAAAAATGAGAAAATAAAAATAGAAAACAAAAAGAAAACAAAAAGAAAGAAGACAAAATTAAGAGTTTGATATTTACGGTTCTATGAATATGTGTAGATATAGAAAAAAATGAAAAACAAAAAATAGAAAATAAAAAACAAAACAAAAAAATTAAGTGAACCGTAAATATCATATTTTTGATATTTACGGTTCTAGATATTTGTTTTTGGTTAGTTCTAGATATAAAAAAAAATTATAAACATTAACTTAATTTATAGTCTTTGTCTAAATAATTAATTTAATACTTTGCTTTTGCTTCGTTATTTAGTAACCTAACTTCATTTTTTCATCCCAAAAATGGATCGCTTACAATTACATTACATCCATGTACCCAAAAAATAAAAAAATTAAGAGAGAACTATGTAGATATAGAAAAAATGAAAAATAAAAAATAGAAAATAAAAATAAAAAGAATAAATTAAGAGATATGTAGATATAGAAAAAAAAATGAGAAAATAAAAAATAGAAAACAAAAAAGAAAACAAAAAGAAAGAAGAAGAGAGAACCGTAAATATCATATTTTTGATATTTACGGTTCTTTACATGTAGATATAGAAAAAAATGAAAAACAAAAAAATAGAAAATAAAAAAAAGAAAAAATTTAGAGTGAACCGTAAATATCATATTTTTGATATTTACGGTTCTAGATATTTTTTTGGTTGGTTAGTTCTAGATATAAAAAAAAAATTAAAAAAAAGTGTTGCGCGTCTACCCGAGTCCATCAACCCTAAACCCATACCCGAGTCCACCATCCAGTACCACTCAACTCAATCGACGCTTGCCCAAATAAGAGAAGGATGTGGGGATTTGCCGTCGCCGTCGCCTGTATCTCGTCCTAATTGGCCAACGCCGTGTCTCCCTTCTACGCCAATGTTACGGCCCGTCTTGAACGCAACCTTAGAATCCTCTGCGATCAAAGCTTCCCTAACCTGCTTCCCCTGCGATCAAAGCTTTCTCTCCTCTACCTTCACCTTTCCATGAAGTTCAAAATAAATCAACAACATAGCATTATGCACAAAGCATTAAATTCATACATATCATTAAACAGATCATTATATTCCATTAACAATGGTCAGCAAGAACATGGCCATCGCCACCTCCAACGTCCTCATATTTTCAAAGGGACACACCATTATACGGAGGGATAGATTTGCAAAACCTTATTTTTTGGATTGACCGGTTCATTATATAAAGAAAAAAACAATAGCAGCCGTGTGATATCATATATTGTATCCAACGGCTCAACAAACTTGTGCACGGTGGGAACACCCACTTCACTAGTGCACCCTAGAACTTGCCGATATAGATAATACTTCTACTTTCCTTTTTATTTAATAACTTAATAATAATAGTAAAACAAATGATATCATCATACTATCATCATACTATGCCATGAATTTTTTGTATTTTTTAATAGTGACCGGGTCATGCGGTTCAACTAGTGACCCACCGTTTCGACCAGTGACCCACTGACCCAATGCCTTGACCGAGTCGATGACCGGTCCGGGTTTAATAACATTGCTTCAAAATGACTTAAACAAAAGAACCGTTAAAAATAAAACTTTCTGAATAATGTACATCAATGTACATATTAATATCTCAACTTATTAAAAGAATTTAAAAATAAAAATCATTCAATACATACAAGTGAGTCTGCACCTATTCTATCATTGTTGTGGTTATTATTTCACTTCTAATAATCTCTTCCTCTGTTTGCTATGCTCAAGAGCGGGTGAATTAAGTATGTTAGATTTTCAAAAAGGTTTTCACCCCTTTTTAATGAATAGAAATTAATTTGAAGATGTTTTGAAACACTACATATTTTGAATCATATGAATACACTCAATTTAAAATAATGACTCTTTATCAATTCAAACAATGAATCAATCAAGATATTAGAGATATAATGCAAAATCATGAAGTATAATATGTGCAAATGATGAATGAACAGTCATCAACAACAATATCAATCATGCACAAAAACTAAAAACATAGAAATTAGAAAGATAGTTGTAAAGAAAATTCATATCAACAATTTATATTAGGTAATCAATTACTAAGTGATAGTTGTGTTGAAGTAATCGACTGCTTCTTGGGTAATTGACTACTTTTCCAAAAATCTAATTTAATAAGAGCCAATTTATTCAAGTATCCAATTACTTTGCCTTCTAAGTACTATGAAGAGTAATCGATTACTTTGCCTTCAGTTGTGATTTGTGAATCTACTAAAAAATAATCTATTACTTCTGCAATTAATCTATTAGTTTTCCTTGAATGCACACTTGAAGTTCTAATTAATTGGAAAACACACCCTAATTAAGTTCAAAACATTCTCTTTTGGTTTCAAAAACTTTTCCCCAAATAAGTTCATATTAAAAATCTAATTTTTTTTTTGAAATTAAATGGGGCTAAAAGCCCAAAAGAAGATTACACCTGAATAACGCGAGGAGTAGAAACTCCCAAAATATCAACAACAATCAACGACTCCACCTGGGGGGAGGAGACTCAAACAACATGAAACCAGACTCTAACTCACAACCCAAGTTAGTTAACCCATCTGTAACTTTGTTTGCTTCACAATAAACATGACTAATGCGAACTTGTCAATCCATGTGAAGCAAAGCTCGGATCCGCTGGACCAGAGACCAACCATGAGCACTACCCAAAGAGGTGCCATTCAGACAATTAGCAATCACCAGAGAGTCAATATTGAGCTCTATACGTGCATAACCATGATTCTTAGCTAATTGTAAGCCCTCCAGAACACCCCAAAGCTCCATAATATAAGCATTAGTGTCACCTAAGAATTTCGCAAACCCACAGAGCCAACGCCCACCAGCATCCCGAATTACTCCGCCACAACCAGCCACTAACGACGAACTCCTCGTAGCGCCATCACAATTAAGAGCAACCTAATCCTTCATAAGTAGAACCCACCGAACCAAAATCGAATCATAGAACTTGGGACCTCCAGCAACATCCATAGAGAGACACTTCTTGTAATTGTGCACATAGTGGAGGATATGTGCAGAAGGATGAATGAGCCGCATAAACATTGGATCATGCACCATCTTAGTCCTCCAATACCACAAAAAATGGCAAGTTATAGCCCAAATATTCCTCCAATCCGAGAGCCCATCAATACTCCACCCCACCTGCATATTGAAGCCCACCCAAGCCGAGAAATCAATCATAAAAAAATCGCACGCTGCTCTGGAGGGACAAGATGAAACCAAAGCTGAGTAACTAGAGGGCAATCTCTCAAGACATGAAGAATAGACTCTTCAATGTTGAGACAATGATGGCAATAAGCATTTCCATATCCCCACCTGCTACAGACAAGATTAGTAGGTAGCCTACCATGCATCATTTGCCACGCAAAACACCTAACTCGCTCCGAAACATTAAGCTTCCAAACTATCTTCCACATCCCATGACTTTCTAGGTTCTTAAACCCACTCACCAAATGGTAAGCACTAGCAATGGAAAACTAGCCCAACCTATTTCCAGGCCACACTCTCTTGTCCTACCCACACTCATTAGTAGGCACAGGGATCGCATGTAACTTGCTCAATAAAGGAGCTGGGATGATGTCCTCAAGCAAAGCAACATTCCAACTCCAAGTTTGGTGATCCACCAAATCAGATACACGAAGATCCTCCATGTGATGAGGAATATGAGGCACCTCATCAATAATTCGCAAACCCTCTCCCAACCATCAATCCCTCCAAGTGTTGATCATATTGCCATCTCTAACAACCCACATCTGATGCTTCGAGATATCTTCCAAGCATTCACAATACCTTTCCAAATAAACGAATCAATATTTTTGGCTACAACATGACCATGGTCAAGGATACCCCTACCATATTTCCCTTTGAGAACATTACACCATAACCTGTCATCTCTTTCCCGAAGGTTCCAACCCATCTTCATGAGACAAGCCTTATTCATGTGATGGAGATTCCTTATAGCCAATCCTCCAAGATTTTTAGGAAGGGTCATAGTGTTCCAATTCACAAGATGAAGACGACGTTGATTATCCTCCTCACCCTAAATGAAGCTTCGCTGAAGTTTTTGGATATCAGCTAGGCAACTTTTGGGAATTGGAGTAGTCATCATAGATTAAATAGGAATAGCTTGCATTACATATTTTGCAAGAGTCACTCCCCTTGCAAAGGAGAGGTAGGAAGCCTTCCAGCCTGACAATTTACTCTTAACTTTGTCCACCAAATGCTGAAAATCTTGCCTTTTCAGAGCTCTGCCAATGAGAGGCACTCCCAAATATTTACCCAAACTATAGGTCTCTTTGAAACCAGAGCACCTCACCAAAGCATTTCTAGTGGGCCTATCAACATTTTTAGAGAATAAAATGGAGGTTTTGTCTAAACTAACCACTTGCCCAGACATAGAGCAAAACTGGTTGAGAGTATAAGTAACACATCTCATTTGACGATCCATAGCTTTTCCAAACAGAAGTAAATCATCAGCAAACATCAAGTGAGACACAGCAGGCCCAGATCTACCTGCTTTCAGAGGGACCTACTCACCCTTTTCCACCTCTTCAATAATGAGATGAGTGAGCTTGTCCATACATAAAACAAAAATATAAGGAGAAATAGGATTGCCTTGCCTGATACCCCTCTCTAGGGAGAAAAACTCTGATTGACTACCATTCCAAAGCACATTAGTCCGAACACTAGTAATACAATGCATAATACAATTAATCAATTCTGTTGGTAGCCCCACCTCTGCCAAAACCTCTAGAATAAAAGACCAACGAAGCCTGTCATAAGCCTTAGCTAAGTCAACTTTAATAGCAAAAAAGCCAGATTTACCTCGCATCTTGTTCATACTATGAACCAATTCTTGGGCAACCACAATATTTTCATGGATACTTCTAGTAGGCACAAAACCTGTCTGATAAGGAGACACAATATCCGGAATTAGAGGCTTCAATCGATTAACAGTAACTTTGGTAAGCACCTTATAACTCACGTTACACAAAGAAATAGGCCTAAATTGACTCACAAACTCAGGTTTGTCAAATTTAGGAATGAACCAAATATCAGTGTTATTAACTTTATTAATCTCCTGCGGATGCTTCCAAAGTTGAGAGACAAAATGACAAAATGTGTGCTCAATAATTTTCCAATTAGACTGATAAAAACTGCAGGAAAACCATCTGGCCCAGGCGATTTCCAAGGCTCCATATTGAACAAAGCCTGCCTACTTCCTCCTTATCCACCTCTTTGCTAAGACATGCAACAACCGCACCATCTAAAGGAACAAAAGAAAACTTAGTGGTAAGCTTCAAGTGGGGGGCTTCTGTCTCCTTGAAAAGACCCTTAAAGAAGTCATTTACTAAAATTTTTAGTTCCTGCTCCTCTTCAATCCAAGCACCAGAATCACTTCTAAGCATCAGGATCCTATTTTTCCTCTTCCGGTTAGTAGCTTTAATGTGATAGTACCTTGTATTACGGTCAACATCCTGAAGCCACTTAGTGCGAGACCTTTGAAACCAGATAAGCTCTTCTTGCTACAAAACTTCTGCCAGCTCTTTCTAAAGATCTTCCTCTAGTTGAATGAGGAATCTATTCTTTTGCCCATCTTCCTGCTTCCTTTGGATACCTCCTAACCGAGCTAGAAGCTTATTCTTCTACCCCTCACACTACCAAAAGTATTAACTTTCCAACTTTTGATACAATCTTCTACTTTTGTTAAATTTTCTGTTAAGCCATTTCCTCTATCCCGCCATTTGTGAAGAGCATCAGTGAAAGAATTATGAGTCAACCAAGCACTCTCAAAACGGAAAGGTTTGTCTCCCCCTCATGTAATTAGAACCATGTAGACAAATAAGCAAGGGATGATGATCAGAGAATTTAATTCGAGGTAGAACTTTGACAATAACATTGGGGAAGGCTACCCGCTAGTTGTCATTACAAAGAACTCGATCAAGCCTCTCAAAGGCTCTATCATAACCTTAATGTTTGGGACCTTTCCAAGTGAACTTGGAACCCACCGACCCCACATCCAAAAGGATACAAGCATTAATCTGGTCTTGGAATAAGGAGAACCTCCTTAAATTAACTGGTGCACCACCTTTCTTCTCGCTGGGGCCGAGAATATCATTAAAGTCACCAGCTAGCATCCATTGATCATGAATATTCTGAGCATAGTGGAGTAAATCATTCCACAAGGCACCCCTAACTTCATCATCTGGACTTGGATATACCGAAGTAAAAAACCACTGCCAACCATGCTTCATGGTGATCTGAACATGGATAAATTGGAAAGTTGTATTATAACAAGGTTCGACTTCCAAGCTGTGATTATGCCACCTGCAAAACCACTACCAATAGAGCATACAAAACCATCAAAGCCCAAGAGTTCAAAGGTCCTCTTGAGCTTAAAAGGGTTAACTCTGGTCTCCATTATAACTAACACTTCTGGATGGTGAATATCCAAATATTGCTTGCAATTTCTACAGAAAATCCTTGCTAGCTGCACCACAGTAGTTCCATACCATAATTTTGTTTAACATTAAAAAAATTATAGTAGAAAAGGGCTCCCAAAAGGTTAAGCATGGTTGAGACCAGGGGTCTCCACCACTACCTCCATGTCATCCTCACCATTTCCCATACTGACTTCTACACGTTTTCCCTGAATTGCTTCTCCATCCTGGGAACTTTTAGAATGCATACTTAGCTCTAGAGAATTAGGGCCGCTGCAACTGATATCCCACTTGAGGGTCAAGAGGTCGTGTCTGTTGAGCAATATCCGGTCCACTTGGGCCAAAACACTACTTGCAATGTTAGGCCCATGCTGCATCTCATTCGGTCCAGTAACTAACTTGATCGTCCCGCTGGTGACTTCTCTCTCACTTGTCCCTGCAATAATCACGTGCTCATTATTTTTTTCCACCTCCTTATCTCTCTTATTGAAAGTATTAATGAAATATTCCTCCATATGATTAGGATCTAAAATTTGAGTGATTGTCTCGTCGGCATTCCTCTTAAAAGCACCCAAAATTTCCTTTTTTTTGACCACGTGCTGACTTGATAACTCCCACAGGTCTCTTCACGTAATTTGCTGCCTTTTTGGTAGTAGGAAGGCTAGATTTTCCTAGACCAACCACTACTTTGCCCTTTTTAGTAACCACACTGTCGCTTTTCCTTTTTTGGTAGCATCCAAATCTATAGCATTGACCACTAATTTTTCCCTCAAATCCTTCTCCAATTGATTCCCTACTTCCACGTCATGAGTAACGTGAATTTCCAATGATTGATGGTCATTATTTCCTCCTTCCATTTTCGTAACATCTTCAATCAATACCCCATATCTCGATCCCGAAACTGACGCATTTGCATTAACTGCTACCGGAGCAACAACGACATTCGGGTTCTTAGAGGCTTTTAGGTCGCCGTTATGCAAAGCCACCATTTCCTTATTCCTCTGAGGTTTCCTTTGCTTATGCACCACCGTCCATAAACTAGGATCATGCTTTTCCACCTCTCCTCCTAAGCGACTTTCACCTTCCTTCTCACCCTCTACTTCAGCTGGTTTTTCTGGGCACCCTTCCCTGTAGTGGCCAAACTTGCCATAAGTAAGACACAGAAGGTGGAGCCCTTCATACTCCAGTTTGTAGTAACTTTCTTCCACCTCGCAAATGGCCAGTAATGGCTTCGATAAGTCCACCTCCACATTGATCCTAGCATATTTCCCTTTCTCCTGATGCACCGTGTTCTTATCAACCTTCACAGTTTTTCCTATACAATTGCCAATAAAATGAAGGATCTTGGGATCATAGTATTCAACCGGTATTCCTGATATTCGCACCCATACCAAAGCTCTCTCGATGGCACTACTGGAAGGCTTAAAATTTGGGGTCCATTCTCTAACAATGAGGTAATGATCGTAGATCAGCCAAGGACCCTCCAATAAGGCATGTTGTTGATCTTCCTTATTAGAGAATCTCACCATAAAATAGTCATTACCTAAGTCTATTATGTTGATGATGCCACTTTTAACCCACATTTGCTTTAATCTGGTTTCCAGAGCCTTGAAACCAATCTTCCTACCTAAAATTTTCACAATAACATTGTTCCTCCATGGCTTATGGATACGTTTCTTTTCCTTCTCTGACAGCACAAACTTAGGGCACTCATATTTCCCTAGCATTTGTACTATTACTTGCAACCCTTCAAATTTGTCATCCTTCTCTCCTCCAATCTCCTCCTCCGAATTTTCCTCCTCCTCCGAGTCATCATTGACCTCCCCCACCACATAATCCTTATAACTTTTAGTACGTGGCTCTACTATTCCATCATATACCAAGGGCACAGATGACGTGCCTGTATATGCATGGTCTCCCTCCTTCACCTTTTTTGAACTCCTAGCTTTCAAATCATCTTCCTCCTTCGATGATTCAGCTTGATGATGTTGAAACCCTAGCAGAGGGTTTGGAGTAGCCGTTATTCTCGTTTTTCAACTTTACTAACTTTTTTTATTGTATAAAGCTAAAAAAAATCTAATTTAATAAGAGCCAATTTATTCAAGTAACCAATTACTTTGCCTTCTAAGTTCTATGAAGAGTAATCGATTACTTTGCCTTCAATTGTGAATCTACTAAAAAATTAATCTATTACTTCTGCAATTAATCTATTAGTTTTGCTTGAATACACACTTGAAGTTCTAAGTAATTGGAAAACACCCTAATTAAGTTCAAAACATCTCTCTTTTGGTTTCAAAAACTTTTCCCCAAATAAGTTCATATTAAAAATCTAATTTAATAAGAACCAATTTATTCAAGTATCCAATTACTTTGCCTTCTAAGTACTATGAAGAGTAATCGATTACTTTTTCTTTAGTTGTGAATCTACTAAAAAATAATCTATTAGTTTTGCTTGAATACACACATGAAGTTCTAAGTAATTGGAAAACACCCTAATTATTCCATCAAAAAAAAAAGAAAACACCCTAATTAAGTTCAAAACATTTCTCTTTTGGTTTCAAAAACTTTTCCCCAAATAAGTTCATATTAAAAATCTACTTTAATAATAGCCAATTTATTCAAGTATCCAATTACTTTGCCTTCTAAGTACTATGAAGAGTAATTGATTACTTTGCCTTCTGTTGTGAATCTACTAAACAATAATCTATTACTTGTGCAATTATTCTTTTAGTTTTGCTTGAATACACACTTGAAGTTCTAAGTAATTGGAAAACACCCTAATTAAGTTCAAAACATTTCTCTTTCGATTTCAAAAACTTTTCCAAAATAAGTTCATATTAAAAATCTTCTTTAATAAGAGCCAATTTATTCAAAGCATCAGTTTGGAAGATCTTACACACAAATTCTAATGAAGTCATAAAAAAATCTTCAAATATTGCAGTTACAAATGTAGAAGCTCATCATGAAAATATCGTTTAGAGTTGCAAAGGAAGCATATCGGAGAATCATCATCTACATCTTACGCCATTAAATTAAACGACCATGTTAAATCTTGCACGCTTGGGCAGGCATGGGCAGTAACTAACACATGTCCCAAGGTGTTTGAACTTCTTACTATCTCAAATTTTTTTTTTTTTTAAAAACTCAAATTTTTCCTCCAAACACAAGTCTTGTAATATCATGCATATGGTCAACTCTCATCACAAAATATGGAAAAGTCAAAAAATATTGAATTAATTCACTCCTAATAAATTGACGGTTCGGTAATTTATCATATATCTCATGCATCTCGTCTCGCTACTATCTTTTAAAACCCAAGCACACATCTTTTCTATTTATCTCAATTTAAGCCCTTCTACTAAAATTAATAGCTTTGTAATTTTTAATGAGCTTATCCTTTAAAAGTTTGTGAAAATTTTTCAAACTCAATTCATTCTTATAGAATCATTACCAAAAAATCACTACGCCAAAACAAGTTTTAATAGCAGAGTTTTAATAGCGCTTCATGAAGGAAGCGTTATTAAATATTATACAGAATGCTTTTATAGCGCTTTCGCAAACAAGTATCATAAAAGGTGTCCATATTACAACGCCTTTCTTAAAGCGTGCGCGTTTCTTAAAGCGTGCTATGGAAGTGTTGAAGGTTTATATGAAATACCAAGCGCTATTAAAACCTGTGATGTTTAATAGCGCTTTTTTCGTAAAGCGCTATTGAAGACCGCACATTTGATTATCCATCCTTTAAAAAGCGCTATTAAAAGATGAAATGAAAAACTCAGAAACCCTTCCACGCGCGAAGTCCTCTCTTTCGCTGACCCTAGTTCTTTATAGAGCAAAGACCTTCTCAACGCTCAGCACCACCAATCCTTCCTCCCCGTCGCACTGCCGGTGAGACCTCCTTGTTCCGGCGCCACCAACCTCCCCGTCGCGCCGTCGCACATTAGATATTAAGGTTCACACCCCGTCGCTCCAGATACAAACCCCGCCCCAACCCTTTGGATCACAACCCTAACTTTCACACCCTCCAAGTTAAAGGCAGCCTCTACATTACACAACATGACGTCGTTCTTTCTCACTCCACGCGCTTCGCCTACCGCATCGCTGGTCCCCATAACAGCGTCTACTTGGAATTGGACCCTTGCGATGCCAGAGTTGCCATAGTCACTTGCGGGGGCCTATGTCCTGGCCTCAAGACTGTTATCAGGGAGCTTGTGGTCGACCTCTGGGATCTTGTTGGGAAAAACTGTGTAAGTGAGATAAAATAAATTTTCACGAACCCCAAGATAATTTCCCAAACCAAATAGATGAAAATAACACCAAAGATTTTAGCGTGGAAAACCCTCCAAAGTGAAGGTAAAAACCACGGGACCCGTAAGCCGCTTAAACTTCCACTATAACAATAATGGGATTACAAACTTCACCCTTAGGTGATCTCTCAAAATTAATACAATAAGATTGTACTCTCAATTTGTGGATAAAACTCTCACAAATTGGCTCTCTCTAATTTTTCTCTCACTCTTTCTCTTAAGCAAGACTTCTCTCTCTAACTAATGCTTGTTGCACTTAGTTGTGAATGGGATGATTTTTGCTCTACCATCCACTCCCTATTTATAGAAGAAATGAATGGTGTGAACACTTGCAAATTGTGTCAATCTTAGATGGCCACCAACCATTTGACTCACCAATCATTTGACTCACCAATTTGCTTTCATATTGGCTGGATGCCAACAAATCTCCCCCTCCAGCCAATGGGGAAATATCCTCGTATCAATATGGGGTTGATATTAAGCCTGCAACTTCTTTGCAGACTTCTAGCTTGTCCTTTGGTAGAGCTTTGGTCATCATATCAGCCCCATTGTCGTTGGTGTGGATCTTCTCAACTTTCAGCAGCTTTCTTTCTAACACATCACGGATCCAGTGATATCTTACGTCGATGTGTTTCGACCTTGAATGAAATGTCGAATTCTTCTTTGAGATGTATTGGCGCTTTGACTGTCGCAATAGAGAACATAATTTTCCTGGTTTTGTCCCAACTCTTGTAGGAACTTCTTCATCCACAGGATCTCCTTGCAACCTTCAGTGATTGCAATGTATTCCGCTTCTGTGGTGCTTAAAGCAATACAATTTTGTAATCGTGATTGCCATGAGACAGCTCCCCCTACAAATGTTATCAGATACCCAGAAATAGACTTTCTGGTATCCACGTCTCCAGCCATATCTGAATCTGTATATCCTTCTAATACAGGTTTTCCATTACCAAAACACAAACAATGACTAGATGTACCTCTGAGATATCTGAGTATCCATTTGAGTGCTGCCCAGTGCTCTTTTCCAGGTTTTGATATAAATCGACTCACAACACCAACTGCATGTGCAATGTCTAGTCTAGTGCATACCATAGCGTACATCAGACTGCCAACCGCCGATGCATATGGCACTTTGTTCATTTCTATTCTCTCCTCCTTGCTTGAAGGACACTGGCTCACTTTGAGCTTGAAGTGACTAGCCAGTGGAGAACTAACAGATTTTGCTTTGTCCATGTTGAATCTTTCAAGAACCTTTTCCACGTACCGTTCTTGAGATAGTCAAATTTTGTGATTCTTCCTGTCACGGGTAATCGTCATGCCAAGAATCTGTTTAGCGGGTCCTAAGTCCTTCATTGCAAAGGACTTGCTCAACTCTTTCTTCAACCTGCTAATCTTGCCGCTGTCTCGGCCAATAATCAACATGTCATCAACATAAAGCAAAAGAATGATGAAATCTCCATCAGAGAATTTCTTGATGAAGACGCAGTGGTCTGCCGTCGTTCGATTGTACTCATTTTTCTCCATGAATGAGTCGAACTTTTTATACCACTATCTCGGTGCCTGCTTCAGACCATACAAACTCTTCTTCAGTCTGCACACCAATTTCTCTTTCCCTTTGACTTGGAAACCTTCAGGCTGCTGCATGTATATTTCCTCGTCAAGATCACCATGTAAGAAGGCGGTTTTTACATCAAGTTGTTCAATCTCTAGGTTGAGACTTGCAGCCAAGCCAAAAACAACTCTGATCGATGACATCTTCACCACCGGTGAGAATATTTCATCAAAGTCAACTCCTTTTTTCTGAGCGAATCCTTTCACAACCAGCCTTGCTTTGTAGCGTGGTTGTGAGCTGCCTTCTTCACTTTTTACTCTGTACACCCACTTGTTCTTGAGTGTTTTCCTTCCTTGTGGTAGTGTTACCAAATCATATGTGTGGTTCTCAGGATTTCATTTCTTCTTGCATGGCTTTTAACCACTCGTTCTTATGCTGGTGAGTAAGAGCTTCGTCATAGCTCTCCGGCTCTCCCCCGTCAGTGAGCATCACATATTCGGTAGGAGAATACTTTTGACTCGGCTTTCGCTCTCTGGTCGATTTCCTTACTGCCGCTTCTGATTGGACCTGTTCAGGATCTAACTCTTGTTCTGAACTGTCAGCTTGCTCTAGTTCTCGACTTTCAGCTAGTGGATCGAGATCATCGATGTCTGGTGTAGCTCCCCGTCATCAAGATTTATTGGTGGAGAGACTGGTTCCAGATTAACTGGAATTTCATCTGACTGTGGCTTCTCTAGCTTATCAAAATCCTTGATTGTTTGATCTTCAAAAAATACCACGTCTCTGCTTCTAATGATCTTCCTGCTTGAAGGATCCCAGAGTCTATAGCCATATTCTTCATGGGCATATCCCACAAAGATACACTGCTTTGTTTTTGCATCCAGTTTGAACCTCTCATCTTTTGGGATGTGAACAAATGCTCTACAGCCAAACACCTTCAAGTGTTTGTATGAAACATCTTTCCTGTCCGGACTCTTTCTGGTACATCATAGTTGATGGAACTGATGGAGAAAGGTTGATCAAATCGATCTTTGTCCTCATTGCCTCCCCCAAAGGAGTTTGGCGCTTTACATTTGAGAGCATACATCTTACTCTCTCAGATGGTTCTATTCATCCTTTCAAAGAACACGGTTGTGTTGAGGTGTCTTTGGCACCGATTTTTCCAATCTAATGCCAAAACTTCGCAGATTTCCTCGAATGGTCCGCGATACTCACCGCCATTGTTCCGCTCGTACACACTTCAACCGCCGCCAGCTTCTCTTTCAACTTTTACATGAAATTGCTTGAAAACTTCCAAAGACTGATCTTTAGTTTTCAAAGCAAAGGCCCATACTTTTCTCGAATGGTCGTCAATGAAAGTCACGAAATAAAGTGCACCTCCTTGTGACTTATCACTCATCATGCGGACATCGATGTGTATCAAATCTAGAAGATTTGCCTTTCTAGATGGTGGGGAACTTGAAATGCAACTCTGTGTTGTTTTCCCATTAGGCAGCCGAACACATTTCCCCAATGATGTACTTATCATTTCTGGCAAGAGATTCTTCTTGGAAAGAATCCTGAGACCCTTTTCACTCGTGTGGCCGAGCCGCTTATGCCATAGCTCGGTTGGAACTTCCTTCTTGCTGGTATGTACTTCTCCTCTACATAACTTGGCTTCGTTAAATAGAGAAGTATCTTTCTTGCCTTTTGCTACCACCAGGTTTCCTTTGGTGAGCTTCCAATTTCCTTCACCAAAATAGCTATTGTAGCC
This sequence comes from Calophaca sinica, assembly GCA_037113605.1. Lineage (NCBI taxonomy): Eukaryota > Viridiplantae > Streptophyta > Magnoliopsida > Fabales > Fabaceae > Calophaca > Calophaca sinica. The sequence continues at coordinate 74,762,699 of CM073730.1, forward strand.
ATCATCATCAAGTACTCCGGTGGAGATCAGATTGATGCGTATGTCAGGAACATGCCTCACATCTTTCAAACATAACCTGCATCCAAGGTTAGTTTCTAAATAAATGTTGCTGATGCCAATAATTGTGGATGCACCATCATTTCCCATCCTCACTCGTCCAAAATCACCCTGAGTGTAGGTTGAGAAGAACTCCCGTTTTGAGGTGACATGGTAGGAAGCACCTGAGTCAACTACCCAGTAGAGTCTTGACATGCAAGATTGACATAATCTGATCTCGAACAATGGTAACATCTTCGGTGTGATTGTGGTGTCATTTGTTCGACTTTACGCTTCTGTTTCTTTAATCTGTTTCAACTTTCGGCCTTCTCGAATGAAGTGCGGGAAGCGCCGCAGATGGTGACACTTCTTATCATACCTCGATCTGGACTTTGATCGTCCTCTTTGCCGCTTTGGCTTTGAGAGCTTCTACCTTTGCTTCTTCCACGCCCTTCTTGCTTGCCTTGTTTTTATGTGACAAGCGCTTGATTCGAGATTATATCCTTCATCTTTTCGCCGAGACTCCTCGCTCAACATCCTATCCTTTACCATATCCATGGTAAGCTTGCCTTCAGAGCGAGTTACCGACCGACACAACTAAGGTGTCGACTTTTTGGTAGAGAACTCGATCATCAGCGGTGCTTGTAACTCATCGTCGATGGTCATCTTCATCGAGTTGAGTTGATCTACAACGCCTTGGAACTCACTCATGTGTTCCGGATACATCGCTACCGCCTTTGTACTTTAGGTTGACTAATCGTCGCATCAGTTGGCTTTGTTACGTGCGGTTGTTCTTGCATACATTTTCTCCGACTTTTGCCAAAGAGCATGAGCATCATGTTCATTAGCAAAGTTTTGAAAATGCTCTTGTCAATCCATCGACGGATTTGAGCAAAGACACTTTCGATTCGGACGGCCCGGTCGATTATCGATGTCTTTGGTCGAAGCGTCGGTTGGTTTTTCTGCCTTGCCGTCAGTCTTATCATCTGACGGAGTTGTTGTTGTAGTTGTTGGTTTCTCCTTTGTCATCACGATCGGCTTCCATAGCTCTTTAATGTATAAAAGATCTTCCATCTTTGGCTTCCAGATTGCATAATTAAATGCAGTCAACTTTATCATATTGCCGGTGCTCTCCTCTATTTTGATGGCAGTCAACAAGTTTCGCTGTGCTTGAAACTTCTTCGGCAATGAATAGTGACCGGTGAATAATTCTTTTCTGATGTGGAAGATCAGACAAAGCTGCAACCACAGAGCATATTAAGAATTTTCCACAGACCTAGCTCTAGATACCACTTTGTTGGGAAAAACTGTGTAAGTGAGATAAAATAAATTTCCACGAACCCCAGGATAATTTCCCAAACCAAATAGATGAAAATAACGCCAAAGATTTTAGCGTGGAAAACCCTCCAAAGTGAAGGTAAAAACCACGGGACCGTAGTTCGCTTAAACTTCCACTATAACAATAATAGGATTACAAACTTCACCCCAGGTGATCTCTCAAAATTAATACAATAAGATTGTCTTTCAATTTGTGGATAAAACTCTCACAAATTGGTTCTCTAATTTTTCTCTCACTCTTTCTCTTAAGCGCTTCTCTCTAACTAACGCCACAGACTTGTGAATGAGATGATTTTTGCTCTACCATCCACTCCCTATTTATAGAAGAAATAAATGGTGTGAACACTTACAAATTGTGTCAATTTTAGATGGCCACCAACCATTTGACTCACCAATCATTTGTCTCACCAATTTGCTTTCATATTGGCCGGATGACAACATATCTCTATGGTATGCGTCAGATTTTCGGCATCGCCGCTGGTTACAGTGGGTTTTACTCCACTAAGCCACTCCCACTTAACCCTATCATCGTTCGCGATTAGCACAGCAAAGGCGGCACCCTGCTTCAAACATCCAGAGGCGGTTTTGATCTCTGCAAGATCGTCAATGCCATCCAAAATCGAGGCTTCAATCAGGTTAATTTCCTTTCTCTCTTTCCCTTCATTGCGTATTGAACTGAAACTATAAATACATATATTTCGATTCATTTTCTTGTAATCAATTTGTAATTAGGGATTTGACCTGGTTCTGAATATGTTGAATGAATTAATGTAGTTTACTTTAAAGCATAGCACGTTTTGAAAGTGGACTTGCTCGATTTCTCTAATTGGACTGAGTACAAGTATTTGGATAATATAATGTAATAGGGCTGTGTTATGAGGAAAATAGCTAATTAGATTCATACTATGTTTTTAATGTATATTAGCCTTGTCTTTGCCCCTTGGCCGTGAAGAAGTGAGTGTGAATAATTTTTTTTTAAGATGGCATTGTACTTGATAATGACAAATACCTGGAGAGATCAGAGATACTTGACCTGTCCATGATTATCTTTTTTTGTCAATTAAAAACTCACAAACTGGAAGTTTTACTAGAGTTAATTAAAACATGATGTGAAATAAATGACTTGTTGAAGGCTAGTTCATAAGAAATGACTTCATCTGTGGAGGGACCTCAACGTTCTGGACACTCTTGGGAGTAGCATGACAAATTTAAATTCCGGCGGTGGGTTTGTATCTGGAGCTGTAACAAAGGGGAATGAAATTGGCATTTTAGCATTTGAGGTTGCAAACACTATTGTCAAGGGTTTCAGTCTTATGGATTCTCTTTCGACAAAAAGTATTAAGCATTTAAAAGAAAAGGTGCTTACATTAGAAGCTATGCAAGATTTAGTATCAAAGGATATGGATGAACTTTTAAGGATTGTTGCTGTAGACAAGAGGTAATAGATTAAATCAAATTCCTAGAGAGGGACTTCTGTCCCATCAACAAGCTTTCAACTGTTTTAGTTTATCACGACTCTATGAAATGCCAATTGGATGTGATTTTTGGTTATGTTTTCAGGGATGAGTCGAAAGTCTTTTCCGATGGGGTGATTCGTTTTGGAAATAGTTCAAAGTATCCTCAATGGCACAACTTGGATCGTTACTTTGAGAAGTAATATAAATTGTATTCATTTAATTCATTTTAGTTTTTAGCCTTGCAGGTAAACATAGCCTTTTATATTTTCATTCTGACCAGTGACCAGTCTTTTTGTTGTAAATTTTAGAATTAGTAGGGAACATTCTCAAAGACAATCGAAGGATGAGGCAGAATTATTAACGCAGCAATTGATGAATTTAGTTCAATATACAGCGGTGAGTGTATTCCTTTAATAAAGAAATATAGACCACTGCTCCAGAACATATCGTTACTTTATCGTTTTATTTGTGGGATTTAACTAAAAGAAATTGGAAAATCATTTTTTTATGGCCTCAAGAATTATACTGTTGTGAATGCCCTCTTGATCTGCCTTTGGGTAATCTCATGGCAAGTTATCCGCATAGATGAATAATAGTGTAGAGTTAGATTATAGTTGCCAATCACATACTTATGGTTTTCATAGACATTTTATTTTGTTGAGCTTGAACTGCACATAACATACTTTTAAAAGAAAAGTCACTGATCTAGAAGTTTAACCACAGTATATTGAACAATATTTCTTTAGGTAATTTCTTATGTATAATCTCAAGTATCTCTCATCATCATGTAGGTGATAGCCTTTCAATCTTGAAGGCAGAACTTAAAAATCAAAAGAAGCAAGTTAAGCATTTGAAGAAGAAGTCACTTTGGTCCAGAAGTTTGGAGGAGGTAACTACATGTTAGGAACCAGAAAATCTAATATAGAAGAAAGAACAATTTTATTGAAGAAATAAGAGAATTTTGATAGAACAAGAGAGAATAGGAGAGAGAACTCTCCTCCAAAGGGTTTCCCCTTTCACACCTTTGAGCCACTGCTCTAGGTTTACAAATGAATAATAATCTGAACAATTCCCCTCTAAGCCTACACCCTCCTATTTATACAAGATAAGTCTCTGCTAATCAATTAACTAACAAACTTCTTATCTCATATCTTAACAACCCATTAACCCTTATCCTAACAAACTATTAACCCTTATCCTAACAAACTCCTAATCTCTTATCCTAACAATACATCCCACCCCAAAACAACCTTGTCCTCAAGGTTGAAAATAGAAAACAAAAGAATACTGTTGAAACAAAAGTCTCTCCTCCTGGATCCCACTGTTTGGAGCTTGATGAGCCAACTACAACTTCAGCCAAACGAGTCATTCGCACTATTCCAGTCACATTGCATTTGAGTGGAAGTCTGATGGTAATTTCTTCCACATTTAGATGGCCCATAACTTCAGCAATGGCAAAACCATGAACTATTTCCTCTGCTGAAAAGTTTCCTATATGAAGGATAGATATATAACAATGTTGATGCCATTACCCTTTTCCTGGAGGCCCACTCATTTTCTTCATTAAATTGGGCTTGGCCCATTAACTCCCACACCGCCTCCATTTGCATAAGAAAACCCAAAACCTGGAGCAGAAAAAAGTTTGGCTCGACCCATTAGGTTTAGAGCTGGACCCAGCTCCCAGAAAACCCACTTCGTTCCGTTATCTTCTTCCCTCGTCCGCGTCAGTTCTTCGAAGGTTCTCGCACGGGAAACATCGGCTTGCAGCTTCGGGAGTGAAAGCATCGTCGCTCGTGGTGGCGGCTCCCATGGTGGTGGTGGCGACATCGGTCCGAGACTTGGGTCGGGTCCCTGAGGCGGATCCGAATGCTCTATCGGGGGTAGCTTGACCCATGACCCATCGTCGCCAATTGAAACGCCTAGATCTGGCGGTTTTGGTGGCCGAACTGGGAGGCGAACGGTCGTCACACATGTGCTGGTGTCCGGTGGCTTTGGTGGTGGTGGGGGCATGGTTGATCCACCCACAAGTTGGGTCTCTGTTGCTGCCTGTTGCAATTTCTGGGTTAGCGATTCCAACACAAGGCTGGCCGGAAGTTTCAGCGACCAAGAACGGGGTAATTCTTTTTCCTCTGTTTCAGATCCCTGGAATTTTTCTTCTGCCGTTGGTGTTTTCTTGTTCGCCGATGATTCTTCTTCCTCTGGTCGCGTCTTGATTCTGGATTTCAGTTCCAATGAGATGTCTTTGATGGAATTGACACTGTTCTGCAGCAGGTATGACTCCTGATGAATTTTATGAGACACACTCATCTCTTTTGAACAAGATTTGGATTCTTCATCAAACAGATCCTCAAACCCAATGCCATCTGGGTTTTCTTCGTCCTTCTTCATCTCTTCCAGAGCCTCGTCCCTGAATCTTTGGATTAGAACCTGGCAAAAAGACTCCCAGTCTGAATCTGGGTATTCTTGGTACCAACAGATGAACTAATGTAAAGCCACACCTTCCTCCATTCTCATGAAAGCCCACAGCAGCCTATCGGAGGACTGGATTTTCTGATCCTTAAAAAACCTTTCTGCATGAACGATCCACCCAATTGGGTCTATCCTTGTGAATTCCGGCAGCTCCACCCACCTATTCTCTATTTCCGGCGTGCTGGCCATCTCTCGAAGATCCGACAGGTCGAACCAATTGTTAGGAACCAGAAAATCTAATAGAGAAGAAAGAACAATTTTATTGAAGAAATAAGAGAATTTTGAGAGAACAAGAGAGAATAGGAGAGAGAACTCTCCTCCAAAGGGTTTCCCCTTTCACACCTTTGAGCCACTGCTCTAGGTTTACAAATGAATAATAATCTGAATAATTTCCTTCTAAGCCTACACCTCCTATTTATACAAGATAAGTCTCTACTAATCAATTAACTAACAAACTTCTTATCTCATATCCTAACAACCCTTTAACCCTTATCCTAACAAACTATTAACCCTTATCCTAACAAATTCCTAATCTCTTATCCTAACACTACAGAATACTGCTGTATATGAATGTGATTTCTCATGTCACATTCCTCCAATCTATGTTTGTTATCCTTTCATTTCATTGTATTCTATCCATGTATAATGTTGGAACTAGTACATAGACTCTAAGATGTTTCTTAATGCAAATGTTGGTTCGTTTTGACTTTGAGCATAATGTACATGAGAATTGAGATAGAGTAGAGTATAATTCATAATCTAATGGATTACAGGTTATGGAGAAGCTTGTAGACATAGTCCATTTTTTGCATTTGGAGATAAACAATGCCTTTGGCAGTGCAGGTATGTACCCACTAAAGGCATTCAGATTGTACTTGCTTTACTTGTTGTATTATACTCTTCTATTGTCGCCTAGTGTTAATCACCATCAGTTATCAATATAACAAATTAGTTGACACCATTGATAGTCACGGTGCGAATTTCAGCCTTGTTAATATATATATATATATATATATATATATATTAAGCTTTTGGAAAACTTTAAATTTGAAAGGGATAAAAAGAAAGGACAGAAATAGGGATGGGGGAAGGGAAGGAGAGGAGAGGAGGCTAGGAGGGAAAGTACTCTGATTTTATTCTCATCAAGTTATTACTATACGACTCAATTCTTAATGAATACTGTATTTTGCTTCATAACTGCAATGATGTTTATCTATGGGTGCCTGCAAATGGCTGTAAACCATTTATTCAAACCACCAACAATTGCCAAAGATTGGGTCCTGCAGGCCTTGCTTTGCATTATGCAAATATAGTGCTCCAAATCGATACTCTAGTAAGTATCTCTTTTTTATTGTAATTGTAATTATTCCATAACATGGTTAAGTGCTAACAATGTGCTTTATCAGTTCTTTTAATTAAAAAAAAAAAAGAGGAATAGGGAACTAGCCCAATACTTGTTTGATTCAAGACTCTTAAGCTTTTATCAGGTTGTACATCTATTCTTGACCATTTGATGATTGGTATATAATATGTTTGCACTGATTCACTTTGGGGATCCTGATCTGTATCAGGTGTAATTATACTTGTTAAAGGGTGTTTTAAAAAAATTCTGCTAACTGCCATATGTGATTAAGCTTATGCACTGAAGATCTGTTCATTTTTCTAGGTTGCCAGATCCAGTTCTATGCCTGCAAATACAAGGGATACATTATATCAGAGCTTGCCTCCTAATATAAAGTTAACTCTGCGTTCCAAATTACCAACCTTTCATGTTGCAAAAGAGGTATGTTCTTATCTGCTGTTTCGGTCTCCTTGTTACAAATGTTAAAAAATTAGAGAGAGAAAATACTGGTTTGGAAAAGTTAGAGACAGAGACATTATAGAAAGCCTTTTAGGGTTGGGGTAAAGCACACATTGCCTTTAGCCAACACTTGACCAGAGGGTAAAGTTTACAATTGTAGATAATTGTTGTCAGTTGTCACGACCCTAACCCAAGTCATGATCAGCGTACACACTATGTTAACCCAAAATTCCACTTAGCCTGGCAAATATTTTTTATTCTGAGAAACTACTTTGGATAGCTTCTGAAAAAAAAACTGTAAATATAATTATCTTTTAAAATAAAGTTCTTTTTAGAATTGTAATCAAACCGAAAATTGCTTCTACTTTACATCAAATCTTTAAATAGTTACTCATATAAAGTTAATTTAATTTAATTTTGTTTGAGCTATACAAATTTATCGCTCTCAAAGGGGAGCTAAAGTGTCTAAGTCAAGTAACATCACATGGACGAAAATAGAGGTATTTTCTAATGTTTGCATCAGACAATTATTCAGGTTACAATTTATTGATGTGCATTTTTTTTTTGTTTTGCAGTATCCCCACCAAACTAACAATATAGATTGCGGGTATTATGTCATGAGATTCGCGAAGGAGATTGTCACATTAAATCAAATTAGGATCCCAAGAACTGTATGTTATTTCAGTTTTAATTATTATTTGTAAATTTAGTAATTCTATGTAATCTGTTTCTAACTTGGTTTTATGTTATTTTTATATTGCACATTAGTTTTCTGAATACAAGTGCATCAATTACTCTCAAGCTAAGTTAACTGAGATCAAGGAGGAATGGTCCCGCTATATGGTCGAAAATGTTATTGGTAAGTTTCACATTGTAATTTCGTAATTTGTGTACTTTGATTAGTGTTATCTAAATTCACAATTTATCTAGTTTTATGACATGTAATTATTTTTTCTTCTATGATGCAGATAAAGAGAAACAGACTATGTAAAGAGAAGCTTGAAAACTGAAAAATAATGGATTGAGAAGCAGTTGAAAGCTTTGCCACCACTCCTTCCTCATGTGCTTTACAAATTAGATAGAAACCTTTTGATTGAATTTATAACAAATTTTACATTTTAGATTTGATGTAGTTATATATATATATGTGTGTGTGTGTGTGTGTGTGTGTAGACGAGTATTTGTGTCTTTTTTGTTGATTGAATGTTTTATGGATGAGAAAATATTTGAATGGAGGCTAACTTGAGTTGAATTGATTGAGGAGATAACCTGAGTTGAATTAATAAAGCAAAAAAAAAAAAAAACTTTTGACAGCGCTTGCTAGAAGAAGTGCTATTAAACGTTGATCTTATTATAGCGCTTTGTCTGGCAAGCGCTGTCGTATGTGCGCTTTCGAGTCGACTTATAATAGAGGTAAGCGCTATTAAATGATGATCTATAATAGCGCTTTCTTAATTAAGCGTTATGATAACTCTACCTAGGAACACGTTAAAATCCGCTTACGATAGCACTTTTTTGTACAAATGCCATTAAAAGTTATTTATAATAGTGCTTCAAAAGCGTTATTGTAGGTTTCATGTTTATAATAGCGCATTGTTTTATAGCGCTAAGAGGCGCTATTATAGATCAATTTAAGCGCTATTAAACCTTTTTTTTTGGCGTAGTGAATATTAATACATTACCAAAAAAAAATCCTCTTAGAAATGAGAGAAGCCTGATTAAGAATGAGGGAGTGACTCTTTGTGGTGAGGATGATTGGAGAATGAGTATTAGAACGTTTTATTTTGAGAGTAATTTTGAGATTTTGGTTTTTATTTAAAAGAGGTAGTGTGCCATGTAAGCAATTCTTAGCAATGTGTTTGGTTAGGTGAAAATTGAGAGAATGACGGGAGCAGAATAATATCTCTCCTAACTCAATTTTGCCTTCACTCCAATATTAGGAAGATTTGGAGGGTAGAAGGTAGGTATATACAATTTTAAGTATATTGACCAAAATATCTTTATATAATATGTAACACAAAAAATCATAAGGGTATGAAAAGAAAATTTAACTCTTCCTCTCCATGAAAATATTTTCCCTTTTATTGTGACTAAAACCAAGAGAGAATCATCTTTCCTCGACTTTCATCACCTCTTCTCAACTAAATAAAATATCTAATTAAATGTATTTTTTTTCTTTCTCTTATCACCTCCATTAAAATTCGTAATTGGATTCTTTCATGTCTTTACTACGACCTTTGTGGCTGCTGAAAAGAGAAAAAATGAGAGAAATAAATATGACAGAGAGAAAGAAACCAAAGAAAGAGAGTGAATCCATGATTATCTTTAACACCAAAGATTAAATTTACTCCTCTTCTCCATTAAAATATCTTTTATTTTTATATTGTTTCTAGAAAAAAAATCTCTCTTCCACTTTCACTTGTTTTTCTCCACTAAACAAAATATCTAATTAAATGCATTTTTTCTCTTTTCCTCTCACCTTCATTAAAATTTGTAACATGGCCCCTACAGCTACCGGAAAAGAGAAAGAAAAAAAATAAATATGACAAATAAATATGACAGAGAGAAAGAAACAAGAGAAAGAGAGTGAATCCATGAAAGAGAAGAGATTGGATCCTCCACTGATTGCATATAGCAAAGAAAAACAAGGGTGAGAGGAGAGAAAAAAATAGGGAGATGGTGAAGAGATGTCATGCTGCATATAGCAAAGAAAAACAGGGGTGGGAGGAGAGAGAATATAGAGAAAAAATAGGGAGATGGTGAAGAAAAGGAGAAAAAAATTAAGAGAGATAGAAACTATGGGAAGATTTGGAGATAGATCAAAGTAAAACAAGGGTGAGGGGAGAGATAATATAGAGGAAAAAATAGGGAGATGGTGAAGAGAGAGAAAAAAATTAAGAGAGAGACAGAAAGCTGTGAGAAGATTTGGAGAGAGATATCCATTCATATCCATATCCATATATAAGAAAATCCTGATCCGTAAAATTGCTTTCCTGCGCTCGTTGCAATCAAACACACAGCAATGTTTATTTGCGAGTTCAATCTTCCGAATTTTTTTTTAAAAAAAAAAAGGTAAAAACCTGAACTGGTCCCCGGCTTGTATGGCCTTAAAAATGAGAGCAGGTGAACTGGAGCAACATCAAATTAAGTGGACTACATATTATTAAATTCTTAAATTAATTCACATTATTAGAAGACAAAAAAAACATTTAATTCAATTTAGATGCGCGTAGCATATTCCACTTTCCAACTTGCAACCTCAGTGAATCGGAGAAGGAAACGCACCGTGTAGCATTGGCGCGCGTTGCTCGTCTTGTTCGTAACCGGAAGGCCAAAACCCTAACGGCTAGCTCAACCCCCAAAACGAAAACTGTCTCTTATCTTGTTCGATTCCCCTCATTTTTGTAGCCTCTAAATTAAAAAAAAAAAACCAAAATGGGCAATAAATCAGAACCTCAGGTCAGTGTTTTTACTCACGACTTTCAATTTTCATTGTGAATTATTTCTTACTGATGCTCGCTTTCGTTGTGACTAAACAAATCTCGTTTTCTCTTTTCTTGAAGGATGGTGCTTCTGCACTTCCACCTCCCAAAATGGGTACTGTTTCGTTTCGATGTTCCTCTTTTTTTTTTTTTTTTTTTTTTACCAGTTTGGTTTTAGGGTTTTTACACAAGGGCTTAATTTATGTACTGTTTCTGTTTAAAATTTATGTAGGTAAGAGGGAGGGTGACGATGAAGATGAGAAGCAGGTGATTGCAAAGAAGCGGAAGAAAGATAAGGTTGCTGAAGAGCAAAAGAAGAAGGAGGAAATTAATTCAGATTATTCTGAACAAGTTAAGGCAATTGTTTGACATGAGTATTTAGGCTTTTAATTTATGAATTATAGCTTCAGTTTGATGCCAGTATTTGTATAATGATACATTTTTTTAGAAAAAAAGATATTGTTCTGCTGTTTTATTGACTCTGCTTATGTTTTATGTTTCACCTTGTGCTCAGAAACCTGAAGCTGGAAAAAGTGAACCTGCAGCCAGTTGCAGTTCTTTGGAATCACCGGATGATGGTGGCTCAGAGCCTGATTCTGACAAAAGCTCTGATGAGGATAATGTAAATACTGAATTATTGACTACTGTTAATGTTTCATCATTCTTGTGCTGCAATATATGAATAAAGGAACATTGGTTAATGCTCGGAAAATCAATGATTTGCTCTGTTCATTTAATTCAGTTAGGAGAAAATAGTAGATGTGTTTTAATTGGTAGGGTACTCTGTGCTACTTGAACCAATCTGAATTTGTCAAGACTCATTCTGATAGTAACCCAATTCGATAGAAATAGAAAATTGTATTATAGCTTGAAAACAAACTATTACAGACAAGAACCCCCTAGAAACTCCTCAGAGAAACTCTCTCTCTGCCTAATAACAAACAACAACCAAATTACATTCAGCATACCCCTCACGTTTTTCCCCCTTCTTATATGTATCCTCCTCTCTCCTCCTCTCTCTCTCTCTCTCTCTCTCTCTCTCTAGTCTATAACCAACTCTTCCCTTGTTCCCTATTTCCCGCCTGAGGTGACTCTTAGTGAGCCCTGGACATTTGGGTCTGCATGTACCCCGTACTGGGTTGTCCCGATTCCATAGAGATTGGGAACCTATCAATACCACCCCTTTAAATTCTGCCTTGTCCTCAAGGAAGATAAAAGGAAAGTGTTCTTTAATAGCTGCTGCCACGTCCTAACCCTCAAGGCAGAAGGAAGGATGCTGCTGCTTGATAAGATTTGCTTCCTCCCAAGTAGCTTCTTCCGTTGTACGAGCCTTCTAAGGGACAAGCCACTCAATCACTGCCTGCCATTATGCTTACTCTCTCTGCATGCAAGTACTACTTCGTTGGGCTTCACAATAGATCTTGTTGTCACTGCATGCTCAATTATATAGCCAGAAAATGGATTTTTCGGAACATTTACATTATGTACCTCTGTTGTGTGAATTCTGCCATGTAAACCAAATCCAAACTTCAATTTCAGTCCAAGAGTTTTGATTTCGGTAATTTCTGCCTTTGCAACATCAAGAACCAATGCTTCCACTGCTGAGCCTATCTCCAAAATAGTTTCCCCAAACTGATAATTGGTGACAAAACCTAAAACATCTTTTGACTTCATCTTTTGCAGCTTTGGTAGATCAATTTCCAATACATAAGCCAGAGCCTTAGAACCTTCTCGGATCTCATCCCCACTAATGCAGAGTGGGGGAGTAAAGCGAATAATTGTGTCATGTGTTGACTTGGCAAGGACACCCCTATTCTTCAGTTCTTGGCTTAACTCAAAGCCTGATACAGGGGACAATCTTTTGCTGTTAAGCTCCACTCCAATGAATGATTCTGCCCATTTTCCGCAGTCCTCAACAACTCTAAAAATGACCCACTGGCTGTCGGAGGTAGATTGGTGTCCGGCAGCTCTGCCAACCCAATGCTTGTTGTCTAGAAGCCCCGTAATCATATCCACTAAACAGAAAGATTTTCCAATTGATGGGAGCCCAATAAAGAAAAATTTGGGCTCGGTCCATTAACTCTAGAAACAGCCCCAATTCGCAGAAAATCCATTCGACCCTTTCTTTTTCCTCTCCTTCTAGAATCCATCCCTCCGTGCGAACAACAACATTGATGCATATCCTTCTGGGAACACTGTTGCTAAGGACCCACACACCTCCATATGTGGGTTAGCATCAGGTGGCTTTGGTGGCGGTGGGGGCATGGTTGAGCAGCATACAAATTGGAACCCCATCGCTGCCATGTGCCATTTCCGATCTAATGGTTTCGATGTCGGCGCACTGCTGACTGGAGTACTTGGAGATTCAAATTTTTGGCCTTTGAGTGGTACGTCCACCCAAGCTTCCTTACCTCGATGCTGCTACATTGCCATAGAGATTCTGTTTGACGGCAACAAGTTCTTTTTCTAATTCATTGCGGTAGGCTCCTCCATTATTAACAGTCACCTCTATCACCTCTAACCCTGTTTCATCTCTTATTTCCATCACTTTCGATGATTTTGGTTCTGTTTCTTGATTTTCTAGCATCAGCTTCTCCATCGAGTGCTCCATCTGTGCTTCAAATCTTCTAATAACAGCCATGGAAAATGACTCTTAATTTGGATCTGGGTCCTCTTGGTACCAAGAATGAAACCAACGCTTAGCCACAACTTCCATGCTCATGAACCCCCATTGCAACTTATGGAACAAATGAATTCCTTGCAACTCAGGTTTTTTCAGCCCTATCAATCCACCCACTGGGGTCTATCCGCGTAAATTCTAGAAGCTCCACCTTATGCGCTTCTTCCATCCCAACAACACCGGCTCAACCTTGAATATCTGGCAGGTCGGACCAATTGATAGGAACCCAATTCAATAAAAATAGAAAATTGTATTATAGCTTGAAAACAAACTTGTTAGAATTATAATATAAAGCCATTCATTTGCCTTCACCCAACAGCTTAAGCTTTTGGGATAGTTGGTTCTTGACATGGTATCAGGGCCTCTATGACTAAGTGGTCTAGAGTTCGATCACTGCCGCCCCCATTCTTCTAATAAAAATAATTGAATTTCAGCACAAGGAAGGTGGACCTGTGCATTATCCACGTTTCAAGCCCAAAGGGCTCTCACGTGAGGGGGCGTGTTAGAAATATAATATAAAGCCATTCATTTGCCTTCACCCAACAGCTTAAGCTTTTGGGATAATTGGTTCTTGACAAAACTATTACAGAAGAGAACCCCCTGTAATCCCAAAAAGAAGCGCCTTAGAGAAACTATTTCTCTGCCTAATAACAAACAACAACCCAAATTACATTCAACATACCCCTCACGTTTCACCCCCTTCCTATATATAACCTCATTTCTTCTCTTCTCTCTCTCTCTCTCTCTCTATAACTAAGTCTTCCCTTCTTCCCTATTTCCCGCCTATGGTGACTCTAAGTGGGCCCTGGACATTTGGGTCTGCACGTACCCCATACTGGGTTGTCCTGACCCAATAGTGATCGGGAACCTATCGCAGTCAGTTGTAGCCTTGTAGGTGGGGCATTTGGCTGGGGGGATCTTCGTAAGAATGAAAGCCAATTTGTTTTGATGCATTGATTTGCTATATATAAACTGGAAATTTGAGTGTGTAATGCAAGAGTACGGACTGATCTGTTGTATGTTGAGGGTTGGCAAAGCTAGTTATTTGTCTTTCTTTCAGGGGGTGATGGATATTTGTAAGGGTGATAGTTCTGAACAAAGTGATGAAGAGGCACAAAGGAGAAAGATGGAAGTTTTGGTATATAGATTATTCACCCAACCAACATTTACCTACTATATTTGTTATTGCATTTTGTTATTTGTTCATATCTTTTATTTGCTTTTCCATCTTATTTTTTTTTCTGAAGATGAATGCTGCATCTGATGCTGAAAAACCTGGTTTGAAAACTGTCAAAATGGATACTTCTAATGATACTGATAGTTCAGATGATGATGATCATGATGATGATGATAGCTCTGATGGTACTGAAAAGCGAGAAATGGTTAAAAAAGTGAGAATCTTGGATGTTGTGCATATAATTGTTTATTAGCAGAGTTTTTAATATCTTGGTACCCTTCTTTTCATTGCAAGCAGCCTGTGAAAGATTTCGAGAGTCCAGAGTATAATGAAGATGAAATAGAGGACAAAATCTCCAAAACTCCTCAGGAAAGGGTAAGCATTTATAATGCATTTTCCTGGCTGTTAAAAAGTTCCTTTTTTTTTTTTTAATGCTTATTGGAGATGGAGCATAGTTGACATGAAAGAGGTTCAGAATGTCTAGATGTTTGATGCTGTCGCCATTGAAAAGAAAGTTGTAATTGACCAATTTTTCTCTTCCTACAATGTAAATCACCAAATCAGTTATGTGATGTTATTTCCTGGATTTTTCACAGAATGAAACCCTCGTGACTCTGAACGAAAAATATGCTGCATCGAAGACAATATATGTTAGAAACTTGTCATATAGTGTGGAACGGGCTGACATGTATGTATTATACACAGCTGCTTATGGATTATTTTCAGTATTATTTTTCTAATTTCAAAATTGTTCAGGGAAAATCTTTTTAAAGATTGTGGTGAAGTTGTTGATGTTCGTTTCAACATAGATCGCGAAGGGAGGTTTAGAGGCTTTGGACATGTTGAGTTTGGAACAGCAGAAGCAGCACAAAAAGTAAGTGTTGTGCCCTTGTGTAGTCTGTGGAAATTATTTTACAACTAAAAAACAATTTTGTTAGGATGAGAGATTAGGAGTTTGTTAGGATAAGGGTTAATAGTTTGTTAGGATAAGGGTTAAGGGGTTGTTAGGATATGAGATAAGAAGTTTGTTAGGATATGAGATAAGAAGTTTGTTAGTTAATTGATTAGTAGAGACTTATCTTGTATAAATAGGAGGGTGTAGGCTTTAAGGGGGATTATTCAGATTGTTATTCTTTTGTAAACCTAGAGCAGTGGCTTAAAGGTGTGAAAGGGGGAACTCTTTGGAGGAGAGTTCCCTCTCCTATTCTCTCTTGTTCTCTCAAAATTCTCTTATCTTTTCAATAAAATTGTTTTTTTTTCTCTATTAGATTTTCTGGCTCCTAACAAATTCAAAGATAGTTGTACCATTGTAAGCAACAATGCCATGTACTTTTTCACGTACACTAGGGATAAAATTTGAGCAATTTGATTTTATTGTAATATGTCTCTCATTTCTAGTATTTCAATGGAATTTATTGATTTTGTTAGAATTATTGCAAATAGGGTAATTATACAATGACCATAATTTGGGCATTTTTGAATATCTATATATAATATCCTCGTGTGTAATTGAGACAAATTCTCTCATGCTTTCTTGTTTTTCTCTAATTCAACATGGTATCTAAAGCTTAACGAAAGGCGACCTGAATTTGTGCCTACCGGTGGACTCATTGTCTATTGGTGCAAATTTTATATATATATATATACACACACACACACATAATATCCTCGTGTGTAATTGAGACAAATTCTCTCATGCTTTCTTGTTTTTCTCTAATTCAACATTGTATCTAAAGCTTAATGAAGGGCAACCTGAATCTGTGCCTACTGGTGGACTCATTGTCTATTGGTGCAAATTTTATATATATATATATATATATATATATATATACACATACATATAATATCCTCGTGTGTAATTGAGACAAATTCTCTCATGCTTTCTTGTTTTTCTCTAATTCAACATGGTATCTAAAGCTTAATGAAGGGCAACTTGAATCTTTGCCTACTGGTGGACCCATTGTCTATCGGTGCAAATTTTTTTGCGGAAACTGTGTGACTGTTGTAGTGAAAATCTCGTCTTAAGTGTGACCATTGCCACAAGCTCGACCACACTGTTGACAGGTGTTTTTCCCTACACGATCGCCCTCCTCGAACAGCCACTGCTCAAGTAGCTTCCTTTGAGCTCAGTGTGCCAGTGTCTGATCCTCTGGCCCCTATGACACCTCTGACTATCATTATTGACTTTCTTAAGTGGTCCGAGGAGTGTCAGGCCTCTGGTTCCAGTGCGTCTTATTTCTCACTTTACATCTATTGGTCCGTGGGTCCTAAATTTTGGTGCTAACGATCACATCACGGGTAATAATGAGATGTGTGTCCTTAGATGTAGACAAGCTATGAATGATGAGATGTGTGCCCTTCAGAGCACTGGTATCGTAGGTTGTCGTTAGATTTTCATAGTTAAAGTTGGCCCTGATAGTAAAGTTGATAGGCTTAAGGCCCGTTTGGTTATCGAAGGCTACGCATAGATCTATGGCCTAGACAATAATGACACTTTCTTCCTTGCGACCAAAATGGCATCGGTCATGTTATTCTTCTCCATGGTTGCTATTTGTCACTAGCCTTTACACTAGCTTGATATAAAAAATCCTTTCCTTCATGGTGACCTCAAAAGTTTAGATGGAGCAACCTCCTGGATTTGTTGCTCAAGGGGAGTCTTTAGGACTAGTTTGTCCTCTTTGTAAATCCTTATATGGCCTCAAATAGTTTACAACTTGGTATGACTTGGAGCAAGGTTGATCACTTAGTTTTCTATTGCCATTCAGCTGCAGGATGTATTTACTTGATTGTGTATGTTGACACCATTGTTATTATAGGTAGTAATCTCCTTGGAACCACTTGAATAAAGAAGCATCTTTGCCTTTTTTTTTTTTTTTCAAACTAAAGATCTTAGTAGACTCCGTTACTTCTTAAGGATGAAAGTGGCACAGTGTAAAAATGACATTATGATTTCTTAGAGGAAATATGCAATGAACATTCTAGAGGAAACATGATTGATGAATGTTAAGCCTATGGACACGCCTATGGGATCCCAATACCAAACTTCTGCCAAGTCAGAGGTGCCTCTTTTAGACCCAGAGAGGTATAGGAGATTAGTTGGAAATCTGAATTATCTCATTGGAAGTCGTCCAAATATTTCTTTTACAGTTAGTGTAGTGAATCGGTTTCTTAACTCTCCCTGTGAAGGACATTGAGATGCTGTAATTCGCATTCTATAATATTTTAAAGGAATACCAGGAAAATGTCTTTTGTATGAAGACAAAGGTCATACACGAATTGTGGGATATTTAAATGCATTCAGAGGCACTCTCACAAATGATTCCATGAGTTCCCAGGTGTAGATATACAGGTTGGAATAGTTTTTGACCGTTGGGAGCTTCCACAATTCCAGCAAAATTGATTTGATGCTTGGCAGAAAAGTTATACTCATGTTGGAGAATCAGGCCCAATCCCGATTTTATTCTCCTAGATTTTATCTAATATTTATTTTGTCAGATTTGATTGTATTTTATTATCAATTAGTATCTTCTATTTTAAGAAATCATTAATGTACTTTTCTCTATATAAGCAGCTTTAGTCTGTTGAATAATACAAGAAAGTATTCTTTCCTTGTTTTCTACATGGTATCAGTAGCCCTAGGTTTTTTGATCTAGGGATTACTCTTCCTCCTTCCTCATGACGAGAAACAACTCATAGAAGCAGGCCCTTACAGGCAGCAGCAACAGTGATGAGGGTGGTGGCCCAGGCATCGACTGCCCAGGAAGTGGCGACCCAGGCATCGCGCACGACAGCGCGAGTGGAGGCGGCCTAGGCGCCGGAGGGTGGCGTCGGCTCAGGAGGCGGCGGCGCAGACACTGGAGGTGCAGGCGGCAGCGCAGGGGGTGGCTGCGGCTTTCAAGGAGTTTTTCCCTATGGACATTCAACCCATACCCTTTTCAACAGTTATGAGGGATCCTCCAACTACCTTAAGGTTGATGTTCAACGTCTCAATGGAAAAAACTGTGAGATTAGTGTTGGATGGCAAAGGAAAATTTGGGAAACATTCTCAGAAGCAAGGCGAGAGAAGGCTAGACAGGGTGTCATGATGGGTAAGACAACTTATATGGCTGAGGTAGAAGGATCTGCACTTGTCAGTAGGAATTCCAATGAAGAAGGGAAGAAAGACGGGAAAAAACCATGGTGTGATCACTGCAAACATCCCTATCATACACGAGAGACATGTTGGAAACTCCGTAACAAGCCTCCTAACATGAAGAAGAAAGAGGGGAATGAAAGTCGTGCTCTTCAGGCTAGTACTTCTGATCAAGGGAAGCAGTCTCCTTCAAGCTCATTTTCATTCACCAAGGATCAATTAGACCAACTGTACAAGCTTCTTGAGTCTCAAAATCCTTCTTGTGCCATTGCTCAGAGAGGTAATTTTCTAAATACTGCCCTCCTTAGTGTCAGTC
This sequence comes from Calophaca sinica, assembly GCA_037113605.1. Classification (NCBI taxonomy): domain Eukaryota; kingdom Viridiplantae; phylum Streptophyta; class Magnoliopsida; order Fabales; family Fabaceae; genus Calophaca; species Calophaca sinica. Next base: position 74,781,587 of record CM073730.1, read on the forward strand.
CCATTCATGCTTGGATCATCGATTCAGGTGCTACCGATCATATGACTGGAGAGTCGAGTCTGTTTTCTTCATATAGTCCCTGTGCAGGCAACCAGAAAGTTAACATTGCAGATGACTCTCTTTCAGCCATTGCGGGAAAAGGTTCCAAAGTTCTATCGCCCTTATTAACTCTTAAGGAGGTTCTACATGTCCCTAACTTGTCTTGAAATCTTTTGTCAATTACTAAATATACCTGAGATAGTAACTGTCAAGCTAACTTTCTTCATTCTCATTGTGTTTTTAAGGATTTGAACTCGGGGAAGACGATTGGCAGTGCTAAAGAGAGTGGGGGACTCTACTACCTTGAAGATGGAATCGACTCCAGACCATAAGTTCAATCAATAAGTTCCTGTTTTGAATCTATTTTTGTCTCTAGTAGTAATGATGACATTATGTTATGACATTTACGATTAGGACATCCAAGTTTCCGTTATTTGAAACATCTTTTTCCAAAATTGTTTAATGATAAAGACCCATCTTTATTTCATTGTGAAACCTGCGAGTTTGCAAAACATCATCGTTCTTCATTTCCTATTCAACCTTATAAAGAATCTAAACCTTTTGCAGTTATTCACAGTGATGTTTGGGGTCCAAATATAATAAATATTTTTTCTAACAAAAAGTGGTTTATAACTTTTATAGATGATCACACTAGACTTTGTTAGGTATACTTGTTAAAAGAAAAATCTGAAGTTGGACAAGCTGTCAAAAACTTTTTTAAAATGGTGCAAACTCAATTCCAAACTAATATTCAAGTCTTTAGAAGTGACAACGGGAAAGAATATTTCAACATGATTTTAAGAGATTTTTTTTTCTTGAAAATGGAGTTGTGCATCATAGTTCTTATGCTAATACACCCCAACAAAATGGGATTGCAGAAAAGAAGAATAGACACCTCCTTGAGGTGGCTCGTGCCTTACTCTTTGAAAATAAGGTCCCGAAATACCCATGGGGTGAAGCTGTTTTGACTGCTGCATATTTAATTAACCGTATGCCATCCAAAGTCTTACAATTTCAAACTCCTCTTAATGTTTTCAAAAATTGTTTTCCCTTGGCTCGTGTTTCAGCTGATTTGCCGTTAAAAATCTTCGGGTGTACTACTTTTGTTCATGACCATAAGCATCTAGGTAAATTAGAACAATGAGCTATAAAATGTGTTTTCATTGGTTACTCCCCTACCCAAAAAGGTTACAAGTGTTTTGATCCAAAATCAAAAAAGGTTTTTGTGACTATGGATGCCACGTTTTTTGAAATTCAACCTTACTTTAGTGACATTCATCTTCAGGGGGGGATCCAAAAGAAGATTCATTTGGAAAAGATTCATTTGAAAATACCATCTCTTTGGATAATGTTTATTTTTTACAAGATTCTGAGACTGATAGTGTTGCACCAAAAGAAAATGCCCATGAATCCTTACCTGAACCCATTCCCACTATGGAAGAGGTTCTCATTGATTCTGAGGCGACATTTTTAAATCAAAAGCATGACTAACAAGTCTGTGAAACTGGTGATGAATCAACCAAATGCCAAAACAAAATGATTCCCATAAAGAGACAAGAAACAAGTTCAATGATGGTGACAAAACTTGGAAGGGAAAGGTCTTCGAGAAGAAAAACCATAAGAAAGGAAATAAGGAACTCACTCTCCAGACTGCCAAGAGTCCGAATCAAGAGAAAATCCACCCAGTGAACCTGACACAGGTAAGTCTTATTCTAAATCTATAGGTCATGATGAATCTTCTGAAATAGATCTCCCTATAGCACTTAGGAAAGGTATTAGATCTTGTACTAAGCATCCTCTATCCAAGTATGTGTCATATTCAAATTTGTCATCCTCTTTTGCTGCATTTACCTCTCAGTTGTCTGCTGTAGAAATTTCAAAAAATGTATAGGAAGCTCCAAAAGTTCCGAAGTGGAAAGAAGCTGTGTTTGAGGAGATGAGAGCTTATAAGAAGAACAAAACTTGGAGAATTGTGACATTACCAAAAGGAAATAAGATTGTGGGTTGTAAGTGGGTTTTCACTGTGAAGTACAACTCAGATAATTCAATTGAAAGGTATAAGGCTCGGTTGGTGGCTAAAGGATTCACCCGGACTAATGGCATAGACTACTTAGAGACTTTTGCCCCTATTGCAAAGTTGAACACTGTCAGAATTCTTCTATCTCTTGCTGCCAACTTAGACTGGCCCCTGAATCAACTTGACGTGAAGAATGCCTTCCTCAATGGTGACTTGGAGGAAGAAGTATACATGGACTGTCCTCCTGGCTTTAAAAGAAAATTTGGGTCAAAGATGTGTAAGTTGGAGAAGTCACTCTATGGCCTTAAACAATCTCCAAGGGTTTGGTTTGAAAGGTTCACCCATTTAGTAAAAACACAGGGATACACTCAGGGACAAGCAGATCACACCTTGTTCGCAAAGTTTTCTTCTAATGGAAAGATTGCTGTTTTGATAGTCTATGTAGATGACATCATCCTCACCGGAAATGATACAGTAGAAATGGAGAGATTAAAGAGAAACTTAGCAGCAGAATTCGAGATCAAGGATTTGGGAGCATTGAAATATTTTCTTGGCATGGAGGTTGCTCGCTCAAAGAAGGGAAATGTAGTTTCCCAAAGAAAGTATATTCTGGATCTCTTAGAGGAAACTGGGATGAGTTGATGTAGGCCAGCAAACACTCTCATGGATCCGAATATGAAGCTGTGGGAGAAGGGTGGTGTTTCTGTTGATATTGGTTGATACTAGAGGCTAGTTGGTAAACTAATTTACCTATCTCACACCAGGCCTGACATTGCATTCTCTGTCAGTGTTGTAAGTCAGTTCATGCACTCTTCCTATGAGGAACATCTTGAGGCAGTATACAGGATCTTAATATACTTAAAGACCAACCTAGGGAATGGCTTGTATTTTAAGAAAACTGATGAGAAGAATACTGCCATCTTTACGTATGCAGATTGGGCTGGTTCAGTTATCGACAGGAAATCCACAACTGGATATTGTACCTATGTGTAGGGAAATCTGGTTACTTGGAGAAGTAAGAAACAAGGAGTTGTTGCTAGAAGCAGTGCAGAAGCAGAGTTTAGAGCAATGGCTCAAGGTATTTGTGAAGGCTTATGGATTTACAGAGTCTTAAAGGAACTAAGAGTGACAGTTGATCTACTATTGAAGCTCTACTGTGACGGTAAGGCCGCAATAAGTATAGCTCATAATCCTATTCAGCATGATAGAACCAAGCATATTGAGGTTGACCGTCACTTCATAAAAGAAAAACTGGATGCTGGAATTATCTGTTTACCTTTTGTGACTTCTAATCAGCAAACTGCGGATATTCTGACCTAGAGCCTGGCCAGGCCCAATTTTGAGCGGTTAATAGGCAAGTTGGGCATGACAGATATCTATGCACCAACTTGATGGAGTTGTTGGAGAATCAGGCCCAATTCCGATTTTATTCTCCTAGATTTTATCTTATATTTATTCTGTCAGATTTGATTGTATTTTATTATCAATTAGTATCTTCTATTTTAGGAAATCATTAATGTGCTTTTCTTTATATACGCAACCTTAGTCTGCTGAATAATACAAGAAAGTATTCTTCCATTGTTTTCTACAACCCACTCTTGTACTTTCTTGCAAAATTGTCCTGTCATGTCACTTCCTGCAGACCCGAACCTTCTCTTGATTCAATCTGCAGGGTGTCTTCTTCTGATTGTCTCTGGATCATCTCAACATAAAATTCAGGTGTAGAATCTTCATTTAACACTTGCCTTGAATGTGCCATTGACTTGGCAGTATTTAATATCTATTATTAATGCTGACAACTTTCCTTGGGATGATGCTTCCAGATGCGAGTAGGTTTACTCACTCAGAGTAGGTTTATCCTGTTTTGTAAGATTTTAATATTGCTATCTTCTTGGAACGGATTCAGTCTACTCTGAAACTTCATTTGAGTCATGAAATGGTTTACCTTGCACAAGAGAGCTTCATTATTTTTGTTTGTTCATTGTTGATGCAAACCTTCTTGATTTTATAATGAGGTGATCTCAGACCTGCTCACTTTGTTCATGCTCATGTAAAGTGGTTAGAAGACAAGAGACCAGACTAACTTCAGCATCATCCATGGAATTTGTTTTCATCAAAACACTGTTTGAGAGATTTTGCCTCAACACTCTGACAGATAAGAGATCTACTTTTGGGTATTGTGTCTTTGTTGGTGATACCATAATCCCTTGGAAAAGCAGAAACTGAATGTTGTGGCAAGATCAAGTGCGAAAGTAGAATATTTTTCCATGGCTTCAGCTATTTGTGAACTTAAATGGCCCAAACATTTTCTTAAGAGCTGAGATTTGGGGATGTTTCATAGATGATGCTCATTTGTGATATTCAGGCTACCTTGCATATCACCTCAAATCCATTATTCATGAGAGGACCAAACACATAGAGATAGATTGTCATTTCATTAGGGAGAAGTTCTTATTGGAAGACATTATGATGAGGTTTGTAAATTCAAATAACCAATTGACAGATGTATTCACTGAATCATTAAGAGGCACTCAAATTGGTTATATATGTAACAAGCTTAGTGCGTATGATTTATACGCTTCAGCTCGAGGGAGAGTGTTAGAATTATTGTAATAGGGTCATTATGTTATTACAATAATTAGGGTAATTTTGAATCCTTGTATTTATAATTCTGTGTATAAAATATTCTCACGTGTGTAATTGAGACACACGAATTCTGTCATGCATTTCTCTAATTCAACAGATTTCTTATTCCTGAAACAAGTTGCAACCTTTTTCTTAACGGTGGTTGAGAGTTTATTATTGTTGATATTTCTACAGCCTGCAATTTTGACGGGTATATAACAACTCATTCTTATATTAAAGAAGTATGTAACCTTGTCTTTGGAGTCTAATGTTGGATTGGCTTGTTAAATCTGCTTGTTCACCCTGTTAATGTGTGAAAATCATGGCATTGTGGATGTGATGTGTGTGACTGCAATGGAAAAGGGGAAATTTCTGCTATTCAGTTTTGTAAAATTGTATTGTAACTCTAGTAGTATAGATCCAAGCTGTATGATTGCCATGATCTTATTTAAAAATTTTGTCGCCCATAGACTTGTAAATATTCTTCTTGTTTCTATTACGATGTAATGCATTTTAATAATGGGGTAATCAACAAGTGTTGCCAGATAAATTCATGTTATTTTTTTATATCATGCAGCATTACTTTGTTTTAACAGGTTCATAGGTTGCAACTTTTATACTGCTTGTTATGCTGGCTATTTATCATTAAGCTGTCCTCTATATTTGTCCATAATACAATAACTACCAAGTGTTTTCTTCTTAGTAGGTGCCGTTGGCTTTATGCTTCATGCAACCCCATGTCTTTGCATAACATCATCTAGTTTTTATGGGGGGTTGGCATTGATTTGTCTAGGTTTTCTTTTATACACACACAGACACTGCATGTGTTGATATGTCTCTTGCATCTTTTATGGGTATGTTTGTTGTACTCTTGCTCTATTCAAAGACATATTGAGTTGAGAATCAATTTGCTTTTTTAATCATAGGCCCTTGGGTTGGATAATACAGAATTGTTGAAACGCCGCATCAAAGTTGGTATAGCACTAGAAAAGGGTGGTTATGCCCCCAATAGAAGGTAGCTATATATATCCTCTTTTTGCTTATGGTGTGTTTGCATAAGCTTTGAGGAACAAATCGATTTAACAATTATATAGCTTTTTTGTGCTTTTAAGCACTAAAACCTCTTTTTAAGAGGCTTATGTTTTAAATTTTTTTTTTTTTTTTTTTACCAAAAAAATTAATTAATTGTTATAAATTTTTTTGAAGATGTTTTTAATTAAGAAAATTCTTTTTGTGAAATCAGTCTATTACAAATGTAATTGTAAGGTATAACTCCCTACAATAGGCCTGTGTGGGTCCGACCCTTCCTTGGATATCACCATGTCATGAGCTTTATAGCACCAGGTTGCCCTTGGTTTGAAATTAAAAAAAAAACAATTTTTATAAGCAGAAACAAACAAGCCCTAAATATCTTCTATTGATTCTTTTCAATATCTTGCCTTATGCTACATCTTCCCATTTCCTCGTTAATAATTTTAGCAACTTGTGCAGCCCATTCAATAAGTGTGGAAGATTTCAGTCTGACACTGTATCTGTGAAGGATTTTGACACATCCCATGTGGAAAACAAGGTAATTTTTTTCCTATCATATTCCTGCACAAGATTGCATGAAGATCTCACCATTGCATATTTTCACAGTTAAGTTTGTGTTTTTATCTGTAAATAATGCATTTGCTGGCTGCTGATTATTTGTTTATTGAAGTATATTTTACTTGCGTGAATGAGCTTAACAATATGGAGATGTTTGATACTGCTTCCGTTGAAATGGAAGTAATAATTGACCAATATCCTCTCTTCCTGCAATGTAAATTATCTAATCAGTTATGTTATTTTCTGGAATTTTGCAGCCTAAAACCCCAGCTACACCAAATGACAAAAATGCATCAAAGACAATATTTGTTAGAAACTTGTCATACATTGTGGAACGAGCTGATATGTATGTAAATTTTTTATGCTGGTGCTTGTGGATTATTTTCTTGTTCATTGTTCTAATTTTAATTTTGTCTAGGGAAAATCTTTTCAAAGATTGTGGAGAAATTGTTGATATTCGTCTCCATACAGATCGCGAAGGGAAGTTTAAAGGATTTGGACATGTTGAGTTTGCAACAGCAGAAGCAGCACAGAAGGTAAGCCTTGCGGCCTTTTGTAGTTTGTGCAAATCATTTTAGAACTGCCAAAACATGTCAAAGATAGTCGTACCTTTGGAAGAAACAATGGCATATAGGTGTAAGATTTGAGCAATTTGATTTTATTCTAATACTACCTTCAGTCCTATTTATAAGAAACAAAATGACTTATTTTATTGGTCTTAAATATAAGAAACAAGGCCTTATTTTCAACCACATTAATTGCTCAATTCCATATTAAACTTTAAATCGTGCAATGGTACATTATTTTAATTAGTTCTAGGTTACAACACTTATATTGCTTTATGCTTGTCATTTATTGTAATGTTGTCCTCAACATATATGCATAATACAATAACCACCAAGCTTTTTCTCACTAGGTGTCGTTTGGTATATGCATCACTCATCCCCATGTATTTGCACAACCTTTTGGACCCGTTTGGCACATTGTACTAGGCTTGATAGCATACGCTAATACACTATATTATGATCTCATCAATTGTTTATTACGAGTACAATACAAATTTATCCATCAAATACCCCTTGTGCATTAAAACATTGGATAAATCAATCAAGCCTTAAGGGGTGGGATTAGGCTTGATTGGATTTTAACGTATAAGCTTTTGCACAAGCTTTCCTATTGAAACCCTAACCTCATCTTTGCTGTCACGCACTCCCCCCTCATAGTCTCGTCTACCTCCTCCAATGACAAGGTAGTTCTCTCTTCGTCTCTTTGTTTATCGTCATCGTCCATTTTCTTAGGCACGTGAACCGCTTGAAAGCCCAGTGGGTAGAAAAAGAATATACTCAGATTTATGGCTTGGATTATGGTGATCCTCTCCCCTATTTCTAAGATAACTTTTGTTCGTTTGTTCTTATCCATGACTACCATGAGGCCCTTATAAGTCATACCAGCTGGATATTAAAATGCCTTCATACATGGTGATCTGGAGGAGTAAAACTGTATGGAGCAACCGTGTGGCTTTGTTGTTCAGGAGGAGTTTGGTCTTGTTTGTAGTCTACACAAGTCTTTATATGGTGTAAAACCATCACCTCGAGCTTGGTTTGGGAAGTTAGCAGAGTCATCTAGCAATTTGACATGGTTTACTCTAAGGCGAATCATTTTGTGTTCTTTAAATGCTCACCATTGAATAAGCTGATTTATCTTGTAGTGTATGTAGATGATATTATTATTACAGGTGATGATCCAAAAAGCATTAAAGAGTTGAAGCAACATTCGTTCAGACATTTTCAGACCAAAATCTTGGTCGATTTCGATACTTCATTAGAATTGAAGTAGCCAATCAAAGACGGGTATTGCTATTTCTCAAAGATCAGGATCAAGATTTCGTTGTTCTTCTCTTCTATTTTTGGATTTCGGTTTGGATGTTCTTTATTTTGTTCATGTATTCTTGTTCTAACATGTTTGGATAGTTTCTTTGTTTCTAGGATTGGGCGTAGCCCTTGATACATTGATGATGATAGATTGATTGCTCTTCCCCGTTTGTTAATTATTGTATGACTTTTGATTTGATTCCTATTGAGAATTCATGCTATGTAAAATTGTTGGATCCTTTGTTTGCATAATCATAGATATTAAGTGAGAGACTTAGAGGTGAACCTTAGTATTGGAACTATAACAATTGAACTTGAATCTTAAATCACGAGAGTAGGTTTGGTCTTTTAAGAAGCCAATGAAAATCACAAAACTAAAAGAGTTCAATCTAAATATAATTACCACGAGAGTATGAATCATTTCAACTAGGTAGGGTTCTTGTATCTCGAGAAGGAACATTAACTACAATAGGATAATTTACCTTTGATAGAAATTCAGCTTAAATAAAAGGGTAATCAATTTGGACTCATTAATTATCGTTGTGGTAATCAGAATCCTGTAAGTCTTTCTTGATATTGAAACACCTTTTTTGATTCCTTGCAATCTTATTATTATTATTATTATTATTATTATTATTATTATTATTATTTTTGTGATAGGCCTTGCAATCTTATTCTTGTTTATTTCTTTACTTTTTCGTTGTTACAACCTTCACTTTATCAAATAATTGTCCCAATTTAATTAATCAAATTATTATAATTAATTGGTACTCATTGACACAATCTCTGTGGATACGATATCTTTTATATTAGTTGACGAAAATTGTACAGTTGCGGATTTTGCACATTATTGGGAAGTTAAATTATCTCACAATGACAGATGACTTGACCAGACATTGCCTTTCCCTGTTAGTGTTGCCAGTTAGTTTCTCAATTCACCATGTGATAGTCATTGGAATGCAATTATTCCGATCTTGAGATACACCAAAGGATCACCAGGAAAAGGACTTGTTTATATGGACTGGTCATGCTAACAACATTGGGTATACGAATGCAGATGGGGCAGGAGATGTTGGTGAGAGAAGATCCATGTTAGGCAGTTGTGTACTCATTGGTGGTAACATGATCTCATGGAAATGGAAGAAGCAGATTGTGGTTGCATGATCAAGTGCAGATGCAAAGTATCATGTTATGGCTAACACGACTTCTGAGCTCTTATGGCCAAAGCATTTGCTTCAAGAGTTGAAATTTTGCGAGATAGGTCCTATGGAAATTGCTTGTGATAGCCAATCAGATTTACATCTCTCTTCAAATTCGATCTTTCATGAGAGGACTAAACAAATAGAGGTGGATTGTCACTTCATTAGAGAGAAGATCCTCTCCGACATGAGTTCTAAGGAACAGCTCACAGACATGCCAAGTCCTTACAGGGTTATAGGAATTGATTGTAATCTGATGTTGTTATAGTTGAAAGTCCCACATTGACTAGAGATATGGCTTGAGTGATGTTTATAAGGCTTAGACAGTGCTCACCTTATAAGCCGGTTTTGTGGGGATGAGTTAGGCCTAAAGCCCAAATTCAAGATGGTATCAGAGCTTATCCTAGATCCGTTATTGCGACATGATCTCTATTATTCCGCCCGTATTTGTCCAAGCTACAGATGTCCGGTCCTGGGCATGAGGGTGTGTGTTGAGATCCTTATTATTCCACCCGTATTAGTCCACGCATTAGAGAGAAGATCCTCTCTGACATGAGTTCTAAGGAACAGCTCGTAGACATGCCAAGTCCTTACGTGGTCATAGGAATTGATTGTAATCTGATTTTTTTATTGTTGAAAGTCTCACATCGACTAGAGATATGGCTTGAGTGGTGTTTATAGGGCTTAGACAATTCTCACCTTATAAGCCAGTTTTGTGGGGATGAGTTAGGTCTAAAGCCCAAATTCAAGATAGTATCAGAGCCTATCCTATATCTGTTACTGGGCCATGATCTCTATTATTCCACCGGTATTTGTCCAAGCTACAGATGTCCGGTCCTCGGCATGACAGTGTGTGTTGAGATCCCTGTTATTCCACCCGCATTAGTCCATGCTTCAGATGTCCAGTCCTGAGAGTGAGGGGGTGTGTTGAAAGTCCCACATCGACTAGAGATATGACCTGAGTGATGTTTATAAGGTTAGGTAGTTCTCACCTTATAAGCCGGTTTTGTGGGAATGAGTTAGGCCTAAGGCCCAAATTCAAGAGTTATTATCCTTTCCTTACTATTAGCTTTCATAGCTACCTTAGGTAGGGATATTTGATTTGATCCCTAAATTATAGGATCATGTTTCCTTTTCAGGCTATGTTTTCACTTGTATAAAAATCTTTACATATCCTTGTAAAAATCAGTGAAATATTCAGATTCAACTATACTATAAGGTCTTATCTATACTCCTATAAAACATACCAAATAGGCTATTAGTTTTTAAGTGACGGAGTTTGACATTGATATGTCTAGGTTTTAATATGTGTGTGTGTGCGCGCGTGTGTGTAGTTCTTGTGTTGCTATGCCTCTTGCATCATCTATGCTTACGTTGAATCCTTCTACTCAAAGACTTATTGAGTTGAGAATCAATTTGCTTTTCTAATCATAGGCTCTTGAGTTGGACAATACAGAAGTTTTGAAACGTCGCATCATAGTTGGTATAGCTCAGGAAAGGGGTGAATATACCCCCAACAGAAGGTAATTACTTATATACTCTTTTTGGCTTAAAGAGTGTGTGTGTGTGTAAGCCTAGAGGGGAAAAAAAAAGAACTTTTATGATGATATAGCTTTTTTTTATTGATTTAAGCACTAAAACAGCTTTTTCTGATGTGTTTATTTTTTTTATTTGAGAAACTTAGCTAATTATTGTAAATAAAATCATACATTTCTTTTGACTGAAATGACATTTTTTAAAGCATAATCAAAAGAGCTTTTATTCTCTTCTATTGATTCATTTCAATATCTTCCCATATGCCCAAATCTTGCTATTTCTCTTTCCTTAATAATTTTAGCAGCTGGAGCAGCTCATTCCATAAGGATGAAAGATTTCAGTCTCAAAATGTACCTGCGAAGTGTTTTGATACACCCCTTGCGGATCACAAGGTAATTTTTTTCTATCATATTAGTTTGTTGCTTCTGTTTCTGCACAAGATTGGGTAAATATCTCTCCATTGCATATTTTCATGGTTTAATTGGTGTTTTTTTTATATGTATATAATATACTTGCCAATGCTGCTAACTAGTTCATTTCTTTATTGGAGTATAGTTGATTTGTGCGAAGGAGGTTAAGGATATGGAGATGTTTGATGCTGCCTCTGCTGAAAATAAAGTTGTAATTGACCAATGTCCTATCTTATTGCAATGTAAAATATCAAATCAGTCATATAATGTGTCATTCCTGGAACTTTGCAGCATGAAACCCCAGCTACTCGAAAAGAAAAAAATGCTGCATCAAAGACAATATGTCTTAGAAACTTGTCATATGGTGTGGAACGGGCTGATATGTATGTATTATTTTCTTGCTGGTTCTTGTTGATTATTATCTGTTTTACTTTTCTAATTTCAAATTTTTTCAGTGAAAATCTTTTCAAAGATTGTGGAGAAATTCTTGATGTTCGTCTCCATATGGATGTTGAGTTTGCAACCACAGAAGCAGCAGAAAAGGCAAGCCTTTTGACCTAGTGTAGTCTGTACAAATCATTTTATAACTGCCATTAGCATTCCACGGTTATTCCCTTGGAAGCATATTTTTGTTGAGGGAAACAAGCTTACTTCATTTCATTGGCAATAAATGACGAAATACATGCTGGTATGGATTCAAAAACATGGTGGTTAACCAGCCATAGCTGTGGCTACCCTAGCTAAAGTATTAGCTGCCAGATTGGCTTGTCTCTTTTTAAACTCAACATGGGAGTTTGTAAATGTTCCCTTGGAAGCTATACATGTACTATTCATGTATACTTCGGGGTAAAATTTGAACAATTTGATTTTATTGTAATATCCTTCTCTTTCCTCGTACTTTCTATAGAATTTATTGATTTTTGATTCCTCAAACAAATTGCTACCTTGTATTTAGCTGTGGTTGGGGCTTTATTATTGTCGATGTAGCTAAAGGTACAGTATCAGTTCATGGTTTTATTCAAGTATATTGCCTCTCTTTGGAATCTAATGTCGGATTGGCATCATAAATGTGCTTATATACCATGTTAGTCTGTGAATATCATGGTATTGTGGATGGGAGGTGCATGATTGTGCAATGGAAAAGGGGAAGTTCCCTTATCAGTTGTGTGAAAATGTATTGTACCTCTAATAATTAAGATCCAAGTTGTATGATTGCCATGGTCTTTTTAAGATATTTTTGTTGCACGTGACTTGTAAATATTTTTGTTGTTTGTACGTGGAATTATTAAGTATTTTCAAATAACTTCACGCTAACTTTTTTAAATCATGCTATAGTAAGTTGTATAACGTGTTCAAGCTTGCAACTTGTATCCTGCTTGTTATCCTGCACCGTGGTCATTTATCATAAAAGATATCCTCTATATCTTTAGCCTCATTCAATCCCGTGTCTTTGCATAGCAATTAGTTTTTAGGGTTCAATATGTTTTTGATCCCCATAAAATTAGTAAAATTTGATTTTGGTCCCTTAAATTTTTTTATTCCTTTTTAGTCCCTATATTTACAAAAAATAGTGTGTTTTTAGTCCCTCATCAGCGACTAAATACACTATTTTTTACAATTGTCGGGACTATAAATGAATAATATTTTTGTATGGATCAAAATCAGATTTTGCCAATTTTGTAGAGATCAAAAATATATTTAACCCTAGTTTTTTGTGTAGGTTTTCTTATATAGTATATATGGCTCTTGCATCCTCTTTAGTCTTGTGTTTGTTGATTTCCTTTTTCTGTGCAAAGACATATTGCACTGAGAATCAATTTGCCTTTCTAATCATAGGCTCTTGAGTTGGATTATATGGAATTGTTGAACCATCCCATCAAAGTTGGTATAGCTCCGGAAAAGGGTGAATATTTACCCAATAGCAGGTAATTATTATATACGCTTCTTGTTTGTGGTGCTTTTGGACAAGTTTTGAAAAAATGCTTTATGATTTTTGTTGTTTTTAGAGCGTTTTTCTTAATTACTTTTTCTAGCTTATGAGAAAAGCACTAAAACACCTTTTTCTATGCTGTTTGTATTTTTATTGAAAAACTTTTCTATTTAATATAAAGTTTTTCAAACTTGTTTTCAATTACAGAAGCATTTTTTAAAAGCCCAAACAAACAATCACTTAATCTCTTCTGTGGATTCATTTCAATATCTTGTCTTATGTCTATACATCTTTTCTTTTTCCTTGTTAATAATTTTAGCAGCTTGAGCAACTCATTCCAGAAGGACGAAAGCTTTCATTCTCTAACTGTATTTGTGATCGGATTTGATACATCCCTTGCAGAAGAGAAGGTAGTTAATTTGTTGTGTTTCATTATTTAGTTGCATCTGTTCCTGCAGTAGATTGGATGAATCTCTCTCCATTGCATATTTGCATGGTATATTAGTCTGTAAATATTGCTTGCTATGGCCTTTCAGATAAAAGCTAGCCTGAAAGAGCATTTCAGTTCTTGTGGAGAGATTACGAGGATCTCAATACCAAAATTTCATGATTCTGGTGCTGTTAAGGGGTATGCTTATTGTTCTTCTGTAAGTTGTAACGTACTATTGAATATTTTTACATGTCACTGTCATTTACCTACTAGCCTTGTCATATCCATCTCACTTTACATTCGTTGTGCTTATCAAAATATTGTCAGGATTGCACTATATCTGCATGCCTGTCTGCAATTTGATTTTGTGAATCCAAATCTTGCAAAGATTGTTCCCGTATATTTTTCACATAGATCTTTCTGTGGCTTGTGATATTGGAACAGAACGGGTCCTTGATGGTTTTTAAACTATAGTATAGATGATTGTGAACTGCTCAGAATGATTTATTCAACTTTACCTGACTGAAATTATTCAAAACCTGTAACATAATTTCAGTTTTTCAGCATTATTTGGATATCATATCTTCAATTTTTCAGTGCCATTTTTTTTTCTCTTCTAACTTGATTATATTATTATTTTCTTAGTTTATGAAAATTATTTTATGTAGTTACTTCTAAAGTTTTTCACAGAATCTGAATATCAAAAAGCTTTTTTGATTAATTTTGTTTTGAGAATAAGATATGAAATCTCGTGGATGCTCCAATGGTTGAGGTAGTGGTGGCAGTGGTTTGAAGTGAGAGTAGAGAATCCATGAAAACAAGTTGAAAAAAAGATCAAAACAATCATATAAACATAGGTGTCCAAACATTTTTTTTGTTTTTGTTTTTGAAAACAAAAAACTGTATCCAGAAACAGAAATAAAAATAGGCCCCGTTTTGCAATCTATCACATCTATTGAGTGGGAATTGTTATTTAAATCTATTACCGTTTAGATTCATCTTTTTTACAATTTATCATTTTTGAAACCTGTGAAGGATTGCCTTCTCTCCTACATCTCCTGAAAGTAGAAGGTGGGGGAATAGTAGAATACGTGAAAGATACAATACTCTACTTGGTGCTTCTAAATGCGAATAAACTTTTTTAGTTTATACCAGACATTTTCTGGTTGTATCAGCTCATCACTTAATCTAAGGAATGATGTTTTATCTGCTTTTTAATGCCATTTTATCAAAAAAATAATTTTATCATTAACATTTTCCCTTTGTATATTCCGAGCTTTCGCTAGTGGTTATATTTAACACAGTAGCTGTAACTTGAGCGGAAGTTTATCATTTCTTATCTATATAGGGGGTGCACTAAATAGACTTTTTCTCATGCTTTTCGGTGGGCAACAATCAACCACAGCTCACTAGAACGAATTCAGAATACTTGTTACACTAAGGATATTATTTACACACTTGTTAGAGTGAAGAGACTGACTGCTTGGAGAGAATCATTTTTTCTTGATGCCATGCCTCAACTGAATAAATTTACTTATTCCACATAACTATTCTGTTCTTGCCTTTTCAAAGATAAAAGTTGCTCAATGCATGAGGCCCGCCATTGTTTGGTCTGGCGTAGGTCACATTTTGGAAGTTATCTGGAGAAAATGTAGTAATCTCCAGATAGATAATATGGGGTATATCTATTTTATTTTTTTCGTTGTTACCTTCCTTTTTTCACTGTTTATACAGCAAGAATTTGCTATTTGTTGAATACTCTCTCTCTTTATATATATATATATAGAGAGAGAGAGAGACATAGGTACATACATGCATACATACCTAAAAATATATCAGTGTGTGTAAACGATGATTGATAAGTGACTCTGCAGGAAATCTCTCAAATATAATGTATGCAAGAGTTAGGGTGTATTGCATTGCAATCTCAAATTACAAAATTTACAGGTTTGCTCATTTGGACTTCAACGATTTTGATAGCTATAAGAAAGCTCTACAACTTAATCAAACTGAGCTTCAAGGTTGTCGGTTGTCAGTTGAGAAAGCAAAGCCAAAGCCGAGACGCGATAATCAGAGTATAGGTGGTGGTGGTAGTTATCACTTTGGTGGAAGGGATGGAGGTGACCATGGTGGTAGAGTGAGTTGGGGTGATAATCAGGGTATAGGTGGTGGCAGAGGTGGTGGTGGTAGTTATCACTATGGTAGAAGGGATGGAGGCGACCATGGTGGGAGAGTGGGTTGGGGCGATAATCAGGGCAGAGGTGGTGGTGGTAGTTATCATTATGGTGGAAGGGATGGAGGCGACCATGGTGGTAGAGTGGGTTGGGGCGATAATCAGGGCAGAGGTGGTGGTGGTAGTTATCATTATGGTGGAAGGGATAGAGGCGACCATGGTGGTAGAGTGGGTTGGGGGAGAATTCATGGTGCTGGGAGGCACTGGACAGCCAATGTACCAATTACCGATGAAGGCACAGGTATTAATTTTTCTACAATTGTTTATTTCCTTGTCAGAAATATCTTTCATTTCTAGATTAAGGCTCTGTTTGGATTTGCTTTTAGCTCACGGGAGCTTCTCAATTAACATAAGTTTATAGTTTTTCACTTACGAAAAAAATATTATAAGTTTGTGTTTATAAATAAGCTGAATGAGAGAATTTCTAAAAAAACATTTAGATACATAAGCTAATTTCAACTTGTACGAAAAGTCATAGTTATTGCAAAGAAATTTAATATTATTTTTATACAAGTGTTGGTTGATATCCCCCCCCCCCCCAAAAAAAAAGTGTGTTGGTTGAGAAGTTTATCTTAGTGTGTGTTTAGTTTTGCGGTGCCGAAAATTGATTTTAGTTAAAAGTGAATTGAATATAAAGTAATTTATGTTTGGGTACATTTACGTAAAAGTGAGTTGAACAATAAATTTGAGAATAAAAATCACTTTTAGAGACAAATGCTTCAAAACTTAGCTTTAAGTTAGAACCAATTCTGAAGGCAAAATCAGTTCTACTCGAGAACACTCACACATGTCAAAATCAATTTTAGGTCTCTAAAATAACTTTTGGTTCTCCCAAAAGTGAACCCAAACATTTAATTGACTTTAAATCTCCTGTTGTTATTGAAGTACATTACTGCTGCTAGATTGATTCTTGGTTTTGTGGTGCTAGACATCTTGACTTCAGGCTAATATGGTTTACCATGCTTAATTACTTTCCTATTTTATACTCTTTTAATGTTCCGTCAACAAATCATAATATGGTAATATATTTGTATCATCTGAATTCGTTCATAGTGGGGGTAAGGCTACGTATATCTACTCCCAGACCTCACCTGGTGGGAGTCTCGTGCGAGTCTCGTGCATTGGGTTGCCCTTTATCTGAATTCGTTCATATTGCTTTACTAGCTCAGCTGCGCTATCTGGTTCAAAATAATAGTTGTATTTTTGAGTATGTGTGTTTTTTAAATCCATCGGAGCATGTCTGTTATATCTAATTTTACAGTTGTGCATTTTTAATTCTTTTCTCTTTTTCAACCTTAAACTCAGCATATGTTACACAAAAGGAAGAACTTTCGCGTGTGATTTAGTCATCTGCTTGAAGAATCATGATTAGCAATTAGAATGGCTGCTTACTTCTGCAGCTACAGTATCATCTCTCTTTGCATTTTCTGATGATTCAACTTTTGATTATGTAGGGACGAAGACCACTTTTGATTACAGAAGATACTGAGTTTTAGGTTTATTATTACCTTCCAAGTACTTCCCTTCGATAATTGGTAGTGTGAATTCGTAAAATGTATTGGGATTTGTACAATAGTGTAATTTGGATTACTTTTGTGGCTAATGAAGCCATCAGCAATTTTGTGTAGAGAGAGGGGAGAGCAGAGATTGTTTTGTGTTGCTCACCAACAATATGACTACTTTATATTGAATGTGAATGTGAATTTTATTTGTTTTTGTAGTTAACTATCTATTATATCGAGACGACACTTATAAAATGGATCATATAAAATATGGTACTATTATGATTTTGATGGTGTTGTGGATTATTATAATTTTTTGTAAAGGAAAAGATGTTGTGGGTTATTGCGTTATATAATTCCAACTTGTATTGTGTCATTCACGTGGACGGTCACTCACTAATATATATCCCCTCTTTGTGTGAACTTGTGAAGGAGCCATGGCAACTTTCTGCCATTTTTTACAATAAGAAGATTTTTTAGAAGAAAAAAAAAAAACGAGACACTTGCGAAATTTAAGGCCCCGTTCGGTGTGGTTGGTACTATTTCTCTCACAAAATAGATAAATTTTTCTCTCTATCCACTCTCTAATCACTATCAAAATGGTTTTTGTCCTATTTTGTGAGAGGAATAATAACTACACCTAAAGAATTTTACCTAAGTTTTATCTTAAGTAAAATTTGCGGCAGTCAATGTATAATTTCTGAAAGGGTCTAAAAGCTACTATCACCTTAATTTTACTTTATAGAAATTGAACAACAATTTTTATTTCTTAAAAGAAATAGAGTTCTATTACGGGTCATACTTTAAATATTAGATGGTACATAATTTAATAATAGATATCCACTTATCTATTTATGTTTTAACTAACAAGTTATATAGGAGAACAAAACTGTGTGGTGAAATATTATTCAATTGTTGAATTGTATGAAATTTCATAGACTTTGATCCATTTTTTGATAACTTTATATTCAATAGTTAGAATGATAAAATTGATTATGTATAGAAGTTATTAAAAGACACAAGCATGTCAGTATTGAATGTCAATGAATCTTACATGATATATCAATTATGATCAATCGATATCAGGTGAAAGTATTAGTGTGTTTTATGGTACCTACAGTGAAGGACTTTGTTTGTTTGGGTACTGGTACGCAAGGGTAAAATATATGAATGAGAATCTACCTCATCTCTCGACCCAACCCATGGCTTTCCCCCTTTCTCCCCATTGTCGCCCCCAACCCAACCCCCTGTTAATTGTTGCGAGTGTGGCCAATTGCCCCACTGTACCCAACATTTCGCCGCGCAGCCCACAATTGCATGTTTGTCCCAACTAGAAGTCAGTTGTCTTTGCTATCGTGGCCTCTTCCATTCCTTCCTTAATCCTCGCCTGCATCAATGTACCCAACATTTCGCCGCGCAGCCCACAATTGCATGTTTGTCCCAACCAGAAGTCAGTTGTCTTTGCCATCGTGGCCTCTTCCATTCCCTCCTTAATCCTCGCCTGCATCCACTACCATTCCCTTCGTGCCCCGTCCGGTATGGACCTCGTGCCCTCAAAGCCTACTACCACCACGACATCCACCACCAGTAAGAAATCAATCTTGAGAGGTAGTGAGACACCTGAGTAGCAACAAGGGCTGAACAAGTCATAAGTGATTTATGTTGGGTCAATGGATCAACGATGTTAGTGGCTATGGAGGATGGTGGTTCACGAATTGAGGGAAGGTTGAGGGGGCTTGATTGAGTATAGCTGTTGGTGATAGAGAGAGGGAGCGATTGCCAACATAGCTTGGCTCAACTGGTTCGACCTTCCACTCGCACACGCTGCGACTTGGGTTTAATTCCAGGTGGCTGCGTTGGTGGGCGATATGTAAATTCCACCGTAAATCCTGGCTCAGGTTGGTGGTTCTCCCTAGCCCTGCACGGGGGTGAGCCTCTCCCAATCTAAATTTTCCTCAATCAAAAAAAAAAAAAAAGGAAGAGAGAGGGAGCGATCAAGGGTAGCAAGGGGTCTTGGTTTACTAATAGCTAAAGAATTTATTTGCAGCAGCGATAATGTTTTGTTAGTGATAAATCCGCCAACTTATTTGGAGGAAATTTTGTAATTTATTAATTTTTCTTTATTTTTACGTATTTGGTGACACCATCCATCGGGTCTTTTGTCGAACAGGGGAAAATGATTATACCCGAGGGAAGAGCTTCACCATCATCTACCAACGAGAGCGACGGAGAGAAGATCCTCACCACTGTGATCACGTGCTCAATGTGAGGGTTTCGAAAAAATATCATAATAGGCAAGAGAAGAGAGAACTTTACAGAGATGTGAGGGTTTCATTGAGTTTGTGAGAATGAGTGCCTAAATGTAGGTTGTTTCACATAGATGTTATCATGAAGAGGGTTTGTTTAGTTTAGGGTCTGTGATGGAGAGAGTACTAGGAGGGATACGTTCTCCTATGTTTATATTTTGCTTTAAACTTCAGATGACACTTGCTTCTACAAGCATTATATAAAGAACCTTTAGATAACATATGTTCAGGCAAGCATTATCTGAAGATTACTTTAGATTCAACAAGCATTATATAAAGAACCTTTAAATAACATGTGCTTTGGCAAGCATTATCTGAAGATTACTTTAGATAACACTTGCATGAGAGCATATTACCTAAGGTATTACACCTGATAACGCGTGGCTAGACATGCGAACATAGAACATTCAAATGACATATGTCTAGGCAAGCTTAACCTAAATTTGTCAATCATATAACACATGCAAAGACAAGCATTATCTAAATATCATCCATATAATATATGAATAGGATTCAGACAAAGTGCGCTCAATCAAGCACTAAGATATTTCATTTTTTTATTTAACATTTCTACCATTCGGCGATGCTTTGCGATCCTTTATCATCAGATACAATCCTCCTCGATTGACCTTTCAGCTTCATCATCTCAAATCATTTCAAATAGCTCCTAATGCAATTCCAAACTATTCGGGTTTGTAACATGCCCCATCACTTTGGTCATGACATTTGAAAAACCACTACGTGAAAGTCTGTTTAATATGAGAATTCATGACATTCTCTTTGCATCATCCACTTCGATCCTTAAAAAGTTCCTTCATATCCTTCTCATTCATACTCTCTAGAAATTCCTATCATTCATTCCCATGGATTTTAACAATGAAAATCCCTTATGCTCAGTGATTTTGAGTTTAACCATCATCTTGGAAGTCTGTATCAATGTAGAAAGGTACGATATAAACCTACTGGAAGAAATTACTAGTATTGGATGGATGAACTTCTTAAGATAGGATGTCATTGTTTATCTTGGTATGATCATTGAATTCTGGTCAAGCGTAAGTATTGACAACATTGAAGTCATTGGAAGGGTACTCTGGAGGCATATCTTTGTCTCTACTAGAAGCATCTTTAGCGCCATTGGATTTCCTAAGGAAGGACTGATTTTCAAAGATGATTGGGATAACGGACTGAAGTACATGGACATGTTTCTTCTCCATGAAAGTGGAAGGAGTTCTCTTTAAAAGCCTCACAAATGAAGAATAAAGTTAGAGTTGCTCACAGTTTTTAGGCAACTATGCCTAAAGACAAGAATGAAGAAGAAATCTCTGCTATATAGAAATTCTGCCTATATAATTTAATTTAAAAAAGTAAGATCAATCTGCCTCATCTTTTCTTCAACCATTTCAAAAAAGCATCTCTCAAATCGCTCCACTATCTCCTCCATCATTTATCATGTTATCATATCCCTCATCTTTAGATAGGGTGTCTTTAATGTCTTCTCCAAGTAACTAAACTACAACAAAAGCCATTTGGAAAACCTGTTGAGAGAAGTGTCTTTGGCACTCTTAGTCTTAAAAGAATGAATATTCATATCGTTTCAAAAGAAGAGGTCAAAGCTGTTGGGACCAGGGCGCTTAGAGAAGACAACCCTTCTTGTTCATATGCTAGAATCCCATCTGGTTCAACCTCAGAGAAAATTCCATTCTAGATCTCTCATTCGATGAAGAAGTCAATCAAGATTTGACAGCACAACTTGGAAGAGAAAGGTCATTAACTGAGGGGGAGCTCTCAAATAAAAGACAAAGAACTAAAGAAAAGGATGATGATGTTGAACAAACTTTGGAAAAACCAAATGATATCAATGCAAAACTAGATCAAGCAATTGTCATTTTTTCAAGAACTTAATGCAAATATTGGACGCTTGATCAACATTCTTCAGAATCGTGCTTGATAGCTATCATTGTTTTCATTTTTTTTTATGAGTCCTCGGTTTGTCCGTCCATTTAAGTAGTTTCAACAGAAACTCTTTAATCATTATTGTAAGGTTGTATTTTCAAATTTTCCTAATATATATAGTTTAAATTTTGTTTTAAAGTTGCTTAACATAATTTTGTTTTAAATATGTCTATTAAATACATGTTGTTTCAAAGAAACTCTTTTATGTATTAAACAAAGAAGTTCTCCCATGTCTGATTAAATTTTATTTTTAACTTTAGATAACGAGTGGTCAGACAAGCGTTATATGAAGACACATTAGATAACCTGTGCTCATGCAAACGTTATCTGAGTAATCTTCAGATAGTGCTTGACTTAGCACACATTATTATTATTTGAGTTATTACACCTAATAACGTGTGATCAGGCATCACTTCAAATGGTGCATTCCTAGGCAAACATTATCTGAATTATTACCTTCGATGACGTTTTCTCAGACAAGTGTTAATGAAGTGCTCCTTATTTTTGCAGATGACGCTTCCATCTGGAAATGTCATCTGCACTACTATCCCAAACGACATTTTCCTAGGAAAGCATTATTAGATTACTCGATGTTTTTACAGATGACACTTCCAACTTGAAACGTCATCTGAACGTCGTTATATGAGTGTGTTTCTGTCATAGTGTTCGTTAGTTTCTTTTGAAGGACTAGTGTCTTGCACAATAAAGGGTAATTCAATCAGATTAGATTTTGGAAAGGATTTTGATTTTCTCACGTTTCTTTCTCTAACTTTACTTTTACACATTTCCTCTCTTTCTATCTCTTTCTTGATTCCGGGTTGCATTATTCATTATAACTTTCACTTTGTTTCCCCCCTCTCTCTCATACAACTTTCACTCCTCCCATGAAATGTGAGTAAAACATTATTCCTTTGGGAATTCAGCTTCAACCATGCCTAAACCAAAACTCATTTTTTAATATATAAGAGTAAGAGCATTGCAAAAGTTAACATGTCTGACCTCCAAATTCCAATTATCCAATTCATAATAGTTGTTATATATACCTAGATCAATGAGATAATGGAGAAGAATTTGCGGTTATTGTACGAATTAAAAAGGTGATTGCACAATTTTAGTCTCCCAGGTTTCAGTTATACAAATTGGATCCCCATGTATCCCAATTGTTACAATGAGATCCCTCTCTGTCCATTAAGTGTCTAATTTTTAACGCCAAGAGCCTACATATCCAAAGTGAGTTTGAGTTGACATTGACTTAGGCTAACTTGAAAAGTTGATGTGAGCAAAGAAGGTCCCTCAAACATGGTATTTGCTCTGACAGCTGCCCTAAGAGTCTCCTTCATCAAGTCACTAGTACACTTCTTTAGCCACATCATCTTCTGAAACTAGCTTAAGTCACTCATATGCATGTTAGCCGCGTAGACTCTTGACATTATAAATTAAAAAGTTAATAGACACTACAATAATTAATTGTATTACCTACAAAATTTTCCTAGGGTCATTGACCCTAGGAAACTACCCAGGGTCAAAGCAGTAGGAAAAAAACCATATTTTCATTTTCTAGGGCTTTTAAAAAATCACCCTCGGTTATGAGATAGTGAGAGCTTTTTTTTTTTTTTTAAAATTTAGGAATCTCCTAGGGTCATTCCCCTCGAATCAACCACGAAAGTTTTTTTTTATTTTATTAATTTAATAGGGCCCTAGGAAATAAGCCCTTGGATCCACACACTTTAACCTAAACTTATAACTCACACCGTCGTCACACACACTCGGTCGAGTCTCTCTCCTAAACTTCACTCTCTCTCATATAGTAACACAGAGGAAAGGGGAAAAACGCAGATCGAGATGGAGTAAAGGTGAGCAAAAGAGAATGAGAGAAGAAGAGGAAGAGGCGGACGAAGGAGGAGAAGAAAGTGGTTCGCGGTGAGGTGGAAATGCATATCGAGATGAAGGAAAGGTGAGCGAAGGAGAAGGAGAGAAGAAGAGGAAGAGGCAGATGGAGGAGGAGAAGAAAGTGGTTTGCGGTAAGGTGGACGGAGACACAGAGACAAGAGAGAGAAGACGAGGCACGACGGAGATGAGGTGGACGGAGGAGACCACGATTTGCATGCGGTGGCGGTCAGAATGAAGACAATGAGGAGGCCGAAGCAAAACACGGAAGACAGAGCGAAAAAAATGTGAGGAAGAAAAAGACAACCGTGCCGGAATCCGGCACGGTGGTTCACAGCTGAGAGCTTGCCGGAGGCAGCAAAGAGGTAATTTTTCCCTGTTTTCCTCTCCTTCCTTTTCTTGCTGCTTCTTTTTTTTTTCTTTTTTTCTTTTCCTTCTCTGCCTATTGCTATTTTCTATTTATGGTTTCCTATGATGTGATCTTCTTTTTTGGTTTGCAGATTCAAGCATGGAGGTGGTTCAATATTGGGGTTTGAAGACAAATAAAGGCTTCTAATTCTATTCCTTTTCTTTTTATTCTTCAAACACCATATGGATATTTAGACTAGAATTTGGGACTGGATTTGAACTATTAACTAAGCATAGATTGAGGCGTATGAATTTGAGTAATTTTGTCTTTGTTTTTGTTGCATTATTTGTTTGATGAAGTATCAAAGAGAGGATAATTTCACAATTTGTTAGACTTGTTGATGTTTGTTACCCTCCCCTTCTCAATTCTGCAAATGATGTCTGTCAAAATAATTTACCTAGTTTAAATTAATTTCATTTTAAAAAATAATTAAATTTTATCAGTTAAAATAAACTGATAAAATTTAATTATTTTTTTTAAAAAAACCGTGTTGCACTTTCCTAGGACCAAAGCCCTCGGAAATTACCTAGAGCTACGCGGCTCTAGGAAATTTCCTAGGGCTTTGAGCCATCAAAAATTTCCTGCAGCTCTTTTAAAGGCACTCGATTTCTGTTTCCTACTAGCGAATAACCTACTGTCTCGTGACCCTCGGTAGGCCCTCAGAAATTTGCACATTTCCTACGGTTTTTGACCATTTCCTAGGGTTTTTGGCCCTAGGAAATGTCAAGTATTCTTGTAGTGGGATAGAGAGACCTAATTGTAACAATTGAGATACCTATGGAACTCAATTCACATAATTAACACTACTGCAGTTTAGACATTTTACATCGATTAAAAATGGCTTTTACATCGGTTATGCATCCGATGTAGATTCTGCTGATATAGAAAGTGAGAACTTTTTACATGGGTTAATGAACCGATGTAAAAACGATGTAAAAAGTCACTTTTTACATCGGTTGTACCATAATCGATGTGAAAAGTCATGCTCTTAAAAGCCAATTTCTGATCTAAGGAACACTTGTTACATCAGTTCCAGATATAACCGATGTAAAAAGTCACTTTTTACATCTGTTATCAAGGTTCTAAAAACGTGATCGTTAAGGATTTCGCGATTTCTATGGATGCGTTACATTTAATCGCTACGTCAGCGGTGTGAATTAATCACAATATTGCACAAATTATTTTAAAATTATTTTTATTATCATATAATATATAAATAATTTCCATTATATAAACAATATATGTTTATGTTTACTATTATTTATATTTTTTAAATTTTATTATAATAAATTAAGCAATATTAAATGAATTTTATACTAGTTTAAACAAATAAATTAAATAAATTTTATATAGTTTAAACAAATATATTGTTATATTGTGTGGTCTTGTAAAAAAAAAAAGAGGTATGACTAGTTTTTTTTACTATTGGGCTTATTTGAAGGCCCATGATCCTGTCTACCAAACCCTAAGCCTTTTTCTGCTCAAGAAAACCCTAAGCCGTTGCTTCATTCATCCCTTCTTCATCGCTACAGATCCCTTCTACTTCTTCTCGTGAACAGAGGCACTGGCCGACCTGAACCCACACACAACCACCACGCCTCCTTCCTCTTCCTCGCTTCTTCCCATTCTTCTTCTTCTTCTTTACGTTTCAAAGAAGACGACCCAGAAAGACACAAACCCGTAAAGACACGTAATGACCCGATAAAAATCGACCCGACGACGCTCCCACCGCCTCGTCCGCTCTTGGCCGCCTCCACGCTCCCACGCAGACGACGCTCCTCCTCTGTCGCGCAAATCGCGATCCTACATAGGCACGAGTTCGGGGTAGTAGAGCGTAAGAGCGCCCGATCCTACGATCCGACGCGCGATCCTCGACTACCATGCCTACAACCGCCGTCATGTGATTCTTTCTCTCAGACCGGTTTTCTTTTTGAACGGCGTTGTCATGGCCAACGCCGTTTCGTCGCGGCGGTTTCGTGTGATTTTTATTCTCACCGTGATTTCGGTCAAAAACGGTTTCGGCCACTGCCGATACTGTTTTGTCACGCCCGTTTTTTGTGTCACGAAACGATTTTTAAAACCTTGTCTGTTATAAAAGAACCGATGTACAAAGTAATTTTTTTAATATTACATTCGTTTATTGTCCTTCCTCCCGCCCTCCCAGTAAAATTTGGCAGCAAACCAAATCAGCCCAATCACAGCAAAACAGCACATGTACCCATAAAACAAAACAATATCATTGTAGTCTAAACTATCTAAACCAGAAATTTGATCATTAATTGTTTTACAATGTCAACTTACACTGATATACACACAATGTCACACAATAATGACTTAAACAAAAAAAAAAACACAATGACTTAAACACTAACTAATAATATGACTTGGATAAGCCTCAAGAGTTTTACCCAATTTTCCGGACGTCATGAAGATCCTTGAGAATGGATTCTTATTGAAGAATCTTTGCAAGTTCAAATGACACAACACAACATTAGCTCATAAACTAAACAAAATGAATGCCCAATTTGAATATAATGAGTAAATATTATATATACTGTAAATGAATATCATGTTTTAAGCTACTTACAATGGCGACATGCCATGTAGGCTTCTTACTCTAATGCCCCAAACTTATGACATCTATCCACATCACTGTGATAAAAAAAATTATTCATATAAAGTATGTTATAAATTCATAGTACTAAAACAAGAGCCCTCGTTGAAGTGGGTCTACTGAAATCAAGAGCCCTACCCTACATAAAATTTCCAACTATCTATCAAATTTTTTTACCAAGCTCAACTTTTTTCACTAGCCTAATAGTGTTGTGCAAAATCGATTCCGTAATTCTAGCTACCTGAAACTACAGGGAAGATTAGTCAAGAATACATATAGCGAGCAATACAAGTATAGAACCACAACATCTGGGATACAAACCGTGAAAACACCCCCAATAATAGCACATACATTTGTAATAAAATGTGAAAAAGACTTCTAATTTTCTACTATCAAGACCTGCTCACAAGAATAAACACAGTAAATTAACTAACAAGAAATTAAAAAGAAAGCACAAACTCAATGAAATTTATAATCTCCATACACAGACCTGCATGGGGGAGAGTTCAAGATGGAACTTAGCAACAGGAATGTGTAAACTGTGTGCCACACTGCTATGCGCTGTGTACTCGTACTCCTCAACTAATTTATAATCTTTTCAAGTTATCACTTCTGTTTTAGCTATCTGAAGGTAATGCTCCATCTGCAGACACATATATCGGATTAATGTGTAACACTTTGATAGCAATAAATCTCCAAGCATTGGAGATGCTCATCTTTCTGTAGTTATCAGCATCCATACATAAAGAAACACATAACCATGATCAAAGGCATCAAATGATAACTGAGATTGTAGTAGCGAGAACTTGTGTTATCTCAGAGGAGACTAACACCTAATTAGGGATGCATACAAGATAACAACCCAAACATATTTAGGTCCAACAAGTTCGCATATATTAAATAAAATCACATTCCAAAATAATTTAAATGGAAATAATGAAGAAACCTATGCATAATTACAGGAAGTTGCAAGCAATCATTCTACTAGGATCGCAATATAGATTTTTGAGAAAGCTATATATAAAGATAAAAACTTAGAAGACATGGACAACAAATGTCAAGAACCAAGTACTCAATATAATTAAAAAAAGACGTCCATGATACCTTTATCAATATATCACAATTTTTTCAAGCACATATTCAGTTGTGTATCTTTCTGTTTAACACCTCTGCATAAGTTTTCCTCTGCCATATTGCAGATATCATTCCCCTCAGATGCATGTTCAGATTTCTGAGCATCTTGTATATGTAATGACTCACTAAAAGTGCTTTCAAGATTACTTATGAAATTCTCGTGCACGTCATTAACAGGAGAGCACACTTCCATCGAGTTTATCAACCTACTGGGTACTAAAAGGAAACTAAAAGAAGAAGAAAATCAGATAAATGATAAAAACATAACTAATAATAATCTGCATGATAAGCATTAAAAAGTACAACCGACACATATATAATTCAACATTAGTCTAGGCATACTGTGTTTCATGATCAGGAAGAAAAGCCATCGTCTGAGAGGTTTGCAACAACAATAAATAAAATAGGAACAATAAATCTCACCACTAGATTACCGGTAAATTTCACGGACATATAATATACCAAATTACCAATAATTTATCATAAATAAATTGCATCAATCCAACCTCATTGAACCATTTTCATATTCATCACCATTCTTAGATAAATGATCACACTGAGTCAGATCCGGTCAAACCAAGATGACTTTGAATACAAACAAAGAACAAATATGGCAGCCATAGTTTTTAACCAGGAACATGTTTTTAGATAGTTAATAACAGGCAAATCTCTTTAAACTCAAACTCAATAGCAATCACTTTGTACATTTACAAAAAATACCAGAAAGTGCCTTAAAAGAAAACGTATAGAGCTGCAACACTCTCAAAATAGGAACTAAGAAGAGCAACCACGGACAAAATAACAAGACCAATCCCTAGATCCCCAATTCTTTGACAAATTAACTCGCACCTCGTATCTCGTTCAGAGCAGAAACAACAACAACAACAACAACAACAGCAAAAACTAGAAGAAAATCTCAAACCGAAACAGCAAAGGGACCAAAAAAAACAAAACATCTCTTGTTAACTAAGATTACCACACCGATCACTTTTTCAAGAGGTTTTAGATGATGATAAAAGGATCCATTATGAAAACTGGTAACGGAAGGAATCAGATAGCGTAGAAGGAGCTCAATAGGCACCGAAGGCATTATTCTATGCTCTTCGAAACCCCCCTAATACTTTCACACCCAATAAAACACAACCACATTGAATCCAAGAAAACAACTCACCGAAACTGCAGTTGACCACGCCCAATCGAACGGAGACGAATACACAGCTTTGAACCGAACTCCTTGAGACTTGAGAAACACAGCCACCGTCGGTGTTTAGAAACACAGCCACGGTGTTGTATAACAAACTCGCGTGCAAGCTTAAAATCAGAAAGAAGGAACCAGAAACCCAAAATCAAAACCAAAAATGAATAGAGAAGGGAGCCGCGAAGAAGAAAGAAAAAGAGGAACCCTAAGGCTCTTACCTCGCGAAGATTAGTGGAGAGGAAGAGGAAAAGTGTGCGGCGGGGAGGAATAGTGCACAAAGGGTTTACGGCAGTGGAGGGAGAGGAAGAGAGTGCGGCGAAGGATTTCAGAGCATAGAGGAAGAGAGTGCGGCAGAGGGTTTTCAAGTGAGAGGGAGAGGGAACACGTAATGAGGGATAAGGACGCAGGTTGGGTTTTGAGTTCAAGCAAAGGGCTTTTTACATCGATTGATGTAGCAACTGAGTTAAAAAGTGACATTCTAAAATGGTTATTATTCCAACCGATGTAAAAAGGTTCGCGTTAATTGCAAAAATGCTACCGCGTCAGTTTTTACATCGGTTGCTCATTTAACCGATGTAAAAACCCGATGTAAGATCCACTTTTTCTACTAGTGTAAAACTTACGGGACAAAAATTGCATAATCATGATAACCGGGGACCAAAAATATAATTAAACCAATTACAAATTAGGCAGTCAAGACAAGAAGTGAAGTTAAGAAGTTTAACTTCGATTGCGAATCCAACTAGGTGTCTCGGCATCTACAAGGAGCCTCAAGACCCAGGTGGCTGAGTGTAGCAGCAACAGGCAATGTACAGGTGTGAATTCTCAAGGTTGCTGGTCGGGCATAAAAAGAAATGGACAAGGTGAACAGAGAATAGTATTATGAAGAGGGGTATTTTTTGGGTTCAGTTAGATGAAGGGATTGCACATATGTGTGAGGCTATCATGTTATACATGCAGCAAGGCATTGCAACTATTTAAAAGAGTTGATCAGCATGTACAGTATCGGAGTACAAGAGTGTTTATGGGGAAATTTGGTTTATGGTATGATTTTACCAGTTTTGATGATCTTGAATGATCTACCAAATTCATCAAACAAACAAATAAATTTTGATGATCAAACGATTATGAATTCGAACGAGTTACGTGGTAATCTCGTTTTGAAAACAACGGTTCCTTTTGAATATAACGGTCAAAGACTCGACACGTTAATTGTTCTTTAACATTCTTGGCTTTTAAGCCATTAATTGTCAAGTCTTATGCCAAATTTGGTTATGATGATTCCAATTAACTACAAGTTGTTGTCGAAATGGCAATACAAACTTAAATAAATAAGATTGGCTGTCGAAAGCCAATAACTTGGTTTACAAGCAAGTTAGATCAAAATTTAAAGAAAACCAGAATGCAACTACTGCAATGTCATGGGGCATACATCACTAAAGCCCAACATGTAGTTGAAGTTAACGCAGAAATGTGAGGAAAAAACAAGTAATAGACAAAGTTTAAGAAACACTGCTAAAGGACATGAATTTAAGTGAAAACATATAAATGCAGGAATTTAAATAACAGAAGTGTAAAGAACATGAGTTTGAAACAGAAAAGCATGTAAATGACTTTAAAAGTAATAATGCAGAAAATAGCAAATGACAGGGAAATAAAGGATGTAAATTCAAAGCAAGAAAACATAAATTGATTGGAAGATAAATGACATAAACTGGAAGTGCAAAGAATTAAAAATAGATTGAAAATTGATTAAAATGCAGAAAGATAAGGTGTGGATGGCATACGATGATCGTTTTTCGTTAATCTTCTTTAGCCGTCGAGATATTAGGAACTAGATCATGTATCCCACCTTGATTACATCGTACAACCTACTATTTATAGGCAAAAATATGAAAACTGCTTAACATCCAACCTGACACGTGTACGGACATGAGTTGGTAGTTAAGTTTTCGCTAAAAACTACATAATCGACAATAGCACTTCCTGTCGAACTATACATTGATCTTTACTTAATAATTAAGCCTGTTCGACCATGATCATTTTGACATCTTCGACGCGTTATGCCTTCCGTCGAACAGCCGTCTTATTACTTGGTCTTTCAAACTTAGTCAATTTTCATCCCTTGTTCTGGTCTCTTATGCCTTCACTTGTCGAATTTTAACATTCCGTCGATTAACTCAAATTTGAAATTTGGCACCCAACAGATGCCTCCCAAATTTTGAGTTCTCGACACCAACATACGGAGAGACCCAGAATTTTGTTTAACTTCACGTGCGACGGTTGCTTTTCCGTAATGTCCCATCACAGGTCTGCGCTCCCCATTTCCCTAAAAAATAGGACCATCATCACTTCAAATATAGGTGGTTACTCTTCCCATTTGCACATTTCGTTTCCAAAGCGAGGCCTTTAATAGTATTCAAAACCCCATTTAGAACTCTTCCTCCACCATCTGAACTCTCGCGAAGGCATCATACTGAGAAAGCATCATCTTCTTCCAATGGCGTCTTCATCAACTCCTGCTCAAGCCACCGTTGCTCCTCGAAGGAAAACATGGTGGAATCCTGACGTCGATGTATCAATCCCTTGGAGGAAATCTAAGGTAATGATTCCTTATGTACATGATCCTTCATATCTCTTGGACCCTCCTGTAGCTTACTTAGGGCCAGTTATCCCTTTATCCTGCTTTCCAGAGAGTTTTGAAGACTCTTTCCCAAACAAAGAAGGTCACACTGACCTTCTAGCTTCGCCCTAAATTGCACATTCACTATTTCTTCAAAAGCTCAAGGCTTTTTAGAAACGCCGCCGTTGAGCGTGCTTGGCTATTACTGGCTTGCTAGGGTAGAAGCCAAAAAGGCTGAGACTTGGAAAGATTTAGGCATTTACCACCTGATTCGGCTATCAAAACATCAATTTAGGTTGGACTCATCTATGTTGGGAGCTGCTATTTTCTTTTGGAACAAAACTACAAACAACTTCCACTTTCCTTGCGGAATGATGGGTCCAACTTTGTTCGACGTTTCTGCTCTCACTGGCCTCCCACCAGATGGCCAAATGATTCACCCCCTAAACGTTCCAGAAAACGTTATTGATGTTTTCAGTGAGGAACCCTTTGCATTCTCAAAGTATGTTGCTAGCCAAATGAGGGATACTGATGACGTTTCTGATGAGGAACACGTAGCTTTCCTGTTCCATTGGCTCTCAGCATTCGTCCTTTGCAATAAAAATGTTCAAATGTCGAAAACCCTCCTCGACTTAGCAAACCTCCTTCCTGAGGGTAAGAAGTGGGCTTTCGCTTCTTTCCTCTTGTCGAACCTTTACTCAAGCATGTCGAGCCTTTACGCTATGGTGAAAGGAGGAGGAAAGAAAGTTGGAGTAGGAGGCCCAATTTGGCTACTTCAACTGTGGCTAAACCTCACTCTCCCGGGCCACACTGTTGACAAGGCTCCATCAGATCTCGAAATTTGCACATATGGCACTCTGGCCATGTATCGCTTTCCCAAACCTTTCGACAATGAACTTGAAAGTTTCAAGTACTATTTCAACCTCTTTCACTCCCTTGCTCCCACAACTCCAGGCATTCGCTTTTAACCCTTTGTTAGCAGAAGATATGGACCCAAGTGGTTCACAGCCCCTTTTGATCCAAAATCTGAGGAGTGCCAAGTCATTTGGACTCACTTCCTTTCTCGACAAGCGTTCCCTGCAGGACTTCCTGGTTCGACAGATGGTTCTGCATTTTCTTTCCTTCCTAACGCTTCTGCCAACAATATTGGTTTCCTGCAATCTATTCCTGGTCCCTTCCCTTACAAGAAAGAAGACATTCTTTTGGACTACATTGATATTAAAGAAGAAACCTTTGATGGCATGAAGAAAAAGAACGAATCCCGCAAAGCTGCTGTCAATCTTGTTCCTTTCTCTACCACTCTTGGCATATCTCAGGACTTCGAGACGTGGTGGGCTAACTATTATAAGAAGTTTCACCCATCTTTTGAAGAGTGTGTAAGACGATTTGTTGATCCCTCTGTGCAGGAACAAGATCCTTCAACTAAAACCAAAGGTGAGCACTTGAAGGCTATACTCGACTTTGAAAAATTTTATAAATTCAAATGGGATCCTCGACGTCCCCATTATATTGTCGAACAGTGAATGAAATGGTCGCCAAATCAAAAGAGGCACCACGATAACAAATGGGGCTTAAAGGCTCTAAAGCACTATCATGAAACAGGCAATCACTTGTGAAACCCCCTTATCCCGAGCCTGCCTTTCCTTGTGCGAATTTTGGTTTGGCTGACCCATTTCCTGGCAAACCGACAAGGGCTGGTAACTTCATTGAACTGGAAAGATACTATTCTTGTTCCATTGTCGATAGCTTTAGCAACAAGGAAGTTACTTTCACTGGTCGGTTTGCTTCACCTTTCGAACAGCATAATGAAGCCGTCAAACTCATTTCCCATTTTTCGCAAGGTATTTCAGTTTCTTTTGCCTTTTTGTTTGAACACCCACTCGTTTTATGCTTACTTTCTTCACTTTGTTTTAGCTTTGGCTATAAAAGAGCCTTTAAAATACAAGCAAACAAGTGGTAAGGCCACTGAAGTTGAAGTTCAAGAAGAAGATGAAGATGATGAACCTCCCCTCCAGTCCAAATCATCAAAGAAGAAATCCTCCAAATCTGGATTTACAAAGACCGGTGCTGGCAAGAGACCGACTGCACCGAAAAAGAAGCCAACAAAGTCTAAGCACTCGACCAGCTCTTCACAGCAAGAGACCACCAAGAGGAAAGCTCAAACCACTGGTGCTGAAACCAAGCCCTCCAAACGCAGAATAATTCTGCTCGAGTCTCCTTCTCGCTCCACACCTGAAACGGTATCCCTCTCTTCACTTACATAGGAATCCATTACTTATTTATGATTTCATCATTTAGGCATCATGGTTACCCTTACACAATTTTCAGGAATCGCACGCAGAGAGATCCGTTTCTGAAAACTCTGAAGCAACTCCAACAGCTAAGTTTACAAAGGTAAACTTTCCTCCACTACTGTGTAAATTGATGGTCTTCCTGTTTCTTACAAGATCTTCATTTTTTCTTTTCGACATTTGCAGGAGCCAAGAGTTAAATCTGCAAAGACAGGGGTGTCTGAAGAATGTACTTCTAAAGACCCTATCTCTGTCGAGGGAGCTGACTCGTCGAGCATTGATAAGGTATGCCTTTCTACTAATTTTGTGTTTTTTTTTTGTTTTTTTTTGAACATTGCCTCATCATATCTGTTTGTCAGGACTCCCCTGAACAAGCAAATGTCGATACTTCGCTCCCTTTGCGAACAATCTTCCCAAGCACTACTCCCCCTGCTACTAAGATATAAAATTTTCTTGCCATTCCACTGGCATCAGAGCAATGATTTGGGATTTTCATTGATTTTTCTTTTTTCTTTCACAGGAAGTCCCAGAGACTCAGCCTGAGCATGAAATTGAAGAGCCTTCAGCCATGGACGTCGATGTGGCTCAAACTACTATCTCGACAGCCAGTCCAGACTCCACGCCCACTCATCAGAACGATCACACCGTCCAAGCGGGAACACCCTCTGCTGAAATCACTACTGCCCCCCAAGCTACTGAAAAGCAAAGTCCCATAGTAATCAGGGCAGATAGTATTGATATGGATCAATTGCTCGACGATCCTGCCAATCCACCTTCTCACATCGATCCCCATCCATCAGCTGCGGATTTTGGGAAGGCCAACGTGGGGATTGATGAATGGATCAACTTGTTGTCAAGTTCTAGCAGTAAAACTTCACCAATGTCAGCCCGATCCTCCACACTTCCTGGAGACAATTTTACTGAAAAACTCAATGGATTGCTTGCAGAGCTAAAGGGTTTCTTTAAGCATTCTTTCGACGACCTTTACTCAAATCAGGAAGTGAGGAATAAATTAATTCACGTCGTCAAAGAGCTTCAACATTCCCGCAAAAGGCTTCCGCTAATCCATCGAGGGCATATCGATTACCTGCGAATTTGTCGAAGAATTGATCCCTAAACCGCTTGAGCTCGACGACAAGATCCTTCCATACCAAAGAAGCCATCACCGCCAAGCATGAGCTTCGTGACAAACCGTGCATCTCCGGCGCAGGCAATCTGCATTGGTCGAGAAAGGTGCTCCCTACCAAGCTAAAGTTCTTGAGTTGGAGCAGAACGTTGCTCGCCTGAGGCGAGAACTTGCCGCGGCTGAGACCCAATTACAAGAGGCAATTAAGGCTTCTTGCTCTGAGGAAATAGCCTCTCTCGACCAGGAAATGACTAGTAGTGCCGCAGAGGCGCAAACCATTTTGTCGAAGGTTGAAGCTCTTAAAGTTCGTTATATAAATGCTGAAGGCACAAAAATGGAACTGGCTGCGACTTGGGAAGACATTAGAAAAATTCCTTTGTAATTTCCTTTTTGTCTTATTTGCACATTAGCCATTTTTTAATTCCTTGTATGTCGAACGCTTTTGTTTCGACCAATTCTTATCTTTATGCCTCGCAACATCTGCAATATGATTTAGCTTGCTTTCGATCAATCGCTTCACCGCCCATTAGCACGTTCTTTTAATCGCTTTAATTTCGATTCAGGCCAATAAATTACATTCAAAGCTATTGACCAGTCAATCTGACCGTCAAAACTTGAAAACTAACGCCATTTTGCGCTATAAATAGGCACTTGCCATATTTCTTCTCTCGCTCAAACACAAATGCTTTCTGAACTTCTTGAAGTTTCTTTTCACAGAATCCTTAATAAATTCTTGCTAGCATTACAAGCAACATCCCCAAATCCAACTTGTTCTTATCCCCAAACTAGCTATTTCTGAGTATAACAAGCTGCTGTGGAAACCTTTTTTATACAATTCAAGCCTTCATTCCATGGCTCTGCCTATTTCATTTGGAAGCCAGGGGCTCCACCTCCCATAATCTTTTCCAAAGTCTTTGTCTCAATGGTGAAAGACTCTCTGGGTTTTGGTAATTAGCCTAATATCAACAATGAGTTTTGGTAAGTTGCCTAATGTAGCTTGCCAACCTCGTTGAAACATGTGAGAAAGGGAAAGCCGGAGCCACTTCTTTCTCCTACTGTCTTGCACTCCTTCACACCTTGTGCTCGAAATTCAACGTGTGGGAAAGCAATTAGGAAAAGTTTTGGCACAGTTCGGTTAATTGTGAGGCATACACCTAAATCGACGACTGCCTCTCAAGCTGCCTGCTTTACCTTTACTCGCATGGCATTTGACACTTTTCATCGACGTGCCCATGCTTTAAGCTTCACTTTTCCGTTGATTTGGGCCATCTGAAGCAGCTCTTGCAGACTTGATTGACCAGATGGTATGCCACGGGAGTCTTTCTTGCTTCCCATGTTCTTCTTCCTAAATTCTTCCTCGGCATGATCAGCATCCGGGACACGACGAAGCTTCCACAAGTGGATTTATTCCTTAATAGCCTAGACTTATTGACTTTCCAGTACTTGTATTACCAGGCTGTAAGCCTATTCGACAATGTATATTGTATACTGCCAAATGGCTCTTGAATAGAACAATCCAGTTTACTTTTCAAGGTCGTATTCTTACTTCGCACATTGTTGGTCTATATAATTTCAAATATTTGCCATTAATAGACTTAATCCTGAAACCAGAATTAACTTCAACAAGTGCATAAGCATTTCCTGAGAATGTTTGGACAACCTCAAATGGCCCTTCCCACTTTGGGGACCATTTCCCAAATTCTCGACATTTCTTATCCATTGGTAAAATGACTTTCCAAACTAAGTCACCAACTTTGAAACGCTTGTACTTAACTCGACTGTCATAGAATTTAGCTATTCTTTCTTTTTGTCGAACTAAATGTTCTAAGGCCACAACTCTCTCATCATGAACATCATTCAATTCGTCAAACATCGAGTCCCAGTATTTGTCTACTGGCATCTCATTTTGCTTTTGAATTCTTAATGAACCAAGATTTATCTCAACAGGCAACACAACATCATGGCCATAAACCAATTTATAAGGAGTAGTACCTGTCGATTCTTTTGGAGAGTTTCTGCATGCCCAGAGAACTTGTTCCAGAGTCGAATGCCAACTTTTTGGATATCTACCAATGTGCTTCTTTATCAACCCAATGATAATCTTATTCATGGCTTCGACCTGACCATTTGCTTGCGCATAATAGGGCGTCGAAGTCACCATCTTTATTCGCCTCGACTCAGCGTACTCGGCAACCTTCTTCCCAACAAACACAGACCCTTGGTCAGTTGTGATTGTTTGAGGTATTCCGAATCTACAAACAATGTGATTTTCAATAAAATCCACAATGTCTTGTTGAGTCACTTCTTTCAAGGCCACGCCTCTACCCATTTGGTAAAGTAGTCCACCCTACTAAAATGTACTTATGCCCTTTGAAGATGTAGGAAAGATTTGGCCTATGAGGTCCAGTGCCCAACCTCTAAAAGGCCAAGGTTTAATGATAGAATGTAACTCACTAGCAGACACATTTTGTATGTGGCCATGTTTTTGGCATTCTTCACAAGACTTTGCAAACATAATGCAATCTTTAACCAAATTGGGCCAATACACTCTTTGGCTTCTTAGTACCCATTTCATTTTTTCACACCTTGATGAGCTCCACAAATTCCTTCATGAACCTCTGCCAATGCCAAGTAGGCATCCTCCTCACTAAGGCATGTTTCCAAGTTACCATCGACAGACTTTCTATACAAAACTCCAGCGAACACAACAAACTTAGTCGCTTTGTATTTAACTTTCCTGTCGACATCAGTACTTGGATTTTCCAAATACTCAATTATTGGCTTACACCAATCAAACGAACTTGATGTATTGGAAACCAGTATATCCCTTTCGGCCCAAAGTGGTACAAAGAACTCACGAACTTTTATGAGTTCTGTCAACACCTTTGAAGATAACTTATACCCCGAGGCCAACTGGGCTAACTCATTAGCCTCTTGATTCAGTTCTCTAGGGATATGTTCTAATTCAACACTGTCAAATCGCCTCATCAACTTGCTAGCAACTTGAAAATATTTGACAAGATTATGGCTAACACATTTGTATTCTTGAGTTAACTGTCTTATAACCAGTTGTGAATCTCCAAAAACTTTGACAGTGCGTGCTCGCATTTCTATCAAAATTTCTAAACCCACAATTAAGGCTTCATATTCAGCCTCATTATTGGAACAAACATATTTTAACTCAAACATTAATTTAGTTGGCACACCTAAAGGTGAAATTATCAGAATGCCAACACCAACACCATTTTTGTGTCTTGAGCCATCAAAATACAAATGCCAAGGCTTTAACTCGACTAGCCCTGTCAGCTCTTTTATTTCTAAACATGGATGGTCCGTTAAGAAGTCAGCAATTGCTTGACCTTTAACAGTCTTCAAAGGTACATATTGCAAAAAAAATTCAGACAAAGCAAGTGTCTATTTTCCAATTCGACCATTCAGAATTGGCTGGGACAACATGTACTTAATCACATTTGTCTTTGACATAACTAAAACATTACAAGGCATCAAGTAGTACTTGAGTTTTGTACAAGAGAAATATAATGCTAAACATAGTTTTTCTATAGCACTATATCTAGTTTCTGCATCGTTGAGCACTCGACTGAGATAGTAAACGGCTCTCTCGACATTGTTTCCATCTTCTTGAGCCAATAAACAACCAATGGTCTCTTCTGATGCTGATATGTACAATCTCACTAGTCGATGTGGCTCTGCAGGCATCATGACCGGTGGATTTGTCAAATACTGCTTGATTTGGTCAAAAGCTTCTTGGTGTTGTTGAGTCCACACAAAAGCTTCTTCTGCCTTGAGTTTCACCAATGGAGCAAAAACTCTTGTTCTTCCTGAGAGATTTGATATGAACCTTCTGAGAAAATTGACTTTTCCCAAAAAGGACTGAAGTTCTTTTTTGTTAGTTGGAGGTCTCGCTTCCAGTACAACTTTAGCTTTATTCTTATCTACTTCAATGCCCTTTTTGTGCACCAAAAAGCCTAAGAACTTAGCGGCAGAAACCCCAAAACCACATTTCTCGGGGTTCATTTTCAAACTATGCCTTCTCATTTCTGGAAGGCTCTTCTCAAATGGTTCAAATGCTCCTCTTGGTATCGGACTTAACAATGACATCGTCGATGTATACTTCCATGAACTTGCCTATCATTTCATGAAAGATAGTATTCATTGCCCTCGATATGTTGCACCAAAGATTCTTCAAACCAAAGGGC
Organism: Calophaca sinica; assembly: GCA_037113605.1. NCBI lineage: Eukaryota > Viridiplantae > Streptophyta > Magnoliopsida > Fabales > Fabaceae > Calophaca > Calophaca sinica. The sequence goes on from CM073730.1 coordinate 74,820,727, forward strand.
ATCACTGTCCATTCATAAGTTCCAATTGAACCTGGACACCTGAAAGCGGTTTTAGGTACATCCTCTTCAGCTATGAAAATCTGATTATAACCAGCATGCCCATCCATAAAACTCAGAAGCTCATGACCAGATGCTGCATCCACTAGCATATCTGCTATGGGCATAGGGTATTCATCTTTAGGAGTGGCTTCATTAAGGTTCCTAAAATCGACACACACCCTCATCTTGCCATTCTTCTTTATGACAGGCACTACATTAGACAACCATTCCACATACCTAGTTGTGCGAATGAATTTAGCCTTCAGCAAACGTTCAACTTCCTCCTTGATTTTCAACACAACTTCAGGAGCGAACCTCCTGTTGGCTTGTTTGACAGGCTTGCAATCCAGCTTCAAAGGCAATCTATGTTCCACAAGTTCTCTATTCAGTCCTGGCATCTCGTGGTAATCCCAAGCAAAGCAATCCTTATACTCAGAAACTAGCTCCACAATCTGCCTTTTAAATTGGTCTGACAACATTGCACTCACATATATTGGCCTTTTTCTATCTGCATCGCCCAAGTCTATCTCTTCTAAAGGGTCTTCCAACTCAAAGTCACTTCTATCTTCAAGCCCCTTTTCAAAACCCAAAGGGCCATCATCAAATATACAATCGGCCAACACACCTTCTTCTGAGTTTGGCCGTCGGTCGGCCTCACAGGCCGACAATTGTATTTGAGGATGTTCATAAGTCATTGCTGTCGATTGGCCGATTTTCGTCGGCCTCATCCAGCAACTTAACCCCAAACTGCTCCATTAAGCATGCATTCAGAGCTTCTTTATCAATAACACCACCCTGCACGGAGATGGGTTTCACCTTTGGATCATATACTTTGAAGTCTACATGCATTTGTTGCAAATAACATGGACTATCATCAGCTTCAATAATCTCAACTTCATCACGGGCATTCCAAAGAATCATTTTTTGGTGTACTGTCGAAGGAACTGCTCCAACAGAATGGATCCAATCCCGACCTAACAAGACATTATAACTAGACCTCGAAGGAATCACAACAAACAGAGTAGATCTTTCTACTAATCCTACTTGCACATCAAGCATTACTACGCCATCTGTTGGTGCAGTTTTTCCTCCGAAGTCAGTAACCACTATATTAGTTGGCAACAAGTCAGACTCATCCTTTCCCAATTTCTTGAACATGGCTCTTGGAATCAAATTCACTGATGCACCACCATCAACCAGTACTCTGTTAGCTGGCTTACCTTCAATCATTGCTCTAATGTGCAATGGTCGAAGGTGGCTTCTCTCCTCATGAGTTGGTTTGTCGAGCCTAGCGAAGTTATCAAATATGGTGACCATGTCTTGCTCAACAAATCGCCAACAAATGGGAAAGTTCTCTAAGTCTTCCTCGTCAGGCACTTCAACTACAAACTCGTAAGGGGCCTCATATTCCGCTGGCAACACTGAGACTAAGTTTACATTCAATTTAGTAAACTCCTCTTCAGCAGCGGTATCTTCATTCTCCAAATGACTTCCCAGCCTCATGCCTAGTTCGTCAAATAAACAATCTTCCGATCCCAGGTCTGACAAGGTAGTACCCATTGTCATCACCAACTCGTCCAAATCTTTGTCTAAACTGGTGTCAGGATCAAACTGTTCTTCGTCTTCAAAACCTATTGGGTCATCTGGATCATCTAATGCAGCAATCACCTCTTCCATGGACAAATCTGTTTTGACAATGTTCTGTTCCATGGACTCCAAAGGTTCATCTAATAAATCAGAATCATTAGCTATGATCCTTAGTTCCTCCATTGACACATCACTGCCTGTGCCCTCCTCCCAGGCCGGTTGAACACCAACTTCGACGCGTTCCAAAGCTAACCTTTCAGCTTCAATTAGACCTATCGGCCAAAGCGTCAACTTTTCCTTAGCCACAGGAATTTCAGCATTCTTAGAACTTTGCTTCAAAGAGGCCTGCTGTGAATGGACTCGCATCTTGGAAGTCTGGCCCTTGTCGTAATTGCTGCCTCTAACATCAACCACTACACTCTTCAACTTTGGACCAGTCTCCTTGGGCAACGGCACTTTATGTATCCCAACCATGAAATAATCTTCATGTTGAGGCCGTTCCAAGTCACTAGCCTTCGTTTTCTGCCTCTGACCTTGCCTTATCCTTTGTTGACAACGCTTTTGGCTTTTCGACAGTGGGGTCTTCTTCACTTGATCACCCCCAGGGTAAGGTATTCTACCATGCTGGTACTCTTCATCCCAAAACGGTGTTTGTCGAGGGTTACTCTTTGTCGCTCCCACCCTGTTTCTCGATTCGGAGACGGCGAGCTTTGGGAGAATTCTCGACCCATTTGTTTACCGTAACATTAGTATCGTGCTTTCTAGTCCTGTTCACCTTTCAACCAAGAGATTCTCCATAATTACTCCTGTGGATTCCCTTGGAGACTCGACCAACCATCCACCGATTGCTCGATTAGGCCTATTAACCCACAGGCCTTTGCACCCGGTTCTTGGTGCATGTCTCACGATACCTATCCCCATAAAGAGTACGAACTTGTTGGTGGACATTTGCACCATCAAATTTCTTTGCTCTCGGGCTGCTTTCTCATCAAAGTACTTGTCACAATGCGCATAATTTCAATCGCCCCTATTGTTTTTCCTTCTCAGAAAAGCTTCAACAGTCTCATGAGGCCTTGGATAGATGTCGAAAGGATCCTCGACATTCACTACATACTTCTGCTTGGTGCTAATGTTCACCATGCTACAGCTTCTCACATTTTGACCTTCGACGTTGGCAATGCCTTGACCAAATGGATCAATATCCACCTTCATGCTAGGTTTTGTTTGTCAGCAAACTTGAGCCTACCTTCTTTGAGAGCCTTTTGAATCAAATCCCTGAAACGAAAATATTCATTAGTAGGGTGGCCTAAAGCTCCATGGTACTTGCAATAATTATGACCATTAGAGTCCTCAGGCCCTTTCACTCTATGATCATCTGATAACTTAAGCTGTTTATCTTTTAAAAGAATATCAAATATTTTATCAGCTTTGGTTATATCAAATGTATAGGTTCTCTTATTCACATAACTCATCTTTTCCTTCCCCTTGGAAGGTACTAACGCTTGACAAGCATAAGGTGGTCCTTCTTTTAATTCAGCAAGGTTTATTTCTTGCTCTGTCATAGCCTCATCCTCACTGTCTGTTAGATCTTGATTGACACAATTGACTTTCTCACGCCTAATAAACTTTTTATTGTTCTTCTGATTCTTCTCAGAGCGGAGTTGTTCAACTTGTCGAACCTTCTCCCCTAATTGGGCGAGGTCAACTATGTGTTGGTTTACCAATTTCTTTCTAATATGGTAATCCAAACCACTAGCGGCCATCTTCACAATTTCCACTTCGGGAACAGGCGTAAAACACCTGCTCTTCATTTGCTTGAACCTAGAGATGTAATCATCTATAGATTCATTATAGATGTGTTTGACGTTGAATAAATCAGTCAGATTAACCCTCAATCGCCCTCAAGAATTGATCATGAAACATTCCTTCCAGTTGTGTCCACGAATGGACTGAATTAGCTCTCAACGTCGAGAACCAAGAAAATGTGTTCTTTGTCAAAGAACTTGGAAAGAACCTCATTTTCAAACCTTCCATAGTGGCCAACTCTCCCATTTCTATCGTGTATCTTGCCACATGCTCGACAGTTGATTCACCATTGTCACCAGAAAATTTGGACAATTTGGGGATTTTCATCCCTCTTGGCACTTCAGCTTGTTGAACCCACTCAGGAAATGCAGATATGAAATATGGTCTGGTGCCTTGACCAATATTAAAACCAAGCCTATTCAGCATTTGCTCGACAACCTGATTCACGTTTTGTTCTATCTGATTTCCCATGATATTGTGCCTGAGGTTGGCTAAACCTTGATGCCCTGGTGGGCCCTGGTCTTGATTCCTTTGTAGAATCTGCACTTGGCCATAGGCCAAGTTATTCAAATTCTGACCAAGGCTGTGGTTTGGTTGAACTACCTCGTTATGCACCACCAAAGGGTTATTCGCATTATACGGAATGCCCCCATGCCCTGATCATGAGGTATAACCCCTGGGCCATGTTGAACATTCTCGTTCACTGGTGCTGCCAAACCCAATGCTTGATTTAGCCTTTCCATTTTGTAAGGCTAGTGTATTACATGCTTGATTAGTAGTCTCCATAAGAGGCGTAATCACTGCACCCATCTGCTGAGTGAACATGTTCACCATCTCATGGTTACTATCATCCACTTGTTGTCGAATACTCGCTAATGAGTTCTGTGTTAATCCCCCATTATTCTGAGGCATTTGTCTCGACATGTCCCCCAGTCCTAACCCTTGTTGATTGGCTGTCGTAGTAGTAGCCATTCCTGCCATCCCTTGAGTATTGGAAGAATTTCCGAATGGCATAAACGGCTGGTTAGCATATTGGTTGAACATAGTTGAACCAATAGCAGGGACTATCGAGTTCTGCAAATAACCATACGACATCCCAAACGGAGGCTGCGCTACTTGCGGTACAGGCCTAATACTTGAGTTCCTCGCACTTCCAGGCGATGCCTGAATCTCTGGAGCACTTTGAATCACCGGTTCAAGCACTGCAGCGCTTGGAATAACTTCTCCTTGTGTATTGGCCATTGACATTCCAGTACCCGCCCCAGCGGTAGTATTACTCATCCGCGGGATCATAACTACCCTGGCGTTCGTACTGGTGGTCGAAACATTTGTATTGCTTGCCAATGCATTCGCACTAGCAACGCTTGGTGTCGTGGCACTGCTATTCGTACTGCCACTCATGTTTCTATATTGCGTTGCGTTAGAAGCAGTGATCTTTCCACTTCTTAGACGCATAAAACCATCGTTTAAACGAGTTACTCTAAACTCGTCCCACCGGGCGTGCCAATTTGTTTATGGGGAAATTTGGTTTATGGTATGATTTTACCAGTTTTGATGATCTTGAATGATCTACCAAATTCATCAAACAAACAAATAAATTTTGATGATCAAACGATTATGAATTCGAACGAGTTACGTGGTAATCTCGTTTTGAAAACAATGGTTCCTTTTGAATATAACGGTCAAAGACTCGACACGTTAATTGTTCTTTAACATTCTTGGCTTTTAAGCCATTAATTGTCAAGTCTTATGCCAAATTTGGTTATGATGATTCCAATTAACAACAAGTTGTTGTCGAAATGGCAATACAAACTTAAATAAATAAGATTGGCTGTCGAAAGCCAATAACTTGGTTTACAAGCAAGTTAGATCAAAATTTAAAGAAAACCAGAATGCAACTACTGCAATGTCATGGGGCATACAACACTAAAGCCCAACATGCAGTTGAAGTTAACGCAGAAATGTGAGGAAAAAACAAGTAATAGACAAAGTTTAAGAAACACTGCTAAAGGACATGAATTTAAGTGAAAACATATAAATGCAGGAATTTAAATAACAGAAGTGTAAATAACATGAGTTTGAAATAGAAAAGCATGTAAATGACTTTAAAAGTAATAATGCAGAAAATAGCAAATGACAGGGAAATAAAGGATGTAAATTCAAAGCAAGAAAACATAAATTGATTGGAAGATAAATGACATAAACTGGAAGTGCAAAGAATTAAAAATAGATTGAAAATTGATTAAAATGCAGAAAGATAAGGTGTGGATGGCATACGATGATCGTTTTCCGTTAATCTTCTTTAGCCGTCGAGATATTAGGAACTAGATCATGTATCCCACCTTGATTACATCGTACAACCTACTATTTATAGGCAAAAATATGAAAACTGCTTAACATCCAACCTGACACGTGTACGGACATGAGTTGGTAGTTAAGTTTTCGCTAAAAACTACCTAATCGACAATAGCACTTCCTGTCGAACTATACATTGATCTTTACTTAATAATTAAGTCTGTTCGACCATGATCATTTTGACATCTTCGACGCGTTATGCCTTCCGTCGAACAGCCGTCTTATTACTTGGTCTTTCAAACTTAGTCAATTTTCATCCCTTGTTCTGGTCTCTTATGCCTTCACTTGTCGAATTTTAACATTCCGTCGATCAACTCAAATTTGAAATTTGCCACCCAACAAAGAGCTGTCAAGCGGTGGGGACTGATATATATGAGTTGCTCTTTTCTGTACTGCACTTATTTGTACTTAATTCTAGGTGGATAATAGCCTTAGGGGGGTCATTGAAAGAACCATAGCATTGTATTGTGGCAATATAGATGCTGAAATGTGTTGGTTTGATGTATGGGGAAGGGGCTGAGTTTCTGAACTGGTTATGTAATTTTGCTGGGCTGTGCTCTCCTTTAGCATGGACCATGTTTATCAATTTTAATAAATTTGGCTTTTTCAAAAAAAAAAAAAAAAAAGAGGTTTAATTTCGATTGACCAATAAAATCCAGCGGCTGAAATTGAATAGAGCTAGAACAATGGTGGATATATGCCAGCCCATGCAACGCTCGTTATATATACATACATAATGTAATATGTAAGGGGTGGCGTGGTGCATGAATAGATTTGTAAAGCAACAACATACGCCATTCCGGTATAAAGAAGATTATGAATATTATAATGACATTCTTGTGATTGGCAGACAGTTTTTTTTTTTTAAAAAAAATTGTGATATATTTTATTTTATTATTATTTCAGTGACACTAATGACCATGTTACAACTGTCCCTGAGAGAAATTGGTAGACAGTTACTAAGACAGTATAATTTATAAAATACACGACATTTATTATCCAATAAAATAGCCATAGGAGAAATGATGCATGATTAGATTTATGATTTTTTTTTTTGGTAACAAAAAATTTAGGGTGAGGGAAGACCTCTGGGCTTTTTGAGCACTTACGAAGGTAATTACATTTACCTCACCCCAAATTGACTAGTGAGGACTTGAACCTGTGTCATGTCGGATACAAGTCCTATCATGCTCCACTAGGCCAACCTCTTGGGGTTATTAGATTTGTATGATTAGAATCAACATAGGCATTTTATCAAAAAAAAAAAAAAGAATCAACATACTCAAATATGTAATATAAGTATAGATAAATTTAGGGTTAAATATATTTTTGTTACTTATAAAATTAGTAAAATTTGATTTTGATCTTATTCATTTTTAGTGTTTACTGAGTACTAAATACGTTGTTTTTGTGTGTTTTTAGTCTCTACTCTGGGACTAAAAATACATCGTTATTGTTAAATGTAGGACTAAAAATTAACAAAATTTTTGTAGGAATCAAAATCAAATTTTATCAATTTTACAAGGACTAGAAACATATTTAACTCAAATTTATGCAAGATCATATATATATATAATAGCTAGCTAATGAGCCTTGTTGTTGTGATTGGTAGACAGTGACTAAGACACAAATGAGCTTTGGTGATCCCGTTAACAAAAATAACTTGTAATACCCGCCTAAATTTTAATGAACAAATTATTATATGAGCGACATAGCCTATGACAATTAATGAACAATTACATTACAGCTAGTCGTGAGAATCAAAACAAATATCCTCCAAATATATATGATGTTCTACAACAAGCAACTTCATTCACCACTCTAACATAACACTTGTTCATTCTAAAAGAGAGAAGGAAAAATGGCTAACATGGTTCCACTTCCTTCCAACCTTTTACCATCAGATGCAAGTCCTGAATGGATGAACAAAGCAGACAATGCATGGCAACTCATGGCTGCAACACTAGTGGGACTACAAAGTGTTCCAGGGCTAATAATCTTGTATGGTGGAGCAGTTAAGAAGAAATGGGCAGTGAACTCAGCATTCATGTCACTCTATGCTTTTGCATGTGTGTTTTTCTGTTGGGTTATTTGGGGTTATAGAATGTCTTTTGGTGATAAGCTTTTCCCTTTTTGGGGTAAACCTGCTCTTGCACTTGATGAGGTTTATCTTTTCAAACAAGCTTTCTTGGGGGCATTTCCTAATGCCACTATGGTGTATTTCCAGTGTGTGTTTGCTTGTATTACTTTGATTTTGATTGCTGGGGCTTTGTTGGGGCGCATGAACTTCTATGCTTGGATGTTGTTTGTGCCTTTGTGGCTCACTTTCTCCTACACCTTCACTGCATTCAGCATTTGGAGTACTAATGGGTTTTTGTCCAAAATGGGGATAATTGATTACTCAGGTGGATATGTTATCCATTTGTCTTCTGGGGTTGCTGGATTCACAGCTGCATATTGGGTAAGCAAGAAAGATTTTTATATGCTAGCCCCTTATTGTTGTGATTTCTTAACTTGTGGCCATTTGCTTTGTCACTAAGATACATAATTTTTACCTTAGGAGAACTTTATCTAACCAAAAATTCAAGGGTAGAATTGGTTTTGAAAAACTAGACTCTTTTAAAAGGCAAATTTTTTAATACCAAAGTCTATTGATGCCAATCAAGGTTTTAAAAAAGGGTATGTGGCTGCGATTATGTACACTATAAGATACTTTTTGATGTGGTTGTGACTACAATACGACTGTGATTGGGGTCGTATCAGCCGTATTTGACCGTGATTTTGTAACTTTGCCATTTGCTTTGTTCCTTAGATACATTTCACCTAGGAGAACTTTATCTAAGTACAATTTCAAGTGTAGAATTGGTCTAAAAAAATACTCTTTTAAAAAGAAAATCAAATACAAAAGTCTATTGATCACAACATATTTATATGCATATTCAAATCACTGGTTTGGATTCCCTATATTCACATAATCATGCAATCACCGATTCGGATTGTTGGATCAAGATCGTATGGTTCATGTTTCAACTTTGTATTTTGGACCCAGATTATCAAAATCGGAATGTGGGTCATTGATTTTAATTCAACACTCCAAATCGCATGATTATCAAAATGGTAGAATTGATTTTTAAAATAATACACTCTTTTAAAAAGCAAATTTTTAAATACCAAAGTCTATTGATCCCAACCAAGGTTTTTAAAAACAGTCTGCGACCACGATTATGTCCACGATATCATAGTTCTTGATGTCTATGTGATCGTAGTAAGACTGTGATCGATGTCACATTAGCCATATTTGACCGCGATTATCCGCAATTTAAACCTTGATTCCTACATATATGTAGATTCAAATAACCTATCCCATGATAAAAGCATAACACATCATCATTTGGCAGGTTGGACCACGTCTAAACAAGGACAGGGAAAGGTTTCCTCCAAACAACCTCCTTCTTATGCTTGCAGGAGCAGGGCTTCTATGGATGGGGTGGACAGGCTTCAATGGAGGAGACCCTTACTCAGTAAGCATGGATGCTTCATTGGCTGTCTTGAACACACATGCTTGCACTGCTACCAGCTTGCTTACTTGGGTCTTCCTTGATGTCATATTCTTCCGAAAGCCTTCTGTTATTGGTGCTGTTCAAGGCATGATCACTGGTTTGGTTTGCATTACCCCTGCTGCAGGTTTGTAAAATTTAATTACATACTGCTGGAACTTCTCTAGTTAAAAAAAATCTAATATTTTTTGTTTAAATCCAATATATGAGGTTTCTCTGCTACTTTTTTTTTTTCAACTAGCAGAGTAGTATTTTCTATATGTCCACTTATCTCGCTTATTTTAAATATGAATACAAAAAAAGAAGATAGATAAATGAAGGATTTAGTAACATTTTAGTCCATCTAATATACAACTATTTGATTTTTAGTCCCTATAAAATAATTTGTTGGTTTTAACCCCATAAAATTAGGAATATTTGCTTTTGGTTCTTATTATTTTGATTAAAGTCCCAGCAGTATTTGATCCATGTTGAATTAGTTCTTATAATACAGGAATTATATTGATTTCAATTCCTAAAATATGACATCAATTTTTTTTGGTACAGACATCAATTTTATTTTATAGGGACTAGTTCAACGCGAACTTAATATTACAGTAACTAAAACCAAACAATAAGGATCAAAAGCTAAAGTTTAATTTTTTTTTTTTAGGTACTAAAATCAACAATTATTTGTAGGGACTAAAACAAAAAATAATCTATACTGCAGGGACTAAAAGGTTATTTAATACATAAATAAATGAATGAAAGAAACTTCTTATTTTTTATTGAATGAGATGCATAGCTAAACATAGCCATTGATTGTCTAGAGAGCACAACCTAGTGGTAAAACATATGTAAGAGCTGTGTGGACGCTGGGAGCAGGGTTCGAACCCGTACCTCTCCACTTCCCCCTCTCCTCTAACATCTCCCCTCACCACTAACCATCTGTACTAGTACCAAAACAACATAGCCACTTATTTTTAAATGTACAGGTGCAAGTCTAATAGTAAGTGTAGCCAAGAAATTTCCATATTTACATAGTTTTTTGGTACATTAGTACACATGGTAGTTGGTACCCAAATGCCTGAGTACTAAGCATAAATCACTACTAGAAAAAATTAAATTAGTGACAAATAATTCATGGAAAAAAGAAATATGAAACACTAAATTTAATGACGAAGAAATTAGAGATGAATTTCATTTTCGATCTCCAATTTTGGTCGCTAATTCAATTTTTTTAGTACCATATTGATAAGCATGTTTTATGTTTTTTTGGTGTGTGTGTGGAAGTTTTATGTTATAATTGTTGCTTCATATCTTGTTTAGGAGTTGTGCAAGGATGGGCAGCACTTATAATGGGGGTATTTTCTGGCTCAATTCCATGGTTCACTATGATGGTAATCCACAAGAGATCAAAGCTTCTACAAAAGGTGGATGATACAATGGCAGTGTTGCACACTCATGCCATTGCAGGAAGCCTTGGTGGAATTCTCACTGGTCTCTTTGCTGAGCCAAAACTGAACTACTTGTTCTATGGATATTATAACAAATATGTTGGTCTATTTTATGGTATAAAAATGAACATGGCCAGCACTGGGTTCAGGCAAATAGGAATCCAACTCCTTGGGATTTTGTTTGTTATCTTTGTTAATGTTTTGAGCACGAGTTTGATTTGCCTCTTCATTCGACTTTTCGTTCCGTTAAGAATGTCCGAAGAGGATATGGAAATTGGTGATGAGGCTGCTCATGGTGAAGAAGCTTATGCAATTTGGGGTCAGGGTGATAAGCATGAAAATTCAAGTTCAAAATATGGAAGTTCATTATATGAAGATGTTGAAGCAGTGGCTACCAAGAACAAACGTGGTGGCCAGATTGAGATGATGTAAAACTATTTATATGTGGAAGTGATGATGTCCTTGGTCTTGTTTTCAGAAAATAAAAGCTTAAGCTTAATTTATTGTTAATTGGATCCTACATTCCCTATGTTCATTCTTCAGAACAAACGAATAAGATAACTAATAGAAATATACTTTTGATGTATTATTGTTGTGGTTTTTATTGTTTGCTTAATTTGGCACCTCTTTCTGTGGTATCTTATTTTCTCAGTCGTGTTTTGGTTATTATGATTGGATTGCTAAACATATTTCAGCATAAATAATTAAATCTTGGACAACAACACAGCTCCAAAAGAAAAAAAGGATTAACATAGTTCACTAAACCTTTGCTAACATCCATTGATCTATAAATCAATTAGTCAATAGTTTTGCAAACTACTTCTATTGATCTTCTCTTGTGAACTTCACAAAATACAATCAAATTCTCCAAATAATAACCGGAAATACTTAATAATCTTCCAAAGATAACAAAGTTTAAAATACCATAGAATAGGGTAACTCCCAAGTAGATGAAACACATCATATTTTGGATTTAGCATTTTAGAAAACCTAATGTACTCAAGACCAAAAAAACATGCTGCATATAGATATTCTAAGTCATTGAATAATAATTAAGGACAGTTGAGGTTGATGTTGGCAGAATATAAGGTAAATTGTGTGGGAGTGGAAAGAAGCGTTACTATTCAAAGCCCACATTGCTTAGACTACAAAGAGCAAGCAAATGACTTAATATAAAAAAGAAGGAAAACTACCTGGTTTATGCACGCAGCCGTGTGATGAACACATAGTGAACTATTCTTTCGCCTTTTACTAAAGAATACCGTGTGTTCGTCACTTAAAGCGGCATACGATTATTTTTAGAGTGGTTCTCAATTTGAGACCCCTACAATTATAGTTCAAATTTTTATCAATGTAGTTCTTTCTTAGGATGTGTTTGGTGGTTGTGAGAAAAAATTGAGAGGTGAGAATGAGTGTGAAAAGAGAGAAATAAATGATAAAATTGAGTAAAGCGGCATATGGTTATGGTTGTGAGAAAAAATTGAGAGGTGAGAATGAGTGTGAAAAGAGAGAAATAGATGACAAAATTGAGTAAATTTAGTGCATTGATTAGTATAAGAAAAAATAAAGAGAAATAAAATAGAGAGAACTGTGTTTTTAGAAGAAATAAATGTTATTATTATTTATTTGAATTTTTTAATTACCTAAAAAAATCACACAAACTCTTCCACTTTCCACCTTTTTTAATTACACTAAGCTTAACGTTGATGCCTCTACCCAACCTTCTGGTGATATCTGGGGATTTGGAGCAGTGGTGAGAGATGCAGAAGGAGTGGTAGTTGCTGCTGGTAGCTGAGAAGTTCAGGCATTGCCAGAGTCGGATGTAGCGGAAGCTTTGGCTATGCGAATGGGTCTGGAGTTTGCGAAGGATTTGCTATTCTTAGATCTTGTGGCTGAGTCAAACTCCTTAAATGTTATTTTGGCTCTGACTGAACATCATTACTCTGCTTCTTATATAGGTCCTATCATAGAGGATTGTATTTAGTTATGTTCTAGTTTTACTAATTCACAAGTTCTTCATGTTAGGCGTGAGGCTAATCAGTCTGCTCACTATTTAGCTAAATTTGCTCTTCATAATCCTGATCATGTATGGATTGAAGTGACTCCAAATTATATTTCTACAGTTTTGGCTTTTGATTTGTTGTCAGACGTGATTTAATGAATTACTTTTTCTCGTAAAAAAAAACAATAAAAACAAATTTTTAGTGTATTATTAAAATAATCCACAATTGTTTATAGTGAAAATTGTTAAAAATGCATATACAATAAAATAAGAGTTTAATTTATATGAACCGACGGTTTAAAAAAGTTTTAAACTATCATCCAATCACACCTCACTATCTAGATGTTTAAGATATTTTAGAAAATTATATAACAATGTGGCACAATATTGAGATGTGATTAGATACTGGTTTAATTTTTTTTTTTAAACTGTCGGTGTATATAAATTAAACTCATAAAATAATCCAAAACTGTTATGGAGAGTTTGAAAAAAAAACAGGCCAATGTTGAAAAGTAAGAAAATAAACACAACTCTTCGATGTTTTGTCGTTGATATAGGAAGATTGAAAAAAAAACCCCATGGGGCCCACATGTTTCTTTTTCTCACTTCAACATTTCTTCGCAACCAATCAAGTCGTTAGTCCCCATACAAGTATAGGCCCCGCATAAGTATTTGGTTTTTTTATTTGCTCGTTAATTGAAATATTATGGACTTTTGATAATAAAATTAGACCCTATAGAAGTTTAGTGTATGCTGGTAGTTATTACCAAAGCCAAAATCTATCAAGTAGCAATACAACCAACCTATTATTGATACCACAGGATTGAGGTATAAGTGTCATGGCTAATTTTGTACAAGAATGTCCTTTCCTTTGGGGACACAAAATTAAAGTGTAAGTGTTACGCCAAATCTTGAAATATGAATGTCCTTTCCTTTTAGGGTTTGACTTGATATATTCTTTGGATCAGTTGTGCTACTAGTTTTACACAGTTTTGAAATTAAAAATGCTCAGTTTTCACCTATACCAATGATATTATAAGTGAGAAAATGTTCCAAAGCAAGCATGGCATTCTACGAAACAAAGATCAATAAGAGCACCTCCAATTGGAGATTCTTACAGGGATCTTAAGTTTCAAGAACCAATTCTTTAGTGGTTCACAATTGGAGTGCTCCATCTCGTTGCCAGAGTGCAGAACCCGTTTTAATACAAGCAATATGTTCTTAATAGTGGTGGACCTAGGACCCTGAGTCAGTAGGTGTAAAAAATTTTAAAAAAAAATATATTTTAAGGATTTTATGTTTTTAACTTTTTAATTTTATTTGCGTCAAAAGAAATTTAATTTTATTGTGAGCATTAACTACATAGCTTTTTTATATCAATAAGATATTTTAAGCATAATTATATGAATCAAATATAAAATAGAAAAAAATTAATTAGTAATTATAAAAATTATCAATATACTGTACAACATCAAAATTAATTTATAAGACTTATAATAATAAAATATAATACAATTGCCATAAATGTGTAAAACTTCCAACACGACTTAGTGGTAAGTGCACCTTGGCACTCCTAGCCCATGTGTTCAACTCCATCTGTTGGTCTTTTTCTGCCAATTTGAAAAACAACCCAAACCTAAAAATAAAACCCTGAACACACATTATTAGCCTATTGTCCTCATTGCCGCCGCCCTAGCATTTTCCTTTTCTTCTTCTTCGGTGTCTTGCTTCTTCTTCCTCCTATGTGGTTCATGGTCCTTCTTCCTCCTCCAGGCATACGATCATAGTTGCATATCAGACTCGAGCATGGGCATGCTTGGGGCAGCGGGTGCAAAATTTTTCATTTAGAGGGGTTAAAATACAAAAAGTTTAGGGTGGTACGTGGAAATTTCAAATTTTCAGTGGGTGCATGTACACACCATGGGCCCAATGTGGGTCCGCCCCGGGTTCTTAACCTTAAAATACGATATTTAATCAAGGAAATGAAAATAACAATCAACTGGGAAAGCAACCAACAACCCAAAAACAACCAACTCGCTCAAAAAATCCAGAGGAGGAAATCCAGAAACGTGAAATCAACCCAAAAGAAACACGAAGAAGTAAATCCAGAGGAGCAACTCCGTTATGGAGAAGGAACAATGCCGTCACAGAGAAGTAATGTTGTTCTCATCTCGCTATGGTCTTTTCGTCGTCGATGGCCCTTCCTATGAAAGGGAAAAGGAAACAAAGAGGAGACGTGCTCTGTTATGATGGAGGGGAGAAGGATGCACGACGGAGAATGTCATAGGGTGAGAACGAGATGTTTTGACCGAGAGTACTAATAGGAGATGAAGTAGCAAAGAAATATGGCGTAGTTACCACAAACAACCACTAGAGCAACTTCATTCAATTCCTCACCCATGCCACTTCCATGAACAATGGCGTGAGAAGGTGAGAGGAGATGGAGAGAATAAAGAGAAGTAGAGGGGGTTTGATTCTGCAAGGATCTCACCTTGGAGAACGAGGAGTGTTGGTATTTAATATTTTTGTTGAATATCAATTTGTTATGCCCTTGGTCATGTTTTCAGAAAATATAAGCTCAACTTGTATTTAGAGATGTCTAAAGATGTAGTGAGTATATATAGTTTACAATATTATATGTTGAGTAGTGATGAAGTCGAACCAAATATATATTTAGGTCAGTTTGATTTCAATTTAATAATATTGTCATATTTTAACAATCAACCATATTTGAATTCTTTTTGTTTCTACAATTGTTTAATATTTCAGTGAGAAATCACATGATAAGATCACTTAATTGTAAAAAGAGTTTCGCATACCAGTGTAACATAAACGAAGATAAACTTCCCACATGTGAATTTTCTATCCCTGCCAACATCTAGGAAATATTTAATCCAGAGAATATGACGATAATGCTTAATATGAATCCAGATTAAATTCCAAACCATTGATTAATTAAGGACAGTTGAGGTAGATGTGTGAACGCTTAGCAGAACATGAGCTGAGGAAAGAAATGTTGCTATTCAAAGCCCACATTGCTTGGAGTATAAAGGGAAGCAAAGTATTGTCGATATAAAAAGAAGGAACACACTTTGAGTCACCGCACGGACCCGTGTGATGAATACAAGTGTGATGAATACAAAGCGAACTATTCTTTCTCCTTTTACTAAAGAATACTGTGTATTCATCATTTAAAGCGGCATACGCTTATTTTTGGAGTGGTCCTCAATTTGAGGGCCCTACAATCATAGTTTAAATTTTTCTTAGGATACTGTGCTTTTAGTATTATTATTGCAGTCTTTAAAAAGAAACATAAGCGGTTGTCGAAGTAAACCACGTTCTTGTAGTTGTTAACAAAGCCAGATTACATTAAGTATTGACTACCAAAAACTAATCGGTACAATCTTATTATGTTTTTGAGGCCTGACTTAAATTCTATGGTTCCCTTATGCTTCCAGTTTTTACAAAGTTTTGAGACTAAGAATGAGAGAGTTAAAAACGATCGCAATACTCAAGAAAAATGGTCGCACCTATTTGAAATTGAAATTAAAAATGCTTGATGAACAAAGGAGAAAGCATTAGAAACCAATCTGCCTTTAGATGACCTTATCTAATTATGCATATTGTTAATGTTAAATTATTAATAACATTTTTTATGACATTTTTAAAAAAGCATAACTTTTCAATTAGTATGATAATGTAAATGAACTATACATTAAAAAAGAAAACTTAAACTATTATTATATTGGATTAAGATCTTGTGAAATTATTTTTAAACTACTGAAAATTTCAACCTCTCAGAATGACTTTGATAAATGATTAAATGAAAAAATAATTTAAAGATGGTCAACTATTGAATCCCTGGTAGGTTAAATATTTTTGTTGTTGCTGGTAGCTCTTTTTATTGTAAGAAGAGGTTGATTAATTTAGCATATATATATATATATATATATATATATATATATATATATATATATCCACTAATAGACACTTATACGGTGCACCAGTGCGAAATGGTTAAATCAGGATCGCGTTTGTTTGCATTCGGAAGGCCCTGCACTCACATGCAGTTAGTGCAATAGCAACCGTTTGATTCCTCCAGTGCTCCAGATTTCGACACGACATCTATTAGAAGAAAAGGGGTCCGTAACCACATCTTTTATGTTGGTCGAAAACAGAAAAACCAGTTGGGGTGCCCTCCATTTAAGCGCCACAGCCAGAATCAGATAATGGCAAAATTATTGGCGGTCATCAGCCATGCCTCGTCGGTGTCTTTGGCGGTGGCTGCATCCCCAAACCTCTGGCAGTGGCCTCAATTAAAAATAAAAAAATTCAGTGTTTGTCTTTGGCGGTGGGTTCTGAGGTGTTGTCCGACATGTGTGCCTAGCAATTGTTGTCTCTGGAGAGAAGAATGAAATTGAAACATGACAACTTCTCAATATAAAATTTGTGCAGGATATTAACCAAGTAGGAGGTGGTCATATTTCGGTTGTGCAGAATTTGAGAGAAGTCTTATTGTTTTTTTCTGGTTGACATATTTTAATATAAAATGGTCGATTTTTAACAAGATGATGGAATAGAGTATTACAATCCGTTAGTGCAGCACACAAAGAAGTGAACGTTGCGTAGGATTGGAATAAAGAAGGCTGATTCCAATTAAAAAAAGAAATAGAACATGACAGTATGTGAACTTGCACTGAAATTTAACTAAACAGGAGGGGTGGCAATTGCTTTCTATCTCTCAATTATGTGGATTTGGAAGGAAAAAGATTTGTCATGTATGATTTTTTGAGGGAAAAAATCTATTTCATTATGATAAGTTGGTAGAAAATATTTCAAAACCAGAAGCTAGTTTCCATTGGGTACTTAATGGAAAAGAACTGCCAACATATTGCAAATGTGCAGCAGATAGTTTTTGTACCAAGCACCCTAAGCAACTTACATAAATTGTATTCACTTTTTGGACAACATCTACCAGTTACAAAGGGCTGCACAACAAATTGATAGAATCTTTAACAATATCGTCCAATTACAAAGGGCTGCACAAATCATTGATAGAATCTTCTAATTACAAAAAGGCTGCACAAATTCAACAAACCATTTACAGTATCTACCAATTACAAAAAGGCTGCACAGATCATTGATAAAATCTTCCAATTACAAAAAGGCTGCACAAATCATTGGCAAAACTTTTCAATGACAGCAACTCAAAAAAAAACCATTTTCTAGTATGTGGAAATTGTATAAGCATAGCTAAAAAAGTGTTCTTTCTTGCAACTCAAAAAACCATTTATGCACAAGTTCTTGATTGATCTTCATTCATCAATAAAGGGCTCCTGCATTTGAAAATTAAAAGACACAATGTCATTATAGGCTACCAATAAACAAATATTTTTTTAGTCATGATGAGTGATCTTACCATCAATAATCTAGTGAAAATAATTGATTTTCATTTGTTTGAGAAAACTCATATACTGGATGTTCCAAACTGGATGTTCCACAATTCATTTGACTTAGAGACTCAACATCCTTCAATGGACATGAAAAATTATTACATTAGAAATCATCTAAAAGTAAAGTAAAAGAAAAGTTGTTATAACCAAAACTTATATACCTCAGATTGTTCATTTTGTGAAGGCTTTTTAGTTGGAGCTTTTTTTTTTTTTTTGTTTAGACTGAAGCTCAACCCAACTCTTCATCCATTTATGTTTCTTTAATCCAATCCATTTCTTAAACCCCTTTGCTTGTGTCACATGTTCTTTTGTTAATGTTGGGACATCACCTTCGTCATTGACCAAATTTCTTTCTTGTAATCGAACCTCCATCACCTGCTTACACAAGTCATGCACTCCTTTTTCTATAAGTTGGTACAATGTTTCAGAATTTGACACCTCCACAGCCAATCTAATCATAGCGGGACAAAGTTGCCTATATCGTCGTGTGCTAGATAGTTTAGGATCTTCTATAACCTCATTTCTCCTTACATCATATATAATACCACTGCGTGCATCTTTTGTCCACCTCTTTAGGATGTATTGATCGGGGACAAGTTTAACATCATTTGCCTCAAAAACCTTTAATGCATGACAACAGAGTATTCCAAAAGTCTCAAACTTCCTACAAGTGCATGATATGGAGGAATGTACAGGATCATATAATACTCTCCACTCTTCTTCCCTATTAACCAAGATGATAACATATTCAAATGGAAGTTGAGATAAATTTCTTTCTCGTATGGATGCAGCTAAAAATAAGGCAAACTCATCATGGAATAGGTAAAAAATTGTAGGAGTGTATACATGTGCGAGTTGTATTAGAATCGGTGAATGTTCATATCTCAACCTTGGTAGCTTGTGTAGAGACTCATAATCACAAATTAACTCTTTGTATCGTTTATCCACAACAACTCTCTCAAAGTGCTTGAAGAATTGGATGATATTGATAGTTGATGTCATGCAGGTCTTAAAATCTGAATTCAAACTCTCACTAAGTTGAGTGCTTCGCATTCCTAGTGTGAGTGTTTGCTTCATGTGACATGCCGCCCATTTTTCCCTAATAGCTTACACCGATTTCACCCAATTGTTTTCATTGACATTAAAATCTGCAACCAACTTGCTCCAAGCTTCCTCAAACTTGACTTCTTGGTCATAATCAAACATACACTTCTTAAAGTCAGTCAAGAAATGGCTTCCTCTTTTCATTAAGTTACCAAGGTGTTAGATCGCATTTTGCATCAAATGCCATGTACATAAGCCATGTCGAGTTTCCGACATCACCTCAACGAGTGCTTTAGCCATTGCTTGGTCTTGGTCAGTGAACATAGATTAAGGCTTTTTTTCCCATGTGCTTCAAGGAATGTTTCAAATAACCATTTGAATGATTCAGTTATTTCATCATATAACAATGCAACCTCAAAAACAACCGTGTCTCTATAATAGTTGAAGCCTGGAAACAACGCCAACGCCCTATTAGCATGTTTAATGCAATATGTTGTATCCAAAGAGACTACATCACCAAAATTTCCGTAGTCCAATATCATTTTTGCATCAGCCCAAAATAGGTTTGTGATTTGTTCGTCATAGTCCATTTGATATGCATGGTAACATGATGGATTCTCCAATAGTTGGCATTGGAAATACTCCATGAGACTACCGACTTCCCCATAGACCATGCAACGTTGTCGTCTTGCATATAGATACATCCTGACATCTAACTGTGTATATCCAACCTGAGCTCTACCTCCAGAATGTGCACTCATAAGCTGAAAAGAAGCCTTTTGCATCAGTCCACAATCCTCTGCCATTTCAATCTCATATGCTTGAACTTCAGATATTTTACGATGTGATGCTAGCATATGCGTTGTTTCTGCAAGTTGTAAAGGGTGGTTATGGGCCTCCACGAACTCATGGATTACCAACTTCCCATTCTTTGCACGAAGTGCAATTCTTACTGGGCAATCATTTCTTGTCTCAGCCCTAGGATTCTTAATAAAAAAAGATCTCTTGTCTGGCATCCGATGACCCTCCTTGCAACAAACAAACCTGCATGATCTAATGGAGTTGTCTTCCATCCTTTTCTTAAAGTACTGTTTTCTAACTCTAAAGCTGATTTTCCTACCGTAATCAACCCAAAACTGTCAAGCTTCATCTACACTATCAAATTCCATGCCAACACTCGGTAATATAATAATAGTTGTTGCCGGACCAAATCTGTCATTACAAATTTTGGTTGGCACATTAGCCTTAGAAATCATAGGTATTTAAATTTCTATTTTGCATTATAGATGACAATAAACCAAGAACAAGAGAATACTATACAAAGTAATGCATGAAAACCTTGGTTCCATAACACAGATAACATTATTCAGCACACAACATTAACTTGGTTCCATAAGTCAAAACCTTGATACTCGTTCGTCCATGTTACTTGATAATTATGAAATACCAAATATGTTCCATGTTTATAGAAGTTCAAACATTGTTAACCATACGGTGGTGACCCAAAAAATTAGTAAAGGAAATGGAAATTCTCAATTGCACATTTCATTAGAGAACAAATGAGTAATTTTAGAGAGACTATCAATTTTATATTGCACAAGCATGAAGAAGAAAAAAATTTGTAACTGTATCAGCCGAAATAGAGCAAAGAAATATTTCACATACACTAAAAAATGAGAAGAAGAAGAAGTACCAGAAATTTTTCCAAAATTTTTCCAGGTAATTGTGGTATTTTTAAGCTGACAAAAGATGCAGAGCACATGAGAGAGACCTGTTGCATGAAAGGAGAGAGCCCTACTGCAAAAACGAGAGATTGGCGCCAAGTTTCTATCTTCTTAGGGAAAGTAAGCGTGTTATTTGTAAAATGAAAATAATAGATGACGTGTCAAAATCTGGAGCACTGGAGGAATCGAACGGTTTCTATTGCACTGACTGCATGTGACTGCAGGGCACCCCAAATGCAGACAAACGCGATCCGTTAAATCAACATAGAAAAAGAGAGAAAGAGCAGGAATAGGATGAAACCCAAGAGAACCCCACCCCCATCGGCCTCCCCAATCCGCCACCATGGTACCACACCATATACGACCACTGCCTTTAACCGGAACATGCCACTTCCCTCTCTCCAAACCCAAACACCATCCACATTTACCCGTAAACGTACCTCCAGACTAGCGCCTCCTTTGATTTTGCTCTTTCCTGAATTAGATGAGTTGAGAGGCGATATGAAAGGGAGATATAAAATAGAGCGAGGGAGAGAGAGCACCAAAGGGGTAAAGGAGAACCGCTTCGCAGTGGCAGTTGACCGCCATAGAGACGACGATAGAAAGAGAAATAGGGAAGAGGCAAGGGGAGAGAGGGAAAAATGGAGGAAAAGAGAGGTGGGAAGTCGTTGGCTGTAACGGCAACGAGATGGCACAAAATAGGCGCTTCTTAGCAGCGGCTGACAGGAACAAGGCCGCACCTGCATGCACCGGTGCAGCGGAACTCGTTTGCACATGACGACCACCAGTTGGATGCTATTAATTCTCCTTATTCTTCCTCTTTCTTTATTATTGCATATGATTCCTTTTTTTTTTAATTTGCAGCAATTCATTGTTGTTATTTTAATCATTTGTGTTGTCTTATTTTTTGATGTAGTGATGACTTTAACCAAGGATATATCGTAACAGCATAAGTGACTGCAAGAGTGGCTCAAATTTTGGATTGCTAATTGGTTTGGGGTCATTTGAAGGAGTTGGCACCTGAGGAAAGGGAGGCACAAAGGTTGTGGAGAAAGAGAGAGGGGGCAGAGAGGAAGAAAGAAAGAGTTGATGTAACTATTATACCCCTGGTCCAGGTTTTCAATCTAAACCATTGATAAATAAAAAATATTAAAAAGTCTGAAATCCAGCCAATTGTATTAACTAAGTTGTGTATTAACTAAGTTGTGTTTTATGGTCCATGTTATACTCTACATCAACCAATATCATATTTTATGTAGATTAGAGATCAGATTACACTAGTATAATATTTGAGTATCGTTACACCATTAATACTTGGCTCAAATTATATAATATTTTATGTATGATACCATATGTCATTATGTTACAATAGTCAAATATAATACATGAAAGGATCATGTTGTTTTGATATGTCATTTGAATTTGAATTTTAGCATTTAAATTTTGATTTTGACATGTAGAAAAAAATTCCATTCAGAATCGTACTTTAACTCGTGAAAAAACTATCATAAGAACTCATCACCCCATTACTTACAGATATCTATCTCATAATAATGTATTAATGTCATTCTTGATATTAAATTTTGTATCCAAATCTTCAAATTTTAGTAAATTTTTTAATCATATTTTAATTAATATTTTTGATAAATTTTATTTATATATATATATATATATATATATGAAGCTAGCAATATTCTTGCTAAATTTCTTATTATTTAATTCTAATTTCAATTATATATATTTTTACACTGTATAAATGTATTAGTGCTTATTGATAATTTTTAATTAAACAAAATATTGATTAGTATAATAAAAAAAGATACCCAGAACTATTATTTTCTTATGTGTTATTATGAAATAATATATGTGCGTGTACACATGCATGCATGAATATAAAAGGTGACAATTATTTCCAAATAATTTATGCTTTTTAAGTATGAAGAAGTATTTCAGAAATTACAATAGTTAATTTAGTAAATGTATTTACTTGTGATTTATATTCAAAACAAAATTTTTAAATTATATATTCTTTTTACTTTTTACATAAAATAGATGTTGAGACCTGTTTGTATGTCTCTGTGACGTGAAAGAGGGGGAAGGAGAAGAAGAAGGACAAAGAAGAAGAGGAGAATGAAAAGCAAAAGGAGAATGAAAACATTAAAAATATAATATATTATTTTTAAAAGCATAAATATGCATCATAATTATTCTCTACGAGTTTTTATATTCTAAAAACATTGAAAGATTTATTAATTTATGATATTATAAAAAAATCTCTGTACATATCTAAGTAACTAAACAATTATTCTACCATCCATCTTCGATATAATAATTGTTATAAAAGAAAGGTTAAATTAATCTTTAAGTCCCTATAGTTTTATTGAATTTTTAATTAGGTCCCTGTGATATAAATCGTTTAAGTAACTCCTTATAGTTTTAAAGTTTTGTAATTATATCATGGTTAAAATAATGTTTTAGTCCCTATACGTGACAGCGATTCTTAATTTAGTCCATATACTTAAAAAGTTATTAAAATAGTCCCTACACGTACCAGTTTGGTCCCTACCGTCCATCCACGTTAATTAACAGTGTCTAACGATCTGACATGGCAGTTACCAATCTGACGTGTCAAGTTAACAGTTTAATAAGTAACAATAATTCTTAATATGGTCCCTATACGTGACATTAATTATTAATATGGTCCCTATACGTGACATTAATTCTTAATATGGTACCTATACAAAAAATCATTATTAAAACAGTCCCTGTAAAATACAGTGACAGTGATTCTTAATATGGTCCCGATACGTGAAAAAACTATTGAAACAGTCCCTGTACAAAAACAAAACTATCGAAATAGTCTTTGAGCAATTTTGAAAAATGAGCTGTTCAATTTTGTAAAATGAGAAAAATTATCTAGAAATGTTTCACTAACTGTTAAGAAAAATTATAATGAGAAAAATGTATGAAAAATTATCTAGAAATGTATGCTTGTGTTAGTTGTCTTTTTCATGTGCTATGGCAAAAATGCTGATTAGCCATACTTTTGTCTTTTTCATGTTCTGACATATCTTCTTATTGCGACCATAAATGCCACATTTAGAGCAGTGTATGGATGTATTCTGCTTCCTGAGTTTGTTTGCCTTTGGTGGCTCATCCTTTTCCCTTCTTCTAGCTTTCTTTGGCCTCCCAATTGGAGTCCTACAATGTGGAGGCATAATAGCCGGAAGGCCTGTTGGTATCCACATTTGCTCTCCATTAATTGGGTTAATTACTTGACCATACACCTCTGCATATGTGTCAACCCAGAAGTATGGCTAATTAGCATTTTTGCCAGAGCACATGAAAAAAACAACTAACACAAGCATACATTTCTAAATAATTTTTCATATATTTTTCTCATTATTATTTTTCTTAACAGTTAGTGGAACATTTCAAGATAATTTTTCTCATTTTACAAAATTGAACAGCTCATTTTTCAAAATTGCTCCAGGGTTGTTTCGATAGTTTTGTTTTCGTACAGTGACTGTTTCAATAGTTTTTTCACGTATAGGGACCATATTAAGAATTAATGTCACGTATAGGGTATTAGATAATATCCACATCTAATATAGGGACCATATTAAGAATCGCTGTCACTGTATTTTACATGGACTGTTTTAATAATGATTTTTTGTATAGAGACCATATTAATAATTAATGTCACGTATAGGGACCATATTAAGAATAATGTTACTTATTAAATTGTTAACTTGACACTGCCACATCAGATCGTTAGACACTGTTAATTAACGTGGATGGACGGTAGGGACCAAATGGGTAAAGGTTGTCACGTGTAGGGACTGTTTTAATAACTTTTTAAGTATATGGACCAAATTAAGAATCGTTGTCACGTATAGGGACCAAAACATTATTTTAACCTTATATCATTATGAGTTAATTGAACATTAGGGCATTAGGACATAGATAAAATGCATCACACAATAATAATGGAGCTTTATGAATCAGTCCAACCCGGTTTTCTATTTGAAACTTGTATTGAGAGATGGTTAGAATTAGAAGATGCATAAGTTAATTTTGCAATGTCATAAATTGTTGAATAGTGATGAAGTCGAACCAAATATATATCAAGGTGAGTTTGATTTCAATTTTATTAACTATATTGGCATCTTTCTTCACCAAAAAAAAAAAAAACTTAATTGGCATCTTTTAACAATCAACCATATTTGAATTTATTTTGTTTCTACAATTGTTTAGTATTTCAGGAAGAAATCACGTGAAATGATCACTTAATTGTAGAAAGAGGTCTGCATTTCAGTGTCTAACATAAAACGAAGTTAAAATTACTTGTATTCCATGGGGTCCTCTGTGAGCCATGCATGCAGGTATTGGTCAAGCAAATTTCCAACGTGTGATTTCTCTTTACCTGCCAACATCTAGAAAATGTGTAATCGAGAGAATATATATTTACAATAATAACTGAATATGAATTCTGATTAGATACTTGAGATAGATGCGTGATATATTAATTTACTCTCCGAGCAGAACAATAAGATAAATTATCGGAGTGGAAAGAAAAGAAGGGTTACTACTACTCAAAGCCCACACTGCTTAGACAACAAAGGCCAAGCTAAAAACTGTCAATATAAAACGAAGGAACACAACAAAGAGAAAGCACGGAGTCGTGTGATAAACACATAGCGAACTATTCTTTCGCCTTTTACTAAAGAATACCGTGTGTTTGTCACCTGAAACGGCATACGCTTATTTTTGGAGTGGTCCTCAATTTGAGGACCCTACAATTATAGTTCAATTTTTTTTATTTTATAATTTTTTATGTTTATTTATTATTTTCAATCAAAAAAATGTTTATTTATTATTTATTATCCTTTTATGATCAAATTTAGTCCTATTTTTTGTCTTGTATCATTCGCCCAAAACAAGACACCCATTAGGCTACATCCTAATATGATACATATGGCCCAAACTAGTTCAATGCAATCACATGGTAGAGAAAATAATAATTCTAGTCTTTCTAAGTTTGGTGTATGAGAACATTTAATTTGTGCTGTTATAGTATTGGAAATGAAGGCATAACTAGAAGGAGTCATAGAATTAGATTTCTAGTAGCTTATGTCTTGTGATAGTCGAATCTTAGGTTAGTAGTAGATGTGTTTTCGGTGCTCTTGACTGGGCTGCGGCAATGGTCTTGTTTTGTATTGCTAGACTTTAGTTGAGACTTTGCATATGCTATTTGTTTGGATTGGCATGTTCCTTTGTAGATGCCGTATGGCTAGGGCTTTGTCCATGCAATGAATGATACCCTTGACCAAAAAAAAAAAACCATAATTGTAGAGATGCTTGGTAATTCAGAAACTAGCAGCTAATCCCCCCGTAAAGATAAGCTCTAGAAATGCACCAGAAAACAAATCTAGCCTAACAAACAAAAACACTAACAACCTTCAAGCAACCAGAAAATATTTGAGACTTGCATTCTAAAGCTCGCCATGGGTTTAGACAGCCTTCAGCAGATACAAATAGGCAAAAGGTCAACAATGACACTAAAAAACTAACAAATAAGAAAAACTAACAGCAGACAGAAGCAACTTTGAACCTATCAACCTGACCAGCTCAAGAAAAACTAACCTACCGCTCTCCTAAATCAGATCAGTTCGCCGGTTTTGACTTGTGTCTTTAACATTCAAGCAACCATAAAATATTGAGACTGACATTCGAAATCTCAATTCCAAGGGTTTTGACAACCGTCAACAGATACGAAAAGGCACAAGGTCACCAATGACACCTAACTAAGAGACAAAATACTACTAGAAACTACTGAAAAGCTAGCAAAACAAACACATACTAAAAACAACGAAGAGTACTTGTCCAAGGATTTAGTTCTTTTTTATATTTGTCATTTTATTATTGATAGGGATGTTAAAGCGGGTTTAGCTTGTTGAGTCAATCCATGTAACCCGCAAAGTGGGGTGGGCCTACTCACCTCAACCCAACCCGCAACATATATAAATTTTTTTTACTTTTTTTTTTTTACAAAAATGCATTTTTTATTACTTTTATCTATTTTTTATATAAATTTCCTTTATTCATTTGGTGTTATCTTTTTATTTATGATTTATAAATGTTATCTCAGAAAGACAAATGATTTTTAGCAAAATCAACTTATTCTGTTTCCTTACGTTCTCACACCAAAGTAAGATAGACAACTGCATGTGGGCCAACTCACCATTTTGGGACAAGTCGATTCGTCATTTTTATTTTTTTATAGTTTTTAGTTTTGGCTAGCCTACTTCCCAACCTGCGACGGGGAGGGCTGAGGGCCTCAATCCACTTCCTCAACGTGGATCGGCCTAGCCTGCTAAGCACGAGTCGAATGCAAGGCGAGTTGGCTCGCTTTCCCATCCCTAATTAACGATTTTTGTGAGTTATTATGGGATTTGGATAATAAAATTAGGCCCCGTATAAAAATTCAGTTTGTACTTGTTAGTTTATTACAACTTTGTTAGTCAATTTATTTCCTTTTAATATGAGGGGCTTATGATGATAGTTTAAAGTGAAGTGCTAGCAACATTCTCTTTTGAACACTCACTTTGTAATTGGGTAAAGTTCTTGTGAGTCCCACAGCTTTGGAAATAGTCCCCCTAAATAGGTAGCGAGACTACTCATTTAGTTGGATCTACATGAATTTTACCCAATCTTTGAGAGTGTTGGAAGGAAAATGTTAGACAGTGTGTCGTGAGCACTCCTCATAGTTCAAATGTTTATTAACGTATTTTTGTTTGATACATACTGAGTTATTAGTGAATTTTTGGGGTTACTAAAAGCCGACCTCACACCTTACACGAAGAGCACCACATTCAACCTTTTGGACAAATTCTTAGTGGTCGATTTTTCCTTGGGACACATTTAAGGAGCCCCTTTGTCCAAACAGTGAGGATCAAATTCTTAGTGGTCGATTATCCTTCCACCTACAATGTCATCATGGGGTGACCAACAATCACATCCACCATCCATCTAGCAGTGAAATTTCATAAATCAAAAAAATTACTTAGGATCAAGGGTGCAGTCATCACTAGGAGCTGCTACAAACAATCATTGAAGATTGCAATGCTCATAACACCCCAATTGGGCTCTCCCCCAAGAAAGCGACATCGTCTGACATACTGCTAGAGAACTTGGATGCTCGAGACCATATGTCTGAGACGAGATGACTACCCAAGGGGGAATTTTCTTGATCCAAATTTGAAATGAACCGTTGAAGACACTCAGGTTCGGTGTCGACCTCCCAAAAGATGTCAAGCTTCAATTTCCTGCTTTCTAAAGGAAAACAAAACCCATTCGCCTGCACACCAGCCAACGTGTCGGGATTAGACCCATCATTCATGTCGCACCAACTAGCCCTTGATCTAACCATCAAGCTAGTGGCACAACGTCAAAAGAAGATGTACCCAAGAAGGAAGGAAGCAATTGAGTCCCTTATTTCTGAATTGTTAAACGCCAAGTTTATTAAAGAAATTAAATACACAACGCGACTTTCAAATATATTACTAGTCAAGAAAATTAATGGAAAAGTGGTGCAAGTGCGTTGATCAGACCGATGTCAACATGGCGTGCCCTAAAGATGCCTATCCCCTTTATAACATCAACAAACTAGTCAACGAATCCTCAGGATTTCGCTTGTTGTTACAAAGAAAAGACAACTTTTATGACCAAAAACGTGAATTATTGTTACAAAAAGATGTCGCTCGGGCCCAAAACGTTGGAGCCACCTATCAGCACAAGATGTATAAGGTCTTCGACGGGCAAATCGATAAGATGTTGGAAGTATATATTGACAACATGATCGTCAAAACTACCCAAGAAAAAGCACATCATGCCGACGTTGGGGAAGTCATCCAACAAAAGAACAGTATGCGGCTTAACCCCAGTAAATGCCATTTTCGATGTTAAGGTCTAAAAGTTTTTCGGTTCATGTTGATAAGGAGAGGCATAGAAGCGAGCTTAGATAAATGTTGAGCTATCATTGAGATATGGAGCCCATATTCCATTAAAGAAGTATATCAACTAATCAGAAGGATGACTTCCCTTATGAGATTCATTTTGAAGTTGGAACATTGAGCCTTACCATTCTTCCGATTATTAAAGAAGGGAAATGAGTTCAACTGGGAAGAAGAGTGTGAAAAAGCTTTCCAGGAGCTATGTGATTTTTTTGTTGTTTCCTTAATTTGGCTCTTCTTTCTATGACAAACATATTTCAGCATAAATAGTTAAAGGGTTTAATATGTTAATCTTTTTTTGAAAAGCAAGTGTTAGTTCTTAGCATGTTATGTTAGTGGGGGAGTTGAACCCACGACCTCTTATCACTCCAACACTTATGTCCCTCCCCCAAAACACCAAGTCACCTTATCACTCCGGTTAAATATGTTACTGGTCCCTATAAAATCAAGATTATTTAAGTTTAATCCTTATCAAAGTTTGATTCATTTTTAGTCCTTGTAAAATATAAAAACTGTGTTTTTAGCCCCCCGTCGAGGGACTAAAAAGTAAAAACACAGTTTTTATTTAAAATAAGGACTAAAATCAAATACAACTTTTATAGGAATTCAAATTGGCCGGTCTTTTAACGATCAACCTATATTTGAATCGATTTTGTTTTTACGATTGTTTAGTATTTGAGGGAGAATGGATAAAAAATATGGAGCTGCAAATTATGAATTATACATGAATAGGAATAGTTAATTAATATATCAATTTCATTTAATTTTTATCAGCAGTAAAGATTGATTTTATTTACCAATATTGTTGTATGGTAAATTATTATTTTGGAGAAAATTTTACTTAAGTATTAATCATTACTTAAATATATAATCCTTCAAGTTTTGGAAAGAATAGTAATAATTAACTAGTATGTAAATAATACTTTTAAAAAATATATATATAATAAGTTATCAATTAAACATTTAAGTTGTATATTTTATTAATTGTTATATTTTATATAAAAGTAAATAATCTAGCTATCTGTTATGATAATATATAAAAGTAACAACACTTCCCAAAATTTCTTTTCAAACTCAAACAGAAAGAAATCGATGCACCATTTTCTTTTTCTTTTTAGTGCGGGGGTCCACCCTAATTAGGCCTTTGGCCCGAGTGGTCCCACAAAAGTTTCCCCACTGGTTCGGTCCTTTGGACCGTCGTTGATGAGACTAATCTCCAGTTTTGAGGTTTAGTCACGTTATATGTGTAATTTTAAGAAGCAATCACCGTTGGATTGTAATTGCAGGTGATGCAATTCCTTCTTAGATTCAAAGGATCCAAGTTCAGCTCAAGCATGCCTCCTTTGTTAATTGATTTTTTTTGTTGTTACAAAAGAGGACAAAAGCCCAACAAAAACACATTCGGGGTGGTTGCGATTTTTTAATTTTTGGTTTACAAATGCAATTTTCAAAACAAAACACACAGTACAACATATTTTGTAAAATATGGCGCTACTTTAAGCAGCGCTTTAAACTAAAGCGCTAGCTAAAATCGCAGAAAAACATTCACTAGCGTTTACCTAAGAAAGCGCTACTGAAAGTTTGTTGATAGCTAGCGCTTCCCCAGGAATGCGCTACTAATATTTTAGCATCAAGAATCACTAGCGCTTTTTCAGGAAAGTGCTTTCATTTATCAATATTAGCGCTTCTCCAGGAAAGTGCTTTCATTTATCAATATTAGCGCTTCTCCAGGAAAGCGCTAACGCTAAACAATAATCGCTAGCGCTTTCCCACAAAACCAAAAAAAAATTATATCTCATATTCTGTCTCTGTTTACTCAGTTTGCTCACTCGATATTTTGCTCTCTCTAGCTCTCTCTCTCATAGCGTCCATCTCGTTCTCTCTCTCTCTCGCCACCGTTGAGCTCACTGTCGCCGTCTCTCCTTTTGAGCATTTCGTTCTGTTACTCGATTGTTTGCTCTCTCTTTCTCACAGCGTTCATGTATTTCTCGCAACGACGCATCTCTCTGTCATTGGATTGGAGGGCTTCAAACTCGTTTTCTCTCATTATTATATAAAGGTTTTGTTCTGTTCATTGGATTGGAGCTGCGACGCGTCTCTTTATTTAGTTCTGTTCTTTTGGGTTTTGTTTTTATTGTGTTTCCTTGTTTGTGTAGGTATAAGCATGCTACTGTGTTTGTCTCTTTTGGGTTCGGGGTTAGGTTTCGCACTAAAGAAGAAAGGTTCGATTCTTGGAAGAAAGGCTCTGTTTTGTTTTTCCTGTTGGTAAGTCCTCCTTCTCCTCTTTCTTGCTTCTGCTGCTAGTTTTTTTTTTTTTTTGCATCTTACTGTGAGGTAGAAAAAATTAAGTGTTGTTTGATTTGTATGGTTTTATAGTAGAGTTTTTTTTTATGTTGGGACTGTTTTGATATTGTTGCTCTGCTGGTGCTTATAATGTTCTTTTGGGTTGAAAGAATAGGAAGTTTTGGTTACCTTGGTGGTGGTTTAATAAAGGAATAACTGTGTAAAAAGATTGAACATGTGTTGAACTTTGAAGTGTTTTATGTTTGATTGGATTAGATATATTTTGGAATGTCCATATTTTAGGGGAGACTCTGCCAAATTTTTGTTACAAATTCAAATTATGAATCGAACATAAACAGTGAATTGTGTATTGACAGCATAGCATTAGCTATGGCCCGATACGTTAGATTATCAAGTTTAGACTATGTTTGGTGGTAAAATATTGAGAATACAAGTACGTTTAATATAATGTTATATTAATGGGAGTGACTGTTGAATTTGTAAAGGTTGAAGTTAGAATGGATTAGAAGTGGATGTCTGCCAATCGTTTGTCGAAGAAATATAGGGATGAAGTGCAAGATTTTATTAGGTTTGTAGTTCAGCATGAAAAAGAACTAGACCAGAGTAGAATCGTATGTCCTTGTTTGAGTTGTTGTTATGTAGGTCGAGTTAATGTTCAGGAATTGGAAGGACATCTAGTGAGCAATGGAATTGATCAGAATTATACCTGTTGGACAAAGCACAGTGAGAAAAGAGGTGAATCTTCTAATATGGGGAAGAGTGGGAGATATGTGTCAGATGACGCCGATGCAAATGCATATTATGGCGACCTTTTTGAAGAGATGGCAAATGCGGTTGAAGAAGATCTTCGTGATTATCCTCAAATGTTTGAGAAGTTAGTAAGTGATGCGGAGAAGCCGTTATATGAGGGTTGTATGAAATTCACGAGATTATTGGCGATGTTAAAGTTGTATAACTTGAAATCGGGCAATGGATGGACTGATAAGAGCTTTACGGACTTACTCACCTTATTGAAAGATATGTTACCGGATGATAATGTGCTTCCTGGTCAGACATATGAGGCTAAACAAATGTTAAGCTCTATTGGTAAAGGCTATGAGAGGATACACGTTTGTCCTAACGATTGCATTTTATTTAGAAATGAATATGCATCGTTCAATTCGTGTCCTAAATGTAAAGCCTCATGATATAAGAAGAAGGAAGCTCCAGAGAAGGTTATGTGGTATTTCCCCATAATTTCCAAATTCAGGCACATGTACCGTAGTTCAGAAGATGCAAAACACTTGACATGGCATGAGGATGAAAGGATTAAGGATGACATGATGCGGCACCCAACAGATTCTCCTCAATGGAAAAAAATTGATATTGAGTATCCTGATTTTGGTAAAGAACTAAGAAACCTAAGACTTGCATTGTCTACTGATGGATTTGACTCGCATGGTGTTCAGAGTAGCTCTCATAGTACATGGCCAGTGATTTTGGTGACTTATAACCTACCTCCATGGCTATGCATGAAGCGCAAATATATAATGTTGTCTATGTTAATTTCTGGGCCCAAACAACCAGGAAATGATATAAACATATTCTTGGCACCTTTAATTGAAGACTTGAAGCAAATGTGAGAGACGGGTATAGATGTGTACAATGGGTACATAGAAGAAAGTTTCATCTTGAGGACTATGATCTTTGGCATAATTAATGATTTTTCGGCATACAGTAATTTGTCTGGATACAGTACCAAAGGCCAGTGTGCATACCCTATATGTGAAGATGGTACTGATTGGATGCGATTGGAACATGGTAAGAAGAATGTCTTCCTTGGGCATCGTAGGTTTTTGTCTCAAAAGCATCATTATCGGTCGTGGAGGAAAGGATTTAATGGGAATACTGAAGAACGTAGACCTCTTTTGCCTTTGACGGGTGCACAACTGTTTGAAAAGATAAAAGATTTGAGTATTGAATTCGGGAAACCTTTTGCGGGAGAGCTTGTCACACGAGGGTGGAAGAAAAGGTTGATTTTCTTTGAGCTGCCATATTGGGAGTCATTGTACGTGAGACATTTCATTGATGTGATCCATGTTAAAAAAATGTCTTTGATAGTGTCATTGGTACTTTACTCAATGTGCCCAGAAAGACTAAAGATGGCATCAATGCAAGGCAGAACTTGGTTAGTATGGAACTGAGACCGGAATTGGGACCAGTTAAAAAGGGCAACTACGTACATATCTACCTCCAGCTGCTCAAACTTTGTCTAGAAAAGAGAAAACGGTTCTTTGTAAGTTTTTTCATGGAGTTAAGGATCCAGAGGGGTACTCTTCAAACATTATGAACCTAGTATCAATGAGAGATCTTAAGTTAAAGGGTCTGAAGTCCCATGATTGCCATGTTCTCATGGAGAATTTGCTACCCATTGGCATACGATCCAGTTTACCAATCAAAGTGCGGAATACCTTAACTAAAATTTGTTTCTTCTTCAAGGCAATATGCAGTAGAGTGATTGACCCAGGAAAGTTGCAACCATTGCAAACAGAAATTGTTTTGATTTTGTGTGAGCTTGAGATGTATTTCCCACCTTCATTCTTTGACATAATGATTCATCTGACAATTCATCTGGTTAGGGAGACACAATTGTGTGGACCAGCTTACATGAGATGGATGTACCCGTTTGAGCGTTACATGAAGATATTAAAAGGGTATGTGAAAAACCGATCACGGCCAGAGGGTTGTATTGTTGAGCGGTACACAGTCGAAGAAGCTGTTGAATTCTGTTCCGACTACCTATCTAACGTTGGATGTAGCATAGGGATGTCGACATCTCGTCACACAAGAGGAAGCGAAGGGAAAGGGATTACTGGATGTAAAATATTAACTATATCAAGGCAACTGATGGAGCAAGCACACTTATATGTTTTACACAATGCCGATGAGGTTGAGTCATATGTTGTGAAACACAACGAAATTCTCAAGCGTATATACCCAAATAAGAATCAAAATTGGTTAACAAGAGAACACAATCGGTGTTTTATAACGTGGCTAAGAGATCACATTTCTGAAGAGTTTAATGCAAATTCTAGCTTGGTTTCAGAAAGATTGAGATGGTTAGCTAAAGGTCCAGCTATACATGTTATCTCTTATACCGGTTATTTGATTAACGGGTACACATTCTATACAAAAGAACATGATGATTAGAGTAAAATGCAAAATAGTGGGGTCACTCTTGTTGCTCAAGCTATGCATATCTCAAGTGCCAAAGGCAGAAATCTCATTTATGCGAATATGTCATACTTCGGGGTCATTGAACACTGATTATGCGATGTTTCGGGTGTCTGTGTTCCAATGTAAGTGGGTTGACAATAATTACGGTGTAGAAACGGATGACTTGGGGTTCGTCCGGGTGAATTTCAATAAGTTGGGATTTAAAGATGACGCTCATATTTTAGCATCGCAAGCTCGACAAGTGTTTTATGTCACCGATCCATCTGATATGAATTGGTCCGTTGTTTTGTTGACTAACAAAAAAATTGTTAATGGGATTGATGATCAAGCAAATGAAGATGCTGATATTGAAGATGACCCGTTCGTTGCAACACAATCATTGTTTGGTGAGGAAAGTACATCAACAGAGGAAGATACATATATTAGACATGATTATAAAGAGGGGCTTTGGATCAGTCGGAGGAAAAGAAAAAGGAAAGGTAGATTGTGTTATTTTAGTTAAATGACTATGAATTATGTATTGTTAAATTACTTGTGTGTCTAATTACTTGTGTCTAATTTTTTTTGCAGATAGATAGATGAAATCAGATTCTTGTTTGTAATTGGTTTGGCATCTCATGCACTTTGGCTCAATCTCTTGTTATCAAGCTGTAAGATATATACCATCAATCTCTGGCTAGTGCTTTTTTTCCTTCTTTTTTCTGAGGTGTATTGTTGCTATTTGACATGAATTTCTAAGTTACTATATAATAGTAGTTAGATGTATGTTGTTGGCCCATGTGAGGCATTATTTTGGTTAGCATTGTTTGTTGTAATTATACAGGTACTTATGTTATTTTGGAATGTCCATGTTTTATGGGAGATTCTGCCAAAATTTTGGTAGAAATTGTATTGGCCGGGTTTTAAGAATTATCAGCAGCTGTAATATATACTGCTACTGTGAAAAGAAAAAAAAGAATAGCTAGCGCTTTTTTGAGAAAGTGCTATGTATTGTTGATAATACATAGCGTTTTTTAAGGAAGCGCTAGCGAAGTTCTGTTAATAGATAGTGATTTCTTGAAAAAACGCTATCGATTCTGATTCTGATTGACTAACATAAAAAGGGGGAGTAATTTCAAGGAAGTGCTTATAAAACGCTGTCTTTTTTATGCAAATCACTAGCGGCTGAATAGGAAGCGCTTTTAAGCGCTAGCAAAAGCAAAAAATAAGCGCTATCTATTTCGTTTTATATTGTAGTGACATTCGGCTAAAATAGAGTTGAAATGATTTTTTACTCAATTTCAAAACACTTTTACATTCATTTTCAAAATCAAGAAAAAATTATTTGTAAATTTTGTTTTTGATTTAAAAAAAAACACATTCTTATTACATTAGACAATAACTCTTTTCGACGTCACCATCACCACCATTGACATCGCCACCAACCTAATACCACCACCACCACCACCACCACTGACACCATTGTTGCCACCATCACTTAACACCATCACCACCGACACCGCCATCACCATCGGCACTGCCGCCACCACCAACAACACAGACACTGCCGCCACCACCGCCATTAATATCGCCACCGCCTCCACCACCACTGCTACCACCACTGACACTGCCACTAGAGCTGTCAATTCGGGCTGGCCCGACCCATTCGAGCCGAGGACATTTTTGGGCCGGGCTGGGTTGGGCTAAAATTGTTTCGAGCCACTAATTTACTAGCCCAGCCCAACCCACTGCGGGCCAAACTGGCTGGCCCATGGGCTGCAAACTTATGCTGGACGGAGTAACTATGAATGTTCATATCAATTACACCGGAAAAAAATATATTTGTGCTAGCTTTTTTGTTGTCATTTTGCAAGCAAGGGATATAACAAATGGATATGAATAGAGCTGTCAATTCGGGCTAGCTGGGCCCATTCAGGCCGAGGACATTTTCGGGCTGGGCCGGGTTGGGCCAAAATTGTTTCGCACTAATTTACTAGCCCAGCCCAACCCACTACGGGCTGCGGGCCAAACGGGCTGGCCCATGGGTTACAAACTTATGCTGGACGGAGTAACTATGAACTTTCATATCAATTACACCGGAAAAAAATATATTTGTGCTAGCTTTTTTGTTATCATTTTGCAAGCAAGGGATATAACAAATGGATATGAATAATCAATAATTTTGTGATAACAGACTAACTGTGATGTGCAGTATAAAAAAAATGATTCTTCACCTCATAATACAAAGAGACAAGCTACTCGAGCAAGAATGAGCAATGTTTGAGAAAGTGCACAAACGGCGACCACAGCGAAGAAAAAGTAGCGGCTGCTAGATTTAGAATGAAATTAGAGTTGGTGTTCCTTTCTTTTCTTGACTATCTGAAAGTGAAAAGTAGGATTTTATTTTGATTTTGAAAAAAAAGAAAATCCTACCTTTATTAGCAGCGATAGGATTTTTGAGCAACTCTGAACGCGTGAGTTTACACTAAAAAAAAAAAACCTCTACAGTGATTTTAAATTTCGGGTCATCGGGTTGGCCCAGCCCATGACGGGCCAGTAAATTTTCGGGCTGGATCGGGCCGGGCTAGAATTTTTTCGGGCTACTATTTTGCTAGCCCAACCCACTTATTTTATCGGGCGAGCTGGGTCAGCACGTCGGGTTAGCTCATTTTGATAGCTCTAACTGCCACCACAACCAAAGGGGTGTCAAACTGGACTAGGCCTGCCAACCCTGTTAAAATGGCTGGGGTGGGTACCCGTCTAGTCCAACCCGTTTAGCTCGCCAACCCGTTCTGCTGCTGGCCACGAGTGGGCCAGGTGGGGAAAACCTGTTTGGCCAACACATATAATATTTTTTTTAAATTCTTAAACGATTCTTTACTTTGGTTTTTACATATTTTTGGCATACAAACTAGTCATCCCGCTATTGTGGCCCATTTTGGCCAGTTTTGGGCAGGTTGGTCCATTTTGGCTTGTTTTATTCCATTATTTTGCTTTTAATTCAATTTTTTGTTTTGTTTTTTGACGGGACAGCCCGCCCAACCCATGGAGGGCCGGGCCGGGTTCAACATCTCAACCCGTAACCCTTTGATGGGCCGGGACGGGTCGACCCGTTTTTATGCGAGCTTATGTCGGGCCGACCGGGTTGGGTCGAGCTGACCAGTTTTGCCCATGCTTTATATCGGGTTAATTGGGTCGGGCCATCCTTCCTCTTACGGTTGGAAATAGGCTGGACCGAGCTAGGCTTTGCAAGGCCTTGGCCTAGCCTGATCAAAAAATTCAAGGCCCAAACTAGGCCTGTTACCTGTCATAGGCTTTTTTTTAAGGACTGACTTGACCTGGCTTTTTTGAAAGTCTGTTATGGCCTGTTAGCCTACTTAAAGACCTATTTGATATTAACGTCTTTGAATAAGTCACCCGACCAATTTTTAAATAGACTAACAGGCTGATAGACTAATGAGATTAAGTTCTATTTATCAACCAGGAAGATCCAAGGATTTTATCATCCTTCTTCTCGACAGACATTGGCGCTGGACGCGACATCGCAATTTATTATTATTATTATTATTATTATTATTATTATTATTATTATTATTATTATTATCAGGATAAATACCGCTTTTGGTCACTGTAACTTGAACGAAATCCGGTTTTAGTCCCTATAAAATTTTTTGTTTAGATTTTATCCATGTAATTTAAGATTCTTCCACATTTAGTCCTTGCCGTCAAATTTCTATTAAAAAATGCTGACGTGGCTAATAGAGAGGTATGACAAGAGAGACTAAAGGTGGAAGAATCTTAAAATTACCGGGACAAAAAGTGGATGAATCAAAAAATTACAGGGACAAAAACTCAACGTTTTAATAGAGATTTGATGACAGGGTCTAAAAGTGGAAGAATCTTAAATTACAGGGACAAAATCTTAACAAAAAATTTTACAGAGACTAAAACCGAATTTCGCTCAAATTACATGGACTAAATGCGATATTTACCCTTATTATTATTATTATTATTATTATTTAAAGTTATTATTATTTTCTGAAAGAACTGTTGTTGTTAATAACTTTTAAAAGAGAAATTATAATGTCGATAAAACTTTTTAAAACTAAAAACCAAAAAAAAATGAAACTCAAAACTAAAAACTGAAAACCAGTTTTAGTTTTTTGAAATTTAAAAACATATAAAACTAAAAACTACCCCGAAAGGGCCTAAGCTAATGTTCCTTGGCATACAAAGCCCTGGAGTAGTCATAAAAAACAAGCTGCTCCCTTGGAGGATATGCTCCAACAATTGCAAAGTCATGATACTCATTGTGAAGCTATGATTGGCTAGCGTTCTATTTCCTTCCCGCCAAGTATGAGTGAATTCAACTTGCCAATTCAAGCTCATTAAGCTAAGAATCCGTCTTACCATAGTGGGAACAACACCTCTATTGTTGTATTTTTCAGTAACCATCTCTATCAAAATTTTGGAGTCACTCTCAACAACTAGCTTAGAGACGCCATCTCCATCCTTCCAACCAATTTCCATTCCCAATAGCATTTCCCACATCTCTGCATTTTTTTTTTTGACAATACATCTCTGCATTAAGGGATATATTTATTAATTGTTAATTGACGTAATTGTTAATTAAGGGATATACGATTTTATTTCATAATTTTGACGTATTGTTCGACGAAGCAACTATAATTTTTTATAAATTGATTTTTTTTTGACTCGGTATACATTGAAATGTTTAAATAAATACTCTTGTAAACTTACGTAATTTCATAACCATGAATTTAATTATATTGTTTTGCAGTAGTTTTGCAAGAAAATGCTCCAATTTAAGATACCTGTCAAATTAATCAATTATCTCAATACTAAGAGGAAAAACTTGAAGAAATAAAATACAATAAAGATGTTACATAATCTCTTTCTCCAAAAAAGTTGTCGCAAACTTGTCAAAAAAAAAAGTTGTCGCAAAGAGAGATGCGATAAATATTACTATTTTAATATATTATTGTACCCGTCAAAAAAATATACTATTGTAAAATTTACTATTTTAATAATTGATATATTTTTATTAATATATTTTCAACATAATTGATATATTTTTATTAATATATTTTCAACATAATAAGATATTTATATATTAATTATATATATAAATGTATATTAATAAATAGATATAGTAAAATATTAAAAAATTATTAATATATTAATAAAATATAGATTCATAATATGTTTAGTTATTATTATTATTAAATTTAGTAACATATTTATTACCATTAATATATAACTTTATTAACATAATAATATATTAATAAAACGACATATAAAGTATTGATATATATTTTATATAAGTATATAGTATTTAAAGATTATATAAAAAATTTCTCCTAGATTTTATTAATATGTTATTAAATCTATTTATTAACATGTATTTAATATATTTATATATAATTAAAATATAATTTTTTTATTTAACTAGTGTATTCATGAAATAATATACCAAGTATTCAAATAACAAATAATATAATCTTATATTTTACTAAAATATTATATTAATATATATATATATATATGTATTAATAAAATAATATATAAGACATTTAATTAAGAAATTTCGTAACAGTATTGATTAAAAATATTATGTAATATTATAATAACTTAATTATTAAAAAGAATACACACGCACACGCATATATGTATATATACATATAATTTGAATAATAAGAATCATAAGATGCTATCGATAACATATATGGCTCATATGGTAATGAAATTATATGTTGCTTTCTATCCCAAAAAGTATTTGGGGTGATCAGCACATATTTCTTTTTCAAACTTTAATTGTAATTCTTTAATTCTTTCTTGTATTTGTGGGGCCTCTAATTGTTCTTCTATCCTTTTGAGGACATAAAAACTATTTAGTTATTCATCAGAGTAATATTTGATTGCATTCAAAAGAAAATACTTTGTGGAAGTCGTATTGCTTAGTTACAGGCTTAGTTCCTCCAAGACTCGAACGTACTGAGTCGTTTTGAGAAGTTAAGTGTATTGTCAAGTTTGTGACAGTAAAATACTCTTAAGGAAACTTGTAATCAGTTGATTATAGTGAAAATCCTTCAGGAATGAAGGGACTAGACGTAGCTACCAGTTTGGTAGTGAACTAGTATAAATCTTTGTGTCTCTTACTATACTGTTTTACATTTACTTTTATCTTGCAAAGAAAAACAAGTTTTCATAAACTTATTTCCAGCGTCCGGTCTTACTTCAGCTTTCTATAACAAATAGTTTTCATAGAAAAGTGTTTTTAACGTAAAGTTTGCGAAAAGTTTTTAACACAATTCAATCCCTTCTTATGTTCACGTTCAGTTAGTACCAGAGCTCGGCCTCTTGGTTGAGCACTTAACAGTATTAAGAGAAAAGATCCTATACTTGTGAACATGCATACAGAAGGTGATCACATAAACCGTCCTACTCTATTTACTGGAGAAAAAATTGATTACTGGAAAGATAAGATAAAAGCTTTCTTTGAGACACAACAACTTGAGTTGTGGGATATAGTTGAAAGTGGATACCTTATACCCACAAATGCTGCTGGAGTTGCCACAGCTGGAGAAAATTGGAACAATGACCAGAAAAAGAGATATCAGCTCAATCAAAAAGCTAGATTCATTCTTATTTGTGTTATGTCAGAAAAAGAATATGATAAATGTGGCAAATTTGATACTGCCAAATAAATTTGGGATTCTCTTGTTTTGTCTTATAAGGGCTCTTCCCAAGTAAGAGAAACTAAAGCCAGCATGTTGGTTCGTCAATATGAGTTGTTTCAAATGGAAGATATTGAAAACATTGAATCTATGTTTGGAAGATTCTAAACACTTGTTCATGGGTTACAAACCCTTGGAAAAAAACTACACCACTCCTGACCATGTGAGAAAGATCTTGAGAAGTTTGACCAAACAGTGGAGACCCAAAGTCACTTCTATACAAGAAGCAAAAGATTTAAATGTCTTACGGCTTGAAGATCTTTTGAGTTCTCTGAAAGCTCATGAACTTGAGCTAAATGAGGAAGAACCTGTGAAGAAAAGCAAGTCTATTGCTTTGAAAGTCAACAAACACAAAGCCAGTTCTTCTAAAGCCCTTCAGGCTGAAGAAGAATAAGAAGAAGAAGCTTCAGAAGGAAATGATGATGGAACAGATGATGATATATAGGAAGATCCAAAGAAGGTGGAAGAAAAGAAACTTCAAAAGAAAATTCCAGAAGAAAGATGTCAAGGATAAAATAGAAAGCAAAGACAAAAGTCAAGTCATTTGCTATGAATGCAAAAAGCCAGGACACTTTAAGTCAGAATGTCCTAATCTTAAGGAAAAGTCTACAAAGAGTTCTTTCAAGGGAAAGAAGAAGAGTCTCATGGCTACATGGGAAGACCTGGACCTATCATCCTCTAAGGATGATACCGAAGAAGAAGACAATGTTGCCTTCATGGCAAACACCGACTCAGACTCTGAATAAGAAGTTGAAGAGGTAATAATATGCAACTCTTTCTCTGAGCTTCAAATGGCCTTTGATAATCTACTTAAGGATTCTGTCACTCTCTCCGTTGAGTATAAAGCTTTGAAAAAGAAATTTTCAAAATTATCACAAGAATTTCAAGTTTTGAATACTGAAAACTCAAAGCTCAATGAAGAGAACCAAAAGCTGAAAATTGAAAATCAGCGTCTGGTGAATAGTCAATATCTATTGGCAAATCAGCAACCAGAAGCTGAGAGCTCTCAAACTGAAAGCTCTGAAGCTAAAGGCAATCCTGAATGTAAATCAAATGATTATGAATATGCCTTTCAAAAATTTCTTGCAGAGAGTGTAACTCGAAGCAAGCAAGCTTCGATGATTTGGGGCGACCTAGCCTTTGTGGGAATATTTTCCTCATCAAAGTCTGACTCATATGGTAATGAAATTATATGTTGCTTTTTATCCCAAAAAGCATTGGAGTGAACAACACATATTTCTTTTTCAAACTTTAATTGTAATTCTTTAATCTTTTCTTGTATTTGTGGGTACTCTAATTGTTCTTCTATCATTTTGTAATGAACTTCTTTATTTAACATTCCTATTTGTTTCTTTTTCTGATTAATCAAACTAATAACTGAAGTTGATTCTTCTTGTATTAAACTTAATTATTTAATTTTAGGTAATTGTAAAAATTTAAATCTAACTTCCCTTCCCAGGGCTTTTGAAGTAATTGCATCATTTGTAACCGAAAAAGGGTATAATAATTATAAAAAGGGGGTTCCTAAAATAATTCTTTCATGAATATTTTTAACTAATAAAAATGAAGTTCTATAACAAATCTTATTCTTACATATCTTTACATTTGATA
Source organism: Calophaca sinica (assembly GCA_037113605.1). NCBI lineage: Eukaryota > Viridiplantae > Streptophyta > Magnoliopsida > Fabales > Fabaceae > Calophaca > Calophaca sinica. The sequence goes on from CM073730.1 coordinate 74,863,613, forward strand.
ATTTATAAGAAACTATTAATCTAGAACAATTAGCACCACTTAATGATTCTAAGGTTTTTTTCATTATACTTAGTAGGAATATTACCTTCTTGAATACAATTCATATCAACACCTGAATCAATTAACGCAATAAGATCAAATCTTTGTTCCTTAATAACTAATATGGACAATAATTTGACTTAATATATTAACATAAGTAGTATCATGCGAATCTAGTAGTGATACTTCTTCTTTATCCTTGCTTTTGTTTTGACTAACTATTGATCCATTCGCTTTTAATTCTGAATACTTAATTTCTAAATCTAAATCTTTTTGCTTTAATCCTTGTATTTCCTGTTTTAATATTTTAATCTCATTTTGTAAATCTTGTAAAGTAATTGTTGGAACCTAAACGATTGAGAAGTTTAGACCCTCATTAATTTTGATGATAATAAAGTATTTTGCAAGAGAACAATTTAACTTCTAATAACTCTTGAAGTGTGCAGGAATTGAAATCATTTGTACTTTATAAACTCACTCAAGCAAGAAGAAGTATTTCACAAGAAATTGAATACATTTCATGTGTGTTTGCATCCGTTCACTCCAGCGTCTTGTTTGTAGCAAGCTTTCGGTAGTGTTATCTTATGACACGTGGTTACTCAATTGCAGCGAGCGTCCGTTGTAGTTTTCTGAGCGAGCATCTTGTCTATTAATGAAGCACGTGATGGTCACGTTTATGCTCTTTTACCTCAGCTATTCTGGAATGAAATTCGAATTTGATTTTATGCGTTCATTTCTATGTACGAGGTATCAAAGGTAACACCTTTAGAATAAGTCAAATTCGTACAAGGCAATTGTGTGAAAAGCAGATAGTACAATAACGGAAATTTGTACTATTCTGATATTCTCTGGAAAGGAAGAAAATGATGTAATTTCAAATTACCTCACTCAATGATAAGGAGCTAAAATATCTGCAATGGTATTATCCTCAAGACTCCTATAAATACCTCAAGGTATTCATTGAAGAAGGTGGCTAGAGACTACATTCTGAAAGAGCTATTACTCAAGTGAGCAATCAAGTTTCATGCCAAGTTTCTAGAAACAAAGAACTGAACTTTAGCGTCTTATATTCTTTCTTTCAAAAAGTTATTGTTTTGAGCTTACTCTTTTCATCCTCTCTGTGAGAGTAATTTGATTGTATTCAAAAAAAATACTTTGTGAAAGCTGTATTGCCTAGTTACAGGCTTAGTTCCTTAAAGGCTCGAACGTACTGAGTCGTTTATAGAAGTTAAGTGTATTGTCAAGTTTGTGACAGTAGAATACTCTTAAGAAAACTTGTAATCAGTTGATTATAGTGAAAATCCTTTAGGAACGAAGGGACTAGACGTAGGTACCAGTATGGTGGTGAACTAGTATAAATCTCTGTGTCTCTTGCTTTACTGTTTTACATTTACTTTTATCATGCAAAGAAAAATAAGTTTTCATAAACTTATTTCCAACGTCCGGTCTTACTTCAGCTTCCGATAACAAACAGTTTTCATAGAAAAGTGTTTGTAACGTAAAGTTTGCGAAAAGTTTTCAATGCAATTCAACCCCCTTCTTGTGTTCACGTTCAGTTGGTACCAGAGCTTGACCTCTTAGTTGAGCACTTAACAGTGTTAAGAGAAAAGATCATATACTTGGGAACATGTTTGCAGAAGATGGTCACATGAACCATCCTACACTATTTACTGGAGAAAAATTTGAGACACAACAACTTGAGTTGTGGGATATAGTTGAAAGTGGATACCTTATACCCACTAATGTTGCTGGAGCTGCCACAGCTAGATAAAATTGGAACAATGAGCAGTAAAAGAGATATCAGCTCAATCAAAAAGCTAGATTCATTCTTATTTATGCTATGTCAAAAAAAGAATATGATAAATGTGGCAAATTTTATACTGCCAAAGAAATTTGGGACTCTCATGTTTTGTCTTATGAGGGCTCTGCCCAGGTAAGAGAAACTAAAGCCAGCATGTTGGCTCGCCAATATAAGTTGTTTAAAATGGAAGATGGTGAAAACATTGAATCTATGTTTAGAAGATTCTAAACACTTGTTCATGGGTTACAAGCCCTTGGAAAAAGCTACACCATTCCTGACCATGTGAGAAAGAGCTTGAGAAGTTTGACCAAGCAGTGGAGACCCAAAGTCACTGCTATACAAGAAGCAAAAGATTTAAATGTCTTACGGCTTGAAGATCTTTTAAGTTCTCTGACATGAACTTGAGCTGAATGAGGAAGAACCTGTGAAGAAAAACAAGTCTATTGCTTTGAAAGTCAACAAACACAAAGCCAGTTCTTCTAAAGCCCTTCAGGCTGAAGAAGAATCAGAAGAAGAAGCTTCAGAAGGTAATGATGATGGAACATATGATGATATATAGGAAGATCCAAAGAATGTGAAAGAAAAGAAACTTCAAAAGAAAATTCCAGAAGAAAGATGTCAAGGATAAAAAGGAAAACAAAGACAAAAGTCAAGTCAATTGCTATGAATGCAAAAAGCCAAGACACTTTAAGTCAGATTGTCCTAATCTTAAGGAGAAGTCCACAAAGAGTTCTTTCAAGGGAAAGAAGAAAAGTCTCATGGCTACATGGGAAGACCTGGACCTATTATCCTCTGAGGATGATAATGAAGAAGAAGCCAATGTTGCCCTCATGGCAAACATCGACTCAGACTCTGAATAAGAAGTTGAAGAGGTAATAATATGTGATTCTTACTCTGAGCTTCAAATGGCCTTTGATGATCTACTTAAGAATTCTGCCACTCTCTCCATTGAGTATAAAGCTTTGAAAAAGAAATTTTCAAAATTATCACAAGGATTTCAATCTTTGAATACTGAAAACTCAAAGCTCAATGAAGAGAACCAGAAGCTAAAAATTGAAAATCAGCGTCTGGTGGATAGTCAGTATCTAGTGGCAAGTCAACAACCAGAAGCTGAGAGCTCTCAAACTGAAAGCTCTGAAGCTAAAGGCAATCCTAAATGTAAATCAAATGATTATGAATATGTCTTTCAAAAGTTTCTTGCAGAGAGTATAACTCGAAGCAAGCAAGCTTCAATGATTTGAGGCGGCCTAGCCTTTGTGGGAATATTTTTCTCATCAAAGTCTAACTCATATGGTAATGAAATTATATGTTGCTTTCTATCCCAAAAAGCATTGGGGTGAACAATACATATTTCTTTTTCAAACTTTAATTGTAATTCTTTAATCTTTTCTTGTATTTGTGGGGACTTTAATTGTTCTTCTATCCTTTTGTAATGAACTTCTTTATTTAACATTCCTATTTGTTTCTTTTTCTAATTAATCAAACTAATAACTAAAGTTGATGCTTCTTGTGCTAAATTTAATTATTTAATTCTAGGTGATTGTAAATATTCAAATCTAACTTCCCTTCCCAGGGCTTTTGAAGTAATTGCATCATTTGTAACTGAAAAATGGTATAATAATGATAAAAAGGGGGTTCCTAAAATAATTCTTTCATGAATATTTTTAACTAATAAAAATGAAGTTCTATAATAAATCTTATTCTTACATATCTTTACATTTGATAATTTATAAGAAACTATTAATCTAGAACAATTAGCACCACTTAATGATTCTAAGGTTTTTTTTCATTATACTTAGTAGGAATATTACCTTCTTGAATACAATTCATATCAACACCTGAATCAATTAACGCAATAAGATCAAATCTTTGTTCCTTAATAACTAATATGGACAATAATTTGACTTAATATATTAACATAAGTAGTATCATGCGAATCTAGTAGTGATACTTCTTCTTTATCCTTGCTTTTATTTTGACTAACTATTAATCCATTTGCTTTTAATTTTGAATACTTAATTTCTAAATCTAAATCTTTTTGCTTTAATCCTTGTATTTCCTGTTTTAATATTTTAATCTCATTTTGTAAATCTTGTAAAGTAATTGTTAGAACCTAAACGATTGAGAAGTTTAGACCCTCATTAATTTTGATGATAACAAAGTATTTACAAGAGAACAATTAGAAGTAACCCTCATTAATTTTGATGATAACAAAGTATTTACAAGAGAACAATTTAAATTCTAATGAGTCTTGAAGTGTGCAGGAATTGAAATCATTTGTACTTATAAACTCACTCAAGCAAGAAGAAGTATTTCACAAGAAATTGAATACATTTCATATGCGTCTGCATCCGTTCACTCCAGCGTCTTGTTTGTAGCAAGTGTTCGGTTGTGTTATCTTATGACACGTGGTTACTCAATTACAGCGAGCGTCCGTTGTATTTTCTGAGCGAGCATCTTGTCTATTAATGAAGCACGTGATGGTCACGTTTTTGCTCTTTTACCTCAGCTATTTTGGAATGGAATTCGAATTTGATTTTGTGCGTTCATTTCTATGTACGAGGTATCAAAGGTGACACCTTTAGAATAAGTCAAATTCGTACAAGGCAATTGTGTGAAAAGCAGACAGTACAATAACAGAAATATGTACTATTCTGATATTCATTAGAAATGAAGAAAATGACGGAATTTCAAATTACCTCACTCAATGATATGGAGCTAAAATATCTGCAACGGTATTATCCTCAAGACTCCTATAAATACCTCAAGGTATTCATTGAAAAAGGTGGCTAGAGACTACATTCTGAAAGAGCTATTACTCAAGTGAGCAATCAAGTTTCGTGCAAAGTTTCTAGAAACCAAGAACTGAACTTTAGCATCTTATATTCTTTCTTTTAGAAATTTATTGTTTTGAGCTTAATCTTTTCATCCTCTCTGTGAGAGTTATTTGATTGTATTCAAAAAAAAAAATACTTTGTGAAAGTTATATTGCCTAGTTACAGGCTTAGTTCCTCAAAGACTCGAACGTACTGAGTCATTTTGAGAAGTTAAGTGTATTTCAAGTTAGTGACAGTAGAATACTCTTAAGAAAACTTGTAATCAGTTGATTATAGTGAAAATCCTTCAGGAACAAAGGGACTAGACGTAGCTACCAGAAAGTGTGAACGTGTATGCAGAAAGTGGTCACTTGAACTGTCCGACTCTATTTACTGGAGAAAAATTTGGTTACTGGAAAGATAAGATAAAGGCTTTTTTTTGAGACACAACAACTTGAGTTGTGGGATATAGTTGAAAGTGGATGCCTTCTACCCACTAATGCTACTGGAGTTGCCACAACTAGAGAAAATTGGAACAATGAGCAGAAAAAGAGATATCAGCTCTATCAAAAAGCTAGATTTATTCTTATTTGTGCTATGTCAGAAAAAGAATATGATAAATGTGGCAAATTTGATACTGTCAAAGAAATTTGAGATTCTCTTGTTTTGTCTTATGAGGGCCCAGCCCAAGTAAGAGAAACTAAAGCCAGCATTTTGGTTCTCCAATATGAGTTATTTAAAATGGAAGATGGTGAAAACATTGAATCTATGTTTGGAAGATTCCAAACACTTGTTCATGGGTTACAAGCCCTTGGAAAAAGCTACACCACTCCTGAGTCAATACCGTAAAGTGTGAACATGTCTGCAGAAGGTGGTCACATGAACCGTCCTACTCTATTTACTGGAGAAAAATTTGATTACTGGAAAGATAAGATAAAAGCTTTCTTTGAGACATAACAATTTGAGTTGTGGGATATAGTTGAAAGTGGATACCTTATACCCACTAATGCTGCTGGAGTTGCCACAACTAGAGAAAATTGGAACAATGAGCAGAAAAAGAGATATCATCTCAATCAAAAAGCTAGATTCATTCCTATTTGTGCTATGTCAGAAAAAGCATATGCACTACAAGAAAACGCGGCATTACCAACGGCCTAAAGTCGTCGGTAATGTAAAAAAAGTCGTCGGTAATTCGAGATTACCGACAGCTTTTCCATCAGAAAATCGCCTCATGACCGTATGAAAAAATCACAAAAACAAAAATTTTTGTGTTATCCTGTACTGACGGCTAAGCCCACTGTTAACTACAAAATGAAACAAAAAACATGGAATTACCGACGGCTAAACTACAAATTAAAACAAAAAAACACAGATCAGAAATTACCGACGGCTAAGCCCACAGTAATCTAGAAATTAAAACAAACAAAAAATCTCACAGTTTCTTCTCCACCATTAACCAAGGCAAATAGTAATTGAAACAAAGCAAAAATAGCTCCATACTTACACTTTCAACAAATCTTTCCAAATACCAAAAAGCTATAATCGAGAGAAAATGTAGTCACTTGCAAAATTATATAGAATTTAAAATTTCCATACTAGAGCATCACAGAGGAATAGGGTTATTGAGGAATCATAGAATAGAGCTAAGATAAAAATCAATGATTGAATGATATAACCAAAGCTATGCGGAAAATATATCATCAGCACTCAGCAACCCAACAAAATATAATAACAAAAACAACGCAATATTGCTAGGATTGGTCATACTCAATAGACTCCCAATTTAGAAACATCCAACACCAATTGCAACACATCACATCACACCCTTAACTAGGAAATAAGATTACAAATATGGAATACCATTACAATGATCAGATTCCATTACAAATGCATTGTATTTTTTGTTCTAACATATCCACACATTTGCATAGAAAAGGAGAACTACTGGAATCTCACCAATGAAATCAATATAGCAATGAAACAGCTAGAACAACTACCTATAATATTCAATAAAGATAACTGTCATGTTAGTAAGCCCAAGGAAAAGCAAATTTCATGCTCTCCTAATTTTTAATGTTAAATAATTATGCTATCAACATGCCAGCTATTAACATAGACCACATTGCAGACTTGTACCAGAAACATTCTAGCTATCAAAGTGCATTATAATGCTTGATTCTTAAGAATGAAAACTAATTGGACTGGGGAGAGAGATAATAGATCCAGCAAAGCAGAAGGACAAAGACAGGACAAAAATAAAAAATAATCCTGATGAAAACTTCTCAGTAAAACTGGAAGTTTTTAGGTAGAATGGAAAGAAAGAATATGCTTCAAACACAAGCAATCAGATTCCTAATTTCAAAGTGATGTTGATAACTTGATATTCATATCAAAAGCAAACTGATAATCAAAGTCTCTCAATAAAATGATCATAGTGACATTTCCACTCTCTCCTTATCAGTAAAATATGCCTTTCACTACTGTAAAACAAAATAATTAGCATTAGATAAATACCTTAACAGTTTCATCATTAGAATAAGCCTCTGCCATATCACATAACTTCCCAGTGATATAGGAAGCGGAATGCTTTCCATCAGCTGTGCCATATTCCCCAAGAACCCAACAGATGACCTGTAATCAATACTAAACATTATGCTACAAACCAGATCTAATTTCTTGAAAAGTAAAGCAAGTGGGTAAATATAAAACTTAAGTGGGATAGAAAGTACTTGAAGAAACACTGATGGAAGCTTTGGCTCTCTAATTATGCACAAATATGACTCAACCAACATCTCAGAGAACAGGTTCCACTCATTAATATGCATATGACTAATTCTATAGAGACATACCAAATAAACAGTTGCTGTTATTAAAATAACATACAGCAGACAATCTCAACTGACTATATGCAGCGTCATCGTCCTCTCCAAATCCTTCAGCAATCAACCGCATTAAATTATGTGCCACCTTAATATTCACAAGATCTCCAGCATGCTCAATATAAATGAGATTTTATACAGATCGCAAAGCCTGGGATGAGCTAAAATAATTGAAATATTCATCTAAAAGCTGACAAATGTATGTGATTCTAAAGGCCAATTGAGATTAATTACTATTTCTCAAAAATCAGGGACAATTGCAAACTTTCATAAGCCAGAGATAACAAAAACTAGTTGAGTTCACAAACAGGTAATGAGTAGTAGAACCATTTAATAGATTAAAATATGATAGAATTGATAAGCAAATAATAATATAGACGGACATAAAATTAATGATTAAACACAAGGTGTGTACATTTATCAGGTGACTGATGAACACAATGCTACCAAAGAAATTTGTCAAACACCTGAAATGCAAAAAAAAAAAAAAAAAGAGAAAATAAGCACTAACAGAACCACTAAGTGGTTGAGATAGGGAGCACTCACAGATCCACTAAGTGATGATAGTGATCATAACCTCTGATGCAAAAACTGATTCTCGTGCAAAATTATGGCATAGAGACAACTAGCGGAATCAAACAAATATTAGAACAAGCAAGTGAACATCGCAGATCAAACAAGTGAACAAATCATGATAAACAAAGGGAACACACAGTAACAACTCAGAGTTGAAGCAGAATTGATAACCCAATGACAATCATAAAAACACCTATGAGCAGCAAGTGTGCAAGATAGATAAATCAGAAATTCAAACATTCACATTCAGACTGTGCCAAAATCCACTTATTCCTGAACCCTAACATTGGAATAGAACTCAAAACCGCATGACACAAGAGTTTTAGAGGATGCAACGATTACCACGATGAGGAGAATGTGCCGATTGGTTGATGCAATTGTGGTGGGCGAATATGCAGCTGCGGTTGATTCTGAATGTCAACGTAGAGCAAGGACGAGCCAGAACTACCGTAAAATCATAGATCCGGACACGAAAATGTGGAGAGAACTCTGATTAGCGCTCGTTTCAAAGATGTGGTTTCAAAGAGGAAGAACTCTGATTAGGGCTTCACGTTTATGAGAGAAGGGGGAGAAACGCGAACGGAGTTTGGAGAGAATTCACTACGATCTACTCGAGCAAGAAGAGGAGAAAGCAGTGCAGGAGGAAGAAGAGAAAGCAATGCAGCGAACAGAGGTCTGTCACTTTGAAGTTGGTGGGAGCGATTTGAGAGAGAATAGGGGAAGGGTTTGAGAATCAGAGGGAAAGGGAAGTCGAGAAAATTTAATTATTTTTTGCTCATTACCGACGGCCTTACCGATGGCCTGGCCGTTGGTAACGGCGAGAATTCTTGGAGTGACATTACCGACGGCCCAGGCCGTCGGTAACATGCAGAGTACGACGAATTGGCATTACCAATGTCCAAAGCCGTCGGAAAACGCGTGTTTTTTGCGACGGACAGAGGCCGTCGGTATCCGCGTGTATTCTTGTAGTGATGATAAATGTGGCAAATTTGATACTGCTAAAGAAATTTGGGATTCTCTTGTTTTGTCTTATAAGGGCTCTTCTCAAGTAAGAGAAACTAAAGTCAGCATGTTGGTTCGCCGATAAGTTTTTAAAATGGAAGATGGGGAAAACATTGAATCTATGTTTGGAAGATTCCAAACACTTGTTCATGGGTTACAAGACCTTGGAAAAAGCTACACCACTCCTGACCATGTGAAAAAGAGCTTGAGAAGTTTAACCAAGCAATGGAGACCCAAAGTCACTGCTATACAAGAAGCAAAAGATTTAAATGTTTTATGGCTTGAAGATCTTTTGAGTTCTCTGAAAGCTCATGAACTTGAGCTGAATGAGGAAGAACCTGTGAAGAAAAGCAAGTCTATTGCTTTGAAAGTCAATAAACACAAAGCCAGTTCTTCTAAAGCCCTTCAGGCTGAAGAAGAATAAGAAGAAGAAGCTTCATAAGGAAATGATGATGGAACAGATGATGACCACGCATTCATATATCAGAAGATCCAAAGAATGTGGAAGAAAAGAAACTTCAAAAAAAATTCCAGAAGAAAGATGTCAATGATAAAAAGGAAAGCAAAGATAAAAGTCAAGTCATTTGCTATGAATGCAAAAAGCCAGGACACTTTAAGTCAGAATGTCCTAATCTTAAGGAAAAATCTATAAATAGTTATTTCAAGGGAAAAAAGAAGAGTCTCATGGCTACATAGAAAGACCTGGACCTATCATCCTCTGAGGATGATAATGAAGAAGAAGCCAATGTTGCCCTCATGGCAAACACTGACTCAGACTCTGAATAAGAGTTGAAAAGGTAATAATATGTGATTCTTACTCTGAGCTTCAAATGGCCTTTGATGATCTACTTAAGGATTCTACCACTCTCTCCATTGAGTATAAAGCTTTGAAAGAAAAATTTTCGAAATTATCACAAGAATTTCAAGTTTTGACTACTGAAAACTCAAAGCTCAATGAAGAGAATCAAAAGCTGAAAATTGAAAATCAACGTCTGGTGGATAGTCAGTATCTGGTGGCAAGTCAACAACCAGAAGCTGAGAGCTCTCAAACTGAAAGCTCTGAAGCTAAAGGCAATCCTAAATATAAATAAAATGATTATGAATATGCCTTTCAAAAGTTTCTTGCAGAGAGTGTAACTCGAATTTGGGGTGTCAGTAAAACGATAACTCAAGGTCTTGGTTGCATATCAGATGAACCGTCTTTACAAAATAAAAATTCAGCATCTGATAAACCCAATGTTCACAGTGAATGCTTGCATTGTACTTACTGCAATAAAACTGATCGTTTGAAAAGTGTCTGTACTGCTTTTGAGATTAAGAAGGACAAGTATCCTTCAAGAACTAACAAGAAAGGACCTAAAAAGATATGGGTACCTAAAGATAAAATAGTCTATGTTGCAGACATGCTTAGCAACAAGGTCAACACACCTATCTTGGTACTTAGACAGTGGATGCTCGCGTCACATGACGGGAGAAAAACATATGTTCCAATAGCTAAGACCTAGAGAAGAAGGATTTGTTGGTTTCGGAGGAAACCAAAAAGGTAAAATAGTTGGAATTGGTTGCATTAGTAAAGACTCTCTTTCCTCTATTGATAATGTACTTTTTGTTGAAGGACTAAAGCATAACTTATTGAGCATAAGTCAATTATGTGACAATGGTTATGATGTCATTTTTGCAGAAACTGGATGTTCAGTAAAAAGCACGAAAGACAGCTCTATTTTCTTTACTGCAAAGAGGAAACAAAACATTTATAAAATTGATCTTTCTAAACTTGCAAAACAAGATGTCAAGTGTCTCATGTCTGTTAAAGATGAGGAATGTACTTGGCATAAAAGATTGGGTAATGCCAGTTTGAGATTGATCTCAAAATTAAACAAGCACAGTCTTGTTAGAGGCTTGCCAAATTTTAGATTCCAATCTAATGCTCTCTGTGAGACATGTCAAAGAGGAAAACAAGTTAAAACTTCTTTTCATTCTAAAAATGTTGTTTCAACCTCTAGACCACTTGAGCTTTTGCATATTGATCTTTTTAGTCCAACTAGGACAGCCTCTTTAACTGGAAAGAAATATGGGTTAGTTGATGATTTTACTAGATTGACATGGTTTAGATTCCTTGCCCACAAGGATGAGTCATTCAAGGTGTTCACTGTTTTCTACAAATCAATTCAAAATGAAAAAGGAATTTCTATTTCTTCAATTAGAAGTGATCATGGGGGAGAATTTGAAAATGAAAGCTTTCAAAAATTTTGTGAAGAAAAGGGCATCTCCCACAATTTCTCCTCTCCTAGAACACCACAACAAAATGGTGTTGTAGAAAGGAAAAATAGGTCCCTCCAAGAAATGGCCAGGACCATGATCAATGAAGCTGATATTACAAAACATTTTTGGGCAAAAGCAGTAAATATAGCTTGTTATATTCAAAACAGAGTCTTTATTAGAACAATTTCGAAGAAGACTCCATATGAACTGTGAAAAGGTAGAAAACCCAACATTTCTTATTTTCACCCCTTTGGTTGCATATGTTATATTCTGAATACTAAGGATCAACTTGGTAAGTTTGATTCCAAAGCTGACAAAGGTATCTTTTTGGGATACTCTGAAAGATCTAAAGCTTTTAGAATATACAACAAGGAAACTTTGATAGTGGAAGAATCCAATCATGTCAAGTTTGATGATAAGAAGCCTGACACTGCCATGTCAAAGCTAGATGAGTTGTTTTCAAGTCTAGATATTGGTGGTACACCAAACAGTGAACCTGCATCTTCAGCATTCGGTGGTGACAACCAGACACAGGATTCTACTCAAGCAGAAGCTGAAGCCAGAAAGAGTTGGACATACAAAACTAATCATCCCAAGGAATAAATCATAGGAAAACCTGGAGACAGAGTGAGAACAAGATCCTCTTTCAAAGATAAAGTGGAACCTAAGACGATTGATCAAGCATTGGAAGATGAAGGTTGGATTCTGGCAATGCAAGAAGAGTTGAATCAGTTCCAAAGAAACGATATTTGGAAGTTAGTCACTCTACGAGAAGATAAGCAAGCTATTGGTACTAAATGAGTATTTAGAAACAAGCTTGATGAAAATGGCAAGGCAGTGGGAAACAAAGCAAGATTAGTTGCTCAAGGTTACTCACAGGAAGAAGGTATAGATTTTACGGAAACCTTTGCACCTGTTGCAAGGTTAGAAGCTATTTGCATTTTACTTTTATTTGCTACACACCATGAGATAATTCTTTATCAAATGGATGTGAAAAGCGCTTTCTTGAATGGTTTTATAACTGAGGAAGTCTATGTGAAACAACCTCCTGGCTTTGAAGACATTGAATTTCCTGAACATGTCTTTAAGCTTAAAAAGGCTCTATATGGTCTTAAGCAAGTTCCTAGAGCTTGGTATGATAGACTAAGTTCCTTTTTAATGGAAAATGGTTTTACCAGAGGATAAGTAGACACTACTCTATTTAGAAAAACATCAAACAAGCATTTTATACTTGTTCAAATTTACGTTGATGATATCATTTTTGGTGTTACTAATGAAAGTATTTGCAAAGAATTTTCCAAGTTAATGCAGGCTGAATTTGAAATGAGCATGATGGGAGAATTGAAGTTTTTCCTTGGAATTCAAATCAAGCAATGCAATGCAATGATGGTATTTATATACATTAAAGCAAATACATCAAGGAACTGCTCAAGAAATTCAAAATGGTTGATTGCAAGCCAATGTGCACACATATGCATCCCACTTGTATTCTTAGTAAAGATGAAACTGGTAAGAAGGTAGATCAATAAATGTACAGAGGTATGATTGGATCTCTACTTTATCTTACAGCTTCAAGACCTGATATTATGTTCAGCGTCTGCCTGTGTATTAGATTTCAATCTGATCCTAGAGAATCACACTTGAGTGTTGTTAAAAGAGTATTTAAATATTTATAAGGATCTACTAATCTTGGTTAGTTTTATAAGAAATCAAAAGATTACAAGTTAATAGGATTCTGTGATGCTGATTTTGCTGGAGACCGAATTGAAAGAAAAAACACAAGTGGAGGCTGCCAATTCCTTGGAGCAAATCTTGTGTCTTGGTCAAGCAAAAGACAAAGCACCATTGCACTCTCAACAGTAGAAGCTGAATACATCTCAGCAGCAAGTTGCAGTTCTCAACTTCTATGGATGAAATATCAACTTGAATATTACTTGATAAAAAAGAGTAACATTCTTATCTTTTGTGATAATACATCTGCAATTTGTCTTACTAAAAATCCAATATTGCATTCTAGAGCAAAGCACATTGAGATTAAACATCACTTCATAAGAGACTATGTTCAAAAGGGTGTACTTGAAATTAAATTTGTAGACACTGATCATTAGTGGGCTGATATTTTCACAAAACCCATGCTGAAGATAGGTTCAATTTTATAAGAAGAAATTTAAATTTTCATCTTATAGAAGAATGATTAATCTCACCGTCTTGTGAAATGTTTCATTCAGCATCTAGTATGACATGAGCATTCTTATGTGTAAACATATGATATGTCATTCATATTGCATAACTCAGCATCTGATGAATTCGTTGCGTGCATCCAAGCACACTTGTGTCACACGCGTGTGGGACTTAAGCATCTCATCACATCTACTGAGTCATGATTATATTTATGTTTTCAATAAAATCTTTTTTCTTGATTTTACTTTATTTTGGCAACTGCATTTAATGCAAAAGAGAATCTTTATTTTTATTTTCTTTTTGATTTATTTTTTAATCAAAGGAAATGTGAAATGTTTTGAAAAAGTAACTGTACCATTTCTTTAAAACTTTCTCACTACTCTACTTCTTTCACACCACTCTGTACCCTCTGTTTTCTCTGCGAAAAAAATGTTCTCTCTCTCTCTGTCTGTTTGCTCTTTCTAAAACCCTAAACCTCCATCATCCACTCCTCTACTGCAACCAAGGCAAATCTTAAGGTCAGACAACACTTGAATGATGAGAATAGGAAAACCTCCATCATCCACTCCTCTACTGCAACCATGCTATCTACGACACCATAACGGAAGGAAAACTCTTGAATGAGAATAGGATTGACTTGGAGAAATTTAAGCTTTACGGTTTTGACTTCGACGAGTGATTTAAGGCTATGGGCTGGACTAATTACTTCTTTTGGGATTCTGCTGTTGAAGTTATGGTTACTGCTGTTAAGGAACTCTGGGGAAGTATTACTCTGCTCAAAGGTGGTATAATCGAAGGCTATGTTAAAGGTTTCAAACTGGTGATTACAGTTAACACTATTCCTACAGTAAATGATTGTCCAGTTGAAGGAATCAGTTTCTATAATGGTTGGGAAAATGCCTTCAATGGAATGGAGAAGGTAAATGAAGCTTTGTTTGAGAACTACAGATAGTTGAAGGAATTTGGGGAAACTTCTGCTACCAAACATCTAAAGAGTCACTTCAGGGTGCTTCATAAGATTATAGCCAAGAGTGTTCTTCTAAAGGCTGGATCGAGTGACATCGTGAACTATGAAAAGAAGTTCATTATGAGGACTTACATGGCAGGGCAGAAGGTGAACTTGCCTAGATTGATCTACAACAATCAGATCCATGCTATTTTAAGTTCAAGGAAGGGCTCTGCTGACAGGAAAAACATCTACAAGAAGATTCCTTACGGTGTACTTCTTACTGCGATGATAATTAAGGATGGAATCGCAAGAAAGCTTTGAGCTTTGAAAGCAGAATAAAGGGACAAATACTTTGGAGTAGGCGCCATTATTCGTCCTGATGTTTTTGGTGTATACAGTTTGGTTAGAATGCGGTTGGTAACTGGTGAAAGGATGAAAGAAGTGAAACAGGAGCAATAAGAAGAAGTTGGTGCTATTGTTGGTGAAACTGTGAAGAAACCCACCATAAGCTCAGTGTCTGGTGTAAAGAGAACTGGTGAGTCTCCAGCAAGGAAGACAAGAAGCAAGAAGCAGAAGGTTCCTCCTACACCTGAAAGGAGAGATGAACCAGAAGATGATGAGGATCGAGTCCCCATCAAAAGCATAATGGAGAAGAAGAGAAAGGCAGAAGCCGAAAAGCCCATTTCAGCATCTGGCCCAAGGAAGCAAGTTCCTCCACCACCTCCTCTTACTGTTGCCCCTCAAGACAAGAAAAAGAAACTGGTTAGAATCTTTGAGAAGCTTGAACCAAAGGTACTGGATTTTACTGTTGATGATTCAGTTACTGCTTTTGATTCTGATGATGTTATTCCTGCATGATAATTCACTGGCTTATGATGTTTTATCTATTATTTTAAAGTGGATTTCAATAATTAAATTGAGTTGAATGCTTATTTTTGCCTAAATTTGACTTTGTTTGACTAGTTTAGTATTAAGAGTCAATCTGTTTTATTAGTGTTATTTAGATTTTTTAAATATATTTTCATATATTTTGCATTTTATTAATTTTAGGAGAAAAAGAAGTGAGATATGCATGGGCTGAACCTTGGAGGATAAAGAAAAAAAAAGATAATAATAGAAAGAAGAGAGGATTTGTTGGATTTAAAATGAAAAGCTGGAGGCATATTCCATGAGCAGGTGTGAGTCACGCCTAACATAAAATGGAAAGGAGTTGGAATATTAAAAAATGAGGCCAGCTTGCTTTGGAAAAAAAAAAAAAGACATGGAGCCAAGAAGAAACAAGCGCTGCATCCTGGGATTTTAAATAAAGAAGGCCCAAGTCATATGAGGGGCCCAATGTGTAAGAAAAGGGGCTTTTGGGCGCTGACCTACAAAAGAAGCCGCAGGGAGAAATAAACAGGGGGGAGAACGTGAACATGAGGAGGTGCTGCACAGGGGCAGAAAAACGGCAGCGTGAAACCGGTGCTTCCAAGTGCCAAGCCGATTGGATGTTGCACATTGCTGAAGGATTGTCTTCATTTTTATGCAGTTTTCTCTTCCCTCTTTCACTCTATTTTATTTTATGGTTTAGCATGTCTAGCTAAATTTCTTTTAAGCTGGGGTTTTGATGTAATCCTTTTATGATGATGCTTCATTTGACTCTTTAATTATCTCATGAACATTTGGTATTGTTGATGTGGTGTTTACTTTGCATAATGACATTTGAATATTTAGCTACCATTCTTGTGTTTTGAGGGTTCATCTATATGCTAGGAATAGTGATTTATGGACTTGCCTCTCGTAATCATTACCATTAACTGATTTAAACTAGGAATAGGTAACTTGGTTAATGTGAGTCTTTCACAAATTTAATAGAGCTTTTACCACCATACCCTGTTAATTAGACCTAAGGAATTAGGATAAATATTGAGGTTGGGTAGAATTGATTCACTAAGGAATTAGGCTTCAATTAATTAAGAGAATTTGTCCTTCAACATATCAATTGGAATTGAGATAATTAGAGTTTTGATAATCCATAAAATTCCTTGTCTATGAGGAATTTGGATTCATAACTGGATGAAATCAAACTCCTAGCACTTTTCTCTTTGTCTTGATTCTCGTATTGTTTTTGCTATTTAAGAAAACCAAAAATATTTAATTGCTTTTGTTGCTTTATTTTATGTTTGATCCCTCTTCATACCAGAGATAGATTTAAATAGTTGTTTAATTTGTGAATCGCTATTTGGTAACTAATCCCTATGGATGATATCCAGTTCTCACCGTTTTATTACTTACAACGATCCGATACACTTGCCAGGATCCCATCAAGTTTTTGGCACATTTTTTATCTCATCACCACAAACACACTCCACACAACCTCATCCACCAGACTACAAACTTCCTAGAAAACCACAATATCCAAAACACTTACATTCCCTTCACCACAAACCTCTATCACCACAAACACTTCCCTCACATCATACATTTCCTCACTCCATTCTCACCCCTTCAATCAACTTTTCAAAATCACACCCAATAAACCCAAAACCTACAAAGTCAAAGTGACTTCCACTCTTGCCCTCACCTTCTCATCCACAACCATTACTCCCACTCCTGATGTCTCACACTTTGGTGCTCGCAAATTTGTGTCATCTGTAAACAAACCAAGGTTTGTAAGAGAAGAAGAGTATCACTCTATATATGATCACCCTTCTCTCTGGCACTTGAAGACTTTCACTTCAGGGGCTGCAAGACTAGAAATTGCCCCAGTATCTACTGTGAATTAAAAACTAAAGACTACCTTTGGTGGAAGGTTGAGACCTCCTCCAAACAGAGGAATTATTCCATACTCTATTGATCTTCCTCATAATCTGCCACAGAATGAGCCTCTCACTCTAGAAGAGTGCGGAAGGTGGATCTCTGATGAAGAAATGGCTTTCATGGCTCACTGCCTTCCCTCCTCAGTTGTTGTGAAGATAGTGTCTGACAGGTAAAGGTGGCTTCCATGGTCAGTTCCTGAGAAGAGGAAGCATAAATCCCCTGGACATCTTCCAAAGATTATGACTCTCGAGGAGTTTAAGGAAGCTTCCAGAAGATAAACTTAAAGGCACTTTCTCAAATGAAGCTCAGAAAGCTGTCTGAGACCCATGCTATGTAAGTCTATCTGAACAAACTCAAGAAAGATTCTGGAAGCACTGGCCCTTCTGGCTGTTGTGATGCAGAGAAAGCCACTATTCCTACTGTCGGCTCTGTCAGCAGGGTATCTGACTCAAACCTTGCTATTCTTCATTTTGATGATATGATGACGTGTACTGTTGTTAGGCCTCCTAGTTTCACTAAACTGCAAGATCAATGGGTTGTTATTAGCAAACATCTGGATATTGGTTTTAATTAGAGTCGAATGGGAACAAATTGGAAAGACAAGGCTATTTTACCTCGTTTTAGGCTTCTCACTGACAACGAAGATGATAGAGAGAATCTGAGAAGGATTTACTTGGAAGAGAATGAAGTTCTTAGTACTTGTCTTGCTGAGACAGAAGAAGCTATACGAAAAACAATATCAGAAGCTGAGCTTAAAAGGTTTGATGAATATGTTGATGAATTGTTCAAGCACAGGGAAACTGTATTTCTGAATATAGTTTACCCAGAAGAAATTGTGCTTAGATGGGAACGGGACATGGAGTTTGAGAAACAGAAGCTGGGAAGATTCATCAAATGAAGCTTACCAAATGATGATTTCTTTCAGAAGGTTAAGCAAAGAAAGGAATTGAGACTGAGATTGTCACAGGAAGTGCTTGCAGAACATCAAAAGCTGGAATCATAAAGGGTTGTTATTACACTAGCTGAACCTATTCCAGAAGCTGCTCCTGCTCCTGCTCCTCCTGCTACAGCTGATGAACCTGTCATCATGTCAAAAGCTGAATATAAGGCTATCATGGCTACAAATCAGAAAGTGAATTAGTTAGAAAACACTGTGAATTTCCTCTTGGAACGCCTCAACCAAATCCTTCCTCCTCCATCTTAAAACTTTTTCCCTTTATTTTAAAAATGTTTTTGTAGTAATTGTTAATTTGGTACAAGTGTTCTTTTGATCTTATTTTGAATGGTATTAAATTTTTTTACCTTCAAATTTTTCTCTTATAATTTATTTATGTTTTGACTATGATGTGTTTTACATTCTTTTAGTCTGATGACAAAAGGGGGAGTAAAACTAAGGTCTAATGAATGCGCTTAAGAGTATCACATAACATACATCATTCATCATACATAACATATTTTTGAGTTGCTCTGATACTTATTGATTGCTCTGATACTCATTGAATTCATTGCCACTATTTTATTCTAATATTGATCTCAGCATCTGATCCTCAATGATTATTTGAAATATGCTCTGATACATGTATGCATTATGCAATCATACAAATTCTCTGATAATTGAAAATGCTCTGATACTTGAAAAATATTTGATTATATCTGAGTATGTTGAACTCAGGGGAGACCCTTAATTTTTTTTTTTTGAAACTAAATTGTTCATCAACCTTGGATATTTGTCATCATAAAAAAGGGGGAGATTGTTGGAACATAAACGATTGAGAAGTTTAGACCCTCATTAATTTTGATGATAACAAAGTATTTATAAGAGAACAATTTAACTTCTAAAAAGTCTTGAAGTGTGCAGGAATTGAAATCATTTGTACTTTATAAACTCACTCAAGCAAGAAGAAGTATTTCACAAGAAATTGAATACGTTCCATGTGTGTCTGTATCCGTTCACTCCAGCATCTTGTTTGTAGCAAGCGTCCGGTAGTGTTATCTTATGACACGTGGTTACTCAATTGCAACGAGCGTTCGTTGTATTTTCTGAGCGAGCATCTGGTCTATTAATGAAGCACGTGATGGTCACTTTTATGCTCTTTTACCTCAGCTATACTGGAACGAAATTCGAATTTGAGTTTGTGCGCTCATTTCTATGTACGAGGTATCAATGGTGACACCGACAAATTCGTACAAGGCAATTGTGTGAAAAGCAGATAGTACAATAACGGAAATATGTACTATTCTGTTATTCTCTGGAAAGTAAGAAAATGACGTAATTTCAGATTACCTCACTCAATGATATGGAGTTAAAATATCTGCAACGGTATTATCCTCAAGACTCCTATAAATACCTCAAGTTATTCATTGAAGAAGGTGGCTAGAAACTACATTCTGAAAGAGCTATTACTCAAGTGAGCAATCAAGTTTCGTGCCAAGTTTCTAGAAACCAAGAACTGAACTTCAGCGTCTTATATTCTTTCTTTTAGAAAGTTATTGTTTTGAGCTTAATCTTTTCATCCTCTCTGTGAGAGTTATTTGACTGTATTCAAAAGAAAATACTTTGTGAAAGTTGTATTGCCTAGTTACAGGCTTAGTTCCTCAAAGGCTCGAACATACTGAGTCGTTTTGAGAAGTTAAGAAAACTAGTAATCAGTTGATTATAGTGAAAATCCTTCAGGAATGAAGGGACTAGACGTAGCTACCAGTTTGATGGTGAACTAGTATAAATCTCTGTGTCTCTTGCTTTACTGCTTTACATTTACTTTTATCTTGCAAAGAAAAACAAGTTTTCATAAACTTATTTCTAACGTCCGGTCTTACTTCAGCATTCGATAACAAACAGTTTTCATAGAAAAGTGTTTTTAACGTAAAGTTTGTGAAAAGTTTTCAACACAATTTAACTCCCCTTCTTGTGTTCATGTTCAGTAATTGAAGGGGAACTTGGCTGTCTAAACCTGTTTATTATTTCTTTAAATTCTACTTTATGAACTTTTTCTTTTTCTTCTTGATCTATAATACTTCTAATCTTTAACATAAATTCTTCTTTCTGAGGTGACTCAGGCATATCTTGTAATATTCCTATGAGTGCATTTGTCTGATCTGAAGTAATGGCATTTATACTATTAATACACGTATCACAAGTACATAATCCAGGGTCTAAACAATCTTTATCAGAACTTCCATATTCTGATTCAGATTCATCTAATACCTGAATAATTAAATCTTCTTCTTCTTCATAAGAAATTTCTTCTGATGAACTATCTGAACTGTTGACTATCATAATATCCTTTAATATATTAATATGACTATCCTTTAATTCTCCTGATATATCTAAATTACTAATTTCATTAATCTTTTGCTTAATTCTACAATCTTTTGCATAATGGCCAATTCTACCACACTTAAAACATTTAACTTCTTTCTTATTATAATTATTTTTAACTTGTTTCTTCTTATAATTTCTTCTAGGTTGCTCGTGTTGATCATTATTTGTAAAATAATTCTTTTTCTTCCTATAATTCTTATAAGGCTTAATCTGCTGTTTCTTCCTGTCTTGTTTACTAGGGGTTTTAATAGTCTCTATTCCAAATTGCTCACAAAAAGAACCAAATTCTCTTTTACTTTGCATAGCTTCTGATCTAATCTTATTTTGTAATTTGTAATCAGTACAAGTTTGTATTCATGTTTCTACAACATAATAATGTATTTCACCCATAGTTAATCCAGAATAAGGAATAATTTCATCATACTTATTCTTAATGTTATTCTTTACCTTTTCACTAAATAATTTTGGTAATCCTGCTAAAAATCTTTCTTTCCAATAATCTGCACCACCATAAGGTCTAATATATAATTTGCATAAAAACATATCCTTATACCATCTATAATCAGACATAGTTGGACAATATAAATTTATTAATTGCTCTCTAGTTCTTTGCTGTAAATGTAAAGGATCTCCTATGAAATGTTTAGTAATAGCATATAACAAAGTATTTAATGCATCTTCTTCTACAGGTTCACCTGTACTAGGATTTACTTTAATGCTCCTAAAATATTATTTCTTTGTTCTTTAGTAACAATATTATCCCACCATCCTTTTAACTGTCCTGTAAAACCAATAGTTAATAATATTGCTGCATTTTTATTACTATTTCCTACTGTTGTCATATAGGCAATAGCTGCCACAGCCATTGAATGTATTATATCTAATATATTTTGATCACTAGCACCATCTATGTTCCATTATACTATTGTAGTACCAGAGTAAGAACTATCAGTCATAAAATATTTTTCTTCAAATTGTAAATCAGGAAAGCTTGGTCTAGGATAATAATTTCTAGTTTTTCCTAAATAATTCCTAGTTCTACCAATATTTTTTAATTTATTAATACTTAATTCTTCTTCTTGTGACAACATATTTATTTTTAATGAATTCGAAGGACCACTATTACTATTGTTACTAGGTAAAGTTAAATTCTTTAACTGCTTTACTAAATCATTAATACTATCATTCTTTTGTCATAAACTTATTCCTTTTAATTCTTCTTCAAGAACATTTATCTTAAATTCTTTATAAGAATTCACATCCTGAGGGGTAATGGATTTAGAATTTTCTAATTGTAATTATACTCTATCTAATTGTTGTGCCATAGTATCTAATATCTGATTAGAATAATTCAACTGACTTTGTATCTTTCCTAATTCTCTCTGCTCAGTGGCTGGGTTTATAATTGTCTTAAAAGGAGAGGCTTCTATTTCCTTTCCTTCTTTTTCTATCTTAATACTTTCTAATGGAGGATGTATTGATTCTACTATCTTATCATCTATAGTCTTCCACTTAGTATTTAATCTAAAATTAACATCTATATTAAGACCTTATATAGAGGGATTCCCTATTTCTCTTTCTAAACAATAATTCTCAAACCACGTAAAGAAATAAATATTTAGTTCAAATCTTCTAAGATAACTGTAAAATAATTGCAAATAATTCGAAGTTTGTTCTTTACTAAAAGTACTAAAATACCAACCTCTTTTTTCTTTATTGTAATCTGCTTCAAAATCTTCTCTAATCCAAACTTTATCTATTTCAAATACTTCTTCTCTGTTAATGACTCCTAAAATCTGAGATCTATTAGGTGACATCCTAGGAGATTCATATTCAAATGAAGGACGTGGTTCATATAATGGTTGAGGAATATTCGGAGTAAAATTAACACCTGCTAAATTTACATTAATAGTAGAAGAGGAATCTACCGATCTTCTAGAGGACTGGGGAGTAATAACTTGAGCTTCATTAATTCTTAATGATTGGCTTCTATTCATTCTAATTCTAACAGTTCCATCTTCTTCTAGAACAAATTCTCTAGGTTTTCAGTATTCTAATTTTGGTACTTCCATAACTTCTTTTAATATCAATTCTTCAGGTAATTTAGCTATTATTTCTGAGGCTTTTAACTTCTTAGGGGTAGTAATATTAGATCTACTTAAATTAGCTTCTATAATAACTGTCTCATTTCTAGGGATACTACGTAATGCTTTAAAATTATAATTAATATTAGAAACTTTATACTTAATTCTATATATAATATCTATATTAGAAACACCTTCATAAAACAAGTCATCCATACACTGCATATTAATAACTAATGAACTCTTGGCATGATCATCTCCTAAATTCATAGAAAAATTAGGGTAACAATTAAAATATACTGGACCATCATTCAAATTAGATTCTAATATAGCTATAATAGACTCAGGGAATCTTTTAATTCAACTATCTCTTAATATTAATAGTAAAGGAGTATTTAATCCTAATTTATGTAATGATTTAACTGCTACTTGTATTAATCCTAAGTGAATATAATGCATATTATCTCTAACATGATTATCTATCATATCTGAATCTAACAAAGTAATAGTCTTTTGATTTTGTTTAATAGATCTAGATGATTCTATAACATGAAAATATCTTGATTTTTAAATATATTAAAAGTACTAGACTTATATATTTCACTATATCTAATATCTGGTAACTTCCAACTTTGTCATCTATTTTCTATTTCTGCTATCTGTAATTCTCTATTTTGATAATTATCTTGATCTCTTCTGGCTTCTAATTGTTGTTGAGATAATGAGGTAGAGGGGATTAATGTCCTATTTTCTCTTCTTCTAGATCCTAACTCTCTCAAAGTTCTAAGAAATTGTGTCATTTTTCAAAACTTCATCTTTTCTGAAAAATCTTATATGAAAAACTTATTTGAAAAACTTTTGTAAAAACTTATGTCCTATCCTCTTTTTCCTTCTCTGGATCCTAGCTCTCTCAAGGTGCTGGGCTATCGGGCTATGTCTAGTTCTTATTCACTCAAATTTCTTTTCTCTAACACTCTTTCTTATAATGGGACCACCGATCCAAGGAATTTCTTTGTAACACCTGAGGACGAGATCGACCTCGTATTAAGACCTCGTGTCGAGATTCCGTGCCAGATCGCGTGTCGAGGTCATATGTCGAACTGATGAGGTCGCGTACCGAGCTGAGGAGGTCGCATGTCGAACTGAGGAGGCCGCGTGCACGAACTCGTGTTGGAGCCTTGTGCGCTTGCACAAGCACCCTGATCGACCTCGTGTCGAGACTGTAACACTCGTATTTTACGAACGTTATTTAGCGTTAATGATTATATTGTTTGTAATATTTATATTATCGGTTTGCAGTCCTCGTCGCTGTGTTTTTAGATCTTTAACCTATAGATTAGAGGGTAATCATGAGAGAGGAGAGATTAGATGGGTAGAATGATTGATGGGATTAGCATCTCATAACAGTAGTTACACGTCACTTATTTGTGTTTTTTTAAAAAAGAAAAATTCATTTAAATGGTTTCTTTACCAGCTGTATATCACGATCAGCCCTCACAACCCTCACTTTCTCTTTTCTTCTTTCTTCTTCTCTGAGTTTCCTCTTCCTCTCCAAACTTTCATCGAAGAACCTTGGATTTTATTGAGTCTTTGCACAAACCTTCTTCATCAATCTTGTTCCTCATCATCTCCTCGACATATATCACCACCTCGATCATCATTTGAGGTATGAAAAACAGAATTTTCTCTTCCTTCATGTTACTGTTAGCGCCACTTCTTCTCTCCATTTTAGCTAGTTTTTATGCTTCCAAATCATGTCGTATTCATAGGTTTTCTTCTTCATGATGAAAATATTTTTCAGAAAACATAAACTTAGATTTTGATTAATTTGTGCTTAATATGCTACTTGATTTTAAGCTTGAGTTAATACTTAGGAAAAATGGCTTTGTCTGATGATATGGATGAAAGAAGTTTTAATAAAATTATTAGAGAAAAGGAGTTTTAATATTTACTTGGGTTGTAGTTAAGATTGGGGTAACGAGAGCTAAGTGCTATTAGAACCCATAGATGGAACTAAGTTGTGCTTGTATTAGGAAGTCTGATTCCCCAGATCGTGTGATTCCAGATCGAGGTGTGCGGAGAGGCGAACCCGAGGGCGTGGAGCGATGGGATCCAGATTGAGGGCGGTGCGTGTCGAGGTCGTTGTCGAGCTCGATTGAGGACAGCGTGACGCCGTAGCTTGGAGTTCGGTAAGGGCACTTCTAGACATTCTAGGATTTTTATTGTTATATTCCTATGTATGGATTCCTTGATTTGTGGCGAGCTTGAAGTGTTGTGATATGATTGAATATATGCCACGAATTGTGTATTGCTGTTGAATTGCGTTTCTTCATGTTGAGTCTGCTCTTTTTATTTGACATGCGGTTGAATATCTTGCGTATAACTCTTTGAATATCGTATGCGGCGAATTGTTCATTGAGTGAGAGAGCTTAGCGAGTCGTTGGCGTTTGAAGTTACAACCCGGATAGCGGAGAGGGTGCTAGGTCCCCTTTTCCGTTTATGGGGACTTCTAAGCGTTGCCACGCTATGGGACCTGAGTTGACTGTCCTAGGGAGAGCGAAGATCCCAAGGCTTCGGCTGGACTTTCCAAAGATACTGATGCGGCGTGTGCATTCCGGAATAATTGTCGAGTCGAGAGAAAATGGATAGCGAGTTGAGTCGAGTCTAGAATGAGATAGTTGAGTCACGTTTGGTGAATGTTATACTTTGCTGTTTACTTATTTCTTTATGCCTGGATTATCTTGATTTGTTGAGAAGTTGACCTTTTCCCGTGGTGCCTTCAATCCATGATGGTTACCCAGGCGAGGTCGAGTGCGAGGAACTCGGCCAGATGATGGCGAGGAGGATCTCGGCGAGGATCAGGCGGCGACCTCTATTTGTCGTGGATTTGCTTTGTCTATGTTTTTGTGTATAGTGGTTGTGACCAGTTGGGCGGTTATGTTTTGTTATTACAGGTGGTGGCGGTTTACTTTTGGAGTAGCCCCCTGCGTGGGAGTCTGCCGGAAGTACCCCCAGGGTATGATTGCTCTCTTGAAGTCGTCATACCTTAGGTGTATTTTCTTTGTACATTATTACTGTCTTTTTGTATGCACTTTTTATACCTTGTATATATAAGTATGTACTTGTTATACCTGCGTGTTGTTATTTAGGACTTAAGTCTTGTGTCTTAGTTGCACCATGTTTCGAAAAGCTGTAATTACTCTGATGTGCACGAGCTGGTCTTACAAAAAAAAAGAATAAGAATAAATAATAATAGACCGTACTTTTCTAAAGGGCACAAGAGTATCGTTTTAAAACACATCGCATACAGGGTAACTTGAGCTCGGTGTGTTGAGCTCGGTAACTCGAGCTTGGTATGTTGAGCTCGGTAGCGGTCCGAAGCAGTCGTTACTGTTGGTATCAGGCGATTCGGTTCGACCGAGTGCATAGGAAATTTGGGTAGTCACTGTGTCGGGATATATATATGTGTTGGGTACCTAATTGTACTATGTTGATTGCTGTTTGATTAAGTGAAGCACTTATTGCTTGAAAAATTGTTTGAACTGTTTCTTGATTGAAGCAGTGTGTTTTAACACATCCTTGTTGTGAGATTCAGCGGGGTTTTGAACTTTGTGGAATCTAATGCCACCTCGTAGGATCTGACAATTTGTGCAGAAACGTCGACATGGAACGAGCAATTCAAGCTATGACCGAGATGGCGGCAGCCATGGCTCAGCAATCAGCTGCTGCAACTCAACAGGCTAACGCGATGGCTCAACAGACGGCAGCGTTAACCCAGCAAAACTTACAGCAACAACAGCGAGCAGAGCGGAGTGCTGAGGCGAGAGGATTAGCAGACTTTAAGAAGCATGATCCACCGAAGTTTTACGGTGAGCCAAACCCAGATAAAGCTGATCTTTGGATGCAAGAGATCGAGAAGATCTTCGAGGCACTCCATTGCCCAAACAACGTGAAGGTAGACTACGCCACCTACTTGCTGCTAGAGACGCGAGTATTGGTGGAAGGGAGTGAAGCAAGCAGCGATAAGCGGAACGTCGCGAGATAACAGGAGCTTTTTCGTGGAAGGTTCTTGGACAAATACTTCCCAGATCTTGCAGTGAGCCGAGAAGGAGCAAGAGTTTCTTCAACTACAACAAGGCGACATGGCGATGCGAGTATGCGACCAAGTTTGAGTCCTTTGGCGAGTATTTCAGTCCATTTCGTGATCGAGTTGACCAAGGATGGTTAAGTGAGAGGTTCCAACGGGATTAAGATTTGACATTCAGAAGTCGGTGGTGTCACCGAGGATCGAGAATCTACAAGAGTCGATAGATCGTTGTGTTGAGGTAGAGGTGTAAGAAGCCACAAGAAGAAAAGCTGTAGGCGGACCGGTGAGACCCCAGTGCGGGCGAGGTTTACACGAAGGAGAAACAACCGCAGAGGAAGCCTTACAACCGACCTCGGGGAACAACAACAGGGGACAATATCGTCAGATGACCCATGGAGCGAAGCGGAGGTCAGGCCGTCTTGAGGTGACTTGCTATCGTTGTGGAAGGCCAGGACATTATGCGGTGGCGCACTCGGAAGGAGGAGGTATGTTTCAACCGTAAGCCAGGGCATTTTGCCAAGGATTGTCCCACACCTAAAGTCGAACCGGCAATGCTTGCGGCAAAGGCCAAAGGGAAGCGTCAGGTAGCTAAAGGCGTAGTCTTACGCATGAGCGGTGAGGAAGCGAGCGGTGATGATCTTATTCAAGGTGAATGTGAGATTGAGGGTAAATCCTTATCCGTTCTCTTTGATTCGTGCAACCCATTCCTTTATTTCCTCGATTGTGTGAACCATTTGAACTTATTGTGGCTTTGCAGATTCAAATTGGTAGTTACAACCCAATTTGCTAAAACCTTAGTCACAAACACCGCATGTCTTAATTGTGTAGTGGTTATTGAGTAGGAAGTTTGTGGTCAATTTGGTTTGTTTGCCTCTTAAGGGCTTAGATGTCATCCTCGGGATGGATTGGTTGTCACACCACCATGTCCTCTTGGGTGTGCCGTAAAGCTGTAATTTTCCCGGACCTTGGAGTCTCCAATTATCTTTCTCTTGAACATATTGGAGTTTCTTTGCAAGAAGGAACTAGAGAATACATGTATCTGGCTAGTTCGTAAGTTTTCCAACGGATCGAAGTGAAGAATGTACCGGTGGTGTGTGACTTTGTGGACGTTTTCCCCGAAGACGTGCCAGGGTTACCACCAGTACGAGAGGTCGATTTCTCCATCGAGTTGATTCCAGGAACAGGACCGATTTCCAAACCGCCACACAGGACGTGTCCTGCCGAGATGAAAGAAGCGAAGTCCCGGATCGAACACTTGGAGTCAAAGCAATTCATACGACCGGCGTGTCACCGTGGGGAGTTCCGGTGTTGTTGGTTAAGAAGAAGGATGGACAATCAAGGCGTGCGTGGACTACCGCGAGCTCAACAAGGTTCTTGTGAAGAACCGGTATCCGTTACCCGTATTGGCGACTTGATGGATCAACTTCCGAGCGGCGATCTTTTCCAAGATAGATTTGAAGTCTGGTTATCATCAGATTCGCGTGAAGGAGGAAGATGTCCCCAAAACAGCTTTCAGGACTAGGTATGGTCACTACGAGTATTTGGTGATGCCGTTTGGAGTGAAAAATGCGCCAGCTGTGTTTATGGACTATATGAACAGGATTTTCCATTCGTTCTTGGATCAGTTTGTAGTAGTGTTCATCGACGACATCCTGATCTACTCGAGGAACAGAGAAGAGCATGGAGGACACCTACGTCGAGTATTGCAGATATTACGAGAGAAGTAACTCTATGCCAACCTGTCGAAGTGTGAATTTTGGCTCGAAGAGGTGAATTTTCTTGGTCATGTGATTTCCAAAGAAGGGATAGCTATGGATCCAACTAAGATTGAAGCTGTGCTAGCATGGGAACTGTAACGACCCGTTTCCGGACCGCTACCGAGCTCAACATACCGAGCTCGAGTTACCGAGCTCAACACACCGAGCTCAAGATACCCTGTATGCGATGTGTTTTAAAATGATACTCTTGTGCCCTTTAGAAAAGTACGGTCTATATATATATTTTTTTTATAAAACTATCTCGTGCACATCAGAGTAATTACAGCTTTTCGAAACATGGTGCAACTAAGACACAAGACTTAAGTCCTAAATAACAACACGCAGGTAACAAGTACATACTCATATATACAAGATATAAAAAGTGCATACAAAAGACAGAGTAATAATGTACAAAGAAAATACACCTAAGGTATGACGACTTCAAAAAAGCAAACATACCCTAGGGTACTTCCTCAGACACCCACGCAGGGGTCGCTCCAAAGTGAACCCACCAGTCTACCATGTGTACAAAATAACAAATCATCACTCGTCCCAAAGTGGTCACAGCCACTGTACACAAAAGTCGTATTACAGCTACCCCAACAAACATAACATAAACAAAGCCAATCACGACAAATAGAGGTCGCCGCTCTGATCCTCGTCGACGTCCTCCTCGCCATCATCTGCTGTCGAGTTCCCTACACCCTCGACATCGCCTGGGTAACCATCATAGATTGAAGGTACCACGGGAAAGGGTCAACTTCTCCACAAATCCAAGATAAACAAGGCACAAAGAAATAGCGGACATCATCGTATATCATTCACCAAACGTGACTCGACCATCTCACTCTTATTCCGGAATATCGCCAGCAGGTCCATCCCCAAACTGACGCAATAGGTAAGCGGCCGGTCCAACCCCAAACCGATACCATGCATTAATCGGTCCAACCCCAAACTGATAATGTCGACGCCTAGTCAATCTCCCCGTAAACAAAGGGGACCTAGCACCCTTAGTTATCCAGTCACGGCTCAAAAACGTCATACGACTCGCCTAGCTCTCTCACTCGATGATTAGCTCGCCGCGATCAGGAGTGACACATAAAATTACTTGATCACATATCAAATAAAGAGAGCATGCTTAACATGAAGAAAGCGCAATTCAATCATTTAAGCAATAAAACAATTTGCATGAAAAGCGCCAATTCAACGAGCGATACACAATTCACAACATATAAAATAAAGCCTTAATAATGTCTAAGAGTTGCCGCCACCAGAACTCCAAGCTAACGCTGCTCGACAACGACCTCAACACGGCTTCTTCAAACGAGCTCGACAACGACTTCTCTCACTCGATCTCGACACGTACGGCTCTTAGTCGACCTCGGTTTCGTGTTCTCGTACACCCTGATCTCCTTGCAGCACGATCTCGGAAATCACACTGCCTAATACGAGTACAACTTAGTTCTATCTATGGGTTCTAATAACACTTAGCTCTCATTATCCCAATCTTAACCACAACCCAAGTAAACATTAAAACTTAAGAACTTAAACAAATACAACCAGAATTCAACCATTACAAAATAACTCCTTTTCTCTAAAATTTATTAAAAAACTTCTTTTATACATCACCAGACAAAGCCATTTTTCCTAAGTACTAATTAAAGCTTAAAATCAAGTAATACCTTAAGCACAACTTAATCAAAATCTAAGTTTATATTTCTTAAAAATCTTTTCGTCATGGTCCAGCAATTAAATAAGACCATAACCACTTATGTTAAAATTTAAAACTCAAAAGAAATCAATACAAGCCAAGTAGGGAGGGTTTTGGGCGCTACCTACTTGCAGAAAACAGAGGAAACAATTTGTTTTTCAAGCTCAAATAAATGGTTAGAAAGGTAGGAAATGTCATGAAGAAGAAAACCTATCAATATGACATGAGTTGAAAGCATAAAAACTAGCTAAAACAGAGAGAAGAAGTGCGCTAATGATAACATGAAAGGAAATAAAATCATGTTTTTCATACCTCCACAGATGGTCGAGATGGTGATATAGGTCGAGAAGATGAGAAGAAACAAGGTTCTTTGAAGAAAGTTTATGCAAGCTCAATGAACTCAAGGTTCTTCAATGGAGGTTTGGAGAAGAGGAGGAAACTGTGAGAAGAAGAAAGAAGGAAATAGAAAGTGAGGATTTGAGGCGGCTGATCGTGATATTTAAGGCGGTGGAGGAAACTAATCATGATACTTATCTACAGCTGGTGGAAAAAGAAAAAGTTTGGTCTTATCTCCCTTAAACAAAAGTTAATTACAAGAAAACCATTTTTTTATTGAATTTATCTTTTATAAAACCACAATTTAAGCGACACCTGGATTTTAAAGTAAGATATTAATCCAACAACAAGTCTAACCCATCTAATCTGTTCTCTCTCATAATCCCAGCAAAATATACTACTTAACGCTAAATAATATTCGTAAAAGATACGAGTGTTATCATCTCGACACGATGTCGACCAGGATGCTCGTGCAAGCACACAAGGCTCTAACACGAGTTCGTGCACGCGACCTCATCAGTTCGACATGCGACCTCCTCAGCTCGGTACGCGACCTCATCAGCTCGACATATGACCTTGGCACGCGATCTTGGCACGGGATCTCGTCACGAGGTCTCGATGCGGAGTCCTAGTGCGAGGTCGATCTCGTCTCGGGTGTTACAGAACAGTAGGGGCGATCCATGATATCGGGAGTTTTGTTGGCTTAGCGGCTATTATCGAAGATTCATTGAAGGTTTCGAAGATTGTCGCGCCTCTTACACGACTTACGAGGAAGGATCAACCTTTGCTTGGGTGAGGAGTGCGAATCCGATTTTCAAAGGCGAAGGAGCTCTTGGCGGCGGCGCTGTGTTGATTTTGCCTCAACCAAAGAGCGCTTTACGAGGTTTATTGCGATGCGTCACACCAGGGTTTGGGATGCGTGCTGATGCAACATCGGAAAGAGGTAGTGTATGCTTCAAGACAGGTTAAAAATCACGAGAGAAACTACCCTACTCACCATATGGAGTTAGCGGCCCGGTGGTTTCTTGGCTGAAGATATGGAGACACTACCTTTATGGGAGCACTCTTCTTGCTTTCGGCGATCACAAGAGCTTGAAGTACTGTTCGATCGAGAAAGAGCTCAACATGCGTCAGCGAAGATGGACAGCATTTCCCAAGGACTACGACTTTACGTTGGAATACCATCCCGGTAAGGCTAACGTAGTAGCGGATGCATTGAAGCGAAAGAGCGTTTTAGCCTCAAAGAATGATGATCAAGGAGTTGGAGATGCTTGAAGTTCCGAGACTTGAAGTTAAGTGTGGAAGTTTCACCAGGAAAGTCGAGATTTGGTATGCTTACCATTTCTAACAGTTGTTGGGCGAGATCCGAGACCAGAAAGTTCATGACGAGCTCACGCAAGAGAAGGTCCAATTGATAGCGCAAGGAAAGCGGCGAATTCCAAGTCGGAGCAGACAACATCTTAAGATGTAATGGCGAGTATGTGTACCTAACGTAGTGGGTGAGAAAGTTAATACTTGACGGCGCGCCATAAGAGCAACTTTAGTATTCACCCAGGAGTTACGAAGATGTATCAAGACTTTAAGAAGCATTTTTGGTGGTCCGGAATGAAAAAGCAAGTGGTCGAGCACGTAGCTCGTGTTTAACGTGGTCGAAAGCCGAAGGTGGAGCACCAACGACTGCGGGAATGCTCTGATAAACGGCGTACCCGGTATGGAAATGGGACGATATCTCCATGGATTTCGTTGTAGGTTTACGAAGACGAGAAGAAGAATGATTCGATTTGGGTGATCGTCGACCGATTGACCAAATCTGCTCATTTCTTACCGGTGAGGTCGACATACAACGTGGAAAAGTCGACCGAGATCTACATCGCGGAGATAGTGCGACTTCATGGTATACCCTCTTCAATCGTGTCGGATCGAGATCCGGTTCACGTCTCATTTTTGGAGGAATTGCAAGAAGCGATGGGAGGCAGAGCTCAGGCTCGGCTTCGGCATATCATCCCCAAACCGACGGTCGACCGAGAGAACGATCCAATCACTTGAAGATTTGTTGCGGCGTGTACCTTAGATCACCGAGGAAGTTGGGACGACGTCTTACCATTGGTGGAGTTCACCTACAATAGGTTTCCATGCGAGTATTGGAATGGCACCTTTTGAAGCCTTTGTATGGGCGGAAGTGTCGACGCCTCTTTGTTGGTACCAGGATGGCGAGGATTACATTGTAGGACCAGATATGATCCAGCAGACTACTAAGAAGATCCGTTTGATCAGAGATAGGATGCGAACGTCTCAAAGTCGACAGAAGAGTTATGCAGACCAAAGACGTCGACCACTCGAGTTCGAAGAAGGAGAACATGTATTTCTTAGAGTCACCCCCACTACTGGAGTTGGTCGAGCGATCAAGTCCAAGAAACTTACCCTTAAATTTATTGGACCTTATCAGATTCTTCGTCGTATTGGTCTAGTGGCATATCAGATTGCCTTGCCACCCTTCTTGTCGAACATACATGATGTCTTCCACGTCTCACAGTTGCGAAAGTATATTTCCGACCCTTCTCATGTTATCGAACCGGATATGATTCAACTGAAGGACGACCTATCTTTCGAAGCATCACCAGCAAGGATCGTTGACCGGAAAGCCAAACAGTTGCGGAACAAAGAGATTCAACTTGTCAAAGTTGTGTGGGATCAGAAGACCGGAGATGCGACTTGGGAGCTGGAAGAGAAGATGAAGACTCAGTACCCTGAACTCTTTCATGGTAAGTAACTTATTTGCAATTTCGAGGACGAAATTTTTTTAGAGGGAGAGATTGTAACACCTGAGGACGAGATCGACCTCGTATTAAGACCTCGTGTCGAGATTCCGTGCCAGATCGCGTGTCGAGGTCATATGTCGAACTGATGAGGTCGCGTACCGAGCTGAGGAGGTCGCATGTCGAACTGAGGAGGCCGCGTGCACGAACTCGTGTTGGAGCCTTGTGCGCTTGCACAAGCACCCTGATCGACCTCGTGTCGAGACTGTAACACTCGTATTTTACGAACGTTATTTAGCGTTAATGATTATATTGTTTGTAATATTTATATTATCGGTTTGCGATCCTAAATCATTTGTGTTTTTAGATCTTTAACCTATAGATTAGAGGGTAATCATGAGAGAGGAGAGATTAGATGGGTAGAATGATTGATGGGATTAGCATCTCATAACAGTAGTTACACGTCACTTATTTGTGTTTTTTTTTAAAAAAAGAAAAATTCATTTAAATGGTTTCTTTACCAGCTGTATATCACGATCAGCCCCTCACAACCCTCACTTTCTCTTTTCTTCTTTCTTCTTCTCTGAGTTTCCTCTTCCTCTCCAAACTTTCATCGAAGAACCTTGGATTTTATTGAGTCTTTGCACAAACCTTCTTCATCAATCTTGTTCCTCATCATCTCCTCGACATATATCACCACCTCGATCATCATTTGAGGTATGAAAAACAGAATTTTCTCTTCCTTCATGTTACTGTTAGCGCCACTTCTTCTCTCCATTTTAGCTAGTTTTTATGCTTCCAAATCATGTCGTATTCATAGGTTTTCTTCTTCATGATGAAAATATTTTTCAGAAAACATAAACTTAGATTTTGATTAATTTGTGCTTAATATGCTACTTGATTTTAAGCTTGAGTTAATACTTAGGAAAAATGGCTTTGTCTGATGATATGGATGAAAGAAGTTTTAATAAAATTATTAGAGAAAAGGAGTTTTAATATTTACTTGGGTTGTAGTTAAGATTCGGGTAACGAGAGCTAAGTGCTATTAGAACCCATAGATGGAACTAAGTTGTGCTTGTATTAGGAAGTCGATTCGAGATCGTGTGATTTCGAATCGAGGTGTACGGGAGAAGCGAACCCAGGACGCGTGGGAGCAGTGGGATCCAGTTGAGGGCCATGCGTGTCGAGGTCATTGTCGAGCTAGATTGAGGGCGGCGTAGACGCCGTAGCTTGGAGTTGATAAGGGCACTTCTAGACATTCTAGGATTTTTATTGTTATATTCCTATGTATGGATTCCTTGATTTGTGGCGAGCTTGAAGTGTTGTGATATATTGAATATATGCCACGAATTGTGTATTCTTTGTTGAATTGCGTTTCTTCATGTTGAGCACTGCTCTTTTTATTTGACATGCGGTTGAATATCTTGCGTATAACTCTTTGAATATCGTATCTGCGTAATTGTTCATTGAGTGAGAGAGCTTAGCGAGTCGTTGGCGTTTGAAGTTGCGACCGGATAAGCGGAGAGGGTGCTAGGTCCCCTTTTCCGCTTATGGGGACTTCTAAGCGTTGCCACGCTATGGGACTGAGTTAGTATCTAGGGAGAGCGAAGATCCCAAGGCTTCGCTGGACTTTCCAAAGATACCTGATGCAGCGTGTGCATTAGGAATAATTGTCAGTCGAGAGAAAATGGATAGCGAGTTGAGTCGAGTCTAGAATGAGATAGTTGAGTCACGTTTGGTGAATGTTATACTTTCTTTGTTTACTTATTTCTTTATGCCTGGATTATCTTGATTTGTTGAGAAGTTGACCACTTTCCGTGGTGCCTTCAATCCATGATGGTTACCCAAAGTAGGTCGAGGGCGCAGGAACTCGGCAAACAGATGATGGCGAGAGGATCTCGGCGAGGATTGACGGCGACCTCTATTTGTCGTGATTTGCTTTGTCTATGTTTTTGTGTATAGTGGTTGTGACCAGTTGGGCCGGTTATGTTTTGGTATTACAGGGTAGGCTGGCTGGTTACTTTTGGAGTAGCCCCCTGCGTGAAGTCTGGAAAGTACCCCAGGTATGATTGCTCTCTTGAAGTCGTCATACCTTAGGTGTATTTTCTTTGTACATTATTACTGTCTTTTTGTATGCACTTTTTATACCTTGTATATATAAGTATGTACTTGTTATACCTGCGTGTTGTTATTTAGGACTTAAGTCTTGTGTCTTAGTTGCACCATGTTTCGAAAAGCTGTAATTACTCTGATGTGCACGAGCTGGTCTTACAAAAAAAAAAAAAAGAATAAATAATAATAGACCGTACTTTTCTAAAGGGCACAAGAGTATCGTTTTAAAACACATCGCATACAGGGTAACTTGAGCTCGGTAACTCGAGCTCGGTAGCGGTCCAGAAACGGGTCGTTACATTCTTCGTATGGTTCTGGGACCACCCTACTGCCCTCTCTCCGGGTCTTACAAAACAGGCTGACCAACGCAACCGAACCACGGTTGACCAACGTTTCAAAACAAAGAGGATATCGAAAATAAAACTTTAGTGAATCATTGGTTTAAAGTTTAAATTTAAACCATGTGCTTTTTTTTGAAAGGAGGTTCAAACCATGTGCTGTGTTGTTTTGTTTTGTTCTGTATCATCTGGTTCAGCCATAGTAGCCACATCAATAACACTTTTAGATGGTAAATTAATAAATTGATCAAAATTGCAACGTTTGAAAAAATTGCACTTAAATGGTAATTGTTTTATGACGGAGGGTGTAATAATTTGCACTTCAACATACAAGGAATGAGAATTTGAACTTCGCAAGTTGGCCATTATTTTTAGGATATATATTTATTGCTCCCAATATCCAAATTAAGAGGTTAACCATTTCATATCGATCTTTCACATTATGGAAACCCCTTGATTCCCTTATCAGATTTTGACAAAATTTAACTCCAAGGGATTGATCTAGTGGATCATGATAGTATCTCATACTTGATAAGTCGTAGGTTTAAATTCTCACTAGTCTGCTTGAGTGAGCTTATTGTAAATTCCTTTATGAGTATGTTCTTAGAGTCTAAAACTACTCCCGGCCTTGAACTGAGACATCACCTCACCCTAAATTTTATTTATATATAAAAAAAAAGATTTCGACAAATTTTGGTAAAACGTATCCTATATACATGGTCATTATTAATTAGATTAGATACTAATTATTATGACCCTTTGATTCATCATTCTTCAGATTTGCAGTATGAAGACAATTTTGCGTAATGTACTTACCCACATTTTTTTGCCTTCCGCGTCACAGCCCTTCGTACAATGACTATATTATGTTTAATTTTCTAGTATCATCATGCCTTTCTCCACTTCACTTTGTTCAATCTCAACAAAGGGTTGTTGTCACAATTTACAAACCACCCACTATTCTCTACAATTCAAAGTGTGAGAGAAATTAAAAGTTGAAAATCGAAGAGAGTTTAATTAATTGGTGTGAGAGTTAATATAGCTAGGAAGAGACATGGAAGAGGACAATTACTTGAAGGGTGAAGAAGCATTCAGGAGGACAAATGTGCCAAAATGGACAGAACAGGTGACAGTGAGGTCATTGGTGACAAGCTTTGTTCTAAGTGTGGTATTCAGTTTCATTGTGTGCAAACTCAACTTCTCCACAGGAATCATACCATCCCTCAATGTAGCTGCAGGGTTGTTGGGTTTTGCAGTGATCAAGTCCTATACTTTGCTTCTCAACAAGTTTGGCCTTCTTAAACAACCCTTCACTCGCCAAGAGAACACTGTCATTCAGACTTGTGTTGTTGCCTCCTCTGGAATCGCATTCAGCAGTGAGTTTTTGTTTCCTTATCCACCCCCTTTTTTTCCTCATGTTGGGCCATGTTGCATTAATGGTGAAAATTCAAAATTGACACAATCATGGTGTTAAATTGCAATTGGTAACTATAATTGCAGTCATAACATAAATTTTTGTTTGTTTGTTCGGAATCCACTTAATTAGTCATTTGAGTGGAGTGGGTCTATCGGAATATTCTCATAGCTTAGGCTTTTCGGGCCCACTGTAGGACTAATATCCAGTTCGACTGATTGAACAAAGTCTTACATTGGTTCTAAACCTCCTAATAGAGGTGACTTCACAAGGATTCGAACCTAGTTACCTCAAGTTCTCCTCCAATAGGGGTGACTACATTCACATCTACCTTAGTCATGACCATGACTGTAACCGTATTTTAAAACCTTAAACGTAACATAAAACAATGTGTCAAATACATAGGGAATGAAAATAATTTAACTAATGTGTAACGAAACCTTTTGGCTTCAGGGTTAGTAGACTATGTATAACAATTTTTGTTGGGATTTACTCTGTTTAATTTGTGCCCTTTGTTGAAAATTTCAGAAATGAAACTCATATAAATATTTATATGAAAAATTCAATTTTATTTTTTGTTTCCCCCAATTTAAATACAGTATTGATTTTTAGTAGGTGGAGTTTGGTTGACATTATATGAAACACATGTATTTTATATTTGATCTACTTTTAAAATAGAACAGAAAGAGATATAAATAAAATTGTGGTATAATCTTCTTTTTTATGAAAAAATCTGGAAGTACATAGAGGTCCCCTGTTGCTATGGCACGAATTAATGACATGTTAGGGTTGACAGCAGCAGAAACCTAGCTAGAGGATTAATACACATGCCTTATATATTTGCTTATACTAGATAAGTCCCTGAACATTGGGAGATCTTATAGAAGAATTGCTCACCAAGCAAGATTTTTAGTGGCTTCAGGTGATCGAACCCACATTTATTTATTTGGGGAACGAGTGCTCAATTCTAGCTACTTAAACATGTCTGTGCCGACTCGTCCTGCCTAGTCCGCCAATCGCCAGACCAATATTTATTTTTCTATTTTATTTTTTAACCAATTATTTATTTATTTTTTTGCATTTTGGGTGGGCTAGCCCCCCAACCCACCATTTTGGCCCGTTTAAGATGAGCTTAGGCGGGCTAACCTATCACTTTTTTAGACCAAATTTAATTTTTTAGCCTTTTAT
The DNA here is from genome assembly GCA_037113605.1 of Calophaca sinica. NCBI lineage: Eukaryota > Viridiplantae > Streptophyta > Magnoliopsida > Fabales > Fabaceae > Calophaca > Calophaca sinica. The sequence goes on from CM073730.1 coordinate 74,902,022, forward strand.
TTTATTTTATTTTTATTTTTAAGACGGGTCAACCCGCCGTGAGGCGGGGTGAGCTCACTTTCTCAACCCACCACCTCTTGATGGGCCGTCCCATTTTTTGCGGGCTCACAGTGAGACGGGGCGGTGTCCGTTTTGTCATCCCTACTTCAGGGGTAGTAGACAGTAGTAGATTATGTATAGCAATTTATGTTAGAACTTACTTTCAGTTTAATTTGTGCCCCCTTGTTGAAAAATTCAGAGATGAAATTCATATAAATATTTATATGAAAAATTCAAATTTATTTTTTGTTTTACCCAATTTAAATACAATATTGATTTTTAGTAGTGGAGTTCGGTTGACACTACATGAAACACTTGTTGTATTTTATATTTGATCTATTTTAAAAATACAACAAAAAGAAATATAAATAAAATTGTGGTATAATTTTATTTTTTTTTATGAAAAAGTATGGTAGTACATAAAGGCAGCCGGTTACTATGGCGCCCGTTAATGACATATTGCCGGCAGTAGAGATCTAGAGGAATAGTACACATGTCTACACATCAGCTTTTACTCGACTAGTCCCTAAACGTTAAACGTTAAACGTTAGCAGATCTTATGGGAGGATTGCTCACCAAGCAAGATTTTTAGTGGCTTCAGGGGATCAAAGCCGCATTTATATGGAGAATGAGAGTTCAATTCTGGATACCTAAACATGTTTGTGCTAGTAGTTTAATGTTTAGTTTCATCGAAAAGGATAAGATCAAAGAGAATCTATGGGATGTTGAAAGCTATTGTAAGCTACTCCTATCTCAATTATTTTCAATTTGAAAATAACAACTTGGTACAGCATCATATGGAGGACGTGAATCCTTTGATGTAAGAAAAAACCTTTTAATTTGTTACATAACTAACTAGTCTCACACACGGAGCATAGAAGTTCCTATTAATTTGTCACATAAATTAAATTTTAATTTTGTGTTGTGAATAGGTGGCACTGGAAGTTATCTACTTGGGATGAGCCCATATATTGCTTCTCAAGTTGATGGAAGTAACATACCAATCAATACAAAGAGTCTTTCCCTTGGTTGGATTTTTGGTTTTCTTTTTGTTGTTAGCTTTGTGGGCTTGTTCTCTATTGTGCCTCTAAGAAAGGTTAGTTGAAAGAAAGTAGAATATAATTCTGCAATTGAGACCTCATGTGTAAATGTGAGTACATTTTAATTGTTAATTTTGATTTTTCAATTGGCATTTCACACAGCTGATGATTTTGAAGTACAATCTAACATATCCTAGTGGAACTGCCACAGCTCTCCTCATCAATAGCTTACACACACCACAAGGAGCAAAGCTAGCAAAGTAAGTACTTATACCAAAAAAAAAAAGAAAAAAAAAGAAAATGCATCGATGGAGAGCTTCCCAATTTACAAAAGCGATTTTTTATTTTTATGTAAACATAACCCCAATCATACTTGTATATATAAACAGGAAACAAGTTGCTTTGCTCTTCAAAAGCTTTTGTGGCAGCTTTGCTTTTGCTTTCTTCCAATGGTTTTTCACTGCAGCAGATGGTTGTGGATTCAGCAGTTTCCCCACATTTGGTCTCCAAGCCTATAATAAAAGGTAGGACTATGCATCTTACAGCCAAATGTATCTCACCTTCAATTGTTTAAAGATTGTTTGGCAAATTAATTGCACATTTTCAATAAGATTCTCGAATCTCCTTTTCAATAAAATACCCGTTTACATTGGTACTCAAAAGTACTTGTTTTTATTGTTACCATCATCGTAACTAAGGCCTTTGGCCCAATGGCCCCTCGAGATATCTCTCCAAGCTTCGACTCTTTGAGCCGACTACAATAGTCTCCCAACAAGGGTGTCTCCCTAGGATTCAAACACGGGTTCTCCTCCTGGGGGCTCTGCGTTACCACCTGATCAACCCCAAGTTTGGAAAAACTAGTTGTTTCTGGTATAAAGATATTATTCTAGAAAGAATACATAATTTGAATATGCATGGTTTCACAGGTTCTACTTTGATTTCTCATCTACCTATGTTGGAGTTGGAATGATATGCCCTTACATGGTAAATGCATCCTTACTTCTTGGGGCTATAATCTCATGGGGTATTCTTTGGCCCTGGATTGAGCACAAGAAAGGCATATGGTACAGTGCAGAACTACCTGCCAGCAGTCTAAATGGCATCCAAGGATATAGGGTATATACACATATATCTACTACTTTTTTCATAATTTGTTTACCATATGCAAGGTTTTAAATCACAAGTGCGGAAACAGTCGCGGTCGTAGTGACATCAAAAACATGATGTCGTGGTGCAGATCGCAGTCACGAACCTTTTTTTAAAACCTTGACCGTATGTTTCAAATTGAGAAGCACTAATTATGAGAAGTTTTTTTTTCAACAGGTTTTTACTGCTATTGCTATGATGCTTGGTGATGGTCTTTACCACTGCATCTACATGCTATTGCGAGTTGCTTATAATCTTAGCCTACAATACTTGAAGAAAAAAGAGTCATCATTTTATGTAAGCCCCGAAGATGTTGATCAAAACAACCGAAATACAGATTACGATAATCAACGTCGTAAAGAGTATTTCTTGAAAGATCAGATTCCCTTATGGGTTGCTTTCACCGGCTACGTAGTCCTCGCAATTGTTTCTATCATAACTGTGACACACATCTTTCCTCAACTGAAATGGTATCACATAGCAATAGCTTACCTTATTGCTCCAGTTCTAGCCTTTTGCAATGCTTATGGATGTGGCCTAACAGATTGGTCATTAGCATCAAACTATGGCAAAGTTGCAATCATAATTTTCAGTTCTTGGGTTGGTCTTTCCAATGGAGGCATAATAGCTGGCCTTGCATCATGTGGTGTAATGATGAGCATTGTTTCAACAGCTTCTGATTTAATGCAAGACTTCAAAACTGGTTATCTTACACTCACATCACCTCGCTCTATGTTCATAAGCCAAGTTCTAGGCACAACCATGGGTTGTGCTGTGTCACCTTTGATCTTTTGGTTTTACTACAAAGCCTACACAATTGGTGATCCTAATGGGTCTTACCCTGCACCCTACGGCGAAGTGTTCCGCGGGATTTCGCTTCTCGGAGCTAAGGGTTTCTCTTCTCTTCCTAAACATTGTCTTGAACTAGCTATCATATTTTTTTTCTCTACTGTTTTTATTAACATAATACATGATGTATTAATGCGTTATGAAACCAAGTATAAGGTATATAGGTTTCTTCCTAACCCAATGTGTATGGCTATTCCTTTCTATATTGGTGGTTACTTTGCTATTGACATGTGTATTGGGAGCTTGATTTTGTATGCGTGGGAGAGAAAGAATAAGGAGAAGGCAAAAGATTATGCTCCTGCTTTGGCTTCTGGACTTATTTGTGGTGATTCTTTGTGGAGTGTTCCAGCTGCTATACTCTCTTTTGCTGGAGCTAAGTCGCCAATTTGTATGAAGTTTTTGTCTAGAGTCGTGAATCAAAAGGTTGACTCTTTCTTGAATGGCGGTAAATGATGTTGTTGCTTTTGAGAATTCTTTTTGGGAATCTGACTCTGTTCTAGCACATTATTTCTTTGGCATGCGTTTGAATTTGTGGTGTCATAGATTTATTTAGTCTTTATTGTTGTGACTAGGAATTTCACTTTTATAAATAAAGATTATGAAGGATTGGGTTTATGTACTTGCATATTATTTTTCATTTAGATATCCTCAATTTTTATGTTGTAAAAATGCCAACGTTTACTTCAATGATATAAAAATTTGGGATTGAAATGTATAGAACATTAGAACCAGAGTTTGGTTTCGGCGCAATGTGGTACGTAGTTTCTAAATATTTATGCACAGTATATTTGATGAAAATTTTATTTATGTGGTTAAAAATTTATATCACTTATTTATTTATAAGAAGGTCCTTTTCAAGTTATTTTCTTAAATATCTTAAGACAATGTACTCCCTGCATTAAAAAAAAAATTTTGCAAGACACATTCAAATTCGTGATACTAAGAATATATCATATGGCAAATTCGCACCATGTTAGGTGCACATTATGCCTCAACTGAAACTTACACTATGTTTGATATCTAAGAAAATGGGAGAAAAGAAAGTTTATTAGTTAAAGTATAAAATTGCTAATGTGTCACATTATGGTTGACTTGTCACACTTACCCATGCATATATTTCACGTTTTCCAAAAAACTTTCCATCTCCCTCCTTTCTTTCCTCTAGTCCAAAGAAAGTGTTAAGTTTGGACCTTTCGATTTGGCAAATCCACAAGATCAAATCATAGACCTTCCTCACCGGATCTTAGACCCTGATCCTTAGCCCCACTCCCTTCAAACCCTTCTTCGCCGATTCTTCTCTACACCGAAACCATCATCTTCCCTTACGACCATCCTTCTATTATGTGATGTCGCCACGTACTACTCGTTTCTGTTGCCATAAAACGTGAAGCACAAGAATGCTTAGATCTTTCAGTACTCCCTCTTGCCTGAGGACCTCTGCACCGTCTCCAATTGGAGCGCCACCCACGAGGTTCAGATTCTGAAGCCAACCCAAAGCCTCAACTGTGCTGAAGCGCGTGGCCTCCTTATTATGTTACCTTGACAGCTTAAGTAGTGGTAAATAAAACTCCAAATCACGAGCATACCTTAGGTGGTTGATGCAAGCTTTAAAGAATGCATAAAAATTAGATAAGCAACTGCAGAAATCAGAGACCCATTGATACGGAAGAAAACTTGTGACATTGTTAGAGAATAAAAGCAATCGCAGTCAATGATGCAATTGGCACCGGAACAAATCAAACGAAAACAAAGGCAAGAACAAAGGAAGAGACATATTTGTGCGATAAGGATTCAAAAACAAAATATTATCGCAGGAATCGAATGCCGATTAAGGTTAAGGTTCTACAACTGTGATTTGGTTTAGGCCGAAGGAAATGTTAACCAAGCGAGACCCGTAGTGAGGATACAACATTCGAGACATTATGATGGAACTATGTTACAGCAGAGACAAAAGAAGAACCATCATCAAAGGAGAGTATCATTTTTCTTGAGAAATTTCTAGAGAGAGAGCCAGATCATGTGTGGAGAGTCTATAGTCTAATCACGTGAGACCGCAAAATCAACCATTACTAACATTCAACATAAGTGAGGTGATGTGACACGTTAGAACTTGTCTATAACATATAACACCAAAAAAACAAAAAACTAAATGTATGTGTCAATTATAATGTAACAATATATACCTGACAAAGTTAATTTATAACATGAGTCAAACTTTCACTCGTTCAATAACTTTTATTTAGAAAATAAATAAATAAATGGCTTAAATATGAAATTGGTCCCCAAAAAATTCACAAAATTCGTTTTTAGTTTTCCAAATAAAACTGTAGGTTTTTAGTCCCCAAATTTGAAAACGTTTTTCCGTCGGTCCCTCAAAAATTCGCCGTTATGATTTTAGTCCCTCAAAAATTCTAAAAGTTCATTTTTAGTCCCTAAAAATTCTGAAAGTTCGTTTTTAGTTCCCGCCACATAAGTGGCACAAACGACGTCGGCTAGAAGGATTGACGAAAAAACATTTTTAAATTTGGGGACTAAAGACCTGCAATTTTTTTTTGGGAACTAAAAACGAACTTTGCGAATTTTTGGGAGATCAATTTCATATTTAAACCTAAATAAATTTATTCATATATATATATATATGTATATGTATACAAGGATGTGAATTTGACTTTGTTTTCGATGTAACTAAAGACTTTATTGGTAAATAATCTGTAAACCTAAACATTATTGCAAAAAAAGAAAAAAAATACCAAGTAAGATTAAAATTTTCATTTTTTTTTCAAAAAAAAATATTACACCGAAACTAAATTGATTTGGACCCGGTTGAGCCGGTGTGACTGCCTGAGAGAATAGTTCTGAACCGAACCGCAATGGCTTTGTTCTTTGCTTTGGAGTTTGAAAGCTGGTGGTATAAATGGAATATTATAAAAGAAATAATAAATAATTATAAACCCAGGTAAACACACGCATTCTTCAAGCTTGAGGTCTAACTCAACTCCCATTTCCTAAAACCAAATCGATACTGTCATGGCTTCTTCTTCGCCCGAGGTTGGTTCCACGTATCCCTTTTCTTTTTCTGATCATTTTATCGTTCCTTTCTCTTTTTTTTTTTGGGGGGGGGGGTTTATATTGTCTTATTTTTTCCCTCGATCATGATCGTTTCTTATATTAATTATTAGTCAAACCATTATTTCCATTATATCTGACTGAGCATTCAACTAAAACCATAAATCCTCAAACCGTATAGGTTTGTGGATGCTTGCATATGCAGTATGTATGTATAGTTTTCATAATTCCTGCGTGAATGTGCTTATTGGTTTCTCTAGCCTAGTGGTGCCATGATCTGTTCCTTTAAATTTGGGGGAAAATGTAGAGAATTGGTGACCAAGGGCACCTTGTGAAAGGTTCAACCTGTATTTGTTTGATCATGGTAATTCAGTGGTTGGTTGCAAATATTTATTGGAAACAAAGAGGCCAATGAATTTAATGGATCCTTAGTTATGAAATGAAATGAATGTTTAAAGGGAAGAGATAGCAAGCTATCACTGACTCCTTGTATGTATCAATTAGCTTATTTTTGGGGAGAAGAAAAGTTGATGCAAGTGTTTGTTTGTTTCTTTGTTTTTCGTAATTTGAAAATAAATGAAGTCCATAGAATAAAAATTGTTAATGTTGTGTGCCTTTCTTACCAAAAAGACAATCGCATGTTACTTGATAACCTTCTACCTGTCTCAGCTTTAATAAGCTCTTTCTTATTTAACTAATGTAATTAGTTAGTTAGTTAAATTACTGTTAGAGTTAGTTTCTCTTGGTTAGTTAGTTAGCTAACTCCCTTTGTATAAATACTCTGTTTCTTCAATGCAGATACACCTTTTGCCACTTTACACATTGTAATATGGTATCGGATGAATCTTCCGCATAACCGTTCTCTGAGTACTCTCTGAGATTTCTTGAGGTTCTGCACTTCGATCGTCTTCTTCCTTTGCATCGCGATCTTTATCGAGTTTTCCTTTGCGATCTCTGTGATCTTCACCGTGTTATCCATCGCGGTTGTCTTCTCGTTTCTAGTCGCGTTCTTTTTCGCGATCATCATCTTCTTCTTCGCGATCTCTGTGCATCGCGTTCGTCTTTGTTGCGGTTTCTTCATCGCATTTGGCTTTGTAATCTTCTTCTTCATCGCAATTTATTTTTGTTGCGATTTCGATTACTACCCTGCAATATCTGAGATTTCTGCAATTTCTGCAATTTTTTCTTCATCAAAACCCTAACTATGGCAGAAATTTCCTCTGCGATTCCTCATTCTGATGAATATGTTCCTAAAACCTCTCAAGCACAACCTCAATCGCAATCTCACACCACTGCTCCAGGTCCTTTGGGTGTATACTACATTCACCTGAACGAGAATCCCTCGCCTGTTCTCGTCTCTCCTGCTTTGGATCCTTCCAATTATCACGGTTGGGTGCGTGCTATGTCCAACGCTCTTCAGATGAAAAACAAATATGATTTTGTGGACGGTTCGATTTAGAAACCGTCAATTACCGATCCTAAATTCAAGTCTTAGAAGCGCTACAACACCTTGGTCCTTTCTTGGCTGCATCACTCGATGAATACTGAGATTGCTACAAGTGTTCTTTGGCTTGACACTGCTTATCAGGTATGGCAGGAATTGAGTAATCGATTTTCTCAAGGAGATTTCGTTCGAATCTCTCAATTGCATGCTGAACTATACTCTCTTAAACAAGGTGAATTGTCTGTTACTGGTTATTTCACCAAATTGAAAATTATCTGGGATGAATTGTGCAACCTTCGCACCATTCCTGCTTGCACATCCTCTGATTCTGGCTGTTGCAATGTTACCACTCTGGTTCAGCAATATAGGGACAGTGACTGTGTCCTCTGTTTCCTACAAGGATTGAATGACAATTACTCTGCAGTTCGCTCTCAGATTTTACTTTTGGAACCCTTACCTTCACTGTCCAAGGTGCATTCTATGGTTATTCAACAGGAGAGGCAATTACAGCTGCCTATTCTTCCCACTCCAACTGCCTTGGCTGCATCGGCCACTTCCTCCAATGGTTCAGTTCAACAAGGCAAGCCTCGCTCTAATTTCAAAAATTCTAATCAGAAATCTGGTTCTCAGAGGCAATGCACACATTGTGGCCGACTCAATCACACCGTGGAAACTTGCTTTCTCAAGCATGGGTTTCCGCTAGGTTTTAAGTCCAAGAAATCCATCAATATGGCTAATACTGCAGAGACTAATTCTGTCCCTACAACAGATTCTGCACCTACATCAGTTTCCATCCCTGGTTTTACTTAAGAGCATGTTCAAGGTCTTATGACTTTGCTTTCAACTGCATCAGTTGCTGCCTCGCCTTCACCTTCCATCAAAGCTTCTACCAATTTGATTAGCAGCCACCATGTCTCCTCTGTTTCCACCTCAGGTATTGCTTCCAACCTTGGATCATAGATTCAGGGGCTACAGATCACATTTCTTCTTCTTTAGAATATTTTAGTACCTATAGGACTGTCACACCTGTCCTTGTTTCCCTCCCTAATGGTCAGCATTCCATTGCAAATATTAGGGGAACCATTATTCTCACTAAGACTCTTACTTTGTTTGATGTCTTGTGTATCCCTAATTTTTCTTTTAATCTGATTTCTGTCACAAGACTTACTAATCATTCACCTTGTTTTCTTTCATTTTTCCATGATCATTGTCTTATACAGGAAATGAATTCTTTGAGGATGATTGGCAAGGCTAAGGTTGCTAATGGACTATATGAAGCGATACTCCCAAACTCCAAGCCTCTTCCTTCTAGTATTTTACATTCTGCAAATAATACTTGTACAAACATTTCTTCTTTTGATATATGGCATTACAGATTAGGGCATCCCTCTCTGCAATGCTATAATCATTTGCATAAAAATTGTGTTTTTCCTTCTGCTTCTATAAATAAAAATTCTGTTTCTCAGTCTATATGTGATACTTGTCATTTTGCTAAACAAAAGAAGCCTTCTTTTCCTATTAGTTCTTCTACTTCCAACTCTGTTTTTGACCTTATACATGTGGATATTTGGGGTCCTTTTGAGACCCCCTCCATCACTGGTCACAAATACTTTCTTACCATTGTAGATGATAAATCAAGGTTCACTTGGATTAGACTTATGAAATCAAAATCTGAAACTAGGCCATGCCTAATTCAGTTTGTGAACCTTGTTGAAACTCAATTTTCTTCAAAAGTTAAGGCAATCCGATCTGACAATGGCCAAGAATTCCTTTTTGATTCTTTTTACAAAAGTAAAGGCATTCTCCATCAAATTTCATGGGTTGAAACACCCCAACAAAATGGGGTGGTTGAAAGAAAACATCAACACATTTTAAATGTGTCGAGAGCTTTGATGTTGAAGCTCATCTTCCTATTTCTTTTTGGGCCTCTGCTGTTTCCCATGCTGTAAATCTTATTAATCTTCTCCCTTCTATCAAACTCCAACTTAATTCTCCCCATTTCATCCTTTACAATAAACAACCGGATTTTTCACATCTTAAAGTCTTTGGTGCCTTATGTTTTGCTTCTACTCTCACTGCCCACAGAAAAAAATTTAGTCCTCGAGCAAGGAAATGCATATATCTAGGTCACAAAACAGGGGTAAAGGGATTCATACCTTTAGACCTCAAGTCCAGAGAGACATTTCTCTCTAGGAATGTCATTTTTTATGAAACTATTTTCCCATTTTCTGATTCTTCTCATTCATCATCTCTCATTGATAAGTTTCCCATTTGTCTCCCTAAATTTACATCTTCTACTGATTTGACCCCACTTTCTGTCCCTCAATCCTCCTCTCCTATACACATTGCATCTCATCCTATTGATGCAGATTCTCCTCATTCTTCTCCTCATTCTTCTCCTATTGCTGAATCTGATCCTGCAGACTCCATTGCTTCTGCAGATTTCTCTACTACAGATTCTGCTACTGCAGATCCTACTTCTGCAGATTCTGCTTCTGCTACTCACACAGCTCCTCCCTCTGCAGTTAGAATGTCTACTAGACTCAAACATCCCCCAAATTATCTTAGGGATTACCATTGCAGTGTAGTTCATGCTCAGCAAGACTTGCCAAGTCAATCCTCAGGTACTTCTTTTCCTCTTTCTGATTCTTTATCTTTCAAACATTTATCACCTTCTTTTAAAGCTTCTTCCCTAGCTGTTTCCAGTGTTCCCGAACCCAAGTCTTATAAGCAGGCTGCAAACTATGCTTGTTGGCAGCAGGCCATGGACCAAGAAATTACTACTCTAGAGCTTAACCATACATGGGAACTCACTGATTTACCTATTGGCAAACAACCAATTGGATGCAAGTGGGTTTATAAGGTGAAACACAAATCTGATGGCAGCATTGAGAGGTATAAGGACCGTTTGGTTGCCAAAGTTATACTCAAAAAGAGGGAATTGACTACTTTGATACTTTCTCACCGGTTGTTAAATTAACAACTGTGAGATTAGTTCTTGCTCTTGCAGCCTCTAAACAGTGGCATTTACATCAATTGGACGTCAATAATGCTTTTTTGCATGGTGATTTACATGAGGAAGTCTACATGATTGTCCCTCCAGGCTTCAAGACCTCCAAACCTAACCAAGTTTGTCGGCTTCTCAAATCTTTATATAGTCTTAAGCAAGCGAGTCATCATTATTTGTTAAAAGTTCTAGTTCTCACATCACAATTTTACTTGTGTATGTTGATGATATTGTCCTCACAGGAAATGACATTGCTGAAATTTCCCGTGGCAAAGCTCAATTGGATCATCATTTTCGTATCAAAGATCTTGGTTCCCTCAAATATTTTCTAGGCCCTGAGGTTGCTCGGTCAAGTCAAGGCATTGTTCTTTCTCAACCCAAATATGCCCTGGAGCTTCCAGATGATGCAGGCCTTTTAGCATGCAAGCCTGCCTCCACTCCAATGATTGCCAATCTTAAGCTTTTAGCTTCCGGCAGTGTTCCTCACCCAGATCCATCTTCTTATCGCCGGCTTATTGGTCGCTTAATATACTTGACAAACACATGTCCTGATCTCGCATATGCAGTTAATCGACTCAGCTAGTTTGTTTCTGCTCCCACTCTTGCGCCACTCTTGCGCATCAGGAAGCTGCAACCCGTGTATTACATTACATCAAAGCTGCTCTAGGCATGGGACTCTTCTTTCCTATAGCTTCAAATCTTCAGCTTTCTGCCTTTAGCGACTCTGACTGGGCATCATGCCCTGATTCTCGCCGTTCTGTGACTGGTTTTTCTGTCTTCTTTGGTTCTTCTTTGATTTCCTGGAAGTCCAAGAAGCAACCGACCATCTCTCGCTCGAGTTCTGAAGCAAAATATAGAGCACTCGCTTCTACAACTTGTGAAGTGCAGTGGCTCTTATATCTTCTTCATGATTTGGGTCTGCATTCTACCAAACCAGTTCCTATTTATTGTGACAGCAAATCAGCAATCGCCATAGCCCAGAATCCCACCTTTCACGAACAAACAAAGCACATCGAGATAGATTATCATCTTGTTCGTGACAAGTTCCAAGCTGGAGTCATTCAATTGTTCCCTGTTTCTTCTGCAAATCAGCTTGCTGACATACACACCAAGCCGCTGCATCCCTCTACTTTTAATTCCTTGGTGTCCAAACTGAGCATGAAGAACATTTACAACTCAGTTTGAGGGGGACTCTCAGCTTTAATAAGCTCTTTCTTATTTAACTAATGTAATTAGTTAGTTAGTTAAATTACTGTTAGAGTTAGTTTCTCTTGGTTAGTTAGTTAGCTAACTCCCTTTGTATAAATACTCTGTTTCTTCAATGCAAATACACCTTATGCCATTTTACACATTGTAATAACCTGGTCGGCAATTACTATCCTTAGTTCAACTTTCACATTGATTCTTATTCTTGGAAATTCGCGTAAAATAATATGGATGGAAGTTTACAGATGGATTTGACCCATTGATTTTAAATAATATGCAATGCTTATAACCAATCCCCCGAATGAAGACTACACTGTAATTAGATGAAATGTGAAAATATCTGAAACTATAGGGATTTTTGTTCACTCATGTGTAGTTATGTAGTAGTTCCTTTAACTGTTCGGCTGGGGTTCCTTAATGTATTTTTTTTTATCAGAAAGGAAATGTGGATTTTTAACATAGGGAAAAGGATAATGTAGATGTTCATATGTTTTTCCCCTTTTGTGCTACTACTTGTAATTAGAATTTTTAACTTTTTTGTGGAAATCATTTAATTTTAGATGACTCTATTACTTAGTCCCTATGATTTCTCAGTCTCAGTCATTAGTATATAGATGACTTCATGGTCGTTATTGCTTGCCTTTTTTTTTTTTTTTTTTTCCCTACAGTTTGAAAATTTTGTAGCTTCCTTGGTTGCTCATGTAAATCACATATAGGAGCAATATGGAATTGAGGTTACCGATAATTATGAGACAACATGCTGGGGTTGTGGACTGCATGTTATGCTTCCATCATGTGCATCCGTTTTCAAATGTGGCTGGTGTGGGGCCATTACAGATCAAAACAAAAAGAAACGTGACCAAAAGTGCTTCAGGTGGAGAATACTGCGTGATCGATGCTTTGTTTCTGTTGTCATCGTATTTATCTTCTTTGTAATATGTAAGTCTCTGTTGTTTCTGTGATTTTTGCTTTTATTCATTGACATCCATTTTTACCAGACTTGCTTTTACTTTCCTCTGGGGTTTAGGTATCATTTTAAATTTTCCCCCCCTTTTCCATTTTTTTCTTTCATCCAGAGAATTTATTTTTATCTAATATCTGTCTAGTGCCAGAAGTTTGATGATACATTCAAATTAAGAGCTGATGTGGTGGAATTCTTCATTTGCTAATATGTAATGCTTTTGTCATAGCAGTTTAGGGGATTTCTCTTGCAAATATCCGATAGGATCAGAAAGTTTTTGAGTATGAGATATGCACATTGAAAAGAAAACACCACCCACATAATTCCGAAAAGCCAGAGCAAACGAGAAAGACACGTCAGCTAAACAATGTAACCAGTCTTTTAACATCTCTACCAGAAAACCCCTTGAAAAAAAATAAATAAATCGATCGGTACCATAAAGAAGCCATGATTTCACTTTATCCCATATAAGATGCAATAACAAAAGATTTTCTAAAAGCTCTAGCATTCTGTCATCATATTACTTTCGCCTTTTCTTAATCTTTTGAATATACATATCACCGTTGTGATAATTATCATGTGCAATGACTATGAATACAACAACAGAAGCCCATTTCCACTCGAGGGGGTTAGCTACATGGATCAAACAATACCATAATGTCTTATCATAAGTTATGTCTAATTACTTAAATCGGCACGACAGTAACCTAGATAGCGGCCACCCGCCAGCAATAAAGCAGGTATCGCGTGCTATTGAGTATTGATAACCTAAACTTCAAGTTGTGTTGTGTGATTCAAAACATGAGTATGGTCACTAATCTATGGATTTAGCAAAGATAAAGTATGGATTGGCTATGAAAGAGGCTATGAATCAGATGCATATAGTTTCAGTTGTAATTGGTGCTCATGAAGTCATCTTTGGCTGATGATTGTTTGTTTTTTCTCTCTTTTTAAGTCAACTTTTAAAATATCAGTTTTGCGATTTAGTTTTCCTGTTATTGTGGTTCTTCATTAGATTTATTTTGTTTATATCTGTTATCATCACAGTCCTTAACATTCATCTTCCAAAAATGAAGAACTGCATTATTCTATATTTTTTCTCATGCATTTAATTTGTTTATGCAGTTGGTGGGGTATGGTCAGTCTACCCTGTAGTCTTTTCGGTCAGTCTTCTTTGGGGAATTTTTCACTCAATCATTACAGCAATCTTGTCCATAGCTACAATTTCTTTTTTCAGCCTTGCAGCATTTAGGTGTGCTGGCACACCACCAAATATATTATGGGGAAGCTACCCCACAGTAGGGAAAGGTGATCTTGAAAATTATACTTTCTGTCACTACTGCTCGAAGCCAAAGTCACCTAGAGCTCATCATTGTCGTTCATGTAGAAAATGTATACTGGACATGGATCATCACTGCCCATTTGTAAGTTTCCATTATCTGATAATTATGGAAATATCAATCTCTTTGGTGCAATCTCCACTTGAATTTTTTTTACTTGTATAACAATTTGTTGTATGCCATCTTTAACTGTACTTAAAATGGATCATTAGTTTTATATATTAAGTTTTACTTATTTTTTGGCGGTATACTTCAGTATGGATCTCAGTTCTGTTGTTGCTTTGTAATCTCATGATTAAAGTGTTTATTTGTGTGCCTTATTCTTTGATAATAAAACTATACCTTAAAGCAATTTCGTATACAAGATTGTTTTTAGCAATTGACGTTGAAAAGAAAAAATATAAAGTTAATCATTAGCTGCTAATGCAGGGGCAATTCAGGAGTCTTCCTAGTGTAACTTATGGTAGGCTTTTACTTCTATACAGTTATGGAGTTTAGTACTTAAGGGGCTCAAAGGTTCCATCATTTGATGTCTGAATTGAATGCAAGGGAAGGTGTTTCTTTCTCTTTAGAATCTTATATTATTCTTGTCCAGACCTCCTAGTTTTTCCCTATATTACTTGTGCCTCTTTCTCTCTTATTTCACCCCCCAAAAGTAAATCTTGTTTGTCTCAAATGAGGTTTTCCGTTGAACTGGCTCGATAGTGACAGAATAGAGAAGCTTATGTCAGATTGATTTGGTTAGTTGGAAATATGTTTTGGATGCAGTGGTAAGTGAGCTACACTCCCATGGAGAGGACCAAAGTTCAAATCCTGGAGAAGGCAATTATTTGGAGGGCCTACTAGTCATGATAGTGCCCAAGGGGTTAGTGTAATATCAATGCTTATGGAGATACCTTGGTCAAAGATATAAATAAAATGTTGTATGACAAAGGACTAGGCCTTGGTATTGGAAATTTGGTTATAAAAACGTTGCTTTAGCTGCCATATGTTTATGATATGTTCTTCTAAAATCAACTTCTCCATGCCATAAGAACTTTTGGGGCTAGAAGGATATGATATGCAAGAGCTGCATCAATATTGGAGTTTGTTACACTGGTGTCGGGGGGCTGTATTTCTTTTCTTCCTTTGGTTTTCTAGCCTTCTGGGTCCTATGTTATGTGTGTTTTAAATCGAGGGACTTGTTTCATTTTTTTGGGAGCCAACAAACCTTCTAAGGTGTCTAGATAACTTTTTTAAGGGAGAATTTAATGGTTGGGGGCATCGGTGAATATGATATAATAATTCTTTGGACTGATTCATCTACTTAAGTGGCTATTCCAATATTCCATTATAAAAATTATTTTGTTGTTGACAAAATTATGTGATGATTATATTGTCATGTCATATGCTCATGGACTGGATTGTCAATCTATCTTCAGCTCTCATTTACTGTTCTAATATATAATATTATAATGGCTGTAGTAGTTTACTTTGTATGCGTGAATCCTCAAATCATTTTCTGTTGTTACCTTGGAATCTTTTTGAAGAAATTTTGGTCAATGGTTTTTCAGTTTTGAAAAGGAACCATTAATCCTTTTGTGTGCCATTTATATATTTCGATAAGGTCAGGAGAGCATTAAGTGCCCTTGCATTTAGTAAAATACACATTTTTTAAGATGAGTTAAGTGTAACTTCAAAAGATCAATGCTTGAGTCAATGTAAAAGTCAACATTCTTTTTTCTGGAAAAACAAATGTAAAATTCAATATATTTATTGCTTAAATAAAGCCTTATTATACCTTAAACTTGCCGTTAAAGCACATGTTAACCAATGTCCTTTGGATATATGGAAAGAAAAATAATTTTGGTTGATTGTTAATTGAATAATTGGATTCAACTGGAAGTTGCTGCATTTTTAGGTGTTTTGTGGGATCTCTTTCTTTGTCCTTTCCTCTTTTATTCCATGGAATGATGTGCGATAAATTGGATAAGAAGCACTATAGACTAAGAGGGACACTTGGGATGGACAAAATTTCTTCTGATTTTTGAAGTGCTGTTGTGTATAATCAAACACAGGTATTTGATACGTGTCCGGCATGAAGATGACATTTTTTTTAGTGTGTTCTTGCTTTATAGTTGCAATCACTACCTATTAACTGTGTTAAAATGGATACTTTTGTTGGTGCCTACAGTGATTTATATTAGAAATTCTAACTTGCCCTGTCTCAATGCTAGTTTGGTCATAGCTTTTGTAATTCTTTGGCAGATTGGGAACTGTGTTGGTGCAGCTAATCACCACAGCTTCATTTACTTCCTCATTTCAACCGTGTTGAGCACAGTCTATGTCTCTATAATGTCTGCATATGCAAGCTTGCATATGTGGCCATCATTGACATACACCCTTGGACGCTCAAAAGGAATTACTGGCAAAGATCTAGCCTGGAGTGTTGTGAATGAAGTTTTTGTTGCCTTCTTGAGATCTGCGCTGTTTCTATCCTCTAGGGGACTTGTTCTTTTGTATCTGTTTATTGCGAGTGTTTCATTGCAGATAGGATTGAGCATTCTTTTATGGCAGCAGCTCTCTTTTATATACCAGGGGAAAACTTATCTGAGTAACTTAAGTTCACAGGCAGATAATGAAGAAGAAAAAAAAGACTGCCAAAATCTTGTTAGGTTTTTTGGTTTTCAATATTCGGTAACAAGATTTTTATCAAACTTACGGGTTACTCGGAAGAAACACACATGATGAATCTCTCATGTTTTGTAGTCACTGACGTCTGACTCTTGCCGACAATTTGTATCAATCAATGTCTTTGTATCATTTATATAGGTAAACCAGAATTTTTCAGAAGAGATCACCACAAAGGATATATACTTGTTTAGCATTAATTTACTTGTTGACATGAGGTGCTAAAAGTGCTAGTTTCCTTTGTGTTGACCGATGGATTAGCATCCTCTTAAGATACTTTTAAAGGAAACTAGTGCATTAACTCGTGTGATGCACGAGTGTGATTTGAGGGTTATCGAGTCACCTAAAAAGTTGACAAATTTATATGATTAAAAAATGTTAAATACTGATTGATTACATTAATTCAAAATCGTCAAATCATCTAAGAGAAGATAATTATGATTTTTATAACATTTATTAATTGAGATTTTGTAATAATATTAATATTAAAATAATTAAAAAATAAATAAAATTGTTTTAGGTGGGAAAAGAATGTATGTGATTTTGATATGTGGCATAGTCTTACGTGGAAAAATTTTATTTTATATAACTAGTTTTTTTTACTCATGCGATGCACGTGATAAACAAAGTTTGTCATACTATTTCTGCGTTTTTTTGTTCGAAGAATATATTTGTAGCTTTTGTGACATAATGAGTCACTTTAACGAAAAATTTCAGATTAAAAAAATGAAAAAGAAATCAACAATCGTTTATAGCATTAAAACAATCATGTTCTTTCAAATTGAGAAAATAATAACATAATTTTCTTAAATATAATTATAAGCCTATAAAATGGTACGTCCAATTTAAGTATAAAAAAAAATATAAACTGGTAAATAATAATTTTATTTGTTTTACAAAGATAAATAATAATTATATAAAGATAAGCGGTAGACAACATATATAATATTATAAAAAGTAACTTTATTTGCTAGACCAAGTTAGTATACAGACTATCAAACCTGTGGGCAAAAAGTAAATAAGATAGAGTTATGTATATTTCAAAAGATGAGGAAATAATGTTAACTCAAACCATCTAAGCTAAATTCTGAAAATTTTCTCTATAAACTACATTTGAAGTGGCAGTTGTCACATCTCCCTCGTTGTTACATATGAGTATCTTCAAACCACTGTGTGATGTAATCCTTGATATTGCAACATATAATTGACCATGGGAAAAAAACTAATTGCAGAAGATAGATTCCCACATGTTTCAAATACTGCCCCTGACTTCTATTTATAATCATTGCAAAAGAAATAATCATTGGAAATTATTTGCGCTGACATTTAAAGGGAGTTCTTGTATCAGATGGGATCAATGACAATTTAGGAATAGAAATTTTTTTCTCCTATTTTACTGCCAAAAATAACTTTTGCTTCCAACACATGATTGCCAAGTTGGGTGACTATGAGCCGAGTGTCATTGCATAATCTTGACGACTGATTTATATTTCTCAACAACATGTCGGGAACACCAATCTTTAACTTCCATTGATGATTAGGAAGTCCAAATGCAGAAATTGTATTCAAAAATTCTGGAGTATGTATATCATCTAGTCTATCAAAATTTCCATCAACCGAACATGGGCTATCAAACTTAGGTAAGTTTTTGTTTCTCCAGGCATCAATGACATAATGTACTCATTCAAGTGATTAACAACAATATTTTTGGGGTACTAAAATAACTTTATGATGAAAAAATGATGGGTCTCTCATATTTTCTAAAATAGATGGGTATGTGCTATTAACAATAGCAGTAAGAGGATCACTTGAATTTTCAATGAGCATATCAGGGGGTATACAAACTGTTGCATCTGCATTATTTATTTCACCAATAGTTCAATTTTCAATACCCAACACCCAATCTGAAAACTCCTTCAATTGTCGTACTTCTTTTTCTGAAGACCCACCTTGAAGCCTTATTTTTTTTGCTAAAGTAAGCACCTTATATAATGGCAAAAGATATGACGAATTAATGCTAGCATGAACAACATCTTGCCTCGTTCTCTTCGGTATGACTGGAAGTATCTACCTAAAATCACCACCAAGAACTACTACTTTTCCTCCAAACAGCAGATTTTTACTTTCACTATTAGAAAATCAAAGTATATCCCTGAAGGTTCTATCAACTGCTTCAAAACAATGTCTGTGAGTCATTGTAACTTCATCTCAAATTATAAGTTTAGCCTTGATTATCAATTCTGCCAAAGGACTACCCTGATTTATGTTACAGATGGAATCTTCATTCATATTTATAGGAATTTGGAGCCTAGAATGTGTTGTCCTACCACCTGGAATCAACAAAGTAGCTATTCCATTGGATGCAATAGTCAAAACAATTTCACTTTTATATTTGAGAGATGCAGAAATGACCCTTCAAAGAAAAGTTTTACCTGTTCCTTCATACGCATAAAGAAAAAACTAATCCCCCGCAAAAGATATCACCCAATTGTTATGGTCATTCACGTAAATGATGTTACCCAAAATATCCATTTATAAGTATCAATTTTTATTAATTTTTACTTTTTTTTTGGTAACATTAATTCTTACCATTATTTGGTAGACAATTGAGTGACCATATTAATTTATTTGACCATATCAATTTGACCTATTTAATAAAGGGAACAAATTGAATTCGGTGAGCCAATGTCCGCAAAAAATAATTAATTTAATAAATAAATATATGAGAAAGATATTATGCTCCAAAAATAATTTTTTCGGTAGTTTCTCCTAAAATACATTAATCTAATTAAGAAAAAAGTTAACAATACATTTTATAAATTAGTTACTGTTATATTTGTAAAAATCTTAATTGATTATCAATTGTTTGACTATTATATTAATTGTTTGACTAATTATGGAAATGAATTGATACTCGTAAAGTATTAATTATTAATTAAAAAACAAATGAATTATATAACTCACTTTAAGCTATAGTTATTTAACCCGTGTATTACACCTAACAAATTTAGGATTTTAGTAATATAACAATAAAACGACGTTTAATTATCATAAAATAAAAAAAAAATGACGTTTGTGGTGTTTAAATATGAAAAGAAATCTATTTGTTGTATTGAACATAATGCAAACATTTTTTTTATGAAGTGTGCAAATATGTTTCTTATATGGAACTATCGGATTCTTTCAAAATTCAAATGGTATCACGAGCAAAATTGAAGAAATTATATGGATAGAAAATATATGTTGGTAGTTATTTACAGAATATATATAAGAATATGCCCTAGAAATAAATTAATTTGGTGTGAAAATAAAATTGATCAATAATTAATTTATTGACAGAATATATGGGAAATATATTATGCTCATGAAATTACTATATTAGTTTTGTTTCTACTAATGGTAAGAATGAATAAAATCTGAATTGAATAGACGACATTCTATAATTACTATGACCATATCAATTTATTTGAATCCTTTTCAAATTTGGAATAGTGTTTATGCTAATACTGTAAATATTATTTTATACATATGATTTCCTTTTTTGTAGACCTATTATTTGTTATTACAACATAAATAAATTTCTTAAATATGAATTGTTATCTTTTATAAAAGGAAATTTGTCCATAAAATAAAAAAAGGAAACAATTTGACTTCTCTAAATCAGATTCTTAAGTATTGATAATTAGGGAAATAATGACGCAGAGAGAATATTGTCGTTTAAATTTTGAAATCAATGTTGTCTGAAGAAATAAATTTAGTCAAGTCATAATTGTTATGGTCACCCAACATATTTTTTTATTTCTTTTGGTAAGTACCTTCATTGCAAAAATACATCTCACTTGTCATTGATTTGTGAGTTAAGAGGATTCTAATTGATTTAATAATGAATCAAAATTAGTTCCTTTATTGGACCATGAATGTGCCTATCCATAAAATTATTTAAAATCATTGATCCTGCCATAAGGAATGAAATCTTTCCCATAATCAAATCAGCCATATTTAGTTCATGAAACAGATTCTTATATTTTGACTAAGTAAAATCGCATGGACAACCCAGATAGCCTTTGAGTCTCTTTGCAAATTTGATCAATGGAAAAGAAAGAGGCTAGATTGGAGAAAGCCAATCATAGAGTGGACTTATACAAAATGTTATGAAATTATTCTTATCCCAAAAATCTTCAAAATGAGACCACATATACATACTTTATTAGAAATTACCTAAAAACTAACCACCCTGAATGACAACAGTAACCCTGCTTTGCTCATACATAGTTACCCCAAATCTAATAAGACTACCCCCTTTAAATTAATAGCAAGAAGAATCAAGTTCGACGGATTCGCCACACAAAACGCTGATGAAAGAGGCGCAAAAAAATAACAAACATGAGAACAAATCAGTTGCAATCTGCAAAATAGAAATAAAAAGGGGGAAGTAGGAGACACGCAGGAGTAGCTGACCTGTGTTGCCGTTTACGGTTTCGCAGCAGAAATCAAAGCATTTTAGGTTAAATGAGTTTCTGATTTCTCTTCCGTTATCATTTTTAAATTATGTCCTTCCTATAAATAATTCTTTCTAATTCTTTCTAATTATTAAATGACAAAATCTCTTTTATTTTAAATTAAGTCTTTTTAGGTTAAATGAGTAGCTGACCTGTGTTGCCGTTTACGGTTTCGCAGCAGAAATCAAAGCATTTTAGGTTAAATAAGTTTCTGATTTCTCTTCCGTTATCATTTTTAAATTATGTCCTTCCTATAAATAATTCTTTCTAATTATTAAATGACAAAATCTCTTTTATTTTAAATTAAGTCTTTTTAATTTTAAAATAAATCTTTAAGGTTATTAAGTGCTAAAATATTGTTATAAAAGATTACTTTAGTGATTTGACCAAATTTCCCTCTAATTAATGCTTTCTAACACTATTACTTTTAATATTATAAAGATAAATATATAGTAGATTAGTATGCCTTAATTAAATAAATGTTTTTAAGGGAGTAATGCATTGACCAAATGGGATTTAGGGTACGATCATCATTGTGGATTGACCAAAAACCAAATGGGTTGTGCTCTATAGTTTGAAGGGTGGCTTTGGTCTAGCAGTCGTAGAGATTTTTGTGTGAATAGAGGAGGATTTAAGGTTGTGTTAGTTCTTAGCCTTTTTTTTTCGTTCCTTAGTACATATGGTTGGGGGTGGGGAAATGGAGAGGGCAGAAGTGGAGCATTACGGGTTCGAATCCGCGCTCCTAATGTCCCGCAGCACTTTACCACTTGGCTGCTTACTCTAGGACAACTTCTTGTTTACTTTGTGATTCGAAATTTTAATAGGAAAAAAACTAGTTACATTAGGCTTTTAAATTTACGAAGTTTCAAGGTCTCAATTTGTCATAGAAGTGAGTTGTGCGCACAATTGAGAGTCCGTTTAATGGTTAGGTGTTGTGGCGCAGGCAAGTGCACCTGATCGTAACTCGTAATAAAAGTGGAGTATAATTAGGACTCCGAATGTCGAACCCACAGAGAATGAGTGAGTACCAGTGAATTAGTATGATTATATTCCATTAGGCGAGCAAAGATTTTAATTAAGCGAGTAGAATAAGTAATCAAAATTAAAGCAAAAACAGATTGAATGCAAGAATGGTTTAACAATGTTATGGGAAACCTAGGGGGAACCGGGTTCACCAATACTCTACCCTCGAGTTCATTAATCAATTGATATGAGTTATTTATCATGAAAGAGCACTAACCACCCACTCTAAATTACTAGAGGCTGTCCTCGCGTGCAATAGTCTTCCTCCCAACTAATTACTCTGTTTGGTCCAAGAGGATAACTAAGGGAAAGAGCATTAAGTTCAGCTAGATTTGTTAATCTAATAACTGATTAGAAACAAGCTCTAACCTATCCGGCGTATAAAGCAGTGTTCTTTTATCCTGTAGTTCCGTTAACTAATCATGATCCAATTATCACAATTAAGCCAACTAGATAAAGGTTAATCAGGCCTTATTGGATTAAGCACAATAGGAGTAAAATACTCAAACAATCAATAGAAACTCATATAATTAAATAACAAAACATCAAGAGTATTGTAAAAGATCCCCCATCACCCCTAGTGATAGGTTTAGCTACTCATTACTAATGATAATAACATATTCTAAATCGGGACACCCTTTCGGCATGAGGACGGTCCTTAAGCACGTTCTTCGTGTCCTCACAAGCTCCGGTAGCGATTCGAGATGGTACCAAGCTTCAATGAGACAAGAATTCGATGGAATGGGCAAGGGTTTGCTATTAGATCTCAATTGGGGGCTTTTGACTCAGAAATTCATCAAAAGGTCTTTGTAACATATTAAGAGCCCCTATTTATAGACTAGGCTGCGACTTAGGTTATCTGGCTTCAAATCTGCACTGATCAGGGACGGGGTTTGGCCGTACCGCATATATACACGGTCGTACCGAGTTTCGTTGATAACGATGGACCGTACCCATGCGTGTTGTTGCCTTGACATCACTTGTGTACAACCGTACTGCCTTTGGCACAGCCGTACTGGACTATTTTATCAGCGTCAGGTGGTACAGACTGAGGGGGTACGCCCCTACTGAGGTTATGCTCTAGGTACGGCCGTACCGTTAGTAGGTTAGGCCGTACCGCTTGTCCAGTAGTGCTAAAACCCTCCAAAACTAGCCAGTTTTTTTGTCCTTTTTCGCATCTTTTGCTTCGAGTGGTGTCTTCATGATAATTCTGCATAGTAAGACATAAATAAATACTTTTGTGCATTAATTAGTGCAAAATGGTATAATTAGATACTAAAAATGTCCTATAAATATAGACAAATTGGCGTGTTAACACATCCCCACACTTGAGCTTCGCTTTTCCTCAAGCAAACTACTTGGTTAACTATAGTAAGAAAAACTACTGAATAGGGGCAGAAAAATAAGTGAGACAATAATATGATATCACAAACATGTCAGTAAATAGAATGCCCAATTAGATGTGTAAGTTCAAGTAAGCTAACAATCTGCGATTTTCAAGTCACACTCTCACTAATCTGAAAGTGTTTGTAGGTATAGTCATTAACACTCAGATTTTTCAAATGAAATGGCATTACCATAGGCTTGTATATTGACAAAAAAAACTCTACTATTAGAATCTATAAAACATGCAAAAGAGGAATGAGGGTCTTTTATTGGTTGTAATGGGGCCAAGGTAATAATGTTTGGTATGATAAAGAAAGAAAATATCATGCAAAGGGTCAGAAACAAATCAACCAAAACAAGCAACCTAATTCTTTTTCACTTTCAAAAGCAGGCAAGAATCCCAATTTTTCAATCAATATTATTATTATTATTATTATTTGTAAATTATGAAGGCATGAGCATGATCACAATTTTTTTTCTTTTTCAACGCTCTTTCTTTTTTTTTCTTTTTTTCTTTTTCATTTCCTCCTTTTATGCATTTATGCAGTAGTTAATCATTTGCAACATTATTCTTTTGATTTTGCCATTAATTGCTCTCAAATAAACGTTTCCGAGATTACCTTCACAGAAAATAATCAAAAGTAACAAGAAGGGTACCAAAGAAATTAAACATAATACTTTTTGGGCACAAAAATGGGCAACTAGTGGGATAATGCATTCAAAATGGTAGTGGCCTGAATAATTCCTAAAAATTGCCCTTTCCAAATTCACATGCAAATAAATTCATATTCGCTTCGTAATGGTCTCGGCACAAGTTCTAGAATGTACATTCCAAGAAAAATATCACTCAACAAAGAAAAGAGGTAAAAGCATGATGTGGCCTCTTATTTTAGGCTCAAAACTCACATTTAATAGTTTACACAGAAAGTCAAACTCACAGAACTTCAATGCTAATTTTCAGCAAATTCTAATACTAGCAACGAATTGATTCAATCAAAAGTTGTCATAAAGAATTTTTTTTTGTATAGCCCGTAAATCAGCAAAAATTTAAAGTTCTTCTATAATTATAAGCAGTTATAAGCACAACCAAGTAATAAGCATAATGTAAAACTCCCTCCCCTCACTTATTTCTAGCAGTGTTCCCACTGCGACTATTTTAAAACAAGCACAAAAATATACAATAAAAATAAGTGCTATAAAAGAATGTGGAAAGAGACCCCCTCTGAAAAATATCACAAGCAAATTGGATGGGGATATTGGCAAAATATTCTGTTTCCTTGTCGCAATACCGATGGAGCTGGTAAGCGGCAGAAGAACTGTGCAACACAAAACTAAAAAGTTTAGAAAATAATAAAAAGAAATATAGTAAAAGATAATAATAAAAGAAAAAAATAAAAGGAAAAGAAATAAAATAAAATGTATCCTGCGACTGTGCCCTAAAATATGTGCATCTCTTTTTAATACAAAAGCAAAGCCTAAGTACTAAAAGAGAAAAATAAATGAAGGTCACGCATCACTCGGCAGGAGAGAAAGGCTGGATGCGCTGTAAGTGGTCCAAAATAAGTGACAACTGCTAGTCCACATGGGTCCTATGCTCTACAAAGCTAGACTGCATCTGTTTAAGACGCATCATGACGTCCTCATAGCAGTGGCCCTGTGTTGCTGGCTGAGGCTGTGGCGGTGGTGGTGGTGGATGCTCCTCTACTAGTGGGACAAAATCTGCAGCCTCGTCCTGCTGCTGCTGCTCCTCCGGTCTGACGACCTCCAAGCCCCCATGCCCAATCTCCGCAGAACACCAATGTTAAGATGGGTCTGAATGCTAATGGGCTCCATCTCAATCAATGTGGCTCCAGCTCCGGCTCGAACTCCGAAGTGATGGGCTAGACGGGAGATGAAAGAACCCAAGACGATGTGCCCGGTGTTCTGAATCTAAAGAGGAACACGCAATTGGGTGCATGTCCGTAAGAAAAACTTCTCGGCGTCGCAGCGGCGTCCCTCTGTCATGGCCCACAGCAAAAATAAGTCTGGCCTCGTGACCGTGCCGTCACTCAAGGCTCTCCCATTTATGGAACGGGCAATCCATCATTGCCTTTGTCCGCATACTGGGTCTTTAATCATCTTTGGCCTTGGCATTTGGGAATGTAGTGGCCATCCCCAGTGAAAGCTCTCCAACTCTCTGAATCCTGCTATCCCTCTGGGATTTCCAGAAGGGCCTCTAAATACTCCGGAGTCTGAACTGACTGCGCCGTCTCAAATCCAAGTCCAATGTTGAACTTAGCCAAAGTGATCTTGTGGTGGTTCCCACAGATCCAAAATGTAACTACAATTTCCTGCTCTGGCTCATCCTCCCCGTCTGCACGCTGGGGCTCTTTGTCTCTCATATGATAGCCACAGGTGGCTAAGAAATCTATAACTGCCTCCATAAAGAAGGGTTGTTTGACAGAGGCTGCCTGGAGCCATCCTATCCTCTGCAGCAGGGTCTCCACTGTTAACACACCAATTTGTCTATATTTATGGGCATTTTTAGTATCTAATTACACCATTTTGCACTGATTAATGCACAAAGGTACTCATTTATTTTTTATTATGCAGAAATATCATGAAGACACCACTTGGAGAAAAAGATGCGAAAAATGACCAAAAACTGGCTAGTTTTGAAGAGTTTTAACACTACTGGACAAGTGGTACGGTTTGACCTACTAACTGTACGACCATACATAGAGCAGAATCCCAGTAAGGGCGTATCCTCTCAGTCTGTACCACCTGGCACCGATAAAATAGTCCAGTACGGCCGTACACAAGTGATGTCAGGGAAACAGTACGAACGGGTACGGGTCAACGTCATCTACGAAGCTCGGTATGGCTGTGTATATAAATAGGGGCTCTTAACATGTTACAAAAACCTTTTGACGAATTTCTGAGTCAAGAGCCCCCAATTGAGATCTGATAGCAAACCCTTGCCCATTCCAAAGAATTCCTGTCTCCTTGAAGCTTGGTGCCATCTCGAATCGTTACCGGAGCTTGTGAGGATGCGAAGAACGTGCTTAAGGACCGTCGTCATACCAAAAGGGTGTCCCGGTTTAGAATTTATTCTCTTGTTATGGATTGTTCTGAATTCATATATTTGTTTATGTTATTATCATTAGTAACGAGTAGCTAAACCCATCACTAGAGGTGATGAGGGATCCTTTACAATACTCTTGTTGTTTTATTCTTTAATTATATGAGTTTCTATTGATTGTTTGAGTATTTTATTCCTATTATGCTTATTCCAATAAGGTCTGATCACCCTTTATTTAGTTGGCTTAATTGTGATAACAGGATCATGATTAGTTAACGGAACCATAGGATAAAAGAACTCGCGATATACGCCGGATAGGTTAGGGCTTGTTTCTAACCAGTTCTTAGGTTAGTAAACCCACCTGAACTTAATGGTGTTTCCCTTAGTTACTCCCTGGACCAAACGGAGTAATTAGTTGGGAGGAAGGCTATTGTATGCAAGGACAGCCTCTAGTAATTTAGAGTGGGTGGTTAGTGCTCTTATATGATAGATAACTCGTATCAATTGATTAATAACTCAAGGGTAGAGTATTGGTGAACCTGATTATCCCTAAGTCCCCCATAACATAGTTAAACCGTTCTAGCATTTAATCTGTTTACTGCTTTAATTCCAATTACTTTTCGTACTTTCTTAATCATAATCTTTGCCCGCTTAATAAAATAGAATCACAGTAATTCACTGATACTCGCTCATTCTCTGTGGGTTCGATATTCGGAGTCCTAATTATAGTCCACTTTTATTACGAGTTATGATCAGGTACACTTTCCTGAGCCGCAACAAGTTTTTGGCATCGTTGCCAGGGAATGATTGCGATATTAATCGAATTCTAGATTTTATTCGCATTAGGCATAATTTTATTTAATTATTTAATTTTCTGTTATTTTTGTTTAATTCTAAGACATTCTAATTTGGTTTTCTTTGGTGTATGCAGACAAGGTCTCAACATCCTGAATTGATTTTTGATCCTGAAATTGAAAGAACACTCAGATTGTTAAGAAGACAGCAATTAGCAATGGTTGAAGAACTAATATTGAACGAGTACTTCACACCAACTACAAATGGCAGATAGTGTTAACTATCCGGCAATTGAGGCCAACAATTTCTAACTGAAGCCAACACTGATCTCTATGGTATCTGCAGTGCAATTCTCTGGCTTATCTTCTGAAGACCCAAATGCCCATCTTAAAAGATTTCAGAAGGTTGCTAATACTGTCAAATGTGAAGGAGTATCACCGGAGGCAATCAAGTTAAGACTGTTCTCTTTCTCACTGCAAGGGAAAGCACAGCTATGGTTGGATTCATTCCCACCTAACTCTATTACTACTTGGGAGGACCTAAAAACTAAGTTTTTAAACAAGTACTTTCCTCCCGTAAAATCTGCAAAGCTGAGAGCTGATATGTCTAGATTCACCCAGAATGAAGGATAATCAATGCATGAGGCATGGGAAAGATTTCAAGATTTATTGAGAAGCTGTCCTCATCATGGTTTCACTAAGTGGTAGCAGCTTCAGATTTTATATAATGGGTTCAATATGCAAACTAGAGGAGCTATTGACGCTGCTTGTGGAGGATCTTTCGAAAAGAAAACACCCACTAAGGCTTTTGATATTATAACTGAAATGGCTCAGAACAATGCTCAGTGGCTAGCTAATGATAGGCAGTCCAGAAAGAAGAATCAGCAAGCAGGTATCTACAAAGTTGAAGCCAACACAACTCTAGAAGCAAAATTGGAGGCAATGACTAAGAAGTTAGAGACTTTGATGGTAGCTAGAGACTTTGATGGTAGCACAAATCCAGTCTAATCCTAAAAGTGATTGGGGTTATATGGCAATTGAAGGACAAATAGAAGAAGTCAATGCTATATGTCAAAAAGATTTTGACCCAAAAGTGGAGATGCAAGAGGCAATGTTAAAATATATGCAAAGACACTGACATCCGTGTATCGGACTTTTAGCCGGTTTTATGGAGAAGACTGAAAAATGATTAAAGGGTATAGAAAATAAGACAGTTAAGGCATCTTGTAATTTCTGTGGAGTTACAACTCATGATTCAAAGGACTGCACTGAGGAGGTGAATTTTATTGGGCATAAGCAAAACGACCCATACTCAAGCACCTATAACCCCTGTTGGAGGAATCACCCAAACTTTTCATGGAAAGATCAACAGGGATCCCAGAGCCAAAATCAGAATACTTATAAGCCCCCACATATGCAAAATCGTGGCCAAAATGATAAAAGTCCTGTAGTGAATGATATTAGCCATGTTATGGGACAGATAAATGAGAGGTGTAGCAACTTGAAGAAAATAGTCACTGAGCAAGCAACAGGCCAGAAAACATTGAGTGAACAAATGGCAATTGTGTTGAAAGCAGTGACTCAAAGAGAAAAAGGAGCATTCCCAAGTCAAGTGGAGCCAAATCCCAATGCAAAATGCAATGCAATCTTCATGGAAAAAGAGGAACCAAAAGAGGAAAAGACTCAACCCGAGTCTCAGCAGGTAAGTAACTCTTCCAAAGGTTCTAAAAATTCTGGTAAAGATAGGCAAGATAAGAGGTTACTAGAAAAACTTAGAAAATTGCCTGTTAATATCCCTTTGACTAAAATTGTCTTTGAAGTCCCTAAATATGTTAGATTTTTGAAAGAAATAATTTCTAACAAAAATAGGATAAAAGATGAGACTGTTAGGTTGAATGAGGACTGCTCTGCGATTCTTTTGAAGAAATTACCACCTAAGCTTAAAGATCCAGGAACTTTTTCTATTTCTTGTTCAATTGGTAATAATACATTTAAGGAACTATGTGATTTAGGATCAAGTATAAATTTAATGCCTTTGTCTGTTTGGAAGAAACTGAACGGAAGAAACAGAATTTGCTGGAACCATAACCTACTTACATGTCTCTGTAGTTAGCTAATAGAACTCTTGTTTACCCAAGAAGAATAATAGAAGACATGCTAGTTAAGGTAGGAAAATTTATTTTCCCTGTGGATTTTGTAGTTTTGGATATGGAGGAAGACAAATATGTTCCTATTATTTTAGGAAGGCCATTCTTGAACAGGAGATGCTACCATCCAAGTGAAGAAAGGAACCATGACTAAGAATTGAGGATAAGGAAGAAGTATTTAATATATATAATTATAACAAAATTTCTCCCTCTAGTGCTTCTTGTTGTTTCTTACAAGATATAAAAGTTGAAAAAGGTAAAGAAGTGCAAGTTGCAAAACAAGATAGTGACTCTTTAGAGTAGGATAAAGACATAACCCCCTCTTTGATTTTGGATGCACTATGTATTCCTAAATTTAAAGGACTTGATATTGATGAACCTTCTTATCATTTATTAAACTTTTATGGCTTGGAAAAATCTAACAATCTTGTAGAAGCCAAAGCTGAAAGAATAAAGCTCAAATTATTTCCTCTTTCTCTAGGAGGAATAGCAAAAGAATGGTTCTCAATATACCCCAAGCACCACTTTTCAAGTTGGGAAGAATTAAAAGAATAATTCTTAAGAGTTTTCAAGTCCACACCAGAAGAAAGAGTGGACCTATTCCAATTTTTCAGAGGATCCAAGAAAGACGCTTAAGAGAAATTTACAAGTTTTAAATTAGACCCATCTTTAATCTCGGAAGTGTCAATTCTACAATTTAAGGGAACCATAGGACAAGATCCTGTTGAGCACATGAGACAATTTTGCAAGAAGATGAGGAATGCAAAGTTTAAAGGCTTATCTCTAGATGAAGCAAAACTAATGACTTTCCCATTCTCATTAGATGAGAAAGTCAAGATTTGGCTTTATCTCCTACTAGTTGAGGAAGTAAAAACATGGAACAACTTAGTGAAGAAATTCATTAAGACCTTTGCACCCAACTTAGAAAAGCTAATTTACATCTGTGTAGACTGTGGATACACAATGAACCCACCAAAAAAGTGCTCAGGACCTGCTTGGATGGACCACTCAGAAAAAGGTAACTACTTTGCTGTGTTCCCCAATGGTGAGAAGACCAAAGGTAATGTCAAGGATGGGCCATAGCCCGCTAAGGACTAATTTCTAAGTCCTCTGACCCATCAGGCTCGGGACGTTAAACAATCGCTTACTAGAAGGCAACCTCGGTTACTAACATTTTTTATTTTCTGTCTGTTTGTTTTATTGTTATTATTATTTTACTCTATTTTTATTCATTTTAGGAATTTTTTTTTAAAAATTATAAAATTCAAAAATCAAAATTTTTTTTTCCAGAAAACCAATAGGAACGGGCGCACCTTGCACCGTGTATGCCCGTACCACACGACTCCATCTTCAAAAATGCGGAGAACAGACAGGTACGACTGTATCTCGTGTCCAGAGGCTGAATAAAAGCAGAAGAGCATCCACCACCACCACCGCCACAGCCAACAACATAGGGCCACTCCTATGAGGATGTCATGATGTGTCTTGACCAGATGCACTCCAGCTTTGTGGAGCATAGGACACATGTGGACCAACAGCTGACACTTATTTTGGAACACCTTCAGCGTATCCAGCCTTTCCCTCCTACCGAGTGATGCGGGACCTTTCTTTATTTTCTTTTTTAGTAGTTAGACTTTGCTTTTGTATTAAAAAGAGATGTATATATTTTGGCACACTCGCGGGATACACATTTTATTTTATTGCATTGCTTTTATTTTATTTTATTTGATTAGTATATTTTTCTTTTATTATGATCTAAACTTCTTAGTTTTATGTTGCACAGTTCTTCCGCCGCTTACTGCTACGGTATTGCGACAAGGAAACGGAATATTTTGCCAATATCCCCATCCAATTTGCTCGTGATATTTTTCAGAGTGGAGTCTCTTTCCACATTCTTTTATAGCATTTACTTTTAAATTTTTATCTTATATTATTGTGCTTGCTTTAAAATAGTCGTAGTGGAGACACTGCTAGAAATAAGTGTGGGGAGGGAGTTTTACATTATACTTATTAGTTGGTTGTGCTTATAACTGCTTACAGTTATAGAAGAACTTTAAATTTTTGCTGATTTAGGGGCTATACAATTTTTTTATGACAACTTTTGATTGAATCAATTCGTTGCTAGTTTTAGAATTTGCTGAAAATTAGCATTGAAGTTCTGTAAGTTCGACTTTCTGTGTAAACTATTAAATGTGAGTTTTGAGCCTGAAATAAGAGGCAACATCATGCTTTTGTCTCTCTTCTTTGTTGAGTGATATTTTTCATGGAATGTGCATTCTAGAACTTGTGTTGAGACCATTACGAAGCGAATATGAATTTATTTGCATGTGAATTTGGAAAGGGCAATCTTTAGGAATTTTTCAAGCCACTACCATTTGAATATATTATCCC
The DNA here is from genome assembly GCA_037113605.1 of Calophaca sinica. NCBI lineage: Eukaryota > Viridiplantae > Streptophyta > Magnoliopsida > Fabales > Fabaceae > Calophaca > Calophaca sinica. The sequence goes on from CM073730.1 coordinate 74,934,091, forward strand.
ACTAGTTGCCCACTTTTGAGCCTAAAAGTATTATATTTAATTTCTTTGGTACCCTTCTTGTTTTTATTGAGTATCTACTTGAAGTCAACCTTGGAAAAATTTTATTTGAGAGCAGTTAGTGGCAAAAATTTATTGAATAATTTTGCAAAGTCCTTTTTATTTATTTACAAAAAGAGAAGGCTTATGAATTTGTTCCCCTCCTAATTCTTAGAAATGATTGATTGCTGCATAATTGCGTGAAAAGAGGAAAGGAAAAAGAAAAAAGAAAAAAAGAAAGAGCATTGAAAAAGAAAAAGATTTTTTTTTTGTGATAATGCTCATGCCTTCATAAGTTGTAAAAAGAAAATATTTTGATTGAAAAATTTTGCCTGCTCTTGAAAGTGAAAAAGAATTAGGTTGCTTGTTTTGGTTGATTTGTTTCTGACCCTTTGCATGACCTTTTCTTTCTTTTATCATACCAAACATTATAACCTTGGCCCCATCACAACCAATGAAAGACCCTTATTCCTCTTTTGCATGTCTTATAGATTCTAATAGTAGAGTTTTTGGTCAATGTAAAAGCCTATGGTAATGCCTTTTCATTTGAAAAATCTGAGTATTAATGACTATGCCTACAAACACTTTGAGATTGGTGAGAGTGTGACTTAAAATTCACAGATTGTTAGCCTACTTGAACTTACACCTCTAATTGGGCACTCTATTGACTGACATGTTTTATGATATCATATTGTTGTCTCACTTCTTTTTCTGCCCCTATTCAGTAGAAATAGTTTTTCTTACTATAGTTAGCCAAGTAGTTTGCTTGAGGGCAAATAAAGCTCAAGTATGAGGATGCCTTAACACACCAATTTGTCTATATTTATAGGGAATTTTTAGTATCTAATTATACCATTTTGTACTAATTAATGCACAAAGGTACTCATTTATGTCTTATTATACATAATTATCATGAAGGCACCACTCGGAGCAAAAGATACGAAAAAGGACAAAAAAATAGCTAGTTTTAGAGAGTTTTAGCACTACTGGACAAGCGGTACAGCTTGACCTAAAAAATGGTATAGTCGTACCTAGAGCAGAACCTCAGTAGGGCGTACCCCCTCAGTCTGTACCACCTGACGCCAATAAAATAGTCCAGTACGGTCGTGCCAAAGGCAGTACAGCCGTACACAAGTGATGTCAGGGCAACAGTACGCATGGGTACAATCTATCGTCATCAACGAAGCTCGGTACAGTCGTGTATATATGCAGTACGGCTTTAACCCATCCCTGATCAGTGCAGATTTGAAGCCAGATAATCTAATTCGCAGCCTAGTCCATAAATAGGGGCACTTAACATGTTACAAAGACCTTTTGATGAATTTCTGAGTCAAGAGCCCCTAATTGAGATCTGATAGCAAACCATTGCCTATTCCAAAGAATTCTTATCTCCCTAAAGCTTGGTGCCATCTCGAATCGCTACCAGAGCTTATGAGGACGCGAAGAAGTTGCTTAAGGACTGTCGTTATACCAAAGAGTGTCCCGGTTTAGAATTTATTTTCTTGTTATGGATTGTTCTGAATTCATATATTTGTTGATGTTATTATCATTAGTAATGAGTAGCTAAACCCATCACTAGGGGTGATGGGGATCCTTTATAATACTCTTGATGTTTTATTTTTTAATTATATGAGTTTCTATTGATTGTTTGAGTATTTTATTCCTATTGTGCTTATTCCAATAAGTCATGATCACCCTTTATTTAGTTGGCTTAATTGTGGTAACAAGATCATGATTAATTAACGGAACTATAGGATAAAAAAACTCGCGCTATACGCCGGATAGGTTAGGGCATGTTTCTAACCAGTTATTAAGTTAGCAAACCCACCTGAACTTAATGCTATTTTCCTTAGTTATTTCCTAGACCAAACAGAGTAATTAGTTGGGAGGAAGGCTATTGTACGCAAGGACAGCCTCTAGTAATTTAGAGTGGGTGGTTAGTGCTCTTACATGATATATAACTCATATCAATTGATTAATAAACTTAAGGGTAGAGTATTGGTGAACCCCGTTATCCCTAGGTCCCCCATAACATAGTTAAATCATTCTAGCATTTAATCTGTTTACTGCTTTAATTCCAATTACTTTCAGTACTTTCTTAATCGTAATCTTTGATTGCCTAATAGAATAGAATCACAGTAATTCACTGGTACTCGCTCATTCTCCGTGGGTTCGACATTCGGAGTCCTAATTATACTCCATTTTTATTACGAGTTACGATCAGGTGTACTTGCCTAAGCTGCAACATCCACCTCTCCCCGCAGGCCAACCTGCTGAAGAGCATCAAAGTCTAAGTATCTCTGAGTATGGGTATGGAAATCTTGCAGCTGCCTGTAACGATCTCTGAACTGCTCTGGCATATAGTGAGGCACGGCTCTAGTGCCACATGCTGCTACAGTAGAAGAAGAAGAAATGTCGGTCTTTTGGTGCTTAGGCATTTTCCTGCAAAAATAAAATAGAAAAAATTAAATTTCAAGTAAAACCCGTGTTAGGTACAGTAGGTGCCGTGAGAATGCGGCCATCTTTGCTCTAAATGCATACTGATTCAATAGGTCGATGCGGCTGATCAAGGTCTATGTGCGCCGTACTACGCCATAAAATGCCTGTACCTATGGTCAATCTTCAACCCTCAGCGTAATCTGGCTGTTCTTGATAGGTACTGCAGTCGAGGCTACTACGGTTTTGTAAAAAATCTACCCTATGATTAGATTTTCTCAATTTTAAGCCTAGATTTCAAGTCTCTAATCATTCCTAGGGCCTCTAAGCATGTAAAACCAAGCAAAAACTAGTCCTAATCACCTAAAGTTAGGATTAAACAAAACCAAAAACCTAAACTAACTAAAAACTTAAAATAACCAGTAAAACAGCCAATCAATCCACAAATTGAGTTTAGAATCAGTACCTGGATGATCTTGTGAGTGGAAATGCAAAGAGAATGAGAGAAAAGGGTGCTCGAATGGAGAGGTTTTGGGCATACAAGGGTGAGGTACGCTCTTACCTCTCACTGTTTACCTTATATTCAGCCTTTGGACACAGCATACGGTCGTACCTGATTTATGTCCGGCCGTACCTGTCTGTTTCTCCGCGTTTTGAAAGTGAAGCCATGTGGTACGGCCGTACATGGCGCAAAGTGCGCCCGTACCTACTAGTTTTCTGGAAAAAAATTTATTTTTCAATTTTGTAATTTTTTTGTATTTTTAAATATTCCTAAAATGAATAAAAATAGAATAAAATAAAATATGAATAGAAATAAAACAAACAGATAAGAGATAAAAATGTTAGTAACCGAGATTGCCTCCTGGTACATCCCGAGCCTGATGGGTCGAAGGACATTAGAATTAGTCCTCAGCGGGCAATGGCCATTCCTTAACATTACCTTTTGTCTTCTCACCATTGGAAAACACAACAAAGTAATCACCTTTCTCTGAGTGGTCCATCCATGCAGGACCTGAGCACTTTTTTGGTGGGTTTATTGTGTACCCACAGTCTTCACAGATGTAAATTGGCATCTCAAAGTTGGATGCAAAAGTCCTAATGAATTTCTTCACCAAGTTATTCCATGTTTTTACTTCCTCAATTGGCAGGAGATAAAGCCAAATCTTGACTTCCTCATCTAATGAGAATGGGAAAATCATTAGCTTTGCTTCATCTGGAGACAAGCCTTCAAACTTTATATTCCTCATCTTCTCACAGAAATGTCTCATGTGCTCAATAGGATTTTGTCCTGTGGTTCCCTTGAATTGCAATTTTGACACCTCTGAGATCAAGGATTCGTCTAATTTAAAACCTGTATATTCCTCTTGAGTGTCCTTCTTGAATCCTCGGAAGAATTGAAATAGATCCATTCCTTCTTCTGGTGTGGATTTGAAAACTCTTAAAAACTCCTCTTTTAATTCTTCCCAACTTGAAAAGTGGTGCTTGGGATATATTGAGAACCATTCTTTTGCTATTCCTCCTAGAGAAAGGGGAAATAATTTGAGCTTTATCTTTCTGCTTTGGCTCCTGCTAGATTGTTAGATTTTTCCAAGCCATAAAATTGTAATAAATGATAAGAAGGTTCATCACTATCAAGTCCTTTAAATTTAAGCAAACACAGTGCCTCCAAAATCAAAGAAGGTCTTATGTCCGTATCCTGCTCTAAAGAGTCACTATCTTGTTTTTCAACTTGCACTTCTTTCCCTTTTTCAACCTTTATATCTTGCAAGAAACAACAAGAAGCACTAGAGGGATAAATTTTGTTAGAATTATATATATTAAATACTTCTTCCTCATCCTCAATTCTTAGAGTCATGGTTCCTCTCTTTACTTGAATGGTAGCATCTCCTGTTGCGAAGAATGGTCTTCCTAAAATAATAGGAACTTCTTTGTCTTCCTCCATATCTAAGACTATAAAATCCACAGGGAAAATAAATTTTCTTACCTTAACTAGCATATCTTCTATTATTCCTCCTAGGTAAACAAGAGTGTTGTCAGCTAACTGCAAAGACATGTAAGTAGGTTATGGTTCTTGCAAATTCAGTTTCTTCCAAACAGACAAAGGCATTAAATTTATATTTGAGCCTACATCACATAGTGCCTTAAATGTATTATTACCAATTGAACAAGAAACAGAAAAGGTTCCTGGATCTTTAAGCTTAGGTGGTAATTTTTTTAAAAGAATAGTAGAGCAATCCTCATTCAACTTAACAGTCTCATCTTCTATCCTATTTTTGTTAGAAATTATTTCTTTAAAAAATTTAACATATTTAGGGACTTCAGAGACAATTTTAGTAAAAGGGATATTGACAGGAAGCTTTCTAAGTTTTTCTAATAACCTCTTATCTTGCCTATTCATACAAGAATTTTTTGAACCTTGGGAAGAGTTACTTACCTGCTGAGACTCAGTTTGAGTCTTCTCCTCTTTTGGTTCCTCTTTTTCCAAGAAGATTGCATTGCACTTTTCATTGGGATTTGGCTCCACTTGACTTGGGAGTGTTCCTTTTTCTCTTTGAGTCACAGCTTTCAACACAATTGCCATTTGTTCACTCAATGTTTTCTGGCCTGCTGTGTTCTCAATGACTATTTTTTCCAAGTTGCTACACCTTTCATTCATCTGTCCCATAAAGTTGTTAATGTCATTTTCTCCGGGACTTTTATCGTTCTGTGCACAATTTTGCAAATATGGGGGCTTATAAGTATTCTAATTTTGGCCCTGGGATCACTGTTGATCTCTCCGTGAGAAATTTGGGTGATTTCTCCATCAGGGGTTGTAGGTGCTTGAGTATAGGTCATTATGTTGCTTATGCCTGTAACATCCCATTTTCGCAAAAGGTTTTCCTTGAAACTAGCAGTATTTTTTTCCAAGTGTAATACATTAAACTGACAACAATACCCGTTTTAAAATAAAACATAACCAACATCATATATATATGCATCATAGTAGTGTCAAGGATCAGAGTATTTCGCACGCAGGCGAATTCCAAAATATACAACAGTACATACTCAAAATAAAATACATCAGTCACATGAAAACCCTAAGACCTAGAGTCTAACCAACTGACTCTATCTAACTATGCTGGCCCATACGTAACCTAAGACGCTTGCGAGGGGGAAACCCCGCACGATAGGTCCTCGACTCCGAACTAGCAGGCCCCGATGCCTCTGAAGGATCCTCCTCCTCCTCCTCGTCCTCACTCTCAATCACTACTCTATCTTTTGCCGTCCATTCCTTAGTAGTCCTACACCCATTGATTTGGTTTCTGGCCCTAGGAATTGGAGGCAAGGGATAAGAGCAGTGAGGACAGTGAACACAAGATGAGGGAGGACTACCCGCAGGTGCAGCAGGTGTCTCCAATGAAGCTGTCAGAATAGCATGAGTAGTAGCAGTGAAGATGGGAGGAGTTCCAAGGACTCCAGTCGAAGGTGGATATGCACTGAAACTCGGTGTCATGGATGGATGTAAAGGATCCACAAACGGATGGGTCACAACAGAAGCAGTCGTCGGTATTGTAGTAAGTAAACTAGGTGGTACAAAGATGTGAATCGTCTAACTGCTGAAGCGTACAACAGTAGAATACTCCCCGTCGTCGTCGGTCTCCAAAACTAATCCCGTGTGTGTCAAACGCCCAGAAATAGGATTGATGACCCACGCCGAAGGGGTCTTCCCCTGAGGGAACTCATACGTCGTACTCCCAATGTGCCTCATCGGGATCGGCGACATCTAAGTATCGGTTTCAAACATAACTTAAAACAAAAAGGAATGTAAGGGTAAATTTCTTGTCCACGAGTTCATTACAGGCTAGTTACAAACAAACAAGATATATATATAGTACATCAGCATATCATTATATACGTATACATACATATAGATCGCATACAGTATCATGGCATATCAAATGTTTGCATGTGAACAGGCAAATCAACAACAATTTAATGATCAAACATCACATATCAAGATGCGGTTAGTCCTGTATGCCAATGCAGTATGACCAGTTTGTGTATACACCTGCCCCCTTGATAGGTCAGCAGCATGACGGGGACTACTTTCCCAACGTCCAAACAATATAGCCTCTACTTAGGCTTGCCACTACTTTGGCTTGCCTCTACTTAGGCAATGCAGCGAGAACTCGTCTTTTGAAGTCGATGAGACCAATCAAACGCTCTGAGTGTCGATGCTCAATGGTTAGAATACAAGTCAAATAATCAATGCAGATTGACAAACCTCACTCACTCTACTTAGTGAATTTTCATGCTTCCCAATATTGTATTACCTGTGTAAGGTTATACCAAATAATTTATTTATGGAATCATGTTGTCAGTTTGTGGAGTCGCATCAGATTTACCGATGTAAATTGTCAACCAATCAATAACCAATCGTCGCACTATAAATTAACTTAAAACACAATAACAGTCCTTTCATGCTTTTGCACACTTCAATCAGTATCAATTCAACATCAATTCAAGCATGATTTAAGGCATTCAACAACATTTATAGTTGTCACACAAGATCAATTAGAGCACGCCACTACACTTCACATAGCATCAGACATGTCAACATATTATGGCATGTTACCGCAGCACTCCAACACTTAGTGATACTACAGTTACTACCACCAATATTCATTCAATCAACCACACAACAAACAAAACAAAGAGCCTAAACTCATTATATAGAAATTTCCCTTACCTCGAACAAGCTCTAAATAAGGAATTTCCAACTCGTTGACAGCACATACCTCGCTCGAACCTTAACAATACAACTTAATAAAATTAGAACCAACAACTCAAGCCATATGGCTCTAAGGGCAGCCACGGCCTAGGTCCTAAAAATACCTAAAAATCTAGCTAACTTAACCCATTTGGATCACACCTAATCATATATTACATTACAAGTTCAAGTTATGCAAAATTTGAAACTTTTCTTAAGTTTACACACTCAGAAAAACTTAAAACCAAATCTTACCACTTGAAATAGTGTTTTACCAAATGACTGGTATTTTGTCAACTTTAAACCACTTTTAAAAACCATAGATCATGCCATAAAAATTTTAGAAACAAGTTAGATATAAGTTTAAGACAATCCTTAAAACATAAGCTAAGTTTTTTCCCAAAATCAAACTTCCTTGAATTGTTTTGTTAAATCAAATCCTAAATCAACTTTTACCACATTTTATAAGCATAAGACAACTTAAAACAATGCTTGAAACTTGCCTAAGAGCCACGGCCACAAAGGCTTCAAAACAACCCAAAATTTCAATTTTTCTTCCATTTCCAAAACATGCACCACACCACCGTTAGATCCTGGAACCTTAAACCAACTTCCACAACACTTAAATCACCTTAAAACAATTTAAAACATCCCCTTAAATCATATTTAAGGCCACGGTTTCAGCCCCCTTTTTCACAAAAATTTTATTTGCCAAACATCTTGTAATATGCATATATGACTAGTATCCAAACCTATCTAACATAACTCATCAAAGCTAACTCCAAAACCACAAAACTAAGTCAAGAACAAAGCTTAAAAGGGTGCTCAAGATTCGGCCAGCAAGGGTTAGGGTTTCATCCAAACTTAAAACACCAAAAACAAAGTGATTCATGGAAGGAAATAAGGAGTTATGAAGCTATACATGCCATACTAGCCAAAACAAACACTAAAATTCAAAAATAGCTCCTAAAACCTTCAAAACCCATATCATGGAACCCAAGAGAGATGAGGAAAGATTTATGGAGCTTACCAAGAGTATGGATGATGATTGAACAAGGGTGGAGATGAAAGGAAGCAAAGATGCACACTTTAATCTCCAAAACTTCCAAAATCACAACTTTCTTTCTCTAGGTTTTTTTCTGCAAGTTCTTCACTAATGGAAGAAGAAATGGTGCTGGTGTGTAATGAGGATGAGGCCACGAAATTTCAGGGGTAGAATGGGATGGAAAGGTTCATTTAGTTAGAAACTAACTAACTAAGTCCTAAACCAACTAAACTAAGTAATTACCATTTACTTAATTACAAATCACCACTTGACACTTGTAATTTCAATCATTAAATCACATGTTCAGCTCCCCTAGTGGATTATGAACCGCCCCTCCAGCCCTAGTGTCAAGATATTTTCAATTCATCGCGTTATCGCTCAACCGGGTGCGCGGCGTTACGCGTATATCAGGGTTTTTGTACTAAAACTTCAAAATTAATACTAATAAATTACTATATAATTAAAAATTATTAATCACTCAAAATATCCACAAAAATATTAGAAGTTTTACTATGATTATCGTTTTTTTGATTTACGCGCTCAGCGTCACCGTTAAGCGGTTCCTGGGCAATAGAAAATACCCTATATATTTTCTGATACCCAAAAATTCCCAAAAAATTCCAATAAATCCTAAATATTGGAATATGCTTAGATCTCAAATTTTATAAAATTTGGATCATATTTGGGTAGGTTTTAGTCAAAACTTGTCTTATAGTTCAAATTCAGCGTTTTACAGTAGAATCTGAACATCGCAAGAAAAATCCTAAATTAGTAATAAGTAATAATCTCTATTATTCCTATCAAATAGAATAAATCTCAATAATACAAGTATCAACATAATTTTTTATTAATTAAAAGTAGCATTAGAGACGACAGAAAACAGATAATTACTAAGTAATTCAACATAGAAAATTAGGGTGTTACAATGCCCAACAAAATTCACAAACTCAGTGCAGTCCTTTGAATCATGAGTTGTTACTCCACATAAGTTGCAAGATGCCTTAACTGTCTTGGTTTCTATAGCCTTTAATCTTTCTTCAGTTTTCTCCATGAAACCGGCTAGAACTCCCATATACGGATGTTCGTGTCTTTGCATATACTTCAACATAGCCTCTTGCATCCCCCATTTTGGGTCAAAATCTTTCTGGCTTATAACATTGACTTCCTCTAATTGACATTCAATTGCCATACAACCCCAATCATTACTAGAATTGGACTGGGTTTGCGCTGCCATCAAAGTCTCTAATTTCTTAGCCATTGCCTCCAATTTTGCTTTCAAAGCTGTGTTAGCTTCTACTTTGTAAATTCTTGCCTGCTGGTTCTTTCTTTTGGACTGTCTATCATTAGCTGACCACAGATCCCTTATCCTATTTTGTACACAAATTCAACTTTGATGAAAGAAAATATAGTATGATTTCATATCGATGACACGTGAAGGTAAGTTGTCAGCATGTGCAATGAGCAGTGCTTTTCTTTCTGCATAAGAACCATCAAATCCTATCTTGCATCCTTAATTGTTCAATATTTGTTTATAAACATGATTTGTGATTGGATTAAGGAGGAGTTAGTGGCTTTAGAAAACTTTAAGTAATGGCCTACTATAGCAACAAATCCTATATAACGTAAGCATTTTGTCTATTTTATATTAAAAATTTTAATCTTAAAAATAATAGTGTTAATAATTTAATATCATATAACATGTAGCCATAATTATAACATATTATTTTATAAACGATAATCATTAAAATTTTAGAAATGTCCAAAAATTATTGAAAATAAAAATATTTATTTTATATTATAAGTATGATAACACCTTAATTTTTATACATTTTATTTCATCTTTTATCAATTATATTTGGAAGTTAATATTTAAATACGATTGTATATAAAATAAAAATGGGGCATTTTGATAATTGCAGCCTTTATTCGTGGGAATACATTTAGAGGTGAACATGGGCCGGTTTGGATGAATTTTAGTCAAATCCAATGCCCGATCCGATTAATTTGATTGGTTTGGATTTTAAAAAAAATCCGCAGTTTTTCTAAATGGCCCGAACCGAACCAAACCGGTGTTGAAGGGGTTGGATTGGATGGGCTCGCGGGTTGTGAAGCAAACAAATTAAATTCTGAACGAAAAAATAAAATAAAATCTGATCGCATATAAAAATAAAATCCAAGACAACAAAGCAAGACATTTTTCAACTGAGCAACATTTTTCCCAAAAGTGCTTTTGCTTCAACAAATAATCAAGAGAAAAAAAAAGAATGAACAAGTTCGTAAATCACATAAGAGATAAAATATTCAAACTTCAAATGGTTCAACTTTCTGAGCAGTATAACAAAATGTGGAACTGCTGTAACAAACAACAATGAACATTAACCAAAATTTGATGACACCCTTCAGTAAATAAATATAACCCAAGTTGAACTTCATCAAAAACCAAAAAAGTTCAATCAAATACTAATTTTCTTAAGACAAGGTGTACAGACTGCAGAGATTAAAAGTAAACACAGGACATGAACTTCATTCATCTTAACTCCAAATCAATACCAAATAAAATTCAAAAAATAAAAACAAAACAAAACTTGCCTGTGGATGACTTGTGGACATAGGAATTCGTCCATCCCACACCTCTATCACAACATCCATCAACTTAATTTGCTCCTTCAGTTCTTTCTCTGCTTTTGCAATGTGACCAGGAAACCACTGCCCAATAACCAGGAAAAATCAGCACAGAACCCCAAGTTTTACAATGATGTTACACATACACAAGGCAAATTGTACAATTAGTATATTCCTTTCTTAGAAATACCTGCACAGGGCGTAAGACCTTTGTCCAGCGATAAAGATCAGTGTCAAGATCAGCCCAAAGATCAGTCTCTCCTTGATTGGGATTGGCATATCCATTTTCAATCCAACCAGAGCCTTTCAAGCCAATTATCTGCAACATTCTCATTCAAAAAAAAAATATTCAATGTTAATTAATGATGACTAAATTCTGGGTCTGGGTACATGAAAGTCCATAAGCACTCTTTTTTTTCCTTAAAAAAATGGAAACTTGAATTTCTAAACACACACGCGCACACACACACAGAGAAACATAAACCTACACACACAGAGAAACACACAAAGATAAACATACACACACACTCACACATAGAAACCAGGGCCGTCTTAAACATTTTGGGGGCCCTGTTCTAATCTAAAAAATTGGGCCCCTAATAAAAAAAATTTAATAATTAAATATTATTTCAAAATATTATTTCAAAAAAAAGGACAATCTTAAATATTATTTTAAAAAGGGTAATTGTTCTAATAAATACAAAGAAGATTATTAAAATCTTACGAATACAACTTGAAGCTAATATCAACCTTGTAGCTATTTAAAAAGAGCCATCCTTCTAACACTTTTTGAAGCAAATTCATCAACCAAGTCTTCATATTGTATTGTCTCCAAAATATCATTCTCAACTGCTATCAATGCTAATCCATTAAGTCTTTTTTGTAACATGGTAGACCGCAAGTAAGACTTCAACAACTTCAATTTTGAAAAACTTCTTTCTGCAGAAGCAACTGTCACCGGAATAGTCAATAAAATTCTATATGCAATAATTGTATAAGGAAAACAATCTAAGCCTTTTAAAAATCTTAATATATCAATAGGTCCTATTTTTTCTGAAGGAAAGATTTCTCTTAGTAACTTTAACTCCACAAATAATTCATTCTCATCAATATCAGATTGTTCATTATGTTTCAATGCCTGTTCAAAATGACTACAACAAGACATCAAAGTTGCATCGTCCAATGATTGTAACTTGTGAGAAGTAAACAAGAAACCAAAAATACTTTCATACTCTTGGTATTGTTCAAATCTCTTATTAAGAGAAACAACAGCTTGATCAATAAGGTAAAGAAAATAATTAACCCTAAAAGATTCCTCTCCAGATAGCTCAACTGATGGGGTATTCAAATTCTCATCAAATTGTCTTTTTCTTCTAATTATACGCTTTTGGGGAAATACTGGGTCGATATTCAATTCAATAGCAATTTTCTTAGCATTATCCAAGGCATTATAAAAACCAGTTTCTCTATATCCCTCAAAAAATGAAATCAACCCCTTTATTTTTTCCATAGCAACATCAATAAGCATATCATTTGATTGTAAAAGCTTGCTAACCAAATTAATTGCGGATAATATTTCAAACCAGATAATTATAGCCATTAAAAACTCAAAATCACTAAGCTCATTTGTTGCTAAGGATTTAGCTTCACTTCTTATTTTAGAATCGAGATCCTTTTCCGACACTTCAAGTAAAGCTTCTCTAAAATCTGACATTTGAGCTCTTATAGCTTTGACACTATCTACACGACTCTCCCAACGAGTAGATGACAATGATTTTGGAGTCAACCCTTTTACGTTATCTTTCAAAATTTGCCATCTCTTAGTAGAATTGGCAAAAATTGTATAAATGCGTTGAACAACTCCAAAAAAATCTTGTGCTTTAATACAAGAGTTAGTCATATCACACAATGCCAAATTAAGACTATGACAACCACAAGGAGTATAAAAGGCTCTCGGATTTATGTCTAAAAATTTCTTTTGTACATCTTGATGTTTTCCTTTCATATTTGACCCATTATCATAACCCTGTCCTCGCACATCAAATAAGTCAAGATCAAGATTTTTCAATTCATTTTGTAAAACATCAAAAAGCCCTTGGCCAGTTGTATCATTCACATTCAAAAATCCTAAAAAAGATTCCTCAATGCTAACAGAATTTGAAGAAACATCCACATATCTTATTATCAAAGACATTTGCTCTTGGTGACTAACATCAGGAGTACAATCAAGTATCACTGAGAAATACTTTGCTTGTTTGATTTTTCTAATGATTTCAGTTTTAATTACAGAAGCAAACAAAAGTATTAACTCATTTTGGATGTTATGCCCAAGATAATGAATGTGAATATTATCATTTGTAATACGTCTAATATGTTCTTGGACAATTGGGTCAAATTCTGCTAACATTTCAATTAAGCCCAAAAAATTGCCATTGCTATTTTGGTACAATCTCTCATTAGAACCACGAAAGGCCAAACTATGTTTAGCAAGGAATTTCACTATTGAAATAATTCTTTTTAAAACATTTTTCCAGTGATCTTTTTCTTTCTCAATTAGTCTTTGATTCATTTTATCAATAGTCTGATTCTTTTGCAGCCTTTGACGCAACTCATACCAAGTAGTCATATTCTTAACATGTTCCATGCCTGTCTCATGCTCTCTAAGTCTTTCACCAATATGTGCCCAATCACTAAAACCCTCATTTGTTAATTGGCCTCTACCAATCCCTATTTTAAAAACTTTACAACAAAAACAAAATACTCTATCAAGCTCTTTCGAATAAACAAGCCAATCTCTATCACACTTCTCTCCATTTGATAAAACTCTAGTATACAAATTAGCCGTAAAGCGTCTAAAAAATTTATCTTTAGGACCATTCACAACGGACAAATCTCTTTTAGGACCTTTTGTAACTAATAAATCAATCATTTTAGAATCAAGAGCATCCCAATTTCTTAGATAAAATATATCAAAAGAATGTTCAAATGGATTTGCTTGCTCTAATGGATTATTATTTTCATTATCAAGTGAATTATTCAAATTAACACCATCACCATTTTTAGCATCAACATTTTGATTATTCAAATTATCATTTTCAATGGGCACTTCACCTATATTTTCCGGATCAACACTTTCATTCTCCATATTATTATTCTCAGTAGTAACCACAGTTTCAAGAATTTCAGCATCAACATTATCAACATTCTGATTTTCAACAGGAATTTGTGGTTCTTTTCTAAAAAAATTATTAAGAGCTCCTCTTTGAGATTGAGTTAACTCTTCAAGTCTTTTCTTTTTTTTACGCTTCTCATATCCAGATTCATACTTTATAGGAGGCATAGTAAAAAAGACTAAGATAAAGAAAGAAACAACCTGAATTTAAAAGAGGTGCACGTACTGTGGTGTGCGATAAGTGCCACTGCCCACTGCCAGCTTGACCTTCACCTTGCGTCCTTGACTCCTTGCCCTGTTGTGTTGCCCACGGCCCACCACAGGCCCACACGGCCACACCTCAGTCCTTAGCCAGCCTGCAATGCAAATATGCAATTGCAATCCACAACAACAGTCAACCAAGAGTCAAAAACGTGTAAAGGTTAATTAATTAATAATAATAAAAAAAACCAGTCTATGTCTACCATCTACCTACTACCTTTTGTCAGTAAGACAGTAAGTAAGCGTGCCTTGTACGCTTCAACGCTTGTAAGTTGTAACACACTATGAGTCTATGACACTATCACACTAACACTTCCTGTTCCTGACTTCTAGTCCTCCTGCGTCCACTAAGCGAGTAAGCCCAGAAATAGAAAACTCAAAGCTTGCCTACGGTGCGTCGGTGCCTTACTGCCTTCTCTTCTTCTTGCTTTCTCAACGTTTTCCTTTCCTTTTCCTTTTCCAAATCAAAGCCCAGAAAAAGTTGCAGAACCACGTCCACACCCGGATCAAAAGAAGACCATGAAAAGATGCAGAACCGCACCGGAGTCGCGGTCGCAGAGAAGAAAACAGGGGACGAGGAATCAAGAGAAGAAGAGGAAACAAGAGAAAGAGATTTTCAGAGGGAGAGGATTCGGAGGTTAGGGTTAGAAACAATGACATTTAAACGTTGATTTTCGTTCGAATCCCTTAATTTTCGAGCTCTCAATTAATTTTCGTTCGAGCTCTCCCTCTGAACACTGAAATGCGACGATTCTTCTGCCTGAAAATTCTCCAACGTGGCCGCGAATTCAGAATCACCACCCCCCTTTTTTTTTGTTCGTAGACGTAAATTTTGGGGCCCTAAATTTTGGGCCAAATTTGAGGCCCTGTGCTGTAGCACTGTTTGCACAGCCACAGGGCCGGCCCTGATAGAAACATAAACCTAAACCTAAACAGAAACCTAAACACACACACCATTCAAATCATACACACACACTGACACATAGGAAGAAACATTGTTCGAATCACACACACAACCACTAGAATCGAAGATAACTCACCACGGTGGAGGACGGCGTAACCTCGATGAAGGACGGCACACGACGTGAGGTGGCGAGAGAACGATGATGAAGCACGACGGCGACAGTGAGATGAGGGAAGAGATGATCTGAGAATGAGAGATCCGTTTGTGGCGTGGCACTGTGACTTGGAGTTGGAAAAAGTGAGACTGAGGGAGAACCCAGGGAGAGGATGAGATAAATGGAGGTGAGGGAGAGGTTAAGGACGGCGGAGACGCGGAGAAGCTGAACCCTAAAGAGGGAGAGAGACGAACGAGGAACGAGATAAGAGCGAGAGTGAGGGACTGACTCTTAGTTCAGTTTCTATTTTTGATAAATGAGTTATGTAAAATAAAAAATAATAATAATCCCACCGGGTTGGGCCATCGGGTTTCTGGTTTTAAAATCCATAATCCGAACCAAATGTCATCGGATCTGACTGGGTCAATTCGGGTTGGACCCGAAAGTGATTGGGTTGGGCAAAATCCGAGTTGGGTTCGGTTTGGGTCACCGTGTTGGCGGGTTGGCCCGAACCCATGTACACCCCTACATGTGATCCACCGAACAAACTTGCAAATTATTCTAGAGAATTTCAAGAAATATTCCTAGGAACTTGAACAATTAACCAAACGTGTTTTACAAAGTAACCAACAACCATATTCATAGTACTACCTCTGTCCCTAATAATAAATCGTCTTTGTAAAAAAAAATTGTCCCTAAATATAAGACTCTTTTCAATTTAAAAGATACATTGATTAATGCTTTACAAAAATACTCCTAGATAGTCTTGGGGAGATGACAAGCCAAAGTGGAGTATTAAAGAGCCTTGAGAGATGAATTTTGACTTTTCATGTAGAATTTTGCTCAATAATTGAAGGGTAATATAAAAAAATTATTATACTTTTTAGACAAATTAAATTAGCTAATTAGTTTTCCTAATCTCCATATTTTGATCAAAATATATTTATAATTAGGGACGAAGATACTAATAGCATTCCGGAGCGTAGCGTATGATTCCCAAGGAATGAATTTAGTAATGAATAATACTGTAATTAATAGGACATTGTAGGTGGGAAAGTGAAGCAGGCGTGCGAGCGACGCTTTGGAACGCGAAAATACAGAAATTAAATGGTCATTTATGATATGCAAAAATTATGATTATCAACGATCAATCTGTTCCATAAAAAAATGTGTTCCGTGGATTAAAAACGATCAATCTGTGAGAATGTGAATAGACGATCAATCTGTGAGAATGTGAATAGACTCAACTCAACTATGTCTATCGCGCAACTGTTGGTGATTAAATCAAGCTTTAATAAAAGAAATGAGCAACACCACTTGAGTTGAAAAATTTTTAGGTTTAAATGTACTTTAGTCTCCAATTTTTTTAATTTGTTGATTTCAGTCTCTCTATTTTATTTTTTACGATTTTGATTTTTTAACTTTTTCAATTTAGTAATTTTAGTCCTTATATTTTTTTAATTATATTTTTGGTCCAAAAATACGTGGATTGTATACTTTTGGTCCTCCACTTTTCTAAAACCCAAGATTTTTGGAGACCAAAAATACAAAAAATCTATTAGTTTAAGGGACCAAAAGTAGAATTAAAAAGTATGGGGACCAAAAACGCCAAATTGAGAAAGTTGAAGAACCAAAATCGCCAAAAATAAAATAAAGGGACCAAAATTACTAAATTAAAAAAATTGATGAGTAAAGGTGCAATTAAACCAATTTTTTACCACTGCCTCCGTGATTTGACAGCCATGCCCATGGATGGAAATATCACCACTTTAGACCTTTGAAATCTTTAGCAT
Source organism: Calophaca sinica (assembly GCA_037113605.1). Taxonomy (NCBI): domain Eukaryota; kingdom Viridiplantae; phylum Streptophyta; class Magnoliopsida; order Fabales; family Fabaceae; genus Calophaca; species Calophaca sinica. The sequence continues at coordinate 74,951,264 of CM073730.1, forward strand.
GAAGTTTTCTTCGTTTTTGCTTAGTCATTAAGTTTTTAGAATATTGCAGTGTAAGAATCCTTGCGTATATAAAGACAACCTCGTACTGATGTTGTGTGTTCAAATTTCTGTTTTATATCTGAGAAACACCTCTCTTCCCCTCATTTATCTTCTGCTGCGCATATACATGTGTGTGTGATTTTTGTGAATTAATATTCCTCCCTGATATCGGCAACTTGGTGTATTAATTTCATTTCTCTGTTCGTTTACTCAACTCATCAAATCAAATCAATGGCCAAGAAAGTTGCATCAAACGAAGACCTTCTGAAGGAGATTCTTGTCCGTGTCCCAGCAAAACCACTCCTCAGATTCAAATGCGTTTCAAAGCGTTGGCGCTCTCTCATCTCTGAACCACGATTCTGCCATTCCCACACTCTTCGCCATTACAAACATTCCTCTCGCCCTTTCCCTTCCGCTCTCTTACTCGCCCCTGGCTCCACTCCTACCCCATTCCGCTGCCCAATTTTCCCTTTAAATGGTTCTTCCTCTGACTCTTCTTCTTCTTCGTCTTCTTCTTCTTCTTCTTCTTCTTCCAATAATTTTCGTTATGTGAAAATTCCTCGCATGATCATTAAAATAATGCAATCATCCAACGGTCTCTTACTCGTTGAAGGAAGACCAATTAAAAACCCTAACAATCCATTAAAAGCGAGGCACTTTGTTTACAATCCAACCACCAATCAACATGTCGCTCTTAACTTCCCTACTCCACAGCTACGATCTTCAGTACTTTCTCTCTTTTTGTGTTTCGAACCATTGAAATCGCCCCATTACAAAATCGTTTCACTTAGATTCAGAGATAACTCATCGTTCAGTTCTATGATGAATTATGCTGCCGCGGCAATGTCTCGTAATGTTAAACCTGATTATGTTGTTAGTGTTTATTCATCAGAGACTGGATCTTGGAGTGAACCTGGTGTGAATTTCACTGCACCGTTTGGTTCTAATGCGATTTACTGCAACGGTGCAATATACTGGTGGTTTCCTAATGCTGTGAAGTACTCTAAGTACTTTGATGTGGAAAATCAGTGCTTCAAGAAGTATCCAATGCCGTCACCACGAATTATTAAGGATAAAATTTTGAAGTATTCTGGTGAATCCGGTGGACATCTTCATGTCGTTGCACAATCGATTCTTAATTTTGAGGTTGATGTTTTGGAGTTGAATGAAGATCGTTCTGGTTGGTCAGTGAGATTCCATTTGAATCTTGATTCCATGCAATCAGCTTTTCCACGGTTGAGGTTACCGGATTTTGGTTTGATTGATGTTTTTTGCGTTGTTCGCCAAGGAAACGAAGTGGACTCCATGCTTGTGTTTTCTATCAACGGAAGGTTTATAGGATGCACTCTTTTGGATCATACTATTAGAAAGCTTAGTAGTTTTAATCCTTTTTTGAGTGCAGGAGCAAGGCTTGATGTTTTTCATTATCATGAGAATCTTTCCTCTGTTGCTCCTTCCAACCTCTAAATTATTGGTAAGTATCACTTTCTTTTTTACTGAATTTCCCATCATAGAATGCAGCTTTCTTCATTTTGACCTAGTCATTGTTGTTGTTCACTTTATTTATATGTTACAGGGTTTTCAGTGGCGTCGGAGGATATATGGTAGCATCGCTTCTGGTTCTGGTTCCGCTTCATTTTATGATATGTTATGTTATATTTTCAAGACTATCGGGAGTACTATTTTGTGACCTTTTGTTGTATTGGAAGCTGGTTTAAGTTGGTTTGTTTTTTAATGTAATTGGCCAATGGCCTGCTTAAATTTGTTCTAGTGAATGACATTAGTAGTTTATTATTTAATATGCGCCCTGTTAACTATGAGTTATTTTTTGTTTTTCGACAAAAATATTTTCTTCCAAGTCTGCACAGCAGGGAGTGTACCATCTTGGTGAATGAATGTAAGGTCGGAATGAGGTACATATAATACATACAACTAAAATAGTGGGTCATAGACAGAATCGAATAGTGGGTCATTGACAGAATAGTTGAACAGAGTGAGTGGATATATTGAAACATGTAACATCCCAAAAACCATAGGGAAAATTCTGCATAATAGGCTTTTGATGGGAGCTGCTAAAATGGTGTCGTTTGTGCCATTGTTGGGCATTCATTTCGAACAATCCAGGTGCTCAAAACAGAGTGGAATTTTCAGATTGGATGAAGGAGATCATAAACAATGCTAGTTACAAAATTATTGAACTTGTTCCAGCGGTGTCCTATGAGATATGGCATGCGCGGAATAGGAAATGTATTGAAAATGTGGATGTTGCAGGTCCTTCTGGTGATGATAAATGGGGTGTGGATGCAATGCAAGAGATGAAAATGGGGAGGTTGTTGCAGCACGTTTGTGGAGCTTTTGCACACTACATGATTCCGATGCTGCTGAAGCATTGGCATTGCAAACAGGAAAGCAGTTTGCAAAGGATCTGTTATTCCACAACCTTGAAGTTGAATCTCACTCCTTGAGGGTGTTAACAGCCATGAATGTTAACTCCTTGGGTTGCTAGAGTATGATAGTTTCTATTTCGAATGTTTGAGGCATGGTGTTTGGTTTGTTAAGAGTGAATTTCATTTTCATGGCTTGGGTGGTGTTGTAGGGGAAGGATTAAGTTTATTTAGTTGCAACTTACATGGATGCGTTATGAATGAATGCATGTTGATGATTTTTCTTTGTGTGTGAAGTGGGTTGAATTGGGAATTTCTTTGTGTGTGAAGTGGGTTGAATTGGGAATTTAGTATTCCACATAGGAAAACGTGTGATGTTTGGTTATAGTTTATGGGTAACACTTGTCTGGGAAAAATTATGTTGAATGATTTAATGTTGTATTTGTTTCGTTTGTTGCATGAATCAATTTTCATCTTTAATTGAGTGTGTCAAGTATAATGAATTATGAACATAAAAAAAAACTATAATGAAATATGGTAACATGTTTAATTCTTGATGAGAATGAGTATAGTATGTTTGAATGAGAGGTTGTGAGTATTTCTACACAATATTTTTTCACCTTAACGCGAGGGGATGCTCTAGTTTCACGGGGCGAATTGGTTAATTTAATTATGATAGAGGTTGCTTCGGCCTGCCATCCGGTATTTGCTAATATTAATATTTTTATATAATGCAATATAGGATTAAATATGTTTTTAGTCTTTATAAAATTTTTATTTTTAGATTTAGTTCCTACAAAATTTTCGTTCGAATTTTTGTCCTCCAAATATTATTCGTTAGTAAATTTAGTCCCTATCGTCAATTTTTGTTCTCAATCAGTAGGTGAACAGCAAGCAGTCTTTGTTGCAGCCCTTTCGCCCCAATTTTGAGGGCCCAAATTTTGCGACAGTGAGGGAGAAGAGGAGGTGGGTTCTGTGGTGTTGCTTCTGGAGTTTGCTGTTTGCTGCTTCTTCCATGGCAGCCTCTCACTGTGAAAAACGCAGGAGAGAATAATAAAAAAAAAAAAAAATCGGAGTAAGACACAATCGCCGTCGAATGACTTTCTCTCACAATCTCTGTGTTTTTTATTTTGTCTTTCATTTTGTGTACTTTTTATTTTGTTCTGACTTTTCTTTCTTTGAAAGGTGTGTGGGTGGGTGGCGTACAAGATACGCTTAAGCGAGTGGGACTTTAATTTTATTTTTTTTGTACAAAAGTGAGTGGGACCTTAACTTTAACTGATGTTACCATTTGGAGTGGGTCATCGTGCGTTTTCCATTTGCTGATGTGCAGTGATATTAGATAAAATTAATTTAAAATTTGGGGATAAATGCAAGTATTGTTAAATTTATTATGAAAAAATGTGAAATAATATTTTATAGCTCAAAAAATATGGGAATATTTTTAAATTGATGTTAATATTACTCAATATATTATAATAAAAATTTAAATAATATTATTTAATTAAACCCGGTTGAACTCCGATTCGACCCCGGTCCAACCCAAAAACCCTTAACTCTGGCCCTCTCCAGTTCAATATCCGGTCCGGTTTTTAATACCTTGCATATTAACTTAAAGTTGTATTGGGATGTTATTTACAATTTAAATAAAGTAATTTGAGTTTTTTGTGCTCCATTTAGTAAAAATATAATATTTTGAAATAATATTTAATTATTAAATTTTTTTTTATTAGGGACTCAATTTTAAGGTTAGAACAGGGCCTCCAAAATGTTTAAGACGGCCTTGGCCTCAATTAACGTTAATTTAGTCACCAACTGTCACGTGGACATTTTAATTGATGACTCACTTGTCATGTGGATGCTATATCAATTAAAATGTCCATGTGGCAGTTGCTGACTTGACTAACGTTAGCTGAGTCAGCAAAAAATTGACGGTAGGAACTAAATTTGTTAACGGAAAATATTTGAGGTGGCGAAAATTTTATAGAGACTAAATCTAAAAAATGAAACTTTTATAGGTACAAAAAATATAATTAATCCTACAATATAATATAATATAGAGAGGTAGAGAGTTTTAGAGTGTGAAAGAGAAGCTCACCTTTGGTTGGTGCGAGAGGAGTGGTTTCAGCCAACCTATAAAATCGGGCTGATTTCTTTTCAATCAAAGTGACTAATTTGCCCTTGAATAAAATCTTTTCATGCATATTTTGTATCTTCAAGTTTCTGAAGTTTCTTCTATCGAAAAAAAAAAAGTTTCTGAAGCTTCTATAGGGTTAGAAACTTTTTATATTTTTTTTTTGGTGAAAGTTAGAAACTTTTTTTATAGGTTTTGATTCTCCATTTGACAAATTAATGTTAGAGAATTAAAAATTAAAATTCAGAGTCTATGATTTAGTTTTCAAAAAGTATTTTTTACACTTTCAACCAATTAGAATTTGACACATCATTAAAAATGTTTGACTTGGATCCTAATTAGCTTAAAAGTCACACATACCCTAATTTCTCATTGGTTGACGGTGTAAAGAAATTTCACACTGACAGTGCATGTCATTTAAACTCTTTTTGGAAATATTTATGCTTAGAAGATTATTAGCATGTGGTTATATGAAACTTAGGAAAATTTAGAAACATTATATGAAACTTAGTAAAATTTAGAATTTTCCTTAATTTCTCTCCGTCTGGATCAATGAGATGGGGTCTCAGCTTAACCCATCAGGGTAAATGCTACTAGAGTTCGGAAGTGAGGAGATTCATCGGTGGCAAATCTAAGACCTTGAGGTAGGGAGTGCAAAAAAATTTAAAATTATACGTCATTATTGTTAAAAAATTTCTAATAACAAATTGCTAAAAAATTAAGAGACTACTGGTAGCGGTAACGAAAAGTAAAACCATAAGAACATTCCTTAACGATTAAGTTATACAAAATTGCATTAGATATAACTTTGTGTTGCGTGTCTTGAAAAACAAACTCATCATTTATATTACTTATATATCCTTACAATCATATATATTACATATTATATAAGGTTATTTAGGTCATTTTATTTTAAATGATTTAAGTCCCCCTCTCCTTCCCTCCAAAAAACCCAACACTGGATGCGAGCAAAAATTGAATTAGGAGAGATTTTGCTCCCCTCCCCTTCTAAAATTGAACCGAACATAAAAATTTAAAATAACCCATCCCCTCCCCTCCCCTATTCACCTTCAACCAAACATTATCTGAGTGAAAGGGTTGAGAGAGGAAAGTGTATGGGTTAGGGTATGCAAAAAATTAATTGAGTTGGGTAAAAAAAAATTATATCGGGGTGTATGTAAAATTTTTAAAATTGCACACCCTAAACTATGAATAGGTCCGCCTCTGAGATTCATGATATTACAATACTAATAAATGAAAATGCTACAACAACGAAATATTGTATACTCCATTTCGTCCTTTTTATAAGGAATAAAATAGTATCATTTTTTTGTCCTAATTATAAGAAACAATATCAATTTTCCAAGGCATTAAATGTCTAATTTCATTTATACCTTTATTTATAGTGAAACATATTAATGAAATACACATATATATTTCCTATGCAAATGGGTTAGTTCATAAAAAAAGTAATTTTGAAAAAAATACTATTTTTAGGAGTATTAATTAAAAAAAATTAAAAAAACATATTTTATTACAATTCTTTGGTCTGTGTGAATTAGAGTTTTATTTCTTGTATTTAGGACCGAAGTGAGTATTTTTGAACCAATAGATATTTAATGCATATTTTCCTCGTTAAATATTTTAGTTCTAAATTATTGGTGCATTGCTTTCATTCAAACATTAATTATTGTACTTGATAATAATAAAATTCAACAACTTTTTGTATAATGACAACTTTAAAAGTCCAATATCGTTAATCGATTTTAGAACTATCTACTCCCTCAATAACTCCATATAAGCCCTCTTTGAACATTTCACAAGAATTTAAAAAATTAGTTAATCTAGGTGTTTACATTAAATTTGTCAATAATAAGTACTCCCTCCGTTCCTATATACATGTCGATTTTTAAGAGGAATTTTGTTCCTGTTTACTTGTCGTTTTGTTCAATTAAGGTGTCAATTATACCCCTTGTTCCTATTAATTATCTTACTCATTTTTCATAAAATTGACTAGTTGACTAATAAATGCAACTCTATCATTTGAATGAAACTCTATCATTTGAATCCATATTTGTGGAGTTTTGAGTTTTGTGAAGTTAGAATCAAAACACTATATATACTGAAACTATGAGTGATCTTAAATTTTTTTGGTGGGAAGTACAAATCCTAGTTTAATTTTTCAAATCAAATTTTGGTGGTAAAAGTTTTAAGATTAAACATTATAGAGGGATGGGAGGAAGTCTGAAACTGAAACGTTTGGAGTGCCGCATGTTTTCTCTCTGTGGAAGTAAATGCAGCGTGAGTTTTGTTGTTTTCCAATAAATTGTGTTCAAAGCTGTCAAAAAACGTCAGAATGTGTTGAGGGTATAATAGGAATGCTTTTGTTCACAAAGCCTTTTCTTGGTATCCACAAATATACCTTAAACGACATCTATTCAGGAACAGAGGGAGTATTGTTTTTCTAAAATTACCCCAAAACTCTTAAGAGAGAGAAATAGTTGATTTTATTAATTCACCCACTACAAAAAACGATGTAAATTAATTAACAATATTTTTGTAAAGAAATAATTAATGTAACATAGTAATTTGAAGAGGGGCTTATAGAAATGGACAATAATTTTTTTAAAAGGGGCTTATATATGGAGACGGAAGAAGTAATAAAACAGTTGACATTCTTCGAAATGATTTTTTTTTATTTATACTTTTTCCTCTTTAACACTAGACTTAACTACTACTATTAAGTATTATTCTATTATCTTATTTGAAAAATTCAAATTATTAAGTACTTCATTCATTTTACTTTTAAAAATATTTTTCTTTAAATCTTAATTTTCTTAAAATAACTAATAATTTTTTCTTCTTCATTCTAAATCTTAATTATCTATATACTATAAAATTAAATATTGTTAAAAATTATATATTTTCGTTAAATTCATTTTTATAGATCAAACTTTGTGTGTGTGCGCACGCTTATTAATTCAAATTAAGTTACGCATTTCTCTTATAGTTTTAATCAACTTTTTATTTTACGGTACCTATATAAATTTAAAAATAACCATATGATGTGTGTGGTATTTATTTGTTTCATATCATGATCGTTTTGTTTTGTTTAGTCTAAGATTGCATTATACTTTTGGTAAAAAAAACAAATATTTCATTTTAATTTGAAATTATCATGTCCTTACACTTAAATGTCTATAAACTAGTTAGTTAATATCCATTGGGCTCAAGTTGTGTGAGCATTTGAGCTCTAAGAAATTATTAAGAAGAGGTATAGAATGCAAGGTGCTAACTATTTTGCTCGTTTGTGAGATTATTGATTTGTGTATTTACCCTACTTGATCTTGACTTTTAATTTATAGTTAATTTGTTCTTCTTTTTTTTTGACAAAATTTATAGTTATTTTGTTTATTTATTTATTTCAAGGTGAATAACAACCATCACAAAAAGGATGAAGTTGAATTATTTGATAATCATTAGTATATATGAAAATTAGCATAAAATTTTAGATTATTTATTGATTTATTGATCTATATTGCCAGGTACAATGCTATAAAGCCCGGATACTCCAAAACAGGAAACATATCAGTGTCGTACCTGTATCGGATACCGATCCTCCTCGAATACTTCCCGATACGTATCTCAAAAGTATCCCTATTATCTTTTATTTTTTTTAAAAATTTATTATTGAGGATACTTTTCGATGCTCCTTGGATACTTCTCAAGTCCCGTATCCCGAAGACAGATCTGTTTCTTTCAATCCCGACGGCAGTTCTCGTCTCTCCATCCTGTCAGTGGTTTTCTCTGGTTTTCTTCTTCCAATGGAAGTAGTGTGTGAGGTCTTTCTTCACTCTTGCAAAAACATTGTTCCAGTGCTCAGATATTGTATGTCTTGTTCATTTTCACCTATTATGTTGTACTGTTTGTAAAAAAAAAAATTATAAAATAGCTGAGAAGAGGGTTCAAGTGCTGAGTCTAGTACTATTGGTCTAATATCTCTTTCCTAACATGTATTCTGCATATATTTAAGTTTTTATATAAAATTTTCTCAACGTATCCATATATACCGTATCGTATCCTGAATTTAATAAAATTCTCGTATCCCCGTATCAGTGCATATCGTACCTGTATCGTACTACATATCCGGGCTTCATAGGTACAATGTTAAGCATTGTAGCCTCCATCATCCAAGAGTTGTTGCATAATAAAAGCACAACATCATTCAACCAAACAGACTACATATATAATGGTTGGTTAAATCAATAGTATTGGTTTTTCAACTAGTGTATGTATTGAATCCGAATCCAGTTGAGCGTTAAAACCAAAATTAAACATATACAATTTGTTGCCTGTAAAAATTGAAAACACCCAAATATAAAATGGTTCCACAAAATGCATCTCATGTTTTCTTGGTTCTCTTTTAAATTAATTTTAATTTACTAAAAAAATTAAATATGCGAACATATATTTTAGTTGTAAAATATTAAAAAGTCTTTAAAAGGAAATAAGACTTATACAGTTTTTCATACGGTTATTATATTTTTTTTCACCATTGAGCATAGTCAAAACATTGTAGTGAGCTTTCAATTTTGCATTCTTTTCGATTAGTTTATTGTAGGTAGACCTGGAGTAAAGCATGTGAGATAAAAATAATTAAAACTTCCCCTAGTTAAGGCACACATTAGTTAAATTTCATTTATATATATTTGAAGTGAAAACATAAACTTTTCATGATTAAATGAGAAATGTTTTAAAATGACAAGTTGGACTAGCGATAAGTTTATGAAAAATTAAAAATAAAATAATAAATATACTAATGGTTTAAGGAATTTATACAATTGCAAGTACTCAATATGTTTAACAAATTGATGTAACATGGCCGCCTTCCGAAGATGATATCTCGCAACATACATCTTATTATTTGCTTGCAATGTACAAAACATGTTTATACGAAATAGACCAACCCATAAAAACTAATACAACTAGTTAGCATAAAATGACCACAAACACACACATACACAAGTTACTGTTTAATCTTACTCTTAAACTTGGAGCCATTAGCATGAGCCAAATCCTCAATATTGATCAAAGTGTTTGGAGGGGATTAAACCAGTTCATAAAATGAAGAGAAGGATTCTCATGTGCGTTCAAGACATTTCTTGCTTGAAATAAAATTTCACAGCCTTCAATAAAATTGGGTTCATTGGTATTCCTAGTTGGAGTCTTAGGTGGTTGTTGAAGAGAAACAAATTTCTTATCTTTGATTTGAGAGTTTAAGAAGCTATGGTTAACCATGGCTTTGGAGGAAATGGTGCTATTTTGATCATCGAAAATAAACTTTGGCACAAACATAAAACACAATACAATAAGAGATCCAGGGAAAAAAGCATGAGATGAACATCAAACTGGACATAAAAAAAATAGCATCTACTTACTAAGTTGAACTGAAATAAGAATACAATCATATTAAATAAGCATTCAGTAGTAACATCTGCAAACTGTCTATTAGAGGGGGAAAAAGAGGATAATAACCTATACTTTATCGGTGTTTCCATCCAATATTCTAAGCGTTTTGTATAATTCGGGCAGGTCCGAAAAGCCCGCAGCTCGCATAGTGCCGGGCTGGGCTGTAAAGTATGAGCCCGAACTCGATGCAGGTTGGGTAGCCCATTTCGCGAGCTCTATATATAGGATACATGTATTTTTATAAGAACATTTTTTTTATTAACATAGAAATTATTTTTTAAAACAGTTTTTTCTGACGTGCAATACATTGCACACGATAAGGATCATTAATTGTTAACATTTTTTTTCTTATTAATTGTCAAGTTTCCTATTTAGTTTATAGATTAACATTTATGTAATACTAGTATATAACCCGTGCCATACACGAGAACATTTTTATAAATGAGCTTCAAAAAATATTTTATTTCAACAATGAAATATAATAAATAATTATGGTAATAATTATTAAATATTAGTGATGTTATAAGGAACCTAATACGATATGTAAACAAACTAATATTAATTGAGTTGCACACGACACAAACAATCGGATGGTGCATACAAACGAATTGAATTAGATAAAAAATATTTTATTAAATGTATGAAAATAAAAGAATAACAATGTGTAATTTACGGTTTAATATTACATTATACATTCATTGAAAACAATTTAAAGAATTGACATAATGAAATTTCCTCATAATTTAAATATATATGTGTGTGTGTATGTATTAATGTATATGGAATATATATTTAAATACATTTTTAATGTATAAATAACAAATGTATATGAAGTATATATTATTGGAAAGTAACAATATTTGATATTATGATATAATATCATGTAAAAAATTTAGCAATAAAAGAAATATAAGCAAAACATATCTATTTTAGAAAATGTTAAATAGACAATTTAATTATTTATTTAAAATCAAATATTATGAAATAAAATCTAAGATCCACTTACTCGCACTCCTTCAAAGAACTTTCCTTTTTGTTGTTTAATTGCCTTTTTTTAATTTCAATACAATAATCTGGAAAACACGTGTCGAAATAAAGAGTGAAACCCTTTTATGAAATAAAGTTTTATATCTTACAAAATATTTTTTGGTTTTTTTCTAAATACATGTGTACGTGAATTTTTTTGGATTTTTTCTAAATGGCCTGTTGTACGCATGGTTTATGATAAAAATATATAAATTTAACGGTAAAAATTCATATTAATGTGATGTTTCATTTTTAAATGCTTATCATAAGTAATTTAAATATTAATGTTCTTTCATGCAAAATATTTGACTACTTATAATATATTTTTACTTCGTAATTTAAATATTATTATATTTTCATGTAGATATTGATAACTAAAGACCCTCAAAATATTTATATGACTTCTTCTCACCTTAAATAATTTTCAAAATCTCAGACTTATAAATTTCTCTGAACAACATTTCTAGTACATTCTTACTTTTTGACTAGGCAAAGTATTGAAGGAACCTTGTATAATTAGATATTCATTTATTTGATGATAGTGATACACAGAGTATTCTTAGATATAATTTGGCATGTACTCCTATATCTGGAGATTGTCATTCTTAATGTGGCACTGACATGTGAGTCTCACTAAATTATCATGCCCCAATTGACTAAAGATATTCAAGATATTTATTTTGTTGATAAGAGTTATGCTTCTTCCAATATGCTCCTTCTTAGTTGCTTCTTCAATCCTTGTTGCTTAGTTGCTTCTTAATTGGGCAAAGCAAGATTTAGAGCACACATAAAAATTGTCTACAGAAGGATTAGTTTTCACATTTTTGGGCTTATATATAGTCACTTTGGTATCCCATGATGGTATCTTGCCCGCGAACATGCACTTATCATGCCATTGGCAAGCAAAGTCTGATTAAAGGATTCATTGTTATAATCTGGGAGTTCCCAATTCTCCAATGGTAAGTGACCTATATGCTGTATAGTCAGATTTCTCGGTATGCTTTCCCAATATCTGACATACACTAGTGCAAAAACCACCTTTAATCGCGGTTTTTTTGGACTTTTAATGTTAGTTTTCAATCCGGCGTCTTTTCTTCCGACGTTGTAAGTGTAAATATTTAACGCCGGTTTATAAACCGCGGTTAAAAGTCAGTTTTAATCGCGGTTTTTAATAAAACCGACGTTAGATCATGAAGTAAAGGACAAAAAATTTTGAAAAAAAAAAGTTTTAATCACGGTTTATAATAAAACCGGCGTTAGATCCTGAAGTAAAGGGACAAAAAATTTTGGGAAAAAAAGTTTTAACTGCGGTTTTTAAGGAAAACCGGCGCCGTATGTTACATTTAACCACGGTTTTAAGGAAAACCGGCGCCGTATGTTACCTTTAATCGCAGTTTTCTGAAAACCGGCGCCATATATCACTTTTAGCCGCGGTTTTACGAAAATCTGGCGCCATATATATATATATTTTAATACATTTTTTTTAAAATTTCCATTTCCAGGATACAAACAACATCAGAATTTACTGCCATACAATTCACAAACATCACTGCTATACAAAATTCACAAACATCACTGCCATACAGAATTCACAAAACTCCACTGCAGACAAAATATATAAACCACCACAAACACCCTAATAATCCCACAACAACCTATCCATTATGTAAATAATAGAATTAATCAAAAAGAACTACCAAAAGTCATGGCACCCAAGAAAAGTTGAAGGCAATTAAACTCAACAACGCAATGAAAAAAAACTATGTCATTTTTGTTGTGTTGCTTTTCTTGCTCGGCGTCTTGGTGGTTCTAGGTTTAGATTTTGTTCTTCAATCTTAGTCACAAAAAAACGTGCCCAAGTTTTCCGAATCTCGACAATTTCTTCACGATTGTATGAGTTTGTGCCACGACCATCAAATAACTACAAGTTCAATTCAAAACATATCTAATTAACTAACTACAAATATTGTAAGGTATCAAAAAGATCGATTAACAAGTTATGAAATATTTTATTACCAAATCCCATCCAGAGGTAATCCTCATCGTGACAATGGACAACATGGTCTTCATAACATAATAACCACACGCCCATGAGTTGTCTTGGTAAGGCCCCTACAAATGACAATATAAATTAGTACAAATTATATATACACATAACTAATACGGCTTTCAATATGTAAATATCATATAAAGACAAACTACTTACCGCGAATATGTTCCAATTAGGCTTCTTTCCTTTTCCCAGACCTTTCTTACTATTATAGTCCATCATAGCTCTGATAAAATAATATAAGTTATAGATATAAGATAAATACATATATGACATCACAAGTATGACAAATAAATTAAAAGTTTATCCCTTAAGTACACGCTTAATCTGTAGGTTTGGCCTTTGATGAAGTGAGCATATCCAGACTATGAGATTATGCTTAGAACAAATGACAATCAACTACCAATGATTACTATGTAACAACAATAAAGGTATATTAGAAACACAGAGAGAAAAACGTATGCTATGAATAAAAATGTACTCACCTGTGCCAGTACGGTCCTAAGAAAACATCTTTGTCCTGCTGAATTAGCTTATCCAGTATGTAATTTTGAACAGATTGATTAAACTCTTTTGGGTTGGGCTTGACAACCATCAACGTTAGATCCAAGAATCCATATACATCACTATTGTTGTTCTGAATACAGATACGATGTAGATACCTAGGAGTTGAAACAAAATAATGTTAATTATATATAATTGATACAAAGAAGATAAAAATATACAAATATGTTAATTAATACTTACGTGCACCATAATTACAAGTGTTGATTGGCAAGCCAGAACTCATCACCGAGCGACAGGTCCGTTAAGTCCTTCGCGAAAATGTAAAAAATTGGAAGATTGTCGTGCTCTAAGGTAATCCCAACTTGTCCGTCGGGAAGATCAAAAGCCATGTGACCAATGCATTTTAAAATGTTGTCTTTAGGATCCTCCTCAACTATCCTTGCTGCTGACATGCGCAGTGGCTTTAGGAGAAGACACTATCTGCTGACTTAGTTGGGCTTCCACATCTGACTTGAGCTGAGATTTGTAAGTTTCAAACCTAGCTTCAAACATTTGACTAACCTCCTGTATGATTTGATGTCTCATGGCATCCATGTCCATTTGCTTTGACTGACTGCGTGAAATTCCTCCGAAGTATTTCTTGAAGCCCACACCTCGACCAGCAGTGCGAACACGACCATAGTGCTCGGGTGTTCCAAGGGCAGTAGTAAAGATATCTTGACGTCCAGTTGGAATAAAAGTACCCTGATATTCATCTTCAACCAATGACTCTTACAACCAAATTCAATCACAGAGGTCTTTGATCAGTCGACCTAAATTGGTTACAAATCACATAATATTAAATAAGGCAGATACACTTACAATTTTAGAAGCAACTGAGGCCACAACATCAGATGTATAAGATCCTAATGGTTTTGTTCGAGCCATAGTCCATAGCTCATACCGGTTTGGTTTTGGAGGGGATTTTAAGGCTTCATCTCCAGCCTCTTCCTGTAAGGCTTTCCTTCTGTGTGTCATTACATTCTTCTCAAGTTTATCATAACCCCCACGAGACAATAAGTGGGGGTAGATATTCTTTGCAACATTTATCCTTTCCTTTTCTCTTTTTTTCTGTTACAAATAACTTAACACACCACAAATTAAAATAAGTAAAAAATTATATTAGCCAAGTTAAAAAATATAATTCAAACTAACCAGAAACGCTTCTTCCTTGCGGCTCCTAACAAACTCATTCCATATGTCCTCTGAAAGGAAATTATACTTCTGACAAGGATTTGTGCAACCATTTTTGTCTCCATTCTCAAATACAAATGTCCCGGAGAGTTTAGACTTAAAATCCTTCCAACGCTCACCCGCATAGGACAACCATCGGTCCCTAAACCTTTTATCATGGGGAACATCAAAAATATCCTACAATACACAACAAAATGGTGGTGTTAGTAAATACATACACACAAAGATCAATAAAGCTAAATACAAATATGCATACAACTAGAGATAAATGTCAATACCACGACATCTTGTCATATCATATCTTTAGTTTTTTTAGGGACATCTCTCCATTTAGGTATCAGAATGGAGGCCTTGCTTGGTGCAAAGTACGCCAAATAAGTGTTGAAGCTGGCTGCATTATCACCATCAGGTCGCCCAGTATCTGGATCAAATTCAATAGAAAACTTCTGACCAGGAAGAAGTCTATTTTTCAATTGTGATGTAGTGGTAACACCTCTAGTCCTTTTTTTGGAGGACTCTGATGTGGATGGATCAGCCATATATGATGCCTGTTTAAAGAAACAAACAAATGTAAGAAACAATGTGAGATAATCTAACAAACATGTATCAATATATATAATTATAATGAATAATTTAACAGATACTAATTGTAGATAATCTAACAAACATGTATTCACCTATAAAATTCTTTAGTAGTCAAGTTTTAATGTCCTCCAATATCCCTTCTTGATGATCATCAGGAGAGGCATATACATCGTCTACTTCATTTTCATCAATGAAGATGGGTCTTTGTGTTGAGAAAGAAGGGGTGTCATTAATATCTAGTGTTGAATCTTGATTTTCATCACTCTCATGTATACTTCTTCTTTGGAGAACCACAGACCACATTTTGTTAGAAGGATCGTTGATATAAAACATTTGTTTTGCGTGAATTGCCATGATGAAAGGTTCATCCTTATAACCTATCTTGTCAAGATCCACCACTGTAAATCCTAACTCATCGATTTGTACGCCACCGTTACTGTTAACCCACTTACATTTAAAAACATGCACTTTGAATTTATTATAATCGATCTCCCAAATCTCTTCAATGACCCCAAAATAAGCTATCGATACCAGAACGGGGTTTTTATCCTTTGAACTAGAGAAATGCATAGAAGAAGCCATAATCATAACCCCACTATTTTGTACGGTACTCTTGTCATCCTGTGACTTTGTATAAAAAGAAAATTTGTTGATATCGTTAATAATATTAATTTAGTAAAATTATCACTTATCACCCTTTTTATTTATTTATTGCTTTCTATTAAATTGTGTGATTTGGTCAACTATGAGGTATATAACGGGACGGAGGGGTATATAGTAATAGTAATGAATAATAATTAATATTAGTACATTGTAGGTAGGGTAGGTAACTGAAGCAGGCGTGCACGCGATGCTTTGGAACGCGAAAATACAGAAATTAAATGGTCATTTATGATATGCAGAAATTATGATTATCAACGATCAATCTTTTCCGTAAAAAATCCGTAAAAAAAACTTTTCAGTAAAAAATCCGTCAAAAAAAATCTACTTCCGTAAAAACAAACGATCAATCTGGGAGAACGTGATTAGACGATCAATCTGGGAGAACGTGAATAGACGAACCCCAACTATACATATCTTGCGGGTGTGTTAGTTTCTTCTTCTTCGTCTACTGCTCATCAAATCAATGGCCAAGAAAGTTGAATCAAACGAAGACCTTCTAAGGGAGATTCTTGTCCGTCTCCCGGTAAAACCACTACTTCGATTCAAATGTGTTTCAAAGCGTTGGCTCGCTCTCATCTCTGAACCACGATTCTGCCATTCCCACACTCTTCGCCATTACAAACATTCCTCTCTCCCTTTCCCTTCCGCCCTCTTTCTCGCCACTGGCTCCACTCCTTCCCCATTCCGCTGCCCTATTTTCCCTTTAAATCGTTCTTCCTCTGACACTGACTCTTCTTCTTCTTCCAATTTTCGTTACGTGAAAATTCCTCGCATGCTCCTTACTATATTGCAATCATCCAACGGCCTGTTACTCGTTGAAGGAAGACCTATTCAAAACCCTAACGATCCATCAAAAGTGAAACACTTTGTTTACAATCCAACCACCAATCAACATGTTGCTGTTAACTACCCGACTCCACAGTTCGGATCTTCAGTTCTTTCTCTCTTTTTGTGTTTCGAACCACTGAAATCACCACATTACAAGATCGTTACACTTAGATTCAAAGATTTCTCATCCTTCACTGCTATGATGAATTACGCTGAACTTCTCGTAACGTTAACCCTGATTATGTTGTTAATGTTTATTCATCAGAGACTGGATCTTGGAGTGAACCTGGTGTGAGTTTCACTGCACCGTTTGATTTTAATGCGGTTTACTGCAACGGTGCAGTATGCTGGTGGTTTGCTAATGCTGTGAAGTACTCTAAGTACTTTGATGTGGAGAAGCAGTGTTTCAAGAAGTATCCAATGCCGTCGTCGGAAATTATGAAGGATAAAATTTTGAGGTATTATGGTGAATCGGGTGGACGTCTTCATTTGGTTGCACAATCGATTCTTGATTTTGAGATTGATGTTTTGGAGTTGAATGAAGATCGTTCTGGATGGTCAGTGAGATTCCATATGAAACTTGATTCCTTGCTAGCAGCTTTTCCACGTTTGAGGTTGCAGGATTTTCGTTTGATTGATATTTACTGCGTTGTTCGCCAAGAAAATGAAGTGGAATCCATGCTTGTGTTTTCTATTAGTGGAAGGTTTATAGCCTGTACTCTTATGGATCATACTATTAGAAAGCTTAGTAGTTTTAATCCTTTCTTGAGTGCAGGAGGAGAAAGGGGTGATGTTTTTCATTTTTATGAGAATCTTTCCTCTGTTGCTCCTTCCACTTTCTAAATTATTTGTAAGTATCACTTTCTTTTTACTGAATTTCCCATCTTAGAATGCAGCTTTCTTCGTTTTGAAATAGTGATAGTCTTTACTAACTTTATGTGTTGTATGATTTCAGTGGCTTCGGAGGATGGATCACGATTCCCTGCGGCTAAAATCAACTGCATTTAGCATGAATGTGGTAAGAGAGAGAATGGAGCAAGATAACTTAGGTGATGATGGTGCAAATGTAGGGGACTGAGGGGGGTTTGAATGCAGGGAATCCATAGATGTTAGGGTTGCTTTGGCTTCATTTTATGATATATTATGTTATGTTATGTTTTCAAGACTATGGGGAGTACTATTTTGTGACTATTGTTATACTGGAAGCCAGTTAAATTTAGTTTTGTTTTTGAATGTAATTGGCCAGCTTAAACTTGTTCTAGTGAATGACATTAGTAGTTTATTATTAAATGTGTCCAAATAACGTACGTGGTTTACACTTTCCTGTTGTATATCTTTAAACAGGCGGTAAAGGTCGGGAAGTAAAAAATGGTGTATTGATATATATGCTACTGGCTATTTCTGCCACCGATTGTGTTCTGGTCTGGAAGTCGTAAACTTCCGTACCATAACACCAACTGTGTTTTTTGACAAAAATATTTTCTTTCCAAATCTGCACAACAGGGAGTGTACCATCCCGATGAATGAATATAGGTCGAAATGAAGTGCATATAATACATTCGACTAAAACAGTGGGTCATGAACAGAATCGTAGAACAGAGTTTCTTGAATATTGAAACATGCAACATTCCGATTGAGTCTGACTCCATGAGGGTGGTATGCTGGACAGCAGGCGGTTTCGGGCCAAAAAATGTAAAATGGAATGAAACTAAAGTGCCTAAATCAAGGCCTATTGCCGTATGTTTGGGACGGCGGGTAGTGCGGGTGGCGGGTAGTGCGGGTGGTTTGACACACATCAAACAAACCTTAGAACATTCAAATTTTAAAATTTTAAAATGAGAAGAAAAAAACTTGGACCTGGCTTACAGAAGGGAAAAAAACTCACTTTTTTTTTAAAGCAAAATAAAGGAAAGAAACCTCGTTAAAATCTTTGGATGCAAAATTTTTCTTACGGAACAAAAAATCTAGAAGAAAAAAAAGTACTCATCTAAAATTTTATTAATAAAAAAAAGGCAAAAAACTCACTTTTAACATCACTAAATAAACATAAATAGACCCCAATATTCAGCCCAGCAAAAATATTCATCAACAAAACTAGTTCAACTTATAACAATAGTAAACAAATATATATGTGGCTTACCAGAAAACATAGATGAGAAAAGAGTGATTAAAAGAAAAACTGTACTCGTAAAGAAGAGAAGAAAAGCTAAATACGGATGAGAAGAACATATATTTGGCTTACAAAACTAAACAAATAGATCTTAGGCTACAGAAAAAAAAATCAATAAAAAATATCACTTGCGAAGACCCTCGCGACCACACCACCGAAAAAATCACTTGAAGATGAGAAGAAGAGAGATGGCGCTTGATGAACAGATCTGGTCTCTGCGAGCCACCGTCTCACTAGTGAGGGTCAGTCAACGACAGGTCGTGGGAGAAGATCCTCTCGACGGCAGGAGGTGGCGGCGAGGGAAGAGAGGTAGAGACTAGGAGAGAACCAGTGCGGCACTAGTGTTATCTGGAAGAGAAGAAATGAAAGAATGAAAGGGTAAAGTTAGTTTAATTAGATCAATAAACATAAAAAGATATTTTTTTTTTGAAAAGAAAAATATATAAAGATACTATACTACTACTATTATGCTAAAAATACCCTTCTAGAATGACAACAGTACTCACCAATTTGTCAAAAAGCATTTTGTTATTGTTATTTTATAATAAAAATTAAAAACTAAATTAGAAACAAACACAAAATGTCATAATCTTAGCCATTCACGTCACTTATCCTCGTGACATCAGATCGAACAGTAATTAAGTGATTCACGTCACTACTCTTAGTGGAAGAGAGATTGGCCCAAAATTCAAAAGCTTACAATGGGCCATCTTCTCTTCTAACCCACAGAAAAGTGCACCAAATGCGAAAGCTTCCATAACCAGCGGCGCCTGAGCAGGACCAGACAGGGAGATGCACACGCCAGTCGGATTTGGTTGCCGACGAAAATTTTCCATCAAACCGAATCCACCCGATTATATCCGATTCAATCTGATTTCACGATCCGATAACCTGCATACCCGCAATAACCCACCCACCTGTACGATTTTTGTTTTGGGCATTTCAGTTTCGGATCGGTTGTCGGTTTTTGTCCACCCCGTCACTTAACAGCCATGAATGCCAACACACTAGGCATCTCATTCACGAGAATTTTTATTTCTGATTGTAAACAATTGTGTTCCTTTTTTCATAGTTTTTCCCGTTTACATATTTAAACAAGAAGGTAACCAGCCAGCCTTTTGTTTAGTTAAGTTTGCTCTAGAAAATTCAGAACAAACTTGGATTGAAGAAATCCCAAGTTGTATTTCATCTGTCTGGGCTTTTGATGCCGTGACAGATTTTTTGAATAAAGTGTTCTCTTATCCCTGTCAAAAAAAAAAAGATTTAAAAGTAAGTACAATAAAGAAATAAACGATAGTTATGTTAATTATTAAATAATTGTGGGGATATGGTTGTTTGAATTGTTCCTTGGTTAAGCATGAGGTTAGTATGGCTTTTGGGTTGTTGGAGTATGATAGTTTCTATTTCGAATGTTTGAGGCAGGCATGGTATTTGGTTTGTTAAGGGTGTGTTTGGTTGGGGTTTTGGAAGGGAGGAGGGAGGAGGGATATTTTAAATTATGTTTGTTTGGTTCAATTTTTTTAATGGGAGGAGCAAAATCCTCTTAAGCCATTTGGCTCCTCCCAAAGTGGGGGTTTTGGAGGGGGAGGAGGGAGATTAAATTATTTAAAATAAAATTACTTAAATATCCTTATATATAATATAATATAAAACACTATAAGGATATACCAAGAAATTAATCCCTTCCTCCATTAAAATCCCTCCCTCCCCTCCCGAACCAAACAAGAAAGGCTTCCTCCCCTCCTCCTCCTCCTCTCAACCAAACACAAAATCAAAGTAAATCCCTCCCCTCTCTTCCCCTTCCCTCCCCTCCCCTTCATTAAAATCCCTCCCCTCCTCTCCCCTTATTTGAACCAAACAGACCCTAAGAGTGAATTTCATTTTCATGGCTTGGGTGTTGTTGTAGGGGAAGGATTAAGTTTATTTAGTTGCTACTCACATGGATGTGTTATGAGTAAATGCATGTGGATGATTTTTCTGTTTGTGAAGTGGGTTGATTTGGGAACTTAGTATTCCACATAGAAATTCATGTGATGTTTGGTTATGGGTAATACTTGTTTGGGAGAAACTATGTTGAATGGTTTTAATGTTGTATATGTTTCGTTTGTTGCATGAATCAATTTTCATCTTTAATTGAGTGTCTCAAGTAAAATGAATTATGAACGTAAAAAAACTATAATGAATTATGGTAATATGTTTAATTCTTAAATGGGTATAGTATTTTTTTTTTGGCAGACAAAGGGAAAAGAATGGATATAGTATGTTTGAATGAGAGATTGTGAATATTTCTACACAATATTTTTGCACCTTAACAGAGTTTCGTGAGGCGATGCTCCAGTCTCACGGGGCAAATTGGATTTAATTAAGATAGAGATCAATTTAAGAATAACTTACGCCGAGGAAAAATTAAATCTACCTTCTGTTGAAATCTTGACACGTGTCCAATTTTGAGGTTAAAATAGTCACTCTAAATTCCTTCTGTTGTTTCTCTCCCTATGTTTCACGTGTCCTTTGATTTTCACCAAATTCATTCATTTTTCTTCTTTCTTCTCTCTCTTCTTTCTTTTGAAATTTCAAAAACTTTTGAATTCACCTTCTTCTCCTTCCCTTTTCCTTTTTGCTTTCTCCCTTCCTCTCTCTATTTCTCCTCTCCCTTTGAATCGTTCTTCTCTCTCTCTCCACCAGAGATCAAAACATTTTTCTCTTCTCCTCACCCGTAAACCCTACCTTCTTCAACTCTCTCCTATTGTCATCCTTCATGTCAAGATTCCGATTTGCTTCTCAAGTTTTTGATCAAAGACTCACTATTTGGGCAAAGGGGTAACTCAATCTTTCAAAAAGATCCTCTAGCCTTGTAGGTTTTGGTGTGGTGGGTCTGCTATGAATATACTGCTCATGCTTTCTGCGGTTCAATTTCAGAATAAGCAGATACCGTTGCCTATCTGGTAGGAGTGGTAAAGTCATCCATTTATCCATTATTCATACAATCCATCCATAAATAAATTCATCCAATCCATTCATTATAAACAAAAAAGACTAAATAGATTGGATCCAATCAATCCATTTAAATTAATATATGGTTAGTCATCTATCTACTATTTTTTCTAAATCCATTGGATTACACAAGAGATGGTAGATGAATGGATTAAATAATTTTTTAAATTGATAATAAAATATTTTTTTTTAATCATAAAAAATATTTTTAAGCTTCTATTCATACCCCCATTGTATTTTTTTCCATTGTGATGCACTGATTTTTTAATTATTTTTTGTCTTTTTGGTTTAGAGAAATATATATTTAAATATTTGAAATGTTTACATAAAAGAATTGTGTATTTTTTTTTCTGGGTATGGGTCGTCTGATTTTTGGGTTACGGTTTTTGTGTCAAAAGAAGAGAGAATACTAACTTAATATTATGTGTATTTAATAAAGTCAAAAATAGATGTAAGATAACATGTTTTTGAGTCAAAAGAAGATACATTACTATTTTAATTCCTTGCAGCAAGTGGACAATTTGATTTATGTAATATATATAATCTATATTTAACGATATGTCATGCAAACCTCAATGAACTTGAGTTTTAAAATTTGTTGATTTCTTCTTATCATCGCTGCTTTTGTTTCTATTTGAACCAGATAATTACTTATAGTTGCAATCAGAGCTATGCTTGGTACAAAAAAAATTCTTGGGAGAGCAATAACTAGCAAAGTGAGTTCTTTGTCTGTTATCCCTTTACATTTTATGATTTTCCATTTAAGCCTCTTTCTATGTAGTTAGTTTATTGTATGTTATATAGTTTCTTCCACAAGATTTAAAAATCATATCAAGTGCTTGAGATTGTTACTATATGATCCTTTGCATAAGCATGAATTAGTTCTTTAAACCATTGGTTCCAATTGTAGATCCATTTTTAAGTACTAATTTTGTAGCTTCTCTAATGTGAATGAATAGGATGTTGAAATATTGGCGACTTTACAGTAGTGTACACACCATGCATGTTGATTGTGAGCTGTTGGAACTTGAAAAAGCCTTATTTAATTACAAGAACTAAACTTTGAAAAGAATTTATATATTGGAATGTCTCATATAGTGTTTTTTTTTTTTTCGTCTGATGGCCCAGCAGCCTACTACGCACTCCAAACAGCGCTAAAAGGGGGCGTAGCGGGTTCAAACCCATGCCCAAGCGTCCAAGCGGCAAATGCTTTACCAGTTGTGCTAAGCACCAATAAAGCAAGGAAGGAACAACTAATCTGTAGGAATTTGTCACTCAAGATTTTGCTACCAATATACCTCCCGTATAAAAAAAGTCATTTTGTGAAACATTGATTTATATTTTTGCATTATATTGTTTTCATTGTGAAACATTTTCATTTTGTGAAAATGACTTTGGTTTTGCTTTTTCTACTGATCGAGTTCTTTGAAAAAGTTCATAAGGGATTTCATTATGCACTTGCATATGAAGACAATGATGGTGACTTGATGTTAGTTGGAGATGTTCCATTGGAGTAAGTTCTCTCTGTCTCTCTTTTGTTCTTTGCCTTTTGCTTGCCTTAGGTTTGATCATTAGCTGTAATTTAAATGCAAGTCACTGCTACTACTAAAAATACTCCTGCTTCTGTTTTTTATTTGTCCTCTCACTTTGACATGAGTTACGTGCTGATTTTATATTCTTCACTGGAGCTGTGAGTTCTCTACTTTTACATAGCCAATTAATCAAGCATGTTCCTGTTTCACCCATGTCCTTATCATTTCTGCTAAATACTAATTTTAGATACCGTTATCACTTTCATATCCTGATTGGTCAAGCTCCATGTAGGTAGGTTAGTGGACAATGTGATATAGACTTTTGTTTAAGGCTATTGTTTTTGTGAAAGCGTTTCAACTGATAAAAAATTTATGCATCTAAGTTCTAACACTTCAGCTTCTTATCCACGCTTATTATGCTCCTGGAGGTTGGAGTTATTCCCTGTAGATTACCGTTCTTTGGCAATGTTTTATTGGAAGTCATCCTTATTTGCAAATTATTTTGTTTCATGTTCATGTATCAAGAATAAAGGTTGATTATTTTACTCTTTCTTAGGTTACTGTTATTAGAGTTGTGCTTATCTTTGATCAATGTTTGATAAAGTTGGGGTTTCATTTTCTGGACCTTTGTTAGTTTTTAAAAAAAATACTAACTAGTGTGATGAGGACCAGTGATGTTGTTTGGGAAAATATTGATTTCAATGTCGGGCAGTTAGCAGTAAAATTCATTTTTCTACTAACAGAGGCTAAAGTAATTTGTCGTTATATTAACATAGCAAATTTGCTGTCATAGGACTGTAACCTACTCCCTAAACCATAGTATTTCTAATTGCTTGAAAGCTTCAATAAAGTTTTCTTATAGTATACCATTAGCTTATTAAACCGTGTCATCATATTGAAGTTTTCATTAAAATTCTTGACCTGTTATCATATTGATGTTATTATATCATGTTGCGATTGTATCATGATTTCAAGATGCTGTCATATTTAATGACAATCTATAATATTTGGAGAATGGTATGAAGTATTTTGCTTAGTATTTAAGGGGAATGGTTCCTATAGGATCAATGGATTGTGCTTATAAGTAGGGGTCTAAATGAGCCGAGCTATTCGTGAACTATTCGAACTTGGTTCGTTAAATGCTCGATTAGGCTCGCTTGTTTAATTAAATTAATAAACTCAAGCTTGGGATTGGACTCGATTATTTAAATGAGACAAGCTCAAGCCTTACAGACTCGATGTTAACGACTCTTGAATAGCTTGTTTGAGGGTATAATTGTCTTTTTAAATTTATATTTTATTTTTCGTATTATTTTTATTATGTAATTCATTGAATTTTGAAAATATGCAATAGTCGGCTGCTGCATATAGGTCAAACCATTTTCCTAGGTACCATGTGAAGAGGCATGTTTCGATGGTTGCCTGTGTACATTGTACACAATTTAAGAATTTATCGTCATTATGATTCAAAAAAATTTTGTTAACTATATATATGCCGATTGGGAGCGAGTGTGTCTCTTTCTTCATCAAATCCTCCCCCTCTATTCGTAAATCTCCATTAGTGTTTGCATATTTGTTTCTCAAGGTTTCGCTCTCCCTAGCCAATTCGTAAGTCACCTCCATTCAACCAACACCACATTGGTAAGGAATGTAATTTTTATAAGAATTTTAAACATGTTCAATTAAAATATAGTGCTTGAATGTTTACTAAATAGAATTTCAATATTCTCTAGTAATGAGAATACTATTTTAGGAAATCAAAATTAAATATTTTTATATTTTATTCCTTTTGGTTAAGAGGTGATTAACATTTTTGAATTTCTCATACCACATGTCAAATATATTTTGGTGAGCACTCCGGTACCTGGTGGAAGTGTTGGGTATGGTACCCAAATGAGTTTGTATCTACTTATCATGTCATTAAATTCACTTTAATTACCTTGAATTAATCATTTGAATTTTTTAAATTATAGATGCACCCTTTTTTAAATTAAATAATAATTTTTTTATAAAAAATTTCTCTAGGTGTCTCTTTATATTATTTCTTTTTCATCTTTATACATACTTCACTATTCTTCTTCTCCCGAATAGATTTGATTTATCTTCTTCTTCTTCCGATAAAGCTTAGATATCGAAAATAAGTTGACATCCGTATATGTTTACCGCTATTTGATTATTCACTTTTTTTCTAATATGATGGACATTCTAAACGTCCAAGAGAAAAGAGGAAGAACAACATATTAGCAAATTTGTAAATATTTTCTGGGGCACCGAAATAATTATTCATAACTTACTGTTTACTTTTTAAAATAATAAAAAATGTATGTCGTAATGATTATATGAAAAATATTGAATAAGTGAACTATTTTTATTAGAACAGTTAATATGGGTACGATACCCTACTAATTTAAAGGGTACCTAAGAATTTACCATATATTTTTATTTATAGATTGTCACATAATATTAAAATCTTTATTAAATAAATAAACTTTAAAAATAATTTAAGAATTTTTTTCATAAATACAAAAATAATTAAGCTATAAATGAGTTTAACAAGCCAAGCCAAACTCTACTTTTTTCTAGCAAGCCAAGCTCAAGCTTTTAGTTTGGCTCGATTAAATAAATGAGTCAAGTCCAAGCTTTAAATTTTTTTCACAAGTTAAGTTCAAACTTTAAGTGTTCGGCTCGACTCGACTCGTTTACACCGTTACTTACAAGTCGATTGCATGCGTATGAGCATTTGTCAATTGATTTCATATTTCTACCTGAAAATCTTAAATGTTTTCATATAATTCTTCTGCAGAAAGCATGGATGATGGCTATGAGAAAGTGTCAAGTTATATACATATGTGTGTGTGTATTTGTTTTAAATTTTATTGCTGATGACTCATTTTGTGTTGTGGTACTCTTTGCTTTCCAAAGAACTAATTGGTCTCATTGTTTGGTGCAGTTGCGAAATTAACTTGCCTTGCTTATTTTACCGTACTTTTGACAAAGATGTTAAAGTAACAGCTAAGTGTATTTGAGTTCCTATCGCATGAGATTGTGTTGAGGGCGTGAATCTTCAATTAGAAAGACCCCTTGACAAAGATGTTATTATGTTTGATACTAATAACATCTTTAATCTTCCGGGAGAAGTCCCATGTCAATTGCAGCAACACAACACTTATATACATCATTACTTGGCTTTCAAATGATAAGAAAACTCACAAATGTCTGTGACAGTTCTTAGAGAAAAACATGAAGATATGAAATACAGACATATTGTTTCCTTGAATTGTTTGTGAAAATTGCTTCTCCAATTTTGTAGGTGATGTGACCATAATTAACAACCTAGATGCCATTGAAACAGGGTGCCCCCTAATATGAAAGGTCGCGACATATTCTGTGTGAACCCGAAGAGTTGCTTCTTCATCTCCACGTGAAAGAAAAATTAAAACGTTGTCAGAGAACATCGACGACTTCAATGGCAAAATCTCTTAGATGAGATTAGCTATGGGAATACAGGGAAACTTTCTGTAATTATTATCTTTTTCTAGTAAATAATAAATAATTCCTTGTTTTGTATTTTGGGTGTCTATCCTTTGGTCTCATCTTCCTGATTCAATCACTGGGTTGTATGCCCAAATAAAAAGTATTAGTTCCGTTAACGATACTACTCATTTTGTCTCTTTGGAAGCAGCTGTGAAGTTTGAATGTTGTGGGCTTGTGCCTGTGGTCGAAGGTTGAAGAAGATAAAAGGTGAAAGATAGATAGATAAAAAAAAAAGGAACCTGCTATAGTAGGTTGACATTATTGGGGTTCACCTTTAGACCCCTTTAAAAAGGACCATATTAGGGGCACCTTGAAACAACGTATTTTCTATGAATACAACAATTGTATAGTTTAATTTGAAATAGAAACAGGTTTTTTATTGGTGCACCAGTGTTTGCCTGCCATACATAGACGTGGCCAAGTATTGTTTGCTACTATTAATGAGGCAACCGTTTAACAAATTTTGCATGATTCTGCAAAGGTGAATATGGTTGCACTATGCTATCAAAATTTTGGTGTGTAAAGATAGAACTTTTTTCTTGATTAAAGCATGACTAGGGACAACTTTTGGGATATATTGATATGTGTTCGGTATACCTCTCGGGGCCAATCGGAAGACCCAAGGCTCCAAATATCCAAGTGACTATTTTCCTAATTTTATGAGTAGCACAATGCCAGAGAAGCCCAATATCGCTCAGCCTAAAGGCATTTGGCCCAGTAAGAGCCGACCGTAGCTCGGTCGGAAGTGTTAACACTCCAATTTATCTATTTTTATGGGGTATTTTTAGTGTTAAATCATGTAAATTTGCGCTATTTAAAGTATAAAAGTACTCACTTATGTCTTATTTTGCAAAAATATCACAAAGATAACACCTAGAGTGAAATATACGAAAACAGACAAAAAATGGCTAGTTTTGGACATTTTTTGGCATTTCTGGACAAGCAATACGACCTGACATATATTCAGTACGATCCTACCTATTCAAGCACAGCAGTAGGGGGCATACCTCATGGTCAATACAGCTTGGCGTTGAAGAAAAAGTCCAGTACAACCGTACCAAAGGCAGTACGGCCATACACAATTGCTGTCAGGTGGTGTTGAATGCACTAGTACGGGCCAGCGTCGCAATTCAAGTGCGATACGTCCGTGTATAAAGGCAGTACGACCATACCTAGTCCCAGATTGCCCAGAGTTGAAGCTAGTTGACTTAATTAACTGCCTAGCCTATAAATAGGCACTTTTAGCTCTCTTTCAAGGACTTTTTGCTGATTTCAGGATTGAAGAACCTCTGGAGCTCTTGCCTAACCTTGGTGTGCCGTCGGAGCTTAGCAGAATTGCGAAGAACAAGTGGGAAGAGCGTCATCATTTTGAAAGGGTGTCTCGGTTCCATTTAATTATGTCTTTTAAGGGTTTTTGTTTAGATTTATGTCATTCTAGCTTATTGAGAAATACTATGAGTAGCTAAATCCATCACTAGGGAGTGATGGGAGATATTTTATGATGTTCTTGATATTTATTTAATTACTATTATGAATTTCCTATTATCCTGTTGAATGTGTTATTCTTAGCATGCTTAATCTCATAGGATCTGGCCAGTCCTTAATAAATTAGTTAATTGTAGGCGATCGTACCGCAATTAATTAATGGAACTCTAGGATTAACTGAATTCGCTAATTATGTCGAATCAAGGATAATTGTTTATTTCCAATCAATCATTGAATTGATAAACTCACTGTCGTTTAATGCTCTTTCTTTTAATTTCCTTGCATGATCATTGGGGGTAGTTCTTAGGAAGAAGACTGTTAGCATTGCATGATCATTGGGTGCTAATAGCATAAGAGTGGGTGACTGGCTTTCAACTAGGAAGTATAGTTCATAATAGTTGGTTAATAAATTCAAGGACTAGTATTAGTGAACCCAGTTCCCCTAGGTTCTCCCTATTTGATCTCTCTTTAGTTCTCGCGTTATTACTTTGATATCATTATTTACAATGTAATTTTCTTGCTCTCAAAACCATTACTTTCGATAGTCTAAATAGCAAAGAATCTTTATTACGTTAGTACTCGTTCATTCCCAGTGGTTCGACATTCAGGGTCTTAAATATACTCTATTGGAATCAAGTGGATTCAGAAACAATGACACTTAATTGTTTTGATGATAACAAATAATGAAAAGAACAATTTATCCTCTGATGTGTTTATTAGTGTGCAAAAATTAGTGAGTAAGTCACTATTTATCAGATGGAACTATCTCAAAAAGCTGTGCCTTTGTGCACTTTCACCCTCTGGTACATTCCTCTGAGTCTGACATTGATCGTCTGGTAAATGATGATGACGTCAGCGTCTTATAGTCTCACTCTAAAGATCATGCTCTGGTAGTCAATGCTCTGGTAAGCAGGTTTGGTAGTCAACCCTCTGGTAGACCATGCTCTGGTAAGACCAAGCTCTGGTAAGACTACACTATTGAAACCCTGCGTTTGGTACTACAAGACTCTGGTATATGAAAAGCTAAGAAAAACTATGTTGAGGAACTAGCCTCTAGTCCGAGCTTACTCTGGTAAGCAAAGTATCTCAGTAACAAGCATCATCTAGTAGAAAGATGCCTCTGGTTGAAAACCAGACTGAGTGAAACATTAAAGGCTACTTCAAGTATTAAAGGATCCCCATTAATGAGTATTTTAATGTACGGGGAATCAAAGGCCAAAGAGAATGTCAACGAATATAATCATCATATTTGCCTTGTTCTGAAAGTGTCTCATATTCAAAAAGGATCACAAGGGACAAGATCCTGCATTTGTTTGCTGTGTTAGTGTACAGGAGCAGAGCTGAAAATGACAGGACGCGCTAAAAGCCGCATAAAACGGATCTCAAGTTTTGTCCATTGGTGAAAGAGCTGTTAGGTCACAACGACACTATTTGGAACCCTAGCTATATATACCTTACTTCATTCACTGAAGTAGATGATTGAAACTGAATCATTCTTGCGAGACAGTGAATAACCAAGAAATTATTCAAAGTCTTTGAGACCAAGTTAACAAGCACTTAATCGTTTTTGTTCTTTCTGTTAGAAAGTTATATTTGTGCTTAAAGCTTTTCCTTGTATATCCTCTCTGCTAAGAGTTATAGTTATTGTTTCAAAATATTTTTGAACTCTTGTATTAAGCCCAGTAGTGGCTGTATTCCTTAGAGGCTTGACTGCACCAAATCGTTCTAAGAAGTTGAGAATATAGTCAGTTTGGCAATAGTATACTCTTAAGTGTAATGAGGCTGATTATAGTGGAGAAATCCTTTAGTGTGGTGAAGGGACTAGACGTAGCTATCAGGTGATAGTGTACTAGTATAAATCATTGTGTCCTACTCTTTCTCTTCTCTTTACTTATTCTCAGTATTATTTTGTTAAAGAGTTGTTTTGAAAAGGTTTTCAAACACACAAGTATTTCGAAAAGATTTATAAAACCCTATTCAAACTGCCTTTTCTTGTGTTTTTGTCACGTTCAATTGGTATCAGAGTTCGGCCTCTTGGTTGAGCACTTAACCATGCGAGAGGAAAATATCTTATATTTTTTCTATGGCAAGCAACGAAGCTGGTGGTCATGTTAACCGTCATTCTTTGTTCAGTGGAACAAACTATGACTACTGGAAAGATAAAGTTAAAACATTTTTTGAGTCACAACAACTTGAACTTTGGGATATGGTTGAAAACCAACATACTGATCTTGTTGATGCAAAAAGAATCCTTATTCCTAGGGATAAGTGGGATGCTGAGCATAAGAAAGCATATCAACTGAATCAGAAAGCAATATATTTCCTTATCTGTGCTATTTCTGAGAAAGAGTACCAAAATTGTGGGAAAAATGGTACTACAAAGGAAATTTGGGACTCAGTGGCCTTGGCCTATGAAGGTACTGCCCAAGTGAGAGAAACTAAGGCTAACATTATTGTTAGGTAGTACGAACTCTTCAAGATGGATGAGGGAGAAGATATTGAAACAATGTTTGGGAGATTTTAAACACCGGTTCATGGTCTTAAAGTTCTTGAGAAAACCTACACTACTGCTGATCACGTGAAGAAAATATTAAGAAGCCTGCCGAGGCAATGGAGACCTAAGGTCACAGCTATTCAAGAAGCCAAGGACCTAAATAGATTGCATCTGGAAGATCTTCTCAATTCCCTGAGAGCTCACGAGCTTGAGTTAAATGAAGAAGAACCTCCAAAGAAGTCAAAGTCCATAGCTTTGAAATCTACTAACAAAGCTTTCACCTCCAAAGCTCTACAAGCTGAATAAGAAACAGATGAAGGATCGTCTGGTGAAAGCAGTGATGGAACAGACAATGAACTTTCTTTTATTTCAAGAAAGATTCAACGTATGTGGAAGAAGAAAGGAAGGTTCAGGAAGCAATTTCAGAAGAAGGACTCAAAGGAAAAGAAGGATTACAAAGACAAGAGCCAAGTGGTCTGCTACGAGTGCAAGAAGCCAGGACATTTCAAATCTGAATGTCCAACACTCGAGAAAGAGAAACCAAAGAGAAATGGTTTCAAAGGAAAGAAGAAGAGTCTCATGGCAACATGGGATGACTGTGATGCATCATCGTCTGATGATGATGAGGAACATGCTAACATGGCTCTGATGGCTACTATTGGATTAGACAAGGAAGAAGAGGTAAATTCTAACTCATCCTCTAATATTTGAAAAGCTTTTGATGAACTCTTAGATGAGCCTTCCAAGCTCTCCATTGAGTATAAAGCGTTGAAAAAGAAATTCTCAAAACTTTCAAAAGAATTTTTAACGCTCAATGAAGAGAATGAAAAACTCAAAGCTGATAATCACCGTCTGGTGAATGTCAGCTCTAAGAATGAAGAAAAACCCGAATGCAACTCTTCAAAATATGAAGAGGGATTTCAAAGGTTTCTTGCTGAGTGTGTGACACGCAGCAAACAGGCATCTATGATCTGGGATGTCAGCCAAAATGGCAAAAAGGGTCTTAGTTACAAACCAGAGGAACCCACTTTTTAAAACACAAATTTGAAATCCAAGGAAACCAATGATCATAGTGATAGTTTGCTATGTACTTATTGTAACCAGAATGGTCACATAAGAAGCACTTGTTATGCTTTGAAAAATAAGAAGGACAAGTTTCCTTCTAGAACTAACAAGAGAGGACCCAAAAAGATTTAGGTACCTAAGGATAAGATTATTTATGTTGCAGATTTGCTTAGCAACAGGGTTGAAACACCAGTCCTGGCACTTGGACAGTGGGTGCTCATGTCACATGACGGGAGAAAGGTGTATATTCCAAGAGCTTTAATATAAAGAGAGTGGAATATTTGGTTTCGGTGTAAACCAGAAAGGTAGAATCATTAGCATTGGAAGAATTGGTGAGAAATTTATACCTTCTATTGATAATGTTTTACTTGTTGATGGCTTTATGCATAACCTATTTAGCGTAAGTCAATTATGTGATAGTGGTTATGATGTTGGCTTTAGTGATAATGCCTATATAGTCAAAAACAAGAAAAGATGGTTTCATTTTCTTTATAGCAAAGAGGAAAAATAATATTTATAAAATCAATTTATCTGAGTTAGCCAATCAAAATGTCAAGTGCTTTTTGTCACTTGATGAAGAACAATGGATTTGGCACAAGAGATTGGGTCATGCCAGCTTGAGGTTAATCTCAAAGCTTAACAAGAAGGAACATGTTAGAGGCTTACAAAATCTCAAGTATCAGTCTGATGCTCTTTGTGAAGCTTGCCAAAAAGGGAAACAAACAAAATCTTCATTTCAATCAAAAAATGTTGTTTCCACTTCAAGGCCACTTGAACTTTTACATTTGGACTTATTTGGTCCAACAAGAACTGCCTCTTTGTCTGGAAAGAAATATGGTCTTGTTATTATTGATTACTATACCAGATGGACATGGGTAAAATTCATTGCCCATAAGGATGAGTCTTTTAAGATGTTTTCTGTCTTCTGCAAACAAGTGCAAAATGAAAAAGGTGTTTGTATTACAACCATTATGAGTGATCATCGTTGCGAATTTGAAAATGAACTATTTCAAAACTTTTGTGAAGAACATGGTATTTCTCACAATTTTTCTTCTCCTAGAACACCACAACAAAATGGTGTTGTAGAAAGGAAAAATAGATCTCTCCAAGAGATGGCCAGAACCACGATTCATGAAACTAATATTGCAAAACACTTTTGGGCAGAAGCAGTAAACAGTGCATACTATATTAAAACTAGGATCTATACTAGACCTATCTTGAATAAGACTCCATATGAATTGTGGAAAGGGAGCAAACCCAACATTTCTTATTTTCATCAATTTGGGTGTTACTGCTTTGTTCTTAATACAAAGGACAGTATTGGTAAATTTGATTCTAAAGCACAAAAAGGTATCTTTTTGGGATATTCTGAACGTTCTAAAACTTACAGAGTATACAACGAAGAAGCTTTAATTGTTGATGGATCAATACATGTGAGGTTTGATGACAAGAAGCTTGACACTGAAATGTCAGAGCTAGATGAGATCTTTGCAGATATGCAGATAAGCAAAGGAACAGATGCTGATGCATCTGCTGGTGACTCTGATGTTACCTCTGGTCCTGCGTCTGGTAACCAGACTCAAACAGAGTCAAGAGATTGGAAGTTCAAGACTCATCACCTAAAGGACCAGATCATTGGTGAACCAAGTGACAGAGTCAGAACTAGATCTTCACTCAAAGAACACTCTGATCTTGCATTAATGTCATTAATGTCTGAGATAGAACCGAAGACAATTGATGATGCTTGTAACACCCCAACTTTCCCTAAGCTCATTAATTAGAGACCCTAAGTGTTGGAACCTAAACGATTGAGAAGTTTAGACCCTCATTAATTTTGATGATAACAAAATATTCACAAGAGAACAATTTATATGTTCTAACAATTCTTGAAGTGTGCAGATACTAATAATACATACATTTCTAAGCCACTTATACAAGAAGGAAGAAGCTCTCAAGAGAAGGATACACTTCTTGTGTCAGCATCCGGCTCAACTTAGTATTCTGTCTTCGTGAGCGTCTGGAATTATCTTTTTGTGACATTAATCTTATCCAATTGCTATGAGTGTCCGATCTTCCGTTCTGAGCGAGCGTCTGAACTTCATTTTATATCACGTGATGGTCACGTTGTTGCTTTTCTTCTCAGAAGCATCTGGAACGGATTTCGAATTTGATCTTATACGCCAAAATTGTTGTACGAGGAATCAAAGGTGACACCTTTAGCTACAAGACAAAAATCGTACAAGCAATTGTGAAAAGCAAGGTAGTACGAAAACGGTAATTTGTACTACTGAGATATTCTCTGGAAAAGAAGAAAGAGACAGCTTTTTGAAATCACCTCACTCAATGGAAGGAGCCATTTTTACTGTAACGGTAATATCCTTTAGAACTCCTATAAATACCCCAAGGTATCCATTAAAGAAACTGCCGAGACTACTGAAATTGAAACTGCCGAAACTGTACAAGAGTATATTGCTTCATTTACTGAGAACAAGCACTGTTGCTATACACTACAAAGAGTCAATACTCTGAAAGCACTGCTTCTGTGAGCAATCAAGTTTCGAGCCAAGTCTCTGGACTACAAGAACTGAACTCAGCGTCCGACACTTTCTTGTAGACAACATTTCTATATTGAGCTTAATTTTTATCCTCTCTATGAGAGTTATTTATACTTATATTCAACTTATTTGTAAAAGTTGTTTTGGCCTAGTTAAGGCTGTTCCCTCAAAGGCTCGACTGTACTGAGTCGTTTTGAGAAGTTGAGAGTATTGTCAAGGTTGTGACAGAAGAATACTCTTGAGGAAATTGTAATCAGATTGATTATAGTGGAAAATCCTTCAGGTACGAAGGGACTAGACGTAGCTACCAGTTTGGTAGTGAACTAGTATAAATTTCTGTGTCTCTTGCTTTACTGCTTTCTATTTATCTTTATCCTGCTGTGTTAAAAACAAGTTTTCTCAAACTGCTTTTCCAGCGTCCGGTTTATTTCCAGCATCCGTTTAACAAACTGTTTTGAAAAACCTGTGTTCTAAGTGTTTTTAACTTAAAGTTTGTGAAAAGTTTTCAACACAATTCAACCCCCCTTCTTGTGTTCACGTTCACTAAGTAAAAAGGGGATGTTATTCCTAAGGAATTAAAGGGGTTAATGGCCTAGAAGAATAGTTTAATCTAGTAAATTGACCCAAAGTCAACCTAAGGGGTAAAATGGTAATTTTATTAAGGATTAAGTTAGACTAATATTTATTAATTTAGTATATAAGGGGTTAAGTTTAGAAGACCCGAAGGAATAGACCCAACCCTAAGCAATTGTATTGTGAGAATAAATAAAAAGAGAGGTGTATTATTTAGAAAATGGGGTGTAGTTAATAAGAAGGAGTTAAAAAAAAAAGAAAAAGAAAAAGGGAGTGCTGTCTTCGTGACTCAAATAAAAGAAACAGAAGCAGGGAAGAAAAGAAAAAAAGAAAGGAAAAGTAGAAAAGAGAAAGGGAAGGAAGAAGAAAGAAAAAGAGAGAAGAGGAAAGAAGGGCATGGACCCGCGATGGAGAAGGAGGAGGGAGGAGGCCACGACACGGCGGCTAGCCAGAGGAAGGAAGACCGAGAGGACGAGAGACAGAGAGAGAAAGAGATCGCGAGAGAGAGAGAGAGACACCGAGACTGAGAGGGAGAAAGAGCTCGAATGGAAGAGGCTGAGGAAGAAGAAGAAGCTTGGATTCAAGCTTCAATGGTGGAAATGGAGAATCAAGAGAAGAGCAAAAACCAAGCACTAGAAATTGGGGATTTTATTCCCAATTTCCTCAATCCCTCAAGTAACATAAAATCCCCAAATTAAAACCTCTCTTTGGGGTGTGCTTAGGATTTATTGGGTTCTTAATGTTTATGGTTATATTTGATGAAAGGATAAGAATGTAGATTAATTAGTAGAAATGTATGCTATGTGTTTGAAGGAATGTTGTTTGAGTTGCTTGAATAATAGTCAGGACGTCTTAATTGTTGGAAGATTGAAACAATAAGATATGATAAAGAAATGGTTCAATGCCTCTTATGTTTTGGTGATGCTTTGTATGTGAGTTCTCCTTAATTCGTAAAACTGGGTTGATTCTATTGTTACTGAATTTAACATGAGAAAACTGAGTTTGCTGCTTTAATAAAAGATTGATATAACTTGATATGGCCTAAAGAGGGAATGTGTGTCAAATTTTGTGTCATACGTGAAGTGTGATTGGGAAAGGGAGTTGTTAGAGCTGAGTTTGATTGATTATTTCTTCAAACACTTGTTATTTTGATGACTGGTTTCACTCTTGGTTAACTGGAAATTGAACTAGTAAATAAAAAAGGTAAAGGGTGAGGTGGTTTCCTTATGTGTTTTCGTCGGATTCATGGAAGTTAGGAAACGAATTTAAGGAGAGTTCGGTATGGTTAGTCTCGTGGGACGCCACTTGAAGATTAATGATGTCTAACCACCATACCGTAAGTTATGTTGATTGGGGTTTAGGGATCAAAGCCTATGACAAAACCCGTAGCATATATTCTCAATTAAAAATAAAGTTAACCATCAAGGGAATAGTAAAGATGTGCTAAGCACAATGTAAAGAGGAAATATATGTTCTTAGTAAGTTGCATTTCATTTAAGATTCATTCCTTTTCTTGGATGTAGCATGTTAAGAGATAAACTATATGTTTATATGCTTAATGGTCTTGCAAATATGCTTATTTTTGTATAGAAAGAGTGGTTTATCTTAAATGGCTCAATTATGTTTATCATAGTAGTAAGAATTGAAGAGAGGAGTTTTCCATATGTAGCACATCTCGTATCGCTGAAAACAACGATAATGTTTTAAGTTTCAATTCTTTGTTATTGAGTTTTATAAACTCATATATTTGGGGCGTTGTTTTCAGGTACAAGCATATCGAAGGAGCTAGAGCATGAGGTAGTGCTCGGTCTTGCCTTCGCGGCGAGACCTTTTGAGTTCATACCGGATCACGAGTCATTTTAAATGTATTAAGTTTTTTTTTAGTTAAGTCATTTTTAATTTACGAGTTTCTTGTGATTGTTCGAGTTAGTTATAATTTTCTCTAAGAGTCCTTTTATTAGAGAAATTTATTTCCAGTCTTCTACATAGTAGCTTATCCAAATATTTTATTTAATCAGAGTATTATTTTACGAAAAGGATTTACATTATAACGTGAATTATGAAGAGTGAGAAATTTTCCTTCCACGTTTAGCCTTAATACTTGATTAATTTAGTAAGCAACACTCTGATTAGAGTCAGGGCGTTACAAAGCCCTAACAGATGATGGATAGATACTTGCTATGCAAGAGGAACTGAATTAGTTCCAGAGGAATGATGTGCGGAAGTTAGTATCTCCACCAGAGGATAAGTAAGCCATTGGAACCAAGTGGGTTTTTAGAAACAAACTTGATGAAGATGGTAAAGTGGTAAGAAATAAGGCAAGACTAGTTGCTCAAGGGTATTCGCAAGAGGAAGATATTGATTATACTGAAACCTTTACACTTGTAGCTAGACTAGAAGTAATTAAAATTTTATTATCATTTGCTGCACATCATGGCATTATTTTATATCAGATGGATGTAAAAAGTACATTTTTAAATGGTTTCATAAGTGAGGAAGTGTTTGTAAAACAACCACCTGGTTTTGAAGATATTGCCTTTCCAGAGCATCTCTTCAAACTTAAAAAGGCTCTCTATAGTCTTAAATAAGCCCCAAGAGCTTGGTATAATAGACTTAGTACCTTTTTAATGTCAAATGGTTTTGAAAGAGGACAGGTGGATACTACACTCTTTAGGAAATCATCTAAAAATATTTCATAGTAGTTTAAATATATGTTGATGATATTATCTTTAGTGCTACTAATGAATCTCTATGTGAGGAATTCTCTAAGCTTATGCAGAATGAATTTGAGATGAGTATGATAGGAGAATTCTATAAGTTCTATCAAGCAATGTCAAGATAGAACTTATATCCATCAGATTAAATATATGAAAGAACTTTTGAAGAAATTCAAGCTAGAGGAAACCAAACCAATGAGCACACCAATGCATCCTACATGTGCTTGGTATAATAGACTTAGTACCTTTTTAATGTCAAATGGTTTTGAAAGAGGACAGGTGGATACTACACTCTTTAGGAAATCATCTAAAAATATTTCATAGTAGTTTAAATATATGTTGATGATATTATCTTTAGTGCTACTAATGAATCTCTATGTGAGGAATTCTCTAAGCTTATGCAGAATGAATTTGAGATGAGTATGATAGGAGAATTCTATAAGTTCTATCAAGCAATGTCAAGATAGAACTTATATCCATCAGATTAAATATATGAAAGAACTTTTGAAGAAATTCAAGCTAGAGGAAACCAAACCAATGAGCACACCAATGCATCCTACATGTGCTCTAAGCAAAGATGAATTAAGTAAAAAGGTAGACCAAAAGGTGTACAGAGATATGATTGGTTCACTCCTTTATCTTACTGCCTCAAGGCCATATATAATGTTTAGTGTATGCTTATCTGCTAGATTCCAATATGATCCTAAAGAATATCATTTAACTGCTGTTAAGAGAATATTTAGGTATCTTAAAGGAACTACTAACATTGGTCTGCTTTATAAGAAATCAGATGATTACAAGTTAGTAGGTTTCTGTGATGCTGACTTTGCTGGAGATAGAATTGAAAGAAAGAGCACAAGTGATGGCTGCTAATTTCTTGGAGCAAACCTTATCTCGTGGTCCAGCAAAAGACAGAGCACAATAGCACTATCAACAACAGAAGCTGAGTATATATCTGCCGCAAGCTGTAGCTCACAACTTCTATGGATGAAGTACTAGCTTGAGGATTACCAGATAAAAGAGAGTAACATTCCTATCTTTTGTGATAATACCTCTGCTATATGTTTGACTAAAAATCCTATTTTACATTCAAGAGCTAAACATTTTGAAATTAAACATCATTTCATTAGAGACTATGTTCAGAAAGGGATTCTTGAAATTAAATTCATTGATACCGACCATCAATAGGCAGATATCTTTACAAAACCCCTTGCTGAAGATAGATTCAACTTTATAACAAAGAACTTGAATTTTCATCTTAGAAAGGAATGAGGGTTTAGATTGAATATAATTGCCTCTGATATGTGTACCTCTGATTTGTCTGCATCTGATAACATGCTTACGTCTAACACCATGTATTGCATCTGGTAATCATACTTGCCTTTGATATTGGTTATTGCGACAGGTGATAGCATATATGCCTCTGATACCATGCTGCCTCTGCTTATATAATATTTATGGATATCATTTGTTGTTGCATGCATCTGGTAACTGTACATATTCACATGCGTTTGGTGCATTCATTATGTGTTCCCCCTGGGAATCTTTATATACGTGAGTCTCTCTAAGATTGGTTGATGCGTTAGTGGATGAGAACTACTCTTCGCTGAGTCATAATTGCTTTTACTACCCGATGATAGTTTTACTGCGCTACTTTAACACAGTGTTTGACACGTTTCATTTTTGAAACGACAGTTTTCATAATTCTTTTAATTTTATTTTTGAAAACTGATGAAGGCGGTTTACCTTCTCAAACACGTTTATACTCAGTCACTCACTTCACTCACCCACTACCCACACTATCTCTCTGAGAAGTCTCACTCTTTAAACCTTAAGCCCCCTTCGCATTCTGTACTCTTCTTCTCTCTGCAACTCTCTGCAATGGCTCAACAACAACAACAAATTGTTGGTCCCCAGAATGCTCCATAACCCACAGTGGATGTTGATCCCAAGGATCTCACTGTTTTGTGCGAAGCTCGTGTTTATCTTCAAGAACTTGCTAAGAACGACTACAACTTCAGAATCCACTTCATAGATATGGGTTGGGTTGAATGCTTCGATGTTGAATCCAGAGCTATCTACCTAGAGCTTGTTAAAGAATTCTGGAGGTTTGCATGGAGTCCAAACGACACCATCTATAGCCACGTTCAAGGTAGGAAGATTGTGATTACAAAGGATTTAATTTCTAAAGTCACCAAATGCCCTAACTCCAGAACAAAGATCACTGAAAACTGGGAAAACGCTTATGGAGGAATTTCTATGAACAACGAGCATATCTTTGAAAAGATTAATGCCACGAAGGCTGTAGATATGGAGAATCATTTCAGGGTACTCTTCAAGATCATTAAGAGCAACATTATGCCCAAGGCTGGCTCAGTGGACTTTGTGAGCACAGACCACAAGTTCGTAATGTGGCATTATGACCTCAAGACTACCCTAAACCTACCAAGCGTTATCTTCAATTTCCTGAGAAGAGCTATTAGCTTTTCCAAGAAAGGGCAAAACAGAAATATACCCTATGGAAGGGCTATTTCAGTGATTATGGAAGAACAAGGTTTTATCAAGCATCTCCAAGCCCTCAACACTCAAGAAGCTGGAGTCATGCTTCAAACATGTTCTGCCCCTATTTTTGACAGCAATAACTTGAAAAAAATGGAACTTTTATCTTTTGAGTTGATTGCTCAAGCTGCCAAGGAACATGAAGCTGAAACCAAACCTGACAGGAAAGGAAAAAGGGTAAAGACTATTGATGATGGCCTTTCTCAACCTACTAAGAGAATAACAAGAAATGCTGCTGGAATCTCAATTTCTTCACAAGCACCTTCTCTTATTCCCCCAACTCGACCTTCATTCATGCCTTCTCTGCTGACTGAAGAGCAAGAAGAGAAGAAAGCAGACACTGCAGAATCTGTGAATCGGGCTATGGAAGAAACTGCTAAGTTCCATGAGGAACTTAGAGCTAAAAGGTTTCAACAGCAAGCCTCTGCAACTACACCTCAACAGGATGCCTCTGGTGGTGCTGTTCTCCCTGTTGCTGCTGCATCTGGTGCTACTGCCCCTACTACTAAGAGGAAGAGGATTGTCAGCTTGGTGAAGTACCTGCCAAGAAGACAAAGGTATTAGACAATGCTATACATTTATATGAATCTGTCTATGGTGCTGGTTCTGCTGAATCCTCTATGGTAAATCAACCTTCTCAACCCTCTAAACCTTCTAAACCAACCACTTCTTGTCTACCCCCATTACCCTCTGACTCATCATCTGATGATGATGATGTTGTGCCCTTAAGAGAGAGACATAGAAGAGAACTAATGTCTCATTTCCTGATATTGAACCAATTTTTGTTTGCCTCCCTCAACATACTGCTCCTATTCCTCCACCACAAACCAAACCTACTCCTCCCCCTCAATCACAAATTCAACCTGACCTTAACCTTCCCACACAAACTGAACCAGAGCCTATCACCCAGGAAACTGAATCTATTGAACCTGGCTCTGAAACTATCTTAGACATTCAGCCCTTACCTACTTTTAAACCTATTTCACCTCCCTCTACTTAACCTATTTCATCACCGCCACCATCACCACACCACTCTAACCCTGAACTTACAACAAAACCAATCTTAGAAGATGAAATCATCATCACCTCTATGATTGCCTCTGAGGTTGTTCAAAACCTTGAATCTGAACCCCCTACTCTAAATTCACCCGATGGCATTGTCATTATTTCTCCACCCTCTGAAACACAAACCCAACCACCCTCTGCTGACCTCACCTAAACCCAATCCATTGCTTCTTCAAGCTAACTTCCAGTTATCCCTCTGTACCGTGGTCCAAGCTTATTGCCACTACCAAACCGCCACCTTTTCTCTACCTTTGAGATGTTTATGGCATCACAACAGGAACAGATTGAAGAGGATTGTGCCTTATCTATTGGTACCTTGTTGGCCCTAGAAGACTACTATGCTAACTGGTATTTCATGATTGATTGGTTTGAACGTCACAAACAGTAATAACTTCAGCTATCAAGGAGAATTCTGGCTGCACCTGCTTGGAGAAAGCCTCCACTAGAACCTCCAGCAGTTTGGGAGCCAGAACCTGCACCTCCACGTGCACCAGAACCTACAACTCCTCCTCTTGCATCCACTGCTATGGTTGCTCAGGCTTCTGCTTCTGCTTTTTCCAGCCAATCTGACAACATTGTTGTTCCAAGGGCTGTCTTGGATAGGTTGCTCGAAGACAGCAGAGAATTTAGGAAATTCATGGACTCATCAAGCAGAAAGCATGATGAGGCTGCTGACATTTTGAAGGCAATCTTGGAGAAGTTGAATAAGCCTTAGAAAGAAAGCCTTTAGGATTTTCACCTTTTTTATTTTTAGCCTTGTATTTGTTTTTAGTTACAAAACTTATGTAATTTTGGTACAATTTTGATTAATGACATAATTGCTTTTTGGTGCCTATTCTGTTTTAAAGTTTATCTTTTTATGTACTCTGTTTTATTTGACAATGATGTTCTTTATATTCTTAACTTTTTTGTCTAATGACAAAAGGGGGAGCAGAAAATAGAG
The DNA here is from genome assembly GCA_037113605.1 of Calophaca sinica. Taxonomy (NCBI): domain Eukaryota; kingdom Viridiplantae; phylum Streptophyta; class Magnoliopsida; order Fabales; family Fabaceae; genus Calophaca; species Calophaca sinica. The sequence continues at coordinate 74,993,868 of CM073730.1, forward strand.
AAGTATAGAGTAATTGATGAACTCAATGTATCAACCAAGTGTTAAAATGGATTAAATACCATGCATTGCATTTTTTGATCTGATATATTATATTTGGTATGCTCTGATACATAATATTGGAATGAATGTCTATATCCTTATGCTCTGATACATTATATTGAAATGTATGCTCTGATACACTATATGTTTAAGCATGCATCTGATGTGATTACTGCACTTAGAAAATATTTATATGTGCTTAATTTAGGACGCCTCTAAAATCTTAAGTAAATATTTTTCTAACGAAAAATTGTTAATCAATCTATGTGTTTGTCATCATAAAAAAGGGGGAGATTGTTGGAATCTAGTGGATTCAGAAATAATGACCCTTAATTATTTTGATTATAACAAATAATGAAAAGAATAATTTATCCTTTGACGTGTTTATTAGTGTGCAGAACTTAGTGAGTAAGTCACTATTTATCAGATGGAACTATATCAGAAAGTCGTGCCTCTGTGCACATTTCACCCTCTGGTCCATAGCATCGATCGTTTGGTAAGTGCTGATGACGTCAGCGTCTTATAGCCTCACTCTGAAGATCATGCTCTGGTAGTCAACACTCTGGTAAGCAGCTTTGGTAGTCAAACCTCTAGTAGACGATGCTCTGCTAAGACCAAGCTCTGGTAAGACTACACTGTTGGAACCCTGTGTCTGGTACTACAAGACTCTGGTATACGAAAAGCCAAGAAAAACTATGTTAAGGAACTAGCCTCTGGTCCAAGCTTACTCTGGTAAGCAGAGTATCTCAGTAACAAACATCATCTGGAAGAAAGATGCCTCTGGTTGGAAACCAGACTGAGTGAAACATTAAAGGCTACATCAAGTATTAAAGGTCCTCATTAATGAGTATTTTAATGTACGAGGAATCAAAAGACAAAGAGAATGTCAACGGATATAATCATCATAGTTGCCTTGCTATGAAAGTTTCTCATATTCAAAAAGGATGACAAGGGACAAGATCCTGCATTTGTCTGATGTGTCAATGTACAGGAGCATAGCTGAAAATGACAGGACTCGCTAAAAGCTACATAAAGCGGATCTCAAGTTTTGTCCATTGGTGAAAGAGCTGTTAGGTCACAATGGCACTATTTGGAACCCTAGCTATATATACCTTACTTCGTTCACTGAAGTAGGTTAACAAAACTGAATCATTCTTGCGAGACAATGAGCAACCAAGATATTATTCCAAGTCTCTGAGACCAAGTGAACAAGCACTTAATCGTTTTTATTCTTTCTATTAAAAAGTTATATTTGTGCTTAAAGTTTTTCATTGTATATCCTCTCTGCTGAGAGTTATAGTTATTGTTTCAAAGTATTTTCGAACTCTTGTATTAAGCCCAGTAGCGGCTGTATTCCATAGAGACTTGACTGCACTAAGTCGTTCTAAGAAATTGAGAGTATAGCCAGTTTGGTGCAATATACTCTTAAGTGTAATAAGGTTGATTATAGTGGAGAAATCCTTCTGTGGTGAAGGGACTAGACGTAGCTATCAAGTGATAGTGAACTAGTATAAATCACTGTGTCCTACTCTTTCTCTTCTCTTTACTTATTCTCAGTATTATTTTGTTAAAGATTTGTTTTGAAAAGGTTTTCAAACGTACAAGTATTTCGAAAAGATTTATAAAACCCAATTCAAACCCCCTTTATTGTGTTTTTGTCACGTTCATACTCCACTTTATTACGAGTTACAATCAGATGCACTTGCCTGAGCCGCAATAGGATGCTAATCAATGAAGATAAGGATATATGGATGACCTCTGAATCTGACACCTCTATAACTTCCACAAAAGGACGCTCCCAAGGCATTCAAAGGATAACACCCCCAGGGAATCTGAGGGAGCGTGTCCCCAACTCCCACTAATCCCCGCTCCAGTAAGGGCAAGATATTCGACTAGTAAGTTATGATAGCTTGCAGAGGAAGTCACACCATATCGCAGGGGGAAAGGAAAAGGGACCAATATAAATAGAGGCCTTGTAGAGTAGGCTAGGTACTTCACTTCCCAATCACTCGACTATCAAACAAAGACTATTGTACTCCTTTAGCTTTCTATATTCAAATGTATTGTAATTGGGTGTAGTCCCCATTTTTTAGTGCAATAATATTTTGGCACTCACCGTGGGGCCCGATAAAACTTTCCCAGACCACACCTTGAAGAGCCTATTTCCATGGCTAAGACGTGTAGCCATACGAAAGATGGAAAGCGCGCCACCATTGGCCGCACGAACAGAGAACAACACCAAGCTGAACACATCCGCGTGGAGTAGATACATGAACAACAAGACGACCAGAGGCAGGACGAGCATAATCCTGAAGTAACCCCGGTCCTTTGAGAAATACTCAGAAGGCTGGACAGAATGCAGTAGGAAAATGGCCAGATGGAATTCCTCTAGCAAGAACGAGAATCCAGGACGGAGAACACCTAAGCATCGCAAACCTATCCAGAGGTTAGATCGAATGAGGAGGGACAAACCTGGGAGTGTAATCCCCCTGGAAGCGTCGTCAGAATGCAATTGCAGAGGCCAAAGCCGAGCCCATTAGACCAAAAGAATATTTGGGTACTTTCACGGACGCCCTGATGGTTGCACCTCTGCCAGACCACATCAAACCTCCACCCATCAAGGCGTATGATGGGACCTTTAACCCGGCATCCCACTTGAAGAGGTATAAGGGTCACATGTTGGTGATGCGAACCTCCGATGCAGCCCTATACTGAGCCTTGGCAGGAACGCTGGTGGATCCGGCCATAACCTGGTTTTAAAACCTTCCAGCCAGATCGATTAACAGTTTTTTAAAGCTCGCTGCTAAGTTTTCTGCTCACTTCTCCACTGCTAGCGTGCAAGGAAAAACACCAGCAGACCTCATGTGCATCAAGCAACATCCAGATGAGTCCTTGCAAAACTTCATGATAGGTTCAATAATGAGGCCGACCAAGTCCCGAACCTATCAGATGACGTGTAGCTACAATCTTCATTGGCAGACCTGAAACCTGGCACCTTCTTTGATTCATTGGTTGAAAAATGAGCCCAAACCCTATACAAGCTCTGCGTGAGAGCCACATAGTTCATATCTATCGAAGAAGTTGACCGAGCCAAATATCACACTTGGTGAAAAATTAAGAGGCACTTGTGGCTAAAAATATCAGACAATGTCAAGCACGAATCAAGCCCAAAAACAAAGGCGAACATCCGTAATCAAAATACAAGTTCAAACGGGAATACATTGCATAGTCGTAATACAAAAGTCACAACATCACAAAAATAAAATACAAGTAAGATACTGGGGGCATTTCCCCTAGTCTTCTACATGGTTGTCCGAGGCCACATCATTGTCGTGACCATCACCAGCACCACCACTAGCTTCACCCTCCACTTGGTCTTGCTGATCGCCCACATCCTCTTAGACCGTTTCCTTATCAGACTCCACCTCTTCATCATCATCTACAACTACGATGGCGCCGTCAGGACAACACCCGAGTAACACATGGGGGCTAGTGCTTCCTTGTTAGCATTACACAGGATGGCTGCCTGCCGTTTAGCATGACGAAAGCCAGTCTTGTACATAACCGCGACATTATTCACGGCATCCTCTTTTTCTCTCAGGGCCTCCTCATTCTCTTGCATTAAGAGATCCTTGCTAGAGATGTGGAGGGATCGCTCAGATTCCAAGGTGGACGCCAAGTTGATTCTTCTCCGCAAGAAAGTTTTCAGCCCGCTTTGCTGCCTCCTTCAGGTTGTCTCCCCCCTCTCTCTCTCTCTCTCTCTCTCTCTTTCTTTCTTCACTTGTCTCAGCTCTTCCTCCAGCTCGAACAATCACTTTAGCTTGGACTGGGCCTCTTCCAAACTTTTCTCCAGCACCTCGTTCCGGTGAGTGAGCAGAGAATTGCGGTCATCTCTGCTCTTCAAATTTTGCTCCACCTGCCTGATGCATACGTTGGCACAGAGTTGATACACTTGGCCAGTTTCCAGAAGGGAAAGATCGAGACATGTCTTCATCATAGGCGGACAAGTTATCCGCTAGTTGTCCCGGGCGGAATCCAATATCCCACAGTGATTCAACATGATTGAACTCCAATACGATGGATTAGTAGTTGCCTCCGTCCGAACATCCTGATAGGCGTCCCGAGCAGGCTCCGGTCTGGGAATGGTCCAAGGAAGGCCAACAGACCCACTCAGTGGGGGCTGAAGTTGATCCGGGTTTGTTTCAGACGAGGCCCGTCCGGCCCCTCATTGACGCGTTAGAGGTTGCCTTGCCCGACTTGCTCGGGGTAACCTTTAAATACTTTTCAAGGTCTTACTGGTTCAATTTTTTGGGAGCCATGTCAACTGCAAAAACAAGTAAAAGCCAACGTCAGAGACTTAACAACAGAGTAATAGATGCGAAACTCATGTGGAACTCAAATTACCTAAGTCACCAAACCATGAGGATTCTTTGACAAGGAGATGAGGTCATAAAAATGAAAAGGAGGGAGGCTGCATAACCTATGGACTTCTCTATGTTCATTCTCCTCTAATTGATCTAGGTCTAAATCCTGAACGGTTTGAGGTGACATGGTCCAATGCAGAGGATGTTTTGCATTGCCCGATTCATCTAAGAAGAAAGGGAAATATTCATTGGCCAATCGAGCCTTATAGAATCTATTTTTCCAGTTCTTGTAAGAAAAATTGAATTAGAGGAGCACCCAACGGCCTGCCCGACCACTCGCCGATAACCACCCGACTTTCCCGCCATCTTTGACTCGAAAGAAGCACATAAATTTGGCCGTTGTGGGTTTCATACCCCAGACACATGCATAAGATCTCAAAGGTCCTAATGAACCTCCAGGTGTTGGGGTGAAGTTGGGTAGGGACTACGTTCAGCACGAACATAACTCTGCATTGGAAGTCCGAGAAAGGGAGGATGAGATGCGTATGTTTAAAGAGGATTTTGTACAAATAAATAAACTCCTTCTCCTTCTCATCCTGCCTTTGCCAACACATCAACTTGTCATCTTCACAGGGTAGACACTCGATACTGTCCTCAAGTCCGGAACTGGTTTGTCGCATTTCTTTTCTCATCCCTTCAATGTCTTTGTTTTTTGTCAGCTCGGAGGGGTATTCCATGACCTTAGGTTTAACCCAAGACTCGTAGTCATAAATATTAAACACGGGCTCCTTACACTTGCCCGTTTCTTTATCTTTTCCTGCGACCGTGTCTCCCCTTTGGACATGAGAAGATTTCCCTATTTCTGTAGGTGTCAAGCAAACAAAGATAGGCTTTACTGGAAGAGGTGGAAAAGATAGTGTAGAAGTAGAAGGTGAATGAGAACTAGATGAAAGACTGGAAGAGGAATCGTCTAAAGGATTAGAGTCATCTCTAAACTCCTAAAAAGAGGGATTATCGTGACGGGGTGGAGAACGAACCTCTAAAATTTCTACGGATTCACCATCACTATCAGCCATAGAAACCCTAAGCAGGTTTTAAGTTTTTTAAGGAAAACCTCAAAACAAAGCACAACTGTTAAAAGAAGCAAAGAAGAAGTGAAAGAATGAAGCAGTGCTGAGTGGATTGGATGGAGAGCAAAGACGCTGTCATAGAAGTTGGTTTTCTCTAGAGAAGGCGAAAGGACGTACGGAAGAAGAATGAAGGCAAAGTGGCCCGGAGAATGGGGAGACGTGTTCTTTTAACTTACCATCCCAGGGCATTGAAGGCGCCACGTGTAGCAAGAACAGAAAGCCACACCCCACTATTGGCACACGTGGAAGAGGAGTTACTAAGATTTTTCAATTATGGAAACTGCTACGCTGGCGGGAGTCTTGGAAGGAAGAATTGCGGTCGGGAAGAGCACATGCCGAAATATCATCCCTTGGCCAGGCCTACCATCCACTACAAGAAAAACAGGGGATAGCGACGGCCTTTTACCGATGGGCATAGACCGTCGCAAAAAACTGGGATTTCCGACGGCTGACGGTTCCCTAAAATGCTCATTTTCTTGCTCTTAATTGAAGGGAATTATCTTGCAAACTTAGACTTTATTCCTTGTTTGGCCTCTAATATTAAGAGTTTGAGTATTTGCTTGTTAGGATAATCTAGTTATTAACCATGTTAGTTCTTTTGTTGCTTTGTTGGAAAAATGTCCTTATTGTGGTCTTGTCTTTTTGTAGGGAGGAAAGGGATTGTTTGGAGACATGTCTCCACTCATCCAAATGAGATGATCTTGGTCTTGTTAGAAACATAATTGAATTATCTACATCTTTGATGAAGAACTCGAGACCCAAATCAATCTCTAAGTTGGGGTAATCTGTGCTACACGTTGACAAGGTGATGCTGTCTTAACCTGACACCTGTGCGATATTTTAATCATATCTGGAGTTTTAGTTGTCCAAATGAGCTGAAACTGGTTCCATTGGAAAGATAAGATCCATATCTTCAACTTTAGTGAAGACACCTTGAGCTAATTCAGACTTTAAAGAGGTCAAAAAGGCAGCACAACATGGAAGAACGGGTGCAGAAGGGCGCCCTGCGCCTGCTGGGAATCGTTTTGATCAATTTTGGGCGCCCTGCGCCCCAGAACCCAGCGCCCTGCGCCTCGTCTCGGCCTGGCACTTATTAAAACACACTTTTAACTCATTTTGGTCATTCCCTTTAATATGTTCTGACTCCCAAACCCTAGGGGAGCCAAGAGGCAACCCTAACTCCATCTCATCTCCATCTCCCTTGAAGATTCAAGCCTTGGAAGAGACCTTGGAGCTTCAATGGATCATCCACCACCTCTCCATCCATCTAGTTCTATCTCTCCTCTCTCTTTTATGCATTTCTAGTTTTTTTCCATTTGGTTAGGAATGATGAATCTTTGTTGGATTCTTGTGTAATATGACTTCTAATGCTTAATACTTGTTCTATTTGTGTTGATTGAGCAATTTCTTCCATCCTTAATGTTTTTCATTGATTGGCCATCTTTGAATTGATTCTAAGTGTGATTTCACAATTGGAAAATTGGTTGTATGCTAGATATGAAGTTGATTGCCATATTTGTGATGATCCTAGGGATAGGACTTCATGCTTATGTGTTCCTTTGAATTCTTACACTTAATGCTTAGTTGAATTAGGAAGGCCTAAGGAATTAGGGTTCTTGGTTTAATCTAAAGGGGTTTTTTCTCAAGGAATTGAGATTAGTCTAACTAAGTGAATTTGAACTTCAATTGCATGAATTTGACTTGTATTGGGATTGAGTTTGATTGCATGAGAAAAGGAAAACAAAGGGGATTCAAATCCTAACCACTTTTATTCGTATTATTTGTGCACACCAAGTGTTTGATATTTGGTCAATACAAGAAAACCCAAAAATATTGTTTCTTGCTTTCTTTAATTTTATTGTTAATCAATTCAAAACACTAAAATACATTGTTTCTTGTTCAAATAGTAATAAAAATAGTAAGTTGATATTTGACACGCAATCCTTGAGGACGATATCCCAGATTTAACCGATTTTATTACTTGCAATGATCCCAGACACTTGCCGTGATCCCATCAAGTTTTTGGCGCCGCTGTCGGGATTGCTATTTCAAGTGTCATCTAGCCTATGAGATTACTACTTTGAACCTTTATTTTCTTGTTTGTGCATATTTTATTTTTCTTTTAATTTCCTAATCACTATCTCCTCTTTTGAGTTTGTTTAATCCAGGATTAACCTACTTCAAGCTATGGAATCCTTTTTAGACACTATTCTTCATGAGAGAAAGCTTATGACTCAGCAACTAAAGTTGTTGAACATCCTTCTTCAAAAAAAGGTAATGTCTCAACAATTAGAGTCGTTGTCTAACGAACTCCAAGCCATGCAAGTGAATGTCATCCAACCCCTCCCACTTGGTTGTCACTTTTGTGGGGGAGATCATACAAATGCCAATTGTGAGGAACTATGCAAGGTCTTTTGTAGAGAAGACTATAGTGGTGAGCATTGTGATCAACCTCATTCTTGTGAACTTTGGGAAGGAGATATTTCAAATGGCTATTATGCGGATGATGCTATGCCAAATATAATACAAGGTGGCTCTTTCACTACACCATTTGATGAAGGAAAAAAACCTTGGGAAATTGCTATTGAAAAATTGGCTATGCAATCTTCACATTTTATGGAGGAGACAAGGGTAACATTTAAAAATCAAGAAGTCTCCATCAAGAGTCAAGAAACCACTATTCATAATCTAGAGGCTCAAGTGGGGATATTGTTCGAGCAATTAAAAGAGAGGTCTTTTGAATCTCATTCTAGTGATATCATCCTAAATCCTAAAGGAGTTGGAGTAGTTGGCTAAAATCGAAGTTTCCAAAGGAAGAACAAGGCTCAAGAGAAGAAGTAAGGGAGAAGAAAGATGATGAAGGAAAAAGGATGCATTTGGATGGATATTTAGTTTGGGGAGAAACAAAGATTCCCAAAATTTGGGAAGAAATGGAGACCCAACAAGTAATTAACCACCAAATCAATTTTCTTTCTCATCATTTGAGTAACAAGGAGGAGAGGGATGTAAAGTTTGATCAATTTTTAGATATCCTCAATGCCTTATTCATCATCCTCCACCTTGAGAGGGCATGGAAGAAGAATCATTTATACCTCAAGTTCATGGAGTTCCTGCCTATGCAAAGAAAGAAGAAGGGTGATGTGTTCTTTGTGTCATATTATCCACCCTAACATGGGTGTTGAAGCGTCAAGCTAATGACGTTAAATAAGCGCTTCATGGGAGGCAACCCATGCGAGGGAGTTTCTACCTCTTTCTCTTGCATTTTTTTTCTTTTTTTTTTTATAATTTGGTTTGCTTGATTTTCATTTTAGTGTGTTTGTCAAAGCTTAAGTTTGGAGTTCTTTATTTTTGTGTTAAAAAAAAAGAAAAAAAGTGTGTGGTGTGATGTTTTTAGTCTTTTTGGTTTGTAAGTCCTAAGATGTCAAATTGAAATGACTGCTGGCTGAACTTTGATTTAAACCCACTTGTGATTTGAATTTTGTATTAAGCACTAATCGATTTGTGATGTGAATGAGCTGTTGAAGAGTTACAACTTGAGACTAGAAACTTTTTGGAGTGACCCAACCATTGCTCAACTGTTTTGGTTTGTTAAAATGTTTTTGTGATTGATATGCGCTTGTCCTATGGTGTTTGTAGAGCCTCCATCAATAATTCTTTGTGAGAGGACACATTTGAGTTTTCATTCCCCTAACTTTGATTGAATTTCTGTTGCATGTTATTAGTTGCACAATGTTTTGATATAAAAAAGGCAAATTTTGTTGGAAGCCAATTAGCCAAAAAGCCAACCCAACATAATATGACTTTTGTTTGCAAAGCCCCGTTGAGCCTAAAGCCTTTTGTTTTTGTTAACCCATAGCTTTTAACCTTGTGATTAACTTGTTACCCACCTAAGAAGGTTAGATGAGCATGAATTGACTAAGGTTGACAAAGAACTAAGTTTGGAGTTGGGGGGAAGTGAACAATATTATGATTGGTTGTGGTTTGAGCTGTGAAAAAAAAAAACCAGGAAAAAAAACCAGGAAAAAAAGAATGGCTTGTTTTTGGATTGGTACCCCTTTTGAGACCAAAGTGTTATTGGGGGGATTAATAATTGTGTGATACAAAGTTGTTTAAGGATTGAGTTTTTAGAAAACACCACCTTTGGAAAATTGAAGAAAAGAGGAATTGTAGTGAAAATTTCTAGAGTTGGTTGATGCTCATCTATCTTTAAAGGGCGATTGCCTAAATGTCTAATCCATCCACCCTAGCCTTGGCCAAGTTACAACCTTGAAAGACCTTTTGGTTGGAGCATTGTGCAAGTGGTACTCATATGAGAAAGAGATGAAAATCAAATCCATGGGGGATGGGCTCAAATAGTGTTGACTGAGAGAAACACAAACCCCAAAACACTTGAGAGTTGGAGTGAAAATTTTTCCTAATCTTTGTGAGTAGAAAAGAAAGCACTCAATCGCATTGAAAGTTTCAATTGCACATTCAATTACTTGTTGAGTTTTTAATGGTGAATTCATGCTTATGTGACTCCAATTTCCAATTTGTGATAGTCTCATGTTAGTTCTGATGATGATAAAGCCAATGAATTTATCTATAATTGGTGTACATGTTATATGATAACTTTTTAAAGTGGTGAAAAATTGTGGTTTAGTCCGGTGGTTAGATCAAGATTGACATTTTGAGTAGTTGTTTTTTGTCGAGTTCTTGGTTGAGGACAAGCAAGGTTTAAGTTTGGAGTGTTTAACGGTTCCCTAAAATGCTCATTTTCTTGCTCTTAATTGAAGGGAATTATCTTGCAAACTTAGACTTTATTCCTTGTTTGGCCTCTAATATTAAGAGTTTGAGTATTTGCTTGTTAGGATAATCTAGTTATTAACCATGTTAGTTCTTTTGTTGCTTTGTTGGAAAAATGTCCTTATTGTGGTCTTGTCTTTTTGTAGGGAGGAAAGGGATTGTTTGGAGACATGTCTCCACTCATCCAAATGAGATGATCTTGGTCTTGTTAGAAACATAATTGAATTATCTACATCTTTGATGAAGAACTCGAGACCCAAATCAATCTCTAAGTTGGGGTAATATGTGCTACACGTTGACAAGGTGATGCTGTCTTAACCTGACACCTGTGCGATATTTTAATCATATCTTGAGTTTTAGTTGTCCAAATGAGCTGAAACTAGTGCCATTGGAAAGCTAAGATCCATATCTTCAACTTTCGTGAAGACACCTTGAGCTAATTCAGACTTTAAAGAGGTTAAAAAGGCAGCACAACATGGAAGGATCTGGAGTGCAGGCGCCTCAAGGCCCTCCGGGAATCGTTTTGATCAATTTTGGGCGCCTGCGCCTCTAACCCAGCGCCGCGCCTCGTCTCGGCCTGACACTTATTAAAACACACTTTTAACTCATTTTGGTCATTCCCTTTGATATGTTCTGACTCCCAAACCCTAGGGGAGCCAAGAGGCAACCCTAACTCCATCTCATCTCCATCTCCCCTCAAGATTCAAGCCTTGGAAGAGACCTTGGAGCTTCAATGGATCATCCACCACCTCTCCATCCATCTAGTTCTATCTCTCCTCTCTCTTTTATGCATTTCTAGTTTTTTTCCATTTGGTTAGGAATGATGAATCTTTGTTGGATTCTTGTGTAATATGACTTCTAATGCTTAATACTTGTTCTATTTGTGTTGATTGAGCAATTTCTTCCATCCTTAATGCTTTTCATTGATTGGCCATCTTTGAATTGATTCTAAGTGTGATTTCACAATTGGAAAATTGGTTGTTATGCTAGATATGAAGTTGATTGCCATATTTGTGATGATCCTAGGGATAGGACTTCATGCTTATGTGTTCCTTTGAATTCTTACACTTAATGAATAGTTGAATTAGGAAGGCCTAAGGAATTAGGGTTCTTGGTTTAATCTAAAGGGGTTTTTGCTCAAGGAATTGAGACTAGTCTAACTAAGTGAATTTGAACTTCAATTGCATGAATTTGACTTGTATTGGGATTGAGTTTGATTGCATGAGAAAAGGAAAACAAAGGGGATTCAAATCCTAACCACTTTTATTCGTATTATTTGTGCACACCAAGTGTTTGATATTTGGTCAATACAAGAAAACCCAAAAATATTGTTTCTTGCTTTCTTTAATTTTATTGTTAATCAATTCAAAACACTAAAATACATTGTTTCTTGTTCAAATAGTAATAAAAATAGTAAGTTGATATTTGACACGCAATCCTTGAGGACGATATCCGGTACTTAACCGATTTTATTACTTGCAACGATCCGGTACACTTGCCGTGATCCCATCAAGTTTTTGGCGCCGTTGCCGGGGATTGCTATTTCAAGTGTCATCTAGCCTATGAGATTACTACTTTGAACCTTTATTTTCTTGTTTGTGCATATTTTATTTTTCTTTTAATTTCCTAATCACTATCTCCTCTTTTGAGTTTGTTTAATCCAGGATTAACCTACTTCAAGCTATGGAATCCTTGTTAGACACTATTCTTCATGAGAGAAAGCTTATGACTCAGCAACTAAAGTTGTTGAACATCCTTCTTCAAAAAAAGGTAATGTCTCAACAATTAGAGTCGTTGTCTAACGAACTCTAAGCCATGCAAGTGAATGTCATCCAACCCCTCCCACTTGGTTGTCACTTTTGTGGGGGAGATCATACAAATGCCAATTGTGAGGAACTATGCAAGGTCTTTTGTAGAGAAGACTATAGTGGTGAGCAATGTGATCAACCTCATTCTTGTGAACTTTGGGAAGGAGATATTTCAAATGGCTATTATGCGGATGATGCTATGCCAAATATAATACAAGGTGGCTCTTTCACTACACCATTTGATGAAGGAAAAAAGCCTTGGGAAATTGCTATTGAAAAATTGGCTATGCAAACTTCACATTTTATGGATGAGACAAGGGTAACATTTAAAAATCAAGAAGTCTCCATCAAGAGTCAAGAAACCACCATTCATAATCTAGAGGCTCAAGTGGGGATATTGTTCGAGCAATTAAAAGAGAGGTCTTTTGAATCTCATTCTAGTGATATCATCCTAAATCCTAAAGGAGTTGGAGTAGTTGAGCTAAAATCAAGTTTCCAAAGGAAGAACAAGGCTCAAGAGAAGAAGTAAGGGAGAAGAAAGATGATGAAGGAAAAAGAATGCATTTGGATGGATATTTAGTTTGGGGAGAAACAAAGATTCCCAAAATTTGGGAAGAAATGGAGACCCAACAAGTAATTAACCACCAAATCAATTTTCTTTCTCATCATTTGAGTAACAAGGAGGAGAGGGATGTAAAGTTTGATCAATTTTTAGATATCCTCAATGCCTTATTCATCATCCTCCACCTTGAGAGGGCATGGAAGAAGAATCATTTATACCTCAAGTTCATGGAGTTCCTGCCTATGCAAAGAAAGAAGAAGGGTGATGTGTTCTTTGTGTCATATTATCCACCCTAACTTGGGTGTTGAAGCGTCAAGCTAATGACGTTAAATAAGCGCTTCATGGGAGGCAACCCATGCGAGGGAGTTTTTACCTCTTTCTCTTGCATTTTTTTTCTTTTTTTTTTATAATTTGGTTTGCTTGATTTTCATTTTAGTGTGTTTGTCAAAGCTTAAGTTTGGAGTTCTTTATTTTTGTGTTAAAAAAAAAGAAAAAAAGTGTGTGGTGTGATGTTTTTAGTCTTTTTGGTTTGTAAGTCCTAAGATGTCAAATTGAAATGACTGCTGGCTGAACTTTGATTTAAACCCACTTGTGATTTGAATTTTGTATTAAGCACCAATCGATTTGTGATGTGAATGAGCTGTTGAAGAGTTACAACTTGAGACTAGAAACTTTTTGGAGTGAGTCAACCATTGCTCAACTGTTTTGGTTTGTTAAAATGTTTTTGTGATTGATATGCGCTTGTCCTATGGTGTTTGTAGAGCCTCCATCAATAATTCTTTGTGAGAGGACACATTTGAGTTTTCATTCCCCTAACTTTGATTGAATCTCTGTTGCATGTTATTAGTTGCACAATGTTTTGATATAAAAAAGGCAAATTTTGTTGGAAGCCAATTAGCCAAAAAGCCAACCCAACATAATATGACTTTTGTTTGCAAAGCCCCGTTGAGCCTAAAGCCTTTTGTTTTTGTTAACCCATCAAAACAATAGCTTTTAACCTTGTGATTAACTTGTTACCCACCTAAGAAGGTTAGATGAGCATGAATTGACTAAGGTTGACAAAGAACTAAGTTTGGAGTTGGGGGGAAGTGAACAATATTATGATTGGTTGTGGTTTGAGCTGTGAAAAAAAAAAACCAGGAAAAAAACCAGGAAAAAAAGAATGGCTTGTTTTTGGATTGGTACCCCTTTTGAGACCAAAGTGTTATTGGGGGGATTAATAATTGTGTGATACAAAGTTGTTTAAGGATTGAGTTTTTAGAAAACACCACCTTTGGAAAATTGAAGAAAAGAGGAATTGTAGTGAAAATTTCTAGAGTTGGTTGATGCTCATCTATCTTTAAAGGGCGATTGCCTAAATGTCTAATCCATCCACCCTAGCCTTGGCCAAGTTACAACCTTGAAAGACCTTTTGGTTGGAGCATTGTGCAAGTGGTACTCATATGAGAAAGAGATGAAAATCAAATCGATGGGGGATGGGCTCAAATAGTGTTGACTGAGAGAAACACAAACCCCAAAACACTTGAGAGTTGGAGTGAAAATTTTTCCTAATCTTTGTGAGTAGAAAAGAAAGCACTCAATCACATTGAAAGTTTCAATTGCACATTCCATTACTTGTTGAGTTTTTAATGGTGAATTCATGCTTATGTGACTCCAATTTCCAATTTGTGATAGTCTCATGTTAGTTCTGATGATGATAAAGCCAATGAATTTATCTATAATTGGTGTACATGTTATGTGATAACTTTTTAAAGTGGTGAAAAGTTATGGTTTAGTCCGGTGGTTAGATCAAGATTGACATTTTGAGTAGTTGTTTTTTGTCGAGTTCTTGGTTGAGGACAAGCAAGGTTTAAGTTTGGAGTGTTTGACGGTTCCCTAAAATGCTCATTTTCTTGCTCTTAATTGAAGGGAATTATCTTGCAAACTTAGACTTTATTCCTTGTTTGGCCTCTAATATTAAGAGTTTGAGTATTTGCTTGTTAGGATAATCTAGTTATTAACCATGTTAGTTCTTTTGTTGCTTTGTTGGAAAAATGTCCTTATTGTGGTCTTGTCTTTTTGTAGGGAGGAAAGGGATTGTTTGGAGACATGTCTCCACTCATCCAAATGAGATGATCTTGGTCTTGTTAGAAACATAATTGAATTATCTACATCTTTGATGAAGAACTCGAGACCCAAATCAATCTCTAAGTTGGGGTAATATGTGCTACACGTTGACAAGGTGATGCTGTCTTAACCTGACACCTGTGCGATATTTTAATCATATCTGGAGTTTTAGTTGTCCAAATGAGCTGAAACTAGTGCCATTGGAAAGCTAAGATCCATATCTTCAACTTTCGTGAAGACACCTTGAGCTAATTCAGACTTTAAAGAGGTTAAAAAGGCAGCACAACATGGAAGGACGGGTGCAGAAGGGCGCCCTGCGCCTGCTGGGAATCGTTTTGATCAATTTTGGGCGCCCTGCGCCCCAGAACCCAGCGCCCTGCGCCTCGTCTCAGCCTGACACTTATTAAAACACACTTTTAACTCATTTTGGTCATCCCTTTGATATGTTCTGACTCCCAAACCCTAGGGGAGCCAAGAGGCAACCCTAACTCCATCTCATCTCCATCTCCCTTGAAGATTCAAGCCTTGGAAGAGACCTTGGAGCTTCAATGGATCATCCACCACCTCTCCATCCATCTAGTTCTATCTCTTCTCTGTCTTTTATGCATTTCTAGTTTTTTTCCATTTGGTTAGGAATGATGAATCTTTGTTGGATTCTTGTGTAATATGACTTCTAATGCTTAATACTTGTTCTATTTGTGTTGATTGAGCAATTTCTTCCATCCTTAATGCTTTTCATTGATTGGCCATCTTTGAATTGATTCTAAGTGTGATTTCACAATTGGAAAATTGGTTGTTATGCTAGATATGAAGTTGATTGCCATATTTGTGATGATCCTAGGGATAGGACTTCATGCTTATGTGTTCCTTTGAATTCTTACACTTAATGAATAGTTGAATTAGGAAGGCCTAAGGAATTAGGGTTCTTGGTTTAATCTAAAGGGGTTTTTGCTCAAGGAATTGAGACTAGTCTAACTAAGTGAATTTGAACTTCAATTGCATGAATTTGACTTGTATTGGGATTGAGTTTGATTGCATGAGAAAAGGAAAACAAAGGGGATTCAAATCCTAACCACTTTTATTCGTATTATTTGTGCACACCAAGTGTTTGATATTTGGTCAATACAAGAAAACCCAAAAATATTGTTTCTTGCTTTCTTTAATTTTATTGTTAATCAATTCAAAACACTAAAATACATTGTTTCTTGTTCAAATAGTAATAAAAATAGTAAGTTGATATTTGACACGCAATCCTTGAGGACGATATCCGGTACTTAACCGATTTTATTACTTGCAACGATCCGGTACACTTGCCGTGATCCCATCAAGTTTTTGGCGCCGTTCGGGATTGCTATTTCAAGTGTCATCTAGCCTATGAGATTACTACTTTGAACCTTTATTTTCTTGTTTGTGCATATTTTATTTTTCTTTTAATTTCCTAATCACTATCTCCTCTTTTGAGTTTGTTTAATCCAGATTAACCTACTTCAAGCTATGGAATCCTTGTTAGACACTATTCTTCATGAGAGAAAGCTTATGACTCAGCAACTAAAGTTGTTGAACATCCTTCTTCAAAAAAAGGTAATGTCTCAACAATTAGAGTCGTTGTCTAACGAACTCTAAGCCATGCAAGTGAATGTCATCCAACCCCTCCCACTTGGTTGTCACTTTTGTGGGGGAGATCATACAAATGCCAATTGTGAGGAACTATGCAAGGTCTTTTGTAGAGAAGACTATAGTGGTGAGCAATGTGATCAACCTCATTCTTGTGAACTTTGGGAAGGAGATATTTCAAATGGCTATTATGCGGATGATGCTATGCCAAATATAATACAAGGTGGCTCTTTCACTACACCATTTGATGAAGGAAAAAAGCCTTGGGAAATTGCTATTGAAAAATTGGCTATGCAAACTTCACATTTTATGGAGGAGACAAGGGTAACATTTAAAAATCAAGAAGTCTCCATCAAGAGTCAAGAAACCACCATTCATAATCTAGAGGCTCAAGTGGGGATATTGTTCGAGCAATTAAAAGAGAGGTCTTTTGAATCTCATTCTAGTGATATCATCCTAAATCCTAAAGGAGTTGGAGTAGTTGAGCTAAAATCGAAGTTTCCAAAGGAAGAACAAGGCTCAAGAGAAGAAGTAAGGGAGAAGAAAGATGATGAAGGAAAAAGAATGCATTTGGATGGATATTTAGTTTGGGGAGAAACAAAGATTCCCAAAATTTGGGAAGAAATGGAGACCCAACAAGTAATTAACCACCAAATCAATTTTCTTTCTCATCATTTGAGTAACAAGGAGGAGAGGGATGTAAAGTTTGATCAATTTTTAGATATCCTCAATGCCTTATTCATCATCCTCCACCTTGAGAGGGCATGGAAGAAGAATCATTTATACCTCAAGTTCATGGAGTTCCTGCCTATGCAAAGAAAGAAGAAGGGTGATGTGTTCTTTGTGTCATATTATCCACCCTAACTTGGGTGTTGAAGCGTCAAGCTAATGACGTTAAATAAGCGCTTCATGGGAGGCAACCCATGCGAGGGAGTTTCTACCTCTTTCTCTTGCATTTTTTTTCTTTTTTTTTTTATAATTTGGTTTGCTTGATTTTCATTTTAGTGTGTTTGTCAAAGCTTAAGTTTGGAGTTCTTTATTTTTGTGTTAAAAAAAAAGAAAAAAAAAGTGTGTGGTGTGATGTTTTTAGTCTTTTTGGTTTGTAAGTCCTAAGATGTCAAATTGAAATGACTGCTGGCTGAACTTTGATTTAAACCCACTTGTGATTTGAATTTTGTATTAAGCACCAATCGATTTGTGATGTGAATGAGCTGTTGAAGAGTTACAACTTGAGACTAGAAACTTTTTGGAGTGAGTCAACCATTGCTCAACTGTTTTGGTTTGTTAAAATGTTTTTGTGATTGATATGCGCTTGTCCTATGGTGTTTGTAGAGCCTCCATCAATAATTCTTTGTGAGAGGACACATTTGAGTTTTCATTCCCCTAACTTTGATTGAATCTCTGTTGCATGTTATTAGTTGCACAATGTTTTGATATAAAAAAGACAAATTTTGTTGGAAGCCAATTAGCCAAAAAGCCAACCCAACATAATATGACTTTTGTTTGCAAAGCCGCTGAGCCTAAAGCCTTTTGTTTTTGTTAACCCATCAAAACAATAGTTTTTAACCTTGTGATTAACTTGTTACCCACCTTAGAAGGTTAGATGAGCATGAATTGACCAAGGTTGACAAAGAATTAAGTTTGGAGTTGGGGGGAAGTGAACAATATTATGATTGGTTGTGGTTTGAGCTGTGAAAAAAAGAAAGAAAAAACCAGGAAAAAAAGAATGGCTTGTTTTTGGATTGGTACCCCTTTTGAGACCAAAGTGTTATTGGGGGGATTAATAATTGTGTGATACAAAGTTGTTTAAGGATTGAGTTTTTAGAAAACACCACCTTTGGAAAATTGAAGAAAAGAGGAATTGTAGTGAAAATTTCTAGAGTTGGTTGATGCTCATCTATCTTTAAAGGGCGATTGCCTAAATGTCTAATCCATCCACCCTAGCCTTGGCCAAGTTACAACCTTGAAAGACCTTTTGGTTGGAGCATTGTGCAAGTGGTACTCATATGAGAAAGAGATGAAAATCAAATCGATGGGGGATGGGCTCAAATAGTGTTGACTGAGAGAAACACAAACCCCAAAACACTTGAGAGTTGGAGTGAAAATTTTTCCTAATCTTTGTGAGTAGAAAAGAAAGCACTCAATCACATTGAAAGTTTCAATTGCACATTCCATTACTTGTTGAGTTTTTAATGGTGAATTCATGCTTATGTGACTCCAATTTCCAATTTGTGATAGTCTCATGTTAGTTCTGATGATGATAAAGCCAATGAATTTATCTATAATTGGTGTACATGTTATGTGATAACTTTTTAAAGTGGTGAAAAGTTATGGTTTAGTCCGGTGGTTAGATCAAGATTGACATTTTGAGTAGTTGTTTTTGTCGAAGTTCTTGGTTGAGGACAAGCAAGGTTTAAGTTTGGAGTGTTTGGACGGTTCCCTAAAATGCTCATTTTCTTGCTCTTAATTGAAGGGAATTATCTTGCAAACTTAGACTTTATTCCTTGTTTGGCCTCTAATATTAAGAGTTTGAGTATTTGCTTGTTAGGATAATCTAGTTATTAACCATGTTAGTTCTTTTGTTGCTTTGTTGGAAAAATGTCCTTATTGTGGTCTTGTCTTTTTGTAGGGAGGAAAGGGATTGTTTGGAGACATGTCTCCACTCATCCAAATGAGATGATCTTGGTCTTGTTAGAAACATAATTGAATTATCTACATCTTTGATGAAGAACTCGAGACCCAAATCAATCTCTAAGTTGGGGTAATATGTGCTACACGTTGACAAGGTGATGCTGTCTTAACCTGACACCTGTGCGATATTTTAATCATATCTTGAGTTTTAGTTGTCCAAATGAGCTGAAACTAGTGCCATTGGAAAGCTAAGATCCATATCTTCAACTTTCGTGAAGACACCTTGAGCTAATTCAGACTTTAAAGAGGTTAAAAAGGCAGCACAACATGGAAGGACGGGTGCAGAAGGGCGCCCTGCGCCTGCTGGGAATCGTTTTGATCAATTTTGGGCGCCCTGCGCCCCAGAACCCAGCGCCCTGCGCCTCGTCTCAGCCTGACACTTATTAAAACACACTTTTAACTCATTTTGGTCATTCCCTTTGATATGTTCTGACTCCCAAACCCTAGGGGAGCCAAGAGGCAACCCTAACTCCATCTCATCTCCATCTCCCTTGAAGATTCAAGCCTTGGAAGAGACCTTGGAGCTTCAATGGATCATCCACCACCTCTCCATCCATCTAGTTCTATCTCTCCTCTCTCTTTTATGCATTTCTAGTTTTTTTCCATTTGGTTAGGAATGATGAATCTTTGTTGGATTCTTGTGTAATATGACTTCTAATGCTTAATACTTGTTCTATTTGTGTTGATTGAGCAATTTCTTCCATCCTTAATGCTTTTCATTGATTGGCCATCTTTGAATTGATTCTAAGTGTGATTTCACAATTGGAAAATTGGTTGTTATGCTAGATATGAAGTTGATTGCCATATTTGTGATGATCCTAGGGATAGGACTTCATGCTTATGTGTTCCTTTGAATTCTTACACTTAATGAATAGTTGAATTAGGAAGGCCTAAGGAATTAGGGTTCTTGGTTTAATCTAAAGGGGTTTTTGCTCAAGGAATTGAGACTAGTCTAACTAAGTGAATTTGAACTTCAATTGCATGAATTTGACTTGTATTGGGATTGAGTTTGATTGCATGAGAAAAGGAAAACAAAGGGGATTCAAATCCTAACCACTTTTATTCGTATTATTTGTGCACACCAAGTGTTTGATATTTGGTCAATACAAGAAAACCCAAAAATATTGTTTCTTGCTTTCTTTAATTTTATTGTTAATCAATTCAAAACACTAAAATACATTGTTTCTTGTTCAAATAGTAATAAAAATAGTAAGTTGATATTTGACACGCAATCCTTGAGGACGATATCCAGATTTAACCGATTTTATTACTTGCAACGATCCCAAGACACTTGCCGTGATCTCATCAATTTTTTGGCGCCGTTGCCGGGGATTGCTATTTCAAGTGTCATCTAGCCTATGAGATTACTACTTTGAACCTTTATTTTCTTGTTTGTGCATATTTTATTTTTCTTTTAATTTCCTAATCACTATCTCCTCTTTTGAGTTTGTTTAATCCAGGATTAACCTACTTCAAGCTATGGAATCCTTGTTAGACACTATTCTTCATGAGAGAAAGCTTATGACTCAGCAACTAAAGTTGTTGAACATCCTTCTTCAAAAAAAGGTAATGTCTCAACAATTAGAGTCGTTGTCTAACGAACTCTAAGCCATGCAAGTGAATGTCATCCAACCCCTCCCACTTGGTTGTCACTTTTGTGGGGGAGATCATACAAATGCCAATTGTGAGGAACTATGCAAGGTCTGTTGTAGAAGACTATAGTGGTGAGCAATGTGATCAACCTCATTCTTGTGAACTTTGGGAAGGAGATATTTCAAATGGCTATTATGCGGATGATGCTATGCCAAATATAATACAAGGTGGCTCTTTCACTACACCATTTGATGAAGGAAAAAAGCCTTGGGAAATTGCTATTGAAAAATTGGCTATGCAAACTTCACATTTTATGGAGGAGACAAGGGTAACATTTAAAAATCAAGAAGTCTCCATCAAGAGTCAAGAAACCACCATTCATAATCTAGAGGCTCAAGTGGGGATATTGTTCGAGCAATTAAAAGAGAGGTCTTTTGAATCTCATTCTAGTGATATCATCCTAAATCCTAAAGGAGTTGGAGTAGTTGAGCTAAAATCGAAGTTTCCAAAGGAAGAACAAGGCTCAAGAGAAGAAGTAAGGGAGAAGAAAGATGATGAAGGAAAAAGAATGCATTTGGATGGATATTTAGTTTGGGGAGAAACAAAGATTCCCAAAATTTGGGAAGAAATGGAGACCCAACAAGTAATTAACCACCAAATCAATTTTCTTTCTCATCATTTGAGTAACAAGGAGGAGAGGGATGTAAAGTTTGATCAATTTTTAGATATCCTCAATGCCTTATTCATCATCCTCCACCTTGAGAGGGCATGGAAGAAGAATCATTTATACCTCAAGTTCATGGAGTTCCCGCTATGCAAAGAAAGAAGAAGGGTGATGTGTTCTTTGTGTCATATTATCCACCCTAACTTGGGTGTTGAAGCGTCAAGCTAATGACGTTAAATAAGCGCTTCATGGGAGGCAACCCATGCGAGGGAGTTTTTACCTCTTTCTCTTGCATTTTTTTCTTTCTTTTTTTTTTATAATTTGGTTTGCTTGATTTTCATTTTAGTGTGTTTGTCAAAGCTTAAGTTTGGAGTTCTTTATTTTTGTGTTAAAAAAAAGAAAAAAAGTGTGTGGTGTGATGTTTTTAGTCTTTTTGGTTTGTAAGTCCTAAGATGTCAAATTGAAATGATCTTGGTGAACTTTGCTTTAAACCTACTTGTGATTTGAATTTTGTATTAAGCACCAATCGATTTGTGATGTGAATGAGCTGTTGAAGAGTTACAACTTGAGACTAGAAACTTTTTGGAGTGAGTCAACCATTGCTCAACTGTTTTGGTTTGTTAAAATGTTTTTGTGATTGATATGCGCTTGTCCTATGGTGTTTGTAGAGCCTCCATCAATAATTCTTTGTGAGAGGACACATTTGAGTTTTCATTCCCCTAACTTTGATTGAATCTCTGTTGCATGTTATTAGTTGCACAATGTTTTGATATAAAAAAGGCAAATTTTGTTGGAAGCCAATTAGCCAAAAAGCCAACCCAACATAATATGACTTTTGTTTGCAAAGCCCCGTTGAGCCTAAAGCCTTTTGTTTTTGTTAACCCATCAAAACAATAGCTTTTAACCTTGTGATTAACTTGTTACCCACCTAAGAAGGTTAGATGAGCATGAATTGACTAAGGTTGACAAAGAACTAAGTTTGGAGTTGGGGGGAAGTGAACAATATTATGATTGGTTGTGGTTTGAGCTGTGAAAAAAAAAACCAGGAAAAAAAACCAGGAAAAAAAGAATGGCTTGTTTTTGGATTGGTACCCCTTTTGAGACCAAAGTGTTATTGGGGGGATTAATAATTGTGTGATACAAAGTTGTTTAAGGATTGAGTTTTTAGAAAACACCACCTTTGGAAAATTGAAGAAAAGAGGAATTGTAGTGAAAATTTCTAGAGTTGGTTGATGCTCATCTATCTTTAAAGGGCGATTGCCTAAATGTCTAATCCATCCACCCTAGCCTTGGCCAAGTTACAACCTTGAAAGACCTTTTGGTTGGAGCATTGTGCAAGTGGTACTCATATGAGAAAGAGATGAAAATCAAATCGATGGGGGATGGGCTCAAATAGTGTTGACTGAGAGAAACACAAACCCCAAAACACTTGAGAGTTGGAGTGAAAATTTTTCCTAATCTTTGTGAGTAGAAAAGAAAGCACTCAATCACATTGAAAGTTTCAATTGCACATTCCATTACTTGTTGAGTTTTTAATGGTGAATTCATGCTTATGTGACTCCAATTTCCAATTTGTGATAGTCTCATGTTAGTTCTGATGATGATAAAGCCAATGAATTTATCTATAATTGGTGTACATGTTATGTGATAACTTTTTAAAGTGGTGAAAAGTTATGGTTTAGTCCGGTGGTTAGATCAAGATTGACATTTTGAGTAGTTGTTTTTTGTCGAGTTCTTGGTTGAGGACAAGCAAGGTTTAAGTTTGGAGTGTTTGACGGTTCCCTAAAATGCTCATTTTCTTGCTCTTAATTGAAGGGAATTATCTTGCAAACTTAGACTTTATTCCTTGTTTGGCCTCTAATATTAAGAGTTTGAGTATTTGCTTGTTAGGATAATCTAGTTATTAACCATGTTAGTTCTTTTGTTGCTTTGTTGGAAAAATGTCCTTATTGTGGTCTTGTCTTTTTGTAGGGAGGAAAGGGATTGTTTGGAGACATGTCTCCACTCATCCAAATGAGATGATCTTGGTCTTGTTAGAAACATAATTGAATTATCTACATCTTTGATGAAGAACTCGAGACCCAAATCAATCTCTAAGTTGGGGTAATATGTGCTACACGTTGACAAGGTGATGCTGTCTTAACCTGACACCTGTGCGATATTTTAATCATATCTTGAGTTTTAGTTGTCCAAATGAGCTGAAACTAGTGCCATTGGAAAGCTAAGATCCATATCTTCAACTTTCGTGAAGACACCTTGAGCTAATTCAGACTTTAAAGAGGTTAAAAAGGCAGCACAACATGGAAGGACGGGTGCAGAAGGCGCCTCAAGGCCTGGCCGGGAATCGTTTTGATCAATTTTGGGCGCCTGCGCTCTAACCCAGCCCAAGCCTCGTCTCAGCCTGACACTTATTAAAACACACTTTTAACTCATTTTGGTCATTCCCTTTGATATGTTCTGACTCCCAAACCCTAGGGGAGCCAAGAGGCAACCCTAACTCCATCTCATCTCCATCTCCCTTGAAGATTCAAGCCTTGGAAGAGACCTTGGAGCTTCAATGGATCATCCACCACCTCTCCATCCATCTAGTTCTATCTCTCCTCTCTCTTTTATGCATTTCTAGTTTTTTTCCATTTGGTTAGGAATGATGAATCTTTGTTGGATTCTTGTGTAATATGACTTCTAATGCTTAATACTTGTTCTATTTGTGTTGATTGAGCAATTTCTTCCATCCTTAATGCTTTTCATTGATTGGCCATCTTTGAATTGATTCTAAGTGTGATTTCACAATTGGAAAATTGGTTGTTATGCTAGATATGAAGTTGATTGCCATATTTGTGATGATCCTAGGGATAGGACTTCATGCTTATGTGTTCCTTTGAATTCTTACACTTAATGCTTAGTTGAATTAGGAAGGCCTAAGGAATTAGGGTTCTTGGTTTAATCTAAAGGGGTTTTTGCTCAAGGAATTGAGACTAGTCTAACTAAGTGAATTTGAACTTCAATTGCATGAATTTGACTTGTATTGGGATTGAGTTTGATTGCATGAGAAAAGGAAAACAAAGGGGATTCAAATCCTAACCACTTTTATTCGTATTATTTGTGCACACCAAGTGTTTGATATTTGGTCAATACAAGAAAACCCAAAAATATTGTTTCTTGCTTTCTTTAATTTTATTGTTAATCAATTCAAAACACTAAAATACATTGTTTCTTGTTCAAATAGTAATAAAAATAGTAAGTTGATATTTGACACGCAATCCTTGAGGACGATATCCGGTACTTAACCGATTTTATTACTTGCAACGATCCTAAGACACTTGCCGTGATCCCATCAAGTTTTTGGCGCCGTTGCCGGGGATTGCTATTTCAAGTGTCATCTAGCCTATGAGATTACTACTTTGAACCTTTATTTTCTTGTTTGTGCATATTTTATTTTTCTTTTAATTTCCTAATCACTATCTCCTCTTTTGAGTTTGTTTAATCCAGGATTAACCTACTTCAAGCTATGGAATCCTTGTTAGACACTATTCTTCATGAGAGAAAGCTTATGACTCAGCAACTAAAGTTGTTGAACATCCTTCTTCAAAAAAAGGTAATGTCTCAACAATTAGAGTCGTTGTCTAACGAACTCCAAGCCATGCAAGTGAATGTCATCCAACCCCTCCCACTTGGTTGTCACTTTTGTGGGGGAGATCATACAAATGCCAATTGTGAGGAACTATGCAAGGTCTTTTGTAGAGAAGACTATAGTGGTGAGCAATGTGATCAACCTCATTCTTGTGAACCTTGGGAAGGAGATATTTCAAATGGCTATTATGCGGATGATGCTATGCCAAATATAATACAAGGTGGCTCTTTCACTACACCATTTGATGAAGGAAAAAATCCTTGGGAAATTGCTATTGAAAAATTGGCTATGCAAACTTCACATTTTATGGAGGAGACAAGGGTAACATTTAAAAATCAAGAAGTCTCCATCAAGAGTCAAGAAACCACCATTCATAATCTAGAGGCTCAAGTGGGGATATTGTTCGAGCAATTAAAAGAGAGGTCTTTTGAATCTCATTCTAGTGATATCATCCTAAATCCTAAAGGAGTTGGAGTAGTTGAGCTAAAATCGAAGTTTCCAAAGGAAGAACAAGGCTCAAGAGAAGAAGTAAGGGAGAAGAAAGATGATGAAGGAAAAAGGATGCATTTGGATGGATATTTAGTTTGGGGAGAAACAAAGATTCCCAAAATTTGGGAAGAAATGGAGACCCAACAAGTAATTAACCACCAAATCAATTTTCTTTCTCATCATTTGAGTAACAAGGAGGAGAGGGATGTAAAGTTTGATCAATTTTTAGATATCCTCAATGCCTTATTCATCATCCTCCACCTTGAGAGGGCATGGAAGAAGAATCATTTATACCTCAAGTTCATGGAGTTCCTGCCTATGCAAAGAAAGAAGAAGGGTGATGTGTTCTTTGTGTCATATTATCCACCCTAACTTGGGTGTTGAAGCGTCAAGCTAATGACGTTAAATAAGCGCTTCATGGGAGGCAACCCATGCGAGGGAGTTTCTACCTCTTTCTCTTGCATTTTTTTTTTTTTAGAATTTGGTTTGCTTGATTTTCATTTTAGTGTGTTTGTCAAAGATTAAGTTTGGAGTTCTTTATTTTTGTGTTAAAAAAAAGGAAAAAAAAGTGTGTGGTGTGATGTTTTTAGTCTTTTTGGTTTGTAAGTCCTAAGATGTCAAATTGAAATGACTGCTGGCTGAACTTTGATTTAAACCCACTTGTGATTTGAATTTTGTATTAAGCACCAATCGATTTGTGATGTGAATGAGCTGTTGAAGAGTTACAACTTGAGACTAGAAACTTTTTGGAGTGAGTCAACCATTGCTCAACTGTTTTGGTTTGTTAAAATGTTTTTGTGATTGATATGCGCTTGTCCTATGGTGTTTGTAGAGCCTCCATCAATAATTCTTTGTGAGAGGACACATTTGAGTTTTCATTCCCCTAACTTTGATTGAATCTCTGTTGCATGTTATTAGTTGCACAATGTTTTGATATAAAAAAGACAAATTTCGTTGGAAGCCAATTAGCCAAAAAGCCAACCCAACATAATATGACTTTTGTTTGTGTAACACCCCAATTTTTAAGAAAAGTAATTTTAACAGTAAAATCCTGAAATACTTGAAGATAAGTCATAGAGATTGATCACCTCAATGATTTACTGAGAGTACGTGGAATTATTTTGACTCATTTTAAATAATTTATTTATTATAAATAATTATTATTCATGATGTCAATTCAAATTAATAGACAGCGTAGACGTATGCTGTTTAATGTGAATTCATCAATTTAAACATTTTATATAAGTTTTCGGTGTGACGCAGCGTATTTACATTGACTAAGAAAATGATTGAATTAAATCAAGATGAAATTAAATTTAAGAATTAATATTTTATATTAATTCATGGTTCAAAATCGCCGGAAAACTCTAACGAAGTTTAAATCGCGTTTCGAATTGCCGGGTAAATTTTACCCTTAT
Source organism: Calophaca sinica (assembly GCA_037113605.1). Classification (NCBI taxonomy): domain Eukaryota; kingdom Viridiplantae; phylum Streptophyta; class Magnoliopsida; order Fabales; family Fabaceae; genus Calophaca; species Calophaca sinica. Next base: position 75,020,762 of record CM073730.1, read on the forward strand.
TAAAATTTAAAACGAATTCCGATTTCGACGAAAATCGAATCGTAACTCATTGTGATTATTTTTGAGAGTTTTAAATTGTTTTTATTATTTATGATAAAATATTATCTCGCGGTGAATTAATTTCTCGGCAAATTAATTTTCGCGAATTAAATTGGCGAAGAATTAATCGGTAGTGCGATTACTCGACGCCGTGTTTTTTTTAGCACGCTTTAGACTCTAGGATTAGAGGGTAATCATGAGAGATGAGAGATTTGATGTTTAGACTTATTGATTAGATTAGCATTTTATTTTAATTGCTAGGTGTCATTATTGTGGTGGTTATTTAGGAAACACTTTTACTAAACCATTTCCAACCAAGTAAATAAGCTTTGTTTTAATTATTTTTTTTATCCTCCCTTTTCTTTATGCAATTGAAGCCTCCTACCTCATTTCACTCGCTCATTCTTTTTTTTTTTTATCTTACTACTTGGTGTTGGTGAAGAGAGTTTTTAAAAGCAAGTTTCAACCTCCTCTTTCTTTTTCCAGCGTGACCCCATCCACTTCCACTCTTTCATTTCTATTTTATTCTAGTTGTCTATGGATGGAAATAGGAGAGCAACTAGATGCTTCCCCATTCTTGCTTCCCTGCGTGACCTCCCTCTTCTTCCCATAAAACCCATTTCATTTCTTTTTCCTTCTTCTTTCCAAGCAACATCGTGAGCCCTTCCCCATTTTCTACTTTTCATTTCCTTTCTCCTCCAACTTGCTCATGTGTGATGAAGAAAGATCCACTTCCTCTCCTCTCCTACATTCCAGTCGAAGCACCCATTATTTCAGCCCCTCTCATTTTAAATTTTCTCAAGCACTAAGTGCTGGAAGAAAGAGAAGAGCTCATTCCCTTTCCTTTCCTTGTTCAGCCGAGGGGTATATCCCCATTTACACCACCAATTCCTTCCATTTCCACCTCCATTTTTTTGCTATTTCCATAAGATAGCAAGAAGGAACTTGAGCCAACATTCTCTTCCTCTTTCAAGCCTCAAAACCGTGGACCCTAGGGTATTGTGGGTGAGGGTTTCTTCTCATCTTGTTGTTTATTTTATTATTTATTTATTTATACATGTCTTGATGTTGTTGTTTTTGTTGTTGATGTATTGGGTTCATAGTTTTGGAATTAGATGTTGTTTTTGGGTATCATTGTGATAAAAACCTATTCTTGAGAAAAGGGGATTAGTGGTGTTTATGATTATGATTCATGTAATTAATTGATGTTTCTTGTTTATTAGATGTTATAGTTGCTACTTTAAATATTAGTTTGAATTTGAGGATGGATTGATAAGTTTTGTATGAAGCTCTTGTTCTTGAAGAAGTTGTGATTTGTCCTTAGGCTTGATTAATGTTTTGTGTTGGGAAGCAAATTGTTGTTTTAAAAGAAATAAATGATTTGGAATGATGTGGTTAGTAGTTTTGGAATTAGAGCAATTTTTGGGTATTGTTTTGATAAAGAACCTATTCTTGAAAATGGATTTGGGTCTTAATGAAGCTTTCTTTTGGGCTATAGTAGTTGTTGTGAAGGAAATTGCATATAAAATGGCATTGAAAACTATTTTGGAAATTGGCATGGGTTTTGGAGTATGTTTTGGATATGTCTTGATGCCTTGAGGTCTTGGAGTATAATTGGGTGATCATCTTGTGAATCATGCAAACTAGCTTGTATTTCTTGCTTCTTGTTTGTTATTATTGCCATTGTAGTTGTTAAAATTGATTGAATCAAAGATTGAAAGAATTTTATGAAAACCCTTGTTCTTGAAAGAGACTTGATTTAGGATTGGTCTTGATTAGTGTTTTTGTTCTAGAAATTAATTGTTGGGTTGGTTTAATTGCTAATGGAGTAGTGAAGCATGAGTTAGGGTGAGAGTTAGTTTATGTCTTGTGGAAAATTGATTTTAGAGGATTAGAATGGCATGTAACACTTGACTAAGTTGTTTTTATTTTCTTAGCATGGTTTCAATGTTTTTGGGATCTTTGAAAATGGCCTAATTGAAAGAACTCTTTAAGAGCTCTTGTTTTGGGATTGTTTTTGAGTAAGTGAACCATGAAAACTTGTAAATGGGCTTTGAGCATGATTTGTTTTAAAAAGGAAAGAGGCTATGGAAATGACACTAGAATGTTGTGAAAAATGTTTTAGAAACATATCTTTGGAGGTGCTTAAGTTAGATTTGGTGTTGTCTTGATAGTTGATGCTTTGAAATATATTTGAAAAATATCTTGGAACCTATTTGATTTAAATTTCCTTATGTATTTTAATTGTTATATGAAGTTGTTGAAACTTGATGTCTTGATGCTTTGTCATGCAATTAGATGGTTATGGGAATAGGTGTGGCCGGGGGGCCTAAAAAACGAGTAGGAAAGGAAATAGTGGTTTGTTAATTGTGAAAATGCTTGTATGAATATGTGTCTAGGTTTTAAAATTTATGATTTCTTGCATGATCTTTACCTTGAGGTTCAAGGAAGCTTTTTGGTTTCAAAAACTTTACTTTTCAAATAAGTTAAGGTTTATAAATTGTTATGTGATAAGTTATCTTTCAAAAAGTATTTTGATTTTAAAACCTTATTTATTTTCAAGTAGCTAGGAATTAAATGTTTGAATGAATTTTTGGTTAGGAAAAGGGTTAGGCTTGAGAGCTTAAGTTAGCTAAGAATTGTGCTACGTTAATTATTTTGATAGGCTTTGAGTAAATCCGAGATCGTGCGGCGTAGGATCGAGGAACACGTGGACGTGCAGCTTGGGGTTCGGTAAGGGCACTTCTAGACATTTAGGATTCATTTTTATGTCCCTGTGTAAGGACAACTTTGGATATGCTTAAGCTATTGCTTCGTTATTTAAATTGCTTTATTTAAATACGAAGAAGTCTGAGAACTCTACGAGTTCGGTTAGGTTTTCGAACCCTTCGCTTATTTTGTCGTGCGGTCGAACATATTTCGAGTCATTCGTGGGTGAAAACTTTGTGGTTGGTCTCCTGAACCCAACCCCCCACATCTGTGTACCTCTCTGTTAACTCCATCGAGTTGCAGAGGGATGGATTCCTTGATTTGCGTGTCAAGCATGTAATGTGATGATATGTTTGAGTTATGCATTATTTGATATGAGATTGAATATATGTCGCCAGTGCGTGTTCTTTGTTGAATTGCGTTTCTTCATGCAGAATGTTTTTATTGCTTAAATGTCGAATTGCGTTTTCTTCATGTTAAGCATGCTCTCTTTATTTGATATGCGGTCAAGTAATTTTATGCGTCACTCTTTGAATATTGTAAGCGGAGAGCTGTTCATCGAGTGAGAGAGCTAGGCGAGTCGTTATGACGTTTTTGAGCCGTGACCCGGATAACTAAGGGTGCTAGGTCCCCTTTTGTTTACGGGAGATTGACTAGGCGTCGCAGCGTAGGAACCGGGTACTGCATATCTAGGGAGAAGCGAAAGATCCCAAGGCTACGGCTGGTATGTCAGTTGATGGATCTGCGTCTGCTTTCCGGAATAATTGTCGAGTCGAGAGAAAATGAGTAGTGAGAGAGTTGAGTCACATTCTGTGAGTGACATACATTGTTGTTTGCTTAGTGCTTTATGCATTGATTATCTTTGTAACACCTGAGGACGAGATCGACATCGTATTAGGACAACGTATCGAGACCTCGACCAAGACCTTGTGTCGAGATCCCGTGCCAAGATCGCGTGCCGAGGTCATTTGCTGAGCTGAGGAGACTGCGTGCACTAGCTGCTGAGCTGAGGAGATCGCGTGTCGAGCTGATGAAGTCGCGTACCGAGCTGAGGAGGCCGCGTGCACGAACTCGTGTTAGAGCCTTGTGCGCTTGCACGAGCACCCTTGTCGACATCGTGTCGAGATGATAACTTGTATTCTTTCGAACGTTATTCAGCGTTATTATTATATTGTTTGTAATTATTACATTGTCGGCTTGCCGTTCGTCAGCGATGTCTAGACCGCTGGCCAAGCGAGTAGAGGGTAATTATGAGAGAGGAACGATTAGACGGGTAGAATGATTGATGGGATTGGCATCTTATAGCTGAAGTTACGATTATACCCCTTCTCTCACCAGCTGTATACCACGATCGGTTTTTCCTCAAACACTCATTTCTCTTTTCTTCTTTCTTCTTCCTTCCTTCTGCTCTGAGTTTCGTTGTTTTTCTCCAAAAACTTCCATCGAAGAAACCTTGAGTTCCATCGAGATTCTGCACAAATTTTCTTCATCAACCTTGTTCCTCATCATCTTCTCCACATATCTCGCCTGCTCGACCACCACCATTGAGGTATGAAGAACAGATTTTCTTTTCCTGCGTACTCGTTTAGCGCTACTTTTCCTTCCATTTGTAGCCGCTTTATGCTTCCAAATCATGTCAAATTGATGGGTTTTCTTCTTCACGATATTACCTATCTTTCTAACCGATTAATTGGGCTTGTAAAACAAATTTTCTTCCTCTGTTTTTACGCACCCAGCGGTGCCGTAAACCCTTCATTTTTGGTTTGTTTCGATTTCTTGTTTTCGTTTGTTGCTTCTGGTTGTTGTTGTTGTCGATCTATCTGTTGAAGCATCAGATAACCTTTTTCATGAACTTTTGATCAAAAACCCTAACTTTGTGTTAGAGGAAAAATATATTTCAGTTCTTGAGTTTTTATATTTCTGGGTTGTGGTTAAGTTTGGGATGAGAGCTAAGTGTATTAGAACCCATAGATCGAACTGAGTTGTGTTTGTTTTAGGAAGTCTGATTCCCGAGATCGAGTGATTTCCGAATCAAGGTGTACGGGAAAGCGAATCCAAGGACGTGGAAGCAGCGGAATCCAGATCGAGGCCATGCGTGTCGAGGTCGGCGAGAAGCGTGCGTGTCGAGGTCGATTGAGGACATTACGGTCGGGTCATTGTCGAGCTCATTTGAAGACAAATGTCGGTAGGTCGTTGTCGAGCAAAGATTAACTTGGAGTTCGGTAGAGGCGCTTCACATTAATACTTTCATAGTATGCTAGCGTGAGGCGCTTCACATTAATACTTTCATAGTATGCTAGCGTAAGGGCGCTTCACATTAATACTTTCATAGTATGCTAGCGTAAGGGCGCTTCACATTAATACTTTCATAGTATGCTAGCGTAAGGGCACTTCATATTCTACGTGTTTATGTTATTGTGTATGTGTCGAGCTTAATATGTTGAGATATGATTGGGTTTTTGCATGTTTTTAATATGTGATTGAATATATGCTGTGAATGGTGTACTGCATGTTGAATTGCGTTTCTTCATGTCGAGCTTGCTCTTTTTATTTGACATGCGGTTGAATATCTTGTGTTTAACTCTTTGAATATCGTATGCGGCGAATTGTTCATCGAGTGAGCGAGCTAGGTACGGCGTATGACGCTTTTGAGTCGTGACCCGGATAACTAAAGGGTGCTAGGTCCCTTTGTTTACTGGAGATCGACTAGACGCCGCCACGCTACGGGACCTCGAAGTTGACCGGCCCTAGGGAGAGCGAGGATCCCAAGGCTTCGCTGGACTTTCCGACATACCAGATGCAGCGTGTGCATTCGGAAAAATTGTCGAGTCGAGAGAAAATGGATTGCGAGTTGTGTCGAGTTAGAGTGAGATGGTCGAGTCACGTCGGTGAATGTTATACTTTCTTTGCTTGCTTATATCCTTTATGTCGTGCTTATCTTGAATTGTTGAGAAGTTGACCCTTTCCGTGGTGCCTTCAATCCATGACGGTTACCAGGCGATGTCGAGGGCGCAGGAACTCGACAGCAGATGATGCCGAGGAGGAGCTCGACGAGGACCCGAGTGACGACCTCTATCCGTCGTGGATTGATTATGTTCTTTGGATGTTTTTTTATGGCTGTACCTTGTTTTTCTTTGGAGTAGTATGTCGTGACCAGTTTGGGCAGTGTTGTTTTGTTGTTTGAGCGTAGACTGGTGGTCTTACTTTTGGAGCAGCCCCCTGCGTGGGAGTCTGCCGAAAGTACCCCCAGGGTATGATTGCTCTTTTGAAGTCGTCGTACCTTAGGTGTATTTTCTTTGCACATTTGCTACTCTGTATTTTGTATACATTATTATTTCGAGTGATATATATATGTATGTTATGCATGTATGTTTTATTAGAATTTAAGTCTTGTGTCTTAGTTGCACCATGTTTCGAAAAGCTGTAATTACTCTGATGTGCACGAGTTGGTTTTATAAAAAAAAAATAGACCGTACTTTTCAAAAGGCACAAGAGTTTCGTTTTAAAACACATCTCATACAGGTTTAGTTGAGCTCGGTGTGTTGAGCTCGGTAACTCGAGCTCGGTATATTGAGCTCGGTAGCGGTCCGGAAACGGGTCGTTACATTGTTGGTATCAGAGCGCTTGATTCGGTTCGAGCCGAAATGCATAGGAAATTTGACCGGTCACTATGCTCGGGTTATGTGTGTTGGGTACCTAGTTGTATTATGTTGATTGCTGTTTGATTAAGTGAAGCACTTATTGCTTGAAAAATTGTTTGAACTGTTTCTTGATTGAAGCAGTGTGTTTTAACACATCCTTGTTGTGAGATTCTGACAGGGTTTTGAACTTTGTGGAATCTAATGCCACCTCGTAGGAATACGACAGCTGCAACCGAGAACGTCGTCATGGAACGAGCAATTCAAGCTATGACCGAGATGGCGGCAGCCATGGCTCAATAATCAGCTGCTGCAACTCAACAGGCTAACGCGATGGCTCAACAGACGGCAGCGTTAACTCAGCAGAACTTACAGCAACAACAACGAGCAGAACGAAATGCTGAAGCGAGAGGATTGGCCGACTTTAGGAAGCATGATCCACCGAAGTTCTATGGTGAGCCAAATCCAGATAAAGCTGATCTTTAGATGCAAGAGATCGAGAAGATCTTTGAGGTACTTCATTGCCCGGACAACGTGAAGGTCGACTATGCCACCTACTTACTGCTAGGAGACGCAGAGTATTGGTGGAGAGGAGTGAAGCAAACATTTATAGCGGAACGTCGCGAGATGACATGGGAGCTTTTTCGTGAAAGGTTCTTGGACAAGTACTTCCCAGATACTGCACGAGCCGAGAAGGAACAAGAGTTTCTTCAACTGTAGCAAGGCAACTCGACAGTGTCCGAGTATGCGGCCAAGTTCGAGTCGTTGGCGAGGTATTTCAGTCCATTCCGTGATCGAGTTGACCAAAGATGGTTAAGTGAGAGATTCCAACGGGGATTGAGATTCGACATTCGTAAGTCGATGGTGTCGTTGAGGATCCGAAACCTCCAAGAGTGATTGATCGCCGTGTCGAGGTAGAAGGAGTGAGGAGCCACAAGAAGAAGACTGCTGTAGGCGACCGGTGAGACCCCAGTGCGGGCGTAGATTTGCACGTAAAGCGGAAACAACTGCAGAAGAAGCCTTACGACCGACCTCGGGAACGACAACAGGGACGATGTCGTCCGATGACCCAGGGAGCGAGGAGTGGAGGTCAGACCGGTGTCGAGGTGACTTGCTATCGATGTGGAAAGCCGGGACATTACGCGAGTAACTGTACTCAGAAGGAGGAGGTGTGTTTCAACTGCAAGAAGCCAGGGCATTTTGCCAAGGATTGTCCCATACCTAAAGCTGAACCGACGATGCTTGCGGCAAAGGCCAAAGGGAAGCGTCAGGTAGCTAAAGGCAGAGTTTTCTGCATGAGTGGCGAGGAAGCAGATCGAGCTGAAGATCTTATCCAAGGTGAATGTGAGATCGAGGGTAAATCCTTATCCGTTCTTTTTGATTCGGGTGCAACACATTCCTTTATTTCTTCTGATTGTGTGAACCATTTGAACTTATTTGTGATCGCTTTACCGCTTAAATTGGTAGTTACAACCCGGTGCTAAAACCTTAGTCACAAACACCGCATGTCTTAATTGTGTAGTGGTTATTCGAGTAGAAAGTTTGTGGTCAATTTGGTTTGTTTGCCTCTTAAGGGCTTAGATGTCATTCTCGGGATGGATTGGTTGTCACACCACCATGTCCTTCTTGGGTGTGCCGTGAAAGCGTAATTTTTCCGGACCTTGAGTCTCCAATTATCTTTCTGCCGAACGTATTGGAGTTTCTTTGAAAGAAGGAACTAGGGAATACATGTATCCGCTAGTTCGGAAGTTTTCCGCAGATCGACGTGAAGAATGTTCCAGTGGTGTGTGACTTTGAGGACGCTTTTCCCGAAGACGCGTGCCAGGGTTACCACCAAGACGAGAGGTCGAAGTTCTCCATCGACTGATTCCAGGAACAGACCGATTTCCAAAGCGCCATACAGATGTCTCCTGCCGAGATGAAAGAAGCGAAGTCCCGGATCGAACACTTGGAGTCGAAGCAATTCATACGACCGAGCGTGTCACCGTGGGGAGCTCCAGTGTTGTTGGTTAAGAAGAAGGATGGACGATCAAGGCTGTGCGTGGACTATCGCGAGCTCAACAAGGTTACCATGAAGAACCGTTATCCGTTACCACGTATTGACGACTTAATGGATCAACTTCGTGGAGCGGCGATCTTTTCCAAGATAGACTTGAAGTCGGGCTACCACCAGATTCGCGTGAAGGAGGGAGAGATCCCCAAACGACTTTCAGACCAGATACGGTCACTACGAGTACTTGGTGATGCCGTTTGGAGTGACGAATGCGCCAGCTGTGTTTATGGACTACATGAACAGGATTTTCCATTCGTTCTTGGATCAGTTTGTTGTAGTGTTAATCGACGACATATTGATCTACTCGAGGAACCGAGAAGAGCACGCAGAACACTTATGTCGAGTACTGCAGATATTACGAGATAAGCAACTCTATGCCAACCTGTCGAAGTGTGAATTTTGGCTTGAAGAGGTGAATTTTCTTGGTCACGTGATTTCCAAAGAAGGGATACCGTGGATCCAACTAAGATTGAAGCTGTGTTAGCGTGGGAACAGTAGAAGACGATTCTGAGATCGGGAGTTTTGTCGGCTTAGCGAGGATATTACCGAAGATTCATTGAAGGCTTCTCGAAGATTGTCGCGCCTCTTACGATCGACGAGGAAGGATCAACCTTTTGCCTGGGCCAGGAGTGTGAAGCCGTTTTCAAAGATCGAAGGAACTTTTGGCGGCAGCGCTGTCTTGATTTTGCCTCAACCCGAAGAGCCTTTCGAGGTGTATTGTGATGCGTCACACCAGGGATTGGGATGCGTAATGATGCAACATCGGAAGGTGGTCGCGTATGCTTCAAGACAGCTTAAGATTCACGAGAGAAACTACCCTACTCACGACTTGGAGAGTGGCAAAGTGAGTTTTTTGAAGATATGGAGACACTACCTTTATGGGAGCACTCTTCGCTTTCGGTGATCACAAGAGCTTGAAGTACCGTTCGACCGAAGAACTCAACATGCGTCGGCGTAGATGGGCAATTTCTCAAGGACTACGACTTTACGTTGGAATACCATCCCGGTAAGGCTAACGTAGTAGCAGATGCATTGAGAAGGAAGAGCGTTTTAACCTCGGTATTGATGATCAAGGAGTTAGAGATGCTCGAGAAGTTCCGAGACTTGAAGTTGAGTGTCGAAGTTTCACCGGGGAAGCTGAGATTTGGTATGCTTACCATTTCTAACAGATTGTTGGACGAGATCCGAGACCAGCAAATTCATGACGAGCTTCGCAAGAGAAGATTCAGTTGATAAGCGCAAGGAAAGCGACATAATTTCACGTCGAGCGGGCGACATCTTGAGGTGCAATGGCCGAGTGTGCGTACCTAACGATCCGAAATGAGGAAGTTGATTCTCGACGAAGCGCATAAGAGCAACTTTAGTATTCATCCAGGAGTTACGAAGATGTATCAAGACTTGAAGAAGCATTTTTGGTGGTCCGGAATGAAGAAGCAAGTGGCCGAGTACGTAGCTTCGTGTTTAACATGTCAGAAAGCGAAGGTGGAGCACCAACGACCCGCGGGAATGTTACAATCGCTTGACGTACCAGTTTGGAAATGGGATAGTATTTCCATGGATTTTGTTGTAGGTTTGCCGAAGACGCAGAAGAAGAATGATTCGATTTGGGTGATCGTCGACCGATTGACCAAATCTGCTCATTTCTTACCGGTGGTCGACATACAACGTGGAAAAGGCGACCGAGATCTACATCGCGGAGATAGTACGACTTCATGGAATACCCTCTTCGATCGTGTCGGACCGAGATCCAAGTTCACGCCTCATTTTTGGAGGGAATTGCAAGGAGCGATGGGAACCGAGATCGAGCTTAGCTCGGCATATCATCCACGCATCGACTGGCCGATCGAGAGAACGATCCAATCACTTGAAGATTTGTTGCGAGCGTGTACCTTAGATCACCGAGGAAGTTGGGACGACGTCTTACCATTGGTGGAGTTCACATACAATAACAGCTTCCATGCGAGTATTGGAATGGCACCTTTTGAAGCACTGTATGGACGGAATGTCAGACGCCTCTTTGTTGGTACCAGGGCGGCGGCGTTACATTGTCGGACCAGATATGATCCAGCGGACTCACGAGAAGATCCGTTTGATCGAGAGATCGGATGCGAACATCTCAAAGTCGACGTAAGAGTTATGCGGACCAACGACGTCGACCACTCGAGTTCGAGGAAGGAGAACATGTATTTCTTAGAGTCACCCCACTCATCGAGTTGGTCGAGCGATCAAATCCAAGAAACTTACCCTAAATTTATTGGACCTTACCAGATTCTTCGTCAGACGGTCGGTGGCATATCGATTGCCTTGCCACCATTCTTGTCGAACATCCACGACGTCTTCCACGCCTCACGATTGCGGAAGTATGTTTCGACCCTCTCATGTCATCGAACCTGATGTGATTCAATGAAGGGCGACCTATCTTTCAAGCATTTCCAGCAAGGATCGTTGATCGGAAAGCCAAACAAATTGAACAAAGAGATTCAACTCGTTAAAGTTGTGTGGGATCGTAAGGCGGGAGATGCGACTTGGGAGCTGGAGGAGAAGATGAAGACTCAAAGACTCAACTTTTCCGAGGTAAGAATCTTATTTGCAATTTCGAGGATGAAATTTTTTAGAGGAGAGATTGTAACACCTGAGGGCGAGATCGACATCGTATTAGGACGACGATCGAGACCTCGACCAAGACCTTGTGTCGAGATCCCGTGCCAAGATCGCGTCGAGGTCATTTCGAAATGAGGAGACTGCGTGCACTAGCTGCTGAGCTAAGGAGATCGCGTGTCGAGCTGATGAAGTCGCGTACCGAGCTGAGGAGGCCGCGTGCACGAACTCGTGTTAGAGCCTTGTGCGCTTGCACGAGCACCCTTGTCGACATCGTGTCGAGATGATAACTTGTATTCTTTCGAACGTTATTCAGCGTTATTATTATATTGTTTGTAATTATTACATTGTCGGCTTGCCGTTCTCGTCGCGTGTCTAGACCGTTAACCGACAGAGTAGAGGGTAATTATGAGAGAGGAACGATTAGACGGGTAGAATGATTGATGGGATTGGCATCTTATAGCTGAAGTTACGATTATACCCCTTCTCTCACCAGCTGTATACCACGATCGGTTTTTCCTCAAACACTCATTTCTCTTTTCTTCTTTCTTCTTCCTTCCTTCTGCTCTGAGTTTCGTTGTTTTTCTCCAAAAACTTCCATCGAAGAAACCTTGAGTTCCATCGAGATTCTGCACAAATTTTCTTCATCAACCTTGTTCCTCATCATCTTCTCGACATATCTCGCCTGCTCGACCACCACCATTGAGGTATGAAGAACAGATCTTTCTTTTCCTCTGTGCTACTGTTTAGCGCTACTTTTCCTTCCATTTGTAGCCAGTTTTATGCTTCCAAATCATGTCAAATTGATGGGTTTTCTTCTTCACGATATTACCTATCTTTCTAACCGATTAATTGGGCTTGTAAAACAAATTTTCTTCCTCTGTTTTTCTGCAATCGGCAGTGCCCAGAAACCCTTCATTTTTGGTTTGTTTCGATTTCTTGTTTTCGTTTGTTGCTTCTGGTTGTTGTTGTTGTCGATCTATCTGTTGAAGCATCAGATAACCTTTTTCATGAACTTTTGATCAAAAACCCTAACTTTGTGTTAGAGGAAAAATATATTTCAGTTCTTGAGTTTTTATATTTCTGGGTTGTGGTTAAGTTTGGGATGAGAGCTAAGTGTATTAGAACCCATAGATCGAATCGAGTTGTGTTTGTTTTAGGAAGTCCGATTCGAGATCGAGTGATTTCGAATCAAGGTGTACGGAAAGCGAATCCAAGGACGTGGAAGCAATGAATCCGGATCGAGAATCAGACGCGTGTCGAGGTCGACTGAGAAGCGTACGTGTCGAGGTCGATTGAGGACATTACGTGTCGAAGTCATTGTCGAGCTCATTTGAAGACAGCTGTGTCGAGGTCGTTGTCGAGCAGCATTAACTTGGAGTTCGGTAAGGGCGCTTCACATTAATACTTTCATAGTATGCTAGCGTAAGGGCGCTTCACATTAATACTTTCATAGTATGCTAGCGTAAGGGCGCTTCACATTAATACTTTCATAGTATGCTAGCGTAAGGGCACTTCATATTCTACGTGTTTATGTTATTGTGTATGTGTCGAGCTTAATATGTTGAGATATGATTGGGTTTTTGCATGTTTTTAATATGTGATTGAATATATCTTTGTGAATGGTGTCTTGCATGTTGAATTGCGTTTCTTCATGTCGAGCTTGCTCTTTTTATTTGACATGCGGTTGAATATCTTGTGTTTAACTCTTTGAATATCGTGATGCGGCGAATTGTTCATCGAGTGAGCGAGCTAGGTGAGTCGTATGACGCGTTTTGAGCCGTGACCCGGATAACTAAGGGTGCTAGGTCCCCTTTGTTTACGGAGATTGACTAGACGCCGCCACGCTATGGGACCCGAGTTGACCGCCCTAGGGAGAGCGAGGATCCCAAGGCTTCGGCTGGACTTTCCGACATACCAGACGCCGTGTGCATTCCGGAAAAATTGTCGAGTCGAGAGAAAATGGATTGCGAGTTGTGTCGAAGTTAGAGTGAGATGGTCGAGTCACGTCGGTGAATGTTATACTTTCTTTGTTTGCTTATATCCTTTATGTCGTGCTTATCTTGAATTGTTGAGAAGTTGACCCTTTCCGTGGTGGCTTCAATCCATGACGGTTACCCAGCGATGTCGAGGGCGCAGGAACTCGACAAACAGATGATGCCGAGGAGGAGCTCGACGAGGACCCGAGTGACGCACTCTATCCGCCGTGGATTGATTATGTTCTTTGGATGTTGTTTTTTTATGGCTGTACCTTGTTTTCTTTTGGAGTAGTATGTCGTGACCAGTTTGGCGATGTTGTTTTGTTGTTTCAGGTAGACTGGTGGTCTTACTTTTGGAGCAAACCCTGCGTGGGAGTCTGGAAGTACCCCAGGTATGATTGCTCTTTTGAAGTCGTCGTACCTTAGGTGTATTTTCTTTGCACATTTGCTACTCTGTATTTTGTATACATTATTATTTCGAGTGATATATATATGTATGTTATGCATGTATGTTTTATTAGAATTTAAGTCTTGTGTCTTAGTTGCACCATGTTTCAAAAGTCAGAATTACTCGATGTGCACGAGTTGGTTTTATAAAAAAAAATAGACCGTACTTTTCAAAAGGCACAAGAGTTTCGTTTTAAAACACATCTCATACAGGTTTAGTTGAGCTCGGTGTGTTGAGCTCGGTAACTCGAGCTCGGTATATTGAGCTCGGTAGCGGTCCGGAAATGGGTCGTTACAATCTTGATCTGTTTTTTCTTGTAACATGTTGTGTTATTACATGTTTTGTTGCCGAGTGTGTTGTCGAATATGTGTATCTGTCTCTTTATTTTTAAGAAGTTGACCCTTGCCAGTGGTTCTTTCAATTGATGAATGTAACCCAGATGGCAGAGCAAGCGGAGGATTTGGAACTGCAGGAACAAACAGCTGAAGATAATCGTCTAGCAATTTATCTATATTATGTTGTAGAAAGAGTATAGCTTGTCGACCAGCTATAGGATATTTGTCATTTATTTCAGTATTGTAATAAATCTCTGTTATGTTTCATGACACGTTTGTTATATATGATTTGACAGAATAAATGAATGTGGTCTATGTGGTGTCTTAAATTATTTTCCGCCATGTTTCTAAAAGTCGTTGTGATGCTCTGACTACTTCTTTAAAGAACTTTAAAAAAAATATATATAGGACCACATTTCTCGAAAACCCTACGAGCAGAGTATTCCACCTTTCGGAAATATGTCAAATTTTGTCAGAATGTTCACTTAGTAGCACTCTGGAAACAGGGTGTCACAGTTTGCAAAGCCCCGTTGAGCCTAAAGCCTTTTGTTTTTGTTAACCAATCAAAACAATAGCTTTTAACCTTGTGATTAACTTGTTACCCACCTAAGAAGGTTAGATGAGCATGAATGGACTAAGGTTGACAAAGAACTAAGTTTGGAGTTGGGGGGAAGTGAACAATATTATGATTGGTTGTGGTTTGAGCTGTGAAAAAAAAAAAGAAAAAACCAGGAAAAAAAACCAGAAAAAAAAGAATGGCTTATTTTTGGATTGGTACCCCTTTTGAGACCAAAGTGTTATTGGCGGGATTAATAATTGTGTGATACAAAGTTGTTTAAGGATTGAGTTTTTAGAAAACACCACCTTTGGAAAATTGAAGAAAAGAGGAATTGTAGTGAAAATTTCTAGAGTTGGTTGATGCTCATCTATCTTTAAAGGGTGATTGCCTAAATGTCTAATCCCTCCACCCTAGCCTTGGCCAAGTTACAACCTTGAAAGACCTTTTGGTTGGAGCATTGTGCAAGTGGTACTCATATGAGAAAGAGATGAAAATCAAATCCATGGGGGATGGGCTCAAATAGTGTTGACTGAGAGAAACACAAACCCCAAAACACTTGAGAGTTGGAGTGAAAATTTTTCCTAATCTTTGTGAGTAGAAAAGAAAGCACTCAATCACATTGAAAGTTTCAATTGCACATTCCATTACTTGTTGAGTTTTTAATGGTGAATTCATGCTTATGTGACTCCAATTTCCAATTTGTGATAGTCTCATGTTAGTTCTGATGATGATAAAGCCAATGAATTTATCTATGATTGGTGTACATGTTATGTGATAACTTTTGAAAGTGGTGAAAAGTTGTGGTTTAGTCCGGTGGTTAGATCAAGATTGACATTTTGAGTAGTTGTTTTTTGTCGAGTTCTTGCTTGAGGACAAGCAAGGTTTAAGTTTGGAGTGTTTGACGGTTCCCTAAAATGCTCATTTTCTTGCTCTTAATTGAAGGGAATTATCTTGCAAACTTAGACTTTATTCCTTGTTTGGCCTCTAATATTAAGAGTTTGAGTATTTGCTTGTTAGGATATATAATCTAGTTATTAACCATGTTAGTTCTTTTATTGCTTTGTTGGAAAAATGTCCTTATTGTGGTCTTGTCTTTTTGTAGGGAGGAAAGGGATTGTTTGGAGACATGTCTCCACTCATCCAAATGAGATGATATTGGTCTTGTTAGAAACATAATTGAATTATCTACATCTTTGATGAAGAACTCGAGACCCAAATCAATCTCTAAGTTGGGGTAATCTGTGCTACACGTTGACAAGGTGATGCTGTCTTAACCTGACACATGTGCGATATTTTAATCATATCTGGAGTTTTAGTTGTCCTTATGAGCTGAAACTGGTGCCATTGGAAAGCTAAGATCCATATCTTCAACTTTCGTGAAGACACCTTGAGCTAATTCAGACTTTAAAGAGGTGAAAAAGGCAGCACAACATGGAAGAACGGGTGCAAAAGGGCGCCCTGCGCCTGCTGGGAATCGTTTTGATCAATTTTGGGCGCCCTGCGCCCCAGAACCCAGCGCCCTGCGCCTTGTCTCGGCCTGGCACTTATTAAAACACACTTTTAACTCATTTTGGTCATTCCCTTTGATATGTTCTGACTCCCAAACCCTAGGGGAGCCAAGAGGCAACCCTAACTCCATCTCATCTCCATCTCCCTTGAAGATTCAAGCCTTGGAAGAGACCTTGGAGCTTCAATGGATCATCCACCACCTCTCCATCCATCTAGTTCTATCTCTCCTCTCTCTTTTATGCATTTCTAGTTTTTTTCCATTTGGTTAGGAATGATGAATCTTTGTTGGATTCTTGTGTAATATGACTTCTAATGCTTAATACTTGTTCTATTTGTGTTGATTGAGCAATTTATTCCATCCTTAATGCTTTTCATTGATTGGCCATCTTTGAATTGATTCTAAGTGTGATTTCACAATTGGAAAATTGGTTGTTATGCTAGATATGAAGTTGATTGCCATATTTGTGATGATTCTAGGGATAGGACTTCATGCTTATGTGTTCCTTTGAATTCTTACACTTAATGCTTAGTTGAAGTAGGAAGGCCTAAGGAATTAGGGTTCTTGGTTTAATCTAAAGGGGTTTTTGCTCAAGGAATTGAGACTAGTCTAACTAAGTGAATTTGAACTTCAATTGCATGAATTTGACTTGTATTGGGATTGAGTTTGATTGCATGAGAAAAGGAAAACAAAGGGGATTCAAATCCTAACCACTTTTATTCGTATTATTTGTGCACACCAAGTGTTTGATATTTGGTCAATACAAGAAAACCCAAAAATATTGTTTCTTGCTTTCTTTAATTTTATTGTTAATCAATTCAAAACACTAAAATACATTGTTTCTTGTTCAAATAGTAATAAAAATAGTAAGTTGATATTTGACACGCAATCCTTGAGGACGATATCCGGTACTTAACCGATTTTATTACTTGCAACGATCCGGTACACTTGCCGTGATCCCATCAACGGCTAAAGCCGTCGGTAAAGCCAGGCCGTCATATGCCGTAGGTTACCGACGGCCGATGATGACCTGGCTTTACCGACGGCTTTAACCGTCGAAAATCCCAGTTTTATGCGACGGTCTATGCCCGTCGGTAAAAGGCCGTCGCTATCACAGCGTCTGTTTTCACCCTGTTTTAGGGTTCTCTCCAGTTTTTCAAATACCGACGGGCTTAGCCTTCGGTATTCGAATTATACCATCGGTAATGTCATTTTGTTTACCGACGGATATATGGTCGTCGGTAATGTTAGTGTGGCCATCGGTAATCTCCTTTTTCACACAAACATGCGACCTTCTCCTCCTCCATTTTTCATTCTAACCTATTATTCTTTACTCTCTCCCCCTTCCCACTTTTTCGTATTTCCGGCGCCACCAGCCAGCACCACCACCACGGCGACCACCACCACACACAAGAACGACGACGACCACCACAAATCGCTTCTCTTCTCTGCTCTCCCTAACCTAAGTCCCAAAACGCCACAGGTTCGCTTCGTCGCACACCACAGTTTCACTTCGCCGCACGCCACTGCAGCTTCGCCGCACCGGTTAGCTCCGGCTTCGCTCGCGGTGACCCTACCTATGCCTCCTAATCGCAAATTGAATCGTGTTCCTCTTTATAAAGGTTTAGGGTTTGTGATTCAGAAGAAAGAAAAAGAAAAGGAGCAATTCTGGTTTCGCACTGTACATCCACCGGCGACGGTGCACCATTGAGCATCAATCGCATCTGGTTTCACTTCCAAAGAGCATATACACAGGTAACCATTTTGATTTCAGAATAACTATTTTGTTTTGCATTTGCTTCCAATGATTGGACTGAAGTCAGTGTTATGAAGTATTACCCTCTATTGTGATCGTGACTTGCTGAAAACCTGCAGCCAGAAAGTAATTAGTGGTTTGAGTAATAATGAAATGCATGCAATTATGTTTATGCTTAGTGATTTTACATAACTCAAAGTATTGATGAAAATGTCCAAAGAATTAGATTATATTATATAAAAATCAGTACAATTGCAGTATGCTATAGTTGGTAAAGTGATTAGTTGAATTCATAGTTGTGGTGAAGTTAAGTTCATACAGAGTCATGAGAAAAAAAAGACTTGATTATCTACAAATGAGCACTGCTATGCATAGTTATGAAACAAAAAATAAATTTCTAATTTGATGAAGTGATTAGCTCAATTCACAAAGATGCATGTCTCTTCAATCGAAGTTATACTAAATTGCATTTTTGATGATTTAAGTGTTACCCAATCATTTAATATTGGCCAACCATATTGATTGATCCATAAAGAAGATTAATCCATGAGGCATTGTTTATCATGGTACATTGATACATGATTTTACAAAACACATGGAAATTGTATTCCATGGTGATAATGTACAATCAGTGGCCACACACCTCAAACCTAAATACACTTATACCCACTTCAACAAAACAATATAGTTTTAAACATAATTGTCACACATCCAGAGATTAGCTATCCTATTTACAACAGCAAACCAACCAAAATAAGACAAACTCCTAATAGACCAACACCATGACACTTCAAAATCATTGCAAACTTTTCCAAGTACATCAGCTTATGTATAAAATAGATAAAAAATAGATGTTCATCCACTTCAGCATCTGCACGATTTAAGCCTCCAGCATGCATTCCTTGATATTGAAGAACTTAGTTACTCACACATTTACTGCATAAGCATATCGCTATGTACCCAAAGAGAAGTATCAGAACTTCGAGGTTACACTTCCTTGCCCCTACCTCATGGTGGCAGAAACTTTTCTTGTCTACTATGTCTCTCACCATCTACATACCTGCACACCATCTAATCTTCAGTGACTCTTATATGCTCCTGCACAACTATGCCATAGTAACACATGTAACTGTTCTCACAAAACTAAACAAAATTTACATGTCATAGTGAAAATTGTAATTAGAGAGTTCCTATGTCAACATCATTTAAAATAGGAAAATGTCAAATTATTTAAAGCCCTTGAAATAGGAAAATGTCAAATTATAATTAAAGAGTTCCTTCACCATGTGTATATGTATTTTACTATAGCCCTTGAAAAGAAAGTTAAAGCTATCAGAAATCAAATGTCAATATATGTATTACATGTCATAGTTAAAATTGTAATTAGAGAGTTCCTATGTCAACATCATTTAAAATAGGAAAATGTCAAATTAT
This sequence comes from Calophaca sinica, assembly GCA_037113605.1. Taxonomy (NCBI): domain Eukaryota; kingdom Viridiplantae; phylum Streptophyta; class Magnoliopsida; order Fabales; family Fabaceae; genus Calophaca; species Calophaca sinica. Next base: position 75,039,817 of record CM073730.1, read on the forward strand.
TTAAAGCCCTTGAAATAGGAAAATGTCAAATTATTTAAAGCCCTTGAAATAGGAAAATGTCAAATTATAATTAAAGAGTTCCTTCGCCATGTGTATATGTATTTTACTATAGCCCTTGAAAAGAAAGTTAAAGCTATCAGAAATCAAATGCTAAATGCTAAATGCTAAATGCTTTATTAAAGGAATTAATATAGTAAAATGCTCATGAATCATTTCTCTGACATTCATGTAGTTCATATTAATAGAGATAGGAAAGTCGTAACTCATGGTTTGGTTGGTTTGTCTAAAGATTAGGATCGAGGACTTGGTTAGGGCAAGCTGTTATATGTCAGTGTAATGTTTCTGTTTGTGCTTATTGAAAGCTAGTATTTAGTTTACCTTCCAAAAAAAAAGGGAATAGACTCACCACTGTAAACTGAACTAAATTAATCAACTTTTGAAATAATTTTGCCCCATCCTTTGATTGCCTTAATTTTGAGAATCAATTCACTGCCAAAGGTATCAATGCCATTTTCCAATACTACATAACGTAGGAGCCTTCTACAAGAGCAGCAACACACTGTGATTAGGGTATATTTCATGTTGGAGTAGGAGAAAATGAAAAAAAAAATTGGGTTAGAAAGAGGGAAATGGTATCAGAGAATGGAAGAAAGAAGATGAATGAGGGGGAAGATGGAGGAAGCTGAAGATATGTGTTTCTTTGCAGTTGCTTTTTTGTAGGGAGTGAGAGAATTTGTGAAATAAGTGAGAGGGGAAATTGTTTCAAGAAAAGTAAAAGAAGTAAACGTAAATTTGAATTTGAATTGTGGGATGATGTGACCAAAATACCATAAAAAAGGATAGGTAGCAATTTTTCAACAATGGGTAATTTTGGGTTTTCAGCAGCCCTTAATTCTCCTCAATTGAAATTGGATAAGAGAAAGTTAAAATTTCTTGTTTTTTGTTTTCTTCATTCGCTTCTCACATGTTCTGTTTTCTTTTGTCTTTGATCTCATCCTTTTGTTCTTAACTATTCTTTCCCTTCCATGCCAGATTGAAGGTTGATGAGTCTTTGCTAGGTTGCGATTTTAGAAGGCAGGCACTATTGTTCTAGTGTTGGCAGAGGTGAGTCGTTGAAAGTTTTGCATTCTCATCTTGAGTTTGTTGCTATCCTTTATGTTTATGGATGCAATTTTCGTAATTAGATTTTATCTTGAGTTTTGTCGTTATAATCAGAATTTTTTTTAATTAAGCCATTTTTTACTCCGTATTTGAGCGAATCCAAACATGATGTCGTTAATTGACTAGTAGAAATTATGAGAATTTGGTGAGTTTCTGCATTGTGGATACTCAGACATTGGCTAGGTTTGAATTGTTTCGTGACTAGGTTACATTGCTGAATCGAGTAGTGACTGATTTGTAAAATTGTAAGTATTAAAAAAGCTGATTTGCTTAACTCGAAAAAAAAAAAAAGAATTGCCATTTTTTTATTCTTTTTGCCATTATAGCTTTGTTTTGGAGTTTGGCACAATGTGATTTATTTTTTTTGGTTGAATTACTTCTATTTTAATTTATACACGAGGATAGGAGACATTAAGATGAAATTGAAAGAACTGATTTTTTCGTGTATGGTGAAGCTTCTTGATGATTCAGTTGTACTTTATGCATGGTAGATAACTCCAGATATGCTTAGGATGTGACAAATTTTCTGACATGTTTTGTGACTGAAATTCATCGTATTAGGAGGTTTGGGGTTAGTCACTTGGTTGAAAAGGTTTTGGGTGGCAAGTTCAGCACTTATGCCTTCAAAAGCAATAATAGAGAATACTATTTAATAATTAGGCAGTTTTATTTAACTTATGTTTCTGAGTTGTTAGAAATAGCTTAACCTTAGCTCCTTCGCACTCCTCTGTGAAAAATGAATCTGTTGAAAAATGAATCTTTATATGTATATTTTTTCTTTCTGCTATTAAATATTATTATTTGAAATTGCACGGTTCTGTTGGATTTTCCGCTTTCAATTTGGGGTTAGTTATCTCTCATTGCTTTGTTCAACTTTGAATTTGTGTGACATTATTATATCAATATTAGAGTCAGGAATGGAAGGATGATTGAACACTACAACATAATGTGTAAAAGATAGCGTCACTTTAAGCAGCGCTTTAATAAAAAAACGCTACTTTAGCTAATAAACAGCGCTTCTTGTATGAAGTGCTGATTTTGGTCCTAAACAATAAACAGCGCTTCCTATATGAAGCGCTGATTTTGGTCCTAAAAATTTGGTCATACACACTAAACAGCGCTTCCAATATGAAGCGCTGATTTTGGTCCTACACAATAAACAGCGCTTCCTTTATGAAGCGCTGATTTTGGTCCGTGCTAAACAATAAACAGCGCTTCCAATATGAAGCGCTGATTTTGATTAAAACATTAAACAGCGCTTAAAGCTTTTAAGCGCTGATTTTGGTCATTTAATTCCTATTAATTATTCACTTCACGCTCGATCTCCCACTTCATCGCCAACAGCGCCTTCTCTTCCCACTTCACGTTTCCAATCTCATCGCAAACCCCAGCCCTGTTGTGTGGGGGTTAGTTCTGTTTTGTTTTGTTCCTTTGCTTCTAGAACCTTCGTCATCATTGCAAACCGAAACCCTCTGCTTCTAGAACCTTCGTCATCACCGCAAACCTACCCCAAGCGCTTTTGCCTCAGTCATCATCGCAAACCCCAGCGATCCTCTTCTCCATCGTAAACCCCAGCGATCTTCTTCTCCATCGCAAACACAACTAGCATTTCCCGTCATGACACATCTCTCGTGTTTCTCACCGTCCCGTTCCAGCAGCGACAACAAGAAGAAGAGGAGGTGCAGTATTGTTGTAGATCTGGTTTGGCTTGTTCTTTCACATGGTTAATTCCCCAATTTTCATGTTTCTGTGGATCTGGTTTGGCTCGTTTTTCATGTTCTGTTGATTTCCCAATTTTTCTCCAAACCCTAACCCCAAGCTCTCTGTTAATAGCTTCCCTTGGATCTGTATTTGAAGAAGGGGCAAAACAAGAGAGCAACAATTGAAGAAGGGGCAGAGCGTTTGAAACGATTGAAGAAGGGGCAGAACGAGAGAAGAACGAGAGAAAGATCGTTGCTTAGGTTTTTTTGTTGGATCAGTATTCAATTTTTATTTTTCTTGGATCTGTATTGAAGGAAAAATCTGGAACTGTTTTTGTGTTTTATTCATTTTGGATCTATATTGAAAGAAAAATCTTGGATCTATATTCATCTATATTGAAAGAAAAATCTTGTACTGGATGTGTTTTATTCATTTTTATGTTTCTGGTACCGTCTCAAAAAAAAAACATCTACGTGAATTGTTACTAAAAAAAAGGGATGAAAAACAGCGCTTCCTTAATGGAAGCGCTGCTTATTGATGCTAAAAATTGACAATAAACAGCGCTTCCTTTAACGAAGCGCTGCTTATTGATGCTGAAAAATGACAATAAACAGCGCTTCCTTAAGGAAGCGCTGTTTATTGTCAATTTTCAGCAGCGCTTCAAAAACGCTGTTTTTTTTAATAACAATCAGCAGCGGCTAAATAAGCAGCGCCTTTTAAGCGCTGTTTAAGGCCAAAATAAGCGCTGTTTATTGCCTATTTTTGTTGTAGTGTGAAGATATAAAATCATTTATTCTGCTTCTTGAGTTGCCATGTGGTATAAGGACTTAGAATGAAGCAATTGAATAGAAAATTGAAAATAAATGAAGCGACTAGTTAGCTTAATAAATGTTAGAGTGAAAGAAGCAACTACATTATTTGAAAAAAATTATTCATTATTATTATCATTTTTTTCTTCCATTTGCATCTCTTTTATATAAGAAGACTTTCCTTAGAAGTTGCTTCTTTCTGTGTGGCCGTTTGAGTAAAAATTAGTGGAGAACCATCTACATTACATAAGACAATTGTTGTACGTCTCGAGAATACTTGCTGAAACCCATTTACAGAATACTTCCTGAAACCCATTTTTTTTGCACATAGCTCCGCTGCGCACAGCTTGCCGCCTCATCTTCCTATATTTCAGGTTCTCTTTCTATGTTATATGACATGTTAATTTAAGGTTTTTGAATCTCTTGTGTTTTGTGAATTTAACTGTGTTTTTTCCTTTTGTGAATTTGTAGATTCTGTTTAGTCCACCACTCTACCGTGCCACCACAACCGCCACCACTGCTCGTGCCTCTACCACTACTATGCGATCGAGGTATGCTTTCTAATGAAATTTTGGTTGACTCATTGGGTGGAAAATGGTTGGCTGTTGACCCCCACACCGACATATTTCTTTGTTTTGCTTCATAGTTCTCTTCACATAGGGAATTTTGAAGTGATGTGTGTTTTTTTGCTGCCAAAAAGTTATTATGTTGAAGTGATGTATAGTTCTGTCCACAGAGGGAATTTTGTCTGATGTATGTTTTATGTTAGAAAGTAGAGAAACAGATATATTCATAATTAGAAAGTAGAGAAATAGAAAATAAACACAAGTTCTTATGGTTCTTCGATGCAGAAATCTTTTGCCTGAGTCACACAAAATTTAAGAACCTCTCTCACAACTGCAATGCTCTTGTTACAATCAACATCATCGTGATTATTGGCCTAAGGCTAAGGCATAGGCTATATTAGTTCTAAGCCAACACATAATTATTTTTTAAATAAACTAAATCAAGTCTTTTTTAGAAGTATTTAGCTAAAAATATAAAGGTTTTAGGCAATGTAAAAAAAAATTGTTAGGCCTAACTAACCAGATTAATTAAGCAAACATAAATAACAAATAATATTTTTATATCAATTTTTTAAATGTTTAAAAATTATATACTTATTTAAGATAAATAAGTCTGGCTTATATAAAAGTCATACATAAATTAATATATCATTTTATCCTAACTTTGATTCCTCCTCTTTTTCCCATCAATTTGAATGGTGCATATGTGTTTTCATTTTTTGTAATTATTTCGTGCAAGAAATATTCATTAGACATCGTGCCTTGCACGGTTGTAGAGTTCTCTCGTATTGACTTCCTTACGAGAAATAATGAAATGAGTTTTAATTTTTTATTGAAAAGGATAAGGAAACATTTTTTATTAAATAGGGGGGGCATAATAGTATAGTGTTAGGTAATTTTTTTTTGTATCAAGCCACTTATAATGATGCAAAATGTGTTAATTAGTAGTACTGCACCATCCTAAATTCCCCAATCGTCTATGGGAGACGCGACCAAATAAAGACACCATAAGGTTTCCTACAAGGTTTCGTATATAGATATAATAAATAGATTGATTTTGATTACATAAACCTTCAAATCCTAGTTGTGTCTTATGATCCACTAGTTTCACACAAGTTGTGTGTATGTGTATAAGCATAGTTTTCTATGAGAATATTAGGGATAAGTTAAAAAAAAATAAAGAGGATTGTATAAGCATAGTTTTCTATGAGACTCATCTTAGATAAATATGTCTGGCTTATAAAAAGTCAAGTCAGACTTTTAAAAATTTTAGGACAAACTTATAAAAGGTCTATCACAAATAACATGTCAAACTTAGGCTTTAAATTTTTAAAATAAGTTAGATTTATTTAAGAAAGTTTTACTTGACCTAATCTACTTTCATCTCTATTCATAATTAGAAAGTAGAGAAACAAAAAAAAAAGATCTAATTCTATCATTGGCTGCAATTTGCTTTGCACATCTCTCTGTACTTCTTTTCCTTGCCACTTCTGCTTGTCTAATTCTATCTTTTAAGAGGATGTCAACTTCCAACCTGTTTCTTTTTAAATGACAAAGTAGATTTTCTACTTTTATCATCTCTGCTTTTGATTTTTAGTGAATCATTTGCTTTCTTATTAGTATCGGAGAAAAGCCTTAGCTTCACGTTTGAGGTTCAATATATTATTGAGTGCATATACTCTTTTAGGGTACCACGTGTTCATTGTATATTGAACCTTGAATTGTCCAAGTCGGACAGTTTGGGAAAAAAACTTTTTCTTTACTCATATAATAATTGTTGCTTAATTCTCGTATCTTTATATTTGATGAAATTTCAGTTCGATTTATTTCCTTTTGTTCTCTGGGTGCATACATGATCGCGGTATTCATAACTACGATCATTCAGTGTACTTAGAGACCAATGGGTCAAGTATAACATATGAGAATTAAGGAATGACTATTATACGAGTTCTGAAAAAGTTTTTCCTCGAATGGGATAGGGCCATACCTTTTAAAGAAAGAGAGCGGTTGTTAGAATGTCATGCTGTTCAAATTGTCATTTTTTTTGACATGTAGAAGATGGAATTTTTCCCTTCAAGTGGTAGTTGGATGTATGATAGGTTGTATCCAGGGAGAGGGGTTTGAAACAATTTTTTTGCGATGGGGTTGATCACTTTTTCCAAGCCGCAATAAACATGAAGATTTCAAAATTAATGGAGGGATTATATGTCTGTGCGTTAATTGCGACTGCAGAAGGATCAAGAGCCTAGGTGAGGTCATATATCACCTGCAGAAAGTTGGATTTAGGCATAATTACTGGATTTGGACTAGACATGGTGAAGAGTTGCCTCAGGTTGATTTAGGGGTTGATGATACAGGTGCTTCAAGCAGTTGCGTACTTACGGGATATGGTGAGCAGATTGAATTAATGCAAGATATGGTTTGTGATGCCTTGTGGGTCAACGTATCATTCGAGGAGCAACAATATGATGACACAGATGAACTTTCAAACCAGATAGCACAAAAATTTTATAATCTCTTGTTAGAAACAAATAAGCCGTTGTTTGAAGGGTCTGCAGACTCTAAGTTATCAATGTGTTTGGGGCTTTTAGCTCTTAAGTCAAACTGTGGTGCTACGGATGTGTGCTTGGATCTCGTAACGAAGATGATGTTAGACTCGTCACCTAGCAGAGATGGTTTGCCAAAAAGTTATTACGAGGCTAAAAGCTTAGTGTCCAAGGGTTGGAATCTAAAAGGATTGATTGTTGTGTGAGAAGGTGTATGTTATATTACGACAACGAATTCGGTAAAAACGATGGCGTGCTGGTTGAATACAAATTTTGTGGTGAGCCAAGGTATATTTCACACATTGATAATGGGAAGGGTAGACAAAAACTAGTTCCACGGAAAGCAATGTTTTGTTTGCCAATTATTCCAAGGCTGCAGAGAATGTTTGCATCAACACAGACTGCAGACAAAATGATGTGGCACTATGAGAATGGAAGCACTTCAGGTATGTTGCGCCACCCATGTGATGGTGAAGCTTGGAAGCACTTCGATCTTGTGCATCCCGAATTTGCAGCAGATCCACGTAATGTACGACTTGGCTTATGCTCTGATGGTTTTACCCTGTATGTTCAATCAACGGCAAAACCTTATTCTTGCTGGCCAGTTATTGTTACCTCATACAATCTTCCTCCTGAAATGTGCATGTCTAAGCCTTATATGTTCTTGACTTGTATTATACCGGGTCCAGATAATCCAACAGATGGTATTGACATCTACTTACAGCCTCTCATTGACGATCTCAAAAGGTTGTGGAATGGCATTTTGACTTATGATATTCCACGAAAGAAGAACTTTACAATGAGGGCAGCTCTGATGTGGACCATTAATGACTTTCCTGCATATGGTATGTTGTCTAGTTGGGGTACTCATGGTAAAACGGCATGTCTGCATTGCATGGAGAATACAAAGGCTTTTACCTTGAAATTCGGGGGGGGGGGAAAGTTCTTGGTTTGACTCACATCACAGGTTTTTACCAGGTGATCATTCATTTAGATGGAATAAGAACGCCTTCAAGAAGGGGGAAGTTGAATTAGATGGCCCGCCCCCAAGGTTGACATCCGAACAGATTTTTGCCAGAGTTATGGATCTGCCAAAAATCACAGATCATGGTAAATTAGATTAATTTGAAGGATATGGACAATGGCATAATTGGACTAAAAGAAGTATTTTTTGGGATCTGCCATATTGAAAAGATAATTTATTGAGACACAACCTTGATGTTATGCACATTGAGAAGAACTTTTTTGACAATGTGTTTCTCACAGTGATGAACGTTAGAGGAAGAACGAAAGACAACGATAAGGCCAAACTGGACTTACCGCTTTACTGTAGGCGAAAGGACTTGCATTTGACGACTCGGTCAGATGGGATAACCCTGAAACCCAAAGCCTGTTACTCTTTAACTGCTGAGCAAGCAAGGTCAGTCTGTCGGTGGATAAAAGAACTTCGAATGTCAGACAGTTATTCTTCTAATTTGGCAAGATGTGCCGATGTGAACAAAGGAACCATGATTGGGATGAAAAGCCATGATTGTCATGTATTCATGGAGTGTTTACTTCCTATTGCATTTAGTTCCTTGTTGTCAAATGTTTTAAATCCACTTACTGAACTCAGCCAATTTTTCAAAGATTTGTGTTCTGCAACCTTAAGAGAGGATGATCTTATAAAGATGGAGCAGAACATACCAGTCATTCTTTGTAAGTTGGAGAGAGTATTTCCCCCTGGTTTCTTTGACTCTATGGAGCATCTCCCAGTGCATCTTGCACATGAAGCTAGGCTTGGTGGACCGGTTCAATACAGATGGATGATCCATTCGTAAGGTAATATAATAAAATATTCTTTAAAATAAATATTCACTTGAAGGGTTAAATGTATCAATTTATATCATCAACCTTGTTATTTTGTAGATTTATGGGTGACTTAAAATGGTCGGTGAAAAATAAGGCCAGGGTTGAAGGATCTATTTGTGCAATTTACTTACACCATGAGACAATCCATTTCTGTTCCCATTATTTTACGAACTTCATACTGACACCAACAAATAACAGGAACAAAATAGAAATTGAAAGTGAAAGACACCCGCTAGCCTTATCAGTATTTTGCCTTTCCGGTCGTCATGCTGGAAATGAGGTGACTTCTGGTTAACGGGAGAAGAGTGGAAGTCAGCCCACGTTCACGTGTTGATCAACTGTGCCGAAGTATCACCATATCTTACGTATGTATCATTTTGACCACTTTCAATTTCTTTTATCCACAACTACTCATGATCATTTGTTTTCAAATGAATTGATCAGGGCATTCTTGTTAATTAAGCCCACAGCCGTACAAGACTCTTCTGCCTATATTCATGAATATTTCCTAACGTGGTTTATGAACCAGGTATGTATTTTTAGTCCTATTTCAACTATTTATTGGTTGAAAATACAAAAGGTTGTTTGAAAAAAGGAAATATAAATCACTTGTGTATGTGTATCTGCAGTGTCTGATGAGCGTAATCGCCTCAAATCGAACACTTGAGAAATTTATCTCATGGTCCTAAATCACGTGTAAAAGAATGGCACACGTTTTTCATAAACGGATACAAATTTCAAACGCAATCAAAAACAAAGGGGAAAAAAAAAGTTAACAGCGGAATTTATGTAAAAGGTGCCACAGATGGAGGTGAAGACAACTTCTACAACGTGATTCAACATATATATGAACTGGCGTATAATACTTTAGACTACACTAAAAGAATAGTGCTATTTTATTGTAATTGGTTTGATCCGTCAAGTAGAGGTACAAGAGTGGATCGAAAATATAATACTGTTAATATATACATGAACAGAAGATATCAAATGTTTGATCCGTTTATCATGGCACAACATGTAAGACAAGTGTATTATGTCCCTTACCCATCAACTCGAAGGGACAAACAAGGTTGGTGTGTTGCAATAAAGACTAAACTAAGGGGTCGCATTGAAGCAGATGATCCACAAGAAGAAGTGGCTTATCAAGTGGATGAGATGTTTGATGTCAACGTGGTAAATGAAGTGGAACCCATTTCTCGACTACGTGACGATCCAATCACATATGAAGATGTAGATGGAGATGAGGAATTAAATGAAGAAGTGGCAGAGCCATCAAGATCTGAAGACGATGTCGAAGCAGAGTGGGCAGAATGAAATTGTTTAACTTTTTACAATTAGCGAAATTAATGTCTAACAGTATATTTTTATTTACTGTAACCGATGTATAAAATTCTTTTAATTATTCTCGCCATATAGATATTTATTCACGTATTCTAACCAGAATATAATATTACAACCGACGTTTGTTAATCTAAATGGTAAGGAGTTTAGTTTCTTTTAATTAAATAATGTCTCGAGTTCAAGTCTTTGAATGGTAAAATAGGCGTTAGAAGAGTTTTGCCTTAATATGGGTTCACACAGCTTGACTCAAATTATACCGAGAGTCTAAATCAAAATAAAAAATATGTAATGCGATGTGACACTATATGGGATAGTTCGTAGATATACAATTTGAAATTCATTATTATACATTCACAATGTAAAAAGTTCTGCACATATCTAATCATATCTCACTATGTAGATATTTATACGTATTATGAGAAATATTACTGAGACACGACACCGTTAGCGTATTTTAATACACTACTTTTTAAGGCAAGTGCACCAATCGCAACCAGTAATATAGTAATGAGTAGAGTATCGTCTCCACAGGGATTATGACGTTTATCAACAAAAACAAGTGTGTAATTACTTTGAACGAGAATGATTTGGATATTTTGATTTTAATAGTAACTTTGAACAAGTAAAGTTAAGGATGGAAGTGAACTATCAATTGGTAAAAAATGACTAGGATTTGAATCCTCTTGTACCCACTCTTATGTAACTAGTTCATCATTAACTTAAGTAATTTCATATAAATTGAAGTTCGAATCAACTGAATTAGCTTAAGGACAATCCCTTGCCTCATAAACCCTTTATTCTAACCACAACCCCTAATCCCTTAGGTGATTAATGATTAGACTAAGCAATAAGAACAGTGATTCATTAGAACACATAACCACAAGTTATATTCCTATAATCATCATGATTATGGTTACTAATCTCAGTTCAAGTTCATTCATCCTATTTTCCAATCAAGATGAAAAACCTAAAATCAATGCAATAGTGATCAAATATTGAAAAGCATGAAGTATAGAGATTGGAAACTCAAATTACATAACATATACTTGTATTAATATAAGAGAACTAACTACATAAGAGTTTGAACATGATTCATCTCATCCTAATCTAAGAAATTCAGCTACTCATAGTAGTGAAAAAGAAAAACAAACATATGGAAGAAGAAAACTCCATTGATGATCCAAACCTTGTTCCCAAGATTAAATCCTCCTTGAAGATGAAGAAAAATGGAACCCTAGCACTCCTTGTCTTTGTCCACGGTGTTTTTCGGTTTAGAAAAGGTCCAAGATCCATCAAAAAGTGAACAAATATCTATTTAAATGGATTCTGCAACACGCGCTGCGTCATGCATCACGATTCTGGCGCCACGCAGCGCCGCAGTCGGTTTGCAGAAGACACTGATGCGCGTCACGCGCAAATACATGATGATCAGTGCGCGTCATGCGCATTTGAAGACATAGCCAAAACTCCATTAATGCGCGTCACACGCATTCCTTTACCTGCAGAAGCGCGTCACGCACATAACTCCAAAACTTGGCTTTTTTCGCGTATTCGGATGCCTTCGAATCTTAAGCTCTCACGAATCATCTTCTTTGCCTTTAATTGAGTTCTTGAGAGTAACTTCTTTTGATTTTGTTTCCATTCCTAGCAATTCAAGTGCAACATACATGAGAATAATGTAGAAGTTAAAATATGCAATCAATCAACCAAGTGCAAAGAATTTCAAAGTTTAAGCTCAATATATATTTAACTCTCTCTCAATTCCTCATGTATTTAATTCAATTAAGCACTCTAAATTCACATATGATGAAGATTTATCACAACCCCAAACTTGGCAATTTGCTTGTCCTCAAGCAAAAAAATAAATTAAAAACATGGGTCAAAATGAAACTAATGGATGCATTTTCAATCTCCACCATCAACACATGCTCAATCAATTTTCTTTTTAATCACACTTGTCAAAGGTGACAATTCATGCCTTCTTATATCACTTGCTTTCTCAATTCCAAATCCTCCCAAATAAACACATCAAGCAACACAACGTACAATTATCAATTATGCTCAACTTATCAGACTTTCCTCACAAATGATATTTCACTCTCACTCAGGTGTTAGTCGGATCATTCTCTCAATCACATCACACGCAACACCCTACCATAGGCTTGACCAAGTTCTAAAGAAGTAAATACATTGCAATGCAATACACATTTAAGAGGTCTTTAAGGTTGTAACGGGGCTTAGGTAAGGGTAGAAATTATTTGGATAGTAGGCTCATAATCTTGGAGTCAGAAATAAGCCACTTCACGACATTGATATCCAACCCTTGTATTCATTCAACACAAATCTCCCCCAACACAATTGATCAAGAACAATTTGTAATATTTGCACATTAATGACCATATTTTTTTTACATAACATATTTTCTTTATAAACAACAATGGACAAGTTAGGGATGGCAATTTCCACCTGTGTGTGGGGATCCCCGCGGGGACTACCCCATTCGGGGCCCCGCGGGCGGGGAATTTTTCCCCGTGGGGACGGGGACGGGGGAGAAAATCCCCCCGCAGCCGATTCGGGGATGGGGACGGGGATCACACCCCCCGCCCCGAACATATTACATAACTATCCCTAAAAAATACATATATATGTATTATAATGATTGGTTTTTTGGTCTTTTTATGTCTTTTTTTAATTTTTAAAAACTATAATGGTTTTAGTAAAATAAAACAAAAGAAAGGTCATCACTCATCAGATTCACAAATCATGATCATAATGACTTCACATATTGGACTAGACATGGAAAATTGATTTTGATGTTGTAATTTTGAAACTTTTTCATACTTTTATATTTTTTTTCAATTTTATTGAATTTCAGTGTTTTTTTTTATTTTTTTAAATTTTCGGGGTCCCCGTGGGGACCTGCGGGGATCCGTGGGGACGGGGATGGGGGAGAAAAACTCCCCATGGCGGGGATCGGGGACGGGGACGAGAAAAAATCTGGGGGGCGAGGCGGGGAGCGGGGGAGCACTCTCCGGTACCGCCCTGCCCCGTTGCCATCCCTAGGACAAGTCATTGTGTGTGTGTGTGTATATATATATATATATATATTTTACAACAATGAACAAGTCAAAATTCTAAACAAAATTGGACAATTTAAGTCCTTGTACAACCACCCCAAACTTAGAATTTTTGTTTGCCCTCAAGCAACCCCAAACTTAATCAAATGCCAAGACATGCCGTAATATGGCCCACCGAACTCCAAGTAAGTAGGGACGATTGATATTCTGGTCTTAGGCTTGTAATGAAACTAGATCGCAAATAATGGACAATTAGGCTCAAACAGGCTAACAAAGGATTAAATGGATTAGGTGGTGTATTTAGGCTCTAGGTATTAAAAAAAATATTGCCTCAATATATGTAAACATGCAAGTACAAAACCCTAAGAACTAAGTCAAATTCTGAAGACTGTCACATATAACGAAAGCACACAGGAAGAAAAAGTTCTGTTTGGCACAAAATGCTCACTGGTTAGAGAGGAAATTAAGCACAAACGAATCTTGCAGTTAAATGTTACTTAACATGCCTCAAAGGGTTATTTATGAAATTTTAGATCAAAAGAGACATGCAAAGTCACAATCCAATTGTGTATCCATTACAATTCATAAGCATGCATATCATGGGGATTATGAAAATAGCAAACCAGAAATTCACTTATCAAACCAACATCTCAACTCAAGAATTCATTTAGCACAAGATACAAGAAAAGGAAACTAGAGTTCCCAAAAAATCAGTACAAAGTACATTGAATATTGACATTTAAACAGAAAAATAAAAGAAAACAAAAGATAAAAGTAGAAAACCAAAACGGTGAGCCATGGGACTCAACCGCTGAGTGAAATGATTGGGCGGGCCGCCCGACGCCACCGTTGAAAGAAACATGAAAGATCTAGGGAGCTGGCTCTGAAGGCCCTTCACCATCACTAGGGTAAGGCTCCTGAAAAATGTTGGCGTCCATGTTCACGAACTGGCCACTTTGGTAAGCACCAATGGCTCTATAGATAGCCTGCATCCCTCGCCTTTGCGCTCTTGCTTCTTCCCTTTGCTCTAAGGCCATGCTCTCAACCTGAACCCCAATCCTCTGAACATCAGCAGCTAGTCTCTCAAAATCAGCCATCGTAGGGTAATTTTGAACCGGAGGATCAACAAACATATTCTGGGCCTCCCCCATTTCCTCTGGTTCCTGGTGATGCTGATGAGGAGGTTGAGGTGGCTGGACAAGTGGAATAGAATTCCTCCGGATCCAATCACCAGTTATGAGGGTCCCTGGAAGTATTGGATTTTCTCTGATTTCTTTGCTTGGAACCTTCACATGGACCCTTTCACATAAATGCTGAATGAGAGATGCATGGCTCAGCCAAGATCTGCCTACCTTTTCATGAGCCGTATGGTATAAACTGTTAGCTAAAATTAGGCCCACATTGACTGGCTCACCATTCATGATGGCAAACACCAGGATGGCCCTATCTGTATTTAGCTCTGAAACATTGGCGCAAGGAAGGAAAGTGTTAAGCACAAATACGCCCCATGCCTTTACGGTGGGAGTCAAATTCCGACCTTCTATTTTTCTGGCCGTCCTATCTTGGTTCCGCACCCAATCTTGCCCCGGCCTGATTAATAACTGCCGAATAGCTTCCTGATCTACTTCTTCCAACTCGTCTCTGGCTTGATAGCCACAATGTTCAATATCAGGCAAATCAAACAATTCGTTGATCGTATGGGGATCATATGGAATCGCCTTTCCCCTTGCATAACTAACAAATCTAGCATCGCCATCGGGGCTGTCGTTATCTTCAGCCTGATAAACATTAGCATAAAATTCCATTGCTAGCTTTCTGCTAGCTTTCTTGGGATAAGAGGTGAAAGCTTCCCAATGTCTTTGCACTATGTTGTGTTGAATCTCCATAAAATCATTATCACTGAGTTGAAATGCCTTCTCCCTCACAAATTCCTTCTTTGTAGGTATCGTGGCATAGCGGTTGTGGCATGCCAAAGATCGGAAAAAATGGGTATCAAAGCTTCCGTAAGAAGAGGAAACAGTTGCCTTCTTTCTTTTTTCTGGGTTGCGAGCCATAATTCCCTGCACATAGAACAAAGATTTGTGCAAAATTGTTTCCAATGTTAGTACCAACACAAATATTTTAAAGTTCTATGAGCATTATCACTTCACCACCATGGTTTTCCAACAAAGAGATTATCAACGCAATTCACCATTTTCATATTAAAGCTCTTGCAAAAGTTGAAAATCTCAATGGGTTTTGACAAAAAATCATTATGCACTAAGTTGCATTTAGACAAGCACTTGGTCATCACTAATAATTTTCACAATTATTGCACTTAGGACAACCAAATTTTGTCATTAAAATAATCTATGGCACAAACATGAAGTATGGTGTGGCTCATTATCATGTTCTATTCCCTATACTCTCATAAGCATTTTGTCAAACACATTGTGTGCAAACATAAGCATATAACACACCAACAATGGCTTAATCATGCATAACTTCCCAAAATAAGAAAACTCAGGTTCTCAAAGCCCAATTGCAAAAGAAATCAACAACTCACAACAACAAACATCAAATTTATGAACTAATAACTTCATATTTTCGAAAACTTTCTTTCACCATTCATGGAGATAAAAGAAAACGAAAAATAAGAGAAATGAAGTCATAAAATCACTTACTTGAGGATGAATGATGTATGAGGTGAAGAAAATGTGAAGATTAAGCCCTCTAAAAAATTGAGATTGAGTGTGTGTTTGAGTGGTTTGAAGTTTTGAGAGTTAGGGTTTTTTTATGAAATGGATTAAGTGATTGAAATGAATGAGCCACGACCAATTTCCTTTAGTAACCCATGCTGCGCGTCGTGCCTAACAGATGCAGTGGAAATGCGCGTCACGCGCATTAGAAACAGAAGCAAAAATAAAAAATGCACGTCATGCGCTAAGGTTGCGCGTCATGCGCATCCCTTGCCCTATTTCAGGGTCACGCATCAGGTCTTTTGCGCGTCGCGCAGATTATGAAGTGTAAATGCGCGTCACGCGCATTAGAAACAGAAGCAATATTGACAAATGCGCGTCACGCGCATCACCTGCAGTTTTTTTTTTTTTGGTTTTAGGGCAAACATGTTGCCATGGCAAACATGTTGCCTCTAAAAAAAAAGGGTGCTTCTTTAACGTCACTAGCTTGACGCTTGATCATTTCATGGATCCTGTAGAACAAGGGCTACTCTTGCCCTAGAGACTTCTCCTCCAAAGAATGGCTTCAATCTCTGTCCATTAACCTTGAAAGTTCTTGTGGAGCCGGGGTCTTCTAATTCCACTGCTCCATGTGGAAAAACTTCTCTGATTACAAATGGTCCCGACCATTTGGACTTCAACTTTCCTGGGAAAAGTTTCAGTCTTGAATTGAAGAGTAGAACTTGTTGGCTTGGCTGGAAGTCTCTTCTCACCAGTTGCTTGTCATGATAAGCCTTGGTTCTTTGTTTGTAAATGGTTGCATTCTCATAAGCCATCAACCTCATTTCTTCCAGCTCATTCAATTTCAGCAACCGCTTTTGTCCAGCCAAATTGGAATCAAAATTCAGAAATTTTATGGCCCAAAATGCCTTGTGTTCCAACTCCAATGGTAAGTGGCATGACTTCCCATAAACCAGCTGATAAGGAGAGAACCCCAATGGCGTTTTGAATGCGGTCCGGTAGGCCCACAAAGCATCGTCTAGCTTCTTTGACCAATCCTTCCTTGAAGCACCAACTGTTTTCTCCAAAATCTTCTTTATCTCCCTATTGGAAACTTCAGCTTGCCCACTAGTTTGTGGGTGATAGGGAGTGGCAACCTTGTGTTTTACATCATACTTGTTCAACAATGTCTCCAAGTACTTGTTGCAAAAATGCGTGCCCCCATCACTTATGAGCACTCTAGGCACTCCAAATCTGGAAAATATGTTCTTCTTCAAAAAATTGACCACAGTTTGGGAATCGTTGGCTACAGCTGCACATGCCTCAACCCATTTTGTGACATAGTCAACACACACCAAAATGTATAGATTGGAATAAGATGATGGGAAAGGGCCCATGAAATCAATACCCCAACAATCAAATGGTTCAATTTCCAAAATGCTATTGAGGGGCATCTCATTTTTTCTGGAAATGCTTCCTGTGCGCTGGCACTTGTCACAACGTTTGACATATTCATGACAATCTTTGAAGAGCGTTGGCCAAAAGAACCCACTTTGTAACACCTTGGCTGCAGTCCTTTCTCCACCATAATGACCTCCATACGGTGAATCATGACAGTGTTTCATGATACTTTGTGCCTCCTCGGATGTGACACACCTTCTCAATAACCCATCAGGGCCCAGTCTAAACAAAAATGGATCATCCCAAATATAGAAATTTGCATCTTTGAAGAATTTCTTCTTCTCCTGCCAAGTAAAATCTTCTGGTATCACACTTGTTGCATTAAAGTTAGCCATATCAGCAAACCATGGCCTCTCAGATACCATCAACAATTGTTCATCAGGAAATTCTTCGTTAATCTCCTTCTCCTTGACTGTTACTTCAGAATTCTCCAGCCTTGATAAGTGGTCAGCCACCACATTCTCACTCCCTTTCTTGTCTTTTATTTCTAAATCAAACTCCTGCAGCAACAATATCCATCTGAGCAGACGAGGCTTAGAATCAACTTTAGTGAGCAGGTATTTGATGGCAGAATGATCAGTATAGACAATGACTTTCGACCCAATCAAGTAAGATCGAAATTTCTCCAAAGCCCACTATAGCTAGCAATTCTTTTTCAGTGGTGGCATAATTCACCTGATTTTCATTCAAGACCTTGCTAGCATAATAGATGGCATGAAAGAATTTTTCTGTTCTTTGTCCCAAAACAGCCCCGACTGCATAATCACTGGCATCGCACATGAGTTCAAATGGTAAACTCGATTAGAGCCACTATAATAGGAGAGGAAACCAGCTTTTCTTTCAGTACATTAAAAGCACTTAAACAATCTTGATCAAACTTGAAATCAGAGTCTTTAACAAGAAGATTGCACATTGGCTTTGCAATCTTTGAGAAGTCCTTGATAAATCTTCGATAAAAACCTGCATGACCCAAGAAACTCCTCACTCCTTTGACATTCACAGGAGGTGGTAACTTCTCAATTACCTCAATCTTTGCTTGGTCCACTTCGATTCCTTTTGCTGATACTTTATGTCCCACAACAATCCCCTCTTTAACCATGAAGTGGCATTTCTCCCAATTTAACACTAAATTGGTGTTCACGCACCTCTTAAGAACAGAAGCTAGATTGGATAGGCACAGATCATAACATGAGCCAAAAACAGAGAAATCATCCATAAACACTTCAATTGAGCTCTCAATCATGTCTAAAAATATGGAAAGCATGCACCTCTGAAAAGTTGCAGGAGCATTGCATAATCCAAATGGCATCCGTCGGTAGGCGAACACACCAAAAGGACAAGTAAAAGCTGTCTTTTCTTGGTCCTCCGGATTAACTGCAATTTGATTATACCCGGAATAGCCATCAAGAAAACAATAAAAGGCTTGGCCTGCTAACCTTTCCAACATTTGATCCATGAAAGGCAATGGGAAATGGTCCTTCCTTGTGGCATTATTGAGTTTGCGATAGTCTATGCACATTCTCCATCCGGTTACTGTTCTTATAGGAATGAGCTCATTCTTTTCATTTTTGACCACCGCCATCCCTCCTTTCTTGGGAACAACTTGCACTGGACTCACCCATGCACTATCAGAAATGGGATAAATCATGCCCGCTTCAAGAAACTTCAGGACCTCTTTTCTGACCACATCTTTCATTGTAGGATTTAATCTTCGTTGAGGTTGCACCACCGGTTTATACTCTTTCTCCAGCAGAATTTTATGCATGCAGAATGCCGGGCTAATACCTTTTAAGTCGGAAATAGACCAACCTATTGCTGTCTTGTACTCCCTTAACACTCTCATCAATTTTTCTTCCTCCAAGTTGGACAATGAATTGCTCACAATAACCGGACTTTGTTCATCATCATCAAGGAATCTGTACTTCAAGTGGGAGGGAAGTGGTTTCAGCTCAATTTTCTGTTTCTCTAGCTGGCCCTCCTTTTTTTTCAAATTCACAGTTTGCTCTGTACTTAGTGCTGCCAACTGTCTCACACATTCTGCTATTTCATCTTCATCCTCTTCACAAAGATTTTCAACAGCTTGTACTAGTACTTTCTCAAGAGAAGTTAAGGGATACAACTGAGAAAAAGTTTCCTCCACCAAGTAATTGACAGTGTCTACGCGGCTACAGGTATCTCTATCAGTTGGATGTTACATTGCCTCAAACAAATTGAAGGTCACCTTCTCATCATGTACTCTGAGCATTAGTTGGCCTTGTTGCACATCCACAAGAGCTCTACCTGTTGCAAGAAAGGGTCTTCCCAATAGAAGAGGAACTTCTGCATCTTCCTCCATGTCCAGAATAACAAAGTCAGCTGGAAAAATGAACTTATCCACCTTCACCAAGACATCCTCCATAATACCGTAAGGATATTTAATTGATCGGTCTGCTAATTGAAGCGACATCTTGGTAGGCTTCACATCATCCGTCCCCAACTTCTTCAACATAGAAAGTGGCATGAGGTTAATACTTGCTCCCAAGTCACATAATGCCTTCCCAATAGTTATATTCC
This sequence comes from Calophaca sinica, assembly GCA_037113605.1. Taxonomy (NCBI): domain Eukaryota; kingdom Viridiplantae; phylum Streptophyta; class Magnoliopsida; order Fabales; family Fabaceae; genus Calophaca; species Calophaca sinica. The sequence goes on from CM073730.1 coordinate 75,059,540, forward strand.
CTATAGTGCAGGGAATTGTGAAACTACCGGGATCTTTGAGCTTTGGAGGAAGTTTCCGTTGAATTATTGCACTGCATTCCTCGGTCAAGGTGATTGTTTCATCTCTCAATTTTTTCTTCTTCGTGAGAATTTCCTTCATAAACTTGGCATATGTAGGCATTTGCTCAAGAGCCTCAGCGAAAGGTATATTAATTTGCAACCTCTTAAAAATGTCAAGAAATCTTGAATATTGCTCCTCCTTTTCTTTTTTCTTGTTCTCCCTTTGAGGATAAGGAAGCCTCACATATGGAGGAAGAATCTGAGGCTTGTTCCCATCCTTCAAAATTTCAGCTTTTGTTTTTCTGAGGATGGAGCCTTCATCCACCAATCTCGAACTCTTTTTGTCATCATTTTTCTTCTCTTCACTCTCCTTTTCAACTTCTTCAACATCAATCACCTCATTTTTTTCCTTCAACTCCTCATCCAACATCACCTTGTCATTTGCATCATCACATTCAGGGACTAATGGTTCCACCATAGATGGTGTTACCACATTTCCACTTCTCAGAGTAATAGCATTACAAGACTCATTTTTTGGATTGTCTACAGTGTTTGCAGAAAACTTACCCTTGGATTGCTTCGCAAGTTGCTTGGAAAGTTGTCCAATCTGATTTTCAAGGTTTTTGATGGATGCATCTTGATTCTTGAAATGAGCTTCATGACTTTGGAGGTTTGTTTGAGTCATCTTCATAAACTGAGTGAGAGCATTTTCTAAGTCGGATTGCTTATCTTTTGATTCCGCTGGTTGCAGAGGCTTGCTTGATTGAGGAGCATCATTTTGCTTCCAAGAAAAGTTAGGATGATTCTTCCACCCTGGATTATAGGTGTTAGAATATGGATTCCCTCCTTGCCTTTGGAAATTTGCCATGTATTTAGCTTCCTCACTAAGCTCACCTTGGGCTTCACATTGCCCATTTTCATGCCCTCCACCACAGAAATCACACCTCTTACTATCAGTTACCGCTTTAGCTTGTGCAGTTGAAGAAGATCCTGCTCTTAAATCTTTAAGTACTTTGGTAAGGGCTTCAAGTTGTTGTGATACTAATTTGTTTTGAGCCAAAATAGCATCACTTGTCTCTAGCTCAAACATACCCTTTTTGCTTTGTGCTCCTCTATCATGGTGAACAAGATAATCATTTGAGACCATTGCCTCAACTAGTTCTCTTGCTTCTTCAGCCGTTTTTGAATTCATTGAGCCTCCCGCAGAAGCATCAAGCATCATTCTTGTGTTAAGCCTCAACCCATGACAAAACATTTGCATTTGGCATAAGTCATCATAACCATGACCAGGACAACTCTTCAACAGCACCTTGAATCTCTCCCAAGCATCATAGAGGGTTTCACCATCTTTTTGTTCAAAGCTACTAACTTCAGCTCTCCTCTTGACAAACTTGGCCGTGGGGAAAAACCGATCCATGAATTTATCTTCTAAGTCATTCCAGGTAGTAATACTTCCCTGAGGTAATAAACTTAGCCAGTCCTTTGCCCTATCCCTCAAAGTAAAAGGGAATAATCTCAGTTTCTTTGCTTCTTCTGTAACACCTTCCAGCTTCAAAGTACCACATATTTCAAAGAAATTCACCAAGTGCTGGTTGGGGTCTTCATTCTCAGCTCCAGAAAACTGATTCTGTTTGAGGGCACTCAGAAGAGAAGTCCGGATCTCGAATGCATTGGCCTCCACTGGTTGATATCCAATAGCCAATCTCTCTCTGTTGTTTCTGCGCCCAAAATCACCAAGAGTACGCCTAGGTGGCGGTTCTGCCATTTCTTCCTCTACCCGAGTATGAGTAGAAGTAGAAGCTTGAGATTGTTGATGTTTTTTCTGCTGCCTTGCCTTCTTAGCCTTCTTCCTATTTGCTTTTGCTGTCTTTTCTATCTTCGGATCAAACACCAATTCAGATGTATGTTTCCCTCGCATACATAACAACTAGAAAGATGATTAAGCACACGACAGCTATATTTTGAAACAAGATAAAGTATATCAAACAAAAACTAACTAACTAAAAATAAAAACAGTAAAATTGTTCAAATTAGTAACTCCTTTGCCTTGTTGACAATCAAATCAACAATCCCCGGCAACGGCGCCAAAAACTTGTTAGCGTATTTTAATACACTACTTTTTAAGGCAAGTGCACCAATCGCAACCAGTAATATAGTAATGAGTAGAGTATCGTCTCCACAGGGATTATGACGTTTATCAACAAAAACAAGTGTGTAATTACTTTGAACGAGAATGATTTGGATATTTTGATTTTAATTGTAACTTTGAACAAGTAAAGTTAAGGATGGAAGTGAACTATCAATTGGTAAAAAATGACTAGGATTTGAATGTAACTAGTTCATCATTAACTTAAGTAATTTCATATAAATTGAAGTTCGAATCAACTGAATTAGCTTAAGGACAATCCCTTGCCTCATAAACCCTTTATTCTAACCACAACCCCTAATCCCTTAGGTGATTAATGATTAGACTAAGCAATAAGAACAGTGATTCATTAGAACACATAACCACAAGTTATATTCCTATAATCATCATGATTATGGTTACTAATCTCAGTTCAAGTTCATTCATCCTATTTTCCAATCAAGATGAAAAACCTAAAATCAATGCAATAGTGATCAAATATTGAAAAGCATGAAGTATAGAGATTGGAAACTCAAATTACATAACATATACTTGTATTAATATAAGAGAACTAACTACATAAGAGTTTGAACATGATTCATCTCATCCTAATCTAAGAAATTCAGCTACTCATAGTAGTGAAAAAGAAAAACAAACATATGGAAGAAGAAAACTCCATTGATGATCCAAACCTTGTTCCCAAGATTAAATCCTCCTTAAAGATGAAGAAAAATGGAACCCTAGCACTCCTTGTCTTTGTCCACGGTGTTTTTCGGTTTAGAAAAGGTCCAAGATCCATCAAAAAGTGAACAAATATCTATTTAAATGGATTCTGCAACACAGTGCGCGTCATGCGCATCACGATTCTTGGCGCCACGCAGCGCCAGTCGGTTTGCGAAGACAGCGATGCGTGTCGCAGCGCAAATACATGATGATCGGTCTGCGTCATGCGCATTTGAAGACATAGCCAAAACTCCATTAATGCGCGTCACACGCATTCCTTTACCTGCAGAAGCGCGTCACGCACATAACTCCAAAACTTGGCTTTTTTCGCGTATTCGGATGCCTTCGAATCTTAAGCTCTCACGAATCATCTTCTTTGCCTTTAATTGAGTTCTTGAGAGTAACTTCTTTTGATTTTGTTTCCATTCCTAGCAATTCAAGTGCAACATACATGAGAATAATGTAGAAGTTAAAATATGCAATCAATCAACCAAGTGCAAAGAATTTCAAAGTTTAAGCTCAATATATATTTAACTCTCTCTCAATTCCTCATGTATTTAATTCAATTAAGCACTCTAAATTCACATATGATGAAGATTTATCAGACACCATAGCTAAATATAATTGGATGTTTGTGTAAAAAAATTTGCCTTGGTACCGAAAAAAAATACTGCAAAGGGATGTAACTTGTTTATTTTTATGGAATTCATTTGTAATATTGTTATGCTTAAATATATTATTTCATGACTGTTATTGTTGAATTGCTTTATAAACATATATGGCATCAGGAGGTGCAGGATTCGACCCCCCAACCACCCACTAGTGGTCAACGGAAGGGGAAGGGTATCGCCATCGACCCCCCTCGTCGTTGTCGGCCGAACATTATTAGGATTGACGATACTGGCTATGCGACGTTGTCATCCACACAACGTCCACATACATCTACGCCTACACAGGCTCCAGCGCGTTCGGTCCCTACGCAGCCTCCAGTGCGTTCGGCACCTACATAGCCTCCAGTGCGTTCTGTTTCGACACCCCATTTGTCACCCGTTCACATGATCCCCAACCCGGGGTTCTAGCAGACACTTGGCGCTTCTTCCTCCCATTTTGTGCCTGAGACGGCGCCCGATATTCATATGTCCAATCATGGCTATAGTACGGGTCATACACCTGATCAGACCGAGGTTGAGCAGGATGGGGATGAGCAGCAGGAGGTTGACCAGGGGGTCGCTGATGATATTGAGATGCTACATGATGGCCGAGTTGCTATCATGCCGGCTGGTAAAGGGTAAGTATTTACGTTTTTTTTTCGATTTATTAATAATTTACATGTATATATATATATATATATATTTGACATCTTGTTATTTTTCAAGTTCTTTCCCTCAAAGCCAGCCGCGACGGCTATCACAGTGGTAATTGAGGATAATTACTACACGTTTTGGCCCACCTGGAAGAAAATGAAGGAGGATGTGGGGGATCATATGTTCAGATCTTTTGGAGTAAGTTGTAATTTTTATTTTGTTGCATAATATTTTTTTAATTCATAAATTTCAATTATGTTTAATAATGTATTATATTCATACAGGAGAGGGTTTCATGGAAGGAAGAGGATGAGGAGCAGATCGAGAGGAACTTCCATATGAAGGCCTCCCACCGCCTCTCTGGCAGCAGCTGCAAGAGTATTGGAACTCCCCTGAGTTCAAGGCGGTAAGCGAGAAGGCGAAGAGGAATAGAGCCTCTGACAAGGGTGGGAGTTTGCACACCGGAGGTTCGGTCAGTCAGGCGCAGCACGCAGCTCGACTTGTACGTTTTATTATTATTATTATTATTATTATTATTATTATTATTATTATTATTATTATTATTATTTACTTGTTATTATTATTATTATTATTATTATTTACTTGTTATTATTATTATTATTATTATTATTATTATTATTATTTAGTTAAGGTTTTGTATTAAATAATTACAGTTGAAGCGGTTGGGTAGAGAGGTACAGTTGCACGAGCTCCATCGTGCAACTCATATTAGGAGGAGTACCAGTGATTTTGTTGATGAGCGGTCGAGGCGGACTCAGGTAATTATAAAATATAATGAATAGTTTTTTAATAATGTTTATATTGTTTTATGACAAAAAAAATTGACTTATTTGTATATGTTTGATAGGAGGAGTTTGAGGCGCGAATGTCTCAGATGATGTCTTAGACATCATCATGCTCCCCACTCAGAGCCCTGGGGATCCATCTGCACCGCTCAGGGTATGGGCTGATGTTGTTGGCGGCAAGAAGAAGGGTCGCCTATACGGTGCTGGCGACCTTGTCGGCAACTACAAGAAAGGTGCCCGCCGCCTCAACATCGGGGAGTCGTCGAGTAATGGTGCTGCCACTGGTCGCTCTGCCGTTGATGAGCAGGAGATAGCGGACCTGAAGCGGGCCATGGCCGAGCAGCAGCGGATCACGGCCGAGCAGCGGGAGGACGCCCGTCGGACGAGTGCCATGTTGACTGAGTTGCTGAAACGACAGGAGGAGTTGTACCAGTTGCTAGCTCGCCAGGCGCCTCCTCCACCGCCTCTGCCTTCGCTTCTCCGCCTCTTAGTAACAATGGTCATGATCAGGACTACCAAGACTACTAGTTCTGTTTGTACTTATATTTTTTCATATTTTTCGATATCTTTTTAGTTACCGTGTGTTTGTACTTATATTTTTTCATATTTTTCGATATCTTTTTAGTTACCGTTGATCTTTGTTCGTCGGTTTTTTATTTATTTATTACATTTCTTTTTTTTTAATTATTACTTATCTTTTTCGTTTACGTTATCGCATTTTTAAATATGGGAATAAATTAAAAATTAAAAGTAATAAATATAATTAAATTAAATTACTAGTAATAGTTAATTAAATTAATAAATAAATATTTTTTAATATTGGAATCAATTATTTTTAAAAATTAAATAAATAGGTAATTTAATAAATTAAATTCATTAATTACAATATTTCAATTAATTAAATTCATTAAATTAAATAAATATTTCAATTATCTTTTTATTAATTAATTAATTCGGTAAATTAAATTAAATTATAAATTAATTTAGTCATTTAATTTAATATTTTAATTTAATAAATAAATTAATAAATTAAATTAATTACAAAAATTAATTAATTAATTAATTTTTTATTTAAAAAAAAGGATTTACCGACGGCCAAAGCCGTCGAAAAATTCCGACGGTATGTTTCCGACGGCATTTAACCGTCGGTATTACCGACGGCCACGAAAGCGCCGTCGGTAGGCGTTTGCGACGCCCGTTTTACTGACGGTCTTGAGGCCGTCGATAACCCATCGGAAATTCTGCTGGTAATCCCGTATTTTCTTGTAGTGATTAGACTCGGTCGGTAATCCTGCCGAATTAAAGTCCTTCCACTCTTTGAGTTCAGGACTTGGGGGGCTTGTGTTCGGTATATCTCCTACGGCCCAATCAGCAGGCCTAAGGCTCCAAATATCCGAGTGACTATTTTCCTAATTTCATGTGTAGCCCAATGCCAGAGAGGCCCAATATCGCTCGGCCTAAAGGCATTCGACCCAACACTAGCCGATCGTAGCTCGGGCAGAACCTAATCAATGAAGATAAGGATTTATGGATGGCCTCCGAATCTGGCGCCTCCATAACTTCTAGATAAGGAAGCTTCCAAGACATTCAGAGGATAACACTCCCAGGGAATCCAGGGAGAGCGTTCCCCTAACTCCCACTAATCCCCGCCCTAGTAAGGGCAAGATATTCAGCCAATCGGTTATGCTAGCTTGCAAAGGAAGTCATGCCCTAACGGCTCGAAAGTTAGTTCCAGGGGGAAAGGAAAAGAGACCAGTATAAATAGAAGCCTCGTAGAGTAGGCTAGGAACTTCACTTCACAATCACTCGACTAGCAAACAGAGACTATTGTAATCCTTTTACTTTATGTATTCAAATGTATTGTAATTGGGCTTAGTCCACCATTTTTGATGCAATAACAATATGTATAATTGGTTCTCCTAATATATAACATATAAGCCATAATACACAATATGCATGTTACACGGCTGTTTAAAAAAATGCATGAGATGGAAATTAAACCAAATGTATATCACTTTTCAGCCATTCTATATAACTATTTTCAGAGATATGTAATATCACTTTGACCACCACCAATCGAGACACTTTGTCAGAATGATTTCAACACAAATAAATAAAAGTGGATACATTAATTATACAACATTGTTTTTAATGGTAGTCTCATTAGAGAAAAGATAACTTTAATATATTTTTTTTATTTTTTTATTAAATATCACCAGTAGTACAGACTATCATATTATAGACTAGTCCTAAATTCAATTTAATTTATTTTTTAAAAAAGTTAATTTATTTTATATAAGATATTGTATTAGGTGATGGAAGTTAACTTATTATTCCTAAAATCTTTTTTGCAAACGCCATTAATATCTTAGTCATAATTGTAATTATAAACAAAAATTTGTATTTTTTTGGTTGAGTACAAAAGAAAGAGCATGTACAAAAAAAAAAAAAGAGCAAAAAAAGAAAAAAGAAACTAGGGGACGAGAGCATCCCTCATGAGGAGGGAACCTAAGCCAATAGGAGGAGATAGCCAAATCTTCTTCCTAGAAACCAACGGACACCTTCTTTAGCAAGGAAATCTGAACAAATGTTAGCTTCGCGGTACACATGTACCACCGAAACAACCCAATCTTTAGCAAGCACATACCAATTATTATTCAATTTTAGTTTAGGAAACATTCGTACTAATCAATGCGTCACGCCCTATAACATCCCGGTTCCTTCAAGGAAATTACTTATCATTACTTACTAAATATTTTCAAATTAAAGTGGAAATTAAGAAGAAATAAAACGAAGTTTGAATTCTGAAAACATCATAACTGTATAAAATCCATAGATGGATACATATTTTAATATAATTAAAACATCACCTTGTCACTTAAATAAGCAATACATAAGTATCAAATTAAGGTACAAGACTTGAATGTGATCCGGCTACAACACTTGACTAACTTTTCCTATCACTGGTTAATCATGAAGCATTCCGGTAACGCTTTACAGTCTCCATCGAATTACCTGTGAACTGAAAAAAAAAGGGTGAAATAAAATCTCAGTGAATCCTTTCGAATACACGCCACTATGTATACACACACACGCACACATATAATCAAACATAACTATGAAAGAACATATACTTCCATTTATCTACTGATTTTGTAAGCATTACTAGAATGTTGTATGTTATAACTCTCCCTTTCATCACCTGCTCTTTTTACCAGGTCCTTACTCGGTGTGGGGTTATCCTATTATTCATTCAATATCCACAAAATAAATCATCAATAAACAAATAGTCGAATCACACGCTTTAACATCTTGCTTTATTTTTGAAAACTTGTTATGCCACCAAGCGTGAGCGACTTGGGATGACATAGCTTACGTAAGGCAGGCCAAATGTCAATGACCGCAAGTGGCATCCCTAACTTGCTATGCACTTACCTGGACCTTCACAATAGGAATTGTTGGAACCAAGACGAGTGACAAGTCTTGACCCTCAATAATTTTGATGATAACAAATACTGTTAAGTGAACAATTCATCTTTAGGTATCTAACATGTGTTTTGAAGTGTGCAGAACATATTAAAACTGTATTGATACATTGTCTAATTTTATAAAAGGAATCTCAGCATTCTTTAATTTAGTAGGCAATCAATGCAAAAGAAGTCACACTACACGTGTCTAAAGTTGGAGTTGAAGAGAATCTCTCAAGTACTAAAACCAGACACATTAAGTGGAACTACATGTTTGCTTTCAAGAGGATCTACACAAAGAATCTTTTGAGTAAGTGGATGCTTCCTTTGAATCAGAGTGTCTGATTCCAAGTATGACAAGCATTGCATTTACTTTGTCTGACTCGGTATGAGAAATATTTGATTATGCAATCAACCTTGAAGTCTAAAGAGAATATATAAGGGAAGATCAAACGGTATTAAATTCAAATTTAGCCAGTTGGCAACAAATGGAAAACCGTTGGAGACAAAAAAGCAAATCGTATAAAAAGGACAACTACTTTTCCTAAAAGATAGGATCTACGTGCAAAAACTGTGACCACTAGTCAGAAAAAGACAAAGGCAACGAACAAATTCCAACTTTACAAGCCTACGTCACATAACGGTATTATAGTTGTGTCTCAACAATCTTATCTCAGTGAAAGCTATAAATACCCCAAGACCTAAAGACAAAAGTGAGATTAATTCAATCAAGTGCCAAAGCTTTGCTTGTCTGAAATTCTAAGTGAACTACTATTGCAAAATCATTTCTGTTTGAAAGTTATTCTTTGTACTTATTTGTAAATCCTCTCTTGTGTGTGGGTTATCTTTGATTTCAAAACTTCTTCATCAAAGTTTGTAAAAGCCAAGCGAAGGCATGTTCCTTAATGGCTCGAATGAACTGAGTCGTTTTGAGAAGTTGTGAGTATAGCCAAGGTTTGGCAGTAGTATACTCTCCTATGCTTTTATTATCAAATTGATTATAGTGAAAAATCTTTTAGGAATGAAGGGACTGGACGTAGCCATCAATTTGATGGTGAACCAGAATATATCGCTATGTTTTTTCTTTGATCTCTGCCTGTCTGCTTTCCTTACTAGTCTACTTTTAATCACCTGTCTGATTTTATACTGCAAGCTTGTTTTTTAAACTTATTTTCAAACTGGGACTTCATTGTTTTGAAAAAGATTTTCTAAAACACAATTCAACTACTCTTCTTGTGTTTTACATGATTCACTTCAGGAAGGACTTAAACACTTACGTTTGACATACTTGATATGTCCTCGGTAGTTTGACTAAGTGGGAAGTACTCGATGACGGAGCCAAACTACCACAACTTAATGCAAAGCGGTGAATTACGACTTATTAGTTTAACTCTATTAGACTAAATAGACACGTGGAATTAAGTCCTTAAGTAACTTAATTACATGTTTCTAACCGATTCCAAACTTAAGGCAAAAAGAAACCATCTTGCAAAACAATAATCATCTAACCGATTACATGTTTCTATATCGATCACATATCAATTCAAGAAGCAATTCCAATATCCTAATACAGTGCAAAACAATCCCCCAAAACCCAATAAAAGCGCATAAAAATAAAGAAGCAAATCGCGGTTTTTATTCATAAACATTGGGCATACAAAAGTACTAAGGTATGTGTGATTTCATGTTAGACCCTATACAAATACGATAGAATTATTCAAATAATATGTGCAGAATTTTCAGAAGTAAAGTATGCACCAAACAGCCACCAAAACTTATTTTAAACCAACTCCAAGTGTTCCAAAATCGTGCATAATTTTTCAGCCACATATCTCTTTGCCAAACATGTTATCAAATGAAAATTTGCCAAGGGAAACATAATGCAAGTGTACAAAATTTTTCAGCATCATAATTCTATGCCAAACAACCATCGATGAATCCAAAACACACTCAAAGCATACCAATTTCTAATGTTATACAACCATCAATCAATCACCATTCAAAGTTGGACACAAGCAAGCATAAGTTGGCCTATAGTCCAATCTATCAAAATGTATGAAACTACTCCAAACCACCTAAAACACATATAAGTAATAGTATGCCCACTCCTACATTTAACTTACAAATACAAAAATACTCAAATTTCCAAAGAAACTCTTCTGTTACTTCATTACCACAAGTCTCATTCTCACAAGTATATTATCGAACACATTATCAAACACCCTAAAACAAGATGATACCGCAGTTTTGCATCAAATTTGGTGGTTTTTGTAAAATATCAAACGGTGTCGTATTTGAATAAATGACCACTCTATGAAAAGCTTTGGATGTCTAGTTTATTAACAAAATTTTTATTTTAGAAAATAATTGTCCAATTAGTGTAATTTAATCAGAGAAGCCACAGAGGTCCAAAACCGAACATCATACTATTTTCCAACTTGTGAAACATTTTAAAATATAAATACTCAGTCAAATCCAATGAAGTCTGTGAGCAAACTGAGGGGAAACAAGTCTAGTTTCCAACAAAACAAGAATCATTTAAAAAGGAATTCGACGAGAAAAGTTATAAGCAAAACACCGAACCTACGTCTATACAATTTTGAGGATAACAACATCCATTACATACATAGACAAGGCATGCATTTGATATGTTTAAATCCCCAACAACCAATTCTAAGATCTAACATTTAGCCTCGGAACTTATGGTTGCCCAAGCTCTCATACAAAGGGAAGAACTGACCTAGTGGTTGCTTCCTTCAAATAACTTCTAGACATATTCTCTTGAATACTCCTTTTCTTCAAATACTACATAAAGGTTGCATGCATGGATTATTAGGGGTAGAGAACACTATGAGGAACCCGAAATAAGGGAGGAAATATGGTTACATATGAGCTTCTCCCTCTTGATTAAGGTGTGGAAACATGAAAATGGAGTGATAAACATGTCATCTCTCAACTAAAAAGGTTGTTGAACTGAACTTTGAATTACACTTCTAAGTTTGCAAGGAATGGCTAAGTAATGTGGGTGGGTGTTGTGAGGTGAGGAGAATCGAAGATCTAGAGAGTGAAAGAGAAACAATTTACTAACAGTTTAAGAAATTTATAAAAATTACAAGTACTCAATGTGCCTAACAAGTTGATGTATCTTGACCGTCTTCCGGAGTTGATATCTCGCAGCATACATCTTAGTAGCTTGCAATGTACAAAACATGTTTATATGAAATAGAACAACCATAAAAACTAATACAACCAGTTAACATATAATGACCACAAACACACAAATAAACAAGTTACCGTTTAAGTTTACTCTTATACTTGGAGTCATTTGCACAAGCCAAATCCTCAATATTGATCAAAGCGTTTGGATGGGTAGAAATCGGTTCATCCTCAAAAAATGAAGAGAAGGATTCTTATGTGTGTTTAACATATTTCTTGCTTGAAATAAAATTTCACGGCTTTCAATAAAATTGGGTTCATTAGTATTCCTAGTTGGAGCCTTAGGTGGTTGTTGAAGGGCAACAAATTTCTTATGTTTGATTAGAGAGTTTAAGAAGCTATGGTTGACCATGGCTTTGAAGGGAATGGTGCTATTTTGGTCATCGAAAATAAACTTTGGCACAAAACTAAAACACAATACAATACCAAATCACCAAATATAAAAATATTGAGAAACATGAAAATTGATAAAGACAAAAAATTTCAAAATATTTGAGAATGTAATTCTTAAAACATATGCTATGGAAGAGTTGTATACCCAGTGGCGGATCTAGAATTTTTTTTTCGTGGGGACAAAAAATAGTTATAATATTTTCATATAAAAAAGTATTAAAAGTTTTTACAAAATAAATAATATTTATGACTAAAATACCTAACCTTCTACAAATTACAATTGTGTTCTACTTTTCATATTTAAAAATGTTATATAATTTTTTCAATGTCAATACTATAAAAAACATATTTCAACATATGTAACAAACAATAATTTAAACATTAAAAAAATAATTATTTAATTATTCATCTCTCATATGCTCTTCACTTATATCACTTTTTGTATCTTAGTCTAATGATATTGACAGAAAATTATCAAAAAATTTTCTCTGCTCTTTGAGTCTCTTTATCTCTTTCTCTATCTTGAACGATTTTTTTTTTTTGAAATCTTATATGTTTTGTCACTGTATGAGTTTAGCGTTTGAGAAATAGTAAAAATTACAAAATAAATAATATTTATGACTAAAAAACCTAAAATACCTAACCTTCTACAAATTACAATTGTGTTCTACTTTTCATATTTAAATATGTTATATAATTTTTTCAATGTCAATACTATAAAAAACATATTTCAACATATGTAACAAACAATAATTTAAACATTAAAAAAATAATTATTTAATTATTCATCTGTCATATGCTCTTCACTTGTATCACTTTTTGTATCTTAGTCTAATGATATTGACAGAAAATTACCAAAAATTTGTCTCTGCTCTTTGAGTCTCTTTATCTCTTTCTCTATCTTGAACGATTTTTTTTTTTTGAAATCTTATATGTTTTGTCACTGTATGAGTTTAGCGTTTGAGAAATAGTAAAAATTAGAAGGATAAAGAGATAAAATTAGAATCAATTTATTTTCAGTTTTATCTCTTATAACTTTCTTCACTTATTTAATAAAACGTGTCTTATATGGAGACAACACCTAATTTTTTTATGGCGACAAAATAAAAATTATTAAGTATATTCAACTAAAAAATAAGGATGCAGTGGGGGCAATTGCCTCCAACTCCCACAAGGTGGATCTGCCACTATGTATACCCATGATAAAGACTAGAGAAAGCAACCTGTGACCGGATAAGAGTTCATAAGGCTTTGTTTACCATATATGTTGAAACTCTATCAATTCATATAAAATAAAAATAAATACGATAACAATCAATGTTTAGAATATGTTACAATCAGGATATTCATGTGTCAATGAATTTCGACTTAGGAAATTTTAGGGTTTGTTGGGTTTGAAAGTACATTTTTTATTTTAGTTTATTGTTCCCACTTTTAGTTACAAAAATGTCATTTTATTTTTTTTAAATTTGTATAGAAAACAATAAAAGTGAGAAATTTTCTTTCGACTATTTTCTATATAAAAATTTCAAAAAATGTGACAAATCGTTAAATTAAAATTAAAAATAAAATTTAAAAGAAAATGATACTTTTGTATTCAAGAGTACAAACAATAATTGAAAGTAAAAATCATTTTTTAAAACCCGACAAAACCTAAAATTTCCTAATTAGGAATTCATGAGTTGTTAATCAATACACAAGATGACATGTAAATATCCTTATTTTAAAGTATTTTAAAAATTGATTGTTACTATAGTTATGAATATTTTATATGAATTGATAGAGACATATGGTGGCCAAACTGAGCACCTGATCGACCACGTATAAAATACTTTTTGAAACCAAACTTTATATTAATAACACAAACTCAATATGGTTTGCATATTTAAGAAAATTAATGCTCTTAGGAGATGTTTTAGATTCGAATCTAAAACATCATACAATTTGTGTGGACTCCAGAACATCTCCTAGGAGCATTAGTTTACTCAAATATGCAATCAATATTCAGTTTGTGTTATTAATTACAAGTTTGGTTTGAGAAAATATTTTATGTAGTGGTTGGTTAGGTGCTCGCATTGGCCACCGTATGTGTTAAGGCTCTATCAATTGATACAAAATGTCGATAATTATCACAACAATTAGTTTCTAAATTTTTTTACAATAAAGATATATGCATGTCAACTTATGCATTAATCAACAAACTCAGGAATTCGTAATTAGAAAACTTTAGAGTATGTTGGGTTTTAAAAAAATTGTTTTCTATTTAATCTATTGTCTGTACTTTCAATAAAAAATTATCATTTTATTTTAATTCATGTTTAATTTTTTTATTTTAAAATTTGTCAGGTATTTTTACTCTATTTTAAAATTTTATATATAAAATAGTCAAAATAAATTTTTTATTATTTTTATTGTTTTCTATATAAAATTAAAATAAAAAATAAAAAAAATATGATATTTATGCAATTAAAAGTGAAAATAGAAATCCAGCAAATCCTAAAATTTCCTAATTTGCAATTCATTGAAACATGAAGGTCTTTATTGTAAAATATTTTAAAAATTGATTGTTCCCATGTTTACCACAATTTTATCTGATAAAGTCTCGGCCTATATGGTAAAAATAGCAGAGCACCTAGTCAACCACTATAAAATGGCACTAAAGTCTTGTGAATTCTTATCCAGTCTCAACTTGCTTTATCTAGTCTCCTACCTATCATTGGTATAACCCTATTTCACAATATATGTTTTGTGTACAACATTCTCAAAGCTTTTGACTTTTTTTGACATACTTGGTATGTCCTCGGTAGGTTGACTAAGTGGGAATTACCCACGATGGAGCCAAACTATCACTACTTGATGCAAAGCAGTGAACTACGACTTATTAATTTAACTCTAATTGACTAAATAGACACGTGGAATTAAGTCCTTAAGTAACTGAATTACATGTTTTAACCGATTCCAAACTTATGGCAAAAAGAAACCATCTTGCTAACTTGCCTAATTAAATCGATCACATATCAATTCAAGAAGCAGTTCCAATATCCTAATACAGTGCAAAACTGCCCCCAAAAACCCAATAAAAGCGCATAAAAATCAAGAAACAAATCACGGTGTTTCTTCATAAATATTGGCTATACAAAAGTACCAAGGTATATGTGATTTCACGTTAGACCCTATACAAATACGATAGAATTATTCAAGTGATATGTGCAGAATTTTCAGAAGTAAAGTATGCATCAAACAGTCACCAAAACTAATTTTAAACCAACTCCAAGTGTTCCAAAATAGTGCATAATTTTTCAGCCAAATATCTCTTCACCAAACATGTTATCAAATGAAAATTTGCCAAGGGAAACATAATGCAAGTGTACAGAATTTTTTAGCATCATAATTCTATGTCAAACAACCACCGATGAATCCAAAACACACTCAAAGTGTACCAATTTCTCATGTTGCACAACCATCAATCAATCACCATTCCAAGTTGGACACAAGCAAGCATAAGTCGGCCGATATTCCAATCTAACAAAATTTATGAAATTACTCCAAACCACTTACAAACACATATAAGCATGTCCACTCCTACATTTAACTTACAAATACAAAAATACTCATACCAAAGAAAATCTTCTATTACTTCATTACCACAAGTCTCATTCTCATAAGCATATTATCATACACATGACATACACCTTAAAACAAGATGATACAGCAATTTTACATCAACTTTGGTGATTTTTGAAAAATACCAAACGATACCGGATTTGAGTAAATGACCACTCTATGGAAAGCTTAGGATGTCTAGTTTATCAATAAAATTTGTATTTTAGAAAATAATTGTCCAATTAGCGCAGTTTAATCAAAGAAGCCATGGAGGTCCAAAACAAAACAACATACTATTTTCCAACTTGTGAAACATTTTAAAATATCAATACTCAGTCAAATCTAATGAAGTCTGTGCGCAAACTGAGGGGAAATAAGTATAGTTTCCAAAAAAATAAGAATCATTTAAAAAGGAATTCTATGAAAAAATTTATAAGCAAAACACTGAATCTGTGTCTATACGGTTTTGAGGACATCAACATTCATTACATACATAGACAAGGCATGCATTTGATATCTTTAAATTCCAAAAAGCCAATTTTAAGATATAACATTAAGCCTTGGGACTTACGGTTGCCCAATCTCTCATACAAAGGGAAGAACTCACCTAGTGGCTGCTTCCTTCAAATAACTCCTAGACATATCCTCTTGAATACTCCTTTTCTTCAAATACTCCTTAAAGGTTGCAAGCATGGAATATTAAGGGCAGAGACCACTATGAGGATCCCGAAATAAGGGAGGAAGTTGGGTTACATATGAGCTTCTCCTTCTTGATTAAGGTATGGAGACATGAAAATGGAGTGATTAATATGTCATCTCTCTACTAAAAAGGTTGTTGAACTGAACTTTGAAGTATGCTTCTAAATTTGCAAGGAATGGCTAAGTAATGTGGGTAGGTGTTGTGAGGTGAGGAGAATCGAAGATCTAGAGAGTGAAAGAGAAACAATTTACTAACGGTTTAAGAAATTTATACAATTACAAGTACTCAATGTGCCTAACAAGTTGATGTATCTTGGCTATCTTCCGGAGCTGATATCTCGCAACATACATCTTATTAGCTTGCAATGTAAAAAACATGTTTATATCAAATAGACCAACCATAAAAACTAATACAACCAGTTAACATATAATGACCACAAACACACACATACACAAGTTACCGTTTAATCTTACTCTTAAACTTGGAGTCATTCGTATGAGCCTAATACTCAATATTGATCAAAGTGTTTGGAGAGGATGAAATCGGTTCATCCTCAAAAAATGAAGAGAAGGATTTTCATGTGTGTTTAACATATTTCTTGTTTGAAATAAATTTTACAGCCTTCAATAAAATTGGGTTCATTAGTATTCCTAGTTGGAGCCTTAGGGGGTTGTTGAAGGGCAGCAAATTTCTTATGTTTGATTAGAGAGTTTAAGAAGCTATGGTTGACCATGGCTTTGGAGGAAATGGTGCTATTTTAGTCATAGAAAATAAACTTTGGCACAAATTTAAAACACAGTACAATAACATATCACAAAATATAAAAATATTGAGAAACATGAAAATTGATATAGACAAAAATTTTCAAAACATTTGAGAATGTAATTCTTAAAACATATGTTATGGAAGAGTTGTATACCTATGATAGAGACTAGAGAAAGCAACTTGAGACCGGATAAGAGTTCATAAGGCTTTGATGCCATTTTATAGCGGTTGGCTAGGTGCTCAACTTGTTTTCCATATATGTTGAAACTTTATCAGTTCATATAAAATCAAAATAAATACAATAACAATAAATGCTTAGAATATATTACTATAAGGACATTCACGTGTCAATGAATTCCAACTTAGGAAATTTTAGGGTTTGTTGGGTTTGAAAGTAAATTTTTTTTATTTTAGTTTATTGTTCCCACTTTTAGTTACAAAAATGTTATTTTATTTTTTTTAAATTTGTATCGAAAACAATAAAAGTGAGAAATTTTCTTTTGACTATTTTCTATATAAAAATTTCAAAAAATGTGACAAATTTTTAAATTAAAATTAAAAATAAAATTTAAAAGAAAATGATATTTTTGTATTCAAGAGTACAAACAATAATTGAGAGTAGAAATCATTTTTTAAAACCCGACAAAACCTAAAATTTCCTAATTAGGAATTCATGAATTGTTAATCAATACACAAGATGACATGTAAATATCCTTATTCTAAAGTATTTTAAAAATTGATTGTTACTATAGTTATGAATATTTTATATGAATTGATAGAGATATATGGTGGCCAAACTGAGCACCTAACCGACCACGTATAAAATACTTTCTGAGACCAAACTTTATATTAATAACACAAATTCAATATGGTTTGCATATTTAAGAAAATTAATGCTCTTAGGAGATGTTTTAGATTCGAATCTAAAACATCATACAGTTTGTGTGGACTCTAGAACATCTCCTAGGAGCATTAGTTTACTCAAATATGCAATCAATATTCAGTTTGTGTTATTAATTACAAGTTTGGTTTGAGGAAATATTTTATATAGTGGTTGGTTAAGTGCTCGCCTTGGCCACCATATGTGTTAAGGCTCTATCAATTCATATAAAATGTCGATAATTATCGTAACAATTAGTTTCTAAATTTTTTTACAATAACGACATTTGCATGTCAACTTATGCATTAATCAACAAACTCACGAATTCCTAATTAGAAAACTTTAGAGTATGTTGGATTTTAAAAAATTGCTTTCTATTTAATCCATTGTATGTACTTTCAATAAAAAAATATCATTTTATTTTAATTCGTGTTTTAATTTTTTTTATTTTAAAATTTTTCAGGTATTTTTACTCTATGTTAAAATTTTATATATAAAATAGTGAAAGTATCGTTTTATCATTTTTATTGTTTTCTATATAAAACTAAAATAAAAAATAAAAAATATGATACTTATGCAATTAAAAGTGAAAATAGAAAACATATTTTCAAATCAAGCAAATCCTAAAATTTCCTATTTTGGAATTCATTGAAACATGAAGGTCTCTATTGTAAAATATTTTAAAAATTGATTGTTCCCATGTTTACTACAATTTTATCTGATAGAGTTTCGGCCTATATGGTAACACAAGCTGAACACCTAGTCAACCACTATAAAATGGCACTAAAGTTTTATGAATTCTTATCCAGTCTCAACTTGCTTTATCTAGTCTCTATCATTGGTATAAACCTATTTCACAATATATGTTTTGTGAACAACGTTCTCAAAGCTTTTGAAATTTGTTGTCTCCATCAAATTTTTCGTATTTCTTAACATTTTAATTTTTGTGTTGTATGTTATTGTATTATGTTTGATATTTGTGCTAAAGTTCATTTTCTATGACCAAAATAGCACATTTTCCTTCAAGACCATGGCCAACCAAAGCTTCTCAAACTCTCGGATCAAGGATAAGCATTTGTTGCTCCTCAAAAACCACCTAAGGCCACGACTAGAAATACCAATGAACCTGGTTTTGAAGGCTGTGAAATTTTATTTCAAGCAAGAAATGTGTTAAACACAAATGATAATCCTTCTCTGCTGTTTCTTGAGGATGAAGGTGTTTCATCCCCCTCTAAACACTCCGATCAATATTGAGGATTTGACTCATGCCAATGACTCCAAGTTTAAAGCTAAGATTAAACGCTTGTGTTTGTGTGTGTTTGTATTCATTCTGTGCTAGCTGATTATATTAGTTTTTATGATTGATCTATTTCATATAAGCTTTTTTTATAAATCGCAAGCTAATAGGATATATGTTGTGAGATGCCAAGATACATGTAGCTTTCTTAAAATATTATTTTATTCATTATTTTAATTTTAATATATGAGGCTTATCCTTAGTCGAAATTGTACTTTAAAATATTTTCTATTTAAGTATGAAAAATTTATCTTTCGACTTCAAATATGTATATGTATATGAATATGTCATTTAACCAATGCGTGCCTCATTTATTTAACTAAAAGGAAATTTCAATTATTCAATATGTCATCAGATTTTCTTTGGGTCTTCCTACAACAAACTAATTGAAGAGATTGCAAAGTTGAAAGCTTATTGTAATGTTGCGACCATATTGAAAGCCCTGTGAGTCATTTGGGACGTCTGGAATTGTCGTATTTTTTTAGGAGGATGCCTGATTTGGGGCACATGGTTGATTGTACTAGATATTTGTCTTGGAGGTGGTTTTTGGCTAGGGTTAAGTCATCTGTGTCTGTTTTATGAGTGATTTATTGACACTCATGAATGTATTCCTATGCGTTAGTCCTCTGTTGGATTTCTACGTTTTTGTCGGTTCATGGTGGGCGTGTTCACTTTACCACCACCATGATTTGATGTATCACTTTGGGTTGGAGTACCCGTAGTACTCCTATTCTTATATATATTTGCCATTAAAAAAATATTGAATGGTGAAAAAAAGGTAATAATGGTATACTGACATAAAGTATTATAATACTTTAATGACAACATAAATTGTCAATAATTATTTTACAAAAAACATTTTGAAAATAAATTAATGCACTATCTATTTTGAAATATGAAGTGTAATCAATTTATCTATCTCTATCTATTTATTGTTCATAAAAAAACTAACTAACTATCTATTTATTTATATCGTAAGTTTGACTTGAAAATAATATTAAATTCTATATTTAATGAATTTGGTTCATAATATACTATAAAAAGATTCAAAAGTATATTTATTAATATTAAAATATATATATATATATAGAGCGAGAGAGAGAGAGAGTAAAATTCACTTTAGCCCTAATATTAATGCTATATTTTTATATTAGAATAAATGAAATTTCACCATAAATATCTATTAAAATTCATTCATAATGTAAAAAAAAATACCATTAAATATAATACAATAAATATTATAAGGAATATATATTAAACATCCTTAAATTTTAAATTTCAAATGTTCTTAGTTAACTATTTTAATTTGAAATTGAATTAACCGTTTGACCCTAATTTCAAAAATAATCTAATTTTGCCTATATAACTCAAAACTATTTAAAAATATATTAAGTAAGTAAATTATTTAATGAAAACATAATTTCCTAATCATTATTTTATATAAATAATTTTTACAATAATTTAATGATACTATGTATTCTTAAACATGAACTAAAATATATTTATCTATCTATCTATCAATAAGATATTCAATAAATAGATAACTACATATAGATAGAAAAATAAATTATAAATTATAGTTCACATTTAAAAATATATAGTGGCTCTAAATTATTGTCAAAATTGATTTTATAAAATAATGACTAACAAATTATGTTTTCATTAAAGAATTTTCTTACTTAATATATTTTTAAATAACTTTGAGTTATATAGGAAAAACTAAATTTATTTTTGAGTTTTAGGATCAAACGAATTATTCAGTTTTGAATTAGTATTAATTATACATTACGAATGAATTATGATAGCATATAATTTCATTTATTGTATTCAACAAATATAAAATTAAGATTAATGTTCAAGTGAAATCTACTATTATATATATATATATAATATTAATAAATATACATATTAAATTTCTTATATTATATTATGTATCAAATTCATTTAATATATGTACACAAAACAATTCATCAAATATTATAACTAACACAATTTTTAAGCAAAAGTTTTATTATCTGTCGAAAAAAGTAAGTTTTACTGTATATAAATTGGCATATATATATAGATATATAATGTATTATTGTTTTTACTTTATATTTTAAAATTTTATTTATTGTAAGAGTATATTTTTGAAAAATGTAAAAATGTTTTTATGAAACATTTATTATGAATGTTTAAGATGATATTGTATATAACAATTGTTTTTGTTGGAGAGAATGATTGGTCTCAGTTATTTTTCAATATATATATATATATATACACACACTCTTACATAGCATGTGGTAGATGATAAATGAAGGAGAGAGAATAGGAGGGGACGCAACATATTATTTTAAATTTTGGTTGTTGGGTTCAAAATATATTAATTTTTTATGAAATATATTCAATGATATTTCAAATTATATATATTTGTAGTGTGTGTGTGTGTGATGTCTCTTCAAAGGAAATATAATTATTAACTAAGTCATCTGACACACGCACGCACACATATTTCCACTATAAATATTAAACAATATAAATTTAATTAATTCATAATTTTCGTAAATTTATAAAATAAATATTTACTAATAATAAATATTAATTAGTATAAACATGGATATAAATACATTAATAGGTATATGATAATATTCCTTAAATAAAGAATGACTATTGATGTAAATAAGTACATAATGTATTGATATCTATATATATTTATACTAACGAAAATTTACAACTTATTAATACTTATGTTAATTATTTATGATATGTATGAAATATCAATTACAATTTATATTTATTTATATTAATCAGGTAAATATTAATATTTATTTAATAAATATTTTCATTATATGACATAGATAATAATAATATTTTTTTTGTATGGTTATTAATAATGTTTCCATTAAAGCTATATATTTTTATAAAAATATGAATATTAATTAATATATTTTCTTCTTTTTAACGAAATTAATTTATTTCCTTAACAGTATATGTGTTGAAATTTAATTGAGACCTATTAATCTAACAAACAGTAATTATATTTAATAGAAAATATTGTTTTAAACATTTAAAACAAATACTTCCTGAAAATATTATTACTTCTTTCACAAATATTCTCCTACATTAATAAAATTATTAATATTTTTCACAAATAATATCGTACATAAAATAAAAATTTAGTGTCCAAGTTAATGATGCTATCCCAAGCAATATTTATATTATTTGTTTAATGTAGAAGAGTCGTTTAGAATACTTTATAAGACATTCTTGAGAAATATTTGTTATGAATGTTTAAGATAATATTTTTATATAAATATTTATTATTGTTTATTAAATCGTGTAAGTTTTTAAGGAAAAATATCAACCGACATTTCAAAATATATATATTTACCTTTATGAATAGATATTGTTTTTGAAATATTTTTCTTTGGGTAATAATTTTATATCTAATATTTTATAATTATTTCTATATTTCATTATTCTGTTAATATTTATATTAATTTAGATTTAACATTTATCAATATGCACATTTATTATTTATCATTTATTAATATGTACATTCAATATGTATGTATTTTATATTTGTATCATAATTTATATCAGTATTTACCTTAAATCACATCTATTTCTATCTATATCAGTATTTACCTTAAATCACATCTATTTCTATCCACTCATATTTTTAACATATATACAAGTTGAAATATCAATTACTAATTTCCTTATAAGGTTTATACATTGAATTTTGATTGAGACTAATTAATCAAAATAATAATATCTATTATGTTTTTAGAATATATCTTAAAAATTTAGAATAAATATATCATAATTTATTTTTACTTTTGTTCAAGATGCTCTCATACATAGTGTCAAAACGAAAGATGGCCCCATACATTAAATAAAAAATATAAACAAAATTAAATGAATAATATTAAAAAGAGGAGAGGCGTTATCTAGAAGTGATTTTTGTATAACTATTTGTTAAATTTAAGCATTGAATTTCTAATGTTTTTAAAAAAAATTCTCTTTTATTTTTCTTATTTTTTTGACTGGTCTTTTATTTTTTCATCAAATATTATTTTATTAAAATAAATTTCTCATTTAAGTAACATATTTATATATAATATTTAATAATTCTGAAAATTTTTAATATTATTTATTTATTGAAAATATTTCAGGTTTTAAATTTGAAATTATATATATCTGTATTATATATACTGATAATGTATTTACATGAGAATATTAAACGAAATTATTCAAAATTTTATACATAAAACTGTGAATTTAAATTCTGCCGCTTTAAATAATTTCTCAATTAAATTTGAATATATATATATACTGTTCAGGAAAAATATTAATGGATATTTCAAAATATATATATATATATAAAATTATATTTTAATATGAATATAAATATGTATTTAATGAAAAATGTTAAATGAAATTTTCAAATAGTGTCTATATATATATATATATATAGTCACACACACGATTGAAGGGAAAATAGTAATTGATATTTAAATTTATAAATAATTGTATTCGGTGACGGATCTAGAAATCTAACAATGGGGGGCTAAAAAATTTTATTAGGAATAATTAATTTATCAAAAATTAAATTATTAGGCATAATTAACTTGTGTATCCAAATTTTAGTGCTCATAAAAAACACTAATCACCATATACAGTAGAGGTATATTGAAATTGAAATAATATGGTTCGTCTACCAAGTACTAGCATTTGATGGTATTGAAATTCTATAAGCACCATATAAGAATGCGGATCAAGTAGATATGAGACTATTACATGTTCAATACAGTCGTTTATATAAAGAAGATTAAGCCATATAAGTGTACCTGACATGAAGGAGTTCATCTCGATCCGTACCTTGACGACAAGTATTTGATAGTGTTGAGGTTCTATAAGCACCATAAGAATGAAGATCAAGTAGATATGAGACCATAATATGTTCAATTCAATCGTATATATAAAGAGGATTAAGTCATATAAGTGTACTTGGCATGAAGGAATTCATCTTCATACCTTGACGGCCGTGAATGAAACCTTGAGAGAGAACTAGGGCTTGTAAAGAATTAGGGATGAGAGAAGATTCTTTTTACCTCAGTAGTTTACGTGAAGGTATTATTTTTCTAATGGGCAAAGATTAAATAACTATTGGATGAGGACACTGACCTCTTGTTGGGCCTCAAATGAATGACCCAACATATCACATATCATTTAAAACACAAGTTCAAAACAATATCCATCAATTTGTTGGGTGTTATAATAACTAGTAGAGTTACCCGTACCTTGTATAGGTACTAATTAATTAAAGCTTAAATTATAGTTGTGGTCCCTTATTTTGATCAATTTACGATTTTGGTCCCCCCATTTCTTAATTCGGACATTTGGTCCCCTAATTTTAAAAAATTCAGACATTTTGCCCAATTGAAAACTTAGCTCTCAATTTTGATGACGTGGAGCTGATTTGGACTTCTTTAATCCAACGTGGAGCTCATTAAAACTGATTGGAACACATATGTGGATGACACGTCATTTATTGGGTGTCATCTCACAATACATGTCACAAATTCATTCCATTTTTAAAAATAACCAATAAAGATAAATTCTTAAAATGATAAAAATCATATTCTGGAAAAAATAAATTCTTCTTCTCCTCTTCTTTTGCATCGCGGTTCTTCTGCATCTCCCTCTTTGGTTCCTCAAAAGCCCCCTCCTTTACCACACCACCACCTCCAAATCCCCCATGCAAGACCTTCTAAACAAACCCCAAGGCACTTGCTTCGAAACCCTGTTTCGCCAAAAAAATGCCTCACTCACAAAAATTGGAAGATTCAGAAACGCCAAACCCTGTTCCAAATGCCTCACTTCCAAAACCTGATTTAGGGTTTCTTCTTCTGGTTGTTTTTCTGCACCCTACCCATCAATTTGTTGAGTAGCTGGAATGGTTTG
This sequence comes from Calophaca sinica, assembly GCA_037113605.1. NCBI lineage: Eukaryota > Viridiplantae > Streptophyta > Magnoliopsida > Fabales > Fabaceae > Calophaca > Calophaca sinica. Next base: position 75,084,807 of record CM073730.1, read on the forward strand.
CATTTGTTCATTTACTTGGTTCAAGATGAAAAAGAGATGAGGAGAACAAAGGTGAAGAAGAGGGGTGAAGACACAATTTGGGGATTTAGGGTTCACAATTTGGGGATTTCTTTCCTTTCTGCAACCCCACCCTCCACAACCACCTCCTCACAACAACCACCATCTTCTGTCGCTCCATCTACCGCATCAACCCCTCCCGTCTCAACACCACCCCATCCTTCCCCAAACCCAAACCTTAACCCAATCCAAAACGCAAACCCTAACCCAATCTCACAACAGATGATTGAACGGCGAGATCTGAGGAGAGGCGAGCGGAAACAAGATATGAGCAGATCCGCGAACAGAGACGATGGTCTCTCGAGTAGAGACGAAGACGACGAGCAGAGGTGAAGACAGATCTGAACAGAGACGATTGTTTCTTCATCATTTTGCTTCGTTCTGCTTCGTTTGTTCCTTGTTTCTTCGTTGTCTTCCTCGTTTTCCTTCATTTCTTCGATCGTCAGAGATTGAGAGAGCGAGAGAGAGAAATTATGTTTTCTTTTAATTTTCTGAAAACATAATTTTTTTTAATTTGTTTTTATGTTTTTGTTTTTTTAAAAATAGGTTTTAATATTGACTTGGTTGCTTATTAGGATGTGTCATGTGCCACATAAGCTTAAGAGATGTCATGTCACAGACTCTGGTTGGTCAACTTAATATTTGGGCAAAATGTCTGAATTTTTGAAAATTGGGGGACTAAATGTCTGAATTTAGAAATGGAGGGACCAAAATCGTAAATTGGTCAAAATAGGGGGACCAAAACTATAATTATACCTTAATTAAATTAAGTAATAATAAACAAAAAATAATTGTTATCATATAATTTATAATAATTATTAACTTTGTAAGAAAAGTTAATAATTATTTCATCATTAGTTCTAAATATAATAAATGATGATTGATAAAGATGAATGATATATAATTTAAAATAAGTAAGTCATTTAAGAAAATATTTTTCTGATTGTTAATGACAATTATTTGAGATAATGTAATAATGACTATCTTAAAATAATAATGATTAAAAATTAATTTTATTTTATGCGAAAAAATAGATAAATGTGGAGGTGACACGTTGCATAGTCACACGTGGCAAAACTTTATTTTATATAATATAATAGATAACTATCGCTAATAATTGATATATTAACAATTAAAGAATAAATTCTAATAATTTATTAATGTTAATTTATATAATTGATTAATTAAATTACTATTCTAACAAATAGTACCTATAAAAAGAGGCAAAAAGCAAATATATATAACAATGTCATAAGAATAAGTTATGTATGAGTGCAGTAACTATTAAATAAAAACTTACGACAAATCAAATTTTAATAAGATATCAAAAGTCACACTAAAATTATTTTAATACGCATTCAATTTTTTATTAGTTAGAACTATATTTTATGTATTCATGTAAAAAAAATTATTAGCTATAAACTGTATAATTCCTAACAAGTACTCCTTCCGGTTCATATTATAAGAGACAAATGGATCCAATTTTTTGGTCAAAATACAAAGAAACAAACATCAATTTTTATATACATTAAATCCCAGTTTCCAATCATGCTTTAGTGAAATTTGTGTGAATTAAGTGTCATTAATTATCAGCCACCATTTATGAAAATGATATATTTGGGAAAAATTAAATTTTTAAGAGTATTAATTAAAATTAGCTAATTTTAAAACATTTCCTATTTTTTTAATATGTGTGAATTAGGGTTTTAACTTTTATAATACGGAGGGAATATTTGAAAATCTCAATGAGATTTTGTCTCGTTTGAAGAGGAATGCTAGCGTCACACCCTCTGACACACTCCTTTGAACACACTCTCAACTATTGGGCTACGTCACACTTTTTTTTTTCAAAATCAATCGTTGGATTGAAAGTTACTATCATATAGATCATATCTGTAAATTTTAACATTAGTGTATGATCATTTGCTATGTCATCAAGATGCGTCAAGATTAACGTTATTTGTAATTACACCGTTGACGTTAATCTTGACGCATCTTAATGACATAACAAATGATCATAGATTAACGTTAAAATTTACAGATATGATCTATATGATAGTAACTTTCAATCCAACGATTGATTTTGAAAAAAAAAAGTGTGACGTGGCCCAATAGTTGATAGTGTGTTCAAAGGAGTGTGTCAGATGGTGTGACGCTAGCATTCCTCCTCGTTTGATATAGTCAAATCCAGAATACCAGATATATTTCTCGTTCTCTTTACCAGATAATAATAATAATAATAATAATAATAATAATAATAATTATTATTATTATTATTATTATTATTATTATTATTATATAACATGTACAAGTCGAGCTGCGTGCTGCGCCTGACTGTCCATTGAGAAAAGAAAAAGTTTTTTCTCAAACTGTCCAACTTGGACAATTCAAGGTTCAATATACAATGAGCACGTGGTACCCTAAACGAGTACATGCACTCAATAATATATTGAACCTCAAACGGGAAGCTAAGGCTTTTCTCCGATACTAATAACAATAATCAAACATCCATTTCATCAATAATTAACATAACAATTAGACAAGCAGAAGTGGCAACGGTAGAATTAGAAAATCGACTTGGTCATTTAAAAAGAAACAGGTTGGAAGTTGATATCATCTTAAAAGATAGAATTAGACAAGCAGAAGTGGCAAGGGAAAGAAGTATAGAGAGATGTACAAAGCAAATTGCAGCCAATGATAGAATTAGATCTCTTTTTTCTGTTTTTCTACTTTCTAATTATTCTATTTTCTATTTTGTTCTAATTTCCTCTAATATTAGATATTGTTTTGATTTGTGTCACGCGCGCGTGCGCGCGCGCGCGCGCGCACACACACACACACACATATATATATATATATTTCATCTCAATGAAGAAAAGACTAACTTTTCCCAAATATTATTTCTAATAATTGGTCTACTCACTTTCATGTATTAGCTTCAACTTTTAATATAAATTCCACAAGTCAGACACAGAAATTCTGCAGATGTTTATGTCAAGTAAAGTATCTCACTATTATTAGCTTCTTCTTGAATAACCATAGTCTCTCTTTCCCCCCAAAAAAAGTGGATATGCTATGTTGGATTTAGTTTTAATTAACACAATATTATAGAAACAAAATCCCTATTAGGTATACTGTTAACATAAAGTGTAGAAAATTATTTATTATTTACACCCCTAAAATATTTTCTATTTTATTAAATATTAAAGAAAATATAATTTAGTAAGCTTTGGCCATTGAATTAAGAACTGCATTACGTGCAATTCTCTTTGGACAACACGGATCTACTTTTCTGGCCATATATATTATAGAGCACAATACATATGTCTACTCATTTACAGACAATTACACAGTATATATCATTTAAACAATTACATAGTACACTTCAAAATTCTCTCTGTCAAGAGAACTATGAAGGAAATCATATAAATATGTCAGTGTGGGGGTCAATAGACAACCCTTTTCAACCCAGTGAGTCAACCGACATTTCGTTAGAGTGCATACCTCGATCCCAGAGTAGTGGTAGAGGCACGAGCGGTGGTGGCGACTGTGGTGGCACGGCGGAGTGGTGGAGGTGGCAGTCTCAGAGGCCTATGAAACAGAGCTTCTTCTGTTAGCAGAAACTAATAAGCTATAAACAAGAATATCAAAACCACACCAGAAGAACTACAGAAGAAAAATAAAAGCAACTAGAAACAGAAAAACAAAATCATTACCCAAACGGGGCAATGCCAACGGGATTGTGAATCGAAGAAGGAGCTAAGAACCGAGCGCTTACTAAAGCTCAGACCGTGCAAACAAGACTAAAAAACCAAATAAACTCATAACTACATAAGAACAATAAGGGTTGACATGCAAAAGTTGATAATAACCTCATAAACATTATAGCTACTCCATTAATCAGCAACAAATATCATTCATAGCTAAAAATAACATCAAATTCATCCCACTCTCATCAAATTCAACAAAAGTAGTAATAGAATTAGAAGGTTCTTTTTTATCCATATTAGCATATTCATTCCTCTTGGAAGACAGGCTCAACAGTCAATTGCAAAGTTCACATTCTCATACATATATCTACGCACACATTTTAGTAGTCATTTATTCTACTTAGAGCTTGCTACCCTAAACATGGCTGATAACATGAAAGCGGAATGGAGGATGGGTTCATAATACAATTGAGAATACCTTTAGAAAGACTAAAAATTCTTTTCATCTTATTTCCCTTTAATAAAAAAATGGATAACCCATAAATCATAATTCAAAATCAAAGCCATCTAATAAAGAAGTACATAACACAGTACATAAAATTATAATAATACCATTTAATAATATTTAAAATTCCTCCAACTATATTGCTATTACTCTCACAGACTCATAGTTTAAAAAATTCCTCCAATAATTTGAAGAACGCGAGTTACATGCTATCACAATGCAATTCAACCCAAAATGATACCATGTTATGGTGTTCAATTAATTTTCTGGTCTATGAAATTCCATATGAAATGACTGAATAGCAATACCGAAAGATGAATAGCAATTCCATTTGGTCAATCATGAGCAAAATTCAATATTAAAAGAAGTCGATTCTACCAGTAATCAAGCCTAAACCAAATGCTATTAGCAACATAACCACAACAGACAAGCACTACCAATTTACTTCACAACAGCATCCCCCAACCTAGCAGCCACCTTGCTCGATTAGTAAAGTAAAGCACACAATGAACTCCTAAATCTTAATTTGTGGACAACTATCTCTACGATTCAGACAATAAATCAAACAGTTTGTGGACACATAAAAAATGCAACATTCCAGCATGCATAATCCAGTCATCAAAATCCATTAACAGAGAGCAAGTTGAAGTGAGGGGTTCTTAAACAAAGAGGAAGTGGAAAGTAGCGCACACTGCACCACCACCAATACATCAAAACGAGAAGTAAGCTCAGACCAAAAAAAACAGATAGTAAGTCTCTCATACCTCAAACGAGTTTACGAGCAGCAGCTAATGAATCAAGCAGCAACAAAAAAAGACAGACTTGCAGCAGCAGCTCTGTATAATCAAAATGAGAGGCAGTGATGAGTGGATATTTGTTACAAAATGAGAGGCAGTGAGAGAGAGATGAGTTGAGGTACAATTTATTTTCTCACCAGATGTGGTGTTCACAGTGAGAGAGAGACGACAGACTGGCATTACCGACGGCTTCAACCGTTGGAAAATGTGCGTTTTTGGTGACGTGCAGAGGCCGTCGGTAAAAGACCATCGGTATGCGCGTGTTTTCTTGTAGTGGCAAGAATCCCATGAAATTCATCCTTCTTCTCATTCTAGGAAGAGATCTTATCGATCCAAATGTTGGTAAGTCCCCCATGAGCCTAAGATTCACTTCTCTGATTCTAGGGTTTCATCTTAATCATGATTGTGACAATTCCTTTGAACTCTCCTTATTTCGCAATGACTTTTCTCTCTGAGGACCACAGTCAAAATCTGTTTCTTTTGGAGCAACTCGCAATCGTCATCTAAGGTAAGAGGGAGATTATTGTAGTTGTGGGTTTATGGATGGGCAGATGAAGACGGTAACCCTTGAACCCTATAGAGTGTTATGTGTTGATTCAATGAGTATATATATATGTGTGTGTGTGTGTGTGTGTTTTGTATGATTGATTGATGTTATGTATATGATGCCTTGATGAACATGCAAAGTATGCATGTTTGAATGTTTTCCCTTATTGTTTAGGAATTGACTTGAGATGAATTCTATGACCATCACCACTTACGAGTGGATTTGATTGTGAAATTCATAGCAACCTTTTGTATAAGTCACCTAGCTATATGTGACCATGTTGGGACTTGGGTTGTCCTTATGCTTTGAATGAACCTAGCCATATAGGCCATGATGGAACATTATGAACCTTGTGTGTATGATTACCATTTGTCATTTGTCATGTTGACCTTATGAATAGGTTCGGGGGAAGTATCATTGAATTGAAAGGTGGAGGCCACTAGGAGTGAGTCCCTGTGTCAATACCTTAACCTTGGGGGTGAGCAGCCTGAGTCGATCCGTAATCCCCAATAGTTTGAGTTTTGTGCCCTGGACTGGGGGTTACTCAGCAAACATAGCTACCCTAACAGTCACCGTAAATTATCACGATTAGTCGAGAGTGTGAGGTATTAGAGTAACACCATTATGGTGCTCTTCTCCAAGAAACTGAACATGACCTCCTAGTCAAACTTTCTTGAGTAGTATATATAGGGTGTAGTGGTGATATGAGATGTTATGCATTTATATATATGCCATATGATACATTGACCTATGACTATTTGCATGTGTCTGTGTGTATTCATTTACTTATCCTATTCCAACACAACTCAACTAACGTACTCACCCATTTTGCTTCTGTGTTTCTCTTGTGTTCTATGTGTTTACTTGCAGATGATAATCATGCTAAGCTAGTGGCTAAGCTGACAATTTGAGGTTTGAAGTGGTCTAGTGATAGACCGTTGTTTTCCTTAAGTTATTTTAGAAATGTCACTTTAGACTTTGAGTTTGGTTTTGTTTTCAATTAAGGGGGTGTAAACTCTAATACAATGTGACATCAGGTTTCCGGGTATTTTTTCATTTGTTTAAGTTGATTTTCCTCGAGAAATTGTATACTCTTGAAATAACATTTTTGCTTTAATTTATGCTTGAGACTGAGTTGAAATGTGGCATCTGTAATCCCTTGAGAAAAGTTTTGGAAATTCGCATTTTTATTTCTGTCATGACTACGTATAATTATCTATTTGGTACGATTTACATGAAAACGAGGTTAAAAGTGTCACAGTAAGCATTAGGGACTAGGGACTTGTAACTAATCATAAACCCTAATTGATACTAATTAATATTGACAAGTTCGTATGATCAAAAAGGTCCTTGTACCTATTTGATTTGGGTCATCTACCTTTTTATTCCTAAAAATTTGGCAAAAAGAATAGATGGAATATACAAGAAATAAACAAAACTAAGCCATGTTAGGTAAACAACTTTAAATATTTTATTTTAAATTTAAATTTAAAATAAAATATAAAGTGATTAAGTCTAGGAAATATAATAATTAGTGAAATTATATATCTACTAAATACTTGTAAATAACTCGACATGTGCAATACTTAAACCTTTGATATTCATCAACCGCAGAACCAACTTTGGTGTTGATCCTACACCCAAGATATCAATATTGAGAAAAGAATATAGTAGGCTAAAATTGAATTTTCTTAAGCAACCTTGCTAGAATTTATTAACGATATCTACACATACACACACACACACACATATATATATATAGGGAGAAAGCCTGAAGTCGGATAGAAGAGAGAGGGGAGAGAGAGAGAGGAGAGAGAGAGTCTGCTAGGGTTTCCTTCCTAAAACGCCGCCGTCCCTTCCGATTTTCACGGCTGGTTCTCTGGTGCAACCAGTGGGCCTTGCCTCAGTCTTCCCACACCCTCTACTGTTGCGGCGCAACAATCTTATACTCCGGCGCACTACTGTTCAAGCACAACCGCGTTTCACGATTATCGGTCTCAGTAGCAGAGCGAGGGAGTCTGCTAGGGTTTCCATCCCAAACGCCGTCGTCCCTCCCGAATTTTACGGCGGGTTCTCCGGCGCAACCCGTGGGCCTTGCTTCAGTCCTTCCACACCCTCTACTGTTGCGGCGCAACTATACTTCACTCCGGCGCACATGCTCAAACAGGTTTTGTAACAACCCTGGAAAATGGAGAGCGGCGAGAGCGACTGGACAGTAGTGAGAAGAAAGGTAAAACAAAGAAACAGGGAGGAACTCAGGCATACAGACTGGGCTAGAGGAAAACAACGTGAAGGTGCTGCATGGGAAAAGCCTGATCACTTGGTCACGACCTTCTACTTCACGGAATTCCCGGAGAATCATGGAGCCAAGGAAATGTATGGGATCTTCAAGAGGTATGGGTGGATCGATGAGGTGGTTATCCCTGGCAAAAGAGATAAGATGGGTCGCAGATATGGTTTCGCGAGATTCCTCAACGTGAAAGATCCAAGATTACTTGCCATTGAACTTGACAACATTATAATAGGAAGGCAGAAATTGTACGCCAACCTCCCAAGGTTCGTCCGTGAAGATCTGAAACGGCAGGACGCTGCGAAAGCTGGCTTTGAGTGCGGGGCTCCATCAACTAAGGGTCGACCAACGATGGCATGGAGAACGAGGACACAGGGGAGGACTTTCGCTAATGTCGTGAAGGGAGGTGGTGCAACTCTGGTGGAAGAAGGGAGCGACCCAAACGTGGCCGGCGTGGGGGGCCAACTTTGGCCGTAGGAGAGGGAGTCACGGATCATCGAAAGCAATATCACAGGTGCGGCCATGTGACTCGCAGAAACCAGATAAATATGGGTACCAAATGGGCCACAAAGAGGAAGAAGGTGACAGCCAATCTAGAGTTTCAGGCTGGGGAGCACTTGCTTGATCAGATGAACAAAGCCTTTGTTGGGGAAATGCTAAATCCAGGAGCCTCATATCTGCTACAGCAAGAGTTTCATCGCCAAGGGATATTCGATATCACGGTTACACCCCTGGGAGCAAATCTAGCGCTAATGGAAGAGTCTGAACGTGGTGACCTGTAGGAGATGATGAGACAGGAGGGGGGATGGCTGACTAAATGGGTGAGAGAAATAAGGAACTGGTCTCCAAGGGAGGTTGATAACGAAAGATTCGTGTGGCTACGGTGCTACGGAGTGCCTCCCCACGCCTGGTGCAACGATTTCTTCAAGTTACTAGTTACTCCTATCGGTGACTTCATTGGCACTGACACAATCACCAGAGAACGGAAATGCATGGATGTCGCACGTATACTGTACCGAACTCGAGTTCAAGATCTGGTTAACGATGTGGTTAGGGTGAAGATTAATGAAGATATTTTTAATATTAAATTAGTAGAAGATTGGTATGGCAACCTTAATTGGAATGGTGCGGTAAAGATTGAACATTCGAATTCATCAGATCATGGTAACGATAGTAGTGAGGATGAAGAAATTAGTCCAGAAACTATGGAAGAAGAAAGGTCAAGTGAGGAGGAAGATGGGTGTCGATTGAGGGATGCTGATGCAATTAATGAGGTTGATAGAATCATGGCAACATTGGAAGAGAATGATGAGGGTGTGGCGGTTGTGGAACTCGAGAAGCGGCTGTTGGGAGCTTCACATGATGATGAGTTAAGAACAATCATGAATATAGTGGAGGACACATACTCCAAATACTCGTATCTCTCAGCGGGTGGGTCGGTGGAAGTGGAACAGATGAGCGAGATAAGAATTTCAGGAAATGGAGGGGACTGTCAAGAGGGCGTATTAATTGGTGCTGGGCTGGCCCAAATTGTTGAGCCCAACAATGATTCCAGCGATGCGAACAGGGAAGGAGGGCAAAGTAATACTCATGGGGTGCAAATAGTGGAAGACGCAATAGATAACAATGAATGTGGACCGGTGACAGCTACTCGTTCACATCAGAATCCATTAATTCAAGGAGATGGGGTGGTGCAACCTGAGAAACCCAACACTAATACAGGTGTCGTGCTTAAAGTAGGGGGGAGACCTGAATACATACAAGGAGCTCCAATTGCTGAAAACATATCGGCAAACTTTGGAAATGGCCTGCACACAAAGGCCGCCGGGGAGTACATGACTAGATCCGCAGCAAGCAACACAGGGGGCTGGTCCGGGAAAGATAATGTGATACAAGAAGAAGAATCCATTAGGATATTGGGTCATGCACTACATAAATCGATCGGTGTTGATGATGTTGGTATGGATGAGAATGATACCTCATCAAATATGTCGCTAAACGGGGAGGCCGAAGGAATTGGGGTAAGAAGATCCAACCCTGGTGAGATGCAATTTTCAGAATCCCTTCAGTCTCATGCAGATGGAATGGTTGAAGAAACATTACTAGCAAGTTCAAATATAAGGTGCTGCAACAACTATTTCTGGCAACGCAAAAACACAGAAGCAGCAACAAAGATTTGGGACGGTGTAATCAAGTTTGGACTTGTTGGTATGGAGGAAGAGTCTCAGTCAATAGCGTGGGTCAGAGAATTGGAGGGTAGAGATCAGTTGGCTCACAGTATGAGGGCGTGTGACGGGTCAGCCTTATGAAGATGCTCTCTTACAATGTGAGGGGGTTGAGGGACAACATAAAACGTCGAAGGATCCGGTCCCTTATTGAGAAAGGTCAGTTTGATTGTTGTTTAATTCAGGAAACAAAGCTCACTAATGTTGATAATTGTTTGATTAAGAGTATCTGGGGGTCTTCGAAATGTGGATGGGACTCGAGTCCATCAAATGGGTTATCAGGGGGATTAATTACTATATGGAGAGATGAACTGTTTGTGGTAAAATTTAGGTTCTGTGGGGATGGATTTCTGGGTCTATGTGTTTCAGCTAGGGACTCGGAGAGGTTGTACTATATTGTTAATGTTTATTCCCCTTGCAATATGGCGGGCAAAAGGAAATTATGGTCAGATTTGGTTATGTCAAAATCGGGTTTTCCTTCAGGCTGGTGGTGCTTGGGAGGGGACTTTAATGCGGTTGTATCCAGGGATGAAAGAAGAGGTCAGAGTCAACAGATTTGTAGGGCAGAACTGGAAGAATTTAATATGTTCATCGCAGATATGAGGGTGATTGATTTACCAGTATTAGGGAAGAAATTCACATGCTTTAGTAGTGATGGTTCGTCCATGAGTAGATTGGATAGATTACTGATATCAAAAGAATTGATTGAGGATGGTGTAAAGCCCGAGTGGGTGAAGCGATAGAGATGTATCGGATCATTGTCCTATCGGCTTAAAAAGGAGAGTAAGAATTGGGGGCCTAAACCATTTAGATTTAATAAGCTATTTGGTTGGAACACTCTGAATTCTTGAAGCTAGTTGAAGAGAATTGGGGCATGTGTAATGCGACTAGATGGAAAGGGTACGTTTTGAAAGAAAAGCTAAAATTTCTGAAGGAGAAACTTAAGGTGTGGAATAGAGAGGTTTTTGGTATTATGGACCTTAAAGTGAATAATACGGTTGATGAGATGAATGCCCTTGATAATGCAGTAGTTGCGGGTAATTTCTCAGATATCGAGCAGAGAAAGCTTCTTTTAGCTAAGTTTTGGGAACACCTCCGTGCGAAGGAAAGCTTGATTGCACAGAAGTCGAGAATTAAATGGCTACGTGAAGGTGATACAAACACGAGATTTTTCCATGCATCTCTTAACGCTAAGAGAAGGAGCAATCAATTGGTCGCCTTAAAGGTTGGGGATAGATGGGTGGATGAGGTTGATGAGGTGAAGTTAGAAATGAAGAATTACTTCCAAGCATGCTACGGAGAGGACAAGCGTCTAAGACCAAGGATGGACGGTATTCAATTCAAGGAAATATCCACTGCTGATAATGAGCTTCTAATTGCCCCCTTCTCGGAGGAGGAGATTAAGGAAGCTGTGTGGAGTTGTGATGGGAATAAATGCCCTGGACCGGATGGGTACAATTTCAACTTTATAAAGAGCTGTTGGGAGTTGCTGAGAACGGAAGTTGTAGGGGTAGAAGAATTTAGAGCTAATGCATCCTTGCCTAGAGGTTTGAAGGCATCATTTATTGCTCTGATCCCGAAGAATAATAATCCACAAGAGATAAAGGATTTCAGACCGATAACGCTAATTGGGTGCTTGTACAAGATAATAGCTAAACTACTAGCAGCACGTTTGAAACGGGTCCTTACCAAGATAATATCTGAGTGCCAAACGGCCTTTCTTCAAGGAAGGCAAATTCTTGATGGCGTGTTGGTTCTTAATGAAGTCGTGGATTGGGCAAAGAGGAACAGGGATAATTGCTTGCTGTTCAAAATAGATTTTGAGAAGGCGTATGATTCGGTAAGCTGGGGGTACCTCGATTATATGTTGAAGAGAATGGGTTTCTGCGCTCAATGGCGTAAATGGATAAACGCTTGTATCCGATCAGGCTCAATCTCAGTACTCACAAATGGTAGCCCTATAGAGGAAATTAGAGTGATGAGAGGGCTCAAACAAGGTGATCCACTAGCTCCTTTTTTGTTTTTAATTGCAGCTGAAGGTTTGACTGGTATGGTAAATAAGGCAGTACAGCGTGGGCACTTTAAAGGCTACAAGGTGGGTCATGACTTATCCTTTCCAGTGCTTCAATATGCGGACGATACAATCTCAAGAATGAACCATCCTGGGAAAATGTGTGGTCAATTAAAGCTATTATCCGTGGATTTGAAATGGCGTCAGACTCGTGGTAAACTTAGCTAAAAGCAACTTAATTGGGATTAATGTGGAGGAAAGGTTTATGGAAGCCGCATCTAACTTCCTGTATTGCAAGGTTGGATCCCTACCGTTTAAATTCCTGGGAATCCTGGTGGGTGCTAATCCGCGCATTGAATCTTTTTGGTCCTCGGTGGTCTCGGCATTCCAAAAGAGACTAGCTTCTTGGAAAGGTAAGTTTCTCTCAATTGGGGGAAGAGTTGCATTGTTGAATTCGGTCCTCTCAAGTTTACCGCTATATTATTTCTCCTTCTTTAAGGCACCAAAGAAAGTGTTGAATTGTCTCACAAAGATGCAGAGGAGATTCCTATGGGGTGGCTGTGAGGAAATAAGAAAAATCAACTAGGTAAGCTGGAAACAGGTTTGCTTACCTAAGCACCTTGGGGGACTTGGGGTGAAGAACTTGGAGTTATTCAATCAAAGTCTTTTGGCTAAATGGAAATGGAGGTGTCTAACTGACAAAGATGCGCTTTAGTACAAAGCTACTTGATTTAAGTATGGTAACCTACAGGATATAATGATGGGTGCATTAGTCAAAATTAGAAATGAATCCCTGTGGTGGAAGGACATAAAAAACATGAATACGGAATGGTTTCATGGTGTTGCAAAACCAATCCTGGGCAATGGTACCTCGATTAAATTCTGGCATGACAAGTGGCTGGGTGGTGGATCACTGAAGGAGTGCTTTCCCAGATTATTTATGGTGGCTGAGAATAAAGAATACTCAGTTCAGGAGGCTGGGGTATGGACTGACACAGACTGGGAATGGAAATGGGTTTGGAGGAGGAATCTGTTCTGCTATGAGGAGGACGAATTACGCCACCTCACATCGTTACTATCAGGTATAGCTCCAGGTAGAGAAGAGGCGGACGGGTGGTTGTGGAAGATTGACACCTCGAAGAGATTCACGGTAAAATCAGCATACTCAGATCTTCTTGGTCGGCTCACACAAAACAGTACAGATGGGAAATTTACTAAGGCAATCCATGGCCTTTGGAAATGCAAAATCCCATCAAAAATCAAGGTTTTTTCTTGGAGATTGCTGCTTGGACGCCTCCCAGTTAGAGTGGAGTTGTTAAGGAGGGGTGTAACCCACAACTCTCAGGATGTAAGTCGCCCTTTTGCTCCATCGCATCTAATCCGTCCAACATTTATTTTTCTCATGCCCAGTCTCATCAAATATTTGGTCACAGGTGATGTCTTGGATTGGTATGGCCGGTGCCCTCCACTGTGATTTGACTGAACTTTTCCTGCAAGTTGGTGGAATCTCCCGTGCTAAACATAGCAAACATCTATTTTGGTGCGCTACAATGTGGGCGATTTGGTCTATGAGGAATAGGATTATATTTGGAGGGGAAGCTGTTAGCTTTACCACTGTGCTGGCACACATCAAAATTGTCTCGTGGGGATGGTTCGTCAGCTGCGGAAAACGGGATAAAAGCATACCGTACTCGGATTGGTTTATTTGTCCTTTGAAATGTTTGTCATGAATAGTTTTGTGGTATTATTTCTGACTCTTTTCAGGTTTGTACAATGTTGGGCAAAAAGCAGTGCGGGACTAGGGGTGGTTTGGTGCAAGTGTAGGTGGATTGCTGAAAGATTGAAGACGTCGCCACTCATTTTGGCTGCATATGGCGCTGATTGATTCCAATGGAGCAGGTCATGGGTGATGCATAATTATAGGATGACAGAGCTGACGTTGTATAGGGCTTACTGCCTCTGATTTGTAGTATAGGTCCAGCTGAGCTGTGCTCAAGAACATGCTATCTCGGTTTGTTGGATGTCACTATCAAAGAACAGGGTTGGTCGTTGTACTCTTTTTCCTCTCTTGGTTTTTTTCCCAGTGGGTTTTGGCCTTGAGAGGTTTTAATGAGGCACACCTCCCTGATTCACTTGTGTATATATGGGTTCGGAGTACCCCTTTGTACTCCTCTTAATAAATTTTTTGCTTATCAAAAAAATATATATATATATAGGGGACAGATCAAATGACTCCAGGAGTAATTCTTGTCTGAGTTACTCCGGTTAATATCTCTCTAAAGACATCAAATTTTATCAATCCAACCATTAAATGTCGTCATATTATGTTGATGATCATGCATACTAAATTTTAGATAAATTGGACATTCATAGCTATGTAATCATATGGTCAATATTTTACTTGTAAATTAAAACGCATAGTATACGTTAAATTGAAGTGATTTGATGAAGTATCAAATATTTTTAAAATTTTATGGAGTTGATCTACTCAATAAGAACTTTTAATTTGACGGATGGATTGATGAAATTTGATGTCTTTAGAGAGATATTAATCGGAGTAACTCAGACAAGAGTTACTCCTGGAGTTATTTGATCCCGCCTCATATATATATATATATATATATAGAAAGGCTAGAAAAAGTTATAGAATTCACTCTCTTATCCTCCCAATCTTTGAAAATCATGAACAATTCAAAGATGGAGATTAAGTGTCCATGGAAGCCTCATTAACTTGGATATAACATAATTATCTTTCTTTTGTGATCTACCACTGTGTTATTGCTTGAGCTTCCTCTACTGCTGTTTTCCTTACATTCATCTTCATTGGCTTGGTTTTCACCCTCATCTTCATCAAGGTTACCCTAAGGGCTTGTATTGTAACATTGGGAGTCATGGATTTGTTCCATCCTATAGCTTGACTTTGCAACTTCAAGTTACTCGTGCCTTGGAGCTTTAAAGTCAAACAAAAAAAAAACACAATGTTCTTCCAATCGATGAAAGGTCAACTAGTGGTCTCAAAACCACAATGTTCTTCATGGAGTCCTTTTTACTCGTACCACTTATTCCTTTTCTTTGTTTTTGAAAGCCTAAGTCTCCTAACCACAATTAAGCCTTCAAACAATCTTTTATGTTGGAACAGAGAGAGAGAGAGAGAGAGAAGAGGCCTAACGACGAGATTGAGCAACGATGTGAGGAGGAACAAGCATTTTTTATTGCTTCTTGAAGGATTTTCAAGGAGTCTTCAAGGCATTTTTGAATGTAGCTTCTTTTCGGGTTTTTCTATAAACCTTGTATTCACATGATGCATAAGGCTTAAGGCTTTACTAATGATATATATTGTGTTTGATACTAGTATGCATTACTAAGCCCTCTTGGATGGGGCTATGTTGAATCCCAATTTGTAACTCTCGATTTAATCATATGTATGATTGTAAGTTATATTGGCTTTTTAATGAATGATGTTGATTCTATTGAGCTTAATAGCATCTTTGTGGTTGAGTTTGAACCATAGGTAAACCGTACGTGGAATGCATCCACAAAAGTTGTGCTAGGTGAAATGCAACCACAAAAGTTGTGCTAGGTTGAGTTTTTTGTTTCCAATCGCTATCGAAGTAAAGGGGCGCAACGATGGCAACTCGATCATTCTTAATCCTACCCTTTTATTAATGCTTTAGGAAGTTATGCCTTAGGACCCTAGGGGATCATAGATCGGGTGGATTGTAGGAAGCTATGCTTAGGTTAAATCATCCTACGAATAAGTAGTGTTGGCAGTTAAATGCCTTCCTTATTATTGGGGCGATCATCTTCTATTACCAAGATGTGCCATTATTTTCGTTTTGTTTCTAGTCAGTTCGAAGTTCCCTCTGTCAAACTGATTAATGAAGAGGTGAAGGCCTCATAATGAGGCCTTCATTTCTATCTCTAATATGTGGCCTTCACTGCAAGAATAACTCTTCCACCTTTTTTGCTGTATTGTTCCATGAATGCTTTTCTCTTTTCATCCTCATATATAACATTTCACTTGGTCCAAAGTATCTTATTTTTTTCCCTTACCTATAGCAAGCCTATAAATACTTTATTCAGCAACATTGCTATGTAATGATTGGTATAACTCTGGAATGCTCTTGCTCTGGTTTCACTATTCTAATTTTAACATTTTTACACAAGGGCCACACTTTATAACACTCATTTGTAACCTTGATCTCATGTTGCATATTGTTGTCCCACTGCAAAAAAACTTTAACCTTCGATCCAAAAACTCTCGATTTCTCAAGTGACTCTTTGCCTACTTTTTTCTATCCTTGTATAGTCATCTTGTTTTACATGTCGTTGAAATTTCCTCAGATATCTCAAGATCCTCCTTTGAAAACCTTTCTCTCAAAGATATTTTTTCACCCTTTAAATACCACCATTTTACTGTAGGAATCTTAATTTGATTTTTTATATTATCTTTCTTCCTCCGAGTATGACTTTGCAATAATGCAAGGCTTTCTATTCAATTTCTTTAAAAAGAATAAATTGATTTTAGAGCATCTCACTCCACTCTTCAAGTGATGATATGCTCCTCCCGTTTCGTTAAAACTAGTGTTAAATGTAATAAAATTAAAACTTAAAACCAAAATCTAAGATGATCTACTCTCAACATTTGTCTCTCTTAAGCCATATCCCTCCCTCACAACCGATAAATGTCATGACCACATAACCATTTAAGTTGTCTAGGAAAATTATTCTCATAATGATATTTCATGAACCAAACTTTCTAAATCGTCTCAAAACTTTACCTAATGATACTATTCTACCCTTATGTTGTGATACATTTATACATTAATAACATAAAAACTTTCTCATTCCGCTATAAACTGTAAACCTACAATTCTATAATAAAATTAAAACTTAAACCAAAATCTAAGACAACTTACTCTCAACATTTGCCTCTCTTGTGCCATCCCTCCCTCACAACCCACAAATGTCATGACCACATAACAATTTAAGTTGTCAAGGAAAATCTTTTCTCAAAATAAACATTCTTAATCCTCTCAATATTTTACCTCATGATACTATTATACCCTTATTTCGTGATACATCAATGCATTAATAACATGAAAACTTTCTTATTCCACTATAAACTTTACATCGACAATTTTATCTTAAAATTAAAACTTAAACTAAAAACTAAGACTATTTACTCTCAATATTTGCCTCTCTTATGCCATACCCTTTCCCTCACAACCCATATATGTCATCACCACCTAACCCTTTAAGTTATCTAGGAAAATCTTTCTCATAATGATATTTACTGAACTAAACATTCTAAATCCTCTCAAACATTTGCCTCATGATACTGTTCTACCCTTATTTTGTGATACATTGACGCAATAATAACATAAAAACTTTCTCATTCCACTATAAACTGTATACCAACAATTTTATCTTAAAATTAAAACTTAAACCAAAATCTAAGACGATTTACTCTACATTTGCCTCTCTTATGCAATACCCCTCCCTTACAACCCATAAATGTCATGACCACATAATCATTTAAGTTGTCTAGGAAAAATCTATTCTCATAATGATATTTATTGAACTTAACATTCTAAATCCTCTCAAAACTTTACTTCATGACATTGTTCTACCCTTGTTTTTGTGATACATTAATGCATTAATAACAAAAAAAATTTCTCATTCCACTATAAACTTTAGACCGACAATTCTATCTTAAAATTAAAACTTCAACCAAAATTTAAGATTATTTACTCTCAACATTTGCCTCCCTTATGCCATACCCCCTCCTTCACAAACCCATAAATATCATGACCTCATAACCATTTAAGTTGTCTAGGAAAGTCTTTTCTCATAATGATATTTATTAAACTTAACATTCTAAATCCTCTCAAAATTTCACCTCATGATACTGTTCTATTCTTATTTTGTGATACATTTATATATTAATAACATAAAAACTTTCTCATTCCACCGTAAACTTTAGACCTATAATTCTATCTTAAAATTAAAACTTAAACCAAAATCTAAGACGATTTACTGTCAACGTTTGTCTCTCTTATGTCATACCTCCTCTTTCAGAACCCATTAATGTCATGACCACATAACCATTTAAGTTGTCTAGGAAAATATTTTGTCATAACGATATTTATTGAACTAAACACTCTAAATCCTCTCAAAACTTTACCTCATGATACTGTTATATCTTTATTTTGTGATACATTATTGCATTAATAGAATGAAAACTTTCTCATTCCATTATAATTTTTAGATCTACATTTCTATTTTAAAATTAAATCTTAAACAAAAATCTAAGATGACTTGCGGTCAACATTTGCCTTTCTTATGCCATACCCCCTCCTTCACAACACCTAAATGTCATGACCTCATTACCATTTAAGTTGTGTAGCAAAATCTTTTCTCATAATGATATTTATTGAACTAAACATTCTAAATCCTCTCAAAACTTTACCTTATGATATTGTTCTACCCTTATTTTGTGATACATTTATGCATTAATAACATATAAACTTTCTCATTCCACTGTAAACTTTAGAGTTAGACCTACAATTCTATCTTAAAATTAAAACTTAAACCAAAATCTAAGACAATTTACTGTCAACATTTGTCTTTCTTATGTCATACTTCAAGCCATATATGTCATGACCACCTAACTATTTAAATTGTCTTCGAAATTTTTTTTTCTCATAATGATATTTATTGAACTAACATTCTAAATTCTCTCAAAACGTTACCTCATGATAATGGTCTACCCTTTATTTTGTGATACATTTATACATTAGTAACATCAAAACTTTCTCATTCCACTATAAACTTTAGACCTACAATTATTCTATCTTAAAAAATTAAACTTATAACAAAATCTCAGAGAATTTACTCTCAATATTTGCCTCTTTTATGCCATACCCCTTACAACCCATAAATGTCATGACCACATAACCATTTAAGTTGTATGGGAAAATGTTTTCTCATAATGACATTTATTCAATTAAACGTTCTAAATCCTCTCAATACTTGATCTCATGATACTATTATACTCCATACCGTTATTTTGTGATACATTTATTCATTAATAACATCAAAACTTTCTCATTTCACTATAAACTTTAGACCTACAATTCTATCTTCTAGTCTAACTTACACTGCTTTCATTCATCCAATACTTATCTACAATAATACCTACTTTATTACAAAATTGTCTTGCATGTTTGTCAAACCTTCTAATTCTTTAACCATTTTTCCCACTTTCGTATAAATAAAATAAATAAAATAAAATAAAATAAATAACCCACTCGAATTCACACAGACACATACAATTTATCCTCCTCCTGATCATGAATTTACAATTCAAATTAAACCATAAAGGGGTCCTAATTACGAGACTAAAAAAGAGGGACTGATTACTAAAATACACACATAAAATCTGGACATATACCACCTAATTCCAACTCTAATTACATACATGTTTCTAAGAGGTTAAATTAAGTTTGTGACGTACCTAAGCACAATTTGTCTCTTGGTCTATCCTGCTTTCCTACAATTTGATGTGATCAAAAGAAATGTAAGGTAGCTCGGGAGATAAAAGCATGCCTTAACATCAACAAAGAAAAAGCATGCCAGCTGGTTTTCCATATTTGAAACAATTGTTTTATAATAAATAGAAAAATATTTAAAAAATAGGCTCCCCATCATGACTCTAAAACAGAAAGCCACATTTTCTACCTTGAATTTCAAAGATATCCATCGAAACAAAACCCCACCTCCTTTGGTCCAGAAAGCAATATTTGCAATCAGTTGAAGAAAAGCAGGATTCGATGAGCAAACTAACCCAAACTAATAAAGCATACATAAAATGGACAAACATAAATCCCTCGTATCAAGATTATGAGTCATCTTTTTACTACCCTTTCACCAATAATTAGAAAGGAAAAACTGAGGTTTATGATAATTGCTGCTCAAATAAAATGAGCATCGAATTGTATCTAACAAGCATCTCTAAGCACTGATATAGCAAATGAATGAGGAGAAACAGCTACTTAAAAACAATTAAGCATCTGCTACAAGGAACATGTTAGAAACAACAGAGTCACTCAGCATTCTCCAAAGTAGTACAATGAAGTTTCTTCCGGTCCCAGTTCCCCTCAAAAAGGCTTGGATGGAGATCCTGTTGTATGGCAAAAGAGCAACCGCTTAGAGTTCAGATAGATTTTTCTAGAACTACAAATTCAAAATGACATAAAAACACTTTGAGCCAAGTTATAAAATTTGGTCATACCTTCAACTAGCTGATGGAAGAAATACCCTTATTAGCTCTCTGGCAGTAACTTTTTTTCTACAGGTAGGGCATTTGCCCTGTTTGCTTATTGCAGCTTTAATGCACTTCTTGCAAAAAATATGACCACACCTTGTTGACATTTCCTCCACCAAGGGAGCCATGCATATTGGGCAATCAAAGACAGGTGGCTTCGGAGGTTCAGGCAATTCCTTCTTAGGTTCAGGTGACTTTCTGGTATTTTCGTTCTGCAAAAGGAATATTCAAGTCAGCAACTTGAACTCCAGTAAAGCTCCGCAATCAACTGTAAGTTCTTTATATGTTTGAGGTAGTGGCTAGATATCAATGACTGACAAAATTTACATTTTAATATATGCTATATTGCAACATCTTCAAGTTCACATGATTAATATGTGCACATCTGTCATCGACTTCATATAGCATAACATAGGAAAAAGAACCACAGAACATAAAACAATGAGACAGGAAGCTAGGGATTTTATTACCATTGAATGGCTAATGCCTTCCAAATTTATATAAAGACCACAATTAATAATTGATTGCATTGGGCGATCTTGTACGCATGTGTTGTTATTATTATTAGTTGCCGTGGTCTGATTTTCTGCAATAATCACAAATGACAGATATGTTAAACCAAAACAATACTGAAGACCATATCAGAAATAGACAACTTCAGTAAACAAGAATTACACAAAGTACCAATCCATTAAAATGTTTGGGGGCATGGAACCATCTCGATAATAGCAGAAATACAATGGAAAGCCTATAAACTAGCATCCAACAGGGAGAAAGATGAATGATGAATGCAACAGGACAGTCTAGAGGACACAATCACACAATCTTTGTTTCTATAATTTTGATTTACTGTCATCTAACAATGGATACATAATAGAAAAGTAAAAAATCTAATGACACGGATTAATTCATACCATTCATAGCTCTGCTCATCAATATCAATTTGCTTCCTAATTTTCTCAACCTCTAGTTTGCATCTTTGTCAGTTCTCTTAGATTTGTTTTTTCACTTATCATAAATCCTTTTAAAAGTTTTTTAAACAGGTTGCACTATATGGTCCACTGGAGTGAAAAAATCTTTGCATTGGCAGCAGATCAAGATTTAATCCCATACCTAGATTACTTTTCATATATTTTCTACTGGACTATTCCCCTAGTCGGGGGTCATGAATATGACTTCCTTTTCTTTGCCTCCTCTTGTTTATTCTATTTCAACATTAGATGCCTAAATAGGTTGGAAATGCCATCTATAAACAATATAACATCACTGACCATCAACATGAAAACACCATGATCTGTGACACAATACAGTAAATGTTTCAAATGAGGGAGGGGGTTACTGTTTCCAATATCTATGGCACAGATAACATTACAAAAGCATCACACAATCCACTTACAGCAAGCCAACCCGGTATTATGTAAAAGTTGAAAGTCACAACCCAGGTTTATGAATCCGGATTTAATGCGATCAAAAAATGATGCAATCACTGCAGTCACTAAATCAAAACCATTGGATGAGCCATCCAATCTTCATCCAACAGCGCTGATTTAGACCGTGTTTGAGAGGGCATTACAACCTAATTTCACGTGTTCCAAAACACCAAAACGTGTTTGGTAGGGCGTTAAAACGTTTTGGTGCTTTGGAACACGTGAAATTGGGTTATAATGCCCTCTCAAACACGTGCTTACTAACTGCAGTGACGGCTTCATTTTATGACTACGACAATGTGTTAATTCTAAGGTAGGTTCAACCTCATGTCTCACGCAAACCAACCCATATCATCAACTTTCGTCATCGTCGACAACAACAACAACAACAAAATTCATTTCAAAAGTAAAATCACGAAAGCAATTCATCAGCTTTGGAAAGTAATTAGATGTTACCCAAGTCCACGTCAACTATAGTCCTCCTTCGATTTCTCCTCGCATTGGTCTTCGCCTGAGACAAAGAAACACAGAATCAAACAAAGATGATCACTTTCCAGCAAAGCTTAAGCATCCACTAAAGACTATAGCAGTAGCAGTAGTAACAAGAAACACAGTAGCTTATTTAATTTAATTAAATTTAATTTAGATAAAAAGAAGGGAAATGAATTAACCTGGGCAAAAGACCTTGGTGAAGATTCAATGACGTCATCGTCAATGTCTTCAACATCAACCATGGGAACTAGAGGAGGATCAGAGGGTCCCTCTCCCTCTTCCTGTGGAGACTCTTCGAGCGGAAGACGGTTGAGGTCCAACTCTAAATTCGTCTTCCTTCGCCGGTAACTCCTCACACTCCGAGAACTCATCTTTCAAAGTTCAAACCTGAAAATTCAACAGCATTTGCAAAAATAAATGGAGAATTGGAGGGTGAGAGCGAGTGACACGGAGAAACTGTTTGAATTTGAGTGAAGCACAGAATAACATAACAGAGGGGTGAGGGAACTTACGGTGAAGTGAGATTGGAGAGGGAATGGAGAGGGAGAGGGAGAGAGAGAGAGAGTTTAGGGTTTTGAATTTATAATAAAAAATTGTAAGATTGTGAGGAGTAAGGGGGAGAGGAGCGGGAGGGAAAGAGGGGGGAAAGACATGCCGTAGATGGTGAACGAGAAACGAACGAAACGGATGTCTACGTGGCGCGCCCTCATCGGGATTACACACGTGCCTGTGGGCCACCCTTTACACGTACTACTATTGGGATTTTTTTTAAAAAAAATTATTACTATTTTTTTTTTTTTTGGTAAATATTACTATTATTTTTATTTCATGAAGGAATAAGGAAACAGTTACTTACCATTTTGTTTTTTGTTTTTTTTAATCTCTCTCAAAGTATAATCAGTCAAATTAAACTGATGTGTATTTAATGTCAACAGCTCAGATAGTACTCTACATTGAATTTTGAAATTTTAATTCTGAAGCAACATTTAATGATGAAGTTAGTATTTTAATAAAAAAATGATTTAATAATTGTACATCATCCGAACTCAAATATAAAAAAAAAAATTCATATTTTATAGTCTAAAATATAATTTATTTTTAACTAACGTCACCATATTTAATGATATAATTTTTAAGATATCCTTAAATTAATTCATATTTTATTTTTCAATAACACTTTTTTATTCTTATGTAGCAAGTAACCAAAAAAAAATTTAATGAAGGAAAATGACAGTTTGAAAAATACAATTATTATTTTTATTACATTAAGAAAACTAAATTAAGTTAACGAATATTTTTAATCAGTGTGAATATAGTTATTTTTGCTTATATATGAGTGCGGAATGAGTACTTAATATTAATGATTAATCCAATCATATATTAATTAAACAAGATTTTTTATTCTAAAATACAAGATATATACTTATCAAATGAGTATGAATAATTGTACACAAAAAATGAGTACATTGTAAAAAAGTTTTACGCACACGTTCAATTATTTTATCACCATGTATATATTTGTAGAAATTGTTAGAAATCAATATAACAAAGTCGTATTGCGGAATAAATGATACCAAAATTTTTGAAACAGGATATAAGCAAACATGAAAATAAATAACCATATACAAGAGGAATGGGAAAAATGAATTATTATTTTATCAATGAATTTTTTTGAAGCATTTTATCAATGAAATTGTTACTTACCCGTTTGTCTTTTTTTTTCTTTTTTCTTTTTTTTTGCTCAAATATGTTTTGCTCCTTGTTATATATCAAATTTTGTTTTAGTCCTTAAAAAATGTTGTTTGAAATAGTCTATGTAATATTATTTTCCCATTTTGGTCATTGTTATTTTGTTTTAGTCTCTGTAATATAATATTTTATTTAGTCCTTGTAATATTTGGTTCATATTTAATTAAGGATTTTTCTATCCACACCCCCCATTGGACTAGCCACACCCCTTGTCAGTTTTTTTATTGATGAAAAGACTAAAAAACCCCTACTCCCAAACCTAATCTCCAGCCACAGCCCTGAACTCCATCCTCACAGCCTGACCTCACAGCCTGAACTCCATCCTCATTCACTACCAATTTCGTTTTTTAATATCTCTCTCTCTCCCACGCTCTCTCCCATCCATTGTGACCCAGGTCCGATTCTCACCTCCACCATTTTCGTTGGTGGCGCAACCCACTCCTATTTACTGGGACGTGAGCCGTCTGTTTTTTTTTCTTCACCTGCGAATCGTCCGTGAATTGAATTCACGTACTCACACGTGAATTCAATTCACGTAATAGTTGTTTTTTATATTCGTCTAACTTCACGTAAATTAAATTCACGGAAGGATAATGGGTAAACTTCTTACGTAAATTCAATTTACGGAACATCCGTAAATTCAATTCACGGAAGGAACGTAAATTCAATTCACGGAAGAATATAATTTGTAAACTGGTTACGTAAATTCAATTTACGGAACATCCGTAAATTCAATTTACGGAACATCCGTAAATTCAATTCACGAAAGTAACGTAAATTCAATTCACGGAAGAATATAATTTGTAAACTGGTTACGTAAATTAAATTCACGGAACATCCGTAAATTAAATTCACAGAAGAATCTAATTTGTAAACCTGTTACGTAAATTAAATTCACGGAACATCCGTAAATTAAATTCACGGAAGAATATAATTTGTAAACCTGTTATGTAAATTCAATTAACGGAACGCACGTAAATTAAATTTACGGAACGTACGTAAATTCAATTCACGGACGGTTATAATTTTTAAACTACTCTCGTAAATTCAAATAACGTATGTTTTGTAAATTCAATTTACGGATATTCCGTAAATTCAATTTGCGGAACATACGTAAATTCAATTTACGAATGCTGAAATATTTGATTTCAATTTTGTACAGCTTTAAAACAATTCTAAAATATTGTGAATGCTTTCCATGCAGTAAATGGAGGTCGATCAAGATAATTTTGATGAAGTGGATGACGGTGTGGAATACGAAAATACTGAATTCGAAGTGGATTGTACTGAAAAATTTACCACGGACAATGTAATTAATTTTTGCCTCTAGCCTTTAGCAAATTTACATTGTTGCAAGTATTTGTTTCAACTTTGTCATTTTTTTCTTTATAGGTGTTTGCCACGCGAAGTGATTTGTTACAATGGGCTAGAAATGTTGGGAAGGAAAATGGAATAGTTGTGGTGACTATTAGGTCTGAAACAGCAACAGGACGTTCAGGAACAAAGACAAAATTAGTCCTTGGTTGTGAAAGAAGCGGCAAATACAGACCTGGGAAGAACCTTGAACTGGCGAGGAGTACGGGCACCAAAAAATGTGATTGTCCCTTTAGATTGAAAGGGAGACCCACGAGTGGCAGTGAAGGATGGATCCTGATTGTATCATGTGGGTTGCACAACCACGAGTTGGCTGAAACACTTGTTGGCCATTCTTTTGTTGGTCGTTTGTCATGTGAAGAAAAGACTTTACTAGAAGGCATGACAAAGAATATGGTTAAACCGAGAAACATTTTGCTAACAATGAAGAATAATAATGCTGAGAATATGACTACTATGAAGCAGATTTACAATGCACGACAAGCATATCGGTCATCCATTAGAGGTAATAGAACTGAAATGCAGCAACTACTGAAGTTGATGGACCGCGATCGTTATGTCTATCGATATAGGTTGGTGGAAGGTTCTAATGAACTCAGAGACATTTTCTGGACACATCCAGATGCCATCACCCTTGTCAATACCTTCCACCTTGTGTTGATTATTGACAGCACATATAAGACTTGTCGATACCGCTTGCCACTACTTGAGATTGTCGGAGTTACATCTACTGGATTGACATTTTCAGTGGCCTTCGCATATTTACAGAACGAGCGCACTGATAACTTTGCATGGGCACTCTTGATGTTGAAAGAACAGATTACAAGCGGTGATGTCGAGGTCATCGTTACTGATAGAGACCTTGGCTTGATGAACGCATTGCGTCTTGTTTTTCCCTACGCGTACAACTTATTATTCTTGTTTCATGTGTGCAAGAACGTGAGGGCCAAGTGCAAGACTCTTGTTGCCCCGAAGAAGAAAGCAGAAGAGGTCATGGATGCATGGGATGCTCTTGTGAGGTGTTCGACGCAATGAGTATATAAAGCAGTTAGGTGTGTTTGAACGTATTTGTCATGATTCTCCTTATTTCTATGATTATGTGATACAGCAGTGGTTGAAATCTCACAAGGAAAAATTTGTTGAGGCATGGACAAACCAGGTGATGCACTTTGGGAACACGATGACAAATAGGTATAATGATATATCTTGTGCAATCAAATAAACAATTATGCAACCATCACTTATTTTGTGTTATTGTCTTTGTTGTTTCTTAATAGGGTCGAGTCTGCACACTGGAGTTTGAAGAGGTTGTTGCAAGATAGTATGGGTGACCTTTGCAGTGTTTGGGATGCTGTTTCAAGCAAGATCATACTACAAAGACACCGAAATAAAGGCATCGTTCGTAAAAGCATAGTTGTACAAGAACATCGACATAGTAGCAGATTGTATGCCCATTTGCGTGGCGTTGTGTCAAGGAGTGCATTGATGCACATTGCCAATGAATTTGACCGTGTTAAGTATGTTGGTATTGATAAGTCCTTATGTGGTTGCATCATTAGGAAGACACATGGATTGCCATGTGCTTGTGAGCTTGCCATTTACAGTATGATGCCTGCCGCCATTCCTTTGGACACGGTTCATATTTTTTGGAGGAGCTTAAATTTTGTTGATGAAGGTTTTAGTAAGTCCTCAGTTTTGTCTTTAAAATCAGAGTTAGAAGTCTTAGAACAAACATTTGATAGGCTTGATGTATCTGGTAAAATTGCACTCAAGGGTAGGGTGCTCGAGCTAGTATTCCCAGCAACCACCTCAATGTATCCACCTCCTGCAAAGGTAAAAACAAAGGGTGCACCGAAAAAGGGGAAAGGTAAGTTGTCCGCCTTACGAAAGGCGGAGAAAAAAGAGAAATCAACAAGGCGTGACCTATCATATTGGGAACGTGTGGATGATTATTTTGGATGTAGTGGAGTAAAGGCATGCGGTACTCAGTCATCGATCCATAAAGTTATCCGACCTACTGTTGCTTCCAGTCATAAACCACCTAGTGTTGAATCGGTCCCTAGTGTTGAGCAACCTAGGGTGTTCCCCTATATGGAGTGGTTACCTGTGGAGATCCATCCTTTTATTTCTAATGTCGTGGATGTTGGTGACGACGGAAATTGTGGGTATCGTTGTGTTGGTGCATTGCTAGGTAGGGGTGAGGAATCTTGGCCTGAAATCCGTCACGAGTTGATCATGGAACTTCAGCAGTGGGCCGGTGCTTATTCGAGGCTTTTTGGCAGTGAGTCCTGGGTGTACCACCTTATTGACTCTTTATATGTTCATGATGTTGTAAGATATGATAACTGGATGACCCTTCCAGAAATGGGACATGTAATTGCTTTAACATATAACGTTGTCCTGGTCAGTTTATCGCTAGGCCAACCGTTGACTTTTCTTCCACTTAGACGTGGACCGTCTACATCGTGTATTCCCGTCATCGCGATTGCTTTTGTTAAGCAGTGTCACTTTGTGCAGGTACTAAAACCTTTATGTATCACACAAGTTGCTATAATTATTTGTTTTTTTTCAAATAAATTAATTTATACAATTGTCCCATCATGGCAGGTTCATTTGCAGCGTGATGCGCCAATACCTCCTCCAACAAGCCTATGGAGACAGTGTGCCTATGAAGATGCCCGCACATGGGAGGCTCTTTGCGTTCCACACATACAACAATGGTTGCGAATATTTCCACTTACCGAGACGCCTCATATAAACTTTGCAGATGACTGATATTACTTAATAGCCTTTTTTACATTATTGTAATTACTTCTACCGACACTTTTGTGTTTTTTTGCGTATTGTATCGTTTCGTTTAAGTATCTGTGACTAGTCCACAAATCTGTAATTTTTCTTAAGTACCTGTTATCAATTTACTCTAAATATACTCCAAAATATAAAGCCGCTACAGGCAAATATACAATACGCCATAGGTCCACAGATCACTGGGAATACGCCAAAGGTACCAAAACATAAAGCCGCTACAGGCAAATATACAATACGCCATAGGTCCACAGATCACTGGGAATACGCCAAAGGTACCAAAATATAAAGCCACTACAGACAAATATACAATACAGGCAATCACTGGGAATCTCGACCTCTCTTCCTGTTCCTCACATATGTCCTACTCCAACGTCCACCACCCGATCTGCATTTGCGTCTTTGCCGGGAGAGGCATCCCCCTGATCATGGTCACTGTGGATCAAATGCATCAACTCCCTGGCGATTGGCATCCCATCGGGTGAGATGTGCAAGTCCATAAGAGTCTGCATGAGCTCAACCATCCTCATATGTCTCAACTGCAATAAATAACAATGACCATAAATATATAAAGTATAATGTCGTTTTATAAGCTAACAATGTAAGTTCTAAAACGTACCCCTGTATCTGGTGATGGATCTGGGGCTGGACCCGGAGCAGGCACTGGATCTGCTGCAGGTGGAGCATGTCGTGGGATGATGAAGGGGTGGGAGATCCTGCAAAACCAGTCCATATAATCAGCAGCGCACTGTCCCGGGTGCACTACAGGATGACCGTGAATCACGTGAATACCCCACTGCGTGAACATGATGTCCATCTCCTCCGGCGTGGTCGTATGAACTGTGATGTCGCTCGGTGAGGGCGGAATGGTCTGAATAAACCCGTACTGGCGCAGGACCCTATCGTGAGATGTGCGGAACATATCACGGACCCCATCTCGATCCATCCTCAGTATAGCGATGCCTCTGAAAAGGCCATAAGGCTCTATGGCCGTCGTATGGGGTCCAAAGACACGGACTCGTCTGTCGGCCAGATCCAATCGCCTCCTAAAAGGAAGTACAAGTTCTCTAAGCCTCTTCGGTTGCCATCGAAGAGCCTGTGGTTGGGCCTCATTATAACCTGGGTGCTCCTTCTTGCAGTCGTCACATAGATCAGGAAAATGAGCATATATCCAAGCCTGTAGAAACACAAACAACATGTTGCTTCAAACGCAACCAACATGTTACTCTAATGAGCATATAACTGAAAAAAGGTTCACAGAAAACACAACAAAATAAATACCTGCAGGAGAGTCAGATAACCGGCAATAGTCTTTGTGTGGTGAAGACTGGACTCGCATAAGTTGTCATACAAGTGTGCAAGGCCTGCAGCGCCCCAAGCATATCCTCCACAGCTGTCCAAGTCCCTAAAACACTCCAGAAAAGCAACGTTGACTGCAAATGCACTCTTGTCGCTAAACAGTGTGCACCCAACTATGCACAACAACAAAGCCCTGGTAGCCTCCTCCCATCGCTCCTGGTCACAACGTCGTCTGTATATGTCAAGGAGCTCAGTATAGCGAATAGTTGCTTGCTTGGTAGTGCGGAACTCGAGCATTGCTTCTGATCTGGTGACTCCCAACAGCTCCCTCATGACCCTGCGGCTGATCCTCGCCAAACACGGCCACGATGAAGAATGCCCCCGTGATCGGTATGTGCAGCAGTGACCACACGTCGTCCAGAGTAATGGTCATCTCCCCAACCGGGAGATGAAAACTGTTGGTGTCCCGGTGCCATCTCTCGACAAAAGCAGACACCAGCCCCTTGTCAACAATGCCATAACTGCACTCCAACAGGGGTAGGAGCTGTGACCCCTGCACATATCGCATAACCCCGGCATGTACAACCACGTCCTTCAGCTTCATCCCATTGCTGAACAGTCTCAGCTCTCCACGATCCTGAAATCACAACAGATTTTATCAAAACAAATTTTATTTTGTTAGTTAATCAAAGAATTCAATCGACAACAAATAAATGTCTTTTGGGACACATTACCTCTCCACTCCACGGTCAGTGGCCACATGGTCTGCATATGTCCCGAGGACGGATGTGTCAACAGGCCCACCAGGAAATCCCTCAGTCGGGAGATCGACATCATCATGTATTTGGTGTTCCTGAGGCTGTGACTCTTCAGCGGACTCCTCATGGGGTTGTGCCTGATACTGCTCCTCCTGTGCAGGTGGCTCATCTTGTGCAGGTGCCTCATCCTGAACCATTGGCTCATCCTGCTGAGGCTGAGGACGGGGCCTCCCCCGCTGGCGTCGGGGCACGGTTTCTTGCCGCCGCCGCTTCTGCACGGACCCTACGTGCAGAAGCATGAAGCATAACACGACGACCCTCGCCATCAATCATCATAGTCTTAACCATGCCTGCACATAGTTCAACAAGCATAACTGAACTTTTCTTCACCAATGATAAAAACATAAAACCAAAAATGTCATACTTTTAACTCAGCTTCTTTAATACAAGTTGAAATTTTAAACCAATAGATCAGCTATTACATTTTTAGAGACAATAATTAGTAACCATAGTTTATAGAGTCATGTCCATTTCGTGAACTGAGTTCACATCTATTACGTGAACTGAAAATACGGAAAGACAAAAAAATAGCCCATTACGTAAACTGAATTTACGTAGGCCACGTGAACTCAATTCACGAGTGATACGTAATTTCAGTTTACGTAATGGGGTATTTTTTGTCTTCCCATATTTTCAATTCACGTAATATACATAAACTGAATTTACGTAGGACACGTGAACTGAGTTCACGTCTATTACGTGAACTGAAAATACGAGAAGACAAAAAATAGCCCATTACGTAAACTGAATTTACGTAGGCCACGTGAGCTCAATTCACGAATGATACGTAATTTCAGTTTACGTAATGGGGTATTTTTTGTCTTCCCATATTTTCAATTCACGTAATATACGTAAATTGAATTTACGTAGGACACGTGGAATCGAGTTCACGTATTACGTGGCGAAAATGCGGAAGACAAAAAATACCCCATTACGTAAACTGAAATTACGTAGGCCACGTGAACTCAATTCACGAGTGATACATAATTTCAGTTTACGTAATGGGGTATTTTTTTTCTTCCCGTATTTTCAATTCACGTAATATACGTGAACTCGCCACTTAAAAGTTCAAATTTTTGGGTAAACAGGTGCAGCAAAACCGCGACTGAAACCATCTAAATCTATACTCAAAACAACATATAAATCACTATAATCAAGTATCAATGCCCAAATGTGGAAACAATCAATGCCCTAAACGAACAGAAGTTGCCCTAAACGAACATAAATCATATAAAGGAGGAAAAAAAAAAGAACAGAAGCTGCCTTACCTGTGCGATGGGGGTGGTGAGGCGCTTTGGAGCTTCTCCGGCGTGGGGGTAGTGAGGCGCGACGTGAGCTTCTCTGGCGTGGGTGTGTTCAGCGTCGTGAGGGAGGGGAGGCGCGACGTGAGCTTCTCCGGCGTGGGTTCGTGAGGGAGGGGAGGCGCTCGTGAGGGAGGGGAGGGAGCAGAGGAAGTATGGCTGATTTAGGATATTAGGTGGGGTAGGGGTTTTTGGGTCATTTCACCTGATAGGGGAGTGTGGCTAGTCTAATGGGGGGTGTGGATAGAAAAAGCCTTTAATTAACCTTGCATAATAAGGAGTCGTACAAAAATAAATAAATTATATATACTAAAACGAGTAAAAATTATATTATAAGGCTAAAACAAAAACAATGAGAACCAATATGGAAATAAATTATATTAAAGAGACTATTTTGAACAAAAAATATAAGGGACTGAAACGAAAAAAGAGGTTTATTATAGATACTAAAATCATATTTAAGCCTTTATTTTTTCGATCTCGGTATCAGGAGTCAAACTAAACTGATATTTATTCAATGGCAACAACTTAGATGAACTTTACATTGAATTTTGAAACTACAAATTTAATAAAAGTTTTATTTAATAGTCACATTTAATATTCAGGATAAAATCGATCATACATATTAATTAAACAATAAATTTTATTCATAAATACGAGATATACACTTATTAAATAAGTATGGATAGATAATACCAAAACTATACAAGATATGACCAAGAGGAGT
The DNA here is from genome assembly GCA_037113605.1 of Calophaca sinica. Classification (NCBI taxonomy): domain Eukaryota; kingdom Viridiplantae; phylum Streptophyta; class Magnoliopsida; order Fabales; family Fabaceae; genus Calophaca; species Calophaca sinica. The sequence goes on from CM073730.1 coordinate 75,117,270, forward strand.
GCTAGCTAGCAATACGATTTCTCCAACTCTCTCTTCATAATTGATTGAAATTCACATGAGTCCCACTAAATTTTGTGGCTCGTTTCTAAAGTGGTGGGATCCACATGAATTCCAACCAATCATGGAGAAAATGTTAAAAAGAGTCCGTTAAAGAGTGTGTTGTTACCACTTTTGAACAAGCAAACATGACAATAAATAACCATACACAAGAAAAATGGGAAACATTCAATTATTATTTTATCAATAAAACAGTTTTCTACTCTTTTGTTTTTCTATTTTTTCAATCTCTCTCAAAGTATTATCAATCAAATCAACTAATGCTTATTCAATGTCACTTGCTTAGATGAACTTTACATTGAATTTTGAAACTGCTATTTTAATAAAAGTTTTATTTAATAATTATATTACCTCTGGTCTCATATATAAGAAAAAGTTCAAAAAAAAATTGGTCCTATTTATAAGAAAAAATGTCACAAGGTTTTAGATATATTAATTGTTAAAGTGACTTTAATACTCTTATTTCATGTTTACTATAAATTCATCTATTTCCCATTAAGTGGGTGTAAAATATTTAATATGGGGGTTATAATTGGAACAACCTTTCAAAATTATAACATTAAATGAACTTCATTGGTTTTGATGATTTTTGTTTTCTTCTCTTATATATGGGACCAGAGGTAGTACTTAATATTAAGGAAAAAAATCAAATCATATATACTAATTAAACAATAGTGTTTATTCTTAAATACGACATATACACTTATTAAATTAGTATGGATGAATGGTACACGCGGCCTTAGGTAATGAGGACGTTACCTCTTCATTATACCTGCCTTGGTACAAGGACCTAGCTCGACGCTGAGGTATGACGTCGGCACATAAAGATGAATATAGGGTCCCATTTTGATCAACCCTATAAAAGAGAAATTGCATCATCATGCAAAGCTATGTTTTTGCCCATTCTCTTAGACAAAGATAAACTCATATTAACTTGAGCATTAGAGTGTCTTTGTAGGTATCCCGCCAAACCTATCAAGGCCAGAACGAAGGAGCTTCTTATGAGATCAAACAAAAGAGCTCCAAATCAACTTTCAGCCTGTTGGAGAATTAGGATAGAGCATTGGCGCTGTTTGTGGGAAATGATAAATCCAGTCCTACCTTCTTTACTGGATGTTGACAGACACGATGACATAACTCACAAGAGTTTTCTCCAGAAACCCTATGGAGGTATTCTTTCTGACCTCATCAAAGTCATATAGTTCTGCCAAACCTATCAAGGCCAGAACGAAGGAGCTTCTTATGAGATCAAACAAAAGAGGCACAAATCAACTTTTAGCCTATTAGAGAATCGAAATATAGCATTGGCGCCGTTTGTGGGAAACGATAAATCCAGTCCTACCCTCTTTACTGGATGCTGGCAGAGACGATAAAATAACCCGCAAGAGTTTTCTCCAGAAACCCTATGGAGGTATTCTTTACGACCCCGTCAGGGCCGTATAGTTCAAATGAAGACAAAAGAATGGGTTTGCATAATGAAGCAACCTCACATTAAATAAAGCAACAAGGATGATGGGTTAGGAGCATAATAACTTCATAACCCCTGCAAAATGTGTAGAATCTATGAGCAAATGTCATAATTATCAACAATGTGGAGGATAATCCCGACATTCATAGAGGCCACTTCTCCTCATTCTTGGCAGAAGAATATAGAGTCAACATGCTCTTATTCACTTACGAATGAGAACTAGGTCACAACATGAACTCGACAAGCACCAGATCTTTTAGTTCGCTGTCACATCATATTCTACAACGATACAACCATGTGAAAGATTTCCCATTTTCCCCAACAAATTACAAACCTTGGTGGAAGGAATAAATCCTAGAGTCGTAGGACTTGTTTCAACCAATGGAGGAGGATACCTTTGACAACTCATTTTCACAGTACTTAAGTTTGTTTGATGGATACACTAGTCCAATATGCCATATGGATTCCTGTCATAGGACAATGCAAGAATTGGAAACTATGCAAAGTGATTAGTGTTTAATATTCCCACAAACACTAAGGGGAGGCCAAAGCAAAGTTTAAGGTGTAGGGCCTCTAGTATATAGTCGAATTAGACGAAATGAAAAGTCTATTATTGGAAGACTTTGATATTACCCCGCAAGGCACAAAAGAGTCTCCGAGCAATATTTTTAGGTGACAACAAAGGGACAGGTCGCCTAAGGGATCCATCGAAGGATTATGTAAAAAGGCAACAAAAAGATTAAACATTAAAGGGGTATGGACCTCCATGTTTTTGAAGAGGCTTTAGCCCAAGGACTGCTTAAATTTTCTTTAACGATTACTTCACCCCAGATGATAGAGGACTTACTGCTAAGACCTACAGTGTTTGCAGGGCAAGCACATAAAGTGGAAGGTAACTCGAAACAAGGAAAACCAATGTCAGGAGATAAGACTCCTACGAATAAGAGATTCCCCTCTGAGGTTTAGAAGAAAAAGATACAAGGAAAGTTTAACAGGTGTAATCCTTGAGGAGAACAAGAACATTGAGTTCTAGGTAATCCCAGACCCTTCATATTTTGAAGGGGACGACGTCGCGTCCCAAAGCAATATTGTGAGTAACATAAAGATTTCCCGACATACAAAAAACAAATGTGTCCATTTGAAAGATGCAATCGAAAAGATAACATGGAGGGGGAGTTTAAGAAGCTACGTTGGGACCATGAGCAAAGAAGCATAGTTCTTCTTTGATGAAAGTCCATAAAAGAGAGAGAGAGAGAGAGAGAGAGAGAGGGAGGGAGAGAGAGAGAGAACTCGTCACATGTATCTCAACCACACTAGCCATGGAATAATGTACAAGAGAGAACCTATTACAGGTATCTCAAGTACATTAGCCATTGAATGATGTATAATAGAGGTTGTATCATAGTTACCTGGAACGCGGTACGTTTTGGTTCGTGGTACGGGTTCGGGACGTGGCACGCCACTTGGTTGAATATGTGGTACGTAGGGGTAGATTTAGTTGGTACGCTATTTCGGGACATGGTATGTTTAAAAGTATTGTTTGGGACGTTCTTTATATATATTTATATTTATTTATATGTATATGTATAATATATAAATATAAATACATAATTACATATTAATATATTTTTATATGTTTTAGAAATATAAATATAGGATGCTTTGTATTTATTTATATGTATACTAGTATTTTTATATATACTGCACTGTTGAGTCTTGACGTTCCTCATTCAATAGATATAGCACGGCAGCACCACTTTTAAGTCATAGAATAGAATTAAAAGGCCCAGTGGCCCAGTTTAGGTTGGAGCCCAATATCTCTCAGAAAACCTAGCAACCTTATCTTTCTCCTCAACCAACAGCGCCGCTGCATTTTGCCCTTCTGCTCCAGTCTTCTTCTTACTCAGCGGTTGCTTCTTTCTCGCTCTTCTTTTTCTTCTTCTTCTTTACGTGAGGGGGAGTTTCAGCACAGATTTTTTGAATTTCCAGTGGTGCGGCGCTTTCCGTTCAGTATTTACACGATTCCAGCGCGATCCTGGCCGCTATAGCTGTTGAGCCACGATCAGTTTCGGTTCGCCGTGTACACCGTCCCAGTGCGCGCACCGAAGCGACCCAGGACGCAAATGAACCGCGATCCGGGACGGACGAACCAGCTCGTGGTTCTCTTGGGAGGGAAGCGAACCTGGTAACTATGGGTTGTATTAGGCACCCAAAGGTATCAACATGCACGATTGAGGTTCAAAATCTCCTCGCAACCAAGGAAAGTACTTGATCGAGGTTTAGAAGCTTCTCGACCACTAAGGAAAGTACCTCGGAACACATATATTTTAAATTATATATCAATTTTAAGGAGGATACCTCTATCTGTACTCTTATCCGTGTGCAAAGGAATATTTTTTATAGAAATTCATAAGAGGACGAGAAGGAACCAACGATCAAAATGCTATTATGGAAAGTCTTCCCCCGGCTCGGAAAGGGTGTGAGGGATAAATGGCTACAAAGAAAGGGATGTTTTCCACCTTGAAAGTTTCTTTCGCATTTTATCAAGCATAAAAGAAAAAGTCTAAGTCATTTGTAGGGGAAATCCCCAACTCAACACCTAGCCTAGTTGTCTCCTCAAGGTTAATATTTTTGGAGAAGAAGACAATATATTTTGCAAAATTTATTTTCCGGCCCGAGACTTGGCAAAAGCAGCCCAAACAATCTTTGATAACATCAATTTGAGAAGAAGAGACTTCTGCTACAAGAACAATGTCATCAGTAAATAAAATACACGACAGATATACCTTGCATGCTTTACTAAAGCTTCATGTAGTCTCGACGACTTTCATAATATTCATGGAATGAATGGCTTCTTGGAGCATTAAAATGTTATCAGATGTGCTTCTATTAGGAACAAAGGTGCTCTGAAAATGAGAGATCACATGCAGAAGGAAGCATCGAATCCTCTGGGAGATGATTTTTGTTACCACCTTATAGATGACATTGTAAAGAGAAATCGGACAAAAATGAGCAATTCACAAAGGATCCTCACATTTGTGATTTAAAGTGAATATCATTAACTCCTTTGATTTGTTTCAGGTCATTAAAAACATCAAGCAAAAAACTATACTTTCCAACTTTATCCCACTGCGGCTTGAAGAAGAGGGGATGAAAACCATCTGGACCCTAGGACTCTAAATTACACATGCTGAATAAAGCACTTTTTGTTTCCTCAAATGTCACCTCTCTGCCAATAGTGTACCGGTCTAACTCGTTGATCATAGGGAAAGTGTGGTTAGTGGTAAAAATAAAACCGAGAGAGAGAGAGAGAGCGAGAGAAGATGCATATAAGCTCTTATAAAAGTCCAGGACAAGGAACTGAAGTTGTACATCATCATTGATCTATTCTTCATTTAAGTTTAAAAGGGAAACAATCTTGTTCTATTTCCTGTGAGCTAGAGTAGCAAGGATAGAGAAATGGGTAATTTTATCTCCCATAGAAATCCACTTAGACCGATCTTGCTGGCTCTAGTAAGCCTCTTTCAGAAGAGAGATGGCTCGGCTCCATATTCTTCCCAAAGAGACTTCTTTAAATTCTCAAGATACTCCTTAGGAGAATTTGAATCCATGAGGATGCTATTGATGCCCTTCAATCTACGAATAATGTTGTGCTTCCTATGGAAGATGTGGCCAAAGGTGTGTTTGTTCCATTCTCTGAGAGTATGGGTGGTAGAGTTGATATTTTCACCCCAAGTTAAAGATGATCTCCAAGAGAGATCAACTTGGTTAGAAAAGCTAATATGATCAAGCCAGGGGCTCAAGATTTTGAAGAAGGGCCTGTAGTTGCTCATAGTTACATAGGGGTTCAAACGAATCCATAAAGCTGCATGATCATATGACTCAAGAGGAAGATGGATCACATCCATAATAGGGAAGATAGTTTGCCATGAAGGAGTAGCTAAAGCATGGTCAATTCGTTCCCTGATAGGTCCAAGTTTGAAGTCAAAAATTAATTCATTTGAAGTTATAGATTATAGATGATCACATCCATTTTCTCAACACCTGCAAGACTAATATGTTGGATAACTTTGTTCGCTCAAGCACCACTGATACGAGGCTCTAAAATAGCAGCAAACTGAAGACGACAGATATGCAAGCAGACCTTTATAAAGGCGGGAACAACTTTCCTCCTACTCCTCTATAATTCCACATAAGGAAATTCATGATAACCATGGAATTAAGGGAGAGGACTTCCGGCGAGGCTAGTGAATAGGGGAAGGATACCCCATATTTGCCATATCCTGATTACCATAAGAGGTACTCATTCTATCAGTGCACATATTTTCATCATTCTCAGGCTTGTTAGATGAGGTAAGGTCCTCCAGAATAGGCTGGTTTTCATCATCATCATAAGGGTTTGGATCCTCGAGAAACCTAAAGTGGTTGTTGCTCACTTGTTTAATGTTCATGACTAAAGCAAAGGACAAAGGAGCAGGTAGCTTGGTGACAACCGCAAATGAGGGAGGCGTTTGTGGCACCATGTTCATTGCTTGATGAGGGATATTATCCATGGCCTCAGGGGTATTCTTGATATTTTGCTAGGACTTCCTTATTTTGAATAACATTTGATTGAAATTTACTTTCTCGAAAATGAGGGACGTGAGTGTTTTTTTGGCTTTCCCCCTGAGGTGTTCACCTGTTGACTTGCTGATTTCCAGGGGCCGTCGGGAATTGGGAGAGAAACCGAATATTGGGAATTGAGATTTTGCACGTTTGAAGCCAAATCCCGATTGGAAGACATCTAATCAAATTTGTTGATACTAAATTTTAAACTTGCCTTATTTTGAGGAGTCCTGCTAATTTTAGGCTGAGGTTTCTTGCGCTCCATAATTAGCCTATCATCGTTCAATTTAACATCCACAATTTTAGGAGTCGAGGGATTGCAGTTCAATTGGTTACAATTTCCCTAAATCTGGGAGCCTGAGCTTGCAATAGGGTTGGTTGGAGCCAATGGGGATCGTGTACTTGTAGCTATAACAACTTAGTAGAGGAATTTCGTGCCATATGACTGTAGCATCCACATGAGGTACATATGAGATGAAGACCCTCGTAAACAACATCGTACTAGTGTCCCTTGAGCCAAACCTTGCCTACCACAGATTGGTTAAGATCAATCTCAACACAGACTCGAGCAAATCTGCCTCATTCCACCTTCAACGTATTTTGATCCAGCTTTATAGGATGCCCAACAGAAGAAGCCATAGCCATGAGGAAACTTTCATCATAGTACACCGAGTTGAGCCATGAGAATCTTATCCAAACCATAGTGCGATCAACCTTGGCACTTGGATAAATGAAGTCAGTTGTCCACTGAGAGATAGAAAGGTAATGATCAAATATCATCAAAGGGGCCTCCGTTGATGACCTTCTCTTTGTCTTCTTAGAGATCAAGTATGACCATGTAGAACCCATTATCTATATATCCATGATATAAGCCACCAATTAACTTCCAAAATTTCTAAGCTTGTCTATCTTAGTGGTATAACCAGTGTTATCAAAATTGGACCGGAACGAGCGGTCTGACCGGTTGAACCAGAAATCGGACCCCACTCCGGTTGGAATGAACTTGAGAACCGCTTTGCATGAAAACTTGGGATCTAATTGAAAAACCGAGTAAAAACCGGAAACCGACTATTCGATCAAAATCCAACTTTAAAAAAAAATGGTAAATAATATTGTTTTTGATACGTGAAATTTTTTTTATCCATTTTTTGGGTATATTGATGGATTAAATCAAATACTATAAAAAAATTTAAAATAAATTAGTACATTAATATTATTATTAGAGTACTTATGTTGTAATACTTACGATTATTTAATATTAATCATAAGTATTATATTATTTTTGTATGGTTTAATATGTAATTTTGCATGTTATATGTTGACTTATAACATTTTAAATGAAGTTTAATTTTTAATACTGTAAAGTTATAAATATTATATTATTTTTTGTTTATTATTACTTGATATATTATATTTACTATATTATTTAAATCATTTCTGGCCCAACCCCAGTTTAACCCCACTTGAACTCTTGAACCGATGCCTATTTGATTCAATAATCGGTCCGATTTTAACAACATTGGGATCCCAAACACAAAAGGATCACATAACAAAAAAAAAAAAGGGGGAATAAAGTTTTGCCTAAAGCTATTTTTTTTTAACTATGTTCGGATGACTAGTTACCACACGTGATTTTGAATAAACTTAATTTTATAAAATTATTTTGGTTAAAGTTAACATTGAACTTAAAGTGAAGTAATTTATATTTAGATGTTTTATTTGAAAAAAGTTTGATATAAACTTTTCAACCCAACATAAAAGCTACTACCTCTATCCTTATATACAAGCCCCTTTTAACCAATTCACACAAATTAAAAAAATTAGTTAATACATTAAATTTGTACAATATGTATTATTTTTTCAAAATTACTCTTTAATTATTAGGACTCATTTTCCTAAGACTCATAAGGAGAGAAAGCGTCACCCTATTTACTATTGACAATAAAAAATATAAATTAATTAAGAATATTCTTGTAAAAAATAATTAATACATCAAATAATTTGGAAAAGGTCTTATAAAAAGGAAAAACTTTTTTTCCCCCTTCAAAAGGGTCTTTTATGTAGGGACAAAGGTAGTACTTTATATTACTTTTGGTCAAACCAAGATTTGAAGGCAAAATCAATTTTGATTGAAAATAACCAATTATAATAAAATCTCTTGACAAATTGTCGAGACAAAATCAATTATAACATTTCGCCAAAAAAAAAAATCAATTATAACACTTTCATTTAGAAGTTGACAAATTCCCTAGATCTTAAACACCAATAATGTAACATTTTCCAATGTGATCCACATATTGTAACACGTGGAGTTTATTTTATCCATTTTTTGGTGATGGTGGCTTGAAGACTTCTTCATTCCCTCCCCACAAGCTGTGTATAACCAATAGGTAGAGGCAAATCGGTATAGAGATATCCCAGTAAATTACTCGTACTATTTCTATAGCTAAAAGAAGAAAGTCGAATCAACTACTCAAATTTAATACAACTTTTTTGCTCTTATCTGCCAGCACCATGAAAGCCTTAACAAGCTCTTCCTTTACCATGAATAGTACAGAAGCAGCAAAAACACTCTGTACTATCTTTGTGCTCATACCTTTATAAAAGCCAGACAATCCTTCATAACGAATCATTTTAAGTATCGCATCAAAAGTACCTGCATTTATTATAGCATTAGATAGAAAAGGGAAAGACATGCTTTGACAAAGAGAAAGACAGACAACATAGTAGTTGTTTTCTTCCTGGTTTTCATATTTTAAGATAGCAGGTGAAAGGCATAAAAATACTGAAGTTGGAGCTTTAATGAAGAAATGGTATGCACAAAAGCAAAAGTAGAGTTGAAGCCGAAGTCAGACAAGAAGTCAGCAAAACCAACTCTATGCCACATAATCTATCTATGTATTAACTAATTAAGAAAACTAACTACACTTAATTTGGTTATCCACGTTGCGGCACGTGACAACATCTCTATCTTCTATTATCTTATATTTAAGAAAACTAACTACACTTAGTTTGGTTATCCACATTACACCACGTGACAACATCTCCAACATTTATATAGAAAAATTATTTTCTGCTGATTTTCTTGCACCCGTGCTGCTCAGGTGCCATCTGCTAGTTAGGAACGAAAGAAAGTCTATAAATATCCATGACTATGTAACCTGCTTACTGCCTCCGAACTCAAATATAAACAAAAATAACTAAATGCACACTAATTAAGAATATTAGTTAACCTTATTTAATTTTTTTAATGTAATAAAAAAATTATATTTCCCAAACTACCTTTTCCCATCATTTAATATTTTATGAGAATTCGTTTCATGGGAATAAAAAAAGGTTATTGAAAATGAAAATCTAAATTAATTGAAAGATATTTTGGGAATGATAACATTAAATATGGTGAAATTAATTAGAAATTGCTCATATCTTGGATCACCAACATGACTTGTTTTTTTTTGCTTATACTAGATATAGACCTGCGCATAAATAAGCACATCTAAATTTTGTTTTTAGAAAATATATTGAGAAATGATTTTAATGAGGTGAAAAGCTCAAAAGAACTCAACTATATTGGAAGAATGCTAAAAAATGCATTTTTTTTTTAATTTAAAAAAGGAACTTCCTCCAATTCAAACAATGATTGGAATCAACATGATTCGTAATCCCTCCATTCACTAAACTCAAAAACTCTAACAATGGTATTACTTTCTTGCTGTTCTTGTTGATATGGTGAGATATTCAATCTACCATATTAGTAAAGCTACAAATCTACTCTATAGACATTTAGAAGGATGGAACACAAAAATTACTGAACAATGCTAATAAAGGGTCTGAACAAAAACACATTGGTTAATAAATATATTTTTGGTTGATAGATAGGGCAGGACTTGCAAACATAATTAACAACCACCAACAGGGATTTAAGAAGAGATTTTACATCCTAAATGCAGTGGTAGTATTAAAGCTTTGTAAACTCAAATACGTGGCAATTTCTTCACCACACCAACTACAAGCGCAAATTAAGTTAAGATGAACAAAGCTTTGTAACCTCAAATATGTAGTGAAAAAGGTCAAAGATGCTTCCACATTTTCACAAATAGTCAAAAAAAAAAAAAAAAAAAAATCCCTTAGAAGTCTAAATATCCAACCAAACTACCCACCAAATAAAAAGTAACAATCAAGATATAGGAACAATTAGTGCAGTATACAAAAGCAATCTTTTTTTTACTTGAAATTAAAAAGAAGAAGTAAAAGGCATCAATCAATGCAAAGAAATAAAAAAGGAGTCTGCAGTTACGTTAGAGAATTGTTATGTAAGATGTGTGGAGCTGAAAGGTGGCCATAAATGGAAAACATTATAGGGTGTGAGTGGGTCAATTGAATTGAGAGATAAATTCACTTTTAACACATGAAATAACAGTTACACAATGGTAAATGAATGGGTTTGCATCACGGTGTTAGCGCAACAGGGAAAGAATTAATAAGTGATTGAGCGGATATGTGTTATAGAGTAGTGACAATGAGAGGAGTAGATGGGTGTGTTTTACAAGGTGCCACATCAGAATATATGTGATGTGGCAAAATTTGGATTACATGGCACAAGAAGAGTTGAGGAGTCATCGATAGGATTCGCTACTCTGTTTTTATATATTATAAATAGATTTGAGTATGAAGGGAGTAAAGGATAAAACATATATGGAAAAAGGGGGTGGAAATGCAAAGGAGTGGCAATGATATGATGGATGGATCCATCATTCATTTTTAGTGTTGAATTTCAAGAAGCCATCGGATATCAGGGTATATTGCATAGTTTTGTCTTGTAACCTTAATCGGTTAATCCTAAAGACATTCATATCATGTTAACAAATCATTTTATTTCTTCAATAAGCTTGCTAAACCAATCTTAATTTTTCAAAATTATACGTACAATCGCGTCAACTCTAAACCGAATAGAAGTTTCCAAAGACAGAAAGATACACACAAAGAATACAGAAAATGGTTCAGAGGTTCTCAAGGGCATTGCCAATGTTTTCTACAATGCAGTCGAGCATATTGTGAAATCAGTATCAGATACCATAATTTCAGCCTACAAAAACGAAAAATCTTACGAAACCAAGTAACCAACATTCTAAAATGTAAAACTATAATTAAACATGAATCCTAAGGCAGGGAAGCAAAAGCTTGACAGACAGTACTGGGATCACTAGACCTCAGATAAGTTTTTCAGTCCTACCGTAGTAATACACCCTCTATCAAAAGCAAAATTACGGGGAGTAGATGCTATACAGTCCTGAAAATATCCTCCTAGACTCAATAGCAATTAAGTAAAACAGATGGGACAACAAAATTTAAAATACACTTTCTAGTGACATCCCTCTGTAATGAGGATAAATTTGAAAATCTTCGGGCAACAAAAAAAACGTGAATTTTAAAATAAAATAGGACAATTTGTCTCCCCTTTTATTCATCTTTTATGTAGCTGAAATGGAGGCCACTTACAACAGTAACTAATGAAGTTCAAGTCACAATGATAATGATTTCACAGCTTTAATACAACAAATAGTAGAAACTTAATGATCACTACAAACCAGATACTGGTAAGCATGCTTTTGTCCTTCAAAAAGGTTTTTTTGGTCGGAGCATTAGCAAAACTTGGAGCAACTGTTTCAACATACCCCTTGCTAGTTGTGAAGGTAAATTCACATAGTTCCTTCTTTTTCTTCTTAATTATTATTTAGTATTATAAAGAAGATAAAACCTTACCAAGGGTCATAAATTCGTAAGTATAAGGACGTCCTCCTCAACCCCACTAAAGCTGAAATCCTATCAATCTTCCAATGTTGGTCCATTTCTGTATTAAATAACTTTTCTATTAAACAGCTCTAGAGTGCTATACTTTTGATGGATTTGGCTCGTATAAAGTGTATAAAGTAAGGGAGTCACTTTAGAGGAAAAATTGAGTCGTTGTAGTCATTAATTGAAAAATTAACTGTTGAGATTTATTATTTAAACAACTTTATAATTTGTTGTACATGTACATATATATATGATCATAAGCTCAATCGTTAATTTTTCAATCAAGAACTATAACTCCTCTCTTTTCCTTCTAAATTGATACCCTCGCTTTAGAGAAGTCAAATTTTCAACTATCCTTATTTTGGATAATTGCATTACATTCATTCAATGCAACCAATGTTCTCTCCCAGTTTTGGTTCTTCTAATCAATATGCTAGTAGCAAGTGGCGCACATGCTCTAACAACTTACTAGAGTTTGTTCTCTTACAGTCTTTCTTGCAGTAATATGTAGCTAAGTGACTGTTCTTCATAGTCAAAACTCTTAAGCTCACATGCACTCTAAACGCTCTCGTATATGCTTGTTGACACTAACTACTTCATGTTTCTTTTCCTTTGCAGTCAAGGCTTCAAGCAAAACAGGAGAATTAAAAAAATCCAAATGAAAATCAACTTTCATCAATCTAAAATCAAACCTGAGTATCTTAACGAGTTACTTCCACCAATCTCCTGTTTTGCTTGAAGCCTTGACTGCAAAGGAAAAAAAACATGAAGTAGTTAGTGTCAACAAGCATATACCAGAGCGTTTACAGTGCATGTGAGCTTAAGAGTTTTGACTGTGAAGAACAGTCACTTAGCTACATATTACTGCAAGAAAGACTGTAAGAGAACAAACTCTAGTCAGTTGTTAGAGCATGTGCGCCACTTGCCACTAGCATATAGATTAGAAGAACCAAAACTGGGAAAGAGAACACTGGTTGCATTGAATGAATGTAATGCAATTATCCAAAATAAGGATAGTTGAAAATTTGACTTCTCTAAAGCGAGGGTATCAATTTAGAAGGAAAAGTGAGGAGTTATAGTTCTTGATTGAAAAATTAACGATTGAGCTTATGATCATATATACATGTACGTGTCCAACAAATTATAAAGTTGTTTAAATAATAAATCTCAATAGTTAATTTTTCAATTAATGACTACAACGACTCAATTTTTCCTCTAAAGTGACTCTCTTACTTTATACACTTTATACGAGCCAAATCCATCAAAAGTATAGCACTTGAGAGCTGTTTAATAGAAAAGTTATTTAATATAGAAATGGACCAACATTGGAAGATTGATAAGATTTCAGCTTTAGTGGAGTTGAGGAGGACGTCCTTATACTTACGAATTTATGACCCTTGGTAAGGTTTTATCTTCTTTATAATAATAAATAATAATTAAGAAGTAAAAGAAGGAACTATGTGAATTTACCTTGACAACTAGCAAGGGGTATGTTGAAACAGTTGCTCCAAGTTTTGCTAATGCTCCGACCAAAAAAACCTTTTTGAAGGACAAGAGCATGCTTACTGACATACACAGCAAGGGAAAATATACAGACAAGTGACATGAAACAAATTAAAATGTTCTCCTACGACATGCTTTCCACTTATTGAATTTGAAAGTACTCTGTACCTCCAAAGCAGTTACACTTGTATTCCCCTGCTTCTTAGCAGAGCGTTTTTCCCTAAGATGCTTTAATGAAGTCTCGTAAATCATAAACTGGATTGACGGATTGCATACCTGTAATGAAATTTCCCAGTTATATAAGAATTATATTAATTTTTTTTTTTTTTACAAGGTCATATAAGAATTATATAAATATTACATATTAACTGAATATATATATATATATATATATATATATATATATATATATATATATTTATTTATTTACATATATCAATAAAACAAATGATGAGGCTGACCATAATAAGAGCAGGGATGACACCCTTCCAAAATCCAACTATACCCGCTTCACTATATACTTCATTAGCCTTTCATCAAAACAAAAGTTCATATCAGCATCAACAAAAGTGAAAGCGCTCATGTAACCAGAAAAAATGACAATCTTAGGTGTAGTACTCTTAAAAGTACCCTATCCTTTTCTTGCAATGTAACAAATCTAAAATTCAACATGAAAGATCATGAATGTTATTGCAAGAGGTAACTCAAATTTTCTGTTTATGAAATGGACAATGGAGCATACAGAATGTGAAATGATAAAACTTTTCCCAAAGTAAATAATTCGGAATCTTCTGAGATATAATAGTCCAACCAATGGTGAGATATAATAGTCAAACTTCTGAGATATATCCACAAAAGGAGTTCTTAAAATTTAAATTTGTTGTTTCAAGCAGTAAATCCAGTAATAAAGGAGAGGCAAAAGAACAAAACATGAACAAAATCCACACTCATTCCCTGACAAATGTAAAGAATAAGCAACAATCATAGAAGCAAAGTGGAGAAAAGAAGCAAGAGACTAACTGCATGTATAGTCCCATATGGTTGAGGTTTTATAGGATTCAGTTCAGCCAATTTGTCTTCTAATGTTGCGCCTTCTAAGCTGCTTTCAGAAGCAGCCTTCCTTAAAGCTTCTTTCTTTTCCTCCATAACTTTTCTTTCTGCTTGAGTATGTGTCTAGAATCAAATTATAAAATGTCACGCATAATTGAAATGGACCCCAAACACGGATACATAGTCTGAGGTAGCATCAGGGAAAATGGATAATGGTTAGGTTTAAGTTATTTAAGCATTCAAAGTCTATGAATTGTTCCCTCTTTTGGCTTATGCCAAATCCTGGTTTCCATTTGAAAAGTGTGAACTTACTTCTGTTAGACATAAAGATGGGAATGTTAATGCTCACACACACACACAGTGGAAAATTTAAATCAGATTTATATTTGATGTGTGTACTTGTGCAGACCACAACTACATAATACATTAAGAATTTCAAATGAAAAGCAACCTGAATTGCATTTTACAAACAATAAAACTTCAAATAAAATAGTCCAACAGAATGGAAATATCTGAATGCACCTGCATACGAGTCACTAGAACCCATATTGGGTTTGTTAGCAATACATTAAAGGACCTGCATAACAAGACAACTGCAATCAGAATATCAATCAAATATATGGAAGTGAGGTTCACCACCACATGCAATGTAACACTTCAAATGAAAAATGGCATGATGGAACAATAATCACCCAGCAATTGCTGCCACAATGAGCCAACCAAACATTCCAACAGTACCATCTCCACGCCCTTTGACTTTCCTGGCAGCTGCAATGGCCACAGCCTTGTTCTTAAAAACTTGATAGAAGAAGTAGTAAATGCCCTGACAACATCGAAAAACAAGCATTTAGATAGAAACCTAAAACCCCAAATGAAAAGCACATCTTATATACCAAGGTTTTAAATTGCGGTTTACGGCCGCAGGATCAAGGTTTTTGATATTTCTACATCCACAATTGCTGCAACATCGGCCACATTTATCAACAATTTCACACAATACTAAGGATCACGACGTAACCACAATCATGAAATCATGACTATGACCACAATTTAAAACCGTGATAATATACAAATGAATAATCAGCAGACACTATTATAGGGTTTAGTTGGGAAAAAAAAAACTTGAAATTGATAACCTGAGAAGCAGCAGTTCCAAGAAGGGAAGGCTTGAGGCCACTGTAGAGTCCACCCCAGCCTTCATTTCCAATGACCTAATAAACGGTAATTAAATATAATCAAAAAAAAAATCATAAAAGGAAAAGAAGCAAAATTAATTTGCACCTGAAAGATCTGAAGAAGAATGCCAGGAGCAGGAGCAGTGGTTGTGTTGGAGGACTGAGGAAGCAAACTTTGCTTGTTCCTTTTGAGTGTTCTCTCAGTTTGCTGGCGCGTGTTTACCTGCAAAATTAATTACAATGAAATTGGTTAAAAAGCTCGAGAGAGAGAGAGAGAGAGTTTGGGTACCGCTTGAAGTGGATAAGTTAAGATTTGAGCAATAATTCCGCCACCGGCACCAGCCAAGCCATTTGCTAAGGCGTTTGACTCTGACATGGTGGATTTTGGTGGTGTTGTTGCTCTTTCTTGACTTCGGTTGGTCAAGCGAGAAACCCTGTAGGTTTTTGTTTATCGATTTTTCTTACCGAAAATTGCAATAATTTTCATTAGTTAGTTAAAGATGGATGTTACTTGTGGTGTAACTGTAACATAGCTGTTGAGCTGATTTGCACGTTTGGCAGTTGCACAACGCTAGAGATTAGAATCCTTTCATTCATTAATATTAATATAAATTAAAAAGTTTTGTAAAATTATATTAATTTTTTGGGGGAAGGGTGGGATAAGGTAGGCGAAAGTGTAAGTGACCCACATTGATCCCTCTACCCAAGAGAGGTGCTATACATGGCTAAGATACTACTCCTTTCGAGACGTCGTCTCGTATTAAGTGTTTTATTTGGAATATTTGTATATATTAAATTATTTGTTATTTTACAATTTTTTTTTTTATCTTACCAATGGCTTACTACGCACTCCAAAGAGTCTGAAGAGAGGCGTAAGCGAACTCAAGGCCCAAGCGGTAAATACTTTGTCAGTTGTATATATTAAATTATTTGTTATTTTACAATATTAAAAGAGTATTAATTACTTTTTTTTGAATAATATCGTAACTTATTTGTATCTCAATTACTCAATATTAATGAGTCATTCTAACTAACTCATGCTACACCAAAAATATTTCAGTCGATGAAGACTATGGTGAGGTATATGAGAGCTCCTGTACTGACATGCTGAACGTATTTGTCAACCTTGAGTAATGAGAGGGAAGGGCCCCATTTGGAGATAGGGAAGGAGATCGAGAATAATGGAGCCATGGCTATGCTCGTGATGTGTGATCTGGAGCTCTGCAACATTTTAGAGTTTTTTTTTACATAAAAATGATACAGGATTGGGTGTGTCAATGGACTCTACAATAGACCATGGACTGATAGTAGTAAGTGGGCCCTGAATCCACTTAAGCTCAAAGTCATGAGTGTCCAAAGAGTTAAAAAAATGCCAATTTGGATGAAGGATTACGTCTAAGTCAGGGAGACGGTGCTCTATGCCAGCTAGCACT
The DNA here is from genome assembly GCA_037113605.1 of Calophaca sinica. Lineage (NCBI taxonomy): Eukaryota > Viridiplantae > Streptophyta > Magnoliopsida > Fabales > Fabaceae > Calophaca > Calophaca sinica. The sequence goes on from CM073730.1 coordinate 75,134,357, forward strand.
CCTAGGATCCCTTTTAGATTTTGTTATCCATTACGTTGAGCATTTTATTCCATTTCTGTAATTGGATTCCCAGTTTGTTTCAGGCCATGTAGTAATAGTTGAACGCTTGTCTGATGATTCGTATGAATGGGATTTAGGAACTCCTATAAACTGATGAGATGATGAATAAAGAAAGAGAAAATTGAAACCCAACTTCTTTCTCTAAATTTTCTCTTCTCTCTGGAGTCGCTATTGCTCTGAAATAGCATTTTTCCATTCTAAGCACTATCATTGGTGCTTTCATTTCCTCACCATGCCTCCCAAACCTGATAAATCTGAAGCTAAAGCTGACGATCTTCTCAACCAATGTCTTTCTCAGATGAAATCAATGAAAATTCATCTTGAGCAGCAATATTCTACCATGGCGAGTGAGTTTGCCACCTTCAGAGACCAACTTATTTCCAACCCTTCGGGTGCTTATTCGGGCACTAATCCTCATATGGCCAAAGCTTCCAAAATTTCCCTTGCTTCCTTTGATGATACCAATCCTTTGGATTGGATTTTTTAGGTTGAACATTACTTTGACCTGACTAACACTGGGCCCATTCAGCACATGTCATTACTGCCCTTCTTCATGTAAGGACAGGCCTTTAGCTTTGTACAAATGGCTCCACTCTACCCAACAACTCACCACATGGGAGGCTTTTACTAAAGCCTTAGAGCTGAGGTTTAGCCATTCATCCTACGTGAATCACCAGGCTACTCTGTTCAAATTGATCCATCTAGATCTGTCAGCGATGATCAACAGCAATTTGAAGCATTGTCCAATAGAGTGGTAGGACTTCCTGCTAAACCCTTAATGAATTGCTTTATCTCTGGCTTGGGCCAGGATATTTAAAGGGAGCTCAATATTTTAAAGCTAAGCCACCTTAGACCAGGCTATTAGTCTTGCCAAGTTGGTGGAAGCTAAGATACTTGACTCCAAGCATCTTTCTCCCGGAGCCCACGCACCTCTTCTCAGGCCTTTCCACCATTCACAATTTCATGATCAAAATTCACACCACCATTCAAATATACAAAATGATTCATCGATATGAACACAAGGTTCCATTCAACATTTGGTTAGGGAGCAAAATTTAACAAAGCATGAAATAACACATGATTCATAAGTCACATGCATAAAAAAATTACAATTTTAGCACTCTATGGAGGTTTAAAGACAACCTCCTTCATCTACCATCATTATAACACCTTGAATCCATGATCTTATGTATTAGAGATTATAGTATTATTATGTGTTTTAATAGGTATTTTAGGATTTAGTTGAGAAGGGAGACCCTTAGAAGGGACTGCATAGCCTTAGAATTGAGAAAAATCACTTTTTAGAAGGGAGACACTTTTTAGGCAATTTTGGGTCTGTGAATCGATTCATACCCGTGGATGAATTGATTTTTTTTAATTAGCGGGTTGTCCCGTTTCAGCCCGTTTCCCTTCTAAACATGATAAGGATTTCTGATCACGACCTAGTCGTATTCCTAAACCTAATCTTTAAACCCTACTTAAGAGCTCTAATAAACCCTAGAACTCTTAGAGCTCTCCCGTTGCCGTTATCACCTTTTTTATTCATTCATTCATTCATTCATTCATTCTTCTTCTTCTTCTTCTTCTAATTTTAAGAAAGGGAAATTCGTTGGTATCTCTGACCCTTTCAATTCCTTATTTTTCAATTCTCCTTAGATTCAAATTCTAACTTCAGATTTGAATCCTTTGATTTTTTGTTATCATAGGAACCAAGAAGGAACTCGAATTCGGAGCTCTTTAGTACTTGTTGGAGGCCGCGACCTACTCTAAGGTATAGAGGTGGATGATCCTATGAAAAGAGGCCTATGGCTTCAAATAGCATGTTAGGGTTGTCCCGTGATCCTTATGCCTTGCAGGGCAAGTTTATGTTTGTTGATCATTGCAAGAGCAATGTTTTTGATTGATTTAGTTTCTGTTTTGATTATTTATAAGGCCCTTGATGCATGATTAGTGTTACTTTGATGGTGTTTTATATGAATGGATGGTGAAAGTATGATTTATGGTGTGTTGACCTTATTTGAATTATATGGTGGCATGATTCATGAGTTATAGTTACTGTTTGCGGGTGTTATCTTGTGATTCCATATTTAAAAATTAATTGGAGATGTTAGTGAACGTGACAAAAACACAAGAAAGCGGGGGTTTGAATTGGGTTTTTGTAAATCTTTTCGAAATACTTAAGTGTTTTTGGAAACCTTTTCAAAACAACTCTTTAACAAAATAGTAATGCAAATAAGTAAAGAGAATAGAAGAGTAGGACACAGTGATTTATACTAGTTCACTATCACCTGATAGCTACATCTAGTCCCTTCACCACACTTGAAGGATTTCTCAATCGATTACACTTGAGAATATATTACTGCCAAACTGGCTATATTCACAACTTCTTAGAACGACTTAGTGCAATCAAACCTCTAAGGAATACAACCACTACTCGGCTTAATACAGAATTTCAAAAATACTTGGAAACTATAACAATAACTCTCGACGGAGAGGATATACAATGAAATGCTTAAGCACACAGAATAACTTTCTAACAAAAAGAATGAAAACGATTAAGTGCTTGTTCGCTTGGTCTCAGAGACTTTGAATAATTTCTTAGTTGCTCACTGTCTCAGTTTGTTATAATAGAATCGTTCTTTTTCTTTAGTAAAAGAAGTAAGGTATATATAGCTAGGGTTCCAAATAAAGCCGCCGTGACCTAACAACTCTTTCACTAATGGACAAAACTTCAGATCCGCTTTTGGTCGCTTTTAGCGAGTCCTGTCACTTTCAACTCTGCTCCTGTACACTGACACAGCAGACAGTTGCAGGATTTTGTCCCTTATGATCTTTTTGAATATGAGATACTTCCAGAGCAATTTATTTCTGATGATTATATCCGTTGACATTCTCTTTGGCCTTTGATTTCTCGTACATTAAAATACTAATCAATGAGGTCTCTTTAATACTTGAAGTAGCCTTTAATGTTTCACTCAGTCTGATTTCCAATCAGAGGCATCTTCTTCTAGATGATGCTTATTACTAAAATACTCTGTACATCAGAGTAAGCTTGGACCGGAGGCAAGTTCTTCAGTACAGAATTTCTTGGCCTTTCATATTATAAAGTCTTTGTAGTACCGACGAAGGGTTTCAACAGTGTAGTATTATCAGAGCATGATCTTATCAGAACATGATCTACCAGAGTGTTGACTACCACCAGAGAGTTGACTACCAGAGCATGATCTTCGGAGTGAGGCTATAAGATGATGTCGTCATCAGTACTTACCGGACGATCAATGCCAGACTCAGAGGAATGGATCGGAGGGTGAAATGCACACATAGGCATAGTCTTCTGAGACATTTTATCTGATAAATAGTGACTTACTAAATTCTGCACACTAACACACACATCAGAATATAATTTTTCTATTAATTATTTGTTATCATCAAAACAATTAAGGGTCATTGTTTCTGAATCTGCTTGATTTCAACAATCTCCCCCTTTTTGATGATGACAAACACATAGATTGATGAACAATTTTACATTAGAAAAATATTTACTTACAAGAATTTCAGAGGCTCCCCTTGAATTAAGCACATATAAATATTTTATAAGTACTATGTCACATCATACGAATGTATTATATCAGAGTATTTCATTAAATTTATGCTTATAAACTTTCAGAGCATACATATAATGTATTAGAGTATTTATTTAAAAAAGGATGCATCAGAACATATTGTATCAAAGTATATGCTAAAACAGTATCAGAGCATACTAATATCAGAGTATACCAATTATAATATATCAGAGTATACATTCCAATATGATGTATCAGAGCAAAGAAAATAATGCATAATATAATGCCATGTGTAATGCAATGTATGATAACACTTGGTTGATACATTAGATTCATCAATTACTCTATACTTTTCCATTTTCTTCTCCCCCTTTTGTCATCAATCAAAAAGGTTTAAGAGTATAAAGAACATCATAGTCAAAACAAAGTATAGAAAGATAAAACAGAAGAAGTACCAAAAGATATTGATTTCATTGAAGATGATGCTTGATAGGTTGATTTTTGTCTTGAGATCGTAATGCCACATTATGAATTTGTGGTTTGTGCTCACAGAATCCACAGAGCCCGCCTTAGGCATGATATTGCTCTTAATAATTTTGAAGAGCACCCGAAAGCGATTCTTCATGTCCACTGCCTTCGTAGAGTTGAGTTTATCATAGATGTACTCATTGATTACTTCAATTCCTCTAAATTCGTTTTCCCAGTTATCCTTGATTTCTTTTCCAGAGTTAGGGCACTTGATAACCTCAGAAATTAAATCTGGTGTGATCACTATGTGTCTTCCTTGAACATAGCTACAGATAGTGTTGTTTTCAAACCAAGCAAACCTCTAGAATTCTTTGACAATTTCTGGGTAGATAGGTTTGTTCTCCATGTAGAAGAAATCAATAATACCCATATCAGCAAAGGTAGTTCTGAAGTCGTACTCATTCTTCGCCAAATCTAGGAAATCAACTCGTGATTCACACATAACAGTCAGAAGATGTTTCTCGATGATTAAAGTAGGTTTAGGAGGGTTCTGGGGACCAACTACTTGTTGTTGTTGAGTGGCCATAGCAGAAGATTGCAGAGAGAAAGTAGAAACAGAGAGCAGGGAGCGAAAGGGTTTTAGGGTTCAAGAGTGAGACTTCTCAGAGAGTAAGTGTGGGTAGTGGGTGAGTAAAGTGATTGAGTGGGTTTAAAAACGTGTTTGAAAAGGCAAACCGCCTATTTCAGTTTTCAAAAAGAAATATTAAAACTGTCATTTCATAAATGAAACGTGTCAAACACTGTGTTAGAAAAGCGCAGTAAAACTGTCCTCGGACAGTAAAAGCAATAATGACTCAGCGAGAGTAATCCTCATCCGCTAACGCATCAACTAGTCTCATAGAGACACGTGTTCATAAAGATTCCCAGAGGGAACTTATAATGAATGCATCAGATGCATATGAATATGAACAGTCATCAGATGCATGCCACAACAGATGATATAAATATAATATAATATAAACAGAGACAGCATAGTATCAGAGGCATATATGCATTCATCAGACGCACTACTAACATTAAAGGCACATGTAAATATCAGAGACACACATGATATCAGAGGCAGGTAAGCAATCAGATGCAGGCATATCAGAGGCACACATATCAGAGGCAAATATATTCAATTTAAACACTCATTCCTTTATAAGATAAAAATTCAAATTCTTTCTTTTAAAGTTGAATCTATCTTCAGCAAGAGGTTTTGTAAAGATATCTGCCCATTGATGGTTAGCATTAATAAATTTAATTTCAAGAATCCCTTTCTGAACATAGTCTCTAATAAAATGATGTTTAATTTCAATATGTTTGGCACGTGAGTGCAGAATAGGATTCTCAGTCAAACATATAACAAATGTATTATCACAGTATATAGGAATATTACTCTCTTTTAATTGATAGTCCTTAAGCTGATACTTCATCCATAGAAGTTGTGAGCTACATCTAGAGCCGGCAAAACGGGCTACCCGGCCCGCATCGGGCCGGCCCGTACCGGGTATGGGCTTTCTAGGGCCGGGCCAAAAAGCCCTAGTTGAAATATGGGCTTAAATTTGACTGCCCAAGCTTGGCCCTATATGGGCTACGAGCTTTTCGAATCGACCCGCATATACTTTTTTTTAAACACCGTGTAAAATTATGTATCCCACTTTAGCATCCCACTGTGTATTCTCAACCGACTTTAAAAAAATAAGAATAAAAACCAACCCAAACTTTTACAAAAAGAACAGCAGAGATTATATCTCAACATAAAAGAAGTAAAATAAAAGATGAGATAAATACCTTATAAAAAAAAGATGAGATTTCATCAAACAAAAAAAAAGATGAGATAAATAGTCACTAGTGCGAAATACACATAAAAAATAGACTTATAACGCCGGTTTTGGATATAACCAGCGTATAAAGTGACGCGGTGACATTTTTGAAATTAACGCATCACTTTTAACATCAGTTATTTAAAAAACCGGCATTATAAGTGAACAGGTAAAATATGGCCAAACTTTTCACACCACTTATAACGCTGGTTTTTTCTAAAAATCGCTGTTAAAAGTTCTAATGCCAGTTTTCTCTAAAAACCACGGTTAAAACTTAAAAAACTTAAAACTTCTAACGCCGATTTTAGCTAAAAATCGCGATTAAAACTTAAAAAGTTAAAACGTATAACGCCAGTTTTCTCTAAAAACCGCGATTAAAACTTAAAAAGCAATTTCCTCTCAAATACCAACACTAACACCAGTCTATCATTTATTTGATATTTGCGAACTCTCCTAAGCCAAGCTTCAGACCTGCGAACTCTCTTCTCCCTCGCACCGTCCCTCTCCCTCGCGCCGTCCCTCACCACCTCCACTCTCCTCGCACCGCCATTCTCCTCACCACCGCCACTCTCCTCACGGTTCATGCTCAAACACTTGCTGACATTTTGGTCTTCTTCTTTTCAAGCATCGCGTGCCTCTGCTTCTTTGCCTTAACAATTTTCCACCACTTCTTCTTCCTATTTCTACTTCACGAAATCAAATCCAAGTGAACCACGCCACAACCAGTAGAAAGGAGAAGAAGTCACTTCCGTTTTAGCAGTAAAGGCTTCAAAACTCGTCACCGTTTAAGGTAAGGGGCTCTTACCCACAAACCCATTGGCTGAATGCTTTATTTTTTTCGATTCCCCTTAACCGTTGTTGTGTTAATTGTTAAGGTGAAATCACGATAACCTGTAAGAAGTGAACACGAAAAAGGGGGGAAAATTAAAAATGGGGGCTTGGCTTTGTAGAACACTAACTGAATATGATGGGGAAGTGTGTATTTGGTTGTTTGAATTCTGCTGTTCTCTGATTTCATTTGAAGAGGCTGACAGAATGCAAGAAGACAACCCGTTGAGTTTGTATTCTTGTTTAATAGATGCACTCACAAGGTGTTTGTGTAAATGTCTGAATGAGTTTAATTCCTGGAGTGAGTGAATTGGAGTGAGATGTGTTCTGTTCTGTCTTTCAATTGCTACTTTAGTCATAAGTTCATTGGAGTGAGTGAATTTATGGATAGGACGACTATGAGTCAGTTCGTAGCATTCAATCTAACTGCTTGAGACACTAAAATTTCCTTGGTTCGATTATGCAATGTTTCCTATGGTATTGAGATATTTTGCAATATTTGATTTTACAGAACAATATCAGACATATTTTGCCTTGTATGCTTATGTTTGTACCAATATTTTGCTTTAGTAACTTGGATCATATAGCTACTAAAGGTGAATGCTAGTTAAAATCTAACAACATAATGATTTGATTGTAATATTGGTGTGACTGCAAAGTTATGATATGTATTGAAAAAGTTTGATGTTGAAAAAGCAAAGCATATGTGGGCTGATATGCTACAATGGAGGAAGGAGTTTGTTGCTGACACTATTATGGAGGTAAATTTATGTAACAAGATTAACTTTTGCAATGTTTGATTGATTTTCTTACCATTGCATCCTATGCACTTGATATGTCTTGTTTTCATCAGGATTTTGAATTCAAAGAAATAATTGAAGTTGTAAAGTATTATCTACATGGCCATTGACACCCCAAATCATAGATGCTTGTTTGCTTCGTGTCACACACTCAGCAAAAAATATTTGAAATCCCTCTTCATATTTTGAAGAGTTGCATTCAATCTTTTCTTCAGTCTTAGAGTTTTCACTCACCAGACGGTGATTCTCAGCTTTGAGTTTCTCATTCTCCTCATTGAGTGTTAAAAATTCTTTTGAAAGTTTTGAGAATTTCTTTTTCAAAGCTTTATACACAATGGGGAGCTTAGAAGATTCATCTAAAAGTTCATCAAATGCTTTTTGAACATTAGAGGATGGGTTAGAATTTATCTCTTCTTCCTCATCTTCACTGTCTGATCCTATGGTAGTTATCAGAGCCATGTTAGCTTGTTCCTCATCATCATCAGACGATGATGAATCAGAGTCATCCCATGTTGCCATGAGACCCTTCTTCTTCTTACCTCTAAAACCACTTCTCTTTGGTTTCTCTATTTCGAGTTGTGGACATTCAGACTTGAAATGTCCTGGCTTCTTACACTCATAGCAAACCAATTAGCTCTTGTCTTTGTAGTCTTTCTTTTCCCTTGTTTGCAGAAAACAGAAAACATCTTGAATGATTCATCCTTGTGTGCAAGGAATTTTACCCATGTCCATCTAGTATAGTCATCAATAATAACAAGACCATATTTCTTTCCAGACAAAGAAGCAGTTCTGGTTGGACCAAACAAATCTAAATTTAAAAGTTCAAGTGGCCTTGAAGTGGAAACAACATTTTTAGAATCAAATGAAGATTTTATTTGTTTCCTTTTTTGGCATGCTTCACAGAGAGCATCAGACTGATACTTAAGATTTGGTAAGCCTGTAACAAGTTCTTTCTTGTTAAGCTTTGAGATTAACCTCAAGCTGGCATGACCCAATCTCTTGTGCCAAGTCCATTGTTCTTCATCAAGTGACACAAAAAACTTGACATTTTGATTTTCCAACTCAGAAAGTTTTATTTTATAAATATTGTTCTTTCTCTTTGCTGTAAAGAAAATGGAGCCATTTTTCTTGCTTTTAACTATACATGCATTATCACTGAAGCCAACATCATAACCACTAACACATTATTGACTTACGCTTAGTAAGTTATGCTTAAGGCTATCAACAAGTGACACATTATCAATAGAAGGTAGAAATTTGTCACCAACTCTTCCACTGACAATGATTTTACCCTTCTGGCTTCCTCCGAAACCGACTGTTCCACTCTCTTTAAGTTGAAGCTCTTAGAACATAAGCCTTTCTCCCATCATGTGATGTGAGCACCTACTGTCCAAGTACTAGGATTGGTGTTTCAACTCTGTTGCTAAGCAGATTTATAACATAGACAATCTTGTCCTTAGGTACCCAAATCTTTTTGGGTCCTCTTTTGTTAGTCATAGAAGAAAACTTGTCCTTATTTTTCAATTTATAACAGGTACTTCTTATGTGACCTTTCTTATTATAGAAAGTACATAGCAGGCAGTCACTATGATCATTGGAATCTTTGGGTTTCAAATTTATGTTTTGAAAAGTGGGTTCCTCTGGTTTGTATCCAAGACCCTTTTTGTCGTTTTGGCTGACACCCCAAATCATAGATGCTTGTTTGCTTCGTGTCACACACTCAGCAAAAAATCTTTGAAATCCCTCTTCATATTTTGAAGAGTTGCATTCAATCTTTTCTTCAGTCTTAGAGTTTTCACTCACCAGACGGTGATTCTCAGCTTTGAGTTTCTCATTCTCCTCATTGAGTGTTAAAAATTCTTTTGAAAGTTTTGAGAATTTCTTTTTTTTTTTAGGAAAAAGAAAGGAGAGGGGCCTCGTTAAAACCTTCTGATGCAAAACCCTCCTTAGGAAAAAAACATCCAGAAGGAAAAAGAGTACCCCCGCCTAAAATTTATTAATAAAAAATTGAAAAAAACAACAAAGAAAATGGGGGGGACTAGGCCAAGACCCATTAAACAGAAACAAAACAAGAACAATAGGCACGCCAAAGAGGCCTATGCAACTACAATAAATAAAGAAAGCAATAGTGGTATGCAGAGGCATCACAATAATGTCTTTCATCCCAACGAGGTTGGCACCAAAGACATTAACAATCATTTGCAGCATACCAAAATTTATAAATAAAAAACGTGGAACCAATGAAAGGCAAAAGAAATCCAAGACCAAATAATAATTATCTGAACCCAGTAGCATGGCGAGGCCATATCTATTAAGTAGAGAAATCTTCAACCACGAAGGAAGGGATAGTGTTCCACCAAGTGAGACCAGGATAATAGAGACCCTTATTCGCCAGCTTTCACAAGCAGAGTTTCCTTCTCTATAGATATGAGAAACGGAGAAAATCATGTTCTTAGTGATCTGCATGCTGTTTAACCACCGATTGCGCAGGTTCCAAGGGATAATAGCATGATTAGAAAAAGCCATAACCACCAATGATGTGTCACATTCAAGCCACAATTTATTCCACCCGTTGCGCTTGGCCAACTCAATAGCTATGATAGCGCCCATTAGCTCAGCATAGAAAGCATTGGCTACGCCAATTTGGAAAGTAAAGCAACCAAGAGTGGCTGCGCTACTGTCTCTAAAAATACCACCGCAAGCAGCCGGGCCTGGAGACCCCTTAGCCGCTCCATCAGTGTTAACTTTGATCCAGGTACAATTAGGGGGATGCCAGTTCACCTCAATGATTTTAGGAGCTTTGCCCAGCTTACCAGTAATGGAGAAATGCTTAAGAAAGACAAACTCCTGAATATTACCAGACATAGACCCTGAAGAACGGTTACCTGTAAGGTTGACATTAGCAACGATCATGTTGATAGCCGCCGCCATGGGAACATTATTATTATCAAAACGAAGTTGATTCCTACAGTACCAAATAGCCCCTATAGAATTAGCAATAGCAGCAATGAGAGCCTCTTTAGCTTGGGTGCTCCAAGAACGATCACAAATCTTTAAGATAGACAAAATGGAGGAGGTGTCCAGCGCCACCCCAACACATTGACCCAACCAACTCCAAATGTGAGAAGCAAAAGCACAAGTTAAAAACAAGTTTTGAGAATTTCTTTTTCAAAGCTTTATACACAATGGGGAGCTTAGAAGATTCATCTAAAAGTTCATCAAATGCTTTTTGAACATCAGAGGATGGGTTAGAATTTATCTCTTCTTCCTCATCTTCACTGTCTGATCCTATGGTAGCTATCAGAGCCATGTTAGCTTGTTCCTCATCATCATCATCAGATGATGAATCAGAGTCATCCCATGTTGCCATGGGACCCTTCTTCTTCTTACCTCTAAAACCACTTCTCTTTGGTTTCTCCATTTCGAGTTGTGGACATTCAGACTTGAAATGTCCTAGCTTCTTACACTCATAGCAAACCAATTAGCTCTTGTCTTTGTAGTCTTTCTTTTCCCTTGAGTCCTTCTTGTGGAATTGCTTCCTGAACCTTTCTTTCTTCTTCCACATTCGTTGAATCTTCCTTGAAATAAAGGAAAGTTCATCGTCTGTTCCATCGCTACTCTCACCAGACGATCCTTCGTCTGTTTGTTGTTCAGCTTGCAGAGCCTTGAGAGTGGAAGCCTTGCTAGTAGACTTCAAAGCAATTGACTTTGACTTCTTTGGAGGTTCTTCTTCATTCAACTCAAGTTCATGAGCTCTCAGTGAACTTAGAAGATCTTCAAGATGCAGTCTGTTTAGGTCCTTGGCTTCATGAATAGCCGTGACCTTAGGTTTCCATTGCCTAGGCAGGCTTCTTAGTATCTTCTTCACGTGATCAGCAGTGGTGTAACTCTTTTCAAGAACTTTTAGGCCGTGAACCAATGTTTGAAATCTTCCAAACATGGTTTTAATATCTTCTCCCTCTTTTATCTTGAAGAGTTCATATTGTCTAACAAGAATGTTAGCCTTAGTTTCTCTCACTTGGGCAGTACCCTCATAGGCCAAGGCCAATGAGTCCCAAATTTCCTTTGCAGTACCATTTTTTTCACATTTCTCGTATTCTTTCTCGGAAATAGCACAGATAAGAAAGTATCTTGCTTTCTGATTTAGTTGATAAGCTTTCTTTTGCTCATCATCCTACTTATCTCTAGGAATGAGATTTTTCTTGGAATCAACTGGTTCGGTATATTGTCTTTGAACCATATCCCAGAGTTTAAGCTGTTGTGACTCAAAAAAGGTTTTGACTTTATCTTTCCAGTAGTCACAGTTTGTTCCAGTGAACAGAGGAGGACGGTTAATATGACCACCAACTTCGTTGCTTGCCATAGATAAAGTATAAGATATTTTCCTCTCACACGGTTAAGCGCTCAACCAAAAGGCCGAGCTCTAGTACGAATTGAACATGACAAAAACAGCGGAGGTTTGAATTGGGTTTTTGTAAATCTTTTCGAAATACTTATGTGTTTTTGAAAACCTTTTCAAAACAACTCTTTAACAAAATAGTAATGCAAATAATAAAGAGAAGAGAATAGTAGGACATAGTGATTTATACTAGTTCACTATCACCCAATAGTTACATCTAGTCCCTTCACCACACTAGAAGGATTTCTCAATCAATTACACTTGAGAGTATACTACTGCCAAACTAGTTATACTCACAACTTCTTAGAACAACTTAGTGCAAACAAGCCGCTAAGGAATACAACCACTAATGGGCTTAATACAGGATTTCAAAAATACTTGGAAACTATAACAATAACTCTCGACAGAGAGGATATACAATGAAATGCTTAAGCACACAGAATAACTTTCTAACAGAAAGAATGAAAACAATTAAATGCTTGTTCGCTTGGTCTTAGAGACTTGGAATAATTTCTTGGTTGCTCATTGTCTCAGTTTGTTATAATAGAATCGTTCTTTTTTTTCAGTGAATGAAGTAAAGTATATATAGCTAGGGTTCCAAATAGTGCCATTGTGACCTAACGGCTCTTTCACCAATGGACAAAACTTCAGATCCGCTTTTGGTGGCTTTTAGCGAGTCCTGCCACTTTCAACTCTGCTCCTGTACTCTGACACAGCACACAGTTGTAGGATCTTGTCCCTTATGATCTTTTTGAATATGAGACACTTACAGATCAAGTTATTTCTGATGATTATATCCATTGACATTCTCTTTGGCCTTTGATTTCTCGTAAATTAAAATACTCATCAATGAGGTCTCTTTAATACTTGAAGTAGCCTTTAATGGATCACTCATTCTGATTTCCAATTAGAGGCATCTTCTTCTAGATGATGCTTGTTACTGAGATACTCTGTACACCAAAGTGAGCTTGGACCGAAGGCAAGTTCTTCAGTACAGAATTTCTTGGCCTTTCATATAACAGAGTCTTTGTAGTACCAGACGCAGGGTTTCAACAGTGTCGTCTTATTAGAGCATGGTCTTGCTAGAACATGATCTACCAGAGTGTTGACTACCACCAGAGCATTGACTACCAGAGCATGATCTTTGGAGTGAGGCTATAAGATGATGTCGTCATCAGCACTTACCGAAAGATTAATGCCAAACTCAGAAGAATAGATCGGAGGGTGAAATGCACACATAGGCACAGTCTTCTGAGACTTTTCATCTGATGAATAGTGACTTACTAAATTCTGCACACTAACACACACATCAGAAGATAATTTTTCTATTAATTATTTGTTATCATCAAAACACTTAAGGGTCATTGTTTCTGAATCCACTTGATTCCAACAGTTAGTATTACCTTAAGATATGATAAGTATGCATTAATTGAATTAGAGATGATTATGTATGTGATTTTGGTAAAAAGAGTGACTAGAACTAATGGATTGAATGAGAAATCTTTGATGAGATAGAGATGGTGATTAGAGGCTGTAAGTGATGGTTATTTGAATTGGTTTAAATGAGTAGGTTATGGATTAATAGAATTAAAGAAAGATAAAGAGATAAGATTACAGCTTTCATGATAAGAACTAAATAACAATAATTTAAATTAAAATTTGGATTTAAAATCGGCGATTAGAGACCTTAGGGACAATTTAGTAATTGTCCCAAATGTTGGATTGGATGTGGGACCACTTAAGAGAGGTCCTCAACTCGTGAATGTGCAGAAAACAACTTTTACTGCACTTCTGCAGGTCCTATGAATCGATTCACCCATGTATGAATCGATTCACACCTGTTGTTTATAGAACTGTTGAATTGAAGTCATGAATCAATTCATGACTGCGAACTTAGATTCACATAATGGGATTTTGACCTTAAGTCGATTCACAGGGGCTACAAATTGATTCATACCCCTGATAATTGTTTAATAATGAATTTAAATGACTTGTAAGGGTTGGTTAAGGGTAGTAACCACCTAGGCTTGCTATTTGCATGATGTATGACTTGTTTTTTAGGATAAGGACATATTATCCTCATTGTTTGATTATTGTCACGAATTGTGACGAATGTGTGGATTGTGTTGAGAAGGTAAGGGCTTTTACCCTTATTGCTTGTTTATTGGTCACAGGTTTGCGACCAATATGAGATGACGACTTCGATTGTATACTCGATGGGTTTGTTGAGTATTTAGTTTTTGGGAAACTCGTCGATGGGTTATTGAAGCAGTGGACCCTATGACCGTTGGTCACGAGAACGTGGTTGGATAGTAACTCCAGATTTGAGTTACACACGCTGATGGACACTTAGGTCGGTTGTCGCGCATCAAGGATGTGGTGTCGCTTGGGTGGTGAGCAAACGATTTCATGGGGAATAGTTCGAAGACGGCCACGAGGAGCTCTGCTCGGCCTTGCAGGTAGTTTCCAGTAGGGGTCTTACGTAAAGGCGAGGCACTGCTGGGGCATCTCAGTCATAAACTGGATCACCATAACAAGACTCAGTCTATATCTCTGGAGGCACTCTCAAGCACTCACCCTGATAGGAAAATGATCCTAAAAACTTCAATGGAGTAGTTGTTAGGTTCGCGTTAGCTGGTTGCTGTTGTAGGACTACCGACTGATTGGCATTGACCGACGAGACCTTGTTTGTCATTATGATGTTTGAATATTGTTGACACAACATGTTATTTTGCCTATGCCGTATTTCCTTTCATATCGAGTATAATTCCTCGCCCCCTCTATGTTTTGTGGCTACTTGTACACCTCATGTACAGGTAGATTATGAGATTGCAGGTGATGACGTGGACATGGATGCTGAAAGTAGACTATATGTTGCTGCTTAGCTTAGGATTTAATTATGCTTTATGATTATTGTTATTCCGGTGTATATTAAGGGTTAAGCTCTGAGACATGTGACATCACAGATTATGGTTTTTATTTCCACAAAGTATTTTTATGTTTTAGTTATTATTCCGCAAATGAGTTTTATTATGATTTGATGTGAACCACTATGTCATTAAAAGTTTTTATAAACTTAGTATTTTTATTACTTCTTGTATGTTCTTATCTGCATTATCCGTACAATGGGGTAGTGGGTGTCACAATATTATACCCACAACTACAATAATCTTCCTCTTACCTTAGGTGAGATCGCGAGTTGTCGAAGGAGAAATAGGAAGACGAACTCTAACTTTAGCCCTTTGAGAGAAAGTCACTACAAGACAAGGGAAATTCAAAGGAATTGTCAAAATCAAGTTTATAGAAAACCCTTAAGATCAAAGGATCAAATCATAGGTTTGGAGAGGACTTACCAAGGTTATGGATCAAAGGGAACCTTATCCCTTACCTAGAGTGAACATTAGGAAGAATTCACGTGTCTTAGTCTTGGTTCAAGCTTTGGAGAAAAACTCTTCCATGGAGAATGACTCTTGAGGAAGAAGCTGACCCCAAAACCCTAGCAGCTCTAGGATAGGTTTTAAGTAGTTTAGAACTGATGGGAATGTGTTTGGAGATGGTCTAGGTCGTGTATTAAGTGTGATCGATAGATATGGGTCTTAGAGGATCGGTTTGGAAAAGACCTAATCATTAAAACATGTACAAACCATGATTTAATCGATTAGAAACAGAGTCTAATCAAATGGGTACTTGCTGGAAAGTATACTGAGACTTTTGGACACGGTCTAATCGATTATGACCCCCTGTTAATTGATTAGAAAGCTTCTAGAAACTGTATTAAGGCTTGAAAACTTGTTCTAATCTATTATTAACATAGTCTAATTGATTATGAAGCCTTTGAAAACTATACTAAGGTCTGAAATTAGAACATGTCTCTTATCAACTAAGATTGTCTAAAACTCAAAAAATCATTTTAAGGCATTCATAACACCTCCAAAGTAATGTCAATTTGGCTCAGCCCAACGCTAACCCACATGGGCTAGGGCCAAATAGCCCACTCATATAAAAGCCCAAGGGCCAAAAGCCCTCAAAGCCCTGTGGGCTAGGGCTGGCCCATAGGCCCTACTTTTTTTTTTTTTTTTGGCCCTTTAAGTTTTTATTCTTTTGACCAATTCTTTGGTTCAACACACCATAAAAAAAATCTAAAATCCATCAATTTTCTCATCTAAGTGACATTCTTGTTCATTAAAAATATAGCAGAAATCACAATTACAGACCTGTCTCGAATACTCCCTCCGGTTTCAAATATAAGTAAAAAAATTACCTCGCATTTTTAAAAAAAATTAGTTAACTTCCTTTAATTTTCTCAATATCATCAAAAAATGAACTTCATTCCATTTAGTTTATTTAGCCCCAACAGTAAGTGGGCTAAATAAAAAGGGGCTATTTATGTGGGCCAAATGGGTTGTCCCATGGGTTGGGGGCCGTCTTGACACCTCTACTCCAAATTATCCATTAACACCCTAAAGCATAGAAGCATGAAAATATGGGGTGTTATATCCTCCCCTTTTTACAAGAAATTTTGTCCCCGAAATTTATGGTAATCTCTAGTAACAAGGAAACTTAAACTTTCTACTTCATCCATTTAAAGGCTCAAGGGTTTCAAAAGGTCTAAATCAACTCTCAGATGCACTAGGCAACATACTCTGACCAACATTATTGCTCTCGTCATGATCAACTTCTTTGGCTAAGGAGTGCTAAACACCACCTACTTTAAGAGTTCGCAACTGCGAGAACCACCAAGGATAAAAAAACATCAAACTTAAAATCTTAGGAGTCACCTCCTAAACCTAGAATCATATTCCTAATCCTTCAAGCAAAACGATACTTCAACCATACTATCACAAAGGATCTAACCATAGGGTGGCTAATCTCTACCCAAACTATGTTTTAAAAAGCTATGGCGAATAAACACAGCCACATATGTCCATAATAGTTATTGTTGCCTTGACTACCAGCAACAAGTGCTTAGGGTGTGCAGTCCCTTCCACTTGTTCAGCCAAGTATCTCAGCAATAACAACCATATGCAACAACTGCTAGTTCCTCTACAGGGTCTTTGATAGAGACTTAAGCATAAAAGATGTCGTCACATAATTACTCTCATGTCTCTACTAAAAATCCTCCATACAACATAGTCCTTACACTATACCACATTAGGTACAACTACCTATTAAAACCATTATGCTTCAACTATTTCGCTTAACCTGCAACTCTACTTCCTTCCTAAAAGATTCTTACTAGACACCAACTAGAAAACTCACACTTCGAAGGTGGCCACTAAGGCTTTAACAACATCACAAACCACCAGGAATGGACAACAAGGGATAAGAAACTAAAGGAAAATTTACCCTTAAACAACAACAAACATATCGAGGTCTCCTACCAATGGCTTGGACAGTTCCCTGTCACAATACCACTATTTAATTACTCAAGGATTTTAACCAATTTGAAATTGGTAAAAACCTCAAGCACAAATTGAAGCAACAACAGAATTAATCACGTAGAGCTCACAACAGTTTACACAGTTTCATAATAACTTTTCAACAACTAGTTGGCAGAGAACATGGTCGTTGCACAACAATATTATACAAGACACAGAAATCTCAGAGTTCACACAGAGAAAACATGATAGTCGCACAATGCACACATCCCGGTTAGAACCGAACTGCTCTAATACCACTTAATGTGACACCCTTAATCCCTTTTCTGGTAATTATTATAAGAAATATAATAATAAGCGTTCTCAAATTGATTTGAACATATACATTGTAGAATAAAAAAAATACGAGTATCTAGAAACTTTTCACACG
This sequence comes from Calophaca sinica, assembly GCA_037113605.1. NCBI lineage: Eukaryota > Viridiplantae > Streptophyta > Magnoliopsida > Fabales > Fabaceae > Calophaca > Calophaca sinica. The sequence goes on from CM073730.1 coordinate 75,152,148, forward strand.
AGTTAAGGAGACCACATTTCAAACTCAAAATCGAATCATAAACTGGAAAGAATTCTAGTTTGAAAATGTTTACATGATCATGTGGGAAATAACTTTAAAACAAATAAAGAAATCCCAAAAGCCCGTGTCACATGGTCTCAGAGCTTTACACATCTCGAGTTTAAAAATAAAACGTGACTCAAAGTCCCAAAAGTAACAATTGAAAACAGCTTAAAATAACTTTCAAAAGTCACAAGTCTTCAAACTAGCCATTTGCGTTAGCATCTGCAAGCACATCATGAAACACAAGAGGAATACAAGCAAAGAGGGGTGAGTATGTTATAGTTATGTTGTATTGATATAAGATGAGCAAATGAATACAAACACATCCAAGTGTATACACACATATACATACATATATAACTACAACATACATATCATACATAACAAGTCACGAAGTAAAAACATCTCCTGCCATATGCAATGCATAGTCTAGAGGTGTCAAGGCATCTCATATATCATGAGAGTGCGTAATCTCCAATTATCACTACTCCATATGCATGTGGTACCAATCTACTACTCTTGGAAGTTTGATTAGGAGGACATGTTCAATATATTGAAGAATAGCACCTTTTGGGTGAATACTTCATTACCTCACACTCTCGACTAATCATGATAGTATTCGGTGACGGTCGGGGTAAATAAATCTAATGGGTAACCGCTAGCTCAAAGGATTAGTTCAAGGCATTGGGTTTACGGACTCGAGCTTCTCACCCCCAAGGCCGAGATGTTGCCACGTGGGTTCACTCTTGGTGGACTCTACCCTTCATTTCAATGTTACTCTCTATAATCTTAGTCACAAGGTCAATATGATATATGATCAATCAATACAATCAAGGTTGGGTTCCCTTCCAAACGCCTCATATCACAAGGTTCATAGATGTCCCATCATGGCCCATATGACCATGTTTAACATAGCATAGGTAAAACCTAAGTCCCATTGTGGCTACTTATAGCTAGGTGGCTTGTTCATGTGGTTACCATGCGGTCAGAAAGTATGTCCAACTTCATAAGTGTTCATGGTCACGAAGTAGTCATAATCATAAAGTAGTCATAAGGTAATCCTAATTACCAAGGTAGTCACAAAGTCTCTAAGGGCACAATCCTTAACATCCTATATCTCCATACTTAGTCAATTCTAAGCGCCTCAGACCAAACCATTCTCATAACATAATTCTAATCTTTAAAATTCCCAAAAGATCCATTAGTTAGCCACGACACTATTCATGTTCCATTCTTAATCGTATTCCTATTTTTGCCTATAGAACTATCTCTTAAGACTTCACCAATCTCATCATCTTAACTTTTAAAGTACTAGTATTAAACTTAAAGTACTAGGACTAATCATATCCATTCATCTCTGTGTTCCTACATCACAACATAAGAACCACTCCTCAAGCATTCCCTCTTTTTAACAACTTAACACTTAGCGTGTCAACTCACGTTACTCTCACAATTAGAATCTGCCTCCTAAGACTCTAAGGTAAATCAAAAACTTAGGATGTTATTCAAATTCGTTTCACATTAGGTTCATATTATTGACATATGGGCTATTTTCCAATCCTTCCGTGACTTCCCCTGCTCGTTGTCCAATGAACTAGGATCAATCTTAAAATAAAACGTTCTAGTCTACACGACCAACTATACTTTGAATTCTAGGATAAATACAAAGTGAAAGGCCTAGTATCATTTTGAGTCTAGGCGTACACTTACTAAAACATTATGTTCATAGTACTAAAGAATCTAATCCAATAGGACATTCCTCTGAGCCTTCATAAACAATATGTTGATCATCCAACTTAGGTGTACTAAGACCTTCTCATGTCACAGTATTACTCTGCTCATTGCTATCTTAAAACTCATTAGGGTACTAAAGAATTTGTACCGAATCTCTCCTATCACCATAAGCATATTACTATTCCTCTTTTGATTTCACTACAACAAAAAAAAAATAGCGCTTATTTTTTGCCTTAAATAGCGCTTAAATGCGCTACATATTGGGCCACTACTGATTGTGTCTTCAACAAATAACGTTTTTGCAGCGCTATTTAAAATTGGGAATAAATAGCGCTTCGCTCAGAAGCGTTACTTATTTCCTGGGAATAAGTAGCGCTTCTTATAGAAAGCACTACTTATTCTCAAGGGTAGTACTTCCTAAAGAAAGCGCTATTTAATTCATTTTTTTTGTCATATTCACATACCTCTGCATATAGTGGTTAATGCACACCAAATAGTCATCAACACCCAAATTTGTATCAACATCAAAACTCACAAAACCCGAATTTAACATTACATGATATAATTCTCAGCCAAAGTTTAACAAAATTATCATAAATAAAACATTAACTAAACATTACACATATTATGCTAGAGTACCTAAACATTACACATTAATTTTCGTAACAAAATATCGACACCACTCTTCCTTGAGTTCGGTATGATCAGAGTATGTGTCGAATTGACAATCAGGAAAGTGCTGCGAAATGAAAATTAAATTAAGTTAGAATTGAACACATGCTTTCAAATGGTATGTGTATATAAACTTCAAAATTATTACATATACATACCTCCGTTGGAATTTGTGTTTAGTTATGAACGACAATATCCTTGAGAAACTTCAATACATACCGGCCACAATCATCAGAGTTCAGTTGGCGAGGACACTATAAAACATAAAATATGAAATTAATTGTTTTTATTTTGGTAATTTGAATAATTGCATAAAAATTTGGTATAATACCTTTAACGGTATCCATTTAAGTGTCGATGATTTAGAAAACCGAGACTTGGCATTTAGTCTTCGATGAATTAGGATAGCCCTAAGTGCAAAATCAAACAATCAATAGATATCTAATATTACACTCAAAATCATTCAATATCCAATTTTATATACACTCATAATAATTTCTATCAAGCATCCAATTTAACACTCATTCACATTCATAATCATTTCTACCAACCAAAAAACACCATTCCAATACATTCATAATCACTGCTCTTAACATCAACACACAAATTATATCAAATTTCTAACAAAATTTTGGCATAGTCTCCCCTAAAATATGGGCATTCCAAAATTTATACAATACATATAACAACATAAAATATCATACCACCCAGCACAAGGGCTCACATAGGCCAAACATAAACAAATAAAAACTTCAACATAAAATACCATATCATTCCAATATCCAATTTTAGATTCATAACCATAACCAATCCAATACAGGCATAAAAGTGCATATATATATATATATATATATATATATATATATATATATATATATATATATATATATATACACGCACACACTTACTGATTGTACTTCTCTTTCATTTTTTTGCGCAGGCTGATTTGTACAAGCAATGGATCCAAATAGTACACAATGTTTTGATTCAGATTAATCGCTAACAATAACCAATGATCCCTACAAAAATGTTGCAGAAAAAAATCATAAGCAGGTAATCACATTTCAATAAATTTAGTATCATTGATGAAGTGATATATATATATATATATATATATATATATATATATATATGATTAAATTAAATGACTCACACTATGTTGCAAGGTGACAAAAACAGAGCCTCAGACTCAGGATTTGCTAATGCCAAGCGCTGAACTATATATTCAGATATGCCAGCATTCCAAACTTCCATATTTGTTTGTTGTGGGCACACAAACACAAACCTTTGAGTATGTTCTTGTGAGATCAATATCTCTTGATACAAGTACCTTAAATTAAAACATGCATACAAATTAATGCATTAACAATAACATAAATATTTAGCTGAAACAATAAAAAACATTGGATACTTTAAAGTTGAATGTCGTACCTGAGATATACGTTAATAACAGTTTGACTTAACCATTCATTATCATTAAGAATTTCTTGAAGTTCAACATTAGCACCAAGTCTTAATGTGTGCTTATAACCCAAAATTGATTTATCCATTGGTACTTTAATGGTATCCTCCCCCTTCATCATTGTTGTCACATGAACTCTAAGATAAATTATAAAATATGTAGAAGGAGCTGTAGGAGGCTGAGAGGTAGATGCGACCACCTTCTTCACCGGAGATGTAAATGACCCATTTGTTGGCTGCTTGCCAACATTCTTGCTAGTTGTGGGCTGCTTGCTCTTGCCCTTGTCCTTGGGTTTGGATTTTGGGGATACCTACATATTTTACATTCCAATACATTAATTAGTTAATAAATATATGCAGTATATAATTTAACATATACGTACCGTATCACTTGTAACTACGAGGTGGTTTGGCCATGCCATATAGGTGCCTATTGTCTGTTCCACTGTCATCACATCAGCTGCCTCTAGTGGTACAGGCAATGGTGCATCCCCCTCAAATGCAACGTCAACTCTAACCTTCACATGATTGGGAGGTAAGGGTAGGTTGTGTAGTAACACACCTGGTTCGATATACAACATTCCCTTACCAACCATTCGTTGCGTTGGGCTCGTCAAATATAGGCTACACTCATGAATGCCCTAAACTAATGATAAACAAAATATTAATATGTTAAACTATTGAATACTCAGGTGACACAAGTATAAAAAGAAATCTAACGATTATTACCTCGGGACACACAATAGTGCAACTATCTCTAACACTATTTGGGTTAGGGATAGGTAACTCATGCTCGTCCCTCTCCACTGATTCGTTATCCTTCTTGTTATCTTGCAATTCCTGAACTTTTATGTATAATTGAGCTACCATTCTCCTCAAGTCTTCTGTTTCACTAACATCATCATAGCGTCTTGTGCGCTTCAGTGATTCGAAGATAGCGCCTGGAGAGACACCAAATCCCATACCCCTTACCCGACCAGGATACTCCTTGATCGGTATGAAGGCCTTCCAACGAATATGAATCTCTAGTTACATTGATTAATAGCAAATCAGATTAGTTTGAATTTGATGAAATTGAATCGTTGTTGCTCGCTCATGAGAATCGCATAACTAAACAGAAAGAGATTCTGAATGCTACTGCCTCTCTGAATTTGACTCAATCTAAGGTGGACACATTGAAATATGAAAATCAATCATCACAAGTGAACTTTACAAACCCTAGCTTGGGTAATTCTGGTCAAGAATCACAGTTCAACAGAAACAATGGTGATTTTCGTGATGGTTATAGAGGAGGCTATTGCGGTGGCCACCGTGGAGGCCGTGGAGGTCATGGTGGTCGTGGAAATGTTCAATGCCAAGTATGTTACAGGTTTGGTCATGAAGTATCTGTGTGTTATCATCGATTTAACATTGCCTATGCTCCACCTATGCAGCAAAACTTCATGAATCCATATCAGTATAACAGACCACAAGCTCCACCTATGGTTTGGCCTTCACCTATGCAAACTTCTATGATGAATGCACCTCCACAAGCTGTTGTTTCTATTGTTGCACTGCAGGCATTCATTGCTTCAATTACTCCTCAACAACAATCACAGAACTGGTTTGTTGATTCGGGAGCTTCTCATCATGTCACTGCCAATGCTGAAGCAATGACTCAAGCATCTCCACTTGCATCACAAGAACATGTGTTCCTAGGCAATGGCCAAGGTTTGCCCATAACATCTATTGGTTCCCTTTCCTTTCAATCTCCTATTCAGTCTTCTTCCAAATTACATCTAAATAAATTGCTTCTTGTTCCTAATATTACAAAGAACTTAGTCAGTGTTAGTCAATTCTCAAAAGATAACAATGCCTATTTTGAGTTTTATCCCTCATCGTGTGTTGTTAAATCTCAGGATAATCACCAAATACTTGTTCAAGGTAGTAGTCTTGGTAGTGATGGATTGTATTCAATTCAGCTTCCACTTCCTTCTTCATCAAAGGTCCAACAGCATTCACAGTTGAATATGCTCAAGGCATCATCAATAAATAATGTTCAAGTTCATTCTTCTATTCTTTCATGTACTTCTTCCCCTGTTTCCCTTAACACTGTATCTACACACACTTCTAATTCCTTTTCCCTATGGCACAACAGATTGGGACATCCCAATCCTCATGTCTTACAAAATGTAAGAACTTGTGTAATGTTTCCTTTTCTAATAAAGGACCTCTTGATTTCTGTGTTGCTTGTTGCATGGGAAAGGCACATAGATTACCCTCTTAACCTTCTAAAACAGTATATTCTGAACCTTTGGAATTGGTATTTTGTGATCTTTGGGGACCTTCTCCCATGACTTCTTCCATGGGTTATACCTACTACATTTCCTTTGTTGATGCATTTAGTAGGCATGTTTGGATATATTTTCTTAAAACCAAAGCTGAAACACTATCTGTGTTTAAACAATTTCAATCACTTGTTGAGTTGCGATTAAATAAGAAAATCAAATTTGTCCAATCGGATTGGGGGGAAGAGTTTAGACCTTTTAAACAATATCTTACTAATCTAGGCATCACATAGGTTAATATACCCTCACACACACCATCAAAATGGTGTTGTTGAAAGAAAGCATAAGCATATTGTGAATATGGGTCTAACTTTTTTGTCTCAAGCCTCCCTTGCTCACTCATTTTGGGATCATGCTTTTCACACAACAGTGTATCTTATCAATAGGTTGCCCTCAACCTATCATAACAATGCTGTCCCCTTTCAAACTATTTTTCACAAAGATCCGGATTACACCTTTCTAAGAGTCTTTGGATGTGCTTGTTATCCCTTGCTCAGACCCTATAATAAACACAAACTCCAATTCAGATCTTCAAAGTGCATTTTTTTGGGTTACTCACCAAACCATAAAGGCTACAAGTGTTTGGATTCTAATGACAGGATGTTTATTTCTAAAAATGTCATGTTTAATGAGTTAAAATTCCCTAAATCAGAAAATACTGTGTTGCCTAATTAGCCTAATCACTCAAATTCATCTAGTATCATACCACTTAGAGTTATTTCACCTGAGCCTACTTCCAATACACCAAATTCTGTGTCTGTAATTTCACCAGATTTAACTCCTGCTGCTTCAGGGTCAGCTCTGCCTTATACAGGTTCTGCAGATTCTATAGTTTCTGCATCTTGAAACTCTCAAGTTAGACCTTTAGCTTCTGATAATGTGTTATCTTAACCTGTCTCTGATCATTCTGGTCCTGCAATTCCAAACACTGCCCCTGTCAGTAGCTCGACTTTAACTCAGAATCATCACCCTATGCAAACAAGATCCAAAAGTGGAATTGTCAAACCCAAAATATTTCCAACTCTTTTGCTAACGACAACTGAACCACATAGTGTTAAGCAAGCCCTTGCCACACCTCAATGGCAACATGCAATGCAATTGGAGTATAATGCACTTATGGCAAACAAAACATGGTTTCTAGTGAGTCTACCTCCTGGTAGATCAATAGTTGGATGTAAATGGGTTTTCAAGGTAAAAGAAAATTTGGATGGTACAATTAACAAGTACAAGGCCAGGTTAGTTGCAAAGGGCTTCCATTAAAGGCTTGGTTGTGATTATTCCGAGACATTCTCACCTGTAGTAAAGCCAGTAACAGTTCGGGTTGTGCTAACATTAGCCCTTACTCACAAATAGCCTCTCAAACAAATAGACATCAACAATGCTTTTCTTCATGGTTTGCTAAGTGAAGATGTGTATATGACACAACCCCCAGGTTTTGAGATTGGTGATAAAGCCATGGTGTCTAAACTTCAAAAAGCTATCTATGGGCTTAAACAAGCTCCTAGAGCTTGGTATGAAAGGCTAACCAAGACATTTCTCAGTTTTGGCTTCATTCAAACAAAGTGTGATCCTTCATTGCTTGTATACAACAAGAATCAAGTTTGCCTTTATGTTCTTATATATGTTGATGATATCATTGTGACTGGAAGTTCTCCAAACCTTGTTCAGAAACTTATTGACCAACTGCAAGCTGTATTTTCACTCAAATAGCTTGGTGACTTAGAATACTTTCTTGGTATTGAGGTAAAAGCTACTAGTTCAGGTCTTTTGTTAAATCAAGCCAAGTACATCAGAGATCTTCTGTTAAAGGCAGATATGGCTGAAGCTAAAGGGATATCAATTCCCATGCCTAGTAGTCTTAAATTGTCCAAATACAGCTCATATTTTTTCCAAGACCCTTCAACCTACAGGTCTATAGTAGGGGCTCTGCAGAATGTCACTGTAACAAGGCCTGAAATCGGGTTTGCTGTGAACAAGGTCTGTCAATATATGTCACAGCCCCTGGATTCTTACTGGGTGGCAATAAAAAGGATCCTTAGATATCTAAAAGGCACCTTATATCTTGGTCTATTTCTGCAGCCAGCTTCTCCTATGCAACCTCTTACTATGAAAGCATTTTGTGATGCTGATTGGGCCTCAGACATTGATGATTGTAGGTCCACTTCTGGTGCTAGTATCTTTCTTGGACCGAATCTCATATCATGGTGGTCAAAGAAACAACCCTTGGTTGCCAAATCCACAGCTGAAGTAGAGTATAGAAGCCTTTCCATAGCAGCTTTTGAAGTTCTTTGGATTCAATCCCTTCTACATGAGCTCAAGGTCTCCACATCTACTCCGGTAATCTACTGTGATAATCAAAGTACTGTGGCTCTCAGCCACAATCTGGTTCTTCATTCAAGAATCAAGCATATGGAGTTAGACCTTTACTTTGTTAGAGAAAGAGTTTTAGACAAATCCTCTATTGTGTCTTATGTTCCTTCTCAAGAGCAGGTGGCTGATATACTTACAAAAGCTTTGCCTAAATTGCAGTTTACCAATTTGAGAGACAAACTCAAAGTTTCGAGCTATTCTCAGCTACCCCTTTGAGTTTGAGGGGGAGTAATAGAGAATATGACAATGTAATTAGTTTGTTAACTAAGCATTGTATAAGTGAGTTAGTTTTGCCAGCTCAGCATGAGTTGGTTAGGAAGTTAGTTAGCAAAGCCTCTGTATAAATACTCAGCCCTGTACTCGATCAAGAGATGAGAAAGAATGAAAATCTTCATTTTACAGATTCAATTTTCTATATGCTCTTGAATTCTTTTATTCTAATATTCATCTCTCAGGCTTAAATTCCATGCAGTCTTCTCCCCATATTTGTTCCATCCTTCCCATCAAATACAAAATGTATAATATCTTGTATTTGGACTAACATGGTCTCCACTAGGCAGTATATCAGATTTGATTGCACACTTATGCTCAAAAGGCATAGGAGGATAAAGCCTCAAGGCTTCGCATATAGCTCCATGAAGGTAAACTAGCTTATCAAGCTCTTCCTCACTTGCAGTAATCCAATTTCCCTCCAAGCTTAGACATTTATCTTTGATCTCTTGAATAATTTTGGCTTCCACAATAGGATGATTTGAAACAAGCCCAAAAAACCAACTGAGACCTGCACTTATTGTGCTATTTCCTGCTATCAAGAGGTTAAGTGCAGTGTCTCTAAGAAACTTGTCACCCATATTTCTCCCTTTCCAAACCCTTCCTTCATTAGTCCCTTTACGAAGTTAAAATGACATTGGTCGTCACTTTTGGAATAAGTTGTACAGTATTCCTGAAAAATTGGTGAAGGTTTCTTTCAGCTACCATACACTTTTTCTCTTGACCAATATGGAGCAATTTGTGTAGCTTCCATAAACATTTTGGAATTAAGTGTCTGTGAAATGTCACGTCCTCAATCACAGATAGAGCTTTTACACAAGCAATATCTGAGAGCTCAGTGAACTTTTTAGGAAGGCAATTAGGATCAAATCCAAAAGAATGGTGCAGGTGCTGTCAAATATGAACCTCTCAAAGATATCTTTTAAATCCACATTTGCTCCTTCTTTGGATGCATGATCAAGAAATGGTAGTAGGCAATTCTCCAACTTCTTTTGAATGTTTTGTTGAAAAGAGATCTCAAAGCTTCTACTTTTAAACAATGAACGAAGTATTGTCCTCTGCTATTTCCATTCATCGGAATTAGAATTAACAATACCATCTCTAAGGACTTCAAAAATCTCATGGAAATCAGATCCTTTCCAGTAGTTGCCAAAATTCTTGCTCAAAATTCGGTGCACGTTCATGGGATCACTGGTGATAATAAAGTTGGTGTTTGTGAACCAAGGCCCTTTAAACCACAGGGTGCCTCCGTGATGTTTCAAAACTAGGGTTGCATAATCATGAATATTGGATATATTTTGCACAATCACTGCTAGCATGCGAATTATTGGCCAATTTGGGATAAGTGCAGTTAAGGAATAAGCATATCGGATCCTAAAGATATGCTGTCAATTACTACTGATATGCAGCCTCTTAATTATGTATTATTGTGTGATCTGATTTGATTTTGGTCAAATGTAATCCCTGATTATTAGCTACAATTATAGGGATTCTATTAATTGATTATCACCTCAAAGGGGTATATATATGTACCATGTATCAGTACAATGATATAATGCAGAATATACAATCTCCTGCATTTTTATCTTGGCATCAGAAGCACTCAAAGATCTGACACGCTTTCCTCATCTTTTTTTTTTCCATCCACTATGGAATCCACCATAAACCAGAGAAATGGCTCTTCTCCTTCTCTTGCTCTGTCAAGTTAGACAGAAGCAACTATATGTTGTGGCAGTCACTAGTTCTCCATATGATCAAAGGAAACAAAATGTATGGCTACATTTCAGGCACAACCAAATGCCCCGTGCAATTTACTACTGAAGGAGGAAACAAGCAGGTTAATCCTGCTTATGAAGAATGGGTTGCAAATGATCAGCAACTTCTTGGCTGGTTGTTCAATTCAATGACACATGATATTGCAACTCAGTTGCTGCACTGCAACACTTCAAAGGAACTTTGGGATGCTGCCCAAAGCTTAGCAGGAGCACAATCACGATCAAAAGTCACACTTCTCAAATCAGAATTTCACAGCACCCACAAAGGAACACTAAAGATGGAGGAGTATCTGATAAAAATGAAGAATCTGGCTGACAACCTGAAGTTTGCTGGAAGCCAGATCTCTACCAATGATCTCATAATTCAAACACTTTATGGATTAGATAATGAATATAATGCTATTGTAGTTCAACTTTTTGATAAGCTTGATCTAACATAGGTTGACATGCAGGCACAACTCCTTGCTTTTGAGAATAGAATTGAGCTTCTGAATAATTTCTCAAATCTCACAATAAATGCCTCTGCAAACATTGCTACCAGATCCGAAAACAGGGGAAATTGAACCTTCAATGGAGGCTGGAGAGGTTGAAATCCAAGAGGCACAAAAAGAGGACGAGGTAGAGGCCGTTTCTCAAGGGACAAGCCAAAATGTCAGGTGTGTGGCAAGACAGGACATGTAGTTGTGCACTGTTATTATCTTTTTGACAAAGCCTATATGGGACAGCCTCCTGAGGAAAAACAAGAGAAGCATGGAGGACATAACTATAATGCTTTTCTTGCAAGCCCAAACTCAGTCAGAGATCCTGATTGGTATTTTGACAGTGGTGCCAGTAATCATGTGACTCATGACTCTAATCACCTCCAAGAATTTTCTGAACATGATGGTAAGAGCAATTTAGTTGTTGGCAATGGTAACAAACTTAAAATTTCAGCCTCAGGTTTCACTAAAATTGAAACAAATCAGAAACCTCGAAATCTGCATGAAGTACTTTATGTTCCAGATATTACCAAGAATTTATTGAGTGTTTCTAAGCTAGCTGCTGATAATCACATATTTGTTGAGTTTCATGCAAAACATTGTTTTGTGAAGGACAAGATGACAGGAAAGATACTAATGGAAGGGAAACTTAAAGATGGGCTGTACCAGCTTCCTAATGTCATTTCGTGTCTCAACAAGGAACCAAATGCTTACATCTCTATCAAGGAGAGCTGACATAAGAGGCTTGGACACCCCAGTAGCAAGGTATTAGATGAAGTCTTGAAGAATTGCAGTGTGAGAATTCCATCAAGTGATCAGTCTTTCTTTTGTAAAGCTTGCCAATATGGAAAATCCCATTTGTTGCCTTTTAAAAATTCCTCCTCTCGTGCCTTGGAACCTCTAGATTTAGTGCATACAGGTGTATGGGGTCCAGCACCAATAAATTCTTCCTTTGGTTTTAAATACTATGTCCATTTTCTTGATGATTTTAGTAGACACACTTGGATCTATCCTCTAAAACAGAAATCTGAAACTTTCCAAGCCTTCATTCAATTTAAGAATATGGTTGAAAATCTTTTTAATAAAAGGATCAAAGTTCTACAATGTGATGGTGGTGGAGAATACAAGTGTTTTCAAAAATTGGTAAATGATTCAGGATTGCAATTGAGATTGTCTTGCCCATATACTTCTACACAAAATGGAAGGGCTGAAAGGAAACACAGACACATAGTAGAATTGGGATTAACACTGTTAGCACAAGCTAAAATGCCGTTATATTATTGGTGGGAGGCATTTACAACTGTTGTCTTCTTGATAAATAGACTGCCTACTTCGGTAATTGAAAATACAACTCCTTATTTCTTGTTGTTTCATAGGAAGCCAGAGTACAATTCTCTAAAGCCTTTTGGATGTGCATGTTATCCTTGTCTCAAGCCTTAAAACAAACATAAATTCCAATTTCACACCACTAAATGTGTGTTTCTTGGATACAGCAGTAATCACAAGTGATACAAATGCATGAACTCAAGCGGAAGGATTTTCATATCAAGACATGTTGTGTTCAATGAGAATGATTTTCCATTCCATGATGGTTTTCTGAATACTAAGAAAACACCTGACATAATAACAGAATCTGCTGTTTTTCTTCATCCATTTTCTTTTGCAGGAGCAAACAACCCTCAAAATATGGAAGCTATTCAAATTGATGCAGCAGCCAGTAGCAATCAACTGAACACAAGTGACTCCTCTCAGGATAGCAACCCTCAAAACTCGTCAAATTCCTCTCCAACTGAAACCTTGGTTGATGATCAATTGATACAAGTAGAACAAGTATCACCTGAGACACCATCAAGTCAGAATCAAGCCATTGATCACAATGATGCAGAAGCTGATAGAGAACAAAAAAATCAAATAAATACACATAGAATGTATACCAGAAGCAAGGATGGGATCTTCAAACCAAAACACCCCTATATTAGATCAATGACAAAGAGCCTACAACAGTAGCTGAAGCAATGTAGAAACCAGAATGGAAAGAAGCAATGGAGCATGAATTCAAGGCACTGCACTCAAATGGCACATGGACACTAGTTCCATATCAAGGGCAGGAAAATGTCATAGACTCTAAGTGGGTGTTCAAGACTAAGTTTAAGGCAGATGGAACAATAGAAAGAAGGAAAGCTAGATTGGTAGCAAGGAGTTTTCAACAGACAGTAGGTTTGGACTATGAGGAAACTTTTAGTCCAGTAGTCAAGGCAAGCACTGTGAGAATTGTATTGTCAATGGAAGTACATTTCAATTGGGAGGTTAGACAAATGAATATAAATAATGTCTTCTTAAATGGTCATCTCAAGGAAACTGTGTTCATGTACCAACCAGAAGGTTTCACTGATCCTAGCAAGCCACGCCACATTTGTAAATTGACAAAGGCTCTCTATGGATTGAAGCAGGCTCCAAGGGCATGGTTTGAAAGACTCAAGAATGCATTGTTAACTTGGGGATTCCAGAACACTAAGAGTGATTAATCTCTTTTCTTTCTTAAGGAGAAGCATAATATCACCTTCATTCTCATCTATGTTGATGATATACTAGTAACAGGGAACACCTCTGAATTTTTCAGCAAGTTCATAAAACAGTTGAATGTGCCTTTTGCCTTGAAGGATCTTGGAAGCCTACATTACTTTCTTGGGATAGAAGTTAGCAGAAATGAAGGTGGAATGTATTTGAGGCAAACCAAGTACATATCAGATTTACTGAGAAGGTTCAATATGGAGAATGCCTCTACATGTCCAACACCCATGGTGACAGAAAAACAATTCACAATTGAAGGTGAGCTATTGAAAAATCCATCACTGTTTAGGCAAGCAATTGGAGGGCTACAATATTTAGTTAACACCAGACTTGACATCGCCTATTCTGTAAATAAATTGAGTCAATACATGTGCTCCCCTACTGTTTACCATTGGCAAGGAGTAAAGAGGATCCTAAGGTACTTGCAAGAAACTAAAAACTACTGCCTACACACTAAGCCTTCTGCAGACCTCGATATAAGTGGCTTCTCTGATGCTGATTGGGCCACTAGTCTAGAAGATAGAAAATCAATAGCAGGAAACTGTACCTATTTTGGAGAAACACGCATTTCATGGTCCTCTAGGAAGCAAAGGGTGGTGTCTCGGTCAAGCACCGAGTCTGAATACGGAGCTCTGGCTGATTTAGCTGCTGAAGTTGCTTGGACAATGTCTCTCTTAAAGGAGATCAAGTTATCTTTACCTAGAGTGCCTGTTCTGTGGTGTGACAACTTAAGTGCAAAGGATTTAGCTTCAAATCCAGTTCTACATGCTAGATCAAAGCACATTGAGGTGGATGTTCATTACATTAGAGATAAAGTTTTACAAAATCAAGTTACCATTGCCTATGTTCCCTCAGCAGACCAGATTGCAGACTGTTTAACTAAGCCCCTAACTCATTCACGGTTCAGTCAACTTAGAAGCAAACTTGGGGTGATAGCTACACCCACATGTTTGAGGGGGGCAGTTAAGGAATAAGCATATCAGATCCTAAAGATATGTTGTCAATTACTACTGATATGCAGCCTCTTAATTATGTATTATTGTGTGATCTGATTTGATTTTGGTCAAATGTAATCCTTGATTATTAGCTACAATTATAGGGATTCTATTAATTGATTCTCACCTCAAAGGTGTATATATATGTACCATGTATCAGTACAATGATATAGTGCAGAATATACAATCTCTTGCATTTTTATCTAGTGCATCTCTATTGCGTCTCCAATTGTGGATGAATATGAAAAAGAGAAAGGCTACGTACCATTAATGCAATACACTGACGTAAGGACATTATTTACAAATAGACTAAAGTGTGTTTCAAATTGTGTCTATAAAGAATATGAAGAAGAGATGGGTACATCTACTCTTTTATACTCATGCATGCATGATGTTTACTCCCTCCGTCCCTAATTATAAACACTTAGAGCACCTTTACCGTGCGTAATCTAATTCGCGTGTCTTATGTGGGCCTTGTCAATAAAGTGAGATAAAGTGAAAAAGTGTGTTGCTTAAACTTTGTTGCCGGCATTTCTACAGATTACGACAACTAAAATTAAACTAGCCAAACTACCAGGTAAGCTACCACGGAGGACAAAAAACACGCCTGGGAATTTAAGAAACGCTGGGGAAATTTTAGTTTACCCCGTTAAAGTTGCCCTTAGAGCATCAGCAGCGCGAGCAACTAAGCAGCGTGAGCAAACTGACACACACAGGGGAGCAATTTCTTTCTCTCTCTGTCTCTCTCCTCATGGGCCCATAGTAAGCATTAGTTGCCCTTAAGCTGTGGAGTTTCTTTGACCAGTCTGCAAGCAACGGTGCACTAAACTTGGCTGCCACATCAGCATTCAAAATTTAAGAAACGCTGCAACAACTTTAGTTGATGATCACTAAAGTTGCTCTTAGGACAAAAACACGCAGATTAAGAAAAGTAGTTAGTTGTCAATAATGTGCATGTTTTTTCTAATTTACCCTTCATTTATTAGTGGCTTGTCATATCCCAAAAAGTCTAATAAGAGAGAGAAAGTCCTATACTAATTGTATTAATTAGGGGTAGTATTGTAAAAAAATAATTAATGCATCTTGTAAATTAAAAAGGGTCTTATAAAAAGGGATAATATTTTTTGTCCTAAGGGGCTTATAATTAGAGACAGAAGGAGTATTTATTTATTTTTTTACTCAATGGCACTTATTGAAGTGTGTTTCATATTGTATTTAATAAAAAAAATTGTATTTATGAAGAATGGTGGAAGATATTCTCATTAAATATGTGGCCCACGAATTTAGTTTAAGAGCCTACTTTTATAAATTTGGCATGACATTTAAATAAGTAGTTGAAGATACTTGGGATTTCACTGTTAATCTGAACTGTGGTAGTATGGGTTCCAATAAATGACATTTGATCCTATAAATGCACATGTCAGTTTTTAACAATTTTTTTTGAATTCGTTTTAAAAATTTTAATCAATAGTTTAATTAATCAGCAGCCTATATTGTCATTGTTTCTTTTGCAAAAACATAAGTCCCCTAAAATTTTAATATGATCGCGTTTTTATTTATGCGTATGACCAATAATAATAATAATAAATATTTGAAGCACCGCTTAGACGAGTGTAAATCCAAGAGGATTAATATAGCACCAGTTGCCATATATCAACATGGCACCTCTCTTGGGTAATGCATGTGGGTCATTTACGCTACCCATCTTTAACCAACTATCAACATTTTTTGATATATGACATTTGAAGTTTATCTATCGGTTATTTTTTTGCAGCTTCACATTTTGAGATGTCGTAAAAAGGTTAAAAGAGAAGTTGAATAAAGAAAAAAGAGAAATGATATTTTCACAATCAAATTTAGACAATTTTTGTGATAATTTTCTAAGTGGTTAATGCGGTTTAAATACGTGGTTAATTACGTTCAGTAAATAGTTAATTGATATATCAGATATTAAAACTCATTAACCACCAACATAACTTTATTAACCACAAATTTGAACGTGATTAATCACGATTTCTAAGTGTTCAACTAATGTAGATTTGAACACCTGAAAATCGTGATTAATCACGTTCAAGTTCGTGGTTAATAAAATTATGTTGATGGTTAATGAGTTTCGACATCTGGTTTATTCATTAACCATTCACTGAACGTAATTAATCATGTATTGTATTTGCATTAATCACATAGGAATTTGTCGTGAAAGTTGTCACATTTTTTGTTGTTAAAATATCATTCCACAAGAAAAAGTGGAATTGATCTACTATACTAGAAAATAAATCTTACTCATTTTTAAATACATGTCTTAATATATTACAGAGAAGTAAAGAACTTTTGAGAAATGAAAATGATCTCAACTCCAGAGTCAAAACTTACAACTAATATTGTTAATCTTTTGTATGTCTTCACCTCTGTCTTTAGAGCTGGACCGGTGGGTCTAGACGAGACATCCTAGTGGCATTTTCTCTATTGCTTCAGCTTATGGGTTCCTTTCTGAGTTGTCCTTTCGAGTGGATCGGCTTACTGATACAGAAGTAGGCGTGTTAAGCAGGATTTGGAAGAGTCTTGCTCTTTCAAAGGTTATTGTTTTCTTATGACAATTACTTTTGCATAAAGTGCTGACTCGAACAAACTTGCTTAGCAGGGGGGTTATCTCAAATCTTGCGGCTACGACATGCATCCTGTGTGGCAGGCAACAGGAGTCGGCGCTACACTTGTTTGGTACGTGTGATTTTACATCCAAGGTTTGGTATGCAATTGTTAGTTAGATAGGTAGTGACTTTGTACTCCCTCCGGATCTCTGCTCCTCATTCCTCCAGTTCCCCTATCTTGGCGGTAGGCAACGATGTTGGCGTGACTTGGCGTTGATTTGGCACGCTGTCCTTTGGATTATTTGGGAGACACGGAATGGTTGTATATTCTCCGGGCGGGTGGCTGAGGTGGTCGTTGCTATTGATCGCATTAGATCTTTGTCCTGGAGATGGTTATTGGCTAGAGGTAGGTCTGCACCGTGTTTGTACTATGAGTGGTTTGTCGATCCACTCCAATGTATAGAACGTCGATAGGCTTTCTTAGGTCTTTTGATTCTTCGGTCTTAGGGCCTGTGATTCTCCTTTGTATGTTGGGTTGGGGTACCCCTTGTACCTCCAGTAATAAATTTTGCCATTCAAAAAAAAAATGTCAATCTTTTGTGTCTTACTTATCCAAATCCACAAAATATTGATTGGAAGCACCTTAATTAATGACTTTCCATATGATGACTCTTTTTTGAATTTTTTATTTAATTATCAAAACATATAAAATAAGGTTTTTCTATTTAAATCTTGTGCATCATCAGTCACTACAGAAAAAAGATATTCAGTGACAATTATATAGTGACCATGATATTATGGTCATTGATTTATTTATTTAAAAAAAGATTAACAAAACAGTTTGCGACTAATAAGTATTTACCGGTAATAATGGTCACAAAAAAAGAAATAACATTAATATTGCTTCATCAATTTCTGACTTGCGAAATTCCCTTACTCCCTTCTCTCTCACTTCGTCACTCTCGACTTTGGAACAGATACGAGTTTCTCAAGCTCTTCTCCCCCCTCTCTCTCTATTCGATACACTTCGACTTTCCACGCTTTGGAGCCCTCTCTACTAGATCTGCTCTTTTCTATGGTAAATTTTTCAGATCCCTAGCTTTTGATTCCGATTTTACGATCTCAATTTTCAGTTTATTGTTTTTGTAATTTGATTTTATGATCTATTTTGGTGGTTCATGTGATTAGTGATGGTGATTCTGATTTTCTGATATGTTTCTCAAGCTATTTTCTCACTCTCCCTCTCTATTAGATTCGTGTCAAAGCTTCTTCGACTTTCCACACTTTGGAGCTCTCTCTATTGGATATTCTCTTCTCTCTGGTAAATTTCTCTGATCTATAGCTTCTGACATTGTTTGGAGCAGTTTAGGGTTTGTGTATTCCTCATGTATGGATTTAATTGATGTATTTGTTATTTCTTGAATCTGCTTCTTATGAATATGTGGTTTAGGTGATAAGCATCTGCTGCTGTTGTTTCTTGTCTTGTGTTTGCTTCAATCTATGCCCTAAGTATTCATGTTTGATTCACCTAACATTTTTGGTTTCTTTGATTAGAATTCCTGTTATTTTTGTTTTTGTTTGTGTTTCTTTGGTTGCAAAAATGCTTCTATAATTTTATTTTAATTTTAATTCAACTTAGATTATTTAACAAAATCAATTTAGATACAGAGAAGAAATGAGAAAAGAGGAAAAAGATATGGCGTTCAGATAACTAATGATATGTTGGAACAATTTTTGGATGTTATATAATATAACTAATGATCATGTTACTTTGTTCTTTGTTGTTTCTGTTCTGGCTTGTGTCAAAAAGATCACAGCAGAAAATTTACTTGATGATAGTTTGCTTGACTTACATCTTTTCCTTCCAAGTCTCTAAAAGAATTACTGCTAAACTTTACACCTGTGACTTGTATATATTTGAGCATATGTGCTACGTATGGAAAAATCCTCCCAAAACAGTATAAACATAGTTATTCGAAAATACTTTAATATAGTTTTACTCATTACATCCAATTAATCAAATTAGTCATCAATATTGAAACACATACTCAGCTCAGGAGCAATCATTCACAATGTAATATAATTCTGAATAAATACTCAAGCCTCAAACATATTTTAAAAGAGAAATACACAATGCAACACAATACACAATGAGTTCCTCGAATGTACCCCCTTGGCCCAGCTCAATTGCCAAAATAAGTGAAATGCGATTTTTGGATATGACCAAGGGGTCCCCGCCGATGAAAGTGCAACAAATCACAATCGACAGGTTTGCAGTCGAATTGTAAACATTCCATACACAAACAAGTTTCAACGAAAAGAAATATCAATCATAAAGCAAGTCTATCAATTTAGCATTTGCCTCATTATGGGGTTAAAACACCGTCAATTAAGGACTTAAATCATAAGTCATTAACCATCAAATCATAGAAACAAAAAGAAGGAACAAAACTCTGCAGGGAGGCACGACCGTGCTCTCCCAATTCCCCTTTGTCACGCAAGGGACAGAAGGAAACACGGCCAGGCCGTGATGGCCTGACAGCTTCTTATCATGCATTTTTTTTATCAAGTTCTAAGTTCTCAAATCATTCCAAATCAACCCCAATTCAATCCAATAATGAATCTAACATATTTAACACATCTAATGGGGAATCATGGTACTTATTAAGATAATAACAACTTAACATGAAGACATCCTCTAATCATGCATTGGAAGTTTAAATCAAGCATCTCAATCCAATCTCAATCCAATCAAAGAGGACTATAAGACAAGAATTTAGCATATTCACATGGAATTCAATCATTAACAATATACACCGATCATTACACATGAAATTCTTCTTATGATATATGCCAAATCAAACCCAAATTAATTCAAATCATGACCAAGGTTAGCATGTCAAATTTGAGAATCAAAACATTTGTCAAGATAATAACAAATTCACACATAAAGATGTATCTTATATTGCATGCAAACCCAAACTCAAGTATCTTATAACCCAAGACCCATTTTAAAGAGACATAGAGTCATAACAACTCATAAAATAGACTGGCTCGAACACCAAGCCACTCCAACACTCATTCATCCATATTTGACAAACGTGAGAAACAAAATCAAATATTCCCATTGGAGTTTAATGGAACTCACAATGGGCATACAACACACAATAATTGTGGGGGGTTGGGGGGCAGCCATCCCACACTATTTATACCAGACCCACTAAAATATCACAATAATCTACTCAACTATAATTTAATTCAAGAATTAAAATAATAATTCCTAGCACACCCTAAGGGAGGTTTTAAAGAAGGGAATCTATGTTACCTATTGATCCTTAAAAGCCTTGGGATGAAAACCCCCAAATCTTAGGGTTTCCCCTCCATTGAAGCTCCAACCAAGCTCTTCATCTCCTTCTTCTTCTTTTTCAATCGGACCTAGATTGGAGTCTGGATCTCCTCTTTTCTTCCATTACCTTTTCTTTCTTCTTCTTCTCCATGATTCGAGCTCATCTCTCTCGATCTCTCTCTCTCTCTGTCGCGTTCGGTTATGCTTCTTCTTTGCTCCTCCGGAGCGGTGGCGCGCCGTCGCGCATCCAGGCCGTCGCGGCCTCTCCTCCTTCCTTCTCTTCCACCGTCGCACGTCCTCCCTCCTTCTACCTTCTTCAAAGTATTAGGTATATTGTCATCAGTAAACTTCCCAATTTACATGTCTAATTGATCATGTTATTTTAATTTTTTAGATAAATAATGGTGGCATGGCTGAAGAAGATCATTTGCTTGACAATATGGAAGTAGAAGATGAAGACTTATCGATTTCAAAAAAAAAAAGATGAAGACTTATCTTGAATGTTAGTTTTGGTCG
Organism: Calophaca sinica; assembly: GCA_037113605.1. Classification (NCBI taxonomy): domain Eukaryota; kingdom Viridiplantae; phylum Streptophyta; class Magnoliopsida; order Fabales; family Fabaceae; genus Calophaca; species Calophaca sinica. Next base: position 75,173,294 of record CM073730.1, read on the forward strand.
ATTGTAATTAAAGTGTGTTAGCTTTTAGATAGATAGTTAATGCATTATGTTGTGTTTACCCATTCTTGTATATTCTTTGATTAAAAATGTAAATAACATGTACTGTGTACATTTTAATGAGAAACTAATATTATAATTAATAAAAGGGCTTTGTGGCCTACTCTTGGAAGGTTAACCAAAATAAACATGTTCAAAAAGGTTTAAGGCTCTATAATTAAAACAACTCTTATAGCAAAAAAATGTATTTAAGTTGAAAAACTGTTGTCTAAGCTTAGCAGCAACAGTTTTGTGTGTGTACCTTTGATATCTATAGGCAACAGTTTTCATTGTTGCCTTTAATAGCAACGGTTTTAAACCCGTTCTCTTAGTTTACTTTAAAAACCATTCTCTATGCCAATACCATTGCCTACGGTTTTTATATAGTGTTGCGTATGCTCACCAAAACCGTTGTCAAAAGAATAGGCAACGCCTTAGACTACCACAGTTTAAAAAGTGTTGTCTATTCTTTAGGCAACAGTTTTTTCATATTAGACAACAATTTTGATGCTAGTTGTTAACCAAAAATGTTGTAGTGTAAATATTACATTACAATTCCAAACATTCAGGATATACATTCGTGTTAATTATAACATCATTTAACTAAACACACATAAAGTAGTAATCACAAATATTCTAATTAATATAGGAGATACAATATCACTGATAATACGAAACGTTACAGAGCATAATATCAAGTGCATCTTTTGGTAACTTTGACCTACAAACCGTGTTTCATGCTAAGAACAATAGAAACCCTTGGAGTTATACGATGACCTTCCACCACCTATATGTGAAAATCCCATAGTATGGTAGCTGCAACCATCTCCATTTCAATGAGGCTAATGTCTTTACCCAAACAACTTCTGGGCCCACCATTGAAAGCTATGAACTTGTACGATGGTACACGTATAATCTCTCCCCTCTCCGAAATCCATCTCTCAGGCTTGAATTCCATCACATTTTCAGTCATAGGCTACGCGTGAAAAGTATTGCGTAAGGTAAAAAAACCGTTTTTGTTACCAAAGGCAACGATTTTACAACCGTGGTGTTCTCAGGCGTTGCCTATTCTATAGGCAATGGTTTTTTGGAATAAAGGCAACGGCAATAAAAAACCGTAGCCTTTGATAGTGTATAGACAATAGTTTTTTGATTCCTATAGGACAACGGTTTTACAGTGTTGCAGTCAATGCCAATAGTGTAAAACCGTTCCCTTTAGATGTCAAAGAGTACATAATAAAACCGTTAGCTTTTGTGTTTCACTTTCCACAACAGTTTTATATGGGAAAAAAGACAACGGGTTTTGCATAAAACAACGCCTTTTCGGATAGTATAGAGAACATTTTTTTTATAGGGCAACAGTTTTAATATACACAGAGAACTTTTTTTCTAGAAAAGCAAGAGTTTCATTACTTAATATAAAAATATAATAATTTTATTTATCAAAGGAACCACTTATTAAGATAACAATGTAATCACCAACATCAACTAATTAATGACAAGAAATTTCATTAATCATCTCATCATTTTTTACCAAAATAACATTGTAATCATAAAATAAAAGTCAAGGTAATTAAGGATGAGTATTTAATGTATTTCAAAAGTCGTAAGTACAATAATCATTACTCATTATGTACCAAAAAAACATTGTTCACAACCTAAAGTAAAAGTGCATAACACTAGTCAATCATCAAGACAACTCTTTATCTTCTTTTACATCCAAGTCATCAAGCAATTGACCATCATCAGGTTCCTATAAAATTAAAATAATATTATTAATAAAGGGATGTGAGTTGAATTAAGAATAATAAGAATAGAAAAGTTAAATAAAAAAGATAGTGCAAACAAATGCATATATAATTATTGAAGAGTTAAAAGTGTGTGCGTCTTAGTCGGTGTTCCTGATTACTGAACACAATAAGCAGACTCTTCTCTTCTTTTTCAAATGTTTTAAAATATAAAAAAATAGGAACAGAACAAACCTAGGTAACGAGCAAGCAGAATGCAACAGACACCGGTTGATAGAGTTCATTTGTCTGCACAAACAAGGCTTACCATTGAACCACAAACGTAGTCAGACAAAAATGTACAACTATTAGTAAGTGGAGAAGCGCGAAACCAAACAAACAACAACTAGCAATTGTTATCCAGCAAAATAAAATGAATTCAAAAACCAGCGGAAAAACTCAGAAAGTCATAAACTATTAGAAAGATATGAAGAAGCTCACCCAAGGTGAAATCATAAGTAATTTAACAAAATGAAATTAGTGAGATATTAGAGAAGTTGAAAAATTGAAGCTTAATTAGAGAGATATTAGAGATATTAAATAGTGATCAAATTAAATAGAGATATCAGCAGAGGCATATCAAAGGGCCAGTTGCAATAGAAACACAAATTGGACAAAAGGCCACTTACCATTAAGTTCTAGAAAGATTTGATCAAATTAAAACAACCTTATATAACATAAAGGAACTGCACAAAGCATGCAAATTATTAGCAACATAGTTTTGGAATAGACAAGCAACATATTTTTCCACTGATTCACAACCTATGGCCTGTGCTATCATAAGAAGATTTCCAATAATTTTTTTCCCATACACCTTGAGCCAAATGTCTCTCTCTCACTTTCTTTCTTATTCTCTTTTCTTTTTCCTCCCACCCCACCCTTTCCCTGTCCACCATATGTACAGTTGGATCAAGAAAATCTGTCATACTAACATCAAAAGATCATACAAAATAGATAAATTATACAAACATCTAAAGTATTAGATCCAATAGATTGACAGTGTTCAATAACCTATTTTATAGCAGTGGAAGTCATTGACTGGACAAAAGGAGTAAATCATAATTTGGTCACTGAACTATATACTGAATTTATATTTTTTTGCAACTTCATGAAACCAGTTAAAGTCATAATCATATGGTTCTATTTTGATTAGTGGAGAAAACACGAGTGTTCTAACGCAACTAATATGATCATATCAAACAGGGCAAGTTAAGAAGTCTCGCTCTCCTTTTAGTAGAGCATACTAAAGTTAGCTGTATGCTACTTATATTATCCATGGACATGCTTCAACATAAGCATGAAATAAGGCTACATGTATAACTCTCATTAAGAAGCAATAACTTCTCTGTCATTATCATTAACTAATGTAGAGTACAAGAGTAGTAACTTCTCTGTCAACCTGCAAGGAGAAAATTCATTTACTTAATTACATGATAAATGGTGCAAACTACACTAAAATGAAACAAATTTATTTTATTACGTGTTTACTAGTAGGGCTAGTTGAGCAATTTTGCTTGAGAATTTTCAAAATCCTCTGAATCATGGCCCTACGGCTTTTGATACCAAAATTGTGCATGCGCTTCTTCAAATCATTTCTGCATTTCAATATGCAAAGCCTACTATTAGACTCATAATAACCTACCTCAATCCAATATTCAAATTGGAACTTCCAGATCCATGTTAATGCAACATCCTATTTCACTGAATAAAATAAAGTATCCCAATACCAAAAGTAATAAAAAATAAGTATTCCATGCTTTTACAATAAACATTTTTATTCAAGGATTATACTTTAGCCTATTTCTAATTGCCTGGATACAGGGAAAAAAAAAAGCAGAGCCATCAAAACGGGCAATGACGCCTGGCATAATGAGGCAAAATTCTTCTGAGGAACTATCTTGAATCAAATCTTTCTTTGTTCCACGAACTCTTAACTTCAAAACTCACCCGGGATAAATCATCTACGAGGAAGCAAATTGATATAAGACGTATGATAATCATATTGTGAAAAATGAAAAAGGAACTGGCTCTAAATTAGCCGTGATCATAAAACAAACAAGTATCTTCATCGAGAACAAACTACAAAAAACAGTTGAAAATCGAAATATGAAACAACAAAAACGCGCATTCACGATATGAACAGTTGAAAATCGAAAAAGCATTGTAGAAACAGAAAATCTTACCTCAACTGCGACAAAAATAGATTCAGCAGGAGAAAGATATTAACCTAAAAAGTTGAATTCAGTACACAAGATCTGAGAGCAATGCCAATAGAGTAGATTACGCGGTCTCATAAAATAAGTTTATCAGCGAGAAAATTGAAGAAATGAAAACACACAAATTAAAATTAGAAGTTCGAAGAATCCTTATATTTGGAGCCGATAGAGATTTTGGAAGAGTAAAAGATGAGAAATCTGGAAAGGACGAGAAAGAGTGAGAAAATGAGGTTGAGATTTTCTTTTCTTTTTGATTTAATTCATTTTGGAAATGCGAAATGGTTTTTGAAAAATGACTGTACTATTTTCTATTAACTTTCCGACTACTCCACATTTTTCGCTCCATCACTTCACTCTGCTTCTACTTGCAAAACTATTTTCTCTCTCTCTCTCTCTCTGTGACTTCAAACCCTAAAACCTCAATTACCCTCTCTGCAACTGTTACCATGGCCGATAGAAAGGTTGGACAATATACTGCTGCCTTCGATGTCTTCTCAGAAGCAAAACTCATGAATGAAAACAGAATTGATTTTGAGAACTTCAAGCTCTATGGTTTTGATTTCGAAGAAGGTTTAGAGAAACTGGGATGGAAAAATTACTTTATCTGGGAACCAGTTGATGTGTTGAGCTATGCTATAAAGGAATTCTGGGGGAACGCCTATCTACTTCCGGGTGAAATCATTGAAGGACATATCAAAGGTTTCAAGTTACGTTTCACCATAAACTCTATCGCTCAGACCATCAAGTGCCCTTGTGAAGGAATCAGCTACCATGCTAACTGGGTTGACGCTTACAGAGGTTTGGAAAACGTCAATGAAGCACTATTCGAAAACTATCGTGAGTTGAAAAAGAAGAACATAACTCCTACTGCCAAAGACTTGAAAAGCCACTACAGAGTATTGCACAAAATCATCGCTAAGAGCGTGATTCTGAAGGCTGGTTCAAGCGACATAGTGAACTACGAGCAAAAGTTCATTATGAGGAACTATATGGATGGAAAGAAAATCAACCTGCCAAGGTTGATTATCAATAATCTTATCAATGCTCTCGTCTTCTCCAGGAAAAGTGTTGATAAGAAGAATATTGTCAAGGTTATCCCTTATGGAGTTCTTCTTTCCATTATGATGATAAAGGATGGTATTGTGAGAAAGCTTGCTGACTCTACCAACAAAGAAGAAAAAGATAAATACTTTGGTGTTGGTGCTGTTGTTCGTCCTGAAGTTTTTGGAGTCAACGATGCAGTCGTAATGCATTGATTCTTGGCTTGATGATTAAGAAGGTGAAATTAGAGCAACAAGAAGGAGAAACTACTGCGAATGTTGGAGAAGCTGAAAAGAAATCCACCAGAAGCTCAATGGCTGGTGTGAAAAGACCTGTTGAATCTCCTATAAGGGAGACAAGAAGAATGAAACAGAAGGTGGCTCCTGCACCTACTGTTATACCCTAATTTTGTCCACCTACCTCCTGTAATTTATTTTTTATTATTGTTTTTACTTTATTTTTAACAACACATTTCAGGTTCATTTTTGTTAATCATTTGGGCTAATTTTAGCCCAATTGCAATAAATAAAAAGGAGGTGCAATGGCTGGCCTTTTTGTTATAGATTACAACCACAAGCAAGCCCAAGATATAACCAATGTCCAATGTCCATTACATATCAAAAAATAAATACAGACCAATGTTTGAATGAATTAAAACAAAAAACAAACAAAAATTATAAAGAGACAAAGCATGCAAAAAAAAAAAAAGAAACAGAATGCAGCATCTGCTGCGATGAGATGCTGGGACAAGGGGAAGGGGACAAATTGTCTTCCTTTGAGGCAGCTTGTTTCTCTGTCTTGCTGCTAGTCAAACCTACAAAAAGAAAGGCAACAGTCTATTATGAAGAAATTGCATTGTCTAATTAGGCACAAATAGAAAAAAGCAAAGTCAAAACGTGCATACAACAGGGTTTGGGGGATGCAACCATCCTAGAACAGAGCCACAGAGCATCAAAATAGGAAAAATGGGATGAAGCAAAATTGTAGATTTTGACTCATCTGATCAAGAAAAAGAAACGAAGAATAAAAAACCAGTTTAACACAAAAGTCCTCATCCTCTATAAATACAACCTCAATTCACAGAAGAAGGGGGGAGATTTTCTGAGGAATTTTTGAAATCTTTTTACCACCCAGCAAAGAGTTAGAGGCTCCACGTTGGGGTCCTAATTCAACTCAGTTTTCAAACACAGAAAAAGCAACGTGGCGGCCGTGATAAAAAATCGCAGAAGCAGAGGGGAAAAAGAGAGAAACCAGTGTCATTACCTTCCTCATCAACCACACCCACTCAGGTAGTCCACTAAACGAATTTCTGTGTTTTACTTTAATCCCAAACCGCCGTAAATGAGTGTTGCCATGTCCTAGCCTGTTAACATAGGTTTTTGCAGAATGAGACAAACAACCATAGAATCAAATAAAAAAAATGAGAGAATAACAGAACAGACGATAAGAAACGAAATCAGGAAGATAAGGTTAGGTAGCACCAATGGCGATTCAGATACAAAAAATAAAAAAAAAATCTTCTTACCGGACCACCGCGCCAGAACCACCCTCGCCGCCACCACCTCTTTCTTCTTCTCCTCGCATCGGCCGTAACCCCCCCAACCCCTTCTCTCGCGCCTCCTCCTCACGCTTCTCTCCCGGTGGCGTTCGTCCCCATTTTCTCCTCCTTGCGCCAACCCATCCTTCCCTCACCATAGATCTCCCCACTTTGCGGCGCGTAAGGATGGCATGCCAGCGTCGCCGCTTCTTCTCATCCCTCGCGGCCTCCTCTCTCATGGCGATCTCTACTCGCCTTTCTCATTCTCTTTTTCCCCAACGCGTTCCCTCTCTTTTCTCTCCCGGTCATTTTTCTCTCTCGACGCCGCGACCTCCTCACTGTCTCCCCCTCATTTGCCTTGTGTGACTTTCCTCCCACTAGGGTTTCAAATGAAACCCGTAAGGAAGAAGTGATACCCTTATCTTATTTATTTTTATTTTTTGTTGTTTTGTGTTATTTGCTTTTTTTATTGACTGGTCACCCACCCTCCTTCCTACGCTACCCGCCCTTTTTCTTAATCCATTTTTTTCTTTTGGGGGCCTCGGCCCACTCAAGCACCCTGCTTTCTTTTGTTCTTTTTATTATTTATTTCATTTCTTTTATTTTCTTTATTTAATAAAGAATGATAATTGTACATATTTATTTCATTTCATTTTTTTCTTTTATTTTTGTTAACTCTCCCCCTTCCCAGTGAGTTACACTTACGCGTGTTTAGTTTTTTTTTCTCTATCCATTGAACCGCTTTACCCTTTTTATTTATTTATTTTACTAGTCAAACTAGTACAATTTTATTCAACCAAATTTCACATACAAATATCGAAACCCTATTTTTTCTTAAAAAAACGTTTGATAAAAATCACGAAAATTAATTTACTAGTAATGATTACTCGAGATTGCTTCCCGTTTAGTCATTACAAATATCTTAATTTTCTAAATAAAAATGAGTCGTTAGTGAGGACCACTCTTGATTGCTTCTTGTTTGGTCCCCATGAAAACCTATCCTCTTCATAAAAATAAAATTAAGTTTTTTTTTACTAGTAATGATCACTCGAGATTGCTTCTCGTTTGATCATTACGAACATCGTTAATTTTATAAACAAAAAAGGTTATTAATGAGGGCCACTCTTGATTGCTTCTTGTTTGGTCCCTATAAAACCTACCCTTTTTTTTCCATCAAAAAATATACAATTAAAACCAACCAACACACCACTATTTTCTACCCAAGAACTATGTAGCCTTTGATTTCTCCACTGCACCCGGAGATACGTAGGAGCAGGAGCCCACTCCTGTCAAGCGCAAAAATAAACGACTTTTATTAAGTCATCTTTTTTTTTATCTTGGTTAAATTTTTTTAAAATAAAGGGAAATAAATATTTTTTTAGAAATTAATAAATTTTGCACAATTAATTAAAGGTAACTTTTTTCGAAAGGATGTTGTAGGGTGCTAATACCTTCCCTACACATAATCGACTCCCGAACCCAAATTTGGTCTCAAGGACCATTTTTCTTCAAAAAAAAGGTTTTTTCCAATATTTTCCCTATGAAATAAATTATTGGTGGCGGCTCCATTAAACTCGAATAAATCCCTCCGGATTTTTAGAATTACCTGTTGGCGACTCCACTGGGAACATTTTTTTTAGAGAGTCAAGCCTAAATAACTGATTGTGCTAAATAGTTAACTTTTATGTTTAATTTCCCTTGTTTGTATTTATTTATTTATTTATTTATTTATTTACTTATTCATTTGTTTATCTACTTATTTATTTATTCATTTATTTATTGTTCTTTTATGAATATTTGTTGTGAATATTATGCATATATTGAACCTTAGGATAGAAGACCATATTCTGTATATTTCATTTGTTTTGCAGCTTGGGTAGTGTTAGGGTGTTGCCCCTCTCACACACCGCACCTACACATTCGCACACACATGTGAGTAAGGCCCTATACCCGGGTCAGAGCAAAGCTTAAGTTGAGTGGAGGTTCGGTGATGGTCAATTGGAATTTGCTTTCCTTCTGGCTATTGCGAGAACTTCATCTAGAGTGTGCTCCCTCTGAGTATTCCGCACCGGATAGTTATCTATCGTTGTGGTTAATATTCAGGAGGAGACTTTAGCTCTAGAGGCCTTTGGTGAGAATGTGATTAGAGCCACCATGAGATCTATCACTCAATACAAGACCATAGACCCCTTAGGCTAGAAAATATCTAATTTTAGGTTTAACCCATTTAAGACACAAGGGGCATCATATCATTTTTGTTCTGCCACCAAAAATCTGTTATATCACGTCCATGCATAAAAAAGGGTCTACTAAATCACATATTTTTGTGCATGCTACACGAATAGTCATCATCATCACTCAACATTATATCTTCATGCATTCATACTTCCAAAAAAAACATGTTGAATTTTTTTTTTTTAAAAATGTCATTCATTCTCATTTCATTTTAGGTGCCAGGGAAGCATAGGAACTCAAAGTTTGGCTGCAAGTATTTTGTGAGATAATATATGGGATCAAGCGGCGAAACTGTCCCTTTGAAGAAGCACATACATCCGAGAATAAAAAAGCCTGAAATAGAAAGCCTGAAGAAGTGTGCCAATTTAATGACGACGAGCATTCAGCGTATAACCTTCATTGGAAAGTATGTGAATATTCTCAAGTTGCTAGAGGTGGATGTGCAAGTAAATGTCATTTCTGCACTTATCCAATTCTATGATTCTCCCATGAGGTGCTTCACTTTCAAGAATTTCCAAATGGCTCCCACACTGGAAGAATTTGCTCGGATTTTAGGATACTCGACCGAAAACATGAAGCCCTACCAACGCACCCGAGATTTTAATCTCCTATAAGAGGTTGCTATAATTCTGAAAGACAAGGAGGATGAATTAAAGAAAAGAAAGTTAAACCGAAATGGTGTCGAGGGGTTTTCGCTAGAGTATTTTGAAGAAAAGATGAGACATTTGGCTAGTGTTCAAGATTGGGCGTCTTTCATGGAAGTGTTGGCTCTTACAATTTTTGGCATCATGTTATTTCCACGCATTGATGGCTATATAGACTTGGCCTCGATTGATGTATTCCTAGCCTTTAAAAAAGGGAAAGAGAGTCCAGTGTCAGCCATTCTTGCGGATACTTATTGTGCCCTCACTCACTGTCATGAAAAAAAGGGAAGAAGCTATCATCTTTGCTTATCCACTCTCTATGTGTGGCTTGTCACCCACGTATTCGAAAAATAGGAAAATGTCATGTCCTTTGCGGACTTCAACACATGTGATGTAGGGTCGAGATGGAGATTGGTGAAATTTGTGACTCTGGCAAATCTTGATGAAAAGACAGTCCGATGGTACCCAGGATGGTTGGATATGCATGAAGTGATCTATCAGTGCGATAATTTCCCTAATGTTCCACTTATAGGAACAAGAGGATGTATTAACTACAATCCTTATCTGCTGCTAAGACAACTTGGTTATTCTATGATGAATCCACCGTCAGATCAGATGACGACCCCCTTCGTGGTATATGAGTTCGATCAAGGAAATAGCGGAATGCTTAGAAAGGTTCGACATGCTTGGGACCAAGTCACTCGGAAAGGGAAAGTTCTCGGAAAAAGAAGCATTGGTGCTACGGATAGTTACAACCAATGGATCGAAAGCAGGGTTCGAGAAATCAAATTGCCGTTCCATGGTACACCCCCACCGTAACCAGAAGCGCTGGAATCTATCCCTATTACGAGTAAAGAGATGGAAGAGCTTAAAGTGGCTTTATCAAAATCTAATGAGGAAAAGGAAGAATTACAAGCAAGGTTAGAAAAGGCACTTCAAGAGAACAAGTACTTACAGTCAGAAAATATCATAAGAGGGAAGTTCATTGAGAGAAGCAACAAAAGGGCAAAAGTAGAAGAAAAGAGTAAGCATGATGTGCAACTTTGTCTGAGAGGGGCAAATGAAGAGCTAGAGCTGCGTAATCAAGAGAGGGATAAGGCTATAGAAAACGCCTATATATGGAAAGGATTGTGGAAAAAGTCCTCGGTTACCGAAAAGAACTTGCAAGAGGAGCTTGAAGGTTTAAAGCGACATCTTGAGAAGGTAGTAGCTGGGTATGAGAACCGAGCCCAAAAGGAGCAGCAATACAAGGAAGAAATAGAAGAGATGCTTGTGAAATATCAAGACGCGCTGAAAAAAGAACAAGAGGATGCAAATGAGTTGCGGAACTATATTGAATATCAAGAGAAGATCTATGACGACCTAAAAAATGAAAGCACGTATTAGGAGAATCGTTTTACAAAACTGGTCAGTCAGATAGAAAATCAAGCGCTCTTTAATGAACTGAGGAACGAAGGCATGCATTGGAGGGACTGTTTTTCCAAGTTGGCAAGTTTGGCCAATCAAGCAATCATAGATATCCCAAGGCGTCTAGAGGAGGCTGATGCGGCGATGCACCCACTGAATACTCCATTCAATGTTTACAAGTTTATTGAATTTTGTAAAAGTTTAATAGAAGAATTGAGAGAAAAGGCTGGTTGTCCTATTAAGAAGAAAAAAAGGACAGCTAATTGATGAGGCTTTAGTTTGAGTGAATTGTACTATTTGTGTTTCTCATCAACAAAGGATTTGTCATTTTGCTTATTGATCCCATTTTATTCTCCAAATTACTTAACGCTTTTTAAAAAAATAAAAATAAATGGATAATTACAACAAAGCAATGAGGCCTACGGTTCCCTGGTACAAAATAGACTCATACATCCACATCCATTCATTCATTTTTTTTCTTTCTTACATACTTATATCATTTTTTTTAATCACTCAGAAAATAATCAAACAAACTGGTTCCTCAACACCCTTATCGAACTCGCTCTCAATCAAAGATCATGGATGACCAAGAGGTGAAAGAGGACGTCAACCAGCTGAAGGAACAAATGAGCAAAGTTTTGGAGCTTCTGCAATCCCTAAACAAAGACAAGGCTGCAGATGGGGCTTCTCCAGCAGTGAATGATGAAAGTCAAGCTACACCTTCCCACCCACCTAGCTTTGGTCCTATGCAGTTGCAATATGGTCTCAATACTAAAGGGATGGTGGTACCTTTTGCAATTTACCCGCAGGGTCCTACACACTCACCAGTTAGCAACCCTCAAAATCAAGTATCACAGTTCCCACTTTACGGACTCCCGCCTGGTTACACGCCACCTATGGCCAATGATGATACTGCAAACCATAACCCCCAAGGCCCACAGGCACAACAGTTCCCACTATTTGGTTTCCCGCCCGGTTACACACCGCCAGGTGCTAACAATAACTCTGCGGAAGCTGATTCCCAAGCACTTGTTGTGCAAGATATGGCTCAAGGATCCGGCTCCGGTACTGAAACCACACCAGTTCAAAGCTCAACTCCTGGCTTCATGACATACACCTTTCCACCTGGTTATGCACCATCTCATCTCTGAATACTCAAGGAGTCGATGCGCTGTAGGGGCCCCATGGTGAATCCCACCATTTGGTTACCCTACTATATTCAAGGAAATCTTGAATCCCAGACTAACCGCATTGCCTGGTCTCCGCTATGGGGTGACCTAATCTGAGCATCCCAGTTGGGAATCATTGATACGATCTGGTTGTAAATCCTCGAAGATAGGCTAAGAGTAGAAGGAGTAAGCTATCTCGGTTCAAGTATCGCCAGATCTTTATCTCGTCTGGGATGTGGTTGTACCACCAAGTTTAAGGTGCGGACTTGACAAGTATAAAGGGACAACTTGCCGAAAAGCCACTTGACCATGTAATTGTAGGAAGATGGCGTCCTATGCACATGATGATAAACTTGATTCACTTTTTCCAAGATAGTTTAACGAGGCGTCGAGTTGGTATACACACCTTGAGCGATCTCATATTATTCTTTGGAAAGATTTGGCGGATGCTTTTTTGAAGCAGTATAAGTATAACATTGATATGGCTCCTGATAGAATGCAGTTGCAAAACATGGCAAAAAGAGACAATGAGACTTTCAAGAAATATGCCCAACGATGGAGAGGACTGGCAGCCTAAGTGGAACCGCCTCTGATTGAAAAAGAAATGGTGGCCATGTTCATGGATACTCTTCAATCACCCTTCTATGACAAAATGATCGGAAGTGTATCATCAAATTTTTCAGATATGGTCATCGTAGGGGAAAGAGTTGAAGGAGGAATGAGGAATGGAAAAATTGCCCAAAGTTTTGCTGGAACTAGTAACATCAAGAGACCCCCAACAAACTTCGTAAAGAATAAAGAAGGGGAAACCAGTGCTGTAATGACGAGCCCGGGAGGACAAGCACAAGGAAAACCATCCTAATTCTTTACCAATTTCCCACATCCTTTTCCATACCCCTACTTCCCACCTCCATACATTGCCGCCTCTCATAATCCTACCCCCCGGCCAAACCAACCAATGATGCCCTTTCGACCACCTTCTCCCATCCAAACACAAGCACAACCAGTTGCTCCCACCCAACCGAACCAAAACCAGAAACAACCAAATGACCAAGAAAAGAAAGCAGTTCAATTTGATCCTATTCCCATGACCTATACGGATTTGTTTGACACCTCATCAAGAACTCCTTGGTCTCTCCACTCAATGAAACCACTCCAACCTCCGCTTCCCGAGAGGTATGACCCAAATGCCAAGTGTGAGTTTCATGCGAGGCGATGAGTCACACTGTTGAAAATTGTAAAGCTTTGAAGTATGTGGTTCAAGATCTGATCAATGCCAAATGGTTGAGTTTTAAGGAGGATGGTCCTAACGTGGGTAATAATCCCCTTCCAGGTCATGGAGGTTCAGCAGTCAACGCCATTATTGAAGAGTTTAGGAATCGGCCCCTGACAATGAAAGTGGAGGATATTCGTACTCCTTTAAGGGTCATTTATGCCAAACTCTGCAAGTTCGGTATAATTGGGATGAAATACAATGAGAGGGACTTGTGTAGCTTGCATCCTGATGACAGTCATTGCATAGAGGAATGCGAGGAATTCAGGCAAATTCTCCAAGAATTGTTAGACAGACACTTGATACACGTAGGTTGTGTGAAGAAAGATGAAAACATATTGACCCTTCAGTCAAGTGAAGATAAAAACACGACCTTCCTAAAACCGTTGGAAATTTGTTACAACAAGCCAGTCCGAGGCGTGTCTAAACCGATAACTATTCATGTACCAACTCTTTTTCCTTTCAAGAACGTTAATGCAGTGCCATGGGATTACAATATGAAGGTCTTTGTGGACAATTTAGGGGATGACCAGTTAAAAGCAGCATCTGGATCTGGCAATCCTGCTATCACTAACATCTCGGGAATAGGTGGGATGACCCGAAGTGGACGAATTTATACCCCTATCGGACCCATGGACAAAGCTCGCAAGGGAAAAGATAAAGAAGAAGAATCCATTGATAAAGATATGGGTAATAAGGCAAAGAAAGAAGAAGAAAACAAGAAAGCAGTATCTGAAGAAGAGGTTTGTGAATTCCTGAAATTTATGAAGCAGAGTGAATACAAGGTGGTGGATCAGTTGAATCATACTCCTGCAAAAATATCTGTGTTATCACTGCTTCTGAATTCTGAGCGCCATAGGGAATCATTGATGAAAGTGCTAAATGAAGCTCATGTCACCCATGACATCACGATAAACCAATTCGACGGGATTGTGGGTAATATTGTTGCTAGTAATTACCTTACCTTCACTGATGAAGAAATTCCAGTTGAAGGAATGGGGCATAACAAAGCATTGCACATCTCGGTGAAGTGTGGAGACTATATCCTTGCTAGGGTACTCGTCGATAATGGGTCATCTCTAAATGTTATGCCAAAATCTACCTTGGCAAAGTTGTCTGTTGACGGATCATATATGAAGCCCAGCACCATGGTGGTAAGAGCCTTCGATGGGTCTAGAAGAGAGGTTATTGGAGAAATCGAGCTACCTATACAAGTCGGCCCTCGCACATTTGAATTAGTCTTTCAGGTGATGGAAATCGTACCAGCATACAGCTGCCTCCTTGGAAGACCATGGATCCATTCAGCTGGAGTTGTGCCTTCAACCTTACACCAAAAGCTGAAATTTTCAATGGATAATAAGTTGGTGACTGTCTCTGGTGAAGAAGAGATGCTAGTAAGTAAGCCATCCTCCACGCGCTATATTGAGGCTACAGAAGAAGCTCTTGAGACGTCTTTTCAAACGTTAGAGATTGCGAATGCCACCTCCGCGGGAGAAGGAGTCCTAATGAAGAAACCAAAGCTGTCTGAAACCTCCATGATGATCGCTAAAGTTATGATGAAAGGAGGGTATCAGGCCGGATGTGGATTGGGAAGATATGAACAAGGGATCGTGATCTTTGGTAGAACTTCCGGATAACGTAAGCAGATATGGGTTGGGATACGAACCTACTGATTTGACAAAAAGAGAATTGCCAAAGAAAGAAAAGAAAAGATGATAGCTAGGATCGAAGGCGAGGAGCCAAAAGATGAGAGTATCCCCATCTGTGACATCACCAAAGCTTTGAGCAGGAATATTGAATCGAATCGGATAGCGACTATCAGGGCGATCGCGGGCGTAAAACGATAACATCAACCTTGTCCACCCTTGCTCGCCAAATGAAGAACTTGGAAATTGGGAGATTGTTGAGTTTCCCGTGATTTTTGATTCAAAGTAATTATGTAATGCAAATTCTATTGCTCTGCCCAAGGCTTTAGAATAATTTATTGTCAAAAGGGCGCACATGTTTTATTTCAGTATCATTATCAATAAAATGCACTTTGAATTTTCCAATCATTTCTTTTTCTTTCCTTTCCATCTCTCTTCATCTTTTCCCACTTTTCATTTCGTTATTTTTAACTAATGCAGATCCAAAAATATTGTCTTTGAAAATAACAATGCCAGTAACTCATACTATAATTTTGAATATCCCATTAATCATACTGAGGAAGATAATGAGGACAATTGGGAAACCCCTCCTGAATTAATGAAGTTGGTGGAACAAGAAGCTAAAGTGATTCAACCCCACGAGGAAGAAACTGAAACAATCAATCTGGGCACTGAAAACGACAAGAAAGAAGTTAAGATTGGAACCACAATGAAAAGCAGCGAGCGAGAAAAATTGGTTAAACTCCTATTTGAATATGCGGATGTTTTCGCGTGGACATACCGAGATATGCCTGGATTAGATAATAGCATAGTCGAACACAAATTGCCATTAAAACCCGAGTGCCCACCGGTCAAGCAGAAGTTGAGAAGGATGAAGCCGAAGATGTCACTCAAGATTAGAGATGAGGTAAAAAAACAGTTCGACGCCGGTTTTCTAGCTGTAGCAAAATACCCTCAATGGATGGCTAATATTGTCCCAGTCCCAAAGAAGGACGGAAAGGTCCGAATGTGTGTTGACTATAGAGATCTAAACAGGGCCAGCCCTAAGGATGACTTCCCTTTACCACATATTGACGTCTTGGTAGATAGCCGCATTTCGACACTCTATCTTCTCTTTCATGGATGGATATTCTGGCTATAATCAAATCAAGATGGCTCCCGAGGATATGGAGAAAACCACATTTATCACTTTATGGGGAACTTTCTGTTACAAAGTAATGCCGTTTGGATTAAGAAATGCTGGGGCAACATACCAAAGAGCAATGGTGGCTTTGTTTTATGACATGATGCACAAAGAGATAGAGGTCTATGTGGATGACATGATTGTAAAGTCCAAAACAGAGGAAGGTCATGCTATTAACCTACAAAATCTTTTTGAGCGACTGAGGAAGTATAAACTCCGGTTAAACCCAGCTAAGTGTAGCTTTGGTGTAAGGTCAGGCAAGCTCCTAGGGTTTATAGTCAGCCAGAAGGGAATAGAAGTTGATCCGGCCAAAGTAAAAGCAATCCTGGAAATGCCGACTCCTCGCACCGAAAAAAGAAGTTCGTAGATTCTTGGGAAGATTGAACTACATCGCCAGGTTTATATCCCAGCTAACTGCTACTTGTGAGCCAATTTTCAAACTACTGTGTAAGAATCAGGAAACCAAATGGAATGACAATTGCCAGAAAGCTTTTGAGAAAATCAAACAGTACTTACAAGATCCACCGGTTTTGGTACTCCCTGTGCCAGGGAGACCCCTCATCATGTACTTAACAGTATTGGACGAATCAATGGGTTGTGTGCTAGGACAACATGATGAATCTGGTAAGAAAGAGCATGTCATTTACTACTTGAGCAAGAAATTCACTAGCTGCGAGGCGAGGTATTCATTGTTAGAACGAACGTGTTGCGCGTTAACCTGGGCCGCACATCATTTGAGACAATATATGCTATCCCATACAACCTGTTTGGTGTCCAAAATGGATCCGATTAAGTACATTTTTGAAAAGCCTGCTCTCACAGGAAGAATTGCTTGTTGGCAAATGCTGTTATCTGAGTATGATATTGTGTATGTCACCCAAAAGGCAATTAAAGGCAGTACCTTAGCTGAATACTTGGCTCATCAACCTGTGGAAGACTATCAGTCAATGCAGTGTGATTTACCAGACAAAGACATAATGGCCCTATTTGAAGGAAAAGAAACCCCTAACGATGAAAAATGGATCTTGTTGTTTGATGGTGCCTCTAATGCATTGGGAGATGGGATTGGAGCTGTGCTGATTTCCCCTGAAAATCATTTCATCCCATTTACTGCAAGATTGTGTTTCAACTGTACAAACAATATGGCAGAATATGAGGCATGTGCCATGGGTATTCAGGCGGCCATTGAATCGAAGGTCAAAATTCTCGAAGTATATGGAGACTCGGCTTTGGTTATCCATCAGTTAAAAGGCGAATGGGAAACGAGGGATTCTAAATTAGTTTCTTACCACGATCACATCAAAGAATTGATGGAACAGTTTGATGAAGTCACCTTCCATCACATTCCGCGTGAAGATAATCAGCTAGCTGACGCCTTAGCTACTCTATCATCAATGTTCAAAATCAGTAACAGGGAGAGCCTACCGCTCATAAAGATACAGAATCATGACCGGTTGGCACACTGCCTAGCAATAGAAGGAGAGCCTGATGGCAAACCCTAGTATTACAACATCAAACGGTACATCACAAGTAGAGAATATCCTCCTAATGTCTCAGAGAATGATAAAAGGGCATTAAGGCGGTTGGCAATGGGATTCTTTCTAAACGGCGAAGTGCTTTATAAGAGAAACCATGACATGGTACTTCTCAGGTGTGTTGATAAGACTGAGGCGGAAAAGATTATGCGAGAGGTTCATGAAGGTTCCTTTGGGACTCACGCAAATGGGCATGCAATGGCAAGAAAAATCTTGAGGGCTGGCTACTATTGGTTGTCTATAGAGACTGATTGTTTTGGTTATGTGAAGAAATGCCACAAGTGTCAAATTTACGCCGATAATATCCATGTACCACCAGTCTCTTTGAACATCTTAACAGCACCATGGCCATTCTCAATGTGGGGATTGGATGTCATTGGGCCCATTGAACCTAAGGCATCAAATGGACATCGCTTCATTCTTGTCGCAATCGACTATTTCACTAAATGGGTTGAAGCGGCTTCATATGTGAGTGTGACAAAAAATGTGGTTGTCAAATTCATCAAGAGAGATTTGATTTGCCGCTATGGTTTGCCAAATAAGATCATCACTGATAATGGGACTAATTTGAACAACAAGATGATGAAGGAGTTGTGTAATGACTTCAAGATCCAACATCATAATTCTTCACCGTACCGCCCAAAGATGAATGGGCCAGTTAAAGCTGCAAATAAGAACATCAAGAAGATTGTCCAAAAGATGGTGGTAACATTTAGAGACTGGCATGAAATGCTCCCTTTTACCTTACACGGTTATCGAACTTCGGTTCGCACCTCAACAGGGCAACCGCTTTCTACATTGGTGTCACGGAATGGAAGCAGTGCTTCCCATTGAAGTTGAGATCCCTTGGTTAAGGGTATTGATGGAGACAAAACTAGAAGAGGCGGAATGGGTTCGGGCTCGACTAGATCAATTGAATCTCATTGAAGAAAAGAGGGTGATGGCCTTATGTCATGGACAACTATATCAGCATAGGATGAAGAGGGCTTACGAAAAGAAAGTTTGCCCTCGGGAATTCCAAGAAGGAGACCTTGTACTCAAGAAGATTTTGCCCATCCAAAAGGATTCTCGTGGAAAATGGACTCCGAATTATGAAGGTCCGTATGTTCTGAAAAAAGCTTTTTCTGGAGGAGCCTTAATCCTCACAAGGATGGATGGTGAAGATCTCCCGCCTCGATGAACTCGATGCACCAAAAATATTATGCCTAAAAAAGAAAAACATATAAAAACCAAGCAAAAGTGAGCTCGCTAGGTTGAAAACCTGAAAGGGCGACCTAGGCAAAAATTAGAGCGACCTGTTGGAGTGAAAACTTGAAAGAGCAATCCAAGCAGAAGTTAGGGTCTAAAAACAGATATTGAAGAAGGCTGGTGCATCAAGAGGCTTTTACCCAACTGGGGCAATTCTGTAGTAGAGTAATGAGTAATCAAAGTTATGGATATGGGAAGCTGGCATTTGTTCCTACAAAGATACAAACTATAAAATATCTGCTTAATTATTGTTTTTCTTTGTTTTTTCTTCTTCCTGCATTTTTTTTTGATGTATCTTCAAGTCTGTGTAACTTCAGTCCTTGTACACATGACTCTTTTTTTGAATACCAAACACCTTCGTTCTCGTATTTCAAAATGTTGTTTTATGATAATAGGCACTGAATTGTGAAGCATGTGACGATATGGGAAAGCATTACGGTTATTATATACATCTTAAGAATCACGAGGAAACGCTAAATCTCGACAAATAAGTTTCAAAAGGCAAAAGGATTACCTTTAAAAAGCAACTAGCGCTGCATCGATAACTCGCTCTCCCTCCCAGTCGAAGGCATAGCATGACTAAATCCAATGAATCTCAGTCTGTCCCATATCTTTAAGCACTAGAGATCATACGGGACGAGGAATCAGTAAAAATAATAATCACATTGCATACATGCATCACATACCATATATTCGTGCATCATCTTCATATCACCACCTTTTAGCCGTTTTGTTACACCTGGTCCGTGCACCAAATTTTTGATCCTTCATTCTCGTTTACAAACAATGCGCCTAGCGTTGGTCCTTTATTTTGCTTTCTAAGCGACACACCAAGTATCGCTCACTCTTTATTGCTTTACGATCGCCGCGTCAATACCCGATCTGGCGGAGATCCTTCTTTATAGTTTTCTGATAAATGCGCCGAGCATCACCCCTTTTTATTGCTTTAAGATTACCGTCGATGCAGGCCTGGCGGTAGTTCCTCATTATTGCTTTTTGACCAACATATCGATTCAGGACTGATGTTGATCCTTCTTTATTGCTTTCCATCGACGCGTCAATACCTACTTGGCGTCGAACTTTCCGATCACCGCGTCAGTACCCGACCTGGCGGTGATCCTTCTTTATTGGTTCCCATCGTCGCGTCAATACCTTATTTGTCGTCGGACCCCCACTATTACTTTCCGGTCACCGCGTCGATTGACCTGGCGGTGACCCTTCTTTATAGTTTTCTGATAAATGCGCAAAGCGTTAGTCACTCATTACTGCTTTTTCGATCACCGCGTCAGTACCCGACCTGGCGGTGACCTTTCTTTATGGCTTTCCAATAAACGCGCCAAGCGTTAATCCCTCATTTTTGCTTTCCTACCACCGTCGATGCGAGCACTGGCGGTGACCCTTCTTTATTGCTTTTCGATAAACGCACCAAGCGTCAATCCTTCACTGTCATTCCTCACCTCATCCCCTGTCTATCCTGGTTCGGGACAAAATTAGTGTCTTTATCTTTACTTCTATTTTATGACGAAAATATGAAAACCTTTGTTATTCACATTTTTAATAAAATATAACTAAAGATGGGCAGCTGTTATACCCTAATTTTGTCCACCTACCTCCTGTAATTTATTTGTTATTATTGTTTTTACTTTATTTTTAACAACACATTACAGGTTCATTTTTGTTAATCATTTGGGCTAATTTTAGCCCAATTGCAATAAATAAAAAGGAGGTGCAATGGCTGGCCTTTTTGTTATAGATTACAACCACAAGCAAGCCCAAGATATAACCAATGTCCAATGTCCATTACATATCAAAAAATATATACAGACCAATGTTTGAATGAATTAAAACAAAAAAACAAACAAAAATTATAAAGAGACAAAGCATGCAAAAAAAAAAGAAACATAATGCAGCATCTGCTGCGATGAGATGCTGGGACAAGGGGAAGGGGACAAATTGTCTTCCTTTGAGGCAGCTTGTTTCTCTGTCTTGCTGCTAGTCAAACCTACAAAAAGAAAGGCAACAGTCTATTATGAAGAAATTGCATTGTCTAATTAGGCACAAATAGAAAAAAGCAAAGTCAAAACGTGCATACAACAGGGTTTGGGGGATGCAACCATCCTAGAACAGAGCCACAGAGCATCAAAATAGGAAAAATGGGATGAAGCAAAATTGTAGATTTTGACTCATCTGATCAAGAAAAAAGCGAAGAATAAAAAACCGATTTAACACAAAAGTCCTCATCCTCTATAAATACAACCTCAATTCACAAAAGAAGGGGGGAGATTTTCTGAGGAATTTTTGAAATCTTTTTACCACCCAGCAAAGAGTTAGAGGCTCCACGTTGGGGTCCTAATTCAACTCAGTTTTCAAACACGTAAAAGCAGCGTGGCGGTAGTGATAAAAAATCGCAGAAGCAGAGGGGAAAAAGAGAGAAACCAGTGTCATTACCTTCCTCATCAACCACACCCACTCAGGTAGTCCACTAAACGAATTTCTGTGTTTTGCTTTAATCCCAAACCGCCGTAAATGAGTGTTGCCATGTCCTAGCCTGTTAACATAGGTTTTTGCAGAATGAGACAAACAACCATAGAATCAAATAAAAAAAAATGAGAGAATAACAGAACAGACGATAAGAAACGAAATCAGGAAGATAAGGTTAGGTAGCACCAATGGCAATTCAGATACAAAAAAAAAAAAAAATCTTCTTACCGGACCACCGCGCCAGAACCACCCTCGCCGCCACCACCTCTTTCTTCTCCTCCTCGCATCGGCCGTAACCCCCCCAACCCCTTCTCTCGCGCCTCCTCTTCACGCTTCTCTCCCGGTGGCGTTCGTCCCCATTTTCTCCTCCTTGCGCCAACCCATCCTTCCCTCACCATAGATCTCCCCACTTTGCGCGCTGCGCCAAGGATGGCAGCGTGGCCGGCCGCTTCTTCTCATCCCTCGCGGCCTCCTCTCTCATGGCGATCTTTCTACTCGCCTTTCTCATTCTCTTTTTCCCCAACGTTCCCTCTCTTTTCTCTCCCAGTCATTTTCTCTCTCGACGCCATGACCTCCTCATTGTCTCCCCCTCATTTGCGTCAGTGACTTTCCTCCCACTAGGGTTTCAAATGAAACCCGTAAGGAAGAAGTGATACCCCTTATCTTATTTATTTTTTATTTTTTGTTGTTTTGTGTTATTTGCTTTTTTTATTGGTAGGTCAGCCCACCCCTCCTTCCTACGCTACCCGCCCTTTTTCTTAATCCATTTTTTTTTTTTCTTTTGGGGCCTCGGCCCACTCAACAAGACCCTGCTTTCTTTTGTTCTTTTTATTATTTATTTCATTTCTTTTATTTTCTTTATTTAATAAAGAATGATAATTGTACATATTTATTTCATTTCATTTTTTCTTTTATTTTTGTTAACTCTCCCCCTTCCCAGTGAGTTACACTTACGCGTGTTTAGTTTTTTTTTCTCTATCCATTGAACCGCTTTACCCTTTTTATTTATTTTTTTTACTAGTCAAACTAGTACAATTTTATTCAACCAAATTTCACATACAAATATCGAAACCCTATTTTTTCTTAAAAAAACGTTTGATAAAAATCACGAAAATTAATTTACTAGTAATGATTACTCGAGATTGCTTCCCGTTTAGTCATTACAAATATCTTAATTTTCTAAATAAAAATGAGTCGTTAGTGAGGACCACTCTTGATTGCTTCTTGTTTGGTCCCCATGAAAACCTATCCTCTTCATAAAAATAAAATTAAGTTTTTTTTACTAGTAATGATCACTCGAGATTGCTTCCCGTTTGATCATTACGAACATCGTTAATTTTATAAACAAAAAATGTTATTAATGAGGGCCACTCTTGATTGCTTCTTGTTTGGTCCCTATAAAACCTACCCTTTTTTTTTCATCAAAAAATATACAATTAAAACCAACCAACGCACCACCATTTTCTACCCAAGAACTACGTAGCCTTTGATTTCTCCACTGCACCCGGAGATACGTAGGAGCAGGAGCCCACTCCTGTCAAGCGCAAAAATAAACGACTTTTATTAAGTCATCTTTTTTTTATCTTGGTTAAATTTTTTTTAAAATAAAAAGGAAATAAATATTTTTTTAGAAATTAATAAATTTTGCACAATTAATTAGAGGTAACCTTTTTCGAAAGGATGTTGTAGGGTGCTAATACCTTCCCTACACATAATCGACTCCCGAACCCAAATTTGGTCTCAAGGACCATTTTTCTTCAAAAAAAAGGTTTTTTTCAATATTTTCCCTATGAAGTAAATTATTGGTGGCGGCTCCATTAAACTCGAATAAATCCCTCCGGATTTTTCGGTCGCTACACCTACTGTTGAGGAACCAGAAGATGAGGACAGAATTCCCATCAGAAAAATCTTGGAGAAGAAGAATAGGCCAATAGCTGAAAAAGATGCTTCAGCGTCTGGTCAAGGGAAGCAAGTCCCTCCTCCTCCTCCGACCGTTGTTGCCTCTAGAGGAACAAAGAGAAGGTTGGTTAAGTCTTCTGAACTTAAATTAAAGGTATTTGACTTTACTGTTGATGAGTCAGTATCTATTTTTGATTTTCATGATGTTATTCCTGCACCTCCATTGTCTGTTTCACAACCATAAACCCAAACACAAACCAAGAAAACCAGAATGAGCCTATGACAAACGTCTACCCTCATTCCCTCAAAACCTACCCAAACAACATCCAATACACTCAACCTTGACCTACCACAAATCTCCTCAAATACCTCACTTACTACATACATTTCCAAACTTCACTCTCATCCCTTCAACCTATTATTCAAAGTACCTCCCATCAATCCATTCAAACCCTACACACCTAAAATCTATACAATCACCAAAACCACTCCCACTTCACTCACCCTTACCTACAAACATACAGACTTCAGTGGAAAGAAGAATGTCTCGCGCGTTAACAAACCTCGGTTTGTTAAGTATGAGTCATATCACAGCATCTACAATCACCCTTCTACTTGACACTTGAAAACCTTCACCTCTGGAGTTGCCAGACTGGAGATTGCCTCTCCAATGAATGCTACCTTCAAGGATGGAGAAGACCGATTCGAGATGTCATTCAAAGGGAGATTAAGACCGGAACCTGGTAGCAGGGAAATTCCTTTCTCTGTTGACCTTCCAAAGTTCACCCGCCTAAATCAACCTCTCACCTTTGGAGGAGTGTGGAAGATGGATCACGGATGAAGAAGCTGCCTTCATGGCACACTGTCTTGAAATGAAGAAACTTGAAGTTATCAGACAGTTCAGAGATCCTTCTTCTGTATCCATAAAGATTGTTCCAGATAGACAAAGGTGGCTACCTTGGTCAGTCCCTGGGAAGAGGAAAAAACCTGCCCCTGGCAAGTTGCCATACAGCAAAATCGGACTCAACGAGTATGAGAATGTTCCTAAGAAGTTCAATCTTAAAGGATTCTCAGAGCTTCCGATTGCCAAGATCATTGAGGACCATGCCAAAAGGTTTTACCTTAGTTCTCTCAAGGAAGATGAATGGAGAACTGGCTCCTCAAACTGCTGCAATGCTGAGAAAGCCACAATTCCCACGGTTGGCACTATCAGCAAAGTTACTGACACCAATCTGGGAACTGCATACTTTGATGATACGTTCAGGTGTTCAGTAATCAGGCCTCTTGACTGCATGAAGATATATGTCCAATGGGCTGCTGTGACCAAGCACTTTGACATTGGATTTACTTGGAGTCAATGGTCTGAGTCTTGGAAAGACAAAGCCATGTTACCATGCCTCGTCCCCCTAGTGCTTGAAGAAGATGACAGGGAAAACCTGCGAAGAGTATACCTGGCAGAAAATGAAGCATTCTCTTTCGCTTTTGAAGCATTGAGTGTCTTTATCATAAGAATATGGGGAGAAGATGCTGGAAACAGGTTTGATGCTTTCACTGCTGATGTGGTTCTGCACAGAGAAATCATCTTCATGGATTTGCTGTATCCAGAAGATGTGAAAAATAAAAGGGAAATTCAGGCAGAATCAGAGCACAGAAAACTTGGAAATCTCATCAAATGGTTTATACCAAATGATGCATTATTTATAGGAGCTCAACGGAAGAAGGAATTGAGACTGAAACTATCCAACTGGGTGCTAGCAGAGCATCAGAAGATGAAACTCGCACCAAGATCGTGGTCGGACCTTCTACTTCTACTCCTGTAGTTGAGATGGTCACTATTCCCAAAGCAGAGTTTGAAGAAATGAAGGCCACAAACCTGAAAGTTACTCAGCTGAAGAATGCTCTGAAATTACTATATGAACGTCTCAACATCCCTCCACCACCTCCACCAAACCCTTGAATTTATTTATTTCTGTGTGATATAATTTTTTTTTTTGGGTACTCTTATATATATTCATTAATTTTGCTCTGACTATCTGTTTATATATACCTATATCTGACTTATATTCAAATTTTTCTAAGTCTTATTTTGACTATGATGTGCTTTACACTCTTTTTGTCTAATGACAAAAGGGGGAGTAAAAGAAAGGTTTGATGAACACGTGAAAGTCTGATTGACTAATTCACCGACCGATGTTCAAACTCCGATGGATACGCTGAAACTGAAGTATCATGCATAGCATTTCATACATAGCATTTGTGTGGTTATTTATTGCTCTAATACTTATAATGTGTTGATATTCATTTATTCAATGATCCAGTACTCTAATAATGATCAATAACTTTGGTACAATGAAAATCTTTTTGATAAAATGAAACCAGCATCCGATCTCACTTTATTAAATGAATATATGCTCTGGGACATCTACGTATTTTTGCGATCACTTAAATGAATTTGTTTATCAACAATCGCCTTAATACTTGAATTGTTCTTATATATCTAAATGGTTGAATTCAGGGGGAGACCCTTGATATTATTTTTGAAATTAAATTGTTTATCAACCTTGGATATTTGTCATCATCAAATAGGGGGAGATTGTTGGAACCTAAACGATTGAGAAGTTTAGACCCTCATTGATTTTGATGATAACAAAGTATTTTCAAGAGAACAATTTATCTTCTAACATATCTTTGAGTGTACAGGTATCAAAGCTTCATATATATGTACAAAACACTCAAGAAAGGAGAAGAAAATTTACAAAAGAATTGAATACACTCCACCAATGTCAACGTCCGAACTCACTCCAGCGTCTTGCTAACAGCGAGCGTCCAGTAGTGTTACTCTTTGACACGTGGAATACTCTATTGTTGCGAGCGTCCGTCCTCTGTTCTGAGCGAGCGTCTGATCTCTTTAATGAAGCACGTGATGATCACGTTTTTGCTCTTATCCTCAGAATGTTCTGGAACGGAATTTAAATTTGATTTTATGCGCTTATTTTGATGTACGAGGAAGCAAAGGTGACACCTTTAGCAAAAGACAAAAATCGTACAAGACAATTGTGAAAAGCAGATAGTACGAAAATGGTAATATGTACTATTATGATATTCTCTGGAAAGGAAGAAAAGGACTACATTTCAAATTACCTCACTCAATGAAAAGGAGCTATGTTTTTACTGCAAACGGTAATATCCCTGAAGACTCCTATAAATACCCCAAGGTATTCATTGAAGAGATGTTGGAAAAACTGTGAAGAAACTTCATTCTGAAAGCAATATTACTCAAGTGAGCAATCAAGCTTCGTGCCAAGTTTCTGGACTACAAAGAACTGAACTCAGCGTCTTATACTTTCTTTTAGAAAGCTACTCTGTTTTGAGCTTAATCTTTTCATCCTCTCTGTGAGAGTTATTTTGATAGTATTCAAAAGTATATTCTCTTTTGTAAACTGTTTTTGGCCTAGTTAAGGCTTTGTTCCTCAAAGGCTCTACTGCGCTGAGTCGTTTTGAGAAGTTGAGAGTATTGTCAAGTTTGTGACAGTAGAATACTCTTGAGGAAATTGTAATCAGTTGATTATAGTGGAAAATCCTTCAGGAACGAAGGGACTAGACGTAGCTACCAGTTGGTGGTGAACTAGTATAAATTTATGTGTCTCTTGCTTTACTACTTTACATTTATCTTTATCTTGCTCAGTAAAACAAGTTTTTATACACGGTTTATTTCTTGCATCCGGTTAGTCTCTCAGCGTCTGATAAACAAACAGCTTTGAGAAATCTGTATTCTTAGTGCTTTTAACGTATAGTTTGCGAAAAGTTTTTGGACACAATTCAACCCCCCTTCTTGTGTTCACGTTCATGTAGCTCTGCATATAGGAAGAAGACTCTGTGTGATTATCAATAATTAAGTAGTTAGTGTTGTTTATTAATGGGTAATGTCAAAAGATCATCGGTAACTTACAGATGGAATCATTTGTTGAGAATTACCAACAACCATAGCCATCGAAATGCAAGAACAAAGTGGGAAGTATTATTGAGGTATCGTGTTATCAATAATTACCTACAGACCATTCTCATTGGTATTACTGACAGATTAGACTGTTGGAAACGGAGAGTAATTGAGGAAAGGTTACTGACGGCCAGACCATTGAAAGTTACCTACAAATCTCGCTTGTTGGTAATACTGACAGCTTGGACTGTCAGAAACAAAAAGTAAATTAGGGAAGGTTACCGACGGGAAGCCTGTAGGTAATATTACATTTTTTTTGTTTAATCTACTACCTTGCTATATCAAAACCAAACAACAACAGAATAAACAGATCAACAAAAACACTGTGTCTGATGCATTATCAAAATGTTACACCAAACCAGATATGCAATTATCAAAATCTCAAGAAAAACATTAATATTCATACACTATCTTAGCTTTCTACACATGCTTTGTAACAAATTATTAGTTTCTACGCTATCAAGAAAAACATTGATCTTACAAATTGCGACAGATGCTTTGCAATGATATACTACTAATCGAATGACATAACAGATACAACAAAAATGCAAAAATAATAAGGTAAAACCAACCCATCCCAAACTTCCTAATGATCAAAGCACATTGTCCCTCAACCCCTTAACCTTCTTCCTTACCTCCAAAATGTAACAACAGAAAACACAAGAAAAATCATAATCACTAAAGAATAAAGACAAACACTGAAAGAATAACCCCACATGGAAACTAGATAAAGATAGATGTGGACCATATCTTGAAACCCCGCACATCAAATGCATACCACACCAGTAACACGAATATACAACAATAACAGCACTACCGATATGCATACCATAAACAAATCAAACCCCAAATGCGTACAACCATTGAGACCCACACACCAATACCCACCATTTCCCTAAATAGTAATACAAAGGGTAACATACCTCTCGAAATCTTTAAGCAGTAGTGTGACACCCATTACTCCGTTGTGCATAAAATGCATATAAATAGTATGCAAGAATAATAAAAATACTAAGTTTTTAAAAGCTTTTGATGAAATAGCAACGAATCATACTAAACATGTCAGAGGAGTAACAAAAACATAAAACGTTTGCGGAAATATACACCCAATAACCCGATGTCATATGTCTCAAAGCTTAACCCTTAGTTTTACATCGAAATAATGAACGTAACAAAACATAAGCAAATCCTAAGCTAAGCACCATTGCACAGACTACTCCTCAGCGTTCACATCCACGTCATCACCTGCAGTCTCACCATCTACCCATACCAGGGAGTACGAATAGCTACAAACATAGAGGGGTGATGAATCATACTCGATATGAAAAGAAAACACGACATAGGCACAATATAACATGATGCATAACAATCAATCATGCAACGTATCAACAAACAACATCTCATCGGTCAACACTAATCGGTCAACAGTCCTACATCGGCAACCAGCTAACGCGAACCTATCAACTACCCCATCGAAGTCTTCAAGATCCTTTTCCTCTCCAAGTGAGCAGAAACGAGTACCCTCAACATCTAGAGATACAGACTGAGTCCAGTCAGGGTGATTCAATGTATGAATGGATACCCCAGCAATTCCCCTCCTTTATGTAAGACCTCCATACTAGCAACTACCTGCAAGACCGAGCAGAGCTCCTTGTGGTCACCTTTGAACTGTACCCCATGAAATTGTTTGCTCACCACCCTAGCGACATCTCATCCTCGATGCGTGAAAACTGGCTTAAGTGTCTAGCAGTCG
The DNA here is from genome assembly GCA_037113605.1 of Calophaca sinica. Taxonomy (NCBI): domain Eukaryota; kingdom Viridiplantae; phylum Streptophyta; class Magnoliopsida; order Fabales; family Fabaceae; genus Calophaca; species Calophaca sinica. Next base: position 75,202,381 of record CM073730.1, read on the forward strand.
TGCATAGCTTGAACCTTGGAGTTACTATCATATCCGTCGTGTGTAACTCAAACCTTGGAGTTACTGTCGTTCGTGCATAACTGAAACCTTGGAGTCACTAACTATAACAAACAATGAGGACAATAAGCGGTTATCCTCGAAAATAGGCCAAAGAACAATTTCATTTCAACTCTAGGGATTACTACCCTTAACTAACCCTTAGAAGTCTTTTAAACTAGTTATTAACCAAGCATCAGGGGTATGAATTGATTCATAGCCCCTGTGAATCGATTTATGGTCAAAAACTCACTCTGTGAATCTAAGCGTGCAATCAAGAATCGATTCATGACATCAATTCATTAGTTCTATAAACAGCGGGTGTGAATTCCATTCATCCAGGTGTGAATCTATTCACTGGATCTGCAGAAGTGCAGTAAAGCTGTTTTCTGCACTTTCGCGAGTTGGGGACCTCTCCTAAGTGGTCCCACAACCAATCCAACATTTAGGGCAATTACTAAATTGTCCTTAAGGTCTCTAATAACTTATTTTACATCTAATTCTTAATTAAATCATCATTCTTTAATTCTTACGTGCCTCTTTCTCTTCCTTTACTTCCATTAATCCATAACTTTTCCTATTAACTATTTTAACTAGCAACCACTTCCATTCCCTGTTAACATATACCAATTCTTCATTCCATTAAGGTTCCTTATCGAATCATTAGATCTATTTGTCCTATTTATTAAGGTTCTTCACATATTACCTTCTTAATAATTCCTAAGTCACACAACATTCAACCAATCCACTTGTAAATTAATCATGACATCTCTATAACATGTATCAGCATAAGATCATGCAACAAGGCATCCAAAACATTGAGTACAAACAAGAAACATGCTCATATAATTTTCCAATTCCTTCAAATATTAATAAACATCCTAGATGATACATCAATCTAACCATTCATATTAATTATCATCCAAACATCCCAAGTCATGCATCAAGTTACCTAATTTAATTAAATAATAATACTTAGAGCTCCTAGGTCCTACAAGGGCCTTATAATTCATCAAAATAGAAACTAATACAATCAAAACCAATGCTCTTACAATGATTAACAAGTTACTTGCCCCGCAAGACATAGGGATCATGGGACATCCCTAACATGCTAATTGAAGCCTGGGGCCTCATTACATAGGATCATCCACCCGCATACCTTAATAAAGTCGCAGCCACCAATGAAGATCCTAGAGACCTTTGAATTCGATTCCCTTCTCGGTTCCTATCATAACAAAGATCAAGGAGTTCAAATTTAAAGTTAGAATTTGAATCTCAAGAGAATTAAAAAAACGAAATTGAAAGGGTCAGAGATACCAACGAATTTTCCTTTCTTAAAGTCAGAAGGAATGAGGAGAATAAGAAGAATACGGTTCTCTGGTTGTAGCCTTGAAGAAGACGTCTAATTCGGTGGAGAAATGAGAGAGAATTGCTTGAAACGGTGAGAACAACAACGGGGGAGCTCTAAGAGTTCTAGGGTTTATTAGAGCTCTTAAGTAATGTTTAAAAATTAGGTTTAGAGTCCTTTTAGGTTTAGAATTAGGACTAGTCCATGATCAGCAAGCCTCATCAAGTTTAGAAGCAAAACATGTCGAAACAGGGTGACCCGCTAATTAAAAACGCTATCAGCTGCTGTGAATCGATTCATTCACGGGTGTGAACCGATTCACAGACTCTGAATTTCCAAAGAAGTGATTTTTTCCCATTCTAAGGCTATGTAGTCCCTTATAAGCGTCTTCATTATTAACTAAGCCCTCAAATAGTTCTAAAACACATAATTAACATACAATAATCCTATAATCTTTAATGCTTAAAGATCATAGAAATTCAGGGTGTTACAGTCAAAGCCGCCGGAAATTACCAGCGGCCTAGATAGTCTGAAAGTTCCGGCGGCCCTTTTTAAAAAATTGCCAAAAATGATTTCCAACGAGCCAATAATCGGGGGGTTGTGGCTCTCGGTAAGCAGCCAGAAAAGTAGCATTTCCAAAGGCATTTTGGAATTACCGAGGGCCCCTCAGTAATGGACATTTTTCTTAAAGTGTGGTGCTTACCACCTCGCCAAACAGAAAAGGTTGGTTTTTCCTATTAGTATAATTTTTTTGAATTGGTCTATGTTGACATACGAGGTCCATTTTCAATAGCTTCTATTAATCATCATCATCATCATGAAACAAAAATAAGAAACTCGCTTACACGTTGCTAATTTTATCAAAATGGTGTTTACTCAGTTATAAACCTCCATTAAGATAATTTGCAGCGATAATGGTGTGCAATTTTTTCTACCCAAGTTATATTCTTCTTATGGTATCATTCATCACACTACTTGTGTGAAAACTCCCCAATAAAATGGGAGAATCGAATGCGAACACCAACACATTTTAAATGTGGCAAGAGGTCTCCTTTTTTAGTCCAACTTACCCAAATACTTTGTATGATGCAGTGGCTCGCGCAGCCTACTTGATAAACGAATTTCCAACTTCTATTTTGCATAATAAATCACCCTATGAAGCATTGAGTGGAAATTCAACTAATTTTACAAGTCTTAAGGTCATTGGCTGTCTTTGGTACTCCTTTATGTTAGTTTCTCATCGGTCTAAATTTGATCCTAGGGCTCAAAAATGTGTTTTCCTTGGTTTCAAACCTGGAAGAAAAGGATGTGTAGTATATGATTTTCATGCTCGCGAAATCAGTGTGTCTCGCAACGTAGTGTTTGAAGAACTCATATTTGTATATGTGTCATCCTCTAACAATTCAAATATTCAATGTGAGTATTATGATACTTCCAATATCACTACCCCTCAAATGTCTCATTCTGAACCTTCTGTTGAATACTCCACTCAAATCATTTTCCCACAAACAGATGTGTCACCTTCCCCTGCCCCAAATTGTCCTACTTCCCCTTCCTTAAATGATCCTACTCCTTCCCCACCACCATCCCCTACCCCCACACAACCTATTCCTCGTTGTTTGTCTCGAGTTGCACAACAACCTACTCGTTTAACAGTTTTTTTAGCAGAATATGAGACTTGATACCATATACAAATCTGCTAATGGAGCTTCCTAGATAATAGAAATCTAATAGAGATCTACTTCTTTAAAGATATGTTAAAAATCTATGTTAGAAATGTTCTTCTTTGAATATATGTTAGGAATCTTCTTTTTTGAATATATATTAGGAATCTATGTTCAAATCATGTGTTAGATATCTTCTTTGAAATCAAAGATTTTGTAGTTCAATTCCTGTGTAGGGACAATGTACTAAAATTTGTAGAAACAATTATTCATCTAGTAGAAACAATTATTCATCTATGTTCAATTACTCATTCTTGTGTATGGATTTCTTAATCTATGTTCAATTTTTATATAGTGAAATTGTATGTTGTATATTTTCGAAATAAGGAACATACATAATTTTTTTTTAAATATATTAACTCAGATAACACTTGCTTTAGAAAATATTATATGAATCTATCTCAGATAACGCTTTCTAAAAAAAGCATTGTCTTATTGTACATCATAACGCTTTCTTGAGATTGAACGCTTTATAATATATGCTCAGGTTATCTAAACCATGCTTACGCATAGACACATTATCGAAGTGCACCACTCTGATAACGCCCACTTTGGGCACACGTTTTCGGTTTCGCGACGCAAATAGCAACTACTACGCGTTATCTTGGCGCGCTTCCATTAGATGATGGTTGCTCATATAACACTTAAAAGTGCTATTTGAGTGAAAAATAAACACTACTTGAAAATTTGTTTTGCATAGTGTGAATCCAACGTATCTAACCTAGAATCAATCACATAATTGGTCTGAACACTAGTACACGAAGCGGAAAAGAATTGAGACTTTTACACCGGTTTTCCATTTATCCGGTGTAAAAAGTGACGTGGTGGCAATTTTGAAATTAACGCATCACTTTTTACACCGGATATTTGAGCAACCAGGGTAAAAGGCTTGTCTTTTAAAAAAGTGAAGACATTTTACACCGGGTGTATCTATAACCGGTGTTAAAAACATCATATTTTACACCGGTTATATGTGCAGCCGGTGTAAAAGGTTTATTTTTTAAACAGGTGGAGACATTTTACACTGATTGTTCTCATAACCGGTGTAAAATGTATTTTTTTTTTCAAATTACTTTCTCCTTCTCATTTTTAGTTACGCTTTCATTTCTTCCAAGATAACCTTACTCTTTCTCTCTTGCCGCATTTCATCTATGCAAATCACTCTCGTCCTTCTCATTCTCTCTCGCCGTCGTTTGAATCCCTCTCTTTCTCGTCCTTCTCGTCGCCGTTCTCCTTCTCGTCTGCAAGAGGAAGACAAAGACGAAGACAGCTTCGCCCATCTTCGCCTCCATCTCACAGCTTCGCTCCACCATCTCCAAGCTTTGCTCCACCATTAAAAATGCCAAGGTTCCTTTTTTCTCTCTCGCTGCATTTCTTCTTTTCGGTTTTTATTTTGATTTTTTTTTCTGGTGCGCGTTTCGTTCGTGTACCTGCAAGTGGAAGAAACTTGTGCAAATTTATTTTCTATGATTCTGTTCTATGTATTCCTGCTTTTAAATCTTTGCCTAAAATTAATATCGGTTGCAAGTAGTCACCAACACAATGTATTTGGATGATTAAGACATTTTGTAAATGTTAATATTTGGGTTCTAGGATCAAGAAATTGTTTGGTAAGAAAAAAATGTCAGTGATATTGTAAATGAGCTGCCCTTTGGGGACATTCAAGGAGAAAGAAAGACATTCATCGTATGTCTGGGGAATGAGATGACAGTGGTATTCATGTCTGGGTTCTTGTATTGAAGGAAAGATAGCTAAAATTTTTAACAAATTATTCGTACCTTTTTCCCCTAGGGTCAAAATCATGTTTTCTTTATTCATATTTACTTATCTGTAGTTCTAAATAGGAATGGCACATATATACTCCTAAAAAAGAATTCATGTTGTTTCCTTATTAGCTATATATTTTTGGTGTACAGTGTTTTGTCTTATTAGCTATGTATTTGCTTATTGACATGGGTTAATCTTGGTCTATTGTTTTTTTCCTTCTAGTTTTAGTAAAATATTTGTTGCTAGAATGTGATTATGAGATAAATTTTATTTATTTGTTGCTATATAATTTCATTTGTTGCATGTTGGTTCTGATGATAATGCTAGTTTCTAAAAGTTGTTATCACTGGAAGGATTTGTCAACATGGCAGTAGTATTCCAGCTTCTTACTATTTCGCTTCAATAAAAAATATAATATAGCTAATTTTATATTTGCTTTTGTTTGTTCAACGCATATAGTTATTAAAAGAGCACAAAGAATTAGCTATGTCAATGCTTAATGATTACTGCTAGTGGCACAATAACGTGGTTCCCATACATGTGTTCTTACTTAGTATGTAAATCTTTCAAATAAATCAATTTTATCAAACAAAAGATAATAAAGTAACTTGACACTTACAAATAGTAATTAAACTTTTTAAGTATATTATGCTTTTTGTTGTCATTCGATTAAACATCAGTTTGGTTGCTCATGATTGACAATTGCTGACAATAGACAATGTTTTTTGATGAAAACCATGGTCGTGGGGGACATCGTACTCGCAAGGCTTCCAGGAGCTCGCGTCCCTCTATTAGCAGGCCAATGATGACTGCGAGGGAGTATCTAGCCAGCTTTGTGGGCGATCCTCATGGCAGTGAGGAACGCGATTTGATGGATAACCAGTATGCTGATCCTCGAGTCGGCGCTGATCATTGGGGCCCTGGCCATCGTATGCCCATGGTTCATATGAGACCACCCTCTATCAAGAGGCACGTAGTTGCCAAGGAGGTTCATCGAGGGCCGGACATCGTTCAGATCCCCAGCAAAGACGATGAGATCTTGGAGTATACTCCATCGACACCGAAGTATTCTCCCATCACACCTGAGTACACTCCAACGACTCCTTCGAAGGAATCTACAGCCCGATTTTGTCCTGGAGACCCCTCCAGCAGCCACCACTAGCTTCCCTTTTATGAATTTTATATATTAATATATTTGACTTTTTTGATATTGTAATTGGATAAATGTATCAGAAGAATATATTAATATATTTTTCATTGCTTTTATGGATAATAATTATTTGGATAATTATTATATATGCAGTATGTTTTCATATTTGAGCTTCCCTATTTAATTTGTGCTAAGCCTTAGTTTCCCGTTTAAGATTTAATAAAATATTTGCGTGTGTACCGGGGAAGGTACTGCTCATTTTATTGAATCTTGAATTGTCCAAGTAAGACAGTTTGGGAAGAAACAATTTCTTTTATTTGGTTAATAGTTAGTATTTGAATCTTTTATCTAATATTTGATGAAATTTCAGATTGCTACATTTTCTATTGTCTCTGAGCATGCTTGATCGTGATGGATGTTACCACGTTCGGGTTGTGTACTTGGAGACCAATGGGACATGCTGCCTGACGAGGACTAACTATTAACTAAATAAAGAAAAAGTTTCTTCTCGAATGGGATAGGTTCATACCAAATATACAGAGATCGGTTGGATACTTGTGGTTGAAGGGTCCTAAAGTAGTGATTGTGTTCATTGACTAAGTGTGTTTATTTTTTTTTAGAACGTAGTTATGGATCGTAGTTGGATGCAAAAAAATCGATTGAGTGGTGAGTATAAGAATGGAGTGTCAGAGTTTCTAAAATTTGCTCAAACAAAGTTTTCTAATAGTAATGGAAGATTTTATTGTCCTTGTGTAAAGTGTTCGAATCAGGCACCTCTTAAGTTGAAGACATGCGGGATCACTTTTGTGTCTATGGGATTTGCCAGAGTTATACGACATGGACATGGCATGGTGAAGTGTTAGACATGACAAGTATGTCCAAAAGAGAGAAAATTGAGGTAGATATGGGGTGATCGACTAGAGGACATGATTCGTGATATTGGACAAGAGTCTTTTCAGCAAGCACATGTGTATAATACTCTATGTAGTGACAAGGATCAACCATTGTTTTCGTGGTGCAAAAATTTCACACGGTTCTCAGCGGTTTTGGTGTTGTTCAATCTTAAGGCAATAATTGGGTGGACTAATAAAAGCTTCACTAAATTGCTGGAGTTGTTGAAGGACATGCTTCCAGAAGGCAACATATTGCCAAACCATAACTATGAAGCAAAGAAGATATTATGTCCGATGGGTGTGGAGTATAAGAAAATACACGCATGTCCTAATGATTGTATGTTATACTGGAAAGAGAATGAAGACAAAGAAATGTGCCCTAAGTGTATGAAATCACACTACAAAAAGAAGGATGGTGATGAGGGTTGTGATGTCACCACAAACAGTCCTCCTGCGAAGGTGTTATGGTATTTTCCAATTATTCCAAGGTTAAAGCGATTGTTCACCAATGCAAAAGATGCAAAGAATATTATATGGCATGCTGATGAGAGGAAATATGATGGAAAGCTTCGTCATCTGGCTGATTGTTTGCAATGGAAGAAAGTTGTTCTTTGTTTCCGAATTTCAGCAATAACCCAAGAAACCTTAGGCTTGGACTTTCTACGGATGGAATGAGTCCATATGGTAGTTTAGGTAGTAACCATAGTTCATGGCCTGTTCTCTTGGTTATTTATAACCTATCTCCTTGGTTGTGCATGAAGCGTAAATATATTATGTTATCCATGATGATTTTCGGACCAAAATAGCCAACAAATGACATAGATGTTTACTAAGTCCCTTGACTGAAGACTTGAAAATATCGTGGGAGGAAGGCATTGATGTATTTGATGGGTATTCCCTTGAAAATTTCAAGTTGTATGCCATGTTATTTTGCACCATAAATGACTTTCCAGCTTACGGGGACTTTTCTGGGTATAGTGTGAAGAAGGCACATGCTACCTTCAATTGCAACATGGAAAGAAGACAATTTATGTTGGGCATTGGAGATTTCTTAGACTTAATCACCCATATCGAAGGTTGAAAACGGCTTTTAATAGATGCCAGCAGAATAGAGTTGCTCCAAATACCTTAACTAGGGAAGAAGTTTATCAACGAGTGAAGAACATCAATGTTAGTTTTGGAAAGAAACAAAAGAAGTCTACTAAAAAAACATATAGAAGAAGAGGTCAGTGTTCTTTGATTTTCCATACTGGTCGAGTCTTGATGTAAGACACTGGATTGATGTGATGCACGTGGAGAAAAATGTGTGTGATAGTGTAATTGGAACACTTCTCAATATTCAAGGCAAGACGAATGATGGTTTGAATGCTCGTCTAGATTTGGTTGCGATGGGCATAAGAGAACAGTTAGGTCCATAGCCAAGAGAACATGGCGTGAAAGTGCCACAGGGCTACTCTTCAAATGTCAAGAGTCTTGTGTCAATAAAAGATCTCAAACAACTTGGCTTAAATTCTCACGACTGCCACGTCTTGATGCAATAACTACTACTAGTAGCTATTCATGGCATCTTGCCAAAAAAGGTTCAGCATGCCTGATCTAGATTGTGCTTATTCTTCAATGTTGTATGTAGTGAAGTGATTGACTCTCAGGAATTGGACTTCAATCTATACCCCCACAAAATGTCTCGTGGGGGTTATGTAAAGCCTAAGGAGCACAGAGGTTGGAAAAAAATGACTGAAGAGGCAGGAGATTGTAACACTCGTATTTTCCCGATGCGTTATTTAGCGTTATTATTGTATAATTTGTCGTATTTATGCTATAATAAGCAATTTCTTGTTCGCTAAGTAAGTGGATTAATTAAATCAAGAGCAAATTAGAATTGAGAGTTAATATCTTATATTAATTCATGGTTCGAATATCGTCGAAAAATTCTAACGAAGTTTCGTCGCGTTTCGAATCACCGGGCAGTTTTGCCGCAGATAAAATTTTAAATGAACCCTGATTTCGATGAAAATCGAATCGCAACTTGTCGTGATTATTTTTTAATGTTTGATAGTGTTTTTATTATTTATAATTGTCATACCCCATTTTTGTCCGGCCCCTATTAATTAATTTATTTATTTGTTTATTTTGTTTAATAATAATAAAAAAGAAGAATAATATTTTTGGTCTTAGAATAATAAAAAAGGAAGACAAAGAATAAGGTGAAAAAGGAAAAAAGAAAAGAAAAGAAGTGAAAAAGAAAAAAATAAAAATTATTGAAACGGGCTGTATGTTGCAATTTTAGAGGTGCAAATAGCAAAGGCCAAAGCTGGCCATAGCCCAGCCCATTTTATCCTCAACCCACACACAGCTCACTCCTTCTCTCCTTCCTCTACTATACGCACCCCTCTCTTCTTTTATGGGTACCCTGCAGCGCTCCCCTTCCTATTCCACACTACACCCCTCATTTTCTCTCCTCGCGCCCCCAAGCCTCCCTGGATCACCTACGCGGGCTAAGACCCAGCAGCCCAAACCCACTCAAACCCTAACTTAAACCTAATTCTTTCCTCTCCTCCCTCATTTGATCCAGGCGCCATTCACCCCCCCATTCTCTCCTTCATTTTTGCTCATTTTCTCCTCTCTACACTCTCTTATCTCCTATTCTTTTCTTCCTACATTTTTCCATCAAGACCATCCCTAACCCTAGGAACCCCATGACCGCAGCGGCCACATCCCCCTCCTCTCTCCACAACATTTTTCTTTCCTTTTTTTTTTTCCTCTATTAACACAAAATTGAACCAAATCGTATCCTCTCTCATGATTCGGTCCGAGTTCGATTTTTTAAGGATTCATGAGGAAAAATCGTGAAGATCTCCACGAAAATCAGGGAGTTATTTTTGCTGTCTTTCTATTTTCGTTCTTTTTATTATTTTATTTTCTAATTATTTGTTTCTTTTTTTACAGTAGATGTTGAGGCTATAAAAGCCAAGCTCAAGACCACGCACAAGAGGAGGTCGATTGGGATCCAAAAGAAAAAGAGCGAACGAGGACAGAGGGCTAAAGAAAAAGAGAAAGAGAGCACCAAAATACAGAGACTAGAGATTTTAGGGTTTTCTTTGATTTCGGTAATTCCTTCTTTTTCTTTGGGTGATTGATTTGAAGAACTTGATATAAGGTTCAATCTTTCCCTTCCCCTGTTTTTGTGATGAAGCTTATCCGTTGATAAAGCTGAGAATTGTTGCCTATAATACTATTTGTTCCTCATCTCTTCTATTTCCTGTGTTCTTGTTTTTAATTTATTTTTGGTACTGTACTTGGCCGAAGGAGGGAGGACTTCGGTCCCCCATTGGTCCTCTGTTAAACTAACCACCGTATACCCTAATCTCAGGGTAAGGATCATAAAATTAGGGTGTCTAGGAAGGCATTCACCTGTTTAATTTTTATTTTTTCTTTTATCTCAACCAATCTGTTTCTTTTTTAAATGGAATAATGAAATGATTATTTTTAAATTAAATTGAAGTATCAGATATCTTGTAACTAAAATATTATTCGTTTTGTTTATTATTATCAAAAAATGAAAATGGTTGAGACCATGGATCTTTAGCCAGAATATGTTCCCTTCTACTAAAAAATTTGACTTTTTCTCAATTTTGTTAATAAATAATTATAAATAATGAAAATGAAACAAAATGGGTCTTCTTGAAGATGGCTCGACATCTTTTTATAATTTTCTGTGTAAAAGATGAGGGCAAGAGTTGAGTTTATGGCACATTGGGGCTTGGTGAAAATAGTTGGCCCACTTTCATTCTAAACGAAAAGAGTTTTATGCATTTATTTCATGGACGCCCATTGTTTCTATTTTAATTCTTCATTTTCCTCTCTTACTAAGATTTCTGTTAAAAGATCACGAAATGTAACTTTGATGATTCAGTCATTTTGGGGCTCTTTTCATTTTTTTTTATAATAAATGAATAAATCGTGTTAAGGCAAACATCTTTTACAAACAATCAGGGGTACCGTTTCTAAACGGACGTCGCGGGGATGTTAACACCGTCTCTACGCGTAATCAACTCCCGAACCCTTAAATTTGGTTTGAAGACTATATTTTCCAATTATTTTTAAAAAATATTTTTCCTATCGTTTTCCTTAATAAACATAGGTGGCGGCTCCATTGAAATATTTGGGTGGTTGTCACAGCTGGCGACTCCACTGGGGACTTTAGAGAGTTAGGCCCTAAAATTGTTTGTATTGATTTGTTTGCCTTACATGATTTATTTCCCTTTTATTTTTTTATTCCTATTTGTTCATTATATATATTTTGCTCATATGTTTGTATATTTGAACCCTAGGGTAGAAGACATTTGTAAATATTATGTTTTGATTTGTTTTGCAGCGGGTAGTATTTTAGGTAATTGCTCCTTCACACACTTTTCACTTACACACGTTGTCACATACTATGAGTGGAACCCTATACCCGGGTTCGAGAAAGCTTCAAGTTAGGAGAGGCTGCGTAGTGAACACCTGCTGGACGTACGGTCAGTTGGGTCCTTACGAAGGCCTCACCTAAAGTTTGGCCCTATTTGAGAAAAAAACTCCCTTTGAAAATAGGACCCTTGGCTCTAGAGACCTTTTTAGATTAGTACCTCAATCCACCCATGGAAAAGCACTTATGTGGACCATAGATCCCGTTTTAAGGAACTACCGACCTATGATCCCATTTCCCACGTGACAAAAGGAGCATCCCTTACTTATCCCATTTCCCACGTGACAAAAGTCGTATGACCTAAGATTTTAGGAAATACCGACCTAATTCACAATGACATACTTTGCCCCTTTTTCCTTCATCCTTCTATTTTCCATTCACATTTCAAAAATTGTGAAAGACAATAAATGATAAAAAATATCATTTGTTATTCTTTTATGCAAAAAAAATAAATAATTTCAAAAAAGAATATTTTCCCTTCTCATTTTTTTCCCTCAAAATAAAAAAAAATTCAAAAAAAAGTATTTTCTCTTTTTAGCAACATTTACCTTTTTCATTGCATTCTTTTTGCATAAAAAATAATTCAAAAATGAAAAAAATACTTCTCAATTCTCTATCATATTATTTTATTTATTTATTTATTTATTTTACACAAAATGCACATAAAAAAATGCATTCATAGCATGCATAACCATGACATCTTCATACCATAACTCATATTTCTTTTCTTCATATCAAAAACAGTTATAATCAAGCTTTCCCTGCATCTCTACCGGACTCAAGCCCAAGCTAAACTCATGGATGCGCTGGAACAAGATCAACGAGCAATGAGAGAGGAGCTCGATCAAACGAAGGAACAGATAGGAAAAATGTTTGACCTCTTGCTAGGCTTGGATGCAAAATTGACCCTTGATAAGAACCATTCTAGTGGCCCATTGAGGTCACAACCCATTAACACGAATGCCCAAGAGGATCCCTTAGTTAAGGAGAGACTTCGAATTATGGAAGCGAGGCTGAAAGCAATTGAATGGGCAAATCATATCGGGTTCGAAGCTTCAGATGTATGCTTAGTCCTTGGCGTGGTGATTCCTTCAAAATTCGAAGTCCCTGAGTTTGCCAAGTATGAGGGGTTAACTTGTCCAAAAAACCACCTCATCATGTACTGTCGGAAGATGGCCTCCTACTCCAATGATGATAAACTCTTAATCCACTTTTTCCAGGAGAGTCTTACCGGGGCATCCCTACGCTGGTATATGCATTTAGAACAGGGCAAAATCAACTCATGGAAGGACTTAGCTAATGTTTTCCTCAAACAATATAGCTGCAATATGAATATGACCCCTGATCACTCCCAGTTGCAAACCATGAAAAAAGGGGGGCAATGAAAACTTCAAAGAGTATGCCTTAAGATGGAGAGGCATTGCAGCCCAGGTGGAACCTCCACTGTCTGAAAAAAAGATGGTTACCACGTTCATTGACACATTTCAACAACCCTTCTATGATCCGATGATGAGAAATGTCTCTTCAAGCTTCTCAGACCTAATTATTGTCGGGGGAAGAGTGGAAGCCGGGATAACAAGCGGAAGGATTGGTAAACTCGAAGCTCAACAGCCATTGTGCAGTATAGGTCAAGAGAGGGAAAAAGATACAAATGATACTCATCACGACATGCATTGGGGCAGTGGGCCACTCCTTTGAGAATTGTTGGGCTCTGATCAACACCAAGTGGTAAAAATTCAAGGAATAGCCCTGTTTAAACAATCTTCATTTGTTTTTACGCTTTGCCCGAAGCCCTGGAGCATATCTTGTAAAGGGCCCACTTTGTTCCCATCTTTTCAATACATCAATGGAAATGAAATTTGAATTTTTCAACTTCCCTTCTTGATACATGGTCAATCCGGGATAAAAAAAATGTAATTAAGAAAAATATAAGATAAAATGGTAAAGCAAATGCACAATTATCAAAAATTAATTTTTGTGAAAATTTGAGCAATAAGGTTTTGAGATGAAGTTTGGCCGTTTTTCTCTATCCAAAAAATATAAAAAATATTTATCCCTTGCTACCCCTTTTGAGCTTAAAAAAAAAAATCTTTCAAGTACCCTAAACAAGGATCACCCATACATTGAAGGCTAGCACAATAGTCCATTAAATTTTGTCTGTTAAAAAAAAAGCAAGCAAGCAAATATCAAATGCAACGTATCAGGACTCTTGCAAAGAAAAAAAAATGAATAAAAAATGCAAAAGCAAAACAAGACAATTGTGCTAGCAACCATCAAAGTACATCATAGCGCTAAAGATCCTTGTTTTCATAAACCCTTAAATACTTTTTGAGCCTGAAATATCCTTTCTTTCATAGCCTTTAACCCTTGGCCACGTTACAACCCTAATAAAGTCAATTCTAATCAAAGTCAAATTGCTCATATTTTCTCAAAACTTGATTTTTGAAGGAGGAAATCCATATAAACTCCTCGGTGTAGTTGCTTTACCAAAAAAAAAGAGTATAAAATAAAAGCTCGCTAGACTGAAAACCCAAAAGGGCAGGTCTAGGCAAAAGTTAGAGCGACCCGCTAGGTTGAAAACTCGCAAAGAGCGGCCTAGGCAAAAGTTAGGGTCAAATTTATAAACATATCAACCCATATTAGACCTCACAGATCTAAACATAAACCAAGAAGTTGCGGGCAAAAGTTGTGCCCATCGTCTACAAGCTTCGCATTCAAGATTTCGTTCCAGTTTCAAAACTATACAAGGTGATCCGCGTCTCTACATAGATCCTTCCTCACATGGTCGATTTAAGCTCAAAGGGACTCTGAAAAGTCTCTATGGATCAAAGTAGTCAATCTAATCCTCTCAAGGGCATTCAAAGCATGAAGCTGAAAATTTAAGGATCCATAAAATGATTTATCAAGGGGCAAATATGCAAACCTGGTGCAGTACAAAGTCAACCATTCGGACAAGCAATCCGACAGAAAGTTATCGTCCCACGAGTCTAGGGGCAGCGTCCTCAAAAGGAATTCAGGGAAATCAAAAAAAAAATCTTTCAAAGCAAAATAATACTCATGCATAGCATATCATTCATTGCATCTGGCATGATCACCAATACTTTTGGGTCCACGACCCACCTAAAAAAATCATTTCTCTAAAAGCAAAAAACATCATTTCATACACAGAATACCATTCATTGCATGAGCATCAAAGTTTTTGGGTCCATCGACCCACCCTCTCCAATATTGCACACAGTTGGTTTGTTGTCTACTCAGTAAGAACTAGTACTCAACCTACCCAATCTATTAGCAAGAGTTAGGAACCTGTCCTATACCTTGTTGGGAATCTGGCCCACCACCTTGGGAATCTGACCCAGGCCTTTAGTCGGGAACCTGACCCGCATCTCGGACCTTCCTCAATTATGGAAATCAATCCGTACCTTTTAGCAAGAGTTAAGAACCTGACTTACCCTTGTTGGAAATCTGACCTAAACTTATATCGAGTGACGAAGAAGCTCGCACCCCAGACTTACCCTAAGCAAGGAAGTAATCAATACCAAAGATGTGAGGGTTAGGAGCCAGACCTATGCCTTACAGGAAATTCGCTAGGAAAACGAACCTAGACTCTCCCACCAATTTTTTTTGTAAGAGCTAGTCATAACTATGCCTTACTGGGAATTCGACGGGAAACCGAACCCGGAATCTCCTGTAATTTTTGTAAGGAATCATAGTCATAACTATGCCTTGCTAGGAATTCGCTAGGAAACCAAACCTAGAATCTCCCGACAATCTTGTAAGGAGCCATAGTCAGAACTATGCCTTCATCGAATTCACCTGAAACCGAACCTAATCTCCCGACCCATGGAATTTGCTAGGAAATTAAACCTAGAATCTCCAACCGAAGGAATCACTAGGAACCAGACCTAGAATCCCTTCCCAAAGTCGGGAACCAGTCCCGCATTCCCAAACCACTTGTTTCGGACAAAAATTAGGGTCTTCTATTCTTAATTACCTTTTACAACGAATTCATGAAGGTCTTCGAGTAAAACGTAATTAAGGAGGGGCAGCTGTCATACCCCATTTTTGTCCAGCCCCTATTTATTTATTTTGTTTAATGATAATAAAAAAGAAGAATAATATTTTTGGTCTTAGAATAATAAAAAAGGAAGACAAAGAATAAGGTGAAAAAGGAAAAAAGAAAAGAAAAGAAGTGAAAAAAAATTTTTATTGAAATATGCTGCATGTTGCAATTTTAGAGGTGCAAATAGCAAAGGCCGAAGCTAGCCATAGCCCAATCCATTTTATCCTCAACCCACACACAACTCACTCCTTCTCTCCTTCCTCTACTATACGCACCCATCTCTCTTCTTTTATGGGTACCCTACAGCGCTCCCCTTCCTATTCCACACTACACCCCTCATTTTCTCTCCTCGCCCCAAGCCTCCCTGGATCACCTACGCGGGCTAAGACCCAACAGCCCAAACCCACTCAAACCCTAACTTAAACCTAATTCTTTCCCCTCCTCCCTCATTTGATCCAGGCGCCGTTCACCCCCCATTCTCTCCTTCATTTTTGCTCCTTTTCTCCTCTCTACACTCTCTTATCTCCTCTTCCTTTCTTCCTACATTTTTCCATCAAGACCAACCCTAACCCTAGGAACCCCATGACCGCCGCGGCCACATCCCCCTCCTCTCTCCACAACATTTTTCTTTCCTTTTTTTTTCCTCTATTAACACAAAATTGAACCAAATCGTATCCTCTCTCACGATTCGGTCCGAGTTTTAATTTTTAAGGATTCACAAGGAAAAATCGTGAAGATCTCCACAAAAATCAGGGAGTTATTTTCGCCATCCTTCTATTTTTGTTCTTTTTATTATTTTATTTTCTGATTATTTGTTTCTCTTTTTGACAGTAGATTTTGAGGCTATAAAACCCAAGCTCAAGACCACGCACAAGAGGAGGCCGATTGGGATCCAAAAGAAAAAGAGCCAACGAGGACAGAGGGCTAAAGAAAAAGTGAAAGAGAGCACCAAAATACAGAGAATAGAGATTTTAGGGTTTTCTTTGATTTCGGTAATTCCTTCTTTTTCTTTGGGTGATTGATTTGAAGAACTTGATATAAGGTTCAATCTTTCCCTTCCCCTGTTTTTGTGATGAAGCTTATCCGTTGATAAAGCTGAGAATTGTTGCCTATAATACTATTTGTTCCTCATCTCTTCTATTTCCTGTGTTACTGTTTTTTTTTAATTTATTTTTTGGTACTGTACTTGGCCGGAGGAGGGGAGGACTTCGGTCCCCCATTGGTCCTCTGTTAAACTAGCCACCGTATACCCTAATCTCAGGGTAAGGATCAAAAAATTAGGGTGTCTAGGAAGGCATTCACCTGTTTAATTTTTATTTTTTCTTTTATCTCAACCAATCTGTTTCTTTTTTAAATGGAATAATGAAATGATTATTTTTAAATTAAATTGAAGTATCAGATATCTTGTAACTAAAATATTATTCGTTTTGTTTATTTTTATCAAAAAATGAAAATGGTTGAGACCATGGATCTTTAGCCAGAATATGTTCCCTTCTACTAAAAAAATTGACTTTTTCTCAATTTTGTTAATAAATAATTATAAATAATGAAAATGAAACAAAATAGGTCTTCTTGAAGATGGCTCGACATCTTTTTATAATTTTCTGTGTAAAAGATGAGGGCAAGAGTTGAGTTTATGGCACATTGGGGCTTGGTGAAAATAGTTGGCCCACTTTCATTCTAAACGAAAAGAGTTTTATGCATTTATTTCATGGACGCCCATTGTTTCTATTTTAATTCTTCATTTTCCTCTCTTACTAAGATTTCTGTTAAAAGATCACGAAATGTAACTTTGATGATTCAGTCATTTTGGGGCTCTTTTCATTTTTTTTTATAATAAATGAATAAATCGTGTTAAGGCAAACATCTTTTACAAACAATCAGGGGTACCGTTTCTAAACGGACGTCGCGGGGATGTTAACACCGTCTCTACGCGTAATCAACTCCCGAACCCTTAAATTTGGTTTGAAGACTATATTTTCCAATTATTTTTAAAAAATATTTTTCCTATCGTTTTCCTTAATAAACATAGGTGGCGGCTCCATTGAAATATTTGGGTGGTTGTCACAGCTGGCGACTCCACTGGGGACTTTAGAGAGTTAGGCCCTAAAATTGTTTGTATTGATTTGTTTACCTTACATGATTTATTTCCCTTTTATTTTTTTATTCCTATTTGTTCATTATATATATTTTGCTCATATGTTTGTATATTTGAACCCTAGGGTAGAAGACATTTGTAAATATTATGTTTTGATTTGTTTTGCAGCGGGTAGTATTTTAGGTAATTGCTCTTTCACACACTTTTCACTTACACACGTTGTCACATACTATGAGTGGAACCTTATACTCCGGTTTGAGAAAGCTTCAAGTTAGGAGAGGTTGCGTAGTGAACACCTGCTGGACGTACGGTCAGTTGGGTCCTTGCGAAGGCCTCACCTAGAGTTTGACCCTATTTGAGAAAAAAACTCCCTTTGAAAATAGGACCCTTGGCTCTAGAGACCTTTTTAGATTAGTACCTCAATCCACCCATGGAAAAGCACTTATGTGGACCATAGATCCCGTTTTAAGGAACTACCAGCCTATATTACAAAAGGAGCATCCCTTACTTATCCCATTTCCCACGTGACAAAAGTATGACCTAAGATTTTAGGAAATACCGACCTAATTCACAATGACATACTTTGCCCCTTTTTCCTTCATCCTTCTATTTTCCATTCACATTTCAAAAATTGTGAAAGACAATAAATGATAAAAAATATCATTTGTTATTCTTTTATGCAAAAAAAATAAATAATTTCAAAAAAGAATATTTTCCCTTCTCATTTTTTTCCCTCAAAATAAAAAAAAATTCAAAAAAAAGTATTTTCTCTTTTTAGCAACATTTACCTTTTTCATTGCATTCTTTTTGCATAAAAAATAATTCAAAAATGAAAAAAATACTTCTCAATTCTCTATCATATTATTTTATTTATTTATTTATTTATTTTACACAAAATGCACATAAAAAAATGCATTCATAGCATGCATAACCATGACATCTTCATACCATAACTCATATTTCTTTTCTTCATATCAAAAACAGTTATAATCAAGCTTTCCCTGCATCTCTACCGGACTCAAGCCCAAGCTAAACTCATGGATGCGCTGGAACAAGATCAACGAGCAATGAGAGAGGAGCTCGATCAAACGGAGGAACAAATAGGAAAAATGTTTGACCTCTTGCTAGGCTTGGATGCAAAATTGACCCTTGATGAGAACCATTCTAGTGGCCCATTGAGGTCACAACCCATTAACACGAATGCCCAAGAGGATCCCTTAGTTAAGGAGACACTTCGAATTATGGAAGCGAGGCTGAAAGCAATTGAATGGGCAAATCATATCGGGTTCGAAGCTTCAGATGTATGCTTAGTCCTTGGCGTGGTGATTCCTTCAAAATTCGAAGTCCCTGAGTTTGCCAAGTATGAGGGGTTAACTTGTCCAAAAAACCACCTCATCATGTACTGTCGGAAGATGGCCTCCTACTCCAATGATGATAAACTCTTAATCCACTTTTTCCAGGAGAGTCTTACCGGGGCATCCCTACGCTGGTATATGCATTTAGAACAGGGCAAAATCAACTCATGGAAGGACTTAGCTAATGTTTTCCTCAAACAATATAGCTGCAATATGAATATGACCCCTGATCGCTCCCAGTTGCAAACCATGAAAAAAGGGGGGCAATGAAAACTTCAAAGAGTATGCCTTAAGATGGAGAGGCATTGCAGCCCAGGTGGAACCTCCACTGTCTGAAAAAAAGATGGTTACCACGTTCATTGACACATTTCAACAACCCTTCTATGATCCGATGATGAGAAATGTCTCTTCAAGCTTCTCAGACCTAATTGTTGTCGGGGGAAGAGTGGAAGCCGGGATAACAAGCGGAAGGATTGGTAAACTCGAAGCTCAACAGCCATTGTGCAGTATAGGTCAAGAGAGGGAAGAAGATACAAATGATACTCATCACGACATGCATTGGGGCAGTGGGCCACTCCTTTGAGAATTGTTGGGCTCTGATCAACACCAAGTGGTAAAAATTCAAGGAATAGCCCTGTTTAAACAATCTTCATTTGTTTTTACGCTTTGCCCGAAGCCCTAGAGCATATCTTGTAAAGGGCCCACTTTGTTCCCATCTTTTCAATACATCAATGGAAATGAAATTTGAATTTTTCAACTTCCCTTCTTGATACATGGTCAATCCGGGATAAAAAAAAAGTAATTAAGAAAAATATAAGATAAAATGGTAAAGCAAATGCACAATTATCAAAAATTAATTTTTGTGAAAATTTGAGCAATAAGGTTTTGAGATGAAGTTTGGCCGTTTTTCTCTATCCAAAAAATATTTATCCCTTGCTACCCCTTTTGAGCTTAAAAAAAAAATTCTTTCAAGTACCCTAAACAAGGATCACCCATACATTGAAGGCTAGCACAATAGTCCATTAAATTTTGTCTGTTAAAAAAAAAAGCAAGCAAGCAAATATCAAATGCAACGTATCAGGACTCTTGCAAAGAAAAAAAATGAATAAAAAATGCAAAAGCAAAACAAGACAATTGTGCTAGCAACCATCAAAGTACATCATAGCGCTAAAGATCCTTGTTTTCATCAACCCTTAAATACTTTTTGAGCCTGAAATATCCTTTCTTTCATAGCCTTTAACCCTTGGCCACGTTACAACCCTAATAAAGTCCATTCTAATCAAAGTCAAATTGCTCATATTTTCTCAAAACTTGATTTTTGAAGGAGGAAATCCATATAAACTCCTCGGTGTAGTTGTTTTACCAAAAAAAAAAGAGTATAAAATAAAAGCTCGCTAGACTGAAAACCCAAAAGGGCAGGTCTAGGCAAAAGTTAGAGCGACCTGCTAGGTTGAAAACTCGCAAAGAGCGGCCTAGGCAAAAGTTAGGGTCAAATTTACAAACATATCAACCCATATTAGACCTCACAGATCTAAACATAAACCAAGAAGTTGCGGGCAAAAGTTGTGCCCATCGTCTATAAGCTTCGCATTCAAGATTTCGTTCCAGTTTCAAAACTATACAAGGTGATCCGCGTCTCTACATAGATCCTTCCTCACATGGCTGGACGAAGGTCAAAGGGACTCTGACAAGTCTCTATGGATCAAAGTAGTCAATCTAATCCTCTCAAGGGCATTCAAAGCATGAAGCTGAAATTTTAAGGATCCATAAAATGATTTATCAAGGGGCAAATATGCAAACCTGGTGCAGTACAAAGTCAACCATTCGGACAAGCAATCCGACAGAAAGTTATCGTCCCACGAGTCTAGGGGCAGCGTCCTCAAAAGGAATTCAGGGAAATCAAAAAAAAAATCTTTCAAAGTAAAATAATACTCATGCATAGCATATCATTCATTGCATCTGGCATGATCACCAATACTTTTGGGTCCACGACCCACCTAAAAAAATCATTTCTCTAAAAGCAAAAAACATCATTTCATACACAGAATACCATTCATTGCATGAGCATCAAAGTTTTTGGGTCCATCGACCCACCCTCTCCAATATTGCACACAGTTGGTTTGTTGTCTACTCAGTAAGAACTAGTACTCAACCTACCCAATCTATTAGCAAGAGTTAGGAACCTTGTTGGGAATCTGGCCCACCACCTTGGGAATCTGACCCAGGCCTTTAGTCGGGAACCTGACCCGCATCTCGGACCTTCCTCAATTATGGAAATCAATCCATACCTTTTAGCAAGAGTTAAGAACCTGACTTACCCTTGTTGGAAATCTGACCTAAACTTATATCGAGTGACGAAGAAGCTCGCACCCCAGACTTACCCTAAGTAAGGAAGTAATCAATACCAAAGATGTGAGGGTTAGGAGCCAGACCTATGCCTTACAGGAAATTCGCTAGGAAAACGAACCTAGAATCTCCCACCAATTTTTTTTGTAAGAGCTAGTCATAACTATGCCTTACTGGGAATTCGACGGGAAACCGAACCCGGAATCTCCTGCAATTTTTGTAAGGAATCATAGTCATAACTATGCCTTGCTAGGAATTCGCTAGGAAACCAAACCTAGAATCTCCCGACAATCTTGTAAGGAGCCATAGTCAGAACTATGCCTTACTGGGAATTCACCGGAAAACCGAACCCAGAATCTCCCGACCCATGGAATTTGCTAGGAAATTAAACCTAGAATCTCCAACCGAAGGAATCACTAGGAACCAGACCTAGAATCCCTTCCCAAAGTCGGGAACCAGTCCCGCATTCCCAAACCACTTGTTTCGGACAAAAATTAGGGTCTTCTATTCTTAATTACCTTTTACAACGAATTCATGAAGGTCTTCGAGTAAAACGTAATTAAGGAGGGGCAGCTGTCATACCCCATTTTTGTCCAGCCCCTATTTATTTATTTTGTTTAATGATAATAAAAAAGAAGAATAATATTTTTGGTCTTAGAATAATAAAAAAGGAAGACAAAGAATAAGGTGAAAAAGGAAAAAAGAAAAGAAAAGAAGTGAAATTTTTTTTTATTGAAACATGCTGCATGTTGCAATTTTAGAGGTGCAAATAGCAAAGGCCGAAGCTAGCCATAGCCCAATCCATTTTATCCTCAACCCACACACAACTCACTCCTTCTCTCCTTCCTCTACTATACGCACCCATCTCTCTTCTTTTATGGGTACCCTACAGCGCTCCCCTTCCTATTCCACACTACACCCCTCATTTTCTCTCCTCGCGCCCCCCAAGCCTCCCTGGATCACCTACGCGGGCTAAGACCCAACAACCCAAACCCACTCAAACCCTAACTTAAACCTAATTCTTTCCTCTCCTCCCTCATTTGATCCAGGCGCCGTTCACCCCCCATTCTCTCCTTCATTTTTGCTCCTTTTCTCCTCTCTACACTCTCTTATCTCCTCTTCCTTTCTTCCTACATTTTTCCATCAAGACCAACCCTAACCCTAGGAACCCCATGACCGCCGCGGCCACATCCCCCTCCTCTCTCCACAACATTTTTCTTTCCTTTTTTTTTCCTCTATTAACACAAAATTGAACCAAATCGTATCCTCTCTCATGATTCGGTCCGAGTTTTAATTTTTAAGGATTCACGAGGAAAAATCGTGAAGATCTCCACAAAAATCAGGGAGTTATTTTCGCCATCTTTCTATTTTTGTTCTTTTTATTATTTTATTTTCTGATTATTTGTTTCTCTTTTTGACAGTAGATTTTGAGGCTATAAAACCCAAGCTCAAGACCACGCACAAGAGGAGGCCGATTGGGATCCAAAAGAAAAAGAGCCAACGAGGACAGAGGGCTAAAGAAAAAGTGAAAGAGAGCACCAAAATACAGAGACTAGAGATTTTAGGGTTTTCTTTGATTTCGGTAATTCCTTCTTTTTCTTTGGGTGATTGATTTGAAGAACTTGATATAAGGTTCAATCTTTCCCTTCCCCTGTTTTTGTGATGAAGCTTATCCGTTGATAAAGCTGAGAATTGTTGCCTATAATACTATTTGTTCCTCATCTCTTCTATTTCCTGTGTTACTGTTTTTTTTAATTTATTTTTTGGTACTGTACTTGGCCGGAGGAGGGGAGGACTTCGGTCCCCCATTGGTCCTCTGTTAAACTAGCCACCGTATACCCTAATCTCAGGGTAAGGATCATAAAATTAGGGTGTCTAGGAAGGCATTCACCTGTTTAATTTTTATTTTTTCTTTTATCTCAACCAATCTGTTTCTTTTTTAAATGGAATAATGAAATGATTATTTTTAAATTAAATTGAAGTATCAGATATCTTGTAACTAAAATATTATTCGTTTGGTTTATTTTTATCAAAAAATGAAAATGGTTGAGACCATGGATCTTTAGCCAGAATATGTTCCCTTCTACTAAAAAATTTGACTTTTTCTCAATTTTGTTAATAAATAATTATAAATAATGAAAATGAAACAAAATAGGTCTTCTTGAAGATGGCTCGGCATCTTTTTATAATTTTCTGTGTAAAGGCAAGAGTTGAGTTTATGGCACATTGGGGCTTGGTGAAAATAGTTGGCCCACTTTCATTCTAAACGAAAAGAGTTTTATGCATTTATTTCATGGAAGCCCATTGTTTCTATTTTAATTCTTCATTTTCCTCTCTTACTAAGATTTCTGTTAAAAGATCACGAAATGTAACTTTGATGATTCAATCATTTTGGGGCTCTTTTCATTTTTTTTTATAATAAATGAATAAATCGTGTTAAGGCAAACATCTTTTACAAACAATCAGGGGTACCGTTTCTAAACGGACGTCGCGGGGATGTTAACACCGTCTCTACGCGTAATCAACTCCCGAACCCTTAAATTTGGTTTGAAGACTATTTTTTACAATTATTTTTAAAAAATGTTTTTCCTATCGTTTTCCTTAATAAACATAGGTGGCGGCTCCATTGAAATATTTGGGTGGTTGTCACAGCTGGCGACTCCACTGGGGACTTTAGAGAGTTAGGCCCTAAAATTGTTTATATTGATTTGTTTGCCTTACATGATTTATTTCCCTTTTATTTTTTTATTCCTATTTGTTCATTATATATATTTTGCTCATATGTTTGTATATTTGAACCCTAGGGTAGAAGACATTTGTAAATATTATGTTTTGATTTGTTTTGCAGCGGGTAGTATTTTAGGTAATTGCTCTTTCACACACTTTTCACTTACACACGTTGTCACATACTATGAGTGGAACCTTATACTCGGGTTCGAGAAAGCTTCAAGTTAGGAGAGGTTGCGTAGTGAACACCTGCTGGACGTACGGTCAGTTGGGTCCTTGCGAAGGCCTCACCTAGAGTTTGGCCCTATTTGAGAAAAAAACTCCCTTTGAAAATAGGACCCTTGGCTCTAGAGACCTTTTTAGATTAGTACCTCAATCCACCCATGGAAAAGCACTTATGTGGACCATAGATCCCGTTTTAAGGAACTACCAGCCTATATTACAAAAGGAGCATCCCTTACTTATCCCATTTCCCACGTGACAAAAGTATGACCTAAGATTTTAGGAAATACCGACCTAATTCACAATGACATACTTTGCCCCTTTTTCCTTCATACTTCTATTTTCCATTCACATTTCAAAAATTGTGAAAGACAATAAATGATAAAAAATATCATTTGTTATTCTTTTATGCAAAAAAAATAAATAATTTCAAAAAAGAATATTTTCCCTTCTCATTTTTTTCCCTCAAAATAAAAAAAAAATTCAAAAAAAAGTATTTTCTCTTTTTAGCAACATTTACCTTTTTCATTGCATTCTTTTTGCATAAAAAATAATTCAAAAATGAAAAAAATACTTCTCAATTCTCTATCATATTATTTTATTTATTTATTTATTTATTTATTTTACACAAAATGCACATAAAAAAATGCATTCATAGCATGCATAACCATGACATCCTCATACCATAACTCATATTTCTTTTCTTCATATCAAAAACAGTTATAATCAAGCTTTCCCTGCATCTCTACCGGACTCAAGCCCAAGCTAAACTCATGGATGCGCTGGAACAAGATCAACGAGCAATGAGAGAGGAGCTCGATCAAACGGAGGAACAAATAGGAAAAATGTTTGACCTCTTGCTAGGCTTGGATGCAAAATTGACCCTTGATGAGAACCATTCTAGTGGCCCATTGAGGTCACAACCCATTAACACGAATGCCCAAGAGGATCCCTTAGTTAAGGAGACACTTCGAATTATGGAAGCGAGGCTGAAAGCAATTGAATGGGCAAATCATATCGGGTTCGAAGCTTCAGATGTATGCTTAGTCCTTGGCGTGGTGATTCCTTCAAAATTCGAAGTCCCTGAGTTTGCCAAGTATGAGGGGTTAACTTGTCCAAAAAACCACCTCATCATGTACTGTCGGAAGATGGCCTCCTACTCCAATGATGATAAACTCTTAATCCACTTTTTCCAGGAGAGTCTTACCGGGGCATCCCTACGCTGGTATATGCATTTAGAACAGGGCAAAATCAACTCATGGAAGGACTTAGCTAATGTTTTCCTCAAACAATATAGCTGCAATATGAATATGACCCCTGATCACTCCCAGTTGCAAACCATGAAAAAAGGGGGGCAATGAAAACTTCAAAGAGTATGCCTTAAGATGGAGAGGCATTGCAGCCCAGGTGGAACCTCCACTGTCTGAAAAAAAGATGGTTACCACGTTCATTGACACATTTCAACAACCCTTCTATGATCCGATGATGAGAAATGTCTCTTCAAGCTTCTCAGACCTAATTATTGTCGGGGGAAGAGTGGAAGCCGGGATAACAAGCGGAAGGATTGGTAAACTCGAAGCTCAACAGCCATTGTGCAGTATAGGTCAAGAGAGGGAAAAAGATACAAATGATACTCATCACGACATGCATTGGGGAAGTGGGCCACTCCTTTGAGAATTGTTGGGCTCTGATCAACACCAAGTGGTAAAAATTCAAGGAATAGCCCTGTTTAAACAATCTTCATTTGTTTTTACGCTTTGCCCGAAGCCCTAGAGCATATCTTGTAAAGGGCCCACTTTGTTCCCATCTTTTCAATACATCAATGGAAATGAAATTTGAATTTTTCAACTTCCCTTCTTGATACATGGTCAATCCGGAAAAAAAAAGTAATTAAGAAAATATAAGATAAAATGGTAAAACAAATGCACAATTATCAAAAATTAATTTTTATGAAAATTTGAGCAATAAGGTTTTGAGATGAAGTTTGGCCGTTTTTCTCTATCCAAAAAATATAAAAAAATATTTATCCCTTGCTACCCCTTTTGAGAAAAAAAAAAATCTTTCAAGTACCCTAAACAAGGATCACCCATACATTGAAGGCTAGCACAATAGTTCATTAAATTTTGTCTGTTAAAAAAAAAGCAAAGCAAGCAAGCAAATATTAAATGCAACGTATCAGGACTCTTGCAAAGAAAAAAAATGAATAAAAAATGCAAAAGCAAAACAAGACAATTGTGCTAGCAACCATCAAAGTACATCATAGCGCTAAAGATCCTTGTTTTCATCAACCCTTAAATACTTTTTGAGCCTGAAATATCCTTTCTTTCATAGCCTTTAACCCTTGGCCACGTTACAACCCTAATAAAGTCCATTCTAATCAAAGTCAAATTGCTCATATTTTCTCAAAACTTGATTTTTGAAGGAGGAAATCCATATAAACTCCTCGGTGTAGTTGTTTTACCAAAAAAAAAAGAGTATAAAATAAAAGCTCGCTAGACTGAAAACCCAAAAGGGCAGGTCTAGGCAAAAGTTAGAGCGACCCGCTAGGTTGAAAACTCGCAAAGAGCGGCCTAGGCAAAAGTTAGGGTCAAATTTATAAACATATCAACCCATATTAGACCTCACAGATCTAAACATAAACCAAGAAGTTGCGGGCAAAAGTTGTGCCCATCGTCTACAAGCTTCGCATTCAAGATTTCGTTCCAGTTTCAAAACTATACAAGGTGATCCGCGTCTCTACATAGATCCTTCCTCACATGGCTGGACGAACGTCAAAGGGACTCTGAAAAGTCTCTATGGATCAAAGTAGTCAATCTAATCCTCTCAAGGGCATTCAAAGCATGAAGCTGAAAATTTAAGGATCCATAAAATGATTTATCAAGGGGCAAATATGCAAACCTGGTGCAGTACAAAGTCAACCATTCGGACAAGCAATCCGACAGAAAGTTATCGTCCCACGAGTCTAGGGGCAGCGTCCTCAAAAGGAATTCAGGGAAATCAAAAAAAAAAAATCTTTCAAAGCAAAATAATACTCATGCATAGCATATCATTCATTGCATCTGGCATGATCACCAATACTTTTGGGTCCACGACCCACCTAAAAAAATCATTTCTCTAAAAGCAAAAAACATCATTTCATACACAGAATACCATTCATTGCATGAGCATCAAAGTTTTTGGGTCCATCGACCCACCCTCTCCAATATTGCACACAGTTGGTTTGTTGTCTACTCAGTAAGAACTAGTACTCAACCTACCCAATCTATTAGCAAGAGTTAGGAACCTTGTTGGGAATCTGGCCCACCACCTTGGGAATCTGACCCAGGCCTTTAGTCGAACTCGACCCGCATCTCTGACCTTCCTCAATTATGGAAATCAATCCATACCTTTTAGCAAGAGTTAAGAACCCGACTTACCCTTGTTGGAAATCTGACCTAAACTTATATCGAGTGACGAAGCTCGCACCCTGCACTTACCCTAAGCAAGGAAGTAATCAATACCAAAGATGTGAGGGTTAGGAGCCAGACCTATGCCTTACAGGAAATTCGCTAGGAAAACGAACCTAGACTCTCCCACCAATTTTTTTTGTAAGAGCTAGTCATAACTATGCCTTACTGGGAATTCGACGGGAAACCGAACCCGGAATCTCCTGTAATTTTTGTAAGGAATCATAGTCATAACTATGCCTTGCTAGGAATTCGCTAGGAAACCAAACCTAGAATCTCCCGACAATCTTGTAAGGAGCCATAGTCAGAACTATGCCTTTGGGAATTCACCTGAAACCGAACCTGAATCTCCCGACCCATGGAATTTGCTAGGAAATTAAACCTAGAATCTCCAACCGAAGGAATCACTAGGAACCAGACCTAGAATCCCTTCCCAAAGTCGGGAACCAGTCCCGCATTCCCAAACCACTTGTTTCGGACAAAAATTAGGGTCTTCTATTCTTAATTACCTTTTACAACGAATTCATGAAGGTCTTCGAGTAAAACGTAATTAAGGAGGGGCAGCTGTCATACCCCATTTTTGTCCAGCCCCTATTTATTTATTTTGTTTAATGATAATAAAAAAGAAGAATAATATTTTTGGTCTTAGAATAATAAAAAAGGAAGACAAAGAATAAGGTGAAAAAGGAAAAAAGAAAAGAAAAGAAGTGAAAAAAAAAATTTATTGAAATATGCTGCATGTTGCAATTTTAGAGGTGCAAATAGCAAAGGCCGAAGCTAGCCATAGCCCAATCCATTTTATCCTCAACCCACACACAACTCACTCCTTCTCTCCTTCCTCTACTATACGCACCCATCTCTCTTCTTTTATGGGTACCCTACAGCGCTCCCCTTCCTATTCCACACTACACCCCTCATTTTCTCTCCTCGCGCCCCCCAAGCCTCCCTGGATCACCTACGCGGGCTAAGACCCAACAGCCCAAACCCACTCAAACCCTAACTTAAACCTAATTCTTTCCTCTCCTCCCTCATTTGATCCAGGCGCCGTTCACCCCCCATTCTCTCCTTCATTTTTGCTCCTTTTCTCCTCTCTACACTCTCTTATCTCCTCTTCCTTTCTTCCTACATTTTTCCATCAAGACCAACCCTAACCCTAGGAACCCCATGACCGCCGCGGCCACATCCCCCTCCTCTCTCCACAACATTTTTCTTTCCTTTTTTTTTCCTCTATTAACACAAAATTGAACCAAATCGTATCCTCTCTCATGATTCGGTCCGAGTTTTAATTTTTAAGGATTCACAAGGAAAAATCGTGAAGATCTCCACAAAAATCAGGGATTTATTTTCGCCATCCTTCTATTTTTGTTCTTTTTATTATTTTATTTTCTGATTATTTGTTTCTCTTTTTGATAGTAGATTTTGAGGCTATAAAACCCAAGCTCAAGACCACGCACAAGAGGAGGCCGATTGGGATCCAAAAGAAAAAGAGCCAACGAGGACAGAGGGCTAAAGAAAAAGAGAAAGAGAGCACCAAAATACAGAGAATAGAGATTTTAGGGTTTTCTTTGATTTCTGTAATTCCTTCTTTTTCTTTGGGTGATTGATTTGAAGAACTTGATATAAGGTTCAATCTTTCCCTTCCCCTGTTTTTTTGAAGAAGCTTATCCGTTGATAAAACTGAGAATTGTTGCCTATAATACTATTTGTTCCTCATCTCTTCTATTTCCTGTGTTACTATTTTTTTTTTTTTTTGGTACTGTACTTGGCCGGAGGAGGGGAGGACTTCGGTCCCCCATTGGTCCTCTGTTAAACTAGCCACCGTATACCCTAATCTCAGGGTAAGGATCATAAAATTAGGGTGTCTAGGAAGGCATTCACCGGTTTAATTTTTATTTTTTCTTTTATCTCAACCAATCTGTTTCTTTTGTAAATGGAATAATGGAACGATTATTTTTAAATTAAATTGAAGTATCAGATATCTTGTAACTAAAATATTATTCGTTTTGTTTATTTTTATCAAAAAATGAAAATGGTTGAGACCATGGATCTTTAGCCAGAATATGTTCCCTTCTACTAAAAAATTTGACTTTTTCTCAATTTTGTTAATAAATAATTATAAATAATGAAAATGAAACAAAATAGGTCTTCTTGAAGATGGCTCGGCATCTTTTTATAATTTTCTGTGTAAAAGATGAGGGCAAGAGTTGAGTTTATGGCACATTGGGGCTTGGTGAAAATAGTTGGCCCACTTTCATTCTAAACGAAAAGAGTTTTATGCGTTTATTTCATGGACGCCCATTGTTTCTATTTTAATTCTTCATTTTCCTTTCTTACTAAGATTTCTGTTAAAAGATCACGAAATGTAACTTTGATGATTCAGTCATTTTGGGGCTCTTTTCATTTTTTTTTATAATAAATGAATAAATCGTGTTAAGGCAAACATCTTTTACAAACAATCAGGGGTACTGTTTCTAAACGGGCGTCGCGGGGATGCTAACACCGTCTCTACACGTAATCAACTCCCGAACCCTTAAATTTGGTTTGCAGACTATTTTTTCTAATTATTTTTAAAAAAGGTTTTTCCTATCGTTTTCCTTAATAAACATAGGTGGCGGCTCCATTGAAATATTTGGGTGGTTGTCACAATAATAAAATAATATCACACGGTGAATTAATTTCTCGCTAAATTAATTTTCGCGATTTTATCGGCAGATAATTAATCGGTAACGCGGTTATTCGACGCCGTGTTTTGAAAACCATTAGACTCTAGAATTAGAGGGTAATCATGAGAGATGTGAGATTAGATGGGTAGGATTAGATGATGTGATTAGCATATTTTAAAGGTGATAGATGTCATTATTTGTGTGATAAGCATTTTTACTTTTTCCTAAACCATTACTAACCAAGCATTGTTTTTAATTGAAAAAAAAATGAAAAACCCCACCCCCTAAATCAGCCCAAGGCCGACCCCCCCTCTCTCTAACCCTCATATTTCTTTCTTCTTCAACCTTAGAAAGAGAAGCTCCAAAAATCCTCCATGGTTCCAAGCTTGGTCAAGCTCCATATCACCTCCATTCTTCCCTGATTCTTGCTAGTTTTTCTTCTACTCTCCATCACCCTCTACTCCTCCATTCAAACAAGGTTGAGAGCACACTTCCTCCCCCACAAACAGCCCCTTGGCTGCGAGCTTGAGGAGGAAGAGGTGGTGGCTCCTTTCATTTTCTTTCCTTGTTCTCATAGCTTGTTTTGGTGTTGCTTTGTTATTGATCATAATTAAATGATGGAGATGAACACATAAACCCCCAATCTTGAAACCCTAGGCACAAGCTCAAACGGGAAAAGAAGGGTAGTGTGATCTTGAGGCTTAAAATTGAAAATAATTGTTATTTCTATCTTGCTAAGTGTTATTCTTGTTGTTGTGATAGATAGTTTTGTGTTAGAAGCATGATTAGTAGTTTATTTGGAAAATTTGGGACTCTTGAAATGTTGTAGAGTATTCTTAGACTTGATGATGATTGGTTTTGGGTGATGAATTGTGGTTTGATGAAGGAAAAGAATTGATCAAAATGGTGTTGTTGATGTTAGGTGAAGATTTGCAAAATTTTGAAAAAAAAAAGGTGATAGGGCCGTGGGCCCTAGGAGAGGAAAAGGAGAGGAAAAATTATTTTGCATCTTCCTTTTAATTGGTGTTAGTAATTGATTTTGTATAGAATTTGATTTGGTGGAAAGATTTGGATTCCAGAGGTAGAAAAAAAAAGTTATTGAAAAACTCTTGTTTATTGGCATTGTGAAAATAGTTTTTGGATGCTTGATTAAGTCGTCTATGTGTACTAGTTGTTATTTGAAGTTTTTTGATGTTTTGGGTTGTTAAAATTGTTGTTGGGTTTGTAGAATTATGTATTAGTAGGAGAGTTAGTGAGTTATAAGTGAGAGATTTGTTCTTGAAGGACTTGAAAATCATTTTTGAAAGTTGATTTGAGTTATGCTCTTGAGTTATTGGCATTGTTAATATCATGATTGAAATGGTTTTAATCAAAAGAAAATTAGAAAGGTTTTCTTGGAAACTTTGCTCTTGAAGTATTTGAAAATGATTTTAGAATATGTTTGAAATGTGCTTTGAATTATGCCTTGAGTATGACTTGTTGTTTGATGCCTTGAAGTGTAATTGAATGACTTGGAAATGGTTTGTTAGATTGTAAAAGGAAAATTTTGCAAATTATTTTTTAAGAAAAAGGGGAGTGGCCGAGAGGCCCTTAAAGGATGTGGAAGGAGAGTTTTCTTTGTAACTTGGAAATAATGCTTGCATGAAATGTGTTTTAGGCTTTTGGAAATTTATGGAAAAAAAAAGTGGTTAATTGAAGTATGCTTACTTTAAGGTTTTCAAGGAATTAAGGATATGTGTTATGTTAACCTTTCAAGAAATGATTTTGATTTAAAACCTTTTTCTTTCAAGTAGCTAGTAATTAAATGCTTGAGTGAATACTTGGTTAGAAAAGGGTTAGGTTTTGAGAGCCTAAGTTTCTAGTTTAGCATATAGAATTGTGCTAAGTTTACTCGTGGTGATAGGAGTTACGAATCCGAAGATCGTGCGATGTGGACGCGAGGCTTGCGGTACCATGCTAGCAACCAACTGTGGTAAGGGCAACTCTTAGACATGGATAAGTTTTATTATTTAATTTCAAGTCATAAAGCGAAGAAGTCTGAGAACCTCAGGGTTCGAAGTGGGGGTCTCGTACCCCTTCGACTTTTTAGTTCTTAAAACTTTATTTATGATTATTTAGTGGGCTTGTCTGCAAGTGGTTGGTAGCTGTCCCCAACCCCCCACACTTGTTTGATTACATTTTTTCTAACTCCACTAGTTGCAAAGGGATGAACTGAGTTGTCAAAGTCGTTGCTTGATGAAATATGATTAACTGTGATGGATTGCGTGTACTGTTGAACTGAGTTGTATAGTATTAAGCTTTTCACGAATATTTATTTGATACGCGATTGAATAATTATTCGAGTTGTTTCTTGAATTATCGTATGCGGCGATTTATTTATTGTCGTGAGAGGTGTAGTGTCGTGACTTTTTTAAGCTTCGATCCGGATAACTTAGGGTGCTAGGACCCCTTCGTTTTTTGGCATCCTAGCTAGACGTTGTTGCGTTAAGGAACCAGAGTTGAATGTCCTAGGGTGGTCGTGGAGCCCAAAGCTACGGTTGGTATTCAGTGGATGGATTGGCGTTACTTTCCGGAATTGTCGAAAGTGTCTAGTGAGAGAGTTTGAGTCGCGTTCTGAAACCTGTGCTTTTGTCATTCCTTGCTTTATGCTTTACTATTGCTATGTTTATTGAGAAGTTGACCCTTTCCCATGGTGCCTTCAACCAATGATGGTTACCCAGGCGATGACGAAGAGCGTGCTGATACCGGCGATGAGGACATCGCCAGAGATCATCTTTGATTTTCCAGACATAGAGATGCCAACCTTTCTAAGTGTGAGTTCTAGCTCGAAGAGGTGAACTTTCTTGGACACGTGATAACCAGAGAATGAATAGTTGTGGATCCAGCCAAGATTGAAGCTGTGTTAGCATGGGAATAGCCGAAGACTGTAACAGATATCAGAAGCTTCGTTGGTTTAGCAGGCTACTACCAGAGGTTTATTGAAGGTTTCTCGAAGATCGTAACACCGCTTACATGACTTACGAGAAAGGATCAACCGTTCGCTTGGACCGAAGAGTGTGAATCCAGTTTCTAGAGGTTGAAGGAGCTTTTGACGACAGCGCCTGTGTTGATTTTGCCTCAACCGGAAGAGCCTTACGAAGTTTACTGCGATGCGTCACACCAGGGATTAGGATGCGTACTGATGCAACATAGGAAAGTTATAGCTTATGCCTCGAGACAGCTCAAAATTCACGAGAGGAACTATCCTACGCATGATTTGGAGCTTGCTGTAGTGGTTTTTGCATTGAAGATTTGGAGGCACTCCCTGTATGGGAGTACGTTCACCGTCTACAGCAACCATAAGAGCTTGAAGTACTTGTTCGATCAAAAGGAGCTCAACATGCGACAGCGAAGATGGACAGAATTTTTGAAAGATTACGACTTTACTTTGGAATATCATCCAAGGAAGGCGAACGTGGTAGCAGATGCACTGAGCAGGAAGAGCGTTTTAGTTTCAGCAATGATGATTAAGGAGTTTGAGATGCTAGAGAAGTTCCGAGATTTGAAGCTGAACGTGGAAGTGTCGCCAGGAAAGTTGAAGTTTGCTATGCTCACCATTTCTAACGGACTATTGGACGAGATCAGAAATCAGTAAGTTAATGACAAGCTACTACAAGAGAAGGTAGAGCTAGTAGCACGAGGAAAAGCGACGGAATTCAAGGTTGGAGCGGACAACATCTTGAGGTGCAACAGACGCGTGTGTGTGCCTGATGTGGCGAAACTGAGGAAATTGATTCTCGATGAGGCGCATAAGAGTATATTGAGTATTCATCCGAGAGTTACAAAGATGTACCAGGACTTGAAGAAGCATTTTTGGTGGCCCAAAATGAAGAAACAAGTGGCAGACCATGTGGCTTCCTGTTTGACTTGTCAGAAGGCGAAGATGGAACATTAACGACCAGTAGGGATACTGCAACCGCTTGATGTACCAATGTTGAAGTGGGATAGCATTTCTATGGATTTCATTGTAGGATTACCAAGAACGCGGAAGAAGAATGACTCGATTTGGGTAATCGTCGACCGATTGACCAAATCTGCTCATTTCTTGCCTGTGAGATCAACATACAACGTGGAGAAGCTAACAGAGATCTACATAGTGGAGATTGTGCGACTGCATGGCGTACCTTCTTCCATTGTTTCCGATCAAGATTCAAAGTTTACGTCTCACTTTTGGAGGGCATTACAAGAAGCGATGGGTAAAAAGCTCAAGCTTAGCTCAGTATATCACCCTCAGACCGATGGTCAGACTGAGCGGACGATTCGATCACTAGAAGACTTGGTGAGAGCGTGTACGTTGATTCACAAAGGAAGTTGGGACGATGTCTTACCGCTAGTAGAGTTCACCTACAACAATAGTTATCACGCGAGCATTGGCATCGCACCTTACGAAGTGCTGTATGGACGTAAGTGTCAGACGCCTCTTTGTTGGTATTAGGATGGTGAGAGTTCTGTTGTGGGACCAGACATGATTCAACAGACTATCGAGAAAATCCAATTGATCAGAGATAGGATGCAGACGTCTCAGAGTAGAAAGAAGAGCTATGCGGACCAGGGTCGCCGATCGCTAGAGTTTAAAAATGGAGAGCATGTGTTCCTCCGAGTTACACCTACTACTGGAGTTGGTCGAGCGATCAAATCCAAGAAACTTACTCCTGAGTTCATTGGACCCTACCAGATTCTTCATCGTATTGGTCCAATGGCATATCAGATTGCTTTGCCACCTTTCTTGTCAAACATTCATGACGTCTTTCACGTCTCACAGTTGCGGAGATATGTTTCCGACCCTTCTCATATTATTGAACAGGATGTGATTCAACTGAGGGACAACCTATCATTTGAAGTATCACCTGCAAGGATTGTCGACCGAAAGACTAAGCAATTGAGGAACAAAGAAATCCAACTTGTCAAGGTCGTGTGGGATCAGAAGACCGGAGATGCAACGTGGGAGCTGGAAAAGAAGATGAAGAACCAATACCCAAAACTTTTTCTCGGTACGTATCTTACTCGTAGTTTCGAGGACGAAACTTTTTTTTGAGGGGGGTATTATAACACTCGTATTTTCCCGATGCGTTATTTAGCGTTATTATTGTATAATTTGTCGTATTTATGCTATAATAAGCAATTTCGTGTTCGCTAAGTAAGTGAATTAATTAAATCAAGAGCAAATTAGAATTGAGAGTTAATATTTTATATTAATTCATGGTTCAAATATCGTCGAAAAATTCTAACGAAGTTTCGTCGCGTTTCAAATCACCAGGCAGTTTTGCCGCAGATAAAATTTTAAATGAACCCCGATTTCGATGAAAATCGAATCGCAACTTGTCGTGATTATTTTTGAATGTTTGATAGTGTTTTTATTATTTATAATAAAATAATATCACACGTTGAATTAATTTCTCGCTAAATTAATTTTCGCGATTTTATCGGCAGGTAATTAATCGGTAACGCGGTAATTCGACGCCGTGTTTTGACAACCTTTAGACTCTAGAATTAGAGGGTAATCATGAGAGATGTGAGATTAGATGATGTGATTAGCATCTTTTAAAGGTGATAGGTGTCATTATTTGTGTGATTAGCATTTTTACTTTTTCCTAAACCATTACTAACCAAGCATTGTCTTTAATTGAAAAAAAAATGAAATACCCCACTCCCTAAATCAGCCAAAGGCCGACCCCCCTCTCTCTCTAACCCTCATATTTCTTTCTTCTTCAACCTTAGAAAGAGAAGCTCCAAAAATCCTCCATGGTTCCAAGCTTGGTCAAGCTCCATTTCACCTCCATTCTTCCATGATTCTTGCTAGTTTTTCTTCTACTCTCCATCACCCTCTACTCCTCCATTCAAACAAGGTTGAGAGCACACTTCCTCTCCCACAAACAGCCCCTTGGCCTCGAGCTTGAGAAGGAAGAGGTGGTGGCTCCTTTCATTTTCTTTCCTTGTTCTCATAGCTTGTTTTGGTGTTGCTTTGTTATTGATCATAATTAAATGATGGAGATGAACACCTAAACCCCCAATCTTGAAACCCTAGGCGCAAGCTCAAAGGGGAAAAGAAGGGTAGTGTGATCTTCAGGCTTAAACTTGCAATTAATTGTTATTTCTATCTTGCTAAGTGTTATTCTTGTTATTGTGATAGATAGTTTTGTGTTAGAAGCATGATTAGTAGTTTATTTGGAAAATTTGGGACTCTTGAAATGTTGTAGAGTATTCTTAGACTTGATGATGATTGGTTTTGGGTGATAAATTATGGTTTGGTGAAGGAAAAGAATTGATCAAAATGGTGTTGTTGATGTTGGGTGAAGATTTGCAAAATTTTGAAGAAAAAAAAAAGGTGATAGGGCCGTGGGACCTAGGAGAGGAAAAGGAGAGGAGAAACTGTTTTGCATCTTCCTTTTAATTGGTTTTAGTAATTGGTCTTGTATTGAATTTGATTTGGTGGAAAGATATGGATTCAAGAGGTAGAAAAAAAAAGTTATTGAAAAACTCTTGTTTATTGGCATTGTGAAAATAGTTTTTGGATGCTTGATTAAGTCGTCTATGTGTACTAGTTGTTAGTTGAAGTAGTTTGATGTTTTGGGTTGTTAAAATTGTTGTTGGGTTTGTTGAATTATGTATTAGTAGGAGAGTTAGTGAGTTATAAGTGAGAGATTTGTTCTTGAAGGACTTGAAAATCATTTTTGAAAGTTGATTTGAGTCTTGCTCTTGAGTTATTGGCATTGTTAATATCATGATTGAAATGGTTTGAATCAAAAGAAAATTAGAAAGGTTTTATTGGAAACTTTGCTCTTGAAGTATTTGAAAATGATTTTAGAATATGTTTGAAATGTGCTTTGAATTATGCCTTGAGTATGACTTGATGTTTTGATGCCTTAAAGTGTAATTGAATGACTTGGAAATGGTTTGTTAGATTGTAAAAGGAAAGTTTTGCAAATTTTTTTTAAGAAAAAGGGGTGTGGCCGAGAGGCCCTTAAAGGATGTGAAAGGAGAGTTTTGTTTGTAACTTGGAAATAATGCTTGCATGAAATGTGTTTTAGGCTTTTGGAAATTTATGGGAAAAAATAAGTGGTTAATTGAAGTATGCTTACTTTAAGGTTTTCAAGGAATTAAGGATATGTGTTATGTTAACCTTTCAAGAAATGATTTTGATTTTAAAACCTATTTCTTTCAAGTAGCTAGTAATTAAATGCTTGAGTGAATACTTGGTTAGAAAAGGGTTAGGTTTTGAGAGCCTAAGTTTCTAGTTTAGCATATAGAATTGTGCTAAGTTTACTCGTGGTGATAGGAGTTGCGAATCCGGAGATCGTGCGACGTGGACGCGAGGCTTGCGGTACCATGCTAGCAACCAACTGTGGTAAGGGCAACTCTTAGACATGAATAAGTTTTATTATTTAATTTCAAGTCTTAAAGCGAAGAAGTCTGAGAACCTCAGGGTTCGAAGTGAGGGTCTCGTACCCCTTCGACTTTTTAGTTCTTAAAACTTTATTTATGATTATTTAGTGGGCTTGTCTGCAAGTGGTTGGTAGTTGTCCCTAACCCCCCACACTTGTTTGATTACCTTTTTGCCAACTCCACTGAGTTGCAGAGGGATGAACTGAGTTGTCAAAGTTGTTGCTTGATGAAATATGATTAACTGTGATGGATTGCATATACTGTTGAACTAAGTTGCATTGTATTAATCTTTTCACGAATATTTATTTGATATGCGATTGAATAATTATTCGAGTTGTTTCTTGAATTATCGTATGCGGTGATTTATTCATTGTTGTGAGACGTGTCCTGTTGTGACGTTTTTGAGCTTCGATCTGGATAACTTAGGGTGCTAGGACCCCTTCATTTTTCGGCAGCCTAGCTAGACGTTGTAGCGTTAAGGAAACGAAACTGAATGTCCTAGGGTGGTCATGGAGCACAAAGCTACGGCTGGTATTCAGTGGATGGATCGGTGTTACTTTCCGGAATTGTCGAAAGTGTCTAGTGAGAGAGTTTGAGTCGCGATTTGAAACCTGTGCTTTTGTCATTCCTTGCTTTATGCTTTACTATTGCTATGTTTATTGAGAAGTTGACCCTTTCCCGTGGTGCCTTCAACCAATGATGGTTACCCGGCGATGACGAAGAGCGTGTTGATACCGGCGATGAGGACATCGCCGAAGATCATCTTTGATTTTCCAGACATAGAGATGCCCACAGCGATGGAGTTCAATGCCATCTCCGGTCGCGTTGTTTATACTGGGGATTTTGTATAGAGCTTCCAAGAGGGTGGTATAGTAGTGAGACAGGAGACTTCGCGGAGCACAATGAACTTCCCGATTCGGACGATGCAGGTAGTGGACGCCTGGCGTGCTATTCAGAGAGAGAGGACTATGCCAGGATCATCTTCTTCGCCAGAGGGACCTCTCGAGATCCCAAGGTGCACTGCTTCCCGACTTGCTTCCCGAGGACGAGGACAAGGACAGAGGGTTCGATGGACCGCTCGCAAGAGCGTAATTATACACAGATTTGCAGGAGTATCTACTTCCAGGGCAGCTGTTATTCAGAGTTCTCCAGCAGGATCTGAGCCTGAGACGGAGCCAGTTTCTCCCACGTTATTCAGGACCCCTACCCCACTGGGTGTAGCAGTGCGGGATTCTTGGAGGAGGCGGTGATAGCGGAGGACGTGCCGGAGGGTGTGCCTGCGACGGTACCTTTTATCGATTTGACTGGAGAGGACCCGATGGACGATGATAAGGAGGAGGAGGATCCATCTAAGGATCCGGATAGTTATCTGTAGTTGTCGTGTTGTCTGACTGTCTGCTTATGTTGTTTTGGATGACTGTAGTATTTGCTTTTGGTGTACAGTTTGTCTGGTGACCAGTCGGGCTTGATGGGTGTTTTTTTTTGTATTACAGGGTAGACTGATGGTTTACTTTTGGAGAAGCCCCCTGCGTGGGTGTCTGCCTGGAGTACCCCCGGGGTATGATTACTTTCATGAGGGTCTTCATACCATAGGTGTATTCTTTTGGGACATCTTTATGCACTGTCTTTATTTTGTATGCACTATTTACGCTGACGTGTTTATATATATATATATGTATGTATGTATTTCCAGTGCATGTATCTTGTGTCTTAGATTACACCATGTTTCTAAACGCTGTGGCAACTTTGTGTGTACTATGAGTACTATGCGGATATGATTGTTTTTTTTTTAAAAATAGACCGCATTTTCCAAAGGACACAAGGGTACCGTTTTAAAAACGCGTCGCATATAGGTTTATTCCTAGTTTAGTAACGGTTCGGAAATGGGTCGTTACAAAGATGAAGGCTCAATTTTAGAGGAGCTTCCCGAACTAACACGTCATGAGCTATGGCTGATGGCCCAACAAAAGCCATCAGAAGATTATACATCTGAGGCCATAGCCTCAGTGGCTTCTAGGATTGTAAGTAAAACTTTTGATTCATCAATGTAATTGTTTTACAACTTATGCATTTCCTCACACCATGTATTAATTGAGAAATTTATATATATGTTGTGGGAAGACTTGGTTGGACAAAGCACACAGGGTACTTTTGTTCCACATGGACGTCAAGATATCTTGACTACTGCCATTGGAACACAAGAGCACCTTAGTCGTGTCCGCACTGCTGATTGGGGTGTGGGCCTAAAGAAGTACTATGGAGGACCTTCACGCGTCACCTCAGAGCTATCTCTGGTGAGGTACTTCTGGCCATTCAACAGGAGATCCGGAGGGAGATCCAACAGGAGCTCTAGGAGAAGATGCAAAAGGAGCTCTGCGATGAGATCTCATAGGAGATCCGGGATGAGATCTCAAAGGAGGTCCGGGAGGAGATGTGGGAGGTATGTGTAACTTGACACAAATAATGTGTTAAAAATTACTAACTTTATGAATATTGTTATTTATGTTTACTTAATTTGATGCAGACGCTGCAATCAATAGGTGTGAGCAATTATAATGCCCAACCAGATTGTTCTCCTAGAGCTACCGTATGTGTTAGCACTAAGGGTAGTTGTGCACCAGACATTGAGGACCAACCGCCTAGAGAAAATTTTGTTAAAAAGTTAAAGAATCTCAAGGGTGCTAGCTTCCCAGTAGACTTGGAGCATGATCCCAATGTCCATCCATGGTTCATGATTGATAGGAGTGATGTGGATGGGATTATTTAATATCAGAATTCAAAGGGAAAGATACTGAATAACATCTTTGATTAATTTCTGAATGAATGAATACATTGATCAATGACCTTGATGGTCCTTATATACATGATGAGGGATCAAAAGAAAAGGAAAAGCCTATAACAAACATAACTGATTGTTCTTAACTAACATAACAGAAACTAACTAACTTAACCATAACCAATAGAAATAATAGAATCTAAACTAATTTAACAAACTTTAGGATCATACAGTTTATATTCCAATATTATTGATGGTACTCAGTGGCTTTCCAGCCACTGTCTTGTCATTATGGTGCACGTAAGTATCTGCTTCACTTTGTGTCAATTGTAATTAACATTTGTTTCAAAATTTATTTTCTACGCATCAACTGTAGTTAACAATTTGTTTAAAAATCTTTGGTATCTACATCACTTCTGTATCGCAAAGGGCAACAGTGATGTGTTTGGATTCTTTGACCCAGTCAAGCTTGTTTCCTTCAAACATGACCTTTCCGCAGAAGTAGTTCAATCTTACATACAAAATAAGATAGATAGTGAGCCAAAAAAATATTACATAGGACCGTATTTGCATAGATATGTACATATGTTAATAACTATTGTCAAATTGCTGGCCTAGTTTGCTTTTGTCTGTTTATGCTTCTTATACATCATTATTGTTGTTTATTATTTACAGCGATCACTGGAAATTGTTTGTCATTTATCCTAATGATAATCTTGTTGTTTGTTTGAGTTCACTGCACTATCAACCAAACGACTTAATAAAGGGCATACTTGATAGTAAACTTATATTTATCATACATTGACTTTGTCTCTAGATCTACAACTTAATTGTGATGAATATTCTTTTATCAGGGCTGTAGGAGGATATAATATGTTGAAAGGTTTTAAAAATAAAAAACCTAAATGGGTGAAAGCCCTGGTAAGTACTTTGTCTTCCTGAAATTCATTTATATTTAATAGTACTAGTTAATTTTTTACTTGTTATATGCTACTACGGTATTCATTTGTAGGCGCCTCGACAAAAGAACAGTTGGGCCTTTAGGTACTATATGATGAAAAATA
Source organism: Calophaca sinica (assembly GCA_037113605.1). Lineage (NCBI taxonomy): Eukaryota > Viridiplantae > Streptophyta > Magnoliopsida > Fabales > Fabaceae > Calophaca > Calophaca sinica. The sequence goes on from CM073730.1 coordinate 75,243,946, forward strand.
TGTTAACAATTGTCTCGACGGATATTGTTAAGGATGAAAAGTTTTAACCTTTTGCTATTATATTTGTTTAATGAAAAATGTGTTAGTACTTCTAGGCCTGTTTAATTTATTATATACATGTGTTTGAACTTACAGATATTCAATGACTTGTCTGAATATGTGGCAGATGAAATTGAGGATGGTAGACTTACTTGGGCAGAATTCTTTTTACAAATGAATGAGGAGAAAGAAAGAAAGTTGAAGGAGAATGAAGCAAAAGAAGAAGCCCAATGAACAAAATCAACAAGACCTCGAAAAGCATCACAATGACTTTGTATATAGCACTTGACTCTTTGTACATTGTTTATATATTGTTTATATATATATATATATATATAGCTTAACTTTGTTTATGTGTATATTTGGTATGTTTATAGATTAAATTTGATAGCTTAAATGGTTTGAATTTTGAGCACATTTGATGTCAATTCTTGACAAATTTGTTATCTATTATTGTCATTTTAGAGTGCCTCTGGGCAGGAATTGACAAAAACAAACAGAAATTTGAAAAAAAAAATGCGTACTTTTTACGCCGGTTATCCCTAAAACCGATGTAAATTCATTATTATAAAAAGCAAAAAAATAAAATCGATGTAAAATACAAACTTTTTATACCGGTTTTGAACAACAACAAGTGTAAAATGTCCTTCGAAAAATAAAAATAAAAAGGGAATTGGTCTTTTACACCGCATATTTAACCGATGTAAAAAGTCTCTTTTTACGCCGGTTCAATAACCGGGTAAAAAGCCCCAACATACAACACCGAGACTATCTATACCGGTACCAAAATTAGTATAAAATATCAATTTTAACGTGTGTAAAATTCATCTTCTACACTAGTACTATTGAATTAAAAATGCATGGGAACATATGTAAAGCGGTTCAACTCGACTGGTTTAGTGGTCGAACCATTAACTCAGCGCGAATCCAACCAATTCAACTAGTGGTTGAACCGACAAATCATTCTATTTTTATATTCATCTGTGAAGTGATATATTATATGTATAAAATTATTAAGAATTATTAATTTTGTTAAGTGGTCTTTTATTATCTTAAAATTAGTGATATTATAACTGATGCTTTATATTAGAAGTTAAAAATAAATTTATAAATGTCTCTCGAAATATGATATATATTTTTAAAATATGATATGTATTTTTTGACATTTTTAAAACTATAAAATTTACATGTTATGAATTATTTATTTTTTAATATATATACCAGTTTAATTGCCAATAACTCACTTTTTCGACTATTAACTCGTTGAATAAATGCCACTAAATCAATAATCAACCCAACTTTTATATGACATTGCCTTCAAGTTTATAGTGCCGACATTAAGACTTGTTCACCCTTACTTTGGTTGATAGAAAGGGGAATCATTCACAAATATATTAAACCACTAGTGTTTTTTTTTTTGGACACATGTTAAACCACCAGTTGTAGGTCCAGACATTGATAGGGACAAAAAGCTATAAAAAAAATTAAAAAAAAAAGAAAAAAGAAAAGTCAAGACACGAACAACCAAAAGCAGATATATAAAATAGAGGAATCAAGCATATTGTTCTTCTGAGCTGTTTCCTACATCTCATTGAATATACGTTTTGCCAAGTATGTGCCTTTTTCACGTTTCATTCTTAATGTATATATTTTCTTCCCCACATGCATCATTATTGTTTAAGTTGAACTAACAATTGCTACCATGGTTACAAAATTGCGACACCTAGGCTAACTGCATGTGAGATTATTTAGAAGTTCTTTCTTTTTGTCCTTTAGCATAAGCCGTCCCCAATCCCCATCCATTAAAATAACTGAAAACACATGGGGCCAGAAGGTTATATCGTCACGAGTTATTACTCTGGTATTTCTTTATAAAACTGAATAATTGTATATAATGTAAATATTTTTTTACAAATGTTCAATCTTATTTACTCGTTTAATTATAGTTTAAACATGTTAATTTTATAAAATAATAAAAGATGGCCAAATACAATTAAATGTACGTATAAAATTTTTATACTGTTAAAATATATTAAATATTTTATCTTTATATTTATATAATATATTTAAAAGTGAATTATGATTATTAATTTTAAATATGTGATAAAGAAGTAATCAGTAAATATATTAAATACTCATATGCGAAAACATATCAGTAATATGTGAAAATTTGAACATATGCGAAAAATATTTATTGAAACATCAACAAAATGATTAAAATGGAGAGTGTAAAATAATATTAAAGGGTAAATTTAAAAAACTATAATTATTAAAGAAAATTTGTAGCTAGATGATTTATACGTGAACTTGATATAAAATATTATGTTTGCCTCATCTAAAAAATCGACCTATAGTGAAAATAATTATATTCTGTCACAAAAAGTAAAAAAAATTATCGTTCTTAAAAGCCATACCCAACAAACATAATACTCTCTCTAGACTCCGACATTAGCATAAATAACTAATTCGCTCTAATTAAAAATAATACTTAATTTCATTTAATTTTTTTAATCTTATTTAAAATTAATTAACTTTATTTCTTAAAGTGCCCTTCTGGCAAATTCTAGAGGTGGAACCGATATTTGAAAAATCGTCTGAAATTCTAACGACGACATACACCCTCTAGAATTAGAAGCTCACAGTCCTCCATGTCGTTATAGCTGAGACGATGACTTGATCAGTGTCGTTTTGTTGAGCCAACATTGATTAGATCACCATCTCAATTGTGAGCATGAGGAGAACCATGAGCTTCTGTTTTTGAGGGGCAGCATTGGTCATTGTCAAAGTTTCAAACATTTTTTGAAGTACGATTCACGTGGACCATCTATCAAGTTAGTCCACCCTAAAACCCACTACCCTTCATAATAAACACTTGTTACTTAATGGAAGACTTCAATTTTATGGAAATTTGTTTGGGCATTAAATAAATGGTATTTTTGAGACTGTTTTATTAAATAGGGTAAATTTATTTAAAATTTATTTAAACATCAAATTCTGTTTTATAAAGAGAGTATGTATTTGTCTCTCTTGAAACGAATTTATCAGATATTTTTACATTATTTGTCCAATATTACCTCTGGTCCCATATATAGGAAAAAGTTCCAAAAAAAAATTGGTCCTAATTATTAGAAAATGTCACAAGTTTTCAGATATATTAATTTTTAAAGTGACTTTTATACTCTTATTTCATGTTTACTATAAATTCATATATTCCTCCTATAAGTGGGTTTAAAACTTTTAGTGTGAGAGTTATATTTGGAACAATTTTTTAAAATTATAACATTAAATGAATTTCATTAGTTTTGATGATTTTTTTTCCTTTTCTTATATACGAGATTAGATATAGTATTTATAGGTACAATAAATTATATAAAAATAAAAATATAAAAGTAATAACATTTTTTAATAATTAGTTTATAATTTTATTTATAAATACAATTAATTAAAACAATAAAAGATATGCAAATACTAACAAATATTTTAAAGGCACTCTTTAAGAAATCAAATATAAAAATATAAAAATATTATGTTAAAAATAATTTTTTTAATTTTTTAAAAATTTAAAAGTTATTATTTATGATACAAAATTTCTATATTTTTATTTTCGTAGGGGCACTTATTATTAACTTTTAATGCTGACGTATTGCTCTAAATTTCATACCTGCACACCTTTTCATATAATAAACGCATTCAATTTCAAATTGTTGTGTCATTAATGTCCAAAAGTCCTCTTCATAAAGTAACAGTCAGTCATCGCCAGCCAACCACAACAATATTTCTCTCATTTCTCCCTCTCCCCCTCTCCCCCACCATTTGTGCCTCTTGTTTCTCCTCGAATTCCATCTCAATGTTCTTCAGAAAGCCATCTCCAACTCCACCTCTAGATCCTCTACCATGCACAACAAAATCCGAAAGCTTCTCAAAAACCAAAGACACCACCAACATTAACAACCACTCCGGCCCCTTCATCATCACCAGTAACAGATTAATACTGCTCACTCTCATCTCATGTCTCTTCCTTGCTTCATGGTTCCTCCGCCTTCATTTCCCTTACCCCACCACCACCACCACCACCACCAAAACCACCGCCACATGCGATGGATCAGGCCCAGTCTACATCTACGACCTTCCCTCACGCTTCAACCTCGGCCTCCTCGAACACTGCGAAAATCTCAACATCTACACCAACATGTGTCCTCACGTAGCCAACAACGGTCTTGGTCAACCCCTCTCAACAACATCATGGTACGCCACACACCAATTCATAGCCGAGATGATCATTCACGCAAGGCTAGAGAACCACCCGTGTCGCACGTGGGATCCCGACAACGCACTTTTATTCTACATTCCCTTCTACGGCGGCCTCCACGCTTCAAGCATGTTCCGCGAACCCAATCACACCCTCCGCGATTCCCTGGCCGTTGATTTAGTTGATTTCATTAAAAGTCAACCCTGGATTGAACGACACAACGGTAAGGATCATTTTCTTGCCCTGGGGAGAACCGCGTGGGATTTCATGCGAAATGAAGGTGGGTCCGATTTTGGAGCCAACATCCTCTTGAACCTACCACCTGTCCTTAACATGTCGGTGCTAACAGTGGAACGACAGCCTTGGAATGGCGCAAACCAAAACGGCATCCCTTACCCGTCGTATTTCCACCCAACGACATACACTGAAATGCTGACGTGGCAGAATAAAATGAGACAAGCGGAGAGGCCGTTTTTGTTTTCGTTCGTGGGTGGGAAGCGGAAAGGATTGGGGAAGGCGAAGATTCGCGACGAGTTTATCAGGCAGTGTGGTGAGTCGACTCGGTGCGAGTTGGTCCAGTGTGGGAGTGGGTCTAGCAAGTGTCATAAACCAATGACGGTGCTTGGTGTGATGATGAAGTCTCGGTTTTGTCTTCAGGCACCGGGTGACTCGTTCACGAGAAGGTCAACGTTTGACTCGGTGCTTGCGGGTTGTATTCCTGTGTTTTTCTCGCCACACACAGCGTACACACAATACGCGTGGTATTTGCCTGAAGAGAAAAGCGCTTATTCGGTGTATATTGATGAGAAGGAAGCTGTTGGGGGGAACAAGATTGAGGAGGTGCTGATGAATATTTCGAGTGAAGAGGTTAAGAGGATGCGTGAGGTGGTGATAAACTTGATCCCGAGGCTTACTTATGCACACCCCAATGCTAGCGATGTTGGGTTTAAGGATGCTGTTGATGTTGCAATCCAGCGACTCTCTCGGCTTGTTCAGGACAAAATTCGGGGTGTGGGAAGCGCGGAGGAGATCATTTGATTTAACAAAAAATTTTCATTCCAATGTGTTAAGCAATTTGTTGTGCGATGTAAATGTAGCTAGCTTGCATATAAAGTGAGTCGCTATATATCATTTTGGATTTCGTTTTCGCTCGGAACTGTTTGACAGGTATTGAAATTGGAAGTATCAATAAATTGCAATAGAGTCTTTCATATTTTGTAATTGTGACAAATACTACATACATTTATAGCAACAATTGGAGATTTTTATTGACTTTTTTTTTGTTGGTATACAGGAGATTCTTACTGACTGTTGGTTGAATTTAATTTAATTATGTCAAAATTCTTATTTCCCATTTTGTTATTTTACATAAATTGGTGGTTAGGAATTTTTTTTTTTTTATTAAAATTGGTGGTTAGGAAAGGCAATAGAAATTTTGTAATAATATTGTTTTTTTCATAACTTTTTAGCTAGGAAAGGCATTCTGGCCCAACCCAACCCTAACCCACATGGGCTATGGCAAAAAAGGTCACTCATATAAAATCTCACTGGGCCAAAAGGCCTCCAAAGCCCTGTGGTCTCACTACCAAAAAAATGCTAAATAGCGAAGGGTATTTTGAGGCGGTTTTAAAAACCTCCCCACATTAATTACAAAGTGGCATTTCTCTTGCCCGGTTAGTATAAATTATTGTTTAATTTAAAGGGGTTAAAAACCTCCATCTGATTGAAAAGTAAATTTCCCCCTTTTTTTCCAGCATCGCGCTTTTCTCCCCCGTCCCCTTGGGAACCCTTTTTCGTTTTTTGCCTTCCTAACTCTTTTTTCTTATTGCGTAACCCTAACACCGCAAACAGCCAACGCTTCCATGTGTTTCGGTTGCTCTCGCTCACGACTGCACCTTTATCTTCTTCCTCGAAATCACTGGAATCAGAGAATCCAAGTCTTTGTCTCCTTCTTCCCGCACCAACGCCGCGACGCCTGTGAACGTCGCACTTCTGCGACTCCGTTGTCAGCGACACCACGAACGCCCCCTTCTCCTCACACCATTGAAGGCATTTCACCTGTCCCTGTTTTCTGTTTCCAGTGATTGGAGATTCGATTTCATTCTCTAAATGAATCTGTTTAGGGCAATTGATTTTCCTCTAATTAGATGGGTCTCGTTTTCATGGATGGGTCCCTCTTTAATTTGGATGTGTCTCATTTTAGATCAATGAGGAGGCATGCGATAAAGTTTTCAAAACAAATAGAGCAGATGTGTCTCTTTAATTCTCTAATTCTTATTTCTGATTAACCGCTATGATTTATCTGTTTTTTAATATTTTCTTTCGTTCTTTTTCATTGATTGAATTCTGGAATGGTTAAATAGTTGTTGTTGTCATTGTTAGGAATGTCTTGTTTACTTTATGTGTTAGAGCATCATAAATATGGCTAAATTATTACTAGCATAGGTTGTGACTTGTTACAATGTTTTACATTATCGTGGCCTCACTGCAGAGAGGAATTAACTTGAGCTGCTGCACTGGTTAGCTTCAATTAGGTGAAAATATATTTGGGAGAAGGATGGCGTATTGATTTCAAGCACACTCACTTTGATTTGTATTCTCCACCAGATTTTTATGCCAGGGTAAGATTTTTGTTTTTTAAATTATCCTCAACTGGCAACATAGCCCCTTATACACCAATACTGTTGGTGTTGGGACTTTTAGTCCCACATCGGGTAAAATAGTAAAGAGGAGTGAACCTCTTTGTTATAAAAGGAGGCTTGGGCCTTGGTTTTATGTACACCATTCAAAAGCTTGTCTAGCAACTTTTGTCTCTAGATAAATTCCTCTCTTTGTTTTAGAATTTAATAGAATTCTTAGTATGCTCTGTGGCTGCAGTTTGGGCTGAACCTCCACATCAGAAATTTATTAGGAATATTTCTTGTAAAAGGAGAGGTGTGAGAAGTAAGTTTTGCTAGTGGGGAAGCTTTGTGGGTGTCTAGAGTGCAGAGAGAAAATTGTGTAGTTGTAATAATTTTTCTACATAGTGGATTTTCTCCGTCTTGGTGGTTTTTCTCCTGGGTTGGGAGTTTTCCACGTTAAATTCTTGTGTTGTTATTATTTCTCTGCTGTTTTCCAATTTTCCATAAGTGCGGTTCTGGGAAGAGAATTTGAAGAGTCAAATTCCCAACAAGTGGTATCGAGCGAGTTACGCTAAAGAGGATGTTTCGGAAGCGAGTTTCAAATGCAAATGATTTGATGTAGAGAAATTTGACTAAAGACCAACTTTGGCTTGTCAGGGCAAATACAAGTCAAGGATGTGTTGATTTAGTCCGGTTTACACAAGGCTTTGAAGGACGGGTTACTCTGAAGTAGCGGCGATCTTTGGTAAAACTACGGAACAAAGTCGATGATGATTGGGAGGATCTGGATTTGAGAGCCAGCTAGTGCAATCGTGCGTGTGCTGACCAAAAATGTTCTTGCAAACGTGAAGGGAGCATCCACTGACAAAGGGACTCTGGGAAAAACTCGAGGAGTCAGACGCATAAAGTGCGTGCCTCAATCGGTTGTATCTGAAAGAGAAGTTTCATACGCTGTAAATGGATGAAGGTACTACTATTCCGGATCATTTAAGTATTCTCAATGGCATTGTTTCGAGCTTGAATCTATTGGAGTTAAAATTGATGATGAGGATCGGTGCCTAAGGCTGATCGTGTCTCTTCCACGGTCCTATGAGCACATGAAGCCGCTTATTAATTCATGGGCATGGTAAGGAGAAAATAATTTTTCTGAGGTTACTAGTAAGCTTCTTTCAAGAGAGAGACTTGGTGGGAGCAATCCACATGAAAGTTCTCGCATTGGTAGCTCATGACTGAAGAAGAAGAACTCCATAAAGAATGTCTGGGGATGTAAGCGATCTGGCCATATCAAGAAGAATTGTAAAGGTAGAGCGAGTTCGGTAAAGCTCTACAGGTCATAAAGTGGAGATGTCGATAATGAGGCTAACATTATCTCCCGATCTTGATGTCCTTTGAAGAGTGAAATGTATATCCTTATGGCATGGGTCCCAAAGTTGCCATGATAAAGGATATTAAATGTTAGCGGACCACATTTTGCACCACGGGCATTGGTTGACATTGATGCGAGTGTGTGGTGAAATTTATGTCGATGGTGATTAACTTCCATGAGGAGTCAAATATGGAGTCGCACCTATAGTTTTTCAAAGAAGGTTATATTTCGACATGTCACCGAGTTTAAATGCTTGGGATGACTAGTTACGGTGATTATGCTTTTATGGTGGAGCATGGTCAACGTTGCAGTTGATAGCGAAAGCTATGGGAATCTTCATCAAGGTGGAGCGCAGTGGGACCACAAAGTCACTGAGTGGAGATTGTTGGTGTTGGGACTTTTAGTCCCACATCTGGGCAAAATAGTAAGAAGAGTGAACCTCTTTGTTATAAAATGAGGCTTGGGCCTTGGTTTTATGTACACCATTCAAAAGCTTGTCTAACAACTTTTGTCTCTAGATAAATTTCTCTCTTTGTTTTAGAATTTAATAGAATTCTTAGTATGCTCTGTGTGGTTACTGACTTGAAATTTGAACCTCCACATCGTAAAAAGAATTATTAGGAATATTTCCTGTAAAAAGAGGTGTGAGGAATAAGTTTTGCTAGTGGGGAAGCTTTGTGGGTGTCTTGAGTGCAGAGAAAATTGTGTAGTTGTAATAATTTCTACATGAGTGGATTTTTCTCCTGGTCTTTGGTGGTTTTTTCTCCTGGTTTGGGAGTTTTCCACGTTAAATTTTTGTGTTGTTATTATTTCTCTATTTTGTTTTTCCAATTTTCCACAAGTACAATTTCTGGAGAAGAGAATTTGAAGAGTCAAATTCCCAACAAATACTTGTTGTAATTTCTACTTTATGGCAACAGCAACAGTGACTGTGTGTTTGTCTTAGCTTGTGAAAGCTTTAATCTTTTATCAGTTGAAGCTTAGAAAACTTTGATTAGTTATTCCCAAGAAATTGTTTCTGTAATGCCGGTTGTGGAGATATAGTATTAATACTTCTTAGTACTTCTTGCACGAGCTTACATGTCTCTTGGTCAATTTGTCTTTATGTGCAACTGGGTGTTACTATTTTTTCACTGGGTTTTGTACTTCAGTGTTTAGATTACCAGAATTTAAGCAATAGTGGTTATAACGAGTCTTTAGTAATGATGATGACTTTGAGGATAGATTTCTTGCTATGTCATTGATATTGAATGATTGTTTTGATTTCTTTTCAATTTTTCCCCTTTTGTAGGTGTCAACTAAATAACAAGCTTCATCAAGAACTGTCCTTAGCTTTTTAAATATTGGTATGCACTATGCAACAAAGTACTCCTTAATCCGTATAGAGAATTTGGAACTACACAAGACATTTGGTTGAATTTGAATTTTCCTATCTTGATTTATAAAGAGCATGTTATCTTGGTAAGATAAATGATGACATATGAACCCTTAAGCTGAGACAGAGTCAGTAATCATTTTCAACTTCTGCTGTCTGAGGTTTTGCCCATTGGTGAAAAGAGCTGTTAGGTCACAACAGCACTATTTACAACCCTAGCTATATATACCTTACTTCTCTCACTGAAGTAGGTTAACGAAAAACGATTTGAGAACGCAGTGAAACACAATGAGCAACCAAGATTCATTCCAAGTTTCTGAGATCACGTTGAACAAGCACTTGAACGTTTTATTCTTTCAGTTTGAAAGTTATTCTTTGTGCTTTAGTTGTATATCCTCTCTGTTGAGAGTTATTTGATATTGTTTCAAACTACTTTTGATCATTGTATTTAGCCCAGTAGTGGCTGCATTCTTTAGAGGCTTGACTGTACTAAGTCGTTCTAAGAAATTGAAAGTATAGCCAGTTTGGCAGTAATATACTCTCAAGTGTAATCAGGTTGATTATAGTGGAGAAATCCTTCAAGTGTGTTAAGGGACTAGACGTAGTTATCAGGTGATAGTGAACTAGTATAAATCACTGTGTCATTCTCTTCTCTTCTCTTTACTAGTTTTCATTACTATTTTGTCAAAGAGTTGTTTTTGAAAAGGTTTTCAAAAATACATAAGTTTTGTGAAAAGATTTCTAAAACCCAATTCAAACCCCCATTTCTTGTGTTTTTGCCACGTTCAACCCCAACGCAAAAAGATTCTTTCAAACCCCTTCTCTCCGGATACAACATATCGTACATCCAACTACGACTCGAAGGAAAAAATTTCATCTTCTGCATGTTAAAAAAAATGACAATTTCAGCAGCACAACATTCTTTGAACCGCTCTCTTTCTTTAAATGATACGACTCTATCCCATTCGAGAAAAAACTTTTTCAGAACTCGTATAATAGTCTTTCCTTAATTCTCATCTCTTATACTTAACAAAATTTCGGCAACGTTTCTCATTGGTCTCTGAGTACACTAAATGATCGCAGTTATGAATACCGCTATCAAGTATGCACCCAGAGAACAAAAGAAAATGAATCGAACCGAAATTTCATCAAATATAAAGATACGAGAATTAAGCAACAACTATTATACGAGTAAAGAAAAAGTTTTTTCCCGAACTGCCCCATTTGGAAAATTCAAGATTCAATATACAATGAACATGTAGTACCCTAAAAGAGTACATGCACTCAATAATATATTGAACCTCAAACGGGAAGCTAAGGCTTTTCTCCGATACTAATAACAAGCATAGAAATAAAACAATATTGGACAAAGACTGGCCTTCTTCATTGGATTCTGAATCACCATTAGGGCAATCAAGAGAGGATGAATTGGATGCATTTGCCCCAGACATTGTTTGGGCTAGGGGATTGTACCCTCTGATACCACGCCATAAACACATTCATAACTAATCCTAAGTTTCTTTTAGTTCGTTAAACACGTTATGATCAAGTTTGAACAAATTCAAGGGTCCAAGACTTTTCTATGATTTTTAGAAAACTATACAACTTGTGTAGTAAACTATATAACTTGGGTACTCATCTTCCCCAACATTCCAGCACGGCAATATTACAGCTATGACAGTTTATATCATTCCTCAATTGTACAAAACAAAAATAATTCACATTTACCCAAAGCTCAACCAGATAAGATATCTCATATAGTCATAACATCATTCACATATCCTTCATCAGGCAATCTCAACATTGATTTTTCAATTCAACAACAATCACAGTCATGTCATCAGAGTTACGACAATTACGACTAGTACGAAAACGGTACAAAACTCAAAGGAAGGAAACAACCATAAGGTCACCCCTTCACTAACATAAATTCACATATCACAGCCACTACATCATTCATCCATTCATCAATACATACTATATAGTCCTAAGTTTCTTTTAGTTTGTTAAACACGTTATGATCAAGTTTCGACAAAATCAAGGCTCCTAGACTTTTCTATGGTTTTTAGAAAACTATACAACTTGTGTAGAAAACTATATAACTTGGGTACTTATCTTCCCCAAGGTTCCAGCACGGCAATATTACGACTACGACAGTTTATATCATTCCTCAATTGTGCAACACAAAATTAACTCACATTCACCCAAAGCTCAACCAGACAAGGTATCTCATATAATCATAACATCATTCACAAATCCTTCATCAATTAAACTACGGTCACAAATTATACAGTCTCTAATTATAATTACAGTCCCTAATCATACAAAATCCAGTCCCAAATATACAAAATTACATAAAAGTCACAAATCATACAGTCTCTAATCATAATTACAATCCCTAATCATACAAAATTTCAAATAAACTACGGTCCCTAATCATACAAAATTTCAATTAAACTATGGTTCGTAATCATACAAAATTACTCGTACGATATAAAGTCATTACGAACCAACCTCAATCGCAGAGTAGTGGTAGAGGCACGAGCAGTGGTGGTGGTGATGGTCGCGGCAGTGGTGGTGTCGCGGTGGGGGCGGTGGCGCGATGGTGGGGCAGTGGCGCAATGAGACAGGCAGTGGCGCGGTGGGCGTAGCCGCGGAAGTGGTGTTGTCGCGATGGGGCGATGAGGCGATGGGCGGTGAGACGGCGATGGAAGCGGTGGCGTGGCGCGGTGGTGAAGCGATGGGGCGGTGGTGGAGCAATGGCGCAGTGAGACGGACAGTGGCATGGTGGTGTGGTGGGGCATCGCCGGAGAAGAAGAAAGGGAGCTGGAGAAGAAGAAAGGGAACATAAAAGAGAAGAGAAGAAGAAGAAAGGGAAAGTGAGGGGGAAGGGTCGGGTTCTGCAACTAAACGTCACATACCGACGACCATTTAAATGATACCCACGGCCTAAAGCCGTCGCTAACTAAAAGACGGCATTACCGACGACTGTTTTTAAATACCGACAGGCTGGGTCGTCGGTACATTCTACCCGTTGTCATTTCACGCTTACCGACGAAAAAAGCCATCGAAAATTGACGACGTTTACCAACGGTCAAGGCCGTCGATATTTGAAAACTGGGAGGGAATCCAAAAGGCGGGAACATTATCGACGGCCTTGACCGTCGGTTAGACCGTCTGTAACTTTAAGCGGAAGACGGCTTACATTTACCGATGGTTTAGGCCGTCGAAAATGGCCTTATTTTGCGACGGTTCGATGGACGTCGGTAAAAGGCTGTCAGTGTGGCCGGTTTTTCTTGTAATGTCAGTATCCTCAACGAAATACATTTGTGCAAGCAGCGGGTAATTCTTCTGACATACCCTACAGCCAGCTCTGTGACACCCTTTACCCCAAAAGTATTATTAACGAATAAATGCGAAAATTATAGTTTGTTTGCGGAAAATAAGAATTTCTTAAATCATTTCGCAAGTAACGACCATCACATCCAAAGTTGCTAAGTTGAACATCTTACATGCTTATTAGGAAAGGCTTAGGCAAACACGAGCCTCGTACAGTTTCTTTTTCTTTTTGCATAAAATAGTTCTAAAACGATTTACAAATCAATTGAATATTAACTAAGAAAAATACGAGTAAAAACATCCAAACCCGATGTCACATGGTCAGAGTAATATTCCCCTTTTATAAATACTTCAAAAATGGAAAGTCATAAACAATCATTTAATCATAAACATAACGTCCTAAGTTAAGCATCTTGAAGACTACAACTCGGCATCAACGTCGATCTCAGCATCACCTACAGGCTTACCATCTACCCATACATGGTGGTGTATAAGTAGCCACAAAGGAAAACAAGAAGAGGTGAGGAATCATACTCATATGAGAAATACACGACAGGGAAAAATAAACAACATGATGCGCAAATAACAAATCATAAAATTCTATCACATCATCTATAGTCACAACAACAACGAATGCAAATCATGGCTCTACGTAGACAAACTCTAACGCAAGACTCAAACTAAAGCCTACTCCATTAATAAATGTGGATCCATCCAACTCCGAGTAAGCGGATGAGAGTGCCCTCAACATCCAAGGACACAAGCAGAGTCTAGTCAGGGTGATCCAGTATATTCATGGGACGCCCCAGCGGTGCACTGCCTTTACATAAGACCTCCCTACTAATTTCTACCCACAAGGCCGAGCAAAGCTCATTGTGGCCATCACTGCATTGTTCCAAAGTCGTTTGCTTACCACCCCAAAGACACTACATACATGATGCAAGACAACTGACCTATGTGTCAATCCAATCTAGTGATTAAACCGTAATCACAACTAATCACATTGGCAACCAGCCTATGTGTAAATCCTAAGGTACCACTACGTCAGTGCGTGGACGAGGTTCCCTTTAATCCAAAACCAATCCAAACAATCAATCCAAATGCAAAACTAAGTGGGACTAAGCTAGAAAACAATATGTCATTTCCTCAAAATTCCTACATAATTCAAATACAACAATTGTTGCAGCTCAGTGCTGTAGCATCCAGTCCAACAACCAATTCATTTTAAAATTAGATACAAGCATCAATCATATGTCATAACATCATGAAATCATGTTACCAACATATATACACAAATAGAGTAAAATAAGTATCATTCCAGCATGCTATAACATCACATAATCATAAACAATATGTATTAAGACACAAAACACTTAGATTATCACATATTCATGCGTAACTCCATAGAAATTGAAAGTTTACTGATCCTACAATGATTAGAACCATAAAAACAGCAAATAAAGATAATTTTCCAGTGCTCCTACAATGGTACTTTATCGACTAATCGGTAGCGCGAGACGTAGGGGTTATGGGACACCCCAATCGTGCATTTAAATCCCTATCTACCCGTTTCCCATATAAGTCAACCACCCTCTTCTTACATCTACTCCAAGAAATCAAGAAATCAAGTGTCCAAACGTACAAATAACAAAGAAACAATCCAAACAGCAAGAGACACTCTCCAACTCAGTCCTCCTTTGATTCCAAAGGCCATGAACAAAAGACAGCAAGATAACGGTGTTAGGATTTTACCCGTTGAAAGGATAGAACACAAGATAAAAGGGTTCAGGGTTTACCAAAGAGAAATATGAATAATAACAGTGAAGACTTGTTATTATAGGGTAGATAACGCTTCAACAATTGCGTAGCTTCAAACAGTACGTGATTCTGACATCGGGATAGAAAAGTATGTCAGAAACAGTGTTTCTAGTCCCCAAAACCAAAGGATGAATGCCGAAACAGTAAAAATAAGACTTACCATGAAATTATTCTCAATAACAATAAGACTTTGTTATTATAAGGTCAAGGACATTCCTCCGGCCCCGTAGGTTCAAGCGGAACAATGTTTTGACATCGTAAGAGAAAGACAAGTCAAAAATGGTAGTTTTAGTCCCTAACACCAAGAGATGAAATCCATGACAGAAGAACAATGAATTACCACAAATTTTAGTCTCAAAACAGCAAGAGAATGGTTCTTGAATGATAGATAATAATTCTCCAAAGAAACGGTTGAAGACAGTATCGAATTTGAATGAGAAACAATAAAGAACGGTGAAAAACGATGTTAGAATTCTCAAAAACGCGAGATGAAACCACAACAGAAAAGAGAGAGGCTTACCAATGACATCCACTCTTCCAAGACAGAAAAATAATGAGTTCAGATGATAGAAAATCTTCCCACGATTGCAGCCCTTCGAACGACATCGAATTCCAATGAGAAACGAGCGAGAACGATAAAAAACGGCTCTAACGGCACTTAGGAATCTCTCTAATGATATGGGAGTAATTAGAACGTTACTACTGAGTTTTAAGGGTTAGGTTTAAGTTACTTAACCTTTCCCTAAGTGTTCAGGTCATTTTGGGTCGAACGGATCACACGGGTCGAGCCCAACAGGTCAAAACACGTAAAAACGCGTAAAAGGGTGTAACGACACTGCGTAACTGTTTTTGCTGTAACTTGAGCTACGGATGTCAGAATGAGATGTTCTTGGTGGCGTTGGAAAATTAATAGAATTTACTACAAATATGTGTGTCACGATAAAATCTTAAATCAGACTCTAAAAGGGGTCAAAAGGGCGATATATGTTCAAAGTTAAAAGACATAATTATTTCTACATAGGATTTTTAAGAGATTAAGATAAGATAAGCGTATATATCCAAGGATTGGATCTCTAAGATATCTAATTCATCTTATCTCAGTAAAACTATAATTATCATAAATATATATATATATCTTATATTAAAATAAAGATAATCTAAATATGAATACAAATAATTGTATATTAATATAAGCACAACTAATATAATTAATATAACTCATTAACATATCAATATGAATCAATTATATATTATGTATACAAAATACATAATCACATTTTAATATGTAAAATATATAGAACACTTGCAATAATACAAAAATATAAACGCGCACCTTATCACTTAAAAATACACACATAGATATATGTTCATATATAAATTTATATATATATATATATATATATATATATTTAGACTCATAAAATGCAGTAACGATGTAACCAACATATTATCAACTTTTATATTAATAATAATAATAACAATAATAATACTAATGCCTAAAATACAGCCACACATATATACACCCACGAAAATCGAGGTGTTACAAGCTCCCTCGTCCTTTCATGAAAGGTGATGAGATTGCGATCAAGGCTGGCCTTGGAAGGTGAAAAAGCATCTCCATTGTCATCATATTCTCTCTAAAGGTGATGCTCCTATTAAAGCAAGCGACTTGCGATCCAAGCTATCGTCTCTTTTGAAACCTTTAGGTAATTAGAATATGATTCCGTTTGGGAAAGGGTTCCATGAATTCGAGTTTTCAATGGTAGAATATCTTTGTAGCGTGCATGTTACACTACAGAAAAAAAAAGTCAATTAGAGACCGATTTTTCAGTCGCGATATAGGGAAAATCAATCGCTATCAACTTTAGCGACCGATATGTTAGCGACCGATTTAGATACAGAATTTAGAGACTGATTTAGCGACCGAATTTAGAGGCTGATTTAGCGACTGATTTTAGAGACTGCTTTAGCGATCGCATTTAGAGACTGCTTTAGCGACCGATTTTAGAGACTGCTTTAGTGACCGGAAATGACAACCGAAATGATTAATATAGGTTGGTCTTAGTGACTGATTTAGAAACCAATATGGTGACAGATTTTAGAAACCGGATTTGTGGCCGATTTCGTCAATTTTCATAAATTTTTGGGTCACTAATTTAGTCTCTAATATGCCTGCGGTAAAAAAATTATAAAAACAATAAAAAAAAACATTTTTTTACCTGATAGATTTATATCAAATTCTTTATACACACCAAAAAAGCACTTCAATACATTAAATAAGTCAATATGTATAATAAAAGACAATTGTTATTTTAAATAAAGTCCTACATATAGTCATGTCAATGTGCATAATAAAAGACATAAACCCATTACAAGACTATTAGTCCAAATAAAAGACAACATCAAAAGTTCACTCGAATTCACTTTGTTCTTCTAAATCTAACTCCTGATCATCATCATCAGTTTGTCCCTCTGAAACTAATCCTGATCATCATCGTCTGCTTGCTCTCCAGTAAATGGCATTTATTGAAACTTCATGTTTTTCATTAATTTTTTTATCATCTAGTTGTTCTGCTTAACGGCTTTCTCAGTATTTACTATTTTCTTTCGGAGCTCATCTCTTTCTATTCTCACTTCTTCCATCTCATTTCTAATTTCGTCAAGCTCTTGCCTTTGAACCCACTCAGTTGATGAAGAACATGAACCACGATAGTAAGGTCTCCCTACCGCTACAGTAGAATCCATTCCAAGGCCACATATCCTTCCTTTTTATACTCCAGCTACATTACACCAAATATCTAACTGACTTGGTGGGGTAGCTCCTTGTGAAGATGTTGCTTGGGTCAATCATTCCCATGTGCGTGTATATTCTTCCTATTAACACAAATATAAGGCTAATTGATATTTCAAGATGTTACTCAAATAAAATAAAGCCAACATAAGAAACATAAAAGAAATAAAAGTTGAGAGTTCATTATGTTCACGTGTTCTGATCATCTATCCACCCACGTGTTATCCTTACGATGTTGGTGTGTGTGACTAAATAAATCTGAGGGATTAGGAGGGGTGCCGGTCAACTTCATCTAACAAACAAAGAAAAATACAAATTAAAAACATGTTAGCATCAAGAAAGACTTTATGGAAAGGCAAATAAGAATTTTATTAATCAAACAAGTGGTAAATAAAAACCATACTCCAACAATCAATTCAGTACCATCCAAAAGTTGAACAACACAAGAACAACAAAAGTCCATCAACAACAGCACCATACAATCCATAGAAGCAGGAAAAAAAAACTAAGCAAAATTCCACAGAACCAAAACAGAACATACTCTAACTTCATAATCATAAGTAGCTAAATAGCACCCCCCCCTTTAGGATAACAGGTAAGCCACAATAAGCCACTAAGACATTAGATTATAATTATTCAACAAACCAATGATTATTAGAGAAAATTGATATCAGGATTCCATTCTATAAGAGTTTTCTGTAACACCCCATTCCTGAAGCGCTACTGAACTAGGACTTAACTCTAAATGCAACGAAATTTGTAAAATAATACTCATCTTGTCTTTTGGAAATATTGTAATTTTTTTTTCTAAACATCTTTTGCAAAACACAATCAGAGTATTTACAGCATTTTTAGAAATATGATGGAATTTTACAATGCAAAAGACTGACGCAACTAAATATAAACATATATACAATTTCCCAAAAGATATACAGCTCACAATTCATCGTCATCGTCATCGTCGCCAGTCAAATCAACAAAGGGTGTAGACGCCGCCTCCACTAGTACATCCTCGATCCATCCCGCACCGCTACAGCCTACCTCGCCACATACACGGCAGGCTGGAGAGGGATCTACAGGTGGAGTAGGTACACCAGTAGGCAAGGGAGGAGTCGAAGTAGTCTCCGACTCTGGCTCGAGGTCTGCTATAGGAGTTGAAGAATCTGCTACCGCGCGAGAAGTAGAAGCTCCAACCGCCCAACCTCTCGATATAACACTCTTACGAGCGGTCCTGCGGGTCTCGGCATCCCTAGGCATGGGTGCATAACGAGTAGTAATCCACCTTGGAATCTCTGAGGACTCCTCTGATGAAGTAGTAGAAGTAGTGGGAATCACTCGGTCCTACTGAGTGCTAAGCCATCTATCCACTATCTGCCCAACCTTCACAGGAAAACTCACGGTCCGTCGTGAAACCTTATGTCAAGTCACCAGTCCATCTTCTCGGATCGTCTCAACCACGTCCCCTCTGTACATTACTCGGCCAGAAGTGGGGTCAAATTCCATGACCGAGGGTATGTCCATATTAGGAAAGTCAAAGGTTGACTCCGACGACATCGTCATCGCCGGGATCTCCAGAACATTCGCCATCGTCTGGGTTACATTCATCGATTGAAAGAACCACGGGCAAGGGTCAACTTCTTAAATAAGAACAGATAAAACAACACATCACAATATACAACTCAATAAGAATGCATAAATTCCCTGATAATGCAACTATATGTCAGTGTTTATGATTCCGGAATACCCTACGCCATGGTTAATCGTTTTGTACGTACCAAATCCGATACTTTTCCATGCGATGGGTTAAGCGTACCAAGTACATACGTTTTGTAAGTACCAAATCAAGATCCTCATGCAGTCAAGGTGATTTCAACTCAAAAGGGGAAAACTAAGAATGTTACCAATCGCAAAGAATCAGTCATGTAGGTGAAAAAGTAGAAAGAAGTAGCTAAAGATGCTGTTAAGGACACTTATGTTCCAGGATCTTACACTAATAGTTACTTTGCTAAGTTAGCAGCCCCTTTTAATGAAGGTACCAATGAAAACAATGTGGAGAAGGAAGTTGCTCTTGTTGACTCTGTGAAATCTGCTAGCAAAGAGCAGCATGTTATCGATGAATCAAACCCAATATTCGATTTGATTGCAAATATGAAAGGTAATGTAGTGCAGGTGCAATCTGGTTTGCATATCAGTGATGTTTCCAAAGATACCAATGGGTCCAAAGCAAATGCTGATAGGAATTGCGATGTTATACACCAAGGCACTAGTGCTCATAATGAGACTAATAATAATGTTGCAGCTAATGATTTGATTATCCAATCTGTCCAAGCTTTGCCAACTGATAAAGAACAAAGGATTGCCATGACTGATCCCACTAAGGGACATCAGGATTCAGGGGAATTTATTCAACAAGGTAAGGTTGCTAGTGCCGAAAGTCCTCAATCCGCAAAGTCTGACTTAGTTGGCACTAGTGCAGAAACTAGAAAAAAAAAAGGAGTATTTAAAATCGGTTATCCTATTAACAGTTTTAAAATGTCCACACAGTGGCATTTTTTAAATTATGTGCTTTGTATAAACAGAATTTTAAATCGGTTATACGAATAACCGATTTAAAAAGTCCACGCGGTGGCAGTTTAGAAAATATGTAGATATTTTAACCAACTCTTTAGATCGGTTAACTTTATAACCGATTTAAAAAGCTCATCATTTTATAATAAAAGATCTCGCAATCGCTGCTCAGTTGCTGGTCTTCTTCCGTCCTCGCCGCGACCTCCCTCTCGCTACCTCCCTCTCCTCTCGCGACCTCCGATCACTACTCTACTCATCATCTTCTTCCCCGCCGTGAAACCGACGACCTAAAAGGGAACAAGACAACGTGAAACCGCCAACCACCAGAAAAGCTGCTGTCGCGCCGTCCTTCATCTCGTCGCTGCCCTCTTCTACAGTCCGTTGGTGAGTTGTTCGTTTTTTACTCTCTTCCAGTTTTCCCCCAAAACTCTAACCCTGTATTTCACCCAAATTTCAATTTCTCTATTGTTTGTGAATAATCTAAAAATCAATCTTTTTTTTAAAATTACTTTCCCTCTATTGATCTCTCTCTGTCATTGTCTCTCTCTTTTACCATTTACTTCTCTCTCTCGAATGCTCGCATCGCTATCATTGCCCAACTTTTACCTTTCCATGTTGCGTTGATCGAATTAGGGTTTTGGTGCCTGATTTTCGATCCCTAGGTTCCAATTGCATTCTGCTAAATTCGCTTGAAGGTTTTTGACTTTTTGTTATTAATTTTATTTTTGTATTTTTTTTGCCAATCGTGAATTAAATAGAAGGAGTAGAAAATTGTGGACAATGAGCAACGTGTTCGAGGGATACGAACGCCAATACTGCTAGCTTTCGGCGAATCTGTCAAAAAAATGCACTGCGGCTAGTGCTCTTAATGGAGGTACTTTTTTTTCTCTCTTTCTTTTTTCAGCGAGTCTCATTTTGCTGTCGATGCTTCTGGGTTTATGATTAGAATGATTATGTGTATTTGATTGTATACTTTCAGTTAATTTGTTTTAAGTATTTATTTTGATTGTAGAATATAGTCTGGATTCTAGAAGTTTACTTGAGTTCTTCATAATTTTAAGTTATATAATATAATCTGAGTTTGTGTACAGCTGACTGAATGATGCGGTGAAGCAGCACGTGGAAGAGAAAGTAGGGAAGGCAGTTCAGAAGCACATCCACTTAGTGAGGGAGGTTGATGTCAGGCTATCTACTCATGGAGGAGGAGACTTTGGCCAAGGACCCAGGACACGTAGATGTGAAGTAGTATTTTCTATTTTCTATTTTTGGTAACCTAGTAGTAATGGCCGAAAAGAATAATAACAAGCACCAAGTGGGTTCAACTTCAATTAATTTGTTGATTCCGGTTTGAATTAGGTGACTTTGTTTACGAAGAGACATGGCGTGGTGCAGACTGAGGAAGATGCAGAAACTACCTATGGGAGTATAGATTTGGTGTACTCTATCATTTAGAGAAAGTTGAGGAAGATAAAGGAAAAGGAGACTGATCATGGTCGCCACATGAAGGGATTCAATAGGTTGAAGTTTATGGAGCCCGTATTGCCACTACCCTCCGATGATGAGAATGAAATTGAAATGCCCCCACAAAAGGAGAAGGAGGAGGGGGAGGAAGAGGAAGAATTTATTGACGAGGTTAGTTCACAGTACTTGCCAATCTTGTTAACTGAAATTGTTCTGCAAACAGATTAGAAGAATTGAAATTTATTGTTTGAAAGTATATTTACTCTCTTGTGCTATCTATTGATTGTATATTATTGCTTATCATGAGATGGTGCTTTTCTTTTGTTGTTTATTTTCCTTACATTGTAGTACTTACTCAAGTTGCGAGGCTGTTTTACAGGTTGTTAGGACAAAATACTTTTTATAAATTTGTTAGTGGAGCTGTGGTAAATTATCAATGGTTAAATTTGATGTGGTTATTTAAATAATTATAACTTGCTATAATTGAAGAATATTACATCAATTGCAATCTCTGTATGCATAAAAATTTCTGCTGCCTTTGAGTTTCCAAACAATCTTATGTCAATTTCTACGCTAAAGATCGAATAGGTGAAGCTTTTTTATGCCAATTTCTAAGTCAATTTCTTAGGCTATTGGGTCCTGCAATGAAATTTGAAGCTTCAAAATTGAAGGTTTTTCTATTACTTGTTGCTGCTGCCTACTGGTTTATGCTTATTCCAATTTATTACTTTAATTTATATTTTGTAAATTAGAAGTTTTGAATGTTGTTTGAAGCTGTAGTTGGTTTTTTGAATGCTGCTGGTATATACTACTTTTATCACAATAACCACTAACTGCTATTGTGATATTGTGATAATAAAAAAGTAAATTCTCTTAAAAATAAATTGGACCGGATTGGATTTATTTGATTTTACTTTCAAATAAAAGGCACAGGTGTAGAAGACTATATGGCAGCAGACAAGCAAGGCAACAGTCCTCTGTATTTTGTATACCGCAGGCAGTCTAAGTGCAGGTGCAGATAAGAAGGTGAAGCACAGATCAGCAGGGATTCCACAATGAAAACGCTCAAATATGGGAACAAGAATAATATGTGTTATTGCCAATAGTCTTTCTCTTATCACTGAGTTTGCTCAAGTGGAGAAAATAAACAATAGTCTAAATATTTGAGGACCAGAGCAAAAGTTAGACCTGTCTCAAATGGTTTTCTGTGGCATTCGATGCTAGGCCTGTGGTAGAGCTTGTGTATTGAGACAGAGTTAAATGCTTGGAAAATGGAGTGGTATGCTATTATCTACATGGTTGGAGCTTGGTGTCTCTTGTTTTAGATCAAAGGATGCGAGCTGAAGAAATAAGGCAATTGAAGAGATAAAGGGAATCGTTTCCAAAGGAGAACCTGTCCAAAAGGCTAGTGGAGGGCCCAGTTGCTATACAATTGAAGGGATTATTATCTGATATGCTCAATTGCTAGATATTTGTTGACATGAGCAAATTGGTTCCATAATAGGCCAATAAAAGTGTAATATCGTTGATGCACTGTAATATAAAAGGGGGGCTGCTAAGGCAGTAACATTGCTAAGAGATGAATGTAAAGGGCAAACAATAGAAAGGGTAACTAACGTATGTAATGGGGCAGCAGTATACATAGGGACTCTGCTATAGGATGCTATGTACTGGTTTGGGTTGGGTGTTTCGTGCCTTGTCAGGAATATGTAACAGCTGAGATTTGTGTACTATTTTGCATCTAGCTTTAAGCAAATGAAGTTTTTAAATTAATGTATGTAAACTTGTTGTTGAACGCATATGTAATACTTTGTTTGCCAGTTTTTAAGCTGTCGAATGGTTCTGTCGGTTGGCAGCAAAGAAAAAACAAACAAAAAAAATTTAAAAAAAGGACTTTTTAAATCGGTTAATTGAAAAACCGATTTAAAAAGTAACCGATTTAAAAAGTAGTCTTTTAAATCGGTTATACTAAAAACCGATTTAAAAGATCAATTTTTAAATTGATTTTTCTAATAACCGATTTAAAAGACTACTTTTTAAATCGGTTATCAGAAAAACCAATTTAATTTTTTTTTTTAACAAAAAAAGCGTTCAGAATTTGATATTTTAAATCGGTTTTGAATCGATTTAAAAGACATTTTTTAAATCGGTTCAAAATCCGATGTAAAAAATATTCATATACTATTACAACAGTATAGAAATCGGTTTCATAACTGATTTAAAAGGTCATTTTAACCTATTTAAAAGCCCTTTTCTACACTAGTGCGGTCAAGTAAATAATGTTTCATCCAAATGTTCAGCTGGCTCAGAAAAAGGGTAGACAAAATCCAAAAGCAAATTAGCTATTCAGGTTATGATGACAATGTTCATAAGGAAGAATTTAAAGCTCAAACCAAGCTCCAGCGAGCTTTATCTTTCCAGGAAGATTCTTAGAAGGAGAAATATAAACTAAATTGAACACAACTTTTTTCCATGAAGTGGCTAAGTTTAGGCAAGTCTCGAACGGAATGTCTATGCTTCTAGATGGTGATATCGTGTTAGATAGTAAAGCAGCAATTGAAGACCATGTACTAGCTTATTACACTTCCTTGTATGCCTTTGATAATGATTAAGAGCAATTTGATATTGTTCAAAGACTCATTCCCAATTTTATTGCCAGAGATGATAATGTAATGCTTACCAATTTACGATCTACGAAAGAAGTGACATCTGTTTTCTCCATGAATGCAGTTGGTGCACCTAGGCCAAATGCTTATGGTGGAGGTTTTTGTCACAGTTATTGGGATATGGTTTGTCATGATGTGTTTAATTCTGTTTTACCGTTTTTTAAACATTATTGGCGGCTTCCAAACCTTAATTCAAACTTAGTGGTTTTAATTCCAAAGTTCAAGGGTGCTGAGAGAATTGTAGATTACAGACCTATGGCACTTGCTAATTTTCAGTTCAAGATCATCACTAAGGTCCTAGTAGATAGGCTTGCTCTCACAGATCCTAAGATAATATTAGATCACCAAAGGGGCTTCATCATAGGAAGGCAAGTCTCCTAAGAACTATGTTGCTTTAAAATTTGACACTAGGAAGGATTTTGATACAAGTGACTGGAATTTTTTGTTACAGTTCTTCCATGCTTTTGGTTTTGATCCAATTTTTTGCAATTGGGTGAAAACCATCCTCCAATCTGCTAAGCTTTCCTTTTCAATTAATGGGAAAGCTATTGGTTTTCAACTGCAAGAGAGGTGTGAGACAGGGTGATCCCCTTTCTCCTCTTTTTTCTATTTGGCCAAGGAAGTCCATTACTTGGCTGAGGAAGTCCTCAGTAGAGGCATTCTGCAGTTGGTTAATTATGGTTCTCTAGAGCCATGGAAAGTCCTAGAGGCTATGCTACGCATAGTCATGTTCTATACGCAGATGATATTATGGTTTTTTGTAAAGGTACTAAAGCTAATTTATTTAATCTGATGAACCTTTTCAATGACTATGGCAGAGCATCTGGTCAACGCACTAGTTTAGAAAAATGCAAGTTTTACACTGGTAGCACATCATGCAATAGAATTAGTGAGCTTAGGGAGCTGCTTGGTTTTAATGTTGGTCAATTGCCTTTCGGTTTTTGGGAGTCCCTTTGTTCAAAGGAAAACAAAGAGCTATTTTTTTATATCAGCAAAAATTTTATTAAAAATGAGTTTAAGGGGTACTCAAACCCGTCACATTACAAAGTTTGAAAGCAACCTAAAGGGTTGATACACCAGTCATAATAAGACAAATTTGTATTTCTCCCCTCTCTATGTATAAACCATCCCCACGATAACATTTTAATATAAGCCACAACTGTATCTCAGTTTGCTATCTCCCCTTTGAATAATATCTTGTTTCTCTTCAACCACAGTGACCAAGTGACCGCCAACCATATAATGTATCTTACCCTTTTAACTTTTTTCACTTTTATTGCTTCACCGAATCGTAAAAAATTACGAACACTGTCGCATTGATGCACACCCACACAGCCCATCCAAGTAAACACCAGCATCCAAGTATTATAGGAGAATGGACATGAAAAGAAGAGGTGACAACATGTTTCATCAGCAACAAAACATAAAATGCAAGAAATACCTTGAGAGATTGGAATGATGCTTCTAAGCAATAGAGCTTCTCTGCGCTCCCCCAAATCTACCTAAATTCCCACTCCAAATTTCTACCAATGCTCACCGAGTTGGTCCTGTTTATAAGTGTCTTGTACCCCAACTTTACAGAGTACCCTTGCATCCGTTCTGGGGTCCAAATCCATGAATCAGGACTTTCTCTATTTGGTGTGATAGCAATAATTAGATTTTGAAGCTCAACTTCCAACTCATTTTCCCAAACCAATAATGGTCGTCTCCATTGCCAACTCCATTCCCAATTATTCCTGTTCCATTTCCCCATTTCTGTAACAGACAAGGAATTATCCATTGTCACCTGAAAGAGTCTTGGGAAGTGATCTTTTAAAGGGACTACATCGCACCACCGATCTGTCCAGATTTTAACACATTCACGATTCCCTAATTTGATTCTAATTGCTTCAGTGAACCAAGACTGAGTACCCCTTCTAGCCGAGTCCAATTTTACCAAGTCTTGCCACCAAATAGATGACATTCAGTCATTATAAGTGGGGGTTAAGTACTGTACCAACTTCATAGAAAGAGGACCGTTAAGCCATGATATGAAACTATGCCAATTGGCAATGTAATCTGTCAAAAATCTCCACCTCCATTTCGACAATAATGCAATATTGAAAGTTTCGATATCATTAATTCCTAAGCCCCCAAGGTTCTTTGGTAGACAAACCTTTTCCCATCCCACCCACTTGGTTTTATGGTTTTCATCACACCCTCCTCACAGAAAATTTCTTTGTATTCTCACCAACTTTTCATTATCTTTTTTGGGCCCTTACAAAATGAAAAGAAATAGAGAGGCATACTTGTCAATGCCAAATTTACTAGGGTAATTCTTCCTTCTATGCACAAGTGTCTTCCTTTCCATCTTACTAGTCACTTTTTTATACTCTCTACGACCAGTGTCCAAGCTGAGCAACGCCTTGGATTTGCGCCAACCGGTATTCCTAAAAATTTGAAGGGAATTTCTGCTACAATAGGATAGGAAATTGGCAGTTGCTTTTAAAAAATGTTCATCAGTATTTATGCCAAAAATATTTCTTTTGAAAAAGTTTACCTTCAACCCGGAGACTAGTCCGAAGCTTCTCAATATCGCTTTCAAACACCACAAATTTCCTCATGATTCCTTGCAAACCAATATTGTATCATCCGCAAACTGTAACAGGGGGAAAGATCTATTCTACGCAACATTACAACATTTCAAATACCACAACTCAGTAGCATTTCTGACCAGACTCGCTAATCCTTCTGCGACTATTACAAAAAAAAATGGAGCCAACGGATCTCCTTGTTTTAAGCGCTTTTTTGCTATGAATTTCTCCGTGGGATTTCCATTAACAAGCACCAAAAACTGAATTGGAACAAATATAGGATTGTGTCTGTCGTCTCCAAATATTATTAAATCTCAATCTACATAATATGTACTCCAAAAACTCCCAGCTCACCGAATTGTTCACCTTTTCAAAGTTCGCCTTTAATAACAAACATTTGTCACCTCTTCTTTTGGCCAAATCAATAATCTCATTAATTATCAACACATTGTGTAGGATTTGTCTGTTTGGAACAAAAGCTGATTGCCATGTTGATATCACCTTGCCCAACATCTTTTTTAATCTTGATGCAAGCACTTTTGGAACAATTTTATAGAGGCTTCCAATTAAGGTAATTGGTATATATTTTGATAATGATTGGGGGTGGTCATTCTTTATGATAAGTGTCAAGAACGATGTTGTTGCGGCCTTTGAAAGACAGACATTTTTATGAAACTCCTGCACAAATTCCACCACTTCCTATTTTATTAAATTCCAGTATGTCTTGAAGAAGTTGAAGTTGTACCCACACTACAACAGAATGTTTAAAATATAATACCACTTTAAGTAGCGCTTACAATAGAAGTGCTACTTAAAATTAGGTAGAAAACTTTTACTAGCGCTTTATTGAAGTGGCGTTGCTGAAGGATAGAGGTAAAAAATAGCGCTTATAAAGAAAAATGCTACTTTAGCTAATAAACAGCGCTTCAGAACACGAAATGATGCTTTAGATGATAGAGGAATAACCAGTGCTTAAGTGGGGAAGCATTGTTTAAAGTTGTACTAAAAGAATAAATAGCGCTTAATACATGAAGCATTAATTTTGGTCCTAACAATAAGTAGCGTGCTATTTATTCTCAATAAACAAAACCACATTCAGCGATTCCCTATTAATTTCATTCATACTCGCGCTCTGCTCTCCTTCCCACTTCACGCTCGCGTTCTGCTCTTTCTTTCTCTCCATCACAAACCCTCGACCGGAGCTCTTTTCTTCCCTCTCTCGCAAATGCTCACTCTTGTTCACTGGAGCTCGCGACGAGGGGTTGCTCATTTATAGGCGAACAGTGTCTCTACCGTGCGAGCCTCCACTTCTTCAGCCTCTGCGTCTGCCTCCGCTTCCTCCATTGGGTTATTTTTTTTGCGTTTGAAACGGCTAGGGCTCTGTGTCCGCTTCCTCCGTTGCGTTTTGAAAGTGGCTAGGGCTCTGCATCCACTTCCCTTTTTGCAGAGAAGAAAGAAACGAGAAAGCCCTAATTCTCAGTGCCGCAACCCTTTCCCTTTCCTTTTTCAAATTCTTTCCTTTTTTCCTTCTTTGCAGCAAGAAGAAGATGAGGTGCTCGTGTCACATCGATTTTGGCCTCTAAGGGTCAGCTTCAGACGAAATAAAGGCCAGATCCTTGAGCTGCCACCACCGTGAGCCACCGCATCGGAATCTTTCACATGGTGAAATTGCACAAGATTTCAAGGTATGAGTTACATTGATTTGAAGATTCTTTGTTTGATTGATTATTGTTTCGTTATAACTAATTTTATTATTTGGTTATCGCAGACGAATTTGCGATTCCAGAGCCTTGCGGTTCTTGCACGATTGAAATTAGGATGTTTTGGCTTGGAAGAATTCTAATGACTAGGCAACATGAGCTCTACTTTAGTTTCTTGCATCGTGTAATGCTGAAAAAAGGGGAAATAAACAGCGCTTCCTCAAGGAAGCGCTATTTATTCCCTATTTTCAATAGCGCTGCTTTTTTGTAACACATTCAGCAACATCTGAATAAGCAATGCTTTTAAGCGCTATTTTAAGGCAAAAAATAAGCGCTATTTATTCTCAAATTTGTTGTAGTGCCATCAGGCCCTGTGCTTTTGTTCCCGTCACAATTCCAGGCCGCTTCTTTGATTTCTTCCTTTGAAAAAGGGGCAGTGAGCATCGCATTATCCTCCTCTGAGATCTACTGAAATTCAATGCCATCTAACACGGGTCTGCCATGGCCGGTGTCTTGAAACAGCTGCTCAAAATGACATTTGACTTCCTTCTTTATTGCATCCGCTTCGTCTATCCATTTGTCTCCCACTTTTAGTGCCACCAATCTATTATGTCGTCTTCTCCATTTCAGACACTCATGAAAGAACCATGTGTTAGCATCCCCTACAAGAGTCCACCTTGCTCTAGATTTCTATAATAACAAGCTTTCCTTCACCTTACTTACCTTCAATCAATAGCTGACAAAATCAAAATGCAAAATGAAGCTTACTTCTTGGAAAGGGAAAATGCTTTCAATTATCGGGAGAGTCAAAATGGTTAATTCTGTCATCCATGGCATGCTTTTATATAGTTTTATGTCTATGTTTGTCCCATTGCTTTGCTCAAATCCATTGAACTGGATCAAAAATTTTATTTCGTCAGCTGACATAAACACAAGGAAAATCGTAACTACGGCTTCGAAAAAATGAATGCTCCTACTCATAAAGGTGGCCTTAGTATTAGGTCCATTAGAAAAATTAATGAGACTGTTATGCTTAAGCTTAATTGGAATCTCATAACTTCATATAGCCAATGAGATCGTTTCCTGAGGGCTACGTGTGAGAGATTTCCTAAATACATGTTTAGAAGGATCATGATTTTAACAGTTAAAAAAATGTAACGGTATAAATTTGACATAGTTGTCTTGCTTGGCTTAGTGGTTGCAGCCATTTAATGAAACCACACGACCCTGGATCGAATCTGCTTAAAAATTTAATACAAAAACGTGCATCGGCAGGATTTGAACTTGGCACCCTGTAGTGAACATGTGCAAGTACTAACTACTGGGACAATGGGGCGCTTGTGTCACGATTCAAACATGAATAATATATAACGTTTCGAGTTAACCAGTGTTATGGAGGGTTGTTTCCCTTCTTTGAAAGGCATGAGTTGCTCTATAAATAGAGGCTCAATGCATGCAGAAAAAGATACGAAATTCATTGTCTTTGTCTTGCAAAACCCTACCAAAATCAATTTCTAAATCATTTTCTCTCTTCTATAGTGCACAAGAGTGAGTAAGGTGACTTTATTATGTAAACTATCATTGATTGATAGACTTGAAGTGTTTGTGCAAACCACTACAAGGAATCCAAAGTATTCCGAAGAGAATTCGCCAAGAACCCTATTGCATCCAATTTATCAAGATTGGTGGGGGCGAATCAAACCTAAAGCTTAGTGTTTCACACATGGTTTAGATTTATTTGTGCAACCATCATCATCTTCTTCATTGATCATGTGTTGCAGCGTCTTCACCAACACACAATTTCTAACAATATTTAGATTTGATTTCCTGTTGTGATCAACAATGGTTGCAACTTTGAAGGAAATGACTTCAGACTTTGTCAAGTTAGAGAGGTTTGATGGAGCCAACTTTATTAGATGGCAGAAAAAGATGCATTTTCTACTCTTAACTTTGAAGGTTGTGTATGTTTTGAACACTCCTAGACCAATGGATAAAGATAATGATACAATTGTTGAAACTCGCGAGACAATGATGGCTACATTTTCATGGGACACATTCTCAATGGTATGTCGGACTCCTTGTTCGATGTTTATCAAAGTGAAATTTTGCTAAAGAACTTTGGGACAAACTTGAAGCAAGATACATGACTGAAGATGCAACAAGTAAGAAGTTCCTTGTTACTTATTTTAATAATTATAAGATGGTTGATGGTAGATCTATTATAGAACAATTGCATGAAATAGAAAGAACTATCAATAACTACAAACAACGTAACATGCATATGGATGAAACCATTATTGTCTCCTTAATCATAGACAAACTCTCTCCTTCATGGAAAGACTTCAAAAGAAGTTTGAAGCATAGAAATGATGATATCTCTCTTGAGCAATTAGGTAATCACCTTCATTTAGAAGAAGAGTATCAAAAATAAGATGATACTAAAGACCAATTTACTCTTGAGAAAGTGCATGTGATGGAGGAAGGAAAGACTAACAAGTCTCACAAGGAAAGTGGTCGAGATTGTGAAGAATCTCATGACAACAACAATGGGAATAACTAAAAGAAAAAAGAAGAAGAAAAGGAGTTGTTTCCATTGTCGCAAACCGGGACATTACAAGAATGAATATAGATTCTTGAAGAATGAAAAGAAAGAGAAGAACTTTAGTGCATCCATGGATTACCTTGAAGATTAGTATTCACTTTTGGAAAAGTGATTATTTTGAAGAATATATGCAATGTACTCGATGAATTTATTTTATGTACCATTACTTAACAAGTATGGGTTCATGTGTGTATTTGAGGGAGACAAGTTTATTCTTGTATTTGAGGGAGACAAGTTTATTCTCAATAGGAGGGTATGTTTGTAATAATAAGATTTATGTATAAGAACTCGTTCAAACTTGTTGTAATATGTTTTATGTAATTGATAATGATATTATTAAGTTTTGTTTAGTGTTAAGTTTTATGACTACTTCTATGGAGACATATTAGTTTTTAGAAATGCTACGATAAGTTCTTATTTAATATTTTACAAGTAGAATTTATGATGCATGTATAATTTGTATGCTAATTAGGATGACAATCCATCTTGTAATAGAGTTAACATAAATTCTAAAGTGTTCGAATTAATTTGTTATTATGTATGTATATGATCTACATGATTAACCAACCTTGGTATTTAAATATAGTTTATGATCTTCAAATGTGATTGTACTAGTTGTTATGTACATTGCATGATATCTTAAATGAATTACGATAACTAAAATAGAATTAAAATTTTATATTGAAATGAGTATTGAATGCTGTAGTAGTAATAAAATAGAGTTATTTATAAACTTGTTGTATGATATATCAATTTGGTCAAAACTAATGACATTATTATGTTTACATTGTCATTTGTCAACAAAATCAAAGATATATATCCAATTGGATAATGAAAAGTCAATGGGACACGTGGCCATTTTTGTGATAGTTATTCAATACTATCAAGAGTATATTAACTAATGAATAGAAAAATGTCATGGGGCATTGGACTAAAACATAGCTATATGAAGAAGTTACATTCAAATTTTATGAGAAAGAAAGTATCTTGCAATCCTTTGATGAAAGGATTGACAAGGGATATTCTGTTCAAAATATCATTGGGATGGGACTCAAGCCCATATCTAATTGATCATCAATAGTAGTAACCTAACTCACACTTGAGTAAAATCAAGTTTTGAGTTCAATGGTGAAAGTATACTTTCAAGAATGATTGCAAGTACTTGTTAATAGATACATCTCAAGGTTACAGAGTACTTGGACCATAAGTATATAGTTGTTGAAGGTTGAGCTTTTGCTCTTAATAGACATATATCATATATTTGCTGAGATGCATATTATGGGTGCATTTCTGATATGGTCTACCTATATGAGAATGAAGTGTGGCTGCTTCATAGAGTTAAAGGGTTTGACTCTAGTAATTCTCATGAAAAGGATACATGACACAAGATCTTATCAAATGTGCCATCTTCATAATTCAATCAGTGATACCGAGATTTCATGTGTGAGTTATGCACACTTGTTCTAATGAATAATTGGTTCAAAGCTTGTCTACCAATCTATTTAGGGATGAGTGAAAAATGTTCTAAAAATCGGACCTGTCACTGAACCGGTGAAAGCATTGGTTCAAGGTTCAATGGTTCAACCGTCGTTGAACCGATAATAATTAAATATATATTTCTAATATTATATATTATATTAAGTGATAAACTTAAGATATAATCAATTTTTAAATTAAAATAAAATAATCATTATATATATTTCATTGGATAAAAATTAATAAAAAAGAAAAAATAATAAAAATCTATGTATAATTGTATATGTATTTTTATAACTTGTTATTAAACTTTTACTTGGTAAAAAATATTTTTTTCCAGTTAAAACATAAAATTTGAAGAAAAAAATGAAAAAGGTAAACTGACTGGTTCAACTCGGCTTCATGCCCCCGGTTTTCACCGGTTTCAGGCCAGTTCTAGAGGCATCCAACTTTCTTGCATGAATGGACTAGACATCTGACTGTTTCCCTGTTCAACCGACCAGTCCGGTCCGGTTTTAAGAACAATGAGTGAAACCATAGCTTACTAAGTGAAGGTTCAAGTCGCGAGACACCTTTATCTAAAAATATGAGATTTCCATAATAATGGATTTAGATCTATTTTGAAAATGGTGGGGGATTTTGAGGGATTTCCAAAATACATGTTTGGAAGGATCATGATTTTTACGATTAAATAAATGTAACGGTATAAATTTGACACAGTTGTCTTGCTTGGCTTTTTGGTCACAGCCATTTAATGAAACCAGGCGATCTTGGATGGAATCTGCTTGTGGACAGTTTTGAATTTTTATTCGTTATTTAACGGAAAGAAAAATTTAAAACAAAAACATGCGTCAGCAGAATCTGCTTGTGGACAGTTTTGAATTTTTATTCATTATTTAACGGAACGAAAAATTTAAAACAAAAACATGCGTCGGTAGGATTTGAACTTGGCACCCAGTAGTGAACAAGTGCAAGTAGTAACAGTTGGGACAATAGGGCGCTTGTGTCATGGTTTGAACGTGAATAATATATAACGTTTCGAGTTGACCAATGTTATGGAGGGTTGTTTCCCTTCTTTAAGAGACATAAGGTGCTCTATTAATAGAGGCCCTATGCATGCAGGAAAAGATACGAAATTCATTGTCTTTTCCTTGCAAAACTCTACCAAAATCAATTTCTAAATCATTTCCTCTCTTCTCTAATGCACAAGAGTTAGTGATGGAACTTTACTTTGTAAATTATATTTGATTGATAGGCTAGAAGTGTGTGTGCAAACCACTTCAAGGAATTCAAAGTATCCTGAAGGGGATTCGCCAAGAACCCTATTACATCCAACTTATCAAGATTGGTAGGGGCGAATCGAACCTAAAGCTTAGTGTTCACGCACGCTTTGGATTTATTTGTATAACCATCATCACCTTCTTCATTGATCAAGTGCTACAACATCTTCACCAACACACAATTTCTAACAGTAGGTTCCTTAGAAATAATGTTCGTGTTTCTAGATTACATCAAATCTTCATTTTGGCTTGCTTTGAAGATGAATTGGCCCCATGTCAGAGATTGTAGCCACTGGATTCTAAGGGAAGGTGATAAAATCAACTTCTGGCATGATCGCGGGCTGTCCAACCTGTTACTGAGTTGCTTAATATTCCTACAGATGTTTCAAATCTTTTACACGCTACTATTAAGGATTTTATTGTTGAAAAGTCTAGGTAGCTTCCTCATCACAGTCAATGCAAATTTCCACAGCTTCCTTTTGAGATTCATAGCTGCAGCATACCTTCTACAACTGCTATGGATTCCTGGCCTGGAAAGGCTCAAATGATGGAATGCTATCATTTAAATATGCTTACAATCATTTTAAACCTGATGGTCAGGCTGTCTTCTAGGGAAAAACAGTTTGGAAAACAATTGCATCCCTCCGTCAAGATCATTTCTGTTGTGGCTATTGCTTCATTCAAAAATGCCCACTGATGACAATTTGCATGCAAGAGGTTATATCATTGTCTTTGTATGCAGTCTTTAAGGGCAAGATGCTAAATCATCCACTCATTTATTTCTTAAGTGTAGCTTCTCTACTACTATCTGGTCATGGCTTTCTTCAAAGTTAAATGTGCGGATTGATACTTCATTTTTCATCTCTATTTTAAACATTTACAATCTGGGATGGAGTCATCAACCCAGAGATATGGCTCTAGCAGGAGTTATTCATTCAACTGGGTGTACCTGATGGTGTAGAAATAAGTTGGGATTTAACAATCACTCGATTCCTCTCAGTCAAGCTATCATTTATATATCTGTTGATGTTGCTCTTTAAGATAAACTGTCTAATGGTTGAATGCATGCTTCCATATCAGATTTTAATGTGCTCAAAGCTTTTCACATAGAAGGTCATGCTCCAAAGGCTCCCAAAATCATCCAAGTTGATTGGTTCCCTCAAACTGCGGTTGGACTTAAGTTAACACTGATGGTGCTGTCTGGGGTAGTTCAGCTCATCATGCCTCTTGTGGTGGGATTTTCAGAGATAGAAGAGTTGCAATTATGGGTTGTATATATTGGGATTGCTTCTGCTTTAGATGCTACGACAACAATTATGGCCATAGAATTTGCTTTTGACAAGGGTTGGCATAAGCTGTGGTTGGAATCTGGCTCCATCTTGGCTGTGGAATCTTTTAAGAATCCTCTTCTAGTCCCTTGGCTCCTTAGATTGAGATGGAACAATTGTGTTCAACATACCAAGTGTTGTGTCTCAAGCAAGTGCATCTGGTCTTAATGTAGCAATAAAATGGGATTTGAGTCTCGTTTGTTGAACCCATAGGGAATAACGATAAGTATCGATCTACTTTAAGTATCTTAATTATTTAAGTGAATAAAAAGGGTGATTTGAGTGCACAATAGTGAGAATGTAGGCGTAAAGATGTATTTGGAAAACAATAGAGAGAAAGCCTAGGGTCTTTGTTTCACTTATTCTTTCGATTCTACCTTATTCCCCTTTTACCATCGCGTTATTGATCCCCCTCTATTTACGAACCCTGGATCTCGGCAATTAATAATCTTTTCTCCCTAAGATTAATTTCCTGAACTAATCTTGGTTGAAAGCATTAAGTTCCTTATTAGTCTAGGAGTTTGAATTAATCAAAAGGTTATATAACTTTCTTTCTCATGTCTATTATAAATCCCCAAATACCTTACAGTTCCATTAACTAACCACGGCACCCGCTGACAATTAATTAACTAAGACATGCAAAATTAATTACTTAAGGTTCCTTTAACGTCTCGTTGAATAACCACAGTACCCACTGTCAATCAAACAACGTCTCATGCATAAGTAATTAAATTGCAAACAGGCATCACAGAAAAGAAATTTATCGCGAATAATAAGTCGGAATAAAAATAGAATAAAACAGTCACTAACACATAGCTAGGACTCTATAGGAGAAGCTACACCAAAGACCCTAGAAGAGATTTTAGTTGCTCGTGTTCAATGAAACCAAACAAACAATGCAAAAAGGGAACATCGTTAGAAGGGAAGAAAAATCTGGGTTGGAGTCCTTAAATTGCAAACAAGCATCATAGTAAAGCAATTTATCGCGAATAATAAAGTCGGAATAAAAGTAGAATAAAACAGTTGTTATGCCATGTGGATATATAATCAGTTATTAGTTAGATAAGGTTAGTTAGTTTGTTAACTAAGTGATAGGTTCGGTTGTGCCTCTCTGTTAGTTAGTTAGGATCGGGTTTATTGAGTTGTAAACAGATTGGGACTAACTTGTAAAGGGTAGAATCTATATAAGTCTTGGTTAGGTGTAGAAGTGCACAAGAAATATACATGAAATCTGAGTGTTCATATTGTACAAAGCTGTGAGGAAGTGAGTGTGTGATTGAGCCATTTTCTCAATCAATTACTTTGTAATTCTTCTGTGTTTCCAAGTGATCAATAAGAACGGCTAGCTCAGTGTGGACGTAGGAGTTTATTTTGCTCCGAACCACGATAATTCAGGTCTTCATCATTCAATCAGATTCCCAGAATTCAAACCAAGTTATCGGGTTCAAGGGTTTCTTGGTGTTGAAGCTATCGAATTTCTTGGAGTGTTTCTCAACAACAGTCACTAAGACATAGCTAGGAATCTATAGGAGAAGCTACACCAAAGACCCTAGAAGAGAACTTAGTTGCTCTTGTTCAATGAAACCAAACAAACAATGCAAAAAGGGAACATAGTTAGAAGGGAAGGAAAAAACCAGGTTGGAGTCCTTCAATTCTGCCTATGAACCTCTGCTCGCGCTCTGGAGTACTCCTGGCGTCTCTAGGATTCGTCCTCAGTGAGAGAGAGTGAGTGAAATTCGTATCTCCAGTTGTGTGGAATGAGGAGGTCTAGGTACATATTTATAGAGTTGGGTCAAAAGTAGGCCTTCCTATTTTTCTGATTTCGCAACTATGTACGACCGTACTGCGCAGTGTGTACGGCTGTACTTTGCAATTTCCCTAATTCTGGCTACTGCGTTCAGATATGTAAGGTCGTACTGCTGGGAGACTTCGACTCTGGGCCGTACTAATCTGCTCTATCGCCTATACTTCAATACGCAGTCATGTACAGTTGTACTTGAGGTATTTACAGTCGTGCTTCACGCCCAGGAGCACAAAAATTCGCTCCTTTTAGCCTGATTCCTTCAGGACTTGCGTATTTTCACTCCAAGTATGACCTTCTTTACTTTTCTGCAAAATCAAAGCAATAACGAGCATATCTAATAAAAAAAGGATCAGAATCAGACAAATTAGTGCTCATAATACCCCCTTAAAATATCATAAAATATTCACTTATCACTAAGCAAATGAAGTGCATAGTTTCTCCCAATTATAGAGAAGGCAGCACATGCGCTGATAAGTTAGCTACTTTTGGAAATAATAATTGATGTTTTAGCTAGTGGGACTCAGTTCCCTCTTTCCTCTTACAGGAACTTTTTCGTAATAGATTTTGGCTTCCTAACTATAGATTTACATTGTCTTCATGGGTATTGGCTCCCCCCGCGCGTGTTTTTGCATTTTTATTTATTTTTCATTTATTAATAAATGGTGGTATGCTACATATGATTGATAGAGTCTGATGTGTCAACATAGTTGAGATCTCTTACTCTATATTGGTGCTTTTGTATACTATTTTTTGTTTAAAAAAAGTTAAATATCACTTTAAAATTATGGATTTTGTCTTTATTCTTCCTTTTTTTTCTCGTGAAGTTTGTCCTCAAATTTAAAGTTCCAAATTTTTTTTTTGCAATGTGCACTTCCTAAAGCTCAAAATTGACACATAAGATATATTAAAAAGAAGTATGATATACCAGTTAATTGGTGCCTAAACCAGTACTAAATTATGAACATGACATGTTCAATACCAATATGCAAAAATTAGAATCAAACCAATCTGCACAAAGCACAATAGGAACATTGGATGTGATTCCAGAGATGATGAAGAAGAGGGGTGATATGTATAGTTTAGGGTTTGTTCGAGTTTCGTTTGTGAGGGTTTTGTTTTGGAGATGATGTTTGTAATGATGGGAGGTCTCATGACAAGGGCAGACAATAAAGATAAAAAAAATACATAAAAAAAAACTACTTTAGAGGGTGACAATGTTTTATTTCTAGGTTTTAGATAGTGTTCACTAAGAATAAAATTGGAACATTGAATTAAAGCATAAGCTTTACAAGGAAAAAGGAGAATAGAGTGATGGTATATTTGTGCATGCAATGACTGAAATTGGAAATTAAAAATAAAGATATAGAGAACTTTTGGTTTTAATCTCTGTAAATATAATATTTTTTTGTTTTCGTCCCTCAAAAAAAATTCTTTTTGATCCCTCATCTTTTTTAGAATATTGCATTTCGTCCCTGCCACATGACATTCACTCTTAGATGTTAGCGTGACATCATCATCCTACGTGGTATTGTCGGTGACATCATAATCCTACATGGCAATGACAACACTTACTTCCATTAGCCACATCAATGTTTTAGTAATAGATACTGACGAAGAGAGACCCAAACAAAAAGAATGATATTGCAGATACACAATAAAATATTACAGGGATAAAAATAAAAAAACCTCTATATTTGTTAGTCCGAAAAACATTTTTAACCTTTTGTTTTTAACCAATATTTTCATTTTCCTTTCTTTTATAAATTCTAATCTAATGGGTCCACCGGCAGCAAGGTCCATCTTCACATGTTCACTCAAGTAAATCCAAACTCTAAAGCCAAAGCATGCAGCTGTATTACGTGACAGAACTGAAAACAATTGCTAAAACAAATGTGCCATGGCCAATGGGTTTACCCTTCTTGACTTGCAGGCTCAGTCAGACAAATCCTTACAAACTCATTCGCTATTCATTGCACCAACATGTAGTTTTCAATAGCGAAAAATCATTGTCATGTTGTTTTAAAATCTATCTTATTTTGGGTGTGGTAGAACAACTTGTTCGACAAGAGAGACAATTTAGCCATACTTACATATACTATGCCTCAAATTTATAAATGCTTCAGAAATCGTCATACATGAGATATGTGTCTTACAATCACCTAAACTATAAAATACTACCTCCTTCCCAAATTATAAGCACCTTTTGACCAAAAAACGAAGATTAAGAAAACTATTTAAGCAGTTTAATTTGTCTAGAAAGTGTGCTAGTTTTCTCATACTACCCTTCAATTAATGAGACAAATCTTTAATATAAACCAAAATATTATATTAAGAAAAAAACAAAAGATAATAAACAAATGCAATTGGTCACCAACATCACGTTGGTCCAAGCAGAATTGAGCTCAGATCTCTTAAGCGAGGTTTCATGTTCGAGCCTTATGAATGAAAAATTGTGATTGGGACTTAGGAGGAGAGACCCCACTAAAAGTTGTCAGTGAAGTTTCCCAGCAGATTTTAGTTATCGGTGAAGTCAATAGATATTTCACACCTATAAGATGGAAATAAAAAAAAGGTCAATTATTATTGGATAGGCAACTATTAGCTGAAACCTGTTCACAGTTTAGTTGGTTGAGACTTGACAAGAAACAGAAACACCCTCTTCCATATTAAATCAATGAAGAACCATTGCCAGGATAGGGTAAGATTATCATACCTGGCCATACTGGATATGTTACATCTGCATAAGTGCATTCACACACACACATACACACACACACACACACCTATTATAATCATTTCCATAACACAATTTCATCTATTTTTGTTCAATGCAGAAGTAGCAGCTATGCTAAAGCTCTGTGACTTGCAATTCCACATTAATGATGAGGAAATATTCCTTGTAAAAGAGGTATTGTAGGAATTCATTAGTGTTAATTTATTTAATTTTTCTTCAATAATATTGTTAGACTCAAATAAAAAGGATGAAGATCCAATGTCTCAGGTGAATCTAGTTCATTTATTTTGCAGAAATTGATATCAAGATACTGTGGAACAATGAAGAAAATGTTGAATCATGAAAAGGGAACATGTCATATCAAGAACATGATCAGCATTGAGATCAATGATTTCCCTGGAGGGTCAAATGGTTTTGAGCTAGCTTTGAGATTCTGTTACAACCATGGCAAAATCCCCATCACTGTATCCAATGTGCTTATCCTCTATTGCTGTGCCCTTTATCTTGGAATGACTGAGGAAATCTTCAGCAACAATCTCTTGCAACAAACACAAACCTTTCTTGATAGAATCTACTACTGGACATGGAATGAAATACTTCTAAGTCTCAAGAGTTGTGAGCTATTTTACACATATGCAGATAGCTATGGTTTATTGGAGAAGATCATTAGTGCACTTGTAGCAAAAGTGGTTCAAAATTCTGATTTAAACCTCCTCACTTCATCTTCATCATCACTATCTTCTCCTGAAAGCAATTTTGCTTCTTCAATCCAAGTTACTCCAAAGATAATCAAGTCAAATTTGTCCACCAAAGCATGGTGGTTTGAGGATTTGGCTACTTTACCACCAAAGATCATTGAGAAGTTTCTTCAGTGTATTGGAGCTTATAAAAGAGATAACAACAACTTAATTCTCACAAGGTTTCTGCTTCACTATCTGAAAACTGTGACTACATCAAGAGAGGTCAGTTGCAAAAACAATAGTGAGTATGTTGGTCTTGCAGAAACAGCTGCTTATGGTGTCATATTTGTTGGTGATAAGAATTTTTCTTGCAGAGGCCTTTTTGGGGTACTAGGGATTGTATCTAAGTTTGGGATAAGTAAAGATTGCAGAATAGAAATTGAGAAATTGATTGGTGGGCTGCTTGAGCAAGCAACATTGGATGATTTGCTGGTCTCTGGACATTACATGGGACTTTATTATGATGTTAGTTTTGTGATAAGATTGATTAAACTATTTGTTGATATCAATGGCAGTGATGTACAGAAAATGAAAAAAGTTGGTAGACTAATTGACAATTATTTGATAGAGATATCTCCTGATCAGAAACTCAAGATCTCTAAATTCCTAGCTGTTGCTGAATGTTTGCCTGACTCTGCAAGGGATTGCTTTGATGGGGTCTACAGAGCCATTGA
This sequence comes from Calophaca sinica, assembly GCA_037113605.1. Classification (NCBI taxonomy): domain Eukaryota; kingdom Viridiplantae; phylum Streptophyta; class Magnoliopsida; order Fabales; family Fabaceae; genus Calophaca; species Calophaca sinica. The sequence goes on from CM073730.1 coordinate 75,285,150, forward strand.
CATCTATCTTCAGGTGAATACCAGATATACCTTTTGCATGAAATGGGAAATAGCTAACACAAAAACTTTCTTCTTGCTTTCATGTTGAAATTGGTTTCTCCCCCTTCTGAAAACTAAATAACTTTTTAAGAAAGTAACTTAAAATGAATGATTTGAATCCTCTCCTGCTCTTGAATCATAGGATATGATTCTATTGGATAGAGAAAGAAACAATTTTTATCTTTTAAGGATCCATCATACTATAATTGATTATGGAATTCACTAGTTATATTTAAAAATAAATAGTGTCTTTTTCTTGCAAAAAGAAATGTTATTTGTACATTAGAAATTTCTGACACCTGCGATACCTGATTAACGAAGTTAAAAATCGTGGTTAATACAGTTTCATGGGTTATTCAGATACAAGTTGTACTCATTAACCACGTCCAAATCATTACAAACATGGTTAATAGTATGTAAATTCATGATTAATTCAGTTCAGTTGATGGTCAGTAAATTATATAGACATTACCCATAGAACTGAATTAAACACTATTTTGAACTATGTTAACCAAGTATCGCAGTATCACGAATTTGTTATGTAACACAACTGTAATTAAATAGGACAGGATCTAAATCCTTTAAATACTAGAAAATGAAAATGGCTGGTGCAAATTCAGTTGAAAATACTAAATTTTCCCATTTTGGTTTAGCATCCCCTCCCTCCCTCCCTCTCACATATAATTTTTATTGGGACCTCTGTCATTGTCATATTATGTGTCATATATGCAATCAATCCTAAAAGACAACAAAAATAGAAGATAAGGGAAAGTGCCCTGTCAAGATGGTAAAGGAAATTTGCCAGGTGTCAATATTATATCATATTATAAAATTCCATATGCTAAGGTTTTGTTGCTTTTTGCCATAATACCATATTTGATTTCCAAGATTGCCAGAATTCTGAAAGTCTCTCATTTCCTGAACCATTGAATTGCAGTCTCATCCAATGATTGCATTTGAGGAGAGGTCAAGATTGTGCAGTAGATGTCTTAATTACAATAAACTCAGCTTTAAAACTTGTAAAGATCTTGCCAAGAACCCCAGAATACCTCCAAGGATTGCAATGGAAGCTCTTATTGCTCAACAAAAAAATATTCCATCATGTGAATTTGCAATTGATGAAAGGGAAATCACGAGCCCTTCCCAAATCATTTTGTACCGTGAAGACAACACAGACAACTTGTTGGAAGAGAAAGAAGATACGAGACTAAACCTAGAGAAAATGCAATGGAGAGTAAGTGAATTGGAGAAATTGTGCATGGAAATGAAGGTTCAAATGTCAAGGTTTACTGGCCATAATGTCTAGACCTTCATTAATGCTTCATGTAGTATGTGCCAACATTATGTAATACATTTTTGTTTTTTTGGTAAGCACTGTCCAAGATACATTGATACCTCTTTTGAATTGTAAAAAGCTGCAACTGCCTCTATCTATCTATATAATATACGGTGGTGAAAAATCTTAAATAGGAAACTTCCAAGTGGCAATCCCATAATAAGAGCAGTTTGCTACGGATTAAAAAAAGTAATTTTGTTATAAAATAATTTAGAGATTATTTTTTAGAGATTTTAAAAAAAATTAAAAGCTAATTTGTGTTTGTTTACTATCATAAAAATCATTTTTTTAAAAAATAATTTTTAACTTGTTTGGATACAATTTTGTATAAATGATTTTTCTATTATAAAATTATCATAAAGGACATAAAAATTATTTTCAATTTATCAACATACTAGTAATTGACAAGCCATTATTATTCAGGGAGTAACCGACATCAGGAAAAATATTATTTAACATCTATTGCAATTAGGTAAACTCTTAGGTCCTTTTAAATTAGTCGGATACCATACTCATATTAATTGTCCTAATAAAAATAGTTTATTTATTTAATATTTTTTATATAACCGTTACGACATATATTTTTTATTATTTTAAAATGTAATAATAATTATTTCGATACCTCAGAAAATATTTTACAAATTTACTAATATATTGTTCTTCCTCTTTTCTCTTGGATGTTTAAAATGGCCATCATATTAGAAAAAAAATAATCAAACAGTATGTCAACTTGTTTTCGATATCTAGGCTCCATCAAAAGAAGAAGAGAAATCAAATCTATGTCAGGAAAAGAAGAGCTGTGAAGTGGGTATAAAGACGAAGAAGAGAGAATACAAAAAGACGCCGTAAAAAGTTTTTGATAAAAAAATCATTATTAGTTTAAAAATGGTCGATCTACAATTTTAAAAAAGTCAAATGACTAATTTAAGATAATTAAAGTGGATTTAATAACATAATAAATGAATACAAACTCACTTGGATACCGTACCCAACACTCCTACCGGGAACCGGATTGCTCACCTTGCAATTAATGACAGATCAATCAACTTCTGCTAATATGGCAATCGTATCACACACACAAAATTTACAAACCACAGTTACCAATCAGAATTAATTTTTTCTAAATAAATTCAATCAATCCTATTCATAACATTCATTCTAAACATTATATACCAACGCCAATTATTCCTTCATTTGAATGTCAAGCACGATTTTAGTTTATTTTTACATCGCATATCCCGTAAATTGGTCGTGTATACCAAAAGCAAATGACACAGCAACATCAGTTTCGTGATTTCCGTCCAATCATATCACCAATTAGCATCAAGAAATTGACCTATGCGATAATACAGCACTCCGTACCCTTGAAATGTTCGTGAACATCTACTGTTATTTAAAGGGTCTGCGCGTTGCTCTTTGTGCTTGCACAGATGAACTTACAAGGGTGAACCAGCAAAGCTGCAACACTCTTAAGGCTGGAGTCAAATTTTAATCATTAAGGATGGATTCATTGCATTTAGAGGCATATAAAGTCCATGGTGGGATGAATAGATCATGCCAAGAAGCTGAGCAAGGTTGGTGTGAGGTAATATTATTTTGGACAGATAACATATTTGCAAAGGTTGGTGTGAGGTATATGAAATTGATCTCTAATTTTAACTATCTTCTCCCTATCCATTGGCATTCTTAGATGTTTGGTTGAACAACGCAAGGATCATTTCAGTTTGTAGTGTTCTTTTCAAAATTTAATATAATATATTGTGAATTTGCACATTTTCTCACATTTTACAAGTCATACTTAATTTGAACAGTTTTCAAGGTCTCAGCTGAATCTGTCATATTTTATTAGAGAATTAGGCAGTGATCCGATAGCGAGAGTAACAGTGACAGAGCTACTGGTGAAAGTCTCGATACTCAACAGGAAAACTCTTCATTGTGTCTTTGATTGTCTTGAGGACTGGCATAATTACTTTACCATAATACTTGGTTCATATGTGCAAACTCATGTTTAGTGCTAGGAGTTTCATGTCTGATACAGAACAAGTGATATATAATGCTAATTATACCATGTTTTAGCTTTCACTTGGTATGTTTGAAACTTTCTTATTTGTATGCTATGTTAGGTACCAAAGTATCGGAATGGTGTCACACAACTAAAATAAGAGACGAGAAAATAAAGAAATGAACACACAAAATTTACGTGGAAAACCCTCAACAAATAAGGGAAAAAACCACGGGGCAAGACCAGAAGAATTTCACTATGTGGAAAAATATTACAAGAATACCTCTCACAAAATACCTCACAAATACTCTCACAATACTCTTGTTGAGTATAAGAAATAATAAAAGAGGAAGAAGAGAAATGTTTGGGATGATTATAAAAGCATTACTAAGCCTCCTTATATAGGCTCCAAAGCTTTCACCAAAGCAAGAACCCACCGATGTGGGACTTGCTGTAACATTCTCCCACTTGAAGATTTTGATTGAGTCAATCATATCTTCACACCACTCTTTCTGCCTTGCCATTCCATGTCGCTTACGTTTCTGATAATCCATAGGAGGATCGACACCAAATAAACTTGTCAGCATTGATCGGCTTCGTCATCACATCTGCTAGGTTATCTTTGGTGTGAATCTTTTGCATATCCACGGTTCCTTTCTCTACCACTTCACGAACAAAGTGATACTGGGTATCTATATGCTTTGTCCTGGAATGAAAAGCTGGATTCCTTGCAATGTGCAAGGCACTCTGACTGTCACAATACACAGTAATCATCATTGCTTGTGCCCGAGTTCCTCCATTAAACCTTTAATCCAGATAGCTTCCTTGCAAGCCTGGGTAGCTGCCATGTACTCAGCCTCTGTAGTAGACAAAGCTACAACAGTATGTAACTTAGATAACCAGCTCACCGCTCCCCCTGCAATTGTGAATACATACCCAGTAGTGGATTTCCTTTTATCAAGATCACCTGCAAAATCTGAATCAACATAACCCCTGACAATGAATTCTGATCCTCCGTAACATAATGCAACATCTGAGGTTCCTTTGATATATCTAAGGATCCTCTTAACAGTATTCCAATGCTCTCTACCTGGATTTACCATAAACCGACAAACCGCTCCCACTGCTTGTGCAATGTCTGGTCTTGTACATATCATGGCATACATAAGGCTTCCCACCGAGATGCATACGGTACTCGAGACATTTACATCCTCTCCACTTCATTGCTAGGACTCATACGTGAGGATAATTTAAAATTGACAGGAAGCGGGGTAGAAATTGGCTTACAATCTTGCATGTTGAAGCGCTGCAAGACCTTCCTTAGATAATTCGTTTGAGAAAGCCAAATCTTCCTATCATTTCTGTCTCGGTGAATTTGCATCCCTAAAATCTTGTTTGCGGGTCCCAAGTCCTTCATATCAAACTCCCTAGCCAACTGTGCCTTTAATTCCTGGATTCGATCTTTGTTGGGGCCTACCACCAACATGTCATCCACATACAACAGCAAAATGATGAAATCATTATCATCAAACCTCTTGTAGTACGTACAATGGTCTGAACTCAGTCTGTTGTAACCAAGGCTAATTATGAAGGAATCAAATCTCTTGTACCAACATCTGGGCGCCTGCTTTAGACCGTACAAAGATTTGGTCAACCTACAAACCAAGTTTTCTTTTCCTTGTTCTTTAAAGCCTTCTGGTTGGAGCATATAAATTTCTTCTTCAAGCTCTCCATGAAGAAAAGCAGTCTTTACATCCAACTGTTCAAGATGTAGATCAAATGCAGCACACATTGCCAACACTACCCTGATAGTAGTAAATCTGACAACTGGAGAAAATATCTCTTCAAAATCTATCCCTTCTTTCTGAGCATAACCTTTGACTACAAGTCTGGCACGATACCGTTCCACTTGATCATTGCCGTCTCGTTTGATTTTGAACACCCATTTGTTCCCGATGGCTTTCCGACCCTTTGGAAGTTCAACAAGTTCCCAAGTCTTATTTCTATGTAGGGCTTCCATTTCTTCCTGCATTGCTGTCATCCATTGAGAAGCATCTGAATCGCTCAACGCTTCTTGAAAAGTCGATGGTTCACCTTCTTCGAAAAGACAGTATGCATCATGGCGTGCCATAACATAGTCCGAGTGCCACGATGGTGCCGTTATCCGGCGTGTTGATCGTCGAACTTCTTCATCATTGACCTCATCCGGTTCTTGTTCTATGTGTTCTGTTACGCTCGGAAGAATCATCTTCTTGAAGTCTTTCTCTCCAACCGCAGATAGCGATCTCTTTAAAAGTGTTGTCATTTTTACGCTCACTTTGTAATTCATTTTCTACAAAGACTACATCTCTGCTAACAACAAGCTTATGCGGCTGGGGTCCCACAAGCGATACCCCTTGACATTGTCGGCATAACCCAAGAATATACATTTTCCGGATTTTGGATCCAACTTTGTTCTTTCTTGGGAGTTGTACATTACGTCACGCAGACATCCGAACACATGTAAAGAAGAATAATTTACCGCTTTCCTTTCCACATCTCCATTGGTGACTTCAAACCAATCGCCGCTGATGGCGATCGATTTATCACGTAATGCGCTTTGGTATACGCTTCGCCAAAAAGATTTGGCGATCCTGTTTGTTTTCAGCATAGCTCTTGTTCTTTCTAGGAGAGTCCTGTTCATCCGTTCTGCTACACCATTCTGCTGAGGTGTATGTGCAACAGTGAATTGTCTCGTAATACCCTCTTGCTTGCAGAATGATAGAAAGTTATCATCTACATATTCTCCTCCATTGTCTGTCCTCAAGCACTTGATTTTCTTCCCAGTTTCAAGCTCTACTTGTGCTTTGAACTCCTTGAATACTAGAAACACATCTGACTTCTTCTTGATCGGGTACGCCCACAATCTCCTGGAGTAGTCATCAATGAATGATACAAAATACTTTGCTCCCCCCATGGATGTTTCCGGCGACTCCCACACATCAAAATGTATCAAGTCTAGTATGTGTTTATGCAGTAGTTACTTTTGCAAATTTCAATCTATCTTTGCTACTTGTCACACAGTACTCACGGAAGGGTAAAGTTACCGCCTTGAGCCGGGTAAGCTGCGTTCTGCAAGGACTTTTAAGCCACGCTCTGACATATGGCCTAGCCTGCGATGCCACATCATCGTTGATTCTTCATGGCTCGCTGATGCAATTGATGCATCCGCCTCTTGTAACGTATCTCCCAAAAGCATGTACAGATTGCTTGTGATCTTTTCTGCTTTCATCACCACAAGATTGCCCTTCACTACTTTCAAGATTCCACCTTCAATATGGATCTTGCACCCGAGGTCATCCAATTGCCCAGTGGACAATAGATTCCTTTTCAAGCCCTTCACATGTCGTACCCCTTGTATCTTGCGAACAGTACCATCTTGCATCTTTATTCTGACAGTACCGATTCCAACGATTTCTAAGGCGTGATCATTTCCCATAAACACGGATCCTACCGAGACAGGCTCATAAGTACAAAATCAATCTCGGTGCGAAGTCATGTGTCATGTCGCACCTAAATCCACTATCCAGACATCATTGAGCTTCCTTCCACCTTTAGAACTTGTTGTTCCGCTATACAGGATTTCTCCATCATCTGAGGTACTTGCAACACAACCTTGCGAGGTTGATGCTTCTGAGGTCTTCTCTCCATTCTTCTTGTTCCAACACTCCTTCTTCAAGTGCCCTCTCATGCCACAGTTGTAGCATTTGAGATTCTTTCTTCTTCGAGATTTTGATCTACCACGATCTTGGCTCCCACTGGGGCCACGTTCTGTTGATCTGCCTCTCGTCATCGTTAAAGCTTCTGCTTGCTTCGAACTTTCTGACCTTTCCTCCTTATTCTTGCGCCTGGATTCTTCTTCAAGGATTGCACCGGCAACATCATCAAAGTGAAGATTGTCAGCAACATTGTTGTTTGTAATGTTGATGATGAGTTGATCATACGAATCTGGTAAACTCTGAAGTAAAAGTTCTACACGTTCATTTTCTGCTATTTTGAAATCAGATGCTATGAGCTGAGCCAATAGCGTGTTCAGGGTGTTAATGTGATCCGTCATTAATGTGGATTCACTCATTCGAAGAGTGTAGAGTTTTCTCTTCAAGAATATTCTTGTGTGAAGTGACTTAACCTCGTACAATTTGTTAAGTACATCCCAAATCTCCTTTGCAGTCTTCTTTTCTGCAACACTTGACAAAACTGAATCCGCCATTGCTAGGTGCAAATTGGCAACAGCATTGTCATCCTTCTCTTTCCACTTTTCATCAGTCATATCTGTGGGTCTACCTTCGATTGCTTCAAAGCAATTATCCTTCCTCGAATCTGCTACCTTCAATTTCCACAGGAGAAATTACTTCCATTGAACTTCTCTATCTCAAATTTTCTTTGCCATGGTTGTACACGAATCAACCGGATTACACTATTTCACCGTGAATAGCACAAAGATAATCGTGAAACGATTGTACATATCCCGTATACCAGAACAAATCCAGTATATGTTAACAATTACTGTAAAAGTATACAACCACACGTGTGAATAGTAACCGTGTTTGTGAATAGTACTATATACCGAAAAAGTGACTGTAGCCCGTAAAGAGTGCACCAAGTAAGTTCCCAGGAAAGAGAGGTGTCGCTAAGCGTACTTAAAAACCTTGTCTTTCCTTAGCCAAAACTTTACTAGACATACACTTTTACACTACCACACTATTTCCGATAACAATTCTTTTCTGATGTGGCAGATCATACAATGCTGCAACCACAGAGCATACTAAGAACCAACACCTTCCTAAAGTGACGCAGCAGAATAGTATCACCAACCTTGGAGCTCTGATACCACTGTTAGGTACCAGAGTATCGGAATGGTGTCACACAACTAAAATAAGAGACGAGAAAATAAAGAAATGAACACACAAAATTTACGTGGAAAACCCTCAACAAATAAGGAAAAAAACCACGGGGCAAGACCAGAAGAATTTCACTATGTGGGAAAATATTACAAGAATACCTCTCACAAAATACCTCACAAATACTCTCACAATACTCTTGTTGAGTATAAGAAATAATAAAAGAGGAAGAAGAGAAATGTTTGGGATGATTATAAAAGCATTACTAAGCCTCCTTATATAGGCTCCAAAGCCTTCACCAAAGCAAGAACCCACCGATGTGGACTTGCTGTAACATGTTATTATGCTAATGCTTTTTTACTTTACTTACGTTGAGATTTTTTTATGCTACTTACTCAGGCTTGGCACAATAAAGCAAGTTTACAAAGGTGACCTAATAAATTATTGACCATTATAATAGTTATTAAGTTTTAACAATTTATACGAAATAAATTATAACCCCAGATAAGCTGGATGTAGGTAATTTTGTTTTCATATGCATCATCATTCACCTACCTCCAACCCCTGTAAAGGAAACAAAATATAAATTCTGTTTATTATGGGCCATATAAGTTGTAATTCTTCATCATCAGATCACTGCCTAATGATGAAAAATGTGCATATCTCATGGACATGGGTATCAAGGCTTCTAGGAAAATTAACTTGCCTTGCTAGCAGAAATTTGAACTGATACTTGCACAAGGTATCGATATATTTGATCTAAAAGTTTGTTTTTTTTTTTTTAATTTTTACATTCAGATGGTACCTGCAGATGGTGTTGAACTTGCATGCAGATGCTAATCCGACCCAGGAAAAAATATATGCGGTTGTTCAATGTGCACCAATATTGTTTTGTTAATAGCAATTAGTTTTAAATGTTTTTCACAGAATTTTAAAATTGTTGGATATAATAGTCATTTTTCCTTATCAATTATTTTATTGAAATACATTTCTGAAAGTTTTTGTTGTATATACGTCATTTTTCCTTTTTAAGTATTTTACTGAAATACCTTTATGAAAATTAGGCAAGGCTTCTGCCAAGTATATATAGTTTAACAATTTACCATATTATAGAACTTTAAATTGGAAATTAAGCAACAAACAAAAGCTATCCTTTTATCAAGAAGGACATCGGCATACTGAAAACAAAATCAAGATCTAAACAATTACAGAACTCCGCGGTGTTAGGCAATAAATATAAAAACAAAATCACGTCTTAATTTATACAAGAGAAATAATTGTACCAAGACTACTACATCATTATCTGAAGCACCATTTGGAACAACAAAAATCAACGTTCTGGATTAACAAAATCCAGTTCTAAGTCAACAATAAAATTAGCCAAAACTACAAGAATTGTGAGTAAATGAATTAGTATGATGTAAGACAGCGGAGGACAAAAACAAAGGAATAATTTGAAAGGGGCAGGGCTGATCCTTTATGATGCCACAAAGAATAAACAATAATGCATTGGCTTGATCATAAGTTAGTGATTGTTAGCTTTGATCATCATCGATTATTATAATGCATTGGTTCAAATATAACAAAGGCTATAAAGGGACAGAGCCAATCGATGTTTTCATAAGTAATCTACCTCAGCGTGGATATGCTATTGGCACTGTCTTTTTTGATCAATAGCTATTGGCACTGTCTTTGCAACCTTCAGCATTTTTGGTGCCTAAAATTTGTGTAATAATGTGTGCCGGTGACTTGAGATATCACATGCTAAAGATATTATTTATTGTGGAAAAGGAAATATTTGAAATAGACACAATTAAGAGTGTGAGTGAGTGAGTGAGTGAACGTATGAACGCATAAAACACGGAAGCTTTGAAATTAAATTCCTAATTCAAAGCACTTTCTGACATTTAGGCACCAAATGGCATTCTCTCAGCTATTTTCTTTGCAATTTCATGAAAGCATATTTTTATTTATATGAAAATCTATTAATATTTAAATTTTACATAAAATATACTATAGAGGTTGAACAATTCACAATAAAAAATATTGATAAAATTTATATTTGTAATATATATCATGCATAGCATGACCACATATTATATATATATTGAAATGCTTACGTGATGAATTTTTTTGATATGTTATTTATATTGATTTATACATCGCGCGTAGCACAAACATATATATATTGTAAAAAACAGGAATAAACATTTTACCAGAAAAAAAAGTTTTTTGTTTATATTTTGCCACAAAAATTTAGTCTAAAAACGTGAAATCAACAGTTACATGTTTATAACCCTAACACACAAGTAAAAATACACCATACAAATGAATATTTTGCATGAAAACATATTAATATCTAAATAAAAAATCTATTAATATTAAAATTTTAGAGTAAAAACATATTATAAGCAGATTGAAAAGTTCACAAGAAAAAATACTAATTCATAAATTACACTAAATAAATATTTTAATAAAAATATACATTAATATAATATTTTACCATAATATATATATTTTTTAATACACATTGTGCGTTGTCTGGGCAAATTATATAACTTGTGTATGACATGACTCCGTTGTGGTATTTTCATTTGTGTCGTCGTTTAGCGGCAAAGTATGCGATAGAGAACCCCACGAAAAGATGATGTAGTTTATGCAGTTAGTATAAAATTTCAAAAGTTTACTTATTATACAATATACTGCCCATTATTTATTTATTATTTAATATAAAAATATACTACATGTATTGTGTAACTATTAATTAACCTATAAAATATAAATTATTCTATAATCATTTTCAATACAATACATATACTCATGCATGGCACGAGTCAAACACAATATATATATATATATATATATATATATATATATTACATAAAAATGACAATGTATAATATGAATAAACAGTTCACGTATCATGTCATGATTGAAAAATAGCACCAACTACATCTATAGAATTGTACATAAATTTTCTCCTTATTGTTTCCAAGTGCTGCTAATGTTGTTTTCTAATCACAACATGACATGTGGACTCTTTTTAAAAAAAAATAACTAAATCATAATAGATAATATGAATAAAAGGTCAACATGTCATCATGTAATTGGAAAATAACACCAACAACACTAGTAGAATTTTACCTAAGTTTTCTCTTTACATAAAACAGTGATACCTTAATATCCAATTATTAATCATGTTTCACGATAGATTACATAAATTCAAATCATTTTTAATGGTAATTTAACGTATATGTAGATTCGATTTGATCCGTCTTGTGAGAAAACAAAGTCTTCCAGTTCAATTTAACTAGTTAGCTCAACAAAAAAAGCAAAGTCATCCAATTCAATTTCATTAGGCCCCGTTTGGGGTGGTGCTAAGTTTCTTGTTTTTGTTTTTGAAAGTTAAATTTAGAAACAAAACGTGTTCAGGTAAATTGGGTTTAAGTTGTTTTTTTTCCTTAATTTTGAAACAGTTTTCATCTAAATCCCAAAACTATAAAAATTGGTTTTGTGATTCTGGTTCGGCGTTTTTCACGGGAATCACGTATTCAAATCCGGCTCTGATCACCTCCCGTCTTTTTTTTTTTTTTTTCAATTCTACTGTGAAGCGCACATGGAAGTGGAACTGCACATCATTTCTTTGGTCCACATCATCCCTGGTCAAACATCGCACTGCACACCATTTTTTAATTCTACTGTGAAGCGTTCATCAACCGAACATTTGTTTTTGGTCAAAAAAATCAATCGAACATTTGTATACAAAAATATTATAAAATAATTTTTTTTGGTTTCTTCTGGATGTTTTATTATAAAATAATTTTAATCCAACTAGTTGCAGATAAAGCGTGCTATATTGTAAATATTACAAATTTTACAAATAAAAAATATTGCAACTATTTTTAAAGCTCTTATTTTAAATGGTAACTTTAAAGTAGCTCTTAAGCTCAAAAAAAGGGGTCAAACGCTACCTAAATTTGTAATACTTTTTTTATACGAAAATTTGTAATATTTTTTATAGAAAAATTAAATCGGTAATATTATTTATTATAGTTTTATAATATTTATTTTGGTTGTCAAAATTTATATTATTTTTTAAATTTTTTAGTATTTTTATTATTTTTTCCAGAAGTAATTTTTTTTTTCATTTTTTTTTGTGCCAATTTTTTTTTATATTGGGTGAGGTCATAATGAGGCGAGGTAAAAAGAGTGGCTTAAAAACTCAAAACTCAGAACTGAAACTCAAAACTCAGAACTAAAACTGGATTTGGTTTTCAAAATTTTCAATACATAATGATTTTTGGTTTTATGTTTTGAAAATTTCGAAAACCAAATCCAATTTTAGCTCTAAGTTTTGAGTTTCAGTTTTGAGTTTTTAAGCCACTCTTTTTACCTCGACTCATTATGATCTCACCCAATATAAAAAAAATTGGCACAAAAAAATAAAAATGACAAAAAAAATTACTTCTGATAAACATACTAAAAAACTTAAAAAATAATATAAATTTTGATAACAAAAATAAATATTATAAAACTATTATAAATAATATTACAGATTTAATTTTTCTATAAAAAATATTACAAATTTTCGTAAAAAAAAGTATTACAAATTTAAGTAGCATTTGGCCCGGTTTTTTTTTAGCTTAATGGCTACTTTAAAGTTAAAGTTTAAAATAAGAGCTTTAAAAATAGTTGCAATATTTTTTTATTTATAAAAAATGTAATATTTACAATATAGCACGCTTCACAGTATCTGCAACTAGTTGGATTAAAATTATAATTATAATAAAACATCCAGAAGAAACCAAAAAATAAATTATTTTATAATATTTTTGTATACAAAAGTTCGATTGATTTTTTTTTGACCAAAAACAAATGTTCGATTGATGAACGCTTCACAGTAGAATTAAAAAATGGTGTGCAGTGCGATGTTTGACCAGGAGGGATGATGTGGACCAAAGAAATGATGTGCAATTCCACTTCCATACGTGCTTCACAGTAGAATTAAAAAAAAAATAGAAAGACGAGAGGTGATCAGAACCGGATTCGAATGCGTGATTTCCGTGAAAAACGCCGAACTAGAATCACAAAACCAATTTTTATGGTTTTGGGATTTAGATGAAAACTGTTTCAAAATTAAGGAAAAAAACCAACTTAGCCCCAATTTACCCGAACACGTTTTGTTTCCAAATTTAACTTTCAAAACTAAAAACAGGAAACTTAGCACCATCCCGAACGGGGTCTTATTTTATCATCCAATTGGTTTCATTTTTAAATAATATAATTCAAAGAAGTTTGGATTGGATAATTTTAGTTTTATCTTTTTTATCCACTTTCAGGAGTTAATTAATAAATCTTAAAATATAGAAATATATAATATATATTAAATGGTAAACTCAAGTTACATATATACTACTAAAACAATATTAGCATTTCAATAATTTTATAATCCAAAAAATTATGGTTATCTTTTTATTCACTTAAATAAGTTTTTACTCAAATGAAAAAGATTATTTTTGTTGGAGATCTGGCCTAACTTTACCACCAGTTGGACCCACCAATTAGGTCGTGCTCACACTGAATGGGTCGAGGTCTGTGATAGGCCCTCCAACCCTTCTAGAAGGGCTTTGTTATCTAAGACTTCCCCTTTAATTTTTCCACCTTCCCTCCCCCCTAAAAAGATAATTTTACCCCTACTAACTTTAATCAAACCCCTAATCCCCACTCCTCTCTCTCTCCCTCATTTGTCACCTCCTCCAACCCTTGTTCTCTCTCTCCAAAGCTCTCTCTCTCAAGCTATCTCATTCCCCACAAGCTCTCTCACTCTTTTTCAAGCTTTGACACTTTCTTCCACCCTCATCTTCCACCTTCTGCCACCATTGAGGTAGGTCGCGCATCCCTATTTTTTTATGTGTTTTTGTATATCTCGTCACATTGTTGACGAAAACACGCGTCAACAAGTTGATGCCAGTTTAAATGTTGAATTTTTTGTGTTTATGTCAACAAGTTGACGAGTTGTCTTGTCAACAAGTCGACGAGTGTGTAAATAGTTGACTATGTAGGTATTTACACACGTGTCAACTTGTTGACGAGACAGCTCGTCAACTTGTTGACGTAAACACAAGTTTTGGCTGCAATTATTTACACACACGTCAACTTGTTGACGAGACATCACGTCAACTTGTTGACGATTACGCCCGTCATCTTGTTGACGCCCATGTGACAGATTTGGATTTTCCAACATGATTTTGTGATGCAGTTTGATTACCATGGAAGATAACTATCATGAGACCCCAATATCTGGTGTAATGACAAATACAGTGGTCGTGGTCGTGGATTGTACTAGTACATTCACAACTATGGGGGTACTTACTTTTTTTATTTGTTTCGTTAAGTTACCACTTTTGATCTGTTCAAAATTAATTTATTGTGTTTTCTCAGGTATTTTCTACTCGAGATGAGTTATTGTCGCGGGCACGAAATATTGGGAAATCTATTAAATGTGTGGTAGTCATATCAAGATTAAACAACGGGCGATCAAGAAGGAAGACATTTGTTATGTTGGGTTGTCAAAGAGGTGGTAAATATAAATCTTTCTTCATTCAATTGTTTTGCCCTTTTGTTTCCATCGCTTATGCATCAGGTATGTCCATTTATCTTTTGATGTAAGAAGCAGTAAGTTGAGCACCAAAACCATATTAGAGAATGTAGCTACGAATAAATCTACATCAGTCATCATTTTAGCTACACCCTTATCAGCTAGCATTTTCCTCAAGATCTCGGAAGTCATGTCATTAGCTGCCTAATCACGATGGTAATCAAATGCTTGCATTTTCCTCAAGATCTCGGAAGTCATGTCATTAGTTGCCTAATCACGATGGTAATCAGATGCATTCTCAGACACGTCATAATCGTCCATAGGGACTATTTCCCAGTTAGATCCTTTATTCTTCTTCTCAAGAATGAAATGTTCAACCATGGAAGCTTTGGTCATCAGCTGACTCAGGTCTGAAAATTCACGGGAGATCAACTCTTCTTTCATATGTGGCAACATGTTATCCACAATTATTACAGTAAATTCTGCTTTTGGAAGCTGTCTTGTACACCTGCTACTCAGCTTCCTAAATCTTTCAAAGAAGTCAGTATTCGTCTCATCCTCTTATTTTTTCAAATTCATCAAGTCAATTGTTGTAACTTCAAGTTGAGATTTATAAAACCTATCATGGAAGCACCTTTAATGTCTGCCCAATTTACCACAAAATTAGGGGGCAATGAGGAATACTAAATGAAGGTTGTCCCTGTCAATGAGAAAGGAAATAGTTGTAACTTATAGTAATCACTCTAATTAGCCTTTCCTCACTGGGAAGTAAATATGCCAATATGTTCAATGGTAGACATGTCATCTTCTTTTGAGAAAGCTGTGAAATTTGATGTCTCAAACCCACTTGGTAATGGCATCATTTTGTCCACTCATTCTGGATATGGCTTTTCATACATAGGTCTACATAAAGGCCTTAGTTGTACGATGAAGTACCTTCGCCTAACCTCAACAATCATGTTGGGATCAATTGACTGAGGGACAACTAGTCTACTCTCAACCATTATTGGCTGGATAAAATTTGGTATTAAGGTTGGAGTTGGATCGTGTTGTATTATTTCCATTTTTACCTCTTGAAGTGACATTTGTTACATTTGTTTCGGCGTGTTTGGAATCTTCATTTGATTAGTCACAGTAGGTGGAGTTGGTATCCATTGCTGCTTTGCTGCATAATCACCAAGATTCTCATATTGAGCCCTATGAATGGCTGAGCTATTAGTCAAAAAAGTTGGACTGGTATTCCATGGCTTCTCTCCATTATAATCACTAGTTGTTCTATACAAAATCTCACGAGCAGGATTTGAACCCATTTCACCATAAGAAGGAAATTTTGGGACAGACTGGTAGAATGGTTGATTAGCTGAGGTAGGTGGAATATTATTCCATGGCTGCTGCCTCATATAACCACCAGGTACGTAGCTTCTCCTGGATTCCAGAGCTCAAAGCTTGATAAGCAACAAGTCCTTGAAAGGTGGCCTATAGAGTTGTGCCATAAGCCGGAGCATTTGGCATAACAAACGACATTCCAATCTGTCCTACTGCATTATCAGCCATATCATTCGCCACTATTTGCCACCTTGGGTTAATAGTAGCAAACCTATTCGGCTGAACCGGTGGTAAAGGTCCTGCCTAAATAAAGTTCGGCTGAACCAGTGATAAAGGTTCTGTCTGAATAATGTTCGGCTAAACCTGCGGTTGAAGGTTTTGCCAAAACATGTGGTTCCTCTTGTTGTGGTACTCCAAAGTCGAACAGTGTGTTCACCTTCATGGTCCCACCGGGCGTGCCAAATTGTTGGAGCATTGTGCAAATTTGGTGCTTAGCCGACTAGTCATTTGCTCGGCTGATTACCCGTTTGATCAGCTTATTAGTCGATAGGTCAGCTAACTTGCACTACCAACAATGATTCCCCTTCTGATCAGGCGATTACACTAAGAAATAGACTATATTTCTCAATTGTGGGTTCCCAGACTACTCCAAGGAGCATCTAATGTAGAAGGTTGAACTACTAAACTAAGGTTACATAAAAAAAAGGATAAAAACAATAAAGGAAAGAGATAAAGAAAAGATAAATGTAAAGACTTGTGTTTGATTGATGGGGTTTGTGTCAAAAACAATTTGTACAATTGGTATTTATAGATTAAGCTAAGCACTACCCTTATTTGTCGCGTTCACATTTTTAAGTAGTAACTATCAGTGGCTAACGTTTGCACTGCCTAAACTAATGATTACTCAACTAGTGGACAAGCCTCACTAACCACATGCCCAAATTTTAGGCGCACACATCTCCTTTCCTCTTGATGTGCTAAATCATGTGTCGTCTAATAGCTATTATCTCCATTTTGCTCTTATCTTAACCGCTGGCTCCTAAAATCAAGACTTGTGGATTTTTCTCCATTTTATCTTTAATTAATTTAGTAATTCCTGAAAAATCTTTTCCTCTGGGTGCCTCTAAGCCCATTACGACATTATGTAAGTCCAATGGACCAAAAACTTAGCCTAAGTCACACTTTTGAAGTCTCGGCTAGTTAGTCAACTGACAGCACCTGTCTTTTGGCTATCCTCAATTCGACTAACATGATCAACTACCCCAAATTACACTGCAAATGGTAAATCCTCCTTGTGGTGGCATGATTTAGTGCGGATGGATAAGGTAAATTACAACACCCCATGAGAGGTTATGACATGACCCATGACTCGAATCATAACCTAATAAGCCTAGGAGAGTAACCCTCAGTTTACCACACTCAAACACACTCATTGTGAAGTGTTCATCCATGGAAAAAGGAGAAATTCTCCCATTGGAGCAATCTTTCAAGAAATGGAACCCCGGATGATGGGGCTATTGAAAAGCTCTCAATCTTAGTCGCGCTTAGCCAGTTTCAATGACCCATGGGTAAGTCTCTTGGTACCATTCCTTTTCCCTTTCCTTTGATCTAAGGATTTCCATAGAGATCCTAACCCAATTACCCTTAAATCACGAATTAGGTTCAACAACCACGTTTTGGGAGCCATGGACTCTTCCCTATCTCAAGATCATGAACACGCCTATTTTGAGGTAAGGGAGAGATATTGTAGTTTTGAGTATTGAGGAGATAGGTGAAGTGGTTTCCCTTAGGCCCCATGAAGTGATATTATTGTGATTATTACCTGTGAATATATATATATATATATATATATATGTGTGTGTGTGTGTGTGTGTGTGTGTGTATAAATATGTGTGTGTCCTTGGTGTTGGATTAATGTAATATTATGTGTATGTGTTTGCTTGAGTAACTAAATGTGTGTTGTTAATGTTTGACTCGCGTGGTTATTGTTTGAGTGACTATGTGTGCGGTGTGGAACATTATGTATTGAGTGTATTGACGATGTATCATATGTGTGTGGTGTAGAACATGTGGTAGTGTAATTATTTGCCGTCATCAAAACCCGTCACTTGAATTGCACATACGGCAATGAATTGAGAGTGAATCTTAAGGTTAATAAAGAATTGAGTAATAAGGGCTAGAATAACATTAACTTAGCCATTAAAGATTTAATGAGAAATGAAACTAGTAAGAGTGTCATCTTTTTAGTGTAATAAAGACCAAGTATTAAAATGAATGGGGATAATTGTGTAGTTGAGTGAATGCCTAATTTTCCCCTAGTATTAGGTAATAGAAAAATGACAAGGTGTGTATTATGACATTGTTTTAATAGTGGAATGGTGAATGAACTTTAAGGGTAGAATACTAAACACTTTAGGGTAAAGTAACTAGAATTTCTGGTATGGCCTAATAGACTTTAGGGATTTTTCTTAAAAGTTGTCTTAAATGAATCTCGTGAAAAGTCCACTATCTAGTGGCGATGTTTATGAGAGGTCCATTGGAAGTGGCAATGTTTATGACCCAAGATAACCATTTGTTTTAGTTTCCTAGCTATGCGTAGCTATTATGAAGCTCAGGTTAATCTTTGTTTGACGATCCTATTCCTATGGGCTACAATTGTGTTCATACAACCTATGGTAGGTGGAGTTTGGTGGAAACCCAATCTTGCGTGCTTGTTTGGCATATTGACCTGTTTAGAGAGGGTGGAAGTACCGTTGAAATGAAAGGTAGAGGCCAACAGGAGTAAGCCTGTGTGTAAACATCTCTTCCTTTGGGGTGCGGAGCCCGAACCTGTGGTCCCCAATAGTTTGAGTTTGCTCCTTGAGCTGGGAGTCATTTACCAGACTTAGCTACTCCGACCGTCATCGGACATTCTTAAGGTTAGTCAAGAGTGTGCGACAACGAAGTGTCCACCATTGCGGTGCATTCCTTCAAGAAGTCAAACATATCCTCCTAACCAAACTTTCCAGAGTAGTTGATGGATCCACATGCATATGAAGTAGTGAAGTAGTGATTTGCATCGTCCTCTGTTTTTGACATTTGGTGTTGCGAATGATGATTTACTGTGGTTGTACCCATATATGTATAAGTATGTATAACTATAAATGTATAAGTATGTATATGTCTATGGTATGTGTGTCCTAAGTGTGTTTGTTTTCACCTATTTTTTTCTAATACCATTACGACACTGCTACAACAGACTTACCCCTCTTTGCTTGTGTGCTTCCTTGTACTTTATTTTTGGCTTGCAGATATACCGAACGTCGAAGAAGACGGCTACTAAGAAGATCCCATGATTTTCATTAATGGTTTAAAGATGCTTTGGATAAAATGTTTTCAGATTTCATTTTTATGTTTTCTTTAATTTGAATAAAGGGATGTATGAGCTCTGAGGCCACGTGACACGTATATTGGGTTATTTTGGAAAACGCTATCTAATATCTTTGTAAATGTACACAAACGTTTTGAAAACGATTAATTATGTTTTTCGTCTTGAGGCAAAGTTTTGAGTGGAATGTGATATCCTTAGCTTGTGTAAAAAGAGTTTTTTTGGAAATCCACTTATTTTATTCCGCAACTAATATGAATAATTATTTTATTTATAATAATTACAAATGGGGCTAAGGGTGTCACATAAAAAGTGTTTGCCCCTTTTGGTTTTTGAGAGTGGTAAGTCATAAGCTTGGATCGGGAGATGAGATAAGTTTTTGGCATGATAGGTGGATTGAGATGAGTCCATTGAAAGAAACATATCCTAGACTATTTAAGATTTCGGTGAATAATTTTGCAAGTATTGCTGAGATGGGGATGTGGGTTGATGATAGGTGGGCGTGGCAATGGAGGTGGAGATGGTCGTTATTTGCTTGGAAGAAGGAGAATGTGAAGGAATTGGAAGATGCACTCGCGAATGTTAATCCAAAAAGGGAGGGTGGCGATTCTTGGGTATGGACTCTTGACCACATAAATGGTTTATCCGTGAAATCATACTACAACCACCTTATAGATATCCAAACATCCTTGAGTGTCGATTCAGAACTGTCCAAAGTGTACAATTGTTTGTGGAGGAGTGGCGTTCCTTCTAAAGTGTTAGTTTTTGCGTGGAAGCTTTTTCAAGACAGGTTGGCGACAAGGGAAGCATTGAGATATATGAATGTTATTTTATCCGATCGTGAGTTGTCTTGTTTTTTTGTTTTGATAAGAAAGAGAATTATAGTTAGTTATTATTCCCGTGTCCGTTTTCATATAATGTGCCGACTAAAATTTATGTATGAATGGGGTTTGACGGTGCATATCATTGTAATGGTATTAAGCATTTTTTACAACATGGAGCACTCATTGAAGGGAAGAATTGTAGAAGAGTGCGGTATATTATTTGGCTAGCGGTCACTTGGTCCCTTTGGATTTTCTGGAATAGAATTATTTTTGAAGGGATAGTACCTAATTGTAATGAGGTTATTACCCAAATTAAAATGGTGTCATGGTCTCATGGAGTTGGTTCATTTGTAAGGGTAGAAAAGTTGGTCTTCAATACTCTGATTGGTGTTCTAATCTAGTGGAATGTTATCAATTTATGTAAGTTGATTTCATGTAACAGGTTAAAATACTCCTTATACTCTATATTAATAAATTTTGCTTATAAAAAAAATCAACTATCCCAAATACTCGACTGGTTGCCGTATTCGGCTAACACTTAAATTTATTTTGGGTGTTAACAAACTCTCACGCACCACCTTCAGTAAGCTGGGTCACATTGCTCTGGGATAACACGCTCTACACGCCTTATCGTTTATTCACTACCACACAATATTTTCATCTTTTTCTAATCACCGTCCTTGATCACATTGCTAATCAAAGGGACTGATACGTCAATTTTAGTACTGCCTTATCGCCATTGAATTTCAACTTAATAATAGGTTATAGCAACAAATGGAGAAAAGACAGCAGTCTCAACAATTAAATCAACCCAGCAGTGCCATACAAACAATATTATTGTGTTTTGGTTCCTAAAATATTATTTATTGTGGGTTTTTCACATAAATCCAACATTTGTCATCCTACCAATGGTTTCTTTACACCGGGAGGATGTAAGAATTTCTCTTCAATATATGCTCATATCCATAAGATTTTCCGTAATTTAAGTAAAAGCACAAATAATCATGTCAATCATACATAAAATAGTAAAATACACAAAATGGGTATCAATTAAATGGCTGACCCCTCAAGGCAGAAGCCCTTGGTTTGCCACAAACTGCAAATGAAACTAATTTGTTCCCCTCATGTACAACCATGAAATAATGTAAATTAAGGTTTCCCTTTACATATTACAAAACAGCTAATAGCCATGGCAAACTAGAATCACAGATCTACAGCAGTTCCTAAGCCATGATAGAATCTCCAATAATAATCCAAAACCAATGAAGGGTTAATAAGGTCACACCAATGTTATATTTACTAGTTTCTTTTCTATCTTCTTTTTCTTTTCCTTTTTTTTTTTTTTTGCAAATATTTATACAGCAGAAGTGCAAATGTTCTTTCAAACAAAATCAATACACAAAGCAGTAAGATCAAAGATTAATTAGAAACTCTGGAAAGTGCTGAGATATAGTGATATATCAGTTATGATGTGGCTCCTCAATCGCATGTTGCACCAAAACAATTGACTTCCACATAAAAATGCCAACCTCTCTACACTGGTGCACTTTGAGTAGGCAATCTTGATGGAGTCAGCAATTTGCTAGCTTTGAATTGGTAATACATAAACCAATCAGCTTTCATATCTGATTTTATATACTTCAATTGACAAATAGGACTGAGATATATGATTTTTGAGGACCAAAATTTTACAAGAAAAAAGGTTTGGTAAAAGACAGGAAAATTTATAGTGGATGTTTGAGTCGTTTGAGTTGTCTTCCATGAAATTAAGAATTACAAGAAATCATTATAAAAAAAGCCCTGATTATTTTAGTGTGACAGCAATTCCACTAATTAGTAATTATTTGTTCATCATAACAATTAGCCAAACCGAAATCACTTGCTTTCACTATTTTTTATATATATCTTTGTAAAATGGAAACAAAATGATATTTTTGTAATTAAAAAAGAAAATGGAAAATTAAAACAAAAAATGTTTTCGGAAAATACACAGACCATTAGCATCTTGTATGATATTTTTACTTTACTTTGTTTCTTTCCTTTAATTAGAGGAGCATGTTGCGCACACAAATTAAAAGATTAAACAATCATTTTGATCCCTTAACATGTGAAGCGTTGTCACTATAGTCCCTGAATGTATTAAAATTACAAAAACATCCCTGAATGTGTCTTTCGTTAGTCACTTTAGTTCTCGAATGTGCCTTTCATTAGTCAGTTAGTCCTCAAATGCGTCTTCAGTGGGTCAGTTTAGTCCCTAAAATTACTAACAGAAAACGACACTCGAGAATGTTTTTGAAATTTCGACACATTCAGGAACTATACTAACAATGCCTCACACATTTAGAGACCAAAATGATTATTTACTCCAAATTAAAAACATGGAAGCATGATTGTATAATTTCAACAAAGGAACAGTGGAATACATAAAATGTGTTTTGTTAACCAATTGCTTACCTAAGTTTTATTAGGTAATATACTACTTGCCAGGTCCTCGTTAATGGATTCAGGAAGCGGGGGCATTTGGCTCATTATACCAGGCATCTCTCTCATGCTGCACAAACTTAATCAGTTAACTTCAAAAGGCAATAGATATAAAATCCAGATCTGTACAAAAAAATAAAAGATAGATTTGGTAGATATTAGAAGTAAACTTATTTAGAATATTAACATACTCGTTAAGAATGGTACTAATGTTGTGCCTTGTCTGACTAAAGAGGTCGATGTTATTCTGCATCTGTTTAGAAAAGAACATGATCATTATCACAGCTTAGAGGCTAAAAACTAATTTATATAAGAATAATATGATGATGACATGTCAATGCAAAGAAAGGATTTACATAATAAAAGGAAAAAAAAAAAAAAAAAAGCTAGTAAAAATCCTTACCAACAAAAGGTTAACCAATTCAGATTATCAATAACTGAAGCATTTAATGTTTATCCCCTGCTAAGTTATAAAAGACTGGAGCTTATCATATTGCTATTTAAGTTACAGTTATCTTGACCAAGGTTCAGATGGTTTGACCACATCAAAAAAGGGAATGTTACATCACTCTTTCAGATTAAAGAATGCAGAGTGAGAAAGCCAATAGATGGTAATGGGAATTGATAAATAGGAAAGACATAGGTGAAATAAAAATATGTGAAGAATATGAAGTAGAAGAGTTAACAGAGGAGAATAAATTACTGCACAAAATGGGATAAGGGAAACAATATTCATTAAAAAAAAACACATCTTTAGAGACATAAATGCGGCCATAAGGAGCAAGACATACGTAACCTTTGTGATGGGAAGAGTAACCCAAAAAGACACTTTAGACCTGAAATCTAATTTATGTTGATTGTAAGGTCATTATAAGGGTTAAGCAAGCACAACCAAAGGTTTTGAGACACCTGTAATCAAGAACGTAGTTAAAAGTTTAACATAAGGAGTGGCATTATTAAGTACTGCAGATGAGAATATTTATAAGGGAAACTACAATGCTAACTCTATGATCCCTCATTTAAAAAAGGGATAGAGGCATGATCTTTCACCCCTCTGCAATTCAGCACAGTTTGGAGGCAAAAACTCGCAGAATCGCACGGTCCTACAAGGTAGCACATGATTTTGACATTGAACGCGAGTCCCATTTCTACTATTTGCCTATGTTTCCATTCAACTGAACCATTTTGACGAGAGGTGTAAGGACCTGTGAGTCGATGAATAATATCAAGATCATTGATGAACTTGGTAAAAGGCCTAAGTTTGCCCCCACCACAATGAGTCTCTGCTGCTTCAATTTTTAAAGAAAAATTGAACTTAAACCGTGTGAAGAAACTATTTAAAAACAGCAAGTGTCTCAGACTTGTGTTTTAGAGGATGAATCCAAGTGAATCAGGTGCGCGCATCAACAAAGGTTATGTAATATGAATATACACACGATGGCCCCGAAGACCATTAAAAATTAGCTCAAATAGTGATGTGTAAATGGCAGTTAAAGCAGGAGAATGAAATTTATGAGCTTTACCATACAAGCAGAACAAATGTCAAGAACTGTTTTATTGCTAAATGGTATTGTACAATGTTGTAGTACAGTTTTACAGCATCAGAATGGGCAAGCCCAAGTCAGCAATGCCATGTACAATATGAACTTGAAGCATTAGAAGCAGAAACATCAGGTACACTTGCAGCCTGGTAGTTACAATGGGTTACAAAGGACAAAGTAGAAAATTGTGAAGAAACGACAACAGAAGAGAAACTGGATGGAGGCTTAAGAAACCATATATGATCAATACAATAGAGGCCATCTGAACCAACAGAGCCTTCCAGAAGGATCTCATTAGAGCCCTAAGATTTGACAAAACAAAAAGTTGACAAACTCTCGTCATCATGTAAGAGTAGAAATAGGTGTGGATAGTCCCACAATTTCCACGAGTAAGTGCATACTGTAAGTCATGTGAGGACGGATGCGGAAAGAGAAGGGACAAAACAGGAGAATAACACTTGATCTTGTACTTCCCTATTCCCACGGTTGATAGGCTTCATTAGCAATGCCAAGTATGCAATCTTCTTTAGAGGAAAATCTAGCTAGTATCTATGGATTTACCGCAAATTGATGCAACTTGTGCGCCTTGATGACCACTTCAACCTACTGCTTCCACAGCAAGAAATTTTTGTCATCAAGTTTGACAAAAATTGCATGAGTGAAGTTCACTGGTGCTAAAGAATACAAATTTTCAGCAGTCAAAATACGAGGTGATAGGTTCCCAGAAGGAGGATTTTCAGCACTAGTGTTGCCGAAAACTGGTTGGAGATCATGTACTCGAGGAGAATCAGCAATATTCAAAGTAGACAGGCCCGAGAAAAGGCTCTAGATACGATGTAAGGATTGAGAGAAAGTAGAGGAAAGTGAGGAGGTATTTGATTAGAGAGAGAATCAGTGGCCTCCGTTAGGAGAGCTTTATTCATTGCTTCAGCATGATACACTATTAGTCTATGAGGGAGTGAGCCTTCAGAAGCTCAAGGGAACTCTGTCATCAGCATATTCTGTTATTACAGTTACTAACTATCTATCCTACTGAATATATAAATAAGCTGCTACACTAACACACGTGCATATGTTTATCCAACAATTTTCTTTTCCACCATAAGACATCAATTAATTATCAATGGAAACAGCTGGATAGGTGCGATGCCACATACAGTTAATTTTTAACCATTAAATCATTTGTCAATATTGGTTAAGTAGATTTTCCATCTTTATTTTTCTAAGGGCCTATAAATCATCAGTTACGTTACACCAATATTTATAAACTTGCAAACAAAGACAATTAAAAATTAAGGTTGAGATAATCACCTTGAAAGTAGATAAATTGCAAGCAATTTGACTAAAAGCTTGAGCATTTTGCTCCAAGAGTTGCTTAACTAGACCAGGAATTCCTGACAGTAAAAAGGGGAGAAAGTAATAGACAAAATAAGGACACCAGTTGGATGACACTAAGACACGCAAAAAAACTAAGGGGCTGGAATTTTTAGAGTATATGAAGCGACAAGAGTTAGATAACTAAGAAAAATGTAGATAAACTGAGTAATTCATCACTGTAACAGAACTTAAACTAAACTGATTTACACCCTAGCCGCCCCAAAAGATCTGCAACTGATCAATAACAAGTAATTCACAATTGTTGTATTTAATATTGATATATTTGTATTTCAACTTTAGTGCATGAATTTCATCAAATACTTTTACGGAGAAAAAACAAACTTTCTTCTTAGTCAGAAACCAGCATAGTTTCTTCCTCCTTGGACTAAAACAATCATATTCTTCTTACACTCTTCTTACCACTTCTAAAAAAGCTATATATCCAATCTGATCACACATACTTTGGAGGGAAATCAGCATTCAAGAAGGTTCTCCTCCAACTATTTTATCATGCTTCCTTTATAATTGAATGCCGAGTATAAGATAAGCTAAATAGCTGAGGAAGACAATGTACTAAACCTCTTCAAAAATTGAAGACGGGAATAACTCGGTAGTTAAAAACAATGAAATTTAGTAGCCATAATAGCCAATATGCTGACCACTTTCTGCAGCATGCAATATGATCCTTCCTTCCTAATGTTTCAGTATCTTGTGCCTTCATTTCATGCTTTCAGAAAACATCAAATAACATTTTTTTTATAAAAAGGATCACAAAATGCACCAAACATTTCCTAGGAATTTTTTTTTATTGTTTACAAATAGAATCTTAAACTCAGTCAAAATATCTAAATTTAAGTTGAAAGTTGTTAGACATGGAAAAACAATTTCTTGGCTTTCACCTAGAAGCTTAACCTTTTAGGCAAGGTAATTAAAACCGGACTGGGCATTGAACCGGAGAGGGCTAGGGTTCAGGGTTTTTGGGTCGAACCGAGTTTAAAAAAATATTATTTTTTTAATATATACATATACCAAATATATAATATATATAGAGTATATATATATATATATATAAATATTAAAAAATATATAATATATAGATAATATTTCAATTTATATACAAAATAACATGTAGCCTAGTGGTAAGATGGCTTGTTGTGGCCTTAAGGACAGGGGTTCAAGTCCTGTTGAGAGGAAAATTGACTTTTTTATTAAATAAAGACAATTTAAAAATATAAAAAAAAAAGAAAACCGGTTCGACCCAAAACCGGCCGGTTTTGGCCAGTTCTCCCGCCGAACAGGCCGGTCCGCTGCCAGGCGGTTATAGGGGCTCATCCGGACCGGACACAGGTCCGGTTTTTATTACCATACTTTTAGGAGAGTTGTTCATGGCATTGTATTTGGCTTTTATGACTGAGTAATCAAGAGTTAAATCCTTCCTGTCTCCATTCTTGAAAATTAAATTTAATTTATAACAAACAGTAAAGTGACCGTGCTTCAAGCAAAAAGGGGTCCCATGGAAAGGGGCATGTTCCACATTAAAAACTACTTTTGGGTTTTCACCTACTAGTTGATGGTTTTCAGTAGAGTTTGTCCTCAACAACACTGAACAGAAACTTTAAAAGTCAGATATTGGTGTTGCCCTTACATATATGTAAAGAAAAAATTATAAGAACGTAATTGACATTACTATAAACAAGAAATTAATATACTGACCATCATGAATACTGTCCATCTGGTGCGGTATACGAGAATATGTGGCCATATTTGGGGTTGGAACTGACTGCGAATACTGCTTTGATGATGACTCCAATGGCTTATCCTAAAGAAGCATGACTTTAGAACAAAAGTTTCTCCAATCAACAAATAGATTATAATGACTTTAGAATAAAGATCCTAATGACATTAATTGATGCAATATTACCAAAAGATGAGTCCCGTAACCTGTTCATGGTTTGCAATACAAGCATATTTTGTTATTAACATGACCTTTGAATTAATCACCAACATCCTAAAGGAGAATGGGTAGTTTTCATCAATGTTCTTCCATTTTTATTGCATAAAAACATAGACCTAAGAAGCATTTGCTGTAAGAACAAAATTATAGATTTTTTAGCATTGAGCTTTTTTAACTTTGTAGCTTTTGTATGGCATCTCAATTGTTTAAAATTTTAAAACGAGATTTGTTTGATGTACTGTACTGTATGTATTGTTTTCGATGCTGCTTCTTTAAGAAGATACCATGTACTTCTTTTTCCTCTAGCGATTAATTAATCTCTTATCAACAAAAAAAAAAAAAAAAAAAAAAAAAGCTCAGCATTTGCCACAAATCCAAACTTGATCAGAACTAACAAACGGCATCATAAAATTAAGTCTTTTAAAACGTTCAAAATATATTTGAAATTCAAAGACCTATTCAAAACATCAAGTACAGATTCAGTGAAACATTATAAATCCAGGATATGAACTAACAAACGGCATCATAAAATTAAGTCTTTTAAAACGTTCAAAATATATTTGAAATTCAAAGACCTATTCAAAACAGCAAGTACAGATTCAGTGAAACATTATAAATCCAGGATATCGACCGACCCCAAAAACACTATAGAGGTATAATGCATAGCAGGATGACCTCTATTCGAACATTTTTTATATATATTAAATAATTAAAGACTATATATATAGTATTAATTATTTCTTATATATATAAAAAATATTCGAATATTGAAAAAAGAAAACCAGAGTCAGAAAAAAGAAAATAAATAAGTCTATTTGCTGGGTAAAACCGTGAAAGAACAAGATGGAACAAAAAAAAAAAAAAAAAAGTCTGCTGGTGAAAAAGAAGAACAATGCAGCAGCAGGATGGTTAAAAAAAAAAATAATAAAAAAATAAAAAAAAGGGAAAGTGGGTGAAAGAGAAAGGAAACAAAAGAGCAGAAACACAAGCAGAGGGAGAAGAAAAAGAAGAGAGCCAACCATCAGTGACTGTGAGAAGAGAAGTCACCAGAAAAAATTGGAAAAGTCGCCGGCGGGGAATGGGTTGTGGCGTCGTGCAGAGCGGAGTTGGAGTCAAGGTTGAAGCAGAAGCGTACAACGAAACAAACTGCCAGAGGGAATTTTCTCTTCTATGTCTCACTTAACAGTAAATCCCTAAAATACCCCTACTCACTCGTTCACTAACTCATGTTTTAAGGGTATTTTAGATTTTTCGTGAACTATTCACTGTTGCGCCCCTACAGCGCACTCCAACCGCTATCTCTCTCCCTGAGTAGCGTTAGGTGGCCGCGCATCGGCGCTATAGCAGCACTATTTGCGCTATTGACAACTAAACTTAGATACAGTGCTATCGGTATTGTTCTTTCCACTCACAAAGAGGCACTTTTTTGTTGCTAAGTGGCAGTTTTTTTCACACCCATTCAAAATGTTTATGACAGTTATGCTATTTTTTAGTAGAGAACAGTAAGAACAGTGTTATAGCACCATACCTAAGTTTTATCCAAACAAAATATACGTACACCAGCTGCTTAAATTTCATATACCTTCCTATTGTTGGCCTTCTTTACCATGTGCTCGTCTGGTTTCCTTCGCTTTCTCTGCAAAATGGTTAGTACTTTAAGTTCCCATAAACATTCGTTGAAGTGCAGTTACATATATATCGAAGTTTTATAATTAATGCATTATGTTGATAGTATAATGTTTTTCTCTGGATAAAAGTTTGTGCAGAACATGAGATTTTTCACTTTTAAATGGGAAAGAATAGGCAAGGAAAGTTAATTTTTTGTTGTTTAAGAGACATCAATTTTATCATGAGATGAAAAAATAAACCATGAGAAACCTATAATATTATTTTTATATTAAGAGAACTATATATAAGAGACAAATGAGAGCAAATCTGTTAAGAGAAATTATAAAGAATGAAGCAAATCTGTCCTGGCTCTGCATATCATAAATGGCAACTCTCTTGAAATAGCCATAAACAGAGCACTAAAGAGAAGGCATTAACACAATCCTCCTCATAGAAGATAGCTATAATTGGGAATAAATGAAAAGGGAATAAAATACAAATGTAGGAAAATAAACCCCCCAAAAACAAATTTAAGTGGGAAAAGAATATTTTGCTAAAGAACAAGCATGAAAACATGGGAAAATTTAACTATGAAAGTTAAATTTCAATACTTCACAGGGGAAAAAGAGATTAACTAACCATAATAAAATAGGGGGAAGAAGGATAGATGTACACAAACTATTTATCCAATCTATTATCTATTTAAAAAACTTAACTATACTAAGGACACATGGCAAAAGCTCATTCATCCGTTTTCTCGCCAAAAACTATTTTCCCACCAAAAACTTAACTACATTGTAGGTTCCGTTTTTCTTTGCCAATTGTGCTGAACAAGGATTCTCTCATCTAGTAATAAAAAAGAAAAGATAAAGTAGTGGAAGTACTTCGAAATATGGTCTAACATTTGTTAGAACTCAATTTGAAAGGAAGTGGGGAACCTAAATCAGAGAAGAGAGGAAGAAGATCAGAGTAGAGGGAATGTAGGATGTATTAGATTTTGGATCTAACTCAACCTATAAAACTAACTTGTAAGGTGAGGATTTTCTAGGCTTTATAAGCTCTATTTAGGCTTTATCTCTAGTAAATGTGAGACTCTGGTTTTTTCCCCAATACACCCCCCATGCACAACAATATTGGGATTGGTGCGTGGATAATAATGGTGGTTGGCCCATTAACGGATTTAGGATAGGCGTTGATATCATATTAGATTTTGGGCCTAACTCAACCTACAAAACAACATTAGGGCTGATTTTCATCAAAAGGCCATGGACTCAGGCACATACCAATAATAATCAACACTAGTAGGCTTGTGCAAGTCATGTCTTAGAATAGAAAGGAATAACAAGAGTTGAAGAACTAAGGAATCAAAGGCTGAGAAGAGAGACTTGGTATAATAATTTCAAAAGGATCCCAAAGAAGTCATAGGATGCTAATATCCTCAGATGAAAAGTACTACAAAAAAAAATTGATTCAACGCAGTGAATACATAGAGATATTTAGGCATTTTGAATTTGTTAGAATTCTCACATGGAAGAATGAGATGGTCTGATTAGTGGTTATAAGTGGGAGAGGCAACCCTCACCCTAACTAGGCCCAAACCCAAATTCTAATATGGTATCAAAGCCTATCATAGATCCAATTGTTGGGCCACCCGTTATCGGGCCACTCGGGTCACGCTCCAGTTGTCTAGTCCTGGGCGTGAGGGGGTGTGTGGAATAATGAGAAGGCCTGATTAGTGGTTATAAGTGTGGGGGGGCAACCCTCACCCTATGAGCTAGCTTTTTTGGTTGAGTTAGGCCCAAACCCAAATTCTAATATGGTATCAGAGCATATCATAGATCCATTCGTTGGGCCACCCGTTATCGGGCCACTCGGGTCACGCTCCAGTTGTCTAGTCCTGGGCGTGAGGGGGGTGTGTTAGAAATCCCACACAATGTTATCAATAGCGGATGGCGGTCCATGGCGGAAAGCCAAAAATCCACCATAGAAAAATGGCGGATTGCGTTGCGGGAAATGGCGGACGCCATGGCGGACTAAATAAAATACAATATATATGCAGAAAAAATGCTACATAACTAAAATATAAGGCTTCAATTGAACTAAATTGATAATAAATATCATAAGTTCATAACCAAAATGGCAAAATACCAAATCCAAGACCATAAACATTAAGTTCAAGACATCAAATATCAAAATAACAACATAATAAAACATAAGTTCAAGACATCAAACATCAAGTAAATGCCTAGTCCTCTTCATTAACCCCAACATAATCATTTTCAATGCCATCATCTATTGGGGCATATCCTTCTTCCTCTTCTCCATCTTCATCATCTCCCTCTTCTTCATCTCCCTGTTCCACATATTCATCAGATGCATCGGATTCTTCAGAACTCTCCTCATGTTCCAATGATTCGACTTCTTCAACTTCAACAACTATCATTTTTCCCCTAGATACGTGTTGCCTCTTTGATGTTTAAGTTGTGGAAGTTGTGATACGGACAGCACTTGATGGTTCCTTTCTTTTCCTTGCTCTGCTCCTAGTACAAGTTCTAAGTTCTTTAGCCCCTGAAGCCTCATAAACAATTTGCCAATGTAGTGTGGGATCATCATCAAAGACCAAATCATTCCCAGCATCTTCATTAGGATCATCCATCTCTCCCACTAACCACTCATTACATGTATCAATGTCATTGAGGGCAATTGGATCAATTTCGTCTCTAAGATTATATCTTTGCTTGAGTTGTTGGTTATATTTGATATAAACCAAATCATGCAACTTTTTATGTTCAAGCCTATATTCCTCTTTTTTGTATGAATCTGCAGTATAAACATAATTAAAGTAAGTGTTAATTACTTTTTTATGCTATTCCTCTTTTTTCCTATGATATCAAGAGTTAAGAGTTAGGAAGGATTATTACTTGCTCAAAGACGCTCCAATTGCATTCACATCCAGATGCACTGCATGTCAAGCTCAAAATCTTGATAGCCAGCTGCTGTAAATGTGGAGCTCCCATGCCATACATTTTCCACCATTGAGCTACGAAATGGAAGAGGACATAGAATTTTAAAGTTTATATTACCAGGAGACTACGAATGTATTCTTAGAAATAGTTTCTTACTGGGAGCCATAGTTTTTCTTCCATTTACTGCAAACTTAGTACCAAAGAGACCATCAGCACTCTTATAATATGGCAACTCCATTAGTATTTTTGTTTGCATTTCCTCACTTCGCACCAATCTCGTAATGCAATTATATAACCCATTATTAACCTTCATTCTCCAACTTTGAGTTGCTATAGAACTCTGGGTTTAGCAAGTGAGCAGCAGCATGCAAATCTCTACCAAGCTGACATTCCCATCTCTTATTAATTATTGCAAATACATCTTTGTATTTGTCTGGATCGTTAAAGGAATTGGTGATTGTCTCTTTTGCCCGATCTATTGCTTCATAAATATAGCCCATGGCTGGTTTTCTTTCACCATCAACAAGACGAAGAACTCTTACAAGAGGCGCCATGACTTTAAGAGTGAAAACCACATGTTTTCAAAATGAAGGCATTAGGGCAGTTTTTGTTGCTTGCTTCCCCTTAGCCTCCTTGTACAACTTGTTCTTGGTCCATTCCTCGGAAGTAAACATCTTTCTCAGATTTGTTTTTTCTTGATGAAGTCTTTCTAACGATAGATAAGATGTAGCAAATCTTGTAGCAGCATGTCTCACCAATTCCCTTTTGTTTGTGAATTGCCTCATCAAACTCAATGTACTAGTATGGCCATAGATAAAACCAACAAGGCTGATTCCCCTTTGAATTGTCTTCTTTATCATTGGAAGCTTTCCAATATCTTCAAGCATCAAATCAATGCAAATGCCTGCACAAAGAGTCCAAAAAAGATGAGGTATTTTCTTCTAACTTCTTACCAAATTGAAACATAATTGCTTCCATTATCACTGATGACTTGAACGACGTTTTCCTCTCCAACCTCCTCTACAATAGAATCAAGCATCTCAAACAAAAGATCGCCACTTTTCACAACATCAGAGGCATCAACAGACTTCAAAAACATCATCCCAGCAGCAGAGTTCACCAAAAAGTTGATTATAGATCGAGACTTTCTATCAGTCCAAGCATCTGACATAATAGAGCACCCATGTTTCCTCCACTGCTCCTTGTGATCTTTTAGTAGTTCTTCAGTGAATTCCAGTTCCTTGTTTAGGAGTGGAACTCTAATTTCATGATAACTAGGAATTCGCAGATTTGGACCAAAGGAACCAATAGCTGTAACCATTTCTTCAAAGCTCTTCAACTTTATAAGATTGAATGACAATCCAGCTTGATACCAAAAGCGAGCAATTGACTGATGAACCTTAGCCGTTAAATTTTTGTCGCATGCTTCATTTATACTAGTTTGCCTCAATTTCTCCTTCTTTCTTTTTGCAATTCTTTGCCGGATTTCTACAAAATAAATCCATTGGTCCTTTATTTCCCCTAACATTTTGTGTTACTGTCATATCAACCTCATCTTCACTTTCAATTGGATCTCTAGCACATGAAGTTGCAAAGTTGTCTTCAATTTTTTTCTGTTCCAGATATTTTCAAAGCTCTTCTCTAACGTCTGGTGGACACTTTTTGCAAGCAGCAACATTCCCCTTCTTTCCCATTAAATGTTGTTTTGCTCGTGATTCCTCCATTGGTGACCTTTTTACAAAAATTACATACAATGGCATTGGTGTCTCCTTCAGTTAGAGGATAAGAATATTTCCATCCCGGGTCCACTCTAGCACTTCTTGTTGATTGTGGTTGACTACTTGATTGTGGTTGACTACTTGTTCCTTCACCCACCATTGATGAAAAGAATGAATAGACCTCTATTCAAATGAAGGAACAAAAATTAGAGGGAGAAAAGATTAAAAACAATGTAAAAAGAGATTAAAAAAAGAATAAAACTGAAAAGTATGAACTGGAAAAAAAATTAAAACAGAAAAGAATGAAAAAAAAAAAAAACTATTTAAGAAATAAGAAGGAAAGAAATAAAAGAGCAGAGAACGAGAAGGAAAAAAAAAGAGGAAACAAAAAGAAAGAGAACGAGAACGAACAGAGGAAACAAAAAGAAAAACAGAGAATGAACAGAGGAAACAAATAGAGAGAGAACGAGAACGAACCGGGTCGTGAGTTCACTGAAGTCTGGGAGGCCTTGGCAGTCACAGTGGTCGAGGAGGCGAGGCGCGCAGGTCGGGAGAAGATCAAGAAGTGGCGAGAGAGAGAGAGAGAGAAAGACAGGAGAGGGGTTTAGGGTTTTATTTTAACTTAAACGAACCGGGTCGGATCCGGGTCGTTTTAGCCAAACAACAATATTTTTGTTTTCTGGGCCGGGTTTCCGCCATGGCCCCCGTCGTCCGCCATGGCCGCCACACGCGAAGCGGCCGCCACGAGCCGCCATTCGGAACCCGCCCCGCCACCGCCTGGACTGTCGCGGTTTACTCAAAATCCGCCTCCGCCTTCCGCCATGGCGCTGCCATGGCCGATTTTTAACAACATTGGTCCCACATGAAAGAATGAGATGATCTGATTAGTAGGTATAAGTGGGAGGCAACCCTCACCCTATGAGCTAGCTTTTGGGGTTGAGTTAGGCCCAAACCCAAATTCTAATATGGTATCAGAACCTATCATAGATCCATTTATTGGGCCACTCGGGTCACGCTCCAGTTGTCTAGTCCTGGGCGTGAGGGGGGTGTGTTAGAAGTCCCACATGGAAGAATGAGATAGCCTGATTAGTGATTATAAGTGGGGGGGCAACCCTCACCCTATGAGCTAGCTTTTGGGGTTGAGTTAGGCCCAAACCCAAATTCTAATAGAAATAAGATGCATAGTGAATGAACTAATATAGTGTGAATACTGAATAGTGCAGATAGAGTGCACTGCAACCACGCAATTTGGAAATCTCAATGCTGATTGCATAATGCAACCAGTCCCAGCAAGTGCTATAAGTTTATAGCTGGCTATGAGGAACTCTGTTTGAAATCACAGGGAGTTTTATCCACAATGGGTCAAACTTCATTTATCTCAACAAATAATTAGACCTACAACAGAAATAACTTGCAAAATGGACCTCATTCAAATAGGTTCCAACTTCATGCATAAACACATATCTCCGTTGTCCAAAGCAAAGAAAGTAAACTCAAAAGCCTAAATTTTGATGAACCTGGGCATTGCTATACACCTGTGTTATCAAAAAGCGGCCATGGCGGATTGCGGTGGTGGATTTTTAGCCAAGCGCTATGGCCAATTTTGAAGGATGGTGGCGTCATGGCCGCAATGGCATTTTGAGGCGGCTTAAAATGGCGGATGTTTGGCCTTTTGCTATGGTCCGCCATCCCCCTTCGCAATCGATAACACTAAGAAAGGCAACATAAATCTATACTACCAGGCTTAACTAAAAATATAACTATAGAAAACAACTTACGCTTACAAAGAGGTTTTTAATAAAATAGTAGGTGCTCGTGCATAGCATATGTATCATTCATTGGCAGTGTTTAAATATGAAGATCGAAGACATTGTTAAGAGAACAAGAGCTTACAGTCATCCACCTACACCTCAAAGCAACATCACGAACAGTTTTATCACGCATTGTAGCAGCAATTTTGATATACCTCATCATACTTGGCTCATCGGCATATCTTGCCATGAAAGAGGGGAAAAAGAGAAAGAAAACAAGGGTTATGCAATATAAAACTATAACAAGAGGAAGAGCATAATAGCACAAGCATATAAACAACTATGTGACAACAAGCTTAGCATAGCAACTCTAACCTAAGCAATTCCAAATGAAGAGGAAAGAATAGGGCCAACCAAATGTAGAAAATAAAAGAAGGGTTTGCAGCATTTGAGATAGGAATTGAGAAAGTAATTTTAGAAAATCACATTTGGAGATTGAAAAGAATGTTGTAAAAGGAAAAGAATGCATGTGGTTCCATAAACAAAGATAGATGGCAAGCAACAGGCAAAGACAAGACATTTGTTTTATTCCCTGATTAGAATTTTAAAATCTGATAATCTAAGATTTGAACATCAACCCCATGATCCCCCACGGTCGTAGGACAGATGAGCTATAACCCAGAGAATCATCAACACAGCTAACTTCTTGTATTTGAAGCATTCTCTATATTAAGGTTCAGATTTCAAAAAGCAAAACAAAATAGAGCATTCATATCAGGCATATAATATTGTTTCTAGAATAAAAAAACTTTAATAAAGAAGTGAGGTACACCACAGGCAGGGATAAAGTATCCTCAAGAGCTGAAAAAATGCAAAACAAGTACAATAAAAACAGAGGAGAATAAGAAATGCAGCAAGGATGCATAGTCTCTCAGCATGTCATTGATAGCCAAAGCCCTGAGATAGCTAACACCAGAAAGATGCTAAGAAGATAACTACAAGTATATATAGCTATACAACAACAACAACCAAGCCGTATCCCACTAGGTGAAGTCGGCTACATGGATCACTCAACGCCATAGTGGTCTTTCATAATAGTTTTTCCTATAGTTTTTCGAGGCCTTCCTCTGCCTCTCGCGATTGGGCTGCCCTCTATCTGATCTACGCTCCTTACTACATTATCTACAGGTCTTCTCCACACATGCTCAAACCACCTAAGTCAAGATTCAACCATCTTTTCTACAATAGGCGCTACCCCAACTCTCTCTCTCTAATGTTATCATTCATAATCCTATCTCGTCTAGTCTTTCCACTCATCCATCGCAACATCCTCATCTCTGCTACATTGAGTTTATTCTCGTGTTGTCTTTTTACTGCCCAGCACTTCGTCCCATACAACATAGTCAATCGTATAGTTGTGCGATAAAATTTTCCGTTTAGCCAAAGTGGTATTTTGATCACATAAAACATCTGAGGCCCTTCTTCACTTCAATCACCCCGCTTGAATTCAGTGGTTTACATTTCCCTTCGCATCTCCATAGTTTTGTATAATGCAACCAAGATATTTAAACCGTGTGACTTGTGGTATGGTATGGTATGGTCTCCAACTTTCACCTCTAAGCTAAGGGTGCTTCGCCTTTTGCTAAACTTACATTCCATATATTATGTCTTACTTTTATTCAAACGAAAGCCATGTGCTTCTAAAGCTTGTCTCCAAGTCTTCTACCCTCCCTTTTATTTCCTCTGCAGACTCTCCAACTAGGACTATGCACATGTTTGGGTCTGCGGTGGCCACTCAATTTCTCGCGTCCCAATGTCAGCTAACGTGGAAGCTACAACTAGCAGCTTCAGGTCAACTACGCGTTCATAGGAGTCTGACATGGTTCCAAACAAACGCTATATCATCTGTAAAAAGCATGCAACACGGTGTTGGCTCTTGAATGTGCTTGGTGAGTAATTCCAAAACCAAGGTAAAAAGATAAGGGCTTAAAGTTGACCCTTGGTGCAGTCCTATAGTTATCAGGAAATCTTCTATGGCCCCACCATGCGTTCTCACACTAGCCGTGGTTCCCTCATACATACCCTTGATAGCTCGAACGTAGGCAATCTGAACCCCTTTCTTTTCTAGGGCTTTCCACAAATCTCTCTTGGCACCCTATCATATGTCTTCTCCAAATCAACGAAAACCATGTGCAAGTCTTTTTTATCCCTCTGATATGGCTCCATCCTTCGTTGTAGCAAGTAAGTTGCTTCCATGGTCGACCTCCCGAGCATAAAACCAAATTGATTATCAGTAATTTTGGTTTCTTTTCTTAGTCTCCGCTCAATCACCCTTTCCCATAGCTTCATAGTATGGCTCATAAGTTTAATCGCCTTATAATTTGCGCAATTTTGCATACATCCCTTGTTCTTATAAATCGGAATTAAAGTTTTTCTCCTCCATTCGTCCGGCATTTTCTTTGATCTCATAATCTCGTTAAAAAACTTTGTGAGCCAACTAATGCCTCTATCTCCTAGAATCTCCCATACCTCCACAGGTATATTGTCCGGCCCTACCGCCTTTCCCTTATCCATACTTCTCAGAGCTTCTTTTACTTCTAATGTCGAGCAATTAAATTCTACGATAGAAGGTATAATTATGGTCCTCCTCTCTAATGTCAAGCGCGTTAGAGCATGACAAATTTTCATAACCTTCATTAAATGATTTGTGGAAATAATTCTTTCATTTGTCTTTAATATCTTGTTCCTTTACCAAAACTTTACCTTCTTCATCCTTAATACAGTTATAAACGTAAAAAAGAAACATAATGTGTTCATGGCCCTAAACCTGTCATGGGATATGATGATGTTCATGCCTTCTATATGATGTTAGGACTATCTAAGGAGAGTGATAGGAAAGATCCCAAAGTTAAGAAAGAAATATTATATTTCACTAAGAACATAGGAAGTGTCCTCTTGCAAAGCATAAAACTCAGTAACAGAATAGTAAAATGATGAAATGGATAGAGTTCAGTTCAACTCCTTACAGAATGGAAATCACCAAAGAAAACAGACTGAAAAGATAACCAGAGAGAAGGACCTTTTCCTTACTAAGATAACCAGAGAGAAGGACCTTTTCCTTTCTCTCTCTACGCCACCCAAGACCCCAAAATGCCAGAGAATGCCCATACGGTTAACACCCCCCCCCCCCCAAAAAAAAAAAAAAAAAAAACTCCCTTCACGATTCCATCAGATTCTCTCTTCCAATCCCCTCATGACAGCTGTCCATTCTATTATCCCCCCCCCTTCATATTAATAGTGGGCCTATCAGAGAGTTGTGTTTTCTAATATGCAAAAACTGAGCATTATTGCTGCATTCTTTAGTTTTCGTCACATTCCTAGTTGTATATTCTAGCGTTTTCTTTTCTGTATGACTTCTTGCCCTCCTCCTAGTCTAACTTTTCCTCCTTTCCCTGTAATAAAATTTCTTCTTTTGTTAAAACAGAAAAATTATTGAACATTACTACCACCTTGCTTAAATATATTTGCAATGATGTCATAAACAGAAACATATTTACTAAATCTGAAATTACTAGTTAGAAAACATTATGGACTTGATTCTTGACAAAACATTATAGTGTCATTAGATCCATATAGCCAACTCTATCTAGCAGGAAAAAGCTTTGCTTGTTGTTGTAGTAGTCAAGTGACAACAAAAACATGTGAAATACATGATCAAGCTGATGACAAATTGTTTTTCTAAACAGGCCAAAGTACTAAACTGCAAACAAGTTTATATGCACCATTGTGACACAAAGATGCCAAAACCAATAATAATAACAAGGTTTTAAATCAAGGTTTGTGACCGCGATCTGGGCCACGACAATAAGGTTTTTAGAGTCTATGCAACCGCAACGCGACCACGATTAAGGCCACATCAGCAAGACTGCGGTTAAGGCCACGTCAGCAATAATCGACCGTGATTATCCATAATATCAAGGATTACGACGCAACCGCGACTACGACACGCGATTTAAAACCTTGAATAATAATGACAACAACGCAACTAAAGATAAACTACTTACTTGACAAGGCCCTCCTCCAATTTGTACTGTTCATCAACAGACCATTCGACAGCCAAACCTGCATCATGCTTCAACCCAGGGACTGAATCAAGAAGAAGAGAAGAGCCAGAAGCATTGCCTTGTTGACTTATGACATGGTGGTCAGGGTTACTGTTAATAATGCTTGAATTCCCAGAATACATCATCCCAGTGGTATCATTATTCAACCCAAAATAATTACTAACTGGAACCATCTCAGGCATGCTACTAACAGCACCAGACTGAAAAGATATTGCATGCCAATTAAAAGCAGAATTCATATCACCACCATAGTGAAAACCAGTATTTGACTCTGCTGCCATAGTTGTAACTAAAATAATCCTTCACTAAATCACCACCATAAGCCACAGACAGCACCAGTTAAAAATTGTCCCTTTGTTTCAGCACTAATGAGGCAACAAGCATTTTTCCAACAAAGTCTGCACCAAATCACTGATTCTGAGTACCCATCCAACACCAAAATCAATCAAATTTTCTTGGAGAGAAAGAAAACCCAGAAGGAATTGGATCCGAAATACACACAGAAGACACTGTATCAGACTTCCTAATTCACAAAAAAAAAAAAAAAAAAAAAAAAGGAATCTTACTCAGTTCAACGACAATACACAAACCCCAGAAACACCACAGATTCAGCAAAAAAGATAAAACCCCACAAAAAAAAAATCCAAACTTTAGCCCAGAACTGGAGAAAGCAAGTTGCAAGACAAGTCCTAGAGCTCAAACAGAAAAAACCCAAATCAGTTTTTATGTAGAGAGAGAGGGAGAGAAAGAGAGAGAAGAGAACCCTTATGTTTTTTGGGTAACAAAATTGGCAATTTTTGTAGTGAGGGATAATTGGTGGGGGTGTTACCTTTCTTTCTCTGTGTGGGATGAGTATCTGACTACACGCTGTTGAATGTATGTTGTGGGGGCTGCAGTGGCAGTGCCACTACCCATTTGGCATTTGCTACTTTACTTTCTAAGCTACTAGTACGTTGCAACAGACACTGGCTTTTTCTCTCCCCTGAGAGCATAAAGAGAGAGAGAGAGAGGGAGAGAGATTTGAGCTCCAACCAATAGGGATGCAGAAAAAGGCAACAAAAAGGTGTTCAGGGAATTTTATATTTTGAGAAAAAGATAACGAAAATGGTTGAAATTGAATGGATGAATGGTTGGTTGGTTGACGCGGATCTTGGAATTTAGCAACAGTGTGAGTGCGAACCCCAATAACCATTTCACATTTTATATTTATGTGCTAATCATTGTGGCCTCCATCTAACTAGTTCGGTTAGCTTAATGTATACTTTTTGTATTTTAATAATAATTTTTAGTTTTATAGTCCGAAACATATTTAATTAATACCAAAATAAGCTAAGGATTAAACTTGAATAAGTTTTTGTACCAAAAAAAAAAACTTGAATAAGTTTCCTTCACACACAAAAATAACAGCTTCACCAAAAAAAACTAGAATAGGATTCTGTTTAAAATGTTAAGTAATGACATATTTACGGTTAAATTTTTAATGAATAACTAGTAATATACCCGTGCATACGCACGGGTCGCGCCATGTTGGTTGCTGTGAATGGTTGTAAAACATTTGTAATTGTTAATTAAAATTGAATATTATTAGCCAAGTTTTTTGACATAGCAAATATTTGAATAATGTGATCCTCATACCAATATTAATAACAGAACACATGATACAGTAACCTAAAATTCTCTTTTATATACAAATAAGTCTGTCTATACTAAACCATTATATGTTTTCCCGTCGAGACTCAAAAAAAATGAAATTATGTCGATAAACTCAATAAAAATCATTAATACATATTCCCGTGCATTTGCACGGGTCAAGCCACGTTGGTTACTATGAATGTCTTTAAAATTAAAATTAAATAATATTATCTTTGGTCTTATATATAAGAGAAAAATCACTTTTTTTGTTCATTGAATAACTCATGTATTTAGTCTATAATATAGATCAAATACATATAGACCAAATACATGAGTTATTCAATGAACCAAAAAAATATTTTTTCTCTTATATATAGGACCAGAGATAGTAATTGATATATTTTTGACCTAGCAAGGATTTGAATATAATGACTTTTGGTAAGTCATTACATGTTTTCCCGTCAAGACTTAGGATTGGGAATAGATATATATAAATAATAAACATATGCATAAAATTAATATGTGCCCAAAAATAATAAAGCTATACTGATAAACTCATTAAAACTATTACATTTTTTTCACGTCAGAACTCATAAAAATCACACAAACTTCTATTTTATTCGTTTAGATGTCTTTCTTGTGCTACATCCATTCTTTTAATATTGCACACATGATCTGCTAAATTTTAATCAGATAATTGGTAGAATTGTTCAAGCGTCCTATTAATAAACTTTATTCTATTATATACAAATAAGTTTGTTTAAACTAAGTCAATACTTGTTTTACCGTTGGGGCTCAAATTTGTGAATGAATATTTGTAAACAATAAACGCATGCATAAAATTGATATGTGTTCAAGGACAATAAAACTATACTAACAAACTCAATTAATGTCGCTACATGTTTTTATGTCGGGTGCTAAAGATAAAATAATCATTTATAAATAATACATACATGCATAAAATTGATATATGCTCAAAGGTAATGAAACTATCCAAACACAAAACTTAAATATCTTTATCGCCTAATCTAAAAAATTAATAAAATAAGTTAATTTTTTAGGGCAAAGGAAAATAAAATAAGTTAATTTTTTATCAAATAAATTTTTAGTTTGACTGTAAACCAAATATCCATCAAGATAAAACTTTTCCTTC
The DNA here is from genome assembly GCA_037113605.1 of Calophaca sinica. Taxonomy (NCBI): domain Eukaryota; kingdom Viridiplantae; phylum Streptophyta; class Magnoliopsida; order Fabales; family Fabaceae; genus Calophaca; species Calophaca sinica. The sequence goes on from CM073730.1 coordinate 75,327,827, forward strand.
ATGTGCAACTCAAAACTAAGGTCAATGGGGTTACTTTTAGCCTACAATTTCGCTATTTATATATAGATGATTGGAGGGTTCAATAAATTTATATGTTTAGAAATTGTGTTGTTAAATTTAGTTTAATTTAATTTTTAACAATCACGTGTATAAATTATTTGATGAGGACTCATGATGCGTACATTGGCCATAAAATACAATTATTAAGCCTATTAGTTTTAATGAGGAATCATGATGCATACATAGGCCCAATCATGATGCATAAATGATTATTTTTTTGATTAGATATTTTTAAGAGATGACATAAAAGATTGCAATATCATGATCACTCGGAGCACCAAAGCTTTTCCATCCAAAATTCAAAAAATATATATACGCTTGTTTTTGCGGTACACATACTGAAGCAGGTAGAATTAGATTTTCCACACCTTCAAAATGGCTCATCTCCCATTCACTAAATACACTATTAAGTTTTTCAATAGGGTCACCCCCATATGAATCAGTCTAAAGGAAAAATGTCAAGTATAAAGCAAATAAGTAAAATAGAAGATTAACGCTAAACAGAAAAATCAGTATGCTTCTTTTTCATCCTCCTCAAGTTTATGACTTATCTGTAAAACAAAAAAATTGGGATTAGTAACAACAAATAACCTGAGTAATGATTTCAGTCATTGTTTGTGTTTCAAAATGCTCAGAGAAGCAAAAAAAAAAAAAAATTGGAGACAATAATCTTTAAACCAAACAATAAGCAAGATAAAATAATCTTTTAAAACATATAAGATGCTCAAATAAGTCATTCCCAGATTTCTAACTAAACTCTTAGCCTGCACAATTGATAAAGCAATGGAGTAACCCATTGACTTTGAAAGAGAATGCATAAAATTCTTAGGTTAGTTGGGGTCCTTAGAACAGACAAATTGGGCGAATGGCTTTTGAAGAAAAATAAATATGTCAGGCGATCATATAATACCATATATGATTTAGCATAACATATTCTTGTCTTAAAGGAATAGAGGGTTACAAAAGACAGCTGATATGTCCCAATATGTCACCCTATTAGAGTCAAACTGGGCATATCAAATTCTGTCTAGCCTCTCAACTGCAAATGAAGTCTTCGAGAGAAAGTTATTAGTTAATGAATACTTATTAATGTAAACTGTAATTGTGAAATACAAATTTAAATCGAAAATTTTAGTAATATTTTTAAAATAAATAGAGTCAGCCTCTACGGTTTATCAAGTTACAATTTGAACAATCATTTATCATTCCTTGAATATAGATCAATATTTTCAATGCTATTTAGAATACAAATATGATACTCACTGATACAACGTGTTATTCACTGATAAATCAATATTTTCAATGGTAAACCAATACAACCTGTTGCTCATTCATATTTAGAATACAAATGTGATGTTAACTGATATTTATTTTGCTCAATCCAAATATATTGATTTTGCTAAAATGATTGAATATTTAAAAATAGACCATGGTATTAACTGACAACGGAAGAAAATTAATGTAAAATTATAAATACCTCTTCTTCCCCAAAGGAATATCTTCTATGATGACCAGGCTTATTGGGAAATCTTGTTGACTGTGATGCTTTTGTGGAGACCAAAATCAAGTTAGTCAACCGTTGAATTCTGCCTAAGAAAGCAGCTTTAGCTTATTCTTGTTTCATTCTGGATTGCAACTTAACTTGACCATCTTCTAACTTTACATAATTACAATTGAAAACCATTCAAAATCAAAATGCTAATTTAATAAAATGCAAATGAACTCAATAAGCAGTCAATTTACTTCACGGTACTTAACTGTTTGCATTTGATATTTATGTTCAATCATTTTGGTACTGCCACCAAAAGAAGGAGTATCCTACTAACAAACAAATATAAGTTATAGATTTGTATTACACACACTGCAAAGTGATTTCAGTGTTAATCCAAAGTGATGTGAATATAGCATTAAGCTCATCAAACTTTGTTGATGAAGGTTTTAGAAACTTAAAAACACTTGCCTAGACATAATTCAGGAATCCTTATGTCCTTGAATCCTTGGAATATTCCTTGGACAGCTAGAGAAATCAGTGCAGTAGCACTAATAGCTTTGAGTGATAAAAACTTGTGTTGGAATGTGCATAAATGAGGCCTGTGCAGGAAAATTTTTCTTTATAAGTAATATGCAAAATAATGGAAATTGATTAAACATGAAATAAGAAAGGTAAGCAAAAGGATTGTGCTTAAGAATAAAGGTTGTGATAAGGGGTACTATTTCGGATTTTATTTTGATGTTTTAATGTGTTCCTTTATCTACAAAAAATATGTTTTATTGTGGAGTTGAATAAGATAGAAACAATATAGAATTACTGAAGCAATATCAGTTTTTAACATAGCAACATGATTGTCACACCATAATCACATGGGGAAGCAACAACAAAACCTATGTCACAACACTCAGCTTATTACTCTTTTTAATGATGGGCTTACTGGAAAATGCATATTTGGAGGGCCAACATTGATCTTGGTGCTCTGTGTCAAGAAAACACTGATTATCCTAGAAAATGCAAGGTACCACCAAGGGACATAGATATAATATGTCACAAATTTACATACTTTAGCTCATGCACTACTATTAAAGCCGATTGAAAAATCCATGGAAAATCAGTATTTATTAGCCACAACCCATTTTCCAAATATAGAAATACAAAGATGGCCAAAAACTGATGAAAATACTTTTAATAAGGGAGCAAAACAACATAATAATATCTTGCAACATGGCTCAAGTTGTCTCGTGTCTTGCAATAAGCCAAATCACATGAACTTTTCCTTACATCCCAAATGCACAGTAACAACTATATTTATAATTATAATAAGACAAAAATAAAACACTCCCATCAACAGAAGAAAAGATGGAGAAATAGTTGCACACCTTCAATGGCTGAATAAAGCTCAAAACTATCCTTAACAGACTTGAAATGGTTCACATGCAGTGCCCTAAACAACAAATAATCAGCAAGGAATAAAACCCCCCATCAAGGAATGAAACCCCAAAACACCCAATCAACCCAGACCCATTAGAAACCACAACTTTATTAAGATGGAAGACAATATCTTACAGGAGAACCAACACAAAATAACGCAACGAAGTAGAAGCAGCAGAAGAAAAGAGGAAAAACAAAAATTTCATGAACTCAAACCTCTGAAGCAAACACAAAACAACGCAACGAAGTAGAAGCAGCAGTGAAGGAAGTAGATGCAGAAACAAAACCTGTAGATGGAGAAGAGATGAGAAGACCAGCTCCGGTTCCCAAGTTTCTCTCACTGCTCTACTGTGATAAATGACAGAAGCAGAGGTTGAGTGATGAAGTTAACTTCGCTGGGTTCAGCAACTGATTACCAGCGGTCTGAAAACTTTTTTACTTTTACAAATTTTCAAATCAAAATTAGAAGTCAGTAATGCCCTTAAAAAGGACACGTGTAACTTTCTCAGCAACGAGTAAAATTGAGATTCCAACAGCCCTAGATTCTCCTCAATTGATATTAGATAGATGAGTATGATATATTTTATGAAAATAGTTATCTTTCATTTACTTGCTATAGGCATAAGTTAAATATAAAATACCCGTCAAAAAAAAGGTTTAATCTAAAAGTTTTTTTGAGCGGTAAAAAGATTCATATTATTTGAAAAGTACTTGATTGAAATCTTGGTTACCTACACCGAACAACAATTTACAAGAATATGGAACTGGAGAAAACTCTCGCTACCCTGGAACGAGACTTGGTGGAAATGAGTGCTAAAAACGTCAAAAAAGGAAGAAAAGTTTCGCAGGCGGGTCCTCACAACTAATCTCTTATGCGAATCTAGTGGATGGGGTCCAAAAGAAGGAAGATGAGAATAAGAAAATGTCATATAAAAGTTTCCTGATAGGTGAAAATCCAAATGTGTCACAGAGTGAAGATGAATAATGGATGGAGGCTGATGACTCAAAAGAGAATTCGAAGGAAGATGAGAAAGTTGTTCAGAATATCCTGAAGATGTCTGTTGTAAAGAGGAAATTGGGGCGGTATGAATGCCCATCCTTTCAATTATCTGAGCCGGAAGAAGTAAGGATCCAAAGGCAGTGAAAGAAAGATGTTATAGTCAAGCTTCTGGGCCGAAAAATAGGCTTTAAAGCTTTGGAAACTAGACTCAAGTAGATGTGGGTGAGGAAGGGGGTGATAAGTATCACTGAATTGTGAAATTAGTATTTCCTAGTTCATTTTTCCCATGAAGAGGATCATGAGAAGGCTCTGATGGAAGGGTCATGGTTGATTTATGGTCATTATCTTGTAGTTTGTGACTAGAGTTAATTTTTCATCCTTCTAGCGACTCTTTTGAGAATATTGTTGTTTGGGTGTGTTTTTTTAGCCTGTCGATTGAACACTATGATTCTAAGGTCCTTCACTTCATTTGAGACAGGATTGGTATAACAGTTAGGGTTGACAAAAATATCCTACTGCAGTAGAGGGAAAATATGTGTGACTTTGTGTGGAAGCGAGTCTTACAAAGCTATTGCTTGCCGTTTTTAAGCTGAGGAACTTATTACAGAATTGAGTATGACGACCTTCACATGTTTTGTCTTACTTGTGGAAGGTTTGGTCATTAACTCATTATGTTAAAAGATGCCCTGTGAAAGGAAAAGTCAGTTCCTAGAGTGGGATATATGTGGTTAACCAGAAGTAGGATGGTGGTCAAGATGTGGGATGAGGTGTTCAAAGTGTTTCCAACCAAGCTAGGCCATGGGTGGTGGTTCAGAAAACAAGGTGTGTTACGAAACGGAAAGATGGTGGAGTATGTGGTGGTGCGTCGGCGGCTACAATGAAGCACACAAAGGTTACAAAACATGGGGGATAGTAGATGGTATTAATTTGGATAATTTGAAAGAGAATATTATTGAGGTTGTTACTATTCCTATTGTTAAGGTTAATCCAGTGAGAAAGACATGTAGAAATAAACAAATGAATAAAACTAATGAAGACAATTACAAGAAGACCAATTCCAGTATTTTAGTAGTGGAAAAAAAGGGCATCAAAATATGTCAATTCTAAGTCAGATGATGGAATTGACAACAAGCATAATATTAAAGGGGATACGACTTTATGTTTCTTTTGCATTATCTTCTTTATCTTGGATGCGTGCATTAGATGTGGTTGAGCAGCCCGTTCACCTATTCGGGAAATCTGAAGTTTGAGTTCCTGGACGGAGATGATAAAGAGCGTTGGACCATAGACTTTGAGGCCCAGACTGCTGCATACACAAGCTTAGCAAGACAGGTGACTGGTCTCGCGTGCGAGTCTGACTACTGATGTATGCCTTTGCATGATGATTTAGTTGCAGCTACCCTATGATTGGACGAGAGAAACGCCAAGGAGAGAGGTTGTTGAGAGACCAAAGGTTGCCGTGAAACCTAGGTTGATGTGGATCCCCTAGAGAACCCCGCGTGGGGAAGACTCTAAGGGAAAGAGTTTCTACTTTCTGCCCAGTGATAACGATGAGGAGTATGCCTAGTATATGGATGAAGACGACAACGAATAGGATCCTGAGGAGGATTCAGAAGAAGTTGGGCATCAATTTGTTGTTCCTAGAGGTAGAGACTTTGTTGGGGAGTCCACCAACAAATGTCCCAATGTATGACCAGCTAGGGTGTGTTTTAGAGAGGATGAGTGCAAGTGCCTTTTGGGATAGTTACCTTTTGTATAGGATTTGATCCTTAATTTGGTGTAGTTGTATATTTGATTCGTCATAATATGTATTTAACTATATAGACTTTGTATTTGATTTGATTTTTAGCCCTTTACTGGATGTACGTATATTTACACTTAGACACATATTCGCCTTCCCGACGACTACATTTGGTAATATTATGAAAAAAATTATGCATTATGTACCATGTAGTTTCAGTTATTGCTCTTGTAGTTTAGACTCTTGTAGGCTTTTAAAGAAATTTTTTAACTTGTATTTTTTAGCGAGTCTTCAACTACTCATTGGTTTCTAAAGCAACTGACATTTTTAAATTATATTATTCGCATCTGAGTTTTGAGTTTAGATGGTAGCATCCTAGATGGGGTGTTGCATTGGTGGTATCAAAGCAGATTAGTCCTAACCACACTGTGAAATTAAGGTGTTAGAGTTGGCCGTGTGTTTCAAGAAGTGTAATGGTATAATATGTGAATGTGGTGTGACCTCTATTTGAGTTGCTGAATTATTCCCTGAGGGAACAATGTGTGCTTGACACAAATGATTGTGTTTGAATATGCTGACTGAATATGACTGAAACTTGTTTGAATTGTTTAATTTATGAAACAAAGTGTGCTCATTTATATTTTTTTTATGGGTTCTGATGGGGTTTACCTTGTAGGGACCCATGGCTCATAGAGACACTCATTATAAAGCCAATAACAGCAACAACGACAACATGGATAGGGTTATATAGGCCTTGAATAATATGATGATGACTGTTGCTCAACCCATGAACAATATGACAATGAATATTGCTCAACAAACTACCACCACTACAAGAAAGAAGGCCAGCGGCGGCTGTCTGTTTGCGGCGGTTGCAGCATGAACAGCCGGCAGGTGAAAAGCGACGGCGGTTTAGGCGGTAGTCCACTCAATCGCCTTGTTTTACTTGAACTCCGCGGCGGTTTTTGGTTAACCTGCGGCAGTTGAATACAAAAGGGAGCGAACCGGCAGTTAGTTTGCGGTAGTTGCACCAGAACCGCCGTTAGCTTCTTGAATGCTGCAGTGGTTATAGGGTGACTTGCGGCGGTTGCAGGGTTTAAAAACAAAAGGCTGGAGAGTGAACCCTAAGTCCCTAACCCTTGCGAGAGATCCCACCCAGAACCCTATCTCTATCATTTCCTTTCCTCTTCACGCCGCAGCACCCCTCGTTCTCACGCCGCGCCGCCGCTCTGCCATCCGCACCGCCGCTCGTTCTTCCCAAGTCCGACGGCCCTACAGTGGTATTTATTTTGTGATTCTTCTATGCTCTCAAGTTGCTTTCATTCTTCTTCTTATTTGCTCTCATTCTTAGTTTTATTCTTCTTCTCTGATTTTATTCTTCTTCTCGTGATTCTCGTGGTTAGGACAAAGGAAGATGATTATCCCCATTCGTTGTTTCACCTGTGGAAAGGTCTCCGCTCATTTCTTGCTCTTTTCGCTGCATCTCATTAATTAAAAATTTTAAAATAGTTTGGGCCCTTTTAACGATTTTGGAATTTAGGATTATGATTTATTGATGCTCAATTCGTTTCTTTTTGTTCCATTTAGGTCATTGGAAACAAATGGGATCTCTATCTGGATCTTCTGCAAGCAGATTACAGTGAAGGGTCGATGACTTAACCCCTCTATTTTCCAATTTGTGTCTACATTGTATTTTCTTTTAGGTTAATCAAAAGTTTCTTTTACTTGTTTATCTATTTGAATATTGTATTGCAGAGACATAACAATTGAATGGGTTCTTACTTGTTTATTCTTCTGAATAGCTTTTCTCTATAGGAAAAGAATCCTGCTACTTGGAAACTTTTTTCTGTGGTTTCTGTTGGAGGGAGTGTGGCTTCTGTTCTTTAAAGTCTTAGTTTCTCAACTTTTTTTTGGTGCCATTATAATGTACTTTGAACTAAATTGTGGCTGACATTTGGCAAACTGACGTTAGAAAATTTATCTACTAGCATGATTGCTTTATGGTTCAAGGTTATAGGTTTGGACACATAATCAGTTGGATGTATGTATGATTATTTATTTTGGTTTTTATGTTGTTGGTTGTCATTTTGAGGATGATTTGGCTGTCTCAGATGGTGGAACTGGTGCGTTATTCACCAAAATCTGTCAGTTTCTCAAGTCTTCATAATTGTTACCTGCAAGACTTCTCCCAACAGCCTCTTGCTCAAGAGTTAATTGCAAGGGATTTGCATTGTAATGAATGGAATAGATGTTGCCCTTGTTCACCAAGGTATGACCCTTTGTTGATTATTATCCTCTTGATTCATGATATCTTGATGTGTGATATACAGTTTAGGTAACACTGAACCTTGGATTCATGATATCTTGATGATTATCCTCTTGATTCATGATATCTTGATGTGTGCTATCTTGATGTGTGTCTGTTTAGTTGTTTGAGTGTTCTGAATATTGTTAGTGGTTTCCAAAATTAATGCAAAAATTGTCAAAGGAAGCAAACTAATAAGAATGAATAATACAAGATGAGGGGGCTTGATATATCCATGTGTGTGTTTTGTGAATTTACATCTGGGTAAAAGTACAAACAGTGAAACAAGTTCATCTCATTTTTGATCTTTTCCTGGACATTCAGTCATCCCTGTGTTGGTCAGAGGATCCTGTTTAAGGACTGTTAATTGCATTGGATCATTAACTCTTCAAAAGGCTAAAACGGAAAGAAGAAATGTTTCAATTTATATTTAATTATTTCTTTACTGATGATAATATTCTCCTTAAAATTACATGCTTATAATTCTGCAAATGATTCCAAGAAAACGTTCACAAATTATAGCATACTTTGTTTCTAGCAAGAACTGAACAAATGGTGTTCAATATATATTGTATGTACATACATACATACATACACACATATTTGGTTCCCTTTGTCTCACTATTTTTCTTTTTCAGGTGAGCCTTCTTTTGGGGACTATTATAAGAAAGGTACCATTGCCAAGTGATGCATGTTCAGATTCGTCTGAGTTAGAGGGGCCTTCTATTGACAGTGCTGGCTTTTCATCTGATTCTGTGCTTGATTTTGGACAACTTGAAACAATTGGAAATCATTTTTTAGAAGTTCTTTTGAAGATGACGCATAATGGTGCAATTGACAAGACAAGGGCTTGGTTCACAGCTCTGTGCAATCGCTTACTTTACTCAAATGATCCAAGGTATGGATTTTTGTTAGCATTTTTTTTATTTATATGACTTTGCATATTAAGGAAGTTTTTATTTGTTGAAACTTGAAACTTGAAATTATAAGGTTTAGACTTTAGATAGAGAAGGATGAAAAGATAGGACAGGAATACTCAATATAAGATTATATATATATATATATATATATATATATATATATAATGTCTAATGGCATGATACAATTCCAAAACACAAAGCTTTAACCCCTGTTTATAATTATACCAGTATCATAGTTATCAATCCCTCATAGTGCGTAGGCGGCTAATCTAAAAAACGCTATAGTGGGATGGTAAATAGTGTGATCACTTCTATACTGTAGATTATAGATACATACAGATAAATGATTTCCTTTTTTCAGACAGTGTCTTTATTTCCTTAGTAATGTTTTTACTCCAAAATAACGTAATGCATTGGTCTGGAATTGAACCTTAGAATTGGAATTGGACCTTGCAATTCTAAATATCATGTTTGATATGCTTTTTAGAATTGGATAAGGTATACTTTTCCAAGCAATTGAAAAATAAATAAATAAATAAAGTATTCTTAATTCTTAACCCAAACCCGTAGAATTGTAATTGAAACAGGCAAATATTAATAAGGTGCACTTAATGTGCAACCTGTGCAGTAATTTGGTGCATTTGGTTGGAGTATAACACTTATATTTAGGAGATTCAATTGAATCGGCTATTGACTGTATGCAAGCTTTAAGTAGATTGATTTTCTGATATTGTGCTTTCAAAATAATGAAGGCCTCAAGTAGGCGGCTTTTGATGCTTCTTTAGTATCTTTGCTTAGCAGACAAATGCTGAAAAGTTTCAAATTCCTATATTATTCATCAATACCAGCATAGATAAAATAAAACACTATGAAATGTGTATAATAAATGAGGTGTAAAATTCGTATTTACGATTTTGTCACAGCAAATGTGCTTGTTGATGTAATGAAGATTATTGGGTTGTGTGATGTACCCTCTATACATAATAAAAAAAAATAGTTTTTTGACATAAGTAAAGATTTTATGAGTATGTATGACCAAATTATCACATCAGAAATCATGTTTCTGCCACTTCTTAGTTGTAGATTTTCTTTTTCAGACTCCATAGAATGAATAAGGTACAAATGCATGCTCTGACATGTGAGGTTACAAGTTCTTATGCCTTTTTTATGAAGTTTGTCTATATTCTGTTATCCTGACACTGTTATCCTTGCATATTTTATGCTTTTTATCAAGTTATCATCTATTCTTATTTTTTTCATGTTTTTGTTTTGCAGGGACTGAAGACTTCTTATCTATATTTTGTTGTGGTCTCTGATGAGAATCTTGTAATTCTGTGGAATCTTATTTGTCACACTGTTTTTCCTTTAGATCTTTGGGGTGTCCATCTGCTTGGTTTGGTTGGTTAGGAACTTGAAACAAAAAAAAAGTATGATTTTTTTCACCTGGGTGTTAGTAAAATGTTGTCATGATTTTCATTGCCAGAAATTAAATTATGGTATTATTGTTGGGTAAAAAGCTATAGGCATCTACATTGTTGATGAGTTGAATATGTTTGTTGCAACTTTGAAGTATTTGGTGTTGAAATTGTATAATATGTTGACAGGCACTTGTTGATGCTCCTGATATGGTGAGATCTTCTAATTAGAATATCTGGTCCTAATTTCTGTTTTTGCTTTCAGTTGCTCGAATATTGGTTTTTAAGACGTTAGACTAATAGAGATCTTAAGCTGCAAATGAGAGCAAGAACTGATTTTTTTTACACATTGCGGCAGTTTTCAACCGCCCCTAAATGTTTTTTATTTTTATTTTTTTGACTCATGGCGGCGGTTTTCAACCGCCCTTTTTTTAAATTTTTTGTGAGCATTTTGCGGCGGTTCTAAACCGCTGCGAATGGCATCATGTAACCTGCGGCAGTTATACCAGTGGTTGGTTATAACCGCCGTGAAATGACGTCCGGACACTGATAACTGCGACGGTTTCCGAACCGTCGGCAAGGGTATTTCGCGGCGGTTAGAACCGTCGCAGAATGCCGTTTCAACCGCCGCGAAATGCCATTTTTTTTGTAGTGCACCTTCGCTCAATAAAATATTTAGAACCAACTAAGGACTGATTGTGCCGCTGAGGCTAGAGGCTTAATCGATTTCAGGAGACATAACCCTCCCTAGTTCCATGGAGAGCATGAGTCGAAGAAGGATGATTTGTGGCTATAAGAAGTGGAGAAGATTTTTGATGTTTTTGTGTTGCCCTGACGACATGAAGGTCACAAATGCAACTTGCTTACTATTGGATGATGCATAATAATGGT